>JAUNZM010000368.1:0-5752762 GCA_033459285.1 Clamator glandarius | reverse complement strand
CGAGTCCCTTCTAACTGCAGAGTATCACTGAAACAGCATGGCTATCTTCCTAGAATGGCAGTATGTAACAGCCATGCGAAAAATGGAAGGCAGTACATTAGAGAATACATTGGTTTTGTTAGTACAGAACAAGTATTACTGAGCTTTGACAGTCCTCCATAGAACCTACACGTGAAGGGAGGGGATTTTTCAGAAATTTCAGTATTCATGCTATAGCTATTTGAGATCATAATTATAACAAGAGGACAACGTTAGTAAAAAACTTCTCATCCTACTCAAAAATGAATGAATGCTGCAGATGTGACTCCAAATATACCTCTTTCTTGGGTTCCCTCCTGTATTAATCTAAATTACAATGAACCATAATAGTGTATATTTTCTCTAAAATTTGGCTGTACCTCGGGTCTCTCCAACTGATCCTCCTCTATTCTGCTCCTTTGCCCATTAGTGATACTGAAGTCCTTTTACTCTGACATTGAAGTCACGCATCAGTGAAGAGTTAATCTTACCAGCACACTCAGATGCAAGTGTTCTTCATCAAGTAAGTTAGGCAAGACCCTCTAAGCAAAGACTCTGTAAATTAATATACTCATAGAACCATAGAATCATTAAGGTTTGAAAAGACCTCCAAGAGAATCAAGTCCAACTGTCAGCTGAACACCACCATGCCTGATAAACCACATCTCAAAGTGCCACATCCACTATCTTTTAAATGAGTGTCCAATCTAAAGCTCTCCTGGTACAACTTGGGGCCGCTTCCTCTTGTCCTGTCTCTAATCACTTGGGAGAAGAGACCAAAACTGGCCTCACTATGGCCTCCTTTCAGGTAGTTGCAGAAAGTGATAAGGTGTCCCCTCAGCCTCCTCTTCTCCAGACTAAACACCCCCAGTTCCCTCAGCTGCTCCCCATAAGGGGAGGGGAGGGGAGGGGAGGGGAGGGGAGGGGAGGGAGGGGAGGGGAGGGGAGGGGAGGGGAGGGGAGGGGAGGGGAGGGGAGGGGAGGGGAGGGGAGGGGAGGGGAGGGGAGGGGAGGGGAGGGGAGGGGGAGGGGAGGGGAGGGGAGGGGAGGGGAGGGGAGGGGAGGGGAGGGGAGGGGAGGGGAGGGGAGGGGAGGGGAGGGAGGGAAGGGAAGGGAAGGGAAGGGGAAGGGAAGGGAAGGGAAGGGAAGGGAAGGGAAGGGAAGGGAAGGGAAGGGAAGGAAGGGAAGGGAAGGGAAGGGAAGGGAAGGGAAGGGAAGGGAAGGGAAGGGAAGGGAAGGGAAGGGAAGGGAAGGGAAGGGAAGGGAAGGGAAGGGAAGGGAAGGGAAGGGAAGGGAAGGGAAGGGAAGGGAAGGGAAGGGAAGGGAAGGGAAGGGAAGGGAAGGGAAGGGAAGGGAAGGAAGGGAAGGGAAGGGAAGGGAAGGGAAGGGAAGGGAAGGGAAGGGAAGGGAAGGGAAGGGAAGGGAAGGAAGGGAAGGGAAGGGAAGGGAAGGGAAGGGAAGGGAAGGGAAGGGAAGGGAAGGGAAGGGAAGGGAAGGGAAGGGAAGGGAAGGGAAGGGAAGGGAAGGGAAGGGAAGGGAAGGGAAGGGAAGGGAAGGGAAGGGAAGGGAAGGGAAGGGAAGGGAAGGGAAAAAAGAAAAATACTTTCCTCCATTAAACAGAACAATGCCTTTGATCTTAAGTGTACTGGAAAAATTTTATTTCAGAAAAAAGAAAAAAAAAAGAAAATCCAGGCAAAAAAATGTGCTGAGGTTCACAGCATTTTTCAAAAAATGTATTCTTGATGGAATATGCCCTGTCAAACTCACCATAATTCTGTTCTTCATTGGCTGTCACTTAAAAGTCTTGGAAAACTGATTTATTGTTACATACAGGTCCAAGTCATACACAACACGAGGCAAACGAATGTTTGCATTTTGCAAAAGCAATAAAAGGGATTGGACTATGTTTTGGATCCTAATATTGTTAATATTATAAAATAGATATAATCAGTTTGGATATTCCGTGTATCTATTTGAAGTAATGTTAAATACTAGAATCAGTGGAAACTACTGATGCTAACTGAATCATGAACAATAATCACAAAGGATGCTTTTCTACTGTGGTTTCAGATCATGTTATATATTCACATTATCATGAAAAGTTAATTTACTGGCTCATTTAGCTTGTGAAGCACTAAGGAACAGCTCAATCTAGCCAAGGAACCCAGTCCTAGGCTTAGTCAAGAAGTTTCCAAGAGTAAATCCTGCGGTGCCCACCCTGTCTTGAATCTTGCTTGCACAGACACCTCGGCTAGGATGCCAGCAGCCTGCCCCGGACTCAGCTGAAAGATCAAAGCTTTGGTAACTTGGATTCAGTCTCCACAGTCTCCGAGAGGTGGAGATGAGCACTGCCATCCTTACGAGTAAGGTAAACAGAGCTGCAGAATGGTTGGGTTTTTTGTGTATGGCCACACAGCAAGTCAGTGACAGAGCAGCACCGGAGCTGGGGAGCTGCTGGCCTATGTGAGGCCATGAGCACACCGTGTTGCTACAGTGGTCGGGCCGTGTGCCAGTACAAGCCAAGACATTCTAGGATAAATTGGCAGTCTGTGCTCTGCTAAGTTTCCCTCCATTTATTTTATTATGTAGTGAGTGATACAGCAAAATACCCTATCTGAAAAGGATATGAAATAGCCTTACGCATTCACTGAGGCTTTATACCATTGAACGCCAAACTGAGGAAATGAGGCTTTTATACCATTGAACGCCAAACTGAGGAAATGGAAGTTGGAAATAAGCTATTAAAAGCTACAAGATAAATTAACATTTTCAAGAAAAGTTCCTTTTGTCATAAGAAATCATTATAAGAAACATAGATAAGCGCATATTTTCATATTTTAGCTCACTTTTTTAGCATTTTAATGTGCATAATATATTTAAATAAACTGTGTTAAAATGTTCAGCAAAGTATTTAGCTGATAGCTTGCATAGCAAAGAAAGTGGTATTTTTGAAAGTCCTACACAGAGAAGGAAGAAACTGAAAGGAATTTTGACATTAGCTTGCAGGATGAAAAAAAAAAGAATTGGTATCTATTCCACGTGTTAACCTCTGGCCCTCAGGGAGTCAATAGGACTGTTCAACTTGAAGAAAACAAGATTTAAAAAAAAAAAACTAAAAGGCACTTGAAAAAAATTCCCTGGAAAATCTGTTTAATGCTGGCAATATTAAGTCATGGGCATAGCTCTGTGGCTTGGGACTCTTGGAGCACTGTGCAAAAACTTGAAAACTGGGCCTCTGGGTCCCTGGTGACAGAGTTAGTGTAATGTTACAAGAAATGCTCATGTTTTTTGAACACAGAGAGAAGACTTCAGCAGTTGATCTCTGCTCCTTTTCTCTCCCCATTCTTCTTTCCATTGCAGAAATGTCATTTATTTAATTAGAATAAATGGGCTACGCTAAGTATTTTGAACCAAATCTGGGATGTAGCAATATTTGGATGTGCCCTCAACCACAAACTCGGCATATGCCCGTGCCTCTACAATATTGACTTTGGACCCCTGAGAACCCAAGCACAACTGGGGCACTTGATGGCAGGACAACTGGATAAGAAGAAGAAATTTGTGGGCCAAGGAGCTTGACTAAACATTGTGTTCCAGAAGACAGCTCTGTACACAAAGAATAAGGGGGAGCAATAATTTATTCAAGTGGCTCAACACAAAACAGATGGTAAGATTTCAACAGAGCAAAGGACTGATGGGCAGTTAGAGCACGCAGGCGCACTCAGGCAGGCACCCTCAGAAGACTGAGACCTCCCCAAATGATATGTTTAATACTATGACATCTTATGAGACAAATTTCTGTGGCCAATTTGAATGTCTCAGTATATGATATGGACAAGTAGTTTTTCTTCAAAGGAATCTGACCTGTTTCTAAAAACCCCAGATGTTGTCTAGGGGACTGGAGAGGGGGGTATTATTATTTTTCACATAAAATATAAAAGAAGCAGACAGTGAACCTAAAAGTGTTCAGTTCCTTCTGTGGGATTTTCTCACCTACAAGCAGGCTTCCTGCCCTAGGAGGGACATTTTCTTCTAAAGTTTAAACAATGAATATTTATTGACTAATGTGCTGTCCTTGTTTTCACATTCCTGAGAACAATCTCAAAATGTCCCTTAGATGCAGAAGAGGAAAAAGTAAAGTAGTAAACCATAAAGGAGAAAAAATATCAGAGGTACAACTTTCGCTTCTGATGACAGGAGTGATGAGATTTTTCATTTTGTCAAATTTAGAACAAACTCTAAAATCGTGTTTTTTGGAGGCAGAATAGAACTCAAAACTATTGAGCCTAAATTTTCTTTTGCTTCTGGTAAAACACAAGTTCTAGGCTCTAGCAGGTTTTTCTGGTTTGTTTTGCTATAATTTTATTCCCCTGGTAATCCCAGAAGCAGGACAAGAATTAATTTCAAACAAGAATTTTTATTGTTTGCATAGTTCAGTATTCTGCTTAATTACAAAAACATGTTTGTTGGTTTTTAATTTAATTTTCTTTGAGAAAATGATGGTTCAAATTAAGGGGGAAAATGTTTTGCAAAACTCAACAGTTTTGTGAAACCTTAAACTGTTTTTCTTTATGTTGTCTAAAGTTTTGAAAAACCCTAAATGCTACCAGGTTTTTTGTTATTATTCTTTAAATGTTCAAAGACCTAAATTAGTCATTAATTACGGTCAGTTAAGCCCAGACATGTAACAGTGTGTGAATTTCTTTATAACACTATCACAGTAATATATGTATGTTTTGTATTCACTTCGAACAAAATTGTGCTGAACATGGAGGTTAAGAAACAGATTACTAGTTACCAAAATTTCACTTTACAACTCAGGCTTCCATACTGCAATAATGGTTTGTAGATTCCCACTGAAGAAAACAAACGTGTTGAGCAGGGCAGGAAGAGTTAGTCAGCTTTCTTTGAGAAGTAAGAATGCAAATTAAAGTGGAAATAATTTGCAAATTTAGTTCACAGTCCTGGAAGTGAGGACATTTTCAAAATCACCAAAGATTCAGCCAAAGCTTGGGTGTCACACAAAACTTAACATTCATTGGAGGAAGGATATCACAAGATGCAAGCTGATTCCTACATGATCTGCATTACCACTTTTTGCAGATCACTTTAGAGTGCCCTGCTGGGTACTAGTGAAGAAGCTCTGAAACCCCAGAATGATCTTAACCTTTAACAGAAATTATCTGATTTGAAAATTCAGCCAAGAAGAATTTATTAGTTAGTGATTTTTAAAACATTTTAGTCTTCCAATAATGACAAAATAACAGCAATTTGTTACCAGCATTTTAACATAAGAAGCAATAAGATTTTTCTCCAATACCTGTGCTAATTCCACCTCTTCCAGCTGCGGTGCATTGAAGACAAAGGAGGAAGCATCCAACTGGCCTTTGCTTTTTGATGATCATACAAAAATGTTCTCTTAGGATTCAAGAAGAAACAAAACCAGCTGGAAATATGGTTATGTGTGCACAGACAATCTCTAGTTTTTTTACAACAACGTCCAATAAAACTCAGCTACATACCTACAGAACTCCATTAGTGAAAGCATAAAATTATGTAGCTCTGATTGATGCCCTTGGGAAGCATCTCCGATTTGTTTGGAGACATTGTGTCATCCCAGAATCTGATTTTCAGGTTGCTCAGCATTTTTAAATACTCTAGAAATAAGTTGCCCACAGATGGTGCACTCTACCAGCACCCAAAGTCTGAAGTTTTTCCACTGGATGCAAAAGATGCATCAAAAACTGCTCTTAGTTATGGCGTATATAATCCATCTTTCGGCTCATTTCTATTGTGGATTTTTAAAGCATAACATTTAATAATTAGAACAGAATTAAACTGAAGCAAATCTGGAAGGATGTACCACACAATTGACGTGATCCAGCTTTTGATAAAGTACATATAGTTGACCATATCCGAGCCAGTACTCACTAAGAACAAATCTTTTATACTTGAAAGTCAAGTATAATGGAGGTGAAATCTCAGCTCTGTTGAACAGAGTGGGAGTATCTTATTTGATATTTAGAGGCCTGGATTTTACTCTAGGGACATTTTCTATTCTGAAAGCACAATTCAAACGGAATTAATTGAATGAACAAATTATATTAAAGTGGATTTGTGTTCTGTTTCTGTCTTTAGACTTGCATCACATGCTGTAGACCTGAGAGAGTACCAAAGAGAGACTGATTTGAATGAAAGACTTTTTTACTTCAAAGAGTCAGTGATACAAACTCAAAACTGCTATCTCGCCTTCTATGACAAAGTGACTCGGTTGCCGGATGAGGGAAAGGCGGTGGATGTATCTTCCTGGACTTCAGTAAAGCCTTTGACACAGTATCTCACAGCATTCTGCTACAGAAACTGTCGGCCTCTGGCCTGGACAGGCGCACACTCTCCTGGGTGGAAAACTGGCTGGATGGCCGGGCCCAGAGCGTGGTGGGAAATGGAGTTAAATCCAGCTGGAGGCCAGTGACAAGTGGGGTTCCCCAGGGCTCAGTGCTGGGTCCAGCCATGTTCAATGTCTCTATCAACGACCTGGATGAAGGCATCGAGTGCTCCCTTAGCAAGTTTGCAGATGACACCAAGCTGGGTAGAAGTGTGGATCTGCTGGAGGGTCGGGAGGCTCTGCAAAGGGATCTGAACAGGCTGGACTGCTGGGCTGAGACCAACGGCATTAGGTTTAACAAGGCCAAATGCCGAGTCCTGCACTTGGGACACAACAACCCTGTGCAGCTACAGACTAGGAGAAGCCTGGATGGAAAGCTGCCAGGAGGAGAAAGACCTGGGGGTGTTGGTTGACAGCGACTGAACATGAGCCAGCAGTGTGCCCAGGTGGCCAAGAAGGCCAATGGCATCTTGGCTTGTATCAGAAACAGCGTGACCAGCAGGTCCAGGGAGGTTATTCTCCCCCTTTACTCGGCACTGGTGAGACCGCACCTCGAGTACTGTGTTCAGTTCTGGGCCCCTCACCACAAGAGGGATCTTGTGGCTCTGGAGCGAGTCCAGAGAAGGGCAACAAATCTGGTGAAGGGGCTGGAGAACAGGCCTTATGAGGAACGGCTGAGAGAGCTGGGGGTGTTTAGCCTGGAGAAGAGGAGGCTGAGAGGAGACCTCATTGCTCTCTACAACTACCTGAGGGGAGGTTGTAGAGAGGAGGGTAATGGCCTCTTCTCCCAAGTGACAGGGGATGGGACGAGAGGGAATGGCCTCAAGCTCCACCAGGGGAGATTTAGGCTGGACATTAAGAAAAATTTTTTCACAGAAAGGGTCACCGGAACAGGCTGCCCAGGGAGGTGGTTGATTCACCTTCCCTGGAGGTGTTTAAGGCACAGGTGGACGAGGTGCTGAGGTGCATGGTTTAGTGTTTGATAGGAATGTTTGGACTCGATGATCCAGTGGGTCTCTTCCAATCTGGTTATTCTGTGATTCTGTGGTCTATACATGTTCATGATGTACAGGAAAATGATCACTTAGCTGACTTCACTCAATAATGTCCTTGCACAAAGATATTTTATTTCAGAAATGAAATTAGTTTACCCTCTCTAAGAGGATTTTATCCTGAGGAATACTTATATACTTTACTGAAAAAACGTCCTTGAAATAGTTGAATGACTTATTTGGTCAGATCTGTTGATTATTTATGAATTCTATATTGTGGTTACTTTAACCAGAGGACTAAATGTGAAGGTGGGGAATCCTTAAATAAATTTCTCACTGTATGCATAAAAAAAATATTTGAATAACTGTTTAGTGAAGTAGCATGGAGGTATTATTTTTGCAGAGCCAATATTAGGCCCTGGCTCACACAAGTGCTTAACTATATCCTTTCAGGGAAAAACATGAAAAATGCCTGTCTGTAAAAACAGGAGTATTTCTGTCAGCATCAGCATTACCTCCTGTGTCTCAGATGTATCCCCAAACTCTTGCTGAATGCTGAGTTTCATGATTAACTATTCAAAACCCAGTGTTTGTATGATGAAGTCTCTGGCATGAAGAACATCCTTTGGTATCCTTTAGCTTCTTAGAGTGAGCTGCTAATTCCTCCATAAGCTTTCCTTCCTTCGGTGACCTGAAATGACCTGAATTAACTATGATGCACTATGTGGAAAACATTGTCTCCAATTCGTCCTCCCCCATTTCTCACTTTTAATTTATTGGCCACCCACCCCTCTAGTTTCTTTTTGTTGTCTTCAAATTTTCCTATTTCCAACATATGTTGTAAGATTTAAAAAGTCATATTTAGCAGTTGGTATAAACACTGTACCTCAACAGATGTTTTTAGTGTCAGCACAAGAAACGGCCACAAGCTGATGCGGTTCTGCTTGGCACCATTTCTCGTCTGGAGAGACTGACACTACACGAATATATTCATTTTACTGCTGGGTTCTTTTTGTCATTTTTTCTTCCCTTTCCCCCCTCATGGCAGTGGCAAATTTGATGTTTCTGTGACTTGAGCCTTCTTTGTGTATGACTTTGTTTTATAATTTGCCTGAGTCTTGATTTTGAAGACGTCAACTGACCTGAATTTACCTTTCAGCACCTCTCCCTCCCCTTTAACTCTGTTACCAGAAATATGCTTTCAGCTTAACTTGTAGCTTTTACCAACTGTTTTCATGTGTCTCAATAACACTGTTTCTCTCCAAAATGTATTGCTATGCAGGCACATGTATCAAAATAGTTAGGGCCTCAGTAAGCACTATCCACAAGTTCAACGTTTTTTCTATTTACTCAGCTGGTCATGTTCTTGTACGAAGGAGGGTTTTTTTCAAGCTGTATTTGAAACAGAGGACAGGTTATGTAAGGGCATAATAAAAATACAGCTTTTGTGAAGGCACAGGCATGATCCAAAAGAGACTCTATTTCTAAATTTCCTTCTGTCTCCTAATCTGAATGGACTTTTCTGCCTTTCTGATGACAGGGGAGATGGTTTTATGCAAACATGTGCCAGGTAATAGCTGAAAATGAAGACTAGAACAGTGGACAAGAGCAAAAAAAAAAGAAGTTAAAGGTTATGAATTTAGAGTGCATGCTGACCATAAAAATCTCTGCTGGCTGAGTGTTACCAAATGCTGCCATATGAGACACCACAACATTTCCCTCAGCTTGCGAAAGGCCATAATTGTGGTGCTCCAGATAATTTCATGTGGTAACTGTGTATAAAAATTGACTCTTTAATGGCAATTTCTATGCCTGATGGCCTAGTACAGATTATATTATCTTTTATTGCTTTTCTGCAGGAAAAGGGAATACTGTTAAGCGAAGCACATTGTGGAAGAGAAAAGATTAAAGCAAGTGATCATGCACTTAATTTTCAAAGAGCAAGCATATCTGCCACATCCGCAGCCTCACCGTGAGACTGCTCATCTGCCTGCTGAACAGCACTTACTCTGGAGTCTGGGAAAAAGGAATCAGAGAAGGCTTTCCCAGCTGACCACCATAGCTAGCAACAGTGCTCTTATTTCCTTTACTCCCTCTTTGTTGCCTTCCAAACCACTCAGAAAAGGAATATACTCTTTTGGGCTGCCTCCCATAAAATGGAAAACTAGAGTGTAAACCACACAAACTGAGTAGAAGAAGGCTGTAACCAATACCATCTACTTTCTAGTCAATGTTTCTAGTCGCTAAGCTACTATACAAAGCACGTATCTGTACTACTGTTTTATTTAAAGATGCTCAGTAGGGCATGTGTCCTCAAAAGGTCAGCATCCAGAAAGGACACATTCCCTGTACTCCAAGGAACAATGGGAGTTCACCTTAATTCCCTTACACTTCATGTAAATCACCTTCTGGAGGTTTTTATCTCCTCCCCAGACACTGGCTGTGAGCTCTCTGCTGGTCTTGGGCACCTGTTTTAGGTATGGATACCTTTGTACTGAAGTCATCTCTTTGGAGTTCATCCCAGCAGATAACCAGTAAATGATGCTACCCAGAGGTGTTTGTGTGGCATGTTCTCCTCTTCTCCACAATGGCTTCATGGGAAATGATGCTGCTGTTCAGAAAGAGCAGCGCTGAGTTCAGGTCCCACAGGCCACAGATCCTTGCTGGACTCCCTGAGCCTTGCTTCACTCTCTGCTTTGTGTAAATAGTGGGAGACATTACTTCAAAAGCTAGGATGACAGAGCTCAGCCTGACCTTAGATAACACTTTTTGGACTATCATATCTCCACTGCAGATGGCACAGATACACAAGCCTTTAGTGTCAGGGGTACGTCTCATTCTTCCGGCTACTTTTCTCACAAACAAATATTTATTTTGGAGAAAGCAAGGGAAATCCAATTCTCTATTTGTGGTTTCGATTCCCTTTGTCTGCAACATGTTCTGCTAGGGAAGTGATGCACAGTGGTTTCTTTTTCAAATTTGCTTCTGGCTCAGCAAGAAAGTGGGTGGCGGGGCAGCTGGAAGTCAACAAGCACAAGCAATAATGTTTAGTACATTTTTGTATAACTCTGCCCTCCAACCATTGGAATGGCTTCCTTTTTCTATTCTTACTGGGGGACAGATACTGGGAGGTCCCAAGTAAATTTGAATTTAGCTGAGAAATTCCATGTCCTGAATTTAATCTCCTAAACACAGCACAGAAAAGGATCACAGAACCTTTCTGATCCGTGCTGAAAAATGAAGCCAGCCCCACAGCAGGGGTAAAGTGAAGCAAGTCTCCTAAGGGCATTAGAAGGCAGCAGCAGGGCAATTAGCATAGCAGGCCACAATAACCTCCTCACTCTATGGGTCAAATCCTTATCTCCTGGGAACTGGTTGAGTTGATAGGATCTTTATGGAATATTTATATCCAGGATATAACAGGTGTCAGAGTTTTCTCACCCCAGTGGCAAACATAGCTGCCTTATTGCCACCAATTAAGGAAATGTCAGCATGAAAAACATTAAGAAAAAAAAATTGCCTCTAGACTCCAGTAGTTGCAACTGGTTACTTGCTAATGACAAACAGTGATGATTGGTGATATTTATTCATGTCGTAGACTTTCAAAGAAAGAAATGGAGCTTAGTATCCACGATTAATGCCTTTTCAAAAGCAATACGATGGCCCATTCAGTGAGCTAATATTCAATTCTATTAGGATTATTCATGTGTAGATTTTGGAAAGGAAGAGAGATGACTTACCAACAAATGGAGCTGTTTTTATATATGCAATGCACAAATACATTCATTAAATGGAAGAAGGCAGGGGAAGTATCTGCTTCCTGAACATTAATTTTTCCTTCTACAATAGTTTCTCTCCCCTTCCTTTCTCTAAAGAAAAAGTTGTTCTCTTCCTTAATGTCCACTGTAAGGAAGAAAAGGAAAGAAATCTATATGCATATTTTTAAGAACCATTCTTACTCATAAATAAGCTGTTCTTCTAATCTACAGTGATTTTCAAAAAGCATATTAACACAACATGAGCACAGAGGAAGCTGCGTATTTACAACAGAGAGGTAATCGAAACTCTTCATAACAATAAAGGTTGTAAGAACACTGCCATGTGCAGCACCATATCTAGATACTTCTGAGATCACCCACAGTCTCATGAAATTGAAAAGACCTCCACATAAATGCTCGTCAGATGACAGGAAAGGTGAAATTTCTCAGCATTACCATCAATTTAGCTGAAAAGCTAGTGGCATTCAATCCAATCATGGATGGAGCCTTGACTACAGTTTCAAAACAGGCCATGACAACCTCTTATCTACATGAACAGTCTGCACACAAAGATAACAATATCACCAGATACATCAACTCTTGACAGAAAGAGTCTCAGAAAATATCTGAAGTTCCTGATCCTGTCAGAAATCGGAAATAAGAAATAAGGTAGAGCCTTACTGGCATTCATAGTGTGGACAAAAGGCATGAAAACATAAAATTTAAAAGTGAAGTTTATCACTGAGGTGGAATCCTGTGCCAGAAAAATGGGTCTCAAAAGAAACATCCCACGAAGACTGGGTATAATATTGAGAAAAATATCTTACACTCCAGGAGAATGCAATATTCAATAAGAAATACATCTTCTTTGGCAGATATATCAGTGATGGGGTTGCTGCAGATTCACAGGGAGGATGTAAGTAAGAGTCATTAGCACCAGTTTCAAGTCTCAAGGAGCAGAAGAATCCTTCACAAATGGAAACAATTTGAACAACCCTTTCAGAAATGTGAAGACCAGAATTCAGAAGTCCATCTGCAAGAAACAGGACACTGCTCATTTTGTAAAGAGATTCCTCCTTACTATGGACCAACAGGTCAAAAAAAAGTACATATAGTGACTCAATTGATCAGATCTGAAATAGTCCACTACTCTTTTCAGTAACATCTGGGGTTAGCCTTGCCCCTTGAGCATGTTAACAAAAGAGCCACAGAAGCAGAACAGGCCAACACTGATATCTGGAAGAAGAGTATCTCATTCTGAGAGTCTCTACACACTTCTAGAAACGGATACTGGACAGTTATCACTAAAGACTGAGGACTCCTTTTATTGTGCTCTCTCTGAAGTCTATTAAAAGATTCAGCAGCAACTCAGAAAAGTGTTGTCTCTGCTGAAGAATAAGCTCTCTCCAACAGACTTCCTGCCCACCCATGGTTATTTGCATTTATTGCCTCTTATAAAATGCACATTTTATTCAAAGAAGAGAAACAAAGAAATTTCTGGTACTGAAATCTTGCTTTGGATCTCCCACTAATGAGGGCAATGTGCTTCTAACACCTCAGCTTCAAAAAACTAGTCCTGGGAAGTGATGCCAGAAGGGCTGAGGGTGCTCACACTATCACTGATGAAGGACCTGGGTTGGTGTCATGTCCCAGCAACCATGACAACCAAAAGATTCCCAGAAGAATGGTAATCAACAAGATATTCACAAACTGCTTCCAACCACTTGGCACTATGGATAAAGATCATGTTACTCACAGCAGACTTGCTCCTATGACAAGAATGACAGAGCTAACTCCTTTGGATGCTAGAGATCTGCTGGAATAAAGCCATAGAAGACAGCAATATCATTTTTTTCTTGGACTTCTTTTCCTGGAGGATTTAATGGACACCTGGATTCTGGGGCCCCAGAAACCAAGGAAGAGTGTAAGAAAGATTTTCAGGACACAGGAACACCCTCTAAAGTACTTGCAAATTTTTGTGCATGAGATCTTCATTAATGATGAAGTAGAATGGCACAATCTGATGCAGCACATGTGGATTCTGAAGACCCAAAGTCAAAGCAGGACCACTGGAGGGGATATTTCAGAAGGTTAGTTTCTCCCCTCCTGTAAGCATGAGGCTTGAAAAATGGACAATTTAGAATAGTCTGGAGTACACCTTTCTTCTGAACAATAAAATGTCTTGCCCACCAGTAAGTGGAAGCTAGAAGGAATCCAATCACCTTCTTGGGAAGGTTCCAATGAAAAACAGAGAATTGAGATGAACATGTAGAAGCTATACAGAACTCCCCAAAGGCAATGAAAGAAATAACTGTTCAGGGTTTATCAAAGGAAGAATACCTCAGGGTACAACACTGTTGAGAGATGTTACAAAACAAATAAATCCAGTGCAAGTGTGTCATTGAGAAAGGGAACAATATGAGACATGTCACATTGTATATACCTGCATAAATCAGAGCTCTTACACTACAGGTGCTAAAGGAATAAAATATTTGGTCTCAAGTGATAAGGTTTATATATACCCCCCGTATGAATGTATAGGTATAGGTTGTTTACCGCTTAAAGCCAGGATATAATCTTGTCCAACTTTTCTTACACAGACTCTACTTTCTGAACATATTTCAAAATAAAAATCTCTACTGGTGGAATCTGCAATTCTTCTTACAATGATGTAAACAAAAAATCAGATCTGGTCTTAATCATTATACTGACAGAGCAAATTTTAATATTCATCCTATGAAAAGAGCAAACAATGGCTTTGTAAATCCTAAGAGTCTTAGTTTTCATTACTGAAACTTGGAAACCACATTTTTTTAAATGATACTATGCTGGAGGTCATGATCTTCCAAATATTGAAGCGCTTGTTTATAGTTTGGTGTTTAATAACAAAGTGTATTAAACACTTTCTGCTCTAAATTTACCAGTTCTTGGATCTTCACCAAATTCTCTGCAGAGTGCTGCTCCAGAAAAATACTATCCCAGCTCTGATGACAGTTTAAACTGTTTTATATTTTCAAATCATTAATTTGTAATATTAGAAATAAACTGAAAAGAAGTGATTAATTACTATAATGAAGCAAAGCCTTAGACAGGCGTTAATTGCTGTTGTAAACTAATCCCAGATTTGTGTCTCATATTTACTTCTCTCTTTTCTTATCTCTTTTGATTTTAGATTTATGAGATACATCCAACAGAAGTGTTTCTGATGCCCACATAGTCAGGCCATTGCCAGAGTGACTGATAAATGCCGATTCATATATATGAAGTTCTGATATTGGACACAGTTACCACATTCAGCGTGGATGTACTAAAATCAGACACATGTACTCCTATTTAGCCACTTGAGTCATTTACATCACCAAAGAAATAGGCCACTTGTTTAGGTGCCTTTAGTTAACTGATTAAATTGAGACCTCATGTGGCATGCATATTACAAAATAACAAAAGCTTGTTCCTTAATCAGCTCCCATGGACTCCAATGGGAGTTTAGCCATGGAATTCAAAGGGGACAAGCTGCACCCAACTAGTGGATTGGGTAATAGCTTTTATTTTGATGTTAAGTTTTTTGGTACTTTTTCTCAGGAAAAAGATTGAAAACACAAGTTAATAAATCTTCTAATTAAACCACTTATTACAGCATTAGTGCTGGGATACAAACAAGTAAAAAGAAAAGCAATTATAAAACCAAAAAAGAAATAAAGACAAAGGAAGAAAACAGGACAAGTAAGTGGACTGTCCTTGGCTGTCAGTTTGGCTCCTTCACTCTCTCCAAGGAGTCCTTTTGGGAACCAGGACAGGCAGCAGTTTTCAAAGGTGTTGACAAGCCTGGCAGACCAGCGATTTCAATTTGTCCCTCGGCAACAATGCCAGGCAGCTGTAAATTACTCTAACATTCTCCACTCCGTGAACAGTCCAAGATTAGGGAAAGGTTTTTTGCTTGAAGTCCACCATGGACTCCCTGCTAAGAGGCTCAGGCTTCCTTGCACAGTCAACAATTTCAATCTGTAAGCCACAACTCTTGTTTCATTTGCCAAGATAAAAGGCTCAGAAATCTTTTAAAAGATGGAAAAACACTTCAAGAAGCAAATAAGAGAAGCATCAAAGGGACCCCAAACAACCATTTTTCTTTCAAGGTAATGTATATTCTGAGATGCCTTCAATAGTTTGGAAGTCTTCCATCATTAATTCGGAAGCATGTTACATACTTTGGTTTTGTGTAGAGCATAGACATCACCATCCAATGTTGCACAAAAATAATAATGAATTACTTAGATTTTTAACAAAAGGCAGGCATGTTTCCCAAAATGCCTCCATCACAGCTCAGATACGCTTCTTCCAATAAACCAAAAATGGTCTATCCTTTTGCTACCTGAGCTCAGCATCAGTTTGTGAACAGAATCAGCAGTAGTTCAGTATCAGTGGCAACATTATGGATGCCAATAGACAGGACCTGTACCTCCAAATCCAGTAAGAGGTTATAAGGCACTCGCATAGCCAGGCTACTCTCTAGATCTCTTCTGGGGTGACCAGAAACACTGGACTCTCCAGCCTCCTTTTTCCTTATAACCTGATTGGCCAGGATTAACAAGCTTTGGGAAAACAGAAGGGTCAAGAATGATTGAAAAATAGACTATATTTTTTTATATCTTCATACATTAATAAATGTGGAGGGGGGGCTTCATCTTCATAACAAGCATTGCAAACCTGCAGAAGGAAAGAGGGCTTGCTCTAAACCAAAAACTCTTAATTTGTAGTTGGGATTGTTACATGCCTCACTCAAACCACTGAAACAAATGGAGTCTTGCCACTGGCTTCACTGGGAACTGGCACCAAGCCTTCATTTGGTAATTTCAAGTCTGTTTTGCAGCTGTAAGCCAATGCACAAAGCATATGGTTTCTGCTGCATCACAAATTAGAACCACGTAATGAACATCATCTTAGAAGATCACACGCTTTTATGTATAATTTATTATGTCTTCATCAGAGAAACCGACTCAAAGCACAAATGCAAAGCAAATATATTGGGGTTGAAGATGGAGCTACAACAGAATACACAATGTTAAATGTGCAAAACATTTTATCTTCCTGCAGTAGTTCTAATGAAAGTTTTCAAAAATTTGAAGAGGAGTCTACAATAAACAAATACTGCCTTCTTTCAGCAGAGTTTGCAAACTTAAGAAAGCTGGTAAAATAAGCTAGTATCAGCTCTTTTTTATGTTTAAGAAACCTGAACCTTATAGCATCTCCCCCTCCAGGTTTGTACTTAAATGAAGTCAAAATTGATCTTTATGTCAGTACCTTGATGAATAAAAATTGCCACTCTGGACAATATCAACAGAAGTAAAATTTTTATACAAGTCGTTTGTGCTGCCACTTTTCTGTCTTCCCAGCAAGTGCCAATAACAAAAACCACATCCAATGATTCTAAAACACAACGTGTTCTGAAACACATGTGGCTGACTGACAACAAGAAACCCTTTTTTATCTTATTTTTCCTTTCATAGCCTAAATTATTAACTTGCAGTGTGTCACATGTAACTCTGTGCATAACATTTTCTCTGGATATAGAATTGTTAAACTGGTCACATAAAGCTGTTCATGATCTCACTATTTAATCTCAGTAGAGTTAAAAAGGAACAGAGGGGGTTTTGTATACATTCAGATATGGGGAGAAGAAGAATATTGACATAATATTTCTTACCCTTCCAAGTTACACTTCTTGTTTTTTTCTAAGAAGCCAATTGTCAGCCTTAAAATTCATTAATATGGATAATACCCAGCTCATTGGCTGCAACATCTCTGTTACAGAAATCAGACTACTACTATCCACCTGAAGTTCTGACATAAAAACAGGTTCATTCTCTTTCTCTTTGGGGTTCTTCTCACTCAACCTCATTAAAGCACCATAAAACCATCTACAGAAACAAATGCTTTGGAAAAAGTCATGTCAAGGACAGCCTCTAATGCTGCCACTTCACTGACAGAGCCATGACAGGAAAGGAGAGAAACGCATGGAGGGCACAGGGGCTCTGTCTGGGTGTGGGGATGTTCCCACATGGAAGAGATTACGGAAATGGAGAAATTCACCAAGCAATTTGTTAAATCCTTTGTATGATCATGTGTTTTGCATACGTTGTGCAGCAATTTACCTTTCAGTTGGGACTGGTTATGTTATGCTGAAGTTCATCTTAAGTAATGCTGATCAGTTTGGCCACAGATGTTGAATTCAGTGGGCTCTCATAAGTTGGCCTTCTTGCCCTTGAGTGATTATAGAACCAAAAGCAAAGTATACCAGGGTAAAATAAATAAAGTACTGAAGAACAGCAGTTAAAAGGGGCCTCTATATGGACTCTATATAAACCTATCTTGTTTTTCTTTTCCACCTGAGTAGATTTTTAATTACTGCAGCCTATGTCCAGGTTTTCTTAGACTTCTGCCAGAAACAAGAGCTGGGGCTTGTTTATTTATGAGGGAAGATCCAAGAGAGGGATAAGTTCAGCCAGCTAGCAGGTGCTAGTATACAATGGAGTGAAATAGGACAGAGGTGGGGTGCGGGGGAGGGTGGACGGGGCATCCTAAATCCATAGCTTTAGAAAGAGAAATTGACTTGCCAGTAATTATTCCTACAGATGTGTAGACTTGGAGTGAGGAGGGGTGTAGACGGAATAAATGCACAGGTGGGAAAGTATTTCAAAGTAGACAGAAATGGGCAACTTGTACAGATGAGTATCCAGGACACAGGGGAGGAGAAGAAGCTTGAGGCCATAACTTGACAAGACTTGGTGTGGCTTGGAATAGAAAAAAAAGCAATAGTACTGGACTAGACTGTTCAGGGGTGGGAGGGTGCTGGGACAAATTGGCCAGAGGAGATGGGTTTGCTGGTTAGGTGATATCTGTTGTAAGGCAGGTTTGGGGGATCTGAGGGCCTGGGATCTAGGGTTCAGGCAGCAGGGGGTTCCTTGTGCAGTATTCCAGTTTGACAATAAGGACACAACCATAGCATGGTGATTTTACTACAATAAGACACTCTCACACCCACTGATACCCAATAATGCACTCTTTCCTTCCCACCCCAACAAAGATATTTGCAGGCACATTTTTTGGAGGTCCCTTTTTTCACTGCTGGAAATACAACAGTTTTATATTGCCATCCTAATCAGCATTAAAAACACCCAGAAACATGGAAAACCCACTGAATATTTCTATAGATTTGCACTGTCCCTGAGGAGGGACAGGAATGAGTCCTCTCTCGGTGGAATGGCTTGTATGGCACATGTTTATGAAAGAGCACCTGCAGCTTGTTCTGGAGTGGGTGGTACTCAAGCAGCTGAGGGATTGTGACTTCTGCAGGAGGAACTGAGCAGTTGTTTGCACTAGAAAGACAAAGATGTGAGAGGCTTTGTATGTAACACAGGACAGAAGTGCTGTGCTGACTGGCAGAAGTTTAGGGACACAACTATTTGATTCATGCCAAATTTTAGTTCAGTTTCTGTAGCTGAACCATCCTGGATTTCAGTATCAACTCTGGCAATCACAGCAGCCTTTGACCCCTGCCTGCTAAATATGACATGGAGGGTTTGGTGCAACCCCAAAAAATAATGATGTGCACTTACTGTAAGCTTCATGTTCTGTCAACACAGACACCGGTTTTGTCAGCAGGACAGGTGCTGGGAAGTCAGTGAAACTTTGGGAACTTAGAGATATTTGAATTCAGAAAGAAATCTGTTTCTTCTCTCTTTGTGCTCTTTGGTTTTAGCTAGATATAGATCTGTCTAGACAGAGTGAAGTTATATTAATAACTTCTTTATTATCGCTATTATAGCTAACAAAACAGTCTGAGTGCTTTAAAAATATGTCAGTTCTTATTCGTGGGAAGAAATTTCATGTCCAAGATCTGGCTGTGCTGTCCTTGTCATTCTGACTGAGTAAGGGAAGGCAGTTACTGTCCTCCTAGTCTTCTATGGATGTCTTTTAAGAAAGCCCATCAGAGCTTCTAATTTGACCTTATACCATTAGGTGCTTTAAGTACCAATTCCTTCCTCTTACAGCAGATGCATTTTATCTGTCAGTGTTCATCTTCAGGACAATTCTGCACTATTTATTTTGGTTTACTTCAGTTGAAAAAGCAAATACCTGTCAGATTTCAGAACAAAGCTACCTTTTGTGAGGGATAATGTAGAAGTACTATGTAGGAATCAGTTTTTATCAGAAGGAGGTAGCAAATCAACATTTGTGTAGCTTTTAGAAGCTTGTAAAAATGCCCGCCCCATACCTGGATGTACTGGTCATGAGCATTACATAAAGTTTAATCTCAGTGGTGAGAGATTAGCTGTTGTACATTTCATTGAAATGTCCTAAGTATCCCCGTTGAACATGTGATTTTTGAGAAAACTCTACCACTTTTATTACAGTACAAAAATCAAAGAACAATAAAATTTCCTTTTTAACTATACAAACTAGTTTTAATCCAAAATAATTTGTCCTTAGAGAGGATAGAATAAAATGGGAATGCAATCTGAAGCAAATCAATTTATGCTCAGATGCAATTTCAAAATCTGTATTTCCCTTCATTCTCCATACTCTCCTTAGTTCAGCCTCCTGATGTTTGTATTGCAATGCAAAAAAACCCTCCAAATATATCAACCTCTGCGAAGTTGCAGGTGACAGGACAGTCATTTGTATGAACAATTCGTGCTGTGTGGACTGGAATTTTCAGACAACTATTAACCTTCTTTTCTAATGTGAAATATAACATTTACTAATTAATATGATCCAGAAAACACCACTAACTTTTCATGGGACTGAATGTCGGCCAAAGAATCTATATTTGAAACCCTGAGTCATGATATAATTTGATCCACGTCAACTATATAGGCTTATAGAAATCTCCATGTAAAGACTGCATCAGCACTAGCAGTGTTATGCATTCAAGTCAGAGCTTTCAAAATAAGTTGTGTGTAGGTACTTCTGATTTAATGTTCTGTGAGACAGACAAAAAAGACATCATTCAGAATGTTTTTGATCCACTGCTCTGGATATTTCACAAATATTCCCAATCCAAGTATCCGAGTTAGCTGCTACTTGTGATACCTTCTGTAACTGGTTAAGAGAGACAGGTTCCACCAGCACAAGACAGACTCAATGCATCTTGATTAAATTTTTAGACTGAGCTGGTTTGGAAAGTACCTCTCACCCTCCACTGTTCAGTGAGAATTTGGTACATACTCCCAGGCTTCATTTGAATTGAAACAAGAGGTCTACCTTATTCAAAATATTGTCATTCAAAGGAACTTGACATTTTCTGTCCGATGCTGCCATGGTTTCTGTCAGCTGGCTCTGCAGAGGCAAGTCACTAGCCATATCAGGTCTGGAGTAAGTGCAGGAATGCTTAGCACAAGCACAGACTGGTTCAGGCAATGCCTGTGGAGATATAGAGGACACTGCCTACAAAAGCAAACTACTCTGTAATGTACTCCTCACTTCTTCACATTTTAAATCAAGTTTGAATGCCTTTCTGAAATACAAAATCTAATCAAATCTAATTTATTTGGCTCAGTTTATGAGTAACTGGTTTAAATAGTGTAACTTCCATTGTATAGGAGCTTTGACAAGATGACCCACTTACCGGATGAGGGAAAGGCTGTGGATGTATCTTCTTGAACTTCAGTAAAGCATTTGACACAGTTTCTCACAGCATTCTGCTACGGAAGCTGTCAGCCTCTGGAATGGACACTCTCCTGGGTGGAAAACTGGTTGGATGGACAGGACCAAAGAGTGGTGGGAAATGGCGTTAAATCCAGCTGGGGGCCAGTCACAAGTGGGGTTCCCCAGGGCTCAGTGCTGGGTCCAGCCCTGTTCAATGTCTTTATCAACAACCTGGATGAAGGCATCAAGTGCACCCTTAGCAAGTTTGCAGATGACACTAAACTGGGAGGAACTGTCAATCTGCTGGAGGGTAGAGAGGCTCCAAAGGGATCTGAACAGGCTGGACCACTGGGCAGAGTCCAGTGGCATGAGGTTTAACATGACAAAATGCCTGGTCCTGCACTTGGGGCACAACAACACTATGCAGCTACAGACTAGGAGAAGTCTGGATGGAAAGCTGTCTAGAGAAGGACCTGGGGGTGTTGGCTGACAGCCGACTGAACACGAGCCAGCAGTGTGCCCAGGTGGCCAAGAAGGCCAATGGCATCCTGGCTTGTATCAGAAACAGCATGACTAGCAGGTCCAGGGATGTTATTCTCCCTCTGTACTCGGCACTGGTGAGATCTCACCTGGAATCCTGTGTTCAGTTCTGGGCCCCTCACCACAAAGAAGGATGTTGAGGCTCTGGAATGTGTCCAGAGAAGAGCAATGAGGCTGGTGAAGGGGGCTGGAGAGCAAGTCTTACAAGGAGCGTCTGAAGGTTGTTTAGCCTGGAGAAGAGGAGGCTGAGAGGAGACCTCATTGCTCTCTATAACTATCTGAAAGGAGTTTGTAGAGAGGAGGGAGCTGGCCTCTTCTCCCAAGTGACAGGGGACAGGATGAGAGGGAATGGCCTTAAGCTACACCAGGGGAGGTTCAGACTAGACATCGGAAAGAAATTTTTCACAGAGAGGGTCATTGGGCAGTGGCAGAGGCTGCCGAGTGAAGAGGCTAAGTCATTATCCCTGGAGGTATTTTAAAAGATGGGTAGACAAGGTGCTCTGTGACATGGTTTAGTGGCAGATCAGAATGGCTGGACTCAATGATCCAAGAGGTCTTTTCCAACCAGATGATTCTATGATTCTATGACTAAATGATAAAAAGATTATCTCATGAGATGTATTAAATCTTTGAATTTCAGCTTACGTTTGGTGGTTTACTACGGAGGTCAACAGAGATTTGCAAGGTTTATTTGAATAATTAGTTAAATCCTGAATAAGAAAGACTGACAAAGCGATCAGATAAAATGTGGATTTAGAAATAGAGCCACTTATGAAAAGTTACATTCGGCAGCAACACAACTGCTTCAAGACCAAAAAAAATATCATTGCTTTTGCAACTGTCCTGGATTCTTGTCCCGAGGTGTTGTTTGTTTCAAAGAAGCTGTATAGTTACATAAAGTCTTGCTGAGCTGAGAAGCACCAAAACCAGGATCAGCTGAATTCTGAGCTATTTGTGACATGTAATTAACAAGCCAGATAAACCTGCTCAGTTAGAAATATCATTTGAAAAGACCAAGATTGTCATGTTTTGGCAATTATATTTTTCCTGTTTACTTTCTAAAAATTCCCACCGCTCTGAAGAACTTATACCATGACGGAAATAAGGCTCAGGTCATCTATTTGTATGAGACTAACAACCAATAACATTGTCTACCCTAAGTGAAAGTATATGATCTGGTTAATGTGGAATTAAGAGAACGGGCATGTTAGTAATGGCACAGTTTATTTCAAAATTGAAATTGTGTATGTTTCCCAAATTAAAATAAAAAAGAAAAGAGAAATACAATATATCAACTATACACTTTCCATTAATGCCTCAGCTTGTTCAATCATTTTTTTATTTATGTTTTCAACAACAGGAAGCTGTTTAATGACCTCTAAATCATTACAATTTATAACCAACATAGGCCAGATCCTTCCCCAGAAAAGGTTTTGTCCAGATGCATTTTTGTTGTGAATGAGGAGTAGTTACTGCAGGAACAGTAGTGTGCTGCCTTTTTCACTGTATAGAAGTAAAGTAGAATCATAGACTCATAGAATGGTTTCAGTTGGAAGGGACCTTAAAGATCATCTAATTCCAACCCACCGTGCCATGGGCAGAGATATCTCTCACTAGATCAGGCTTCTCAAGGTCCCATCCAACCTGGCCTTGAAAAACTCAAGGGAAGGCGCATCCACATCTTCCCTGGGCAGCCTGTATCAGTGCCTCATCAATTACAAATTACAAGTGAACAATTTGGTTTTCAAGATTAAAAGTAAAAGCACAGGAAAGCTACTCTAAGGACACCTGCCACCTTAGAAAATCTGTAATAAAAGCATATATTTTTGGTGCCATACCAGCATGCAAGAAAACTACCAGGAGAGTGTTTTGAATCAAGGATTTCATTTCTATTCACAGCTGTTCTGCATTAATTTTTTTTTAGTTCACATTACTTCTATCTGTTTGTCCAGGGCTAATTCAAACTGAGAAGCAGCTATATGTCATTCACTAAACAACAATATAATTAAAAGTCCTGCTGCTACAGCTGGTTGGAAATATTTGAGAGCTTGGGAATTGCAGGGAACTCATATTAAAAATAAAAAGGATGTAATCACAGCCTCCTGTACAGTTTAATGGGCAAGAATAATTTCATGATTGCATTTGGTTTGAATGAAGCTCATTTCTCTAATTATGTATATCATGCGTATACACGCAAAGACTAGAATCTATCTATATAATCAGTGTGATTTAAAATATTCCTGACTTTCGTGATTATAATTAATCAGGGCAAATTACTTACAAATCATTAGATCATTTCATACCATGGCATAAGACAGAACTATCTTAAAGATGGACCCCAGCCACATATTTAAACTGTCAAATTTTGCATAGTGTCCCGCCTCCTGGATGAATGTAGGGAAATACACCCATGTCTGTAGCGGTTTCTTTTTTAGACCCTGAATAACTAAACCACATGTTTCATTGTTCAGCATGCCACTGCTGAGGATGCCTACACATGTCGCTCTTTTCTATGCCATACTATTCTTTCTGGAAAAGTCATTCCAGTCTGATGTCAGCTTGGGTATATGAGGGCTGCAGACTTGTTCTAATTGTAGTACTAAAACAAACTGTGCTTGTGCTAATACTTTCCATATTGCATTTCAGCCCACAGTAATTTTTGCTTACTTTTGAGCAAAAGCAGTTCTGTAAGTTTTTGCGTTATTAGAACTGAACTTTTCCCATATAATACTTACACCAAAATGCTTCGGATAAAGTTGAAACTAGGAACATTAAATACTAGCTACTTTGTAAATCACAGCAATGATTCAGGAAACAACTCAAGACAAAACCTCATCAGATTTGTATTTCTAAATTACAACTATTTTATATTAACATGTTTATATTACTGAATCTAGAGTGATGCTTTTCACAGAAGGTCTTTTGAAGATTAGGACAAGCATATTTTTTTCAAAGAAGCTTCAGTTAAGAATATGGTCCTTCTGTCTCTCTTCATCTCTCTTTTAATTAAAAGGATTCCGGGAACTGAAGAAAAAACTGATGCTACATAGTTCTGATCACATCCTGCAAAAAGAAGAACCAAAGGAAGGTAACTGTGGTCAGGCCCTCTATAAACAGGCTTACCTGCCAGATCAAGAGAAATACTCATTAATATTAAGAAATCAAAAACCATGAAATACATAGTGAAAAACACTGGTTTATATTTAGTGGAAACAATTATTTTAGCACTTTCAGTTAAACTTTGGAAATGAGGGAGTAAGTTAAAATATTACTTTTATGCTGAAATTGTTTCTGATATCCAGGAGAGGAGGCATAGAGTTCCTAATAAAAGCCAGGAGTATTCCTTAGGCAGCAGTATGAATCATGGATGTTAGCTGAAAGATATGTTAACAAAATGAAAGGTACATACTTTAGAATTCTGAGGTAGTTTGGATAAGATAAGTTTATAATATACTTGATCAGAACATCTGAATATTTCTCTGATGGCAAGGTTTCAAACCTGATTCCCTATTCAGTGATCCTTCAAATTTTGTAAATTAATTTTCATCAACTGGGAACTGCTTCATTCACCCTCAAGTAATATAACTGAAACTTTTTTCATTATTCATATTGGAATTATATGATTCATTCACAGATTATGTTTTGCACTCATTTTGCTATCTATAACTGAAAATTAAGTCCTAGATGTTTTCATATTCTTAAGATTTTATTTCAGTTTACACTAACATTACATACATCAGTGAAGAAAATATTTCTTAGCACAAGAGAAAATATGTGATATTCATTTTGAGACTATTTCATCTGGTTTCTCTGCATCAGTTCAGGTAGCTGCTTAGCCAAATGCTTTATAAAAGTATTGTGTTTAATTTACAAAGAAGTCTCTTCGATGAAACAGCAGAATACCTTTTGGCTTGCCAAACTGGATACTTAGCAGACAGTTGGAAAAACTATCTGATTTCACATTGTAAAATAATGCAGAAACATAAGATCTTACCCTGTTTTCCTTTACTAACCAAGAATTATATCATAAGGCAACTATAACCCAAAAGAACATCATTCCACACACGACCAACAGTATTTTAATTATTTTCCTGATTACAACTTATGAACTCAGGTCATTTTTTTCCACTTACACCTGACATATCCCTGTTGTTATTCTGATACTTCAGTGAATTCCCTCCTCCAAAGTCAAAGAGAGCCTCTCAGGTCAATTTTCAGTTGTTATTCTCTACTTATTCACAGAAAAATATATCTACCATGGGTTTGTTTCCTCCCAAGATATCTTGGGCTAATTCTTTTCCTATCATGGGATAGCTCTGTCTTTATTTAACTTGATTGTATTTAAATGTTGTGCTGTAACCTTTGTCATTATTTTTTCCTTAATAGGAAAAAGATGATGCATTATTAATGTGGCTAAATTTTCCATTTAAACAATTCTGACTTGGTGTGCTTCAATTCTTAATATATTTGAGATTGCTTAAGTTTTTCCCCCATCAAGAACAAACAGAAGCATATTGGTAAAATAAAGAACTTAAACATGATGAACTTACTGTCAGTATTCTGCTCAGCATGTAAAATTGGCAGCCGCTTAACACTTATTCCACTTCCAGAATGATAGACACTGGAAAATGTAGTATTCTTCTCTCAGCCTTTCCTAATTCACTCCACATGTAAGCAGAGGTACTTACCTCATGCACCCAGATTTCTAGCACTCCCTCCTCATGTAGAATCAGAGACTCCAAAGCAAACAAACAAACAAATAAATCAAAATTACCTTGGAGGTTTGTGTTTTTTATACATACTCTAAGTCACACATACTCAGAACCACTAAAACTCACCAGCTCCCCAGAAAGCCAAGATTTAATTTGTATCACATGTTAGAGGTCAGACTAGAGAGCATCTTTACAATAGCAATATTTATTATATTCATCAACAGATGGTAAAATAGCACAAAGATTAATATTTTAAAAAATTGAGCCGTTTTTCACAGAAAAAAAAATCACACCAGACACTCATTTTCAATAAAAAACAAATCAGATACACATAAGTATAGCTTGGGTTTTCCAATTATTGTATATTACAGATCAAATATTTCTTCCTTATGAGTCTAACTCAAACTAGAAAGTTAGGTTTACTCTATTTCTCTATTTACTATGCAAGACAGAAGTTAGAAACACAGAACTAGTATGAGAATTGACCTATACAGCCAGAACCATAACATCTTCTTTTCAGAGATGTTTCCAAAGAGCTGATTTCACTGCCCATAGTTACATGTGGCCATTTGCAGAAATATCAGGGAAGGAAAAAATACCAAAGCAGAATACAACTCCCATAACTATTTAGCTTTTTTTTTTTTTTAATTATCACTATTCTTTGGAATAACTTCAAGATTAATACAGCTTTTTGGTTCATTTCTCCCTCTCTCATAAAGTAGTATCCCAGATTAATAGGTATTTTTCTCCCTTTTTAAGAAATCTGGTTCATATGAATTACCCTTTCAGTTACGCTAATAAGCCCTAGTTCCTCCAAACCATAGTGTACAATCTACCTAATTGTGTACAATCATAGTGTACAATCTACCCAAAATCGGGCTGTCACTAGACTTTCATTTTATTCACAATCTTCCGTGAGATAAAGAAAAGTTACTGTCCTGCCAATTATACACATATATATTTACATCAATTCCAAGACAATTGATGAAAAAACATTCTTTTGTAATGTAGATTTTCTTCATTTCTGTCAGCATAACACAACTATTCACAATCTCCAGGAAGCTAGCTGTAGCCTTGACTACTCCTCAAAGAAAGCTCTTTAGCTTTAATAATAATAATTAAGAAAGAAGAACTGCTGATGCAACTTGGAGAAAGAAGTCTTCAAAAACTGCTCCTACATGATCCAGTATTCAGAAAAAGGCAAATTTCCTCATTAAATTATATTGAATGATATGAAACTTAAGTCCAGGCTGCAAAAATTACCTAGAGTAAACATGTATCATAAAGATACTTCAACTACCAATGACTTGCCGAAAAATTGTGGTATACTGGACTGACACATACGTTTTTACTATTTTTCTATTTCATATCACTACATCTATTGACAGGATCCCTTCAGACACAGGAGACAGCCTGTTGAAATGGTGGCAGAAGAGTTATCAAAACCAGAAGATCTTGTTAAAGAAATTTATTTTTATGTATTTTACTTGCTGAAATATAATACACAAAACAATTTTTTTCCTGTGATCAAATGCAACAGTAATCTTTTTCACAACTAGTCAGCTGACCCTAACCATGCTACTAAAAGACAATTCAGTTCTTTTGAGTCAATGTTCCATAGGGCAATTTGCTACAGATGTGGAAGGAAACCTCAGCCCAGCATGAAAACAAAGACTTGTTTAATAATTATTTTAAGCATTCATTTGAAATTATAGGGCACAAGCAAAACTTTTTTTTGCAAGATATGTGAATGTTTAAGTACACATTCAGTTCCCAGTCGATTGCTCATTCAAATTGTTAAGTGGTCAAAAAAAACTAGAAAAAAGCTGTGGCAAATGAAGACGACTGTGGTTATTGTTGCAAGTTAATGTGTATGTTTACCTGGCAGACCTCAGTGGAGACGATAGACTGCTGCTTGTTAAAAACTAAGAGTTCAGTTGGGTAGTTTAGCTGAAGCATCATGGAGTCCTGGGAAGGTTAATTTAAGTAAATTTTTTTTATCCATCTTATAAACATACCCTATCTCAAAGTGAATTGATAAAAAAAAACAGTAAAAACACAGTGTGATGTAATTCCTGAAATATGGGATGTCAAAAATCCAATGATGCATAAACAAACTTTTCCGCTCCCTGTCTGCCTTGTTTCTGAAGGCTGTGACTAAGTCTATCACTACATACACTGGGTCTTCTAGGCAGATCAATAGTACTTTCTGCACCTCTTATCTCTCTAGTTTTGGGGGTTTTCTGGTCATCACTAATGACTTTCCCTGCAAACATTATGTTGGTTAGCCATCACTGACTGAAGCTCTTCATTATTAAAATATACATTAAAAGAAGATGTTGGTTTCTACATTATCATAATATTCAACACATTTGCTGTAACAGAAGTGTGTCTTTGGTTATATCTTTTACCTGGGGCCATCCTAAGACATTACTGTTTGTCCTAACAAAGGGAAACTACCCTTGAAACTAGCAGGTGCCAGCCTCAAAACAAGCAAAATCAGGCAGTTTGTCTATAATACAAAATTATGCAGTGAAAAAGTGCGCCCCAAATGCAGCAGACATGGGTACAACAGAAAACTAGACAAGTTTATGGAAGAGAAATCCACTGAGGCAAAGACACCTCAAGACCACATCATTATCTTTGGTTCCAGAAGTCCCAGACCTGCAAATTGTTGACTGGGAATACAGCCTCAGGAAGTATCACTGGCTGCTTTCCTGTATGCCTCTGTAGACACAGACTTTTATGACACTGTCAGAGACAGGATGCAGTGCTAGCAACACAGACATTTCTCCAGTAAACATTTGAGATTATGTGTAGGTCAGTGCTGCTGGAGTTCAGCATTTGCTTCAGTGAAAGCTGTAATGCACTGTTGACAAAAAGCAACTTTTTCAGATTTATTATGGGTAGTTGCTGCAAAAAGAAGCTGTAAATTAGACAATAAGCTTTCCAGCACAGGAGACAACTTTTTGTCATGTGTTGTATGTGCCCACAAAGAGGTCCTGTAATGAGGACATTAGGTTTACATTAAGTCCGAAACATTTTCAGTCACACCTTCACTTAGAAGGGCATCATGACCTCTTTTTCTCTAACAGTTTTGGGAGAGTCAAAATTCCTAGTTCCTGTTCCTTTATGTTTCTGTGATTATAACCCTAAGCAGGAATTACAAGCTCATGTTAGGGAATTAGTGTCCACGACTGCTGCCATAATTCAAAAAAAAAGTAGTTTGTTAGCAAATAGAAATTAGCTTCAGAGAGACTGAACCAGCAAAATGTCTGCAATTGGCATTGCAAAGAAATTGAAACAATAGACTAACCAAAGAGAAGAGTTAACCAGAGGTTTTTCCTTCTTTAAAAGAACAAGCGGTGTATCCATAGATTCTTGCCTGCTTTTGTTGCCATTTAAATAGTACCAAAGACCAAGTGCTTGGAAGAGGAAGACTGAATACGAACTAGCCAGTCTTATCTGTGGTCCAACAGCATGAACAAATGGGTATGACAAAACTATTCTATAAGGGCAAAAATAGCAATTTACTGTAACACTTAAGAATTTTCCCCCTTTAAAAATTTCTAGCAAACAAAATATAAATATGCTAAGAGTTATCCTTCTCCTGTTTTCATTTGTACATCTGTTATCTTCCTGCAGCCAGTTTTCTCTGAAAAGCTGATGTTTTGTTGAAGCAAATCCAGTAGCTGTACAGCTGTGCTGCTGTGCAGAACAGCAACCCATTACTCACCATGCTGCAAACCATAGAAAACTTGGGAAGAATAATTATCTCCAAATGTCAAGGTTCTCCACACTTTCTTCCTTCTCACATTACCCCAGAGAGCAAAGGGTTACATATAGCAGCAAGTTTATAGGACATCAGCTACTCCTGCTGTAAATGCAAGGTGTCTTCTTCCACCTTTCATCAAGAAGTTACTTTTCATTTAGTTTTTATTTCCTGCTAGGTAACAGTCTACATATGGACAACCACCATGCTATAGTTGATACACTGCAAGCTGACACTCTAGCTTATCTCAGTCATAGAAAAAGGAAATTTACCATTTTCATCATCAAAATGGTGCAAAGTTAGTCTTTTTTTAACAACTCTGGAAAACCACACAACCAGCAATGCTCATCAGTTCTTCACTTTCAGGCAGACACATGAAAACCAGCTCTTTTAAAAGTACTTTTACTGCTAAACATTGTCTATATGCCAATTCAGTCTGGTTTGTCATCATATGGTACAGTGTTTATATTTATCCTCAGTATCCAAATTTGAATTTTAATCAGCTCTTCTGCAGCTAAATCTAAATCAATATAACTTCCTACAACCCCTAGAGAATTTGGACCCCAAAATTTTTACTTCTGCTCAGTAGTTTTTTTCTCTTTCCCACCCAGCTTTTCTCTGTATATTTTCCAGCTGTACCAGTGCAAGAAGAGTTCATTGTTGAAAAATAATGGGTATATGTCCAAAGCAGATATTGAAAAAGCTTTATTGCTTATACTGAATGTATCTTCACTCTTCCAAAGGGAGAAGTTCTTCGTAAGTGTTCAGAAATGCAAATATGGACACTTTATTGCTACAGTTTATGAACTCTAGGAATGCAATATCAACAAAACTATTGATACCATATGCTGCAATGAAGAAGATGATTTTTACTCAGAATGGTTTCTGTTTTGTTTTAAAAAATCTCCAAGCATGGCAAACCTGATATGAAGTTTCAGTGTAATGCTGTGTGAGAATTATCTCATGCTCCTGTTGTTTGGACAGGACCACAGATGGCTCTTAATGACCATCTCTTTTTTGATATCAGAGACCAATGTACTTCTCTAAAGAAAATGAAAGTGTGGAGATAAGGTATAGAGTCATAGAATCACTAGGTTAGAAAAGACCTTTGAGATCAACTCCAACTGTACCTGTCCACTAAGGGACATGGTTTAGTATTTGATAAGAATGGTTAGACTCGATGATCCCATGGGTCTCTTCCAACCTGGTTATTCTATGATTCTATATCCCTAAGCACTTCATCCATCCACCTCTTCAGTACCATCAGGGACGGTGACAAAACCTGTTGGGCAGTCTGCTCCAGTTCCTGATAACCATTTGAGGGAAGACATTTTCCCTAATGTCTAATCTGAATCTCCTCTGGTGCATGTTGAGGTCATTCACTCTCATCCTATCACCTATCACTTTGGAGAAGAGACCAACACTACCTCACTACAACCTCCTTCAGGTAATTGTAGAGAATGATAAGGTCTCCCCTCAGCCTCCTTTTCTCTAGACTAAACAACCCTAGTTCCTCCAGCCACTCCTCACAAGACTTGTTCTCCAGCCCCTTCACCATCATCATTGCTCTTCTCTGGACACGCTCCAGGACCTCAATGTTGTTCTTGTAGTGAGGGGCCCAAAACTGAACACAGTATTCAAAGTACAGCGTCACCAGTGCTGAATACAGGGGCAGAATCATTTCCCTACTCCTACTGGCCACGCTGTTTCTGATAGAAGCTATGATTCTAATGGCCTACTTGGCCACCTGGGCACGCTGGTGGCTCATGTTCCTGTTAGTCCTAAATTAGAAACAAAGCATTCAAAACTGTCCAAGTGTTCCCTCCCTCTGAGGTTTGTGAACTTTGTAGAAAACTTATGTAGTTTGCTTACACTGAGTGTTCCTTTAGGAGGTACTGTATAAACCAGCATTACTTTAGGTCTTAAAGGCAGAAGGAAAAAAAAACGGGTATTGGCAAATAATGGCACAAAAACCAGTCCCATGAAATCCCATCAGCAAAATTTTCCCTTATGGAACAAAATAGTCCAACTTCCAATAATCATAAACTTAGCAGTTCTGAATGATAATAGATAGTACTGGAGAAAATGTGTGTGAATCAGTGTGAAAATCATTGTCCAGTGACAAGTGACCTTAATGCTACCTTTCTTTTATCTGCTCTCCCCTGGGCTTCTCCTTCATTTTTCCTTGCATGCTATTTAGTTCCACAGTAATGGAATGACATTCTAGTTTTCTCAATATACTCCCTTTATTCTCATATATCATCTCTAGAGAAGTATTATTTTCACTTCCACACCATCAGTTACTCCTCTCAATTTACCTTACCAGCTTCTCTGCTCATTGTCATCACTTTTCTTTTCTACACTAATTTCAGCTTCTTTTCTTCTGCATCTTTCTTTACTTTCCAGTTAGCCTCTCTTTTTAGAAAACCAAAGTAAAGATGTTTGACCATTCTTCACATCGAAGAACAGATATTCCACTCCATGTCTACTTAGAGTAAATCACAGTTTGCATTGCTGCAGATATCCTCCCAAGCACTCACAACCCTGATGTGTATTTAAGCAGTTAGAATATGTTCTGCTTGGCTAGTCTGCATTTGCTGCTCATAATCATTTGCCAAATAACTCAGTTTTCCACTCCAAAGCACAGTCTTTACTGACAACTTCATCACAGTTTACCTGCCTCTCTTGCTAGAGATAAAGGATAAATTTCCAGAACAGATGTTGCTTCATATGACTGTATTAGTATAGTCCACATATCATCCACACGATGAGACATGGCTGTATACTTTGCCTTTAAGCTAACAAGCTAGTATCCTATCAAAAATTTCATGAGGAGTCTGGCAAATCATTCTTGGTATTTTTCCACATACCACCATATGTACCTCAATAAGTGAATGGATAGTCCATCTTCTCCTGTGGATGTCTTGCCAAGGAACATTAGACATGTAGTATTTTAAAGGCACATATAGTTGGCAAAGAAAGCTCTGGAGAGACATTAACACAAATATCTAAATAGTTCCTGGGAGGTTTGCATTAAAAAGTACAGATGCAGCCACAGAGACTGTCTGGTACAGTTTCTGCTGCTGCTTATCAATGACTTTAAGAGTTAGAGAACAGATAAAGAAAATTATGATGAGATCTACTTCTTTAGTTATTTAATCAGTGCTGGGTCCAGTCCTGTTCAATATCATTATCAATGATTCAGAGCACCCTTAGCAAGTTTGTGGATGACACTAAACTGGGAGGAAGTGTTGATCTGCTGGAGGGAAGGGAGGCTTTACAGAGGGATCTGAACAGGCTGGATCAATGGGCTGAGACCAATGGCATGAGGTTTAACAAGGGTAAGTGCAGAGTTCTGCATGGGAGACACAAAACTCCTGTGCTAGCTGCCTGGCAGAGAAAGACTGGGGGTGTTGATCAACAGACAACTGAATGTGAGCCAGCAGTGTGCCCAGCTGGCCAAGAAAGCCAATAGCATCTTGGCTTGTATCAGAAACAGTGTGACCAGCAGGACCAGGGCAGTAATTCTGCACTTGTACTCAGCAATGCTGAGGCTGCACCTCGAAGTTTTGGGCCCTTCAGTGTAAGAAAGACATTGAGGTCCTGGGGCATGTCCAAAGAAGAGCAACAACACTGGTAAAGGGGCTGGAAAACAATCTTACAAGGAGCAGCTGAGGGAACTGGGGTTGTTTTGCCTGGAGAAGAGGAGGCTGACGGGAGACTTTATTGCTCTCTACAACTACCCAAAAGTAGGTTGCAGAGAGGTGAGTGTTGGTCTCTCATCCCAAGTGATAGGTGGTAGGACAAGAGGGAACGACCTTAAGCTGCATCAGGGGAAGTTTAGATTGGACATTAGGAAAAATGTCTTCTCCAAAAGGGTTACCAAGCACTGGAACAGGCTGCCCAGGGAGGTGGATGTATTTAAAAGGTGGGCAGACGGAAGTGCTTAGGAATTTGATTTAGTAGTGGACACATATAGTTGGAATTGGTGATCTCAAAGGTCTTTTCCAATCTAGTGATTTTATGATTCTATGACCCCTGTCTCTACCCTCCCACTCTTGGTTCCTGAGCTGTAGGGTTAGTTTAGGTTTTTTGGTGTCGGATCTCATATATATAGGCATGCATATCAACATAAATGGCAAAGCACTAGAGAAAGCAAAGGCATAGGAGATAAAACAGTTAGCTTCTGTCACCTAACAACAACAAAGACATTGCAAATGCCATGCAACTGTCTTATATCCTTAGTTCTCCATCTCTATAATAATGTCTGCCTTAAAGGGAAGAGCTTGATGACCTTTGCATTGACAGGAGTATTTACTAAAGCTGAAAAATGGCCATCACAAAGGATAACTTCTAGCAATATCCTAAAGCTACAGTGAAATATGCTAAGTAGAGGAGTGTTATGAAGAAAAAAAAGATCCACATATACTTTACAAATAATTTATTTTCAGTCACTTGAAAACTGTTTCCACTCACATATTCTTTACAATAAATTAAATATATTGTCCAAAGAATTAAGATAAAAAGTACTTCTCATTTAGGTATAGACTTTTGGTACTGCTAGGTTTGACCTTATTATAATGTAAACACATCACTATTCACATAAAAAACCAGAAGGTAAACAAGGCCCCTTCGGACTTTATCAGCCTTCCTGAAGTAACCCATTGTGTAAAGACTTTCTTTAAGCATTTATTTAAAGACTTTTTCATGCACACACATGCATCTCTCTTCACTGCATATAATTTACTATTGGTGATGTCACAAGAGTATCTTTACACTATTTAGAATTTAAAGTACTATTAATGGGGGACAAGAAATTGTGTATTTATCATATGTGTCTTACCTTACAAAAGTAGAAAGAGGGTATAGTTCCCAATGTGTGGTACTCCATGTTTTTGAAATTACAGCCCTTAGAGATTTGTTTGGCATTCAATTAAAACCACTAACAAATTGCTAGTGGTAAAATATTGCAGGAACATTGTTTCTTGCAAAATATTGGAAATAACTGTTGTAGCATTACTCAACAGTTAAGCAACCTCTGTTTACTGTAAGTATTAGGTCCTTGAACAACGTGTCCTGCATACGTAAATGCATTTCCTTTGGATCCAAACTCTTGACTCTCAACAATTGGATCAGAAAAGTAAAACGAAACTATATGAACAAGTCCTATTGCTAGTTAGTCCATTGTCCATGGCTGGAAGAAACTGCTTACTAACCAGATCGCCTTCTATGACAAAGTGACTCGGTTGCTGGACGAGGGAAAGGCTGTGGATGTGGTCTTCCTGGACCTCAGTAAAGCCTTTGACACAGTTTCTCACAGCATTCTGCTACAGAAACTGTCAACATCTGGCCTGGACAGACGCACACTCTCCTGGGTGGAAAACTGGTTGGATGACCAGGCCCAGAGAGTGGTGGGAAATTATGTTAAATCCAGCTGCAGGCCAGTTACAAGTGGTGTCCCCAGGGCTCAGTGCTGGGTCCAACCCTGTTCAATGTCTTTATCAATGACTTGGATGAAGGCATCAAGTGCACCCTTAGCAAGTTTGCAGATGACACCAAGCTGGGTAGAAGTGTGGATCTCCTGGAGGGTCGGTAAGCTCTGCAAAGGGATCTGAACAGGCTGGACTGCTGGGCTGAGACCAACGGCATGAGGTTTAACAAGGCCAAATGCCGGGTCCTGCACTTGGGGCACAACAACCCTAAGCAGAGCTACAGACTAGGAGAAGTCTGGATGGAAAGCTGCCAGGAGGAGAAGGACCTGGGGGTGTTGGTTGACAACCAACTGAACATGAGCCAGCAGTGTGCCCAGGTGGCCAAGAAGGCCAATGGCATCTTGGCTTGTATCAGAAACAGCGTGACCAGCAGGTCCAGGGAGGTTCTTCTCCCTCTGTACTCGGCACTGGTGAGACCGCTCCTTGAATCCTGTGTTCAGTTCTGGGCCCCTCACCACAAGAAGGATGTTGTGGCTCTGGAGCGAGTCCAGAGAAGAGCAACAAAGCTGGTGAGGAGACTGGAGAACAGGCCTTATGAGGAACGGCTGAGTGAGCTGGGGTTGTTTAGCCTGGAGAAGAGGAGGCTGAGGGGAGACCTCATTGCTCTCTATAACCACCTGAAAGGAGGTTGTAGAGAGGAGGGTGCTGGCCTCTTCTCCCAAGTGACAGGGGACAGGACAAGAGGGAATGGCCTCAAGCTCTGCCAGGGGAGATTTAGGCTGGACATTAGGAAAAAAATTTTCACAGAAAGGGTCATTGGGCACTGGAACAGGCTGCCCAGGGAGGTGATTGATTCACCTTCCCTAGAGTTGTTTAAGGCATGGGTGGACGAGGTGCTAAGGGGCATGGTTTAGTGTTTGATAGGAATGGTTGGACTCTATGATCCAGTAGGTCTCTTCCAACCTGGTTATTCTATGATTCTATTATTCTATGACTTTTCTCGAAAAGCAGAATCAAAACTAGGATTGGTTTCATACTGTCTCTAGCAGTTCTGTAGTGATATAGAGTAAATGGAGACAGGCTTAACCTTAACTCTAATTTCTTCATTTTCCTGTCACAGACTTTTCTCTCTGGGTTTTGTAAAGATGGGTTGGAAAGAGTCTTCCAGATTGAAATCTTTCCAGTTCAAATCTGGCCTTGCAATGGAGCTGACACTGGCTCTCCTCTGAGTTTCAGGTTAATTTCTAATGATTCTTTCGCATTTCATGCCAAACGTGCGTGGTGATAAATAAACAAGAAAAAATGGCGAGTTCTTATATAGGCATCTTTACATTTTTCCCTTTTTTCTCTCTCTCTTAAAACATTATTACATTCTTAAATATAAAATCAGAAAGCTTAGAGGAGAGCTTCTTATTTAACTACTTCTACGGTAGTTGAAAACTAATGTGCAGAAAATTAATTTAGATCCTACATTAATCCCAGAAGCTTAACAAAACTGGAATTTGGGAAGGATAACAACCATCATTACTGTAAACTGAGAAGAATGAATGTTGCAACACATTTAGTACAGACTATGCCAACAGTAGTAAAGCAGAGATGGGAGTTAGCACCTGTTTAAGAAAAGAACAATCATACTAACACTGGGAGTTGGGGGAATTTCCCACTAAACTACAACATATAGAAAGTAGGTCAGTTTTATTCTTTTGAGAATGAGGAAAAGAAACAAAATTCTGAATTATATATGAACCATTGTATTTAATTTTCTTCATCTCCAGCAGGTCCCATTGGCCTTGCAGACACAAAAATCTGGATTTTACGACCTTGGCAATTATCTAAGTTAATACCATAGAGCTCTCTGTAAACATTTTCATTGTCAATAAGGGTCTGTCAACCTTCCTACTTTACTCCCCTTTACACATCTTCCCATACTCCTTGCCCTAATTTCATGTTTGCCTGTAAAATTTTACTGCAGATAGAACTTGGCACACAAACATCTTATAAACAGGCTTTAGCTAAAATAAATCTTGAATATATCTGCAATTTTACTTATTTAGCTCTCTTGCCAGGTGTTACTGGCATGAAGAACAGTCAAGTTCAAGTGTCTGAGGGGTCCTCTTAAAATTACTAAATGTGATTGGTTCAAGAGCCTCACCCAGAAATCTGGCAAAACTAAATATCTTCCCTGTGTGACCTTAACAGCCAATTATTTTCTATTCTGAAACACAGAGTCTATGTATAAACAAGCAAAACTTTATGTGGGGAAAAGGAGAACTGCAGCTTGATAAATACAACATACAACACTGCTACCAATAAACAGGAGTAGCAAAGCTATCTGATAGTAGGTTTGAATTTTGGAGTCACATTTTGAGTCTACAGCTGTAGGATAAATGTAAAATCTGGTTACAACACTCCCATGGAATAGAAGAAACACTGGATATCATCACCCAAGACAGAGGCCTAGAAAAAGAATGAACCACTGCAATTTTCCTTGGGGAATAAGTGCAGATCCAGGGCCATGATCATTGTTCAGAGTTGCTACGCACAAAAGATGAGAAAGGGCAAAAATGCAGGCACACATACATTAGGCAGCAGGAAAGTCACAGAGAAAACTAGAGTGCACATACAATGATTTTGATTAAGAAATTAAGCAAGAAAGAGGACGTTAAGGTAAACCATTTTCTGAGGAGAATATTAAAGTAATGAGTCTCTCATATTTACTTCTTACAGTGTTCAAGAAAATGGGAGTTCATAAATATAGACACTGCAACGAAGAATGATTACATTTCATCATCAATTCTACCCAGATATCAACTAATTACCCAGGGTTAAAGAGAGTGAAAAAAACCTGAAAATAGCTCATCAGCCTTGCACCTGACTCCCACTTTCCCTAGAACAAATATCTTTGTAACTGCATCTCCTCTTCACCTGCTGAACATCACATTACTGCCAGCATAGTGCTAGAACCTAAGGGCATCTTTCAGCAAGTTTATTCCCACAGGAAGCGCTTCCCTTACTTGGTGTTGAGACTCTGTTCCACAAAGAAGCCAGAGAGAAGTCAATGGCACTGGTGCCAGGAAGAACATTGGTGTAGCATGGTTAGTTTAGGTCTTGATGGCTTGCCCACCCTTGAGAGCTATCAGGGCTCACTCCCAATTTCTCCACTTCTCACAGCCTTTCAAAGTTAATACCACAAAAAGTCTTAAATGTAGTCATTTGGGGATGTGCCACAAGGCTTCAGTTCTGTTACAGTTCTCTCAGTCTAAGGCCACTTTACTTAAGAAATGTGGCTTTTTATGTTACTACTCAATATGTGGCATATGAAGATGACAGCAGAGGTTACTCTTATGAGGTCCAGAATAATAAAGAGAACACAGATTACAAAGAGACAAAATATGAGTGAGAAACAAAGGAAATCATCAGCATGGAGTGATGCTGCCTACCAGGAATAGTGGATTTCCAGACAATAACCTTGTGAAGGCATTAAAACTGTGAAAGCAAGAAATGAGCTTCCATGCAGAATTTGTCATGGAAGGTGAGAAAAATCATTGTTATAACATTGGGCCAGGGAGTGGAGGAGGATAACCAGGACAATTCTGTTGGAATAATGTCCCAAATGCTGGAACAGATCATAAAAATATTCAATGAGCTCAGAAAGAACAGTAAGCACAAAAGTGTTTTGTTTGGGTTTTACCTGAATAAATATTTGTATTGAATAGTGAGAAAAAAATGTTTATACTGCAGAGCTCACACTCTTGGCACCCACATGCAATCTCAGAAAGGTCATTTTTACATTTTTAAGGCAATAAACCTAGCTCTAAGAACTTGCCTCTCAATGAAAGAGCAGCTAAAGCAAGCAGTGAAAGGAATATTATAGTTAAATATTGATACAGGACAAGGGCACAAACTCCACGCTAAGCAAACTGTATGGAGGGTGCAGGTGCCATGTATTGAAGATGCCATCTAACACATGTGCTACTGACAGTAATTTGACAGAAAAAATAATGGGCAGCCTATAAGCTGCAGTAACAGAAACAGAGGAAGCAGAACCAATGGATCTTCATATTTCACTGATATGCCAGGAAAAACACGAGCAACTATTCTTGCTGTTTCTGAGACCATTCGGAAATACCTCTGCAGAAGGGAAAGCAAGCTGCAGAGTCAGTTAACAGATGTAGAGATTCTTTACACACATTTATTACAGAAAAAGCAGACATTCAGCTGCCATGTTTGCTGTTACATTATTAAATCAGCAATCAATCCAAATGAAACTAGATGGCAGAGCCACTTGCACTTCAGTTCCAGCCACACTATGGATTAGCAAAACCATGTGCTGATGAGGTGCAATAAAACTGTTTCAAGGCCAATAGGCTAAAGTAAGTTGTTGATAAGAAGCCCATGAAACAAGTAATACATCTTGGATTCAGTAGCAGATGACATGATCGGATTTTATTTAAAAGGGACCATAATCCCATTGGATTCAGTAACTTACATCAGGAAATGGATAGGGACTTCACAACTGAGAACAGGCATGCCAGACATAATTCAGGAATCATAGCGCTTGCCAGATATAAATTCCAATTCTGAGTGTACAAGAGGCAGCATGAGATGTGCAAAGATTACAGTGATCTTTGTAACAGGGGGAAGCTTTGCAGCTTTGCTCGGTCCCAGCTTGAACTGGAAACAGAACAGCACAGACCTACCAAATTTTATTTTCATGCAGACTCCATGGTCCAACTACATCACCTCAATTAATCAGAGAAAGACCATCTGAAGGACACTCATACAAAAAGAATGATATGGAAACTGAAAGAATGGCACAACTACCAGACTGTGCTCAGACTGCTAGTCTGTTAAATCTTCTCATGCTGCAGCCCTTAAAATTGATGCTTTCAAATCTTATTGTGTAACTACTGTAGTCAGAAAGATGACAGTAAAAGGCCCAAAGATGTATAATATATATCATACAACTCATAATAAAGACAATGAGTCTGCAGCTCTAAAATCTTAAACTTGTTCTGCCTTGTTCCTGATTCCGTGTTTTAATCTTGCACTACCACTTATTTATTAATATATTGTTTTTTAAAAAAAAAACCTTCTTCCAGATACAATCGCTTTATTCTTGAAGATATCTTCATGTTTCCAGTCACTACTTGTGTAAGACAGGAAGGAGATTAACATATCTTTACCTTCCTAAAGATACAAGAATAAAGGTAAGGGTAAGGACAAGAAGCTGTGCATTCTTTTCCTCACATAATTAGCTGTTGCCAATGACCACTATATGAAAATAACCCATAATTCTCTTAAGACCTAACTGCTGTTCAAATATTACTTAAGTAGCACTCAACTGATTTATGACACTGGCCAAGCCTCACAAGTGACAAATGTTGTGTTTTACAAGCAGACTGCATCAGCCTGATCACAAGCTGTTAGACAAACCTCAGTTTTACCCCAGTAGCCTCAAAGGTTTGGCAGATTAGTAATACTTGCATTCTTCTAAAGAATTTCAGCAGCTCCTCAGCACAGACTAAACCTTTGAGCATCAAACATGACATTTGTGCCCAGCAGTGATCAATTATTTTGCTTCTCAATGCAACTCTAGCTAATATGCCAAATGGAAGATAAAAGTTGCTCTCCCCTCAAACCAGCAAACATATCGCCCGTGGTAGGGCAGAATAAAAGGAGGTGCAGCAATTCTGCCCGAGCACATTCCACTGCCATGTTTCTTGTGAGTTCTTTGGTCAAAAGGAGATCCTTTTTGAAGTGATATGCTGATCACTTGCATGTGATAGACTTCCATTGGCTTCATGTACTGAAGAAAACCAACACATATTAGTAGTTTAAAATTCTCCCAGTCTGCTGAACACTGTATGAAGGTTACAGTGTTACAGATGCCCATGTTTCTTGTTGTCTGTTTTACACAGTTGAGTACAGATAGAGTGACTCACGATAGCCAAATTCTGAGATCAAGCTCTAAGCAACTATGACATCAGATGCTGCCAAAAGACATTTGATTCTTTTGTTGTGAAATGCCAGGTTGGTTCTGGGACATGGTGAGAAGCCAACTCCAGTTTGTAAAAATGTATAGTGAGCTATTGTTTGATAATAAATAAAAGATCATCACTTCTGATGCTGTGGCAAATCACATGGCATCTAAGGACACATCTAACACTATCACCACTTTCTACTGTATTTCCAAAATATTGCAACAAAGCTACATGCATGCAGACTATAGAAAGTGTCTGTGCATGAAAGGAGAGACACAACTTGTTGTTGGGAGTATGATTTAAGAAGTTAAATTTCATAAGGACAAAGAGCCTTTAGGTATTTGTAAGAGTTTTGTGCTCTGCTGTCTTCCATATCTTGGTTCTCTCAAACCGAGTAATCATCGTGTCCTCCAAGTTTTTTTCTACCACAAACTTCTGACATTAGAAGAGCCAAAAGACATTGTAGTTTGATAACTTCATTATCAGCAAAGAAATCCTACTGCACAGGTATTTTTCACTTGCTAAAAAAAGTATGTGGAAGAAGATACAATGAATTTGTTCTTTGCTGGTGGTCCCAGACAATAAAAAAATGAACTGACACATCAAAATCCAATTTATCTGAAGTAAGAAATGTGACATTGAAAACTGTTTGGGATTCACTGGAACATGAAGCTGCCAAGACTCTTCACTACTTTTTACTTCAGTCTTCTGACCTTCTCAAGTTCAGACTCACCAAGCATGTCTGACTACTATTGGGCCACAGATAAAGCTATCTTTCTTCCACAAATAGAGAAAGAGGTCTGGATCACATTAAACTAGTCATGGTATAATGAAGACAGGGGAACACTGAGGCATTGAATAAAGTCTCACTGATACCAAGGGGTACCCCTCCATCTTTCATGAAATGGGAAGAACAGAGTTTAGAGTCTTATTAGATAAAGTTGTTTAGAGGTAAGATTTTTAAGAGTTAAGAGTTTTGTTAGGTTTATTAGATGCCTCATTTGACCTGCTGTTTACAAAGAGAAAAGGACTAGTGGGAGATGTAGTGGCCAGAGGCCATCTTGGGCTTAGCAATCATAAAATGATAGAGTTCTTGCTTCTTGGTGAAGTAAGAAGGGCGAGGTCAGCAAAACCACTACCAAGGATTTCTGGAGAGCAGAATTTGCCCTATTAGGGACACTTTTGAGAGAGACTCTTGGGAGACAGTCCGCAGAGGAAGCTGTGCTAAGCCACATTAAAGACCAGTAGGTGATTCAAGATATCCAGCATGGTTTCACCAAGGGCAAGTCCTATTTGACCAACCTATTGGCTGTTCATGATGGACTGAGTACATCAGTGGATAAGGGAAGAGCTACAGTTGTCATCTATATGTCCTTCTGTAAGGCTTTTGACATGGTCCCATACAAGATCCTTCTCTCTAAATTGGAGAGTTATGGATTTGATAGATGGATGAGGAACCAGTCGCATCCAGAGAGCAGTAGTCAATAACCCAATTGACAAGAGGTGTCCCCCAGGGGTCCATATTGGAACCAGTGCTGTTTAATATCTTTATCAGTGATACAGACAGTGGGATCGAGTGCGCCCTCAGAAGTCTGCAGATGAGACCCAGCTGAGTGGTGTGGTGTTGATAGGCCTGAGGGTCAGGATGCCATCCAGAAGGATCTGGACAGGCTTGAGAGTTTGCCTATATGACCCTTGTCTCAGAATCACAGAATGGCTCGGGTTGGAAGGGACTTCTGGAGACCATCTAGTCCAACCCCGCTTCTAAAGTACCTTCACCTATAGCAGGTTGCACAGGAACACATCCAGGCGAGTTTTGAATACCTCCAGAGAAGGAGAACCACAACATCTCCAGGCAGCCTCTTCCAGTGCTCCATCACCCTCACAGTAAGAAGTTTTTCCTCATCTTGAGGTGGAACTTCCAGTGCTCCAGTTTGTACTTCTTGTAGGTGGGCACCACATTTTCTAACCTCCAGTCAACTAGGATTTCCTCCATTAGCCCGGAGATTAGATAAGTCATTCCAGATCCAGTGACAGATTAGGCTCAATAAGGATCTTCTTCTTAACTTTATTACTGTTCTTAACCAAAAACTGAAATTTAACCACAAGTTTGTGAAGAAAAACTGATTGACATTTATTACCAAACATTTTTTCTAATCTCTGTCCTAAACAATCTAACAGGAAGCTTAGCTGATGAATCTTCTCTCTTTTAGGTCATAATGACAACTGAAGCCTAAAATTTATAAATTCAAGGTGACCAATTTCAATAGTAACCCTGAATATAAAGAATTTGTTCCCAGTTATGCAGACTCTCCTCTTATCTCTGCCAGTCTTCCAGAATGCAAGAATAAAATGGCTCTCCACCTTCTTTTCTAAAAAGCTGATTCTAGCCCTAGCCCTAAAATTAACATGAACCGTAGAGAGAGGATGAATCTGTACTGGAATACCTAATATGAAGCATATGCTCCTGCCTACACTGTACTACTCTCTCTGACATGTTTTTTCCCAGTTTCCTAGCCTGATCCCAAACCTTCCTTAAATGGAAGATGTGTCCAGGAACACTGAAAATAAAATATTTGCTTATGACTACACCAGCCACCTTCTGAACCCTTATAAATCCAGCAATAAATCAGACTTGATACAGTCTTCCTTTCTGAAATTCTAACCCTATCTTTCACCAGTTCCTGCAGAAAAAAATAAGGTATTCATCCCCAGAGATATCAGCATTCTTATTCCTGCCAGTCACATGCATCTGACAGTAAAACAGGTTCTCAAGCCTTTTTTTTTTTCCCCAAATTTCAAATCTAACCATAAGGTTACCTATACACAAGAGCCCTATAGGAGAAGTGAACATTATATATTTCCTTTTCCACTCTTGAAAAACAGGCAAATAGCTCACTATAAGATGAGCTCTTCAAACCTTATTTTCAAATTTTAATTCAAACTTACTCTTTGAAAATCATTATTGCAGAATAAAGTTCAGGAAGTGTAGAATTAAACTGTAGTGGCTATTAAAGGGACTCTTCCAAAAGATTAAAGAGAACTTAAAGAACAATATTAAGACATCCGGATAAGCAAAGCTCTTATTATTAGCATATTGGCTAATGTATATGACTAAACTTTAAACACTGAAATAATGTTTACACTGAACAAACCATAAGTAAAGATAACACTTGCCTCATGAAACTCACTGCTTAAAACAGAGCCTTGAGAGAGACGGGATACTATAGAAGGCTTAAAAGAGGATGGTAGGTGATTTCATTGCAGGTCTGCCTGACCCACTTGATTAAGTAAAGGTTGGGAATAAAGAGAGTATTTGAATGCTATTACTAAGTATTAACGTGCCTAGATTGGACATATCTGTGCCTTAACTCATTAGGTGAAAAATGCACATTGTATTCAGCAACAAATTTGTGGTTCTGGCACACATACTGCCAGATTAAGCTATGTTGCCACATCATTCTGCCTTTTACATCCTACAGTGATGACAGAAACAACTGACAAGGTGGATGTAAAAGACTGGTCAGTTTGGCTGGATAACACCTACTAAGCATCTCTGCTGCTAGCGTCTACCATACAAGAAATATCTGTATTTAAAGGTATTTTAAACAGCGGTAAAGACTGCTCTATTTATTATTTGTAGGCAAAACAGCAAGCAAAGTTTTGCAAATTTCTTGTTGAAACTACAGCTAACAGGACACCATCTAACAATTACTCCAGGCTAACTCAGGTGACAATTTAACTTTCAAATGTTGAGGAATTACAGAGAAATATATGTATAAATAATATCATCTTCGAATCAGCTTTTTTTCTCTGTAGAGTTAACAGTTTTCCCCAAGATGTGTGTGTGTGTGTTATCAAAACACTTGGACAGAAACAATAAGAATGCCATGCAAGAACAGCTTCCATGGTCTTGTATGGAGGAGAAGCAATTTATCACCGAATCCAGCCCCTAGGTATCTGAACATAACTTCGTATTTTAAAAGTGAGCTCTGTGACTTTCTTTCACAGGTTAAAAATAGTAGTCAAAGCCATCTATACTGTTGCTAAGAGAAATGACACATTTGGCAAGAATATGTGAGTGATAGCTGGAGATTCTCGAAAATAAAGTAGATTTGGCTTACAGGTTGTTTTTTTCATTTACTTCAGAATCTTTAGTAATAGTTACCAAGAAAATGCAAAGCCTTATACAACACAAATTCAGTATACCAAAGGACTTCTATATCTTCGTCAGAATCTTCCTATGAAGCCACATCAGCTGAGGTAGAAATACACTATTTAGATCTAACTTTTAAAACCTTTGCGGAAATGTAAAATAAATATCTCCCATTTCATACATGAATTTAATACAGGTTTTTCTCCCGCAACAGGGAACACCAAGCAAGCTTCTTACTCTCCATAGCTCTGTACACCAGTGTGCCTTGTGTGTTAGTCATTTAGATAGCTTGTAACATACACTGGAATAAGTGTGCCAGGATTTAGGTCTTATCAGGCTCACTTGATGGGAGGACATGACTAGAAATCAATTCCACAGGTTATGGATTTCTATAATATCCTTAAGAAAATGAAATACCTCTTTTTTCTTCACTGTCTGGAAGGAAAACTCAATGTCACTGAAATTCACTGTGTGTTGATGATTGCTACTATAGAAATAGACAGACAATGACTTAATAGAAGTGAAATTGTTACTTCAGAACTCTAAGCCCTGAAACAGTGAAGTTCCGAACCGCTCATTGAGTAGAAGCACATGACTATTCCCATCAGCTTCTTCTGGGTTTACTTGATGGTTTATGAGCTGCCTGTTGGACTAGACCTTGGTCATGTACAGTACTCTGAAGCTCAAGAGCAGTCTTGTAACTGGTTTCTTAGCAATAACATCTCAGACAGCCCTTTGTATTCTTTAAGAGTAAAATGTTTTTTAAAACAAAAAAAAAATTTGAAAGCCTTGATGTTTTCCTGTAAACATTGTTGTCAGAGCAAAACATCTATAAAACATTTAATAGAAAGAGTGGAGTACTGCTTGGGATTTTAACACATTCAGATGCCAAACATCTTTAAGAACCTGTGTGTTAGTCATAGACATGACCTCAGCTAACCCAAAGAAAACCACAGGCACGTCTCCTTTCCCTATTGGCAGCTACTTTAACTGGCAGATTCACAATGAGCACTTTTGTTTGCATCCTAAACATGCACAGCACAATTACAATGTTTTAATAATTTCATCCTGGAAGTGAGGCAATTAATATTTGGGGCTTTTTTACCGTCCAAGTCATTAAACATTTAAACAGCTTAATTCAAACGCTTAAGGATCTTGTTTTACAAGGACTCAAAAGGTTCCCCACTTAAAATTATATGGATTTAGCTCAGTTTAAAAATAGAAGTTTTGTTTGTTTGCCATTCAGTTGCTCTACTATTTGGTGCTGTTTCCCTGCACATGTAGTCTCTGAGTATTTTACTACCCCCTGCTGTATGGAAGGAAAACTGTGCAATACTTTGATGTGGGCTATATGCTGCTAACGCATCCTGAGAGTTCCTCATCAACTGGAACACCAATGGGATGGATTCAGGAGATACAGGATCTTCTTCAGGTTGTCATATGAAGTTACTAGTGGCTATGGTGTGGAAAAGAGAAAACAGTTTTCTTGACAGCGCTCAGATAGTAGTCCAGTAATGGAGTAGCATGGTTATTGGATTTATACAGTGCATATTATCATGTTTCCAAAGCAACTTAAAGTGCTTTGCAAAGCAGTGAGTCAGATCCTGGTTGTGCAGTAACCACACACAAGAATTTATGTTTTCAGGAACTATGTGTCCAAGAACAGCACACTGTTATATAGGTCTCTGGCACTAAAAGTATTGGGTAGCCACTGAATTAGACTGAACACCTATAAAGCCATGTAAGCAACATTTGGTGTACTACTGTATACCAGCACAACCCACATATTTGCTCACTTGGGCTGCTGTGTGATGTGAAGAAACCCCACTTTCAACTCAGCTGAACCTCACTGCCTCTTGGTAAAGGACATAACACTAAATTGACTACCATACTTGCACAAGAAAATGCACATTCAGCAGGCAGCTTGTGAGTCAAATAAAGTGCACACCCAAATTTTGGTCACCCATGATCAGAAGTAAGAGCCAATAATTTCTTTTCCATTCTCTTCACAAAGTGATTTGCAAGAAATGTCATTTTACTATCAGTTCCCCATGCTGGAAAACTTAGGATTTAAATTTATGCTCACTGGCATTTCCTCTCCCACTATAGTTCACACTGGAATAACCTGATGTTAGGGTAACCTATTTCAAAGTGGACATTCCCATGTCAGTGCTGGTTAGTGGCTGGTTCACCACAGCCCTGCCCCACCTGCCTTGCTGAGTAGCAAGGTGGTCTGCTCCCTGGACTTTCTAACTATTTCTCCTAGCCATGCTGCCTGGGAGGTAAACCTGATTTCTTCAGTGTTTCCAAATTCAGTGAGATTCTCCCAGAACAGATTTTGGGATTTTTAAGTCGTATCTTGTTGAAAATATCACATACCTGGTTTCTTTTCTGATTTGGGATGTAAAATAGAATAATTAGAAATTGCAAAATTGTCTATGAAAGAAGTGCATATTCCACACAAGTACTGCCCATTAATTGCAAGAGCAGTTTATACAGTTTGGCTGGTAGGCTTGAGAATAATATGTTAGGAATACTTTTCTCACATTAAACTACAGCACCCTCGAAAAAGGTTGTTTTTTTTTTAAAGTCAGTACAAGTTAGACTGTGACTTACTGTCAGGCTGGACTAATGATCATTTAATATGTGTATTCCCCAACTGAAGAAAAGGTCCTAAATGGGAAGTCCCAGAATCTCAATCCAATCCCTTGGTCCACTGGGGAAATGACCTTCTCCAAAGCTTTTGCTGGTACCTGTCATTTCCTGCTCCATGCCAATGCTGATGCACGGCACAAATTTGAAGTGACTGACAGAAAGTCCTGTCTGAAGCCTAACTTCACCTTCACACGAAAGAGCCAGCAGTTTGGCATCGCCTGCTTTTCACCTTCACCTTTGATAACAGTCTTAGGCAGAAGCTGAAAGAAGTCCTCTACAATCACCTGTTTCTTTGGTGAGCATGGACCTCAGTCCACAAATCATTGTTATTGCTTTGGCACAGAGCTCCCATCTCTGAGTAAGCCACAACTACCACCATCTCTTCAGAACGAGCCATTTGTAAAAGGTACATAGCAGTACTGGCATGTGATTCCAGCCACTGCAGTAAATTGAGCTCAGCAAGTAGACAGACACTAGTCCAAAATCCCTTTCAGTCCCTAAAACGGAACTGATAATACTTGGATCTTGGGTCTTCTGATGACATAAGGCACTCACTGACGCCAGTGGACAGTAAAGGTGCAACAAGCAGAGGCCATGTAACATATTCTGTGAAAGAAATGGAGTAGCCATACATTTTCATACAGACAACTCGGTAAACCTAGTCATGGCCACCACGATCTACTTGTTTAAATTTCTATTAACAATTCTTATAAAATATAAAACTTTTGCCCATATTTTGCTATAATGTTGAATATATTATCTGACTAATTCTTTTTTAATTCAATTTTTTTTTAGACTGTTCAGCTTGTTCTAATAATAAAACTGCCTTTTTCTGCCTTCACTTCATTTAATACACTTCCCATTTCAGGGGGGAAAAAAATCAAGACTAAACATCTACCAAATGTTATTCCTCTCCAACTGAATGTGATTGATGGTTTGAGGAGCACATAAAAATTAAACAAAAAGTGCATTGTTCCTTTCCAGATTTTTCAGCTGCTGTAAATCAGCATAGCTTCACCAATGCCAAGTTGCAGAGATGTACATCAATTGAGAATCTTGCCCTTCATCTTCAGAGAGAGAGATTTTCCCTGCAGTTTATGCTCTCTGCCTTTTCAGTCTCATGAAAACTCCAGCCCACTTTCCTTTCACGCTCTGCATCTCATCATAAATTATCTCCATTTTGGTTTAGCTCCTAACCTGAGAAGAGGTCTTGTAACAAAGGCACAGAACAGATGTGACTGGTCAGCTACTCTGTCCCAGACTCTCTCTGTCTGAGATCCAGGCATTGTGATGTCTCAGTGTTTCAGTTCATGATTTCTGTAATGCATCCTTAGCAAAGGGGAATATGGTCAAGTTTTTTTCACCCCTGCTTGTCAGTTCATCAGGTCCTGTGTTGATACAAAACATATAAAAAACATAGGGTCAAAATGAATTAATTTTAATTTAATTTAAAATGCAGTCTCGAGGGGACTACCATTTTCCACTCAATTTGACCCTTCTTGTCCCTTTATTTCCTCACATTAAAATCCATACGGGTTCACCTATGGCAGGTAGATGGTGTCCTCTTCTTACCGCCCGGGAATCTTCAAGAGTAAGGGGGAAAGAGTTTTTACAAGGTTAAAACCCAGGACTGCCAGGCTCCTAAACCCTCTTGCTCAGGCTATTCAGACTCACGCATAGGCAGAAAGGTACCTGCAGCCAAGGCTCAGGAACACATCTGGATCACCAGTATACTTCAGATCTCCAAAGCATCTCGGAGAGAGAAAGCTCTTAATCATTCTGTTCTGAAACACTGCCTTCAGGATTTTCCCCCATGCTTGCTTTAGCACCACTGGGTGTTCATCTTCATTCATCCTACCCTGCTTCCCTCCCCATGATCCTGTTCTGTCATTCCTCTCCCCTGTCTTCAACCACAGCCCCTCCCAAACCAGACTAATGAAAGCTTTGTTTTCATTACACAAGCCCAGTGCATAATCAAATACATCTAAAAAATAATAAAACCGTGGAACTGACAAGACATGAACCTACCATCACCCCATATCCAAACACTGAGGTTTGAGCTTGGCTCAAGCATCTCTGAAAATGCCAAATGCATATTTCCACAAACACAGAGAAATGGACCATAGTTTCTGTAATCAGAATAAAGGTGCATTGTTTAAAGTTACCTAGCAAATGCACACAGTAAATCATCGATGACTTGAGAAGAAAGCTGCAGACTTCAGCCCAACAAACACTTATGCACATGTTTAGCATTAAACAAGTGAGAATTCCACATTAAAACAGGACGTTCACAAGCTTAAAGTTAAGTAGCAGCACAAGTACTCAAAGGATAGAAGTCTTGGTGGCTCTTTTCTCCTGAAAACCGGCCCACATTTAGCCCTTAGACATCCCTTTTCTAACTCGAATCCAGGACTTCAAGATAGAATTTTTTTTTTGTTTTAATTGTTTTTGACAGTAACATTAAAAACACATTAAGCTCCCCTGTAATTGAATTCAACTGATTTGTTTAGTTCTACCAGTGCAAGTGAAAACAGAATAGAACATTAGGGATCATCTAGTCTAGGATATAGGAAAAAATGATACGTAAAATTCAGAAATTTTCACAGTTAGTTTTGAAATGGAGGGTCACCTTTATACAGCAAGCACTCAGTCCTGCCCTGGGGTGCCTGGCAACATGCAAAACAAATCCCAAGTCACCTCTTATTCTGAGGATATGACATAGTTGGACAACAAAACACTCTGGAAGCCCCTCAGGAAGCCTTTCTCAGATATCTTCACATCACAGTGATGTAGCACCCAGTTCAGGCATTAGCAGAAGCACATTCCCACCTGCAGAGCTGGCAGGCATATGCTGAGCTCTGGCTTGGTGCAGTTGCATTGCTCATGGCAAGTAAGTTGGCAAGTTTGCAGCTAGCCAGAACACATTTTCATCAGAGCAGAAGACTAAATGTGTAGATATGTACGCATGAGAAAAGGCAATGCAAAAGAAATGAGTGGTGATGATGGCGGTGGTGGGAAAATTATTAGAGAAATAAGGAAGTGAATTAATAGAGAATAGGAGAAATTTAAAACATCAGCTTTCTCCAAGATCTTAATCAGCACAATTCTCTTAAGATTTGGGGTGTCACTGTTGAGTTTTTGTTTGGGTTTGGGGTTTTATTTTTAAATGTTCTTACATCTATTTTTATTTCCAGAACATTCTTCTATATGGTAATAAAACAGTCATGCATTGTTCATTCCTAAAAATGCTAACTCGATTTTTACAGAAGTAAGGGGACAATAAGAAGCACAACTCTTATTTCACAATGAGTGAAACTCTCCCAGTGGGTCTCTGTTCATGATAATATACTATGGGAAAAAAAAAAAAGACTATAAACTTATTGCTAGCAGTGTAATAAATAGCATGTGCAAACTGTACAGTATAGTAAATACACTACAGGGACTACTTACAGAATCTCTTCTATCCCATAACCATCATCAACTGTCTTCTGTGGTTTGACACTTCAAATATTTGCTATGTACTTCACCATTTTAAAAGCTCTGCAAATCCTTGGCTGGACACCAAACAAATGCTGTACATTACTTTGTCAAATGTTGCCTTGTATACTCAACGTCTGACCCTACCTCCCCCTACAGTTCAATGTGTAGAAATACCAATAAAATATGTGATGTTTATTTCCAGTGGCTTTATTACTAAATAGGTCTGTCACACTGATTAAGCAAAGGATTTCTCTTTAAGAGGAAGTTCCAGAGGAAATCTACACCATTAGGAGACAAGGACTTCAGAATTATATTTGAGGATCATTTCTATTAAAGAACTGTTTTACAAGTATTAATGCATAGACCTCCATTATCTGAAGAATAATGTAGTACTTTCTGCACTGTTGTGGAAGGGTGGTCGCACAAGAGTTCCTTATGCATTCCTTATATACATCACTGAAGAAAATCACGCTATACACTAAATAGTAAATGTGATGCTATTATATTTACATACCCCAGATAGAGCCATCTGTGCAGGTTAAGTGCAGGCAGAGTTAAAACTGGAGGAAGGCAAGATGGGGACAAATCCTTGCCAGGCTCTTGGCTGGACCAAGAGATATCAGAAGCTAAATTCTAGAGCAACTCCCAATACTGGACATGGATCAGACTGTCCCCTAGCAGGCTCAATAGCCTCTCCCTCTTGCATGCCTCAGTTCCACTAAAGGAATCAGCACTATCATAAAGCACAAGATATTATACCTTATCCAAGAATGAGTAGAGAAATAATAAAACGAATGAAAGGAGTCTAGATGAATGGAAATACAGAAGTCAAAGAATGAGAACCTGCTTGTACAGGAACTTAGAAATGAAACTGCCAACAAAGTTGTAAATTGTGATATTATGCAGGTGCTGGCAGAATGAAAAGTGATTGCCAGCTTACCAAGGACAACCTAGGTATCAGGAGCAATGTATCACATGTAGGATCCAGATAACGAAATGATGTTGAGTGGCCCTGACTCTGATAAGTAAGCAACAGGTGATTAGAAAATGTGCTGGAGGGTAATCCTGGTCTAATTTCTTATCAGCTCTAAAAGAATTCCTCTGCTAGCTTGGCCTGGATTCAGGTGGGAACCTGCAACAAGAAGATTCCTTGATGGTACAAGCAAATCCCAAACTTTTCAGTCCATACTTCTTTTTCAGTAATTTTTCTGTAAATAATTAATTCAGAGAAACATAAGGGTGTGATATGAAGAGGCATGTTTGAAATTAAAAATACAGTCCAGATTTTATTCTGAAAAATAATACCAGGAAATCAAAATATACACTGCATACATAAGGATGATACAAGAACTATTATTATTTCTATTAAATGCCAGTCATAATGTCCTTAAAAACCCTTGTCAGTTCTCATGGATTTGAGTTCCTATGGAAACAGTTTTTATTAAGTATCATTTAAGAAACTGTTGTTTAGCATATGGCAGTTCCTCCTAGGTCACTGTGGGTTTTTTTCTAAAATATATTAACATCTACTAATAACAGCTCCCTTAGTTCAACAGAAACATTTAGGATTTTGCACTTTCTTATGAAAAAGGGCACATCTAAGTATTACTTTAGCAAGCCTTTACCTCCTCATCCTGAAATGATACCAGTGGAGAATATATGCTCTAGGATATCTAGCTGTCTGCATTTGTACTCCATTCCAGTCTTCCATCAGAAAGTGCATCCATAGCTAAAGCATTTTAATATCCCTGCCCTATGTGATATAACCTCTTTCCCAAAGGTCAGCTGAAATATATATGTTCCCCTTCCCCTCAGAATGTATTTAGATCTGCACAGACAACTGTATATCTGTTGAAATAAGTCATCGTAGAAATGTGGCCAACTCTATTTTCAGGTTGATACATACACACTAAAGGCTCACCTCAAGTCTTGGTCTCAGTTATTTAACTCAAGGAAAGCAGCCACTCTATCACTCTTTTGTTATCAGATTGACTACAAATGGACTCTTGCCAATACTAAACTCTTCCAGTTTTAGGAAGGATGTTAAGTCCAGACATTTCGTTCAGCAGACTGTTTTTTCTATGCCAGCAGCTAAGCGTTCATCTCCAAAAAATACATGAACATCAAGTTCAGTGTTGCAAGGGTAAGTTATAAATTCAGAAGCAAATATTACCTGACACTGCAATGAGTAACTGAAACTGAAAAAAAAGTATTTTTTGAGGAACAATACTTGAAAGTCACTTCAAACCATTTTAGTACAGAATCCAAATGATAGTACATGTCTAATGAACATTGTCTGCTATTTCACCTACAATTAAATACATCTTTAGCACGTTGCAGTGATTTCTACATGCTTTTGAGAATGACTTCTTGTTTCAGCACTTCAATAGGTCAATAACTATTCAGTATTAGTGTTAGCTGGAAGGCAGCCCTCAATCATTTACTAACTTCTCTATAGGCTTTCTGCAGGCAATTTTCTAGAAAGGCTCCCTTTTTTCTAGAAAGACTCCCCAAAAGTCTACAGTCTTAGTTAAGAAGCCACATATATAACCAACAACATAAGACTACAAAAAGTAATACAAAGAAGGTTTTAAAGGCCACTAGATTTTGAAGTCTAAAAAGACATCTGACTGTGTAATACAGGGCAGTTTCATCCAGGTACTTTTGCAGTGAGCCATATCATTTCTGTTTGACTAAAATTTATCTTCCATAAAGGCATTTAGTCTTACTTACTTTGGTCAGGAAAGAGAGAATTCACATCTCTCCTGGGTAGTTTGTTCCAGTGGTTTACGCCAACATTTCCAGAGCCTAAAGAATTAAGAGATATTTTCTGAACTTATATAATTCCAACTGTCATCTATGCAGACACAAATTCATTAAAGTCAACATACCTCAGTCATCATTGATTGAAGCCAGAAACTTTAAAGTTCCATTGACTGATTTTACTTTGAATATCATAGAACAAGAACCCCCAAGACATTTCCTCGTTTGACAAGGAAGAGGAAGACATGTACCAATTTGTCACACTGTATTGACTCTATTAGATAAGGACTGAAGAGGTTTTGGTGTGCAGACAGCATAGTATGTGTCAAACTTCACTGGCAAACAAACTCATAATGGGTTGGGTACATCTTAGAAAGAAAGTCAAATATACTGGATGATCTAGACATGGAGGTTGGCATGAAACAGAGAACACAGTACAAGATCACCTCTTTCATCTGTTTTGAAAATGTCTTCAAATCAACCCACTTATCTCAGTGAACTGATTTTGCGTTGTCTTTCTTCAACATTTTCTTACTCCCCCGTCTTCATTCATTACATAGTAAATAAGGATTTCACAGTCTCTTCAGATGTTTGTAATAAAACTATTGTAATACATGGCTATATGGGGAGGGGTCATCATAATCACACTCAGTAGTGAGCATTAGGCAACAACTCAGAGCAACTGCTACTGCAAGCACCTCCCGTCACAAAAAAATGCTACAGTGCCAGTCAGCTTCTGCTTGTCTTTCACAGTTGGCCTTCTGAAGACAAATGGAAAGGGCACGGTTTTCCTGCAGAGAAGCCTAAAGTAACAGTCCTTTCCATCAGCCAAAAGTTTTAGTTCAGCTGAGAAGGGGAAGACTTAAAGATTGCATATTACTTGCAGAATATAAAAACAGGAGCAGAGGGAAGCAAAGAATCGTGAGCAAGAACAGGTGGAATGAAGACAACTGTGAGGAAAATTAACCTAAAAACTTATGTAAAAGGTAATTTTCATCTAAGTTAGGCAGTTCAGCTCAGAAAGTACTCTACTGTAGGTTATGTTTTTCCTATTGAATTATATGCAACAGGGCAACGGCCCTTTCAGGTCTTTCTGGAGTATGGTACAACATTGCTAGAAGGTGTAGTATGTCTGGGTTCATAGAGAAAGTTAATAGGGAGTCTAATATTGCAAACATGCATTTTTTTCTGGCACCTTAAAGAACTTTCTGTTGGGAATAGGCTCGGGGAGAGAAAGTTTAAACAGCTTAGCTGCCACTCTGCTGAGTTCTTCCTACCAAAATTTCACAGAATCTGTTACATAAGCTGAATCACAATTTCCCATTTTTCTCAAAGGCAAACCTTAAAAACTTCCATATTAGGACCAGTCTTTGTCTACATTTCAGCATTAAGAGGAATAAGATGAAGATCCTGCCGTTGAATGTTAAAACATAACTTGGAACTCTAGAAATTTCCTTGCCATTTTGTCTTTAGACACAAGATGGCAGCAAGAAATTCATTTCAAAAATTTGCTCCCATTAACTCAGCATTACCTGGCAGCAAATGCTTAGTATGTGGGCTTGATTATTGCAACTATTTGATAGTAGTGTCCACAACCACTCCTACCTTCACATTGTTCTCCTTTCACTCATGACCCTGAACTCTGCAGTTAGCTCTAGTCATAACATATTGCATTGTGTATGCAGCCACACAAAAAAATACATCTGTGGCAAACGCAGATGTTTATGTTCTGCCAAACACATCCCTTCTAGCATGGCCATAAGAGAGTAGAAAACTCATACATTAAGTCTACTTTATTATGTAGCTTTTTCTTCCTGTTCATCTTGGGGTTTTGAGGACCTTTATTCTTCCCTAATGTGACATTATTCCTTTCTCGTACTTTTAGTCAGCAGTCTTTAGTAGTCCAAAGAATTTCTATCTTTTTTCGTTTCCCCAATCTATGACATTCTAGTATTTATCTGGCCCAAAATATGAACCTTGGAACTGTTCAAGGAAGACTCTGCAAGTTTCTAAATGTTCTTTGTCAAACGGATTTTCTGCTCTTTAAATTCAAATGAAAAGATGGTTTTGTCATTACAGAGAAATTTTATCTAATTTTACCCTATTGACAAGTGAATAGCAGAAAAATTCAGGTCTTCAGTCTAGATCTCCAAAGTTCATAAGTATTTTTGGAACATTCACGGTATTTGCTGATACATGAAACTGCTCCAAAGATTTATAAGAACAAAGCAATGTTCTAAAATTAAAGGTTATGAACCACCTACAACAAACTCGGATACTCTATGGAAAACACATCGCCATAGCGCCTTATATGAATTTGAAAGATAAAGCAATCTAAAGAGGACCCAGATCATACCCTCAGAGCCAGAAATCTTCTGGAACAAAATTCCTCATGTTGCAAGTAAGCTGGAGTCACAAAGACATCACTCCACCTAATGCTGAAATAACATGTTTAAAGCACACTGTGCAAGCAACTATAACAAAGGTACCCATTTACATCTCTATCTTTATGCCTCCTTCTCCTATCTGGATTAAACTTCCTGACAGAGAACACATATTTTAATTATATAGCCCTTAAAGTGATGCATGTCTGTCTACTGCATATTTCAGTTGTCTTTTTTTTTAAAATAATTTTCTTCAGATTGTTAGCAATTGATTTTTTCAAACAATATGTGAAAACAAGACTTTTCAGGTCAGTCTGAAAATGCACATTCAGTGCTTTAACAACTCAGAATAAATATTCTGCTTCATAGTAGCCAGACGTTGCACTTGACATTACAAGGACACACAGCTATTATAACATCTTGTTTGGGACGCCTGTGATACACAAGTATACAGAAAATTTGGATGTCTGTCTAAAGCTTGTTAATGTTTTTTCCCCTCAGAATTCTATACTCGTCTTCCAAAAAAAACATCTCACAAGATTAATGAGTATTCTCTTTGTTTAAAACTTTTATATTCTCTGTTCAAGAAGAACAATTTCCAGCTAGTAATTAATCTGCACTATGGTTCAAGGGCAGAATTATTTACTTACAGTCTTGGAATGCCAGAGATTGAAAACACATTTTCATCAGGATACTAACAATAATGAAAGAGGTAGTAAGGTCCGAAGAACTCAGGTGATATTCTTAAAATAGCCACCAAAAGATGTGCTTGACTGCTTTCCCTTATTAACTTTGAAGTTTTCACTGGGCTTCATTATGTCTCTCTCACCCTAAATAACCCTAGAATGATCCAAAAATTATGTTTTGTTTTCATTGGAAGCCGTCCCAGTATTCCCATTAAAACGAAGAAAAAGTGCAGCATCACTCTATGTATTCAGATGGAAAACTATTCTTTTCCTCAGGTAAATTATTTCTAACATAACATTTTAGAGATCTCGCACTTACTTTTTTCCATTCACTAAGCTTTGGAGAGCTTCTCGTTTGACCTGCATCTGAATAGCAGAATTGCATTTTACGCTTTTCCAGATAGCAGTTCCTATTTTAAGAACATTTGGTTTTACCTTCTACATACAGTGGTCACTTCAGAAAGCAAATACCACGGGACTAAAACTCCATCTCAGCAATCCAATTACAGCAAACAAACTTGTAGGGCCAAGAATTCACACTACTATTGTCTTCCTGGCAAGGCAGGCAGATGTTGTCATGACTTTAAACCTTCACACCTTCTGGTAAAATACAAGCAAAAGATGGAAGCACAGATGTCCTCTTTATTTGACATGATGGCAGACAAATTGTAGCAATTCCAGTAAATGTCTGCCCAGTTCTGGGAATATAGAGATTTTTGGTTAACCTCCTTAAGCTGCAGGCCACACAAGGAGAACAGACCTGCTAAAGGGATGCCTCACTTGGCATAAATCACAGGCAGTCAGTGTTCCACTGATGCGACACAAAGCCATGGGGCTGAGGGGAAGAACTGGGGACAAGAGGCACAACCTGTATCACATCTGCTCAGAGAGCAGAAAGGTGTCTCAGACCTTTCCACATTTCTAAAAGTTCTGCAGCTGGTAGAAGACTTCCCCCAGTGAAGTGAGTAGACTTGAACTGGAAGAGGATGAAGTTATAAATTACGTATTTTATAAACTCAGACAAAAATGTAAACTTTGTAGTTTCTTTCCCTTCACACATGTTTTTAAACAAATTCACCTTGACTATGACTATGCTGAGATGTTGTTTATATGTGTTTCCACGAGCACTCAAGCAATCATACAATACAAATACTACACATAACAGTGAGCTTTCGAACAGATGCATGAGTATTCATAGGAACCATGTTTTAAAACTACATGATGAACAGCAGTGCCAGGCAATCAGAAGTTTATCCAGATTGGTATAAGAAACTGTGTCTACTGTGTATAAGAAATTAACCAGTTAAACTCATTTCAAATTTGTCTGAGTCAATATTTCCAAGGGAATTATCAATACTAGTCCATTTTAGAGTGATTTTCTGATTATAAAAATTGGTTAAATAAAATAATGAGAAATTCAAAGTAACTGCTTAGTTCTTATAACATACTGACACAATGTGAAAATCTACATTTATCAAATAAATTATTCATTTCATTCTCATTCTGTTCTGCCAATACATATCAGAATCAATTACTAGAATTATGGCTTTAGAAGAAAACTTCTCTGATCTTGGCTTCCAGTTTCATCAAAATCACTTAGTCAAACATAGGACTTCAGTGTAAAGGCCACCATTAGGATAATGTCACATATTGAAGAATATAAATGTATTCTGAAGAAAACACTTAATCTAGCAATACATTTTAAAATTAAAACAATTAAGGCAGCTTTAAAAATCAAGGAATATGACACCACTGAGATAATTTTTGAAGAAGTATATATTTATTACAGAGTATAAATATTGTAAGCACAACATTTTTGAAAACTGATATGAAATGTTGAAAGCAGGAGTCTCTAATTTGGATTGCAATTTCAGACTGAGTTACTATGATACAAAGAATTAACTCTTATTTTTTTGTCCTATTCAAGTGCATCCTGTGAATCAGATGCAGGAGTACAGATGACCTCCAACAGAGTTGTTATAACACTGTTTTGTTGGAAGACTGCAGTTTCAACAAAATCAGTGGATATGGAAACAGGCATTATTTTTCAAAACATAAGACATCATTGAAGATCAATGATATTTTAAATAGGAGTTAGCCCTTACTTATTTGATGCCTGGTATAAATTTGGTTCATTCTATTTTGCCTAGACTTTTCAATATTCATTGTTCAGTATTTAATATAATAATTTTCAATATAAAGACTATCCAAGATCAAATAAAGACTGAGTGGTGGGCACAAGAGTAAAACACAAAGACCACATAGGCAATAAATTCAGAAAATGAAAGTAATTCATAATAGGAGACTTGAGAATGAGATGGTAATTGAAGAAACTATTATGGCTATGGGATGATTCACAAACATTTCATGTTTTCCTTCAATCTCCAACTTTTACAGTCCTGTGGTTACTAAAGAACAGGAAATTTCATTTTAAATGAAATTGCTAAATCTTTAGCATTTACAACTGTGAAATAAGCTTCTCAATATGGATAAAATTTGTTTTAAGAATTAGAAACCAGAATGCAAGTAAAATGAAATAATAATATATTCTTAAGAGAAATACCTTTGTAATCGTATCGATAATGATGATGTATTGATACATTATTTTTAATGTCTACTACACAGGTTGTTTTTCCTTGACTGAGCAACTTTTATTTCATATAATATCAAATCATTAATTTTATATAGTATTTCTTGAAAGCTAATGTTTAACAAGAAGTGGAACACATACTAGTAAGTAACAGTATTTTCACCATAGTATGAAGGCTCCTCTCAATAAATCTTATTTAAGAAAGACATGATATAGAACAAAATTATGCAACAGAGAGCACTGTCCTATGTCCAAGTATGTCTGCACTGATTATTGATGCAACCACTGTGGAAGTAACATTTGATGCATCAGAAAAGCTTCATTAAAATTAGGAGCTGAAAAACCTAACTACATGTTATGGATATCTGTACATGACTGTATTGATATTAACAGCCCTATCCTGTTATTTAAACCCTTACACACCAATGCCTTACCTCCCCAGGAGTACCATAAAAATTATTAGGTGTAGCTACAAAACTGGAAAATGCTCTAGAATTATTAAGTCAACATCTATTTAGATAAAAGCTTGAAGCAGTAGAAGTAAGTTTTACAAAAATTAGCAATAGATAGATCCCTCTGTGTTAAACATATTTTAATATCATGCTTTTCTTGTGGAACTTTACTAAAATCAAACTTTGCTGTTGCTGGGGAAGAAATACACTATCCATCTTATCTGAAGTGTCTAAATTAAATAAATGAGTAAATAGACAAATAAATAAATCAGTAAATAAATGATGAAATATTTCAAGTCAGCTCATATCAAGGAAAATCCAGAGGCTATTCTGATACATGAGTAAATCTAAAAATTTCAATCTGTCTTCAATGGCCATTTTAAAAATAATTGAAGTGCTAAGCTTGAAGGAACAGAAAGTAAGCAATGAAAAAAATCAGATGAACGAAATGCAATTAAAAAAATATTGTAAACTTGCCAAAATTATATAGTCCTAATTGAATGAGCACAGGAAAGATATTGTGACAGACAGGCATGTAATATTTGAAGCAAAACACTTGATTTTGTACAACGTGTTCCCTTGCCTTGTCAGTGTGTAAAGAACAGACACCAACCAGGAGTCTTATTCAACGAAATTCTGTTATAGTTGAACTGGATTAAATGCCAGCTGAAGAATTTGATTCAGAAACTTTAAGATGCTTGGAAACTGGATGAACAAAATGAAAACCATTTTTATATATTTTAGAATAATTATAGTCAAGGAAAAAAGTAGTTAACAAGGACAAACATAAGGAAATAAACATAAAAATTACCCATAGTCTCTCAAAAACAATTTGTTTACTTTAAAAAAGCAAGGGAACATTATCTAGACATTATTGCTAAAGATAGGTATACAACAGTGTGGAAAAAAACGTGACTGCAAATGGATCATTTTCAAACTAGAAGAATATGCTTGAGAAGGTCCTAGCATAGTTGAAGTCATTAATAACTCAGTGGAACCAGAGACGGTCTCAAATCCTGGGCAAAGCACAGAAGTGAAGAGTTTGCAAAGAGTTAGAAAAAGAAGATTCAAAGTTTAATGAGGGGAGCAGAAGAGGGAGGGAAAATTATATCATTTAGATGAAATTTTATAAAATGTAAAGTTCTGCATTAGAAGAGAAATTTAAATATACAGCATCCAAAAGGGGAGGCTGGAAAAGAAAGCACTGGGTAAGTTGGATCACAGATTGAGTATGAGTCAACTGCAGATGAAGGTTTCAAAACAGAATAATATAATTCTGTGTTTATTAAAAAGAAAGCTCTACATAAAACATGGAAGGAAATTATCCCACTCTACTAATGAATGGTAAAGCTTCAACTACATCTATTTTTGTCTTTCAGTTTTAAGAAAAATGTGGTAAGCTGGAAAAAGTCCTGAGGAGAACAAAGATCAAGGGGAAATTTGTTAAATGTGACCAATCAGGAGAAACAGAATACTGAAGACAGAATCAGCCAATGTTGTCTTTAAAATTTTTAAAGTCATCACTTGTCCTGTTTTCATCATAAGGTGTCAAGAAGTAATCAGCCTGGTTAAAAATCAGCCTGCTGGTTAAAAATGGTACAGCTGCAATGGCTTGAAATTTTTCTTGGTCTGGATCATCAGGTGGCATTGGACCTTGTCCTTTATCTGTGAAATGAAAAGTGGGAAATGATTCTAACAAGAGACAGCTGTAGACAACTTCAGATGACAGCCTTGCCCCGGTGGCTCATTCCCTTCCATCTTAACAGAGTAACTTTCATGAGATGTTGTACTTCTACATTAGGAAGGTACTCTACCAGTTTTTAACTTTGTTTTACCTTCTGCTACAACTACGGCAACATCTAGATGTCTTCCTCCTGCCTTTCCAATGCACAGTTTTATGGTCGGTCCATAGCAATCAAATGCATTGGACAGGAAGATAACAGTAGCACCAAAAGACATTCAAAAACTCATCAAATGAGGTACAACAATATTACATATGTAACTTTGCAGCTGTATGAAAAACATTTATTTGCTTCCACCTTGCTATTCTGGCCAACCAGATCTGTTTGGATTTGTAAACAGTCTGGTTAAAATGAGCTGTTTTTCTTAGCAGCTGATTTTAAAATTTCGTCTTGTGAGGAAATTTTCTTGTTGTTTTGTAGATAAAAATCAAATATATTTTGAAAAGACTGTCTACATCCATGGGGGCAGAATAATATTTTGACAGAGGAAACGCCAATGTTTCTCTACTTCATTCTTGGCCAAAGTCACTCACCAAGGTATGGGAGGTGGTGGGGTAAGGTCAGGACTTTGGATTTATGTGCAATTTGGCTAAGTTTCTTCCTGGCTTAAGAAGGTTATTTGGGAACTATTGGCTTCAATGAACGAAGTTATCATCTGTGATTCTCTTTGGGTAATCAGTTTGCTTAATTCTCTTACTAATGTGGAAAACCTCTTTTTTTTTAAAGGATAATGGGAGACTATCTGACCAGTGCCTGTTTCTTTTCAATCTCCTGCTCTAAGCTACAGTCACTGCTGAATCCTCTTGGGGTGACAGTAGTGACTGCTTCATTCATTCCAACATCTAATGGGAAGTCAAGACGTATTCCAGTCTATGCACGGCAAGTACTGTCATCATGAGAGCTACACAAGAGCTATTGATAAGATTGATTTTCATGTTGCTGCTCCACTGTAGAGTACGGGACTGGTCAGCTGCTCCTCACTCGAGGTGCCCCACACTGGCACCTGACTAGTTCTCTTTTTGACACAAGACAGGATCGAAGTGTCCAAACTACTGGACTACAAAAGCCTAACTCAAAAACTCAACTGCCTGACATGCAGTCCCACCCTGCCCCAACACAAAACCTCCATCTGTCCCCATTTGACCTAAAACATCAGAAAGGATGAGAGGATTTTAGTCAGATGCTTCACCAGATGCTGCCAGATGTTGTCAGATGCCTTGCCAGAGTTTACCGTGCAGTGGCTGGGATGCCACAGCTCCTTCTCTAACCTGTTCTCAATGCAGTGCAGTTACATCCCACCCCCATCTCGGAAGAGCTTCTCCCATTCCAGCCAAAGTAGAAGCTTCGAGTAACAGACAGTAAAACTTTGGGCACTGAAGTGCAATACAGGAACAACAGCAACACACAAAACAGACTGACAATTTCTTAAAGCATTCCACCTAAAAGCAGGAAACGAATACAAAAAAAAAAGCACTGAAGCACTGCATCAGCAAATGGTTCAGAGATAAAATAAACACTGTAAACATAATACAGCCTTTCATAGTAGGAGAAAGACTGAGGGAGGAGGAACAGTACAGCCTTTGCTGTTTTGACTGGCATCACTGCTTGTGTCGCTCTGACAGTTGCCAGGTTAAGGTTTTGTTTTGAATAAGTCATTTCCCTTTGAACACTGGCAACTGTTACCATTGTTACCCTGTTACACTGAATATAAAACAAAATTTCCACCAGCAGCTTTCCTACCATATGTTTATTCTAGGAGGCAGCAGGCATCTAGGATTTGGTAGCAATCACAGTGGGGAAACATTTGCAGGACTCATCTCAATAAAATAATTACCTCAATCACAGTAATATCTTACAGAAGACACTGAATTCACTATTGTTGTCCATTAGATCTAACCTAAGAAATCTTAAAACATCAGTATTTTTTTTCCTCTTTAATTGAAAGGTTATTATTTCAAGAATCATCCCTCTAAAGCACAAGCACATGCTTGTATTGGTCCTGAAACTCCGTTGAGCGTGGTTTGACTGCAAAATTATTTAACAGATTTTCTCAAAACACATTTTGTTTTGTCTTTACAACAAATCAAGCCATGTCCTGGTGAAAGCAGCTTCACATAGAGAAGTGATACGAGAGGCTTAAAACAGGATTTCGTTTAGTGTTTCATATTAGCTCAGCTTTAATTATAAAGCCATTTATTAGTGTCTCCAAAATTATCAAGATTTCCTAATTACTTATGGAAAACATTTTATAATATGACTCCTGTTTACTTATAGTGTAGTCATTCTTCCTAATCCATTAGCTATGAGCAAATAGATATATTAAAATCAATAAAATCTCTATAAGAATATCTTTACAGTTAAATCAGATTATCACTGCACTGCTTGCTAGTTCAATAAAGTAGTTCAAGAAATAATGAATTCCTGAAATCCTGGAATGAATGCCAAATTTCCAGTGAGGTTTCAATCTTAAATTAATTTACTTAAGTATTTGGTAAAATATCTAGACGTTACTAGAAGTGGTTGAGAATATACTACCCATATGGTCTCCTGGATTTAAAAAACTGAAGTCTGATGTAATGTTACAGGCTTTGGATAATAGTTTAGTAATAACAGCTTGTATTTTTGAAAGAATCTAGAAGAACTAGACTCCAAATCCAACTGCCCTTTAAAGGGAAAATCTTGTTAAATCCCATAGGTTCTTTTGAAATCCCAGATATCATTAAAAAGTAGGAGAGAGACAGGGAGAGAAAAATATATCATTTTGACCTTAAAAGGAATCTACTGTCAATAATGCCAGCTGTTTGATACTGAATGAATGATGTACTTTTTTTGGTGAATGAGAATGCATGATCTTCTACAATTCTAGAATTTAGCTATCATACACATTCATTTTCTTGTAGGTAAATAAACTTCTTATGTCAAAGTACTGTAGTTTGATTATTATTCAGCAGATAGTTGGATAATCACCTTTGACTTGTTTAGCTGTATTTCATTCTTTGAACATTAACAAGAACAGTTTGTATGTGGGAGATTTATGTCAAGCCGAGACAATTTTTACAATATTAGGAGACCAGAATGTGAAGAAAGCAGGGATTTTAGAAGGTAAGACAAACAAGTGAGGATGGATAAGTTGAGAACTTTCATGAAATATAAATCTAGGATACCATTACAAAAATAAATAGCGAAGGAAAAAAGTATAATCAGAAAAAATCATTGTAAGAGCAATGGATCTGCCCCAGTATGGTTTACCTCTTCTTGTTTCAAGAATTAATTGGTCATTTCTCAGCGCCAAGTGATATCTCTGAGTATGGAAGTTGTTGTCTCCAGTGTGTCAGCTGAAGGGAAGCAGATATTAAGAAAAGTGACAAGGAAAACCGATTAAAAATTAAATTAAATGAAAAGATTGTATCAAAAAGGGGCAAGTCTCTAGTTTTCATGGAAAACAATACAAGACAGGAACTCTGTTTACCTCCTCTGCCCTTTACCTATTTGTTTTCAAGCTCCCAGAGTACATCAGGAAAAGAACCACAGAAAAAAATAAGAGGAGGTAAGAGAGGAAGAACACATAATAGATGTTAAGATATACATGGAAAAACACACAAGTGAAAAACATGTAAATTATATTCAAGGTTTTTGAGTTGTTTTCTTTTATTGGCTTGTGACTAATAAGACTTAAGACTAATAAGCTTCTCATTACATCACATTATGTGTAATCAAAGTGTGGCACATTTGCAGATTCTGAATTGATGTGATGAAGCAAGTTGTTGGAAGATACATATAAAGAAGTTTGAACTGAAGTATTTGTATCTATTCACTTAATAACATTTAGTTAAATAAAATCTGACAGCGTCTTTATTAAAAATATGATGTGATGTAGGACATCCTGCCTCAAGAACTCCTCAAATGTAAAATAAACAGTAGGTAGAGAGGACACACTTCAGTCTCTCAACATAATGTTCTCATCTTTTGGCTGAAACAAGGAAGCTGTGTAAAGTTACCTTTCAAGAATCAAGAGAAAGAATTGGAAAATAACCCTGCCAGTTGAAATTGCAGGAGTTCCTTTGGCCAATGTAGTGTCAACACTGTCACTTTGGCCAACAAAGTGGGCTATTGGAACATCAAGGAAAAAAAAAAAAAAGAAGTAGAGTTGTCAAAAGTCTTCATGAATATATAGGGACAAATTTGCCAAAGTCAGAAACCTTTTTTAAGCACACGAAAGATTAACCATGAATTATACACCTGTATTTGCCAAAATGCCACATGCAAATGTCTGAGGGCAAGTGCATAAGAAGAAAAACAGAAACCTAACTAGTGGAAAATGTCCAGTCCTTTTCCACAGAAAGAAGTACAAGAGCAATTTTGTGTTCTGGAGGTCAATACATCAAAATATAAAAGAAATTAAAATCTGTGCAAATGTCATCTATGATTTGAACTCTCAGCTGAATCTGCCCTGATAATTTGCATATAGGAAATCTGATTCCTGTGTTTGGTGATAATAGCTGCCCTTAGAAATGTGAGCACAAGATTTTGTATGAACAAAGCTGCCATTAAAGACAGAGGGCTAAAAGGTATCACAAAGGGTGAGAATCTTCTATTGCAGAATTATTCTAAAATTTGATGACCCACTGCTAACACTGGGAGAGAAGTAATATCTATTGAAGCCAGCAACCCTTCTTGCAACTACTTAACTGGATGGCTGCCATCCAAATATGCCACATAGTTGGGATAGTAGAAGCCTCTGGAAACTTGCCTGGATGTAGAGGGTGAAACTAAACATGACTTTAATCTTTTATGTTGGACGTATTCATACTTTGGTGGACCCCTTGTATCTTCTCAGCCCCTTAAATTACATGGAAAATTGTTGATTAAGAAGACATCTGGCAGACATAATGAAATGCAGTGATAGTGTCCAATGACATCTGTTCCACAGAGAAGCATTACCTAGCTCTGTTCAGAATAAGCCAGCAGTTCAGTCAGCTGGAATTAACAGTCAGAGGTGGCTGAAGAAATCAGAAATATGACAAACACATAGTTCCTGCTGATGAATCAAAAATGGCTTTTTCTTGGCAAAAAGCCAAGTATGCAAAAAAAAAGGATTGCCAGCTGAAGGTTATATGTCTCTCTAGGGAGACAGGGACATTTCTTTGGATCCAGACGATGGGAAGAAGATTGGTCAGCATAAACTCTACATCCACAACCAGCTTTCTGAGAAGTGGCAGCCCAAATGGCTTTGTGGCTTTCATTAGATATACATTGAATAACTCTACTGCTAAATCAATATTCTTGACTTTACACCCTCTACAGGGGCTGGTTTTTGAACTGGGTGGAATAGGTCATTTACATCCTTCTCTGGTAAATGATATTTCTACAAATAATTTAACCTCTTGCCACAGGATAAAAAATTCATTGTTATTATTCAAGCCTCATAAATACTCTCAATATAATAATATAATAAAAAATAAAATTAACAAGGAAGCATTGGGAGAAAATGACCACTTAAAATGCTCATTGCCATTACTGATTTTCTAAGATTCAAACTGGCATAACCATTCAGAAGAGTTTTAAACTAAATGTCCCAGGAATGAAGACTGGAAAAAAGTTATGTTCAACTCTCCAAGCCTGCTTTTATTACACAGGTAAAACAAAAGCATTTTAAAGAGTTCAATAAAAAGACCAAACAAAAAGAAAATAAAAGAAAAAAGCAGAGAAATGTATAAGCAGAAAATATAGGAGTAGTCAAAGTTACACATCAGAGGAACTGGAATCAATGAAGCAAGATGTGAAATCAGATAGCAGAGCCTATCAAGACATGGTGGAGTATCAGTCTTGACTGGAATGTGGATATTGAAATATATGATACTTTATTAAAAGCTAGAAATAAAATCAGGAGAATGCTGCCATAGTTTAATAAAGATAAGTTCTGCAAGTAAAAATTTGCAATATCATGAATAAACCTGACGCTTTTAAGATCAAAATCAATTTTAATGAAGGGCTGTAAAATGAACTAGGGTCAGAAGTTTGCCATTGCCTCAGATGGGTCAAATTTGAACTTGGACATGGATCTCATTAATATTTTGTTGGAAAGAAAACGCCTATCAGAAATTCTATCATTGTGTGGACACATCAATTTCCCAGACACAGAATGGGAAAAACATACTACCAAATATGGTAGGACCCACTTATTCTTGAATGTGATCGCCAACAGATTTCTTCACCAAATGTACTGTGACTAATAAGCACCATTATAAAAAAGGTTCTGGTCAGCTGGAAATGACAAATTAAGCAAATGACCTGGGCATAGAACTTAATCATAAGATTACGATGACTCACCAGTACAATGCTAAAGTGCAATGTGATACTAGCATGCAGCAAAAGCAAAATAGTTCCAATAGAAATAGAGATGGACTATTATCATTATACAAGGCAACAATAAACTGCAGGCAGTACTCTCTGTTATGTTGTGTGCAAAGATGAACACAGACCAGAACAGGTAGGAAGAAGGACTAGTCATCCTTGTAGAGAACTGAGGGTCTACTCTGGGAGGAGAAACAAAAACAGCAGCACAGACAAAATGTGGTTCCTCTCTATGATTTGTGCTAGCATGAGGTAAGAACTGGAGAAATAACTAGAAGATCAGGTTGGGAGGGGAATAAATTGGCCTGAATTAATTTAGGAAATAAAAGGAATGAGTTTCCTTACGATCAGCTGCATGAAGTCTTGCAATATCTTCCTGAAAGAAATGCCGGAGTTGAAGTTAATTAATTGGCTAAAGATGAAGGAGAATACGGTTAGGAATGGGATTATCTGTTTCAGTTTATCCTCAGTGCAGAAGACTGAAGGTAGTGACCTAGTAAAACTCTTCCCTTGTTCAATGCCCACATATAATCATTAAACACACCTAAGATGCAGGTTTTCATCAGTAGATAGCAAACTACTCACACGGGACAACTAATATAAGTGAAATTTAGCATACACTTATTGTTTCATGTCAGTAGTTTAAACACACTGAAGATTTCTTTGTGTTATCTATGTTGGCCTTGTGGAATGTACTGCTGCTAGCTGTCACTGAGTCAGTGTACTTTTAAAAGGAATGAATCATTTTATGACCACTAATAATTTCTGCAGCTCTGTGAGGTAGAACAATGAGTTCAGCATCAAAATTGCATATTTCAGGAAATAAGTTCATTATTTGTGAGTATGGGGTCATAAGGGAAATTCCTTCTCACTTTCAGTTATTCACTTTGGCAGATGGGCAGAGGTACATTTCAACTTTCCTTGACTGCAAGGGTAACAGCTGTTGCTGGACAGGACAAGAGATAAGATATGGATTGAGGCCTCAGTGTGATGTAGTTCTATCCCTTTCCACGTGGAATATGAGTCTTCCTTTGTACTCCTTATATGAGGACTAAAATCTGCAAAGAAAACATGCTCGAGTTCATCAACAGGAAGGATAGTCTCTACGTGTAGCTATTTGTATAAAATTTTCATCAGTAATATACGAAATTATATAAGCTGATGAAATTTCATGGCTACTGTCAGGATCTCAATGCTTGCCTGTATTCCCTTCCAACCTCAGTTAAATTCAAAACTGTCATTCTGATCTTCCTCTCCAGCCTACACAACAAATAGCTTGACCATTCTAGGTAAGAAGAGGAGTTAGGAAGCATGTATAACTCATTCAAAAAGAGTTAATATGGAACTGGCGCATTACATGTGGTTTTCTGCATTTATGCTAAGAAGTCATATATGAGCTACACAGTTGGATAGAAATGAAGGAAAAAAAATGCACAAGTCAATTACACTTTCTACTGCTGGGTATCTACACTTTTGAGGTTCACTCCTGAAACTTTAAGTATCCACATCTCTCAAACCACATACACAACTACAACTATTACACTTAACTTCAGATTAAACTCTGAAGTACCTAAACCACAAAGATAGCAACTAGAGGACACACGCAGCTTTCCCTGAAAAATCAAGCTTTGGGCATTCAGGCTGCTTCTCAATGTACTCACAGAAAAGTATGAGTAGTTTAGAAGATAAGTCATAAGACATGTACTCAACAGCCTTCTTTCCCATTTCTCCAGAACCTGCATAATCAGACCTCCACTGCCAAGGACAGTTTTGGTCTATCTGCCTGTGTTGGGCTCATCAAGAAACATTTTGTACTGCTTTCATCTGACAGGGTATCTAATACAATACATAAGCCTACATGAAATCGGATCCACCAAAATCAAAATACATACTCTGTCTGACTAGACACTAAGCTTCTTTTCATGACTGCAGTAAGTCTGCTGTGATAAAAGTCCTCATATGCTGAGACATGTGCTTGTATTGCAACAAGTGATTTATAGAATTTTCAAACCCAGATCATGGGTAGATTGCTTGCACTACAGCTGTCCATCTGGAAAATTCAGATTTTGTTTATCTGTTTTCACAGGAAATTTGACACATCAGATACTTGGGGTTGCAGAAAATGACAACGTGCATTTTGATTACACACTGTCTAGGTAAACACTTGTCAAATGAGGAATACTGAAATCAAAACAAGCTTTTGTATGTGTCACTCCATTACAGACTTTCTGACTACTAGGCCAGATTTTATTTACTGCTCCAGTACTGTTCAATAAGAAAAGCAGCACTCAGAAGACTGCCAGTCCTGTAGCATAGATTTGTGTTTTGAATGGCGTTATATGTGTATAACAATAATAATCTTTCTACCCTATCTAAAACTAGAAAGAGCAACTGTGAAGCCTCTTCACTGACAGTCATCACATCAGGGTTAAGAGTAGAACAGGCTCACTGTGAAACAATTCAAGCAAAGTGTTTGAAAAGAGATTGACTGGATAATACAAAATGTAGTAGAATTGAACTTATCCTAGCTGGAGGATAAAAGCCTTGAAAATATTTAAATATTTTGTCTGAATATTTTTTCAACAAAATGGTTTGGTTTGTATTTTCAAATGAATTGTTTTCTTATAAAATGTCTCTAAATTTAATAACTCAATGTTAAAGAGAAGACTAAAAAAACCCAATTAGATCAAATTAAGTATTTTGATGCATAAAATGTTCAGTTTAAGAAGAAACAATATTTTCTTTGCATTACATTTGGTTTTTTCATTACAATGTGATAAACAAAATCTTTCACTTGCAGTCAGTCTGAAATATTTTTTAAAATTTTTAGTTCAGCAAGTAAAGTGAAAAATTAATTATTCATACATATGGGAAGACCAGGCTGGAACTCTCTACCAAGTACAAACAAAACCTTATTTGTTTATGAAGTTGACATTAAATTTCAGTAAGTAGATACGTAGAAGAAAAGAACTGAAAGTAACTTCTATCTTCTCGTGTTTTAGGAAGTGTGATTTTCCCTGTATGTAACGTTCACACATCTATTCCAACTCACATATACCACATCATATTGCACATGCATATCAGCTTGCCTATGTGTCTTACAACCCATATATGACCTTATAGACCTACCTGAGCCCTATCTGGTACCATCAGGATCAGATCATAAGGGAGTGTATGTATTAATAAAGTTATGAATTTGATGTTAAGTTTTACTGCTGAAAGACCTGTCAGAAATTACGTTGTGCATTCTGCCCCATACATTACCAAAAAGGCTGGAAGTAGCCACTAGAAGAGATGCTTCTTATGCATTAAATTTCATCTTCAAGAACACTATGCAGCCTGGCTTAGTGCTAAATGCATGTCAGCTGCTATGTAATGAGACTGAAATACTAAGGCTATAAATCACAAAACATGAAGAAGAAATTTGCTTTCAACTTCAAGATATTCAACAGCTGTGTTTATTCAGACTTTTTTTAATGGATAGGAAATAATACATACAATCTTTTATGTAACAGAATGAATAAGAATGCTTTTATATTCATTTTCTGAAGGCATTAGTTTCTGTCCTAACCACTGTTAAGAGGTTGCTTAGAACAACTGGTCAAAGATTTCACTTGTGACAGTAATTGGCAAACCCAGATTTCTGAGTTAAACTGATAGAAACATTTTAAAGTACTTTGGCCCCAAACATCACAGCATTTGAAATATAACCTGCAGCACAGGAGTACAGTATTTTTGAGCTTTGTCATAGGCCAGAGATATCTTACTCCAGATGAAGAGCTGCCATTCCAAGATGCTCTGATGGTTCCATACTGCTCTGGCAAGTCCAGCTGGCCATGGACGCATTATAACAAATCCTCTGAGGATTTCCCCTGTGCAGATATATCAGCAAGTCACATAGCTATTTTTGTGACCCTCTGTCTGACCTGATGTCTAAGGGATGGCATTCCTCACACACTGCATGCTTAGCCAAGTAGAAATTAGATATTTTTCATTTTGTTTTATATCATGTTGCCACTGACCAACACCAACTTTCAGTCTTCTCCTAGCCTGTGGACATCTGCATTTTTTATTTGTTCACTGTAGCCTAATGTCAGGAAGAATTTATTAAAACATAACAGAATAACCTCTTTCCTGTCTAGTGATTGGCACTGAGAGGAACTTTTAAGTTCTGGAAACTCTTAAGGTCTTCTTCATAAAACTGATGAACTTCTCAGCATTCTACAGACATTTTTGTAAAATTACCTAGGCGAAAGCGATCCTTGCCAAAACCAAGATTTATTAAAAACAGGGAAAATGGAATCCGAAGAAACATTTTCCTGAACAGTAGTAAACTTAACGCTTCAGTAAATCAGGATTTCTATGATGGCACATAGCAGTTGTGGGGTCAGGCACTTAACTTCTGGTAGTTCCCAAAATAAGGGTACTTAATACATGTGTCACACTATTTCATCTTTACCTGAAAATACATTCAAGAATACACCTTTCTTGTAAAATAGTATAGTCCCCAAATTCTTGTTGTTTATTCCAAATAATTTTTATGATAGATACACAAAGTAAAACACAGTATGAGATTTCAGAAGAGTAAATCCCTGAGGATAGCCTCATATTGCAACATCTACACAAGGCAGATTGTTAAATTTGTTTTCTATCTTTAAACTTAATAAATAGTTAATAGCAACAAAAAAGCCTAAGGAATTTACATTGCTGCAGATATCATCAGTGAAAATGATGTAAAAGTTGGGGGAAAGTCACAAGCTTTCATCGCATGACATTTTCTGTTTCTTTCTGGTTCTTTCATTTCTTCTACTATAAGGTACAACATTTTAATCAAAATTTTGCCCTACCTTTGCTTGCTTAAATACCTCAGAGGTATTCAAAGTTCAAAAATATATGCTCTATATGTTCACATTAGCTTCTTCTATTGTTAGTGCACATATAGATAAAAGAGAAGGAAAATGCAAAGATTAAATTGTCACCTTGCTAACAACACAAAAGACTGCATCCAATAGAAATCTCTAGAGAACCTGACTTCACAGCACAGTAAGGTTTTTCAAGGCCGAGTCTTGTAAGGTCACTGTTGCTGAGCTAAGCCAGCTCTGTGTCATCCTCTGATATTTCCTGAACCAAATGACGTCTGCCCACAGCAGGAAAAAGAAGGTCAATGTCCACTACTAGCAGATGTGCTGGAGAATGGCCGGATTTTGAAGAAAGACATGTCATGTTCAGTCTTTAATGGGAGTTTAGAGAATAAGCTGTTTCTGGCCTCATCATTTCTTAGACTGAGAGCATGAGGAAGGAAATCTATACAATAGTATAGGTTTTCATGGCAGCTGAAAAAAAGTTATAAATCTTAAAATATTATTCTCAAGTATTCCTCAGGTAATGATAGCCTCCATATGTTCAAATAGATATATATTTATTGAATTCCAGATCTTTTGCTATACATGCTTTCATCAAAATGACTCAGCCATAACTATTTTCACTGGAGTTAGGCACAGGCTGCATAGTTTCCAGTCCAGACTTATTCTTTGTCATCTTTCTTATTATTAGCTCTGAAATTAAGGCCTTATGTTTTAATAAGTGAAGAAGATACAAGATACTTTCCTTCCACCATCCAATATTTTCTTTTCTTAGGTATAGGCATACTGGGCTGACACTTTGTTTACAGAATGATTAAGGTTTCTACTTATGAAAAGAGATCAAATATATACTGAACTCCACTTTATCCATTGCAAAAATCAGCTTCAGAGTTTTGTTATGAAGCTGTAAAACACAGCACTAAGTAGAACCACAGATTCCAAAAGTCTGTCAGAGAACCCCTTGGGCACTTCAAGAGAGATTAAATCTACAGATTATCCAGGACAAAATAACTTGCCTTGCTTTCTGGCACCAGAAAAAAAAATACCACCATTTCTAAGACCTCAGTTTCAGTTTGCTCCTGATTTCCCAAACATCTCAAATTCTCACTGCTGGAATTCCTTACTGTTGAATTTCTTCCAGTTGTTATTGAAGAGCCTTCTTTACAGAAATATCACAAAATTATCTGATGGCAAAAAAGGGTATTTTCTAAACCCACAGTTTAACTACCTAATCCCTGTATTTAATCATTTATCTTCATTTCAGTCATAACTGAAGGCTCCAACCCTGATTTAGGGAAGTCAGGAGATTCAATCTCTTGCTTTAAAATAAGAAGGAGGTGGAATAGCAGCAATACTGTACTCTAACTTTCTGCAAAGCAGTTTCAGGCTCTTAAAAAGTATCGCCACAATCTACTGGGACAAGAATAAGAAAAAAAGCTCCTGAGTACCCTCTCCATCTGTCTAGGAAGTATAACATGGACTGGCAAAAAAAAAGGTCCAGGCAGCCTTTATACGAACTGAAGGACATTAGAAGGCAGAAATCTAGATGGAAAATACACATCTGCACCCTCAGTTTCACAACCTCTTTCACTTACCCAAGAGACACACTCAGGGTCATCTTTGTCATTTTATGTTGACCTGCTGAAACATCCCATAAAATTCACTATCCAGCAGAGATAGTCCAAACTACAGTTTTAAACAGAACTGCCCCATGGAAATGAACATATGTGATTCACTGTGGCACCAAGACTGCATAAGCTCATGCACATATAATCACTGCACTACAATGTCAAAGTAATATAAATTAATATTTCAATCAAAATATAAGATCTCTGTTACCTGTTCATGCCACTCCCTCATGCCCATGTTAACTTTCCTTTTTTTACAGAATCACAGAATAACCAGGCTGGAAGAGACCCACTGGATCATTGAGTCCAACTATTCCTATCAAACACTAAACCATGTCCCTCAGCACCTCATCCACCTATGCCTTAAACACCTCCAGGGAAGGTGACTCAACCACCTCCCTGGGCAGCCTGTTCCAGTGCCCAATGACCCTTTCTGTGAAAAATTTTTTCCTAATGTTCAGCCTAAATCTCCCCTGGCAGAGCTTGAGGCCATTCCCTCTTGTCCTGTTCCATCGCTGGGAGAAGAGGCCAGCACCCTCCCCTCTACAACCTCCCTTCAGGTAGTTGTAGAGAGCAATGAGGTCTCCCCTCAGCCTCCTCTTCTCCAGGCTAAACACCCCCAGCTCTCTCATCCACTCCTCACAAGGCCTGTTCTCCAGCCCCTTCACCAGCTTCGTTGCTCTTCTCTGGACTCACTCCAGAGCCTCAACATCCTTCTTGTGGTGAGGGGCCCAGAGCTGAACACAGGATTCAAGGAGCGGTCTCACCAGTGCCGAGTACAGAGGGAGAATAACCTCCTTAGACCTGCTGGTCACGCTGTTTCTGACACAAGCCAGGATGCCATTGGCCGCCTTGGCCACCTGGGCACACTGCTGGCTCATGTTCAGTCGATGTCAACCAACATCCCCAGGTCCCTCTCCTCCAGGCAGCTTTCTAGACAGACTACTCCTAGTCTGTAGCACTGCATCGCCACAATCCATCTCAACAGTGTCCAAGTTCTCCCTTACAAAGAGGGCTACCCCGCCTCCCCTCCTTCCCTTCCTATCCTGCCTGAAGAGTTTGTACCCCACCATATCTGTACTCCAGTTATACGAGTCATCCCACCACGTTTCTGTGATAACAACGACATCATAGGCTCCTTAGTTAGTCATCAGTTTTCATTTGGCAAAGTGATACAATCTGCACCTACATGAACACTCAAGCAATCATGAGGGAGGTGTTTGAATAGGGCAGATGACCCCTTTGGGCAATAGTATAAATTGGTTAGGCAACCACAGCCTCTATTCCTCAGCGACAGGCACCATGGGCAATAAACCATAATGGCATCTGCAATGATGCAGTGGCAGAAACACTACCCTGTGCTTGTACTTAAGTAGAAGCCTAATATGTTGGCACTGATTGGTGCTGCAGCAGGCAAAAACTCAAAGACTACATTTCTTTTCTTTTCTTTGAAATTTCATGATATAACAACTGCACTTCCAGGTACTTTTGTACTCTTTCGCTTGTCAGAAATATGAAAAAAAAGCAGTGTTAGAAAGAAAACAGGGATTTTTCATTGTGGAATGTATTGCCTTTCCTTCAGAAAAGCCAACTATTCAACCTTTTTGAAATTTGGTAAGAGAAAACCAAATATTTTTTGGCCAAAGCCACACAAAAGTAGTTTGGGGGTTTCCCACAAAAAGCCCTGTAAGTTTCTAAGAAACGTAGATACTATCTGGAAGTACATTCAAAAATATCTTTTCCCCATTCAAATAAAGATTAAGGCAGAAAGGTCACTTTGGGTAATCTCCTCCTCTGTATTTCATCAATTATGCTATTGAATCTAATTTCATCAGAAGGAAGTCTCTCATCAACCACTGTATTGAAAATAATCAAAAACAAGCAACAATTCTCAGACTGGCATGAGAAAAACACCAGCCATTTTTATTTGTGTCTGTTGTAGTGACAACTTCTGAAAAACAAATCAACTCAGCAGCACTGGCAAGGGGTGTTGCACAAAAAAAAAAACAAAATCAACTGCTGATTTAAATTCTGATAATCCTAAAATGTTCAGTTCAATATCAGATGAAGCTTAACACCAGGAAAGAGGTACTTATGAAAAAGATGGTGACAAATTTCAATAAGTATCAAAACATCCTAAAGTGACCAAGAGGATTTATAAGCCTGAAAGCATTTGACCATGATTTTAAGAATTTTAGAAAATTTTACAGTTGATTTGTTCAGTAGTATTTAAGAGAACAAGAATAAAATGTGTAATCACCTATTATCTACATGTGAGAACTCATCTGAAAAACTGAATATATAAATGAGGGATATTCTGTCATCCAAGAGAAACAGTAGTATACTTGAGAGAGGAAGGATCTGCTTTCACAGAAACATGTTCTCCGTATCTCTAACAGTTTTTAAATTCACACAGAGGGATAAGACTTATATTCATAGAAGTATGGAGAAAGAGAAAGAGAAAGATGGAGGAAAAATAAGACTTCACATATGCTCTTAAATAAATGTGCATGCAGCGAACAAAAAGGTGAACTGAAATTTCAGGAATGGAGCACTTAAAATCTATTCTTTCTCTTCCCAATACCACAGATACAGGCAAAATCAGAGCATGTGAGTTAGTTCACTTAAGTCTAATATTCCTGATATTTTTCCAACAATCATTTCAGACTCATTTTGAAAACACACCCGAGCCAGATTTTCTTCTCGCATTTGCTTGAATGGCACTCTTGCCTCTGCATAAGAATGCTCTGCTGTTTTCAGATCCATTCCAATACTTTTCCCAGTGCTTCACTTTGAACTGAAGAAAATGAGAATTCTGAAGGCGCACCCTTTTAAAAAACTGAGTCATATCAGGTCACAATGATTTGGCTTAGACGGCTACATAAAACAGTGCAGTTGGCATGGATCTATCATAAACTGCTTGGTAGTGATTTTGAATGAAAATGTGTATGCATGGAAGCCTACTGAAAGACAAACATGGAGACACAGATTTCTAGTTCTCAGTCCTATTCTTCATTCTGGCAAAATACCTGCATGAGTTACAGACAAATGCCAAAGTCTTTGTTTGGAGGCAAGAGTTTCTTCCCTCCCTCATTTATATCCACTTTCATGGCATTCTCATGCAGGCTTTCAGTTTATTCTCAGTTTAGTGGTGTGACAGCCTCTAGTGTTCCATCCCAACAGTAAATCCTATTTTTGAAGTGCCTTACTTCTTGAGAACCACACTGTAGGATTCATGTATCTTCACCAGAAACCATTTTTAGGGATTAGCAGGCAAACCTGGGGTTCAGAAATTTCTGCTTTTACCAGGATAACGCGACAACTCCTCTCAGCAGTGCTGAGAGGCTTCCAGCTCTCACCTTGTCGTAGCTGGGCCTTGAAGAGGACAGAACTGAAAATATTAGTCTGTGGCTTTGAGGAAGAAAATCATGCAGAAAGCAAGAGGGATGAGAATCACAGAATCACCAGGTTGGAAAAGACCCACTGGATCATTGAGTCCAAACATTCCTATCAAACACTAAACCCTCAGCACCTCGCCCATCCATCCCTTAAATACCTCCAGGGATGGTGACTCAACCACCTCCCTGGGCAGCCTGTTCCAGTGCCCAATGACCCTTTCTGTGAAAAATATTTTCCTAATGTTCAGCCTAAATCTCCCCTGGCAGAGCTTGAGGCCATTCCCTCTTGTCCTGTCCCCTGTCACTTGGGAGAAGAGGCCAGCTCCCTCCACTCCACAACCTCCTTTTAGGTAGCTGAAGAGAGCAATGAGGTCTCCCCTCAGCCTCTTCTTCTCCAGGCTAAACACCCCCAGCTCTCTCAGCCGTTCCTCATAAGGCCTGTTCTCCAGCCCCTTCACCAGCTTCGTTGCTCTTCTCTGGACTCGCTCCAGAGCCTCAACATCCTTCTTGTGGTGAGGGGCCCAGAACTGAACACAGGATTCGAGGTGCGGTCTCACCAGTGCCGAGTACAGAAGGAGGATAACCTCCTTAGACCTGCTGGTCACGTCATTTCTGGCACTGCTTTTCCCCAGTTTTACCCTAAGATAAATACACTGCCTTGAATGGAGTCACCCTAGAGTAGGATTAATATAATGCAGTGATAAATCAGGCCTATTGATTCACTGACAGTGCCCCTGTAGGACCTTCTTGAGCAGCCAGCCTACTGATTGTTGCTTGCAGCATTGTCTTCCCAAGCACTGTGCCATGCCATTTCCACAGACAAATTGTTTCCTGACACAGCAGAGACTGATCTCCTTGCTTCCTGCTTAGTTAATGCATTATAATCACATTGTTTTGCACTGGTTGCCCTCTAATTTGTGTGCAAAAGGATTTTTAGGTCAAACACATAGCCCTCAGATGTGGCAAGTCCATGTGGAGTTTTGACTCTTGAAGCATACAAAGATCACAGGAGTTCCAGATGCAAGAAGTATTTCCCAAACTTTTACGATTTGATTATTTGAGAAGCCAGAAGAGAAAAGATGGATTAGACTACTGGAGCCAAGAATGCTTTCTAAGGAGGCAATGACAGCCAAACTCCCGGTCTTGAAGTCCAAGGTAGCAAAAGATGCTCTGAGGAAATATTTATACATCTCTTGGCCTTTTTTAATTTCTAAAAAAACAATTCTACCTTTTATTAAAAGGTCAGATATTAAACCCCAAAAGGAAGTTTTAGACAGTGAAAAACTATGCTTGGTCATAACTGCTTGGTAATTAACAGCTCTCAGTGGCAGCAAGCCAAATAATAAACCTTTCTTCCATGTATATCTAGTCATTGTTTTGATGACACCTTTCCAACTCAAGGCTTCTCATTTATAGCGAATGTCAAAAATGCGATAGGGTTGGGACAACATGAAATGAAAATCAGATTCCTTTTGGGGCATCAGATAGGAAGAAAAATACCTTAAGAAAAGACAGTGCAAGAACCAGGACTGTTCCAGTCTGATTTCACCAATTCAAAGACCTTTGTTGTGGGAAATACTCTGTTTTTCTCCAGGAGTTCCAAAATGTTGGTGGTGTCCCAGGCAAAGCTACAATGAGAAAAATCAAAATTTACTTTCAACAGACTTACTTCATGCCTGCCCTGAAAACTCTTGACAGGAAGACAATGTGAGAAGGTAGAAAAAATACACCACTACTGTAAACTGTTCCACCACTGTGAGAAGACAAAGAATATGGAGATGACCGTCTTGCCTCAGTCTCCCATCTATTCAATAGACACACGCACTGTTATGGACAAAGTTTATCTGACATTTTACACATCTGTTTTAGGGCAAGTAGAGCCGGTACCTAGAGTCCATTGACTATATTGACTGTCTATCCACAGATCATAAAATGATGCTCAGGGATTGCCATAACAGCAGACATGCATTTACATTTAGTTAGAAAAGTCCACCCTCTTCCTCTAATCACAGAGTTTTACTGCCCCTGTAGACACAGACTAAGAATTCTCCTTCAGAAAGGGTGACTTCCAGTAAAGGGAAACAACATGGCTGGTTGTCAACGATCTTCAGGTAACAGTCATGGATGTTAGAGACAGAACTATTGGTCAAAAACCTGCAAGATGCTCTAACCCAAGAGCAGGAAAATACAGGCAGCTCTAATGAAAAGGAATAGTTCCAACATATCTACAACTGTCTATCCAGACATCCTTCCCACGTTTTCTAGCAGCAGTATATCTCTCTTCCCTCTTCACTCTTAAGGACTTCTTTAAGTATTTCCAGACTCCATGGAGCCACTGTTCTAGAGCCCCCTACAGGCTGAATAGCGTGTTTTGAAAGTTTCACTCATTTCTGATATACACTTCCATTCACTGGTAAAGCAAAGCAAGTTGCACAAACCACAAAAGAGAGAAGGCCAGAGGAAAAAGAAAACATAGATTAACTAGAGATCCCATGTATTTAGTTTAAACTTCAGTGCTAGTCCTGGTCTCCATACAAATAAAACAATGTAGCACACTGACAAATTAAGCAAGCTTCAAGGGATAACAACAGTTGAAATTACTGCAATTACACAATGTTCACAGAAATGCCAAACTGAAGTTCTCTAAATGGTAAGTGAGACCCAAGGGTCAGGTTCTGTCCCAGGAAACATATCAAAAGCCTCACTCAAATGAGAGAAGTAGCACTGACAGTAATCCACAACAGGACTGCATGAGCTGTCTTTTCCCTGGGTTGATTATCCCATCCTTTGGGTTCTAAGTCTTTGACTGTAGCATTAAACCTTCTCACTCCTCTACTGTTTACTTTATTGAAGGAAAAACTGAGCTTCAGCCATAAGAACACAGCAACACAGAGAGCGTGAACTGTATTTATTTAATTCCTCAACTCCTTTTAAAATAGAGACAGGCGTCTAAAACACCAAGGGATGCTCTGATTTAAATAACTGCAGTCCCGAGACAGCTCAAAACAGATACCTCTTACATTTTAGTCTGCAGTTTTAGGTCCACAGCTTAAGCTCTGTTCTGCTCTAATAGCAGATACTGTAGGGAGGAGGAAAAGCAAAGTAGACTCTCCATAAATCTAAATAACACCATATTTGTTCAGCCTAAAGGCACAAGATATCCTTTTAGACATTATTCCCTGCAGTTGCCACATCTCCCAATACCTTAGGGAAGCTTTCTTGGATGGTCCCCAGCCCAGAATGACCAGCAGGCACTTCATATACTCCTCAGCTTGCCCTCAGTCCATTGCTACACTTTAGCCACTGGACCATTCCAACTTTACATGCCTTCTGCACATAACCAGCATGATGGAGAGGGATTGTTCTGCCTACTTCCCAGTGCCAACTGATATGGACTTGTGCAAATTACAAATACTTTTCATAAATTACAAGTTGGCAGAGTACTTACCCAATGATCTTCCAACAAGACTTATTTTACTCCTGAGATTCACATTAAGTGATAAATTCTGATTCTGTAATACTTCTCATGTAACTTACCTTCATTAGTTAAATCAATGATGATGATATTCCATAGATTTGCAGAAGGACTGCACCTACTTTTACATGATCCTGGAAGACTTTTTAATGGGTTGTCATGGAGTATAGTTTGGCAGGCCACTGAAAATAAGTTTATTTTACTTGCAGGATCACATAGTCAGCTCAGCAGTGCTGAAATGTGGCAATGAATTCCTCTCATCATGTAGAGATGATGATCAGCGATACTACCAGTAGATAGGAAAAACTAACCAAGTCATCCTAGTCAGTGGATCTTATTCACATTTAAGACTGACACATACATAGCAATTTGCCTCTGTTCCACAGCAGCTGCAAACCATTAACTATGACAATGAAGTTGATTTTTAAACCAACAAATATGACAGCTATTATGAAAGTTTTACCATTGTCACATGGTGTGCAGTCTTTAAATTCATCCCTTGCTGTGCGGCTGAACTTTTATTGAATTTTTTTTTAACATGAAAAGAAGGTCATGCAAGGACAGAAAATCTCTTTGTCAATCAGACTATGCAGCGCAAAAAAAACTCTTCCAGAACTCTCATAAAAGCCAAGACCAGCATACTGTACTTAAAACGCAGTGTTGCAGAGATACTAACTGCATTTGCCAGCTGTACGAAAACTTCAAAATTATATTCATAGCCCAAAAGCACACACCTTTGCTGTTGCACACTGATAGAAATAAAGCACATGAAAACCAGCTGCCAATTCAAGAGTTACACAGAGAAGAAAAAGAAGCATTTTAGTTTCTTCTGAGAGCATGGGGATGCATTTGAGGAATACTTACAGTGGGATATCATATAAAATGTCTCTCACCATGCACATTTAAATTGTGGCCAAATTATTCTGTAAAAATCAAGACGTAACCTTTAGACAATGCTCATTTTTTCCCATTAGGGCCAGTGACACAGTACAAAAATTTTTTGAATGCTAGAAGCCCTTATAACTATTTAGCTGAAGATCTGATTCCTCCTGGTTTCTATTTCCATTCATCTTCTTTCTCACCTCATCATATGAGTTACCCTTCTCCTTCAAAAGAACTGTTCAGAAACCCACAAAAGTGCATGATCAGGCAGAGAAGGGGGTGAGCCTCACCACTTTACGTAACAAAATCATATGCATCAAAACACACACACACAACTTCCCAAATGTCTGAGGTTAGTTATCCTTCATGTCCTGACAAGTTACACCCACCTTTCCCAGAGGAACTAACTCACTCCATAACAAGTACCAGACTTCTGTTAAAACAGCAAATAAAGTAGGACCACCTACCACCCGATCCTGCAAACACTTACTGGTAGACAATTCTGCATGCCTACTGCCATGCACAGCCTTGGAGTTTCGGCTGGTCTGCCCAAGCTACTAAGTGCCATATTGCCAGCAAATGTTCCCAGAGCTATGCTCTATTGCTAGGTCAAAATCAGGCCAATTCTGCAACCCCTGTTTACAGTCGGCCTCCGGCACTGACTTATGATGGAATAACTCATAAGAATGAAACATAAGTTTGGATTTCAGGGCACAGCCCCCAGTCAACATGTGGGAGCATTTATGGCTCTGTGAGACCTACGTTAAAAAAATAACTTAAAACCAGACAGTGTTTCCCTATGAGTGGCCTGTTTTCCCATGTTCCAGTTTGTTCTTTGAAAAACACTCATAGGCAGAGATATCGGTCACTATGAAAATGACAACATTCAATTAAAACAATAGCAATTTTCAAGTGACGCTTTTTTTTTCAGTAGATGTATGACATTCCTAGACATTCTATTAATTAGCAGGCCCCAGGCAACACATTTGGTAAAACAGAACAATCTGGCCTTTGATTTTTTTCCAGGCCTTACCCAAGATCACACAGAGGTAGCCAGGCTGCCGATAGATCCCACACACAGACCACACACCCCCAGCAAGCAGCTGTGCTAAGAATTGCATGTAAACCACTTTGAAGAATTCTCAATCTGGAGAGAAAGAGAGAATGATTTATTAATTAATAAAAAACCACTTGCGCTGGACTGGGCAAGCAGAATCAGTTAAATTGACTTTACTAATGAGTCCAAATTTGTTTTCACATCCTTTCTGCCAGTTACCTGTTTCACCTTCACTTTAGAAGTGATCATGGTTGAAAAACATCCTGAATGTTACCTATATTTCAGGACCAGGAACTTAAACAAACCACATTTCTTTCAAAGTAAGGAGTCTATTAATAGCTGATGAGAATCTGAAACAAGCAGAATCTCATGCTCTACACCTACATGATGGTTATCTAGGAAACTAGCATCCTTGTTACATCTTTTCTGGGCAGCTATAGTCAATCCTCCAGTACACTGGATGAGAAACACCATTTCAATAGAAGATGTGGTAAGGTGCCAGCTGAAACACTCAAGCTTTTGATACTCCCACCTGCATTAATAATTTCTGGTTGTGTTGGACAAAGATCTGTGAGTTCCTTCACATTTAGGAATTTATTAAGGTAACCAAAACTTTGGAATCTTTTTTACTTGTTGTATTATTAATTTCATCTGTAGACCATAATGGTCCTCTTACATTAATGATAATTAGGGCCTTAAATAGGTTTTCAAAGACATTTCCACATTTTTCAGTGATGTAGCTGTAACTAAAACAAAATCCAAAGAGAAAAAGGAGAGGTGTACTTGATCTTGAAAGCAGCCAGACTGTCTGGAGGAGATATATTTTGGAGGTTTTATTGGTGGCCCTTAGAGAAAGGCAGCTATGACCTAAGCCTCAAGGCTAGCAAGGACTATGTGGGTTTTGTGGGAGGGGGTTACATTTAATTTGTAAATGGTGAGTTATTAGCCCTGACATTTGAGAATAGACACTGCATTGTGTCAAAGATGAGAGCAACCCTAGTTTGCTTGTTAATGGCAGTGATTCATTCTTTCCCACTCCACTATTGTTCCCATTTACCTGGCAAAGACAATTCCTTCTTACATGTTCCCAGTTGCTGATTTCTGGAGAGGCTGTTCAGATGAGCAAAAGCACAGGAGAAGAAATGTACCAAACAGGTAAGGTTCTAGGAACAGCACTAGTGGATCCCTGAAAGGGTATGTTATTACCCAGGAGCCTTTTCACCCCTCCTCTGCTCCCCATTGCACCTAAGCAAACCTTGCTCTCTTCTGCTTTACTCAGAGCTTTGAATCTCCTTTCCTTACAATTCAGGATTATTACCTTAAATTCATGCTTTCAAAAATAATTTAAAATAATTTAAGATGGGAAAAGGTTTTGAAAGCTTCAAATTACTTCAAACCTATGTGTAGCCATACACTTGGCAATAATGGAGCAACCAGACTCAGGTTTTCCACTACAACCTTAGCCAACTGCACAAAAGCAGCTATGCCCACAACTAGCCACCTATGCCATGAGACCACCCAGAAAACACACAAGGGGTCTCAGCAATTACTTTTATGGAAGTCCATATATTAAGTTTTTCTAAAACTGTCTTAAAGCCATGGAATATCAGGACAATGACCAGGAGTAAATCAAGATGCAAGCTTCAACAGAGAGCTGTCTCTACAACAGCCTGTTTTATAATGTGTCTGGCTACAGTGCTCAGACTCTCTGTCTGTTGCTTGGTGAAGCGCAAACCCAACACTTCTCAGGCTGTCTCCCCTCCTCCCCAGCAGACTGTGACACTGGTAGATGGGCCTGATCCCTTGCAAATGTGAAGTGGCAGAGCTGCATTGACGTCAGTAATGATACTTCTCTTTCTTACAACCAACAATCTGGCCCTCCCTCTTTTACAAATGCCCCTTGGGGAGAAGACATGAAACACAAAGCTTGGAAAAGTACTGAACTAGGACTTGGGAACAGCCTATGGCTCAGATTAGGGGACAGTAGCCATAAAGAGTTTGAATCCAGATGTGAAATTCCCCAGGGCCAGGACTATTCAAACTCTATCTCATATGTGAAGCAAACAAGCTAAATTAACTACTGGGTCAACCTTGCCCATAAGACGCAGCTTTCTGTAGGCAACTCCACCCGAATATCTTTGGGAACTATTTACTTTGGGGCATGCAAACAGCTATGTATCTGCCAAAAATCTGAAGCACATGTCAATTTTCATGAGACCAGCCAGGGCCACTGCAGCAGGCAGGGCAGGTAAACTGACTGACACTCTAAGGCTTACTCTGTGCAAGTTGTTCTTGTGCCCAGTGAACATGGAAACCACAGCTGTAACTTTGCCAGTGAAGCAGAAGGTGTCACGTCCAGAGGCAACAGAGGGCACCCAACTGACCTCAAACAAACAAAGTTTAAGTGGAATGTGGTATTCTCAATTCCATCTTGGGTTTCAAGTGACTAAGTGAAGAGATGCATGAAATTTATATTGAGTCCCCAAGCTATTACATGCCTACTGCACAGAGCTACATCTCTCTCCCAGCTGCCACAGTCAGAGATAAAGGTAGCTGGACTACCACCAAACAGAATTCCCACAGATTTCAGTGGGAATTTCAGTGTTCCAGTCTGGACTCCAAGAATGCAGTGCTGGACCCAGAGCTCTGACGGCTGGAGCCATATTCAATATCAGCGTCTGGCAACACCCATTTGTAAAACAGTGACTCATTCACAGGCACAACTTTAGAGGGACAGACAGGATGACTTTAATCATACATTTCCATTTTGTTAACAAAGCTCAATGAAACCAGATGAGCATCCTGGATGATAATAGTTGGTATTAATGTAATGACTGCAGTAATCCACTGCCACAGTTCAGAATAGTTTTATATCCTACAGAAAGCATTGTTTTAATTTACTTCAAGAACATCACAACTAATGGACTCCTGAGGCTAAGGACAAAATAATGGTTTAAATGCCCATGAATTTTATTTAGAAGCAGGTTTTTTTCTGAAAATCAGAGGCATGGAAATTAATTACAGAAGGTAATTTGAAAGAGAACATCTTGAAAAGTACCTAAGCACCTAGGAGTCTTATACATCAGATAAATAAGTTGTCATTAGCATTTTCCATTCATTGTAAACAAGGGAGCAAGTCTTTTGTGTAATGGACTGTATAGGGAGTGACATTTAACTTAGGCAGATATTACTGTGAGGTGCTCATTTGTCATGACTGCATATTTCTTCCCACTGACTAGTTGGGTTTCCATTCAAACATAGTTGTAACTCTTAACATTAGCATACATCAAGACTCAGACCCAACAGAAACCATCTAAATGAAGACTGGTTGCTAAAGTTGGATTTTGGCACTGGATTTTTACTCAAGGTTTTTCTAAAAAGAATAAGCAACCTTTTGGGCACCATTTTTCTGGATCACCATAACTGGCTAACCCTTCTAAAATATTCACAGTGCACTTCCTTGGCAGATTTTCAAAAAAATGTAATTCCCTTTGCAGGTGCTTCAAGATGCCCAGATAGAAGTTACCTCTAATCCTAAAGTCATGCAATTGCAGCCCTGTAAAGCTGATTCCAAGCCAATATATTTTGCTTCCCAGCAGGACTTATTAGTTCAGGCTCAGCCACATGCTAATGATGGCTACACAGCTTCCTATTCAGATCCAGCTTTCACCCAGCCAGCTTGGAGCGTGGACAGGTTGAGTTCATATCTGCCTGCCAAACCCTGAGTAGACATACCTTCAGTGACTCAAGCCGTTAGGAGTAGAAATGCAAGATGAATCTTGTGTAAAGGCTGGCCTTGCTCACTAGTGTGAAGAGCCTGTCAGAGCACGGTAGTTTCCTTTGCTTTCTGGACTGATGTGGTTATTCCTTACTTTGTGTAGCAAAACTCTTCCTTGTTAATATTTTCCCAACTTCACACTGAGTCCTGCTCCACTAAGAAGGCTGAGTACTCTCCTTCTCAGAGGCACATGTTCCTTCAGGATTCGCCTCCTCATGAAAATATGAAACCAACATATGCTCCACCAAACTCCTTTTACTGATTTAATTTCCCATATTCTGTAAGGTGGTAGGTCCCCAGGGAAAACCAGCACATAACAAGTATTACTGAGTGGATGAGATACATAGATCTAAATTCAGCATTTCAGTCTGAAAGCCCTCTGGTTAAGATCATGGCAATCAGACAATACATGAGATTTCCTACAGCTGCATTGGTCTTAGACATGAGATAAATATCAGATGCTTTGATAAAATTAAACTTTCTACAATGCACGCAAATCCTGTTGTTCTATATTACTGGAGTAAAAAGCACAAGTGAGAACTAAAAATTGGTTTGATCCTGAAACTTGCCCACTTTCATCTCCAGTCCCAGCCTCCTGTGCAATTCCACCACATCTCTTAGCTACTCCTCCAGATCTTGGGCTACCTTCCACCCATTATTTTTATAGCAAAACACCTAATAGGAACTTTGCATGCGGTCTCCACCCAGTGGGTAGCTAGGTTAATGCACTAAATTAAGTGGAAACAACCTGCTTGAAGATCTGCAGCACTTGTGATGTCGGCATGCATCAAGAGTTAAGTGTAAGGCAGAGGAAATTCATACCAACCAGGAGTTCCCCCTACTCCGCCAAAGAGGTTTTCTGCTTTCTTCTCTTTCTCCACTGCCCACACATATCCAGGAAAAAAGGTTCCCCCTATCATAACAGAGGTTCATCATGGTTATATCGGATGAGCTAAACAAAAAACCCCTCTATTTAACATTTAAATCACAATTCATCCGATTTTGTTTGTTTGGTGACCCAATAGGCCATTCATTTACCAAATAATCTTACTAAACAAACTTTCTTTTCAGTAGTATATTAGTCCAGATTCATTATTGTCCACAGTAGTATCTGTATGTCATTCATTACTTATATTTTTAAACCATAGGGAAAATTTCTCCAGGCTTACACAACACTTCGAGTTGAGCAACACCAACCTGTCACCATCTTCTCCTTCGCACAGAAACTCTTCCATCATGACTGCAGCCTCTGCACATACTGCAACTTTTACATAAACTTGTCCACTAAGTCTCTAATATTCACTTAAATTTGAGTTTGTAATTTCCAATTTGCTTTAGACTGTCTGCAGCAGCCCATCCGATTCTTTCCAACCTTTGGGACCAGCAACGGTGTTAAGAAATTGTGACTTCCATGCCTTGCTTAATGTGTTTTCTTCTACAAGTCTTAATTTCAGTTTCTCATAATACTTTCCTACCAACCTAGGCAGTAAGGTAGTATCAGGTCTTGCTGCAGCAGCACAAAGATATCACTCATTCAGCCTTGCATGGTGACAATACACTAAGAGGTGGGATGCACTAGATGTGCAAACTCTTCAAATACATTTTATATTTACTTATTGTTCATATTTTATGAAGAAGTCATCTCAAATCCCTAATCAAAAAAATGTGCAAGAAATGTAAAAACAAAACACCCAAAACTGTCAACATTCTACAAATAAGTGCTTACTGGTTGGGGAAAATTGCAATATTGCCTTCTTCCTTTACTGTCTTTCCTTTCTCCTGTGTCAATCAATACTAAAAGACCTGTGGTGATCAAAGCATGAATTCTGTGACAGTGATATACGCACTGACTTCCTGCATGTGAGCAAGTCTTCCTCGATTGCACAGTCTGAGGAACCATATAGCCTATGACTGCTTTGCTGAGGGAACCTCTTTATTCCATCTTCTCTCTTTACTTAGCTCTTGGCTTAATAACTACAATGTCACTCAGTATCTATGATCACAGTTTGTCGTATGTAACACATTGTTTATGTGCAGCACTATAAGGTGGGTTACACACACTGCTTCTCATTTACTTTCATAAGCTGAATCTAATTAATGTCATTTCATATGCCAGAAGACAGCTGGAAATCATCAAGGGGAAATGGGAGCAGTACATGAGCTGTTACTTCAGTTAACTGTTTCACTGCCCAAGGCATGCATACACACAGATTCCTCTCCCAGGTCCAGTCCTACTCTAGCTCTGCCACTGTCACTCAGAAGTCAATACAATTATCCCAGCTTTACAGTGGTATAACAGAGAAAAGGCTTGGGCCCAAATATTCCACTGGCACTCGAAACATTCCTGTTTTATCAAAACTTGGTAGTTAAAGCCTTCTGGGAACATATACAGTTAGGATAAAAGAGTAATTAATACAGCATAATTGCCTTAGACTCTTCCAACTCACAAATAAAAGTTCACATGCAAGCCACAAGTCTCAGCCTACACGCTCCATCAACAGGCATATCTTTGTCACATCTCCTGGAGGCCAAATAAAGGGTTTGTCCTAACCATGAAGAACAGAAGCAGAGAATTGCAGTTCACTGCAAATGCCATCTTACTGGTCTTCAGTTTCTGTGACAGTACTCACACCTGGGAACAGTTATCCAGAATTCTTCTGCTGACCTCAGTTTCTGGGATAGTTCTCCCTTGCTTAACCCTAACCCTGAACCTTTCACATACACATGAAGATAAACACCCAAAGTTCTACATGCTAAGACTTATGCAAACACATTTTGTGCCAGAGGGCATAGGCCAATAACCTGCAAAGATCCACACCCACACAGAATTGCACAATGGACCACACATATTTTGGAATATGGCATTTGCCTATCACTAAGAAATATCAAGCACCAGTCATTTCCAGAAACAGTTTGCTCGTCTCAACAGGTCAATTACACAGCATTTATTTTTCCCCTAAGGAATACCTCTTATGCCAGTCATTCATACCAATTTGGGAGCTCACCCAGATCCTTCCCTCACCCTTTTCCAGGTCCTCAAGCTCAATAACATCTAATTCACCAAGTGGAATTCCTCTGGCTCTTCTCTGCAATCCTAATTTCAACTTTATCCTGATGAGCTGCCAGAGGCATAGAGAGCCTTCTCCACAGGGATCTCAAATTCCACAGTCCACTGCAGCCCAACTACATGACAGCAAATCTTTCAAAAGAAAGAAAAGACTGCATAAAATATCATTAGAGCTCTAATACTTCAAAATGTGAACTCATACATCAGTTGTAACGTGTCCAAGCCTGAACACTCGGCTGATGCACAGACCTCTTCTGAGTCAGTGCTTTGCAAAGGCTGGGCACTAGGTACCTCACTGGTGCCTTCGGTCTCAGCTCTGATCCACTGGATGACAAGTGGATTGAGCCCAGAAGACCAGCATTCCAGGCAAGAGAGACGGAACTTTTCTCCTAGTTCCACCATTTGCACAGTGAGCAATACACCATTTAACGACACCCTGAGTGATTCTTTCAGAACAGATACAAAGAACAGAAATTGAATTCCAGGAAGTAGTTCCTGAACTCATCTGGAATATTCACTCATCTGGAATATTCAGTTACAAGATATTTTGTACATTTTCAGCTGCCATTGGAGAGGCCCAACTAGCAACCCAACTAATCTCAAAATAATAACAGTCCTTAATCTAACACATATCAGCAAATTCCTGTTTCTCTCTTTTCTAACAAAAATAACAACACTGTAGTTGCCAGTGCATTAATAAGATCCTATTTCTGCTCCAGAGACTGAATCGAACCTTTGTTCTTCACAGCAAAGGATTAAGAAGGTTGCTATTTTGGTAATGAGATGTGGAGAGGTACTTACTTTGCAGCTGAGATTCAGGCTGGATGCCTTAGAAAGGAATAAATTCTGTTACCTCAGATGAACTTTCTTCTTATAATCAGTATACAAAACTCTGTTAGTGTGATGCATAACAATAAAGAGAAAATTTTCATTAATAATTGCAATTTGATAGAGTGTATAACCTCATTTAATATATGACCTATGTTGCAGATAATGTCATGAATTTAACATGGCAATACACACACACACACAAGAAATGAGAAAAAGTACTTACTTTCTAGGTAGTTTATTGGCCATCTGCTTCAGTTTTTCCCCATTAAGTCTAATATTTTTCTGGATATCTCATCTCTTTTAACAGCACATCAGGGAGAAAAACTGTCATAAAGTGGCACAAGAAGAAAAAAAGGTGTCAGAAAAACAGCATGTGGACAGGGACAAATGAGAGAACACTCTGAAACGATCAAATCATAGGACACAGATCCAAGTGCTGAGACACCAAGTCACTGCCCAAGATGATTGAGAAAACTGTTTGTGAGGCTGGAAAAGGAAGCAGTGACCTGAGAGAATGAAAGCAACTTCTTGAAAACATCAGTCATATAAAAAAAATTTTGTTTATAGTTATCATAACAAAATTTTTATTAAACAAACATGTTTGGTATATAAATTTGTTGCAAGTAAAACATTTCCAGAGGACTAGGGTAGGTAAGGTAGTGCGGTTGGAACCTGGCACCATTTTATAATTACATAGGGATCAACTTTTTGCACTTAGAAATGGAAATGTTTGGGGCTCACATCAGAGGAGGTCCGAATTTCTAAATGAAAAGTATTATTGTATTAAGATCTAGGAGCATTTTCGGACATAGAAAATACAAACAGAGCTCAAGGCAAACAAAGCCTCAACGTTTCACTTGCATCCTCCCTATTGGCTGTTGACATCATAAAGTACTTTGAAAATATGACAAATATTAAACTATTTACTAACTCCCATTTCCAGTCTAGCAGGGTAGTGTACTTTAAACATACTTCTTACTGTGATAAAAAGCAACCCCAGAAATGGGCAGGATGTCAGAAAGAAATCAGTCCATTGGTCATTGCCAATATCCTCTGGGAATGCTGTTTCAGATCTGATGAAACTCTCTTGTACCTCCTTCTCTAATGAACAGTAAGAATAGAATGATAAAAATCCACAGAGGCTCAGACATATCTCGCATTACAGGTGCCAGACTTCCTAGGCAAACTAATCTTATGAAGTCAAGCTTCACCTGCATGAGTGGTCACATGTGTATTACTCCTTCAATAAGTTTTGGACATAATCATCAATTCCAATCACATCTGATAAAAGCAGGCACCTCAAAAACAATTACATTCTTAACAAAACGTAGGAAGAATAGTGCAGTGCGTAAACAGGATGGCCTTAGTAGTGTTCCCAATAAATGAAAGGCTTCAGCTTCAGCATAACCTCGTAGGGTCCAGAGAATCCACTAGTACTGAGCTATCAGGAATTTCCTAGCCACTGGAAAAGCTCCAATTAAATCTTGTGCCTTGTTAGAAAAAAAGAGAATCCAGTGTCGTAGGAAACAAGACTTTATTCATTCTGAGCTCAGGCAGTCATGGGCTTTTTTTTTCCGAACTGAACAACTGTAGAAAAGAAATTGTACTCACAAGTTTACATTTACAGGTAACACATCAATCAAACACTGAAGGAATTAGGCTCAATGCAGATGTGACAGAGCAACATTTTTTGGCCTGCAATATGCAGGAGATGAGAATGTACAAAGAAACAGTACCCACTATGTGAGTCTGCAGAACATGTTGATTTCCTTTCAAATCCTCCAGCAGGTTAACTAAACAAAATAACTATTTACAGCATAAAAATGGATTAAGTTCTTCAAGGACTGCCATTTGAGTATCATTGTGAAGTTATGACAGGAGGATTTAATTGCTGAAACTTGCCACATTTATACTCTACAAAAACATCAGTATTGAAGGCAATAGAAGATTATAAAATAACTCCTTCTTTGACTATTTTCAGAATTTTTAGTGTGATTTCATTTTCATACCACAGCACAAATGTTTTGTAAATCAAGTAATAATGTTCACTAGAAATTCTTAAAGGTCCTGATCCTGGAGCTTGATCCACATTAGTGCAAATCTGACAGATCTCAAAGACAGATATGCTTACAGAAAAAAAAAATGATCCCATTCATGCAGACTGAAGATTCACATTTAATTTTCAGGTTTTGCATATACCTCCCTAACATTTAGTTATTCAGACACTTAATGGAAATTCTTTGGACTCATCCCTAGGAGGAAAAGCCATTGCAGTTGAACAAGAAATTCTGGATGTGGAGTTTCATTTCAAAAAATTGATAAAAAGAAAATTAAAAAAAAAGAAAAGACTACATGAAAATTACATGCAGAAATTTTGGGTTCCATTTGATTGTGGGGAACTCAAATGCAAAAAAAAAAATTGCCTCCTATGTTTTAGCTGATTTCTCTTTGACAGGTAACCACCCCTCGCCTGTGCAGCCTGCAGACAATGAATGGCCTCAATGGACAATTCCAGGAGAGATATTTAGGTGGATGAAGACTTTAAGTTTCTAAAAACACAAGCTGAGTTCTGATGGACAGATAAATGGATACACATACATACATACATACATACGTTCTTCTCACATTTACAATACACAAGTCTTTGAATAACCGCCTGAAATGCTCTCTCAGTCACTGCATAATACAGCTACATAACCAGGCATTTCAGTGACAATAGCCTTCTATGCTTTAATTACATGTTATCTCAGATTTGAAGACTGCTTAGAAGTGTAAATCATTACACCTCTGCATTTAAATGAAACAGTCTAGTCAACAATAGCTCTCTCTGCAGTGTAGTTAGTCAGATCCCTCAAGTTTATTTCCCATTAGGTAAGACAATGCCGTATGAAGTCAAAAGTTAGAGAACATGCCTGCTGTGTCCCTCTAGAGAAAGGCCCAAAGTTCCAAACACCAGCTTGATGTTATAATACTTTAATAGCATGGAAAATACAACCTGGACATAGAGGAACCATGGCTGTTCTCTCGCTTTGTGATCTTTCACAGAATTTGCAGAGGGGACGCAATAGTGCATATGGGGTCACAGACGGAAAGGGACTGACCAAGGCAGGGTGTACTCTGTGCACTTGCAGTAGTTTGGGAGACTGGCTCGAGGCATTCTAGGCTCTTCTTCCCTTGATCATTCACAATAAAATCAACAGGTGTCAAGGGTGCCCAGACTTGCTGAAAACGAAGCCATGGTTGTCTCAACTTGGGCAACCAGACTTAGAAACAATTTTTGAAAACAGAGCCTGCAGGGAAATGAGGGTTAGAGCAATGCTGTCCTAGCTCCCAGGCCTCACACAGAGGCAGATCTTTGACTCTAGGACTCCTTTTTACCTCACTTCCCCTAGCCCTTTGCAGTGAGGTGGGGCCAGAGGCAGGCATTTTCAGCCTTCAGAGGACCTTTATACTGTATTAAAAATATGGTTTCTTTAATGTTTCCTTTTTCAAAAGTAGTAATATAAACTAACTGAGTGTGCTCTTAGGAGAGCTTTTGGCAAGGGTATTGAACAATCCTGTGCCAAACCTCAACTTTGGCATCAAGAAATAAACAGACTGTGGTTCTGCAAAAAGACAAAACTTTTGGAAAGCCTTTAGAATATTTCTCATAATGAAAGGGGGGGGGGAAGGGGGCTAGTTTTCTTGAAATTCAGAATGCTCTCCAGAATACAAATCCAAACCTTAGATGTTTTGGTTGCTTCAATGATGAACTGAGTTCCTTCATTAAAAAAATAAAATTGAAACAATTAAATGATAAATTATGGATATGCACTGATTTTGAACAATCCTAATTAAAGCTATTTCCATACCATTTCATCTGTCTATATAGCAAATAAAAATATCGTGTCAGATAGGAACGAAATTACTCTCATCACCCTATATTACAGAAAGGGAAACAGATTGAAAGATCATGTGCTTTGTCTGTCTAAAGCCACAAAGGATCCACTGCCCAGAATACCAGTGCCAGACCAGTTTTTTGTAGGGTCTGAGTGTTAAGCCCTGCGTTTCTTGATGATGTTCCCATTCAGGATATCAGAACAAGGATATTGTCAAAGATACGGGAAAGAAAGGCCCAATCTTGGATTTTACTTCTTTGTGCTCCCAGTAGTTTTCCAGAGTGAACTGAATGGCAGTACAAATACTGAGGATTTACAAGAAAAACAATCATGTCATCTCAGAAATATTTCAGTAAAAGGGTCCTCACAATGAGATTTCTCATTAATACCACAATTCAAAGAAAAATGTAACAAGCCAAGTAAGAGCCAGGAAGCCTGACACCTTCATATCCTTTTGGTTTATGACCTGAAACACAACTGCTGTGTTACAGAGTAGATCAACCTCCCATTATAGCAAATGAGGTTTATCACACATAGATCTGAAACACACTTAGATGAATATTAAGTATCCTAAAGGCTACTATGCTTTGCCAATACAAACAGAATCATGTTGGACTGCCCAGTGTACCATGAGTGTTATTAAAAGAAACTAAATACTTTAAGAACATTCTATAAGTGTTCCTGTTTGATTTTGGGTGGAAAGGGAGGTTGTTCTCTTCCTTTTCAGGATTATTTTTTTTCTAAATTAATTCCTAAATCCTACTTATCTTTGTTTAACTCCAGCCTTGTAAACTTTTTGTCTGCTTCCCTCTCTCTCAAGCCTCCTTAAGCACTTTTATATCTCTCCTTCCAACAAGGATTTTGCTGTATTTTTCTCTTTTTTTTCTTCCAGAAATCAAATCTCTTTGGCCACAATTTGGAGAACTTCTCCTATACACACCCAAGTCCACTGCTGCAGGCAACACAAAGGTTTCAGAATTAACCTATGAAAAATGAACAAGGCAATTCACAAACCACAAACCTTTAAAGTTCCCTGCTTACTGCTGCAGATATATCTGTAGTGGATTCATTCACACCAGATCTTCAGCTTTTCTCTGCAATAATGACAATAACAAAAAAACCTTTACATATAGATGCCAAAATTGTGGCATCTATATGTGTCTGATGTCACAGTCTGAGCTGCAATCAAGACCCTACCTCAATCTACACCTTGACACCAGTCTGCCACTTTGAGAAAAAGGACATACCTCAGCTGCACAGCCCTCCAGTACAGCTACATAGTTGACATTTTTTCAAGTACATCACTACAAGAAGCAGTGGTTAAGCCCAAAGCTTCAAGAATTTCACTAAAGAATCTACAAGGATCTGGTTATGTAAAGGCCTCTGGTTAAAGAATACATAAACTCCAAATACCACTGAGGCTTGTGGGATGAATTTTTGGCAGTTTTGAATTTAGGAATTCAAGTCACATCTTACTGTGAGAAAAGAGAAAGCAAAAACAACTGAGAAATTGTATTAGTCCACTAAAAACTCAGACCCATATGTTGTCATGCCACAATAATAAATAAGAGGCTTGGGTAGGACAGAAAGACAGGCTGTGACCTCCTTTCCACTAATTATCACAAAGCTATTTTGCTGCATTTTTATAAATACTTTCCTATTTTCAACCTTGGTACGCTTTGTTCCAGTGAAGCTCCCTCTTGTTATCTAGGCTGCAGATTGATCGCTGACCAGTCCAAGTTCTGATGTATATCCAAGTACTACCCATCACAGTTAAGTACTTCATGGGCAAGAAAGTGAGAGGCTTTTCTTTAAAAAATTCCTCCTGATTTTCATCACAACTCACTGCAGTCTCTATACACATGGTGCTACTCTACAGAATAGGGCAAGATAGGATTCTCCATATGCATCTCAGGATGCACATGGCAACATTTATACTCTAAGTGATTCTGAGGCACTAGTGGACAGGTATTTCCTGCAAGTAGCACTATAAAAAAGTGGTAATTTAAAAGGGATTAACAAAACAACAGAGTGGAAGCAGCTGACATACTGGGAGGTATAACATGAAGATGGCACAAAGCCAAGAGCACAAGACAGCTGTCTACCACATTAAGAAGCAGAATGCTGAAGATCGAGCTGGATTTCTGTAATAAAACCAGAGAAGAGGTTCAGTTGTGAAGAACTTTCCCTGCACGGATGAGATACTGTCAACTGAGTAAGCACTACCTGGTAGAGAGGAATTCCAAGGCCTGACCTAAGTTAATGAAGAGGCTTTATCAACCAGCCCCTACATTACATAATGGAACACCCAAGCCCTACGCTGAAACCTGATTCCAACTGAGTCAAGTAAACTCTACACCTGCCAATTTAAGTGCTGTTGGTGTTCAACAGAAATCAAAATGTGAAAGGGATGTTTCTTTCACAAATGCTTGTTAGGGGAGGCTTCATGGCTTATCATGCACATGCACTGAAATACAGACATCCATTTGGTAAACAGCTCTAAGGAAACATGCATGCACGTTAGCTCTGAGGGGTACAGCTTGTGTTCACTCCACTGACCTCATTCTCATCCATCTATGTTTAATGTAGCCCACCACAGCAACTGAGTTCTTTACTTACTAAATACACAACGTGGATGAATGTTAGCTTTTTCTAGATTGCTGCAGAAACTAAATTTACAATTTCTCAGGATGAAAATAAGGTTTATTTTATATAAACTTTTTTCTTAGCAGCCGATTGAAAACACATCTTAAATATCTTTGTCTTCTACTTTAAAAAAAAAAGCAATGTTTTTTGGATGAGCTACATTGTTTACTATTTTCCTAAGACATCCAAAGCATATAACTCATTTAACCCCTAGAGGACTGACACAGAAATGACATAATGTGAATCATACATCAAGTAATGGTCACTCCTGCTGCTCTTTAGACATCTGGGGCCTAATTTGCAATTATTTGCATTTATAGAGCAAAGCTATACAATAGAAATGGGAACACAAATCCTAAGTTGATGCAGAATTAATTTACAAAGGATGACATGCACCATAAATCCTATTGCGTGATTACTATAAACATGCAGACAAAAGAATGAGGAACAGCGTTGTCTGCTAATGGATGTTCAGTTATGAATTTCAATTGTTACAACATGTGATTAATTTACATGTTCAAATTAAGTCTCCATTTTTGCACGTTTAATTATGAGGTATTTAAAAGCATGGATGGGTGTGTTTGATCATAAGCAGCATTTAGGAAAAAGCTTGGCACTTGTAATTTGCTTGTCCTGGTTTAAAATGTTCTCATTACATCATGGAGTGAAAAAGTTAGAAAAAGAAATGTCTCTGTTCCCAGCTAACAATGCAAACAAGTCAAGAGTTCTTATTTTCCTAAGGGTTCCCATAAGGATGCGCATCTGAAGTATCTTTTTGACAAGCACACGACAGAAGGAATCTGTGAAAACAGCAGTGTCTCTTTGGAAAGTCCAGTAGTAGACATACTGTGGATGCCATCATTTAATACCAACTTAGAGTTCCCCCATTTCCAAAAACATCAGACACTCCTAAATTTTAGTGGGATTTCCATTACATGCCTCTGTGCCATGGATGAACAGCTCCAGGGACTATGCTCCCATTTTCCTAGTAAAACGCAGGGGTCCAACTGCAAAGGAGGGCTTAGGGCTGTGAAAATAACTGTTTTTTCAGTTCAGCTGCCAAGCCAAACAGCTGAAAAAGAGTGTTGGTTCAAACTCAACCGAATTAAAAATTTTTCCAGGTTTCCACACCAAAACCACTACCATCCCCACCCAGCCCACTGTACTTCCTTTAACATGAATTGTTCCATATGTCTCAAGAGGAAATATTTTTGGAAAATGCAAACATTTGGCAAATGCAAATGTAAAATAGACAAGATTTACAAAATTGTTACAAAAGGATTGTTCTCTGTGACTTTTTATATCCAATTCACTCCTTCACTATACTGAGATAGTTTATTTCCTACTGTGTTGACTATGAGAGGGTTTGCCCCAGCTTCCCAAGTGTGTTCCATTAACATCAGGTCACAGCATCATTCTTACTCTATTCCTCATCAACTATGACTTAAGTACTTCCTATGAAGTGGTTTATTGGACCTGTTCCATTGTGGAATGATCCAAAGAATAATTGCTAGGGCATTCATATGAGGGGTTAGGGACCAAATTCAAACTCCTATCTTGATCAAAGTATGGGTTCTAACTCTGATTACTTATGTGACTAGGTATTGGAAGATTGTGACGTAGGTTCTCATCCCTTGCAATGGAAGGGATTCACTTGGTTCTTAAGTGGCCACTGTCAAGACTGAGAATATCTTTAAAGACTGCTGACTAGCACACTCATCTAGCAGAAAGGGCATCAGCCTCACAGACTGCTCCTCTGAAACAAAAAAGCATAAAGAGGAACATCTGAGAACACACTGCAGTAGATGTTACTGCTACTAATTACTCATGTCCTTTTCTAAGGGACCAAGACAGCAAGATCTAAATCTCCAGAGCGTAGGACGGAATTAAATCACTGCATCAAGCATAGCAAATGAACAGCTTATCCACTAAGTGAGGAGATAGAAGAGAAACACACAACACACTTGTGGGTGAGGTCTGCCTCCCTCTCACCACCACTAGCATACTTCTCAGAGTAAATTTTCAGGTAGATAAGGATCATATTACCTTAAATAATTTGCTCAGTGCCAGAAGCGATTTTTTTTTGAGACTACAAAATTTTCATTTACTGTCCTAGAAGATGTACAAACACTTTTAAGACAGGACAATTCTTCAAACAGGAATATCCTTCTGTCTAGCAAAGCAAAAAGTCTGGTAAAAGTAATATCCAGCTCTTCTAGATTAAAATTTTAGATATTACAAACAGAGTTGATCACATATATACTCGTGGTAGCATATATATTTGAAAATGCCTATATATATGAAGCTTCAAGGCATGGCACCTCAGAAGATCAGCTGTCCAATTTATACAGAATTCCTGGAGAAAATCCTAGGATACAGTTGCTTTCACACCATTTCTATTAATTTCTACAGTCTATAGCCTTTACTGCACGTTGGCACTATCTGCCGAGCAAGCCAAACCAGCTACAAATGTCTGAATTCATGAAAGTTTGTGAAGAAATGGCCCTTTTTTTCCATAAAATTAATATATCTATAGAGATGCCATAAAAGCAGTGAGAGTAGTAGGAAAATATATTGTAAATATAGTTATCAGAAGAATAATGTCTAATATGATATAGAAAAAATATTGAATGTTTTCAGGTAACACTACTCACTCGCACAGGCTGAATAACTGGATGAATCAAAGCAGTCCCTGCCCCAAAATGCACAGATCCTAACTTAAGAAAAAATGCACAATGGAGGTATATACCCGAGCCTGTTGAAATTTTAATTCCAAATATGCTTTATATATTCTGAGTCCAGAGACAGAGGAAAACTTACCATCTGCAAAACACTTGAGTCTGTATTTTCCTATCTTTATTCTTCTTGACTGACAAAAATAAAATTGAAAACAATTTAGTTGATTGATATTCCAGTCAAAACTCTAAAATATTTGCAAATATTAGAAACAGAAGAACCAGTTAAAAGCCAGCTCTAACAGCCATATACTATAGCAATATTTTCTTTGAATTTAACAGTTAACTAGGAAGTGACAGCCTACATTCAGCATCCCAGGTTGGGTGCACAACAGATAGACAGAAATTTTACAAAGTAGAATAGTTTTCTTCAAAAAATACCTTTTTAAAAAATGAGGAATCATATTAAACCAAGAAATTATTTTTTTTTTCTCAAGTAGTGGAAATAAGAAAGAAAACTATGAAAAAATATGAAGTTTGTGTAATGATTTGTTTGAAATTACTAATACATGGAAATGTTGCTTTTCAAACAGCATGGAATTAAAATTATTTTTAAAAACGTTACTGAAGACACTTTTCTTTGTTCTTTTTTTTTATGCAGGATTAGCTGATAATCTCCTGCAGTTATCACTCTAGTTGAAGCCTGCTTTGGGGCATGTAGCTATTTGCAGAAGCTTATTAGGTTTGTTACTGAACAGTAACTAAAATGAAAAATCCTATGGCTTTGAAAGAAGACCTGGCAGGCAGATAACATTTATGACTGAGTAAATTCCACTAATGCTTCTCTAAGCAATTATTGTTTTCTGTCACTTTTTTATGACTTTTAATGCACTTTTGACTTCATTTTAGGCATTCAAGATTTACGGTTAGCTTCTTGACTGAGGATGAATTTTAATTTCCCAATGATGCACATGCAGCTGGTATTCTCAGCACTGCATTACCTACTGCGGGAACCCAGTTATGGCTCAGGACATACTTTACAGTAGCCAGTACAAGACCAAGAGTGCACAGAAATTTGGCCATTGCCCAGGAGTCACAAACAGTTTCATTCACTCAGCTATATTCAGAATATAGCTGATTAAGACAGAAAGCTATTAGAGTAACCAGCAACAACAATTACGCTAGCTACAATAATACTGGCACAGTCATAATATTTCTTGTTCTATGCTACCTTTTTGGGCACCATCTGAAGGCACTGTCTCTCACTGAACTGTGGCACATTGATCTCCAAAAAAACTCAAACAAATCATGAGAATGCTTTAAAACACAGTTGGATTAGTCACAGGCAGAGTAGCACTTTCAGCAAGCATTGCAAGATCTTTAGCTTGCACAGCATTACTGTGGGAGGGCTTTAGCTGGAGCTTTTAAATATTAGCTAAGGAAAAGAGTTGTTTATATAATTTCAGCACAACTGTTCATTCATTCCCTTTGGATTTTTAACAGTTGAATTGCTCTTGTTCAATTAGGGGATCATCAGAAATTTGCAATATTCTGGTCATTCATGTATTTTTGTGTCGGAACTGTGATGGGTCACATGACATGCAGCTGTGTTAACATATTTAGGGTTTGGATACTTATAAGCTTTTGCACTCTGATGTATTATTTTTCTACTTGTTTACATTTGAGAATTACTGGATTTTGTTGGGTTTTTTAACCACAAGGTTAGAATTTATGGGAAAAAATTAAGCAATAAATAGGTACAGTGTCTTACCTTCATTTTTCATGTCCTGCATGCCAGCAAAAGGATTAGGGAGATAAAGCTGGTTTTCTTCTGTGAAGCTGCAACTAGTCCAGCCAAAAGCTCATAAACACTCCTTTCCATGTCAGCTATACTTTGACCACACTAGGGCAGTATACAGATTACGGGAGTTACAAAAACATATAGCAAACTGCTATCAGCAGTCTCGCTTCTGTGTCTGCAGGAAGAGCTTCCAAGGGACCTCTCCATCCTTGCAGTGCTGAAAAACTTCCAGGGAAAATCTTCCTGGATACCAGTGATTTTGTTTAAGTCAGGGAAAACTGTACTCTCAGTCAGCTGCTTCATTACGGAAAAGTACCCCTTCACAGAAAAATTATTCATAAACAAAGAGCTTTACCTTTGGAAAATGGAGCTTTAGCTGTGTAAATTCTGGTAACAAAACCAAGTCTGTACAAGCAGATCATAGACACGCTTCACATAGACAGATGAACATATCCCATAAAGGTGCATGACAGCTACCATGAATAAACTAAATGTACAGTATCTTGTGTGAGAATGTTTTGCTCTTTCTCAACTCTGTAGCTATTTAAAAAATTCCAACAATCTCAGTGGTGGAACCCAAGGCACACCTGATACAGTATGGATGCTGGTAATCAATTTTTTTACAGATAAATTTGGTAATAGACAAATAAAGAAGAAAGTGATTATACTACCTTCAGGAAGGATATCAGAAAATATATATAACACTTCATAAATGGAAAATTTACAGTGGAATTTGTTCATAAGGATTGTTGAAAGTGGTCTAATAAAAAGAAGAAGAGTCTGTCAGTTGGCTGCAGATGGTTTAATGGATAATTTTTCAAAAGAAGCACTGTGAAGTTTGGAGAAATTATGGGAAATTCTATGGTTGGAGAACTAGTTAGTGTACGTATGTCACTTGAAGTCTCACAGGAAATGTGCTTTAGCACACAGTCAGTAAAGAAATGTATTCCACCTAAATGTGTTCCACCTGTCCTTTAGTTGCTGCTACAGGCATCTTATACATTATACCTGCCAATGTCAATCTTACACACATTTCAGCATACCAAAAATCACATTCAAATGCCATCCTCAATCCAGTGAACAAAACCCCAAGATTTTGGAATGCCAAAACTATTGAGATCACTACCTCAAACTTTCTCTGAGCTTAAGGGGAATGACATAAGACATTGTTCTTAAGATTGTCTTAACTGAAAACACACTTCTGTTACAGAATAAATTACTCACATTAATTAATCTATAGCCAAATACTCAGAAGTAAATCAGATTAGGTCAACACAACACTAGGGCATAATTTTGACTTCACCTAGCTACTTGCAGATATTTCAGCCACCTGGTTTCTGCCTGAGATCCCACAGAAAGATAATAATTGTATGCTCATAAACTTGCTTTAGGAAAGGAAAAGAAACAGAATTTTAAAAATGCAATCATGTGTCAAAGAAGACCAAGCTAACAGGAGAAGATGTGAGGTTGCCTGCTTGAGTAACTTGATGATGTATTTCTCTTGCCCTTGAGTTACTGATCTGGCATAAAGTCTCCATTGTCAGAGTGTGCTACAGGTCTTCAACAGCTGATAAAAACATTGACATTTTGTTCTGCAGGGAGGAAATTCCCACATTTCCAAATAAGTCTTCCTTCTCAACAGGAGACAAAACATGGCATCTCAAAGTTTCCTGCAAGAAAATAATTAAACATATTCAGTTTTAGAAAATTAAGTTAATTTCATTGTTTAGTTGGTTGGGTTTTTTCCCAAATGAAATTGGACAGCAAGCTGCTTCAAGAGAATCCCGAGATGGCCCCAAGCTCTAGAAGTACTTGAGGAACATCCCTTGGGAGTAGGCTATGCCCAATAAGGGCAGATTTTCAACATCCTCAGAAGCAGAACAGTTTGTGCTATGAACTCATCTGGTTTCACACACAGCCAGGTATTATGTACTACACATTCCCAGTATTGGTTTGGTTTTGTTTACTTATATTGGGTAGAATCTGCATTTGGGTTCTAGTTTTTCCCAATGTACAGTCTTGCTTACCATTTTCTTCTCAATCAATGTCTGCCTGCACAAAGCCCTGTAAAGAACTGGATGTTGAGCAGATATGACCAACAGAAATGTTTGGGGCTTTTTTTCTGAGACAATGCAGAGGTTAGTTTAGTCTTCCCTTCAGCCTTAGTGATACCAGATTACTTTGCTGAAAAAAACAGCCTTGTATGTTTACATGATCCTAGATTGAACTGGTTCCCTGACAAACACAAAGTCTCCATTGGGATCAAAGCTTTGCCATCAGATTACCATTTTGGCACAGAAATGTGTTCACAAGGTCCTGTACTTCTTTTCTGCTGAGTCTGTCTCTTCATACTCCTCATCAAACCTCTATATACATTAAAATGTTAAACAAAACAAAACAAAAAACCAAAAAAACCCCACCAAAATCCTGTCCCATCCAAGCTATGATGCCTAAAGACCATTCAATACCAACTTAGACTGTTAAACACACTGGACTTCTCACCCCAATCCAAAAGCATGGTAAGTAAGGCAACAAGAAGCTTAACCCTTTCAATGCATATTTTTTAGCCTCTACATAGAAGTACATCCCATACTATTACTACACCTACCACCCATAACAGATCAGGTTCTGATGGTCCTGTACGAATAAAATCGGATAGCTGAGTGACTGCTGCTTTGTACTTCTGTGTCATCGCCTGATGAATGTCCAGATATCTCTTCTGATTCTGGACAGATAAGAAAGCAACATTTTCCCCTAATGCCAGGACCCTAATTAACAACCGGAAAACAGACAGGAGCTGCCACAGGTACTAGACTCATCAGCAAGAGCAAGGAATCAAGACATACACAAAGCAAGGACTGGAGAAGCAAGAACAACAAGAGCATGATGAACTTAGAAGGCAGACAAATTAATTGTAGCATTATCTGGAATGACTAGCTTCTGTTCAGAAAGAACAAAACATTTGCCACAGTAAAGATTGATGGAAGATATTTGGTTCCCTAGTAGTCCTATTGTGCATCCACCATTGAACAAGGACAGGGAGATGATGTGACTGCAAATGGACTACAGGGCCACAGATGGGAAGCAATGATAGAAATACATGTAAACAGATAGGATGTGTCCAAAAGGAAGCTTTTCTGCTCAGAAATGGGTCATTCTCAGGAAGTATTTGAAAACATTGCAACACAATAAATGATTTAATCCATCTCAGAAATTCCTAATGGTCTCTGCAGAACAGTGGACTTCCTGGGGCTACGGCAGGTCATGTAATATCAGTCCTATCCACTTTGAATGAGGTAAGTTGCAGAAATAATCCTGGATTATGCAAATACCAGAAATGTACCCTCTGGATGGCAAGTGTCAAAACAAGGGACAAGGTGAATGTCCAAATTCATCCTTTTCTATCCTATATTAAATTCATATTCAACCTTACTTTCTATACTACACATTAGCCAACTAGGCAACTCATTATCAATGTAGGTGAAAAGGTTTGGAACAACCAGCTATCTGGAGATTTCAAGAACAGTCATCGTTTACATAGTTAGTGTACAATTTGCTTTGCTTTCAAGAATATACCGTACCAGAATCAGTCATTGGAAACAAATTAGTCTGGGTTTTGCAAGCTGTTATCTTGACTGAAGATTATGTGTTTACAGAGTAGTCAATCAATATTCTCCTCTGTGATTCACCTTCACAGAACTGCATAATTCTCATCTAGATTCACCATCTCCTGGAAAGCAAGGATTCTTTTTTTCACCTGGAAGACATAGTTATTAATGTAGCATCTACAACAAGGAAATAAAGGCAAGCCAGAACCCATAAAGCACTAGCTGATGTTAACAGACAGTCTCCACTGGTTCAGAGGCCAAGTACTGAGTATTTCCATTGCATTAAATGAATCAAATATTCACAAGTCACAACAGCTGATGAGCAAATCAGCCAACACACTGATAAATACGCAACTGGCATTTCATACTGTGTCAACACATCAGCTCTGCTGCAGCTTCCTGCTTTCGTGTTGTCTGTGCCTCTAGGAGGCACTATGGAACTGCAGTCCAGGGTACCTAAGGCATTCAGAAAAGCAGCCACAGCCATAAATACATTTTTCCACATGTTGTTGTTCATCTCCTCTCTATGAGGAGATGATTTATTTCTGTGGTAGGGAACTACTCAAAGGAAAGCCTCAAAACATCCTAACAAGGATAAGTGTGACATATGTGTTGTGTCAGCCACTACCCATTAGAAGGCCTATTTCCTAGAACTGACATAGATGCAAGTATTTTCTCTAAAACAGTCAAAGTGCTGACACCTTTTCAGATATTGTGAAGGTCATTGTGAACTTGGAAATACAACCTCCAGGGATCTTTTTGTTTGGTCTAATATTTCAGAACATTCTTCTTAAACATATCATGCCATGTCAGGATACATCATGTTGTGTACATGATACACGTATCGTATGATATAGATCCTCCATCTCAGTACTCTGGGCCAAGTTTTTATTCACAGTCTTGATTCTTCCTAACAGTTAGCCAATGCAGCCAAAAAAGGATTCCCATGGACAGTAATTCTCTCTCCACGATGATTCAGAGGGATTCACCCTCCGTAAAACAGAATTCTAGTGAGGAGCAGAATGAGACCTCTTCCCCTCAGATAGTATGGGTGGTAAAGCTCCATCTTTGTTTAGTTGAACCAATCTGGTGCAGAACTAGGGTAACATAGTGGTGAGTCAAGCTCACTATGCTTGCCCATGGAGTATTTAATTGTGTTCTTTTTGTTTGTGGTTCATGCTCATAATCTAAAAGGTCATTCTACACTGAAAGCAGTTGTTTAGCCTTTTCTGATGGAAAAACAATTCCCCATCTCACAATCCATAACAATAAAAATAAGAGCAACAAAACCACACCCACATGAAAGAACTAGCCAGCAAGAATATCCCATTGCACAACATCTCCCCATCTCATAGAGGCAAACACTTCCCAATACTCCTTAGATATCTGTTCAAGAAGCTGGGTTATAAAGCATGCCCTGAAGGTGAACAGCTCCAAGAGTTCTTGGTCCTTTGCTTGATCCAAGCAGTTACTGTGAGTCATTGTTCTTATTTCATGAGTGACTTCAGTTTAAGGTCAATGTGACAATGAGGTTGTCATGCTTGGACAGTAAATGATACATAGAAAACAGATGTTAACAGGTGTCCACATATTCCTGCCAGTTGCCCCTGGACTTACATGTTTACTGCACATTATTGGACTTGATGATTCTGTGGGTCTTTTCCAACCTAGTGATTCTGTGATTCTGTGATTATGGTGCAGGCAAAATTGGACTCTGAGTGAATTAATTTCTCTTTAAAATTCCTCTTCACAATTCTTCTGCTGGAAACCTATTTTCACCGTGACTAGTGGCAGTCAATAAAGCTTCATGGGTTATTTGTAAAAAAAGTCAAATGTGCATAAAACATACTATAATTGAAAAACAGCATTTTCTCAACTGAAAAAATACCCAATGTTTCTCAGTAGTTTTTAACAGTAATTTGTTTTTTACAGTTCTCTTGAGATTTTTCTTCTTCTTTGCTTTGGCTTTTAATAAAAGGTAGTCCACAATCCTTCCGAATGGAAAAGACATTATTATCTGAACATGAGATGGGTGGTAAAAAAAACTCCTATTTTTTATCAGTTTGGAAGCAAAATTTCAGTGTGTTTTCACTTCTTCCCCCTAAACCTTCCATTTATGACATTAACAGATCTGACATACAACTTTAGCAGTAAAGCATAAATTTTTGTAGGGAAACACTTTAGGTCTTTATTAAAACACTCTCAAAGTCAGCTCAGCCTCCTGTGAGGGAGCTCACAGGAGAGAGAGGCCAGGGTGAAGTCCAAACACAGCATGGAGATTACTTTGTATCAGAGGTCTGAATTACTGCTTATTCACGCAGAATTCTGCAGCCCCTTCATGGAATGTTTGTCTCGCTTTCCTCCAGCGGGAAATGCTTTGCCATGACACAAACCAAGCTCCTGAGTTCTTCATTGCAAATCAAAAACTAAGACAGCTTAAAGCATATAATTTGGGTTATAACTTGCAATATTCATTAAGAGAACATCCAATTCTGGCCAAGAAAAAAATGCCCTGAGCTACGATAATGAATACAGGGTTTGTTACAGCAACAAGACTGATGGTCTCATCCATAATGACGTGACAGTGGCTGCCTTTATATGGTACCTTGTTTTGATTTTCATATCAATGATTATATTAAGTGCCTCAAAACATCTGGCTGGCTAGATGACTTGCTGCATGTTAAACCCACCCTGTCTGTAGATATGCGTTGGAATAGGAGCTATCACAGAATCACCTAGCAGATGTCAGGAGCAGTAATGATTCTTCAAAATTTTGTTCTACACAAAGGCCAGAGAGTGCTCACTATTGCCCCTTCTGCCCCTAGAAGTTATGACTTGAATATGTGAACTGAGCCTCCCAATGCTAAATGAATGCACTAGCACAAAATTTCCTGTTTGTGCTGTTATCCAACGGCTTGCACAAGGCACAGACTCAATGCCTGAGTTTGTACTCACTGCACGGTGTCATTTTGTCACACAAAACAAAGGAGAGAAAGATTTTCTGTTGCACATTATCCTGGCAATTCCTGGCTACTAAGTCCATGCTTGGTTTTAACTTTCAGATTAATTGCACCTGTCCCTCGGCTACAAGGGTGGCCACAGCTGCCCATTTGCAGCAAGGTTGCATTTACCACTTCATGTGGGGTCTCAGGCATACATCAGCCTTTAACACTACCATGGCTTTGGGTGTCTTTTTCACCACTTGGTATTAAACAGGTTTAAACAGCTTGGGGAACTAATGAATATTTCTCTAATTTGATTTGAAATTATGGTTAACTGCTTCTTCATTAGCAGGGCTACAAAATCTCACTATGAGTAAATATGCAAGGTAACTTTAAAGCAAACATTATAAAGAAAGTCTGTTCTTTCTTTTCTTCTTTCCTTACTTCCTATACTGCAACCTATACTCTCAGAACAGCTTTTGTTTGATGTTTCAGTATTTACCATGTGTTTTATTTGCTAGTTCTAGGACCAAAGCTCAGGTATATGTAGCACCAGCTTAGTTTCCTGACCTAAGGGTAAAATGTAAATTTGCAAAACAGGGGCCATAAGTAAATCATTATGTTATTTGTTCTTCTCTTGCAAGACGTGTTTCTTCTTAAAATTGTCAATTTTGCCAGATCAACAATTCTAATTCACTTTGCGTTCCATAGAGGAGCTATAATTGAATGAGGAAAAAGGAGAGTGATCTCTACCTACTTTACAAGATGTCTTTTAAGATATTTTCAAACATATCTTTTACATTTACAGCAGAAGTACTCTGAATTTGCAGCCACATACAAATACAAGTGATCACACCACTCAGTATAGCGCATAATATTTGTGTTCACCCAAGGTTGCTATCAAGAAGGCTGGTGGGTGTTTGGCATTTGGCATCATCTGACTTACCTTGTACAAGACACTATCTCAGAACAGGGACTGGATGACACACTTCCAACAGCCTCTCTCCATGCATGGACTGTTTCACAGGACGCAGGCAGGCAAGGCAAGCACACTTTAGGCTGACAGAGGTAAGTCATAACTTCTAGGGTCCTTCTAGACCACAGCAAGTGCTCTCTGGCCCTGGTGTAGCAAAAAATTTTGAAGAATCATTATAACTTAGAGTGGATTGAGCAATGACTGGGTTTCAGTTAGAACCAAGATGACCTGCAGCACTGAGCTGGTATACTGGGGGAAAAGATCGACTGACTAGCACGTATCCCATTCCTCTCTAAAGCAACAGCAGAAGTAAGGAGGAAAGTACAACTCACAGGAATATGGCCTTATCCCTATTCTGGCTCCAGAGGCACCAAGGAGTTGGACAAAGAGACACACTAGCTCTGAAGGAAAGCATTTCATTTTTTGCAGTGACTTCTCTGGACACATCATTCAGCTCGTGGGCCAATAGTCAGTTATCTTCTAATATAAACTCATTGCTAGCTCCAAAGTTAACTCTTTGCCTCAATCCTGCTTGCCAGAGTAATTTTACAACATGAGGCTTGAAGAGTTGGTATTTTATTAAATAACAGCTTGCAGGTCACAGATAAAGAAAATAGTTTACAGCCCCCCGAGTCAAGATTCTTTCCATCTTTTTTTATAAAATCACACAGCCTTTTGCAAATCACAATATCCCGTCACAGCCTCTGTGATCCAGATCTCTACTATTCCTCCAGTATATTTTCCACACTCTATCCTCCACTTCTTCCTGTGCCCTAAGGCCAAATTATACAAATTAATGTCTTGGGTTTTATGACATGGACACTGTGGAGAAACATTAACCCAAAATCACATTAAATTTTTCTTGCTTCAAGTTCCCTTAGAAATTTAAAACACAGACTAAGTTTTTCAAAAACTGCTAAGATACAGATAAACTCTAATGCTGAATAAGGCAAAAGCCAAAATAATATATAATTTTGTATCGAGAACAGTTGAAGTCATGACTTTCCAATTATAATTTGGGAGGGGGAAGTAATGACAGTCATAATCTTTAGTTATGGAATGGTCTGGTTGAGCGTATAGAGGAAATAAAACTTTTCTTTAGACTTCTTAACATATGAAAACTGTCACTTTTCATGGGTTAAGTCTTGGGAGCCAGATTCACTAGACCTTAATGTTCAAAGGAAAAGGAAGGTCTTGAGCTCAGGAAGATTAAAAAGCAAAGAAAATCCTAAGCCAGCACCCTCCTGTGAAACTACAGAAGATCAAAGGACGTATCACCTCATCAATATTTGCAGGGTTATATGTACCTTCCTGACCCTTCAGACTACACAAGTAATTAGCACAGACAGTAGCTAACTACTGGTGAGGTATCTTCCAGGATGCAGAAGCATTGCCACAGGACTGCAGCAGCAGATTTTATATTGAAGTAAATTCTAACAGTTAAGTTGCATTTATCATCATTTATGGTCATTATTACTTCAATATTCTGGAGTTAATCAGTTAATATTCTGCCTGATCATTGTCAGCTAAGGATGTTTCATTAACAGCACTGCTGATACAGTATAGAGAAAAGATTTATCATTCTTTCAAGATGAAGATCATGAGGTTTTGTGTTGGAGGATTTGGGGTTTTTTTTAATTTTTTAAGATAAAAAAATTTGACCTGTCTCATAAATACAATGATGGTCAATAATAAGCAATAACAATTCTTTTCCTCATTAGTTCTTCAATGTGATGTTTTCCTGGATGCTCCACTTCACTGCAATAGGGCAATTTTGTTGTTTTCCAATCTAAAGAAGAACAATAATGATATTAGCATCCCAAAAAATTGCTTATAATTGTTTAAATTGTAGAACACCTTACTAGGAGATCAGGAAAACAGCCAAATAATTTCACATTATAAAAAAAAATGGGCATATCATCTGATATAGTAATTTTGAGCACATTTGCAGACTAGCCAGAGTTTACAAGATTTCCCAAGTTTAGTTTAGCCAAAGATTTTCATGGACCATCTGGTTCTAATGATACAAAACTAGAATATTTGGTGTCCTTTTCACTAAGCTACATTAAATTAAAGCTTAAAACATCAGTAAAGCAAAATACATTCTTTTTATATTATGTTTTCTATATTAAATGTTAAGTATTTTGGCTAAGTAAATGTGTTTATTCTTGTAAAACTGTACAGCATATACTATATGATACAGTCAGTGGAATCCTTAGTTCAGTTATTCTTGCATGCTCCTGGTCCACAGCCCACTGAGGCAAAGGGAAGTGTTTCCATTGACATCAATGGGCTCTAAATGAGGCTCCTACTGTGAGTGACACCAGATCCTTACTCATCCCAAAACATGTATGAAGTTTCAATACTTCTCCCAAGAGAAAAGTTTCAAGTTATGCTTACAGTAGCTCTTCCTAAATTCAGTAATAAAAGGGCCTAAATGTGCATTCCATGCACACTTTGTAACACAACTGAAATTCAGTGAAGTCAAAATAATAAGGATGTGAAAAGAGGTTTCATAGTGGAAAAGCACTGTAAAATGTATAGTCTTTGTATGCACTCTAGCTAGCTATAAATAGTTTCTCTCGGTGTGACTTTCACAAGTACCTGTGAGACTTAATCTTACTACAGTTGTTAAAAAACAATAGCATTCTGAAAATCCCATCCTAAATGTAGCTTGTCACTTCTGAACTCAGCCATAACAAGTTACAGTCCCTTATATTTCACTACCAATCTTAGAAGCTTGCTCTGCAGGTCAAAACACAGACCAAGATTTTGGAAGATGTGTAGGAGAAAAGCCTGTTTTTAACAATAGAAGTGCCAAGCTTCTGTAGGTTCCAAGGAGGTCAAACCAATCCAGAGGTCTGAGCAACCCTAAAGTCAACCAGCCACTGCCTCAAGAAGTTGACATCGTCCATGAATCAGCTGAGGTCAACCAACAGCTTTTTAGGTGAAAGAGGGAAGATTTAGATTAGATATTGAGAAGACATTTTTCACTGTGAGGGTGGTGAGGCACTGGAACATGTTGCCCCGGGGAAGTCTTGGAAGCCCCATCCATAGAGGTGTTCAAGACTGTGTTGGATGAAGCTATAAGCAACCTGATCCAGTGGAAGGTGTCCCTGCCCTTGGCAGGGGGGTTGGAACTTGATGATCTTTAAGGTCCTTCCAAGCCAAACTTTTCTATGATTCTATGAACAGCAAATACGATGTCTTACTTCTTAAACCAGTTTATGTTTTACTGTAGCAAGTGGCTATCATCTTTTGCCATGTTTTGTCTTTCTTTGTAGTTCCTATCACTATAACCCTCACAGCAAATTTCATCCCTCTCACAGCAAACTCAACAGTGAATATCCCAGCTATCTCACTGAGGTTAACTCACATACAGGCATTAACCAAAGGGGACATCGCAGCCTGTTCTGTTCTATAAGCTTCCCTGAATCTAAGTATGCTAGTAGGATAAGCTTAATTTTGCTTCTCCTTTCTCTCTGCTTTTTTCTTCTTTTGCCATGGTAGCTTCCATGTTACTACTACAAAATAGTTAGAACATACAGTTCCAACCCTAAATTTCTTACAAAGCCTTCTAAACAGGAGTTTTTCTGAAGTAATAGAGGACTGAGAAAGGACTGCATGAATTGGCCCATACGGAGTTACATGCTAACTGTTGTTATTGTTCTCAGAGAGTGCATTTAAGGTTTTGGGAACAAACAATAAAACAAACAGCTGAACAATTTTAATCATGGCCCAGTTCCTAGTTACAATTATTTTTAAGCTGTCTCACCATTAGCTAGACTCTGATTTTTTTTCCCTAATGAAAAATATATTATGTAAAACTTAAAGAAATACTGATTTGAAATGACAGTAAAACAACAAAAAAAAAAGATTCTCAAATGTAACATGCTACAACTTCTGCTTTTAACCCAGCATTTGTGTATGAGTTACACAAAATTTTTTAAATCTTCCATTCTCTATGTATTTCATGTACAAGCCAATTATCTAGGAAAACACGCTTTCCTAGGTAAGTTAAAAGAGTAGCCTCTGAACTTTATGACTAGAAAGAGAATATCAGATTTTGACCACAGTCATGTCTGAGCAAAACTAGAATGTATGTTTATGTGAAAGGCATGTTTCATGCATTCTATATTTCAAAATGCTACAGCAGGGACACATCAAATCAAAACAAGATGACAGCTCAAATGAGAACAGGAGAATAAGGTGGCATAAGGACATGAAGACATTCGGAAAAGCTACAGACCAAGAATACCCTTTTAAAATCCCTTATTCATTCATTCAAGGCCTGATTCAATTACTTCTACCAGAGTCAACAGGAAGATTTATGGGCTTCAGTGTCTGATATTGCTGCTCATCACTTGTGTTACAGTAGCACACTGAAGATTGAATTAAGCTCAAGCACTGTAATACCAGGTGCTATACAAACACCCATAGCATCATAATCCCTTCTTACCAGAGCTTGCATCAAGCAAGACTTTGAATCATGTAGGGCAAAACCCCCAAAAAATACAGCAAACAGAACATGGGAAAGAATCCAGAAGGAGGCTGAGGGATTGAAACTGGGTTACAAAAACAGTTAGTGGTACAGAAAGGAAGATTTCTGTTGCCTGCCTCTATCAGTGCCCTGTCTATTAAACTATTCTGCCTGCTGACAGACTTTGGGTCAAACCTGCACTGCACAATATGAATCATAACTGAGTGAATGAGCTTAAAAACTACCTGCTAAATACAATGAACAGCTGTCAGGGTGCTTCAGGTTATATGCACTGCACTAAAACTACATGGTGTGCCAAAGGCAGGAATCACTAACACTCCACTTCCATGTCTTGTTTTTATTAAGAGTTCTGTAGGAAAATGACATAAACAGAAACACAGAATCACTCCAGAGGTTACCCATTTCCCTTCCTCCAACACTACGGCAGGCTCAGTTATAACCATGTCACCCCTAACAGATGTTTGTCTCATCTGTTGGTGGATGCTCCAAGCTTTCATCAGGCGATCTCTTCCAGCATCTCTCCCTTGACACTAGATCTATTTTCCTTACTTCTGATCAGAACCTTTCTTGCTACAGCTTATGCTAGTAATTCTTCTCCACCATGTCCACTCTTCAGTCTTGTCTTCTTTAAGCTAATCAGCCTAAATGCATTCAAATCTCTCCTTGTAAATCATATTGTTACACTAACATTCAGCTTGAGATCCACTGTACCTTAGTGCAGTATTTTTACTTGGGTCATCCATCCTCCATTTACACAGCTGATTGTTCCTGTCTAAGTGTAATAACTTGCACTTGTCTCTTAAACAGCCTTTGAACTTCATTTCTAAACATAATTTTGAATTCTAATTTTTTTATTTAGTGTATATAGAGTTAGCGTCAATTGCAATTTTTTAAGCCTGCTCAAAACCATCATGAAAGACACTACTGAAAATCTTGAGTACTGGGAGGCCTCAGCAGATATTCTTTCAATTCTTCAAACATATACTGAAAAATACTATTTAGATACAGGTAGTAAGCCAATTTTTCACTGAATCTATAGTAGTTCAATTGAGAATGTTTGCCATAATTTCTTACTAGAATGTCATGTATGCAATATCAAAGATCTTACTAAAATCACAATAGACTTGCTAATACTTCTGTAACTAGAGCCTGCTGGTCTGCTGTAGATTAGATTGACACAGTTTGACAACTGACACTACTTGTTTCTAACTGTTATTCATATGTTGAGTGTTATTCTAATCCTTATCATCTATGTGTTTAAAATTAGGTTGTTTTTCGTACGAGGTAGGGGGACGCTTTTTTTGTGATGTTGGTTACCCCTTCCGTAAAACTCTCCTCCCATTTTTTAACTGGGGGAATTGACTGAAAATTTTTAGAAACCTGTGTTATTACCCAGGAACAAAGCTGGCTTGTTCACATACAGATTTTGTGTTATAGCTATGAGAAATAAATATCCTGTTCAGATTCTCTGGTGACTAAAAAGCAATAAGTACACATCTTCACTTTCCAAACAGTTTAGCACTATGCAGAAATAGCTGCTGAATTCTGGAAGCAGTGTAGATGCATCAGTAAAATGCTTCATCTAAACTAATTAAACCTATTATTCTGCAGAGCTGGTTACCTCAGAAAGAAATCTATGTCATAAGCATCAATAGTTTCAGATGGGGAATAAAGTTCTTCAAAGATAGCTCAGGCTTTTTTCTGCACAGTGCTGCATCATTAATTTCACCTAGAGCCAGATCAGTTTCAAAAATGGTAACTCCTTCCATCTACTGCCTTTCCACACTAAGATAAGATGATGCAAAGCCAAGGTTCATTTATGTATATTCTTGAAAATGTTGCTTAGACATTTCTGTACAGTCTTAACATCAGATTAATAGTAAATTCCATAACTCAGTGATTATAAGAGTCCAAAAACTCACAGCTACTTTGTGAGTTTTTTCAACAATACATATGTTGAAAACAGAAAAAGAATCAGTGGAAATAGCCACAGTCATCCTGATCCTCATCTTGTACTCTGTTCCTTTTTCACCCTATACTGAATGTGGAGAGAGTAATTTGACAGGTCACTTCTTATTCCTTAATCACTTTGCATTTCTAGGAATTTTAAGAAACTAAAACAAGGTTTGTTGTGAAAACATAAATTATTGTCATACTTCATAGTATGAATACTGAATGGGAATATTTAGATGGAATTGCCTCAGTTGCTTTATTCTTTTTTAACTATTGATGAACACATGTCCAGTGATCCCAAGTGCTGTGAACTTTCTGCTCACTAACTACAACTTTTCAATGCAAGGCCCAAACTACTTAATCGCATCTCTGTCAGTACAGTTGTTTTCAAAATAAGACATCAGGGAATAAACTCTGGGCAGGAGGACAAACCTATAAACAATTCAGACAGTTCTTTATTCAAAGATTGGTTGGAATATGAAACAAACTGCCAAAAGTTATGCAGCCAGGAGTTAAAGTGACTTGTGTAAATTAATTCAAGAAAAAGTTGGATTGTGTTTTGGGAAACAGGGAAATACTGCATTGCAGCAGCTACTAGCTCTTTTTTTTATCTCCTCTTTTATTTTTTTACAGTTGGTATTCTGGTTGGACTATTTCACGTAGTTAACAGTTACACTGCAGTTAGCAAACTTTCTTCTTTCTTTTTCTGTAATCTGCAAAAAGTTTTGCCATGGTTATACAAGACTGACCACTGGGTTCTTCCAAGACTACATTTGTATCTTTACTTGCTGAAGTAAATAGGTCTCCTTTTTTTGGGGGGGGGTTTAAGAGTGCCTAGCAGCACTTTAAAAATAAAATTAATCCTGAAAAAACAGATGAGGAAGACAAGATAAAGTAAGACATCTCAATGAGTACACAGATGACTAGATAGTTCGATAGACACCTGGAGAACATAAAAATTGATATTAAAAGCATCTTCATCTGTTACATGTTTCTGTCATGTCTGATCCTTTTATGGACTTATTGCACAGCAGGATAAACAACCAGATACAGGAGAATTAGTTCAGGGAAAAAGAAAACAACATGAAAAGTCAAATGTTAAACCGTTTTTCACCAAACTTTTGTGTCATAATAAAACAGATTAAAAAAAATATTTTTGTTGGAGGACAAGTGATTGTTACTGCTTGCCAGAAACTAAAACACCAAGATAATCACCAAGGCAGAACACAGGAAAGAAACAAAATGGGAGAAGGGGAGTTGGAAAAGATAATAATAAGAAGGCTCAAAGATTGCTCTTGTTAGTGAAGTTCCTACATTCACCCAAGCTGTGATCTTAGTGCTTAGTGCCACAAACAAAAGTAGTGAACGCTGCTGTTGCAACAGGAAAGACAGAAAGTGGATGACAAAAAGAAGTCATCCTGTCTCTTTCCTTTACAATGCATTCTTCTCTCCTGCAGCACATCTCCTAATAGTCTGTCCAGTATATTTTTAAAGTTCCAAAGGATCAAGTTTCTACTGTTTTCCTTCAAAGAGGATTTTGTGACTCAGTTAAAGTAATCAGGCTGATCAAAATAGGCCACATAAGTAACTGCTACTGACCACTTGATCAATACAAAGGCCTCAAGATAAGGCCACCTTCAGACAACTTGGCCTTGGTCCTCATTGGGAACTCTAACTAACACAATATCTCCTGGAGGAAAAACACAGCTAAGGATACAGAGATGGGATTAGGAAAGTCAAAGTCCACCAACAGCTGAATTTAGTGAGGGATGGGAAGATCAACAAGAACAACTTCTACAAGTACATCAACAGCAAAAGGAAGACTTGGAAAAATGAGGGGCAGCTGCTGAATGGTATAGGGTACATGGAATAAGCCAACATACTCATATTGCTATAAGAAAGAAATTCTTCAGAGTGAGATCAGTCAATCACTGCAACAACCTCCTAAGGAATGTGTTGGACTTCCCATCACTGGAGGTTTACAACACGCAACTGAACATGGTGCTAGATAATCTCCTTTGGGCTCCCTTTTAAACAAACGTTGGTCTATATGTTCTTTTAAAGTGCTTTACAACATGGTTTGTTCTATGATTCTGTGATTTTATACTCAATGCCTTCTTTACATCAGTCTTTACTAGGAAACGTATTTGCCTTCAGGAATCTCAGTCCCAGATAACAGTGGGAAAACCTGGAGCAAGGGATAGTTTCCCTTGGTGAAGGGAAACAATGCTAAAGAACATTTAAACAAACTGGACAACCATGAGTGCATAGGTCCAAAAAAGATGCACACGTGTGTGCTGGCCAATGTCATTGCGAGACTACTCTCAATTGTCTCTGAATATTTATGGTGGTCAAGGGAGGTTTCTGAGTGGGAAAAACTCCAACTCCTGTATTCAAGAAGGGCAAGAATGAGGTTTTGGAGGACTAAGGTCAATTAGCCTCACCTCAGTCCCTGGGAAGACAATGAAGCAAATAATGCTGGAAGCCATTTCCTGATCATGCCTGATCAATCTGATGCCTTCTATGATGGGGTGATTAGTCTGGTAGACAAGCAGTGGATGTTAATTATCTTGATTTTAGAAGGGCTTTTGACACTCCCATAACATTCTCATAGAAAAACTGATTAATATGGGCTAAATAAATCAACAGGGAGGTGGGCTGACAACTAGCTGAATGGCTTAAAGTGTTGTGATCAGTGGCAGGAGGTCCAGACGGAGGAGGCCAATCACCAGGAATGCATTGCAGGATCCAATCCTTTTTAACATCTTCATTCATGACCTGAATGATAGGACAGAGTGCACCCTCAGTATAAAAATCTGGAGGAGCTGATTGTGCTTCCTTTGAAGGGACCTCAAACAAGAAAATGACAGCAAGCACATGAAGCTCAACAAATGGGAATGCAAAGTCCTGCACCAGGGGAGGAACAAGGCATTGTGTCAGTACAAATTAAAGAGAGACTGGATGGAAAGGAACTTTGCAGAGAATGGCCTGAGAGTCTTGGGGACAAAGTAGTTGATCATGAGCCAGTAATGTGCCCATGGAGGAAAACTCAACAGCCTGCTGAGCTTTATTAGGTAGAGTGCTACTAGTAGATAAGTAAGGTGATATTTCCCTTCTAATCAACACTGATGAGACATATCAGGAGTTCTGACATCTATCAAAATGTCAAAAAGATTATTAAAATATCAGCTGAGACCATTTAGTTCACATAGCAGAAGGCATGGGGAATCTTACCTGTGTGTAGATACCTGCTGAGAGGTTGTAAAGAAAAGCCAGACTCTTCTTCTTGGTGTCCAGTAACAGCACAAGGTGCAAACCGAAACACTTGACAATCCATTTTAATACAGGAAAACAACTGTTCACTGTGATAGGGGTAGACCACTGGAATAGGTTCTCTAGAGAGGTTTAGGAGTCTCCACCTCTGCAGATATTCAAAATACAACTGGACACTGCCCCAAAGAACCTTCTGTACTTGACCCTGCTTTGTGCCAGTAGCTTGGACTATGTGATATCCAGAGTTTCCTTTTAACCTCAGCCATTCTGTGATTCTGTGCTCCAGGTAAATCTCTCATGAAATTTAAGATATCTTACGTATTTCAAAAATGTTTTGCTTTCCTCAAAATCCAGTAAAATTGAAGATGAAGATGAAGAAAGCAGTTACTACGTCCACATCAACTGGTAAATAGTCCAGAATCAGAACCAGATGAAGACTGTCATGTAGCTATGGAGCTGTGTCATCAGATGATGTTCCAAATGCCGGAGGTAAAATCTGTAAGGTTTAAATTAAGACACAAAGTAGATTTACTAGAAAGCTTTTGATTTTTTTCATCCAAGCATTTATCATCATTTTAAGCTGACAGTTGAACTTCATCTTTTGTAAAGATAAATTACGGCTGGATGAAACTTGTCTGGGCCTGCCCTTTAGTTCATTCTTAGTTGCATTCCCTTGGTCTTTGAGGAACAAGCAGTCAAATTAGGAAGCTCTCTAACAAAATGGTTTTCAGTAAAGCAGCATTATTTTTATAGACAATGGAAAAGTCCAGTTGTTGAATCTGTATTAATCAGACAGGAAAAGAAAATAGGGTGATTGACAAAAAAAAAATACCCAAAATCATACTAAAGGGTCTTTGCAGTGATGGAGGTGCCACAAGTGACAGTTGTGATCTACCCTGGCATGCAGTAAACCTGAAAGGAGGTTGTGGAGAGGAGGGAGCTGGCCTCTTCTCCCAAGTGACAGGGGGCAGGACAAGAGGAAATGGCCTCAAGCTCCGCTAGGGGAGATTTAGACTGGACATTAGGAAAAAATTTTCACAGACAGGGTCATTGGGCACTGGAACAGGCTGCCCAGGGAGGTGGTTGAGTCACCTTCCCTGGAGGTGTTTAAGGCACGGGTGGACGAGGTGCTGAGGGACATGGTTTAGTGTTTGATAGGAATGGTTGGACTCGATGATCCGGTGGGTCTCTTCCAACCTGGTTATTCTATGATTCTATGATCCCAGGGAGTAAAAGATTCAAAGTTACTTACTCAGGATGCTGCTAGAAACAAAGTCTTGGAAGAAAGTAATGCTCAAATACTAATCTGCAGACAAAGGTCATGGACAAAGAGAGAATTTCTTAAAGAGAAAGCCTGAGATAGTATCTGTAAGCAATGCTAGTGATGAGGGAGGAAGGGAGGAGAATTGTGTCTGTACACATTTATTATTGCCAAATAGGCTGAAAAAAAACCCCCAACATTACGGCTATGATATTTTCTTCACAATAAAGGACAGCAGCAGTGGAATCTGCTGTTTGTGTTAAAGTGTCAGGAGGGGAAAGAACAAAGGCATGGAAACATCTGCTTTTAGAAGCCACTTGAAAAATAATTATGCAATAGCCTGTGAAAAACATCTGTTAAAAATGCTGCTGTCCACCCATCGCATAGAAAGAAGACACTTAAGGAAAATGTAAGCAAGACCAGGAGAAGATCATGGTTTGTTTTTCTCTTAGAACATCCATTATCCCAAATCTAAACTGAAACCCAATAGTAAGTTTAGCAAGAGAAATATATGGTAACATCAAGCAGGATGATACACTGCTGCCAAGCAGATGGTACAACCTGCTGTTACATAATCAATACAACTTGAACCAGAAACCATGCTTAGCATGTGTACTCTTTCTGAATACAAACAAATTGCTTCCTGGGAATTTTTAGCCCTCCCATTCACAGAGTCCAAGGCCCTGCAGTCAGGGAGCTGTCTGTTCTGCACCAGCCAGGCTCTTCCAGCATAGAACCTCGCTATTGGTTTAACATCCAAACCTTTTAGGTGGACCAGTGAATGTAATGCAGGGTTGTGTTGACACAATGCTACCTGAATCCTAAAGAATGCTCTCCCCCTATCACTTTGTTGTGTTCTACACACTTAATAGCTTCTTCAGTACTGCTTTACATTTTCTGATGTAGATAATTTAATGTAAAACATTTTACCCAGCAATTAAGACAGTATGAATGTGCAGTTCCCATGGTCCCGCCAATAAGCAGAAACTGGGTTAACTACAATATTTTTCCCTGTCTACCCTATACCATCTTCATTGGCTAAAGTAAAGATCACATTTTAGTTCTTAAGAAGGCCTGCATGAGCAAAACCACAACACCTGATACTTTCCAACTTCTGCATGGAATAATCAGCATAGCTAACTTCATCTACAGATCAACTGGCATACAGCTAATGAGATTCAACATTGCATGTGATAGAAAGAGGCTGGATATGAGACTCCTGTCTCTCGAGTATCCTCAAGTTCATACTCAAATTCAGAAATTCTGCCCTTCTTACCAAAACAATTTCCCCTTGGGCCTCAGAACAGACCCCTAAAATTCATTGCAATGTGTTGCTGCATTTGTCTGAGAAGTGGGTATTTGCCAGCAGAAGCAAACCATTTACACTAAATGCAATATGGTTGGTAAAATGCTTTGAAATCCTCAGTAGTAAGAGATAAGCCAGAGTAGTGTAAGAGGACATTATTTTTATATCACAAGAACAATGACTCAGAAATATAGTAACCTTTCTGCTTAATTAATAAAAAAGACAAAAGAATGGGGGAGGCCATTGTCATTGGCCAATAGAAGCTCTCCAGCAGAAGGGGCGTGGCCAAACCAGGGGGCGTGACCAATAGAAGAAGATCGATGGCAAAGAGGCATGGTCAATCAGTGGGAGTGACCAATGGAATGGGATCAACAGTAGAAGGGGCGTGGCCAATCCAGGGGCCTGGCCAATCGAAGATCAACAGCAGAAGGGGCGTGACCGATCCAGGGGGAGTGACCGTTAGAAGGAGATCGGAAGGAGGGGCGTCGCCAATAGAAGAAGATCAATGGCATAAGGGGCGTGGTCAATCCAGGGGACGTGGCCAGTAGAAGGAGATCGATGGTACAAGGGGCGTGGTCAATCCAGGAGACGTGGCCAATAGAAGGAGATCGATGGCAGAAGGGGCATGGCCGATCCAGGAGATGTGGCCAATAGGAGATCGATGGCAGAAGGGGCGTGGTCAATCCAGGGGACGTGGCCAGTAGAAGGAGATCGATGGTACAAGGGGCATGGTCAATCCAGGGGACGTGGCCAATAGAAGGAGATTGATGGCAGAAGGGGCGTGGCCAATCTAGGGGACGTGGCCAGTAGAAGGAGATCGATGGCACAAGGGGCGTGGTCAATCTGTGGGCGTGGCCAAGAGAAGGAGATCGACAGCATAAAGGGCGTGGCCAATCCATTGGCATGGCCAATAGAAGGAGATCGGTAACAGAAGGAGTGTGGCCAAGTGAGATTTTAAATTCATTGAAATTCCCAGTAATTGTATTTTCAAAGCAGTTGCTTGTAAGAAGCATCATCTCAATGTTTCCTTTGCTTAATTTTGTAAATCAGAATTTTTTATGTAACTTTTTACCTTCTTTTAGTCTCAGTTCTTTCCTGAACTATCATCAGTGATCAATGTCAATGGTTGAATGAATGTTTTCTTTCCTCTGTATATTTTTATACCAGAACATTAAGTGATCCCCAAAATTCAGCCCCGATCTTCAGGGTTTGGTAATAACTATCCGTGTTTTGCTGCCTAAAATCTCTTACAGATGAGGAGTAATACTTACTGTGTATGACAGATTTAGGTATCTGTCAAGAACTGGGAAGGCAGGTGGGAGAAATTTATGAGTATGTGTTGCTGTCCTCAAGTGTTCCCTTGAAATCCACAGACTTGCAGTAGTGTTCCAGAACAAGATTAATGAGTCATACCTTAAAACTTCTCTTGTACACAGAGGATATCATCTAATTCCCGTGGTTTGGGAGATACATGCCTTGGAGATCTGGGAAGAGAATTTATGAAAATACAGCCACACATTGAGAGCCTTTTTGTATTTCCCAGGTTGAAATTACACAGAAGTAGAGCTCTGCCTATCACTGAATTCCAAATTCACTCTCAAGGAGAGAAGATATTGAACTATATTGCCCTCATATTATGCTCAATTAAAGACTTCAAAACTCATCTCAAGTAAACCATCTTCAAATGCCTGTCTCCTGCAGATGGAATGTATTGAAGCCACCAGAATGAAGACCAAGCTAAATATTTTAACAGAGCAAGATAGATTCTGGTTTTGTGCTCCATGCTACATAGAAGTCTATATTATGAAATGGGATTATAGGATTAGAGGAGGTTTGCATTTGGCATCTGCAAAGTCTGGTGATTGGCTTCAGTACAACATTTTCCCAGCTAACATAGGTCACATGGGTCAGAGCAATTTCCATGTCAGTGCAGGACCAGGACACACATGTAACTGCGTTATGGTTGTTGCCTAATCTAGTAGTAGTTCATTACAATGCTGCTGCTAACTTCTAGTGCCAGTTAATTTATCATTCAGTGTAATTGAATCAAAACCTTAGGTACCATGCAATCTGTACTAAAAACAGAAATTGCCCTTTCTAGTGGCTATTTCCAGTTGCCTTGGATGGGGGAGATGGAATACGTATGCTTAGTAATGCCCTTTTCTTTTTTTAAAGGCAAGAAAAACTAGAAAAGGAAATTCAAGCATCTTGAAAGACATGAAGGCTCACCTATAATGAGATGTTAATTTGGATTAAGATAGAGCATGAATTTAAATGTAAAACTTCCGCATTAACCCCTGATGAGATAGCAACTTCTGGTATTTTTATACTTGAGAATCTATGCAGGAAATTAATCTGGGACAATCTATCAGGAGGAATCACTCTGAAATAATTTCGTATAAGAAAATCCCTGGCACTGATTATTCAAATGGTGTTAGGCCAAACACTGAAGTCCTCTTCTATACCTGACTGAGCTGTCACCAACATCAGTTGCTCATCTGCACTGGATTCTGCCCCCTAAGGTCCACTAATTAAGGAGCAAAAGTGTGATGGAGGTTACCCTAAGTGGAAGGTCATGTTAACATTTTTATTCAGCAGTATTGTCTTTACAGTTCATGCACATGGATTAACATAATCCCTAGAAGAACTCAGGTGAAAGGATTAACCACTTTCTCACATGTCAATGAGAAGCAATTAACACATTAGTGATAGAAACAGTGTAATACCTAATGCAGTGAACAGGAATTGCTCCAGACTAACAAATTAATTTTGTGGAAACTATTACAGAGTGGAATAAAACCGTATGTATACATGGAGCTTCACCAAGGCACTTTTGTTCCCCAAGTGGACAGGTAAAATTTAAAATAACAGCATTCAGAATTCAAAGGCAAAACCTAAATCTCATGTTTCCTAGTTCCACACATCACTTGTAAGCATCTTCCCACTGGTAGTGCATAAGAACAGCACTTCTCTGGATATTGAAAGTAACCTGATTAGTGAATTTTATTTTATTTGAACATCATGAACTGAATCTTGCCAATAGGAGGGTAAAAACATTAAGAATTTACTCTTTTCTTCCCTTAAAATTGTCCTTCTTTTCCTTTCTGTTTTTCATTAAAGCTGAAATACAGCTTGCAACAACAAAAGCATAAGCTTCTGTGACTTGGAATGAAGCAGTAAGTCTTTAGACTACACATGTTATCTAGCATCACAGATCTGTAAAAACAAAATTATCATGAGCTAGTTATATCAGATATTGCACATTTAATTAGGTATAGCAGTTCATTTCATAGTACCTGAGTCAATCCTGTATCTGGACACTGCTATCATCTATGCTACAGATCTCTTTCAAAAAGCAACTCACTCTTGATTTAAAGGTAGAAAATGCATCATGTTAGATCAACTCCTTCCAGCTTCTCTATGAAAATAATTATAGGATTGGACACAGTTTTTTGTTAATGGTCTCCTTGATCCCCTAACCAAAATTAATGCAATCTTAGTCTATTTGCAAACCCTAATGTAACTATCCAAGTACCATTTTTAGCCCTTTCTACACTACAGGGAATGTTCATGTTCAATTACTTAGATAAAATTTATTCTATTATTCCAGAATACTTACTACAGAGTTCTACCTTTTAAGCATAGCAACATTTGTTGTGTTTAACTATATGACCCTTAGTTTACCTATATTGATTCATATTGTTCAGAGAAGTGTATTTATCTAACCTTCCAGCTGTGCATATATAAACTATCTCCATTTTCACTACAATACTTAATACTAAAGGTACTACAATGAGACCAGATCCACACTCCACAGATGCACATAACATTTCAGTTAGCAGTTTTAAGTCAGAATTTGAAGGAAAATCTAAGACAAATGCAATGAATATCATGTTTCCTTCTCTGTCCTTTATTATTTCACCTGCAAATTCTACCAGCCGTAACATTATATTTTATCCCAAAGTCTGGATAAAGAAATTGAGAGCCAGGCTGCACCAGAAGCACTCTCTTCAGGGAAGAATTTTGTAATTCCTTTCCATGATCTATTAGCTAAATACTTTTTTTTTTTTATTCATACAATATGGACTATGCTGATTTTGCATAACACTAATCTCTTTTAAATCAGGATGCCTAGTGGAACTCAATCAAGTGCTTCTCAGAGGCCTGAGTATATCAAAGCAACTGCCAGTTAAATCTGCTATGTTATTCATTCACCCTATCCATGGAAATCCATTCTGTGCAGCTGAATACTATAGAAATTCTATCTGTATTACAAATTTCTCTTCCCAGCAAGCAGCAGCATGCAGAGTGAAGAGAGGAGCTCTGGACATTCACTTCTGCCCCCTGCCCTTTGAGCTGAGGAACCAGTCACAATACATTTCTTTGCCATACAGCAGCTCTTCTCATTTTTTTCATGGCTACAGATAACTATCGTAGCCAATCTGATTATCAAGTATGCAGCTGGACTGCAGTGGACTCCTTCAGGGGCTGCAATGGATTAAGTTCATGCTGTTCACCATCATGGCCATTTTTAGATTGCTGTGTCTGGTGGATACTGTATATTAGGAGCAGAAGCAGCCTGCCTGATGTTATTATACTCTTGTGATGATACTATACACTCACAGTATGTTAAAGAAATGTTTCATTATTTTACTATATACAAGCAATTCTGTTACCGTCCTAATACTACTCATTCAGTCCTATCAATACCAGAGCCGTTTCAGCACTATCCTGCCTCATTCCTGACTGCCTCCTTTCAGACTTGTACTAAATAAAACCTCAGTAAAATCATGGACTGCATAAATAGTGCGTCCAAAATAATTTTTCCAATGTACATAAAAAATTAATACAGGTTTCAAAATCCAAGGTGTTACCTTTTAAAATTTGTGGTATTTATCCATTTTCCTGTCTACTGTCTGTGAGAGAAAGCTAGGCACTGGAGCAGATATTTTTATGAAGGATTTACTTTCCAGACATACTTCTGCCGACTGCTTTGCTAAACCACTGAAAATAGGCTCAGTTTCTATAAAATACCAGTATTAACAATGGTGAAAATACAATAATCTGAGTCTGCCCGTAATACTCCAGAGCAGACTCAGAAGGCACTTTGTCAAATGAGAAACATTTATAAATTTCTGGTTATAAAACAACTTAAGGTCTAATGACAGTCTGCTAGCAAGACCTGATATATTACAGAATTTCTTTACCCATCCCTGCAAAATTATGCATGCTGAGCACTATGGGTTGCATTGAATCCCATTCTTTTGAAAAGCAGGAGATGGGAACACTTCATATTCAAGGATGTGGACATAGTAATTGGTTCATATCACTACACCTCCAAGAATGGAAGTGTAGAGAATCATTTCATTCCATTTTAAAAGATTAGAAGATATGGCCTAAAAGAAGGGGCTCAGTATGCCTTTTCTTATCCAGTTTTTGAAAACCAGTCAAATACTGCAAATTAAATATAATCCTTAAGGTCAGTGTATTGACCCCCAAGTCAATACACTTGGGGATCCCCAAGCCCTGATCTGGGGATTACTTTGTTCCTTCATCTGGCAGGTGGAGAAAAATATTTCATTAAAACTATACTTCTCTTCAACCATCTCATGTCTACAGTAGAAAAAAGTCGTAAAACTATGTCTTTTTGCAGGAACTTGGGAGTTAAACCAGAGTAACAGAAGATTGAAATAGAAGTAAGAGATGACCAATTTATAAGTTTTTTTGCCAATGTCAAAATCTGCAAATTCTGTGGGATCCTCCATTGAGTTCCAGTTCAATGTTATTTAAGTTAGCATTAATAAACAGCAATTACACTACTTACAATAAGAACATCTGAATATCATGAGAAGGATCAAGGCAAATTAAGAGACAGGCAGCATTCTGAAAAATCTCTTACAACTGCTTTTAACTGGTTAAATTATTCAACTCTGGTATGGATAGACAATGTTGTTGTTATTATTGTTAGATGCAGTACATATCTCTAATCAATAATATATGAATTGGCAATCATATTGTATTTCAGCACAAAATGAAAGACCTCCATTTTGAATGAAAATTAAGACTATATTTTGTGAATTCCGCACTATCAATACACAGGTGACAAGCTGCATAGCAGATAGATTTAAATTCCAAGACAATGTGCAGGTAATAGGACACTACTGTCTTATGTTAGAAAGGGGAAAGACAGCTCAATGTCCAGCTCTACAAGGACAACAGTGCTGCATATCTATAGCAGGACATTGGGTTCTCAGCAACCTCAGCAGTCTCGGCAGTGCAGAGTCTCCATGTCTCCACATGGCATTTGAGTCACTGGCTTGGATTTAGGTACCTAGACTCTACCTAAGTTTTTCTTTAGGCATCTAAGTGCTTTTTTGGATCTCATTCCAAATTCTTACTTATCATAGAATCTTTTCCAAAAACTCCATTAATTTCTCCAGCAATTACCAGAAGACCAGAAGATTATTTCATCAATCAACAAAATAAAGAAAGTATTAAATGCTTTTCTGGTTTTAAATGAACTATGAAAGTAAACACATCTGCAAAGTAAATCTAAAATACTGGGTTGTGTGACTAAATCACTTTATAATAAAAGATATATATAGTGACTTCTGGGGTCCTGGTGCAGCAGATCATAAAATCTATTGCTAGTTATTAACAAATACATGAACACATATGATTAACTAGTTATTACACACACACCTCACTTGTCCAACCAAGAAACAGAAACACTGCGCAAAACTCCACATCCTTGCCATGATCTCCATGCTACTGGGAGATTACTCAGCATCTTTATGAAAACACACTTCCTCTGCAAGAGAAAACAGCATTAAATAAAAAATGTATGATCGAGAAACTGTAAGGCAACTAATTCAGACAAGTATAATGACTTGGTCATGTTCTCTTGGGAAAGACAAATAGTGTCTTTCCTCCTTCAAGATCTCCAGGATGGAGATAACCAGTATCATTTCACAGAGCTGGGTATAATGGTCATAAAATGAACAAAAAATACTAAGAACTGCACTCTAAATTTAAACAAACCTGCATGCTGGAATGAGAAGGAAACTTTATCCATACGGTTTAATCAGCCATTCTACCCTTCCCTTTGCTATGTAAAATAACAGAACTCAAAAGGAAATTGCAACTCATCGCCCTTACAGGAAGTATCTTTTATTCTTCCTGGCAGACTTTTAGTATTCAAGCTGAAAGATGTGGCTTCTACTTTCATCTTCTTTTGATTTATATAATGATCCTGTTTGTTTGTGTTGAGCCAGGATTCTTTATTAGCTCAGTATACTGTCAACAACAACAGGACTCTCAGCTGGGCTTTGTGGATGCTGATGGTGAGTTGCAATTGAATTTATACGGCTCTGAAGTTTGTCTGAACCACAACCTTTAGATTCATGACCAAACTTACGATACAATTAGACCCATATTCTTTCCTAGAGACATTCTTCGTCTACATGGTTCTTTAATTCATTTGAAGCACAAAGGATAATGTCCCAAAGGAGGGTTGGAGATTTCAGTTCTCTCAACAGCAGAAAAGATCTACTAGGAGAGACATTCCACTTGGAGTTGAAAAAATATAGCTATACAGACATTATTAGCCCATGTTTCTGACCTTTTCACAAAAGCAATAGAGGCATCTGAGCATGTCAAATCTCTAACTACAAAATTAAATTTCAATGTTAGCTTTTTACATCAGTATGCTAACTAAAAGGGTGCATAAAAGATAAACTTAGAAAAGTAAAAAGTAAGATCACATACAAGATCTGTAAGAAGTGTCTTCTTAGATAAAAATATCCATTAACTGTACTTGTGTCATGGCACAGGCTCACTTATCAAGATAAAATCCTGTAAATGCAGAAAGTATCTGAAAAAGTACCACAAATTAGGGAAGTGCATGAAGCAGCTCTTGAAAACATACAAGATTCAGGTACAGTCTTTGGGAACTATAGCCATAACTAACTGCTAACATTGCTCAACTGTTGTTTGTACTAACTGCCACAGAAGACTTTCAAAGACCCCTTTCTTCTCAGGACACTGTGAAGCCATACTAATGGCTGTGGGTACATTTTTTTAAAGGAGGAACCTGAAATACTTTTCAAGAGCAGCTATAATATCAGCAGATGTAGTTCTGAGCTTTTCCAGATTGTGGCACCTGAATACAAAAAAGATCTTGTTTTGCTCTTTTGCCAAAGAGCTTTTCAAGCACAGGTTCAGCCTATACATGTCTTTCTCTAAGTTGGGGGCCACCTCCCACAGAATTCAATAACACTAACAGCTGGACCTTCAAAATTAAAGAAAGGTTTATTTTTTAAATCACAAAATGCTTCTGTATTATAGTATGTTCAAGTCCATGTAAAGCCAAAGGTTTTATCTTCATTCTACATCAAGCTCTGGCATATCTCTAACATGCTGTGTTTACACACAGCTTCTAAAGTGTATTGGGTTTTTTAAGATGAGTGGTGTGGGGAAAGCAGATAAACAGGGCAGGTCAGGCTAAATTAAGATCACAAAACTGCACCACAATTTCAAGTACTATCTGATCTCCCATGAAACAGGATTTCAAACTTTCTTTAGATTCCTTAATAAACAAATTCCCAGGAGCTTTCTGTGTATGATGATAGCCAACTTTCCTTTTTTTAATGATTCTTCAGAAAAAGCACAAACTGATGACTTGGAGAGATAGTGCTTTTTATCTACAGGGACTTCATAAACAGATTGATCCAGATGTTTTGCTTTAGAACTCTCCAGCCATAGTAAATTATTCTTTACTACATAAACACTTTATTTCCTCTATTTGCAACTAACATCTCAAAACAGACCAAAAGACAAATAATTGGAATTTTTATTAGCATTAACAAGATCATTTGGACACTTTTTAAATAAAATTTGTCTTCTATATATGGATGCTTTTAGTGCCATATAACAGTTTCCAGAAAGGCTCGAGATGAAATGCATTAAAGATGTATCTGGATTCTTTTCCTAAGCCACTGAAAATTTATCAAAGAAATCTTAAGACATTAATTTTTCCTTTCCTTTGTTACATGATTTGCCATATTTATCTTTAAAAAAACCCTAGACATGTGGGATGCTAATGGATTCCAAAGTCTCTGTTAATAACTCAAACAACTAATCTTTCCCATTAGGATGAAACTATAGTGGGAAAAAGTAAGAAAGAGAGGGAATAGGTCTATGGACTAGCTAAAAGGATATTTAACAATATTTGACAATATAGGTACATATACATTCAAAAATTAATGAAGAAGAAACTTGCTCCCTGTGTTTTAGTGGCACGCCCAATAGTCTGTTCTTCAGAAATGCCCATGTATGCTTTTATTTACATTTTTAAACCAATAGTAAAAAATATGAATGTACTTCAAAGATATAAGGGACTCTCAGACATAAGAACAAGACAAATATATTATCCGTAAAGAGAGCACTATCAAATATAACCCAGATGTATATACTGCATCAAAATAAATTTTAACTGATTTTGCTTTCATTAGATGTTTTTCTTCTGTTTTACAATGATGTGACCAGTTTCTCCACAGAGTCATAGAATTGCAGAACTGCTTGTCCAACCATACCTATTCACAACAAAATCATAGCATTGAAGTTATCTTTCCTAATTACAGGTTTTCTGAAGGTTACATGCTGACAAATATAGCAAACAGCTTTCCATTCTGTGCTTCCCGAATTAGAATATTTGCTTTAAAATGAAATCATTGGTAGCTTTCCAGTTACTGTAAGGACAGTGGGATCAACTGAGTGCACAGCAACAGATTACAAAGCAGGTGGCTTGAGGCTAAATTCTAAACAGTTTCCTCACATAGCTTTGTAATGTGGGGCGCAGATAACTCCTAATGAGTGTTAAGGGCTGTCTTAGTTGTATACAGTGTCAAGACAGGTCAAAGTCTAAGGATCAGAGCTTCTAATTACATTCTATTAAATACTTGTTAGTTGCAAAAGATGTCACCAGGAGATTCACCAGAGCTATAGTGTCTAATTATTAAACAGTAGTGGCCTTATAAGACCCTCAGGACTTGAAAAATTATGATAAGATACTGAAACAGAAACAGAGACAGCCAAAAAAGAGGTGAATCTGAGGACACGGCTGAAAATTGAGGTCATTGCTCTATATCACATTCCCCATGTAAAAGAGGAATTTGGGAGTCATCATTTGGGAATCATCTATTGAAACAGGCAGTATTTGGCAGCATCAATTCTAACATTGTGTTAAACCATTTAGAAGGCAGATTTGGAGAGACTTTCATTGCAAAATGAACGAATAATGAAATACACTTATTTCATAACCTGTATTTGTTACAAACACAACTCACTGAGCTGTTGCTCATTCCCTAAAAGCTAATAAAAAGGAGAAATTAATATGACTAAAGCCAGCATTTTTTTTACTTCTTTTAAATAAAAGCCTCGTATAAAAGCTCTTGTGGTTTCGTGATACTGTGCTGTTGCTGACTGGCAGGGCAGGATTTGGTGATGCAACGCCCTGAAGACTGTTGTTATGCTGGTTTTCTCCAGGTATTCATACTGGGACAACACACCAAGTCAGACAGCTAAAATGAGAGAGCATTTGGTAGGCATGAATTACATGAAGTAACGTGTTTCAAACCAGCAGCAACCCAAGTGGGTAGTAAAGAGATAACAGGCTCAAGCTTTGGCTAACGAAGAAGGCCGCCCACCTGCAGTCAAGAATGCTGGTACTCAGCTGGGTCATAAGAAAAGGTAATGCTTATGTCTCATGACAAGGAATGCTAATATGCAGTACAAAGGACTGATCTTGCCCAGCTAGGGCAACGATCTTAGGAGCTAGAAATACGGTCCCCAGAGTCTGAAGGCAAATTCCTGAGGTTCCCTTTAAAGGCAGCACAGCAGTACTGGAATAACTCCAAAGGAGTCTGACATTTCCATTATTGTTTTCTTCATTTTTGAGCACCTCAAAACATGGCAGTGTTCAGACCTTCTGGACCTACGAAACATTTTGGAGCAAGAAAGACTCCAGGTTTTATCACAAACTTTCTGGTGCTTCTCAGCCTCCTGACAGCCCTCAAATTACCTGGACTGCAGCCTTCCTTGCAGTATCTTGGCTCTGCTGCTCACAGTTTGCCTGGAACCAATTAATGCATTAGCACAAAAAATGAAAAAGGAATTAATCACCTTTCTCTGAACCTCAACAGCCTCAAGTTTTGGACAGGCCTTTACGAAGACAGGGTAAGATCTGAACTAAGTTACCCCTTCTGAGCTGACAGAAAGCCTTATTATTTATTTCCCTCCTTACCAACTGGCACACATAAGTTGGGAGACGGCATGTACAAGTCTTGCTTCCTTTACCTCTCAGCTCTATAGTGCCCTGGCAGAAGCTGAAAAAGAGCACCACGCACTCTGCCCTTTTCCCTTCCAGGATGCAAACTATCCAGTACAAGGTGGCAGGAACCCTCACTTCTTCATCTTATCTTTTTATGGATCCGTCTGGTCCATAAAAAAAGTCTTCAACTTATCAACACCTACAGGAATCTGCAAACTTTTACCTCATTCATAAATTGTTTACCTTCCTTCTGCCACTCAGCTGAATTTCAGAACCTCATGAACCACTTCAGTTCCTTACAATTCTATCTATTCAAAGAAACACCTTTTTGCCCAATTCCCTTCCCCTGCCACATTCAACCCTCTCACTCTCTCAGCCCTCTCAGACATGATGTAGCACTCCAAACACTCCCTTTGCTCCACATAATCAATCTGCAGATGCTCCTCAGGGCTGGCATCATTTAATAAACTCATCTGTACCCATAGCAAGCAGATAGGAACACGAGCATGGCAGGATGGAGTTCAGTCACACCTGGTGTCAGGAAGAGGTAGCTCAGCCTCAAGAGCTCAGCCAGTCTGCAGGCCTCTGCTCTGCAATCCCAGAATGACCAGATGGCCCTGATCATGCTTACACCTTCTTCTCATTTTTCATCCTGGTATGAGGTTTTCATTTCTGTCTCAAAACACTCCTGTATTTCTTTTTTTTTAGCCCTTCTAACACAAAGGGCGGCTTTTCAAAATGCCAGTTAAGCAAGAACAGAGGAGATGTGACACATCAGGAGTAAAATGGAGTGCTCAGTCCTCTGGCTCACTAATTAGGATTTATGTACTGGAAAGATTCAATTCCTGGCATTAGTGAGTTAGTAAAGAAATGAAAAAAAAAAAATGTATGTCTGAAAAATTGGAAAAACTGATATAATTGTTTAAGACAACTAGTAGCCCCCCCACTATCAAAACCTCACCACACAAACCCCATACCAATATGTACTTCTTTAAACTCTGATTTATAGCATTTAAACTGGAGATAATTATTTCCATTAGGGGTAACACAACTGTAAAATTTCCCAGTTCCTTCTGTGTTGTGATTTACATTGGTATATAAATTGCTCATATTCTGATATTTACATGCTTTTTCTAGTTGTAGGAAGGGAAATATGAGGTACAAGGCAAGAGAAAACACATCTCCAGACAGTAATTCTTGCAGCATGCATTTGTATATGAAGAGGATTCACCTGCATGCTCTTGAGACTCTAATGCTTGCCATAAAGATCTCCCAGAGCATACCACTGAATCTGGTAAGATGCTTGTCCTTTAATAATTGTTTTTATGAGGAGGACAAGGAAAAAATATCCCAGGAAGAATGCCAGTTGTGCTTTGATGATTCTTCTCTGAGTTTTTTGCTTTTATATTTTTGTGTGGTGATATTTCATTATATGAACATTTTGAAAGTTTAATGTGGTTGTCTTGCTCCTTCTGCAATGTAATCCTTCAGGAATCTTTACAGAACAAGCCTCTTACTAATATATTGATTACCAAGACCTTTTTCTTTTTTAAAGTGTGCATAGAAGTTGTTAGCTATCCTTCAGAAGTAATGTATTTTCATTTGCATGGTAGATGAACTGGACAAGATCCAATAATAAATTTTAATGCTTCAGCACTAGGCAGTATAACACCCATCTTTCAGTACCAGAGATCCCACAGAAAAATTCAAAAAGGGAATGGAGTGCCAGGCTCTCTATTCAATTCACAGGATAAGTTAGTGCCTCAGAATTTAATCCAAACCAGCCAACACATGATGACAACATATTCAGGAGGCAATCGAGTAGAACTGGCCATAGGTATATATTAAGAACATGCCTTAAAGCCTGCTTGGTCATGAAGACAGTTTGATTTACAAGGTATCTGGAGCCCAGAAGCCTCAACTGCTTTTACACATCTGTCTCTCAAAAAAATAGGCAGTAAGGATCTCATTTCTTCCTTTTGCTGAACAGATCTCATAGTCCTATCTCCAAAGCAGGTTTCCTGCTTACAAGTATGCTCAGTGCCTGAAGCATAGTCACGAAACTGTGGTCCCAAAATAGAATCAAAAACTGAAGCACAGGAATATGAGTAGATAACTCACTCAGAAGTAAGGGGGTACCCTTTTTCCCCTGCTACCAGGAATTTATCTGCACTGTATCAAGCAGCAATTTCATGTAAAATGCATAAAACATCCTAGAAGAAGACAGAAGAAACACAGTCTCTCAGTGCAGTCTGAGTATCCAGGGATTCCTTTTTCCTCACATGCACTCCTTTCCTCTCATAAAGTGAAGAGTCAGCTACTGCCTACGTAGTGGCAAAGCTTCACGGAGTAAGATGAAGAATGCCCTGCCACATAAACCAAGACTAGTTTGCAGCCTAGAATCTAGATATAATTCAGTCAGTGGAAGATGTAGGATTTCATCTCATTAGACAGAGGAGAATGAACCTTTCTCACTCTTCCTACTCAAGTGTCTCAACCAGAAGGTTGGATGAAACCACTTGTGGTGGCATTTAGAAATAAAACAGCAGTTGACACTTCAATATTTTGTGAAATTATTGAATCTCTCAGCATGTGAGCATCCCTAACATCCTGAAACTCACACACCTGCCAGCTTTGCCCTTTGCACGCTGCTGCATCATCTGCATCTTGAATTTAAATTTCTTTCATGTCTTCTGACATTACTGTATCAGTATGTGATTCAGATATTGAGCTGCTTTTCCTTGTCTATATTAAGGTGAATGTATAAAAGACAACACTCAGGGCTCTGGGGAATGAATAGACAAAGCAATCAGTGACTGTTTATCCCTGGACGGTGGTGAGTCAAAGTTGGATGGCAGAAGACCCCTATTATTATTGCTCCTTTCTACCCACCTTGTCTTTAAATAAATGACTGCTCATAGTGGCAGAGATGATCAAATTGTCCATTAAGCAGCTTCTCAACTGCAAGTCTCATTGTTCACATTCAGCTTCCTGGAAATTTCTCACCACTGGTTTTGCAAATGATCTTCATCTCCTCAGCAGAAGCTACCTATGCACTTTAGCTATTACTGCCAGATGGACAGCAATTTCCATGAGAAAAGTAGAGCACAGGGGTCAGTAGAGGGTGTCTATCATTTCAACACCTCAGTTTAATCCTTGTTCATAAATCAATGCCCGTGAGATGTAGGAACCTCCAATTTCAGCTGGGAGCAGAGAGGAGAAAGGAGTTCAAGAACTCATTTGACTTGGACAATTCTTGCCTAAATCCCACTTTAGGAATCCCAGCCCTTTTCTAATAGCATATAGCTCATTTTAATTACAATTTATTTGATTTTTTTAGTAAAGATCATTAAACTATATGCAGAGTTTACATTAATGTCTGCAGTGTTTGTAATGAATCTTTGACCTCAGACATTATAGTGAGTTTTGGAGTTCTGAGTCATTGATTACATGGTAGTTATGCTACAATTAGTTTAAAATTAGGCTCCTTGAGACAAAATTACTATAGACTCATGCCATTAGAGAGTATCTATCCAGTTGAATCACCACATTTTATAAGGGATCTTTTTGCTGTTTGGCCTCCAGTGGTGACTGCTGCCCATTTAATATTTACAGATTGCCATTGACTTGTACTAAAAAACCAGCATGGTCAGCAATCAAAAATGCACTTTGCACTACCTTTCCTAGCATGCGCACTCTCATCCACAACTGATTATCAGCCAAGATTTCCACAACTGATTATTGGTACACTGTTCCTCAAAAATGCAACTGGAAATACTTTTTTTTTTTATTTGCCATCCCTTTAGTAAGCCATGAAAAGGAGGTACTTTTCAGGTAAAAAATATTGATACCTAGAGTATTTTTATGTGTACCATTTTAAATTACTGGACTTCCTTTTCCCCACTGATACAATTTGTTTATTCTGTATACTTCAGGTGCCAACAAAGGCCAACAGGGCTGTGTCACACTTCACATACAAGCAGGAGCAAATACTACTTCTTTGACACACAGAAAGAATAATTTGTGAATAATTTTACATCCTTGAATCTCAGTGCGCTTTGACAAAAAAATAGCAGAGACAAAAGGGCCACAGATCGCATTGCATGCAGCATTTGAAGCACAAAGAACAGCTCCTCTCTAAATATTAGCCCTTTTATGTTTTCTTTCTCCTTAATTTTCTCCTTTTTTATTAGAAAGCCTGCAGTCAATGACTTTCATGACTGACCACATGATATTACAGAAGTCAAGAAAGTGAAAACCAAGTAACTGGGGAAAAGAAACTGCAAAGTGAGACTATTCTCAAATCTTTGATTCTTTTCTTTTAATTCAAATTACTCTTTATTTTCAGCAACTAACACAGGTTTTGATTAAGATTTTCTTTGTTAAAGAAATTTTTCTTTGTTAAAGAATCAGTATTTTCAGTCTTGCCGTTCCATTGAGAAATAAATCAATATCTGTTCTCCGAGATACCTAGGAAATCACCAGGAAAACCATAAAAAAAAAAAACAAAGACATAGTCTTTCATAAAAACCAAGCAGAAAAAAATTATTCAGCATCCTTTACAGAACATCAGAACATAGAGTAGCAGAAAAACACTTATGCCAAAGCTTTAAAAAAATATATCTTTCAAATCTTCCATTGAAAAAAGCGGAGGGGGGAGGGAAGAGAGACAGCGGAGCATCATTAAGCTGGAATGTATGGAAAGAGAGTTGTTGTGCTTGGGGTTTTTTGGATCTGGACTTTTTTTAAGAGCTAAAAGAAATTTCAAGGCTTGCACTTGCCTTGGAGCCTCATTGCCAGTTTTTGTGGTTTTACCACCACAGTCTCGTATTGCTTTTTCTTTTTTTATTTTCCTCTTTTTTTTTTTTTTTTTGAGAGAGAGAGGGAGGAGTTGTTTGTTTGTTTTTCTAAAGTATTTCTCTCTTTCTCATTGTCATGTACGATACCCATACACTAAACAAGGGAAACTAATGCCGAAGGACAAGCAGCTAAACTGCCTATTCAAACCAAAAGACATTTTCTCTGCTTTATCACCAAAGTCTAAAGGGTCTATCCAGCAGGACAGCTAAAGTGAGAGGGAGATTTCACCTCTCTTCCCAACCTGACACCCATGTCCTGAAGGACCGTGACTCCTCTACTAGTTTCTTTCCTAGCCCATCGGCTGAAAAGATTTCTTCACCCACAAGTCTTCTCTGTATCCAGCTTGAAACCTTAACTATGAGGCCAGTCAAGGGAAAGCCAGGTTCTGGCAGTGACACTATGCTCCTTCAACTACTATCCTGGGTATTTTCAATATTTATGAGTTTTATTCTTTAAAATGTCCGCAAAGAAAAAGCAAAAGTTTGGTTTTTTCAGATTGCCGCAGGCCCCTGCAAATTTGTAATACTGTGGTTTATGCTATGGTGGGGGGAAAGTGCACATCCTTTGCTGATTTTTATGCTTATGATTTTGTAACTTCATTTGAAGTTTTAAATAAATTTCAGCTTCTTAACAGTAGCTTGAAATAAATAGTGAGTTTGTCCCTGGACTGTGTACAGTATTTCTTGGGGTTTTGTGGTGGGTTTTGGCAAGAGGAGGGAGATGAAAGCAAGACGCTTCCTTCTACCATTTTTCTTCTTGCATACTGCTAGAAAATCTGGTCTTGTATGCCCCACATACCCAGGATTGCAGGGACTAGTCCTTTCTGTTTCCTGATCATCTCAGTGGGTCCAAAGCAGATAGATAAAAGGGGAGACAGATGTAGAAAATAAGGCTTTAGAGAAATATTTACATCAGTCTTGAGGACTCATTCCCTGCAGTCTCTTCAAACTAAGGACCTCCAAGACATCCAGTATGGGGACAATGTGATTCCATACCACATTGTGTGGATTCAGGGTGATTCAGATTTGCATGACAAAGTTTCTCCTCTTCTTGCAAGCACTGTACCACAAGGGAAAATCTGAGTTGTTGCTGGTTTCTGGTGACTAACTTCAGACAGTACTAATAAAGCATTTTACAATTTGTTGGGGTTTCTTTCCTAACTATTTGACTCTTTACAGTTTAAAGTGAATTATAATACTTTCCACTACACAATGTTTTCAAGCTAATTCAACTAATTTCACTACATCACAAAATGATAACAGCAGGAATGTTACTTTCTGCCTGTATTGTAAGGACTGCTCATGCTTTTCGTAGCTAACACAAGGTGGGAATCTCAGAACAGCAGTTTACAAGGAATTTGTTGCTTTAAGACCTGTTGTTTACTTCTTGAGCCCATGAAAAAATTTATTGCTCTAATGAAAACTGAGTGAAAATAAATAAAAGGAGCTTTAAATTAAAGGAGCTTAAGTTTTACAAGTCTGTTATAAACCAGAAAAGAGGCAAAGGCTTTGCAAGTCCTAAGAAAAGGGTGTTTTTCTTTTGTATTTTACAGTATTTTTAAAGTTTCTCAAATATAAGCAATCTGTTTTATTTTCCAACATTGTATTCAGTTCCACAGTTTGGAAAAACAAATTCCCTTTTAGCCACTGCTTCTCCTGACCACAGAAAAATACAGACAGTAAATTTAAGATTCATGTTCCTGAAGAGGTATACATGTTTATAAGATCTCGAGAATGCTACTGCTTGAGAGCTTGACTATGCATTTTATGACTGTTGGTAACAACAGTAGCATTCTTATTCCCACCCTCTGGAACACAGACATCTACATTCAAGTTCCTTTTTTACTCCCCCTCTTCACAAAACTAACCTCTCAAATTATGAGCCTTTCTAGCTTGTCTTTTCTGTCTTTTGTTTCTTCATCTCACCATCCTTTGGCCAAACCTTTTGATCTCAGTATCTCACATCTCCACATCTCTTGTGGAACTGCCTTTGGATTTCAGGCTCCTCAGTCAGTTTTCTCTTGACATTGGAGAGGTTTTATGCCCAAGTGAGTATTTGTCTGGGTGGTGCAAAACCACTAAACCTGGGCATGGAAGCATCTATTATTTATAAACATATGAAGTTCACCTGCAGGTTACATTCCTATCATAAACTCCTGGAGTTTTATTCTGCAGCAAGGAATGAGAAAACATGGAGTGAAATTGTCGTGTCATATAGTTAAGACTGGGATATTTTTCTCAGTTCATTGAAGCACAGCCTGATCTTGCAACTAACCTTTATTCTTTTTACGGCACACATTTTTCACCACCTGAATACTAGTGTGCCCCAAACATACTAAGGATTATCTAATCCTAATTGTATTCTCTTTTTCTTATATGTTGAAAAGCTACATTTTTTCAGGATTTCTCCAGCAGCTACTGCTGCAGCTGTGAGAAGTCCCACCACATCTCTTTCCCAGATGTTCTAAAACATAGATGTCTCAGAACCCACAGTTCAGTTGTCAGAGCATGTTAGCATGCTTCCATAGTCATCTTATACTTTTCCTATGTATGACCTAAAACCTTAGAGCTGAAAATAGCCTACATAATACAAGCGCACAGTGACATACTTATCTATTGCTCCTCCAAAAGAAGTTGAGGCATCAGGTGCTTACTAGTTTTCTCCAGGCTGATGGCTTCTCCGGCAAACATGCTCAAAATCAGCGAGGACTGGCATTCTGACATTTCTTGACACACTGCAGCTTATCTAACCTTGCTTCACACTTAGGAACACTATGGAAGGATAACATTGCTTTGTGCTTGGTGTTGTGGCATCATAAGCAGAACACTTACCACTCTCCTCCAATGCAATTACATTTAGGGTATAGGAAGGGTGAGAAAAAAATACTAAAGGCAACAACACACCACCAGTTAGTCCCGCCTGTACCAATCTATCATTAGTGACTTTGTTTTTGCCAAGGTTTCTTTTAGCTACCACCATGCAAAAGAGAGGTTTTAGGGTTTAGAGTAAGAGTATAGATTTGTTTAGTGGCTGGTTACAGGAAACTGTTCAAGCATTAGGAGTAGCAGAAAGAAAAGCACAAAGGTAATTGCTTGAAATCAAAAAGAAGACATGAAAGTTGGCATCAGTAGCCAGCTGGAAGGCCTGCTTGAAGATAGCATCTGAGCAGTGAGACAGGGGTTGAAGATACAAAAAGCCACAAAACCAAAGAAAAGTATCTCACATTTGGCAGGACAACTCTATATGGATGTAGATAGATAAGAAAGGCTTATCTTAGAGAAGTTGTATAAAAAACACATCAATCTTTGAAAGTCATGACTTAGAAGAAAGTTTCTGTTGAATATGCTTTCCAGGCCAAAGGTCTGAATGATGGACAAGAGGGTGATCAGTCAAGGAAGGTACTAGGAAAGATTAGAGTTGCTAGATGCAGGTGATTATGTTTGTGATCCACTCTGGCGTGGAGAAATATGTGTGTTAATTGTCCAGAAAAAAAATCAGAAGTTAAATTCAACAATGCAGAAGGAATCTCTCCGTCTAATTTCAGTCTGTTAGTTTATAAGACTCTTTTGCTTCTATTATTCATACTACAGCTACTTTATTTCATGACATTATCAAAAGGAAATCAAAAAGATGAAGTCAGTTGACTCAGTAAGGGAGATTTTGCAAATGCAAAGCATGGCATAAATTGGCAAAGCTCCACTGATTCTAAGGGAAATCTGCCAAGTTGTGCCAAGCAACAATTTCTTTCTATATTTCCAAATAGATGAAGTGGGTTTGACCCATAGGTTAACTGTGATCTTCACAGTATTCATAAAAATTACTGATGCCCTGGCTTTCTCCATGTCTAAATATGTATGATAAATCACAGAAAAGTATTACAGATTATAAGCGGACAGCCAGATCATATATGGAGAAACCTGACAGTTCCAGAAGCTTTCAATGACTTGTTCTTTTTCTTTCTTCAAAATACCTGCCAGGATATATGGTAAAGGACAGAAGCTACTTAGAGTGATGGACAAAGATGGTGAATAATCTGGCAAAAATCTGGGGTTTTTTTCCTATTTAACACGTACAGCTTCAGAGACCAAAAAGTGCTACACATAAGCTGAAGAGAAGTGAGAGAAATATTCTTTTTTTTACCTGTTGTATATTGAACAGAGAATACGTTTCCCTCCAATTTACTTCAATGTAATTAAATAATAGGGTTCTTCTACTCAGATAATCTGACTGAACATTGAGCTAAATGCAAGTAAGATTCTTTCACCTCTCAGAATAAATAGCCTGGTCCAGAGTGCATCATGCAGTGGTTTGGAAGAATCACTGTTGAACTATACATTACTAGCTAAACATGAAAAATGTTGTCAAAAGCATCTACTAAACAATAAGTATTATGACAGCGTGCAGACTTTATGAACAACATGAATCTGATACTCCATAACACTGCATGTTCTACTATTGTCTATATGTGTGCAAAGAGATCATAAAATATAGATATAACATCATTTTGCACTGCTGCCTATTACTATACAGAATGTAAAGCAGCAAAGAAATCAAGCCTTCTGTCTCTCAGTCACCCAACGTGGGTGACCAATGACTTACCCATTGACTAGTCTCCCTAAAACTTTAATATATTTGTAAGAGAACTATATGAGAAACACATTCTCTGATGGCATTATACTTTAAAAGGCTTAAAAACAAATAAATTATTTTAGTATGTTATGAAAGAATTAAACAATACCAACACATTTTTACTGTTCCCTCGAGGACTACTTTTTTTTTATGGGCCTTCTCTTTGCCTCTTGCCAAAATTCAAGACGGCCCTAGAGACTGGCATGATAAACCTGCTAGTCATTTACGTGAATGACAATTGCCATTTCTGAGCTTACATCTGGTAGAGGTCACCTTCCTGAAAAAAAGGAAAAAAAAGAGTGACATTTCTTCTGACACCAAGTCCTATGAGAGTTAACTACAAACACATTTCTACCCTGTTTTAATACCGCATGAACAACCAGAAGCAAAGCTTTAATCTTTTTAAAAATATATTTCTTAAATAAAATTTAAATTCTTTTGTGATTGTTCTGGCATTTAAATAATACCAGTAACTAAAAAAAGAAGTATTTAGATCATCATGCAAGATTTTAAAAGGTTTTGTTCCACAGAATCATGCAAGATAATAAAATGTGACAGTATTACTTCTAAACCACTGTGGTGGCATGACACTTAGTTAAAAGAACAGCCATATTTAGGGATAAATTCTTAAATCCTTAGTCAGAAATTATAAAATACACCAGGTAACATGTTGCATCTTCTTGTTTGTATTCTCAGATATACCTGTCCATTTCTATAGTCCAGAGAGTGAGATTTCAATGACATGCTCTTGGCCCCTATGTGAACTCCTTCATCCCAAAGTCCAGAGGGATGCAGTGCTACTGGAGAAGAGACTCCTTTGCACGTGATGCTCTGAGAAAGCAAATCTGATTGAAACAATTCTTAAAGTTTCTGAAGCCATCAGAGCATACAGTAAAATCCATCATTGGCTTTAAAGAGACAAACCCTGTCTCTCTTAAAGTCTTTTCGCTACATAGCATCTTTGCTAGCACACCAGAGGTGCCTTCTGTGAGATGGCCAACTTGACTAATATAATCCTAATGGCCAATATACTAGGCAGTTCACTTGTAGATAAGTGGAAATTAATGGCAGCCAGCACGGCTTCACCAGGGCAAATCCTGTATGACCAACTTAGTGGCTTTCTATGACAGGGTAACCATAGCAGTGGACGTGGGCAAACTGACAGATGTGGTCTATCTAGACTTCTGTAAAGCCTTTGACGCAGGCCCCCACAACACCCATCTCTCTAAACTGGGGAGATATGGATTTGATGGTTGGATGGTCATATTCAAAGAGTAGTGGTCAATGGCTCAAAGTCCATATGGAGATCCATGACTAGTGCTGTCCTTCAGTGGTCCGTACTGGGACCAGTGCTGATTAATACCTTCATCAATGATATTGACAGCAAGATTGAGTGCACTCTTAGCAAGTTCACAGATGACACCAAACTGAGTGTTGCATTTGCCACTCAGAAGGACGGGATGTCATCCAGAGGGACCTGGACACACTGGTGAAGTGGGCCTGTGAGAAGCTCATGAGGTTCAACAAGGCCAAATGCAAGGTCCTACACTTGGGTCAGGGCAATTCCTAATTTCTTTACATGATGAGGGGTGACATGATTGAGAGCTGCCCTGCAGAGAAGGACTTGGGGGTGCTGGTCAATGAGAAATCCAACATGAACCAGCAATGTGCACTCACAACTCAGAAGGCCAACTGTACCCTGGGCTGTATCAAAAGAAGCATGGTCAACATGTCGAGGGAGGTGATTCTGCCCCTTTATTCCTCTCTTGTATGACCTCATCTGGAGTACTGTGTCCAGTTTTGGAATTCCCAACATAAGAAGAATATGGAACTGTTGGAACGGGTCCAGAGGAGGGCTACAAAGATGATCAGAAGGCTGGAGCACCTCCCATACGAGGACAGCGTGAGAGAGTTGGTCTTGTTCAGCCTGGAGAAGAGAAGGTACTAAGGAGATCTTACAGCCACCTTCCAGTACCTGAGAGGGGCCTACAAGAAAGCTGGAGAGGGACTATTCATAAAGGCTTGTGGTGATAGTACAAGGGGGAACAGGTATAAATTGGAGAGAGGCAGACTTAGACTAGACAGTAGGAAGAATTTCTTCATCATGAGAGTGGTAAGACACTGAAACAGGTTGCCAAGGGAAGTTGTGGCTGCCCCATCCCTGGAGGTGTTCAAGGCCAGGCTGGATGGGGCCTTGGGCAGCTCAGTCTAGCGGGAGGTGTCCCTGCCCATGGCAGGGGGATTGGATCTAGATAATCTTTAAGGTCCCTTCCAACCCTAACTATTCTATGATTCTATGAAATCTAACATTTTTAATTGTATGCGGTATTTGAAACCTGGGGTAGTAAGACTTAAAACTGGCAGAAATTAGTTGGCTTTGCATATAAGACTTGATAACATGTACTGAAGGGTCCAGGAGTCAACAAAGAGATTATGTTACAGCATCATTACCCCTCCCTTATCTACTCAGCATGTATATATCAATCAAGTGTCACAGTGGCATTCCATATGTACAAAGTGAATGTGAATTATCTTATGGAAATGCTGGTTGCAAACACATTTGTACTTTGTTCTCTAATTCACATAAGTTTGCTTGTTGTGTTGTTGAAAACATAGCCTTGACGCGATAGTTAAACTTTTACTCAGTTTGACTCTAGTAAATAAAGGGCCTGATACATTTTTTTTAAACAGGGGACAATGCAAGAGCTACATTTATAATGAATTTTATTACAAACTAATCAGAGAAGCACAAGAAACATACTGTCCGTTATTCATGGCATGCTGAAACTACGAATACTACATTTTCTTACTTTGATTAGAGATAACAGTTGCCTTTGTGGCCTGATACAAATCACAACACCAAGAGGGAGGGAGAAAAGTGAAACATACTGGAAAAAAATATCAGTATGATTTGATGCATATGTCCTGTAACTGTTATGAACAGGACTGGTAAGAAATTTTCATGTGATTAACATGTTTTTAAAGGGCTTTAGACCTTCCTTTGCACTGATTATACAATAATGATCAGGACTAAGTACATAAATAGGAAGAATATTTTCAGACAAAGGTCTGAATTTCTACAATTTAAATTTGAAACATCAATACAAGACAATGCCAGTAATAGGAGCAAGTGTACTTCCTATGCAATAAGAAGACATAGATGATGCAGTTAGAAGCAAAACAAAAGTGAATGTTTACATTTGTGATTATTTAAAACATCAAAATAATAATATTCAGATAAGATTGTATAAAACATAGTAGGAACATCTGTGAAATAAATGTTAATAACTTTAATAAGAGCAAAGTTTTATGCCTGAAAATTTTGGAGATCAGGATAGCTTTGGCATTCTGAACCATGAAATAAGTTACCATCAAAACATCTAATGGTGTTATACTGATTCATATCTTAGTAGTTTTTACAGATTTTGTTAAAAGATTGTTCACTAAACAGAGACAATATAAAGTCAATAAGTGAGTACTAGTTGATACCAGCTTTTATGCTGCTTCCCAAAGAGCTCTGAATCAGTCTATTCAGCCAGCCTTTAAGTAGGCAAACTTAACAGATAAAATCATAAATGAAAACCAGTGGACGATACAGTGTTGAATCCAGTGACCTGAGCAGGCAAATCTCCATCAAGAAAATGTTTGTGACCAGATTTGATAATACAGTGGCTACTGAACACAAAATTAAACATTCAGGCATTCACTGGAAGACTGTTCTTTTCAACAGTGGCTACGTTTTTGTTATTAATTCAACAACCCAACCACAGGAAAAGTAAACAATCTTAAGTATTCTTTTGAAAAAAGCCATCAGGGAAGAAAGACATACTAATTATCGCAGACTTCTGCCTCATCCATAGATATGGCTGCATGATTGAATCCAACCCAGCATAAGTTAAAATAAAGAGCACAAACAAAAGACATACAGGAGAGCTGGGCTTGGCTTCAAGCCCACCTCCATCAGAGCCAAACTATATTTCCAGGACCCATCACAACATATTCCTCCTAAGCTTCCTCTGGGTCACTATGACCTTTGTTAAATGCTACAAAGAGTTATAAAAATGAAGACTCGGAGTGCATTTGTTCCACAGTTTAAATTTAAAGGAACCAGGGGATCTGAATCAGATTGCTGTTACATGTAATATACTGCTTAGCTACATTCCTCTTTGTTCCAGATGCATGATTTGTTACTAGTTATAACAGAATGCAAGCTGTGTTTTGTATAGACTAAAACCAACACATTACAGAATTCAGAAGCATCATCTATCAATTTTCTAACAGGAAATTGCACCTGCCTGCAAACTTGTCCTCGTTTGACTGAGCCCTCTGCGCAGCACAATGGTTTACTGCAACAGCCCTTCGCATTTAAAGGGTGTGGTTCAGCTCTGGCTTCACAGAAATGGGTTTAACTGTCTAAATTTAGCAGCTAGTGAAAGCTTATCCATTAAAAAAAAAAAAAAAAAGAAAACCCCTGGACAAGTATCAGCGTAATTTACAGATTGTGTTCTGCGTCTTCCCTGAGAATGACCTACATCAGTACTTTTGTTCTTTCAGTCTTGCAGTTCTCTCAGGCAAAGTGAGCATCGTACCCACTGCTTTGCACCATCGCCATCCTTCCCACGCTTCTTTCAGGAACGTTGACACTTGCATTGTTAAAAAAGAGGATGGGAATGTTGCCCCGTAGCCCTGAGTACTGGCCCTGACCACTGCAAAAGCAAACAGCCATTTAAAGCTACTCTGTTAAGATATTCAGGTTTATCTTCAAGCAAAAATGTAAAGCAAAGCTTCCTTTATAACCGCTCTTTCCAAGAGACTAAGATAACGGATGCAGTAAAAATAATGGGATTGCAGAAGGAGACAAGGTCTCCCATTCACAACATCAGGACGAGAGGTGACAGTGCAAAAACTGGTTTCAGTAGTGATTACTGTGGACACTGTCAAATTTTTCATTTTTATCTGATCTCAGCCCCTGAAATTTTTTGGTGATTTAACACAGTCCTCACCTGAGTAAAATTTCCTTGAGGTTCAGTGACATTTTTGTGAGAGCAAAAGTAAGTAAAACTAGGAAGTGCTGCACAGGCAGATGAGTGTACTCTGGCATCTGAGTTACACTTAGAACCATCTGCTGAAATCAATGGGGATATTTCTACAGCAAGGAACTGTTCAGAAACCTGTGTTGGCATATTACTTTGCATCCCCAAGTGAACTTCAAACATGCACGTGCTGTTCCCAAAACACATCAGGAACTTCTGCAGCACCATCACCACTCGGTTCTTCTCCATCACAACTACCCTCCTATTCTGTGTAGTGCTCACACCAGCACCAATCTTCTGTTTTGTGTCCCAGCATGTTGCCACTTTTCAGGGAGAAGTGCTGCATGCAAAAAAACTCACAGGAACTCAGCAGGAATTACTGCCTCATGCAGAGTCAAGAGACTGGCTAACAGTGGGGCTCACAGAGCAGGGGCTTACAGAGCACTCTTGGAGCAGCTTACCTGCTTTCTACAGGTGCAAAGGAGCAGAATGGTTCATGAGGAAACTTGGTGTCACATTTTGAATTCCCATTTTCTTCAGGCTGTGTCATTTTCCAAATGCTTTGCTGTGGAAAGAAACACAGGGTGATCACATATTAGGTCAAGCATTGTGCTGGAATACTGTTGTAGAGCTTGGGGACCCCTGCTGACAGCCCTCAAAGAGGGCTGACAGAGGAAATTACATGGAACTGCTTACGTCCCACATAGGACAAATTCTCGAGCAGGAACTCAAGAAAGAGACAGTAACTCTGAGAGAATGTGGAAGTCTGTCTTACCACCAGAGATCAGCTGACTGGTGGCATCATGTATGAGGCAAGGTCACCCAATTCTCACCAAACAAAAATATCAGCAAGAACATACAGGCAGAAATGTCTGCATTGAAGAACGAGACACTATGTCCCATTAAGATCCCACAAAGGCAGAAGTTTCTCCATTACATGAGTTTGGCTCCTGTGTCTCTGCACAGTAGGGATTCTCAGCTCCCGAAGAGTTCACAACTTGGAGGAGCTGTGAGCTGCTGCCTCTGGACATGGGTGTGGCTCTAGTACTGCCATAATTTCCTCTCTCTTCTGTTTCTGTTGTCCATGTCAAGCGTTTTGAAGTGGCATTGTTACTTATTTCTAAGTGCAGTTGCCACTGATGCTGAACAGTGATCCATTGTTCCTATTGTTGCTTCCACACTCAGTGGTTCATAAAAACAATGGTTAAGATGGAACATCAGCAGAGGGAGTCCCAAAACTGCTGACGGTCAGGAGCTGGGAAATCACACAAGCAGGAGGAATCACTCTGTAGTTGCCCTGCTTCTTACGCTTCTCCATAAGCTGCTTCTGCTGGTGGTTATCAGGTACAAGTCATCTTTGCTACAAGTGTGTACTGCTGCCCTTTTACTCTTCTTCTGACATTTCCCTGATCAACACTAATAGTGAAGGTTCTTTTATTTTGACTGGAAATGCCAATGTCCTTTCTACCGTTGTTTAGAAACTGCTCTCAAAGTGTAACACTTTGATTTTCCATGTCAATGTACTTTCCAGATTGTGCTGCACTAACTGAAGTAACCACGCCACAGGAGTGAAGCAATCTTTGCTTAACAACAAAGAAAAGCCTGAAATAAATATTGGAGCATATTGATAGAGAAAAAGAAAATCTACATTCTGTCACCTGGTCCTCCCGATGATTTACAATTTCAAAAATAACAAAGGGAACGTTTGAAGAAGGAGAGAATTAGGGAAGATGAGGAGATTTAAATTTCATCATCATTTTCTAGCTTTTGATAAAACACTAAATGGATGTTTATTTAAGAAATTTTTTTCCTCATTTTGAAATCCTAATTTCACCAGCTGTTTTATTTTTCCCCTAAGGAAAATGAGATAAATGTTTCAAAAAACATAAGTGGCATTGTTTTCTGAGAACAGAATTCCCCGTTTCATTAAGAAATTCTGAATCTAGAGGTCTAAAAAAAATCCATTAAAAATACAGAAATTGTATATATAAAAAATCAGAAATTGTATATTTAAAAAAAAGTAAACAAGCATTTGTTCAATACTCTTCGCTCATAAAAAGTAAGAGTATGATGTACTGCATGCGGAAAAGAATAGCTAATGATCAGAACTGCATAGCAACTCTGAGTTTTAAACGTATGGCAGAAAAGTATGTAGATTCCAAAGTGAAATAAAGCTTACTAGAATGTCTTGTTGATTTTGAAGGGAGAGACTTATGATGAAAGAAATCAATGCCCACAGGACACAAATACGCACACCAGGCAACATGAGGGCTATGGAACGAAGCTGGCATGGTTTCCAAAAGGAACTGTTCCTTAAACTATTTAATACAGCAGTTGTTCAACAGATACATGCATTTCTCTTCAGTAAAGAGTTACTCCCAAAAGAAACCAAGTCCTGTAGGATTCAGAATATTTGTGAACTTACATGTTTTGAAGACACATATGTATGAGTTTCCCAAAGAATAGGTTACTTATAACAAACAATTCTTTATCATAATGAATGACAATATTTAAATATAGAGTATATTCAAATGTGTTCTCACAGTAATTTCAACAATGTAATTGTAAATGGCAGGTGACACGCCAAACTGACTGGGAAAGAAAGCTGTCTGTGTTAATTATAAACCAGAAAAGAATACCCACGTTTTTAAAAAAGTGAAATTAATTACAAACTCATAAAACTTACAAAAATAAGAACTTCATAAATAGCTCACATCCATTTATAATAAGATGTTTTTTAACAATAAACTTTGTATAAATGATACTTTCAAACAGATAGTACATTCAGCATTATATTACTGAAGTCATCTCTACGTCTTTAAACACTTGGAGAGGTTCATTTCTGGCCAACAATTCAAATCATACATCACATCACAGTATTGGATAAACAATGATCAAAATAGACTAGAAGAGCCATCAAGAAAGGGCTAAGCAACAGAGAGAAACAATGATGAAATGTTGATTTGATCTTCTGTGGCAGGTGAAGGAACCTGTACAGAACGGATGTCATTTTTTTAGCAATGCCTGTACCCAAATTTGCTTTTGGCAAACATTGCTTAACTGCTGCTGTTTTTCATGAAGTCAATGAAGACTGAGTTATATAATGAGCTGGCATGCACTTTTGAAATGTTTACTGTGTTCCTTAAAGCAAGGGGAACATGCTGGTTCTTAAACTAATTTGTTTTTTGTTGTTGGCTTCCCCCATCTCTCCCCTTCTACTCTCCCCTTCTTTGGAATAAACATAAAATTACTGAATCTTTGGGTACTTTTTTTTTTTTTTTTGCAATTATACAACTGAAGAATCTGTAGTTTCCAAATGGCAAACAACTGAGCCATGTCAAGAGCCATGTTAATCTCATGTGTTCACCCTGTTGTTAACAATGAAGGAAGGGGGATGGGGAGGACAAAATAAAATCTGTCTGTTCTGGCCTAAATGCAGGACATGAACAAGGAGAGATTCCAAGAACAATGTAGCCTTTTTCTTCTGGTGGGGGATGTGAGAGGGAAGATGATGGTTACAGCACTTTTGCGGAAGGAGAAGCTGCACCCATCTTGCCAGTCAATACAGCATTCAGAAAGTTTACATAGTGGGAACAATTTCCCACCCATTATTAACTAGGAACTTGATTTGAAAATGCAGTTTTTAATTAAAATTGACACTTTGAAGCTTCATGCTGGCATCTACCATCTTGCTAAACACTGAGCTCATTTGTAGTTCCAGCAGTTTGCAAACAAAATGTTAGAGGTAACAAACCAGTTCCCATCCTGCCACCCTTATTCAGTCCTTAGTCTGCATCTTATCATAAGCAAAAGGGAAATTTACTCCAGTAATACAAAGCAAGGACTGTAGGATGTGGCCTCATTTGGTTAGAATCAACAGATCCCAGTCTTTATTACTTTTAAGTCATTATTAACGGACCGGAATTCTTCAGAAATGTTTGAAGGAAAATAGGGTCAGTTATTTTCAAGGTTTCTACATGCTTCACTTCACTCAGATATCCATAACCATTGTTATGACTACAGATCCCACTGTTTAGCTTAAATTACATTCTTTTCCAACCTATGCTCTCAGGAAACAGCATTCAAAGATAGAAATTCTAAAATAGTACTAAGAAATTTCTGAATAGATAATGTGCAGAAAGGACAAGATTGTTTGATTGTTTTCTTGATTGAATGGATATATCAGCATTTGCAATATATTCTGACTTAAAGGAACTCAAAAGAAAAACTTAGTTACAGCTCTGTTGAAGAAACCACCAAAATATCTTCACTGAGCAAGAGATCATTCCTCATTGTCTAGGACCTTTGTTTAAATAATCCTTTGGGGAAAAAAAAAATTATAAGTATCTTTTTTTTTTTCTAGGTTTTCATATTCTGAGGTCTTGAAGGACAAGCTGGGAGGGTGATAATTCTGGTTTTTAGAACTTTATTTGGATTGATGTCTTTACAATGTCTGATATTGTTAGGTTCATTACAAAGGATTTCACTTCATCTTACAGTAGAAGCAAAATATTATGCAAATTGAATAAAGGACTATCCAGTTCATGTGAATGCTAGCTAGAAAAGCTGTTGTTGGCTTTTGAAAAATCTGTCAACAATTAAGCTCATCAAAAGGAAATTCATAAGCCGATTTTGCAGAAATGTCTCACAAAGCCTGAACACTGTAAGGTACATTCATGTATTCAGCTCAGTTAAATTCTATTCATGAATTAAAGTAATTACCAAAGATTCATATGTTTGTGCTAAAAGCTTGCTGAATGTACAAATCCAAATATAGAAAGAACCTCAAGATTCCTAAATTACTGCAATTCAGAGTCATTTACAGAATGATCTTCCAACAGGAATAAATCCGTGTTCCAAGCCTTCTCACATTATTCTGAGAAACACCATCTTTCAAGAAACTAGTACAAAAAATGAAAGAGACTTGTAACACCTACGCTCAGTGTTCATTTATCAACTTCTATCTTGTATACTTCTAAAAAAACAGATCTTTGTTACTGCATTTAGAATATTCTTTAATCTCTATTTAAACCAGAGGACAAGGTCTTAAGAGGTTTCTACAGAGTATGAGAGATACTCAGTCCTGACAACAAAACAGGTAAGTCAACCACCTTCCAAAACCCTCTAATTGGGCAAAAGAGCTGGCAAGAAAAAACGTGCATCTTTTGTCTCATGATTTGTCCAAACCATAGTCAGCAATCTAGAGAAGTCCCTCCAGGAAACTACAGGCTTCATTATAGAAATTATCCCTTCACTGCCTGTGAATTTAGCAGAATCTGGTTTACATGGAATTCTGCACGTATATACCACTTGACTAGATTTGACTCATCACACATGATCTGTGTTGAAGACTTTATTCTGGCTTCTTCCAATAATTTGTGTTGATTTTGTAAGATCCTGTTCATGACCTTAAGTAAAGTTCATAGGGTCAGACCCTTCATTTTTCTTTGTCCAGCTATTACTTTCTGCCACTTCTCTTTCATTATTCAGCCTTCAGTCTTGCAGGAATAGGACTTGGCTGATGCTTATTTGCAAAATTCTTTGCCTTCTGATCTCAGGAATTTTGTAACTCTGTGCTTCAAAGTGTCTGATTAAGTCTGGATTAGGATTCTGTCCCTAATCTAGCATTCACTGAATGTTTCAGCTTTGGTCTGAGACACCTTATAAGAACAGCACCAAATTAAGTTACATTTTATTGGAAGAAACCTACCAGAGAACGACAGTTACAGTCTCTTTCCACATTTCTAGATGAAACTTACTCAGTGGCTCCTGTTTGTTGCTTTTTACATGTGAGCACAGTGGAGATAATGCCAGAAAAATGCAATGAAAAAATAATAAAGTTTGTGTGACTGTATGAGAAGTTTTAAAACACAGTAATGACTGTACCATTACTCTCCATATAAACAGTCCTATATTAACTCTAGAGTATTTTGGGCTGAGTTTATAAAGAAATCCAAATATTAAGGTAAAAGTCATGCATAAAGGAAGAAATTTCCACCTCATCCTGTAAAGATACTACACATTAGCTGCACAGCTACAGTCAGTCATAATACTGTTATCGTTCCAAATCAGAATCGGTGATTTTTATAGACATCTGTTTTCTTTCACATTTACCACATGCATAGATGTAGTGTCACTATTGCAGAGATGTTACTCATACAAAAACATCATAAGTCAACCACTAAATCAGTGAGGAATATGCAGCCAATTAGAAGCCATGGATAATATGAGATACACAAAGCCTTGAGGAAAATTACTGAAGTCACCGAGCCATCGATCTCCTTGCATACAGCATTGCTGGAGATGAGGTGCTGCTTGGCAAGCAAGCCTTATGATTAACGGGCAGCCTCAAAGCTCATGGAAGCTGGTGGACATAACTATCTTCTACTCAGCCTAAGCAAGGGAGCAAGAAAACACTCCTCTTGTTTACCAATAAATGCAACAATAGGAGCTACAGGCTATATTATGAATCAACATGAAAAGGCTGGAGGAAGAGCTGGGCTGTGCAGCCTGAGGGATCTTCCCCAGAGTCAAATACTGAAGTGAGAGATGGATTTTGCTTGCTGTAACAACCAGCTCTTGTCAGAAGCAAAAAAACATGCAAGAACACAAGAAGACAGCCCAGAGATGAGTCCACAGAGGCTAGTGAAGACAGCAGTATGTTCCTCGAAGAAAAGCAGAAAGCTTTTTGGGCAAAGTGCTGGAGGACTTGGAAACGAATAAAGAAACACTTGACGGTGTTCAGAGAAATTAAGATCAATGGAATATTACTTTATTAGGTAGTACTGTATCAAGGATATGGTTATCACAATCTCCATGCAGCTGCAACCTGTGAAAACCATGCACTGAGTCACTACAAGGGCTCATGGGGAATAATCAGGAGGGTGAGACCACAGAGGTCTTTCTTGCAAAGCTGACGGTGTCAGCAGGGCAGAAGCACGTCCCTGACACACTTTCCTCCAAATGACCTCTTAGCATGCTAGATAAGGCAAGAAATAGAGCTTCACGATTGCACATCCTGTGGCTGAAAACACAGAACAGAGAGGATGTTTCAAACCCATGCAAGGAGAGGGGAAAGCACACTCTCTGCCAGCCAGGCACTGAAGATGATCTCTTTAATGGTGAGCAGATGACTCAACTGTACAAGCATACAAAGACGTGAGATTTAGACATCAAGATGCACTGAGGATTTGCCCAGCATAGAGAACAAATCCATGCCAAGGCTGAGGGAGCCGGGACCGCACTGATCTGATCTGGCCACCAGATTATCGCCCATCCCTGCTGCAAACAGGGATACATGCTATGGCTACTCTGCCAGCCATGACGGGGCCGCGCTGTGTCAGAGCCAGATTTATAGCCCGTGGAGCCACTGCTCCACCCTCCACACTGCCAGCAGTTTTCCTCTGCCATGAGAGAGGGTCTGGACTGCTAAAACAGACCACCAAAGACATGAATCCCTGAATTCAGGTATCTTAACCCAAGTCACAGAAAGTGAGCTTGAATTTCTTTTCTTTAGCCTTTCCAACTGACTTTTCTCTGAATTTCTTTACTATGCATCACATGTTATGATATCTCTTTCTCCTTCCAGTCAGAGTAAAGAGCTAGATACCTACCTAATTCTGAGTTCTTAAGTCAGAAGTTAAGAAGTTTCTTTCCATGTGTGCTAGGTTAATGTACTTACATTAGTACAACAGCATTTAGTATTCACAAAAGTCCTATTTCACATTTAAGCTGTGTGAAATTGTTGGCAGCCTACTGACATAGTAGGGAGACCAAATCTGCAGAAAACTGTCCCCTCCTGCAAATTTCTAAGAAATATTTTTTATTGAGAATATTACCAAAAAAAATATCTCGGAACATCTAAAAGCTTAGGGCTTATGAAGGAAAGGCAAAACAGATTGGAGTAACTAAAGAACATAAAGAAGGCAAGTAATCTGTGCTACGGCAGTCAGGAAATCACAAGCCTAGAAAGAGCAGGCAGAAAACAGTCTGTGCTTTGCCAGTGCTACTGAACAATACCCCACTGCACAGCTTTTTAAGTAATTTTTAACATTTAGCCCTTTTAAAACATGTAATTGTGCTGTGGATACTAATTTCCTCAGATCCAAGTATAATTATTCTTCTAAATATTTGGTCCATCTCTATTGTAAGCTCTCCTTAAGACAGCTACAAAATATTGCTAATATTTTTGAGTTAACAGTGTGTTTAGAAGGTCATGTCAGGTTATTGCTGGGAGGATTAAAAGATTTTCTTTCCTCCAGAGCCCTTTGTTATAAGAAACCAAGGAAATTTAAAACAGGATTTATTCCTTCGAACCAGGACAAACCAACAGAGTACCGTGGCAAAAGCATGAAGCAAGAGCACTCTGGGCCAGGAAATTTACAAAGAAAGCTTTCTTCAAACTCACAAGTTAAGCTGAAATTTTAAAACTCTTAATGGTTCTACATTAAAGGCAGCAAAAGACAACTGGTTTCGCAGTCATTCACTCTTACAAGTCCTCTTTCAAAAGGCCGTATCTGGTAAGCTATTGATTGTCACTAACGCAGGTGGGCATTTCTGCTTCATTCGGTACTCGTCAAGCCAAGCCCTGCTGGCTGCTTCCAATGCCACCGACAGGCTGGAAGGACAGAGACAGCTTCGGCAACAACTGCAAGGTGGCTCAGTGGAGAAACAGGAAAGACAGGCAGGAAGAAAGAAAATAAAAAGGAAAACCAGGAAAATTCAGTCTCAGATGTCAAAACAAATCTACTGCCAGATATAGTGAATTTTCCCAGCAGATGTTACTTACAAACAAACAGAACTCTCTATCTTTAGTTTGAGATCATGCCTGTAGGAAGTTTTAAGTCAGGTCTACATCTTTATATAAGTGCTGTCACTATATTGGTCAACTCTCAATATAGGGTAACGATGAGATCAGGGTGAATGGTGGGTCAGTTGAAGTGGATGTGTCCTCTGATTTAGTCAGTTTAAAATTGGAATGTGTTAGCCTTATGAAGTGATCATGGATGTTCCAAAATTCATTGCTCAGAATGTAATTTGTTTGCAATACATCAAAACCCAGTAAGTCCTACCCTACCAAGGCATTAGGTGTCATAGTGTTTTCTGTCCTTACTCTTTCATACTGATCCCTCAAATACACACAACTTAGAACTTCCTTTCAACATGCACCTCATCCTGAAAAAAATTCTACTTAGACTTCTGTTCAGCTCTGCCATTAAAGTGACTTTAAGATGGCATTCACTTCTAAATGTTGCATCAAACTGGCTTTTTGAGCAACTGAAAGCAAGAGCATTGATCACATGCTCATATTCTGCTGGAACGGGGTCTATAGATTTTCTGACCATCTCCAAATGAACTTGTCATGCCGTAATGGATATCATGAAAAAGATTTGATGCAACAGCACTGACAGAAATATTTATACATATTTTTTTAAAGCCTTCATCAACAGGTGGCTTTCATCCACTACACAATATTGCTAGCTTAGCTACTGCAACATTGTGAACAGATGTTTTTAAGCATCATCAGTAGGATTACTCTAGAATTTACTCTTCATAAATCAGCATACTGTGATGTCCTTTCTGGTGGGCAGTTAATATATCCTGCTTCCATCAGTTCATCTATATAATAGTTCACGTAAGGATGAATGAGCTCACTTCTATTTGAGATGACAGCTTGATGCAGCATTTCAAGGCTTAGCCTAACTTGCCCTTAGTTGAGGTCAGGCAGCAACAAGTTCCAGAAAACATGTTTGTTAGATGTGACTGAAAACACTTTAGCACTTGCATTAAAGTCATAATTAAACATGAACACTGTGCCTTGATGTTGTTTAAATGAATGACATATTCCATGCCCAAAGGACTTTTCAGCCCAGTTCTGTGACAGACAAAACATAATAATTGATTCAAGAAAATATGAATTAAAAGAGTGCCAAGAGGTTAAGTAGGCTATCATTCTGACTGAACCATATTTTATGGTGTTACTCATATAACATACCTCAACAAAGAAGGTGGAACTCAGTTTAAACCAGCATGCCTCCACTAAAACAGCTGGCACAAAAAATCAGATGGGCTTGTTCACAGCTTCCTCTCGGGAGTTCTTATATAATCACAGGGACTGTAAACAAGAAAAAAGAGAAAGAAATGGAAAATAACTAATTAAAACAATTCAAAATTTTGAATTTTGTGAATGCAAAAAATTATATGTATCTACCTTTGTAATTCTAATCTGATTGGAAAAAGGAAACTTGAGTTTCCCTTCTTCTAAGTAAACTATCTAATTTAAAATAGCCTTTCACAGAAAATTTTTTTCACAGCATATCAGCTAGACATTTCTCAGAAGAGAAAAATAAATTATATTGTTGACATCTTTGCCCAGAAGTTTCTCTTTTGTCTCTAAATCATAATGCTGAGCTGAGAAACCTACCCAAGTGGCTCTAGATACACATCACAAAAACATCTATATGGGAGTAAGTTAGCACTTCAAGAAAACTCACTTTTATTTGGGTGCCTAAGAGACACCATCTCCTTTTCTACATGAGCTGGAGGCAGATGCAAAGACCGGGCAGGAAGGGAGAAGCTAGGATGTCCAATTAGGAAACTAGAGGGAACTTCACATTGTGTGGTACTTAAAATATGGAAGGGAGAGGGGGACCTGAGGGACCTACATCCTTACTCAGTCACAATGTCCTGATGCCTCATATGGGTCCAAACAAAGGGAGGCAGTGGAGGCTCAGCAGATGCAAACACTCAGGACAGATCTCATACTCCTCTCCTGCCACAGGCCAGCCTCCACTGAGACACATCAGGAGGATAAACCCATGCTGCTTCAAGGAATCCCAGCACTCAGAGATATTTCATCTTTCTCAAAACTGCAAGGTGAGAAGACCTAGATACACAAAGGAACTGTGCCTGTATAGAACAGTTAAATCCAAATTTTGACCCATTGAATCTGCAGGTAAGCATCTGTCTAGCTCAGTTCTAGTTCCTACAGGAAGGATTCATCTCATCTCACTTTGGGGGCCTGGTGTGCAATGTCTGCAGCTGAGGCAGACTGCTTGGCTCCTGACAGGCAATGGAGAGAAATGGGCCATTTCAGGGCACACTTCATCTGGCTATTTGAGACATCTGTTTCCAGAGATGCTTTATACCACAAAAGATCATCCATTTCTCCTGTTAGAGTTGTAAAGTCTAAAAAACTCATTCAGAAGTAGAGCCATATTTAGCTAAATGAATCTCAGCCTCTGAAGACTTCATTTCCAAGCAACATTCTGGAGGTGCCTGCTTCCAGGTACACTCAGAATGGGCTTCCCCAGTCTTAACAGGGCTTCCCAGCTTAGCATCTGTCAAATGAGGACCCTCGTTAAGCACAGAGTTAGGCATTTAATTAAGAAGACTGTACTAGAAGGGATACATTCAGCACTATAAGATATAATTCTTGTGCATCTTGTGTATATTCAAAACAGCACCCAGCCACAGAAGCTTTTCCTTGTACCTGGTCCGTGGCATGTGAGAAGAGACCACTTCAAATGGACAAAAAGACACGGCTCAGCCTGAGACAGCTGGTGAGGTTACTGTGCCCGAGTGTCCCCCTCACCCTCCCTGCACTGATATTTGAGCTGTTCATAAACCAGCTGCTGAACCACTGGAGTTATTTAGCACTTTAAGGGAGGGGTAAACAGCTAGAGGTGATAACCACATTAGTGGTCTCAAGCTGGCAGCAACATATAAATCAATCAGAGGCCTCAGGCACATTGAAATGGGATACACAGTCAGCAGCAAACTAAGCAGGAAGATGCTCAAGCTAGCCAGTAGGAAACACAAAAACAAGTGCAGTATAAGATCTCACACACATACACTCACACACATACACAGACATATACACGCACTTTTACAAACTGACTCAGAGACCGTTCTTTATAAGGCAAGTGTAAGGACATTCATCAGTCTTAGCCTTGGTTTCCTGTTCTGTGCTGAGAGATCTTAACCTATTTCTTCCAGCAGAATGTCAGCCACTAAGAAGTCACAGTGGGTTCCCACTGACCTGCCCACCCTCCATACACAAAAATCTTTTTATTTTCTTCCTTTTTAAAAAAAACTGTTCTGCTTTCTAGTTGCCTGTTATTCTCAGCAGATAGAGATTTACCTCTCCTTCCTCTGTAGTGATTGTCCTAAAACAGATTTTCTACAAATCATTCTTTTCCTTACCCTCTGAATACTGCATAGGGAAAATACAGCAGGAATATCAGAGAGTGCCAAGTATAAAAACTCCAGTCCTGGCTAATGTTACAGCATTCTCCTGGGTAAAAGATTTTTTTTATCCACCAAAACAGATGAAAGACCTGAATTGAAATCTCCTGTCTGAAAGGTAAGAATAAGTCTTTTTCTCATAAAATTGTACACATTCTCTCCAGACTCTTTTTTGCTGTAACCACAAGTGAAACAGGAAAGAAAGGGGAGGAGAACACATTTCTCTCAGTTTTAAACTCTGGGCTACAGACCCAGGGACTGATGTGGTCAGAACTGAGGCAGGTGGCACAAACACAGAAACAGACTGGCGGGTCCTGTGGGAATTTCACTAGCCTAGAAGGAATTGTCAGAAGGTGAAAGAAGGTAAGTGGGCAGGCAGAGGAATGCCGGTGATGCCTAGAGACATCCTTAAGTGCTGAAGAGGCATTTAAACATAATTCCATTAATCCAGCCCACTAGCTCTAGCAGTTCAGTTGCCTGCGCAAAGAATTGTGCTATGCTGCCAGAAGGCTACATATCTATGGGAACGAGTGGAGAATTTCATCCGTCACCATCTCTGCTCTGAGCACCTATTTTTTGCAAATGAAGGCAGTAGCTGCAATGGGCAGGAAGGGAAAAATATCATGCCTCTTCATACACTCCTTTCAAACAGTTTGGAGAGAACTTCTCCTCTTCTTTGTGCTGAGCACTGGCAAACAATACAACTTCCCTCTAGAACCACATGCACTGTGCATACAGGTCGAGTCCAACGTTAACCTACAGAGCCATTCTAAGTAAAAACACATTAAAGAGAAGTGCACTTAAAAATAGTTGTAATCATGTACTGTACTCAGTGTGCTTAAACAGAGCACGTAATATAGTTCAGTGTAATAACCACTCGCTACTCAAGTTTCTAACACAAAGGAAGATACAGAATGGAATTACAGTTCAGCCTGGAACTAATTCTGGAGTACAGCCAGTTCTATGTGATCTATAAAAATTCCTTTGTCAAAATGATGTGTCCCGTTGTCTTGATGCCTTGATCAAGGTTTCAGAGTTTTTCATTTCTCTGACATCCTCCACGCTAATAAACTTACACCGAACAAATGTTAATCTAACGGCACCATTACTAGAGTTCTGCTCAGGAATCTATTCCTTTGCAATATTTTCATTGGCATATGTAGTAGCAAATTCTGTCCCTGTATAGCTAGTCCTCTTTGTATAAATCAGTTACTTGAAAAGATAGTGAAAATGCAAACATTCTTGCAAAGATTTCCCTTTTGCCTGCAATCACCTTACCAAGCTACATTCTTTACTTATAAGCCATTGATGAACTGAATATAATAAAGCAACAGCAACACTTATTCCTCTTGTGAATAATCCTAAAGAACAGTTCTCAATAACCTACATGATTATTGATTCAGAAATTAAATTAGCATTGTCTTGATATATACTTAAGCTTCTAGGTTTTCATTCAGCTTTCCCATCTGAACTGAAATTTGACAGTCAATTTCTGTTGTTATTCAAGGATATATTTTTTTAATTACTTTTTCTATTTCCTTCACTTATTTGCATGGCAGAATCAGAATGGCACTATGCCAGAGCATATGGAATAATGGTAAAATGCACGAGTGCCCTGTATTTTCATGAAGTCTCTTTTAATCTTCTGAAAAGCCACTAAAAGAATGAGAAAAAAACTAAGCCATGTTATAACATAGTAAACTTTAAGATTAAGTAACCTCTGCACTCCTGGTGGAATACAGGTTCCTCCTTCCTTCTGCTGTAAGTTCCAGCCAGCAGATGATAGGTGTTCTAAATCAGAAAAGCAGCAAAGTGCACCTGACAAGGGAGAATTCTTATCAGAGAATGTGAACAATGACATACCCATTTTCCCCTGGCTGGTGCACCAGCCAGTGGAAGATTTGATCCAGCAATATAGGTATGCATGGTTAGAGACCTCCAGTTGTTAGAGACTGAATACATATGAGGGCAATATTTTTGAAACCAAATTCCTATTAAAAACAATAGAAATTTGGGTGTATAAATCCCTTAGTCTCTGTCCAGCCAAAGCAATTCTGCTAGCTGTTACTCATTGGTTTTAGAAAGATTTGATGCACAAAGAGAGAGACTTATTAAAAACAGAAAAGAATGTGTTGTGTCTCTGTAGCCAGAACCATACTTTAAAATTCTGTGAGCTGGGTTTTCCTGAATGCTTAAAAGATACAAAATATTTATAAACCCATATGAATGACCTAAGCTCAAGTATATGACTGTTGTTCTTCTCCAGTGATTCATAGGAGGTATGTTTACTCCTGCAATTGGCATAGCAAGCTTCCAGAAGAGGGGCAAAATATCATGTTTTCATCAATTTTTCTCATCTTTGAACACTTTTCTGCATCATTTATTGGTTCAGAGATTACAATTGACTTTAGGATAATTTAATTTAAAGACAAAATATTTCATGTTATTTTATGATTATTCTTTTTTGCCATAAATAGCCACCGAGTCAGCGGGCCAACACTCTTCATATGCCCCTCATCTGCTTTCCAATTTCATTCTTGCTGGATTGACTAAAATACAAGGAGAATAGTTATAATTTTTGAGCTAACAAGGTGCAATTCTTGTCTCTGTCCAAGGTGAATTTCACCCAAGGAGGACCAGCAATTTAGTGCATATTTGTGACCAGATCCTGAACTATTTGTACAACCAGCGTTTCTATTAGTTTCTGTTTAAGGAATGTGACTTCAGTTAGATATTGGTGCATTTGCCAGGAGTGAAGCGGATGGAAATAAAGCAGCCCTTTAAAAATGTTCTCGAAGTGGCTGGAGGACAAGTCAGCTGATGAGTATGTTTATTGCTTCTAAATAATCTGGAAAGCAAAAAAGATCATTTTGGTGCTGGGAAACCTGTTACTGGTGTTACTGCATAGACTAGACTCTAGGTAATTTTTTTGTGTCTGCTTCATTGACAGCTATTACAGTAAGATCTTTTTTCTTCTGTTACAATTCTTTCTGAGATGAACAGAGACATCTATTGTCCACTCAGCATCATACTGTGTTAGCTACCTACCTGCCAGAAGACAAAATCCATGATACTATAGACATACTGCAAAGATTCAGCTAGTGATCTAGCCATTGCCTGTGAGCATTAATAAAAATGTCAAGTGTGACAGACCAGACTGATCCTGACCACAAGTGATTACTGGCTCTAGGGAAGGGCTGGGGGAACCAGGGACATAGGCAGTATTCCAGCCAACCTTCCTAATGGAGGTGAAAAATAAATCATGTCAGACCACTCTGTTTTGTTCCATGTTTGTGGCCCACAGGTTAAGAGAGAAATAGAAGACAGGAACTTGAGTTTGGAAAGCTTGTGACGCATGCTATACAACACACCCCCAACACTTTCATCAGTAGCAGAAAGCTCTGCTGAACACATTACTATATGATTCTTGGATGAAAATCGTATCGTTATTTCTTTGTTTAGAAAAGATTTATTAAAGCCCAGCTAGAAGTAGAATGATGGAATACTAAGGTACACTTCAAATTTGCAGTGCATCTATCTGTGAAGAGTAGAAAAATCTTCACAGGGCAGGTTCAAAGAGCTGTCAATTAATCATTGGCTGTGAAATCTGTGAAATGAAATAAAAAGACAAGTTCTGCTCCTCAGCAGGAAAATCAAATGCATAATTACAGAGCAGAGAAGAGGAAGTTACCTGCAGAACTGCAGAAAGATCTTAGATACAATCACGTGCAAAGTGAGTTAGCAGTATGATTCTCTTGCAAATATAGCATTTTATGAGAGGTAATTAACCCACACCTCTTGGCACTAGTGATGCCTCAAATCAAAAACACAGTCCAGTTTTGAACAGCATGTTTCAAGATTTATGCAGATAATCTGAAGAGTCCAGAACAGAGCAACAAAATAAACCCCCACAGCAGGTCAGAATATACAGTCTAGGAAAAAAAAAAGATTTGAGTTTGTTTAGTCTAGAAAAGAGATTGAGGGAAGACGTAAATCTTCAAATATGTAAGATGCTGTTATAAATATGACAGTGATCAACTGTTCTTCGTGTCCAGCAAGGTTAAAAGAATAGTTCTGCTTACCGTGTGGCAAAAGAAGATTTGTGAGCTATTAGGACAAAATAACTAACCAAAACAGCCATACACTGGAACAACTCACTGAAGATCATCATCACTGGAGTCCATTATGGAAAGGTTAGACAAATTACTCTCAAAAATAGTCTTTGGCTCGGCTACAAAACAGAGATGGACTTGTTGCCTGAACTCCCTCTCATTCCTACACTTCCATGATTTACTCAGGAATATGCAGCTTCTTGCACAAGCCACTCTTTTTAGGGGTTTAGCAAGTCACACTGACTAATATATTGCAAGCAAAACCCTCTATCTTGATGCCAAGTATTTCAAACTCTATTTAAAACTTTACCCTGTAAAAACTGTTATGTTCTAGCAGGAAAATCCAGGAAGTAGTACTCTGCAATATTATCTTACCGAGGGAAGAAGCCAAGTTATTTCAAAAGACCTTTCAAAATCTCCTGTGTTACCACAGGACAAGGTCAGAAAAGGCTGATGACATTTCTCTGTCAAAAGGTAAGAAAACCCCAACACAGCTGGGATTGTCACAGTCTGACAAAAGCCAATACACAACAGTGGCTGAAGGCTGTATGGAGACTGATTCAAGACACTGTTACAGCAGGAACTCTCTGGTTTACAGCATATCTTGAGTATAAAATCTAACATCTAACAAATTAATATGTTTCAGAAGCTTTCATCCTGAAGCTGCCTGGGGATGCTTTATAACCTGGTGAATTTATTGAGCACATCAAACAATAAGTAAGGAATCCCTGAGCACCGACTGTCACATTAGAAAAGTGAATATTTATCCTTTGGATCAAACTATGATCATTTCTTTGTTGAGGGCATAGAAAGCACTTGTCAATTGTGAATCTCACCAAAGATCCCATTACAGACCCACTGACAAAGGCATTTGCTTCATATGGAGTGTGATACAGCTACTACAAAGAACCCAACCTCTGTCTCAGACGTTACATGTCACTGATGAAGAACAAGAAAAAAAGAAAAGAAGACTACTCCAAAAGAATTTACAATAATGAGAAGATATGTAAACACAGCAATGCTATGGGCTATGGCAGGAAATACCCTCTGAAAAATTAAAGTCTGGTGACTCAACTCCACTCAAGTGATGAAAGCATCAAGCCTAGCAAAGGCCTGCATAGACACAAGTGTCTACTATTAAATTCTAGGACAAAAATCAAGTAAAGCTAAAATCTTTAACACTCAACAAAAGATCCACTGGAGTAGCTGTGCTGGTGTGACAAGACATAATTCAGAAAACCACTTTAGCTTCTGAAGTCTCATAAACTTCAGCAGTATCCAGGCAATTGGTGAATGCTGTCCATCAGCAAGATTCTCCTGAGTTATTTCCCCTCAGAAGCATTTTACAAAAGCATTTGAAGGTGGTCTGGAAGAATGTGAACTACCTGGAAGGTTAATTCATAAAAACAATAGCCAGGGCACTGGAAGAATGTCAGTTTTCTTGTGAAAAATGTGTAATGTAATTTTCTGCAAAACATCTTCCTGGTTTAGGACATTTCTACATAAAGATTCTGTTTTTCAGAGATCCCATTCCTGCATTCCTTGCAAACCCAAAACACCCGCTGACATCATTAGGCAATGCATTGGCATCAGAAACACAGGATTAAGCCAACAGAGGTTGTGGGTAGCCAAAACAGTGCTGGAGACAGTTTGTCCCGGTTCGGTCAAACTAACTTTTGAAATCACAGCTGGTTCACAAATTGTGACCCTCGTAGGGTCCTAGCAGACCCCACTCCCCACTAGTGCTGGCAGCTCTTTGAGAGGCTGATCCACCCATGCTCAATGCAGATGGCCATGCTTCTTCCCGCCTCAAGCCAGGACCCAGAAATCCATTCTCCTACATGTAGAAAAGCAGCTATTCCCACTTCCTGGCCCAGCCCCACTCGCATGCTCCCTGGCCCCACTCCCGGAACCAATTCATGTGCAATGGTCTACACATCCTGCTGGTGGAGAAGGGCTAGGAGGGACTGTCTTGAAAAGATTTAAAATCTTATTAATGAATACAATACGAACTTCAAAGTCCTACTGGGGAGCAGTATTTGTGTAATGGCAAGAAAGAAAAACAAATGTATCTTGAATCCTGACAGTACTAAAGGCAGTGGAGGGAAACACCCAGGGAGCCAGGATTTCAATCAACAATTGATTTGAGTACCCATTCTTGTACTGGATGGAAGGAATCCATGTGAGAGTAACATAGGATAGGGAACTACAGATGGAAAGAGGACAGATCACAAAAGCAAAGGTTTAAGGTTGAAAAAAAGCCAAAGGCAATTATAACGAAAGCAGCTAAAACAAACTTGAACCCATGTTATTTAAAATGGGGAAACAAACTTTGTTAGTATTAGCCAAATAGCCGTTAGCTTGCAGGGGAGGGAGCAGATTCAGCCCTCGAAGCAACAATCTTCTCTTCACATCACCAGAGTCAGTTGCCCCCAAGCAGCTGACAAAATCTTGAGAAAGTTAGCCACCTCTTTTGTCTTGAACATGATACAATCATCTACATTTCTGACAAAGCCCAGTTCTTGGATTTAAGAGGTCTCATCTAACTGTTTCCTGCTGAAGGTTGTGCATGTGTGACCCCTTGGACAAACTCTGAGGAAAGCATAGAATTTCAAATACAAAACTCTGTTCAGAAAATGCCTTTCACATGGGGTTACCACTTTATAGCAAAATTTCTCCTTTTCTATATTGAAGCTGGCAGTTCAATATTAGATTCTAGAGTTGTTTTCTCTGAGCACAGTACTGCACCAGTCCTTCGACTACAGCACACTCCAGTCCACTGAAGCAGGCAGACAGATCCATGCTCATTATTTTCTTTTCTAGCAATTATACTATACAGGGAGAAAAGAGAAGAAGGTACGACAATACCAGCATGACTGATAATAATCTTTAAAATAGTCAGTTACAGGTCTGAGTTTTCTTTCTGCAAAACTACCACTGAAACCCAATGACCAGTTCTGGGTAATACTTTTCATTTTCCCATACAGAATATAATTGGCACAAACTCTTCATCAGCCTTCCTGTCTCCTCAGATAGTGGACAATGTTCAGAGGTTGAACCCTCTGGACTATGGACATCATACACTGTAATATATCCCATTTTGTAATTTTCCTCCTATCTGGCTGCTCTGTAGCACAGCATCTTTTGCTGTCTGATCTCTCCTCTACCTCCTTAAGAACATTAGCTTTCCTGCCTCAGTAAAGCCAATGTACAGATATGCCAAAGAAAGAAGCCAAGAGCTCTAAACACTCCAAATTTCTCCATTGTCTTGTCTGGCACATAAGGAAAACAATGGTTGACATTATGAGTGTTTTTCATTATGATGTGGAGAAAAGATCTGAAACTATATTTCCCATTGGGCATCACAACTTGATTTTAGAATTATAGAATAACCAGGTTAGAAAAGACCCACCAGATCATCGAGCCCGACCATTCCTATCAAACACTAAACCATGACCCTCAGCACCTCATCCACCTGTGCCTTAAACACCTCCAGGGAAAGTGAATCAACCCCCTCCCTGGCCAGCCTCTTCCCAGTGCCCAATGACCCTTTCTGTGAAAAACTTTTTCCTAATGTCCAGCCTAAATCTCCCCTGGTGGAGCTTGAGGCCATTCCCTCTCGTCCTGTCCCCTGTCACTTGAGAGAAGAGGCCAGCTCCCTCCTCTCTACAACCTCCCCACAGGTAGTTATAGAGAGCAATGAGGTCTCCTCTCAGCCTCCTCTTCTCCAGGCTAAACACTCCCAGCTCTCTCAGCCGCTCCTCACAAGGCCTGTTCTCCAGCCCCTTCACCAGCTTTGTTGCTCTTCTCTGGATTCGCTCCAGAGCCTCGACATCCTTCTTGTGGTGAGGGACCTAGAACTGAACACAGGATTCAAGGAGCAGTCTCACCAGTGCCAAGTACAGAGGGAGAAAAACTCCTGGGACCTGCTGGTCACACCGTTTCTGATACAAGCCAAGATGCCATTGGCCTTTTTGGCCACCTGGGCACACTGCTGGCTCATGTTCAGTCACTGTCAACCAACACCCCCAGGTCCTTCTCCTCCAGGCAGCTTTCCAGCCAGGCTTCTCCTAGTCTGTAGCTGCACAGGGTTGTTGTGCCCCAAGTGCAGGACCCGGCATTTGGCCGTGTTAAACCTCAAGCCATTGGACTCTGCCCAGTGGTCCAGCCTGTCCAGATCCCTTTGCAGAGCCTCCCGACCCTCCAGCAGATCCACACTTCCACCCAGCTTGGTGTCACCTGCAAACTTGCTAAGGGTGCACTCGATGCCTTCATCCAGGATTTTGAGGGTTCTGAAGACAGTATCACATGCTACATTACTCTACTCATATCATAATAATCATTATGACAAGTAAATCAAAAATAAATTATTTACCTGAAAACTAAGTATAAAATATCCACACAATAAAAAAAAAAACAAAAGAAGAAATATTATGATACTTCAACACACTTGTTTGCTCCGAATACAGACCAGACTGCTTCAAATTTAGCTTTAAACTTTACATTTGGCTTTGGGGTAAAAAAACAAACAAACAAAAAAAACCCCAATGCTTTCTTCAACCTTTTTATTAATTTCACAGAATTTCCAGGAACATGCAAGCCACATATCAAAACTGTAGTTGAGAGTTCCATTTTGGGATCTGGAAGAGTCTGCAGTTAATATTCCTTGCAATTACAATACTTTATAATCCAGTGGAATCTGTGTTCAATGGCATCAGAATATGGGTTTAGTTTAAAAGCACTTTTACACAGACTAAGGCAAAATGTTCATGAAGTATTTGATAGTGGGAGGAAAATTTTTTTGAATGAAGCAATAAATATAAGATTTCACAACCTGACAGCAGATCAAATTCACCTTTTGCTTCCTTGACTAAATCTGAAGTAATTCCATGGATGCCAATGGAAAGAAATTGCTGTAGAAACACTTGGGGCAGTCCTCCCCCTTTTGAAATCAGTGGCAAAACTCCCACTGACTTCAGATCACATACATGTTGCTCACAGGCACAGCACAGCTCTCAGTTGGCCTACTAACCTTTGCGGTTTAACACATGCTACGCTTCCCGTTTGCAGTCTCTGAGGTAAGCCCTCTGTGCTGTTGAAGGCTCCTGGCCTAAGGTATCCTTTTCTTTGTTTACTGTCTGGCTGCATAGATGTCTGGCACAGATTTCAAAGTACAGTAGCTCAAAAATATGCTTGGTGTATATGTGCATAAACCCTGTAGTGGATTGCATCACACATCCTGCATCTGAAACTAAAATCACGTAGCTAGTACTCTCTGTATTATTCATGGTTGGCATGAAGCAAGTAATAAAATGCTGCCATATCAGTAGCATGGCTTAGCAGTCTAAAATAATTGTCGAAAGTAGATTTATTCCAGAATGACATCAAGTAAATTATATTTTTCTTTGTGTGTGCAAGAAACATGAAATACTCTGAGAGATCAGCACTGTTCACCTAATCCAGTTTTCATCTGTGCCAACATTTACAGCACATATAAGAAATTCTATACTGTACAGTGACTGAATTACATTTCCTCTAGTTTTGCAGAGGGTGATACAGTCAAATGCTCCAAGCAAATTCAAAAGCACGATAAAAAGTACCAACTAAGCCTCAACAAAATATGTGCCTCAAAGCAGTATGAAAATTGTTCTATAACAATATAGGTCACTTACTGTATTGGCTGAACTGGACTGTATGGAACTTGCATAAGTCAAGCATTTAAGTAATATTTATTTTATGTAAGTTAGTGATATAGAATCACAGTTAAACTGCCCAAGTGAATCAAGGCAGCGATGGGAAAACACAGTGAGTTAGACTCCATCTTGTCTTTTATATATCTTTCTCTGTCCAGTTTCAGTGGAACTTTATAATTACTTCTGCCACCATATACAGAGTTTGTCCCTTTTTAGAGTTTTATTGCTGATTTTAAACTCCAGGCTACAATTATTTTACTACTAGCCCTTCCAAAAAGGCTGATGCAGCCATGGCACAGCAGCAATACTACCAAATGGAGTCATAGCGAATCCTGGGTTGCGATAGACCCCAGGGAATGGTGTCCTTTCTCAGGCCTTGAATTTCTAAAAGGTCACAGGTGCTGGCAATTTAGACACAATGAGAGGCAAGTTCCGGTTTGTTTGTTCCAACCTAAACAGGAAAAACAGAGAAACATCCCTTTACTCGGGACAGGAGGTACTGCTCTAATAGGAAAGTCTGGCCAACAAGGCTGAAATCTGGCTTTTATCCACGCCTAGTGGAATCAAAACCATTATACAGTCTAAATAGCTGAATAAATTACTTCCAAGTCAATTGATATCAGCATCCTTAATCTTAAAGTATTACCTCATCACAGGTTATTATTACTGTCATCCAAGGACAGGTAAAAATCTGATGTAACTTTCCTATTACAGATCTGATGTTTACAGAAATATAATATGAGTCTGAGAGTGAACAAGCATGGATTCCTGCAGGTAGGAGGGTTAATCATGCTCAGTTTCCCATATTTTTTGATCAGCTGATCCTAAACAGGATTTCTAAAGCCTGCAGTCCAATTTTGGTTCCAAAACATAGCCAGCTTGCCCTTGCTGTTTGGCAAGAAGCAGCAAAATTATGTTAACAGTTTCTTTTAAGAATACATTAGTAACTGCCAAATGACAGTTGTAATGACTCTGATGCATTTCTCCCCTCGGGGCTTTTTTATTTAGAGCCCTGTTGCTGCCCAAATGGAGAAAAATCATTCTTTGCCATGAACTCTCCCATCACACTGAACTTTCTCCACTGCCACCAGCACTATTACTTGTAAGAGTAAAGGAAGAAGCCACCTACTGCCTAATGAAAAGCTACTCCCACCTGGAATTACAGGTACCCAATTATGTATTAAGGGCCTGAAGCAGAGCCTGCTGAAATCCAGAAAGTCTTTCCATCGACTTCAACAGGCTGTTCATCAGGTCCTGAGAGCCTATTTTGATGCATCACTCATTTTTTCCCTTGTTTATTTAAAGAACTATTTCTCTGAAATCCAGACTCTTAATATTTTTGGTATTGTATCAGGGCAATGGTTCAATCAAAAGTTAAATTAAGAAGTGCCACTGCCTGCAGCCAAAAAGAAGAGGCTAACTCTGACATACCACCTGTGCGCTGCTTCTCTGGCTCAGCATTGACCTTGGTTGACAGGAACATGTGCCTGAAAATTGCACCCAAGAGGAAACTCATCACAACATGAACAATCACAGTAGAATGATAAACAACCATGCTGCACAAGAAAACAGCCGAACACTCACAGCAGCCAGGACTCTTAACTGTATCTGGAAGAAAATACGCATGTACCAAAACAATGTATGTGTGCATACATGAGTATGTATCTGTGTGTTTACATGCATTCTCTCACTCCACTTAGCACCTGGAGCACCACATTTCATTTCATAATAAAATGTATGTGCAAAAATATCTTTCTCCTCCATTATGACAGAGACAACTAAGATTATCAGGTTCCCTATATGCAATCACAACAGCAGGTTATGGCATCTTGCAGTGATTTAATCCTACTGATCCATTCACATACATATTTCCCCTTAAGAAGGCAACTACTGTGTTTATCTTTGAGTAGCTTTGATTTCCTCTAAATAATTTATGATTAAATGCTCCCACAAGATCAAAGCTGAGAGAAGGCCATAAAAAACACATTCGGTAAGAAACTAGTCTAACTGTGTTTCCTCTTAACTAATGGAAGGAACAATGGATTTTAAATGTTACATGGATGATTTTCTTGCACATGTGGTCTTACGCAAGATTCCTGCTGTGGAAGCCTAAGGTTGGCAGACATCTTCAATGACAAACTGATGAGCTAAAACAGTCTTTACGGGATCCAATCTGTTCACAGGTACAAGTACATGCACGAGGAGAATACAATACATCCACATAGAAATCACTTAAACCATGAAAGACCAGGTACATTCAATGTTAACACTCCCAGAGTAAGGCTTTCTGCCAAAGTATTTCAAATGGAGAAAAGAGCTGGCGTGCCAAAGAAGACTTAAAAACAATTCTTGCTTTCTTCTTTCATCTAAAACATTTGCTACTCCTGCCATCTCTAGACACCTATAGACCAACAACTGTGAAGTGCAAGTCACAGCAATAAAAAGAGTTGAAAGTGCTCAGTTCCCCATCAAGTAAACTTGTACCAAGAAATCCATTTTTTTTTTCCATGCCTGCATGTCAATCAAAGGAGATAAATATCATTCATGTATGAAGGCGACAAGGAAAGGAGTTGCTTCTCTGGTGAAATGTATGGGTATGCAGGCTTTAAGGATAGGTGCACTTGCAGTCTGCCTGTAAAAATGTCTGATAAAACTCCCTCAGTTTTGAAAGCCAAATCTGACACCTCTGAGGTAGCTTTCACACTGCAAGTGTCAACTCTGCTTAAGATGTGTGAAACTTGGTTTGGCTAGAAAAAGCTGTGGATCAGCTCAAGCAGCAGATCCTGCAGAATGCGGAGCCACTACCATTCCTTTACAGTCACCGATGGGGTGCATCCTTCCTCATCTTACCCACATGTGTGCATCGCAGCATTTAGTCATGTAAATAAGGGAAGAAACAGTGGTGAGGATGCATGGTTTTGGTTTTGTTTCAAAGACTGTCTGTGCCTGCAGACTTGCCAAAGCCAGATGCTGTAACTCTACATAGTGCTACTCTGCAAGATTGGCCAGAATCTTCCAGACGCTGGGTGTGGTGGGTGCAAGGCTGCTTCATTAGCTGTTTGAAGCTGCGTGGGTAGTTTCCATTGTGGTCTAGCAGCCATGCAGGACGCACCCAAAGAAGCTGGGTAAACTGTATACAGGAATTAGCCCACGCTAAATTCCACATTTCCACAGCTGGATCACTACCCATACCCCAGCGAGCTAGCTGAAAGCCAGGAAGGTACATTTCCAGTGAGAAGAGAAGAATTGAATATTCAGATGGAAGCCCCTTCTTTCTGCCTCCAACAGCATGGAATGACACCCTGATGCTGGAGAACAAGGTGTGAAATGGCTCTCTTGAAATGAAGTGAATTTTAGTGAGGAATCAGGAGGCATATTTGCTCAACAGAGTAGCCCAGAGCATGAAAAGATCAACCTTCCATCTTAGTGGTTGAAACCATGGAAGTCCTTGAAACCTTGACCTTAAAAGGAGTGACTTTCCACTACGGATACAGAAAATAAGGAAATCCCAGTAATTTCCAGCAATTCCAGACTTTCCAATCACCTACCAGTAAACACCAACTGAGAGTTTGGAAGGCCTACAATGGACTTCCAGGCAGCCCACAGAGCAGGGCTGCCAAAGCTCCACTGATCCCATACAGTCCTACAACCACTCTACAGAGCTGATAGTCAATCACCTGTCAAATGCCATTTTCACTGAGAAGCTGCAGGAATCGGGAAGCACAGTTATTTCAGAAATAAAATGGGGTTTGTTTCCAGAATGAAATTATCTCAACATTTCTGGTTGGCAGAAAATTATAATTTTTTTCCCCACATAAGTTTTGACCAAAAGCCCACACACAAAAATTAAAGAAAACAATATATCCCACAAGCCAGAAATTCTGTTCTTTGGCTTGTTTAAATTGGTAAAAAGTGGAAGGGAGAAAAGGAAGGAGGAAAACTGTTAACCAATATAAATTTTCTTGAGACCTTTATAATGCTACACTTGTTTTCACATAACCAGAGGTTTTGATACCAGGAAGAACAACAACAGTTTCTTATCTAAGCCTTCATATGAGCTCAGATCAAATTTCCCAGCTTTAACAAGTTACCACTTGTCAGCTGAACCAAGCAGCTTTTGTATATCCTCAGCCCTTATCTAACACAAGAAGATGCAGCTTAACATAATCATTTTTTTTACAGGCTAAACAAAGTTTCATTGTCTTTCCTATGCCACAGCCTAAACATATACACACTTACCACATGTCACCTATAGATTCATAGACTATCTCAAGATGGAAGAGACTCGACACATTGCATGCCTTTAATCTGCAGCAATTTGAATATACATGTAAAAAAGAAGCAATAATTGACTTGCAGCGCCACTACTTTGCAGCTTTACTGCAGTGCCATTAGGAGCATCACATAAGACCAAGCCTCACAGCCTTCTTAAATAACTAGCAGCAGAAAGAGCTGTTACTCTACTAGTTACTAATTATCTGAACTAATTAACTAATAATTAACTAATAATTAACTAATAGTACTCAATAGTCTCAAATACAACAGACCCCTACATCCACTTAACACACAAGTACCTCCTCAACGATCTTTGAGACTACAGTCTGTCCTTGCATCCTAAATTCATTATCAGGAGTATTAATTTGTGGTCATTGAGAATAAAGAGATTTCTCCTATTGCTATCAATTGGAGCCTTGCAATTTGAATGGGAACAGGGGTGTTACACTCAGAAATTTATAGATACCACAACATCTCCCTTGTATTGCAAAGAGAGCAGCACATTTGCTGGTAGCTAATTAGATGCACTATGTATCTATGTATTTATGTATGTAATAATAGAAACATATGTTTATATAACATGCGTGTTGTTGAAACAAAGGACTTAAGTTTTATTTCTGTAGCCATGGAACAATCTACAAGCAATGAAACATCTTGCATCTAACTTCTGCCTTGTTTACTTTCTCAAAGTCTCCATTAACTTATCTCTTAGTCCATAACATGGCAAGTCTGACACAAATTTCAAACTACTGCCATCTAAAAGGAACAAAAAACCTTCATCTTTGGAAATTATGTTATTATTTTACCCTAAAATAGAGATTAGAAGGAAAAGGTACATGTTTCAACACTGAGGTCAATATACAAGAGTGCTAGCTGTCCCTCCTATGGGACTGTCAAAGTTTAAGATAAAATATGCCATGATTTGCCATGATTAAGGACATGTTCACTTCCCAGCATTTGCTGCAATTCTGGCAAGTCATGAGACAGCAAACTTTAAATCTGTAACATGTCTGATAGAAGTGTTGGTTTTAAGGGTTGAAAATGTTTTAGCACTAAATATTAAGTCACTCAGAGATTGGAATATGTATGGGATCAATTTTTCACCACATGTCATCAGTCTTTTTTACTGTGAAAACCAGTGGGGTTACTCTGGCACAAAACCAGTGCGATGGAATGGAGACTCATGCCTGTGGTCATTAATGTGACCTAGTTGTATATGAAAAGGAGATGGGAAAAAAATTAAGAAAGGGTGTCAAAGACCAAACATGTTCTAAAATTACTTACCAGTGTGACATTAAGTAAAATCAACATTGTTTTTTGATAAAAACTTTGGTGGCATTTGTTGGAATTGGTCTGTGGGTCTCACTTTTCACTCATCATTGGGGCTACAGAATTTATGTCCGAATCAGTAGCAGAATGTTGCACCACCTCATCACCAAACTGTGCTTGTGCTTGCAGCTGGACAAATTGTTTGTTTGGCACGAACAAGTCACGTGCCATCCAAAGTTGCAGATGGAAACAGATTCCAGCAAAAAGTCTGACATCATTGTAGCTGTTAGGCTGTACTGTCTCCATTTCAATTCCCTCTCAGACAGTTTCTTTCTGAATCCAAGACTATCTTTTGAGTTTTGCCCTTGGTTTATGTTCTTGTAATAATTACACACAGTAAATGTATGAGAAGATTCATGAAAACCAAGAGAAGATAAGCCAAGCAGTATAGAAGGAATTTCTGTGCTAGACAAAGCTATGAGACACAACTCATGAAGGACTGTAGTCTGGAGAAAAATGGCTTGGCAAGTGAAACTGAAGGCCATAAAGTCACAGCCTTCACTGAGAAAATCCATTTAAATCAACCAGACTTGAGAAGTTCCATACTGCTGTTTGCTCCTTTGGGTTTGTTTTTCTCAGTTTAGAATCAGATCTGCCTTTGAGCTCTTTCTGCCAAACTCTTGACAAGTTTCATTTTGAAAACTGACAACAACGAGGAAGCTTTTAACTGCTTTTATATTAATGTACTTCAAACTCATTTTTATCTAGCTAGAGGCAGGGTTTAATCAATTACAGGTTCTTTCTCTACAGCAGGCCTCAGCTCAACTTAACCACAGTTTACACTGTGGCCTACATTACTAAATTCCAATGGCACTGAACTTTTCAAGGTCTTTCTTTAGAGTGGTAACACTGAGCTTTACATGATATACAGACAAGGATTTAGGAAATGCCAGCTGGTTACTCCTGAAAGGATTCACTGGTGGACTCTTCCACCACTAATGGAAAACTGAAGAGTGCACTTAGCCAGAACGATGTCAGACATTAGGATTTCTCACTACCCATCACACACATACACACACACCAGAAAAAAAAAAATCCTCTTTCATGCTTACTGGGAAGCTCCTGGAGGGGCCGAATTTTGCATTCCCTGCAAACCCCAAATTCCCTTGGTTTTCACTGACAATTTTGAGTTGCACAAGCATAATTCCCTCTCCAACTAGAAACTTCTGCCAGAGCCACAAAAGGCATGATTCTCCTACAACTGTTAGCCAGAAGATTTAGACTTTTTGAGCTCAAATTGTCAAGCTATCCTCCAGCTCTGGTAGTTCCAGGTTCAATTCCTGGTAATGATTAGGACAACAGTTACTTCATGAAGAGCAGAGAAGCCATCTCCAAGTACTTAAAAATTCTTAATATAGAAGAATATCTTTGATTTTATTTTAGTAAGCTTAATATATACCCACATATTATCTCAAGATATGATCATTAGGAAAAAAGTGTTGAAAACTGACTTGTAATAAGAGATGCAGTTTAATAATAAGTGGTTACATAACACAAAATGGCACATAATATTAGGAATCATTAACTGCAATAAAAAACAGATGTCACTGTGTCTATAACAACCATGCAAAATTCTACTTGTCAGTTACCTCTGGGATTTTTCTTTTATGTATACGCTTACATGCTAAAACTTGTGATTTCCATGGCAAAGACCAGTCAAGGAGCTTTTACATCTGAGCTTATGAGGTTTGATAATTTTCTAAGGTTGCCTAGGATAGAATACAAGAACTACAAGCAGCTGACTCGAAGTATCACATAATATTATCTGTGTAGGTATTTACAGCTTGTGTTTAGGAGGAAAAATGCATTCAGTGAGAGAATGACATCTTTTCAAGGATTTAAACAAAAACACAAAAAAGTGAGAGCAGAATTAAGGCTTATAAACAGGAAGATAAAGAGCAATTACCGCTTAGCAACCTTTCTGTGAGGCTTTCTGTCTGCCCCATTTCAAAGGCATGCCAGAAAAAAATACAACAGGTCATTCCTAAACATTATTTGGTTGGTAAGGAAAAAATGCTGGTAGAAAAAAAAAGTGCAGTGGCTGTTACCCTGTACCACAACAGGATTAATTAATACCATTTTTCTACATTTAGAGTTTTTCTTGTGTTGTTACTACACAAATATGGACTATATTTCAAGTTATTATATTAACCAAATTATCTGAGTTTCTGCATTGGCTTGGGGAAGCTCACTGCGTGAGCGCATATTCTTTTCTATACTGTAGCCTCGCACAGTAACTGTTTAAAATCTCAACCCTGAAAAAAACTTCTGAAACAGCTTAATTTGAATTTCTTCTGCAGTCAGTGGGACATGGTTATCCATATTTATATGTTTGACAGCTCAGGACCCAAAAGAGCTGCAGCAGGTTCCTCTCTCCTCACGCACATTGAAGTCTTTTCAAATACCACCAACCATTTAGGCAACTCCAGCTCTAAGCTAAAGTGCTTGAAATAATCCAAAGTGCACAGTCTAGATAACCCCCATTCTATGAACATATTTTATACCAAGGGTCACCAAATCTCTTCAAAATATTGTAAAGATGTAGAGAATTTCCTTCCTTTTCGAAAAAAAATGAAGGCCACTCAATGTGTTAACTTGGATTCATACTATCAATTGCTTTTTCTTACCTCCACAAAATGCATTCAAAATTGTAGTAATGGACTAATATCATGTGTAGGTCCCCTCCATTCCTGTAGCGACCAACTTCTACAGACAGATAAATTAACAAATCTCAGCATGTAAACTGATTACAATTCTTGTTGTCAGGAGCAGTAATAGTCTGCTTTTTTTTTTTTTTTTTAATCAACAACCTGAAAATGATAATATAAAGCAACAAGATGATTTGACTTCTGTCTGCATGGAGAAGAAAGTGCAAGCTGTTGCAGAAAAAATAACTTTTACTGATGATATACAAATATTAAGAGAGACAAGTGTGAACAAACAAAAGCTGTTTCATCAGATTCTGTAATGGAGATATGCAAAGGAAATGTCAATATGCATTACAGCAATAAAATGCAGTTACTGGCAGGTGGTTAACCCTTTCAAAACCAGTGATGCTGAAAACCATGAGACTAGATTTTCTATTTTCCCTGCACAGTACACTGTGTTTGGTCTGTCATGGCAAAATGTCTGCTGTTTTAGTTAACTTTGAAGTTTATACCGGTGCAAAATTCCCCTTGTACAGAGTGATGTGACCACCTGTCCTAAGCCATAGTGTGGTAACACACTTGCATGCCACACTTTCTCCCACAGTATCTTTTGCAGTGTATGCTTTTCATACACAAAAAGATCTTTCTCCAATAGACTTCTTATTCAGTAATTAGATAAACTGGCCAACTATATGTAGCAATCAAAGGTAAAACACCAATAAAAGCCTGCTAGAAGAACAGACAAGCAGGGATTTATAATAAGAGTAAGTCTGATGGAAGGAAAAAATATAAAAATGGTCTCTGCAAATTAGACCAATTCTGTTTAATCAGTTTATGTTTACAACATGAATTTACATGTCACCATGATAATCACGGGATCCATAAGGAAATAGTGTGATCAGAGGCCCAAAGAGTCCAACAGTTTTCTACAGGGCTCTGCTGATACAAACTGGCCGGGAGAGATCTGACCTGAGACCCCAACCAGAACCTACGGGCAGTTTGCAATGCTGCCTGGCAGAGCTGAGACATTTCCAAAGTGAGATGACAGCTGGGCATGAATTTGTGGATCCCGGCTGGGCCCACACAGGGCACTTGTGTCCTACGAACCCATACAGACCTATCTACTAGAATGTTTCTCAAGTTTACACTGGCCATCTGCGTAACAGCCCAAGTGACAACACTAGGGCACCACCACCCACCACACTAGTGAGTGAACAACAACATCTCACTCTTTTTGACCACCTTCTGCCACAGCTCTCCCAAAGCCAACAAACTGGAAAGAAAATCTGTGCAGGGCCATTTCTCATGAAAAGCAGAATTTGACATCCTGAGCACCAAGCTGTAATGGAATGGGATATTTGCATTTAGATGCCCTACCCTGCGCAAATCTGGTACTAGTTAGAGAGCCACTGCCTCAATTGCTTTTTCAAAAGCTTACATATTGCATGGTTCCTTAGCTACTCCACACTGTGCTTTTGTACGCTGCACTATATAATCTCCCAGTGCAGTAGGTGGGCTGACTATTTTTAAAGTGCTTTGGATGAGTTTAGGCTGATTATCATGCTTCTTTGATTTTCCTCCTTTTCGCAATAGAGGCTGAGTTTTGACTCAGAAATAAATACATTTGGCAAAAGAGAACAAAGGCAGCCTTTATATAAAATTCACACTGAACGTAAAATTAAGTCCAAGTATAAGACAAATCATTTGATAAGTGGTTAATAAAGATACTACTCATCAACCCACTAGTGTTGAACATGATAGTGATTTATAAATCTCTGGAATGTTTTTTAGTGGTGTATTTATAACTGCTTACACCGCCTGGTCCTCACATGGCTAGCAAGCTCTGCAGGGGCTGTTTGTTATTTAGGAAAAGCATATTAATGAAATCTTAACATAAAGTGAGTGGCCAGATAATATATTATGAGATATAATATTTTGTAATCCGTACATAAACTAAAGCATTTACCAGACCATTCTTTAAATAACTGTTAACATATTAAGCCAGCAGCAGTGATTCATACATATTAAATAAACAAGAAAGTAAAAGCTTGCAATGGAAAACTCTTCTATTGCTGTCTAAAGTGGAACCTAGCGAGCTGCAAAGCACTAATAAATACATGCCTCTGAATCCATTTTCACATTAGAGATTTTGAAGCCCCAACCTTGGAAAGTGTTTGGGTAATTCATTCTTCCTGGCAGAGGTAAGAGGAGGATGTTGTATGCACTACCTATGGCCTTTATCATGTAGCTGGCAGCAATGTTGCTTTCTCCTAGGGCGCTGCCCAAGCAGCTAAGGAACACCTCACCACTCACCCCTAAGGCAAGCACCCAGTATTCAGATGGCACTCACAGCTGCTGCAAGAGAATGGTTATGATCTCTTGCACTTCCACAATTCAATTTCAAACAGACTTGCAGTGCCAAAAGCTTTGCACAAAAGCTTGTTTACAGATTAGGAAAATTAATAGGAAAATAATGGATTTGCTCTTGTGTCAAAATTTAACTGACCTCTACATATATCACCAAGATCCTACAACTCACAACCAAATATAGATTTAGACACATAAGAATAAGGCAGTTTTAATACAAAGAGAGTTTCCAGAAGAGCATTGTTCGAGCTTTATTGTCTAGTTAGAAAGACAAACTAAATGGCCAACTTATCCTGGAAAGCATCAGACCCTTTTTCACAACTGACTGTTATTTGATTAGAAGAACACATGGCTGGATTCGGCACAGCTATACTGCATGCACACCCTGGGTCTGAACTCAGGGCTTAACCTAACAGATTTATCATTCCTGTGTACAGATTTGGATGCTTACCTTCCTCCTTGTCTCTCTCTCTCTTCTTTTGAGACTAAGCACTAGCTGTGTTAACACTTTTCATAGTTTCACTGAGATGGTTTGAATTTGAACTGGAACAGAACAGAAGAGATTTGCTTGCACGGCACACCCAAACTTTATCCATATAGCAACAATTAACAAGATCTTCTGCCACCACCTCTTTGCACTGAATAGAGATCCTTGTACAAACACTGACTGGTGTGCCAGATCTCCCCTGGCCCCAGGAAACCTGGGAGGCTGCAGAGTCATCACTAAGAAAACCCACAGTCCAGAATATGGCACAAACATTGTAGACTGACAGATCAGATGATGAGTTGTTTGTTATTTTGGACACTTTTGTTAGTTTGTTTTGCAGCTTTTTATGAGAATTCACATGTAGTCCTAATAGTTATATCTGGACTAGGACTATATTTCACTGTGAGCACGCAATCTGCAATTTAGTGCATCCGATAGCTTTTTTTTAACTTCAGATTTGGCCTTGTACTTGGAGTCCTATGGCATGCACTTGAGAGCATCATTGGTACATGGAAAGCAATTTTTCTCCTGGTAGATGGACCCAAGGGTTATGTTGCAGGGTACCATCTAAGGCACTGCACTTGCTATGTGAATAATCCAGCACTACTTCTCTACACACACAATGCATCTAAGAGACTTGTAGCGGCTGCAAACCTTGCTGCTGGCAAAGGTGCAATGTTGCCCCACAGTCCTAGAACCATAAGGGTTCATCCCTCGCTCTTTCTCTTTGTGCATCACAAATACCCTGTATGTGTCTATACAGTGTTTGGACCATTTTGATATAATTCTGTATCGTTTCGCAAAGTTCTCCAGGACCACAAAAAAATCTGGAGAAATAGAAAAAAGCAGGAATGGGAGGCAGAAAAACAGAAAAATTACTAGCGGTAGTCTGTGAACTTCACGAACCTATTACAGAAAACCCAGACGCAAAATGCAATATAGAGATAGATTTCAGCACCCATTACTCACCCTTCTTTTGCAACATGAGTAAGGCATGCACGGAATAAGATACTGCCCTGCATGAGACATCTAGCAGAACCTGGACCACACTCCATGAGGGATTTTCTGTCCCAAAAGCAAAGAAGAAAAAATGAGTGAAAAAGAATGTGGAAAAAGATGACAATGTAAAAGTTCTAGTGTGAGTTGCAGTTACATATATACACAACCTGAACTCTGATTTCTGAGTAGATACACATACCATGTTCTTGTCAGGCATTTGCCTAGGGGCAGATGATTTTGCTGGACTTTAAATACCTTCTGCGGGGAAGGAGGAGAGTCAGATTTCTTTTGTCATCTTTACACTTACTGGAATTTCTTTCCAACTTTGTTCTAGCTCCAGGTTAGTTTCGTCCAAGATTTTCTCTAAGTGTACCCTACTCAATGTGTGGGCTAGGCAGACTTTAGAAATAGGGGAGAAACAAATTAGGAAATAGCCTCTTGCTTTTTCGTTCTCTCCTTACTTTTTTAATCTTGCACATAGGTTGCAAGCTGCATTCCCATGAAGAAATGCATTGCACATTAAATAAGGGATAGATCAATCAAACTACAGTCTCTGAACACTGCTTTCTGCATGGTCAATGGTCCAGTCCCTTCACGTCCCATTGCAATACCAGTCACTCCATTGCAAGTCTCACATTTCCTATTCTCTTTCTCTGCTCCCCAAACACCCTTTCCCTCCTTTCCCTTTTCCTCTTTTGTTGGCTTCTTTTGCTCCTTTGTACACAAGGACACACCTCTGCACCTCACTACTAAACTCATACTCAATTTGTCAATAATAAAGCTGACATTTAGTGTCAAAATTAAAAAGCTAAGTAACTGTGACTAATGATAAAGGAGGAGATAGGGCTTCAAGAACAATGTCTATACTAGGCTAACGCTATCTCCCTGTGGTAGTCACTTAGGAAAATAATGTGAAAATACATAGTTTGGGGCATTCCTTAACCTGATAAGGTCTTAAAATTTCTATCTGCAAGTCGTTTGGGGATTTCCTGTGTGGCATCTGGCATCCAGATTACAATACTCCATATCAATGCATTAATTTCCTCAATGATTTTTTCAGTGTCTTCTCATTTTTGTATTTGTCAGAAGCAGTGATTAATAATTAGTTGACTCTTCTTATTACTCTCTTAACTAACATGCAATGCTTCTACTAACATCCTGTCTGACTGCAGACATGCTACATCCAGTTCATACAGCCATAAAGTTTTTTTTCACATCCAGTCAGTAATCACAAGCTGCTATTTTCTTCCACAATAAAAATAAAACAATTATCATTACATCACATCTGTTTTCTAACTTCAAACAAGTGTTTAAAGGACAATTCTGGAGCCATCAACATTTCTCAAAATATTGTTTCAAATTCATCATTCTAGTGCCAGGGGCCGTATAGTGCAAATTAATTTGCATGTTTTTGGAGGTGAGCCTGATGGCAATGCCAGCCTCTGATTTTCCACATCCCAGAGTGCACACATTCACCAATGGTTGTAGTACTTAATAACAACACTTTGCTAAACAGTAAGCCTAAAAAGATTATCAGTATTGCCTGAACAAGATAGATGAATAAGGTAATGACTGCAGTCATTTTAGCCTACTTTTCAAGAGTTACCGGACAACATGTGATATATTTGTAAGTGGAACAGAGCTCATATATAACTCAGAAAACATGATTTTCAAGAAATTTCAAGAAAGTTGAATAAAATCCCTTAGGGTCCTTTCAGGTTTTGTTGACAATTTTTCAAGAATTTGTATAGCTTCTACAGCTGCATATCATAGGATTTCCAGAACGGGTTGACTCAGACACACCCACATATTCTTGTAGGGTTCTGTTTTTTACAAGGCACATTGTTAAAATGACAGTTATGATTTGGCTGTACTCGTTACTTTGTTTTAATTGTCTTTATAGACTTTTACACACGTTGGTCTCAATACTGCTGGGCTTTGTAGCAACATGAAGAAGCTTAAGACTTCATCCTTCAAATAATTAATGAACCCAATCCAAAGAGTCACATTGATCTCAGTGAATTTTGGAGCAGGTTAAACAATCACACCATCAAGAACAGCAGCAGAATCTAACTAGCGAGATAATATGGTCTGTCTCTATCCTTGTAATTGTCTGCAACAGTGTCACTCTCACAGTAGGGGTAAACTCTGACCTCACTAACATCACTGACTAAACCCCTACAGAAGATTTCACCGATAAGGTTTCACAGATACATACACCTTACAAGCTAATTCACTTATGCTGTTATTTACAATTTGAGAGCAAGTCACCTAGAAAATTGTCAGAAAGTTCGCTCCTTACAAATAATTATCAAAGGAAAGATGAAGGGGTTGAAGAATACTGAACACACAAGCTCAAAAGCTTAAGCGGTCATTTCCAATTTTTCATGTATCTGATGCAATTTTTTTAGTGATTGCAGCATAATTATAAATTATTAACAGGGCCTTTTTCTTTTCTTTTCTTTTCTTTTCTTTTCTTTTCTTTTCTTTTCTTTTCTTTTCTTTTCTTTTCTTTTCTTTTCTTTTCTTTTCTTTTCTTTTCTTTTCTTTTCTTTTCTTTTCTTTTCTTTTCTTTTCTTTTCTTTTCTTTTCTTTTCTTTTCTTTTCTTTTCTTTTCTTTTCTTTTCTTTTCTTTTCTTTTCTTTTCTTTTCTTTTCTTTTCTTTTCTTTTTTCTTTCCTTTCCTTTCCTTTCCTTTCCTTTCCTTTCCTTTCCTTTCCTTTCCTTTCCTTTCCTTTCCTTTCCTTTCCTTTCCTTTCCTTTCCTTTCCTTTCCTTTCCTTTCCTTTCCTTTCCTTTCCTTTCCTTTCCTTTCCTTTCTTCCTTTTTCCTTTAAATTTGCAGCTGTGGCTCAATGCAAACTCATCCAGTCATTGCCCAGGAGAAAACTTCTATTTTGTAAAGCGAACATTGTGCTTTCGGGACCTCTCTGAAAACTTCTAACAGTGTTCCACCCTTGGACCTTTAAATCCTTCAGTCTCTAGCCTGCATTCTCACCAGCTGTCCCTTTTTTAAATATGCTTTTGTGAAACAGTATTGAAGTGAAAAATGCTCACGAAGAACTCTTTTATTATTCTAAATACCAAAGGTAGTTCTCTTACCTTAATCCTTTGTTTAACAAAAAAAATTGGCCAAAAATAGCAATAAAATAGACCGATTCCCAATTTCCTATGTTACAGCCAACAAACTGATTACATTATTACTAGATAACATCACCTCTTTGGAATTAGGCTGCTAGCTGAGGTCTTATTATAGTAGTGAATTCACACCGCCAGGGTTAGCAGTGTCAGCATTTCTATTATAATAGCCTCTTCCTCCTTCTCACTTTTCTCAAAGGACTGAAATTTGGACTTAAAAAAGAATTCAGGGTTCAAGGATGGGCAATGTAAACCCTGTCCATAATTCTACAGCTTATCATTTTAGCACATTTCTGACAAGTAGCTTTGCAGTATCGTTAAGTACAGGCCCAGTCACGCCTTCTTCCTACACCCAAAACTTGAGCCTGTATCCAGAGAACAGCACTCATTCCCATTGCCTCCACGGCTCGAGTTTCTTAATGAAAAAGCTTTTAACAGTCTCTTAATTTTAGGGAGCCACTGTTTTTGGAACTGTGCATCCAACCAACAGAGTGGACTGGAAGACATATGTTGCCACAGCATCACTTCAAAAATGTGTTTCAGAGCAAGGATGTCATGCACAAAGCATGTTTCTCAAAGGCATTGCTCGTGCTGAACTACACAGCGAAAAAGGCTCCACCTGGGACCTCTGAGCAGAAGCCAGAGAGCTGTTGCACGCTCACCATAAAGACATCTGCCACACGTTTCAGCTGGGACACGCCACGGAGACTCCATGGAAACCATGTGCAGCTGAAACCCTGCAGCTTATTTGCTAAACGGGGCAGACCATTGAGGGCAAGCATCACACCAATGATGATGCTCCTCCCTTGGCACTCGCCCTCTCCGCGAATCAGCCCCCCAAGTCCAGCGCTCAGTCAGCTTTTCTTCGTGTTTGCCTTTGCCTGGACGAGTGTGGGCAACCCTCTCTCTCTGGGTCGCCCCGATGGTGTGGGCGCCCGCGGGGACTGAGCCCCACTGAGCCCAGCTCATGTCACCGGCCTCAGCCCGCGGTGATGCCCGGAGACAGGGACACGAGGGTCAACCCCAGCCTGGGGGTGATGCCCGGGGACAGGGACATGAGGGACAACACCAGCCTGGGGGTGATGCCCCGGGATAGGGACACAAGGGACAGTCCCAGTCTTGGGGTGATACCCGGGGACAGGTACACGAGGGTCAGCCCCAGCCTGGGGGTGATGCCCGGGGACAGGGACACGAGGGACAGCCACCCCCTCCCGGCCCCGACGGTCACTTACGCTGGGGAGGGCACTGCTGGACCCCGGCAAGGAGGCGGGAGCCGCCTCCCTTTCGGTGTCGGAAAAACGGGCGTTTATTCCAAACTTGCAGGAGCGGGGGGCCGAGGATGGGGGTGCGGGGAAGGGGCTGTCGGGGTGCGGTGCCCGGGGAAGGGGTCTCGGAGCGGCTGCGGCCCCGAGGCTCCCGCGGCAGCCGGGGCGCTGGCAGCCAGACGAGCCGCCGCTGTCCTCGCGTGAACCCGGCGGCGCTGCCAGCTCCGGCTCGCCAAGGCGAGAGAGCCCGGGGCGTGCGGCAACCCCCGCGGCGGGGACGGCGAAGACGGGGGCTGGGGGGTTCGGGAGCGGGGAGGGAGCCCCCTCGGAGAGGTAAGCGTGGGACGGGGAAGGGGCGGCGGGGACACGGTCACGGACGGGGCAATGAGCTGGATGCTGAAAGAGGGGGGGGGGGGGGGGGGCGGGGGAAAGCGCTGTCCCCACGTCCCCGAGGATGTTCGGGGCGAGGAGAGGGGGTCCCGCTGCCCCCCAGGAGGCGAGGGTTGGCCCCCGACGGCTGGGATGCCCGGCCCAGCTGGAAGAATTAAAACACCCGCATCCTCTGCCCCGCATCGCGTTACCCTACGACCTTATCTCCTCGCTCCTGACCTCGGGATGCGGTAGGAAATCGGGGCGACAGCCCCGATTTCCTACCGCATCCCGAGGTCAGGAGCGGGGACGACGACACACACCTCGTCGACAGCCCCTTCTTTTGTCCCCAACCCATGATCTTTTTTTTTTTCTTTATTTCTTTGCCGTCCCCCCCTCCCCGTCCCCGACAGCTGGAGCGGGGAGTCCCTAAGCAGGAAAGCGTGGAAAAGTTCGAACGCCTTCTGCCCAGCCTGGCATCACGAACGGGCGACCCGGGAAAGGGTTTTTAAGGGGATGGGAGGGATGGATCACCGGGAGGGAGAGCCCTATTCGCACCCGCCTTGTAGCAGGTGCCTCTGGGCTCCTCCGCTTCTTCTTCACTGGGTCCCTGTGAGAAAGGCTCCCGAGAGAGCCCCGAGACAGCACCTTAATAGCCGTAATGATTAAAAACAACAACAAAACAAACAACAACAAAAAAAAAACAACAACAAAAACCCCCTTCTGCCTGGCCTTAATGATCCTTTACACACATTCTCCACCCGCTCCCTCCCCCGTCCCCCCAGTGAAGGGCACTGATTATTCGCACTCCTCTGCGCAGCCTGATGAAAGGACTTTATCCTCGAGTGACACCATCGCTCGCTCCTCCTTCCCCCTCCTCCTCCTCCTCCTCCTCTCCCCAGCCCGCCGGCCGCCTCGCTTCGCTCTCAGCCCTAATTGGGCTCTTGCTAATATGATTAAAGCCCAGTTAAATGTTTCTTGATAAATCTTGTCAAGAGAGGATCCCCCCCGGCGCCCTCCCCTCTCTCTGTTGGTTGTCAGGAGCCCGGTTACAGACAGGACATGCCCGGCTCCTGCTGTTCATCCTCTGGTGGGAAGCTGGCATTTCACAATTGTTCCTTTAACAGGCTTGTTTTGGAGCCGCTCCTGGGGATTGTTCCTCCTCAGGCCGGGCTTGTTGATAAGAACCGCCCGTGGCTTTTATGTAACACGTTAGGATTTGGTCCCGGTCCCAAAATCACACTGTTTCTTTAGCCTTTTCTTTCATTCCTCCCCCCTCCACCATCCCCCCTAACCCTCCCACCCCATTCCCGCTGCTGAGCTTTTTCGTAGCCTCTTCCCGGAAAGTCTCTTGCTCGATGCGAGCCGACCCGGCGCGGTTACCCGTGTAAAAAGCCGCGGAGGCTGCTCGGGGTGGGGGGGGGGAGATGCGGGAGATGCGGGGCAGCCGATCCGGACCCCGCTCCCCACGTTCGCCTCCCGCAGCCCCCCGGAGAGGCTCTCGCCTCGTTGCCCCCCACGAACCGAGCCTCCCCGGGCTCCCCCACGTCTCATCTCAACCCGCCTCTCTTTTTTTTTTTTTCGGTTGTTCAGCTGTAATTGGGCTCGGGGGATGAAACCCAATCCCGCACCCGAAATCACTTGGGGAATGTGGCTGAATTCGGAGGGGTGAGGGGATGAGGAGCCGGCAGGCGGTGGTGGAGGGCGAGGGTGCGGGGTGCCGGCCTCTGCCGGGCTCGTCGCTGATGCTGCCGGCTCGCTCGCTTTTTTCGGTTTTCTTTGGGGGTGCCGAGCCTCGGCCGCGGCTTTTCGAGGGCGTTTGCTTCATTCTCCCTGGGCTGGGGGGCCGGTGAGGGTGTGTTTGTTCGGGGGGGGAGTAAGGAGCGCCGTTCGCTCCCCATCGAGCCGAGTGCGGGCCGGCAGCTCTCGGGTGCGGGGCTGCAGGTGGCAGTTCCCGGTGGCCCCAGCGAACCCCGGGCTCCATCCCGAGCCCAGCGCGGGGGCCGAGAGCGGCTGCCGCATCCCCTCGTCTCGGGGAACACGCGCTGCCCTCACCCACGCGGAGCTGGGTCACGGGCCGCCGAGGGACAGGGACAGGGACACGGACAGGCCGCCTCTGTCCCCCGCTCCGGGGAGGACAAAGAGCCCTCGCACCCCTCCCGCTCGCCATCGTTTCAATCCCGCAGGCGGCTCCTCTCCGTGCCCGCGGGTTCTCCCGCTGCGGTGCGGGACGGGGCGGCCCGCGGGAGGCCGCGGAGGAAGGGGATCAAAACCAACTCAACGAAAAGTACGCCTCGCAGCCCTGGGGAGCGAAGCTACAGCAAAGGCGCCTGTTCCCTGGGCAGGGGGGAGCCCGAGCCGAGGGGTAAAACGGAATTCGTCCTCCTCGCCGAGCCTTGCAGCCTCCCGGCCGCCCGGAGCCCGGGAGCGTGAGAGAATGAGCCCCGACGGGGCGAGGGGAAGCGGGCAGAGCCCGAGGGGGGGAAGAGATGGGGCAGAGCCCCGGGGGGGAGCACAGAGATGGGGCAGAGCCCCGAGGGGGAGCACAGAGATGGGGCAGAGCCCCGGGGGGGAACACAGAGATGGGGCAGAGCCCCGAGGGGGAGCACAGAGATGGGGCAGAGCCCCGGGGGGGAGCACAGAGATGGGGCAGAGCCCCGAGGGGGAGCACAGAGATGGGGCAGAGCCCCGGGGGGGAGCACAGAGATGGGGCAGAGCCCCGGGGGGGAGCACAGAGATGGGGCAGAGCCCCGGGGGGGAGCACAGAGATGGGGCAGAGCCCCGGGGGGGAACACAGAGATGGGGCAGAGCCCCGGGGGGGAGCACAGAGATGGAGCAGAGCCCAGGGGGAGTGAACAGAGAAGGAGCAGAGCCCAGGGAGGGTGGCGGACATGGAGCACGGAGCTGAGCATCCTCGAGGAGGGCAGAGAGTGCGGAGCTGAGCACCTCCGAGGAGGGCAGGGAATGAGGAGCTGAGCAGTCCCGAGGAGGGCAGGGACCTGAGTCCTAGAGGTGTTTCTACGAGTAGGTTCGACTCAGTGGATAGTCGGACCCCTCGGGAGAGGTATCAGCCGTGGTCTGAGGATGATTCCCTCTCCTTCCCCTTTCCTCCCCCTCTCCCTCCCTCCTCAGTGTGTCCCACTCCCCGACACGGGGGGAAGGGGGGTGTCTAGGCTTGTGTGAGACCACAAGAGCTGAGGCCCCTTAGCCCCAGGGCTGTTGATTTACCCGAGGAGAGTCCCAAATAAGAAGCTGCTTGTGCTGAAGCTGGAACGCTGGAGGCTTTCTAAGAATGGTGCTTTTCTTACTCGTGTGGGTTTTTTTTCTAAATTATTTTATTTTTATTGGTACATCCAAGCACCCTACAGCATTGCTGGCATCTTTCCACCAGGTACCTAGGGCTCAGAGGAAAATTCAAGTGAATCTTATAATTATGAGACAACTTCCCTCCCCTCCTCCCAAATAAAAGAATTATGAGATGAGTGTTGGTAAAACTGACCAGGAAGGAATTGAAGCTGGAAGCAGGAAAGGACCTTCACCTCATCAAAGCGGTGAGGACCAAGAAAGGCCTTCCACAGGGAGGAAGGAATCAAAGCAGCTGGAAGATGGAATTTGACTGGTTTATGAACCAGCTTCTGAGATGTGGTTACCACCCACAGCGAGAGACTTGACCCCATGATCCAAAACGTCCCTTCTAATCCTCTTCTTATGAAATATTTTACCTTTATGAACACCGAAAGAATCTCCAAGTATATTGCACACATTAAACTACTCTGCTTCACTGTGCTCTTGTAGGTACAACTCTCTATTCTCATTCTACAGCAGAGGGAAGTGGTTTGCTCCAGGGGTCACACTTGAAGCTTGGAGCTGTGGGCACTTAGTCATGACACCCAGAGTTCACATCACCACCCATCATTCCTCTGCTCTCTGAGGTTCCAAATGAGACTGATGCTGTTAGAAACCATGAGAAGGCTACCCGCAAATACAAGAGGCTGCTTTGCAAGATCCAGGAAATACCAGTTCTAGATGTTGTTTTAAAGTTAAGTATACAGTGTCAGGAAACATACCTGGAACTGAAGGGTTTAGGTTTTAGCCTCTCAGTGTTTGACTGTTACCATGATTTAACTAAGCTCCATGTAGTCTTGATAAGTAAACCCTGCTACTTCTAGAAGAATCTTGCTGAACTTACTAAAAGATTTCCTGCTCACCTGACTTGCAAAAGCAATCGTTTTCTTTCTGAATAAATGGAGAGTACTGGCTGATCCTCATGCTTTTGATGTAGACAGAAAAACCTAGACTCAAATCTACTTGCTTTTCTTATGCAAATCTTCTCACAGGATTAGAAGGGAAAGTAAACAGCAGTCCAACCGTAAGATCTTTTTCTTTCTAGAGGCAGGCTGTTGTATAAATCTGAAACAGAAACTGTTTTCATTTGAAGATCAAATAGAAGTTACGCAGTGAAGCTGACAAACAGGGGCAGAATAATCTGTTTGTGTTTTTGGGAAGTTGATAGTTCTGGTTATGTTTCAAGGCAAGTAACTTTTAAATAATATTTAACGAAATAATTGACCTTGATGTTTAAACTACAACTTCCTTCACGTCATTAAGCCCACTTTTTAAAAAAAAAATGTTTAGTATCTGAACTCTGCCGTTCATTCTGCTAATCTCGTAATAACATTTGTTTCTTGTGGAATTTTGTTTGATGAACTCCTCTGTGAAAGAGGAGAGAAAGAGTTCAGAACAACACGAGCTTTACAGCTCATTTATATTTTTTCTCCCTGGAAAACATTAAAAAAAAACAAAAAACAAAAAAAACCATGCAGAATGACTTTTCAGGAATAATTTTTCAGATGGAAGGAACAAGAAGAAACTTTGTACAGCTGAACCATAAACCCTGGGACAAACTGTGTTCTTTTAACATATATTCGAACAGTTAAAACACATTGTAATACTTGGCTACAAAAAATTATTTTGTGGAACTTGTCCTCATGATAATTAAGGTGTGAGACTGCTTTTGAAATGTGAGAGAAATGGAACTAACTTCATAAAGTGTGTCTTTCACACAAAGCTTTTAGGACAGCCTGATTAACATTATATCCTGCTCTTTATTCAACTGACAGATCTCCAGTTGCAGGGAGAGGCAAATATCTGGGGGCTGCTATTATCTAAACTAAATATATACATTTTGGTTTGCTTCTATTTTATTTGAATATTCACAACGTCTTCTTGGGGATCTTAAGCATGAAAGGATTGCAGAGATGTGCATTTTATTACCTATCCTTCAGGTTCTGTACATGGACAAAAGTGCATAAATAGGCATTTACTAGTCTCTTTCCTCTGCAAGAGTTCAGAAAACTGCATGCAAAATTCTTTCAAATAAAAACAAACAAGCAACCAAACAGCGTATACATTACTATACAAGAATGCAGACAAACGAACAAGGTAGAGGGAAATAAAAGCAATAAATGAACATGCAGATTTTAGCTTAATTCATGGTGACAGTGGTTTGTTTTTTTAAAAAAGTGATATTATCCTTGAATTACAAAACACTGATATCTACCTAAACACTGCTGTGTACCCTGTACATGAGGTACTCTTACACAGATGAAAGCTCTTCCTTTATCCCTGCTGACACATATTTTTTCTCTCCAATGAGTTCCTACTTTCAATATGTGGACATATGAGGAATCAGGTTGCTTCACTTCCAACAAAGGACATATAGCTAACATTTCCACTGATTAACAATATTTGAATTCTCTCCCCAGTGCACAAACAGTCAGCTCAATAATGACTGTAGGCCTGAGATCTGGACAAATTGGTGTGTTATGCAACTGGAGATATGACGTTATCTGCTAATCTGAGCAGGGTCATCCTGATCACGGGACAATACAAATTCCGTGTCAGGCATCGTGTTTATGCAGGTTGTCTCAAACTTCATGCAAACGTCAAGCAGTGCAGGCAGGCACAAATTAAGTAGCAGAGTCATCTTCTGTCTTGGCATTATCCTCTGTCTCCTGCTTCCCTGTGGGTCTATTGTGCAGTTCCCTTGTCCATATGAGCTGCCTCCATGCCCACCAACCTGTATTTTCACCACTTAGTTTATGTGCTTATGCAACTACTGCTCTTCAGTTTTACAGGGAACCAGAACATGGCACTTGGGGATGGCAGTCCTTAACCCGAGATGCTACAACAGAGTAGCAGTTGTCATTCACCTACCTGTCTGTATTTTTTTAATGATAAACTACAAGGAAAACACTGTACAGTAACTCTTCCCTGTGAGCTGGGTGCCTACCTGCCATAAATCATATCAGGCCTATGACGTGTGTATTTTGCCGCACGCAGCTGATACTCTGCCAATACATCTTTTCCTGACAACCAAACACAGCCTGCACCATACTGGCAGTGACAGGAGATGGCATTTCAGTCATACTAGGTAGAAGAGCTCATACTATCTTCTGCTGCTCTGACGGTGATTCGTAAGGAGCCCACCTGGCATGTTGCCTCAGCCCAGGGACTAAAGTGCATCTCCTCCGCACAGATTTTAAGCAAGGAACTGTGCAAAACCAGGCTTCTCTGTGAGGCTGCATACACTGTCTTCTCTCTTCCCCTGAAGACAATTTACTTTGAGATCGTGCTGGACCTTGTGAAATTCCTTCTGCCCAATACTCATAGAAATGTTCCTCACACCAGCTGAGGGAGCCAGAAACAATGACTGTGTCCTAAATTTCTTCACTCATCAGTTGTCTTGTTCTAGCATCTTCTGCCCTAAAAATCCCTTCTTATTAGGTACAGGCATTCTTTCTATCCTCTGCCAAACTATCATGGAGCATTTTAGCATATTGCAAAACAGCCACTAATATCTCCCCCTGTTATCAGTGGCAAATTCTGTGGTTCTTACGGAGATCTTGTCAGTCAACTTGTAAAGCTCTTCAGGGACCGTAGGTAACGTGTTATGCAAATGCCTAGTCTACTGCTGCTTCCTTGAGTTTAAACAGTATCTGTCTGCATACATTTCCTTACCCTTTCCTCCAGACATACCTCTGGCTCCATCAGAGAGCCCTGGGGAAGTTGAAACCATGATGAAGGTGCTAGCGATGTGAATACATATAGGATTAAGACTGCTAGCCGCTGCAGCCTGCAACTTACTAAAGCAGAAAAGTCTTGCGGCTGACATGTCCTCTACTTTAGTGGGTTACATGACACATGCCAGAAAATGTGTCAACCCACTCCTCATCTCCTTGGCATTATTAGCCAAGGGAAGGAAACACAGCCAAAGAACACGCACACAACTTTGACAGTTCTGCCTAATCCACCTACATAATGACATTTCTTATGCTAAGTGCCAGAGTGGTGTAGGGAGGCCACTGTCTGTACCAGCTGCTGGCAAGTCAAAGTTAGTTTCATGCTTATGTTTAAGAGAGAGCCTGACGTTACACGAGAAAGTCTTTGTCTCTGGTGGTGCACTACTCAGGGAAATGACACCAAAAGCTTCCCTAATTCACCCCCCAGGTCCTTTGGTAATAGGCATGGTACAGGGTCCTGCTGTCCCAGGAGACTGAGTCACAACCACATTCATGACTATCCTCTTATTCCATGGAAGGAGGTAATGTGCTTTGAGGGTAGAACAGCCAGGAGTAGATTACATCCTCCCTCATGGTTGCTTAGCCCTGCTGGATGTTGGGGCAGGCATCGGAGAGGCAAGAGCAGCCTCTCATTTCCTAGCCTTGCTCCTCCCCATCTCTAACTCAGGAAAGCTGTTCCTCCCCATGCTGGGACAAGCCATGTGGGCAAACCACACGAGAGGCCAGGCAAGGAAGAGGACACTCTGACTTTCTTCTCCAATGTGGTACAGAGTTATGTCACATGGTGAAACATCCATGTGTCTTCCAACAGGCCAGGTGTATCTAATCATGGGGATGCTGTGTACTCTCTGTCCCCTGATATTTGTCCCTGTAATTAGTCTATCTGTGTCAGATTTATTTATTTTCAGGCAGTCTTCAGTGCCCTTACTCCCTCACTTGGGCACATGGAGGAAACCACAGACTTGCCCTTAAACTACAGGGAGAAATAAAATCAGAAACAGACTAACCACAAGAATCAATAACAAGGGACAGAAAGCACATGACTGGACACTGCAGTTCCCTTCAGAGATCCCTCAGCCTCGAAATGTGATGTAACTAGGCTCATGTACTATATCTGCAAAGGGAGTAACAGATCCCTCTTCATAATCTGATTTGCAGGGCAAAACTATGCTAGCGCAGAGAAGCCAAAGCATGTTTAAAAATCATTTCTAAGGAAGAAAAAGAAGTCTGGTTTGTGTTCACAGAGCTAAAGCAATCTCTTTCATGTCTGATGTGACTCCTGTTAGTGTTATTGTTGCTTCCTAGAATTTAGACTTGAATTTGGCAGAAGTCAAGAAGCAAAGGCATACACAGAACCACTTGTAAGAATCAGTGTGTCTCTGTGCGTGGGGCGATTCTTTCCTAAATAAACACTAGTCACTGAACTGCTGGGTAAAGTGGCAATAGAAGATGGCAGTCAGACATATAAGCTCAAATCCACGAGGCAAAACTAAGGATGCTATTTACCTGTTTTCCTGCAAAAAAACCACAACCAGATGATGATCCACACCTCCCAGTGCCTTTAAAACACATGCATCATATTCTATAACCATCCTTGTTTGTATCCCAAAAGTAGCATCATTGTCTGGGTGGGAGTATCAATATATTAATCAAAGATAGATGCACAGTATAAGAAATGAAGGGCAAGCAGATAAGCTTTAACAGCTTCCTGTGGATCCAGAATGCAGGAAGCTGCCTGGAGACATTGTGATTAGACTTAATACACTCGCTCCAGCCACACAGACAGCACACGCAGCTGTCATTCCATACTGAACACCTTAATTGATACCCCATGATTCTGCAGCCCATCACCAGGTGAACAATGTGAAGTTGTTGCCTATGTGATAGATCAGACAACGGAGAGACCCTCCAGACTGAAACATCTACTTGTTTCCAGCTACAAAAAATAAATATATCTTTCTTCTGGAATCCACAGAAATACAGATGCAAAAGCAGGACACGGATAAATGAGAGAAGATAAGGTGTTGGTTCTGCAAGTAGAACATCCTGTCTTCGAGATGGGTGAGTACTTCCAAACTTTCAAAATGTTCCATAACCCTCCCGATAGCTCATAGATCTGCCCCTTGCTCCTTCCCAGATACTTTCCAGCAGTTTAAGCCGTAATAGAAGCCAGCAGAAAATAGAAGCTAGTTTTGAAAAAAAGATACAAGACAAGTAAAGGAAGTAAAAAACCCCACAAACCCTGAAGATGTCCTAAATTCTGTAGTTAGCCTCCTGGACACTGCTGAAGAATTTTACATATCTCCTTGAAGACTTGGCTGATTCTGGTTGATCATTAGCAGAACTCGGTGCAGCTGTATAAACAGCAGATTTCTACACCTACAGGCCTTCATTCATTTCCTCCAGGGAGGCTTTTAATTTGACTGGCAGCTAGCCTATCTGGGCAGCTGATAAGAGAAGAAGAAAAAAAATCACCCTCCAGTCTTTACATCTCCTCTGCCTTTCCTGTGGTTCTCATCATAGAAGAGTACAAAGAATTAAAGAGTTCTCGATACATTTGTAGTCAAATATTTACCCTAAGTGAGGTAGATCATATTTGCTTACTGTATCCATTGCCATGCTGGCATGCATTCAAGACTAACTCCTTGGAGTATTATTGAATACTTCGGAAAAACCTTTGTTTATAATAAACTGTTTGCCAATGACTGCCCATTAGGTTGTCCCGGGTATACTTGCTCTTGAGCTCACACGCCTGGAGTTTGGGATAGAGGTTTTCTTCTGGCTTCATCAACACAGCATTTGGGACAGTCCTGGGATGTGACCAGTCTTACCTTAGTCTTTTGCAGGATTATTAAAAATATTTTTAAATTCTCTCAGGCATTTCACCAAGAGGAAACGTAATTAAACTATGTTCAGAGGAAACATATTCTTTTGGGAAATACAACTTGATCTTCATCAGCTTGCTTTTTTGAAAGCATATTATTTTGACAACATAGAGACAAATTAAAATAATATGTATATTCAATAATATTGAAAGCATTGCTTTCTGTGAAAATATCTAAGTCGTTCCTTGTTCCATTTAATTTTGGTTTTAACTTTATCGCATTCATATATTTAACATTTTTTCTTACTAAATTTAATATTTTAATGTCATTATATCTTTTGGGCTTTCTGGTGTGAGGATGATTTGATTTGACACTTACAGAACATTTTCACCATGACAAATATATTTTCTCTGAATATTCAATCCATGGAAACTTCAGCACCTTTACTTTTTATTCCTAGTGTTGGAATATTACATAGAATGGAAATTATGTTTCCTGAGCAATTCTGCTAAAGTTTCTTGCTCTATTAAAAAGGAAGGGGGGAGGGTGTCATGAATACACAACTGTAAACTTGTTAGGATACATTTCTCATTGTTGGCTCATATGTTGCCCTCTTTTGGTAGCTTTTGTACTGTACTACACATAAAAATTTTAACAACTGCCGTAGCAACTCAGCATTGAGAGGGGACTGAGTGCTGAATGTTAGAACTATGTAGCTGTATAAGAAGATCAATGGGTTGCAAGTTAGGGACTTCAATTAGCTTATAAAGTCATCCACAAGAGAAAAAGCACTAAGGAATGAATGAAGTAATATAATGTAAAACTGAACTATAAAGGATAACAAGAAAGAAGAGAAGGATCAGTAGATACTCACTCATGAATAATTTAACCCTGCATCCTCACTTCTATCCTGTGATGATAAACATGACTTTGAAGTATTTGTTCCATCAAGATTTGAAAAGGAAGCTCCACCATAATTATCATTCCCTTGGTCTTTCCCTGTTGCTTTTTTCATAATCTATCCAGAGGGGTTGTTAAATTCTTATGGGTATTGACTAGTTGTGCCCAGAAGGGTACCTGTTAAATTTCCAAGACCAAATCCCTGCCAAAGTCAATGCTTTTATTTTCACTATTAAATTTTTAAAAGAGAAAATTAAATATTGCATGTTCTTTTACACACTGATTTGCTAATACTAATTATAAAATCGTGTGATACTAATTGCATTATGAGTCTAGAATAATTACTTCAATGAAACACTGAAGTGTTAATTTTTTCAGATAAGAGTTGTTCTCTTTAATTTCTGAGCAAAATTTAAGAAAATAAACAAACAAAACCCACTTTAGCCTGTCACAATGATTAGAAGATCCTGCGGAGCTGACTATTCACCTTCTCTCGACTTTCAAAAAAATCAAGTACTATCTCCCCCCAAATACCATTCTTAGAGAACAAAATGCTCTCTGCTTCAGATAATTCTCAGTTATAAGCACAATAAATGGTTACACAGAAGAGATATTCCCCCTGTATCTGTGAGGCCAGTTCAGCATTTCACAGCCCTGTTCTTTAAAGATAAATTTTCCTTGGTTAAAAATCAGCATCAGGAATTCAGGCTCACAGGAATTCTTTTATGAACAGTTACAGAGATTATTTCAGAGCTCAGAAGGGAACCATTCCTCCTACCTTGAACTATGGAGCTTTTGTGGTGACTCCATATGATCAGGAATTCTTGGGACAGGGAAGAACTCCCAGCCTCCCAATGTAAAGACATAAAGCTGTGCTTTATAGGCACTCTATTATTCAAACCTATCCTAACTCCCCTTAAAAGATCACCTGACAGCCTTCAAATTTTCACCTTAAAAAAATCCATCTGAAAGGCCTGATTTTACTGCCTTCCTCTCTTACAGTTAAATAATGTCGGCTGGTTTAAGCTTTCGCAGACCATTCTGCCACACATAAGGGTGCAGTAGCCCAGTCTCATGGAAATACGTGACTGCCTGCTGATTTCTCTGTAACCAATATGTACCTTCCTGTGGTCAAGGGCTTTTGTCATGTTTTCTCGTAGGTCTAACCAAGTCCTTTCTGCTTCAGCCTAATGAAGTGCTTAAACATGTGCACTATTCAAGCTGATACGTAGTTCCTTTGTTAAAGCCACCTAGCAGGGCTATAAAGGGAGTTGTAAATCAGCTGCACAGCTTGTGCACGTTAAGTTTATGCTTAATGAGAAGCTGTGTTTGAGCCTCAGTCTTTACCCTAAAGTGATTTTTCTAGCCTTTGAATCATTGTGGGATTTCTTCCAAGTCTTTCTAGTCAATGAGTGGCTGGCAATATTTAACACAGAGTTGAGTGTAATAACACAGAGCTTTGTACGTGAACTATTACCTCTCTGCTTCATGACACATGCCTATATGTGCATAGACTTTTTCACTATGTAAATTCACATTTCACTGCCATCCGATCTGCTGTCTAATATACTTCAAAATTCTATCTGCAATATTGATGGCCAAGCCATGTACGTTCCAGTAGATCTTATTTTCTTTTTTCTATTTTCTCTTCTATTTTTTGTGAGCAGTTTGGGGGACTTTGTATCCAACTTTCTAATATCTGCCTGTCCTTTGATAACATTTATCTGCTCTTGCCTGTTTGCATTCCTTCCTGGTTTAGTGTCATCAACACATTTCACTATGGTGCTGTTTACCTCTACTTTGAGATTACCATAGAGATATTAAATAGAACTATGTCTGTCAAAAGTCCCCGCCATGACCCACAAGACATTTCGACAAGCTATGATAACACAGCAATTGATCGCTGCCCTTTGTTTACATTCTTTCTCTCATTTCAGTCTACTCTGGAGCATTTCCCACCAAAACAATTACAGTTCTTTCTCTCGACGTGAATTCCTGAAACAGCAGCAAATTTCATATTCACTGCTCCCTGCATCCACTCTCTTGTGTTTCTACCTGGTCCTTATATCTCATAGTTCACTTACTAGGTACCCTTCCTTGCTCTCTGAATACTGTCTTGGAGCGTGCTGACCACAGCCTTCAGCCTTGGTCTCCAAATCTATAACATACAGAGTGTAAAATGTTGTGTATTAATATGAAAGGCACATTTATTGCTTTATCATTTCCAAGATCATATGGCTTGCCAGTCCTGATACTATTTGCTTTAGTATTTCCTTGGAATTAGAGGACGAAATAGTGGTATGAAATAAGATGAATTTGGGCCAAAATGCTTAAGGTATTTTCCCTTATTTGTGACTTTTGAAGCCACAAAGGACCATTAACTTATCCTGTCTAACCTCTTATGTGTCACCGACTATAGCATTGCCCCATGTCTTGTATACTGAGCCAAATAATTTTTGTTTGGCTGACACATATTTTCCAGACAGGGATCCAGTTTTGATATGTATGCTATCACTTTCTTGGGCAGGTTTTTTTCAGCAGTTCATCACACTTGCTGCTACAAAACCAAGCCTCAGTACTTGTTTAAATTTGCTTGGCTTACATTTCCACCCACTGGTTCTGTAATACATTCATCTGATGCAAGACAATTTTTTGCTTGTTGTGAAGGTAATAATACACTGTAATCCAGTCATCTGATTTTGAAAAGGGAAACAAAGAATATTTTCCAATCTACAAGTGGTTCTTATGCCTTTTCTCCCATCCTTTTTCAGATTTCTAGCACCCACAGCATTGTAACACACCACTGCCAGATAGTCAGCATTATGCTCAACTCGTATGTCCCTGCTGACTCATTCAAAGACGTTACTCCTCTTTCACACCATCAGACTGAGTCATGTGTCCAGTTGCTTCCCTACAATAATATGAAAGCCTCTTCAAGTACCACCCTTGGGATACAGTTTCTAGTGCTTCAGTACAGCCACTGTTAGTGCATGTCTTCAAACTCAGCTTGTCTACAGAGGTCTTGCTCATTGAATCTGGGCTGTTCCATCTTCATAATCTATTTATCATTTCACTGAGTTTAATTTCTTTGCTAAATTACTCAGCATTGTATTATTTGGGATGTACTTATCTCTAAATCATTAAGAACAATTTTGTAGCCTGCCAGGCATAACACCCATTTCTGTAAACTGACTCCAGAGCTGACAGCCACTTTTTGACACCTATCAGTTAGTCAGTTCTTAATCCACTCAGCAGTCACTCAATAGCTATTGTACAGCCTTCATTTTTTTTAAAGTGCCTAATCAGAGAAGGCAAACAAGTGTATTTGAATGCTGAAAAAATAGTCTTAGACTCTAAATCCTGCAAATTGTTAGAGAGTCTAATCCCCGCTGGTGCCTTAACACTTATAAGCATGGAGACTTAAGTGACTGGGTTTAGGTCCACAGTTATGAAACCTCATGCTTTGTGTGTTTTTCTGTTGATATGAGTTTCTATTATCTGTGAAAGATATCACAGCAGTTGGATGGACTACATGTTTTCTTTTCTAGTCACACACTCACACAGAGCTTTTCTTTTGTTTCTCTGCATCTCCACAGGTAACTATTATTTTTTAAAAATAATTGGCAATGGCTGTGTAAATCTAGTACATAATACTTGTCATATCACTGGGTGAAGATTATGCAGCTTTAGTGACTTTTATCCATATATTCAAATTTCCTAAGTATTCCCTCATCTGTTTCTATCAATAGGATTTATTTATTTGTGTCACAGTTTCTTTCTTGTTAATTGCTTCAAGTTATTTTATGTAATTAAAGACAGATGGCAAAGCAAAGTTCAGTATCTCATCCGTTTGTTAATCAGTGGCTTATGCAGCTCTATAAATGTAGCAGGGATGTTATGATTTTGGGGCTTTGTGTGCTGTGCTTTAAATTAAATACTGGAACCAATTCCTGGTTATGCTGAAGCCAATGACAAAAACTGCCATTCACCAGGATCTCACAGTGGGACATCATGGATGAGGAAAGCTGTGAGCCAGCTCAGTGTGGTGTTTATGCTTTACAGAGCCACACAACTCACCCACTCTTAGACCAAGTTCTTACCATGGACTTCTGCATCAACAGCTTCCACAGCGTGTTGGCGGTAAACGAGCAGCCAGATCAGGTCGTTAATGGAGAGGTTTGTTCTCCTGACTTTGTGGAAACCCATCCTTGGTCTCAGCATTCTTTGGGTTTATTCTATTTTGGGGAAATTATTTTTTTTCCATATGCAAGGGAGCAGAACATCTGTTTTCATTAAGTACATCTTGTTCTTCAGATTAGAGAAAATCACCAAGAAAGGGAGAACAAATAAAAGTCTCCAGAGGAGAAAGAGGCCCACCATGTGTGCCCTGGGTAGCCATCTCAAACTGACTCACAGTGTTGCCTGCAGCCAGCAGCCTGCGGGCAGTCCTCGTTGTCCCAGCTCCCTCCTGCACAGTTCATGCACCATTCACTTCATACCCAACCCATTCACGGGCTTATTTTACCCCAGCTATCTTTTTCTTCCAGATCTGTCTGTAGAGTTCCCTCGTTGCTCTGAAATCCATTGGCAGGCTGTAGCATATTGTACTATTTTGATGCTTTTACCTATCTTCTTTCATAAAGAAAAGATTAATTGCATTCTTGCTGGTTTGCCTCTCTATCCCCTTTGCTCACATACTAACTGAGTGCATCTTTCACACACCCACACAGCCATCAGTGGCAGCAATGGGTTTCTGACCAACTTGCTTCTCATCTGCTTGCTCCCATCTTTCAATCCAAGCAATTTGGCTTTATCTGTTTTGACTCAGTACTAGCATGTTCCTATTGTTTCTCACATTCTTGCATTTCCACCAGAATATGTGACTGACAGAAATGCAATACCTCAATTAGACTACAAGGGGTGTGCTGGGAATCGCAAGTCAGCCCAAGAATTTATGTACTACACCAAATTATCGTAAATGACACAATACTTCCAGCAAGCAAGTCTGGAAATATCAGAATATCCCCCATCCTCTACTCCCTCACCCTCGCCCCAGCTTTCTTTGGAAGGCAGATTAGAGAGAATAAGGGTTTCTCATTGCTACTGTGAGTCATGCTCACACTGAGCACATGGCTGGTGAGGTCAGCGACAAGGGTTACTGGGTTTGGACTACAGAAAAAAATTGATTCTGCTAAATAGTAGCACAGTTGGAACAACATGAAACAAGAAGAAGAATGCCAAAGCCACCAAGGCTCCTAAACCCCAGGTGGAATGGAAAGAGAGACAGACTCACACTTCTAAGAAGAATGAGGAGAGACAGGTGGCATGCGACACTTGGCTCTCATTCACCTAACTTTTGGGCTCTTGACATAGGCTTTTATTTCCCCATTTCATGAATCTTTAAAAAAAAAAAACTACAAATTCACTCATTTTACTTAGCCTAAGATGGGATTTTTAAAAGTGTAAACACCAATTCTTGTTCTCAGGAACATGCAGTCAGGCATATTTGAAAATAAATGGGTTATTTCTGCCAAGTAGATGTCAGATGTAATTCCTATTTAGAATGAGGATATTCAATTTTAAGCACATGCTTAAGTCCAAATAAAGACAATGTAAGTTAAGCAAACTGAAATTCAGCATGTGCTTGGTTGTGTGCATGAATCAGGTAAGAGATGATGAAGGATTACCCAGACCAGTAGTCCAACAGTAGACTGTAGGATGGTACTTGGAACACTGAGTCATCTAGAGCAGGTGGGTTTTTTCCTTCTGTTTTTTTTACCCTTTTTGTGTGTGTTCCTGTAAAACAAGTTCCATCCTTCAGGAAACCAGCTGTATTTGGCACCTATTGTAAGAAATGACAGTTGAAACTTCCAAACTGCTCTAACCACAGAGAAAAAAAAATCTCGTAATGCAGATGTTGAAACACAGCTTTCCGTTTTAAAGGTTGATTGTTTTGGTGTTGGTTTGGGGTTTTTAATTGTTAAATGCTAAAGCAGTGACCAGACACTTTATTGCATCGGGCTCTTTTTCACTACGCTGGCTCCTGCCAACAGCAGGTTCAGAACTGCCAGTTCTAATTAAAAACATTATTTTAAAGATACATTTCACAGTTTATTCAGAGCAATAACAGCTTTCCACTCTGATAAATTTAAATTGGTGGGCTGAGAAAGTGGATGCAGTTTCTTTTCTATTGATTCCCAGGTAATGGCTTTAACTAATTGTTTCAGCAGTTTATGATTGATCTACTATGCCTGTTGCAATCAGTTTCTTCTTTCAGACCAGCCACCTAGAGTGGGCTCCCTGAGTTGTGTTTATTTCTTTGCTCAGGGTTTAACTGCATTTTTGTAATTTTGTATTGCATCAGTTCAAAAATGGCTAATTATTCTTGCCTCAAGAATTTCAGTGACAAATCCTTTTAGTGGTCCCAGTTGTAACAGACAATTGCTATCATAAACTCTGTATAAGTAACATTGTGAAATCTGTGATTTATAAGCATATTCCACAACAAAAAAATATTTTGATAACCCATGTTCTCCCTGCTATGGCCAGCTCTCTGCCTCAGAAATAAAACATAAGTGAAACTGTTTTCTGCCTTCCAGATTTAGAGAGAAAATAGCACCTTCAGCAGCAAAGCCTTTTCTGAACACCAGATCCAGAAATTCCACACAGATGAGTGGCTAATATTTACTTTGGGTTATTCCTCTGCTACCTAAGGTACACACTGTATGGAGTTTCAAAGGAGCAAAACGTAGCTCAGCCTTTTGACTCATCATGTGTTTACAATTATTAATCAAATGTAGAATATATTTTATACTGCTACAACTAACACCTGTTATCTTATTTCCTTTATAAGCTTTTCAGAGAAAAAAAAATAGATTGAGTGTTCTGTTAAGTGATGAAATAATAGATCATATCAGTACCATATCAGAAAAAGTCATTACAATTCATTAGAGCTGTATCTCTATTCTCACAATGACATAAATGTACCTCAGTCACTTAGTGAAGTCAGATGTCTGCGTTTACCAGTGGGTTTTAAAGTATCACATAGGGTAAAGATTCTTAAAGAATTTGAGACCACAGACAGCATCTTCATAAATTTTGTCACTGAGACTCACCCCAATGCCTTCATCACACAGACCACTTCCTGGGTTTGGTGGCTGAATAACAACCCTGAGGCAAATACAACAGTTAACATTTAAAAGTGCTAGCTGGGAAATATTTAATGCATTTTTGTCTACTTGTAACAACCTTAAGCTGTTGAAGGGGAAAAAAAAAAAGTTGATGCTATCTCACCAGCCAGCTCCTCCACAGACTTCCAGCAGACACTGTCCAGGTCCTTGGTGGTCAACAGACCACAGTTTGAAATCCACTGCAACAAAGAAATGCCCTTACACCTAGAGCAGGTGAAAGATCTTCATGCTTGTTTGGGTTTTTTTAATGGTAAGAGACAGATTTGGCTTCAGTTGTACAATAAAGAAATACATAATTTTGACTAAGGGACATGTAACTAAACCAACAATATATAATTCAAAGCAGGAATAAGGGGAACATCTCCAAGTCCAAAGAATGCATTATATCATCAGCTCCCTGGTTTCAAGTGGTTCCAAATCATCACAAAAATTGTGTAAGAGCAGCTGATTCCCAATATAGATATCCTTTTCTTGGGCACTAAGTCACGCCAAGACCCTGGCTGAAATTTTACAAGGAGTGTCTCAAATTGTACTTTAAATAATAGTTGTTAGTCATAAGGATTGGCTACCTTTCTTTTCTTTGAAAAGAAGCTATAAATGTACCATCATTTATTCATTTCTGAAATCATCACATTGTCCTCCAGAAGAGTTGGGTTAAATTTACAAATTTAGGAGCATATGTTGTGGTACGTGCATTTAGGATGATCCTAATCCCAGACTCAAGTTTAAGAGTATGCATCCCATCAGTTATAAATTCTATGAAATGCATATTCAGCCAGAATTAAGCACTTGAGTCTTTTCTGCAAATTGCTGAAGGTGGGATTTCCGCCTCATTTATTTAAAACAGCTTCTAGTTTGAATAAAAATAATCTGATAATTGCTTATAGTCTTGCACTGGTATACTAGTTCTAAAGTCCAGCCATTAACTGGGACTCCAAGTTAATATGTGCTGTATGGACAGAGAGGAAGAAAATTTTTCCTGTACTTAAGTGTTTGTAATGTAAACTGATTTAAAATTCATTCACCTTATGTAACAATCACAATGACATAAAAGAGTAAACACATGCTTATAATTAAAGCCATGGCAGTCTCATCCCATTGTATGAAAAATAGCTGTATCATAATGGTCCTGAGTTCATGCCAGAATAGCAGCTAATCATGGCAGAAAGATGATCTAAGACTCACAGAGCATGAAAATAGAAATGAACCATTCTGGTTCCAGTCTATTTTCCCTAGACTTGCTGGGTGATCTTGTGTGTGCTACTTAAGCTTTCAGTCCCTCAATTTACCCATCTGCAGAACAGCAATAACAGTATTCATCTGGCTCAGAAAGGTTTTGTAAGAATAAATCCATAAATAATTAAGTCTTTTACATACTCCAAGCAAGCTTTCTATGCAGCACCCATCACAGATACTCCTGAAAAGCACACATGGACTACTGATTTTAGCCCCATAATAGTCCAAAATATTAGAGTCCATCATGGTCAAACCACTTCTATTCTTGTGCTATTTGTATTTCACATCTAATATGCCATAAAGCTATAGTTAATCAAGAGCATCTTGTAATTTCTTGTTTTATAATAGTTTAGCAAATATATATCCAGAAAGTTAGAACAAGATTTTCTACATAAAACTTGTGGAGCAATTCTTTTGATTCTTAATCTGCATACTCTTAAGAGTCATCAAATTCTTTAAAAATAAACAGGAGCACAATAATATCTTACAAGGAGAGAAATTCTGGTAAATGCTACTGTTGATTCCTTTTCATCTGAAAAGAGCACAGGAACAATGTTCAGTAGTCACAGCACTGCTCTGTACCTAGCAATGAAAATGCTGATATCAGATCACGGTCTGTAGTTCCATTCATTGACAAAATGATTCATGATATGAGAATGAATGAAGTGTCTTGAAAGTTAGCAGTCTCTGATTCTCTGAGCAAGTTTCACAGTTCAGGACAGAGCGAGTCTATCGGTGGCATACTTTCAGCATGTAATCGTCTGTAAAGTCACGTCCTAATGGATATAATGAGGTCCCATTCATTATTTGCCAAAGAAGTGCAGCAGTTTAAGCCTGACTTTCCTCTGCTGGAAAATTAAGTGTTTGAAGTTTGGACCTAATCCTACCTTCAATGAAGTCAATGATAAGACACCATCTGATTTCAAGGGAGCCACAGCAGACTTTTTGTAATGCAGAGATCACATTAAATTCACTTATCCTTCTCTCAGAGTGGAAAGCAGGTCATGGGTCTGATGTTTGCAGCAATAATGAGGAGGCTTTAGAAACTAAATGGAATGTAGCTGATGATTTTAGCACAAATAGAACTGAAGGACTAATGACTTAGCAAGCATTATTCTTATCTATTGCACAACCAGCACTTGATGATGTCTAGAAATAGTGCAACATCATACTTCTGTAAAAGGCTCAAGGGCCAATAATCCATACACTCTCGTATGTCCATATGTGACATAAATCAGGAGGCAATTTCACTGAAGTAATTGAATTACGTAAGGCTAAAAATTAGTAAGGGGAGAATCAGAACCAAAAAAGACCTCTCCAAGCAGTTAAAGGGAAGAAGGTGTTACCTAACTCAGCCCTGTCTATCTGAGATGAAGACAGCCCCAACCAGCTGTGTTTGTGGAAAGCTCAGCCCCAGCAGGAACCACAGCAGCCCTCTTGTCACATACCCCGTGGCAGCTTTGCTTGGGGAGGAAAAAGCTGGAGGGCTGGGATCAGAAACAGTTTGAGCAGATGGGGCTGCCCCAAAGGAAATCACATGAAAGATCAGGTCCTGGAATTTTACTGTGATGTCAACTACCCTTGGTCAGCCCCAAGCCAAGGTACAGGGCTGCCCTGAGCCAGGTCGCCTTGACAGGGAGCTGACACACAGGTTTCAGTGAATGTCCTGGAGATATTGTCTCTTTCTGACATTTGTCCTTTCTTCCAGACAAACACTGCTGCTCTCAGCAGAGGGGCATTGGCTGCTTGTGGCATCAACTCCGAATTCCCTGTATTCAGTGCAAGGTATCAAGACAAGCTTTTCTTCAGTGTGTTACCGCAAGTTACTCACATATGTTATTTAACCTTTGATAAAAAGCAAATTTCTCAGTCCAGTATCAGCTCCACTTCTTAGGTGTGTTGCATTTCCCTCTGTGGCACTTGATGAAACACACAGGATGATCACTGCCCTGCCATATCTCACTATCACTGAGCTCCTGCTACAAGCATTGCCAACCAGTCCTTTTATATCTTCTTACACAAACCCAGTATCTTGTTCTATTGAGATAGCCACAGTATTTCAAAACCAGTAGTATGTTCAGCAGAAGATCCTTAACTCACTCCTCCTTTTATACTTAGCAAACACCAGTACTTCTGTGTGCATCCTCTTTAAGCACAAAAAGCTAAACTTAAATGTCAAAAATTTAGCATTCCTTATAATGAACTCTGTTTTGTAAAGTTAAGTCTTTTGCATTGGGAATAAATTCACCAGTATTATGTCTTTAAGCAGTATTTTAGCTACTTTAGAAATATCTGCAAATAAGCATCTTACATGGCTGAGAACAATTAACTAAATAGAAGATTTAAATGAAATCAATATTTCACAGAACTACAGCCTTGTTTTTGACAGATGACACTACAGACGACACTACAGAAAGCTCTGTTAGAAAGCAAAAGGAATGTTATTTTTCAGCGAGAGCATGTGCGTGAGTATAAAGGCAAAACATTTTTCACAGCTAAAGTTGCAGATGACACGCAAGATTACAAACACTGAAAATCACATACAGTACTTTAGATAAGGAACAATAAACTTTGCATTATTCTCCTATACTTTACACCTGAGAAGCTTTAAATATATTACAATAATTAAGTTTGATACCATCACTGTGATATATGTTTCCATTTACAGATGGGTAAACTGAGACTGAAAGTGGTTCTTTGTGCCAATTTATGCCTTACCCAATCAATCAAAGAACAAAACAGCACAGAACTTATGATGTCCTGGCTTCCACTTCACTGGCCAAACTTTTACCACATCACGTCTTATGCCAAGAGGACCTCATGCTAACAACCTCATTTTACTTGAGAGTGGGACCCAGAGCTTTCAACTCCATTATTGCAGTAACACTTCATCGCTTCTATTCCTGCCTAATAGTTTAGCATATATAATTATTTCTACAGCCAAATAAAATAATTTCAGGAATTAATATTTTTTTTTAATTATTAATGATGCTATTTTCCAAGCACCTTGATTAAAATACTATCAAAAGTCTTTCATTTGTCAAAAGTCTCAGTAAGCTTATTCCCCTTTTATGTGGTATGGGACTATTTACTCTTCATTTTCCATATGTAACAAGCCCTGACTAGTAACTAAATGTCAGACGTGACATTTCCAAATCCCAGAAACCTGCTTGTTTGGCTTCATATTGGTCTGTTGAGGATCTGGCATTTTTCCTGATCTTGCACGTCTTTCTATAAATGCATCAGCCAGCCTGCCTGAGCTAGTCACAGGCGGGATTAGTAAAATTAGGCATCTGCAGATGTTAGGCTACAAAAAATGAATACCAATGCTGTGAAAGTAATTCAGGGGTTTTCATTCTGCAAGAGATTTTAGGATTTGAGAAAGTGGAGGGCCTCTGCCCCCACTCCAGTGCAGAAGATGCTTTTTAAGACCCTTCTCTTTTCTAGCAGCATCTGGGGCATTTTTTGAGCCAGGACCAGGGCTGAAGCTCAGCTGGGAGGTGTCAAGATATCAGCAGAGCTCAGGTGTTGGCATACTCCTGCACAATAAGTTACCTGCATGAAAAGAAAGTGCAGGATTTATAGGAGTTAGCAGCAGAATGGCTAATGAGGACAGAGCAGCCTGATCCATGGAAGTGCTGAGCAATTACAATTCCTTTTTACAGATCAGACCCTGCACTTTTGCAGATCAGACCCTCAGGGTTATCTGCCTTTGGAATAAGCCAGTTGTGTTCTGCATCAGCCTGCATTTTTGGCAGTAACGGCCCAAGCCATTCCTTGATGGCTTTGACCAGCAGTGATTAGCACAGCTCCTGATCACAGACCATGTCACACAGTTATTTTTAGCATATCAAATATGAGAGAGACTAAGGACTCATTTTTCGCAAAGTGATTGAAATGCCTGTTTATACTTGCTCAACACAAATCTCTTTCCAGGCTCAGTAGGTTATTGCTTTTGACAAACTACAACTCCTCATCTTGCCACTGGGCAGGCTGTGCTTGGGAGGAAAGAATCAGCTAAATTATAAAAGCTTTAGAAGATTTGTTTATTTTATCACTTCATTTATCTTCTCAGTGTCATTGTTCTGTCAAGAAATTGAGATGAGGAAGGGCTACATCATAACTGCACTTTGCTTTGACTCACACAAACCAAGAAAGATGAGCCAATGGTGGCTGTCATGCACTGCACCCATTCCCACTACTATCCCTTAGAAGGAGTCTTTGTTCATTCTTTCCTCATTTCCAACTCTTCACCAGGAAGGGCCAATGAAGTGGGAATCCTCTTCGAGGAGATATTCTGCATTGTTTTGTCTTTTGTGTCAGTAGGAAAGAAAAGTTACTAAGCAACACAACACAATAGAGGAGGTTTTTCCCTCTGACTTACAAAATTCTATGGTTTTGGGGTTGTTTTGTTTGGGTTTTTTTTCTGCAGACTTTTCTACTGCCCTGCATCACTGCCATTGATTTATCTGTTTCACTGTGTGAAAAGTTCATTCTCTACCAGCCTTATGTGCTGAGATATCCTGTACTGCACCATTCATATAGTCTTCCGAAGACGTTACTTGCAGGGTTTTCATAAGGTAAGAAAATTTAGCTGGCCAAGACAGCAATAACTGGATTGACTTCCAAAAAAAAAAATATTTTTTTTTTTTTTCCTAAAAAATTTCCTGCAATGCATTGAGATGTTTAAACATTTTTTAAAAACTAAGACACAGAGAGTTCTACCCAGCAAAATCCAATTGCACTGCAGCTTGGCTGCCCACAGGCTTGCAAATACCTCCCTGGTCCAGTTTAATATACAGATGTAGGCATGGGGCTACCACACAACTTCTTTAGTTGCTGTCTCTTTTGCAGAGCTTTTCTGCCTTTCTGCAGCTCTCTTTCTCCATTTTCTGTACTCTTTCCCCACTGTCATCTCCTCCCTTGGTCCCTTTAAATATCCTGACCAGTTCTATGGGCATGACAAGGAAGACCTATCAGAGGAGTATTTGTCACACACATTGAACTTAGCTCAGAGCCTCGTTAGTTCCACATATGGAGCCTCAAGGGTATTTGTTTGGGGTGGGCTGTGTACATATGTCAACCAAAGGTAACTCCCATTCACTGGAAGATGGAAGAAGTGGTGCCAGTAACATCACTGGGTTCAGAAATGCAACACAGCTTGTCATAACAAGTTGCTCTAACAACATCTGTTAACAGCCCACATAACTATGCAGTGTTTAAGCCAGATATAGCCATAACACAGTTATTTAGACTGAGTTGTGGCTATTTGTACCTTTCGCAGACAGCAATATATATTATTTGCTCCTACCCTCAGAATACCCCACCATTTATTTCAGAGTACATTTGTATTTCTCTGGTATTAGGCTACAATGCCTTGTTAGGTGCTTGTCAGGAACAGCCTTTTTTGGAGGTATCAAGACGAGAATTACATTAAATCCCTTCAGACACTCCAGTTGATGCTCTGGCAGCAACAGGGTCTGGTTCAGGCATCATTGCTTCTCAGTCAGTGGAGCTAATTTCTTATAAGAATTCCTCCCTGTTTCACCATCACTCCAAATCCTTAACATCCAGTTTCATATACTCTACGCAGCATTTAGGAAGCTGGGCTAGCACCACCAGACAAGACTATGAAAAAAACAAATTTGTCTTCTGAGTTCATCATTGTGGTATCTTACAGTGGCTGGTGGATTTGCACAGACCAATCTAGTCTCATACAAGCAGTCAAGTAATATCAACATGGTTACTCTGTCACAAATGTAGCCTATAAAGAGGGGTAGATGATAGGGAAAGAGACAAGGATTCCTGTTTTCTTTTACGCCATCAGCATCCTGTCACAAGTCACAGTTCTTTTATGCTTTTAGCATTTTGCATGAGCAATGCATGAAAGGGATGAGTGAAAATTGCTTGACAATACTTCATTTGGGATAAGGGAGCCCTTCTGAGCGTCTACAGAGACAAAAGTCAAAAGAGGTTAATGCATGCCACAGCTGTGCTGTACCCTTCTGCTGGCTCTAGTAAGCCTAGTAGGTTTTTCCACTGAAACAGCAAGGGATTTTCCTTTCAGAAGGCAATTGATATCAGTAGATCTCCCAGCTTATCTAGATGCCACATCTCTTCCAATTTAAATAATACACCAGTGGTTATTAAGCCTGCATTGCAAAGAAATAAAACTAAGGAAAACATTCTGGAGGGTGCTCTGGATTCTATTAAAGGATTGAATTTCTCACTATATTACACTTTTTCCATATGGCTGAAACCTGGAGCTGCATAATACTCTGAATATGCTCGTATAATGCTAGTGGGATAATCCCAGATGGTGACAAATGACCCCATTCCAACAGCAATGTATAGATCTTTATGACTTCGATGCTCAGCCATGCTCTTGGGATATTCCCTCCAAACAATGAATGACTGGCAGATAACATAATGTTTAACTTCTGCCTTTGCTTTTGTACACACTTTATGGCTAACACTGCAGAGCTACTCCTTTGTTAAATACTTGTAACAGCGTTCAGATGGCATGAAATATTCCCTTAGCCACCATCAAAGGATCTCCTTTGGTCCACAAAGGTCAACTGCGGTGCACACAGCGTGTCGCTATCTTTGTGTAAGGATACGCTTTAGCATGCTAGAAGTGAGCTGATAACGTCTTACCCCTGCTTGGGCCCTTCAGCTGCCTCTTGGGGAAGTGTGAAAGGCTGCCAAGCTCAAGATGTGCTGCATCCTGCAATTTGGCTTTCCCGAGAAGAACAACCCCTCCCCCCAAACTCACCCACGCAGTTCTTTACCCCAAAAAGAGGTCATCACACAAAAAAGCAGATAGGAGGGAAAGAGACTGCACACTTGACTATAACTGCAAAAGAGAGAAGTCCGGAGTCCTCTTGAGATGTTGTGTAAAGAGAAAGCAATCTGGGCTGTCTCCATTTTTACAGAAAGACCTCTGTGCTTTTGTGGACTTCATGGCCTGCCAGATGGAGACGGCTCCAAGTAACACTGAGCTCTCATTGCTGCAGAAAACCAAGGAGAACTGTAACCCCAAGTACTGCAGGTGTAGGAGGGAATACTTGCTCAGATGATGATTCATGTCAGCATCTGAATAAATAAGGTCAGACAGCCAAAGATTATTCTAGTGAGGGGAGTTGATCTGTTTTGGGGGCAGAAAGGAGGGGCTGTTTGTTTGTTTCGTGTCATTATACTGAAACCCTGCCCTGCTCTGAGTTTTTTTCCAAGAATTAGTTCTCATTTATTTTAATTAAGACCTCAGTTCATCAAAATATACAACTGGATGTAGCCTACCTGAACCGGAATAACTGTATTAAAAGCAGAAATCCTAAGACTAGCATATGCTGTGTAGTCAGTGTTATGTAGCCTTTATGAACATATCTGCAGCAATTTTAAGGAAGACACCTCCACTACAGATCATTTAAAATAAAAATCTACTTGCCTTGGAGGGGTGAGAAAGGATTAATTAGCTAGTGCTTGTGCAGCCCTGTGAAGATACAAATTGTGGGACTGTGTTATTAGTAAGCAGAAGATGCCAACAGGAAGCAGCATTGTTAAAGGCACGAGGGCTAACAATGGGTTTGTTCTCACATTTGTAAATTATTCTTCTGCTATTGAAAGGTGTTGGTCTTTCAGCCTAAGAGACTGAAATCCTCTTTCTTCACCCAAAAGAGACTTCACGGTCTGTGCATACTTTCTCACACTCCCTCACCAGTGTTCCTCGCTACTAGCTTATAGATGCTAGACAGTAGACCATTCTCCATAGCCCTTTTATTGCTTGGCCTCTGCTTCAGCTGCCAAAAGGGTGCCATTTAGACTCAATTGTTATGGTAGCTTTTATGATCTAGACATGGTGTCTAGGATAGGAGACTTCCTAGCAATTTTGCATATGCTACTGCGCTGCCGTCAGAAGAGAAGGGCTCATGGTTGCCAACAATGTGGGCAGAATTCAAAGCAGTGACCTACAGATGAAAGGCACCCCATCCCAAAACAGGCTAGCTAAGCTATCCAGCCCCCAAATGCCAGCTCTTCACTGAATGAAACTGTATTGTGATGTGGTGTTCAGAAGGATTAGGGGTGGAGGGAAAAAAAAAGAAAAAGGCAGTTTTAAAATATCTGTGGACAATGGCTGCCTAGAGCTGGGGCTGCAGACATTCAGACCTTGCTTACATAATATTTTTATCATGCATCGTCCTCCCATCCAGTTTCCCACCCCATGCCAAGGTACTGGAGGGAGGTCTTGCTCTTATTTATGCAGCATGAATACAAAATTAGAGAAGGAGGAAGAAACTTTCTATGGAAAGGTATGGTGCCTTTGGCATGCTGGGGAAAGTAGCAGAGTCAAGGCAGCTTGTAAGTTAGGGTACAGAGAAGGATTAAAGAAATTGGAATAACTATATCCAAGCATTTCCTCAAAAAGCAGGATGACTGCAGCCCTTTAAACCCAAGACTCACAGAGCAAAACATGCCACAGCAGACCAAAGCATCTTTTCTCCCTATGTTTGCTATATTACTCACTTTGACAAGCAAAACCCTTTTCTACCCCACTGACCTCGGTTTCTGCCACACATACAGCCCTTGCCCTCCCTCCCCACCAAATGGAGGCCAGCTGAGGAAGGTGATTTTGTCACCTGGTGTTAATTTATGCCGGTCTCTGCTGTGCTGTGCCGCTGTGCCGGGGTGGGACCTTTCAGATGTCGGGATGATAGGAGAAAGAACAATGAAGCAGCAGAGTATGTGTGGCGGGTGGCCGAGTCATCCTATCACCATGCGTTTGTGTAGTTTCTTTTAGTGCCATCCAATCTTTCCTTCTGTCCCTAAATGGCCTGTGTTGAAAATGTCCCTGCTTACAGTTGCTCAACTGGAATGAGGACAAATTGTTTGCAATGGCCCCCTTCCAAATGCTTGTGCTGTAACTTTTGTCTTGACTAGTCTCTGGAGATATCTCTAGAGTGAGTTTCCTATGACTTGTTTGCACTACCCCAAAGTCATGCCGGATTTTCTTCTTTCAACTTTGTAGCAGGAAACTTGTATAAAACACCATCACCACAGAGAAAGCCAGAGTGAGCAAAGCATTGACGCTGTTAAGTCACAAGTTTCCCAGTGAACTGAAAGTGAGAGGGTTGGGTCTCAAAGGTGCCCAAGGTTACAAAGTGGTGCTAGCACATGAGGAGACCCACAAGCAGGAAAAAGCTTAGCCACATCAAGCAACTTTGACTTATTAAGCACCAATGTTCTTAGAACTACATTGCCCTTCGTGCTTATATATCATTCAATTTTGTAGGTAGAAATGCCTTGACTCTTGGCCCTCCAGACTGCTTCAATTCAGCACTGAAGGCCTTGTGAAGGTGCTCTTCCCCCTCACATTCACATGTGAATTAGTCCAGGATGAGGCAGCAGCAAGAAAAAACTTAGTTAGCAGAGACTGAAGAACTAAGCCAAGAAAGGAAGGGTTTATAGTTCCAAAATACCATTGGATGAAGTTTTGCACGTAGACTCGTTAATAGACATTTCAGAAGAAAACGTTCATTCCCCCCTGCTTAGATGTATGACCTATTAGACATACATATATCAATAATATTTGCCAAGGATAACTAAATTTGAAGACTACTTTTTGCTGGTTTTTAATGAAAGCTAAATATTAGTTATTCATCAAAAGTATTATCTGCTTTTAGAACAGAAATAGTTAATGCTACGAGATGGTCTCTTTCAACCCCACAAGAGCAGAAAAGCACGCCTGCATAAAACACCTCTCTCTTTCCGTGCTTTGCAGAAAATGAACTGAGCATCCTCAGGTGAGAAGTAAGATGCTGATTTCTCATGTAGCCCCTGGATGTCTGAGGGCTTTGATGAGGAGCAAGGTGAGCACCTCTTGGCCCTTCCCAACCTCTGCTTGTAAGCAATCAGACAGCACACAGACCCACTGCGAGTGCCCCAGAAGGGACTTTTTCCACCTCAGCCTTCCTAAGGCTCCTGAGTCACAAGGAGCTCTCCCAGGGCACCCTCCTCAAAGCATCCCAGCATCTTTCACTTTATGCCAAGGGAAACAGGAGTGGGGAGAGAAAAAAAGAGTGACAGAGCTTAGTGAGAGAATCTCGTGGTTATGGTCATGGAGCTGTTTAGTTTGCATGTGGGGCCGTTCATCACATTGCAATGCCATATCCTGCTCTGTGACCATTTTCTAGTCTCTTGATTCTTCAAAGAGAGGTAATCTCCATGGCAGACATAACTGTGCAGCTCCTAGATAATGTTTCTGGCTAGAAGTAGACAGGGCATGGTGGGACAGGGCATTCCAAACACTAGAGGTTGCTCAGTAGTTTCAGGCTTAGCAAGCACAACAGTTCGGTGTGACTTTGCCGTTATTCTGAGTATTTAAAATATTTGCCACTAACACTCTTTGCTTTTTTCCTTTATTTTTCCCTAGCCCAAGCAGTGTCATGTTTTGTCTGTGCCTTCCAGCTAGTCAGTCGAATGATTTCTTGCATTGCATTCAGGATCTCACAAAACACCAAGACTACTTTGTTTTTCATTAGCACTAGAGGGGAAAAATAAACAGGCTGGGCACATGGTTTATAATTGTATATGTAATTACCACTTTAAGACCACTTTAACAATACAAATTAGCTCACTGTTCTCTCTGTCATCTCTGCAGTGCCTCTCAGAGCACATGTAAGCCATCTCATTTTTGTCCATCAGGCAGCCAGATTGTCATCTCAGGTGTGCTGAATAAAGTGCGATATACCTCTATCTGCTCAGCTTGCAAACACAGTGACCAGTACTTGGAACCATCCTTTCGCATTCACGATGAAGCTGGAAGCAGAACCTGCCCAGGACAAATCCAGCTAGTGATTGTGCACTAGAGCAACTTTTTGTGGAGTTACTCCTCGATTTCATTGTTTTCAGCACCTCAAGGAATCCATGGGAAGAGGTCTGCTGACAGTAGGAAGGCAGAGTTTGCACTCAATGTGATAAGTTTCTTCCATGTAAGTAGTAGGGAGGATGGGGAGCATATTGTCAGTAAAACACAGAGGTTATTTACAATTCAACTTCTAAAAGTTGTAATAAAGTAGTGAATAGCAGCGAATAAGTCCAAATTCTACTCTGTTTTAGTTACAATTTTATTCTTCAGAGCTCATATTTTCAAAGGGATGAAGCAGAGACACCCAGAGGAGAGGAAGTCTGATTCTAAGAAGCTTTAAAAAGAAATGCATGGCCAAAGATCAGGGAATAATTTTGTCCCTCACATGCTTTCTGACCCCACAAAGAGCAGCTTTAAAGTGTTGCTCTCCTTGATTTCAGCAGAGGCTGAAAGTGACTCTATAGATTACAAAATAGGAGGTGGGCACGAATCCTGAAATAGTAGATCCATAACAAAATCCTGGTCACTGAAGCCAGAAGGACCCCTTGCCCACCCCTCTGCCTGTGGTAGGATTGATTTAATTATTCTATAACTGTTCCTGTAGATGGGTGTCTGGCCTTGAATAACTCCAATGACAGTGATTGCCCAATGGCTCTTGGCAGCTTGTCCAACTGCTGAACAGTTCTTCCACAGTTTTGCCTAATATTTAACCTAAAACTTCCCTTCTACTTCAGCCAATTATTATTTGTCCCATCCTTGTTGACTAATGAGAATAACTGATCCTTGTCTTCTTTAAAACATTCCTTCATGTCTCCCTCTGTTAAGTTCCCCACACTCTTCTTTTGCCTTTAGGCTAAAGGTGCCAAGTTATCTTAACCTTTCCTCTTAGATCTGAATGCCAAACTTCTTACCATCTTTCTCCCACCCCTCTAAATTCTTCAATTTGTCCACGTTTTTTCATACAGAATTGAATGCAGTCACTCCAGTTATGCTTTAACTAGTGCCAAGCAGAGCGCAATAATTACTTCAGTAACCTTACTGACCCCATCTAATAACAAAGGCAAAATGCAGCATGTAATTAAAATCTAAAAAAATAACTATTTTTAAAAGCTAATTGCCTTAACAATCAGAACATTCTACAGCTCACAGAACACACACTAAAGAATTTAAAGGTTATTGTTCATTCAAAACATCTTTTTCAATTATATTCCGTATATTGTATTCTGGGCTATGTGCAGTTTTACTCCTATTAGGAACGGTCTGTGCTGCATCTCTCACACTCCCTCCCCCTTGTTTTATTTCCTGCAGATTTAACTCCTAACGACTCCGTCAGGCCCTGTCTACACCAGGGATGTTCACTAAGTATTTCCCACTGCTACAAGCACTTCTCCAGCTCCACCAGTATGGCACAGTAGAGAACTCCCACTCACGCTTTTTAATCCTTTAGGCTGTTCTTACATCATCCAGTTTCACTAATGTCAGTGGAGCAGAGCCAACATTGAGGCATTTTTAGAAAGTTTCCTTTACAGGGACAAAGTTTTCATCTCTTTTGCCAAGTCTGTGGTGTCTTACCTTGAACAATCCTCTTTTCACCGCTGGCTGGCTGATCTCTTAAAAATTCCTCTGTCCTCATCACCTTCACTGACATCGTATATGCCCACCACGGTTTGTAGCTGCACGCACTCCTGGTTTTCAATTGCCGTCTCTTCAGAAGCGGAAATCATTGTCACAACCCAGCACAAATGATTCAACATTACTATCATTCTGTTGACAGCAGCCATTCTTGGAAAATGGTTACATGAATTTCTGGAATTCCCAAAAATAAACAAATATGGCTCCATTAAGAGGAATGGCAAACCCACTTGACTAAGCAGAGGCATTTAATTGGATTGTTTTTCTATTACACAGATAAGAAGAGATATGAGTGTTGTCAGTAGATGTAATAGTTTCTATTCTTGCTGCCCCATAGTACCTTAATTAAATTACAACTGTTCTGTTGGAAAACATGTCTGTGAACACCTCCAGGTAGAAAACACAGGAAAATATTCCTAGTAATATATATACACACACATATATATAAAAAAAAAAGGAGTGCAATATAGCATGGTATATAAGAAAAAAAAGTAATTGGATTAAGATTGTGACAGGGAAGATTCAAGGTAGTGGTGAGGAAAACCAGACTGTAAATCATTAGAATATATCTGGTGAATAGAGCTGGTGAAGGGGCTGGAGAACAGGCCTTATGAGAAGCAGCTGAGAGAGCTGGGGGTGTTTAGCCTGGAGAGAGGAGGCTGAGGGGAGACCTTATTACTCTCTACAAACTACCTGAAAGGAGGTTGTGGAGAGGAGGGAGCTGGTCTCTTCTCCCAAGTGACAGGGGACAGGATGAGAGGGAATGGCCTCAAGATCCACCAGGGAAGATTGAGGCTGGACATTAGGAAAATATTTTCACAGAAAGGGTCATTGGGCACTGGAACAGGCTACCAGGGATATGGTTGATTCACCTTCCCTGGAGGTGTTTAAGGCACAGGTGGACAAGGTGCTGAGGGGCATGGGTTAGTGTTTGATAGGAATGTTTGGAGTCGATGGTGGGTCTCTTCCAACCTGGTTATTCTGTGATTCTGTGATATAATCTGGAGAAGCAGCAGAGTTTCCTGTACTAGAGTGTCCTCTACTACAATTTAAATGAACAGCTGACAGTAATGGTACAGAAATAGTTAGTTTCACCTTGATTCACACCAGTGATTGAGGATGTATTGAAGACTCTTTCATCTGTGGTTTTCTATGATTGTACTTTGCTTTAAATTTCTAAATAATGAAGTAAACTTCTGCTTTCATTTACATGCATCTGAGCCTCTTATATTCTATATAGTTTACATATTTACAAATGAGATCAGAATTTGGCTTACTATAATAACACCTTGTAACACACCAGTAACTGCTCCATAAAAACAGAAGAGCTAAGTACCTTTTTACATAGGTCTTGTCCCTTAACCAATACATACAAGGTAAAATAATCACTGCTTTTTGTAATGAGACCTCATCCAAGTGTGTGTGTTAGACTTTCTCATATAGCTATATGAAGTAACACCTCCAGACGTCCTCCACCTAAAGAAAAGCTAGATCTGGAGAACTGAATGAAATCAAACAGAAATACCTCCTGCAAATTTATAGTGTGCAACCAGGCATTGGTTGGAGTCCAGGCCAAAGTTAAAAGACCTATTATGTTTGCATGGTTCTTTTGTAGTTAGTCATTTTCTTCTTTATTTATTACAGTGCTCTGGATAAAGGATTAAATTTAATAGCTCTACATTTAGATTTTTTTGCTTACCTGGAAATAAGATTTGAACACATATTTGTAACTCAATCAAAAAGCTGCCAAGTGGGTTTTTAAAAAATTCTCCATGTTTGCACAAGAGTCGTTCATGGCCTTTTACATACGAGTACTTCCCTGGAGCCACATCAGGAACCAGTCCCCTATCCCACACAAATACAACTTTACCCTCTTTGTCCAGAAGCAGGAAGGCATTTCTGCTTCAAACACGCCAGGACACAAAATCACCTTCATATCCCACTAGCCAATTCTGCAATAATACTCAGTTTAAAGCCTATTTAGGTCATTTAAAAGCTTGCCATCAACTCAGTGAGTTTTGGGACAGGTCCTTAAAATATAGGTCTTAAGGACAGGAAAGCCTCCATATACACAATAGTTCTTAGGGAAATCACCGAGGTCAACAGAGGCCGATTGACTAGAGCAGATGCTCAGTGGAACAAGAATCTTGTGCTGAGCCAAAGCTATCGGAGAAATGCGTAAGAAAGAAGACTTTGAAGAGCGTGTGTTCTCCACACATCATTCACCTGCTGGCTGTCAGTGCTGCAGCAACTGGAAAAGCCGACCCGACAGCCCGGTTCAGCCATGCTCTGCTTTGTAAGTGACTAAAGAGGTCAGCACTCACACATAGTGTAGAATTGATTGCATGATGTGCTTTCTATTTTTAAACTAAATTTAAGATTCCATCCCCTAATTCACACAAAAGCTAACAAAATGTGGTGGGTTTTTTAACGATGTACAAATCAATATTATTAAAAAAAAAATAATGAATATTTCCCTTGGCAAGAAAATATAAAATATCTCATTCTTGTAACATGCAAGTTTTATACTTACACAGTGTAAAGGGTCCCACGTTACCATAATGTGTTAGTAGCACGAAACATTCTTAGCTGTGACGTCTTAAACAAAGCTTGAGTTACTGACTGCAGTGCCCTTAAAGCTATATGTCAGTCTTCACAAGACTGTAACAAAACACATTGAATAGCAAGAAGTAACCACACTGAGGTTTAACACTTACAAACAGAGAAGGTTTAACACTTGGTAGGCCAAAATTCCCCTATGACCCAAAGACATGCAGATCGTGACCTGAGAATTAAGCGCTGTGTTAAGTAGTCAAGCTGTCTCCCTAAAGAAAAGTTAAAAATAGCAAAAGACTAGCTGAGCCATTGGGTCAGCATATGTCAGGTGCATCCAGGCCCGATTCAGAGCTCATCTGTAGCCATGCAGGGCCAAGCCTGACCTAGCCCAGCCTTTCTAGGGAGGGCTTCCTAAGAAGAAGGATTTTCGGAGTTGCTCAGCAGGTGTTGTCCCCACTGACCCCAAGGAACAGGAATATTTAAGCTATCATGCAACCAAAAAACACAAGAGAAAATGTTGACTCCATCCTTAAACAGAAAGCTTCTGTTATTAGATGGACCCAAGAGAGACAAAGTTAAATTACTTTCCCATGTGTACTCCTAGCCATGAAGATGCCCTCTTGCCTTCCCTCTCTCCCTCTAAGGGATCCTCCCAAAAGCATAAACCACCATCCTGAAGAGCCTGGTGGTAGAGGGGAAAGAGAGGAAAGAGAGGAAATTAAAATGTGAGACAAAGGTTTTGAACTAAGTATTTAAAGATAGATAGGTAGGTCTTTTTAAAGAAAGGTCTGCAAGGCAGAGAAGTTGGTTTGGGAAAACAAAGGTCAGCAGACCAACAGCTTCAAACATCAGAGATGAACAGAAGGCATGCAGGGAGAAGAGGGGAGTGTTAAACAGCTGCCTGGGGGAGCTTGAAAGGGATGCTCAGCATGCTCAAAACAGTCTAATTTTGCCATAGTAGATCTGTCTGCTTGTGCCAAATTCCCACAGAGAAAAATCTCAAGGACATGAGACTGACCTGGGAGTCACAGGTTTACTTCTCTTGCTTTCTTCACTGCAAGCTGTGTTGAGCTTGTAAACACACAAGTTTTCTGTTCTCAAATATTTATTATATACCTTACAAGATATTTTTTAAAGTTGATCAATATGAAGCTTATCCGTGAAGTTACTATGCAATTCCTGCTGGATTAAAACTGGAAATTTCTCCGTTTATGGGTAAATTGCCAAATCCTGTTACAAGAAATGTTCAAGTATAATGAATTTTTATTCAGAGTCCCAAGGTGTGCATTACAGAGAGATGTATATATGCATATATATGTGTGTGTGTGTGTGTTAAATTAAGTAACAAAAGAATCTCCCATGCTGCATAAGACCTGCTAAAAAAGCAGGCTTTCCAATCTGAAGGGAATCCTGTTATTTCAACTTTCATTTCCATTTTAAAACAGGTCAAGAAATCAAAACATCAATTAAATAAATCAGTGGAACTCAAAGATCAGAATAATTTAGGTTTGGAAATGTTTATAGACAAAATGCTGATACTTCCAATTGAAAATATAATGGTCCCAGGCTGAAAAGTCCTGGAATATGGTCTTCTTCTGACATGGATAGAAATCAAGAATAATTCTGCTAGGAATCCATGAAGTTACACTTATGGAAGCCTTCACACAGGTAATAAAAATACACAGAATTGCAGGCATTTTGTAAAGCCAAGGGCTTTGGAAAGCTTTACACTTTTAAACTTCAGGGCATAAAGCAACCTAGAAATCAGGACATGCTGGCTTATCCCCACTGCTGTGATGGTGGAGGCCAGGCAGTCCTGGGGTCATGGGGAGCATGACTGAACACCTATATTCTCTTTCATGTAGCAAAAGCTGGAATTACAGCCCATATTGTATATGGGCTAGTAAATATGGCTTGGGACTGATGGAGTCTAGGCTCTCTACTGGGCTTTCCAGGCAGCTGATAGACGCAGAGAGGAGGCAGCATCGCACTCTGCAGTGGGAAATACTGGCTATCAGAAGCAGCCAGGCAAGCTCTGGCAACATGCTCCTGAGGAAAGTGGAGACAAACTGTCTGCCCAGCATGCTGAACACACATGTCTTGGACCCGTATGCAAAGAAATTCTCTTCAGATCCTTGACTCTTCTCTAGGGTTCAGAAAACAAGAATTTAGGTATATTCATTGCAAGGGATGTAAGATGTCACCGAAAAAAACGCACCATTCTGCTATCAACTACTCTTTGTGCTGAAGACAACTCAAATCAGCTCTTCCTGTCTGGGTCTTCTTCTGTTTTGTTTTTTTTTTTTTAAACAAGTTTTTTTTGAAAGGCCATAGTCTTCAGGCCACAAGCTAATGTTTAACCACCTGCTTCAGTTTCTCAGCAAGCTAGGACCAGCTCTTGTTGGAAATGGTCACTTAGTGGATACAAAAACACGGACATTCCCCTGTGAAGCTGGTTCTGCTGAGGACCCAGGAACAGCTCGAGCTCTGGATAAGAAAGACAACTCTCTGCATCAACAGAAAGTCAACACTAGCAAAATAACCAGCCAAGGGCTACTGCCATTTATTCCAAGGCTGAGGACAAGTGTGTAAGGACATTTCTGTCTCATTTCCACCATCCACTTTGATGATACTCCTTGTGTCTGGAGCAGCAGAATTACAGCGATGGGAAGCTGTGATCTGGTGACCATCAAGCCTCAAATGTAGTGTGCAGTAAATGCTTTGAATCTTATAAACTTCAGAGCTGGTCATCCAAATTCAATATGTTAATTTGTCCCAAATCTAGTCAGTTAAACCTCTGAACTCTGACTACAGCTGTTGTTTTTAGAAGCTGGTTAGGGAGAGAGACAAGAGCCTTTGGAATGTCTCATCTGCAGGCACTTCTTTAGGGTCCAGCACTGGGAGTAACTTGTAGATCTTATTTTTTAAGAAGTTGAGATCACCATCTAATGGTGTGTAATACCACAATGCTCTAAGGATTAGATCACAAAGTAAAGCAAAAGACTTCAGAAACTTATGTTACAACTTTAAAATTGAGATTTTTTTTTAGAACAAATAAAAAGTAAAGAACAAAAATTGTTCTGTTTTTGTTTGTTTTCCTGGAGAAATTTTCCCATTCCAAGAAAGAACGCAAAGTACACTGAACCAAGAGTTTTCTAGGTAAGTTCAGAACAAAGAAGGTTGATTTTCCCCCAACTATTTATATTTAGTTGAGTGCAAATCACTTCAAAGCCATTTTTGGTCAGCATTTGAGTGAGAGAATGCAAAGGAAGGGTGAATCAAAAAGATTTCTCTGGTGTGACCTGCATTGCTCATTCCTGACTCATTCTCTGCCACCATCCAAGCACTCAACCTCTGGAACTTCCTCCATCTTACAGTCTTCTCTAGCCTCTCACAGTGATTTCTGTAAAGTCAAGAACAATGTAATGGCAACAAAACCAAACTTCAAGTCACTGAACTCTTCCACAAAATATGGTCAGCTTTTTCCACAGTTCTACCAAAACTTTCCACATCTCAGTCTAGGGCCTCTGCCATGAGATTAGTTCTTCTGCCCAGAGTAGGAAATAGCATCCATTTCAGGAATTATTGAAAAAGCTGGAAAATCTGGAATGAGTGAAATAACTTGTGATCAGGACAAAAAGAAAAAAAGTCCAACTTCAGAAATCAGTAGGATGGAGCTAAAATTCAAGGCAACTATACTTATCAAAAAAAAAAAAAAGGAAAGCTTGATCTAATCTCTCACCCAAAACCCAACCACACTGTCTGGACTGAACAGGATGAGATTATTTTCACATAGTATCAACAACACAACTAGGCATAGGAAGAACCGCAACTGTCAAAAGAAGCCACTGATTTTCATTAGGTTTCCAATACAGTTTTCTGATCAAAGTAACAGCTACACTTCAGTAAAGTCTTCTGATCTTTTTGATGCTCAGCTGAATAGAATCATCACATCTTCAGAGCCATGCACACTGAGAACATAAATTCTGACTGCTCATTGCTGAAGAGATTCCTTGCTATTTTTATTCTGGTTGTTTTCTACTTTAAGAAAAAAGCTGAATTCTCTCTGTCAAAACCAACAGAAGGGTTGTTTAAAGGTATGGCAAGATATACATTCATTTAATGGAATACGTACAATACCTTGATGAGTTCCAGAAGTGGACTTGATACACTATAGCAAAGTCAATCATTCTGGTAGACATTTTATGCCAAAAGCACAGAATTATTTCAGAGGTAGATCTCAAAAAATAAAACATCTGACCAAAAACAGAGAGGGGAGGGAAAATATGGGGTGTGCATGGAGCTAATGGAGACAGCATTGGAGAATGAATGCAACAAAAAACAGCTAATGGTTTAGTAAAAAACAATTGGTCTTTCAAGGTTGCTTGCTGAAGTCTCTAAGCCAGCAGTTCCTGAGCTTTAATGCACAAACCACCACTGACCAACAGATCTTTGGTGACTGCCCACTATCAGCTGGCTGAGCACTGTCTTTCTCGTCCCAGAGGTTACATCACACTAATGATATAGTTAATAGATGTCAGACTAAAACAAGCCACTGTTACAATTGCCACAGAGAGATTTACAGAACTGCACATGGGAAATAAACCAGATCAAGGGGTTGAAAGTAAAAATTTATTTCTCCACTCTACTTATATGGAGATAGTTCGTGTTAAAAAAAAGGAAAGTTTCTTTTGTCTGTTAAATAAGTGCACCAGCAAGCTTGAGCGGTCAACTGGAGACCAAACCACAGCTGATATATCAGTCAATGCAGCATTTTAAAAGAGTTCACAAAGGGAAAAAGTAATTTTAACTCTTGGCTTAGAGAAATTCCTGGCAAAGGAAGAAACTATGCTCGACCCCCAAATAACCAAACACCCGTCCACTGCATATGGAAATTATTCTGCCACCATTTTACTGCTCCAGCAGAGGTGGTGCATGGCCCTTTCGAAGCCTTGGCTCTTTTCGAAGGCTATTATTTTAAACATTTTAGTACTGGGAACTGCATGGAGTTGGCAATTACAGAATTAGAGTGCAGTGTGGGGAATGTCACTTTGAAATCATTTAGCTCAGTTCATTTCCTTTTCAAGTGCAATAGAAAGCAGATGGAGCGGGGAGGGCCAACATGCCACAGAAGAACTCCCCAGGCCTTGGCCAACAATCTCCTCCCCAAAACTTATAGAGAGCTCACCAAATCCTCATAGAGTTGTTATCCTTTAGGACAACCGCATGCTAGAATTAAGCCAGGGTCCTGGTCTTCAGAGCAAGCTACCTCACTTCTAGGTTTGTGTTACATACTGAATGTTAGACTTGAATTGCCAATAAGGTCAACAGGGACACAACACTCACACCAAAAGAGCAGTGCAGGGAAGCCAGAGAGGGGCCAGCAGAGCACAGCAGGAAGATTACGTGCTTTGGGAAAGAGAAGCCTTGATGGAGAGAAAGGGGCCTCAGAAGAGTTGTCCAATATGACGGAAAAGCTGTTACCAAAAGAAACTTTGCCATATGCAACAAGACTTGGACAAGAAAGTACAAGCTTGACTTGCAGCAAAGATACATTAAGGTCAGGAAGAAAAAATAAATTAAGTGCAAGGGGAGTGAAGTATTACAGACTTAGTTTATAGCTAATGCCGCATCACTGGAGGCGTCAAGGAAGAGTTACAGGAATTTCTCGCAGGGACCATCTAGCTAAGTGTGATCTTGCCTCAAAGCAAGGGGATAACTTCCAGGGATGGTCTCCAGCACAAAATCTTTTGGATAATTTAATAAAGCCTGTTACATCTTGTGCTTTGTGTTTCTTATACAGAGAAAGAGGGATTCCCCAAAGGAAAGTAATGTATAATATAAGAAACAGATCCAAGTGCTGGGGTTGCAGTTGGGTCTAACAGACACACTGGGACTCAGGAAGTCCAAATCCTTTCCCTGTTACTGTAACAGGAGAGTTATTCTCTCTGTATCTCCCTCTGCATTGTTACAAGTATCTGCGACAAGTAATGCAGAAAGCCCACATCTCACTGGCTATGGTTACTTGTGGTAAACAGGCCCATATCCTTGGGCCTCTGAACCTACACACGAGCAGCTCCATATCATGGTCAATCCTTGTTTGCCCCACAGCACTAGCAAGCACATTGCAGGTGGGCCATGCTTTAAGCTTTCTGGTACCCACTGTCCAACCTGCTGGCAGCAGCAGCATCACCACTGCTCCCACTTGTTTCACCACTACTGAACAGGTTCCTTGTGCTCATCCCTGTAGCCCTTGCTACTATTTCTTACCTATCAGTAGATGTGTCTTCTTCCAAAAATAGTCCATTTGCTTGAGGCGTTGTGTCAGTTGGGCAGACTTGTTCCTCAAGGACAAGACTGGTGCCAAAATAAGGGCAGCTATCTCACTTCAATGGCACTGACACGGCCAGCAGCAGCAGCATTTGCTCTATGTCAGTCTTTCCACACTCAGAAGAGATGCTGACTTTAAAAAAAAAAATTTCTTCTTGAAGACTAGTTTGTGCTGTGCACCTAGGGTTACCCTCAATGGAGGCAATACTTCTTAATACATCAAACCAGCTTTTAGTCTCCCTGCATCAGCAGTTCCCCTCATAGAAACGCATAGTGAGAGGACTTTTGCCATCACGTTAGAGAGTCCTAGCACTCATAGTTATCACCAGCTGCTAGCAACAAGCTCAAGGCTGGCCATTAGCACCTTAGGCATGATTGTGATAGAGGTCTGTGAGATTAGCCAGCTTGTCCATTCATTAAATCTCTGCACTGAGGATACCAGGAGGCTAGTACAGGTGCCTGCCCAATGTGCATTCTCCAGATATCCAGGCAAATTAATCAAACTCCTTAATATCCTCCACAAATACCTCAACAAAAGAGATTGCCAGTCTGCCCTTTTCTGAGCCCTAAGCAGAATAAGGCATAAGCAGTCAGCGTAGATTCATCCTCTCTCCTCTGCCTTATTTACAAAATTAAGTTAGGTTAACACGATCTTCCTGGAAAGGAGGAATGGTTGAAAGGGTTAAAAAGAGGCTGAAATGTGATTGAACTCTAAAAGAAATATTGAATTTTTTTTTTCAAATATATTAATATGTATTAAGAGATATAGACAATAATTACATGGTTATTACACTGAGCTATTTAAAAATTAGCAGAGCGCTTGGGAAATTAACATACAGAACAATACTGCTCTGGTAACTTAGATGACAATGGGCCCTAATAAGATTGCCCCATCTCTAATTCTGCTGAATACAAGCAAGGATGATTTAAAAGTTGTAAAGGTGCAGGAGGTGGCTTCCAAGCCTATAAAAAGCATTTCTGTGCCCTGAAAATCAAGCCTCGAGGATGTGACAACACATTAAAATTTCCTTTAAGCTGTGCTTCTTCTCAGCGTGATTTGGATGGGCTGAGGCTGCCCCAGCCACAGCTGTTGCTTGTGCACCCACCTGAACCAGAAATTCATAGTGGTCATATCTTGCTTCATTTCCATATGCTCCTGGGGATTTCTTGGCAGCTCCCTTTCATTTGGTCCTGCAACCCACCTAATCCACACATGCAAAGCAAGTTCCCGGGCTGATGCACTCACAGAGAACAAGCAAATGCTGTCGAGATGCACTAGGAGAACCATCCCTGCCCCAGGCATCTCATAGGCTTGATTTCAGCAGGCAGCAATAGTGTTGGAGGCAGGCGTGCGTGCAGGACAGGGAGAAACAGGCAAATGAGAACTAAGAAAGAAGTAAGTGAAAAGGCTCAGGCAGCAGAGACACAGCTGAGCTAAGTCTCCTGAAAATTCCTCAGAAAAATAGCAAAAAGGGCATGCATGAAGGGCATGTGTATGCGTGAGTACATTTGTGCGAATAGCAATAGCCTCTCAGTTCCATTTTTAATGCCATATTAAAAGTAAAGCAAGTGATGAAATATTTGAGCCTGTGTGTGGGAACTGGCATAACAGAATGAATTAGCACAGGTTCAGTGCAACTCTTAGCATTTAAAGAAGGTTTTAGATTAGATAGAGAAATTTTAGTTCAGAAATACAACAGACAGAAGCACTGAATGGTTTTCAGTGAAATCAACAGTCATTTGAAATGCCAACATCTTGGACTAAACACCTTGTTAGAAGTGATTGAATCCCTAAAAGCCATGGCAAAGTGCCTTCACTTGCAAGTGCTACTGGTGAATAAGCAAAATTATCTCGCAATTGTTGCTATTTATGGGAACACCCATAGCATCTTAAGTGGTTTCCAAACAGACCATTTTCTAAAAAGTCTGCTATAACACTTATATGAATGTAGATGTAAAATTATTTTCTTCTATAGTACAAGTTACTCACCATATGCTTCAAAGTTCAAAAAGCTCTGTGGTGGGTGAAAGTGGAGTTAAACAACCCAAGAACTATAACTGCATAAGGGATATAAGAGCAATCCCCTCATTATATGCACCATTTATCCACACAATAAGATTTTTAATGATGGAAACTTGTTTTACTTATAATTCATACTTGGATTCATAAGAAAACAGTGGTGTAGTCGATGCTTGCACTAACAATTTTATTTTCTTTTATTACTGTTACAGTTTTTGTGGACAATAAAGTAATCAAATACTTCTGGGAATAAAAAGTAATAAGTGAAAGCTTAGAGATTTAGAGAATAGTATCTCAGGAATTTTGCCTCAAATAACCAGGTCTTCTATTTTTGTTGGTGTACCTAGAGTGTGCACAATAAAAAAGTGGTGTTCCATCAAATAAAAAGAAACATCTTTCTCATTATGACTGCGTTTATCACTCTTTCAAATGCCCCTAAATTTCATTGTAATTCAATATAATAAAAGTTGTCAAAACTGCTCACTTTGCTTGCTAAAGACAAATTTGCTTAAGTTTTGCAGCATGAGCCATGTAACACAGCACCAGATCCTCAAGTTTTTATTTTGGTTTTCTCTATGCAGTATTCCTACTGGTTTCTGTGCAATTTTTGCCTGAGTAAGGGCTGAAATTTTCAGTTTTGAACACGACACTTAGAAATAAACAGTCACAGAAATCCCATCTACAAAGCACACTGGGTGACTGGAATGGTACTGTTTGTGAACCTTATCTCTGAAATGCCAAGCTGATTTCCTGCAGATTATTGCAAAATACAGACTAACTACATCCTTGAAGAAATTCCCTCAAGTTCTGTGAGATTGCTTCCAGGATTAAACACTGCCTGACCTTCTCATACAGAGCTCAGACGCACTGTATTTTGATGCCTCCTATGTCTTTGGAGATGTTAGTCTGTTCCACGAAAAACAAAGATTATAGATCTCGTCCCTCATGGGAAGAGCTTTGATTAAGCAACTCTGTTATTACTTTGTCCAGAGACTCTCCTGGACCATATTTTGTCCTTCTGGCAATAGACAAAATAGATAAAACTATCACTGAAGGGCAGCCTTGAGTAACGGCTGTATTTTCCATCATTTAAAAAAGGATGTGTTGATGCATTAAGTAAAGGAAATGTGTTGGGAGCTTTGCGTTGGGAATAGGTAAAGTGGCAGGTCATGTGAAAGGCAGCCAGGACAGTGCTCAGAGCAAAGACTTAGAGTCAGTCACTCTTTTTAGTGTTCCCCATACTACTGATTTGTCCTGAGATTTGGAAAATTCTTTTATGGTTAAGTCTATAAACCAGAGTCCCTCATCTAACTCTTCTACAAACTGCCTCTCCACATCTGTGAAGACTGCAGCAGTTTATTGTGTCAAAACACTTAATGGGCTCAAATAAATGCTGCTAAGTATTAGCAGCTGTAGTGGCCAGTCAATGCACTTTTTACCTCTTTTTGAGCACCTACCCAAAGATTGTTTGATGAGGATGTGTTCTACATCTATTAATAAATGCATGCATGTGTAGACATGGTGGACCTGGTAAAACCAGAGGACATGAATAACAAGATGAAATCTACTGGTGACTGGATCCTTTATGGCAGCAGTGTGGAAGGACTCCTCCCTGATTTTTACTCCGGCAATTATTTTTAACTCAGCATTCCTGGTTTCCTACCTGGAAAAACAAAAAAAGCAGAGAGTCAAGCTAACACACAGTAGCCTCCTTCAGGCATTCGGGGTATTGTGCGTATGATAAAGGGTTAGATAAAACAGTGGCAAAAGTCTGCTATCTTTTTCAGGCTCAGGAAAATAAACCACAAAGACAATTTAACAAAGTCCTCTTTGTTCCTGAATAGAACCAACAAAATGAAAGGAATCTGGTGGAAGAGACAAGGCAAGAAAGAGTTCTGCTGCAGGGAGCAAGTACAGACAGAATCTCTCTTTACCGGCTCCTCTGACAGAGCAAGTGCATGATTATCACATGAGCCTCACAAAGACTGGAATTAAAAGGGCTGACTTGGCTGTCAGATCACTTAAGCTGCGCTGAGGTCAAGGGAGTTTAGACTAACCAAGGTCAGTCACCCTCAGTCGGGGGAAGTAAGGGTCTCTTTTTCTAAGCAACAATTGCTCAGGTTGATAAAAATAGATACCTGGAGCCCATGATGGTTTGTGAAGATGTTCCTTTATGCAGGACTCCCATGAAGAGCAGTATTTAATGAATTGCACTCTAATAAGAACAGACCCACAATGAAGGCAATTATATGGTCACTAGAAACAAGTGTAAAGGGCAAAACACACAAGAGAAGTTGCTGTCTGTGCTACCCTCTAAAAGACCAAGGGAAAAAATTATAAGTCTGAAATATTGGCACACTAGTATAATAACATCCCGGTGCAAAAAGGTGTCAATGGCATGACTGTTGGGGAGCCTTCTGTATATTATTTCACAAATCATGCCCCCAGCAGAAACTTCTCTTTGCTGATTTCCAGTGATGCCACAGCTACTGAAAAATTTCCCCGTGCTAAAAATAGTACCTATTCTCTCCCATGCCCTCTGTTCCCTTTCAACTTCAACATTATTCAGCTTCAAGAGACGAGCACTCATCTCACCTAGAGTATCAAACATCACAACTTTGATGAACCTTTTGGTGAGAGTGGGAAGAGGAGAAATCTATGTATCAGCTGTGTTGACATTTGCTGGATGTGTTTAGATACATCCTGAATCTCTTGTGTTTGAAAGCAAAAGCAATATTCATCTCCTTCAGTATGCATGCACAGAAAAGCACTTTCTTTTGGTGGGCTCTTTTTCTGAGGACTCCAACAGCATTTGGAATAGGTCCATAGAAAAATCTGTGAATATTGTCATAGATGTGGAACCATATCACGTTTACCATCACCACTGCTTCTATGTATAACCAAGCTCAGGGTGCTCATGGGCTTGCTGTTCCACGGCATAGATTAAGTAATTATCTCTGCACAACAAACTCATACTCACCTTTGTATCCTGATCTGTGAATCAAGGTTTTTCATGTTGATATTATTTGTGGCAACAATTCCACAAATTTTAGGCACCTTGTAAAAAAGTTTTTAGACACCTTCTATAAGCAAAGTCTGTGTCCTTTTCATTCCTCAGGTCAGGCAATACTGGGGCTTCCTGGTAAAATATCTGTTGTCACAAAGTCACAGTGAACAGAACCAAGTTTTCAAGCATCCCTCTGTCCCACCTCTCTGTGGACAGGGAAAACAAATCCTGAAAGCAAGTCAAAGAGGGAAAATTGCAGGACCTGCAGGAGATCTTCAAAGATGTGTTCAAGCTGATAGTGTGGGATAAATCTGAGCAAATAGGACGTTGTGTAAGATCAGTTCTCCTTTACAGCCTGTTAATGACTGTGTGTTTACCTGTCCTTGAGGCAAGAGACTCCCCTGCACTTATCAAACCCAGAGGGATTTCCACCTTCCTCAAGGAGGTCTGGGTCAGAAGTTAAACTGAAATTTCCAAATGCACTACGTGTTTCATCATTTGCCAGACTTTAGACTGGAATTGATGTTCAGTGTCCAGTGTGCAGTAGTAGCAGGCAACTGCCATTTTTATTCATTACTGTTCTTTTAAACCAATTCTACTGCATTTTTTTCTCCTCTCTTACAAAGCTTGAGGCAGTATTGGTGCTGTGTCCCTTAGGTTAGAACTCCCTTACAGAAGAGCATGCCCAGTGATTCCATGTGTGTGAAGGAAAACTGTCTCCGCTCGTGCTACCTTACAGGGTTCTGGAGGAAGCAACACAGAGTGAACTGCCAAAGCCAGCACCTTCGGTGCCAGTGATGGGAATAGGTAAATTCTCAGACCACGGAATTTGGGCTTTGACACATCTGGAATCCCAGTGGGTAGGAAGATGAGGAGCAGGTACTGCAATCACGTACAGCTTGGGGAAGGTAGGGGGCTTGTGCTTTAGGGACATGTAAGCACACACTCCTGACCTTCTGGTCACTGAGAAGGTCATGATCCACCAAACACTAAGACTCTCTGCTGAATGTTCTCCATTGAAAATGTTCTGTGTTTCTCTATAAGGAAGTTTATTCTTGTATCTCTGCAGTGATGGGGAGTAGAGTGAATTTCTCTTTCTGTGTGGTGTCACCAGCTCCTCGACTCACCATGTCTTGGCAGTAAGTTATCCACCCATTGCAATAAAGCAGCCTTGGTCTTTTACACCATGTTAAAGAAAATAATCAACAAAATACTTAAACCAGATTTTGCTTCGCTGCAGATCTCAATTGAGTTCAGTAGCAAAAGGAAATCCTAGTAATTCTACTTCTCCAGTTAGCTTTGCTCAGTGCCTAGTGTTAAGATAAATTATGTTCTTCAGTGTGTAGGGTGAAATAGGAACTGTGGTCACAGCAGGATGAGTTTGTCAAACACTACTTACAGTAGGCAGAAAGCTTTCATTCCTATAGAACGAAGGATTTTGGAAGTAGATAACCAAGCTGGTCTTGGGGATATGTAACTTGGGTCCATGATTCATGATCTGTGTGGCGTTACTTGGTGCAAAGTGTATTATTTTATATAACAGACCTTGACAAAGACTTTGACAGAACTACTTTTTTCTTCTGAATGATATACAATCACACTAAGTTTTACAACTTCATTTTCAGTCATCTCTGTTCCTTGTTCCTTTATTCCAAGTATTCCTTGGTATGGTTTAATACTACTGAAGTATTTAATAGCTGTTCCAAAGCAACAGCTATAACCACATAGACTAGACGTAAATAGAAGAAGACTAAATGGATCATTACCTTTAGAAGAAAAGTGGTTACTGAGAAGAATTTAAGAGAAACAAAAATATAAATCCAACTGCTTCGATATTCTCTGTATTTTAAAGGAGAATGGCAGAGCAGGTTTGTAAAGTTACATAAGGATAAGACTATTCTGAGTCTAATAGAAAGGTGAAGGTACTGTTAGAATTTGCAAGCTGATCAGCCCTTGAAAAGGTCAAGCCACTTCTGGGGCTGCTAAGTAAGTAAGGATTCTTGGTTCTAACATGGCAAGTACGATCAATATTTTGATTGTGGTGCTTGGTCATTAAACAATGCTAGTTGTGAACAAGGGGGAACATATTTGCCATTCAGATGGAGAAAGGAGCAGGAAAGGTATAAGACAGAAATTGCCTGTTCCCTTAAGTTCTATCCAAGATCTTAAGAAGTCAATGGAAATATTTCCATTGAATTCACTGTGCTCTGGTTCACATCTTTACAGAGCTTGCTTTCTTGACAAGTCCATTCCTTCTTCCTCTCTTGTTGTTCAGTTTGCTTTCTGTTGTTAGGATCTTCATCCCAAATATTAACAAATCTGTATAATCTTTGGCCTCTAGCTGAGTCTTTCTTCTACGGTGCACTGTTGCACTCTATGCGTGACTGATGGTTGAGGGTTGCTCTGGAAATTACTCATAAAAATGAATTCCCTGGTAAAACCACAATTGTCAATACATGTAGGTTGCAGCATCCCCCCATGGGCCATTGTAGCAGATCATAAAACTTCATTTCCAGGAAAATTTCAAAACTTTTATTTTCTAAGTAACATTAATTATCAGAGTCCAGATGACCTGTCACATTTCTCCATCCACTTCCTCCCTTTTCTTCAAACATGGCATTTTGAAGGCAACTGGCCACAGATCACATGTCAGGATCCTGGTTTTATGCCTCAGTTTCATATCAATGGCAGCTGAAGTGTTTAAGAACAGCAAGACCCACAAGCCTAATGCCCAAACCAATGTTTGTATCTAACCATTTCCCCATTATTAATCTTTTGTAACAACAGCTGATTTACAAGCCTGACACTTAAGAAGACATATGCTTTGGCATTCTACAGGCTTCCCAGGACTCATGCCCTCCAGCGCTCCTTGTTGACCTCTCCTTCAAACAGAGCGGTTTGAGGGTTCATCACAATGTCCAAAACACTCTGGACCTACATGGTTGTGAAAACTCTAGTCGTGCCCGATCAGAGTTTACAGTGATTTTTTTTTATGGAAAGATTATATTCTGTTGAGACCAAAACCTTTTGAAGGTTACTTACCAGTTGTTATGAAGCTTTTATGAGAAAGATCCTCATTCCTAGGATGCAACCTGAAATACAAAGAGAAAGAATACTGTCACCCCTTCCAGATAATCATCCTATGATGAAAGCATTGACTGGTAGCACAGGAGTCAAGATTTCAAGTTTCTGTTCTGCAAGATGTCTGAAAGTCAGAATCCTGCATCCCAGGCAAGATTTCTGGACACCAAATTTTCAGCTATTCTGAAGAAACATTTCCTTCATCACAGAATCACAGAATAACCAGGTTGGAAGAGGCCCTTCAGATCATCAAGTCCAAACATTCCTATCAAACACTAAACCATGCCCCTCAGCACCTCATCCACCTGTGCCTTAAACACCTCCAGGGAAGGTGAATCAGCCACCTCCCTGGGCAGCCTCTGCCAGTGCCCAATGACTCTTTCTGTGAAAATTTTTTTCCTAATGTCCAGCCTAAATCTTCCCTGGCAGAGCTTGAGGCCATTCCCTCTTGTCCTGTCCCCTGTCACTTGGGAGAAGAGGCCAGCACCCTCCTCTCTACAACCTCCCCTCAGGTAGTTACAGAGAGCAATGAGGTCTCCTCTCAGACTCATCTTCTCCAGGCTAAACACCCCCAGCTCTCTCAGCCGCTCCTCATAAGGCCTGTTCTCCAGCCCCTTCACCAGCTTTGTTGCTCTTCTCTGGACTCGCTCCAGAGCCTCAACATCCTTCTTGTGGTGAGGGGCCCAGAACTGAACACAGGACTCGAGGTGCGGTCTCACCAGTGCTGAGTACAGAGGGAGAAGAACCTCCCTGGACCTGCCGGTCACACCATTTCTGATACAAGTCAAGATGCCATTGGCCTTCTTGGCCACCTGGGCACACTGCTGGCTCATGTTCAGTCGGCTGTCAACAAACACCCCCAGGTCCTTCTCTTCCTGGCAGCTTTCCAGCCAGGCTTCTCCTAGTCTGTAGCTGCACAGGGTTGTTGTGCCCCAAGTGCAGGACCCGGCATTTGGCTGTGTTAAACCTCAAGCCATTGGACTCTGCCCAGCAATCCAGCCTGTTCAGGTCCCTTTGCAGAGCCTCCCGACCCTCCAGCAGATCCACACTTCCACCCAGCTTGGTGTCATCTGCAAACTTGCTAAGGGAGCACTTGATGCCTTCATCCATGTCATTGATAAAGACATTGAACAGGGCTGGACCCAGCACTGAGCCCTGGGGGACCTCACTTGTAACTGGCCTCCAGCTGGAGTTAACTCCATTTCCCATGACTCTCTGGGCCCGGCCCTCCAGCCAGTTTTCCACTCAGGAGAGTGTGCGCCTGTCCAGGCCAGATGCTGACAGTTTCCGAAGCAGAATGCTGTGAGAAACCATGTCAAAGGCTTTACTGAGGTCCAGGAAGATACATCCACAGCCTTTCCCTCGTCCTGCAGCCGAGTCACTTTGTCATAGAAGGCGATCAGGTTAGTTTGGCAAGACCTGCCTTTTGAGAACTTGTGTTAACTGGGCCTGATCACCCGGTTCTCTTGCATGTGCTTCATGACAGCACTCAAGATCACCTGTTCCATGACTTTCCCTGGCACTGAGGTCAGACTAACAGGCCTGTAGTTCCCTGGATCCTCCCTGTGACCCTTCTTGTAGATGGGTACAACATCCCTCCTGTTGGACCTGTTTCATTTTGTTTAAATAACTAAATATTAATTTGAACCAGAACTTGAACTTACACTGTAAGTTACTTACACTAGTATTGGTCCATCTCCAGGTTAGTGAATAGATAACTATTTGTACAAACTTGGTATAGTAAGCAACAGAGCAAGAGAGATAGCTGAGAAGGTCCTAAAATTTCAAGGAAAAAAACCCAGAGACCTCTGGTAACGTCATCTAGGAGACTACAAGACACCTGTATTTTTTCCTGGATGAGGCAGAATGAGGACTGCTAGTTGTTCTAGGGGAGGCTTTGTCAAGACTTCTCCAAAGGTTGTGTTATTATATCTCCAAAATATATGATATTTGAAAGTCATAATTTTTCTTTTCCAAAGTGAAAAAAACAGTGCTTGTAACTACACAATCCTCCAACAAATCCTTTGCATTAGGATGAAGGTGTTAAGTATCTTTAGCATCACAATTGCTTGACTCTTAAAGTACCTGAAACCTCTGCCCCAGAGCAGAAGGAGCAATGGAGGGAGTGGAGTTATTTGCTCCTCTGACACTTTTCCTAGCTTTGCTGGCATTTTTTAAATGAAGGCTTAGGCCTATTTAGTCATACAGAAAGATAAATTAAGGCAATCAGAAAAGTTCATTGATTAGTGTAAGATTACTATAAAAGCACAAATAATAGGTAAGACAAGAACTAGGGAACGTGAGTCCTAATCCTCTTACTGACCCACTGGTTAATGTTCTGTAATAACTTTAATACTTATGTTTGCTGGTCAAAAACATCTATTTTCAAAAAGTTTTTTGTTAAGAAACTTTGTTTAAGCTCTTTGCTTAGGAACAAAAATCCATGTTTTAGACAGATTCACCTCTCCCTAAGCATTTGATATAAACAAGCTGGTATTCCTATAGAACCATGCAAGGTTCTGCTTTTTTTTAATGTCATATAATACTTCATTTTCATAAGCACACACATAAATTCAGTTAAGAGTTAACCAACTAAAATATACAAATATGCGGGAGTTTTTATGATGAACTACAATTTCAAAAGGAGTTGGTTTAGGAGTCATGACCTTATTTTTTGCAATAACTTATGCATCATGGACTTACGTAATTGGCAGCAGATAACATAACACACTCAGTTTTATGTCCTTGGTTTGACAGCAGTGTCAATTGAAGTATTTGCTAACTGCAGAACTAATGGAACCTCATAGCTGAAAATGTTTTCTTTCCAAAACCAGTGTTCCTACCAAAATATTTCCCCTTTATTGTTTTTTTTTAACAAAACTAAGTTCAGTATCAGAAATGGATAGGGGTATACAGATAATTTTAGACATCAAAAAAATCTTTCTAAATACTATTTATCCTAGCAAAATGGAAATATCTGAGAAAGAAAAAGCTATATCTTTCTAATGAAAATATCATCAGGAAGCAGAAAAGCACACTCATTAAATGGCCACAGAGCCCTAAAACTTTGTTATTTTTTCATCAGGAGTCAATTTTAAGATAAACTATTGGGAAATGAGTAACCTGGATTTTAAAATGGTTTAGTAGGTTTAGCTTTGAGTCTGCTTCTTCCCTTTCCTAGGGACTGCATTAAGCAACAGCCAAGAGGCAAAGCTAGATTGGTCAGTGTTGAAACTGGACACCCGTACCATCCACAGATATTGTCAATACTCCTGGGACGCTGGGATTTACATAAGCTACAGCTGAAAATGCATGAAGTAACAAATAATTATACAAAAGGAAGAGGTTTAAAAGAAACCTTAGTAAGTCCATTGACATCCATTTAAATTCAATGGCAAAGATACCAGAATTTACCCAGGCTCATTTTGAGTGATCTAGGGCTTAGGAGTCAGACTTGTTTGCATTTTGGTCCTGAAACGTGTATTTTGTGGGAAGCAGTTCTGTTTCAAGACACTTAATAACTGACAGTAATGTACAACATAGAGGACAAAAATGGCTTTAATTATAGTCATTTGAAGTTTTCTGCTTGATCAAATTACAAATGAATGGCAGAAAAAAATCATACGCCATCAATTCAGTAGAGCATTTGCTATTATATCTCATCTGAACATGAATTTAACTAAAGAGAACCAGGTATCTGTTTTGAAATCTGGTTAACAGTAGATTATTGCTGGCAACATGGATTCCTTTTTAGGCACCACTCTTTATTCAACTTTATTGAAAACGTGCAGTATCTGGGAGAGTAATTTGCCATCCGTGAAACTCCATGATGTAACTAACCTAGGAGAAATTATAAATAGCAGCCAAGAAAGAAAAAAATTATAGTGAACAGCACGAGGACGTACAGAAATTAAAACTGGGAAAACTTAAACTGATGTGCATAAGAAAAAGGGATACACAGAATCACAGAATAACCAGGTTGGAAGAGACCCACTGGATCATTGAGTCCAACCATTCCCACCAATCCCTAAATCATGCCCCTAAGTACCTCATCCACCCTCACCTTAAACACCTCCAGGGACCGTGACTCAACCACCTCCCCGAGCAGATTGTTCCAATGCCTAACCACCCTCTCCATGAAGAACTTTTTCCTAATCTCAAGCCTAAATCTCCCCTGGCAGAGCTTGAGGCCATTCCCTCTCGTCCTGTTCCCTGTCAGTTGAGAGAAGAGGCCAGCTCCCTCCTCTCCACAACCTCCCTTCAGGTAGTTGTAGAGAGCAATGAGGTCTCCCCTCAGCCTCCTCTTCTCCAGGCTAAACAACCCCAGCTTTGTCAGTCACACCTCATAAGATTTGTTCTCCAGCCCCTTCACCAGCTTTGTTGCTCTTCTCTGGACTCGCTCCAGAGCCACAACATCCCTCTTGTGGTGAGGGGCACTTTCATTAGGAGGAAGTAATGCAAGGAGGTGCAGTACTGAAAGAAACCACAAGTATAGCATGAGGGACTGCACTGTCACACAGCAGGAAAACAAAGCTCTTTGGAGGTTTTGTACAAAATACAATGCTCCTGAACTAATATAGTGGTTCATTTTGGAATCATAGGGGAAATTTCGCTTGAAAGGATGTTGTAAATGACCAAATGCATTCCTATTTCTCTGTGCAGGAACAACTATATCTGTCTTATTCCCAAATTCTGTTTTGTTTAGCCTTTCCTTCAAAACCTCTCTTTGTAGATTTTATTCAGCTTTCACAGTGCTTCACCGCCCTTATCCTTGCAAACATTTACCTGAGGCCTGACTCAGATCTGTCTTGCTGCTATATAACATCATTTTCAGCTTAGGACAACGCACTTCTAAAAAGATCTGGATTGTATCTGCATTAGCACACCCCAGGCTGGTCAACTGGAGGACACAAAAGTGAATTATAATAGCCAAAAACTATGTAGACATGAAGAATGACTGATTTTAATTCAGTATCTCAGAACATAACCAAAGATAACATGTAAGTAAGATAAGAAAAAAATTAAATACTTAATTTCAGAAGAAAATGAACTTGCATGATCACTTTTGAACAATGGAACAGTTTCTCAGGCTCCTCCCACCCTATTTGTTTGTTGCTTTTATAGCCAAACTGGCAAATGCTAGAAAACAGCCTGCAGATTATAATCTTGTTCTGGCAAGGAGCTGGGCTGGATGATCGTTTCCTTCTAAGCCTCCTTGCAATTCAGGGTAAAGTTTTGGAAGCGAGATCTCTTTCTTACTTTGTATTTGCTACATGAAACCAAACATCATCTGGAGCTCGTAGGCATAACATTTTGTTGCAACAAACGCCAGTTAGAGCTCTTCAGATCTGATGCAAACCTCCTTAGAAGAGTCTGATATGTCTCTATTGATTTGGGAACCCTCAGAACAAGCCTTTGTTTTTCACAAAGGTGGATATATATCTGCAAATATGTGAGAAGTCTAAGCCGCTCTTCCCTCTTAGTTACCCAAGTTGGCAAGAAACAACCCATCATTGCCACAAAAATTGCCTGCAAAATAGTGTCATGCTGACACAGGGATGCAGCTTCTGTATTCGAGGTGACTTGTACCTTGTCGTTCTGCTGCCTGCTCAGAGGAAGTTTGCACCTGCTTTCATGAAAATATCTTTAATTAATCTCTATGTTAACAAGCGAAAACAAATCCCAAAATAACAAAGCATCTCCTCCTTCACTTATTCTATGTGCTCCACCTCTCTAGTGCCTGGCATTACACTGTCAGTACACTGAGGCATGAATCACATTTATTTAATGTCTAATACAGAATCAAATACCTTGACCCAACAAATGCAACAGAGATTGCACTCACAGTTGGCTGTTGAGAGTTTTGCTGGTTTTTTGGGGCCAGCATGCCCTGTTAAAATTTCTGTACAGTTGAACCTTCTTCTCTAAATACTTGTTTCTCAAAAAAGTGCCAGTTTACTCACCCCTAAGTGGACTCCTCTAAGCTTTCCAAGTCATTTTGAAAACCCACAGATTCATCCTTGAATAGAGAGGACACATTTTTATTTCAGCAATTTGGATGTAAATTAGAATCCCTCCTTCACTCTTTCTCAGAATCAAAGAACAGTGTTCTTTACAGGGCTAAATAGTGTATCCCTTCAGCACAAATTCATGCACACTAAGATCCCCATTAGCAAATGCAGAATTATTTCTTGCCATATAAAAGATAAGCACATACAATAATGCAAATGGAAAAAAACCCAGAAAAATCAGTTTTAAAATTAAGATTACTGATTAGAAATAACAGGAGAAACACTTAAACATATTGCTGCCTGAAGCGGGTGAGAATTTCAATGGAAAATAACTACCAAATGTTTCCAAAGTCAACCACAGAAATCAAATAAGATTCAACTTAAATTCAATTTATTCAGAAGATTTTGTTATTAGAGAGGCACACATTCATGTAGTGTTCATGGTTATTTCTCAAAAATTAAACTCTTCTGGGCTTAAATTTGTGTAACACCAAAAAAGGGTTTTAAAATGAGAAAACCCTCTATTCTGTGAAATAGTTTCTGGGAACTTTCCTGGAAATCCCAGCAAAACAAGCCAAAGAAAATTATCTACGGGGAATTGCGATTGTTGCAGAAAATATGTGCTTATACTCTGATTCATTTAATTAAGCCCTTCAAGTGAATAATGGAATACAAAACAAGGGACATACTGAAGAAAGTAATCGATCTGTAACAAGATCATACCTGTTATTACAGAATCACAGAACCACAGAATAACCAAGTTGGAAGAGACCCACAGGATCATCAAGTCCAAACATTCCTATCAAACACTAAACCATGACCCTCAGCACCTCGTCCACTCATGCCTTAAACACCTCCAGGGAAGGTGAATCAACCACCTCCCTGGGCAGCCTCTGCCAGTGCCTAATGACCCTTTCCGTGAAAATATTTTCCTAATGTCCAGCCTAAATCTCCCCTGGCAGAGCTTGAGGCCATTCCCTCTCGTCCTGTCCCCTGTCACTTGGGAGAAGAGGCCAGCACCCTCCTTTCAGTAGGAGGTAGTTATAGAGAACAATGAGGTCTCCCCTCAGCCTCCCCTTCTCCAGGCTAAACACCCCCAGCTCTCTCATCCACTCCTCACAAGGCCTGTTCTCCAGCCCCTTCACCAGCTTTGTTGCTCTTCTCTGGACTCGCTCCAGAGCCTCAACATCCTTCTTGTGGTGAGGGGCCCAGAACTGAACACAGTACTCGAGGTGCGGTCTCACCAGTGCCGAGTACAGAGGGAGAATAACCTCCCTGGACCTGCTGGTCACGCCATTTCTGATACAAGCCAGGATGCCATTGACCTTTTTGGCCACCTGGGCACACTGCTGGCTCATGTTCAGTCGCTGTCAACCAACACCCCCAGGTCCTTCTCCTCCAGGCAGCTTTCCAGCCAGGCTTCTCCTAGTCTGTAGCTGCACAGGGTTGTTGTGCCCCAAGTGCAGGACTCGGCATTTGGCCGTGTTAAACCTCATGCCATTCAACTATACAAATGTAAATCCAGATCAGCAAAAGAACCCTGCTGCACTACATATTATGATTTTTCAATAGAAGCTTTAAAGCAACATTTGTCAATGGTGTTAATTTTAAATTATATGGCTAGTGACAACACTGTATGCCACCCAAGTTTTTAGCATGCTGGGAAAATCTCATTCCTCTTTTGAAGTTATATTTCAAAAAAAACACGATTATTTCTGAAGGATATTAATGGGGACAGAGTAAGAGAAGAAACACACACAGTGAAGAAGTTAAAAAAATAGATGCATAAGAGACATATTAAACATCCAGATTACAAAGCCTGGGTGGCTATTCATTTCTATTTCACTTTAAATGAATAGTAATGTGTGAAAAATGTGCTAGGAAAATAGAAACCGTCCTCTCATAAGCAATACTGTTTTCAAACAACAACTGCACTGTTAATACATTCATTTATATTGTACTGTGTTAGCTATAGTCAAAATTTGTTACAAACTTCTGATCATTGAGTAAAGTCCATCGATAACCTCAGTGAACTCCTTTTGGACAAGCACATAAGACTCTCAGCAACTACGAATCTGTGAATATTAACGGAATTGTCTTCAAGTAGGTTTGCAGTTACATTTGGGTGAAGACTGGTCTCCAGTGGTCCACAAGCAGAGGTACATCTACCCATGCTTATTATGGTATGGAGAAAAGATATTAAACCACTGGAAGAATGTGCAACAGGGAGAAGTGCAGGACTCAAAGATGGGGACTGAGATATTGCTGAAGCTAGAAATTACATTGATAACCTTTTAATGAAACACAGCAATATAGCTGAAAAGAGAAGCACATGGTGTACATTAGTTTCCGCAGTTTCTGATGCAGCATTTGTAACACCACCACTGTTAAGGCTTGCCAACTTGGACCAGGACTTTCAACAGCCTTTTAAAAAAGGATGGTATCTCTCAGTATAGCCTTGAAAATTTCCCTTAGTCAATTCATGAGTGCTTCAGATTACTCATAGTTTTCATCACTTCTTGATGTTCAAGTTATGTATGATACCAGGTTGGGTAAGATCAAATAGGCCAGCTAAACAAATGCACTTCATTCTCCCTACTCAAAAAAAATTGAAAACAGAAAATAAAATCATATTTTAAAGAGAAGAGTTATATTTTGGGCATCTGCACACACATTTATACCACTATCCAGTCACAAATATGGCAGATTTTAAAGTAATTCTACACAGCTCCATTAGAGGAGAATAGAGAGTAAAAATTTGCACCCTGCTTTTCAAATGCTAATAAGAGAAAAGCTGTATTCAAACAACTTCTCTGTCTTAAATGAATGCAAGTGACTTCATCCCCAACACACAAAATGTCTGAACTGGCAGAAAGCTGCTTGTAACCCCTTTAGTACTGTCATCCTCACATACTTAGAGACATAAATACCCAGGGTGAACTCCAACATTACATTGTTCAGGCACCGAATGGCAAAAATTCATCTACAATTAAAAAATAGTACATCAAAATAACATACAGTACGTAATGAATTCTGCAGTCCTTACTTAGCAAAACAATTTCCTCACATCACCTTTGCCAGAAAGTGAAGGCTGCGATATAATATACAGTGCTAAATAAAACCTTACATAAACATTACTGACGTGTACCGATGTACACTGCTTCAAGAGCTTACTCACTGAATGTAATTCAAGCAAACAGCAAGTTACTGGGGGACAAAGGTAAGCATTACAAGTGGATTTTTCAGCTATTCAGAGCTGTAAATCAACAATGATGTATTGTTAAATTGAATGTCTCTACAAGAGGGTTGTGGTTACAGAATTTGATGGCAATGAGCACTGCACTGAATATAAATGTCACCTTATTTATCATCTTTTATTATTTTTAGAATGTTCATAGAAAGGAAATACACTTAAGCAACTTTAATTCTATACTAGAAAGCTCTCTATAAGAGAAAAAGTCTATTCCAGAACTTTTTCAGAAAGACTGTTTACAGTTTCTACAGCTCTCACGGCTGGGAAAAGAAGCACCTATTCAATTATAGTCTATAACTGTATTCATCACATTGGGTCATCTGGGGATACTTCCATGCAAGAGTTTAACAGATTATGGCTTTCTATCCTAACAGAAAACATAATGCATCAAACACTAAATCAAGAAAATCATTTTTATGCACAGAGTGGAGGATATTTTATAAACTCCTTCTCTGACTGATTATAGCTTAGAAATGAGAAAAAGTCCCGAATACCTTCAGCAGTGACTCAGTAAATGCTGGTGGCTGCATTGCTGCCTCTTATTGCCACTTACTCAAATTTGATCATTTCCTATCAAAGACCAAATGGCAAAAGCGATGGTGGCATCCACTAATCAAGCAACATCTGTCCCAATTCTCTAGGTTAGATACTGCTCACTGAGAGTGGGACTGCTCAGTACAGCACCTGTTCCTCTTTCCTCTGTACCCACACTCTTCCAGTCTGATTTCCCCCTAAAATGGGTTCATACTCATAGAGCCTGCTAGCCCTAACCTTGGTTGGTTCTTGACAAGAAGTGGCTATTAGCACCAAAATATTTCCCTTAAACCAAACAGATCTAGGATCCTCCCCTTCTTGCTTCTTAATTGTCACCATGACAATGTCAACACTTAAATCACCAGTACTGAACATACGCAAGATGTGGCCTAGTTTGTAGCTCTTGGAGTTTTTACCTTGACTGTTTTCAGATGTGCTTTTACAATTGGTTTATGTTTCTTAGATTTTCTCCCCAGCCATTAAGATGGAGAGAAGAGATGGGAGTAAGACAGCCCTTGTGGTGTAATGAAGATACCTGTATAATGCCCAGTTCTTTGGGTAACAGAATAAAACTGATTTAAAGGCCAGCTCCAAGGCCACTGATGAAAGGGGCAGATGTCATGCCAAGAGGCAAGTGCTTGTTGCAACACCTCTCTGGTATCTCATTCAAGAAAGAGGAGCATGCTTTATTGCAATAGCTGGGATCATCTGCATGTAGGAAACACAGCTACAGCAGAGCTAAACAAGCAGGAATATTACTAATAATGGAAACCTAAACCTGTAACGTTGTTACATCTTTAATATTACAATATTTTCTCGTTGTTAATTTGGTCTAACGGCAACTATTTTGTAAGCACATTCACATTTCTAAGCAAAGCCTTTTAAATTCTTTAAAGAGATGTTTACAGTAGTTAAAAAATATCACATTTTAAAGGTACATTTCTAATTACATTCTGGCAGAACCTTAGCTGGAAACACTACCAGGACTATTTTGATAGCAAAAGCCATGACAGTTAACATCAGCTAAGGTTATCTGCTGTCTGCTGACTATTCCGATCAACATCATTACAAGAATATGGTCAGCAGAGGTGACGTAGAAAAAAGAGGGTGCAAAAAGGTGGGAATGAAATCTGTGGGTGAACAGAACAGGACTGAGCTGTTTCGCTGGAAGAACTGAATTGCTTCAAGGGCTGAAGCAATGCAAACAGGATGAGATCCAGAACTGCCTAGCACAATTTCATGAAGTTGGCAGCAAAAATATCACTATAAACTGGGCACTTGCCAGCTGCACGTGGAGGAAAAAACTCTAGGTGATTCAGTCAAATTCATGGCTAGCATGAGCCCCTAAAGAGAAGCAGCTATAATAAACAAGTATTATTCAAAAACGCATGGAGGCAGGGATGTGCTGGTCAGACGTCATTGGAATACTGTGTAAAATTTAGGTCACCCCTTTCAAGGGCAGACACAGCTGTGCTCCAGATGGAGGAGATCCATAGCCACAGACCTCTCACACAGCCCCCAAGCATGTGCCTGGGTTCCCATGTTTGTGTCTGGGAAATCCCATGCCATGCACCGCATAAGCAAGAAATCCAGTCTGTATGAAATATGAATGACACAGATGGCCAGAGAGTGCATGGTCAGCCTGATGCTCTCCAGTTGCACTGGGCTCACCAAGATGGCTTGACTCCGTGATGCCTTGGCTGGTAGAGCAGAGAGGCTCCAGAGCTACCATGCATAAACTTTTCCTTTGAGTTTCAGGTAGGTCCAAGCTGCATTGCACAGCATCAATCAAATAACAGAGCTCATGTAGGGTACATCCAGCATGTCCCTGATGCGCCGTGCTTGTTGTCTACGTATTCAGCTGTCAAGCTGCATCTGTGTTTGTCTGTCACTTCCAGACATCAACCAGACTGATGGCAGTGGTTGTGCTGAAGCAGTGACTCTGTTGTTCCAAGAAGTACTAATGTCAGGAAAAGAGGCGAAGGTAAAGCCATCTCTTGTTCTCCAATTAATGTCTTCATATATGATGCAGGAAAATGGACTTGACATGAAACAGATGCAGAAGATTGCATCTAGGAAGACCAGAGAAATGGAAAATCCATCTCATGAGAAGAGGCTGTGAGCGCATCTGAATAAACAGGTGCAGACCGATGTGAGCCTCAATTGGCCTCTTACTGGCCCAGAATCGACATAGCTTGAAATAGCAGGATGCTAATGAAATTTCCAGCAAAACTCACCAGCTCAGGCTTAGCATTACACTGGCATAGCCCTATAGGCACTGTGAGAGAGCAAATTTGCATCCCAGCTCGCTCAGACCGTTGGCAGAGAGAGATTGAACCCGCCTGACTCAGTGCTGATACACCCCACAGGTTTGGCTCATTAGCCCCACTGGAGCAGCGCCCAAGGCGATCGGACTGCCCTCTTTAACACCCTGAGAAAGGGGAGGCAGAAAAACTGCCTCAGCAAAGAGACAATGTTGGCATAAGAACAAACGGACGTAAATCTGCCCTCAATATATTTAAGCTGGAAATATGAATAATTCTAGCCATTATGGCAGTGAGATCCTGGAAGAGCTCTTGCAAGTAACGGGAGCAAAAACATAATTGATTTTAAGGTGATGCTTGATGCTGCTGGACAGAACTCTGTAATGCAGAGGTGTCTGAAATGCTCCTAGATGCCTCACTCCAAAAATCTCTGTTAGCTGTGAACTGCAAACTGAAATCCAATTGAAATCAGGAATTTAATTAAAAGCAACTCTTCTGAGCCGGCTGCTGGCAGGCATTGCGCTGGTAAAAAGTGACAGCTGCTTCATTGGCAACACAATGTCAATGACTGTAAAGAGGCCAAGGAACAGGCACGGGCCACTGCTGCTCAAGAACGAACCAATTTTGAAGCAGGTATTTGTAAAAAAAATTCTTCAGAGCCTTTTATCCATGCTTTCATCACTTGAGATACTTTACTCCTACTTTAATTTATATTTTGTTACCCTCTTCCATATTTTTTCTGGCTCAGTGGGAGCACAATGCCAATTAAAATTAGTTAAGAAAGAAAATGTCAGTTTTTCTAAATACAACATAATTGTTCTTAAAAAATTGTTCCCTCGGTATCTGGTAAATCCAGGTTTTGTTTGCAATAGATACGCATTTCAGAACTCTTTCTCCTTTCTAAGAGTGGGCTTAGATCACTTTGATCAATTCCATTCACTTATGTATTCCTCTATTTGTATATGATTCCCATTAAAAATAGAGGATGTGAATACATTTTTTTTAAAAGCAGCATTTTCTTGTTTTAAGAAATTCAAAACTTAGTGTCAGGTAAGAACTAGTAACAAGGGATTAGTCCTCTCACAAAATCAATTTTACTAAAACGTCAGAAATAAAAGTACAGTTGGATTCCAGGAAGCAGGTTTGCACATATGTTAATATTCAGAGGCAATTTGTGGCCCTTAAATTAACTTTCACAGAGGATGGTGGACTGCTCCAGGTATCCACAATAATTCATGCACTCAGAAGATTGAATTGGAACCCAAAATTTAATTTCTAACTTTAAAATAACCATTTAATCTTTGGCTGTTTTTTTTCTGCTGGAGCTTCCCCTGGATATGATGGACCCTATGAAATGGTGAGCTGTATCACGTAGTGATGCTTGTCACACTTTTTCCCCTGTGAAAATACTGTTTTGCTTAGTCCAAGAATAACTTTAAAATTCACAGAAAGTAAGAACTATTGAGCAGCCAAAAATAAAGTCATAGGAGGACGCACCATGAGGCATAAACATTGAGACCCTTCGAATCAACTTGAGCTGTTGAGCTAGCCTAAACATTTTGGGTCAGACCCTGATCCCAGTGAATTCAAGATTATTTGTGGTGAGAACTGATGTTTCTCCTTTTATTTCTGTTTTCCTGCTAATGAGTATCAGATACAACATTGAAAAGCTATTCTGTAAACAAAGTGCAAAATTAATCATTTTCAGAGGAACATTTTTTTCACAGTAGGCTGTGTAGGGAAAGAATTAAACTTAAGTAAATAAACCATGAAGGTAAATAAGAATACACAGAGAAAGTGAAAAGATCATCTGAAAATGCCAGTTAAAAAAATTACTGGATATATGATGAAAGCAAAATATGCTGCTTATGAGAAAAATTCAACGACTGAGTAAAACGCTGAGTAATTTCATCTGAGCATTAAATTATTTGCAGTTTCCTGCATAAGAGGGAAAAGAATAGAACAGAAATTCAAGCCCTTGAGATCTTTCCTTCATCCAAGAGCAGAGTAGCAGGCAGGTTTACACAATTTTCTGTCAATTAAAATATTCCATATAAACAGTGCATACTTGTCCAAGCACACTGACTTCCAATTCAAGTTCTTTCTGGGCAAAATTTTAGAAAGAAATACTGTACTGCAATATAAAATAAGCAAATTGCATCTATTTTGGAACAAGTGAAGGATTACATGCAGTTCAGATTCATTAAAATCTTTATATCTGGCTGCAGAAGCCTATTATTAGGTTGTTTCAAACCTGTCCAGAAATTTCTTTCTAGTATCGATAAACAAGATGTGTATTCCTTCCAGTTCTTATGTATGTTTAGTCCTTAATCCTGAGCAACATTGCCAAACCCTAACCACAGAAACATTAAAAATAAATACCAAAGGTTTGGGAAGAGAGTATCCTGAAATCACAAAAAGAAGGTAACTTCAAGGGAGTATCCTGGAAATTAAGGCTTATAAATCATCATGGACTGAGAGAAGCAAATTTCAGCAACTGCATAATGCCATTTTACATGGCTAAAAATAATAAGAGTCGTGGGGCACATGCCAGGGGAAAAAAAAATCACTGGAAAACTTTAAACATTTATGTTCAAAGAAAAATCTTGAAGCAAGCGAGTTATTTGATGAGAGCCTAAGTGCACAGCAATGGTGCCCTCTCGCCTCCTGTTTGGCATGCTGCTTGCTTTGAATGGGTCTGTCATGCTTAAAGTGATTATTTACACAAAACTAGACCACATTATGTGTGTAATATACATTTTAGTGATGTTGGGGATAAAAGGTCGGTAGACTCATCATCTCATTCTATATTCAAAAGTGGGCTGATACTCCTGACGTTTTGGGTAAACTCCTTCATTCTTGCTGAAGTATTTATTCTTCCGCTCTGCAGCTTATTCAAAACCGTTAAACCATTGCTGCGTAAAACCATTTTATTGTAGAATATAAGTGTCACCCTGAAAAAGATTATCCTAGTCATGATCCCTAAAGATTTTTCTTGAATAAATGGTTTTTAAATGCTATTTTTCCTGCCTTCTCTTCTAAGTCTGTTACAGATTGAAAATTCAAATGTATATGTCAGTTCATGCAGGGCACGTGCACTCACCTGAAAAGCTGAGAAATATTAAATGATAGTATTTTAAAATTCTTTATATTTTTCTGCACTTGCTCAGGGAATTGAAATGATGGAAATTGCACCCTGAGTCTTCAGCCTTTCTTTTGTCTGTTATCATGCTACGTGGCATTCCTGATCACAAGGAAAGTGCCGGGAGTTTTGCCACTGATCGCCCACAGCTTTCACCACACAAACCTTGGGGTTCTGAGAATCAGACTACAACAAAGACTGCCAGGCAGCAACGAGATTTTCCTGAGGCAAAGGAGGTCAGAGGAGTGTTGTTTCTTTTACTCCAACAAAGCCCTGAGTCCGTCAACTCAAAAGCATCTTCTTCATATTTTGAGAAAATACTCTTGCTGTGTTGCCATTTAACAGATGAAAAACTAACCTTAGCTATCAGCCTGCTATTCTTATCTTTCTAAACGGTGTTAGGGTATTGAAATTTGCTGTCATATGCTCAAACACACTCTGTTATAAAACACTGCACGTGGTGAATATTGTTACAATCTTCTTAGAGGAGATTTAGATTCAAGCAAATTGCATCTCCTCATCCTCCTCTGCATCACACCTAAAGCCATTATGAACAAAGACAGAGGAAGAAGTATTTTCTCTGTCTGCCAAGGACTTAATCTGTATTCAATATGTATAAAGTAGCCACTTAAGTATAACTCTACGGGGTTCCACTTCTGGACTAGACTGTTGTTTTTGCTGCAGAGCAAACCATTCAGATGACTGTAATTATACCCTATTACCAGGGGTTCCAGCCTGAGCTCTTGAGCCACAGAAGCCTTTGAGCAGTTTGCTTGATGGGTAGCAGAGATGTGCTTGGCTCGGGGGGTTCCAGATAATCTGATTTCCTATTGCTAGAGGAAGCGTGTTAGCAGCTGCTGCTGAAGTTGACATTGCTGGCTCACCCCAGAAGCCAACTGTGCACCCCATTGAGCTACATCACCCAGCAGGACTTTGTGACAGCCACTGTCATCTCCTGTACATTTCCTATTCTCCTCCACTACACAAAAGGGTAAGAATAAAGTATGTTTTCCTCGCATTGAAGCTTTTTTTGGGAAATTTCTGCTCTTAACACATTTTCACGAAGCAGTCCCACCCAGGGGCATTTTGATAATATTGCTAAGGCAATCTGATGAAATGTCACCCCTGCCTTGGTCACACACTAGGGACCATTTCTCTCAGGCCTTCTCTGCATCGCACATGTGATCATTTCCTTTTGTCATAAGCCAGTTTAGGGAGCTAACCTGTCAGGAAATAATTCATTTTTCTAAACCAAGGTTTTCTGCCCTCTTTGTCCCCAAAACAGATGACCACGCATCACCAAAGGATCACACAAGACACAGTGCAAACAGAAGTAAAGAAGGAGTCATGGGTTGGAAAGCTGCACCTTTTGGCATTCATCAAGTTGCACTCTAAGTTGTCTTATTACACACTATTTTAGGGGTCCTAGAGAAAATCCAGTCACCAGAATCATCTGAATTTAAAAGTACAATTTTTTAATACAGAACGTCTAAACAAGAAGGGCACCGAAGTCCAGGAACAGTGGACATTCTCCAAGAAGGAAATCTTAAAGACAGAAGAGCAGGCCGTCCCCATGTGCCAAAAGGTGAGCCAGCACGTAATAAGACCGACCTGGCTGAACAGAGAGCTTTGGCTAGAACTTAGGAAAAAAAGGAGGGTTTATGACCTTTGGAAGAAGGGGTAGGCTGCTCAGGAGGACTACAAGGATGTTGTGAGGTTAGGCAGGGAGAAAATAAGAAGGTCCAAAGCCCAGCTAGAACTTAAACTGGCTACTGCTGTGAAAGACAGTAAAAATGTTTCTATAAATACTTTAGCAATAAAAGGAGAGCTAAGGAGTATCTCCATACTTTATTAGATGTGAAGAGAAACTTAGTGACAGAGGATGAGGAAGAGGCTGAAGTACTTAATGCCATCTTTGCCTCAGTCTTAAATAGTAAGACCAGTTGTTCTCTGGTTACCCAGCCCCCTGAGCTGGAAGACAGGGATGAGAAGCAGAATGGAGCCCACACAGTCCAAGGGGAAATGGTTGGTAACCTGTTACACTGCTTAGATGCGCACACATCTCTGGAGCTGGATGGGATCCACCCAAGGGTACTGAGGGAGTTTGCAGAAGTGCTCATCAAGCTGCTTTCTGTCATTTATGAGCAGTCCTGGCCAACCAGGGAAGTCCCAGTTGACTGGAGGTTAGAAAATGTGATGCCCTTCTACAGGAAGGGTTGGAAGAAGCAGGATCCAAGGATCTACAGGCCTGTCAGCCTGACTTCAGTCCTGAGAAGGTTATGGAGCAAATTATCTTGAGTGCCATCATGTGGCATATACAGGATAACTGGGGAATCAGGCTCAGCAAGCACGGGTTTATGAAAGGCAGGTCCTGCTTGACTAACCTGAACTCTTTCTATGACAAGGTGACCTTCTTCATGAATGAGGGAAAAGCTGCAGGTATTGCCTACCTAGACTTTAGTAAAGCCTTTGACACCATTTCCCACAGCATTCTCCTGGAGAAACTGGCTGCTCATGGCTTAGATGAACATACTGCCTGGAGGGCCAAGCCCAGAGAGTTGTGGTGAATGGAGTTAAATCCAGTTGGCTGCTGGTCACAAGAGATGTTCTCCAGGGCTCATTGTCGAGGCCAGTTTTGTTTAATATTTTTATCAATGATCCAGATGAGGGGAACAAGTGCTCCTTCAGTAAGCTTGCAGACAAAACCAACTGGTGATCTGCTCAAGGATAGGAAGGCTCTACAGAGGGATCTGGACAGGCTGGATTGATGGGCTGAGGTCAGCTATTTGACGTCTAACAATGCTGAGTGCCAGATACAGCACTTGGGTCACAACAGCACCATGCAGCACTACAGGATTGGAGAAGAGTGGCTCGAAAGCTGCCCAGTAGAAAATGACCTGAGGATGTTGGTTGACCACCAGTTAAATATGAATATGTACCCAATTGGCTGAGAAGGCCAGTAGCTTCCTGGCTTGCATCAAATATGATGTGGCCAGTAGGAGTATGGAAGTGATCATCCCCCTGTACTGAGCACTGGTGAGGCCACACCTCGAACACTGTGTTCAGTTTTGGACCCCTCCCTACAAGACACTGAGATCCTTGAGCATGTCCAGAGAAGGGCAAAGAATCTGGTGAAGGGCCTGGAGCACAAGTCTTATGAAGCTGAGAAAACTGGGGTGGTTTAATCTGGAGAAGAGGAGGCTGAGGGCACATATCATTTACTACAACTAATGAAATTAATTCAGTAAAGCCATCTGTAAGGTGACATATTCACCATATGAAAGTTCTCTTATCATCTAATCTCATTGCTCTCTACAGCTCCCTGAAAGGAGGTTGTAGAGAAGTGGCTGCTGGTCTCTTTCCCATGTAGCAAGCAGTAAGACAAGAGTAAACAGCCTCAGATTGTGGCAGGGGAAATTTGGGCTTGATATTAGGAAAAATTACTTTACCAAAAGGGTCGTGAAGCATTGCAACAGGCTGCCCAGGGAAGTGATTGAGTCATCGACCTGGAAGGTATGTAAAAGACCTGTAGATGTTGCCCTTAAGGACAAGGTTTATCGGTGGGCTTGGCAGTGTTAGGTTAAGGGTTGCATTCAATGATCATAAAGGTCTTTCCTGACCTAAACGATTCTATGATCTATGATTCAAATCTTTTGCTTATCTAGTTTCTCCCACAGCCTGACAGGCTGCTAGCACAACAGGGGCACTACCAAGCAGCAGTGTGGAGGCAGGTGCAGAAACTCATTAACACACCAGGGGAACAGTACACTTGGTCATGCTGCAAGGCTTCCGTAGGTGGCTCACAGACTCCTAGAAAATGTAGGTTTCTGCTTACTCAGGGTGAGACCTGAGTGTGCACTAACAGACCTGTAGCTGTGGAATCAGTCCTCCCTCCAAATTAAACAATTCCTTCCCATTCAATCCAGTCAGTAAGAACTGGAGAAAAAAAAAATTAAAAGCGGGGAAGCTTTTTATCATATATGACGTATTTGGTTTGTATGCAAAGGTGAGAATGCCAGAATGGGGCAGGAGAGTCAAAGTCCATGGCTCTGCTAGTGATTTTATAGACCAATCTGTGGCACAACACTTTTCCCGTTCAGTTCTCAAAGCTACCCAAAGCATTGGCTGGGTACTTGACTTTGTATGTTTTTTTCTGAGTCATATATATTTAAAGAAAAAAAAAAAAAAAAACAAGCAGGAGGAAGGAAAAGAAAAACAGGTGTCATCTAAAAGTGGTGAAAGATTAAGAGGGATGTAGGTCCAGAGACAGCCAGACCTACGCAAAGACTCCAGCTTACGGCAACTTTTTTCCAGAGGTGTCACCAAGGGCAAACAACTGCAAATGGAGTTTATCCACCTCCAATTTCGGCAATATAATGTTTACCAACTTCTTACAGATACCAGGCAGGTGAGTAATATACCACGACACCGCTGCACCTCTCTGTAGTTACTGGCTAGCTGCTTACGCGAGAAGAAACTGTCCAGCTTTTATTTCAAGGCTGGATCTGAGCTTCAGCAAAGTCTTTCGTTTCCTTCACATAAAGCTCTTTTCTAACACATTAACGATGTGTAGCTTAGATGACATGAGAGGTGGAACACTTCCAGAATACATTTAGTTTCCTATCCGAAAGTATTGCGTGCCTTTGAGCAGGAAATTATAAAATAGAAAATAAACATGTAAATACACCATTTCAACACATCCTCTACATCAAAGTGGACCTGATGTTTTTAATTTCAGCTTTTTGAGGTTTTGCTTTTATAAGTTTCTGAATTTATTTTGCAGCTCCTGTTTATGAAAAGAACTTTAAAAGAGTTATAAATCACATTTATCAAATGAAGAAAAACTATAACTATAAAGTTCTCAAAAAAGGAAATAGTTTGAACCCTGTATGTACACTTGTGTGGATGGACACACACAAATTTATATATATTTAAGTTAGTGAGTGCTCAGCCACAGACCACATGCAGTAGAGTAAAAACCACCCATAACCAGATGTGCCACTGTAAATCCTGTATTTTAGTATATATTTTATGAAATCCTTGGTGCGCAGGAATACATAAGTTCCCACATTATTAGTAGCAGTGATATGGATTCCTAGAAAGACCAACTTCCTTCACCTACCTAAAAATAATCCAGTTGGGAGGTACGGCCTTTAGGAAGTAGAGGGAGAGTTTACCGGAGTGAAAACACATGATTTTGAAAACTGTCCAGCAAAACACAGAAGTGAGAACAGCAGTGACACAGCACTTCAAACCTTCCAAGGACCAAAGAGCTGCAGAATGAATTTCACCCTTTCCCATGGATTGTTGTATAAATATGCTAGCACAGAGTATTTAGACGTAGTATATTGTGGTTTTCAAGTATTTATACTTGTACTTCAACTGAATGCATCAATGCGGGGCTTGTAGAGCCATGCAGAGCCACCATTTCACTATCAAACAGCGGTCTCGGGTTAAGCTTGAATCTTCCTGTAGCAGGAAAGTGTAGCAGTTTGCTGGAGCAAAATGCTTCAGTTCGCTGCTCTATCCGCAGCTGAACAGGAAACCCCAATTCAACAGTTTCCTTCAAGCTATAAAAATAAAGCAAACTTGTTTCCAGAGAATGGAGAAAAAGTCTTTTCTGAAGTCCCTATCTAGCTACAAATACTCCATATTAGACTAAATATTTTTTCTTTTTTACCTTGCAATATGTCTAGTTGATCAAGTAGAGCAAAGTTTGTTGATATTCAGGGTTGCAAACCCATCTGTTTACTCAGGCTTTTGTCTGTCAGCATAGTTTGAAGAGGTCGCTTCGAGAGATCAATTTTTTTTTTCCTAGGGGTATCTTCAGAGCTACCACAACTTGTTCTTGCATCTGTTTAGAGGCTCTAATTTGTGGTTTTCAAGAATGCATAACTGCACAGAGAGGTGGTGAGAGGCCCACATGAAGAGTTCAAAATAAGGTTGACAATATAGTAAATATCTACTCAGTAATTTTCCCCGGACTGGGCACCACAGAATGCCAAAAAAATTATTAAGCAGGCTAGTGTACGAACATGGCTTTATGAGGACTGGAGCATATATTTCCAATCAGATGCTAAAACACTGAATTCTCTTTGCGTGCTGTTGACAGCAACTAAAGATGACACACTGGAGAGCTGCAAACCAGGCACTCTAAAGCAGCCTATTCAGAACCAGATAAAGAAAAACACAAAATGAGATTTTAATTTTGCCTTTATTCAGAGTTCTTGTAATAAGTTACATAAAGCTCAAGTAAGTCGCCTAGACTCCCATGGGGAGGCTCAGCATTAATTATGTCATTTTGCAGATGTTAGACGGGAGGCATGGAGACACACGCAATCACATTTGGAGAAACACGGGCAGCAGGGGGACTTGCAGGTCCTCAAGGTCTCTGGGAATCTGCAGCCAGAGACACGGTATCAGCCACAGGCAGAAAAGTTTTGCTCAGGACCCATTGAATGCTTGGGTGATGCGTCCCCAAAGTCAGTGCAGCAGGCACCTGGTGAGTGGCAGCTGTAGCAGCAGCTCAGAGATGCATGGGTGGCATCTGCATAGCAGAGGGCAGTGTTCAGCATTTTGGAAAGCTGACATCCCTTTCTGAAGAGCTAGTGAGGGAACAATGCGCACGCTGCAAGCTAGGAACTGTGCATGAATGGCACGGGGCAAGGCTGTCAGCAGGGCTGGTGCATTTTGTCTAGGGCTGTGTCTGTTATACACCAAACTAGACTGAAGCTCTCTACCTCTGGGACAGGTCTCCATCTAGTCCAGCCAGAAGGAATTTACAGGCCATAAATTCCTCCTGACTGGATGAAGGCTGAAGGTGGCCAGTCTGTGCACAGCTCCACGTACTGCAAGCACTCAACACGCAGCCCACCCAACCTCAAACCCGCCCTTGCATGGCTGCTCTGTGGACAACACAAAGATCTCCCTGACAATGTACATAAGGTCATGCTTCGCCCATCAGCTTAAAGACTTTCCTACACCAGCTCACGCGAGAAGCTTCAGTTTCTGCTTCATGTCACAACAGAAAAAAAAATATTGCTGCCTCCTCCAGGTTCTCCATAAGCAAGTGTTCACCCTGACTTACAGCTTGCTGGACCCCAGTGAACAGGGGGACATTGCAAAGGCAGAGCTCTTCTGTCACCTCTGCCATCCTTGCTGCCCACCCCTCCAGGAACCCCTCACGGCACCAGCCAGGCCCCAGCTCCATGGGGCTGGGAGAACACGGTCATGGCTGAACTGGCAGGAGAAGCCCAGGGGATGGATGGGATGGGATGGGATGGGATGGGATGGGATGGGATGGGATGGGATGGGACTGGACAAGATCATTGGGCACTGGCAGAGGCTGCCCAGGGAGGTGGTTGAGTCACCTTCCCTGGAGGTGTTTAAGGGACAGGTGGACAAGGCACTGAGGGGCATGGTTTAGTGTTTGATAGGAATGGCTGGAGTGGATGATCCGGGGGTTCCTTTCCAACCTGGTGATTCTATGATTCTATTCTATGATTCTATGAGATGGGATGGGATGGGATGGGATGGGATGGGATGGGATGGGATGGGATGGGATGGGATGGGATGGGATGGGATGGGATGGGATGGGATGGGATGGGATGGGATGGGATGGGATGGGATGGGAAGGGATGGGATGGGATGGGATGGGATGGGATGGGATGGGATGGGATGGGATGGGATGGGATGGGATGGGATGGGATGGGATGGGATGGGACGGGACGGGAAGGGATGGGATGGGATGGGATGGGACGGGACGGGACGGGACGGGACGGGACGGGATGGGATGGGATGGGATGGGATGGGATGGGATGGGATGGGATAGAGGGAATGGGATGGGATGGGATAGATGGGATGGGACAGGACGGGACGGGATGGGATGGGATGGGATGGGATGGGATGGGATGGGATGGGATGGGATGGGATGGGATGGGATGGGATGGGATGGGGTAGATGGGATGGGATGGGATGGGATGGGATAGATGGGATGGGATGGGATAGATGGGATGGGATGGGATGGATGGATGGGATGGGACGGGCTGGTGTCCCGCCCTCGCGCCCGGCACCGCCGCCTCCCGCCGCGCGAGGCCCCTCGGGGCGCGGGCACCGCGTGGGGGGGGGTGCAGAGCCCCGCGCCTCTCCGCGCGCCGCCGCGGCTTCTCGGGCAAGGGCGCCCCCTCGCGGCCGCCGCGCAGCCCCGCGCCCACCTGGCCCCCCCCGCGCCGGGGCGAGGGGCCACCCGCCCGCCGGTGCTCGAACCCGCGCTCTCCGCGGGGCCGCGGGTTCGAGCCCCGGGGCGGGGACCGCACGAGCCGGGGCGCCGGGGCGGAGCGGGACGGGGGACGCGGGGCGGGCGGGGGGCAGCCGGGACCCCGGGCTGGGCGGGGCGGGGGTCGCCGCGGCCGTCGCGGAGCCCTCGGGGCCGCGGGGGTGCGAGCGGCGGCCGCCGTCCGGGGACCGCGGAGGCGCCCCGGGTCGGTCTCCCCGCCGGGTCTCGACAGCGGCGGCTCCCTGCTCCGTCGCACGTCCCTCGCGGCTCCCGCCGGGGCTCTCTCCCCGCTTTTGTCTGTGTATTTTTAGGTCATTAGAGTGGAGGGGTAGGTAATCCCCAGGCTCGGGTTCCAGGGGGGGCGGGTTCTGGCCGGAGGTGGAGTCACTTTTCATTTAAATCCCTGACTATAAAATGGGCTTAAGGAGAAGCGGGCTCTCAGCCGCGCGGCGCCGACCCCGGCGAGCGGGGCGCGGGTCCCGCAGCGGCGGCCGCGGCGATGCTCCCCTCCCTCGGCGGTCACACCTTGCAGCTGCTCGCCCAGGCGGCCGCCTGCATCCTCCTCTTCCCCCGCTTCCTGCTCACCGCCGTGATGCTCTGGCTCCTGGATTTTCTGTGCATCAGGAAGAAGATGCTGACGATGCCCGCGGCGGAGGAGGCGGCGGGAGCCGCCGAGGGGCCGCCCCCCGACGACCCCCCGGTCTGCGTGTCCGACTCGAACCGCATGTTCACGCTGGAGTCGCTGAAAGCCGTGTGGCACGGGCAGAAGCTGGACTTCTTCAAGTCGGCGCACGTGGGCTCCGTAGCCCCCAACCCCGAGGTGATCCAGCTGGACGGGCAGAAGAGGCTCCGCATCCTCGACTTCGCCCGCGGCAAGAGGCCGCTCATCCTCAACTTCGGCAGCTGCACCTGACCCCCGTTCATGGCCCGCCTGCGCTCCTTCCAGCGCCTCGCCGCGCACTTCGTGGACATCGCCGACTTCTTGCTGGTGTACATCGAGGAGGCGCACCCCTCCGACGGCTGGGTCAGCTCGGACGCCGCCTACAGCATCCCCAAGCACCAGTGCCTCCAGGACAGGCTGCGGGCGGCTCAGCTGATGCGGGAAGGGGCGCCCGATTGCCCCCTGGCCGTGGACACCATGGACAACGCTTCCAGCGCCGCGTACGGCGCCTACTTCGAGAGGCTCTACATCATCCAGGAGGAGAAGGTGATGTACCAGGGAGGCAGAGGACCCGAGGGCTACAAGATCTCGGAGCTGAGGAGCTGGCTAGACCAGTACAAAACCCGGCTCCAGAGCCCCAGCACGGTGGTCATCCAAGTGTAAAAAAAAAAAAAAAAAAAAAGGACCTGGCAAGGAGCGCAGGGGGGGAAAGGCGAGGGGAGGGCGGGGGGAGAGGTGGGGAGGGAGAAGGCGCTGGGGATGGCAGGAGCTGCCTCCCCCGGGGACTCTCGAAAGAGGCTGCTGTGCGAGCTTTCGAGCAAGATGTGCCATAGTCCTTTCTCTATTCAAATCATGTTGATTTGCCAGCCACGCTCTGTCAATACTGTATTTCCATGTGCGTTTTGTAAATAACTCTCTCTCCTTTTTCTTCCCTTTTTCTTTTTTTTATTTTTTGAGAAGCGTTTACTACTTTTTTTGAGGAGGCTCTTCCTACGGGATCTATTCCCAGCTGCGTGTGTGCGCGGGTGTGTGTCTGAAAAGTTGTATACAAGCGCTCCGTGCTGACTAGCAAGTGCTAACTGGGATTTCTAGTATTTCTTTGTGATGACCGATTTTGAAATGGGTTTCTCTAATGCCAGGAAATCGCGTCTGATGTTGTCAAGTACTAGAACTACCAATAGCCAGAGCTGAACGGAATGTCCTATTTATGGGGGCGGTGGGGGGGGTGGGGGGGTTTGTAAGACGTTCGTTCACCTTTTGTTTTTCTATGATTTTTTTTAAATAATAAAGGTTGAGTAAATAAACGTCTCACCTTGACCGCTTCTCTCTATCCTCACACCGCAACGTTCACTTTTTCCCTTTTCCCTACCCCGCAATTCCCTCCCCGCAGCCGAGGAGGAGGAGGCGAAGCGGCAGCCGGGAGAGGATGCGCTGCTGGGGTTCGGGGGCGGCGACGGCTCGGGAGCGCGCAGCGCCCGCCACCTGAAGGAGAAGGACGGGCAAGGGGGACAGCGGGCGTCCCCGGGGAAAAAAATCCAAACCTCGGGGGGTCCCCGGGGGAGGGAGCATCTCGGTGGTGCCAGACACACCGACCCCGGGAGCCGCCCCCGGGGCTCAGCCCTGCGAGGGCGAAGGTGCAGGGCTGGCCGGAGGCGTGCGGGAGAGTGAATTCTGGCTAAAAAAAAGAAAAAAAAAAAAAAAAGAAAGAAAACCACGGGAGTGAAAGCTGTCCTGGCTGGGAGTGCCGCCCCAGCGGGGACGCCCCGTCGCGGCTGCGCAGGTAGGAGCCGCGCAGGACGGCGGCGCCCAGCCCCGAGGTGCGAGGCTCTCTGCGTCTCACACAGAGACATACAGAGACACGCAGGGCCGGCTGCTCCTTTCAAAGGGCGCTGAGTGCCGGAGCTCGCTCCCCTGCAGCCCGAAAGGTGAAGCGGAGCGCGGAGAGCATCCCGCACCCCCGCAGGGGCTGTGCCGAGCAGCCCAGGAACGCCGGGGCTTGAACAGCCCCCGTTGTGCCTCCGAACCCCTCCTCGCCCTCGGCAGCAGCGAGACGAGGCGCCCGGGCTGTGCAGCCCCTGGCTGAGTTTTGGGGAACGGTTTCCCCCCGGAAAGGTCAGGCAAGGCGGGGACGCCGCTCCCCGCGGCCGGGAGGCCAAGGCAAACCTGCGGAAAGCTGCTCCTAAGGGCGTTACGGGCCCCGTCTTGCCCATGACAACGCTCTTCTGTCCCCGCAACGTCCCCGGACCTCAAGATCCTCGGTTCAGACCAGCCCTCGCCCGCTCCCGCCTCCATCCCGCAAGCTCAGCCAGCGGCTCTCACCCCGCTCCTCGGTTCCCTCCCCTCCTGCAGCCGCTGCCTCCGGCGGGAGCGACGGGATCCCCGCCCCGTCTGCTCCGCCTAAGACCCCCCAGCGCTCCCCCTCCCTCCCCGGGCTGCGAGCTGCCCCGGCTCCGCGCCCTCGGGGAGCAGCTCGCCTTCCACCGAGCCCCGGAGCGGGGGGGCGCTCGGCGGCAGCCCCAGCAGGGCCGGGCAGGGCAGGGCCGGGCAGGGCAGGGCAGGGCAGGGCCGGGCAGGGCAGGGCCGGGCAGGGCAGGGCAGGGCAGGGCCGGGCAGGGCAGGGCAGGGCAGGGCAGGGCAGGGCAGGGCCGGGCAGGGCAGGGCCGGGCAGGGCAGGGCAGGGCAGGGCAGGGCCGGGCCGGGCAGGGCAGGGCAGGGCAGGGCAGGGCAGGGCCGGGCAGGGCAGGGCAGGGCAGGGCAGGGCAGGGCAGGGCAGGGCAGGGCAGGGCCGGGCAGGGCAGGGCAGGGCAGGGCCGGGCAGAGCAGGGCAGGGCAGGGCCGGGCAGGGCAGGGCAGGGCAGGGCCGGGCAGGGCCGGGCCGGGCAGGGCAGGGCAGGGCCGGGCAGGGCAGGGCAGGGCCGGGCCGGGCAGGGCAGGGCAGGGCAGAGCCGGGCAGGGCAGGGCAGGGCAGGGCCGGGCAGAGCAGGGCAGGGCAGGGCCGGGCAGGGCAGGGCAGGGCAGGGCCGGGCAGGGCCGGGCAGGGTAGGGCAGGGCAGGGCAGGGCAGGGCCGGGCCGGGCAGGGCAGGGCAGGGCCGGGCAGGGCAGGGCAGGGCCGGGCCGGGCAGGGCAGGGCAGGGCAGGGCAGGGCAGGGCCGGGCAGGGCAGGGCCGGGCCGGGCAGGGCAGGGCAGGGCAGGGCAGGGCAGGGCCGGGCAGGGCAGGGCAGGGCAGGGCAGAGCAGGGCAGGGCAGGGCAGGGCAGGGCAGGGCAGGGCAGGGCCGGGCAGGGCAGGGCAGGGTAGGGCAGGGCAGGGCAGGGCAGGGCAGGGCAGGGCCGGGCAGGGCAGGGCCGGGCAGAGCAGGGCAGGGCAGGGCCGGGCAGGGCAGGGCAGGGCAGGGCCGGGCAGAGCCGGTCAGAGCAGGGCAGGGCAGGGCCGGGCAGGGCAGGGCAGGGCAGGGCAGGGCAGGGCCGGGCAGAGCCGGGCAGAGCAGGGCAGGGCAGGGCAGGGCAGGGCAGGGCCGGGCAGGGCAGGGCAGGGTAGGGCCGGGCAGGGCAGGGCCGGGCAGGGCCGGGCAGGGCAGGGCAGGGCAGGGCAGGGCAGGGCCGGGCAGGGCAGGGCAGGGTAGGGCCGGGCAGGGCAGGGCCGGGCCGGGCCGGGCAGGGCAGGGCAGGGCAGGGCAGGGCAGGGCAGGGCAGGGCCGGGCAGGGCAGGGCAGGGTAGGGCCGGGCAGGGAAAGGCAGGGCAGGGCCAGGCCGGGCAGGGCCGGGCCGGGCAGGGCCGGGCAGGGCAGGGCAGGGCCGGGCAGGGCAGGGCAGGGCAGGGCCGGGCAGGGCAGGGCAGGGCAGGGCCAGGCCGGGCAGGGCAGGGCAGGGCCGGGCAGGGCAGGGCAGGGCAGGGCCGGGCACCCTCGCCCCGCTCCTCCCGACACGGGCGGCGCCCGCCCCGAGCCGCCTTCGGGTCGGTAAAGGGCTCGCGGTGCCTCCCGCCCTCTCTCTCCGGGACGAGCGAGAGCTTTTCCCTAGTCCCGGACTCCCAAGCATCGCCAAAACTGCCTAAGGACGGCGACCACCCGTCTCCTTTTGAACGTCGTTCCCGACGCGGAGGGAGCAAAAGTCAGGTTGACGCCTGCCGGAGGAGGGGAGGCGGCGCCCACCTCGGGCTCCAGGGGCAGGAGGGCGGCTGGAGCTTTCTCCGAGGGCAGCCGCCTCCCCCAGCGCCCTTCCAGCCCCGTCCTGCCGGGAAATCCCAAGGCGGAGCGGCTCCTGCAAGCCCTCGCAGGAGGCTTCTCCGAGGGGGCGGCCCAAAGGGGCTTTTTCAGGCAGGGTGGAGCCCGAGGTCTCCTGGATGATGTTCGGACTCCGTGCGGCTCCTCGAAGGCGGCATCGGGTGGCAGCCTCTACGCGATTACTTTTTTTTTTTTTTTTCTCCCCACGACTTAATTTCCCTTACTTTACAATAAAGCCCTTCTTTGCTTTCCCATCTCCTTCTTTGCTTTCCCACCTCCTTCTTTACTTTCCCACCTCTTCCTTTCCCTCCCTCACCCGCTTTCGGCACCTCTTGAGTTATAATCCAAAGTTACGGCAACCCCCGGGCACGTCCCCAGGCTGACCTGGCCCCCCAGGACATTTCCCAGTCACAGAGGTGACAGGGGTGACCACTGCCATCTCACAACCCTTACTCACATTTGGTAGTTACAGAAATAGCTTTGACTCTGCTTTCTGCTCCTAGCAAATGTTGGTGAAAGGCTGTTGGAGGTCAGGATTTTCTTGTTCGTTTTGTTTTTAATAAGTCAGCTTTCTAAAGCTACATTCTTTAAACCAAACAACGAGCTCTTATTTATCACTTTCTCTTTAATCAGCAGCAGAAGAAAAAATTTGCTGTGAATGCCCAGAATCCCTGAAAGAGATCACACTGCTCCTTTGCACAAATCAAAGTTATCTGCTCCTGTTATATCCTCCACTTAAAATGAATCATAAGCCTCCATCCCTCTGAGCTTTCTCGGGGACACTTGTTTGGCACAGACAAGAACAATAATGCTTTACATCTAAAAAGCCCAGAGTATCAGAAGCTCCTCCAGCTGATACAGAGTATTGAGAAACGTCCTATCTTTAAAATGCGTTTTTACTGCCTTTCCACCTCCCTAGTGCATGACAAACAGAAGTCAGAAAGCACCGAAGAGATTTATCAGAGGGAGATCTGAGTGGTGATTACATGTCCTGTCAATAATTAATTAAATTATGTCCTCAGCATAATTACATACAGTCTTCTAGCCAGGAGGGAAAAAGAAAGAAGGAAGTTGTGGTGTGGTCAGAGGGGGATCTCAGGACATGGTTCCAGTCATTTAAAATGTGATGTAACATTGCAGTCCGGTGTATTCTGAGGCACAAATGGGGAAACACAAATGAAACCAGCTACTGAAATGTTATTTTCCTTACAGCAGGGAGACAGCAAAATCACTTGCTTTCATTAGTTGTTTTCATTATTATTTTCTGCTGGGGATTTAAAGGTGTTTTATGATGAACAAACCAGTGCATTTTACCCATTCGATCTATAAGCTACATGTCATAGGTTTTGTATTGTTCACCACACACTAATAGACTAAACTTGATATTTCTGATGTTTGAAATAAAAAATAAACTCAGTCCAGCAGAGCATCATATACCCAGTACAAAACTAGAAATGATACATTCCAAGTATCTTGCAAGCAAATTCTTATTCTGACACTAATTTTTCTGTACGTCTTCCCGTCATAAGGGAGATCATCATATCATTATTAATTTATTATTTACTAAGAGCTGTTAGAGTGCTCTTTTGGTACACAAATGCAAGAAAACAAAGGGCTTGATTCAGTACTCACACAAGTTTTGCACTGGTGTAACTTCAATGACACGGGTGTAGTCACTTCAGAACCACCTGGGTGTAATTATGATCAAAATCTGGGCTATTGCACTTCCTTTGCTTTTCTATTGGTTCAAAACCTCTATTTTTCTACAGCGTGCTGCGGAAGACAGACAGCTGTTTGAATACAGAGCTCAAAAATCGTTCTCGAGTTCCTCCTCGCTCAGTGCCAGAGTCATAAGCCCTGCCAGAACTAAAGTCATGTCAGCACATTTCCTCACCATTCCATACCCTCCATGAAGCAAGAGAGTTGTAGGCTGCATCAATATGTGCCTTCTTCCACTTGCCAAGGTGCACTCTCTCAATGTCTTAAGCCTCAGTCCAGGTAGCTTTTCATTATAAATGCTTCTAAACATGCAGGTGCCGAAAGGAATTTGACACCTGCTTCCTTCTTTGCAAATTCCTGGTTTCAGACAAATTCTGAATGATGATGCCTCTCGAAAGGGGTTCATTTATGACCTCCGCTTAGTTGACTGCTCCATGTATTTCTCATCTTCTTGGCCTTCCACCAGCTTCTTCAGAGATTTTGGAAGCAGTTTACAGAGGTAAATAGACTAACATTCAATGGCCAAAAATATCTGAACTAGAATAGTATTCATTACTTACTATTTAACATTCAATACTTCCTGTGTGAAAATCCATTACTAGACAAGCCTAAAATCCTTCAGCTAATGTGTTTTTTGTAAGAAATCTTAGGAGGTTGTAATGCGTATGCTCACAAAAGTAAAGATCCCTCAGTCTGGTCCATGGAGTTGTTGCGCTTATCAGTCACAGATGATCAGGTCTATCTGATGTTTCCTCTATCTCTTCCAAGTTAAAAGCTCCTTTTTTACTTTGCTCACACAAGCATCAGTTTCCATTGCCTTTCGAGTAATTAACATCCTCCATCTCAAAGGGACCTTTAGGACATGGCCAGACTGGGTAAAGTAGTTCAACCTCCTACACATCGCTGGTGCCCAGAATTACCCTGACACAGAGGAGATCCCTGAATGTCTGACAAAGACAATATCTAAGAGCTGCAATTCTGAGTGGAGACATTCAAGGATGAATTGGCACGTGGCTCCTGGCAGAAGGGGATCCCATTATCCATCACAGAGTAATGGCCACTATAACAAACAATAGACAGATTTAAATTTTACTGAAACTCCTAGGAATGAGGTTGAGGACCATGGCAAAGCTGTCCATTTTCTCCCTCTCACCTTCTTAGGCTTGTAAAGCAACTATTCCTTGAGTGGTCTGCATTTGACTGTACCTTCATATCTGTTCCAAGGCACCCCAGGTGGCACATTTGGGGATTGTATTTCTATTTCCTCCGTGGGTTTTGCTTTTCTTGCCTGAACAGTCAGTCAGGATGTACATTCCTTGCAGTAGCCAACACTTAGTGCTTATTTAATCACTCCAGGTTAAGGGGCACAAATCCTCACATTATGTGCCATATTGTGGAATTTAAACAAGGTCTCACAGCACAGAACCTCACATTAAGTATCATAAACCTGAAAAATTTTGCATTGGAACATCTTTCAGAGCTTTCTCAGAGCTCATATAACTTCATAAGCCCAATTATGTCAAAGATATAGCTACTACCAAAGACCTGATAGTGGAAATATTTTCTAAGAATAAAAATTATTACATAACCTAAGGATAAATTTTAAAACATACCCTTATAAAACATTACATTTCATTAGTCTGTAAATAAAATTTAAAGGTATATGTTATATGACTATTTTAAATTGTTGTTTAGCTACTTGATCACTTGCCATTTGTGATGAAGGACACCCAGGAAAGAACAGGGCACAAAAACTGCAGTCAACCGGATCTGCAGCACATGGATATAGAGAACATACTGTGCTGATAACACATAGACACACAAATACATTTGCAAACAGAGATCAAAATTATTCCAGAGTGGTTTTGAAACACTGGAAAGGGAGAGACAAGGAGTTGAACATTTTATAGAATGAAATATTTATTTCCATAAGTGATAATTATACAAAAATCTAAGCAAATTATCAATGTCATTTCTATTTCTTTTCACTCTTACTGGAATGTATCCATTATACATATGTGTATAAGGAACATTTCTAGGGGAATTGAAAATATTAGATGGAACTCAGTTGTCTTGTTTCCTCTGTTTCGTTTTATCTTTTTTTTTCTTTTAGATGTACATTGCCTTCCCTAAAATGCATACCACTGGAACGATTATGCTGAGGTTCAGGTTTATTTATGTTCATGCAGATCTGTAGTTATTTTAGTTAGTGTTTAGCTGACTGATGTGTCTCTGATACTAGATAATCTACCGCAACATCAAAGTAAGTCAATAGTTCTATCTACCTGATTAGAGCAAAGGTGTGGCAAGCAAAAGGAGGAAAAGAATTTCTAATATATGAAACCATTCCCCAGAAATGACCTGCAAGACCTCTCCTGTTCCAATGAGATGTCTTCACTTGATTCACTCAGCTGAAATAATTTCCAGAAATTGTCTATTAGGAGAAACAGAACGGAAGGAAAAAAAAAAGAGCAGATTGAGGAAGGAATTACCTTGATCTTGCTTTTCATTTTTTTGCTGACTGAAGTTTAAAGTCTTCAGTGACATTCTCGTGAGCACAAGGAGGGGTTTGGAGAAAGTCATTAGAGATTTACCAGTAGAACTGAGACATACTGTTATATACCATAGAAATATATCTGTGTTTCCTAAAGATGGACAGGAAGACATCCAGACAGATGCATATTGGCACTTTTCTGCGGACACTTGAAAGATGGAAATACCTCCTTTGTCTTTTACCACATATTCTGTGTTACTGTGAGGCCACGTCGGAAATTTTTTTTTTATTAATAAATCTAATCCTTAGAACAGGTACTTGACAAAAAGGAAAATGAAACAACCTTTCCAGTTATCTAACGTGCCCACTGACTCACAATTCATTTCCAGACCTCTCAAGCTGCTCTTGCGCAACACAGAAAGACAGTACTTCATGGGCCAGAGGATGGGGAAGAAGCCACAGAGCATATAGGGTCTCTGAGACCAAATGCATGAGAGAAGGCCCAAACTGTGGGACAGTGAAAAGAAGGAGACAGTTGTCTATTTACCATGCACGGCGCTGACAGATAAAGCACAGCTAAATATTGCCTGTGAAACCTGGTGCTATTTTTAATGTAAGTTGAGCAATCTGGGCATTCGTTGTAATTCTCATTTCAGTCACATTTAGGCAATAGATGTGTCATCATTGTAAAGTGGAATTTGTTGGGTTTTTTTGAAAGAAATCAACACTTAAGCCATACTTTCAAGAAAGTCAAAGGACACCCAAGGGTATTATTGACTTGTATGCTGTTCTTTTTAAAAAGGGTGAGGAAAAGCATCACTGGATGGGACTATAATCAACTATTGCTTTAATGCAGACAATCAAAGGTGGCTCCTTACTGATGGTTGTAAATTCATCATTAAGGATACCACTCAGAGTCATTTGGCATGACATTTTTTATGCAGAGAACAGAAAAGTGCAGTATTAGCTGCTGAGTGATTGGATGAGTTGTACATCCATTAATGTGCATATCAGAAGATGTTTCCTGGCTTGGACTTATCTCCTACACAAACTGAGAAGATGCAGATTGTCTCGCTGTTGTTTACTCAAATTTTTGGTGTGTTTTTTTCACTCTGATCAAGATCCTGTTTAGTTGAGAACCTGCCATCCTCAATCATTGTTGATATTATTGCTGACTCAGAGATCATAATAGTCTGGCTGTGTTCATGTATTATGAAATCTACAGGATGACGGACAATATGAGAAGAAATTAGTTCCACTAATCAGATGTACGAATCAGTAGATCATAAGCCCAGGAAAGCTGGACAAATTTTCAATCGAACTTTTTATCCACTCATGTTACCAGTTCAACATAGCTAAAATTCATGTGTCGTCTACCTGAAAACTGCAAAATTATTCCAATAAGAACTCATTAAAACATAAAACCATTAAAAGTAAAACCTCAAGAAATCTATACTCATATTTTCATAATAGACTACCTTTTTCACATAAGATGTTTCATTTGTAAATGTACTTAGATTTACTTTTCCAGAAAAAATTATATAAAACAAGAAATGGAAGTTTAATTTTCCATTTTGGCCAGCTCAGAAATCTACATTTTCCTGTTACACTAGCAAAATAAAATATACATTATTCAAATACCCTACTCTGCAGTCTTCCTTCCTGTTCATGAATTGGTTATGAACTGGTTATGATCTGTTAATCTATTCTTTACTACATACTTCATTGATCAAATTACACAAAGAAATTTCAGCCAAGAACATATCAACTAGTTGTTCGCTTAGCGTATTTATTTAACTGTGATATATGACCATTACTGGTATGAATGGTGTCATGCTTGCTTCTCTGTTGGATACACATCTTATTTTTTTCAGAGAAGAAGTATCAGATCATGACATTTCTCAGATATGAATTTTCAGATCAATAATTATTAAATGTTTAAAAGATAAACAAAATTTCTATCTAAAGAGCAGCATTATCCACCTTTAATACATCAACATATTTCTAGGTTTCTTTTTTAGTTTATCATATGCACAAACTATAGGCATAGTTTATAGGAGAGGCTAGATAAAATGAAAAGTCTTTTAAAAAAAGAAAAAAGCCTAAGTTCTAGTATTCAGGCATCTAGCATAAACAATGTATTTCCCTCCTGTAAGTAGCAGTGAGAATTCAGTTATACTACAGCTGCCAGATAGTTAGGACTCTCACTTAAAAGAGGAGGTTGTGGTACAAGCCAGTCGAGAGTTCAGGTTCAAGCGTCTGAACCTGGAATTCCCATATCCCTGCCAATGCCACAGCCTGTGAAAGACCCAAACCATTTCACAGAATCATAGAATCATAGAATCATAGAATAGTTTGGGGTGGAAGGGACCTCAAAGATCATCAAGTTCCAAACCCCCTGCCATGGGCAGGGACATGTCCCACCAGCCCAGGCTGCCCAAAGCCCCATACAACACGGCTTTGAACACCTCCAGGGATGGGGCAACCACAAATTCCCTGAGCAACCTGCTCCATTTCCTTCGAACTTCAGGAAAATGGGTGCTGACCAGCACTTGTGGGGGATGGTGGGAGAAAGACTGCTCACTTTCCTAGCAAAGGTGCTTACTTACAATATAAAGCAGGTATTTTACGGTACCAAGCAGAAAATCAGGTGCATGCCATAACTGTGAGGCTACTATTTAATTCCAGACAACTGCCATACTTATTTTTCTTATTCTGATCAGAAAGACTATTCTGGCTTGAGAAACCTCCCCAATGGAAATTTACTTTTAGCCTCACAAAGTAGCTGAATTTACCAGAAAATTACTCCTTTCCCCTCTTCCCCCCCAAAAAAGTTTGATTCAGAAGTTTCAGGCCAGCTCTAGGATGGACTTTTAGAATTGCAAGTAACTCCTTTCATTGTCTGATTGGTCAGGTTGTTTACATTTGTTCCTCTGCTGCGCATATGACCAAGCAGTGTGTAGGCAGGCACGCTGGCCAATAAGGTCTCAAAAAGCAGTGAAACATTCCCATCACTGCAAGCAACAGTTCTCAGTATAAATAATTGTCTTGTCATCTCTCCCCAGGCTTATTCTCTTTCCTTTCTTTTTTTCTTTCTCGCTTGCATTTCCTCAGAGATGTTCTTTCTCCGTTAACATAGCCTCATGTTACTTCTCTGCAGCTCTGCTGCCCTCCATTCTAAAATCTGGCATTACAGTGAAACTTCCAAGAATTCCATTCTCTGAAGCATTATGAGTCACGCTGTAGCCTTCAGCAATATTTTTAAAACACCAATGTTTTTTTAATCACTCTTGAGACCCACAGAAGAAAGTAAGGATATTATCTTGCTAACTTACAGTCGGGGTTGTTTTTTCTATTGCCACCCACATTCTCTCATCTTTCTCCAGATACTCTGCTCCAGTCTCTCAATAGTGCAGGCATATGGTATTCAAGCATGCCAGACTCTGACTTCAAGTTTTAGTCATTTTTCTTCCTGTAAAAAGAATGGGGGGACATTAAACCCATGACCAGTTGAGAGTTTTCTTTATGTAAGAGTTATAACAGGGTTTATAATTTAATAAATAAAGTATATGCTATGCTGTAGGACGAATAGAGAAACAGCAGGTCTGAGCCATAATCCATTATATCTGAATACCAGCAATGTCGTGTATCTGGCATCCCAGAAGCAGTACAGAATTCTCCGGTGCAACAGTGATCATAGGAAGGGGAGAATTCCTGCCTCCTCCTTGCACTGATTTCCAAAAAAGCCTTTTGACAGAAGAGCTTGTTATCATTAGGATCTAAAGTTCTAAATATGCCCCTGATAATAAAAACATAGATCTTTTTTCTACTGTTTGAAGAGCTTTCCATTTTTATGAGGAAAAAAAAAGAGCAACATTACTAAGCTATGGTAAAGTTACCAGTTCATTTTCATTGTATGTTTCAACGCTTTTCCCTTTCTCTTTTGCATGAGGGAAGAGGCAGCTTGTATTACAAAAGAGTTAATTGCAGCTAAGGAGTTCCACAAATTGCTGTTATCTGCTCTGCAGATGCTCCTGTGACACACTGAATAAATATGCCTCAAGGTAAGCACATAACACTGGACAATGGGCATTTAATAAAGCAGATCCATAGAGACAACAGTTATCTAAGCTGTGGTGGAGATCAGCTTCTTGCATGAAGCATTCAAGGATGACTGACTGCCCCATGATCATCTTTAGAAATAGCTGCCAGGAAATAAGAGCATGAAGAGACCTAGATTTCAAATTATCAGCTGATCATATGAAGAAAGTACATTCTTAGGTCTCAAACATTACTGAAAAATGGTCAGTGTGCTTGCCTGTGCAAGAGATGGTTGAGAGAACTGTGAAAATAAACACATCATTGAGAAATGAAGGTAGGATGAGTGAGATTTGCTTAAGAAAAGGCGAGAACAGTGTTAAGTGAAATAGAAAAGAATCCATATTAAACAGCAGCACTAATGCAGTAAGCTAGGAAGCTATGACTGATCAAGACTCCTCGAGAATCAGTTAGGTGAGGGATTTTATACACACATATGCATGTCTCTATTTGTCTAAACAAAATAAATCACAATCATACTGAAACTGCTCATTTTACATCCAGCTCAAATAGGGGTTTTCTGTCTCACTGCCTCATGCCCAGAAATGTGGAAAAGCAATAAACTTGCCTTCCATTTCAGTAGGATTTTGCTCTTACTCTATGTATCTTTAAGAAATCTTGGCCAATGTTTTTACTTGACTGTACCAATCCTAAGATTTTGGAGGATGCTGTAACTACCAGGCCAAGATGTTTAAAAATCGATTTACTCACTGTGGGTTTTTTAAGATTAAAAAGAAGAAATCATTTTTTCTAGGAAATAGGGCCAAAATATTAGCACAGTTGCCTAGTGTTAAGCTTTTCAATCCATATTTAGTCTCCCTAGTGTCAGTAAAGTTGTTCTACCTCAGTGAGAGATATCCATAAATCTCAGTGAATGGCTATGAGACACAATCTAGCTAAATATCAAGTTATTTATTAATTCATCATCATTATAGATTCAGGAGCCTATTTAAACACAAACATCCAGTTTTGAACACTTGTCGTAAGACAAACTGCACTGACAGGATAAGATCTTTGGTAACTGATGATGTCATTGATCAACTGTAGAGATTTCAATTTTTCAGCAAATCTATCACTGCCAAAAGAGCACCACTTTAAGCCTCTTCCATTTCATTATTTTGTACTGCTTCTAAGAATAAGAATATCACCATCTCCTCTGAATTCCCATTGCTGTGACTTCATGCCTTGGACAGAACTGTATGCAACAAACACCACAAACACCCTCTGGTCTGGGCAGCACACGTCAGGCTTAGCAAAGAGAACATCATCAGTCAAGATCAATAGCTAGAATTTCCAGATCGCTCTGAATCATTCTCCTGAGTAGCCTTCGTAATCCTTCTTACTGGCTTTTCAGGAATAATTAGAAACAGGCAGCAGTTGCACCATTTCTGTAAGTTTAAAGCAAGCTGAAAATCAGAATTGAGCTGCTTCATTTTCAACAGCAGAAAACGTTAACAGCACAGGCAATTTTCGTCTGAATTTACACATGGGTTTTTTCCGTGCTTGATGGAAAGAAAAGCCAGTTGACACAATAGGGAAATCTAGCACATGCAAAGTATAAAACTCTGAAAATTAAGACTGTTGTGAAATTTAGAAACTTAATACTGATATGAATGTGCATGTCTCTAAAATAGACTTTCCTGTTACAGACCTCAGATCTGTATATGCCAGACATAGCTGAGTGAAGCCCAAAGCCTAGATTAATCCATTTTCTGTAAAATTTGCCTAAATAAGTGTCTGAAAATCACAGCACTGAAAACAGTCTCAGAGAGTTCATGAAGAAAGTATTACTTAACTAGTTAGTTATACAGGTGTACAGGTTCAGGAACTGACTTACCATGAAGGATTTTTTTGTTTTGGTTTTATGGTGCATACAATCCCAGAATTCAATTTTCTTTATAAGCGTCCTTTAATGAATTCCCCAGTGTTAATGATTTAGTCACAAAAATAAGTATTTTTGTTTATTCTTACCTTCTTTTCTCTATAAAATGTTGCCTCAATACCACTTATGTAAAAAAGCAAAATAATACTTGGATTTGTCAAAGGGTAAACATCCAAATAATTTAGAAGACAAAGACTGCATATTTTAGCAAGCTTACCCTAGCACGGCAATATGATGGGAGTTACAGCTGTGACCGAGATTTTTAACCGAGGAAGAACCCATACAGATTTGCAGATGGAAGTCATGTCTCAAAAATGCATTAATCTTGTCTAAAGGAACATGTGGATAAGATGACCTGGTAACCACAGAGTTGCAATTCTACACTTGCATTCTTGGGTGCATATGATTTGGATTTCCATAAAGCTTTGGGAAGATTCACAAACCTTGAAGAAAAATAAGAGAACCTACCATAGCAGAAGAGGATTGGTCCTCCTGTGCGTTATTAGCTACTTCCAAGCTAGGAAAGAGAAGAAGGAACAGTCAATTTTCAGAAAGGAGGCAGGTTACTTTCAAGGCATTACAAGGTCTTTGCTGGAATCTGTGCTGTTCAGTATAGTATATTCTTTATGCTCTGTAAATACAGAGTAAATAGAAACATTTTACATTCTGATGATGATAAGAAAACACTCAGGACAGTCAAAACTAAAGTTGTTTGAGTCAAAGTATAGAAGTGTCTCACAGTACCAAATAACTAGATGGCAAAGTGACAGATGAAATTAAATGCCATTTCTAAGTTAGGAAAGAAGGTATGTACACATTTTGGCACATAATGTCTGTCTGTTGTAACTCTGAACAGCAAAGTCTGCAGATATTTTAATGAAACTGTATCTTTTAATTAATTCATGTCAGTGAGTATTCCTGATTGTTCCTTTAATTTCATTGAAAGTTGGTAGCATTTAGACTACCAGTATATTTTTTGTAATTCCATTGGGCATTGAGCTTCTCTCTCTCTACAGTGCTTAATAAATAGAAGTTTGTTATCCTAGCACTCTATGAAATCAATCAACTGTGCTCTACCATGGGAAGACAATGGAAGTATTTCAGTTAAATGATTTGCACAAAATGCTAAAAAGTGTTGTGTAACTCTCCACTAGAAAACTGTCATTTCCATTGAATACCTTGCTAAAAGAAATTAAATTTAATTTACAGTTTTCTTGAAAAAGTGGAACACATCTCTAAAATGTAAACATATTTCAATCAGAGTTCTAATTTTCACATTGCAATATTTAATAGTTTAAAAATTACATATGTTTAAACTGAATATCTTTATTTTAGTCAAACGCTACAATTCAAATGACCCAAAGGAGTATCCATTTAAATCTTTTTTTTTCTGAATATGTTCACCAATTTGTCTTTTGAGAGGTTTGTATGCATGTCAGGGATACAGAAACAAAATGGAAGTATTCTGCCCCAGACGTACCTAGGCTGAAACTAAAGCTTCTAGTATGAATATATAGTGAATTCCCATCTTGATGAGGAAGAATACTGCAAAACATTTCCTGATTGTAACAGAGGAATTGATATCAATTTTAGTCTGTTAAACATGCTCTGAAATGATGGTCTGCTTCTGCTGAGTCCATCTATAATTCTACATACAGCCCAACTCTACGCCTCTGTGCATATGACTAGATTGCACTAGGCAGCTACCCTTGCCTTTTTAGATTTGCTAGTCTTTAGCCTGGCAGACTCTCTCATAAGTATTCACAGGTTGCCCAGGGAAGCTGTCGCTGCCCCATCCCTGGAGGAGTTCAAGGATAGGTTGGATGAAGCTTTGAGTAGCCTGATCTGGTGGGATGTCCCTGCCCACGGCAGAGGGATGGAACTAGATGGTCTTTAAGGTCCCTTCCAACCTAAACCGTTCTATGATTCTAAGTACAAAATTAAAATGGGCTAAAATAACCCAAATATATGCAGGGCGATAACTAGATGGAAAGAAGCTTTGCAGAAAAGAACCTGTGGTCCTGGTGGACACCAAGCTGAACAGAAGCCAGCATCATCCTCTTGCTGTAAAGGAGGCCAAAGTTACCGTGGGCTACATTAGGAGGAGTATTGTGAGCAGGTCGGGGAACGTGATGCTTTTCCTCTACTCAGGACAAGAGGCAATGAAACTGAAACATGGGAGTTTGCATCTGAACATCAGGAAACACTTTTTCAGTGTGATGTTGACTGGGGACTGGCATAAGTTGCACAAGCAGGTTGTGGAGTCTCCCTTCATGGAGATATTCAAAAGTTGTCTGGACTTGGTCCTGGGCAACCGGCTCCTGGTGGCCCTACTCAAGTGGGACGGTCAGACCAGATGATCTCCGACATTCTGCACTTTTTGATTCTGTGAAATGTTACTCAAAATGATGAAAGATTAAAGGGGCAAAAAGAAAGAATAGAGGAATATTTAAAAAAAAAAAAACAGTCTTTAAGAAGAAAATTAAGAAGATGTCTGCACAACTAGAGCAGAAGAATCTTGCTGGTACAGTTATTTATAACAAGTACTTAATAAAACAGCTAGAAAAAATATAAAACAGAAGGGACATATGTATCCTATGATCATAAAGGAATTAGCTAGTTAATTTATGAACTGCTGACAATTAAATTGGTATGCCAAGAGAAGAGGTACTGAGAAACAGAAAAATTCAGAAGGGAGAAATATGGATTAACACTTTCCTTATGGAAGTTCAAGGTATTCTAGCACGTACTTTCCAGTATCTCTCACTTCTCCTTACAGAATAATAATATAATAAATGTTTTTTTTTAAAAAAAAACGTTATGAATCCAGGGAGAGACCAAGAGACTGAAACTATAAGCAACAGAAAACATAAATAGGATCAAAAAGTCATTGGATAATTCAGGTTGGGAAGTAACTCTGAAGGTCACCTAGTCCAGCCTCCATCTCAAAGCAAGGTTAGCTATGAGAGCTGACAACTTATTCAAATGCAGTTCGGTCTTGAAAATCGTCAAGGTCTGCGCAGCTCTTCTGAGCAACGTGTGCCAATGCTTGACTGCCCTCACTCTGAAACATTTTTTTCTTATATCCAGTCCAAACTTGCCTTGTTGCAACTTCTCTCCATTATCTCCTGTCCTCCCGTCATGCACCACTGTGAATAGTGTGGCTACATCCTCTTGGTGTTCTACCATAAAGTCTCCTAAAGGCTGTATCTTCTCCAGGCAGAACAAGCCTCAGCTTCTCCTCCTAAGGCAAATCCTTCAATGTCCTGTCCATCTCAGTGGCCTTCCACGAAACTCACTCCAATTTTAAGTTTAAATGACAAATCCTGGGTGAGGCATACAGTGCACTCACTTCAGAGACAACCATACTGTAGTGGTGAGTAGTCTTTGCAGTACCAACTTTGTAGAATAGTTTGGAATCCTTCATCTTAGAGAACTGATATATAAAACACACAATTTGAAAATATCTCTTTATTCAGAAATGAATATAAATTTTTACTTAACTTTTATTGAGATCAAAGTCCCACTTAGGCAATTACATTTTAAAATCTACTTGTTTTTCCTAAAGGGGTAGACTTGAACACGTTAAACGTCTTTCCTGAATCTGGGCAAAAATTATCATTCGTAAAATAGAATCTGCAACTGGACTTTATATCTGATTACTCTGCCTTTCAAAACTTTACCCCCAAATTATTCACATTTTCCCAAACACTGACAAAACCTTATGAACTGAGAAGTAATTAAAAGACTGAAACAGAAGGTAATGGAAGAACATATATCAAGTTTGGAAAGAGGTGGTAGCAGGATACAGCAGTGTTCATTGGGTATTACTTAAGATTTCCATTAGCTACCCATGGTGACAGAAAAATAGCATTTACATTTGTCAATAGTACCACTATGAATGCTAGTGAAAAGAGTGAAATACAATGCAAAGAAGTTTGAAAATATCAGACTACGCAAGCCAATACCGCTTGCCTTGCTTACACAAAATTCCCATTAAAACCATAAGGTGTGCAGAATTTGGCTCTTGGATGTAGGAAATAAAGGAACAAATCCAAAGCCCACTGAAGTCAATATGAGACATTCTTCTGACCTCAATGGGCTTTGGATATCACCCAAAATCAGATTCATACTGGAAAAATGCAAGCTGAAGGAAATAATCATTCAAAAAATATCTGAGAGAGAGATGTTTGGAAAACCTGGAAATCAAAGAATACCTAGGAGACTTTGCATAATATATGATACGTGACAAGAGTTTATGACCATTGTTACAAGATTATACCTTTTCTAAAGCTTATTAGTCTAGAAATGAAGACAGAATATAAGAGAGAAGAAAACAACCTGTTCCATCCAGTTAGGGAGCAAAAGTCATATCACAGTGCAGGCAGGTTGTTTTGCATAGAATTTACGGTATGCCAAACATCAAATTAAAATACAACAGTAAAGGTAATCGTAAAGTTTTAGAAACCACTAATTTCATATCTCTTCTCCCAGATACAAGCCTGCTAGTATTTACAAAGATGAAATGCACAAATAGTTTGCGGATAGGAATTTATGGTCAGACTTCAACATGAGGCAAGTGTCACATTTATGATTTTGTCCCCTTCTTTCAGTAATGAAGGTCAACAGAGCCTTTTAAGATTCTATCTTTCCCACCACACACAAATATCTTGTGCTAAACCAAGGATTTTCCTCTTTGGTGGAAGGACACTCACTTTCATTCTCCTATACTCCTTGCTGCTGTCAGATGAAGGAAATTTCTAAGAACATACAAACATCTCAGTAAAATGAAGGTCCAGTCTTATTCTTAAGACCAAATGGACTCAACATGTGCACTACGAGCTCTCAGGCTACCTATTCCCAGTAATTATTTCCCTGTAATCTCATCAATCAGAACTGGGTAAGACATCCATAAGTACATGCAATGTAGCAGAAAAAAAAAAATAATATAAACCAATGGTAAAGGCAGTTTCTCCCCATCTAGTCTTCTAGAGGCTATATGCACCTATCCTGTCTCCACTTATCCAGTAAAAGAAGCTAAGAATGGTTTGCATACAGAATAAACTGATTGCATTGAAAAGATACAGCAGCCTGACTAACCTACCTACTGCATTTTGGAATGGCTTGGTCCATCTCTGCTGTCACTACTGTTGCTGCTGAGAAGAGGAAAATTTTATGTATCATAAAAAAAAAAAAAACAAACCAAAAAAACAAGCTCAACACTCAACAGATAAGAATCATCAGGACTGGCAATTTCTTGTTTCATCAGTCCAGATCATCTCCCTGTATTTTTTCCTTGTGAGACACAGATAAAAAAGTTAAGAGAGCCAGATATCCCTGAATAAATGTATTGGAATAAATAATTCTAAAGCCCCAGTTCATTCTAGAATGTCTTTAGGTTTGTACACTGTAGATTATGTGCTAATTAGTACCATCATTTCTGCTTTAAAATCTTTCTAGTCTTAGATTTTAAAACAGGAATTTTTTTTTTTTTTTTTTTTTGGAATTGTATAGCTGACCCTTCACAGAAAATCTTGGAAAATATTTTATTTTGAAACATTCATGCTTATGCTTCATATATTTTTTGGATCACTTTACATTTAAAGCTCATTGGCTTTTGCTGGAAAATCATGCCTCAACATGACTGTAATTCTTTCAGCAGGCTGTCTTGAGCACTAAATCCTACTGACCAGTTCTTAGATTTTCTCTGGATCTGATCTTTTGTGACGTCATAAAAATTTCAGTGGAATGAAGTCACAAATAAAGGATTAATTCACGTGGGAAGGAAGACAAAGGAGTGCATGGACTTTAAAACATGAATCTTATGAGGAAAATTTCTCAACAATACAAACGGTAAAAGAGAAATTGTGGATAATAGGATACATAAGAGAACATTTCTGAGTATACCACTTTGAAACATTTTTTTAAAAAGCTTCAGCAGGTTTTTTAGGAAGTAGACTTCTATGCTCTAACCCTGAATCTTCCTTGATTTTATGACATTGATATCAGAAGAATCAAATCTTTTGCTTGAAAGCTCTAGTTCCAATTAACAAGGATGTTAAGGATTTTTTTTTTTCAGATATATGAAAAGACTGACAGGACTATAGACCACCAAATTGTTGGTATTTTAAGAATCTGACAGGCTTAGCACCATGTGCCTTTCTAGCCTCTCTGTGTATCCTTTGTGGTTAAAACTCTTAAGCACTTTAAATTCTTTTGGTCAGTATTTTTTTCCTTTTAGGGCAGACAACTAGAAACACATTCCAAGTAACCGTTTATGGTGTACAGAAAATTATAAGATACTAAAATCACCTCTTTGAAGGTGTTTCCAGGCTTTGGATAGTAAAACAAATATTTTATATATAAAAAACCAAACTTGTTGTTTTAAATCTAGAATATAATTATCTATGTTCCAATTGAAATGAAAGACAGCAACAGCACAAAGGCGCAGCAAAATAATACATGTCAAATCTTAGAGCCTTTACTCGGATGAATCTCCCATCGAGCTTTGGTGGCAGCTTTGCCTGATGAAATGTGGCTAACCTGAAATACACAAAAATTTAACAAGCCACAGCAATGCAATCAGACATGAAATAACAAATGAAATATTTATTTTTTGTGTTTGGGAAATAATGACAATTCAATGAGTTATCAGTACAAAAGCAGAGGTAACAGTATCTCACAACCCACTAAAGCAGGAGTCCTCAGACTCATTTATCCAGATGCAGCAGAGGACCAGGAAGATGTTTAAAGGAGCAGATAACTTTCCATTATATTTGATACAGGCTGGAAAATACATGCAAACAAATTTTTCGAATCATCAAGCTTTGGCAAACAAAATTGACTGTAGCTTTGCATAACTTCACACTGCTCAGTCCTCTCACATTTCTTCATTTCCAACGAATAAGACAAAACTGTGGACTGGTCCTGTGCAGGTGCTGTACGAGGAGCTGGAGCTAACAGTGGGGAAGAGGCCAGCACCTCCACGCCACAGCCAGGAAATATGCCAGCAAGCAGGTTCCTTGGAGTCCAGCACGTCAGAAAGAACTGGTGGACATGCAGCCCACTAGACTGTCCCACTCCACAGACCCTTGCACTGGGAGACAGGGACAAGAGGAGCTGCAAACCGCCTGCAGCTGGTATATAAGGTCACGGAGCAGGAGAAAGATTCTGGCACTGTGCTACAAGTACGTAAGACATACCCTAGTCTGTGGGGGTGCGTCGATGCAGGAGCCAAATCTATGAGTCTCACACTCGGTGCACAAAAACTTAACAGCTCAGATGGATGGGTAAAATCTACATCAGTGTAGAGACTGCATGGGATGAAAGCTTTGCAGTTCTGCAGAGGAATCTGGTTTTGCTCTGTACCATCTGTGCACCAATTGTGGGAATTGTTTGTTGAGCTTTGTTTGGTTGGGTTTTTTTTTTTCTTTTGGGAAAGATACAGAAGTGAGTAAAAAGAATGCACTTCAGGTCAGTTTAACTCTTGAGCTATTTTTTTTTGCCCTCACCACTGTTAATTATAGGTTCAAATATCTTGTGTGAGTTAAAAAGAGGATTCAAACCAAATTACTATTTTCTGCAATTTCTTTGATTTCAAAGACAACAGTTTAATTTCAAAATTAGATCAATTTACTGATGGAAGTGGAGAAAACATGGAAGTAAAGAAAAGATAAGACTCAAGGTCTAATTTTCAATGTTAGAACCTTGCAGCTGATGGTACATTTGTATATGCACGTAACACACACACATTATGTTTGAAACTTAATGCCCATGTGTTAGTTAATACCTGGCAGATCCAGACCTTGAAGTAGATGCTCTCCTTAGGTTTATGCTAATACCATGCATTTGTTTGCATGTATTCTTACAATATCCATACAAATTAGACGGAACAGTTCTTAGCAAGTAAATTCAATAAAATAAAATTATGTACTCATACGTATATTAGACATTTATATAAATATGCACATACTATGCTCATCTCAAACCCATTTCAGACAAAGTTTTAAAATATTAATGCCCACAGGCCCTTCAAACACACTGCGGTGCTCACAGAGTAGAATCTGAGACTATTGAAAACAAATGAGATCCTTGCTTAATCAGGGCTCTGCAGACTGCCGAAGCCCAGAGGGGCACTCAAGAGAATTCTTTGACAAAAATTAAGATTATCATGTAATCAAGGTGAAAAAAGGCATTGCTCCTCTCTGCTTCTCCAGAAGCTTCTCTTGACTTACAGGAAACAAGCACCTTACGCTCTCATCCAAAAGAATAGTAGCAGTGCCAGAGATGGACTAAGATTATATAAACATTGGTAAATGCCTTACAGGAATGTTTTTTAAAATCTTGATGTTCTCTTTTGGCTTCTGGGGTTTTGGCAGGAACTCTAGTCCCTAAGCCCATTCCTGTGTGTACACTTTAATGATGGGCTTGATTAAGAGACGGTAATTCCCTGGAGGGTTAGCAATCTTATTTATTGACATGAGCACGGGTGCAATGCCAAAATCAAATGGTTATGACCCAAACCAATGGAAAATCACAGATGCAAACCCATGATGGATTCTTGATTTTTCAGGCTTCATGTATTTCTACTGTTTTCCTCTTTACATAATCTTTATAATCTAACCAACACCCAACCTGGCTTTGCAAGAGATTATCTTCCACCGAACAACAAGCAGTAGCAAAAATGTCAGCCTGCATCTGCTCATAAGGGAATTACATTGAAGTCCAGTTATATTTGTCCCAGTAACTCTGCCTGCCAAGTGAGCCAGTTTCCCTCAAACAAGGAGGGAAGAACACAGATGTTGGCTCTGGGATAAGCTAAGACAAGCCTGCTAAGGAAAACTGTAGACAATGAACTGCATTGTAGGGTAGTTCAGGAGTCAATCTCAAAGGAAAATATGACAATGAGTTTATAAAAATCATAGAATCGTAGAATCATAGAATAACCAGATTGGAAGAGACCCACCGGATCATTGAGTCCAAACATTCCTATCAAACACTAAACCATGTCCCTCAGCATCTCGTCCACCCGTGCCTTAAACACCTCCAGGGAAGGTGAATCAACCACCTCCCTGGGCAGCCTCTGCCAGTGCCCAATGACCCTTTCTGTGAAAATTTTTTTCCTAATGTCCAGCATAAATCTCCCCTGGCGGAGCTTGAGGCCATTCCCTCTCGTCCTGTCCCCTGTCACTTGGGAGAAGAGGCCAGCACTCTCCTCTCTACAACCTCCTTTCAGGTAGTTATAGAGAGTAATAAGGTCTCCCCTCAGCCTCCTCTTCTCCAGGCTAAACAACCCCCAGCTCCCTCAGCCGCTCCTCATAAGGCCTGTTCTCCAGCCCCTTCACCAGCTTCGTTGCTCTTCTCTGGACTCGCTCCAGAGCCTCAACATCCTTCTAGTGGTGAGGGGCCCAGAACTGAACACAGGATTCAGGGAGCGGTCTCACCAGTGCCAAGTACAGAGGGAATATAACCTCCCTGGACTTGCTGGTCATGCCACTCCTGATACAAGCCAAGATGCCATTGGCCTCCTTGGCCACCTGGGCCAATGAACTTGCTTCTTCTCCTATAAAGGATTCCAAATTTCCAATGAGGTCAATAGGATTTGCAGTCACATAATATATCTCAGGACAGGACTTTATATTCAAAGCTCACTTTATCACAATGCAGTAGAACCCTTTCTGGGATGACACTTGGAACTGTTTAATAGGGCACAAAATGAAGCTAGCCAGCAAAGCAGAATGTAGGCAAGGCAATGTGTGCTTAGCACTTACAAAAGGTACTCAGGAATCTTTACTGATCACAAATTCTATATCTCTCTGGGATTACATAAGGACACACACACAAAAAAGTAATTCAGGAATAGAACCAAGGTTCTGCTTTTCATAACTGACGGACAATATGAAGATAACATCCTCGCCATCCCCTGTACTAAAATAATGGCTCTGAACTTCAAACTAATTGACCTTTTTTTTTTATTCTCTCCCTGGCAGTCTCAAGGAGAAGAAGGCTCTCCTATGGCTCTGTATTCCAAAGAAAACTCAGGCTCCCAAAGCCTTCTCTTCCTGCAGGAGAAAGTGGAGATGCTCCACGGCCGGCAGCTCTACCATATATTCTTTTACTGGAATAAGAAATGTTTCTAGAACAACAACTCAGGAAGCCAATGGAGCATTTGTGTGCCAACATTGAAGTCGCTTTTCATCTGTGAGAATTCCACACTTTCTAAAAGACATGCCTTCTCATAGGAAGATGGCCAAAATCTCACTGAAATTTGAATTTGTGGCAGAATTCTAAAAGTTTAGATCACTAATTACACTATTTCTGCTTTTGAATATTTCCCTGTACATGTCTATGTTATTCTGTATGTTTTCATTTCTGGTTTTCTTTGGTTTGACTTCCATCTGATTTTCAGTTTATTATGAAACTGTGAATAGTTATTTCATCTTTTTTTTTTTTTTAATTTTGTGGTTGTTCTCATTCTGGTATTTAGTGACTTTCCCCCTCACTTGTTCCTTCCCCTTTCCTTAGGGTAACAAGTCATTCTTGTGCTACTGGATAGGGATGAGGATGGAGATGGAGATAGGGGGAGTTGCTAGCAAAATTTTTGATGCATGTGCAATAAATGCCCTCTCATCACCTGTTCAGTTTTGTAAAAGGTATCTCTAGGTAATATTTCTACATACAGTGGTACATTTTACCCAGATAGGCAACTAACTGTGAAGTCTTAATTAATCTCAATTACATATATTATTCAATTACTTACATATTGTATGCCTAGGTATTTATAACATGAAAATATAACATATAATGCATGCACTTATGCATATTATGTATATGAATATGAGCACAGACATAACATTTTCCAATATTCCAAGCAACACAACTGATTCTTAAACAACTTGGTATTTGCAAACACTATTACGTGAGCAAAACAAAATGTTGCTGTCAACTAATTAAAAACTTCGATGTACAAGGAACATATTTGTGTTTTATTGGGTTTTTTAAACTTAATTTTTAAAAGATTATTAGACTATGATATATATTTCTTATGCTGTGTTGTTTCCATCAGATCTCTCTATATGAAATCTAATGTTTTTTTGCATGCCCTAGAGACCCAACAGTGTGATAATTTTAAAGAACTAAACAGTGAAATGAACCGGATATGGAAATCCCTTACAGTCCATTTTCATAATTCTGACAAACTCAAAAGCCCAAAACCCCAACAGTGATCTGTGTTGTATTTAAAGCATGAACCAACACCCACTGCTACCTTTTGGAAAACAAACGAGTCTCATGAGTTACACAGAAGGTCATCAAACTGAGAATCTAGTACAGAAGAGAATAAAGCTGAAAAACAATACAAACTGTATAAAGGTTACTGATGGTGCAATGAATCTTTGAATATTGCATGCAACTCTTCTTCAAAAGATATTTAGCTGAAAGGAAAATGTGTCGAAGACAGGTAATGAAAATTTGGTTAAAGGCATAATATGACTCTATTCTAAGAAGAGACCGAAAAGAATAAGTGATAATATGATACAGGCATCAGATAATGAAATTTTGGCTGTAAGTGCCAAGAACAGTTATGTCCACAGTGGTGTTTGACAGGAATTTTCAGCAAGGGAACACATAAAGTAAGCCTCGTGTTTCTGATCAGTACTGTAAATGTAACAAAGAAAGAAAATGGTGGGGCTCAGTCATAGCCTTGAATAGCTAAAGTAAACAAGAACGTGTTTGATTTTAAGCCAATAAATACTAAGTGAAAAGTGAAAGTGGGTAAGTTCTAAATAGGGTTATTCTCTGGTAGAGAAAGGCAGATGGATGTGCAAGATTCTTTGGGTTTTGCTTTGGAACAATACAAACAATTGGAGAAAATTGACTTATCTTTGAGTAAGAATTAGACTGTATTAGTCCTTCAGACATGAGCTAAAAATGTTTAAAGTACAGAACTTCTGAAAAATGGAACTTCAGTTTGAAAAGTACACTTTTAATTATCAATGTTGTTCTCTGTAAAAGCTGAATTCAACTATGGGATTAATTTTCCAAATGCATTACCAGACTGCTTAGGAATGACTCTTCAAGAAGACTGCTTCTGGAATTAACCCCTTGCACCTGCTTTGCCAACAGCAGGATATAAAATAGCGAAGTACTAAATTCTGTGAAATTCTTTATAACACATCTCGACAAGATTTCATTTCATCTTTGCCACAGATGTTTGACAAAAGTAGCTGCATTTTCCACTATGACCATCACACCAATTCCTTAAATAAGTTTTGAAGTTAACCCTCACACTGTTTCTTCATATTTCCTCTTTTACTTATGCTGAAGTCAGAAGTTAAGGCAACCATCAATAGATTGATGCTGGAAAGTCAACTTTTCTAAAATAATCCACCATTTAAGGGCTATTCAGAGTCAGAAGTCAACAATCCCTTGTCCAACAGGACTGTATGACATTTTATAGCAGGAGAGACAGACTGACCTTTCAGATTCAGCCTGCTGCTACCCATCTGTTTGTCCACCTCTTTCTCTATTTTCTGCCTGCTTTTTCCTCCTAAGTATGTGTTTTGTTTTACATCCCCTACTGGTGGAAAGGTGGGAAGATGACTGAAGAAAGGCTGAGAGAGTTGAGATTGTTTAGCCTGGTAAAAAGAAGGCTCCAGGAAGACCTTACTGTGCCAATTCAATAGTTAAAAGAGGATTCTAAGAAAGGTAAGGACAAACTTTTTAGCAGGGGTCATGGTTTTAAACTAGAAGAAGGTAGATTCAGACCAGATGTAAGGAAGAAATTTTTCATGATGAGGGTGGTGAAGCACTGGAACAGGTTGCCCCAAGAGGTGGTGGATGCCCCATCCCTGGAAACATTTGGGGTCAGGTTCAATGGGGCTTTGAGCAAACTGATCTGACTGATGACGTTCCTGCCCGCTGCACGGGCACTGGACTAGATGCCCTTTAAAGGTCCCTTCCAACTCAAACTATTCTATAACTCTATGATTCTATGATTGCTGGTTTTTAGAAGCGTTAAAAATAATTTAAAATATTTTTTTACAGTGACATGTATTTATCTTCCGCAAACTGATCACAATAACAAGCAAATGTAATACAAGAAACAAGGTCAATTTCAAATTTAAAAAAAATGAAACAGTTTGCTATTCAAGCCATGGATTTGGTAACTGATGGAAATTGAACCTCTTGAACTGTTCTTACTATAATGACTACTTGGAAAACTTAGTAACTCCAGTTATAGCCACAATTAGCACTTTTTAAGGACATACATGCATAAAGCAGTGAAGCAGATTTAACACATACAAAAGAAATATCCTGGTTTCCCTCATGTTGGCTTATCACACTCCACAACTGGAAAACGATTAATTTTTCCCCCACCTTCCCAATATTTCCCCAGTGTGGCTTCCAGAGAATGAATTTGTCTTTGTGATTTTTAGTGACACCTGCAGTTCCCTAAGAAAAATGCAGTGAGAAGGGTTTTTTTCCCCGTGGGGCAACCCCAGCATGGTGCCCTCTATCTCATTTATCCATCACTAATGAGGCACCAGGCACAACCAAAAGGTGCAAACCAAAATCTTCCAGTGGTTGTTGGAGCAGCCCCCTGGGGCCACTGGCAGTTAGCACACCCAGGAATTAGACCATCTCAGAGCTCTCTGTTACTATCAGAGAACTTAAACTGAACTATCTTCCCCTTCCCTCTGGCAGCCCCATGATGCATCCCAGAGGCAGATCAGGATCTACCTCTCCATCAACACAGCTGATGTTTCCCAAGCTACAGGCTTTTTCCAGTCTGTGATACCAGAGATAGAATCCTAGCACTATTTAGCTACTCATACACCAACAAACTGTGCAAATCCTAACGTCACTTCCTACAGCACCTTCTCGTGGAATTTCATACTATGTCATTAATAGATATATTTTAGTGATCATTAAACATTATCTGGAGAAGAGTTACTGATCCACAAAGTATACACTGAATGCCTCTTAAAAAAAGAAAGAACTTCTGACACCAGAAGATTATAATGACGTTCATGCCTATCATACACAATTACTATTTATTTAAAGGGTTCTGAGAAACTGTGAGAAGGCTCATTGTTATTTATCCCAAAGCCTGGATGTAAGCCTGTAGATGGAATGGAAATGGACTAACATTTCCAATGAAAAAAAAAGACTTCTAGACAAATTGTAATTGAAGTTAGATAAAAAATAAAATAAAATAAAATAAAATAAAATAAAATAAAATAAAATAAAATAAAATAAAATAAAATAAAATAAAATAGGACTTTTTTCCCCCTGGGAAAAAGAAGACCACGAAAACAAAACTGTATCAATGATTTTTTGATTATTTTTATATCAAAGTCTAAACAATGGAAACTAAATACAGAAAAGTTTTTAGAAAACCATGAGTGAGCAAAGAAAAGCAATTTTTTTTCCAGAAAATACTGAGGTGAATACTGACGTATTTTTCCAGACTGAAGATCTTTATCTGTTAGCAATCTGATCTCCCCAGCTCCCTCTGCTCATGACCACAGACTAATTCTTAAAATTAATCATCATAATTTTTATTCCAAAGTTTTAAACTGAGTGTCAATATACTCTGAAGACTTTATTGCCTCTTAGAACTTCACATTCACAACTAGTCATTAAAAAATCACCTTTCGTTATATACAGCATTTGCCTCTTGGAGGAATACTTGTCTTTCATAGACAATGGTCTGGTAAATATTCTGGAATAGATGAATTGTTTATCAATACAACTCATAGACTTGTCTACTAATTAAGAGAGACTGCTATTCTGTAATTCAGGAAAAAAATACATAAATAAATAAATAATGTATTTCTTGTTTATAAGACAGAAATACTAAAATTTATTCACCGGCAGTTTGGAATTGTTAATTCTTTTGAGGGTTATACTTCTAGGAAAGCTTTGTACAGAATTCATACTGACACCTTACTAGATCCCAGCTAAATGCTCTGGATCAAGATCATAGTTGCAGCATTCCATAAACAGGAATTGTCTGGAAGAAACACATTTAAAATGTTTAGTTCTCAAAAAAATATCAAAAAACCTAGTTACTTTAAAGTCTGCATAAAGCCTGAGATTATGGTGGAATTAAAAAGCAATCAGTGGATATGGAGCAAAGTTGTAGAAGTTTAGATGGAAAACTTACATGTGTATGTTAGCACTGCCTAGACAAGAGACGTAATACAGAGATTCTATTCTGTTTTAAAGATAAGAACATTGTATACCCTGAAAAATTATGAACTACCATAATTTAAAATGTTACCATTAAGCGCTACCATCTATACCTTTCAACAATTAATTAACCCTCATAAAAGACTCTTGATTCATTCTGAAAAACTGGTTGACTTCCTCTCTTGAGTACTTGGATTGCTAGACAAGTTCAAGACAGAATGTCTAGCTTGCCAGTTATTGCAATAATCTACTTCAATAGCCAGATACTCCACCCAAAAAATGTGAAGAGAATGTAGAAAATAGCGGGATCCTGTATCTATTACACGTTCCCTGGCTGGGCAGAAACACAAATCATGGACCTAAAATGAATAACGCATTGCCAAGACTTACAGTCTCCAAAGACTGGAGGCAAAGGCCATCTAATATTAACAATTAGTAAAACACTCTTCCCTTTGCAAGAGAAGACTCCTGGCAGACCGAACTAGTCCAAGAATTCTTCAGACAGTAGGGTGGATTTTAATTCTAGAAATAAATATGAAGGAATGGGTAGACAGCAGATTCTCAACAACTGTTGCATGTCCTAAAAGGGCCAGTGCTGCCACAGCTATGAAAATCATCACTGTTCAACAGGTAACACAATAAAACAGGAACTTATGTCTGCCACACCAAGCACGAGTCTGGAGCGATATGATGTGAGAGAGACCATCTTCCCTCCATTAAAAGGTTAAAAGAAACTGTTGGGACACAAGGCCACAGAGAAGAAACCTGTCAAGCAGTTTGAATATTCATCTAGAAAACAAAGCCAGGCAGTTCGGCAGCCAGCACTTCAACAGGGTTGAAAAATAAGCCAGTCTACTTAGACGGGTGAGAAAGGAGGTTGGTCCAACTAAGTCGGTTCAAGAAGCAGACACTCTTGGAGCTGAATGCATACATAACAATGGGTAACAGCATTGGTACTTTAGATTCCCAGGCATGAGTTCTTCTTTTAATGATCAGACAAAAACATATTTTCTCATCATTCCTTCTAGTAGAATGATTTAGTTCCCTGAGTGGCAAACAAATGAGACTCCTGCTGCCTGGGATAGCTGAAGAGAATTTAAGCATGAAGGAGGAAGTTTTGGGAAGCAGAGGCATGTAGTAAATGAGGACAATGAGTAAAGAGCTGATGAATTGTAGCCTTAACAACCTAAAAGATGCAAGAAGCAGAGTCACCAGATCATAAACGTTTAGGAGGCAATAGTGAATGAGTCAATGTGGATACACTCGCGCTGCGCTCTGTGGATGTTGCCAAAGCTGATACAGCTGCATAACAGATCAATGCTTTAGGATACAAGCACTGTGTGAACATCCAGTCTTTTTCCCATAGGCTTTTCAGAGTAAATCACCGGGACATAGGACATGCCTGGTGTCACTACGAACACCTCAGCCATACAATAGGCCTATGTACCTACACAAATGACACAAGAAATTTTGGGTACTTTCGCATGCTCGGAAGAAGGTGAAACGACAAAAGCCTTCTTAATCCATTTCAGAAGAAAACTTTGAAATTGAGCTGCTTTTTACACAGTGTTTGCATCTTGAATAACCAGCAAAGAGAAAAACCCTGAGAAACGTGGCCCTAGTGGAGAAAACCAAGACATGCCTCATGTAGGCTTAATCATGGGTCATAACCTTCATAAGTTCTGCACAATTGAAATGAGGTTCTAATCTAAATTCTCAATACAGAATAGGGCAATATATTAATTGCAAAAGATGTGCAAAGCATTGCCTTTCAACAGGAACACTTCCTTATATGCCAGATGCTAAATAGCAAGGAAACACCTCTACCAATATTGCAAAAATAAAAAATAAGGACCTTGAATGCCTGGGTCATAGTCAACCTATCATAATAGCTAACATGGACCCATTTCAAGAACTTGTGGTTCAGGGACAAACGTTACTACCAGAACACATATCTATGACTTGGCTTTTTTTCCTCCAGCAACAATAACCTTTGAGATAGAGAGCACAGCCTCTAAAAAGGCTGATCAGGCAGTAAATGGAAACAGCAGTGCTAAATATGAAAGGCATTTGGGGGGGCCTGTCTCTCCAAATAAATAAAGATTATGGGCAGGTGCCAGACTTAGAGGGGGGAACAGAAAATCAGGGTCTGTTCCTCATCAAAGAGATTATTGGATAATAGAGAAATACCAGGAGAAAAGCCTAAATTACTGCAGCAGATTCCTCTTCCCACAAGGTAAACTGCATGTCTGTTCTTTCCATAAACCACAATCAACATATCATGCCTAAAATATTAAAGCATTCAAAGGAATCATGACACACATTTATTGCTGGTTGCACATAATATCACCCCTAAAACTGTGCGGTGTCAGTGCACATTAGGAATGCAGCACTTAAATAGCACAGAAAATGTAAATACTGCTAGAGTTCTTATCTCTGTACTCAATCAGATAACTTTTGTACTCATCCCAGATAACTTTTCATCTTTCAATGTGTCCAGCTGCACACTGATGTCCAAGGTCCTGCTCCTAATAAAAAATGTCAAAGCCAAAACTCTCATTAATTTCAATAACACAGGATCGTAATACTAGACAAGGGGCTGACATACATTCAAGCAGACCTTTAGTCCAAGACCATTTCTCTAAGGACAATATCTCTTTTAAAACCCCGTGTGAACACAATAAAGGCTTAAGCAGAAAGATTTTAAATCAAGACACTTATCAGTTCTTCTCACTTTTATCCCTATTCATATTATATATCCTTAAAAAATAAGGAATTACTTAAATGGTTGCAGCCAGTACAGAATGCATTTGGAATAACCGTGAGCTTCTACAGCTTCAGCAACATGATGCTTTGGCTTAAACAGTCAAATAATCTCTTCCACAAATAAGTGTTTTCTACCTTGTGTGAAAAAAAATAGTAACATGCCAAAGTACAACATTAAACAGTTTGGGATTTAGGAAAAAATTGAAAAAAACATAAACTCCATTTGATCTGACCAAAAAAGAATTATCAGTTAACTGAGTGCCTACATGAACTTAAAAGTTTTATGAACACTAATTGGCTTAAGTACTTCAATTAAGTGTAAAAGCATATGGAGAGAATAGAAGGAAGTATTATTGGTGATAAAAATTAGTCAGGACAGTCAAATCTAAAACTTACTGCTAGCCTTTGCAGAAGAATTGTACCGTACTGAGCAACAGGAAATAAAATTCATTAACTACTAAGACAGTATCTCTAACTCTGGAATTTCCTGAACTGCAAACTGCTAGAGCTAGAGAGAATATAACAGTGTATGATTGCCCTGGTCTAATGTTGGTTTTTTTCAATCGCATTTTCTTTTAGTCAGTGTTGGAGACAGGAAACTGGCCTACAGTAACCTTTAGTCTAACCTAATATAATCATTCTAATGTTCTTAAAATGGATAATGCACACACAAAATCAATAAAGGCAGCATAATACGCAAGGCAAAAACATATAAAAAGATGATGTCTTAACTATTATCATAAGAGGAGGTGGTCTTGGAGTCATCATGGATCATACTTTGAAAACAGCAGTTCAATATGCAACAGGGCTCAAAAAAGCAAATATAAAGTACTAGGAAAGAGACTAAAATAAATCTGAGACAATATAAACCTACTATGGTCCTAACATTTACAAAGTATGCAGTTCTGCCATCTCATCTCAGAAAAAAAGACCCTATAAAACTGTAATTTTAATTTCTCAAGGTCTATAGCTTCTATGAAATACAGTAAGAGTATCAAAGATAAACAGAAGTATGGAACAGCTTCACAAAAGTGAAACAAAACACACCAAGATGCTTCACTGAAAAAAGTAGCCCAGAAGATTGAAAGCAAAAGATGACTAATGTCAATGTTGAAATTACTAATGTCATTAATGCAATTAAGAGTTCACAGAGAAGAATAAGCTGTTGTTTGTTAGTCTGCAAATAATAAAGCTTAGCAAACAAAAAACATAGCAGGCTAGAGGCAATATTAAGCTAGATAGATATTACGTCTCATTTTATATGGCTGATCTTACATTCTAAATGACATGAAGCAAACAAAGCCAAGAACTTTGATGTAAATACTCATGTGGAATAATATAAACACAGTTCATAAAGTTCAACAAGGCCAAGCACAAGACCCTGCACCTGAATCAGAGTAATCCCAAGCACAAATGCAGGCTAGTCAGAGAATGGATTGAGAGCAGCCCTGAAGAGAAGGACTTGGGAGTGCTGATTGATGAGAATCTCAACATAAGCCAACAATGTATGTCTGCAGTCCAGAAAGCCAACTCTATCCTGGGCAGCAGCCAAAGAAGTGCGAGCAGCAGGTTAAGTGAGGTGATTCTGCCTCTCTACTCTGCTCTCCTGAGACCTCACCTGGAGTGCTGTGTCCAGTTCCTCAGCACAGGAAGGACACGGATCTGTTAGATGGAGTCCAGAGGAGGCCAGGAAGATGATCAGAGGGCTGGAGCACCTCCCATATGAACGCAAGCTGAGAGAGTTGGAATTGTTCAGCTGAGAGAAGAGAAGGTTCTGGGGAGATCTTCTAGCAGCCTTTCAGTACTTAAAGGGTGCCCACAGGAAACTGTGGAGGGGCTCTTTTTCAGGGAGCACAGGGATTGGATGTGGGGGAACAGTTTTAAGCCAATAGAGGGGAGATTTAGTTTAGATATTAGGAAGAAATATTTTACTGTGAGTGCAATGAGGTAGTGGAACAGGTTTCCCAGAGAAGTTGTGCATATCCCATCCTTGGAGGTGTTCCAGTACAGTTTAGATGAGGCTTTGAGCAACTTCTCCAGCGGGAGGTGTCTCTGCCCATACTAGGGGAGTTGAAACTAGATGGTCTTTGAGGTCCCTTCCAACCTAAACCCTTCTATGATTCTCTGATTCACAATTATTATAATTATTTATAGCCATTTTATTGAAAGAGCCACTAAAAGTTGAAGCAAACTAGCAGAGTTCAGGAAAAGACCAACCACAGTGTTTTCCTGTAAAATTCTTATACCTTCTTTTGAAAGCACAAATATATCAGCAATTTTCAGAGACAGGATACAGGACCAGACGGAATTCTTATATTCAGATGAATATAAATTGCAAGGCTTTGAAGTTCTGATTTTTCACAATTTTGGAATAATTTTCCTTTCTTAGAGCTACATGTTATTCCAGGCAATACATTTATGAGGTTTTGTTTATTGCTCTGTGTTGTTAAGGTTTCTCAAACCTATTTCCCAGGACTATTTCTTTAAAAATGTACTACTTGTCATGTCCCACTGCCCAAGTATACCCCCATTTGGTGGGGTTTTTTAAATTCCAGAAAGACTTAGGCACACTGAGTAAACAGATTTAATAAGCTGAACTCAATCGTGACTTCTCCAGTTACATTTTTTTGGCAGAAAATGCCTTTCTGAGTTTCTATTTCAGTAAAATTCACTTAATACAACCAAAGCTGAGTAGGCTTTGATCCGCAATTATGAAGTTAAAATATATGGAGAAAGAATAAGGCTGGGAAAATGCTCTCTTGGCAAATAAAAGCTGGAGCAAATTAATCCCACCAATTTCCCATCTTTAATGATTTCAAATCTTGCCACAGTTAATAATACTGAAATAGTTATTAACATTTATATAAATATAATTAGAGAAGATCTTTAGACCGGCCAGTAGGATCGGCAGCTATTGGAACATTTATCACATGAGCAAGATCAAAACCAAAGCAGCTATATTCCTTTTTTTTTTCTTTTGCATTAAGTAAATTCATAGCCCAGGCATCTGACTATCGTCTTGACTTTAAAGTACTTGGCTATAACCCAAAGACAGGTTCAAATAAGGTTCTTTGATTCTACACACATGCACATACACACATTCTTTCAATCCACGCTCCTTCTATGCTAGGAGTCAACAGGAGTTAAAGGCCTTTCACTCAGTGCCTCAAAACATGTTCAGCTTTTTGCAGAATGTGTCCCTTTATCCTTATTTGCCCTTTGTACTTGCTCAGTTCTTGTTTTGCCAGTTTTTCTAATAACGTTTCTCTGCAACAAAAAATACTGTCCAAAAAATACTGATGCCTGCTGTCATCTTGAAGTGCTGAACAGTTTATATCCCCAAGCTCCTAAATGTATTTTCTACAGTCTTTATCATAGATTTTAGAAACTAAGATAATTCTGAAAAACAGGACAATAACATTTTCACTGAAATATGCAAGACTGGAAAATTCTTCATTAAACAGTCATAATTTTTCCCTGAGATATTCTTCTACTGTAGTCTGTAAGGAGATCTCTATTTTAAAACATAACAGGACTGATTTCTCATCGCCTGCAATCTTCAACTGTGGAATAGAGTTTACCTTTGTCATTTAGCTCCCCTGATTTTGTTCAGACTGAAAAACTCTCCAAAATGAAAATTTTCTGCTAGTACCTTTAGGTTCCCATTCAACACAAACTCAGCATCAGATCAATGGGGAAACAGGAGTGACGCACACCTAGATCTTGTTCTGACACTCTCTTAGGTTGCACGTCTATATCCAGAGGTCCACAGATACCACCTTAGACTACAATAGTTTGCATCCAGTGGTTCTATAAATTTAGTTGAGATGAGGACTTAGAAAATTCATGAGTCTCATTAACTTCATTTATGGATCATCGAATGTACTATTAAAATTTACTAGAAATCGGCCACTAATGCCCGAAAGCTGCATTCCTATAAGCATGTTTAAATTTCAAAATAAAAATTACTTGAACTTTTTGGAAGATAGTAATTTGACTGCTTTTGAACCTATAAACATGCTAAGGAGTGACATTTTAGCACCTAAGCTTGAAAACATTAGTTCAAATGTTTTGGACTTTATTCTTAGGGATCATAGTGCATTTCATAGAATCATAGAGTCATTAGGTTGGAAAAAACTTTTGTGATCATCCAGTCCAACCACACCTGTCCACTACTAAATCATACCACTTCATCTACCCATCTTTTAAATACCTCCAGGGATGGTGATTCAACCACCTCTCTGGGCAGCTGTTTCACTGATTGATAATCCTTTTAGTGAAGAAGTTTTTCCTCATGTCCAATCTGAACATCCTCTGGCACAGCTTGAGGCTATTCCCTCTTGTCCCATCACTTATCACTTGGGAGAAGAGACCAACACCGACCTCTCCACAACCTCTTTTTAGATAGCTGTAGACAGCAATAAGGTCTCCCCTCAGCCTCCAGGCTGAACGACCCCAGTTCCCTCAGCTGCCCTTCATCAGCCTTGCTCTCCAGCCCCTTCACTAGCTTCATTGCTCTTCTCTGGACACACTCCAGCACCTCAATGTTTTTCTTATAGAGAGGGGCCCAAAACTGAACACAGTATTGCAGGTGAGGCCTCACCAGTGCAGGGTACAAAGGGCAGAATTACTGCCCTGGTCCTGCTGGCCATACCATTTCTGATACAAGCCAAGATACTATTGCTTTTCTTGGTCACCTGGGCACACTGCTGGCTCATGTTCAGTTGGCTGTTGACCAACATCCTCAAGTCTTTCACTGCCCAGCAGTTTTCCAGCCACCCTTCCCCAAGCCTGTAGTGCTGCATGAGGGGGTTTGTGTCCCAAGTGCTGGACTCAGCACTTGGCCTTGTTAAACCTCATCCCAAGGGCCTCAAAATTCCTTAAGATATCTGCTATGAACTTAATCAATAAAATTCCCACAAAGTTTCAGAGAAGTCAGAGTGGAAAATTGTCCAATTGGAATCTGAATTGTGGAACAGCAGCACAGAAGGATTTTTCATTATTGGCTTGTTAACAAGAAAATTCCTTATTTCAAGGGGCCAGGCAAAACGAAGGAAAAGTCATCCTCCATTTGGAAGACATTGGTTGTTTATAATAAAATCTTTGAGCTTTTTGTTGTCTACATGAGTATAATCACTTTGTGAAATGTGTTTCCAAGGAAATGAAATACGAATTGCGTTTTCATGTGTTTCTACAATTCCATTAGATTCCACTCAGGTTAACACGTCCCAGCTTCTTCAACAGATCCATTTAGTGTTGGCTGATCACATCTCCTTTCTAGGCCTCTGTTCAGTCATCTATAAAACAGATGTAAGGATACTTATTAGAACAATCAGATGTTTACTTTATTAATATTTTTAAGTGCTTACACATCCCCAGATTGTTGGCACTAAATAAATAAAAAATACTACATATAACCTGCAGACTCCTTATTTAACAACTCTCATAAGATTCTTAGCAAATAGATTCTCAGTGAGAAAATTAGAACACTACCTACGTATTAATTTATACTTGAACATTTTAAGATCTCCATTCTTGAAATCATCTATTTGGGGGCAAAATTAGCATGAGAAATTTATTAGCAACAGACTCCACTACTAGTATTTGTACTATAACCTATATCTACTGCTTCATTAGTATTAACGCAGTAATGAATCAGAATATATTTTTATACCACTAAGATATATTAGATGACTCCTGTATGCTTGTCAGAAAAATTATTTGCACACCAAATTATATGTTACAGAAGTGGGATGATATCACAGTATTCCAGTACGTTATATTAAATATGCTCTAGAATAGGAACAAAAATAAAAATGAGTTGTAATATCCTGCAGAAACACTACTTTCCCAAAGTCTGTAAGAGCTACAATTATGCATTATGTTTTAAAAGACAAAAAGACACATATTGATGAGCATTACAGAGTTTGGGAACTAACAAAAACTTTGAGGCAAACAGTAAACATGAACAGACTAACAGTTCTTTTTAATTAAGAAGTTAATACCCTTATCCTATCTAGGAACTGCATTTTAATACACTCCACAACTCATTCCTTCCAATGAATCAGTGATAGTAATCCTAAAAATGCTGAGCACTCTCTTCTCAAATTTGATGTCATTGCACTATTGCTGATCTCAAAACATGCAACTGACCCACCTTAAAATAAATGTACTTTTTCATCTATACCACGTAAAAAAAAACATTGGAGTCACACATTTTTCCCTAGTTTTACAGCATTTCAATATAATCAGTTTCCAAACAAAAGGCTCTTTTCACACTCAAACACACAAAAAATTATCCCCAAGCAATCACAAGAATATAAAAATACTTAAATGTGGAACAAAACCTGTAGTGTTACATAAGTCATGGGCACGCATATCCAGAATACGTAAGGTAATTAGGTTGCTAGATTTTAAAAGCAGATATTCTTTAAACTATGGAGTTTCACTTATTCTTGATATCATGCAGTTTTCAGAATTCTTGTGGCATAAAATAAATTTTTGTGTTTCATGTAAATCAGTAAGGAATTCAAACAATGAACTGAGGCAACTGAGGAAGAAAAAAAAACCCTTAAGCATTTACATAGTCTTCAAATCACATTAAACTGATTTTAAATACTAACAAAAAAGGTAAGCCCAAGTGGCCAAGAAGGCCAATGGCATCTTGGCTTGTATCAGGAGTGGCATGACCAGCATGTCCAGGGCGGTTCTTCTCCCTCTGTACTCGGCACTGGTGAGACCGCTCCTTGAATCCTGTGTTCAGTTCTGGGTCCCTCACCACAAGAAGGATGTTGAGGCTCTGGAGCGAGTCCAGAGAAGAGCAACGAAGCTGGTGAAGGGGCTGGAGAACAGGCCTTATGAGGAGCGGCTGAGAGAGCTGGGGGTGTTTAGCCTGGAGAAGAGGAGGCTGAGAGGAGACCTCATTGCTCTCTATAACTACCTGAAAGGAGGTTGTGGAGAGGAGGGAGCTGGGCTCTTCTCCCAGGTGACAGGGGTCAGGACGAGAGCAAACAGCCACAAGCTCCACCAGGGGAGGTTTAAGCTGGACATTAGGAAAAAAAATTTCACAGAAAGGGTCATTGGGCACTGGAACAGGCTGCCCAGGGAGGTGGTTGATTAGCCTTCCCTGGAGGTGTTTAAGGCACGGGTGGATGAGGCGTTAAGGGGCATGGTTTAGTGTTTGATAGGAGTGGTTGGACTCGATGATCCAGTGGGTCTCTTACAACCTGGTTATTCTATGATTCTGTGAAATATTAAGGTAAGTTAAAATATCTGCTTTCACAGAAATGAAAATAGGTGTTGCGAATAATCTTCTAAAAAGTACTTGGTTCTTTATCTGCTGACCAGGTGCATGTATTCAAAATTCACAAAGGTAACAAAACAAGGAATGAAAAGAGAAAGAAGGTATAGTGAGGAGTAGAACTTGGGCACCTCATTCAGGTGTTCTTTTTCTACTGATGAAACTGAATGGAACAGACATTTCATTGAACATCTCCTTTAATAAGTCAGCTACTCTAAGACACTTTTGGGGTCACATTTTGTCGTCCAGTCTGCTCTTACAACAATAGTTGAACAACAACAAAAAAAACATTTTATCTCTCTCTAGAGAGAATTCTCTGATCATAAAAATCACTCCCAGCTGGCTAGAATCCAATTCCTACAGTTTAAGTTGGTAAGTAGATGATATTTAATTTCTCTTCTGACCCAAACCATTCTATGAATCTATCATCCTATGATTCTGTGAACTGAGAATCGAGTGCAGAACATAAGCAGAACAATTCCAGCTGGTGGACTGCCTCACATGGATCATAACTAGGGTAAGGAGTTTGAGCAGTGCCCTTTTTGTAATCCCACAAGGGCTGATGTATAAGTCAATTTAGAATCTGAAAGTTCTAAGTATCTCCATGATGGTCCTTTGCCACAAAAAAAAAAAGGTCCATTATCACAACATGTTGTGAATCATCATTTGAATTGTTTTATCATACAAGTCTTACACAGGCAGTGCTTACAAATAAATGTGGTTATTTACAGTAGTAAACCCTAGACACCTAAATCATTCCCTTGGTCCCTACCCAAGCATCCTTCATTCTAAAATATTGTTGACTGATGATTCCAAAGGGGGTTTTGTGCAACTCTTACATGCATTAGTAAATAAAAATAAATCATGCTGTTTCTATAAGTAACAAGAGCACTGTTCTCCAAATCTCAGATTTTTTTAGAATTATTTGATAAATCTGTTAATTCTTACTATACAAGGACGGCTGCATCACGCACTAGTCAGGAATATGGAAAAAGCAGAGTACTGTGACTAATACTGGTTAATGCCTCTTTACACAAGATTACAGAGTCACATTCTCAAATCTGGAGGAGAATTTGGCTTAGTAGCTCACCCTCTTTGATACTTTTAAAGAACAGAATGTAAGGTGCTAAAAACATTTATTTGGCAAGAAAACAGTCTGAGATACTACTAAGGGGAAAACAATATCACAGTAGGTGGGTCCAGGCATAGGAAACAGTTTGGAAGGTAACAAAGAAACTGAAGAGTATTGTGAATAACACACAGAATGACATTATGGAGTCACGATCTTCATTCCTCCAAAAGAACTGTGATCAGTAACAAACCATCATGGTTTACACCTCGTGGGCAAAATAAGCTCCTTGCAGCCGCTTGCTCACTCCTCCCCTAGCCCCTGATGGGATGGGGAGGAGAACTGGAAAGAGAAAAGGTAAAACTCATGGGCTGGGATAAAGACAGTTTAATAGAACAGCAAAGGAAGAGAAAAAAAATAATACTAACAATAATAATAATAGAATATACAAAGTGAGTAACACAGTGCAATTGTTCACCACCCAGAACAATGCTCAGCCCATTCCTGAGTGGCAATGCCCTCACCCCCTGGCCACCTCCCACAGTTTATACGCTGAACATGACATCAATGAATTGAATTCCCCCTTGGCCAGCCTGGGTCAGCTGTGCTGGCTGCGTCCCCTCCACTCTCCTCAGCCAACTCTCCATGGGGACAAGTCTCCCATGAGGACAACTCTAGAGAGGGACAACACTAACTGTAACCCTAAGCCTAAGCCTGACTGCAAGCCTAACCATAAACCTAACCCTAACTCTTATGATTCCTTGCAGACAGTTGTACCCCAGGAGGGTTGTCCCCACATATAGTTGTGGAGAGATGTCCCACAGAGACTTGTCCCACAGAGAGTTAGCTGCAGAGAGTTGTAGTCTTCCATCTCAGATTCCCTTGCACACTTTGGTTGCAGACCAGTGTGAGATGCTGAAGAAAATTAACTCTATCCCAACTGAACCCAGGACATAAATTCCCGATGCGCTGTTTCTCAGAGTATCTACTTAATTTAATTTTTTTTAGTAGAAAATTACTAGAAATGTGATATTGCACACAACACAAATTTCGTGACAGAATGGTTAGACTCTAACATCCTGTGGGTTTTTTTAAAAATATGGTAAAAAACTCTTAGCAGCAATAAGTTTGGGTTAGAACCTAATTAAACAAGTGAACAAGCACATACCACGTAAGATTATTACCATAGGTAAATATTTTTGAATGTACAATATTTGACTAACACTGCTAATTCCTCAATACACATTTGTATCGTCAAACTGTAAAGAAGGATGTAGCCTTTACTAATTGTTTCTTAAAGACATTTCAATGAAGAAGGTATTGTCTCCTGAAGAGAATAAGGACTGACGTAATTACTCCAAAAATTTAAGAATTAATATTATTTTAGGCTATTGTAACACTACAGAACTATGTGGTTTAGGTAAAATGCTTATTATTCTTAAAGCACTTAGTCTTGAAATGCTCTCTTACCAGCAATTCTTGTGATACTGTTTCCCAGGAGAGAACTGCTGAAACACAGGAAAAGGTGCTCCTGGAAAAGCTCTGTGACAATCCTGCTTTGTAGTACTTTTGTTACCCAATATTTTTACAAAATATTTATAACCCTTTCTTAATTTAGGATTTTTTTCACATATGGTTGATTCATTAACTTATTAATTAATAAAAGCAGGATCTCCCATCCCAAACCAATCTGCTGACCACTTTAGTACCATGCCCTTCCATCTGTAGTTGGCAACTTCTATTTCAGAGAAACCCAGTAAGGAAATATGCATCTGGAAATTATGCCATGCAGAGCTTGAAGTAAAAACTCCCCTCTCACCTCTAATGGTTGAAACAAGGAATGAAACTTAATAGCAAATGGCTCCTAGAGCCAGATTACAAATAATTTTGCTTTCTCATGATGGTGGGCACTTATTCTCTTACATAGTCCTGATTCAGTGAATAGGATTACTAATTTGTTTATTTAAGTGGCCATGTTCTGGCCTTCTGTTCTACTTGGTAACAAACTATTAGTTTTGGAATTTTATAGTAGTGACAATGTATAATATTATTATTATATACTATTATTATATATTATTATAAGTAGGGACATAGCTGCTTTTTCAATGTCACCAGTGAACTCTTCCTCATATGAGATTTGCAATGTCTCCATCAGGATATACCAATCTATACCTTAGGCCTGAGCTGAATCCAAGGGCGAATTGTCTCTTTCACAACCCATGATCTGATTTTTGCCGTATCTAGGGACTTTCCTTTAAAAGACTGCAAAGTGAAAATATGATTTACTACTTTTTCCTTGCAAATTACACAGAGGTGTACATTGAAAACAGGTTAATTTTCAAAAATTAATCTATATGAATTTATATTAAAAATATATCATTTTATAAAATGCAGTATTTAGTTATAAAATTTCTTCTTTCTAGTTTTTCTTAAACCAAAATTATTTTTCTGACTTCATATTATAGGATAGTATGAGGGTCTTTTATTCCAGAAAGATTAATCGGTTTACTAAGAGCCTGACTTGGCAGTAGTTCTTCTGCTCTCTGTAGTTCTACACTATAAACACTGCAGCTTCACCTCATTGCACTCTAGTTTTAAAATATCTAAGTCTCTTATGCATCCTATTCAATTCAAATAAATTCTTAGCACATGCTTGTATGAGCTGTCTATTCAATTTACATTAAAAAGTAATTCTTAATACTTTCCAGGTATTTAGCCTGGGCCATAATACAAATATGAGAGAGTCGATACTGAAATTTTTGCATCAAGTCTAACATGACAGTAACTGAAATCAATGAAGACAGATTTTCAGATTTGTTGCCACAGCTCTGCCACATACTGTTGGTCTGCTTTCTCTGACTTGAGATGTCAGGCCCTTTTTTTATGATCGATTGTTTCCAGATGTATGGGGCAGTGTCAGCAGAGAGAAAGAGAAGGCATGCTTCCCACTGGTATAAATGAAATTGTAGTGAAAAAGCAAATCAAAGTCAATCTCTTCAATGTATTTATTTCTTCTGTCCACTATTAAACACCGATTTTTATTTTCTTATGTTTTTAGTCAACCACCAGAAAAAGAGACATTTTGTCTGTGCAATTTCTTAGCCGATGCAATAGGACTCTGAAAAACACCTGCCTTAATGAAATTAATTCAGCAAAGACAATTGTGAAGTGACATATTCACCACATGAAAGATCTAAAATCATCCAATTTATTCCTTCTTACAGCTCCCTGAAAGGAGGTTGTTGGGAGGTGGCTGTTGGTCTCTTCTCCCAAATAGCAAGGGATAGGATCAGAGGAAACAGCCTCAAGTTGTGCCAGGTGAGGTTTAGACTGGATATTAGGAAAAATTTCTTCACCGAAAGGGTTATTGGGAACTGGCAAGAGGCTGCCCAGGGAAGTGGTTTAGCCATCATCCCTGGAGGTAGTTAAAAGATGCACAGATGTGGTGCTTAGGGACATGGTTGAGTGGTAGACTTGGCAGTGTTCGGTTAAGGGTCGGACTTGATCTTAAAGGGTTTTTTCCAACCTAAATGTCTCTGTGATTCTATACAGCAGGTCATTATACTGTAATAGGGGCTGGTTCATGCGATTATTAATGAAAATAGTTTGACTGTGTAGACTGCAAGTTCACAATCTCCATATCATTAGTATTCAACTAGTATCTCCATGTGACATTACAGTTCTTCAGTGACCTGTGAGAAATACATTCGATGATTTTATTTCCTGTATTTCTTTACAGATTTATACCAGATGAGAACACTCCGCCACTATTGTACTCTATGTGCATATCAGCAGGCAGCCTGAATGAGTACATAAAATGAACTGTATTGTGGGTCAGCAGAGAAGGATATTCTCCATAGAACTTTGTCTGGTCTTCCTGGGTTACTTGTCCTGCTCATTCAGTTCTGCAGAGGCAGCAGTCAAGCCCCATTTGAAAACATGATAATAGATAAGATGTCTGTGTTTAGACACAGATTAGCTCTTTAATGTCTATTCTATATTTCAATGAAACGCTGAGAAAAACACTGCACTAGAATCCTAAACAATAAACTATTAGACTATAATGCTTTATACCCAAATGTAACATTTTCAGATGTGTCAAAATAATTCTTCAACTGCTGTATTTGTATTTAAGGCAACATTCTTGCAATTATGAACACATGAAACTGCAAATTATAATTAATATTTGTTTTATTGTACATAGACACAGTATTTTTCCAAAGAAAATTTTAAAAGTTTTCCTTTTCAATGCAAAATATGTACAAAGAAAATATATGACAAAAAAGCACTGATTGAGATATCAGGAGAGTACACATTTTTCAGTAATGTAATATCAAATTAATTTGGTTTTAGTCAACAGTAATGCTAAACCACATAATAACTCATACAACAGTAAACTCCACTTTCTAATGCCCTAAAGTTATTAGTTCTAGATACATACAATCTGGAAACACAGAATTGAAGAGAACCAGGCAAATGGAAGCAGAAGTAGGAGACCGATTCGTGTGACAGTACCGACCTATTGAAAAGAACACACAGCTAAGTTCAAAGCTTTTTTGCTCTTTCTACAGCACACGTTTATTTTAACACAGCCTAAAAGATAAAGAGCATTATTTTGATTATCTATGATGTCAAGCCTTTCTACAAGAAAGCTGGGGAGGGACTGTTTACAAAGGCTTGGAGTGATGGGACTAGGGGCAATGGGCGTAGACTGGAGAGGGGCAGATTTACACTAGACATAAGGAGGAATTTCTTCACCATGAGAGTGGTGAGGCCCTGGCACAGGTTTCCCAGGGAAGCTGTGGCTGCCCCATCCCTGGAGGTGCTCAAGGCCAGGTTGGATGGAGCCTTGGGCAGCCTGATCCAGTGGAAGGTGTCCCTGCCCATGGCAGGGGGGTTGGAACTGGATGGGCTTTAAGGTCCCTTCCAACCCAAACCTTTCTATGATTCTAAGATTCAGGCAAACAAATTGCAGCCTGACACTAGCATACAGTTCCCTTCCACAGACCCTCAGAAGCATTTCCCCCAGTACATCGGGGTATTATTTTTCCCTGACAATATTTTTCATTTCTTTATTTACCTGCAGAACACACACAGCAGAGGCAAAAATTCTGAAACTTCCCTGTATTTCCTGCTGACAATGCTCAACTTTCAGAGGAGAACTAGTGGAAAAAGGACAATTCAATCTTCGTTTGCCACTCAAGCATTGGTAACAAACACTGCCGAAAAAATTACTGGATGGTATTTTCCACAGTTAGTCAATCTGCAATATAAACTTCCAGTTATATTTTTGGGTGACTGGACACATATGGTTAATTCTTGAAACACAGTGCTATGATGTGTTATCATGTAATTCTGTCACTAGCAATGTGAACTGGAATTAAACTTATAAATTAGAAGCAAAATGCTCTATAACTCACTACAACTCCCTGAATAGCATCTTTCAAGTGTAATAACATCTGAACTCTTCAGATATTTTATTATGATATTTTGCAAATAACACTGTTCATTGCATAGTTATATCTCACTCTTGGTGGGGCATTACCTCCACTACTAAGAGTTTTCATTGATATTTCAAAAATAGTTGTTGTCTCATTCAAAAAGTATTGTTTCTTGACTAATTATTGTTCTGTGGCTACAGTAGCGTTGTCACAAATTGCCTTGGATTTATCTGGGGAATGTGTAAATGGGAAATATCATAACCTCCTTATTCCCAAAATACATTAAAAAACATTTAAATAAAATGTCTCCAAAATGTATCAGAATTTTAAAAACAAACAAACAAGCAAAAAATCTACCAAAAAAGTCAAAAAAAAGACAACTCTTACAGATTTTTTACTTAGATAGATAGATTTTCAGACTTCCAGAACCAGAGAATTTTTAGAGGGTGAGTGGGAGATAATTTAATTTTTTGTAACATCTATTTTCACAGTAAGGAAATACACTTTCAGTCTAGACTAGCCCTTTTAGTGGGTAAGTATGAAAAAATTATGCATTGAAATCTCTGAGTTCATTCTCTCACAAAAAATCTTGTCTGTCCTTATTTTCCTTTCAGCTATAGTCTGTTTTTTTTAATTTCAAAACGAAAAAAAAAATTAATGATATTTTATGTGCTTGTGGATATCAGTGTCTAGAGACACTAACCATGAGAGTTAGATTTAAATGCCAGAGTTCATGAGTAGACTGAAACCAGCCAGTGATCCTACCATGTTAAAGGACAAATCTATGAAAAAAGCTACTGCAGCAGAATACAATTACTAATGCTTGGGAAAATCGCAAGAAATCGTAAGTATACTCTGTTTTATAGTCCCATTGAAATACACGTAGTGAAGCTGATGCTGGTGGTTGAATCATTTATTATCACCACATTGTATGCAGCATGTGGTTAATTATTCCTTGTTATATTACATAAAACAAAATTCTGAGCTTATAAATAGTGATGTGGGCAGCATACCATCTTTTCAACACTAAGCAATTCACACTGGCCGGAGTGACACTTGTGTTAACACACGCTGCCACTAGAGGATAGTGTTGTCATATTACTATGCACCCACATTAAGTACATGAAATTACTATAAGGTTCGTTACTTATTTTCTAAAGCTAGGGAAAAAAATGTTTCAATGAATATTTTTTTTCCTAAAAACCCCTTTTTTTGATCAAAACTACAAGGTTCATGATACATCTTGATGAAATATCTGCGGGATTCTGTGCTATTCAAAGTGTCTTCATTTTGATTATTTTTCAAAGTGTCATTGCTTTTATTATTTTAGACTGTTCCTACTTCATTGTAGCATTAAAATAATTTCATTTCCTTGTTCAAAAGTGAGGTATCACTGAGAATTACAGGTATCAGAGTTCAAAATCTATTAACGACAGCTTACTGAGGACTAGGAATGAGATCATGCCAAGCTCAGGTATGGCCAATACACAGGCAGTAATGGGAAACAAGAAACTTAACTCCTGTAATACATTGCTTGCACCTTCACTTGGATAAAACAGAGATAAATTGCATACACCTCATTTAAAAGATTTTCTTTATAAACATGTAAAACATTATTTTTCATGCTTTTGGACTTGCCAGGGCCTGCTGGAGTAACATGTCCCTCTGACAATGGAGCTCTGGTGGTATATCCCACTAATTCATCATTCCCAAATTGCATCCTGATGAGGTGTTTAAGGTTAGGGTGGATGAGGTGCTTAGGAGCATGATTTAGGGATTGGTGGGAATGGTTGGACTCAACGATCCAGTGGGTCTCTTCCAACCTGGTTATTCTGTGATTCTGTGAAATCAGCTCCAGAATTCAATTACAGCATGCAGACCAAACTTAGGAAAAATGCTTGCCCAAGTTTGAGAAGTACGTTATACCAAATAAAAAGGCACAGTAAATTGCTGGCATCAGGAATAAGAAAGAAAAGGAGGATAAATTGTCCCAGTCTTTCTCCAGAGCTCTACCTGGTGTAGTACAGCTATAAGTTTCTCCATGTTCTCAGTAAGGATTCTAATTTCTGGAAAAAAATCAAAATCTAGATTTGGTCTGGTGACGACAAGGACATTCTTCTTCAATAAAAGGCCAGATCATATTTTACACATTTGTTTTCAGCAACTGAAATCTACACCGGAGCGTTGTCTACTCATTTAGACCTATGCTAGACATACTGAATATTATACCGTTCAGAACTAAGAAGCAGTTTTCCTCAATGTCTATTAGGTGTTCACAATACATGTGTACATTATTAATATGATAATACATAAATTAATGTGTGCATTTACTCAGTTATTTTGTATTACTTTAATTTTAAAAGTCAATATGTTTAGCAATTGTTAGTATTTACAGAAGAGCTCCATCCTAAGAAGCAAACTAACAGCAAAAGTGGCTTGGAAAATGAAACCTACGAGAGAGGTGAAGGATCTGACAGAGTGTAGGACTTGATAATTCTCTTATAACATGAAAGGTAGTGATAAAAATATGATCATCTAGTGCTCAGTATATCCACTAGAAGGCAGACTGGAAGATGCACAGGATATATTCATTAAATCTTACACTGAGAAGAATTGTGATAATTTGGTAACGGACCAGAAGCCAAGCAACAGGCCCACTAAGAAGGCTGTAAAATCTTCTTTACTAAAAGTTTTTAAGTAAATTTAAATGTGCTTGTCATAGATTATTTAGGTTAAAAAAAATAAAAACTGACAAGAGCGCAATAGGTTATCCTGGACTAACTCTTCATGCATACTTCACTTCTCCTATATTTCTAATCCTGTTATTGTACTAAACTGTCGTGAGACAAGAATCTCTACTCATTTACAATCTTACTATAACCAATACAAACTGGAAAAATGGTATCGCATCAGATTGGTCCACTTGTGTTATTAGTAATAGTAATATGACATTTTTAGGAAAACGGATCTGAAGTAGGTATACACATTAAGAAAAAATCTGTTACCTTTCTTCCTTTCTTGGATATTTTTTTTTACTTATAAAGACATACACTTAGCACATTTTCTCAATGCTCTTTTGCAAACATCATTATGTAAATAATTCTCTTATCTCTTCTCAGATATCAATTCATCAATAACACCAGGGAAAGCTGAATCTTGGGGAACTCTCCTAACAATTTCTGCAAGTTTGTTCTTAGTACTGGAAGCAGCCACTAGAAAAATTAAAAAAAAAAACCAAAGCCCAAATTCTTCAGCTTTGTCACTCCACAACTGAAGCATTACAAGGTTCTTCCAAACACAGCAATTTAAATTCAGTTAGGATTATAACTTTTTTAAACTCCATTGTGTCATCTTAATTTTAAATGATTACAGAATTCTCTGCTTAAAATGAAATGAATCTAAGTAATTTTGAATCCAGCAAATTCCAATAACTTTTTACAGGGATTTTTCCTTGCTAACTGCTTCCTTATGCCTTATGTTTGTAAAGATAACATTGAATCTGCCCCACTTCCTTCTTCTTCCTCCAGCTTTATAGGCTGGGCATGACAACACGTGGTGTGGAACATCCCTTTGGGCAGCTGGGATAAGCTGTCCCAGCCATGTCCCCACCCAGCTTCTTCTGCATCCCCAGCCTATTTACTAGTAGAGTGATGTGAAGAGAAGAAAAGGCCTTGACTCTGTGCAGGCTCTGCCCAGCAATGACTAAAATATCTCTGCGTTCCAGCACAAATCCAAATCCAGCTGCTATGAAGAAAATTAACTCTGTCCCAGTAAAAAAACAGCAGAAAATAAAATCACCCTAGTGTGGTTGGTTTTGTAAATGTGTTTTACTCCTGTTTTAGTAGATTTTTGTAGTAATATTTGTTAAACTCAAGCATTACTGTTTACCAATTACTGATCTTATTTAAGCAATAAAATTCTTTGTGCGATCTCTAAAGAAATACATAAAACATACCAGATATTCTATACTATGAAATGCTTCATTCAGACATTTTTTCCCTCTGACTGCTAAAACTTAAATTCTAGTTCTCGATTTCTTACAAATTAATTGAATTTTCTCTGAAACCTTAATGTACAATTAAATAGCTGTTGCAATGTTAGAACATGTGTCCTGCATTGCTCAATTTAGTCAGTTATTATCACATAATATTATTATATCTGCACTAACAAGACACTAGGCTGAAGGCATAAGTGTCTAGGAACCTTCTTTTTAAATGTACATTATTAAGCAACTGTGAACAGATAACTGCTGGTAAATTATCTTTACAGAAATGGCCAACAGCTCCCTAAGTCCAAAACATTACCTTACTCATTTCACAGAACTAAGTGACTTCTGCTATCAAGCACTAGATTAGTGTAGTTGTGTTAGATGGGATAAACTATTATACAAGTTACCCTTTTTTACTCACACTCCCTCTTTTGCAAAAGTATTTTGAAGCAGTGATAAAATATATTAATGTAGTACAGTTTCTTATGCAAAAACTAAGCAACTTCATACTCATGGATCAGTTTTAATGTCAGATCACATGATTCACTTGCTTTCATCCCCTAAAACAGAGAATACCAAGCAACTTGCCATAACTACTAAGGATAAGGAAGAGCTCAGAAGCAAAATAATCCTTAGCTCATACTGGAAGAACTAACAGCAGCATAAAATCTAGAGCACAATCCATGAATACATTATTAATGCTGTTTTCTTCTCAAATCAGCAGAAGGACACTGAGTGGCTCAAGTGACTGGTAATGGGATACACAGCTTTTCAATGCAAAGTAACTGCATCATGTTGATGGTAACTGAAAGTTACTATTTGACAGGTATTCAATAGCTAATATGTAATAACTAGTCTTAGTCTTGCTTTCCCCCTACAATCTGGTTAAGAAAGCTGGCATGCTGTTTTCAAAGTCAGGGCTGAGTACACCAGAAGAGGTGATTATCTTTTTATGTCTAAAGGTTCAGCCCTTCAAAACAAGTTTGAAACCCAGCTGCAAGTGGGACAATGGACTTAGCACATATTACACCTGTTCAGTGACCAGTTTCCATCAGAGCCTATTAGGTATTATTTTCTTTAACTAAATTAGCTTCTAAACAAATAAAAGCAAAGAGAAGAAAACCTGCCTGAGTCAAACATCTAATGTAATGAGATGAACTATTACTTTCACAAAGCCTGGAATAAAGGACATGATGTGTTCTTTTGTACAGTCAAAGCACAAGGATTTTCAGGAGAGATATAAACATACAGTATGCATACAAAATATCTGTATTGCCAAAAAAGCATTCATAAATTGATAAAAATCAAGACATTATAACTCCCTTTTGCAGGAAACCTAGACAAGGCTTGCAGCTACTGTTCTCAGTAAAACTTAATATGTTCAGTGGTCACCATGAGCTTTTAATTTATTATACCTTTTTTTCATGTTTACTGAACAGAACCAAACCAGACCCAAAGGCTGCCTGTATTACCTGGAACTTGACAGTAAAACTGGCCATAATGTAGAAGCACTATTCCTTTGAAAAGAAAAATATTATCAGAGTATATTTGGAGTAAGCCTAGCAATAGCCGTCTGATAAATAATCAGTCATTTTCAAACATAATGTTGGTATCATACAGAAGTGTTTTTAATGAGAACGTTTTTGAAAATGTATCAGACATTAAAGGAATTATATGTGTAAAAGACCTGTGGATGTTTAGATACAGGTTATAGAGTCATCAAGTCAGAATTGTTACAAATACTTACCTCCCTGACATCCACAGACATTACCTTCAAATCTAACTTCTTTCAGCTCAGTACAGTATATGAAGATTGATGCAAAAGACAGTTCTCTGACAGGATTCAATCCTTTAGGTAAAGGTGACTGAACACATCATTTAAATCTGTATCGATATATACCCACCCAAAACCATTACAATCATACTTCCATAGAATGATTGAAACTTACTTTGTATTTAATATTATTTGTTATCACCGTTATTAGAAATACAGTCAAGACTGCCTCCCTCCTTATTCTAAGCACTGAAGAGGCAAATTGCAGTAAAGATAAACAAGAGAGATAAAAGATTTGAAAAAGAAACAGAAATATAGATATTAACTTGCCAAAATCATGCTGCAAATCAATGATCAAACTAAGAAAATAATTCAGACCTTCCAAATCCGAGTCTGTTGCTGAGCTCACACAGTATTCCCCCAGGGGTTTTCTAAGCACTTTTGTTAGCCATCAGTGTTTACCAGGAGCAATTAATGTCAGAACATAAGAAGATCTTTTAAACATCAAGGAACTGGACTTCCCACCTCTCAAAAATCCACTTCCTCTGTAACATTTACAGAATAATCGAAAAGCTGACTAAGAGGCTCTTGAATATAGCAGCTGCACCATATATAGTCAAGGTTCAGTCAGGCCTACAACAGCCTGTCGAGCTGGCTGGGTGTAGGACACCAGCCTCCGCAGCCAGCAGCATGCACATGAATGCAGTGGTCAACATCATAAATTATCAACTTCAGGACAAGTGACACAGGACCTACATGCAGCTGAGCAGCCTGGAAATGCACAGTGAAAGCTTAAACTCACACATCTCGGTGTCTACTGAACCCCTGCACCTCATAAGAAATGTATACATGGTATTTTTTTTTTTAATTGTACAGCTTTTGATCATTTTCCTCTCATTCTTTCTTCAAGCCTACAACTTATACAGATAGCTAATTTATCGTTAAATTGAATAATGCTATTTATGAAGTATACCATTAAGGAAGTACGTAGCAAAACCAGAAAAGGACATTTCCTTATTAGCATTTAGTATAAGGCACCATGATACTTCAGTCTTGAGTTAAAAGCTTTCGTTGGCTCCATAATATAAGAAAATTTAACAAAAACATCTTAAAAAATTAGTTATTAGTTCATCCAGTTGCAAATATTTTATATAAATATTAAAATGCCTTAACTTATTTAGCAGAACTAAGATTCAAATCCAACTTAGTAAAGTAAGTTGCAAAAAGCCAATTAACTTGGGATGGAGAAGGATTTATACATAAATGTATGTAAAGAATCCTTTATGTCGATATCTTACATATCTTATCTCACTTGTTTACATATTTTATTTACTTTATTACCATTATCCTGTTTGCATATATGAAAGCTACTTTAAACTTAAAGTGCCACAGAATTATGTACAGGCAGTTACCAATCTGCTTCTTTTATATGCTAGTTACAGGGATTTTCAATTTCCATTTATATTGAAAAGCAGTTAACTGTAGTTCAAATGCCTGCTAATTCTTTCTCTAAAGTAAAAATAAAGAAGACCACTGAGGAATCTCAGCATTTGTTTATTCTATAAATTAAAAAAAAACAAAAACAAAACCCAGAAGATAGTCAAAGGGTTGCCCATAGAACTATCTTGGCAGCCCTGGTTATTCTATGATTCTATGATTCTATTCACCTGCCTGGTGTTCAAAAGGAATCCTTACATCCTTTTAAAATCTTCAGTAGAAGCTGAGCTGCCCTCTTCTTAAATATGACCATGCAAAAATATTGTTTTGCCAAAGCTGACAAATTCTTATAGCTCTAACATTGTAGTACTTCAGAATGACGTACTAGCGACTTTGGCCATCCCGCAGAATCTACAGCTGAATTACAGACCAAAGCTCCCACCACAACACATAAAGAGATTTTGGGTGGACCTGTATAATCAGTTTGAATGATTACCTGTTTTGCTCCAAAGTCCTTTCCATTAGCATGTACTCCATGCATATGCTTGATGATTCCTGGAATATTCTTTGAAACTTCCTCTCAGACAAAACCTAGAAGCCATTCAGAAGCAAGATAGCTCTGGGAAATGGTTTGAGTATGAAGTCTCCCTCTACTTGGTTCAACCCTCCAACATCATCCTTGCAAGCCCTTTGCTTGGCACACCTCTGTAACATGCCCCTCTGGTAAAGTGCCAGCGTAGCAGATATGTGGCATGCTGCAAGCACGTCTCTCTTTCTTGGACAAACAAAAATGGTATTAATTGTTAAAGAACCTTTCAAAATTGCTCAAATGTCTCATATGAAGCCTCAAGGTGCCGAGAGGAGGTCTGTGTGACGGAGGACTCTAGGCTACTACAGCCCTTGAAGGAAGAGGAATCTCGACTACAGGAATTGTCCTGGCTTCTGGAATAGGTGTGGTAGGGACGCTTGATGCCAAGGGATTTCCATGTAGCCTCAAGCAATGACAGTTAAATACAAACCTTAGCCAGGATGTGAGCACAGCAGAGGAGTGGTATTTTTGCCATGTATGTAAAAAGGCTGTAGGAAGGCCTGCAGCACACTACAGGATCCCTCCAAACTCTGCCCCGTGTAGATGTAGGCAGCCTGTCCATGGGGAGAAAAACAACAGTTGCATTGGTGGAACTCACCTGCTGCATAATTCCTGACCAGGAAGCACAGGTTGTGCCTGAAGTGAATCACAGATCCAGCAAATGCATCATCTGAGAAGGTGGTCGCTTCTCAGCATCCTCAAAACAGAGCCTCACAAATCTAGAAACTGATGCTACATGCAGGGTTAAGACCTGAGTGTGCTTTCTGAGCATGTCTTTCAACTCTTCCCACACTGAGATAAAAATATACAGCTATATTAGCTCTAACAAATCCTAAAAAAAGCAGGAAAAAAGTACAAAGTGTTGAAAGATAAAATCTTGTATGGCATCAACAGGAGGTACAATTAATTGGATCTCTTCATTCATTCTATAAATATCAACTCAAATATGATAAAAATAAAAACGTAGGAGGTCCTAGCTGTAGACACCTTTATTTTACTAGTCTCACTCATCTGATACAAAATTAATCTTCCCTTTTATATTGTGGGAAGAGGGAATGGTACTACATGAATAGGAACATTGCACTTAATGCAGCAAAACCCTGGAATCAACAGAGGCTGCTAAAAATTGCACCAAAACAACTACCATAATAACATTCAATTTGGATATGAAAAAGAGATGAACTATCAAAAAAAAATTTGTCTTTTATACCCTCTAAATGCTAGGCACATCCAATAAATTTTAAATAGATTATTAGATCATATTTTAAACTATCACTCAACTTATTATAAATACAAAAAAAACACCCCCACAAAAAATAGTGGAAACATGAAAGCAGACATCCTAACATCACCTATGCTACCAGCAGAGTTGCACCTCTTTTTGAGTTTATTTTCCCAGATTCAACTACATGATATGTGGCAAAGTCTTGCTTTTATGATCTTTTTGTTTGCTTCACTGAGGCGGAAGAACACCAAGTGATTCGTACAAAGTGTCTTAATGTTACTATTTTTGTAATTCACATCTCTATGGAATTTGGTTACCAGCACACAAGTGCAGGCACTTTTCATAGGAACTGGCATTCTGGATAAGACAAATGGTTCATCCAGCTTAATAGCCTGTCTTTTACTTTGACCATCTTCTGAATTCCCACATGTAGGTCATTTCAACACATAATAATCACTGTGCAAACTGTGGCCACAAACAGATAAAATGTTTTAACTACTGTTAAATATTTTTGTTACATGTTATTTGTCCAGAATATTACAGAACCTCAGCAATGAGGACTGTTGTGGTTTAACTCCAGTAGGCAGCTAAGCACTACACAATCACTTGCTCACCCACCCCCAGTGAGAGAATTAGAAGGGTAAAACGGCAAAATTTCTTAGGTTGAGATAAAAACAGTTTAATAATAATAAAAATAATAATAATTTTTTAAAAAAGAAGGAAAAATAAAAAAAAAAACAAACAGGCAATACAAGAAACACCAAACAACTGCTCACTACTAGCCAATCAATGCCCAGCCAGTCCCCACACAACGGCAGCCCCGGACAACCTCCCCACTCCTCCATCCAGTTGTATTGCTGATCACAACATCACATTGTATGGATCATCCCTTTGGTCAGTTGGAGTCAGCTGTGCTGGCTGTGTCCCCTCCCAGCTTCTTGTGTATCCCCAGCCTACTCACTGGTGGAGCAGTGTGAGGAGCAGAAAAGTTCTTGAGGTTGTGTAAGCACTGCCCAACAATAACTAAAACATCCTCGTGTTGTTAACACTGTTCTCATCACAAATCCAAGGCATAGCTGCCTCCATACAACCTGTTATGAAGAAATGTAACTCTATCCCAGCCAAACGCAGTACAATGTCTCAGTAACATTCTGCATGTGTTCCCCATGCTCATTATTTGTTTTTCACATTCATTTTAAAATGAAGTTGGCCAAAAGAGAAATCCAGAATCAATGTGTTAATGGACGACAGCTACTGACAATGTCAGCTACCTCTAATAACACACCAGTTACCAACCATTTGTGACAACATTTCCAACTGGTCCAGGAGCTCTATTTGAGCTCTGGCCTGGGCAGCCAAACCCAGCCTTCCTTGCCATATTTGTATACATATCCAGCCTTGTCTCCTTCCAGCATGACTTACTGACTAAACTTCCTAGTTGGACCTCAGGCATACATTGTAGGTAGTTTTGTCTCTGGCTCCAGTCTCACAGATGAACCTTAGACCTATATTATAAGTAGACCTCTCCCTAGGCTTGTCTGCTGTAATCTTAGAGCTGCACTACAGGTAGTCCTGTCTCCATTCTTGTTTTGGCCCTAAGTGGACTTCTTGGATGGGCCCCTGATTTGTAACCTTGCCTTGCCTCAGAATGGTGACTATTGGCATCCCACTCCCACTGCGACGGTACCCTGGTCAGAAAGTCCCTGTCTTTGCTGTAGCCATGTTCTGCTCCCAGCTCTTTCTCTCTTATGGAGTAGCTTCCCTCATGTTGCTCCCCAACAGAAGAGCAACATAAGCAAGGTGACTTCTGCTTTTGCCAAGGAGCCTCTGGGACCTTAGTGAAAAGAGGGTTTAATATGAGCTTTCACCACTTGCCTGAAGGAAAGAGAGTGCTGAATTTTTAACAAAAGTGAAAAAAACCCCTAGAAATTATTTTCTACTATGCTATAGTTGCCTAAATAATGGATAATGTCATTTATTATATTCAAGCTGAAATCTTATCAAATTTTTAAACTTGAGAGGCAAGAAAGAGAATGAAAAGTTTTAAGAACAGACAAAATTCAGAAATCTATGTTTCAAAGCAATATGTCTATTCCATGTAGACACTGAGAATTCTTAAAGCTGAGATTCATATTGTATAATCAATCATACATGAGCATTTTTTTTGATTTTTTTACCAGTCCAGGTTTTACAAAAATATGGAGGAATATTACAACTAGAAGGTGTCCACATGTACATATGATTAATCACAGCTCTGAATGTGCACTGCTGGTTCTTTGTTAAGTGATGCCAACAATTGCCATTTGTAACTACGTGGTCACACGCAAGGCTTTAATATCATGTTGTTTATGTGCATGAAGTTCTAAAATTTGACTTGCTACTCATTACCTCATCAGAATCTGACTTCCTTACAGCTTTGCACTTACTTTGTAACGTTTACAACACAGCAGATCATGACAGCAGGGCATCTAACACTAATGGATATTAAAAGAATTGAGGAGAATTAAAGTCTAACATTTTAGATTTAGGGCAGTCAAAGGATTATTTAATGGCATTCCGGGTAGGCCGAATAAATTCATGCTAGTGGAGAAGGTTTCTGAAAGATGTTTAAGCATTTTCATGAAGTTGAATGTACTGGTTTTGCAGCTTTTGGTGCTAGGTTGCATAGAAGCAATAGCAGGTGCTGATGAAGTACTTTATTCCCTCAGTTAGTTCCATCAGACTTAATCTGGCAGTTTGACAACTCCTGACAGGGAAGTTTCCTTAACTAGTAGCTTACCCTGCACAAGCATGGAAAATTACTTTAAATTTCAAGCCACCTCTTCTAGCCCCTTTACTGCTTCAGTTTTCAGTTCTATACATCTGACACGGGGCCAGAAAACAGGAGATTTGCTTCAGTCAATAAAGGAGCATTTTGAGAAACAGCCTGACAATGTTTGACAATTATACATTTACACGACAGTTCACTGGCTTCAAAAACCTTGTCCACAAGTGCAGTTTCATAATTTTATTTGAGCCAAATTAACAGCTTGATAGCAAAAAGTTTCACTGCCTCCTGTCTTCCCTGCTCAGTAAGTTTTCTGCCATTTTAGTAAGCTGAACTGGCACACCACCCAATCAAACCAGAGCAAGCGCATGGAAAGTGGTAAAATCATGCAGCTGACGATGGAAGATTTTATCCCTGTCACAGTGACAGTGATCTGTTCAATAAACTCAGTCCAGAGCGTGGCTGCTCAACCACTGTAAAGGGATTCAAACAAACAAACAAACAAACAAGACTATCCAATAGAGCTGGAAAGGACTAATTCTGTAAATATTTCCCTTTCACTGGCATTCCGGACACTTGGCCCAGTTTCATGCTATTAAATATTATCCAGGTGGTTTACATAAGACTTGAAATTATTTGGTGATTTAACTTTTGCAAGTTTAGACAATTTAATCTATAAAGTAAAAAAAAAGGCAAATTGGTAGCTATGCTGCAGGCATTAGTTTTTGAAATCTAAATACAGAGATAGCCTAATCAGTCTGAATTTACTCTGTTTTTTGAAAATACCTAGTTTGCATGAAACACGTTCAGAAGTTAATGCAAATATTAATGTAGTCATATTCACGTTCATATTACATCACCTCATTTACCTAGTTAATCCTACTTTGTAACAGAATAATTAGGCGCACAGTGACGTACTACTGTAGTAAAAATAAGATTTCATCTTAGCACCACATGCAAATATAAATCGTCTTATTCTCATATTTTATGAATACACTAGAGCATATAGATGAAACTATTTTTCTTGTAAAGCACCTCCACCCACTGATTATTTCATATAGTACAGCAGGCCTTGAAAAACACAATTGCTTTCTGTTACTGGTGAATGAGACTCTTTCCCCAGCAAGTGAGGTGAGGGGGAGTCAAGTTTTCATAAGAGTTTCTACATCTGTGGTCACAAAGAAAACCTCCTAAATGTTAATGGAGTCAGTGCCATCTTTTGAACCTGTACTAAGTCTCATGTAGTGATTCGAGGTTTCCCAACAGCAAAATAATGACAGACAATTTTAACTGCTGCTATTCAGAATTACTTGGGTAACAACGATACTGACAGAGTTTTTCCATTATTTGGAAAAACTACAAGCACTAGCAAGCACAAAGGAGGCCAAGAGCCAATGAGAAACTCATTAAGCTGCTTAAACTGATCTAAATCTAGGCTGTTGAGGTCACATCCCGCCCCCGCCACTTATTTCCACCCCCTTCCTTCAGCCAATGCTAGTGTTTACAGAAGCAGGTGGTGATGTTTCAGTTCAAGACAAAAAATAAACCTAAACAACATATCACTCGGGGTGGGGGGGAAGAGTTTCCAACCTGATCAGTTCTATGAACTGATTTAAGGAGCTGCACAGTACCAGTGTCAGTGCAGAAGGACATAGGAACACTGCAGCTGGGAATTAACAGTAGTTCAAGCTTCTGTAAAACTGAAACCTAAAAAAGAACTGGAAGATCTTGAGTTTATCCTTAGCTGTATAAAAAACTTTCATACACTGATCAAACTCCAAACTACAAACAGAGGTAGATTTCTTTCCCTTAAAGCCTCTTAGCATGTTCAAAATCCATATTGTTCTGTTGGTCAGAAAACTCACTTGTAAGTAGTGACTCATTCATGACTAACTCTCAAGAAAAGCTTAATAGTGATAACTGCACCTCATTTATAAATCCTCAAACCAGAGAAGATTAAAGAAAGGATAAGAAGCAGACATAATTTGTTTTCTAGCACTTAAGAATCAGGAAAGAAAGGGAAGCAGAAAGAAGCAGTTGTGTGTGGCTGGTAAATTTCTTTGCAGTGCCTGGAAAAGTGAAAGTTTCTTTGTCCTTTTACTGCAGCAAAAGCAAACTGGTGAAATACAATAGATGCAGAGTGATGTTAGACACTACTACACTAAAGGCAAGTGGTTATTAAAAATCCCAATTTCTAAAAATGAGAGCACAGCTGCTTGTTCCTGTTGACTTTGATCCTCTCAGGTTGGGTAAGGAAGACCAATTTCACTTTTATGCCAGTATTTATTAGGCTGCAGATTTTCTCTAGTAGCAGAGCACAATTAACAGTTCATAAGCTAAATCTAAATTTTATGTGCTTTATGTCTTGGCATTATTATGGTATTACTATTCCCTGTAATTTTTCCTCAGTTAACTATAATTGGAAGCTTAGTCTGGCTGTGTGATAATCGCAGTTTGTAAATTTTCTAGAAGTATATGCGCATTTCTTCTTCTTTTAAGGTTTTTCTGATTATTGCATACTGTCTTTGAGAGATTAAAGAGTGACTTGTTTGGAAAAAAATGTATTTGGTACAGGTGGGCATCATAAAAACAAACATATCTGCACCCAGGCCTCTAAAAATTAACAAGGGATAAAGATGCACTTATAAAATCAGGCTGCAACTACGCAAAGCTTGCCTTTTCCTTAGCTATATACTGAAAGTATATATTGAAATCCTCAAACTGATGGTGACCACACTGTGTTTGTACAAGGGCTAGCATGCTTCAAACATACCCTGACTGGATCATCTTAGAGGTCCACAAGAAAGCTGGGGAGGGACTGTTTACAAGGGCATGGAGTGATAGGATGAGGGGGAATAGCTTTAATTTGGGAGGGGGAAGATTTAGATTAGACATTAGGAAGAAATTCTTCACAATGAGGGTAGTGAGGCACTGGCATAGTTTGCTCAGGGAAGTTGTGGCTGCCCCATCCCTGGAGGTGTTCATGGCCAGGTTTGATGGTGGCTTGAGCAGCCTGGTCTGGTGGGATCGTAGAATCATAGAATCATAGGATAACCAGGTTGGAAGAGACCCACCGGATCATCAAGTCCAACCAGCCCTATCAATCACTAAACCATGCCCCTCAGCGCCTCATCCACCCGTGCCTTAAACACCTCCAGGAAAGGTGAATCAACCACCTCCCTGGGCAGACTGTTCCAGTGCCCGATGACCCTTTCCATGAAAAATTTTTTCCTAATGTCCAGCATAAATCTCCCCTGGCGGAGCTTGAGGCCATTCCCTCTCGTCCTGTCTCCTGTCACCTGGGAGAAGAGGCCAGCACCCTCCTCTCCACAACCTCCTTTCAGGTAGTTGTAGAGAGCAATGAGGTCTCCCCTCAGCCTCCTCTTCTCCAGGCTAAACACCCCCAGCTCTCTCATCCACTCCTCACAAGGCCTGTTCTCCAGCCCCTTCACCAGCTTTGTTGCTCTTCTCTGGACTCGCTCCAGAGCCTCAACATCCTTCTTGTGGTGAGGGGCCCAGAACTGAACACAGGATTCGAGGAGCGGTCTCACCAGTGCCGAGTACAGAGGGAGAATAATCTCCCTGGACCTGCTCGTCACACCATTTCTGATACAAGCCAGGATGCCTTTGGCCTTCTTGGCCACCTGGGCCACTGCTGGCTCATGTTCAGTCGCTGTCAACCAACACCCCCAGGTCCTTCTCCTCCTGGCAGCTTTCTAGCCAGACTTCTCCTAGTCTGTAGCTGCACAGGGTTGTTGTGCCCCAAGTGCAGGACTCGGCATTTGGCCATGTTAAAACTCATGCCATTGGACTCAGCCCAGCGGTCCAGCCCGTTCAGATCCCATGGATGTCCCTTGCCATGGCCAGGGGGTTTGGAACTGGATGGCCTTTAAGTTCCCTTTCAACACAGAACCTTCTATGATATATGAAACATCTAATCTAACAATGTCATTCTCTACAATGCTGGGGGGAACAGGGGCTGGATTACATTGTATTAGATGTTTCATATGGCAAATATAATAGAATCATAGAAGGGCTAGGTTTCAAAGGGACCTTAAAGACCATCCAGTTCCAACCCGCTGCCATAGGCACAGACATCTCCCACCAGACCAGGCTGCCCAAAGCCCCATCCTGCCTGGCCTTGAACACCTCCAGGGATGGGGCAGCCACAGCTTCACTGGGCAACCTGTGCCAGTGCCTCATCACCCTCACAGTGAAGAAATTGTTCTTAATGCCTAATCTACATCTTCCCCTCTCCAATTTTAAGCCACTCCCCCTTGTCCTATCACTCCATGCCCTTGTAAACAGTCCCTCCCCAGCTCCAGGAAAGCCCTCTCAGTACTGAAAGCTGCTCTAACGTCTCCTCGGAGCCTTCTCTTCTCCAGGCTGAACAACCCCAGCTCTCTCAGCCTGTCCTCGCGTGGGAGGTGCTCCAGCCCTCTGAGCCATTTACAAATGGCTTCACTGAATTAATTTCATCAGTTGTAGGGAGCAACAGAGTCTCCCCCCAGCTCCCCTTTCCCAGACTAAACAGCCCAGTCTCCCTCAGCCGCCCAGCCCAGCCCTGGGGGCTGCCCCGCGGGGAGGGGCGGGCGGGCGGTTGGACCGCGGGGAGCCCCCGGGCGCGCGTCACAGGGGCGCGAGCCGCGGGCCACGTGACGCGGGGGCAGCCAATCGGGAGGCGGGCGGCGGAGGAAGGGGGCGTGGCCGGGGCCGAGGCCGCCGCCGCCGCCGCGGATCGGGGAGGGGCGGGCGCGGCGCTAGCGCGGAGGGGAGCGGGGCTGCCGCCGGCTGCGCGGCCATGCCGAATAAAAACAAGAAGGAGAAAGTGAGTTCGGGAGGGTTGGAGTGGGGGGCACCGGGCGGCGCTGTGGGGCGAGGGCTGCGCGGGGGCGGCGGCAGCGGCAGCAGCAGCAGCAGCGCCCTCCCCGGTGTGTGAAGGGGGCAGAGCGCGCTTTGGGGGAGCAACGGGAGGGGTGGGGGAGAGAAGAAGAAGAAGGAGGAGGAGGAAGGAGGGGGAGTGCGCCGCGTTCCCGGGGCGGGTGCCGCGTTCCGGGGGGGGTGGGGGGTGTCTGTGCCCACGGGAAGGGGAGGAGGGGCCGTCGCCGTCCCGGGAAACGGCTGCGCGCGGCCCTGGCTGCGGTTTGGGCTGCCCGCGTTGGGGTCCCCCCCGCTCCATGCACCCAAGAAGCACAAATCGCCCCTCGGAATTTTTCCTCCCCCCCCCCCCCCCCGCCTTTTGCTGGAGGAACAAGGTTTAGGTTCGGCTCCGCTTTGCCTCAGTTTCCCTAGATGCCCCCGGGAGGGGTTTGCCTTGCAGACGCGAAAGGGGCTGGCACTAGGAATGGTCCTGGAGAACTTCCAAATCGAGCAGAAAGTTAACTGGATTGCGCTTCGATTTACGTGACGGGCAGTTATCCACGTGGAGGGGAGTCAGAGATGGGGAAGTACATGGTCATCCAGCTGCTGCCCCTGTAGATGCTTATTGTGTGTCACAATTCCCCTTGTCTTTTGGGTTTTTTAAACATCGTTTTGAAATAAGATGTGCGGAGGTTGAGTGCTGTAGTCTGTGGGGATTTTTTTCCTTTTAGCTTTTTCCCAATATTCATAGAATTACAGAATAGTTTGGGTTGGAAGGACCCTTAACGATCATCTAGTTCCAACCACTCTGCCACGGGCAGGGACACCTCACCAGCTCAGGCTGCCCAAGGCCCCATCCAGCCTGGCCTGGAACACCTCCAGGGATGGGGCAGCCACAGCTTCCCTGGGCAACCTGTGCCAGGGCCTCGCTGCTCTCATCGTGAAGAAATTCCTCCTTATGTCTAGCCTAAACCTGCCCTTTTCCAGTTTATACCCTTTCCCCCTCATCTGCTGTGATATTAATAACATTCAGACTTTACTCCTCCAAGAATGACAAATTTTGAAAATAGATGATGGAGGCAAGTTAAGGACAATGCTGGAATGGAGAAATTTGAGTTGTGGGCTTAGTTCTAGTACTATAGTTTCTAGAACATGCAGAATAGCCAAATGTAAAATGTATACTGCACTAGTACTAGTTTCAAAGCTAACCTAAATATAAACGTTCCAGAAGCTTAAAACCAAAGGCAGCAAGGATAAGTTCCTAGGCATGGTTCAAATCACTTGCGTTCTTTGTCCTTGCCTGCTTACCTGTATGACAGCTTATCTTTATATATTTTATGGGTGAATTTTGAGGCATAAGTAAAATTCCAAAACACTTCTGCAGATGAAAAATGTTTAAAGCACTGTTGTGGAAACTGATAGTTTAGTATTAAGATAATCCAATAAAATGGTATCATTTTTGTCCCATCAACTTTAATATTCTTCAGTGAATGTCAAAAAACCCTAATTGCTTGAGCTGAAAATCTATCTAGATATCCTTTTCAAAGTAACTGAGGCTGAAAACTTTTTTTCTTTTAAGGAACCTGCAAAATCAGTCAAGAGTGGAAAAAGTGGCAAAGATGGACAAGATAATCAGGAACATGAGGTAAATATTATTAACACATGTAGGTTTTTTTCCAGGCGAGTTTGTTATTACTTCTGAAGAGCTTTTTAAGGTTTTCTGGATTGTTACAATTTCGACATGAAAGTTGGCTTTGAGGGAAAGTGGTTATGGAACTACTGCCCTGGTATTTCACAAAAAGAGTTTTTAAGGCTTAAGATACTTTTAGGGAGGCTAATTTTATTTAGAATAAATAAATACTTTGTTTGCTGCCATCTTAAATATTCACCTGTTTCCATTTTGGTTGGGGCATATATTTATCTTATTTTCTAGTCTTATTGTGAGGTTTGGGGCTTTTTATTGCAGTTTTTGCTATTCTCTGTAATTCCCAGAGCACTGTTGCTTCAAACTGTCAGTGTTGGCTGTCAGTTAACTGCCGACAGCCTGTTGTATTGTCAGGAGACCTTGGGCCTAATCAAAGGCTGCCAGTTGTTTTGTTGTGTGATTTCTTTTAATAGGTATACAATGGAGTGTTTAATTTTTGCCTGATTATTCTCTTACTGATGTTGATATTTTTTTTCCCCTTCTGCATTTCTCTGTTTTGCCCACCAGCAAGTTGCAGTGACTTCAAAGGGGTCAATTAAATCCTTATTTACTCCCTTTCCCACAATAATTCTGAAATTCAGAATTAATAGATTTGCTTCATTTGGAAATCCACTGTTTATGTGGATTCCAAAAATTCGTTTAAAATGTTCATAGCAGCCTGAATCTAAAGAAAAAAAAAAAGCTACACTGAAAAGCTTATGTGTTTCAGCCTCTAAACTACATGTCTCAATATGGAATGATAATGTTTGAGAACAAAATACTCATCTAGTTTTGCCATTTTTGCTTCCTTGACATAGTTCTTGAGGGTAGAAACATGAAACATGCACTTCAGTGAGTTCTCATTTGTTAGTTGTGCAACAAGATGCATGCTACTGTCATAAGTTACAAGTTTTATTGACCTGTTAACTTATAAACTTGAATCTTTTGGCAAGCCGAGGTAAGAGTTTTGGTGGAGGGAATCTGCTGCCTAGGAGGGATCTTAGCTACTAGGAAAGCTCTTAGAATGAAATAAGAAATGTAGCAGTGTAGGTGTTTATAGTGGTGTAAATAGATCTACTTTATTGTGGTCTGTCTTTACAGTATATTGCTGTGACATTAAGAGTATTACTACTTTGGGTGTAATTTTAGTCTGTGTGCAATTATAAGGCTCATTGTTATCGACATCTTTGTGTATTTGTTGACTGCTTATTTTCTCAAGCTTCTGAATTTACAGTCTGTGGTTCTGTGATTCTATGACAAGTTGCTGAGACCAAAACTGATTTTGTTATTCTTTCTTGGTACTTCAGGATAGTGTAAAGCTTCCATGGTTAATTAACAGAGAGCTTTAAATCTTAACTGAAAATATATATGTGGTTTTGCTCATAATTTCTTACTGCATTTGCACACCCAGCTTTTTTTAAACTTAAAATGTAAGAGGTGAATCTCAATAGGAGAATATATTGTATTGTACATGCATTTTTCTTCTTCAGTTGTTCTTCCAGGTAGAATTCACAGTGAAAAGTACAGTTTGCTTTCATTATCTGTGAGACTTAATCATGTGTGAGTAGGGGCAGAATAGGAAAGGAACTGGAAATGTGACTGGCATGTGCAGCATGATTGCCGTTCCCAGTGGGCATTATTTAGTAGTCTCCATACAATTTTGAACACCTCAGTGCTTGACTCATTAACTTAATTAATAGAGTAATTGCACACAAATAGTAATGTAGACTTTCATTCTAATGTGGCTGGCTATAATCATGATGTGTGTTAGCTGTTGCTTATACGAGCAGAAAGGAGGCCATTTGTTTACATGGTGAAGATTAGCAGGCATATAAATATTCTGAAACACACTGTTCAAACATTTTTAGGGTTTTTTCCTTTAAAAAACCTTGTTTCCTTGTGCATGTGTTTTTAATGTGGCCTTTTAAAAATCTTCTAGACTATGAGTAGATTCGGAAATATGACAATTAATTTTTTTTTCTCAAAATGCATTTGGTGCAAATAAGTTTAATGCAAATAGATTGTAAAGACTAGAAACTGTGTTATTCAAAGAGCAAGGACAACACAAACAGCAGCATCCCACAAATACTTTATTTATAGACATGTCTATAACAAATAAATTCATGATACCTTGGACTTCTGTAGATAAAGTAGTACAACAAGTCTTAATACTGAAAAAATGAACAAGTGGTTTTCCTGTTTTGCAATCAGGAAAATAAGATTTCATTTGAGTGTTACTGTACAGCAAGTTTGAAAGGGATTGAAGTGATTCCTGGTATGCCGCGTCAGAATGCCCATGCTAAAAAAGGGGAGAGAGTGACTTAAGCTGACACTTGTGTGTGTGTGAAAATTTCAGCAATAGCCAGTAAGCATGTAGAGAAGTACTTAAATGTAGCTGCAGCAGTGACCTACTGCAGTACTCCTCTTCATTTAAATCTGAAAGAATCCCATAGTAGTTGTATTAGAAAGCAAGGTTCATCTTGCCTATATTTCTGTCTTTGTCATTCCTACCAAGCATACATTTGGGGAAAAGAAGACAAGATAATTCCTCTTGCATTACTTGTGCCTTGGTTGCTTCATGTAATACCAAAGGAGCTGTGCTGAATATGGAGTAACGTGGACCTCTCTTATTTGCTGTGTGGTTGGTAGCATATATTCAAGAAGGGACAAAGGTAGAGGCGTTTTGTCTTCCATCCTGGTATGCTTTTATTTAAGCCAGTCCATGACTTAGGAGGTTGCTTAGTTGAGGTGTTATGCAAAATTGTTTTTATATTATTAATGGTTTAATTTACTTTTTTAATATTGACGTCTGTAGATTTTTAATTTTTTTTCCCCAAGCCTTGTTAATATCCCATAACCGGGAGGGCGTCTGTTTCTTTAAATGTCCTCTGTTTTTGTGTTCTGTTCTCCTTTTTGTGATGAACATACCAGAAGTGTATGGCATGTATGAGCTGAGGGCACCTTGTCATTCTGTACCCTAATACAATTATTCCTGTTTCTCTTTGCACATATCGTTCACTTTTTGAACACTGAAGAAAACAGCTAATATGATTAAGTTCCTGTCTACCTTTAGTTTGTAACCTGTTCTTAAACATTAATGAATTAGACTAAATATTTAACAGAACAGTTGAATCTATACAAAGTACAACCTCTTACTTTAGTAATTAGTCCAGGATATTAGTGTCTTCAGGCCGTGAACAAAGACTTAATCTGTTGTTTATTGTTGTTCCTCTGTGTGGGAGTAGTGTCTCTACTCTGGTAAAATACTTGTCAGGTTTGTTTACCAGTGCCCAAACCCAGTACTTGCAACAGAACCAAATTTAAAAAAAAAAAAAATGCCTGGGTGCCAGGCTTAGCTGTGCCAACACTTGGTAACTTATGGATATATTCCCTGTGACCTAACTGGCCTTTGCAGAAACTACTTGCCTCATGGATAAGCTTTATTGTAGATTTCTGTTTTGTTACTGGGCTGTGAGGGACTCCTTTTGATTTAGGGCTTATGATCAGTCTAATATCTGCAGAAAGAGGTGGCTTGGTAACAGCTAATGCTTGTTGAGCAACACCACCCTTTTCTATCTCTGGGAAAACACACTTATAAAAATTGGAGTGTTAATAACAGTATTTAGCAGTAGTTTTCAAATACAATCCCAGGGTAAGAAAGCTAAATTTTTAACCATATAGACTCTTATTTCTGTCTGTTTTGCTGGTACGAATGCATGTGCTAAAGCTTGTACTTTTCACCAATAACTGAAATAGTCTAGGAACCTTTGGGCACTTCGCTGTTGTGGTTCCCTGGCGGATTGAAGGGTCAGAAGCAGCTGGTAACCTTTCACACAAGCCCGTAGTAGGTGGCTGGGAGTGGTGGTGTCTTCTGGGTCTTAGCCAGACTGGCTTAAGAAGGCATGAAACTTCTAAATTTAGAATTTTATTCATTTTGAATCTAGGTACTCAGTAGTCTGTAGAAGTAAAAGACTGTTTCTGTTTAAGAAAGTATTGGCTTGATATGACTTTCAACAAATAAGAACAGAAATCATAACTCTCCCAAGTTCTTCTGCCATGCAGAACCGCAAACTGAAGACTGATGTGGTTTCTCATTGTTTCCATGTGCTGCCCTGATTGGTTCTTTTTACATTAAGCACGTTTTTTTGAATACAGACAAACCAAAATGTAGTAAAATACAAACTTCATTGGCCAGATTTCTTGTCATGCAAGAAATTGCTTGCTGTATTGACAGCATGTGTTGCTTATGTCAGACTATAATCACTTTCTAAACCAATTTCTAAAAACATTTTAAAAGCATTAAGTACTGCTCTGTGCTTCTGTCCTGCTACTGTCTCGCAGCCATCACCTTTTAGTAGGTTTATTAAATACTGCTGATAGCTTCCAGTGCAGCAACTTTGTCGGGCCTTGTTATCAGAGATTTTTCCTTCCTTGGTTTGTGAAGCTTTTTTTATTTAAAAGTTAATTACTTAAACTATTCAACATAGTGGTAATTTTTTTCCAGGAACAAAAAATTGCAGAAATCTGTTTAATGGGCAGTCTTTAAAATACTTAGCAAAAGTAAGGATTTTTATCTCTCTTAAAAACGCTTGAAAGGTGACTGTCCAGTTTTCTGTGATCACGTTTCCTAGATTACCCAGCAGTGGGAGTTTGCAGTGGGGAAGGACTGTCAGTATTCTCGTTGCTGGTTTTACTGATTCCTGGTTACATGTGCATGTATGATTGCCAGTTTACTTTAAAATAATAAATTTTAAGAGATGGAGAGTAGAAGTGATTTTGATTTGTTCTGTGTGGGTTTCTTAACAGAGCTTCTATGTAGAAGTATCCTAATGTTAAAAGGAAAACTCAGAAGAGACAAAACCAATACATTGAGCATTTTTTGTGCTAGCAGTTTCCTGTAATCAGTTTCAGCAGTTTATTTAGAAAGTTGACTCCACATTTTTGGTGTCCTCTAGCTTATTTTTCTCATGTTTCTTGTTTGTGATTTTTCATTGTGATGTTACTTGAGGTGCTGTACTAATTATTAGTAACCTTGAGAAGCAAATGTACCTGATCTGATCTTGAACATGGTGTGTGGAGACTGTTATGCAATTCTAGCTTGTCACTAGATTTTTCTACTTAAGAATTTTTAAAGTTATTCTTGAAAGTCTTAGGACTGATAAGCATTTATGAGACAATTCATTAAGAGACTGCACCAGAGGAGCTTGAGATCTGGGAAGGGGAAAATACTTTTCCAAAAGTTCTGGAGTTGTTTACTCTCTTTGTCACATGTCCTGGGACTAGGACTGTTCCTAAATAATTTCTGGAAATATCTTCTTGCCACAGAACAGTCTTTTAATCAGCTGAGATTAACCAGTTTTTATTATTTAGTAAGCTATTTTGTACTTGCATGTGATTCAGCGTATATGTATTTATTGTCACTTGTATAAAGCAGCTGTCATTTTAGCACTTTGCTGTTACTGTTGTTGGGTGAGCAGTCTCTCAGTGGCACAGCATTTTTTGGATGCTTTGAGTTCAGTATCTTTGAAGTATAAGATTCATTGTTGTTCTTCTTCATAAAGGTGTATGTCTTTTAGAAAGAGGTATATTTAATACATTGAATTTATGTCTTTTAATGTCTGAAGTTAAGTTTATTTAGAACATAAAATTCCTTTTCAGTAGGGAGTATTACTGTTAGTTTTATGCTAGTTATGTAGCCATCTAGATCAGGAATGGCTGATAGCCTGTAATAAAGCATCACCAAGCCACCAGGTTTTGAGTGGGCCGAGACCATAAGCTATGTTTGGTGTACACAGCATGTAACAAACCTAGCTGTACCCTACCTGTTTCTTCAGTACATATCCAGTAATATGTCCAAGCTGCACTGATGGGCAGATTATCCAGTGTTTTCATGATTCAGTCCCATGCAGTAGGTAAAATTGATTTGGAAATCGATAATTTTTTATTTGGAAGAAGATATATGCTCAGGAAGTAAATCTGAAATTCTGAGCAACTAGTCCTCTCGAATTTGAATCACAGCATGGCTGTAAACACACAGTGTTAGACCTTCTGATTTCTGAAGCTTTCTAGGGCCACTGGTTTGAGATTTTACTTCTAGCATTAGCAAAACAGGACTTGAAACCAAAACTACATATAAAATCAGAATGGATTTTCTTTTGTATCAGCTATGTAAATGAATTCTGTGGTGTTTGGCGAGGGAGAGGGTGTCTTGAAACTAATGTGCCAACTTCTTTAAAAAAAATTATTTGAAAACTGATTTTTTGTTCATGGCTTGGAGTTCTGATTTTCTTTCCCAGAGAGAGTTTTTTAAACGGGTCAATATAAGCTTTGAAAAATATTTGAGTGCAGCAAGTGAATCTACCCTTAGTACTAAGTGAGGTGCTATTTGCTAAGTAGAAGGATGCACTATGTGTTTCTCTTAAAGCATCCATGTAGTTTTTTGTTTGTTTACAACTTCCTATTTATAATTTTTATTGACATTTGGGAAGTAGAATTCCATTCTGCATTCAAAGTAAATACTGATTAGTGAAAGAGATTACCTTAACAGTGCTTGTTATGTAACTTAATATTAGTGCTTTTAAAAGTAGTTGAATTTATTAAAGAAATATATCAGAGACTGCTGTAGGCTAGTGTTTTGTTATCTAAAAGGAGGTGTTTCTGGAAATGGGACCTTACACTCTTCTAGTTCTTACACAAGGCTGACAACTACTTGTGTAACATGGTGCACGAGGACTTTAGTTTGTGGTTTGTTTCATTACTGGCTATCTTCTACTTCCTAGTCATGCTTCTAAACTCTCTGAATCCTCCCTGAATGGAAACACAGCAATGAAGGCGAAGGCTAGCCTAATGAAAAGGAGTAACATGAGCTTCAGAAATTCGTATCAGCAGTCTGTAAACTGAAAACATCCTTTCTATCCTTTGCTTCAATTTTTTTATTAAGTTTATTTCATGAGAGTTAAGGCCAGCTGCTCATTAAACTATGAGAGGACTCAAATGTTCCTTAATGTTTGTGTAATACTGAATTATTAATATAGTTATCTCAAAGAGATTACAAATAGTAAGGAAAAAAAGGCTAACTGTTGAATCCATCTGTACATTCACTGACTTTACAAATAGTAAATCTTCTTTGTTTTTCTCCTTAATTTCATTTGAAGCCAGAATAAATTAGTGTATCTAGAAGTGGGGATGGTAGACTTTGGGGTTATTGTTCATGTGGTTTTTGTGTTGCCCCCCCCAACAAGCTTTTGGGGCCAATTAAAAAAAAAAAAAAGAAAATAATCTTGCCCCATACATGAATATACTTCTTAAAAGCTCACTGCCAAATATTATCATTTGCTTCACCTTTATGGTGGCTATAATCTAATGTGCTTGCTCATCACTGCTTAGTGTAGCAATCTGAAGCACTGAAAAACTAAGCTTTTCTAGTCACATATAAAATCAAAGAGAGCCAAAGATGAAATGATTTGGTATTATACTTCTTTGGAAGTGGTAAAGTTGTTACACTGCTACTACTATGCCCAGGAACCTTGTAATGGGCTTTAACTCTGTTATGTAACTTTTAATACCAAATTGGGGGGGCAGGAGATGGCCAGAAAGACACAGGAGTACGTGAAGTGAGAAACGGTTATAAATCAGGAAGCACAAGGATACAGACATCATTGGTAAAGCCACATATGCAGTAGCCTTAGCTCATCAGTAGCTTTGTATAATTAACAGCTACAGCAGAGTATAGCAGTTGGGGCTTAAAACAAATCAGATTAGTTTGTCTGTGTGTTTTCCTTCAGATGTGAGAACCTTGCATATATGTTTGTGTGTGAAATCTTACATAGATGTGTGTATATATAAAAAGAAGCACAAAGCTAGGGGGCTTGGGGGGCGGAGGGACCTTGAAAGTGAAAGGGTGGTTCAGACTGATCAGAGAGAAATTACAAATGAAAATCCAGAACAAAAGTAACAGGAGCCAGGTCATCATTTATTCAGATTCTTCATCTGTGTTTCATATAAATGTTTTGAAATAGTAAGTAAGACATTTATCTGGTTTTAATCATATTTAATTAGCTAACTGATGGTTGCAGGTAGCAAGTTTTAATTTTCTAGAGATGTTTGTTCCTTTGAAGTTTCATTATAGGAGATGCATTAAGAAAGCGTGGCTTTGCTGCCTGTTTGTGAAGTACCAGGTGCTCACTGATGGTGGTGTTTCAGTAAATGCAAAACAGCCTGGATCTTCTCTCAGTCTGAGCCTGGGCACCCTGTCATCTTTACCAGTACCGTACAGCCTCAGGTTACAGATCTGATCTTGAACTGAAAGGAATCAAATGCCAGTTTGTTCCTGGACTAGGCTGCTTTAAGTTTACAAGGAACAAATGGAAACCAAGCCTTATGCTACTGATACTTAACCATGAATGTAAAATTACAGTGCAGGAAAATCGAGGATGTACAGCATGCAGTACGTTGTCTTTGGCAATTGTCTGGATGGTTTGTGTTGCAAGTCAAATGTGTTGCACAAAACAGTGATAATACAATTCTACAGAAGATAAAATTTGAGTCAGGTGTGTAAGCAGCTAACAGGAAATACAAGCAATGCTTTGTGTTGTGAAAAATGAACGTCAGCAAGAAGGGCGGAAGAGCTTCAGCAAGTGATAGATAGATTGGTCTTCCAAAATGGTCTGTGGCTATAAAAGTTGCTGTGGGCACCCTTCCACACTGAACCTTCACTGCTTGTAGGGAGTTTCCCAGTCACTGATGCAATTCAACAAACCTCATGTTTGTCTATTAAAATAATCTAATAGAACTCTATAGTTAGACATTAAGAATAGCCAGCAGTAGCATTGCTATGTGTAAATGCAAAGTCACAGTTGCTGAACAAGTGCTACAAAGTAAATCAGCGAGTGCTGATTACAGCATACTAAAATATATAAACTTTGTCATCACCGCCCTGTTGAAAAGTTTAATCTTTTTGTTTATCATTATGATAACATGGATCCTCAAAGTTTTAGGATGCAGCTCTTGCTATCTTACCAAATAAAAACATAACAAGTTCCACTGGATAGTACAGTGTTAGTCTCGGCATATCTCAACTGCTGAGAGAATCTTTACTGATAGTAGACATACTTCTTGAAAGGCAGCTGCAAAGATAATTCTAGCAGGCCAATCCAGATATTCCGGCAAAGATTCTGTTGTGGAAAACCAACAGAAATCTAAGTTATGGTCTATTTGAAACCAGTCAGAGCCTTCAGCAGCATAAGTTGTGTTTCCAAAGGTTCCTCCATAACTTGTTTGTCCAAACAATCTTGTGACAGTGAAACTAGTTGACAATAATGGCATAGGAGCAAGAATCTTTAACACAGTGAGACCCTCAGGCCTGTTTGCCAGACAAAACGGTACCCAACAAGCATATTGATTCCCTGCTTTTCTTAACTGGGCTATTTATGAATCAGTGCCCCTTTTTATGCCTTCAGATGATTAAGAAGAATCCATATCAAGCTTTGTATAGTTTGCACTGAGTCTCTTTAGATTGAAAATACAGACATTACAGATTGTAGCTAGTTGCTCTGTAACAAACTCCTTACCAGTGATTGGGTACTACCTGCAGGAGCTAGAATTACTCTAGTCTCAAGCCATGTCTTTTATACCATAATAACAAGTGTTATATTGATGTTGTGCTGTTGGAAGGCATGTTTGGACTGGCAGTGTTAACAACACAGCATTGAAATCAGCTGACAAATAACCACACTCCTGATAGTGTGCTGTGTTGAACAACTTGCCTTGGTCCCAGCCTGCCACCACCAGCCCACCCTCTGTAGATATGCCATGGGTATATTTACCAGCTTGATGGCTGCTGGGCTGTATCTGGATATGATCTGATCCTGCTCCCACTCTGAAAACAGAGCAATAAATGAAGGTCTACAAAGGGGAGAGCTCTGTGGCAGAGTTCTAGTTTCCTGGGATATTCAGAGATTTTCACACTACTTTGAAGTTAATGGAGAGGGGCAAAAAACTGCTTGGATGTCTCTTAACTGCTCTCTGCCCATTTTGACTCCTTGATGTTTGATTTTTAGTTCTCATCCCAGGTGGTTCAGCTACACAGCCTAATTACATTGATTGTGTATTGGGACTCAACCTCTTGGCCAAATTATTTTGATTGCATACTAGGCCCTCGTAGGATTTTGAAAAGGAAGTTATGAAGGTCCATTTCATGTTTTCTAATGTTCTTTGTTTAGTTTCAGTAAATTGTATTTCAGTTTCATTGTATGTATATTTAGATAAAATTCAGAATGCCTTCATAGCCCCTTCTGAGGCTGCCTTGGCAAGAAATGAGCTTTTCTGAGTGCTGTAGATCAGACCTCTGTAAAATGAGTCCATGGAGGTTACTTATTATAACAAAAGGTAAAGAGAGAAGGGATTATTGATTCTTGTAGTCCAGAGTTTTTCTCTGGGTTTTATCTTGCTGGTATGTGGCTTGCTGCTGCTGTCCTGGAATGGTGTACACTGCAACATCAACTTGAATTCAGTGATGATACTCATTAGAGGGAAGAAATTTGTGGATTAACATTAAACTGATAACGTGTCAAGAAACACCATATAGGATACTGCCTAGCACTGTTTTTGCTTCAGGCAGAAATATCACTCTTGTGATGTGATTAGGAGGTGATCTATTTTTTGTCACTAGGAAGCCATCCAGGATTTTTTGCTCTTAAATGACAGATGCATCAAAGTGATTTTATTGTTATTGTCAAATCCTTACCCTGCTCAGACCAGTTTATCTTAGAAAACAATATGAAGGCTTGCTGCATCATTGCTGAATTGACCTCACTTTAGGCTTGACTTGAAAGCCCATTTGATTTTGTGGAGCAGAAGACTCCACGCTTTGGTATAATTCAGCTGTTAGTGAATGTGTTTTGAAATGTAAGGTCAGACAGAGTTCTTCTGATTGCCGGTTTGGTCAAGGCATCTTGAACACCAGATTTTGGGGGTATTTTAAGGAGGAATAGGGTCTTCTGAAAAACTTGTTGACATGCGTGGGGATCCATGGTGGACCCTTATTCTGTATCTCATTTCTCTTGCTCTCATATCTTAGATGACTGGCCAAACAATCAATTTAATTTAAAAAGAAAAAATGGCTGTGACTGTGGATGTGCTTGGTCTAATCGTGTCTTTCTTTCTGTGGTCACAAACTTAGTGTTGTGCTCTGATCTGTACATGCTCGTGTACGAGTTGAGGGAGTTGAGCTTCTAACTTTGTTCAAGGGAAGAAAGAATGCAAGGGCTATCTTATCTGAACTGTCGTGACTGGCAAGAATCCTATTTCTTGCTTCCCTGCATTTGCTCTCAAATTTATTTTAAGCTTATTTAAGGGACTGAGGAACATAAACTTCGGAGTTTTTTCAGTTGTTAAAAGCAGAGGTTCAAGACCACCTCACGCTGACCCTGATTGTCTTTAATGTTCATTAAAGTATGTAAAGCTCTAGCTTTCAAAAGATAAACCCGAGAGTGGTGTTTTAATTAAGATCTGAAGAAGCACATTCTCAGTATGACATTTTCCAAACTAATTCGCACACATTTTTAGGAGCTTATCAGCACTTTTAGAATTGAATATGCCTGGGAGTATGTAAACATTCAGGTAGGAAGGAACTGTTTGCCAGAACAAGGGGGAGAATAGGTGTTTCCTATTATAGTCACAGGAAGAGATAAAAATGTATCTGTAGTTTGACCGTGCTTATGTCGAGTAAGTCCAATTGTTCACTGATGGAGCAGATCAGTTATCTTTGGGAGTTGAGGTTTCTGAAATAGTTTGGTTTGTTACTGGGAGGAAGAAGCTGAGCATGGCTCTATGATCCGAACTAATAAGCACGATACCTTCACAAATAAATATATTGCCTTGAAATCTTTAGCAAATGAATGCACAGAACTGTTAGTTTGAATTTGTTTTCTTTTTTGAGGGGTGGTTAACTTTGCTAAGCTGTGTAGCTTGAGTTAACTTACTTTCTCCAGATGTTCTTCTGTCAAGGGGTTGGTGATCTCCAAGCTCTGGATGCCAGTTCTCTTGTGGTGGCACCAGGGTGCTGTTTGCAGAGGTGACTGGTGCAGCTGTGTAGTAGTAATCCAATAATAATGAACTGGAAACTAATTTGGCAGCTTTCTGGTGTGTGCTGGCTGAATGATTAGAGCATGACTGAAAAGTAGGAATGATCATGGTTGATGGTAGAAAGGAGGAGGGTATCTGTTGGATAAATTGGCAAGTGATTCAGAACTAGAATCATGCTGGAGTCATCACTGCTTGATGGGAAGTCACCATAGCAACGAAAAATGCTTTCTTTCAACATTCCTAATTAGGAACGTTATCCATGCTCTTAAATAATTACTTCTGGGCTAGTTTTAGAGGTTTTCTGCAATATAGAATAGTTGGTTCCCTGAGGTGTGTGTTACCTTAGGATGCTGTAGTGTGTGCAGACACATGTGAGCACTTGTTAACTTGAAACTGATAATTTCTTTGGGAATAGAGGAAACAGGAAAGCAGCTTTTCCTGTTGCAAATAATGAACAAAAACCAGGTGGCAGTGGAAGATAGATGATTCAGAAAAACACCATTAGACTCAAGCACAACTGAAAGTATAGAATCCTGTGCGTAAATAGTGTTTATAATGCATTGTAGGTTTTACTGCTAAATACATAGTAACTCATTACTTCATAATCTTTAGTGCCGTTTTTCTTTCTGCTTAGCCTATTCATGTCTTCACTTGGAATGGTTTTTTTAACTTAATGGATAGAATTTCCCTTCCAGATCACTTGTATTTCAGCAAAAATATTTTTTAGCATTTAGTATTTGGTTTTAAGAAGTGTAATAGTCTGAAAAATGTAATGTAACAGGTATTACTTACACATCGGCAAGTGAAACGCATTTGCATACGTCTCTCCTACTGAAGCAAGTTCTAGAATATTTTTGATGGCTTAAGATTTCTGGTATTCAGTGTATTGTCTCCCATTATTAGTTCTATAAGGCTGTAGGAGTTTTTGCTGTTATAATAATAAATTTCCAAAATTGTAGTCTTAAATGTGCTTAATGAAAACTAAATGTTGCTTTCAGTCATATCTTTGATATGTTAAGTAGTGTATGTATAATATAACACAACTGTTAATCTATTCCAGAAGCATATACATTTCTCTCCCAATTATGCTAGAAGATAAAAAAAAATGATTAAAATTACAGTCTTGGAGACTCTAAAGGTGTATGTTAACATTTGTGTATGTATGCTCCCAGACCATGTGGAAATTGCTGATGAGTAAGCTATTCTGAAATCCTTTTTAAAACATGAAGAAAAGTGGTTTCTGTTGTTTTAGCTGTATTGCTAAAATGCTGTTGATGTTATTTCGTGCAGGAATAAAACATTGCTTTCATATCTACTGTACTTAACAAAACTCTTAATTAAATCCATTCAAACTGCCAAAATAGCAGCATTGCAACTTCAGTGAGATTTGGGATGGAAATCATTTTTCCTATTTCTTATGACATGGGCACTTTCTGAAAAGGAGAATGTGGTCTTCCCTGTCAGTGGAGAGCGTCAAGATATATTTTCAGATGTGTGTCCTTCGGTGTGAAGTAGTTTGCAAAGCTGGAAGTCTTCTACAGGAAACAAAGGTCTTATAAAATTAATTACAATATTCCCAGTAAGAGTTCCTGCTCAACTTTGGTTTTAGTGCAGGTCATTCTTGGGTATTTTATCATTCTTGTGAAGAAGTTCATTAAATTATTCATGTTTTAAAACTTAACCATTGCCTACTTTAAAACTGCTTTTCCTACTTCAAAAAAAGAAATGAGAAAGACAGCATCACAAGTTCTGACAAGCTTCTTTTAATGATGCATTTTATTCAGCTTGAGAGAGCACTGTCAAAAGTACAGTCTGGGAAATAACAGCAAACTGGAAACCTATAGATGGGAACTGTTTTTCTAGTTTTGTTATAAACTTCCTATAGAGCTAGTTACAGTGACAATCTGATAAGGATTATACAGTAAAACTAACTTGCTCTAAGTAGACCTTAAACTGCTACAGATTTCCATCTATGTTTTAGAAGCTACAATTAAGAGGACTCCTTTAACTTTCTGTCAAAGCCAAGCTTAGGACAGCAACAGTGTGGCACGATGCAGGCAGGCAGTGAAAGGCTCGCCTGCTGTAAATAGACAAGGTGCTGTGATCCCTTTGTGGCAGAAGTTAGACGGCCAAATAACTTGGAGACTTGGACGTCTTGGGGAAAAGATGAGAGTAGCTGAGGAACTGCATTATTTGAAAACTTCTTTTCAGTTGGCTCGTAACTTCAGATGAGTGGGCTGGTGCATGTTACAAGGTGATCTATTCCCAATGATATCAGAGTTATGGTACAGAAATGAACTGAAAAGGCGGAACAGAATAGTAGATAGCTATGCCCTCAGAAGATAATGAATAGAGCAATTTGATTAAAGCCTATTTTGCTTTATTTCTGTAACAAAAAAAAATTGGGTTTTAGAATACTTTATCTCCAAGTTCAGCTGCAGTTAACTGCTTTCATTTCTTTTTAAACAGGTGTCAAACAAAAAATCAAACAGCCCTCCTCCGCCAGCACAGCTATCTAAAATCAAAGTACCAGCACCACAGGCAGTACTGAAGAAGGAAAAGCGGCCGAGTTCTTTAAGGTTTAATGTTAGCATTAACAGAGAGCTTCAAAAACTGCCAGCACTAAAAGGTACGTTGTTCTAAGTTGGAGTGACTTGTGGGAGATCCTAGGCATGAAACAGAGAAGCACCTCAACTATCACACTACTTGTGTCTGCACAGCATGCATTACATATCAAGTATACGCATGTGCAAACTTGCACATACTTGCATGCTCAGACTTTTTATTTCAGCCCATATTTGAGGACTTCCAGTGTATTGCCTTCTTGGCAATCAGTAGGGGAAATATATAATTTCTTCAACACAAAAATACCTGTTTGAAACTATATTCGTTCATCTCACATAAAAGCAGAATATTTGGGCGCTCTGTGGAAAATATTAGTCATCTGTCCTGAGTGCCGTGTGCTCAAGCTCTGCTTTGTTTGTACTGAAATACCTCTTGGTGTTGTGGAAAGACCTGGTGTATCACTGTGTATTCATGAGTATTGGTTAAGCGAAGTGGCATCTTTTTATAGAATATGAGTTTTTCTTTTGTCAATTTTAAGGCTCTGTGGCCTTCTAGAATTATATTTACTGCCATCTGTGGTGAAAAGATTATGTTAATTGATGTGGGGTTTTTTAATCAGCTTTTATTATCACCATTTTAGCTACTGTCTATTGTGTAGATACATGTTTGTGTGGTGTGCTTATGGTAGCTTGTAGTAGTGTTAGGGTAGAATGTTCCAGATGTGATCAGATGTGCTTATCTATTGCTTGTGAGTAGCTGATTTGCTCTGAAGGTGTTTTTTAAGGAAAAAAAGGCTGGTTTGAAGTCATCTGCATGCTGCTTTCAAGTGCTCAAAGCTGGTAGTGAAAGTCTAATAGATTGCTGAAATGTTTAGTAGTGCTAGCTTAGGCAATGTGTGTAAAGAGATGAGCCTTCTCCCCTCCCCCCATTAGTGTTTTCTTGATATAATGCATTAATATTTCTTGAAAATAAGAAACTGCTTCTCAACCTACCTGAATTATAATGCTTTTCATACAGATCAAGTTGGACTGCAACTTCTTCTCTCCATGCAGATGCTCTTTTTACAAAAAGAATGTGAAACGTTGTCCATGCTAGTTTAGCAGTCTAGATAGAAAATGATACTTAAAATTTTTATAGGCTCAACTACAGTTTGTTTAATTAGGGAATTTCAATCTATTTTATTAAATCTATAAATAAGACTATTTAGCTCCACAGATTATGATATGTTCTGTCTTTTCAGCTGACAAAGTAGGTTCATGCACAAGCTGTCACATTAAGGGTGTGACATAAGCAAATGACACTGGACTAAACTAGCAGTTTTTATAAGAGGTTATGAATACAGCCTCATTGACTGGCATAACCTTTTGTTCTAAGATTCAGCTGCAAAGAAAAACACTTGTTACTTAGTTTAGAATCACCATGTTTCTGGTAGTTCTTGGGACTGTTCAGAACTGAACATTCAGTTAGAAGCAGAGTGGACAGTGGAACTTGGAAATGAGAAATGAGTGCAAATAAGGGGGGAGGGAAAGTAATCTGTCTGACAGCAGATGGGGTGATGATTTAGGTGGTTTTTGGCTGTGTTGCACTGTAAACTACTAGGCTAATGAAGAGCAAAAGAGTGGCTGCTTGAACTTGAGGGGAGTGAAAAAACAAGTCTTAAACAGTATAAGATGTGTTCTGAGACTAGTGGCTGCTTGAACTTGAGGGGAGTGAAAAAACAAGTCTTAAACAGTATAAGATGTGTTCTGAGACTGAGTATTTTTTGATGCAACATACCTAGATGTGAAGAAATTGTAGAAGTATTCTTGTACATATGTATTGTATTTATCTTCAGTCTGCAATCACTCCCCACACTCTCAAGTGAAACAAAAGAAAAGCTCCTGAGCTCACCTCTGGTCGATGTCTGATGCTGCATGTGTCCCCAGGCTGTTAAGGGTCAAACTCAGTTATGAAACACTGATGCCATTGCTGATCTAGTGATGGGCAGTAATTACTACCTTTACTAATAAAGCTATGTCCAGTCATATGGATCATAGCTGATACCTGTATAGTTGCTGTGCTCACTTGTGATTTAATTCCTGCCTATTAGGATTGCTGAGGATGCTGTTGGTCAGTCACCCTGTTCTCCTAATGTGTGCTTAGATATGTGACTTGATGTGTGTTCATTGAGTCAGATGGGGCTGGGAAACTTTCTTTTTGGACAGCTGTGTGTTGTTTCATGTCTGTATCTGGGCAGGAATTAAAGCAGAGTGGCTGCCTGTGAGTGAAAAGACCGAGATGATCAAGGTGGGTTTGACTTCTACAAAGCACTGGGGAAAATATTGTTCCTTCAGGTTAGCTGTGTTTAACGAGCTTCCAGATTTCAAACTCCAGTTAATTGTAACTGGTGGCTGTATTTCTACAGCAACAGTACCTGAGAAACCTTTCTTCTGTCTGTACTAGACCAAAATACGCTTGTTTTCTTCATAAAAATTGGGTAGGCTACTGTGTGATGTACTTCACATGAGATTTTATTTTAAATGGCTTATAAAATAGGATGATCTTTGCATACTTGAAGCTGGGGTTTCATCACAGTTTCTTATTTAGGAAATACGTTGCCTTTTAATCTGAAATTTTTGGTCTTCAGGCATGCTGCTAACTTCCTCTTGGTTGTTGCATTAAAGTGCTGATGATAGGCTTCAGAAATACCACCCTGTTTGCCCTGGTGACTGGTACTAGTGTGGTATGATTTATATTCCTTGGAGCAGCTTATGATTAACACTGTACACCCTCTGTTTATTCAGGAAATGGAGAAGCAGGATAGCTCATATAAGGCAAAAAGGAAAGGAAATAAATTGAGGTAAGATGCTCTAAGAATAGACATGAACATAGAAAAGAGAAGTCTATGCAGTTGGTTTCTGGAGCATCGCAGTCCATACATGAGCAAAGCTGCAGAGCCAACAAAGCTTCCTGCAAGCACAGTGCAACAGAATCTGATTTAGTTTGGATTTAGTTTAGTTTGTGGGTTTATCTGCCCACAGATAACCCAGACTTGTCTCTTGAGAAGTGCCTGCAGAACTGTGTCAAACGTCTTGAAAAGATCTTATTTTCACCAAAAACAGCTGTACCAACAAACTCATGTTATGTTAATCTTTGCTTATTCAGTTTTTGGCAGCTAACATGTGTAGTGCAGGTACTTCAGTTACAGAAAGTTGATTTTTCTTTTCAATTGTTTATTTGGAAAAAATTACTTATTTGCCCTAAAGATGTGTTTTGCTGTATTAAGATGACAACTTGCAGATTAATGCTTTAATTATACCAAAACCTTTAGAAAATTTACTGATTTCTTCATTTTTGAAAACAGTTTAAGAGTGTGTTCTGTATGAGATAATGTAAATGTTCAGCAGGAATGTTTAATAAATATATTTTTAAAGTACCATATCTGAGCTTTTATGTACCTGCCCACAGACATGCCAAAGTAGTTTGTGTTATTTGCAACTGCCCGTTTCAGCTTTATGCAAGAAGCTTTTATTCATTGTTATATTATGGATAATTTTTTCATGGTTAGTTAGCAAATAATTCCATCGTGTCTGTGATTTAGTTTTTAGTGTGCTGGCATTTGTTTGTGGTGATATTGATGGGTCATCTTCACCTTAGTTCTTGATTCTAGGTTACCTCTGTCAACTTTTGACACCCAAATACATTATGTACTGGAAAAAAGCTCTAGTGCTCTCATATGTGCTATGTACGTGCTGCTTGTCTAGTTGTGTGTGTGCAGTTTTAAGTGGAAGCTTGAGAGGCTGCTGGTGATGTTCTGAATTGCATGCTTGTTGCTTATGGACTTGATGGCTGCAATTATAGATTTTTACTTCAGCTCCCTTGGAGTTAGTAACCAAAGGCCATCATATGGATCAAATATCTAAAAATTTTAAACAAATAAAAAAAAATACTTGGGCTTAATGCTGAGAGAAAGGAAGAATTTTTTTCCCTTTTTTTTTAAATGAGATAATTGCACTTACTTTCAGACCTAGTTGCTTTTTTATGTTACTTTTCCTGTACACGCACATTAAGAAAACTTTACCATACAAAACATCCGTAAATCTTATAAGCTTACTTTGCCATCTGTACCTTTGGAAGATTGGACTTAATGTTTTCTGAGTTTTCCTTGCAAAGTTTTTGTAACTTTTTAACCATTTTTCTTTTTAAAATTAAAACAAACAGAATAGCAATGCTTTTTTCCCCCTCGCTGATAATTGTCCCTTAGCAAATGAGAGTAGTGTGCAAGTGTGGGCATCAGCAGGATGGCTGTTGCTGCTGTGAAGGACTCGCTGAGTAATTGACTAAGATAAAAAGGAACAAAAAGTAGAACATCCAGCCCTGTGGCATTTCATTACTGGTTAACTAGCAACCTAAATGTTAATGCGTTTCATTTCTATTCAAGACTATTAGTACAGAAAAGTAAAATTTAAGTGTAAGATTCAAAAAATATACGTTACTAAAAATGAGGATTTATATTAATTAGAATTTATCATTTTAGTAATGTTTCCATTACATATTGACAGGGTTTTTTTCCTGTGGTACATTCTTGCTAGTTGTGTGTACTGAGATGCTCCCTTGCCTATTATGTACATTTAGTTTGTATGCTGCAAGGGATTTTTAACAGGTGAGCATACTTGTATTTCTACATGTTATTTTGCAAGGATGAGCTGATTTCAGTAAACTCTGTATGCAGCATTTAGAGATGACTGTAGTGCAAAGAGGTGAGATTGTCTTTTTAGGATGTGATCTGAACCTCTACAATATATAAGAGGATGTTGCAATGAGAATACTTAAGTACAATATTAAGATGCCCTGACTAGAATATAAGGTTTTGTATGCTGTCACAAATCTAACTTTACCTTACAAGTAATATTTATTAAAAGATAACATTCTCTTTCAGTCCTAGAATAACAAATTGAAAAATTAAAATCAGTGCTCCTTAATGTTCTAAGTATTGCAAAATTTTGCAAGGAACATGTTAGTTATGCATATGCATATGTGGACATGATTCAAAAATATACTACTTCATAGCATTTCTGTAAGTATTTTAAAGCTGGATAGAATCCTTTAATAGTGAACTCCTGTGATGCCAATGCTATGCTTTTGTCCATGGATTTGGGGTTCATTCTTTTTCTTTTTTTGTAGATAAGTGAACATTTTTTTACATAATCTTAAAGATGACGATTGCAATTCAGCTTTTATTTTCAGATACAGTTCCTAAATTATTTACGGAATTACTGTTTACTTTTTGGAGTTGGATTTTTTTAGCTCAAAATTCTGAATACAATATTCTCAAGGTAGGAAAAAATTAGCTACGTTGACAGATGTGGACATACGTACTGACTTCTAGTGCTGAGATGTATAGAATATGGAATGCTGTGCTGTTTTCTTAATAACTGTATATAGTATGATTAAACAGATTCTGGTATTTTGTTGTTGAGGATCTTGCTGTGCATGTTGCTCAGCTCTGGTTGTGACCCTCTGGTGAAGAAGTCTATTTCTGACTTAACATAGTTTCAACATTAAATATACTATCAGTCATATCTGAACGTGACAGGTCATGCAGGTGCCATTTTTGTCAGTGCTCTTCATGCAGTGCACGTGGAAGATTTTTAAAATTTTTTTTTTAATTCCCAAGCAGAGACACTTCAAACCTCTGCCAAATTCTGAGTCTGTTCTGTGCAAGGAGAGTGTCAGGGTGGTGTCCCAACTTGTCTGCCTGTGATACAGGACTCCAATAGGGCGGCAAGCATTATTAAAGCTTTCTTAATGTTTTTAAGTCATAAATGGCTGTCTAGGAGATAGCTCTGTTTTCATCTTCTGTACAATATTAAAGTCTAATGAATCAAGACTGCAGAAGATTCCGGTTTGATTCTGATGCTTCAAAAAACAATTAGACCAAATATTCATTGTCAGAACTGTTGTGACCCTGAGGAAGGAGGAGGTGAGAATTTCTCAAGAGGTCAGAAATGGAAGGTGGTTGCGTGCTTCTCTTCACTGTAGAATACAGCTGAGTAAGCAAAACTGATATCAAAGTAAATCGAAAAGCAGATCAAGTGTTGTTCTCTGTGCTGCAGAGAAATTCAGCCATGCACGTTGATAATTTCCACGTATTTGTATCAGGGTAAGCTCAAAGTCAGGCAGAGCATGTTACCTGTTCATTTAAAACTAGCATCTGTTTTCATGATACAAAAGAGGCTAGCTGCATGTATGCAATGTAATTGAATTTGGGAATCACAGTGAAAATGGACTGAGGTGGTGGTTTGAGGGACTTATAAGCAGTTGAGGCTGGAGATCTCAGTGTCACTGTTGTAGCAGCAACTTACCTGTGCCAGTTGTAAATGAGGTCGAGAACAAAGGTGCAATACTGCAGCCTTTCCAGTTTAATCAGGCTTCTTGTGTGTGTACACGTTAGTTAAGGAAATCTGTCCAGCTGTGGGGTGGTAGCATCACTGTTCAGCTAGAAGTGTTTCATGTAGGTAGGATGATAGATTAAATAAGGTAATGCTACTATAAAGTACAATTTGCTCTAATACATAGTGCATTTAAGAGGCAAAACACTGAGGCAAAACAAATTAGTTCTCATGCAAAACATTGATGAATACAGTTTTGTGAAACAGATGATGCTCTTCCTCCTTGTACACGAACTGCACTGGACTGACGCAGTATGCTAAGTGCTATCCTTCCGGTCCTGGCTATGTTCATGCTTTTATAGTAATTTTGGCAGCCCAGCATTTTATGGAATTTATTGAAAAAAAAATCCATAACGGCACATACTGTAGAAGCAAGCTCTTTCCTACATCAGTATGGTTAGGTGTCAGTGAGCTTATGTATCTTATTCTGTGAAACAAACCATGGAGACTCTTTGCCATGTTAATTTAGTAAATTTGTCTTTGAACTTTGATCTTTAAAGCATTATCACGGTGTTGCATAAACACTTTCCTGTGTTTATTTTTTAAAATGTTTAGAAGAATTGTTAAAAGGTTTGAGCATATGTGTTCCTTAAAGCAAAAACTGGCAACTTGGTGTTCATACAGGAAAATACAGTCTATCTCATGAATAAATATTTTAATTTTAATGATTAGAAATCATTAATATTAAAATATTTAGCAATTATTCAGTCTGAATTACTTTGTAACATGTTAAAGATTAATAAATATGTTAGTGAGTGAATAACTACCCAAAAAAGGTTATAGAGAAAAATATTTTGCTTGATTGTGTGAATTTTTTTCTTTAGCTAGCTTTACATTAAATCATAGGCTTGGATTAATGAGCCATTTTTAATTTCAACTGCCCTATCAAACACCTACTCATTAGTCAGCAGCTGAAATTGTTAGAAGAATGCTCTACATGTGTCACTGGTAGCATTTCCTACCAAACTTGTTTCCACTGAAGCCTGGATAGAATCCATAGAAATAGGATTTTAAATGTGGTATTGTCTTAATTTTGTAGATTTTGACCTGTCTATGAATTCTGAGTTCAGGTGTCTCTTAATGTCTTTTATTATGGCCTTATTTACAAAGAGAACATTTTATTCCATTAAATAGGTCTTAGTTATAATCAGATGTAAAGATTTTTGCTGCTGCACTGAACTTCTGCCTTCGTAAGACCTCTGCTGATCAAACACTGAATGCAGTATTTATACATGCAAAAGACAAGTCAGTGTTTGCTGGATAACTAGGATGCTCTCAAGTTTATATTCTGAAATGTAACTTTTTACCTTTCATTTCTTGAAAATGTCATGCGTGAGCAATGTAATAAAGCCACAGAAAGGGGAGAGTTTAGTGCTATACGTATGAGGTTCTATTCTGGGCTTGGTTAAAATAGTGTGTGTGCTAGTACTTGAAATGAGCTTCTACTATCCACCCTGGGAAATAGGTTTTGGTTCTGGATGCTAGTCTTAGTTACATTAAAAGAAATATATTTTATTTCTTTTGTTGTTGTACAGCTTTCTGAACTCAACAGATACCAATTGATTTCTCCCCTCACCCTCCAGTTACAAAACCTTTTGAGTATACAATATTGGCTGAAGGAAAACTAGGTACTGTTTAGTCTGTGTGCGCTACGGTGATCATGCAAATATTAGGAAATCCAGATAGAGACAAATCCAATCACAGGCAAATGTTTGCCAATTCCACTTTTAATAAGTTTTTTTTTCTTGTACCAGAAGGAATTAAATATTACATATTTCTCAATATGAAGTAGATAATATTCTATCTTTTGTTATGCTTCAGTCTTAGAAATTCTTTAAGGAATCCAAATGATAGTCCATATTAATTTTCATTTATCCATGTAAGAATTTTTTTCTTATCTACGTATTTCTTTTGATAGCTGGGTATTAGCATGGTGTTTACTGCCTCTGTTTCCTTGAATTCCCTCTTGGCTGTCCTTTGGAACTGAGTGGGAACCTTCGTGAGAAGCCCAGTATCCTTCCTGTTACTACAGTCTCTGCTGTAGAGTCCAGTGCCCTCTCTCCTATAAAACAAAGTTACTGTCCCTGAGTAACACTGTTGTTCAGGATTGTCGAGTGATTTTTATTTTCTGTAGCCTGGTATCATTTGTGAGAATGGTAACTTTTGCTTAGGCTATAATTGGAGGGGGGGGAAAACTAAAACTATGTTGGCACGAGTTGTGTTTATTCCTGTCCGTTTTTTTGGGTGGCTGTCTGGTGAAGCAGATAATGGAATTAACACGGCTAAACCTCACCCCTTCCCTTCTCACTTTAACTCTGCTCAGTTTCCTAATCTGGTTCAACCATGCAGCTGCACAAGCCCTTGTACAGCAATTCCAGATGATTGTGCACATATGCCTTGGAAGAGGTAGGATTGCAGCAGTAGCTCATGTAGACGTAGCTCAGCTTAGGCTGCTATGGAACACGGCCTAAATTAACAGAAAACCTACCTGACAATAGAGTGAGTGGCTTTCTGTTGGATTAGTGGACTAAGCCAACTCAGCTATGGATCTGATGAACCACTGAAGCAGATGAGAGCAAAATAAAGCAAAGGGGAATGCAGGAAGGGGCCTGAAGCAGTCTGCAGCAAGGCTGGCTGCCTTAGGTCGCTGAGGAATAGCAACTTCACCAGTTCTGGAATTATGCCTTTAGTTCCCTTAGACTTCAGAATAAATAACCTCGTCCCCAATTCAAAAATGAAAACTCCTCACGTAGTCCAAGAGGTAACCAACTTTGTCCAAGGTGTTTTCATGTAAACAGAGGTTCATCTAATTTTAATTATATGTTGTTGATTCTATCACTGTCAGTTAGAATAGAACTGGTTCAGAATGGAAATAAAGGCAACCTTGGGCAAGTGCACTTATTGTTGAGGCTTTTTAAATTGCAACCCAAATGGAGCTTTTCTTTTGAATGAAATACATAGTCTCCTAGCATAAAGAGAATTCAGAACCTATTGTGCTGGATTCTAAATGAAACACAATTAAATCCTGAGAATTTTATAGGATTTTCTTTCATTCGCATTATCAGGAAGTTAGGAGTGATGGGCAGGATTCAAAGGAAACCTGCAATAGCTACAGTTCTGCTATACTGTCAATATGTTTTTTTCATTCATTTAATTCTAAAAATGGGTAGCCAAAGCTAATATGATTTTTGATTCCTTTGCAACAGAGATGTCTTCATAAATTTGTTCAAGTAAACTCTTCCTCCTCCCATTGATATTAATTAGCTTCATTCTACTTGCGCTAATATTCTTTCCTTCCCCATTAGTAAATCAACTGCTTTGCAATTTTATTCCCAAATGAAGTTGCTCAAAATAATTCAAGTTAATTAAATATTTTCCTTCGGTGGCAAATCAAATACTTGAAGGCTGAAACAAAGGGAGGGTATGCAGCCCCCATGAGCAGAGTGTACCTCTCGATCTATGTGACTGGTGAGAAGATACCTGATGTGGTTAATGAGCAAAAAGTTTTACAAAGATTTGAGTTGTTAACTCCACTAGTGTCCTGTCTGAACCACACAAAAAATATACCTTATTATGGATGTTTAAACCAGTTCCATGGTAGTTTACTAGGTCTTGGCCCCACATGTAACACGGGTCTGCAAAGAGGAAGAAATGTGAACAGGATACGTGTATCTTGCGAGAGAAATCTTAATTGAATGTGGCTTAGTGTTCTGGCAATACTACTGCCAGCATTTCAAATGTCACATGGACTTTCTTTAATGAAGAACAATGTAGGGGGTTGACTCTTAAAACTGTTACCTAAAATTTGCTAATGAACCTCCAGTTATTCAAGCCATGCTTATGTATAAAATACGAGATGGCACAGTAACTAATGTGGTTTTTATTTTTTCCTTTCCTCCCTTGTACAGTATTATAGTTGGATGCTGTTGTACCAGCAGTCCTCATATCCATTTTAATCTTTGCTGGGAGTTTGAGACAGAAGCAGCAAGCCATTAAAGCAAAGACACAAATAGGGAGGAGGAGAGATAGAGCAGCTGCCTCTTAAAGATGTAGATACCAGATAAACCTGAATTTTAAACCTAATTTTTGCTGCTTCATATGGCAGCTCATCACTATGGAATGGGCTTATTATAATTGAGACAGGGTAAAGAAACAGAATTTGCTTACAAAATTCTGCTTATAAAAATATAGCAAAAAATTCTCTGAGTTGTTCTTCAGGTTTTGTGGTTTTTTTCTCCTTCATCCATCAAGACCTTGTAGAAAACTTTGTTTGAGGTCAGTCTTGGTTTTGTTTTTAAATCTAGTTTACATAAAAGCATATCTCCATGGTAGCTTTTTGTTTTATAAGACTAAAACCACATCTAAGGAGTACCTAAGGGATATATGGGTACAGAACCTGACAGTTTCAAATATACACCTCCCCTGGGTTTGCCTAGACTGGAAGGACAGATTATTTGGATCTCTGTAGTCCTATGGGAAAGGTTTAAGAAGGCGTTAGAAGTTCATATAGTTAATTTTGCTGTGCTCAAAAGCAGGATCAACTACACTCATACTGCTTGTGATGTTTGGCTATTTTTTAAATTATCAGAAATTTTGCTGTCTCTTTTTTCGTTTAATGTGTTTATTACGAGAGGGTTTCATTTAATATCTAAGATTCCTTGAGGTAGGAGGAGTTTACTTTCCATAGTGACTGTAGAAAAACTAATTACTTTTATCTCCTTAATTACTTTTTTAAGTATTTGGATGTTCTCATCTACTCCTTTGTATTAAAAAAAAAAAGCGCCAGAGACCCACACCACACCAACAACAGCAGTTTTATGGTTTTTAAACTAAGTAGTATTTCCCAGATTTGTCACATTTGGCCTTTCTTGACAGGTTTACATCTTTCTTCAGCTGTGACATCCAAGAGGCGCTACTTCAAACTAGGCCTTGTCAGCAATCAGTAAATCCAATTGATTTCTCTGTGCCTTGGGGTTATTTCTGTATCCTGGTTAGTCTTTTCCCTTCATTCTATTCAATAATATTCATTACAGCACTAACTCAGCTTTGACAGTGTATTATTGTAGCGCAGCATAGTAGCCAGGTATGCATATGCTCTGTAATTTGTTTTTTGGTTCAAAGTTTTATCAGCAAAATACCTAAAGCCTCTTCCTCTTTTTTCTTATGTACTCCTTTTTTTGAGCTGATACAAGTTAGGGCAGTGTCAAAGATAAAGTAATCTAAATATTCAAAGACAACATACCGGTGCGTGGTACTTGGGGAGAAGCACGGATTTGGAGATGGTGCAAGCATAACATGGCCAGTTTCTCAGACTGTCGCTTCCAGAGGTGCATCAGCACCTACGAGACAAAATGGTGCTTCACATAGCACATTGTAAAAACCAGTGTGCAAATCTCATATAGTGAGGAAAAGGTTGCTTACACTTTTGTTCAGAATACCTTGAGTAGTTTGATTAGAAATTGTTGTGCTGTGGGATTTTGTATTTCTGGGATTACGGAGCAAAACTGTTTCCATGTACCTATAGATCAGTTCTTAGTGCAGCAGTACTTTATTAATAATAAAAATAAATTGCCTGTAATTACAGAACTTTATAGGATTGAAAAATTGAGCTTTGCAATATCCAACATTACGTTACACCTAAGATCAATCCGTTTCTAGGTTGAAAGAAATACACTGATGGGCATGAAACATGAGGTTTTCATCTCCTGCATGCCAGATGTGTATATTTTTATTTGTAAAATACATATTATCAACCAGACATAAAACGCTGTAGGGGAATGCTTGTAAGATTATAAATAGATGGTGGTGGTGGTTGTTATTATTAATAATTATTATTGTTGTTATTATTATTATTAGAACTGTATCATACTGTGGGCTACCTTTTAATACAGCTTTTGAAAACTGGAGTGGTGGGAGATGGTTGAGCCCCCATCCCTGGAGCTGTTTAAAAGATGGGTGGATGAGATGCTAAGGGACATGGTTTAGTAGTGGACAGGGATGGTTGGACACTATGATCTCAAAGGTCTTTTCCATCCCAGCGATTCTGTGATTCTTCGCTGCCCTTAACGCTGCGGTTTTCCACGGTGAGGCTGAACTGTTTGGCGATTCCTGGCAGCCAAAGATTCAGCTTTCGGCTTTTTCAGGAAAGAGAAGCAACCCCGCATGTGCTGTTTTTAGCAGGTGCGCGCCGAGTATCAGCTGATGGGGGGAGGAACAGAGAGCGGTGAGATCATCCTGGTGTGAAACGCGAACACAAAGCCCCGTCACCTCTGCGGGCAGCGGTTCGAGGGGCTCTGCTCCTGCTGGGGCTGGAGCCGATCCCGGTCCCGGTCCTGGTGGCCGCTGTGGGGTCGCAGGGTAGTGACAGCCCCGCAGCCCCCGCGCCTTCGCATTCGCCTCGGTGTCATTCGAACTGGCTGCTGGCGGCCAATGGGGCGGCTCCTGCCCGCTGACATCACTCGGCAGCCAGTTCCCTCCAGCTGCAGAGCGCCTCGGTTTCTGCCTTTTTTTAAACTAAAATGGAGGCTGGTCTCTTGCCTTAAGGAGTACACTGCCTTGCCTGCCGGAGCCTAGATGTTGACATGTAACAGAGCTGGCAGCAGGATGGTGGTTGACGCCGCCAGTTCCAATGGGCCCTTCCAGCCCGTGGCCCTCCTGCATATTCGAGGTGAGTTCTTGTGCGAGCGATCCGTGACCCTCCGGCGAGCTCATACATGGCTATTGTGGAGCTCGGAGAAGGGGAGCAGGAAGGCCTTTGTAGCCCGGTCCCCGTCGGGCGGTAACAGCCACGGTAAAACGCGGGGAGATCGAACCCTGTTTTCCATTAGATGCGTTTTGGGAAGATTTAAGCGTTCGTTAGAGGCATTGCATGCAGAGTGAAAAGCAGGTTTTACTGCTTTCTGCTGTAACTCTCCCATCCCCCTTTCAAGCTGTGCTGATGTCAAAGGATGTGAAGTCACTACCCCAGAAAGGTACCGAGCGGGGGGAGGGAAGAGCCGAGTTATGGCTCTACACTTTCTGTAGAATAAGGGCAAACGTTTGGTGTGCTTCAGAGCCTCTTTTGTGTGCATTGTTCACACAGGGCTCATTTAAAATCCACTGTGGCTTCTAAAAGAATTGGGAGTGTTGTTGGGGAGGAAGGGAGGGAAGAGATGTGATGTGACATTTATTATGAAAATATCCTTTATGTATACAGGAAGGATTTCCTAGAAGACATGCTCTTTAAAAAGAAAGCTCTTATGTGCCTATTGCTTTGTGCAATTTTGAATGTTAAATGTCTTCACAGAATATGTTCATTGAGGTTTATAGCATATCTACATTTTATATGATTCATTGGGAAAATACATGTTGGTATGATGCTTTTGCATAACACTGTGCATCTTCTTCAGTATTTTTCCAGTTAGTAAAATTTTGTATTGCTGAGGGGAGGGGTTGGTGAATTTTTTTAGCTGGTTGTTAACCAACCAAAGCTGCTTATTTTTTTTATATCTTTTTTTAAGGTAGTTTTTGTTTAGGACTTGTCATGAAAAAAACAGTGTATTAAGTAGTGATCAGTACACCTTAAACAATTGCGTTTATATGCAAGAAACACACCTGATAGAATTCTCAATTACCTTTTCTTCTCAGCTTTCACTAGTGTAGGCTCGGTGTTAGTACTGAAAAGAATATTTTTTTTCCGTTAATATTCTGTACACTGAAAAATTTTTGCTCTGACAGCTTAAAACACTCCAGCTGTTCAGAAGTCTGTTCATTTTAAGCAGCAGCATTGGTCTTCATGTATTAAGAAATCATTTGTCTTTACCATTTAAAAGAACCATATCCTCCTCCCTCTGAAGCGGGACTGGGTGTATTCTAGAAGACTCTAATTTTGGTCTGTGAGTAGGGGGAAAATGCGATAAAATTCCCTTGAGTTAGAATAGGAACTGTGCTTGTTGTCAAAGGAATATAAATGCAACTGCCTGACCTGTACACAGGTCTTCACTTTTCACTCTGCAAATCACCTTAATTCTCTGATGGATGCTGCCTTTTGGAACGGGGGAAAACCACCATCTTTTAAAGGTGCAAGTCAGGAAAACAAACCAAGCTTGGAACAGGAATGATGAAATGTTATAATGATGAACCTTAACAATCCTTTGTCTCAATGTGATAACAAGGTTCTTGTCAGTGAATTAATCATCCCTGTTGCTCCAGTCAAATACATAATTGTGGAAACAATGAATTTTAAGAAACTGTTCTGACGTTTACTTTCCTAAGACCCAAATTTTTTGTGCACTGGATATACATTAGTAAAGTAGAGGTTAAGGGGTTTTGTGGTTTGATTTGCTTGGTTAGTTGATTTGTTTGGGTTTTTTCAGTGGGTATTGAGAGTGGACTTTCTTGAAAGTAATTAAAGAATAACTGAGAGATTGGTTTGAATTTTTCATGTGGTAGGAAATTACATGGGTCTCTGGTATTATAGCCCAGATGAGTTTCTTGATGCTGGGAGAGGAATAGCATCTCTTCCATACATATATGTATACAGAAGTTGCTTTGATTTTTGGTATATAACTCATCTCACAAGCTGCTCTCTTGTTATCATTACTGCCCTGCCTCCAAAATGAAGCTTGTCAAAGCAGTACATACAAAATTAATAACAGTAAAACTGGTAATTCTGATGCCTGATGACAAATGCTGACTGTTTGTCCCAATCTGTGCTACTTTTAGAGTTGTCCTTTTGCATCATCTGTTGCAGTAAGGATTAGATTTCTAGTACAAGTGCTATATTTTGAGGTGGTGTATTGTATTTTATTTTACCCTAATATTGTACCAAACCATATTTGGCTTCAATTTTATTTCTAAAAAAATAAAAATAAAAAAAAAATCTTTGAAGCCTTGTGAAATAAGGGGTTTAGAATTTTGACTGTTGTTGCTATCACTGTGTCTGCACTATCACCAATAAGTAGTAGCAGTAGGTATTTGTAGGTCTTCAAATACCCCATCTTCTGCAGTTCACTCTGCTGATGGTGTCCAAGGTCATCTTGGATGTGGTACAGCCGTGTAACCATGAGTCAGACAGCTGTGGAAAGAGCTATGAGAAGTCTTGTCATGGTTCCCCTTTCACTCATGAGTTGACTTTAACCTCAGGTCCTTGGCCTTGGTCATTGCCTCAGCGAGGTTGTAGCTGAGCAACCTGATCTAGTTGAAGATGTCTGCTTACTGCAGGGGCATTGGTCTAGATGATCTTCATGGTCATTTCCAATCCAAACCATTCTATGGTTCTGCATGGTTGTCCAGCCACATGCCTCGCTGATCCTGATGTGTTGACTACCTGGCTTGGCATGCCTCTTCACTGTGCATTTGTTCTGCAACCACTGGACTGACCCTGATCACTACCAAGTACACCTGCACTTCTTTCCTCATTCACGTACTGTGATAATGTGCCCTTTGTCACAACCACAGACTTCTGGCAGTTGTTCAAGACCAATCTGTAGAAATCAGGTATGCAGAAGATGACTTTTGACCTGTTATTGGAAAACAGCAAGCGCCGAAAGAGCCTAATCCACACTGAATGCAAGTGGCATGGAGCCATTTCTATATACTGAAAGCACTGGCTCAGTGAGAGTGGTTTGGCGTGCAAGGGCAGTGAGCCCTTGCTTGTTCCACCTGCAACAGGCTTTCCTGGAGATCAGTTATGCTACTGCTGCATTGATCTTTCTAGGGTACAAAGATAGTGCCTAATGGTCAGCTGAGCTGCTTGTGTCTTGTTATCACAGTGAACTGAAAATTTAACTTCCATTGGAGTAATTAAAAGCTTCCAAGAAAATAACAATTTTGTTTTGAACAACCGTTATGGCCATGGAATAACTGCTGTGGTTTGTGATCCTGGGCAGACACTAGTGCTGGTGGCTGGCTGGGAAACAAGTGGTGTAGCCAAAGCACCTGCTCATGGGATATGTGCATGGAGAGCTCCTTTTAGGATCTTTGCGTGCACAAGGGTCACTAGCTATGAAGGTGGCATTAGGACAGCATAGCAAAGTGTATTATTGAGTATTATGAATCTAAGATCTTTACATCAAGGAGGGAAGCAAAGTGCTGAGTGTTATTTTCAAGATAAATCTTTCTCCTTATGGAACCCTTCTGGCAGCTGAAACCCCTAGGGTGATGGAAGTGCACTCAAAGCCCTAATAGGAAGATCCACATAAGTGAGATGCGACTTGGGGGGGGAATTGGGACATTTTGATTTCTGTCTTGGCATTTCAAGCAAAAAAAGCAGCTGTAAAAGCAGCATGGATTAGAACAAACAGTAAACATTTGTCACTAGACTTCAGGGTTACCAGTTCATATTTACTGCTGTGAGTTGTCTTGCTGAAAACTGTAGCCATCGTGCAGAGTGCAGGTAGAAAATAATCATAATTCATTCTGCAGGCAGATTATAACTGTACGTTGTGTTGTATTCGTTTTAAGAATACAGTGCAATGCTGTTAAGAAAACTCTCTTAATAGTATTGTATCAGTAATGTAAAAGTAGCCCAAATGTCAGTATTTTTGTGAACTCAAGACACCAATATTTGATCTAAGTAACACTATGCTCTCATCTGCAATGGCAGGATTAGCAGAATGTAGGAGTTACTTCAGCGGCTTAGTTGCTGACTGGCTGGGATTGGTAATGTGTGTTCATGCTTTTCAAAAATTGTTCTCAAGATGTTTTGCAAGACATACTGAAAGTTGTGTAGGAAGGAGGATGAGAGTGCCCTGATACTGTGTCAGCTCAAACTGAGGCTTCTTATAGGCTGTAACTTGTTCCAAATATCTCATTGTCTGTCCTTCTCTGTCTTCCAGAGGAGCATTTTTTTGTTGGTTTTGACAGATCCAACCTTATTTAAGTTACTTTGAATTTTGTGAAAGATGGTTTGACTCTTTTCAAAGAAGATGTAGGCGATGTTAACTTTGTTCTTTCAATGTGCTGCTTATGTATTAATCTTGAGTAAGGGATGATGGAACATAAGCAGCACATTGTTATAGTCAGATGTTCATATTCCATCTTCACATAGTGCTTTTCTACAAGGTGTGGCGAAAAATGTCAGTGGTAATGTTTTTGTGATGTAAATATCTGAATATTTAGATAGAAGTTTGCATTCTTGTCAAAGGCCAATGATAAATCACTTTGGTTGCATTAGCACCAGGTACCTGGTGGTGGTGTTTTTCCTTGAGCTTTGGCCACATTTGATTTGGAGCTGAGGGGTTACCTGATTGCTATGAACTACTGCCAGGTTCCTAAACAAGCAAGTGCTATCTAGTTATTGCCAGGTGCATTTCCATTTCCTTTATGTTTTCATGCTTGGCTTTGAAAGGTCAAGTCCCTTTTGACAATGTGCAAACATAGGAAATTACTTTTAAGTGAGCTGCATATTGCATTTATACTTGAAGTATGTAATTTATTTCTTAAAGGAGAAAAGCTCAGCACTCTTATTTTAGAAAGAACCCAGAACGTATTTGTTTCTGGAAAAAGTAATTGACCTGAAGATAGTTTTGTCTAACTATATTTGCTAGAAATCATGAAGCTCTTGCTTTGCAAGAATTGTTTCTGAGCTATTAAAAAAAAAATCCATTTTGTAATTAAGTGGGAAGCAGAGGCCAAAGCTCATGCTTCAAAAGTAGTACAGACCAAATTCAGCGTGCAGCAGTAGCCATTAATCTCCTGATGTACAAAAGGAGGCTGAAAGAACTGGGTTTGTTTGGCCTGAGGAAGAGAAGGCAAAGGAGAGATCTTGTCTTCAGCTAACTGTGGGGAGGGTATAGAGGAACACAGCTGGTTCTTCTCAGAGCTCCACAGTGACTGAGAGAGAATTAACCACTGAGTTGCAGCACAGGAGATTATTTTATGTTATGAGAAAAAAATCGCCATAAAACCGGTTAAATACTGGAATAAGATTCCACAATGGGCTGCAAAATCTCTGAGCTTGGAGACGCTTAAAAACTTGACTGGATAATGCCATGAGTGGCCAGGTTTTAGTTGAGCCTGTTTTGAGTGGGGGATTAGGCGAGCAGAAATGAGACAGTCCCTTCTGGTGAAAATTATTCTGTGATTCATTGTTGCATGTGGGACTGATGAATGACTGGACTTAATGTGACTTAAAAATATTAAAATATCAATTTTAATGTACTTCTTAAAAATCTAAAGAGCAGTATTCTTATTGCAAACCATGTCTCTTTTTCCTTTTTTTTTTTTTTTTCTTCTGTTGCATTCAGTTACTAAAGGTAGACTTCTTAAATATGTTTGGTGCCAGTGTGTATTAGGAGTATTTTACCTCTGTGTTAACTCAGTTTTTGGTGTTAAGGTCTTGTAAATTATTCTTATTATTGTTTTGCAAACTGTTAAAGATGGATGAGCCTTTTTATCAGGGAGTGCAGTGATAGGATGAGAGGTAATGATTTTAAGCTGAAAGAGGGGGAAATTTAGATGAGATATTAGGAAGAAATTTTTTTACTTTGAGGGTGGTGAGGCACTGGCATGGGTTCCCCAGAGAAGCTGTGGATGCCCCATTCCTGGAGATGTTGAAGGCTAGGTTGGTTGAGGCTTTGAGCAGCCTGATCCAATGGAAGGTGTCCCTGCCCATGGTAGAAGGTTTGGAACCAGATGATATGGATTTAATGGTTCTATAAATAAACTAGGACTCATAAATGTGCAGTCGTCTATTTCACCCACATTTCTTTACATTTATGATCTTTTGGAAATATCTAATAGATTGAATTAATTTACTCAGTATCATGAGATTTTTCTGTAGCATTTTTTAACAGGCTTTAACCTTACAGTGAATACTGCAACAAACTATGTGACCTTGCTATTCATATTCTGTGACGTTTATGAAAAAACTGAACAGTGTGATTTCTGTCACAGATTCTTACACATTTCTGGTAATCTTCCTGTATTACAGAAACTTTATGTTGAAAGTCTAAAAATCCAGGGATAATTGTCATTTATCAACTTTCTAATATTTATCAAAAATCTTCTGATTTTTGATTGTTGCTCTGAAATACATTTTAAGATTAAAATTCAGTGTGATCTGTTTCTGAGGAAAACTTTTGTTCCCATTACTATTAGACGCTTTTAATAATTAATTTCAACTTCTCTGGAGTCAGCTAATTCTCTGTGTGCTACCAGATACTGTTAGCTACTGAAAATGCTTTGTAAGCCACACAGATAAGTGAGCACCAGCAATACTTAATATATACAGGAATATTTTAATAGTATGTGAACAAGTTGTTTCTCTGGTGGTAGTGGCTTTTATGTTCTAAACTTAATGCCCAAGAATAAAGTCCTATACCAGTGAAAGTACAACCTGTCAGCTTAACAGAGCTGGTGCTTGGCTGCTGCCTGCATGATTATCTCAGATGACAAAACAGTTTAATGATGCTCTGAGTGTGTGATACCTGAAAGCCACATCTGCACCTCTTTTAATCAATTCCATTTCATGCATGTACAGAAGCATGCAGCACTATTTCTGCTGTAATTTACTAATTAAGTTTTCTTCGTTTTCAAATGAACTGAAAATTAGTTTTGGAAGTGACAGTTTTATGTCAGACTTCAAATTTTGTAATGGCTCATTGTTGATAGCGATCTGAATTTTATAAGTAAATATTTTCTTTATAGTCTATGTAAAGAAATGTATGAAATGTAAAAGATGTGAAAACTAAGTAAAATTGTTCATTTAGGCTTTCTCTAGTTTACAGCAGTCTACTCATTTTGAGTTCTAGGGGAGGTTTTTGGTTTGCTTTTTCAGATTAAAGCTACAAGGCGTGTATCTTCACACAGCCTCCAGAACTGAATTCTTGTATTGCTTTTGTATTTAAGGTGAAATCGTAACAGTGTCAGTGGTGTTTCAAGTGTGTCCTTTGTCATTCAGGCCACATTGGAAAGAAGACTTCAGCAAAAGAGTTTTGAGGGAACTGGCAGATGTGCTGGCCAAAGCCCTTTCCATCATCTTCCAACAGTCCTGGATGACTGGGGAGGTTCTGCTGGACTGGAGGCTGGCTGATGTCGTGCCCATCTATAAGAAGGGGCACAGGGAGGATCCAAGGAACTACAGGCCTGTCAGTCTGACCTCGGTACCGGGGAAAGTCATGGAACGGGTGATCTTGAGTGCGATCATGAAGCACTTGCAAGAGAACCGGGTGATCAGGCCCAGTCAACACGGGTTCACGAAAGGCAGGTCTTGCCAGAGTAATCTGATCACCTTCTATGACCGAGTGACTAGACTCTTGGACAAGGGAAAGTCTGTGGATGTATCTTCCTGGACTTTAGTAAAGCCTTTGATACAGTTTCTCACAGCATTCTGCTTCGGCCTCTGGCCTGGACGGGCACACTCTTTCCTGGGTGAAAAACTGGTTGGCTGGCCAGGCCCAGAGAGTGGTGGTAAATGGAGTTAAATCCAGCTGGAGGCCAGTGACAAGTGGGGTTCCCCAGGGCTCAGTGCTGGGTCCAGTCCTGTTTAATGTCTTTATCAACGACCTGGATGAAGGCATCGAGTCCTCCCTTAGCAAGTTTGCAGATGACACCAAGCTGGGTGGAAGTGTCGATCTGCTGGAGGGTTGGGAGGCTCTGCAAAGGGACCTGAACAGGCTGGACTGCTGGGCTGAGACCAACGGCATGAGGTTTAACACGGCCAAATGCCGGGTCCTGCACTTGGGGCACAACAACCCTGTGCAGCTACAGACTAGGAGAAGCCTGGCTGGAAAGCTGCCAGGAGGAGAAGGACCTGGGGGTGTTTGTTGACAGCTGACTGACCATGAGCCAGCAGTGTGGCCAGGTGGCCAAGAAGGCCAATGGCATCTTGGCTTGTATCAGGAACGGCATGACCAGCAGGTCCAGGGAGGTTATTCTCCCTCTGTACTCGGCACTGGTGAGACCGCACCTCGAGTACTGTGTTCGGTTCTGGGCCCCTCACCACAAGAGGGATGTTGAGGCTCTGGAGCGAGTCCAGAGAAGAGCAACGAAGCTGGTGAAGGGGCTGGAGAACAGGCCTTATGAGGAGCAGCTGAGAGAGCTGGGGGTGTTTAGCCTGGAGAAGAGGAGGCTGAGGGGAGACCTTATTACTCTCTACAACTACCTGAAGGGAGGTTGTGGAGAGGAGGGAGCTGGCCTCTTCTCCCAAGTGACAGGGGACAGGACAAGAGGGAATGGCCTCAAGCTCCGCCAGAGGAGATTCAGGCTTGAGATTAGGAAAAAATTCTTCACTGAAAGGGTCATTGGGCACTGAACAGTCTGCCCAGGGAGGTGGTTGACTTGCCTTCCCTGGAGGTGTTAAAGGTGCGGGTGGATGATGCACTTAAGGGCATGGTTTAGGGATTGATGGGAATGGTTGGACTCGATGATCTGGTGGGTCTCTTCCAACCTGGTTATTCTGTGATTCTGTGAAAATTGTTCAAAACTTCTAATCTCATAAATAATTTCAGGGAAAAGTGTGTGGCCTGCTCTTTGGGTGTAATAAGTTTTTCTTTTAAAATGGTTTCCAAAGGAACTGTAACTAACGTAACTATATAATCTTGCATCCAACTTGTTCCCAGAATATTTTTGAGTCTCTTGCTCTGGTGACATGTATACTTCTGTATTAAGTATCTTAAAAAAAAAAAAATCAATGTACAGGTGTTTTGGAGGAATGTTTATTAAAATTATTTAAATGCTGTGAAAAAATCTGTGTTGTTCTTTCACCAGGAGGAAAATTAAGATATTACTGACATTTTAATCAAAATAAACACATCTTCTGTAATGTAAAATTTTGAGCATATATTTTACTACATAACTCTTCTTCCTCCCTCTTATTGGAAATTCACTACCCAATGTAGTTTAAGGGATAGGGAATGCTCAAGTTCATTTTAATTAGAAGAAATTAAAATAAATTATTTTTATTGCAGATCTAAATGTGCTAAAAAATGTAAATGAAATAGTATCTAGGGAAAGGTGCTGGAAGTGAGATAATTATAAACATAAAAGCATCTGGACACGCAGTAGTGGGTCAGTCTTGGATTCATAGCTAGTAAAGCTAAGAACTTGTCTGTGCCCTGTAAATGCATAGGTTTGTTGGAAGCTCCAATATAAATGCATTACATAATGAAGTTCTCCACTCATTCTGCTGTGTGAGAGGAGTGGGATTTCAGTGCAAATTGTCAGCAGAATGTTAGCTTTTTTGGCAGCTAGGCAGCATCCTCTGTTCCGGACACTGTTGCTGGTAGGTACAGTTTCTGTTCATAATAAATTCCTTTGACACTGAAGACATCTGTTTGAAGGAAATGTACATGTTTTCAGACAATTATGATGTGAGCAAAAATGTTGGATTGTGCTAGAATGATCTTTGAATTAAATGGAGCATTCCTAAGCGCTTCACTCCTGTTAAAATACACAGGTATATTACATCTTTAATCATCTTAAAATGTGATTTAGGTTTAAAGCATGTGTCTTAGTGCATTTTGAGATGGGCCTGGTTAGCTTTCTACCATACTGGAATCAAGACTTTCCTTGCTGAAACACAGTAAGTTGTTAGCGTTTCAGATGGCCAGCAGTGGCTGCTAAGCAAGGTACTGACCTAGCCCTGAGATGATTTTTTTCCAAAACATTGTTGATATCATGCTTGACCATGACTTACTGTCTATTAAAACTTATTAAGAAATTGCTCTCAAGCTCACTAAAGTTCTGGTGGTATTTAGTGATATTTCAGTGTATCTTATAATGACTGTTTGAATGCTGAATGGCAATTTGGGATGACTACATTTGTTGATCAGCCATTCAGGACCTCTATTGGCATCTCAGCTGAGAGTTACCTATGAACAGACTTCTCAAAGGACCTACCGTGTTTGTTATTGTATCTCTAATTTTGAAAAGGATGGTGAATTTAGAAAGCTGATTTAGTGTTGCCATTGAGGAAAGGTATTGGAAGTGTTTGTCAATTTATAAATAAAAGTTAGCTTCAGACAAGCTAGAAAGCTTGCAGTTGTGGTTATAACTTAAAGTTCTTGTATTGAGGCTGTGTATTTGGTATAGGTTGCATTAAGGGTGTGAAACACGTTTGATCATAGCCAACCATGAGTGTTTCTTCGTGTTTTCTAATCTATTGTGTCATCTCTTTCTAAGGTAATGTATGACCCAACATTCTTCAATGAATTCTTGTGATATTTGTTAGTAATTATTCTAAATGTCATAGTTAAATTCATCTGCTTTGTCTCACAGAAGCATCCAACAGAAAGCAAGCAATTATCCCAGGGTTTAGCACATGTCCGGGGAGGGAAGAGGGGAAGAAGCAGGCTGACACGCTCTGAGGAAGTAACCAAGTTGGTTTACATTTTGGTGGTTGATTGTTCCTTGACTTATATTTATTGCAGATGTGTGATAGGTAACACTGATTGGCAAGTTACTCAGACTCAGCAGTATCTAGAGTTATGGATCTGTGTGTGGAGTGTGGGTGTGTTTTGGGAAGCAGCACTCCTGCTTACAGCAGGTGGTCAGGAACAAGCATCCCGAGTGGCACTGTTCGTTCAGTGTTTCATGGGTTTCTTCGATTCTCTTCATATAAATCCTCTGAATTACACCATGCACTTGAATTATGTTCTGTAATGTTAACTGAAGTCTGGTCTTGCCACAACAGTGCTTCATATTTTTCAGAGATATTGTTACACATATTTAAAAGCAACTTTAAAGTTTATAAATGCAATTGAAGATCTTGTGTAACACACTTGTTTTTATGCCATGAGAATGGATTTGAGAATGCTGTAATGGTTAGGGAGTTGAGGATTTTTCTTTTAGGTTTCTAGTCAGTGCTTGATGTTTGAAAATGGATTTTGGTGCCATATTAACTGTATCTATGTCAAAAAGCTCTACTGAATTCTTTGTGTTTGGTTTCTCTCTTCTCTTGTTAAGACAGTTTTGGGGTGGTTTTTTTTCCTTCTGTTGTCTGATTATCCTCCCTGTCATTTTTTTCTCTCTGATTTTCCAGTGGAAATTTTATTTTTTTAGCTCAAACATATTTCATTTGTCATTTTCTATAAAAGCATTCCTGTTTTCTTCTTCATGGTATGTTGCCTTTAAAGTATTTATACAGTTACCACTTTTAGTCTTCACTTTGTATTTTTATACATTTTAATGTTGTCTAAAAATCCTTATTTCTCTATTATATTCTCAGGGATTTAAAAAATTTCACATGGCTTCTAAAGAAAACAGTTGACTTCTTGTAAAACTCCTTGTAAAAGCGGGAGCTTAGGTGCAGGGTGGTGTTGGTCTAGTTTTGAAAAATCACTGGGTAATGAGGTGCATGGATTATTCACTATTGATCTACTTTTATCATCGCTAGACTTATGATGTACACCTGGAAAACGTGTTATTGGAAGGAATTTCAATGCCCCAGGTTGTTGAGTGTGTACAAACTATGCCAAATAGTATTTTTTTTTCTGTTTCTTAAAAATCTCACATCTTGAATCTTCACTAGTTAAATGTCATTACTTAGTTTCTCTGTCCTCAAAACCACAACTTAATGTTATATGTAGGAAGTGGCCACCATCACGAGTAACCTTCAGCACTGGATTCCCCAACAACTGTATTTTTCAGAGGTGATTAGTGTTGTGAAACACCTGGTTTGAGCTTTACTTTCAGGCCTGACAAACATGTGCTGCTCACTCCTTTCAGGCTGTCTTCAACTGTGGTGGTTTTGAGTGGTGGCTTTTTTACTTTTTTTTTTAACAGTATCTAGTTTGATTCTGGAAGCCTTTTTCCCCATTAAATGGAAGAATATATTGCTTTAAAAGACCTGTAATCTAATGAAAACTACTCGTTTGAATGAAAATTTAGCCAAGAGATTTCTTTATGTAGAAACTGAAAGTTTTAGATAGTGTGTACCTTATTACTTAATGAATTCCAACATTTTACTCCTCTCTTCCCTTTCCCCACATCAGTGTCGTGATTAAGACTAGTTTCATAAGGAAGCTGTCATAGGTGAAATAAATAACTTTTTCCTAGATGGAGTTACAGCTAGATCCAGGCTGCAGATCAGCACTGAAGCAATATCAGTGCTTTATTAAAAACATAAAGCTTGAATGTTCACTACTAACCAGGACTTGTTTGCTGGAAATAAAACTGCTTTAAATAAAACCATCAGGGTGCCTGAATGTTCAGACCTTTGAACGACTTGAAAATAAAGTAAAATGCAGCTTGCTTTTGAATTTTAGGTAGAAAATGTGCCATAAATGTATGATTTTAAGCATTGGTTTTAAACCTTATTTTCTGTCAATGTATAGGGACGTAGTTGTCATATTTTTGGTGCTGGTCTTTCGGGTGTGTTGCCAAACATGAAAACGCAGCAGTTAGGAGCAGTGCAGTTTCTCCAAATGCAGAGAAATTAAATTACAAGTTTGTTGTGTTAAGAACAGCCAGAAGGTATTTCTGGCAGCAGCTCAGTTCCTTGAAAGTAGAGGAGTGAATGTAGCCAGTAATTTCAGCTGGTTCTCATTTCCCCCCCCTGTCTCCTGAATGCTTGAGCTGCTACCGAGCATCATGGTAAAGGCAGCTGATACAGACAGGGTCAGTCAGTGGAACAGGTACTGCTTGGAACTTGCCTTGTTGCATCCACCTGCAGTTCGCAGGTCACCTTCTAACTGGCCTTGAACATAACAGCTTTTTTGTGATAAAAACTGGTTGGAATAGTGTTTTCTTGTAATCGTTACAGAACCTCTTACATACCTGTAAAATATTTTCTATTATTGATCAGCAGTTGTTTGGGAGTCGTAGCTTTGTTGTAGAGCAGGGTGAAAGTCCATCTAATCATCAGTGCCCTGTTTCTGACAGGATATGGGTTATTTCCAAAAGAACACCAAAAAGTTACTGAGAAGTACTCTGTAGGAATGTTTCAGGTGTCATACATGGTTGTTAGAGAAGGTCCTCAAACTTACAGCTCAATTCTTTTGGAGTAAGCCTGCATTCTTTTATGTCATTACATCACATACATGTGCATCCCTTTATCCCTTATTGGTGAGATAAAGAGCAGAAGCTTGTTCCTCTTCTGTGCCACTCTAAAATTTTTATATTTCATGCTCTCCATTCTAGTACAAGCAGTTTGGTTTTCCTTGAGTGTTCCTGTGGCTTTGATTGCTGTGGTCCTCTTTTTTGTTTTGCTTTTCTACAGGATCTGTACTGTTCCAAGTACAACAATATAAACAGCGGTATGTTTTATGCATTTTCTGTTCCAATGTATGCATACAGCAATATCTTGCCTGCTTTGAGTTATGTGCAGCCAAACTCCCACTCCCAGGGTTGCTAGTTATAGTGTAAAATGTGTTGCATATTGTATATAATTATAGCACTTTCTTGTATTCCTTGAGTTTATTTTTAAGTGCTGCTAAAAGTAATAGCTTTAATTAAACTTTTCCACGCATGAGTTAAAGGATTTCTTCTTACACCACCTCCTTATTTCCAATATCATGCATTAGGCTAGAACACTGTTGACTGGGAATGTCATCTCTAAGTAGTCTTGATTATTGTCATAATGATTTTGATAAAACCAGTGAAAACTGCAGTGAGTCTATGAAATAATAGAAATGCAACAACAATTAGTTCTGTATCCCAGAAAAGTACTCCTTGCTTGAAATTAGGGTAGGAATTTTAACTGTTTCAAAAGAAGGTAAATGCTTAAAACAGAATTTTATCATATATGTTAGTTTTCTGTAATTGTCTTTGTGTTCTTTTCTTAAGGACTTGATCACTAATTCTGGAAAAAGTGCTATTTCTGATAACTCACATTTCAACAGGTTATGCGCTTTTTCTCATGCGTTGCAATCCTTCTGCCTAAATATCTGGCAATTTCTGTTTCTCTTACTCAAGGTACTGAACTCTATTTATTCTTTGAAAAAATGCTGCCATGGTACTATCAATTGAAATGTCTAGGAAGACAATGGAAGATGTTGGACTGCCTGTGCTGAAGTACAACTAGTGCAAATTATAAAGTTCACTAAAGCTTTAATTCTGCTTGCTTTTCCAATAGACATCAAATTTGCAATACACTAGTAATTCCTTTTGAGCAGAAGGGACCAATGTTATCAATATACTTGACGATGCATTCTAGATAGTACCTTGGTCGCAATTAAATGTCATTTTTCCATATCATTAAAAATCCTAGCCCTTCAGTAGGTTTGCAAACACATTTCGTAAGATCATAAAAATCACTGGGTTGGAAAAAACCTCTTGGATCATCAAGTCCAGTCATAGATATATTGTCTACTTGCAAGCAGGGTTAACCTTACACACTCTGATGTTTGCACCAGTGTCCTAAGGAAGTAGTTCCTTTTAGCATGTGATCTTCAGTTACATTTTCCATGACTTGTTTTTGCACATGCTCCCTCTCTTCTTTATGGTGATCTGTGTATTCTTTGACTTAAACCTCTGTGTTTATGACAGAATTTGGCTGCCCATTTAATATGAGAGGAAGTTGGGGGTTTTTTTACTGATGAGTGTGATCATAGTCTGGTAGCCATGTGTATCTGACAGTTACAAAGAAAAAGGGCTATTTTTTAATGAAATGGGGAGCTGTCAGCTGAGCAAAACTGGTACCTTTGCTGAGCCTTTATATATGAGGAAAGAAGTGCTCACATAACTGAGAAGATTCATCTTCTGTAGGGATTTTCTGCAAATTATAAACCATGCCTCTTGTTTTCTGCTTTCAGAATGATGTCACGTAGAGGGTTTTTCTGACCTGAAGTTGCGTTTTATGATAGAAATTGTATCAACTGTTCTTCCTGTCAGGAGGCTATCTAAAACCTTTAAAGTTCTAGCAGTTACAATCTGTGCTAGAAAACAGCTGTTTTATGTGACCTCTCTGTGTCACCTACTTACCCTGCCTTGCCTTTTGTCCTCCATTCAGCTACTATTAAATTGTTGTAGTAGAAAAATGGGTTTCTGTGAAAAAGGTAGAGGATGGATCAATCATCAAAGCCACTTGATGCCACAATTACAATACAAAACTAAAAATGTGATTGTTTTTAATATATATATACTTGAAGGAATATTGAAAAAGTTACCCAGAGGAAAGTAGTTGTTTGTTGTTGGTATTTTTTTTTTTTAGAATATAACTATGATTTATTTCTTCAGCTGTGCTGTAACTTAAAATAAAAAAAATAACGGTGATTCTTCAGGGTGCTCTTAAGTCCATCCTGGGTACAGAACGTTGCCACATCCTGCCTGAGAAACAAGGAAGGATGGAGGGAGGATAGTTACCATTGTGAACAGTTGCAGGGAGCTCATTTAGCTTTAATTCACAGTAAGAATGGCTGAAGATGTCTATGAGGCTCCCAAGGAATCACTTTTCATTCAAAGTCGACTTAAAATTTTACAACCAATCATCTGTGTTCTGCTAAGGCAGTCGATAGCCGAGTTCCTGATCTTTCCCTGGCTATTTCAAACTGAGATACAGACTGAAAGTGCTGCCTTTCGCAATGAGCTACTGGTGTATTTAGTCTGATAATAAAAGTGCAGCTGGTGTCAAATACACAATGGAAGGAAACATACTTTATACTCATTGACAAGTTTATGTGGCAAGACCACAGTGTAGGATAATGCTGAAGATTTTAAACTGAATAGTTATTTCTGTATTAGTACTGTAAAAATAGAAGGGGTAGAGCTTCTGTCTCTAGGTTTTTTAGGTAAGTTGATCTATCAGTTACCCTGGGACTGAGAGGAAAGAAGCTCTGAAAAATCTGAACAAGACAAAAAGCTGATCCCTCAGACCAGAGGCTTCTCTGCTGTCATAGTACCTACCTTCTCTTGATATCTGGTGTGTTTTCCAATCTCACAAAAAAGGCAGGATAAATAATGCAGATTTAGGCATAAAATACTCCTTGCAGTACTTTTCTGTGTGAAATTCTTTGTGGATCTGGAAAACTCTGCTCCTGTTCCAGTAAGAGACCAGAAACCGTGCTCATGTAAAGTATGATTATTGATAGGGATAAGCATTTGGATCAAATGAAGATCCTTAAGGTTATGTTAGTGCCACTGTTCAGAAACAAATTCTGTGGAGATTATGTAAATAGTGGTTAGCAAATCGGGGGGGGGGGCGGGGGTGTATGAGGTGTTTGGTTTTATTTGATTTGGGGGGAGATGTTTGGTTTGTGTTTTTTTTTTAAAAAAAAAAAAAAAAAAACAGACACTGCTCAGTGAATAGGTCCAAATGCCACTTTTGGAATAATTGTGTGGAGTTGCTTCTGAATAATCATGGCCTTCCCCTGGTCATTGGGGAATGTGACAAGTTTTGTGTTATGGCAGTCTCTTCAAATATGTCAGTCAACTTCAGCACTTGGAAATCGGGGTTTATCACTTATTTGAGGTGGAGGGTGATGTAGAAGTTGCTGTGCAGTTAACTGAAAGAGTGTAGACAGGTAGCCCCTAGTGTGTGGCCGAGGAAAAATGACTCCTCGGGCTGTCTCAAAGTTGCTCTCCAAGTGTGTTTGTGTTCTCTGCACAAAAATTGTAGTATGCTCAGATCAGCTTCTTAGCCAGCTTCTCTTTTCAGTCATACTGAAACCTTTCAGACCTTAAAACCAGGGATGTTCTTGATCTGATAGCAGCTACTCCACAGACAACTACCACAAGAGATTTGAGATGCAGACTTGAAAGCTGTTGATGAACACTCATATGGGGAGGAGCACACACAAACTGATGAAATGTGATTCCTTAGGTCAGTCAGTATGAAGAACATCTCTCTGCTGAAATAACAGGGATGACTGAGATACTTAAAATACTCAAGCCACTTCAAAATAAATGATGAGGAAGGTGATTGCCTCCTGAGGGTGTTTCTTGACCCTCTTAGTTGTCAGTCTTTAACTTCTGAGATTAGTGTAATTACAGCTTTAATGCTTCCTCCAATCAAGTTAGTGTACTGTAAATTGCTTTAATTGTATGTCCATTACTTGTATGATTATAGTCTCTATTTAGGCTTTGGATTTTGTGGAGTTGCACATTCATAGCACAGTATCCTCAAGTGAAATAACTGTTGTTGCACTTCAGGTTGAACCGTTTCCATTTTGCAGTTAATTGGGGAAAGGTAACCACTCCAACCACTTGGATACAAGACTTCTTACATTCAGGTCATAAATTTGGCTGTCTTTCAGTATGTGAGGTACTCAATCAAATATTCTTTTTTCCTGGAGAAATTTTGTGGCTATAGTTTTAATCCAAATAAACAAAAGTGTGTGTGTGTGTGTGTTCAGATACAAAGTTTGTGTGACTTGAAGTATCCTCGGTTTGTTCAGAGCGCTGGACAGGAATTTTGGTTTATTTGCCAGAAAGCTATTGCTCTGTTTAGGGATGCCTGTCAGTGCCTTCTTTCTAGTTCTTTAAGTCTGCACTGTGCCAGGTGTCTTGGCAACACTTAAGTCTGTAACTGGTTATGGTTTTTTTCATGTATTCTGCATTTTATTCTGTGTGTTCTTCAGGCTTATTACTTTACAGTTGTTTCTTTTCTGGAATTAATCTTCAGACCAGTTAGCATACGTAGCTTTAAAAAATAAAAAAAAGCTAGCTCTTTTAAACCAAATATGTCCTCCAGTTGTATTATAAGAAAAGTTCTTTAGAAAGCAACTTCTCTTCGGGAGGGAGGAACTACTGCAGCTTTTGTTATCTTAAGGAGAAGTTTGTCAGGCGCTAAAGGAGAGCAGCTCATGGTATGTAACTGATCAGCTGGACTGTAGGTATCTGTCTGACATCTGGTTTATGAGATTGTACATGCATGGGCTAGGTTTTGCGTGCTTACATGCAGTAGCGCTACCTAAAAGCCTTTGACAGTAGCTCTTGCTGCTTCTGTTTATGAAAAGTTTACTGTTATATGGTACTCTTAAGGAAAACTGGAAGAAGTGAGAGTAAACTGCAGAAATATCTACAAAGGCAACCTAGTCGTATTCTGTTTTTCAACATGCTGTTATCTTAGCCTTTCATATCTAACAGTAAAGTCATTATGCAGAAACAAAGTGTGTTACAGTGTAAATTTGTGCAGGCTTTTCTCTGGTGTGTTCACATTTCTTGTCTTAAGGTCAGTGCTGTGTTTGTGGCTGTTTCAATTGCGCGTGAATTGTTGCTGCTGTCAAAATGTGATGCTTTTTTCTTTACCTCTGGCTGGTTACTTCAGTGTTTCCTCAGTATCAGGTCCTGATACTGAAAGTTCTTTCTGCATATAATGATCTATAATTTCACGTGCATTAGTCATCTTAACTACTCATGGGGTTACTGAAGTGGAAAATAAATCGCAGGCAGAATTTTGTGGTATTGAGGCTGAAGCTCTGCAGAATTTAAAAGACATAACTTCGGTAACTGTTGAATTCTTAGTCTCATAGAGGAGGTATTTTAATTTGCAAACATATTAATATTTGTAAACAGCAGTCCTAATGTTAGTTCTTTCTTAACAGTAACCTAAACTTACTCTTTTACATTTATATTTTGACTTGGTGATTTAAGCTTACTTTAGTTTCAAATAATAATTGATGGATTTATGTCAAAATGGGTATGTTTTCACTTTTTTGAAGGTTCGTTTTTTTTGGCTAATACTGATGACAAAAGTAGCAATTGTTTATCAATTGTGTGTAGAGTTAGAACTGTGCAATTTAATATCACTTTACCTGCAAGCGCTGAACAGTGAATTAGAGGACCAGTAGGGAGAATTAAGTTGTACCACACAAGAACTGAAATTTGGGAGCTAAAAACTTTCCAATTTTATTTTTATGGCCTCGATATCCTTGTCAAACAATAAAAATACCACTGCACACACAGTGTATAAGGCAAGGCAACCTTTATATCAAATGATGAAGTGTCTGTGTAAAAATTGTAGACAATTGTAGAGTGTTACCAAAAGAGTACAAAGGCTCCCTCTCTGGGGTTTTTTGGTTTTTCTATTTGTGATTGAATATGAAGGAGTCTGTTGTGAGGATATCTGAAGCCTGTGAAATTTTTAATGAGCATCACAGAAGAAAGAAAACAAAATAGTTTCTTATCAGCTACACCTGAGTGATGATTAAACAACGAGTAAATATTAATCTAGATGTTAACTCAGTTTGTTTTAAAATGTATTGTTTTTCCCATATCTTATATTCATTTTTGTCATTAAGTATGGTCTTTTCTAGAAGACGAGTGTTTCATTTTGCAGCGCTGGCCGCAGTTAACCAGTCAGACTCTTGTGAGTGCTTGAATAGATGGATAATGCAGGTCTAACACCTGGATGTCTGAAACAAACATTCAGAATAGTGTTAGAGATTGACTAAATAGTTGAAGATCTTGCTATGTTGCTCTAGTTTCTTTAAGTATTTCTTGTGCTAACAGAGTTTAAAAAACCCCTTGAGTTGTGACTCTGTGACTGGATGTGGTCTCTGCAGCCAATTGTGTTGAGGAAGCACTTGATATAAAAATGGCCTTTGAGAGGTGGCAGCTCCTGGGTTTATTAGAAAGTGGATCTGACTTCAATCTCATGCTGAAAATTAAGATCCACCCATTTATATCTAATATTAAGCCCAGAGTATTCCTGCAAATGTGGCATAATATTCTTTACACAAACTGAGCTGCTTAGGGCATTGCTTGAGGCCTTTTTTTTTCCAGGAATATATTTTTTTCCATGCAGTGTCTATTTCTGGCAAAGGCAAATATGCATCACGGTTGCGATTTCATTAAACCATCCTGTCAAGTGCAGGGTGTTTTACTGGTTTTCATACTTTGGTCTGTTATATTCCTGAAAGTTATTTGAAGATTCGGAAAGCTTGCTTGCAGTCTTAAACGCTGCTATGCCTGGGTCTCGGAAAGTGAAACTGGGGAGAAGAATAAAGTCCACTGCAATATAATTCATAACCAATTATTTTCGTTTTTCAGATGTTCCTCCTGCTGATCAAGAAAAGCTTTTTATCCAGAAGTTACGACAGTGTTGTGTACTTTTTGACTTTGTTTCTGATCCACTAAGTGACCTAAAGTGGAAGGAAGTAAAAAGAGCAGCTTTAAGTGAAATGGTAGAATATATCACACACAATCGCAATGTGATTACAGAACCTATTTATCCTGAAGTAGTACATATGGTAAGTGATTTAACAATGAGAACTATTTTGATTTTTTTTTAATTCACAGTTACTTCCTTAGCTGTATCTCTTAAGAAATCTTACTAAAATCTTCAAAAAACATCACCTGTGTTTGTACATCTGTAAAATGGTAATAGAACAGTGCTTTTAAATCCCATTCCTTTTCTTTGTAAGATAAAAACAGACATGTATATGAAGCAGAAGTAAATTATTATTTAAGTTGGTAAAAAATAAAATATTCTATAAAAAAACAAAGTGCTTTTTTCTCTACAAATCGTTTTTGGAAGAGGCATTTATAGAAATAGGGAGGAAAGTTAAATTTATTTAGCTGTTAAAAATATGTAGGTTGCAAAACTGAAATTATAAAGAAAACCTATAAGATTAGAATTGAGATCACTTGTGCAACCTTGACACTTACTGTTATTTAATCCCATTCGGTAGTGGCAATTGATTTTTGTTCTGTATACAGAGGTGAAAATGAGAGTCAGACCTTATTTAGTGCTCAGGATGGCAGAGGGGAGCTCTGCTGGAAAAAGCTATGTGAATTGTTCATGCATGCATTTGTTTCTCACTATCCAAATCCTGGCCAACTAGACCTGGTTTATTTTTCTGTTGTGCCCAAGTCTGCGGCAGGAGGAGGCCGTGAAACTACAAGAGCGTCTTTCAGCTGTCATTGTGGTGACTGGACACCAGTTGCCTGGAGCAGCAGCTGGGTTGAGGTCTGTAGCTGCTGTCTGAAATACACTGAGAACAGAAAGCGTCTTTTAAAATAGCTGATGACTGCCTTACAAGAAATTTTTGACTGTGCGTGACATGATGTTTTTTTCCTGAGACTTCATAGCTTGGGGTGAATTTTCAGGGGGATGGGAAAACAGTACATCTTAAACTTAGTTATGAACTCTGTGACTTTTTGAGGTCCTCCTACAAATCAGAGACTCGTGAAGCTTTTTCAAAGATTCTCAGGATTCATAGTAAGAAGGTTGTTGCTTATTCTGAAGATTGCTTGTTATTTAAATCAGCCAGAAGTATTTACTGACAGAGAAGTTATTTTCATGAGAACTTCTGAGTATATGAGGATTACTTGTAACTCTGGATGTAAAATGTACCCAAAGCATTGAGGGTGGTTAATGAGATGCGGATCATGGCTTTTCTCATGTCTTGATGATTTATATCTGCTTTTTGCGTAGTGATTACTTGTTTTGGAATACTTGAAACTAATGAAAGAGGAGTTTTGAAGGAGAATAAGCACGCTGAGACTACATTCAAGTAAAGTGGAGTTCATGATGAGTTCTTGAATGTCTAGTTAAGACATCAGTGTTTGCTCCGTGTAAAACTCTAATAGTCCATAATGACATAAGCTTTGCCTTCCCTGCCTGCATTATTTTCCTCTGTCAAACAGTTATGGCTGGAATATATTTGGCTGAGGAGAACATACACTTCCTTTGCGTTCATATGCAACTAATGGTAATGAAGCCCACTCTTCAGTCAGCTTAATAAGTCTTGGGGCAGAATTTGGCTGCGATCTTAATCGCTGTTGTTTTTCTGGGAGCACACAGCTTATCTCTGATAGTTCCTTCTGTGAATTGAAAATTAATTTTATGTGCAAGGTTCTAAAGGCCGCAGGGTTTCTTTGCATGAGGCTCTCGCAGCACTGTGATAAATGCTGTCCGTGGAGACACCTGGACTTGTATTTTGAGATTACATTCAGAGAGCAGTTTTTTTAGACTGCTTTTATGGAACAGTTTTCATTTGGTCATCTGTTCTGAAACAACTGTATTCCTCCTGCAGTAGTATTAACAGCTGCTTTCTTTCAGGCATGTACTAAGGTTTTGGGAAGTTCTAGCAGTAAATTTGTGTAGATTGTGAGGATTTTAAGGAAAAATAAATCTAAGATCTCTTTGTACTTTAAAACTCTTTCAAGAAACCTTAAAGTTGTGTGCTGCTGCTGCCACTGAATTATATTAAGGAATAGTGTTTTCAGTAAAATTATGAGTAATCAATAAATACTCATATTTGAGAGTGGTTTTGGTTTCAAAACTTTGTGGAGTTGGTAGTGCCATAGGAATTAGGACTTTACTGTGTCATTCTGGTCATTGTCACAATTTGGAGGTTACTCATTTATGTATGAGTATATGTTGATATACATGTATATATAAGTGTGTGTGTGTGTGTATAATCTTTGTTCAGTTTTGCTAACACCTTAGTTAGGCCCAACACTTAAGGCAGTGAATTTCACAAGTTACCTGTTTAATAATAAAATAATTTTTCAGTTTCGATGGCTTCAAATATTCTTTCTCTCTGATCAGAGAAGCATCTACCTTATTATCTGCCTTTTAATATTCTTTATAATTCTAGTGGTCGTGTCATCTCTATCCACTCCACCCTCATGCTCTTTATTTTTTTTTTTTCCCTGCACTGTCCTGGGCTAATTTTTAGTAAGATCTTGTCTTTAAGCTATATATTCATCTAGTGGCTTGGTTCAATCAATTAATGTTAATCATAAGTTTCCTTTTCAGAAGATACGAGAGAAATGAATTTTAAATGGATTTAATGTTGTTCTCCAGAATGAATCTTGAATGTTTCTTCCCATTCTTTCTCAAAAAGCCCTTCAAATTCCTTTCACGTTTGTAAGCAGTGATGTGATGGGAAAGGAAATGGTTCTTTACTAAACTTTTTATATAAGAATTTCCATTTCTCAAGTATAACATAATAAGGTTGGATTGATAAGACTCACAACAGGAGCTTACCTCTTCTCAAAACTAGAAGATGTAGTCAAATGTCTGAGTAAATCTTGTAAATGAAAATGATAAATTTAGGGAGTTTTATCAAAAGTATCTGTTACAGGTTCTTAATTAGTAAAGAACATGCTTTTTTTTCCAGCTCCACTTTTGGTGATAACAGGGCTTTATGAGAAAGTTCAGTTGTACACTGGTTTGTCAGAATCACAGATGATCACAGTACGAGTTTTGTAGAACTTTGTGAGAATTACTAGCTGTGAAGAATACAGCCCCAAATTAATGCTGCTTTCCATCTTGGGAAAGGATGGGCACTGTCTGGCTTGTTGTCAGTTTGAAGTTGGACTATGAAAGTCAACATGGAAATGTGGCTGTGGAGGTCCAGGGTAGTACTGGTCTCAGAAATAGATCAAAAGCTTGTTAGCATTATAGCTTACATATTTCTGTAGTGCTCAGAATAATTTCCTTAATGGTGGTAGTGATGATGATGAAGCACTTGTGGGTGGTAAATTAACATTTTTGTGAAGTGCATAGGAGAAGATTACTTTAAAAATTAATTATATACTAGAACAGATCTAATTTTATAACTAGGTATTTTATCAACTGAAGCAGTTTTCACTGCAGCATTTCATGCATTCTGCAAATGAAATTACATTCCCAGTTATATACATGGGGAGGTTGATTTTTTTTTTTTTTTTTCCCCTGAGTTTTATGGATGTGAAGTTTTTTTTAATTCTGATCTTTAGTCTGGAATAAAAGATGAACTGTTATTGTGAATAGAAATGTACTACTTGTGGCTCTGTTTAGCTGTTAGGATAGCTTTCTTCGCATGAATATACAAGTCAGACTTTCAGATTATATAGTTTGTTGCTCAGAGCTGTTTGTGACAGGCTTCACTCAGACTGTTCAGCAGAAGGGAGGAGAAAATATGGTAATCTCTGTGTATTTGCTTGAAAATATTTTCTAGTGTTATACAAAATGGGCCACCAGAAAGCAGAGTGCGTAAGTACCATCACAGCAAACATAGCTGTGAAGCAGTAAAAACGTATGTTGTTTGCTTTTCCCTTTCTTGTTCTCCCATCTTCATAAATAATGTCCTTCAGAGTCAAATATTGTCACTGCTGACAGCACAGAGAATTTAGGCACGCTAGCCCAGTTTTCATAAAGACTCAAATTCCTTAAACTTGAGGGGAAGGGGGTGGGATTTTTGTTAGAGGAGGTGGAGCTGGGTAGAGGATGTGCTGAATTTGTCTTTGGTTTACTTGGTACTTTTATGGGAAATTTGTCTTAGAGGAAATCAGGCTTTGCAGCTTGTCTTAAAAAAATCAGCCATTTAACAGAAAGGCAATGGTCTCACTGATATTTATTAGTTGTAGAACTTCCTAAATTTCACTGGTTTAATAGAGAAGAGTTTCGGGTTTGTACCTTCACTGGGAGATGCTGCACCTTAATTTGAGCAGATTTGTGTTCTGTTGGTCCAGGATATAGAACACTAACCCAATTAATTCAGGGTTCATTGGTTCTGTTGTTCACAGAATAAATTATTCTGATTTGGGGGTTTAACTCCTTCCATTTGGTATTCTCAAGAAAAAAAAAAAAAAAAAAAAAAACATTGTACCTATCACCTTTACATGACTGTGCCTTTCTTCTTTATAGCAAGAGTCTGAGACTTTATCATCTAGAAAGGGCTGATTATTCTTCCATTTACCTAACAGCCTTAGCAAGTTTTAAATTTCAAGTCTAGTCTTCCTTGGATTGTTTTCTTGGAAGACCAAGAATTATTGTAAATTTTCACAGTATATTTTTTAAACAAAAGTTGGAGGTTGTTAGTTGCTTGATGTCCCTGCTTTTAAAAGAGGAAACAAAGATATTTTAGCTTTTGTTTTAATTCTCTGAAATAGTGATTACTCTGCTATGCCAGTCTTGGTCTGTATGAGCCCTACATTTCAATTGCTGTAATGGAGGAATATTTTGAAGGAAAATAGAGCATCAGGCTGACTGCCTTCATGGGAATGTGATGTCTTACGGATTTAGCTGCTGCAGCTTGATACTGCCTCCCACTGTCTGCTCTGCCATCTGTCACATGTGAGATGGCAGGACAGCTCATACATCTATCTGCTCCTTAGCCCTGCCAGTTAACAGGTAATTCACAGCATTATTTTTAACTGTGAATAAAGGTGTTAATGAGAAAAAGTCAGAATGTGAGAATTCTGTTGCTTTTCCCAGAATCCTACCAAAGGTGGGTGGAATTGTTGCTTTCCTCTACAAAGCAGCATGATCCTTCAGAGCTTTTGAGTAACTTTAAAATGGACACTTAAAAAAAAAAAATACTAAAAAACCCAAACGAGCCAATCAGCAAAAAAAACCCTTAGTAAAAACTGAGAGAAGAATAAAAATGCGCGTGTGGGGCATGCGATTATCTGTGATGGAATTTGAATGTGATGAAGAGTGAAATTGTGGCATAAAGTATAAATTTTACATATGATATTGGAGTAGACCTTGCATTCTGAACAGCTACATTATGAGTAAACTCAAACTTGTAGCATTGGAGGGTGGGAGGTGTTTTTTAAATTGAGCTGTGTTATTTCTTGAAAGCTTATGAACCTTTGAGGTGATTAAGCAATTAGAGTCTTCTTTTGCATCCTCGCATGAGACATTCAGTTCAGTGCAAGTTCCAGTGGAGTAATATTTTTCTTTTTTCTCTCTAGCTGGTCCTGAAGATTCCCTGTGCTGGCCTGTTTGTTGAGCCAAGCATTCGTTTTCTTAGAAAGTCTCTGTAAATGTCTTTGTTGCACCTAGTAATGTAGCCTTCTGCAAAGAATTTTCTCTTTCCTGGCAAATCAGCTTTCTGCCCTCTTGTCTCTTACTTTGCCAGACTGGGAAATGTATTTTCGGATTTTTCCCTTAAATACTTGCAAAAAGACACTTCTTATCTGCTGTAGTAATAGGATATCAAAAACAATGTATAAGTTAACTCTTGCTCCATCCTAAATAAGTACCATGAGTACTGGTATGTGTATGCCTTATGCTGAAGCTTCATGTAGCCAAGTGCAGCTGATTTGATAAATCAGTTTTGTGTGGAATGTGGCTCTCCGTTCAGCATATCCACTGCTCTCATTGTGAGCAAATATTTACCAAAATTTACTTAGTGTCTTCATATTTTTATAAAACAGAAGATGATCTTTGTATTTGAAGGCAGAATTTACTTCGGTGTTTTAAGTAGGAATAGTCTTGAAGATAATCTCTTTATAGAGCCTCCAGAGGTTGGGACAGTGCACCACTCAGTTTATTTGGACAGTCTTCTAATTATTTCTGCAGTATGTTCAAGCTGCCAAGAGACTGAGGTATTTGTCTGAAAAGGTGCCTTTTGAAGTAGGGAGGAGGTTTGGAGTTACATACTAGTTTCAAATGGGTTTGGTTGATTTTTTTTTTAATTTGGTACAAAAGTAAGTTTAGACTGCTTGGTGCTGGTTTGATAATGAGTAAGTAACAAAATAGAACAAGATGGTCTCTCTTAGGTGCACTTACACAACAGCTCAATCGATTAAGGTTTTCTGCTTGCTCAGCAATTTGGTTGTTTCCTGCCAACATCTGCCCTACCTAGCTCTGGATTGCAAGTAGAATTGAGGAATTAGTCCTTTTCCTGTACTGGCAGTAATAGCTGTCTTGCGTGTATAGATAACAACTTTTTCAGGTTTTCATACTGGCACATGCAGAAACCTTTTCCTTCCAACTTGCTCAGTAAAACTAACTCCTCAGGGTGTGAGAGCAGCCGTTTGAATCACTGGCAAGTTGTTCCTTATTTATCCACAAAGAAGCCAGCTGGTTTTGCTAGCTGTCATTACGGATGGAGGATTTAGGATACTGCAGACCTTTTAAATTTTTACAGTCTTGGTAAGGTTGCTCTTGACAATCATGCTAACATTATTCCAAAAATCATGTGATTTTTTTTTTCAGCCGACATGTGTTTGTGATTGTATGCATTGTATAAACAGATCTAAATGTGATTGTCTGACTATAGATTTTTATTTTTTAAAAACTCCGTGCATTTGGTTATAAGGTGGACCTGTCTAGACAAGGACCCCATAAAAAAGTTTTCTGTCCATGTGAGAGGGAGGGATTTTTGGTTTTATTAGACTCTTTGAAACTTTCTTCATTTTTAAGGGGTTTGTGAAGAATGTGCATCTTGACAGACACTTGGAAACAAAAATAATTTGTCTGTGTATGTATCAACAACTTGAAAAGTAGTTCTGCTCAACTTCCGTGAGGATGATAAATGGTTTTCAGAGGGTTGAGAGTTCAGATGAAGTGAAAGATGAAAGGATTAGGACATGCATTTCTCCCCACTCAATGTCCCCAGGATGTCAGGTAGATGGGGATGGTTTAAGGAAAACACCACTAAGGCAGAGAGGGAGTAATTTGAAGTGTTTCCACATGTGTATAGCTACAGTGTGAAATGAAACTAAATATTTTACAGAGAACAACAATTGTGGATTATCTCTGGCATATCTGATTCTGACTTCCACTTTTGCAGATTGTTGCAAGGCCTGGTAAAGTGTATACATAGAAAGCGTTTGTGAAAAAAAATTTGTATATGTTTACTTGGGCTTTTAAAGCGTGTGTGTGAAGAGATCAGAGCAATATCCTCATAAAACGTGTCCCGACAATATGATTGTGCTTTAAAGAGTACTGCATAGAAAATATTCTCAAAGCTAGGAATCTGTAAAGAAGAGTTGAATGTGCTTCATTCTTGTTTAAACTACTGAGTTATATAGCTTTTTGCAAATGTTAATTAAAGTAGCTCAGGTAAAGAATTCTCAGTCAAAACCATCATTGAAGTCATTCTTAATCACTCACTTGTTTCAAAGTTCTTATGCATATATGATTTCAGTTTGCAGTTAATATGTTTCGAACATTACCACCATCTTCCAATCCAACGGGAGCAGAATTTGATCCAGAGGAAGATGAACCAACCTTAGAAGCTGCATGGCCTCATCTACAGGTATTTAAGACAAGGAAGTCAGACTCTTCAAGTTTTGATACTTAACATCATTGTTTATTGACTTAAAAATTTTTAGTTTATGTTTCTCTTCAGTTAATTACATTTCTCTGCAATATTTAAAATATTTTTTTAATTTAAACTGATGATCTTTTTCAAAAGCTGTCTGTGTTAGAGGTTAACGACTCATTTCTTGCTATACAGATGTAAAAGCTGTGATTTTAAATGAGTGTCAGTCACTGTGAATGCTTTGATCTGACTCTGGCACATTTCTGTCTTTCAGAGGTAGCATGACAAACAGGAAAACACATTTTTCATAACAAAAGCTTCTGAGCATGGTCAATATTAGGTGTGCTGCATGTCATTTAGCTCAGCTGAATTTCGGTGCAGTTTAAGGAACTTGTGCTTTATCAGGAGAGCAAGAGCAAAAAATTGTGATATGTAAATAAATAAGTTAAAACATAGGGCAGTTCTGTGCAACTAATTACTAATTTTTGTAATGTGCTGCTTATAAAATGGTTCTTTGTTTAAAAGACTAATACTTTTTTTCTTTGGGTTTTTTTTTCAGCTTGTTTATGAATTTTTCTTAAGGTTTTTAGAATCTCCAGATTTCCAACCCAATATAGCTAAGAAATATATCGATCAGAAGTTTGTATTACAGGTGAGGTAAAAGAATGTTTAACTTAAGCTCTAAATTACTTTTCAGTGCATTAGATTCAAGTTAAGTGCATCTCTTTTGCCTCTTTGCAGCTTTTAGAGCTCTTTGACAGTGAAGATCCTCGTGAAAGAGATTTTCTTAAAACAACGCTTCATCGAATATATGGGAAATTCCTAGGCCTAAGAGCTTACATCCGGAAACAAATCAATAATATATTTTATAGGTACGTCAGTGTCTTTTTACTATGGTGAATGTGATCAGGGTTACAAAAGACTGCTAGGAATTTTTTAATTCTTAGTAAGTTTATACCAAATATCGCTACATCTAACAGTAATTAATACGGGTTTGGGAGATATAGAGTAGTCTTGCACATAGCATAAATTCAACAGCTATAATTAGAGTTTCTGTGTGATTCGTTAGGTGGTTTTGTATCTTTAGTTATGAAGCTTTTTGGTCTTAATGAATGGGAGTATTTGGATTATAGTAGTGCCTTAATGAAGTGTAGTTATTCATAATGCAGAAGTTGGGTTTAAATCAGATGACTTGAGTGATTTGGAATTTGCTTGCAGGAACATATTTATTGCCTTTACTTTCCTCAGAACTGCCATGTAGCATCTAGAGCTCATGAAACACTTTAATTGCCATAGTAGTAGTTTTCTATAGTATTCTCCCCAATTAAAAAAAAAAAAAAAAATATAAAAACGTAAAGATGCTTTTCCAAAGGTCTTGAGAAGTGTGATTTTACTACCATTACATCAAGTGTGAATGCAAGAGTGTAGTGTCTCCTTTTTAGTCATTCAGTTTCGGTATGCTTCTCATTTCTACAAATAATTATGTTGCATGTCAGTTTTACACTCCATCCGTCATGCTTCCCGTTTTTTGTACCACTGTTCTTTTCATCCCAACATGGACGTATGAGCCTTATCCCCTTAAGAAAACAGTAAAAAAGCCGCCACATATGCAGTGCCATTTCATGAATGGCACCTGGCAGGGCGGGCTCCCAGCAGGAGCTTCTCTTCCCTGTCTGTGGTAACAAGTAAGCCTTTAGAAGAGGTCCAGAGGGACTACTTAAAAACAATCAGCAAGCTATCACTGTCTGGAAGACAACTGCTTTTGACTGGAGGTGTCAAGAGCCAGGATGTCCTAAGGAAAAAATAAAGGTGGACCTTTCAAATGAACATGGAAACTTTTTTTCCCTGCACACATTTTAAGTTAACTCCAAAATGCACCATTTTGTGAAATATCTGAACCATGTGGTACAAGAACAACAACACAGCGCGTTATAATGCACTCCTGAACAGTGTCTTTATTTGTCACTTCTTGCACTTTAAGTTCAGGGATAATAGAAGCAAAGTCTTTAAACATAGTTATTTCTGTTGCAAGGCTTTTGCAAGACTAAGAAATGTTTTGGTCATTAGATCAGCTTTGTAGTAGTTTGTATCATAATAGTCATTTCAACTTCTTCCTTGAATTAGTTGGATAAGCTCTTAAAGTATGTGTTGAATTTGTCGAAATATTTCCTTTTCTTATACTTTTTCGTGCAAGTCACCAGTTTGTTACTGTGCTTACTTAAGAAATGTGTGGTCTTTGTCTTTTAGTTACTAACCACAATTGCATGAATTCTGTAACAATAGTACATTAATCTTATTATTTTTCTAATGGAAAATATACTTTTATAAAAATTGAGCTGGTATGTTCCTGTTAATTCAATCTAAATCTTTTTGTATTGTTGTCTTTAGTTTTGCTGGGAATTGTTGTCCTGAAATATATGGAAAGCGTCTTTAAGGAGAAAAACCAGTCACATTGAATATTCTGAATTAAAAGTAGCTGATAATATGTCAGCCTATGACAAGTTTTCAAATAGAAAAATATTTTCTAGTGTGGGAAATTATTTTCTTGAAAGTGCACGTCATGATAACTATTTGCAAAATACCTGAACTTGTGCATAGTACTTTCTAAATAAATTTGTACTCAGGCAATTGGGAAGAACAGTGGAAAGGTGATTACTTAGTAATTTACAGTGCTGTATAAAAAAATCCAGAAAATTTTACTTCCTCTGTTTATTACAGAGCCTTCTGTATACACTGAAGTCTGTAATGCCAAAGAGCTTTTTAAGTCTGTAAGCAGTAACTGTATGAACACCTTGTGTTTGCATGCACTAAAGAAGGTTGTGTCATGGCATTCGATAATGCCAGGTGCTCTTGTGTCATTTTAGTATTTGAAGAGTCGTTTGCTGTTTTCACTTTTGCATTATTGAAGTGGCATAGAATGTGATTGGGAAAAGCTCGAGTGCAGGCTGCTTTGTTAAAAGTGGGGGAAAAGAGCAAGCTAGTGTGGCCATCAAAAGCAACTTGATATGCTGCTGATTTGTGTTTCCACAGAATTCTTTCCCTCTATGTGATTCTGTTATCTTTTTACAGAGTGGCTAAAACCAGGGAGGTCAAGGCTACCTATAATGTTAGATGGGGGTCTTGGTGTTAATGTTGTATCTCTCTTCAGCAGTAACTGAGTAAAACTTCTCATTTATTTAGGTTTATTTATGAAACAGAACATCACAATGGCATAGCAGAATTACTGGAAATATTGGGAAGGTAAGTTGTAGGTTTTGTTTAATTAAACTTGCTTGGTCTTCAGAGGAGACTTCAAAAATCAGGTTAGGAATTGCAGATTGCTTTGAGATGTGATTAAAATAGCTTTATATCATGTTGTAAAGCTGTAATGGAGAAAGTAAATTTTATGTAAGATTGCGGAAACACAGCAAAAACTTGAACCTTGTGGTGTTTTGGGATGTGACAGTTCTTAAAATCTCATTTTTTAAATCTTATTTTCTAGCTTAGGATCCTTGTAATTAATACTAGTTGTACAGCAACTATAAGTAAATAACATGAGACTAGTAAAAATTTATTCAATAATTCTTCTGTCATCACTAAATGTGGATAAGCAAAGAAAGCATAGGTTATGAAACTTCCAAAACCTTTTGTTAATTCCATTATATAGCAAACTGTAGTCATGTCTCTGAAAGCCCTTGAAACTAAAATTTTACAAATTAAAGCTGGTAGCCTTTTTAAAACTAGTGTTTAAAACTTCAGGAGGAATAACCTCATATCCTCAGAATAGTTGTATAATCATTTCTCATTCAAATTATTTAAGCATGCACAGCAAGGGTGAGCAAGTAATATATGGGAAGCTTTAATTCTGGGATATCATCTGATTTCAGAGATCTGAAATATATGAAACTTATTTTATTTTTTTTAATGTGTTGGGGTTTTTTTAAGATAAGTTTGGCAGGTTCCTTTTTGCCCGAGTGCTTGTTACTAGAGAGAGAAGCATTAGAATTAATAAAATATATTTAAACATAGTAAGTGGGCAATAGCATTCTGGATGTCTTAACTGATGTTAATGCTGGCAAAGTGAGTGAACAGAAAACACCGCTTTAGTACTCTGGTTTTAGGTATAGGTGCCATATGACCGGGCGTTGCATCTGCACTCACCTCTAACTGGGGTGTCACATGTTGAGGTGCTGATTGGTTGTGTGCTACGGTCTTGCGGAAATAGTACTAAAGAAGTCATGTTTGAGTTATCTGCTGTTCTGGACTGTTCTATTCTACATCCTGTCTCTGGTTCATTCTTTAATTCCATGAAGAAGCTGGGAGAAACACGTATTCAAAGCTTTGATAACAGCAAATAGTTCATAGCAAAAGTTGGAATCTTAAGTGTAGATATGGTCATGTGCGTTGCTTGGAAGGAGAACTTGGGAGCTATGAAGGACTTGGGTGAAGGGTGGGCAGAGATTGATTTGACTGTTCTATTAATTTGTAATCTTTAGAGAACTCGATCAAAAATCAAATAGTCTCTGGTGTGTGCTTAATTTGTACATTTTGCTGTTGCATTGTATTCTGGAGTTTTGGGGGAAAAAACTGCACTGGAAACAAGGATTTTGGTATAGAAGAGCCAATTTTGTATAATTACTGATTCTTATTTTAATTTTCTTTCTCTGACAGCATAATTAATGGATTTGCCTTACCATTAAAAGAAGAGCACAAAATATTCCTTTTGAAGGTTTTGTTACCATTGCACAAAGTGAAATCACTCAGTGTCTACCATCCACAGGTAAGTTTTGTTTGGTGCTTTCTAGACTACTAGTTAAAAGTAAATGTGCCCTGAGAGGTCAGGGGGACTCCAGCAGTCATTCCAGCACTTCCCTCCTTAAGTGGCCTTGGGGAAATCATTTATTATATGCACCTATAATGCTTCACTTATTGAGGCAGGGGGTAAAGAAGATAAATGTATGTGTGCGCATGTGTATATAAATAAAGACCTTTTTTAGAAGTGCTGTTGAATTTATAGATAAAACTCATTAAGTAGTCAGTTAATGTGAGAGTTCTTGGTATTTATCCAAACACAGAAGTTTTTGTTTATCTTGTTCTTGTAATGTTTAGACCTACAAAAATTGCAGAAAAGTGTGGGTTTAACGAATGTCATTTATAAACAGTTTTTTATAAACTACATTGTGAATTACAGCTCAATTCAGTTTTGTGCAACTATCGATATTTTGAAAGGAATTGGGCATTTGATAGGACATCGTTATTTAATTCAATAGATCTTTTTAGAAGTACACAGAAAAAAAGAGAGGTATCTGAGTCATATCATGCTTTTAAACCAGCTCTATCTTTTTTGTGCTTAGTTCCATTCAGGATTCCTAAACTTGGAAATCATACAGTGTTAGAAAAAAACACAGTATTATTGTGATAGGTTGAAGTTTTCTTCATGAGAGATTTTTACACAGCTTTATTTTTTCTGATTTGAAAATTCAACATTTTCTATGGAAGTTCAAGTGCTCCAAGTTTAAGTACTAGTTATTCAAATGAAATTACTAACAGCTTATATTTTTAAGAACAGCATTTGTATGATTACAATCCTCTAGAAATTAGAGATGCATATTTTGGATCTTGCCTACTGGGGCTCACATCAGTTCCTGTTGAAGCCATAACAGGCTCGAGCAGTTCCCATTTGAAAAGTTTTGGATTTTTTTTTAATGTTGTGAACATAACCTTTTGGAGTGTTGCCAGTCAGACCTTTCTCTCAACTAGTTGCAGACATTCTTCTGCCTACCTGACATAGATTGGTCTTTACCTTTTCCCCTTAATTCACAAACTAATTCTCTAAAACCTTCAGGTGATTTACATTCCTCCTTGCTATGAGTAAAAAGAAGATGGTGATGTAGGGATGCCTCTCTTACATGTCCTACTGAATGAAACCTAAGGGAAGGCACTTCATATGAGCGGAGTGTGTGAAACACAGGAGTGAAACCACAAAGATACATGTTGAAACAGTGGCTGATATTCAGAAGGATTTGCTGCCAAATCCAGATATCTGTGAAGAAAGCCAATTTCTATATTCAATTCAAATTTAGTTTAAAATAGTGGAGAGCACTAGATGGTAAAAAACTTTGGACATTCCTCAAATTACCTAGGCACGTTCTTGGTACCAGTCATCAAAAACAGGAAAGGAATTGGGCTCATCAATTGAACTTCCATAAATGGAGAGAAATTAGAAAAATGGTTAAATGGTCCATGACGTGTGCAGTGATCCTCCCATGTCCTTTGGGACTGTTGTCCTATCAAGTGAAAGCGATTCTCAGGATTGAAGTTGGTAAATACTGTAATTTAGCCTTAGCTTGTATCAGTTTTACCTTAATATACATAGTTATCATTGCTTCACATGTATAGAAGAGCCTAAGATTTACAACTGTTCAATGCATTTTTTAACTGATTTAGATTATGAAATAGAAAATACTTACTAAGTCAGCATGGAACACTAAAATGTTAGCAAAAGGGAAGCACTTTAGAGGACTAGATAGTGATTTTTAAATCCAAGTTTGAAAAGGTAAAGTGTGCTGAAATGCCAAGTACTAAGTCTAAAAAGAAAAGCATAAAATTATGTCTTTGGCTGTAACGCAGTAAAAGGTGAAGGCAGTCTGGGATGGTTGGTAAAAACTGGTAAAACACATTTGCCCTCGTGTCATTTAAATTGTCTGCCAAATAATTTTTGTAAAATTACAGGAAAACCATTGTGCTTTTATTTGGATTCAGTGGTGTTCTCCGCTTGCACTAGTGATTTCAGAGTGTGTGCAGTTTCATGGTGAATGCTAATAAAACTCTTTCTTTTACTGTAGCTGGCATACTGTGTAGTCCAGTTTTTAGAAAAGGACAGCACACTTACCGAACCAGTAAGTTTATCTTGCCATTATATTTTTTTGAATATTAATTTGCCTTTCATCTCTAGGCTATTTAAGGTAGTTTGGGTAACAAAGTATTGATAAGTAATTGTTTTTGTTAGGAAGAGTTAAATGTTTAACCATTTTGATGTGTCAAATTCATTTTTTCAACAGTTTTTTGGAATATCTTAAATGAATTAAAATGACATCGAGAGCATACTTCTTACAAACTCAACAGACTATTCTTATTTTATTCTGGCTAACTGGATATGAGATGGTTGATCCAGAAGCAGTTTAGTCTGATATGAGCTTGCCTGGACTGTGGTCTGCTGAGAAAACTGATGTTATGCTGGAACACAAGATTTCTGGCACACGGAGCTACCTACTGTTGCAAGGCTTTTGAGTCAGATCCTGTTAATGTCTGCCAAATTTGGACCGTAGACAAAACCAGACTTTGGTCTGGCTGCACAGAATTGCATAGATGAATACTTTTAATTGTCCTCGATAGTATGTAATGCTTTGCATCATTAAACACAGTATTAAGTATGCAAGAACTAATATGTTTAATCACCAAGTAGCAATCAGTGAAATGATTGCTACTAACAAAAGCACACTTTATTAGATTATAACCATTTCCACTGTAATATTGAAACTGGGATTCCTGAAAAGGAGGAATTAATTCAGACGAGTAGGAATTCTCTTCTGCTTGGAGGTTTTAGTATTTGTTAAGGTATCAAATCTCAGACATTGTCATTCGTGCTGTGTGAGATTTTGAAATGCTAGCTTTCTTCCAGACATCAGCTCGGATGTTGCATATTTCCTCATGCAAGTCTGTACTAATTTGCATCCAAGTCTGTTTCCCTTCTTCATCCCAAATTAGTACGTGATTACGCCATTCTTTAGAAACTTAGCACATGCATCACAAAAGTGCTGAGTTCCCCTTCAAAAGCTCTGTTCATCTCAAAATAAAACTGTTTCCCCTCATAGTTGTCATACGAGACCTTTGAGATCGTATTAAAAAAACTGCATGAATTTCTCAAGGCTTCATTGAGGGCATAGAATCTGTTTGCATGATTAAATATGTACATGAAACATGCATTTATTTCTTACAGAGTTGTCAGTGAAAATATTAACTATTGCTTAGTCTTTACATAAGAATAGCTGGATTTCTGTAAAAAAACCACTATTTCAGAAAAGGAAAAAAAGAAACGATTTGATATTTTTTCCTAAATGAGAGAAAAAAATATTTGAAAGAGAGGCTGATGATTGGTGCAACTTTTAAACTATATAAAATGACAAATATAATCTTTCTTTCAAAAGAATTTTTCCAGAAGTCTCTTCTGAATTTTTTTTTCCTCCTTTTCTATTTGTAGGACTAGACAGACACTGTCATATTTTTTTCTTTATGTGACTTTTTGATCTTCAACCACACAACAAAAGCATTTGTAAGCTTAAGCTTTCAAGATTGGATTCGTTTCTTACCCTAAGTATCTGAATTCAAGATTGAGGGCTGTACCAGTCATTTTTAAGTACTTAACATAGCTTTAAATATTCTTTGAAGGAAAGTATTTTCCTATTCAAATATTGTTTGGGGTCAAATTGCAATAGATGGAAAGCAGTTTTTATAGTGAAACAAACTTAATTTTAAAATCTTACGTTTTGGCTTGAAAACTGACGTATTTGGGGGAAAAAAATCATTATACTTTCATAGCAAAAACATTTGTCTACTCCTATCTTCTTTAAATCATAAATTGCTAACAGTGCAAGAGCCATTATTACTTCAGTATAACTTTATGTAAGATTCTTGAATAAATAGTGATGTGATGGATAACCACACAAATAAATACAATGTCCAACTATATTTAACTGCTAAACTTGTATCACTTTTCAGACTTAAATTCTTGTGCTTATATATTCAGTAGATGAGTTTATTTTTCAGTTAGACTTAAACTTTTCCCACAGATGTTTAGAAAATTTCTGAAGAGCTGTGAGCGAACTGGCAGATAACTTCATTTTGTATCACATTTTTATGGGTCCTTTAGCTGCCTCCTCCAACTGCCCTCCCCTTTCTCCCACTCATCTTCTGGGTGTTTTGGGTGTTTGCTAGGCAGAAAGGGCTCCAGCATGCTGGGTAATCACCAAGAAAGATCGTGATTGCAGTACTGTAGTTAGTTAAATAAAATTCAGTGTTTAGAAGCCACATGCCTAGAGTAGTCATCACCTGTCGATTTAGGTGTTTATAGGAAATAATTTTTTTTAAATACAGTAATACAACTTAATTTCTTGAGCTTTGGAGCATACCTCCAAGAAATGAGATTGAATGTTGTAATCACTTAAGTGGCAGATAATTTTCACTATTGCATAGTAGGAATTTGTGCTTTGTTTTGATGATAATGTTAAGTTCAGGTCAGGTTAATTTCTCTTGTCTTCTGTTTGTTATCTTTGAACATGTCTTTTAAGTGTTTAACTTTGTTTTCTGAAGAAGTGGGTTTGGATCTACTAACAGTTATTTCTGTGACACTGAACTAACTGCATCTGATTGCTGCTGCAGCACAGAACAAGAAATTCAATTTTTGTGTTCTGTGTAAAATATTAGACTATTTAATGAAATGTATATACATTGCAAGGTAAAGTCGAATTATCATGAGGATTACGTTTCCTTTGTTTCTACAGGTTGTAATGGCACTGCTGAAATACTGGCCAAAGACTCACAGTCCAAAAGAAGTCATGTTTTTAAATGAGTTAGAAGAAATTTTAGATGTTATTGAACCATCTGAATTTGTAAAAGTTATGGAGCCTCTTTTCAGACAGCTGGCCAAATGTGTGTCCAGTCCACATTTTCAGGTCTGTACTTACTGAATATGCAGTGATAAGAGGATTTTTGTAAAGCAGACAGTATTGCCTACTGCTATTTTGGCAACAAAAAGTTCATTATGGTGAATAAGTTTTCAATTCTGTGTCAAATTTTAGGGAGCCAAATATTATCTTTATTGTTTCTTTTCAAGAGTGTGGTATGCATATTTCTATTGGGTCAGTCACTTAGTGCTATGCTTACACTTGCTATTTTCAGAAGTACCTGAACCTTTCCAGTACATAGTGTTTGCATTTCACTGCTTGCAATAGAGTTCTACAAATAGTCTTTCTTTGTGAAAACACTGGTTCACTTGAATTTCAGAGTTCATAGGTTACAGTTTGAATCATGTCCCTATCAAGGAAAAAGCTGTTTTTCCACCTCTGTCAGCTCCATGATGCCCCGTTGGTGCTAGAAAAATTTAAATCTTAATTGCAGCTTTTCTTACCTTTCCTTTTCTTACCCTTTTCAATTATTTAAGCAATTGACTGAAGTGGTTTTCCTTTTTTCATTTCATCTTAGGTTGCAGAGAGAGCATTGTACTACTGGAATAATGAATATATTATGAGTTTAATTAGTGATAACGCAGCAAAGATTTTACCCATCATGTTTCCGTCCTTGTACCGGAACTCAAAGACGCATTGGAACAAGTAAGAAACACTTAAAAAATTCTCCGACTTCACTTACGTCTAGTTTTAGGCTTGAAGATGGTTCAGATCTTTGAGTTGCTAGTTTTAGCTAGTTGAAGTGTTTAGTCTGTGACATCAGAGTTGCTGGATGAGGAGGAGACTACTGTTGTCAAAATTTTTAGGAAATACAAAGAATTGAAGATAGTTTTTTCCTTTTTCCATTAAACAAGAAACAGTGCTTTTAGTGCATCTAATCCATGACACAATTTTAATATGAAGTAAATTTGGCATTCATCTGCACTTTGGATACTTGTAAAGACTACCTTTGTTTTCTGATCTCTAACCTCTCAGCTGATTTCATTTCTTCTGTATTCTAGTGGAATGTATTGTAGATCAGGTCTTTTTTCCCCCCTTCTTTTTTTTTTTTCCTTGTCTTTCTCCATTGACTATCTTCATTTTTTACCCCCTCCCACAATAACATATTACTTACACATGAAAACAGTCCTGGTCAGCTTCTTTCTGCAGCTGTTCCATTATAAAGAGCCTCTTTGTTTGAGCTGTTGTGCAACTGCTGGGATGTTGAAAATATCAGTGCAGTGCAGGCCTTGAGTTCAGAACTGCTGATGGGTCGGCCACTAATGCATAATCAATCTGCTGCTAAACACAAAGATAAATGGAAATGATGTTGAAGTGATTTATTACAGTCACTGGATGTAAGCAGTGATAAATAATGTACCTATGAGTAAAATTTTGATTTGGTGATGCAATTGGACATAGTTAATGTGGATTGCTGACAGTTGTTTTTCTGGCTTTCAAAGCCATGCATTCTTTTTATTCAGAGAAGTCATGCTACCCAGTACAGCAGCACTCTTACTTGTAACTCACATGTATGGTACAAAGGAATTGTTTAACCCATTGCTTTTTGGATTTAATCATCAGCGACAGATTGCAGACTGGAACTGTAAATTACTCTGTAAATTTCATAGAGCAGATTAATTTGTTTAACTTTTCTGATGTTTTCCCCTTCACTTTTCTAACACTTTTCTGAAGAGTCCTACTATAAATGTGTTGATGAGAGTGCTGTTGCTGTGTGACAGTTTTCAAAATGAATGGTGTCTTTTCTGTGATTCTTCCAGTCTGTTTTTTTTCCTGTAATTTGTCAGTTGCCTATTAGTTACTCATATCAAGATCTTTATCGCCTTGCGTTTTCCCTGATATCCAAGTTTGATTAGTGTCAGCAACTAAATTTGAAAACTATTGATACACATAGTACTAAAAATGAAGTACGAACATCAAAAGTGTACGTGACAAGTAGTGCTGTTGAGTAAGAACTGCATTCAAAGTTGGTTAACTGTAGTACTTGTCTTAGCCCTTTTGAGGGTAGACTGAAACTTCCATTAACTAGTGTTGTTTTCACTTATTCTGAAATGATGTAATTTTCCAGTTATGTAGGCTATTGGCCACTGTTGACCAGAAAAAATAGATTTCAAAGTTTAAAGTACTCTGAGTTTCAACCAGAAGTTTTACTTATAGGACAATACATGGCTTGATATACAATGCTCTGAAACTCTTCATGGAGATGAACCAAAAACTGTTCGATGACTGCACACAGCAATTTAAAGCAGAAAAACTGAAGTAAGTTTTCATGTCAGTGTGTCTGTTTGTTCTTGAATAATGTGTTCAGAGTGCTTTAAAAAAAACCAAACAAATTTGCCTTTAGAGGGAAGTTGCCCATATATGGTACTGCAGTCTCAAAATCAACTTGGGGAAACTTCTTTTTATATATATATGCTATAAAAACCTTCTTAAGAAAAGGTTGCTTCATGTAGTCTTTGACCTAATGCTGTTGGGGATCACCATCTTCCTAAAAATTAATTTTTAGCAAGGGACACTGCTAATCGTGGAGCCAAGTGTAAAAGATCTCTAACAGTTCAGTTTACATCCTGCATTTATTTTAGCATCCTTTATTTACCCAGTGTTTTTTTCTTTCATTTTGCTACTCAGTTTTTCTGAAAACACTTTTCCAGTGTTTTTCTACATTGCCTTGTGTGTGAGCACATGTGCACTGTTTTCTTAAAACTACCTGAGATAGCATCGTCACCATGTTGTGATACAGGACGTTCGTACCTTAATTGCCAGAAGAATCCCAATGAGTTTGGTGTATTCTTGCATTGGCCAGTGAGCTGATCTGGAGCTGAAAAGCTAATAGAGATGAGAGATAGTCTGTTAATGTGAAATAATGTATCAAACTAGAAAATGGAAGCTAGAAATTTCTGGTTTCTGCCCCAAATGCAGTTAACTTCTGTGATCGCAGAGTCACTTATCTTCTATTCCTCTATTTCCAAATTTGTTAGACTTTTTTTTTCAAGCATTCCATATATTATAAAGCCGACTACAGTGAAAGCAAGATGTCAAATGGTTTGGCCCTCATTTTAGGGGCTGGGGATTGTAGTTGAAACGTGGGTACTGAAAATACCTGGATTTTTTTTTTTTTTTTTTTTTAATTTCAAAGTAAGCAGTAGTGGTTTCAAGTAGTGGTTCAAATGACATGCCTGTTTTAAGCAAATATACAAGTCCTTAATGTGTGTATAGATAAAAAAATGGGAACAGACTATGTATGTCTCTTCCTTCATAGCACATAAGTAGCCTCCTTTTTAAATGAGGAGGCAATCTTTTCTGCTTGAGGTTTTCTGTGGTTGTTAGCTTTTTTGGTGGCACTTTGTGTGTGAACAGGCGAGTGCTGAGTGACCAGAGAACAAAACACCACCCAACCCAAACAGTCCCTTACTGCACAAGAACTTAAAAAGGGGTGGTTCAAGAATTCTTCTACCCAAGCCTGAGCTTAATGGAGAGGTGGAGGCAAATTGAATGTATATTAGAATAAAACTGCTGGGGTTTTTAAGCTTGGATTTTCTGCTCTCTGCATTGAAGCCTGAGGGCACTCGTCAGCCAAAAGCCCTTTTAAACACTACCACCTTTGAAACACAGGAGTTCATTCTAGTGTCTGCAAGAAGTTTTTACCTGTAAGAAACAGGAGGGAACCACTAGGTTTTATGAGTTTGAATTCCATTAGGTATAAGGAAACAGCCCTTTTCCTACTTCAGATTTTTTTTTTTTTTTTTTTTAGAAGGCATCTCATAACATCCCCTCTTGGCTTGTGCCTCTCTTGAATGAGGAGTACCTGAACTCAGTGTTCATTTCAAAATATCTCTGGGACTTTTAATTTAAACTATTACCTGAAGCTCTTGGGCTGGCAATAAGGATCTCTCTTTTTTTATGGTCATATATTAGTTTCTAAGGTTTCAGTGTAACTCTGCAGGTTATAAAGTTAAAACACAAATGCACTTCAACATAGATCAAGCTTTTTTCTGTTTTAGTTGTAACCTTTTTAACAATGTACAGTTATAAAAGATTCACTGGTATCAGCCAGTTTGTTGCTTTAGTGAGAAATTATAGGGGTTTTTCCCTTTTAATGTTCCTTTGAGATTGTGGGGTTTTAATAAGATGCAAATTTCCTGTCAACAGTAAGTGATATTGTGGGCAATAAGCTGAAACAAGCATAGCTGAATACTTTATTCTGAATTTTTCTAATGACTTTCTTCATATTTAAGAAAGTTGTGATGCAAGATTCACCAAGCTGCTTTAGCTATTTTTGCTTTTAAACTTTTTTCTTTCCAGAGAGAAGCTAAAATTGAAGGAGCGGGAAGAAGCATGGGTTAAAATAGAAAATCTAGCCAAATTAAATCCCCAGGTATTTAGAAAAGATTAACATGTTGATGTTTAAATACTTTAGTTTTATTAAATATCAATGTGGGAAACAGGTCTTGACTGGTCTTGGAAATAAAGCAATTTCACCAATTGTATTATGGAAGATATACAATAAAAGTACTTTTAAAATTTGTAACCTTTCTCTTGTGCAAGTAATTATTTTTAAAAAAGTATCTGAAAAGCATGATATGAAGTACTTTTTCCTTTTCTTATAATAGGAGATATACTGTACTGCGGTTTAAAAAGTTGTTGTGCAAAATTATGGAAAGTATAGAGATGCCATAATTGGTTTCTCTTAAAAAGCTATTTTGCAAACAATATATTACAAAAGAGATCTTTCTGCAAACTGTGAGTTACGACTGGTTAGTTTTCCTCTGTGTCAAGTTGATTAAAGTAATATTGCGTGTTCTTGTCTGCTGCATTTGTTCTTATACTTGCATTGAGCCAGTTTGGTGAACCTGCACCTCAGGTTCTTACTAAAAGGAAAACATCCTGTCTGGCATTACCTGGTGCAACTGAAGTTTTGATAAAGAAACAAAAATTTCTTTAAAACTATTCATTATGTTTTGAAATTATGGGAGAAGGAGATAGTCTGGCTTGGGATTCCACCCCCACCTCTGCTTACTTTGCTTGGAGAACACTGTCAGTTTTCCTTTATTTTAATCATTCCAATTGCTGTGGGCAAAGAACACTGAACGTTTCGGTTACTTTGCAGGCAGGATTGTGCTGTACTGCAGCGAGAAACTTACTGTGCTGTATCTTTCCCACATGATGTAGCTGTGTTTAAAGTGATGGAAGATGGAGTAACAGTACTTTATAAACACAAGTGGGGCACTGTGATCTCAGTGCTATTTTTGAAACAAAGTATGAGGTCATCATTTTGTAAGAAGGAGGAATTTCTTAAATGTTTTTTCCTCTTGTGGCATTTCTTGGGGGAAAAATAAACTGCTCAAGATTTCTTAAACAAGGTCAGTTGACACCAGATCAGCTAAATTAATAAAAAAAGAACAATTCATATCAAAGCAGCAACTGATATTCGGTGACAAAACATCCCTTTAATTGAATAAGCAATATAAAAGCTTTGCTTGATATATGTGGTCAATTGCTGTCACAGATAAAGCATTGCATGTCTGGCTAAATAAAGAGATTGATTTGTAGCGGTAAAATTTAGAGTTCTACACTGCAAATATCCTTTTCTTCCCAAGTAATTTTGGTAACTGTGTACATTTTCTGAACTGGGCCAACGCAACCTGTCCAGTGTTCTACGTAGGACCCTCGAAGAGAGGTAATAATTGGAAGCAATTTAAAATAAAAATTGCTAATTTGAACACCAAGTGCTCCCCTGAATTGATGTAAGGCTATAAATGCTTTTAGCACTGTATGTAATGGACTTCTAGTATTTGTTGTTGGGGTTTTTTCCTGGAATTTCTGTTAACTTTTTAATTTGTCTGATTAGTGACAATTTCTGTTGTGCAGTGCTACTTCCGAGTCTGCATGACAGAGGAATGCATTTTAAGATTTTACATATAATATAATTATATTCATTAAATCCTTGCTGCCAGTTTTTCTGTTTTGTCTTACGTGCATTCTTACTTGTGTACTGGAATATTTATGAGGAAAGATGGATGAAAAAATGTAACTCTGTGTGTGTGTACACGTATAAATAAGTTGTGATTTCAGGACCACATGCACCTCATCCGAATTAAAATAGAATTTAAAATATTAAGATTGCTGTACATTAAGCTTCAGATACTGTTTCCACAAGAATTTTTTTTTTTTAATTCCCAAAAGACTTTTTTTGGCTGGTTTACTTTCTCAAGACAAAGTTTAGTATTTTGTTTTCAAATTGGTTTAAATGTATGTTAACTATATTTAGCCTTTTAACAGTGCGTTTTCTCTTCTAGTGCAAAATTGCACCAGAAATGAAAGTCATTGTGTTTGGGTTGCTACACTGTTCACAAATTACTAGACAAAGTATCAGTAATGTTTTAGATAAAGGATTGTCAAAATAGACTTTTATTACTGACATAATCTGAATATTTTAAAATTCAGTCTCAGATAATCAAACCATATTTTTTTATTTTAACTGTTTTTCAACAGGACATTCCTGACAAAATTAAGTATTGGAGTTCCATTTTAAAATTTATTTCTTGGTTCCTGGAAGCATAAGATATTGAAGCTAATCTCAGATAACTAACTATAGCATTCAAGTGCTCAAATACACTCTTAGCATTCAAGTATTACTACTAAGAATGATTATTTTAACATTTTGCGTTTTATTAGTACCCAGCATTTAGTGACACAAGTTTGCTGAACAGCCCAGTTGCAATGGAAACAGATGAGCCTTTAATTGAAGATTTGCAGACGCTGAAAAAGACAGTGAAAGAAGAGGCTTGTCAGGTAAAAGTGTGAGAAGAGAACAAAATATTCTAAAGTATAAATTACTTTTCTTTTTTTTAAGTACCAGTTAATCCTAGAGATAAACTTGTGTTCTGTTTTCAGCCTTGTAACCATCTATCCTACAGTAATGAACTTCATTAGCGCTGCTACTTTTAAGTGATGCTGTAGCAGCCAGAAATACAGCGCTCTGTTTGTAATGCCTGTGAATCTGCTGATGGTCTCTTTTGACGTATCAGCTCCAGAAACTTTCGTTTTCTTTTCAGTTATGAATAGCATTTTGTCATGATGGGAACAATTAGTTGGAAATATGGCTAATATCTCCCACATCATTTACTATTCTCTTCTTTACCAGTTTTGGTTTTCAAAATGCAAACTTGTGTAAAATATAGTCAAACAGTAGTGATGACATTTTTGTTTGTAATTGAAAGCCTTCTTAGTAGCTAAAGCTACCATGTATTAAAAAAATGCGTGAAGTGTTTTGTTATTCCCCCTCTCAGGTAGTCTTCCTCCGTCTACCCATCTGTCATGTTCCACTGCAGGGCCAGGACTCTCAAGGTCATTTCAGTCTCTTCATCTTTAGTTAATGCTTAATGATCTTCAGGTATTTTTAATTTAGCTTTTTAGTTAAGTGGAATCAGAATCCTGACCTTCAAACTAGAGACTTGAACTTGAAGCTGATAGAAAATCGACAGTTGCCAGGGAGTGTTGCAGTGTTACTAAGATGTCTGGTAGAAATATCAGGAATGTGAGTATCTCTAAATCCGGTAAAGTTTAACACCAGGGGAATGATCTGGAGCTGAAAAACTGATTGAGATGGGAGATGAAGTCTGTTAATTTGAACCAATTCAATAAAAATAAGCATAGGTTCAACCTAACCTCATATATTACTTTCTTAAAATTCTAGTGTCATCATCCTGCAAGAGTATATTTTTATGTATTATTTGTACTGTGGCATTTTGGTTGAAAGTTGAAATCAAAAGAATTGCTGGAATGCCTCCAGGAGATGCTCGGTGACTGCTGTATTTTAAACACTGATCTGTAGAGTGGAACCCTGTGATTTACATGTAAATCTTGGCTGAACTCCATGCTGATCCAGGGCAATGAATGACAGTAGCCTTCCTGTTCAGGGAGGGGTTAGAGCTAGTCAGTGAGGAGCTTTAATAAAGTTTCATTTAGAGTTTCATTTCTGCCTTTCTTCAGACCTTGGATCATTTAGCCAGGCCCACATGATGGGCAGAGGGGCCTCCTTTCACTGGCCCCAGAGCCTAGAACCAGTTCCCATGGAGAAAGGCACAGATAAGTTGATTGAAGGAAAGCAAGTACAGCCTAATCTTGGAGTTATTGATGATAGTGTCCATCTTGTACTATGCTACTTCCTAGCACATTAACCATTTTTTCAAGGTTTATGAGACCTTGGTTCACTTTCTATCCCAGCCACAGGGAATGAAAACTCCTACATCCTGTCAGTGCTCTAATATTAGTTCTAGATGAAAAGCAGATGAAGTGTGACTCTACTAGTAGTTGGGACAAGCAGTTAAGAAGAAAGTCACCTTTTATAAGGACTCTTTAATAGAAGAACTTAAAATCAACTTCACTGATAAAACAGGCAAATTGGGATATGTGAGACGAACATGAGAGGTATAAAAAGACACCATTATATAGTTTTAAGACACTTTGATAGGAGTACTGTCTTATTTTGAGAGAACATAAGAATAAATAAAATAACACAGCTGAGCATTAAATTTTTGGATATGTAAATAGTGCGTGGAAAAAGCTTAATCTTTTACCTTAAATATAGAGGCTTATGAAATGAAAATAACTGTGACAATAGAATCATAGAATAAACAGGTTGGACGAGACCCACCAAATCATCAAGTCCAACCATTCCTATCACTCACTAAACCATGCCCCTTAGCACCTTGTCCACCTGTCCCTTAAGCACCTCCAGGGAAGGCAACTCAACCACCTCCCTGGGCAGCCTGTTCCAGTGCCCAATGACCCTTTCCGTGAAAAAGTTTAGATATTAATTGGGTTTTTTTAAATGATATCAAGTGATAGTTGTGGTAGTGATGTCATGATTTCTAATAGCTTAGAATTTGATAGTTGTTTCTAATTTTTCCTCTTAGTAAAAAACTGGTTTCGAGGCTTAACGAGGTGGTTGGTGATGTAAAGAGGAGAAAGTACAAACTTTTTCCCATTAGCTTTTAATTTCTTTTCCCATAGGTGTGCATACTGATCTGCAAGAAATATTTTTAGTTGTTCAGTAATTAATATTTTCTATTTTTATTTCAGGCACAGAAAGATCAGAAAAAAGATCGTCCTCTTGTGCGACGCAAGTCAGAACTGCCTCAGGATATCTATACCAGGAAAGCCTTGGAATCACATTGCAGAGCTGATGAATTAATATCCCATGATGGGCATTAAACTATTATAGTGAAATATTTTGGAGGAAAAGGTGTTTTCTTTTTTCTGGACTCAGTTCTACAGTAGAACTTACTTTTTTGTGCCATACCAATCAGTTACACACAAAGTCAAAGCTTTCTTCAACCCAGTTCTGTAGGCAATAACTTTAATAGAGTATGCAGCTCAAGATTAGTAGTTCAAACAATGGTAAATTACCCAATGCTGAATATTGGGTTGACCATAATCAAGTGTACACAATTTCCTGGAGGAAATTTCCTGGAGGTGTTATCATAGTACCAGCTAGCTGATAACATGCAGTTTTTATTGTGGTGTTTGAGAAGAGCATTGTATAAACTCATTCCTTCTAAATATGCGAATGACCAATAGTTGGTACTTATGATAAATGTGTGTTTTCAAGAGTAAAATTGTTTCCAATTGAAGTATTAAATTTTTTCTAATATTTCTCAACTTTACAGCTGTTTCCACATTATTGCTGTCTTGTAATATACCAGCAGTTTTGAAAATACACAGTTCTTTCCTATTCCAAAACATGGCTTACAAACTGGTAACTTTCATGACAATCCTCAATCATCATTCCTTTCTAAGAATTCTGTAAATTTATTTCTTCTTTACTTAGGATAAAGATATATATCTATGTATACCACGTCCTAATGCTTTATGTATATTTAAAGCCATATTTTCCAGTCTTCAGCATATAATATGGCACCAGTGTTCTAAGAACTGGTAGAAGAATTTTTCCTAAAATTAAAATTTGTTTACTGTGACTGGGAATAGACTAAATATAAAATTTCATTTTAAGTTTTTTTTCAAGTTAGTAAAATATTCTTTCACTGTTTTCTCCTTTATCTGAGCTTTTAATACTCAGCATTTTTCTTGGGCTCTAGGAGTTCAATATTCTGTGGCAGATACTATGCGCGATTTCAGTTGCATCGGTTTTTATCTGAAAGATGAAATTAATCTTTCAGGAAACACAGCATCACAAGCTTATTAAAATAAGAAAAAGAACAGATCCTTCAATTCCATTCTGTTTCTTTTTAAATGAGTCTAAGAGCTGAGGAGATAGTGACCTTAAGTTTACCGTGAAAATATTTTTGTTGTTGTTGTAAAGAGCACATGTGCTGCAGATACACCTCACAAGTGACTGAAAATGCATCTGAGTTGCTGATAATCTTCAAGTGCTGCTATATATTCCACAAGATTATTTGCATGTAATGAGCTTTTTGTTGTAGATGGAAAAGCACGGGAGGAAAATACCTTTAAAAATATAGTGCTTTGTCTTCAATATTTGATTTCTCTCAGGGTGGCCAGTATTTTGACTTACTTATCCTGCTTACAAGCTGTTAAAAATGTGTTCTGCTATTCTAAATGGGTGATTAGTTTCTTTTGTCTCTGGCAGGAACATGATGTAACTTAATGTTTATTGTCTTGATACATAAAGAGATAAAAACATGGCTTCTTTCCAACTAGTTTTGGTTTACTTTTTAAGGAAGTATAACATCTCTTGCATCCATGAAAAGAAAAAATTGTGCAAAGCAGACATTCATAGTAACCTTGTGCAGATGTAGTGCTTGCTGTTTGTTGGTTGCATTTAAGATTTGATTCCCCAGTATTTATGTTGTCTATTGGAAGAAAATTGTGGGTGGTAAATATTGGCTTACAACAACTAAATTTAAAGTCCAACCCAACCTTTAGGTGGAATGTCCACTGTGTCTGAAAATATTTCCTGTAAAACTTGAAAAAGAATATGCTTTACCATTAGGATAAACTATATTAAATCAGTTTAAAGATGCCTTCTTCTTTTGAGGGAAAAAGGGTGCTTTTTTAATTGTGTAAAGCAATGTCAATGTATTTTGATATACCATTGTTTGAACTTCCATCTTTAGCTGGTAGATTATCAGTTACCTTTGATTTCAGGTGTTCAGTATGTTTGTACAACAGATTGCTGAAAGGAATTATTCTTATGTTACCCAAGGGGAAAAAAACAAAACAAACCTGTATATCAATGTTTGATTGATTGTGTGATGCTCAACGTATAAGGACATCTTTCACTGTCTAGATTTTATTTCTGTTCTTTATTGAAGATAAACACTCACCAAAAAGGGAAATACTACAGTTTTTTTGAAGATTTAAAGTTCCCCATAAATTCCTATTTGAAGTTTTGGGCCACTGAACATTTGCTTAAGCAGCATTCCAAAACCTGTCGCCTCTAATGGTTTAGCATGTTTATTATCAATATTTATATGCTTCTTATCCTGTACTAAACCATTCTAAAACTAATACATCCAAAATAAAAAGAAATTAAAGTAGAATTTTGGTGACTGTTGTTCTTCATAAAGTTCTGTGTCTGATGCCTTCCCCCATTTTCCAAAATTACACCTGTACATCAGGAATGTCAAAAGTAATATTACAAGTGTCTTTTTAGTGTGGCTTTAGTATGGCTTCATTTTAATATTGTACATACGTTGTACCTTGTTTTATGGTAATAAGTAATAAAAATGTAGACTTCATATTTTGTACAGAATCGTCCTATGTACAGAATAAAAAGTTCCTAGAAACAGCAAAAATAGGTAAGTGGCACAATTATTTTTCATTAGACTATCTGTAACATGCGTTAGTAGAATGTTACGTTCAAATGTACCTACATATTTTTTAACATTTTGTAATTCAATTTTTTTTGCTCTGGCATTGTTTCTGAAGAACTTCATACACCTGCCATTTAATATGCTTTTATCTAATTCTAAAACTTTAAAAAAAATGGTGTATTATATGGACAAATAAAGAACATGTGAATTTTACTTGTTCATCATGAAACTAAATTTAGTAGAGGGCGTCGGGTCGGGTGTTCAGATTATCATTGTTTGCAGAGTCTACTGAGCAAATTAATTGCAGAAATTTCACAAAGGAAAAAAATGATGGAAAGGCCGTTAATTAAAACGGGAATTGTGGCTACTAAGTAGAAGAAGCAGACTTAGGTTTTAAAATAACTATCGGTACTGAAATGAATTTGATAAACTTCACATATACAAATAGGAAAGATGCAACTTTCATACCACCATATTTTCCCCTGTAACACTCTATTGACAGGCTTCAAGCAAAAAAGCCATAAAATCGGAGATTAAAGTGTCGTAGGTGTTAGGTGATCAGGTGGAGAGGACGTAAAGTATGCAAGAGGATGTCTTCCCTCTGGAATCCATAAAGGTCCTCAAAAGAATAAAGGAAATTACTTATGATAAATATGTGTTTTCAAGAGTAAAATTGTTAAGTATTAAACTTTTTCTAGTATTTCTCAACTTTACAGCTGTTTCCACATTATTGCTGTCTTGTAATATACCAGCAGTTTTGAAAATACACGGTTCTTTCCTATTCCAAAACATGGCTTACAGACTGGTAACTTTCATAACAATCCTCAATCATCATTCCTTTCTAAGAATTCTATAAATTTATTTCTTCTTTACTTAGGGTAAAGATATATATCTATGTATACCATGTCCTAATGCTTTATGTATATTTAAAGCCATATTTACCAGTCTTCAGCATATAATACGGCACCAGTGTTCTAAATAAGAACTGGTAGAAGAATTTTTCCTAAAATGAAAATTTGTTTACTATGACTGGGAATAGACTAAATATAAAATTTCATTTTAAGTTTTTTTTCAAGTCAGTAAAATATTCTTTGCTAAAGTTGTTTCTTTTATAACTTAAGCAAAAGGTTTTTGTTCTATGAATGTTGTATTGCGTTTGTCAGGAGCAAGTCATCTCTGTCTGGACAAGTCCTAGTAATCATTCTGATTCTCTGAAGTATTACTTTTTAGTTAGGTTATAGGTGAAATGTGTAATACTGGCAATCTTGCCTCTTGGGTGGCTGATTTCAGTGACATTTTGCATACCTATGAGAAGGACCAGGTCCTTTGTGTACACCGGAAAAGGACATTCATAATTAACTAGATGTAGATCAAGGCAACCTATTTTTCACCCTGACTGAACAAGCTAAAGCCTTTTCTCTCAATAGGCTTTAACTGAACATGAAAACTTGTGCATAAAGTTTGCTTGTCTTGTCTTTGCTTCCATTTCCATCAACTTAACTTGCATCATCTCCCCCTTGCCCTCTGGCACAGTAGATAAATCTGAAGTGATTAAAGGAATACACATCTTGCCTACCTTGGCTTTTAGTTACAAACACCTTGCATGTAAGTATTAGAATCCTAGATTTGTTCTTTATTTCATAAAGTCTTGTCACACATGGAGTAGTTTGGTTTTTAAAACCTACAAGAACATGAGACTTGCTGAAGTTTGGGGTTTTTCCATGCTTTCTCTGCATTTCAGCAGCAGCGTGGATAAATAATTACTTGAATTCTTATTTCTAATTTCTGTCCTGCTTTCTTCTCTTTACTTCCATGTTTTACTTTCCTTATTCTTTCCTGGCAGCAATTTTACCATAATGAAAGACCATCTCTTGCTTTGCAAGACGCAAAAATTGTGACATTTTGATGCAGTAGATAATGTCTCTTTTGGAAGAATAAGCTCACTAGGACTTTGACGTGTAGCTTGAGCTAACCTCTTCAGAGATGCTAGGTAAAATTTGAGACACATCTAGGTTGTTTAAGAGTATTATTAACACTCTCTTCACGAATATTCTGAAGGACTGGATAGTTAGTTTAACCTCTGGTTTTGGATGCTTGGCTTGTACTGACTTCTTGGATGTAAGTAGTAGATAATTCTCCCCGGTTGGAAAGTAGCCAGACAGGACCAGACATGGAGTAGGCTTAGTTCAAACAGCCTAGCAAAGAATAGCCTTTTTTTTCATATGAGATCATAGAACGGTTTGGGTAGAATGAGACTTTTAAAGGTCATCCAGGCCAACCTTCCATGCAGTAAACAGGGAGACCTTCCACTGGATAAGGTTGCTTGGAGCCCTGCCCAGTCCGAGCTAGAATGTTTCCAGGGATGGGGCATCCACTACCTCTTTGGGCAACCTGCTCCAGTGTTTAACCACCCTCACTGCAAAAAAAATTCTTCCTTGTATCTAGTCTGAATCTACCCTCTATTAGTGTAAAACCATTACTCCTTGTCTTATTCCAGCAGACCCTGCAAAAGAAGTTTATCCTTATCTTTCCTGTAACTCCCTTTAAGTATCGAAAAACTGGAATAAGGTCTCCCCAGAGCCTTCTCTTCTCCAGGTTGAACAACCCCAACTCTCTCAGCCTTTCCTCAGAGGAGAAATATTCCATCCATCCCTCTGTTCATTTTTCTGGACCCACTTCAGCAGGCCCATGTGTTTCCTGAGCAGAGGGTTCCAGAGCTGGGTGTAGTGCTTCAGGTGAGGTTTCATGAGGGCAGAGTAGAGCGGCAGAGTTGTCTCCCTCGCCCTGCTGGTCATGCTTCTGATGTAGCCCAGGGTATGGTTGGCTTTCTGTGCTGTGAGTGCACATTGCCAGCTCCTGCCCGGCTTTTCATCCACCAGTGCCCCCAAGGCCTCTGCAGGGCAGCTCTCGATCCGTTCATCCCTCAGCACTGATCCAGGTGCAGGACCTTGCATTTGGCTTTGTTGAGCCTCATGAAGTTCACATGGTCCCATTCTTCAAACTTGTCCAGGTCCCTCTGCATGGCTTCCCATCCCTCAGACTTGTGAACTGCACCCCTCAGCTTAGCATTGTCTATAAATTTGCTGAGGGTGCACTCAATCCCACATACTGGTCCCAATATGGACTCTTGAGGGATAGCATTTGTCACCAATCTCCACTGGGACACCGAGCCATTGACCACTACCTTCTGGATGCAACCATCCAACCAATTCCTCATCCACTGAATAGTCCACTGTCCGTGTGGCTGGGCTTTCTGGATTTCTAATTGCCCAGCTGGACACACACGACTTAATGCCGACTTATGCTTCTGTAGTGGCTCAAACGTCAAGACTTACTGTCTTGAGACAGGATATCCTGTCCCAGCCTCCTTCTTTCTTGGACAGTATGTCTGAACAGATCCCTGGGCATTTCTGGTATATTCACCTGAGGACGCGCATGGGGGTTTCAGAGGCAGTTTTGTATTATTGGTTTCTTTTTTGGGCGACATACCCTCATCCACCTCCATGTGAACAAAAACTGGAGTATTCAGTCACCCAGTGGCCCCAGTGTACTTTCGGGAGTCAGTGGAGTTGCTCTAGACCTTGGCTGCCACCTCTCTTCTCCCAGGCACATTCCAGTATCTGCCAGGACCAGGGGAGGGAAGAGATTAGTTTGGGCAAGGAGGAGCAGGATTGTCCATCTCAGGAGCTGTGAGCTAAACTCATCCAGGATCTTAGATCAAACATACACACCGGGATAGGGCACACATGTACGTGGCAGCTGTAAAAGAGCATTAAGGATTTTTAAACAGATTCTGATGGAAAACACCCTTTTTCAATGCTGTGCTTTTCAGTCCCTCCCTCCTTCCTTTATATTCTATAGTCTTGGGAAATGGCCTCACAGGAGACTGGGATTCATGGCTCAGATGCTGAATTCAGGGAACCAAAGAGCAGGGCCAGCTGGAGGAGCTGGCTGTGTAAAGCAGCCAGGGAAAGAGGGTTGAGCCTTGCTCCTCACCACAGAGAAGCTGTGCCTCATTTGTCCCGGATGGTGACAAGCTGGCCTCCCACCTTCATTGAAAAATGTCATTTGTACCATCTGTTCTTATGGTTTCTGGGTTTATTTTTAACATGAAAGCCATTTTTCTCCTTTGGATGGATGATCCCTGGGGCTTTATCTTCCTGCAGCTAGTGCAGGGATAGGGTGAGTGGTAATAGTTATAAGCTGAAAGGGGAGAATTAAATTAGATATAAGGAAGAAATGTTTTCCTCTGTGGGTGATAAGGCACTGAAACAGGTTGCCCAGAGAAGTCACGGATGTCCCATCCCTGGAGTTGTTCAAGGCCAGGCTGGATGGGGTTTGGAGCAACTTGCTTTAGTGGGGAGTGTTCCTGCCCATGGCAGGGGCTTGGAACTCTTATTAGGTTGCTCATGGCTTCATCCAGTCTGGCCTTGAACCCCATCCCTGGAGATGTTCAAGGTGAGGCTTGATGAGGCTTTGAGCAACCTGATCCAGGGGAAGGTGTCCCTGCCTGTGGCACGGGAATAGGACTGGATGATTCTGTGATTTAGTTTAACTGGTTCCTTTGCATATTGTACATATTAAGCTACAAAAAGTGGTAATCTGAATAGCAAATTGAAGGGTTTGGAAGGCCCGAACAGTACCTGTGTGCTACTCCTACACCTTCTTGTATTCCCTCTTACTGCATTCCTTAGGCTGAAATGAGAGTGAAGAGGATGGGAAGTATTCTCATATCTTCCTCCATCCAAGTTTATGCCATTGCTATATTCTTAGTGGATGAGAAGCTTAACAGGAGCAATGATTGGGGCCTGCAGCTTTGTGGGTTACCCTCAGATCTGAACCAGGGTGACAGCACACACAGATTTGGGGTTGGGAATGTGTAGGGTTGTGGGATGGAGAATCAGTGTCACTGCAAACACCGCTTTAGCTGGGAGGAGGTTGTCCTGCTCTGCTTCATACTGGGGTGGCCCCACTGTGAGTACTGGGTGCAGTTTTGGGTGCCGCAGGATAAAAGGGACCTAAAGCTCATGGAGAGTGTTGAGAGGAGGCCATGAAGTTGGTGAAGGGTTTAGAAAGGAAACTGTGTGAGGAGCAGCTGAAGCCCCTTGGTCTGTTCAGCCTGCAGGAGAATGAGGGGAAACCTCATCACAGGCTCCAGCTTCCTCGGAAGGGGAGGAAGGAGGAACAAGCGCTGAGCTCTTTCCTGTGGTGGCCAGTGACAGGACGCGAGGGAACGGCAGGAAGATGTGCCAAGGGAGGGTCAGCTTGGGTATTAGGAAAAGGTTCTTCCCTCGAAGGGCAGTGGAACACTGGAACAGTTCCCCAGGGAAGCAATCGCCAAGCCTGACACTACTCAAAACACATTTGGGCAACACCCTCAGGTCCATGGTCTGAATGTTGGGGTGTCCTGTGCAGGGACAGGAGTTGGCCCTGATGAGCCCTGGGGGTCCTTCCAACTCAAGACATTCTCTGGCCTACGATTTTATGATCTTTAGAGTCCGTTCCACTCCAAACCATTTTATGATTCCATACCGGGGCGGCAGTAGCCGAACACACCTGCCCCGAGCTGTGCTAACGGGGAGCTGAGGGCGGGAGGCAGGGGGCCCGCTCCCGTTCCTTCGCTGCTCTGCTGCCGCCTTTCCAGAACAACCTTCTGGAGTAAAACCCTCTTAAACCTGGGGGGCATTGGGGGTAGGCAGCCGCAGTGTCTGTCCCGCTCCGGCTCCCGCACTGCGGGGAGGCACCGCCTTTCCCCTGGAGGCGCGGGAACCGAGCCACCCTGGCTCCCGCAGTACCGGGAGGCGCCGCGGGGCCCGAGCTGCACTTCCTCTCTCATCGCAGGTGTGCCCAGGTGGCCAAGAAGGCCAATGGCATCTTGGCTTGTATCAGAAACGGCGTGACCAGCAGGTCCAGGGAGGTTATTCTCCCTCCGTACTCGGCACTGGTGAGACCGCACCTTGAATCCCTGTGTTCGGTTCTGGCCTCTCACCACAAGAAGGATGTTGAGGCTCTGGAGCGAGTCCAGAGAAGAGCAACAAAGCTGGTGAAGGGGCTGGAGAACAGGCCTTGTGAGGAGCAGCTGAGAGAGCTGGGGGTGTTTAGCCTGGAAGAGGCTGAGGGGAGACCTCATTGCTCTCTATAACTACCTGAAAGGAGGTTGTGGAGAGGAGGGAGCTGGCCTCTTCTCCCAAGTGACAGGGGACAGGACGAGAGGGAATGGCCTCAAGCTCTGCCAGGGGAGGTTTAGGCTGGACATTAGGAAAAAATTTTCACGGAAAGGGTCATTGGGTACTGGAACAGGCTCCCCAGGGAGGTTGATTCACCTTCCCTGGCGGTGTTTAAGGCAGAGGTGGATGAGGCGCTGAGGGGCATGGGATAGTGTTTGGTAGGAATGGTTGGACTCGATGATCCGGTGGGTCTTTTCCAACCTGGTGATCGTTCCATTCTTTGACCCCACCGGCTCCGGCTCCCGCAGTGCGGGAGGGGGCGGCCTTGGCCCGGGCCCCGCCTCCCCCACAGGCCCCGCCGCTGCCGGGGCGGCTCCGGGCCGCTCTCCGCCCCCCGTGCCGGCGTCGCGGCGGCTCCTCCTGTCCTTCCCAGCCGCCTCGGCGCGGAGCGAGGAGCGTCCCCGTCCCGGCCCCGGCATGTCTGACTCCGGCGGGGGCGGCGGCCCCGGCGGCGAGGAAGGCGGCATGGAGGTGCCGGGCTCGGCGGTGCAGAACGTGGCCGACGTGTCGGTGCTACAGAAGCACCTGCGCAAGCTGGTGCCGCTGCTGCTGGAGGACGGCGGGGAGGCCCCGGCGGCGCTGGAGGCGGCCCTAGAGGAGAAGGGCGCGCTGGAGCATATGCGCAAGTTCCTCTCCGACCCGCAGGTGCACACGGTGCTGGTCGAGCGCTCCACCCTCAAAGGTGAGGCCGCGGCAAAATGGCGGCGGCGCGCGGGGGGGGGGCGGCGCGCTTCGCCGCAGCCGCCGCCCTGCTGAGGGGAAAGAGAGGGGGAAGCACCGCCCGTCCCCGCCTCCCGCCGCCTTTATCCGTTCGGTCCTGCTCTGGAGAGACTCCTCGGGAGGCTTTTCCCGCTGCGCGGCCTCCCCGGCTGCTGGGCGAGGCGGAGAAACGGAGCAGGGCCGCCCCCGGACCATCAGCCTGCGGGAAAGGCTGTTCCGTGCTTGATTCAGCGAGGCTGCTGATCGGCCCTGCGGCGCCTTCGTGCTGCCGACAGAGCTTGGGGAACCCCCGTCCCACCCCGTCACCCTGTTATTCCAAAAATTATTTTTTGTTGTCAGTAAATCTGCAACTAGGGGCTTCTTGGCGCAGAGTCCAGTGTAATAAGCAGTGAAATCTAATAATCCATTCTTAACACAGATTTAATAGAATCATAGAATGTGTTAGAAGGGATCTTAAAGCCCGTCCAATTCCAACCCCCCTGTCATGGGCAGGGGCACCTCCCACCAGATCAGGCTGCTCAAAGCTTCATCCAACCTGTCCTTGAACACTTCCAGGGATGGGGCAGCCACAGCTTCGCTGGGCAACCTGTGCCAGGGCCTCGCTGCTCTCATCACAAAGAAATTCCTCTGTATGTCTAGTCTGAGTCGGCCCCTCTCCAGTTTATACCCGTTCCCCCTCATCCTGTCACTACAAGCCTTTGTGAACAGTCCCTTCCCAGCTTTCCTGGAGCCCCTTTCAAGCACTGGAAGGTCGCTATAAGGACTCCTCGGAGCCTTCACTTCTCCAGGCTGAGCAACCCCAGCTTTCTCATTCTGTCCTATAGGAAGTGCTCCAGCCCTATAGATTTGTCCTATTAAAAAAAACTAGATTTGTACTGTTAAACAGGACCCTTAGTCTGTGTACAGCTGCTAGTCTGCTTGCAAAATCTCTCTATAAACTTCTGGATCTCCACTCCTAGTGTGCTGCTGGTTCAGTCCCTATAGATGCATTTTAGATCTTAATGCAGTCGTACTTCATGTGACATTATTTAACATATCAGTAGCCACGATTATAAAATACTGGTTATGTGACCTGCAGTTGCTGCACACAGAGGGAAACATAAGGAATATTCTTCTACTCAGTTGTGAATTTAAGATGTTGCTTAAAATATCCTGTCTTTGTTTATCTTGTCCCTGTTTCTGATGATTGTTCTCCCCCTTCCAGTGTCTGAGATGTCTTTTTCTGCAAGGGTAACTATAGAATTTTCTAGAGGGAGTTAAAAAAACCTCTGACACTCTTTATGAATTCGTGATAGTGTTTAACAAGATTTTTAAAAAATTTATTGGATGTTAATAGGCTGCAGAGGTGATTTCTAAATCTGTCTTGCCTCTGGCTTGTGAAGTTGGTTACCCTTAGTTTGGGCTGGAGGAAATGTAAGATAGTGGTGATTGATTTGCTCCAGGCTTGTCACGTAGATATGATGTTTATGGTTAAAAACAAATTGAGAAGTTTATTGCATGTTTTAAAAGCTAAATGCTTGTTTACTGTGGAGAGAAGGTATTTGGTTGTTGACTTCTGACTTAAATAGCAGTTATCTGGGGACAATAGGTTTTCTAATTGACAACCTATCTTCAAACATAACAGATTCAGAACCTTCAGCAGTATATGGAGATCTCATTTTCTCTGACATTAATAAAAACAGTTTTATTATTGAAGCTTGTGCATGGACTGAATAGCATGAAGTAAATTACTGATTATAGATACAATGGAACAGAAGCCATGTTTCTGACTAATGAAAACTGCTGTGTGGTGTCGCTGGGCACGCAGCTTGCCAGCAGCTCTCATATGGGTCCTGTGATGTCTGGTGCTGTGTTGTTTTGTGGCCGGGCTCCTGATTCTTGGGGTCACAAGTGTGACCCCCTGAAGCTGTATCCTCTAGGAAGGGCCAAATGAAATTGGAGCAGGACAAGAGTCCGCTGTAATGTGCCTAGTACAGAGTGAGCCACCAGCAGGGAGTGGCCTCCAACACTGAAATCACCGCATTGCAGCACAACTGCCTGCATCCCCAGCAATTACATCATCTGCAATACATTGGCTGTGGTGTTGCCCGAGTACTTCCCATGTCTTGTGTTTTTGTTTTGTCAGGAGGTTTTTTTTTGTTCAGAGGCTTAATTACTGAACCATTTAAAAAAAAGTCTCAAAATACAAAGAAGCGTGTAAAAGAAAAAAAAGCAGCTGTTAGATGTTCTCACTTGTGGTTATCTTGGTAGCATATTTCTACAAATAAAAGCTTATTAAGTATTGCAGAAGATTTCTCTCTGCTCGACATCCAGAATGTGGGTTATCATTTGCTTGTTGTAATGTTTTATCTTTTTTTATAGCAACCTAGAAAAGGTAATGGATTTGTGTAAAAATAGAATGAACCCACTCTGAATTTGAGGGTATTGCAAAGCTAGATTTAATTTGATCTGTGCTGTAGAAATTAAAGGTTAGAAAATAGTCAGAATCACAGAATGGTTTGAGTAGGATGGGACCCCTTTAAAAGTCATTGAGTCTATCCCCCCCCGCAGTGGGCTGGGATCTCTTCCACTGGATCCAGGTTGCTCAGAGCCCTGCCCAACATTGACTTTGAATGTTTCCAGGGATGGGGCATCTACCACCTCTCTGGGCAACCTATTGCAGAGTTTCATCACCCTCATTGTAAAAAAAATTCTTCCGTATGTCTGGTGTGAATCTACCCTGTTTTAGTTTTAAAACATTACCCTTTTCCCCATCTCTCCTGTAGCCTACTTTAAGTACTAGATGGTCGCTATAAGTTCTCCTTGGAGCCTTGTCTTCTCCTGGATGAACAACCTCAGCTTTCTCAGCCTTCTCTTATATGGAAGTGCTGCAGCCCTCTGATCATTTTTGTGACCTTTCTCTGAACTAGCCCAGCCTGTGTTGATGCTGGGAAGTGCCCAAACCCAGGTGCAAGAGATGGTTGAGAGAAAGGGGCAAATGCCTTAGAAACAGAATATTTCTTACATAGCATATTTTTTTGCAGAGGATGTGGGAGATGAAGGAGAAGAGGAAAAAGAGTTCATTTCCTACAGTATCAGCACTGACATCCATTATGGAATAAAATCGAACAGGTGAGTCGGTAAAATAGATCTTAAGATTTCTACCCAATGAATGTGAAACCTACAACAGCAGGTTTACCTAGTATATCTACAGATTTAACTCCAGCTTACCCCAGTGCTTCGTGTGGTGTGGCAGTAGCTTTTCAAGGTGGAGACTGATGAAACAAGGATGTGTCATGAGGCTGGAAGGAATGGACTTAGGACTGTAGCTCTGAGGTTAAAGAAGCAGAATCTGATTTGGCACATGTGCAAATGTGACATACACAGCTTGGATTTAGTAATCTTCAGTTATGTTTGAGTCATGTGTTTGAGGTACCTTGCTGTATATTTGATTCAGAAGCTTCATAAGATGTGTGCCTCTTTAGTGTGCCTGTACTGCAAAGTCCCTGTTGATAGCTAAGTTTATCTGTTTACTGAAATACAAAAATGTATTTATTGAAAGACTTTGAGTTCAAATCTCTAGATTTAGAAGAAAAATTATATAGTATGATGATGCAGGTTAGCTTTTGATTCCTGTGACCTAAACTTGCAGTCAGATTAAAGCTATCCTAACTGACGCTTTGAATGTTTAGTTGATAACATTTCTCTGTTCTGCAGCCTGGCGTTCATTAAGCGTACAGCAGTGATTGATGCTGACAAACCGGTGTCTTCCCAGCTGAGAGTGCTCACTCTGAGTGAAGATTCTCCATATGAAACCTTACACTCTTTCATTAGCAATGCTGTTGCTCCCTTCTTCAAGTCCTATATCAGAGAATCTGGGAAAGCAGACAGGTAGTTCCATGGCAATACTGCATCTCTCTTCTAATGAGTTCAAGTAGGTGTTTAATGAAAAAGAACAGTGACTGTTCAAGGCAAGTCATATGAAATTGTTTAAGCACACAGCTTTGTATGATGGTGGTGGTGAGTCTGGGGAACTAGTTCACACGGCTGAAATTTGTGTTGTGCTTGGGGTTTGTCATCTTATACAAAAACATCTATGTTTTTTCAGGGATGGAGATAAGATGGCACCTTCAGTTGAGAAAAAAATTGCAGAACTTGAAATGGGCCTCTTGCATCTGCAGCAGAATATTGAAATTCCAGAGATTAGTCTGCCTATTCACGCAACCATTACTAATGTTGCCAAGCAATGTTATGAACGTGGAGAAAAACCAAAGGTTACAGATTTTGGTGAGAAGGCAGAGGATCCGTTATTCCTCAATCAGCTCCAATCTGGAGTCAACCGATGGATTAGAGAGATACAAAAGGTAAAAAAATCCCCAAGTACTGAACTATGCAGTAAGAACTTATGTGTTTCTTCACAGTTTAATGGGTGAAATACTGCTCCGTGCCAGACACTCTGAAGATCTCAGACCAGGTTTCTGAGTCACTAGAGTTGTTAATCTAAGTGAAACTAATGTGTAATTCTGGATTAGACTAAATCTCGTCTAAATGTGTGTCTAGTGTAAATTGCTCTGCGAGTAGCTGAGAGCATGACCATTTTATCTCTGTTGTAATAGACATCAGTAACTGGCAGTAGCTTTGTGAATTTTCAGCTACTTTTCTAATCTTTACAGCAGATTGAGAGAAACAGGTCTTGTTGGTTTGTTCTGTTATTTCCCCTGGTACATCCAGAACCAGTTCAGAACAGTTTTGCCAGTCATATCTTATAGTCTCTTGTACCCCTGCCTGTTATCTGAAGAAAACTCTGCCACTCTTCTGCTGTCACTCAGAACTAGCATTACAGATACTACTCTGGGGCTTTGTTCCTCCATAGGCATAGTAAATACGTCTTGCTCATGGAACAGTGGTACCTTTTGTTGCTCCAGAGCATAAAATGTCTACCTTCTTGCCTGACTCGTGTCATTAATCACTACAGGCAACCTTATTAGGCTGTACTGAAGATATTAGGCAAAGCTCCTAAAACCAACCTTTAGGACCACTGGAATTAAACCTTAACTCTTGTTGTACTGCAGTTTCTACACTTCTCGCAGAATGAGTGCTAAAACTCTCTGATGTTTGATTATTAAAACCTAGTTGATGTTACATATGTTTGGTGATAGAGTAGGGTTTTACAGTTGAAGGACATAAATTAAATGCTTTTCTCCCTCCCTTCTCTTTCTCTCTGTTACTTTGAAGGTGACCAAACTAGATAGAGATCCTGCATCAGGCACTGCGTTGCAGGAGATAAGCTTCTGGTTAAATTTGGAACGGGCTCTGTATCGCATTCAGGAAAAACGTGAGAGTCCAGAAGTTCTTCTCACTCTGGATATTCTAAAACATGGCAAACGTTTTCATGCAACTGTCAGCTTCGACACAGACACAGGTAAAATGTCTGTTCTATACAATTTTTCACGAAAACCTCACAGAACTTCAGCTCTTACGAAAGTTGAACATTGTGGTATAAAGAACAATGCTGTTTAGAGTAACTTTGGTCTAATTTAAGCTATATATTTGATTAATGAAATGAAAAGATATGCAAATTATTATCTGTTATATTTAGGTCTAAAACAGGCTCTGGAAACTGTGAATGACTATAATCCACTGATGAAAGACTTTCCTCTGAATGACTTGCTGTCTGCTACTGAGCTAGACAAAATAAGGCAGGCCCTTGTTGCAATATTTACCCATTTGAGAAAAATCAGAAACACAAAATACCCAATCCAAAGGGCATTGCGTTTGGTGGAGGCCATTTCAAGAGATCTGAGCTCTCAGCTTCTTAAAGTGTTGGGAACCAGAAAACTGATGCATGTTGCCTATGAAGAATTTGAAAAGGTATGGTTTTGTGATACTGGTGGCTCTGTTTTTGCATTAAGTGACTTTCAGGAAGTATTTCTTTGGGGAGCTAAAGTTCCCGTTCTAAAACTCCACAGGTAATGGTTGCATGCTTTGAAGTATTCCAAACCTGGGATGATGAGTATGAGAAGCTGCAAGTTCTGCTGAGAGATATTGTGAAAAGAAAAAGGGAAGAGAACCTGAAGATGGTGTGGCGTATCAATCCTGCTCATAGGAAACTCCAGGGTCGTCTTGATCAAATGAGGAAATTCAGACGTCAGCACGAGCAACTCAGGGCAGTTATCGTGAGAGTCTTGCGACCTCAGGTAATATTCTTGGTCATTATCAGACAGGAAAATCTGTGTGCCTTCTTCAAGAGCATTTGCTGTTCCTTTGAAAAGTCACCGATACAAAAATAATGTACCATTCAGGTTCACTCTCTGTTTCCAAAAACAGTCTAGTTTTGAAGCCTTGCTAATAGGCTTAGCTTTTTTTCTGAGTTATGCCACATAGTACGTGACCGTGCTTATGTTAATAGACACAGAAAGTCCAGACATGACATAGCGGAGATTACTAAGTGTAAATACTTGAGCTTAGCTAAACTACAGTGGAAAATGAGATTATGCTGCAGAGCATTGGAAGTCTTTAAAGTAACTGTGTTGCCCCATCCCTGGTGGAACTTAAATCTGAGCCATGACTGAAAGTTTGTTAAAGAGTTTGTACTACTTAGGATTATTGCAGTGCTAGTTAGAAATAACTGTGTTTAGCTATTTGTAGGTAAATCTTGAAGCGTTCGTCTTGCTAAACTGTGATTTTAATGCAGGTAACTGCTGTTGCCCAGCAAAATCAAGGAGAGGTGCCTGAACCACAGGATATGAAAGTAGCAGAAGTCCTTTTTGATGCTGCAGATGCTAATGCGATTGAAGAAGTCAATCTTGCTTATGAGAATGTTAAGGAAGTAGATGGGTTAGATGTTTCCAAAGAAGGTACAGAAGCCTGGGAGGCAGCAATGAAACGTTACGATGAAAGAATTGATAGAGTTGAAACAAGAATAACTGCCCGTTTGAGAGACCAGCTTGGTACAGCAAAGAATGCAAACGAAATGTTCAGAATCTTCTCTCGGTTTAATGCCTTGTTTGTCAGGCCTCACATTCGTGGTGCCATTCGTGAATATCAAACACAATTGATTCAACGCGTAAAAGATGATATTGAGTCTCTTCATGACAAATTTAAAGTACAGTACCCACAGAGTCAGGCTTGTAAAATGAGTCATGTTCGTGACTTGCCTCCTGTGTCTGGGTCCATAATTTGGGCAAAACAGATTGACAGACAGCTCACTGCTTACATGAAGCGTGTTGAGGATGTCCTTGGCAAAGGTTGGGAGAACCATGTGGAAGGTCAGAAGCTAAAGCAGGATGGTGATAGCTTTCGCATGAAACTCAACACTCAGGAGATCTTTGATGACTGGGCAAGAAAAGTTCAGCAGCGTAATCTTGGTGTCTCTGGTCGTATTTTCACTATTGAAAGTACTCGTGTTAGAGGTCGAACTGGAAACGTCCTGAAACTGAAAGTCAACTTCCTTCCAGAAATAATTACACTTTCAAAAGAAGTTCGAAACCTAAAGTGGCTTGGTTTCCGTGTTCCACTAGCAATTGTCAACAAAGCTCACCAAGCAAACCAGCTCTACCCGTTTGCTATATCTCTCATTGAAAGTGTCCGTACATATGAACGCACATGTGAGAAAGTAGAAGAGCGTAATACTATCTCACTTCTGGTTGCTGGTTTGAAGAAGGAGGTGCAGGCTTTGATTGCAGAAGGAATTGCACTCGTGTGGGAGTCATACAAGCTTGATCCATATGTACAACGCTTAGCTGAGACTGTCTTCAGTTTCCAAGAAAAGGTTTGTTTTATTTTTCACATTCTGCAAAATTTTTGTTATTATGCTTCAGTAGAATGTGGTTAACAAAAAGTGGAATCAAATAGCTGATAACCTGCTCTGTAGCTGTTTAAGTAGCTGTTCGAGTTGGCACAAACAGGCCAGCTGAATGGACCTTTGAGTACTACTGAAACTGATAGACTTGCTGCATGCAAATAAAGAAAAGTGACTAACCATTACCGCATAATTATTTTTGCCTCTATCTAACCTGTCAAGCTAAACATACTATTTTTTCTAAACCATTTTAGGTGGATGATCTGCTCATTATTGAAGAGAAAATAGACCTGGAAGTGAGATCATTGGAAACGTGCATGTATGACCACAAAACTTTCTCTGAAATCTTGAACAGGGTCCAGAAAGCTGTGGATGACCTAAATCTTCATTCATATTCAAATTTGCCAATCTGGGTCAACAAATTGGACATGGAGGTAGGATTGAGATCAAAGAGTAGCATATATTTAGAGGAAACATTTTAATTAGGCACAAAATATTTTTTGACAATGCTGTTCATAGTCATCCAGGGAAAGTTATGTTTCCCCATTCTCTGAAAATTCCAGTGCAATTTCAGCATGCAGAAAATGCAAGACCTGTTTGCTTTTAGCTGTTGACTATTGGGATCAATTAGTTTAAGGGGAGTTTTGTCTTTCAAAGGAAGTTTGATACAGCTTGACTGCCTAGAAGGTGCTGAGGAGCAAGACAGATGAAGAGTGGTGAAAATTTGCTATGCCTGTTTCTTCCTCTTGAGTTAAGTGTCAGGTTATGACATGAAGCCGACTTCAAAGCAGTTAAAATTGTTTCATTCCATTAAAGTCCATGAGAACAGGAGAATTTTTCAATTGATACTCAGTGAAAAACTACTAAAACTCTTAAGCCTCTCTAATTACTTAGTAAAGGAGCACTTGGTTCTTTGAGATACTGTAGTGTGCTTGGTGCCAGAATGTAAGTTGTGAGTGAATATGCAGCTTTTTCTTCCAATGTGGCTTTTTTCTTTAGATTGAAAGAATTCTGGGAGTTCGTTTACAAGCTGGACTGAGAGCATGGACCCAAGTTCTTCTTGGACAAGCAGATGACAAGGCAGAAGTTGACATGGATACAGATGCTCCTCAAGTGAGCCATAAACCTGGTGGTGAACCCAAGATCAAAGTAAGTTTGGTGTGGGTTTTTTTGTTGTTTTTTTTCCCTTATTGTCAGTTACTTAATGCAAGATCTACATATCTGAGGACTATATGGGAGATGTATCTTCTGCATCTGGTTTTGGAAGAAGGCTTGCCTCCTTCCATTTGAATGCAGGTTGGGTTTTCAAAAGTGTGTGCAACTCCATGAAGTTCAAAATCCTCATCTATGCATAGTAACATCTGCCAGTAGAACTGAAGTCTCTTTATTGTTTCTACAGAACATTGTACATGAACTGAGAATAACCAACCAGGTGATATACTTGAATCCACCAATTGAGGAGTGTAGATACAAACTTTATCAAGAGATGTTTTATTGGAAGATGGTAATCCTGTCACTACCAAGAATTCAAAGTCAGAGGTATCAGGTAAGCATAATGAAGCTATATATAAGTCTGAGCAATTATTTTCACTTTGCAGTTAATTGTGCTCAGTATCTTAGTGTGTTGCTCTAGGACTGACTGAATCTAAGTGCCCTAGAAATTAATGTGTATCATGTGTAATTGCGGTTCTCAGGTCGGAGTGCATTATGAGCTGTCTGAGGAAGAAAAATTCTATCGTAATGCATTGACAAGGATGCCTGATGGCCCTGCAGCTCTGGAGGAATCGTACTCTGCTGTTATGGGAATTGTGACTGAGGTGGAGCAGTATGTCAAGGTTAGGAGGCTGACAGCCTGTAGTGATGCTACATCTAAAATACACATGGGCTTTTCTCTCGGTATTCCTGGTGGTTTGGGAGGGACGTGTCATACTGGAAAAGTTCTGAACGTTAATTATTAAATACCTTAATTAGGTTTGGCTGCAGTACCAGTGTCTGTGGGATATGCAAGCTGAAAACATATACAACCGTCTTGGGGAAGACCTGAATAAATGGCAAGCCCTTCTAGTTCAGATAAGAAAGGCAAGAGGAACATTTGACAATGCAGAAACCAGAAAGGAATTTGGACCTGTTGTCATAGACTATGGCAAGGTAAGAAATTGTAATTATTGTTTGTGATAAATGCATTAAATTTCAGAATCTGTTTATAATAGAAAATAGCAAGGCTGACATTACTGTTCTGTAACTTTATTCAACTGTAGGTGCAGTCAAAGGTGAACTTGAAGTATGACTCCTGGCACAAGGAAGTGCTCAGCAAATTTGGCCAAATGCTTGGTCAGAATATGACAGAGTTTCATTCACAAATTTCTAAGGTAAGACAAGTGCAAATTCCAATTTTTCACTTTCAGATTGACTGTTCTAGACTTCTAAAACACTAATTTGTGCCCCATACAGTCCCGTCAAGAACTGGAGCAGCATTCAGTGGACACTGCCAGCACATCAGATGCAGTGACGTTCATCACTTACGTGCAGTCCTTGAAACGTAAAATCAAGCAGTTTGAAAAACAAGTTGAGGTATGTTGTTTTGCTAATGATTCTTACTTCTGGAAGTGTCAAGTTTAGCTTTTAAGATGGAGCTTCATGATATTCAAGTTCTCTTGCGAACAAGCTGCCTACAACTACCTGAAAGGAGGTTGTAGAGAGGTGGATGCTGTCTTTTCTCCCAGGTGACAGGGCAAGAAGGAATGGCCTCAGGCTCTGCCAGGAGAGGTTCAGATTAGACATTAGGAAAATATTTTCACCAGAAGGGTTATCAGGCCCTGGCAGAGGCTGCTGAGGGAGGTGGTTGATCACCATCCCTAGAGGTATTTAAATGATGAGTAGATGAGGTGCTTAAAGATATAGTTTCGTGGCAGATGTGTATGGTTGGACTCAATGACCTCGGAGGTCTTTTCCAGCCTGGTGATACTGTGGTTCTAAACCTGAGCTTTATATCGTGAGGAATCCTGTTAACTCTATAATAAGTGCTTGTTAAAATATGTTGAATATACAGCCTTGAAACTTAACTTAATTTGTTTTTTTAACTTGCAACCACTGTCTCTTGTAGCTTTATCGCAATGGTCAGCGCTTGCTTGAGAAACAAAGGTTCCAGTTCCCATCCTCTTGGCTGTACATTGACAACATTGAAGGAGAATGGGGTGCCTTTAATGACATCATGCGTAGAAAGGATTCTGCCATTCAACAACAAGTAGCAAATTTGCAGATGAAGATAGTTCAAGAAGATCGTGCAGTGGAGAGCCGAACAACTGACTTGCTAACAGACTGGGAGAAAACAAAGCCTGTAACAGTAAGTAGTGGTGATAAATGCTCATTCAGCAAATCAGTAGATTATCTGCATTCAATAAGAAGCAGGCAGTTTATTTTCGTGCTTTTTGGCAGTTTTTTGTTTTCAGTGATGGTAAAAGTCTTTTTGAGGGTTCTGTAGTAACTTGCCAGTGTGTTGATTTTGTGAGGGGCGAAGGTGGCCAAGAAATTTACCCTTAAAATATAGGCCTCTTACGTGCAGAAAGCAAGACCACTGTAGTTGCTTGCAAAGCTTTGGCTGAGACAAGGGGTCTGTTGGAGACAAGCATGTACAGGGGTTCAGAAGCAAGCTGATTTTGCCCCCCACTATTTTTTCTGAAGTGATATTTAGTAAAGCCAAAATCAGGATGTAAAAGTGACTCTAGAGTAGTATGTAGCCATATTGTCAGCAAAATGGAAGTGGAAAACAGTGAGACATCCCAACAATAAACATTTTAGTCCTTGCTTTTAACTTAACTTCAACTTGTTTATAGTATTTTTGGATTAATGTATCCCATGTAAACTTTAGGGAAACCTGCGTCCAGAAGAGGCTCTTCAAGCTCTTACCATTTATGAAGGAAAGTTCGGTAGACTGAAGGATGATCGTGAGAAGTGTGCAAAGGCCAAGGAAGCTTTGGAACTAACAGATACAGGACTACTCAGTGGCAGTGAAGAGCGTGTTCAGGTACAACCAGCTCACACAGCTTGTCAGCTTCAGATAAAAATGATTCAATTCCATCTCTCCCTTAGAGGTGTCAAGGCAGTCTCTGCACTCATTCAGTTCTAGGTTTAAGAGATTATCTGTGATCTCTTTGTTTACTGAAGCTGTTATGTCACCTGAGATGGAAAAATCTCATCTGGGTCACTTGCTATCGCAGTTCTGTTGAACTGGCAAGCTATTCAAAGGCTTTTGACATGATAAAAGTATTCTGTGTAACTCCCCTGTGCTGTTGACTTTGAAGAAATTTGGAATAACTGCTCATGTTTGGTGCATTCTTTATTGCAGGTAGCCTTAGAAGAGTTGCAAGACCTCAAGGGCGTCTGGTCTGAACTCTCTAAGGTCTGGGAACAGATTGATCAAATGAAAGAACAACCCTGGGTTTCAGTACAGCCTCGCAAGGTACTTCACTTCTCTACACACAAACAATTTAACTACCACAAGATATGCAACTCAGGAGTTAGACGTCTTGAAACAGGCATACTCAATTGTCACATTCCAGATTGTTTTCAGTGTTTAGGTATCTTTTCCAGTATCTTGTGAGCATGTTTTTTCTCATACTAAGCTAAAAAGAATTCATAGGGCTTGTCACAACTCAAGTGATTTTGCAGGGGATTTATGCAATTCCAGTAGATTTGACATTGATATAGGACTGCAACTACAGGGAAGAAACTGCTGTCTTTAAATAGGCTGTTGGCCCTCATTAGTGAAACTTAATTGGTTTTACCTCAGTGCTCAGGAGGTAGAGAATGGCAGGGACACTAAGCTGTAAACTACCTGTGACAATACTAATGTCATAAATCTTAATGAGCTCCGTAAACGTCTAGCTATAGAGTAACCAGGTATTCTGCAAATCAGTGTGGCACTAAAGAGCTGTACTGTCGATAATCTCATTAGCAACAAGTTTCTGTAAAAATACATAGACAACTTCAGACGTACAACTTGCAGAGAAAGATTTCAGTGCTTTTTATGTTGCTGACAGCTTCGTCAAAACTTAGATGGTCTGCTGAACCAACTGAAGAACTTCCCCGCCCGGTTGCGACAGTACGCCTCCTATGAGTACGTTCAGAGACTTCTGAAGGGCTACATGAAGGTAAGTTATACCCATTTCTAAAATACGTGTATTTTATGGTTCAAGTTCAAGGATGTAACTTGCTTTCTTGCCTTCTGCAGATAAACATGTTAGTTATCGAGCTGAAATCTGAGGCACTTAAAGATCGTCACTGGAAACAGCTGATGAAGAGGCTTCATGTTAACTGGGTTGTCTCAGAGTTGACCTTGGGTCAGATCTGGGATGTTGATCTTCAGAGAAATGAAGCAATCGTTAAAGACGTGCTGCTCGTAGCTCAGGGAGAGATGGCTTTGGAAGAGTTCTTGAAACAGGCTAGTATCAGCTCTTGTATATATGCACCCAATACTAAATCAGAGCCTTGCTGTGGGGTGGCAGACACTTGTGTAGTAAACTTGTCATTCTAAGCTGTTGATAGAACTGCTGAGACTTTCTGGAACACTGTTTGGGGAACAACATAAGCTGTGTAAGCTTCCTCTGATGAAACTTGGATTATTTGGGAAAACAGTCCTTGATAATGACTGCGAAAACCCTGCCTTGTAAAAGTTTTACCTGACTGCATAGTGTTCTCAGTGTTTTTAACAAAAGCCTAGTCTTAAACCCAGAATCTTTGGGTATAAAATGTAAAATCTGATTACTGTAATACATTTCTACTTTCTGACAATGTCAGAGCAGAAATCATTGATGTCATATAACATTTTTTTTCTTCAGATAAGAGAGGTGTGGAACACTTATGAACTGGACTTGGTCAATTACCAGAACAAATGTCGTTTGATTCGTGGATGGGATGACCTTTTCAACAAAGTAAAGGAGCACATTAACAGCGTGTCTGCTATGAAGCTATCGCCATACTACAAGGTAAAATGGAGAAAAAAGTTGAAGAATCTTCATGTAATTTTGCCTTCCCATCTTTTTTAGTTTATGTATTTCTTGGCAGGAACTGTACTCACTAGTCAAGTTGACAGACAGTTAATTGCAAGTGCGTACTTTGTAACTCTCAGACAACTTAGTTTCTGTTAATAATTATTAGCATCTAATTCCTGATACTGTTAAAATGAATATTGATGCAGCTTTTAAACTTCAGGTGTTTGAGGAAGATGCCCTTAGCTGGGAAGATAAGCTGAACCGTATCATGGCACTTTTTGATGTCTGGATAGATGTCCAGAGGCGATGGGTCTACCTGGAGGGTATCTTTACTGGTAGTGCAGACATCAAGCACTTGCTGCCTGTGGAGACCCAGCGATTCCAGAGGTAATTCTTTATTGTTTTGTAATTTTCTTGCCTCCCTTGGGGCACCACTTGGACAGGCCTGTAATTTCGTGACTTCAGTGTAGCAGTCTCTGAGTTGAAATACTGTATTCTTACCTGGTCTGGATGGATTGCAGCCATACTATTAGGTGTAAGTTCATCAAGCAAACAAACAAGAGATGTGTTAGATAACTATGACAGAAAAAAATAAACATAATAATAAACAGACAACCGTTCAATTTTTAGATGATGGTTGGGGTTCAGATGCCTTTCCTTGGCTAGTTATAGTCAGCTACATCAAGGATTTTTCTGTTGTTTTGGCTGCAACAAGCAGACTGATTTCTCTTATTGCAGCCTTTAATCTCACCCCTTAAACTTCATTTTCTTCCTCTGCTTTAAGTTGTTCTGATCACCCTTACTCATTCCACACAATTCCAGTCAGATCAAAGAACCAGACTTATGCATCTCTTCAGGAGGTGAAGAAAAATAGACCTTCGTCCATGGAATGAATAGATTGAACATTGCAAGGAACTTAGATTTTGTTGCTGTGTACTTGAGGTAGATGGAGACCTGTTTTGGGAATTTAGCCTTGTGTTCCCTAGGGCAGCCACAACTATTGGTTATTTAGAAACAAATAACTTCTGTGTTTTGCTGATCTATGGTTACTGAGTTCTCACTAATGTACTGTTATTTTACTTGTAGCATCAGCACTGAGTTTTTGGCACTCATGAAAAAGGTGTCCAAGTCTCCACTTGTGATGGATGTTCTTAACATTCAAGGTGTGCAAAGGTCATTAGAGAGACTGGCAGATTTGCTTGGAAAGATACAGAAGGCCCTGGGAGAATACTTGGAAAGGGAGAGGTCCTCTTTCCCTCGGTAAGAAGTTGACTTTAGTTGATGTAAAATATCTCGATGTTTTTGTGCAGGAATTGCTGTGCTGTTCTGCAGAGCCTTTGCCAATTTTTATGTATTGTATATATGTTATTACCATCTAAATGTGTCACCTAAATACAGAATTCAGTTATAGCTATTTCTTGGGAAATGAAACTAAAATTTCCCCTAGTTGCTCATCTGTGGCTGGTTGTAGGGTTCAGGTATTGTTTAAGGAACCATTGCAGCTGATTTTCTGTAAACTTGCAGGTTCTATTCTGAACTGCGTAATTCTGGAATTTGATTGAAGGTCAGTGTCTAAACTGTCACAATCCAGTATTTAAGTCATCGGTTCTGACTTGCCTGTAGTCCTCAACTGGTTCATCACTTAGCATGTAGCCTGTGTTGTGGTTTAGCCCCCAGCCAGCCTAAGTATCATACAGCTGCTCGCTCCCTTTCTGCCTTCCATGGGATGGGTCGCAGAATCCGGAAGCAAAGCAAAATTCAGGAGTTGACATTAAAATCACTGTAATAGGACAACAAAGGTAGAAAAGATGGTGATAATAAATATACAGAGAAGTGATGTACAATTCAATGCAGTTTCTCACCACACAATGACCAATCACACAGCCTATCTCAAGCAGTGATCATGGATCAGCCAGCTCCAGTAGCTGGTGAACTTGCCTTTTATATACTGAGTATGAGATCACATGGTATTGAATATCTCATTAGCCAGCTTGGATCAGCTGTCTGGCTGTGGTCCTCCAGTTTCTTGTGCACCTATACACTCGTAAAACATGGGAAACTGAAGAAGTCCTTGATTTCCTATCAGTTACTAAAAACATCAGTGTATTATCAACATGCTTCTTAGCTGCTGGGAAGAAAATTAACTGTGTCCCAGCTGAACATAAACATTACCTGGCAACAATTAAAGCAAGGTGTGTTATCAGCGTTATTCTCATACTAAATCCAAAACACAGCAGCTACAGGGAGCAAAACTAATTGTATCCCAACTGAAACCAGGACAGCACAAGAGAGCAAGGGTGAGGGAGGTACTGAGTGGGAGTTTTCCCTTCATAATAGACTTAATTCAATCCCAGGCTTGCTGTATGTGTTTCGGGGATGGATAGGTAATGAAAATAATCCGCAATATGGACCCTGTATGTGCCTCTTTATGGTACAGACTACTATGAACTGAAACTTAATCATAACTTCTAGCAAATATGTAGTTCATGCCCTCTTGCAAAGTTAGAGAAATACGTGTCAATTACTCCGATATAGTGGCCATTTATGAAGCATAAATAAATTACAAGTAATAGTTGGAGTTCTGGTATAGATCTGATTGTATATATTTATTAGGTTCTATTTTGTGGGTGATGAAGACTTGCTTGAAATCATTGGAAACAGCAAAAACGTTGCTAAGCTGCAGAAGCACTTCAAGAAGATGTTTGCTGGCGTTTCTAGCATTATTCTTAATGAAGATAATTCAGTCGTTCTTGGGATATCTTCACGTGAAGGAGAGGAGGTATAGCTGTAGTATGTCTTTTTAAATAATATTCTAAACATAAGTGAACATGGGCTGACTTAAACCTGATTCTTGTAGGTGCTGTTCAAAACACCTGTTTCCATCACAGAACATCCTAAAATCAATGAGTGGCTTACTCTTGTTGAGAAAGAAATGAGAGTGACCCTTGCTAAATTGCTTGCAGAATCTGTTACTGAAGTAGAAATCTTTGGAAAAGCAACTTCAATTGATCCAGCAGTCTACATCTCTTGGATTGACAAGTACCAGGTATCAATACGGAATACTTAAACATACTGCAGCTTTGGTACTTCAGTGAGGAAAAATATCTGATGAGGTTTTTTTGTTCCACAGGCTCAGCTTGTTGTACTGTCAGCCCAGATTGCGTGGTCAGAGAATGTGGAGTCAGCCCTCAATGGTGGAGCTGGAGACAGCAGTCCTCTCCAGTCTGTGTTGGCTAATGTTGAGGTCACACTCAATGTCCTGGCAGACTCTGTGCTGATGGAGCAGCCACCTCTTCGCAGAAGGAAACTGGAGCACTTGGTAAGTAAAAAACTCTTTGTCTCTTCTGATTTTGCAGCTGAGGTTTTTTTAAGTTTAATTACTAGTTTAAAACTCACATTTTCCTCTAGGAAGAGATTTTGTGCAATTAAACAGCTAATCAAGGCCTGATCCTGTAGTATTTTGGTGGTGGTAGTTTTTCATTAGTCAGCTTAATGCACGGTAGCATATTATAGCCTAGCTCACTGAATTGATCTTCAAACTAGCTCTTCCAAGTATGGAAGTCCCTGACTTCTTAAAAGTAAAATAAGACATTAAGCTGCTTGTTATTGTAATTATGATATGCTTTTGTTTGTAAATAAGAATTGAGAAGGGCGTGGAGAGTTAAAATCATCCTGGGGTATCTTGATAGATTTTTAGAGGGGAATACGTGGCCTCTTTTAGGAGCGTTGTTTTTGTAATTTTTGGCAAGTAAAATATCTAATTTAGTAGTGGTAATGGATTAGCAGGCTAGCTGGAAGGGGAAGTCCTTAGAAGAGCAGTCCACTTTATTAGTTTTGTCTTTGTAGCAACAGATTTTAAGAGAGAGACTGTTGGTAGGTCATGATTTCTAAGTGGTGACAATTTACTGTGCTAAGCTAAAAAGCTGTAGGATACTGTGGCTAACAAAGCTGTAGCTTTATTAGCAATGACTTTTATTGCAGTGGTCTAAAGAGTTACTTTGTTCTCCAGATCACCGAGTTGGTGCATCAGAGAGATGTTACAAGATCACTCATCAAAAGCAAGATCGACAACTCTAAATCCTTTGAGTGGCTCAGCCAAATGCGGTTCTACTTTGACCCAAAACAGACAGATGTGTTGCAGCAGCTCTCCATTCAGATGGCAAATGCCAAATTCAACTATGGTTTTGAGTACCTTGGTGTTCAGGATAAGCTAGTACAGACTCCTCTTACTGACCGCTGTTACCTGACCATGACACAAGCCCTCGAGGCAAGGCTGGGAGGGTCGCCATTCGGTAAGTTTGTACTGAAACACAGTAAAAATTTGAGACAAGTATAGAAACTCATCCTCTCTTAACATATAGCTTCAGTGTAAACATTCAGAATACTTATAACTAAGATATTGAATAACAAAACAATCTTTTGGGGGAGGTTGTAACAGTTTTAGGTTTCACTGAATGCTCTTGTCAGGGTCCACGAGAATCAGCATGCTGGGAGGAGATTACATGAGTAGGCAGTGGTACCTCAGACAATAAACACTAAAATAGGCCTTTCCCCACTTCACAAATAGGTCCTGCTGGTACTGGTAAAACAGAATCTGTTAAGGCTCTTGGACATCAGCTTGGCCGCTTTGTGTTGGTTTTCAACTGCGATGAAACGTTTGACTTTCAGGTAAGCTGCTTGATTAAAAAATCTGATCTTTGCTAACAAGCATTAGGAGTCTCTTCAGAACTCTACTATGGCCAGGATCATTTACTTTCAAGATGATTTATTTGTAAGCCTTATCTGAGTAGGTATCTGTGGATCACACAGGTGCGCTGTAACAAAAAATGCATGGAGGAAAAGCAGGGCAGAACATTGCTAGGAGTGAGGGAGGTGTTTTGTTTTCTTTAGAATGAGTGCTTTTGTAGTAGCAAGACCTATAAAACAGATTTAGGAAAGTTAACTTTAAAATTGTTTAGTTTGCATTGATAATACTGGTTTAATGGAGAACAGATTAGAGTGTGAAACTCACAGAATCACAGAATAACCAGGTTGGAAGAGACCCACTGGATCGTCGAATCCAACCATTCCCACCAATCCCTAAATCATGCCCCTAAGTACCGCATCCACCTCACCTACCTCATCCACAAACACCTCCAGGGACAGTGACTCAACCACCTCCCTGGGCAGACCGTTCCAATGCCTAACCACCCTCTCCGTGAAGAATTTTTTCCTAATCTCAAGCCTACATCTCCCCTGGCGGAGCTTGAGGCCATTCCCTCTCGTCCTGTCCCCTGTCACTTGGGAGAAGAGGCCAGCACCCTCCTCTCCACAACCTCTCTTCAGGTAGTTGTAGAGAGTAATAAGGTCTCCCCTCAGCCTTCTCTTCTCCAGGCTGAACACCCCCAGCTCTCTCAGTCACTCCTCATAAGGTCTGTTCTCCAGCTCCTTCACCAGCTTCGTTGCTCTTCTCTGGACTCGCTCCAGAGCCACAACATCCTTCTTGTGGTGAGGGGCCCAGTACACAGTACTCGAGGTGCGGTCTCACCAGTGCAGAGTACTGAGGGAGAAGAACCTCCCTGGACCTGCTGGTCATGCTGTTCCTGATGCAGGCCAAGATGCCATTGGCCTTCCTGGCCACCTGGGCACACTGCTGGCTCATGTTCAGTCGCTGTCAACCAGCACCCCCAGGTCCTTCTCCTCCAGGCAGCTTTCCAGCCAGGCTTCTCCTACTTTGTACCTCTGCTTAGGGTTGTTGTGCCCCAAGTGCAGGACCCGGCATTTGGCCGTGTTAAACCTCATGCCGTTGGTCTCAGCCCAGCAGTCCAGCCTGTTCAGGTCCCTTTGCAGAGCCTCCCGACCCTCCAGCAGATCCACACTTCCACCCAGCTTGGTGTCATCTGCAAACTTGCTAAGGGTGCACTCGGTGCCTTCATCCAGGTCGTTGATAAAGACATTGAACAGGACTGGACCCAGGACTGAGCCCTGGGGAACCCCACTTGTCACTGGCCTCCAGCTGGATTTAACTCCCTTTACCACCACCCTCTGGGCCCGGTCATTCAACCAGTTTTTCACCCAGGAGAGTTTGCACCCGTCCAGGCCAGAGGCTGACAGTTTCCGAAGCAGAACGCTATGAGAAACTGTATCAAAGGCTTTACTAAAGTCCAGGAAGACCACATCCACAGCCTTTCCCTCGTCCAAGAGTTTAGTCACTCGGTCATAGAAGGTGATCAGATTACTCTGGCAAGACCTGCCTTTCCTGAACCCATGTTGACTGGGCCTGATCACCCGGTTCTTTTGCAAGTGCTTCATGATCGCACTCAAGATCACCCGCTCCATGACTTTCCCCGGTACCGAGGTCAGACTGACAGGCCTGTAGTTTCCTGGATCCTCCCTGTGCCCCTTCTTATAGATGGGCACGACATCAGCCAGCCTCCAGTCCAGCAGAACCTCCCCAGTCATCCAGGACTGTTGGAAGATGATGGAAAGGGCTTTGGCCAGCACATCCGCCAGTTCCCTCAAAACTCTTGGGTGGACTCCATCCGGCCCCATAGACTTGTGGGCATCTAGCCAGGCAAGCAAGTCTCTAACCACCTCCTCTTGGACCTTGGGAATCTCATACTTCTCTTCCAACCCCTGGGGTTGTGCACAGAGGGAACAATTTTCCTTACTGTTAAAAGACTGAGGCAAAGTAGGCATTGAGTACTTCAGCCTTGTCTTCGTCCCCTGTTACTCTTGTTCCCTCTGCATCTACTAGGGACTGGAGATTCTCCCTAGCCCTCCTTTTGCTGTTGATGTATTTGTAGAAAGACTTTTTGTTTCACAGTCTTGGCCAATCACATTTCTAGTTGGGCTTTAGCCCTCCTGATTTTTTCCCTGCACGTTCTCGCTTCCTCCCTATAGTCCACCCAGGATGCCTGCCCCTTCCTCCAGAGGTCGTAGACCTTCCTCTTCCTATTGATGTCTCTTAGGATCTCCCTACTCAACCACGCTGGTTTCTTACCCCGCCAGCTACTTTTCCGGAACTTGGGGACGGCTTTCTCCTGAGCTGCTAGGAGTTCCTTCTTGAAGAGCACCCAGCCCTCATGGACACCTTTGCCCTCAAGGAGCGCCCCTCATGGACACCTTTGCCCTCAAGGAGCGCCCCCCATGGGACTTCTCCGACCAGCCTTCTGAAAAGCCTTCAAAGTCTGCTCTCTGAAAGTTGAGAGTGACTGTTCTGCTAACCTCCACCTTCTTCATTTTACCCCGCACCGAGAACTCTATCATCTCATGATCGCTTTTCCCCAAGCGTCCTCCAACCTTCACATCCCCCACCAGTCCTTCCCTGTTTACAAACAGCAGGTCCAGGAGGGCACCGTCCCTTGTTGGTTCGCTCACCAGCTGTGTGAGGAAATTGTCTTCCACACACTCCAGGAACCTCCGGGACTGCTTCCTTTCTTCTGTATTATACTCCCAGCCTATATCTGGGAAATTGAAGTCTCCCACAAGGACTAGAGGTAGCAATTTTGAGACTACACTCAGTTGTTTGTAGAAGAGCTCATCAGCTGCTTCTTCTTGGCTGGGTGGTCTATAGCAGACTCCCATCACAATCCCTTCCTGCCCATGGACTCCTCTGATTTTCACCCACAGGCACTCAGTCCCATCCTGACCGTAGTCCAGTTCGAGGGTATCAAAGCCCTCTCTAACATAGAGGGCTACCCCGCCTCCTCTTCTGCCCTTCCTGTCCTTCCTGAAGAGTTTATACCCCACCATGGGTACGCTCCAGTTGTACGAGTCATCCCACCACGTCTCCGCAATGGCAACGACATCGTAGTCTCCTTGCCCTACCACAGCTTCCAGCTCCTCCTTCTTATTTCCCATGCTGCGTGCATTGGTGTAAATGCACTTCAGCTGGGCAGGCGTAGCTACAGCCTTTGTAATAGGGCTTCTCCCCAACTGAGCGGTCCTTGACTTAACTAAGGCCACAGTGCCAGTTTGCTGCCTACCACCCTCAGCTGCACTCACCCCCTCTTGCTTAGTGGTGATATACTGGCAGGCATCGCCAGCACACCCCCCCTTTGCCTCTGAAGTCTCACCTCCAGGCTCACTCCCATCCTGCCTGGCCTCCATCCCCTCCCCCCTCACATCTAGTTTAAAGCTCGATTTATGAGCTTAACTAGGTTTTTGGTGAGGGCTTTTGTCCCCCTAGCAGACAGGCGTGTCCCATCCCTGGTAAGAAAGCCTGGGGGTGCGTGGGCCTCCCCATGATTAAAGAACCCAAAGCCCCTCTTCTCACACCAGTCCCTAAGCCATTCATTAACCAGATTTTTATTCCTCATTTCCTGCTCCTGATTCCTTAGTATTGGGATGGAGTTGAATATTACCTGTGCCCCAGAGCCCTCGATCATTCTCCCAAGTGCCTTGAAGTCCCTTTTAATGGCTTTAGGCCTTCTACGTTCTATTTCTTCATTACCAACTTGAAAAACTAAGAGCGGGTAGTAGTCCGTATCTCTGACCAGGGAAGGGAGCTTTCTAGTAACGTCCCTCACTGATGCTCCCGGCAAGCAGCAGACCTCCCTATGGAGTGGGTCCGGCCTACAGATGGGACCCTCCATTCCTTTGAGAAGGGAATCCCCCAAGACAATCACCCTCCTCTTCTTTTTAACTGAGAATGTTTTTAGGGCTGTGGCAGGATGATGGAGTTTTGGAAACATTTCTAGGCTGTGGGTGCAGCCCTCTTCGTCTTTAGGGCTAGGCTGCACCCTCAGCACCTCATATTTGATCTGGGGGTTAATTGCCTGGGTGGGGGAGCAGGTTTCCTTCTCCGGGCAGGAACCTGCTGCCATTCCCCCTCTCTGTCTCTCCCGTCCTTGCAGCTTACCAGTGGGTGGTGCTCAGCTTCACTAGCTCCGGCAGCCTGTGAGAGAGCCCTGCTCCACTCATCTATCTCCCTCTCACACTCCCTGATGGCCCTCAGCCTAGCCACTTCTTTCCTCAGCTCTTCCACCATATGCAGCAGTTCCCCTACCCGAGCACAGCTTCCACAGGAGGAGCCAGGGCCAGAGGCGTGAGCCACTATGGGCAGGGGGCACTGACTGCAGCCCAGGGTCTGGGTAGCTGCATGTGCCCACCGGGGCTCCATCTGAACTGCTGAAGTAGCTGCCTGATTACAAATTACCCTTTGAGACATAACTTGGAGTTTGCCTCAGCATGTGAAAGATCACTCAGAACTAAGAAAATTTACCCAGATGTTTAAAAAATAATGGTATCTTCAAACTGAAAACCAGATGAAATGTCAACTGTAGCATGTCATATATCTCAAAATAAAGCCCTCTGTCAGGAATATGTATACATACAAACACAACAGTATAAAATATGAACAGGGAATCATCAGGTTGCTCATGTGTTTTTACTGAACGGCTGTGTTTGGCTCAGACCAGAGATCCTTAAGTCAGTCTTTGGCCTGTAGCAATAATTGGAAGAAAACACCTAGGGAGGAGTAAGATGAGGGATAGTGCACGATATTCCTTCCTTGCCCCAACCATTGACAGTTGGGAAGATCAGGAGATCCCAAGTTGAAATGGGTTACTCATTCATGCTCCAGTGAACCTGTCTCCAGGTACTCATTTCTCCCCTTGAGTCCATGTATGTGTTTGCTTCTGTAGCATTCTCTGCCGAAGAGTTCTACTGCGTTAACATGCAGTTCGTGAAGGAACGTCTTCTTTCACCTTTTATAACGCTCCCTTGGTTCTTGTATTGGAAAAGGCAGTGGCTTTTAGACCTCTGCCATATTCCTTCATGTTGCCTTTTGCAGAAACCTACCTTAAAGATTGTTCTTTAGGCAGAATCCTTATCATGCTCTGGCCATGCAGTTTGCTCTTCTGACATGTTCTGTAATTCTGGTATCTTCCTTACGATGAAGGACTAGGACTGCACCTGGTGTTAATGATGCCAGTAAACAAAACATTATGCAAAGGACTTGCCTTGACTGTTGTGTAAATACACAGCAGTACAGTTTGTAGTCTGAGGAAGCTGTGAACACCTGAATGTCAGTTAGAAACCTTTTAACAGACCTTGGTTTTACTGCATCAGATGCTGTCTTCTGCTTCTTTTGCCTGTGCATAAGGAAGAATGGTCATGTAACTTCAGTGAATTTTCCTGTCTGTGTGCAGGCAATGGGACGCATCTTTGTGGGACTTTGCCAAGTGGGTGCGTGGGGCTGCTTTGATGAGTTCAACAGACTCGAGGAGCGTATGCTGTCTGCTGTTTCACAGCAAGTTCAGTGCATCCAGGAAGCCTTGCGAGAGCATTCCAACCCCAGCTATGACAAGAGTACGTAATTGTTCATTCCTAAGAGCGTTGTACAGCATTTCTAACATCTTTCATGCTGTTCTGTTGCTCAGTTACATTTCTTCCAAACAATCCAAGAATGAAACCACTTTGTTTCTGGCAGGAATTCCAATCTGAGTATTTGAATTGCAGTACTAGCAAATCTGTTGCCTGTTGCTGTAGAAAACTAAACCAGAACAAAATAGGTTTCTGTTCTCAGAATGATTGATCACTGACTCACGTGTAACTAAATGCTCTATCTTTTCAGCTGCAACACCTATTACTTGTGAGCTGCTGAACAAACAAGTCAAAGTGAGCCCTGACATGGCTATCTTCATCACCATGAATCCTGGCTATGCAGGCAGATCAAATCTGCCTGACAACTTGAAGAAGTTGTTCCGTAGCTTGGCAATGACAAAACCAGACCGTCAGTTGATTGCCCAGGTGATGTTGTACTCCCAAGGCTTCCGTACAGCTGAAGTGCTTGCCAATAAGATAGTGCCATTCTTCAAGTGAGTAACAAGTTTGTCTCCTGTCAGTAAAAATAGAGCTTATTGTTCAAAGCTGTAATGTTCTTTTCCACTCACTAAGCATGTTGTGCACCAATCATTTCAACTAATCATTTCAAATGAACAGTGACATTTGTGGAGTGTTGCATTGGTCCCTATTGAGAATCAAATTGTGTTTTGTCTCCTTCACATGTTAGGCTTTGTGATGAGCAGCTGTCCTCCCAAAGTCACTATGATTTTGGTTTGAGAGCACTGAAGAGCGTGCTCGTTAGCGCAGGTAACGTGAAGAGGGAGAGGATTCAGAAGATAAAGCGGGAGAAAGAGGAGCGTGGTGAAGTTGTTGATGAGGGAGAAATCGCTGAGAACTTACCAGAACAAGAGGTAATAAATGTGTAAACAGTTTACTGTGATAAAGTACAGGATGCACACTAAACAAAGCAAATAACTGCAGTGTTTACCATTTAGGGTTAAGCCGTGCAAGCAAAGTAATGTTGTGGTAATTTCATATCTTGGAAGCTATGTTGAACCAAGAAGCACCAAGTTGAACATGTCACAGGAGTCTCTGAATCTTAGTGACAGACTACTCCTCATGGAGCGGTGCATTCATAACGCTTATTGCTGCTCAGTTCCTTAGCAGTTCGTACCAAAAGCATAGTGAAGGGGCATAGGAAACAACAACAAACAAAATCAATAGGAATTTATTTTGTAGTTTCAAAGTTGAAACCCCATCAGTTTCTGCTTTTACCAAGAACACCCTGGTCTGGTACTTTATCAATAAAGTATGTAATTTAGTATTCCTAGTCAAACACATTTGATAAAATGAACCTAACAGAAAATATTAACTGAAACATAACACACTCTCTGTAGATCCTGATCCAAAGTGTATGTGAAACTATGGTACCAAAACTGGTGGCAGAAGACATTCCATTGCTCTTCAGTCTCCTTTCCGATGTATTCCCTGGAGTGCAGTATCATCGTGGGGAGATGACAGCCTTGCGAGAAGAGCTCAAGAAAGTGTGTCAGGAAATGTACCTTACCTATGGTGATGGAGAAGAAGTTGGTGGCATGTGGGTTGAAAAGGTAAAAAGTAAAACTGAAAATGTGAAAGTACAAGACTACACTTCCTTTTTTATTATGAAGGGTGGAAAGTTTTTCCCTCTTGTGTTAAGCAAACAATACGTAGAAGCTGAGATTGGCTGCTGAAATTAAGACTTATGTGGTACATTATTTCTTCTGTCACAGGTTCTTCAGCTCTATCAGATCACACAGATAAATCATGGATTGATGATGGTCGGTCCTTCTGGAAGTGGAAAGAGCATGGCTTGGAGAGTGCTTCTGAAAGCCCTCGAACGGCTGGAGGGTGTGGAAGGTGTTGCTCATATTATAGATCCAAAAGCAATCAGCAAAGATCACCTCTATGGTACTTTGGATCCAAACACCAGAGAATGGACAGATGGCTTGTTTACACATGTCCTGAGAAAGTGAGTCTTTAAAAGCACAAATGAAAAATGGCCAGTGTATTTGTGTCGTGGTTATTCTTGCCTTTCTGAGTCTTTGTTCTCTACTTCAATAAATATTTCTTTTAATGTAGAATCATAGACAATGTGAGAGGTGAACTACAAAAACGCCAGTGGATTATCTTTGATGGTGATGTAGACCCTGAATGGGTTGAGAACTTGAACTCTGTTTTGGATGACAACAAACTGCTGACTCTGCCAAATGGGGAACGTCTCAGCCTTCCGCCAAATGTAATGTTATTCTTTTTACATTGTGTTTACATGCTGTCCTATAAACTTACTGCTTTTAACTTAGTCCGTACTAGCACTATCCCTCTTTCTTATCATAAGCAGAGTAATACTGGTCTCATGTAGTGGATTGCTGCAGTTAGGAGCTTTATAGAAACATTTTGTCTTATATTTACTCTGATCCTGTAAGAAAAACTTTGTGGATTATTTAAGTCTGGGGTAATAAGCAAAAATTATTAACTTAGGTTAGTTTAATACAGCTGTTAAATATTTAGAGGCTAAATGCAAATGAACTTTTTTAAAAAAGATCTCTTGTGGTGTTTGTGGTTTTTTGGTGGGAGAGGGTGTGGGGTTTGGTGTGGTTTTAGTTGTTAGTTTGTTTTTACTTCAAACTTGTTTTAAATTTCTGCTCTTCAGGTGCGTATCATGTTTGAGGTACAGGATCTCAAATATGCCACTCTGGCTACTGTGTCAAGATGCGGCATGGTCTGGTTCAGTGAGGATGTTCTCAGTACAGACATGATATTCAATAACTTCCTGGCCAGACTGAGAAGCATTCCTCTGGATGAAGGTGAAGAGGAAGCTCAGCGAAGGCGAAAAGGCAAAGAAGATGAAGGAGAAGAAGCAGCGTCCCCAATGTTGCAGGTAACATTATGAGTTAACGCAGTAAGAACATTGTATCACAAGTAGTATATGTACTTCAAATTTATGACAGCCTATTTTTTTCTTTTTTAAAAAGAGCATTAAAATTTGAAGCATTTCAAACATGAAACAAAATTATTTCCTACTGTCTGGTAACCAAATGAGAAGCAAGAGCTTTAGCAGTGTTTGTCTCCCCCGACAGATTCAGAGAGATGCTGCAACAATAATGCAGCCATACTTCACATCTAACGGCCTGGTAACTAAAGCACTTGAACATGCATTCAAGTTGGAGCATATTATGGATCTCACCCGCTTGCGCTGTCTTGGTTCTTTGTTCTCCATGTTGCATCAAGCTTGCCGCAACGTAGCCCAGTACAATGCCAATCATCCAGACTTCCCCATGCAGATAGATCAACTAGAGCGTTACATCCAGGTAAATGCAATGTGCTACATGACTGCTGTTTGGCGTGTCGGTATAGCACCTAGATTTGATTTATTGTTCATTAAGTTTTGTTCTATTAGTCTACACCAATATCTGCTTTTTTTCAGAGGTACCTGGTCTATGCAATACTCTGGTCTCTCTCTGGAGACAGTCGTTTGAAAATGAGAGCAGAGCTGGGAGAATACATCAGGAGGATCACCACTGTGCCGTTGCCGACTGCACCCAACATCCCTATAATTGACTACGAGGTAAGCTTTTCTTATGGTGGAAGTGTAGCTCTTTTGTCGTCTTAGAAACTTGCTTTACGCTTTGGAGATGAAACTAGGAAATAAAACATGAGGATGTTTTAAATTTTACTGTTTCACAGTTCAGTGAACAAGCTGCCTATTTAAATAATCACGTAAAATTTGATGCCACAGACTGTTCTGTGCTTTAAAAAGAAACCTCTTAACTAAGGTTGAACTATATTCCTGTTAAAAATTGTCTGATTATGTTTTTGTGCTCCTAGGTGTCCATTACAGGTGAATGGGTGCCATGGCAATCCAAGGTTCCTCAGATTGAAGTTGAGACACACAAAGTTGCAGCTCCTGACGTTGTAGTACCAACCCTAGATACAGTTCGCCATGAAGCGTTGCTGTATACTTGGCTGGCAGAACACAAGCCTCTAGTACTGTGTGGTCCACCGGGTTCTGGAAAGACAATGACCCTCTTCAGTGCTCTCAGAGCTCTGCCTGACATGGAGGTATACAAGAGAAGCATGCGTGTACTTGTGCATGAATAGCACCAAGTCTCTAATCTCCTTTAAGGAGTCTCCGAGACTCCTTAAAGTAGTCATGATTTAGCATGGAAATTATTTGCTATCCAGAATTCAGTGATACCTCTACCTCAGTCAGTTGTGTATAAATAGAAAAAAAGAAATTAGTTGAAAATTATATTCAGCAACATCTACATTTGTCTGAAGATGTTTAATCTAAAAGCTATTTCCTTTACTGATTCAATAGTACAGTAGCATTTTTCTATTTAGTATTTGAAAATCTATGGTTATGTTCAAGTATAGCTGTCATTCAGTGTATTTAAGTGGAGAAACAGATATGAAACTGTAATGTTCTAAGTAAAAGGCTGGACAGGAACCATTGCTGCATGGTAAATGGAGAACTTGCAATGGGAAGCAAACAGTATACAGTCAAGAGTACAAGCAGTAACCTGAAATATGCTATGAAGTACATGTATTTAGTGTATTCTAACTGTTCGTTTTCACTATTCTCTTTTTAAGGTGGTTGGACTCAACTTTTCTAGTGCTACTACTCCAGAACTGCTCTTGAAAACTTTTGATCACTACTGCGAGTACAGGCGTACACCTAACGGAGTGGTGCTGGCTCCTGTGCAGTTAGGGAAGTGGCTGGTGCTGTTCTGTGATGAAATCAACTTGCCAGATATGGATAAGTATGGCACGCAGAGGGTCATATCCTTCATTAGACAGGTTTGTTTTTCTTTGTAATTAACTGTATCATAACAGTTATCTTCAGAGAAATATAGTGTTTCACTGATTTTATTTTGCTTTTTTTTTTAATCTCCAGATGGTGGAGCATGGTGGGTTCTATCGTACATCAGACCAGACATGGGTGAAACTGGAGAGAATTCAGTTTGTTGGTGCGTGTAATCCACCTACTGATCCTGGCAGAAAACCCCTCTCACACAGGTGATGTATCTAGTGAACTCAATATAGCAACAGACTTGGGGCGAAAATCGAAGCATTGACGATGTGATCTATTCTTAGTACGCTCATTTAACACCACTAGTGCTGGAGTTGTGTCCCTTGTTTGTGAATTAGCTGCTGGTTGGTTGTTATCCCGATGGCCAGCTGGTGGACTCACTGTGACACTTCTTGAATAACCTGTCTGACATGCTGTGGATAGATAGTTCAGAACGCTTTTTATTCTGAGTCATTAAGGAGTAATAAAACCAACTGCAGTTACTACTGATAATTTTGAATCAAGCAGTTATTTAATATTTAATCTGGACTATGTAATATGCTAACCTTTCAGATTTTTACGACATGTTCCTGTGGTTTATGTGGACTATCCTGGACCAGCTTCACTCACTCAGATATATGGAACGTTCAATCGTGCCATGCTAAGGCTGATCCCATCACTTCGCACGTATGCAGAACCTCTCACTGCTGCTATGGTAGAATTCTACACAATGTCTCAGGTAAATTGTTAAATACAAGCCCAAACTGATTGGAAGTCTTCCTTTTATGCAGAATCATTTAACATGCATTGATTCCCTTTCATAAGGATAATAATATGTGTACAAGAACTCAACTAATTGCTTTAGTTCTGGTGAAAGCCACTTGAATGACATTAGCAAAGTAATACCTTGCAATGCCAGGGCTTGTAAAACATATGGGACTGGAATGAAGTAACTAATAAAGTTTAAATTTTCAGGAGAGGTTTACTCAAGACACGCAGCCACACTACATCTATTCTCCTCGTGAAATGACTCGATGGGTGAGAGGTATATTTGAAGCATTAAGGCCGCTAGAAACCTTGCCAGTTGAAGGTCTGATCAGAATTTGGGCCCACGAAGCCTTACGTCTCTTCCAAGACAGGTAAAATAAAGGAGATGGGGGCAAAAAAAAAGGGTACGAAGTGAATTTTTTCTCGCTCTTTGCCAACTACCCTTAGGATATTATACTGAAGCATGCTTCATTTTAAATAGCTGGAATAGAAATATTTGTCTTTGCTTTAACTTAACACTTCTGGGAGTCGTTTCTGTGCAAAGCAGAAACATACTTCAGTGGTAGCACTGCCATGTGATATGACTAGCCTGTTACAAGGGATTTGTAGTCACTAACTTCTTTCTTTATCCAGACTTGTAGAAGATGAGGAGAGACGCTGGACTGATGAGAACATTGATATGGTTGCTCTGAAGCACTTCCCCAATATTGACAAAGAAAAAGCTATGAGCAGACCGATCTTATACAGCAACTGGCTGTCGAAGGTAAAAATAAATAATATAAAATCAGTAGTTTACGAGTAATTGAGTGATGCTGCTGATATTACTGTATTAACAGGGAAGTCAGTGCCCATTGTTTTGTTGAACTGATCTTTAAGAAATTCTTACTATGAGTATCTGAAGTGCAATCCATCCCAGAGTTAGTAGGTGTTATTCCAGCGTTACTTCTGTAAGATCTTCCACAGTAGATAAAGGCAGTATTAAATATTATTTCTTGAGAACAGGATGACAGGTCGTTAGGCATTAGAACAGTCTCCCCAGGGAGGTGGTTGACTCGCCTTCCCTGGAGGTGTTTAAGGTGAGGGTGGATGAGGTGCTTAAGGGCATGGTTTAGAGATTGGTGGGAATGGTTGGACTTGATGATCTGGTGGTTCTCTTCCAACCTAGTGATTCTATGATTCTATGACACTCCCAGAGGGTTGCTGAATTATTGCTTATGGAAACTTGGTTTAAGGCAGCAACCCTTGAGCAGCACTGATAGTGTAAATTTTATTGATGACTGATTCTTGCAATCTGAAGTGATCCAGCAGGGCAATCTGTAGAAATTCCATTGGATAAAGATGAAAGTCCATCTATCCTGCTACCCATCTCTGTTACCAATAGCAAATGTCTAGGAAAGGCTGTTTAAAATAAATTAGGGGAGTGAGGAGCTATTTCCTAGTCTCTTCAGTGATTAGCAGCACAGGCTTAGCCTGTGATAGATTCAGTAGATAACTATATGTCCCATGTCACTGTCTGTGTCACTCTAAACTGTGGATGTGTTCCTGTGCAAGTTAAATGAGCACAGCGTTCTTAAGCTTTTGTATGGGATTCCTATATCAAGTATTCTAATAGTTCTGCTTTCATCTACTCATAAATTGATCCCTAAGCTTAAATTCCAACATTGTATTGACTGATTTCTTTAGGATTATATTCCAGTGGATCAAGAAGAATTAAGAGACTACGTGAAAGCAAGGCTTAAAGTCTTCTATGAAGAAGAACTTGATGTACCACTTGTTCTGTTCAATGAAGTCTTGGATCATGTGTTAAGAATTGACAGGTAAGTGGAGACTTCAGTTGCTGTTCATATAAAATGTATTGAGAGACTTGTTCTAAAATAGAGTAGCCTGAGTACAGACTAAATAAGAATGGAGCATGATCCTATTGTTGACAATAGATATCCACTTCTGGCCTTCATGTAGCAGCATCCTAGCTGGGAACATGTGCCAGTTTTGGCACTAACTTGAAGGGCAGACACTCAAGGAAAAGTTTCAGTGAGTTGATTAAACTTACTTACGTGCTTTTACAGAATCTTCCGTCAGCCACAGGGACACTTGCTGCTTATCGGAGTCAGTGGAGCAGGGAAAACAACTCTCTCGAGATTTGTTGCCTGGATGAACGGTTTGAGCGTCTACCAAATTAAGGTTGGCATTCTAGTTTCACCTAACAAAAACTCACACTTCTTAAATATTGACCACTAAAAAATCCCCTTAAAGCTAAAACAAAATGCTAATAACTGATGTTAAATCTTACTAGGTTCACAGAAAATACACAGGTGAAGATTTTGATGAAGACCTTAGGACAGTATTGAGACGTTCTGGCTGTAAAAATGAAAAAATAGCTTTTATAATGGATGAATCAAATGTGTTGGATTCTGGATTCCTGGAGAGAATGAACACTCTCCTAGCCAATGGAGAGGTAAGAAGATTTAAAGTAAACACTTAAAGCGATTTTGACATCTATGAGCTACAACTACACTATCTTTTGAATTAGGTTCCTGGTCTCTTTGAAGGAGATGAATATGCCACCCTCATGACTCAGTGTAAAGAAGGAGCACAGAAAGAAGGTTTAATGTTAGATTCGCATGAAGAACTCTACAAATGGTTCACCAGCCAAGTTATTCGCAATCTCCACGTTGTGTTCACTATGAATCCATCTTCTGAGGGCCTGAAAGACAGGGCAGCTACTTCTCCTGCGCTCTTCAACAGGTAAAGTGTGTTGGAATATACAGCAATTATAAATACTGCTAAAACAGTACTTTTTGGCAAGTCTTAACAAAACGCTTTGTGTTTCAGGTGTGTCTTGAACTGGTTTGGAGACTGGTCAACCGAGGCGTTGTACCAGGTTGGCAAAGAGTTCACAAGCAAAATGGATCTTGAGAAACCAAATTACATTGTGCCCGATTACATGCCAGTTGTGTATGATAAACTACCACAACCACCAACACACAGGGAAGCTATTGTTAACAGTTGTGTGTTTGTTCATCAGACTCTACACCAGGTATGATTTATCACGTTGCTTAACTTGTGTTGATCTCTAGGCCACGGCACCATGCACCAGTTTCCTAAAAAGTATGGTCTTTAGCATTTGTATTAGATTTAAAACCAATCTACAATTCTTTTTCCGTAAAGGCTAATGCTCGCCTGGCAAAACGAGGAGGCAGAACCATGGCAATCACACCACGCCACTATTTAGACTTCATCAACCATTATGCCAACTTGTTCAATGAGAAACGGAGTGAATTGGAGGAACAGCAAATGCATTTGAATGTTGGCCTTAGGAAAATCAAGGAAACCGTTGATCAGGTGCATGTCTTTAAATCTTTGCCCTTTATAAGACTGGAGTGATTAAATATATCCCTACAGTTAATCTGAATTCTCCCATCTTACAATCTATCTCAGGTGGAAGAATTGCGGCGTGACCTAAGAATAAAGAGTCAAGAATTGGAAGTGAAGAATGCAGCAGCCAATGACAAGTTGAAAAAGATGGTGAAAGATCAGCAGGAAGCTGAGAAGAAAAAGGTAAAATCGGTGTTAAATCTCTCTGTGTAGTAAATATTTTTATTTATAAAACAGAGCCTGCAGAGTGTGTACTGGAAGAAGTTCAGCTTCTAAAAAGCAGTATTTTGTCTGTGGAACTTCCTTCTAGGTCATGAGCCAGGAGATTCAGGAACAGCTGCACAAGCAGCAGGAGGTCATTGCAGACAAGCAAATGAGTGTGAAAGAAGATCTTGACAAGGTGGAGCCTGCTGTCATTGAAGCTCAGAATGGTAAGTTAGCACCTGAAGAGGTCACAATATGGGATTGGATCTAAAACTGGAGTTTCTGGGGATGTGTTTTGGTGTCATCTGAGATGGTGCAGCCTAACAGAAGTATAAGCTCTTAACAAGAAGCTGAACAATGCTGAAGAAATTCCTAATCTTTGAGCTCTGGTTTTATGCTGGTTGTAGTACTGATCTGGTACTTGAAACTCCTTTTGTGGCTTGTGGCTTTGCTCTTGGCAGACCAGCTGTAGTTAATGGTTTGGTCTATATATTAATAAAGCGTATTATTAGAAAGAACACTGATGTCTTATTAGTGCACAGACAGCATACAGTCAAGCTGTACTTTAATTAAACTGGATGGAGGAGTCTTTGCTTGTAATAAAGCTTTAAGTGAATCCTTTTTAGGGAGCAGAGTAAGTTGCCTGTGGCCAGTTGGCGAGTTGACATTCACAAAAGTTTACCTCGTCAAATTGCTTTTGAGACTCTGGAAGCATTTTTGCTAATCCAAAGTATCTTAATAGACTTTGCTAACTATTCGTTTTCTTCCCAATCAACTTTCATCATCTTTCTGGCACTGATTAGCTGTGAAGTCAATAAAGAAACAGCACCTGGTAGAGGTGCGTTCTATGGCCAATCCACCTGCAGCAGTGAAGCTGGCACTGGAGTCTATATGCCTCCTACTCGGTGAAAGTACAACTGACTGGAAACAAATACGTTCCATCATCATGAGAGAGAACTTCATTCCAACCATTGTTAACTTCTCTGCTGAGGAAATTAGGTAAAGTGCGAGTGTGAATCATTTATGTGGATAAAACAAAGATGGAAAGCCTTAATTGGACTTTTTGCTGCGTAGTTTCTTTAGTAGCACTTCTTTCGAGACTGATTTACTCCTGCATGTAATGGATGTGTAGGTGGTATGGGAAACAGAGCGCTGTGCCATGCAAACTGAGACAGAACAGCTCTTGTTGAGTAACTTCAAGGCATGATTGCAAAGCAGTGTGTTGCTGTCCAAAGCCACATTATTAGGTGGAAGTTGTTATGCAGCAATAACAGACCAGGTTGCAGAGAATTTTATGCAGGCTGACCTGGCAAGGCTCTGAATCTACACAGGAGGTCAGACTAACGTCCTCCTGAATTCCCTTCAGACCCCATTTTTTCTGAGCACAATTAAGGAATTTGCGAGTGATTAATCCTAAAATAGTGTTAGATGTCATGTATCATCCATAAGCTGTGATTTCTGAAACAACACTGTTGTTAATTAAAACTAATTAAAACATCTCAGGTACCAGTCAGCAAAACTGCTAGGAAATGTCAATGTCAACTGTGGAAGGCAGGCCAGGTAAAGGGATGCTGAGCACCTGCATGCTGACTTAGCGTGTACTCATGCTGTCTCTGAAAACTCATCCCTTGCAGTGATGCCATCCGGGAGAAGATGAAGAAAAACTACCTGTCAAATCCAAGTTACAACTATGAAATTGTGAACAGAGCATCATTGGCCTGTGGACCTATGGTGAAATGGGCAATTGCACAGGTAAAGTCAGTTATGTGGGAATGCAAATGCAAGGTGAAAAGAGTGAGCCTGAAGGCATGTAGGCTCCATGTAGGCATGTAGCCTGAAAGCTCTGAATTTGCCTCTGTTGAACTAAATATGGCAAGCTGTTTTGCTTTAAAGAAATCAATAGAAGGTTCAGGTAAATGCTTTTGGGCCCTGTAGTACTGTGCCAGAGTACTGTGCTTAAGGCCAGTTTTGATACAGCTTTTGCACCAAGAAATGTGAGGTATGCAGTAGCTGATCCTTTCTGTATGTAGTGCCGTTCTACAGGGCGGTGGAGTTCTCAGCTGGAAAATGCAGTGCAATCCTTCTAATGAAATTTAAGCAGTCTCTCTCTTGTTTCACAGTTTAAACTGTGCCTGCTATGAAAGGCATGATTTGTAAAGACATGAATCTGGCCAGTAGGCCCTATCCTAATTGTTCTGTGGCTTGGTTATACTAAATTCTTTACTAAGGCAGCATAGCTCAGTACTGGCACAGACATCCAGTAAGCTTTGCAAAACAGTGCTGTACCCCACTTAGTGTGGTCTCAGCCTTTCAGATGATTTCTACAGAGCAGCAAAAGGATCTTGTAGAAAGTAATTACTTTTGTGTCTCAGCTTGGCTTAATTAAACTAGAGACCTAGGGACTGATAAACAATCCTAAGTTTCTGTTAATTAGCTGTTAATTCTAATGCAGGTTGCAAGTACCAAAGCTTGAAAAGATGCAATTGATAGAATACACTTGAATGCTATGGTTCTTGTTAACACGTGTCATATTAGAAAGTATAAAGGATCCATTTACTGTTTACAGCTGAACTATGCTGATATGTTGAAAAGAGTAGAACCTCTACGCAATGAACTGCAGAAGCTGGAGGATGATGCCAAAGACAACCAGCAGAAAGCAAATGAAGTAGAGCAGATGATTCGTGATCTTGAGGCCAGTATTGCGCGTTACAAAGAAGAATATGCAGTGCTGATTTCGGAGGCTCAAGCTATTAAGGCAGACCTGGCTGCTGTAGAAGCAAAAGTAAGACCTCTATATCAGTAATTTTCCATTCTTTAATCTTGGACAGAGAGAAATGGTACCATTCTTCCAGCTTAGGAGTAGACTTGGCTGCTTTCCTTGTGCAGCGCATCCAAGCTGTCTGTTTCATCCCTGGATCTCACAGACATCTTAAGTTTCTGAAACTTTGCTGGAGTTAGAAATATCAACTCATGTTGCCAGATGATTAATGAGACAGTTCACATAAGGCTTAAAATAAGTGAGAAGCCTTTGGAAACAGGCATGGGTGGAGTTTAAAGAGCATTTCTCAATATACTCCACCTATTTACTAGCATGTCAATACTCTGCCAGTACTTATATTTCTACGTCCTTCCAAATAATGGCTGAATACCAAAATAGTAAATTCACACTGATATGAAGAAACACAAATATAATTTCATTCTGAGCTCTTAAATTTATCTCAGGCCGAGAGTCGATACAACTGGCTCCAGAAACATAGAATACTATAACAGTTCATCTTCTAAAGAGGCTACTTCACCACTTATTTCTAGGTAAACCGTAGCACAGCTCTTCTGAAGAGTCTTTCTGCTGAACGTGAAAGATGGGAAAAGACAAGTGAAACTTTCAAGAACCAGATGTCCACTATTGCAGGAGACTGTTTACTTTCAGGAGCATTTATTGCCTATGCTGGCTACTTTGATCAGCAGATGCGTCAGAATCTGTTCACTACATGGTCTCACCATTTGCAGCAAGCAAATATCCAGGTAAAGATATCATCGTCATAAGTTAACTACAGATTAATTTACCTCAAGAGTTAAAGATGTTTTAAGATTGCTAAGTAAAGAAAGGAGCTATTGGAAAACAGTATCTAGCAGAGCTGCGTTTACTCAAAATGTCTTCACCAGCTAGCTGGAGAATCTCTAGTCAGATACTAACTGTGTACGTCTTGCAGTTCCGTACAGACATTGCAAGGACTGAGTACCTTTCCAACGCAGATGAGCGGCTTCGCTGGCAAGCAAGTTCTCTGCCTGCAGATGACCTGTGCACTGAGAATGCCATCATGCTCAAGCGGTTTAATAGGTATTTCATTCTAAGATATAGAATTCTAAAGCTATGTTCTCACAGCAAGCAGGGGTTTGGTTTGGACCTATCAAAGAATCAAAGTAATTCAAAGCACTGTTTCAGTGTAGTGAGAGCTTCTGTTGTTTGTAAAAGCTTCTTAACCACGTGTAGACATAACTCTGAGTCATCTTTGTTTGCCCTATTTGTTTTGCTTAGCAGTTTAAATAAGTTGGTGTGAACTGAAGGTGTTTTGTTGTCCACATACAACTGACTTATTTAAACAACCTTTCAACCTTTCAAAACCGAACTGAAATAAGCCACCAAAATTGACTAACTTATTCCTTCAGTATACAAGCTTTTAGAGTGACTAATAATGCAACCTAAATAGAGGCTGTCTGCAGCCAAAACCCAAATAATGATAATGTTATATTACTCACTTAGGTATCCATTGATCATTGATCCCTCTGGGCAAGCTACAGAGTTTATAATGAATGAGTATAAAGACCGTAAGATAACTCGTACTAGTTTCTTGGATGATGCTTTCAGGAAGAACTTGGAAAGTGCCTTGAGATTTGGTAACCCACTTCTGGTCCAGGTTGGTTGCATGATCATGTAGAAGCTACTTATAATTCTTGAATTCTGCGCTGTGTATTAGAGAGATTTTCAGTTACTCTGTTAGTAAGATGCAAATAGCTTTATTTTCAAACCATAATTTAACAAATAAACTAGTACTGAGTGATACATGGGATGTTAGACATGAGAAAAATACAATTAGTAAGATACACAATCAAAAGAAGGTATCTTCTTTTTCCACTATTTTAAGATCAAATGTTTCTATTTTCAAATTGTCTTTATTTACTTCTGCTATAAAATTACTTGCAAACTTCCTGTTTGTTCCTTAGTTCCGATATCCTATCTGTAGTCATTGATAATAGCACCTAGTATGGCTGGTTATCTGGAAGTAAATCTGCTGTTAGTGGCAGGGAGAAGTTTCAGTTACAAAAAGAAATAGGCAACTGTAGGAATAGTTTCCTTTCACTTGAGATAGGTATATTCTTCATTTCTTAGATGGAAATGGTAAAACAAAGGATTAGCTCCTAGATGAGATGAGTAGTTGTTGACTGTGCTGCATAGATTACGACTTATTATGCATTAGAACTGACACAATTTCAGCCATTAATAATGCTCCTCTACTGAGATTTTTGTTTAGTAGTAGCCTAAACTCTTCTTGCATAGCTCGACTAGAAATCTAAAGTAGAAATAACCTTCTGAATGTGATCAGTATTCCAAACCGACTGCAAAGTGATCACTGTCAGAGCTTTAAGCCCTTGTCGGATCAGGATTTTTAGCTTGAGACACTTGAAAGCAACAGAATCTCATATCACATCTCTGCTTTTAGGATGTGGAGAGCTATGATCCAGTTCTGAATCCTGTCCTGAATCGTGAAGTCCGGAGAACAGGAGGCAGAGTTCTAATTACTCTGGGAGACCAAGATATTGATTTGTCACCATCCTTTGTTATCTTTCTCTCCACCAGAGATCCAACGGTAAGTAAATCAAGAGGTCCTGTTTGTAGAGATGGTGTGTCAGAGACCTCAGACAGCTTTTCATGTTTCCTGTGATAGGTTGAATTCCCACCGGACCTTTGCTCTCGTGTTACATTTGTGAACTTCACAGTAACTCGCAGCAGCTTACAGAGCCAGTGTCTGAATGAAGTCCTGAAAGCTGAAAGACCAGATGTTGATGAAAAACGCTCTGACCTCCTCAAGCTTCAGGGTAAACTAAAAATTAAATTAAATTCTTCCTGTTCTAAAAGAATACAGTAGTTTTACTATAACTGTAGAAAAACACAGTGAGATATCTGTATAGGTGATATTTTTGGTTCTTCAGGATGTCCATTTACAAAATATACACAATTCATATGATTCTTAAAAACTTAACAAATCTATACAATATCTAACCTAATTTTTCTTCTAATTAAGGTGAATTCCAGCTGCGCTTGCGTCAGTTGGAAAAATCCCTACTACAGGCACTTAATGAAGTGAAGGGGCGTATCTTGGATGATGACACCATCATAACTACTCTTGAGAACCTGAAAAAGGAAGCAGCAGAGGTCACTAGAAAAGTGGAAGAGACTGATATTGTCATGCAAGAAGTGGAGACTGTTTCTCAGCAGTACTTGCCTCTTTCTACAGCATGCAGCAGTATCTACTTTACTATGGAGTCACTGAAACAGGTGAGATGATCTCTTCTTCCTACCAGAACTTGCCCATATTTACTGTTCAGAGCTTAATAGGCGCTTCCTAAATCCATCCCTGGCTGTCGTGCTGCAGTTTTGTAGGCATGAAAGTCCTTGACTATCAAGCAGCAAGACTCAAGAGAAAACTTTTTTGTCTTTCAGATACATTTCCTGTACCAGTACTCACTCCAGTTTTTCTTGGACATCTATCACAATGTCTTGTATGAGAACCCAAATCTGAAGGGAATTACAGACCACACTCATCGTCTCTCAATCATCACAAAGGATCTGTTTCAGGTTCAGTTTTTGAATTAACAAATGTAATTCTTCAGTCATTTTTGAAGGGTCAGAATTCAAGGCTTCTTACACTACTAACTTCACTGTTTTGTTGGTAGGTGGCTTTCAACAGAGTGGCACGTGGCATGCTGCATCAAGATCATATAACATTTGCTATGTTGCTGGCCCGGATTAAACTGAAAGGCACTATTGGGTAAACATTTGTTTTCTTGCATCACTTCAGCTGAAAAAGGGAAAGGTGTCTCGAAGGCATCTAGCTAAAGTCTTCTTTTCCCTTACACTAGGGAGCCTACATATGACGCAGAATTCCAGCACTTTTTGAGAGGGAAGGAGATTGTACTGAACACTGCATCTCTCCCAAAAATCAATGGCTTGACCGTAGAGCAAATAGAAGCAATGATGAGGCTGAGCTGCCTGCCAGCATTTAAAGACCTTGTTTCAAAAGTTCAAGCTGATGAGGTAAGTGTCAGCAAGGGTTTCTGTTTAGTTTCTGCACAATCTACCTGGCTTAATTTTTCAGTTGTGTGCTTTAACAGTTTTGTGCTTACAGTAAGCTCTCCTAGTATGAGAAGGGAAACCTTACAGAATAACTCTTTGTAGTTGTGGTGGAAGTGAACCTTCTGACTTTGTTTGTAATCAAGCTGTGAAACTTAAGTTGCAAATACCACTGCTGTTCATCATTCAGCCTTGGAAGGAGATCAATCACTTCACCATTTATCTAAATTTGCAGGTGGCATTGGTTCCTCTAGTAGCAGAAAGTGTGATACTGGATGTCTTTTACTCCATCAGTACTGTGTGATAATTCTGCAGCAGAGGGGAGCAGCCCTAGCCATACGTCACATCATTTTGGTGGGCTCTTGGACATGACTGCTGTTTGGAATAAATGTGGATAGTGTTCAGCTGCTGAACACTTTGCTACTTCTGATGACTGAGGTGTTCTTAGAATACATCAGTGTCCTGACTGTGGAACTGTATGTTCCAAAATACGTCCATATCTTAAATCATACCTGTTTGGTTGCCTTGCCTAGCTTTTATATCAAAATCTTAATTCTTTTTGCTATGTCAGATTTTTCCTCAGATTCTTCAAACTGGAGTAACACAAGCTATAGCTTGGGCTGGGACTTGGTAGAGATGTGTAGAATCAGGAATGCCAAAGTCAGTGCAAAATTAGGGGATATCGGTGAAATGATTGGACATGTCTAAAGAAGGCTTAATAAACAAAGCGTAATTTGAGTTTTACGTTTGGATTTTTGTTTTTAAAGAACAAACATAACTTGAAGAAATGGAAGCAAAATTAGATCAAGAACTTACCAAATCAGATTGTCTAAATGTCCTCTCGCTCAGGGAAACATTAAAGCCACTTCTGTATGAAACACTCAAACCATTTATATCTAGAAGCCTTTGAAAAAAATGAGCTATGTTGAGTGTTGGACAATATTTGGGTCTAAGCTTAATGTTTGGCTTAATTTCATTATTGTAATAGCACTCTGTTTTATCAGCGTTAGCCCTGTCTTACTTCTCAAGATGCTTCAAAATGCTTCATCTGTTACTCAATCTAAGTTTTTATTCTGAAGACAGATTATAAGATGTAAACTTCAAATGGGAAAAATCTTAGGAACCTGTGAATTTCATTGTTTAAACGTTTAGCTGCTTATTAGAAATTGTTAAAGATCCATTTGCAAATCAGAGGCCAAGTAGAGCTCGGAGTGTACCAAGTTCAAGCTTACCCTGGCAATCTTTTGTTTCCTACTGGAAGTTGGTGTGTGTTCTGCAGTACAACAAATTCTGAATTTTAAGCCTGAGATTGAGCATCACTGCTGTACTATGAGCAGGACTTGCACCTTGCAGCAGATTCATGATGCCACGAAACTCCAAGTTTTTTGCATTTTCTTTCAATGCAGCAATTCTGTATCTGGCTCGATAGCAGCTCACCAGAGCAGACTGTACCATACCTTTGGACTGAAGACAAACCTGCAAGTAAGTTAATTTGCACCATTGTCCACACAGATCCTACTGTATTGACTTTAATCTGAGTAGAATTGCCATGATTTTAAAGTAATTCCAAATTCTTTATCTTGGACTTTAATTCCTGGGGGAATCATAAAGTTTGGATTGTGGAAGAACCTGAGGTCTAGTGGGGTTTGGTTTGTTTTTTCAAAAAAACACAAATGTTTATAAGGAATAGTTATTAGCGTTGGTTTCTGCACCACAACCCATGATCCGATCTTCCTCTGTACTTTCACAATCTCAATGTACGGCATAATAGCTAGGATTAGACTTAGTCATTGCAAATTTGGAGGCAGCTCAGTACTCTAGAAAGCTCAAAGAGCTTTCCCCTGAGAACAGGGAAGTTAAAATCACTTCATGGCAATAATTTTAAACTGTAGATTTTATAAACCCATTTCAGTAGAATCCAAAAGCGCCTTTTAAAGTGCTTTTAAAAGGGCTCACAGCATGAGCAATTGAGCAGGTAATTAAAACATCACAGAAGACCAACCAGCTGAAGATGGTAAGTCAAAAGTGAAGGCAGATTATAAGCATTCCATTACTATGCTGTAAGAGATCATTCAAAGGGACTATTAACTCTCATAATATCTAGTCATCAGAACAAGATGGGAAAAATTCAATGGAGAATTGAAGAGAGGGGAGGGTGTCGAGGATGGTTTACTTACCTGTCCATCTTAATCCTGTCTTCCGTTTTCAGGTCCTATTGGACAGGCCATTCATCGCTTGCTTCTGATCCAGGCTTTCCGTCCAGATCGGTTGTTGGCAATGGCACACACCTTTGTTTCAACGAATCTTGGGGAGTCCTTCATGTCTATTATGGAGCAGCCTTTAGATCTGACACACATTGTAGATACAGAGGTAACCCACTTGTTTTTGAAAGGCTAAAATCCTGAGGTAAGGCTCAGTGCCACCTTGTGTGAGTTCCATAGTGAGGAAAGCTGTCCACCAGAATGTTTTTTCCACTTAACCTTCTCCCTGTGGTATGAGGAGTGGATTGTTTTTCTGTTTGTTGATATAAAACTAAGAGTAGTATAATGTCTTTAGTTGGCCAGATGGAAGAAAGACTGAACTTACTGCATATTTTTTATTCATGTAGTGACTGATTCATACCCTTTTAAACTTCTCGGAAAACAGGTGAAACCTAATACCCCTGTGCTGATGTGTTCAGTGCCTGGTTATGATGCTAGTGGCCACGTGGAGGACCTTGCAGCTGAGCAGAATACACAAATTACTTCTATTGCTATTGGTAAGAGGATACCTAGTTTTGTCAGCTAAGGATAAATGAAATTGTAGCCGTAAGAGCTTTAACAACCCTTCTGTCTTTTAGGTTCTGCTGAAGGGTTTAACCAAGCAGATAAAGCAATAAACACAGCAGTGAAATCTGGAAGGTAAGTTCCTTTTTAGCTGGAATACTACTTAGTAGTGAATGGAAATGGAGGGGGAAGTAACCTGTTGGCTAAACAGATAGAACTGTGAGCAAAAAAAATCAGAACTGTCTTCTGAACTGAAATTTGTAATACTTAAGGCATAGCTGTTCACAGCTTCTATTTGATTTAAATCTTTTCAAGAGAAGTAGGTTGTATCTGCAAAACAAGAAAGTTACCTTGCATATAGCACACAGTAACTGAGTTTATGTAGAAAACTGGTTTAAAAGATAGGGAAAAACAGGTAGCATTAGTATTGTATTCTGTTACTCTGTGGTGATCTGTAAGCTGTAGACTAAAAAATACTCGCTCTGTTTCAAAACTTCACAGATGGGTAATGCTTAAGAATGTTCACCTGGCTCCTGGATGGCTCATGCAACTGGAAAAGAAGCTACATTCTCTACAACCCCATGCTTGCTTCAGACTCTTCCTTACTATGGAGATTAATCCAAAGGTAGCGTTTATTGGAAATATGATCCTCTCATAGAGTATCTGACTTGCAGAGCCAAGAGTGCTATTCATGGCAGGTTTTTCTCATGACTGCCTTTCTGCATTAAAGGAGAATAAATGCTTTTCAGGGTAGTTACTAGCCTTGGGTTCCGATAACTTAATTGTAGCTGAAAACTTCAAACGATTCCTTTTGCTGCTTCTCCTACCCTACAAAAGAAAGATGGAACTTCACTATATGTGGTCTTAGCGAGGTTTTGAAGCTAATGCAAACTGTGCTGTTAGAGGGATTTAATTTAGTGAAGGAATTGGATTTGACTTTATTCATCTCTTCTAGGTACCAGTGAATTTGTTACGTGCTGGCCGAATCTTCGTCTTTGAACCTCCTCCTGGTGTAAAGGCAAACATGCTGAGGACTTTCAGTAGCATTCCAGTTTCTAGAATGTGCAAGGTAAGGCTGCACCTAGTGTGGATGAAAGAAAATGTCAGAATGCATTCATTAAAATTTTACTGTAGATGATGAAAGTTCAGCTTCTAAGATCTACGTAGATTTTTTTCTTCTCACAGAAGTAAAATTGTAGTTGCTTCTTCTGCTGGTAGAACGTATTGAGTTTTGGTAGCAATCTAGCATTTTCTAGCCTTTTAGTAGGCTTTGATTTTTACCAGTTCACTGGAGTAATAATTGTATTGATTTCTTTTCTCTCAACTTCCTAGTCTCCAAATGAGCGTGCTCGCTTATATTTCCTCCTTGCCTGGTTCCATGCCATTATCCAAGAGCGCTTGCGCTATGCTCCACTGGGCTGGTCCAAGAAGTATGAATTTGGAGAGTCTGATCTGAGATCTGCCTGTGACACAGTAGATACATGGTTGGATGATACAGCAAAGGCAAGTAGTCTTATGTACTTAGGAATAGGTAATGCTTACATTACTTCAGCAAGGCAGTCTGTTCTGGAAACATCTAGTGAGTTAAACGAGTAGGCCCTAATAACCCTTATTTAAGTTAAAGTATTATATTCGATTCCTTGATCAGAGGAGAGGTGAAAAGGATTGTTTCCTGCTAATTACATTGTATTTTATTTACAGGGTCGCCAGAACATTTCACCTGATAAAATCCCCTGGTCTGCATTGAAGACGCTGATGGCCCAGTCTATCTATGGAGGTCGCATTGATAATGAATTTGATCAACGTTTGTTAAACACTTTCTTGGAACGTCTGTTCACTACTTTAAGTTTTGACAGTGAATTCAAACTGGCTTGCAAAGTTGATGGACATAAAGATATTCAGATGCCAGATGGAATCAGGTATCGTTCATTTCCTTATCCTGCATCTCTGTGCTGGAACTTGGCGTGTAAACATTTGTCTCATGCAAAGAATTACCTTGCCATTCTAATAGGGGAAGCCTTCTAATGAATATTAAAATTCTGACTTGCAGGCGTGAAGAATTTGTCCAGTGGGTTGAGATGCTGCCAGATACACAAACACCATCCTGGCTGGGCCTGCCAAATAACGCTGAGAAAGTTCTTCTCACCACACAAGGTAAAGCCAGAACTTTAACAATGTCTTGCATAGATTACCAGGCCACTGTTGTAATTAAAAAACAGAAGAGGAATATAAATCCTACTGAAGAATTGCTGGCTTTCTCCTCCCCCTGTAACACAGTTGACTTAGCTTCTGCAAGTTAAAACTTGGGCAGTCCGAAAACTTACCAGAAGCTTGGGAATTGAAACAGTTACGTTCAGCTTTCCAGATGTCGGGCTTCTGGAAAGCTTTCTTGTCAGCTCTGGAGCCATGTACAGCCTGGTAGTTCTGAATCTTTGGTCTAGACTAGAGAAAAAGAAAAGTCCTAGTTCTTGCATGTAGTGGAATGTTTTGATCTCAATGCCACTACTGCTTTGACTGACAGCGCATCTTCTGTTTTAGGCATAGATATGATCAGTAAAATGCTGAAAATGCAGATGCTAGAGGATGAAGATGACCTAGCTTATGCAGAAACTGAGAAGAAGACAAGAACTGATTCTACGTCAGATGGTCGCCCGGCTTGGATGAGGACACTGCATACCACAGCCTCTAACTGGCTTCACCTTATCCCACAAACTCTGAACCATCTGAAGCGGACTGTGGAGAACATTAAGGTAAGATATGAGTTTTGTCTAACGTGCCCATAGGAAGTGCGCAGCTTCTGTTGCATTGGAACAAGTGCATTGTTATTTCCAAGTGCGGATGAAACTGGTGGAGGGACACAGTGGAACCAGTATCAGTGATGATTTTGACTGACTGCCATAGCTGTTTTATGTCCCACTGAGTTTCTTGAAATGCTCTTAGAAGTTGGTTTATGTCTTCTGATGATTATTCGAAGAAATACAATGGCAAACTGTCTGTCAAGGGTATGACTTCTGAAGCTTCTCGGATCAATTAGCAAGAAACAAGTGCTTCCTCTTGTACTTGTAGCACACTGACTGCTAGTAAACAATTTTCTTTAGAGCTAGAGCACATTAATTACTGCTAAAATTCAGTGATGGCTGGTGAAGATGTGGGCAGTAGTACCCTAAGCTCTAACTCACGAATAAGCTCCCCAGCTGAATAGGCCCATGACTGCCTAAATGCCTCTGAAGATTTACTCTAGGATAGTGAGAACCTTTTGCTGCTAATTAAAAGAAATTGAGAGCTGACTGGAAGGACATGCAGCAGGCAGTCTGCAATAATTATTCAGACAGGACTTCCACTTTCTTGCCCCTCTAAAGGAAAGGAGATTGTTGATTGTAAAACAGTCTCTGTAGTCACTTTCTGCAGCATAGGCTGCAGCTTCATATTTGATGCTCGTAGTCACAGTGTCACTGGTCAGTCATCTAGGATTTTGGGTGTTGCTTTTTGTAGCAGTTTTCTCCAACGAATCTTGACCTTTGATCTGCAACTTTCAATGTTTTGACAATCAGGATCCTTTGTTCCGATTCTTTGAGAGAGAAGTGAAAATGGGAGCTAAGCTGCTTCAGGATGTTCGTCAGGACCTTGCTGACGTGGTTCAAGTGTGTGAAGGGAAAAAGAAACAAACCAACTACTTGCGCACACTGATAAATGAACTGGTGAAAGGTATAGTAATTATACTGATAAATGAACTGGTGAAAGGTATAGTAATTCTACTGATAAATGAACTGGTGAAAGGTATAGTAATAATAGGTATATAATAGCATCTTCCAGTGCTCTCTTTGCCTTTTGCACTTTCTAAGTTGGAGGCTGTTATGCTCAGCAGCTTAAAAAAACATTGCTGGAAAACTGGCATTTACTTACCATTTGACACAAGCAATAATTTTGAGTCCAGCATAGAATCCAGTGTATTTGGTTTGGGATTTCAAGTTGAAGTAGCTAATATTAGGCTTTTTCAACAGCTTAACTTCTAAGCTGAAATTTGACTCAATTATTTAGTCTCTGAATTGTAATAGAATAAAGTTTTTATATCACAGAGTGAGTAATACTGCTCCTAGAAAATCTGCAAGGTCTCTAAACTTCTGTTTCAAGATTGTACATGAATTTGGAATTTTCACAGACATCCTGTTTCTAGTAATACCTGAAGTTCTGCTGCCTGCTTTGCACAAAAGTATTTCCTAAAACGCTGGTAATTGATCTCTTCCATTTTTTTCTAAAGAACTCAAATCTTCACTAAAAATTGGGAAGATTAGTTACTGCAGGGAAGTGTCATAGTAGTGTGCAATTCCCGTTTGTATGCAAACAAAACTTAATTCTAATCCTGTTCTTTTGTAGGTATTTTGCCTCGTAGCTGGTCTCATTACACAGTGCCAGCTGGCATGACTGTTATTCAGTGGGTGTCCGACTTCAGTGAGCGCATTAAACAGCTGCAGAATATTTCCCAGGCAGCTGCTTCTGGTGGAGCAAAAGAACTAAAGGTATTTTGTGGTGACTCTTTCTAGACGTTCGAGTGGAGCTGTATAACTACTTCATAAAGTCTTCGCATCAAGACTTAGAAACTAAGTTCCTCAGGCAAAATGGCTTCAGTCAGTGTTCTCAATGTGCTTATAAATACTGTTGAGTGTCTCCTGATCTCAAAATGGTGGGTTCAGCCAGCTTAACTGTTCACAGAGATTATAGGGAACCTGAGCGTCTTAGAATGACAGAAGCCACAGCCTTAGAGCAAGCAGCAGTGTAGTAGATACAGCGTACCAGCCACAGCAGGAAAATTTTAATGTAAATAGATTGCTGAAGAAGTATTTATAATAATCACTAGTTAATACCACAGCTTGATACCCTTTCTTAAAATTTTTCTCCCCTCTATTAGAACATCCATGTGTGCCTTGGTGGCCTGTTTGTACCTGAGGCGTATATTACTGCTACGAGACAATACGTTGCCCAAGCAAACAGTTGGTCCCTTGAAGAACTCTGTCTTGAGGTCAATGTTACTACTACGCAGAATGCAGTACTGGATGCCTGCAGCTTTGGAGTGACAGGTAAGCTTAGCAAAAAGGAGGTGGTCCTTGCTGTACAATACTTTCAGAAGCTTCTGGTATTTGATGGGCTGCATCAAATGCAAAATATCATTGCAAAAGTTAATAAATCTTTAGACAAATTCACAAAGCATGTGTTTTTGGTATTAGTAGGCAAGTACTTGCAATACTAATGAATCTGAAGACTCGTGTCAGTGTATTTTAAGAGGTATTGGATAATATACATGCTACAACCTCTCTATTTTGCAGTATGAAATACTTGCCTCATTCAACAGATCTAGACAGCCCTTAAATGATACACGAGGAGGCAATTTTTGGATGTATAAAAGCCCTTAGAACTCTAAAGTGTTATTTCAATTTACAGGCCTGAAGCTTCAGGGAGCTACCTGCAGTAACAACAAGCTCTCGCTTTCGAATGCTATTTCGACTGTCCTGCCCATTACACAGCTTCGCTGGATTAAACAGACAAATGCTGATAAAAAAGCAAATGTTGTAAGTATTGATAAAAATACTTCTAAAAAGAACTCTCATAATTAGACCTACCTAGGACTTTTTTTCCTGAAGCGTTACAGGTACTTTTATCAGGCACCACAAACCAAATTGTTCCCTTCTAATATTCCCACTGGGAGTTGGTACCCAAATTCTGGACTAGCAACAAACAGACCTAGCGTTGACTAGGTCTTTGCTTTGTGGTTAGATGAGGAGGAGGAGAGACATCCAGAAATACTAATGCTGTTCAGGTCAGAACTTGAATTTATACCTATAAAGGAGGCTGTGGTTTAGGTGAATTTAGGCCTTGGTTTTTTTCCTTGTATTTAGAGTATCGAGTTATCAGGGACTAAACTCCCGTCTCATAAAAACCATGTAGTATTACAGAAAGTTCTTGGGCTCTTCAGCTACCTTACATAACTCTTCCATCTTCATGTGTTTCCCCAGGTTACTTTACCAGTTTATCTGAACTTCACTCGTGCTGATCTGATTTTCACGGTTGACTTTGAAATAGCTACCAAGGAAGACCCTCGTAGCTTCTATGAACGCGGTGTTGCAGTTCTCTGCACTGAGTGAAAGTATTTGTCTTGACCCATAAAGCTGTAGTAACTGTTAGTCTTCTATGTAGTATTTACTTGTACTTCTGTATGTCAGATGGATTTGTGGTAAGTTGACTAGAAAGAAAGAGGGCGGTGCATTGGAAAGCTGCTAGGCTAGATTTCTTTGAAGGAAAACTGGATGAGATTTTTAGACAGTTATTGGTAGATGTGGTATCTGATGGATTATAATAAATAAAATCTGTAGCAAGACTTTTGACTCTATTTCTGGAAATATAATTCTTACAGTGATTACTTCAGTCTGGAAAAACTGTACCTATGATTTTTGAGAGCATAACAAGTGATAAGTCAGTATTCACGCGTATTGTTGGCCTTCACACAGCTCACTCAGCATCTGGTTCCACCAACGCCCAGTAACAAGAACTTTGGAATTTAAGTAAGTTTTTCAGTGCACTAACACAAAGCTTGACATGATCTGCTAATAACATTGCATGAATTATTTGCAATGACACAGCTCTTGTTTAAAGTCTTCACACAGCTGGAATATCCTAAACAAGACTTTCTTGTCCTATTGACCTCAGGGCTTCCTCTTAAGCTGCTTTTATAAGGTGAAATAAATCTTCACTTTCCTGTCTTCTTAAGCCCAAGAGGATAGCATTAAATGCTTAACCAAGGAGTTACAGTTCTTATTTCAGGCACTCATGTGACCAGTTGTCACCAAAATGGGGAGCTGAGAATTGTTGTAGTGGTTTTGCTATTTGTTTAAAGCGTTCTACCTTTCTGACCAACTTGGCGGAGCAACTCTCTTCTCTAACACTGTTAGTATCAAGCGTTCAAAGGTGCACATGAACGATGCATAGCTTTTCAGTCTCAAAACAGAAATCTGAGGAGCTCCTTCTGTCCAGTGATTTCTCCTATTAAAACTTGGGCTTTATGAACCTGCATCAATTGGAGTATTTTTTCTGTGGTAAGTAAGTGGTTCTACAGCAGGGGCCTGTACTGGGAAGGAAAACTATTGTCCCAGACTGCCTCACGTGCTTGTTTCAGCAGATACCTGCTAGTTAATGAAATAGAGAATTCATGCTGTCTGCCCTCTGCACACTGTTCTGTAGCTGGTCTCTAAATCAACCTGTCCTGGATGGGTTTATCACCTTAAAATGAATCCCAGGCTAGTGCATCATGTAGTCTTTGCCTGCTGCTTGTAGTTCTGGTACCCAATTTTGAGAAACAGAGGTGGGAACCACATTGTATCACTCTTCCTTCCCTCCTCAACAAACCCTTGTGATACTTCATTGTAGTTACACTGAAACTGAGCAGGTGCCTCCAGGTACTGGATACAGGTTTTAAGCACCTAGGCATAAAGCTTCACTGGGATTCTGCGGGCACACTCAGCTAGTTTTCACTTCAATTGCCACACAAGCTTGTTTAGTTGGTTCTGTCTTTAGAGGGAGTGCTCACAACCTGCAGTACTCGGTGCAGCTGCATTTGTAATGGGCCGAAGCTAGTTTGTTTAAAGCTTGTTCAGTTCATAGAATCACCAGGTTGGAAGAGACCCACTGGATCTTTGAGTCCAACCGTTCCTATCAAACACTAAACCATGCCCCTCAGCACCTCGTCCACCCATCCCTTAAACACCTCCAGGGAAGGAGACTCAACCCCCTCCCTGGGCAGCCTCTGCCAGTGCCCAATGACCCTTTCCGTGAAAATTTTTTTCCTAATGTTCAGGCTAAATCTCCCCTGGCAGAGCTTGAGGCCATTCCCTCTCATCCTGTCCCCTGTCACTTGGGAGAAGAGCCCAGCTCCCTCCTCTCCACAACCTCCTTTCAGGTAGTTACAGAGAGCAATGAGGTCCCCCCTCAGCCTCCTCCAGGCTAAACCATCTTCAGGTACCATCTGCCAAAGAAACCACTACTGGGTTCACTCTTCAGAATGAACAGTTTATCCAATGATTTATTCATAACTCAAGCCACACGGAATTTCTTTCTTCTTTCTTTTTCACTAGTGCCCTCTGAATTGGAGGCCCCTTGTTTTCTTTTAATGAGGGGCCGTTTGGATGTTGTGGCACCACTGTCAGCTGCTGGTACAGGTCGTGGGCCACTGTCACTTGCTAGGAGATCTGCACCAGCTGGAGGTTTAATATTCATCAGCAAGGAAGGGTCAGGCATAAGCCCCAGGGAGGTAAATGCTTCTGTGGCTCTAGTCAGCTCAGATGATTGCAACAAGCTGCTTGGGAAATCTTCTTCCTGGCTTGGAAGCTGTAGGGGTGCTTTACAGTCACTTACAGCCCAAATTCCACTGACCCTTGCTCCTGGGCAGAGCAAGGCTGGAGGTTCAGGGGAGGTCTCCCCGTCTTCTGAAGTAGCATCATCTTCCAAAGCCACTGCTTCTGGGGCACTGCTGAGCCATGGTGCAACTTCCATATGATTTAAAGAATTCAAGCTACAGTCGGAGTGAACGGATGCATCTTCTGAATCGCCATCATAAGGATCTAAAAACTAAAATAAAGGGCTCTCAAATAGGATGGATGCTTATTTATCTATAAAAGAAGAGGCAATGCAGAGTGGATTTTAAAAACACAATAGAAGTCACAGGCTTACTACTGAAGTTTTCATCTTAATCCACATGTTCCCACCTATGATTTCATCTTTGGAAGCTACCCTGAGAACAAGGCTACTACATAGTAACCAAACCTACCTGCAGTCCCTTGGAGTCCCTTGCTTTCTTGAGTCCTCCAGCAAGCAGGCTAGGCACGACCTGTTTTAATGAAGTTGACACTGGTTTATAAAGCACCTTCCTGTGAATTACTGATCAAATTAGGTAAAAATCCTAGAGCAGAGGGATCCAGATTGTCCCCTTGCTAAGAGACAGTAAAAAAAAGAAACCATATACCTTCTAAAGGCCTGGTAAAGGCACAGGGGCTGAGGAGAACTGTCATAAGTCTTCTTGCACTGAAAACATTGCTATGAAGAGACGAGTGTGTGATTGCCCTGCCACTAGAAATGTAAATTGGATCAGCATATTGCTAACAGTAGGGAAGATAAACTTTAAAGGTGAGAGACCTTCCCTCCTGCTCAGGTCCCTTTTTATTCTTTTACATGGGGATTATCTGAAGTTCTTGTTAGTTGATTTCTGAATTTGCTGTGCTTAGGAGGGTTTGTTAACTACACTGTCAAAATGAGGCCTTTCAATCAGCCTCAGTATTGCTGCTGGAACACTGAGGATTTGGGCTTCTTTTCCCACGTGGTTAAGCGTGGACCTGTCCAGACCTGGATGAAGAATCTTCCTCATAAATTTATTTGCTTGGAAACAAAGTCTTTTGGAACAGAGCTTATAGTATGGGTCTATTTAAAGAATAAATAAAATAAAAGCCACATAGTGAAGGAGTTCCTTTTAACAGCAAAGCACAGGTACAGAGCAGTCACACAAAGAGAAACAAGTTCAGTGCAAGGAAACTGTACAGAGGAGGCACATCAGCTGCTTAGAGAACAAGCTCCCCCATCGTTGCTGTGCCTGCCTGCAGCGGGGAAGGAGGAGAGACTCATCGTCAAAATTCTTCAGAGACAGTTCTTACCTCCGTGCTGGATTCAGACTCGGACTCTGTACTTGATTCTACCGTGCACTTCTGCTGTGGAGGAGGAACGGAAAAAATGCTACTCAGAGCAAAAGTTACTGCAGCTTTGGGTTACATTTTCCCCAAAGCTTTCACCATCTGAAGCCAGCTTGTCCTTCCAAATATCCCATGTTTGGGGTGCTGGTTGCATGGTGCAAGTGAGACACGAGAGAAAACCAGAACTCGCTTGTTTCCCCCCACCTAAACAAAATAACCCACCACCACCAGGGAGCTATCCCGAACACACCTTGCATTTGCTAGGAACTGTCATTCCAGGTCTGTAAATAACTTTACAAAATGTTTTTCTGATTTGCACTGTTTTTGTTTGGTTATTTGCTTTTGGTGTTTCTTCCTCAGGTTGTGGTTGGTTGGTTGTTTTTTTAAACTACCTCAGAAATGTAACTGCAGATAAAATGACTAAAGCTACATCCTCACTTTTTCTTAAGGCTGAGGTACAGAGACTTTGAAACCCAACAGGCCTCTTATTCCCCAGGTGGAAGCACAGGGCAGGGTAAGTAGTTTCCTCTTCCCTTTCTGTTTCTTTGCAGGTGATTCCATTTAAATTAATTCACTCACACCTGTTCTTCATGCACAATCAGGCTAACAACAATGCAACACCAACCATTTCTAAATTCTATTTTCATGGGGAGACAGAGAAGCAGTAATAAGAAAAAGAAAGTTACCATGTATTTATGCGCCAGTCTCTCTATGTATTCGGGGCTTTTAACAGAACCCTTCATCTCCTGACCAGCTACTGCAACAGGCAGAGGGTAGGGAAGCACATTAGAGAAAATCATCTTGAGGACAAATTGCACGGCCACAGCAACTCCTTTTAACCTAAGGAGGCTGGTCAGTCCTTCACAAAGACACTAGTAAGTTCTAAATCAAAAGCAGCTTCTGTTTAGAAACAAACACAAAGAAACTGCTGTCTTCTTTAAGGTCCCTTCCAACCCAAACTATTCTATGACTCTACCAGACCAACAATTCAATTCACTGGTCCTTCATGCAGCAGGAGAAAAACATACATTTGTTTTTGTGGGTTTCTTTAAAATACATTCTGTAAAGTAAGTGTTTGGGGTTTTGGGAGGTTTGTTTGGTCGATTATTTTTTTTAAGGCACTGCAACTTTCCTGAACCCTCTAAGAGGTATTTGTACTGGAGATCTCAAACCAGACTAGAGAGGAACAAAGTCGTGCCCTGAGTACGTGCTCAGCCCTCCCACCCTGGCACTCGGTCCCCATACAGACCCCTCATCCCACCCAGGGCTCCATTACCGGCTGTTCCCTTCTCCCCATACCCTCCAGGAGCTGCCCTCGCCTCTTCCTCCGCCACTGCCTCTTCTCAGCTGAGGCCATCCTGCCCCCAGCCCCCTCCCGTCCTCCAGCTTTATGGGCTTGGGCCCTGGCTGCCCCGCCTCTGGCACCTGCCCGCTCGGCTCCTTCACCTGGGAGACTTTACCCTTTGGAAAAAGATGGGAATTAAGCCAGGGAAAAAAAGAGCAAAGCACTTTGTGCCACTGGTAGAGGCTCCATCCTGCTCGTCGGGACGTGTTCAGAGCCGGCTGCGTGCAGGCCTGCAGCAGAAATGTGCACGAAAGAGAAATGTTATGACTAGAGAACTCAAACTGCTGCTCCAAGTGTACGAGCCTGGTGCCCAGAGGGGCGATGTCCCCCTTCACTCCGCCCAGTTCATTTTCTGGAGCCCCATTTCATGCGTGGGACCTTCAGGATGGCAGAAGAGTCACCAGCCAAAGGGAAACGCATCTGTCCCCTCCAGAGGCTTCTTCCTCCACATAGAATCACAGAACAGTTTGGGTTGGAAGGGACCTTAAAGCCCATCCAGTCCGAACCCCCTGCGATGGGCAGGGACACCTCCCACCAGACCAAGCTGCCCAAGGCCCCATCCAACCTGGCCTTAAATGTAGAAGGTACTGTTGGTTTAGATTAATCTCAAAATGAGCCTCAGTAAAACAAGCGTCTCACTCTGGAGCCAGCAGTGAGTCATCGTGCTGAAAAAGCACCAGGAATGAGCCCCTGGGCAGGTGACAACAGGAGCAGCTCACAAACTCCACAAGCCTTTCACCCCACTTTTGCCAACAGCCGAGCTACTCCTTATTGCAAACACCTCTTTGCTTCCCAGATGGCTCCTTTCCCACCTCCCTACCTTCTCCATCCAGGCCACAACCATCTCAATGGTAATTTTCTCAACTACATTCAAAAGAAAACAGAGCAACTAAGTCCTAATACAACAACCCCACAGCACCTCCCATCACAGAGGTGGAAGCTACCCTGTTAGCGCCTGCAGTGCCAGCTGGGTTGAATGAGTGTATGTGATCATCATCCTTAATCTAAACACATGGCTCTGAGTCCTTTCTCCCACTAAAGTCAGCCCAAAGTCAGGTACCGATGCTTTAACAAACCCCCAGCACCTGGGGCTCAAGAGAACTGTTGGTCTGCGAGACGTTACAGATAAAATCGTGACTGTAAGACTGTGACCGGCCAAGGCCACCCCAGCAGCCACCCAGGCAGGGTCAGGCAGTGATGGTGCAGCCAGACAGCAAGTCATGGAGGATTTTGGATTTCCGCATGAAGTGCCATCGCCGAGCCAGGGCAGCTGGTCACGCAGACCCGGTCGGTGCAGTATAAGCAAGGAGGGTGGCCAGAGGGTTACCAAGGCACAGTTTCTGCTCACTTGAGCTGGTTATTGCAATCATCTATCGTATTGTTGTTTGATGCCTTGTCTCTCCTTATGGCTCTTGAAAAGAACCCTTGGTCCTACACAGACCTTGTGCCGGCCACAGGTAGCTCTGACTTCCCCTGCGTCCAGGCTTTCTGAGAACACAGGTAATACCCTTGCCTTGCTTTCAAAGGCATCGTTGGCACCGTTGCTCCTTCTCTGTCCTGTGGGTGCCTGCTGTCCCACAGCTCTACAAGCTGCACCTCCAGCACTGTGTAAGCCTCTTGCAGCAGATCTGTTCAATCTGTTGTGACCACCTGCCATAGAAGGCTGGAAAACACCTTTAAGATCATCAAGTCCAACACCACCGTGCCCATTAAATCATGTCCCCAAGTGCCACATCTACACATATTTTTTAATGCCTCCAGAGATGGTGACTCCACCACTTCTCTGGGCAGCCTGTTCCAGCGCTTCACCACTCTTTCAGTAAAGAAATTTTTCCTAATATCCATTCTAAACCTGCCCTGGCACAACTTGAAGCCCTTTCTTGCCCTTATAGCTCGTTACTTGCAAGAAAAGACCAACACCCACCTTTCTACAACCTCCTCTCAGGTAGTTGTATAGAGCAGTTAGGTCTCCCCTCAGCCTCTTCTTGTTTAGTCTGGAGGAGAATGAGCAATAGCCAAAAAGAGAGCAACAGTCAGCAGGCTAGAAAGCTACAGCCTCACTCTTAAAGGCCTCAGTAACGACCTGGGAGAAACGGTAACAAGAACACCCCAGTCATACACCAACACATCAACCACTGAATTGGTCTTCATTAAACAAGCAAGCAAATAAAAGCAGTAATTCCCTGCCCAGCTGGTCCTGTGCTCCTGTTTCATGGGGGGAAAAAATCCCCAGGAAGTCTGAAGGAAAGGCTGGCTCTTCCCAGAAGCCTTGTCTTCCAGACCCACCAATCAGCAATTCTTTTAATACCCTAAGAGAGGCAGCAGCGAGAGAGATTTTTGTTCTTCTTAACCATAAAAGTGATGTTAGTTGTAGTTGCCCAGATTCAGCGCTGATCTACTGTGGCTTTTCATGGAGTAAGCAGGACCCAGCCCTATCCCTAACAACTTTGTAGCTTTAATGCTACTACACAACTTCAATCCCCGCAGTGTGTTCAGTTCTGGGCCCCTCACCACAAGAAGGATGTTGAGGCTCTGGAGCGAGTCCAGAGAAGAGCAACGAAGCTGGTGAAGGGGCTGGAGAACAAATCTTATGAGGAGCGACTGAGAGTGCTGGGGGTGTTTAGCCTGGAGGAGACTGAGGGGAGACCTCATTGCTCTCTACAACTACCTGAAAGGAGGTTGGGGAGGAGGGAGCTGGCCTCTTCTGCCAAGTGACAGGGGACAGGACAAGGGGGAATGGCCTCAAGCTCTGCCAGGGGAAGGTCAGACCAGGTGTCAGTTTTTCACAGAAAGGGTCATCAGGCACTGGGAAGAGGCGGCCCAGGGACATTGAAATCACCAACACTCTAAGTGTTTAAAAACCAGGTAGGTGAGGAGCCATTCGTATGGACTTGAATCATTGCTCCACTCACCATCTCTGTAATTGGGTTGTTTCCGCATGTAAATTGTGAAATACTTCCACTGCTTTTCATACAAGATTGTGTAGAATGGAGTGCAGGTAGAGACACACAAATTCCACCTGGCCCCTGCCTAATGCATACATTGGCCTGTAACTCCACCCCCAGAAAAAAAAGCTGCGCTGATACAGTAACTGCAGTGGTTTCTAGGTACCCAGCACAACTTGAGCTAGGAACTACTGCTTGGAATCAGCTTGCAGGAAGCTAGTTTTGCCAACATCAAGGTACCATTATAGCCAGAAGCAGCTAAAGACAAAGACCCAACACATACCTCTGAAATCACATATTAAAAAGACAAATCCACACACAACTCATTTGTAACACTTTTATTCTTACAGTTCTAGGTTTGAACTGCACATGCAGAGTTGCATAAGTCACAATAGAGATTTACAGTGGATTCTATTCTATGAGTGCAATCCAGAATCCTTAAACAGTATAAAAAACAACTTTAAACATCAAGACCTTGTTAGGAGCAAAAGGGTTAAAGCTTCCCCAAGTATTTCAGCTCTCGGAGACCTAGTTACTAGGTACTGTAGTTTAGACGTATGTAGAGTTGAAGAGCTGCGCAGCTAAACGAACTTGAACATCCTGATGTCACACCGTCTTCATTACTTTCCCCCCCCACATTTCTGGCAATTAAGAATAAGTCAAAAGCCCTGCCACCTGCAACCAGCTAATACAGACAGAAATAACTACTCCTCACTTGCCTGTTTAGGGTTGTACAGTGTTAAAGAAAATATTCCCTCGATGGCATTTGTATCTCACATCAGCTGAAAAAGCAATGTAACAAAAATAAAGGTATAACATCTTTGAAAATAAATATAAAGAGGGAATGCAGACAAAGTGTCAAAGATTTTGTTTTTGGCAGGTAACATTCATAATATACAAAATATAACTTATTCGAATTAGCCAAGGAAACATTCATGAGTTCCTGTAAACGGTTTTAATCCACCTCCTCCATGCGTGACGTGTCATCATCTCCTTCAAGAGGTGGCATCTCCTCAGTAACCGCTGCGCTAGCTTCTTCTGCAGCAGTGTCATCTTCGTCAATGCCTGTTGAGGGAACAAACAGACCATCAATGCCAGCATCAAGACTTGCCGAAGTGCTCCTCAGGGCCCTGCCACAGCCTGTAACCACACACAGTTCTTAAAGACAGGACAGGATTTCCAACTCACCCAGGCCAAGCTTGATCATTCTGTAAATGCGGTTGGCATGTGTCTGAGGATCTTCTAAACTGAAGCCAGAGGACAGGAGCGCTGTCTCGTACAGCAAGATGACAAGATCTTTCACAGATTTGTCATTCTTATCAGCCTCTGCTTTCTGCCTCAGTGTTTCGATGATGGAATGATCAGGATTGATCTCCAGGTGTTTCTTTGCTGCCATGTAGCCCATTGTGGAGTTATCTCTCAGCGCCTGCGCTTTCATGATCCTCTCCATGTTGGCAGTCCAGCCATATGTACTTGTTACAATACAGCATGGAGAAGTAACCAAACGGTTGGACACAACAACCTAGAAAAGAAAATACAAATTTGTACCTTGAACATTTTAAAAAATGCGTAATTCCCACTTAACCAAGGTTCAACTTTTCAACTCAGAAATGCTGCTACATGTCCAGCAAAACCCAAGACAGCTGAACAATTTACAGTTATCAACCCAACAAAAAAGCTTGACTTCAAAGTCACTTTGTATCCAAGCTCTATTCTGCAGAGATACTGCTGTGTATTTCAGAAAACTCAACTCTAACAGAGTTACCTAAACTTTCTCTGCAGCAACCTCCCTTCAGACAGTTGAACTTGTTACAGGTAGATAAACTTGAGTATTATCAATTACCTTTTCTACTTTCTTTTCAAGTATGTCTTTCATTATCTTGCAGAGGTTTTCAAACTTGGCTTTCTTCTCCTCCTGTTTCTTTTTCTCTTCTTCATCTTCTGGAAGCTCCAAACCCTCCTTTGTTACAGAAACCAGGGTCTTCCCCTCAAACTCCTTCAGCTGCTGCACACAGTACTCATCAATAGGCTCAATCATGTAGATCACCTCCAAGCCATGTTTGCGAAGACGCTCCACAAAAGCAGAGTTGGCCACTTGATCTTTTGTTTCACCTGCAAGGAACAAGAATGCAACAGTTTTGCTTTGCACCCCAGCACTGTAATACACCAGCTTGCTGACTTTCTGCAAGAGCTTATCAACATTTCCAGTGATGCTGTACATCTGTTATACTGAACAGGCACGAAGCAGGTCTGAGAAGCTCCTGCTAAGCTCAGGGCAGTGAACTCACACCAGGACTTGTACTACTTGAACGGTTTGGAAGTCCATTTGCATTTCCTCTAATGCCAAGTTAAGACATGTTTTGCATTCCTGTTAAGGACGAAAACTATGCAGCCCTGCACAATATTCAAAACCTTGATTAACTGTTTGGGCATGAGACATTGTAAGTGGTTCAAACATTAGGTCTTAATGTCTTAATTCATATACTCATGGCCAAATTCATAAGCTTAAGTCTGAAAACAAAGTGTCCTTAAAAACATTTCAGTCTGAACTGTGTTTTCTGGGCTCAGAGGAAAAAAATGGCGGTTTAGCAAGGAGCACTTCCAGCTGTAGCTAGCTGTCCTCATAACCTAATACCAGAATAAATGAATCGCAACTACTGTGATTCATTTAACACTGTCCTCTACAATGCCATTTAAATTCACGAGAACTGCTGGTCATTTTTCCAAACCCAAAAAGAAAGCCCTACCTATGTTGCCCACATTTACAGATGAGATATATTACCAACCCACCAGTAATGTAGTAGACATGTTTCTGGTTCTCCTTCATCCTAGTACAGTAGTCCTTCAGAGAGACCATTTCATCTCCAGAGGCAGATGTGTAATACCTCAGCAGTTCTGAGAGCTTCTTGCGGTTCTGGGAGTCTTCATGGATACCAAGCTACAGAAACAGAAAAGGAAAAACCTACTAAGTGGTTGCTTCAAATACTGCACTCTAGTAGTCCAATGTTCCAAACCTACCAAAAATACATAGCTTCTACTATCAACATCATTAAACACAAAAGATTATAAACCTTGATGTTCTTGGAGAACTGCTCGTAGAACTTTTTGTAGTTCTCCTTATCTTCAGCCAACTCAGTGAAAAGTTCTAAGCACTTCTTCACCAAGTTCTTCCGGATCACTTTCAGGATCTTGCTTTGCTGCAGCATTTCACGAGAAATGTTCAGAGGTAAATCCTCAGAGTCTACTACACCTCTCATGAAATCTGGAAGGCAACAGTGCGAAAGAATTAGCTTTGGCAGGTCTCAAAGGAAACAACATAACCAGTCACCACCTAAGAGGCTTTACCCTTTTAAAATTATTAACTCATATTTACTATACACATTAAGCAGTACTTTCAACTGCTCAGATACTTCCAAGAGAAGTCACAACTTCCCCCTCTCGAATTTATTTGAATATAAAGGCCATATACAAAATTGGTAAAGGTGAAGTTTCAGTAATACTCCTATGAAATTATTTCCTCAGAAATATACTTACTCAGATATTCAGGGATCAGCTCCTCACAGTTGTCCATGATGAAAACTCTGCGCACATAGAGCTTGATGTTGTTCTTTTTCTTCCTGTTTTCAAACAGATCAAAGGGTGCACGCCGGGGGACAAACAGAAGAGCTCTGAATTCCAGCTGCCCCTCCACAGAGAAGTGCTGTGAGAAAGCAATTGATCATTTCAGTCAATTTGTGTGGCTCATTTTACAGACCATTTAACAGCTCTTCAAAAGGTAAACAGTAATCATCTGAGACTGCACGTTGTAGGCCAAGACACTAGTCAGTAACTGGCACTTTCTCCAAACACAGGAACATTTGTCTGTTCAGCTGCTACTTAAAGTAGACAACTCCAGTAGCACTATGTTCCCTGCATTACATTCCAAGCTTCACAAAGCGTGACAATTCTTACAGCACTTCCCACTACAGAAAATCACATTTTGCTAACCCACCTCCCCTTAAGCTTTTGCAAAACTAAGCCACAAACCCAGTAACTATTTGTAGTTCTCCAAAATCTACCTGTGAATTTTTTCATTAGACTTGGTAACAAGTAAGCTACAAATTGGAATAGCATCTGCACTTTACTGCAAATTTAGGATTATGGACAGCAGCCTTCTCAGCAGCCACAACAGTTGCAGCATCTGAAGTGTGACCTGCAAACAGTTAAATCTTTGGAATAGCATCACTCCAAACGCTAAATGTACCTTTATCATAGTAAGATCCGAGACAACGGATCAGAATTCAGGTGCATGCTCAGCAAGTTTCTAGCAAGTCTAGCTGTGCCTGACGCAGACAAGAACTTACTTTGACAGCCAGATGGTCTTCCCAGTCATTAGTAAGACTCTTGTAGAATTCACCATACTCCTCATTCGTGATGTCATCTGGATTCCTGGTCCAAATGGGCTTGGTCTTGTTGAGCTCTTCCTCATCAATGTACTTCTCCTTAATCTTCTTTTTCTTTTTCTTATCTCCGTCCTTCTTTTCCTCTTCTTCATCAGAACCAACATCCTCAATCTCTGGTTTATCTTCTGTCTTTTCTTCCTTCTCTTCTTTTTCCTCTTCCTTTTCCTCAGCCTCATCATCACTCACCTCCTTATCACGTTCCTTCTCCACCTAACACAAGACATCCGCAGTTAGTTAGAGGAACGTAAAGTTCTAGCATTAATAGCCCGAACATATGCCTTGGAGACACACAAAGCTAGAACTGTGTCAAGGTTCCCCCCAGGCACAACCAAGGACTTAAACTCCGAATGCCGAGAGGCACAGATAATGCGGTTATGTGGATAAATTATCATTACACTGACTTTCCTCCAATACTACATCACAATGCTGTTCATTTACTCAGTCCTTTGACAGCTGTGGTTATAGTAGCTCAGAAAACTGTGGGTTTTGATTACAATTGTTAGTTTAGAAAACCAACCAGTAGAATTATTTCCACAATTACCTTCTTTTAGCATAACATTACTTGACTATATATATTGGTTTATTATCTACATAGACGTTATGTAATATATGAAATGCGGTACGTACAAAGAGTCTAATAGGGTAGCCGATGAACTGAGAGTGTTTCTTCACGATTTCCTTGATTCTCCGTTCTTCCAGGTATTCAGTCTGATCTTCTTTAAGATGCAGGATGACTTTTGTTCCACGGCCCAAAGGTTCACCTAGAGTAGACCATACAGGTTATACTCGTGCAGGAACAGACTACATTTTGACTACTACTAAACTACATCTCTTCAAAAAGGCACTTGGTGACCTTGTTACACATAAGCTTCTATGCACAGAAAGAGCCTCACAGGCACTTCTTTCAAGCTTTCTGTACCCAGTGTGTAGTTCAAATAAGCTGAAGGACATTTTCACTGGTCTGCTCCTCTGTCTTGTAAGTTTCTGTACAGAGTCACTGTAGGAGCAAGAAGTACCTCCATGTATACTTTGAAACCGTAGCCCTTATTACAAGGCACCATTTTCTGTAAGAGTTCTTCTATGTATCAAGTTACTCCAACTGGTGAGATAACAGCTGGGCCTGTGCTTGATCTGACACACAACTTGTACTGCCCATTTTAGCTGCCCGTCTTGCATCTGAATGCCAGCCATCTTTGGAAACTGTAGCCGAGCAGAAACCATTTAATACTCACCATTGTCAAGTCTAACAGTGAAAGATCCTCCAGCAGACGACTCCCAAGCATACTGCTCATCATCATTGTGCTTTGTGATCACTGTCACTTTTTCTGCAACCAGGTAGGCAGAGTAGAAGCCGACACCAAACTGACCAATCATGGATATATCAGCTCCTGCCTGCAGTGCTTCCATGAAAGCCTTGGTACCAGACTTGGCAATAGTACCGAGGTTGTTGACCAGGTCAGCTTTGGTCATCCCAATGCCTGTATCCACAATTGTCAGAGTGCGGTCATGTTTGTTTGGAATGAGATTAATTTTCAGGTCTTTTCCAGAATCCAGCTTGCTTGGGTCAGTCAAGCTCTCATATCTTATCTTGTCCAGGGCCTGCAAGAGACAAGACAGGCTGCAACATTCCCCGACCATTTAAAAAAATTTTTTTTTTACCAGTCCAATTGACAGAAACCACTCAGAGTTGAAAGTACTTACATCAGATGAATTGGAAATCAGCTCCCTCAGAAAGATTTCCTTATTGGAGTAGAAAGTGTTGATGATCAGAGACATCAACTGAGCAATCTCAGCCTGGAAGGCAAAAGTCTCCACCTCCTCCTCCATTGGTTGGTCTTGAGTCTGCACAGCTTCCGGCATCTGTAGAGAAAGCAGCAGCTGAAATCTCGCCCAACAGGTTGATACACGTACCCTTTCCTTTTACAGGGAGCAACAGGCGGACTGAGATAGAAGTATTTAACTGCATAGTTTCCACTACAGCACCATAGCAACACCCACACCTCTCATCTCATTTCCTCGGAGCAAGAACTCGTCCATTTCAAGGAACGCATAAACTAGATAACAGTGTTTGAACTACAGACTCGCTACATTTGCTCTGGCGTGCATCATTCAGGCTGAAACAACTTTTCCTCTTCGCTTTTTTACCAATAACACACGACCTTTACTCTCCCTTATCACAGAACAGGAACACATTGTATAAAAAACAGAACTGAGCACCCGCCCTACATCTGATTAGTCGCACTGCCAGTGAGGTCTCCGTTCGCAGAACCTCGTTTTTCTCGCCACCACCCCGTAGTACACTCGCACCACTGTTCTGTTCAGATGCAGATTCTACTCAGAACGTCACTTACCGACGCGACCCAGCCACGCTCCCCACCGCCCTACCCTAGGATCCGTTTATCCGACCTGGACTACGCTAGGATCGCTTTATCCGACCTGGACCGGGCCCTCCTACACCCTTAGGAAAAGCCAAGCCTGAACGGATGCACCTCACCAAGGAAAATCGATCTAACCCCGACCCCGCTCCGCTGGCAGCTCCCTCGCCGAGGCGGGAGGGGGGAGCGGCCGGCGACTCCGCAGCGCCCCCTGCAGCCCCGCGGCGAAACCGAAGGACCTTCTAGAAACTGCCAGAGCCTTCCCCGCCCCCAACCCCCCCCCGCCCCCCGAGCCCATTCATTGGGGGGGGGAAACCCCCTCGCTGCCCGCCCGGGCACGGGAGCGGCTCTGGAGCCCCTCCAGCCACCCCGGATCCCTCCCTGCTCTGCTCTCTTTTCCTCTTCTCGGCGCTACCCGTTCCCTTCCCGCCCCCCGCCTTATTCCAGATTGGAAGAACACCGAACTAGTATTTAATTAAAACACAGGTTTTAGAGAATTCATCCCCTCGCCCCCTCAGCCTCGATCCGCGTTTAACGGCAACTTAAAGAGGGAACAGAATAAGACGCGTCCTTCCGCCACGCGGTTCCCTCCAAGCCCCACCATGTCCATCCCCCCTTCCGCTCCTTAGCGGATCCCTGGATCGCCCCCCTCTTTTTCCCCTCCGTGGCGGATCCCTAGATCGCCGTCCTTGCGCCCCCCCCTCCCCCCCTGAGGCAAATTCCCGGATCGCCGTTGTCCCTACCTCACCGCGGATCAACAGGCCGCCACCCCCCCCCCGAGATCCCTGTATCACCTCCCCCATCTTCCCCATCGCAGATCCCTCCACCACCGCCCCCCAACATTTCCTCAGGACCACCTCCTCCCCTGCTCCATCGGGGTCCCTGGATCCCCACACCCCTTACCGCGGGTCGTCCATCCATTCCCCCCCCCCCAAAATTAAGATGATTACATCACCGACCCCCTCTCACATCAATATCTCCGGATCACCTCCCCACTGCCCCCCACCGGCATTCGCCCGCCGAGCGGGGCCGAGCCCGGGTGCGGCCCCGCCGCTCACCTTGGCGGGGGTAGCAGCCGCTGGTCTCTGTGAAGATCCGCGCGCACACACACTCACAGGCGCCTCTAATGCGCGCTGCCCGCCGCCCGCCCGCTTTATAACCGCGCGGCGCCGCCTCCTTCCAGAACCATCGGGAACCTTCAGCGCCGCGCGGGGGGGCGGCGGCGGGGGCCTGACGGGGGCGGGCGGGGCCTCGCACAGCTCTGCCTAATGGGAGCCGGCCGCGCGAGTCGGTGGGCGGGGCCTCCCGAGGGGTGGGCGGGGCCGGGCCGCGCGCAGCCAATGGGAGTCGGCCGCGAAGGGCGCCCCTCTCGCCGGGGACGGGCTGAGGGGGGCGTTCTGCGCGTGCGCCCGCGCGCGTTCACCGTTAGTCCAACGGCCGGTTCGGCTGGGAGAAGGGAGGGGGCGGGCGGAGTTCGCCGTGCCGCGCATGCGCGGAGGCCGCGGCGGGGCTTGCGCAATCGCGGGTGACGTCATGCCCCGTCCCTCTCCGAACGTCCTAGAAGCGGGCGCGGCGGCGGCTGGGCCCCCTCAGCGGCCTCAGCGCCCTCAGACCCGGGGGAGGGGGTGGCCTGTTTCGGGTCAAACTGCGATAAAATTCGTCCGAGCGACTGTGCTTTTGAAAAGTTAGACGTGAATGGCCGCCTGGCAGCGTGCGGGGTCGTAGCGCGTTGTGTAAGCGGTGGTTGTCTAGGCGCTGTTAGGTGGTGTGTTCAGCGTGGTCTGTGCTGAACAGATGTGTGTCCTGCAAACGCCTCTGTTCGCAGTCCCTCTTGCTTCACACACAAGGTCAGACAATGGTTTGGGTCGGAATGGGCCTTAAAGGCCATCCAGTTCCAGAGAGCTGGAGCCAGCTCCTTATTAGGAAGAGCTCTGACTGCTATGAAGCTTGTAATAGAATTTAAATTATCCCTTGGAAAGTAATAGAATGTGATACGGATTTCTAGGACAACGAACGCATTGCGAGTGGGAAATTGTTCTGTAACAGCCCTTGTCTGGCTGCACACGGCTGATGGGGATCACTCTGTGTTGCCTGAACCTGATGAAGGATGTTTGCTTTCTAAAACAATCTTAGAGATCGCTGTTTATTTGCCATTTTTTTCGGTATCAGGATCTTCTATAATCACCTCTGCAGTCTATTGTCTCAAACGTGAGGTCAGACCGTGGTTTGGGTTGGAAGGGACCTTAAAGATCATCCAGTTCCAGAGAGTAGGAGCCAGCTCCAAATTAGCAAGAGCTTTGACTGTTGTTAAGTTCATAACAACATGAAAATTAGTCCTTGGAAGGTGCTAGAATATGGCTAAGATTTCCAGAAAAATTTATATTGATTTAGCCTAAAGAAAAGGAGGCTGAGGTGAGACCTTATCACTGTCAACGGCTTCCTGAAAGGAGGTTGTAGAGAGGAGGGTGCTGGCCTTTTCTCCCAAGTGACGGTACAGGACAAGGGGCAGTGGCCTCAGGCTGCACCAGGGGAGGTTCAGACTGTTCATTAGGAAAAATTTCTTCACTAAGGGGTCATCGAACACTGGCAGAGGCTGCCCAGGGAGGTGGTGGAGTCACCATCCCTGGAGATATTCAAAAGACAGGTAGATAAAATACTTAGGAATATGATTTAGTAGTAGACAGGTACGGTTGGACTCAGTGATCTCAAAGGTCTTTTACAACCTAGCAATTCTGTGATTCTGTACATATGCATGTAAGTGGGAAATCTATTCTGCAACAGCTCTTGTTTCGCTGCACACGATTGATGGGGATCACTCCCTCATATTGCCCAGGCCTGCATTAAAAGGATGTTTGTCTTCTGAAACTCCAAAATGAGTCTTGGAGAGTTTGTTTGCTGGCTGGCTGGTTGTGCAAGTTGCTGCAGCTCAACTTCCCCCTCAGGCTGCAGCTGTGGTGTGGGATGAGATGGGATAGATGCTTATAGCAGCCTTCCAGTACTTGAAGGGGCTAGAAGAAATCTGGGGAGGGACTTTTTACAAGGGCATGCAGTGACAGGACAAGGGGGAATGGCTTTAAATGGGGGGGGGGGGGGGGGGGGTGCGGGTGGGGGGGAAGATTTAGATTAGACATTAGGAAGAAATTCTTCACAATGAGGGTGGTTGTCCAGGGAAGTTGTGGCTGTCCCATCTTTAGAGGTGTTCAAGGCCAGGTTGGATGGGGCCTTGAGCAGCCTGGATGGTGGAACGTGCTCCTTGCCCGTGGCAGGGGTTTTGGAACTGGATGATCTTTAAAATCCCTTCCAACCCAAACCGTTCTATGATTCCATGATTCTCACACAGTGAGCATCAATCAGCAAGTTGAGCAAAACTGTGCCTCTTGGGTCTATGTATTTGTGCAGGACAAAGAGGAGTCGAGAGATCACACCCAAGAATCAAAAAAGGCCTACATAGCTATGCAGTTACAAATTTAAGTACTATTAGTAGACATGAGGCATTTGCCAATGCTGTTCCATTTGTTAGCAGCCCAAAGCCTGAAGCCCACTGGGATTCTCAGCCTGGATGTGGCCTTTGCCATCTAATCTGCAGGAAATCTCAGTTGGTGTTCAAAGGGCACAGCTAAAGATGTCTTTATGCATACATTTATACATCTTGCATAAAGGCTCTGATAAGTATGCGTCTCATTATCCTCAGTAGCTCTGTGATTACAAGCATTTGGCAGAGGGGTTATTTTTATATCTTGAACGACCTGATTGGGAGCAGGGAGTTAAATGCAGATCTTCCATGTCTCTGGAGAGAATGATCTGCATCACATGTATTCCGGAACAGGCTTCTGAAACTTTCTTCTTGGAGCTGATCCACTTTTTGGGATATAAATACCAAGTGAAGCTACATGTTGCAATGTACACTGATGTAAGCACGAATCTGGACAATCTTTCTTCTCTAAAGAATAACTTTTTATTTATTTGAGAAATAAAAAGGATATTGTTTCTGTAGCAAAAATTCATCCTGGGTACAATTTGTTGGCATTTTCTGTTGGCTCTTATGTGTACCCCAGACAGCTATTTAATTCAACATCTGACTACCTTTGGGGAATAAAATTTTTATATGCCTAGCCTGCCCTTCTCTCACATAACCAACCTAAATTACACTGGGTAGTGTGCCCCATGACCTAGATATTATAATAATAAGGTTCATTAATGCATTTAATCAAGGATCCTTATGTTGGATGTTCTTGGCATCTGTTATCCTGCAGTTTGACCTAGACAAGTAAATCTGATTGAATTAGGGGCTACAGACTTGATTCCGGTGCAGCGTTGTCTTTCAGGGAGTTTACAGTACTTCTCAGTATCTGACAAGAAGATACATTAAGTATGCACGTAAGACATCACAGAGGACCTGTCAAGGAATGAAAATTACATCTTGTTTCATTGCAGTTTCTGCAGTATCTGGATCAGTATCTGCATTGGTGCAATGACCTAGAGGACTCTGCCCTTCTAAATAGTGGTGTCACAGCTCTGACCCAAGCACTTGGCCAAAATACAGGGTCCTGCAGATTATTTTAATTAGAAGGAAAAATTAATTGTGGTGTTGACAATAACATAAGAGGGTGTATAGGTGAGTTGCTCTCAGCACATGGGAGAAATCACACTGTAAGAGGGAGGTTATTTGCTCACAGTTCCAAGCCACTGGAGAAGCTGGATTTCAGCCAAAGCTCAGCTAGAAATTTCTGCGGTTCTGAGTCACCTATGGGGTGCTTGCTTTGGCTGGTGGTTTTCTGCACCTTCCTTGAATCTGATTTTGTGGTGCTTTTCAATGCATTTCTTTTCCTTTCTCTCAAACACGCACCCTTCTACAAAATAATATGCAACAAAATCCTTTCTTGAGTATGACGTGCTCTGTTCTTTGCATAATAACTATGATTTCAATGGTCTGACATCTGCCTTGGTTGTCTGCTTCCATAGCACAGCTTAATGGCTTTTTACCACTATTCTAATATGGTTATACACAAGCATAATCATGTAACTTTCTTGTTTTTCTTAGATTAAAATAGTCCTGGTATAGCATAAATCCTATAGGACATGCCTCTTAGGCTGAAACCGTCTTACATTCAGATTCCATTAAGTGAAATGTTTTCTAACATTTATTTGGGTCAAAATATCTTCTGTATCTTAGACAACTGCTAAGCTATTACAATTTATGAAAATCCTACTAAAATTATTTGTGTGCTCTCTTTTTGAGATGTCCAAAATTGTAAGAGTGCTACTTTTGTCAGAATAGTGAAGCTGTTTTTATTAAGAAAATATTTTTCTTTCTAATCTCTTGATTAATGTGTATTCAGTCACTTAGACTTAGGGTTATAAGTAATTTTAAGCACATGAAGACCTTTGGAACGGTTTGTGTACATCTGCAGGACCCCTCTCTATACTGTCTAATGTAGAAGCCATAGAATTCTGTTTCTCCGTTGTGATCATGTTACTCACCTTTCAAAAGCAGATTGACGTCTTCTGTCAAAGTTGTTTGACAAGTGCACCACGAGAAAGTAATCTCATACCAAACAATCTAAGTTCTCCCAGCTCTGCTTAACCCAAGTTCCTGTGTGCTTGTGTAAAACATATTTTCTTCATAACTTGTGAATAATCTCTGTTCTTGTTGTTCTGTTGTGCAGTGAGGGGTAGTGAAGGTAGGCACTTTGTTCCTATGGTTACTCTATTTTAATGGATCCCAGTTTTGTATTGCTTCAGTTAGGCTAAAAAGACTGGTTCCACACTCAGTTTCTGTCAGAATTAATTCGGGGGGGAGAGGGGGAGGGGAGAATCTAGGCAAAATAATTCATTTTTTTCAACCAAGAGATTAATATACTTTCATATTTTAGATACAGTTCTACTAACAGGGGAAATGCTGAAGCCTAATGTTTTCAAGTCCTATATTCACCCATGCTTGTTCTCTCCGAGATACCTTAGATGTCCTTGACTCTTCTCCCATCATCCTAAACCCATTTATCCTTCATCTGCTTTTCTCTAACATTCTGCCAGGGCAAGAAGCAGTTCATGCTACAGCCAGCACACCCACATGTGTCCAGGGAAGAACGAGCTGTGTTCTCAGAGCTGCTAGGCCAGCCAAACAGGCAGGGTAAAGCCAAATTCTCCCTGCCCCTTCCTTCAAAAAAGGGAACAAGTGCATGTGTCTGCTACCCACCTCTTGATTTTGTGGACCTTAATGTCTCTGTGATATCTGTTCTTTTGTTAACTTTGTTGGGACTGGTTAAAATTATTTTGGAGGGGCTGATGGATAATGTTATTGCATGTGCTTCATGTCTCTAGGAAACGAGACTAAAAGCGTTCTTCCATTTCTTTAACAACTGTTGCAGCCAGAGTCTGAGGGATGCTTACATGGAATTCCATTTTTCCCTGTTATATAATATTAAATAGCATGGAGCAACTGCCATTTATTCAGTAAGATTTACTGCTTCAAACATTACTGTAAATGTAAAGGTAAAATCCCCCAAACACCACGATATTCAAAACTAATTCGAAATTCAAGGCCCAGGCAGGTAGTTGATTTGTCATTTTCTTGTCAGAATCAGAGCAACTTTTGCTTTCAGAAAATTCAGATTTGACTCAAATGTTGAAGAACTTGGTGGTCTTTAACCAAAAACTGTTCCATGCTAACACCATGAGCTAGGAAGTTATGTGCTTTGCTGCATAACTGCATGGGCCTCAGTATTTGGTGATTTCCCAAGGATGAGTGTCACGCTTGTTCCCCATATACATTTGCTTCGTAATAGAGTCTTTAATTACACAATTTCATAAAACTCGCTATATGAAAATCACAAAATTGAGAAAGAACAAAGTAGAAGATGGCTGGAAGTTATTTAATGTTCAAAGCATTGAAGTATCACCCAAGAAAACTGGGTTTTTTTCTTGATTCCATCAAAGGCTTCTTCAGTGTTGCTGAATAAGACTTTTTTTTGTTCTTCTAAGTCACAAAGAAATTAAATGACATTTGCATAGAGAATTTTAATTCCAGCATTTAACTAATTTTGGAGTGCTTGGTGTTGTAGCCTTAATGCTTTGAAACATTGACTTAAAATTAATTCTGAGTTCTAACACAGATCTGTCGTGTTACTACAGTGCTTCAGGGTTTACTTAGGGAAAACAAAGCAGCAGCAACTGAAATTACCTAAACAGCAGATTTTATAAGCATAAGACATAAGCACAAAGATGTCATAATATGTGTCTAGTTTTCTTTAACACATGGAATTATGCATGTAAAATCTGTGTTATCATAATGAAATGTAAAGCCAGCTAGGGATCTCTGACTGAGCAAAGCTTCGTGCCTTCTTAAAACTGGTCCTCAGGCTGTTTTGTTTCCTACTTTCTTATATCTTACTGGAAGACGAAGTGATCATGAGATCTGTAAGTAACAAAAGAAAAAAAAAGAAAAAATGCGATTGTTACTAGAAATAGGGTCGATAGGCACTTAGAAGGAATAGTTCTGCGGTAAAAATTTACTTAAGAGGCAGGGGACAAAATGCATCTCATGAAATGTAGTTGGGCTTTTGAACTGTAGGTGGCAGCAATAATCGCATGGACCAAGAGCATCTTTTCTCCTAAGAGTTTATGATTCTTGAACTGTGTGCTAGGGAGCGTGATAACATCCAGAGTCATTGCTCTCAGAAGGAATTTTGGAGGGACTTAAACTGCTTAACGAGAATGTATCTGTTATAGCAAAAGTCAAGAATTCCACAACTAACAAGTGTCAAGTACAATTTATAATAAAAGCTCAGCTGCATAGAAAGGGTGAGAGGATGAGCATGGACAGGCCTGGATTCGTGGAATTTTAACAAGGGCCACAAATAATTGTTTAATCTTATAATGAACTGCTTTATAGGCTGTTTGTTACAAAAGGAATAAATTAAGTTAATTTTATAACCAGTACAATTAGATATTTTAATTCAAATTTTAAATTGATCCTAATCTTAGTATTTCCTTGTGACTAGAACAAGGGTTACTGCCTTTATAGTTTTATACCTTATATCACGATTTATACTTTCCAGAATAAATGCACCTCTTAGCTGAATTTGTATGTACAAAGCAAGAATTATACCTATGCAAGTGTAGTGATGCTGGACACTTCACCTTCCACAATTACACGTGCTTCGTTCCAGTATCTGCTTCTGCTTTTTACTTTAGAGGCACTGCAGGATGACTGCAGTACCCACTTGCTGAAATCTGTGCTCTCCTTGTCCAGCATGGGACCAAAAATCCAGTATGTACCATTATTTGGTTTGGAGAATGACAGTAGAGTGTCATCCCCATCAGGACCCCTTTAAATCAGGAATAGTCACATTAGTGTTAGCTTTGGAGGAAGAACCATAAGTATGGTGGCAGCTGTAATTTTTTTAAATCGAAGAGCATTTCTCCATTCATAGTCATACATTTTGATAGATCTTAATTCAGAAGGAGAAGAAACTTGGAGAAAAAGCGCTTCTAGAAAACAGGATGTTTAACTAAAAAGCCCCCAGACAAACAAAACACTAGACTTCCCATGAAGACGTTAAAAAATTATAGTGATTGTAAAGTTACATCACTAGAAAAATAACTTTATAGAGCCTCAGCATCCACAAGTGTGGAAATAAACTTGATACTCTTCCCCTGTATGTATTAAAATTCTAGAAACTGTATTCAGTATAATGGTAAAGGTTGTGGGTTTAGTAAGTGTAACAGCTAAAGGCTGTTGTATATTTACTATTAGGTATGGGTGTGCATGGAGAACTTACACACCCTCATTTTGTCTGTGTGGTAGATTTGGTGACAAAACTATCCTTCAAGCCACTTTGAAAACAGTGGAACTAAGACACTAAAATATTAAATGTAAATTAATTATAACTAGGAAGCTATATACTATTGGAAATCATGTCACAAAGTATCTATTCTGTACTTCACTAGCTTATACTTGATACACTAGTACTGATTTTTCAAATTACTGAACACAGATACCATTTCAGGGTTAGATAATTAAGACATGATGGAAAAATTGATCATAGAATCATAGAGTAGTTTGAGTTGGTAAGGACCTTAAAGCCCATCCATTTCCAAACCCTCCCTGCCATGGGCAGGGACACATCCCACTAAATGTGTCCCACACATCCCAGCCCGGCCTTGAACACCTCCAGGGATGGGGCAGCCACAGCTTCCCTGGGCAACCTGTGCCAGCGTCTCACCACCCTCATAGTGAAGAAATTCCTCCTTATGTCTAGTCTAAGGTAGTAGGAAATAAATTTTGAATTCATTTTAAACAGACACACAGAAAGTAAGTTTTAGTCCTCAATATTAAGCAAGTAAGAATGTGCTGAGGGAAGTAGTTCATGCAGTCAGCCGTGCTGGAAAGATCACATTTTTTGATGAAGAAGATTTTATATCAAGAAGATGTTACTTTATATAAAGAAGACATCTTTGGGATCAAATTGTTCTAGTGCCTTCAGCAAAAGCAAGAAGAAAGGCTTTCATATTTCAGGAACGGATCCAAAGCATCTGCTTCTTAATAAGTACAGTTCCTAGAGGCAAAGAAAAAGCCTCTGAAGAAAGGTTTACATTAGAAATCAGAGGATTCAGGAAAAGACTGAGAGCAATCTGACATGGAGATGTCAGATTGTCACTTACACTTTCACATTTAGTTGTGAATGCAATTTTAGTTGTTTAAAGAGTTGTGAAAGTGGGTAATACTAAGAACGATACTGTGCATGCGATAACCTCAACCATCCCATTTTTAACAGGGCACAGAAGTGGGAAGAACTGAAGAATCTTGCACAGCTTCTGCTTAAATTGGTGCACAAAAGAATCTGATAAACCTGGTTCTAGAAAGAATTAATTTCTAGTTAATTAATAATTTTCAACTGTGGCTCAAAACAAGATCGACATCATGCAGCCAAGTTACCTTGGATCTAACCAGGATGAAAGGAGTAGTGTAAGAGAGAGCTGTGAGAAGCTTTGGACGAGGGTCTCCAACCTTTGCTTAGGAGCTGCATTTAAACCTAAGCCCTTGGCTTTGGTCCGTGCCTGAGCTGTGCTGTAGCTGTGCCTGAATTCAGCCTTGTACTTTGCCAGCCCCAGACTTGCCTCAGTGACCTGACTTCCTGGCTTGTCCTTGGACCTACCTCATTATTATAGGTTTGCATGATGATGATTGAGCTATTGGCTGAAACATCAGGGCAGTAATTCTCTTTTTGTTCCAGTACCGTGGAATTATGACCCTCCTCAGCATTGTCACTGCTCCTGCCTGCCTTGTTCTCATTGCTGCCTCCTGGCTCGCTCTCCCTTATGGAGCAACTTATTTTATCCTCTGACAGTCCAATCCCTCCTTGAAAGAGGTGTCCAGGTAGAACACCTCCTAGTCTGGAAATCTGCTTACCAAACTTGTTAATGTCTTCTTCCCTGCTGATGGTCAGGGAAAACTCTGAAGAGTTTTATTATTTCACTTATCACCTTTGTAATTCTGCTCTGCTGCAATATCATAGAATCATAGAGTGGTTTGAGTTGGAAGGGACCTTAAAGATCATCTAAATTCAACCCTCCTGCCATGGGCAAGGACACCTCCCACAATATCTGTGAAGAAATATTTAAAGTCAGCGATTCAAGATCCGATACAGACCAGACTATGCTATGAATCTGCTACATGCCTAGGAGTTTCAGATTTCATCATGAAGCATGTTTCAACAAACATTGTAGAAGTCATGGGAATTTAAAAGATCTCCACATTCAGATTCCACATTTTTCAGGAAGGGAGATGATTAGCATTTAAAATCTATGTCTATGGAGTTGCTTCTTTCTAGTATTTCAAACACAGGATATAGTCTTTACTTTAGCACTATATACTTGTAAAAAAGTAAGAAATTAGTTTAAATCTGTCCATATGTTCTGGGTAGACTCTTCAGTACATGGTTAATAGATTTATATATAAATATATATATATTTCAGACAGTACTTTCATAAAAGCGATACTGTTAAGGATAAAATGAAGTCCTAAAATTATGGAGTACTTTCAGATAATCGCAGATTAAGGCTTCACAGCTTTCCATGATGAATGCTCTGTTTAGGCACAGTTTAATGTTATTTTCCTGCTTTGTCAGAGAGATAAAAAGATGCATTTCTTGTGAAAAAACAAGATTTTTTAATCTCAGCTTCCTCTCCACAAAAGAATGCTGAAAAAATAATAATAGCAATAAGATAATTCTGATTAAAGCTGACTATGAGTAGGTACTAAGAGAAATTTTGTCAACAGCTGTGTAAGTGCTTGATTAATTATATACAAATCTACCTATAGGCTACAGTGAGCAGGCATAAAGAATCAGAGGGAAAGTCAGTTTTAATCTCTTTCAAAGAGATGCTTCCTGCCATACTGAGACAAATCTCCTGAAGTAACTTGGCTGTTTATACTGAAATCCTGCTTTGCATTCATCTGAGCTGAGGGTATTCTCAGCCAGGTAATATGCATGTCAGTGCAATGCAGCTGCTCTACATTCTAAAAGTAGGACAGACTAGAGTTACTAGAAGTCACCAGGTTATTTTTGCTTCATAGTGGGTCTGGTTAATACTTGCCTGGAAAGATTTCTGCCTTTTTTCTCTCACCATTAGCAGATCAAGAGAGAGGAAAACCCCTCCAGAATGGCTCTTTCAGCTGGGTGGGAGATGCACTGACTCCTGCGATCGACAACCTTAAAACTTGCAGATGCTGACAGCCCAGGATATCTGCATCTCCACTTCACTTCGATTAGATATGGCTGGAATAGTGAAAGTACCTGTATCTTGTAAAATTCAAGTTACTTATTAAACATGTGGTTTTAAAATGAAAGCAGCAAGTTCACTCTAACCAGAAAAGTTCTTTCTTAGAAAATAAAAACATAACAAACTGGCAATAGAATGCATTTTCTGTGTCTTGTTCTTGCTGTCCTTCACAGTAGATCTAAAAGCTAAGTGGCAGGCAGGAGCACTAGAGGACTGGGATAGTAAAAGAAGGGATTTTTCAGCTTTTCTCCCTCAGGGCATAGATGATCGTTCTCATGATTTTATCTGAAATTGTATTTTCTCAGATAATTTGTTCAAAATGAAATATCCCTCTTACCTTCCAAGTTGGTTTCATCTGTCAGAAATACAGTTCTGAATTTATACCAAGTATAAACATCATGACTTGGCCTCCTTCTCCTTAGTTGTCTGAGACAGAACATTACAGCGGGCCATTCTTTTCTCTAGAAACCTCCATGTTTACATTCCTATTGTAATCTTTAATTTGCATATTATTTCCATCTTGATTGACTTTCCTGCTCTTTTAAGAGTAAACATCGTTATAGGCCAGACAAGAAGTATTTCCAGCTCTGCTTTGCAGTTTTGTAGAATTCATTAATGATATAGCTGGCATTCAAAGCACCTTACTAAAGTGCCTTACACTCAGCTGATCTCAGTTTTGGAACTAGAGCCATAACAATTCTGGCTTAAAAACCAGAATTACTAATTAGTCAATGCCAATCAGACCAGTTTCAGAAGCACATCTAAATACATCAGAGAGGCTGCAAGAAAGCTGGGGAGGGACTTCTTACAACGGCTTGTAGTGATAGGACAAGGGGAGATGGGTATAAACTGGAGAGGGGCAGATTTAGGCTAGACATAAGGAGGAATTTCTTCACCATGAGGGTGGTGAGACACTGGCGCAGGTTTCCCAGGGAGGTTGTGGCTGCCCCATCCCTGGAGGTGTTCAAGACCAGGTTGGACAGGGGCTTGGAAATTACATGTTCAGAGTTTATTGCTTCACCTGCATAATTACAATCATCATCTGCAAACACGTATTTTCATTGTCAAGTAGTCAAGGTTTTAACAAAAGCATGAGCTGTGCCTTACTGTAGTCATTAACAGAAATGTTAGCTTCATAAGACATCCTCTGGGTTGGTGAATGAGAAGCTCCATATCTAGATTTGATGGATACATGGTATAATTCTACCCTATATAGGCAGTACTCTTAATGAAATCATTAGGAAAATAAACAGAACTTATCACCCGATGTAATGTGGAATCCTTCTTGTAAATGTTGATGGTGGCAGTACAAAGACAGCTTAGTTAATGTTACAAGGACATTAGATATGCAACTAGGGTTTCAAAGCACCTACCATTAGCATCTCAAACAAGGCACTTACCAAGAGTGTAATTGGATAGCTGATGAACTGAGAATACTTCTTCACAATTTCTTTAATTTGCCTTTCTTCCAAATGTTCTCTTTGTTCTTCCTTCAGGGTTAGGATAATCTTTGTTCTCCAATCACAGGGTTCTCCTTGAATGAAATCTGAGAGTTGGCAGCACAAATGGCCAAAGTTAATATAATTGTAATAATAAATTCTCAATCAACATTGACTGCCTGATAACGATGAACTGGTGCTTTATACCTATTCTGTCCTCCAAAAAAATGCAACAACTACAGCAATTATACCATTTCAATGTATAGTTCCCCCAACTTTCAAAACCCTGATGAAGCACAGTAGTGTACGGCAACATATGATCTGCAAGAGGGAGTTTGTAATGCAGAAATTAATTAACTGTGACCTTTTTCTTTAAATGTTGTATGTGCTAAAAATGAAACACAGCAGTGTTGCTGTATTGTGTGATACCATCTTCATTTTCTTGCTATACAAAATCGAGTCAATGATTATTACCCAGCCAGGGCAAATTTGCTGCTGAAGTTGGAGATGCTTTTAGATCAGATTATGCACTGGTGTTCTCACCACTGTTCTGCAATATGCTCATTCGACATTAGCCAGCTACAAGACAGAGAACAGAGAATTCCATTCATGAACACTTTTTTGTTATCAATGACAGCAGGAGAGCCTCGAACTGAAGGTGACACAAAGAGACTGTCTTTTTGCTTCGTAAGCACGGTCACATTTGAAATTGGGTAGGCAGAGAAGCAGCTAACCTTGAAGTGACCAGTCCTGGAGAAACAAGTACGAACAATGTTTCTATTACAGCTGCACTGCTGGACCTCGCAGTAGTAATGAGGTCAGCTTTGGTCATCCTGTGCCTGAATCCTTCATGGTCGGAGGGCAGTGGTGGTTGTTGTTTCCAGGATCCAGCATGTTTGGATCAGTCAAGGCCTTGTGTCTGATGTTGTCCACATAGCACGACAGAAGGCTTGAGCATTCTCAGGGTATATTTATTAACTCAGGCAGTATTTTGCTGTCCGAATCACACTAATAGCTGGATTACTTGAAACCAATTAATTGCAATCTGGCTTCCTCAGAAAGGTTATCTTGCTGGAATAGAAAGTGTTGATAAGTAACTGTTTCAGCCTGGAAGGCAAGAGTCTTCTCTTCATCCATGGGCTGACCTTCAGTTTGCACAGATTTAGTGTTAATGAGGATAAATGGAGCTGAAGCATGTATATTTATACACACACACATATTTGGCTGTACCATTTTAAACTGAGTGAAAAATCTCCAAATAATTTTGGGTATATGTATTGAAAGCAAAGCACAGAGAAAAAGAATCATTGCTTCAGATGTATCATTAATACTCCAGTGTACATTTTGGATTTTCACTCATTTCTAATTTCTTGCTTAAGGTGAAGGTAATGCAAGGTGAATAATTGTTTACTCAAGAGGAAATTAGCAGGCTTTTTAACCTAGTCATGTTAGGTTGTATTACAAAGCAAGGAGAGTCATCACGAGATTTGAATTATTATAATTAATTAATTTCTCATTTCCATTCTGGGACATCCCAGAGTTTAAATTTTACAATTAGGACAAAATAACAAAGACCGGAGATTCTCCCTCTCCTTTAACTGAAACGTTGTCTGCATAGGAACACTCTGAGATAATTATTTAATTTCAAGAAAAAGCTTGAAAATTCTTTGTGAGAATGAGATATTGGCTTAGTTGCTATAATGATGAGACTAATATGTACTTGCTCATAATCCATTCAAGTCGGAATAATACTGCAGAGAAAAAACATTTTATTGAAGGGACATGTTATAGTGTGAAGTCCCTCCTGCTGACCAGTGAATGGTAACCAAGTCTGAAACCACCTAAAGGTGTAGAGTTCCTATTTCAGATATGCTCCTATGTAATTTTCCTGTTTAAGTCATTATATTTTGTCTGATAAAATTACAATACAGCAGAGAGGAAACAGTCCAGGAGGTTCCTGCAGCGTGTGGAAGAGAACTGCCTGACACAGTGAGGGAGCCAACAACGGAAGGCGCCTGATGGACCCACTGTTTGTGAACAGAGAAGGACTTCTGGAGGGCAGACTTTGGCCTGTTTAGAGTCTGGTTGTAAGAGTCCCTTGGAAGGCAATCCTGATGGGCAAAGGAGCCCAGGAAGGATAGACATTCTTCAAGAAGGAAATCTTAAAGATGCACAAGCAGGCTGTCACCATGTGCTGAAAAATGAGCCAGAACTTAGTCTGGCTACTGCCATAAGACAATGAAAAATGTTTCTATAAATACATTAGCAACAAAAGGAGGATCAAAGAGAATCTCCATTCTTTGTTGGATGCGGGCGGAAACATAGTGACAAGGGATAAGGAAAAGGCTGAGGTACTTAATGCCTTCTTTGTCTCAATCTTTAATAGTAAGACCAGTTGTTCTCCAGATACACAGACCCCTGAGCTGGACAAGAAGCAGAATGGAGCCCCTATCACAGAATCACAGAATAACCAGGTTGGAAGAGACCCATCGAGTCCAACCATTCCTATCAAACACTAATCCGTGTCCCTCAGCACCTCGTCCACCCGTGCCTTATACACCACCAGGGAAGGTGAATCAACCACTCCCCTGGGCAGTCTGTTCCAGTGCCCAATGACCCTTTCTGTGAAATTTTTTTTCCTAATATCCAGCCTAAATCTCCCCTGGCGGAGCTTGAGGCCATTCCCTCTCGTCCTGTCCCCTGTCACTTGGCAGAAGAGGCCAGCACCCTCCTCTCTACAACCTCCCCTCAGGTAGTTATAGAGATCAATGAGGTCTCCCCTCAGCCTCCTCTTCTCCAGGCTAAACAGCTTTGTTGCTCTTCTCTGACCCTCAACACCCTTCTGGTGGTGAGGGTCCCAGAACTGAACATGGTATTCGAGGTGCGGTCTCAATAGTGCTGAGTACAGAGGGAGAATAACCTCCCTGGACCTGCTGGTCACGCCATTTCTGATACAAGCCAAGATGCCATTGGCCTTCTTGGCCACCTGGGCACACTGCTGGCTCATGTTCAGTCAGCTGTCAACAAACACCCCCAGGTCCCTCTCCTCCTGGCAGCTTTCCAGCCAGGCTTCTCCTAGTCTGTAGCTGCACAGGGTTGTTGTGCCCCAAGTGCAGGACCCGGCATTTGGCCTTGTTAAACCTCAAGCCATTGGACTCTGCCCAGTGGTCCAGCCTGTTCAGGTCCCTTTGCAGAGCCTCCCGACCCTCCAGCAGATCCACACTTCCACCCAGTTTAGTGTCGTCTGCAAACTTGCTAAGGGTTCACTTGATGCCTTCATCCAGGTCATTGATAAAGACGTTGAACAGGGCTGGACCCAGCACTGAGCCCTTGGGAACCCCACTTGTAACTGGCCTCCAGCTGGATTTAACATAATTTACCACCACGCTCTGGGCCCGGCCAGCCAACCAGTTTTCCACCCAGGAGAGTGTGCGCCTGTCCAGGCCAGAGGCTGACAGTTTTCGTAGCAGAATGCTGTGAGAAACTGTGTCAAAGGCTTTACTGAGGTCCAGGAAGATACATCCACAGCCTTTCCCGCGTCCTGCAGCCGAGTCACTTTGTCATAGAAGGCGATCAGGTTAGTTTGGCAAGACCTGCCTTTTGTGAACCCATGTTGACTGGGCCTGATCACAGAATCACAGAATCACAGAATAACCAGGTTGGAAGAGACCCACCGGATTGTCGAGTCCAACCATTCCCACCAATCCCTAAATCATGCTCCTAAGCACCTCATCTACCCTAACCTTAAACACCGCCAGGGATGGTGACTCAACCACCTCCCTTGGCAGACCGTTCCAATGCCTAACCACCCTCTCCGTGAAGAACTTTTTCCTAATCTCAAGCCTAAATCTCCCCTGGCGGAGCTTGAGGCCATTCCCTCTTGTCCTGTCCCCTGTCACTTGGGAGAAGAGGCCAGCTCCCTCCTCTCCACAACCTCCCTTCAGGTAGTTGTAGAGAGTAATAAGGTCTCCCCTCAGCCTCCTCTTCTCCAGGCTGAACAACCCCAGCTCTCCCAGTCGCTCCTCATAAGATTCATTCTCCAGCCCCTTCACCAGCTTTGTTGCTCTTCTCTGGACTCGCTCCAGAGCCTCAACATCCTTCTTGTGGTGAGGGGCCCACAACTGAACACAGTGCTCAAGGTGCGGTCTCACCAGTGCCGAGTACAGAGGGAGAATAACCTCCCTGGACCTGCTGGTTACGCCGTTCCTGATACAGGCCAAGATGCCATTGGCCTTCTTGGCCACCTGGGCCACTGCTGGCTCATGTTCAGTTGGCTGTCAACAAACACCCCCAGGTCCTTCTCCTCTTGGCAGCTTTCCAGCCAGGTTTCTCCTAGTCTGTACCTCTGCTTAGGGTTGTTGTGCCCCAAGTGCAGGACCCGGCATTTGGCCTTGTTAAACCTCATGCCGTTGGTCTCAGCCCAGCAGTCCAGCCTGTTCAGATCCCTTTGCAGAGCCTCCCTACCCTCCAGCAGATCCACACTTCCACCCAGCTTGGTGTCATCTGCAAACTTGCTAAGGGAGGACTCGATGCCTTCATCCAGGTCGTTGATAAAGACATTAAACAGGACTGGACCCAGCACTGAGCCCTGGGGAACCCCACTAGTCACTGGCCTCCAGCTGGATTTAACTCCATTTCCCACCACCCTCTGGGCCCGGTCATTCAACCAGTTTTCCACCCAGGAGAGTGTGCGCCTGTCCAGGCCAGAGGCCGACAGTTTCCGAAGCAGAATGCTATGAGAAACTGTATCAAAGGCTTTACTGAAGTCCAGGAAGATACATCCACAGCCTTTCCCTCGTCCAAGAGTCTAGTCACTCGGTCATAGAAGGTGATCAGATTACTCTGGCAAGACCTGCCTTTCATGAACCCGTCTTGACTGGGCCTGATCACCCGGTTCTCTTGCAAGTGCTTCATGATCTCACTCAAGATCACCCACTCCATGACTTTCCCCGGTACCGAGGTCAGACTGACAAGCCTGTAGTTCCCCGGATCCTCCCTGTGCCCCTTCTTATAGATGGGCACGACATCAGCAGCCTCCAGTCCAGCGGAACCTCCCCAGTCATCCACGCCCGCTGGAAGATGATGGAAAGGGCTTTGGCCAGCACATCCGCCAGTTCCCTCAAAACTCTTGGGTGGACTCCATCTGGCCCCATAGACTTGTGGGCGTCTAGCTGGGCAAGCAAGTCTCTAACCACCTCCTCTTGGACCTTGGGAATCTCATACATCTCATCCAACCTCCAGTCCAGTGGAACTTCCGAGTCTTCCAGGACTGCTGGAAGATGATGGAAAGGGGTTTGGCCAGCACATCCTCCAGCTCCTTCAATACCCTCGGGTGAATCCCATCCGGCCCCATAGACTTGTGGGTGTCTAGTTGGGCTAGCAATCCTAGGGGAAATGGTTGGTGACTTGCTACATCACTTAAATACATTCAAGTGTGTGAAGTGGATGGGATCCACTCAAGGGTTGTGAGGGAGCTAGCAGAAGTGCTCACCAAGCCACTATCCATCATTTATCAGCAGTCCTAGCTAACCAGGGAGGTCCCAGTTGAATAGAGATCAGCAAATGTGACACCCATCTACAAGAAGAGCTTAAAGAAGGACCTGGGGAACTACAAGCTTGTCAGCCTGATCTCTGTGCCGGGGAAGGCTATGGAGCAGATTGTCTTGAGTGCCATCACGTGGCAGGTCCAGGACAGCCAGGTGATCAGGCCCAGTTAGTATGGGTCTGTAAAAGGCAGGTCCTGCCTGACTAACCTGATCTCCTTCTATGACAAAGCAGTCTGCCTAGCAGATGAAGGAAAGCATGTGGATGTTGTCTACCTAGACTTCAGTAATGCCTTTGACATAATTTTCCATAGCATTCTGCTGGAGAAACTGGCTGCTTTTGAGTTGGATTGGATGTACTCTTTGCTGGGTAAAAACCTGGCTGGATGGCCAAGCCCAAAGAATTGTGGTGCATGGAGTTAAATCCGGTTGACGGCCGGTCACAAGTGGCGTGCCCCAGGGCTCGGTGCCGGGGCCAGTTCTGTTTAGTATCTTTATCAATGATCTGGATGAGGGGATTGAGTGCTCCCTCAGAGAGTTTGCAGGTGACACCAAATTGAGTGGGAGTGTTGATTTGCTCAGGGGTAGGGAGGATCTACAGAGGGATCTGGACAGGCTGGATCGATGGATCAAGGCCAATGCTATGAGGCCGAACAAGGCCAAGTGTCGGGTCCCGCACTTAGGCCAAAACAACTCCATGCAATACTACAGGCTTGGGGAAGAGCGGTGGGAAAGTTGCCTGACAGTGAGGGTGTTGGTCAACAGCCAACTGAACATGAGCCAGCAGTGTGCCTGGGTGGCCAAGGCGGCCAATGGCATCCTGGCTTGTATCAGAAACGGTGTGACCAGCAGAAGTAGAGAAGTGATCATCTCCCTGTACTCAGCATTTGGTGAGGCCAGGGGAGGTTTAGACTGGATATTAGGAAATGTTACTTCATTGAATCAAGCAGTGGATGAGGCTGCCCAGGGAAGTAATTGAGCCGCCATCCCTGGAGATAATTAAAAGACCTGTAGATGTGGTGCTTAGGGAGATGGCTTAGTGGTGGACTTGGCAGTGTTAGGTTTACAGTCGGACTCGATGATCTTAAAGGTCTTTTCCAACCTAAATGATTCTGTAATTCTAAACAGCCCCCTCCACTCATCTGTTTTGCATAAAGATCCTGAGAATCTTGTGCCTCATTACTATCTAGTTTTATTTTGCCCACAGTTCAATCCCGTCACAGCAGTGGGAAGGAAAGAAGACAAGAAACAGAATAAATTATAATTTACACTGACTGGAATGATTTAAAAGATTATGAAGATTATATTTGAATTTTCCAAAGGGAAGTGATGGAAAGAAACATTCTGTAGCCACATTTCAGCTTACCTTAGCAGATCAACTGATCTTCATCAGCTAAATCTGGCAGTAAAAGAATTGCTGCCATCACTCATCTTACTGCAAAATTTACACAATGTGGGTAACCTTCAAACCACCATCTTTAAAAAAAACATCCCATTGCTTGGTTTAGAAGTGCAGCAGAAGAAGGAAAGTAAAGAGAAACTGAGCAAGACTCCTGTTGCAGAGTGGGAGTTCTCGAAAGCCAAATGTCGGGGTGTTGTTCACTGACCCTTGTTTTTCGTTGAGAAGGGAAGACGTATACAACTCAATATGAGTCAAATGCAGGCTCCGTTTATTAGCTTCAAACACTTTCTTAAATACACAATGCTATAATTATGCATACAGGTTAGTAAATGATTGGCCAAGCCTAAAAGTTAACATTTACATACGTCCTCCTACTTGTGGTTTCGCTTAAGCTTAATTCCCCATTTCTACATAGTCTACTTGCAGTTTCGTTTATGCTCAGTTCCCCGTTCTTACACAGTTAGCTTCAAGGTTGCTTACAACAACTAACAAAAGGCGCAGTGTTCTTCACTTTCGTGCTATCAACAATTCTTGGTATTTTTCCACTGAGGCCTATACTTTACTTGAACATAGCTTTTCCAAGGATCCATGCCCTTGTTCATCAAGCCATTCTCCAACAGACTCCTTAGGCTTGGTACAAGTCAAGACACGTGCTGAGAGTGCATTATTCTGACATACCAAACACATCAAAGGCTGACTGGGTTTGCTAACCCATAGATTAGATGCAAGCAGCCTCCTCATTTGTTATTTAAAAACTATGATCCTGCTCCTGCTCTTTGAATGAGCTTTTATAATTGTTTATTCTTACACAAGGCAAGTAAAATGCTACCTACTCAAACTAGTGTTGGTTTGTATTGATATTGCACCAATATAAATGATAACGTTAAGGGTCAGTGTACAGAATCACAGTGTTTGAGGTTGAGAGGAACCTGCAGAGGTCATCTCATCTAAGCCCTCTGCTCAAGCAGTGCCACCTTAAGCAGGTTGCCCATGGCTATGTCCACTACTAGCTTATCTGAAACAAACTCATTGACGGGTGACATCCCTTTGCAGTTACACTAAGTGGACCACAGCTTTTTCTCAGAAAGAATCTTAAACTTCCCACAGGAGTCGCTGATTCCACCCTGTCACACATGGTTTCAGCTCAAACAGTACGGAAGAACAGAAATAAAAGATATCTCTGTTTGTGAATGGGGGAGCAGATGAGGTGCATTAATAGACTATTCATGTTTTTGAATGCAAATGTATGTAATATCACCCAAGTTTGTAAGATGAATCCATTAAAGTAGAAGAGAAGCTTAAAAAATACATGAATAATATACTAACGAGGATTCCTCCTTGGTGCTTGTGCTATTGCTGCAGTGGGTAAAGGTGGGGAGTATGGGTCTGTGTGTATGTCCTACTACCCAGGTAGGAGTTGGGACATGAGAGTTCAGCTCTGTTGAGTTTGCAATGCTGTTAGAATTCACCAGATGGGGCTAATACAGCAAATATAAATACTCTCTATAGAAGTTATATAGAGATAGGTAGACCCATACATATTTGTATATATGGTGTAGGAGTTTTAACCTATAAAAGTCTTTTTTTTTTTTTAAGTTGACCCCTTCAATGAGTCCATTATTTAGATAATTAGATTCAATATTTTTCTATGTATTGCATGTTTAACTATTCAAGCACTACCCCACAAACCAATAGCTATCTTGGGAAATCTGTAAGTTAGATCAGGCTTGCTTATTTTAAATGATTTTAAAATCTCTAAACTACTATAAAACCACATATATAACAACGGAAGGGCATAAGTTGTCTTCATTTCCTAGCTATTATATTTTTTTCTATCGTCAAGTAAAAATACAAACAAAAGTTTGTGAAAATTAAGCTTATAAGTGGCTATGGCTTTCCCTTTTCATATGGTACATTGATTCGGAGACTGATCCTGTCTTCTGTCTCCCAGATTTAGTCTCATGTAGAGACTAACATATTTAGACATCATAGTGAAGTTTTAGTTAGCTGATTTTTAAGAAAGGAAATCCCTGCATGCCAGTGCATCTATCAAATGCCCTTGTCTGTGCCAAATCACTGAATCGGGAAGTTAGTATTTGAAAATGTCAGACTGATGCTCTCTATATTCTACCATGTCTTTAAGAAGCAATTCCACCATTATTACTGTCAAAGGGGATGAAAATATATTAATATTTTGTATGTATTTGCCCTATATTTGTTTTTTGCACTTTAATATCTACTTATGAAAATAACAACAGTAGTGAACAAATTGATATCAGAGGACATAGAATCATAGAATAGTTTGGATTGGAAGGGACCTTAGAGATCATCTGGTTCCAACCCCCCTGCTATGGGCAGGGACACCTCCCACTGGATCAGGCTGCCCAGGGCTCCATCCAACATTGAGCACCTCCAGGGATGGGGCAGCCACAGATTCCCTGGGCAACCTGTGCCAGTGCCTCAACTGCTCTTATGGTGAAGAAATTCCTCCTTATGTCCAGTCTAAATCTGCCCCTCTCCAGTTTATACCCACTGCCCCTCATCCTATCACTACACACCTTTGTAAACAGCCCCTCCCCAGCTTTCCTGTAGGCCACGTTCAGGTACTGAAAGGTCCCTATAAGATCTCCCAGAGACATTTAACAGAACCAACTTAAAAGCTATTAGGAAATTACATTAATCATGTTATACGTAGCACTTGGTCATAGAAAAATGGAGGCAAAACCCAAGGAATGTCACATTAATGTGCATACTTGATGAAATGATTACTGATGCGTAAATGTTACTTTGGAATATAATATTCTATGAGCTGGAGAAGGGTGATAGTTGCAGGCAAACCAGAAAGGCAAGGATCAAAAGGCCTATTCTACATAGGTAATCTTCAAACCATACTTTTCTTTAGTAGTCCCATCACTTGATTTGGATGTGCAGCAAGAGAAAGAATGTAGAGAGAAACCGAACGAATTCACTAGACATGGAGGATGTCAGACTTCCAGCTGGACAGGCACTTAGACTGCTGAAAGCCTGGCTGCTGATCATTTTTTATGATGAATTGTAATATCTTTTTGGTGTGATGAAATACATATGATTATGACATAAGAATACATGCATCATAGCAATAAATCCCTCTTCTCCTTAGCCAACCTCTCCTTGTCTTATACATGACAAAATCCCTTTAATACAAAAAAATCCCAAAATTATCCAAAAACTGTATTGGGAAGTTTTGTCTAAACAGTTCTATTCACCATTCTTCCAGTTTCCAGACTAAGTTCTGGACACCAGATGGATGGTGAAGACTTGTGAATTTAACATATGCCCTTCTTGCCTTGCAAACAAAGCATGGCCACAAAAATTAAGCCAGCACATAATTCAGAGAAATAAACTCTCCTTGAAACTCTCTCTTTGAATGTGCAATGATTCAACTAGTGCTGAACGAACAGCCTGTGCTCTGCAGTAACCGAAGCTCCTGTGCTTCAGTAAGCTTGCAGAAAAACTCATAAAAAGTCCCATTAGAAGATCATCTATCTGAAATTGCAATGCTTCATCTAATCCAATTTGGAGACAGGCATTCAGGCCACAGAACTGAAATTATACGTATGACACTGATGAAGAATCTCCTCCTGTGACTGGACAGAAAGCAGATAGCCATTCTTCTTCTGAAGCTCTCTGCAACATTTCAGACAATGTTGGCTCCTCTGACAAAGGTGAGAAGGGAATGTAGAACACGCTAACGAGTTTTCAGTCCTTCTTGAGAAATACTCCAAAGCAACCGAGAAATATCTCTCCATCAGTTAGGTAGATGACCTGGGGGAGACTCAGGAGCCTTAGGGTAAATTTAAGACATCCATGCTCATATGTCTCAAGTGCAAAATGTTCAGAGACTCTTGATTCTGATCACTCTTTAGAACTTACTCATTTCTTTGTTTTATGGTCCCTTTCTTTAGCTAATAAAGTAAGTTCTTCCCAAGGACATCTTTCTCAACTTTCCTTATTTCCTGTTCTGTTTAGGGAGACTTAAATGACACAGTGGCATTCACTTTTTTTGCATGACTGACTTAACTATCTGTTGACCACACCAACTACAGGTTGCTTTGCTGACCTGCAATACCTGTCAATAATCATGTGTTATCATAACACAATAACCGTAAGCTTCTCAGTGAAAACCAGCTGAATGAAATAGCTGATTCTGATGGATGAGGAACTAGTTTTGAAGTGTTTATGTACTGAATATTTTGTTGCTGAAGTTACAAAGACACAAGAGTCTACTACAGACTGATGTTTAGGAGTGTTCTTGGCCTTCTCGGTGGCTCTATATTCTCACATCGCAGCACTGGTAAGCACCACTAGCTAGACATTCCAGTTTTGTAAGAAACTCAGGTTGTTACTGCTGGTCAACAATCAGACCTTACTTATTCACAGGTTTGTCATTCTTCAGATGGATTACAGCAATACCATATATATGGGTATGTTGTCTTCAGTATCTAGGGAATTTTGAGAAGTACATAATGCTGTAACACATCTTAGAAACACAAGCTGTTTGTAGGCATATCAAACCAACCTCCCTGGCCTTTCACAAGAGCTCTTGCTCATGCAGTGTGTTCTAGCAGGGCAGAAACACACTTGATAATACCTTTTCAATATGCAATACATATGATAACCCATTATCTCACGTATTTAATGTTAAATGTATGTAGTAGTTAAGAAGAGTTTCCTAATGCAAATAAGGAGCTATGAAACTATGGCATAAACAATATTTTCTCATGATGAAAGCAAGTTAGATGTGCTTCGAAGTCCATGTAAGTCATGGATACTTATTTCCAACAATATAATGCTTTTTCTTCTCCTCATATTAAATGGAATTTACAGGCCATTCTCCTCACCAGCATCAATCTTTTGACTAGTTCAGATGTGTCACTTACATATCTCTGTACGCCTCTGTCTGTTAGTAATTCACACACATTCATAATTCGTTAAAATTTCACACATTGCAGAGCTTTTGACTCTTCTGACTCTTAAGCCAGTCACGCTAAATGCCTAAATTGGTTTTAGCATCGCAAGTCCAAGCAAGATTTGACAGACCGACGGTATTGGACAGGCACTGCAGCCCTAGTCTCCCAGTTCCTGCATCGGAATCTACAGACAGTGCCTGCTGGTGTAGATACTGTTTGCATGATGGAATATGGGTGTAGTCAGCATCCTCTTTTTTTTTTTTTTTTTTTTTCCTGGCTCAGGAGAGCTGGTAAAAGCATCACTAATGTCAGTCTTTGTACTTTTAGGGAAGTAACAGATGGTATTGCAATTTAAGGATAGGAGAGTTTTGTTGGCAACTGTACTTGTGTTGCATGAGTTTTAGGGCTGCCATTTCTTTGTGGCCAGCAAAAGCACTATCGATACTACATCCTGAAAAGTTGCAGGAGTAATTTATGCTCTGGAATCTCGAAGGACCACACTACTTTATTAGTGAATTTTCCTTGTGTCTGCTTCCCAACTTGCCAAAACATTTGCAAGAAATCAAGGCTCGATAAATCAGTGATTCCACCTGATTCCTATTTATTGGTTGTGGTGCATCGAAAACAACACATCTAGGGGTGTCCTCATGGGATCATTTCAGAATTATCATCTTTGCTTAGCTTGATACAGAATAATTTACAAATGGTACAGAGATTTTTTTCACAAGGCTTGTCTTTGTAATCTTTTTCTCATTCTTTAACCAAGTATTTGATGAGTATTGTTGATGAAGCTATACAATAGTGTTCTTGTGACTTGCAGCTGTGTTTTTCAAATGAATATTTGTCTTGGATTCTCTGTGGAATCTCTCAGCAGCTCTTATTGATGTTTCTTGGTAAATGTTAAACAGTACATCAATTCTTTGACTTTCTGCACCACCATGTACTGCTGATAACCAGGTACTCGTTAACTTTGTTTATTCTTTGGATCACACTCATTCCACCAGTGACAGATGGCCTGCTGTGGTTTGAGTCTGATTTGCATTCCATATGGTCCTTCTACTGAAGTTGCCTTCTCTGTTGCTCAAAGTGATCTATCCAATGCTGTCAGTGTGTAATGAATAAGACACACTGAGATTGCCTGCTTGGAGCAACACTTCTTTAGGTTTTAGATTTTTTGTTAAATCCTTGTCTGTTTTGAACATTATTATTATTTAGAGATCCTTGCATTTCCTGCTCTTCTTTTGGTGACTGAAAACATTTTGACCTTTCTCACTGGAAGTCCACTTGTGAAATTCCTGCATGAAAGAACCACTCTCAAGATGACAATTCTTAAAGTAATTGCAAGTCTGCTTACCTACCTTATGGGCTTTCAGGAGGTCATCAACACCATCTGGCAAGGCTGGCTGATAAGCTGACAAGAACTATTAGTTACTATTGATTGGCTTTACCTTAAGAATTTCAAGCAAGGCTTCATACTTGGCCTTTTTGAAATCTGACTATTTGTACTTGTTCAGATATTCACCCAGATACATGCTCTGTTCTGCAAGAATTGACCTGGAGATCTTCCCCTGTTTCATGTCTCTCAGGCTACCTGGTACTATTATTTTGATGGTCAGCAGCAAGACAGTACTTAGCTGCAACCTAAATCTCTTTGAACTAAATTGATTTCAGGTGAAATCTCTTTAACCCCCTGGAGTCTGAGTGAACTTGCATGGTTGAGCTGATCTAATGGAAAGAAAGGGAGGTGGTGTTTCCCTATGACTCTGCTACGCATTCCTGTTCCCTCCCTTACACAGTCAGTGTTTTTCATTTAACCCTGTTCATTCCACGTTTGCAGGGAGTTTAATTCTCCACCCATTTATCTTTCAGAAATGGCTCATCGGTGAGGTCAGATGAGCACTGCTGCTGGTGACAGAAGCAGCAGCAGTCACAGTCAGTTGAAAGAGAGCAGGACAACCCTTTTGGTGGTAGCCACATTAGAGGAGCACAGCTACTATACCTTGAAAGTGTGGTTTTTATTGTTAATAAAACATGGTCTAACTCCATGCTGCTTATCTTCCTCTAGTTGCACATTCCAAACACCTTCCTTATTTCAGCTTTAGCAATCATGTGATGAATCAGATCAGCTTGGTCAACAGTTTGGTTACCTAAGAACCCATCATTTCCTTGTGTGTCAGTTTTCAAGTGGAATTGACTTATCCTTTGGTTGCATGATTACCAGAACTGATACAAGGGAGGTAATGGAAATAAGAACCTGAAAACAGAGGAAGGTCAAAGCCCTTTTTTACAGTTGGAGAACAGTCTTACTTCAGCTCAAACCAATCATAGAATCATTAAGGTTGGAAAAGACCTCTAAGATCATCCAGTCCAACTGTCAACCCACACCACCGTGTCTACTAAACTATGTCACAAAGTGCTACGTTTACATGGTTTTTGAAGACTTCCAGGAAAGGAGGTGAATCATGAGGCTGTAGTTAGGCAAACTCAGCTGAAACTGCTGCCAAAAGTCCTGCATCCCTGCCCTGTAAAAGCAACCCTTTCCAAACTTCTGCCACTTCTGACATCAATCTTTCTCCCCATAACACACAGCTGGTTGTGTAGGTGCAATGATCAGAACAATGTGGCAAGGTGTCTGACAACCAGTTTTTCAGGTTAATATGCCAGGTCAGCTCCCCGCCTGGCTCTGCGTGCGGCTGGCAGTTTGGAGGCTGGTGCAGAGCAGGAGGGATGGTGGCACTGTCTCCCCCATGGGTAGCCTTTAGCTTAGAATCATAGAATCACCAGGTTGGAAAAAACCCACTGGATCATCGAATCCAACCATTCCTATCAACCACTTAAACACGTCTCTGAGCACCTTGTCTACCCAACTTTTAAACACCGCCAGGGATGGCGACTCAACCACCTCCCTGGGCAGCCTCTGCCAGTGCCCAATGACCCTTCCTGTGAAAATTTTTTTCCTAATATCCAGTCTGAACCTCCCCTGGCGCAGCCTGAGGCCATTGCACCTTGTCCCGTCCCCTGTCACTTCGCAGAAGAGGCCAGCTCCCTCCTCTCTACAACCTCCTTTCAGGTAGTTATAGAGAGCAATGAGGTCTCCTCTCAGCCTCCTCTTCTCCAGGCTGAACACCCCCATCTCTCTCAGCTGCTCCTTGTATGATTTATTCTCCAGCCCCTTCACCAGCTTCGTTGCTCTTCTCTGGACTCACTCCAGAGCCTCAACATCCTTCTTGTGGTGAGGGGCCCAGAACTGAACACAGGATTCGAGGAGCGGTCTCACCAGTGCTGAGTACAAGGGGAGAAGAACACCCCTGCACCTACTGGTCACGCTGTTTCTGATACAGGCCAAGATGCCACTGGCCTTTTTGGCCCCTCAGACCACGCCCACAGTCATCAGACCACTCCCAGAATCTCAAGACCACGCCCTCAAACCAACACCCCGCCATCCGAGGCCCCGCCCCCACCGCCAGACCGCGCCCACTCACTCGCCCCGCCCATCAGACCACGTCCCCATACAAATCAGGCCCCGCCCGCATGGACTCCGCCCATCAGACCACGCCCCGCCACACACAGACCCCGCCCACTCAGGGGTCACCTCTGCACCAGGCCACGCCCATAACGCTAGGCCGCGCCCATTTTACCCCAACCCACTCCACTCATATTCAATCAGCCCTTCCGTCCACTCTCACCCCGCCCATCTCCCCTCGGCTTCCGCGACCACGCCCCGGCTAGGCCCCGCCCCCGGGCGGGCGCCCGGCGCATGCGCAGCGGAGCGGTAAACAGGCGGCGCCGCACCGCCCACTTACGCGGCCACCCCCGCGCGGGGCCCGGCGCGTGCGCGGCGCCGCCACATCCGGGCACTGGGGCAGGATGAGCGCTCCTTTCCAAGATGGCGGCGGAGGGAGGAGGGAAGGAGATGAACGAGATTAAGACCCAGTTCACCACCCGGGAGGGGCTGTACAAGCTGTTGAGCCACTCGGAGTACAGCCGGCCCAACCGGGTGCCCTTCAACTCGCAGGGCTCCAACCCGGTCCGCGTCTCCTTCGTCAACGTCAACGACCAGAGCGGCAACGGGGACCGGCTCTGCTTCAATGTGGGCCGCGAGCTCTACTTCTACATCTACAAGGGGGTCCGCAAGGTACCGGGGCCGGCGTGGGGCGGCGGGAGGGCGGCGGCGAGGAGGCCCTGCTCCCCGCCGTGGCGCAGCCCCGGGCCTTCGCTGGGGCAGTGGGGGCGTCAGCTCCCCCGCGGCCGGGCGCTGGGAACGGGGTGAGCTTCGAGGCCCCTCCGGACCCAAACCGTTCTACGATCCGGTGAAATCCCTGCTCTCTGGCTGTTTCTAGGTTTGAGAGGTTGGCCGGAGCGTTCGCTGTAGTTCCAGGCCTTTATCGTGACTTTGAAGTGTGGACCCATTCTAAGATTCTTTCTAAATGGGAAGAGTGCAATTAGCTGGGTTTTAAATGTCGGATAATTAACGTGGAGAAAGTTGCTTTAACGGGAAGGAACCACTGATGCGTTTAAGAGAGACTCCTTAGCTGTCATTATTTGACACAGGACTAAGAGTACATGTATTTGATCTTTTGGGTCACTGTATTTACAAACAAACCTTTTCTGCTTGTTGTTTCTTGAGGACCTCGATTTATTGGGATTTAGAGAAGGATTCAGAATTTGTCTTTCCGAGTGAGTGTGTGTCACTCCTTGTGTCTGTAAATGCACATATAATGATTGTCAGCTTTGTCTTTTACGTTTTGAAGAGTGGATGCTGTTATCATAAATCATTGAATGGTTTGAGCTGGAAGGGACCTTAAAGCTCCTCTGGTTCCAACCTCCTGTGATGGGCAGGGACACCTCCCACTAAACCAGGCTGCTCAAGGCCCCATCTTATAGTCTTGGGCTATAATGTGAGTACCTGGAAATCTTCCTGCTGTGAGCCCACATTTCAAGATGGGATGAAGGCACAGAGAACTAATGACGTATGCAAGGCTGTGCAGGAAGCTTGTAGATGAGCAAGGAGCTACACCTGAATCTGCTGTGTCCTAAGCTAGTGCCCGCTCCTGCTCTGTATAATATCTAAGCACCAACCAGAGAATAAAGCCTACGTGTTGACTTGACAGATCTGATATCTCCTGTAGAATTGTATTGAAAAGTATGCGTATGGATTTTAGGTGCACCTAATAATGAATTTTAATAATCTAGTTATGCTTTAAATAATACTTGGACAATAGTTCCTTAAGCACACGGTGAATATTTTGTATCAAACAGTATTTGCTTTTTATAAGCAGTTGCTATCCTTACTATTTATGAAGTATTGTGGGTGGCAATGTCTCTAGAAATCTGTATACTAAATTATTACCATTTTTTGTATTCTGATAGCTTACGTTCATTTCTTCATACAAAGTAAATGTGGAATTCCCTCACTTAGGTTACTGTGCAGGCCTTTATGTAGTCTGGCAGTGGTACATGTGATTCCTGCAAGCTGTGTGTATCATCTCTTGCCTCAGATCTGAAAAATAAAGATCTAAAGCCTGCTACTTCATTGAAAATGGGGAACTGAATAACTTTTTCAAATTATAAGTTTTTTTTTTTGTTAGATGCTAAAAGCTGCTGGTGTGTTACACAATTTAGTTTGTCAGATTGTTAATTTGAGAACTTTGAGGCGTACTTGTTATGGTCTTAAATACTTTTTATTCTCGGAGTAGTGTAAAACATAGGTGTTGTTAGATCAGAACTTAATTTAAACGACCTTTTACAGTGTTAGCAATTTCAAATACACTGTATATTCTCTCTATATAATACATTAATGAAATGAAACTAGAGAAAGAGTTGAAATAGGTTGAAACACAGTCGAGGAAAATGCTTTAAATGAGTATGGGGAAGATGATCTGTCTTAATCTTGTGATACTTGCTTGATTATTTGAACTTTTCAGAATCAAACATTAAATCTTGTGGATATCATAAAAGGCAGAGGGCTATCGTTACCTGAACTGACAGTATGTAATTTGGCCTTAAACTGGACAGGCTGTCAGTCTCCATGTGCCTTCTTGTCCTTGGGGGCGGGCGGAGGAGAGGGACTTCATCTGTTGAAGACCAGTGTAATTGTGATCCTGTTCATAATACAGATGCTGATGACTGTTAGTTCATAATTATTGTAAATATTCCTTTAAAAAAGTTCCCTAATTACTTGAAGACTCTAATTTTCATTTTGGCTAAGTCATATTGGAATATTAGAGCATGAGTTGAATTCAGTGGAGCTGTGCTTTCTATGTATGTGGTAGCTATGATTTTGTCCTTTTTATCCTATTTTTCTTTTTTTTCTTTTGTTTTTAAGTTCTGCTTCTTTTCTTGCTGAGAAAAGGCTATATTTTTACCAAAATGAGATAAAGAACCATCAGGACTTTATTTTAAGTAACCGTGTCTGTTAGATGTGGAGATAATTCTTGCACCTGTAATCCACTGCAGATAAGTACACATCAAGTAAGAGTCACACTTAAGCAATGAGTGTTGGTTAGGAATAAACAATGTCATATTGAGTCAAAGATACCACTTGAAAGGATGTTTATTGAAATCTGTGCTTTTTTTCTTCTGGTTTTCCTTTAATCCTAAATACGTGGCATCTGCTGCATCTAGTTTGTAAGTAATCTCTTTAAGGGCTACCTAATATATGTGCTCTTTTCAGAATTTTTAACCTGTATGAAGAAAAAAAAAACCAATCAAATTTCCAGGGTATTTCTTTAACCTTCATTATTCTTCCAAGAAACTTGGATACCAGACATGACTTTCTAACTGGGACAGTGGTGCGAAGATTGGAGGACTGACAGACAATAATAATAGTTTGGTGGAGAGTCAAGGGAGAGTTCTGGATGTAGTTTCAAACTACCTTTAGAGGCTTTTTGAAGCCAAAAAAAAATTTTCTCCCAACCGTGTTCTTCACCTCTTTAGAAAGGAAGCTGAGTTTTTACTGTTTCACATTTCCATGTTACCACTGAACTTTACCATTACTGTGAAATGTGTTTTCCCTGTCATAGAAAGCACATCAATTATGAGCCAGTGCATTGTTTTTTTTTTATAATGAAACTTATAGAGCTCTTGTGTTAATAAGGCAATGCAGGCTTCCAGATAACTGCTGCTTTCTGATTTGGATCCACTGAAAAAAAGAAATGAACCTCCAGTTCAGTAAAGAGGAAATAAAGTGTGATGGAATGAGATGTGGTCGCTTTACTTATGCGTGTATATAGTTATTCTCAACTGCACTGAATGTCAGTGGGCTTTCCCTTTCAGTCCTCCTTGACTTTGGCCCTAAGGTTAGCTATGTACAGTGATCTCTTGTTAAACAGAAGGGGTAAATTTTCATGAACTCAATTGATCTAGTGACAGCTGAAAATTATGATCCAGCAATATAGTATCCTCTTGGCATTGTGCTCCAATCTCCTTCTCGTCTTTGGTGGTGCCCAACCTCTGGTTGAGCTAGTTCAGCTTGCTAAACCTGCAGTAAAACACTTGCTGTTTTTTTATGGGCATATTTTCTCTTGATTTGGTGAGCTGAACTGTTTCATCTCTGGGTCAGATATTAGCAGGCACAGCGAGAGCGAAGAAGAGAAGGGCAGGAACATTGGATACACTGCCTTATGAACTCTAACCTGAATAAAGCCTTCATTTCAGCCTTAAGTCCGATTCTGAGTGATTTATTCTTGCAGGATTGTAGACTTAATTTTGGTTAAGAGAGTTATAGGTGTTAAAGGAAGCCCTTTTTGTTATTTTATGCATTTACTTCTTGGAGTAGGGTTATAAGATAAAAATTAAAAAATTATTGCTCCAACTATGGTGCACTGATGAGTTGCCTTTTCCTGCAGCCCCAAGTCAGGTGTGAGGGCTCTTACTTGACTCTTGTTTATGACATGGTCTTGGACTACTTAAATACGGTTTGTGACTAGTTTTGCGAAATGATTTATTAGTTGATTTATTAGGCTGCGAAAGGAGAGCACTGTCTCCCTTGCATGAAGTGACTGACAAAACAAGGCCTGTTAGATCATCACTGACATTAACTATTGAATCTGTTTCCCTTTCTACTAGGAAGCTTGTGTATTTTCCTTTAAGAAATTCTGTTTGATAATTAATGTGTTACTCTGCATTTTGTGAATATATCTGGGCAAATTAGTCCGCAGCTGTCACTGGAATACGGTCATGTACAGGTAGTGTTTGTTGTCTGGTGCACCGTCTTAGTTTTGGCTTAACATACTGGGGATTTATGAAATTTGAGTGTGCAGTTTAGCTTATCCCATTTTGTAAACTTTTTGATTGTATTTAAATACTGGTGAACTACTCTGTGAGTGTGTGGCAGACTTTCCTAATATTGATTGTTTTAGTTTTAAGAACCTCCTTCTTGCAAAAAGAGACATTGTCTTTAGTTTTACATTTTTCCTGCAGCTGCTTAAAGCAGCAGTCTGTCAATAACTATATTATAAAGGTCTTGGAGTAGAAAGACATGTAGGTGATAAACTCAGGCTGGTGAAAGCATGGAGGGCTGAATGTGTTGGCTGTATTAACATTAGAACTAATTATGTTTGTACTAGGATGAAAGTAATCTCAACTTCTTTTATTAACAGTTAGCATACTGACAGTACCTGCTTACTGATGATGTGCAGGATTCCTTCCTTTGCAGTTCTCTAAATTACCTTTTTTATGTCTGGCTTGATACTGGGGTCTTTGTCCAGTTGAGAAGTGTTATCCTTTGTGGTGGCTTCCATTCGGCAGACTGTTCATCTAGGATTTTGTCACAGAGACAGAATGATAATGGGCAGCATTTGCTGCTGTGCTTAATGTGTTTCTCTGGGAAGAGTACAGCGAGACAATTCTAGGTTGGGAGCTGGAATTTGTGGAGAAAGCCAGCAAATTTCCTTAAGATGTGGTGGGAAGGCAAGTTTGTATCACTGTAGATTTAAAGATCATTAAACTGTGTCAGTGCTCAAAAAAAATCTACATTTTAATAGCATATACGAGCTATAAAAATTATGAGATTCACAAAGATCTTTGAAGATCATGCTCTGAAGCAGGGGGAAATGTACCTACATTTGTGTGACTGGTTCTTAAACTTGCAGTAACAAGAATTCCACAGCCTCCCTGTTTACCTCGTTTTGATGCTTAGCTTGCTTTCTCCCTTCTCTCAATATTTAACTAAAGTTCTTGTTCAAGTGGAGAAACCCCAATGAAACAAACAGGCTGAATGCTTTTATTCACTGTGGACTTACAGAACAGTTGACTATTGCCTTTGGCTTTTACATATTTGAAAACTTGTTAATTTTTTCTGAAGGTGAATAAATCTCGTTTTTTAACCTCTCTTATCAGATCTTGAGTTCCAGATGTTTGATTGTTCTTCTCTGTGCTGGCTCCTGTTAGTTTGCGTTTGTGGTGCCCAAACTAGATACAGTACTTCCACAGTGACTTCAGGGCAGAGTAAGGGAGAACTATTGATCGCTGTGGCTGTCCTGTAATATTCTTGCTAACATATTAAATAGTGTTGACATTTTTGAATCCTGCTTATAGTGTTGACTCGCTTGGATTGTGCTACTTTTTTCCATTTTTACCCATGCTTTGATTTTTTTGTTATTGTTTACAAATTCCATATAGCATTCTAATTTAGTTTTGTTTATTAAATTTATTAGGTGTTCCTATTTCCAGTTCTGTGCTGCATGCTGCAAAAAATCCTTCCAATCTTGATGTTACTCATGAATTTGTTGTGTACTCTCATCCATTAAAAGACAGGTGGATGAGGTGCTGAGGGACATGGTTTAGTGATTGATAGGAATGGTTGGACTCTGATCCAGTGGGTCTTTTCCAACCTAGTGATTCTGTGATTAACATAAATATCTCATAGACCTTAAACCCCCAGATGTTGAATTTGCTGCAAACCTTTCTCTAGCTTAGTTATTTTTTTTCTGAAGGCAGATTTGTTTGGTGCTTGCTTTTGGCAAGTTTACCTTCTGTGCTTCTCCCCCCTGAGTTGTTTGGATGCTTACAGTCTATCTTGTTTTCAGTGATTTTGATACTAAAGAAAAAGATTTGCTACTATGACTATCGAATTCTACTACAAACTGTTCTGGATTCAAGTATTTATTTATACCAGAATCAAACATCACTCTTGCTGTCAGAGATGACAGGCAGAGCTGGCTAATGGAAGTTCCACAGTAAAGACTGCGGAACTTCTCTCAAAGGTATCTGTCCTGCACCTGGAAAGATATTTTTCTGTGTTGGAGGAATTTGCCTCATCCACGTTTTTCAGATGTATGACAATCTGTAAATTTGTTTTGTCCCGTTTCAAAAGGGTATTGTAGATTTTTCTCGAGAAATCCCTTAATTTCTTGCTTAGTTTTTTCTCCTGTCTCTTGAAGATAATAGTTATGTTGTGACTGGATTCACCAGTCCTGTGGAGGTATTGTGGCTGGATCAGTAGTACTTGTTGATTTATGCTTGTGAAGGTATTTGAAAGTCTCTTGAAAATTTGTTTTGGGTATTTAATGAATGAATATAATTACCAGCTCCGGTTTTATGATGTAGATAGACTTTATCACTTCTAACTGAGCTTTACTAAGAACTGCTAAGAAATGTTAGAAAATGTTCCTGTACAGTTTTCGGAAGGGTGGATTTCGTTTATTTCCTTTATTTCAATGATACTTGAACAGCAAGTGGTGAAAAGCTAATCTAAGTTACAGGAGTATAGGTAGATTTAAGTGTTTAACACTGTTGTGAGGCTTACGTAGAACAAGTAGGACCGGCTCCGGTAAAAGGAAAGACTAGAGAGCTGCTTTGAAATGGCACTGTCAAGCTATTAAATGTTTCTTGCTGTGGAAGAGAATGAAATATCTGCACTTGATGGAGCTTACAAGATGTTTATTATCTGGGGGCTGCTTCTGAGTTGTAGATAATGGCATTAGTCTGTAGTGCTTTCACTTCTAGTCTGTGCTTCAAGCCAACATCACAACTGTTAGACTTCAGTAAGCTATTTCAGTGTATCCTCTGAAGGACTGCTCTCTGAAGGAGGTGTTCATTTATCTAAGGCTGCCTGTTTGCCTGACATGTTTGAGGGTGAATACAGGGCTGGGCTGGCCAAACCCCCAAACTGGTATGTAGTATTTTAAGGCAGTGAATTTGTGTGTGTGTGGCTGGGGTTTGGTTGGTTGGTTTTGTTTGTTTCTTTTGCCACTGCAGATGTTATTTGGGTTTTTGTTTTGTATTGGAGTGTATTTGTAGAAATATTGCACTTTGAGTTCAGTTTAGGCAATTTAAATTAGTTTAAAACCATTAGTTGTGGCACTTACTCTCTCTGAACTGAAAAAATTTTAGTCATAATGCTTCACAGATGTAAATAATGGGTCATTTGTAACAACCACAGGCCAGCTTTGTCAGAGTATTTTCAAAAGAGTTGTGCTATTTGCTTATGTTACGAGGAGTTTGCATTATGATTGACATCCAACAGTCTGAGAAATAGTTGAAACAGTTAACTGTTTAACTGTAATAGTTAAAAAATGTACATTGAAGATGCCTCAAACTCTAATTGAATGTTACCTAGATCCATCTCTAAGAGGACTGCAAGCCATAACTGTCTCATTTGACATTCTAGAATCAAATTTAACGCCCTAGTTTGAAGTATTACTATAGTTCTTTGGCTAAAGGGAGCCATCTGAAATAATTTCTTTTGAAGCATACATATTCTAAGGCCAGTTGCTGTCCAGTTGTCATGACTATAAGTTAACATACTTGGACAAATTCCTACTTTGAGAACGGTTCCATTTAGTGCCAATAGTGCCTAATAAAGCCATCGTCCTCTTAGAAAGCTTAAGGAAACTAAAAAGTAGTGTTAAGTATGCCATACTATAACTTAAATTAGTACTATTCTGTTAAGTCCTTTTCGGGAATCAAGTATTTTTCTGCCATGCCTCACACCACTTGTAAGCAGAAATGCATATCCAGTCAATCTTCTAGCTTCTAAATACTTCTTGTCCTCTGTAACTTAAAATAAAGTAATTGCTTTTCTTGTTCTGGCTTCTGTGTAAGCAGACTTTTGGTAGATGAGGCGTAGCCTCATAGTCTCTGGGCAGGACCACCGGCCGCTACAATTGAAATCTTTTCAGTGGCAGCATCATGATTTGTGTTAGGATTTTCTCTTGCATTATGCAGTAAAGCTGTTTATAATAGAAAGAGAGATCCCTGATAGATACTTTCTGCAAATTGATTTTAGTTTTGGTTTACTAGCTATAAACAGTCTTTAATTTCATGAGTTAATTACAAGGTTCTCGTGTATTTGTAATGGTCAAAGATATAATACTTCTTTTTTCTTTCCTTTTGTGATTCTGTGTGGGATTGGAAGGTGGCTGTACTGAGCAGTGCTTGGTGAAATAATGTCCAATTTTTGTACACCTGGAGAATGTGAAGTGCTGTATTAGACTTAACACTAGTCTAAGCAAGAACTTTATCTTAATGCCCTGGAGTAGAGAGAAAACATTGGATGTTGTGAACAAACTTCATTATCCCCAGTCTCCTACGAATTCAAAAAAGTAATTCTTAAAATCTTACAGAAATTTTACATACATTTTGTCAGGAAAGTAACACCTCATAAAACTGTGAGATGGCTGCAGGTTATGGCTTTAATGGTCCTTTTCAAGAGAAGGAAGTGGGAGGAGTAGTGACAACAGGAGACCACATGAATGCCAATATTTATTGAAACTATCAGTTAAAAATCAGTGAGTCTGCTGAAATAAAGTGTTGGAACTGTGCCTTAAGGACACTTTAGCCTGCACTATCACAAAGCTATCTCAGTAAATCTTAGTAATATAAATGTCTTCTCTTCTTGACTTACAAATGTAACCATAACACATACGAAATCCTACGAGTCAGAGCTTCGTCATGTTTTAACCATGGCAATTTATTTTTAAGGATTTTATTTTTTGTCACAGTTCTTTTAACTAAGACTTCCACTAAAGTTATGCAGGTTTTCTTTAGTATGAGGTGGACAGTGGAGCATGACCTTGATAAAAGTTTGAAGCTATCATTGAAATTAAATTTTGACTTATGTTGTTGTAAAGTTTTGGGGTTTTCTGTTGTTGTCTTGGTTTCTCTGGCTTTCTGTTACTGCCCTCAAAAATAGTTCTGCAGTGTATTTTTTTATCATGTTTGTAAGATTTACATTATAATTTACATGTTTGAATTTGCATAATTTATTGATCTGAATGTCAAATAACACCTCTAAAAATCAACTTTAATACTATATTGTGAAGCCATAGATAGAAGCTTACTCTGCATTTTCCTTCAAATTTCTGCCTTTCTTTCCTAGGATCTGTATGTAGCAAACAGTTTGATTTATTTTTCAGACTTCCTTTTTAAATGAACACACTTCTAAAACTTTTTTTTGGCCTTTGAAGTAGGAGAATGGCCCAGAGACTTTCAGTAGCTATCTGTTTGCACTTAGGGTCTTGAGAGGGTAATTTCAGAGGGCAGAAATAATTGCATGGTTGGATAATGCCACTTCTGAAGTTTAATACCATGTATACTGCAGAATGCAATGTTTGATGTCTCTCATAGCCCATCTTGTCTGTGTTGGTATGTGTCAGTTTAGACTACTCCTCTCTTGCTTAAGAATAACAAAAGATTTAAAACAAAAAGCGTGCCTATTCAGTGTGATGTATTGATCCAGGAGGGTGGGGTTTTTTTCCAAACACCACTTTCAGAAATACAGGGTACAGCTTGTAAAAGAGAGGCGCTTGGATTGACTAGGGAATTATTGCTCTTTAATAGCACTAGCTATATATTTCAACAGGTGTCTTCTAGCAAAATCTTGCTGTTGCTTCAGAATGTGATCTTGTGATCTATCCTGTCTGAAGGAACTTGCCCAGTGACGTTCCAGTCGATTTAATGCATGGGGATGGCGCACCTTTCTCACCTGCAAAAGTGACACTGAGGTCCCTGGTGCAGAACAACTTCTGTCTGTGTCATGTACAGTTAGCAAACACCTGCAAACTTTTAAGATACTGTTGTGCATGAAGTTTCTGACCCTCTCATGGTGTTGGCAGAACAGACTCTGTGCCAATGAAGTGGCTATTCAAGTGTATTTCTATGTTTTAGCCAAAATACAGCCTTTCTTGTGTGTGTAAATGCATGGGACTGGACTAGGATAGTTAACCGTGGGCACGTTAGCACTTTTGAATTGGAGAGATGGGGCAAACAACTGTTCTGAACAACTCAGATGTCCAGTTGAAGCCGCCTGTAGTTTTGCTCAAGATGATTCATGCTTTTCCTCATTGTTACATTAACAAAGTGCTCATTGTCAGTTAAGTTCCTGCAGCAGCCTAGAGGCTGCTTGCTGAGCTGCTTGAACTCTGTGTTGCACTGTAGCAGCATGCACATCTCTCTTCCCTCTGAGCTATAGGTAACCCCTTTTTGCAAAGAAGTATTGGGCTGGCATTAATCTATGAAATTTTTTTTTTTTAATAGAGGCTTTGCCTGTACATAAGAGAGCGTCAGACAAAGGGGAGTGCTGATCAGTGCTTAGGGAAGTCCAGGCAGAGCATGCTAGAAAATGCTTTTCCTGGACTTCAGTCATTTGGGAACCCTTTCTTCATTTGCATCTCCTCTCATTAGCAGGTGTCCAGCGGCTGTGGCACTGCTAGTGCAAGCTGATAGAAAAGCGAATTTGTATCTGGGTGAACTGCTCATATTGGTGCTGGTTAGAGGCAAGATTATGTTTGACAGCAGAAATTCCTGCCACACATAGTGTGCCCATATCAATGGGAGGGATGACTGAATAGCTGGGCTGTGTTCTGTCAGTACAGAACATAGTTCTGTGTTCCATTCTGCCCCCTCGTGCAGGCTCCTATTCGGACCTTGGGCAAAACGCTTGAGATGTGGCAGTTCCTCAAGAGGCAGCACTGCTGTCTGCAAGATCAGCAGGTGGTGATGTGTAGTCTGGTCACTCCATCCTTCTCTAGAGAGATAAATCAGCTTAGGACAGAGACAGCGTTAGGTGATCATTTGTTACATTAAATACTTCTAGCCTTCTAATGGTATTTTGTAAAGAAGGTTATTAATAGCAGGCAGGACGGTTTGGGATTTCCCCTCATAATATCAGGACTAGTGAAACTGTCAGCGCTTGCTATTCAAGTGTCTTAATACTTTGCTTACCTTAAAGCTAAGGCTGTTGGGAAAAGTAGGGCTGAAACCGGGAACCTAAGCTGCCTTTTGCTCTAAAACTTCTGAAGTGAGATTCTGGTTTGCAGACTAGGGGATATCTTAGACCTTGTACGTATGGGATTGGAAATTGGAGTTCACCGCAGTGTGCCTGTGTTAAAGGATTTGGTCTGTTTGTCTGGTAACCTGTGCTCCAGTTCTTGTTCTGTAACACTTTTTGCCTATTTGGTTGAGTCATTATGAAACATCTTCAGCCCCAGAAGCCGGAAGCATTGCAAATTAACAACCTCAGGACTAGAGTTAAGGTAAATATGTTATTTTATCTGGCTGTTACTAAACATGACCACAAAAAGCGTAAACCAGTGGTTTTGGAGCCTAAGTTATACACTTGGCCAATAATTTATTCATGTAACTTCTGTAGAAGTGTTCTGGGACTCTTGGAATAACAGCCAGTTACATCTTATTTTTAGTACAAAGTAATTAGGGTTTTGCTCTAGTAATATTTTGTTACTGTGCTGCAACATAATGGAATTATGGGTTTAACAAAAGCGGTGTATCAAAAATGTCTGGCATTCCTGTAGAGCTTGCAAAATCCAGCAGTAGCCAGAGAAGACATCCTTCTGACCTGCTGGACAGATATTAGAGTTGTATTTGACTCTTATTGAGCTTTGTCATGAAAAAAAAAAATTGATTAACAACTGCTACGATGAAGTAAGTTTCTATAGCAACAGAGTAATACAGGGTACAATTATTCATGCTGCTTTTCTGTAACAGATAATTTTTTCTTAGAAGCACTGAATTTACACTGTTGAACTAAAACATTGTTTTGTTATAGCAACGGATAATCCTGAGCTCTATGGCTGCTGCCTTTTTTTTCCCTCCTCACTAAAGAAATAACTTTATCCTGTATGTACTGAAAAGGAGGGGTGGGGGAAATTTGAAAGATAAATACCAGGGTGGTAGACTGGTGGAAACTCGACCTACTACTGCCTGCCTGCATTTTATTTGGCATAGTGGAGCTGTACTGGATGTGTACATTCAGTATGAATTTGTGCTTCAAGTCTACATGAAACTGAATTTGCCCAGATTTAGTGATAAGGGTCAGATAGTAGCTTGCAAATTTCAAGTATATCAATTTAGTTTAAACCTAGTGCTGCTAGGCTTTTGCTTATTTGTTCTTTGTATGTTTAAAGTCTCCTTTAATTTTGTTAGTTTCAATATTGTTGAACATCCTGAAGGAGAGGAATGTTCTACTTTAAGATTCACTTTTCAAATTGCAAAAGATTAGGGTGTTGTCAAGGGACTGCAGGTGTTGAGGTTTTTTGCCATAGAACACAATTGTAAAGCCAGCTTTGAGGGTTATTGTATTTTGATATTTTTTAAAGTTAGAAGAAATGAAATTTGAATAACTTCAGCAATGAAGCTACAGTGGCCTTAGTCTTCCAGTAGGTGACTTAATTTTGTACGATGTATTTTAAGGATACTTTGGATGTCTGATCACTTGAAAGAAGAAACAAAAGCAGCAGTTCTGTCTCTGGTAAGCTGTATGTACAGTTGACATCAAAGGATGCTGTTGATAGGTGTGCGTGTATTGTTCAAGTGCATTTTTTCTGATATCATAACAAAATTATACCAGTTTCTTGTAGAAAAAAAAAAGGTTCAAAGCTAAAGTGAAAGTAATTGCTTTGAAGGTGTGACTGACTAGAACACCAGTCCAACAGGTCAGGTAACTTTCTTTGTGTGTGTATGGGAAGGAGAACAACAACTTGGAGATGATGCTATTATTGAGTCATGCAATGTTTCCAGTTTGTTCTGTGTTTTGGGGGCCAGCTAACAGCAGCCTGGCATCTCTAATTTAAATGTGTCACCTTTAACTGGTAAGAAAATGATACTCGCTTTACTTACAGAGCTGAGCCAATTTAAACCAATTCCCAGTGAAAATAACTTACCAAGTGTTTAGCAAATATTCCAACTAACCCCACTAACCGGATGGCAACAGTTGCTGAATTGTGCCAGAATGTGTAGTTTTACTTGGAATCTTTTTGATATTTACATACATGTATTTTTGCATACCTATTTTTCCTTATTTTAGTGTTTCTTATATCTAGCACATGCAGGTTATCTCTGTTCAGCTCATAATGCTGAATTGTGCCTCATTCAGCATTAAAAACAGGTGAAAAAGGACTGAGTATAAGTGTAGGCAACAGTGTGACTAGACTATAGGAGTAGGAGGAAATTAAAAGATCCACTGGAGGATAAGGATGAGAAGGAGGTCTGAAAGATAACTATTACTTTTCTACTTCAGAGCTGTGAATTGGTTATAACTTACTAGACTGTAACTGTGGAGAGAAGAGTTACAGTTAACTAAGCATAAATCTGAGGTGAACCTTGCAGAACTTAATTATGAAGTGTAGTTAAGAAAAGAGATAATTGTTATAGCAGACTTCACTTTTGAGGAACTGAGAAAATTAAGACACTGAACTATGTGCTTCATTGCATTCCAGGCCACATAGAAGGTGAGATATTCTTTACACAATGTATGATAATCCGTAAGGAGTGTTGCAGCATGAACTTTATTCAATGCCTGCAAATAGTTGCTATGCTCTCTGCTACTCTGAAATAATTTGCTTTTTAATTCACCACATTCCTAACTGTGAAAACTCCTGCTAAAAACCCTTTGGCTGCCTATGACTCCAGTGACAGGCAGGTGTTTCTTTGAGGCTTATTCTTGATTGTATTTATGTAGAGAAAAACACTCAAGAACTGTGGTTGCCCCTGGCGCCCCACAAAAAAACCCAACAACAAAACACCCCATCCCGACAGCAGAACTCCCCAAAGTCTGTGGAGAATACTCAACTGTTTCCAAGTTACTTTCAGTTTTAGAGTTTGAAATTCTGAGGTAGTAGACTTGTGTTTGTTTTCTGGTAGAGGTTGAAGGAAGATGTTAATGTATAATACATAATGTAAACAGCTTTATTTGAAGTTCAGATGCTCAGCCTCTCTATTGTAATACTCTGGTAGTAAGGGAGATTTATAACTTCACATCCTTTGTATTAGCAATTTTAAATGGGTATGATAGATATTTTAACTGGGAGAATTCTAGAACCTAAGAATCATTCTGTTCTGAAAATGGGAGAGAATTAAAATGCTTAGTTCTTACTCTTTTTTAACCTATTTGACTGATTACAGGCTCTGTGACAACTGCTGAGAAGAGAACTTTGTTTTCTAGGAGTGGTTTTGGAAATAGTTAATATTTTTGTTAGTAATGGTGTTATGCGGAAGTAAGGGCATGTAAATGATCACAAAATTCTCGTAACAGAATTGGGAGGCATCTGTAATCAAGGAGTATTTTACAAGGAGAAACAAGCTAATGTTGGAATGGTTACTGCAGTGAAACTTCATTGAAAAAATACATAGGGGATTTTTGCTTCAGCCATTAAACTTTGAAAAGATAACCAGGGTGTAATGTTGATTACAAGCTGAGCCAGCTTGTAGTACAGCTGTTGGAGGCAGAAGGAGAGGAATGCAATTCAAAGATGTTTCAAATGAAGTTTGCCAGTAGAAGTAAGATGGTGTCTTTAGTGCTGTTGTACAAAGCATTGAAAAAATAACTAATAGTGTGTGAAATCTGGTTGCTTGTCTTGAAGGTGGTTTTCAGCTGCTGCTACTAAGGGAAGATGGTATCTAATTTAAAACTGGAGAAGGACCGTGATTTTAATTTGTTGAGCAAAGCAATCACTACTTCTTAACACTCTAAAAGAAAGAAGAGGAGAAAGAAGGGGGAGAGAATAAACAAAACCTACCCTAGATGTGTGAGAGACATTGCCAGATCGCCCATGAATCCCAATCATGCAGAATTCACAATCAGTTCAGAAAGATCGTGCTCTTTGACTAGCTCTGCTGTAAGCTATTGCCAGGAGTCGAACTACATTACAAAAATACTGTCGTGTCATGGTCTACAGACCCTATGGGAAGTACAGAACAGATTTTGAGAGACAAAGCATTTTATCCAGAAACTTCTTAGAGCTGAGCCAGATGAACAGAATGAAGAAAATGTGTTTATAGTGATACAAATCTAACTATCTGTGTGGGTACCCCGAGGGGCTTCCTTACTGGCTTTTGGATCCAGAAGAGAAAATGCAGTGCAACACACTAAGGAGCTGGAAACGCAAAAGTCCAATGAAGGAATGGCAATACAGCAGATGTAGTATGCTCTTTCCATGATATTCACAATGTTTTATCGTAACAGTATCCCAGTAGTCTCGTAAGGAAGCTTCAGGGGATTTTGTTTTGATTTTTAGATTTACTTGGAGATAATTATTCTCTATACTCTTAAGCCTGCGTTTATAAAGCAAGCATTGAAGATCAGAACTATTTCATCCTGTCTTTAACTGTGAGCAGAGTAAAAGGTGATATTTTCTTGAATGATACTGTGAAGTAGTACTGGGGGGATTGATTTGTTATAACAAGAGGTGACCAACCAACCTTTACTTCTTTATTATCATATGAGTTAGTGAGACTGAAAAAAACTATGCAGCAAACCTTTTTTAAAATTTTCAGGAACTGCTCTTTATTTGCGTTTATATAAATTCTAGTATGCTATTTGATATGTTTTCTGGGAATGATGGAAGATTCCATGTACTTAAAACAGATGTTTTCATCTTCATGATCCTGTATTTGAGCTGAATGTTTAAAGAAGATCTTTCTTCAAAATGGAAGCTAAGAAAAGCTAGCAACTGTAGCTTGGTTTTGCCCTATCTGAGAACTTTGAGTAAATTAGCCAGTTATCTGGCACCTCTTGCAGCAGAACAGAATGGTTTTCCACTAGGGTACAAACTTTAATGTATAGAAACTCTCATTTAAATGCACTCTTGGAACAAATATTCCTTTCTGCCTGGAATTCGAAGTCTTGATTCACAGGACAAAAGACAGCGTCAAGAGAATCTTTACTGTTCCAGTGTTGCTCCTTATATAGTGGATATACCTTATTTGTCACATCTGGGTGCGTTCTCTTTATTTGGCAGCTATTTATGCACATCTTTGCAATGATATTTCCACCATCACACTCCTATCTTAAGCAACAGCAAAAATGCTTTGAGATTTGTAATAATTCATAAGGTGATTCCTCCCATATGAGAATTGCTTGCTTCACTCTTTGGAAGACTTTAGGATTTTAGTGTACCTTGATCAATGTGCAGCACTAAACAGTTAAACAGAATTGCAAGTAGAAGCTCAGGCTGCTTGGTTACCATGGCAAACACAGTAGGAAATTCATGCCAAAGTTTGGAAACTAAGATACACAAAAGAAAACTTGTAAACTGAAATAATCACTTTGGAGAACAAATATGGTTGTTTATAAATTATTAGAGACCCTTTTCCAAAGAATACTGTTTTAAAGTCCTGTTTTATCAAGCTAATCTTAACTGCCAGTTCAGAGTTTTGTACAAAGCGGGCAATACTCACAAGCAGGGACGAGTGACATTCGCATTCTTTGTTGGCTTGGCCTCTAACTCTAAGGGCGTTGAGTGACTTGAATACCCTCTTGGAGACAGATAAGTTGCTGAAGTACTGTAATCCAGGTAGTCATGTGCACCGTGCCTTATTTAGCAGATGTGACCAGTATATGTGCATATGTGTGATTTGTCTGTGTTAGTAATTACATGTATGCTGGATCACATATATGATTGATATATATACTCTATGATTTTTTTATGTTAAATATCTTGAAGTATTTATTTTCCCACAGCTGCTTGTCTTAAAGCTTGCTAACTGTAACAAAGGACCTATATGTTGATGTTTTAATGGGGAGATATTTTATGTTTTCCTGTTTAATCACCTGCCTTTGACCTGTCTGTGAACACAATATTTCCTATTGCAGTCCTGTCAGTGTGCTGTGGCAAAATCCAATATAATTGCATGTGACTTACTGTACGGTTTTCCAAAGGTGTGGTCCCAGGCAAATCATGCAGTTCTTTCTTTTTCTGAATGTAAATTAGTATATATTTTTATGTGCCTCTCTTCCAAAATCTCGTCACCCAAAGGGGAAGGAGCTATATAGAAAGGCTGCTGAGAGACCACTTCTAAAAATTTCCTGAATATCAAGGCTTGCAGTCATGTTTGGACACAGAGATTGTGAGCAGCTGCCGTGATGGCTCACTCAACCTTATCACTTTTATACATTGCATAATGTGGGCTGGAGGTTATGTTGGATAAATGAAGACTAAGGGAAAGCAGTTTAGGTTATTACTGAGAAATTTGCCTCTAAATTTAACTTGCCTCTGCCTTTATAGCACATGGTGTTGTGGGAAGGAAGGCTTGATGTCAGAGTAACTGGGAAGTGATGTTACTGTAACATGAAGTTAGAGGTGCTGGACCAAGCAGTTTAGGATTAGGCTGAAATGGTGTTCAGCTCTCATGAGTTTTAAGAGTGAAAAGGCTGAGCTGCAGTCTTCTTGTGAGTAGTAACTTATATTGAATTGCAGGTTAGTCTGTGCTTTTTGCCGACCACTTAAAAAGGACATACCGGTCACTTTATAATTAAAACAAAGGAGAATGTGAAAACATCTGGAATATTATGCTAAGGTTTAGCTCAAAGGAAACAAAGAACATGGAGGCCACAGGACATGATGAGCTGTGCCATTGATGTGCCACAGTAAATAAAACTTTAAATAGCTATCATCCCACTAAGTTTAACTTACAGTAATTTATAGTTCTGTGGTAGATAAATAACTTTAGGAGAAGGAAAGAAAAAAGGAGAAAAGGAGCAGAAATTGAAGGTGTATTAATTTGACTAATTAACTGCCAAGGCAAGAGGCAGTGGTAAGAAACTTGGAGATGTAATTGGGCTAGGTGAGTGAGCGGGAGTCTTTGTACCCACTTATCATTTAGTGGCACACACTGGAGGGGAAAAAAAATTGAGTCAATTTGGAACCATTACCCAAGAAAAAATAGTTATCTAGTATAGATGACTGCTTTAAATGATCATTGGGTCCTAATTTTAATATATTGAAAGAAATGGAATCGGGAAAAATATTAGAAGCGAGAAGGAGTATAGCAGTGTGCCCAGGTGGCCAAGAAGGCCAATGGCATCTTGACGTGTATCAGAAACGGCGTGACCAGCAGGTCCAGGGAGGTTATTCTCCCTCTGTACTCGGCACTGGTGAGACCGCACCTTGAATCCTGTGTTCAGTTCTGGGCCCCTCACCACAAGAAGGATGTTGTGGCTCTGGAGCGAGTCCAGAGAAGAGCAATGAAGCTGGTGAAAGGGCTGGAGAACAGGCCTTGTGAGGAGCGGCTGAGAGAGCTGAGGGTGTTTAGCCTGGAGAAGAGGAGGCTGAGGGGAGACCTCATTGCTCTCTACAACTACCTGAAAGGAGGTTGTAGAGAGGAGGGTGCTGGCCTCTTCTCCCAAGTGACAGGGGACGGGACAAGAGGAAAGCTCCACCAGGGGAGGTTTAGGCTGGACAGTAGGAAAAAAAATTTTCACAGAAAGGGTCATTGGGCACTGTAACAGGCTGCCCAAGGAGATGGTTGAGTCACCTTCCCTGGAGGTGTTTAAGGCACAGGTGGATGAGGTGCTGAGGGTCATGGTTTAGTATTTGATAGGAATGGTTGGACTTGATGATCCCGTGGGTCTCTTCCAACCTGGTTATTCTATGATTCTATGATTGTATAAATCAGTGGATCCATCTACAGGCATTTATAGATGCCTAAAAGAAAAGAGGGTTATTACAAAGATTCACAGAAATGGTGGCAATTGTGATTGTTTAACTTCTATAGAAATACTGAAAAAGATGGGATTGCTTATTGTAGTAAGTAATAATATGCTATGTATATAAGGAATGTTAGACATCATTGGCTCTTCTTGGGAAAAAGAAAGTATTCAGTAATTCTATCAGAATGTGTTGCTTCAGTCATCTAAGTAAATAATAAACAGAAAATGGATGTTTAAAATAAAATCTTGCATTATTTGCAATTCCATGTGGTAGTTAGTGCAAAAAAAACCCCAACAACCCAACAAACCTGTAAATAGTTATTAAACTTCCATATTTCTGATTTGACTGGCTTGTGGAAAGAAGTCTGTGATGGACGATAATCCATTAGTGCAGCTAACTTCTTGAACTTTCTTCTTTAACATGTATCTGCCCACTGTCAAAGAAATGGTGTTGGAGTAAAAATTCTTATATTGTAGTCCAGTTCTGCAGGCCGTGACTGTGAGCTCTGTGTGTGCCAGGACTTGCTAAACTTGTGCCTTAATTTTTAAGGCAGTGAGGAAGAGACCTGTATAAAAATGTGACCTGGTATCCATGGTTTATTAATAACCTGGAGACATTGTTGTTTTGAACTCAAAACTGCTCAATGAGATCTTGCATATCTCCTCCAAAAGAAATGAATAGGGGGAGAAGAGGAGGAAGGTGTCTGTGGTGCATGCTGAATGTATGTTATTCTGAATTAGGTTTCTGTTGGAGAGGTTTTTATCCAGCAGGCTGAACTCCATCTGAAGCAAGATTCTGTAGATCAGCCTCTGGGAAGAAACAATAACGCTGATATCGTGCCTTCTTTTTCCTTCTTCCTATTAAAAAAAGAAAAAGGCAACTAATTGCTTAAACCAAAATAGAATATCCAATTCAGTTCATGTCTGTTGGGAGTGTGTGATACAGTGACTACAGTCAGAGTTGTTCAACTGGTCTGTTTACAGATTTAGTGTCTGAGCACATAACACTGAAATCAAAGCTTTTATCTGAATTGCTCATGTCGTTAACTGGCATCCACTGTAAGGTGAACTTTGCAGAAGGAGCTGTGAAATAACTGCTTCTGTTAGCTCTTCTTCAGCGTGGGTTTCTGAGAGAGTGTTTAGATGCTTGAGAACAAGTTAAAGCTCTTGTGCTCTTCCTTTATCGTAGTAAAAAAGTACTGTGCAAAGTGTGATTTGAAGCGTTGGAACGCTTCTAGGGAGGAAAGGGAAAGGTTTTCTTCTGCAAATGTAATAAAAATTAACTATTAAATATGTAGAAACGAACATCTTTGAAAAAGGTTAAGTTACGATATCATGTCCTTTCCCATTAATGATTTGGTTACAGTGCGGCTGACTATTCCTGGAGTTATTTGGAGGCTTCCAGTTGTCTTCCTGGGGTGGGCAGGCTGTTTGTGAAGTACTGATCTCAGACTTGTTCAGATGTGACTAGAGCTTGCTCTGGAGAGTTGTGCTGAAGGTTGTGATCCGTTCATTAGAACAGGTCGGGTCTGACCCAACTCTAAAACTTCGACAGCGCTCTTCATATTTTGGTCTCCCACTCACAAAATGCAGTGGCAACATGGGTGTAAATTTTAATGAATGAGTAACACATTGAATTGAAAATGCTTTAAGTTTCTAAAGGGACGATTTCAGTGACTTGAGACCTCTGCTGGGTTGGAACAGATGGAGGTATTTTTTTTGAGGGGTTCAAAACCTTGTTTCAATTTCCCTCAACCTCCCTAGTCTACAGTCGGTCAAATGTGCTGACATTCTTGTCCTGCTTTAATACTCTTTGCCCGGTCTTATAGAGAAACAAAGGGTAAGTCAAAGGTTGTTGGTAGGGTGGTGCTTTCACCTTAGATAACTTCCAATAGGACGTGCTGATCTGTGTTGTAATCAGATAAATATTTTGGTTTATAGCCTTACTAAAATGGAGTTAATATTATTATGGTAAATTGTAAATCAGAAAGTCCTTCATACGTGTTCTTTATGGTGTTCACAACTACTTACTGGATCTTGCTATATATATAACCATAGGTTCAGTCGGTCTCGTGTAGGTTTATTTCGAACCAGCCTGTGCTCTTTGCTCTATTTGAGTGCTTGGAATAATTCTTCTGGAAACAGAATATGATTATTTTATTGGATTCTTGGGAAAACTGAACTCATCTTCACCTAAATATGGATTTATGTCCAGTTGTCTGGACTAGAGCTTTTATCTTAATGTCATAGTTGTCTGCTGTATGAATAAATGCTGAAATCCTGTTAAGTAATGCTTTTTGTCTTTCAAAAGTCGTGTCTGTCTCAAATGGCCCCAAGTACAAGTTAAATCCAGAAGGGAGAAGAATATCAAGTAGCTTCCCAAATTTGCATGCAGCTTTGTGCAAAACTGATCTTTAAGGCTTTGTTATGGATGAATTCTGTGGAATACTTGAAAAAAAATTAGGTTAAATAAAATTACTTGGTGTCCCTGTTTTACTAACAGAGCTGTTCTTATACAGTATCCTAGAAACTCTGTCACATGCCGTAAGTGTTCCTGTGCAGCATTTAATCAAGTGCGTTGTAACTTATAAAAACCTTCTGCAAAGGTACAGGAGCCCATTTATGAGGAGCAGTGTTGTTCAGGAGAGTAAACGTTAAATGGAAACAAATCTTGAAATGCTTTTTTTGGGAGTGGGTATAAATGAAAGTTATTTTAAACTTCAGGCAAGATCATTCAAATAATTATGCATTCGAATCACACCAGAAGATATGCCACCACAACCAAATTAATAATGATCAAGTCTTGAAGATCGGGATCTTGAGATTTATGGAAGTAAAATTGGCATGAGTTGACGTCTGTGCTTTCTGGAGACTCTCTAGAGGAAGGAAGCTGTAGAGGGATGCCTTGATGGAAAGTCAGAGATAGTCTGTGAAAAGTAGCAGATGACTTTTTTTTTCCCTGCCTGCTAATCATTTTTGTCCCAATTTCATAAGTTTTTAATTTTCAAAATTCAGGTTGTCCAGTGCAACTGTCACCCTTTTCTCATAGGTTCACTTGCCTTCAGTTGGAGAGGAATAAGGGGGAGGTGAGTGTGTGTGCATATTTTTACTGTTAGTTCATACTTGCTCTTGTATTAATTTGCAGCAAATCCAGCAGTGGTTGTGCTGTTGGGAGTGTTAAAGCTGTTGGTTCTTCAGTTCACAGAGTTGAAAGATCAGCCAAATTTTAAAAGCAAAATGAAAACTGAAATAATAGTTTTCTGGAGTTTTGCAAATGTGACTTTAATATAAAGCAGGTGCATTGAATGCAATGTTGCAAAATAAAGACCTAACATTTTCCTTGCATTAATGGCTTTGGAAGGTTTAGAGGACACTTAAAATGAGGTTGTGTATACACAAAACCCACACACTATGTAACCCTTAAAGCTAAACACATTACTTGGGTATGGAAAAAGCAGCTCTTGTTTAAGAAACTGTCCTTACACTTAAGAAACCTGTTGTAACTATGTATAAATAGGGGAATTTTACAAATGGTGATTGTCTGGTGGCTTTTTATAGTATCCTAAAGAGAATTCATACTTTTAAGTTTATAAGTGTCTCCAGAAGCTTTCATACTAGTTTATAAGTTTTCTGGGGGTTTCTGAAGTAGCCCTGAATGTGTGTTTGCTTGTGCACTACCTGGAAGTTTTGTGCTGTTGAAACTGGAGAGATCCTGGAATTGATGCGAGTTCTTGCCAGACTTTAAACTTTCTGCTGAGGAAGCTAAAGTTGTTACTCAGTAGTCTGCCTGCTTACGTGCAGTTATGTTTGTAGAAGCCGATTTATTACTGATTGGCTCTGGCACTGTCAGCTACACCAGAGTCTTTCATTTGGCATTTGTCGGTGCAGAAAGCGTTGCCTGGACTTTGTGTTGTATGTCTCATAAATTAAGCAGAATGCCTGCTCTACATCACTGTTCTTTATAGGCAAAGACAACTAACTTGTTCCAGTAGTTTTCTTCACATGTGAAGTTCCTTTAAGACATAAACCAGATGTGTTAAGTAAGCTGGGAGCGGCCAGGTTGCTACTGCTTTAGTTGATCCTAAGCTTAGGATCTCAGGGAAATTCGGGTTAGAAGGGACCTCTGAGAGTCTCTAATGTAACCTCCTCAGCAGGGTCAGCTATCAAATCAGACCAACTTGAAGCAATAGTGAAGTATCTACAAATGATTATATTGCTGAAATTACGTTAGCTGTATTTGAGCTATAAAAATTAATCTGGAAATCTACAGTTTTGATAATAAAGTAATTAGAAGGATTTCCAATATGAAGTATTGAAGCTGGTATTTCTGGCAGAAGCACTTGCATACAGAAACACATGCCTACAGAAACAACGAATGGAGTTCGCCAAAAAATTCTATGCAAGAGTCTAGGAAAACTCAGCTTTCTTGTCATGTCCATTCACTTTCTTGTTGTTCAGATAGCTCTGCACAAGGCAGAGGGAGACCAGCGCCCAGCGCAGATGAGGAGGAAGAACGAACAAAGCTGTAAGGAGCCTCCTGGTTTAGTTTTCTCTGTCCTTGCTAATACAGTGAGCAGGTTGGTCCAGGAAGACCCTGCCCTGTTCGCTCAGGGATACTGTATGGCGAAGTGCTGCAACAGGGCTTACTCTGCCTCTTTTTTTTGAGCTGGAGTTTAAAGAGCATCTATGAAGTTCAGTAACATTCACTTAGAAATTAGTTCTTAGAATTATTACTTGTGTAGCATTATAACAAGCACAGCTTTCTCAAATTGTTCTGTTTGTAGACAAAGGACTACTAAGTCCCTGGACAGGAAGGTATTGAAGAGTTAGCAAGCTACAGGTAGTAAGTTGTGAATTCCAAGCTCCAAAAATGCTGAGGAAACTATTTTCCACATGTATAATACCTAGGTTCTTTGTATCTTCTCTTTTATTTTGTGCTGCAGTTCTACAGACATAGACAATCTGTGGTCAGCAATTCATTCTCCAAATGAGAGATTTTCTTAAGAGGATTTTTTGAAGTAAAATTTTTGTTCAGTATTTGCCCTCACTTCCAGGCTTAAAGACCTAATATTCTATCTCAATCTCACTTACAGCCATGACCCATTAAAGGAGAGTCTCCTGGCAAACGTGATATTAAATACTATTAAATATCTAAAGGAAGCATTTTCAGGACTGCAGTTGAAATTATCTGAGATAAATTAATAACTCCTTTCATTTCTGGTCTTGGAGATGTTTTTCACTTTGGAAGGAAATATAGCATCTAGGATGGGTTTCAACTAAAATTTCCAGAAAGCTGCAGATGTACATTAGGAAAAGAAAAGATACAGGAAGAAATCACATCTGTCAAAGAGTATGATTAAATGCTGATATGAAATAATGTGATTCACTCTTTGGGAAATCTTAGTATGAAAGCTCTAAGTCTCGGATCAATAGTACATAAAAAGAATGAATGTTGAACAGATATTAATCTGGCTTTGACCTTAGAATTACATACAGCTACACTACCAAGGTTATTGATGCCCATGTTAATCAGATAGTTCAAACATTAGAATCTGAAAACTTAATTATTTGCTTCAGTTGAGGTAACTGGTTTTTTTCTCATCTTTTTCCTAGTGTTTAGGTACTGAAAGCTGTAGTTGAGCTGTTCCATTTGACTGCCTTTGTGCTGGAAGGTGTGATTCAGGGTAAATGGGAGGCTGCCAGACTTGGATCTTTATTTTTAATTTTTTTTTTTTCTCCTTACCCCAGCAGAGTGGTGGTAATTTTGCTAGAAGAGCATGCTGTGAGAGTTAACTAAATGGGACTAAGTAGTCCCCAAAACAGTTAGATGGTTAACATTTTATTTCTAGAGTGTGAATTTATCACAAAGAACTAAATGGTGGAGTGGTCAGTTTTTCTTCTCTAAGTAAAAGCTTCTCTAGAAAGGTTTTTATCTCTTCAGAGACAAGACTCGGGAACTGTTGGTGCCCAAGATAGGCGGATTGTGTTCAGCTGCATCACTGGCTGAGGACTGATGTTGTGTGAGACTCCTTTTGTTCTTGTTGCCTCATAACCATTATTCCTTGTTCCTTTGCCAAAAAGGTACTTGAAACACCACTGTATGTTGGAAGGAACTGACTTCTAATGCAGGTATCGGGTGGCCAAGGTACTAATACCAGAGTGTTGACTAACGAAGATGTACTTCAGTGGCTCACACAGATTTTTGTTTGAAGAGGGGATGGATTTGTTCTTCACTTTGCATTGGACACCCCAACCTTCATTCAGTCATGTTTGTGTAGTGTTGCTCTCCTCATGATCCCTCCACAATGGAGTACATTTCCCAAAGTAGATTGACTGGAATAGTGCTGAGTGTTTTTCAGAAGAACGTCTCAAAGGACAGGGAAGCATGCAAATTGCTTGCTGTCAGCTCAAGCAGGGGTGAGAGTGTCTGATCGGGCACTTTTAACCTCCATGTTTGATAACACTTAATCCCAGGATCTTTCTGTTCTCTTTCAAAGTACAAGTGTTCTTCTGTAAGGGGGGCAGTTCACATCAACTTGTTCAGTAAATAGTGTCATATCCTAGGATTTGATAGTTGTGGATTCGGATCTCACGTAAAAGCTCTTTTCTGGGAATTATCTTCCCCAAAATAGCTATAGCAAATGGGTTTAGTGGTGAGCTAATGAAATGCTGAGTCCCAAGCACGATTGAAATTTATGAGTAAGCGCTCTTCTTATTTTTATCAAAATCCAATAGCAACCTTAAGCTGTGGAGAAATAAAGAAAACGTCTCCTAATTTTTATGCTCATTGATTCTACCCTGTCTTTCAGTTAAGAGAGATCAAGACCAAAAGAGTACTTCTGTGCTTTTAGATTTGACTTGTCTCCATGAGACAACTGTGTTATAACTGAAAACACTAGCCACATGTAAATAAAAGGCAGGGCATCCCTGACAGTAGAAGCTTGGTAATTCTGGGTTGAATTAGTTTATTTATATTCCACTTAAGTTCAGCCAGATTGTCACTGCCATCTGGTTCCCAGAGAAGAGCTAGAACAAGCACAGTGAAGCCTGTGCTTATCTTTAATTTCTCAGAATTTCATGTCTTGCTAGATCTGTTATTGTCCAATTTCAGAAGACGGGGAACCTCAGTCACACCAAGTTTGTTGGGCAACAGAAACAAAAGCTAGTGATAGAAAACCCCAGCCAGACAACAGAGTAAGATATAGTTCCAATCTGAAAATAGCTACCTATTGATTCTTTGCGGCTTAAAAGATAGTGAAGATTCAGAAGAACAACCTGGGAATTCTGGTGTTTTCTGCTGGCTGAGTGTCTGTGGTTCTCTGGCCATGCAGCATGATTCATGCTGAGTTATGTTTTCTTTAAAAGGGACTGGGTCCTGCTAGAACTTTTGTCCAGAGGACACAGCCTCAAGTCTCATAGATTAACCTTGTTAACTCTGTATTTCTTTGAGGTATGCATCTATGTATTTCTTTAGAATGGTCTCCCAGATAAAAGTGCTAATTACTACTAAGTTTTGAGAGTTATCTCGTGGTATCACTTATTTTGTAGCGATACAGGGCAAACAAGTCTTGCACAAAGCAAGAGAACTGCATGGCCTCTAGGATTTGATCTTTCAGCTTCAAATTATACATTTACATCTGACTGTGAATGCTCCTTCGTTAGCATGCGCCTTATCCTGTGATATCCCAGTAGACCTAGTATTCTATTTAAGTTCTCCTTGAAGAGATATTGCTAACATTTTTCTTTAGCTTATAATGGATCTCTGGGCTCAGGAGGATAACTTCTTAATCTGCTGATTTTAGAAGCTGGAATACATCATCTCGCTTTAGAGTTTTCAACCAGGAGGCCACACACCTGCTAAATCTTGTTTATAATGTATGCTGTGAAACCTAGGTGCAACTTTAATACTACTGCATATATGTGATTGTCATGTGTATCCGAGAACTAAATTTGCCTTGGAAATGGCTCACCTGACATGATGCACAGTGTAGGTAGTTCTGATTTTTCCCTGCTGACAGCTCTGGTTTCTGTCTGTGTAGCTCCATGCACCCTGGGTTTGCTGCACTTTAGGTCTCATCTTCACAAGTTTAATACACAGGAGCAATTTTCTTTTATGTGAAGCTTGTCCTCTTCCTCAAAGAAGTTGTTTTTTTTCTTATATTGTTGGCCCAACTTCCTCTGGCTGAAAATACTGAAAAATTATTTGTCAAAATCAGAGTCCCAAATTACAGCTACAGTTCAGGTCTGTAATATTGTTGAGCATCTGCAGGTTTCTAATTACAGACTTGGAGCGTTGTAAATAGGGAGTTGGATTTAAAAAAAAAACACCAAAAAAAAGACGCTTGAGCTTGATGGCTGAACCAACCAAGATGTGTGATCTTGCATATTAAATGTGTGGGGGTTAATTGCTGGATGATGAAAGATTAGGTTTTCTGTTTAGAAGTTATATGGGGATAAACATGGGTTACACAACTTAGCATTTGAAATTGCTTTTCTGTTCTTTTGATTCTTCTGACACTTTAGGGCCACACCTTCAGGTGTTTATGTTGAAGTTCCTCAGTTTTGTTAGCACTTATTTTGTCTGAGCTATATTTGACTTCTGTGTTCAGTGTGAGAAGCTCAATTACTTTGTAGTTTAGTAGCTTAAAATATATTTTATAATCACAGTAGCAGAATCTTGACTCAGTGTTCCTGGAAAATGTTCTCCTATGATCTAGTTGATCTTTTCATTTAAATGGGACCAATGTTGCTTGTTTGCCTGTTTAAAGGATAGGCTTACAGGACAAGAATTGCATGATTGAGAATATACTGGTTTTAATCCAAAACTGGTTGCACTCAATACTGAGAAAGCTGCTACTAGGAATTAGAGGATATTTTGTCTTTGCATGATGGAACATCTCTTCTGGCAGGAAAAGCCCTCTGGTTGATCTTGAGGACTCAGTGGAGCCTTTGTGTTACTGAGTGGTTGTCATTGGATCACGCGATGTCGTTGCAAAGGCTGGGGCAAGTATTGTGTTTCGCAAAGCAGAAAGACACGAGTGTTGCGTTGTATAAAAAGGTGGCCCTTTTGACGACACTTGGGTATCTTTGGTAAATACAAAGCTGCTTTTTGAAGCAGGGTTTTGTGACTGCAGAAATTGTTGCGTAGCATAAATGTTATTTACAACTAGAACTGGTTGTATGCGCACGGTGTGATAAACTGTCTTAATTCTGTTTTGTCTCTTTGCAGGCTGCGGACTTGAGTAAACCAATAGACAAAAGGATATACAAAGGAACACAACCTACATGCCATGACTTCAACCACTTAACAGCCACAGCAGAAAGTGTCTCTCTTCTAGTGGGCTTCTCTGCAGGCCAGGTCCAACTTATAGACCCTATTAAAAAAGAAACTAGCAAATTATTTAATGAGGAAGTAAGTAGAAATCATTGTTGCATGCAATTTATTTGTAGTATTAAACCACCTAGATTCTCAAAGTTCTGTAGATTGCTTCGTTTGCCTGTACAGATTGTCATTCAGTCACTACCATTGTTTTTCAGCTGTTTCATTGGCTTGAAATACCTGTATTAAAATGGTATTCGTGAAAGACTCTTCTGGGATTTAAGATGAAAAATTAGGTCTTTCTAGTTTGGATAATACTGTAACTGGAGTTAGTTAACTGATGGAAAACTGATGGAAAAAAGGTCTGCAGTTTTAAGTGTTGTGCTGTGCTTTGCAGGTGGTTGTTTCTGAGCCTTCTGGCTCCAAATGAAGAAAACAACATTTAAGCCCCTAGTTAACTAATATAGTATGGTTAAAATGTTAAACAAGGTAAAAATACCAATTTTTGTGGTCAGGATGCTAAACCAGGAACCGTGTCAAGGATTCCTAAAGGCTTGCTTGCAGCTGAGTGCTACATAGAAAATACTGAAGGGTTATGAGGTCTTGGCCATGGAATGTTCCTGAATGAATCTGCTTTTTCCACTGCTGTGCAGTAGGGAAGGATAGCAGGGAGTACTCTGAGGGGGCTGATGCCAAGTTACAAGACCACTGGCTCTGATTATCTGATGGTATTGGCATTCTTAGAAAAATAAGTGCCTGGATGCTGATGAGGAAATAGATCTGGTAACTGGTACAACTTTTGACAGCATTTTCTGCAGAGGACAAGCTATAGGAATTTGGGTGGTTTCGGAGAGATGATTGGTTTTTGGGTTGTGGGGTTTTTTTTGCTGCAAGTGAATTGTGGGGGAGTAAGAACGAAGAGCTTAGCAGGTGTCTTTTTTTCTGCAAATTAACTCAAATCTTTATCAGCTTTCAAACTGAACAGACCTTAGAGAGATATGTTGACTTGCTCTGTCTTTGCACAGAGAAGATTGAAGTATGGTTCTCAGTGGGGCTGTCTTATAGTTAAAACTGTCTTAATTCCTCCTTAGCTTTCTAAACGTAGCTGTATCTAGATCACAAAGGTGTTTTTCTTCTTCCCTAGGCTTTTCCTACCTGCTCTGTCTCTCCACTTGCGCTGAGTGGGAAACAGTGCTGGAGAATCCCCGAGTGTTGCATGGAGTACTGTTTGGTAGAAACCTCTGCATAAGTAGTTGAAATGTTCATTTGAGTGTTGTCCTAACACCTCTCCCCTTGCACTACCACCCACTCCCCCATACTCCCTCAAAAAAACACATCCCACCCCAAAACAGAAAAACCTACACTTTGTCATTGGTGCATCTGCACCACTGGCAGTGCTGGTCTGAATGTGAACAGGTTACTTGTGTAAATACATGTCTGATTTAATCTTGTATGGTCAGTCAACATGGGTTCAAGGCAGGTCTTGCCAGAGTAATCTGATCACCTTCTATGACCGAGTGACTAAACTCTTGGACGAGGGAAAGGCTGTGGATGTATCTTCCTGGACTTTAGTAAAGCCTTTGATACAGTTTCTCACAGCATTCTGCTTCAGAAACTGTCAGCCTCTGGCCTGGACGGGCGCACACTCTCCTGGGTGAAAAACTGGTTGGATGGCCGGGCCCAGAGGGTGGTGGTAAATGGAGTTAAATCCAGCTGGAGGCCAGTGACAAGTGGGGTTCCCCAGGGCTCAGTCCTGGGTCCAGTCCTGTTTAATGTCTTTATCAACGACCTGGATGAAGGCATCGAGTGCTCCCTTAGCAAGTTTGCAGATGACACCAAGCTGGGTGGAAGTGTGGATCTGCTGGAGGGTCGGGAGGCTCTGCAAAGGGACCTGAACAGGCTGGACTGCTGGGCTGAGACCAACAGCATGAGGTTTAACACGGCCAAATGCCGGGTCCTGCACTTGGGGCACAACAACCCTGTGCAGCTACAGACTAGGAGAAGCCTGGCTGGAAAGCTGCCAGGAGGAGAGGGACCTGGGGGTGTTGGTTGACAGCGACTGAACATGAGCCAGCAGTGTGCCCAGGTGGCCAAGAAGGCCAATGGCATCTTGGCTTGTATCAGAAACAGCGTGACCAGCAGGTCCAGGGAGGTTCTTTTCCCCCTGTACTCGGCACTGGTGAGACCGCACCTCGAATCCTGTGTTCAGTTCTGGGCCCCTCACCACAAGAAGGATGTTGAGGCTCTGGAGCGAGTCCAGAGAAGAGCAACAAAGCTGGTGAAGGGGCTGGAGAACAAATCTTATGAGGAGCGACTGAGAGAGCTGGGGTTGTTCAGCCTGGAGAAGAGGTGGCTGAGGGGAGACCTTATTACTCTCTACAACTACCTGAAGGGAGGTTGTGGAGAGGAGGGAGCTGGCCTCTTCTGCCAAGTGACAGGGGACAGGACGAGAGGGAATGGCCTCAAGCTCCGCCAGGGGAGATTTAGGCTTGAGATTAGGAAAAAGTTCTTCACGGAGAGGGTGGTTAGGCATTGGAGCAGTCTGCCCAGGGAGGTGGTTGAGTCACCGTCTCTGGAGGTGTTTAAGTTGAGGGTGGATGAGGTACTTAGGGGCATGATTTAGGGATTGGTGGGAATGGTTGAACTCGACGATCCGGTGGGTCTCTTCCAACCTGGTTATTCTGTGTTTCTGTGATAGTGTGAATGTTACAAACGGCAGTAGAAATACTGTGACCAGCTAGAGTTTATCACAGAGCAGTTCCCAGTCTGAACAGCAGTTTCTTAGAGGAAAAATGTCTGCTGAAATACTTAAACATGCATTGGGCCTTTATTCATGTGCCTTGATCTTTCCTGCCCAGTGTCTACAGGGTAAGGCTGCATTGCAGGCTGAGTAGCTCTCATGGTAATCCATGAATGGTGGAAGCACTGAAGCCACTTTCCACTGGACAGTGTTGTCTTTTCTCTGTGCTATAACCAGCACTGCTTCGCTGTGCTGAGAGCACATCCATTGGCACTGTGGTGGGAAATGAATGAGATGATCTGTTTTCTACAAAGCTAATGTAAGAATTTGCTCAGTGCTACTGAAACTGCCTGTGTAGTGGGCTAGTTAAATGACAGCTTCTTGTCTCCTACACTGATCTTATCTGCAGTTACAATCAATTCTACAACTTTTATGTTTTCAGTCTGTCAGTTGCAGTATTGAAGTTTGCCCTGAGTGTTTTTGGAAGTTCTGGCTGGTATCTGAAAGACATTTTAGAGAAACATTAGTGAGCATTGATGTTTGAGCCAGTTCATTTGCTCCAGGATGAAGGTGCCTGTTGTTTTTTTTTAATATAAATACATTAGATAGGATTTAGATAGCGTCTGAGAATAAACATCTTTATAGGCAGAAAGTGCTCTAATGAGTGTTTACATCTTGTGATGGATTTAGTGCTGGTGAAGGAATAACAGCAGTAGTGGAATTTATCACCTGTCCTGTAGGAATTTGGTGGTTTAGGTAGCCTAAAGCTTTGTTTTGACTATCAGCTATGATAAAGCAATCAAAATCACTTAATCGTATGAGATGTGAAATAACATAACCTGTTATGACACGGAAGGTTCTGACGAACTCAGACTGATAAAGGCTACTGCATTTTAACTTGTTACTCTTCCTTTTATTTTTTAATTCTGTTGATGTAGAAGACAATAGGGACTTGAAAGGCTGAGGAGAGTGACATTGCACAGCTTGTGGCTGCCAACCTCACTTAGTCTATATCAACAGTAGCCTTCCCTCTAGCTGTGTCTGATGTAAATTAGTGATATTTTCTTGTTCCCCAAACCAACCAAGTGTACCTTATAGATTTGGTTGTTTCCAGGTGATAGTTATTCTCAGGCTAGCCAACTAAATTATGTTTGGTTTGTACTTTTAGATTTTTTTTTTTAATATAAACTAAAGCCTTAAGCTGCATGATTTTTCTTAATAGATTTTAACTGTACCTCTGTTGCCAAGGCTCCTTGTCAGACCTTAATGCACATTAATTAATTGCCTCATATTTTTTTTTCATGCCTTTGTGGCCTATGCCTATGATTTTCCGTTGTTCAGAACGTGGCTACAAAGATAATCTGGCTTGGCTTGTCTTTCTAACCAGTGCCTGAAGTTCCTTCACTTACTATTCTTTCCCCAAACTGAACATAAGCTCCTTATCCCAGCTGCTCCACTAATTTGCTGGATACTGCATTCAGTCTATTCTTGTCATTCATCCCCTACTCATACTGACTGCAGGTCTTGTTTTGTTGTGCTGCAGACATGCGTGAGCCCAGATGAGAGCTTTTAAAACTTCAGAAAGTCCTAACTTCAGAGTTTTTATTTTCCTGCTGAATGCAAAACTCTGTTGGTTGAAAAGAGAATGAGTTACAGTCACTTGCCTACACATCAGCTTAAAGTCTTTCTGTGTCTTGTCTCTCTGAGCTAATCTGTTCATATGGCAGATTGCAACCTTCTGGCTCGTTCACAGCCTCCTTGAGTTTAAGATCAGGTTTGTGGGATTTCTGTGCAGTATTTAAGATCGTGTAGGCCAGAACGATATGGACTTAAAGTGCCATTTCTAGTATAAAAGTTGAGCAACTGTTGTTATGAGTAGAGGTTGTATGTCAAGCTGAGCTGCTCTAGTAGAGGAAGACAAGGAATTTTGCTGAGTTGCAATATTGGTGGTAGTTTTGTAATGAGAAGAGTGTTGCTGGTAGCCAGCGGGGATGATGTTCCCTCCCCATATTTTCTTGGTGTGTACCAGGTAGCTTTCTAATAGCTATTTCCGATATTATCATTACTGAGTCATGGATGATGTAGATCAATGAACATGTGACAAAGTAGTTAAAATATCACAACAGATGTTAATATGGAGTAATAAAAGAATTACAAAAGAATGTGTTATTTTAAAGCTACTGTAGTTGAGGAAAAGTTCCCAGATTAAGTTAGATCTCTGGGCTCTCCAGTCCACAATGGCTAAATTAACCAGGGACAAATCACAAGAGAGGGGCTTCCCGGTACTTGTGCTGAGGTTGACAGCAGTGAAATGAACAGCACAGCAAGGTTCCGGGAGAATTTTTGCTTTGTTTTTTAATGCTTTTGTAACTTGTTCTGGCATTTCCTTAGGCTGGTTGTATTTGCATTCTTACCTTTTGTGTAGTTCAGCTCTTCCTTAAGCCTATAATCAATCTATACCAAAACCAAATCTTGAATGCGCATGTGAGAATTGTTTCCAGGTTGCAGCTGAAAGATGCCATGGCTGACTGGGTAAGTTGTAGAAGTGCATCAGAACCACACGAGCAAACTCAAGGAGTCAAACTTCATCTGTCAGTTCTTACAGCATTGAAGTTATGCTAAGAATGTTTAATATCTGTGTTCATTATTTTGCAATGAAGGACTCTATTAAAATGTTTTTATTTAAAGGAAACTTTTGAATCAGGTGGTAACAGTCCTTGCCTAATGAACGAGAAGCAATTGGAGAGTAGGGATTCCTAGGTGAGGAGTTCGTGGTGCTTCTAATTCACTGAACCACGTGCATTTGACTAGTAACTCTCCAGGCACGTAGCAGGGTCACGTGTATAGCTTTTGCCCCCTGAATCAGGAGTAGCTGCTAAAGGCTCCTGAAGCCTCTTTTTTTTTTTTTTTCCTTTCAGAGGTTGGATTTTATTTGGCTTTTTTTAGATAAATTTTTTTTTTTTTAGTCTAAATTTACTGTTGTTGATTTGTAACCTGGTTACTATGTTGTGCAGATACCTAACTGCCTTTTTCCTTTTAGCTCCTTCTTTCTCTTGATTGTTACCTTTCCATGTGCTTTTTCAACCTACGCAGCAAAAAGTGAACCTAAGAACACTATGTTTAGATTCACAACAACAGATTGGCTTGATTGAAGTATGTTCTTTTGTGGAGTGTGACAGGACCGTAATAGCAACTTTTGGTAATACTGTGTCTAAAAATAATTGCCTTTTTACTGCCTGATAGGATGATAAGTTTTTTGCCTGTGGTCACATAGCTCCTTTCTAGCAAGTTGAGTGCACTTGCTTAGGTGTTGTTCCCCACCTTCTCTAGAAAGCTCAGATTAACAGTTATTCATAAAAAATTTTAATTTTCAGACTTTCTGATGTGTATCTTCTTTGTTTTTCACAGAGACTAATAGACAAGTCCAGAGTAACCTGCGTAAAATGGGTACCAGGTTCGGAAAGCCTTTTCCTAGTAGCTCATTCCAGTGGCAATATGTACTTGTATAATGTGGAGCACACTTGTGGTACCACAGCCCCGCACTACCAGCTACTTAAACAAGGAGAAAGTTTTGCAGTTCACACTTGCAAGAGTAAATCCACGAGAAACCCTCTGCTTAAATGGACAGTAGGTGAGGGTGCCCTGAATGAATTTGCCTTTTCCCCCGACGGGAAGTTCTTGGCGTGTGTGAGCCAGGATGGTTTTCTTCGTGTGTTTAACTTTGATTCAGTGGAATTGCATGGTACAATGAAAAGCTACTTTGGAGGACTGCTCTGTGTGTGTTGGAGTCCCGACGGGAAGTACATAGTGACAGGCGGAGAGGATGACTTGGTAACAGTTTGGTCTTTCGTGGACTGTCGAGTAATAGCGAGAGGCCACGGACATAAATCGTGGGTCAGTGTCGTTGCGTTTGATCCATATACCACTAGTGTAGAAGAGAGTGACCCAATGGAATTTAGCGGAAGTGATGAGGATTTCCAAGACCTTCATTTTGGCAGAGATCGAGCAAATAGTACGCAATCTAGGCTATCAAAAAGGAACTCTACGGACAGTCGTCCAGTGAGTGTTACGTATAGATTTGGTTCTGTAGGCCAGGACACGCAGCTGTGTTTGTGGGATCTTACAGAAGATATCCTCTTCCCCCACCAACCTCTCTCAAGAGCAAGGACACATACAAATGTCATGAATGCCACAAGTCCACCTGCTGGAAGTGGTGGAACTAACCCAGGAAGTAATGGAAACAGTATCACCACACCTGGAAACTCCGTACCCCCTCCTCTTCCACGGTCAAACAGCCTTCCGCACTCTGCAGTCTCAAACGCTGGCAGTAAAAGCAGTGTCATGGATGGTGCCATTGCTTCTGGCGTTAGTAAATTTGCAACCTTATCGCTACACGATCGGAAGGAAAGACACCATGAAAAAGATCACAAGAGAAACCATAGCATGGGACATATATCTAGCAAGAGCAGTGACAAACTGAACCTAGTTACTAAAACCAAAACGGACCCAGCTAAAACTTTAGGAACACCTCTCTGTCCCCGAATGGAAGATGTTCCCTTGTTAGAGCCTCTTATCTGTAAAAAGATAGCACATGAAAGACTGACTGTGTTAATTTTTCTTGAAGACTGTATAGTCACTGCTTGTCAGGAGGGATTTATTTGCACATGGGCAAGGCCTGGTAAAGTGGTAAGTTTTAATCCTTAATGCTGCATCAAAGAACTAGAACTCTGAATAGGTAGTTTTCTTGAAATATAAATGAATGTTGAATATAAAATTTCTTTATGCTTAATGTAAAAAAAAAAATCCTCAGAGCCATACTTTTGGATACTGCATGCCATATTTCTGAATGATTTGAAGTGTCTTGGATACAGTTATTGAGTATAGTTGCCTTCCAGCAGAAGAAATAAATACTGTGCATCTAATCTATCGATCAGTGTTCTTATACTTAAGCATAACCACAATATGGTGAAAGCTATTTATGTAAAAATTGAAGTAAAACCTGTCAATCACTAAAATAATTATAATCCTTCTAATGTTTTCTACAACGTACAGCGCTCCAATGAGAGGAGCTTATGAAAAGCTGCTGCTTTTAAGTCTAATGAGAAATGTGAGCCTCTGGAAAAATTAAAACCAAAGTGTTCTATTCCTCCATACTTTTCTGTGGTGGCCTGACATTAATGTAAAACCACTTCTTATTAAAACATCAGCCGTTTTATGCACAGATTTGTGAGCCCTTTCCTGACTGTAGTTTGTGCTCTTGAAATTGTGAATCGCTGTTGTCAAGGAACTCTAATTTTAGCCAAGTCTTAAGTATTTGTTAATTTAGGGCAAGTCATGCTGGCTTTCTCCAGGTAGTTTCAGTGTTGCATTGCTGTCCGTTTGTTTAGGCAATTTGATCATAAACGAGCTCGTGCTTTTTGATGGCACCTGTTCTATCAGTTGAACCTTCATTAAAATATAGCACTAGTTTTAACTCTTGTTGTTAATGCACTTGAACACAGATGAAACTTTATTTTTCTTCTGTCCGATGTATAGCAAGCTGAATGAAGCTAAATGTGCTGATCATTTTATTAAACAGGACTTTTGCTACAACAGCTTTGTTTGCCAGCAACATTTTAAAGGAACACAGCTATGAAAACCCTTCCAGAGTTGATCTAGCAGGAAGGACCATTATTTTTGTGAAAAAAATTCCTGAAATAGCATGAAGGTTATCACCTGAAGAAAAATAATCTGGCAATACCTGAACATCGCCACATTGGGCGGCCTGAATGAAAATCTGATGTTCATCAGGCTTTAACCATCTGGTTCATCAACCTGACTTTTGAAGTATATATTCCTGTTCCATATCTTCATTGCTATAAACTTTTCAGTAAACCTCACTAATTTTTCTTAAAACTGTTCGTATAATGTAAGTTTCTTTGAGGTGTTATTCAGTTTGTCCCAGCATAGGTATGCATGGAGAGCTATGTCTGCTCTGCCTCTTAACACATACTGAAAAGTTGAATCTAAAACTAAAAATCATTCTCTCTTTTCTGAGGCGAAGGGAGGAAGGTGTTACCTGAAAGTAATTTTTGCTCAAGAGCTACAGATCCAGCATCAATTAAAAAGAGCACCTCCCCCAAACACTAAAATGTTTGCCCTGCATGAAAATACTAAAGCAGTTGTCACTTCTGTGACACGGTGCAATTCACATCTTGTGAATTAACTTTATACGTGTACAGCAGTGCCTCAGATTCCTATTGTGACCTATATGTTTGTGGACTACTAAACACTACACTGTTCCATTTATTTTGAGTGGCTGAGGTGGGTTTTGTTAGATTGGGTATAACTTAAATATTTTTTTGTATTGACTTTTGATTTGGAATATGACATTTCAAATATTTCAGAGATAAAGTATGCAGTACCAAAAATCAGGATTTATGTATTGGCCAATATGGAAAACTTTAATTACAGGTAAGTAATTTTCATGCTGAAGCTATCACTTTCAAAATTAATATATTGCACACTGATGTAAATGCCATATTGTTTAGGAAGTATTTACATAGAAATTTTCAAATGAATTTGTTTTTTCTGATTTCACTTGCATTTCTAGTGAGCTCATTCTGCTGGTAAAGTTTAAATCTTGGTGGCATGTTTACAGGGCTTTGATAGGAAAATATTTGTGCCAGAAGGACGTTATGAGTATCCTTTTTGTTTATAGGAAAGCACTTAATTTTATTTAATGAAAACTGTCAAAAGATAAAACACTCATGGTAATGTCTTTCTTACTGGGTTATATACCATTCATTTCTGTTTCGCCAGCTGTTTTATCCTAGGCTATCCCATTACTCTGGCGTTTAAAGCTGCTATTTCTAGTCTTCCTTTTGAAATATGGGTCCCCAAGTGATCTTAAAACTCTCTTACTTTGTCTGCCAACTGCAGAGTGAAAGCCTCTGAATCTTGCTGCTTCCTCCATCATTGCCTCAAAAGGCCTTCATTAAATTCCTGCCGCTGCCAGCCTAAAGGAAGAATTGGATGGAAAACTGAAGGAGGCTTGCAGTGTCTTATGTAATTTCCATTGAGCCAGTGCTACCTTTCTCCCTCATTTTTAGTGGCCATCAAAGACATGCTAGATAATTGGACAGTGTGTGACAAGTTCTCTTTATTTTTTCTGGCTGGGCTGGTGCTGCCCTTGGTGGAAAAGAAGTTCAGAGATGTCTCTTCAGCCGCGATCCTTGCGCTGGCTGCTGGGCTGCACGGTGCTCCCAGAGTCTCCTGACAGCTTGTTTATAAACTACCCAAATAACTGCTTCAGCGCATACATAATCATACCTTGAGCTTCCTCACTGGATTTACTGTCCTTGCATTGCATTGTTGTGACTCCCAGTCAGAGTGAGGGGGAAGCAAATGGCAAAATTCCAATCAGAAACAAGGTGAACAAGGCTCAGTGTTCATTAATTTCCTTTTTTTTTATTACTCTCATTTTTTGTTAGCATGTTTCTGTGCAAGAAGATTCAGGGTAGTGAAAAAATATATTGCCTTAACGAGAGTATGAACTTTCTTCTTGCCGTGGTGGCAGTTAGCTGTGACCTCTCCCTCCTGTCTTTCCCAGGCCCTGACAACAAACTGCACAGGATCCTACAACCCTTGTATTAGTCTGAAAACCTAGAACCGTGATTTTAAAGGATCCAAGGTTAAACTTTATGTGCCATCTTTATAGCCCCTTCAAATAGGGTTACAGCAAATAAATAAACTGACCCACAGAACCCCTGAAAAACCAAAGTGGTACCTGGATACGCAAAACAGGTTTTCTCTGAACACAGTGGTCAGAGGAGGTCTCTCTCTGTGATTTATGTGATTGTCTTTAGAATTAACTATTCACATCCCTGCAGCGACTCCATTTTCCCTAAACTAAAGTTGCTGATGAGTCGATGAGTTGTTTCCTCTGTGAGAAAGCTCAAGGTAAGATTGCCCCGAGGCGAAGCAGGTGAAATGGTGTGTATAACCCAGCAAGATGAACACGCTACCATCTTGTGGAATAAATGCACATGGAATTTATTTATTTGACTTATTGTACAGGAAAACTTAGACTTCAATTATAACATCCTTGAATTTCCTAGTTAACTACAATTGTAGTACAGTATCATGTTTTAGTATGGCTTCTGTTTTAGTGAAAGTACTTAAACATTCATGTACTATATTTGAGTGAGATGAGCAGCAATACGTACTAATTCTTCCTCAGTGGAAAGGAGCATTTCATCATTACAATTGAAGTTCAATTGCTGGTATTTAAGTACTATCAAATAGATTTCTTTCAACGTGATACGGTATCTGTATAAACTTCAGGGATGATTATAGTAAAACTGAAACACAGCTGTCTGACTTCAGGTTACCAGGCTGAAATTTGAAGCTTTCTGTCATGTGCATAATAGCGAAGTTGCACAGAGCGTACCCACCTTCTCCGGGTGAATTTAAACCTAGTACACTGGTGTGATATTTATAGCGAGGTCTGTGTGTTTGCGCGAGTGCGTGTGTGAGAAGTTGTGTCTAGTGGCTCCAGTAAGGCCAGGAGAGATCATAACCCTGCAGGGGCTTTATGATGGGGATGCCTGAATTAGGAAACACATGACTTTTACTAAATGCTTTTTAGAAAACCCATGTTCTGAATTACCACCTCTTAAAATTTGGATATGTACTTGGAATGACTGTGTATGTCTGCCCCGTTAACAACATAAAACTACTAAATTAATATTTAAAATGCTGGCCTGCTTGTTACAATAACAAAATTTGTGTCAGTTAATTTACTGTCGATTTACATGTAAAGATTAAACAATATTTTTTCTGCATTTTATGAATTCTGTATACTGGAGTTTGTTAAAGATGGACATGTTAGGTGATACTGTACAAAATTGTATTGACTACCTTTAGTGAAAATCAAAAGTAAAATTCACCTGTATTTCCTTTTTACACTTCCATCTAATTTCTTGACAACTTGAATAAATTTCATAGAGCCTTTCTAACATGAACTATTGTTAATTTAACTGTTGCAATAATTAAGCTTTAAGAAGTATTGTTGGTATATTTATAATTTTAAGAAGATATGTTTGTTTCATACTGCTTATTTTTAGCTGTTCTGTTGTCACTGTTACAGCTGAAGAACTTTACTAAATACTTGACATAACGAAATAACTCGCTGGGGTTGTCCTCTGTATACTGATGTTAAATAAAAATGTGTGATCGAACTGTAAATGTAGATAACTTTCAATAGTCCTTTCCACATTTGAGTTTTAATTTATCTTGCAGTCTTTAGGTGGTCTTACGCTCTCATACTGTGCTGAACAAACGGCCACAGTGAAAGCTGTTAACTTGCCGTATTTTAAAGTAAGAAGTCGATTGCATCCTGTAACCTGCTCTGAGTAAATGTTTCACTTCATCTCGAGACGATGCATATGTTTTTCTGTTGAACTCTTGCTGATAAGGTCATGTCTCATGATATTTATTTTTTTTTTAGGACTAGAATAATATGAAATAGAATATTTATCAAACGTGTTTAAACTCAGATTCACTAAAACAAGGACATGGAGTTATCTAGATTCTCTCTGCCTACTTGCCAAATACAAGCTGGGGCGGAGCGTTGTCATTCCTTCTAGGACTCTACAGGAGCTCTTTCCTCTATGGACTCTGGCATGGGGTATGTTCTTTATTCCAGCTTTAGATCTTGATGTGAACTTATGAATGCTGAATTCACAGCCCTGAGGATATGGCATTCAAATATTTGCTGTCTAGAAAAACTATGGCTGGTCTAGAACTGAATGCCTCATCTGAACTAAAACTAGTCTAAAACTTTGGCTGCAAAATATCTTGGAACTGGTTTATGTGAAGACTTAAGACACTGCCCTTCCATCCGAGTGGACTAGGGATTGCATCACCCTCGCGGCAGTGGATCTCTGTTAACCGAGGAAGGAGCCAAGCAAATGATATTTACTCAAGTGCTTCAGAGGCACTTCTGAGAAACTTCAGTGCAAACGCTAGGTACTTTCAGCCTGGTTTGGCCGAGATACGACTCTCTTAGGCAAAAATATTCTGTAGACTAAAGCTGATGAAAGGATCTGATGTGAACTTGAGAACTTTCTGGTACTTCAGAAGATACTGACTGACCACTATGCTGGTCCATATAGATACCATGTGTGTGTATCTAAACAGGTGCCAATGGAGGGACAAAATGAAATTTATCCTGAAAGGTTCTGGGAACAGCCAGTTACATCAAATCATGCAAGAACTGTTTGGTCAAGCTGCTTCCTCAACAGTTAGTGTGAGCATGAAACAAATCTAACTTCCACGAGTTCTGTGCTCATAGAAGATACTTTGGCAGAAGATGTCTTGGAACGCGGATGTGTCGCCTTGATTGTCTTTAATGGCATTGCACCAACTTCTCAAGAAAATAACTTGAGTGATCACATGATTTTCTGTTTTTTGAAGTTGGATTTTAGGTAGGTGCTGATCCACCTTATCAAATTTCTTTAGCTCCCTTCTCCTGCCAAGATCAGGCTTATTTTACAACTGACCCAGGTGGGGTTGCCTTAAGTAATACGCTTTTCCCTGAGGTTTATCTCAATTTTATGATTTTCTAATCTGAAAATTTTAAACCTTACAGACCTTTGTGGTTTGAGGGAGGTGCAGAAACAGCTGTTCCTAAGCACGTGAGCCCTTACTGTATAAATGAAGCTCAAGGCTCAAGCCAAATCAGGTTTCTGCTAGCAAAGGACTTTTGTGCTTTTCCCAGCACACAAGTAGTTACATCTTAATTTTTGTTTCTCTTGAGGGTGCATATCTTCCATTTGCTAACATGTACCCATCTTGAAGTAAACTTGCCTAATGCCACTGGACTTATTTTTAATCAGCCTTAGTCTGCTGGTTTTCTAGCAGCCTCGACTTTTCTTTTTCTTGACAATGAGTAAAATGGTGACACGGCTCTGTTAGCAGAAACACTCTGACGTACACAGAGGAGGAGCTGCAAGTGAAACCTTGATGCCACTACATGCTTTTATAAGACCTGCTGTCAGGTGGTTTAAGCACTTAGACTTTTCTTTAGCGCTGCTGGAACAAAGTGGGGAAAAAAACAAAGAGAAGACAAATAATATATATTTGAAACTCTGTTTAGTGAACATACATACTGTGTAAAGACAAGTATCGGCAGTGCTGTATCCCCCTAAATCCCATACGAAGTATTTCGCTGTAGTATGTTACGTGAGTGGTCAGTAGGCACCATCTTAAACATTTGCAGTTCATTAATTTTATGACTCCATCAGAGATGTGTATCTGCTCTAGCAACTATGTGCAGTTTGGAATCTTATGCTAATAAATGCTGATTCTTTGGGATAAGAAACAGTTGGAGATTGTTCCTGCAAGTCTTAAGACCAATTCAGCTGATTTGACTACAGAATTTTAAACAACTGTGTAATTTCATTCTGTTTTGGCACATTATTATTGCACAGATACAGGATCAGGCTGTGGGCTCTTTCGTCAAGCAAAGGTCTCAGTCCTGATCACTTCTTCAAATTATTCCGGTTACACAGTTCTGGGCAAGACTAAACTACTCATGGACTGGTCCTCAAATAATGAATTCACATTATTTCATCTGGCAGTAGTAGGAATGGTTTAACAAATTAATGCCACTGTTGTATGGGCTTTCATCGATTCAGCCATTTTAGACATTGGTTTAATTGCATTAGGGAGGTGTCCTATGAGATGTTTTGGACTCCACATGCCCCCAAAAGCTGGTTTTTTTTAATGCTGCTTGTCACACTGGACCCTTTGCGTTGTTTGGGTTTTTCCCCCCCCCTGCTTTTCCATTTCAAACCAGAGGGCAGGAGCAGCGCTGAGCTGGGACACCTGCGAGCTGCTGAGCCGTTACAGGATTGTGTGTCCATCCAGGGTGACAGTCGGGCAGGTGCCAGGAGCCTGTGATGTAGCACATAGGAATTAACTTTACACTGACCTGCTCCTGCATCCAAACTTGCACTTTATTATCTACATCAGTGAGACTACATGCAATTGCATCTTTGGCTCCAGTTAATCCTCTTGTAATCTGCATGAAGATAGTATTAACTCAGTAGTTACTGATGGCTTTTTTTTTTTCCTACTTAGTCGTAACTTCCTGATTTCTTTTTTGTTTTAAACACAGCAATTAGGTGTTGATCTTTCATGGAATTGCTTTCTCTTGTGAACCCTTGTGTTTCATATCTTTGCAAAAAAAAATTCCTGAACTTTTGGCTGGAACATATGTGGAATTTTTTTCTGAGCAGAGCAGAGCTACAACCGCTGCCAACCTTGGGTAGAAATGGCTTTACTGATGGCATTTGTTACGGCTTTTCATTCCCACCCGTGCAAGCCTGTTTTTACCAACTCTGCAATGTCCTGTGTGCGTTGGAAAGCCAAGGAATGCATCGATAAACACAGAGCAGCTGTGGCAGCCAGTGCTGGGAGAGTCTGTGTTTGCTTCTTTCGCGTTGCTAACTGACATGAGAAAATGGCAGAGCAGGTCCCAGCTGCGGAGCCTTCCCTCCCGGGGCAGATTGTGCAGCAGCTACGTGGGGTCCCTCTCTGAGCTCATGATGAAGATTGTTTCATCAAATTCCTGACTTGGGTCTCATCGCTGCTCCGTTTCGCACCCCCTGCTAGACCCACATGCTGACAGAAAAACACCGCTAATAAAAGGCTACATTTATTTTCAAAACTTTTTTGAACAGTCTCTTAATTTGTTTCTATTGCTTGCCCAGCGTGGTCCGTTTGCTCTTGGGCTGCGAGCTGATCCCAGCCCCACAGCAGATCTTCAGTTGTCACATCTCAGTTCTTTGGTGGTTGTCAGGGCTGTTACCCTGCGCAGCTTTGCTGTTGCATTAAGAAGTTACTGGGGCTTTTTTTCCTTTTACCATCTGGCTGACTACATTGGGTGGCTGTTCAGTCACAGAAGGCACTGTGGTCTTATTGCTTTATTCTTTCTATTATGTTTAATAACCTTATCCGTTCTTATTCCAAGAGAATGTGATTACAAATATTCTAGTCCCACACCCTTTGTATTACAGATCAGACTCTTGCCAGGTAGCTTTTGTATCAGAACCCTAACTCTTTTTGAGCCCTCACTTGATTTTCTAGTGGCTTTCTAAAGCTTCTAATGTTGCACCAACATAACTTTGTCAATAGCCTTGCTTGGGAGGCTCTTGTGAGGCAGAATTCTGTAGAATCTTTTCTGTTATGTGGCACCCAGATAAAACAACCCAGATTCTTATTCTTGCTTTTCTTGTATGAACATCTATGGTCTCAGACATCTTCTGAAATTAAGTACTTGGAAGAACTCACCACACTGCTGCTCTGACATAGGAGTGAAGTTCTGGAATGGCCACTGGAGCCTGGGCAAGTTTTAAGGCTGTGCTTGCAAAGTTCTTGAACTATCTGTCTGCGGTAATACAGGCATCTCGGTCTGGAGATCCTTTCCCCTTCGATGTTCCTCTGGTCAGAGCTGTAGAATTGATTCAGAGCAAGTTCCTGGTATTCCCTTCCTCAGAGTCACTTGCACCGTGCTGCTGCTCTTTAAAGCCCAGAGTATTCACAGCCTGGGAAATGAAACTAGGACTGAGGGGCTCCTTGTTCCTGGTCTTGGAACTTGAATTCCAGCGTGTTGGGTAGTTCCCAGGGACCAAGGCACCACGCTGCATTTCACTTCTGTTGCCTGTTTCTAGAGGAGTTGCAGGAAAATGAATGACTCCTTGTTTTGTCTCCTGACAGTTGTGGTTGCATTACAGCTTGAAGCTGATAGAAGAACAGCATGTTTCCATTCTGCTTCGTGTGGTTATAAGCCTGTTGTAAAAGACTTCATACTATGCCATCCGTAGTACTTTCTATGTGCTTGTAAAGCGCATATTTGCATATGAACAGTCTGGATCACAAATTTATTAAAGACTGAAAATAATATCTCTGGATGTCTTTTTCTGGGGTACTTGAAAGTTTCTTAGTGGATGTGATCTTCTGGCAAGAAAAGCCTTCCAGTTGCTGCTGGATTTAATAGGCTTCTGAAGAACGATTCGGTAACAAGCTATGGTGTTTCTGATTCATCTTCATCACTTTCAAACAAAACTTCCTTGTAAAACTGTTCAGCAGTCCTTCAAAAGCTTGTTTGCTCTAAAACTGCCTTTTCGCACCATCTGTCCCTTAACTAATAACTAGGAAACTTGGTGTTTTCTTCTCGTGAAATATGCAATACCTTTGCACGTACTGAATGTCAAACAAGTTTAAAGACCAGTCCACTTCATTCTACCTCAGCAGTGTTTGAGACGGATACCACTCCATAAACAAGTGAGAATCAAAGCAGCGTTGTGGTCCTTGCACGTGCCACCTCTGGAGGGTGCCAAGCAAAGTACCACAGGCCTTACTGCACACACAGAGTCTGCTACAAATGTATCCAGGTTCAGCACCTGTCTAAGAGCAGATTAGATGCTTTGTAAAAACAAAATGCAATGGGTTTAATAGAAACTTCATAACTTGAATCCAGCCAGTCCAGCTCTGCTTCCACCTCTTCTTGATGTGGTCAGGTTTTTCTTCCATCAGTCACGACCTCTCAGTTCTTGGATCCAAGCAAGAAGGAGCTCCTGTAGAGTCTGAAGTTGTGGCCTAATTCTACGTGGTTGTGCATGTTTCTGCCTGAGCTTGTCTAGTTTGATGGATCTGAGTTGCAAGATCTTAATTCTGAGGCAGGAACCTAAGCTGGGAGCTGTTTGGAGTAATTGCCAAAAGTGCATTTATCATGTGCACGTAGGAAGGAGTCGCAGAGCGATGCTCGTTGCTGTGCTTCCAGCTCAGCTGCCATTGTGCTCCTCACCCTGCTGGCACTTGGTATTACCAATTACGACCTTGCAAGAAGACTAAATTGTATTTTGATACCAAGCCTTTCCTAAGTAAGTCTCACATACAAAGACTTTTATGTGACTGCTTAAAAAGGGGCTACTATACATAAATCTGAGCTGGAGTCTCTGTCGATACCTGCCCGTAAGGTGTAGTTGCCTTAACCCGGAGCAGCAGCCTCTTGTATGGCAAGGGGTCCCGCGAGCCCTGGGACGATGTCTCAAAGGAAGCCAGTCTCACTTGAGCTGAATGGGGATCTAGTTAAACAAGCTGGTAAAAATATTTTCCTGAATGCAAGCTGAAATTGTTATGGGAAATCTTTACTGAACTCCTGCTCAGTGTTTCATTCTCTTTTAAAATTACCAAACTAAATATTTGGTTAGATAATCTATTTTTCTATTCAAAGCCTGTAATATTCAATAGCATAAAAGAGCTCAAGCGTTTCCCTGTATCAGGTCAGATGTCAAACGTGTTAATATTGGAATAGGTTTGTTTGTTGCTGCCCTAATAAAATGCTGATCGCTTTTTTGGTGTATGATTTTTAAAGTTTCACAGTTCACAATGACTCAGAATACGAGGCAGATTATTAAATTGAATGCTGGGATCAGATTTGTCATGTGTCATAAACACACACACTTTCTTACCGAAAGCTCTTTTCTGTGCTGTTTGATACAATAGTGGCTTAGATTCTTCTGTAGGGAGGAAGGTGCTGATGTCTGAAGTGAGCAAGTGGTGGTAAAAATAAATTGTACTCATTTTAGCTTCAGACTAAGAACTTTATAAAATCAATGTCAGGTTCTCTTGCTGGATTAATGTAAACTGCTTTGTTTGCAGGGTATATTGTCATCCCAAAACCAGGCCAATTCTCCAAGTGGAACTGTAGTATAGCCATCACACTACTGCTAGCGAATCTCTGAACACAGGACAAGAAGTAATGACAGTGGAACCAGGAGCTGTTCTTCAGGCAAAGAGCATCATAAATTATAATGTGGCAGAGTGTAAACATGGAGTTATGTGAATCACATAGTCATTTGCAAAGGAATAACATACTGAGTTCTTCTTACAGCTAATACTGCTAGGCTGCTCGCCCAAGGAAGAGTTTTCATTGTTAACAAAATAAAGAAAGCAAAGAAAGCTTCCTTTGGTGCTGCAATTTTGGTTTTTCTTTATACTTTTCAAGTCCAGTGTAATTTAATCTCTCTCTATAAATATATAAATAAATATATATATATATAGTGTAAAATAAAGTATGTTTCTTAAATTCAAGTAAGTTCAATGGTTAAACTAGGACTTCACCATTGTTTATTTTGCACTGATTTTTTTTAACCAGAGATGGCTAGAAGACAGCCTGGAATGCACTCATGGAAAATGAAAGTCATTACTTTCTGGCTTCAAAATGTTATTCAGGAAGATGGATGCTGCAATCGTAGATTTATAAAACAAAATTGTTTTTGCACTTAAATAGATTAATGCTAATAGAGAATTACTTTAAAATTGGTGTCCTGACACCAGAAAAACTATGTTGTGGAGAAAAGATCCTTTGTATCTATTAAACGTTTATTTTAATATTGTTGTTTCCAACTGCAATCAGCTCTGTATTATATGTATAAATAATGTAATTGAGTGGTGGGAGAGGGGAGTAATCGATCATTACACTAGAAATTCTCATTCATTTAAGAAAGTGATATTTCTAATTCAGAAAATACATATTAAACTATCTTGAATATGCATTTTTGTTTACTTTCTGTTCAAATCCAATCACTTTTGATGTAATCAGTCCTTTGTTGAATTAAATGTTTGGTACAGAAATTGTATCTGAACTTTGTAGAACAAATTCCTTTCAAAAACATCGCATCTGCAACATTGCTTCACATTTAATACAGTTGAATTTCAGTTAGGAAAGGGAGAGAACATTGTTCTGCTCTCATTTTTAATGGTTTATCACTAAATACTTAATATGGCAGAAATCTTGCAGACAGACAACTTTGTGGGGTAAGGATTTTGTAATCGCAGTCCCGTATATTTGTCCTGGGAGCTGTGAAGTGAGAGACCCAGCAGCAGTAAATGTACGCGCTTCCCGACTTGGCAACCTAAAACTGGGTCAACAGATTGGAGACAACTTGTTTGTCTTAAACCAGGCATCTCATTTATAATTCAACACTCCTAAACTGCTAAGTGTTACGGAGACAGACGGATCCCCACACTCGGGTGGTTTAATGCTGCTTGTCTGAACACACGGTATTTTTAATCTGTCGGCAAGAGAATGCTTGAACTGTTTTCAGTAGTTCTTGCAGAGGTTAAACCCCACACCCAGGAGATGCTGCTCCACGTCAGGCCCAGAAGGACAGAGCGAGCCGCCCCGTCTTCCCCTTTATCCTGAGCAGAGATATTCACAATGAGGCTTTTGCTGAACCTTGCAGGCAGAGCGGAACAGAGGCCGCTGACCTGGGACCGTGGGGCTTGCCCGAGTACACACAGGCTGTAGCTGAGGGCACATGCTAGCACCCTTTCTGCCCTCCAACAACAGCTTTTTCAACTGCAAGTAAACTTCAGGCATTTTCTTGCACGAGAAGTTAATTTTTTTTCAGGAAATGAATGAAAATTTGGGGAGAAACAACTGCAGTAGCTACTTGTAACTAGGTTTTATTCTTGTAACGCAGCCAGCATGTCGAAAACTGCCAGATGCCCTCAGAAGCTGGCATTTAGATTGTCTACTTTAGTAAAGATGGAGCTGTACTTTATAATTCTAATCTACTTCTAAAACATGAGGAGTGGGGAAAATACTGAAACTGAGCAGGATTATTGTTCAGAAGTTTTGTTTTATTAACATAGTGGGTTTAACTGTTAAAATACAGTTAAAAAACCTTGTCACGGAAAACTAGTGCAGTTATCTCCCTGTAGACTTCTTTTATATAAGTACTTCTTATGGTTTAAGTCAAAATGAAACAGTTGAGAAATAAATAATAACTTCAAAAGACTTTTGCTTCTGCTGGAAAACCACAAAACCAGTACGGAAAGGACTGCAATATCCAGCCCTGGGGTGTTAAGAGCAGCTACTTGCATATCCACTTGCAGGGTACATCCCTGCTACAGCTCAGAGTTAAACAGCATGTAAGGAAGCTGTTGTTTTTCTTTTTCCAGCCTCTTCTTTACTATTAGGCAATCACCCAGAATCATGAATTGCCCATCCAGCCTTCGTTCCATATGGAAAAAAAATTATTTTAGGAAGAAAACAGATACTAATAACTTACCTGGAAAGAACACAAGTTCTACTATAAATACATAACTTTTTCTGGGCATGTTAAAAAAGTATAAAAGCGAGTGGAATACACATCATCTAAATATGGAATTTTAGCTGGAAGAATGAGGGTAGGAACAATACTTGCCAGTCTGTAGTTTAAAGTTGAGTGTAACTATAAAGCAGGTGGGAACACTCAAGTTCACCTGCTAGTCCAGCAGCCGGAGCAGCGGTGAGTTGTCTCCGGAGGTATGACAGCAAAGAACTTGCTATAAAATAAACACCTGTGAAGCTCCACAGGTGCCATACTGTGCACGATCCACCTGAAAGCATAAAATAAATGAAGGAAACATTCCAGTGCAGTTCTTCACTTAAAATCTCCCATTTTCATAGCAAAAAAAGCCAATCTGCTGAATGTGAAATTGCCTTTTTCATTGTAGCAGCCTGATGGCTCCAGATACAAAATACGTGAGAGGGAATTGCTGGTAACACACAAGATATCGCTCTGATAGACCTTTCCCTCTGAATTAAAACTTACCAAAAGTTCTAACTTACATCTTTTTCAAAAAACAATCACTTTCCTGGTTGTATGAATTGCTTACCTGATATTAATTATAGAAGTAAACACTGCAATAACACTTTTGAGAACAGGAAAGTATCTTGTGCACACATCTGTTTAATTGTGAATGGAAATATTTAAACTTCAGCGTTTGAGCTTCCCAGAAAAGATTTTTGGGAGCTATCCATACAATTCACACATTTGTACTGGGAACATACTCTTGGTGATATGAACCTTGGCCGAGTGTGTCAGACTGCGTAAGAGGGCTCTGGGTCTGAATGATCCATCATATGTGAGGAGTAGATTTGTCTTTAATATGCAAATAAATGAATAACTTTGAGAGCAAGATCCTTCAGACACAGTAACCTACCTATTTTTAGACCATCATTTTTACTGCTGCACACCATGTTCAACTCCAGACATGATAACACCAAGCAACTCACCATCTACCTTGCTGGATAAACTCACAGCACCTTTTGCTCAGAGTTCCAAAGGTAAGAATTTGGAGGTTACCATTACAAAGTGTTTCCTGTAGTCCTTGATTCCACTTCCTAAGCCTAGCGCGCTCTCTCTCTCTCTCTATAAGCCTATGTTAAGTATTCAGACAAACACTGGGTTGCCTTATTGTTGAAGTTCACTATCTGTTCTGTCAGTATGGGCTACTAAGGGAAAAGCATGATGAAGTAGGTTGATAATTAACTGTAAGAGAGCAGTAAAACTCAGCCAGTCACTCTGTCTTTAAGTACCTCCCACTGCATTCTGAAATACCATGTTGGGACCGTATTTTCTGCTTAGAGGAAAGACGGCATCTGTCCAGTATGAATTTGAACAAAATGAGAAAGAGCAGTTAGCTGTACTGTTATGTTCTGCTGTTTAATTCTCTCTTTATTACCGTGTTCTCACTCTACACACGTAGAACGCTTCCTCCACTAAAACTCTGCTTATGTATTTGTTCAATCAGAGTAAGAGAAATTGGCTGGTCCTCTGGCACGCCCGGGGTGAGCAGCAGCAATGCCGGTTTCCCCGCAGAGCCCTCTTCAGAGCTCCAGCCTTATTTACAAGAATTCCCACCAGGGCTGCAATGTTTTTCCATTCATACTGAGATTTTCAAAGTTTGATACAAAGAAATAGCATTAAATGAGCAAAGGTACAGTATAGACCATAATGCAGGTGCAAGACATTCAACTTGGGTTGTCAAAGGGAATTCGTACCAAAAAAAGACCCACACAGGATGCACCACAAACATTTACCCTGCCCATACTACCATATTTTTAAAAATCAGCTGGTAAATGTCACATTGATACTTAGTACAGCATGTGAAAATAATACCCGACTCAAAATGTGAATCTAAACCTAAGATTAAGTGTTTTTAAGCAGTAGATCTCAAAATGATCCCTAAAGAACTTTAGTCTCTTGAGCTTCCCAGCATTGAAAAGCTATAGTGGGGACTTCGAGCACGCTCAAAGTTATCTAGAAGCTGAATGGTAGAACAAGAAATAAGATCTAATGCAGTCACACCGGAATCATACAAGTGTAGAGATGTGGATTCTTAAAAAAAACAACTGACCAAAATACCACAACAAAAAGCCACCAACTGTAAGGCCTCTGACTGGGTGAGAAGAATTGTTGTTATTTTCACAAATACATAGTTAATAAAATCTTAGGAGAGCTGAAAGCATAAGGGGATGACTTTTATTCTAGATGGCTAGCATTTTTATAAAATCTTTATGTTAATGTGTATTTTACTTCATTGTTTGAGCCGCATCTTAACTGATGAGAATAAAAAGTTTGTCAAGCTCAAATTCACGTTTAAGTGTTGGCTTAGTAACTTCCACATTACCTGCTACCCACTGCGTTCTTCTTAAGTGTGTGACTTCTAATACAACGTTGCCCCTTGCCTGCCTGCCTGCTCAGTGTTTGGCTTCCATCTTTTTTTGTTGCGCAGAAAATTCTGAAGAGCAGCAGCAGAGGTGTTTGGCTACTGGGAAAAAAAAAAAAGCTGATAACTTTGCATTTATGAGCAGAAGAGCTTTTTAGAACTATTCAAAACCCCATAAAAACTGTCTACAAAACGTGTCTTACCTGCATACTTGGTGGGCAGAAGATTTTTTTAACCCCCCACCCAAGTATGTGTTGCACAAACTTGTTTGTGTCTTTTAACAGCAAAACTGTTTTGTAACACAGCATCACATTTAAGTATTGTGAATTAATTATTACAAACTTTTAGATCTCGGGAGTTTTAAAATCTGTGGCATCAAACTGCAGTAACTACTCTTTCCAAGTCAGATAAAAAAGCTGCCTTTTAACTCTTGACCTTTTACAGCGCTAGGAAACAGTAATGTTATAGTAAGTTGTTACTGATAATCTGTGCAAAACTTCTGCACCACAATAAGGTGTGTGCATGCTTTCACTGCTCTTTTAATCAATTACCAGTCACTGTTCAAAATTTTGTTTAATAGTAAGATCAATGGCTTCAAGAAAACTAAATTTTATTTGCTTTTGATTCAGATAAAAAGTTGCTTTAGCAGCGAGATTATAATCATAAAAATATTCAGCAGCTACAAAAACTGCATTAAAATCAAGTGTCCTATGCGATGGCATAATCTGCATGTTCTCAACAGAACTTGAGGTTAAAGCTATTAATACAAGAGGTGAATACTTAAAAAAAATTTTTACATCTAAGAAATATACAGACGTTGGCTCTCATTTATAGCATAATACCAAAACTTGTATTTCGTAGATAGCTTTCCATTCCTAATACAGAAGTTCAAAGAATCCTTTAATGTTATTTTTAACTGGCCTCTGCCTCCATCAGGTTCTAAAAGGAAAAAAATACTTGGGAGGTTCAACAGGGAGTGCTCTCTGAGCTCTGCCAGAACAAGGTTTCCATTCCGTATTGATAACCTTTGGGAACAGGATACCTGAACGGGAGGCAAGCGGCCAGCACAGCCTTGTGGGGATCTCCTGTAGATGGTCAGAGAAATGCACAAGAATGTTGAAACAGGACTGACTGTTGCTGCACAGCACAGCTCTCTCTCACACTCCAAGTAACTTTACAAGGTGGGTAGTAAGCTTCTCCTCTTTGTTCTGTAGCAGGTAAGCGGAAACGTTTTTGGGAGGACTTAAGTGCCTTCTGGTTTTCAGACTGTTGAGGAAACAACAGGAGTTTGAAATGCACTCTGTAAGATGCTTGAATGAGCAAGTTAGAGCCTACACTTTGATATTTGATCCAATAAATCACAGAATAGTTTGAGTTGGAAGGGACCTTAAAGATCATCCAGTTCCAACGCCCCTGCCATGGGCAGGGACATCCCACTAGATCAGGCTGCCCAAGCCCCATCCAGCCTGGCCCTGAACACCTCCAGTAACACAGGCAGTTTCACCATTTCACCCAGGGGCCCGTAAAACCGAACACCATGTACGAGGGGGTAAGAAAGTCGATTTGGTTACTCCAGAAAGATTTAATTTTGGCAAGTCTCCACAAGAAGGTCCATGTTGTTTTGATTTTTTCCTGGACTTCCCTAAGAAATGGTTTAAAAATAAATTAACAAGATTCAACTACTTTCTGAGAACATCTTAAAGAATAAAATTTAAAGAGCAAGTCCAAGTAATCAGAAGAAAAATAACTCATCCAATACTACTTCAGCTAAAGCTTGCTTGATGTTTCTTGCAATTTTTCATGAAGAAACTTCTTTAAAAGCCTGCATTGATGAGCCCCAGAACTAAACTGGTGGAAAAGGTGGCTGCTTCTATGGAAGGAATGTTCACGCTTTCAAGGTTAAACAGAGCAGGAAAGAATTTATAATTTTTCTTTGCTACAGTAATTTGTGTTTTTTCTGAGAAAAACCTCTATTTGAGAGCTTTTCATGTAGTACTAACTTCTAACTCACCTTGCAGATTTAGGGAACCCTTGGAAGTGAATTTGTTGAGCATTTTTCACACATTATTTTGAACTTAAATAAAGCTTTGGTTTGCCAGGATTTTTAATTGGATTTTAAGTTTTTTCTTTTCCATTGTCAAATATAAGCTTAGGATTTTCCCAGATATTATCTAAATACAGGAAAATTAAGTTGAAAAAAAATTATTTACTCAAAATATAGACTGAAGCCCTGAAAAGGCAAAAGTACACTTGTTGTCTTTGCTACAATTTAATCTGTAAAGGATTTTACTCAAAAGGCAGAGAGAAAAAATTAGGATGACTATATTTAAAAAAACCTGTGGGACAGACCCTCTAATTAATAGCAATGATGACAAGAGTCCACTGAAGGGATTATGTTGTATCAGAGCTTCTGAATTGTAACCGATACGCTACAAAGCTTGGTTGGGAGTGGATCTGCATCCGACCCAATAAAGATCAGTGTTTAGGCAGACAATAAAAACAAGTAATCAGCTTAAGTAACACATTTGTTTCTAGCAAAGAAGCTCAGTGACACAAATTACTTTCTCTAACTGGGCTGACAATTCTTCCACTTAAATACTACCTGTCATTGCCTTTCCTTCTAAATTGGCCACAAATACAGAGGTATTTGCCCTGCTGTATCTCGTAGTAATCTTATTATTTTGTGTGTAGCCAAAGCTTGTGTATCAGCTGCCCTAAACTGTTCGGGGAAAAAAAAACAAATAAAGAGAAAAACGTCAGTTGTGCTGTAGGTGAAGTTCGGACTCAATGCAAAGAATTACATTGATTGAATTATGTTCATTGTATTGCAAGCCAAGTATTAGCACTGTTAAGCAAATTCATTTCAGTCCACTTTAAATAATGCGTGCACAGCACTTCCCCCCACTTTTTATTTTTAGTCTTCTAGATTGAAGGGATTTGAAGTCACTTGCCAGAGCTCTTCAAAATAAGGGTGCTGTAATGCTTGATGGCCTGCAATTCTCTCATCAGGATCATATTTTATCATTGCACACAGGAGAGAGAAGCCTTTGGGAGACAAATTGTGTGCAAGAGAAGTTATTCCTTTTCTTTTTTAAAAGGAGAAATTAAAACTTGCAATTCTTTGCCTGTGTTAAGCAAGTTAAGAACAGTTATTCACCTATGTTCAGAGAGAATTACAATTTACTGAAAAAAAAGATTCTCAGCTGATACAGGTAATCATTTATTAAGGTAATAATTTATTATTACAGGCAAGTAATACTGGGAAAAAATGTTTTCTTTCCTAACAAGTTATGTCATTGGCCTTAAAGATACGATGGAAATAAAAAGCCAAATAAGATTGATAAGGGCTCAGATTTCCTCTTCTCTGCCTACAAGGATCACAAATGTGTGACCGTCTCTGGGCAGGGATAGCAGACACTACTCTTTAGTCAGCAGCTGTCACAACAGAATTAGATTTTTGTAGTGATTCCCTGAGCAGAAATTGTACGGTTGTACAGTTATATTGTGGATATTTAAACAGTGAGGTTAATAACTATGGAAGCGCATACTTATTGCTTGAACTTGCTGAGAGTTTTGTTAGCAGAAGTGCCTGTAACGTGATAGATTTTTGAAATTTGGTCCAGTTCATTAGATCCAGGAAAGAGAGGCTGAAAACTGCAAGGTAAGAGATGTTATTATCACTAGAGGATGCACAATTAAACTAATTTAAGTGGCACAGCTGCCACTTTGGTTAAAAAATATTTAATTTAAGAGGAAGATAAATTTTAGGGTTATTAATTTGTGGACAGTTTTATGCCAGCCAACAACTGAAGGATAACATGTGAGCAGGAGATCAATACAACTGCATGTTTGGATGGAAAGGGTAGTTTGGATTATATAGCAGAGATGGTAGTTGCCATCTCCTCACAGGTGTGGGATAAAATATGTAAAGAGAACATCCCTCCTGGTGAAAGGCAATGGTCGTGGGATTGTGTCTCTTCTGGTGAAGTGGCAGATCCTAGAAGACAACATGTTTTCCTTCGTTTAAGACAGCAGAGTTAGTTAAGCTGTTCCTCTTGCTGTGTATGCAGACAGAAGTATATATTTTAAGAAACATTCTACTCCTAACACACAGGTTCTTCGCAAGCAGCAATACCAGAAAGATGGCAATTTGAACTGCATTCCTATGCTTGATCATCTGTTAATATAAAACTAATGGAGTCCTTGAAAACATTGTTATCAACAGGACAACCTGATTATACAAGTCAGGTCCACTAACATTTGTTTCATACACATGTTGCCTTTTTCCACATGAGCAGAGCATTTCCTTGGGTTTATCATTTAAAAAACATTTCAGTAGCACCATGTGATTCTTGAAGGTAACACTTTGTAGGAAGAAACTTCTAACTGTCCGCAGATTCAAACAGTTGACTGCACGCTTCCCTGAATGTCTTCATAAAGCTTCATAATCCCAGCACCATGATTTGTAAGGAACAAAAAGAGGGAGACCAAGATTTGAAAGATAAGCACGTCTGAGTAAAAGACTAAAAATTCTTACACGATGTGGTGTACAGCATAAAGGCCTACACTAATGTTCAACAGCAAAAACAACAAGGGGCACTTAAAAGGAAACAAACATGTCCATGACTTCCTTTAGCATGGCAAGGCTGTTTCTCTTTTAATTCTGTAATTTCCAAACAACATCACTGGTTTCTCTCTGAACACACCTACCAGGTTTCTGAAAATGTGCAATGTTTGCAAAGAATGAAATTCGTTACATTAAACTAATTTCATGAGGAAATATCTTTAAGGTTCTTTTGCCCTAAGAAAACTTCAGTTTGCACCATGTAATTTTCTTGCCACACTTCAAAGCCCACCTGATTCAAACCGAAATGGAAAAACATGGCATTTTTAAAGCTTTTGGTCCCGATTTACTTTTCAAAAGAACTGCCACATTTGGGATTTTTCTGTTAACAGTTTTCTGACTGAAGTAGAACTGTTTCTACAAGTTAGCAGGCAAAGCATAAGGGTTGTCATCTAATGTGATGGTGATGGCAGCAGCTGCACTTACCATGTGGAGGAGGAAGGAAGAAGCAAAGCAAATGTTATCACTCCTGGTTGCATATCAGAGACAGCAGTGTGGGAGGAGAATAAAGAATTGCTGCTGTTGCTAGGGCACAAAGATATTGAAGAAATACGCATGGTGGTTATTTTTTTTCCTTGAAGACCAGTGACAATTTTTTTGAGTTACAGTTTCACCATCGTCAAAAAGCTTAAAGGACTTTAATCTGGGTTTTCGTGAACTCTCCCTTAATCAGAATCTAATTTCAAAATATGCCAGGACTTAAGATCCTGGCACAAGCATCTTAAACATACTATATTTTAAATCAAAGTAGTAAATCAGAGTGGATTCTCTAATCTCCTCTGGTTTTGCAGAATAGTAAGTCAAAAAAAATGGGAAAAATTTTATCACCAACTGCTCAACAAGCTTGGAAATGATCAGGAAATGAGCCAAAGTCTGTTCAGAGAGAAAGCAGAGAACACACATTTTTACCAAACTCAAATATGAATCGAATGGGGAAAAAAACAACCAAACAATAAATCAGCCAACTGCCTAAAAATCTTATTTGACTTGTAAATAATATTTATTAGTACTATATTCTCTTGAACATCCCACTGCCTTATTACTAATCTGCCATAGGGTGAACCAAGTGCCACACAAGGCAGCTTCCACAAAACCATGGAAACAAAGATCGTATTACCCATACTTTGAGTTATTTACCTGTAATTTTCTTGATTAATAATAAGCAAGGCCCTGTGCTGACCAGTGTATCTTGGGATTTCATAGCAGTCACAGCCAGCACGGGGCTATCAGTTTTGTGACTATAGTAGCCATTTGTAAGTAAGCATTCAGGTGCTGGGTACCAGCATGTGAAGACACTGCCTATGTGGCTGCTTAGAATAGATACTCCTACAAGATCCAAAATCTCCTAACTTCAGGGTATTCTACTGCAAAAATAAGTGAAGTTTTTTGACAAATTAGAAACACTGAAATATTCAAGTAAATATTTTCCTTAAATGTGTGAAGGAGTCATTGTAAAAGAAATCACAGATTACTTCAGCAATAAACTTTCAGAAATCCCAGCAGAAGTATTATAGCAGTAAAACCGCATTTAAATAGCAGGTAGCTCCAGGTTTGAAGATAGCTGTGTCCCATAATACATGCAAATACTGTTCTGTACATCATTAAAAGGAAGAGTTAAGAGTTAACTGAAAAGCATATGGTCTATTACTGAAAGGAAGATTGCTAAAGAGGGCATCTGGATTATGTTATTTTCTTAGAGTGCCTGTGTTTAAGAGGGATATGATAGGTGGCTTTGGCTTCTCTTTGCAACAGTTTCTCCTGTACACTTCCAAATCTTAAAAGAAAAATTCATGTCCAGAAAGTAAAATTTAGTAAATTGATGTTTGAAATCCTTGCTCTTCAGACATTGGCACAAGATTCTGAAACTGTCAGGAGAACAGATTTCAATAAAGAAATCTTCTGAAAGGCAATACCTTCTGCTCTCTTTTGTATAAATAACTTCCACTAAATGTAGGCACTGAACTCTATCACTTCTTTCCAGGTTAAGACAGAAAGGAAAATATAAATTAATAGAGGACTAAGAACAGGTTTTTAGTTTGGAACAAATGCAGGCTATAATGCATCTGATTCACTTCAGGTTTTAGCCAATAACAAACTTGCTTGTTCATTCCTCTACATCAGGCATACGGTTGTAGAAGCAACTGCCTATGTATTTTTCAAAAACTGTGCTTTTATTCATGAAGAAGAATTACCTTCTCAGAGTAAAGAGAACAATACTGACGTACTTTGCTTTCAGTTAAATAGTCTCACATAAAATTACTACCTTTATTAATATGTTTTCTGCTTTCACATCTCTCTGAAATATGCTGTCTCTATACCAATATCAGCACACCAAAGAGAAAAGTTCAGTAAAAAGATAAACATTATCACCGTTTCATTTTTTTTGTAAAAAAAAAACTTAAACGCTAACACGTTCATCAAACTTATCAATAGTATAGGCAATAAAAATGAATTTTGCCACTGTGATGAGTGAACAGCAACAGATATGAGAACAAGATAAGGATAAGGCCAGGAAGGCAAGGCCAGGCTTTCTGCTTTTTTTCTCTCCAGGGCTAACAAGGACTGCAAGGGCCACCCGTCCCACGCGGGCTGGGTGCAGCAGGCACTGAAGCATCTCTGGGGGGCTGGCACAGCACGGGCTGCCTACTTGCTGCCTTGCAGAGCTCTGCTAGAGGCTAAGATGCATCTGGTTCTCCCTGCAGCAGTCTGCGACCCCAGACAGTGGTAGGTCTCTGCTTAGAGATAACCCTGAAAATAAATGTACCAAACATTTATTGTAAAGCTGTTCCTGAACCAGGTCTCTTACCTATATATGTGATCAAGACATTTGCAGAACTGGTACGTGTTGTTCTTATTTTTTTTTCAGGTAATGGCTTTATCCTTCCTGGAATCAAGTTTCAAGTTGTACAAGTCCTTTTCCACAAACGACAGAATACAAAGCATTACTCTTCAGCTTCCAGTAGTGCACTGATATTACCTTTTTCAGTTATACTATTTCTGTTGTTTATATCTAGCTTTTTAATCCATTTTCCACTCAACTTCAGACATAATTTAGATTTCAGTATGCACCAGAAAAGCTCAGCTAACAATTGCCAATTCAATAGTCTGTAATCTGCCTTAGCTTTTACTGCATTGTTTTCTTGCACTACCTGTTTTCCCATGTTCTAACAGAACTGGAATACATCACTTCTAAATATCTAACTTCCTCTCTAAATAAAGTAACTGTCCTTAAGGTTCAAGAGTTACATCAATCACCTCAAATTACTGCGATGCTTAAATGACGGTGATTCACATTTGACTTGCAAATTAAAGGTTAACCTATTGCTGTTGTGCGATAACGATAGTTATAAAATTTATCTATTTTTCAGAGCCATTTAGGAACGACTCAGCTTTTTTTCTTTTACAGGCTCCAAAGGCCTTTCAATCTTGCTGTAATGCCTTTATGTAATGCTGCAATGTCATCAACTGAGGCAGAAATGATCACATTTTTGAAAAACAAAGCAGGTACTGATCTGCCTGATGACAGCAGTATGACTAATTGGCAGGGGAGGAGGAGGGAGGCCATCAGGACACTAACTCATTGAGGCTACATGTCCTAGCAGCCAGCGGGACTTGTGTTCTGAACCGATCACAGTCCTCCTCCAGTCAGCCACATAATCCTCTAAGCAGGATTAGATAACAAAGCACTTGAAACAGAGCACCATTTACATCGGGAATTGTAGTATTATTACCTCAGAAGAGATAAATGGTGTTCTCAGCATCAGGATTTGTGTCATTTACGGTACAAAGTATTTTATAAAATGCAGATTAGTACTTCGAAAAATCAGGTCTTCATAAAAGGAAGTCATGCTTGATAGCTTTTCATTGCAGGTCACTAGTGAAATCTGGAGCAGATGCCCTTCTACTCCAGATTTATCATTAAAAAATCATTAAACTGGAAGTAATGATGAAGTGGATCATAAGGCGGTGGCACTCAAGGCTAGAATTGTTTTTGCTTAAGGCGTCTTCCCCACCTCTCTCTGAGCTATATTTCTTTCATCACTTTAAGTGACCAAACTGGTCTTGATTAAAGAAAATACTGGGTTTCAGTTATGAAATTACTTGTGATACACCATATCTAATAGCAAGAGTATTATGACTTTCCGTATAGACAAATAGCCTTGTCTTCATTGAAGTAACATGAATTTGTCAGTTTATTAAGGAAAAAAACCCAAAAGGATAAACTTTCCAAATTAGTAGCATTACAGTGAAATGTTCTCCTAATTACAGACATGCCTCCATACACCCTGCTAAATTAGAACATAATCTTCGGTCAACCCCTGCTTCAAGTTTTTCTTCATTACAAAATTCTGTACAAACCACGTTAGCCTCTAAATTTTTTTAACTTAAAGCTTTTCAAAGTTGTTCTGCACCTATATTAAACTTAATTTTGCAAGTTTCAGAGTAGTTAGAAGATGACAAGCATTTGCATTGCTATAGAAATCTATAGAAGATAACAAATCATCTGAGATGTAACTGCTTTTGTACACTCTGAAAACTGTTTTGTGACAGAGCATCGCTAATGAACACAATTTAATTGTTCTACAAATGAGTAATGCACTCTTTCAAATCACAATGGCACAAATTCAAAAGGAGCTCCTTCTACTTGCCATTGTTATCTAGATATCCTCAGTCAACAAGCGTTCTGGCTCAGAACTAAGATTAATTTTCAAATTAAACTACATAATTGGAATTTTTGCCATATTTACTGTTTGAAATGACTGCCACATTACATTGCTTGAATTTGCAATAAGCCACAAGTACAGTTGTTTGAGAGGAAAACAAACAAAAACCTCTTTCTGCCGCATAGGAAATTGTGGAGTTGAAACTCCAACATTAATTTCTGAAAAATGCAAAATATTTTACAAATTAAATACTTTAATACTCCAAGATACTTAGTAAAATTTATTATAATCTCTATAGGAATCCTGTTGTTAATTTTCTCATTTTATTCTACGATTTGAAATGCTCCACCCCATGTGCCAACACCTTGTACAAGGTGAAAAAAACGATGTTGCATTATAGGAAACACCATCCAGATACAAAATTCAGACCTTAAAGAAGAACCAGAAATGTATAGAAATTCAGGTAGACCCAGATTAATGTTTAGATAACCACTAAGCACAGCATTTCAGATTACAACTGAACACAGATTTCATTTTTAACTAAATCACCATGCCACAAAAAAAGGAGATTTTTAAAACTAGGTGGCAGGAAAGCAGTCTCCTTACAAAAAACTTGAATTTTATAATAAATATATTTTAAAGTGAAAAGAACATATCCGACCACACTGAAACTCTTAGACTAATTTCCATCTGCATGCAATGCTTAATATAGCAGGCTTTTTTATATGAAAACACTGAGAAATATAAGCAAATGAAAGCAAATTATTCTGAGGTAAAAAAAGGTAGTTAAAGAATAAGCTTAAGCGTTCTGATTTTTGAAGTACAGTATCTTTCCTAGAAGGAGAGGTTGCAGGGCTGTTTTCAACTCACCAGACTAACTTACTGTCCAATGATGACTCCCCTCCTATATGCTATTAGTCTGAATTTATAATTTAACAGCTTTATCCTGGAAAAATAAAATGTTTTATTAAAAACAGCAAATATTCATATCTACTTCCATGATGAGCAAGCAACTGTATTTTAACCTCAAATTCTTATCTAGGTCAGGAACAGGGTTATTCCCTTTGTTAGAGATCTGAATACTCAGTGTCACTAATGTAATGTTTGAGAACAACTCTTTTACCTGTTCTATTACACTGAACGGCAGTTACGTGCTCAGTTATTTAAATCAATCACCCATCTGTTAAGATGTTACAAATTTTTAACTATTAAGAAAAAAAAAATCTTCTTTTAATACTGAATCGTAAGTAACTGCCTCTTTATTTGCTCTATCCAGCTCCTTTGGTGTCCATATGACATCTGGTTTTAAATCAGCATTTGTTCAAACCACTTCTGCAGGAACTCTTGAAGTTTTTTTGTTTTCCATTTGCTTCAACACAGAGCTCCAGAATTTTTAATTATAGGAGGTTTCAGGGAACAATGTTATTTTACAGACAAAACTTGGCATAAGACTAGATATAAAAACTGAAAATAATTATTAACTGATACAGTAGTTTCTGAAACAAATGGGAATAACTTTCTTGTTATATCATTACAGTCCTGGCCTAACAAAGAACCTATTTAAGTCGTGCTTCTTGTTACACAAAGCAAGTATTTTGTATTGTGCAGTCAAGGTTGTTTTGCTGTTTTCATGTAAAGTTCAACTGTAGGAATAGATGGCCACTGACCTGACTGAACAGAAATCTTGTACGTGCATCCATGTCTTAAACAAGCGGGTATATTGGTCTGGAAGGAAATAAAGAGTAAAGCAGTATGGCACAAAGTTTCCCTATGAATTTTATAATATGTAGCAGTGAAAAACCAGGTGTAAAAAACTTAATTCCACTTTGATCTATACAACAAGGGTTTGTGTGTTTCTTAAGCATATGCTACATACCTTTTGTCAGCTCATAAATATTCATGTGCATAAGTTCACATATCAGTGAAAGGCAACCAGCTTTTTTTATCAGAGAAAACAAATAAGGAGACTTTAAGCTAGAAATGTTGATTTTTACATGATATAGGAAAAAAGTACATAATTTAACCAGTACTGAAATGGACATTTTCATTTTTAATTGATAGTTTCTCATAGAAGTTTTTCAACTTAGAGTCTGAGGTACCATAATTTTAATTTATACTGTGCAAAGTGTTGTTGCAAATTTCTAGTAAATTAACTGACACAATTTTACAAAAAAAACAGCAAAGCCATTATTTTATACATGAAAACACTTTATAGTTCAGTCCCCAGCAGTGTTCTATTGTATGGAAATGAGTATCTGACTGCAATCTGTGTTTTGCTGACAACAGCAGTTTTAAGTATTATCACAATATGATAATACATCTGACACTTCATTTTCCATTTCACTGCCATGCAGAGGCAGACTTCTTCAGGTCTTCAGTTTTCCTTTTAAGACAATTGCAGTAAAGCACATCCTCTCTACAATGCTCCATTAACCCAGACAGTACAAGGTTAAGGGCATGATCTGCAATTCAGTTTGCACACAGAGCCAGGCGAGCTGGCCGGCCATCTGGATTGCACTTCATTAACAACACGGCAGCTGAAGCTGAGAATTCCAGAAAGCGAAGCTGCTGACACAATTACCAGCTTGCCATATATTAGTAGAAAACAGGTCTGTCAATAAAAGTACAGTACCAGAGACCTCAGCAGAGGAATAAGACAGCCTGAAGAGCAAGAAAAAAACACTTTAGAGCAGTCAACAAGTTTTGTGTCAAGTACTTGACTAATGTAGTACATCTCTGCTGTTGCATAACGATGAAGCAGTAATGGAGTAAATACTATCATAAAACCTGAGATCTTTGTGAGACAGAAGGTATCATCAGAAGACAAAGACACCTAAGTGCCTGACGAGGCAAAAAAACCTCAATTTCATCACTGACTGATTTACATACATAGAATACATAGAATCATAAGGTTGGAAAAGACCTTTGAGATCATCAACTCCAACCATACCTGTCCACTACTAAAACATATCCCCAAGCACCTCATGTACTCGCCTTTTAAACATCTCCAGGGATGGTGACACAAGCATCACCAATATCAACTTCCTCTGACAAAGCTTAAGGCCATTTTCTCTTGGTCTCTTCTCCCAAGAGATAGGTGATAGGACAATACCCACCTCTCTACACCCTCCTTTTAGGTACTTGCAGAGAACATAGAACATAAAAGCATTAGCCAGTGCCTCATGTACTCCAGTGTGTATTTTGCATAAAAGGATTCAGACAAGTTTACCTAGCTGATTTCAGGTATTTCTTTGCTATCCTCTGCCTAGGGATCTGAAAAAACCCAAATGTTAAAAGTTCAGTAGAACTAGATCTGGATTTACTGAATTTACTGAATTTCTTTCCAAATTCATACCTCCGCCTAACTGGGAGGTCTGAGCTTCTATTATTTGCCAAGAGATGTCTGTAAAGTTGCCTGTGAAATGATACGGCCAAATGGTTTCCTTGGATCCCCAGTTCAAACTGGTGAGTCAAACCAAGATCCTTGAAGTACCAGAGCCTGTTCCAGCAGATGAGATTTCCTTACCAAAATACTGTCTCCAGCAGGTGTGATGTTCAAGCACTCACGGGATATGGGACATGAGTTAAAATCACCTGCAAGTATTACATATCACAATATAAAACCAGAGAAAGTGAGATGTACATCAGATCATCTTAACAAAAAAAGGCACAAAGACTTCAGAATTTGTCAAATTTGTTTGGTTTTTCTCTGTTGGAATATAAAGCTGGTTACATGCCTACAAATTGCCTCTAGACCCCAAAATTACAACTTCTTGTAACATAAGGATATTAGGATGTGGACTCAGCCTCCTCAGCACTTGTATCTCCCTCTGATTATTCACTTATTCCATACTAACAGAAAGGAAGACTGACTTGCAATCAGGGACCGGGTTATAGATGTCTGTCTTCTCTGCCATAAGATTGTCAGAATCTACTCCACTTCAGTCTGCAATTGAACTTTCAAATGCAGGACACAATAAATTGTTTGCCTGCTTTGTTTCTTTATAGAAGAAATCAGTTATCAGGATAATGGCAGTCTGGAGTAGCTGGACTTACCCGAACAAGACAAGAAGCAACGTGTTGTGCTCCAGATATCAGATGCCACGCCAAGGAGCTAGCTGGGAGGAATTTCTGTGTTGCATAATAGTAGGTAGGATACTGTTTACTCTGCCTTGGTGTAGCGTACATTCCAACTACTGCTCAGCACAAGGCAGAAAGTGACAATCTAGCCTTGCCAAACTTAACACTTAAAATTAAGTTTTGATGGTAACCTTTCACATGAAAAATATACACTATTCTGCTACTGTTTAATCATTATGTTGCCCTCTTACACATTAATAAACACTAGATGCTAAAGAAACTCTGGGGAGGCAGCAGGAAACAAAGAGTTTTGCACACTGTTTAATAGATCAGAACAGGACACACGCTTTTTTACAGCCATACTTAAAGCTAAACACCAAACCAGCATTTTCTGATTTGAAACTAGGAGAAATACCTTGTACTGGCAACTTCTGTTTAAAAAACTGCTATCTGTTTCTAAAAGACTTAATTACAAGAAAATAATTTATCAGTCAATTTATCAAAAGCTTAAGGGCCTAACAGAGGTTTTAAACATACTACAAGGAAAAAAAGAGTCTGCTTCTTACGTCCTGCCACTGAACTGTGTATTCTCTGCCCTTGATATAGTTAAGCAGTTAGTTTAAGTACTATTTTGATCATAAACTGGACAATGTGGTCGGCAGTAGATAATGCATAAATGGACCAACAGCTCTCTTAACAACACAACAGAGAATCAGAAGCCACATTACTCAGTCATATTTCTCTTTTTAAAGAAAATTTATAGTCTTTAAAGCTTTGAAAGCATTGTGAAATTTAACCCAAGAGCAAAATGCCCCATTTTACTTTGCATGTACAGATGGGTCACTTTCACTGATTTCACTAGGAACTTAATATATTTAACTGAGAATACAAAGTCAGTGACCCAAAAAACCTTGTTTGACATACATATTGGGGAGAATGTCAAGTCTAAGTCTACATCCACACAGCCCTCTCCTCTATTTCCCTAACTGATAAAAAGCACTTATTTTGTGACTATATAGCATCTTGCTATGGATGTAATTAAATATAAAAGCAAATATAAAGCAGAAGTCATGTTATACATGGACTAAGGATAAATACCATGGGTTTTAACTTGCATAAGAACAGTAGTTAAAGTAAGACTGAAAAAACTACTGCCAAAGGGGAGGACTGACACATTTCTTCCTCCCATTATTATTTACAGGGAAAAAAATAAATTGGCACAAGTATTTTCAGTGCCTTTGGAAAGGCAGAAAACAACTATTTAGTCCTCATTATTCTCATCTCACCCTCGACCCAGTGGCCAGGCAGTATTTAGCGTTTAGTACAGTACCCAAGGAAATAACCCCAATGCCAAACGGGAAGGCCCTGCATAATCAGCAGCAAAGTTCCCTTTCTGTAGTATACGTGAACCTCTTTAATACAAGTGCACCCAAAAAACTTCACTCAGTCTTAATTACACATTTCCACACTGAATTTAAATAAGATTTTCTGTAGTACTATGATACTTCTGCACACTTTGCAACATGCTGTTTCGTGTGTTCACATGCATAGACTTCCCATCCCCAACATTCGGTGTCTTCAGAACATCCGAAAATTTTCCCTCTTCCATCTTGTCAACTGGTTTATATTTTAAACCCCAAAATATACTGTTTGTTTAAAATAAAAATTGTTACGAAAACTGCATATCAAGCCGTACTTGATTTGTTACATTCTGAGGAATGGAAAATTTTTAAATAAAAGTATTTTTGTTAACACATAAGGTATTTATGTATGTCTGAGACAATAAACTGCTACCACCTTGCTCAGACATGATGCCTCTGCACACAGTACTTCCTACCTTTTTTCTGCTGCGTGTTAGCAACACACCTGAACTACTTGCTTCTTTCACAAAACTCACGTTTATTTACGTTGTATTGAAAACATAAAATTATATTGAAAAGCAAGCATGTCCTGCCATTGTTCCACCACGGGCTTTTTGTTGGTTTGGCAGGGCATTTTTGGGGTTTCGGTTTCGCTTTTCTTTAAGCGAAGTAGTTGCTGATTTTAAAGCTTTACTCCTCTATAAAATACATATACTACTTTTGTACTAGGCCAGAAACAATGCTTGATTTTGATAATGACGTGTACCAAATCTAAAGATGTGAAAATCAGTCTATTCTAGTTCTGCAGAATTTTAAGAGATGAAGCAGATAACATAAGGGTTATGAAGAAAAAAATACTTATATTCATTTCTGAGTCTTTTCATCATTTCCTTCAGGATTGACATCTTTTCTTTCCTCCTTTATTTGCCTTCAGCTTTGTGATTTGTGTTCCTTACCAATCCCACTGCCTGGTTCTTCACCCGCTTTGCCCTCCTGTTTCCCTTTATTTTTAGCACATACAGATTCTATCCTTGATAATTCTTACAGTAATTTCATCTGAGCAAAAACCAATTCTGCTTAGCTTTATGCTGCTGTTGCTTTTGACATAGTCTTACAGATCCAAACCCAGTCATTCTGAGGGAGGCAGAGCAGGAGAGCTCTTTTATCATATTCAACCCTTTCTGCGAGTCAGAATAATTGTAGGAGTCTTAAGCAATGTCGACAGCAGTGAATTCAATGAAGTGCAGTTGTCTGTATTAGTTACTGTGACAACAGTTCCTGGCATGAATCAGGCCTGTGACAACCACCACCCTCCTAGGCACCTTCCCAGCCTGACGTGAGGACTCCTTCTAAGGTCATTCCTAAAGCAGTTTCTGTCCTACTGCCTTGTTTTGGAGGATAAGAGAATTTACTAGCATAGATGTGGGCCATTTCATGCCAGCTGCACTTTGTATCCAAGAAGATTTCCAGATATGTTTAATTTACAACTATAAATACATCCTCACGGTGGAGAAAGCCTGCCAAGAAATTTTGCGGAGGGAAAAGTTACTCAGGCAGGGATGTTCTAACACTGTCTTCCAACTCACATTTAATTTGTGTTGTCTTCATCTCTTTTCTCCTCCCCAACTTTCACACATACTCCTGCTAAAAAAAAAGAAAGTCTTTCCTCTACTTGTGATACAAATGCTTATATTGTAACGAGTTGGAACCCTCCCCTTGCAAATCCCTTTTCTCTAGTACAGTAGCAGCACTTCATCTAAAGTTGCTCTTTGCATTTTCATCACCTGCTGCTTAGGCTTTCTAATCATTATCAAACATGCTGGATCATAAACTAATTAGGCTACCTAAATTTGAAAAAATAGGAAAAAGCAGAGACAATCAAAGACACCATCTAATGCACATTATAGAGACGATTTACATATAGATCTATTTTAAAAGCAGAAACAGAATTTAAAAATTAATATGGGTAAAGGAGGCAATCTCCAACAGAGACTCCAGAATAGGGAAGAGACTATGAGACTGTTTAATTCATGTGGTTGTTATTTGATAAGTGGCCAATTAGTGCTTTAAGCAAGGTGATCCCCGGCCTTCATCGTTCACTAAGCAATGCAACTGAGCCAGGAACATGCTCTGTCAGAAATCCCTCTTTGCACCATGCTTTCTTCCCCCACCTCAAGTTTTAATTTGCCAACTAAACAGCTAAATATAAGATGGGGACTCTAAATTCAGAATACTTAAATCTCATTCTTACAGAATTCCAAAGAGAAAGTGTCAACGGTGGATTTTTTTTGGTAGCAACTGATACTCTCCAATCAGCCACATTTGCACTGGCTACGTTATATGTTCGTACATCAGAGCCATTCCCTGTGGCAAAAACACCCAAGGCAGATACAAGAAAAGAGCTCTATAATTCTAATAAGTGGCAATTGCACATTTCACACATTTCCCCTTTCTTGAATGCAAGCAATTGATTCTCTGGCATAGAAAAACTTCAAATCATATTATCTGAAAATAAGATCTTAATATTTATGTTATACCAGCCATAGGTGTAAATGGACCAAAGTACTTGGGCAGAGAAACACAGGGAAAGCATTATTGTACATATTTATTGAAAATATTAGATAGCCAGATAGTGTATGTTTATAAAATTGGATCTTGTTTATATTTTCTTTAGACACAACTTTACTCCTACGGGAGAAGGTCAGATAATAAGAGAGGGCTCAAAATATGCTGGGGTTTTTTTAAATTTTAAGCTGAAGAGTTATAATGGTGTAAGATGAGTTAATTCTTCACACACTTTAAAACACTCAGCACTTAAGTTTTTTCATGTAAGCATGTTATTTTAATTTTTCACAATAGAGTGCTGTATGTACCAACTAAAAACTCCACAAAGAGCAAAGAACTGAGGCTTTAACTTGGCAATGAAGATAGAGTCATCCAGTGAAAACAACAACAGCAAAGACCCGAGTCATTTCAACTGATTGAATTAAGCACAGAATCAGCAATGAAAATTGCGTTATTTGAAATGTCTCTTTGATGCATAAAATCGAAGCGTAAACTCTCAAACAAACAGGCCTCTGAAGGCAAAAGAGCTTTTCTCCCAGGGAGGAAATGAGAACGATCATATGACGAGTTAGTTATCATTTAATGAGAAGCTAAAAGGAACTCAGACGTTGCAAGAACAATAACAAAAAAAGTTAACACAGACTAAGAAGAAATAAAAGTCAGACTCCAAATGTACTAACAACTGTAAAAGAAATTTTGAATTTGTATCCACAAGCCAAGATTTCTGGATATTCTTAAAAATCCACTTCAGCTCCACATTACTGATCCTGTCAAAGCGACCAAGTGGCAAGAAAACCCACCAAAACAAGGGACTTCAAACACACGGAAAGGGGACAGTCAGGCACTGCAATGTTAAGCATGAAACTTATTACAGCCACAAAATAAAACTAATTACCAAGTCATTTACCCAAATTTGTGGTATTCAAAGATGAAAAATGACAGAATAGGTAAACATTTAATCAGCATGAAATGTTTGAGGGTGAAATTAAATGAACAGTATTTTAATTACACTTGCGTATAACATCAAAGAATAAAGAAGACCTCATCAGTAATTCTTACATTACATCTTTAATGAGATAGATGTTGCCTAACCTCTTCCTTCCCTTGCTTCTGTTTCAGTGCACAAAGATAGTTAAGGCTTAGGATGGTTAGTGGAAAGGCAGATAAGTTAGGCAAATGGAATGAAATTCCTCATAAATCAACAAAATAGGTAAAAATACACAGGTGAAGTTATTTGTAAGAATAAACTGCAGCAATCTGAACTACCCTAACACCAAAAAAGTGGCCATGAGAACCTGAGAGGTAATCGTTCAATAGAAGGATTGTTTAATGTGCGAGGGCCCAGTATTTCGACACAGGTCTTCAGCGTTGCCAGGTTCACCTAAACATTCTGATCAACCTTACAGATGATGAAATTAAATACCTATATAACTCAAGATGGGACAGCAAAACAAGATTCAGAACTGGTTTCCAGCCATGTTCTCATTAGGGACTTTCTTTAATTATGGAATTAAAAACTACATCTGCATTACTGTAACTAGAAAGCACAATCACCAACCAGACCTGAAAAATCCAGTGCAAAATGACATAAAAGACAGCACTGCAGTAGCCAGACCAGGATATTCTAAAAGCCTAAAGAAAATATTTTGTTGCAAAGATATAAAGGTGCAGAGGAAGAAAAAGACATGACGTTTAACTACAACGCTGATGCATGTGGGAAGAGAGAAATAACAACAAACAAACCAAAAAGCAGCAGGCAGCTCGGCTTCAGCCACAGTTACGAGGCCACGGCACATAATTATTGCGTTCAGAAACACGCCAGATGCGCAGGGTATGAGGGGATTTAAGGCTGACGTAGCAACGACGAGAAAAGCGTGTGAGGGAGCCCCAAGACAGACCGGGAGGCAGACGGGCCGCTGACTTCCCGGCACCGGGAGCAACGTCTGTCCGCGCCCCTGGGAAGGGAGGGGCCGGCATGCAGGGACCAGCGCTTACGTGCGAGATCCCGGAGCAGGCGGCGGCCCCGGTGCTCCCCGCGGTCCCGCACGGCGCAGGGCCGGCTGCCCGCCCCTCACGCCCTTACTGTGGCTCCCGCGCCCGCCGCAGCTCCCGGGACGGGCGGCCGCGCCCCTCCCGGACCACCGCCATGTTGTGTCCCCGTCACCCTGGCAACCGCGCTCGCCCCGCCCGCCGGGCCGCGCATGCGCACCTCGGGCGGAGCCGGGGAGGAGAGCGGTGGGTGCCGCTCGAGCGCGGATCGGCGAGGGGCAATGCGCATGCGCAGCACTGGGAGGGTGGGGGAGCGGGTAGTGCGGCTAGGGGCGAGGCACTGCGCATGCGCACAAAACGCGGAGGCGGTTGAGGGGCGAGCGCCATGATGCACTGCGCATGCGCAGGCGAGGACCGCGAGTGCGCAGCTGGGGGTGGGAGGGGAGAGGAGGCGAGCAGCGCGCGTGTGTGTCGAGGGTGACGAGTGGCTGCTGGGGGGGGGGGCACTGCGCATGCCCAGTATGGGGGTGTGGCCGGCGGCGGGAGTGGGAACGGGGAACGGCGGGGTTGCTCGGTTCTTTTCTGCTCCCTCGCGGGTGCCGCCCGCCTCTGCAGCGCCCAGCCGGAGCTCAGCCCACGGCATGTGCTTTCAAGGCCGAGAGGGAAAGCTGCCTGTGGAGTAAAAAAGGGAAACGTTAGGAGAAGGGGAACCATTTTTCCGTGTGAACAGAGATCCTGACGGTGCGTTTGATGCCGCAAACCCCGGCAAATAAATTCGTTTTGGACTTTTAGAAAGCGAGCATCCTTTATCAGCCCTCGGCAACACGGAGTGATCCCCCATCAGTCGTGTGCAGGCAGGCAGGGCAGACGAGGGAAAGGCTTGGAGTTACGTGAAGCCTTTGACACAGATCGCTGGGCGGGAAATGGAGTTAAATCCAGCTGGAGGCCAGTTAGAAGTGGGGTTCCCCAGGGCTCACTGCTGGGTCCAGTCCTGTTCAATGTCTTTATCAGTTTGTTGGTGACACTAAACTGAGTGGAAGTGTGGGAGGCTCTGCAAAGGGACCTGAACAGGCTGGACTGCTGGGCTGAGACCAACGGCATGAGGTTTAACAAGGCCAAATGCTGGGTCCTGCACTTAGGGCACAACAACCCTAAGCAGAGGTACAAACTAGGAGAAACCTGGCTGGAAAGCTGCCAGGAGGAGAAGGACCTGGGGGTGTTGGTTGACAGCGACTGAACATGAGCCAGCAGTGGCCCAGGTGGCCAAGAAGGCCAATGGCATCTTGGCCTGTATCAGAAACGGTGTGACCAGCAGGTCCAGGGAGGTTATTCTCCCTCTGTACTCGGCACTAGTGAGACCGCACCTCGAGTACTGTGTTCAGTTCTGGGCCCCTCACCACAAGAAGGATGTTGAGGCTCTGGAGCGAGTCCAGAGAAGAGCAATGAAGCTGGTGAAGGGGCTGGAGAACAGGTCTTATGAGGAGCGGCTGAGAGAGCTGGGTGTTGTTTAGCCTGGAGAAGAGGAGGCTGAGGGGAGACCTCATTGCTCTCTACAACTACCTGAAAGGAGGTTGTGGAGAGGAGGGAGCTGGCCTCTTCTGCCAAGTGACAGGGGACAGGACGAGAGGGAATGGCCTCAAGCTCTGCCAGGGGAGGTTCAGGATGGGCATCAAAAAGAAAATTTTCACAGATAGGGTCATTGGGCACTGGCAGAGGCTGCCCAGGGAGGTGGTTGAGTTACCTTCCCTGGAGATGTTTAAAAGATGGGTGGATGAGGTGCTGAGGGGCATGGTTTAGTGATTGGTAGGAATGGTTGGACTCGATGATCCTGGGGGTCTTTTCCAACCTGGTGATTCTGTGATTGAATGGTGTCAGGAAAACACTGTCTAAAAGAAAGCATGCTGTCAGGGGCCCATTCTGTCTAACTTTAGAAATAAATACCATTACTTTGATGAAACTTTACTTCGGCTTAAGACAAAATATTCCACTTTTTGTAATGGTAACTACTTTTTGTATTGCATTAAACAGCCAGAGGAGTAAGTGCTTTCTGAGCACAAGTGTTACAAAGAGCGGCTGAGGGAACTGTGGCTTTTTAGTCTGGGGAAGAGGACGGTGAAGGGAGACCTTATAGCTCTCTGCAGCTCCCTAAAATGAAGTTGTAGCGAGGTAGCTGTTAGTCTCTTCTCCTGAGTAACAAACAATAGGATGAGAGGAAATGGACTCAAGTTATTCCAGAAGAGGATCAGATTGGATATTGGGGAAAATTCTTTACTGAAAGAGCAGTGAAGCACTGGAATGGGCTGCCAAAGGATGTGGTGAAGCCACGGTCCCTGGAGGTGCTCAAAAAGCATGTGGTCATGGTGCTTACTGACATGGTTTAGTAGGCATGGTGGTGTTGGGCTCACGGTTGTACTGGATGATCTTAAGAGGTCTTTTCCAACCTTAACAACTCAATGATTCTATGAAATAAATGCTCAAATATTTAGTTAAGTTAAATGGAACTGGAATCCTATACTAGAAAACCTAGGGAAGTATTTGTATTAGACTGGGAGGTGAAGTTGCCTCTTGAATGCCCCAGGAGAAGTTTAGACTGTATATTAGGAAAGGATTTCTTCAATGAAAGGATTGTCAAGCACTGGACCAGGCTGCCCAGGGAAGTGGCTGAGTCACCGTCCCTGGAGGAACTTAAAAGCCATGTGGATATGGCACTTAGGGACATGATTTAGTGGTGGGCTTGGCAGTGCTGGGTTTACGGTTGGGCTTGTTGCCCTTAAGGGTCAGGGGGCTATAGCCCCTCCCACTGTAGGAGAAGATAAGGTTCGTGATTGCCTGAGGAATCTGAACATACATAAGTCTATGGGACCTGATGAGATGCATCCCAGAGTCCTGAGGGAACTGGCAGATGTGGTTACCAAGCCACTCTCCATGATATTTGAAAAGTCATGGCAATCAGGAGAAGTCCCTGGTGACTGGAAGAAGGATAACGTTGTGCCCATTTTTAAAAAGGGCAGAAAAGACCCTGAGAACACCAACCTGTCAGCCCCACCTCTGTGCCTGGGAAGATCATGGAACTGATCCTCCTAGCAGCTCTGCTAAAGCACATGGAGGACATGGAGGTGATTAATGGCAGCCAGCACGGCTTCACCAGGGGCAAATCCTGTATGACCAACTTAGTGGCTTTCTATGATGGGGTAACTGCAGCAGTGGACATGGGTAAACGACAGATGTGATCTAGCTAGACTTCTGTGAAGCCTTTGACACGGTCTCTCATAACATCTTTCTCTCTAAATTGGAGAGGTAAGGATTTGATGGGTGAACTGTTTGATGTATAAGGAATTGGTTGGATGGTCGTATTCAGAGAGTAATGATCAACAGCTCAAAGTCCAGATGGAGATCCATGACAAGTGGTGTCCCTCAGGGGTCTGTGCTGGGACCAGTGCTGTTTAATATCTTGATCAGTGATATTGACAGCAAGATTGAGTGCACCCTCAGCAAGTTTGCAGATGACATCAAACTGAGTGGTGTAGTTACCACACTGGAAGGATGGGATGTCATCGGAGGGACCTGGACAGGCTGGAGAAGCGGACCTGTGAGAACCTCATGAGGTTCAAAGGGCTAAGTGCAGGGTCCTACACCTGGGTCAGGGCAGTCCCCAATTTCAGTACATGATGGGGGATGATGTGATTGAGAGCTACCCTGCAGAGAAGGACGTGGGGTGCTCATTGATGAGAAACTCGACATGAGCTGGCAAGGAAGCTGTGGCTGCCCCATCCCTGGAGGTGTTCAAGGACCGGTTGGATGGGCCTTGGGCATCGTGGTCTGGTGGGAGGTGCCTCTGCCCATGGCAGTGGGGATGGAACTGGATGAGCTTAAGAACCCTTCCAACCCAAACCATTCTGTGATCTATTAAGTGTCTTTTCCAACCCAAAGCATTCTCTGTGACCCTGTGGCTGCCCCTTCCAGGCACTACATCTCCATAGCTGATACCGAGTGCTTTCTGTTCAGTTAATCGCGTCTCCCACCCGTGCAGACCCGGTTTGGCACTGGGTGGGAGGCGAGGGGCTCCCTCGCTTCGCCTGTCCCCCTCTCATCTCGCTGAGGCTGGCGGGGGCGATCCGGGAGGTGCCGTTATCAGCCGCTGAAGGAAAAGCGTATGGCAGCTGGCCGGTTAGCTCAGTTGGTTAGAGCGTGGTGCTAATAACGCCAAGGTCGCGGGTTCGATCCCCGTACGGGCCAAGTCAGGAATTGTTTTCACTCTTTTTTTTTAAAAAAAAAAATAAAAAAATCTTTATTTCTCCGGGCCGCTTTTCGCTTTTCCCACCGCCCCCGGCCTCGCCGAGGGGCGCAGCGAGCGGGGCGCGGGTTCCCGTCGGTGCGCGCTCCGCCCCGCCCCGCCCCGCCGCCGGCCCCGCCCCGGGGCGCCATTTGTCCCGCCCGGCGGCCGCGATGCCGGGGGGTTGCGGGCCGCCCGCTCCTCCCGCTACTCCCGCTACTCAGGGCGAGCCCCGCGGGGCGGCCGGGCCCCCCGAGCCCCCGGCGGCCGCTCGGCTCCTCCCGCACGAGGTAAGCGCCGCGGGGCGGGCGGTGAGGGACCCGGGCTGCCCCGAGCCCCGGCCTGACCTTGGGTGTTCCCGGCCCTTCGCCACCCGCAGCGCGGAAACGTTTCTTCCTGGCGCCCGGTCTAAACTCCTTTGAGTTTAAAACCGATCAAACCGATCCCCCTTTCTCTGTGCCGGAATCGCTGGGTTGGAAAAGACCTCTTCGATCACCGAGTCCCACCGTTCCTGCCTGCCGCTTTGCAGCCCCCGATAGAAAGTTTTCCCCCAGGGCAGGGAGGCTCTGGGTGCCCAAACCCCTCCTGGGCGCGTCCCTTCGGGACTCGCTTCAAGCGAAGCTGCCTTAGCAGGACCAGCCGGTCTCCAGAGCTCCTTCCCGACCCCCGTTCTGTGATTCGGGGTTTAAAAGGCGGGTGGATGAGGTGCTGAGGGACACGGTTTAGTGGTTGATAGGAATGGTTGGACTCGATGGTCCTGAGGGTCTTTTCCAACCTAGTGATTCTGTGATAAGGTCTCCTCGGTGTCTTCTCCGAGCTGAACAGCCCCAACTCTCTCAGCCTGTAGGGGAAATCCACCGCCCAGGGCAGGTCATCTTTTTAAGGGTTTCCTTTTGCCTTCCTCCTCGGTTGCCTCTGCCCTTGGGTGCAGACTCTAGTCTAGCACCTAAAGACACAATCTTCAACGTGGTTTACAAAAATCCCCATTGGGCTGTAGATACCGGCTGCTGCGGTCGGTGTGTGGGTCCGACTGCTCGAGCAGAAGACACAGCCTAGAGAAGCTGTTTCATAGCACTTAAGTGGCGCTGTGCAGGTAGATAACACACCCCTCGTACAGAAGGGGACAGTCTCTGCACTTTCAGCCCACATTCTGGGGTGCAGGGGTCATCTAGGGATGGGTTTGGGGTGCTGGAATTGTCTAGGGATGGGTTTGGGGTGCACTGGTTGTCCAGGGATGGGCTTGGGGTGCATGGGTTTTCCAGGGGTGGGTTTGGGGTGCAAGGGTCATCCAGGGATTGGTTTGGGATTCAGGGGTTGTTTAGGGATTGGTTTGGGGTGCCGGGGTCATCCAGGGATGAGTTTGAGCTGAGGCAGAAATTTGCACGAGGAGGAGAGACTGCGAGGGAGATGAACAGTAACACAATCCTCCTCTTAATCATCCTCACAAAGGTTTTTATTGAGCTGAGCAGTTCTTACGAGCTGTCCTGGATCTGGTACTTGGCCTGTGTCATTTAGCAGGCTGCCACTCTCCTGTGTTCGTGTTGCTGGGGGTTTTGGATCTGCCTGGGTGATGGTGGTGTCTCTGCTAGCAGGAAACAGCCGTGACATGGCCCAAGAGCAAACTTTGCATGCTTTAGTTGAACAGCAGTGGCATCGGTAAATGTGCTGGAAAGCCCGTAGCGTGAAGGGAGTCTGTGCTTTGATGTTAAATCTGTGCTTTGATGCATCAAAATGGAAAACTAATGCTATCCATTGGTTTCTCTGTGTCTTGCTTTAAGGGCATGTGTGTGTCATCTTGGTAAGGGTTGTTTTTATTTATGTGTACTGTATTTGTGTAATCTCAACTCTTCCTTTTTTCCACAAAAGCAGCTGGAAGCCATTTGTGTCCAAGTTCAGCCAGGACAGATGAAGGAAACTGAAAGGCCGATGCCATCATTGGCACCAATCCAGCCCAAAACTATAATGCTGAGTCAGTCAGTTGGTAGAAATCCTAGCGTACCGGGACTTGGCATTATTAATCCCCAGATAATTAGGATACAGCCTGTTACAGGACCTGAGCAACAGCAGCAGCCGATATTCCTGCATAGTTCTTCTGAGTCTCCGATTCAGCTGCCTACACAGAGACCATCACCATCTCATGGATTGGTGTCTGCGAACAAGATTCCCACATCTAAGATGCTAAATGGACGGAAAACTAAATGTGCGGCAGGATCAGCTACGAGGTCTTCAAATATTACCATAGCTGCAGCCAGTTCCGCAGATGCTCCGATACCATGCCTTGAAAAAAACCAAAAAGATGACAAGTTAAAAAAGTCCTTGAAAGTGAAAACTCGCTCTGGACGGATTTCACGACCCCCAGCATACAAAGCTAAAGATTATAAATTCATTAAGACGGAGGATTTGGCTCACGGTCATCAGTCTGATTCCGACGACTACTCTGAGCTGAGTATAGAAGATGATGAAGAAGGAAGGGTGAAGGGAAAGGATGCATTATTCAGTTCTTCAACTTATAACCTGAAACCCAAAATGTTTAAATGTCAGATTTGTGAAAAATCCTATATAGGAAAAGGAGGATTAGCAAGACATTATAAACTTAACCCAGGCCATGGACAGCTGGAGTCTTTACCTCAAAAAATACCTATAATTAAGCCTAATGGAAGTATATTTGTGGACAATGCCTGTGGAATAAGACAGGAAAAGATGAGTCCAGCACATTTGGATTCAGTTGCAGTCACTTTAAATAATGAAAACGAACTAGTCACCAATCTAGAAGACACTGCTGATTCAAAGGCTGGAGAACAGGTAAAGTGTGTCATGTCGGAAAGCTGGCAGTTCTGTGGAAAGTAGACTGGCAGTTTTATAGTCTTGTGCAGCTCAGAAATGCCCCGTGATACAATAAATTAAACAAATTTCCCATTGAAGTGCTTTAAAAATAATTTATTATCTCTTGCAGTGTTGCAGGAGTAGTTATTCTTGCACAGGCACATAAAACAAAATGTTCCCTGAGTGTTTTTGTTACTGGTTTTGTGACATACAGTTTTTGGCTTGAGAAATCCTTGTCTGTGTAAATAGCATTCCTCTCTGCATTCAGATAAGAACTTTGTTGTTCAGTTCCAGCCTTCAGCATGATTGACAGCAAGACATCATTTACTCTATCAGTTTCTGTTACTGAAACAGAGATTTCTTTTTGTGATGATGCTTGTTTGGAATCCCACAGTGGACCACAGCTTTTCCTAGAGCGGGTTTTGATAGTGTGGCTTAGCTTACTTTGGTGAAACTTGATTCTCTGGGTTAGAAGCTACTTTAGCTACAGACTTTTTTCTGTGATGTTTTAAGCTGGCTGCTTCAAAGTATAGTTTCTCTTTTAATGTTAAAAATTACTCTAACATCTTGCAGCAAGAGCTGACACAGCTGCTGTCTAGGATAAAATACTCTTTCAGATGTAGCAGTGTCACAATTACTGCCTCTATTAGTAATGCAAAGTTGTTCTCAGAAATGTGAAAATTTAAGTTGAAGATGTCAGTGCAGCAAACAAATCTCACCCATCTTCTATGCTCTTGTATCACCTTTGGAAACATAAAATCTCAGAATACTTAAGTCTGCTCCCTCTTTTACCATATAGCTGTTCATTCCCTGTGCAGCACTTATTTTACCTAGGATGATGGGAATTTAGCAAAATTTCAGTCTCTCATACGTAATACTTCTCCTGACTGCTAGATTGCTTTTGTACCTGCTGCTTTTACCTACCAAATACGGATTATACAAATCTGCACTTTTAACTCATTGATTTGTTATAGCTTTTGGCCAGGGAAGTACATTCTAGGAAGAATAACGGTATTATTAAAATTGGCAGATTGATACAGACAGGAAGGCAATCAAGATCCCATATTCTTGGTCTTGTGTTTGCCATGTTTGTAGCCTTACGTCATACTTAGAACTAATTTAGTAATATAATCCCTGGATAGAACTGATCTAAATTTGCCCTTTTTAGAGCTTTTCTAATGACTAGAATGGTAGGGAGCTACTGAAATGAAAACATACTGATGATGAAAAGAAGCCTGATGTGGCTCAGTACCATTGTAAACGCCTCTCAAAAAATACTGGTGTGTTCTAACAAGAACGAGATTGGAAGGGAAGGCAAGGTGTGTTCAGCAATTACTGTTTTGATCAGTAAAAAGGTTTGCACTGAAGTCTCAACGATAACTCTAGAAAATGCATCTGGAGTTTGCCATGTGGCTTTATAACAGAAACTGCCTCTTAGCTGTGTTTTTAGGGAAGACTAAGGATTTTGAAATGTGGAAACAGGGCGATATATTTTACTTTATAGTCACTAGGCTTGCAGCTGTTCGTGGTTGCTCAGAGTTTTTTGTCTTGCATGTAAAGTTTTCATGCTTTGGCATAGTTACAGTGAAACCCAGATTCATCTTTAGGTGTGTTTTACTGCTAATTAAGATTTATTTCTACAACCTTTTTATTTTAAGAGGATATATTTTGCTTCAAGTATATCAAACACATTTAACTGACATAAACCAGCTCATTAATTATTTTCCCTTAATCTCTGTATTTTCTTGACATTTTGTGGATAAAAAATACTAACTTTGCAACTAACCCTGTATATGTGTTGCAGAAGTAGCAGTCTTACTAATGTGTTGGATTTATTCCACAACTTTCTTTGTAGTTACACTTGTATCCAGCTTTGCATTTATTTAATGTGCTACTTATTGTTTGCGTAGTATAAAAATTATGAAATTGTCTTCCTCAAAAAATTATGAATTGTCTTCCTTACAGTGGTGAATAAATACTCTTCTCTTTCTTTTAATAAGGCTTGTAAGTCTGCAGAAAGCAGACACTTGTTGGCAGAACAACAAAATGAAACCAGTTTAGGACGCCAGGGACCTATCGCACTGAAAGGACACGGAAGACCCAGACGATCAAAGAGACGTGGTCGACCAAGGATGGGTGGAAGATCTAGGTGTTCTGGAAGGCGTGGCAGACCTGGTCAGTCCCCTTCAAAGTCAGTTAGTAGTGTGTCAGCAGAACACAATGTATTCAGAAGAAAAGCTAGGTTAAAAGAGGTATGGTTCTCTTCTGCAATTCCTTCACAATTATCTTCCCCTGCCCTTTTTTTTTGTTTTTTTTTGGTTTTTTTGATCACTTATTTTGAAGGAAAATCCTTTCCCAAGAGATTGATTTTTGTATTTTTTTATTTTTATGTTTTTTACATCTTTCTGTACTGACAAGGTGAAAGCCTAAAAGCCTAAGATGTGTCTTCTAAGAAGAAAGCATCAAGTTATCTTTAGGGAAAAAGTACTTCTAGCAGAACATTAGACAAAGGGAAAACGGGAATTGAGTCTCAAAAGGGACTTGACATGTAGATATCCTCTCACCATCCTTTTTCTGAAGAAGGAAAGTTACTAGCTACTATTATGTATCTCTTCAAACACAGTAAAAAGAAATAAACCCTACTGAATTGGGCAACGTTAAAACAGAAAAAGGAAAAAAAGCCAAACAGATCATAAAGAAGCTCTCAGGGGAAGATAGGATGGGAATTTAAACCCATGCAACTCACATTTTTTGTTTATTTCCTGTGTGTTTTGAAAATCCTTTATGACCACTCAATCTACCTATGTTGCTGTTCTTTCTATGAGTTGGCAAGATTTGTGGGACTAAGTGTTGTCTGTATGCAGGTAGTAACTGTTTCAAGATTTTCTAATTTAACTCCTCTTTTGGTGTTATGTTTGTACCTATTCTCAAAGCTGCTTGAACATATAAAGCGTGTAGTGGCATGTTCTGTTCTGAATGCGGGATGCATATTGCTCTTACAAACTCATTCTGGCTTTTGACAGCTAATACAACAATGCGATAATGAAGACTTAATGGAGCTGGCTCTCCCACGTCTTACAAAGCTTGTTACAGTATATGAGTTTCTGTTGATGAAGGTGAGTTTTTTATGTTCAATTATTTTAGGGACATTTCCAAAAGGATACTTAAAAAGATCCCTGTAGAGATGTATGTGAATTTCCTAAGTTAGAACTGTGTGGAATGGAGGTGTTCCACATATTTCTTCAGTCTTACTTGAGCAAAACTGTTAGATCTCTTGACAGAAAGTCTTGCTTCCTGCCGCCTAGTTCAGTGACGTTTTTGGATATTCCATAATCTTTTGACTTGGATGTTGCTGTTTTACAATATTGAACAATAGGAACAGACAGATTTTAACTTCATCTTTTTTAAAATACAGGGAGGGGGAAACAAACCCTTTTTCCCCTCTTATTTCTAGGTTGAAAAAGGGGATCCAGCCAAAGCTTACTTCCCAGATGTGTATAGGGAATTTGAAGTTTTGCATAATATGGTAAAGAAAATGGCGTACGATCACCTCAGTAATTCTGATTTGCAGAGTTGCCAGCAGCCTGTTGAAATAAAAGATGCCAAGGTAATAATTCACTCTATTTGGAGTGATTTTTTTTCTTTTGTTTTATTTACTTTAAAGGCTTTGCAGTTTTATTTTTCTCCAATAAGTTTTGTCATCCTAGTAATGTTATCTGAAGAAAATGTAATTTTTGATGAGTAAAAATAGACATTGTTGTGAAAAATCCAACAACTAACCAGAGAGAAAAAAAATAATCCCTAATAAAACTATGATTCTAGTTTATGGCACTAGGTACAGCTAGAAATACATCTGAAAAAAAATCCTAGCAGTGCTGATATATGTGGCATATCTAGGGTAGTATGAACCTGCACGTTACTGCAAGGTGTATTTAGCAATAACTCCTAATAGAAATACATCTTGGATGTTTGATTAGGAAGGAAGGTTCTATATTTAAAGTAAGTTGCCAAGATTTAAAGTGATAAGGACAAACTGAATGCGTCTGTGCAGTTTATAGTTGTACAAACAAATATAAAAAGTAGCGAATACATGAGTAAAACGGCCAACTATTATTTCAGTGACTCTTCATGTTCTATGTTTATGGTGCTGTATCTAGAAAGACAGTGTAGGTTTGGTTATGTGGCTGTTGAGTTTTTTTTTAAGTGGATATGTTTATCCTTTTAGATCCTTATTGATCGATGTTCCTTTTGCTAAGAATAAAGGAGCTCCTTGTACAGAACATATTTTTGGTTTTCCCTTGTCTGGTTCCAGTAGTGACAGCACTATTTTTGTATGCTATCTAACAAATTTTTTAAATGATGTGCTTATGAAGGCATATCAGCAATGAACTTGCAGCTACTGTTGAGAGGAGCATAATATACAACTCAGAGTAGGGATGGTGGAGATAAGATTTTGGTACTTAAAATAATCCTGTTTTAAAAAAAATGAAGTCCTATATGGACTTCTGGCAGTGGTTAATATTTATTTTTCAGAATAAATAATGACATTCACTGTACAACTAAACAGCTTTCTAGAATTACTGTGTTCTCATCTGGCTGTTTTGTCATTAATGCTGATGTTTTGCTTTGGAGAAATGGAGTTGCACCAAGTAAAAGGATGCAGTTGATACTGGCAGTCCCAAAATAGAACCTCTTTCTTGCTTCTCTTCAGTGTTGATGTGCGTTCTTAATATAGAACAATACTCTTAAAAAACAACAACAGTAAAAAAAACAACCCCTAAAAGCCAAACCAACCAACCTGAAACCAACTGGAGAAGCCATGTAGTAGGACACCTACATAAGGATGAACTGCAGGAGAGGAATGGGGTGGGTGAATGCTTAACTACGAAGAGATACTGTTAAACCAGAAGACTTAGATGTTTTTCAAACAATCAAAGCCTCTGCAGCGTTCTTTATTAAGCTGTGCTCTTAGTACTGTCTCTAGATTCTATATATAGCCACTGTACTCCTAATTCTTTCTAGTTTGCCTGTTAAAATTCACCTTCAAATGAAGGTTGTGTTCTATTAATATGGAGGCTGGTAAAAAACATGAGAGTCTAAATACTGCTTTGAGCTGTGATGATTGGTTGTCAGACTGGACCCTGTGTGTTTCTAGCCCAGTGTTAAGAAAGTGAATAAACATTTTGGCATTTTTGCATTCTGATTAGACAAATTCAGGTTAGAGGCTAACTTCTCCTTTTTTTTTTTTTCTCTCATAACTGTTTTTAAAGGTTGCTGAATCACTAGGAATTACAGAAATACTCACTGGAGAACGGAAGGCGCAAGGTGTAGACTCTTGTTCACAATCTATAATTAAAATGGTTAGTGAGCAAGTGCCTGTGGAGACACTGGGACAAAAACGGGTAGCTGAGGTATGGAATGCCTTTGTGAAAATTAAAAAAGAAACTGAGACAAATTAAAACTTGTTAAAAGAGATAATACTAGTAAGATTCCTGTAAGGAATTTTTGTTAAAGTAAGGCTTTCATGGTGTTTGGAGTTTGGAAATACCTAAAGAAGAACTCTGCTGTGGTGTAGCACAGGTTGTGAATGAGCGCACAAGAGATGTACTTTGTCCTAGCGTTCAGCACAGAGTCTCAGAGACTGACAATGAATGTCATCATACAGGGAAGAAAGAATTTTCTCGAGGCACTAGTAAATGGAGATCCCACAGGGAGAAGGATTCTTAGATTCTAATAACTGGTGTTGGAGTAACTGGGCTAAGGTACAGTAGGTTTGGACGCTGGAGAAGTGGTTGCTAGAGGTTGGTAAGGGTGCATGAAAATGGTTCCTGTCTTTCTAAGAAGGAAGTTGACCAGGTTCAGTCTGTTCACAGCTGTAGCAGGGAACTGTGTTTCCTCTTCTTGCAAGTCACATCTCTGTGGTCTGGTTATTGTTCTACTTTTTATTTAATCCAGCATTGTTTCTTGTGGTTGATAAATAAGACTAGTGCTTTTCAATTTACTGCCGGTGGTTAAATTTAAAGAGCCGATCAGTTTCCATTAACCAAACCACGCTGGGCAGAGGCTGTTCACAGCCCTTTACTGAAGCTGGAGAGAGAGCTTATAGCAGGTTTCATGCCACACAGCTAATCACAAAGGCTCAGAGAGAAGCTTTGATATTGAAGCAAAGGCAGATTGTTTCAACCAAATATCAAAGGTAATCAGTGGCATTTTGATGAAGTGCGAGGGTTGTGTTTAAATCCTTAGCTTTTAGGAAGACCTTTAGTGTAAAACCCTGTTTTCAAGGAGAGTATCAGATCCCTGCCATGAAGTGCCCACGGTTAGTTTGTGAATCTTTTCCAGTACTGTCAGCTGTTGTGGTAGCAGCCAGTTAATTATCTCTTGTATTGACAGAGCTCAGGGGAGGAACTGTTGCCATCAGCCAAAAGGACCAAGGTAGAAGATGTAACGGAGGAAATGAATAATGCTTATGCCAGTCAAGATGAAGTGAAAGAAAAGAGTGGGAATTTGTGTACGCTGTTTGAAAAAGATGGTAACCTCTTTGAATTTTCCAATTCTGTTTTGTTCGTGGAGGAGCTGAACAAATCTCTTTGTTCTTCAAGCTACTGTGGTTTTTGTCTTAAGGTTTCCTTTCTTGACTTGCTTCCCAGGTCCTTCAAACGCAGCCGTTTGACTGGAAAAGCCTCATGGGGCAGGAAAAGTTATGGACGATGCAGACAGCAGTAGCTCAATTCTGAATGCATGATAATCCAGACACTGATACTGCTGCAGTACTATGAGAATTGTCCTGTCCTCTCCTGTGTGCTTCCTGAATGCTTCCTGTCTGCCCCAACGCTTGTGGTGGAGCTGGTGCACGACCTTTGTGTCAGCAGTGGGAAAGGAAGCAGTGTGCGTGTCCTTCCTCTCTGCCCCAGCAGGCTGCAACAGCAGAACCATCAGAGCTTTGTTGGATCTGTGGGGAGGGAGAGAGCTGGTGTGGGCTCTCTTGTACCCCTGGGGAAATGCGGGAGCTGAAGATTGGAATTGAGGCACCATCTTGCACTGCAATCTTTGGGTGGTTGCCTGTCTTTACCCCTACTGTCTTTATTCCCCCTGCCCCTCAGATTGGCTGTGTAACAGTGGATAAGAAGGGAAAGTGAGTTGGGTTTCCTCCCAAACTCTACCAGTCATTTATGCAAAAGTGTTTCAGTAATTCGAGGCATTATGAGCACTGTTGTGAAAGATTCCAGCCCTTACCCATCTCCAGTAAGATGTGTACATCAGTACCATCCTCTGTAACTCTCTCTTTTTGGTGTTGCCGTAAGCTGCTTTGATTTTACACTTGTTTCTGGCAATGGTTGTGGTTTTGTTTTCCCTTTTAGTTTATTTTACTTTCTCTGAAAGGCTCTGCATGACTATGCTTAATTCTTGTTGCATAATGGTTTTCCTCTGGGCTGTGAGTTCCTTAAATTTTGTTCCATTTACACCTGCCTGTACAAAACGTTTGAAATGATCCTTTCTGCGGTGCTTGGCCTCCATTCTTGTGCAGGGATAATCTTTCGTAACGAAAAAAGTCTCAACCTACTTGTCCCTTTTCATCTTCAATAATAAAAACTGGCAGTTCATGCTACTGCAGCTTAGTAGTTTTGGTTCAGCTACCTACTGAGTTTGTGACCTGGCTCCTGGTCAAATAACTGGTAAAACACAGTATATTTCCAGTGGCTTTTACGTTTTCTGTCACAGGACAGAAGTGCTTTTGGAGCTGCTAACACAGCTAGTTCAAAATGTAGTAACTTGATGACATGTTTGAGTACAGGATAAGCTTGATTATCAACAGAAATTTCATCAAATGCTTCTGTCTTTACTAGTAATAACAGGCATGAGCAGCTGACAACTTTGTGCCTGGTATATTATCTTTTAACATCACCAGCTGTTTGCCAGATGTAGAAAATTAGGTTTGACTTTGAGTCCAGGTTGTTTTCAGTTTTAACAGAAAAATGCTGCTCCTAATGTAAGGTTCCTTATTATGGAAATATTCAATAATATTTCACTATCCAAAGATTCCTTATATATTTTTATACTGGCTTTCTCATTGGGAAGTGCTATGAAACTCTTGTATGGTGCTTCAGATTTGCTAATCTGGGGGAAGAAAGCAGGGAAGTAGTCTAGCTTTTCCTCCAAAATTATTGCTGAAAAATCATTTTTGGACATGCAGTATTGGATTGCCTGAGAAAATGTTATTTCTTGCACCTTTTCAGGTTTTAATGCATTAAATGGCGAAATCCTGCTTTCAGAAGATAGACGTATCACTTGCTGCACAACTGGAAGCACATTACTGACAGCAGATGAACATAAGTCACTTTCTGATTCGGGAGTTAGAATCGATGCTGAAAATTCAGGTCTATTCTCTCAGACTGTGAATATGAGGATAGAGTATTCCCAGCCTTTAGACGCGCAGGGACCAGATACGGCTGGTGACATGTGTCTGCTACAGGCTGAAGTCGCATTGCCTGTCAAAGCAGATGGCTCACCTGAAGTAGTACAAGCACACTTTGTGAGGGAGGTTACAACAGGTGGAGTGTCAGCTCCTGAACCTTGCAGCTCCGTGGCAGAGAATGCAGTGGGCAGTCAGAGCACTGACTTAGCGACGAGTGAAGAAAATGGCCACAATCAAAAATATCAGAAGCTGCAAGAAGGAAACTGTAATTTTGCAATTAAAGAACATTCTGAACAACTCCCTAATGCTGATGTGACTGATGAGCTGCAGGAACTTCCGAAAGTTTTTTCAGCAAACATCGTGTCAGTAAACTACCCGCATGGTGCTCAGGCTCAGTCATGCCAGAACCCTGGGCAGGAAGCCTCCCTGCCTGCCTGTGGGAGCTGTGAAAACTCTCCTGCCGACATGAATGGATTTTCCTGTGGGACAGGGGAACAACATGAGGTGGAGAATACAGTTACTGTAGATGGAACTGTGGCCTTTGAGATTACTGAAGAGAGCCATGATATTTTGTCTCAGGGACATGAACAGATTTTTATTCAGACTTCAGATGGGCTTATCTTGTCTCATCCAGATCCTGCTGTTTTGTCTCAGGCAGAAGGCATCGTTATTGTAACAGATTCCAATGGTACTACAATGCACATTCGCACATCTGAAGCGATACCTTTGGAAACCGTGGAAGCACTACTGGCAATGGAAGCAGATGGCCAAAGTGAAGGTATTTTGCTCTCACAAAGTGAATTGGAGCCATAAAACTGTACATGCTTTCTTCTGGGAAAGACTGACTATAAAATGTATATTTTTCTAATGTGAATAGTGAAATAATTGAAATCTAACTTATTTGTAAACTGTTTCTATGCCCTGTACTTTTTATAACTTATGTTTATATAAATCTAGCAGCATTGCAACCAAAAATTCTAGAATTAACATAGGTCTGTGTGCTTTATATGTTGGAAAGGTGAGTGGAAAGTAGAAATCTGTCAACCCTAAAACTGTTGCACTATTCTCTTTTGTTACATAATTCCTTTTCTCTCTAGCCATCTAAAAATACAGTAAGTTGTACTGCTGCTCAGCAGTGATGTGCTGTGTACTGGCAAGCTGTATGTGGGTAAAATAAAAACTATATTAAAAATGTGCATTTTCCGTGCCATTGAGATTACAAAAAACTTTGTTATTGCACTTCCCTAAAGCTAGCTTGAATATTCATTAGCATCTAGACTTGGGGAATATAAATCTGCCTGGAAAAAATGAGCAATTTGAAATGTAATCCACAGTTGTGCATTCCGGGAACAATGTGACAGCCTATAGCTGATCCTTACTTAAATAGGCATCCACTGAGTTAAAGACAAAAATAGCCTCAAACAAGATCTGATTTGTACTGAACTGTTGGAAATGTCTTTAAGGATGCTTGTCTAATGTTCAGCCACACCTTTAAAAACTGCTGTTACTGAGAAATGGGGAGGTGTGTAAGGAGTGATCTGATTTTTTCCTTAGTGAGATACCAAATGTTTTGGGTTTTTTTTAATTCTAGTATGTGATAGTCTGTTTTTAAGACTTGTATTATACTTTTTCTCTTTTCAATGATGCATTCTATATTTGACCTTCCCAGTAACACACACTGCCTTGTACTATTTAATCACCATAAAAAGGTATCCTTGACTATAATCCCTGTTTCTCTATTAATCCTTGTTTCTCTGTGCAGACAGAAAACTTGCCAAATTACTTCTCTACTGCTGCCTTGTATTCTGTTGTATTTTCAGTATGTTGCTTGGATGATGATATTTTTGGGGCAACCTCCTAGCAGCTTCCTGTCCCAGGTACTGTCTTGTCTTTTGAGAAGCTTAGCAGGTGAAAAAGAACAACCTTAAATGACCAGTATCTTTATTTTGTTCATGAGCTACTGCAGACGTACTGAAAACTGGTAGCATACATGTAAAATGTGCGTGTCACCTCGTTGCTAAATACATGAGACAACTGGTGCAATCAGCTGAAAGGAGAACTGTTATTAAGTCAAGTAGGAACTCTGATTGTTCATGGTCTTGTTACTGAGGAAAACCACTAAAATTTAATCTAAACAACAGCGAGGACAACTCAGAGATGAAATAATCTGCTTTACTGTATCTCTTCAGCATAGTTGGATTAGGTTTTGTTTGTTTGAGCTTTTTTTGCTGTACTTTTCTTGGTTGCCTACATTGAAGATTAATTTGATTGTTTTATTATATTGAAGATTGTTTTATTATATTGAAGATTAATTTGATTAGCCAGAAAACTGCATTTTATGTGTGGGTGTGAAATATGTCATTGTATGTTAGTGAGCTCCATTCTGGTGGTCGGTGTAGTTTTTGTCTGTTCTTTTCTCCTTTTTTTAGGAGGTGGTGATGGCCAGAGGTTACAGGCCAACCTTATAAATAAAGATACTGTACAAAGCAAGGTTCTGCTGGTCTTTCAAAGTCTTTGATTGCAGTGAGCAATTCTTTATTACACTCTTTTGTAGTGACCATCCAATAACTACATCTGAGAGCTTCTAATATAACAATCATCATCTTAGACTTATAATGGCAAAATATCTCTGCAATGATTTTGCAGTAATCCTTCTGTGTCTGATAGCAGTCAGTGAGCCAGGGGGGGCTGCGAAAATGAAGACTCTTTGCTGAAGCACTTATTTCCTTTAAGAAAACAAGAACAAACCATAATTTTCACCTATGCAGAAATTGAAAATCTGCTTCAATTGTGCCTTCCCCATTGATTTCAACATGCTGGGAAATAGAATACACCTATTCTCATCTTAAAAGAACAATTCTATAAGTGAACCAACCTTTTCGGCTTGGAAAATCTTTTTCAAGTATGAAGGTGTTTCCATAGCGACAGGGATCTGGCCCTACTCAGATAAATTAAGGCAGCTGTTAAACTAGGTGGAACGCTCACACAGAAAAATAAAACCCAACCAAGCTATTGCTTACTGCTTGTATCCTCCTTGAGCGACAGCAGCATTTCTTTTTTATATACTAGAAATCTGGGGTAAGAATAGAATACTGTTAAACTGCCAGAAACAAACTTGTCACTGAACAGAGCAAAATGTCGAGAAAACTTCTAATTCATTTATGTTCTGTTCTTCTAGGAAGCTCATATACTTCCCTTCACAAGATGTGGTGTTTCATCTTGGAACTAGTTAAGTAAGTGACCCTACTTTTCCTATCAGAAACCTGTTCCAGAATCTCTCATAGTTTTAATTAGCTTTTTTTTGCAGCATTGAACATGGCTGTTACGGTCATTTCATAGCAGTGTGCATTGCATGTCACTGTCTTTTAGTCCAAATAGTTGTTTCAAGGAGAATCAAGGGTAAACATCTGTCAGGGCACAACAGCAAGGCAACAGCACTCAGAACACTGTTATTATTGTGTGAAATACGAGATCTAAAGAGTTTATACAGGAGCAGGTCATACAGGCAGGCAGTAAGTGGCAGAGATTTAGATTATTAATCATAATGAAGTAAACAGACAGCCTAAATTCACTACACATTAGGGTTTTAAATAAAATTTGATGACACCACTATGGTTTCCACATTGTAGTACGCTCATCTGCAATAGCTGGTATTGCAGGTGAGCTGCTATTGCAGATGAGCTGCTAACAGTTACTGAAATCTGGGTAAGTGTAGCAGCTTTTCCACACTACCCAGGTCTGCCACAGTAGTATGCTACTGTGATTATTACATCTTTAGGGATGAAAGGAAATAAGGATATTGAATTCCACTTTGGCACTTAGCTTATGCCTGTTTCTCCTGAACACGCTCTCTACTCTCTTTTCCAAGGAAGCAGTGTGAAAAAGAAAAGCAAGAGTATATGCCACCAATTCTTGTCTTGTAAACTGCTAACCAGAAACACAAAGGGGTCACACCTTTAAACCAAAAGAGCTTGACATTAGAAATGGTAATTCCAGGGAAAACTCACTGAGCCCTAAGATGGGAAGCAGACAATACTAGATAAGGACATGACTGAAGCAGGTCTTGTTTTTATTCAATGTTTGCTCTCATGAAACACTTTAAAATAAGAAAAGTTACCATGAGTTTTAAGAGACGACTTTTCCCTATAATGGCTGTGGAATGGTGAGTTGTACTAAAACTTCCCTGTGTGCTGCTAGCTCAGGCTTGGGTCACTCTTGCAGAGTGATGTACCTAGCCACAACATAATCATTCCAAACTGGAATTCACACTACTGTCTGTGACAGCATTTCAGAACCACATACTAAACTCCTTTTGGATTCTGCCCCTTGTGTTTTCCTTTCCTTTTCCCTATGTATAAAGCAAACAGAAAAGCACTAGCCCTGTTAAGTCATGCCAAAACCACAAAATACAGAAGAAAAGAAGTGCTGAATTTCTATGGTAAAAGGGACAATGTAGTTGTCTTAGACAATGTGTTGACCTTAGACTGTCAAGACTTGGAAAGTAGCCACATTCTTTGCTGCAGGTGTCTATGTGCATCGAATCCTCCCCAGATTATCAAGTAGTGCTCACCTTGTTTGTATTATAGGGGACTTAACCCTCCTACTGGTAGTCTCAGACTGGGCATTAGGAAAAAAAATTTCCGCGAAAGGGTCATCAGGCACTGGCAGAGGCTGCCCAGGGAGGTGGTTGAGTCACAATCTCTGGAGGTGTTTAAAAGATGGGGAGATGAGGTACTTAAGGATATGGTTTTGTGGCAGATAGGTATGGTTGGACTCAATGACCTTAGAGATCTTTTACAACCTAGTGATTCTATGATTCTCCCTATTGCACTTAAAATGGATAAAGCAACCGGATTGTCTCATGCAGAAAAAGGAGTATCAGCTGAGACAGAACAAATACAAGTAGAGAAAAATACTTTTAATACATTTTACAAATATTCAACTTACTTGGTAAGCTTTGCCATTTCAGTTTCACGTAAGCATCATTAGAAGCAAGCTGTGTAACATCTGAACTTCTAGCACTGCCTATGACCTGTTTCCAGCAGCATGGCTTCGAGCAGCAGTTTGCTGTTGTTCTCAATGTAGGGCTGATATAACCATGACGATAAAAACACCATCATCAGATCTTGGTCAGCAGTATGAGCAATTTCTTGCACAATTGTTTGCTTGAGTTGTAGTTCCTTCTTGTACATTTCAGAAAGCTTCAGAGAAACTTCATCTGAAATGGATTGAAAAACCAAGCACATTGACCAGAATTCAGCAGTTTTCTAACAGCTAAATTATACCTGCAATTTACTGATCATTAGAAAACCTCTCACCTTACCTAAGCTATTCCCCATGTTTAGACATGTTGGTTTTTACAGCATTAATAATGTTTGTATACTAGAATATAAAATGCTAGACAATTTATTCTACTTTTGGATATATTCTATAGATTTGTGATTTTGACATGAATCCCCTTTTAATTCTAGAATAAGCAGTGGTATTGACTCTCAAGACGTACAGTAAAATTAGCACTTACAGCTATTCTTTCAAATAACTGAAAGTTGATTCTAAAATTTCATAGAATTAAGATAATCACAGAATAGTTTAGGTTGGAGGAGATCTTGAAGATCATCCAGTTCCGACAGCCCTGTCATGGGCAGGGATACCTCTACATCGGGCTGCCCAAGGCCCAATCCAACCTGGCCTTGAACACCTCCAGGGATGGGGCAGCCACAGCTTCCCTGGCACACCTGTTTGGTAACGCTGTCTTGAAATATCCACGTCACACTTAAAAGACACTGTTGGTTTTAGCTAATCTAAAACCAGGCAGGGATTGTGATGGGAGTCTGCTATAGACCACGCAGCCAAGAAGAAGCAGCTGATGAGCTCTTCTACAAACAACTGAGTGTAGTCTCAAAATCGCTACCTCTAGTCCTTGTGGGAGACTTCAATTTCCCAGATATAGGCTGGGAGTATAATACAGCAGAAAGGAAGCAGTCCCGGAGGTTCCTGGAGTGTGTGGAAGACAATTTCCTCACACAGCTGGTGAGCGAACCGACAAGGGACGGTGCCCTCCTGGACCTGCTGTTTGTGAACAGAGAAGGAGTGGTGGGGGATGTGAAGGTTGGAGGACGCTTGGGGCAAAGCGATCATGAGATGATAGAGTTCTCGGTGCGGGGTAAAATGAAGAAGGTGGAGGTTAGCAGAACAGTCGCCCTCAACTTTCAGAGAGCAGACTTTGGGCTGTTCAGAAGGCTGGTTGGAAAAGTCCCATGGGGGGTGCTCCTTGAGGGCAAAGGTGTCCATGAGGGCTGGGTGCTCTTCAAGAAGGAACTCCTAGCAGCTCCGGAGAAAGCCGTCCCCATGTTCCGGAAAAGTAGCCAGCAGGGTAAGAAACCAGCATGGTTGAGTAGGGAGGTCCTAAGAGACATCAATAGGAAGAGGAGGGTCTACGACCTCTGGAGGAAGGGGCAGGCATCCTGGGTGGACTATAGGGAGGAAGCGAGAACGTGCAGGGAAAAAATCAGGAGGGCTAAGGCCCAACTAGAAATGCGATTGGCCAAGACTGTGAAAGACAACAAAAAGTCTTTCTACAAATACATCAACAGCAAAAGGAGGGCTAGGGAGAATCTCCAGTCCCTAGTAGATGCAGAGGGAACAAGAGTAACAGGGGACAAAGACAAGGCTGAAGTGCTCAATGCCTACTTTGCCTCAGTCTTTAACAGTAAGGAAAATTGTTCCCTCTGTGCACAACCCCAGGGGTTGGAAGAGAAGTATGAGATTCCCGTGGTCCAAGAGGAGGTGGTTAGAGACTTGCTTGCCCAGCTAGATGCCCACAAGCCTATGGGGCCAGATGGAGTCCACCCAAGAGGTTTGGGGAACTGGCAGATGTGCTGGCCAAACCCCTTTCCATCATCTTCCAACAGTCTTGGATGACTGGGGAGGTTCCGCTGGACTGGAGGCTGGCTGATGTCGTGCCCATCTATAAGAAGGGGCACAGGGAGGATCCGGGGAACTACAGGCCTGTCAGTCTGACCTCGGTACCGGGGAAAGTCATGGAGCGGGTGATCTTGAGTGCGATCATGAAGCACTTGCAAGAGAACCGGGTGATCAGGCCCAGTCAACACGGGTTCATGAAAGGCAGGTCTTGCCAGAGTAATCTGATCACCTTCTATGACCGAGTGACTAAACTCTTGGACGAGGGAAAGGCTGTGGATGTATCTTCCTGGACTTCAGTAAAGCCTTTGATACAGTTTCTCACAGCATTCTGCTTTGGAAACTGTCGGCCTCTGGCCTGGACGGGCGCACACTCTCCTGGGTGGAAAACTGGTTGGCTGGCCGGGCCCAGAGCGTGGTGGTAAATGGAGTTAAATCCAGCTGGAGGCCAGTGACAAGTGGGGTTCCCCAGGGTTCAGTGCTGGGTCCAGTCCTGTTCAATGTCTTTATCAATGACCTGGATGAAGGCATCGAGTCCTCCCTTAGCAAGTTTGCAGATGACACCAAGCTGGGTGGAAGTGTGGACCTGCTGGAGGGTAGGGAGGCTCCAAAGGGACCTGAACAGGCTGGATCCATGGGCTGAGACCAACGGCATGAGGTTTAACAAGGCCAAATGCCGGGTCCTGCACTTGGGGCACAACAACCCTAAGCAGAGGTACAAACTAGGAGAAACCTGGCTGGAAAGCTGCCAGGAGGAGAAGGACCTGGGGGTGTTGGTTGACAGCCGACTGAACATGAGCCAGCAGTGTGCCCAGGTGGCCAAGGTGGCCAATGGCATCTTGGCCTGTATCAGAAATGGCGTGACCAGCAGGTCCAGGGAGGTTATTCTCCCTCTGGACTCGGCCCTGGTGAGACCGCACCTCGAGTACTGTGTTCAGTTCTGGGCCCCTCACCACAAGAAGGATGTTGAGGCTCTGGAGCGAGTCCAGAGAAGAGCAACGAAGCTGGTGAAGGGGCTGGAGAACAGGCCTTATGAGGAACGGCTGAGAGAGCTGGGGGTGTTTAGCCTGGAGAAGAGGTGGCTGAGGAGAGACCTTATTACTCTCTACAACTACCTGAAGGGAGGTTGTGGAGAGGTGGGTGCTGGCCTCTTCTGCCAAGTGACAGGGGACAGGATGAGAGGGAATGGCCTCAAGCTCCAACAGGGGAGATTTAGGCTTGAGATAAGGAAAAAATTCTTCACGGAGAGGGTGGTTAGGCATTGGAACGGTCTGCCCAGGGAGGTGGTTGACTCACCGTCTCTGGAGGTGTTTAAGGTGAGGGTGGATGAGGTACCTGGGGGCATGGTTTAGGGATTGGTGGGAATGGTTGGACTCAACGATCCAGTGGGTCTCTTCCAACCTGGCTATTCTGTGATTCTGTGATTCTGTAAAGGATGCCCTCACATGCTGTCAGGCACTGATCACAGATAAGTGATACCAACAGTGAAAAGTAATGGTAAAACAAAACAAAAGACCAAAACTGAAGTGTGTAATGTAAAAACTAATATTGTCACCAGTTCTTAGTAATACTAGTAAGGGGGAATAACATATATTTATGCAATAATCTTTAGTTGCTTGACTTTCTAAAAAATAACCATACAGATTATTTTTAATGAGAAACTGATGTTGTGTTTCTAATGTAGCCTGAACTATCACCACCTTCAGAAAGATCTAGTCTTTAATGTAACAGAGCTTCACTATTGATTCAGCCACGAGGAGCGTTTTGACAGCAGCTGTCTTTTGTCATTCTTAGCCTTTTAAGCTGGCATAAACGAATATTAAGATTTCCGCTAACTTGTGGTAGTGAAGTAAGAAGCAGGGATTCACAAAGGTATGACTTTCACTTCACAAAAAAGGCAGTTAGTTCGCATGCAATCAGGCTTCACCTGAATTCAAACAACTTGAAAACCACGGTAACATGACTTGGGAAGCAGCACCTTTTGCCATCAAGTGAACGCTAAAAGGATCGATACCAAGAGTTAGAGAGTAACTGAGCATTTCTTTACTTGTCTTGACTGACACTGGTATCAGAGGAATTTTGCTTTGGATGCCTGAGAATTAACTGAGGTGCAGCTTGTTCTTTGCATTCAAAGATTTCATTTCAGTGTCAAAGAACAAGTCAGTCTACGGCTTAACACTATCAAGTTGCAAACAGGTCTCTCTCTAAAGACTATGGTTGTTGTTGCCTGGGCACTGTACGCTGCTGACAAGCTGAGTTTTGTGCTGTAATTGTTGCATGTCAGACAATGCTTGGCAATTCATCCAAGCAGTCAGCAGCAGCAGCAGCAGCAGCCCTCAGCCAAGTGGTGCATTCATGCGTTTATTGATTGGTCAATTATAAAGGAGACAGATACCCTCTCTGAGGTAAAACATCCAGATAAAAGGGTTTATTTTCCAGTCCTAAATTAGATTACATCACCAAAACGATGCAATTAGCTAAGATAATCAATATTTTACTTACAGAAGTATGGCGTAGGCCATGTATGAAAGAAGGGGGCTGTGCAATTTCCAGCTCCATGGTGGTATGTCTCCAAGTCACAGATTGCTTTAGTAGTTGAAGTAAGCTTTTCCATTTTCTGTTGTATTTTCGTCTGAAAATGATGAACAAGTAAAGTTAACAAACATCTCAGGAACACTAGGCTACTATCATCTTAAACACTTTTTAAAAACACTTCTGAAGACTACTTAGTCTTAACATTCCTAACTCACTTTTTTAAACTCCAGACAAGAATCAAAGCTGGAATTTATATAGAGATGTAATATGAGGTGTCTGGCAATTACGAACACCATACATATGAATTACTGACTCTGATTTTGCACAATTCTTTTGTTTCACCCATGCAGAAATTTATTAAAGTGCACTCTCATTTTCTCACCTCTCCCTGAGTCTTTCCTATAGCAATTTAGTACTGGGGAAAAACATCAGACTGTCTATGAACAAGTGTGGCACGAACCCTATAAACACACGCTTTCATATGTTACCATGTCAAGATGACTTAAAATACCAAGAAATCAGCAGCAGGAAAGAAAAACAGCTCAAGCTACGACTGACCATTTATCTAGGTTGCTTTAACAAGCTTGCTTTGAGAAACAAGTCATTGCATTCACTTCCTTCATCTTCAGCTGACTTTATGCTTTACTGACAGGGACTAACATTTCCAACAAAACGGAGCCTGGAGGCAGTATCTTTAAGTCAAGAAGCTAAAATACAGGTATTTCTATAAACTTGTAAGCTAGCACAGACTCACAAAGAATGAAAAATACAATCTGTCTGTGGTAGCTATGTTTAGTACCCAATCTAACAGTGGCTGCTTAGTCTCCTGTTACTCAGGAGCAATAAAAAATTGCATCAACACTCCTGGTAGTCTGAATACAAAACTACCTCAAGAGGCAGAGAAGGGAAAAAACAAAATTACTGTTACTTTTTCCCCACAGAGCAAAACTTGAGGAAAATCTAGCTGCTTTCCTGCTCATTCTAAACACAGCACTGGTCTACAAAAAGAAAAAAAAAGAATTAAAAATCTATCGATAATCTTCTTAACGGCCCTCCACTGTGGCAGAAGGCTGTAAAAGTTACTTTTAATCAGAACTTTAAATTACAGTATCAGGAAAAAAAAAAAAGAAAAAAAAAAGAAAGATTCTTTGTTTCTTGTCAAACTGACTGACAGGCAACATTAATTCCTAGCAACGTATCCAGAAAAAAGGAGGTGGGTTACATAATAATTATCTTACTCTGCTCTCTAGAGAAGGAATTCTGCACAGAAAACGCAGGTAGCCAAACTAAAAATATAACTGCGTTACATCTGATCAAAGATAGCTGCAAGGATATGATGGCAGGTAAAGCACTGCTTTCTGCTTTGTTTATTCTGTTCTAAACAGAGGGAATATTCAGGGTAAGAAAACAGAAAACAGGTGCAGTTTTAGAATGTATCTTCTGTACAACTCTTTTTCAGAACATCACTTTATAGAGGGAGGAGTAGAGTTATAAGGAGAAGGCAGGAAGGCACATATAAAACTAACTTCCAAATTAACCAACCAACCAAATAAATGGCAGACACTGGATTCATAATCGTTTAGGTTCGAAGCCAGAGAATTTTGAATACAAATCCCAATTTTCTGTTTACAACAAATATTTGAGGACATTTCCTTGAACATACTAGAAACTGATTCATATTGACTAGGACTGAAAAATGAGCACTACCATGTGCTGTAAGGTCTCCAGTAATTTTGAACAGCAATTGTCCAGTTCTTCGTTGTATTTTGGAGTTGGCTTTTCAGATTCTGTGGCACTGTTATCACATGCTATCTCCAGCTTGTTGTCTTGAAATCTAAAATAGAAACATAAGGCAGAGTAAACAACTGTACCTAGGTTTACTCGAACTGTGCAGATTTAAAATCCATGTGGACTGATCCCTCAAAATCTCTCTCACAGGCTGCTCATGAGAATTCCTCCATAAAAAACAGTAAAAGACACAGCTAGCCATGCAAGTAATCTGGGCTGGTACCATAACCTTCAGAGGAACATAGAATTACTCTACTTTAAGAGCACACGCTTGAAAAAACAGTTGCAGGTGTTAAGATAACACCTCTTCCCACTTTATCTTGCTCCTGCATTGGAGGTTACTCTCTCGTAACGGACAAGGCATGCCAAAGCTTTGGCTGCTCCAACTGACAACACGGTGCCTCACCACAAACTCACCTTCATGTACAATGTCAGCTAAGAGACTTAACTGTGAACTCAGAGCAGCTGGTGTGCAGCTACCTATCTTGTCTTGCTGACTTCCCCACAGAAACTGTAAACTTAGACAGGAGACAGCGAGTTGCTGGAGAACGAAAGCAACACCTGACAACATAACAACAAAATACTCCTGAACTTGTAGCTGTCAGAACCCTGTCAGACAAGCCTTGTTCAGCTGTCAGGACGCTGCAGAAGTTCCTTCTCAAAACCCTGTTAATTATCATTTTTCTTACAGCATGAAGTGTGTGTGTGTGTGTGTGTGTTGGTTTTTCTTTTTTTGTAATCATCACTGTTACAACTTTTTTATCTATATAAATTATTGATTCTTCCTTAAAACTCTGTTGAACTTTTGCCTTGAATGAAATTTGGTAATGCTGGCCTCAGTGTAAAATGCAAGAGAGTGAGGGAACTCATATGGGCTGAGATCTACAGGATTAGATTCTAACTTTGTAAGTTATGTAAGTATTTTAAACATCTGTTGTGCTTTTCTATGTATAATAAATATTTTCCATTTCTTGCCAGTATTATTACTTTATGAGATTATTTTAATCTTTATGAGACACTTACTAGTTGAACCTAAATAGTTCACATAACCAAGAAATGCAACTGCTGAGCTTGACCTAAGAGCTAGCTTATTCAGTCTGACGTTCTTTGCCCTATCTCCAAAAGACTTTTCTACTTAAGAAAAAAAAGATTAATTTCTCAATAAAGTAAATCTTTATGCTATCTTTACTTTCATGTATATGCATACTTACTGTTCACCAATCTTCATGTTGACTATTTTGTTAGCTGTAGTAAATCCCTCATCATTCAGCCTCTCCCATTTCATCATTAAATTATGCCAGTCTGCTGCATTATCTTTAATTTTTCTTGCACTGACAGATAAAACAGGTCTTCTTGGAGTACCATCAACAGGACTTTTTGCTGTAGGAGAAAATAAAGAAATCCAAGCTCTTTAAAGCATGCAGAACCAAATTGGCGTGCTGCCCAGTAGCTGCTTGTGTGAATGATTTTCTTGCTTTACTGCTGAATATTGATTAAAGCAAAATGGAATTTACATTAACTGTCTTCAGACATGAAACCTAATTCTTCATCTGTCAGCCTTATAGCTACTTACAAGAAAATCATGTTAAAAAAATGCAGGCATGCTCTAAGATGCAGTAGTGTAACATGGGCAGTAGCAGCTTTGCAGTATTGACTGATCTAGTGAATGCTAACAGCGTGCAATGGTAAAAAATCATGGCAGTGGTAAAAAATCATGGAATCATTACTGTACACATGCAGTGCCAGTGCCGTGAGCATCTGAATCAACTGACGTCTACTCAAGAACTGGAACTGCCTGGGAGAAAGCTGGGTCCTACTGAAGACAGTGGGTGCTCTACTATCGACCATAAAGCCCACATTCCACAAAATCATTAAGGTCGTAACAAAACTCTAAGATCATCAAGTCCAACTGTCAGCCGAACACCACTGTGCCTACAGAACCACATCCCCAGGGGCCATATCTACAAGCTTTCTCAAAACTTCCCGGGATGGTGACTCCCAACACTTCCCTGGGCAGCCTGTTACAATGCTTGACCACTCTCTTGGTAAAGAACTTTTTCCTAATATCCAATCAAAATCTCCCCTGGCAAAACCTGAAACCACCTCCTCTCACCCTACCACTTGTATCATGATGTGCCGTTAGACGAGCTTGCAGCAAAAGGGACCTGCTATCCATGGCTCTGCTTCCATGTAGCCGAGGGGGCCCAGCCCCACCTGCACACCTCAGGCCTGGCTCCAGGGAGCAATGGGGCAGTCAGCTCAGCTTGAAGCAGAGCAGCAACACTTCTAGCTCTGCCGGCATGGTTCTTGTTTGTAACTTTTATTCAGAGATGCTAGAATAGAGGTCACAAATGTGAAGTCCCTACACACAGGACACCATGGGTGTCACTCACTTCTCCCAGGGCCACAAGCAACGTGCTGGAACCTTCCTTGCCCACACTCACATGTGACATCCACATGCCGGTGACTGGCAGGGCTCCACAGACACCTCATCTATTTTCACAGATCGCAGAATGGTTCAGGTTGGAAGGGACCTTGAAGATCATCCAGTTCCAACCCCCCTGCCGTGGGCAGGGACACCTCCCACTGAATTAGGTTGGTCAAAGCTTCATCCAACCTGGCCCTGAACACCTCCAGGGATGGGGCAGCCACAGCTTCCCTGGGCAACCTGTGACAGTGTCTCACCACTCTCATGGTGAAGAAATTCCTCCTTATGTCTAGCCTAAATCGGCCCCTCTCCAGTTTATGCGCATCGCCTCACGTCCTATCACCACAAGCCTTTGTGAACAGTCCCTCTCCAGCTTTCCTGCAGCCCCTTCAGGCACTGGAAGGTGGCTATAAGATCTCCTCGGAGCCTTCTCTTCTCCAGCCTGAACAGCCCCAGCTCTCTCAGCCTGTCCTCGCGTGGGAGGTGCTCCAGCCCTCTGAGCATCTTCTCTCTAACAGCTCCACGTCCTCCGTGTGAAGGGCCGGGCACGGGACTCACGTGGCTCTGAGGACTCCGACAGCTCGCCCCGCGCCCCTCGCCCCCCGTTCCATTCTCGCTCCCGTCGCCCCTCCCGCACCCCTCCACCCATGGGGCGCTGCGCGCTCACCCGCCATGGTGGCGCCCGCGGAAGCTGCGCCACGTCCGGCCCCACCCCGCGCGCCCCGCCCGCAGCCATGGCCGCCGCGGAGCCCCCAGCGCGGAGCGGGGACGAGCGGTGAGAGCGGGCGGCGGGGGCTGCGCGGGGGGCGCGGGGGCTCTGGGGCGGGTCCGGAGGAGAGCGACGAAGCTGGGGAAGGGACTGGGGAAGGGACTGGGGAACAAGTGTTACGGGTAGCGGCTGAGAGAGCTGGGGGTGTTTAGGCTGGAGAAGAGGAGGCTGAGGGGAGACCTCATTGCTCTCTATAACTACCTGAAGGGAGATTGTGGAGAGGAGGGAGCTGGCCTCTTCTCCCAGGCGACAGGGGTCAGGACGAGAGGGAATGGCCTCAAGCTCCGCCAGGGGAGGTTCAGGTTGGGCATGAGAAAGAAAATTTTCACGGAGAGGATCATCGGGCACTGGCAGAGGCTGCCCAGGGAGGCGGTGGAATCACTGTCCCTGGAGGTGTTTAAAAGATGCATAGGCGGGGTGCTGAGGGGCATGGAACAGTGCAGGCTGGGGGATGATGGGAGCTGCCCTGCAGAGAAGGGCTTGGGGCGCTGGTCGATGAGAAACTCAACCTGAGCCGGCAGTGTGCGCTCGCAGCCCAGGAGGCCAACCGTGTCCTGGGCTGCATCAAAAGGAGCATGGCTAGCAGGTCGAGGGAGGTGATTCTGCCCCTCTGCTCCTCTCTTGGGAGACCTCATCTGGAGTATTGTGCCCAGTTGTGGAATCCTCAACATTACAAGGAGACGGAGCTGTTGGAACAGGTCCAGGGGAGGGCTGCAAAGATGATCTGAGGGCTGGAGCACCTCTGCTATGAGGACAGGCTGAGAGAGCTGGGGTTGTTCAGCCTAGAGAAGAGAAGGCTCCAAGCAGATTTTATAGAGAACTTCCAGTACCTGAAAAGAGCCTACAAGAAAGTTGAGGAGGGACTGTTCATAAAAGCTTGTGGTGATAGGATGAGGGGGAATGAATACAGGCTGGAGGGGTCAGATTTAGACTAGACATAAGGAGGAATTTCTTCACACTGAGAGTGGTGAGACACTGTCACAGGCTGCCCAGGGAAGCTGTGGCTGCCCCATCCCTGGAGGTGTTCAAGGCCAGGCTCAATGGGACCTTGAGCAGCCTGGTCTGGTGGGAGGTGTCCCTGCCCACAGCAGGGGGGTTAGAACTGGATGGGCTTTAAGGTCCCTTCCAACCCAAACCATTCTATGATTCTATGGTTTAGTGGCAGATAGGAATGGTTGGACTTGGTGATTCAAGAGATCTTTTCCGATGTGGTGATTCTGTGAGTGGTGTGGAGCCTGTGCTGGAGCAGCTGGTGGGATGGTTGCTGTGGCCTCAAGGAGCCCCCACAGCTCCTGCCCTGCATTGGAAGGTGGTGCAGGAGGAAGGAAGGGTCGGGAACCTCATCCAGAACCCAGGAATATGTTTGAGCGTGGAAGTTTTTCTAGAGGGAAGGGGTGCCTGTGGCCCCCTCGGTACCCTGCACAGGCTGTGACCCTAGGCACTCCTCCTTTCCTCCCCCTTTCCCCTCAGTTGGTTTGGCTTTTTTTTTTTTTTTTTTTCCTTTCAAAAGAAACAATTTTGAGCCCAAACCGCAACATTTTGTGAGTAATGTAGAGCAACAGGCCTGGTAGTCCATGAATCATAGAATCGTTTGGATTGGAAGGGACCTTAAAGCCCATCCACTTCCAACCCTCTGCGATGGACGGGGACACCTCCCACCAGATCAGGCTGCCCAAGGCCCCATCCAGCCTGGCCTTGAACACCTTGAGGGATGAGGCAGCCACAGCTTCCCTGGGCAACCCATGCCAGTGTCTCATCACCCTTGTTTTTACCTAATGTCTAACTTAAGTCTTTTCCCCTCCAATTTAAAGCCTTTCCCCCTCATCCTGTCACTCCATGCCCTCTGGTCCTCCTGCAAGTGGGATGCGTGAAAGCAGAGCACCTCATTCCAGAGGGCTGGGAGTTCATGTTGTCCCCTCTGCCTGGCAACTGTTTGCTGTGGAAAGCTCTGTAGATGTGGCAGCTCCTGAGGCTAGAAATGTGAGCAGTATTAGAAAATAAAACCGCTTTTCTTTTTAATTGGCAGGATCTAGCTAGGATCAGAGACTGTGGTGTTTAGCTGTGGTCATGTGCATGAGTTTGTTCATATTCTGAAGAGCTTAAACTTAAAGTTTTATGCCAAAGAATTAAAAAACCCCTAGACCTGTTGTTCATTTCATGCAGACAGGACAGTTGGGCTCAGAGAAATGCAGTGATGGCTTTAGCCTCCTGCAGTCAATCTGTAGCAGACCCTGGCACTGAACCTTTAACCACTACTGACCTATTTAACCATGAGATTATCTCTCACGTTAGGCAGCGTTGAGCTTTATTCCTGTTTCTGAGATTGGAGAAGAAGAAAAAAAAATAAGGTTTGAGTTTCAAAACATGGCCTTGAATGCAGTATTTAAGAACTTGTTATGTACTTTGTGAATTGTGGAGGAAGAGCTCTCATTGTCTAGTGGTTGTTTTTGATGTACAACATAAGGTGTTTTTCTCTGCTTTATCTCTGCTGCAGGATAGCTGCTTAGCACAAGCTGATTTGCCCTGTACAGCTGTCCTGTACTTCAGAGTAACTGCGGCTGACACAGAGTGAACGTGCATGTCCAATTCCAAAACCTTTCTGAAAAAATAGATTATATCTACTGTTCACCTTTGATTATTGAAGCAGGAAAACCAGGTGACAAAAAATCCTAAAGCTGTTAAAAAGGAGAAAGAAATTACTTGTGATACACAGCTGTGATTAGGGGAATGCTGAAGACTTTTAGACTCAGAAGCAGAGGTTTGTGGTGGAGAGTTTTTGGGTATGGATGCCACATTGTAATTCTCTAATCCTTTATGTGTTTATGTAGATAAAGTTAATTAATCAGTGGTTTTAGTAAAGTGGTGATTCGAGCTTTGGTTTCACTCGAGCAGTGCAAATGTTTTGTTAGTCTATAAGCAGCTCAAGATGAAACTAACTTGTGTATGATGGCAAGAAATTATAGCTTATTAATATGATTTTTTATTATTCTCTATAAACTGTTCAACATATGCAAAGCTTAGTCTGATTTTTTTACAATTTTGCTGTCAGATTGCAGTAAATATTATGAAGAGTGGTAGCCCTAACCTGACAGCAGTTTTTAAATTTAAGTTAGTATATGACAAGAAATAATTCCTCTGAGTGGTTTCGGGGGGGGGGGGGGCGAACTATCAAAATCTTTTTTCTTTTTTCTCTTTTTAAATTAAGTGTAAACTTACAAGACATGCATCAGGTTGCGGATAGGTTTTTTGTAGAGGAAATGTAATAGTCTCTTTTTGGATAATACAAGATCCCATAGTTTGTAATGCATTACTATGTTTTTACTGTTCTAGTTGAGCTGAAAGGATAAGTGACAGAAACTAAAAGAGAAAATGAATTTTGAGGATTGGAAAAGTCCTTTGGCAACTGGGGAGTGTGAGATGGTTCCAGCTGCAAGAGCAGCTTTGCAGGATGACAGATGAGAACTGTAGGAGTGACAAAGGGCACTTAAAAACAAAATATGTAAAATTCATGAGGCAGTGGCTAAGAAGTGCTAGAAACTGAGATTAGACAGAGGAAGATTGTACGTGTGAGACTCAGGACAGAGTGGGTTTTATTTTATTAGAAAAAAGACAGAAAGAAAAAAGACCAGCAGCTAGTGAAATTACTAAACGAGCAAAGCAGGATGTTTAGAACAGCAAATGAGACTTTAGCAGCAAATTCTCTTTATTTAGTGGACTGTAGGTAGAAGGTAGTAAATGCTGAAGGAAAGGGAGGGAGACCTAAAATACAGGATAGGATATAGGCTGTATTTGAAAATATTGTAAAAGAGTGATGATACACTGAGGTTTTCTGTTTACTTAGTAAATAACTCTGAAATGAACTCTTCACTTTGAAATAGTTTGGATACATTAATCAGCTAATTCTTGTGATATTTTATGAAAATAGGTGTCACGACAGCTGGAGGAGAGTGGAATTAATTTCTGAACTCTAGCAAGCAGTAAAATTCATCACGATTATCATCTAATAACTGCTGCTAGCTTATTCACTAGTAGGTTTTGTAATACAGGTAAAATATAATACAGGTAAAATATACGTTCAGTGACCAATCTTTATTCCTGTGGTCTTGTCTAACACGGGCTGGAATGAGTGATGTCATGGAAGTAATCCCTCAGAACTTAGTGGAATTACATATTGACAGCAAGTGTTGCAGGGCAATAGCTGAAATTGTTTGAAAATCGAGACACTGGAACTTTCCAGAGTAATGGAGATATTAAACAAGAAGAGTTACCTATTTTTCTAATTTAGTCATTATACATTGTAAGCAATGTGTGAAGCTGCCGAACAGATACCATATTCCTTCCCTAGAGAAATGAAAACTAGGCAGAAGAGGTTGTATCATACAGACTGCAGTAGGAATACTTCATAGAATAATTTTGAGTATTTGGTAGTGTTTTTAACTTCAATTGACATGTTTCTATTTTCATTTCTCTAAGGAAGTTATAACTTCAAAGCTTAAGAAAATGTTCAATGTTATGGGCTTAAATAAGCTTAGAAAACCTTCTGTACAGAAATCCAAACTCCTTGTCTTAGAAAATGGCAGGTATTTTGGACAGATTTTAAATAATTTTGTTAATCAGAGTTGCCTGCGGCAAAATAAAACTCAAGAAGTAAAGATTTCTTTCCTTTTCTGTGTTCCAAAGTCATCCGTGAGGAGCACAGCTACTGCTGCAAAATGTTCTTGTCAAGGCTGTCGCCCCACAATGAGAAAAATAACTGGGTTTAATTAACTTTTTTAAATACCTTTATGCATGTCATGGTCATATCAGGTTTTTGTGAAGATCCCAGTACATTATTACTGTGATGAGCTCCAACTACCTTTTTTTTCTCGAACAAGGGAAGCAGAATCTTTGTTTCGATTATTCTTGGAAAGATACTGGAATTGTCCCCTAATTATATTTACAGTGTTGCTTAGTAACATGAAGTTATTTGCTTAACTGTAAAGGGAAACACAGGAACATGGTACTCTTCTGTTTTCTCCTCATCTTTCTAAATTCAGTTGCAACATGAGTGTTTTCCTGTGTCTGTTGAATGATTTTTTTTTCACTTTTACATTGTCCCTTTCTTCACACCCTATTCTTATTTTGGGGTTTTATTTGATTATATAGCAGGTGTAGCTCTAGCTGAATTGTTTCTCAGCCATGTTTTTCATGGGGTGTGGAGCATTAGGTAGTTGAACATGAATGCTAGCTTGACACTTCACTCTTACAGCACTATCTCACACAGTGAATATCCCATGCACTCAGCGCTTGGGAGGAGTGAGGGTGGAGTTTGCAGGTAGATGGAGGAACACACCACATAGATTCAGTGTCAGAGCCTTTTGGTTCATGCACTAGCCAGCTGAGGAGAAATAGCGCATTTGAACTCAGCTTTGACAAGCTCACAGCTGCAAGGAGAGTGATTATACCGTATTTAGTGGTTGCCATACATCCTCAGATACTGTCTGAACGTAAGAAATAAGCTTATTCTTAAGAAAAAGGTTGTTCTAAAAATAACATACATTCACTAGAAGAGTTTAACTTGCTTTTTCCTTATACGAAGCAGAACCTGAGAATTTCTGCATCCCTACATGCTAACTAATGACTTTCTGTTAGCAATTTGCGCTTCCTACAGGAGTTAATGATGTATCTTTTGCTTTTGTCTTTCAGATTTCCTTATGTGGTCAAGTAGATATATTTATTTCAGCCTTAAAATCGCTGATGCCAATACTTGCTATGGCATCTGTGGTATCACCGGTTATATTTAAGGAGTTTTGTCCCTTATATTATCTTCTCAATGCCATTCCTACAAAGATCCAGAAAGGTTTTCGCTCTATTGTGGTATACCTGACAGCACTTGATACCAATGGAGACTACATTGCTGTGGGGAGCAGCATTGGAATGCTTTATCTCTACTGCAGGCATTTAAACCAGATGAAAAAATACAACTTTGAGGTAAATACTAATTTCTACTCTCACCTCTTCTAATGAAGTTGAGTCGTTCAGAGTTGAGCTGCTACTTGTCTCTCGTTAACTTTGTGTGTTTCGTCTATGGTTTCTTTCCACAGGGGAAGAGTGAATCTATTACTTTTGTAAAGCTGTTAAGTTGTTTTGATGACCTAGTTGCTGTTGGTACCGCCTCAGGTCGGGTTGCAGTTTTTCAGCTTGTGTCTTCATTACCTGGAAGAAACAAACAGGTAAATCTTTGCATTTGACACAACTTCTATGAGGTTTAATATGGTGAATCCTAGTGGAATCTTGTCATGTTTCTCTATAGTACTTAAAACTAGAAAATTTTCCCTGATGAAATATCTGTGAATATGTTTTGGCCTTCATATACTTAATCAAAACTGCTCGGGAGAGCTTATGAGTGATTTGGTGATGGGTTTTTTGTTTGTTTGGGGGTGTTTTTGTGCTAAATCAAAATTAGTGACTTTTTTTTTTGTACTTTATCACAAATTTATCAGCCAGAGTCACTGAATAGGCTTTGTGTCTCAATTTCCCTTCTGCTCCTTGTAATGCCTTGGTATTGTTTCACAGCTTCGGAGATTTGATGTTGCTGGCATCCACAAAAGTAGCATTACAGCTTTAGCTTGGAGTCCCAATGGAATGAAATTATTCTCTGGAGATGATAGAGGGAAGATTGTCTACTCTGCCCTAGACCTAGACCAGGTGGGCATTTATTACAGAGACCTTAATTCCCATTTACAGTTTTCTGAAAGAATGCTTTTGTGTTTAAATATTTAGCAGCTAGTTAAATTGCTTAGTATTGTGTAGTTAGTTGGACTTCTTTGCTGGTCTGTATACACGTGCCCACAGCCAGCCAGACAATCATTGGGTACCCTCCACAACTGCCTTACCTTTTATAAAAACAGTTTAAAAAATGGTGATCCTTTCAGATGGAGAAGGACTTGGGGGTGCTGATTGATGAGAAGCTTGACATGAGCTGTCAGTGTGTGCTCGCAGCCCAGAAGGCCAACCAGCCGTATCCTGGGCTGCATCCAAAGTAGTGTGGCCAGCAGGTCAAGGGAGGTGATTCTGCCTATCTCAGACCCCACCTGGAGTATCATATCCAGTTCTGGAATATTCAGCGTAAGAAGGATATGGAACTTTTGGAATGGGTCCAGAGGGGGGGCTACAAAGATGGTCAGAGGGTTGGAGCACCTCTGCTATGAGGACAGGCTGAGAGGGTTGAGATTGTTCAGCCTGGAGAAGAGAAGGCTCTGAGAAGGTCTTATAGTGACCTTCCAGTACCTGAAAGGGGCTACAGGAAAGGCAGGGAGGGACTTTTTACAAGGCCATGTAGTGATAGGATGAGGGGGAATGGCTTAAAATTGGAGGGGGCAGATTTAGACTAGATATTAGGAGGAAATTCTTCATGATGAGGGTGGGGCACTGGCACAGGTTGCCCAGGGAAGCTGCGGATGCTGCATCCCTGGAGGTGTTCATGGCCACGTTGGATGGGGCCTTGAGGAGCCTGATCTAATGGGACGTGTCCCTGTCCATCACATGGGAGGTTTGAACTGGGTGGGCTTTAAGGTCTCCTTCCAACCCAAACTATTCTATGATCCTTCTCATGTTATCACATTTCTGTCTGAAATAATTCTGTCTTCCTTATGCTTTCTGCCAGTGCTTTCTCTTGCGCTTGAAAAGGGTACTTTTGAATGATGTCGCATTGCTGATTCACTGTATTAAAGTTCTCTTTTACAATTGTTCAACATCTCAGTCTGGAGTGCAGAATGAAAGGAATATTTTGAGTTCTACTGGGTCACTAGCATGTTATCAGTAAATGGAATCTTTCAAAGGTCTCATTAATTTAAGACCTGGGACAGCATCAAAATAAGCACTAATCTGAATTTCAGTATCAGAGGAAAGTTTAAACTGCATCCACTCTGATTTACTTAGAACTGTTCCTAATTTGATTAACTAAAATGTTCAACATCTCCAAATGTAGTGATTGTTTCAGCATTGTATGACCTGCCACTGGAGAAGGAAGAAAATATATTCTAGAATTTCTGTTGATTTCATGTGAAATGCACTAGCTAACATTCCAAGAGGAACTGAATTTCATAAATGTGCCACTGTGGTACGCGCAGTCTGACTCTCCTCTTGTCTGCATAAAGAGATTCCCCAGTAATTAAGTGAACTCTGTGCAATAGTAGTTAAAAATATTTTGGTTTTGTGCTTGTTTTCTCTTTCTTTGGTTTATTTATTTCTGTGAAGTGTTGGTTATTACCTTTATCTTTTCAGAAAGATTGACTCTTGTTAATTGCATGTATCTTTGAAGGGTATTTGCAACTCCAGCCTAGTGTTGGAAGAGCCATCTTCGATTGTCCAGTTGGATTACAACCAGAAAGTGCTGCTTGTCTCTACTTTACAACGCACTCTACTTTTTTACACAGAAGAGAAGTCCGTCAAGCAAGTTGGAACACAGCCCAGAAAAAAGTAACCCTCATAAAATCTTCATACAGGCACATCTATTAATACTAGCTTTTCAGAGTGGATTACAGAAAAAGTGATCTAAGCAGTGAAATTAATACAATACAGCAGTCTGCTCATAGAAAGTTAGTTACGGTAGCTATGTGTGCTCGAATGTGAAATGACATTTCTATTTAGAAAGTGCATGGTTGTAAATATATTACAGTCATATTTTGGGGCACTATTATGCAAAAATATTTAAGTTTTTTTTTTTATTGTTTAAATTGAAATCACTGCCAGAGCTCCTCTGCAGTCCTTCTTGGTTTACTGGGATTTGGTGTGAGCAAGGTTTACGGTCGGGCCCATCTAATGGATGATGTGATGTCTGATGTGTAAAGCAACTCAGCATCTCAGTTTTCCTTATACACTGAAGTGAATTGAAAGGGAAGATGTATAGCAAGCACTTAAAGTTGACTGGAAGGCTAGGAACTTCTGGTATGGCTTTCTGACATCTTCTGTTGTGTAAGCTGTCTTGGATATGAAGGAAGAGGGAGCCCAGTCTTAGAACAGCACAAGGACTGTATCTGGAAGTAGAGGAGATTGACACTCCAAAGAAAGTTTATAATGGATCTTTCAGGGATATGAATGGTTAGGAGAATACTAAGGACCATTTTATGTAGGAGAGGTTTTCTTGAATGGTAGTAATGGCAGTTTTTGTATACGAGAGATGAAGGTTTTAACCATTGAGGTCTGCTCAGTCCTTGAAAGTAGAGGTTGTCAGTTTCTTAGCATTATTTGTAGCATTTTGTTTGTGTTTTATTAATTGTGGGGGAAGTATGAATGCATAGGGGCTCTTTCTGAGATGGACAAAGCGCACCATTAAAGGTATGCAGCCTATTAGAAGCAGTCTTTTAACTTGCCCAGTAGATGTAGTGTCTGACACCTAAAGCTGAGGGAAAACTATTGTTATTTGGAAGCACTGTTCTTCTCGTAATGTAACCAAATAAATATGTTGGATATTTGACTGAATACTTTAATTGAAGCCTTTTATTTTTTATTATTTGCAGCTGTAAATTTGTGACATTAGTTTTAAAAACTGTTCTTAAGTCGAATATATAGTTTTTAAAATATATTGTTCTTTTGCTTTTTAGCAGTGGCAAATTTGGAGCATGTTTTATACCTGGCCTGTGTAAACAGAGTGACCTGACGCTATTTGCTGCAAGACCTGGGCTTCGTCTCTGGAAGTCTGATGTTCATGGAACTGTTCAGGCCACGTTCATATTGAAAGATGTATTTGTTGGAGGAATAAAAACTTTTGAACTGTATCCTCGTTTGGAACCACCTGATAGAGGAAGTTACAGCTCCCCAGAGAAACACCTTGGGCTTGTCTCATGCTTTTTCCGAGAAGGATGGGTGCTGACCTGGAATGAATACAGCATCTACTTACTAGACACTGTGAACCAGGTAGATGAATCTCATGGGTGCATGTTTTGTTTCTTACTTATTTTCATTCATACTATGCCATGAGACTCCCTTTGAGTTATCCTTTAAACTTCTATGAATTAAATCCATATTTAAACCAAACAAAGATGACTTTATTCTCTCCCTCTTCAAGTTGACATTGCAGTGATATACTCACAAACTATCTTGGTATATTAATATATAAAAAAATTAAATCTATTCAAAGCTTTCAGTCCAGCTGTTAACATCATGACCTGTTCTGATATAGCAAAGCATATATAAATATAAAATCTAACAACTAATGCAAAAAGAAGTTTTAGGCATGTGAAATGTGCCCACGACTGTTTATTCTTTTCTTTCTAATACTGTTGGTGTCTGCAAAAACCATTTATTACATTTTTATTTGGTACAGAGGGAGCTGTTGACTATTTTGCCTTCTTAAAAGTGCACATGAAAGCGAGTACAAGCTAGTATCATTTTGTCTAAATGATATTAAACGTTTGTATTGTGGCTCTTTTCTGCCACCAAATTGTATATTGTTTAACTTATTGTTGCTGCTAGTTTGAACAGAGAAAACGACTAGATCTGTGAGCTTAACATTAATATAAAAATGATCTGCATCATGATTAAAGGGTCCTTTCCTATTTCTTTTTACTATTTCCTGTCTTCTCAATAAGATAAAATCTTTATTCTGTAGCTATACATGTTGATTAGGTTTCAGTGAACACTTTTGTTAAGAGCAAACATTGTATTAATCACATGCCAATTACTTCTTTGTGTTGACTCTTTATAGGCTTTGATCGGCGGCTTGGAAGGATGTGGTGATATCGTGTCTGTGTCCTGTACCAACAATGAGATTTTTCTCTTAAAGGGAGATAGAGACATAATAAGAATTTCAAGTAGGCCTGAAGGACTGTCTTCAATAGGTTTGTATGGACTGGCAAACTTTAATGTGTACCTCATGGAATGTGGTGCCATTTTAATATTAACATTTAGATTAATTTAAAAAAAAAAAAGAAACTAACAGCCCGAAAGAAACTAACCTTCCCCTCAAAATCTTCAGGTTATTGCAGAGAAACTACCAAGTTCAGTGGAGTTACTTCTCAGTGTCTACAGATATTTAGAGATCTGATTTATCTGCTCATCTGAGCTTCTGTTTTGGCTGCAGTGTGAATGGTGGCATTAAGAAATTACTTATAGGTTTGGGGGTTTTTTTTTGAGTGCATCAGTGTTATCCTAGCCTGGTGTCTCCAATCTGTGCATTTGAGATTTTATTCTAAACCATGATGCCGAAGCAATCTGGATTTCTGATCATGGTTTTATCTCTTTACTGATGAATCTCAATTGTCTGAGTTGGAGATACTGGAATATGTTGATTCTGTGCCACCTGTCACCCTCCCACACATTCCAGAGGAAATCTCAGCCTTCACAGCAATGACGAACAAAGAACTGGCAAAACCCCTGAAGAATACTCACTAAAATTCCAAAAATAATTTGAGAGTTTATTTTCTTATTTGTTGTTCTCAAGTACAGCATCTATATTTATTACTGGAACCCTCTAAAAGGGATTAATAATACATCCTTATGATGGTGCTGGCTGATTTCTCAGTTATAAAGACTGTACTGTTATGCAGAATATTACACTCACAGGACTACTTATGCATCTAAAATACTACATCTTAGCTTTATATTAGCAAAATACTAGTAAATATGCTATAAAGTTTCACTGAATGCTAGAGAACTTCACTTTCTAATCATCGCGTATTAGTGATAGCCTTAGTCATTTAAACAGTTCTTTACTTGCAGACTTTTAGGGGCTGTTTATTACTTCAATCTTAACTTCCAAGTATAGTTTGAAAGGAGCCTTCTTGAAGTGTATTTTCTTCTTATTACTGCAGTGGTTTATCTGGTAAATCTTCCTTGATTTTTTTCAAGATACTGAATGTTTGAGTGAAGAAGTTGAAGAAACAGGGTGGCACTTTGATGTGTGATACAGTTGAGTCTTCCAAGGGAATGACTTGTATCATTCTTCATATATAAACATGAATTCAGAAGGTTGCAAATAGAAATTTGATACAGACTTTGAGGGATTTATTTTACTAAAATTATTTCATATATGTGAAATAATTATGTGAAGTTTACGCTGTTGTGTGTGCATATATATGTTTGAAATATTGTGAACATGGATAGAATATGCTTCCATTGCATAAAGCTGCTTTTATTTCAGTACTCTCCAAGGATTATGACCCTACTTGCTTGATGCATTAGTATTTATACTTTTTTTTTTGTCAGTTTCAGATGTGAATTCAAAATTGCCGAATCCTTTAACAGATACGAGTCCTAAGTTGCAGACCCCATTATCAATTGTTGCATCTGCATCATCTAGCCCTTCATTGGAAACGGATAAAAATATGTTTACCTCCCCTGCAGTTATTGGTGATAGAAATGACTCTTATTCATTAGTGAAAGATGATCTGGAAACTCCAACACTGTCAGAGAAGAGTTTTGATAGAGTTGGAGACTTGAGCAGTGAAACAAGAAGAAGGGGCTGTTCTGTAATCAGTGAATCAAGAAGCAGGAGCAGTTCAGTAAATTCTGTGGACAGTGGCTCCAGCTTTATGATGTATACAGACCAGCTTTCAGAAGCTCAGAGAGAAGGTCAGCTTTCTTCCCAACGATTCAGCACAATCAGCTCTGAAGATTTTGATCAAGAACTCATTGTAAAGCCAATTAAAGTAAAAAAGAAAAAAAAGAAGAAACAAGGTAAGTCTAGGAGAACTTCCCCCATTATTAGAACATGTCACTTCTGATGTTTCATGTGTGTGACTTGCCTTGTTTCTGCTGTGTTGTCACGCCTTTGAGATACTTGAGTGGTTGTGGTGGGCCATTTAAGCTTAAGATGTAAGCCTGTTTTGAAAGTGATAAATTAAGTATTTTTAGATCTCTGTTTTATTCCTTTAACTTTGTTTTGCTTTAAGTAAACATGCTTGAGGCTCTAATGTATGAGTAAATGGTAGCATACAGTAGACTTTCCTTCCAGTTTTCTGTTGGAATTGTGTAGTATTTATTAATCCTGTTTAGAATATTTGATGGTGTATTTCTTGGTCATGCTTTTGAGTTTGTTAAAATAGTGTGAGTACTTGACTATTTTAATTGTTTACTATGTTGATGTTACAATTTTAAAATATGTTAAGACTTTTTTGGTTTTATATGGATGATTTAGTGTTGAAATTGAAAAAAATCAGTATTTTGAAGTTTAGATTTAACTCTGTTCTTCCTCCAATCATAAAAATATTTTGATTTCTTAATTTGCATGAAAATTTAATAGATTTTATCAAAATTTTCCCCTCTTTTTTTTTTCCTTTGTGAGAACAGAAAGTGGGACCAGGAAAAACCACAGCTCTCTGGAAGGTACACCAATTTATGAACGTCAGCTTTCTGGTGATAGTCCACATTCACTGAATGCAGACTCCTTTTCCATCACTTCCAGCCTAATGAGCGGCAGCATTGATCGCTTGAGTACTGGATCTCCAGATCAGGAAAGCATGTTCAATGTGGAGTCCCATACGATCTTGCAAGAAGATAATGGTTCGGAAACTTTCAGTGTCCTACAGTCTCCAGAGTCTGCAACTGTACTAATTAATGAAGAAAACGAAGATATGGTTGATTTGCAGAAACTTCCCAACAGTGACAGTGGCATGGGTACTTCAACTATTGTAGATACTTCGACATCTGTGTCTCCTCTAATCCCCACAGAAGACCTGACAAGCAGTGGTGTTGGTGAATGTAACGATAACGTGGTTTCTGCGAGCAATGAATGCTGTCTGGAAAAGCTGAGCCAAGAGGAGGAGCAGGATTTTCCTACCTTGAGTAAAATAGATGAAAACTTAGGTGAACTGAAGCTGGAGGATACTGAAAAATCTTTCGAAGAGCCAGGCCTTTCAGACCAAATGTTTCTGGAATGTGGCAGTGTGCTTGATTTTCAGACATCACTGACACAAAAGGAAAGGGATGAGACTGGTAGGAAGGACCAACAGCAACAGTCTGTAATGTACAGGGCTCTGTCAGATCCTTCTGTGCTCCACTTTGATATCCCTCATGATGGTTATTCAGATAATACTTCCATGTCAGGGTGGAATTTTGAACATGCAATCAAAGCTAAATTTAGTACTAGCTCTGCTGAATGGGTAACAGACACTCGTGAAAGTAAGGCTGAAAAATCTGCTTCCAGTGATGAAGAGGATATTTATGGACATGGATTGCCGTATTCATCCTCGGAGACTAGCATGCCTGAAGTTGGTGCTGGGCTTGGTTCCCAGGACGTGGCCAAAATGAGCCTAGATGAAACGGTGCTGTTAAAATCTGATCAGGTATATGTTTTCAGTTTAGTTAAAAAACATAGTTGTAACATATTCAAAGGATCGTTAATGTGATTACTGTTCTTTACCTCTCTAGGAAAGTGATTTTTTTCTCACTTGGTACAAGTTAGCAAGTAAAGCATAAAGCTAAACTGCAATATGTGTTGTAATTCTTACTAACTGTGACTTCAGACATGCTCAAAGGCTGCTCCTTGTTTTGAGTCTCTAGTAGCCTGCATTCTGCATGATGCTCTCACTAACTTTGACTGACTTCATAGGGAATTAATACTGATTATCTCACATGATTGGCCTGTAAGAATAATTTTACCTGTAATACTCAGAACAAGGATTGGTGTTTCTTTGTGCCTTGGACAGCAGTTAGTACTATTAAAAATGTTGCTATTTTTGTTTTTCTATTATCCCTCTTGCCTTCATCGTTATTTTATTCCAGAAATAGTAATTCTGACGTAGGCTACAGAAAAAAAGTACTAAAATTAATTGTAAAATCTACAAAATCTCCTAAATCACTTGAGTTTTAGCAGAAGTCTTAAAAAGGAAATACAGTTCTTCTAGGTTGAAGATTTTGCTTCATTTTAAATTTAGAACAACTTTGTATTGAGATCAACCAAATATTTGTTGATAAAGGTTGAGTTATAAGTTGAAGATGTCCTGTTTAGGAACAACTTAGGCTGCATCAGGGGAAGTTTAGATTGGACATTAGGAAAAATTTCTTCACGGAAAGGGTTATCAAGCACTGGCACAGCTGAGGAGGTGGTTAAAAAGCGGGCAGATGAGATGCTCGGGGGGTATGATTTAGTGGTGGACAGGTACAGTTGGAGTTGATCAAAGGTCTTTTCCAACCTTGTGATTCTGTGAATGCAGCCCAATGCATAGACTTTCCCTTTCAGGTGATAATATTCTTACACTTTGGAATGTTTAGCAAAGGTGCTAATATTATGGGTCCTGTTTGTAGTGCTTGGATTCTACTCGTCTAAGCTGTCAACATTTAAGATAGCAGTCTATACACTAAATTTCTGCAATGCATTGCTTCTGTACCACACAGAGAGCATCAGAGTTGGATATTTGGCTGTCCCTGCACTCCAGCTATTTTGTTCCCTTTGCTTGTCACTTCATAGACAACAAATAATTCCCTGGACTGCAGACAGACTGTGTGGTTTTCTGTATTACTTAGTGCATTGGCCATTTACTTTGTGTTCTTTATTTAATAATAGAAGGTTTTCCACTTTTTGGAGGTAGGTGACACTGGAGGGTTTGGGTTTTTTTGTTCTAGCAGTCATATTTCACAGTACATACTGTCTTAGAGAACACAGGCAGATGTAGGTTTATCTTACACGAGGCAAATTTCATTCACCAGAGTACTTAAGAATCTTAAGTTTAACTGGTTTTAATCAAAATGTGGGAGCCGCTGTGCTTTATATAACCATGTTCTTGTGCAGTTCAAAGACTCCTGATACTGACTCAACAGTGTTTAGTTTGCAGAGAGCTGGATGGGATACACTGGCCCTGGTTATGGCATCCTGAGCCTGGTTGTCTCAGAAAAGTATATTTGGTGTCTGGACTATCGAGGCGGCCTCTACTGCAGCGCTCTTCCCTCGGCTGGGCTGCGGTGGCAGAAGTTTGAGGATAATGTCCAGCAGGTGGCAGTTTCCCCCTCAGGTTGGTCGCCTTCTGCTTCACTGTCTCCTAAATATAAAACTTGTATAGATTAGCACGTTTTCTTTGCTCTCTAATTTTTTTTTTTAATAATGGCTATTATTTAATCAGGTGAAACGTACTATTTCCAGGATCACAAATACAGTTCAGTGCATATGGAATTTCCATGTAGGCACTTTATTTACTTACTTTTAATACAGGACTTGTAAAGACTTGGTTGTCTGGGACTTATTTCCAGTAAAAGTACTGTTTGGGTTTTTTTTTTCTTTAAAAAAATAAATAAATGTCATATTGGGTTGTACGGCTGCGTCTTCACTCCTCTGCATGCCATGTTCTGGTTTAAGTGGCTGTCTTTCTAACAGGTTCACATTGTTTTTTTGGAAGTTCTCAACATGTGGCTGCCTGCTTAAAGTGGGCTTCAGAAGTAGCAGTTCAGTTGTAGGCGGAGATGAATGAAGAGGTCTTTGTCTATTCAAAATGTTGGGTTTTATTACATAACTACTTATGAATCCCAGATTTAGATTTTTTTTTTGTTGTAAATCGAGAATTGCTCTTGTATATGTTTTTTTTGTTGATTTTTTATTTATTACTAAAGAAAAAAACACTTGAATTTTTTTGTGCATTTGCATGTGAGTTTGTTCTAGATCGTTGGGAATGAGGATTATGTTGGACTGAAATTAAGTGGGTTTTGGTTACAAACTTGCTTCACTCTTGGACTTCCAGATTGTTCCAGCACTGGTGTGAAAATACAAGTTTCTCAGATACTTTCTTTACTTAGTCTCCTGCCTTGACACTACCTTGGTTCCCCTATCATCTCTAAAAGCACATGTCAGTCTTCCCTCCTCTCTGTAGGGGAAGTTTTGCCATCTCTTCTAAGGGAGGTGTTATGTTTCATCTGTAGCTGAGCTTTGTTATGGCCAAAAAAAATTAAGAGTGGCTGTACTAGATGAAATCACAGGTTCATCCAGCCCAGTGTCTTGTGCTTAACAGTGGTCACAAGGAAGCAGATGCTTGCAGAAAAGTGACAAGAAATGGGCTAGCACATACAATGTTTGCCCTTGGTAGCTTCAGACTACAGTTGTTGATGGCTCAGAGATTTCCTGAGCAAAAGGTGGTTTCCCAATGTTTATTATCCCTCAGTTTCAGGAACTCGCCTAGTTTTTCATTTAATCTATACAAATTTCTAGCATCCGCAGTTGCCTGTGGAAGTATGGTTTACCTTATTAATACTACTAGTGCTTGTGAAAGATGAAAGAGCTACAATTAACCCCTTTTGCTTTGTGCCCTGAGGGTGTACCACACACGTACAGAAGCAAACAATATACCCAAGTCTTTTAAAAGTAGGCTTATTTGGCTCTGATGTGGGACTTCTTTTGTTAGTTTTCAGTGCACAACTGATTGTTTAAAAATCGCATCTACTCTAACGGTGAAAGCATTTCAGCAATTCCTGGAGAAGCTGGCCAGCGTTCGGGTCTTGCATTTTTTTAAAAAATAACTGTTTTTAAATCTTGCATTTTTGTTTAATGCTACTGGTTTCCCTTTCCCCTCCCATTAGTTAGGGTGTAGGGAGGACAAGTCAGCTGTCTCTGCTGTAGTACTTTGCAAACTGGTGTTGTCTTCTCTCTTAACTCCTCACACAGGGGCTCTTCTCTGGAAGATTGAACAGAAGACAAACAAAGCATTTGCTTGTGGAAAAGTAACTATAAAAGGAAAACGCCACTGGTATGAGGCTTTACCTCAGGCTGTATTTGTGGCTTTAAGTGATGACACTGCCTGGATTATCAGAACAAATGGAGATCTCTATCTGCAAACAGGTACCTGAATTAATTGCAGGCTGTTTGAATTTGTGCTGGCTAAGTTTAGAGCTGAAGTAGATGGAATCATCACAATTTGTTTTAAACTTTTATCCACAGCCAGGACATAGGGTAACCTTTTTATCTTGATAAATGGTTGGAAACAGTTGTGACAGCCCATGTAATTAGGAGGCAGGAAAAACCGGTTCACGGCCACTTTTTTTTTTTGTGCTAAGTGGAGTATGTACAGTATAGGAATTTATGACATGGGAAGGATGTCGGATAGATAAATGGAGAAGGGTTGCAGAAAGTGTTGAAATAACATTGTCAACTGGAAAATGGTATGGTGCACTGAAACAGCTGAGCTTTAAGTGGTTTTTTATTTGTGCTTTAAGGATTTTAACAAAATTTCAAGAAGCACTTTGAAAAGTGGTGAAATGGTGTGTGGCTGTTCGGAAGGAATTAAGGTATGGGGGCCAGAATAGGGGAAAGTAGAAGCTGTTTGTTTTGAAAATCACAGATCTGTTGAAGGTAAGAGTTACCACTTGATAATGAAAGGAAGATATTTTGAGACAGAGCATCTTAAGTGCTTTGGAAGTATAGACAAGTGGTATGTATTTTATGTGATAGAGAAAACAAAGACAGTGAAGGAATGGAGCAGGCTGTGAAGCACCATTCTTCACAACTGCCCTCTCACTGCGTGTGAGTGAGGCAAGAATCAGAAAAAGGAACAGTGCCGTGGCGACTTTGAAGTTCTGGCCTTAGTTTTATCTGCTTCAGTGAATAGAAGAGGATGTATTTGGAAGGTGTCACACAGAGAATACTGTGCTGAAATAGAGGCAGTGAGGATGGAGAATGAGCTCCAAGTTTTAGACTTAAAAGAGAAGAGCTTCAAGGACTCTTAAGCATACGGGCTTTGTGCAGAGGCCTGATTTGATAAGGAAAAATTACAAATAACACGATGAAGGAATTACTGGAGAAGTAAGAGGAGGGCTGGGTATGAGGGAAACAGACACGCTAAAGCAGGACAATATTCAAGAGAATCAGAATTCTGCCATTTAGTTCTGGTACTCTCCTGATTTCTCTTTTAGATTTAATTGCTGTAGCACAATTTAGAAATTCTTCATGATTAAGAAAACTGTTTAAACACACATTGTTGTTTCAATGCAGTTGTACTTTTAAATTTGTTTAATTGAGTTTAGTAGCTACAGAGAAATCAAATTACCTGCCTAAAGTCACATGCATATTGCCAACAATCGTGGCCAGTGGTGATGAAGAGTGAACTTTTGGTGCTAATCACACAGGGCTCTGTGGAAGTTTGAATCAATATTTTTTTTTTTCCCCCCATGTGAGGGTTTAGTTTGATTACATGAGCTTGCATTCTGCTGTTGTCTTTGAGGCCAAAAATAAATTCTCACTATATCTGTCTTGCTAATGTGAAGTTGTGATAGTTATTTCTCTGCTGTCCTATCTAACTTCTGTAACAGAAGTGTGTGCTCGGAGGTTTGGAAATCAGCATTCTTGTTATTTTAGAATGTATGAACAGATGAGTATGTTCATACTTGATTTGTCAGCATGAGAAGATTAAGTGAAAGCTATGTCTCTTAAGGCATTTCATGTGCAGCTGTGCAAATCGAGCTTCAGTGTAATTGTGAAGAAGACATGTTCCTCTAGGTTATGTGTATAAATGTGTGCAGACTACCTGTAAATCTACTAGAACCTTTCTCCTTCTTTCTTTGGTACACGCTGTGGGATGTTCTTTTGTAATTGCTCTGCTCCCACTATTCAGATCAGGTTGCCTCACTCCATGGCGTGTTTTGGGCAAAAGTTCTTCCATTACTGCCTTTTTCTTTGATGCTTCTGTTGAGTCTAATACAGATTTTACAAATGGAAGTTCCCAATATTGACACTGGGGGGAGAAAAGGAACAGAAATGACAGGACAGGACTTGTGCACTCTGCAGCATATTGAAAGTTATACAGTGTTTTATTTCTCAAAATACAAGTTCAGCTGTATTAGAGGAACTGATTAAAAGTTTATAGAAAGAACAGTCAATCAAGGAAATGATAATCTAATGGAAGTGTTAATACGTCAAGGATATTCCCCTTTCATTTTCTTTTGTTGAATAGCTCTGTCTCTTTTGCAACTAAAAGAAAAAGACAAGGTTTGTGAAAGCAATCCTCCTTTTTTTGATTTCTAGGCCTGAGTGTGGATCGTCCTTGTGCCCGAGCAGTAAAGGTTGACTGCCCTTATCCACTGTCACAGGTTACATCCAGAAATAATGTTGTGTGGGCATTGACTGAACAGCGGGCCCTGCTCTACCGGGAGGGAGTACACAGCTTTTGTCCTGAAGGAGAACAGTGGAAGAGCGATATTGTCAGGTACTGACACTGTGGTGGGACAGCATCATAAACAGAATGACATAGATGATTGTTTTCAGTACTGGAACTCCTTGATATTTCAAAAAATGTGTTACTGGAACTTGTGTATATACATATATCTGTGTCCTTTAGTCTTTGTCCAGGCACATTCAGGGTAACGGGTGTTTTTCTGTCTGATGAATGACTGCTGTGTAATGAAAGAAATTGCCATAAGTAGGAGTGGTAACACATTTAATGTAAGTTTAAGAAAGTGAGATAAATTTTAAAAATATCTTTATAATGTCTATCAATATGATTTTTTTGATTAAATGCTGTCTCTTTTATCTATGTCCTAATGGCTTTAATAAGGTCTTCAGGTACTTGAGTGAATTTTTTCTGAGATTAAATCTCAGCATTTTCTTCATCAGCCACGTGGCTGGATAATACTTTCCCACTTCTCAGTCACAGATTATTATAAATATTCTGGGTGTTAGATATTTAGCTTTGTAGTTGATCCTGTGCTCTTGGTAGTTAGTTTGTGATAAAGTTAAAAGCACTGAGTGTTTACTGCTGGCTTTGAGAATCAAGAATATAGTCTCTCTTGTGACATGGGCCTGAAGCAAGCTTAGGAAGACATTCCTGTTCTTGTCTTCATGTGATTTTTATCTTCTCTTGAATATCCTGTTGTCTGTTGTGAAGCTGTAACCTGTGTTACTTCCAAACTTGGTATTTGGCTCTTTGAAAGGTCAAAGGAAATATTCAGTATCTTGATCAAAGCTGAACTGTGTGTGTACTTCAGTTAGTTTATTTAATGAAAAGATATGTTTGACCTGTGCCTTAAGTACACTTCATGTTCTTGGGCTTTGTATTAAAATTGCAAAAAGCAATCCGTATTTGTTCTTAAATGCTTAAGAAAGGTTCTCTGCAATAAATAGTATTGTTGGCTACCGTTTGCATGTCTGATATGATCACCTGATCCTGTTGGCTTTCTGAGCTTGAAAATTGTTTACTTATACAGGAAACTTATAGTCCTAAACATGTATCTTTGCCATGTGGTTAGGTTGAGTTTTCCATTTGTGGTCCCCAAACTGCTGGTATTGTTCTCAGAATAGGTCAAGGAATTTATAGGAGATAGGTTTATGAAGCTGCTTTATAAAAACTTAAGGAACACACAGCTCTGTATTTTTTATTTACTGAGCAAAGTAGGCTTTTGCTTAGTTTTAATGTTTTATATCCAAGTTTCAAATCTCATGTAATCTTTGAAGGAGTGATTTTTTTTGTTGATGAATCGTTTTTACTTATGTAGACTAATAACAGTTGAATTAGTGAATAACTGAAAATTTTAAATCAAATGTGTTTTTGAGCTTGGCCACATTGAGTTTGATAGTTTTTAACTGCCATTAGCATTGTAACAGCTTCCTTAAAATACTATAAACATGAACTTGAAATAAGGTTTTAATTTTTTTTTTTTACTTATTTGCATTTACAGTGAAATGCAAGCTTTGGAGCCAGTGTACATAACCCTGGGAGACCAACAGACACTATGGGCTTTGGATATCCATGGAAATCTGTGGTTCAGAACTGGTGTAGTGTCGAAGAAACCACAAGGAGATGATAACCATTGGTGGCAAGTAGGCATTTTTTTATTTTACTCTCAGTTTAGTCTTTACCTTGGGTTTATCATCTGTATTGTTTTCCCATGAGATTCCAAGATAAAATTCGATGAATTATTTGATATACTATAGCACTCTTTATTTGATGTATTAAAACCACAGTGTGGCTATGGCTGAAAATCTCTTTTCTTCTCTGCTATTAAAAAGGGAAAAAACCCATCCTGTGGTTCTCCAGAACATCACAGCAGTTTTCAAGAACATAAGAAATGCTCTAGCGAGTCACGTCAATAGTGCGTGTAGCTTGGTATCTTAGCAGTGGCAATGGGGCGCGCTGCTGGGCAGAGCATTCAAGTCTGGCTGCTGAAATGAAGACTCTTGTCTTGTACTACCCATCCTTTTTCTTAGCTAAATGAAATTAAATAATAAGTAACCTTACAAAAATGCTTTTATTGTGAATTTCCTGTTCAGTAGAGGTTTCTTCAAACCATGGGGGGCTGCTTGCTTCAGTTGCAGATCACGTGGGTAAAACCAGCTCAGTGACTGCGAGTATTTATTGGTGTTGATTTAGAATTCCTGACTCTTTGTTTTCCCCAGAGAAAGTTACGGTGGAGAAGGGGGTACAAAAAAAATTACACAGAAAATTTGTTTGTCTATGTCTGCCTAAGTTAGAAGAATTCCAGTTTATGTGCATAAATAATCTCTTGTTGCCTATCAGCATTATGAGTAACTTGGCTTTGAAGTTACTGGAAAACCACTCTTCTTTTTGTGCTGTTAAGCATTTCCCTCCTTTCTAGGAGTATCTTAACCTAGTTGTTCATGGCAGAGCTTGGACAATTCCTTGTTTAGACCTTCTCGTGCCTTATAAATGAAAATGCCTGCGAGGTTGTTGTAAAGGTGCAGTTCTTACAGGCTTTTGCAATGTGATTTAAATTGCTACACTATGCAAGTTTCTCTCTTCCTTTGGGAAACTGAAAGTTCACCTCTTAGTTTGCAGAGTTCAGTATGTTTTTATAGTGAGGGAAGGGTTGTCCCAAAACAAAGGGCTTGCTTAAAATGCAGAACTCAAAGTGGATTGTTGGGCAGGAGGGAGTTGTAAGCTGATGTTTAAAATTGGATCTGGTTTATTATCAAGACTCGTACTTACTCAAAATGTGCTGGTTTTATTTTTCCCTTCCTACACTGTGAAAGTTTCTAAACTTGTGGTAGATTTCCTATTGATAAAGCATGCAGACAAAAAAAAAAGCTTCTGATGAATGATCCTGCCGTTCACTCAAAAGCTTAAATAATTATCAAGAACACTTCTTCTTCCCCAGGTAAGCATCACTGATTATGTAGTGTTTGACCAGTGCAGCCTGTTCCAGACGATAATCCAGGCAACTCACACAGTGGCAACAGCAGCTCAGGCACCAGTGGAGAAAGTGGCTGATAAACTTCGAATGGCTTTTTGGTCTCAGCAGCTTCAGTGTCAACCCAGCCTCCTTGGAGTTAATAGCAGTGGAGTCTGGATCTCTTCAGGCAAAAATGAATTCCATGTGGCAAAGGGAAACTTAATAGGTTGGTGTACTTTTACTTGTAATATTTTCTTACTTACTTTATAAAGTAAGTATTTGTTTTTATTTCTTCCTTTTTTCTTTCAGTATTTATTTTTCTTAACTTAAAAGGTAACTTACTACAGTCTGTCACTGCTATAATTACTATACATGGTTAGTCAGGGCAACTTTAACAACGAATTCCATGTTTAAAAATTTAATTAAATGATTCTTTAGCATTTAGTCTTAAATAATTTCCTCTTTAAAGTGCAATATGTTTTGTGGAAAACTCTTTTGTCCCCAAGTGAACTGTGCATTTTAATTGTTTTAATACCTACACGTGTCTCCACTTTGGGATGAGAAGGCAATCTTAAGCTATTGTACCTGTTGTGTCTAGCACAATGGAGTCTGGCTAACTATCAGTGTGACTATACAAAGCAGTAATGTTAAGGTTTTACAGTGATAATAGAAGAGTTGCTTTATTTTTCTTGTGATATTTCTTAAAATAAAATTTTGATTTAATACATTTCTCTGATGAGGTAAACACTAAGAATAAACCTAGAACATTGTCTGTTCAACCTCATCACTAAATTGGTCTCCTGCTGAATACTCTTAATCTTCTCCCTTCTCTTTTTTCTGTATTTTGTATGTGTGTACATATGTGTACATGTGTGTCAGGAGGAGGTTTGCTCCCCCACAACAGTTTCTTGAAAGATTTACATACAAGACCTTGTCTAGATGATATTTAATCGTTGGTTGCAATAGAATTTCTTTAAAGTGGTTACATATTAAATAATAACAAATTTTAATAGAAAATGAAGTTTCATACTAACAGCACTCTTCTCTTTCTTTCAAGGCACTTACTGGAATAATATTGTGCCTCGTGGTACTGCTTCTGCCACAAAATGGATTTTTGTGTTGGCTTCCACAGCTTCAACTAAAGAAGGTTAGTGAAACAACAGTACAGGTGTATAATAATCTGATCATCGAATAGAATGGAACTGATGGTGTAAGTAATCAAATATCCTGAATTTCTTCAGTCTTTGAGTGCCTTTTCTGTAGCTAGGGATCTAAAATATTTGAAGTAAGGTGGAAATATGTCTCTAAAACTACTGGAGATGAAAAAAAGCCTGTCATTCACTGTACCACCTCTGATGTGAAGTGGCATTCAACAGAGAAATGGGTAGTCCTTTATAAGCAGTGACTTCTTAAATTGCCACAGCGTGAATTGACAGAATTTGTAATATGAAATCTTGGAGCTTGCTTTGCTGGGATGCCTGTACTGCCCAAGTATTTCTCCTGTAAGTGCAGTTACTGCAGCAAAATTGCACATTTTATTGGTAAGTGTGCCCATGATAAGGAATTCGACTGCTAGTTACAATAATTAGCAGTTGTGTTACTGAAGTATATTTGCTTTATTGACAAAAGTACATGTTTTAGAGCTGAAAAAGAATGCTGTTTTTCAAAGGCATCTATCAAGAATAAGCAAAAGAATCAAGGGAAGAGGTATGGTACTATTATGTATGTCTCTTCTCCATCAGTTTCTTGAAATGAGATCACTTACTACTTGATGTATGTGCCTAAATATGAGAGCTTTGGATGTATATTTATACCTTAAAAATCTTACCCAGTGAATACATCCAAGATGATTTGGTGTTGTCTTCCAGTGTAGTGATCATTTTTCCTGAAGAAGTGGATGCATAAACTTTCTCAGAGTGGCTTAGAAATTATTTTAATAACAGAAATGTTCTTTCCCTAGGAAGCTTCCTGTGGCTGTGCCAAAGCAGCAAGGATCTGTTTTGCGTCAGCGATCAGAACCCTCACTTTCGTCCTTCAACAGTGCAGCTGCCCCCAGATGCTGAGATGGTGCACTACTCTGCTTGCCAGGATGCCATTTGGGGTTTGGATAATCTTGGGCAGGTATTTATCCGAACACTGTCATCCAGCTGTCCAACAGGGATGCATTGGACAAAACTGGATCTCTCTCAACTAGGTATGATGTTTTTATTAAGCAGACTACCTCTTAACTCTCTTAACTGACAGTCAGTATCTTCCTTCAGAAGGCTCTTTTGAGTTACTGATATGGAGTATTACCTTACAGTAGTGGACCTCACTGCAGAGGACTGGAGGACATCAGGAATGGCTATGGCTTTCAGAGAATGTTTCATTTAGGCTTTACCTGGAGACAGCATAGTTACTGTTTGTGAGATATTTTCTTTGTGTATGCACTAGTTAATCCCTCTGAGACAACTTGGCCTGACACAGGGGTGTGCTGGGGTACCGGTGCCTTCAGCTAGCCTAGTTCTTGTGCTGCAGGGTAACTAATGGTGTGGTCCTGGGCAGATTCTATACACAAGGCTCTGAATTCTGTGGTTAAACATGTTCATAACATAGTAGTCAAAGCTTCATTACAATTCTTGCAAAGAAAAACTATGCTCTGTGAGTTGTATCATCCATAAGTGATGCAGCTGATAACACTTTTGTGTTATCTGAGGTTTATACCAATCTAATGAATCAGCATAATGTTAAGAACATGGTGCTGATTAACTACATCTTTTTTTTTATTTGATTAAGCATAAGACCAAGGTTGTTGACCATGTTTTGATCGTTAAAATATCTGCCCGGTTTGGCTCTGGGGTAATCGGTCACTTGTCATCAGCAATATTCCCATTAGATTTATTACTTTGATAGTCTGACTGTTGGAACATTCTTACCTTCATGCACTTCTGTTTCAAGAGAAACTAAAAGAAACTGAGGCTGTGCACCATTCTTGTACCATTTTAGAAATGATTCAACTGTTTTGCAGTTTTTCCATTTTAAATGGCAGTGTTCGTGACTGATCTGAGAATAAACAATTTTAACATCAGGGTTGGGAAAAAAGTAGACGCAGCTGTCAGGTTTTGAGCCTTAAGTGCAATTTTCATATGCACTTTGTACTCCTTCATGGAAACCTTTTTAAATGCATCTTTGAAAATGAATTTGTTTTCCAGTTATACACCAGGTTTTCACAACCTGATGACTTGGTTCCATGTCACTAATTGGACCATAATTTAAGCACTGCTTGTTGCCTTTTGCCTTCTCTGACCCACAGAATAGGTTTACCCATGCTCTTTTCATGTTGCTTATTGGAGTTTGAAACTTTTCTGGTGATACCAATGCTTCCCAGCAGTTTAGATAATAACTGTTTTACTGAAGTAATAAATAACTTGTTGCTATTGTCTGAAAACCTCAAAGCATTCATGAAGGCATGCAGTGTGATTGCTGCTAGCTGACTGTGATACCTGGCTCGTGAACTTCGTTAGTTCAGAAGTTTGGCCTTTACATTCAGCTGTTCCTGTTAGCTTTGCAACACTGTGATGGTCTTGCAGAAATCTGGGGCCAGGAAATACTTCAAACGCTCCACTTTACCTGTCACACCTCAGTGTGAAAATGTTTTAGGCATTTTTCCTCCAATTAAATGCATATGGTTGATCGCTGCTGACAAGACAGTGCATATACATGCTTATAATATCAGAGCCTTTATTTGCTTTAATGGGGCTGAAAATTTGGAGAACTGTTGTTATTGTTCAGTTGTGTATTTAAGCTTACTCCTGAAACATTGGAACTGTAATTTGAGGTGGGGTAGAGGGAGCAAGTTACTGTAATGTGCTATCAGAATTCTGTATGGAAGTAATGGGGGTTGCCAGCATTAATGTTGAAATATTAATATTATACTGGTACTACCTTCCTCTTGCCTTTACACTGTGTATAGGGAGTCATATCTAGTGAACTATTTTGATTAGGTTTCTCCTATTTGTATCAAGGTTTCTAAACACAGAAGAATGACCTTTAGGTTTTAACAATAAACAATGCCTCTGAATCATGCTACTTTCTCTAAACAGTAGATGAATGCAGTTAGCATGACCTTCGAAGATGAAAACAGTAAGTGGAAGGAAGGAGAAGCCCCAAAACATTTCCTTAAGGGCTGCATTTTTGAGTCTGAGATTGTACTGTAGACATAAATAATATCAGCTATGCTGAGTAGGTGATATGTGATTCCATGTTTGTGTGTGCTGATGCTTGTTTGGATCAGAACATTTCAACAGCTGAGATGACATGTGACAAAGCCATTACTTCCAGTCTAATTTTTTTAGAAGGAATAATGAAGTTCCAAGTAAGATTTTTACTTTGTAGCTGGATGTCAAGTGTCTGCCTGCAACAGAAAGGTGTTCTACATGTTCTTATCCCAAGCAGAGAAGTTTTTGTGTATAGTTTTGTCATTTGTTTTTAATATCAAGCTTCATGATTAAAGGAAATTTTGGGGTGAAGTGAAATAATTTGGTTTCCTGTGATTCAAAAAGTTAGGTAATTTTGGTTAATGAGAAGATCTGTTTACTGTTACAGATAACTAAAAGATAAAGCTGTGTAGTCCTGTTGTTCCCTGTTCTTTCTCCCAGCAAGCTTTAATGACAGGGAGTATTGCCTGCTGCAGAATGAAATGCTTTAGTCTTGTACTCTGTGGGATGAAATTGCACCCCCCTCTTCTAGGAATGCTATATATGTTGCACTTTACAAGGATTTATCGCCATATTTCGCATCACTGAAGAGAGAACTGTTACCAAGAAAGGGGTATCCCAAGCAGCACCGGCATGTTTAGTCAACCAGTGAGGCCTATTTTTAGAGCCTTTACTTTGGAGTCTGACCAGAGCATTCCTTCTGTAGTATATCTGTACTGATTGGGTCCCTCTTTCTGTACAGCATATTTTCCTTTAGTTAGCATTGTATTGTCCCAACACTGAGAGGAAATGAAAGCAAATGTTAAATATACTACAGTTAACTAACTGTACTTTATAGTCTAAAATATCAAATATGCTTCTCTACTGTCTGTGCAAACTTTTAATAGCAAGATTGATGGGTGCCATTGGGTATGCAAAACAAAAAACGCACTACCTCAGAACTCCAAGCGTACTTATTTGGCAGGTTTGTTTTTATTGTGCTGACTTACATGTAGTTAAAATACTGCTGCACTTTTGAGAGAGGTGTAATAAATATGTACGCTGTTGAATTTAAATCCATTTGGAAATCAGCTCCTTTATTTACAGATGCGACACTGGTATGTTGACACTGAAAAGTGTAATCCATGTGCTCTTATATTTTCAAAGTGCTGGCAGCATTAGGAATGTTCTTTGCTGAATGTATTAGCAGATCAACACCTTTAAAAACTCTGCAGGCATGACCAGCTAAAGAGAAAAGTTCACATTAGGTCATGTGAAAGTTTGTCTAGGCAGTGATAACATTTGTCACAGAATGTTTCCCTGCTTGATTTCAGATATTTCAATAGCATATTTTTAGTGTGCTTTAGAAGTTGCAGTGTCCTATGACTAAAACGTTTATTTTTAGATTTAAAAGATAGGTAGCTCACATAACTATGTGTTAGTTTTATTCATTGTATTTAGTAGTGTTTTTCTCCCACAAGTTGTACTAACTTTTAATCATTTTTATGTGACTATGTTTAAAGCTATTTTAATACAGTCAGGTCTAAATAAAAGTTCTCATTCACACCTGAGTTTGAAAGAGAAATGCCAGGTTGCTAATAGTCATTTTTTGTTAGGTACTGTAAAGCTGATCAGCTTGACCTGTGGAAATCAGCATGTTTGGGCTTGTGACAGCAGTGGTGGCGTTTATTTCCGTGTAGGAACTCAACCTCTTAACCCAAGTTTGATGCTTCCTGCGTGGATAATGATTGAGCCACCTATACAGGTAAGGTATTGATTACAATTCTTTGTAACCCAGTGGTTTAGCTCCATGCATTTGAGAGATGATAATTTTCACACTCATGGAAAACAGTAGAGCCAGCTTTTAAATGGGTAGCTTAAAACTTTGTTCCATGTGTTTGAATTCTGCAGGATTTCATTCTCAAAAAAAGTAAAGATAAAAAAATCAGAGTCTGTATAACGTACTCTGAATATGTTGCCTTATCACTGTAAGTCATCTCAATTTTATCTCTTCTTTACAAATAACTTTAATACTTTTTTTCAGAAGTGGAAAGTTTTGTTTTCATTCTATCTGTAATGAAAGTTCCCCTTTCTTGTAACACAGCAGCTTTATAGGCGTGTAGTAGAATGCTGCCTTGAACTGTAGACTGTACACCTGCTCTATACCAGCCAAGAGGCTGGACTGGCCAACAACACAGGGGGTGTGGGACGGCTCTGCTCATCTGACACAGTGCTGAAGTGTCTGCCTCCCTTTTCCTTAATCCTCACCCTTGAGTCTGGGATGCTTGCCAGGTGATGTGCCTGGATTTAGGGACTTCCCTTATCATCCAGTGGTTAGTGAGTGTGCAGTGCAATTGCAGCCCTTGTTCCCAGAACTGGCAAAAATTATATACCTTCTGTGTACAAGCTGGGAGGATCAGACTGGAAAGAAGCCTCCTGAAGTACCTTGTGAGCATCTTTTGTAAATATAGAGAATAAACAAAAAATATTTCTCTGGTGTCTGGTTTCTTTTTAATCCCTCATTAAGCCTCAGTGCTTGCTATTTGCTAATTCTTTACACCCATTTTGTAGTTTAATTTGCAGTTTCTGTGTCGTGGGTTGATACTGCTGTAATGTAGCTGACCTCTGACTACTGATTTCATTCTTTGTTCCTTGGCACAAAATCTGCTGATCTAGTGCTGTATTTGCATACTTGCTTTACGTTCTATAACGTTACAGAATTTCCCTTGAAGATTTTGAAATGTGTGGTACTTTTGAAAGGACATATTAAGAAATAAAAGTAAATCTCTGGCAGTGGAGTTGCAATAGTTTATTTGGTTTTTACATCATTCTCTTTTAGTTGTGCTTATCTCTCCTCTGCCAATTACTGCCTCTTTCTCTGAATCACAGGGTGTAGCAGCAAGGAAAGACAGAGAAGTAGGGAAATGAAACTGCAGAGTTTCATCCTATTGGTCAGCACAGCACTGGTTAGACTTGTTCTCCTGCCTTGGGAATGTCGTCCATCACACCTGGAGAAGCCGCACGCTGTTTTGCAGAACAGACTGATAAATAGGTGATAATATCACTTGCAACAAGGGCTAGATTACAGTGCTCATTCTTTGTGTGCTACAGGTGAGCCTTTCTGATGTCATCTGAGAGACAAATTTTTCCTTTAACAGAGATGAGGCAGAAGGAAGAGAGAACTGAGAATATCAGTAATGATGGCTTTCATGGCTTTCGTGGGGGCGATATTCTTAAAAAGGAGGGACTGCACATTCCAGGATGTGTTTCGCTTCAGCTCTGTTCGACAGGAGACAGGGAATTAAACTTGTGTAATATTTCTGACCAGAGATCTGTCCATCCAGGAAAATAGCCAGAAAAACTGTTTCTATATGCTGATACTGTTTTGTCTGTAGTGGTGTGTGTTCTCCACTCCTCCACTGAGGTAGACTAAGGTACTCAGTGTAAAGGTGTTTACAAGAAATTGATGTGTGCCACGGCTCATTATTTAGCAATGACTTCTTTCTATATAAAGTCTTTAACTGGACAAGGTTGAAAATCAAATTATTTCCTATTAGGTTATCAAGGAAGCTGAATGATGCTACCTCCCAAAATGGTAACCTTCTGATATCCAGAGTGGTGTCATTCTCTTTCCTGTTATGTTGCCAACACCTGACATGGTAAATTTAATGAGTCAATATGAAGAGAGAAAAATTCAAACACCACTTGCAGAGAAGATGAAAACATGCTTGTTTTGAAACAATTCCAGCTTATTAAACCAAGTCATTAAAGTACCAAAGGAGCAGCCATTCATGCTTTTACAAAGCCTTACCGCAGAATAAGAAAATATGTGAACTTTACAATTATTTCCAAATGCTAGGTTAGCGTTTGGATAACAAATATAATAGATGATGACTGAAAAGTGGGCTACTCAGTGAAAAATATTTGCTTAGTAGCTGCACCTTACTCTTGTCTGTGCCTTAATTGACCTTGATACAGTTCATACTGCATGACTTTATTTTCAGAACAGCAGAAACTAAGAAGTATTTGTGAACAATTCAGCCATTTTCTGTTTGAGGAAGAAAATCAAAATGGCCTTTCACTTGATTTAAGTACTGAAGCGTTCTCAGATAATGTAATTTAAAACTAACTGTGGATATTTAATTCCCTAGTAAATGTCAAAGCCAATATGACTTGCAATATCCCAGATCTCATGACTCATGAGCAGCCAGCTCATGAGCAGCTCCAGACTGCGCTTATGGTATCACTTCTTGATAGCAGTGCTGCAATCACACAGCATCCATCTTTACACAACTTCACAAAAGTATTCGGAGACAATAGTTTTGATCAGATTTTACTCATGAAAATCAGTGAATATAATTTATGTTCAGTCTTTGCGCTGTTATGTTGTATGGGTTTTTTTTAATCTAGACTGAAGCTATGCTCATTTGTTACTCTCCCGTTTGTAACTCCTTACTGCAGTATCTCTAGAGATGAAAAATAACATTTTATGTTCTCTGCTCCCCCTCTATTTTATCCAGCACTTCAGAAGTGGTTGATAACTTCCTTACGGTATGTTGAGCAGTAGTAGTTTATATGTATATGTCTTCTGTGCTTCATCTATGCTGTTCTGCAGTCTTAGAAGTAAAAATAATCCTGTAGTTAAGCAGATTTTTGGAAGCTGCTTTAAGGACATTGACAAAGCTGATCAAAATTCTTTGATTAAATTATTTCAGTCCAGGAAATAGAAAGTGGCTTTCATTCTATTTGTTAATATACAAAGTAAAACTGCTATCTGCTCTAGCGTGCCTCAATATACATTAAAATTATTTTTTAATAACGGACAAGGAATATAAATATTATTTATGTAGATACTATAGAGAAATTATAATGAAAAATCAAACATGAAATTAATATAATCAGTATGACAAATTTGGGTTATTATGGAGTATAAGTTGATCAAAAGTTGAAAATCATCAAGTTGTTTTTAAAGCTTCCTTAGAAGTTAAATACTTGCTTGAAAAGAATTCTTTCAACATTTCAGCTTTGATTCTGCACCTTCTGGAAAAGATGCAGGGACAAATTCTTCTTCGAGAAATGCTTGCTTCCTACAAGTACTACTGAGCATAAAAACTTACCTAAAGAACCGCTTTCTCAGATTTACATTAAGGGTCCTATCAGATAAGTGGAACTTTATTTAAGAGGATTAGAGGAAACAAAGATCAGGAAAAGCATTTGTAGTTAGTGACCAATTATCTATTGCTTGTAAACAGTCAATCTTGCTCTAAAAATAGATGAAACATTTTATTAATTGTCATTTGCTTAATTGCTACTCTTTGCTCTTTTGTAACCGAATTTCATACGGATTGAAAATCAATTATATTAAATTGAGAGGTTTGTTTAAATATTTGCATAGCTTGTCCAAACTATGGAGTAGAAGGGGTTTATTTAAGGAGATGTTTGCTATTTGGCTAGTGTATAAAACTTCATTGACCCTTTGTAGTTCCTAGTGTCTCAGCAGAAGCGTACTGGTTAACTTAATTTACCATAAAATGACCTCTTACAGAATGTACATTTCAAGTTAGAGAAATTTTAGATTTACTGCTCTTCCCATAAACAACCTAGTCATTGTATCTTTATATTTTAAGTTTGATATCATAGGTGAGAGAAGATAGCTCCTCCTAGATCACTAAGAAATTTGACTGTTTTTCACATACATACACATGCGTGTGCACACAAAATTAAGGCTGTTTATACTTCCACTGTCATTCGAAAATTGTTAGGAAATGGTAATTAAAAATGCAGTTTGAAATCTAGTAAATGTCTTTGGAATTCTGCAAAATCAGTACACGCTAGATTTAATTTAGATTTAATGTTAGAGAGGGCTTTGATACCCTCGAACTGGACTACGGTCAGGATGGGACTGAGTGCCTGTGGGTGAAAATCAGAGGAGCCCATGGGCAGGCAGGGATTGTGATGGGAGTCTGCTATAGACCACTCAGCCAAGAAGAAGCAGCTGATGAGCTTTTCTACAAACAACTGAGTGTAGTCTCAAAATCGCTACCTCTAGTCCTTGTGGGAGACTTCAATTTCCCAGATATAGGCTGGGAGTATAATACAGCAGAAAGGAAGCAGTCCCGGAGGTTCCTGGAGTGTGTGGAAGACAATTTCCTCACACAGCTGGTGAGCGAACCGACAAGGGACGGTGCCCTCCTGGACCTGCTGTTTGTGAACAGAGAAGGACTGGTGGGGGATGTGAAGGTTGGAGGACGCTTGGGGCAAAGCGATCATGAGATGATAGAGTTCTCAGTGCAGGGTGAGATGAAGAAGGTGGAGGTTAGCAGAACAGTCACTCTCAACTTTCAGAGAGCAGACTTTGGGCTGTTCAGAAGGCTGGTCGGAAAAGTCCCATGGGAGGCGCTCCTTGAGGGCAAAGGTGTCCATGAGGGCTGGGTGCTCTTCAAGAAGGAACTCCTAGCAGCTCAGGAGAAAGCCGTCCCCATGTTCCGGAAAAGTAGCCGGCGGGGTAAGAAACCAGCATGGTTGAGTAGGGAGGTCCTAAGAGACATCAATAGGAAGAGGAGGGTCTACGACCTTTGGAGGAAGGGGCAGGCATCCTGGGTGGACTATAGGGAGGAAGCGAGAACGTGCAGGGAAAAAGTCAGGAGGGCTAAGGCCCAACTAGAAATGCGATTGGCCAAGACTGTGAAAGACAACAAAAAGTCTTTCTACAAATACATCAACAGCAAAAGGAGGGCTAGGGAGAATCTCCAGTCCCTAGTAGATGCAGAGTAACAGAGAACAAGAGTAACAGGGGACGAAGACAAGGCTGAAGTACTCAATGCCTACTTTGCCTCAGTCTTTAACAGTAAGGAAAATTGTTCCCTCTGTGCACAACCCCAGGGGTTGGAAGAGAGATTCCCATGGTCCAAGAGGAAGTGGTTAGAGACTTGCTTGCCCGGCTAGACGCCCACAAGTCTATGGGGCCAGATGGAGTCCACCCAAGAGTTTTGAGGGAACTGGCGGATGTGCTGGCCAAAGCCCTTTCCATCATCTTCCAACAGTCCTGGATGACTGGGGAGGTTCTGCTGGACTGGAGGCTGGCTGATGTCGTGCCCATCTACAAGAAGGTGCGCAGGGAGGATCCGGGGAACTACAGGTCTGTCAGTCTGCCCTCGATACTGGGGAAAATCATGGAGCGGGTGATCTTGAGTGCGATCATGAAGCACTTGCAAGAGAACCGGGTGATCAGGCCCAGTCAAGACGGGTTCATGAAAGGCAGGTCTTGCCAGAGTAATCTGATCACCTTCTATGACCGAGTTACTAGACTCTTGGACGAGGGAAAGGCTGTGGATGTATCTTCCTGGACTTTAGTAAAGCCTTTGACACAGTTTCTCATAGCATTCTGCTTCGGAAACTGTCGGCCTCTGGCCTGGACGGGTGCACACTCTCCTGGGTGAAAAACTGGTTGGCTGGCCGGGCCCAGAGGGTGGTGGTAAACGGAGTTAAATCCAGCTGGAGGCCAGTGACAAGTGAGGTTCCCCAGGGCTCAGTGCTGGGTCCAGTCCTGTTTAATGTCTTTATCAATGACCTGGATGAAGGCATCGAGTCCTCCCTTAGCAAGTTTGCAGATGACACCAAGCTGGGTGGAAGTGTCGATCTGCTGGAGGGTCGGGAGGCTCTGCAAAGGGACCTGAACAGGCTGGACTGCTGGGCTGAGACCAACGGCATGAGGTTTAACAAGGCCAAATGCCGGGTCCTGCACTTGGGGCACAACAACCCTGTGCAGAGCTACGGACAGGAGAAGCCTGGCTGGAAAGCTGCCAGGAGGAGAAGGACCTGGGGGTGTTGTTTGACAGCTGACTGAACATGAGCCAGCAGTGGCCCAGGTGGCCAAGAAGGCCAATGGCATCTTGGCTTGTATCAGGAACGGCGTGACCAGCAGGTCCAGGGAGGTTCTTCTCCTTCTGTACTCGGCCCTGGTGAGACCGCACCTCGAGTACTGTGTTCAGTTCTGGGCCCCTCACCACAAGAAGGATGTTGAGGCTCTGGAGTGAGTCCAGAGAATAGCAATGAAGCTGGTGAAGGGGCTGGAGAACAAATCTTATGAGGAGTGACTGAGAGAGCTGGGGTTGTTCAGCCTTGAGAAGAGGAGGCTGAGAGGAGACCTTATTACTCTCTACAACTACCTGAAGGGAGGTTGTGGAGAGGAGGGTGCTGGCCTCTTCTTCCAAGTGACAGGGGACAGGACGAGAGGGAATGGCCTCAAGCTCCACCAGGGGAGATTTAGGCTTGAGATAAGGAAAAAATTCTTCACGGAGAGGGTGGTTAGGCATTGGAACAGTCTGCCCAGGGATGTGGTTGACTCACCGTCCCTGGAGGTGTTTAAGGTTAGGGTGGATGAGGTACTTAGGGGCATGGTTTAGGGATTGGTGGGAATGGTTGGACTCGACGATCCGTTGGGTCTCTTCCAACCTGGTTATTCTGTGATTCTGTAATTAATTTCTTTTTAATACTTTCTTTTATTTTATTAACGTCCAGTGTAAGGAGGTTGATTGTGCCTCATGCATGAGTGAGGACTTGTTAGAAATGGTTGTGATGATCTTCACTTCCTTTCCTCTCTTCAAATAAAACTCTGCTTACCTTACAGAGCACTTAACACAAGTCTGGAGACCTCCTTCCTCTCCCATATGCCTTGCCTCTGAATTTTTCAGTGAGGTTTCTATTATTACTAAGGCCTGTAATGTGTTAAGTGGTGTTTTTGAGAGAAAGGGGTGAGTGCTACTCAAGACCAGATTTTGCTATTAGATCTTTCTTGGAAACAAAGCTCAAATCTAGGAAGTGTTTGTTTGGACTGATCTTCAAGGATAGTTAGAGGGAGAGGGATTTTTCTGTTAGAAAACATTTCATAACTTCTAATTCAGAATCATCCGTGCTGCTTTGGAAAGCACTTGCCACAGAAAACTCAGTTCTTTCTGAGGTGTAATCGAAATGACTGTTCTTTTCAAATCTGATTGTTTTCACTAGCACAGACTTGCTGGCGTGACCTAGCTGTTGCACAGATATCTTTTGAGTTCTGAGAGTTCTGTTTTGGAGTGCTAAGACAAAGTACCGAGGAAGTATCTTTCATTAGACCAATTCTGCTTAGACTGGAGAGGTAATACACTCATTAAGCCTCCTGGTTATCTATAGAGCAGACCAGCTGTTCTGTTGTTCCATGTGTCCTTACCCTATGTGAGGCCTCCTGCAGACGTTAATGGGGAGAGGATTTTCCTGGGGGAATGCATTTTTCAAGGTGAAGTAGAGAAAAGCTATTTGGCAGTAGTTGTAATAGCTGTGTGGAGGTGGGTTGCAAATAAGTATAGGAGATCAAAGCTCCTGTAGCAGTGTTACTTTGTTTAGCTAATGTAGAATGCCATAATGTTTAAGTTCAAATGTGTGTTATTCTTCACACGCATGCCTTTCTTAAGAAAATGTTAAGTTACATAAAAGGTACATCAGATACTGAAAAAGTGCAATTTCAGCATTTTTACTAAAGTTGCCTCATGCTGATGTCATTGCTCAGCTTAGTGCTTGTTACCTTCCTTTTTGTTGCTAGTTAAGAAAACTGCTCTGACCGTCTTTCACTGTATTTTTCTGCTTTGGTGTTTTAGCCTTTACATATTTGTTTTGAGGCTTTGCTGTCACCGCGTTCAGTAAAGTGTGCGTGTAGCCTGTCACGTTAGATAGCAATTATTATCAGCACCAGAAGCTTCAGGTCACAAAAAGGGCACAGAACAAGATACACCCGGAAAACTACATGGACAATCCCTCTGTTTCCTTTTTGAATATGATGTCAAGGTGGTATGTTTGTTCTTTGACAACACTGGCTTACACTGAATACAAAAATTGTGGAAAGGAAAGCCTTCCATTTCATACTTCTGTTTTTTTCAGTATTAGAAATATCCTCATGTCTGCACCCTTCTAATGTACCCATAGTTTGATTAATTAATACAGAATTATGTATTTAATTTTTTTTCCAGAGAAATTAGGGAATATATTTGACATTCATAGAATCATAGAATCACCAGGTTGGAAAAGACCCATCAGATCATCGAGTCCAACCATTTAAAAAAAAAAAAAAAGGAAAAGAAAATAATGCCTTGGTTACTCAGAACCTTGCTTATACAAGGTTTTTATTACCTCATGCTAAATTATGAAGTTATGTTCTGTTTCATGGGAAAGTTGTTGGACGTAGTATTTATTTAACATCCATTTCTCTAAAAACATATTCATTACGGTCATAATAGTTCAGTTTTTCAGCACGTTATTAAAAAAGGTCTGTAGGGGTACTTACAGACAGCTCATCTTCTACAGTACAGCTCATCTTAGCTGTAACAGTGTGCCCAGAAGGCAGCTGGGCAAACCTGAGTAGGCTTGTAGTTTGTATGGTCTTTAAGGTGATTGCATTAATATTTTCATTATTTTTTTAATTGATTGGAAGAAATAGTTGTACTTAATATTTTTTAAGTATTTTTTGATTCTGTTGACCTTTCTCTTGGTGAAGGGTTGCATGAGTTTGTATGACCTTTTCTAGGATTTGATGCCATACATTGTAGTCTTTCTTGTGTTTCTGTAAGAAGAATCCTTGGAATAAAATATTTTGAGTCAACAAAGGAGAAGTCAAGGAATTGACTCTGTGGCTTTGACTTTTCTTCCCAACTGTGCTAGCTGTAGACTGGAAATATCTAACTAAGTCTTCCGTCTGTCTCAATGCAGAAAGTGGAGGAAAGGGTTGTGTTGTTGTTCCAGGGCTTTTGAGGAAAATAGTGCTCCAGTTCTTAAGGCAATAAATGATAATCTTTTCCTGACATTTCAATGGCAGCATTACTGAAGAACATGTCTCTTCCAGAAAGACTAAACATAGATTCATAATCTTTCCTGCTCTTGTATATTGCCTTGAACTTTTCTGCAGAGGGAAAAAAGATGCTTTTATTTTAGCAAGCATCTCTGGTGTGACCTTCTTACAGCCTGGCCTGGACCAGCTGGAGGTGTTAAATGATTTGATTTTGAAAAGTAAGGAGAACCTTTGTGCTGCTTGTAGTCACAAACCTGTTGTAGGAAAGGTTGGGCTTGGAGAGACCGTGAATGTTTAGTCTTCCTCATCCTGGATATTTGCAGCAGGACAAAGATAGTGGAGGTGCTGATGCATAGACTCTGGGCTCCTGAAAAGCGATGTGGAAAATGTTCTGATGCCTGTGTGTGTTTTTCCTTTCCCCTGTGACAAGGAAATAGAACCATTGTGCTCTGGGTTCAGCAGTGACTAAAGCAGTTGAAATAAAACAAAACTTTTGAGTAACAGACTGCTGGGAGAACCAGGGGGAACTGCATTAGGTTTTACTTTGGGTTTTGTTTGATACTGTTGCTTAAATTAAATTCTTACACTGAAGTTTATTTCTGTGTGGTTTACAGAAAGAAATGAAGTGACTTGCTTAGAATGGTAAAGCTAATGGACAAGTTTGTAACTTAAAATGCTTAGCATAGATACTGTTTCTTTACATCATTTAACAATTTGTCCCTTCAGTGCTTCCTTCAAGTTTGCTTCATTCTGTCAACATTGTTTTCTCATCAGACATGTTGGTGCTAGCAAATTATTTTTCATTGGTTTTGTTTATGGTAGTCAATAAAGATATTCACAGCTCTTAGAAAGTACTTTTAAACATTGAAAAGTATACAGTTGGCGTGTGTTGTGCTCCATGGTTGTAATAAGAAATCCTCGATACGAAAAAACGGAGAGCAACTGTGAGTTTTGTAGCTGAGGCACAAGAGCGGAGGACGGGAAGATCTGCATTCTGTTCTTGGTTAAACAGTCAGTCTTCTGGGTGGTTTTTTGAGTTACTCCGTAACAAGTCAGTCTCTCATAGTGGTGAATATTGTGGGTAAACCTGTAAAGAGTTTAGTGTGTCAGCACCTGAGAAGGAAGGCTGAGAAAAATTCCAAACTCTTCAATAAATTATAACTATGACACATTTTACAGTCAAGGTATATAAATCTTGTAAGTGCTATTGGAAGTTAAACAAGTTGCGAAGAAGCTGGATTTCATATTAATCAATCTCTGAAATGTTGTCAGCAGACATAAATTTGCACAGGTATCTACTACAGTGAGAAAACTAATCTAACTGCAGCTGTAGACACCTGTCTCTTGTTATATAGATTATAAAATATTTAAAGCATGCTTATGATAATTAAGACTTGGTGAAAATGAAGGATATCTGAGGCAATGTTAATATAATTGTTCCAAAATATGGTACAGTACGTCAAGAAAACTGGCAGTTAATTTTATTCACTCTACTTTGATAGCCATGAGAACACCTTTCTGTTGTAGGTGGCTACCTACGGAAGAAGAGGGTGTAAAACCCTGCAGCAATTTGTAAGAGTAGCCTGTACGTGTTGCCCAGTGTCTAATGTCATGTTACTGTTTTGTACAGTGGAGTGGTGTGTTTTCTGTTAAGATGAATGCTTCCATTGGGGCGTTGCCTGGGTCCTTTATAACAGGATTGAGTAGGAGGGTTGCCTTTACTGATGCGAGTTTATCAGAAAAAGCTCAGTAGTCTGCAAAGGGGAGAGAAGCTGAAAGTGCAATACCCAAATGGGGAAACTTGAGAAGGAAGCAGGAGCTCACTTAGAACGAATGAGAAGAATTTTTGGCTAAGCTTGTAGAGTTGTTACTTTAAACTTGGTATTCTCCATTTGCTGCTTAGATACATTGGTGCTGCAGAATAGGGTAGAGGTGATTGCTTTGATGATACTTGAACCTGCAGTGGTATAAGAAGCAGTCTAGCTGGGCATGATGCAACTCCTTTCATGCTACCCCTTTGGGGTATTCTGTCAGCTTTTCTTAACCCCCACTACTTGTAAATGTGTAGTAATGCACAGCCTTAGGTACTGGTGTGCGTAAGCACTCGAAGTCTTTCTGGATGAAATACAGCAATTCTTTCTTAGGGAATTCTTTTCTAGACAAATGAACAGAGAAAGAAAGAAATAGGATCCTGATATGGCAGAGAGGAGAGCAAGGTGCACAAATCCCCACAGTTCCATAGGACGGGTCAGACCAAGCTGTTTGACGCAGTTTGTGAAGGACTGTAGCTGGAACGTGAAGTGTGTGTCAGAGGTGGAGTATAGACTGCCTGTAAAGGAAATGGAGGAGGAGTGGCAGAAAGCCTTGAGTCTGAGGGAGATGTGACTGTGGTAGAAGATTGAAAGGAGGAGGAGATCAGTGGATTTTAAAAAAATAAAAAAGGGAAGAAAGGAAAAAAGCAAAGTTATGAGTAGTAACTCAGTCTGCATAAGTTATTGATTGCACACCTCCCTTACTTGAAAACATGGAACTACAAGAGCAGAACTACGGGGAGGGATGAGAGAAAGCTGGAAGCAGCACAGTAGTGAGGCACGCTGTGTGACAGAGGTGTGGGAAGGTGAGCAGGGTGGAACAGGAAGGAGTCCAAGCCAAAGCAGCGGTAGAAAGAAGCAAATAATGGAGACAAGAAACAAGAACAGGGCTGGGAGTAAGGAGAACTTCCAGTGAAGAGGCTGCAGTACCAGAGGGGAGAGTTGTATGGGGCCTGGGGGGTGTTCAGTTTTTGCTGTGGTTTGGGTTGTTGTTTTGTTTTGCAGTGCAGTAGTTTAGATTATTTGTAGTAGGGGAGAATACCAGTTTGAAAGTAGCTAGGCAGTCATATATCCTGTCATCAACATTCTTGAAGACAATGAACATCTTAGTGTGTTCAAACTGAGTTTACTGTGACCAGAGGTAATCACTTCATCCAGCCTCTACCAGCCTCAGGCTTCCAGTGGAGGGCAAGTACCTACTGAGAGCGCAGACACGAGAAGAGAGTCTGTCAAAGGCCTTGCAGCCTGAATAGTCGGGATTGATTTGGTGATTCAAGTCCAGCTTGGTTACAGCTGGGTCAGGTACTTGTTAGCACCAGAATTTTAAAAGCAAAACCAAAGCAGGTAACTGTTATGTACACAGAAGGCCCATCTGGGACTGTGTTGTGTGCTTATATACGCATGCAGATTATGCTTCTGTATTCCCAGTCTTATAAATGCAAAGAGCTGCTTGCTGTTATATTTATCACACTGGAAAGTCATCTTTTACCTGTGTGTCTAAAGCAAGAAATGCAGTTCTGCTTTGTGAGATGGTGATGTATTTCAAAGCTTCTTACTGTCTTCCTCAGTGACCTTATTAGGCTGATGTGGAGAATAACTTTTTTCTTGTTCTTATCTGCTTTTTATTTAAAGTACATGTTTGTAATTTAAATTTGCATTCTTTCAAGTGTGTTGGCTGATATATTTTACTACAGCATCACCATCTTTATGATGTCCATAAAATGTTGTGGTCAATAACACTGATTTTGAACAGCAATTAAGGCAAATCTGCATAGAAGCAGAGAGAGTAAAGACTTGTCTGGGAGCTGAATGGGATGCATGCTTCACTTGGGTTTGTCAGCAGATAGTGTCATGGATACTCTCCTATAGATGTGGCTGCTCCAGTAATGTAGTGGGCTGCAGTGAGTCCTGCAGTCATATTCCTGTAAAGTTCAGGGAAGAAGCAGATCACTTCAGCACTGCAAACAGGGGACATTCAAACTGTAGACATGTTCTGCTTGTATATGTTTAGAGATATAGTGCAGAGTTAGTTATGTTAAGAAAATTTTCAGGAAGGCAAGAGGAAAATATTACACTTTGTGCATTTCAGTGGAAGAATTCCCTCTTAAACTGGCAATGTAACTGTATGTGATTGGAATAACAGTGGTTAATACTAATATTATTAGACTCTGATGTGTAACATTAAATATGAATATCTTTATCAGTAACTCTGGATGACATTCATTCATGTTCTTTTTCTATTTAGGAAGGGATTGACTTTTTGGAAATTCAATTATTTTGTACAATTACAAGTAAAATGTCAGTCAAATTTCTTCCTGTCTTTAGTATCTGGTAATTAATCTACTTTTCTTGTGTACTTCTGTGAAGAGCAAGTGATACAATAGTAAAAAGATACAGTACTACAAAGTTTAAATACTGTGCTTAATTTTTATAGCCAGTAGGAATCAACTTGGTCAGCATTCATTCAAGTCCAAATGATCAGATGTTGTGGGGAATTGATAGCAAATGGAATGTCCATGTACGAGTTGGAATTACAGATGAAATGCCTGTAGGCACTGACTGGGAACATGTACCAGGTAAAAACTAATGCATCAGTTCCTTGTTTTTTCTGCCATTTTCTGAGTATTGTTCTTTGGGTATTTTTTTTCCCCTTGTTGCTTTTTATATTGGAGAGCAATGCTTAAATCGAATATATTTTTTTCTCAGCAATTGAGTGTGCTTCTTTATAGGAACATAGTGAAGTACCTGATAAGGGTCATCTTTTAAAGGGGACCTTGGTTTTGCTAAAAACTCAAAGTAGTTAAGAGAAGTCTGATTTTTTTTTTTAATGAATTTCCCTTGTGTGTTATTTCAGGCTGCTACCATTGAATTAATAAATGGTACAGTTCCCTTTCAGTCAGAGCCAAAACTGTATTCCTAAGCAAAGCAATAGAAGGCTACTCTGCTGTGAGAAGTTTTGTATTTAAATATGATGCAACACAGGGTTCCTATCTAGATGTGGCTAACAAAAGCCTAATGCAGTTTTTCACATCTTTCTTTAAATTCTGCATGCTGGGCGCATTCTGGGTCAGGAAATTATATTTTTGCCTTGCCTGTAAATAGTACTAAACTTTAGCTATTTGTTTCTAAATAACTGTGTACTAGTGCTATCTGCTCTATAAAGATTTTTCACTGCAAAAATGCATGGCACTTAGTTGCGGAGTACTTGCTTTCTTAGGAGGAGGAAGAAACAAAGTCCACTATGTCTATAATGCTAACTATTTTTAGACAAACTGAAGGTACAACTGTTGGATTATTCGCCTTGTGATAGTTAAATAAGTGGAGGCTCCAAAAGTATGTTTTGAAGATCCCCTAATTGGTTGTTGCTTGTGGCTGCGGCCACATAACAAAATGTATCCACAGTGCGATATCTTTCTGGTCAATAGATGCAGGGAGTACATAGTCTGAGATTAAAAAGGGGTTTTTTGCCTAGTGCTTCACGTGCTGCAAGTGGCCTGCTCTCAGATGTTCTGCTTACACAGGGCCAGAAGCTGGAATTCAAATAGTATCTATTCTGTTCAACTACCTTAGAGTCGGTGTAAGGAAATATGTAGTCCTGAATAGCCTTCTTGCCAATCCTTTCTTAGAAACCCTCCTGGAAAGGTAGGTATTTCTTTGTGCCTTTTGTAATGAAGAGTTCTTCTCTAGTAGTAATAGAAGATTATGTAAAAAGTGTTAGTCTTGCCTACTTCTCTTAATAAACTTTTCTACAAGTGTTTTTAGTATGCAAGGCAGCCCATGACTGTTCCATCTTCATGTCCAATTATCTTTAGGTTTGCAGGCTTGCCAGCTGGCTATAAGCACGAGGACTGTTTGGGCACGCTGTCCAAATGGAGATGTAGCTCGTCGATATGGCATTACTGATAAGAATCCAGCAGGAGACTACTGGAAGAAGATTCCTGGAAATGTCTCACGTTTAACAGGTAAATTGGTTCTGCGTGACAGTCCAAACCATTGTGATGTCTGCTTTGACTTCTGCGTGATGGTACTCAAACTGAACAAGAAAGAGCTCCACAGTCTAAATGCTTTGTTGACTGTGTTGAGTTTCACCAAGAGTGCTTTTATCCCATTAGTAAAAAACTTCTCTGGATATAATTGGGCAAATAGGTCCACATGTTATTTATTTAATGTTTATAATTGGAACCTGCTATCTTAATTTAAAGATGGATAATTTATGCTTTGCAGTGACCCCTCTAGATGACCTGTGGGCGATCAGTACTTCAGGATCCCTTCTCCAGCGCCTCACTAAGACCTTTAACCGTTCCCATAGTTTGCAGAAAAATAATGACACTTCTGTTCTGCTTCACCCTGATGATTTTGAAGATGAATGGGAAGTGATATGAAGTCTCTCGAGGTTGTGGAGCAGTGAAAAAAACGGGACATACAGAATTTCTGTAATGTATGTACAGAATGTTGGATCTAAAAGCCACTCGTATTGGACCTGTTGATATTAGCACTTTTGTATTGAAAAACTGACCTGTTAAATAGCCTCCCAGCTGTGAGTTCTGATGTTTGTTACAGTATCTCTTGAGAAAATCTTTAGGTGGGGCATACTGCAGTTGTTATACCGTACTACTGTAGAAGCTCCTTTGGAAATATAGCCCTTAAGTTAATCTTAATAGTGATGAAAGTGACTATTTCACTGCAGCATGCACACTAACACGTGTACTTATTTTGAGAAGGAATTCTGTTGCATTAAATATTTCTCTACAGCAGAAACATCAAACATTTCTCAATTTCTTTGTGTACTTGGAACACCAAACTGATGGGAACTCTCCAACTATTGTACATGTATTTAGAATTATTTTGCCTTGCAGCATGGAAGAAAACACGGCAAAGTATTTCTTAGTAAGATCTCAGAACATCATGATTACGCAGCATTGGTGTTGAAATGAACTTAGTTTGATCCATTCCCATATAAATATCTGCAAGGTTATACTAACCATCCAGTTCTAGAAATATTGTTCATAATTCGTTTTTTTGACAGGGGAGAAGTTTGGATTGCACCTAATATCATGGGAAGTTCACCCATTTTAGACAGCTATCAGGAAGCTGACAGATTTTGGGGGTTAAATCCTACTTTGGAGCAGGAAGAAGTTGTGTGTTGGGTTTGTAGTACAAAGCAGGAACGTACAAGACAGCTTTCGTAATTCCTGTTGTGCTGTATTTGTGCCTCCAGCCAGCGCTTTAACATTTGGACTCAAATTGTTTTGAGTACCAAACTTGGATGTATGAAAAGAAGAAGTGGTAATTGATAGAATTACCTATGTATCCCATTGAAATAGTGATATTGTGAGAAAACACTTAACAATGTTCTGATTTTTAGCTATGTTAGCTAAATTTTGAAGTGTCTTATACTTAACAGATGTTGCAGCAGAGGTATGTGATGAACTGGGAAGTAACCTAAGTTAATCATTGCCGTTTATTTTTCTTTAAAACCTAAATCTTCTTTAAAAGATACCTCATCTTTTTTAAGCAATAGAGCTATAGATGAGAGAACTTGAGTTCGGAATGTAGGCGGAGAAGTTATTTTGTGTTCTTTCTAAGCTTATAGATCATCAGAATATTTTAAACAGCTTCTAACTAATCTGTATAAGAGCCAGCTTCAGAACAGTCCAGGAGTTGAAAAGTGGGGATGTTTCTGTTTTGAGAACTTAATATGTATCGAAGAAGCAGGTGTTTTCTTTTTAACCTCTGTTCTCTTTCAGAATAATTCATACATGTACTGCAGTAAAGTTGGAACAAACACGGTGCAAGGTGAGAACGTGAATCAGTGGAGGGAGAACCAAGTTATGCCACTTTTTTTAGTGGCACCTGTGGTATTGGCTGTCAGTTCTCAGTCTGATCTTTCAGTCTTACAGGGAGGACAGATTTGTTTCCATTTACAGATGATATGTTTGCTTCATTGTCTTCTTATCCGTATATGGAGTTTACCCCAGAGGATTTTTTTTAGCCTGCCTGGCAGTGGGCTGTAAAGGAATTGGCTTGTGAAGTAACCTAGTCTTTTTTATGCAAGCATGTCTTGAGGACCCCAAAGCAGCTGAAATTCAGCTTAGAAGTATCTTTTGGCAGCTCCTGGGTCAGTCACTTTGGAGAAGGGACACGAGTACTTCTCTGTGCCCTGCCAAGCACTAGATGCTCAAGTACAACGGCATTATTTGACACTTTTGTATTACATTTTTCAAAGTCATCTTAGTAATGGCTTTAGCTTGCTAGTTGTTTGTTTACTGTATCATACTGTTCCTTGCTATGGTCATTAATATTAAATTGGTGTCAAGAGCTCTTCTCAGACTCCTTTTTAGGGTAGTTTTAATGAAATTAGGAGGGGTTTTTTTACTTCTGTATTTAGGTTTTTTGTTTTGTTTGTGCTTTAAGTGCAATAAACTAGATTTTTAAGAATAAAATTACTGTGGTAAGACTCATCTGTTGATTCACAAGAGTTTACTGTATCTGGAAATTGTCTTGATGTGGAAGACAGATGTGCTCATGAAACCCCTCCCCTACTATTACCCCAGGTGATATGGTAATGATGACGGAAGGACCTGGATATTGTAAAGTTTTTTTATGTATATATGTTTTTTTTAGTGGTGACAGTTGTGTCAAACCAGCAAAATGGTAATTTTGCAAGCAAAGATAATTAAACACTTCTCAAGACAGCTAGACACTTCTCATATTTTAATATTAAGCTTACTGCCTCTGCATCAAGATGGTCTTGCTGTAATAGAAGTTAACAAGTTTCTTTCCTTATGTGCTAAACAAAAATTGCTCTTGCATCTCAAATATTTTAGCTTTCAGTGAAGAATATGCATATGCAGTCACAACTAGAAAATGTTCAAGCAGAAAATACGTGGTTGTACCTCGTGCTGTAACAGCACCTGTCCTTGCAGTTTGAAATATCCAAGCTCATTGGGAGAATTCCTGCGTGTCTGGCCTTGAAGGCCCAGCTGAAGTTACACTTAAAGTGAGCACCTTGGCTTCACTTCCCCTAAGGGAGAACCGTGTCCTGACTGAGTTGTAACCTATGCGATGTCACACCAGAAAGCATAGCAATGATTAACTGTGATACTTGAATCCCCTTGCAGCTATGGGCATCCTCTTCAGGTGCAGATGGCCTTGTTAATTATTACAGCTTTTGCCTTGGCAAACCAGATCTGCTGGTTTCTGCAGGGGAGTGGAAGTCTCCTTACAGCACCAGCCTGTTGCTGTTATGCAGGAGGAACCCTTATGTCACAGCTTAAGTGATGAGATGGTGTGAAACAGCCACCTTGGATATCTAAGTAACTTGTTTGTCTTGCAACAATAAAAAGAAATGAGATATTTTACTATCAAGTGTCAAAGAAAATACTTTAATTTCTTAATTAAAATGGTAGAACTGTTGTTAGAAAACACTTCTACTGCTAAGAAAATGTTAAGGAGGAACACTTCATTATGGGCTTGTCATTGTCTAAATATATTTATACAGATACAAAGAGTTGTGTTTTATTCCAAACTCCTTGTACCTGTACAAAGTCTTTGATGTAATAGAAATGGGGGAGAGAGGTCTTTTCTCCCTCCCCCACAGATGGACAAGAGGAGGTCTGAACACTGTAACTCCTCTGTGCTCCTTCTCAGTAGAGGAGTCCTGTCGAGTGTCTCAAAGGCATTTGTGGGTTATTTCAGACTAGCATATCATTCTGGCTTGTCTTTTTGCTTCTCTTTTAAAACTCTCTTTAATGACTGAGCTGTTGCTAGTTGTTTCTGCTAGAATTCTGGATAGATTTCAAGGAACAGCCTTGAGACAACAATGTTGTTCTGAGTGTGATGACTTGAAATTCAAGTGCTTATATGCCTGTGGCTTTGCTTTGTTATTTAGCAGTTAGAAATACATAAATCACATCTGAAGATATGGAGATCTAATTACCTTTGTAAAAAAAATCTCTGGTCTTCAGGTTTTATGATAATCAGCCCTGTCCACATTGCATTGCTGCCTAGTAAAGCGATAAGATCTGGACTGAGGATTTCTAGCTGTAAAATGTGATACGCAGGCTATATTCCTCTTACAGCTTCCCTGATAGTGAAAGTTGTGTGTCGGAAATAGCATTATGGTGGCAAGTAGCCAGCAAAGAAAGCTGATGTATCCCTTGCCAAACAAAGTGGATCACTCTGATTGTTTGATAATGAGTTATTGCAGTTAAAAATAACCACTCGCCCATCAGCACAGAGGAAGAGAACTTGCAATACAGAGGACTAGATTTTATTATTGGGAAGAGAAAGTACATTTGTAGTCATTATCTTTTTGTGAAGTATTATAGCTAGAGCTCCACTGATAAAGATTAAAATATCTGAATAAATAATCTCCTTAAGCTGCTGAATGGCGACAGCTAGGTTTATCACATAAATAGCTATGGATTTCTCATCACTTGAAATCAAGACAGGAAGGGAGGTTTTGGGTTCAGTGCAGGAAATGTAGATAATACTTTGGCTGGTATCATACAGGAAGCTAGGTGAAGTTACTATTTGGATTCCTTTCAGTCTGTTCGAGTAGGTCTATCAAAGTTGTTGTATTAGCCGTAATGTTAAAATTCTGGTTGGATTGTAGTGGGAGAAAAAAACACCATTGGAAAAGTAAAGATCTGTTTGAGAAACTTTGTTCTTACGAGGTGTGGACTTATAAACATTTTTAGGTCTGTGTATACACACACACACACACGTGAAAAAAAAAAGTTTGATTTCTCTTCCATAAAAGCTAATAGGATGATAGAAAAATACCAAAAAAACCCTAAATCTTCCAAAATGAAAAATATTCTTTCTACCTTGGCCTTCAGAAATGACAATAAAATGTACTGATTTTTATAGCCTGTGATTGTCTGATAGAGGCACCAAATATTGCACAACTGAATAGCACTGAGTGGCGCTGTAGTTAAAAATGAATCTTTCAAACATTATTCACTATTTCTATCCACTATAGAATAAGCCAGTTACTTATTTTTTTAGTGAACCTTTCTCATTTCCTCAGCTGAAATTCATTTGTGGCAGGGCTAAAAGGAGGAGACTTCAGTTTACTATACTTGTGTTTTGAATCTCACATCCAGAGAAAATATACCTCCAGACGTGTACAGAATTGTGTTAACGCCCTGTACTTAACATCTGGAATGTGTACAAGTTGTCTGCATGCGGTATTTGTATTTGGTAGACCTGTTGTCTCATTGGTACAGCGAGTCTTTGCTGGGAAGCTTCTCTGCTAGGAGTGCGCATAGGTACCCTGGGTATAGAATAGAGGTGCAGTATTTATGTCTGTTAAAGATGAAATAAGGGCACTGGATAGGTCACTCCTTGCTAAAGTTGTTACGTTGCTGTATTTGGCCTAACCGTAGGCTGGATGAATTTAGCAAAGACTCCCTCAGTGAGGTGAAAGATTAAGCTAACTGAACCTCTCCCAGAAAAAATAAAAGACTGAGGAGAAAGTTCCAGGGAAGCCCCCAGCAGACTGCCTGGCACGTGTGCCTGACTGCACAGCAGGGGGTGTTCAAAAGAGAATGAATTTGGTTGAGCTGCAGAGGGAAAAATGGAACTGCCAGCAAGAAATCCCACAGTCCCTGGTTGTCATGGGGGGACGGACCAGCCAGATCATGGGAAGTGCAAAGTAAGTAGTATAGTGGCTGGGATGACTGAGATTTTACTTGCTCAGCTCCCACGCTTGTCTTGCTAAATCCGTTCTCTGCCTCAACAGATGGGCTATAGTCTGTTCCATTCGTGAGCTGCACCCAGTGCTCCAAATTGGGAATAACAAACATCTGAAGCAGTGAGTCTGCACTTCAGTCCATGGTGCTGTAGTGAAAGTCCTTTTAAGTCAAGGAGAAGATGGTAAATAATCAATGTAATACTTTGAAATAACAGATTTAGCTCTGTTAATTTACTTTGTAATTACTGTAACAATAACGCTGACCTTGTTAAATATTAACATTGGTGCCATAGGTACTTGTGTAGGAGATCTATTGGACTGCAGGTCTAATTAGCTGGTTGCTTAAAATACTGTTGGCATGAGGAGTGTGTTTAAAACAACAACAAAAGAATCTGTAATACGTGTTTATACTAAGAATAGATACATTGGAGAGCTGAATCCTGTTGCTTTTAAGGCTTGCTGACTTGTCTCCATTGCTTAGTGGAGAGACCTTTCTCCTGTCCTTCCGTGCAGAGCTATGCGATTACATGGCACCCATATGGAGCATTCCTGAGAGGAAAAACAGGACTGTTTAGAGACAATTCTCAGTGTTTTGTGTCACCTTCTTTCCTTCTTTCCCATTTTGCCACTTCTAATTGCTCTAGGACAGGAGTTTGGGCCCAGGGAGGTGGCAAAGCAGCTCCTTCTAATTAAGCTTTGGTATTTTATTAAACTGAAGTTAAAGCCAACAGGTTTTTTGCATTACTTTTAATCTTGCCTATAGTCCTTTGCAGTATGCTTTTCACCATTGCTGGTTGCTTGCAATATGGTCACTTCTTAAACCTGATTTTAGTCATGACAGATAGTTGGGGTGTTTTTTAATGCTGTATCTTGCCTGGTGAGTTTTCAAAACGTGCTGAGCAGGGTGAGCTCAGCTTTCACTTAAAAGACCATGCTTCGTTCTGTCCCTATGTTTTGCAATCATACGTCCAGTAATTTCTCAATTTTAGGAGCGCATCTATCTTGCTGTCAGGTTCAGAGACCTAAAGAAGAATATTGTCTCTGCAGAATTGTCCTGCTAAGAGCTAGACTTCAGTGTCTCCCATAGCCTGTTGTTCTGGGCAGTGTGGGCAGACTCAGAGCCTACATATGATTCCCTGCCTTGCAAGTTTTGCCAGCTTCTGTAGTGGATAACAGAAACTTTTTGCAGGTCTAGGAAAACATAGTTTCTTCGGTCTGTCTCTAAGGATTCTTGCTTCAGGTCTAGGGTTCCCTGCTAGAATTCCTAAAGTCAGCCAAGGTGGGTGTAACAGACATAAATCACATCCTGGGTCAGGCCTTACAAATCTAACTTTCTTCAAGCTCACTTCATGGTGAATTTCACTCAGCACTGGTGAGACCGCACCTTGAATCCTGTGTTCAGTTCTGGGCCCCTCACCACAAGGAGGCTGTTGAGGCTCTGGAGCGAGTCCCCAGAAGAGCAACGAAGCTGGTGAGGGGACTGGAGAACAGGCCTTATGAGGAACGGCTGAGAGAGCTGGGGGTGTTTAGCCTGGAGAAGAGGAGGCTGAGGGGAGACCTCATTGCTCTCTATAACTACCTGAAAGGAGGTTGTGGAGAGGAGGGTGCTGGCCATTTCTCCCAAGTGACAGGGGACAGGACGAGAGGGAATGGCCTCCAGCTCCACCAGGGGAGGTTCAGGCTCGACATTAGGAAAAAGTTTTTCACGGAAAGGGTCATTGGGCACTGGCAGAGGCTGCCTAGGGAGGTGGTTGAGTCACCTTCCCTGGAGGTGTCTAAGGGATGGGTGGACGAGGTGCTGAGGGACATAGTTTAGTATTTTATAGGAATGGTTGGACTTCATGATCCGATGCGTCTCTTCCAGCCTAGTGATTCTATGATTCACCACATTTCATACAGTTTTTAATTTTAAAAGTTAGTGTTGTGGGGAATAGTACAGCTCTTGTTGTACCTACCACCTACAGTTTCCTGAAGGAGCTAAGTGGGTCACAGTGACTTTCATCTTGAGCTGGGTATTTTTGAAATCTAGTGTCTAACGGACCCGATAATTAGCCCTGTTTCTGTGTATCCAGATGACTTGCATACCGTTATCCTATTTGCTTTCTGCATTCAAGGTTCTCATCTTTCATTATAGAACTCTCTTCACTGTGCAAGTACCACCTTGTACAGAGTGAGTAAACTTAAAATAGTGTTTCTCCAAATTCTTGAGTGGGTTGACATGGGTCACCACGAAAAGTTCCTTGCAGATTTTCCTGTGTTTTTTCCATCAAGCTTTTAATAAAAAGCACTTCAGAAGTTGTACACTTCTTTAAACCAAATCTGGTCCACTTGTCAGTGTCTGATGGGACCATCATTTAAGAATGACGGCTCTGGAAACATGGCTGCGGTAGAAATGTGTACATATTCTTGCTTTCCCAATAAGAATAAGTCATCTGTCAACTGTGAATATGAGGTTATTTTTGTTTATTATCATTGGTATCATTGATCTCTTGGTTTGTATTCAGCTGTTTTTCCAATAGCAGATTTGCAATATTTGAATTCAGTTGTCTCGTTAAGCTCAAGGAACAGCTGTAACAGTCATAATATCATGGTAACTAGGAAAAAAAAAATCTTTTCATTATTTTGAAAAATTATTTTGTGAAAACACAGGCAGGCAAGCAGGGAATATTGGAATGCTTGCCTTTCATGTTTAGTCCATAACAAAGCTTTCACAGCAATGGTTCTGAAGACGGCTTCAGGAATGTTATTAGTAGGATCTAAGGATTTGCCATATGACATCTCTAGAGGCAACTCTGCTTCTATTCAGCTAAGTAGGGGATGTTTTTGGAAGCCATCCCAGGCAAGTGATTTTGCAAAATAAATGCATCTACTTTTATCAAGTGATAGCCAGGTACTGAGTGTCTGTCTTCCTTGGCAGTGACTCAAAGTTTTGACGTGCATGACACTTGGGGAAGGAAACATGTTCTTTTTCTCCTATTTATCCCAGTATCTCTGCACTATTGCAGATGAGTAAGGAGTATCTTTGGAAGCCACTGCTTGGGAAGAGGGATCTGTCTAGTAGGTCTTGTATAATAATTGTGTGTTTGATCCTGTTTCAGGGTGAAGCTCTTTTGCATTGCATAGTGCTAACATAATTTCTTTTTGCTCTAATATTGATGTGTTCACATTTAAGTTGCTACAAAATGCTAGAAGCGCTTGAATTTAAGAGAAGAATTTCTAATAAAACCAGTATTAATAGTGAACTAAGCAGAGATAATGGCCTTGGGGGAGGGGCAGGAGTAAAAATCAAAGAACCTTTAAAGAATACCTGCCTTAATCCATGGTTGTTATGGTGAGTAAAGGTAATATGATGGTTTCAGGGAATGCTGAAGAGAATAATTCTGACTTAAAGGAAAAAGAATGAGGAAAAGAGAATTAGAATTAATGGCAGGAAACATTTCCTCACAATAAGGCTTATTAGGTTGTGCTGCTGTCAGGAAATGGTGGCAGTCCCATTCTGTGGGCATTTAAGACTAGACAAAGGGAACAATCTCTGTAATGTATAAAGGGATGAGAACATCTATCAGAGCCGTTTAATGTTTTGTTGCTTTGCTTGATCCTTTTATGTAGGTGGTATCACCTTGTTTTCACTTCTCATATCCTTTTATGTTCTGTTCCAGATCTGAATGGCCTTAGCAGAAAGTCAGGGCTTTTGAAGGTACAGAGCATGTGCATCCTCCATTGATGTAATTTGTGCTGTGGATACAGCATTTCTGTAAATGCGTCCTCCAGTTATTTTGGTTTATGTGTGAGAACATTCAGGGCATATTGATGGCCTCTGTGGAACAGTGCTCTTTATTGTAAGAGGAGTCACAAAAGGAACCAGCTGGTTAGTAATGCATGTAACATCACCTGTAATAGCTGTGACATAAGTGGGGGTTTTTTGGTTGTTTTTATTTTCAGAATCAGTTTGTCAAGAGCATAAGATGACAGGGATTTTGACCACCGTTGATTTGATGTTGTAATATTATGGCAGATTTAGAAAAGGAAAATGGTTAAACTTAGTAAATCCATTTTTGTCAAGCTGTAGGTGCTGGTTTCTATTATCTTTCTTGCCAGAGGTGATCCCTCCACAAGTGTATGCTCATATTTAATATCAGCCTTTGTTTTCAACAGATCTGAGCTGATCAGTGGTAACCTTGTCTTTACCTGTAGGCTGATGAAGAAGTAAGGCAGGCAAACAGGAAACAGAAGTTGGAGGTTTGCTGCTGAAAGACTTACATGCTTGGGAGCAGTTTCCAGAAGCTGCTCAGAAAGGAGTAAACCTGAGTGGTGAGAAGGGTGGGGTGACCCTTGCTAATCAGAAGTTGAGCAGCGTGTTAAGGGTGAGCTTTACCACGAGGGTGTGGGCTTGAGAGTAGCAATGATGGTCAGGGCAAGTACATCTTACAGTAATAGAAGGCGGGCAAATATACTGTGATTATTTTTCTCGTTTCATGGTTTGATACCACAAAAAGATACAAGTTTTTCATAGGCTCTGATGTCAGGGCTTGCTTTCACAGTGCAGCCCTTTTCCCAGCTGAGCTAAAAGCCATCAGCTTAGGTAGCCAGACTGGCTTTTTTCTTCACTGACACCAATTAATAGAGAGAGCTAGGACATATCTTTTGGCCGCACACTATATTTAACACCTAGGTCATCAAGGCTGCTTGTGGTCAGCATCGCATTCAAACAGCATGTTCGGTATGTGTCCCATCAGGAAGGCCGTCTCCTGCGGAGTCAGCTGCGGCAGTGTCAGGTTTGGATCTGAGTAAACTTTCAGTGTAGCCTAGTTAATGAATAGTGCCCGATAGGATCCCAGTCCAAAGCAGGGATCTGGTTACATAAATTTCTGTGCTTTTGTTCTAACCGGGCGTTTACACAAGATTTGTTTGGTATCTGAGCAACCAGTTTCTAAAGCATCAAATCCAAGCAGGAGGCAGGAAAGACTTCTTTTGATTCTGGAACAAAGGAGTTCCAAATACCCTTCCAACTCTGTGTCCTTGGTTTGGTACAATACAGTGCCACTTCTCCATGCATGAACTGCAAATGCTGGGAAGGTGAATAGATGCAGATCCAGACTACCAGCTGTGGCTTGTCACTTCCCAAAGCGAGTGCTCGGTGCTGCTCAGCAGTCTCTGAAAGGCACAGCAATTGCTAAGCAGAGCTTTCCCTTTTGAGCTGGAGGTGGGCAGAGCCAAGCTCTGTGTTACTCCTCCCCTCTCCTGCCTGGCTTTTGCTTGGAAAGTTACTCCCTCGCTATCACGGGCAGCAAGGCAATTCACTCCCCTTTTTCCTTTGTTCAGCAAAAGCAGAAAAAGGACAGGAACACATCAGAGTCCTGCAGTTCGAACAGAGCATGGAGGATTTGTGGTTCCTACCCGGCAGGCTTAGCTGTGCAATAGAGAGAAACATCGGTCTGATAACAATTTTAGCTTGTACAAGCTAAAATGCTGTTTGCAGGTGCAGCGTGGACTATTGCAGGACAAAGTCTGCTGCCAGCTGGTTTGTGTTGTGTGAGCGCCTGTGAGACTTGAGGATTTAAAGGCTACTGTAGTACCCACCATGGGGCAATAATGAGCAAGAGACCTCTGGTGATAAAAATATTCGCTGATATCCCTTGAGAAAAAGCTCAGGCTCGGAAGTTAGGATTGGAACTGTTGTATGTTGCTAAACTGGTAAGGGAGGAAGATGTGGTATGAGTTGGCTGTGCATCGTGTGGGCAATGCATCAGTGCCACAGGCATATCATTGCTAGGCATCTGATTATGTATGGAAGCAGACCAAAGAATTAGGACCTCAGGTTCTCACAGCAGTCATGATACAAGGGTTGTGGTGCTTGGCCCCACTGTCTGCCTGGCCACGCTGTCCTCCCCAACCCCCAGGTGCCTCCCACTCTATGCTTTTCTAGGGCTCTGATCTCACTGGGGAGCCAGGACTTAACAAGTCTCTTGAACAGTGAAGGAGAGCTTGGATGCTCTCCATGCTCTTTGCCCTGCACCCTAAGAGAAGGGATATAAGCAGTGCTGGAAGGGACCAGTGACAGGGAAGAGTTTCAGGACAGGCTGTGCTGGGGGAAAGGGTTTTATTCCTTGGAGAGAGAATGGAGGTTGGTGTGTCTTTCAGTGCACACCCAAGCTTGGCTAACAACCCTCAGGAGAAGGCGTAGTCTCCTGAGAGATGTGATTGGCTAGAGCAACGGGTTATGAAGAGATAGACCTTGAGTCTTTTACGTAGAGCTTGGTATCATGGTGCTGGCTGATGGGGTGATAGCTTGATGACCTATCAGGAAAGTCGGGACGATGTGTCTGGATGTGAAGTGGGCATCTCTAGCCAGCACATTGTACAGAGCTCCAACACCACTGCTGGTGTTCTCGTTCGTGAACGGAGTCTGGGCAACACATCCACTACCTTAGCTGTGCAGCTGGTGTTTCACTTCGAAGGAAACGATCTGGTTTTATCCTTCAAAATATTCTACCCAATGAGTGACTCAGCGAGTGACTCACCTAGTCTGGCCTCCCAGCAGCTCTTACCTCAGGCCAGTCTCAGAAGGTGCTTTTCTGTCAGGGCATTCTCAGTCTAACCACAGCCCTGGTGCGGCTGTTGGTGGGAAAGATGAGGTGGCAGCGAAGCTGAGTCAAACTTTGGGTATCTAAAGGAGGACACAAACCTGAGGGAGTGCCACGCTCTTCCTGCTGGCCCATGAGTGTTTCCTCTTGCCAGTGCCAAGAGCTCTGTGGTGGCTCTTTGTCACATGGCTGTGGCCCTACAGTGCTTTCAGTAGTTTTCCTAAGCTCAGTGGTCCCTAAGGCCCCGGCATCCTTCCTGCTGGGCAAGCCTGCAAATGCCTTATAAGTGAAAGAAGCAATGTCCCCTTCTCCTTGCAGAAGCAGTGAGCTAGGAGTCATTCAGGTCACCTTCGTAACTAGTTCAGGATACTTTTCTAGCCTGTCCTTGGGCCGTGGCTCTGCCATGGCTGTGTATGTTGATGTCATTAAGAAAGGGCTGTCGTCAGTTTTAGAGCCTACATCCTTCTGTCTTGTCATTTTGAGTCACTGACTATCAACAGCTTTCTTATTGCAGGAGTGGGAGGGAGCGGGAGAGCACTAGCAGGTGGTTTTGGAGGAAAGGACATAAAAAACCTCAGATCCTCAAGGGACTTCATTCTCTCTCTTACTGTGAGTTAGAAATTACTTATCCTTTTAGGCTTTGCTCTAAAAAGCTGCCTCAAACACTGTCAGGGAAATGACACTGCATTAAAAATATGAATATGATGGAGTATAACGTGTTTACTATAATTTACCTGCACCATTAAAAGAAGAACCCTAATGGTTATAAAATGAAGCCTGAATATTAAGAGGGTGATGCCAAACCCCCACCCTTATATCAAAACAATAATTACTACCAGGGGTGGAGCAAAGGGACAGTTTTGGGCAGGGGAGTTTTCTGGCTGAGAGAGAAGAGGGGACTGCCCAGTGTTCCAAACCGGGTCAGGGTCTGTGGATGCTGCGTGGTCACTGGTGTGTGGGCAGGAGGTGGCAGGGCAGACAATTTGCCCTCAAAGCTGTGGTGCTGGTGGCAAACGGGGCAGGAATCGGGAGGACAAGCAGCAGGAAGGATGCTGTTCTCCCTACTGGAAGCTGATCCCTGTCCTGGCTGGAGCGTGCAGTCAAATGCTCTCTGCTTGGGAGCTTCTTTCTCTTCCCTTGGCCTCCTTCCATTGCTTTCCACAGAGGAGCCTATGTGGAAGGCCATGATGCCTCGCTCACCTCTCTTGTGAGATCCACGCATCTTCCCATCATCTTGTTTGCCTTGTGTGGGCAGTACAGGGAAGGGGAGACTGGGCTGTGCTCTCCCTCATATCCCAGGCTTGTAGGTGGCTCAGAGTGGGTTGCATCAGACCTGGATTTAAGAACGGAACTTTTCATACCTAATACGCTTTCCTGAAGGAGAAGGGTTAATTTGCAGTGTTTCCAGTTAGACTTGTAGTGCTGGGAACATAACCTTACAGTAGCTGGTGTGACTGGAGCTCGCCTGGGACCCTGACTTACTGGTGCAGACCCTTATGAAGCCTTAGCTCGCAGAGCCAAAGCCCAAGCATGGGACAAATCAAAGACCCTTTTTGCCTTCCCGGATTCTCTGAAGAGGGTCTCTCCCTCCCCTTTTACTGACTCAGATCCATTCTGGTCAATCCTTGCAATTGTCTTAGAAAGTGATTAGCTTTACCTACAGAGTAAGGAGGCAGGATTAATGGCAGGGAATGTTTTGTGGTGTAGGGACAGATGAGACCTTTGCTTGTTTCAGCCACAAGTTCCTCAGAGATGGTTCCTTAGATGCCCTGCTGTTTAAAAGTCTATAAAACAAGGTCGGACTTAGAGCAGATGCTGCAGATCAATCAGATGTGGCAGGCCCAGTGTGGGAGTTGCTGACCCGTGTCATACAGAATTTAGACGACTAGGCTCTTGTGACTTTACTTTAGCAATAATCCCTAAACATGACGAGTTTCTCATCGTTTTAAGCTTCTGAAGATTTGCTTCGTTGATTTATATGGTCTTTCCATTTATCAGCTAAAGCACCATGACATATCAGTCCTTTCAGAGGCCATCAGGGCAAGCAGGGGGAACCTTTTTAATCCCAGCTGAACTTGGATCCATTTCTTTCAGCAGGAGTGAGGGATCTTTGATGCTTTCACAAACTTTGTTTTCTTCTACGACCGATGGATTATGTTTTGCAAGAAAGCTCTGCTCCTTCTGTTCTTGTGCCACACGTGCGTGTACCTGCTCGGTGGAAAGAGAAGGAGTAACACAGTGCTGGCAGCAGCCTTGTGACATTGTGGTTCTTGTGCATGATGGCAGAGGGCATTTTGATGTAATCAGAGCAAGTAAGAGGCAGATTTTCTTTTTCACATACTGTAGGTGGAGGAGAGACCACAGAAGCCAGGCTGGGAATTAATGGTGATCTAAGCTCAGACGCTGCTGACACCAACCAGTGATGGAAGTATTAACACAAGTATTATGAAAGTTGGTTTGCAAGGACTGACAGTGCTGTTTAAATATTAAGCACATAGCATCGGTGCCTTGTTTGCCTAGTTGGGAGCATTGATCTGTAGATGGGGTGATGCAATGCATAATAATTTGCTGATGTCAAAGATTCATTATATTGCAAGTCAAAACCCCGTAAGACTTGAACAACAGACATAGGACAAACAGGGATTAGGAAACAAGCCTGGTACCCTGGCCCATTTCTAGTTTGTCTTTCTGTGCTTCTGTGCTGGATCTTTGTCCTTGAAATTTTCAACTTCATTTTCACAAGCCTGTAAGTGCAGCCCTACCTATCACCAAGGTCTTCATCTTGGTGGTTTCCCACTTCATGTTCTCCTTCACTTAATGCCTGCCTTAGTTTCCAAGACTTGTCCACTTGGAGGATCCTGTTCTTCCACAGCTCTGTTTCTCTCCCTCTGGAAGCTCTGTGAAACCCTTACCTATTTGCAGCAGGTATTATTTGTGCAGCACCAAGTGTTAAGGTGGTGTTAGGCTTGATATTCCATATCGATACATATTCATGAAGTGAGTGATTTTCAGGTGTGCTTTGTATCTGCCCCTTTTGCCAAATTTAAGGTGCCCACCTCTGGCAATGCTCATATCAGGCTGTGACATTGGCAAGAACAAGGATAGAGCTTTTATGGCAGAACAGTATGTCTGAGGGCAAGACTGATATATATGTTACAGTAAGGGGTCTTTTAGACTATTTTAACCGCCTAGCTTTCACATCAGTTTAAATTCTTTAACTACTTAATGATTTGGGTAAAACAAGACTATTAAAGATCCCAGATCCATTTTTTAAACAAGTTATTCAAAATTTCAGCAGACCAGCTCCTTCAGCAGACTCCAGACAGCCTAAGCTGTAGCTCCTGAAACATTTAAAGGGGATGTAGAGGGGAGTCAATTGCAAAGAATCAAAAATAAAAGTAACCCAGTACTTCCTCTCTCTTCTTGCTTTCCAAATGAAAGCATTTCAGACTTTTATTACTTGTCACAGCAAATAAAACCACTTTTTACTAAAAGATGGGTAGTATAGTAATATTTTGTTTTGAAAGTACTTGAGCAACATATGGAAAATATATTTCATCACTGTTTCATGACAGAAAGTACACTTTTAGAGGAACTGGCTGTAACTAAGCTAACTAAGCTTTTCAGGGATGCTGGCTCTATGCTTTTGATATGCTACAAATGCATCATTTGCCTTTTGTAACTAGATTAACTTGTGCAGGTAAGACAGAAGCTTTTAAGTATGTACCTTTACTCCTGTGTTCTCACGGTGTTAGGTGAATGTTTTCCACACCTTTGTAGCGAGCTCCCAGGCTCTAGTACTGGCAATCCCCTTTTGCGGAGACGCTGGTGACTGTCAGTGTTCCTTTCCTAAGCTTGGCAATGGTGTTACAACTGGCACTAACTAGCATCTTTGCTGGCAGCCTTCGCCAAGAGATGGAGAACTGAATGGGCTGGGAGCTTGCGCTGCGTTGTGCTCCAAAGGTGGCAGAGGACAGAGATGCGCTGGCAAGTCAGTCTGAGGAAATCTGATGCCACCATTGCTTGGCCTATAAACAAAGGACTTCTGTTTCCAAAGCTGAGAAGCCCCAGCGCTTTTCCAAGCTGTGACTCTGTTTGAAAAACAAGCCTGGACCCAGCTGGGTGAGTGATCTGTGTACTCACCGGTGTAGTTTGCCCACGGTTCCTCTCAGCCTCTCTAGATTAAGCATCCCAGACACATCAACAACCCACGTGTAGTGAGGTCTGTCAGTGACCTTCAGCAGAGTGATCCCAGCATGGGCTCAGCTGACTCCTGTTCTAGGATAACAGGACGGGCACAGCAGTTAGCTGACTTAGGACCCATTAAAACATATTGAGGGGCCCCCTTCTGCCTGCTGAACTGAATTTCCGTGGTGGGAGGGCATCTTCCAGCACTCAGTTCAACTGCCCCCAATGTGGAATCTCATCATGTCTTTGTCAGCGAGTCTGCTAAACCTTTCCTCTCCTCCCCAGCTCTCTTCCTTCACCTCAAGACACTTTTCCATGTGCCGGTTAGAACTGACTTATTTATTTCTTACCTGTTTTGGAGGATGCTTCCATACTGTTATTACAGAAGAAATAAGGAAAATGTACTGAAATTATAAATTTAGCAACATGGATTTTTTTTTTTTAATTAAGCAGCTAAGCGCAAGGGATTATTTCTTTGGATTTCTCTGTTTTTACTATCAACAAGGTAGCTGAAGAGAACAGTTAGAGTTGTTCTGTGCTTTCTGCAAGGGACCTAAATTTCCCATAGTAGTTTGAGCACGGATTGGCTTGGTTTCTTGGGAAAAAGGAACATTTGCTCTTCTAGGAAACATTTCCTGTGCCATCAGTCTAAGAATAGCAATCTTCTTTCTTTGCATCTCAAATTACAGAAGTATGGCTTATCTTTTACTGTGCACGCAGTACGGAGATTATTTTAGTTGAAATACCACTCCGTTCTTCTGAAGCATGAACGGCTTATAGTGCCTCATTCGGTGGTTTTTCTTTTTTCCTAACCAAAATTAATTTAGGAAGAAAGAAATCTGTGCCTTGAACATGGCCTCTTCTCTCTGTGCACATTGGCTCCTTGATGACCCCAAAGGGAACAACGATGCTGAAATAGTTCAAGTGGCAAACAACTCCCTTGCTGCAAATTTAAGCACTTAAACAAAGCCCTGCAGTGTCACTGACAACTTCCAGCAAGAGGCAAAACTACAGCCCCGTGGCCTAGGAGATTCCTAGCGCTGCAGTGCTGGTGGAGCCTGTGCAGCTCGCTCCCTGCAGAGCGGGCAGAGGCAGCGCCAGTTTTACAGGGAAATAAGCAGCGTGATTGCCCAGATTGCTGTAGAGTAAAGGTTGCCGAGCAAGGAAATGAAGCTGTACCCTTTGCTCAGGACTTTGACATGTCTAAACTCAAATGTTGGAGGCAGGACATCACCCCTAAAGGGCTTTTTGATCTGAAGTAGCTGTGAAGATGTTGTGCGTAGCTTGAAGAATCTCAGAAGGGATAAGTAGGGGATGGCTACTCCTCTGGCACCAGAAGTGGACACGGCCCTCTGCCGTGCACGTGCACTGAACCGAAGCTGTCACATCCTGCTGGAGACCGGCACAGGAGGGGCTGGAATCCACCATAAACACCCTGCTCTAGGCTCATGGCCATTGCCATACATACCTACGTAAATCCCGCTGTGCAGAGCAGATGGCGGGCACAAGAAGCCTGGTCCTCCTGCTCTGTGCTACCCTTCTCACCGTGCAGCAGCTGCACAGAGGGGCTGCAGGGTCCATTCCTGCCTCCTACCCGGGCAGGAACATTTTTGGCCAGAGCAATGTCTACACGCCTGCTCTCCTCTGCCTGACAACAAGCACCTTGACTCTCCAAGAGGAACAGAGGTAGCTTTGCAACTGTTACTTATGCTTTTTTAAAAATATCTTTTGGTCAGCCTAACATCCCTGCCAGCCTTGATCAGGCACGTTTCAGTAATATCTGGCTTCTTTGGTCCCGTGTACAAGATGAGGAAGTCTTCATCTGTGCCTTTAAAAAAAAAAAAAAAAAAAGCATCCTTGCCAAGATGAATTAGGAGAGCTGTAAAAAAGGAGTCATCCTGTTCCAGGACCATGAGGCTTATGTAACAGGGAAATCCTAATGAAAAGATACTCCCCACCCTGGGCACGCTTTTCCAAGGCACATGTCGCTTCAGGGTTTTCAGTCACTCTGTTTGTATTTGGATCACATCTGCCACTGGTTTATTTAGATATATTTACAAATATATTTTCCCACATACCCTCATTTGTACATGCCATAGAATGTTTTTATAAAATGTAGCGCGGACCTCACCACAAGGATCTTTAAATAAAATATATTGTAAAGTGCCAGATACAATTATTTTAAAAAAATACGGTTCTAATTAAAACATACTTGGCTGCCCCATGAGCGGCTTTGTATACTGATACGTTTTTAGGACAACAGTCCATTTCTGTCAGGCGTGCAGGAGGCTCTCGTACCACCCCTCTAGCTCTCCAGCTTCAAGTCCAAAGGCTTTAGGAAATGAGGCAGAGGCAGATCGTCCAGAGCTTCTGGGAAATGCTCAGGTGAAATGGTCCTGATCAAGACGCGCATGGCTCCGATAAACAGCGATGGGGGAGCTAAGCCCAGCAGGCACTGGAACCTGTTCTCCCCAAGGAGGTCCTGCCACCACTGCCTGTTGTCCAACAGTTGCCGTTTCATGGTGAACTGGAGGTTCTGAGGCACAAAGAAGAAGAGGCAGTCGAGGCAGAGGAGCTTGGCACGCATGTTAGCTGCCGGCGCCTGGGAAATCTGCTGCAACAAGGTGTCCAACGGGGTATTCCCAGCACTGTCCTGCAGACAGGGCGACGCGCCGTGCCCGAGCAGCAGGAGCAAGCACTCGGGTTGCACCAGTTCGCAGGCCACGTGCAAGGCCGTCTTGCCACCCTCGACGCGGCTGCAGCCCCGGCGGTCCAGGAGGCCGGCTCTGTCGCTCGGTGGGAAGGCTTGGATGGCCTTAAGGATTCGGAAGAGGATGCGGACCCGGTTGTAGCGGACAGCCATGGCCAGGTGCGGGGCCGAGGACTGGCAGCAGCTGAAGCTTTGGCTGGGCACAGCCAGGGCGCTCTGGGGGAACTTAGTCAGCAGGTGCCGGGCGTAGGGCTGGTGGTCGTGCACCAGCGCGTAGAGCAGCGCCTCCGAGGGCGAGTACACGCTCACCTTGCCCCCGTCCTCCCAGTGGAAAACCTCCATGGTCCGCATGTCCTCCAGGAACCAGACGGGCAGCAGGTCCCTCACCGCCTGGTAGAAGGCGAAGGAGGATTTCTTGCACTGTTTCTGGGACTGGGCACCATGGCCACCAACCCACCGGACGCTCCAGGGCATGGCGGGTGGCCAGGCTCCGGCGAGGGCTGCCTCCCACCCTGGCGCAAGGAACCCGCATCCGGCTTGGACCTGCGGGAGGAGAAGGATGGTCAGTACCCGGTGGCACCGTGCGGCTCGGGGCAAGCGGCGGCAGCATCACTGTACCCCGGGGCATGGGATGCCCACATCCCCGGTGCACGGGAACGCCTCTCCGGGGCACGGGAACCGGGTGCCTGGGATGCGTTCCCGGGGCACGGGAACACCTCCCCGGGGCACGGGAACCGGGTGCCTGGGATGCGTTCCCGGGGCACGGGAACCGGGTGCCTGGGATGCCCGCATTCCCGGTGCACGGGAGCCCTGTGCACCCGAGGTCCCAGTGCACGGGACGCTTATATTCTCGGTGCAGGCGAGCCGGGGGTGCGGGATGCCCGCATTCCCGGTGCACGGGGGGCCCACGGCGCTGCAGCTCCCTCCCCCCGCCGCACGGGACCTTGATCTTCCCGGTGCACCGGAGCCCGGTGCACGGCAGCTGAGCGCAGAGCAGCTCCCCTCTCCCGGTGCGCGGGGGCCCAGGGCACCGCAGATCCCTTCTCCCGGTGCACGGGGCGCCTGCATACCCGGTGCGAGGGGGCCCAGTGCTCACGGCAGCCGAGCGCAGAGCAGCTCCCCTCTCTCGGTGCGCGGGAGCCCCCTCCCCGGTGTCCCCCCTCCCCCGGCAGGCCCCGCTCACCTCCGGGCGCCCCGCGGAGCCGGTGCCGCAGCCGGGGGAGGGCCGGGTCGCTTTTATCCCCGCCCCGGGCGCGGGGGTCGCTCAGGACCCGGGAACTGTCCGGCCGCCGCCGATTGGCCGCCGCCGCGGGGCCCCGCGAGCCCATTGGCTGCGGCCCCCGGGGGGCGGGGCCGGAGCGGCGCGTGCGTCACCGCAGGCACCGAGCCAACAAACTTGGCGGCGGGGCCGGTCCCGGCGGGGGCGCGAGGGGAGGGCGGCCAGGGGGCTGCGGGGACGCGGGGGGACGGGGTGATGGTGCCCAGGGGCTCTAGGGTCTCGGGTACGCGGGGTGATGGTGCCCAGGGGCTGTAGGGTCAGAAGGGCACAGGGGGACGGTGTCCAAGGGGCTGTAGGGTCACAGGGACACAAGGTGATGGTGTCCAGGGAGATGGTGTCCAGGCAGTGTAGAGTCCCAGGGATGTGGGGTGATGGTTCCCAGAGGGTGTAGGGTCCCAGGGACACAGGGGGATAGCGTCCAAGGAGTTGCAGGGTCCCAGGGACACGGGATGATGATGTCCAAGGGGCTGCAGGGTCCCAGGTGCTTTGGGTGCCAGAGTGATGGTGTCCAGGGAGCGTGGGTTCCCATGGTGATGGTGTCTAACAGGGTGTAGGGCCCCAGGGGCACAGGATCCCGGGGGTGGAATCCTGGCTGTATGGAGTCCAGGGCACATGGGATCCAGGAGAACGTGGGGTCCTGGGGGCATGGCATCTGGGCTACAAGGAGACCTGTGCAGAGGGCTTTGGGACGCCCGCGCTCCAGGGTGCTGGAGGCTGCGGGAGTGCAGTGCTCAGGACACACAGAGCCCCGGGCAGGCTGTGTCACAGCTCCCTGCCTGCCCAGCTCTGGGCTTGGCCCCTGGCCTCCCTCCGCGGGTGGCTCTGGCCACAGTCAGGCACTGCCCTTCAGCCGGTGCTGGCTGTGGGCTCGCAACATGTGTCCGCACACGTGCTTGCTGCGAAACTCGTGGCTCTCACTTGTCTCACGGATAGTGACATTTGCCTGCAGCCGTTCCTGCTGACAGTCACCTGTTAGGCTTTTGCTATGGAAAAGTGAGGAGGTGGTCACGGCATGGGGTGAGCCTAGCGCTGCTCATAGCTCTGCTCTAGGGACTCCCTCCCTCTGGCACCTGCAGTCGCTTGGCCCTAAACCACATGCAGACAGGTAACAGACAGCCCTGTCGTTACTGGGATTTGCTCTCTTGTAAGGCCTCTGTACTGACCGCAAATCCCAGGATCTGCTCCGTCCTTATCCCCCCACAAGGGAGTTCAGAGCGTTTCCCTCTGTGTGTCTGATCCCTAGCAGCTCCCCTGATTACAGTTGTCGCCCTCTCAGTCAGGAAAGCTCGAGCAGACTCTCTAAAGTCAGGCGATGCCAGTCGCTGTTGAGTTCATGGACAGCAGTCGTGGTTTCCCTGTCTTCAGGGTTCCCTAGCCTTCCCCTTGCCGGCATGGGAGCGCAGCTTGTGCCGATCACTGCTGGAACAAGTGACAATTTCCACTGTCACAGTGCGACGTGCATGGCTGCACACCGGGAGGGGTCACCGGGTCGCTGATGAAACTTCCCGCTTCCCTGCAGAACGTCCCTGGAAAGCTGCTTGGGGCGCAGGGAAGGAGCCCACGACACGCTACCAACCCTCCCCTTGACCCTGATGAGAACCAGGCTGGTGAGGAACAACTGCTCCTTTTGTCATGGCTCTTCTGAACCGCCGTTCAGCCAGGGAAACAGTGATTAAACTGTGCTCTGTTTGCTTTGTAACTTCTTCCCTGACACGCTATGCTCGCACCAAAGCTCGGGTGTCCATCTGAGGGGCTGCAGGCAGGTGGGTGAGCCAGGCAGGACACTGTATGCACACTCAAAAAAATTGCAGTGACCACATCTGAAGGAAGAGAAATCAGGGTACCGTGTGCTGAGCTGCTTTGCTGGAGAGAATTACATCCAGCATTTGTCAGTGTTATTCATCATCTGAGGATCCCTGCAGATCCACTGCAGCTCCCGGCATCTCAGATGGCAGCTGCGGCATGGAAAATCCTCTTTCATCGCTCGTGTCCGATTCCAGATGAAAACTCATTCAAGGCAGTCATTTCCACCTCTCCCTGCGATTGCACTTGCCTGTCAGTCGCATCCTTTACTGCAGGCACAAGATAATTTGTACCAATGGGCAGGATTGAAAGAATTGCTTTAAAAATAACTAATTCTATCACACTTCCTTTGTGTCCAGTGCAGCCTCCCCTGCCTCCACTGTCATTGCTGATGGCAGTGGTACCTGCTGCACTTCTGCGTGCCACTGGCTCTGAGAGATGGCCCTGTCTGACCAGGAAAACCAAATCCTTTCCCTGCTGTTGGCAGGACGTTGCCATCAATTCAGATGTCCAGTGTGGTGATGAGCCAGGTTTCCCATCCCTTTCTACTCATCTTCCACGCACGCCTGGGTCAGACAAATGATGCTGGAGCTCAAAGGCAGGGGATTAACGTAGTCGCAAAGCCAAATTGGCTTTTGGGTAGAAAATTAATGTCTTTGGTGTGGAAGCAGGACTGCTTTACGTGGACCAAGCTCTCCAACGAAGGTGAGGGGACCAGCTACAACCACAGGGTGCTTCGGGCCCCAGCAGTGGCTTAAAAATAGGCCTGTGCACGCTGAGTTCTCACAGCCTTGCAGCTGGTAGGTGACCCTGAAGCTGCCCCTGTTTGCAAAATGTATTTGTTACGTACAGTCCAAACAGGAGCGTGCCTATAGGAAAAAGAGCCTGTTTATGAGCTGCACTTGAGAAAAAGTATTGCATTTGCCCCCAAATTTGCTTATAGTGTGCTCAGCACAAGTGACAAAACACCATATCCCAGAAGGGTTTCATTTTTTGCGATGATATATACCTTACGTGCGGACCCACAGACAGGACTTGTTTGCGGTCCAGCCTGGTTTTAATCACTTTGAATTAAGTAACGGATCTTATTACTAATCCGACTATGAGAGGGCTTATCGCAGGTTCCTCGGCACATGACAAAGATTACCCCGTCATTGCAACCATGTCTGACTAATGTGACGTGTTCTCTTGGAGCTATTTTTTTTCTCCACCCTTCTCCAGGACATTGATCTTTTGGTTTCTCCAGCCAGTTGCCACCGCTGAAAGCTACTGAAACCCAGCCACATAATGGGACAAAGGGAAAAAGCTCTGCTGTTTCTTGTAATGGACGTCATTTGTTTCCTGAGGTTTTCATAAACTGAGAGGGCACGATCTTGTTGACTTAATGAACATGATTGTGGGTGTAATTAAAAGCAATATGAAAATAGGCAGTATCAGTGAGCATGTTGAACATAGTTAATGTTTAGCGCCGGTTTTGAGCATGAGATAAAAAACAGGCAAATAATAGTTCATCTGTCATTTTTTGAAAAGGGCTGAAACATATGGGTTTTACTCCAGCCCTTGCAAAAATCTTGTGAGCAGGTTTGACTCTGAACATTTACCAGTCTTCTCTCTTGAAAGCAGGCTCTGGACCAAAGGTCAGAGCAGGGTTTGGCCAGCAGCTCCAGAGCCACGGTGGGCTGAACAAGCAGAGCTGCCACTTTGCTTCATGCCTCCTGTTCTGGGGACTTCATAAACAAGTTGGATAGGAATGCCTAATGAACCTGTCTAGCTAAGATTAAACATCTTCAGAGAAATGTACTGAGTGAAGGGAGTCACGGGTTTGCCACAGAGGTTCTGCATAAGTCCTTGGGGTCCTGTCCCTGGGTGGGGACTAGGCTGCTCTGTTGTCTTTAGGTGGGAGGCATAGGCCGGTCGCCCAGTATTGGGCTGTGGAAATACAAGAAGGCAGAACTCTTGACCAAATGGGACATGTGAGGACGTGCCATGGCAGCCTCAGGCACCTCTGTTTAGCTGTGATGAATAATAGCTGTTGGTGACACCTCGTGGAAGCTTTAGATAAACATTTTCTCCAGAAACCTTTCTGTTTCATTTTCTCCACTGCTGCTGGTTTCCTTTCTGAGAAGCTTATTCTTGTTTCTATCCCCATGGCAGGGGAGTTGAAACTAGATGACCTTTAAGGTCTCTTCCAACTCAAACCATCCTTTGATTCTAATTGGGAAAATATTTTCATTTGAGAAATGACTGCTGAAGATGCTGCACAGTCAGTGGTCATCTGGGTTGGGGCATTGCTCCTGGTTCCCTTGCTGAAGTCATCAGATAACATCCCTCCATCCAGAGGAGGAGTCATGGCCTTAAACCCTGTTCTCAGTGCTCATCCCTGCACTGCTCAGTACCCACTGCTTCATCTTCCTCAGTCTTCTGTATTACAGTCAATCTCTTCTTGCCTGACTTCGTATGAGTCATCATTGAGCTTGAGCTGCGTGTAACCCTGGCTAATTTGCTTTCTCTGCTGCACTGCAGGGTCAGCTCCATCCTGATCCACAGCATGAAAGAAAATCTGCTTTGGAAAGAGCAAAGCAAACAAGCCTTCTCTTGTTACCCTTGTTTCCTGGCTGCCGCTGGGCGAATGTGATACCGTTCCAAAACTCTGCATCTTAAATGTCACTTGGGAGCCCAACTGAGGCTCTAAAACACTTCATTTTGGAAAGAAAATCTCTCTGTGAGCTCTTGAGGAAGTACGTTACATGAGGGTTGACCACTGCTGAATATCTGTACCAGCGATGGGAGGCTGAATAAATGTTATGGATCCATTGAGTTTGTCAGTGCCCACTGGTGGAATACTCCAGTTTTTAAGGCTTGGAAACTCATTTTTTTATTTTGCTTCTTTGACAGAGAAAAGCCTGGCAGAAGTGAGGTGGGCAGCAAGGTGATATGGTCCTTCAGCTGTAGGTATCTCACAAGCCTTGAGGGTTGACCAGAGGCTGTCATTAGTGTCTTCTTTATTTTGGCTGGGTTTGCAGGCCACCCCTCATTAAGCCTTGATTTTGGCACCTGCAATAAATGATCTACATTTATCTTTTTGGGAACCTATGGAAACTCCCAGAGTTGCAGCACAGATTAAATCTGATCCAGCGTGTTGTAGGAGGAAGCTGAAAAGGGTACTTGTCCCTTAAAAGATTAAGAGGTACCTTTTGGGAGCCTTTCTGTTTCATAAGCAAGTGGATGAGAGGGGTCAGAGAGCTCCTGGTGCCTGCGGATGACTGTGGCCTTCAGCTTGATGTTGGTTGTTAAAAATACTATCCCAGATGTATTAATACAACCAGACTGGATTGCATCTGAGCTGAACATTGTGAGCCTAAGGCAGGACATAAATATAGAAGCAAAACAGCCTGACATAAGAGTCATCTGTCCTCTTCTGCACAAGAAGTGAAGGGGAGAGAGAGGGAACTTATTCTGCTGCAATTTTTAGATGCATCCAGGCATTAGCCTGAGCCTCAGGGAGCACCTGCAGTGGGGTCCTGGGGCACAGAAGACCCCTGCCTATCCCTCGCTCAGCCCCTAGCATGCTGTGCCACAGGACTGTGCACTCAGCACATTTTTCACCTGGGGTTAGATTTGCCTAGACAAGATCTGCAATCAGGAATGACTATTTGTTTGATGTGTTTGCCTAACAGGATTACCCTTATCATAATGATATAGCAACCTGGCCTTGGCAGAGCAAACCCCAGAGGCTTGAGGGGTCAGACCTTTGCCTCCCTTGCCCTAAATGTGCACAGTGTAGCTGTCTCTGTTATCATGCAATATCCAGCCGGTGTTTCAGTTGGCATTCAGCGCTCCACTTTTGGAAAGAGCAGTTGTACCCTGTACCGCTGCCTGCTGACATCGCACTTAGTGTTTCTCTCTCCGCATATAGAAAAAAAAAATCCGTAATATTCAAAGGTTAGAAGGATGATGTGGTATTTTACAATTAGGGAACTAGATGCCTTCCCCATTGGGAATTGCTCTGAGCAGGTGCCTGATTCAATTTAGCATGACTTTGTTGCCCTCTGGTTCCCTAAGAATAGAGCTACAGGTAATGAACCAACCAGGTGTCTGCTTTGTGCACCATATATCATGAACACACCTAAAATAATTACAAAAGAATCTGTTTGCCTATAAAAGTGTAGCTGTCATGATCAGATTTTGCTGATTTAAAAGTCTCAAAGAAGGCATAGGATGAAATCTCCATTTTCCTGCAGAGAAGTCGGGTAAAGCAGAGCCTGACTGTGCTGGTGACTGGTGTCCAGGTTTGTCCACAGCAGTTTCTGAATGGGGTAGGGGACACCCCCTTGTTCCCAAGTGGGGTCATTTTAACCCCAGCACTTCTCAAGCCAACTGGCCTGGCCTTCCCATCTCCCCTGGCTATTTGTGGAAAAAGGACTTGCTGCTTGCTCTTTGTTGGTTCCAAAACAAGCAGGATCCTCTGTTTATAACGCACTATAACTGGCTTGAATTAAGCTTGCGTTTCGCCAGGCTTTAGCTCCCCAGGACTGCTGGTGTAGCAGCAGCCTAATTCCAGGGAATGCTGTCAGGGATGCTTAGACAGCTCTGCACAAAGCCAAGGGATACATAGGTACATAGTGTGAACCACACATTCACAGGATTCTGGTTTCTGGATCAGGCTGTACTTATCAGGGCTGTGTAGATCCCCTTTTCTAGATGAGGTTTGTTGGGATGGAGCCTCTGCAGGGCATGCAGAGAGAAATATTCCTGCTGAAGCAGCATCACTGTGGAGATGCTCGGGTAGGCACAGGGAATGTTACTCTAACCATCCTTTTTCCCCTAACCAAGACATTTATAGTTGGTACATGAGCAGGGCCCTGCAACTCAGAAATTACCTTTTCAACCATCAAGCCTAAATGATTCAAGTTCATCCGTGATTAGTGTTTATTTAATTCTGATGGCATGTTTGGTTGTTCAGAACCTGCTGTTCAGAATGAAACTGTTCTGACCTTGTAGCTCATTGCAGGGCAAACTCCTCCTATCTAAGAAAAAGCAAAGCAGCCACCTCACTTTTCTTTAAAAGCAGGTATATGTTGTATAATGCTTACCCAAGGGTTGTATTGCTCTGTTTTTGCTGTAACAAATCCCTCTGCCATCTGAATCCTAAAACATGATAGGAAACATGGCCAAGCAGAAAGATGAAAAAATAAGAATTGGCTAATGCTTTGCGTATCTTTGAGGAATTATTTTTATTCCCATTTGTTCATTCTCTTTGCTCTTGGCTGCTGCTGGGTCTGTTGAAATAACAAACAGGGATGAGGAAAGAGGGCAGCTTTGTCATGAGCCTCCTTCAGTGGGAAGCAGCTGCGTTACTGCAGTTAACTCTAATGGCAACCACCGCCTCAATAGGCAGATGTTCATCTGTCCTGCACATCCCAATAGGAAACTTGTTTTTTTCTGTGAAAGAGATTGGTTTGTCAATCAAAAGCCTTTTTGCTGCAAAGTGGTGTTTAAAAAGAGTCTTTCTTTCTCTTTCATTTTGTAAAAAAATAGTCAGAAGTCTTCTAGTGCTGCCTCAAGCTGCTCTGCTTCCAAGAAAAGCTCCTGGGTCTGGTGATGAGGCCTCTATAATATTTCTGGTTTCCCTGTAGTTATTTGCTAATGAAATTTTCAAATCCAAGTGTAATCAAGAGGTTAGACTATAAGAAATTCACAGTAGGGTTTTTCAGTTTGCTTTTCCTTTTTTTCTAACTCAGGAGCTATCCTCAAAATAGAGGTGATAAGATAATTTTGTGCATGTAAGAGCATGTAAAATCAGGGTGGTGATGCCTTTTACTGGCAGGGTTGGGCACTGACATCATTTTACACGATTCTCCATTTGGAAGCGTATCCTCTGCACTGAAGTTATGGTAACTGCCGTATCAGATTTGTCCATTAGTATGTCTCTTTGTGGCTTAGTAAGCGGGTGGGGGATCAGGGTGCAGGATTCCCCTTGCTCCTGCATGAGCATAATAGTAAACTGGGAGGGCTGATGTTTCCAGGTGTTGTTGATATGTTGTGACAAACTTCACTTTACATTGTGCCTCCAGCCCAGAAAACAGTAAAAAAAAAAAAAAGGGCTAAAAGATGGTGTAAGGCAACGGGGAGACGCGACGCCTGGCAAAAACAAGCCAGGTATAAATAGTGAGGCTGAGAAACACCCGAGCCCAGCTGCTAAGCACGGCAGAAAGGTCGGCTTGCTCCATGCTGCTATCTGAGCCGTGCAGGGTGAGTGCGGGGGTCCCATATCAGGGGTTGTTCCGCCTCAGCTTTGCTCCTTGGACCATTCCTGCAGCCCTTCTTGGACGCTTGGACTAGAATGGGCTTACCGGGCTCACCAACACCTTCCATTTAGGCAGTGGGGCTGCCCATGGCAAGGCTGGAACGGCAGCCACCGTTGACATGAACAACGTGTTTGGAGCACACGTGGGTTTTTTATTGCACACTACGCATGCCAACATAGTCCATTGCAGACAGGGTTTTTTTGATGAGCTCTTGGGAGTGCTGCTGCTTGGCAGCTCACCCAGAGATGGGTAAGACAGCATCTTCTGAAGTGCCTGACAATGTGAGTGGGAATTTTTCTTCAATTAAATGGGAATTTTTACTAAATTCAGTAGGAAGGCAGGTAACACAAGCAGGAGAAAATGTCTATGAATGGTGAGTTACACACTCCTCCAGGCACTGGAAATATGTTTGAATAGCGAACTTTTCTAGCATTTTATAGCTCATGCTGAGAAATGTTTCAGGAAACAGACAAAGTACTCAGGTTCCCCATATCACAGCTCTGCTTAACCTCTGCCAGCCTTTAGCCCCACTCTTCTGTCCAGAGCAGGGATGACAGAGTAAGAAGTGCCTGTGTCCCAGTTTGCAGCCAGATGTTTCATCTTAAACTACTGAGGAACGTGGGTCTAGGCTAATACATCAGTGTGGTGTGATGAAGGGATGTAGGTTCTGGAGCAATGTCTGTGCTCAGGGGAGGTAATGCTGTTGGGTTGGGTTTTTCTTAAAATGTCATCCACATTTGAGATCCCTTGTACCTGTGATTGGGTTGAGACTGCAGGAAACATAAGATTTCATGTCAGTTTACCCTGAAAATCTTGCTGCTGTTTCTCAGGCACAAGCAGTCCTGGACACAGGCTGGTCTTGCAATTCATGCGTTCAGTGGGGCAGAAAGAAAAACACTTTGGCAAAGGTTCAGGCACATTTCTCTGTTGTCCTGGTGATAAGTGCCTGATAAGAGTTCAAGGTCTTTGCTTGCTTGTATAGAATAAAATTAGCTTTTCTTAAGTTTCTGCTGACATTCATGGGCTCCTCGAGGGTGCTGATCTCTTATTCCCAGTGAGGGCTGCTCTTGGTGATCATGATAAGATTGTGCTTTGTGGGTTGTAGTTTGTCCTACACCAGAGGTGACCTTCCAAGTTTCCAGTCTCTGGCACATTAGCATAAACTGGATGCTCCCTCTAGGGGGCTGGGAATTCATAGAAGAAGCATAGGATGGTGGCACAAGCCCACTGCAGCTGGTAGCCTACTTAGTGTTCCCTGGAAGCAGCACAAGAATATCTGCTGCTTTAGAACCATCATTACATTTCAGAGTTGACGGCATGTAGAGATGTAAAGACACAGCAAGCCTCTCGGCACTGCTGCTTCCAGCTTTTTGTCATCTGGGGAAGATGGAACTGGTTCTTTGATGCTTGCTTTGCGCTCTCAGAGACTAATTTTGTGTGAGGACTGGATTATTTTTTGGAGGGGTGTAAGGATAGTGGTGTGGGGAGAAATGAGGTGAGCTCAGAACAGCAGGATGCAACATTCAGTTCTACTCTTGGGGCTCTGGTGGGCTGGCTGAGTTGTCAGGAGCTGAATTTGGGTTGCCTGTAGCGGTGAGGATGAAGCTTCTCTTCTATCCTGCTTTCCACCCCTACTCTCATGGGACTTCCCTGGCTCTATCTGCCTGATGCTGTGGATAATTTCCCAAAGCTGGAGCCTCAGCTGACTTTGTTTCTGCAAAGGCCTGTTAGTCATTTCCCACTTAACAAACAAACATTTTGGAGACACTGGAGAAGCTGAAACACCAAGAGGACAAAGCTCCTTTGCTTTTAAAGTAGCTCATTCATCAGCGAGTTGTGTTGTGCAACAACTCAGCCACTGATAAATTCCCCCTCTGCCTGTTGGGGGTAGGGGAAGGAAAATACACTTATTGCACAGACTGGTCTTCTAATCTTCAGTTTGACTTCCATTGAAAAAGTATTATAGATGAGATGGCTTTGTTCTGAGAATTTTATTTTTAAAATAAGTTTTAAAAATTTTTATTTATTTATTTATCGTCTTTATTTTGCAGTGAGGCCTGGGTCAGTGTCACTGCTTTTCTGCTGCTGAGCCTATGTTGTTTTCAGACCTTCCCTTCACCCTTACATCCAGAGGTCCCTGGTTTTCTTGGAAGGCACTTGCAAACAAGGGATCAGAGGCGCAGTTGTTGCTGCAGACTACAGGCAAACAATTCAAATCAATCCTTGGAAAAGGAGGAGTGTGCTCACCCGTGTTTCACTGCTCTCTGGCTTTGGCACTTTTCTAACCTTCATTTCCACTTCTGTGACCTGCCTGGAAGTGTGGAGTCACACATTCCTCCTGCTAACCCGTGCAGGTCATTGGGAGCCTGGCATGTGATTCCACGTTGACATGTTTCTTGAAAATCCGATGTGACTGAGGACATGCACAGCTTGGGGGTGAATTATTGCCAGGTCTCCTGGAGCACTACCAAGCAGCCCTGGAAACAGCCCTGGGGAACAGCTCTCTTGCAAATGATCAGCCAGCCTGTTCCTCGAAGAGCTCCTCAGAAGGAAATGTTTGTAGGGCTTAAAGGGGAAAATTGCTTCACCAAAAATAATCCCACAGAGAGGGTTAAGTATTATAAAAACAGAGGGTAATGTTTAAATCAAAATTTTAGCAGCATTTTGGGTGTCTTAATCAAAAGATTTATTCTTGATTTATTAAAATAAAAAAAAAAGCCTGGCCTATTATTTACCTAAACGCTGCATTGCAAGCTGTGGAGGCTGCAAGCATGAAGCAGGCAGAGCCGAGAGCTGCAGGTCTGAGCTGAAGCTCCTGGGTCTCACTTCTTGGCAGAGCCTGTGGGTGCTGGCCCCACTGTGCCCACGGGTGCTGTGCTTGCGCAGGGGCTCCTGCCCCACCACCAGCCCTGGAAATGCTCCTGATAAACTGAAGGCAAAACCAAAGCGAGTTTGGCTCCTGGGTTGACTTGCCATTCTTTTTTTTTCCCTATTTTTTTTTTAGCTCATCAGAATTTCACCCCCAGATCTCCATCAGTGTCATGCTGTCCTCCTGCCCCAGCTGCCTGGGAAGTGCACGCAGCATCCTCGGATTGGGACCTGGCTGGGGAATTAGCTCAACTCCCATCTAAGCTTCTGGGGTCTGCTTCAAAGCTCAGCACAAGCCAAGTGGTCTCTGAACTGGGATGCTGCCTGGACTGCTGGTGTGAAGAGAGCATCACTCTGTTACACAGGCCTTTTAGGTTCCTTCTGGTTTACTGCGCCTCATCAGGAGCTAGAAAATAACATTTTCTGCTGGATATCCCCCTTTGCAGTGATGTACTGGCCTGTGTCTGTGAGGCAGACTCGGATGTTCAATTTGAGTTTCTCAGGGGGATTAGACACAAAAATCATGCAGTCTGAGGGAAGCAAGATAATAATTTTTAGCCACCCTACCTCAAATGTCAGGTTCTATCTGTCTTTTAAAATTATGATTTTATTTTTATTTTTAGGGGTCATTTTCCTAAGCCATTTTAAACTAGGAAACCCAGAAACTTGCTATAATTAAATTGGGACCACGCTATAAATCACCAGGGCTCCTGGGGGAGCCTCCCCACCAAAGCTAAGTTGTTCCACTTCCCTTGATGCAGCAGCAAGTGTATCAGCAGCCAAAGGTTACCCCCTGCAGTACATCTAAAGCTACTGCAGGTAGAACATGAGCTGAGATTAATTTATCGGTGCAGGTTTTCATGTTTAAAAATAAAAGGGAGGGGGAGAGGGGTAGAAATTAGCAGCTTGCTCTACTAAGATAGAGGGTAAATTCTAGTGACTTCAGCAAACAGAGGTGGGGTTGTTAATGACATGAAGGAGTTGGCAATTCTTGGCACTTTTCTTCTTGGGACTCAACTGGGGCAGTTTCCCAGGGAGATGTGTTCGACTAACAATCCTGATATAACAACTAATTCACAGGTCAGCTCCAGTTGCGGTTTTGCCCCTCACCCGTGGCCAAACAGGAATGAAAAAGATGCTAAAAATTTACGTGGTTCAAGGCCGAAATAGGCACGTTCCTGGGGAATTGTGCTGAGTGACGCTAAAGCTATACCATGGCCCAAAGATGTGCTGAAGTATCAAGCTGCTGGAGGCAGTGAGGGGTTTTTGGAGAAGCTTTTTGTGGGTTCTCTGCTCTTGCAGTGCCCCCTCCTCCAGCCCCGTGGCTCTCGTGCTCTCATGGGCATCTCTGCCAGCACTTCCTGAAGCAGTTTGGGCTTTGCTCTTGTGTAGACTCTTGCCAAATTTAGGCAATACAGCTGAATGTATTACACAGAATCACAGAATCACAGAACAACCAGGTTGGAAGAGACCCACCGGATCGTCGAGTCCAACCATTCCCACCAATCCCTAAATCATGCTCCTAAGCACCTCATCTACCCTAACCTTAAACACCTCCAGGGACAGTGACTCAACCACCTCCCTGGGCAGACTGTTCCAATGCCTAACCACCCTCTCTGTGAAGAACTTTTTCCTAATCTCAAGCCTAAATCTCCCCTGGCGGAGCTTGAGGCCATAAACATTGTATTGAAACACCCTTTCCAGCTTTACCTGCTTAGATCCTTTTCTGAGGGAAAATTGATCTTGTGAAGAACATGCTGGCTTTGTGCATCACCTACACCAAAGTCTGATCCCATTATAGTGACCTACTCCACGTTAGGGGTGCAGCTGGGCTTGGCCAGCAGTTAGCAGTGGCCTACAAAGAGATTAGAGTGCTTTGTCCCCCTCTAATGTGCACGTACAGACCTCTTGAGCTCTTAGCTGCCTGCTGGCACAGCGCTCAGCGTGGCACAGCCTGTGTTTTCTCATGTGAAATTCAATAAATTCAGCATTTTCAGGACCTTGGCATAATCAGGGTTTTCAATCTTCTCCTTCATTGCCTTCTAATATTCCCTCCTACCAATTAACTCTGTGTGTTGGGAGAACGCCAAATGCAGGGTAAAAGACTTCGTTTTTCTCTCCCATAATTAAATGCCGTGTTCGCTACTCTGTCTCCCACTCAACTAAGGGTCCGTGTATGGTCTAAAATGCTCTTCGGTGAATTAGCATAAGGTCCGTCAGAATTCTGCTGATATTCTCCCTCCTGCTGCATCTGTGCAGCTCACAAAGAGCGGCGCTGGCCTGGAAACGGGCTGTTCTCACAGCCTTTCATGCAGCAGCAGGCTCAGGCTGGGGCAGCACAGCAACGATGTGTGTCCAGCTTCCCCTCTACCCCTGCCTGAAACAGCCGTGTCTGAAGTTGGAGCTTGCAACCCTCTGCATGACATTGTGGCTTCACCTGGGTTACTTCTGCAATCCTGCAAAATATGCTGGCAAAACCTCTCCAATGTGTCCATGCTGCCAGCTAATTGGGATGGCCAGCTGATAAAAAAAAAAAATATTTTTTTAATTAAATCTAAAGATATGTCAGAGAAACATCCCCCAAGCTGGACACTGGCAACATCTAAAGTGTTACAAGGGATGGCAAAAAATTATAGTAGGGTGTTGCTGGCTAATGTGAGTTATGGGCTGGGGGTACAATGAGGTACCCATAACTCTACTGGATCAGGACAAGCTGAAAGTGAGACAACAGCTGGGGTCCTCAGCAGAACATGAGCAATGTGATTTTCTCAGCTGTCAGCCCTGTTGAGCCCGACTATTCCTATCATATACTAAACCATGCCCCTCAGCACCTCATCCACCCCTCTCAAACACCTCGAGGGGAGGTGACTCAACCACCTCCTGGGCAGCCTGTTCCACTTCCCAGTGACCCTTTCCATGACAATTTTTTTCCTGATGTCAAGCCTGAACCTCCCCTGACGGAGCTTGAGGCCATTCCCTATCGTCCTGTCCCCTGTTACTTGGGAGAAGAGGCCAGCACCCTCCTCTCCACAACCTCCCTTCAGGTAGTTGTAGAGAGGCTAAACAACCCCATTTCTCCCAGCTGCTCCTTGTAAGACTTGTTCTCGACATCTTCCAGGGTTGCTCTGTGCCACCAAACTCCAGAGGTATCATGCTGGTACATACCAGGGTGCTGTGATTTTTCGAAAAGGTACCGTATTTCTACTCAACTTTTCAGCACAGTCCTAGCTCACGCTGGGAAACTGTCCCTGTTACATCCTGTGCCCAGTCCTGCTCTTCACCATCCAAGAAGTTCCTGGAGCTTTCTTCCCCCACTGTGCTAATTCATTTGCTTAATTTTTTAATTTTACAACTTCACCTTCATTACCAAGTTGAGAAATAGTCTTTCTGATATGGATGAGTCGTTATCCTTAGTAAGCTGGGAGAAGGCTTGGTGATGAGGGGAACAGACCCCTCAGATAAACCTGGGGTGTGGCCACAAATCTCAAGCCACCCTTGCCAGGAGGTACCTCTGCTCCTTGGAAGGGGTCTTGCAGAGTGGGATCTCCAACCACTACTATTTCTCCACCTTCTCGTGCATCCCTCTCTGTGTCCTTTGGATAAACAGCTGTGAAAAGGGAGCCTTTGTTTCCAGCAGTGTGGGGGAATGGCTCTTGGTGGTACCGATAACCCTGCCTCCAAACAAGAAGAGACGCAGCAGTACAACTGGGAGGGTGCACAATGAATTATTCACCAGCTGTTTCCTATCCTTTCAAGATGTTTGCTGTAAAACCAGGGACCAGAAGTGACAAATGTGAGATGTATAATCAACCACACGGAAGGAGTTCAAGCTTTTGGCTCGCTGGGTACTCTGTCCATCCTGGTCATGGGGAACTGGTTGGTGCAAAGCTGTGTCCAGTGGTGTTTAAGTGCAGATGACACTTAAAAATGTTTTCTTCACTCTTTGGATGCCTCCTGAAGACCTGCAAATCTGACTTAGAGCAGTACCAGGTGCCCACAGCTTTAACAGACTTTAGTAGGAGTGATGCTTTAAACAGAGAGTTGCATGGTGCAGCGTACCCTGACAACTCAGATCTTGGGACTTTCTGCTTGGGTCCCTGAAGTTATTGGCAGTTCACAGCCTCTCCTTGGTGTGTCCCAGTCTCTCAGCTGGGATAGTGACAGCCCCCACTCCTCAGGCTGCAGTTAAAACTGATGTTGTCGTGGTGATGGAGCTGCAGAAAAGAGCTCATGAGCTTCTCTCTGAGATGCTCTGGAGAAAAGCCTATGAGAAAAAAATACAGGTCTCTGTGCCTGAATCCAGTGCTAATTAAACATGACGGTGAGCTCAGGCTGAGCAAGCAGTCCTAAGTCTAATGGCTCTGCATGTATTTTTATCTCTACCTTTGCTGAAATCTGTTGGCTAAGATGTGAATAAAAAGCATCCCTGGTTTGTTTTTTTTTCTTTTCTTCAAGCTGGATCTTTGAACTGCCATGAAAAATATGTCTGTTCTTGTCTTTTATAACCTCTTATAAGCTCTCAATTTTAGCCTCTGCTCCCCAGAGGCTATAAAATAAATGGGTAGAAACACAATAAAACCAAACAAAATCCCAAAACGTAGCCAGTTTGTATTCTGAGTGTCTTATTAAATGTCTATTTGTAAGAATAATCCCTCTTCTTTCATAAATATGTCATAATTTATAAATCTATAACTAATTTTAAGGTATTTGAAATAGCCTTATAGTAGAACAACTTTCTAGAAATAGAGCTTTACAACAAGGTGCCAGATGACTGCACTAAATGATGAGCACAGAGCAGATGTTCGATATAGGTATTTTTACATGTTGAGAAAAGTTTGAGCTTTAGGTCAACTAAATTAGGTAAAATTATTCATTTATGTAATGTATTTGGCTTAACATAATATTTTCCTCGTAGATGTTGATCACCCCAGGACTGAGCACTCAAACCAGGAATCAGCTGGCTGTATCACCTTCCTCTTCAGCCTCTCACCTTTTAGCAGAGGGCACCAGAGCCTCCTCTCTCCTAACACCCCCGCCTTTGCAGACCAACAGCAGATACTGGAGAGAGGTTATTTGAAAAGGACAGTGTTATCTTGTACTGCCTTGTCTATTTGCATAACAACTGTCTCAGAGCCGGAAAGAAAAGAGTTTTGAGTCTGCAGTTTCAAGGGGAACTTGTGGAGAGAAGGAATAGTGGAGCGGACATAAAACCAAATGGACAAAGGTGTTCTGTTTCTGTTCCTTGTGCTGGTTAGTGATGCGTATTGTGTGGAAAACCTGACCTGTGCAGCCAAGTCTACCTGATTGTCTGGCCCCATTGGGTGTGCGTGATCAGAAGTACTTCCACCTTCCCAGATCCAGTGCTAACAAGGTCTAGGCATGAAGTTGAGACTGGTCCAGTCACTCTCCAGCTCCAGCCAGGTCCTATTCCAAGTAAGAAGAGGAAGGTTAAGTTCAGGATCCTCCTTCATCATTGCCCCCAGGACAGGAGCATCCTTCACTGGTGCCCTCCTGCTCCCAGGTGTACCTTTGCCATTAAACCAGAGGGTGGCATCCAGAGTTTCCCTTAGTTTGTTTGGGAAGAAAGGAATACTGAGATTGCCTCCCAAGGGAAGGTGGAAACAGCTGAGCTGGTAATCAGAAAATCCAGCTCTACTGGGCTATTCCCTGGCTCTGTCACCCATTCCCTCTGGAAGTACCTTGGAGGTGGATTAAGATGTTGCTGCCCCTTTGGTGGAGACTGAACTGACCCCAAAGCAGGGCTGAGCTTGGGCTGCTAAGCTCTGCCAGGGGAGATTTAGGCTGGACATTAGGAAAAAAATTTTCACAGAAAGGGTCATTGGGCACTGGAACAGGCTGTCCGGGGAGGTGGTTGAGTCACCTTCCCTGGGGGTGTTTAAGGCACAGGTGGATGAGGTGCTGAGGGGCATGGTTTAGTGTTTGATAGGAATGGTTGGACTCAATGATCCAGTGGGTCTCTTCCAGCCTGGTGATTCTATGATTCTACTGATGACATTGGATGCATAATGCTGACATGCATGATTACATTCCAGGCAGTGGGTATAGCAAAGTATTGCCAGATGATGAGACCTTACACAGTCTCAGGGATACTTTTAGGGTTGTCTACTAATAACTCCCTAAGTTTTCATTTCTGGGAACATAAATGAGTATCCCCAAAAGGTCCTGATTGGCAGAGGCCTCATCAGCCTGTGAGTTGGTATATCTCTGGCTGAATTCAATTCTGTCAACGTAAAGCGTTGTGATTGATCGGTGTGGCCAGAGCCGTCCTTGCTCGTATGTCAAAATCCTCTGTGTGTGTGCTCATTACAGTGACAGGCTGGGAACAAACCTCAGGAGAAAAGCTGTAGGAGTAAGGCCAGGACTGGAGCAGGCTGGCAGAACTTCAACTGATTTGAATGTGAATTACATCCATTTACACCAGGCCTAGGATTTGCTCCTGGCATGGGCTGGTTCTCTGCAGCTTCACTAAACCAGGTCACTTTGTGCCCTAAAATGTTTTTAGTGGGAAGGGAGCTGAGCAAAAGCAGATCGTGGTGCCAGCCTGAGCTGTGATTTTGCCTATGAAAAATAGGAGCAATTCTCTTTTTTTGCAGTCTAATACAGATTTTAACTTTTGTTAAAAGTGAACATGGTTAATGCATAAGATGCAAACAATTAGTGACTTTGTTTCAGCACCTGGGGATTTGAGGGTGCTGAAGGACATGGTTTAGCGATTGATAGGAATGGTTGGACTCGATGATCCAGTGGGTCTTTTCCAGCCTGGTGATTCTATGATTCTATGTCAACTCCCACCAGTGTGCACATGCTGTGTAAATGCTGGCTGATTCTGGTATAAGTGTTTTGTTTCTGGACTTAAACTTCCCCCATATTTAGTACTTTTGGAGTTGAAGTTTTGGCATGCTGTACCCAGACCTGCCCAGATGCTCAATCAAATGTTGGGTTTGACCTTGTTGCTGCCATTTTCTTGGGTGATTTGGGATCTGGGCTTTGTCACAGTCTTGCCCCTGACCCCAAAAGTCTCTTTGAGCTCTGGACTACATGAGCCTGTATTTGGGGCATGTTGGCAGGGACCCCCAGACTTGAGATTGGCATTTCCATTTCCCCTAAGGGCCACTTTTTAGTGTCTTTTATCTGTTGAGTGGCTAAATCAAAGTGTTCAACCTAGTGGCAGTGTAGGAGGGACACTGATGGGAACACATGTGCACGTGTGTAAGACCAAATACAGCATAATATCTATCAAGCAGATACTTGTAGGTGACAAATTAGATCTATAGAGACAAGAGATGCCTCAGTTCCTCTGCAGCTGGTGGGGCTGTGTACCTGTGCCCAGTGCTGACTTTCCATTCTCTAGAAACACAAAAATCAGCCAGGGCAAGCTACCTCCTCCTGCCAGCTCAGCATGGAACTGCCAGCTTCAGATAGCAATGAGCTGTTACAAATAAAACACCTAAAACAACACAGCCGTGCCCTGCAGCGATCACCCTTCACTCCAGAAGCAAATGGCACTTCTGAGCACTTTTCAGTCACTTTTTAAAGTCCTAATAATTTTAAGTCCGACACGTGGGCTAAGGTAAAACTAATCACATTTTAGAGAGTCTATAGTTACTCACATGAGAATAGTTCTAGGACGAAGAGCAGTGGCATTTGCAGCCTGGTGTGACACTGCGAGTATTAATTTGATCTTACTGCTGGGGAGACTTTCTGGAAGAAGACATGGTAAGAAAAGAATCAATTAAAAGAAAGCAGAGAAGGAAACTGGAAAGCAAAGATCTTGTCTCCCCTGCATGTTAGAACCAGTGAGTGTCCTTGTCTGGAGACAATCTTCACCAGCAGTGGTGAAATATCCTTGTGTAGATCCCCATATCTGAGCACAGAAAGGGAGAGAAGAGCAGTTTTGGCCCAAAAACGCAGAAACGGGAGGGTGAAATTATTTCCTGCTGCAAAAATTGGCAGCCACCTAGCCTCATGTGGAGTAACTCAAGAGCCCATTGCAGCGAAGAGTAAAATGCAGCAGTAGTAATCCAGCCACTTGTGGAACTGGGGAGGGTCTGAAGTCAAGAATTTGGTAACAGCATGTTTGTGTAGTGTAATCCCATGTTAGTTTTTAAAATGCTAAATCAGGAGTGAAATCAAGATTTTTCTCAGCACTAGATTTAGTTGATGAACCTTTCCAAATGGGATAACACAGTGGAGTGCCACAGTCATTGGAGTAGTTGTATTCTATGCCATTAGATTTCCTAGTTTATCTTGAAAAGCCAAGTTTTATGCTCAGTGGTCTGCTCAGAGCAGGTCATACTAATGAAGCACGTATAATGTTTCAGAGAGTATCTCAGAAATAAGAGGGTGTAACCTCAAACCTGGGTTGCAAACCTTCAGGCTATTGAGTGTCAGGCTTCCCATTCTATCCTAGCTCAGGTTTTCCCCACCAGGACCGATGCTGTATGAAATAAGCTATTGGTGGCATTACTGCATAGCTGGGCTCTGCTTTTAGGGGGATAAGAAACTCCATTAAAGAAACAGTGCAAGTTGTGGGGCAAAATACGCACTATGCTGAGCTGGCTGGCACAGGTTTGGAGGCTCCTGGTGCACAGGGAACAGTGGGAGGTGGTGCTTCCTAATGTTCAGTCCCTATGTGCAAAGGCTGTCACGGGATGTGTGACTCATACTCAACAGGCCTTCAACTGTTTTTTTTAACATTGCTGTCCCAAATGGCCTGGGAAAAGCTCATCAGGAGAGATCCCAAGGTGGGCAGCCCACGCGCAGCCTCCTCCGCTGTCCCAGCAGGGCTGGAGGAAGGCAACTTCTGCAGGCTCAGGGACCACATTTGCCCTCTGCCTGACTTGGTCCTGCAAGCTCCTTTCCCCAAGGTGAGGGAAAGCCACTCATACATTGGCAGAACATTTTTAAAAATCCTTTGTCATTGTGGAAATCCCCCTCGTTTCCACCAGCTGGGTTCAGGATAGTCTTGCTAGCAAATGAGGTCTTCCCAGCCCATTCTTTAGGATGGATTGGGTGGAGGCAACATACAGTGTTGTGTAATTGGATCTGGTTTTTTTTTTCTGTCACAGAGCTCATTTTACCTGCCTTTCTCCTACCCATCAGCAGCTCAAGGAGCCAGCCGTGTCTTATGTTGAGCCCTTGCTTGAAGTCAGTGGTGTTTCCACAGCTTTCAGCCACAGATCTGAGCTCACTGATGACTAACAGCTTCCAAGGACCCCCCATGCACGAAATCTTCTCTGTCCCTTATGAAACAGAGAGGTACGAACGGAGAAGGAAATCAACTTAGCGATAATGATGACAGAGTCATCATGAACTGAACAAATCAGCAGAGGCTCTGTTTTCAGATAGTTATGTTCAATAAACCAAATCTTTAGGGTTGATTTTTTCTTGTTCTATTCCCATTGAGTGCTCAAATCATATGCAATACTTCACAAAAATAGATTTCCACCTCCTGTGTTAAAACAGTGAGATAAATAGTTTTAGCACAGCTGGTTCTCGTAATACTGTTCTGGTTTCAAATATCCAAGGAACCTTTAAGAGCCCTAGGTCCTTGTTCCTGGTATTAGAGCAAAATCTTACCTTTTGTTCTAAGTCCTGTTCCAGCTCTCAACTTCTAACTTATAATTTTTCCCCAGAAAGGCTTAGGAAAATGAAGAAATTTAAAAGCACTCCCAAATACATTATTTTTAAGATCACTTGTGATTTTTAAATTAGATAATTTGAGCCTGGTGTTATCTGGAATCACAGCTGATAATGTAAAAAATGAGTATTCACGATAAGGTCCCTTTTAAATAAACACTACTTAAGGGACTGACCAACATTAAAACCTCTTGAAAAAATGCTGTGACACGAATTAAAATAGATAGTGTGAGTGCAATCCAGATTAGTTTCTGCCTGGTCCCACAGGGTGTTGGGTGAACACAGATCCAGAACCAGTACAGCCTGCTTGCCTCTAACCCCCTGGCTCCTGGCACTGCCATCAATGCTCAGATACCCACAGAAATCACCTGGATTGCTAAACCCCTGCCCAGGTGTGTGTTTAAAGCTTTCATTTAGACAGAAAAAAACCTCCTCTCAACAAGCTGTAGCTTCTGCAGTGGCCTTCAGGTGATTGCTGTTAGCTGGCTATGGGGGGCACCTAGAATCTGACGGGGCTGCTTTGAGGGTCCTAGAGAGAAGTTGCTGCTTTGGGGCATCGCTCTTTGCTGGTACATCCAGTGGAAGTGTGGTAGTCCTGGGATGTGGGCTGGAGGAAAGCTTGGTTTCCTTAAGCTTTATACTGCCTCAAAAGGGACTCGAAGGTTGGCTCTTGCCTCCCTGGAGGGTGGAAGAGCTGGGCTGGGGCTAACGAGGCTCATGTGTGTTTTGGAGGATGGAGAAATGGAGCCTGTGTGAACAGTTAAGGGTTAGAGAGCTGTGGCAAGTTCAGCGTGGGCTGCTCCCTTGTATGGGAAAACCTGCCTGTTTGAGTCACTCAGAGCTGGGATGGAGGGAGTAGGTGAGTGTTGGGGGGGTGAGGTGGGGCAGTTGGCTGCACGAGGCTGGAGGAAGGCGTATCAGCAGGTAGCCGGCCATAGGGACACCTTCCAAATGTCCCACTCAATAACTAGTCAGCGTTCCCACGGTGTTGGTGATGCCCATGGGAGCAACAGTCACTGCGCTGGCTCTGAGTCACCCTGGCCAAAGTAATTATTTCTGTCAGAGGTATCATCTTGCTGTTTCGGATGTGTCGCTTTTAGGCAGATTTGTAGCTGCGTCTGGCCCTTCCAACAGCGACTGAACATTAACAGCTGATAGCTTAACAGTAATATGCTTAGTGTAATAAGATTTATTATTTTAAATTCCTGATTAAGAGCCATAGGGACTAGAATCCTCCCTTTCACAGGGGCACCAGCAAATGCCCTGTCACTGATTTTAAGTTTCCATATCTCTAGCAGCCGCTGGTGCCCACCTCACCCCTACCTCTGGACTCCTTTTAGGTGTAAAAAGGCATTTTGTTCTATTCCTACCACCCTTAGCTCCTGCCACTGGTTGTGTCAGGGACCCCTCTGATGTGGGTTTTTGCCCTTTGAGCTGGGTGGCCATTGCTGAGTTGCTTCATCCTAGCTAGGAAAAAGGCTGTATGTGAGAGAGTACTTTAATGTGGGGCTGTTGGGCACAGACATTTGCAGCCAAGCAGCTGTGGTCACACGGGGAGAGTTGCTACAAAGCACCTGTGCACTGCAAAATTAGTCTTATGTGTGATGGTACCAATGTGATATGCCCTAGATAGAAGGAACAGGCTCAAAGCAAAGTGGGAAGGAAAATATGGAAAATATATTTCTACTTCTAGCAGCTCTGCCTACAAGTTCCCAGACAAAATATACTTTATCTCCAAGCTGAAATTTATATTCCACTAAATTTCTTAAACTATATATTCAAAGTGTACCAGAGAGTCAGACCAGGAATTCAGAAGAGAATTTAATCTGAATATTAAACCACTGATTCCCCAGAGGGGAATTTTTCTCAGCTTGTCTGATTCTCCAAGGAGATGGTATTCCCAAAGAACTAATTTTGTAACTAATGATCGGATGAAAGAAGGCTCTATCAATGGCTTAGATCACCTAAGTTGGTACTAGTTGAGCATGTATGGAATTCGTCATTAGCAATAATGAAAATATTGTTTGAAACATTCTTTGAATGTGCTTTTTTTCATTGAGAATGCACTTGTAATTCAAATCATTTCAGTCAGTGAGGCTATTAAAAGATGATTATGCCCTCTGTTACCTGTAACGAAGAGGACACGCTACTTTTCAAATAAAGGGAAATGCGATAGTCGGCCTTTTACAGAAGCTGATGGAAGTTGTCACAATGTGGAAGAGAGGCAGAAAAGTTGTCAAACGTCTTTGAAACACAGGCAGCTACTTCTGAGAAAGTGGATGGCTAACAGCTAACAGGAAGGCAACTGCTTGGTTCCAAATTTAGTTTCAGTGTGCCAAAAAGTCTAAGTCTTCTGAATTCCTTCTCTGCCTGTTCTGAGCTTCTTAGGAATCTTTCCCTTGGGATGCTGTGTTTCAGGTACATGCTGTCCCCATTTGGCACTAGCAGAATGGCTGAGCAGATCAGGGATGATTTACTGTTTATTATTAGTGTATGTTGGAAAATACACTCATTTCCCAGTAAAGTCTGCCCTGGGCAGCAGAGGAACATGCAGAGCAGCTTTGGGCTGGGATGGGTGAAGGAGTTGGGGAGAAATGGGCTGGAGGAGAGGAGAGGGCTGCTGGGGAGATGATGGTGCTGTTCTCTCCATGGATGGACTTCCCAGGAGAGGAGAAGAGGCTCTGCCTCCCTGCTTGCCTCCCCTCCTTGCTCAGCAGAAGCAAGTGTGCTGGTCCAGCAGTCTGGACCACTGGGTATCTTCAATGCCTGTGGAAGTCCCAAGAGGGGCATGGTGTCCTTCAAGGGGCAGCAGCAAATGAGGGACCAGAGGGTCAAGCACTACTGCTTTTCCTTCTGTCCTTGGCAATGGGGTGTGATGTCATTCCCAAAAAGGCAGAATCATCCTGGGCCAACCAAAGGACTGAGGTTCAATTTCCAACACAGAAAAGGAGCTGTCAGAAGTGAGGAGGTGCTTGAAACGAGTCATTGTCAGGTGGGTGTTTGCTGGCTGATGACTTGGAGGACCTGGGTGGAAGTGTTGGAAAAAGTAAAACTGGAAAAAGAGTGGGAAAGAGAAGGATCTGACTAATGGGCCTGGGTCTGAGTGGCACATGAAATGTGCTGTAGAGCCTGGCAGTGTATTCTCAGCAATGCTGGGTGATCAGCTGCATCCTGCTGCCTAGCAGAAGGGGATTGTACGCTTCAGTCCAGTGCTCTGCACAGCATCTGCTCCCCTTTGAAATAAGGTGAATGAGGTCAACAAGGCAGTATATAAATGGCTTACTTATAATATTTTCTTGTATCTGTATGTTGGCTGAGCAGAGCTTGTATGGACTTGTGAACTGGGTGAGTGTGTACAGGTAGCCAGGAGAAATTATAGAAATGTTGACTTTGGCAGAGCAACACTAGCAGGAATATTGGGGAAAAGAAGTGTGCTGTTTGCCTCTGCAGCTCATCTCTCAGTGGAGGCAGCTGGACTGTTACCGACTGACCCAGGTCTGGAGAAAGGAGCACGGCATCCTCCTGTGCACTGACCTCCTTTTTCTTTCCTTTCCTGCCCTTGTCTTTGATGGTGTCGGCGCTGCTCGGGGCATGTCCTGCAAGAGCTGGGTGTATCTCTGGTGACAGGACCTCTCCTGCAGGGCCTGAGCCATGGTTGGAGGGAGCACTGAAGGAGGAACTAAACCCAAAAACTAACTATGGACAAAACCTAACATGCCCAGTCCCCACTGTGTGTCGGTTGCACAGAGACCCCTGAAACTCCTACCTGGAGTCAGCCAACTGGGAGGATGTGAGGTGGATCAAGAGAGGGGGACAATTTTTGTGCTGCCCTGTGTTTGTGGGTCTCTACTTCTCTGTCCTGCTGGAGTGCAGCAATCTGCCCTGCATCCTGACCGGGTGTCACTGGCTGGGAGAAATGAGGCTCTGTGTGCTTCAGCCCACAAACCTGCCCTGCCCCATGGTCGGTGATGCCTAGAGTCGCCCCAGAAAGAGCGTGAGGAATGCCCTTACGTGGGGGTGAGTGCCCGAGGTGGATGCCAGTCCCGGGAGGCTCCAGACAGCATCCGAGCCCAGATGAGCTTCCCTCAGCAAATGCTCGCTCTGGATGACTCTGCGGCACAGTCATGTGGTGGCGGCCAGCCAGCCCCACAAACCGCAGAGCAACAGAAACATTAAACAGAAGTTGCCAAACGGCACCAAGGAGGAGGCCTGCAAAAGGCCGGAGAACTCTGCTTGGGAACAACTCCCCAAGGCTAAATGGGGCAATGCTCAAGCTCCACGCGGCCCCAAGTCGTTGGCGTGACAAGTTGGTGGCATCCTGGGGTGGGTGAAACCTGCTGGAAGCACAGGGTGAGGCTGGTCTCTGCTGACCTGTAAGGCAAAAATAACTATATTTCTTCTTGCTTTAACAGTTTTTAGGTGGAGGTACTACGTGAAAGCCCAATTCTCCTCACAAACGTTCTAGTTTTCCACCAAGCCCTGGCAAGAGTCTGGCTTGTGCTGGAGAAGTGAAAGATCTGTCTTGATGCTGGCCTGACCTGCTGTGCCCAAGCCCTCAGTTACTGCAGTGAACGTACCAGGTCTCGCATGGGTCTTCCCTTACAGGATCTGGAGTCGGCTTGCCAACAAAAACCAGCTCCATAGGAGGGTGGGCAGATTTTAGTGTTTTGTGAGGTCTCCTTTGTTTTCATGGCTCCTCTTGAAGCTTCTCCTGTGGCTCTGTCCTGCAAGGGCCAGTAGGGACTTGAACACGCCCTGGGAACACGCCCTCTGTACTCGGCCCTGGTGAGACCGCTCCTTGAATCCTGTGTTCAGTTCTGGGCCCCTCACCACAAGAAGGATGCTGAGGCTCTGGAGCGAGTCCAGAGAAGAGCAACGAAACTGATGGAGGGGCTGGAGAACAGGCCTTATGGGGAACGGCCGAGAGAGCTGGGGGTGTTTAGCCTGGAGAAGAGGAGGGTGAGAGGAGACCTCATTGCTCTCTACAACTACCTGAAAGGAGGTTGTGGAGAGGAGGGAGCTGGCCTCTTCTTCCAAGTGACAGGGGACAGGACAAGAGGGAATGGCTTCAGGCTCCACCAGGGGTGGTTTAGGCTGAACATTAGGAAAAAATTTTTCACGGAAAGGGTCATTGGGCAGTGGAACAGGCTGCCCAGGGAGGCGGTTGAGTCACCATCCCTGGAGGTGTTTAAGGGACGGGTGGATGAGGTGCTGAGGGACGTGGTTTAGTGATTGATAGGAATGGTTGGACTTGATGATCCTGTGAGTCTTTTCCAGCCTGGTGATTCTATGATTCTATGAAAAGAGGCTGCTCCAGCCTCCCTTGCGCTTCATGGGGTGCCTGTGTCTCAGGGCTGAACCACATTTGAAGGGCTTGGCCCCAGCATTGGGGTGTTGGGCACCCACTTGTCACTGGCAAGGCCAGCAGCTCCCAGCTGTGCTACCCTTACTTCAGAAGCAACAGGCTGTTGTCCTGATAGTTCACGGGTTGTGCAAGATGCTTTGAAATCTTGTTGTGAGGCTTTTTGATCTCATTTTTCTCATTGGATGCTGGAGCAAGTGGCAGTGATTGCTTTGCTCCTAACCTGCCCCCTTGGTTGAATAGTTGGTGTTTTTCTCCCAAAAGCGTCTGCATTCTAGAAGCTGCAAATTGTTTGCTTAAATTCCTTCCTCCTGAGAGGAAGGACACCTCTTGAAGGCATCTTTTGTTGCTTGTTCATAAAAAATGCAGCAGCCTGTGGACCATGCAGACTTCAGCTCAGGGCGTGAAGGGGACCCAGATGGTGTATAAAAGCCCCCGGCTTCTTGTGGGATGGCTATAAACTGCTTCCATCGGCTCTGTAAAGCCTGATTTGCTTTTCATAGAGCTGAGCAGCACAGGGAGGCAGGTGCTCAGCTCTGGTGTTTCTTTGTACATGGCCAGCAGATCCCTGCGCCAGGGAGCTTTGATACCCCCCATGCTCAGCGTTGGGTTCACTGGGGCTGCAGCCTGCTGGATCTTCTCATCTTTGGGGATCGGAGCTTGGCTGGGAGCTGCCCTGCTGGGTTTGGATTTTCTGATATGTTTTTTTTTCTTGATTTCCCCAGTCATTGCTGGCTGATGGCTTTTTAAAAATTCAACTCCACTAGAGGGCAATGTGATCTGACACGGGAAAGGGAGGGAGCCGGTGAGGAGATGCCACAATGTGCACATGTGAGTATGTGCACTGGCTTGGGGAGGGCTCAGCAAAGGGCTGTGCTCCTCCCGGAGTGGGACCCCAGCATCAGGGCAACAGCATCTTCCACACTGATGCTCACATGTCCAGGACAAGGCTTTGCTGGTCGGTGCAGGGACAGGGGAAAACCTGACAGCTAGTGAGATATCATCGAAATGGGGAGGGGAAACCCAAAGTAACACCAAGCTCTTCAGAAATGGCAGTGAGTGGGTGGGGAGGATGTACAACACGCACAAGTACTTGTTCCTACTGTGAGTAGAGGAGCATGGATGCATCTTTCTCTTCCCTGGAGATGTCAAGGACAATTGCTCTGCGCTTTAAGCACCGTCCAATGTGGTGGGAAGTGACAGTGCCTGTCAGGAGTTGTCTGTTCTCTTGTCCTTCCCTGTGGGGAGGTGGGTGCAGGGGAATATTTGTCTTCTTAGAGTCCGAGGGATTGCATTTTACTCAATACATTTAATATAAAAGAGAGGATTGGCTTCCTTCCCTGGTGAAGTTCCTTATAACATGATATCGCTCTATTTTGAGAATGTATGTGACACAGACACATTGGAGGCCAGGAAAGCGATAAAAACCGAGTTTCACTGTGTCTTGTTTTCATTTTGCTTTTTAGAGGCATGAAGGTTAGCCGATGATCAGTGCTTTGTTACGCATGAACAGGCACAATAAAACCTGCAGGAATGGGCTCAGAGGAGGGATGGAGGCAGAGGGATGCTCCAGCCAGGTGACCTGCCCAGCTGTGGGATGGAGGACGGGCTGGGTGAAGAGGTGAGGATGATGGAGTGCCTTCAGCGCGAAGAGTCCCAGGCGCTGCAAACAGCGAGGGCAGACTTGGTAAGCGGCTGTGGTAGCTGGCCTACAGCTGTGCGGCGTGGCTATAATGTGAATACATCTTCAAATACGGCTTGTTGCCTGCAAGCTCATCCCTCCTGTGGGCACACACTCCCTGCCACAGGTGCTGCCTTCTTCCACGAAAGGTCTTCTTCCAGGGCCAAATGCATCACTTGTCTGTAGGGAAAAAAGTGAGGAGGAAGTTGACTTGAGGGAGCCTTTATCTACTCAAAACGTGGTTTGGGGGTTTAAGGCCACCCTCCCATACAGATTTCAGGAAGTTGTACTGCAGCAATCAGCTCTAAAGCTCCATCAGTGATGCTTGGCTTTGACATTCTTTTTCACCGAATCATAGAATCACCAGGTTGGAAGAGACCCACCGGATCATCGAGTCCAACCATTCCTAACACTAAACCATGCCCCTCAGCACCCTTAAACACCTCCAGGGAAGGTGACTCAACCACCCCTTGCTTTGTGCTGTCCATGCTTGGCTGACTGCTGCCCTCAGGGAAGGCTGTGGTGCAGCATGAGCCACGCTGGGAAGCCCATGAGGCCCTACTCCACTCCATGGCTCTGAGTGGCCAAATACTTCTCCAGTCAAGGGTGACCCTGGCTCTACCCCAAGCCAGCTCCTGCAGTAGCTGCAGACAAAGCTAAGGTCTCCCAGTTGGGGAAGCGACACACCACAGCTGCCTACCCTACTGGAAACTGTATGCCTTTATATTTACCTGCTGCAAGGTGGCTCATCAATAAAAAAACGTGAATTGCTGACTTTGACGTTCTCTCACAGGAAAACTGACCTTGGGAGGCGATAAAAAGCAGATGCACCAAGGAATTAACAAATGAAGTTTGACTTTAGTTATTCTAGGTTTCCTTCAGCATTTGGTAGATGGTTTTCACTGCATTTGCACTGTAGCAGCTCTTTTCTCTTCCTGCCCAACACTTTGGGCACAGGTGAGTGGGACTCAGTGACTCCTTCCAGAGGATTTGCAAGGCAGCAAAATTAATTCCTGTTCACTACATTATGTCTTTTTGGTTTTCTTCTGTGGTTTATTTTTCTTTTATTTCTTCTGCTCCAAATTTGACTATGCAGAAATTTCCACTTCAGCCCAATTTGTGAGATTTAAGACCTACAGCTGGAAGAAGTAATTATGGCTCTACTGAAGAGACAAGCTCTCGAACTAAAGCAAAAGTACTAAATTTCAGCTTAGTCTTACTTTATTATCTGAGGGTCAGTTTTGTAGGTATCTAATATTATATTAGTGTTTGTGGAAATGGGACACGGGAATCCCCCTTTTCTTTCTGTGATGGAAGGCCACAAAGGCATAAAAAGTCCCTCTCTTTACAAACTAAAGCCTATGGAGGTGTCTGCAGTGGCAGGAGGGCATTATTTTTTGTTATCTGCTAATGTTTAGCAGTGGAGGGGCTGGGCAGGGCAGGATAGTCCTCAGCCCAAAAACCAGGGGAAGGGGAAGTGGAGGAACGTAGACGGCAGAAGGTGCGGTGAGTGCCCACTGTGCCTGGGGTTGCTGAATGCTCAGAGCCTGTGGGTGGTAAAGGAAGCCAGTCCAACAGGCGGCGTTTCAATAGGGTTGTGTATCTATTGTGACGAGATTGCTGAGGAGAGAACTCTGGCTTCCCCCTATGAGCCTGGGCCAGGCTGGGTTTGCACCAGCCATGCAGACATGGAGCAGATGCAGCAGCTCAGACTCACCATAGGATGCCCAATCCCTCCAGCAAGCATGTTTCTTCTTCCATCCTTGACTCCTTACTTTCCTGTTCTCACTTCTGTGGGGCCAGGGATGGATGTAGCATGGGGAGCACTCGGATATTTGTTCTCCTTGGCAGCCCCCTGGGGCATTGCTGTCCCCAGGGGCCTCGGCAGCAGACTGGGTGGGTTCCCGCAGTCAGGAGGAGTGAGGGGCTGGCAGTCTGTGGAGCTATGGGGACCCTCCAGTTATGAATGTGCTCAGCTTCTTTGCAGAGCAGCACACAGAGGCAAGGAGAAAAAGCATCTCTCAGCCTGGTGGCTACCTAAGCTAACATGGGTTATTTACCCTCTGCCCAGGCTGAAAGGGGGAAACACTCTTCCTCAGTGTTCCCCTTTTGAACCAGGATGTAGCCTGTTGGGTTTTAGGAGATTAGTTTGAAAGGTCTCCTCTTACTGCTTTCGGCTCGTGCTATTGTCTGCCATTGGAACGGGAAGCCTGTGTTGGTTGTGAGCTGAGAGCAGTGACTCTAACCCTCTGTGCCTGCCCTGTTCCTCTACTCCAGACAGTGTCAGGGCTCAGGCAGTGCTTGGCAGAGCACAGCAGGGAACAAGCATTTTAAATGCTTTAGGAGGTACACATTAAATTATTATTTTTTTCTTATTTTAGGGTGCAGCAATGAAAACAAGCACTTGTAAATGTTCAGGCTGGCATTGCAGGAGCTAGAGGTTGTCCTTGTTTCACCAAGACCAGAATGAGTTGCCTCTCCATATCTAGTTCTTGTGCTGCTCACCTGAGCTTCAGAGCTTCTAGTCCTGAGACCCTGCACAAGGGTCTCATACCTGTTCCAGGTCAGCTATGGCCCTCAGAGCCCTGGATGTGCTACCAGGACACTGCTCAGCATTGGTCATGGGGATGGGAGGGGAAACTGCACCTTATTTGCATCTCCCCAAGAGTGATTTCCCTATTGGAGAGGGAGATTTTAGGCCTGGCTCAGGGAGAGGGTGTGTAAAACCAACACTATAGCTGCTTGGGAATCTGCCCAAATGGAAATACATTCAAATTTCTTAAAAATCAATACAGCAAAATAGTAGTGTGGAATCCTGAGAAAATTAGGGGATCAAATTTTTGTCAGAGAACAACATTCCACATTGATTTTTGTTTATTAATTTGCAGGCATCCTTGAACAACCTTCTCCTATCACCCCAGCTTCCTTCCCCTCAACATTTCTAAAGGTCTTCCTGGGAAGAGCGGCCAAGGAAGCTGCTGTTGCTCAATGGAACATTTAGAAACAATTATTTTTGAATGAAGACTTTTTTCTTTATATAAGTGCAGGGACTTATTTGATAGGAATAGTTGGATCCAATGGGTCTTTTCCAACCTGATGATTCTATGATTCTATGAAACCTTATTCTATTTTCCAGAAAAACTTTACTTGGTTAACTTTCTTGGATGAATCCCTGCTGTTAAGAGGAAAGCACTGCTAGTCTTGTCCATATCGTTTCCTCTTGCACCAGTGCCTCGTCTCCAGGATATGTGCTGTTAATCCTGTCTGAAGCCAGTCGCTCCCTTAAAATCCTCCCTTTTTGTCTGGCTGGGGTTGTTGTTACTCTTATGGTTGCACTCGATGATCCGATGGGTCTTTTCCAACCTGGTGATTCTATGATTCTAAGCACAGTTAAAATGTGCTGCTGCTTTTTGCTTTGTGCCATGATGCAGATTTGGCCAAGTTTAACGTCAGGAGCTGGATGAGAGGAGAACTGTGAACTCGGGTTGCGGTTGCGGTGAATACCTGCTCCTGGAGACTAGATCACTGCTGTCATAACCCCCTTGCTACAGAGCCTCGGTGCAGCTCAAGCTCCCGCTGCATGTCCAAACGAGCTTAAAACATTCTGACAAGCAAACTGTATCGGCTGGCTTGATGCAAGATCAGATAGTGTTTGTCAGGGCTGCTCCAGCTGCATGGTTCATTGGAGATTACTCATCTTCCCACAGCTGGCACAGCCCTGGCACGTAGCACTCAGCTAACCACAGCGCTTGGGGTAATTCAGCTTCCCTGTGCTGGTACCTCACCCAGGACTGGTTTTGTGCTGTTGGTCACATCTGCCGAGGGTGATGGTAAAGCTGTGGCTGGACATGGGGATGCCTGTTCCACCCTGCAGCTGGCTAATACTGGTGGGAGAATGTTCTAGGTGAGCAGGGACACAGACCCCTTGGGGAATGCCGATGTGCTCAGATAATCCATCCCAGGCAAAGTTCTGATGTGGGATGGACACTGGCCGTGACCTGAGGAGGAGCTAGGATGGTCCTCAACCTCTGTCAATGGAGAGGCAGCTCGAGCCTGGAGGGTTGATCCTAGCTGCACACAGAAATGAAATACTTGGAGAAGTGGAGATGGTCTGTGTTTGCTCAGCAGACCCAGGGGAAGCTGTGTCCTAGGGAGCAGGGAGTGGGAGGTGAAGGGAAAAGCAGACAGCAATTTAAAGGAGTCCTCTAGCATTCATTTGCCTGCCTGTGTTTTGAGGTTAATGAGGAGGCTGTTTGGGAGCTTACAGCACCGCTGCTGCATTGTAGTGTTTGCTAACACAGCTTTAAATCAAAGAAAGAAATCAACTGAAACTTTTTAAAAATTTAAAATAAAAGCCTTTAGTTTTATTGGTGGAAAAAATGTGAATAACTTCATTCCTGTCAAAATCTTTCTTTGAGAAGTTTGCATGTGCACAATGCCTTATTTTAATTGATTTTGCAATAAAAAGCACCCAACTTCTCACCAGGGTTGGCTCTGGCAGTGTCCGCCAGTGACGCATTTGCAGTTGGCATGGGGAGGAGGGAGAAAGTTCACGTGGGGTCAAACATCCCAAACGGGTGTTCCTCCAAGCGGGGAGAACTGCAGCACAGAGATGCATCTGCGGCGGCTCATTGTCCTTGGAAAGATCCCACAGGGCTGGGGAAGGACAGTAGTGTCCCTGTGCCAGGTCTCATATATGTTCAGCAGAGCCCTTCTCTGATCCTTGGTCCCACTGGCTCCTTCTGGGTTCCTCGTGGTTTGAGGAGGGGCTCTGCTGAGCCAGGGCAAATCCTCCAAAGCGTCTACACAGCCTGGTGCTTGCAGCAGTGAGGTTTCAGAGGTGTGAGTCTGTTGGGGCTATTTGCAGCAAAACAGAGTTTAGGGTATTGCTTTGGTGGGGCTGCCTGTGCGTGTACACATCTCCTCTTCCAGTTCCTTGGTTACCTCCATAAGAAACACCCCTGCTATCCTCTATAGCCCTTGCATGCAGCCTGGAAAGAGGCAAAGTCTGGGCATTACAGGCAGTGCTGGCCAAAAGCCAGGTGCAACTAAACAGATTTTAAGTGCCTGCATTTTTTTTTTCCTGCATCCTCCGGTAGGTTGCATGTATAAGTGATGTGACTGGAGAACTCCTGCTACTGGCAGATAAGTGGCATCTCAGTGTTTTTAAAGTTTAAACAATCTTCTTTTCTTGTACCAAATTACTTTTAGAAGTGAGTTTATTGTCTAGATGACTGTCCTTGTGCCAGAGACATCATCTTTGTTAGGTGCAGTCAGAGTCTAACCCAGTAACAGGGCTTTGTGTGCTCTGATGGAACAGACAGACAGTGATGATCAGGAGGAAATTAATGACAGTGACATTAAACCAAAATATACTGAGCTTGATGGGTTCTCTTTGTAAGCATTTTGTTTTCCAACAGTTGCAGAAATCTTTGCCTGGGGACCTCATGCTGAGACAAATACCCCTGGGACAAGCAGCTCAAAGGCGTTTTTGGGAGGGGAAATTTTCTTCCAGCCCAGCTTTGGCAAAAGTACATGTAAGTGTTGGAGTACAGAACAAACCCCTCTGACTTATCCTTCCGTCTCCTCTTCCAGCAGTGGGCTGGCTTCTTGGGGAGCCACAAGCCCTCCTCTTCTCCCTTTTTGACTAGAGCCACCCAGATACCAGGGTTTTGGCATCTGAATCATGCAATTTGCCAGTGACCTGAGCTATTTGGAGACTTGGGAACACGCCACCAGGATGCAGAGCAAGACTGTTTATGTTTGTGCTGCTGCTGTAACATATGTCCTTGAAGGCGAGCAGCACGAATAGCAGCGCTGACGTGAAATGCTTCCACGCAGGGAGACCTGCAAATGCCCTAGCAAGCCTTTCGTGGCTGCCAGCACTTCAGGTGCTGTCTGGCCCCCTGTGTCTGACCCCAGACAATTAGGATTTGGGACTGTGGTGGAGGAGTTTGCATACGGAGCTGGGGATGCTGGGGGCAGGCAGGCAGCTGGCATGGCTGCGCTTGCCGAGCCACTGTTGGAGAGCCAACCTGCTGGTAATGATTTGACCTCTTTCTCTTAATTGGTGGGTGCCAGTTCGAGTGATCATAATTACGGTATCTCCTTGCTGATGCTGAGCTGTGCAGGGTGGCAGCAACACTCCAGCATTGGAGATGGTTCAGCTTTCTGAGCAAGCCCACACATACCTCTGAAAGCAACGGGTGGGCTCTTTATCCCAGGAGGGCAATAAAGGCAACCCTGGAGGTGAAAAAGCCAGGACAGGAGGGTTAAGAAGGCATGGAAAAGGAATAAGGGGGAAGGGAGGCAGAGAAAATATGTTTGCCGAGGACCTAATTAGCATGAGTGAAAAAATGATGATAGGGTGAACAGAGAAGAGAAGGAAGGAGGGGAGAGCTGTGTGTATGGAGAGAGCAGCTGTTGGAGAGAAACTAGATGAAAGGGAAAAATCCTGAAGCAGGAGAGGAGCAGGGAGGGGGAAACAGGAGGGCAAAAGGATTACTTGTCTCCAGAGGCTTTGTCAGCAGAAGAAAATTAGGGTTAGGGAAAGCAGAAATCAGTGGAAAGTAAAGGCTTGTGAGAGAGGAGAGATGAAATGAAGGAGGAAAATCTGTGGTTTTATATTTCTTCCTTCCTGGGAAATGAGAAATTGGATTTAGGATAGCCGTGCACTTGATTACACTGAGAGGAAAATGTGGACAGTCAAAGCAAGAAAAAGAGGATCAAGTTCCATAAAGAACTAAAAAAAAAAGTGAAGGAACAGAAGCAAACTGCAGAACCATTTATAGCATGGAGACTGCTATTGGATTTTCTTTTCCTGCTAAGCAGGGTAAAAGTGTGTTCAGCTGCCCTTCTCTCTCTGGAGCAACTCTGGGGCTACTATTCTGCTGTTTCTCTGTCAGTTTTACTGCTGTTGGGTTACATCCATGCTGTGAGCATGTGAGCAGGCCTTGTCCATGGAGCTGTTTTTCATTTCCAGGCCTGCTGCAGGCACTTCCCCAGCAGTGCTGGGTATGGTCAGTCTCTGCATTTTGATTTTTCAGCTCTTATTGCAGGAAAAAGGCTCAGAGAGCAGCATGGTAGTGTGATGCTCTCCCAAATGAGCTGCACCCTAAGGAAAATAAACCCCTGCAACAGCCTCCCCTGCTCCTCCTCCTACTTGTGTGCCAGGTGATAGCTCAGTTTTAATCACTAAGCAATAAAGAGCAGCTGAGAGATCTGGGGTTGTTTAGCCTGGAGAGGAGGAGGTTGAGGGGAGACCTCATTGCTCTCTACAACTGCCTAAAAGGAAGTTATGGAGAGCGGGGAGCTGGTCTGTTCTCCTAAGTGACAGGGGACAGGATGAGAGGGAATGGCCTCAAGCTCCCCCAGGGGAGGTTCAGGCTGGACATTAGGAAAAAACTTTTCAAGGAAAGGGTCATTAGGCAGTGGAACAGGCTGCCCAGGGAGGTGGTTGAGTCACCATCCCTGGAGGTGTTTAAGGGATGGGTGGATGAGGTGCTAAGGGACATGGTTTAGGGTTTGATAGGAATGGTTGGACCTGATGATCCTGTGAGCCTTTTCCAACCTGGTGATTCTATGATTCTATGAAACTTTTTCACATTTTCTCTGGAGCCAGCACTGTTTAGCTGTGCTGGTGTGCAGTGCTCAGAATGCTGAGCCCCTGGGTGCACCTGTGATGCTCGGAGTATGCGGCTGGGAAAGAAACTCAAACCAGGGAGAAGCCCAAATCATGTCTCCAATGGTGACCCTTTTGACGTGGCTGAGGTGGGACCATCCTTTTTGTTAAGCAGAGGTAAGATCAGGGTGCATGTAAATCTCTCCTGCTTCTTGTTTTTTTCCTGTGATATCTACTCTCTACAATTCTGGTTACTGGTTGTGTTACATATAGAGGTCTCTGTTGCTGCTCTTACCCAGTTTGTGCAGTGGTACCATAGGCACAGGAAACTCAGATCTCATTCTAGAAAAAGTTACTGGCTGAACAGTACAGGCTACACCCATACCTGACAGCTGGGGGCTTGCAAAAGAGCACTGGGTAGCCTGGGATTGTAGGGATTTTTTTAAATCATAGAATAGTTAGGGTTGGAAGGGACCTTAAAGATCACCTAGTTCCAACCCCCCTGCCATGGGCAGGGACACCTCCCACCAGATCAGTCTGCCCATCCAACCTGGCATTGAACACCTCCAGGGATGGGGCAGCCACAGCTTCGCTGGGCAACCTGTGCCAGTGTCTCACCACCCTCATAGTGAAGAAATTCCTCCTTATGTCTAGTCTAAATCTGCCCCTTTCCAGTTTATATCCATTAAGTATATGTTTATAGCCATTCAAATATCTGTGTGGTTTGCTGGTTTTTTTGGTTTGTTGGGTTGTTTGGTTTTTGGGTTTTCTTTGTTTGCAACCAGAAATAAAGGGCCATTCCTATAGAAATCTCTAAATCAGCTGTAGGGTGGTGTAAATCAGCAGTGACTCCAAGAAGGCCACCAGCATCACTCTTCTGCACTTGTCCTTCAGTGAGTGTTTCCAAAAAGGCAAGAGGCAGGCTCTGGGCTGTGAATATGAGGCTGGTGCAGTCCTACCTATGACAGCACCCTGAGCAGGACCCTAGCAGCCAAGGAGAAGCACTCCTGAGTGGCGTTTGCACTGGCAGGGTGCAGAGGTGGGAGGTCCATGTGCCTTTGCAGGTAACCCCCAGCAAAGCGATGCTGGTTTCCTGCCCTCGTTAGTCACTCTTAACGTGCATCATGTAACTCAGTGCAGAGTTTTGCCTTCAATGAGGGGAGAAAGAATCTAAGACTGGGCAAACCAGAAAGCAAGGGGATCCCAGATAAGTAAAATGAATCCTATCTGAGAACACAAGGGAAAGTAATGGCCAGAGGTGTTACGAGGGAATCATTCTTACGTGGGCATCTCTGACGTAATATAACTGTATTTCAGGCAAAAGGCACAGCCTGATTTGGCAACAGATAAAGGCTAAGTGAAACTTTTTTTGTTTATTTTTCTTAGCTTTACAGCTCATAACTGGAGTAGCTGGGTTTCTTCCTCACAAAAGAGAAAAACTCAATGATATTGAAAGCTTTAAAGCTAAAGAAAATTTATTCTACACAGTCTCCTGCTTCTCTAAAAATTTCAGACAACATTGTATTTCAAGATTTTCTTCTATTTTTATTCAATTTTAATTAAATTTAATTAAAAGCCTTAACCTAACCAGACTAGGTATTTAATTTCCCATCAAAATGAAAATTATTGCTAGTAGCAATACTAGTCACATTAACAGCCATTTTCATAATACAATGAAAGGGATATGCAAAAATCGGAGATCTTGTTTGGAAGAGGAGACTCAGTGGGCAAAGGCTGCAGAGAAGCACTCTTGTACTGAAACATGTTATGCCCTGCATTGTGCCCTGGTGACCACAGCAAGAAGACAGGTGCATGTGATGATCTGTACCCTTCACTGATGCAGTGAGATCATACAGTCAGACTGTACAGTCACTGGCCTCACAGACAGCACAGCCCTTCTAAGATGGAATAAGGAAAGTACAGTCCCTTCTTTTCTGCCTTTAACAGGAGTTCAAGACCCTGGACCACAATGATCCCCTCCCTTTTTTCCCTTCATTTATAGAAGGCCAAAGTGACTGCTTGGTGAAAAGAACACAAGCAAAAAACTCCAGCCTCAATACTCCAAGTATCCAACTCCCTCCCCGAGTGAATTAGATTTTTTAATAAGTTGGCATTCTGAGGAAAATAAATATTGCCAGAGGGAGTGAGCACTGAGAGGGCTGTACGTGATAAACTGAAACCGTGGCGGGTTGGGTGGTTTAGCTGTTTTAGCAGCCAACAGGCAGATGCAGAGGGGTGGAAGGATGTGGGGATGTATAATATATACAGCCCTGCTGCCCATAAGGACTGAGCCTGTGATCAGTGTGATGAGCCATTAGGTCCTCAGCCTCCTCTGCCCACGGGAGCGGTGAGCGGCTGCAGTCTCACCTTCGGCTCTGCCTGTTGGCTTCACTTTTAATGTTTTTGTTTGTTGTGGTGGATGGATTCACAGGCAGCGCTTCCTGTCAGACCTCAGTTGGGGACCACAAAGTGAGCTGGATCAATAGCCTGACCACTGTGATGTCCTTTTGATCAGTCCGGTGTGTCAGTGGCCAGATCCTGTTGTCGGATCAGCTGTCCTGGGCTGGAGGTATCAGGCTAAGTCAGGTTTGGCATGTCCTGGTAGTGACAAAGTTTTCTATAACATCCCATTATTGGCAACTTCTGCCTTGTGTCAGACACAGACAATAGACGTGTTTGGTTTTTTTCTCCTGCCAGAGCAGCCATAGATATCTCCCCTATGCAAATCTGCACAGCCAAGCAAACATCAGAGCCACTTGCCAGGTGTCAGAGTCCCCTCCTAGGTGCACAGAGACTTCTCTGGTTTTCTAGTCAAGAATCATTGTAAAACATAGTTACTTTACTCTTTAAAAGAAAATAATTTTTAAAGGGCAAAACACATTTCCAGGTCCTTTTCTACACGTTATGGGTTTGAACTACAAGAATCATAGAATCACCGGGTTGGAAAGGACCCACCAGGGATCATTGAGTCCAACCATTCCTATCGAACCATGCCCCTCAGCACCTCATCCACCTGTCCCTTAAACACCTCCAGGGATGGTGACTCAATCACCTCCCTGGGCAGCATCTGCCAGTGCCCAATGACCCCTTCCGTAAAATTTTTTTTCCTAATGTCCAGCCTAAACCTCCCCTGGTAGAGCTTGAGGCCATTCCCTCTCGTCCTGTCCCCTGTCACTTGAGAGAAGAGGCCAGCTCCCTCCTCTCCACAACCTCCTTTCAGGTTACATTTGGGTTGTTCTTTGCCTTTTCCTAGGAGAATGATGTTTATGGAAAGCCCAGTTATCCCACATGCATTTTGAGAGGTGAGACCTGAAGTTAAAAAATACCCAGCAAAGATACAAAGAAGTTACAGGAATCCCCCACCTGGACCCCGCTGCTGCACCAGACTGGGAGCAGGGGCAGAGCCCACCACCTTCTTGCAGCAGCCTGGCTGATCCTGAGGTTGGTGGGAGAGTCCTTCCCCACCTGTTTTGTAACCAGAGGCTGAAGGATTATGTCCTTGACTATCTTGCTCCCTTTCTCCACTCCTTCAGAGAGCGTCGCTCTGTGAGAAACCTGGTGGAGGTGCCTCAGGCCCATTTCTTTGCTCTTGCAGTCTGCCTGCCAGGCAGGATCCCTTTCAAACACTGGATGAGTAACAGTGGATAGGTAGATTGTTCCTGGCTTTATAAAGAAAAAAATATATTCACCACGCTATCTATTTTTATTTTGTGAGTAGAGCAGCATGAAATGACACAGGCTCCACTGTGAGACGTGACGGTTACACAGTTCAAAATAGTGAATCTTCCACCATTTTGATAAAAAGCTTTCTTAAAAGTAAGGAGAATCTTAACATTGACTTGCAGAGCATCTGATGTTTCATTTTGCCCCTGAGACCCAGCTGTCCCCCACAGGAAAGGCAGATCTGGGTGAAGCTGAGACCCCAGGCAGGGGACTCACCAGCCCTGCCACTGCACAGACCTTTCCTCCTTCCAGAAGGTGTTGGCTTGTCCTGGTAATCCCAGTGGTTAAAAACGCTTGATGTAATTGAGGAAAAATGCTGTATTTGTCTTTTACTCATCTTAATTTGGAGAAAATTCTCTGCTCTTGTTGCTTGGCGAGGATGTTGTCCAGAAAGGTTAATGGCTGAGAATGTTTATACATCAGGGAACAGAGTCTCCCAAGGAGGGAGCTGGGTGGAGATGTCTCCTCCAGTTGTCATTTTAATTTCCTGTTTTTAAATGTTTGGTCTCAGCCTTTTAGAGGGAATACGGGGCAAGTTGTGTTTGATGTAAATAAATTGATGCCTCCAGCCCTGCTTATGGAAACCCTTGTGGCTCAGAAGCCTGGCATTTGCCCCGGGGTGGGTGCTCCTGTCTTTGGAAAACAGCCACCTGCTGCAAGGCCACTTCAGTTTAACAACGGGGAGGGAGGTATCAGCAGTGTGAGGGACTTATTGCACTTTTATCCCTTCAGTGAACTGGCGTGAGGTGCCAGTCAGTTCTCAATTTGTCCCCATTGAAGCTGTTATTCTAGTCGGACTCTATTATGTAGCATGGGGATCACTGCATTAGTGGGAATGGGATCAGAAATGTCTATAATAAGAGATGCCATACACAAGCAAAAGTAATTTTTCGCTTTTTCACAATTTGACTAGTGTTTCTGGGGAAAAAAAGGCTCCTGATGACTTGTATCTAAAATTCCTGCTAGATAGCTGCGTCCTGCTGTGTCCTGCCCTGACCCTATGTTGTTCTTGGCTACCACCAGCTGTCCCTTGCTCTTGCCTTGTGAACTAAGTGAAAAAAAGCATTAACAAGTACAGTGTGAAAGCGTGGACTGCCTGTGCTGCAGATCTCCCTCAGACTCTGAGCAAGAACAGCGGCCAGAAGTCAGAGGCTCCAGGGATGTGCCCTGGGCGAGCTCCAGGAGAAGACAACTTGCTCTGCACCAGCAAACAGCCTCTCACCTTCACGGCTTAGGGGCACCAAGCTCCTGGTGCTCACTAAAGCAGCCAGTGTGGGGTCAGGACACAGAAAAGCAGAGCCTGAAGGTCCTTTTGTGGATGGGGCTGGATTTCTGGGCAAGCAGCACTTCTGCTGCTCCTGCCTGCTGAGCATCCTGCATCCTCTTCCAAGGGCAGGATGCGGCTGGGGAAGCTCTTCCTTAACCATCTCATGTAATGCAGCACAAAATCTGTTAATTCTGCTCTGCCCGAACCTCTGATAAGCTACTCAAAATCTGAGTCTGGCTGACTGCAAAAAGTGCTACCCAGCTTTTGTTCCCCGGCTTTGTTTTCCCTTTTGTTTTCCCCCCTTGTTTTCCTTCATACGGGGTAGGGGGAGCACTTGAATCCCCAGCATACGTGTGTCACGTATGGCAGAAGCAATGTTAGACTTACCTTTGGGTGTTCGTGGGCTTTTTGGCACAGCGATTGTTTGACCTCTCTCCCTGCTCTGCAACAGAGAGGAAGTTGACTGAATGTTTATTACATTTTGTAGATTACATATGCCCATCTCCAGCATATGTTTACGATGAATTTATAGACCCTATAAAGGGGCTTACAGGCATTATATTTAATTAACGTGGCAGAAATTATATCATTGTAATAACTGCCTGGCCTTTAGAGGTAAAATGCAGTGCCAAGAATTCCCAGATGAATAATCTCTAGTATGAACCAGAAATGACATAGGCCATATATTGTATGGTGAATTTGTTTGGATTGGTACCTTTAGGGTATTCAGCCTTGCCAAGTCTCTGCAGTGCTGACACAGTTTATTACGCATTTTCATTTATTAAGAGATTATTTGACTGCAGTTTGTTGTTTTATTATACAGCAGGTGATAATTTTACACCAAATTAACTGTAACATCTCTGCTAGGAACAGGCCGAAGAGGCTTCTTGCTATGATGCTAAATACTAAGTAATGGCTTTTATTCATCAGGGGAGTAATTGACTCTTGTGTGCAGGGCTTGAATGAGACTCTTTACCAACCTGTTATTAGTCTATGTGTGTGTGTGCAGTTCAGGTTAGGGTTAATGGGTCTTGTGTCAGTGCAGGCTCTCTCTTAAAACCAGATCTCTGTGCTAGCATCAAATAAGTCACTGCTTTGAGGCTTGACTAAAACTGATTTGAGGCTACCAAACATGCAGTTGGGTGGATGAATGGCCACCGGGATCTAGACGTGGGTGATGCTCATAGTGTCTGTCTGAGAACTTGGCTTGTAGCATCAGAAGAGGTTACAACTGGGCAGGCAAATAAAAGGGAAAGCTCCTAGCACAGTTTGACTCTTTGGTAAAATAAAAAAGATGCTGTTTCCATTCCTGGCTTAAGTATTTGTTATTTCAATCAAAGAAATAGTTCAACCAGAAAATAATTATCAAACCTTTTATGAAAACAAAGAGAAAAATTAGCAACAACAACCATTCCTCCTTTCCCAGAGACATTAATCACTTTTGAAGGAAAAATATTCATTCGAAGTCCCTTTTTCCATTTAAAATAGATTACAGATGAAAATAATTTGACTATCCCTTAATGAAGTCCATTATACCAGACTAGTTTCATAGTCTGTCTCGCATAGATACCGTTGTGTTAAGCTTTGTGTTGGGAGATGGGAATTCCACACCAAATTGAATCGGAGACTGAAGCAGGAACAATTATGGCTGCAAATTATTAAAGCTTTACTAGGCTGGAAATTCACAGCATGCTTATAGCGGTAACTTACTATTAAGAAGAACCATACTACAAAGCTAAAAATAGAGGAAAAAATCTGAACCATATTGCTTTGATCACAATCCCATGTTTAAAGGAAGTAATCATTGGCAAAGTAATCCCCTTCCCAACTGTGCAGTGGATAAGCTTTGGTTAATGCTAACATTTCCTTTACACAGAGCACATCAAGGGAAAAATTATCAATTAAAATCTAGGGCTGCATAAGTCAGTCATAGTAAATATTTTACTCAAGTGAACTCCGTGACACACACAGGCTCTTTCTCTCTTATGACTTCTCTGCAAGCAAACCCTGACTTTCTGCACATGATACTGGTGAGCGATAACTTAGTGAGTGGTTAGTTGAGTTACACATTTGTTCTGACTGGACAAGCAGATCGAGTGTTATATGGTTGGACTCGATGATCTGGTAGGTCTCTTCCAACCTGGTGATTCTATGATTTCTAACTGCTGAAGGGCCTGATCAGAGCTCCTAAATTAGGTGTCCAGTGCAGGTTTTTTTTACAATCAGTTATTTCCTATTTTCTAGGACTTGCTTTAAAATTTGATGCTCAAAGATCACTCTGCAGCAAGCTTGTGAGCTGGAGCGCTCCTGGAAAGCTGCTACCAAAGCAGTGGTGTCGACATACTGAGAATATGAAAGATTATTCCTAACTACTTTTTGTACTGTTCCCCAGACTGAAAAGTTTCGAATGGACTTGTCTATTTTATTTATTTAGGGACGATTTTAGATAAGGGAATGTGAGACCATGTAAGTGGCAGATGCCTTTTGGGAATGATGTTTGATTTCCTCCCCCTCTCCAGTTTTTTTGGAGTCCCTGTTTTCTGCAAAGGGAACATACAGACAATTTCCAGCTCATATTTAATGTGGGTTTGGTTTTTTCCAAGGCCAATGCCAACCTATGAAACAAAACTCCCTCAGGCCTGTGAATCCAATGTTTGTGGATGCTCTGCCCATGCATCCCAGCTCAGGTATGAACATTTGAGGAAAAAAACCTGCACACTTGGGAGCGGAGGAGATGCATGGCACCCCATGGACACTGAAGGCACATCTGCGCAGAGGTGTGCTTGGGAACTAATATTTTGCTGGGTAGCTTACAAAAGCTGCTGCTTCTTAAGCCACCAGCAAAAAAAGATGAGCAAATTGGCAAATAAACTCAGATTCAAACACATCCTTTATGCTTATTCAACATATCTTTTGAACATTGGTTTGACCACGTCTATCTTTAACATCCAGCAAAATTGTTAGAACTTCTACTGTGTATCATCAGCAAGGATAAAAAATCAAACAACTTAGTAGGGTAGGGCTGCTATGGGGCATCCCATACAAAATGGTGCTTGGAGGTTGCAGAATATGCTATTATATCACACTTCTACCCATCTATTATCCCTGTAGCCTGTTCAAAGAACCATAAGTAAAACTTGAGCTGCTGATAACTGCTTTACAAATGAAAACCTTGATTTTATTTGATGGTGTAAAACTTGAGAAGAAAATTAGTAGAACAATACAGACCAGAATGAAATTCATTAGTAGAGTAGATGTGGCAGATTAATTACAATTTCTGGGAGAGTGTTGGGAGCACCATAAGAAGGCTGGAAAAGAAATAGCAGCTTAAATTTTGATTGTCTGTTTGGGGTGATAGTAAAGTCAAGAGTGCCGCTTCCAGTCTAAAATCCCTATATCCAATGCTATAAAGCATTAGAGCCTAATAAGGATTTGAATACAAATGTGTTCAACTTGGCTCACTACAAAATTGAAGGATCTGTTCTGAGAAATACAGTATCCGCATGAAGAGACCCCCTTAGATCTATGCCTTTGAAGCTTAAATTTTAATTCAGGATTAAAAAATGAAAAACAACTTTCACAAGGCCCTGCAGAAGTCTGACACAGCGTCCTGGAGGAGATCCTCTGCCGCTGCCTTCTCGAGTGGAGCTGAATTGGAAGTCTTGCTGCTTGCCTGCCCCAAAGAGGCAATGCTACCCACACTGATGCTGCTCATGCAAGAGTAATTCAGCTGTGAATGTAGAGGGAAATAGTGAATCTGGGAGAGAAGCGCTGAATCGAGGACAGACCGGATGGCACATGGGCTGGCTGAGCCCCGTTGATGCTGTTTTTAAAGGCTAATGCACGTGGGTTAAGACTGGGCTCCCTCTGTCCAAATGTGTTGCAGATTACAGATGATGTGGGCTTCATGTGGGTAATTTTTTCTTTTTCATCTTGGTATAAGGCAGCCCAGGAGATGCTATCATGTATGATGCATGTGGTTTTTTTGTACTCTGTTTCATTTACTGAAAAGAGCTTCTAAGCAGCCCAGATGCAGTGGGTGACCATTTCTATTATTCTCAGCATTGTGCAACACTATCATTTTGCCTGTCCTCTTTTTTGTATAGGCTTAAGTGCACTTGGAAGCAGCAGGCAGAGCTCGCTCATTTTGGGACATCTGAACTGGGATAGAATAAGATATCCTCAAGCTTTCAGGGGAGGTTTAGGCTGAACATTAGGAAAAAAAATTTCACAGAAAGGGTCATTGGGCACTGGAACAGGCTGCCCAGGGAGGTGGTTGAGTCACCTTCCCTGGAGGTGTTTAAAGGATGGGTGGATGAGGTGCTGAGGGGCATGGTTTAGTGATCGATAGGAATGGTTGGACTTGATCTGGTGGGTCTTTTCAAGCCTGGTGATTCTACGATTCTATGATTCTATCCAGTAGCTTTTGCCATCACACCTTTACCTCCTTGTGTAGACAACTGGCAGTAGGGTCATCTTCAAAAGATGCCCATGAGCGACTCTACCAAGCAAGATGCCCCAGCACTGGAAGGGCTGTGCCCTAGCAGCAGCGATGGCAGGGCCCTGGGATGCAGGGGATGCTGTTAGGTGAGCTGCTTTGTAATGGGTTGTAGCCCATGGCTCTGGCGCTGGGCACGCTGGCTCTCAGGTTCATGGCCTCTGAGGCATTTTCTCTGGGTAGGTGCTGCAGACCTAATAGCACCAGGAGGCTCTGGGTTGCTCAGTTGGTGTGCAAGCATCTCTGAGGTCGGGTTTCATTTTTATGTACTCCATTACATAAAATATTCAAGTTTGAGAAAACACCCAAAAGCCCACAACCTCCAAAGATATTTCCAGAGGACAATATTTTCCAATTGCTCCTGCTGGGCAGAGTCCCTGGTCCTTCAGCCCGTGGTACAGCAGTTTCCAGTTTGAGTTCTAGTGTTTGTGGGTTGGCCCTCGCTATAGGAACCTGCCCAAAATGGGGGCCTCCCAAGCGTGGTTCATGGGCCACTTGCAAGCTCCGCTCCAGGATGAGTACATACAAATTCCCTGGTGGTATTCCTTGTCTTCTGAGTGATTCCACTGTGCATCCCAAGTCCTTCTGGGAGACATGCCAGAAGGAGCCATATCAGTAAAAAGATCTAGTAAACTGCATAAGGGTAAATTACTTCATTTTAAGCCAGTGAGAAAACTTGCCCATTGCAGCTCAGCTACGGGCTCAGAGGGCAAGGAAACCTTTATTGAGTGGCTGCTGCTCAGCAGACAAGGGTTATACATTTTTTCACCTGGAAGAGCTGCATCTTCCTGAAGAGGGAAGAGCCTCCAAATCCCTCCTGTGAGCCCACGAAAACAGTTTGAAAATTTTTCCCTTCTTCAAATAAAGAACTCATTAAGTTTTCTGTTCCTCTGCGTCCCCGTGCTTTCCATTCCCAGAGGCATAACATTGCGCCTAATCACCAACTAGAACAACCGAGGCCTTTATTTTGGCATAAAGCTGCATGAAAAAAGAAAGTCCCCTGTGTATACAGCTGTAACACTTGCATGAGTGTAAGAAAAATGGAGGAAGCCACAACTGATTTCCAAATCTGTGTCTTCCTTTATCCTATAATGAGCAAGATGCATAATTTACACAGGCAAGAAAACTTATCAAGCTGATTATTTCTTTTTCTTTCTGTTTGTTTTCATCCAGTTGCACAAGGGCTGGAACTCCAGAAGCTGAGATAAGAGCCCTACCCTTTCCTTGGTGTGGTGAGCACGATATGGAGGATGGAGAGCAACACCACAAGGTACAACGATGAGTACTTACTTGGGTCTTTCCAGCAGCTGTCAAAAAAAGATGTCTCATCTCTTTCCTGTTTTGAAAAGGAGGAGTGTGAGAGCCATAATGTGAAATGCTCAGCTGTGTTGGGGGCAATCACAGTCCCAGTCACTGAGATACTTGCCCACACTCACGGCTATGGCTATAAAGTGCTGACTACAACCAATATTATAAAAATTCCTCCCTGGATGCCTTAGACACATGGATAATTTTGCATATCTGGAAGACTCACTGGGTGATGACATGTTTCCTCTTTGGGTTGACTCATAAGCTGCTCCTCCTGGTTGCTATGAAAGTTGGAAGCACTTAAGTGCTGCCTGCTGCAAGTACATTTCATGAAAAGAAAGAAGAATCTCAGTGTAATTTCTGGATTCACTGATCTGACCCTTTCACTTTTGCAACTGGTAATCTCTGACATTTATTAAAAAGCTTGTTAGTGGCAGGAGCAACAACAGTAAAATTTGTGTGTAAAATTTAAAGCAAACAATCTCCTCTCTTAATCCAGACTTCAAGGCTTGAAGTAAACAACTCCAATTCAAGGGGATGTTAGTAAGAAAAGTCAAGTCTGTTGGGTGCTACTTTTTTTTAAACCGTGAGAGAAAATGTCTAAAAAAAAAAAGTCTAAAAGCTAAGAAACGTCTAAAAGCTCTAAGCCCTGAGTTGTTATGAGGTGATAACAGCTCTGTTAATTAGACGATCAAATATTACTTTATTAGTAAACTCTTGCATTGGTCTAGCATGACTGGTGCTGATTTATGAGACAGACGACTCTCTTCTTTTGAGCATTTATAATGATTTTTTCCCAGTAAGTTATTTAATGTAATTGCCATAATTCTCTAATCCATATATTTGCATCAATGTTGTGTATTCCTTATGACCTGGTTCAGGGTATTTATCTGTGCTGATTTTCAGCAGCTCTTCGGGAAAAAAATGAAAGATCTTCTCATGATGCGTAAGTCCACCACTGTTTCAGACCTTGCTTTCTGTCACTCAACAGGAGAGGTGAGGCTGGTAGATCTGTGTGCTTGAGCTCATTCCGAGTTAGCGCTGCCCCAGCATGTGGTCAGAGAGGAAAGCAAGAGGGAAGAGGCTGGATAAAGGCATTAGGGCAGCTGGCAGGGAGATCAGGAGCTGACCTAACTCCCCTGCCACTGACTCCTGAGAAGGGGTAGTTCACATGGGGATGAGCAACATCTCCTGCTGCATCTGTTTGCTGTGCCACACAGACGATTAGGTTGCCTGTGAGCTGCTGATGGCCAGAGCTTACAGCCTGGTGATTTAAGGGAAACTAAAATAATTGCTGATCCACCTTGAAAGGTGGGCTATAGGCAAAGCACGCAGGGGTGAGGGAAGAGCTGGCAAAGGGAGCTGAGCGGACAGTGGCTGAGCTCTGCCAGCAGAAGTCACCTGGCGCTCAGGTCAGCACCAGGTCATCTTGCAGGGACGTGAGCTGCCCAGATTGAAATTGCTGATGGATTTAAATCAGACCTAGCATTTCACAATTTAATCTCTCCCTATGCAGGGCCCATGTACCTTTTTATATCATACAGCTCCTTCACAGCCTGCAGTACTTTTAATACCTAATATGCATGTTTATCTCTTTGAGGAATAGACACCAATTAACATTGCTCATTAATGAGGGCACAATCAACTTGCATAACCTTGAACCAGAGAGTGAACACAGTGATGTATGAATGAGAGGTTAACTGCAGATGACAGCTCATTTCTTTTTGTTCTTCTGCCCAGAACATCCTGCCCCTACACACATTATAAATAGTGTGTTCTTGTGGTGGCAAGGGGGACCATTTCAGAAATGAGTGTAACTTCTTTGTTTAGGAGCAATTGCATGATATTTGGGGTTTCAGCCTTAATATCATCTATCTCCTCGGCTGCTGGGATCGGCTGTTTTCTCCAAGATCTCCACGGTCCGTACCCACCACAGCAGCCCAGTTCTGCTCTCTGAATTAGGAAGTTAAATGTGAAAAGGATTGGCTTAAAAACTCACAGAAAAGGGCAACTGGTATTTTAGATGCCTGTGCCCCTCTGATTCACAGTTCAGTACTCATTGAGCAGCGTCATATGTAATTTGTATAAATTCTAACTTGCTCACCCATCCACAGCTGCAAAACACTCAGCCACTGATAAAGCTCAGTTAGCACCATGCTATCTCCACTCTCACAAAGATTATGCCACATCAGTGTTCCTTCTGTGGGGAATACATTTACTTGCTGTAAGGAGCCATCTAGTGAGGGTTTACTGCACATAAAATCAAAGCAACCATTTCTTTACTGTTTCCAGGCACTACCGAAAGAAAAAGTGCTGTTCTTTTTTTTTCTTCTCCTCTTCCCTCTCCATGTGCTCCTGCGGCACTCAAGCCACAGCTAAAGCAAACAGCTTGAGCAGGTGAGGCTGTGCGGGACTGAATTCTTATTCCTCTGGCCTTCCCTTTACAAAGGGGAATTCCCTTTACTGCCACTCAGCTCTGCTCTTGGGGTATCCACATGGAGTAAGGAGGGATCCCAAAGGATCTGCCCTCTGCACCGGCAAAGTGAGTGCGTGGAGAATACAGGTCAGACTAGGCAGAAGAGAAAGGTCTGAAAGCCGGTCGTGTTTTAGCCTATGGGGAATGGAAGACCAGAGATGGACAGTGAAGTGCCCTTTGTCACAGGCAGCGATGGCACAGCCAGGATCTTAATTCCATTTACAGAAGGGTAAGCCAGAGCCCCACTCAGCAGAGAGAGAAAGGAAGCGGCATTTGAATGGGAGGAGCACTTCTGTGCTAGTTTGCTTTTTTTTTGTTGTTGTTTTGTTCTTTAAAGAAGGATGAGCTTCAGCAGATGAAAATGTGAGACTAGAGCTGAGAGTGTCTACATAATACAGAAATTTGGAGTTATTGCTCCTGGATCATCAAAAGCACAGCTACATTGCAAATCTATATTGCTGTGATTTTTAAAGAATACAGAAGGTACTGAACACATGGAGTTAAATAATAAGCATTCAGTCGGGGAAATCACAGCAGCTTTTCTACAGGTTAGAAGTAAGGTTTTGTGTCAGGCTCAGAAACTAAACACAGAGAATGTGCCTGGGTGGAGGCAGGGGATGCCAGGGAACCATCATTTGTTTTGGTTGTACCGAAGCAGTCTCCAGGCTAAATCTGAGCAGCTGCAGGCAGCAGGGTCTCCATCAGGTTCTGCCTGGGATGCCCCACAGCAGGTGATAGGTTGGGATCTTTGTTGTGACATTTGCTGTGGAGCCTCCTCAGACCCCTTCAAGCCTCTTGGGGTGGGAGTTTGCAAGCAGGCAAGGAAGCAGCTCTCTATCACTTAGGCTGCGCTGGCACCAGAGTAACCTTCCCCATCTCCTGCCTGCGTATTTCCAGCACCAGTTCTCAGTAGGCAGCTTTTCTGTCCCTCGGTAGCTCAGCTTTGTGCTCTCCCGCATCGTCCTCGGCTCGGTTCCCCAAGGCACAACTGGCCAGCCCTCAATGGGAAAGCGCCGAGTGTCAGCTCCTCTGCAGGGCTGAAAAAATGGCTGGCACACTGGAAGAAAGAGATCCTGAGATGTTTGACACTGAAATACACAACAAACAGGACAGTAATTTTTCATAGCTGTGTTGCACATCAAGACAGGAAAGTAATTCAACTTTTATAAACAAGCTTTATTCTACAAAACCCAGACACTCTCTCATGCACAAGAAAATGTTCTGAATTATGAATGTCTCATTTTACAATAACTATTCTTTACTCCTGTTTTTTTTAAATGCAAACAATGAAAAATATTTTTTTTTTCCTTACAGTAAGAAAATCCCCATTTTTAGTGAGTGGAAAGTATTTGACTACATCGATGATTAATAGATTTAATGTAATAACTGAACACAAAATTTAAAAAGCAAACGAGCCAAACAGAGCCAAATGGATTTGTTATAATGATTTCATTAGGGATTTTAAAAAGTTTGCTTTATACTTGCAGTTTGTTGTCAGAAAGAATTGGCTGAATCCAGTCAAAATGGTTTGTTCTTTGTCTGTCTGTGGTCACCATAGCTACCATTTCAATCTGTTAACATATGTGGTATTATTTTGTTCCTTTCTCTTAAACTCCATTCACAGATGCTGTCAAGATTTTCCTTTGTACATATCTGATCAGTTTGTGCCAGGTTTGGCTCCGTGCCTTTTCAGATGAGAGCCTCTATGATGAGGACAAGGTGGTTGGGCACTCGGAGCAGCACCGGAGACAGGGAAAGCTGGAGTGGGGATGGCTTCTCCTTGACTACAGTGTGGGATCTGTGAGAAATACCTTGGGAAGACATTGTCAGAGGTGTATCTTTTTTTTGAAGAGATGGGTATTCCCTGGCTGTGCTGTGGCAGATCCTCAGCTGCCGTACATCACTATAAATGAATTCATTTTAGTGGAGCTGCAGTGCCTGCTGATGGTCAGGTCCTGTGATGTTGCTCATTACAGAGGCTTTGGGTGAGGAGCCAAGAGATGAAGGGAGGCACGGCCACAACATTTGAAATAAATAAGTAATAAGATTGTAGAGCCTCTACTGTCTTCTGTTTTCCAGTGTTAGACAAGGTTCAGGTTGCCACTGAGTATGGAGGTGTATCCACTCAGTAGAATGGAGGTGATTGGAATATTTAGTGGATACCAGATAATGCACATTTCACATTTTAATCAGCTTTGAATGGGAAAAAGTCAGTTTTTTCTATTGCTGAATTTGAAGATGATTGAAATAGCTTCATTTTCTTTCCAGCTGTGAAGTAGGCAGGTAAATGTATTGATGTGAGTATGTATGCAGTACATTTTATAGTAGGGAAGCCGTAAGAGAAATCAGATAGTCTGGAAAATAAACAATTTTCTTTCACAACAAAGCTCTCACAGTAAAGTTAAGGTGAGTTGGTGTTTTTTGTTTTTTTTTTAAATAGTATAAAAGCTTTTGTTTAAAGCTCTGTGGGTCTGATTTTCAGCACTGCTGAACACCCTGGTCTCTGTTTCCTTTTGACTGGAGATGTAGGTGTTCAGTATTTCTGGCACCCAGAGCCCCTCTACTAATGCCTGCAGAGAGTAGCCGGAGAAAGCCTGAGAAATATTATTGTAATAAGGGGCAAAATCTGCCTCTCCTTCCTGCCTCTCAGTGTTGATGAAAGAGTGTCCGGGAGTCAGGTTATGTGCACAGAGAAAGGGAATTCTGATTTATTGGCTCTGGCTCCCCAGGGGCATGGATGCTCTCCTAGCACAACCCACGGTAACACATTTGTGTTTCCAGTATAAGGCCCATTTTTAAGGAGTCTTGGTTCAGCTCTAAAAATTCTCTTAGCGTGCATGAATAGAAACCAAATTGACAAGATAGACCATAACTGCTCTGAGAGGGCCATTAGTTCCTGTCGTACAAAAAAATCCACATTTTAGAACAGTAAGTATTGTTCATATTTGCACAACAGGCTGTAACTGTTCCTTCTAAGTCATTATAGCCTGTATGGAAATATTAATTTTCAAAATCACTATTGATACCACAGGCACAGAAGCAGCAGGAGGCAGATGCCTGTGTTTGATATTAATTCAGAGCCTTCCAGTGTCTCTGAGCAGGTTTGGATCAGTGTAAACTCTAGATTTACACCCATGCAACTGACATGAGGAAGATGACAGGATAAAGGTTTGGTCTGATGACTGGGAGTTTGGGGCAAGGTTTCTGGTGTCCTCAGATGAATCCCAGTGGGTCAGTGGCTGTAAAAGGGTACCAACAAGTTGTCTGTTGAGAAACACCTTCTATCCCCTATGCTCAGTGCTGGTGGAGAGAGTGGGGAAACGTACCTGTATTTGATGGTTTCAGTGTTTAGGAAACTCTAGAGCAGATAGGAATGAAGTTCTTTTTTTTAATAGTGATTTTGAAAGGTATTAGGTCATGGCATTTTCTAAAATTGTTTCTGTTAGTTGGTGATTAATCCGTCACTTGATGCCAAATTGAGGTTTCATTGATTTTTTCTTTCCTTTACCAGGTTTTCATGCATTGCAGGTTTTCTTTAGACAAACAGCAGAGAGGAACTAACTTTGATTTCTCTCTCCTCTTCCTGACATCGCTAGCATTTGAGATTTCCAGATTATATTTGGAATGAATAAAAGAGAGAGTGTAAAATCAAAGGTTGGCATTAGAGTCCTGATGAGTTGTGCTGTGCCCTAGGGGCATGTTCACAGGAATACTGGGCCTGAGACTTCTTGTACTGGTTTTACAACAAAAGGGAAATTCCGTGGATTTCAGCAGAGTGATCCCCACGTGTTTCAGAAGGATATGACTAAGAAGGTTTTCTCCACTCCCACATGTGAGTATGGACATGTCAACCTATAACTTTTTGCTCCTTAACAAAATTTCGCTTGAACCTATGACTACATGTTTTGAGGGCAATTTCCGATAAATTTCTAACAGTTCCCTTTCCTGTGGGAATGCCAGTGGTCAGAAGCCCTCTAGGACACCTCTGAATGAATTTCCCTAAAATCATCCTCTGTTACGGGAAGAGATTGGGCTGAATGGTGGAGTAAAAGGGGCTGTACTGGCAGGAAGTCAAACCATAGATTTTTTTGGTAGGATTTCAGGAGCGACAGCTGCCTCTCAGCTGGATCTCTCTTCCCTGTTGCTGCGATTGCCACAATAGCACCAAGGCAAGTGCAGAGGATCCCCAGGGAGGCAAGAGACCTCATGGGTGAAGGACTTTGCTGCAAGGTTTCTGTCAGAGTCCCAGACACCGGCACATCTCTGTGGAAGGGGGCAGGCAGGGGGCTGCCTGCCACATTGAAAAGGTGGGATATCTCTCTCTGCTCTCTCCCATGGATCCCAATAACATGAGCCACGGAAAAGCTGCCTCCGAGGAGGGTCTGGCATAGAGGAGCTGTCCTGCTGTATCCATCTGACACCTCTCATAGTCTGTTAGTCTTACTGTCAGCAGCATCCTTGAAAGGTAATACTACTGCACTGTGTAAGTAGTTTCTCTTGGGGGAAGCTTCTTCCCTCACTCACTCAAAAAAGAAAGATTGATTTAAATGCTGAAGTGCTAGGGACTGTATTCCTTGCAAAGCTCTTAAAATTAATATCTACTGTTAAACCCTGGATCTTGTAATGTACAACATCCAATCTTTGTCCCACTAGGTTTTGTGACAAAGAGCTCCCTGAAGGGATTGTATGCATTTCTTGTTCAAAATCTCCTATGAGAAAAATTAAGTTATTGGACTCCCGGTTACCCTGAAATGATAACAGCTGCCCCCTGCAACTCCGTCTCCCCTCCCAGACTTTAGCATGGTGAGCCGGCTTCCCTGCTGCCAAGACGGTGATAATGGAGAGAAGTGAAATGAAAGAAGTTCATAAAAAGAGAGTGGTATCTTCCCAGGTAAGTGCTGTGCTGGCTGCAATCGTCCCTATGATAAAGTGGCTCCTGAAAATGAAATCTTTTTTCCCCTTTATTTTTTTTAAGGAGAGACGAATCTCTTTGCACCTCATGTTTTTCTTCTGATATGGAGATTTTCTGCTTAAATAAAGAACTGAGTGGAGCAAACTCCTCACCCATCTGAGGCTTTTTACACTGTGTTTACTATGTGCCTCCGCCTCAACCTCAGGAAGGGAAAGGTACCTGTTCCTCCTAATATGAGGCTTGGTTTCTGTGAGAAGATACCAGCTAAGGCAGGGTTAATGACACCAGAGCCTAGGTCCGGTCTCACCCCCTCTCACTGCTGCCTCTTCCCTCCTTCTCTTGTTGAGCTCTTCTTCAGAGCTGCTCAGGGATGCAGGGTGGGGGGCAGAGAGAAGATACCTGCTCTGGGTGCTGCCTGTCAGGCGGTGCCCCTGCTCTGGAGCCCTGCTCGCTCTGGAGGTGGAGGCGCTGAGGGGGAACAGAGTTTCTCAACAGCCTTAAATTTAATTAGCTGAGGAAGCTCCCAGGAGGAAAGGGAGAGAGGAGAGTTCTGTGGGAGCACCATGGCTAGTGGGAAAGGCCATATGCCCCAGGAGCCAAATCCCTGCTCACAGTAGTGTGTACAGGTAGGTGACTCCTGTTCCTCAGTTTCATGAACTATGAAATAGCTCGTAGCATGGATGCTGAAACAGACTCACTGGAGTCTGCAGTCACACTTTGCTGGGACAGATGGGGTGGTCTCTGCAACTCTGCCTACACCAAGATGCCATGTGTTTGTTTCACTGCTCCCCCTGGCATTGTAAATCTCTGCCTGTGCTGGATTTCAGTCCCATCCTCTCCCTCCTCCCAAGGTCAGCCTCCCCTCTTGGCCAGCCAGGAGCCCCACTCCAGACCAAGGTTGGGTTTCTCTTGCTGCTGTGGCTCCTCTTGTCCAGTCATACTCATTGTGCAGCTGCTAGCAGGCGTTTTCCTGACTCCCCCTGCCACATGTCCAACCCACGCTGCTTCTCTGCACCCTCGCACTCCCACCATGGTCCTCCCTGTTTTTTTTCCACCGGCCTCCCACTCACTACAGGATATGAGCCATTCTCTCCAGTGGGAAATAAAACTTTGGATTAAAATTTGCCTTATTATTCCTTCTCTAAAAGCAGCTTTCAGGCTGAAAAGCTCCAAGGACAGATTTCCGAAGGAGCGCAGGAGAATTAGGGACAGACTTTTTAAGGTATGAAATTACGTGTCACTTGCAATTTTTTCAGCAGGAGGAGGTGCTTTTGAAATGTGCATGTGATGTCTGCTTATGTCTTTTAGGCATCTAAATGCTTTCAGAGAACTGGGGTTTGAACACCCAAGTCCCCTTGAAATCAAAGAGAGCCAGGCATTAACTCCTGTACATTCCTTCCAAATTCCAGCCAAAATTGTTGTCCAACTTGGAGAACAAAGTTCTAATACAAGAGATTATAAACCAAATTTCCGCTCTGCTTTAGCAGGCAGCTTAGCACCAGGGAAAAAAAACGCAACCCATAGTGTTGACTGTATAAACATCTTGTTTAAAGTGTAACATTTTCCTGATTAATAGCCTTTCAGTATTAAAAACAGTCAGTCTAGAGCATGATTAATTGTCCCTTCTACCACTAGTAACCAAATATACGTGTGTGTATATATATATATAGGCACTTGTGTAATATATATATACACACACACTTGTGTAAATGCACAAGCGCATTCTCACTGAAGTAAGCATTTTTAGTGGGTCTATTTTCAAAGAAAATACAATATGCAGGAGGTGAGGGCTGCTTTTTACAACGTGGGCAAACGGGAATGGTTTCAGTTCTTGTAACCCTTTACTGTAAGAACCAAAGTATCACCGTCCTGGTGGAAGGCACAAAACACTCACCTGGGAAGGGAGGAGACCAAGAAAGAGGCAGAAGACACTTTGTTTTTCGGCTGGAGAATGAAGTCTGCTCAGTTGTGGGGCCTCTTCATTGCATTTCTACTTAATCTATACTTGTGGGGCTGACAAGGTTAATGCCAATAAAAAGTTTTCATTTAAAAGTTGGCAAGGAGAGGTACTTTTCCCCTGACAGAGTTAATCAAATTTCAAGTAATGATTTAAAAAGACAGTCCTGCCTGGCCCAACCTATTAGACTACAGCAAATACACAACAGTGACACCATCTTTATAAGCAAAAGACTTCCCCCCCCGTCTTTGCTCTAATATCTAAACAGCTGAACAGGTCAACTGTTACATTTGAGTAATGTCCAGAAAATTCAGTCAGGCTCATGGGCTAAAACAAAACACCATCCTTGCTTTATTTGACTCAGTCTGCTAGAGATTGTACATAAAACTCCTCCACATCCTACACACGACTTGATGAGCCTCAACAGGACGCGGTCACATGTAGGATCATGGTGTAACACGTCTAAATCTGATACTGATCCAAGTAAGCAAGACCCCTGCCCACCAGCTTCTCTCCTAGGGCTCATAAGATTTCCTCCTCACCTGTCCCACCCTGCAGAACTTTTTACATTGGGTGTCTCCAGAGCTAGTGGTGTGAGCTGGAGTAAATTTATAGCTCTTTTGGCATTTGCAGTAGTCAGAGGCTGCAAAAAGTGCATTCACTGTTGTTGATGAAAAATAAAATAGAGTTCTGTATTATGTGTACAGTCTATGTACACACTCGCCTATACTTTGTGAAGAATTTTCTTTATGGCCAGAAAAGAATTTTTTGAAGTTTGCTTCAATAACACCAAAATCTGTAGCACCGTGTTGGGACACTCTCAAAGCTTCAGGCTCTTAGCCTGAGCAGAAAGAAACCATTGCCACTTTTAAGGAAACAAAAACAAACACGAAAACCTTTCTCAGTGGTTAGAGATGAAAAGCTCCATCAACATTAGAGACGTAACGTTCATGGCCAGTAAGTTTCTACAGAAAGGTCTGAATAAGAAAAGCCGCCCTGCTGGGGATGAAGAGGGTACTGTTGGTCTGAGACTACAGCTGTGGCAGGTGCAAACTGGATGTGACGGTGACGTCCTGCTCCGGGGACATGCACCCATTGGCGCACAAGGGAGAAGGCACCAACCCACTCGTGTTGGACTCGATGATCCAGTGGGTCCTTTCAAACTTAGTGATTCTATGATCCTGTGTTCCTGGGCATCTCCTTGTTTTCTGCCAGGGATGAGGCGTGGCCTGGCGAGCGGGCAGGAGGGGCAGAGCATGCCCTGCTGTCCCTGGGGATGACTTGGGGGTGGGTGGCAGCCCTTGGGGTGCCCCCCAGCAGCGGTGGGGCTGCTCCTCCAGCCCCCACCCACCAAACCCAAAGGACGCCGTGCCTCCCCGCTCCCGGGGGGACACAGTGGAGGCCACGGCTCTAGAAAAGGGAAGCACTGGCAGAAAATGTCGCTTCAACAGTTTAAAAGAGCGAAATCGTGTTATAAATATTTTAGATGATTGACTTAGATTTTAACCCCGGGGCCGAAGCGGGTAACGGCTATGACGAGAGGAGGTGGAAGGGAGGGGAAGTGAAGCAAGACCAACATTAGGCCCCAGTCTGTAAAGCTGTACACACACATCTGCATGCAAGCGCGCCTGTGGTCTCAGATCCAAGTTCAAGTTAATACTCAGGTGTGCTTCAGTCCAATACTTGGATGAGCTTTTTTTTTTTTTTCTTCCAGGGCTAGGACTTGCAAAGCAGAACAAAAAACCTTTTGAGTTTCACTCCAGCTGATTTTAAAATGAAAAATCAGGTGTTCCCTTCCTGTTCTTGCATTTCTGGAGTAGAAACACTGGGGTACAAGGAAGGATAATGAACGCTCTGCCATGTTTGCATTCCTGTCTATCATGAAAATGTATTCTGGGTTAAAGAACTAACACACTTTGCACCAGGAATTATTCGTTGCTGTCAGTGGTTTAAGAGCATTGCTAATTATTCCCCTGACTCAGAACTGGTATTTTTAAGGAGTGTGGGATCAGGGGTCTCTGTCATGAAATACGGTTTTGTGAGCTTGAAAAAGCTGCTTTGATGTAATGTAAATAAACACTTTTTTGTGCTGCAAATAAATAACAGCGGTGAATAAATACGCACAGGTACATGTGTAGATTAAGGAAACTGATTTCACATCTGTCAGAATACACACATAACACATAGAGAGAGCATAGAGGGGAGAGCAAATATTGAAAAAGGTCACTAGGCTGAAAGAAACTAACACGCATTTCAAAAAGGTATTTCTTCCTCTGATTTTAATGGGGCAAGCAGTGCATGAAAATAAATGAGGGGCCTTTGCGAACTACTACCTAGAACTGAAATAATTTTGATAGTCTCGGGCAGGGTACAAAGCAGAGGGTGAAGCCCGGGGCTGGAGGCTGTAGTGGCTCCTTTCCCCCTCCCCCTGTGCAAATTCTCTCGGATTAAAATGGCAGAGGGAGGAGGGGAGTGGCTGGGGACAGTTTGCCTGATACGAGATAACCGCTGCTAGTCAAATTGCACTTTTAATTGCACGGGCCAATAAAAAAAAAACTTGCTCCAGAAGTTAATTTGAATGAAAATGGGGAGACACGCCCCGCAAGCTGCTTTCCCCGATTAAGCATTGTTCCCCCTCACCCTGCCGTCCAGTTCGAGTCGCAAATAAAAGCGAGCGGCTCCCACCCTCTCCTGGCCCGGTTTAGCCAGGACGGGGCTGCCCCCCACGAAGCACGAAGGGTTCGACGACCCAACCGCTTAAGGAAAGGAAAAACGGGGCCGCTTCCCCCTTTTGTTCGGGCCCCTCGCCCCCCGCGAGGCTCCGTCCCGGTTTCTGGGAGCGGGGCCCTCGGAGGCTGCCGGGGGGGCTCCAGGCGCTCCCCGCTCAGGCTCGGGGCCGGCGCCCCCACAGCCGCGTGGGGAGGGTTCGCGGGCCAGGCCAGGCCAGGCCGGCCTCGGGCTCCGAGCTGCGGGGCCAGCGGGAGCCCCGAGGGGCCACCGACCCGCGGCCTGCGGCGAGGGCTGCGGCGGGCAGCGGGGGGCAGCGGTGACACCCCCCCCGCCATTCTACGGGGAGGGTGACACCCCCACATTTCCCCAGGAAGGATGACAGCCTGACAGCCCCCTCCTCCCAATTATCCGGGACTGGTGACACAGTGACACCCCCCCCTTCGCCCCCCCCGTTCTCCTGGATGGGTAACACAGTGATACCCCCCTCTTTCTCTGAAAAGGGTAACACAGTGATATCCCCCCCTTATTCTCTGAGAAGGGTTACACGGTGTCCTCCCCTCTCCATTCTCCGAGAAGGGTGACACGGGGGGCACCCCCCATTTTCCTGGAAGGGTAACACAGTGATACCCTCCCACCTCGTTCTCTAAAAACCTAACACAGTGATAGCCGCCCCCTCTTATTCTTCAAAAAGGGTAACACGATGATACCCCCGTCCTCATTCTCCCAGAAGGTTGACAGGGGGACACCCCCCCCCCCATTCTCCAAAAAGGGTAACACAGTGATACCCTCCCACCTCGTTCTCTAAAAACCTAACACAGTGATAGCCGCCCCCTCTTATTCTTCAAAAAGGGTAACACGATAATACCCCCGTCCTCATTCTCCCAGAAGGTTGACAGGGGGACACCCCCCCCCCCATTCTCCAAAAAGGGTAACACAGTGATACCCCCGCCTTATTCTCTGAGAAGGGTGACACAGTGACCCCCCATTCTCCGAGAAGGGTGACATTCTCAAAGCTTCAGGCTTCAGTGCTCCTATCCTCAGAGAAGGGTGACACGGGGGACACCACCCCCCCCATTTTCTGATTAGGGTGACAGGGTGACACTCCCATCCCTTCTCCCAGGGCACTCACGGCCCCCCAGAGCTCCCCAACACCCCCCTGTATCCGCCGTCCAGAGCGGGGCGCCGCCAGCCCCCTCAGCCCGGGGCCCTTTGTGTGCGGCCCCATTCAATTTATAGGCAACCCCCATTCAAAGTGTGTGCAACTCCCCCCGACCGCGCGGTAACCTTCCGCCACGGCGCAGTTGGGGAGGAGGGTGGGGGAGAAAGAAGTAGTCCCTCGCCACCCTTTCTCCTCCCGGGGCTGAGGGCCGGCGGGGGCGCCGCGGCGGGGCGGCCCGGGGCTGAGGCGGTGAGCGCCGCTCTGTCGGGGGCGTGCGGCGGCGCGCTTGGCAGCCCCCGGCAGGAGAAGAAGGAGCAGAATGTAGGGGCTGGGCGGAGCGATCGCGGAGCCCTCGCACGCACGGGCCCAGCGATAACGCCTCCTCCTCCTCCCCCCCCCCCCCCCCCCCACCGCGACTCAGCGAACGGAAGCTCCGCGCTGCCCGCGACGGGCAGGGGGCGGCGGCCAATCAGCGCCCGCGCCGGCCTCCCAAAATGCTGCCGCAGCCAATGGGCGGCGGCGGCGGCGGCCGAGGGGGCGGGGCCGGCGGCCGGGCAGCCAAGCGCAGGTTGAACGGAGTCCCAGTGCAGGGCTGGGATGAGCCTCAAACTTCGGGGCGAGCGTGGCGGGGGAGGTAGCAGCAGCGCCGCCGCTCCCCGCCCCGACCCGGCTCCGCACCGCCCTCGGCGCCTCCCGCAGACCCCTAGCTCCTCATAGTTTTAAAACTCAACCCTTTTTTTTCGTTTGTTTGTTTTTTTAACCGCTTTCTACACGCGCCCCCCAACCCCCCCCCCCACCCCAAAGCCCTCCATCCCGTTCCTCCCTTAAATGCCAGCCATGATCGAGAAGGGCCCGGAGGTCTCGGGGAAACGTCGGGGCAGGAACCACAACGCCGCCGGCACCAATAACAACAACAACAACGGCGGCAGCAAAAGTTTATCCGCCGCCCCCAACGGCAACAGCAGCGGCAACTCCTGGGAAGAAGGCAGCTCGGGGTCCTCCAGCGATGAGGAGCACGGTGAGAGGAGGAGGAGAAGACGTTTTGGGGCGCGGGGAGGGGGGGGGGGGGGTTGGTTTCAGGGACCGGGCCCACGCGGGTAACGCTTCTCCCTCTGCTTCCCCCAGCTGGCGGCGGGATGAGGGTCGGGCCGCAGTACCAGGCGGTGGTCCCTGATTTCGACCCCGGTAAGTCTTTATTCTATTTTAGAAGGGGCGATTCCTACCTTTCATCCATCCATTTGGACCGTCTGGGTGAGAGGAGAACCCCCCCTTCACCCCCCCACCCCCCCCCGAGGGGGGGTTCCCCCCCCTCGGGGGGGGGGTGGGGGGGTGGAGGGGGTCTCCTCTCACCAAAAAAAAAAAAAATCCCTTCCCATTCCAATCCCGAACACCCCGAGCGAGAACAAGGACCCCCCTTCTCCCACTTCAGCACACACGGTTGATAAAAGAAGTCTCGATGCTTTCCAGAGGGCGCTTTGCAGGCAGTGAGGAACAGGGAAGCTGGCAGGGCGAGAGGAGGCAGGAGATGGCAGTTGGGTGGTTTTTTTTTTTTTTCTTCTCTTTCTTTCTTTCTTTTTCCCTTTTTTTTTTTTTTTTTTTTCACTCCTGGACTCGTGTGTCCATGGACTCCGTGGTAGGGGGGGAACTAGAAGGCATCAAGTTGTAAATATACATATATATTATTTTTTTGAAGATATTGGGTCTGTATTTTAATTTTCTCTCCTTCGAAGAAGCTGCTCTCCTCCCCTCTCCAAAAAAAAAAAAAACCCAAAACCCCAAAATGTTTCACATTCCAGTTATTCTGCTGCGGTTCTCTGTAAGCTAATTTAAAGTGGTATGGAAGCAAATTTTGAGCAAACAAAGGAATTGGGGCTGTGCTGAAAGGCAGGTGCTGGAAGCATGTTAGTACTGATGTATCTCTGTGTATAGAGAGCCAGGCTGTTGACCTCCTTAGTTTGAAATGTAAGCGATTTGGGTTGTGGTATTGTTCTTTGTAAGTGGAGATTGAAGCTAGCGAAAACCCTCCTCCTGTCTCCTAGCGTTTGGAGTTGTCCCTCTGCCCAGCCCAAACTTAATTGAATCCTCCGCACATTGAATCCTCCGCACCTCTTGCCTTAAAACAAAAAGAATGGTGTGGAAAGACAAGGTGTCTCTGTGCTGAATAATCCTGAGAGTTACTATTGTGTGGATCCAGGAAAAAGGATTCTTGTGATCTTCCTCAGACTGTGCGTTAATATCTTGGATGTCTTTTTTTTTTTTTTTTTATTAGATACATGGTTGTTCTTAACTGTTAACGTTGGGGAGGGTCAAAGAGTTTTTTCTGTCTTAATATTACTTGTATTTATTTACGGAATCATTTTCTCCTAGTCCTTCTCCCTTCATTTTCTTGACAAAATAGGATACAAGGTCTTGGCACATGGGAACTCCATTTCTTGGTTGACCAGGAGGAGGAAGGGGGGGGAGGAGGAGGAGAAAAAGTAGGGGGAGGGAGGGGGAGCTGTTAGTTAGGCAGCAGTTGACACTGTTTTTCAATCTGTAGGTCAAACACAGCGATTCTGTTGAAACACGGTGCACATCACACTGGCTATTAGCCAGGTATCACAACAATACTTGGGCTTTTCGGTCGCTCCTGTGAATTGCACTCTTCTGTGTAATTCATTTCCCTAACATAATAGGTGGAGGGGAAAAAAAAACCACTAGGTGCCCCTTCCCCACTATTATGTGCTCAGTCCTACATTGTTCTGGTTTTAACATAGATGTACAGTGACCTATACAAAGGTTATTGGATTCAGTGCTGTGTGGAGTGGGAGGGAGGAAGGAGTGTGTGATGTGGAAGAACACTTTCCTTCTTGGTAAAATATACCCTAACGCAGCATCAGCAGGCGCTCTTGTTTGCGTACACAGTGTAAGATAGGAGATTCACATTAAGTAAAGGATTGGTATTCTGATGACCTTAATGGCATCGGACCCTCCTTTAATGGTCTCTAATTTTTTTTTTAAAGTATACTTTTTAGTTAACTAAGTTTGAGGTGAACTTTTGTCTCCTTGTATATTGAAAAGTTGAGTTTCTGGCCTGTGGAGTTTCCCAGGAATATTTCTGAAATATAACATTTTTCCCTGAGTTTTGTGATCTCTTCTTGGCCCTAGAGGCTAAATAGCCATGTTGTGCTTATTTTTCATACTTAGTCTCCCTGTTCAAGGAAGAAAGCCCTAAATATGCCTAACATGCTGCGCTAAGACTGTATGATGGAAACTGTTAAATTGCCCCATCTCACTGGTACTTTCAAAGTCAAATCTATGTAGTGTTATCAGAGTGCACAGATGCTGCGCCTGTTTCTCGATAGAAATTTTAGGGACTGGTTGACTAAAGAATCCTGAAGCTTGAAGGTTGTTTGGTGTCGATTTGTGGGGCCTTTTGCCTTCAGATTAGCTGGCTGGTAAATTGTGGAGGGTTCGTGCCACTCGAGCTGTGTCTAGGGGCAAAATGGCACAAACTAGGCCTTGTGTGTATTTTTTTTAACTTAATTTTCAGTTATACCTTGGGTTTGGCTGAGGTATATTTGTAACTGCCAGTTCTTACATCAGCATTCTTATGTGGGTGTTCCACTGTCCCCATGCATAGGGGCAGAAAGAACATTTAGTTTTGTTTCATTTCTCAGCTCACGTGTGAGCTGTAGCAAAGAGCAATAGAGCAGGAGAGCCTTTTTGAAATCCTTATCTGTGAGACTATGGGAGAAATGAGAGGTAGAGCATGGCAGTGGTGGGATGTTGGCCTGGGTTTCTTGAATTAAGTAAGTAGCTAGAGAAGAGTGTGAAAGTACCAGAAGGTGTGGTCTGAATGTCTCCTAAGTGGTTGTTTAGATTTAGGGAGACAAGAGACCTCAGCACCTTTTGGTTGATGTGGAGAAGGACAGCGTTTGCATCTCTCCTGTTTGAGCAGAGTGTGAGGAAAGTCATGAAGTGTTGTAGGTTGTGCTGTTTAGTTTTTGCTCAATTCTTAAACTAGAAAATAAGTTCACGTTCTGGATTAAAATGTCTTGGTGTAAGTTTTTAATACTTCTCGTGGCTAAAACTTGCTGTGGCAGTGGCCAAGAACGTGTCTGATGTGATTCATTGACTAAAAACGCTGGTGGCTGGAGTCTCTTTAGGAGGTGGTCCTTACTTACAGCTCCTTTAGTAAATCTCTGCAGTGGCAAGGCTTATTCCGTGTTCTGGCAGAGCCTATAGGTTCTTTGGGAAATTAATGTTGCTATCTTTCCTACCTATCCCAGTCTTCCTTTACTTCGGGAAATTAAGTTCTCACTGCATTGACCCTACTTCTTTTATTCTCTCAGAAACTTAGACCTCTATTGGTATAGTACTTATACCTCTCTTATTATTTGTGTATTAAGAATAGTTGCACAGTAAAGGCAAGGCTTTTGCAGAGGTAATGTGTTTATTAAACTTGCTGATTCAACTAGGGAGAACAGGCGAAATTTTCTGGGCTGAAAATCCCATACTGGAGCTTGCTAGAATCAGTAAAACTTGCACTTTAGCTGTGTTTCACTGTTTGGCCTTGATTCCATAGATGTGATGTGAAAAATTGCTATTGTCTCTCCTATTTCTTCTCTTATTAGAGCTCAGAGTCAAATGTTTGTCAGCTGAAAATTCTATGTGTGTTAAACAAAGGCTGGTATTGGTAGGTCAGCCTTTCTTGTGAGTTCTCAGTCCGAGACATTGAAGGTTTTGAAGAGGGAAGACTATTATGGTTCTTATATTCCATACAAATAAAACCCACATGTCTGGTTAATGCAAAAACTCAGTGGAAGGAAGCATTGCATGTACTAAATCTAAACAAAAATATTTTGTATGGGCAAGCACTGATAATGTACTTGACCATTTAACTTGTTGATTATTAATTTATGCTACTGAAACATTGAAAATAGGAGGAAGAAGCATTAGTTAGCACTTTAACACAGCCAATGATTTTAAGTAAAGATTAAGGCTTCCATAGTGTTGAGGAGTGTTAAATAACTCCCTGAAGAGAATGGTCTCCCCTGGATGTTGACACGTGTTGTGGGCAGATGAGCTTTTTATTTTTCACTCCTTTTTAGTCCTACAACTTTAGATTCCCTCATTTGTTGCGATGGCGGTAAACATACAAGCCACATCTGCCTTTGGACTTCAGTTGTGTTGGTTGTCTTTGGAAAGCAGCTTCTGGGGCTAATTCCAGTGGATACAGATGAGCCAGAGCTGGTTTGATGCAATAATGTCATCTTGTAGAGATCTAAAGTTGGGTTGTGTGTCTGTTGGGAGACTCAATCCCTTGCTTCCAGTGCTGCTCTCTTCCCAGTTTTTTGTTGTACTGTTAGAGTAAAAATGATGGAAGGAAATGCTCTGTAGTGCTTTCATCTCTAGATGCAGGGAAGTCCACTGGAAGGCGCTCACTGCCAGAATGTCAGTAGTCCTTGAGAGGTTTGTTCTCCAGTTCACACTGTTAGCTGTTCTCTGTGGGCTCCTGCACAAAGACTTTATATTCTGTGGCCGCCTTTCATGGACAAGACTTTGTTGTTTCAGTGTTACCAAAAACAAAAGAAGAAAAAAAAAGAAACCAACAACCCTTTTCAATGTAGTCAGAAACTCTGTCAGTGCAGTGGTCTAAGAGGGTAAAAAATAAAATGTGTATACATGTCTATATAGGTAGTCTCTGCCTTATCTTATCTGGAATGCCTGATAGGGAAGTAGTGGTGTGGCTGTGTCCTAGGGGAGGAAGCCGAGGCATCCATCCATCCAACTCTGGCTGTTAAAATGTGCCTACCTTCTGTCTATTTAGGATCAAAGTTGGGAGTATAATAATGGAGCTGTGCCCCTGGGTGGTTGATACTCCCAGAATAGCTGTATTTCTCTGATGATTGTAGAGGCCATATTTCATCAGGTTGTCTTCAGCTCCGTGGTTTTGGGAAGCACCTATTGGTCTATTTAACTGGGAGTGTAACACTTTGACAAGAGGTTGTTAAAAGCCTCCTTATGACTTGCACTTGGCAAGTCCAGCTCCCAGCCAGCTTGTTCTGTTTCTTTGTTTGCAAATAGTCCTGCTCCTAACAGTCCTAATAGTTTGCAAATAGTCTGAGTACCCAGTGACTGTAAGGGAAAATGGTCTTTAAATGAGTGGATTCATCAGAAAGGGGGTAGGAGGAAAAAGTGTGCTCCCCAGGTGAGATTTTGGAATCTCCATCTAAGCAAGTGGAAGAGTCAAAACCAAGCTCTTGAAACTGGAAATACTGGTATCCTGGAAAGCTATCTCATCTCCTCAAATGACTTTGCCTTAAACGCAACTGGCAAGAACTCTCTTGGTGCAAGAGTCTCTTTGGGAAAGAAGGGAGAGTTATAAGGATGTTTGGTGTTATCAGAAATACCAAACCATAATGTACTAATGCCCAATGTATTGGGCTGGCAGAGGCTGCCTGCTATCTTGATAAACCTGATGTGCCTCAGTCCTTTCACTGTTGTCTGACGAGTTATACATTGTCCATAACTAAAGTGTATTTTCCTAATTAGGTAGTGGAATATTTGAATACTGTGGGTTTTCTGTTGAACTTTCTGGTGGGAGAAGAGGAGGTTTTTCCCCTGCCTACAGTCTGCTCAGCCCTTTACTCCCTCATGGGCTGCAGTTGTCTTCCCTTCCTTCTTCCACAAGTCACAGGCTCTCTATGTGCTGTACTGTAGAGCAGATGAGAAGTTCCTTAGTGGGTGTTCCACCAAAAGCTGTTACTGTAACCTTGCTTTTTGGGGCTGTATCAACCCCATGAGCATTTAGGTAAAAGCAAAGGGGGTTCCTCAAGGTCAGGCTGCTCCCCAGAGGCTCTGGGGAAGGGGGGCAGGGGAGAACTGCTGCAGTTTCCTTACCATGCTGGCAACTCGGCTGCTGTGCGTGCGTCTCCATCTTGTCTCATTCCGTAACTGGTGCATACTGTAGGTCCAGTCACTGTGTGAGGCATGAGAGGGTGCAATCTCACTACATCACGTTAAGAGAACGGAGCTGACTTGTACATGCTGACACTTCATCTTATCTGTTTTTCAAATCCATCCTGGAAACAAAAAAAAAAAAGGAGAGTTGTGCTCAAGGGGAAGACTTCATTAACCATATCTCCAGCTCAGCAGGAGCACAGCTGTTGATTTGGTGCTATATCCATCTTACCTCTGGGCATCTCACCGGAGGGGAGACCATTTTAGGCTTGCAGTAGTTAGCTTTCAGTCCGTCTGTTCGCTCCTCTTGTGAAGGGGTGCAGAGGCTGCTGGTGGTGAGCACAGCTCCTGCTCCAGCTTATTCTATGGCTTGGCTTCAGAGCTTTCTCGTTATTCAAATAGTACTGAGAACATCCTTTGCTAACCTGAATGCTGTAGTAAAAAAGCAAGTCTTGAGGCAGCCAAAGCCTGTGACTTCCTTCTGTGCTTGGCACATGCACTGTTTGTATGTGGAGGTAATAGCTGTCCTATCTACTGACAAATGTATTAATGGCCGGACTGGAATTAATACTAGGTAGACTGAGTGCTTTGTTCTTCATAGCTGATTCCTGCTGCTTAATGAGTAGCTCTTAAAACTCTTGTTTTCAGCCCTAGTTAGGTCTGTGACTTGGCCAAGTGACGGCTTAGAGCTCCCTGTGATTAGTCATTATAATTAGCTCGGAAATCTTTGCCTCTGTGATCAAGGTGCACTGTATAATGCGGCTTATAGTGGGCTCTAGTCCTGTCACATACCTTCAGACTGATATAAATGACTGTGCCCTGTTGCACATGTGTGTATTTTTTTTTTTAACTCTTGTAACTTTAATATACATTATCTTTAATATTTGCTAAGCAGGTGAATCTGAAGTAACTGACTCCTTAGAAACTCGTGGTTGATGCCAGTCCATGGTTCCCTCAGGTATAACAATTTCTGGTCATGGCCAAGGCTTGCCTGACCTATTCCTAGTGTAAGGTAAGATTTTGAGATACGGCTGATTGGATCTAGAGACCAAATCAAAAAGAAAACTTTGGGGTAATTAGTAAGACCGAGCTCCCTTCCTAAGAAGTCTGTACCCCTTTCCGCACTGTGTGCCCTTGTGTTTTGAGGCTTTGGCTTGAGAGTATAACAAGATGAACAATCCCACATTCTTCAGTCTTGAAACTTGAAAAAACAGTTTGAGATTCAGTTCTTGAAAATACAAAGTTTATTTGTAAACTAAACTTAGTTTTAAGAAATGCTTTTGTAAGACTTGTTAGATTAGGTGTCTCTTTCTTTAAACTTTACAATCTGTGGTTCCATATAGTACAATGTATAGTTCCATATGAAAATTTTGACTTTGTACTTTTTGAAAGTGCAAGGGGATGCGCTCAGCCTTAGTGAAGGCAGTGAAAGTTTCTCCAGTATATTCTAGAATTGGCCTGCTTTTGTGCTTCTTTTGCTGTTTGTTTTGAAATGCAACTGATTGTGATGTGACTGTCTTTAAGTATTGTAGGTCAAACTCAATAAGCGTGCTTCACTTGTCATGTAAGGTCTGGCGACTAAACAAGTGTGTTTAACCCGACCTTCCAAGTATTGTCAAAAATTCAGTTCTATGCAGCAGCTTGCTCTTTGAACTTCATAAAAGAAGTATTGGTAAATGTTGCCTCTCTGGGGGGAGGAGGCTGCAGCAGTGTGATAAAATTGCAAAAATCCCCTCTTGGGAGGAAATTCTAGTCTATGCTTCCCTCTTCAGCCTTGTCCTTCTGTCGTGCAGGAACCTCTAGGGAACATCAACGGGGTCTCATATGTACCCTGAATGTGTGTAACTATGTAGATCTCTCGAAAAATATTCCCTGCTCTGCTAGGGGCGGGAGGATAAGGTGGTGAGTTTTTGTCCTTAAAGTTATTCCGCCTTCTTTGCTACCTCCCTTTTATCTGTGCTTTTCACCTGAATGGATTTCACAAATAAGAGTTGGAGTGCCTACGGCTTCTAGCTGTCTAATTAGAGGAGTCTAACCACATGGCTATCTGTTTTAGCTCTTCAGTTCTGCTGCCTGTAGCTGTCTGTGATAGCCCATGATGATAATGCGTGCATATACTTTTGGGTGGCTAGATGTCTTGTCAAGTTGGGGTTTAGTTCATATAAGGACTTTGATTTGAAAGTTGGGTATTAGAATATAATTATTTAATGTATTAGTGACCTTGAATTGGTGTGCTTCTGAATGTTATAACTGTTGTATGAAAGCACAACGTAGCAAATGTTTAATTAAAAGTTGTGGCTTCTGGCCTCAGAAATCCCTGAGGAATATGTATAAACAAGGTTTGCACCCAGGGGCACAATGCCTGCCCTCCCCTCTAAACTGTTCCCTGGTGAGAGTCACTGGAGAGGGCGCAGAGGGCCCTGAGTTCCACAGGGGGATTGGAGATGCAGAAAAGCTAAGAAAAACCTCTCTGAAGTAGGAAATGGCCTCCCCTCTTGAGGAACTGAAGCGGCAGGACTGGGAAAGTCTGGTTTACATAACAGCATTGCTTTTGAAGCAGCTTTTTATTTGCAGCTTGCGTTGAAATGTGGAATTTTTCTCTTCTCTCTGACTTCCTTTGCCCTCTTTGGTGGTTCTTTTGTCCGTCTGTTCTCATCAATTACAGCGGTTTGAGTCTTGGCTATATGTGAATGGGAGTAGAGGGAGGATTCTTCACCTCCTCCCTGCTTTGTATTGAGAGCTGGCCACCTTGTGTAGCAGGCACTGTTGGCTGGATTTCTATACAGTTCTGCATTTAGGTTGCTAACAGCTGCATGTGAAGCTAGAATTGCTGCATCTATAATCCAAGGGTTTTTTTGTGCTGAACAGCACAAATGATCTGTAGATACTGGCACATGCGTATATTCCTCTGGCTGACATCTCCCCATCCTGATGAGGGGCTGCTTTGGGTGCATTCTAGGGATGAGGGGTGGAGAGGCTGTAAAGGCAGGCATAACAGGTGTAGCACTTGTACTTTCTAGGTATTGTTTTCTGTCTGGGAATCTTAAAGATGTCCCTTCTGGGACCTTTGAGCTGATTTGTGCAGCTGCCACCATGCTGTTCATGACAGTAGCCATGGGAACACAAGTAGGATGATACAAGTTTAAAACTCCCAACTTGTTGCTAGGCAGACACAGCTCCATGTGTGGATTAAGTAGTCTTAACAGCAAACCCCTGTTCTGATATAGTACCTCTTCTGTAAGGAAGATGACTCTGCTCACCCCAAATTCTGAGTCTTTAGGCTGACAGAAAACAGCCCCAAAATGGTCCCCTGACACCAGGCAGCCTTGGAGGAACCCCTCTTATTCACCCTACTAATGAGTATGTGGTGGCTGGGTGAGCATGAATTTAATTAGGTAGGTTTCGATGCAACCTTATCTTAAAACCGAAGTTCTGTGAAGTAAAGCCATGTGCCGTCCAGTGTGAACACTGCGCTGCTCGTATAGTCTAAAAGCTGTAGCCTGCATTAAAATAGATACTGCTGAAAGTGACATACACTCTGCAAACAAAGGTCACTGGCTTAAAATATCACAAGATCACTTCTAAACCCCAGCTGTAAAAACTTAAAATTATGACTAAGGCAAGGTAAACACCTTCAAAACTTACAATGCTTTTGCACGCTGTTAGCATAGATGCTGGCATATGCTGGATGAGCTGGCATAGACCTCTTAACTTGGGTTATCTTCTAGTGATGAGTTGCTTTGTCCCAAGCTTGTATTTTGGCACTTCTTGTTCAAGAAATAAGGGCAGCCCATTCCTTTCCTATTATTTTTGTTGTCGATGCCTGACAAAGGATATGTCGCAAATTATAGGGGCTTGAAGGGGACTGGAGACCCAGACTCTTAGGCAGGGATGGTCCTTGTGCGCTTCCTGCAGGCTGAGCTCCAGCATGCCTTTGTCTCTGCAGCTATCGGCTTTCTGTGTCACTGCCGTGATTGGTTACGTGCTGGCCACTGGTTTAAACGGATCCTTTTTATTTTATAAACATTTGCTGCACTGTAGCTGTCATTCTTGTTGGAATAAGGCCATTTATAGAGATGCTCCCAATTACCACCTGCTCTTTTTTTCTTAGCAAAGTACACTCTTGCCTAATTTAACCTCCCACAGCAACTGCTTTGAAGTTGTTTTCCCTTTGCACCTTGGCTCACTGCTATCCCTTTCCCCTCTGACCACCCTAACAACCTACATTTGTCCTTGCTTGTCCTTCCAGAAACTACCTGCTTCTGAGGGGAAAAAAATGCGTGCTTGGTTTGCCCCAAATGTTTTTGTAGTCAACTATTATAAGAAAAGATTGCTTTCCTTTAATATGCCTCAGCCCTCTTTTTTTTGTTTCCTAAGTTGCTATTTGTGGTTCTCCCACTTTCGTTATAATTCATGTACAGCTTCTAGATCCTGTGTCTGCCCACCCTCTTACAAACCCAGGCCTGCTTGGGTTTCTGTCCTTTTCTCTGGGCTCCAGCCCCCCTGTGCTTTTTCCCTGTGCTTTGTCACTCTAGGAGAGACCATCTCTGTGCCTGAGCCACATGGTTGTTTTTCTTCCGAGTTCCATCTGAGGACAGAAGAAAATGGTCATGATTTTTACTTTGATATAATTTTGCTCTAAAAGAGGGGACAGTGTAGCAGGACGCAGCACCCTGACCTATTTTACAACTTGCATGCCTCTGTGGTTATGGTGTTTGCCCGCTTCTCAAGAATTTAAATAGCAGTGATGTTTTCACCTTTTCAGGGTCCTTTCTGAAGGCTTTATTGCATCGCTGAAAAAACTTTGCCTTGCCTTGTTCTCTTGCGGAAGCCTTGAGGTGCTGTTTGCTCTTGTTGGAGCAAAAGCTCTTCCCCCGAACTTGAGCCCAGTAGAGCATCTCTGTCTTTTGCCAGTCACGTCATGCTTCTCGTGAACTGTTGGTGCTGTAAGCAAACAGGTGTGTGAAAAAGGTGAGAAAGCTGATCCCTCCTGCAGCCAGGGCTGCCCTGGGGGTGGGCTGAATGCTTGGCTGCAGCCTCCAGCAGACCTCTGCCTGCTGGGCACTGAGGCTGAGATGCCATGAGTAGCTCTAAAGCCTATCCTACAAGTTTGGAGAGAAGAGGAGGGAGGTCATCTCTCCTGTTCTGTGAATAAAGCAGACCTCGGGGTTCCTGGCTGACTCAAATCTACAAGCAGTGAGGGCTGGCAAGCGCTCTCAAGTGCTTTTCCTTTTCTCTGTTCACTGTAGACTTGGGTTCATTGTTGGGTGTGCTGAGTTGGGTGGTGCTGATGGGAGCCAGAAGGGTACAGCTGGATTTCATCTAACAATCTCATTGCCTCTTTTCTCCTCTTAGGTTTTATACAAGTATTAAATAACTTGGAGGAGAGTCTTGCTGGTGGGAACTTGGTGGCAGAGGAAAGATGTTTTTTCAGAGCTGTCCTCTGGCTTTCAGCCCAAGATCTGAGTTGCTTGGCAAATTGTTTCCTCCTGTGCATAGTGCCTATGAGAAGTTGGGCTGATCTCTGGGAAACAGATGCATTTTGCTTTAGCTACTTCCACATTTTGAGTGGGTTTTCAGTCCTCTTCGTTCTTAAGATGATTGTCTTGTCTTGGACAACTTCAGGTGAAAACTGCAAGCTGTTGTCCACCTGCAGGTCTGATGATAGGGCAGGTGCAAATCTAGCCATCCTGCTGATGGTCTGAAAATTAGCAAGGGTATCTAGGCATGTATTTGTGAGTTTGGGTGAAAAATTACTACTGCTGTTAGAGCAGAAACTAAGATGGTTGGAATTGAGAGGTGCTGCAGTTTGCTTTCGTGCAGCTAGTGACTGAGGAACATCTGCATGCTGATCCAGGAGCAGAGGTGGGCAGCACTTTTGTCTGACAGAGACTGGTTTCTGCCGCTCCAAAAGGATGGATGTAGATTGAGAGGACCTTTATAAATGTTCAAGGTGTTTAAAGCATCTGTGTGAGTAGTTATATTAGGCAAATTGATGTCCTTTATTGTATTTTGGAGGATGGGGGATGACTAAAGACAGAACTTCTCAAACCCCCAATAAGAATATTTTTTAAGGGTCATAAAAAAAATAATAAATTATCTGTCGGGGGAATTTGGCTTGGAAGCAGTCCTTATGGCTCTGAAACTTGCTGGAAAGATGCCTTCTTTCACGTCCTCTTACCTGAGCCCTTGCAGAGAGGCTTTGGGAGCAGCTACTGGTCTCCTTGAAACCAACTATCTCCAGCTCAGTTTGGTGCAGTGCTGCCCTGTCTGGTTACCGTTTGCTCTGCAGCGGCTGCTGTGTTTTCCAGAGCAATACCTCCCAAGCAGCAGCGTGTCCTTTTGTTTTCAGCTCAAGAGAAGGAAACTACTAGGCACAGTAGCTTCGCTTGCAAAAATGATTTCGGTGTCTGCTGGGGGGGAGGGGGTGGGAGGAGATTTGATGTGAGGTCTCTGAAAGAAATGGGTAGGAGAAACCTTTCCAGTGACTGTATAGTGCCTATATAAATAAAGGCAATGGATTTAATTCATGCTGCCAGAGCTGGGACAAAGCTTGGATGGAGCAGGTGCACACTCAGAGCTTGCTTAAGTTGGATAGATGCCTACTGAAATGTTTATCAAACATGAGAATAAAAGGAAAAGGCTTCTATTTAACTTTTTTTTTTTGATGATGCATTTTAAAAATAACTTAAATTTCTAAAGTGAGCAGCAGTTACAGCCAGGGTTTGAAAAAGGGACTTTGTGCTTGTAAGCCACAGTGGGAAATGTGTGCTGCATTATACCCCACAGTGGGAAGGGATAAAATGATTGGGTAGTGCTTGCTTACTGGGGGGGTTTGCTGGTGTTGCAGTGGGGTTCTCCTTGTGTGCCAGGCTTACCTTCATACTTTTGTTATTTGGTTTTTGCTCTTTCATCAGTGGATGTAATTTGGCTTGATACCTGTATTTCACTGCTGTTGAAGTGATTCTGAGTCTCTGGAGTAGGAAAGAATGAATCTAGTCAGTCTTAGTTCAGTTTTACCCCTGTCAAACTATGGCACACAATTGAGGCACTGGAGCTGTCTTCAGGCCGAGGAAGACACTACTGCACTAATGTGCTAATTTTATACTTTCACTTGGCAGGTTGCCTTTGTAATCAAAGGGCTGGAAATTTTTCTGTTTGAACGAAATGTTCTAAGTAGCTGTTTTCTAGGTGGAAATGGATTTGATATGGGATACTGCCTTCAAAAGAAATCCATCTTTCCGTATCTTTCTGGGCATAATCATTCCAACTCAACTTCTCCTTCCTGACTAAGTGAAGCTATAGTCAAGACCTGGGTAAGGCTCACCTGTGAATTTTCCTTGGCAGAGGTGTATCTTGTCAGTCTCTGTGCATCTGATGGAAATAGAGATGGGGATGTTATCAGGAAGCATGTGGAATTTTTAAGCAATAAATTTCAATGGAACCACTCTATTATGTGTAATTTTCTCCTTGTTTGGGTGATAGTTATTGTGCACACTTGGTGGAGGGTATGGTTGAAATATAAAAGCTTATTTTAAGCAAGTTTGGAAGAGAATGTCCTGGTGAGTTGTACAGTACCTGGCACACAAGGATTATGCAGCAGGGAGTGAGTATCTGCTTGTCATCAGTAGTGTAAAAGTAATTAGAACAATCTTTTGCTGCCCTTGGTTTTTTTGCCCTTTGTTTTAGGGAATCAGTGAGCACTGACTAGAGAACATATGTATCCAGACTTTGTGCAATGCAAATGTCCACGGGAGCAGGACAATCACAGAGCAATCATATATTTTTAAAGTGGTTTGAAATGGAATGTTAACTCAAAGGCTGTGTTATATTACTAGAAAGCTTAAAACAAATGGCAGAATTGCTTCCAGGCTGTGTGAAACTCGTGTCTTTCTAGTGTCTTTCTATTGCCTTTGATTTTTTTTTCTTAAAGTAGCTCTCAGTGTTCTTCTGTATAGAATTTGAAATATGCTTTTTTTTAATGAGCCTCAAATTTCAGCTTCTCTAATGCCATAATGAGACCTGACTGCTCAACTTTGTTGCTTCGAGTTTAAGATGAAACAAAGCTCTGTGTGCCGTATGTTAAAAGGACAAATGGACTTGACAACAAGAATGTGTTTTATCTTCTGCGTTTTGGCAAGACTCTAGTCTTAGAGGGCAACTATAAGGAGAGAGAAATCAGTGAAGACGCAAGAATGATGCGAGAAGCACTTGTGAGATCAGCAGAGCTGGAAGCTGAGTTTTGAATGGGGGGGAGGGGTGGAGGGGAGGACAGGAAGAGAACCAACTACGAAAAGATGAAAAATGGCAGTGGGGAAAACGCTAATTTAAAAGAAAAACAAATCTCATGCTGTTAGTATCCTCTTTAGAAGTTTGACTATTCTTTCTGCTGTTTTATCATTTGATAGATTAAATGTATAGTTGCCTGTTCAGGTGAGTGCAAATCCACTCTTCCTGTACCTTGGAGAATATAGTCATGAATTGATTTCCTGGGATCAGGAGACCTCCAGGCTGGTGGAGGAGGGATGGTGGAAGGGGAGCTATATGTGTGACAGTAACTTAGTAGCCACAGGCTGCTGTATCTGAAGGCCTGATACATCCATGCTGAGGTGAGCTGCTGCTTCTGCCTACAGCAGCTGTTCTTGTCTGTGTTAGGGACTGACTTACATAACTCAGTACTGCTCTGGCAACCTGGGCAGATATGCAGCTTGCCTGGTGATAGGAGAACCAGAGCAAGCCTGTTCTTCCTTTCCCTCCTCCTAGGGAAGGAGGGCTGTGGCTTTCTTTACTCATGTTCCCTGTCCCAGTCCTGCAGCTGTTCAGGCCTTTCAGCTGGAACACTTCTTTGCTGTGACTTTTGTTCTACCCAAAAGCAGTTTGCTCAGAAATTGAGGACTTAGAGCGGGATGCAAGTTAAGTTAGGCACTTGCTATTGTTGCTGTCACTTGTGATTTCCTGTGACCATCAGCTAAGTTTGCTGTCCCCACTGCATACTGTTTATTTGGCCCTGCTGTGCTGGGCTTGGTGAAACTTGGTCACTATGGACCTAACGACTTGCTTGCCATAACCTGCATTAAAGATGTGTGTGGGATCACAAGTGAGCATTTCAGCCGTACTGTTGGTATATTTTGCTCTCCCATTGGTTATCCTGCCTGTCCTGTGAAGCAGGGCAGTGTCCCTTTGTACTGCTGTTGGGGCATGGGGGCATCGTGTGTGATTACCTTATGCTGGCCTGTAGGCTGGTGGAAGTGCGAGTGAGCCAAATGAACTGCTGGCTCTGGGGAATGTGCCTGAGCCAGGTGCAGGAGAGCCAAGCGTTGTAAGTCACCATGCAGGCTGGCTCTTGGCACAATATTCTGCTGAGTAAAGTGGTGAAACTTGCTTTGCAGGGTCTAGACTCTGAGTTTGTCTCTGAGTGGATCTTCTCAAGTCTTGTTACTTATGTTCAGGCTTGAGTTTTATGGTACAGGTCTCCTTCCTCCATCTATGTTTTACTGCACATAAATTCTTTGCTAAATACTTAGGTTGAGGGGCCCTTATGACTTTCCACCTCTAACCTCCCTTCTTTGCAAACTCCTTGTTTCATCCCTGAGCGGCACAAAGCACTGTATCTCTTTCAGTGATGGAAATGCTGTTAGTTACCTACATTTCTAGACCTTTCTGAGTCTAGGCAGGCCTTGTCTAACTCTGATCTTCTGGGTCATGCCAATTCCTTCTCCTTGTGCTATGCAACAGCTCAGCCTCCCCCTCTGAAAAACATGCAATATTGCAGTCACTAGTGTGCTGTTCCTGTGCAGTGCGTTCAGAACAGGACTCTCTGCTGTTGGGCTGTCACTGCTGGATGTAGCAAGCATTTACTTGGGTGGTGAATTTTGCCAGACGTGCCCAGGACCCTGTCAGTGATAACAGTACCAGCACAAAGTCCTGCTGTTAGACAGATGCGAGATCCTTGTCATGCTTGGATCACAGTACTGTTACCACCCTCTTGTTTCACAGATGTGTCTGGGTCACACAGCTGTAGGGTGACAAAGATCATCTTGTCAAAGCAGATGTTTAAGTTACTATTTAATTTACATTGTAGTGAATTATAGCTGAGTGGAGCAGGAATGTGGGCTAATGTTGGGGATGGTGGGAACACTGCCTCCAAATAGCCACAGGTAAACATTCTTTGGTTGTGGCCACACAAAGGACACTAGGATTTACAGTTAGCCTCTGAAGAACTCTCTGGGGTATATCTGACTGCTAGGGATGGCTTGTGAAGCTGGCTGATAGGTTCCTTCCAGCATTTAGATGTGTAGTGATAAGAGAAGGCGGGCAGCGGCAGGGGAAGAAAAATAACTTGTTCCCCTCTTTCAGTCATTTGAGTGTTGAGAGTACACAAACTCGTCCTGGGATTGGGAGAAATGAATGCTATTGCCTACGTGTCTTTTGGTACTTCCCCTCACATAGAGGAGCTTGGAACATCCCTGTGTTGCAGGGAAAGTAGCCACTGTTCCCGTTTACGACAGGACTTCCAGTGCACAGGTAATTCAGGTACTAAGATGAGTAACTGGCACCTCTGCTCTGCATTTGTGTTCTCTGTAGCTAAGCTTTCATCAAGTTCTTGTTTCTTATTCAGTTAGTGGCCAGCTGGGTCAACTGCCTTTGCACAGTGGAAGCTGGAATTGAATAAATGAGAAGCCAGTTGGGAGGTGAGCCAGGCTGGTATGCAGGTTATGTGGTGACATTTCTTCCCCTTCCATACCTCTTTTGGCCCAGTGGCTTAAAACCTTGTTCTGAATAAGCATCCTCCAGTTGATTTTTCTAATGGGGAAACAGGCAAGGCTTCTTCTAATAAGGGAAAGTAAGCTTGGTTTAGGTTCCTTTGTCCTGCAGCAAAGAACACTAACATCTGATGGTAAGAGGTCATGGTGCGGAAAAGAATCTAAAAAGAGCTTGGTTTCATTAAGCAATGTCACCTAAAATCTTGACATGTGAGAGTCATTTCCACTTGGCATAGACTGTGGCAGGTGTTTCACCATAGGAAACTCATTGCTTGACTTCCATTGTGACCTTGAGCAGACAGCTGAACCTTATCTCAAAATGTTAGGCAAGAAACCAGTAGCCTGAACAGAGTGGGTGTTTCATGTGGCAGGGCTGGAATCCCCCCTGTCTGATTTGGTGACAAGTAAGATGGGGAGAGGAGGTATCAGTGTTAGTGGTCTGTCTTGTTAACAGAAAATTGATGCATCTGAAGTCTGGTCTGACTACAGCAGACTAATTAAAGTTCTGAAGGTAAAACAGGAGGAAATTTTCCTTTGTAATCTGTCTTCCAAAATTCAAAAGTGTTTCTAGCTGCAGGCTAACTAAGGTGCATTAACTATTCCACTGTGAATTCCTTGTGGAGACAGTGTGCTTGCTCTATCTTTACTGCAAAGTAAAAGCAGGTGCACCCAGTGCTTGACTTGTCTGGCTATCTCAGGGAGGAGTCTGCATTTGTGCACTGCAAGGGGAGAGGAAAATGTCTCTAGCAGGGAAGGCAGAAGCTAAATTTACACATTTCCCTTTCAGACTGCTTGGAAGGAAGAGAAATATATAGCAAATAAATGTGTGTTGGGGTTGGATTCTATTGTACTAGATCTCTGCTGTGCCTGATGAGCAGTGTTGACATGTCTCAAAGTTTAATTCTTTCTCTCTGCCTGTAATGGAGTGATGAGGGATTGGAAGGTTGCCTAGACTGTCCAGTGCTGCTTCTATAAAGGCATATTTCTCTGGCTTATCTTAACTGGTAGTTCATGATGCTGCCTTGCTTGCTTGCTTGTGCAAGAATTGGTGCTCCCAGGGATTACTGGAGTGGTAGGGTCCTCTGCTCTTTCTGCTTTGGTGTTGTCCTTATTTGTGGAATGTCACCTATGTAGGTGAAGCCTGGCACGGTGGAGGAGCCACAGTACTGGAGCAGGAGAGTTTCACTGGCTTAGAAGAACCCCTCTTCTCCTTAAACAGAGGGTTTGGAGAATGTTTCTTGGCAGTTCCTCTGCCATGATTTTTCTGTGATTATTTCACCAGGGAGGTTGTGAGGACCTGGCGTCCTGTCCCCTGAACATCTAGAAGGGGAATACAGGGTATTGGAGAAGGTAAGGGAACTCTTGAGGCACTGTGTTTTGGTGTGCTGGATTCAAGCAGGTGCCTCAAGTGGCATTTCCCACACTCAGAGGCCTCATCTGCTGTGAAAGCCGGAGAAGTGAATGACAGGTGATGCTAACAGAAGCATGCTCAGTTGTTCTGGATTCTTCCCTAGCTGCCTGCCTAAATAAACACCCTCTGCATCAATCACACCATTGTCTCATGCATCTGAGCTAAGCTAATTTTCCCCACGATGGTGTAAACAAAAAAATGAATTCCAGATCTTGATTAGATGACAACTCCAGCACTGTCCCCTGCTAGCAGGCAATGAGGGGACACTTGGTCTGTGGAGACACCGTGGCATTTGTCAAGTCAGCCATGTGCAAGGTAGCTAGAGGGTGCTGAGTGCCTGCTTCATCCAGCACAAGTCCTTGTGGCGGAGCTGAGGTTTGTTCCAGCCTGCTCTGAGAGAGCTGTGTTGAGGTATCATGCAAGTGCTGGCTGTTTGGAAATATTAACAGAACTCGTGTACAGTGAGCTCTTGGAAGGCAGAGATTAAAAGCAGGTCCTAAATGTCTGCTGTGGTCTATCAAAACCACGGTCTATTGGATGGTGAAATTGCCTTCTTAGGCTCAGTTATAACAGAGCCTTAGGGTACCCTGAGGGAAAAAGGCTCTTGTTACTCTGATATGGAGGCATAATTTAAAGAGGCCTCTCTCAGGGTTCAAGGCCTCCTGGTGACCTGCTTTACCTTGAAGAGCTGCTATCATGACATGGACAAGCAGAAGCTGGTCCAGGGCTGTGACCAAGTACACCTTGCTGTAGTTTGATGTGCATGTTATGACAGATGAGTAGGCAGATGAGCTGAGAAGAGAGTAGGAGGTCAGAGTAGCTAGAAGAACTCCTGGATCTATCCGCCAAACAGCCATTGTTCTAATCAGCGTCTTGTGGGAATGGTTTATGGAGAGAAGAATGAAACAAACACTGGCTTAGCAACCTGCTTGCTAGTGTGCACCAGTCGTCTTGAAAATGTGTTTCTGTCAAGCCTATTACCAGCTATGCAGAGCATTTTGCGTCTCAGACAAGTTGGTCTGTAGCTGTACCCTGGTTATCGTCAGACTTTTGCAGGATATGTGCATCACGCTAATATAAATTATGCATCCTTTTGGTGACAAAACCCCCCACTACTCGCTCCTTGAAACTTTTGAATTGTGAGAGTGTGAACACTGTGGTGTGCTAAGCAGTGAGTCTAAAGTGTGTGGTGCTCACTTGATCCTTACTCAGTGCAGCATGTATAAGGGAGCCTGATGGGAGCTCCTGGGTTCAGAAGCAGCTGCTGGAAGCCCGGCTGCCTGCTGCTTGTGCCTGCTCAGCTCTGTGAAGTTTTATGCTTTTAAGTGAATGATCATTCTTGGTAGTTGGTCCAGGGGCTGGGAAGGAAGGTGTGCAGCACCATGTTCTGTTGTAGAGCTGCTTGTAGGGAAGCAGAGAGCAATGTTGCTGGTATTTAGAGAGCAGTTTTTAAGGCTCATCTTTCCAAGTACACCATGACTAGCTCTGATTGAGAGCCTGCAAAGTTGCTCTTGTCACTAGTTTGCAAAGCTCTTTCCTCGTGGCTTTATCAATTATGGCTTTAAAAATAAACCTGGAATTATTGACTGTGTGTATGTCTCTGATGGTCAGATATCATGTTAGCTCATCTTTGAGGCAGAGATTATAGGTGAGCTGCTGGCAGGCAGAAACGCCTTATATGGGTGCTGAGTGTCTAGCAAACCCCACTCTTCTACCAGTGAAATTCCCTGGGAGGTGATTGGCTATAGCTGTACAAAGCACAGCTCTGCCAGGATAGCATGATGCATGCTGGGAATGCTCTGGGAATGGTTTTGTACTTAGAACTATTATGGAGCAAATCAATGAACTTAAGCGCATAAATTCCATGAACCAGAGTCCAGCTGGGTTAGTGGAACAAGTCCCTTTGGGTTGAAGGGCTGTAGGCTGGGCCTTGGATTGCTATTTCTCCAGTATCTCGATTTATGATGCAAAATAACTGTGGGTTTTTTTCCCCCTCTTATTTCCCCTTTGTGTAGCTGGTTTTAATCCACAGTATTGTCTTATCCTATCACCTGTGATTCTCCAAAATTGTAAACTGGCAAGAGACTTGGTTAAAGCTTAGCAATATGTTAAAACCTTTGTTAGTTTTCTAGGAGCTTTTATGAAAAGAGCAACCAGATTTCTAGAACCTAAATGCCTTGTCCTCATTTGTTTAGCTTTTCCTTTTAATAGCTATCTCCAGTGATCTTTTCCAAGCAGTTCACCTGGTGCAGAGGTAAGACTTGCTGTTCCGAACTTTTCAGAATCACTTCTGCTCACCTGCCTCCTAAAGGCTCTGTACTCGGTACCCACTGTTGCAGCACCTTGGTTGGAATAAATTGATGTGGCACTTGAGGAAGGATGGACTGGGGAAGTAGGGGAGAAGGCTTGTACCTGAAGCTGCCAAGGCATAGGTAGCCTCCTTTTTTATGGGTAGTAGCTTGCTTTTATTTCTGGTTCATTAATTTATTCCTTCATATTCCTATGCATTAGTCTTTGAAATACTGCTAGAAAAGAATAAGCATAGATGTAGTTCCTTCTGTTCTGAAGTCTAACAGAGATAGATAGATAGATAATATCATTAGCTTCTCTGTAGCTAACTTATCCTCCTTAACTACTGCTTTATGTTCCCAGGTCTTCTAGAAGACCTTGCTGACTTGCATCAACACACGAAGTCTGCAGTGCTGTAAATAACAGAGTGGTTCAGTCTCATTTTTTTTCCACCCAACATTTTACCAGCCAGAGTTAAAATTCCTTTTTATTGGCATCAGTGTTCCTGAGCTAGGGCTAGACTTTCTCTAAGCACTTAATAACCTATCAAGTTAAATTTTGGAGAATGATGTGGGATTTGAGGGACGGTAGTTGGTCCTGCCTTGCCTTTTGTTGTATTTTGGCAATATTCCCTGCAAAGGTACTCTGTGAAGACATTGCAGAATGTCAGAACATCCTTGGACTCAGCCTGAAGGTTGCTGTCTGTCTTAACCTGACCCGAGGAAAGGAAGGCTTAGTTCAGCAGTCTCTGAGAAGGAGCACACCAGACGAACACAGAGTATTTAGATTTCCTGGTGAAGTTCTGCTGCTGAATTGATTTGTGCGTACCAACCAGTATAACCATGGAGCAGCTTCCATCTGCTGCAACTGTAGACATACTGTGGTGCAACTACTTTTTCACTGATAACTGCTCAGTTTAACATCCTCTCATCTTCTGTATCTGTACAGAGATTTAAGTTGTCATCACTGTCCCTCCTTGGGGTAGCAGCTATAAGTAGGATAGCTATACCCTGCAGTGAGATTCCTGGGTATGAGAACTTCAGGAACTTCTTTTGATAGCTCAAGGGTATGGGTATCATCCTCCTGCTATGTTCCTTTAGTAGGTCAAGTAAAGCTTAGGCCTTGTAGCACAAGTCTAGCTACAGATCTGCAAGGACCTAGGGTTCTGGCTTCTCTTTCTTTATACTAAAAAACTTTCCTTGTATGAGCTGAGCTAGGGTGAGAGCTGGATCTGCTGTAGTTAAGGCTGTATAACTCTTACGAAGGAACTCCAGTTAGCTGTGAATAGCTTGTTTTCCTTTTCCTTCTCCTTCCCAGTAGGGTGTCCTATTTAGAAAGGAGTTTTGTGAAACCTTAAATGATGTTTAGGAAGCTGCAGACTTTGCTAGGTAGGTAAAGCATCACATATCCTATTAGACAGCACTCTGAGGCAGCGAGCCCAAGGATGCCTTCCTGTTGTCTTGCAGGAGTGTATAGTTTCTGCTCTCGCTTTGTGTCCCATCAGGTCAGGATTGATTTCCTGGAGATCTATGATAGTTTGGTCCCTGGAAAGGCCTGTCTCTGAAGCAAAAGGGGCACTGCTACCAAGACACTTACACAGGTAACTGGCCTGACACTGGCCTCAGTTCCCATTAGCACTGGAACTGGATGTGCAAATGCTGTTGGTGTCTGTGCTGGAAAAGTTACGAAATACTTGAGGATGTGACTGCTGCAGGAGAGCTACTGCACTTTGCAACTCCACCCTCTGGCCCCCCTCAGTCCTCCCAGAAGGGGCATGTTTCTGTTTCAGTCTGCAGTGGAAGTTTTCTTCAGCAGGCATGGGGATCTGCCTGTGTTGGTAAGCTATTAATACTGGCAGATTCATTCTTTGGATGTGATGGATAGAAGCCTGCTATGGCCACTGTTTCCTCCATGAGGTAACTTCAACTGACTTTCTGTGGCCTTCTTGGTTTGAAGTGCAATGTAGTAAAAATTCCCCTGGATCTGTCCTTGCCTGGCTTCCTGCCGTGGAACCCAGAATGCTGTCCTGATAGTGGCCTTCAGACTTCCTAGCCTTCTGTGTGTATTTCTGCAAAGGGCTGAGCGTTGCCAACACAGAATAACCAGATTGGAAGAGACCCACCGGGTCATCGAGGCCAGCCATTCCTATCAAACACTAAACCATGCCTCTCGGCACATCGTCCACCCGTTCCTTAAACACCCGTGCCTGTTCCAGTGCCCAATCACCCTCTCTGTGAAAAATTTTTTCCTAATGTCCAGCCTAAACCTCCCCTGGCGGAGCTTGAGGCCATTTCCTCTTGTCCTGTCACTTGGAAGAAGAGACCAGCTCCCTCCTCTCCACAACCTCCCCTCAGGTAGTTATAGAGAGCAATGAGGTCTCCTCTCAGCCTCCTCTTCTCCAGGCTAAACAACCCCAGCTCTCTCAGCCATCCCTCATAAGGCCTGTTCTCTAGCCCCTTCACCAGCTTTGTTGCCCTTCTCTGGACTCGCTCCAGAGCCTCAACATCCATCTTGTGGTGAGAGGCCCAGAACTGAACACAGTACTCGAGGTGCGGTCTCACCAGTGCTGAGTACAGGAGGAGAATAACCTCCCTGGACCTGCTGGTCACGCGGTTTCTGATACAAATCAAGATGCCATTGACCTTCTTGGGCACCTGGGCCACTGCTGGCTTGTCGGCTGTCAACCAACACCCCCAGATCCTTCTCCTCCAGGCAGCTTTCGAGCCAGACTTTTTTCCTAGTCTGCACAGGGTTGTTGTGCCCCAAGTGCAGGAGCCGGCATTTGGCCGTGTTAAACCTCATGCCATTGGACTCTGCCCAGTGGTCCAGCCTGTTCAGGTCCCTTTGCAGAGCCTCCTGACCTTCCAGCAGATCGACACTTCCACCCAGCTTAGTGTCATCCACAAACTTGCTAAGGGTGCACTCGATGCCTTCATCCAGGTTGTTGATAAAGACATTGAACAGGACTGGACCCAGCACTGAGCCCTGGGGAACCCCACTTGTCACTGGCCTCCAGCTGGATTTAACACCATTTACCACCACGTTCTGGGCCCGGCCAGCCAACCAGTTTTCCACCCGTGAGAGTGTGCGCCTGTCCAGGCCAGAGGCCGACAGTTTCTGAAGCAGAATGCTGTGAGAAATCGTGTCAAAGGCTTTACTGAAGTCCAAGAAGACTATATCCACAGCCTTTCCCTCAGCCAGTAGGTTGATCAGGTTAGTTTGGCAGGACCTGCCTTTCATGAACCCATGTTAACTGGGCCTGATTACCTGGTTCTCTTGCATGTGCTTCATGATAGCACTCAAGATCATCTATTCCATGCCTTTTCCTGGCACTGAGGTCAGAATGACAGGCCTGTAGTTTCCTCAGTCATCCGTCTGATCCTTAGGATCCCTTCCGCATTCAGTCACTTTCTGTGGTAGTTGGAAATAAATCCATGTTCATACAGCTTTTTCTTCAGAACTGGCGAGCATAAGCATTCTAGTAGACAATCTAAGCTTTTGTTGTGACAGTGCTTGAGAGGACAAAACATGGGGCTTCTGACTGCAAAGCAACTTAGTGGGTTAAGGTCTTCATGAATCAGTAATGAAATGCAGGGAATCCCAATCCAAGGAGCACCTCTTCTAGGTCTACGAGAAGAAAATAGTTTTCTTGGATTTGTGTTTTGTTTTAATAAATGGAGTGGGTTTTTTGGGTGTCTTGGGAACTCTTGGCTCAAAGTCAGAAGGTCAGGCTAACACAGATCCTCATAACCAGAAGTAAATGATACCTGGGACTGGTTCATGGATGATAGTGTTGTGTTTCATGAAGGCCAGGTAGCTCTTTAGGGCAGGATTCAGTACATGAAACAACACTTAATCTCTGCGGAAAGGTCATGGATGTGATATATTTGATGTGAGGACTCAATAGGGGAAAAAAGTAAGTCATTATCTTTCAGAATCTACTTTCTGATCCCCAAGTATGGCATGGAAAAAACAGAAGATGTATTCTTGGGATATGTTTAGGATTAAAAGTGAAAAGCTTTAAATGGAGATGACTCTTGCGCCTAAGTTATTCAGAATGTTTTCTGGCACTAGTGAATTCAAGTATATTTACTTCATTTAAAAATCTAAACCCGGTATATATGAATTTAATTAGTGATAACATGAGATCAGAGTTACTTTTTGTCCTTGCTGTTTCCCTGTCACAATGAAGGACACTTTTATGTAGACTGAGGTGTTGTACTTGTTTCTTTAGGTTTGCATTATGACACTAGGTCTTTATTTATGTACCATTTCAGAGCCCCCAGGATACATAACCTTCTGTTTGAGTTAACAATATTGATACTTTCTATTTCTGACATTTTTCCTCCCTGCTCTATCTTATTTCAGAGATAAACCAACTGGCGACTTATTACTGTAGTGTGCTGTGATGTTTCAGTCTTACTTCTGAGTGGTGATAAATGCATCTTGTATTTAAAGCTTTGTTTGAAAGCACACCTGATGGAAATTATGGGCTAACTCAGTTAGGTGTGACACGTTTCTCATTCCTAGATGTGCAAATGAAGTTCTGAGTTCCTACGGCTAGCTTCTTGGAAAACTTGTAGGAAAGGGCAGGTAGAAAGAAAAGAGAACTAGTTTTCACTCCCAGTGTTTCAAAACTGCAGGAGGCATTACACTTGCGGGTGATGTGCGAGGTGAACAAGACTAAATATCTTTGCTAGGATGTAATGAGACAGGGCAGTGCTTACTCCGTGATAACGCAGGGCATGACACGGAGCTTTCCCTCCGTCCGGTGTGTGCACACATCTTGTTCTATCAAAGGTTTTGGTGGCTCGGGAAGATCCCTTTCTAATTACCAAGTGTTATTTTTAGTGGTAGTGCTGAGAATGATATTGTTGTAGACGGCCTTGAAATCATTGGAACAAAGAAATGAGAGGAACAAGAGAAACAAACTTGCTGTGTATTTTGAACAACAGCAGAAGTGGTAGAGTTGTGTGGTGGTTTCAAGTGAGTTACAGAAAAGCCAAATGGGGCGAAGTTGGACATTGCTTTCTCATCAAGTTTAGCATAGGCTGCAACTGAACTCAGCGAGTGCGCATACAGCTTGTGGGGGGGAATCTGCTCTGCAGTGTTCTGTTAGGAGGTGACTGTAAGAGACAAAAGAGACAATTGCTTACACATTGTTCCTCTTTATCATAGCCTGGTGTGGTCCTTGTCCCTTTTTTCTATACCCTGCTACTACAGGGGAGACATCTTTCAGGTGGTGCAATAGAGCAAAGGCGTGGTGCCCTTTGCTTTACATGAAGCATTACTGCAGGGCACTAGCTGAGCCTAATGGCATGTGACCTTCAGTTTTAGGAAAAGAGTAGCAACTTAGAAGCTTGTTGTGACAGCTTTAGCTTGCCAGTAGCATCACTCTGGCTTGGAAGAAAAAGGTGGTGATGTTCTGAAGGTCCCATCCAGGAGCCTACAGGAACAGAAGGGTTTTGCTCTTGTGTAGGATGTAGGGGAGGAAGGTTGCATCAGCAACCAGTGTTAGATGGAAACAGGTTTTCCTGCCTTACCCTCTCTGCACACAAAGAACTATCCAAGGGCAGAGCTGTGCAAACTGCGGTGTTCTGCTGTCATCTTTCCTAGAAATTCCTGCAGAGTTCTCTACTGGAGATTAGCGGGTATTGAAACAAACTGTATAGAGGGAGTGCTGTTTTCTTTGTGTTACAGTCAAGGGTGCAAGGATTCTCAAATAGAACTAGGGCATCTTAGTTAGACATTGCTCCTTTTTCTTGTGCAGGAATAATGTAAAACCTGCTCTCCCAGCATATGTGCTAGTCTCATATGGCTCTTCTGCATACTGACTGGGCAGTTGCATAAGGAGGTGCTGAGGTTGTGGGGGATATGCCAGGGCTCTGGGATTTGTCACTGAACTGCGCTTGGACTGAGAGTGTCTTTTGATGAGCCTGTTCATACAAGTGGCTGAACTGCTGTGTTCTGTGAGAGGGGAGAAATGGAGGCTTTTGGAGGGAGCTCTGTTTGCAAGTTTAAACTGAACTCGGCAGCAACAAGCATCTCTGCTCTTCTGCATGTAAGTTGATGCCTCTGCTTCAGGACAGAACAGGATGCAATGGCATTCTCCTGTTCCGAGAGCCTGCAACAGTTGGCAGTGGATATGCAACATTGCTATGAGAAAGTGATCTTTTAAGGAGTTTGGTAAGCAGCTTCTTTATTCCTTTCTCCATGGGGGCATGGAAACAAGTAAGGCCATGCAATCAACGGCTTGGTAGTATGAAGTGCTGTGCAAAGGTGGCTACAGATCCAAGGCTGATGGGATTAGCGCTGTATTGCTGGAGGCTGTGTGAGTTGATCTAGCATGGTGTTTACCAGCCTGGACACAATTTTTGTACCTGTGATAATCGTGACCTTGAGGAGATGAACATCCTAAATCTCTTGGAGCTTGTCAGCGATGTTTCTGGCTTCCTGCTTCGTGCCAAGGGCTTGCAAGAATTGCTGGTGTTCAGGGCTTGCTGGAGTAGAAGAGCTGGTGCTTGTAGCTTATGCTGGATATACTAGAATAAAAACCTGGGTGCCAAGATCAATCATCCAGCTGTTGGGAAAGCCTGGGCCATATTCCTGCTGAATAACAGTTTTTGAAGATGGGGCTTGTCTGGGGCTTCAAGGACTCCCCCGTTCCTGCTGCTTCTGTGTCTTGTGCAGTGACACATCCTGACTGCTCCTGCAGGAAGCTTCCACAGCTGTTGTAGAACAGCAGAGAGCTGTTAGCAGAGGTGTGGGAGGGTGAGCATGTCACAGAGCTGCAGCCAGATGCCCTCACTTGAGGCTTTGCAAGTGGAGATGTAGCAGGTGTTCACAAGAGTGAGCTTGGAGTCTTGCTTGCACTTGGGCCCAGTACAGACAGGTTGTGCCTGTGGGCATTGCTTGGGTAGGATCATAGGAACAAGTAGAATAGGTTGTTTTCATCAATCTTCACAGTAAATGCACACAGCAGAAATCTAACATAGGAAGAGAGTTTCAGTTGTCTTGTTCGGTGAAGCTGGTTTGCTCTTGAGTTTGTACTGGTTTTATTTTATTTTTTAACTGAAGCTTGATATCTTTTACAGTCTGTGAACTCTTCCTCCTCTGCTTTTGTACATTCGGGCTAGGTATTAACAATAGAATTATACCAAGAATTACTGCCAGCATCATGAATATCTGGCTACAAATAGTTTTATCGTTAGAAAGTTGGACCAATTGAAGCATGCCTTAAACAGAGCTGAGGCTCCCAGCAGTGTCCCTGGCTGTGCTAGCAAGTATTGGTTTAATGTGTGCACAGCTTTTGCCGAGAGGCTGTATGTATGCAAGGAGGGGGAGGTGAGGCTGAGCGATTTTTCTGGGGTAGGAGAGGGAGTAGGAGCGATGTTTGTGGAGTCAGCTTACCCTGAATTATGTTGACACTTGTTCTTTCTCTTCAGCATATACCTAACTGGACCCATAGCAATTTGTATTTGAGTGATGCCACAGAGTGGAAGACTCAAGTGGGCAGAGTGAAATCAGTGTTGTGGCAGTACCTGCAGCTCCCAGTCACAGACCAGACTTCACTGGCACTGGGAATGGCACTGGTTAGTCCTTGTCTTGTAGTCTGTCCTTTCAGGTAGTGAACTTAGTTGAAATAGCAGCTTGTGAAAATCCAGATGTCAGGGAAAACGGTCATCTTTCAGTAAATACAATAACTTCTGCTGGGAAGGTTATGGAGAAAGTGCAGGCCAGGACAGAGAAGAAGATGACACACAGCTTTTCTGCCGAGGGAGATGCGAGCATTTCAGAATGCTTGGCAGAGTCCCCCTCTATGGATAATTAGTGTGGATTCCCTGGCTTGCCTTGTACTTTTCTTTGACAGTCTGCTTGCCTCACTGGTGCTAGGGTGTCTCAGCTTTTCTGTGTTCTAGCCCACATAAGCATCTGTAAGGCTGTTGTGTTCTCCAAGAACTGTGCTCTGCACAGACTTTTTCCTTTGAAGGCCCAGCTGCCTTAGCATGGTTTAGCTTCTCAGTTTCTAATAACTCAGCTCTTCTAAATACTGTCCCTCCCCTGAGGCTCTCTGTCCACTTTATGTCCCCATGAGTTTTGTTTCCCTTGCTGCCTTGTTCTTTTTGCTGTTTTTTTTTTTTTCCCCGCCTTTCTTTTTTTTTTTTTTTTTTCTTTTTTTCTTCCTTCCTCTTTGGATGTGTGTAAGCCCCTTTAAACACTTTTTTCCTACGAGCTGAGAAGCTGAGGTTTGGATTTGAAGTGACCTGGTGGCACAGCAAGAGGCTGCATTGGGCTCAGAAGGTGAGTGGAGATGGTGCTCCAGAGTGACTATGGTGGTAGCACTGGATGGAGGAGTAAAAGACTATTCCCTAATACCCCCTTATGTGGCTGGGGTGCAATATGGTGCCCTGTGGAGAACCACTGATTGCTTTTCAGGAGTTACCCAGTGATAATTGGGTAAAGAAAATGAGCTTTGCATCCATGTTTCGAATTTTTCCAGTGCAGTGCAGGGCAGCATAATTGATATGTGAGGAGGCACAGCTGTATCCCTATCAAACAGCTGCCGGGGGCTGGCCACTGCATTTTTTTCCATTCTGTAATTTGTGGGAAGGGAAAATGAGACCTCTGGGCTCTTACACAGGCAGGGCTGCTCTGGCTGCTTTCACAGTGATGATCGTTTTTGGGAGGAAGGGAGAGAGGGGATGTTTTCCTCTGAGTATGAATTATATCTAAAAGAGAATTTTTTTTTCCCTTTTCTCTAAGTTGGAGAAACTGGAAGAATTTTCAGCCTCAATAAAGAGGCATTTAAGTGCTGAATAGCATCTCGATCCTTAGATTAAAAAGACTAATGGCCCTGAACACAGTAAAATTAAGTGAATTTTGTTGTTCTGTGTGTGAGGAGGACAGGGCTGCAGTGCGCGTGGGGCAAGGGACGTGCTACTGGGCAGGTAAGTGCTGCGCAAACTGCCTTGTCGGGAGGCGTCTCCTCCTTCCCCTTCTGGGGCAGTGCCAAGCTGGGTTCCTCCCTCAGCGCTCCACGTCTCCTTCTAGCAGGGTCTTGGCTCCTCCATTTATCTCCATTGCCAGGCTGGCGTTCAGCTGGCTTCTCTTTATCTGCTTAACCTTCTCATCCCCTTTGTATTCGCTCCCTTGTGGCGAGTGCTGGAGAATAAAAGGCTTGGTCCCCCCTTCCCCATCTCCTGGCTGCGGAGGCTTTCCTAGCGCTCACCCCTCGTCTCCTGCTGCCTCTTGGCTCTTTGTGTGAGCTCTGCTCCTGAGCCTGCCACGTGGTGGTTGTGTTTTAGAGAGCTTGTAAGGCCTTGTGCCTGCAAACTTCTGTCCCCTTTGTTAAAGGAGATGGGGAAAGGGATCGTGGGTTAGGTGTACGTAGGTTGTAGCCAGTTTGCTTTTCCCTGAAGCATCTAAGCAGATCAGAAAGCAGTATGCTTTTCTGCAGGATGCCCCAAGCGCTATGGGCCTCTCCTGTGTTCAGCTTCGTACTTACGTCCTGATTGATTTCTTTGTAAATATGCTGTGGTATGCAAATGCCAGCACTGCAGAAGGAGCATTTGTAATCCCAAAGTGGAGGCAGCTCAGGAAAATCCAGCGTCGTTGCAGGGCTGCAAGTGTGCTTGCTGCTGCCCGTTGCTGGGAGCCTGTCTCTCCAGGGTTTAGTTTGCTGTTACTTGGCACTTTTTAGGATCACTTATGTTCGGCATAAAGTGGGAGTATGGTTGGAACAGCAGCACAGAGTGAGTATGAGGTACTGCTTGGTGTGGAGCAGTGATGAATAAATTGTTTAGGCTCTCTTGTATTTATTGTACTGCTTTCTTTGAAATTACTAATATAAATGCAAGACGCACTAGTTATAAGACTCTTCTGAAGGCAGTGGGAGAAGGAGAGGGACCAGATAACTTGTTTTGGGTAGTCTTTTGCTAAAAGCTGAATGTTAACAAAATTTTAAGATTTGCGATGATTGTTAGCTACCTTTTAAATATAGTCCTTGCTGTGCCTCTGAGTTTGGCAAAAATGGGAAAAAACCAAACCAACTTGTGAAATCTGTTGGAAAAATGTGATCTGCCTGCATTTCAAGGGCGTGTTAAATCTGACTTGGTGGTTTTGGATATGAATGTTATCCTTACAGCATCCTGTTGAGCCAGGCCCTGTGCAGGCAGGAGGAAAGGGACTGTCTGTGCCTTGGGGAGCTTGTGAGCCGATGAATGCAACAGTCAGCTCCAAGGAGAGCTAGAAGCACACTAGATCTGATTTGAAATATTACAAATGTGTTACCTTTGAGTTCCTATTTGATTTTGCATTTCTTGAGGGTGGGACCATGAGTAATAGGTGACCCACAGCTGGCCTCCAACAGAGCGCCTGGGAAACCTGGCTCAGCTCCTTTGGCTCTTGATGCTTTGCATATGTGTGTGTGTTGATAAAAGCTCTCATCTGCTGGTAAGGGTGCTGTGAGGATAAGAACCTGGAATACTGTCATGGATGGGGGTGAGAGGAGGATATGCAACCATCGCAGACATTTAAAAGTCGGATTTGTGTGGGTTAAACTGGGCATGCTCGCAGCTTGTTGATTGCAGTTCCACACCACATCGGTGCATGACTCAATGCTGGGTGGGATTTGATGTATAAGCTTCTTGTATGCTCACATTGGCCTGAGGATAGGAGTCTGCTTCTGGAAATGGCTGCACTGGGAGAGGACACTGTGCCGCCTTTCAGGTTGGTATCTCTGCCACCAGCGTGGCCTCTACAAGACCCACCTGCAGATAGAAGTGACCAGGATAGTTTAGGTGACTTCAGCACAGGTCAGGTCTCCTTGGGTATGTTTGTAGGGCCTGGTTCTGCTGCCCTTGCAGGGCACCTCCTCCAGCAGGGAGGTGTAGTGATGATGCCTTCCTAGATGTTCAGCCTCTCCATAGCACCTAGCTAGATTTGGAAGATGTACCTCTGCTGCTGTGATGTAATTCAGCCTTGAAAAGCGTTGGTGTTTGACCCAGGTTTTAAAGAATGATAATGTGAGAAACTTTTACTGTCTTTGAGAGCGGACTGTGCTTAGCTGTTGCTGATTGAGTCATTCAGATGTTTAAGATGATTTGGTTCTGCAAGAGTTACAAGAATGTGGAATTTCTCCCATTTGACCTTCTGAGTGGACTCGTGTCTGGCTGGAGATACCAGTGTGTCCTATCTTGTGTGCCCTTCACACTACTGTGTCGCCAAGCAGTATCATGTTTGCCCATTGGCCTTAGCTTTTAAAGCATTGAGTGCAATTGTTGTAGGTTTTTTTTTTCTGACCTCCTAAGATGTAAAGTGAGGAGGAAGAAGAGGAGTAGTGCCCACATCCCATACTCTTTCAAAACTAGGTTCTAGTTAGTCAGATCTATTCCTGACTATCTCTTGACAAATGTTTTTAAAGCATGGTGGATAAAATGAACCAGTTAGTATGCTTTAACCAAGAATCTGCATTTTATCACTGGTGCTTTCTATGCACTGCTTACTTCCACTGGTCAGTGTAAGCTATCTCAAAAGGACGCCGTTGTGAATTTTGGGTGAGTGATGTGGGAAGAGAAGATGTGTTGCTAAAAGTATTGAGAAGTACTCCTCTTTGGGGACACTTGAAACGGATTTTTTTTCTCCCCATTTCTTTCTTTTTGCATTGGGCAATAGAAACAGGACAGATGGTTCTTAGTGTATGGAAAAGATGAGTAAAATGCAGCTTCTTTGAGTTGCCAGTGCTTGTGCAGGCCTATGGAGGCCAAGTTTAAAGCTTTACGGGGAAAACCAGGTCTTTGTGAGGTTTAGGGCTTTCTAGAGCCAGGGTAGTGACAGTGTTGATTGCTTAATTCCTCAAGGTGTGCTTGGTAATGGGAAAGGATGGTTGGATTTAGGAAGTGCTTGAGTCAGTGGTCTAAACAGTATTGCTGTCTTGACGGAAATGGAATAGAGGGGAGGAGAGCCACAAGGTCTGAGAAAACCCTCTGTTGGCTTCTTGTATCTCATCTCCTTGGAAAAGAAGCCTTAGGAAGCTAGAGGTGTCCTGGAACTGAGGGTTGGAGAGGAGCCACCAAGCACTTAGCACATTCTGAATAAGGTGACCCTTTTGTGTAGTCTCCATTTCTTGTTATCTTTGTTTCTCACTTTTTATTTTTCCTGCTAATGATTGGATTGTCCTTCTGTCAGTGTGTAAAAGACAAAATGTGAATGGGAGGAGGTGGTGGCGGGGAGAGTGTGGATATCTACTGAATGGGGCAAGGAGCAACCTGTTTAGTCTTGTGACAGGGTGGCTGTAAAAATGGCAAGTGATGCTTGTAATGTGCTAAGTAATATTAGGGGAGGGGGGGAGAGAACAGGGTGGAACAGTCCTTAACTGTGTGTGTACAGTAGTGGCCTCTAAATTAGCTGTTTCCTTTCCAGATAAAGATCTCGGGAGTCATAGTGGTTTTTTCATCAACTCAGTGGTAATAGTGAAAAGGCAAGTGTATTGTTAAAAGCTGTTATGAAAGCATCTGAGAACAAAACAGAATCTCGTTATGGCATGTTTTATAAATCCTGTGGTGTACCCTCTTCTCGAACACTGCGTACAGTTCTGTCTGTGCCTCAGTTCCATTCCTCCCCCATGCATAGATGCTTCTATGAGCTGTACGATAACTAGATAAAGTACAGGAATTGTTCCCTGCCTCTGTACGAAGGAGAAGCAGAAAAGCCCAGACTGTCTAGCTTAGAAAACAGGTGACCGAGAGGAGTGTGGTAGAGGGTCTGTAAAACAGCCAGAAGCGCAGAGGTGAACAGGGCACAGTTATTCTCTATTTCTCATAAGGCAGGAGGTGAGGCCACCAAATGAAATGACTGGGTAGCAACTTGAGAGCCGAGAAGGGAGGGTGTGCATGGGCTTTCATTGTTCTCCTTCAGACAATAAACATATAATTAAATTGTAGCACACTGCCACAGGATGTTGTAGATGCCAAAATTACAAATGGGTTCAAAAAGGAATAGACTATTTGATGGACTTTTTCTTCCCCCTCCTTCAATGAAAGGCCATTAAATCCAATGATGCAGACGCTGTGCCAGGCTCAGGAAGTCTCTCTACGGATCCTGGTCTTGTTATTCCTAAGTGCTGCCTGTGAATAATGGGCAGGACTGGGCTCAAACGTCTGTTCTTGGTGGGGGTAAGGAAACACAAAAGAGAACCCCATTCAGTGGGTGGAAAGAGCTGAGGGTTAGCTTAATAAAGAAATGGGAAGCCATATGAATTTGTAGTTGTGCGTGTAGGAGTTGCTCATTGTCAAGGAACAGGGGAGGTGGCAGAATCAAGATCTGTGATGGAAAGAGAGGAAGACGTGTTTGCTTTATCTTTGCTTCCTCAGCAGTAAACTGTTTGGCTCCAAATAGATTTGACAGTGCCGAGATGTTTGTCAGCAGCACGAGACCTGGCAGTTGAGGGAACTGTGCTACACTGCTGCTGTTCCTATTTTGTATATTAATTTCTGTACGTGGATCTTGCATACGTGTAGGTGTGCCTGTGTGACTACTTGGTCACCTAAATGAAAATGACAGGGAAATAGTGTGAAGGGAAGGAAGGAAATCTCTTCTCATTGGAGCAGTGTTTAGGGAGATTGAATAGAAACCAACAGTAGTTGGCTTATTGTAGCTTGCTCTTAGAACTAATTGTGTGCATGGATTTACTGATTTTTAACAAACTTTAATGGTTCACTTTAATGGCTCAGTGGAGGTCCTGCATTTGGTGTATTTTTGTAGGGTTGTGTGTGTGCAAGGGATCCCAAGGTTGGTGGCAAGATATGAAGCCTGGAGTGGCAGCCATGGGTTGGGGGGGTTCAACCACAGGGTGTGTGGGGCCCACGAGGCATCATGGATAGACATTAGGAAAAAAAATTTTGCTGAAAGGGTCATTGGGCACTGGAACAGGCTGCCCAGGGAGGTGGTTGAGTCACCTTCCCCGGAGGAGTTTAAAAGACGGGTGGATGAGGCAGTGAGGGGCATAGTTTAGTGTTTGATAGGACTGGTTGGACTTGATGATCCGGTGGGTCTTTTCCAACCTAGTGATTCTGAGATTCTGTGTTTCGGGGCTTGTGTTTGTTGCTCCTGACTAGTGGGGCAGCACAGGTCTGGTCCTGTCCCAGCCTACCTGATGGAGCCTGGGAGCTGCTGTGACTCTAAACTGTGGCCAAGGATGTTCTCGGTGATGTTGAGGGGAGAAGTGTGCCTGGCAGGGTGGGTGAGCCTCATGGCTCTGACCCAACCTGTGCACTGCAGGCTTTTGTTTTGTTCTGGTTGCCTGCTTTTTGATTGTGCATTTGGGATTGCTGTAGTATAGTTACCGGCCCTCCTCCTTTAAAAAAAACAAAAAGTGGATGGTGCAAAATTTTTAAATTGTAGAAAAGCTTGCAAGACGTATGTGGTAAAACCTTAATCAAATGTGCATTTTCTCTTAATTTTTCACTTAACACTTTCTTTGAACCAACTCTTACCCTTTCACGTTTCAGTACAAAGCTCTGGCTGTGTCTAGACAAAAGCCTGTTGTGATTAGTAGAGGTGTGCGTGGGGTGCACTCGTGCTTCTGATGTTACATTAATGTATTTTCTGGTCCTGTATGGGCTGCAGGGCTTGTGTATGCAGAACTCACTGAAGGGCTCGGTTTGGAATTGCAAGTGTGTAGGGAAAAAAAAAATTATGCACTTAAAGTGTATATTGAAAGGCTGTTTGCTTGTATAGTTATTCAGACCTCATCTATGGCTGCACATTGGTGCCACCTGCTTGTAGGAAAGAATGAGCTGACTTCTATTATTCAGGGAGAAAAAAAAATCAAGGCGAGGCCTCAACATCTGTTCTGGCTTTATTGTTTGGTCTGGCCTGGGCTGTGGGTAAAATGTAGGCCACAGCTTTTTCTTTACTGCTTGCTCTTAAACTGGAAAGGCATCTCATATCAGATACATTCTTAAGAAGTTAAAAAATATAATAAAAAAATATGAAGGTGTGGAGTTCAAACTTAGAATGGGTTGAACTTGATTACTTTAAAACAGGAAACTCTGTTGCTATTCATGATTTTTCTCATTTTCTCTTTCAGTTCTTCTGATGGTAATAACTTTTATCACTACAAAGTGACCTTTGTAATCATTGTTGGATGATTAATCTTTAACTGGGTAATTTTTAAAGCAATATTTTTCATACTGTTGAAATATGTGATTCCGTGAGTTTTTGTAGCATAACACCTACAGTTATTCTGAGGCAATAAGGTTCTTGAGCCTGCATTTCCACTGCTGCTGCTCTGTACAGAAACTGAAATAGTCACCTTTGTATCTTCCCTAGGCAGATACAAAAATGCCCTCAGAACATTATTTGCATATAGATTATAGTGCCAGCTGGGTGTAGTCATGTATAGGAAGAGCTAACTGCTATTTAATTTATAACTTTTTAATTAGAAAAAAATGTTCCTCAGGACTACTGTCTAAAATGTTCTGCTGTGCTTAGTGCTGCTGTAGTGTGTGCAGAGATGGTATTTCTGCGACGTCCCAGCTACTACATCTAGGCAGCCCTCAGAAAAAGCAAATAAAAGGATCACAAGCATTATCTGCTGACTCGGGAGAAGTCACGTGCAGGAGGACGCGGGGATGGGCAGCAGTGTTCTCGTTGGGTTGCTGCTTGAGGAGACAGTGGGGAAGGAAGGTGGAAAAAGCTTTTCTTCTGACTCTTAATTTTGTTTGAATTCTCTGGTGCCACATAAGTATTTAGTTGTTTTATCACAGCTGTGCATTTACAATTACACTGTGAGTCTGAGTAATATCGATGAGAGCTAGTGAGGGCAAGTTTTTTAAAACTGGGAGCCAGTGCCTCCCTTGTCTTATTTTGTTTAAGAGTCGTCACGGGCACTGTAAATGGGATTTTACCCTATACAATAAATACAAGATTTGCATTGATCAAGAAAATGCAGGTTTGGGAATGGAAGTACTTGTTTAATCTGACTTCATTAAAAGTAAATACATTTAGACTTGGTCTGAAGCAACATTCAACAGCTCAGTTATTGTATGTCAGCTCCAGCTCTTCCCCGAACAATAAAAATACCTATTTGCCTATGGGCACTATACAATGCATGTTTTGTATGTAATGCTGGGAGTTACATAGTAAAAGGAAAAGGGCTTCTTAGTATTTCTTTTTAAATTTGCAATATGTAATTGAAAAATGAGTTAGTACCAGTTATGGGGAGATCATTAAGTACCATTAGTAATGCAATAACCTTCTAGGTCCGAATCTTGTTATCCTCTACCTGGGGGGTTTCAGTTGTTGTGTGAACTTTTCATGAAATGTGTTGTTCAGATCTGGAGATCTTTTCTTACTTATTGCCTTGCAAAAGATCAGTGCTTGAAGAGTGACCTGTACTTCTATGGCAAGTGCTTTTTAAACTTTGATTTGTCAGTGTTTGCCTACGAGAAAAGGTACAGAAGTGCGTATCTGTATGGAGTGCCTGCCGGGGGATGTGCTTTTCTGAGTTACCTTTTGCTGTTTTTAAATAATGGGGGAACTAAATAGCAGCAAATTCCTATATGTCATGGTGTGTGTTGCAGTGCTTACACACAGTCATGTGTTGGAGTGTGTTTTGCCTGCTTGGAAACTCAGATGGCTTCAATAGCTCTGAAATTCCTTGTGCAAACAGCGAAGACTATTGAATGGTTATGAAGAAGTAAGAATGCAGGAGGCTTTCTTGACAGAGCTTCACCCCCCATGGGCAGGATGGAGCTGGGGAGCAAAATGTGTCTTGGCATCTGCAGGAGATGGAGATCATCTCTCTGAGGGGTCAGTATAGGTGTCAAAAGCAAAGTGCAAAGCGCTCTTGAATGGCTTACAGCTGTGGCTGGAATGTGCAGCATCCTTGGAGAGCCACACGACCGAGCAGCTCCCTCAGGTGCAGGAACTCAAGTGAAAGCTGGCACCGCTGCCTTGCACAGAAGCAAAATAATAGGCAACAGAGTGATTGGTGGCTCTTTGAGAGGCCTCAGCTCCCACTGAGTTTATTCTGGCATGTTTCTTCTCTAACTTGGAGAAGAAAAGTAAAATGAGATGTGTCAGGCTGGAGCTGAGCAACACTGCACTCCTGCTTGCTGTCAGATTCTGTTGCCTTCCTGCCTGCTCTTTGTGTATGCTGTCACTCTTCCAGTGGTGCTTAAGACAGCTTAAACGAGTGCTGGGGAGGTATCCTGCCTGTCCCTGCTTCCTTATTCCACTCCCTTGTCTCTTGGGATATGTGGTAGAAAACTAAGAATTGGTATGAGTTAGAGCTAACTGCCTTTTTTTTTTTTTGTTGGATTGTTTTGTTTTTTGTTTTTAAGCTTGGGTAGATGCCTTGCTCTGCTTTGTTAAGTAGGTCTTGGTGGAAGGGAAACAACCTCCCTCCCTTTCTTTTGCAGTGGTGTGGCTGAACCATCACATTCTGGTGGAGCTCTGCAGGGTGAAGGCAGAGAGTGCCCCATCTATGCGGGTCTGTTGCTCCCTGTGCACTCACTTAGCTGTTTGTCTCATCTTGCAGCCAGCTAATTGGATTTAATAACTGGGGAAAGTGCTGTTTGCTTTCTGTTTTGCTAGGTTACTTTTTGTGAAAGTGCTAGGCTTGGAGGGATAAATGCCATAGTTGACACGGGATGGGGGCGGGGAGGAGGCGGCGAGTGTAGGTCAGGAGAGCAGAGAAATGGTGGCTGAGCAGGGCGTCCTCTCCCTTCAGAATGGTGAGTTATTGGATGGATTCAGGCTGTGAACTGTGAGCTTCATCCTTTAGCATTTTGACTCAGCTCTTCAGAGTCTCTTAGTTCATCTCACCAACAGGAGATTCTGACTGGATGAAGAGAATGATATTCCTGCTTTCCTTCTGTACTGATGCCAGCTGCTCCATGACTAACTTGAAACTGAGGAGAGGTGGGAAAGATGGGGAAATGGTTCTCTTTGACCTGTAACAGGGACTTCATGTGTGCAGTATGGTGTTCTGGTGTTCTTTGGTAGTTTGTTAGAAGACGTGCCTGTTTCCCTTTCCCTGTCAGGTGTCCTGACTTCACAGGTGGAGGTAGCGGGGGAAGCACACTTGTTGCTTTCAGCCCTGCTTTGTTGTCCATTTACAGCAGCTCTGGCCAGAGTGCTGGCTGAGGAGCCTGCAGGGCAAATGTGAGCTTCTTGGCTGTCTCACAGTGTTCTAGGGAGAGCCTGAACAAAGATCTGTGGTTTCATGTCAACACAAAGGTATTCAAGATTACAAGTTCTGCAGTACGTTCAACACTGAGTCCATTCATACAGTCCTGGTTCCAGCACCGGTACAACTTTGGTGGCCTAAGAGAAAATACAAAGTTATGACATTTGCAGAAGAACCCCTCAAATGTGAGGAGGCAGATGGGTGTTTCTTGACGTATGGAGAGGATCCAGACTCGGAGTTTAAGGTAATAGGTCACCTAAGAGCATGTGTGAGGGTATTGAGGGCTTCATGTTCTTTAAGAAGTTCCTTGTGAGGAACTTGCAGGTTCCACCTTTCTCCTGTTTTTGCAGACAGTCCTGACAAGCTTGGCCCTCTGCTCTCTGTCTTGGAGTTAAATGCAGTGGTGGCTCTGGGAGGAAAGGAGTGACTTTTAAGAATTTTGTTTTGGTTTTGTGTTTTTTTAGTGAGGTGTTTTTTTGACTGAAGAAAGTCTCTGCTCTCACTTTACTTTTTTTTTTTTTTTTTCCCTCCTCCCTCTGTGTGAGCTGGGATCACTCAGGTGTGGGGTCTGAGGATTTTCCCCTGAGGCTTTAAATGTTGTGGGTGGTAGTGGGAGAGCAGGACTGGCATCTTTTTGTATGCAAGTGAAAATTGGACAGACCGATCCTTGGGAGTGAGGCAGTGCTGTGTAGTAACCTAACCTTCACAGCAGGGAAAGACATGCTTTGAAGACTCAAAGTATTCTTTTTAAATCAGCCTGATGTCTCTTGGAGTCAGAACTGGCTGCTGGCTGAGACCTCTGTCTTGTTTTTTTCTGTGAGGCAGTTTTGCAACAAATTTCCAAAAGTTAGGGAAGAGCTGTGGCTGCTGTGGATCAGGGTTTCATGTCTTGCAGCCCATGGGCAGAAGTGATGGGAACTCCAGCCGTGGTGTTATTGCTGCTGGGCTAAATAGTGTATTCCTACACAGCATGTGGTCAAGTGCATGCTGATGTTGAGATGTGTCCTCGCAGCTCCAGGGAAAAAACAGACGTCCCCTTGACTTTTTTACAATAATGTTGATACATGGGTGCTCTGCTCTGCCTTATCAGTACAGTTGAACTGTTTGGGCTCGTGCAGTAAAACCACAGTTGTAAATAGAACCAACTTCAAAAATAATTTTTTCCTAACAAAGTGAGTTTAAACCTGCATTGGTCCCCTTCTGGATTTCAGCGTATAGTCCATGAGGAGGGGGTGAGTAAAGGCAATAGGAGCTTGCATACCCTGTGAAGTCCGACAGGGGAACAAAATTTAGGGGATGCTGCTTATAGCAGAAAGTTTTCCTTTAGGGGATGGAGGAAGCACATCCATGATTCCTCCTAGACTTGGGACAAACAGGAGAGCCAGCAATGGGAAAGTGATTACGGAGTGTTTGCTCCCACAACAGCTGTGATAGGGAACTAATAGCTGTGGTAGAGACTTTACAAATACCTGCTAGGTAGCTTAGATGGAAGTGCAGGATTAACTGAAATGTCAGATGATCTTGTCTGCCAATATACAGCCTTTTTAAACACAGGTTGCACTGGTTTAACTGCAGTTACTTAAACAAGCAAAACCCATTGATCCTAAATTGATCTATTCCCCTAAAAAAAGGGGTAAACCTTGCCCTCCTTACATGGCTATTTTTCTATGAAATGTATAATGGATTAAATCAAATCAGTTTTTTAGCGTTGTCACTGAAGTGTAGTGTGTTTGAATTCACCTGATATCCTGGCTCTGAAATAACCATTTCAGTGTGCTTCAAATTCCGTGCAAGCTCTTAAGTGCTTCCTTGCTGTGCGATGTAGCAAGAGTATTTGTGCTGTGTGCCTTTATGTTGTGGTCAACACTGGACTCGGAAGAATGTCTGCCGTGACTACCTTGTGTGCCGGGAATGGTAAACGTCGGGGCTGTGGGCTTAAGAAGGTGTAATGGGGAGGATGTGCGCTGGAGGAGGGTGACAGGTTAGGTCACCTGTCATGTAGTGATAGGATGAGGGAGAATGGCTGTAAATTGGAGAGGGGAAGATCTAGAACAGACATTATGAAGAGATTCTTCACAGTGAGGGTGGTGAGACAGTGGAACCAGGTTGCTCAGGGAAGTTGGGGATGCCCCATCCCTGGAAGTGTTCAAGAGCAGGTCGGATGGGGGCTTGAGCAGCCTGACCTAGTGGGAGATGTCCCTGCCCGTGGCAGCAGCTGGATGACCTTTAAGGTCCCTTCCAACCCTGATGTTAGGGAGAGGCCTCTGTGGTGTTTGAGAAGCACCCCCTCGACATGCGTTGGCCTTTAGGTGCTTCTGTCTTTTGCAGAGAAGCATAAGTTTTAACTTAACCTTACCGCATGCCTTACATTGGCCTCTGTCAAGGAATAAGAGCCATGGGTGGGCAGGTGTGGGCTTGGATGGAGAGGTAGAGTGAGAGGGGTGTTACAGGAATACCTGAGGTGCTGTTTCACACCTGTTGAGAAGTGCAGTGTAGCTTAGAATCATAGAATGGTGCCTCGGGAGGGAGCCGTGGTGGAGAATGTGGGACACGTTTCACCAGCCCTGCTTTAATGCTGTGAGGTCTTGTAGTACCTCACTGGCTTTGGTCATCACCTCCCAGGACTCACCACAGCCAGGAAGGCTGTGACGCTCCCTTTGCAGTGGCCCGAAGTGTAACCTGGGGGTTTAACCGTAACAGGTAAACTTCACCCACCTTACTGTGGGTGAGCTGAGCTAGTGGTTCATGGAGGGGACAGCCAGCTGTGACGCGTGTGTGACATGTCAGGGGAGAGGCTCAGCCTGCTAAACTATGAGAAAATTTTATCCCTTTTCCCGAGTTAGGTGGGTTTCACCAGGTCAGCCAGCAGGACTGTGTTAAAGGCAGGCTGACAGGTTGTATGGAGTTAAACCTTGCTGGCAGAATTTGGACATCAAGCTCCTGATCTGGGGTGTGCTACTGTGTGTTGGGGTTTGGGTGGAATGTGTTTAACTTCCTGGAGACCTGACTGATGACTTCTGTCTTTGAGTATTTTTATAGGATGAGAATATGCTTTTCAGTGTAATGCAAAGTGATGAGAGAGCCTTTGTTTTTTTTCCTTTCTGTGTTTTGAACCCTATGCTAGATTTCAGTAGGAAAGACCATCCTCAGTGAGGGAGAGAGTAAGGCGAAAACATAGATGAAGGGGGAGGCTTAAGGTTGTCTCTTTCTTTGCCCAAACTAGGCTTGAAATGAGACTAAAAAGTAAAATTTGTTTCCCAGCATTTCAAGACTTTTTTTTTTTTTTTTTTGTGAAGTTGTAATTTTAAATTCAGTATTGTAAGTATAATTCATACACCCTTTATATACTATATATAGACCTGGTCTCCACCCTCCATCTCTCACCACCAGAGGCTGTTGTTGTCTCTTCTCACTCCTGTATTTCTGCCTAGTTTAGAAAGTGATAAACGTGCACAGTGCACAAAGTCTCTTGTATGTGCAGGTGGTAAGGTTATTTAAAAAAACCAAACAATGCAAACCAAACCATGTGAGAGATAATCACTATTTGTAATGAAAAAAAAATTGTTCAATATAAATATGTTTCTGGCAACTGGTTATTTTTTGCTTTTAATCTGTGCTTTAATTTAATGTTAAAATATTTTTGTCGTCTGAACGCTGGCTGTTCTTAGCTGAGCAGATTTCAGGTTAAAAACAGTAGTCAAACCATGCTCGTTCATAGCATTGTAATTTACTGAACTTCATGATGTGTTCAGATGAGCAGAAGCTGAGTGCTGGCAGACCTCTTTCTGCTGCAGCAGAGACGTGTGAGCAGATAATGTTCTGATTTTTCTGTGTCATGAGACAATGTCCTGGCACTGCATCTTTTGCATTACTAGATCTTTTCTGACCTCTTTGCTTAATGCATCATGAAGTGGTGGTTATATGTCTAATTACACAGCGCAGGGAAAACAGCATTGTGTTGAAATGTTGCATAAAACTTCAGCATGATATGATGTTCAGTAGTGGGGGTAGTACTGCAGGCACTTGTTCATAACAAGACCTGCAAGTTTCTCTTGGCCAGGATGGGTAGTTGAGCTGGCTGTGTGCACGCTGACTCAACAGAGTGTATTTTTTTTACTCTTCTTGTTCTCCTCCTCTTTTGACTGCTTGGGACCAAACAATAGCAGATTCCCAAGAACTCGCTGTTGAAACATATCTTAGCTTGAGGTTGCTCTCTCAAACTATGCACAGCTGTGGTTCTTTGCTTGAGACCTACAGAGCTCTTATGCCAGCTGAGCGTTGGTTAAAACCAGACTTACTTTCTGATCATGGGTGCATGTGCGCAGCGTAGGTGTGAATGCCCAAGAATTTGTGCTGGTTGAGCAGAGGGCCTGATTCTGACCCTGGGGACCCAGTGTTGGGCACTCCTGTCTGTATGGGGGATGGAGGCATAGAAGGGCTGCTGAGCTGGGGAAGAAGAGCTCAGAAATAAAATCCGTGAGGTTCATGAATGTGTCTACCCTGAAGTGTTAATCTAGCTGCACAGTATGGTCTCATGATGTCAGGGGCTTGGAGCCTGCTGCCTGAGCCTAGCTCCTCCCTTTTTCATTAATGATGACTGGAAGAAAAATAATCAAGTATGCTTGCAGAGAAACATTAATTAACTTATAATTTAGGTGTAACGTATGCTGCTGCTTAGTGTGCTGCATGAAAGAGTGTGTCTGTCATTTATATAGGGGATTATGCATTGAAGAAACAAGGAAAACCCTCAAGCCGGTGTGGGAAGATGGGGTTTTAACTCTCCGGATGGTTTTTTGTGTCTTGATTAAAAACGCAGATGTGTGATAAGTCACTTTTGTATCCATTTTGCATCTGAAATTATTTTGTTTGTAACTTTGTATCTGTTTTCTCTTAAGCCAAACTTGCAAGGCGAAGTCAAGAGAGAGAGAATCTCGGCATGCTGGTCTGGTCACCTAACCAGAATCTGTCGGAAGCAAAATGTAAGTCTCTTCAAATACTTCTTATTCCTCCCTTCCCTTACATGTATTGCTTCAAGAATGCAAAGTTGCCACTTTCAGTAGAGAGGTTATGCCTGTGACCTTTCTATTATGATTTGAAATTAATTTGAAAGAAGAAAAGCATACAAAGCATACAGAGCAATCCTCTAGAAAGGCTTCGTTCCCCACTGGGCAGCTGCTCAGAGCATCAAATCCACTGAGGCAGGGAAGGCAGAAGAAAATGTGACACACTTTCTTCCTTGGCGTGAATGCTTTTAAGATATTTATCCACAGGCGTACACGATCTGCTGCTTTGCTGTGGGTGCTGTATAAGAGGACAGGAATAACTGGAGAGAGCAACAAGAAAAGGTGGTAGTGGGGGAATATTGTAATTAGTAGTACCCATTTCCCACAAAAACACGAATAAAATCCACATCTGGAGCCCGTGGAGGTTTAAATGCCAGAACAATTGCAGTGCCTTGGAATTCCACGTGAGGGCAATTACCAGCTCTGTGTGTGTGTCTGGGAAGAAGTCTCAGTGCTGCTGCCAGATGGCAGAACTAGCATTTGAAAGGTCTGTCTGGCTACAGTTCTCCTCATGAATAAGTAGGACTCCTTGATTAAAGGGCTGCTGTTTGAATGCAGTAACTAAACCTAAGTGCTTTGAGGGGGGAGGGAGCTGAAAGGAGCTATTTTTGACAATGTGCTCATACCTTTTTTCCCTCCTTTCTGATTCTGGGGCCAAGAATAAGAATCTTGCATTCCTGTTCCTCTGCAGTTGTTTGTGGTTGCACTATGAAATTGATACCTGGTTTTGCCCTAGACCCAAGGGCTAAAATGCATCATAGCACACTTGTGAGGATGAAGTGGCATTTGCAAATTAAGGCAGCAGAGACTGTGCACAAACTGGCTCTGTCACAAAAGGGCTGGGCTCTGCCCTGGGGCATTTGTTCCACTGAACAAGTTGCCCCTTAAATTACAGAAGGATGATGGTACTGTGATCTACAGATAAAAAGGGCTTTGCAAGAATCATGTCTGCCTTCTCTCCTAGCAGTGGTGTCTCGTCTGCTCCCTGCTGGCTATTGGAGGCTGGACTAAATAAGGCTGATGAGGATAGGGATATATTTGACAGTTATCTACAGCTTTAAACCTCTAAAAAGGTATAATAGCAGGAAACTGTTGCCTCCACCAAAAGAAATGACTGTTCATGGATTGTCTGTGACACAGGGTTCCTGTAGCTGCCTCTCAAGTCTGAGAGTCTTTTGAATCTCAGTTCAGCTTTGGAACATTTAACTCCTGCCTGGTAGGAAGCAGGTTTCTTGGAGAGACAAGAGACAGCGGAGGAGGAAAAGGCGTCAAGGATACATGGAATTGAGTAAAATAATCTGTGACTGAATATTCTGTGGCAGTTAGCACAAAAATATGCAAGGATATTATAGACCGTAAAAAGGATCTATCTGCTAAGATGATGTCATGAACCTACAAGGTAATTCAAAATGTAGTATGTCAGTGATAAAAACTAGATGCCAATTGGCTGCTGATATGATGATGTTGGAAGAAACAATATGAATATAAGAAGAAGGCAAGAAGAAATCTCTCAAAAGACTCAAAATTTTAGTAAGAGTGTAGGCTCATCAGTGATTTCATCTTCCAAAAAGATACATTAAAAAATGAATAAATATTACATATAGTGTTTGAGGGAGAGAAGTGTGATGCTCTTGTGGTATACATGACACACAAAATATCTCTCAGACAGCAGTTTTATACAGAAGGATAAAGCTGTGGGTTTCGGCATCTAGTAGTATTAAATAACCAAGGGAGAGTTGGGAAAGGTGGCTCAGGGGACCTTTGCGGTGGCAGGGAAACTCCAGCATATAGGGAGAGGGCAGCCATGCAGTGCATGAGAGAACAGGGTTAGAGTGGGCTGGTTTGTCATTGCTTTGTCTTGTGTTGATTTGAGCTGGTGCTACCAAAAGGTATCAGTTATTTCTGTCTCTACCTAGCATTACTTAAAAATGAACTGTAAAAAGCAAATCACAGAATCACTAGGTTGGAAAAGACCTCCAGGATTATCGAGTCCAACCTTTCCTATCAACCACTAAACCATGTCCCTGAGCACCTCATCCACCCATCTTTTAAACACCTCCAGGGAAGGTGACCCAACCACCTCCTGAGCAGCCTGTTCCAGTGCCCAGTGACCCTTTCTGTGAAATTTTTTTTTCTGATGTCAAGCCTAAACCTCCCCTGGCGGAGCTTGAGGTCATTGCCCCTTGTCCTGTCCTCTGTCACTTGGAAGGAGAGGCCAGCTTCCTCCTCTCTACAACCTCCTTTCCTGCTGAAGGTAGCTGCTTTTGTTCCTTTTGAGACTAGAAGTTGATTGATCGGTAGACATAATTTCATAGCTCTAGTGTCTTCAGCCAGCTGTTTGGCATTGATTTGCTACTGCATGAGAGTTGTAGTCAATCCACCTTCCTTTCAAAAGATGGGAACCTCCTCCAAAGCACCAGTGCTCTGCAGTAGCTGTAGAGGCCTTATTAAATGTATTACAAGCAGAGTTCTCTAATCTCTTTTATGAGAATGAAGATCAGGTGACAGGAGGTCACTTCAGCCGCTCTTGAGTTCACTGACAAGTCTTGGCATTGTTGGTAGTGAATCCTAATTAAATAGGGTCCGTTGGGACGTGTAAGAGGACTGATGATGATCAGCATTTCCATCAGTGATATGAGAATGATATAGAATTGCTGTGCAGAGAAACTGAGGATGAGCCATAGACTGACAGGGGACAGTTGTAAATAAATAATGTTGTAAATAAAACAAACGCTACCAATAGTCTCGTAGAGTGCTTTGGGTCTTTTCCTAACTTGAACTGATGCTAGTGCAGTGGGCTCTTAATGATCCAGCTGTGAGGTTATGGATCTCTACTGAAAGCTCTTGCCTTCTCTTCTGTTTTGAGGCTGATGCTTGGAATAAAGTGGCTTGGAGAGCAGTTTTGGGGACACAGTGGGCAGGGAATTTAACAAAGCTTCCTGGTGTCCTACTTGACCCAATGTATGATGTGCATGTAAAGAATGAGGTAGTCACTGGAATGGTTTGCTGCCTCTGCACCAAGCAGCTTTCAGGAAAATGAACCTCAAAATAGTGGCTTTAGTATTGAAAAACTGAGAAGAGGATGGAGACGGGAGCTACAAAAATATTTTGGAAACTGAAGGCAAACCAACCTCCATCTGTTTTGCTTACTGAAAGGGGACTATTATCAATTATTTTCTCAAAGGGAAATCTTGACATAGTAAGAGATGTACAGCCATTTATTTGTATTATGTACAGTATGTTCACATGGACTGAAATGAAATGCCTGACTGTGTGTAGGGGTTTTTATGATTGACTATTGGAAATTATCCAGGGAAGTGATGGATTCTCGATTTCTTGATACCTTTTTAAACCCTGGATTTTTTTTTTATGTGTTATCCTTGGTGAGGGGAGTCACTGGCAGTGTGAAATTGTAAGCAGAAGGAGCTGTGGACTCCAGGAGGTTTTTATAACCCCTTGGGCTGGTAAGCACTATGAATCCATGAATCCTAGCTAGCATATCCATTCCTAATATTGCTCTTCAGATTGAAGTGTGGGTGAACAAATCCTTCTAACCAGCAGTGTGTTGATACCTATGTCTAGTTGCTTTCATTTGTACTCTAAAGCCTTTTATCTATCCTGTGCCTCTTCTTGTGGTGAACTCTTAAGTCTTAGAACTTCTTTCTGTTCTTGTGGCTGGGGCTTGACGTGAAGACAGAAGTTAGTGCAGCACACCACTCAGAGTAAACTGGCAGCTTTTGTGGGCAGGACAGTTCTGTGCCATCAGTGAAACTCTTGGAAGCCACCTCCACTGAAGGTGTGAACAGATCTATGCCAGTGCTCAGAGCGATGTGTGCTAAAGGGCTGGCCAAACTGATGGAGGTTGTGGGAGGGCCCTCTGTAAGCTGCTGAAGTGAATCCTGGAAAGACCAGTGTGTCAGCCAAGACCTCGTGGATATTTGCATACCTGATGCTCCAGGCCCATACAGGTCGTTAAAGCTTGTTTGGGTCCCATGCACCCTGTATGCTGGAGCAGTCTTTTAATCATGTTGGAGAAGCCTTCTGCCTGAGTGCCATGAAGTGGTGGATATAGTAGAGAAGATTAAAACAAACAGAAGTATATGTTGGCATATTGATAATTTTTTTTTTTATACTGTGCCTTGTTAACCATTGATCCTGGGTGCAAACCACTTAGTGCCTTGCCCATGGGAATACCGAAGTGGAATGCTGCTACCATGTTCCATATCTACTGCCAGACTTCTGCCTTTGAGGGGTCACTCGCATAGTACTCGACACCATTAATGAGTAGTTCACAAAGCTAGCCCAAAGCTGGAAGCTTGTCCTATCTCTTTTGAAGAAGAAAAGAATTGTCATTGTGCAGTAACTGAACATTTGGACTTAAAATAACAGCGTTCCCTTTCCAGCTCTGCTCCAAATACCCACCTGCTGGGGCTGGTGTTGCACCTCCTGCAAAGAGCTTGCTCTCAAAAGGGTACTTTTGAGAGGCTTTCTGAGGACGTCGTGCCACAGAGGGCAGCTGTTCTGTCTGTACTGGGACTCTGTCATGCAGGGCAGAGAAGGAGTTAGAGAGTGAGGAGGAGAGGTGAGGTCTTGAGTCAGGTGGTGTCGGGGAGCAGGAACAGCTAGGTGGAAAGTTTTGAGTGGCATGTGGGGAAGGAGGGGGGGAAATAGTGAAATATGCATTGTAATGATGCTGTGGAAATCCTGCACAGGATAGAGCTGGGCCAGCATGGAGCTATTAATAAAACAGCAGCGTCTCTCTGTGCCAAGTACGCCAATGGGTGGAACCATAAAAATGACATTGAGTTGGTTTAGAAATGAGCAAGTGCTGGCATGCTGCAGCTGCCCAGGGGAAACCAGGAGGGAGGATGGGACGTGATGATTGCCTTATGCATCTGTGGTTCAAAGGTGAACTACAAGAGGAGAAAGATGTATTGTTTTGCTAGTGATAAACTCTGTTTTGAATTTTTTCTGCTCTCTTCCTGGCAGAACACATGTGCTGCTAGATGGGAGTTTTGGTTTGTTACTGATGTCTTAGTGGATGTCTCCAGTGGATTTATAGGGTATAACTGAAGAGGCAGGAACTGTCCCTAATACCTGTGGGACAGTGGGTCGTGGGTGGCAGCTGAGTCCCCTGATCTTGCAGTGCTGCTTCTGTTTGACCTGATGTTTGATCTGCATGCGAACTAGTCTCCCCCCTCCCTTTACCCTGTGACAACTCTTCCTGCAAGGTTACAGCTGGCTCCCTACTTTACATTATGTCAGCCTTGGTGCACTTGGAGAGAATTTAGACATCCTCCTTCCTTCCCCCAGTGGAAGGGAGGTAAGAAGTGCCCAGGGGACATGAGGACAGTGGAGTGCCAGAAATAGGTGAAGCAGGACTGTTCCAACATCCTCTTGATGTGCTTGACCAAACTCATGACTGGGGGGAAGGGGAGGGGATTCTTAAATGTGCTGCAAAACCTAGTGCTGGAAAGGTAGCATTGTGCCAGCTGAGGCTCTGATGGAGGAAGAAGGGCTGGTTGCTATGGTTACTAAGGATGTTAACTATGTGGTGTCTGAATGGGCAAGGTTTAGTTAATTGTGCCATCAGCTGGGTAACAGTTTGGGAGCGCAGAGTGGTGGGTGCTCCACTCTAAGAAGCTATAAGGTGACGTTCAGGTTCTCAAAAGCCTATGTCCCAGACAAATCTGTCAGTGTGTCCTGGTCATTATTGTGTCAACAACCTTCTTTGAGTGAGAGCAAGTTTTGATAGCTGGCTTCTTCTGTGAAAGTGAAGTGAATCCCAAAATTTCTGAGGGCAAGTTGCAAGTTTGAGTGGCCAGATTCTGTCTCCAGCTCTAGGTCAAGGGGTAGTGTTTGCATAGAACAAGAAACGATTATTCTTCAGTTTCTATTTCAAAGGGGATGTTAAACAAGCGTGTGAACCACCTTTGTCTGAAATTTCTAACTTAAAATGACTGCCAGAGTAGAGAATAGGTAAGTGTCTTCTCAGGTTGCTGTGTGTATCTGATCATTATTTAGGTAGCAAGCCTCTTTTTTCAGTATGTAGCTGAGCCATAGCTGTTTTAAGGGCTTCTGCTTGGATATATGCTTTCCCCCTTGGCTCACTTATTTTGACCTGTGAATTCTGTGGATGCATGACTGCATCAGCTATTGCAGTGAGTGGAAAATCACAATTGGGCGAGAGTAAAGTGGGGAAAGTGTTGATCTTAAAATCTAGCTTTTAAAAAAATGAAGCTCGTGTTTAATAGGATGCATTTAAAATGGAAAGGATTAATGCTCTAGAGCTGCTGCCTCCTCCCTGGCACACAGGCACCCCTCCCCAGGCAACAACATGAGGGAAAGGATGTAATCTGGTGTGTATTCCTCTCCTTCATGCTGTAAACAGGATCCCTGAAACAGCTGGAATTATGATTTTATTTTTGGTCTTCCCTCCCCTTCAATTCTTACAGTTTCTGTTAACTGATTTATGACGCAACCCCACAAAGACTTGTGTTGGTGCTCAGTGAGAGTGCAGCCACCTTGGGTCATGGATGGGAGAAGGGGAACTGCTTGGGCTTTGCCAAGTGAGAAAAAAGTATTATTGAGCTTATGCTTTTGGTTTTTTTTCTTTTTTTTTTGTGGCTGGCTAAGTGCTGTGGGAGGTTTTGAAAGAATGAGTGTATGTATTGTGCTTTTCTTGTCTGGGGTTTTTCTGCTTGTTTGTGCCTGAGTTTGTTTTGGGGTTTTTTTTTAATTTTTTTTTTCTTGGGGTGGTTTGTTTTTGTTGTGTGGTTGGTTTTGGGGATATTTTTTTTGGCTGTAGTAAAAGTGCTAGCCTTAAAAAATAGCTGCCAGGCAGAGCCAAGACCTTCCAGGTTACTGAGAGGTGGACTTCAGGGGTTATAATTCTCGCTTGAAGCCGAGTGCTACCCTTCTGTTGCTCAAGTGAAGACAGCAAAACCCCAGATTTGTGACCTTGCAACATGTTTGTATATGCTCCTTCCCTAGAAATATCAATTTGGCTGTCCCGGTGACAGCAGAAGGGATTAATGGAGAAGCAGAATTTGGTTTATGTTTATACTTAATCCAAATTTCATGTTATGCAGTGAACCTGGCAGCTGTGAAGCTTGGATGCAAATACAGTGGCTGAAGAATACAGCTGCATGAATTCAGAAATGAGAAGTGGTGTTTAATTTAAGATTCTGCTTGAGTTTACTATAGAAGTGATACAGTCGTGGCCACTTCTCCCAGCAGCAGCAGTTCCTGCACTTCAGAAATGTTCAAATGGTGAAGGTGAAGGGTTGTAGTTTTTAATTTTAGCAGAGACAACTTCTGAATGCTTATAGTAGCAATATTCTGAACAGCAAAAAGAAGATACTGGGCTTCAAAGGCTATGGGTGTATCCCAGAAATGGCTGAGTTGCCTCAAACTTAGCTGCAGTTTCCCCTTTGTCTGTCACCTGCTGTGCTAGTTGCTGTTGCAATGCTGTGTGGAAATCTTAGAGCAACTCTTTCATCATTATTGCTGCAGGTTGATATTTCTGGATCTTGTATGCATATTTAAATTAAGATGAGATTTTAACCCTTTCTCAGCGGTGGTTTATATTGGAACAAGGAAAGCAATTTAGTCTGAAAATATTAGGGTGTGTGTTTGGGATGGATTTCACCATTGGTACAGTGGATTATTATTTTTATTTTAAATAAAACCAAACAAAACAATGCACAAACAAAAACCTGAAGGAGAGAATGTGTTGGAGAGTATCTGGGAAAAGGATGCCTTATCCTTTGCCTTAAGGTAGCTATGTTAACCTGGAGGAATTTTTGCTGCTGTTGGGAAGGGGGGGGGAGGGGGCTGTCATCATTCTTTTATGTGCCTTGTTCTCTCCTGCCACCTGTTTGTTTCTTCTTTTTACTGCAGTAGGAAACAAGCCTTCTCCAAACTTGTTGAGATGACCCAGTTTGAAAATGCCGGCTGCCACTACTGTTGCTGCTGCGGGGATTGAAGTAGCGTTGGCACTAGGAAGAAGCATTTTTCCTAGGAGAAGTTTAGAGACAAGATGATGTGGTTGTAATGGAGTGATGATAGCTGTGTTAAGAGTTACCCTGGCAGCGAGCCTTGATCTGAAATATGCTTGAGAGCAGTCTCAGCCAGCCTGTTAGGTGCTGTCTGAGTTGTAGGACCAGTATGACGAGAACTAGCAGGCTCCAGCTACTTTCTGCTGCTTGGGCCCAGCCCTGGGACAGGCAGTGTGGACTCTAACTTGCTGGTCTTGATGGGAATGGCAGGCTCAGAGCATTTGAGACTACTAGGTCTTTTTTCCTGACCTTTTGTCTCTTACTGTAGCTGTGAGGGGAAGAAATAGAAGGATCAGGGAACTGGAGGGTAACCTTTTTTTTTCCCCTCAGAACAAGGTTAGTCAGCAAATGCACAAGCAGCTGCATGTTTGTAGATACGTGATGAGAACTGTGCGGTGGCAGGGGAGAGCACTTGTGGGATATGTCCTCCACTGAGGAATGCTTGAGGAGGTCATGACTGTAGCAGCTCTCTGTGATGAGTTCCTATGCTGCTGAGTGTGACCTTTACAGAGGTGCTTGTGCAGGAGGCAGGGCAGCTAAGCTTTCTCAAGAACGTATGCCAAAGCTTCCCTCACCATAATGTGTTTGCTGTGGCATTGTTTGCTCTAATTAGGAACCACTCCCACTTACTTATTTTTCCTGAACTCTTATTTTTGCACTCCATGTTAAGTTACTTTCCTGGTCATGTGCTTTTCATGCGGATTCATGTTATGGCAGTGTAGTAGTGAATTTTCTGGTACTGCAAGGATTAGTAGTAGTATATAATAACCTCTCAGTAAGGACTGGGCTTCTAAATTCTGCCTAAAAGCTGTGACTGCTTACCATCGATACTCCAGGATCTAGTCAGTGACACTGGTTGATAATAGACTTTTCCATGCAGTCAGTCTTTCAGGATCAGCCTTGAAGGCTGAGGGCCTGTATTTAATTTGTGTTTCAGCATACGCTGTGTGAATCTGTAACTTGTTTTTTTTTTCTAGAGTGACTTAATTTTATGTATTTTTGAATACCTTAATACCTGTCAACATGACACTACGCATATAAAGACTACGTCGTCCAAGATTTGGCTATGTAAGCTTGCTTTCTTTCTGAATGGACTTCTTGGAGGGTCCAAGAACATTTATTTGCATCTGTTTCTTCTTTAAACTTGTAGGAAGTGAACAAGTGCAAGAATGGATATACTGAGTGTTGGTGTCTCCCAAAGGCTGGCTGGGTTTGTCCATGGGTAGCTTCTCATTTCCTGTGGAGAAAGGGCTTTTCATCTACACCTCAGTTTATTGCCAGGTTCTCATGTTGTGTGGGGTAAAGTACCAGGAATTTTAATGAACCGCTGCACTGCAACCTGTAGTAGATGCTTGTTTACGTTGCCTTAATTCATGGCCTGCCTTATTAAATGGTTAAGCAGCTGCTTATCGAGCACATGAACTGTTCTTGCAGGAAGTAGGTATAAGAACTTCCAGGAGAGGGATGGGGCAGACAGCGGGGGGGGGGGGGGGGGCAGAGCCATGACTGCTCTTGAGATAAGCTATTCCCTTTAGTGCAGCACACTGTGCATTGGAAGTGTTTGTGTTTTCTCTCTTGTTCTGCTTCCTGCTGACTTTCTTACACCCTGCTGATGTGAAAGTGAGGAAAGTGGAGTATTTCAAAGCAAGTTTGAGTCCTAACCTTTTAATTCTTAGCTTCCAGCTGTAGTAGTGCAGTGAGTGGAGTTGCAGGAAGGTCTTTGTCTTCTCAGAAGGGGCCAGTCTCAAACATCTGAAAATAGGTTTTTAACTGTAGGTGTAGAAGGAAGAAAAACATCTCAGTAATACTTCAGAAAATACAGCTGAGGGATTAGTTCCTCTCCGATATCAAGCTGCCTTCTCTTAGTCTCTATTATTCTTCATCTCATTTTGCTGGAAGCAAGTTTCATGCAACTCATTCACAGCAGTGTGCCCAGGTGGCCAAAAAGGCCAATGGCATCTTGGCTTGTATCAGGAACGGTGTAACCAGCAGGTCCAGGGAGGTTATTCTCCCCCTGTACTCGGCACTGGTGAGACCACACCTCGAGTACTGTGTTCAGTTCTGGGCCCCTCACCACAAGAAGGATTTTGAGGCTCTGGAGCGAGTCCAGAGAAGAGCAACAAAGCTGGTGAAGGGGCTGGAGAACAAATCTTATGAGGAGCGGCTGAGAGAGCTGAGGTTGTTCAGCCTGGAGAAGAGGAGGCTGAGGGGAGACCTTATTACTCTCTACAACTACCTGAAGGGAGGTTGTGGAGAGGAGGGAGCTGGCCTCTTCTCCCAAGTGACAGGGGACAGGACGAGAGGGAATGGCCTCAAGCTCTGCCAGGGGAGATTTAGGCTTGAGATTGGGAAAAAGTTCTTCACGGGGAGGGTGGTTAGACATTGGAACAGTCTGCCTAGGGAGGTGGTTGAGTCACCGTCCCTGGAGGTGTTTAAGGTTAGGGTAGACGAGGTGCTTAGGAGCATGATTTAGGGATTGGTGGGAATGGTTGGACTCCACGATCCAGTGGGTCTCTTCCAACCTGGTTATTCTGTGTGATTCTGTGTGTGAAGTGCTGAGGCCACCTGTGTTGCTGAGACTATTATGTTACTCATACAGCTGGGCTGGGGATGAGGAGGGGGCTGGCTACAAAAAATAACTGGAATAGTCAGCGATGCTTTTGTGACATGACCACTCACCATTCAGGATCATGGGCGGCTTCTGTTATAGCTGCTCAAGGAGCTGGATATGGGCAATTACAGCTGGAAGCTTTCTCACCTCTAGGAGCAGCCCTTGGCCCTCAGGACATCTGCTGAGGGCAGCTCCTCTGCTTGATTCTAACTTATCTCCTTCTTATCACTGCTTATGGGCTTGCCTGATGCTTCTTTCTGCCCAAGTGACATCCTCTAAGAAGGTAGCCAGGGGACAAATTGATCGTTTCTTTTGCTTTTGTGCACATTATAAAGGGGGTCAGCATGGTGGCTTCCACTCTCTTGTCACAGGCTTTATCATCAATAACAACAATAATAAGCTGTAATGTAACCTGATGGTTATTCTGCTTCCATACCTCTTGTGTTTGCCATCATCCTGCACAAAGAAAGATCCTGTGTCGTGGAGTAGTGGAGTTAGCCGTGCTGGTTCAGATACAGTGCCTTTAGTAGTTTGCGTTCGTACTGCAGTGGGGAATATAACAGTTCTGGTTTCAGACCGGAGTTTTCAAAATCTCATGGAGGGTGGAAGACGCACATTGTGGAAGGTTCACCCTCTTTGCAGGGCTTTGAGTCTGGATATTCCTTGGTAGCTTCTGAGACTGATTGACAGCAGGTTGCTTGACCAAGCTTCATGATAGTCAGTGCTGACTATTTTGCAGACCAAGAATTTCAGCATGTGCAGCATGATATGGATGAAGAGCTGAGAATGTTCGATAGGCTACTGAAGCCTTGTGTCAGACTGCTAGTGGTCTGAACCTGTGGTCTCCCGTACTAACTATCATCAGTGTCTGTCAAACAGTGTTCTTTAAAATTAAGGAAACTGGCTTTTGGAAAGGATGCACTGGATCAGGCTTTGTCATGGAGTGCAAAAAAAAATTGTCAAAAAAAAAAATCTAGACAAGGGAGTCTTCTTCTAATCCAACCACCCATCTCCTACTGAATCATCTGATCAAATAATTTTTTTTTAGCATTCTACCCCTTGCAGCAACTGTACTGATAATGTTGCTGCTTGCATTGCTTGGATATCTTGCTGCCTGTAGTTGAAGTACATAATCTGAGGTTATAACCTCGCAGTAGAGTTAACTCAAGCCATGGTTTGCCAGCAGAATAAATCTGGTTTTGGAGTTTCTTGGACTGAATTGAGAGCACTGTGCTGAATAATGTAAAGAGCTATTCTGCTATAAGCTCGCTTTGTTGTTTGGGCACTTGCTTTGTGCATTTATCCTGTCTGTAACTTCCTGTCTGTCTTGGAAGGTCATATGTGGGAAGGAGTATTTTCTCCCTGGTAGAAGCTATTGTGCCCTGATTTTACATTCTTACTTGATCTCCAAACCCAGTATCAAGTGCTCTTGCAAATTCCATTTAATATGGTCCAATGCCTGTGTCTATTTTAGGGTCACACTTGCACAGCTGAGTGATCCAGACAGCCTCAGGCCCTGCATGGTCACTGATTAGGTCCCCAGGTGATCTGGTGTGGCTCTACCTATTCTGCGCTAGGTCCCACAGGTAGTGAGTTTCCTCTTTCCTACTGTCAGAACTCCCTCATCCCCTCCTATTCAGCGGTACGTATGGAGACATCTGAGCTCACGGTATGCCATGTCTCTGTAGATACTGAAACCTGTGCCAGTCCTTCCGTGAAGTGGCATGAAGTGCTATGCTGGACCAAATTTCTGACTTTCCTAGTGGTAATCAATAATAGATTGCCCTATGCATATGCAGAGTGTGTTGAGTCTTTTCTTGATGTGGTGGTTTCAGCTGAAGATGCAACTTTAGGAATGACTGTATGTTGGTAAAAGCTTTAAAAGTAACATGTGTCTACTAGCAAATTGTCTTTCCTAGTAAACAGTTTAAAATAGTTGTGGTATGCTACAAAAGCCATGCTGGATCTGTCAGTACACCTGTGTCTGCATTGCAGCCTTCTTGCTGGTTTAGCGAAGTCTAAAGGCAGATGAGTCAGGTCTTTAACCATCACTGGAGTTTCAGCTTTGGACTTGCCATTAGATGCAGACCATGGAAAGAGCAGTATTAAAAATAATACTAATTTTAAAAAAAAAAAGGAGGGAGAGTAGGGTGTTCCTTTCCTAGCTTATTAGTGTGCACTGCTTGGGTGGTGGCTGTTACCTACCCTTTGTGTGAGAAAGGAAGCTTTTGGTAGGTATCCGGGCTTTTGATGGATAAATCTCCCAGCAGTGGGATGCTCTATTTTATGCCTTGTTTTATGCTCTCTAAGGCTGCAGTTTCCAGGCTTCAGCTGTGGTTCTGTGAGCAACTCTTCCCTCACTAGTGCTACTTTACACAAATCTGCCTGTTGCTGCCTGTCTGCTTATCCCTGCCACTGTGCTGTGCCAGTCTTGCTGCTCACTGGAACTAGGAGAGCTTGCCTCTTCTCAGGCTTGTGCAACCTCCCAGTGAAATGATTTTTATATGGTATACAAGCATATAAAAATATAAAACTGTTTCTCTTATGAATAGCTTGCCGCTTTGGTGAGTGGCTCCAGAGGTACTGCAAGAGAATGGGGCAGCCTGCGTAGTTAGGTCTGGCAATAGAATCTGGGACTGCACCTCCTGGGAGGTGAGAACATCTCTGTACTTTGAGCCACCACCGCTTGGTGCCCATATGGCTTTGCTGCTGCTTGGGCGAGGGAGCTAATGCAGCAAAGGAATTGGTTTTCAGGTGGATCTGTTTCCCTCCAGCTCCCTGGGATTTTGTGCAAATGTTTTTACCCTTAGTTGAGCAGAGGTGGCTGGAGACTAGGGGTGCTTAACCCGGCCCTGCTGCCAAAGGAGGCTTCTGGTACAGTGACCCCCCAAGGCCCTTGGTATGTGAACAAGAGATGATACACCAGTAAAATCTGCAGGGAGGTAAGTGGGTGGAGTCCAGTGACTCAAAGTACCTTGCCTTACTGCAGTTTTATTTTCTTTTGCTCCTATTCAGACAACTTTTCCAGGTAAGGTTGATTTTCCTTTGCCTGGCAGTTGCATCCAGATGTTTCCCTTGCCTGCTGCAGGTGCAGTGGAGTTAAGACCTAAAAATCCTCATGTGCCTTCAGTTGCATGAAGTGATTTTTAAGCACCCTTTGTGCCTTTAACTAGTGCTCTCTGTTCCTAGAAACAGCGTTAAAGGAGGCTGTGTGTCTGTCCAGGTGGGTGCAGCATGGAGCACAAAACATGGCTGTGCTCTGGCTCTCCTCTCCTCCTGCCTGTAACACACATCATTGCTGAGAAGAAGAAATTGCTTTTCCAAGGCAGAAGAGCTCTTAAAATAGGCGGGTTATGTTTTCTTTTAAGTGATTCTGCCCAGAAAAAGTGGTCAAGCCACCTCACTTTGATCTCTGCCTGTTCCCGCGCTGCTTCCTATTGCAGCTGGCTTTAGTCAGACACTTGTCCAAACAATTGTGCTTTTTGCAGCTTCCTCTCCTGTACTGGGACCGCGAGGTGGCAGGATTGTTCCACGGACGATGTTAGGGCAGCAGGATGGCAATGCAGCTGCTCATTTTTATAGCTGAGGCAAAAGCTGTGCTTAGTTGTTTGTGTACTGCCATTAATTGTGTTTTGAAATTGGGAAGAATTTCACATGTATGTGTCTAATCCATGCTCTTTATTTTCTTTATATAACATTGATTTGTTCTTGATCCTAACTTTTTTTTTTTCCTGTTCTCAAGGGAGATGGAGAGGAGGGGGAGATGTTCAGCAACATCCAGAATTCTTTGCAGGTTCCAGCATTGATCAAACCCTGTGAAGCACGTTACTGAGGCTGTGAAGGCTGCTGCTTTTGTCCTCGTTTCACCCTGTTCTGTCAGGGTATTGCATCACGTAATATGCAAAGTGTTCAGTGCTCCTGCAGTACCTCAGTAATAGGGGTGAACTGAGGTTGCAGCAACAGCTCTAATTCTGCATTCCTGTTGCTTTCTATAGGCTTTAGCATACTCTCTTCTGCTGCAAACCCTCATTTGGGTCACTGAGTCCACTAACTGTGATGTACTTGTGGGTCATTAAGAAGCAGTTTGAGTAGGGGAAAGAATTCTCCCAAAAGACCCAGTCAGAGCAATTAATTTGATCAAATGATGATGAGGGGGGTCATTGCTTTCGGGCATTTCTCTTTTAAACTTCTGCCTCTCTCCCCCTCCAAAATTAATGCTTATGTTTTACATCTTTGAATTCACTGTTCTAGGATGCAGGACTGAAAATCAGCAATGCAGTTGTTTGCTCTTGTCTCCTTCCCTCTGTCAGCAAAGAGGATCCCTTTTCTTTTGCCTCTGGTGAGGAATTCTTGCAGGAAGATAGCAGAAGAAAAGAGTGTGTGAGACAAGGCTGGAAACAAGACCACAAAATTCAGGGTCTTGATGTCTCTGCTCCAGATGGTGGGGAAAGCAGGTTTCTTCTCTTTATTTCCCACTCCTTTCCATCTCCATTGTTTCTCTGGCTGTGTGGGTGTTCTACCTGGGGTCCTTTGCTCATCTCCTTGTAGACCTCACTTTTTGCATTATAAAGAGATATTTTTTAGCATTTGAGCACCGCCTCATTGCTGGTGACAACATTTGTGGGGTTCTGATCCCTTTGTGTGCCTAGCTTTTGTGCTACTCCTGTCTTTGTGAGCATGAGTGGCTGTAGGAAGGGGTTCTTTGAGCCCTCGCTCACTCTGTTTTGGGTATTGGACAAACAGGGAGGTGCTGCTTACCCCGACACAGCTAAAATGCGAAGAAATGTAGCCAAATAGGTAAAGAAATACCAGTTTATGGTTCTCCTCTCTGTCCCTCCCCCCATCTGGTTTCTAGTAGCAACAAGAGCCTTCACAGGAGCAATAAATCTCCTGTGTCACATGACTGTCTCTATTAAAGCATTGTTGTCTTTTTGGCCAGGTCTGTGCCAAAATATCTTTCCAGCATAGAGAAATTAGTTGGGTGTAGGGAGGGAATGCGTTTGGGGAGAAGTTATACTGGTAGAAAGAGCTCGTAGTGGTGTAGCTTGTGCTGTGGGAAGCAGAATGGGATTGCTTTGCTTTTATTCCCTTCTTCAAATGGGTGAAGATCTGTGGTGGGAAACTGTCTCTTCTGGTATAAGCAAGGTCTGCCCCAGGCTCTTCTGGCTCTGAACTTTGATGTCTAAACAGATTGCTGGGTTACACGCTGAGTGTGACTGAATGCCACTGAAATGCAGTGGAGCAGAATTTCATGTGCCCACTGCCCTGGGCTTGCTAGAGGTGCGTGGGGAAGGCAGAGATGGAAGAGGGCACTTATTTATCTGTTGTGACATGTGAAGCATTAAGCTTGTGGCAATTCCAGGCTCTACTGGTATGGTAGACTAAAGGGATCCTGTGACTCAGTGGGTGCCATGCTCTTTCTTGCTCACTTCGTATGGAGGGGGGTGGTAAAGAAAGAGCAGTCAGAAGGATTGCTCAAGGGGCTATCATACCTCTCAGATGGTGCAAGCATCAAAGTGAGTGAGCCCATAATTAGCCAAGAAATGACAAGCGGAATGGGCTAGATTTGGCAGTAAACAGGCAGAGTGCAACCCAAGAGTAGAGTACTATGGTGTACTCCTTGTCCTTACTTCATCCACAAACACTGTTTTAGTGTATAAAAGGAGTATTGCTGTGTGCTTATGGTCGGTTTACTGTCTTATTTGTCTTTTTCTTATTTTCCTTTTCTCTTCCTCCACTGTAATGCTGAGGTGTAACACTGAGGTGTTGCAGATCCCACCGTGACAAGAAAAGCATCCTATTTCCTTCCGTGGTGTCTGATTGCTCAGACTGCTGCTTGGATCTGTGATGTACTGACTACATTGAAGAGAAACCCTATTGATATTAATATGGGGGGACCTTGGTAATGTTCTTGCTCAGCTAGGAGAGAAAATGCTGTAATGATTTTTGTTTGAGGGTGGGGAGCAAGGGGGAGGAAGTATGTTTTCATTGCTTATAGTGTCTGGCACAAGAATGGTAATACGCTGAAAAGGAGAACGACCTCATCTCTTCTCTGTATATATTAAAGGATAAGATGCTGAAGTCAAATTAGGAACTGTAGATCTTTCCACTGTGAAAGCAAGCTAGTTAATGCAGCAGTGCTTAGTATTCAAGAGCTTGATTCGGCCTTGGACTTTAGAGAATTCAGCTTCTTTCCCTCCCGCTTCCTTCATCTCCCCCTTAGATAAAATATATAATACTGCATGTGCAAAACCTGTCCTAAGGAAGCCAAGAGCATTTAGCTGAAGTACAGCAAAATGCCACACTTGAGGTTTCCTGTCAGGCTTTGTTTTTGATGTGGTTATAAAGTCTGGAAGCATCTGAAGGTGCTTTTCTGCCCACATCCTACTGATGTTCCCTACCCCATTTGGTACATGGCAGGGAGGATGGTGTGTAGGGAGGAGGCAGTTCCCTCTCTGTCCTTTTCTCCCCTGTATGGTTCTCCTAGATAGTGTTCTTCCATTGGGCTGAGGGTTTGCAAGGTAAATTTTTTTTTCTGATTTCTGAGGTTCCTACCCTTTGGTAGGATGTTCAATTAGACAATGCAGTGATTTCAGCCTAAGAAGGTTTTATCACTGTCTCTGTCATCTCCACTGTCTGTGCAACTATTTAATTCTCTTTGCCTTGTGCAAGGAAAGGTTGTTGGCAAGAAGGGATAGTTTTCATTTTAATTCGTAGAAACATTTTGTTGACTTGGAGAGGCAGATGTGTTTGTGCTGCGGAGGTGCAAATGATGGGCTGTGGCTACAACTTTCTGCAAAGGACTAATAGAACTTTGACTGAATGTATCCAGAACATGGTCAAACACGAAGGTTTATCAGCTCCTTGGGAGTGCCCGTTGCACGCAGGTGGGAGCTTGGAAGAGCAAGAACCTCATGGGATGTTCTTGCTGATATAGTACTGTGCCTGTATTTACTGCATGGTCTTCTCATGGACTCCTCCACAGCACTTAACAAAGCTCTTTTTTTTGCAACACCTTTGTGTAAAAATTCTCGGTACACCTCCTTTCCAAATGAAGGGCCAGCATGGATAGGAAATGTCATGTTGTCTAGTAAGATGGAATGTCTGCAGAGAGGAAGAGGGGATGATTTTTCAGTTCATTTCTAAGTAACTTGTCTTGAATTCCAAAATTAGTGCAACAATGAGAATTCTGGCTGTGTGTATCAGTTCAGAGTCTTTCAGGTACTTGCGTGTTGGGGGTCCTACAGACAGCCGATGCTTCCAGCATCTTCCGCTCCATTAGGTGAAGTGGGAGCTTGACCTTTTAGCTCGTATTTTTTCAAAGGTGGTGTTATCATTACAGTAAAATTAATAGTGAACAAGCACAAAGGGACAGAGTTCAGAAGGGCTACCACTGGTACTGACTTTGATCCAGCCCTCTCAAATGGGTTCTGTTGCATATAATATAAGCTCAGTTGCTCATACTGAGAGAGACATTAGGGTTTTAGTCCCGTCTATACAAAATATAATTCCTTAGGGCATCTTCACATTGTAAAGGTTAAAAGCTTATGGGGGCTTAATAATACATAAAAGTAGAGTTTGATCCAAGGTGAAGACTGCTGAGGCATAAGGACTGAAAAATTTGCCAAGAATCTGCAGTGGTTGTGCAACACCAGGAGTCTGACAGTATTGGAAGGTATGGATTGTGTCTAGGGATTTTTGTTCTTAAGAAAATAATAGCTTTGGGAGACTTAAGGGGAAAAAAATAGCAGAGATAGTCATGTCTATAGCTTTTGTGAATAATTTCTGAAATATACATGCCGTGCTTCAGAAGGACTGGAACTGGATTGGATATCATGCATCATTTAGACTTGTTAAGGGAAAAATGTAGTAGCTTGTCTGGTGGCTGCTGGGTTTTTTTGGTTTCTTTCCTTTCCTGAATTGTTGGAAACAGCAGCAACTCAGAATCCTCTGTGGAAGTTGCAATGACCATGACTGAAGTCACAGCTGGAGGGGACTGCATTTTAGACTGGAAAGGGGGAGGGAAGAGGAGAAGAGATCGTTATATGAAGTGCTCTTATGCCTTCTTTTTGTTTTTCAGTGGATGAATACATTGCCATTGCTAAAGAGAAGCATGGATACAATATGGAGCAGGTAACTTTGAATACTTTATATTGAAATAATCAGTTTTAGCAGATATTAAAACATAGGTCTAAGTGACTGCCTAGAACTGCTTCTTCCCTTTTGTACTGTCTGTTCTGTCCTCTTCTACTTCTCCCAAAACTGACTATTCTTGATAGTAACCTGAGCTCTGGGAATATGGAGTTCATCCCTAGTTTTACATCAAGAGTCAAAAGAAGGAAAACAACCTTTGTAATTTCTAGGAGAGTTTGGCTGTGAATACTGTGCTTCTTGTGGTGACTCCCTCTTAAATGCTTTCAGAACCCCTAAACAGTATTATAAAGATCGGCTTGTCTTTCGGTGGCTGCCTGATTGCATTGCAGGTTCCAGTTGACTGCTCTGTCTCTGCTTCATGGATGCCTTGGCAGTTATTAATGAGCCATTGAACCGTCATATGCTTTTCTGAGGCAAACCAGTATCCATGGTTTACCTTAAAAGTGCTGCAAATCATTTGGAATTTCACAGATGTCAGTGCAGTAGTGGTGGACGACTTTACCAGCTATCCCTGAGGTTAGCCAGTGCCTTCAGCTGAAATCCTGGTCTGAGAAGCAGACCTCTCCTTTACTCCACATGGTCTAGGGTTGTGTGCTAATCTTCCCTGTGTTAACTAACAACAGTTTCAACACTCATCTGGGGAGATTAGTAGACCTGTGTCAGGGGAGCTTTTCTAAATTCTGAGCAGTTTCCTTATGCGCTAATAATTGCCCGGAAAGGGAAGGCGGGGAATCTCATGACTTACTGTATTGGCAAATTATGTACTTTCTCTACAAAGGGACTCGATGATAACTTGAAAGTTCATGAAATTGTACAGGCAAAGTCCATGAGCATAGAAACCAAAGATTTGGATGGGCAAGGTTTTCTACTTAAATGACTCTGCTGTCGTCTTGAGTCAGACTTTCAGTGCTTGATACTCATGCTCAGAGAGACTTCTTGTGCATCAAGAACACTGAAGTTGACATAGCCGGCAAAACTTCCAGCAAACCCAGGAATGATCAGGCCGGATGCTTATAGTTTCTAAGAGGAGAAAACAGCAGTAAAAGGAATGCAAAGGCACCAAAAGGCTGTGAACTTAAATGAAAATAAGGATTTCTATAGTATCTCACTTTGGTGAGATAGATATACCCTAGTATTGGATACTGTCAGTAATATTTGCCAAAAGAGGTTGTCTCAGGGTAATAAAAAGAGATTTTGTTATTTTAATAGAGAACTGTTGTCTTCTCCCCTTCTCTGTGTACAGAAGTAGGAGTCAAGGAACTCACCACACCAGGATATAAAGTGGCTGAGCAGCTTGTAAAAATGTCCTTCCTTCTAAAAATTTTTTCATTCCTTCCATAACACTCTTGCATAATACTCTAGAGTTAAACATGTTTCCCAGGTCTTTTGGGATTTCCTAGACAGCCAAGCTAGACTCTTCAGGAAATAACTGGAGAGGCTTCATCTTGTATTGCTCTGGAAGGCACGTACTCATTTTGTATTATAGGGACAAGTGTTAGGGCTTTCAAACTTTTTCTTGTGTCACCAAGGGACACTCTTTAGCAGCTATCGTCAGTTGCTGTTGGCTGAGTAACTGTGGACAAGCTGATACAGACTCCCTGGAAGCCAGTCAGAGCTAGCTTTAGCATTTGGCCACTATCTCTAGACTTTGGCTGATGCAGCCCTTTCGCACGCCTGCATCCCCCTGACAGCTGGTTTCTTTGAACCCCTGTGCAGGTGGCTTGGCTGACAGTCGTCACACAGAGATTCCCATTCTTCCATCTGTGCCCCCAGCCCAAAACCAACCTTTGCAGATGAAGATGTGCCAGTTAGTTGAAGGGAGTGGCGAGCTGTCTGGCAGGGTAGCTGGGGCGCATGCTGGTGCTCCTCTACCCAGCAGTTTTCCCATCCAACTGGCTACATTTGTGCCACGGCTCCCATAGCTCTGTCCTTTCTCTCCCCTTGCCTGTGGCCAGGTGTCCCGTTGTTGGCTCTGCCATTGCTGGATGATGGCTGGAGGCTTGGGACACACAACCCTTGTGTCCCCACAAACTTGCACGCCCAAGGGCAGTCAAAGGGCAGGCTTCAGCAGGAGAGTGAGTTCTGGCAGGGCAAGCCCACTTCAGGTGGTGCTGGCAAACTGGTAGGTGGTTGTGCTGAGCTGTAGGAGTTGGAGGCTTTTGGGAGTACTACAGCAAGTCTGGCTCTGAGCTGTACTTTGCTGCCAGCATGTGTCAGACACCCTGGGACAAAGGAGGCTGAAAAAGCTGTGTACTCACCTGTGTATGAGTGCAGAGCCTTCCTGGGGCAGCATGGGGTAAAGGAGAAATACTGCTCTTCTGTTAAACAAACCTATAAGGAAAACTTGTACCTTTTTCTTTGTGTAAGCAGCTGTCCTCTAAAGCCCTTGCCAGCACCCTGGTGGTTTTTAACACTACCCTGTCTTCCTATGTCTCCTCCCTTAGTTTTCCCTTGCTTTCTCACAGGGGTATTTGGTACAGCTCATACCTGAGGCTGAAAGGGATGGCAGGGGAGAGAACTTGGACTTCTGTGACTGCAAAAATAGGGGTTTTTTGGCTCCATACTTGCCAGAGGGGATGAAGATAAGTGCTTATGTGGTTCCTGTGACATCTCAAGTGACTGCTGCACACAAGATAACTACTTGTTCTGCATGGTGGCAAAAAGGAGTGTGGAGGGAGGGAGGACACAGTGCCTGGGCAGCCCTGAGAGGCTGGTAGGATCAGGACAAGATCTTGGATAACACTAATACTTATATGCATGCTTTGCAGAATCTTAGAGGAGCCAAGATCCCATAAAGAAACTGTTTTTTTGCATAGCAAAGCATAATGGGGAACCCCCAGATCTGGAGGGATTTTGTAGCTCTGCATGGTCAGGGTGAAACTACTAGATGAGGGGAACAGTGGCTGTGAAACCCAAGCTGAGTTTGCATATGAAGAGCAGGTTACTCTGGTGTTTTACTCAGCATGTCAGGGATTGTTTTCACTTTACAGCCTTGCAAAAGGCTGGTTTCTAGCTCTGCAGAGTCAGGCCTTCCCAAAATGACTTGTGGTGGTTTGCTGGCATGCCAGATGTAGTGGTGTGTCGTAACTCACAGGGGCTGGCACCCTGGGAGAGGGGTGACAGTGAGCAAGCATTTCAGGCAGCGGGAGGAGGACAGTTTCCAGGTGGTGAAGTGCAGCGCATACGCTTTGTCTGTGGAACTGAGAACCAGAGGTTACAGTAGTGAAACGAGGTGGCTCTGAAGGGAGACAAATTTGTGTGTGCTCTCTGCCTTCCTTTCTTCCAGATCTTCTTTCATCCTCTCTCTCTTCATCCCCACACTTCCACTCCCCCCACCCCGGAAAAACCCACACCCCCGGAACAAACAGCAACAAAAACCCTCTAGACCACTAAACTGTCCTCCTAATTATATGGGAAATGATGGGAGTTCAGCAATGGCAAGAAGCTTCCTTTAGTTTATTTTTAAGTAATCTTCCCAAATCTTTGCTTAGCTTTCCTGTGCTTACCAGAATTAGTAAAGCTGGAGTCACTTTTTCAATTTTCTTCTTCCTCCTTTCTGTTGCTGCTCTCTGTTTGCTACCTGTGTGGTTTGGATGAATTTCAAGTTGATCTTCAAAACCTAGCACGGTAGAGATCAGAGCGATGTAGCTGACAATTAAAATCGTCTAATGTATTACCTGAGAAAAATGCTGTAGCTCTCCCTTTGCATGTGTATAAAAATGTTTATTGAGATTAAAATTGTCCCCTTGGTGTTCTTGTTATTTCTAGGCCCTTGGGATGCTGTTTTGGCACAAGCACAACATTGAGAAGTCTTTGGCAGATCTGCCAAACTTTACTCCATTCCCAGATGAGTGGACAGTGGAAGACAAGGTCTTGTTTGAACAGGCCTTTAGTTTCCACGGGAAAACCTTTCACAGGATTCAGCAGATGGTAAGTGGTGTCAGAGGAATGGAAAAACAAAACATTGGTGGCTGGACCGTTGGCTTCAGTGCTGATTGTGCTGAACTCCTGAACAGACCAAGGGGGATATTAGAGGAAAAGTAATACTGTGAATAGTAAGAAACAACATTGCTTCCAGAGTCTCTGTAGCAGTGTTTTCCTGAAGTGCTTTACTGGTTCAGGATAAACTTTGACTATGCAGTGTGTTTGGTTGGAAATTACAGTTTTCAGTCCCCGCGTGCTATGGTAGTGTTTGTCTCAGCTGGAGTTCAGGTATGGTCTGTACATATGTGCCCACCCACACACAGAATAAAGATCATCTCTGTGCAAAGTCGATTTCCTTTCTTGCAGGCTGCTTTTTAGGAATTCATTTTATTTGACTGTGATGTTGGCGCTTAATGCGATTTGGAACTGTCAGTGGATGCTGTGGTGGAGGTTTACACATCATTGCAAGTATTCAATCCTTTGCTTTCAGTTAGTTGAGACATCTTATTAAACTATGATTGATAACTTCAAGGGTAGTTTTCTGCCTGGAAGAGAACTGCTGGAATGTGTGCAATTTTCTTTTGAATGAGGGAGAGGATGAGATGTAAAAATGTTTTATTAATTACATCTTGACAGTTTCTTCAAGTGGTTTATCACCTGAATGGGAACCTGATGTTGTTCTTTGCTCTTCTTCTGTGAAGTGCCTCTTGAGTGTTCCAGCAGGACCTGGTTACATTGGTTGTGACACTCTGAAGTGAGTCTAGGCCTCTGTGGTCTGTTTGGCCTCTTTAAAGTACATGTGAAGGTCTGTGTTGCTGATCTGGCTGAAAAGCGAAAGATAACTTGCCTCCCAAGTATGAAGGGAAACTGCCAGATCCTTTTTCAAAAAGGTGGCAGAAAGAGGCTCATTCTTGTCCTTGATTGTTCCTTCAATGGCGTCATTTTCAAATGTTCTTGGAATTCTAGGGTCTCCCACTTGCTTGGGTCAGATGGTGGGACTTGCACATGCTGTGGAGGGTGGTGAGGCACTGGCATAGGTTGCCCAGAGAAGTCATGGATGCCCCATCCCTGGAACTGTTCAAGGCCAGATTGAATGGGGCTTTGAGCAACCTGATCCAGTTGAAGGTGTCCCCAAACCATGGCAGGGGGGTGGTTGGAACTGGTTAAGCTTTAAGGTCCCTTCCAACCCAAACCATTTTATGATTCTATGGTTGAGAAGAATGGAGCTATTTTCTGCTTTATTCCTCTGTTCTTACATAGGGAGGGAGGAAAGAAGTAGGGAAATGTCCTGGGGAGGGAAAGGAAACGTAAAGCCCATCCTGTTGCTTGGTTAAATGCCAAAGCAAGAAATTCTCAATTTGGTTTATGTGCAGAAGCATGACTCCGTCACTGAGTGAAGTGCCTTCCAGTACAGGGGTACTGAGCTTATGCCCTGTTCCCTAGGTAATGATATTTTTTTACTGTTGCTCCCAGGAAAGCCATCCTGCATGTAAAGAATTAAATGACACGAAGCTTTGTGTTTAGCAGGGGACAGGAATCAATGGCTCAGGAGTACATTAGTAGTTAGTTTATATATGCTGCACCATTAGCACCAGTGCAGCTTGGAATGGAAGGGAAATAAAAATCATCAACGCCGGAGAATGAAGTGAGCTACGTTATTTACTGGAGCTGGTTCTGGTATTTTGACACTCTTAGCATATATTTGTAGCCAAGCTGATGTTTGTCATGAACAGCCCTGTCCCCAGGTTTGTTCTGTGGAACTCTTCAGTTCCGGTGTACCAGCCAGCTGCATGGCTATTGGCAACACAACATTGATGGTAGTGCCTGTGCTTTGCTAGTGCAGGTGGCTTTATGGCTACGTGCAGCTGTGGGCTGAGGTGGTAGTTCTGGTACAATCTGTTATTAGGACCTAGAGTCAACCTGAAGTCTGAGAACTGGGCTTGTGTCAAGTGAAGACTTAAACTGCAGTATGTGAATAAGAGACATCTGGCTCTTGCTCATAGTTTTGTTTTCCTCCCCCCGCATCCTGCCCTCCAAACTGAATCAGACGCTTTCCTGAAACATGTTTTATCCAGGAAGAAAGGCTAGATATTTACCTTGCAGAAGTGCTGTGTGAGAATATCCTTGCAGAGTACCTCAGAAGTAGAGAATTAGTCTTAATGTAGTTCTGTGTTTTTTGGAGGCAGACTTTTCATTCATAGCTACAGGGCAACGACATTGGTGTAAGAGGACAAAAAAAGTATTGAGGCTCATGTCTTCTTCCATCCTCAGTTCACCATACAGTAATGTTTCACCTTTTGAAAACATGTTTTGTTGAGACCTTCGAAGAGACTTTGTGAATCGTGTGACTAAGCCTTTTTACCCAAACATCAAAGGTATACTTGGGATGTAGTCTGCAATTCAGCAGTTCCTATGGTCGCTTACTCATGGCCTGTGTTGGCTTTTAAAACTGTTATATCTGTTTCAAAGCCCCGTTTTGGATTTGCTCTTGCCATGTTCCTCTCTTCTGAAGGGAGCCAGCTACCTGGCTAGTGAATGGAGGCTTGCTGAGATGCTCTTTAGAGATTTTGATGTCCTAAATAGTACCACTAACCTGAAACGTTCCCCCACAGATCCTTTTTGGAAAGGCTGCAGAACTGCCTTGCTTGAGCCTTTGAGAGAATCCAATGTAGAGAGATCAGATATTCCTTGATAAAACCAGACCAATTGTGTGTGAACTCCTGGGAATACTTTACATATAAACATATAAAAGGATACATGTTTAATTTACAGCTTCCTGACAAATCAATAGCCAGCCTCGTGAAATTTTACTACTCCTGGAAGAAGACAAGGACTAAAACTAGTGTGATGGACCGTCATGCTCGTAAACAAAAAAGGGAACGTGAGGAAAGGTAGGTTTGCAAGCAGAAAGGCTGTGTATTGATGCACACTGATTTCTTTAGACTATCAGAGATTCCTGTTAGCTTGTAAGAAAGTAGATGTAGGATTTTCCCCAAAATGTCTCCTGGTACCACACCTTCTTTCCCCACCCCTCTTCCCTGCCGTGCATGTTTTGCTTTGCGTAAAGCCAAAAGGAATCTGTTGGAAATTACATGTGACTACTTCTAAAACATTCTTCAATTCCTGGTTGCCCTCTAGTGTGGTGGTTGCCGTTCCATCACTCTAGAGGCTTTTTCTCTGAAACTGCTTGAAGAGAAAATGAAATTAAAACTGCTTACAAGCTAATTTGCAGTGTTGTCAGCAGAGCCAGAAAAGCTGGTAAGCAGGACAGTAAAAGGAAGTTGTGAAAGAGCTAGAAATCTGCCTGGTTTTCTCCATGTGATGCCCAGTAGAGTGAGAATATGCACCTCGCAGGACACAGGCTTCAGTGCAGCATCCCTCAGCCTGTGCATGTGTACGCACCCACCCACATACCTTTTCCCTGCTTTTGACTTAGAAGACTGCTACCAGTGTAAGGCTGTCATGCCAAGATCTGTTCCCTGAGTGAGGTGGAAGTTAAGGCTGTGCTTTTGAATGACTGAGAAGAGGGTAGCACAGGGGAACTTAGGATGATTTCTCTGACAGAAGTGGCCCAAGGAGTGCTAGGTGCACTAGAATTTGGGTGAGTGGTGCTGTTTTGGTGGTCTCTAGCCAATGAACTTCAGCAGATGAGTTTGACTCCTGCTTGTACAGCTTTGTCTGCAAGTTCACCCTCCTGAATACCAGTGTAAGCCCTTAAAATTAGGTCAGCCATTGGCCTTGCGTGTATTGCTAGAAGTGTTTGTACTGTTAGAATTGTCACTCAGTCACTTTGCCTAGTTCTGGAGCACACAGGGCCTAAGAAATCTGGTTGGCCTCAAGTGTGTGCGGGGAAAAGAAACTCCTTGGAACAGCAGCAACTCAATCTGCTTGATGCAGGTGCCTCCCAGCCTGCTCTGAAATGCAGTTAAAGCCTTTACAGGCCAAATTTGAGGTGTGCGTGGCTTTGGAAGACTTCTAACGTAATTAGGCAAAGTTCTACCAAAGGTTTTCCTTCAAAGAAGTTGCTGCTCAAGCACTTCCCAGAGAGCACTGGGCAGGGTCCAGTGTGTATGAGTGAGCCCTGTTTGGGAAGGAGACCGATGTGTTTCTAGGGTTGAACTGTACTACACTGACTCACTCAACCTCTCCCATCTCTCCAGTAGATGAACAATGCTTGCTTAACAGGCAGGGCTAGGGATAATACTACCAGCCAACTTGTGCAATATCTAGTTGGCTTTCGTTGACCTGAGCCTCCTTTTACATTCTGTTCTTTTCCCTTCTTTGCAAAGGCTGTCTTGATTTATTTTTTTTTCTTCCTGACATGCTTTTTTTTTTGGTATGTTTTGTTTTCCCTACAAATGTATGAGGTGGAGGGAAGAAATCTCATATAAGGAGTATGTGTTTGTTTCACTATATAATTTAGGATCTTTCAGTACTACCTCTCCCTTTGTTCTGTGCTCATAAATTAAATTACTGCCATTTGGAAATACACCTATATATTTGTTGGGAAAAGCAGCACCTCGGACTATCTGGTGATTGGGAAAGAACTACCTGGGCTGCCATGTGCTGCAATTTTGTAACCTTTGAGGAAGGCACCTGGATTGGAAATGCATAATTTGGTTTATATCTGCAGCCAGCTAAGCACCAGGCTGTCGGCCTGATGTTTGATCTCCCTTCTTCCCCTGCATTATGTGAAACAGTCAAACCCTTGCAGCCTTGAAGGATTTGTCACTGCAGCAATGTGGGACATGGAAGCAAAGCTGCATGAGTTTGGGATTTTCAGGTTGTAGCGTGCTATTGGGTGTCGGCAAACTTCAAAAATATTCTTCAGTTAATAGTGATCACTGTCTAAAACTGCAGAAATGAGTGGGTGGGTTTTGATCTAGCTCATATGTAGGAACTTGCTGGAATAGAAGAGCAAACTGTGAGCACAGCAAAACCCCTGAGGGTTTGGCCTTTGCGAAAAGACTGAAATCTGAACGTAGATGAGAACACAAGGAAGCTTTTTGGGAGACAGGGTTAAGAGACAGACTGAGGTATTTCACTTGAATACTTATGTGGCTAGGCAGGGAAATTCCCCAGCCCCTCAGATGGTCACTAGAATAGCTCCCTGTGCATTTGGGACCAGGTTTTCAGTAGCTGTTCTTAGTTGTATGTGAGGGGCTTTGTGTATGCAGCTTTGGGAGAGTGTACCTGTGAGTGTATTCTCTGGAGTCGTGATTACATTTTCAGAATTGGCGGGTGAGCCAGACTACTTGAGAGAGCAGCAATGTCTCGTACAAGTGACTGCTCTTGTGGAGGTGGATGCCAGCTCAAGCCACCAGGCAGTGCGTTCCTCCTTAGGGTATGTCTGCACAGGACATCACTGCAGCACGGAGACAGCTGTGAGTGAACGCTGGTACTGCGGCCGTGCTCACTAGCGCCTGCCATGCCTGCTGTCCCCAGCTCCTCTGTGAACCTACCCTGGCTGCCTCCAGCACACCAGCTTCTGCTGGGCTTTCTCTGCACAGGCCTGCCTTGCGCTGGCACTGTAACACACCTGCACCCGCCAAACTTCCTCATCCCAGGCTGTAATTTTTGATGTGAGAAAATAGTTTTATTGTTTTTATTTAAAAAAAAACCCAAAACTTTGATTAGGTCATCTTGTTTTCTCCCTTTCTGGGCATCACCCCAAATGATGCAATTAACTCGAGTTGTGTACAGTACAAAAATTCTAAATGGTGAAAATATATTTGGTTTAATGTCCAATTAAACTATTTAATGTTTAAAATTTCAGTGAGGCCAAACTGGCCAGGTGTGTCAAGGCAACTTTCAATATGGCCCCAATTTCATATCTGTTATTATTCTGTAACTGATAACCTCTTTTTCTTTTCCAGGGGAGGATGAAATGCAAGGCTTTCACTGAAAAAAAAACCCAAAACCACAAAACAAACCCAAACATTATTTTTATGCTTATTTTTGAGGGAGTTCATCTTGTGCATGTCTGTTTTGCGAAATGTTAAGGAGTTGCACGAAATCCATGTTTTAGATCATTGCTGTAATTCTAAGTCTTTGTTTCTGTGTCAGTTTGCCTGAAGTTAAAATGCTCGATGTCCCATATTCTTTAAAAGCTAACTTGTGTAATCAATACCATGTATCTTGCCTTTATCCAAGTGGACGTTTTGCCTCAGTACACTACCGACAAATCTTTTCTTACAATATGTGGTTCCCAGTATCTTTACAATTCAGGATTTCTTGCCTTAAAACAAAGCCAAACCCCTTCCCCTAGCTCCCAAAGAAACAGCCTGGGAATAAAACTAAGGATAGCTGTTGGATTTGCTGTTGCATCCATGAATTTATTTTGGCATGCTATTTGTAGAAAAAGAGAGCCTTACAAGCTAATATAGTATTGTTTGCTTTTGTCTTCTAGTGAGGATGAAATGGAGGAAGCAAATGGAAATAACCCTATTGATATTGAAGTTGAACAAAATAAGGAGAGCAAAAAGGAGGTATAATTCTTCTCTTACTGCTGTACAAATTAAAGTGTTTACTAGGTACTTCATGTAGAAGCTGACAGTACCTTAATTTTCTTTATTTGAGCTTTGTATAGTTGTCATACAAGGTAAGAAAAATTGTCTTCATAATTATTCTCAGATCAAGATGAGTATAGACAAATAAGTTTTATTATACATGGAGCTGAGAAAATGTAAGACTTTACCTTCCCATGAAAATGTATTTTGTCAATGTAGTCCCTTTGATTCTAGGTTGGCTGTGTTAGCTTGAACCACCTTCAGTGATAGTTTAAGTCAATTGTGTGGAGACAGTGTAGAAGCACTGCTGGCCCCAGTGAAATGATTTGGTAAAGTATATCCTTTAATCTCTTCTAGGTAGACTAGCACGAACATGTTTATCTACACCTTAGATTCTAAGTCCTTAGCAATAGTTCTGAGGTTTTTGGTGGCACCAGGATTGCAACTACAGTGGTGAACAGTAGAGGGGAAAGCTTTCGTGTGGCCAGTTCACTTTGTCTGGCAGGGGGGTGTCCACTTAAAAAATGTAGTACTTGAGCCTCACTTCGAATACTTCATCTCAAGTGGACAGATGCTGCTAGGTGAAAATGGAGCCACACAAATACACCAATTTTGAAAGCCTACTCTGTGATGTGTAAGGGAAGTGTATACTTTATTTTCATGTGTATAACCTGCTGGTTATCTGTTACTAAATAAGAAATCCCTTGCTGTTCAGCAGCAGCGTGTGTGTATGCTACAGGAAGATGTTTACCCAAAGGACTTCTCAAAGAAGCTCCTTTGCCTGATTTCTCGTAGCCTGATTTCTCTCCCATAGTCATTCTCCTTCAATTTTTAAGGGGTAGAAATAGGAAAAACCCCCTAAACTTAGGTACAAATGATTGCACACAGGCAAAACCAAGGGCTGCTTTGTCAGTCATTATCAGTGACATTACTTCCTGTAATAAATAATTTTGAACGGGCCTAACTGAAAAACAGCAGTATCCCAGTCCATTCTTAACCTATGCCAGGATGCTCTCTAGACTCTCCAGAAAAGCCTGTTGCTTCCACCAAAGGAACTGGCATTCCTAATGACTTCCTAGGAGCAGAGTGGATGTGAAACCATTTGTGTTCACCCTTACAAGAAGCTGAATTCTCAAAAGCCTTGGCAACACCTAAATTGGAAGAGTTTTCATTTGGCCAAGTTGCAGGTGCATGCTGCAGCTCTCCAGTGGGTCTAATAAATAATTAATATTGTCATCTCATTTCCCATTATTTGAATTTTTTTTTTTTTAACTTTAGATTTCTCCATGAGCTCATTGAAAGTTTGCATCTGTAAGAAAGCTCCCTTAAATCCCCTTTGCTTTCTTCCCTACCACATTTGCATGCTCTGAGCTTGCTACAGAAGAGGGAAAAGTAGTTCTTTGCAAACTTGGCTGCCTCTCTTTTAAGGACAAACCAGAGCAGATGGCTGGTAACTGCCATCAAGACATTTTTGTAGCAAGTCTTGTTTGGGAAGGGGCAGTCTGCCCTCCCTGTCAACACTAATGCAGGCCTCATCACACTAACCGATCTGAAAGAAATCACCAGATCTTGTGGAGCACTTGAATCTGGCTGTGTATGAAATGATGGGCAGCCTTGTGGGGGCTCTTCTGGACAGGGAGTGAAATGAAGTTTGATTTTTGCAGTGTCTGAGACTGTAGCTGATTGAAAATGCCTTGGGAGAGAGCAGGTATCTGCGTGGGAGATATGTTCTTGCTGGATCATTACATTTCTTCTAGTGATGTGGTCAAACATGCAGTAGTGGTGATCTACCACTAGCCCAGGACTCTTACCGTAAAGAACCTCCTTGTCCCAACCCCGCAGAGATGGTTTTTCCAGCTCTGAGACACGTTGGTTACTATATGACTTGCCAAGTAATACTGGGATTCCTCAGAGCATCTGAAATCTCTTTCTATTTCCTCATTTTGAGGATCATTGGAGGGGGAATCTTTCAGTACTTTCAAGGTTAGTACAACTATTCAGGTTTCCTCAGACAGTGACTGCATAATAGTGAGGGTGGGAACTAGAGTTGCTTTCTCCACATCTTCACTGTTCCTGGAAATGCCTCCCATTTCATCCCCTGCCTTTATATGACTTGAGATAGCTTGGTCCTGTCTTTTTACACCATGAAATCTGGGGAAGGGAACCTTGTTCATATTAAGGGGCTTGTAAATCTGAAATGTGCTGGATAGCAGTAGCAAAAATAAAACAGAGAAGCACTACTAAATTGCGGCATTTTAGTTCTTTCTGGTTTTCATGAATTGATTCAATTCTGTGGTGTGTGTGGCCAGGAAAGCAAGAGTTTCCAAGATAGGGTAGACACTGAAATTTTTAGAGCTTGTGCAATATCACTGGGGCCTACAGATATTTAGAGCTGTCAGAAACCGTTCTGCTGAAGCTCTGGCTTGTTGTCCGTGATATAAAAGAGCTTCATGTTCTTTGAGCTGTGTAAAACAATCATTTTAAGCTGCTTTCATTTTTCCTTAGTATTGAAGCTTCTTGGATGTTTGCACTGCAGGTATTGCATGTTGGTCAACATGCAGCCTGAACCTGTTGTCAGGCATTACTGCGTGATCCTGTGAAATTCTGTATGTAGATTAAATATGAATAAATCTGAAATATCTATCCATGTTGAATAATTTACCTGGCTCAGTTATCAAAGTGCTCACTTCTGAAGTGGAGCGCAGAGCTTACTTCACTTGTTCATAGATAAGCCAGACTGGTTTCTCATGTTCCTTGCTACCTTCTGCAAAAAGAAATAGGGTATCCATCCTGCAACAGCAGTAGTTCTCTTGTTCCTAGGCTTGTCTTGGGCATCGTCTCTCACAGTCTTTTGCCCTAAAGGGGGAAAGAAAAAAGTTGAGAACAGGCAGTTGTCCCCACTTACTATGTGGCTCTGGCCTGTGGAAAGGCTGCAAGCTTTTATCTACTGGCAGTTTTGCTGGGGTCCCCCAGCCTTCAAGAGGTGGAGCCTCATGGTTATGTGGGGCTTTGTGTTCAGCCTTGTGTGGGTTTGAGTGTGAGCATTTTAATGCTCACTAAGGAGCAGGTGTACACAAACTGTGTAGAAACTACATGTAAATGAAAATTAGGAGGGAAACAATAGTACTAAGTGAAGGCAGCGTGTTTAAAGCTGACTGTGATCAAATACAGCATTTCAGATGTGTGGCCTCACCTCTCTGCGTTTTCTCTCCCTGCCACTCTTGTCTGTTCTTGGCCAAGCTCCAGCCACTGAGTAATCAATCTTGGGTACAAGTTGCTTGTTGAAAATAACTTCTGGAAGAAATGGTTTTGGTGTTAGGGAATCGGATATGCTCTTGAAGGATCTGTAGTATAATGTCCTAGCTAACCTACCTGTTAGAGGTGTGCACCTAATCCTTTGCCTTAGACAGAAGGCATGAAAATAATTAGTGGTGTGTGAAATACTCCTTTTTCCAAAAGAGACTTAAATTTTTTTTATGGGAAAAAAATGCATCAGTTTAATGGAACAGTAGATACATCACTGCTGTGCAAGAAAACTTGGCTCCCAAGCATCTGTGAAACGATCTAGCCATTACTTAAGTCACCTCACTCCTTTATCCTTAACCTTTGAATAAATGTGGGTTATTCTTCTGCCTATTCAGCACGTGGAAATACAAGTCTCTGTAAATGCTTCTTACTTGTGTTCTTCCCCTGTCTCTAAACTCCGCTTTGTTTCCTTTTGGTGGTCAGTTAAACTGATATTTTGAGGCCTGGTGATGAAAACAAGAAGAGAGGTTTTGGAGTGTCTGAAAATAACCAGAATGTTTAACTGCTGGAAAATCGGGCATCTGTCTCCCAAAATGAGAATGGGCAAAGATGACAACCAGTATCTTTGTAAACATTGAAAGCTGCCTAGAAGAAAGGAGAGATTTGTATAAGGCTATGTTTGTATGATATACCACTTAAAGTTAAAAATATTTTCTAGTTTGCAAGCTACCTTTTTCATTCTCCAGCTTTTGAGGATGGCTAAAAGTCACAGAATCGTAGAATGATTTGAATTGGAAGGGACTTCTAAAGATCACCTAATTTTGTAAAATTACTGCTGTTTGCAGGTGCCGCCTACTGAAACTGTTCCTCAGGTGAAGAAGGAGAAGCACAGTACACAGGCCAAAAACAGAGCAAAGAGGAAACCTCCTAAAGGAATGTTCCTTTCCCAAGAAGATGTGGAAGCAGTTTCCGCCAACGCGACAGCTGCTACCACTGTACTCAGACAACTGGACATGGAACTAGTCTCAATCAAACGGCAGGTATGGATGGGATAGTTCGAGAATAACTGCTAGTTTTGGTGGTAGTGCCTATCACAGTCTGCAAAGTTTGCAGGAATTTGTAGCTTGACAGTGATGATGTGCATCATTATGTGGCTTAATTGACAAGCTGCTAGACTTGTGCTGTAAATCAGTGCAGCCCTGTGTTTTAATTATCTTAAGTTTTAGATCAAGTGAAGCAAGGAAAAGTCCATAGCACTGACTTTAGGGAACATCTCTTGGCACTTAGTGTGTCCTGCAGTTCAGCGTTCCTTATGTTTTAACTATGAACTTCCCTCAGATGACATGGTTTCAGCAGTTTCTGATTTCCATCTGCAGCAGTCAGTTTCCTTTGCCTTCTCCTTTGATACTTTGGAACAAGCAGATACATGTGTTTTATTCTTTCTTAAACAGGCTTCATACAAACTTTCCTGCGTACCTTTTGCTTCCCTGATAGATTTTCTTTCTTAACAAATGTTTTTTAAAAAATCCGTTAGTCAAGACAGATTTACTACCTGAGTCTGTTTCCTAGATCTGAACATTTTCGCTGTTTTTAAAGCAGATAACTGGCTCAAGCTCTTTATTAAACTTAATAGAATTGGTATGTTGGCCTAAAGCCTTTTTCTTGGCACTCTGGGAGAAGCAGAGCTCTCTAGCAGACTTTGATTCATTGCTTGCCTTTTTTCCTATGCTGGGCTTTGTACAGACCTGGAAGTTGGGATCGTTCTTGCTCCAATTAACTTGCAGACAGGATAGAGTAAATCAAATAGGATCTGCTGATGTGCCAGCTGCTCCTACATTCATTTGTTCTAATATAACAAACATACTTTTTGGAAAAAGGAGGTTGTGAGGAAGACTGGAATACTGAGCTTGTGGGGTTCCTGGTGGGGTTGCTGGAAGACAGCTTGTTCAAAGATGTTTTGTTTATTTTATTTTTAAGCCTTGCTAAAGGGATGAAACTTTGTTTTCAGATTCAGAATATCAAACAGACAAACAGCGCACTCAAGGAAAAACTTGAAGGTGGTATAGAACAATACAGACTTCCAGAGGTAGCATTTTTTTCTTACTCTTGTTTATTGTGGAGATGAATGCTAGTCTCCATTTACAGACTAGGGCTATTTGTGTTGCAAATAAACTAGGACCAATGTCCTATTAGTTATCTATGTGACTCGACCATTACCATCTCCACTGTTGTTGCATAATAGAAATGGGAGGTGGGAGATGAAAAGAAATTAAGAGTGGTGTTTACCCATCAAAGTGGTTTCTAACAGAAGCACAGGTATCCCAGAATCTACCGTGTTTTCTCAGTGTTGTATCCATATGCCCTTGTGAGAGAGGTAGTTGCTTTTCTCTAAATACTGAGAAATGTAGGAGAGATGTTAATGACCCATCTTTCCCTTGACACTTGGTGCTTTTGCTGTTTTCCTCCCAGCTCTGGCATCTCGTGCTGGAAATAATTTGACCAAGATTACACAGGGTGTCTGTGATAAAAACAAGTAGGTGCTTTGGAAGACTATGGCTCTTAGTTATCTGCTCAGACCATTCCCTATCTTTTTGTATTACCACGACTTACAGCCACAGCGTATGTAACAGTAACTGAATGGATGCCACATGCAGTTCTTTATGTTGAAAACATTGCTGCTGCATGATACACTTTTTACTAGCAGTTAATTTCTTGTTGTGTTTTTGTGAGGTTTTTATGAGCTCAGATATAACTGAAAGTTGCTGCTTATGTAAATGAAGTTGCCTAATTTTTTTTGATGTCTAGGTTGTTCAGAAATTTAATGCACGTTGGACCACAGATGAGCAGCTTCTTGCTGTGCAAGGTATGGCAGTACAAGTCTATTGCCACAGTGTTGATTATCACTACTTGAATTTCAGAGCTGTATTTCCCTTCAGTAGCTAATGAGAGATTTGTGGCATTGTTGTATATTAATGCCCAAAGAGCAGAATTGAACAAGGAAGCAGTATCCTCCTTGCCCGCTCCCTGGGTAGTATAAACTGTACCATAGGAATGTTTGCAAATAATCTCTGCTTGTCCAGGCTTTCAGAAACTGAAACTACTATAGGTGCTGCTTTGCTCTTTGCCTGCATAACTTCTCACATAGGCAGATTTACACAAGTCTTCTAGATTTGGCTCTGCATACCTATACTACGCCTCTGTTTTCTTCAGGGCTAGTCTTTGCTGTGTCTCTTGCCCAGTTCAGACTTTTTTTTTTTTCTGGATTAATCTGAGGAAGGCTTGAAACCTTGGCAGAAGTTCAGCTGTTGATCCTTTTGCTGTAACTTCAGCCTGATTTGTGGTAACAACTCATTGCTTTTGTTTTTCTTTTTGTTACTGTTAGCAATCAGGAAATACGGCCGAGACTTTCAGGCAATCTCTGATGTGATTGGAAACAAATCTGTGGTGCAGGTGAAAAACTTTTTTGTAAATTATCGACGTCGTTTCAACATAGATGAAGTTCTACAGGAGTGGGAGGCAGAGCACGGCAAAGAGGAGACAAATGGAACCAATAGCCAGAAGCCTGTAAAATCCCCTGATAATTCCACTAAAATGTCCGAAGAGGAAGATGAGGTAAATCCAATTTAAAAGTCACATAAAATTCCCAAGCTGAGCTCAGTTCAGATAGCTCTGTGTGTATATATATGTACTCTTTGCAAAAGCCATTTCTGACAATCTTCAATCTGAGCATATTTCACTTCCTCTGGATTTACAGATTTTGGGAATTGGGAATTCCAGACATATATGAAAGTGGAAAGCGATCACTTAATTTGCAGCCCTCTGACAGTATCAGTATCTCATCAGCACATGGACATTTTAATTCCTTTTGCTGCTGAAACCCTATACATCTTTATCTCACTTGGATGTTTTCCCTGCACTCAGTTCTCCAAGCTGTTCTAGGTTTGGCTTTGTGGGACTGTACAGTCTTCTGAGGCAAAGCTCGCTCTTCCATTTTTGACACTGGAATGGTTTCACTCAGGGGAAGGGAAGAAGGCTATAAACAAGGCGTGTGTGTGAAACCATTCACTCTGGAACTAACCTAGAGACAAAGTTTCTTTGATTTTACAGCATTTTCTGTGAAGACAGAAATTCTAGAAACGGCCTTTCCTTGATGGAGCTTCATGGAGTTAACGCTTCTCCAAAGACAATGTGTGTTTAAAGTTAACTTAAGAGACTGTAGAATTATTAACATATGGGTTAGGTACGAAAGTTTAAGATTGACAGTCTTGCAAAAGAAAACCTCACTATGGTTTGCATGTTAAAAATGTCTGATCTAGGACTCCCTTTGGCCTCATTTTATAAGACTGCTTGGCACAAAAGCCCTATCTTCTAAATGCAAGCACAGTCCAACAGCGTAAGGTGAATTTTGGTCTCACATGAACTAAAGACTTCTGAGCGTACTGTATTTTTTTGTTGCTCTGATTACGGTTGACTCATTTGTACGTTCCCGTTCAGAGAGTGGAACTGTGTTGCTTCACAAATCCTAATAATATATTATTCAAAGATGCTTATATCTGGGGACTAGATCCAGAGGTATGACAGATGAATAAAACCAGACTAAAAAAAAAAAAAATGTACCTTCTCTGAAGGGTGTGAGTGAAATCATCCTGTTCTTCCTGAGTTGAGAGTTGGAGCAAAGAAGTAACAGTACTTAACCACCCATTTGAAGGACAGGTAGTTTTTGTCTCTGCTTTTTCCTGTGACTGGGAGAGACATATCTGTTGGCACTGCAAAGCTTTTCTCCTCCAAGATTCTTCCTGGCATCAAACAGACTCTTGCTCCTGAAAGTTACAGTCAAAAAAAGGGGAGTCTCACTTGAGATAGGAAGAAAATGATTGCAGCAGGAACTGAAATATGCTGATCTGGCCCAGTGTATGGATACTGGAGCAGTGAGGATCCCACACAGGTTAGCAGAGCAGGAAGAGGAGTGAGAGTTGAAGTGTGGCAGCACGGTTGGGGGAAATGACTAGTGGAGCAGCAGTTGTGATCCCCAGGCTAGTGATGGATCTCCAGCCCCAGACTAAGGCTGGAGCTGAGCAAGTGCCGAGTGGTGAAGAGGGGACCAAAAGAATAGACTGATGGGAATAGTTGCACACCCTAGAGAGAAGGTAGCTATTGCGAGAGTTAAGTGGTTCTCTGTGCCCTGCAGTACAGTAAAAGGGGTGAGGGCAGAGCCTGCCTGTACCAGGCTGACAGAGGCAGGAGTCAGGCAGGGTGGCCTTGAGCTGCCAGCTGTGACATACCGTGTATGCCTTACACTAGCACTGTGTGGCTTGTGATTCTTGATGAAGTCTTGGCTGGGAGGAGGAAGGTGCTGGCAGCATGGAGAGGATTTTAACTACCAAGCCTGCAGCTTTTTATAAAAACACACAAGGAAAAGGGACACAAGGGTGGACATCTAATGGTTGCCAGGCTCTCTGAGCACATCAGTCATTGCCTCTCGGGCTGGTTGTAGTTGTGGAGTTCCAGCCTTCAGGGGTAACAAAAGCACAGTGTTGACTGGATGCCCCTTTGAGCAGTTCTGGGGGCAAAGCGAAGTGTCACTGGATTATCACATAAGTGCTATGTGGAATAGGGAGGGGGTGGTCCTGGTTCCTCCTCAGCTGTGCAGAACTGTATGGTTGGTGCCTGCTCTTGAGAGCACTTGCTGGTCACATCAGGTGGGCTGTCAGCAGTAGCCAGAAGAAGACTTTGCATCTGAAGTCCATCAGGTGTCAGAAGAAGACTTTGCATCTGAAGTCCATCAGGTGCTTTCTCCCCTGGCATGCCTTGTCTGCCTGGCCACCAGCCTAGTAAAAGCTTCGTCAGCCTCTGACTGCTCTGGGCTTTCCCCTGACGGTGATTTTTTCATACCAAGTGGCCACAGATCCTTTTTTTCTGTTTTTTTTTGGAAGGGGGAGGCGAGAGTGCAACCTCAACTCTAGTCTTAATTCTTGTATGTTTACACTCCCAACAAATTCCTGTGTGACTCAGAATAGGGGAAGCAGCTGCGATTCCTCCTATGTGCCAGAGTTGTCCGTTTTTCAGTACCGTGGAACTGGAGATGTAAGAGAGCTTATGTGTATTAATTTTTAAACTAAACGTCTCCTTTTTCTCCTCCCTCCCCTCCCCTCCAGGCTACTTCTGTTCTTGATGTCAGATATGCATCTGCTTCGTGAGAAGGTGCTGTAGCCTAGAACAATTTGTGTTGACTACTGTGTTATCCAGGATATCAGGTATTAGCAAACCTCAGACAGCCATCTGCACCATATCTGTGGACAAGCAGCTATTACCAAAAAAAGGCAAACGCTTCCAGTCCTGTGCTACATCTGCCTTAATCTCCCCTCATTCCTCCATACTGCCTCCACTTTCTTTCAAAAGCACCCAGGTAGCTCAGCTCTCCATTTCATCAACGTTCTGCTTAAGCGTTGGGATTTCTAGAACCAGTAACACCTGTCTGTAAATTTTGACCAACCTGCAAAACAAGGAGCTCTTTAGCAGCCCCACAGTAACTACACAGTAGGAGTTCTTATAATACTTGGTCTGTAGGGTATAAGTGCGTATTGCTGCATGGCCTTGTGGTCTCCGCTTCCTGTGTATTCTTACGATGACACTATTATTAGCGAGCTTTCTATAAAGGAGAGGCCTGTGCACATGCCAGTAGTGTCAGGTTTGTTCTGAAATGACAGGGCATGTTAACAAACAATCTTGAATAATGCAAAGTGATAGGAAATGTTATTTCTAAGGTTTGGTCAGTCCAAGGTTGTAAACGTAACTCATCGTGCTTCTGGTTTGTGCAGTTCTTTCCACTTTATTTGTGTTTTCTTGCTTCATAGAAAGCTCCCTAATGGATTATTTTATTCCTGTATATTTTAATGGCTTTTATTTAGTGCAAAAGGGAATACATAACCTGAAACTGTTCAATATGCTATTTAACCCCTGGCATTCAGCATTTGCATTGTAACTTGTTAAATGAGCTCTATACAATTTTCTTTTTCCTGATCCTCTGCGGGATTAAGTCAAAACAACTTTCTGTGGTGCCTCTCCTCTTGGAATATGTGCCTTTTTAACATTTGGCTACCATAGGTCACTTTCTGTCCCAGTGTTTCATTCCTGTTCAGAGCGCTGTTTGCCAAAGACATCAAACTACTTCTCCCACTGAAAGTCTGGACAAGGGTGAGAGCACAAAATTCAACCTTCAGGTAGTTTTTGGGCTCTTGGAAGTTTAATGGAGAACATCTGGGTTAATTCTGTTGGCCATCTTAACCCTTCTGAAGCACACATCGCTTTCATGTTCTGAACCAAAATATGCAATTTAAAAATCTAAGAGGTGCTTTTCCGAATACTTGGTGCATGCAGCTTTCAAATCCCCAGGCCTCTGCTTGGATGACCTGTGCTATGGCCTGTCTAGCTGGCTGGAACTGGAGCTGTTCTTTAAAGTCCTGTATGAGGACTTTGGACCTCGAACAAGTTCATTGCTGACTGCCGAGCAGACAGTGTTCAGAGGAGCCAGAAGCAGCAGTATTACTTGTTGTCCAGTGGAAAGCTGCAAAATAACACTAGTCACAAAGTGTTCACAAAATGGTTAATTTCATGATGTTAGAAGGAACCACCAGGTGTCTTTGCAGGTGGAAGGGACCTTCTTTGCCTCTCTTCGTCTACAAGAGAGTTGAAGCCAGGATGGCACACAGCTACGTACAGCACCAGCCTCCTACCACAACCTGGAATGAGTTACTCCATGTCCTGGCCTGCTGAGGTGCTGAAGCTCAGTTTGGTCCCAAACTTGGTGCTGATGTTTGAGCTGCTGGGCTGTGCCGTGTTGTGTGTTGTGATGGCTCTGCTCTCTGTACCCAGATGAGGTAGGCTAATGCCAGCTGGCTAACAGAGCCAGCAGTGCCTGCACTGTAGACACAACCCAAGGGGAGGTAGCCACAAATACCACTGAGGCAGTCGCCTTGGGCCTTGTGCGAGTAAAGTAAGCCAACATCAGAAATCGAGCAACAGCATGCAGGCAACGAAGCAGATAGGGGCAAGCTAGAGTGTGGAGCCTGTTTCAGCCACTTTGCAGCTGTTTCTGAGCAGTAGCTGGTTCATTCTGGTAACTCCAGAGAGATCCTATGAGGTGATGGGAGGATGGAAGGGAACTATTCCATCCTCTTTGTTGGAAACCTGTAATCCCAAGTTTGTGACAGCATCTCTACAGCTGCTGTTGTGAACTGGCAGCTCTGATGATGATCCTGCAGATGTTCCCTCAGACTTGGGCTGGTTGGAGTTGGGAGTCTCTTGTGGGAAAGAACACTAGTTGTTAGCCAGTGTGAATTAGAATTAACGACGGTCGGTTAGCACTGTGAATTCAGCTGACAGTTCTGGTGTACAACAATGCCGCTCTTCAGAAATTCTTTAGTTATAAGCCTCCTGCTGGTACCAATGCATGAGACAGGTCCTCGCCAGTGTGAGAGGGTTGTGTCAGCTTCCATCCCAGCTGGTGAAACTCATCAGGAGAGGCTTCTGCTGGCGAGTTGAGTTACCTCTGAGGAATTTTAATTGTTTTTTGCCCTCAAATCTGTCCATGTTATGATCAGAAAAGTTGTGTTTTGGCTTCATCCCCAGGGGGTGGGGGGGGAAACATATAATTCATGATACTAGGAATAAAAAAGTTGTTTAATTACTTTTTAATTGACTGCTATCTTATTGTAATTGATACATACAATATAATAGCACTGTATTTTAAACGTTTAGTTTTTTACATTCTCTTTAACTATCTTTTTAAATGCGATAAAATCATTTTAGCTTTTGAAAGTTTAAATGGTTTGGTCTTGTTTGGGTGAAGACCCTGTTTTTCTTTTTGAAATGGATCAAGCATTAGATATATCAACTGGTTGCATTCTGATTAGAAGGGTCCACAAAGATAACTGCATAAGATAGAATATTCACTTAAATTTTGTTTCTTAAACTATCAATGTGAATGTCATAATTATATATATTTTGTGGAAAATGGGAAATTATTTCTCCTAAGTATAAGTTATTGTGCAAAATATGGTATCGTTAAATAAAATGATAGTTTAAGTTTTAGTTTTAGAAATCTTAAAGATATAAAAGTGTATTGCATATGCATAAACAAATTTCATTTGTTCTATTTAATTTTATGTAGTTGTGTAAAGTGCTAGGTAACTTCTTTTTTCACTTATCCATTAAAACAACCTTGTTACTTGAATATTTGTGTTTAACTGGTTTGGAACAGTGATCAATTTTTGTAATATAATCCTATAACCAAGGGAAAAAAAAATACATGCCTCAGTTGTGCTTAACAATATAGCTACAATGTACAATCAGATGCTTAAGACCATAGCAGCCATAACCGGTAGTGCAACCACAATGGTTGTGTCTTGATATATTTAATACCAATGGGGATAATGAGTTCTTAATATATTTTTACAAGTTTGCAACCAGAAGACCCCATGAGTATCTACTAGAACACTTTTTTTAATAGTCAATATAAGAGTGAAACTCTTATTCTCTTAAAAACAATGTCCTGACAAACCTTTTTATTTCCTATTCAAATACATCTGAAACATTATGTATTAAAATATGCTCATTGTCACTTTAAATTTCAGTTTTTATTCTCTGAATCGCTAATATGGTGTTGGTATTCTTGCGCACCAAATATGAGCCAAACAGTGCATTACACTAACTCGATCACTGGATTTATGAACATAAATCTCCAAGTTGATAAAGCGCAAAAATATTGCAGGAGATTTTTCTGATAATGTGTTGCTTTTTCAAATCTGTATAAAATAATTCATAGCCCATTCAGTGATGAGTGGCCTGATAGTTGCTCTTTAAAAAAAAAAAAAAAGAAAAGTGATTTTTATTAGCTCCAGCTTGTCTTCAGTAAGTCAAAATCTAGTGATCTTGTGCAATGCCCCTAAAGCAAATACTTTCTGCCACTCCCTGGATTAATGCAGCTTTTCTTGTTGATAGTAAAGCACAATTGCAGTGAAAGTTACAGTTCAGAAGATGGAAGGTCAGTATAGTCTATGCATGTTGTATAATACTGAGTGTTTACATTCATATTCTCCTAAAATAAAATTTATACTGGAGTGTATAGTATTCCATTATGTAGATTTTATCAATTTTGTTAACTGCTTATAGATTGCTTAAAAGAACTTTTTTCAAGATTTTAAAAGATGTATAAGGTTAAGTTTGCAAATATAATGGAAATGCTGTATAGCTTTTGAAGTGATAAAATACTCGTTGGGATTTTAAAGAAAGTATGTTGTAATAATGCTGTTGTAAGTAATATTTTAAATGTCTTTTTTGCCTGTTTTCTATTATTCAGCACACTTACTGTGATGAATGTTCATAGCATTATAAAACTGCGTAGCCACTGAAAAGTAACATTTGGTTTTGAATTATTTTACTGTATGAGGAATTATAGTGGGGTAAATTCCTTTGTGAAATTCTACATAATTCATTTTTCTATGATTTCCACTGTTTGCTGACATCAAATAAAATTTTTTCAAGCCATTGATGTAATAAAATATGTAGTAAAATGTTATTGATGTACCATGTGGTTGTGATATGCAATCAATCCCCTGCCTTTTAAGTTGTAGTTCGGAGCAACGAGTGGGGTGCGAGTGGGGCTCGCCCCTTCCTGCATCGCATTGCCGGCGCGTAGGTGGCTTTGGGAGCGCAGGGTGATGTCCCAGTCCTGGGAAACTCGAGCAGCTGCCAGTACGGAGGTAGCAGCTGGAACTGTGTGGTACAGCTCGTGCCAGTGATCCTGCAGGGACCACTGCTCCAGCATATCCCTTCTCCTGGCCACACAGCTGAGCTCTCTGCAGCCTTGCTGGCACCGGCATTGCCTTCAGCCAAGGGGCAGCTCTTGTGTTTGGGAAGTGCAGGGACTGAGATGCTGGCTGGTCTTTGGCGGGTTAGAGCTGGAAACCAGCTCAGGGAGTGCGGATGGAGACTGCCTGATGGTCTCGTTGCTGTTGTAATGAAGACCTGAAGAATAAACTGCTGTCTGCTGCATGCAAAGGGCTAGCTATTGCTTGTGCAGCTCAAGGTTATCACCTTCATTTTTAAATGAAAGGAATGCTTTTAAAATACATGGGAAGAGGTGACTTTTTACCCTTGAAGCTTAGGAATATGTAGGTGTTACTATCACGAATACTTGAACTGGCAAGAAGCTTTGCACGGGTGTTGGACCTTGGGATTTTCAGGAAGGTGATATTTTCTGACTTCATGTGCTGTTGCTTGCTCTTGAGTGCTGAGCACTAAATGCAGAAACGTGAACAAGACGTTACAGGGCAGTTTGGGGACAGCTGCATTGTGTTGTCTTGTTAAATTCAGCCGGTACCAGCAGCGCATCATGAGTTTGGGTGGTAGCAAAGGATGAATGACAAATTTTCTGCTTTGCTCACGTGTTAAACAGCAAGATACTGTGGTTGTTTACAATGCTGTCATAGATAGAGGGCAGGAGTTAGTGATGCCTTTTTGTATTGTAAAGCAAGGGTGAGGGGGACAGACACGGGTGTGGGGTTTTGGAAGCACAGACAGGATTTTTGTACTGAGATTGTTTCTTTACTGAAAAGCATCTTTGTATATTTTTCCTAGTGGTGGAGAATACAGTGCCAGTATTGTAAAATAGCAATTCACTGTTTTAGCAGAGTCGTTTGACTTGAACATCTTTTGACCCTTCGATACAAACCAGCCCTGACTGCCTGTGTACCCCCTGACCCCAAAGTGAAACAGAGAAGGAATTTCCTCCTTTCAGTGGGGGCTCTAAACAGGTGAGGAAACAGAATTTCTCTGCCATACATGCCTGAGGAATCGCTGAGGAGTCCGGAAGGAAAGGTAAAGTAGTGTTAATGCTATGGTTTTAAGAAAAGTAGCTTTTCTTCTACCTACTAATGGTATCTATTGATAAATAGAAATGTAGTATGGAATTAATACTGAATGGAGTTAAAGTGCTGTATTTAATATTCCTTATTGCCTGGTTTGTACATAACCAAGTCCTATCTGACAACTTCCAGTGTTGAAGTCTTAAGGTATCACCAGCCCAGCAGCTACTGTGGTTTAGACTTCAAGGTCTGACCTTAATTAATCTTTGGACCTTAACGACGAAGGGGATATGTGTATGTGGGGAAATCTTCATTTCCCAAACGCATGTGTGGGTCTCCCAGGCCTTTCCCATCTTTACAAGCTGTGGAATACAAACAACATAGCAGCACCAAGCACTTCTCCCTTAGGATAGGAGCTGGAGTTCAGGCTGATAGGGGAGAATGCAGTGTTGATGCTGTTTGTGTGCTGAAATCTTAATCTAATCGCCGAGTATCATCTTTATGAAATAAATGTAAATATGGATTTTATTTCATAAACCAACTTCTAGTCTGAAGGATACAGTGATGTTTGAGAAAGAACTGGATATCAAACCTATGATCTCATTCCGTTGTGAACTGCACTGTGGCTTATCCACCTAAATCGTCTTTGAACTGATAAGAGCAAATGTAATTTCTCGTCTTGCTTTTAGTAAACTGTAAACAAAATATATATGTGTGTACCTGTAAAAAACAACCAAAACCTCAACTAAGCAAAACAAAAACCACCCTCAAACCTCAGCAGAGGAACTGCTGACAATGGTAGAAGAATTGTTTGCTTTTGCTGCAGAAGGGCTAGGGAGAGAATTACTGTGGAATATTAATGGAACTGATTTCTGAAGTTTGTAAGAAGGGAGATATTGAAGACAGCAGTTTATAGGTAATCTGAAGTTTTAATAAAGAGAAATTGCCTGGAAGTTTCCCCTGCTGAAAAGAGAGAGGTTTTCATGGAAAAAGGTTGCAGGCCCAGCATAACAAGGGCAGCAAAGGGCAGGGACTTGCAAGATGGGGGGGAAAACGTTGATCAGCCATAGGAGTTTCCACAGGCGAGATCAGGAAATGGGAGGAAGAGCAGAACTGCGCACTTGTATTTTTTTAGAGTTGGAAATGATGGTGAGGAAGAGGGTAGGATGAGAGGAAATGGCCATAAGTGGTTTAGATTGGATATTAGGACAAATTTCTTTATGGCAAGAGTGAACAAGTATTGAACAAGCTGCCCAGGGAGGTGGTGGAGTCACCATCCAAGGAGGCATTCAAAAAGAGTGTAGACATGGCACCTGGTGACGTCGCTTAAGGTGTGGTGGTGTGGGCAGATAGTTGGACTTTATGGTCTTGGAGGCCTTCTCCAGCTTTAATGGTTCTGTTGGATTTGGGATAGACAGTTATCACCAAGGTGGTGTGAAGCAGGAGAAGGTATGTGGGATGATGGAAATAAAATCGGCACGTGTGAACTGGGAGGAAATCTCACCTGTGTGCATACCTTGGGGAAGCAGGTATAATTTGTCTGACACCCAGCACACCAAGCCATGTGCCTTAGCAAGACCTAAATAAGCTTTTAAAATGGCAGATGATACTATGTGACTGACAAAACTGAGCTGATTTCTAAAAGAAAAAGATGAATTGATCTAGGCAGCTGCAGACTTGTTACTGCCTTGCATATTTACAGCAAGTCATGATTTAAAGGAGAGTTTGGTGAATTAATAAAATAGAAGAATGAGTGCCGGGGGTTTGCCAGAGAGACTTGTGCCTGGCTAGTCAATCACAAGGTGCTGGATTCGTTAGTGCATATGGATATTGCTGCCTGCGCTTGCCATCCAGAATCGCATAAAGAGAAATAACCTTTTCTAGGGTATAATTAATTTTATCTTAAATTAGATAATGTATTATATCCTGAAAGTGCCTATTTCTCTATTAGAGACTGTAGGCAGAGCCTAGGGCTTTGTCTCAGATCTTTGTCTCAGATATAGAAGCTGGGCATTAACCGTGCTAGTGCTGTGGCTGCCTGGGCTTAACTCTAGGAGAAGGCAAGGACTTAGACTCCTCGCCACAGCCCTGGGCATTGTGCCTCCTGCTAAACCAAGAAACATCGATACCATCGTACCAATGCTTTGAAAAGTTCCTCTGGGGTATTGTATGCAATCCTAGTTCATCCTCTGAACTCCGTACCGCAGATCTTTCCCTGCTTCTTGGTACAGAAGGATATTGGGCAAGCTCTGGTTTGCCAGTGGGGTCCATCCTTGCTGCCAGCTGGTTTTTTTTCTCTTGGAGAGTAATGGTGTTGAATCACTGGTCTTCTGGGTATAGAAGCTGATTTGAAGAGGCCCTGACCTGCTCCAGTTGCCTTGCCCACCTTGGACCCACAGCTGCCAAGCCACTTGCCGTTGGGATGCAGCATCTCCTCGTTCTCCCAGTACCAGAGCCAGGACCTTGCTGCACCTGCAGCGACTGTTGGGAAGGGAGCAGTAACATGCCTTGTGGGTGTTCCCAGAGATTCCTGCTGGGTTGCCTTGAGGATTTGGCATTGCTTTAGGGGTTTTCTCCCTCAGGTAGGATGAAGTAGGGTCTTTACAAGAAAAATTGGCTTGGAGCATTCTGTTTGTTTTACTTTCAGTAGCTACTAGATGATGAGTTTCCCCAAACTGCAGCATGTTCTGTCCTGTAGTCTTGTCAGTCTGTGTCACTGAAAACTGAATGATCTGCCCAGCTTTCCTGCAAGAAGGGTCTCTACTCTTGTCCTGTGCTCTTTCCTTGTGAAAGAGGATTAAATCTGCTTCCTGCCATGAGATATAGTGGCAAATCTGGAACAGAGTTGGAAACTTCTGGAGTTTCTAGAAAACCAAGTCCTCCTGAAGGTCCCAAGTGTTCATTACTTGCTGAAATCCACCTCTGATGACAGAACTGGCTCCCCTGTGGCTTGGTAGCTATTAAGTACTCTAGAAATGTATCTGTATTGTGGAGGGAACCTCATTGGACCCATTTCCATTCTTCTGGGCCCTGTGTCTGACCTGTCTTGAAGAGGCAGCTCAGGTAAGAAATCTCATTCTTTGCTACTGCCAAAAATGTTATTATTGTACATTTTCTATCACTTTCAGACTTTGCAGTATAATTTTAGGGGCAGTTTTTCTAATGCCAGAGGTAGCTTTGCATCTCGGATCAGTATGTTGTGCTGTTAATATTCTCCCTTAAAAAGAAAATTAAACTGAGATAATAAAAAACCAAATTCTGACCTGAAAAGTAGTTGGATGTTCTTCAAGCTTATTCCGTTTTGCTGTGTGGCTGGTTGTTGTCTCACTGCACAATCAAGTCTCACAGATACAAATTGAGTCCAACGGCATGAGGTTTAACAAGGCCAAAGGCCAGATCCTGCACTTGGGGCACAACAACCTTGTGCAGATACAGACTAGGAGAAGCCTGGCTGGAAAGCTGCCAGGAGGAGAAGGACCTGGGGGTGTTGGTTGACAGCGACTGAACATGAGCCAGCAGTGGCCCAGGTGGCCACGAAGGCCAATGGCATCTTGGCCTGTATCAGAAACGGCGTGACCAGCAGGTCCAGGGAGGTTATTCTCCCTCTGTACTCGGCACTGGTGAGACCGCACCTCGAGTCCTGTGTTCAGTTCTGGGCCCCTCACCACAAGAAGGATGTTGAGGCTCTGGAGCGAGTCCAGAGAAGAGCAACAAAGCTGGTGAAGGGGCTGGAGAACAGGCCTTATGGGGAATGGCTGAGGGAGCTGGGGGTTGTTTAGCCTGGAGAAGAGGAGGCTGAGGGGAGACCTCATTGCTCTCTATAACTACCTGAAAAGAGGTTGTGGAGAGGAGGGAGCTGGCCTCTTCTCCCAAGTGACAGGGGACAGGACGAGAAGGAATCACCTCAGGCTCTGCCAGGGGAGGTTCAGGCTGAACATTAGGAAAAAATTTTTCACAGAAAGGGTCATTGGGCAGTGGAACAGGCTGCCCAGGGAGGTGGTTGATTCACCTTCCCTGGAGGTGTTTAAGGGACGAGTGGACGAGGCGCTGAGGGTCATGGGTTAGTATTTGATAGGAATAGTTGGAGTCAATGATCCAGTGGGTCTTTTCCAATATGGTGATTCTATGATTCTATGAAATATTCTGAGAAGGTAACTTTTAAGCTTAATGGGATTCTCCTTTAAAAGTATTTGTATACAGATTCCCATTTCTGCAATTATTCCTGGGATGGTCCGGGTTCAGTGCCTTGCCAAACTCAGGAAGCGAGCGATACCCTGTGTCTGCTCCATCACAGCCTCTCGCCTTGACTTTCACTGAGCGATCCAAAACCACGGTTGGATTTAGCAGTAGAAAATTTATGAGAATTTTGCTATGCACACAAGAAAGACAAACCTGTCAAGCAATTTGTTGCTAACAATATCTTTAGCCCAGGGCATGGATGGATAACTTCTCTTCCTCCTGGTTTTATTTTTGTGCCTTTTTAGCTGTGAGTAGTGGGATCTGCCCAGGGCTCCAGCTATGTGGCTCAGAATACAGTGTCAAGAAAAAAAGAACCATAATAAATAACTATGAGCTGACTTGCATCTTCACTGTCCTCAAATATGCGCTGCCTAAGGCCTCTGTAATATAAAATACAGGAGATCCTCTTCTGCCAGCCTGTCTCAAGGTGCAGAGAAAAATATCTTAAAATAAAAGGAAAAACTTAATTTTAATATACATATGCATATATATTTGTATGTATGTATATATATACATATCCACATATATATATGTATATACATATGTATATATATACACACACATATATATACACCCGTAACTCCCTAACTTCTGTCAGATTTCTCAGGTTTTTTTTGTGTTAATGCTTTAAACTACAAGCACTGTGCCCCCCCTGCCGAGGATGCCCCAATTTTAAGCACTAAATAAATAACGGAGAACCTAATCCAAGCCTTGTTAGGTGCTTTTACATAGTCTGCAGTAATGGTTGGACCAAGTGGATAGTAAATAACTTTATAACATTAGAGTGAATGTAGTTTTAAATGATTACCTGTCAGCCTCTTATTAGTGTCTGGGCAGCTTGAAACTTGATGAGGAAAGATGTGCCTTGCTAATGATGGAACACGTCAGCATGCGGTGAGAAGCAGCGAGGCTTCAGCAACACTTTATCGATCCAAAATAGCATCTGGCACCTCTGAATTGCTTCCTTGTTGGCTGGTGAACCTGCTTTGAGGACTTGGAGGAGGGATTTCTGCTGCATTCAGGAAACGTTGATTTTTATTTTGTCCACTGGAGATGGTAATTTCCTGGATCAAACTGGTTAGTTTCAAGGATTTCACTAGAAATAATAACGTGTTAACAAGAGGGCAGCGCCTTCAAACCTGCATGTTGTCCAGTTTTCTCTCCTGCACTGTTTCGCTTTTGCTCTGGTATGAAAAGAAATAGTAATCAGTAAATTAAAGCAAAGAGATTTTATACGATTTTTGTTGCAGTTCTTGAATTTGAAGGTTGTCAAAATGCAGGAGAGTAAGTTATACTTTTCTTATAAAGGTGCATCTTTTTTCATTTAGAAACTTGCTCTTGTTTTTCCAGCCTCCTGGTGTGGGAGGGGGGAGGGAGGTCACAGTGCTGTATAAATGAAAACTGAATAATTGAAATGGGTTTCCATGCTTTTACATTTTACTAAAAAGTTTAATGTTTACTTAATGCCATGTGGACACTCAGGAGAATACATCTTTGCTTAAAAATTCAGAGCCTACTAAAGGTTTCAAACAACTGCTGGTCACTTGGGAGGACTCACAGCACTGCTGAGAGTCATTAATGTGCTCATGGAGGAGGAGAAAGACTATAATTTCTGCTAATTCTTGCCAAAATTAAATCAATGTTAACTAACCTGTGAGCTCAGGGTTAGGGAGTAATGTCAGTGTAGAAGTGTTGATGTCTGCAGATGGGAACTGTTAGGATGTGGGTGACCGAGTCCTACAATAATGCCCAGTTAGGGCCTGGATTGACAACCTAGGGGTGGTTGGGAGGTAAACCCCTTAGTTAATGTCAGATAGTTGTAGAGATGTACTTAAGGATGAAGGTATTTCCTAGTCCTTGCAATACCTGGCTACCAAAGGCCCCAGAATGTCATTAACAGGCAGCGCATTCCAATCGGGTGTTACACACACAAGAGGTTTGCTGTAGGTGTCATCTAGTGGCAAAGGGTTATTTTTGCTATTTTAAAAAAGATTTATTTATTTGTTATTATTTAAAGGTTATTATTCCTGTTGGAGGAACATTGCAGAGGCTGAGGCTGCGTGTTTGAGCAAAGACTTGCGGGTTGGGCCCTTAGTTGGGTGCAAGACGCTTCTGGAAATAGATGTCCATGTGGACTTGTCTTCTGAAGGCTGAAGTTCTCTGATTACAGCATTACCCTTGGCGTTGGCTTGGTGCTTGCCAGTGATGGTATTTATAGCAGATTTTCTGGAAATGTCCAGAAATAATCAAAGTACAGAGCAAAGCTGGAGAGCACCACAGTGTCTTAATATTATATTCATTAATAAGATCACTGGGTTGTGCTCTAGCTGCAGACTAATGTGAGCGTATAGAAATCAACTGAAGGTACCTCGAATGTATGTCAGGAGCAGTGGAAGCACCATCATAGTCTGTGAGGGAACTGGGGCTTGGGACCTCTGCCAGGGTCCCACCTCTAAGACCATTCCTGAGTAGTGGATGAACAGTTTGGTCTGTTTTCCATGCTGGGTCTGGCTGCATGTCCCAAAGTCCATTTTTCATGACAGCCTTTTGTGGTTTCCAGGTTGTTTTCCTGGAATAGCTGGAGCTTTGGAGAATGCTGTCCAAATTTCCCCAGCGTGTGACTCTTGATTCTAAATGAGTTGTTTTGTAGGCAGACCCCAAGGGCCACTTGCCTCTGTGGCTCTAGCTTGGCTCAGTTTATTTTTCATCTACGTATTATTCCTATGAGATTCAGTTTGTGATTTCTGTTTAGGTGTCCCAATTGTGAAGACAAATTAATGTCATTTAAGAAAATTAGTATATGAAAACTGCGTGTCCTGAAGTGTTTGCTAATGTTTGCAGGAGCCTTTGGAAGCCGCATGTTGGTGGTTGGAAGCTGGGCAGGGTGTGAGCTGCTGTCTTAAATCTTGCCAACAGCAGGAACTTGGGCAGAATCTGTAGGGCTTACAGGAGGAAGGGCCATGGATGTGTCTTTGCATTTCTTCTTTGCATTTCTTCTTCGCTCCCTCCTACCCAACTTGTAACAAAAAAAAAAATGTCTTTTCTGTGGGAAGCTTGGTGTAAGTCCAAATTGCTCCAGCTACTCAAAGATACACAAATCTACTCTTAAAAAAAATCCACTTGTCTAGCGTTGAAGCTAAAAGGCTGCAGGACAGCAGTGGAAGGAATGTGAGGGGCTGGAGGGAAGTGGTGCGAGTCCTCAGCAGGTGGAAAGGAGGCACTGGGTGTGGGCTGTGCTGTGTGTGCAGGGAGCACCTCGGTGCCCTGAGCTGACAGGATTTCCTTCTGCAGCCCAGACTGTGTTGTAGGGCTAGAAATTGGCTCCTGACAAGTCCTGGAAATGAGGCAGCAAAGGGAATTACTCATTAGCAGAGCTGAGTGACAGATGTGCTGCATTCTTTATTGTTGCAAAACTCTGAGTTTGGTTTCTGCACAAACTGTTTCTCGACAGCCTGTGTTCAATGCAGGAGTGCCAGGTGGCACCTCCAGAATGTACTTTGCCAGGGACAGTAAAGCTTTGAGGAGGAGAGGATGGGGAAGGTGTTCCCAGTGGCTCTGAAAAGCAATTAATCTTATCAGATGACAACCCAAGCAACACCTAGTCCAAAGGATTTGGAACTGCTTGAATAAATTATGAATCACAAATGATTTATTTGGGGATTTTCTCTCAAGAGAAGTCTAGATGAGTATAATTTGAGGGGGAGGCACAAAGCTCTGCTGGAAGGCAGGAAGGACCCATGCGTCTAGTGATGAATGATCAAGTGGGATGAATTCTTGTAGGTTTTGAAGGCCAGGAAGACCCACAGCCATGTATTGTGTGGCTTATTGCAGCACTCAGACTTGAATACCCCTAAAATGTCTGAGAACCTGCCTGATGATCTCTGTACCAAGACCCCGTTCAGGCCCCTGGGGTGGCTGTATTTGCAGCTCCTCTGTGGCTCGTTGGGAATTCCTTTAGGCCTTCTGGTGTCTCTCATAGAATCATAGAATCACCAGGTTGGAAAAGACCCACAGGATCATTGAGTCCAACCATTCCTATCAATCACTGAACCACGCCCCTCAGCACCTCGTCCACCCGTGCCTTAAACACCTCCAGGGAAGGTGAATCAACCACCTCCCTTGGCAGCCTGTTCCAGTCCCCAGTGACCCTTTCCATGAAAATTTTTTTCCTAATGTTCAGCCTAAACCTCCCCTGATGGAGCTTGAGACCATAGTCTTGGGATGTAGCTGCCTTCTGATTTACTGTGGCCATTTCAATGTGTTAGACATCAGCTTGCCCTCTTCAGCTCTGCTGAGGCAGTAGCATCACAGAGGCTCCCACAAACCAAGTCCATTTTTACTCAGGTTAGCAGGATGATGGTGGGAGTAGAAGGTGCTTGTGGGGCACGTTTGCATTTTGTTTTGGAGTGACACTATTCCTCTGAGCCTGACAGCTCTGGTATTTGCAGAAGCCTTTGGAAGCCACGTGTTTGTGTTTGTGGCTGGAAGCAGGGCAGGGTGTGCTCAAGAGCCTCATCCTGCCTTCTGAATAAAGTTGTGCTGTTTTCTTTGGGAGGTGATGCCTCAAGAGGACAACTATCTTTGCAGGCAATTGTGGGAACTTACCGTGATTATCCCTTTCTTCCCTTTCCTCTCCTAAACACTTCAGCAGTTCCCATTGGATAAGGAATACCAATTTATTCATGATGGCCTCTGCTTGGTGTGACTGTTTCCACAGCCTTTATCATATCTCTGTGCTCACAGAACATCAGCTCTGTCACAACTGTAATTTATTCTTGAGCTGTAACATAGGTCTTGGAAAGATGCCCAGGTTTGACTTCAAGTAATGATGAATTCACAAGGTCCCTAAGCAAGTTGCTTCAATAGTGAGTTACTTTTGCTGTCTTAATTTGCCCAGCATCTTTTTTTTTTTTCGGCTTGGTGTATCTCCTTGCGTCTCCTCCTGCTGGGTTAAAGACTAATATCAGACTCTTCTTCACAACCTGCGACTTGTAGATGAGCAGCCTCCTACATTGTAGTCTCATTTTGGATAAACCGAGTTTTCTGCTGTCCTTACGAAAAGGTAAACTTCACAAAACTAAAATTGTTCCTGTTGCCCTCTTCTCAAAACCATTGTGTTTGGTACTGGTAACGTGTGGAAGTGAATTTCCCTTCTCCTATGTTTCCTGGCATAAATTGTCTAGTAGGAACCTATCTGATCATATACCTATTTTACAGTTGCTTTGAAGATGCTCTGAAAGTCAAGGAGCCTGTTTAACCTGATTCTGTTTAGAAGGTTTCTCTTCTAAAAAAGATGATTTTCTCAGTTTGTGTCTGTCCTTGTGCCTTGGCCACAGCCTGTGCGGGAAATAAAAGTACACGTGTGGCAGTTTTGTGTGTTTGAGGAACCTGGCAAGAGCCCATCTCCCTGCGTGGCAGAGGATGCTGAATGCAGAAAGTGATTAAATGTTTGTCTAGCAAGCAGAGCAGCATGTTTTTAGCTGCCTGGAGGAAAAGCTGGCTTGTGGGACTTGAGCTAAGCTCATTCATTTTCTGATCCCCGAAGTAATCTAACTGAAAAAATGAAATCCAAAATAAGAGCAAGTCTGCAACTCTGTCTCTAATTGGTAAAGTCCAGGCAAGAGGCCCCAGGAGTTAAGAGAAGTCCCTGATTAGAAAAAATGTGTTTTTCTATTAAGGCCTAGGGGACACAAATATCTTGCAGCAAAACTGATCAAGGCACATGGAACTGGGTTTAGGCTCCTCTAGGAAAGGGATGGGGGAGAATTCAGTCCCCATGTCCCTTTCATAGGATACCAAGGGGCACAACAGGTCAGGTGTGCTGCCTCCTCCCTACCGCAAATAGCTTTATAGATATTGCCTTTATCTAAGAGGCAATGCTAATGGGTTTGCTCTCCCTGCAGTGCTCTTCTGTTCTGTCTCTTCGCTGCTGTAGGGAGAGGTGGAGAAATGGTTTGCTGGCGAGCACGGCAGCTCGGAGCCTCATTAACATGCCGTGCAGGTTGGCTTTGGCATTTAACTTGTTGTCTTCCTTCTGTTTATCTCTGGTCCCCACCTATTGCAAGTTCAATCAAAACAAAAAAAAAGGGGGGTGGAGGGGTAGATGAAGTTCTCCATTCCCAGAAAATTGAGCATGGACCCCTGGTTGTGGGTCCTGTCAGCAAATATCGAGCATGGCCTACAGGGTGCTGGCCTCTTCTCCCAAGTGACAGGGGACAGGACGAGAGGGAATGGCCTCAAGCTCCACCAAAGGAGGTTCAGGCTGAACATTAGGAAAAAAAAAATTCACAGAAAGGGTCATTGGGCACTGGAACAGGCTGCCCAGGTAGGTGGTTGAGTCACCATCCCTGGAGATGTTTGAGGGACGGGTGGATGAGGTGCTGAGGGGCATGGTTTAGTGTTTGATAGGAATGGTTGGACTCAGTGATCCTGTGGGTCTTTTCCAACCTGGTGATTCTATGATTCTGTGATTCTATGGTTCTATGACTGGGGGTTTATTAATAAGAGCTCCTGGACAGACTATTTGGGAAGGAAATGGCTACAGAAAAGAGCCTAGTGTCACGTTATGGACACTCGTCAGTGTGTAGTAACTGTAGTAACCAACTGTACAAAACCAAACATGTTGCTAAATTGCTCATGGATCTTACCCTGACCATAGAGTTTGTTGGGTTCCAGGTTGAGCCAAATGCCGTTGGTTGAAGTGGGTCAAGGGCAGCAGGATGCTTGCTTCCCCTTGGGAGCAGTTGATGTTTCTGGTTTGACCCTTCCTAAGAGTGACTTTCCTCCCAGAGGTGATGGTGTTCAAATTTCCTTCTGGAGAGGATTGCTTTGCACCTAAGCTGAGGAAAGCATCACCAGCATCTGAAATAATGGGAAAGCTCTGTGGAAGAGTCTAAAGGAAGGATAAATGCAGCTGCTGAAACTGCAGTGCCGGCAGTGTTTCAGTCAGTCAGTTAGGAGGAATGATTATGGAGATGCTCGATTCTGACCAAGTGGGATTTATCGGAGTCAGTTTGCTGCCGTCTGTCAGCAATGGAGAAAAATTGTGTTCTGTGCTGGGAGAGGAATTTGCAAAACCTGGTACAAAACGAGTAATCAATTGGACTGGTAAATCAATTGGAGATGCACTGTGCTTATTCTGGGAACAGCGAGGCGAGCAGTGCAGCATTTCATTCGGCTGGTAGTGTCAGACAAAATGCTGCACTTCAGATGTAGGCACTTACTGGTATTTCATTTATTTTTAGAAATACTCTTGGCTTTTGTAATCACTTAATTTTGGTGTTGCAACAGTATTATTAGGAAGAGAAATAGTTGTGCGGATGCTGAGTTTCTTCTGGAGCACTGTCCCCATGTTTAATTAGGGCCGAAGAGCTGCCTGACTTGCTGCAGCCTAGTTGGTTTGCTCGGTGATGAGGCATCTGCATGAAGCACTCCTCACTGCTGCTGCTGCAGTGTTAGGAGCCTCCTGTATGGGCTTTTGAGCCATCCCTTCAGGGCTGTTCATGCGAGCCCCCATGCCTCCACCTTCTGCAGGGAAAGTGTGGCTTCACCTTTGTCCCAAGCCTGCTTCTTCACCTTCAACGAGTCGTTTCTCCTGTGGCTCTTGAACCAAGCTCAGAAGCATCGGAACCTTCCTACAGACACACCGCCCTTGGAGCTGTGCAACCAGCAGATGCTTGAGGGAACACAGGGAGCTTTCTCCAAGCAGGGCAGCCTCTGAGTGCTGTATTGTAAGTGCCTTTATATTGGGTTGGAAAAGTTGAGCCTTCTACTTTGCTGCTCCAAGGCAAACTGCCAGCCCATGGGTTACCATCCTCTCCCACCACTCCTTTGGTTGGATCACCAGCAGTACAGAAAGGAGACTTAAATGGCAGATGTTCTTCTTTATCCACACTTGTGGGATATGGCTTAAAATGATTGTGCTTTCTTTTTTTTTTCTAACAGAGAACTGTAATTAAATGTCCCTTTCCTTAATGTCTCCTATGGTAATTTGGAACAACTTATTAAAGGCTTAATGACTCGCTGAGCACAGCACTGTCTCCTCCTACCCAGCACTCTGAGCAAGGTCAGGGGTCTGTTGGGTGAGATGCTGCACTGATATACAGTAAGATGTGGCTCTTGCTTTAATGATTTTGTTCTCAGCAGACAGCTGGGATCTGTGAAACTCAAGAGAAGGCTTCCCCCCCCCAAGATGATCCCTGAAAAATATGAATAAGAATAGCCTATTTCTCTGTGATTGCTTTAAAGAGGAAAGGAAAGCCATTGAAAATATCACATGTCTTTGCTAATCCATACTCAGGCGTGTTGATGTGACAGACCAAAAGAGAAGAAACTTTGTTCAGGGAAATGGTGTTCCTCAGAAGGAAATTTCCTATATGAAAATCTCCCCAAGTACGGGCAGCAGCAGAGAGACAAATGTCAACATGAAGCTTCAGCTGTGGAAAGGAAAATATAATACAGCTCTGAGGAGAAGATGAAAAGAAATCTAGTATCCTTTAACATGCATACTCTGCTAGGACTTCCATCCCTCAGTCAGACTTTCTCTCCCTAAAAAAATAAAACCTGCAGTCAATTAAAAATCAAACTGCCCCATATGTATGAGTTCAAGCAACTGGGCTGTTTTTTTTAATGTTTACTTCATGCACTTACACTAATTGAAATGCTAGTTATACTGAATGAGTCTTTAAAAATGCCCTGGCCTCACTGTATCCCAGAAAATGTCATGGGAAAGGACATTTAATTATAGCCTGCTTCAGGAAGAAAAAAAGCAAGATTAAATTAATACTAATGTCTGTTTGAAAAATGTAATAAATGTTAGACTAGTTGAGGAAGCGTGAACAATCATCTGCAGTTTTGTCAGCTACTGCTTTTGTAAATTCATGGAAAATTAAAACCCATTAGCATCTCAAGTACTTTGCAGAGGAGTCTTAGCAGAAGTTGCAGCTGTTCTCCTGCCCCGCTGGAAGTGCCCTGGGTGCCTCGTCCCATGCTGCAAGCTCTAGGTGAAGTTTGCCTTGGGCTTGGTTGGCTGGAGTCTATCTCCTGAGGGAGCCACCCGGGCAGGTAAAAGGTAGGTTGGCTGCTGTGGTGTTGCCCTCTGCAGGAAACTGGGGCTTGGTGGAGATGCTGGGAAGGTGCATGCTGGGCTGGGGGTGTGGGGGTAGCATAAGTGGGTCAGCTGGGGATGCAGAGGGTCTTAAACCGCAGGGAGAGATGAAGCTGCAGGTTACACATGGGTCTTAGCCATCTGGGAGGCAAATATGTTCCCTTTGCAAGTGCCAAAGCAATAAAACGTACTGAAACAGCCAACCCAGGATGCCTGTCAGCCTTTGGATGAGTTTATACAGGAGTTGATATGTAGCCAAAGTGGGAGGACTTTTACTGCCATTAGTAGATGTTGGTGGCTGCCACTCTAAAAATGAGCTCAGCTGTAAATCAGCTTTTTTTACCTCTGCTGGATTAGGTTGTCTTTCTGTAGTTTTCACTGCATTCAGAAAGAGAATCTAATGCTTCTCCATCTCCCTCTCCTTCCTCCATCCTCTCCTGTGTTTCTGCCAAGGGCTAAAAATACTCAGTTTCTGAACGCGAATGTCAAGCTTGCAGCAAACCCTGGAAGTCGCAATGCTCTGGACATGAAGGAGCTGCTGGAGGGAGACCTAGAGCAGGCTGCAGTGCCTGCTCAGCCCCTCGGCAGTGCTGGCCCCTGTGGGACTGGCTGGCTCTCTCCAGGTACCTCAGCGACAGAGGTACAGGTGGAGATGTCCAGGTGTTGGTAACAGCTGCTTCACACAGGCAGTATGTGTAGGTGGTGGTGGTTGAGGGGGGCCAGGGGTGGGGGGGGGGCAGTTGTCTGGCTGGGGGAATAACTCAGGTGCATCTTACTGTAAGAGATAAATTAAAAAAACATCCCTGCCAGGTGACGAAAAGCATTTTCTGCTTGTTTCTGGCTGGAAACTCTTACTGTTTGCAAAACTGCTCTGACTAGGACACTGCAGTTCAGCCCCACTGCCTTAAAGGAAAGAAAGAAAGAATCACAGAATCACTAGGTTGGAAAAGACCCACAGGATCATTGAGTCCAACCATTCCTATCAACCACTAAACCATGCCCCTCATCACCTCATCTACCCATCCCTCAAACACCTCCAGGGATGGAGACTCAACCACCTCCCTGGGCAGCCTGTTCCAGTGCCAAATGACCCTTCCTGTGAAAAATTTTTTTCTGATGTTCAGCCTGAACCTCCCCTGGCAGAGCTTGAGGCCATTCCCTCTCGTCCTGTCCCCTGTCACTTGGAAGAAGAGACCAGCTCCCTCCTCTCCACAACCTCCCTTCAGGCAGTTATAGAGAGCAATGACGTCTCCCCTCAGCCTCCTCTTCTCCAGGCTAAACACCCCCAGCTCTCTCAGCTGCTCCTCATAAGGCCTGTTCTCCGGCCTCTTCATCAGCTTCGTTGCTCTTCTCTGGACTCGCTCCAGAGCCTCAACATCCTTCTTGTGGTGAGGGGCCCAGACCTGAACACAGGATTTGAGGTGCGGTCTCACAGAGGGAGAATAACCTCCCTGGACCTGCTGGTCACGCCGTTTCTGATACAAGCCAAGATGCCATTGGCCTTCTTGGCCACCTGGGCCACTGCTGGCTCATGTTCAGTCACTGTCAACCAACACCCCCAGGTCTTTCTCCTTGCATAGCACTGAGAAAGCGATTCAACAGAACTTGGTTGTGCTCAGCGCTGGCTTTCTTGATCTTGTGCATCCCAAGTGTCCCTGTGCTATCCCCTCAGCCCCCTCCCTGGCGCAATGAGCTCAGCTGGCCTCACTCTGCAGCCTGGAGAGCCAAAGCTGCTATCTCATCAGGTTTCCTGTTCCTCTTACAGGTCTGGTCCCTCTGGTAATCCCTTCAGAGCCACAAGGAGGGTGGAACTGTGGACACTCACCACCCCCCCCCCCCCCCTCCAGCACCCGGTACAAATACATCTTTATACATTTATGTGCTGGGCTGGGACTGTGCGCATCACTTCCCACCAGGTGGACAAGCTGGAGATCCCAGACCGAGCCAAATTGCTTTGGGCCCAGAGGAGTTTCTTCTCAATATTTTTTTCCCCCCAAAACACTTCAACTTGTAACACTTGATGTATTTTGTTGTCTGTTGCTTCCATAGTTGTTATGCTATGAATGGCAGGTAGAATTTTAGACAGGAGGCAACATGGTTATTGGTTTGTAATCTTTAATAATGTTATTTTGGGATCCTGAGAACAATGATCCAAAACCAATATATATTTTCCCAGCATAAGCAGGCCTGTGCCAGCCTTGGCCTGTCAATCTAGCTTTCTTCCCTATGTTCAGAAACACTAGCTTAGGGTTGTTTTCTTCAATTCTATTTCTTCTTCATTTTACTTTAGAGGTATCACTTTCTGTATCGCCTTCACCTGCTACTGGGAATTGGGATTTCATTTTGGTTAGGTTTTTTTCTCTCTTTCTTTAGTTCTGCTTCTTTTTATTTTTATCTTTATCTTTGCAAGCTCCTGTCCTATAACATGAATTTTCATTCAGCAAGGTAAGATGAATCCCATGAGCTCATGTGTAAGATACCTGTGTTGTAAAGCCTCAATTTTTAACCAGTGGAGAAAAATACCCATATCTATGATACTCCTTGTGTCATCTGCTTCTAAGCTAGTCTAAGTTAGATCTCTGAGTTAGCCAAGATGAACTGCATCCCAGAGGTGCCCATCCTCCTTCCTTAACCTGTGAGGGACCCTAGACAGGCAGTGCAGATGCAGCTTTCCATCCTGGAGGCCTTGAAATTTAGGGGAGACAAACCTAAACACTGAAGTCTAAGACATTTCCAGCTCTGGAACAGAAGCTCATTACTTAAAACAAACTCTTCAATATCCTGTTTTTCTCTGACATCTAAGCTTGCTTCTGTCTGTGTTAGACATCTGAGTTCACTTGTTCAGCAATGTTCATGTTTACATTTTCTTTTAAACTGTTTTATGGAAACATCATCTAATCCACTTGCAGGAGTGTTGGATTCACGAGACCTTCATGCGCACACTGTTTCACTCACTGAGTGCCTTGGAGTCTTGAGAAATCACCGTGAGTAGTTTTCCCTCCTCATCTTTAAGGTGATCTGCTCCCTGCAGGGATGGACTTTTGGGGTTTCTTTCAAGGGATGTTTTTGTGAGTCCTCATCATGTCCTTGTAGATGCAGCAGATTTGCCTACAGGATTAGGTGCTGCAGAAGCTGGTGCGTACTTCCATGCTGCATGGAAAACTCTTTCTGACTTTCGTGGCAAATATATCAGGCTTTTCAAATCTTTTTTTGGGTCTTGCAACTGTGGCTCTGCATTTCCAGTCCCTAGGGCTGGGATTTGCTCACTCGGTCCACCATGGTTTTCCTGCCAGGATTTGCAGTTGTCATCTGCAGCAATAGTGGATGCTGACGGAGCCCTTTTAGCAGACTCTTTTCCAGCTCTGTGTCTCTGACAGCCCTTGCAATCTAGCCTTAAACTAAGCATTTCACTCCGCTGTGGGTTTGATGTAAATCTCAGACCACAGAAGTGTCTGTCTTTATATGAAAGTGATATCCCTTAATTTCTTTTTTAAGACTGCAGTGCTCTTCTATTTCTTTTCCAGTGTTGCCTAATAACCAGCTCTTCCCACTTAGCTGTAGACTATTGAGCAAGACTAATCTTTTTGACTGTGAAAAATTGTATTTGTTTTAGAGCCATGCTTTGCTTGTCTTCCTTTTGAGCATGTCTTCATAAAAATGAAATCTTGCATGAGCCTCTTTTGATGGTATTTCTGGTGCTAAGCATATTCCTGTCTCTTATTTTCCAAATTCTCACAGGCAAGAGACAAGTGTTATAATCCATTATTTCATTTCATATCTCGTTTCTCCCTTACCCCTGTCAGTTTTATCCACTTGATGCCCGGTGCTCTCAAAGCGCTTTGTGTCAGTGGGTAACTTTACTGTGACAAAGACAAGCAATTACTTTTTTTTGAGCAAACCCAGTGAATTTTAGTAAGTCGCATTGCTTTGGTCTTGCCTAGAGCAGGGGTCTTTGCAGCTGTACTACATCAGTGATGCAAATCCTGCCTGCAAATCATACGTGTCTTTCCAATGTCTGGTCCCAAACCACAGCACAGGAATTGCAAAGGCAACGCTGTCTCTGGGAAAGGAGACCAGCCTGTGGCATCCTGAGATATTTAGGGGCTTGAGGAGACTAGAACAGGGACTTTTTACAAAGGCTTGGAGTGATTGGAGTAGGAGCAATGGGTATAAACTGGAGAGGAGCAGATTTAGACTAAACATAAGGAGGAATTTCTTCACCATGAGGGTGATGAAGCTCTGGCACAGGCTGCCCAGGGAAGCTGTGGCTGCCCCATCCCTGGAGGTGTTCAAGGCCAGGTTGGATGGGGCCTTGAGCAGCCTGGGCTGGTGGGAGGTGTCCCTGCCTATCACAAACCCAAACTATGCTATGATTCCATGATTTCTCTTGACCCAAGAACCTCAGTCCTAATTCTGTTTCCAGAACTACAGGCACGTTTTCTTTGAAACACCCCTTTTCGGTAAACCCATTCTTACCTGGCCTCCTGAAAACAATATACCTTGCAGTGCTGGTATACAAGTAACCTCCTAGACTATTTCTGTGAGCTGCCCTGATGGGAATACAACGAATCAAGCATGCAGCTGGATCCTCTGGTACACAAAATCCTGAAACGACAAATTAAGCTTTCAGAAACAGGCACAATGTAATTCCAGAGCCGCTACAGAGCATTTTGTGTACATGCTCTTCCCTTGCCTGATTGCCCATCGTATGTTATGATGCTTTTTCTCACCCCTCTCCCTATTATGTGCAATGAAAAAATTGATTACTCTGAGTATTTGAACAGATAGTTGCAGCCCTCCTAATCCATGGGAAATAGGTGCTGTAGTATTTACTAGTCTGTCAATAAGAATGTCTGGGGAGAAAAAATGGAGTTCTGAAATACAAACATGAAAGCAAACAAACATACATATATATATGTGTGTGTGTGTGTATGTATATGATATATCCCTCACAAACTAGTAAAGAGAAGCAAATCAGTGTGTCCATGGCCTAGAAACGAGTTGCTACAGTGAAAGCAAGAGTAGCATTATCACCTAAATCCTTACAAAAACTGCAGATCAACATTTTCTGAGCTGAGCTACTATAAAAGAGGCACCTCTGCATTCCATTTCTAAGTTAATTTATATAAAAGCTAAAAAACTCAACCAACCCCAACCCACACATGCCAAAACCCTGACAAATATCCAGCCAGCTTCAATTCATGTTGCAGTAGAGATCATTGCTATTTTTTTCTGGAGAATGACTTGATGCCAGACTGCCATCCTGATGCTTTTAATTTGGGCTAGAAATGTCCTGCAGCTGCTTTCTCCCCCTCTCCAGGAGCAGAGGAGCACTTTAGCCCATCCATGATTAATTGTTAAGCGTCCTGGAAAACCGGAGAGAAGGTGGCAGGTAAGGGGAAAGCACTAATTCCTTGTGATGCAGGAGACAAGATCATGGGTACATCAGCAGCCAAGCTTTTCATCACATTTGCTAGCAACAAATCTGAATTTGTTAGTGGCTGCATGTTGGATTAATGCATCAGCAGCTTGGATAATGTGAAGGGTTTCTGGTGAGGATATGATGAAAGAAGTTCTTCTGATAAACTGAATCTGAAGAGCATCTGCTCACTGTTGCATAGTAAAACACTAGGAATGAAGGATATAGGTACTTCCAAATAAATCAATGTGAATGCTACCTGATTTTGAGGAAGCTGGAGGCAGAGCACATGGTCATGACGTGAGTAAGGATGCTGGCCTGGGAGGGAAGGGCTGCGGGTCCAGACACAGCTGGGCAGAGGGATCCGCTGCGCCCACGTGCACCCAGAAAGGCACTTGTGGATTTGACTCGGGCATCCACAGCGCTCTGCTCCAGCAACCCAGCCAGAGACTGTCCTCTGCCACCGTGGGCGTCTGCCCATGGTTTCCAAACCTAACCTCACAGAGACAGCTCATGATCTCTGGCATTGGTGGGTAAAAAGCAGTTGGAGAGAAATGGAGATGCAGGGGTTGGGGACCAACGTTAGTGGGGGAGATGATGCTCCCTCCCAAAGAAAAAGCAGAGCTTACTTCAGTGCTAGGGTCTGCACACGTCAGAGGCTAGACCCACTTGGCTTTGATGGAAACTAAGGGAGAGTTTGTGACCAAGGGGAGAAGAGGAAGAAAACAGCAGGAATGAAAGTAATAAAAGGAGAAAAGACAGAACGGAGAGCAAAGCAGGAAGAACATCCTCTCTCCCACCTCTACTGGAGTTCCTCTGGTGCAGATCTTGCCTCTGGCTGTGTGTCCATGCTCCCCAGCAGGGCTGGTGCCACAGTGGATACAGCTGCTGAGCTGCGAGCTGCCTTCCCTTGGTGGTGATGGCTGAGCACAGCTGGCCACTTGGGTTAAACGCAGTGTTTTGGAATGGTAAAACAGAAAATAAGAATGTGGCGTGGGTTTGGGGTTTTTTTTCAGGGTTAAGTTGCAGCCCCGGTGTGGAGACCTTGGGGCTGGCAGGTGGTCAGGTCCTACTGAAAGAACACCTTAAGCCCTGGCAAGAGCAGAGCTCCAGGGATAGCTCAGTTAATTGACCCATTGCTTGGAATTTTAACATCCCAAGTTGAGATGCCCTGGGGCAGATAACCCTCTAGCAGGAATACCAGCCAGGGCAGGCAAGAGGCAGCCAGCTGATTATTGACATCAGCCTCCACCTGCCTGGTCACCCTTTGTAAAGAGACCCCGTGGGGGACTGTATAAAGCAACCCCAGCCAAGAGACGTTTAGCTGTGACTTGAGATGCAGCCAGATGCATCAGTCACTACTGCCAATGAGAGTGGCGTTATGACCTGGATCGAGTGGTGCTCACTTCACGGTTCAGAACGGCACACAGTGGTCCATGGGTCCCAGGCTCGCCAGGGTCAGCCAGAGGCAGCCAGGTCTCTTGTTACCAGAACCTGGACAGCTTGGCAGTCTGTGGGTAAGGCTCCTGCCAAACAATGATCTACAGCTTATTGCCATGCATGCGGTACAGTGTGCTGTTGGCTGGATCTGGCCTTCACAGGGAATGCAAAATGAGTACTTTAAAGGAATTTTCCCTTTGTTCATCCAGTACATCCTTTGGATATCGAGAAGGAGTGCATCTATTCTACCTGTAGAATAGGTAGAGTTCTATAGGCGTACCTGTAGTAGGTGTACCTACTCTAGTAAAGAAGTGTTAGATGGGGTCTCTGGTTTGTTTTATAAGAGCATGACATCAGTTTTACACAGTAACAGCAATTCTGTGCAAATAGTAAGTGCCACCACTGCATGTACAGTGGCACATCATCAGGTACTCCCTGCTTTATTTGGGCTCTCTAAACGTTGTCTGCAGTGTAAAAGGATGCACATAGGAAAGGAAAATCAGGTTCTTGTTATCTGTGAGCCTGAAATGCATAATAGAGATACTGGGTGTCCTGCCCCATCCCCATATCTAGGCGCTGTTTTATTTTTCTGCCATCTGTAGCATGAATAACTTCTGGAGTGCTCTTTCCCTCGGCATGTATACCAGAAGTTGTAAGTGATTTTGAGCAAGATGCCCCATTAGCGCAATGCTAAAGCAGCGCTTGAGCCGACTACATTTCATTTGGGTGTCTTTTCACTTCTCAGTTCTGGACCACCAGTCAACTGTAACTCGGGTTCCAGATAAGCAGCTAAAGACAACAAACTATTGCAGGCAGCTTCCCCTGCCCTCATGCTGCACCTCCCGAAGCAAACAGTTCCAATAAATGCTTTTAGTAACTTTACATATTGGGGTGCAGTGATCCCAGGAGTTTTGCTCTTCGGTCTGGGCAGGAACCCCTTGTCTGCTGTTACTGTCTGCAATGCTGAAAGAGATATCACATGTTTTTAACCTGGATAGCTGTGTTGCTGCTTATAATCTTATATAACTCATAAGCAGAAATCAACCCAAGCAGGCTTATCCAAATGCGTGATTAACTGAGGTTGTTAAAGGTTCCTGGGTTTTTAAGGGGCATGGTTTAGTATTTTATAGGAATGGTTGGACTTGATGAACCGATGGGTCTTTTCCAAACTGGTGACTCTATGATTCTATGAAGCTATTGTGCTGTGAGATTTTTAGAAGGAAATTTCACTTCTCCCCTATCTAACCAGGCAATGCTTAGTTTTGTTTATCCTGAGGTTGGGGGGATGATTCTGTTTTCTTTCACATAAGCTTTATCTCCTCATTTTTAGAGACAGTAGCTGGAAATAAAAATCAGCATAGCAAAAGGTGGTACACTTGTTTTCTACTGAGATTTGCACAGTGGTGAGGGATTGAGATGCTAAGGAACACAGAGGCAGAGGGCTCTTGCAATGGCAGGGATGAGGTCAAGGAGCCACAGTGGTGGGACACAGCTGGGAAGAGGCTTGGGTGAGAGAAAGTGGCAGAGGAGGACTGTGACATTTGCTAGAGGTCACTGTGTGATATTTAAAAAGAGAAGGATGTATTGAAGCAGCTTCCTGGCCTAAAAGGTGGCCAGTAAAGCTGCCGGTGGACAGAAAAACAGCCATCCTAGTGCCCTGTTTTTGATGAAGGGGAACAATGCGTGGGCAAGCTGTAAGGCTGCATGTTATGTTTAAGACTACAAGTAACTTTATCAGAGCTGTTATATTTAGCCCATCCTATAAAGACTCTTATTTCTATGGAATATTACATAGAAACCGTTACTATGCACAACACACTAGAAATGTGTGATTTCTGTCCCACAAAAAATGTGATTTCTGTCCCACAGAGCTCAAAATCTGTCTCTGCAAATTAACTTCGCTGACAAAGGTTAAATGGCAAAAGGTAGAATATTTGAATCTGTGAATTGTCAAATACATGGGAAGTGAACTCAAAGGAGGGAGTAGGTCTATCTAGGAGACAGTGTCTCCTGTGTTGATGAAAACAGGGTGGTGAAGGCTCCCATGGACATCAAGGAGAAGGACTGGACGGAGAGCACTGCAGAGGGTAGCAGGAACAGTAAAGGAGGAGACTTGGAATAAGACAGAAAGTCATCAGCTCTGCCTAAGCTTTGATGACATTTTCAGATGTGGACTGAGATTAAATCCCAGCCTGCCTGGATGTTACCAGTTGCCAAACACTGGAACCCGGAGAGGATACAGCATCTCCACCCATGGAGACAGAGAAAGCCCAACCATGAAACCTGCTCTGTCTGACCCTGCACTGGGCAGGAGGTTGACAGATGGTCTCTGCCAGCCTCAGACAGACTGATACTGCAAATCACCCAGTCCCATAGCTCCTCTTGCTCCCTTATCCTGCTTGGAGACATGAGCACATTGTAGCTCTGTTGTAATGCTTGAGGAGGAAACACCAGGAACAGTGGCAACAGGCTGGCCCAGGGCGTGCTGGGAGGTCAAAGGGTTAATTGCGAGAAGCATGTGCATTTGAAACTGGCAATGAAACTCTCAGCTCTTTGCTCCCAAGGGATGATGTGCGGCTGCTGCTTCCCCTCACACCCCACAGCCCTGGGCCTGGGGATGCCCCAGAGCCCTTTCCCACCCACCTAGCCTCCACACAGACCTCACCCCCACTTTCCCCAGAGATGATCTGAAGGTGTTGGAGGCATCCATGGAATGAATTCCAGGCTCGGGATGGAGTTCAGCCAGCCCTCAGTGACCTGCCTCACCAGAGAAGAATCCTCGAGGAGCTGGAGGCACTGAACCATCTCCTCATCCATCCAAACAGGTGTGAAACCTGTGCTCTAGGGGAGAGGGAAGAGCCTGATGAAGGGAGCTGCCCTTCCAGCTTTTCCCACCCAAAGGAAATTAGTTTGCTGGGAGAAACCACAAGCCCTTTGGACAACTTCTGCATAGAGGATGTTCTGGGGAAGGTCTGTGTCCAGGGCTGAAGTAGCCACTTTCCATGCACTGATGCTTTTGGACCATGACGTGCCTCCAGGCTTTGTGCAGAAAGCAAGGGCAACATTTCGCAAGGTCTCAGCAGGTGCTGCGACATGTCACACCTCACCGGGGAGAGGGTTGTGGGTGGTTTGCTTTTAAAAAGCAAGCGAGCAAGCATTGCCTGGAGAAGTGCCAGACAGCTGTGAGCCCTGGTCTGCTGGGTGGGTTGGCAGTCCTCCTCGTGTCCCACGGGAGCCTGTGCTGAGGTCCCACCAGCCTCCGTGTGGAGGGGACGCAGGCTGCCCTGGTGTCCCTTGTGGTGGGCTTTTGGGAAGCCTTTCAGCATTGATTGAGTTGGGAAGAGAGAGGTACAACTCCTAGACTGATTTCTGGGAACAGGGAGCAATTTTTTAGCTAGGTAAAAATTGTTCCCATCGCTCAGCCAAGGCAGGAGCGCACTGAAGGAGGCATCACTGCCACTTTGGCAGCACATCACTGCTGGGTCCAGGCAGTGGGTGGGGAGGAGCCATTCAAGGTGTCAAGTGATAGCAAGGAACTAAGAAAAACTGCAGGGAAATTATTAGCCTTGGCTATAAATGCTCTGTTAAATTACCATAAACTGCATGCAGTCATAACTTAAGATGCTGCAAACAAATGGTCATTCACTCAACTACTGAGCAGGGTTCCTAAACCACAGTTAACGTATCTCAAGAAGCCAGTTTTATCCTATTGTTTTTCTGTTCAGAGCAGTATTACAACTCAGGTATGTGCCTCAGCAGTTTTTTAGCCCTTGCCTATAATAAAGAGCTGGCATTTTCAACCTGTATTAGAGAGAGCAACTGCATGGTTGTATGTCCACAAGAGAATCTGAATATTGGGGAGGGAAACTCCTCTGCTAACAATTTAACAATGAACAAAGTGGTTTCAGATTTTACTTGCTGAAAGGAAGATGTTTGGAGAACTGGTTGCACTTCGATCTCCCATCTGGGCCACCATGGTGCTGTGACTCCTGATGAAAGGTGAGCCAGAGGAGGAAAGCTCAGTTAGGAGAGGCTCGGGGCTTTATTCATTGTGCAAATGGAGCTGCAGAGCAGCAGCACATTAAGCTGTCACTAGTGATATGCATATCCAGCAGTGGAAGATGCCAGGGATTTCTTAGCCAGTAACCTCAAGTCTAGATGACTGATTTTTGTTACCCCTTTCAAAAATCTTTCTTTTTTCAAGTCTCCCCTGAAGTCAGGGTTTGGTCACTGGGACCAGTACAGTTTGCTTTAGCTTAATGTTTGTTATCTATTTCACTGCTGTAGACTGGTCACCTACCTAGTAATTACAAGGTGGATCTTCAAAGCATGGACATCAATAGAAGCCTCTGCAGATTCAGTTTCCTACTGTATATTTATTCAGTATACAAGTGGATTTCACAATGAGTGGGATGCCTGTTTCACATACTGTATACAGAGAAGCACCTTCTCTAAGCGATTTCCATCAAGTATCTGCATGCACCCATATTTGAGGAGGTCTTGATTTATGTATGTTGACACTTGGTTAGCTGGCAGCTCCAGACTTTGCATGGAGAAGCGCCTCATCCTGAAAATGATTGTTTTAATTTCATTCTCGTACTAAAGGTAGAGGATATTAGAAACCGAAATCTTAATGGCTCAAGATAAAATATGGAATAGCAAGTACCCATTACATTTGTTATTTTCTTTTTCTTCTGTAAATCAATATAATTGAATTTCTCCTAACTTCTCCAGTATTGTATGCAGCCATGTGCAATCATAAGGGACATTGCACAGAGATGAATAAGCACAATGCTGCTTTAAACGAGCAAAGCACCCAGTAGCCTCTCTGTGAGGCTCACATTCTACTGAGCTGCCTGGCTCTGTCCTAGGGGGAAGACTCCCTTCCCTGCAGCAGCTGGGACTTTCTGCAGTAATTAGAAGTACTGGAGTGGGCAAGACCCTCTGCTGAACAGGGTTTTCAGTGTCAGTGAATTGATTCCAAATCTAAGTTTGTCTCTGCCTCTGTTTCCTCAGCTGCGTGACTTCACCAGCTACCTGTCTTTTCACTTGACTTGATTAATTTCTTCTTCCTTTGCCCAGAATTCCTGTTTTCTCCGTTGCAAAAAGCCGCACTTAGCACTAAGGCCAGTTCTGCTCTTCCTGCTACAGGGCTAGCGCAAGCCCCTGCCCTTTCCCTGGGGCAGCACCTCTGTAGTAGCACCTGCAGCACTTCCCCTCCCTACTTGTCAGAGAGCTTACCAGAAGGGTGGCTGCAAGCCACAGAGAGGGAAACTGAGGCACAGAGCAAGCGGTCTTGTATGGGATCATCGGGAGGCAAAGGTGGTGCTGGAATAGGAGACCGTGTTTGTGTTTGTCCAAAAGCTCCTGAGGGGACCCCAGGAGAAAGCAAACAGCTGCTCCAGTGGGAATGGAGCAGGTAAAGCTTGGCTTTACACAGCATGGGTGGAGAATCCAGCCCTATGTTTTTTCTGGGCTGCAGGCACGATAGATTTTTGGGGAGGTTAACCAGCACTCCTGGGGGTGCATCTGAGCAAATCTTCTGCATGTTGAAAGGGGCACAGCTTGTGCTGGGGACGGATTACAGCCAGTGTCATAGAGAGGGCTTCTCGGGGACCAGATCCCCACCCAGTGCAGAAGTGCTTTACTCACTCAGCACACCCAGCATGAGGGCAGAGACTTCTCCTGGCTCTCTGTGAAGCAAGCTAGTACACTCATCAGTCATTAACCTCCTGCCCACCACCAAGAAACCCCCTAAAAATCCAAAACCACCATAAAAATGTGTTGGCAGCATAGGAGCAAGTCATGCAGTGATATTTGGAAAACACATTCTTGTTTTCAAAATAGATTAATGATGGGTTCGGTGCCGGGGAGTCTGCCCTCCCAGCCCGCCCCTTAGAAAAGCATTACAGGCAGGTCTGCAGTCCAGCAGTATAACTTCCTAAAAAATAAATAAAAGACTAGCTAATAATAACAGCACCACTACTATTAGTAGTAATAGTGTGCTTCTGGCTGGCAGCGCCCGCACTTTTAGGAGCCTCCACTGAATGAGAGGAGCCAGGGGATGGGGAGGTGGCAAGCTGGGCTCCACCCTGGCAGGGGCAGCAGTGTTGCCTGGTGGAAACTTAGTGAAAAGGATCCTAACGTAGTCAAAACTGCTCTGAGCAAAAGCCAAGTTGACAAATCTGAGGCTTTCCCCTTGAATCTTGCTGGAGATCAGGCTTCAGTCTTGATCCACAGGGCTATACTGGCTGGAGGTGTGATGGGATGCAGTAGAATCATTGGACAAAAAGCCCCATGGATATGCCCTGAGCAGCTTTTTCTTTACTAGGGTTTGTTTGGGGGAAAGGGAGCAGAAGAGAATTTGTGTGTATTTATCTGGCAGAAACTTGCTTTTGCAGTTGACCAATGCCTGCACCCAGACCTCTTTGCCTGGGTAAATCCTGGTCTAGTTGTCCTGGTAAAACGCCACAGGCACAGCTCCAGCCCCTACCCAAAATATTTGTGCTCCCCCAGCAGAGTTTTATTCTGCAGCAAACCCTGACCGGTCTGAGCACAAGTGCTGCTTGGAGGGATTGATGGCATGTCTCGGCGTGAAGGATTTTAGCGGTGGCTCCTGGGGACACGGGGCTGTCGTCGCCTGGGGCCGGGGGATTGCAGTCAAAAGCTGCTACTGCAGGGCTGGAGGAGAATTAGTAAAATTTGCTGCAGGATTCCCACACCCTTGCAGCAGAGACTGGCACTGCATCCCGGGGGCCTCTGATTCAGCTCTTTCTCCCCTCCGTCTCGATTGCCAGCACTACGGTTTTATCAGATACTACAGGCTATAAAGTGATTTTCCTAAAAGCCATGTTCACGGCAATTTCCCCCCACCCAATGCTATTATTTAATGAAATCAATACACAGTGTTGTTACATGTTACGTTGTTTGTAAGCTATAAGCTTTCAAGCTAGGAATTGGATCAACATTTTTCAAAGCCTTTTCAATTTGCCTCCCTGCCAACTTATATGTTGATTGTGGTGTTTTGCCCAAATAGCGTAAGCTCGCTAAACCGTAGAAAGAAGTTTAGGTACATTAACAAGAAGGATTAGAGACTGTCATCAGGATTTACCTGCACATCAGCAGAGATGTGGCTGCATATACTTTGTTTTTCCTATCTGTTGCTCTGTTTGCTCGCATGCATGTGTAGCTACGGCACAGCCTCCTTCCAGGCGCTGTCTGACTGCACCATGCGCTGTTTACTAAAATGAAAGCCGAAGTACAAGCCTACAGAGGCACTGGAAGTTGAATTCGGGCTGTGCCAAGTCTCCCAGCGCTCTCTGCTGTGCCGAAACATCACGATCAAAGCTGTAATACTGTCAGTATGCTCTTGCCCAGGGAAACCTACCTGGGTCGCTGCAGCAAGGCTGGGCTACGGCTGCTGCTGAAAGAGCCCCCAGCTTCCCCTTTTTGAGCTCTTTTTTAAACTGTAATTTTTGCAGTTGCATTAACACAGAGTTTGGTATTGAACTTCTTTTTTTTTCCACAGGCAGAAGGTGGGAGGGCAAATGAACTTAGCTTAATAACGCTGTTGATGAAACAGTCCCAAGTCACCCGTGAAGTTCACTGCTCATTAAAGCAAACAGGCTGCAGCTGCACTTGTGTCTGTTTGCTTCTTTCAGCAGTGCTCCACAGACCAAATGGCAGCACTGCAGCTCTCATTGCCAACACCGTATCTTCTTTGCACAAAGATCATTCAAAGCATTTCCCTTTGAAACAAAAGCTTTGTAGTTAGCAAGGAAATCTGAGGAGATGCTGCCAGGTTAGTGGCTCAATGAGTTGATGAGTGACTGGGTGAATGAATTGACTTGCAGAGTATGGTCAGCGTCTCCCACAGGTCCTTTGGAATTGTTTATGCAAACATTTTTGGCTTTATCTACACGAGGAGATAGCAGTACATCCCTACCCCGGCAAACCCAGAACTGTGTGTGCAAGTGGTGGTGGGAGAAAGTGGGACTGGGGAAGCGGGACAGAGGAGACGTGCTTTTCGATGCAACAGCCTGTGCCTCTGTTTTGCCACCTTCCTTCTGTTGGTCAGAGCAGTGGCTTTTTACCCTTCTCTTGCCAAAAGAATTAGCTGGCAAATGTCCTAGCGCTGATGCAGACCTATCACTTGGAAAGGACTTGCTGCTGTTATTTTCTCTCTCTCAAGAGCTAGTCTGAAATATTCCAGTAGAAAGACATTGCAATAAGCTGCATTTCCGTGAGGTTGTTTGCTGGGAGATGTGACCTGTAGCTGGGGAAGGTGGGAATGCTCAGGGAGGAAAAGATACCCTTTTAAAAACACAAAACTACCACTTGCAAATTTATAATGCATTTCTGTTACCAAAAAAAAAAAAAGAAAGAAAGAAGGAAACCCCACATTTTTGAGGTGTTCCCCTGCATGCTTTTTGAACCTCTGCAATCACTGAGACAGTGCAGGCAGGAGAAAGGGAGTAGTTTTATGTTCAGGAGAATGGCTAAGCCATGGAGACCAAGGGCTTTGTCAAGGAATTCCAGGAGGTTCCATGGTGACAGTTTGAAGCCTGATTGTCTCTATCTGACCATCCCAGCCTTTGCTGGCTGTTACTGCTTGTGTCGCAGTCCCTACCTCAGCTGTGAACAGTCCCACAGGCACTAGTCGTCCACGAGAAATAGAAAAAAATTTTCACAGAAAGGGTCATTGGGCACTGGCACAGGCTGCCCAGGGAGGTGGTTGTGTCACCATCCCTGGAGGGGTTTCAAAGATGGGTAGACAAGGTGCTCAGTGACATGGTTTAGTGGCAGAGAGGAACGGTTGGACCTAATGATCCAAGAGATCTTTTCCAACTTGATGATTCGATGATTCATGCAGACACGTACCTCTGGCATGTAAGGGACGTGCCTCTGAGGCTTGCAGGCCTGGCTTGGGTGCTGCAGGGTCAGCTGATAACTGAATCACAGGCTGCGGAGCTGGGAAGGGATTTTTGAAATCCATTGGCCTGCCCTCAATGATACCAACATGCTGCTATCGCTAGCAGCCACGATATACAATAGTCCATGGCCAGACAATCACAGGATGTTCCAAGCCCCTGAAAATGTGTGCCAAACCTTCTTTACTCTGAGCTCTCTACGGACTTCAGATCCTATTTCTGATCTGGTTCAGCCATCGATGTGTAGCATCTGGTAAGTGCTTCTGCTTGGAGCAAAGTTGGATTTCTGTGAGCTGAAACATGTGTGTGCTACATAGGGGGAGCATAACTATATTTACCAGAACACACTTCTGCAGGCTTTGAAAATAAAACTAATTTCTCTCTTTTCTTCAGGATATCGGCAAAGGAGAGCAAGGCCAAGTCCATGTCCTCTGGATCCTGGAGGAACTGATTGGCAGGCAAGCAATGGATAAAGTACTCACATGGGAGCAGCACCTCTGAGCTCCTGGCAACAGGGAGAAGGTGAGGGAGAACTGGGGAGCTTTTCCCCCATGGTCTCAGGGAACCAAAGGGAAGGACTCCCCTGAGGATGCTGGTATAGGCTGTTACCTACACATGTGCTCTTACCCCATCATGGTGCTTCACCCAAGCAAAAGGGATGAATTCCTTTCTAGATGCTGAAACTAAGAAACAGACACACCCTAAACACGAGGTATTTTTTTACATAGGAACTTTAAAGTAGGAGAAATATTCCTCTGTTCAAAAACCAAATCCAGACACGAGCAACAGTTGCAACAGAAACTATTTTCCTTTACTAACATTCATGGCAGAATTCACTTCGCTACAGTGTAATGTCACAGCACATTGTACACTGGCACAAAGGACATAGTTTAGAATCATAGAATCATAGAGTCATAGAATCACCAGGTTGGAAAAGACCCACCGGATCATCGAGTCTAACCATTCCTTTCAATCACTAAACCATGCCCCTCAGTGCCTCGTCAACTCGTCCCTTAGGCAGAAACAAACTTTGTAGTTTGAATGACTTTTAAAGTCATCCTTTGTTTCTGTGCCAGAGGTTTTCTAATTTTTTCCTGCTTTCCTTAACAGAAGTAGTAAAAACCTCCAGCCCAGTGGCAGATGGAGGTGTACATGCCTTCATTGAATGAGAAAATCCCATTACGTAGGGATAAAGAAAGCTCTGACACCCAACACAAGCTAGCGGCCTTGGCTAATCATAGAATCACCAAGTTGGAAAAGACCCACTGGATCAACGAGTCCAACCATTCCTATCAAACACTAAACCATGACCCTCAGTGCCTCATCCACCCGTGCCTTATACACCTCCAGAGATGGTGAATCAACCCCCTGCCTGGGCAGCCTCTGCCAGTGCCCAATGACCCTTTCCGTAGAAAGTTTTTTCCAAATGTTCAGCCTAAACCTTCCCTGGCAGAGCTTGAGGCCATTCCCTCTTGTCCTGTCCCCTGTCACTTGGGAGAAGAGGCCAGCTCCCTCCTCTCCACAAACTCCTTTCAGGTAGTTGTAGAGAGCAATGAGGTCTCTCCTCAGCCTCCTCTTCTCCAGGCTAAACAACCCCAGCTCTCTCAGCCGATGCTGAAAGGATGACACCATTTTCAGCATCGCACTACTTTTACTCAAAAGAATTAAAATGTCTCTTTCTAGTGTGTTTACTGGAAAAATTTAAGGATATGCTCTGTATATATAGTGAGTTTTCCTGCTAGTTTAATGTAAAAATCATCTATTTTGTCTCCCTCACAGCTCTGAGTGTCTGTTTTCTAGAATAAGATGGAAGCTCAAAAGCAAACTGGAATTATATGTCCAGAAAGGAATTCAGTGGAGAGAGAGGGTCAGGTGTAGCATGTAAAATTGTATTTTCAACTGTTTTTTCAACATGAGGCTGGAAATGTCCCATAAAATTCATAGGCATCTTAAAAGGAAAAAATAATCCCCACAACATGAAGATTTTCTTTTCTTTGTTCAGTCAGGGCAGAGAACTGCCTATTTGCATTATTCATGCTAGTTATTTTCCCTGAAACAAAACCAGCACAAAACAATGCTAGGAATTTTTTTTTTCTTTGGGGCTGGCTTTTGTGGTGGGCATTGTGTTTGCCTTTGCAGCAAATTTTCCCATTTGTTTTCATGTAATTTCAGAACTCCTACCAAAAAACCCTCGCCGTTTGAAGGATAACTTCCAACAAAGCCCATCTTACTTTAACAGTATTTTTCATGCTACAAGTAATACGCGCAGCTCATCTACTGATGCAGTCCTGTGGCTCAAAAGGTGTTTGTTGTATTATCTCACTTAGATAATTATGTAGGCACTGGTGAACATTGCTTTGAAACAGTCAATAAAGAAAGGTGAAAATCTGAATTATCTTTGCTTTCACACATTTTGGAATGCTGATAGAAAACTCAAATAGAAACATCAAGAGAGGTATTGTACGTGAGCATTTAGCTATAAAGAGTCATCTCAATTCAGCTCCGTGGAGCCCATAGAAGCAATTATAAGACCAGATGTTTTTCTCATTCATTAGATGGCACTGTCTGGCATAAATCTCTGTACAGAAAAATGTTGGGATTGATGTAGATATGAGACCACTTTGTGATCTGAGCTCTGATCTTACACTTGATGCTGTTGTACGTGTGTGCTGCAGGGTTGCAGAGCAGACCCTCAGAGTGTGAAATATAAAACAGCCACAAAGCCAACAGGCACGATGAGACCTTCCCATTAGCCACCAGGAGAAGGGTGAATTTCTGGTCTCACTGAAGTTGGTAGGAGTTTTCTTATCAACATCAGAGTGTTTCATTCTCTCTGGTTCTTTGGCTCCAAAACACACGTTTTTATCTCTTGAGCAAAAAGAGAGTTCCTGCAGCTGTCAGTAGCAATAAGTCTCTAAGTCAGTCACTGGAGAGCAACTTCACTCATTTGTACCTACAAAGCCAGCGTAATGCATGGTTGTCAAAAAGTGACCGTGGCCAGCATCTGCAGACAGGCTGAAAAAGTCAACTCTCATTGACTCTGGAGCTGAAGTTCTGTATTGACTTCCAAAGAGTTTTCCCTGCATGAGAACAGTGGGGTTTAGCCTGGAAAATGCTGGAAAATTTCCACTTAAAAGGAAGTGCAATTATACCTGCTGATTATAGATGAGGAGTGTCTTGACAGGATCCCCTTTCCTTCCCTCTCCAGCCGAGAGGAGCTGCTGGGACTGGAAAGCAACCAGCACGTGGAGTGTGACACGAACTTAAACTTCAAGTGTCTTTTAAAGATGGCCAGCAGTAACACTTCATAGAGAGATGTCACAAGATCTGGTTTGGGTTTTGGTTGAGCTTTTTTCTTTTTTTTGAAGCGTGAACATCTTTTTCTTGGAACAATTGAGTGGTGGCTTTTTTTTTTCCCCCTGCATTTTTGAATGATAACTAAACTATTGCTCCTAGCAGTGAGAGGGTTGCTGCTGAGTCAAAGGACCACAAAGGTCCTTGTTCTTGCCAGCAAAGTTCCTCTAGGCTGAGTCTGGCTTGGCAAAAAGAGTTCCATATGGTCCCATATGTAGATATAGATATATGTATGCATGTGTATGTGTATATTTTCTCGTGTGTGTGTATATACATATATGTAGACAGGAGTTTTTAAAAATCAAAAACTAAAATCAAGGAAAGAAATCACCTATCAGATCTCAGAGGGCTCTGCTCATTTAAAAGTATTTTTATTTTAAAGCATCTACATTGTTACAAAAAATATTTTCCATGAGATCAAGATTCGGAGGTATTGTCCAAGTAAACTGTATATGTGTCAGGATCATGGAGGGGAGAGAGGGCGAGGTTATCAGGAATATCAACAACAGGCTGCAAGAGCATAGCGACAAGTATCTGAAGAGCGGATTGAGTTTGAGGCTGGGCTTCTGCTTTGGTGAAGGGTTACACCAATATATTTTCACTGGTGCTATGATGAAACGCTACCCCTCTGCCCGTATTTTGCATATGAGACAAAAAGAGCTCTACGAATGTTTTTTTGTCAATAAAGGTAAATTCTGGTCAGAGAAGTGGGACGTCTTTCTAGTACATGATGTAGGAGAGGAGGGGAGATTAATTTACTAGCTTTGTGCACTTTGACCCTTTTAAACATACTAATTAAACTGGTTTGATGGTATTTTGAGGATAGTATTAGGATCATCTGTTAGTCAGACTTTGAGTTAATTAATCAGGCAACCGGCTGGCATTGGAAGGGGCTTGTGTATGATTATGAGTCACCCACTTGGGTAACTGATATTTATTTATTTTTAGGCAGACCATGAGGCACCCAGATGCTATGGCAATGGGTTCCAGAGCAGTACTTTAAATATATGAAATATACTGATGATTTGGACCTTGTAGATGAGAAGAGCGTCTGCTTGCTCACAACCTCTCCCTTTGGAGATGATGAGGTCAGGCTCGTCACATGAAGACAAATTCCTTATCCTAAGTATAGTTAAGGCTCATTCCTGAAATATACAGAAAGCATTATTTTGGGATGGATCTGTATGTGCTCTTGTAGCCCTTGATGCGCCCTATGCTCCTAAGTGAAAAAATTAGTCTTGTCCTTGTAAGAGTATAAATATATATGGCGCTACATGAATAGCTTCTAAATTCGTTCTGCGTGTTCGTCTTTTATTCTTGAAGCACGATGCTGCTAGGACTATGAAAACACAAAAGGCTGGGAAAAGCGAGGTACAGAAAGTGCAGTGGGATTCAGGAATAGAGGAGAAATTCTTTGGGACTGTTGAAACAAGCTATCTGTCTCTGCAGGTAATCACACTATACAACCCCTTTAACGAATGCATCATGCTCCATTTCATACTGAATCAAGCTGCTGCCCTTTGTCGCCACAGAACCATGCTTCTTGCTGCCACCTTAAACACATTTGTGGCCAGCTCAGACCCATTCATTCTTGTGCTAATGCTGACTTTGCTTCAGTAGCTTTTGTTATAGGACATGTCCCATATGTCCCAATTTTTTTTCATCAGTATCAGAAGGAAAATTTTTCGCGTCCAGGTTTCTGTATGGAGAATTTGGAAACAGGAGGGCTTTGTCTAGGTACCAAAGTATCAAACTGAAAATTGAAAAAAAATTAAGAAAGCTAGCCATGCTGTCAATAACTTTATAACATCACATCCACGTACATTGCAAATAATTATATAGAATCTCAAAAACTTCAGAGCCAACCAGAACAAAGCACTGATCTTGTGACTTCTCTGCAAGTGAGCTATCTTCATCAGACACCGAACTATGTCTTAATTATCCCTATCAGAGGAAAACATCCAAAACACCAGAATGACTATAGAAGCATTCTTTCTTTTATACCCAAAGCTCTGTATTCTGAGCTTCAATGAATCCACAAACATGCATCACCATCTTGATGCACGTATACTTTGATGTCTCCAGACTATACATGTTGCTCTGTAGATCCCTTGCCGGAAGCATGGTTGGTCGGAGTTCCAAGAATCATAGAATTGTTAAGGTTGGAAAAGATTGGCTCCAGGAGCCAGTGCCTCCTCCTCGAACAGAGTAAGCACTTCTTTTCCTTTCCTCCTCAGTTTCTGCCTCCTTCCTCCTTTTCTCTATCTCGTGTTTCTCCCACTGGCCTCCTGCTTTGTTTCCTTTGGCATCTGGCACACGCATTCCTCCGGTAATTTCTGTCCTCATTTCGCTCCTTCTTCTCTCTTCCATCGCTTTGATACCCAGGCCTCCTGGAAACGTGCTCCTCCACCCCTGGTGGTTCAGGTTCCCCTTCCAGCCCAGGCTGGGGTCCCTGACCTCCTGCCCAGACACTGTTCTGTCAAGGGCCAGACACAACTTCACAGCAGGGCTTGGGGGCTCGTGGTGCTGTAGCTCAGGTCAGTGCTCAGCTCTCATCAGGGGCGAGATGTCCCCCATCGCAACTCTTCTCTGTTTCAGTCCTTGGCTCACCTCTTCTTACTTGTTTCTTTTTACAGGGTCTCCCCTTCCTCAGTCTTGGTACATCACCCATGGGTGGCCCCAAGCCTCACAGAGGGACCAGTGTCTGTTTTCCAGCTCAGCCCTGAACCTTTGCAGTGGATGGGCAATGAGGAGCATCTGGGAGAGGGGGCTGAGAAACAAACTCAGCTGACCCCTAGGGTGAGGCAGCTGCTCACTTTCTCTGTATGGAAGGGCAGCAGCTGAGAGTCCATTGCTTGTTATGTGCTTTTGGGTTTGGGGAAATCACGGAGACCTCATTGCTCTCTGCAACTACCTGAAAGGAGTTTGTGGAGAGGAGGGAGCTGGCCTCTTCTCCCAAGTGACAGGGGACAGGATGAGAAGGAATGGCCTTGAGCTGCACCAGGCGGGGTTCAGACTGTGTATCAGAAAGAAATTTTTCACAGAAAGAGTCATTGGACACTGGCAGAGGCTGCCCAGGGAGGTAGTTGAGTCACCATCCCTGAAGGGGTTTAGAAGACGCGTAGACAAGGTGCTCAGGGGCATAGTTTAGCGGTAGATAGGAACATTTGGACTCGATCTAAGAGATCTTTTCTAACCTAGTGATGTCAGGGATTCTCCTGACTTTGGACCATGGAGGGTGATGGGAAGAGACATAGACATAGTGAAATGCTGTCCTAGTAGCTTTTTTATATTACTGGATGTCTTGAGTCCCACACATTTATCTGTGAATATGAAAAATGGAGCATTACTTGAACTGTGTAAATAATCAGTTATTCATGTAAATAATAATTTATTCACTCTTACACTACGGCCTCATACACAGAAAAAAATACTCTAGGAATAAGGTTTCTTTCTGGCAAAGTGTCATTTTTATAATAATTGCATTAAGCAAAGACTTGACTTAATTTAGAATTCCCCAATGTAGATTTATGTCTTAATATTGTAATTTTAACGTTGTTTTTGTTTAGTGTCTTTTGTGTAAGCAGTCACTAAACTAGCAATGATTTTATTTCTATAATACAAACCTGATTCTGTGTTTTCTGGTATTTGTTTTAACATTGTAACTACAGAATCTTCTTTTTGGGTTCCAGATGAAAACCCCTGCATTTTTTCATTTTCCTGAAATGGGATCTTTAAAGGTTTTGCTTTAAAACTGTTTTGCTGTATACATTTCATGTTTGGTCACTTCTGCAATGAAGTTTAATGAGCTTTCATTATGCTAGTTTCCAGTGCAATAGTTCGCAGCATGGGTCCTCCGAGTTTAAGTGCAGTGAGGAGAGAAGGTTTTCATGTGGACTATTTCTATATTGTGATTATAACAGGAACTGGAAAACAATTGTTGGCAATTATAGAGAAATTAAAGGGGGATCCTTTGTGCATGAATTCAGACTCTGAGACAACTTCTCACAGCAGTTTCATCCCAGTTGTTGATGATGGGGGAATGTCATTAAGGAAGCTTAGTACTGTGTGATCAGAAAATGAGCTTCTGTAAGCCATGGAGGCCTGGCAGCAGCAGTGGGATGGGGGAATTTTTTCTGTATGCCTCCTGACTCTTGGCTCAAGCCAGTGGCACAGATCTCGTGCTATTACAAACACTCAATTAAATCACGACTGTATATAATAAACAATTTAAAAATATCAGATGTAGCAAAACAAACATGGAGATGACAGAATCAGTTTTGTTTTTAGAGGTGGCAGGGAACAGAATGTCCGTTTCTTGGAAACACTGTGTGGCCAGGAGGAAAGCTGCTCCTTTGCAGCTTGTCTCAGCTTTTCCAGACACTGTTTGCAAAGTCCCAGGCAGCACTGGCCATGGAATCCCATGTGTCAATGTTTGTAGGAACAGGGGCTCGGCAGCTCTCTTGGGGATGCTCATCCCATCTCTCACCTAAATAAATACCACTCCTCTGTATTCTTGTGATTAAGAGCTAAAAAGATTTGGTTAGAACCTAGAAAATAAGTAATTTGGATAGAGGGGTAAAAAGTGCTTTTATTGACTCAGAAGCAATTGTTAATTTTGAAAAGCAGGGGCAAAATCATGCCTGAGCTTTGTCTTGAAATCTTCCTTTTTAAACTGACCACCAAGAAGTAGGAGGCTGCTCTGCTTTCCACCTAACTTTCCACCTGCAGCTGAGGGCTGGGTTTGACTGGCTCACGTGTAAGAAAGGAAGACCAGTCTCCCACTTCAGGTATTAGGTTATGTTGATGTTCAGGTGGTTTGGAAACCTATTAATGACTTCTTATTAAATAAGGGAATGAACCCAACTTCACTTCAACATCCCAACCATCCTGAATACAGCACAGAATTAAATTATTTCTCCAAAGTAACCTTCCAAAGTTAAACTGCAGATATGTCTTCCTTTGCCTCAGTGTCCTAATATACCTGAAATTCTCAGAGACTTATCTCATTTTTGTTCTCTTTGGGCTGATAGATGCATTTCTGAGCAAGCTTGAAGGCTTTCAGGTGGATTGCCCTGCTGACCACATTTCATGACCACATCTATCAGGTATTGTGGAGACACTGTCTGTCCCCCTTTGTTGATGTGCTGCTAGAAATGCTGGTGCAAGGCGAGAAGCTTACAACAGGGATCCTGAGGGTTTATTTAGCCTGCAGCATGGTTGCAGCATCTCTGGAAAGATGCCTTAACTTGCACGAGTGCTGTATCCCCGGTGGGTGTTGGAACAGTAGAGAAATGACACGATGCATCACTATATTTGGTTCTACACCTTATTCTTTCTACAGCTGGCTCTAGCAGCTCTCTTTGGGGTACAGATTTTCTCTGGTGAAGTTATCCTGCAGGAAAGCTTTACGAACCTTTTGCCCTGGCTTAACAACTAAATGTTTTGTAGTCTGAGAGAGTCCTGAGGTTTTTACATCAGTGAGGTAGGGCTGATCCTCCTGAATGGACTAGATAAACAGATGGATTAGATCATGTCTCAAGGGACCTTCAATCCCTTTATTCTGTCATCACACTCCTCAAACTGATTCTCCAAGTGCTGGGAATGGGACTAAGGGCTGCCTGAGGGGTTGTAAGCAAAGATGCTTCAAATGGGTATTTCCATGGTGGGGCAAGAAATGACCCTGAGGACTAAAATAAACTGGTCATCCTGTGAGTATTTGCATGTAAACTCCCAGTATTACAAGTGTCATCTCTGTGGGCTTGGGGAGAATCTAGAAAGACCACTGTAACCACTAGATAACACTCATATAATTCTTGGGCTCCATAGCTTAAAAAAAAATGCATCCAAAAATTATTAAGAGTAGCTTTTATTTCAGTAATGATTAATTTTTGTCAAGGATTACTGGATTTAATTTTGGGTGGATATGCTCTTTGGCTACCTGTGTTCCTGAGCTTTAAGAGTTCTTCAGCTCCCAGAGTTTTTCCTGAAGCAATGCTTGAGTTATTAAAACAAAAGACAGTCCCAAAGCAAAAGCAAAGACCAAACCAATTCAGCTTACTAAAGTTTACAGAGAGTGGGGGCAAATGTCAGTTTAGCTCTGTTTCAGCTTTGTTGGCATAAACTTAAGATGTATAAAATATCCTGGAATTTAAGATGTCAGTCCTTCAGGTCAGCTCCCTTGCCTGGACCCTGGACCCAGTTCTGAACAGAACTTTTCTGCCAATATGGGGAGGTGTTTTGATCCTCCTTCCTTCACTGGGGAGTAAATGAAGGAGGCAAGAGAAGAATAAAATCTGAATCTCTTCAGTGGGGCCTGGGCAAATAGTTGACTCGCCAGTGTCTCCAAGTTTCTTTTTGTTTAATAAAATGCAGCAGAGGAGGCTTCTCTCTCTTTACCTTACTCTGTAATTCAGGGTCAATATTTTAACAAGTTATTTTTCCTTCTGTTCGTACTTTTACAGTAAGTATTTCTGCTGGCATGGCTATGGCAGGACTGGCCCAATTCAAGTGCAGGGAGAGAGGAATTAACACCTGAACCCTCGGCCTGTCACACTGTGACAGACTGAATAAAATACCACAAACATATGTACTGGGCACGGGTGGCAGGAGCTTTCTTGGATGCTGCTACACCCACTGCATAGAGAGAGCACATGGGCACGAAGAGCAGATCTGTATATGGTAAGTGGAAAACCACAGTTGTGAAAAATCCCTCCATAGCTAAAAACCCAGCCAAAAGAAGCATCTCGGCTTTCAAAATGAAAATTCTATGGATTCCTGGAGAGTTTTACTGTGTGTGGGCACTCCATCCCTTAAGCTGAAAACATGATGCTAAGACCGTGCCAATGCATCTCCCCATAGGAATACCAGATGACAGGATCCACCTTCAACATATTGGCATCCGTACTCTCTTTCAAATCAAGGTGAGACTGCTTTGCAACATCTCTCCTGTCCCGCCTTGTGCTGAGCCAAAAGCCTTGCCACAGTCCTGTGGCTCAAACCCTCTCCAGGGAGAGGAAGAGACAGAGCAGGTCTGTCTGCTGCGTTGGTTCCCAGCCCCCTTGCTGCAGGACACAGCAGGGAGCTGTGCTGCAGAGGGGCTGCTGCTGCCCTGCTGGCAGAGGGAGGGTCTGACTGCCTGCTTTCTGTCCTAGGCAGCTGGCAGGAGCATCCTGCTTTCTTCCTTGGGGCCCTGCAACCCCTTCTGTGGCATTTCGTGGATAGGCGTTTGCTCATTCACCAAGCACGGCACTCGTCCCTCCTCTCATGGGGGAGAACAGTGGCTGGGGATAGCTGTTGTGCCAGCCAGAGCATCAACTCTGTGGGTTCCCTGCCTGAGCCCCAGCAAAGCAGGGAAGCAGGATATGTGCGGTTCACACTCCCCTCCCTGCACCAGCCATCAGGACTTTGATGCAGCCCAGCCCAGCCCAGCACAAGGAGAGCTTGTCCTACAAGGGGTGACCATTCTCTGGGAGCTTGCACACTGCAGCAGATTAGAGTGTGATGGCTGAATCAGCTTCCCAGTGGTGCTGTGCCCACCCTACCTGGCATCTCTACAGCGGGCACAGAGCTGAGGATGTGCAGGAGCTCCTGAACTGCAGCAATTTTGGCTGTGCACTACAGTAAATTAAAGCAGGGCTCATTTTTGTTTAATATGGTAGGGTGAAGACGTGGAAATCAACACCTTTAAGGTCTTTGGGGTTACACAGGGTTGAACTCGGTCCCTCACACAGATTTTTTTAAAAAATAAAAGTATTGAAAATATTAAAAATTAATTGAATTGATTGGAGCAAAAGGCCTATTGTCAGAGGCTAAGGGTTCTGTTAAATTCATGTAGCAAACTAAAAAGTCATTAATAAAGGATGAAGTGATGAGCAAGTGGGGTTTCTGTCCATTTGGGGTCTGCAGTGGGCACTAGCTGAGGACAGACCTCTAGGGAAATTTTTATGATCAGAGGTGTCTTGCCCAGGCACTTCTCAAATCCCTGAAATCACTAAGTTACTAAGACAGGTGTCTTCTACTTGATCTTGGAAAAATTATGTAGTCAGGGAAATTGAAGGAAAGGATCTGGCTGGGCTTCTATTCCTTATTTTCTTTCTTCCTTTTCCCCATTTCCTCTTCTCTCCTCTGCCTGTTTGTGCTTCTGTTTCAAAGTTTGGATTAGGCAGCCAAGACTACATTTTTGTTAGAGTACTGTGAGGGTGCTCAGAAAGGCTGAGCAGTGCCCTGAACAGCTGAATGCTGGTACAAATCATCTCAGAGGAAATGATAAGAGCATGTGCTGTGCCCTTTCTTTCACTATGAGAGGGAGAGGAAGAGTCAGCACCACGACAGCTGCTGTGTTTTCTGTCTCTCCGGTTCTTCCCTCTCTCTCTCCATTTGTGTGCTCTTGTCTTTTTTTCCTCGGGAGGAACAAAAGAAAACAACATCGGCTCCCGCACATTTAAAATAACCTTTTCCCTTTTTGCCCAAATGGACAGTTGTTGTCACCTCCAGTACCTTACAAGAGCTAGCCAAAGAGTGGCTTTCCCTGATAGTAGGTCATTCTGTACACAGGAAAAGTAATGAAACTTGTTTCTCTGCAGATCTATGTTCCTATCACGTAAAGGGCAGCATTGACTTCTAAGTTAATTATACTCAGATCTGCTGTTATCTCTGCATAAAGCATAAATGATATCATTCTCTGCAACTTCCATGTTCTTCAGGCACTCTGCCTCCATCGCATCCCCGTGGCTATTCTGCTGCCTTTAGCTGGTTGGCTTTCCTCCTTTCTGTCTTCCCTGCATGTTACAGCTTCTGCATTTTTCTGCTGCTCCAGGTTTCTCTGAAGATCGTCTTGTCATTTCCTCCTACTTTTAACCCATCCCTTCCCCTGATGTGACCGTTCTTCTCTTTTGCAGGGTTGTGCAAGATGCCATTGTAACTGTAAATAATGTGAGAGCTGTGGTCAAGCAGTAACAACTCCCTGTACGTGAGCAGCACCAGGTGAAGCAGGGCAATAGCTCGCCCCACTCCTCTGCAACCGAAGATGTCTCAAGGCCTCTCACATCCCTGTTAACCACAACAGATCCTCCAGAACTAACTGTGCTCCAGAGATGGGATCCACCAACAGTCCTTCACCACTGTGGACCATTTATCTGTTGGCCATAACGTTGCTAGGGAATCTCTTTCCTGCTGGCTGCTATTGCATTGTAGGTACTACTGCTCTTTCACACAGCCCTAGACAGCACAGGGTTCATCCCAGCTCTTGCTGTGGAAGTGGGACATTAGTTGTAATGCTGGTATGAGGGCAGAGCAACTAAAGGTGCAAGAACTGAATCACAGCTACTCCTCCCCGATACTCAATCAGCCCTTTGCACTGTGCAGTATGCTTCCTTGGTGGCTGCTATCTCCTATTATACATTTTTAATTGATTAATTTTTCATCCTTATCCTACAGTTGCACATTCCTGGCAGTCATTTTCAGCACCCCATGTTCATTGCACATGAAGCTATATTTAGACATTTCCTGGATGACATATCCCTAACGTCCAATATTCTTTTACAGCTCATTTTAAGTCAGATTCAGATCTTTGGACTAGGATTTGGTTAGCCCTTATCTGGACCGTAAGCTGCGCTGTTCAGAGACTTGCTGGTTGCATCAGTATTACTGCAGTTACATGGCTACATGAGTTTTTTCCCACTTTTTCTGCATTGCATTACCTTGGCCTCTTCCCTTTACTGCTTGTCCTTGGCATTCTATCTGAATACAGCCAGGAGGACTCGTGTGTTTGACCATCACCACAGTGGCGTGAGCTGAAGCACCACATATACTTACCTTCTACGTTCTCCTATAATTCTCCTTCCATAGCTTCTCACTATGTTTCTCCTTTCTTTTCCCTTACAATAATGTCCCCTCTGGGTATTTTAAAGACAAGTGATATCCTTTGCTCCTAACAGGAGCAAAGTCATCTGAGGTCAACTTGGGAAGGTCCAAACCATGTTTTCTACTTTCTGGCCACTGCTTTTTTATAAATCCTGTGAGTATTTAATTAACTTCGAAGAACTTCAATTTCTGTATTACATTCTGTTGAGATTGGCTAATGGGGAAAGTGATGCAGGGGAGAGATGAGCATTGCCTTGCTGATCTCATGAGCCTTGTTTCTATAGAAAGTGGGGATAAAAGCTAATGTGAAAGGGAAGAAGCAGTGTTAAAAGTAACAGCCTTACTTGTTCCTTTGCACATCCAATGCTTTTAATATTTTCTCTCTTTCACTATGTTAAGGAGGATATGCAGGGTTGAGATGCCTCTGTCTGAAGCCTCGGACTTCATTTACCGAGCTGAAGTTGAGTTAGCACCTCTGAGCCTCTGGGACTGTGGCTTGCATCAGAAACAGCACAGCTTGTTATCATCCTTGAACTCTGCTCCTAGCAGTTGCTGTGCTAGGTGATGCTAGGTGACACGTGGTGGAATACAGGATCTCTTCCAGAATATGTGAAAAGGTAGGTTTGACATAAAAGTAAATCAATAAGAGGAAGATGGATGAGCATTCATTACCTGTATTTATCAAGGAGATTGTTTCAAGAGAAGGGAAAGTTTACCTTAGGACATTTGTTCACCTCCCTTTTGTTGTACAGCTGCTTGTCAGTCAGCTCTTCGGCTGCCACAGTTGGGAACGTGTGTTTCAAGGTGAACTGTCGCTTATTTCAGTTTGCCTTAAAATGTTGTTTTGCAAACTGAGGTAGTTCAGGAGATGATTGATGAGCAATGAGACAAGCACACATCAGGGATAGGCTGGACAACTGGGATGACTTCAGCCACAGTCCAGAGATGATCCTATCTTTTAAAGGGCAGGATTGGGTCAAAGGGAAGAGAGATGCTAAGGGAGAACGGATGAAGAAGGGAGAGAAAGAGACAGTTCTAAAGGCTGGGAGACAGACTGTGATACGGCAGTCACCATAGTGATGACAAGGGAGGGAGGCAGGAGACAGGGAAAAAACAAAGTCAGTCGATAGTAAAAATATTCAAGGTTCAAAGGGCAGCACATTGGTTTGTACATGCCTGGGGATCCTGAAGACTGGGCAGGCATCAGCTGGCATCTCCATGCTTTTCTGCTGCTGTTTTTTTTTTTGCTAAAGGTGCACTTTTTATTTTGCTAAAGGTGCATTTAATGTTGTTATTTGGACCATTATATAACAGTGACAGCAGTGTTTTAGCTAAAGGATATTCTCTTTGGATGGAAGTGACTCTTGGCTAAGCATGACTAACTTTGTGGTAAGATTGATATGGAAAAAAATTCTTTGTGGCCTCCTCCCTGTCTTTTTCTAGGGCTTTTGAATTGTTATTGCATTTATTTGCTGTGAGGAGAGGATTGCACTGGAGATGGGGTCATCAGAACATAGCAACACACCAGCCACAGCAGGATCTGCAGGCCTGTGGTAGACCCCTTGGTCCCCCAGGGCATGGAGACGGTACAGTAGCATGAGAAGTCACCATAAAAGTCACTATGCTGAAATGCCAGTTATCAAAAATAGTCCAAAGGAGACACTGAAAAGAGGGGACATTCTTAGATACACACTACCATGTTAGAAGAGGCTGCAGCAAATTTAAGAATGATCATCTTCTCAGCTGTTTGAGTTTATCATGTATTCTGCCCAAGGCACCCTTGTCACAGCAGAATGGTTCATCTATGTGCTCCTCACCTGTTCCAGTGCAATGTCTGACCAGTTGGTCCTGGGCCTGAAGCAGATGAGTTATGTCAACAGCAACTCTGCCAGCCATGATAAGGGAAAGCAACAGTTTTCAGCTCAGAAGTTGCAGATTAAGAATAAGGAGATAATTACTAATGCTGTCACAGTTACATTTGCAAGAGCCCATTTGACCAAACCTTTCAATCCATCCCTTCCCATGGTACAGAGCGCGGTACCACTCGCCACCAGGCAGTGCCTTTCCCCTTTCAAAATTCAAACTGAAGCCAGATGCCTGAAACTTTGCCTTATTGTGTTAGTCAGTTTGCTGTTGTCTTTTGTTGTTTCTGTGTCAGCTGCTGGAGATGACACGAGAGGCAGGGGTTACAGCACTTGACAAAGAAATCCATTCACCTCCTGTCCAGCAGCAGAGCATCCAGGCGTAGCTGGAAACATGCTGGAAGAGAAGACACTGCAGACCTTTTGAGTATTTTCTTTGCTGCATAAGATTCTTGAGGGAGGAGAAAGGGGGAGAATAACTTTATTCCAGACATTACAGCATCTATCTCTGAGTCTCAGCATCCCAGGCAATCCCTAAAAATTTAGCCAGCTGTGCCCAGTCTTGTTCTGTCTTGTCCCATCAAAACTTTATTCCAGACAGCAGGGTTTCTCTGAACTGTGGAGAAAGAGACATACAAGCTTAGAGACACAAATCATTCTTATTTCAGTTATTACTGGAATACACTAACAACATCAAAATTTGACACTGGAATACCGTGTTAGTGCTTCAGGATATGCTGTATTTACTCTGACCCTTTTACTTGCAAGTGTGTCTGTTCTTAATGCTTCATGGCAAAATCACTTCTGGGTTTTTTTTCTTTCTGCATACATCAGAGAAATTTTACATTTCCAAACCTGTTTTCTTCAGCCTTCTTCAGTGAGAAAAGGCCTTTGACTATTCTGTGAGATGTTTAGGAATGTGTGACTTTTGCCTAAGTTTTTAAGGGTGTCAGATGGACCGAGTCTCTGGATTTACTTCACATACAATAAATATCCGTACCAAACTACTCATTCCATTTGAGTTGTAGACTAAGTCTAGCCTTGCAGAAAAGAGGATGTGAAGCCTAATTAGCTTCCTTCCTTTGATTTCTTAAGCAGACCAGAGCACAGGTTAGAGCTCTTGATTCTTGGTCCTTGCTGTTTTAGACAGATTTCAGGTTTTGTGAGTCCTCCAATAGGTATTTAAAAATGTGCACATTCTGTGAAGTGCACTGTGTGACGGATTACTGAAATTGTGAACTTGAATTACAGACAAACATACCGGCCCTTATTTCTGCATGTATTTTTATGGTATTTCAGTATTTTGTATGATGTGGCCCTTGTATTATTCAAGCAACAACAAGAGCTGAGATTGCAGCATGGCAGACTTCAATAACCTGTCTTCTTGCTTTTCTGGGGCAAAGATTTCACAATGGTGTCCTGATGCAGGGCAGAAGCCTAGAGAGAGAGAAATGGAAAGAGAAGGAAATGCCACCTCGGACTTCTGGAGGGCAGACTTTGGCCTGTTTAGGATACTGGTTGACAGAGTCCCCTGGGAGGCAGCCCTGAAGGATGAAGGAGTCCTGGATGTCTGAACATCTTTCAAGAAGTAAGTCTTAGAAGTGCAGGAGCAGGTCATCCTCTTCGCTTGTGTCAAAAGATGAGCCAGCAGGGAAGAAGATCAGCCTGGCTGAACAGAGAGCTTTGGCTGGAACTCAGGAAAAAAAGGAGTTTATGACCTTTGGAATAAGGGGTAGGCAGCTCAGGAGGACTACAAGGATGCTGTGAGGTTATGCAGGGAGAAAATTAGAAGGGCCAAAGCCCAACTGGAACTTAATCTGGCTACTGCTTAATCTGCTACTGTTTCTATAAATACATTAGCAACAAAAAGAGGACTAAGGAGAATCTCCAGAGTTTATTAGATGCAGGGGAAACTTAGTGACAAAGGGTAAGGCTGAGCTTTCTTTGCCTCAGTATTTAATATTGAGACAAGTTATTCTCCAGATACCCAGTCCCATGAGCTGTAAGACAGGGATGGGGAGCAGAACTGAGCCCCTAGAATCCCATGGGAGATGGCTGGTGACCTGCTACGCTGCTTAGACAAACACAAGTCTATGGGGCCAGATGGGATCCACCCAAGGGTACTGAGGGAGCTGGCAGAAGTGTTCACCAAGCCACTTTCAACAGTCCTGGTTAACCAGGTTGGTCCCACTTCACTGGAGGTTGGCAAATGTGATACCCATCCACAAGGGTTGGAAGGAGGATCCAGGGAACTACAGGCCTGTCAGTCTAACCTCAGTGCCAGGGAAGTTTATGGAGCAGACCATCTTGAGTGCCATCATGTGGCACGTACAGGAGAACCAAGGGGTCAGGCCCAGCCAGCAGGAAAGGCAGGTCCTGCCTGACTAACGAGATCTCCTTCTATGACAAGGTGACCTGCTTAGTAGATGAGGGAAAGCCTGTGGATGTTGTCTACCTAGACTTTAGTAAAGCCTTTGACACTGTTTCCCACAGCATTCTCCTGGAGAAACTGGCTGCTTGTGGTTTGGATGGTTGTGCTGTTTGCTGGGTAAAACCTGTCTGTATGACGGGGCTCAGAGAGTCGTGGTGAATGGAATAACATCCACTTGGCAGCTGGTCAGAAGTGGTGTTCCCCAGGACTCAGTGTTGGGGCTGATTCTGTTTAGTATCTATCAATGATCTGGACAAGGGGATCAAATGCACTCTCGGTAAGTTTGCAGATGACACCAGGATAGAGGGGAGTGTTGATCTGATTGAAGGCAGGAAGGGTCTGCAGAGGGTTCTGATGATCTTAAAGGTCTTTTCCAAACTAAATGATTCTGTGAACCACTTCACTGGCAGCATGTTCCAGTTTTTGACAACCCTTTTGGTGAAGCAATTTTTCCCTGTTCCAGCCTAAACCTCCCCTGGCGCAACTAGAGGCCATTTTCTCTTGTCCTATCCCTTGTCATTTATGAGACCAACACCCACTTGGCTGCAATCTCCTTGCAGGCAGTTATAAAGAGTGATAAGGTCTTCCCTCATTTTCCTTTTCTCCAAACTAAACAACCCCAGTTCCCTCAGCCGCTTCTCATAAGACTTGTGCTTCAGACCCTTCACCAGCTTCATTGCCCTTCTCTGGATATGCTCCAGCTTCTCAAAGTCCCCTTTTCCCCCAAACTCTCTCAGTTCTGCTGTCAATAAATAGCAGTGAAGATGGGATAGTAGGAGAGATGCTCTCCCCTCCATTGTATGTGGCATTGCAGTACTGTGAGCAGATACACCATTAGGTTAAGCAGTAGAAGTCTGTGGAATGGATCTAAAGAGCTCTGTCTGAGCATGAGGATATGAATATTTCCAAATGATACGTTAAGAAAAAATCTTCAATCTCCTTTCCATTGCCCCAAACTACAAATCTACATGTACACGTGACAATGAGTTTGAAGTTCAAGTGATTCAGAAATTCAGATGACCCAGAAAAACGATAGAATAAAGACTGCATTATGATGCAGTCCTTAGTAGAGTAGTATTCCTTCCAAAGGACTTGAATTTCTTTAGTACACAAGATGGACAGAGGATCTCCTAGTAATTTTGTTTTATCTGCAATATTTAATGTGTCGTCCTCTACATATTTTATTGTGTGCTATTCAGGCTTGTTTTGAAGGCCACCTATTTCCTCCTAAGTAAGGATGCCAAATATCTGGTTTTCATTGTTACATACTTCTTTTCTGACCTTTGAATCCCATATGGATGCATTTTTTAGGAAGTAATCAGGATTTTAAAAAGAGACCTCAAGAGATAGGTGCTCTTGGCTTTGGAGGGTTTGAGAATTACCATGTAACACCTCTAACGCCATTAATTTCTGTCAGCTCAAGTCCTAAAATTTTCTCTAGTGCTCATCACTGCTATTCTTGAGGGCTTCACAAACACTCAATCATCTTCATATCACCCTGGTGAGGGTTTCATTTTGCTCTGTTATTCTGGGGAAATGTTAGGTGGGGTTTAGAATTATCCGTCTTTCAGCATTGATTATAGGGTGCATCTGTCCAAGCAAGGACCTTGTCAACAGCATGTTAGCAGCACAATGGGTAACACTCTCTGATTATAGATCAGAAGATTGCAAGTATGACTCCTGGATCGTTTTTCTTTTGTAGGGCATATGCTTTTCCTTTCTCTTTCAAGGTGTTTGAAGCACAGCATGGTAAACTCTCTTTGCAGTCTTGGATTTCTTACCAACTGAGTGCACAAATACTCCATTTTCACCTACTTTCTATAGGATTTGGGTTTTGTGGCTCCAAATATCTCTTTAAGATTCAACTGAAATAGAAATCTGAAAGGCAGGAGTCTCTCTTACTGTGCACTTCACATCTAAGCCCCAACAGAGTAATCTGTTACTTGGAGAGGCAGAGAAGCCTGTGGAAGAAAGATGTCATCACATCATTAAGCGCTTTAAAATTAATATTCAGAAGCAGGGCAGAAGGGATATCAGTCAAACTGAAGTTGCACACACAGGCTTAATTTTAGCACTTTCTAAATTCCCCTGTCACATTGTTCTTACTAGATTTTGGTATAAATGCTGGAACTGGAAATTGAGTGACAAATACGCTTAGCAGAACTGGTATCAATTCACTGTAAAATATATTATGTGACCAATAAAGTCAGATTAAGTCACTGGATTTACCCTAGTGCAACTCAGAAAAGACTGTGGTCTAGTGGGTATGCGAAAAGAAATAAAACAAAGAAATAAACCTCACTTATTTTAAGTTTTATTAGCTTTTATTTCTGTTGTGCCTTTCAGTTTTTATATTTTTCATACACTGAGGCTTGGCTGGATGAAAGCTATCATCTCCATTGTGTTACAGAGTTTTTCTGAAGAGTAGATGATGTTTTTAAAAAGCCAAGAATAGACAATATGTGCAATTCTTTATAGTGAACTTACTCTTGGCTCAATTTAGCCTTAAGTGTGACAAAGAATTTTATCCAAGAGCATAGTGAATCTATATGGTATTGCCAAATTGAATAATTTAAAAATCATGAGTCAGGTCTTTCAAAAAAATATTACAACACGGACTTCTAATTATAGTGTTTAGGAGCGAAATATATTAAATTCATTTTGCTTTACCTTCTGCTTCCTGAGCCTTTGCAGTGTGCTTAGGTTATATTTTCAGGCTTTTTATCTACAACCATAAGAGCAAGAAAATCACTGCCTTTTTGTTTAAATAAAACAAAAATGAGAGTTTCTTACATAATCACATAACTCCAAGAGCAGGTACTTTGAGGAAAAAGCCTCAAATATCAGAAAACTTATGATAAAAATTGTGAGAATTGGCAATTTGTAGCTCCTCAAAGGTGTCTGAGATTTAGATGTGCCCTTCTTACAAAGAAAGAACTTCCTGAAGTATGTAAAAGATGCAAAGCTATACTTCAGCAGCAATACCATTACAAATAACTTCTCCTTCTCAAAAGAAAGATACCGATTGCCACTATGTCTCCACAACCATGGCAATTTGAGGCCCAGCTAAAGAAAAAAAAAATTTGATCTTAGCTGAGTCAACAATCTGTTAAAACAGTATGGATTGGGAATAATTCCAGGAAAGTTAGTGCACATACCACAGCTTTCCACTGAGAATCTAAGAGCAGAATGTTTCATGATACCTCGTGAGATTGGAGTAGGAGGGATACTGGTTTTTGGTTTTTGTATTACCTTGAACAGCCCAGGAGAGATCTGGGACCCCCTTTTGCTCTGGATTACATTTGTTTAATTCTGCAGCAGTTGCACAAAGACAAATTAGTATGTCTTAGATAAGACTGAGGCCAAAGAAGAACTTAGCTCCTTACAGCTTTTAATTCAGTACAAAGATGACACAAGATTTTGTGCATTTTAACTCACATCTGTTGGCAACAGGGGAACATTTAATTGTTAAGCAGCAAATGGAAGTTATGCCTGTAATTTGGAACATGGAACATCTTCCACTGCTTCAAAGGTTCTTTACAGAGTTGCAGTCTGAGCATCTCTCCTGAGTTTCAACTGAGCTCCTTTTTGGTCCTGAGGGCAGCTACAATAGAGTGTTACCACCCTTTGCCCATTTTTCTGCATGCTGATGCCTGTGATGGATACACCATCCCATGGCTACGGCAGATGACCACTGCTGATCGAAGTAGCCACTCATTTATTGTGCAAAACCTTCAAGCCACTTTTGTCAGACTCCTTTCCAATCATCTGAATGCTCCAAAGGAATTTTTCTAATACTTGTAGTTCATTTCTTTGCAGGATCTAAGATAATATTTCACCACTTCCCCAACAGATTTTTCAGCATCTGGGAAAGCAAAAGAGGATTCTTCTTTGATGGGCATGACTAGTGTGGATTGGCACCGGCAGAACTTCTCTGTTATCCCCCCCAGTATCAAAAGAGCAGCCTCTACAGCTGAATGGTTGAAGACTAAATTCAGCAGTTCAACACACAATGTCCAACAGGTCTGTTTGGCTCTTGGACGGAAGCTCCTGCTGCTTGAGCCTTGGTGTGGTTCTGCACCAGAAGTCTGAACAGTCCTGCATGATTAAGCAGCTCAAGGTAGTTACCCTACCAGTGTAGCTCTCTTCCAAATGTTGTACCTGGGAGATCCACAGTTCATTATAACTATTGGAAGCTGACTGACACTGATCTTCCTCAGACCAGGAGGCCTCCTCCCTGCTCATCCCTGTACTAGTAGTTCTGCCGTCCTGCAGCTCTTAGACTCTCAGGTTCATTGAAAGCCTTATCCTGGATAGCACACTCGTCTCTTTCTTTCTCTGCTTTCCTTTCTAGTCTATGTGCTCTTGAGTCATTACGCCTTTATACTAATGAGTGGAACAGAGTTCTTTCTACCTCTCTTTAATTACTGTCTAGCTTATATATAACCCCCTCATACTGTAATCACAGAGATGGTAAAGATTACACAAATGCTGATTAGGGTGTAATGTGGCTTGCAGAGCATTCATCATCACTGGTGAGAGGGGAGAAGAAGGGAAGCTTGATTCTTAGGGGTTAGGCTGAAGCTGTACTGAGACCATGTAGATTTGATACTTTTTACTTGAAAACTGAACATATTTAATGCAGAGAATACAGAAACTCAGAAGGAAAAAAAAAAATGCTTCCCTGAAGATACATTTAAAGTAGGTACCTGTTCTTGGTTATCACCTATGTAGTATGCAGAGATTTCTAAGATAGCCTCTTGTTTGCATCCCAAGACAACCACTTTCATCCTGATACCATATGGAGCTATTTTTGTTACTGTTTTATATGTATCGGGCAGAAACCTCCCTAAACACTGTGATAAAAAATTATAGGCGAAAGTGAAATTATCCTAAATATCAGTCAGTGAATATGCTGATCTTCTTTCATCTCCTAACTCTGCAGGCTCAGATGGGTAGGTAGAATCCAGCTACGAGATACCTTCAGACAAACAGCTTCTCTAGAGTTACCACATTTTATGCATATTATCATGAGGCAAAATGAATGGTACCTTGGAAACTGTAAATCAGAATTACCATTTACTATACAAGGTAAAAAATTGCTAAGAATAGTGGGAAAAAAATGTTGCATAACAAGAGGCAGACCAACAAGGAATGGTAAAAGCCAGAGAAACTGAAGGATATTATACCTTCATAAAGATGTGCATATGTCTTGGATCCAACACTTGTGGATCCTCAAGAGTGCTGGATGTATGAAAGACAAAGGCTGGCAGGGAATTGTTAATGCCATGAATGAAGTCCCAAAACTGTGTCTAAAAGAACTAGATCTGGAACAGAACATCCTTTAGCAGGGAGTATCTTTGTCATATATGTAGGGCAAGATCCATGTGATTTAACAAATGGAATTGGGGTTAGCTATACCAGCTCTAGCTCCCAAGGGAACAGTGTTGACAAGAGAAGTATTGTTTTCCTCTAGGCTTCTAAAACAACTGTTCTTTAGATGATGATTGCTACTGACTGGATTGTCTCCAGGAATTTGCTATCATTACAATGGAGCAAACATTGAGGTTCCATCTCTCCATAACCTCTTCCATTCTGAAGCCAGGTAGGCTCGCTGAGTCAAACTGCATGTGAAGTCAAGACAGAATACTTCAGAGTTTGGAAATGCATCTTTTGCAAACAGTTTACTTACAACAAAAAAACATCCATAGGCTCAAACAACCTTCAAGAATACTCTGAAATTTCCCCTTAGAACTTCCTAGAGCAGCATCAATAAAAGGAGGGGGGAAAAAAACCCTCAGCTGGCGCAACTAGAAGCAAATCTGTTATGATGCTCTGATGGCACTGGAGGTAAAGCATACAGATAAGCTGGAAGACAGGAAAGTGATAAGACTCAGCAGCCACCTCCCAGTTACCTGAAATGCTGTAATTGTTACTAAGCCAGACTTTCACAGGTTGGTCTGTGTTCCCATGACTACATGCAGAAAAGGTGAAAGTAAAAATAGTTACGTCATTGTAAAGAAAGAGCTATTATTGATTATTGTGAAGAGCCAACAACAATTTCTACAATAATGAATAATTCTCAGCATTGAAAGTATACTTATCTGGTCTTTCTGCCAATATCAGGTAAGACTTTTTCTTACTATATGATTAGATTCTTAGATTCTTGATGGAGGAAAGATCGTAAGAATATCTTCAGAGAGGTATCATCCAGAAAATGGGCATCTGGATAAATCAATACAGCTGTTATATTCATGTCAGCCTTTTACTTTGCCAGGTATTCAACAGAATCCTTGCAGCTCTTCATTACAGACTAGTATAATAATCGACATTTTTATGTCTAGGGAAAACATTTGGACCAAATCCTTATTCTGGAAAAAGCTGCTTTGTGCTACTCAAAAAGGCACAAAGCAGGCTTTAAGATGCTTTTACCAGTTACATTCAGATTCAGCTGTCACAGGGAAATCTCCATATGGCAGAGAGCTGGTCTTGCTGAGTCTGCATTCTTCCCATCAGTGCTCTGATTTTGGAACCATACTGAGAGGCAGACGTACAGCTGAAGCATTGCTGTGCTCTAGTAATTCCCTGCTGTGGAACAATATCTTGTCTCTTTTTCCAGGTACAGCTTGGAGTTCACGTGAACCACTTTACAGGCCTCTTTGGAAAACCTCTGACGTGCACTCAAAAATTTCCTTTGACTCCAAAGTCAATTTGGCACAGGCACAATAGCAGTCTTGATGGTAGAGGAGCCTGGGGGACTCAATGCATTTTTAATAGTCTCAACAAGAGAGTAGGAAGGCCCTAAGATTACTGAGACGTGGTTGTGATATGCCATGCTAGTATTTCCTGTCATTTATGAAGGAGATCTGTAAGCTGACCTGGGAATTGCAATTAGCTTGAAAGAATGGAAAAATGTCACATAGCTTATTCATAAAAGCATGTATAACTTACTTCTGGAAGACTTAGGGAATGTTTCACCTCAAATATTTGTCATGTATAAAGCCATCACTTCTAGGAATTTAAAACAGAAAATCATTGCTTGGGTAGGTGAAATGCTTTTATTCCTTAAGCAAGTGGGCTATCACATAAGACATTTTTGCTTGGTAGCAATTGAAATAAACCCCTAGGAATCTTTATCTCATGCATAGGATGCAATAAATTAACGTGTATTCCCACAATGCAGGTCCTCTTGGGCTGTGCTTCAGCAATAAAAAGGAATAAAAATGTCACGATTTTATTATTCTGTTAATAAGCATCTTCAATCCAAAGTACAAGATGAGGAAGATGGAAGATGCAAGTCAAGAAGCTGCCTCAATGCCAGAATTGCAGAAACTGGGTCCTCCTAAGCCTTGCTCATATACATGATAGGTATCGATTAGGAACGAAACATAACCGCTTTCTGCAGAAACTGTGGAAAGGACACACAGGAGACACGTGAATCACAACACTTAAGAGTTAGCACTATGTACACAAGCAGTGCCAAGCTGCACCTGAAACAGCAGGGCTAATAAGGGTGTAGTGTATTCATTAGCAATTACAATAGTTCAGCTGAATGACTATTAATTGCAATAAGCCAATTCACACAAGAAACAAAGGTTTGCTGCCCTCTCTCTCTTCACCCCTCTCAGGTTTACTTCCAGCATTCATTAAAAACAACCTGTTGATGCTGCTTTTGGGAAGAGAGGACTGGAAATGATCTCTCTCCACAACTACACAATGGTCATTTGTTTAGGAGGTCTCACAAAACACCTTTCCTGCAGCCCTCACTCATCAAGAGTCACAAACCACTTTTCAGTATGAGGTAATAAACTTAAGAGCTGCAGTAAAAGACCAAGCCTCTTAAGCACAATATCACAGAATACCATAACCTGTAACTCTGCAAGAAGATATTTACCAAATACATCTCCCAGAAGATTCTGAGAAAGCAGCAGGCGGAAAAAAGGAAAGACAGTCCTTTGCCAGGCTCACCTGAGGGAAAAGGGGGTTTTGTGACCCAAATCTGGCAACTGTATGCCTGTGAGCAAGATGCACCACAAACCACCTGATGATTTAATGTCACCAGTGTCCTTTCTACATCCTGTCTCTGACTAATTTCCAGTGCTTCAGAGGCAGTTAAAAAACGCCTCACAAGTCAAATGCCGATGGGGTAGAGGACCAGAAGAAGCCCTGAAGCTTGGGAATGGTCAAATTACTATGTCAGAGGTCAACAGCTCAGTCCACTTTAAATCTCCCTTGGCTACATGGAAGTATTGTGTCCTGATAGAAAATCATTTAGGTGCTTGTGCATAGGGTATTGTTTATTGACTCCTGGAATGGTTAAACAGCTTTCCAGACTAAATGTCCTCATGACCAATTTATAAACGTACAACCTTGTGCTAGTATAATTCTTTAATTTAAAGAGTTCTTCTTCCTTGCTATTTACTGTTTGTATGTACTCGTATTTACAGTGAATCATCACGCTGTTTTGGCTTCATCTGTCTAGCTAAGGAAGCCACGCTTGCTTGCTTGCAGCTCCTGTTCAAGAATACAGATACTCTGCTGCCCCGTCACTCCAGTATTCCTCTTCTGCACCTGTGGCAACCTGAGTCAACCTTTTCTGACCATAACTCACCAGAACTGTAAGTAATTTTCCAAACAAAGGTCCTTAGCTGTGCTGTGTTAAGCTGTGTTAATACTTCCCCACGTCTACTAAAAATACCCCTCTTTGTGCATCATAGACTCACATAAGCCTTTTCCACAGCTCTTCCCGCTGGCAGCTCAGTCATTTTCTCATGGAGGAATTCAGACCCATAGTAAGGTCAGACAAGTAGGCCTAAGGCTACCAGCATCATCACCTTTTTCCTCTCACTACAGAGCGTTTTAGACACAAAGTACTGCTTCTAACTTTGAACAAATCCTTGTTTTGGCAATTATAATTTCCTTTGCCAGCTTCTTTCAGTGTCTCTGGGTAAAAATCACCCTTGGGCTCATCTCTTGGCCTGCCTCAGGAATTTCCTCCATTTCTCTAAGTTTGCTGTACTGTGATCCCAAGCCTTAGACAAAGACCTGCGTTTGTCCTCCTTGCCATTCAGCATAAGCTGGATTAGTTGGTGAACACTCAGTTCAAGATTAGTTTCAATACTTCTACAGTGTCCTTGCTATTTATCAATACTAGGCCAAAAATATCATCCTCTTTCATAGACTAACTCCCTATTTGCTTAAGAAATCAAGTTTCTATGACACTCAAGAACATTTAAGCCCTACCATTTTTCTCTACTGTTTTCCAGTCTTTCCCATGGTACTTGTTCACCAGGGGGATCTCAGGTTTTGCTGTCTGGTTGAGGGAAGCAGGTTTCCTTCGTCTGGCAGGAACTTGCTGCCATTCCCCATCTCTTGTAACCCCAACCTTGATGTTTGCAGGTGGATGGTGTTTGGATGTACCAGCTCCAGCAGGCTGCTGAGAAATTAGCTTCCCATAACAACATGTTATTCATTCTTCTTTATCTCCCCATAGGTTTTGGAGATGACTATACCTGCCTAAGTTTGTTATGGATTACTACCCTTCTCTTTGTGAAGTTAAAATTCTTCACTCTCATGTAATTTTCTAATGTAATGCCCTATTCTATTTCTTCAAGCCATTTTACTAAAATGTAGTTAGTTACTCCTTGGTCTTTGCTATTATTTGTTCCAAGTAGCTACCCCCCCAACAACCACATTCTAGACATTACCACTAAGCAGTGGGATGCAGCATGGGGCACCAGCATTGAAACACAGTGTTAAAACTGTTTACAACATGAAATTCCCTAACAGTTAAAGACAAGACATTGGTGACATATCTCACTGTAATAACTGAATCAGAAATCTTTTAAATCTGGTAGTCATGGTATGGAAAAAGAAAAAAAAACAAAGTTAGTAGGTATTTCAATAGATCTACACTTTATCCCTTTTGCTACAGATGTTTTTAGGTGCAGAAAAGCTTCTGACATCTTTTAGGTGGTATGAGAATTTGTGTTCTCTTTTTGGGGAAGAATACATTAGTATAGCTGTGGAGATACAGGCACTGGAATCCTATTATGTTTTTTCCTTTTTTTTTTTTTTAGGGTAAAACAAGAGGGCACATATACAACAGCAAAAAGAGTGGCAAAGAAGGAAATTGCAGGTTTGTCTGTGATAGAAATTATTTGCAGTCCTGCATCTGGAGAAATCCAGGCTCGGTGCACAGATCTATCAACTGGTCCAGAGCTAAGCAATCTTGAACAAGTGATGGGAACATTTAAGACATCGGTCTTAGATTGTCGTTCTGATCACAGGTTCATGGCTTCATTTCAAAAGGCACAGCTGTCTTGACAGCTAAGCCAGCCTCTTGTGGAGGACAACAGCAAAAGGCAGGAGAGAGAGGGGGGTAGAGAGAGGAAGCAGAGAAGTGGGATGAGAGAAAAAAAAAGCACACAAGGAGGGAATTAGCAGTGTGAGCCAAGCTTACTATTTTAGGGGCTGGTGAGGACACAGATGTTTGGTTTTGCAGGGCAGGTTGGCATGTGGGTGTTAGAGAGATCCGGGGGAGGAACACTGAAGAGGGTCAGGATGGCTTTAGGGACGCGGGAAGATGCTGTAAGCGGCAACTATGACGCAAAGCTTGTCCGTTCAGGATCACGCATCCAACTGTTCCTCCCTAGTGATCCCTTGACAAACAAGTTCCAAAAAGGATGGTGACCTCATCCCACTGAAATTAGCCAAACACCGCACATTTCTCTGTGTTCAGCTCCGCACATTCCTCATACCTCCGTCTCTCTTAGCCCCGTCGCTGTACCCACAGCTCCAAACCCTGCTGTGCGGCAAATCCTTCAACCGACCCTGGTTCCCCCTTGGAGCTGGCTGAGAGTCTCCAGCTCCGGCTGAACCCCCTGGAACTGGCTGAGAGTCTCCAGCTCCGGCTGAACCCCCTGGAACTGGCTGAGCATCCCCTCCTCTGCTCCAGCTGAGCCCCCCGGAGGCAGCTGAGCCCCTTGGAGCTGGCCGAGCCCCCCGGAGGTACCTGAGCCCCTTGGAGCTGGCTGAGCACCCTCTCCTCAGCTCCAGCCGAGACCCTCGGAGGCAGCTGAGCCCTTTGGAGCTGGTTGAGCCCCTTGGACCTGGCTGCGCCTCCAGCTCCGCAGCCCCCTGCGCCCGCTACCGCCGAGCAGCTCTCCCTTCCTCCCTCCCTTCACGTTCTTTTTTCCTCCCTCCTTTTTTCTTTTTTTCCTCCCTCCTTTTTTCTTTCCCCTCCACCCCCAGCGGCATTTTTTTTTTTTAAATAGCGCCCCTTCCCCCGCGGGGTGGCTGGAGCGTCCCCTTCCTGCCAGCGGGGACAGGGAAGCAGGCGGCGCCGAGCCCCTGCGAGAATTAATTGATAAGTTTTGCTGCAGCCGACTTGTATCTTTAATTATCTCGTCATATAAATCTGTCTTGTAAGAGGTAGCTGTTTTAGGCTAAGAGATAGACTGTCTTAGGGCTGTGAGAATGTATCAATGAGCTGGGGTCGTTTAGCCTGGAGAAGAGGAGGCTGAGGGGAGACCTCATCGCTCTCTATAACTACCTGAAGGGAGGTTGTGGAGAGGAGGGAGCTGGCCTCTTCTCCCAAGTGACAGGGGACAGGACGAGAGGGAAAGGCCTCAAGCTCCGCCAGGGGAGATTTAGGCTGAACATCAGGAAAAAATTTTCACAGGAAGGGTCATTGGGCACTGGCAGAGGCTGCCCAGGGAGGGGGTTGAGTCACCTTCCCTGGAGGTGTTTAAGGGATGGGTAGGTGAGGTGATGAGGGTCATGGTTTAGTGTTTGATAGGAATGGTTGGACTCGATGATCCTGTGGGTCTCTTCCAATCTGGTGATTCTATGATTAGTTGCCTTCTAAGATTCAGCTGTTGGACGAGATAACCTGAAGGGAGTCTCCGGACACGGTTGGACAATCCAAAAAGAAAAAAAAAAAGAGCGTTCTTTGATGATTTATATGGTTCTTTGTCTAAAACTAGTCTATGCACCCACTGCTTTTGCGAGATGTGGCGCCTTTTGTAGACGGGCATCCGATCCAGCGCCGCATCGCAGGATAAAAACACTCCTGCCTGCGCCTCGAGGGCTTTACCCCTCTCCCTACCCCCCGGTTTGCGGGTTCCCCTCACGCCCCCTCCGCAGCGCGGCGCCCGGGCCGCTCTCCGAGGCCATCGCGGGGGGGGTGGCTCCAGGTGCCGGTCCCGCCTGCGCGCGCGCCCGCCCCGCCCCTCGGCGCGTGTGCGAGGCGGGGCCCGGGGCTCGCAGCGGGCTTCGCCGGGGATTTCCAGGCTGAGCGGGCGGGAGAGGAAGTGCGGGGCGGGCTGCTGGGGAGGGGGGAGGGGGCCGGCGCGCGGGCCGGCGAAGGGACTTTCCGCCGGGCTGGCGACGCGCCTCCGCCGCCCCGCGCGCTCCCAGGTAGGGCGGCAGCGCCCGGGCTCCGCGGGTGCCCCCCGCGCGACTGCGGAGCGCTCTCCCCTCCTTCGACCCCGTCCCCGCTCGCTTTCTTACCCCCCCTCCGCCCTGCGGGGTCTGTGTGTGTGTTCGCCGGGGCTTTGAACGTGCTCTTTCTGCTCTCCCTCCTCTCCCTTTCTCCCCTCTCCATCCCGCTCTGCGTGTGTGTATCCTCCAGGGCTCTGAACGCGCCCCCGCTCTTACTCCTCTCCCCCTGCTTACTCCCCTCTACATCCCACTCTGCGTGTACGTGTGTTATGGCTGGACTCGATGATCCAGTGGGTCCTTTCCAACCTAGTGATTCTGTGATTCTGTGTGTGTGTCCTCCAGGGCTTTGAACGCCCCCCTTTGCCCTTACCCCTCTCCCCCCTGTCTTTCTACCCCCTCTCCCCTGCTCTGTGTGTGTATATATGTGTATATATATCTGTGTCTTCCAGTGCTTTCATCTTCCCCCCTTGCTTTCTCCTCCCCTCCACCCTGCTCTGCGTATATACATATTTTTATATATACATGTGTGTGTATGTATGTGTCTTCCAGTGCTTTGAACGCCCCCCCCCCGCCTTGCACTTGCCCCTCTCCCCTCTCAGTTTCTCGCCTCTCCATCCCACTCTGCGTGTGTATATGTGTTATGGCTGGACTCGATGATCCAGTGGGTCCTTTCTAACCTAGTGATTCTGTGTGTGTGTGTCCTCCAGTGCTTTGAACGTGCCCCCTTTGCACTTACCCCTCCTCTCTCGTTTTCTCCCCTCTCTCTGTGTATATATATACGTATATGTCTTTCAGTGCTTTGAACGTGCCCCCTTTGCACTTACCCCCTCCTCTCTCGTTTTCTCCCCTCTCTCTGTGTGTGTATATATATGTATATGTCTTTCAGTGCTTTGAACGTGCCCCCTTTGCACTTACCCCCTCCTCTCTCGTTTTCTCCCCCCTCTCTGTGTGTATATATATATGTATATGTCTTCCAGTGCTTTGAACGCGCCCCCTTTGTGCTTGCCCCTCTCCCCCCTCGCTTTCTACCCCCTCTACCCCCCTCTGTGTGTATATATGTGTGTGTCCTCCAGGGCTTTGAACGTGCCCCCTTTGCACTTGCCCCTCTCGCTTTCTCCCCTCTCCGCCCGGCTCTGTGTACGTGTGTGTGACACTGTGTCTGTCTATCTGAGAGTGTGTGTGTATCCTCCAGGGCTTTGCAGGTGCTCCCTTCTCACTTATTGTCCCCCCTCTCCCCTCCTTCCCCCCCGGTGCGTGTGCATGAGAGCGTGTGTGTCCTCCGAGGCTTTGCAGCCCCCCCTCCCCGCCCCTTACCCCTCTCCCCTCTCGCTTTCTTCCCCCCCTCCGCCCCGCTCTCTGTGTGTATGTCTGTGTGCGTCCTCCAGGGCTTTGCAGGTGCCCCCTTTTTCACTTACTTCTGCCTCCCCTCTCGCTTTCTCCTCCCTCCGCCCCGCGCTGCCTGCGCGCCTATGTGCGAACGTGCGCGCCTGTGCGCCCCCGGGCCGGGGCCGTGCGGCGGCGCTGGCGGCGGTGGCCGTTGTGGCTGGGATGCGGAGGGCTCCGCTCAGCCTCGGCTCCCTGCGAGTGCAGTGCTGGGGGCGGGCTCACCGCCTTGGAAGCGGCCGCCCCGCCGAGCCCCCCGCGCTCCGCCCCGCGCTGCGGCGGCTCCGCTCCAGCCCGGCCGATGGGGGCTCGGGGCCATCCTCCTCCTTCTCCTCCTCCTCCTCCGTGTGGAAAGACTTCTGTCTTTTCTTACAAAGTCTCCCAGCCTGCCGCAGCCCCCTCGCTGTGAGGGCTGGTGGAGAGGAGGAAGGTGTTTTTTTTTGTTCTCACGCCATTCATTTTCTGCGCCGGTTTGGCAGCGCCGCGGTTTAACGTGTCGAATTAAATGCCGTGTTGTAGGTTAGAGAAAACATCGAGCGTTTAAAAGTTTATACTGAGTCATTCCTCTGCAGATGAACCTATGACTGACTCATAATCTGAGAACTGCAGTGGCTCGTAAAATAGGAAGGTAAGGCATTTACGTCTTGATTTATTTGTGTCTTTGAGTGTCTTAAGATCAGAATTACCTGCAGGAAAACAAGAGAAATGGTGTCGATGCCAAGAGGCATAATCTCCTGTGTTGGCGATCTGAGCCTGTGAGACGTGCACGCACCTCTCTGTGGGTCTTTGCTGTGCGTTAGGATGTTTTTCGTCTTATTCTGCTTCTGTAGTAGTAAAATGTGGGATGTTCCAATGATGCAATGTGAAATTTGCAGTCTCCTTGGGTCAGTGACTTCTTTAGCTTGTTGAGATCTTAACAAACCTTATATGTTGTAATTTGTACAGGTTTTTTCTGTTTCTTCAGTGGCACTGTGTGTTTTTCCTTGCAGGTTTGTCCCGTAGAATGCAGTAGCATTATTGTGCAGTGATCTGATCTTGTGCTCATAGACCCAGAAGGAGTTTAGTGTATGATGTGAGGGTGTACAGGCGGTATTTAGCTTAGACAAATTAAATCATATAATGTGAAATAGTAAAAAATCAGTGTTTAAAGTAGCTACTGACTTGCGTAGAAGCTTGGATTTAAACGCTATACTGACTGTTAGAATCATAGAATCACCAGGTTGGAAAAGACCCATCGGATCAACTAGAGAGGGATCATAGTGTATACCGTACGTTGTCCTTTAAAATGAGCCCTTTGGCTAAAAGTGTTTATAAATGGCAGTCTGTACACACAGTGTATGGATTAACTTAGATTTAAATGTTTAGCATAGATTTAAATGTTATTTATGTTATTAACATAGGTTTAAATGTTATTTATTCTGATTAGGGAGAGGGCTTTTGTTTTAAAGCAAGAAATTCTTCAGCATTTGGACTAAATCGGAGGGTTTTTTTTATGGCTGAACTGGGAAACCCCTTGTTGTAAAGCTTGATAACGGAAACATTGATGTATCATGAGCTTGGGCACTGCAAGCAGGCGGCACTATGAAGTTATAGAAGTTGCTCTGTTCCAGTGTGAAAATGGTAGGTGTTTTAGCGAAACGTGACTTGGTGTGAAGCTTCCAATAATAGCTGAACCTAGAATATAGACAAGCAAACTGCATTCAGTAGCAAAGCAAAAGAGGGTGCTAAATGACTAGACTTTAGGCTTCCTGAAGTCCTTCTGCAATAAAGTTTGATGATACCAAATTTGAGAAGTCATTCTTGAATGGATTCAGACAGCGTGATCATCGTGTAAGCATATTTAGTGTTGGTATCTTGGAAAACTGTGTAAGGTGGCAGTAGTTAGCATCAGTGACAAAAAATTCTTTATCAAGTCTTCTTACCAGACTGTGCTAACACAGTTTGTCTTGTAAGTGGTTTTGAGATCTTGTTGTGTTTTAGATCTTTACATTTTTCTTGTCCGTAGTGAAAAGTTTAAGTAGGAGAAGAGGAACGTATTTTCAGTAGTGAAGTACAGCTGTTCTGTTAGTAGATATGGCAATGCTGAAAATACTAACATTCAGAAATCTTAATTTTTAACTTTTGTTGTTAAACCACTGGAACATAAATACATTGATAAGTAGATGATCTTGTTCTGCAGTTTAAAAATGGGAATGACTTAAATCTACTTCTGTATCCTAAACTGGCTTTGTATCAGTAAGAAGAACGTGTTTTGATCGCTGATATCCTAGATGATGCAATAGCTGGATTTTATTACTTTTTTATTATAATAGCATTTCTGAATTGAAGGTGCAGCGTCTTAAGATGTCTGAAGACTGCTCATTACACATTGGTTTCAGATATCTGTGCTCTTGTGCACAGTTTCTTTAAAGGATTGCCAGGGTGCTTTTTTTTTCTTTTTTTTTCTTTTTTTTTTTTTTTAATGCCTATGAGTGGATACTTTCTGAATATGATGCTTATATTTGAAATCTCCTGGCATTTTTGGCGTATGGCCTGGGAACACCAGAAGTGGTGGAGAAAGTGAAATAGGAGATTGCAAGATGTGCTGTGGGGAAACGAAGCCATGGGAAGGAATGTTATCTGTTGTTATGAAACAGAATAAAGTGAGATTGTAGAACAACAAAGTGTGGTCACGCTAGGTTGTATCTTGTACTTTTTCACCTGTAGTGATGAAGAGATAACAAGTGAAAGTCTGGCAAAGAGAATATAGCTGGTCTCTCAGCTCTTGCTGCTGGAAGCCCATACTCTCATAAATGAATAGTTCAAAATCAGTGTATATTTGTTTAGATAAATCACAAACACTTCATTTTTTTTGCTATAGGCAGAGAAAGGACTAGAAGGTTGGGAGGAAAGGAGAGATAATGAGAGATCATTCATTAGGTGTTTGCAAAGTAGGAAGAGGGGCTTTCTTCTTTAATGGAGAAGAAGAGAAAAGGAAATAGAAAAAAGCCCCTAGAAAATCAGTATAGAGTAGAAAGGTCTTGGAAGTTAGGGAAAAATAAATCATGAGGTTATTTGGTATTGGGAATTTATATATATACATATCTATCTGTTTATGTAGGTCTTAAGGGTGATTTTGGTTTTTTGCTGGAGATCATTTCTACTGTAGCATCCACAGAAAAATTTATTGTTGCCACTCTGCCTTCAGTTATAACTGACTGTTGGCTTTGTAACTAGGTTAACAAGGCAAGCGTCTCTAAAATTATATACAGCAACTGTAGGTCACTAATCCTCTCCGCCCCTCAAAAAATTTTAAGCCTTTGATTTTCATGCTGGTGTTCTTCCCTGCTGCTTTACTCCGCATGTGTAAAGTGTGATGATTTTTGTAGAATTCAAAGTTCTGCACTTCACTTCCCATGCTGCCCTTGACTAGATGAAGTCTCAATTAGTTCATGGATGCAGAAGTTCAGTATCGTGTAATGACCTCCATCTCTGGCTCCCTCCTTGTTTCATGGTTCCGATATTTTATGTAGTGTAATAAAATGATCGTGTATGAAATAGATTTTTCTGATATATAGAGGAAACATTCTGTAGATCACTTACAATGATAAAATTGCTAGTAATTCTGCAGTATAGTTTAAATGCTCTGAAGTATATATATCCCTTCACATGTGGTAATCATAGCAAATGTCTCAGTCAAAACCATTAGTGAAAGGAGTCATGAAACTTCTATTTTACATCTTTAATGATGACTGTATGGAAGCTCATAATTAGAAAAAATGAACATTTGCAGTAGCACTAAATATTTGTCTGACTTTGTGTTTTCTGCATTAATATGAAAAACATCTTTTTTGTAAATAAGATATACCCACTCAAGGCAGGCCTGAAATGCCATGAGTCTTTACAGCTTTGTTAGGCATCTAGCAAAAAGAATGATTTTCATTTGTCTGTCTTGGAAAGCATGTTGCAGGTGCTGTTGTAAGATAAGAAGTACCTCCCTGGCTGCCACTTCATTCCCACAAGCTTTGCCGTATATTAAGGAAGAGAAGGTGGTCCATTGAATACAGCAGTGTAAAATTTAGGAGACCTGGAGGCTGGAGGTTTTTTTTTTTTTGTTCCTGTAGATGTTTGTACTTTGAGTGTTTCAGTTGGGGCCAAACCCTCAAGGGGATTGATGTTGCAGTACTTGGTGATGTGACCTCATGCTGAAGTCCCAAGGGCAGAAGGGGGATTCCAATCCAAGTTCCCTACTTCCCTGGGGAGTATTCTCATCATCAAGCCACAGGCCAGTTAAGAGTTGTGTCACTTCCTCCTCTTGAAGCTCCTCTGCTATGCCAGGAATAATCAAAACTCAGTGTGCCCGAGAAACAGGGCAAGAGGAAGCATGATATCTCAGTCAAGTGGTTAGGACAATAACCAGGTTGAGGAAAGGCATAGTCTGCTGATGCTTCTTCCGCTGTTGTTTTGTTAATGGTGTTCTGGTGCATTTGAACTTGATGTTGAGATGCTTGCTGAGGTTACCAGCCTTGTAAAGACAGACATTTCCTTAAGCATAGCAAAAGAGTACTGATACTTGGGTACCACTTGGGTTGGGTGGTAGGTGACGAGGAATTCTAAGACTGACTTTGATGCAGCTAGTGGCTTATGTGTGTCTGGCTTCTGGCTCCATGTGCAAACCATTTTCTTGGTCCAGAATAAAATGGGAATGCCACTACTTTCCTTCAATCTGAGGACATAAAAATGATGAGGTGCTGGGACACAATAGGGCAGCACAAGTGTCATCTGTTGATAGATGAAAGGAATCGCGAGTGCTGTGTCGAGGCATCTTGTTCTGTCTGCTCTGCAGAGCCGTATAGTTCTGCGCTGTCATCACTGGGGCACAGGAAACACTATTTGCTTCACGCTCCTCCATTGTTGTATGCAGCAAACATGCAGCGCTACGTGAAGCTGAGCATACGTGACAGAATTTGTCAATGGTAGCTGTTCTGGTGCTTGTACTTGTTCCCAGTTTTCTGCTTTGGGTGTTCTAGAAGAGCAACTTTTTTTTAATTATTATTCTATGGAACCAGCTTACACAATAAATACACCTAAAATAACTTTCTAACAGCAAAGCTCAGCTCATAAACCAGATCTTGGCAATGTGAATGGATTTCATTTTGTAAGCTTATATTTGAGAAAGGAAGATAAAGAGAACAATTATTAGAGGTTTTTGTAATGGAGATCTTGTGTACTGTACCAGTTTGACTAAGCCTTCATCATTCCACAGACAGGTACCTCCTGAAAGCAGGTTTCCTTGAGTATTGTGGCTTCTAACTTAATGACTGGCAGATATTAAGTCATGATTTTTGCAAGGGAAGCGTAACCTTATGATTTTCATTCAATGTGTTCTTGTTTTAATCTCCTTTAAACTGCCCCAAGTGACTCTTTGTTTTATGCTCTTCAGGTACTAACGCAATGCCGTTGTCCATGCAGTGCCTCTCTTCCATTCTAAGTTGTTTGGCCAAACAGTATAAATGCTCTTATGGCTCCTCTGATTCTTCGAAGGGACTTATTTTCATAGAATCACAGAATCACCAGGTTAGAAGAGACCCACTGGATCGTCAAGTCCAACCATTCCCACCAATCCCTAAATCATGCCCCTAAGTACCTCATCCACCCTCACCTTAAACACCTCCAGGGACGGTGACTCAACCACCTCCCTGGGCAGACTGTTCCAATGCCTAACCACCCTCTCCGTGAAGAATTTTTTCCTTATCTCAAGCCTAAATCTCCCCTGGTGGAGCTTGAGGCCATTCCCTCTCGTCCTGTCCCCTGTCACTTGGGAGAAGAGGCCAGCTCCCTCCTCTCCACAACCTCCCTTCAGGTAGTTGTAGAGAGACTACTTACAATTTTATTCCTGTGACTTGCAACTTGAATATCCTTGTAATTTTAGTGTTGTTAGGGGATGACTTTTATTCCAAGATATTTTCATCCTTGCACTTCAGCAAAGTGCATTTTCCCCTTTACTTCCATTTACATCACTTTTCTCTTGAAATACTTGTTTCCAGGCTTGTACTTATTTTTACACTTCTGGCTAATAATTTATATCTGTAGATCCGCTTTTCTTTGACCTCTCTGTAGCTACCTGCTTTTTTGATTCCCACCCCGCATTCCATTCCAGGTGAATTAAGGGACTCTTCTCTTCTAGGTCACTAAAGATGGACTACAATGTACCTTGCTATTCTCTGAAGTACAGGTCTTTAAATCTGCACTTAACACTCTCATTCCATCCTTTTCATTGTTGTCTTTTCTATTCAGCACAACATTTTGAGAGAGGACCATTGTGCTTTTGCCTGGGAATGTTTTTATTGTTATGACTGTTGTGGTTCAGCCCCATTAGGATACTGATTTGACGGTCAGTGTGTGCCAGAGATAAAGTGCTTGTGGTTGTAAAATGACAAATTCTCAAAATGCCACCATTTGGCTGGAAGTTTGAGTAGAAGGAAGTTGGATACCTAAATAAATGAAGGCTGCTGAATTGCTAATGCGCATCTCTAGCAGTTTTGGAACCCTTTGATGCTGTAGTGTTTTTATTGCCTTCTAAAACTCAGCATTTGATGGAGGGAAAAAAGAAAGTATTTGAGCTGACTTCATTTGAAGTTAATATGTAGTATCACTCAGCAGTGTTTCCTCTGTTTTCCATCAGGTGTTGAATCATGTTTCTATCTACAGAACCTGAGCATACTGTATTTCACATTAGTGAATATGTCTCACTACTCACCCACAGTGTTGGTATCTAATGGAAATGCCAATGGATCCTATGTTGTAGTTCAGCTAGTAGATATTGCTGTTGTGTTGCTCATACTGCTTGGCAGGGTTTTTTGTGTCTGTGTTATAGCAAGATACTTTGACACTTCTTTGGAGCAGGTGGAGAAGAATGCTCCTGGCAATCTCTAGGAAGATAAAACAAGTTTATTGTTATTTGTGTGTTGTGCTTCACGGGCTATTTTTCAATACCTGGGGCCATAAACTTCCTTTATTCCTCTTTCCTTCTTACAAATTCCTGAAAACTTCACTTTCATTTTGAAGAGGATTACTTAGACATGCAACTTTCAGTATTTTGGCAAGTAAGGTTTTGAGGGAGTTTTGGGGGATTTACTCTGTTGGTTGGTTGTGGGTTTTTGCTTCTTTTTTGTTTCCTTTGTGGTTTTTTGGTGTTTTTTTTTTTTTTCTTTAAGGAGAGCCTTAGGACAAGCAAATAAATATCCACCCACTGCATTCTGTATGTTTGCTGTGGAGGTTTTCTCAAAATAAATGAGGAAGAAGCTTGGAATAGTCTTGTTTTTGTAAATAAAGCTATTTTTATATATGTATATAACCAAAATATGGTGCTGTAATTCTGCAGAATTATTTACTGAGACTTTTGGGGTTTTTTTTGTTCTTAAATATAAACACTCAGTGTATTAATTGGCTGTTCTGAGATGAGATAAGGTGGACAGACTTTGAAAGTACTTTGAGCTATACATAAAAAGACTGTTATTCCAGTACAAGAGTGTCCATGTGCCAAGCTAATTGGAAAAGTTCAAAGTAGTTGAACTTGCGATGTTATGATTTATCTAGAGAACAAGGAGGACAAAATGCAGTGAGGAAAAAAATACTACTGCTTATAGAACCATTTAATACATAAGTTCTGTCCTGTTTGTTTACATAAGAAAATGTTAATGAGATAAGTAGTGGAAATTGCCAACAGTCATCATGCTGCATGCTTTATTGATGCTTAACAACAATTTGCTGCCCATCTCTGACAGTAAGTTTTGTAACAGAAGGGCAACCTGAAGATGTCTTTCAATGATTAACTTCATCTTAAGCAGGTGTAGGTAGTTGCTATGGTAAAGGTCCAGGTCTGTTTGTATTCTGTGACTCTAAAGGTACTGACATCTCTTTTGCTTTCAAATGGAAAGTTTAAACATGCTTAAAGCAGCTGTATTTTTTATGCTGGCATTGCTGCTTCACAGTTACTGTTTTTTTCTTCCTAAAAAAGTGTTTATAACTAAAATCTTGTATCTTGGTTAAACTAACGGGCAGTGGTACTTAATGAACTTGAGTGTGAATGCAGTTTCTGTGGGGATTGTTGTCCATGGAAAAATGATTTGGCTTCTCTCGTAGCTAGTCAGCTTTTATAGAGAATTAAATAGGCCACGTGTTAAAGTATCAGTTGTTAACACCACCAAAATTAAGTGTTTGTCATGTTAAAGGGGAAAAATTGGTGAGCTCTCCATTAGATGGTGCTGCTGGGACTGAAATATTTATATACCTAATGAAAGCAGGCTTTTGCCTAGAACTGTTTTCATGGGTGCATATATTTTTTTCTTAAGAGGACTTATCTTTATTAAAATACTTTCCGAAGGCAGGGATACTTGCTAAGTTGATTTTTTTTTCCAGTTTGAAATGAATAGATAAGACACTAAAAAGACAGGCTTAAGAAATAAATCGCATGCTTTTTGCATGAGTGATTTAGATTTTAGCAGCTGCCTCTCTTGTAGCTCTCATCTTTTTAAGTGTTGACTGTGTTACATTCATGCCCTGCTATCATGTAGACAGAGATACTGCAGTATTACAGAAATTCAGTGTCAAGAAATATTTGATTTAAAAATCCAGAAATGAATTAGACTGACCATTACAGTGATAACACCCTCACGAATTTACTGTTTGAGTTCCTGTCCTTGTTAAGCTTTGTCCACTAGCGTTACTTTTCAGTAAGCTGTGTTTTAACTTAAACACATAATCATAGTATTCCTTTGTCTGAGCTGTGACTTACTAGAGGTTTTAGGAACTTAGGGGTTCAAAGATAGTGCCTACACATAGAGATACTGAGTACCATCTTAAATCCTGTAAGAGATCTTAGATGGTCTGAAGTTGATGCTCTGAAAGTGCAGTCTTCCATATGGTCAAACTTATCTGCCAGACCTGCACACACGTCTTGGATATTTTAGCGCATCTAAAATTGTACCCCCACGACTGGACAACTGATTCACTTTGCAGTAGTTGAAGTCGAGATGCGTTTTAAATAAAAAATGTGCATTGCCAAATGTATCTGTTAAATACTTCTTGCTGTTAGAACTCCAAAGAGAGCAAGATGAGGTTGTTGGCATCTCTGAATTCTCCCACACCACAGGGCTGTAAGTAGGAAAAAAACCCCACTCAGTTTTAGAAATGTCATTGGTCAAGAGTGATGGAAGTTAGGTCAGGTTCATGAAGCCACAACCCTCATTGTTTATTTGTTTATAAAAACCCTGAAAGTGTTTTTAGGGTGTTTTAAAGAATCAAGGTAATCGTGACCAGCTAGGAAAAAAGTTTGATAGCATTGAATCACAGAATCATTAAGGTTGGAAAAGACCTCCAAGATCATCCCGTCCAACTGTTAGCCCACACCACCATGCCTATAAAACCATGACTCAAAGAGCCACTTCTGCATGTTTTTTGAACACCTCCAGGGATGGTGACTCCACCACTTTGCTGGGCAGCCTGTTGCAATGCCTTCACCCTTCTTCCAGTAAAGAAGTTTCTCCTGCTACCCAGTCTAAACCTCCCCTGAAGCAACCTGAGGCCATTTTCTCTCATCCTACTTACCCATTGTTACCTGGGAGAAGAGACCAACACCCACCTTTCTACAATTTCCTTTCAGGTTATTGTAAAGACCAATAAGGTCTCTGCTCAGTCTCATCTTCTCCAGACTGAATAACTCCAGTTCCCTCAGCTGCTCCTTTTATGACTTGTGCTCCAGACCCTTCACCAGCTTCGTGTCCCTTCGCTGGACACTCTCCAGCACCTCAGTGTGTTTTGTGTGAAGGGCTCAAAACTGAACATAGTGAGGTGTGTTCTCACCAGCTGTGAGCAGAGGGGCAGAATCACTTCCCTACTCCTGCTGGCCACACTGTTTCTTATGCAGGCCGGAATGCTGTTGGCCCTCCTGGCTAGCTGGGCACATTGCTGGCTCATGTTCAACTAGCACCAAGTCCTTTTCTTTTGGGCAGTTTTCCAGCTGTTTGTCCCCAAGCCTGTAGTGTTGCGTGGGACTTGGCCTCATTGAACCCCATGCAGCTGGCCTTGGCCCATCAATCCAGCTTGTCCAGATCCCTCTTGCCTCAAGCAGGTCACTTCTGCCCAGTTTGATGTCATCTGCAAAGTCACTCAATCCCCTCATCCAGATCATTGATAAAGATATTGAACAAGACTGGCTCCAAAACTAAGCCCTGGGAAATGCCAGTTGTGACTGACTGCCGACTGGATTTAACTCCATTCACCACAACTCCCTGGGCTTGGCCATCCAGCCAGTTTTTTAACCAGCAAAGAGTATGCCTGTTAAGTCATGAGCCGCCAGCTTCTCATAGAGGATGCTGTGTGAAACAGTGTCAAGGGCTTTACTGAAGTCTAGGTAGACACATCCACAGCCTTTTGCTTTTCCACTAGGCAGATCACCTGGTCATAGAAGAAGATCAGGTTCTTCAAGCTGGACTTGTCTTTCATGAACCTCTGCTGAGTCGATCTGATTCCCTAGTTGTCCTAAATAACACCGAGCAAGCAATGTAAGAGACAGAATCTCTCTTAAGGGGAACAGAGATACTTTAGGTTTTTTTTTCCTTTTGAAGTAGTGGTGTAGCAAAAATCCACTGTTTGGGGTTGGAAGTTCTAATTAATTTCAGGTCCAGCAGCAGGAACCCTGGCTTGACAGACTTGGCTTGAGGTTAATGACTGTTAAAGTGTTGTGCAGCAGCTCATGGGCTTTACATGTAATTTTCTGTTTTCAAAAAAGTAGTTGAGAATTTTGCAAAAATCTTTGGCTTTCTAACCTTGGCCATGGTTAAAATGTGTGATTGCCAGGTTGTTAGTTTCCCCAAATCTAGCAGGTTGAAGCACTAGAGAGAGAGATGATCCATTTTTTAATAAACAGGAAATATTATCAGTTATTTGCCATATGACTGCACATTAGATACAAGATTGCTGTTTCTCAGTTGTGTGATTAGCTTGCTGAATGACGCTAGCCCAAAGTGGGAATGAATCCCACGGAAAGAAAGTTGTACTTGGTCACCCTGAATAGAAGGCCTTCATTCTAATGTTGTCATGGGATAGACAGGAGTGTGGTAGTATTCTTGGCTCTCGATAGATATTTAAATGTTAGCAAAACCTAGCCTTGCTGTTTCCTCCTAGCTTGACTTTCAGCTGGTTAGGAGTCTGCCTGTGTGTTTGCCGGCTGAGACTTGGCAATTAACAGTACTTGTCATTCTCTTTTGCTGTGCTGGGATTCCAGATTGAGGAACAGCTATTGTTCTTACGCCAAAATGGCATCAACAGTGTATCCTACTGGAATGGTCATCAGAGAGGACGTCAGAGAAGAAATTAGTGTATTGTAGTGAATTAAAGATATATATGTTTAAGTGAAGAAGGTAACGAGGGCAGTTTAGGAAGTAATAAGAGCAGTATTGTGATATACAATGGGTGGGGTGGTGAAACTAATTTATCTTTTTAAAAAAATACTAAATGAACAAATGATCAAATGTTAAATTTGGTGTAAATGAAGGATTTTACTTGCATAGTTATCTATTGAGCAAGGTGCTTGTGATATGCACTCCTGTGCAAGAATATTGTGGCATGGGAAAGGTCTTGATAACAAATACGGATGCTTGCCTTGATTTAATGTTGACCAAGAGGGGAAGGAGCTGGTTAAAAAGATAGAAGGAGTAATTTGAACTGATAAAATTCAGTATTTCTAGGAAGTAAAGGAAGAAGAACAGGAAAATAGAGAAGAACAGCAAAGTAATGACAGCAACAAGAATTCAGAAAATTGGTAGGTAAGACAGTAGGAAGCATGTTAAAGTCTAGGAGAGATTTAGTGAAGTTATCCTTTTTGGGAATATGAGGGAGTGAATATGTTTTTGCTTTCTTTTGTGCTGGCATGTGGCATCAGATTACTTTGGCTAAATTAGTACATTGCTAATGATCTGAAGTTTGAGAAGAAATTGTATGAATTTAGGTGACTGTGTTAAAGATGAGTAAGTAATAATGGCACAAGTGTGTAGGGAGAAGATTAAAGTGTTTGAACCATCAGACTAACAAGGGAGATAAAAGGATAACGAGAAAATGTTTTTCATACCGTCTTGAGCATTAAGAGGATATTGTTCCAATAGCCAGTATGGAGGGAAAAGTGACAAAAGTTTATGCAAGAGAGATGAAGTAATTAATTCTGCTTCCTTCTATACCATTTAGCAGAATCAACTGATATAATGCATAACCCAATTAGCTGTTAAATTTTTCACATCTGTTTTGGGGCAGTTGATTAAGGTTAAATGCAATTCAAAAGGTCTTTTGTATTTGATCTTGTGATTTGTTTTCTGTGATACGATATGAAACTGGGTAGTGAAATTTATTTTCCAGAAAAAGTAAAATAAATGTTTTGTTTAAAAACATCTGTAAGATAACAACGATGGCAAGGATTTTTAGAAATTTCTCCACAGTATTTTATCAGAATAATGCAGGTACCTGTCATCATCTTGGATAATACTGCCTAGGCATCTGTTATGGCTCCTGAGATCATTAGAATTTTCCAACAGTGACTCTAGCAGAGAGCAAATTTAGTGTATTTACAAGTGTTTATCAAACTAGGAGTCCCTGTAAGTATTCTGGAGAACAGAACTCCAGTTCAGAATGAACAGGACTTAATGAACTCAGTGACATTGAGTATCTCACTGCTTTTAAGTTTTCATATGGTGTACGTTTTTCTTGCAGTCAAGGATGCAGCTTCAGTTACTCTTGTTCTTCTGATTTCAGATACTAATTCCAGTTAAAGACCTCATTGAGCTTCAAAGTACTAGGCCTACAGCCTCCTATATTACCATAAAAGAAACGCCTGAATCTGATGTTAAGACTAAATGCAATGTGTCAGTCTTGATGCTGTTACCAACACTGAATTGAGATTTTGTATTTTTCCTACTCTTGGAGTAGACCCAGAGTTGCAGCTTGCTGGAACTCATTTTGTGCCTTGGGTCGTGTTTAAACCACCAGTGAAGTGTTGTATGAAGTTGTGAAGCACACTGTAAATACCAATAACTATATTGGTGTAGAACAATGGAAACTGAACTCCTCTGTATTAATTTACAGCCATCATATGCGGGCCTCTTTATTCTTGCAGTGAGCATCCAAATATGTAGAGTGGTTTAATTGGAAGCGGTAAGGTAACAGCATCTCAGAAGTCACTCGTATACAGACATTAAAGATTTTCTTAAAAACATTTCTATTTACAGGAATGAGTAGAGACCAGACAAACAAAGAGACAACAGGAGGGTATCATTTAAGGAGGGTATCATAGGGGCTTAGGGAGCTCTAACAGGGAATAAGGCCACATATAAATGCGTATTATTGAAATGCTGTTGTTTCTATATCACTTATTGTATGCAAATCTTGGCAATAGGCTCTGATGCTGTACTGAGGTATTTCCCTGAAACACATGGAGATAATGTTGTTAGACATGAACAACTGAAACCTCCACATTATATTCCTATCTGAATTGGTGGAATTGTTTTAGTGGTGTGACCTCAGCTTACAACAGTAGCTTCAAGGTTACTGATTTCTGTAGGGGCCATCTTGCAATATAACAGATGAAGCTTGCTCCAGTGCATTTCCAGGTTTCTAACACTCTAGGAAGAGCTGTGCTTGCTCTTGTGATTTGATGAGCAGCAATTGCCCTAGGTGGAAATCCTAAGGCGGACCACAAAACCTGTATTGTTCTGGCTGTGGTTTTTTCATAAGGCATACAAGGAGTGCAGCCTACCAGTTCATGGAGGGTGAGAACTGGTATTTGGTATGTGGATAAAGATGATGAAGTCGTGTAAGTACAGCACTGCCAAGACTGAAAAGAAAAGTATAGTTGCAGGTGAGAAGTGCTTAGTTATCCTGGGGAATTTAAAAAGATGGTGGACGCCTTAGGGTCGTCAGGGTGCTTCCCAGAGATTGCTTTGGGCATTAAAACACAGACGTGTTTCTTTTGCTGTATCAGTGGTCTTGGCCTGTATGCTCCACGGGTAGGATTCAGGCTTCAAATCAATGATGACATTCCCAGATAACAGAAAGAAACCTGCTTTTTGTTTTCTCTGTTTGTTTTTTAATCTTTCTCCATAATTACAGGTTGATTCTGTTTTGCAGTGGAGACAGCCTCCTTAACTAGGTTCCAGTGTAAAAAGCAGCATTTAGCTATTGGAGTCAGGAGGTCTTTTTCATTCATCTTTCTGTCATCATCAACTAAAACAAAACTCCCATAATCACAAATGTGGATTTTATGTGGCAAATGTGGCAAATAGATATGATGAGAATAAAAATGAGATATATTGTCCTAATGTACTGTGGGGTGGAAAGAATGTTTCGGTAGGACAGAAAGCTTTATAAAAGATTTGCATCACCAGAAGTAAAATAAAAATTAAGGATCACACAAGCAGTTGTTTGTATAGTGCATTATGGAGCCCTAACATTAGGCGGTAGCAAAAGATCATGGATTTAACTCTTTGAATTTGGGCTAATAAACTTCTTCCCCCCCAAGCCCAGTCCTGAATGCTTTGTGTCCTCTTAGGGAAGTTGTATTACACTGGCATGGTAACAGAGATGTACTTCTTCAGTACCAAAACAAATGTGGTCTTTACACTTCTGATGCTTTACACAGCAGGTTTTAGTTTATGATCAGTTTTGTAGGTTAAAGTCTGTTTTAAAACTTGAGTACTTTTCACAACAGTAATTCAAAAAATGTATTCAATCCCCCACTTCCAAAAAGTTGCGTAATTAAAACAATAAACTTACTATGAAGTTTCATTAGAAATATTTTAAAAGCAGCAACTAAAATCTAATCTGAATAGTCTGTATTTGTAAGTGGATAATTTTAGCAGAATTAGGGGGATATTTCAGCAGTGAAATATTTTGGATTTACTCTTTGATTTTAAATACAATCCTTAAGCTGTTATCAGCCCTCCAAAAACTGAGGAAGTATTCCTTCATTTGAACTGCTGTACTTTGTGTGAGTGAACTGGATTTTATAGTGTAGTTGTGTTGCAGCATGTTTTCATTGCTAAAAGAAGGATAAAGCACCTTTCATTTTGTTGTTGACTGGAGGGATACTTGGCTCTCTTGTTAGCTTTTATTTCACAGTAAAGTGAAAATGGAAGAAAAGATATATTGTGCTTCCTTGTAAATCGTTCCAACTATTTCCCTAATACTAATTTTCTACAAGAATAAAACTAGAATCTTAAACTACTACAGTTCTCAGTATCACAGTTCAGAAATGGTGATGATGTGCTAGCCAATATGTTTTAATACCATTTGGGGGTAGTATTAAAACAGCCTGTGTTTTCATTGTTCATGTTTCCTTCCTTTTACATCAGAGCGTAAATCTTTCCTATGCTGAACAGGTTAAAATACAAAGGCTAGTAAAATTAGACCTGTGTTGTGAAATGGAGTGTGCATCTCTGAGAGTTTCTTTTCTTGGTTTTGATTTGGGTTAACAGAAGTATCTTTACATCTGCAGTTTCTGGAAATTTAAGAACACTGTGAACCTATGGCCAACAAAAAATTTCCCATTATGTAAAACATACTTGCGGATTAGCTTGACTCACGAGGTGGTGGCATGAAGTAACTAGACATTTGCAGTGAATTTTCTAGTGAACTAATAAATTTCAGTGCAGCTTTTTGATTTGTTAGTTTGTTATGGTTTCATGCAGGCTTAACCTACTGTTTCTCTTTTCTGCCTTCAGGCTTGTGAGAATTTATTCTGTATATTAATAGGAGACGCTTGAAACCGACTTTACTTGTTTGTTTCCCAGCAGGAAAGCCTGAGTACTTAGGCTTTAACTGAATCAAGACCAGCTCTGAGCAGTGGGAGACAATATATTAATCCATTGGAAGCACAGACTGCAGTCTTGTGTGTCACTGTGGTTTGTGTTGTGAATTTTTTTCATGTAAACAGGTAGGTAGCAATAATTTTTCTGCTGTATATGTATTTGTGGTGTATACATTTAGAAACCTCATGACAGTTGTGTGAATTGGGGTTTTTTTGTTGGTTTTCTTTCTTTGGTAGAAGTAGTATTTGTATCATTGCATGAAAGCACCTTGTTTTCCTTTATGTTTTCAGATCTCTAAGTTGATGGTATTCATTTTACAAATCATGTTCAGTGCCTGGACTTGCTTTAGTTATGAATGAGGGTGATAGCTCAAAGTCAAACAAATTTCATTCTTATTTCTGTAAGTAAACTCTCTTACAGTGTTGCTCCTTCTTGTTCTGTCTTCCACACAACCAGAATGGGCTGTTTAGTAAGTTCTTCTGCACTCTTTGCCTGATGGAATTAAGTTGCCTATCAGTATATGGAGGCTTCTTTATTTACAAGTTTTCCATTCGTTTTATCAATCCTGTTGTATTTACAAGGTAAGCAAATTATTATCTCCATTTCATTAGATAACCGATGGAAAGATTTTTAAAATTTTTTTATTTCAGGTATCTTAAAAATATGATTAGAACTCATAGGCATTAGCCACCTTCCTCAGTCATCCACAGCCTACTTTGGCTTTTTTATAACTTAGTTACAAGAAAAGAAAATATTCTAAGTCTTCTGGAACAGTATGTTAAATGTGTTTGAGGATGTTTTTTGCTTCCTTGATCCACTCTTTCTGGAGTTTGAAAAGAAATGATGCTTCTGCAAGAAATTTAATAGACCTATTTGCCTTCAGTTTAAGCTGTAAATGAGGAATGGATAAGAAAAGTGAAATGTGCTCCTTTCAGCTTTTTGACATGAACATAGGAAATTCCTCTGTCCTTCAGGTGAGCAACGGGATTTGTGTCTTCAGAGAGCAGCAGTAAGTGATGCTCTGAGAATACTGTGGCGAGTTTCTCAGAGCAGGTGCAGATTTATAAAGCTGGAAGGGAGAGAGGTTCTTTCAAAATTTTGTGTGGAAAAGGGTAAAAATAAGCTTTTTTGCTACAGCAACACTGGACAATAAGTTAAGCATTGTAAGCAAGGATTTCTTTTAAGTAATAAATTATGCAAATTAATGATGCTACTGGCACACAGAAATTCATGTTCTTGTCAGAAGAAGTTCTTTTTGTAGGTTCATGTGACAGTCCTTTCCAGGTAGTGATCTAGGTGTAGCACCTGAAGTGTGCAGGTGGAGGGAATACTCTGCTGGAATGACTGGATACTATCTTGGCCTTTTGTCTTTCTCTCTTACCCTCCCAACAAGAATACAAGGAACAATTTATGAAGCAGAATCGCTTCATAAGAAGCGTCCTTCTGTAAGATTTTCTTCCTTAGCTCCATCTTCTAACTTAGTGCTAGGTGTATTTTTTTCTGAAGAAATGCTGTCTGCATCCTTGACAGTGTGTGAATCTCATCCAGAAAGCAACTAGGCTGCATGTAATTCTCTTCAAGTCACTCTGTGTCGTGAAGCTAAGAAACAGGTTAGGAAGTATCATGGAAGTGCTAGTTTTAGACTAACTGCAGAAATGGAAAAATATTTGAAGATCTTATTTTACCATTTATGTTCTGGTTTTAGGGGAATGGGATATTTTTGGTCCTCCGTCTCCACAACTTCACCAAGATATAATGATATGTTTTTGTGTTCCTTATTTCTAGTTTTTTTTTTCACTTTTGGCAGTTTACAGCTTAAGACTGAAGTCCTATTATACAAGGGAATAATGCATGCAAGTATGTGAAGAGATGGGAACTTGGTAGGTGTCAGGTAAGGTCAGAGAAAGGAGGCATTCCTCAAGGATGATTGTGTTCCTCAAGGAAGGACAGTAGAAATGTACAGAAATACACAAAGTCATGCAGAAAGTCTCTGATAGCTCTTATAATTCTTTTTCTCTTCAAAATCAGTGAGTCTTTCCATTTTTCAAATCCATTATCGTGGGTTTTAAATGTGGTATGTGATAGTCTGTAAATCAGGGAAGAGATTTGAAACTGAAGGTAATCTTTAGTATTAAGTAAAATATTTCTAGTAGAGACAAGCTAAAAATAAGGCTTGAGGAGCCTAATGTGAGTATATGTTGTCCATGACAGGAATTTGAATATTAAATAAGCCATGTTAGAAAAGAAAAAAGAATTGCAATACTGCTGACTTAATGCATGGAAACTCAGGAGTCCCTGTGAAGAGTAAACACAGGGCTTCTGTTTAAATTGGAGAGATATGGATTTGATGGGTAGACGGTTCTGTGGATAAGAAACTGTTTGGATGGTGGTATTCAGAGAGCAGTGGTCAGTGGCTCAAAGTCCAGATGGAGATCTGTGACAAGTGGTGTCCCTCAGGTGTCCATACTGGGACCAGTGCTCTTAAATAATGATAATAATAATAGTGATCAATGATATAGACAGTGAGATCGAGTGTACCCTCAGCAAGTTTGCAGATGACACCAAGCTGAGTGGTGCAGTTGCCACACTGGAAGGATGGGATGTCATCCAGAAGGACCTGGACAAGCTGGAAACGTGGGCCTGTGTGAATCTCGTGAGGTTCAACAAGGCCAAGTGCAAGGTCCTACACCTGAGTTGGGGTGATCCCTGCTTGCAATACAGGATGTGATTGAGACCTGCCCTGCAGAGAAGGTCTTGGGATGCTGATTGATGAGAAGCTTGACATGAGCTGGCAATGTGTGCTTGCAGCCCAGAAGGCCAGCCGTGTCCTGGGCTGCATCAAAAGCAGTGTGGCCAGCAGGTCAAGGGAGGTGATTCTGCCCCTCTATTCCTCTCTTGTGAGACCTCATCTGGAGTATTGTGTCCAGTTCTGGAATCCTCAACGTAAGAAGGAGGTGGAGCTGTTTAAACAGGTCCAGAGGAGGGACACAAAAATGACCAGAGGGCTGAAGCACCTCCTATATGAGGACAGGCTGAGAGAGTTGGGGTTGTTCAGCCTGGAGAAGAGAAGGCTCTGAGGAGATCTTGTAGTGACCTTCCAGTACTGAGAGGGGCAGCAGGAAAGCTGAGGAGGAACTGTTTACAAAGGCTTGTAGTGATAGGACTAAGGGCAATGTGTATAAACTGGAGAGGGGCAGATTTAGACTAGACCTAAGGAGGAATTTCTTTGCTATGAGAGTTCGCACTGGCACAGGTTTCCCAGGGAAGTTGTGGCTGCCCCATTCCTGGAGGTGTTCAAGGCCAGGTTGGATGGGGCCTTAGACAGCCTGGTCTGGTGGGAGGTGTCCCTGCGCATGATGAGGGGGTTGGAACTAGATGATCTTTAAGGTCCCTTCCAACCCAACCCATGCTATGATTCTTTGACTTGTGCACAGCTGTGAGAAATTAATCTTTGTCCCTTCTGTGCCTGGTGAAGTGGGTAGTAGAGGTGTTCGTTCTGTCTGTGAGTCTGTACCTATGTTACCCATTATGCTTTACAGAAAAGGCTGTATAAACCTTGTTGAAATACTTCATTAAAACCAACCTTTCCATTGCTGTGAGCCAAACCCCAAAAGAATGCGTCCGCCTCCAGACTCTCCCATTTCTTTTCTGCTTATCCCCATGTAACGCGCTCTGAATGCTGGCTGCTGCCCTTTCTCCTGAGGGACTGCTGCAGGAGGTAGGGAGGTGCTGAAGGCTTCTGAGCATTCCATATCATTGTCAGAATATGTTCAGCCCTAACTTCCACTGAGACACAGCCACAGAAGTCTGGATCCTCCCTGAAGGAGGACATGGATCTCAAGGAAAAACAGGTTGCTAATGGTGTGCAGCTGGTCTGGTGTGGCCTAAAAAATCTGACCCTGAGCGTCGCTCTGCAGGATGCAGAGGAAAGGGGGGATGGAAAGCAGTAATGAGTCTGTTGTTGCAAATGAGGCAACAACTGCCTGATTGACACTGAGGGCTCCTTGTTGCTTCTTCTGCTCTTAAATGCAGCTGTGGAGAATGAAGAATTGAGGAAGGGAGGGAGAAACCAGCTTAACCAAGCATAAATTACATTTTGAGTGTCCAAAGAGGTAACGGGCATAGATTAAAAAACAGTAAAATTCCATCTGAACACAAGGAAATTTTTGTCCTATAAGGGTGCTCAAACACTGTAGCAGGTTGCCCAGAGTGGTTGTAGAGGTGATCTCTGTGGAGCTATTCCAGATGCAATGGGACATGGTTCTGGGCAGCTGGTTGTAGCTGGCCCTGCTTGGGTGTGGGCGGGTGGGCTAGGTGATCTCCAGGGTTCCCTTCCAACCTTACTTGCGCTGTGACAGCTTCTTTAATATTCAGATCTATTCTTTAGCTGCCAATGTGGAACACTTGGGAAGTAATTACAAATGCCCCTGCTGGGGCAAATGCTGCTGCTGGGTAATCACAGCAGTTTTAATTGTGTAGGGAAAGCATCCAAGTGTTAAAATACTTAATTGACTAAACTCCCAGATTTAAGCAGCAAAAGCAAAAAAAACCCACCAGCGCTCCCAAGCCTTAAGAGATTTTTGCTTTGGGTTTTTAACTCCTTAAAATATTAGCAGTTATGAGAATGAAAGGTAGCTTTAATGTAACTTATAAACAATGAAGTCACTAAAAAGAAACAACTTAAAAAATTAAAAAATAATTTATCTTTTTCCCCCAGTTCCTTCTAGTTTTACCACAAGGTGAAATCCAAAAATTATCTTATGAAAAATGAAGGTAAAGATATGCAGGGACGTGCAAGGAGGAACAGCAGAGAGACTCCTAAGAGATACCCACCAGACTCTGCCATCTGTTTCTTTCGGCTCACAACTAATAAGACATGAGATAATTTGAACGAACTTTTCCGTAACTGTTTCTTTCCTAGGCTCTTTCAGTCTTCCCCTGTCTGCGTTTTGTATAGCTCTCAGAAAGACTGCACTGCAGTAATTGGCAAGGAGGGAATTACTAGGAGGCAAAATCAAGCTATGATGGCTCCTCTTGCAGTGTTCTGTTGCCGAGATCTGCATTTGGAACAGGAGATAATGAACGACTGCCTTCAGGTTCCTGGTTTGGAGATCTGACTCCTTGGAAAATAAAAAAGGATGTGGATAAGTGTTCATTTAGTGTCCGTAGTGTGTGCATGGCATGCTGTACAGCCATTAAAGTTTCGGATGCAGTGGTTTGTTTTTTTTCCTTGATATGAAACACTTGCAGTTTCTACCTAATACTTTTGTTTTTAATCCTCTGTGCTCAGACAGTGGAGAATAAGGTAAGGTACTTTTTGTTGCTTAACGTATAAAGGGTATTAGGAGTAATTTCTGCACGTTGTAGCATGTGATTATAACTGCATTCTGTTGTGAAGTAAAAGGTTTGATTACTTTTTCTATTGCTTGTAACTCATGGAAATTCCTTGTAGTAAATGCCCTGAATTATCTGGTATATTAAAGTTGACAAGCAGTTATTTGTGCTTCATATGTTTTAAAATATATTTGGAGACAGTTTTAACTTTGATTATCCAATCTAATAATGGATTGTTTTCAAGAACAATGTTCTGGGAACATTGTTTTTATGTTACTCTTAAGAGCTAAATCTCCTGATCCTTCCTATGTTTTATCCAAGTCTGGATATTTTTTTGATACCAAAATTTTAAGGGTATAGTGCTGTCATAATGTTGCTGTTTAGCTGCAGAGTGCACTTGTTCAGTTAGAATGAAACATTGGAGGTGCCCAGATTCTGTGAATCCAAAGATTGGTGTGTTGAGAGAGGAAGGAGAGGCTGGAAGCACAAAACTCCCTGTACTAAATTCAACTGTGTAGCTAAGAATATGAATAGACATTGACCAAGTCAATCATAATTGATACATAAACTCAGGGTAGGAGCTTGAAAGAGCTTTAGAACTTAAATTCCTTGCAATTACTATGTAAATGTTTAGTACAGAAATTCGTAAAGTAATTCTTCCAGGTATCAGAAATGATGGGCTGATTTGCAATTTATATACCATTTTTGGTGGGTAAACTGGTACAGTTGCAGATCTCCTTTTCATTTGAGTAAGAGTTTATTTTTTTTTTAGTTTTCTGTGAATCTCAGTGCTGGGCTGTTTTTATAATAGTGTGTTTTTAGAATGAGCTAGACTGGGCTTTCCTTGGGCAGTGTGTTTCTTGTAAAGGACTTCTTTGCCTGTTACTGAATACCATTCTGGTTCAAAGTAGCATGGCTGTTACTTTGTTAGCAGCAGTAGCCTTTCTTTTCCACCTCCTGAGGAGCAAAGGTGAATTGTAGCATGTGACAAAGATTAAAAAAACCCTGAGAAATCCCCACAAAAGCCTCATTTGTAGCTCTGGAAGTTCTGGCATTTCTTCTGACTAGATAAATGTTATCTTGATCTCATGCTCAAGTCACTTATTTTAGACATGATAATAAGAATGAGAGCCCAGCACATTTAGTGACAGGTATCAAATCCAATGACTGTCTGCGCTTCCATAACCAGCTCTGTGTAACTGTCGAGGCTGATCCGTCTTTGCAGCATTCTGTACAGGATGACAGCTGGGAACATGCTGCCGAGGTGGGCCCTTGGTGCTGGCATGCTTAGTGTCATCTGGGAACGTCGCTGCTCTGGCACTATGGAATAGCTGCTCAGATTTGTCAGGGTTCACTGACACTGTTGGACTCTGTGGTAGGTGGATGCAGACTTCATTGACAAGATTTGAGAAGCTAAAATTCTTGCAAAGATGTGGTTTGATGGTGTGTACTTTAACAGCTAGGTGAGGTTTAGTGCAACGTGAGCACAAAATATTGTCCTTGAAACATAAATATGAAAGAGACTGTGTGTACAGTTGGCCCAGGCACTGTTGTAGTATTTCTTGCATCTCAACTTTGCTATCAACATTAAGGAATGCATGTAGATAGGGATTGATGGAGATTTGTATTAATTATGCTTTCAGACTCTTTTCCTCTGTGCCTGTAAAAATTCCAGGATCAAAGAGGCTTCCCTAAACCAGATTGGGTTTTTCTCATGTTTTATTTTAATATTGTCATAGAATGGGCTTTTTTAAAGAAACATTCTGCAGAACAATTAGTTGCTTTTCCAGAATTGAGCTGATGTTTCCAAATGGAATTTAACAGGCATTACCAGGAAAAGGGTGCTGCTATGAAGAATTTGTGCAGTCTTTAATGACATGGAATATGTCTATGTGGAGAAGTTTGTATGTGTGTGAAGGAAGGAAAAATTAATTGTGATTTTTACTTTGTGCATGTCCTTCTGTAATGCTGTTTTGTTGGGAGTCCTTTGTGAACAGTAGTGGAGGAAACAACAGTGGTTTGAAAAGCACGTTAACTATAATGTTCTTTATGTTCTTTTTTAAAATTTATTGTTAAAATTAGTTTGATACTTCCTCAGTTTCATTAGACTAACTTTGCAGATGCTGAGAAACCTGTTATAGGTTTTTTGAATATAGGTAACATGACTTAAACTTTTCTTTCTTCAGGGCAAAGAAACTGAGCAAACTATAGCAGAGCTCCCCTTATTGTCAAGAGTAAAGAGAATGCTAACAGAGCATTGAGAAAGCCTGTTCTCCTTTCTCCTCAAGCTGCTGATCAAATGATATTCAAATAAAACGAAGGAAATGTAAGCAATAAGAGAGTCTTCCAAATCTGGGGGAAGGGAGGGCTGTTAGTGTGGGGGGGTGAAAAAAATATGTAAATTTAATCAAGAAACTGTTACATGAACTTCTGAAATCAAAAGCTTTTTTAAGCTAACCAGTCCCCTTTTAATACTGAAATCTCTTCAGCTGTTTTTCAAGGATAATTGTTATGTGAGAAGTAGTTATTATTTCCAGACTGATTCAGAGTTTACCTGGTAGGATATAGCTGATGGAGAGGTTAAGAGTCAGTGAGTAAGAATAAAGGCTGGGCTGGGAGGAGGATGAGAACTATCAAGGATTTCAACCTTTAAGTTATTCTATTAAGTGAGATAGTGATGAGCTATTTAAATGGAAAAGGGTCATGTAACCTGTTTTTAAGTGGCTTCTAAGAAAAATACATATACTTTATGGGATTGTATTACTGCTCATTCAGAGACTTCCCTTTAATCTTCTAATGCCTGTAACTTCACTTGTGGGTTGCTTGAACCTGTGTTCATGTCTATGTCAAATTCTGTAGCGGCACTGCCATAGCTTTGTATGAAAATTCTGGTAACGTGTGGACTTCGAAGGAGAAATACTTACTTGAAATTATAAGTTGGTCTACTTTCTCTCATAAAGTGGGAGTTTTTGCCTTTTTTTGAGTGCATGGCTGAACTGAACTCAAACATCGTGATCTGCTAGTTAATGGTTTGGAGAAAAATTGCTACTACATTTACTTAGGGGTTTGAGAGTTTTATTTATTTATTTTTTTTCTCCTGAAGCATGAGCGTTTGGAGAGAGAACATTTTACTGCATTGAAGTAGATAGTTAGGATTTATGTGAGGTATTTTTCCACTTGCCAGCCATCTCAAGCTTTGATGAAAATCTCCTTTTAGCCTTGGCTTTTAATTCAGCTTCTAGTCATGCCACAATGCTTTCCCTTTACGTCAACAATTTAATGCAATTTTTTGTGAGAATGAGCATTTATTTTGATGTCTTTGGTCTGAATTTTCACGTACAACACTTGGTTTCCATTGCACTCCTGCTATGATGAAAGATAGATGCCCGGAGAATATATTGCAAAAACCTGTGTTCGTGATTTGTGTGTTGTGCTTCAGTGTAAAATTTGAATGTTGTAGTGGAGGGCTTGATTGAAACTGCCACTCTAAGCCCTGTAGATGAGAGAAAAGAGGGTTGTATAAGGAGATAGTATAGGTGTACAAAAAGGCTGTATTACTAGAGATAAGCTCTTACTTTCACGTTGTATTCACGTTCACGGTGTATTCAGCTTAGGCCACTTTTTAAAAAAATATATCTGGAGATAGTAAAAAATTGGGTGATGACATGTGATTAAATATTTAAAACATTCTTTTGGGAAGAGAGAGAAAATTGGGATTGTCCTCATTTAGCTGAACTTAGATACAGAGTATTTGCCTTAATTATAGCTGTTGTTGGCCCTCTCTAAGCGTGCTAATGAAATCCCTTACTTAGTGGGACATAGAAGCTGTTTGGAGTGATAACAAAATGTATTCTTGTTCCAAAATAGGATAACCTTCACTTATACTTCTTTGCCAACAGCTATGCTGGAGATAGCAGTGATTAGTAAAATTCTGGTGTACTTAATACCCAGGAGAATAAATTATTAAAACTATATAAGAACAAAATACAGTATGAGTTTGTGTATGACTGGTTTCATAATTCCTCCCACACCCCCCCCCCCCCCCCGAATAACTGTCTTGAAAAGTGGAAGATAAAAAAAAAAACCAAAAAAACCTAACCAAAACCCACACCAAATCAAAAAACAAGGGAAAATAAGTTTTTGATGCTGTATAATTAACCTACATAACACTAGGAATTCTCTGCTCTTGGCCCCAGAATAGTTGGTTCTAGAGTTAGAGACGTATGGAGGAAACAGGAATCGTGCTCAACAGATGCTTTGTTGGTACCTTTTTGGTAGTTTTTTCTTTTTTTTCTTTTTTCCTCCATCTGTTGAATGTTGCTAGACAAGTTTCAACTATGTCTACTGATAACAAATACTGCTGTTCCCTAGGCTTGAATGAAATTGTGACAGGACGTCAGCCTGTGCTGTAGGCTATGAGCTTGTCAACTTGTGTGTTGTAGAGGACTGTGGGAACTGAATTGTTCCTGGGTTTATGGATGTATAGTGGCATTTTTGATGTATTTGGGGACTTCGTACTATATTGTAGGAAGTACATTTATGTGTTTTTAATTGGGTTCAATTTGACTCTTTCTTAAAGTCCTCTCGAGACACCAGTAAAAGGAGCTTCCAAAACAATGTGAAATTAGAAGAAAGCATTTTTCGAAGAAGGCTTTGTAATAGTATTGTTGTGGTTCTGCTTATAGAAACCTCTCTAGCTGGTTATCTATAATAACAAACCTGGTGTTTTCAAATACTGAAATTTTTTATGGATCATAAACTATTTTGCTGTAGTTTTTAATTGGAAAGTATTACTGGGGGATGGAAGAGCTTAGTTTTTTTTGAAGCTAAGAAGGGCAAGCAGCTGGTTTCTTATACAGACTTCTAGGAGGATTTAGACTGGAGACAAATCTCACTAGAAGAGTCATCTAAAAATAATACTTCCTGCTGATGTAGGAAGTATTCATGCCAGGGATGCTATAAAGGTAAATATTTTGCTTATTTTACAGTTTTGTGGAAACAAAGTGGTAAAATCCTAAAATCATGTAGCCGTTCAGCTACTGATGTAATATTGGAAGCTTTGTTGCCTTAATCCAAGTTATTTGCCAAAAGCAGGGAATGAGCACTATCTGTCTTCTGAAAAGTCTTTAGCAATGCAACATCATTTGAATTCTCATCTTAGGACTTAAGCCCCTTGCTCTAGCAGTGGGTGTCCTTTGCATACTTTTAAATCTGGCATTTGCTCCAACTGGAAGTTACTCTGCATTCTGCATAGCTAGGCAGAATAGACTAGCATGCAATATCATGCAAGCAGATAGTCTTTATCAGCATAAATTCTCCATGGAATTTAAGTGTTCTCATCTAATTTCTAGTGCAACGCATGGAAGATTTCAGATTTGAATTTTGAAATATAAAAATGTGTACTGGAATGCTGGTGAGAGGTTGAGATCTGCGCATGAATGACTGTCTTTGAGGCAATTTGATGTTAAATAAAATATTCTGATGATGTTGTTTATTGTTGCTAGTTTCTAGGAATTTGATTAGTTTTTAGGGCAGTATGAAAAAGTAATTATTTCTTAACTATGTTTGTAGTATAGCAGTGGACAACTGGATGAAATGGAAGAGCAGAAAAAGGTTTATGTTGGTGAGTTAGTTTTGGTAGGACACAGGATGAGTAAATTCTTTGAGCTAGATGCAGGCTTAGGAAACTTATTTTGGTTAGAGTGGAAAGAATTTCTTGTGGAAGTGAGGTATGGTGATCTCGTGTTTTCAGGGATAGCCACAAATCAAGTTCCAAAGTACTCGATTTTATCATTGAATTAAAAAAGTGCAGTGCCATACTTAAAGTTGCATTCTGTTTCATTTACCAGCTTCCTCTATACTCTGTGGTGTTCAGAATGTTCTAGGAGGATTATTTTGTTAAACATCAGCTGCATCTTAAATTACCTTCTCAAGAATTAAAAAAAAAAATTAGTTAACTTTCCTGTAATTATTTATGATAAGCTTCTTGAAGTCCTTTGAGTTTTTTGTTTCCTGGTCTCTGACACCTTTGCCTTCACATGCTTTCTTCTAATAATTGCAAAAGATAAGGTAAAGAGCTTGAAGACAGGCAGTGCCTCTGCTTAGATTTCAAGGCTGGGTTAGTTAAGAGTCAGCACAGATGGACTCTGCTAGAAACTGGCAACGCGGAAACTACTCGTCATGCACTTGCCAGTCATCACAGTAGATAGATTGTGATTTGAGGGATCTGTTGCTTTTCTGCTAGACTTCTGAAATTTCATTAGGTTTGAAGCTGAGGAAGTCTTTGAGTGGAAACGAATAGCATTCATTGATAAGTCTTGATTTAAAAATAGTAGAAAGGCAACTGACAATAACTTTAAAAGACAGCAAAATTTTTTGATTCCTTCTTGATGATTTCAGAGATTAGGACTTCAGTGTTTTAAGTTGGTATCTGAAACAACTTGCTTTTAAATTATAAATTGTGCAGCAGATATTTCTCGAAGACACTCCTCCAGGGACCGTTTCTAGGTCACCGGGGGATTGGACATCTTTTTCTAGAAGTGTATGCTTTGGGCAGAATTATTTGGATGTGCCTTTTGTTGTAATCCTTGTTAGGATTTGCCATGGCTAGTTCAAATTTAGATAATAGCAAGTATAAGTGGGAAACATTGTAAACAATTTCTCTTTTGCGTGTATGTGATTGGACGTTGCTGCTTGTAACACGAATCAATTACTTTTGTGCTGTGCAAGAGAGATAAAAGAAATCTTAGGCTTGCTGTAAAATGAGAAGTGGAGGAAATCTGGACTGATGGAAGTAACTTTCCATAAAAGCAGAGTATCCAGAATGCAAATATAAACTGGTTTTGCTAGTTCTGTCTTCAAATCAAATGGATGTTTTTCTTCTGTGGCAAATTAGAACTTTTCCTTTGTAACCAGAGCCACAAGTTAAAAAAAAAAAAAACCCAGCAAACCCACTGTGTTGATCTACTTCCTCCACATGGGACTGGCATATGTATCTCAGTTATTGATTTTCCCTGAAGAGCAGAGGAAGGGATTAAAGTACACTTTGTCCTATGATTGTCTTTTGATCTTTCCTGTTGTTTAAGTACGTTTACTAAAAACCTCATATAGAAAAATGAATCCCAAATGGTGGTTGATTTCATTGGCAAAGTGCAATAACTTTGTTTATTTTCTCTTTTCTCTCCTGCACCTGTAAACAAGAAACCAAACTGGCATTCAAAATGCAGAAGAAAGTATACAGGGCGAGCTTGGACAGCGTGTCTTTATTTGTTGTCTTGTGACCCAGGCTTTCAAAGCTAAAGAGGTCTTTTGATTTTTAAAAGAGGATTTTGATTTCTTGCACTTCAAATGGCTTTATACTGTGTTTTGGGAGCCCACTGAGATTACAAAGTAATTATTGAGAGCTGTAGATAGGAAGCGTAAGTCAATACATGAAGACTTTGTTTTTACTACTGCCTCAGGCTGAATCTTAAAGCCATTCTGCCAGTCCATATGTCGTGATTCTAAAGAATGCTGTTAACTTTCGAGGTAGTTGAACATAGTGCCATGTAAAAATAAGCCTTCCTAAATTTCACTGAATTACTTTCCTTTTGTCTTTTTTTTCTTTAATAGTTAAAATTGAATCCCTTCTAATGTTTTTTTCTCATCAGTGCAGGGTATGTTAGACTGAAAAATAATTCTATTCAATGCATTATTGAGTAGTTTCAGTCTCTGGGCTCTTAGAGAATCCAAACATTATTATTTATAAATATTCCAATTCTTATCTCCTAATACTGATGTAATTGCTTTGTACATCTATCCAACGCTTTCTTTTCTGTTTAGAATCCAGAAATCTGTTACATGCAGGAGAGTATGTATTGGAGCTGTTTCCATGAAAGTATAGTCTAGCAGGATTGCTAAATCGTCTTCCCTCTGCTGGGATGCTGGTTTGTTTAATACTGCAAGACACTTCATGTGAATGTGTAGACTCACCTTTAAAAGAAATAGAGCCAAGGAAGTGATAGAAAGTTAAAAGAACAAAGCAGTGTAAAACTTGGCTTCACTTTCTGCAATTCAGTCACTATGCAAACTAGAACGTGGGAAAGATGCATTGTTGACATTCCAGTGATGTGCATTCTTTTGCAAGAATACCAAGATAGCAGTTTTGGTTATACTTCTGATTGTCTAGTTCAGATAGGAGAGGAAGGATAAGCCTATACCATCAGAGATAAAAATAGTTTTGCTCTTTGTTCAGTGATTTTTACAGAATACAGAGATTGTGATGTCTGGTTTGAGAGCAAAGCAGGTCATATATCATAACAGGGATTTTCTACATAAAAATATCACACCATAATTGCTATAATAAAAACTCCTCAAGGAGGGGTGTTTAGCACCGAAACTGGTTCCTTGGAGAGGTTGTGGTGCCTTCACCCTTGGAGTTTTTGAAAACCCAGCCTTGGACAACGTGATCTAACTTAGAAATTGACTTTGCTCTGACGGCTGGGCTGGGTAACTTCGAGGTGTCTTCCAACCTCAGTGTCTGTGTGATGCTACACAAATAAGTGACTGTGAGGAACTTGCAAATGGCAGAAGCTTGTTGTGTGGAGAATACTCAGCGTCTTGTGTATGTTTTCAAATAACTCTGTCCTGCTTGTCTGTCTGAGTAGTGCTTTTTCCTGATCTTCATCTGTTCTATTAGGTATATGATCTCAAGGTCACCTTCACGATTCATTTGCATTAGTTTATGCAAGGAAGGTGGGTGCTTATGGAAGCATAGGGCAAAGTTTGCAGTAGTTAAAATACACAATTTATTTTAACTCAAGGAAAAATAAATTTTAAATACTAATGCTGCTTTTATATTTGCATAGGAATTAGACATAGTATTTGAATGTTTTGCATAAAAAGAAGATACCGAGTGCTCCCATGTTTTTGACTGTGTACAGTTATATCTAGCGTTGGTGACCAGCAATATTTCCCCATCGTTCCCCGCCCCCATTAGAATTTCTGCTGATCCTATATATGCTGTATAGAGGCAGCAGGCGGTGCTTCAAACATGACAAGTGTATGGAGGAAAAAAAGTACATCAGTAGATGCCCTGTACAAACTAGAAGAGGGAAAGCACCAAGGCCTCTGACCTTGTACAAGTTAAAATTAATGTGTGATCTTCTGCTTTCAAACCTGCTGCCCCAGTGCTGCTTCGGTCACTGCCTAGGTATTTTGGAGGAGTATTTGCATTTTATTTATTTATTGTTATTTGCTGCCCCTGTCCAGACTCAGTGGTGAGGCTTTTACCAGAACACCATGCTGAGGGGTGCCTAGATGCTGTGAGAAAGGGCCTCTGTGTTAAGGCATCCTCATCCTTAAGCGCCCTAGAGTCAAGATTCCCATGACAATCTCCCTGCTTCACTTTAATTTATTTTGACATGTGTGCACTGAGCAAACGGATAATATGTTGTCACCAATGTACTGCTTTCAGCTTCCATTATTGTTTTAACCGGTTGTCAAGGCATGACAGTATATGTTGCATAGTACAATCACACTAAGAAGTAGAAGCAGAACCAAGCCAGAAGACTTGTCTAGGAGATGGTGAAAGACAGGCATACATTCTTTTCAGTAAGTATGTGCTAGGAATTTATTAGAAGCTATAAAATCGTAGAATCCTGAAATACAAGACAAAGGAAAAGTTCAGATTGTTTTAATAATTTAATTTTAAGGTAAAGATTTCTGGGTGATAACTTGAAGCAATAATTCTTGATGATAGGAGGCGTATGGGCTAGGAAGACTGAAGATTTGGAAATAGCACTCCAGGTATCTAATTATTTGGCTCTCTGAGAGTATCCTGTAAAGTACAGAAGAAAATTCTGTGATGAGTGAAACTGATGAAGTCTTAATTTCCTAATAATCTGTGTTCAACATCCTTTTTTTTACTTTCCCCTCCTCAACAACAACAAATAATTAAAATACCTCCAACCCACCCTCTGCCTTTATAATATTGGAAGTGACTAACACTATGAAGTTTGTCTGGGCAAGAGGGAGCAGGTAGTCTTGGCTGGTTTGGATGTATTTCTGTACTGACTGGCCAACTGATAGACCATGCAGAGATGGCGATGACTGAAGTTGCACTTTTATAGCCTCTTGCTCACTGGGACACTACCTCAAGTTTCTCTTTCTGTTCCCCACATAGCTTCACACTTTCATGAAACCTGTCTGTCCAGTTGGTTCCCAAATGTTTTTGAGAGGCTAGGAGGAGAGACAGGGCAATTACAAGCCTTATCTCATTAAAAGCTGGTCTAAAAATCATACCCCATGGTACAAAAAAATGACCTAGTTAGCATGAAGTACTGAAGTTTGTGTGATTTTACACTTTTTAGATAAGAAAATTGAATCATCACATTGGTCACTTCTGCTGTGATCCTTAGCTCTCTGTCCAACTTCAGGTTTCTCTTTCAGAGCTTAATTTAGATATTGTGCTTGCAGTGCTGTTGTCTTTGAGTAACCTCAGTTCTCAGTATAAATTGTAATTTGTACTAAAAGCCTTTCTGTCTTGACACAACCTAATTTAGTTATTAGTTTTATGTTGTCCTTTTCTTCTATAGTGTAACAAAAACATTTATTTGAAGTAACTTCTTGACTTTTTCTTGCATTTTAAAACTTCATCAGAAGTTTATATGCTTTATATTGTCAATATATTGAACTGTATTCATGCAGAGCTTGCTAGGTGCCAAATCCTGTTGTGCCCTTTGCAGTCAGATTTTTGGGAGTGTTTTAGATTACGCAAGAGTTAATTTTTTTTTCTCTGGGATTTTTTAGATGCAGATTTATTTTGAATTTTTAGAGAACTTTTATTGTATTTCTGTGTTACATATTGGTTTTATTCCTGAAGAGCAAATAAAAAATACATGTGATATAGTACAGAACACTAATGCAGATTTCTAGGATGTTTGCCCTCTTTACGGTAAGAACAGCATAGTTGCTTAAACAAGGAAAGAGCAAAATGCTTTTTGTTTGGGAACTCCCGTGCTTTCTAATTCTTGGAACATCTTTGTCGGTTAATCTACTTTTGGTTCCAGTTTCTAACTCTCTGTACTAATGTCAGTATGAGTTAAGTAACAATTACTTGTTCTAACCTTATTTACATTGTATACGGCATGGAATATTAACTGAAGTCCAGCATCAGGTACATGAGTATTAAACAAGAGTAGTGACAAAAATGGAGCTCAGTGAGACAAGACAGACTTGAACAAGCGATGTCACCCATCTGATGACCAGAACAGTCTCTGGTTCTGTTCCTCTACAGAAACATGAATATCAGCATATGCTGGCTGCAGGGAGGTGGCTGAAAGAATGATTGACAGTGAACAGAACTGACCTTGGTTACTGTGCCTGTCATTATTCTTATCCATCCTAGCAGGTGATTGTCCAAGATTTAACTGTTAAGAGATCTAAAAGTCATAGTCTTCATATTGTGATGGGTTTTTTTCCAGGGAAAGAGTATTGGAGCTTAAGAACTAGCTAGTGGTAAATTAGGAGTTAAGATTTAGCTTACTGAACAAACAAAAACCAGCGTCTTTTGACTTGACAGCTTGCTATACCATCAGGAATCAGAGGCCCCTATCAGAACTGGCCTATCTTGAATTCTTCTCCCTGCTTTCTCACAGTGTGTCATCTTCACTGCTGTAAGTGCATAGTATCTTAGTGAGGTGTGACTTCAAATTGCTTCTCCTTGGCAGTTTGAAACATGATTGTGGTGGTATAATCCGAGTCCTGCTGTTAAAGATTCCTGAAAAGGAAAAGAAGACATTGCAGATGACGCCCTGTAGTGGTATGTAAACTAAAATGCTCTTTGCAAAAGAGTGGTGACTGAAACATTTGTTATCTGGATTTGCTTTCACCACTGATCCCTTATACAGGTGTAAAAGTGTGGGGAGGGATGCATGAGGGATTAGCTCTGTGCATACAGTACTTTGATTTGTGTGGACAATTTGGTAGACATCACATCTCTATACCTCATCGATAAATGAAATTATTCCTTATAAGAGGTTTTGGTGTTCTTTTCAGCTCAGTACTCTGTTCTATTTTATTGTAGTACATCATGAATGGCTTGCTGGTTTTGCTGCATAAGAAAAATAATTTCTTTGGAATATTGTGGAAGAGAATTCCTCACCAAATGGACTAATATGATGCTGTTCTTGTTTAGCTTTTTTGATCTGACATAATTCTTCATAAAACAGAAATACAAAAACTGAGGTACGCAAATCTAACCATTAGGCATATTGCATAGTACATTTTACTTATCAGTGTGCTTTCTGGTTGTTTGCTGTGACAAGATATCCAGTCAATCAGTTTGAAAAGTGGAGTCCTATGGAGCCCTATGCAACTTATTTTGGAGTGAAGTCTCTTGCCAGCTGACAGTCCATCCCCTGAGCAGTTTTGTATCTCTGTGAAACTCTCACCTGCTGCTCATTTGGCATTTGTTACTCTTTCTCTGTTAAGTGTTCAATATTCTCCTCCTCACCCCTGCCTGCCTCCTTATGACTAATTATTCATTTTCTGTGATGAAATCATGTTATTGGAAGTCTTCACATCTTTAATAAACTTTAGCCTCTTTTTGTTTGGAAGAAGCTTATGGGGAAAATGTGCGTTTGGTAGTTGTGTTGTATGACTTTAAGACCAGGAATTTTTGCTCTCTTGACTCGCCAGTTCTACTGTCAGCATCTCTTCTAGTGCCTCTCTTTTCTGAATTCTTTTGTGGGTCAGAATCTGGCCATGCCTTGTTTTATTCTGGAATTTTAAGGAAAGTCACACTCCCTGTGTTGTTCTTAACAGCCAACATGCTTTAAGCTGGCTTTTGACTTCAAGAGTTGATGGGATGGTAGGGGTCTTGAATATGATAAAAGAAAATGCAGTTGGAGGGGGAAAAGAAAACCTATCTACAAATTGTAACTCAGAGAACTGAAAACCTTTACAGATTTCTGAACTGTAAGTGCCAAATGAAGCTTTTCCAACTTTTGTGCATAAGAAGCAGATCCATAGATAGCTAAGGCTTACCAGTCCAGTTGCTTATAGATTTACACCTTTTTTCCTATCTTACTAATCTATTTTTCTTTTACAATCACAAAAATGTTCCAAGTCCAAAGTTCATGATTGGATTCCTCTCTGTCCAGTTGCAGATGTTTGGCAGTGGCAGTCATGTCTTAGGCTATCTCAAGCAAAACTACTTCTGTCATTTGCTTTCCTTTCTTGCCCATGGCACTTCTCTTAACTTCCTTGTCTCTCAGCCCCTTGTTCTCAGCATCACATCTCATTTCTTGTGGGCTACTTGCAACCCCTTGAATTGCCTTTTCATTGTCATCATTATATATTTTCTTATGCTTGCTGTTGAAGCTCTAGTCGAGCCTTTTCTTACCTCCCTGGTCTGAAATAATCGTAATTTCCTCATTGAGAAATGCAAGCTACTGCTCAGCACTGGGGTGTTGTTTTTTTTTTTTTTTTGGTTCTATACCAAAAGCATAGAGGCAGAGATGATCTACAAGAAAATGTTGAATGCAACATATTGTTTTGGGCTTAGTGAGAGAAGGTAGATAACAAAAAAGCATGTACTAAAAGGCTTGTGTATTTGGGATGTGAGGCATTTGACTCCCTTTGTGATACTGATGGACATACTCTTGTAACTGAGAAATGAATTCGGCCTCACTTATTTGTTTTGCTTCTTAAAGCTGAATTACAGCTGTAGTGATTGAGGCAACTGTAGGGCAGCGGAATAGATTTATATTTCAAGTTAACATGCAGGGTGATTTGAAATACGTATTTGTCTTGTGAACAGGCGGGCATGTCCCTTACATAAATAGGTGTGCTTTCTCCTTCACGTGCTGAGTTTGACTACTTACACATGTTTGACTACAAGATAAACAAGGAAATTATTGAAAACGGGTTTTAAAATTTAACCTAGAGTATTCCTCCTCTGTTGCTCTGCTAGTGCTTTGCATGCTGACCTGGAAGAATTGCAGTCCAAGATAATAGGTGCTGTAATTCAATCTTCAGCTGCATTTATTATTTTCTCAGCTGCCTGTCAATTGTGCTTAGTCTTGGTGAATTAATCGGGTAAAAACCTGTTGTTTTGTTATAAAATAGACTTAAAGCAGCATGTAGACTTGGCTACAGCATGAGATTGACAGCAGAAGCTGGTAATGGAGCTGTGTAGATTCCAGATACTGTGTAGGACACTGATGGTTGTGTGCTTTGTACAGTGGCATCTGAGAAGTGTTACATGTGTGGTACTGCACCAGTGCACCACCACGCTCCTCTCTGCTTCCTCCAATTGTATAACTTCAATATTAAGGGCATTTTCCAGAGGGGGAGAAAGATGAAGGAATACAAATTTTGTTGATATTTGTTTCTAGAGTGACACTTATAATTAACTAGAACTTTACTTTCAGGAATAAGTTTTAATTCATGACCTCCTAGAGTCTTTGAAAAATGTAGAATACTGTACAGATTTGCTATGCTTAATAGGTGGTTGTGTATGTATGTTCACATGATGTGTGGACATGTATTTGTTCTGTTGTTTACTTCGTGTATTTATGTACTGTCTCAGAGTGATGTATTTGTTTTATTTTAATGGAATAGGAGATCTTAATTTCTCAAAAGTTTTCTCATTTTTGCTTCACAGAAACAGTCTTAGAGCATGGACACCAGTAAGAAGACAGAACCTCCTTTATCTGTAGAAATGGTACAGCAAAGGGCCAATCCTGATCACAGTGCTTCAGCATCAATTTATGTTCCAGAGCAAGGTGGCTACAAAGAGAAATTTGTAAATGCTGTGGAAGATAAGTATAAATGTGAAAAATGTCACCTCATCTTATGCAATCCTAAACAGACTGAATGCGGACACAGATTCTGTGAGACTTGCATGAATGCCTTGCTAAGGTATGTTTTTTGTTGTTATAGAACCTACTGATACCTTTAAATTATGTGAACTGCTGAAAATAGTGTGGACACCGTTGTAGTTTTAGAAATAAGTTAAGCTAATGCCCTGACTTGAAGCAGCCTCTTGCTTGATGATTTGTTTTCTGTATGCTGGTGCAGGCATTTGTGTTCTCCTCCGAGTCATGATGAGACAACTGAGCTTCCTATGAATATTGTGTACACAGTTGTTGAAGGGGTCTAATTCCATGTGCCAAGTCACTTTCCATCATTTATTAGCAGTCCTGGCTAACTGGATAGCTCCCAGTTGACTGGAGATTGGCAAATGTGGCACCTGTCTACAAGAAGGGCTGGAAGGAGGATTTGGGGAACGACAGGCCTGACCTTGGTAGCTGGGAAGATTACAGTGCAGATCATCTTGAGTGCCATCAAGAGGCATGTACAGGAGAACCAAAGGATCAGGCCTAGTCACCATGGGCTTATGAAAAGCAGGTCCTATTTGATTAGCCTAAATCTCCTTCTCTTCCAAGGTGACCCACTCAGTTGATGAGGGCAAGCCTGTGGATGTTGTCTACCTAGACTTTAGTAAAGCCTTTGACGCGATTTCCTGCAGCATTCTTGGGAGAAACTGGCTGCTCATGACTTGAAAAGGAATAGTGTTCACTGGGTAAAAAACTGGCTGGATGGCTGGGCCCGAATTGTTGTGGAGAATGGAATTAAATCCATTGTTGGCTGGTCATAAGTGGTGTTCCCCAAGGCTCAGTTGGGGCTGGATCAGTTTAATATTTTGCTCATGACCTGGATTAGGGAATTGAGTGCTTGCTCAGTAAGTTATCAGATGACAGCATGAATGCCAGTCTGCTTGAGGACAGGAAGGCTCTACAGAGGGACTTGGACAGGCTGGATTGATGGATCAAGGCCAATTGTATGAGATTCAACAAGACTAAGTGCCAGGTCTTACGCTTGGGCCACAACAACCCCCTGCAGTGCTAAAGGCTTGGGAGAATAGTGGCTGGAAAGCTGCCTGGCGGTCAAGGACCTGGGGATGGCTGACAGATTGCTGAATATAAGCCAGCAGTATGGCTGAGTAGGTAAGGTGGCCTACAGCATCCTGGCTTGTATCAGAAATGGTGTGGCCAGCAGGAGTAAGGAAGTGATTGTCCTCATGTATTTGCTGATGATGAGGTTGCACCTCAAATACTGAGTTCAGTTTTGGTGTCCTCAGTACAAGAACAACGTTGAGGTGCTGGAGGATGTCCAGAGGAGGCCAATGAAGCTAATGTAGGGTCTGGAGCACGAGTGTTACAAGGAGTGGCTGAGGGAACTGGGGATGTTTAGTCTGGAGGAGAGGAAGCTGAGGGGAGACCTTGTTGCTCTCTACAACTATCTGAAAGGAGGGTGTAGGGAGGTGGATGTTGGTCTCTTCTCCCAAGTAGCAAGAGATAGGATGAGAGGAAATTATCTCAAATTGGGCCTTGTGAAGACTGGGTACTAGGAAAAATTACTTCCCTGAAAGGCTTGTAAGACATTGGAATGGGCTGCCCAGGGAAGTGGTTGGGTCACCATCCCTGGAGATATTTAAAATTTGTGTAGATGTGGTGCTTAGGGACATGGTTTAGTGGTAGACTTGGCAGTGTTAGGTTTATGGTTGGACTCAATGATCTGAATGGTCTTTTCCAACCTGAATGATTCTGTCATTCTGTGAAATGTAACTGTTTGTGGAACCTAATTTCCCTCTTGCGTTGTCCTGGGGCCTTGTTTTTTGTGGATTCCAGTAGGGTCAGGAAGGCTGACTTCTCTGTTACTGAGGTATTTGGGCCAGAGTGCCAAGTGTGTGAGTGAATGTTGTAGATGTAAAATGAATGCTGAGAGATGCAATCTCTCTCAGTCTGGGTAAGAGTGAAAGTGTGATCATTCAAGGAGCTTTTAAGAAATATCCATGCACCAGTAGAACTATCTCTCTGCTTCTCAACTTTGATGCCTTGCTACTGATTGTATTCAGCAGTGAGATTTCAAAACTCGGCCTAGTGTTAGGAGACCATCCTGCAAGCTTTAATCTCCTGGGGTAAATAAGTAGTCAGTATTTCCATTTATCCACTAATCCACTTCTGTAGGTTTGGTGCTGCAGCATGTTAAATCAAAAACAACTAAAGAACCCAAAATCTTTTCTTTCAATACACATTTTCAGGTGAGGTATAGTTTATATTTAAGAAATGCAGTTTGGAAGACTCTTATGTAGTTAATAATGATGACTGAAGAAAAACTAACACCTGCCATGCTTGGATGTGTGCAGTTGGGCAGAGCAGATCCTTTACAATCTAAGTAGTAACGATTCTTGCATTGCTGGAATCGTGGCAATTTTCCTTCCCTGCTGTGAGACATACACGTGTTTTTATTACAGTGCAGTTAGAATATGTGTAACTTTACCTTCCTGACTGTCCAACCAGTCTCTTACTGTAAAGGATACGTGAGTAAGAACATCTGCCACAAGTCTCTGTCGTTTGGCCTATTTCACTGTATTTAAGTGCTTTATTTTGGGAAATAATATTGAGCTACTTTTTTTTGAGAAATAATAGATGTACCACAAAACTGGAAGCAAAATAAGTTTGTTGTTTTCGTTCAGTGTTGATATGCTGCTGCTCTCACACAGTGATTACATGTGAGCAGGCTCTGTTCGAGGGTTATTTGAGGACAGAGAATTGTGAGCTAGTATCAATAACGCAGTAAAGATGTCTGCTTGGTATGCAGAAGTAGTTTAAAAGAGCAAGTGGGATGCTTGAATGAATTCAGTAAAAGCATGACATTGTATTATACACTATATGCCCTTAAGAAGGTTAGTTCTCCCCCTCCTTTTTCTTTTTTTTTTTTTTTGTACTTAAGAGAAATATTACAGATATTGAAGCTGCAAGGTAGTTAAGGTGCTCAGAAATATGATGAGGCACAAGGGTCAGTTCAAGGGTCAGAAGCCAGTGAAGTGATTTGAAGTGACCATTCCATTTATATAACACAATCAAACTTATTTGGCCCTTCACATTTGTGTTGCTGCTAGCAGCCACAGCTTACATGGCCTGTCAGTGAGTTGCTTTACGAAAGATTTTACCTAGCTTTTACCACGTGCTTTGCATCCACAGATCTTGGTGCTTTACAAGGGAGATCAGTATGATTATCTCCACTCTTTACATGGGGAAAAGGAGCTCAGTTGGAATGAAGGGATTTACACCATGACACCTAGCAGGTCAGAAACAGCTGTAGGAACACAGGTTTCCTATTTCACAGACTGCTCTGCTTTTCAACCGACATGTTGTCTAAGCGATCACAAGTTTAATTCAATTACCAAAACAGGTACAGGGCAATAGTTCAGATAAAGGAAGGAGCAATGATCTGTAACAGTTGCTATAACTGGAACAAACTTGAAGCAGATGGACATAAATACTTTTTTACCCTAAAAGTATGCATAATTGACTGTCAGAGAAAGTAAAGTTTAATTAGGTATTGTTTGAAAAAAAAGACTAGCTAATTGAAGAGACAATATTCTGCCTGTTTGCAAAGACTGAGTAATGATGAAAATTGTGAATCGGGTACAGACTGTAAAATAGGGAGTGAAATTTGTCACCTTGAAGAAAACCCCTGTGCAGCTGGCTGAAGGTGTTGTGGTGGTCCTGTTTTCTGGGGAATACCACATATTGTCCACTGAAAACTCAGTGTTCACATTTTTTGAAATAGCATCGTGTTGTTTCATTGTAATGAACTGTATCCACTTCTGTCGATTCTAAAACATAGTGAATAATCATACTAAGTGTCTCATAAATGGAAATGTTTGTACCACAAGAATTCAGATGAGTTAAAATAGTTTTTCTGTTTTCTTTTCTTTCCAGTTCTTCTAGTCCAAAATGTACAGCGTGTCAAGAAAGCATAGTAAAAGATAAGGTATTGTTAAAATTGATTCTTATTCAAGAGTATTGACTTGTGTGTTGTACGCAAGATGAATCATAGAATCGTAGAATAACCAGGTTGGAAAAGACCCACTGGATCATCGAGTCCAACCATTCCTGTCAAACACTAAACCATGTCCCTTAACACCTCGTCCACCCCTGCCTTAAACACCTCCAGGGAAGGTGAATCAACCACCTACCTTGGCAGCCTGTTCCAGTGCCCAATGACCCTTTCTGTGAAAAATTTTTTCCTAATGTCCAGCCTAAATATCCCGTGTCGGAGCTTGTGGCCATTCCCTCTTGTCCTGTCCCCTGTCACTTGGGAGAAGAGGCCAACTCCCTCCTCTACACAGGCTCCCCTCAGGTAGTTATAGAGAGTAATAAGGTCTCCTCTCAGCCTTCTCTTCTCCAGGCTAAACAACCCCAGCTCTCACAGTCGTTCCTCACAAGGCCTGTTCTCCAGCTTCTTCACCAGCTTCATTGCTCTTCTCTGGACTCACTCCAGAGCCTCAACATCCTTCTTGTGGTGAGGGGCCCAGAACTGAACACAGTACTCGAGGTGCGGTCTCACCAGTGCCGAGTCCAGAGGGAAAAGAACCTCCCTGGACCTGCTGGTCACACCGTTTCTGATACATGTCAAGATGCCATTGGCCTTCTTGGCCACCTGGGCCACTGCTGGCTCATGTTCAGTCGTTGTCAATCAGCACCCCCAGGTCCTTCTCCTCCTGGCAGCTTTCTAGACAGACTTCTCCTAGTCTGTAGCACTGCATGGGGTTGTTGTGCCCCAAGTGCAGGACCCGGCATTTGGCCTTGTTAAACCTCATGCCATTGGACTCTGTCCAGCGGTCCAGCCTGAGTATTTACCTTTGCAGTAATTATTTTATAAGCCTAATAAGCTACCTGAGGGAGATAGTTCTGTTATAATAGCTAAAGCATGTATTTTATATAGGAAGACAGTTCATTTTTACTGCGAACCACGTGGTAGGAAAACAACACGTTGGCTTCATCCCTAATGGTCCAGCCAAATGTCACATTTTGTTTCCCTAGTTGGGAGTTACAGCGACACATTACAGTTGTCCTCCCATCAGCCGGAAGGATGGTAAGAAATATTGCATCTCCTGTAGGTGAAGAGATATGACAAATCTAGGTGAACCTTATTCCTGTTTTGGCTCCAGACCACAGTGTCTACTGTTCTACTGATCTGTTTTTACAGCGTGGTGTTCTGTGAACTGCACTGGAAGCAGAACAAAGTGGAGTTACAGTAACTGTCATAAAATCAGCTTATTTTTATATGGATAAGTTATTCTACTGATCCCTCTTCACTGTTTCTCACAGCAAAACTTTGTGTTGCCTTTGAAATGCTGAGGACAGTGAAGGCAGAGAAAATTCTTTTTGAATTAGTGCATGGTTTATGCAGTTTTTAAATTAGATTTTTAAAAGTATTTCGCAAATTATTTGTGTTGGTGTTCTTTTCTACTTAAATAAATACTTGTAATTGTAACCACTTTCAAGAAGAGTTTAGTGAGTACATTAATTTCTCCTTGTCTTAACTGAAAATAGTTCTCTGAAGAGTGCTCAGCGGAATTCAGTTTTCACATGGATGGGCTTTCCAGGAGCTCAGACCAATAATCATGATGCCTACCTTATTTGTTGTCTTAACTCTGACTTTCTAGCTCCCAATATACATAAATATGTAATTTGTTATGAAACTTCAAATATCTCTTAAATAGGAGGAGGATAAGAAGGGCAGTGCCTATTAAAAATGTGTTAGACTAACTGTGCAAGTCCAGGATTTTCATGACACTGAAGACTTTTCTTTTCCAATAGTGAATGCCGATGTCCAAAAATCAATAAAGAACTTTTGCATGTCTTGGAAAATGGTTCAAATATTGTCATTTTAACTTAACTTGAGTCAGCAAAACTGTACCTAGTAACCCTGTGAATTATTTTGGAAAATGTACTGCAGTACTGCAAATCGGTAATTCAAATGAGATTTTTTGATTCATTAAACATCACATGTGCATCTGAAAAGTAAACAGAAATTGTTGACCTGTGTCCGATGAGCTCGGATCAGAATGATTGCAGAATTTGTTTCTTCACTGCTACTGGGGCTTGATTAATAGTCACTGCGGGCAGATCTGATCACAATTCTTTGTTTTTAAATGTTAGCACACAAAACTGTTCTGTAATTACATTATCCCTGCAGCATGCTCAGTGTTGCAGAACTCTGTCAGAAAAGTAGTCAGAGATTGGGTTTGGTTTTTTGCTATTTCTTAACGGTCATGAAAGCAATTGCAAATTAATTGGAAGGTTGTATCCCTTCATTTTGGACTTCAGAATAATAGTAATGATCGTCAGTCCTCATCCTCAGTTCCTGCCCTTAGCAGTGGGACTTCTTGAGAGTGCAGTTATATTGCCTCTATATCTTTTATGGGATATCACCCATAAAAGGTGATAAATCCAAACCCTCAGCTCTCTATTTTTAACTTCTTACAGTTCAATTATAGACAGAAAAGGCTGGAAAGGCTTACAAATGTTACAATTAAGATGTGATTAAAGCTTGCTTATCTGTGAAATAATGACCTTCCTCCAGTCTAAGACCTTAGAAGGTCTTTAATTGTGTTACCACTGAAGTGCAAGTTGGTGTTCTGCCTAACCAGTATAGTAAATGTTGGTCTGCCTTCCATGAAATCCTTCCTTTCTGTACCACTGTGCTTTAGCTCTTCTTTGTTTTATGGTATTGTGCCCAATACACCAGCTTCCCAATCACTGTAGAGTTCTAGCTTATGCAGTCTTATTATTGGCAAGCAAACAGCAAATACTTCAGTCCTTCATTGTACCTTTCCCTTTATTGTGTTTTTAGTAAAAGTGAAACAGTAGTAGAGCATCTGTCCAAATATTCTTTCACTGGGCTCTTTCATAGTGCTGGAATCTCAGTGATGTGCACATTCAAGAAAAATTGAATGGTAGGATTTTTTCTGGCACATAAAGCTAGAGTTAAATAACACCACTCTAGCCATGGCTGCTACTTTATTTGCACTTGCATATTCTTGAGTGGTTTTAGATTTCTGAAATGAAGCAATTTTTTATTTTTCAGGTGTTTAAAGATAATTGTTGCAGAAGAGAACTACTTGCCCTTCAAATATACTGCAGAAATGAAAACAAGGGCTGTAAAGAACAACTCTCTTTGGGTCAGTTGCTGGTAAGTAAGCTAACATAGTCATAAGCTTCCTTTTGAGTTAAAGAATGAGAAGTAGTCTTGCAAATTAAACCCCTAGTCCATTTTTTGACTTGCTCACTCTAGTGGTTAATCTAATTTATAAATGTCAGAATACAGTTAGCTTTTTGATGAGCTATAAGGAGCTGTGGTAAAAAATCATGCGATTGTGTTACTGCTCAAAAATAATTGCATGAAACAAATGAGAACTGGAGGTAGAACAAAAATCAGGAAAAATCTTAATGTGTATTTTAATTTCTTTGTGTTTTGTTTTTATTTTTACTTACCAGTCTTAATCCTCTCATGTAAGTGGTTAGTGCATGGAATTAAGCCTTTGGCTTCTCCAGACTTGTACAAAATAACTTGTAGCTTTGTTTCATGAAGGTATAGCACAGCAGTAATCCATTAATTTAACAGTTGGAAGGGATGGCTATGCAGCAGTCTGCAGTGGGATGTGTAGGTACTTAAATTTGCTTTGAATGAGTAAGCTCAAGTACTTAACTTAACCATAGATTCTGCTTTATGTGGAATAACATACATTGAAAAGAATGTTTACCTTTTGTTTAAGTAGCCTGTGTGGAATTTTGGACTAGTAGAATGCTTTTAGTGTAAAAGTAGCTAACATACATCTATAATACAGTGAAGTCTGCTGTCTAGGTGAGTGGAGTATAAAGTCAAAAAAAAGGAATTCCTGAGTAGATTATCCAGTGTTTGTTCTTCCACAGTGTAGTGCACAAAATAACTTCAGAACCAAAGTAAGTGAAGTTATTTAGCGTGGGGTGTCTCAAAGGGTAGAAGACATGTACAAACCTAGGTTGGTTTGAACCTTTTATTTTTTACAGATGCATTTGAAAACTGATTGTCAGTTTGAAGAACTTCCGTGTCCTCATGCTGATTGCAAAGAAAAAATACTGAGAAAAGATTTACCAGATCATGTAGAGAAGACCTGTAAATACCGGGAGACAACCTGTAAATACTGTAAAAGCCAAGTCCCGATGATTATGTTGCAGGTGCAGTATTTTCTTGTGTGTGTAAAACAAGATTCCCTACATTACTGCAAAGTAATAATTCTTCTTGTGCTTCTGTGTAGCTGCCCATAGAGCCTTGACTTCCAGCCAGAATTAGTAAGTTAAAGAAGAAAATAGGCTGATTTTCGAAAGATTTTTTTTTTCTCAAAACCACCAGCTACTGCACTGACTGGGAAACATTTTCTTTTTTCTGTTGTTCAGATACTGCATTTAAAAAATAATTAGACCCACTGCATAATATTGATACTAAAGTAATTTTTGTGATGCATATTTTTGCTCAGATTGATAAAATAAATGCAACTATTGTTGTAGCTATTGAATGCTGTGCAGGAAAAGCATGAGAATAGCGATTTACTGGATCCTTCTGTATAATCCATCTTGGGTGCTGTGTGATCTGTTATGAAAGGAAAGGAGGAAACAATGTGCAAACAAATTGTGTCTTGGCATAACCAGCAATAGTTCATGACAGGCCTAGGGAGAGTTCCTGCTTTCTTGGCATATGAGTAGGTTGTTTGATAAGCAGCATGTTGAGTTAGAGTATAGAGCAGAGGTTGAAACAGTCATCCTTACCTTACACATAGAATTGTAACTTGGCTCTCTGTGTTATTTTGCGTTGAACTGTACTGTGCTGAATCTGTTTCCTTGTAATCTTAACCTTTTTTTAAAAGAAATCTGCTTACATAGTTTGGCAGTCTCAGATTCATACCTTAGTATAGTAAGTGTGATGTGAGACTTCACCTGGCAAACAATAGGCAAGAATGCAATATGAAGTTGAGGATGATGAAGAGCGTTCTTTGCTTTCAGGATACTCAGAAACTGAGAAGTTTTAGTTGATCAGATTTTTGATTTGCAGTGAATTTTAGACATGTATGTTGGAAACAAGAATAACACATTACTTTGAACTACAGAAAACAGTGTTTCTAAGTAAGGTAACTGTTCTCCAAAATCTTAAGTGGTGGAATTCTGAGTTCATTAAGAGTTAATAGAATTGGCTTATCCAGAAAGCTGAAGAGGTTTGTTGAAATGTAGTTTTATGTTAAGATGTAAATATTTATTGTAGTACCACTGTTCTCCTGCCCTTAAAAGTTCTAAACAAATCTGCATTTGTGTATCAGAACATTTCCAAGGAGTATTACGTGTTCTTGTGTTATCAATGACTGACTGGTTTCAGTTCATAGAAAAGGGACAATTTTGCTTCAATGCTGCTTTAAGAGTACAGAAAGCTCCACAATTAGAAGATTAGGAATTGGCTGCTATTTTTTTTCTTTTTTGGTCTAGATTTTTAAAAGCTCTGTAATTATAGAGATGCAGTTGGGTTTATTTGTTGTGGCCTGATAAAATGTTACCTTATTGTACATTGGTAATGGGAGTCGGAAGCTTAATGAGTCTACCTTTGAATGAAAGGCTCCTTCTGACTTCTCATGCGAGTTCTGTCCCCCAGAGCTCGAGTTCATCTCCAGCTTCTGTAGCCTAAAATTTTCTCTGGTGTAATAATGACTGAAGCACGCTTTAGTGACTTGAACTGAAAATGGAGATACACAGAGCGTACCAAGAAAAAAGGTATGCAAATGGAAACAGAAATAATTTTACTGGAGTACAAATTGTTCATATCTTCATAGAATCCCATGACCTGTCAGATAGGAAATCCACGTTGTTGGAGGCAGCCTATTTAGTTAACAGTCTTAGTACAAGTTTTTTAGATTGCATTTGTCTTGCCTGTGCTATCACTAGGTGAGTTAACTTTTAAAATTCTTTTATTTAAACCATCTAAGAAGTTGGGTTGTTTTTTTTTGTTCTGTTTTGGTTTTGTTGAGTGTTTTGGTTTTTTTTTTTTTTTCTGTTACAAAGCTGTGTTTTCTATCCTGTAACACCTAGCAGATAAATATGGTGCATTGCTAAAACAGAAATGAGTAGCCTGATATGCTTCTGAATTATATTTTTCTGTGGATAATTGACAGAACTACTAGGATGTGCTTCTCCTGTAATATTGATACTATGGCAGTAGTGTAATGTGATACGGATGTGGAAGGACAGCTCTACTTGCTGCCTTGTCACTGCTTTGGAACCAGATGTGTTCCCAGTGTGGCTGTGGCTTTTTTGGCGAGCCATAGGCATCCTGCATGGTGTGTTACCCATGTTATTATGTGCTGCTTCTGGTTTTGTGTGCTCAGCTGTGTGATTTTTAGCTGGATAGGGTTCTGCCACTGGGATGAGATGACTGTGGTATATCCTGAAGTCATTGGAAAATCTCCCTGTGGTTCCGGGGTGCTGGGAAGCAGAGCAAGAAGAACTGGAGAGAAGGCTGAGAGGATGTTGTGTGTTGTCTCTTTATCAAGAAACGAGTGGCAGTGTCATAGTCCTTGCCAGATAGTTTGGGGTGGTTAGAGAAGAGAGTGAGTTTCCTGCTGGAAAGCTGCCAGGAGGAGAAAGACCTGGGGTGCTGGTCGATAGCCGACTGAACATGAGCCAGCAGTGTGCCCAGGTGGCCAAGAAGGCCAATGGCATCTTGATGTGTATCAGAAACGGCGTGACCAGCAGGTCCAGGGAGGTTATTCTCCCTCTGTACTTGGCACTGGTGAGACCGCACCTCAAGTACTGTGTTCAGTTCTGGGCCCCTCACCACAAGAAGGATGTTGAGGCTCTGGAGCGAGTCCAGAGAAGAGCAACGAAGCTGGTGAAGGGGCTGGAGAACAGGCCTTATGAGGAGCGGCTGAGAGAGCTGGGGTTGTTTAGCCTGGAGAAGAGGAGGCTGAGGGGAGACCTTATTACTCTCTACAACTACCTGAAAGGAGGTTGTGTAGAGGAGGGAGCTGGGCTCTTCTCCCAAGTGTCAGGGGACAGGACAAGAGGGAATGGCCTCAAGCTCTGCCAGGGGAGATTCAGGCTTGAGATAGGGAAAAGATTCTTCATGGAAAGGGTCAAAAATTCTTCACGGAAAGGGTTGTTAGGCATTGGAACCATCTGCCCAGGGAGGTGGTTGAGTCACCTTCCCTGGAGGTGTTTAGGGGAAGGTGAATGAGGTGCTTAGGGACATGGTTTAGAGATTGGTAGCAATGGTTGGACTAGATCACCCGCTGGGTCTCTTCCAACCTACTGATTCTATGATTCTATGAAAATTAAGGAATTAATATTAGAATATTGTTTCTAGAAGTTTGTAGGACAGTAGAATCCCAAAGCTGCATGATGTGTGTGATGTCTCTCTTCAACACGATTACAGGCATGTTCAGAATTGTGGGGGGGGCCAGGCACAGTTCTTGAGTCTGAGCAGAAATGATCCTGTGGGCCATTGCTTGTCAGAAATATCCCACGATCACCCTGGCTGAGCCTGCTCGGGGTAGAGATGTTGTTATTCTGTTAGCATTGCTCCTAATTGGTTATCCACATCCTGCTGGGGAGGGAATGTAGGTAGCTCTTCACCTCTTCGTTTTGGGATGCTGTCCCAGCTCTCTCGGTAAGCAGCAACATGAGCCTTGCTTTCTGCTACTGTGACTGTCTACATGTGCCTCGCCAAGTGAGCTAGTGCGAGTGAGAAGGATGGCTGGAAAGATGTGCTTCGGAAAGACATACCTGATGATCTCTTTTGAAAAGTGAGGAGATCTAAGAAATTAGGTCTCTTTTACATCTTGCTTGTGTTTCAAAAAACAGGCATTATTACTGGGCAAAAAAGGCATGCTATTTGTCTTTCCCTTTTGAACCAACTTACAAATCTAGGCCTTTGTTTCCTTCACTTTTCTTAAGTACCAGGAATTAAATGGCTTGTTTTGAGTTGAATGGAACATGTCACTTGACATGAAATGGATTTTTTTCCCACAGATTTTTCATTTTATTGAGAAAAAAAATGAGAAGAAATGTAAATTCAGTTAGCTTGGGGCTGATTTTCTTCTCTCCCTGTAGTGATGTGATTTGACAGGTATGATGAAGTATCTGTCATTGTCTAGGTTCAGGTCAAAATACCTTCCCAGCATTGTGATAAAATTTCAATGTCTCTTTGAACTTTGGTTGTATAACAGTGAAGCTTAGCATCAGAAATTTGGGAATATGAATTAGAAGACAATTGAAGGGGCAGAGAAAGGGAAGAGACATTCTCTGGGCTTGGGCAATGTACATTTCTGAAGAGCTTTTTCACACGCTGTATGCCCTTACTGAAAAGGGCATCTGCAATGGTTCTGCTTGCTTTTAAAGATGCCAGTTTTTGTGAGTAATTCTTGGAGAGGAAATCTTGACTTTTATTATTGTTTCATTGATCGAAGTAAAAACAATAAAATGAGAAGCGAATGGGTTTACTCTGTGCAGGAAAACACAAGAAAACCTTTTAGTTTCGCTTCAGAATATCACCACATCTATCAATTAAGTGATGTTTGAGTAATTGCAGTTTTATAACTGCATAATGGGGATAAATAAACATTGAAAAAAAATTTGTGTGTTCATTTCATTATTTGGATGCTTTTCTTTGCAGATAGGTCCACTTTAATTTCAGAGTAAGTGTTGATTTGTGGTTTGTTTGCTTTTTCTCTGTAGAAACATGAAGATACAGACTGCCCCTGTGTCATGGTTTCATGTCCTCATAAATGTAGTGTTAAGACACTCATGAGGAGCGAGGTAAGAAGTCATGCCTGGTGTTCCGCGGAATTAAATAACTTTCTTTAGCAAGATCTCGCAAGAATTTTGCCAGAAGCCATTTCCTTATTAAAATGTGAGATCTAAAGAAAAGCTTTTTCTACCACACAGTTAAGTGTGAAAACACTCAAATATTTTAAATGATTTCATGATAAACTATTTAAAAAGAAATAGTTTCTTTGTTTTATGTCGTTATTCCACTTGGCTTGTCCAAGATTAGCGCATGTCTTTCCTGCTTTGATTTTTACCTGCTCTCCCCCTGCCCTTTCCCTATTTTAAAGCATTTTTTGGACCATAGTAGAGCAGCATCCTGGGGTAGTTGGCTTACATTAAAAAAAAAATTATTATTTTTAATTGATGAGAGTCAGTAAAGACTAGGGAAAAAACCCATATAAATGTGTTAAGTCATTCCATGGAGAAACTGAAAGTATGATTATATCTGTTAAATTGTGGAAAAAATAGTAACTGTCACTCAAAGAATTAGTGTAAGATACAGGGTAATAGAAGTACAGCATTCCAACAGCCAGATGAAACAAGGCATGAAAATCTCTCTTAATGTATAGAACTGTGCATTAATATACAAACCAGATTAAAAAAAAAAAAAATTACAACCTGTCTTGTTTGAACAGATCCACGTTCTTATACATTAAAAGATCTAACTTGTATCTGTCAAAGCTGATGTGCATTACTTTTGCTTACCAAGGATGGGGAAGAGTTTATTTAAGTCTCCAGCACTCTGTAAGCCTCATATAAGGAAAGTTAAGTTTCTGATCTGATAATAAGCTTTTCTCTTTTCACTGATCCTTACTTCCCTTGTTGAATTCACACTGCTTTTCAGTTGCACTTGTAAATTGGTAATCATGTCATGGTGTGCAAGCAACATGAGGTGCCTGCCAAACATGGGGTGGTCTTTTCCCCCAGCATAATGAAATATATGATAGATGCTGTATCTATTAAGAGACATTGAGCTGCTAAGAGAAAATATTTGTATGTGCAGAGCCAATTCCATCAATGCTTACTTCTGAGTTTAGATCCTGGTTCTGGAACGCTTAGGCATATTCTTAAATCTTGACTTCAGCAGTCACTTTGAGAAGAGATATTATATCTATCCAAGTGCTCATGAGAACTGACACATTAAGGCCTGGGTTGTTACACATGTAGTCAGTTTGGTTCTGAAACTATTAGTAGAAACAGAACTTAAAACAGTAATTTAGCTCTGCATCATCTGTTGCTGTATCTTGCTTAATTTTTTTCTGATACTGTGAAAATGAATATATTACTGCATGGTTAGGGACAATGACGCTAATGCAGAAAATGGGAAAATGCCTGCCTAACAGTTTGAGAAAATCATGTAGTTTACAACAAGAGAATATCTTATTGTAGAATAAAAGGGATTTTTTCATGTTTTAATCCATAACTCTTTGGCAAGCTTATAGTTTTCAGAAGTTGAAAATGTGACATTCTCATAAAACCTGCTATGCCACATGTCTCTTTCTTATTTGATCTTTTATGAACCACATATCTTTTGATACTGTACTGGGAACAGACAGGGTTTACAACAGTAGTAGGTACGTCAGAGATGAGTGACTGCTTGCATCTCTGTCCTGCTCACTACAGAGTGACATGTTCAAAGCACAATTGGTTCACCACTTTTTCCATGGAGGTGGGTGAGCTGAGTCATGTGGGGTTTGTGGTGTGGGAATTTCAGATGAGATTTTGAAGCCCAAAAGAGTGACGCCAGCTGAGGAGCTAGACTCTAGCTCCTGTCTGCTTTGTGGGAAATACAAACTGCAGATCCTGTTTTTGAAGAGAGACTGTTGCACTATGCTTTCAAAAAATGGCTCTTTGCTCGAACTTTCACGCAGCTTGGATCCAGCTGCTGCCCTCTGTGCTGCAATGACTGCTGTCTGTATATGTGTATATGCTTCTGTGGACTGGTTTATTTTTAAATGAAAAGTGGTCTGTGCTTATCATAATAATCCAAGATTTTGGAATAAATCTCAATCTGTGAAAAATGCAGGCATTTTACTAATCAGTTTTAATCCTGTGTACTGTGTTTTTAAAACTTACTTAACTGTACCTATTCTAAAACTCCTTGTCTATTTCATGCAGTACTTGTTTAGTCTCTCTTGTGTAATTTAACCATTAAATTTAGGCACGGAGAATTGCATGTAATGTTCTGAAAAACTAGTTCCTTGTGAAATTAGGATTAGAAAAGATGTTCTTTATTACAGTGAAACTGATCTTAAGACTTGCCTAGAACACCAGTAAAAAATAACTTGTGACAAGATTAGACATTCATTGTCAAATGAAATAATATAAATAATTGTAGAGTATGTTCTTCTCGGTTGCTTTTTTAAATTGGGTTACCTATTGAAATAGTCTTTAGTAGAAGTTTCACTGTATTATTAAATGTATCACACTGTATACTGTATTGGCATGTGCGTGTGGTTTACATGTGTATATATAGTATTTGCACTTTAGGTCAGATTGGAGAAAATATACACATGTGTATTGTATGTTCTGGAAATGGCACACAGTACAAACCTGGTAACCTGTGCCCTTTATGTTTTGAGCGTTACCGTGCAAACGTATTTTGCCAAAACTCACATTTTTTTCCTATTGCAGTTGAATGCACATTTGTCAGAATGTATTAATGCCCCAAGTACCTGTAGTTTTAAGCGTTATGGCTGCACTTTTCAGGTCAGTATATAATAATTATACTTCCCAATTGATGAAAGTCTGCAAATAGAACCTAACTCTTTGGCATGAAAGTTCTGGGCTTCTTTAGACTTGGTTAAGAAAAAGTCATCCAGTTGCACCAAGTGATTAGATTATGCAGCAGATGTTTGGTTTTGCATTTTAAAAATAAGCAATGTAAAAAGCCCACGCATTCCTGTAGTGGTTTGAGAGTTCAGTTATTAGGTATATCTCACTGAAATGGGAAGATGATACTTGATACATTTGAAGAACTTGTAAACTTGGAATAAGAGGAAAGTCATTTTTATTCTTCAGAAAATAGACTAGTTGAGTTGTTTCTGATAAAGTATTTCTTTTCTCGAGCTAAGTATGTTTATATTTTCTCTCATTTGTGTGTCTTACTATTTTACCAAGGTTAAACGTAGGTTAACTCACTTAAAACATCTATTTTTATGTGCATTCATATGTCTGTGTGCACATAGGTGTATAATCAAAGCATAGCATGAAATTTGTTTTTTAAAAAACAGTTTTAGATTTTAACCCTGGCAATCCCTGCAATACTGTAAAATCTAAAAAGAAGCCAAATCTCAGAGTTTAGTTTCAGTAATACTATTCTAGTCTCTTCTGACTTTCTGCTTCCCTTAGTGTTTATCTTGGGGAATTTGTATGCTTATATACTGAAGAGGTTAGTTAGGAGATTTCAGAAACTGCTGACAGGAAAAAATGGAGTTTATCAGATACTGTAATTCATTTGTTAGCCCATGATAACTTAAAGAGACAAGAACTCTAAACAGTGACACAAACTACTTCCTGCAGGTATTTCCAGGCTCTTAAATAATGAGCATTCATCATTGCAAGTGTTAGCAGTAATGCTCTTAGTGGTAGAACTGATCAATGATGTAACCCTGCCCACTGTTATGTCGTATGTATTGCCATTCATTTTATGTATGTATATGTGTGCATATATGTACATATATCCACATATATATTTTTAGTATTTTATATAGAGTACATACCTTGAGGATCATTGAAACCCTGTCAGTTGCTTTGCAGCCTACCTACCATCACAGCTAATATACTCTGCATTGCAAAACACTTGCTGAGGTAGGTGTAATGCAGCACAATACAAGTAAAGAAAGTGACATGGTCTGCATCTTATGTACTCTGTATATGATCTGTGTGTGTTCTGTAAACTTTTCATATACTGGTTATTTGTAACAGCATTTATAGTTTGTGCAGAGGCAGCATATCTGAACATTGTAGTGCAGTCATGGTAACACCTTAGTAGTTTACAAAGCGGGCAGTTTCCAGTGATGATAAATTTATTTTAAAACATTTGTCTTTAGTGCTCAACTGAGGGGAAACTTAGTGCTTATGAAGCCACTTAGGAAATACAACAGAAGTTTAAAATTACCGTTTGCAGAATTGGACATTAGGTTTTGACTCAAGAGTTATATTGTGCTTTATTTAGTGTAAAGCTAGGCAGAAGACTCTAAAATACAATTAATTTTGTAAATCTTGTTTATCTTTATTGTCTCTGATGTATAAAGTACACTGGATGGAGGTACATGGCAGTTGTGTAAAGCACTTGCTGTATTAAATGTATTCCCAACTTGTAAATTCCCAAGTGGTTTTCCATTTCTCTACAGTTCTGCAACATGCATCCGTGAACCAAAATATGTAGTGTTGGTTCGATGTCTTGATATACTCTTTCTTTGTAGGTTTAAAAGAAGTGGAATTGGCTAAAATGTGTAAATTCTTTGTTGTCACAGGGAACAAACCAACAAATTAAAGCACATGAAGCCAGCTCAGCAGTGCAGCATGTTAACTTATTGAAAGAGTGGAGCAATGCTCTAGAAAATAAGGTATATCTTCTACTCACTTCTAATTTTCATTAATTTCTTTAAATCATACTCAAGTACTGGAAAAAAACATTTTTTTTTTCTGTTTAACAGCTGGTCAGTAGTACAGCTAAAGCACTAAAGTAGGCTCCAAAAGCAGTCAAGTCACTTAGCATAACTGATATCTTTGCTATAATAAAATGCGGTGAGAAACTTGGCTTCAGGACTCCATATACAATTTTCCTCATTAGTAACGTAATTAAAACACTTTCTTCACATAGATAAATAGTCCGATATTAAATTTCCTCTCTAAGCTGCCTTCTTACACAAGGGAGAGTTCAGAGAGCTATGGCAGCACTGTTAGCTTTATTTTTACTAGTTCTGTACGCTTCCAGAGTGAATGTTATTAGAAATACCACATAATAAACAGGTTCTTTTATTTATTTTTGTTCTTACTCTCTAAACTTAATGACCTGCAAAGTTTAATTAAATATAAACATAATGTAACTCAGACATGATGATTTCTGCTTTAGTGATAGACCAAAATGAAATTCATGTTGCAGTTGTTCCTTGGGACTCCTGGTTCTGGAATGTTCGGATTTGAAAGATGCTAGAAAACATCTCAATATCAGCTACAATCATGTGAATTGTTTGAACCATCTGTTCTCCAAATAATATTTAAGGTTTTAATTTAAAAATACAGAACTTCAGATCCAATTGCTGGTTTTCTACATCTTTTGAAAAAAATTACTGTTTAACATAGGCACTGAAATGATGCTTCTGCTTTTTTAGGGGGGAGGAAAGTCATAGAATTACTAAACTATTCTGCAGATACGGGCAGAGGATTCAGGATCCCTTTCAGATTTTTCTAGAATGAGTTAATTCAGAGCAACAGTTCTGGTGTAAGTTCAGTGGCGGGTAAGGCAGTTGTGAGTTGTGTCATCTCACAGCACTCAGCTAGCTTGAGTTTAGCAAAGTCTGTCTAGAAAGCGTATTCCCTTCTTGGCCTTCAGTGATCGCTCATGGATGGGTTACCAGCAAGGTCCTGCAGCCACAGGAAATCTAGTTTTAAAGCAGAAGTCAACAAGAACAGCAAAGCATGATTGTGTCACCAGTACATTTGTCCCTGGACAGCATGTTTTTGAACTTGAAGCCCTGTAAGGAAACCATTGAAGCTGGGAGAGGTCCAGTGTAGTTTTTTTAGATACATTTTTCACTACATGCGTAAGTCTTAATTTGATGATCAGTAACAATACTTATGGTTGCTTTTGCCCTTGAATCTCTTTGTTAATGTAGGAACTGTACATTGTTCCATTTTGACAGATACAAATTCATATCCTTAGTTCTTTTTTCATTAGTCTGATTAAAGCTCTACAATTTATTTTACATTATAGGAAAAAAACCACGTTCCCTGTGACTTCCAGAATAGACAATGTTCTGCCTTTTGTCAGTGTCCTGAGAGGTGCTTTGCCATTTAAAAAATGCCCAGCAGTTCTATGTTTGTCTCCTATAGAGCTAAAAGAATATACACTTAACTACTCTCTTACGTTCAATTTTTGTTTTAAATCTCATTTAGTACATAACTGCTTATCATTGTTTGTCCTTTTTTTTTTTTTTTCTTTTCACTTCCTGCTTTGTAGACTTCTTCCTATTCATAATAAAGAGTTGAATCACTGGAAATCCCAAGACCGTGCCAAGTTACCAGAATAGCTAACCGCATATCATATGTCAGTGACTTTATTCTGGAGAAGGGTAACAGAATGATTTGTAATATCATTGTCATTCTCTTCTTAGAGAACAAAATAATTGATGCACTGAAGAACAACAGTGCAGAGTTAACTTAGCTAATGAATACCTTGGAACTCTTGGCCCCGCTGAAGTCAGTGGGATTCTCGTCATTGTTTCTGCAGGGACAAGATTTTGTTAGGGGTGCTCACTGTGGCACATATGGGAAAGGAGAAGTTGCCTTCTCCCGGTCACCAGGTTCTCTAACGGTGCTTGTGGAGTATGCAAACTGAAACTCGTCAGAGCTGCAAAGCTTGTGCGAAGTTATGAGTTTGGTATTTGAATGTTGCTGTTGGCGAAGAGTAGTAAGAGAAGGTCGGATGTCAAATCTTGAATCAAAACTTTGTGGGGTAAATTAAAATTCAGCATTTTATTCATTCTGTGATGGGACAGACTTGCAGGCTGAACTCCCACAGGTTTTGCGATGTTGGAAATGATGACTTCAATGTATTTTTGTGGCTTCATCACATTCTGTAAGAAGTCTGGTATAAATTAATTTTGCTTTTTTAATATGTGACCTAAATGTGGGACCTGTCTGTTTTAATTCAGTTCATTGTGGTGTAAGAGTGTTTCTTCCATTCACTTTTAGTAAACAATAGCTTCATTTGAAAAACTGCTGAAGAAGAGCATGTTTTATCCTGGCACTATTTCAAATATGGCAAGGAAGTAAAGGAAGCTGATTGATGCAGTTCATAAATACATGCTGTGTTTCCTTTGCCTTGTTTTTTAACTCAAGTTCCAAAAAAATATGCCAAATGCAATTAGGAAGCTATATTTAGTGTTAAAGATTTCTTATTCGCAGATTGCCACCAAACTACAGCTACTGACTTGGCAGTGGCAATTCTGTATGATTAAGGGCTGCAGGATAGAATTCTGTTTTTTCTCGTGTTCTCTAGAACAGCGTGGAAAATCTCAGTGCAAGACCGGCCCACATTTTATACTTTGTACAAAAAATGGGAAATGTAATGCTGGTGATACAGAGTGTAACTGCCTTATGACTGGGGAGGCCTGGGGAGGAAACAGTGAGAAAAGGGGAATGTAAAGATCACAATTAACGAAAGAACTCTGATTCATTAAGGAAAAGGAGAATGCAAAAAGTTAAGTGGCTACCCAGCAGATGTGAAATACGTGTGAGGCAGGGGTACCAGTTTAAATTTAAACTTGTTCTTGAAAGTTTTCTCTAGTACCAAGGCAAGGATTCCTTCAGCCTTGAGATTATTTCTCTCTCTCTGCATGGCAAAACTAGATTTTTCTTATTTCTGTTGAGCCTCTTCTGCCAGTTTTTCATACATAAAATACAGAACTAATGTATGTGTGTATATGCACACTTGCTGTGTTATATTGAAAAGTAGATAAGGACATATGGCATCTCTGTTTCTGGGGCCCTGTCCAGTGAGCATGCTGAATGCTTGTGGCGTTTAGCAGACCTTGATCTGGTTCAGGCTAGCACAGAGACTAACATTATTTACCTTTGTAAAGAGGCTATCTCCTTGAGCATAGAAATGGAGTGTCATGTAAGTGATCTGACTATGTTTGATTAGAGGGCAGTCAAGGTGGTGGAATTCTACAGTAGTACCCATATCATAGGTCAAATAGCCTGACCTCAGACCAGCATCTGTACTAGGGGGAGTGGTGTAGATTGTTTTTTGAACATGAAAAACCCAAGTAATTCATCTGAATGTAGAATGTTTATTAAAAGATTTTTGTGGGTCAGCAATGGTGCTGTTTCTTATCCATATAAAGTTCTGTACATGGAACTGGTCAAAAGACATTCTGTGTGAAGTATTTGTTTGCTACATTTTTTGCCATTGAATAATTTTGCCTGGGGAAGAATTAGATTTATTATAAAAAAAAAAAAAAAGCCCACAGCCACCAAGCAACCCCTTTCCCCAAACCACACTAATGAACAGAGCACGAACTGGTATGATGGAGAACATTTACTGTATTAGTTTCATCACCCGAGGATATGTAATATGATATTCTTCTAATAAGGCTCATGTTTTAAAATCAGAATGAGTCATTAGTGAATAAATTCATAAAATGTCAATACAGAGAGAGATTATAGTCTGCAGCCTTGTACCTTTTAGTCTTTTCTACTAGTAGGCACCATTGGATTTTCCTTCAGATGCATGGATCCCTTCTGTATTCACTCATTTCAGGAGTTTTCATCACCATTGCATTCTGTGAAGCCCAGCCAGTACCACACAAATGACGTTTTCACTTAAATTTGCTATAGATTGGAATAGGTTGAAGTAAGTGGGAAAGATGAACAATTTGCTTTCCTGACTAGCTTCACTGCTGCTTGGCTCTTCTCTGGTATCCTTTCTGTGCAGGGCTCGAGTTCTTAACACTGATCTAGAGTTAAATAGGTTGTTCGTAACTCCAAGCAACTCCCAAGTTAGTGGAAACCAGGAAACAAACCCATTAAATAACAAACTGTATAAAGAAATAGTTTTGCTTAGACACAAGTTATTTAGCTGTTTGTGTATCCTATCTGCACTTTCATTAGCCAAAGCTATACTGATACCATGCTCTGGAAGTGCAAAAGTAGCTATAAGAAGATTGGGGTTTATTTATTTATTTGCAAAACGTGGAGAGAGATTTCACTAGGATCTCATCCCTTTTGTGTGTGTAAGACAGTTTAAAACTAACAAAGTTATAGGTGTTTTTAATAAACTTTGGCAGGAGTAATTGTAGAATTTTTTCCAGGTGGCCTTGCTCCAGAATGAAAGTTTGGAAAAGAACAAGAGTATTCAAACTTTACATAATCAGATTTGTAGCTTTGAAATAGAAATTGAAAGACAGAAGGAAATGCTGCGGAATAATGAATCTAAAATACTTCATTTACAGGTAAGAAATTTAGAATCTCCCCATTAAAGCAGAAATGGTAGTAGCTGCTGTTCTGTGCCTTTACACTTGTGAAGTAAGGTATTTTAATTAAAAAGGGGCGACAAAAAAATTTCCATGTTGTGAAACCATTCTGATTTTCTTCCTCTGGTCAGTAGTTTGTTTGTTGTGTTTATTGGAGTCAGATACTTCACTAAAACACTGCAGTTGCATAGCCTGTATTCAGCTAAAACCCCCTGTTAAAAAGTGGAAAGACTGAAAACAAAATTACAACTCTTATCTGAAGAATAATCATAACTGTTTTTTCTTCTTAGCAAAAAATAACTTCTTGAGGAACTACACTCAAGCTGGGGGACCAGATTAGCACCTTAAAACTGTCATATGTATAATGCACATTTCTACTTGCTGATATTTTAAGAAAAATTTAATCATGAAGTGAGATCAGTCTGGTGTGGAATTAATCCAAACGTGTTACAGTGCATTTGAATACACTTTTTAAAATCGATGTTTTTGTTATCCTTCTAAGGAAAATTTATCTAATTATTCCTTTGCCAGTGGGTCTGAGTTTCTTATTCTGTGGTCTGAATCACCTGGCCACAAGCCGGCGTCAAACTTGAAATCCTCTGGATGTGCTAGCATGGTGTTTAGCCCAGCTAAAACTCTTTGATTTGGTTCAGAGCTCACTTGGAATGTCAATACGGGGTATTTGTTTTAGCTTGCGTGATATGACCATAGTTAGGGAAACCCCAGGAGGTATTTAGCAAGTTATTGTGAAGGTGTGGTTTACACATTATGTTCATATGTTTGATGCTAGAATATCAGATGCCTGCTTTAGCATCCAACTTAGAGGAGTGTAAATAAATTAATCCTTTTCACTTACTATTCACTTCGTACATTAAACTGAAAATGTTGACACTTGAGAAAGATATAAAAATATCCAAACAAGAGTTTGGATAAAATTTAAAGGAGGGAGCACATCCATCAGCTCAAAGCCTTGAGACCCTCAGTGTGGTGGTTTGTAAGGAAACTTAAAGTTCAGCAACATTTCTCCTTATAGCACTTCTTTCTGTGTTCTGCCCACATAGTAACCAGTTTAGTCTGCCTTAGTCATTGTTATTTGATCTGATGATAGTCTGGGATATGGAGGCATGCTTACAATATTGCATTCTGACTCTGGAAAGCTAATCCTTGTCTGTACTGATGTTGCTGATAGAGTCTACCAGGAGGTAAGTTAATTTGTAAGCCTGGGGTTTTTGCTCATGCTGTCTCAATAACCAGTCATGAGAGAGGAAATGGAAAAAATGTAGAGCAGGGTTTTTCATGATTGCCTTGATGACAGAGTGAAATATCTTTGATTTCCTCAAGCCATAAGCGTTAGTAAAATCACTTTTCAAATGGTTTATGTTTAGAATAAAAAACCCTCACAGAACAGTATAGTTAGCAGATTCCAACAGGTGGCCTTTTGGTGGTAATAAGTCCTGGAGAGGAAGTGTGTTGCCTTCTTCCCTCCTCCTCTCTTTACTTCTTCTCACCAGCTATTTTAGTTTAGCTATTTTAAGTCAAACTAGGGTTTACAGCTTTTAACCTGTTTCCTTCCACTTACTGGAACTTCCTGGTTCAGTCAGATTCTTATGGGCATCCTGGAAACACACCTTAATTTGTTTTTCCCTGAACAATGTGATTAGCTTCCTTCTGTTGCCTAATAGGAGTTGAAGGAATTAGCTACTCGTTGTGAGTCATTCTTTTTTTGGGTCATATTGAGCAGCAGTAGCTATACAAGGCCCACGGATAGTTCCAGTGTAGAACTAGCCAGTTCACGTCTGAACAGATGTTATTTGCTTAGTCTCCCGAGTTCTGTGCATGCTAGTAATTTCTAGTACAGTTTTAGTATTAGTAGTCACATAAAATTCTTTGGCTTGTGAACACCTATTTCACTGGGCACAGGTGGCATTGTCTGTACTGCATGGCATTTAACAGAGCTCATGTAAATGCATCAGAGGTGTCTGAGCACTGCCAGGAACCTTGAGATGTTTTGATTCAGATTAATTTTCTATGTACCAGTCTCTAGGAAAAGTGTTTTACCAAGGAAGTATGCAATACTTTTTTGACTGCTGTCTTGTGAAAAGGAAGTTTCACAGTCAATATCTAGTCTTTCTTATGAGTATATGGAAGCATATTATTAGAGCAAGTCTCACGCTGAGTGTGGACATGAGGTACTTCAAGACAAAAGAAGCAATGACTATATAAATATTAAATTATTTGATTGGTAGTACATTCCTTCATAGAATCATAGAATAACCAGGTTGGAAGAGACCCACCGGATCATCGACTCCAACCAGTCCTATCAAGCACTAAACCGTGTCTCTTAGCAACTTGTCCACCCGTGCCTTAAACACCTCCAGGGAAGGAGACTCAACCACCTCCCTGGGCAGCCTCTTTTCCAGTGACCAATGACCCTTTCTGTGAAAAAAATTTTCCTAATCTCCAGCCTGAATCTCCCCTGGCGCAGCTTGAAGCCATTTCCTCTCGTCCTGGCCCCTGTCACTTGGGAGAAGAGGCCAGCACCCTTCTCTACACAACCTCCCCTCAGGTAGTTATAGAGAGCAATGAGGTCTCCCCTCAGCCTCCTCTTCTCCAGGCTGAAAAACCCCAGCTCTCTCAGCCGTTCCCCATAAGGCCTGTTCTCCAGCCTCCCCACCAGGTTCGTTGCTTTTCTCTGGACTCGCTCCAGAGCCTCAACATCCTTCTTGTGGTGAGGGGCCCAGAACTGAACACAAGATTCGAGGTGCGGTCCTACCAGTGCCGAGTCCAGAGGGAGAATAACCTCCCTGGACTTGCTGGTCACGCCGTTTCTGATACAAGCCAAGATGCCATTGGCCTTCTTGGTCACCTGGGCACACTGCTGGCTCATGTTCAGTCGGTTGTCAACCAACACTCCCAGGTCCTTCTCCTCTTGGCAGCTTTCCAGCCAGGCTTCTCCTAGTCTGTACCTCTGCATGGGGTCATTGTGCCCCAGGTGCAGGACCCGGCATTTGGCCGTGTTAAACCTCATGCTGTTGGTCTCAGCCCAGCAGTCCAGCCTGTTCAGATCCCTTTGCAGAGCCTCCCGACCCTCCAGCAGATCCACACTTCTGCAAACTTGCTAAGGGTGCACTTGATGCCTTCATCCATGTCCTTGATAAAGACATTGAACAGGGCTGGACCCAGCACTGAGCCCTGGGGAACCCCACTCCTAACTGGCCTCCAGCTGGATTTAACACCATTTCCCACCACTCTCTGGGCCCGGACATCCAGCCAGTTTTCCACCCATGCGAGTGTGCGCCTGTCCAGGCCAGAGGCTGACAGTTTCTGTAGCAGAATGCTGTGAGAAACTGTGTCAAAAGTCCAGGAAGATACATCCACAGCCTTTCCCTCGTCCAGTAGCCAAGTCACTTTATCATAAAAGGTGATCAGGTTAGTTTGGCAAGACCTGCCTTTTGTGTACCTGTGTTGACTGGGCCTGATCACTCAGCTCTCTTGCATGTGCTTCATGATAGCACTCAAGATCACCTGTTCCGTGACTTTCCCTGGCACTGAGGTCAGAATGACAGTCCTGTAGTTCCCTGGGTCCTCCCTCTGACCCTTCTTGTAGATGGTCGCAACATCAGCCTTCAAAGGAGGAGGATGTATGATTAGTTTTCCAGTAGTACCTCTGTTTCTCTTTCCCTACTGTCTTCTTTAGCTTGTTGGTTTTGCTCTGTCATTGTAATGGAAAGGTCCATTAGGAGCGAAACAACTGTGAATATAACTTTTCAGTTCCTCATGACATTTTCTAAATTCCTTTAGTGATAGTAGTGCTAAAATTCTGGGAATTGTGTGTTAATAATACCTAACAAAACCCAGATGAAAATCAGCATCAAGAAGAGCCCTCAGTGGTTTGCCAGGCATAAAACTCTGGAATAATGATCTGGAGAGGCCAGTTGCTGGAAAAAAAGTTCATGTAAAACATTGATATCTACTTGAAAATTAATGAGTACAGTTTGAGACATCTGTGTGCTTTCTCATGGGATAATTGGAGAGAGTGAAATTCTCCACTGCTGCATTGGATTCAGATTACTAACATGAGTGTTTTCCAGCATGAGGGATGTTGACTCCTTGTTGGGTAAAAAGATAAGAGATCCCACTGCTTTTTCAAAAACAGAATAGGAGTCTGTTTCTGATTATTTTGTATCTCTTGAATTCTCATGAAGAGGTGCAGGAGGCAAAATACTACTCATTTGTCAATGTGTAGTAGAAGCAGCTAAAAACCAGAATTGGTTGTGTCATGTACAAAGGTAGAATGTTGCACACAGGTTGCTGGAGAGAAGTTGGTCCCTGCTAATAACTTCTAGTAAACTTCTCCCAGAACAAGAATAATTTGCAATTCTTCTGCATCTTTACTACTTTTCCAATTGATTTAAAAAAACATTTATTCATTTTGTTTGATACTGTTTGTGCCAAGAGGTCCCAATTGGAAATTAAATGTCTCTGTTGTGAGGCACTGTACAAACTCACAACTGTGTTGTTATTCTTGCCTTGGAGAGTTCATGTTTTGCGTGACTAGAAGAGAAAGATCAGACTTGGGCACATCTTTAGTTTAATTTTGCATGTTAACTGTGAACTAATGGCCAAATCTTCTGGCTCTGCTTTTACCACATTCATTCAAGCCATTCCATGGTGTTGCCTTTTATATGTATAGCTAACAGCCCTTCTCTCTCTTATTTTCTGATTACCATCAGTCCAAGTGAGAGGGCACGACTGTGTTGGTAGCTGATGATTAGTATGTCCAGGCAAGTTGCTTAATCTGTTAAATGGGACCATGCCCCCACATTTATGACTCGGAACACATCTTTCCTTCAGAAAGTTACAATTTTGCAAGTGAGGTATATAAGCTTGTTTTAAAATACCAGCATCTAAACAAGTAGTTAATCTTGATATGTGGTAGGTTACTGAGTGGCTTTGAGACACAACAAAGTAAAACACTTTTCGAACATGAATTTGCTAGCTGGCTTATCAAATTGACAGCCTTCAATTAATTGTTACAGACTTTTAGTATAGCTGAAACCACACAATTAAAAGCAAATGCCTAAAAGGGGAAATGAGGGTTGTATGAGGCAGCAGAGTTTTCCCCAGCAGTGAGGAGCACTGAATCCACATAGCTAACCAGAAAGCAAATGCAAAATAACACTATTTTCTTATTTTACATTCAACTGCTGCTTTTTTTTTTTTTTTAAGAAGTGAAATATCTTATTTATACACGTGGACACTATATAAAGATAGATTTGGAATTTAACTGTAGGTGGTAGCAAAAGTAGTTTCTTATCTCAAATTTGTGTTACCATTTGAACTTCATAACTGATGATGGGGTTCTGGCTAAAATTCCTGCTAGTCCAAATTAGGTGTGATAACGTAAAGTGCTATGCATTTCTTGCATTAGATTTGAGGTAGACTGAAAAATATGTTTTTCTTTGTTTGTAATATACTGAAGTGTTGGGATGTCCCTCTTTTGGAGAATACCAGCCTTTCTGTGTAACTTTTTTTTTCTTGAGTATTATATTTCATGCCTTTCCAAAAATCAAATGTTTTTTTTGTTCTTTGTTTTGTTGAAAAGACTCAACCAGGAAGCACATTCAGGACGTATGGCTTATTCAATTTTGGAAGTAAGGGTGGGACCCTCTAGTGCTTAAGGGGTCAGAAGTAATAGTTTTGCTTTTCCTCTTGAGGGCTTCTGTTACGGTTATGGGCACATAGTTACTTAGGCTTTGATAACTGATTTATGTGAGCTCGGAGCTTGCTTATGCTGCTGTACCTTCACGTATATGCACTCCTGCTCCATATGTGCAACTGCCAGGGGCAGGGACACCTCCCACCAGATCAGGCTGCCCAAGGTCCCATCCAACCTGGTCCTTGAACACCTCCAAGGACAGGGCAGCCACAGCTTCCCTGGGCAACCTGTGCTAGTGCCTCAACACCCTCATGGTGAAGAAGTTGTTCCTTATGTCTAGTTTAAATTTGCCTCTCAAGTTTATACCCATTGCTGCTAGTCCTGTCACTACAAGCCTTTGTCAGACGTCCCTCTTCAGCTTTCGTGTAGCCCCTTCAGATACTGGAAGGTCACTGTAAAAACAACTCTGTCAGCTTGTCCTTGTATGGGAGGTGCTCCAGCCCGTAGTATCAATATAGAGGCATTCAGAGTATTGTTCTTGCATTGGAAGGTTATTTAAAGGTGGTTTAGTCAAGAGCGCACAAACAATTTCTTTCCTTTTTTTTAAAAGTAATTATATTGATAATTCTGATAGTGCTGTAATAGTAATAACTGTGCAGCACAGAAGAACTTTCGTGTTTTATTAATACTTGTGCTATTCTAAATTTTCAAGGTTCTATTATTGAAGTATTTGTCAAAAATAAAACTTGTTTGTATCAGAAATATTTCTTATGATCGATATGTATTCCTTGTTTAATTTGCATAAATTAATGTCTTTTTGTTATTTTAACTCATAACTTAATGTTTTATAAAGCGAGTGATAGACAGTCAAGCAGAGAAGCTGAAAGAACTGGACAAAGAAATCCGTCCCTTCCGACAGAACTGGGAGGAAGCTGACAGCATGAAGAGCAGTGTAGAATCCCTCCAGAACAGAGTGACTGAGCTGGAAAGTGTTGATAAAACTGCAGGACAAGGAGCTCGAAATACAAGTAAGTGTAAGCACAATGGCCCAAAGTACTTAGCAGCACTGTTGAGAGTTAAATGATGTCCTTTGAGTGGCACTCCCATTGAGACTTCCACATAGAAACACAATAATGCTGATTCTTCTAATTTTTTTAATTGGAAACGGTGTAATCCCTGATGATGTGGTATTGCTTCCATGCTGTTTCGCAGGCTTGATTCTTGTCTTTTGTTTTGTTTTCTTGACCCTCATCTTGATTACCATGTTAGTTCATTACAAATAGTTCTCAGCTGACCTTTGCACAGCCCTCCCTCCAAACTAAATAAGTGGCCATATACTGCATAGCTAAGCTTGAATTTTCTGTGTTTTTATGATGACTTTTAGACAAGGTAACAGCACTATGCTTCAGAGACAAGTAGTTTCTCAGAAGAATATTTTGAGTGATGAGCTTCTGAGTTTCAGAGAGGATCATGTAGGATGTGTGGCCCACTTCTAAGGTCTTCACTGCTAACAGCAATCTGCAGTAATGCCACCAAGTTTCCTCTCAAAAAATGGAAGCCTCTGTAGTTCTGTTGCTTAGTTATCACACAAAATTTGTTAGATTATTCGACTGTTTGACGACTTCTGCATATATGGTCAACATTGGTGTTTGTAAAAATCCCAGTTAACCTAGGTACTAGCTAGCAAACTATTGTCTGTGGAAATGGCTCCAACGTTGGTTAAATGCACTTTGGCTCTTGGAGAGGAGAACGTTTTCATATACAATAGCAGCATGGCTAGTTGATTTTTACTATCTTAAGAAAAAAATACTTTTCTCACACCTGTCCTTTCCATTTTTTTTAACAGGCCTGCTAGAGACACAGCTGAGCAGACATGATCAGATGCTGAGTGTTCATGATATTCGGCTGGCTGACATGGACCTCCGATTCCAAGTTTTAGAAACTGCTAGTTACAACGGAGTATTAATTTGGAAAATTCGAGATTATAAACGTCGGAAGCAAGAGGCAGTCATGGGGAAGACTCTGTCCTTGTACAGCCAACCCTTTTATACTGGATACTTTGGCTACAAGATGTGTGCCAGAGTTTACCTTAATGGAGACGGCATGGGAAAGGGGACGCACTTGTCACTGTTTTTCGTCATAATGCGTGGAGAATACGATGCGTTGCTTCCTTGGCCGTTTAAACAGAAGGTAACTCTCATGCTAATGGATCAGGGACCGTCTCGACGCCACTTGGGAGATGCTTTCAAGCCGGATCCAAACAGCAGCAGTTTCAAGAAGCCAACTGGAGAAATGAACATTGCATCTGGCTGCCCAGTCTTTGTGGCTCAAACTGTTCTAGAGAATGGAACGTATATTAAAGATGATACTATTTTTATTAAAGTCATAGTGGATACATCGGATCTACCAGACCCCTGACATACAGTGGGGGAGGCAGATTAAACCAAAAACAACTCCGTTTGGGGGTTTTGTATCAGTTTGTCTTCAATCAGAGGTCCTAAAGCTCACAGAACCACCTTGTGGAACAGATGGAAGAGTTTGAAGGCATAACTGCATAGGGTCCAATTGCAAAAGTAGCAACACATTAAGAAATCATACTGTGGTATATTTTTTAATAGAACTAGCAACACCTAAGCTCTGAAGAATCACTTATCCCTCACGAGGATAATGATTATGGTCAGAGAGGATTTTTTTTTAACTTATTAATGATCTAGTCAATTGGAGGTGAAAAGACATACAGTATGCGCGGAATAAATTACTGACTCTTATTTCTTTAAGCTAGAATACAAAAACAAAAAAAAACTTCACACGTGAGCTAGCTGGGAATTGTTGGCATGTTAAAAGAAGAAATGATGAAGTAATGTTGCAATTATGATATTTGAAAAACAGGTGCAATCTTGTCTGAAATATAGTATATTGTCTTTTTAAGGCCTCATCTGGTCTCTGTTTTAATAATTACTTTGTCAGAAGATCTTGGAAAAGTATCCATGTCTTCTCAAAAGTATCTGAATCAAAATCATATTTTTATTTAAAGTTCTATTGTTACAGAAAACATTTTATTTTAAAACTGTTGATAGACTCATATTTCTTGGAAGAAAAATAGAAGATATCAAACACTGGTTATCACTTGTGATAGGAAAAAAAACTATTCAATTCTGTTATTTCTCGTTAGAAATGTAAACCTACAATATATGTCGTAGTTAATGACACTATTTCAAAATTAAGGAAAAATCACTCATGGATGCTGTGCATCATTATCAGATTTATAATTGTTTTCACCCTAAAATAGGGCATTTGTTGAACTTTGGAGTTCTAAACGGAATCCTGTACATTTTTTAAAGTTCTGCCCCATGCTTTCCAATCAAGCTATATATGTTGCACATTATGCTGTCAGCAGTATATAGTATTTTCAGTATTGGGGAGGAGGATTAGTGCTGAAAAAAGCCTATATGTTTGTTCTGTACTAGCAGCCATTGCTTCTTCAGGACAAATCAGCAATGTCTTAACAGAGTGATGGTGGCTTGCATGCGTACATGTGCCTTAGATGTGCTGTGCTGCTTATAATCCATAGCTTTTTAATCAGATTAATTCTGATATCTGAAATGGTAGTTTAATTGGACTTCAGGCATAATGTTTAGCCTTGTCTTCAGAGCCCTTGGGTACCTTGCTGTGTGCAAAACAGAAGCCAAAGCCCATTTCTTTGGCTTCTGGAGCAGCTTCTATGACTTGGCCGTGGTGGAGTCCATCTTATTCAGGTGCCAAAACGTTATGCTCAGTGCTCCTATGGAGCTTGGACTAGACAGTCTCCATGGCCACTGCAAAGGCAGGCAACATTTTTTCTCTAATGCCTGTGGTTGTAAGGTGGCATCACTTGAAATGGACCCATCTGAGATCTCCGTGGGGCTGTGAATGTATATGCTCGTGACAGCTTTTCATAGCAGACAAGCATCCTAACAGGGAATGCACGGGCTTCTTTCTTTGTAACGGCCTGAACTCTAGTAGAAAGTGTTTGCTAGCCCTGAAACATGCTGATTGCAACCTGCTGTGTTCATCTGCTTCTATTTAATAGCCTGTGACAAGCAATTCTAGAAACATAGCCTGACCATGGTGCTTTTAAAAATCCAAGAACTGCTTAAGCAGAGCACACTTGCACCACTGTATTTTTTTAGCCTCTATGGGCTTGAAATAAAACGTTGCATCTCAGCCTTTAACGTCAGGCTCTATCAATTTTCTGCTTTTGGAGGCATAATCACAATTTTTGTCTAAGGTGCAGTTGAATTCATGCCTTTGTATTTCAGCTTGTCTTTGCCGTTGTCTTTTTTGGCTGTGCCTTCACACACAGTGCCTGCAAGAAGTATTTATGAATATACAATGCATGCTAAGTGGTCTTCATGGGTTTTCCAGGCACCTGCTAAAATACTGCCTGCTGCTGACCGTCGCAAACGTCGGCAGCAACCTGTCTTCCTTTTCTTGCCTTCCATTGTCCAGGTACTGTACTCCGTCTATGGTACATTGCTGTCAACAGGTGCAAGCTCAAATGTGGAGGCATGTGCTAGCACTTAATGTCTAGCACGGAAGGAGGACTTTCTGCACAAAAGATAAATATCTATAGATATACCCACATCTGTATCTCTAGATATACTTAAATGGCACTTGCAGTTTTATGCAGGCTGCATAAGCAAACCCATCACTTACGCTTTAGGGCGAAGATTCGCTCAACTTGTGTCATTTTAATGATTGTGAATGTAGGCAGCTGAGCTTTTGTGTTTGTGCATCACAGAATTTTACTGAAAACAGGATTCCCAAGTGGAAATGTCCAAAGGACTCTCCTCCCATTGCTAATGCATGTCTTGTAAACTTAAACAAAACCATTTGGCCATTTCAAAACAGTTTATATCCTGTTTCAATCTGGGGCTCGGAGGAGATTTCTAGTATTAGCAGGGCCCAGCATATTCTGCAGATTTGTGACTACAGTTTCCAACTCCTGTGACAGAATAGCACTTCTAAATCCAGGCTGTTTAAAAGAGGAGGAAAAAAAGTGTTTTCAGCCGTTGTCATTGAAAGAGGACTTTGAAACGTGAAAAGTGTAAACTAATAGGGAAGTCTTCCTGAGTCTGCACACAGCCTAAACCAGTAGCTTTAAGAGATCTGCATATCTCCTCTTAGTGGGATATTGACTCAAACTTCATAGAGAAGTTTAAATATGAACACTGCTAACTATATTAATGCCGATCACTGTAGCAGAAACATCAGTCACTGTTGTATTTCACAGATCTCTATGCTGCTTTCCACATCTCCCAAGTGCCAAAAGCACCAGCTGCCAGAATCTTCAGCTTCACTTGGGCAGCTTTTATAATGCAGTAATGTGCTACCGATATAAAAATATTTTTGCATATATATGCTTTTTATCACAGTTAATAAAATGAAGGCCTACTGCACTTATTTTTTAAAACTACATGAAGCTGCCAGAGAATTTCCAGTTTGCCAGCCCTGCATACTGTGAAATCCAGGATCTTGCTACGCAAACGTAGACACCGCCTGCTGTGGAATACCTGAAGCCTTGACTGTAACAACCCATTCTCCGCAGAACACACAGGCCATCTCTGCAGAGTTCTTACTGTGTACATAGAAATCGGTTTCCTCTGCTTTCCAGCAAGGAGTATGTAGCATTTTGTGAAAACAAGGCCACTGTATATTCTCTAAATTGAAAGGAAAAGATACCTGGTGCTTTACTCAAAACTTCAAATAATTTAACTTGGTCTCATCATTGAAATGCCCTTTATCACTTTTTTTCCTATATGTCCCTGACCCAGATATCCAAAGTTTTCTAGGGACTGTCTTTAAAGTGACTCATGGGGCAACAGTCTGTCCCCATGTATACTCTTGAATCCTGGCTAACTCTTGTGGTGTGCCGTTATTGCGAGGGGGTCCCAGAATATTTACATTACTTTGAGCAGAGATTCTTCAAAGGAACCTTCTTTCCCCTCTGCTTAGTAATTCTTGGCAGCGCACAACTGAAGTCTCTTGCTGTAGCCTTTCGTAACAATGATGCTCCAAGTTATGTACAGGCTTCTTGTTTCCAGCTTTCTCTAGGGAGATTCCAGTGTATGAGAGTCTGGATATTTCCCCTTTTGTACACTCTTCAACACAGGATGGGTGCATCTGCTATCTAGGAAGTCTTGAATTCTAAATGGGATGAAACTGTTTGGGTGTTTAAAGACCAGCCTGCGGTTATGATGCATGACCATGTCTGCATTACTTCTGTGATCTAATTAAAGGGGTCTTGTTTCAGTTACTGTCTACATGGTACACCTTCAACTGCTGACTTACAATATGCAATGTTTATTTCAGCCTTGTACTGTAAATGTTGTTCTTCACAAAGAGAATGTGCAATAGGACAAAGGAATGATGGGTGGCATAATTTTGATGGGAAAATAAATGTTGTGGGTAACATGCTAGCTTTCTTATAAACATGAAATGCAGTTTATTTCCTTTTCCCTATGGATTTTCCTGCTTGGAAAAGGAAAATTGAAGACATGTTGCCTGTTTCTGTGCCTGGTGGATTTCTCAAATGCAAAGGTAATAGAAATTTAAGTGTTGAACCCATGAATGTTAGGTTGTGATTGTATTGCTCTTAGTTCTTGGCTTGCCATGAGGCTTGTTGAGATGAAGCTTGAAAGCTACCACCTATTTGTATCTGTATTCCATCACGTGGAATAGGCATTTCACTAACAATGCAAGGTTTCTGTTGTTGTTTTGTTTCATTTTTAAAACACAGGTGCTGTTTGGTCCAAGAAGCATGTAGGGAATGACAAGAAAAGTTGCCTGCACCACAGAAGAGTGTGAAAAATATTGCAGTATTGATGCCTTGATATGATTAAACTATGCAAATATACAAATAGGTGAGGGGGGGAATTCTTGGGTTGCATACAAAATCTCTTAGTTTTTGCTCTGTAGATTACTCGTATGTGTGTAAGTACATACATATATACACCAACATGCATTCATGTATATATGCAAAGTCTTTACGTAGAAGTGATGAGGTGGAACCCTTTCCTTCAAGTTATACTTGAACAATTGGTGCAAATATAACTTGCTGCTGCTAAGGGAGGATCTTGACTAAGGGCAAGCTTTGGATTCACATCTTCCAGGTTTGAAGACCTGTATATAAGCAAACAAACAGTTTGTTTAGTCTTTCTGAAGACCTTGGAATGTCATCTAGGACACATGTCCTTCCTTCCTCATATTCCTCTAATTTGGAGATTCCTGTATTTTAAACATACATAGTGGTGAGTAACTTGTTAAATTGCAAATTCTTTCCTTTAATTTGAGAAGAAAGGATAATAAAAAGCAACCAGACCTCTTCCTGGAATTCCTGTCCTATCCAGTCAATACCTCTATATTTTGGTTAATGTAGAAATCGTGACTACTGCAATAAAAGTGATTGGTTTGGGAATTCAGTCTGTCTGAGAGTAGTTCTTAGTGCTAGGTACAGCACAGGAAGCGCTTTACATCTGTAAACACGTTCTTCTCATAGCAAGTGCTCTTTGTCTTTCTTTGGGTGAGATGTGAGATGACTTGCCCAGAGTCACAAAAGTAATCTCCTGGAGCCAGGACTGAATAAAGGTTCCAGTTCCTTAGTGTTATCTTCATATCACTAGGTTTTACTCCTTTAATAAATTTGTCCCTTAAAGGAACTGAAAAACAAATTGACATACCTTAATGACCCGCATCAGGACAGTAAGGGCTAGAACTAAAACATACAAGCTGTCATGATTTGGGGTTGTTCGTGTGTGGTAACCCAGATGTTGCTCACTACTTGGTGCTTTGCACGGCCTGTAGGGCAGAAGGCCAGCACAATGTGTCGTTGTGAATAACAGCAGCAAATGGGTGTCCTGCTCTGTTCAGAATCACCCAAAATTAGAAGTCATTTGATGCTCCTCTTGACTGAGGAGAGAGATGACCATTTTGAAGTGAAGTGGATTCATCTTTGTTCTACCAGCCTGTAGTGTGACTGACCATTTTTTGTGGGGCTTTCTCCCGTTTTCTTTACACCAAAATATGGAGGGCTTACTTGTTCTTTCCTGCCTCTTAATCCAGGCCTTTGCTGAGAAGCACCAGATAGGAAGATTGTGGAAAACTTTGAACTGCTGTTTCAGGGACATCCTCTTAAGACTTAGAAGAGTAGAGTTACACAACGTATAAGGGATCTGACTATTCCTATTTCTCTTCTAATTTATGGTCAAGACTGCAGCTTCTGTCTTCCATTTCATGATCTTAGTGTAGATACTAGACTGTATTTGTTTAGTTTTTTTCCCCTCCAAGTTAGGATTAGTTCCTTAGGGTTTAAATAAATTCTGAATTTCACAGAGGAGCACCTGTACTAAAATCCTGGATCCAACCATCCCAGACTTGATGTGGAATTCGAATCTGGATCCCAACTCTGTGGCTTACTAACCTACCCATTTAGGGAAGGGTTGTCTCTACGTGGCGTTTGTTTTTCGTCCTTTGGAACTAAGCTTTTAATTTGGTTGCCAGTTCTGCAAGGACTTTTTAACTTCTTGGCAATGCCGGTGTTCACACGCTCCATTGCTGGCAGTGTGATGCGTAGTGATAAATTTTGACTCTGTCTAAGGGTTACTGAGATAAACCAGCATTATCATTCGTAAAGGTCATTTTCTTGCATAGTGTTCCGAGCTTTGGAAAGGACACATCTTCCAACTATGACCTGCGTCACTGGCAGAGAGTTGTATAATCTGTACTTGTGGAATGGGAAGGTACAAGCTTCCATCGTTGCTGATGCATCATGTGATCCACCTATTTTGGTTTTCTTACAGCTGTTTTTTGGTTTATATATATATTTTTTTCAGTTTTATAGGTAAAGTAAAACGGAAGTTCAGGATTTTTTTTTCTACAAGGTATAAAACTCCAATGATTTAGTGGTGAGTAGAGAGCTGGGAAAAAGTCCCCATTAGGAGATGATGGGCTAAATGTAGGCCTGTTTCTCTTAGACAAGTAGGATAACCTTTAAGACACATGGAACAACGTAAAAATCGGTAAAACTAATGCTGACATTTATTTCCAAGAAATTCTGTAAGAAATATCTATGGAAAAGACATCAATGATTGAGAATAATGTAAAAATTAATGTGTTTGAAACTTGTGTATCCATTTCTTTAATCTCATACTCTTCAGTGAACGGTACACTTGTGTTCAGTTTTATGATCAAAAACAAAGACCAAAGAAGGCCAACCTCATTTGATTGTGTATATTCTGCCTGTCTTAATTATCAGTAGCTGTAAGGATACAGTGCAAGTGATCTGGTAACCAGTGGTTCTTGTCCTTTTCTTTTAGGGGGAAAAACAACTTTAAAATGTATAATTTATTGCTCAGCAATAACCATGTTGTTAAAATAATAATAATAAAAAAAGGAATTAGCAACATGTCTTAATTTCCCAATAGCATTATTATATGTTGTATTTCAGTTTATTGTATATTGTGTTTTTGTATTTATTTGTCTTTGGAGGTCTTGCTATGTCTTTTTGTGTTAAAATGCTAATAAACAAGGACAGTGTGTAAGAGTGTAGAATGCCAAACTCTGAAATGCTAAACTGTGTTATTAAAGCAAAAATAAATCTATGTAGGAAATCATATTTTTTAAAAAAAATTGGTGTGTTGAATTTGGATGACTGCTATAGACTTGCAAATGGCCAAGATGCATCCTTTCTCCTCTCTGAGCCCACTGTACGTTGGCTGTTCAGTGCTTTACATTTACATATCTGCTAGGAATTTATTGTGGCATTTTTCCCTTCCTCTTCACAGGCAACTTGCTATAATTTCTATCAGAGCCCTATTTTCCATGTGATAACTCTGCTGGAATAAACTAGGCAGTGGTGGTCTTCATAACGTCAATGTCAAGAGTCCTTGTGCAAATAGAGTAGAAATAATTGAAACCGCTCTTCGTGCATTTGTGTTATGCTGCTTTCCCATAGAGGCTGGGAAACGAGGGACAATGTGTGGCTCAAATACCTGGAAATGTGGATTTATTTTTACTTTTTTTTCTACAGTGTCATTAGTGACTCTTCTCAATGTAGAAATGGGTTTCAAGTGTGTGTTTCCAATCATGGAACACAGTGCTGTCTCTTTTGAAATGAGCAGAGCAGTTGTTTCCACTACGCCTCAGATTCAGCTTTGTGATGAAGACTGATCCCCACTAGTGGTGTATGAAGCTTGTCGCTTCTACTGAGGACTGTGCCGATCTGTCTGACCTTCCCTTCTCGCTTCCCACCTCTTTCTTACCGAAACTCCCATTTCTCCTTTTTCACATCCCTGCAGGGTTTTGCAGTGTGGGAATGTTCTGCCTGTGCTTCGAGGCAAGACCACAGTGTTTCAGCAAAAACATGTGCTGGCAGCCCCCAGATATAAACAGGACCTGGCCAGCTGATACCAGCGTTTGCAGCAAGTAGTCAAAGTGCTGGGTGGCTGAGTCCATTTTCTTCATAAAATAGGGATGCCCAAGAAAAGGGAAATGCATGAAGATAGACAAGCTGAGAAGGAAGAGTTGTTAAGAAATGCTGTCCTTGCTGCGCACAGGATGTGCTGAGGGTGGATGTTCCTTTCTTCCCCTGAGAGCAATTGCTGGTAAGTGACTCTGGATGCTCCAGCATCCCCTGCCCTGCCCACCACGTTTTCCACTCACACTCCCACGGCTGCGCTACAGAAAACTCTTCACATCTCCTCGCTGTGGAGCATCAAAAGATGGTGAACTTGTCTTAACGTAGTGGATTCCTTTCAAGTAGAGCCCTTGTAAGGAAGAGCAGCCTTTGCTAATGCCCAGAACATTCCTCCTTACACTTCTGTGTCATTACAGTGCAGCAGGGTAGGTGGAAAGGAAACAAGTTGCTTTCAACATGAAGGAAAACACCAATCTCTCTCCTCATTTCCCTGATCCTCCTTCCCCAGCAATGAATCTTAATTGTTTAAGGGATGGGTGGATGAGGTGCTGAGTGGCATGGTTTAGTGATTGATAGGAATGGTTGGACTCGATGATCCGGTGGGTCTTTTCCAACCTGGTGATTCTATGAAGTGATACATGATGCTGTTCCTGGCAGAATGAGTCTTTGTAGAAATTTTCTTCTTCAGGACAGGTCACTAGCAGGTTTGTAGGACGCTTTCTTCCAGTGGAGGACACAGTAGCTTGGATGGTGGAAACAGGGTGCTGGCTCTAGGAGAGCAGAGCAGCCAGGGAGAGCTGGGTGAGGAGCTCTTGCCTGCAGAGGGAGTTGTGCAGGTGCATACTTTGCCCAAGCTTGGACCTGCTGCTGGGACCATCTCTTACAAGAATTGCTGGGATGGGTTAAAGTTTTGGGAAGTTTTCCAGTGTTTCAAGCCTTGGGTTTGATTGCTGTTTGGTAAGGAAGTTTAAAAACCTCTTGACTTCTTGGTCCTGCAGATGGACCTATCTCCTGCTGTCTGTGATAGCTTGCTTTGATGTGACCAAAGCCTGGAAATTTTTGATGAAGGGGGAAATACCCCATGGTCAAAACGTATCACGAAAGAGGTGATTTTCCCCATCCCTCCCCAAAGCTGGTTTCCCATGAGTCAGTTGGGTGGTTCCTTCCTGCACGCTGGGGCTGAGCCCTGGGGGCTGTCACTGTCAAGTAACGTGTTTGGTTTTGTTCTTGTTGTTTAGCTAAAAGAGGTGATTATCCAAATGTCTTCCCCTCCCCCCTCAGCAAGTGTGGCACCTGGGGAAGGGGAGCCCACCCAGCTCTGCTCTTTCAGGATAACCTCTGGAAGTGGGGAACGTTATCATAGAATCGTAGAGTGGGTTGGGCTGGAAGGGACCTTAAAGATCATCCAGTTCCAACTCCTCTGCCATAGGCAGGGACACCTCCCACTGGATCAGGTTGCTCAAAGCCTCATCTAACCTGGTCTTGTCTCAGGGATGAGACATCTACAGCTTCTTTGGGCAACCTGTTCAAAAGCCTTAGCGCCCTCACAGTAAAAAATGTCTTCCTACTATCTAATCTAAAGTTACCAGATCAGACCCCAATGCATGTTCTTGTGTGTCCCGTAGGCCCCCAATAACAGGGAATGACCCAAGCCAGGAGTTGAATTCCCACTAGCTGGGCTGGCAAACACAGAAGAGACGCTGGGGACTGACTTCCACTCCATGGGCTGCAAATTGGCTTAAGTAGTGTTAGGCCACAGCTCCCGGTACTCATTGGAGCTGGTGGAAATGAGTGTTTTGACAGCATTGCTGTGCCAGTCACAAACAGGATTTGTTTGCAGACATCGCTATGGACTCATGATGGCTGCTTTGTGCCAATGCAGAAGCTCTGACAGAGGAGATCATTTGGATCAGCCCTGGCTGGTAGAAATGCCATCTGTCTCAATAGGGGTCTCGGTTGGCAACTGAACATGAGCCAGCAGTGGCCCAGGTGGCCAAGAAGGCCAGTGGCATCTTGGCTTGTATCAGAAACGGTGTGACCAGCAGGTCCAGGGAGGTTATTCTCCCTCTGTACTCGGCACTGGTGAGACCGCACCTCGAGTCCTGTGTTCAGTTCTGGGCCCCTCACCACAAGAAGGATGTTGAGGCTCTGGAGCGAGTCCAGAGAAGAGCAATGAAGCTGGTGAAGGGGCTGGAGAACAGGTCTTGTGAGGAACGACTGTGAGAGCTGGGGCTGTTTAGCCTAGAGAAGAGAAGGCTGAGAGGAGACCTTATTACTCTCTATAACTACCTGAGGGGAGCCTGTGTAGAGGAGGGAGTTGGCCTCTTCTCCCAAGTGACAGGGGACAGGACAAGAGGGAATGGCCACAAGCTCCGCCACGGGATATTTAGGCTGGACATTAGGAAAAAATTTTTCACAGAAAGGGTCATTAGGCACTGGCAGAGGCTGCCCAGGGAGGTGGTTGATTCACCTTCCCTGGAGGTGTTTAAAGAGACAGGTGAACAAGGTGCAGAGGGTCATGGTTTAGTGATTGATAGGACTGGTTGGAGTCGATGATCCAGTGGGTCTTTTCTAACCTGGTGATTCTATGATGTACCCTTTGCTATCAGCCAGTGGGAATACAGGCGTGAGCCTGGTCCCAGCCACTGCCCCTTCAGCAGGTGTCACAGGGGAAGATAGTGGTGGCTGGTAAGTGGCGCTCAGTCGTCTGAGGATAAAAAGAACTGTTACCCAAGTGCAAGGGCCAAACGAAGTGGGCTGGTTAAAGTGTCCACCTCAGTGGGCTCAGGACCCAAGAAATAGCTCTGGTTTCTCAGATCTCCACATTCACACAGATGCAGCTCCATAACTGCTTCCTGCAGCATCCTCAGCAGGAAGCTCTTGTTCTCCTGCTTCAGACCATGACATAAGAAGGAAGTTGGGCTGCAGCTTCCAGATAGCTCTGAGATCAGATGTGATCCACTTTGATGGCTTCTTCTGCCTTCCTGCTCCCAGGGCAAGGTGACTGTGTGACTGCTGGAGTCCTGTAAGTGGCAGGTGAGTTCCTCTTGCTGAATCTGCACAGGATTTCAGAGATGATTTAACTCCATGTGTTGACAGAATATTCAACTTTAGATCCTGACCAGCCCTGCCATGGGGCCATGCCTCTCCTAGAGGTGCACACAGCTCCTCTGCCATTGGTTGTGACAGTGTAGATTGTGTTGTTGCACCCGAGACTTTAGCATTTTCTTAAACAAAAGGAATTCCCACCAGGGATCTTGCCCTGCTCCCTCTGGTCACTGCTTGGGGCTGCCTGGCTTGAGGGCAGCCGTGAGATGTAACAGCAAGAATGCTTGACAAGGCACTTCTTCCCAGTTATTTAGGATTAGTTTAATGTCCGAACAGTAGGGAATGATCCACTGTGCCAAGGAGAGCAGCAAATAACTTGTGCCTGGGTGCAGCCCGACATGTCAGCACGCCCTGGGAGCAGCCTGTACTCCTGCAGAGGGGTAGCTTCAGCTCTTGGGTCGTTTGAAGCCAGTGGGTTTTACCATGCTTCTGCCTTCTCTCCTCTGTTTGAGGCCACAGGGCTCAATGTGCTTGTCACAGAATAATTTTTCAATGTGCTTAATGGTTTTCTGGGGATGGTGCTATTGCTGCTTGGCTGTTTGTTGGGCTGCAGAGAGAACACGCACGTTGGGAGTGATTGCCCACTTTGGAGACTGGTGTTCACAGTTGCTACTCCTTGCTCAGCATGGGCTCTCTTTCCAGCTGCCAAGTGTTGGGGCTGAGGACTTGCACTGGAGAAGTCCCCCATGTTGAAGGACACAACTATTTCAGTGATGAGGCAAGTCGTACAACTGGGAAATTCAGAGGGGTGCTGGATGTTCTTAGTGGGCTTTAGGAGGTGCTGTGCTGGCTGGCTGAGGGGAACAGTGTTCCTGGATTTGATATCAGTTTATAAGTCAATATTGGGAAGGTCAAGCACCTGCTGTGTAGTTTTTTTCCCCTCTCTGAGGCAGCGACGTGCTTCCTCTCATCTTTGTTTCTCTCCCTGTAACCACCTGACCCAAGTCTCACTCCCCCTGGGGCGCAGCAGCACCTTGGGGTGGCAGCAGCCACAAAAACTGGGAGGGAGAGGAACATGCTGTGGCCCCGTGGAGAGACCCACAGCAAGGGCCAGGCTATTCTGTCCCCTCACTCCCAGCAGTGTCACTACAGGGAGCAGCTGTCCCCAGCAGCACAGGTTTCTCTGGGAGATCTGTAATTGCCCTGCCCTGTCCTACCCTAATGCAAGAGTGGTGGGAGCAGGGACTGTCCCTCTGCAAGCAGCCCCTTTGTTCGACGCAGGGCAAACTGAGTATTTTAGACCTCTGCTTGCTCCTCAGATAAATCCAGGCTCACTTAAAGTATCAGCTTCAGTGGGACCAGAGCTACTGAGCAGCTGAAATCAGCAGTGCCCAAAAGCAGCAGGTGCAGAATACAGAAGTAAAACTAAGGGTGTAGAGCATCCCTCTTAAACACCAGGTTTCAGGGGCCAGACCGTTGCCCTCTGCACAGGGTTCCATGAGCAGTTTCTCCCCTTCTGCCCACCCCAGCTGTGCTGCAGGAGGCTGAGGCTGCAGGCAAGTGTGCACCCTACCCTCTGCACACTGCAGTTCTTTCTCAGAGCTGTTACTGCTGAGTATCCACGATTTATAGTTCCCTCCCCCCAATTAAAATACAGTACATCTCACTGCAGCCATCATTCACCCTGAGAATCCCCTGGGAGAGATTTGTGAGTGGTAATGAGTGCAGGAGCCTTTCACCTCGAGGACATCTCTCAGCATCCAGCTCACTGCATAGAAAGCGCTGACTGCAGTTTGGCCGATGCCCAGGCCGAGAGCTGCTGCTGCTCAGGAGCTGCTTCTCTCACCAATCCGTGGGCCACGCTTGTGACACTGGAGGGGACAAAGCCTCAGGCAGGAGCACCTTTGTCATTCTTGGCTGGGCACGGTGCATCACCCAGGGCTGTGCTGGGGCATCCTGGGGGTAGGGCCCCTCCTGCTCTTCTCTGTCCTGCAATCGCAGCAGGGGTGGGAAACGGCACCAAGTGCTTTAAGGTTTTGGGAGACAGAGAGACTAAGTTTCTGATGAGTGACAGGTGCTTCATCCCTGCTTACCCCGCTGGGACTGCCAGGTTGGAAGCTGCAAAGCAGTGGGAGCATAAAGGGTGGGATAGAGGTGGCCTATTCCCCTTCCTGCACTCCCAAATCCTCCCTGGTCAGAGCTGCTTGTGGTTTGTGACCCGCTCCACTAATGTCTTCTCCAAGCAATTCTCCAGTCTCCTGCTGGGCTCCTGTAAACTCCTGCATCCACAAAGCTCCTGCCCTTGCCTTGCTTGTACCAGCATCAGCCGCAGGGTTCCTGCTGGAGGGATGCTGAGCTTCCCTGCTCTCCCCAGGGCATGGACCACTGCCAGCATCCCCACAACGTTCCCTTCCCAGGCTCTTGTTGCTCCACTGTCCTTTTCTATTCCTAACACACCCTTGTGAAAACCTTGGCCTGGAACTTCACACAGCTTGTTCCGTTCTGGGGCAGAGAATAGGGATGGCGGATTCCTTCCTCCTTCTCCTCGCTCTGCAGCCACAGGCACTGATGCCACCACCAGCTGTCCCCTTTGGCCCCCGGCAGCCCCAACAAACGCAGCGTGGGGCTGTGCCTGCGCTGCCGGGGCGTGTGCTGGGTAATGAGTAAATCAGCTGGCGGCCAAAGTACAATTACAAGTTGTCGCTGGGAGCTGCTCTCTTCCAAGCGAGCTAATTGAAAATACATTGAGAACATTATTAGTAATTACAAGGTAGCTGGCATTCTGCAGGGGAGAGTGTTGTGGGATACGCACACAGCACGTCCACACTCTCCACCCTTTAGTGGGACCCGAGCGGGTGGAAGAGGTGTGGACGGCAACGTCTGGTGAGCAGAGCTGTGGGGGTCACCACTCGGACCTCCCCACCTCCTTCCCCAGTGGCTCTCCCAGGCTCCCCATCATGTCAAGGATGTGGGGAGCTCAGGAAAAGCGCTGAAAGCAAACTAGTTTCTGGAACTGAGCAAGGCTGTAGTTTGTGCTGGGAGAAATCTGCCTCTGGTTCTGGTTTACTCCTTTCTCCCTACAGCCTCCTTGAGGCTGAGTCCATCACGTGCCCCCGGGGAAGGTCCAAGGTCTAGCTGGGCAGGAGCTGTGGAAGACAGGACGGGAGGCGTGCTGCAAAATGAAGCGCCAGTTCTTCCTCCTCAGTGTCCTGCAGCTCCTTGGTGAGTATGCCCGGCCACTACGGCCAAATGCTTGATGACTCCCCATTTCGAGTGTGCTTGTGGCAGTGCTGTTTCAGAGCAAGGCTGCAGGCTCTGTTGCTTAAGGCACGTCTCTAATGCAAATGGGAAAAGAGATTTCCATCTGGACAGAGAGAAGGCAGGGGAATGAGGCTGGGATTACTGTATCGTGCCTGCTGCACCTCTGCAGCTCGAGTTTTTCTGCTCTTATTTGAGGCTGGCAGCTCTGCACTGCAGGACACGCTCTCTGTTGAATATGTATGTCGCTTTGATGTTCAAGGACTGCGCTTCCCTGGAGACAAGGCTGATTAAATAGCACGCTGATAATTCCAGGGCTGTGCAGGGTACAGGAATGCATCAGTGTAGCTGTATGGGGAAAAAGGGTTTGTGACAGGATATAAACCCCTGCTGCCCCGGATCCCCTGGCTGGAGGAGATGTTGCTGCTGATGCAGCCTGGTTGGCTTGCCGAGCTGCCTCTGCCATATGGGGTGCCATGAGCTCACTAGATACAACACCTTGCAGCTCCAGGAATGTGAGGTGTATGTGCACCCGGGGCCAGCTGAGCCTTTCTGCTGGACCTTTAGTCTCTCTGTCCCCTGGGTTTCCAGGCTGGGAGGGATGCAAGTCAAATGCAGCAGAGACAGAAGAATTTGCAATTACCATCTGAGAGTGTTTTCCTTTCTTAAGCTCTTTTCAACTCCAAGCCAGCAAGACTTTTGTGACCACAACACTGCACGGAGCTGCTTGGTCCTTGTTCTTATAGCTTTATGTTACAGTATTTTTCACTCTCAGTGGATTTTAAAGTGTGTAAGGAACAGGGGGGGTATTTGCTCTCCCCAAGGGCTCCTCAAGAGCGGGAAGCAGTGGCTGCACCCCACTGTACCTCCTACCCAGCCTCCAGCCCCTGTTCCTACGTTAGGACTTTCATTGTGTTTAAAAATACATTGTTTACTCTTCACCCCGAGATGGCTGCGCACAGCAAACTGTCTCAGCAGATAACCTGGAAGAGTCAGACAGCGCAAACTATGCTCTGAGGTGATCAGAGAGTGCTGATAAAGCTGCTGCAGAGCCTGTTTAGTACAAGTGGCAACATCCAACCCCATCGTAGGGACTAGCTGAGCCCAGGCTTTCTCCAGTGCTCCTCCCTCGATCACCTGGAGTCATTTGCAGGGAATGCTCTGCAAAGGGATCTGAAGAGGCTGGAGCGCTGGGCTGAGACCAATGGCATGAGGTTTAACAAGGCCAAGTGCCGGGTCCTGCACTTGGGGCACAACAACCCTAAGCAGAGGTACAGACTAGGAGAAGTGGAAATGCTGCCTGGAGGAGAAAGACCTGGGAGCGTTGGTTGACAGCGACTGAACATGAGCCTCGAATCCTGTGTTCAGTTCTGGACCCCTCACCACAAGAAGGATGTTGAGGCTCTGGAGCGAGTCCAGAGAAGAGCAACGAAGCTGGTGAAGGGAGGAGCAGCTGGGAGGGCTGGGGTTGTTTAGCCTAGAGAAGAGGAGGCTGAGGGGAGACCTCATTGCTCTCTACAACTACCTGAAAGGAGGTTGTAGAGAGGAGGGCGCTGGCCTCTTCTCCCAGGTGACAGGATGAGAGGGAATGGCCTCAAGCTCCTCCAGGGAAGGTTTAGGCTGAACATCAGGAAAAAAATTTTCATGGAAAGGGTCATTGGGCACTGGCATAGTCTGCCCAGGGAGGTGGTTGAGTCACCATCCTTAGGGGTGTTTAAGGGATGGGTGGAGGAGGTGCTGAGGAACATGGTTTAGTGATTGATAGGAATGGTTGGACTCGATGATCCAGTGGGTCTTTTCCAACCTAGTGATTCTATGATTCAGACCCTTCTTCCTCCCCACACTCTCTCCAGCACCCAAGATCCAGTCGGCTGTCCATTCCCTTCCACCACTGTCTATGTATTTTGTAGTTCTGTGGGGTTTTCCCCACAGAAGCCATAGTAACAGCAAAGGATTTTAGGTTTTTTCTAAGGTTTTTTTGTTGTGTTGTTTGGTTGTTTTTTCATTGTTTTGTTTGGTTGTTTTTTCTTTTGTGTCTTATAACTTGCTTGTCTGAAGCCATTGAATTCAAGCTGGAGCTTCATCTTCACATCTTCAGCTGAACACATATCTCCCAGCCGAGCCTGGGCAATGTCAGTCTGGGAGGCATATGCCTCCATCGCACTCGTGCAAAAGGAGTGGGTCAGAGTGGAAACCCACCTCTGCCACAGCCTGTCCCGGACCAGTGGTCTCATCCTTATGGGGACACATGGGCAGAACTGCCACTATCCCAGCAAGCCCCATGGGGAAGATCTCTATTTCCCAACATGCTGGTGCCTCAGGCTGCAGGGTGCTGTTGGATCTTCCCTCTCCAGCTCCAAACACATGTATTTTGTACTACGTGTCCCATAGCATATACCTTTTACCGTCTCACCTTTTCCTTGTGGTCCTACTGGCTCTGTGTGCCGTCTCTGTACCTGCTGGAAACACCAAGGACAAGGAATCTCTGTACATTTGATTAATCTGAGTGGCAGCAAAACCCACTGCAATGAATGCTTAGGTACCAGGTATATGCTACTCTGGCCGCTTGCCTGCCAGACTTTCCTGCCTTCTCTCTGCCTGCAAAGTGTTTGTCCCTTACTCCTCTTCCTACATAGCTGGATGAAAACCCTCACTTGACAAATAAAATTCCCTCATGCAGAGGAGGACCCTGATTGTTCAACTGGGAACACACAAGGGCTACTCTTGTGTGGAAAATCCCCAAATCTAGCCCAAAGAGGCCATAATGCACCCCAGAAAGATCTCTAGGTGTCTCTTGTGAACTGGGTTACACTGATTTCCCTGACCTTTCCAGGTACCGCCGCTGCCATGTACAAGCAGTGGATCCCCAACACCAATTTTGAAACCGCATCCAACTGGGATAAAGGCAGAGTTCCCTGTGCCAGTGATGCAGTTCATTTTGAGAAGAACAAGGTATGGGACATTTTATTTTTATTTACTTTTTTGCAAAACACCACTGGGTGTTGGAGAAGCCCTTTATGTGCTGGGAAAAAACACGCTTTTATTTTTACTTTTCTTACAGATCATCTCAGTCTTTGTGAGGTCTCCCCATGTGCTGAAGGACATGGTAAGGGGGGATGTGCTCGCATCGGGGAGTGGGTGAGGTCAGGGCTGGTGCTGGGGTGCTGCCAGCTGGGTGGCAAGTCCCCCATCCCTTTGCTCGCAGGGTGCCTTGTCTGGGGCAGAGAATGGGAGTTACAGCAGCCCAGGGAACTGTGGAGCCAAAAAGCACATTTTGGGGATTATGTTTTTTCTTCTTATTGGGGGATTCAGAGGAGAGCACCCCAAACCCCACTATCAGTTGGAAGAAATTAATTTTTCCTCCCCAAAGGAAGAATAAAACCCCTCCATGGGACTGAGAACCTTGGCAGTAGTTTGTTGAGGAGCACCAGCCTGCGGCATTGTTGACACAGAGCAGACATTAGCCCTGGGCAGAGGCTAAGTGAATCTGACATCAAGATATCCTGAAATGAAAACAAACTGTTCTGGGAAATACCAAAATGTTGCTCGAGAAATTTCCTTTCAAGTGCTATTTGTTTTTATATTTTTCTGCAGCAATATCAGCCTGGCCATGGCAGAATAGGCACAACACCCTGCTGAAATGCATGGGTTGAGTAAAATAAGATTGGGAGATGGATTCACGTCAGAGGGATTTCTGAGCAACCTGTTTTCCCCTCAGAAGAGGAGCTTTTCTTGGAGCAAACTGACAGGCAGCCACGAAAGTGTGGGGTATTGATCCCCATGGTTTGGAGGGGTCAGGTCACCAGCAACCCCCATCCCGGTGCCAGGGCAGCACAAAACAGGGGGGGATCCCATTTACAAAACCTCTTCCCCTGGACAGGATGAGCTTGTGGGCAGGTTTTCTCTTGCTGTTTTAGGACAATTTTGCTCTTTTATTGGCCATTGAATCTGAACAAGCCCTTGAAATTTATGTGATGTAATTTGTTCAGGCTGTCTACACCACTAATAGTTTTGATGCTTTAATAATACCGTGCGCCACATTTAATCCCTCTACAAATATTTGGAGGAGCTACTTTATTTATATGGCATTTAAAATATGAATTTGAGAAGGAAAGAATGTACTGGGGAAATACATACAAATATAATGTAATAAATGATGTGGAATTTACCAAGAAGAAGGAAAGAGCAAAATATCACTCCAGTAGATTTTATTTTACTTACAGATGAATGTGTAATATTTCTAAAGCACTTCCATCAGAGGCCCGCAAAGTGCATAATTGCAAAGCAGAGTTATTCATTATGGCATTAGCCTTTCACAACCAAGCTGAAAGAGCTGAGCAGAGCAGCCCTGTTCCTCTCCAGACAAGAGTCTTGCCTCTCTGCTACACTGAATTGCACAGCCTGTAAGCAACCGAGCTCTTCCCAGGCTGTAGCCTGAACTCATGCTTTCCTTCTGAGCATCCCTGCCCCAACAATTCATGATCAGCTATCCCAGCAAGTTTCCTAGTGTAGTGCTTAACATTTCTTTTTAATTTTAGCTCAGCTGCCTCCCTCCTGTGAGCTGCTGCGCTCTGTTGTCACCAGGTGATAAGGGGACTGCCAAGATTAGGGATGAAAAAGGAACGAAACGCAGCACCTGAGCAGGTCTGCCACTTGTGGGGACGGTGCGAAATTTGGCAAGAGTGTGTTTAGAAAATGAATTACTTGTGAGGTTTTTTACAGTGAGGCTGGGCTGCACCTGTTTGCCTGCCAGTCGCACCACACCAGAGCATTAATCACTTAAATCAGCAGGAATATATTAAGCTTTAGAGTCGCCATGGAGATGCTATACAGCCTTTGGCCATAAAAAGAGGAGAGTGTTGCTTGCTATAGTAGCGCAGGAAGAAATTCACAGCCAGGGAAGGGGCTGAGGTCTCATTGATTGCCATGAGGAGGGTGCCCGCTGCAGTGGGTGCGGAGGGGGATGCTTGGTGACAGTGCCCTGCATATGGAGGGGCAGCATGACACCTCCTGTTCTGTCTCCCCAGCTGAACAGAGCAAGACATGGGGTGCCGGTGGGTTCTCATATGCCACCATCAGCCCTCTCCCTAGACATCTCTATTAAAGGAAACACTTCTGGATGAGTCCTCCAGGTTCCTTTCCCATCCATCCCATATGGGCACCAGATGGGTGCCAGGAGCTGCTTTCCTGGGAGGAGGCTGGGGCAGCTAGAGTATGTTGAACCCACCTTCCCACTTGGAAGAAACCCATTTCTCGCCCAACTCAGGGATTATTTGATCTGAATTTTTGAGTGGGTCCCTGATTTATCTGCACACTAAATCCAAATCCAACTTAAGTCTAAGTGACTTTGAAGTACAATCATTGTGATTAGGCTGGGTTTCCCATGGTATGTAGCTGCCTACAGATGTGGATCAGTATTCAGTCAGCTTTCAGAGGTGCCTAAGGGTGAATCTACGAAAACATGGAGGTTCTTCTGTCAGTGGTGTGTGGCATGGGTGTTTCAGGTTAAGGCAGGCTTAGGCTCTACTTGTCTCTCCACTGTCACACAAGGGTTCTTCTGATGGGTTTGACCCTCTGGCTATGGCTTCCCTTCCAAAGGGAGACAGATCAGGGCACAGCTGTGGCTGTGATCCTGGCATTTGCCCCGGGAGCACCAGTCCTGGTGTGTGGTATGTGCCTGAGGCAGCCGATGCTGCAGCACGAGCTGGGGTGGATGATGCCACGTGCTATTTTTGGAGCTGCAGGAGTCGGGTTTAATCACGTGGGCAAAGCAGCCTCTCTCAACCCCTGTGGTGTGGGGTCAGGGCACTGGCTGGGGTTATTCAGCAGAACTGTTGTTACCTTTCTAGCCCTGCCCCATCACCGAGCCCTGCCAAGGTGGCTGCAGCTGCCTGCACCTTCCACCTACCTGCCTGGTGAGGGGCCACAAAGGCTGGGTGAGGGTCAGGAGCGTGCGGGGCTTGGAGATCTAACCAGGGAGGTCTTGCCCAGCCTTAAATTTAGCCGCCTAATCGAGAGAGCAGAATGTCCTCGGCTTTGCTGCAGGATGCTCCTGCTTGGTTCCTGGCAGAGATTGATCTCAAAATGCCAATTGCTCCCCAGGGGAGCTGGCTCTAATGAATTGCCATGGTTTGTGCTTGTCCCAGGCACTGGCGCTCCCTCTTCCCCACTTCCCAAAAAGCAGGACAACAAAATACCCAAAAGAGGGGTATTTTTACTTCTCCTGAGATGAAGGTGAAAATTTCACAGGAGTGCATGTATGCATGTGTGTGTGCCAGCACATAATTACAAGCCTGAATCCTGCAGGCTTTTCTCCAGCAGCATTCCTGCTGAAGGTTTGCCCTAGGAAAGGAGTGCAGTAAAACAGCCTTTTGCAGTTGCCTCCCTGAATTTATTTGCTCCTTGCAGGCTGTTTTCAACCAGGAGGAGTTATTAAAGCATGTGATGAGTGGAGCAGCTTGCTGGCATCCTGAGCACAAGCAGATACAGGGACAGGTCTGACTGGGTGGCCACTCCATGCTCTGGCTCCTGCTGGGGATGGCTCCCCTGCCCAAACCCAGAGACGCTTTCCATCTCTCCCTGGTCTTGTCTGGTGAGGGAAGTTCAGGAAAATGAGCTGAACTAACCTGAAGTAGATTTCACAAATGGCATTAAGCCTCTGTGTGCCTTCTGCATCCAGAACTCGAGCGTCTTTGGGGTGATTTACCCTGACGCACTCCCCAAGGGTCTTCTGATAACCCCGTCTTCCCCCAGGACATCCAATTTCTGAACTGTTTTGATCTGCATCTGGAGGTGTGTGCTGGGGTACTGCAGTCAAATTAATGGCCTTTTTTAGATCCATTGCTTCTTTTATCGTCCAATGGTTTTTATCGGGGTCTGCATGATGGTTTGGGAATGTACTGTGCTGGGCCACCCCCCTATCAGGGGATATGGTGGCAAGGCCAACCCGGGCAGGTGATGCAGGGAGCCCATGGCCTGAAACGCAACGTGAAATGTGACAAGCAGGCGCAGCAGGGGAATCAGCTCCTGCATTAATGAGAGTGCTGCTGCACTGCTGCCAAAGGACCCTGCCTTGCAGGAGAGTGAGGCAGGGATGCGGCCAGGGCAGAGCTGCCGAACGCCTCTTTAACTTGCAGGGGGTGATTCTGAAATTACGAAATCTCGCTGGCACGCTGCTCTATTACCTGTGCCCCTGCCTGCTCCAGCAGGTGAAAGCAGAGGGGCGAGTTGTGGCTGGGAGAAGAGGAGGGCTGGCTAGTGAGCATCACTGCCTGCCACCAACTGGTCCCGTGGAGAGGAGCACCAGATTCTGTGCTATACTCTGCACTGCACCAACCTGCCTGAGCATGGATTTCGTGGGGATAAAACCTGCGTTTCTTGCCTGGTTTCCTAGGCATGCTGAAGCCCCGCTCTTTATGGGGACATGTGCATGGGCAAGGAGTTCTTTGGGCAACAAGATCCCAGTCCAGAAGCAGGTTGCCCTCCTCAGATCATCCAGAGGTGTCAGGGTGGCTGCAGGTCACCCTGCCTTGCTGGCCCCTTTGTCAGGGAATCTGGAATAGATGTTCTGGTATTTGGAGCCATGCAAGAACAGGTTGGATCTGCCAGTGGGCTGAGGTGCGAGATGGCATGTGTGGCTGGGGGAAGGGATGCTGGCCTGAGGATGCAGGTGAGTGAATGCACCACCACTAACAAATCCAAGAGAGCCTTTGGAGAGCAAGCCCCTGGCTCCAGAGCTACCAAAGGGATTCAGCTGTGGATGCAGCTGGTCCCGTGCCTCTGGCCCCAACAGGCATTGGGAAAACCCCCATCTGTGGGTAGCAACAGGGAGGGGCCGGCTTGTCTACCTGCCTGTTGCTGCGTGTGTGCTATCACCAGCCCAGCAAAACAGGGCTGGGACAGGTGATTGATAGAGAAATCTTTTTCCCTGAGCACTAACACCTGTGATGGTTTACAGCCCTCTGTGGTGAAGAGATAGTCCCTCCCATCCTACCCTCGTGATGTTTCTCAATGAGGTGCCAGCAGTGAGAGCCCAGGAGCTGCTCCTGGACTGAGTGCTGGGGGAGAGGATGCACCCAGGAGCCAAGTGCAGCCCTGATGGCTACTGAGATGCTCCCTGGTGCACCATGGGTGCGGCGGTGCGGAGCACGGTGTTGCAGAGCACAGCACGCCTGGGCTCTCTCAGCATTACACGATGGGGATGTTGGCACCATCTCACCCAAGCAAGGAATTCAAATGCACTGATGCCTTGAATTAAAACAAGGCTGGCAGAAGAGCTGGCTGCAATCGTGAGCCTCACTCACTTGCATTCAAAGCAAAAGTGCCACATTTTTTCCTGCACTTATGATGGTGACATGCAAGTCACACTGCTGTCAGTCATCTTAGCCTCGTGCTTATGAATTGAAGAGAGCCACGATGTGCTGGAAGCTGGTTCAAAGCCACCCACATCAAAAACCTCCTATGAGGCCTTTGCTATTTTTCCTTTGGCATTTTGGAGGTTAGTTTCATTTTCACTAACAAACAGGGGCAGCAGGATTTCTTGTCAGTGGTGGAACACTGGGGTTGCGAATGTGGTGAGTGTGGGCTGAGAGCTGCATGGGGTCTTTCCTCTTTTTTTTGCTGACATTGATGAGAAAAATGATGACTGTGTTTTGGTTGTCGTTACACTTGATAATGATGACCAAGGAGATAAGTAATTTACCAGTATCAGGGTTGAACAATGACTGATGGGACACTAAGATAGCTGCATTAATGGCTCTGGAGTACAGGTTGGCAGGAGGAAGGGAAAGCAGAGGAAACTGCCAGCTTTTTGGCTCTAGTCCTTTGGTACGTGTCATTGCTCAGTTCAAAATGTACTTGGAAAGTAGCCCAGCCTATATGTAATTTCTATACTAAATTCCTAAGTGCAGAAAGCTGTTGCCCAACCAGAGTCTCTATTTGTCCTCTGCAGTGAGCTGAGATGCTTAACTTATGTTAGGAAAAAAAAGGCGACTTATTTACAAATAATATTTATTTATATATAATTTATTTATTTATATCACAAAATCACTAGGTTGGAAAAGACCCACTGGATCATCGAGTCCAACCATTCCTATCAATATAAATACAATATTTATTTATTTTGACAGGACAAGAAGGAATGGCCTCAAGCTCCTCCAGGGGAGGTTCAGGCTTGACATCAGGAAAAAAATTTTCATGGAAAGGGTCATTGGGGACTGGAACAGGCTGCCCAGGAAGGTGGTTGAGTAACCTTCCCTGGAGGTGTTTAAAACATGGATGGATGAGGTGCTGAGGGACATGGTTTAGTGATTGATAGGAATGGTTGCATGTCTGCCTTGGTATGCAAGGAGCTGGAGCTCTGGGGGCCAGCCTCAGAAACTACTGCTGTGAAGCAGAAGTATGGGCTTCTTTCTGCACTTCGTGTTTTTGGAGATGAGGTGAGTCCATCCCTTGGCTTGTATCACATAGCCTTGCATTTTAATTCCAAGGCCAGTGCTAACAGTGCTTGGGCAGTCCTGGAGTGTGAAAGAGTCATCAGCTGGGACACTTTGTGTACTGTGGGACTCTCTCTGCCACATTCACATCCACGTGCACAGCTTCTTCTGGGCTTTTGAAATACAGCCAGCCTGGTTTTTCAGCCTTAGTGGTGGAGGGGGAGTCTCCAGTGGTAGCTGGAGAAGCTGCATCTTCTCCAGATACCCCAGAAACCAGTGTCTGTAGAGCTCTACAGGTGCTGCAGGCATGCAGCAGGTTTAGCTTGAGGCATTTTCTCCTAAATCTCCCTATGGGCAAGACTGATGTTGTGTGCTGTTGACCCTGTGTCTGCTCCACACCCTACTGAGCTGGGTCATCCCAGACACAGCACATGACCTCATCTGGTCATTGGACCAGCATTTGTGCATCTGTGTGTCCACATGTGTGTGTATCTCTAACTAATCAAGCCCACCTCATCCTTTTTTTTTGCCATACTGAACTCAACCACACCATGTGAATCCTTACTAGGATTTCCTTGCTTTACTTTGTGCATAATGAGTGCACAAACCACCCCTGTATTGCTCCCTGCAGCAGTGCAAGCGATACAGGTTACGAATGTATGCACATATTTGTCTAAATGTTGTTTTTGCTGCCCCCTAGTTAATCTGTGAAGATCTGAACCAACAGCCCCCTGGACAAGGAAGCTCATCGCATCCTGCATGGCTACTGCAGGACATTTGGGAAGCTGTGACCCACAGCCATAATCAAGTGTTTGCTAACTCTGGGGAAAAAGCTGTCAGGCAGGCAGGGATCAGAGCAGGGAGTTTGTGACCTGGTAGTCTCGATCCATAGAATCATAGAATAGAATCATAGAATCACCAAGTTGGAAAAGACCAGTGCCTCGTCCACCTGTCTTTTAAACACATCCAGGGAAGGTGACTCAACCACCTGCCTGGGCAGCCTGTTCCAGTGCCCAATGACCCTTTCCATGAAAATTTTTTTTCCTAATGTTCAGCCTAAACCTCCCCTGGTGGAGCTTGAGGCCATTCCCTCTTGTCCTGTCCCCTGTCACTTGGGAGAAGAGGCCAGCTCCTTCCTCGCCACAATCTCCTTTTAGGTAATTGTAGAGAGCAATAAATCCAGCCACAACATTCATGAACTCCATGGGAAAGTGAACAGAGGCCGGCCAGCCGTGGCCTTGCTGGGTCACCCATCCCCATCACCAGTTGCTGTCTGGTCTTCCTCCACCCAGAGCTCCCTGCAGCTCTGGGCATGGGTTCCCACAGGTGACTGCTCTGAAGAGCTGGCACCCTGCACTGGTGAGACAAACAGCTGCATCGCATCCTGAGGAGCTCCGCTGGACCTCAGCAGCCAGCTGGCCGCCCTCCCTGCCCAGGCCTCTCATGCAGAGCTGGCTGCAGGGTGGCCACTCACAAACTGGGCAAGATGAAGGGTGAGGGGCTCCACCTGAGGTTGCCCAGTGAGTTTGGGACAACGGAGTGACCGGCAGCACTGCCGTTGGTATTGGCAGGAATGCCCCAAAAAGTGTTGCACCCCTGTTTCCTGCACGGGCTCACAGGAAAACAATCCAGGGCGCTCGGAAGTGAAGTGCCTCGTGAAAGAAACTGGCAGCACAGACCTTGCCCAGTTCAGGGCAGACCAAGTCACTAGACTTGGCTTTTGTATCTGCAGCTAAAGAGCATGTTGCCATTCTTATCCTGGCAGACCTTTCAGTGCTTCAGTATTGGAAAATGGACTTCTCTCAAGAGTAATAGAAATTCACAGAACACGATCGCGTGGTTTCCAGTTAGGCACTGAACATGCTGTGGTCTCAGGGAGCAGTGTCCATAGGCAAAGGCTTCTTCCTGGCCAGTGGTGAAACTCCATTCCCCTGGGATAGATGTTGCCCCGAAAACAGCTGTTCACCTCATCATCTCCTCTTCTCCAGCTCAACGTATGATATTGCTGGGTCTGAAGTGGGTGGTGCACCGGAGCACGGCAGGGCTCGTCTTCATGGCAGCTGCCCTCAGCTCTCTACCCTGGCTTGTCACGGTTCCTAGACCAAGAAGGAGATGTGGGCTATGGCCTTCAAAGCACCACACCACAAGGCATTGAAGTTCTAAACAGCTGCTTGCAGCCTAGGTGTCAGGAACTGTTTGCCGTGTCCATCCCTCCCCACAGAGTGGTCCCTGGTGTGTGGAACAAAGCATCCTCAGGCAGGACTGCCCCAACGATGGGGAGCTATCACAGCCACCCACAGCAGTCATCCCTAAGTCTTGCTTTTTCTAACCCACATGCATATTTAAAGACCAATTAAGTAGATGAAACCTTAAAATCCCATCTAACGTGCTTCTGGCCTGAGCACAAGACCCGGTGCATTGGCACATCATAGTCCTGGAGGGCTTCCAGCTGCTGTCTGGGGACTGGTGCTAAAACCCTGTATAGATTGAGGTAGAGGAGAACGGAGCCTTGAACATCACTCACACCTTGACGTGTGAAAATACTGAGAGGAAATCCGACGTTCTCTGTGGCAATTTCTAAACGGAATCTAAGATAGGCAGGGCTGAATAATCCATGTGCTGTGAATGAGTTGCCTGACTCGGTTGTTTGCCTGTCCTGGAGTTGGCAGTGCTAGTTGGTGACCTGAGTGGCCACAGCTCCTTGCTGAAAGGGCCCCCGTGGCGGAGCTGTGCCAGTTGAGATGTGTCCTCATGCCCTGGAGCAGAGGCCTGATGAGGCTGAAGTTACCCAAGTGTGGTGACCCTGATTACATACTGGTGACATCCTATCCAAAAAGAAGAGAGTCTAGCAATGGCAAGGTGTGCCAGGTGCCACTTGAATGCTCTCCTTAATGTGCACTGAGCACAAATTGACTAGCTGATGCCAAACCAAGGACTTCTTGGGCCCCTGAGCTATTTCTTGTGGGGCAAGCACAGCTCCCAGAGGTGGAAACCCATTAAACAAGGGGACCTCTGGACACTTGTAGAGTAAGATTGTTTTTTACATGACATAACAGTGTGTAAAGCCATTCCTGAGCTGCTGGGACTGTGTGTGTGAGAGAAGGAAGGAGCTGCCAGAAGGGCCCATCCTGCTTGTTCCTTGTTCTTGCTTCCCTGAATGCTTCATGCTTTTCTGTGTCACTGGAAGATGTAAAACTGTCCCCATTGCAGCGTCCCCATCTGTAAAAATGGGAGCTGATACTTTCCCATTAACGTGGGGCCCAGTCAGGGTAACTCCTGATGACTGTAAAGTGCCTCGGAGACAGCAACTGTAATAAGCAGCCTAATAATTAGCAGTTACTTGATTACAAGCCTGGGTGGCTGGCAGTGGGACCTCACAGTAATATTTTGAATTGCTTTGTCTAGTACTTGCCCCTGAATGCAGAACTTGTGCTGGCATCTGGTGCAGGATTCGCAGCTTTTGATGGCAGCTGGGATCCAGGCTGTGACTCAGGTATTTTGTGCTCAAACCAGTCACCCCGTTAGCCCCTGATTAATCATGCAAATTCAGCTCAAATGCTTCTACAAAAGTCTTTGCTGTCCCACCTCAGAGCAAACTGAATCACTCCTCTTTTAATACCTACCTTTTCTTTGATGGTCTCCCCCACATCAGATCTTACTTTCCTGCTACATCACCTCTCTTCTAAAAAAGTAATTATAGCAAGGAAGCCTTTGATGTTGTGGCAGAATGGCAAATATTGTTTGTATTTTACCCAGCCTATTAAGCATGTAGCCACATCAAAGCCCTCATTTTCTTTGCCATAATATTTCTAAAGAAAACTGGTTGGGAATTATGCACCAGTGAGCTAAACCGCAGCCATTGCAGCGAGCTGGCCTTTGGCTCAGTGCACACAGGCATTTGGTTGTGAGCGCTTCCTTCCCTCCCCTCTTAGCCTTCCATCCAAGTTTGCTGTGACTGAGACAGATCGTGCCTGTTACTAGTCTGAAAGCTGTTTGCTAGGCAGATGTATTTGGTGTATTTAAGAGCTACCTAATGCTTTCAGCAACAAGTAACTTTTTTAGGTTGGCGATGGGAAAGGAAGAGTCCAAGCAAAGTGCCAGTGTCTATGCTCTGACTGGCAAATAAAGACAGGGAAAAGCCCAAATGGGTCTGCCCAGAGGAGGGACTGCAGCATCAGGCTGTCTGGAGCCACTCCAAAATCCTTTATCCCTATAATTTTTAGTGCTTTGGGGCTGTTTGCCTCCCATCAGGGAAGCTCTGGCAGCTGCCTCTGCCTTACGCAGGGCTTTTCCTTTTGACCGTGCACTGCTCCCCTGAGATTAGCAGGGGCAGCTTTCACAAATGGATTTTATAAAGCATTATTTTAAAATGAATGCAAATAATTCAGTCAATAAATGCCTGTGTGACAGCTGAATCGGTAAAGGTTCAGCTGTTGGGGAAGGGTGAGAAGGAAGTGGGGCACTGTGTGATGATACTAATTGTGACCAGAGGGGAAAGGGTTAACAGTTAAATAATAATAATAATAGTTAAATAGTTAAATGATGTGCTGTTTTTTAGGGTTACCCGTGGTGGGGAACAGGGCTGGTCATGTTTCTGCAGGCTTGCCAGAATGCAAGAAATCCTGGACGTGAATTATCACACGCATTTTTTCCTGGTTTAGCTGTTACTCAGTCTTTGGGCTCTGTGGCTGTTTTCTCTCCTAACCGTAAGGGTGAGCTTTGGAGAAATGGGGGAAAAACATCCTGTGGGATCTGCGGTTAGAGGTCAACAGCCAGAAGAGAAGTCTGGGCTGAGTTGATGAGACCTCAGCCCTGAGCCTCTGCTGGGCTCCAGGGGGTGCCTGCAGCAGCCACCCAGGAGGAGGATGCTGTAGCTGGCCCTTCACTCGCTGCCCATGGGTTAAGCTCCTCCACTTCGGGTCAAATGGTGCCTGGTTTTAGCAGGCCAGTTGCATCCTCTGAGGCTGTGGATTTGGGTCTGGGTTGCTCTTGACCTTTCCTGTTGCTGTGCCAGGTGCGACAGTGAGGTTCGCTGACGCTGAGCACCATGCGTGGTTTGACCCCACGCTCTGGCAGTCTGTGTCCCCTGGTGGGGAGCTCGAGCCAAGCGGACGCATCTTTTCCGTGGATGAGGAACGTGTCCCGTGCCACTACGATGATGTTATCTTTCAGCCTGAAACCTCCTTCCGGGTAAACGTCGACTCATCGCAGCAAGTGATTCATCTCCGCAGCATCTCTCTCATGGGCCAGGTAATGTGGGTATGATGAGGAACTGGCTCGCTGTCTCCTTGCCGTGGCCTTAAAGTAGGTGAGGAGGGGAAGGGTTGGAGGAGCGGTGCTGTTCAAGGAGATGGGGCAGTCTCAGTGTTGTATCTTCATGGGCTGCTGCTGCTGGTCTCGAAGATTTTTTTCCTCTACTGGTTTATCACCTCCCTCCCTGCAGTGTGGAAGCACAGGCTGTCTCACTATTCATATTAAATTAAAAAAAAAAAAGAAAAAAGGCCAGTGTGCTTGGGTCTTGCCTCTGGCAAATGGCATCTTTTGCAGCACCCAGGGGCTGCCCCCTTTCCAGGCACGTGTCCACAACCAAACTGCCCAGGGACACTCTGGGGACACCTCCCTCCCACTCTTGACCTTAGCATGGCCTGTGGCCCAATGATCATCTCCCAGCTTTGCTTTGGGACTGTGTTTTAATTGATTGGAGGGATAATTATAGAGATGCTGGCAGCCTTCTGTGCTTCAGCCTAGAAATAAGCCACAAGGTGAGCTCTGTCCCTTGCTGATCGGAGGAGTGAAAAAGCACAGGCACTGTAGCAGTAAACATGCGCTCCTTCCAGGAGTGGGAGAATCCATGTCAGCAGCCATTTCACAAGTTAGTTATTATTTCTGCTGCTGCATTACCTGGGATCTGCCATTTTGGGGCTAGTTATTAGGTAACCGGTTTTTGAGTAATAACCTCAGTTGCTGTCCAGGCAAATGTAGGCAAGTCTGGACAAGGTAGGACCCCAGTGGAGCTCAGCTGGGGGACACTTAGCCCTGGGGACACAGAGGTAGGATAACTCTCAGTGTTCAGAGTGATGCTGGTACCACTAATGCCCAGGGACCACCTCCTGCCACATCATCCCCTGCAAATCCACCCTCCCCAGGAGTGGAGCTGGCCATGCCCCAGGGTGGGGGCAGCTGCTGAGTGATGACATGGATGGAGAAGGTGCTTTTTATTTTTGTGATTATAGTGAATTTCATAAAACCTGACCTTATAAGCTATATTGACCCTTTTTAGCCAATCCACTCCTTGTTCTGTGTGGGATACATTCATCCTGGGGCCTGAGAAATCCTCCTACTGTGCCAGGGCATGGAGAAGGCTCTGATGGAAGACAGTGGGTGAGGGACTTACCAGCTTGGTAGGACAAGGCTGGTCAGTCCAGCGCAGCCTTCAGTAATGCTGAACCCACTGAAATTCTCCCCAGGCTGAAGGAAAACACCTCAGATCCAGCTCCTTCCTCCCATACTTAAAAGCTGATGAATTTAACTCTCTGTTCCAGTAGAAAGAGAGAGAACAGGAAGGAAAGAAAAGGCCAGCCGTTGCATGTTTTCCTTGTGGTCCTTTTTAAAAATTTAAATAAGAAGAGATTTTTCTGTTGGCCCCATGGAAAAGCACCACCTGCATGCAGGCTGCACAGCCAGGTGCTTAGCTACAGAACTAGAACATGGCTAGGGATACTGATCTGCTTTCCTGCTCTTCCCTGCTCAGGAGCTCAACACCCTAGAGGCTTGGGCTGAGTATCTGCGCGGCTCCTCGGCCCCGCTGCAGTTTCATGGCAATGGCACCCTCCAGGTGACAGGCACTGGCTGTCCTGATAAGTCCGGCTGTGTCTGCGGGAACACCCTGGTGAGTCCTCCCGTTGTGATTTAGGGGGGTGCGTTGCAATTTGTGGGGCAAGGGAGGCGAGGGACTGACACTGCCCGGCTCTCCTTTAGGATGGAGACCGCATCTGTGCAGCCCTGCTTGGGAGGTCAGGGAGACAGTGCCCAGCGCTGACCTGCCAGAGCCCTTTGAAACCCCACGGCCACTGCTGCGGGATCTGTGGTGAGTGGGGGCATGGCCCTAGTCCTCCTCACTGCTACACTAGCTGCCTCAGCCCTTTTCCCCTGGCTCCTCAGGGGAAAACTAGGTATAAGAGATGCTGCAGGAGGGCCCCACAGGTACCATCCCCATCCCACATACAACCCTCCCACAGCATGTTTCTGAAGCACCAATACAGTTTTTGGGAGCCTGTTCTGGGTTGCAGCCCTTTGTCCCTGCCTCTGGTTTATCCTATCAGGATGTCACAGCTCGTCAAGCTAATAGGGCTCTGTTGAGTTTATGCAGTGGAAAACGCTCAGAGGAAATGCACCTTTCTCACTGTAATGTCAGCTTTCCAGGAGCAAATTTGTTTCATTTCATTTAAAATAAAAACATGCAGATTGACAGCATTCCCTCTGCAATGGGCACTTCTCCATTAATCTGCCTGGAAGGTCATTAAAGAGGATTCTTCATGCATAATTGTACCTAGATAATAAATATGTCATATCAAATTCATTAACACTGCACCATATGTTTCTGCAATGTGGTCTTTAAAGCCTTTAGGACAATTTAATATTTCAACAAATACTTGCATTTTTCCCAAGAAAATTCTTGTCCCAATAAATGCAGTACAGGGAGTGCAGATGTCCCTTTTTCTTCACCTTCCCTCCAAAGCCAGGGTAGCGTTGATGAATTGCAGCCTTGCAGCCTCACATCCCAGCCACAAGCAAAGCTTCCAAGGGGTTAATGCAGGTGAAAGAATTCCAGAAGAAGCCTTTTTCTGGAATATGGTGGAAATGAAAAGCCTTTCACCAAACCCAGTTGAGAATAGAACCAGCAAGGAAGAGATAGATTTCTTAGGGCAGTGTTGCACGGGCATGGCTGTGGCGGTGCCTCTCCAGAGCCCAGTTGCATGGAGATACCAGAGGGTCCCTGGTGCCTTTTGTGGCAGTCAGAGCCATGCTGCTGTGGCAAATCTCTGCTCAGGGTCAGTGACAATGCTGTGTCTGTCTGGTTTTGGACTGCAGGAGTCACCATTAGCCTGGATTTCACTCCTGATTTCGACCTGCAGAAGTACCAGGACAGACTGGTCCAAGCTTTCCTGAGCCAGGTATGTCAGCCCACTGGATCAGTAGGGTCTAACAAAACTTCAAGCCACCGGCCATGCCTGCTGGTGACTGGATGCTGGTGGGGTTCTCTTGGGGAGCATATCATCCTAGGGGTGCAGGGGGTTCATTTGCTCCCTGACACCCTGCAGAGCTCACCTCCCTCTTGGATGCACCAGCTTGCCTTGCCAGGGGGACTGGTTCCCCATGACAGCCACGCAGCCCCTCTCAGTGTGGGGCAGGAACAGCTGCCCACATGCAGATGGGGAAGGATGCAGGGGAGCTTGCTGGAAACCCTGGTCTGGAAAACATTGTAGTTCAGCCGGGAAGTCAGGGCCAGATAACACGGGAGTCAGCCTGTGAGGCTGGGACCATGCAGACCTGCTGCAGCACATCCCATAGGATCTGGGAGATCATTCCCAGTCCTGGGCAGCTTTTTATTCCCTGGTAGGTAAGCACGGGGTGGGTAACCGGCACTGATCGGAACTCAGATGCATGCTCTACAAGGCATCATTCCACGTTGCTGCTTGCCAGACATAGTGTGACATCCCACCTCGTGTCTGGGGGCGGGAGGCGTGCTCCAAGTTACACCAGGAGGATCAATATGAGAGTATTGCTGTATTGATCTCAAGCTGGAAGCCTGCTGCCTGCCCTCCTTACAGCTGCACATGTCTTAATACTGTGTTTAATGAGTGTGCTACTTAAAATTGCTTTCTTGGCATGCTCGCCTCCTCAGGGGAGTGCTCTGTGCTGGGTGCTGGTCCCAACTTGGAAGGGAGGGGAGATGCAAACTGCTCATTTGGGAAACCAAATGGCACTTCAGTAATAGAGATGGCAGCCCTGTGACAGCCTCACATGAGGATTTATAGGTAGGCCCTGCTGGTACATCCATCATGGATGTCTACAGAGGTGACTAATTTCTGCCTACCCCTCTCATGGGCTTTACGTGTCAACTTGTGTTTTGAAAAGCCCAAGTATGCTGGCACGCAGATGGCCATATCCAAGGTGCACAAAGCAGAGACCTTCCTGGGATTCATACCTCGAAGCTCCACTCCCCTTATCCAAATCGTTCTGATTGATGACGAGGTGGGTGTGCAGACCGGCACCACGGCGGCACAGCTTGCTGCAGACATCATGGAGGACATCGAACAGCATGGTAAAGCCACCATCCTTCTTGGCAGGTTCACCCATGCGTGTCCCTAAACCCACTGCTGTCTGGAGCTTCTTGTCCTCCCATGTAGGACACACACATCCCTGCTCTCACAGGAATCAAGGAGCAGCTTGGTTGAAGATCCATAAGTTGAACGCTCCTAGGGTCCTTGTCCTTGTCAGTCTTGTCCTTCTGAAAATGCACACTCAGGACTTCTAATGATTTCAGTAGGGAACTTTGTTTACCTGATTTTTTTTTGTTGTTTTAATCATATTAGGACAGTGCTGAGGACAGACTGCAGGATCAGCATTTTCAGGATTGTCAGGGACCTCTGTAGACAGTTTCCACTAACCCCCTGCCAAAAGCAGGTTGCCCAGGGCTATGTCCAGCTGGATTTTGAGTCTCTTCAAGGATGGAAATGCCACAACATCTCTAGGCAACCTCATTTGACCACCTCTGCAGTAAAACATTTTTCTCTTGTGCTGAAGTGGAATTTGGTATATTTCAATTTGTGCCCATTGCCTCTTGCCCTGTCAGCAGGCACTGCTGAGAAAAGCCTGGCTCAGCACCCCAGCTGTGTTTCAACAGGGCAGAATAGAGGGGAAAAAACCCACCTCCCTTCACCTGCTGGCAATCCTCCTCATGCAGCCCATGTCTGGCCGTGGTCCACTTGGTGCCCACCAGGACCTCCAGGTCGCTCTCTGCAGAGCTGGTTTCCATCCAGAATGCTACATGTGAAAGCAACCATGGCAGATGCTGTTGAGCACACAGGTCACAGCCGAGGGACCTGGTGGTTATTTTGTGGGTAGCACACCCACACGGGCTTGTTCCATTTGAGTCCCATCCCCCAACCCCAGGGAGGGGTGATAAACCAAGCAGGCAGTGCCAGACGCAGCTGTGGGCTCCTTCTGCCTGGGGGTCTCTTGGAGTGGGGGGGGGGTGTGTTGCCTCATCCTATTCTCACCCCCTTTTCTTCCTGCCCTTTCCCAGGTGAAGCACTTGGCATTTCAAGTGGTAAAATGGATGTGGCCACTGGCAGCGCTTCCAATGGGCAACTGGGGAGCCATGCAGCAAGCAGGACTGCAGCAGGGATAGTCATGGGGCTACTCTTCATTTTCCTGTTGCTTGGAGGGATCTTCTTTCTCTACAGAAGGGGAAAGCTAAGGTAGGCATGAGGTTTCTGCTGGCAGCATGTTACCATAGTTCTGCCTGGGGGTAGCTATCATCCTGAGGCCGTCCTTCTAGCCAGCCTGGTGGCACAGAGGCATACAGGGCTGCCCAATTCTCCCATGGATTATACCCATTATAGAATCACAGATAGGTTTGGAAGGGACCTCTGAAGGTCATCCATTCTACACCCCCTGCTGAGGGTAGGGCCATCTTCCACTAGATCAGGTTTGCTCAAAGCTCAAAGCCCCATCCAGCCTGACCTTGAATACCCCCAACAATGGGACAGCCACAGTTTCTCTGGCCAATGTTTTCTGGTGTCTCATAACCTTCATACTAACAAATTTCTTCCTTATATCTAAATCTACCCTTTTTTAGTTTAAAACTGCAGAGCTCCAACTAAGCCGCAGCACACTGCAGCACCAAGAAGCTCGGTTGGAGCTCTGCACAACCTGGTCATTGTGCCCAGGGACATCTGAGCTGGACCACTGGCATGAGGTTTAACAAGGCCAAATGCCGGGTCCTGCACTTGGGGCACAACAACCCTGTGCAGCTACAGACTAGGAGAAGCCTGGCTGGAAAACTGCCTGGAGGAGAGGGAGCTGGGGGTGTTGGTTGACAGGGACTGAACATGAACCAGCAGTGGCCCAGGTGGCCAAGAAGGCCAATGGCATCTTGGCTTGTATCAGAAAAAGCATGACCAGCAGGTCCAGGGAGGTTATTCTCCCTCTGTACTCAGCACTGGTGAGACCGCTCCTTGAATCCTGTGTTCAGTTCTGGGCCCCTCACCACAAGAAGGATGTTGAGGCTCTGGAGTGAGTCCAAAGAAGAGCAACGAAGCTGGTGAAGGGGCTGGAGAACAGGCCTTATGAGGAGTAACTGGGAGAGCTGGGGGTGTTTAGTCTGGAGAGGAAGAGGCTGAGGGGAGACCTCATTGCTCTCTCCAACTACCTGAAAGGAGGTTGTAGAGAGGAGGGTGCTGGCCTCTTCTCCCAAGTGACAGGGGACAGGACAAGAGGGAATGGCCTCAAGCTCTGCCAGGGGAGGCTGAACATTAGGAAAATAATTTTCAGGGAAGGAGTCGTTGGTCACTGGCAGAGGCTGCCCAGGGAGGTGGTTGATTCACCTTCCCTGGAGGTGTTTAAGGGACGGGTGGACGAGGTGCTGAGGGATATGGTTTAGTATTTGATAGGAATGATTTGACTCGATGATCCAATGGGTCTTTTCCAACCTAGTGATTCTATGATTCTATGATCTCCTATTCTTTGTAACCATTGGTTGGCAGCCATGCTAGAGGATGGAGGACTGAAGCTGCCAGCTGCTAAATAGAAATTCATCAAAGTAATTCAAAATACTTGTCCTGTTGCTTTGTAACCATGAAAGGGAGTGACATCATCCAAAACCAGATGCAGCTTTTGGTGTGATTGTTGCTCATGCTGCCTGGTGTACAGGTCACAGAGGAGATAGAGTGGGGTCCACAGCACCTGATCACACTGCAGCTGGTCAGAAATGCCCCTTCTCCATCACCTTTTCTGTTCCCAGGGCTCCAGCATCATGGCAAGTGCCCACAGCAGGTGCTTGGGGAATCCAGCTCTGCCTCTTGCTCATGCACACACCTTTGTGTGTAGGATTTTGCGGGGTTTATTGACCGTGTCTTTGTGCGTGGGGCTGTCTAGAGAGCTGCTCACTTACTTGACTGTGGTTAAACAGGGTAGTCCCTATATGTTTTATAACAGGGAGCAGGAACTGCTTAAATTTGTGCATGCAAAGTGCACTGATGTCGTCCCAGGAATGCTGAGCACCCCAGTGCTCAGGCTGGCCATGTCACAGGCTCACAAGTCAGCTTGTTTCTTCCCTCCTGGTTCCTCTGCTGGGGCTTTCTTGCTGTGCAGCAGTGGCTGTGGCCAGAGATGCCTGCCCTGCTCTCGGCGTGTGCTGACATGACATTTCCTAGCAATAAACCTGCACCTTCATTTAATTTCTAAATAAAACTCCCAGTCCCATAATTGCTACTTGATGATGTATCTTCCACTGACACTTCTTTGGATGCCAGACAGGCCTTTGAAACTGGCTCTGTCAGCAGTGGGAGGGAAATTTGCCTATCGACAGGAGGTGGAACTGAACCTAAGCCCAGGCCACGTCCCTGACTGACCTGCTCCTGCTGCACATCCCTGCGTGGCTCCACGGCAGGTGCCTTTTTGAACAGTGTTGTTGAGCATCATGGAAGCATCCAACACCAACAGGGGTGATGCAAATTAGGCAGGTGGCTCCAGGAGCCTGCAGCGTCTACCTCGGTGCAGCAGAGCCATCCTGATCACCAGAAAAAACAGTGAATTCAGCTTGTTTCCATTGAACAGGGAGCAGCATGGCCTCCATAGAATCATAGAATCACTAGGTTGGAAAAGACCCACTGGATCATTGAGTCCAACCATTCCTATCAATCACTAAATCATGCCCCTCAGCACCTCGTCCATCTGTGCCTTAAACACCTGCAGGGAAGGAGACTCAACCACTCACCCTGGGCAGCCTGTTCCAGTGCCCAGTGACCCTTTCTGTGAAATATTTTTTCCTAATGTCAAGCCTGAATCTCCCCTGGAGAAGCTTGAGGCCATTCCCTCTCATCCTGACCCCTGTCACTTGGGAGAAGAGGCCAGCACCCTCCTCTCCACAACCTCCTTTCAGGTAGTTGTAGAAAGTCTCTCCTCAGCCTCCTTTTCTCCAGGCTAAACACCCCCAGCTCTCTCAGCCGTTCCTCATAAGGCCTGTTCTCCAGGCCCTTTACCAGCTTCATTGCTCTTCTCTTCCTTCTCATGGTGAGGGTCCCAGAACTGAACGCAGTATGCAAACATCCCATTTCAGAGACAGTCTGAAACTTTGCCTCCATATTTCCTCATCCACCTGTTGAAGATGCAGAGGAGCTGCTGGGATGGGTGGGATGTGGGTGAATACTGCCCAGGTCTCTCCCCAGGCTGCCCACCCTCCGCGTCTCCCAGACCTGGAACAGAATAGAGGACCCCGCACCCTCTGAACAAGCCAGCGACAAAGGCTTCAACAACCCCATGTTCTGCGTGGTGAGTTGCCTGGGGACATGGGGGTGCTTGGGGATGTGGACAGGAGGTGGCAGGGCCCCAGCCACGACCTTCTCGAATGCTTTTGGAGGTGCAACGCACCTGGCAGAGCTCCTCTTTCCCAAGGCCATGAGGGGTTTGTGAGATTGTCCCATCCTCCTGTGGATCACCAGCTCCTTGGCTGCTGCAGGGACTCAGTACTGGGTGAGTTTTACCAAGGGTTTTTCTTCCCTTCCTCACTGGTTGCTATTTTCTTCCTTGCTGCTGCAGGAGCCACTGAGCGCTGACCCTGGAGAGAAGATAACACAGGAGACAGCTCTCAAAGACCACCAGGTCTTCTACACCAACCCTGTGTACGATGCAAGTGAGACAGAGGCATGACAGCAAGGCCTCATGCCAGGGGCAGCCAGCACCACTGTCTTTCCAGCCCTTGCAGTCCCTCGTGTTGTTCATGTTGGGGTCTAAACCACAAGCCAGCAGATCCCACCTGAATAAAAGTGTCTGCACAGTGAAGGAAATCGCAGCAAATCTTTGCCGTGAGGGCTCAGCTACGCAGGCACAGAGTCCCTGGTGTTGCTTCTGGTTTTCAAACCCTGTTTTGTAGGTATAAGCCCTTCTTAGTTCAACATTGAGATATGGGCCTCGTGTGATACCTGAGGAAGAAGGGATCTAACTCTGTACCCCACGCTTTAGCCAGCACTGCACTGGATATGCCCAGGGCACGCAGCAGGCTGAAGGACAGATCCCCAGATGCACGGTGGAAATTCAGTACTCAAACACATTTCAAACTGTGGCTTGGACCCGTTAGCTGGGTTGAAAAGGAGATTATTTTGCCGTGCAGCAGCGCAGTTGGTGCCAGGAGATTTCTTGGGACCTCGCTCCTATCCCATGAGGCGCAGTCCTGAGCAAACATTTCCCTCCACATCCCCTCTGCTGAGCTGCCTGGGCTTTCTACTGTGCCCAGGCTGACAGTTCTAAGACCCCCTTGGACCTACCTGGCGATTTATCGTGTTATTCCCCACAGTGACAGAGCACTTCTTCTGACGGTACAAGAAGAAAGAGGTTTGATGCCAGTGCTGGGGCTCCCCAGGGAGGGATGCAGGCAGGAACCTGATGGCTGGGATCAGTCACTCTGGCTCATCTCTAACAAGGGTTGGGGCGTTAGCGTCAAGGAGCCTCGTTAGCGGCAGCATATGCAGCTCAACGTGTGTCAAATACCCTCAGCTGCCTGCAATGTCAGGCAGAGCTTCATTACGGGAGCAGGTCTGATGGGTGAGTCTGAAATTATGGAGATCTATGCAAATTTATGCAAATTTACACTCTACTGGGTTTTCAGTAGGGCTTGTTGGCATATTCCATAAAGAAGCAGCTATTTTAAGTTTATTATGTTTTGTTCTAGTCTCTGGAAGACATAATCCCTTCTCAAAGGCTTGGGAATTCATCATCAGCTGCATCAGAGTCCTGACAAAGGGTGATGGGCGGCACGTGGCAGTGAGACTGGCCCTGCTGCCCCTCTGCCTGCAGAGAGACTGCTGGTAATGGGCAGCACGAGCAGGCAGGACACGAAACAAGAGCCAGGCAGGGAACCAGACCATCTCCACGCCTCTGGTTGCTGGCATCTCTTTGCAAGTGAGGCAGAGCCATGTCTGGGGGAGGTCAGCACTAGGGGTGCAGGTTGGGGGTCACTCTGTGCGTGGCTTTCCTGAGGGCGCCCCTCCAGCAGAACTGAGTCATGGAATCATAGAATCACCAGGTTAGAAGAGACCCACAGGATCATCAGGTTCAACCATTCCTATCAAACACTAAACTATGCCCCTCAGCGCCTATTCCACCTGTGCCTTAAACACCTCCAGGGAAGGTGACTCAACCACCTCCCTGAGTTGAACAGCTACTTGCTCAGGCAGGAGCTTCTGCTGCAGATGTTAGGCACTTGGTTTCCAGGAAAGCAGCCACCGGTGGGGTCCAAATGCAGAGCAAGCCATCAGATGCTGCAGGTGCTGCCTGGCACCAGGAGGTTGGGAATACCCACATCCCACCATCCCACAATCCTGCAACAAGTGCATTTCCTTGGAGAGCCGTGAGCCAGGGCCAGATTCCCAAAACACACTCTGTAGCACCCCGGTGAACCCAAGGCGCACCCACACCCCTGCCAAAGCCCTCATCCAGACCTCAGGATGCCGCAGAACAGCCTGCGGCCAGGGGAGCCAGTGCGGAATCGTGAGCCTGAGCCTTCCTTACTGGCAAGGTGCTGGTGCCACGATGTTTCCATGGTGCCTGCGAGAGCAGCCACGGCATCTGCCAGCCCACGCTGTGTCTGGGTTTCTCTGCAGGGTGAGGAGCGCTCCTTTCTGTAGAGGTGTTACACTTGCTGCTTGTGAGAGCCTTTTTTTGCCTCTTTCAAATCAGTTCATTGCAAGTGACTGAATCTCCTCTAGCTTACAAGCCTTTAGCTAAATGTGATTTCTTTTCCCCTGGCTGACGCTGCTGCCGTGCTGCACGCTGGAGGCTGCTGCAGCAGGTAGCCCATCGTCCCAGCACTGCCCCACACAAGGAGAGGGCTTGGGGCCATTCCCCAAGGAGTCCCATGCTCCTCATCCTGGAGAGAAACACTTCTGTCCCTCCTGCTGTTTTTGAGCCCCTTGCTTCAGAATCACGCCGGGGCTCGTTGGCAGCATCACTCACACTGTATGGTGAAGGCAGGAGGCAAGTGCATCCCGTGGCTGCGTGCCTGGGGAGGGAAAAGGCAAGGTAGCAGCAACAGGGACCATCGCACAAGATGGTGGCAGGGTGGTATTTTTCCCCTGAGGACATCAACTCTGCATCCTGCCCGAGCACGCTGGGATTTCAGCGTGAGCCGTGGGCAGGCGTGTGCTGGTGAGGCGGAATGCTCTCCAGGGACGTGCAGCTGACCGCGCAGCCAGCACGCAGGGAGGCAAATGGCCCCGCAGCACGGATCGCCGCCCAGGAGCACCTCCACGTTGGGCTGTATGGATTTGCTGCTGGTGAGGCTTCATTTTTAAAATGCATTAGCAGCTCGAGGTCAATTACAATAGAGGCTTTAATTAAAGCAGAGATCAATTTTTGTCAGTGTGCTAGCAGAGCACATTCTGTACTTTTCCTTCAGGAGCCACGTTCGCTCGCTCGTACAGAAAGCGTCACAGGGAGGGGGAGAGCTCTGCAGGAAAAAAAAAAACCAAACCTGAAGCACCAGAGCCCGTCTGCAATGCTGGAGGCCAGCAGCTGCTGGAAAACCAGCTGTATCCATGATCAGTGCCCTGCGCACTAGCACACACAGACAGCCCGTGGTGCAGGCAGCATAACGCAACAGGTTTTGGTGCGCAAGGGTCTCTCCTGGGATCCTACCTAAACAAGGAATTGAATTTGCAGGTGTCTTTGGTTAGCAGCACTCTGGATGGGTGATTGATGTTGCTGAGGCTGAACACGGCACAGCCGGACACCTCATGGCTTTGTCATATGCTTGGTCCTGGGAGTCAAGGGTCTCCCGTTCTGATGGACTAATGCAAAATGCATTAGCAAGATCTCAGGACTCATCGCTTCCCAGGGCCTTGAAAGAAAACACAACTTGCACATTATCAATAGACACCAACGCCTTCCCTCTGTGCTTTACAGTTGCTCATACAAGTTGTGCAAATCCAGACTCTGACATTGCAGCAGGCAGCAGGGCTCAAAACGCCACTGAGCCTACAAACAGGTTTGGCCCAATGCATTTTTTTTTAGTGGGAGCTAGCAGCCACAAGAGGGGATTTGGCAGGGGCAGCAGCGGCGAGCAGGAGCTGGCCAGGGCACTGCAAGGTGCCATCACCTCCACCAGCACATGGGGCTCCACGCCGCTCTTGCTCACAGGACTGCAGAGCAGTGTGCGAAAGTGGAAATCCTGCAAAAACTCTTGAGGGCTTTATCTATGAGGAAACGACAAATAACGCTGCATAAACCTGTGTAGTCAGGTGATGAAAAAGTGCTGCAGCTAGTGGCAAGCAGGGAAAATATTTGCTGCAAGGACAGGGAACTGGCTGATTTCTGAGTCGATGTTCCTCCTCTGGCTGGAGTGCAGCACTGCAGCTCTCACTCGCTGAGCACGTCCTGCTGTCTTCTGCTCCTGTCCTCAGCTCACCCCGTGGGCAATGCTGGCCTGAGCATCATTCGCCACTGGGACGACCCTCTGCAAATGTTTGCAACAGGAGTGCAGCGGATGTCCAGCCTCGACCACCTTGCATTCCCAGAAACACATTTAGAAGGGGTTCGCAAGGGAGAATCAAGACTACAATGGCTCTTTCCACGCACTGTTCCCTCCTTTCTGTGCTACCCATGCCCACGGTCCCTCTCCCCACGAACCAGAGCTCCTCTGACCAGCCGTGGGCCCAGCCCATGGGGCAGCAGCTCTCAGCCTGCAGGAGAGCGGCTGCTTTCACTGTGTGAGCAGGAGCCGCAGCAGTCGACCCACGAGCTGCAAGGAGCTTAGGGAGACCCAAACATCAATGCAAGTGGAAACAGAGAGGGAAGCGCATTTATAGGGGTGCAGGCAGACAGCAGGAGGTGGTCTAGACCAGCTGCCACCACAAGAGAAGGCAAGGGCTGGGCAATGAACTTCTGGTATGTCCTCCTCACTCCTGCCTGCTGGAGCTGCTTTGTACAGGGTGCAAACCAGACCGTGAGGTGCTCCAGCAGGCTGGTACCGTTTTTTTTTAGCTTTTTCTTTTGAAATAAGCTAAACTAAGCAGCAAGAGGTTTGTGGGCATGATGAGACACCCTCTTTTGACTGTTTCTTTGCTTAACTCTCCCAAGGGTGCAATTCAGTTCCTAGTGTCATCTTTTCCCTCAAACGCTTCCCTGCTTCTCAGTGCTTTAAACTACCACTTCCAGACCTTAAGATTTTTATGCAACTGCTTTCTCCCAGGGATGCCTAAGTTGGCATTTGGGAGAACGAGAGTGCCTGGACATTCAGCATTTCCACACTGAAGTCCCTCCTCTGTGATTCAGCCGTGTTAAGCACTTACCCTGCAAACATAGAGCAAACGTTTACATCCCCACCTGGCAGACAGCACCCGATCAGGAAGCTGTTTGTTCTCCAGAGGTGTCAGCATGTGGCTTCAGTTCTTGCGTAGCAAGTGACACCAGGATATATTCCAAAATGCACAACCTCTCAGGGCGAAGGTCTGTGCTGGAAGCAACCAACATGTTCTGGTGAATGGTGCACCCATTTCCCTGGCTTCAGGACCTGTTGTGATGCCTCTGTGAAAAGAGAATGGGCAGAGAGGCAGGCAGACACCAAATTGTCCTCGCTCCTAGCATAACTCAATTCCTCACTTGTCATACTAGACTGGTAGCCTCCAGGGCGAAGGGAATGCACTGTCAGAGGAACATTTCACATTGAGTTTTTCGCATTTCTGAAAGTTCTCTTGAGGGCTTAGGAAAACTCTTTAGGTAACCAGCATCAGAAGCCTAAAGGGAATAAAGTTACAAAGAGCTGTGGTGGCAGACTTGGGGAGGAATTTTGCTCGGCCAGACTTGAGGAAAAAAAAAAGAATAATGTATTCATACTGAGCAATTAATTTATTTTTCAAGAAACGTTCTCCTGCTTAAATTATAACCAAGCTCTGGCATTGTTGAGTGCTATGATTTAATACCCCCATAATTAAAGACTTCGTTGTCATCCAAAGTCCTCACTGTGCAAAGAAAAATCAGCTCAAGAGCAGCAGAAATGTTTTTTTAAAAGTCAAAGGCTGATTAGCATGAATACTTGTGAGAAGGCTTCCGGCATACAGCCCTCAAGCCTCCTAGCAGCTGTCATCCCTATCTCCATGGCAGAGCTCGGGAGCAGTTTCCCAAGCTGAACCATCCCAGCCTGCTGGACGTGCCCAGAAAGTTTGGTCAAGCAAGGAACAGCAGTGTCCAAAATATTAATCTAGACCTTCCCCATTATGATAACGTGAAGTGAGATGGGTGAGACAAACTGAGTAACTTGGGAGCGCTTGGGCTCTCCATAAGGGACGCTTACCCGTGATATGCTAGGGAGGACGCTGGTGCCACTCTAATTACAGTGAGCTCTCCAGTGTTCAAACACAGAAGCATGAAGGGAGCTTAAAAACCCTGTATTAGGGGCTGCGCTATTCACACACCAAGCCTTGAAATGTTCCTAAGTGTTTCTTTGGGATTACTGTTTTGATAACAAGTCAAAAGTCTTTATTGCTTTTTCACATTAAAGATACCCAAAGAGATCCTGCAGCCTCCTTACTGCCCTTTGGCCATAAGGAAGCAGTCATATAAATAATTTAAAGATGAATTAATAGGGCCAGCAACTCAATGAAATGACAACTCTAACACAAAGAGAGGGCACAGAACTTCAACTATGTATTCCACCAAAAGGACTTCCAATTCTCCTGAACATGCTTTCATGTGCAGAAACACACACCCCTTTCTCGTAGCATTCAGGTATGGGGCTTCAAAGTTATCTTTCAGTTTAAGTTAAAGATCAATGTGAACAAAGCAAATTTACCGTGAAACTAAAGCAAGCATCAGTGGCAGACTGTTTCCACATGTCAAGACAGACGACTATGAACTTTAAAACCTCCCTCTTCTGCTTTATTGACAGGTAAATTGTTCAAAAATGTTCTCACAATTCAATAATTACAAAGACTTAGACTTACATTAAAAAAGTAAAAACCAGAAAACCCACAAAGCAGTAGTGTCCAGCTCTAACTGAGCTCCTTTATCAAGATTCTGAGAAAAAGAGCAACTGTCGAACACTTAATGTAACAGGATTAAATGTTGACTAGAACACTCAGTTTAAACTAAAGATAAGTGCACATCCTATACAGTGTTTCAGAAAAGAACATTAGCCATTGGTATATCATTAGCCCATTAAACCAAATCTTAAATAAGTGACATCCAACTGTCATAAAATTGGCACAGAAGGCACACTAGTGTGACAATGACAAACTGGATATGCCAGCCACTGAATTAATTACAAGCTTTTAATGAAACATGGTCACAAATCTTTTGATTACTAAATGTATAATACATGGAAGCATGAGATTAAATATACACGCAAAACATCACCACTGCACGTGGGCCATAGCAAAATATACAGGAGTGTGTTGTGCATTTTTCTACATGATCGATACTTGATTAATAATCATGGGGTCTTCATGCAGGTGAGGATACAATTAATGAGAAAAGCAGCACCCCCAGTTACACATCCTTCACGTTCCACTTTGGTAACCAATAAAACAAACTGATGTTTTAGTGCGTTATAGTCCCTTAGATCAAGCAGACTTTGAGGGTAACACGTTTACGAGAAGGCTTGCTAGCTAAACAATGTAGTGTGTCCTTATGCCTAAACTCCAGGAGAAACAACTTCTCAGAGGAGATAGGCAGGAATTAGGGAATAAATTCTTTTTTTCACAGCAGTAACATCAACATTTTAGAAGCCCTGACTAACAACTGCTTGATGAGGACTGAAAAGCAGGGTATGGGTAATAGATAACTGGCAGTAGTCCTATGTACAAGACTAAAAAGTCAGTAGAAAGATAGAAAGACAGTTATGCAGCTGTATATGTAATGGCTAAATTGAATTAAAAGGCCACAAAACTATAATCAACTTTTATTTGACTTCCTGGTGATTCTATTGATGTTGGAAACAACCTACAGCTTCCTAGCATTCTCCCTAAGACTTAGGAAAACAAATAGTTATGGGAAAAAGGGAAAAGTGTATTCATCTGAGGATGTAACTAGACCTGCTTGCATTTCCTATGTAGAGGTCCAAATTGTGTCTAAAAGGATTTCCTGCTAATGAGACATTACATCATTCTATAGAAAAATAATATTCCTGATATTGTAGCAACAGTATCAGTATCTCTCTCTATTTCTTCTTCAGCATAAGAATAAGACTTTACTGGTGGCCTGAAATGCTCCTACGCAATAAAACTGTGTCACAGCTGTGCACAAAGGAATCAACTGTAACTAAGCAGTGAACAATTATGCATAAAAAGCTCCATTGTTATTTAGTAAACAATTTTCTTCATTTCAATATTTGTATCTACAATCTGGATATATAATTATTCTTGTACAACACTAGAGATTCAGTGTCAGTCTTGGCACTAGCATCTGAGACGGCTTTGTCCTGCTCTTGAATACTCCGTGGAGTAGTGGATGATCGATGTCAGAATGGTGAGAGCAGTAGCGTTACGCATCGCAAGTTGACTGGTCTAGTCCATCTAGTGTAAGCTGATTCCTATGAGGAGAGTTGGGACTTGGGGGACCACTTGGATTTGAGCTGTTGGATGGAGTAGAGTGTTTGGTGGAGTCTGAATCAGGCTGTTAACGAGAAACATTTAAAAAAAATTATGCTACTTAAAATAAAATAAATTCTTTATGCTCAAAAGCTTTCAAAGGTACTCAAAAATTAGGAGGTGCAACACCTATGAAGCAGCATGTATTAGATTCATGTCACAGCTAAACATTCATGAAAATACTTCAATTGTCGTCAACAGGCAGTAGTGCAGTCTGAAGGTGAACTTCTGATATAACAGGAATTACAGCAAAGCACAAGAAAATTGCTACACCTCAGGCTCCTCTCCTTTAGTAACTGCTACTTTCACATCTCTCTCTCCACTGTTGTTCTGGATTTACCAGCCTGTGCTTTCCAAGCAATTTTTATAGCCCAGGAGTAGATTTATCTGCCCATATAAACATATGTCAATATCTAATAAAGACAGCTATTTCCCCAGCATTAGAATGGTTGTTGGATATTTGACTTCACAGACTGGTCTCACTTCAACAGGATAGCTGGCAAATTTCCCACTATTTTGGTGGGTTACTTCTCTGAGCACCATACACATTCACAGATAATGAAATACTGCACAGAAAAACTGGCACCATCATAGCAAGTGACTTTCAAGAAAGGGAGCATATATTCAGCAAATGCACAGGAAGGTAACATTCTTCAAGAATGCTGTTTGCATGGTTTTGCATGGCTCGAACAATAATAAGATCACCTATAACAAGATTATCCTAACATGATCCAGTTCATGTTGCAATAAAGCCAAAAGCCATGGGAAAATAGCATTAATGCAAAAGGTAACCTAGAGGCTCTTTTTTCAAGTTTCAAATTACTATTTGTTATAAGTCATAAGAAATTGTAAGATCTACCAAAACAGAAAACATTGTAAAGACATTAGAATCCACCACTAATTGTGCCTACAAACACTAATTATCACTAGAGCGTGGAATATAATGGCATTTGGGAAGGCTGCTGCAAAACAACTAAGTCTGCCATCAGCACCTCTGAAAAGGAAGACAGTTTCAAAACCACTTGTTTTTAAGGATCCTTGTTTTCACATGCATTTAATGCTTACTTGAGATTACAAAGAAGTCAGAGCATGGTTGTGATCATAACTCTGGACAAATGCTTTGACTCGGGGTGTACTAAGGCATCCTGCAAAGTTCTGGCTTCAGGAAAACATCCTTCAAAATCCAGAATGTTACGTGGGCCTGTAGATGGGTACCAAAAAGTGCTAAAAAGATCCTAAGATCTTGATATAGGAGTTTGCCTCCCAGGAATATTTCCAAACACTTTCCTTGCACAGGCAGTGCTTGAGCAAAGCTTGGAAGAAGCTACACCCATGATAAATCAAGGAAACAAAATTCATACATCTTCTCTCCTAAGATAAAGGAACACTAGTTTTGTACAGCCAGGACATTCTCAGTGTGGTGACTACTGGCACGTACTTTCACTCTTGCTAAAAGCAGTTTTACATATTTTAAAATAGGATTCCTTCTCAAGTTACATGACAAAAAGTCTCTTAAGGCAGCACAGAAAATTACTTAACTAGTTGTATTACTTTGCTATTTTATGCTAATAGCCTACAGAACATTTTTAGGAGCTTTGAGGACATTTCATCAATTACTCAATTTTCCCTTCTCTACAAAGCTTAATCCAAGACATAATACTTCTTCAAATATCGCCATAAAAAGACCTTTTCACAGCTTTGCTTTTGTGCTGGTCTACCTAACTTGCAATCAGATATTACAGGCTCAAGAAAACACATGTGAATGGAAAACATCTCCATAAAGAAGAGAGTCTTTAGGAAATATTTCCTCAGAAATTTAATTTATTGGAAAATGAAAGCACTTTATGGCAACAGGATATTGTCGATCTCTATTTAATAAAAGCTACTGTACCTCTTTGTCAAACTCCTGGTCAGGATCAGACATGCTTCGGGAAGGCACGGCTCCTCCCACATCACTGCCACCTATAGAGAAAGAAGGAAGAAAGGCAGGTTTTACACCTCTCGTTGAAGCCCTAAATTACAGCTCAGAACTGACAAGCTTGCTTCCAGCCTTACCTGATGAGGGCCATGAAATATAGCTTTTGTTTCTCTGCTGCTGCTGCCGCGAGAGGTTAGCTGTAGTGGGACATGTTTTTTCATCCTGTGCAGCAGGTAGGACACTCTACAGTTGAAACAAAACACCTTGTTAGCCAGCAACAAAAGCTATCCAACTAGGAGTTGTAACTCATGAAAACTTTACTGTGGTTTTGAAGCTATTACAACCCAGTGTTGGTAGAAAAACTCTGAACTTACTTGACCACATCCACATATTTTCAGTAACAGAGACAACCCCTGAGAAAGACAGAGAAAGAACTAAGACCCATAGCAGCCACTGGAAGCTATCAGCCTGCAAACCCTGTATGAAGGGGGTAGGGACTGCAACGACTGCTCTGCTTTCCTTCCTCCTCCTGCTGAAAGGACAAATGCATCACCCTTATCCAGGACAGCTGAGAAAGATAAGAGAAAGCCTCCACTACCAGCTATAAAACAGAGGGTACAGAACAGAAAAGTTTACCTTCATTCTTTCCTCTCATGGATTTAACACTAAAATAGCTCTCAAAATGCTGTATTTGTTATGTACAAAATTAAAATAATGCTACAAAGCAGTGCAAATCACATGCATTTTAGTTACCTCCACAGCATTGCTTTTTCCCCCTTGTTTTTGCTCTAGAATTGGCAAAGTGCCTCAAGCAGACCATTCCAGTTCCTAACAGTTTGTAGCTACTCCTACCCTTGCTAGGGAAGCAGAAGAGGGGCAGGAAGAGGAAGAAAGCAGAGGGGAGCCTTGCAGTGAGGAATGGTCACTCAGGAGAAAGATTTCAGCAGAGATAGGGCTTGTGATAGAAGTGCTCCAAGCCTGTTAGTGGTGATATCACAGCAGAATGTCGAGAGGGAAGGAAATTCATTCTGTTACTTTAAGAAGACAAACAAGAAAAAGGAAGGAGAAGAGACCGATCATTTACAATACTACTAACAAGTTCCTGGCAGTGATATCTATTTCTTTCCATGTCTCATTCATAAGTCAGCTAACAGTATTTCCTTGCACAGGATTTAGAAGCATTGCAAATTAGGAAGGTTCACCTTTCTCAAAATGATTAAAAGAAGAATTTGGTACAGAGATAGTACTTGAACCTCATGCAGCTCATTTTCACAGTTTTTCTGATTAAGAACAAATGCACATATATTTTCCTCTCTTTTAAATGTATTTTACCAGTGGGAGGTCCATGAGAACCTGCATTCCATCTCCTGGTCCCATATGAGCCACGTGGTTGAAATTTGTTGGGTTAGAAATCATCTTTGACCTTAGCTCGGGGTCTCTGAGCATCTCCCTAAAAGAACAGAGCGATTATTACTGTTAGCACTCCCAGTCTCTGCATGTCATCATGTCTATTACGTTACATACCATGACTAAATTCTTACCGCCTTTGCTGTAATCGCTCTTCCTCAGGAACCTTAAATACAAATCTTCTTTTGCTCCTAGTTCGAAGCATTTGCTTCTTGCTGTTGTCTGATGTTTCTGGTACACTGAGGACAGCTCCTGCTGTAATAGCAGAATTTCACATACATAGGTACATGCTGACCCAGACGCATCCAAAACAATTTTAATCTCATGCAAAGGTAACATTGCTTGAAATTACCCCCTTAGCTTTGTATCATTTTCCTGTGTCTCTCTTTGCTCAGTACTCACCTGCAAACTTGTTCTTGAAATATATTAATCTTGGTGGCTCACAGTTAAGGAGATTCAGTGTGCCATCCATGTTTAATGGTCTGATCTGTTTTGAGGAAGGAGGAAGAGAATTAACTCAAGCCTACCATACACTGTGAAGATCTCATTTAGAACTAACACGGTTAAGTTCTATGTTTAAAGCAAATTACTTACCCTTCGCAAGCCAATAGTCTGGACCCATTCCATAGTGTTAACATCAAATACATCAACACCATACTCGCTATACACTGTTACGTACGAAGAATTGCAACCTGCATAGGTTAAAAAAAAAACCAGAAAACCCTAATGTGGTTTCAGTAGCCCAGAACTGACATCCATTTGAGCATATTTCAATAGTTACAACTTTTCCACCATGTGCAAGATAAATTTTAAAACACTTTTTCCCAGCCTCACTTTCAAACAGATAATTTTCTGACAATAGCTTTACTAATGATAACCGCCAGCATCATGGAAAGATTAAAATTTGACCCTTTCAGTATTTAACTTCAAATTATGATTTCATGAAACTGCTAAATGGCATCTGAAGTTTTCAGATGCATACAAATTTGCTGCTTGGTAGGAACTGAGCTGCTAGCTTTTCTACAGATGCAGATTACTTCATTTTGGAAGCAGCAAACTAACTATACATCTGCTGTGTGCAGGAGAAAAGAGAGGGCCGCCATCTGTGAGGTGGGTCATGGAGACATGATGTGGGTCTGTTCTCAATTTCCTTCCTCTTTTGCTAACAATTATCTAGCTTTAGATATTCATGTACCAGTTGCTTTCATCAGGCTAGCAGAAAAATGTTACAATGCTTAAAGCCCACAACCCATTTTCTCTTTGCAACATTTTATTTTTAAAAAAATCCTAAAAAGCATCAGCAGAAAAGTTTCTTTTAGGTCAAATGAGAAGCAGAGATCCCTAGAGCTTTGTATCAACGTGTTTCTGCTCATGTAAAGACAGTGTACTGATGCAAAGAGCAGTTACCAGAAATTTATGGGATTTAATAGAGGAAAGAGCTGCTTCAATAAACTAAAGAAAAATAACCCATTGAGGACATTGAAAACATCACAGTGCCTTCTCCAAAGACCTGAAATAAGGCATTGGTGCTTTTTTTAAAATGAATTCACAGAAATACTTAGAGAGCTATCATAAATATGTATCCCAGTAGTGATTTATGGTCAGGTACTTATTATATGGGGTCCCAGCTGGCTTGGATGTCCAAATCAAGGGAGACCACTGACTACCACACAGAAATACCAACTACTCTGGCTGGCCAGTCTGTAGCCAAGGCCAGCACTTCCCAGGCAGAGCTGTTGAGCTTGATCAGATCTCTACTGGTTCCCAGAGAGTCTGCACTGGGTTTGCCCACCCTACAGCTTCAAGATGTGCTGGCTCCAAGCCTTTGCTCTGCGTTGTACTCAAGCTAAGCAGCCCCACAACACCTACACTGACTGAGCATGGAACCAGCACATGAAGCTGGTATGACTATGACCTAGACAGGCCACTGGAGACAGCAGAGCTGCCTGTGTTAGTGCAGACCCTGGCCTCTGCTAGCATAAGGGGACTGAATGTCCGACAGATAAATTCTCCATCATAACCGAAAACCTCTATGCAACAACATGGTCCTTCACCACAGCAGAAACTGCAACAGGGTCAGAACCATTTCCAATTTGATGATCTCCTAGTGGGACAGTTAAAAAACCCCACCATCATTACTGACAGACACCAGGACTGAGGAAGGAGGATGAGGATAATGAAAATGGAAGTTATCCTGTCTCCTTTGGCAGCGGAAAAAGTTGCTCTGTTCTCGCCCCAGGCCAATGCCACTCAGGACTGCACATACAAGAATGGTATAAAACAGTTTACAGTAAGAACAGCTTCTAATAATAACAGACAAACTCATTAACTAGCAAGTCTAGTTTGCTGAGATGCAAAAAACTCTAAAGCTGATAATGGAAAAGGAAACATTAGCCTTGGCTAATGGTGTTTTAAACTAAATTTGCAACTACATTTGTTCTGTAGGCCTTTGTTTCAGATTTCTGTACAAAACTTGTTCAGAGTAAAGCAAGCAAACAATTGCAGTTCAAGACAATTAAAATTCAACAAACTGCTATTAGGGCCTGGCCTGATGACACCAACATACACCTACCTATCTGCTTGCTGTACTATTAAAACCAAAAGCTATTTCTTACCTTCAGTTGTTCAAAGCATTTTAATTGCTATTTGAGCTCCAAACAGAAATCTCAGTTTTATCATAGTATCACAGAATCACTAGGTTGGAAAAGACCCCCAGGATCATGAACTGCTTTTGACCACTAAATAATGAAAAATGCTCTGCATGTGCTTTTATTGTAACCAGGTGATACACCAATGCTAATGAAACAAGCAGAGCAGTTGAAAAATCACCTTCCACCTGCCTATATTATTTTTGTAAATTCTCTCCTTAAAATAAAACTGAAAGAAAAAAAAATTGCTTCCAGTTCTGCCAAAAGTAGCACTTTTACCTGTTACTTTGTTATCTTTATGAACCTTTAGAGTCGCAATTACATTTCTTGTTCAGGTTTCTACTGTACTTTGAGTGCAGGACATAGAGACATCCTACAGACAACTAGGCATTTACACTCTCTAGGGGAGCAAAAATCTTTACTGAATTTCACAGACAAATAATCTTGTGCTGTCCTGCATCCAGGACTGCTCTCTGTAAGTTATTCTGCATTCCATAATTCACGTTTCTGTGGCAGAGCTGCTTTTCTTGCAGTGTGCAGGATCTCAGCCCAGGTGATGGCCAAGTCCAAAACTACCATCAGAAAGAACTATGTATGCTGTTAAGTCATCAAATGTTAAACTGTAGTTGTTGAAAGACAAACCAAAGCGAAATAGAATACAACGCTGATTATTTTTAGACAAGTAAAGCAGCAACAGGGATATGGCAACAGAAAAACATATACATACTACAGGCAACAGGAGTTGCAGGCCACATTAGTTCCTGCATGCGTGACCTTCGACCTTGCGAATCGACGTATACTCCCATATGGCTGAAGCAAAGCAGGTATTCCTCATTACTGAGCTCCACAGCACAAAGGGCATCAAAAGACTGTTGTGAGAGGAAGATAAGCGAGGGGTCATTAGGATTTACCAGGTTTATAGATTGTCCATCTCCCTGGATGGTCAACAGAGAGAACCCAGACTGGTAGCCAACACAGAGCTTGTCCTTGAACACTGACATCCACTGTACAGTTCCTGGAGCCTGAATTTCACTGAATTTTTTGTGGAAAGGTTTAGTTCTGTGAATTTCATAGCAAAAAACCTGTCGTTTGACAGCCACAAACAAACAAGTCGAAGAACTCTTCTTTAGTGTTCCAGTTGTAATCAGTTGGCAGCCTTTAGTTTCTGCAAGCTTAATGTCGAAGTTTCCTTCTGACCCATCCAGAGAGGCCCAGGGGTAAAGGTGAACATGATGGTTCCGACCGCAGATGAGGATAATAATTTTCTCTTTGGGAGCAAGCTCTATCTGGTACACCTTCTTGCAGTCAGCAGCTCGGACTATCACTGTAAAGGAAATGAGAGGTACCCTAAGTTAAACAAGAACACCATCAGGCTTGTAAATTCTGCAGTATTACATACAGATGTCCAAATACAAATCTGAACACAGATACATACCAGACAAGAAAAAGCACGTATTACATATTTTCAGTGCTCTGTTATTAACTCTCAGAAGAAACAGTGAAACAAAGAATTCCTGTGACTCTATTGATACAAATTCTCAGCAACATTTTGCAGGAAAAGGCTGCTTAACATCTGGGATAAAGGGAGAAATTTTTCTATATAATATCTGTACTACCTATCCACTGCTAGAAGCTGTCTTCTGAAATGGGCCCACCTTCAGGAATATATCAGCATCTTCAGTAAATTATGGAGGAAGAAAAATTGGCAGAACGCAAAGAGAAGAAATAAAAAGTATCAAATGCTGATAACTGAGGATACAAAAAATTTGCTATTGTTGGCAAATGGCTCAGCCAAATACAAAATTAGTTCAATTAAGGTGTGTTATACACCTGTATGGAAAGCCAAAAACATGCTGTGTCTGACGGGGAAAGGATAAGAAGGAGTGTTTAAGCTGTAGGGAGAGGTTTAGGACAGGCACCAGGAAAAGCCTTCTCACAGTAAGGACTGATTAGGTTAACCATGGAATATGGGGAGTTTCACTGTTTGAAGGGCTTTTTAAAACAAAGTCAGCCAAGAGAGTTAGGTACAACGTGTTCTGCTTCTAGGATTGCGGGTATATGGGCACTTTCAAGAAAGTACTGAGTATTTCATGGGGTACATAACAAAAGAGACTAAGCAATTTAAAACTAGGAAACCTAACACGCATACACCAATTATATTAAAATGTCATTTTCATTTTTCTGCTACCTGTATGTATCCAAAACATTTATGAATCATAATTTAAAAAGAAATATTAACTGGAAATTATACGTATTTTTTCAGTAATAGCTGAGTAACCTATCCAAGTCACCAAACTCTGTAAACTTTTAACAAGACTTTGGCTGTTTAGTTCACAAAGTCAAATGCTTTTGTGGCGTCCATGTATTTGCACAAATAGATGATATGTCTGAATAAATGTTCTATGGAACAACCAGCCATTGGAACTTTGCCACTGAGAAAAGATTTTTTTTTCCTGTAGCTGCAACTCCAGCTTACTGTTTAGTTTATTTGGCAAGAACCAAACGACATTCTGACCAACGATCTTTGATATAAGCAGCTGGCAGTTAATTAACACTGAAAATTACAACTGTCATAAAATGAAAAAGAGATTATGGTTTATAACAATGCTATTAACACACAGGAACTGGGCATAGAGAACTCCTGCAACACATCTTTTAACTTAAAACCAAAATTAATAATACATTTTCACATTTATATATGACAGTGATGCAGATAATTGTTCCTTTATGAAATGTCCCTTCGAATTAAATGTAAAATTTTCTTTTATGCAGGAATCTGTACTGGAATCTCTGGAATTATTTGCATCTAAAGTTATGTTTATATCTAAGTATTTACAGAATGGTGACCACTGGAAGTTTACTCAAAGGAATGGCATTTATTACTGCTAGAAAGAATTTCAAATATCTGCTTGTCTCCATGTATAAAGCAGTTTCTCCTGGAACTGGGCAAGGGCTTATTCTAAGCAGGAGGAAGCAATAACACTTCACTTTTTGCCCCAAAAACTACACCCCTGACTTCAGACAAATAAGTCTTAAAAAACCTGTATTCACTGCTTTATTTTACATTGAAATGTAAGCTTTAGCACAACTGCAATTCAACTTGCAAATAGCCACAAACTGACTTGTATTGAAAAAAGAATTGAAACTCTTCCATCAAGAGTAAACGTAAAGAAATAACTTCTTTGGAATTTGAATGACAATGGTAAAAATAAGTCAAAGGGATATTTCAGGAGTGTCCCGGTGATTTTTCCAAAGTTGGAAAAGGCACCTTTTGATTTTACAAACCTGTATCACTGATCTCAATTCCCAGAAAATCAAAGATACCAGAAGAACCTAAACTCAGAGGTTATAAAAATGGATGAAGAAAGCATTAGGCACTTTGTAAGAAACGACCCTATCAGAGAATCAAGGTTGTTTAGCTCTTATACAACAAAAAGTATAGATTTAGAGTGTTGTCAAAAATTAGAACGTCTCAGGAGCTATAAGAAAGCACAGACTTCACAACTGTGTTTGGTGCTTTCAAAGAAATAAATAATATTTCCTATGGTAACTTGGAGAAGGATAAACAGTAGTAGTATTTTAGATCTGTATTGCTTCTTAGAAATACATTCCTTCTATACATGCAGCTTAACACAATTGTCTTTTATCTTTTTTGTTTATTTGTTTGTTCAAAATAAGAGTATCTTATTTTGGAAGCAGATGGCAAAATTAACTAGACTTGTTCTTCACTTTTTCATGTTTAAGACTGCATTTTTTATGGATTGACCCCAAATGACCCCCATGCTCACGTGCTAGTAATCCTTTTGACATTCACGTTTTCTCTCACTATACTGAGGCATGTGTCCCACTGTTATTTGTTTGTGATCAGTATATTAGGCTAAAGGGAAGAATACTTCCCTTACTCCCTAGCTGTGATGCCTAATAACTCAATGATTGAGGGATATGTCTGTGCTGCCCAGTGACTACGCAGCATACGCTTAGCTGTGGTACCCGAGGCACACTCTGTGTGAATTTCCAGAATTAATATGGTAAGTCTTCAAAAAGAATAGGCTAAATTGACCCCATTTTTCACAAAGCAGAGGGCAGAATGCATTAAGAACAGGAAGGAAAAAGCAGGCTTGGTAGGAAGCATGGGGTCAGGGGAGTAAAGAGAGAATGGAAAGGGGCAAGAAAGGCATTTGCTTTGGCTGTTTTTGGTCTGAAACAGAATGTAAGTGGTTGTCAAATTACTGGAAGAAACAGACAATGACACATGGTGGCTTTAATGGAAAGTCTACAAACTCTTGGGTTGCTTACACTGGCTGTCTAACTTTGAATTCATGGCAGTTTAAGTCCTCTGATGGTGCAGGTTGGAAGCCCGTTTCTATGTCAAGTTTTTATCACTCAGTTCAAGTTCTATTTACTAAGTGCTTGCTAATTCATTGTGCATCAACAGCTGCTGTGTGTGCTGAAGGATTTTGCTGCCTGCTGTGGGAACACATTTAAGGTGAGATATGTCAGAATATGACCACTAACTCATACTTTACATTTCGATCAGTCAACTGAATGTTATGATAATGACCAAATTAGTGCTTATATTTCACGTTCACTTTTCCTTCTCATCAATTAACTGAGTGCTCAAGACTTACTACACATGAAGGGCTGTTGTGTAACCTGTATTATAACAGCACTAAAAGTTATGGAGCTCATTATTCTGTATGTAATTAATGCATGCATTATGGCCTAACTTACCGTCACGGGTCACCTCTATCACATACAGTCCTTCTTCTGAACCAATTGCTATCCTATCTCGATCTAAATAAGGAACAAAAAAAAGGCTATTAATTCAGTTACAGTTAATCTTATATTTAAAGCAGACTGTTTGCTTTGAACAGCTGGAAATATTTCTGGAGATTTTCAACAGGAAATCAATTTTGCTCAAGTTCAGTATACTATATACCATACTGCTAAAACAACCGGTTAAACAAATAAGACAGTATCATATCCTCCAAGTGGATGAAGAAATTTGAATATCAATGCAAGATTAGCATCCCCTTCACTCCATTATTAAATTCCTATGAAGGAATTCAGCTGAGGAATTTATTTCAGGGTGTCAGTGCTCTCATTACTGAAGCCCATCTAAAAGTTCCAACAATCCTCATACACTTATTACAGGGAAAACAAGCATACCTACAATAGCAGCAGCTAAACTTGCTTTAATAAGAGGCAATGTACTGTCATAGGCTTCTTGTGGAATATGCACAACCTGGTTTCTCAGCCTGTTTTTGTGCAGGATAGACTGCAACCCTTCTAAGATTCCAACCCACTTTCTCTTCTCATTTTCATTTTCCGTCAAGATCAGCAGAGAACAAGACTTTGAAGGCAAACCTAAAAGCGAAGCTGTCACCTGTTAACAGACAGAGATAGTGAAATTAATAAGAGTAATAAAAGCCCTTTTTGTCAGTATTATATATGTCATGGGACTGTGAAGTAAAGTTCACTCTTTCGTAACAATGTGATGATGTACCTGAGGGGTATGCAACACAGCTAATATGGCCACAGGGCTTTGAAAAACACACAGGCAAGCTGCAGTGGTCTTGTTTGAAAATACTCAGTCTTACTTAATCATTCTGAATCTTGAAATATGGGCAATGAACACTACATTCCATTCCTACAATAATCAATACATAGCAATGAAAAGCTCCTTCCTGCTCTGAACTGGAATTTCAGTAGCATGGCATAATTTGTCCCGATCCCTCCTGCAATCATCTTTTAATAACTTATTGAAAATTACACACATGCTCTCTGAGTCAGTTGTATTCGAACCAAATTGCATTGCTATGATCAATTTTAGATTTTGATTTTGCTACTTAATTTTCGAAATATTTCTCCAGGGGGAACAGCACATTATATCTGCATTAAAAGCTCTGGAGCAAAGAACGTTTTGAGACAGAAGTATTGCAGTCTCCTGCTTCTCTATGTTGAAAGAAAACCACTATGGCTTCACTTAATTTTCAGGTAAATCATCCAGTAGAGCAGAATGTATTCTAAATAGAAAAACTACCCAGGAACTTTCTGTTGCCCAAAGTATGTACTTATTAATTCTTAATATTAGTTTTGTGTTCTGTATGAAGAGATTGAAGGGTTTGTGAGATCATGGGAACTACACTTTCAGTCACAGACAAACAGGCCATCAGCCAGTCTCAGCCCTTACAACAGACTTCTAGAATAACGATAAGAAATCAGAAATAAAGCAGCCAAAGGTGCAAAAATGCAAAATCGAAGGCTGTAACTATTCATACATGAATAGTACACCTTCAGCCTATATGCCTCAATAAGAAATCACTATAAAGATGGATGATATGGTTATGTAACATGCGCTTCCTGAAAGAGTGAGTTAAACAAATAACATTCACCTTAAAGAGTCAGATCTTTCATCTGAAAGTAAACTTAGGACAATAGCATGTCAAAGACAGAACTCTGTAAGTACAATGAATGTGAGGAGCAGTAGGAAAGGAACTGAGTAGTTTGCAATTACTTATAGTTCTTACTACTCTGCATCAAGCTTTCTTCATGTCTCAACTGTAACTAAGCATTAATATTTTAAAGATGGATGGAGTCACAATGGATAATATTTCTAAAGTTGAAAACCAAACCAGACTTCAGCTGTGATGTTCCCTTTGAAGTACCACCATGTATTACTCTTCAGTCTTTTGAAGGTGGCATCTTACACGCAGTCAAATGTGGAAAAAAAGTGAGAAGTTGGTCACAATACACCTATCACTATTCACTGTACAAAAATGCAGTATTTGCTACGAAACTTGAGGCTCCTTATCTCAAACTGCTAAGCTGTAGAAAGACTCCACTACAGACACTCTTACTTTACTGTTAAAAGTGTATTAATGGCAGCACTTAAGACTGCAGTGTCCGGATGCCAGGACGACCTAACATTCAGCTTTAAAAACTGATTACCAAGGAGAGATGTTGGAGTCTGAGTCTCTTCTTGATTACATGAAAGGTCAGAGGTGGCAATATTTTAGTGTTTGGCAGCACTCTGGTATTGCTTTCTGCTGGTGGAATATCAAAAACATGTGAGCCACCAGTATCATCAAGTGTTACATGAAATAACACATGATCACATTTTTACAAAGAGAATACAAAATAACAGTTTTAACTGTTATGTAGAAGCCACTTTATGCCATTGTGTCAACAAGATGCAAATATATAAGTAAATGAAATTGAGAAAATGTGCTCTTGTATCAGATACTACTTGTTTCCTTCTTTAGAAATACCTTGTTTTGAAGGAGGAAATAAAACTGACAAAAGAGATCCACTTTGGCAGCATCTTCTTTGGCCTCTGTCAACAGAGTATCTGAAAGGATATACTCTAACACCAGGCTTCCAGTTAATCAGATCTCCTTAAAAGGGGATAATCTGATCAAACCATGGAGACGTGTTGCCATGTCTATCCTCACAACTATTCTTACATGGCGACATTTGACAAAAGTTTGGGTTTTTTTTCTTAGATACCCTTTCAATTAAAAACTGTAGGCAGAAATTAGAGCAGCAAGTGAGGCAGGCTGAACTGCATGGATGTCTTGTTCTTAAAGAAATCAACCATCATTCTGCATAGCTCATTTTCTCTCCTCAGAAGTCCTTTCCCATAGTATTCCATATTTGCTAATTTGAGAGGAAAGCAAGTGGATGGGAATTTAAAAAAAGAAAATTAGAAACGAGAGGAAAATAAAGGTAAAAGCAGAAGTAAACTAAGGGATGAAAACGCACTGCAGAAAATACTACAAACAACAGAAAAGCAAAAGCACTGAAACATTTAAGTAGCCAAGACATTTCCTATGTAAAACCTTAAAAGACCAAGTTATTGGGACTGCATGTGATGGTCAGCTCTTCGGCTTCCACGTTCCATTGACTTAATTCTAAATGACTGAGGATCAGAGATGCTCTTAACAGTGAGTTTCTGTATTCAAAAGCAAGACATTTTAGATATTGGATACTAATGTACTCTTCTCCATATTTTAAAATTCCAGATTAAATATAATTCACATAAAACCTAGGAAAGAACTTCCTGTTCTTAAAAATTAATACAGCATTTAGATAGAGCATACATCAAAGAGGAGATTATAACTAAGTTAAATATTTTCTCTTATTTTACATTTTTTCTACTATATTTCATGGCAAAATTAAGGAAACTGATATTTCAGAAGTATTTTTGAATAGAACACAACACATGGCAAACAATGAGCACAACCCTAGCTTCAGACTACTCTGTTGTAACATCAGTTCCTAAACCGAGAGTCCTCCAAAGCTAAGAGATTAAAACCAGGATCTGTTAATACCAATGGAAGAGGACACAAAAATATACCGAATCATAATCAAGAAAACAACCCCCCCAAATTTTATATACAAGGAAGCAGCAAAAGAAGGAGAACTTTGTATTTACAATTCAATATATCGTTGTTCTACTAATTCCAGCAACTCTTGTAAATTCTTACACTTCTGCATAACTTAATAAACATTAAAAATGGATAATGCATTTCATTATCAAAAAATCCCACTGGTATTTAACTTGTATTTTCTTTAAGAGTAAATTGATAGCCATACCCTGAATATACAAGGGATGTCTTTACGAGTCGCATGTATTACATCCGATGCTAGGACAGAGCTCACACAAAAGTCTTCATCTCTAGTAAGAAAGAGAGCAAAAGAATCATGTACATGCACACACTAGCATCATTCAGCAAAATCTAACTGTATCATAGCTGTTTCAATAGGCTGCAATCTCCTAACACCACACAGAGGTCACAACTGCCATCACTGCTGTGTTACACTCCAACCATCCTTGACCCCACCAACTCACAAGCTTTATTCAGTTCTGTTTCTACAGCATCCAGTACATGTAACTCAGTCCACCTGAAGTTAAGTGGGGTGGCTTTGTGCAGTTTCGGTTTACTGACCATGCCTATTCTACAATTAGCAGCAAGAATACTGCTGTTCCAGCCCAGCAGACACATTAGAAATGAATAATTCATACCTCAATGCGTAGCAAGAGAGGGGCCTTTGGAAAAAAAGAAAAATCACATAAAAAGCTCTTGGCAGCATAATTACAGTTTGTGGGATTCAAATAAGGGTTTTCAAAACAGCTAGATTTTACTCTCTATTACAGTAAAATAAACAGACATCAGAACAACTTTTGCACTTCAGAGTGCTCCACCCCACAGAACTTGCCTACAAAAGCCTTTTTAAACTGATTTTGACCAAGTTGATCACCGTAACTGCCAATATTAGCATAAAGATGACACTAATGCCTGAAACTTGCCCATGCTAGAACTCACAGCTGTGTTGGTTATTGTCTTTTAAAATATCTAAGATTCCTCATAAGACAGATTCAAAGACACAACTACAATAAGCAGATAAAGTATGGGATAGTTGGCATAGTATCTGGCTGACTTGCTTCAAGCAATGTACTGTTGTGAATGCTATTATATGAAATACTTCTATGCCTCTGCTCCTCCTGCCAGTGTGTCAGACAGAGCCAACACTGATAGTTCTCAGGGAGAACAGAACAGTAGTTCTAGTGCAACCCCACAGTATTACTGTCTGGGAAAAAAAATATAAATCAAGGTATCAAGGTGCTTGTGAATGCAAACTTTATATTCAACAGAGATAAGGGTGCTGTAACATGAAAATGTATTACACTTTCTTGGTATTTCCATAAACTGAAATAAAAAAGCTTATCGGTTACTCTGATCAATGTAAGTCTTGGATCTTTTGCAGATACCCTTTGGTGGTTCAAATGGTTCACCATGAAAAATTGACTCCTGTGAGAAGGCAGGGTCAGAGCCACTCGCACTGCAAATTAGTCAGCACTTTTCTGAAGACTAGTTAAGTATTTCTAATGTTTGGGAAATTACTGGCTATGAGATGACCTATAACTCAATGTTGAGGTCAGAGTGCAGGGGAAAAAACAATCTACCAAAGTATGCATATGGAATTCTAGGAAGAAGTATGCTAATACTGTAAATACTAATGACTGTAGCATAAGTGACTATAAAGTCACGTAAGTGACTTGTTGAGCAGACTTACTCAGCCTTAACTTAGCTGCAGCCTAAATACAGAACATACGTGCCTCCTCAGATCAGAGCTCTCACGATCTTCAAGTTTCTAGAGCACTATAAATAAATATGTGTGTTAGGAAAAAAATACAGAGGATTTCTACTCTGCCATAATAATACAAACCTGAGATCCAAGACTTGACTTGCAACAACTCCAGGCTGGGTGGATTTTCCTTCAGGCACATCATATAAGAACAGTTTACAGTCACAGACAACTGCATAAGCCCTCTGCCATCCTTTCTTAACTCCTGTGGGCTTCGGGACCTGCATATAAATAACTGATTGCTTATTAAATGTAAGCACAAGTAGTAGACACAGAAAGCAGGGACATTTAGAAAAGCTTATACTTAGATCACCGGAATTAAAACATGTTCTACTTGCCCTTCAAAACGGAGTGAAAAATGTCAAGTAATCAAGCAATCATTTTTCCTCTCTTAAGTTCAACCATTCCCTGTTACAGTTTAATAAATATATTAGATAGTGTTACAAGAAACAATGGGGCTTGTATATTCTACAAATGCCAACACAGTAGGACAGTTTAGCTTTTATATTATGTGTGCATCAACAGTGACAGAAATTCTTCCTAAAGTATGCTTTCTCCTCCCTCTCCACTGCTGCCTACAAACACTGTAGCTACTAATCGATTAACCTTTTAGTTCTTGTAGTAAAAACAATAGTTTCTTGCACATCTAAAGTGACAACGGTTAAGTAAGTTACATTAGAGGGCACACGAAGCATTAAGGCTCAAGTACAATTAGGAAATCTGTTTAAATATACTTAAGAGGTTCAAAGATGTGTAGCCGTAAGCAAAGTTTAGTATTCTTCTCTTGTCCAAGAACAAAAGACTATTACCTTGACATAACCTTTATAGGCTGTTCCTATTCCTCTTTGCACATCTACTCCAAGAGGCCTTTTGGCTTGCTCAGGGGGTATGGGGCAGACCTGAGGTGCGCTATCCTTGCAGGAAACATGGCATGCAAATGAACACACTAAGTACAAAAGAGAAAATTCACAGTGAAATGCATGTATCGGTCAGTCATAACAGTAGATTAACATTGTCTACCCTTTCGCTTGGCAAATTAATTATTCACACTGAAAGTGGCAGTCAAATACTGTAATAGCCCACTATGCTAAAGGAGTGAACACACCTACATATTGCATGAGACTCTCCGAAGTGCTTTCATTTTCTCTTTTAAGCCTATCGTTTCCATAAAGGGCAGGAACTGAGTCCACTTTTCAGGGCAACTTATGAAAGCACTTTCCAGAAGGAAAAGGAATTGATTAGCCTCACAGGTGCTAAGCAGCAACTAATCCAGTCACAGAAGAGAAAAATCATTACTAAAGGAGGAATAAAAATTATGGGGCAATGGTAGAAGACAAGTGTAGACTAGGCTCATAATACCCAAGGGAACAGCCAGGAGAGAGGGCAGCGCAGGGCAAACTGCCTGGCTCGTTCTTGGAGCTACAGTCTGCTCCAGGAGGACAAGGGTTACCAAAAAGTCATGCATGCAAAGTACTCTGCTCCCCAAGACCAGAGAATAAATTCAGCTCTTTCAGGAGGCACCATAATTATTTGGGACTGTGCATATCAAGGCATATTTCAGAGTAGGGAAAATCCACAGGACAGAGCCAGTCCCTCAGGTTTCTGGAAGTGCTGCTATATTTTACTGCAGTCTTCAGCATTAAAAAGAGGAGGAATTGGGAAAAGCAAGTAACTGGGAGTGGAACATGGCAAAGTTTTGCTCTACCAGAGTCACCTTTATTCTCATGCCAGTGTAATTTTTTTTCTCTAGCTATCAAGACCTGGAGTGAAAAAGACAAACTGGAAAATGAATGATGCAGACCTTAATCAAAATATATATATAAAAAAAAGAGGAAAGTTGATAGCTATACTATAAGAAAAAGATTGTTTCAAACTTGCAGGAAGAACTGCAAAACAAGAGTTCACAACTGTCAGCAAGAGGAGACAAAAGGCAGCCCCAGGGCAAGTGATGGCAGACTGATGCTCCTGGAGAAGAACTGTCACCAGAAGATCAGCCAGGAAGAAAGCCCTGACAGGCAGATTAATATGATACTGAAGGTGTGAGTGGAGAGGGTGTCACTAGCAAGAACTAAGTCTGACACAGAAATACAGTAAGGTTATTTATACTGTAGTGTCTTCAACAGATTTGTGGACTTCTAATGAGTTTATATATCTAACAAAGATGCAGAGATACATTGTATTTTCAAACAAAAAAACCTCCATATACTCAAACATGGAATTCAACAGTGACACATCCACCAGAGGAAGCATTTAAAAGAAAACTAATGGACAGCAAAGACAGGACAAAAATCCCTGATAAACGGTCCTCCCAATATACGGTGAGGATAGCACAAAAGAGAGAGACTTATCATGTTACCGGAGCATTCCCATAGTCCTCTCCACTATAGAAACAGAAAACAGTTCTGCCTTCCCTGCCTCCCACCACAACTCACACTGTAACAGCACTAATGACAGCAGAAATAGTAAGTAATATGTAAGTCAGTGAAGGCTTATACATTTTTTGACATCTAAGTCTGATAATGATGCAAAAGAAAGGAGAACCATTCAGTGGCAGGTGAATTTTATTCCCTCCCCAAAGAAATGGTTGCACTAAAATACATTAGCCTTTTGGGATGTTTTTTCAGGGATTTGTTGAAATACAAAACATTTAACCAACTCACCGTCACAGGCATAGCCTTGTCGAACTAATCCCACCATAAGAGAGGTGCAATGACTACACTGAGTAGGGCTTGTGAATGACTTGATATTGAGCTGGTGAGCTTTAGGCTGAAAGATAAATTCAGGATAAAAACTTTTCACTTTCTCTACTTATGTAATGCAAGCAGCATCCTTCACCACCCTTCAGTATATCACAGTGTACGTTATGAAACCTCGGCTTCTTGCAGCTTGTAACAGGTACTACAAGACAACAGTTACAGTTTTATTTCCTACTGCTTAAGACACCCAAACCAACAATTTTTTGTCATCCCTTCTGACAAATCAAACCCCACCAACTCATAGTTGGAAACATTTGATTAAAAACACAGATCTAACAAACAAACACATGACAAATCCAAACAAGACAAGAACAAACATGGAGGGCTAATTTATAAATGCCTTTGGTTTTTTGAATAAGGTTAGCACAGTCCCCCTACCTTTGGTACAGCTAGAGAAATGGACTGAATGGTGGGGGAAGGAGCAGCAGGCATCCTCTGAAGCCGAATTGGTTCCTGAATCACAAAAAACTGTAATTGAGCAAAGTGACGCTTCAAGAATTTGTTTCAAAATCGGGGTGGCAAAGCTTATTGTTTCTGGGGTTTTTTATCTTTTTTTGAAAATTACCAAAAATGTAATTGTCATAAACATTGCCATTGTGATTTAATATAAATAGATTGTATTTTAAAGCACTCACAGGAAAGCCTGCACACTAACAAACAAGCAGCAATACAGAGAACATATGAAAATGAGGTACATCAACATACACAAAGCTAGTGAAAAGATTTCATTTGCAACTGTCCTCAAAGCAGGTGCAAGTAACATTGACACACTGAAAATAAGCAACATTCAGTCCTGCTTCTTCACAATGAATGCTGCAATATGTATTTATCATGAAAAAGACAGAGAGACTTTCTAGTAAATTACTCTTTAGGGTAAAATAACAGTTCTCTTACTTCTTGTTGTTGCTCTGCAGTTATGACTGAAGTAGATGGCGAAACTTCTGACTTGGGACCCTGTGTCTCCTGCTCACTAATAGAACTCGTCTGTGAAAGTGACAGCAAACATGGTACGTTAGCACGTATCTGATCAAGTATTCTCATGTCAACAAAACAGAAACCAATGCTGATTTCTGTATGTGGGACACATACATCTAATGACTTTCTACTCTGAAAAATGTCTTCCCTCAAAACAATCCCTGCCACCTGACGGAAAAGCTGTAAAGCTGGAAGTACTGAAACACAAAACCTCACAGTGGGCAGCATAAATGCTGCAACAGCTGCTTTCTCCCAGCAAGGCTATTCCTAATCTCTTGGATGCAGGTATGGAATGATGTTTGAGAAGCTTGGCAATCATCCACAAAATAGCTTACTTCACATGGTAGCTTAGAACACTAGGATTTTTCTAGCATTTTTTCTACCACATAGCAGCCAGCAATTCTGCCACAAGAAAAAAAAATCTTAAAAGTAGTACACAAGCTTTTAAAAAGCTGACTACCTTGGTCATTAAAAGAATCATGTCTACTTAATCACATTGTCTTATATTTCACTAAAATTTAAGACTAGCATCCATTACATTCTATTAATTTCACACTTACAGTAGCAACTACTAATTGCCAGCACAAGGGGGAAGTATGCTACAATTCCAGAGCTAAAGAAGCTGGGTGTGGAAGTAGGATTCTGTACGACTAACAAACATCAGATTAGACTTCATACCAATGATGTAATTAACTGAAGTCAACAAGTAATGAATCACTCACTTCCCAGCCAGTTTAGACAGGAAGATGGCTCCAGTTCAGTTAGCTCACTAAATATGTTCAGATATTTGTTATTTTTTTGTTATGAATTGATTGGTAGGGCTGGGCCATTTAAGATCAAATTGTACCATTATGTAATATAAAATATTTTAAAAGTGTGATTCAGCCTTAGCCATACAGATAGTCAAGATATAAAATCGTAAGCCTGTAAGGAGGTACTAAAATAAAACTAAATTAGCTCTATTTAGTGAATTAAGTTATAGAGAAGTTAAGGAAGCAAATATCTAATTTTAGAAGGCCATTTTTACTATGACAGGTCACAACAAAATAAGGAGACAAAACTACTAGCAAGAACTTACTTCTTCCCAAAAGGCTAGCAGAGAAGATGTAGACGAAGAAGAAACAGAATCCTTTGTTGTAACAAATATGAGGGATAAAAATGATCACTTATCACCCACAGGAAAACTTCAGATGGAATATTAGTAGGCTAGCTAAATAACATGTTTTATAGGGCCGAATTATATTTATTCAAACTAAATTAACCCAGAGGTGATGATACAGAGTTTATAAAAAGATGTAGAAAAAAAAATTACTAATGGAAGTCCATAAGTGAAGTATCAGCAATTTTAATGTAATTCATCAGAAAATGCTACCTGCATTTCCATGTCAACTATATATTTATTGCAGAATCTGTAGAATGGAATGTTGATCAGTTATGGGCTTGATAACCTGCTGTTATAAGTGTATCTACTACTTTTTGAAGCAATGTTTTAAAATATCAAGGTCAGTAGACAAAATTATTATTCAGACAGTAGCATAAAACATGTTTCTCTCTCTTCCCTCCACCTCATCCGTACAGGCACACCTTGCTGATTCAACAAGAAAGCCAGCATGGACGTTTTGTCACTAGGAATAGCATATACCCAAAGTATATGTAAATATCACAGCATGTCCATAGGCTTTCTTTTTAGCAACAGTGACAATTTGAAAAAAAAATAGAGTACATATTTCAGATATAAAATCTAAGAAGACTTCTGAGGTTTTAACCTGAGCCCCTTTAACTCAGCTCCATAAAGAAAACAGATTATTCTTTCCAGTTCCAGCTCTTGGTTTTATCCTAAACTGTCTGTGTATTGCAAAAAGCAACCCAGAAAATCTTTGCGGATCAGAGTTCATGAAGTAAGGAAATGTGATTAAAAGTTGCATTTAGCAGCTGCTTCCTTGGGAAATGCAGAAACCTTTTAAGCTGGAACGCCCACTTAGAGCTCTGATTTGTATGATTAGTTTTCTAGGGACCAGAGGGTGTGTCATTTATTATACCAACACCTGTGGGCCCTCTGATTCTCTTCCCAGTTCCTTCTACCCTAAGTACTCCATTAAAATCTGGAGCAAACAATTTTACATATCTGTTTAAACACTCCTTGAACTGTGTGAATACTTTTCCTTGTATTAACCAGCATCTTCTAAGTGCAAAGCATTTAATCCTTTATTTGTAACAGGGTGTGCCAGCCTTTCCAAAAATGGTGAATATAAATTATTTAGCCAAATGTTTGAGATTAACCTAAACAAAGAAGCTAGAATGGGAAATAATTAATGTGAAATTCTGGGAATACTTCCCAAATGCACCAGCTTCTCTACAAAATGCCAAGCAATCCGACATCTACTGGTCATTTAATCCTGTGTAACATTAAATTGGCTAATATGCCAGCTCCAAACATGCCATATAGTGCCCAAGTGTTACTTTTACATAATAAAAATAGAATTCACATTTTATAGATATTTTATGTAACAACTCACTCTGAAAGTCAGATCACGTGCAAGAGGAGAAGTGTTGAAATATTCAAAAATGGAATCTTGAAAGTCTGGAAGTTTGAGACCTAAAATCCAAAGCACAATAGGCTTAGCTAAAAGATAACACCGCAGGTGGTGGTAGAAATCTGTTAAAGCATAGCAACTTTTAATTACCTGAATCTGTTCTGTACTTTTCTTCCATTTTTTTCTTCAAACCTTCCATCTCTTCCAACAGCTCCCTATTCTTTGCTTCAGACTCCTTTAATTTACTAAAGCAACACAACATGATCAAAACTCAATCTGACATATCCCAGAGTTAGGAATGCTACTGCACAGGGTTGTTAATTTCTGGTCCTACATCTCAGAGTTCTGGAAATTGTTTTGTTTTTTTTTTTAAAAAAAGACTTTTTAAGTCTTACTAATTTTATTATTTGAATAGGCACCTCACTACTTGACTAGATAGCGAAAATCACAATTGAGACTACTGCTAACGTTGCAGATATCTGCCAAATAAAATTATTCTAATAGCAGTTTGGCATTTCATTCCCAAGAATATGTCTACTCTCCAGTTACTCTAATAAAAGGTATTGAATTTGCTTTGAATTTGCTCATATGCTTTTTTCACCCTCAGCTGTCCAAGCTTTGTATCTTGTTACTAAGCTATTCACAACAGTGAAATGTTTACTTGAAGAAATTTAACAGTTCTCACTTGACTATATAAGAAATGTGTAGTCTTGTAGAATGGGATCTTTCTGGTAAAGTCCAGTATCCCAGGCAAAAGGGGCCATTTTAAGAAAGTTGTTACTCTGATCAGCAGCTTAGAGCAGTACCAAAACCCAACCAGAACTGAAGCCCTTATTACCTTTCGAAAGATATGTTTGCATCTTTAACTTTCCGTAGCTCTTCTTGAACTAGTTGTTTGGCACGAATTTCTGCATCAAGGGCAGACTGTAATTCCAGCCTAGCTGACATATCCAACTTCTGACTGCGTCGCACTTTCCAAAGTGGATCCTGTTGCAGTATGTTACTGAATATTAATATCAACTGTCTAAAGACATTTCTGTTCTTGTTCAAAGACACAAATTAGCTTTCACACTGGTTCAGAGAATGCTCTTCTAATTAGTTATGGACAGTATACCTGCTGCATGGAAATCAGCTGACATTCAGACTCTGTTACACAGAAATGAAGTAATGAGCAATTTCTATATTGGTTAAACACCCAACACAATACGGTTGAAGCTAAAATGCTGTATCACTGAGCACGGAAGTCAAACTGAGAGAACCCACTGAAAATGGCTAGTTTTCTTTCTTCAGTCTAGAAAAGAGTATAAAACTTGTACAGTGACATACTGGACTTTCAAGCATGAGACAGATCTCAATATTTAATGTAGAATATACAAAAATTATGAAAACAGAGAAATAATCTAGTTCTTGAGATACCAAAGATACCTCTAACATCTGTCCAAACAGTTCTTATGCTTGCTAAGTAGCATGCACTATACTTTCTGCATACAACATGCAATTCTGTTCTACTACCCCCAAAAGCTAATATTCTGAGCTTTTCCAAGCATTTTTCAGTGAGGACTACAATTTTGTATTCCCTAATGGATACCTCTCTAGTCCCAAATGAACTTGCAAATAACAGTCATGAAAATGAGAGACATTTTTTATGTTGAGAAACAACAGCCTTAGATCAAGTTCTGCTGAAGTTACAAAACCAGTTGTAATATAAAGAACAGAGTGTGTTCTTTATTCAAGCAGTAGCTAAGAAAAAAAGGCAATATGCGTCTGATTCCATCTTCTTGTTAAATCTCTCAATCACAGAATCATCTCTTGATGTTAGCTCATATGAACTCATTACTTCATCTTATTCTCTCATACTCATAGATTTGGAAGGGGTGGGTAATGCCTTATCTGTAGAAACCAGAGCAGACAGACTTAGTGCATAGCAGACTGTACTCAGCAGCATTGCTAGGGTTATGGGCTTCCACATCTAGCTGGAAACGGCTCTCCCTTTCCTCATGCAGGTTATTTAGCACCTGCCAAGGCAAAACAGCATTATCATCTTTGAAACCGTGCTCCTTTGTAAGGGCTCTTCTATTTGGCAGATGTATTTGGAGAATTCATATTGCTACTGTATGGGAAAACTATAGCTTAATGTCTCATTATTCTGCATGTAAATAAAGTCACAGGCTCTCAGTGTTGCTAGTTTGTAACAATATCAACCAGTTAATGCTTGTTATCTCACTGTAACAGCAATTAAAATTATTCACTTGCATCTAATGTGGTGAGGTACATTTCTGTACTCCTCTCCAATGGTTTAAGTTATTGTTTCTTCTCTTCTTTGTACTGCTTAAAGTAGTTTGTGATAGCAGACGTAAACTATGCAACTATTGTCCCCTGTATTCTCATCAGATTACCTAGATGCATTTCACAAGCAATTGATAAGAACTAGTAAGCAAAGGATTTATTAGAAAAGAATTCCGATTATGAACTGATAGTTGAAACTAAAAATGCAGCTTCTTAGACAGCCTCAGAAGAGCCTGAGTGCTTGCTATTTTCTTACCAGTGTTCTTGACCCCAGACTGGAACTTCTCAATGATTCCAGTTCTTCTGTCATCTTGGAAGCTAATGCTTGGAGATAGCCACGAGCATCCTTCTCATCACTTACCCTAATGGGTAATTACAAAAAACCCGTTACTTAGCAGTTTGGTGGCTCATAGCACCAAATATTGTACCAGCAAATAATCAGTGTCTGCATTGGATTTTGGGATATAACAGAAATGGACAGAGCAGGGAAAACTCTTCCAGCAACAGAAAACTGAATACATCTTAGACTGCCTGTTTTAGGTTTTTCTTTTAACCAATTCTCTCAATTGTGGCAGTTGCTAGGGAAACTGAAGTTGTCCTTCCACAATCAGCAAGAGTTCTGCAGAAATTCACTGTTATTGTTTGGAACATGATCTGCATATTGCTTGCTCAATTTTTATAAAGGCTACCTTCAAGATCTCCTTGTCCTGCGCACTGCAAATACCTGCACACAGCTTGCTAAAACAGCAAATGAGGCGAAAACTGACCTATAGATTAAGTGCAAGTGTTTTGTCTAGTACAGCTAGTGAAATTATATACATTAAAATGAACCTTTTAAATCATGGCCACCTTCCTGAATGAATTTATCAAAATATTCCAAGTTGAGTGATTTAATGATCACTTTAGACACTGAAGCAAGGTGATATCAAAACCCTCTCCTTCTTATTTAATAGATTCTGACAACATCACTTGTCATTACTACTCAGCAATACTAGAAAGCAGAAGAGAAACAAATGGCACTCAGAAGAGCTGTGTTTTGGTGGGTTCTAGACACAAAGAAACAGCACAGATATAAATTATAAAAAAGTGCCCGTCAGTATTTCAGAAGTTGAAAGTGGCTCTCTGGATCATATAACAGCACATACCATTGAATAATTTCTGCAATCTGAGCTTCCCAGTGAGCAACAGACTCCTTCTTTGCTGCTAGGTCTTGAAGCTCATCTTCTAACTGTCTGTTCTGTGCTGTTAATTTATCCACAAAGGAGCAGAGCTGAAACAAAAGATTAATTTCACTTCTGACTTATGTCAGTTTCAGAATTTTTACCTATGTTTACGTCTACACACTTACATAATCTGAACAAACAAGACCACCATGGCTATCTGGAAGCTCTAACATACACCAAAGAACTGAAAGGGATTCTTTTTTTTTGCGGAACTGGAGACAGGCTCCTGAGCACAGAAGAACACATTGCCAATTCACACTAAACAATTCAAAACAAAGGAAAGAAAAAGCAAGTAGAAGTCATTAAGAGGAATGAACTTTAACTGTAAGCCATCAGGAAGGAAGGCAGCCCCTGTAAATGCTTCCTTCTCTGTGTGTCCTTCATAAAGAAATCAGAAGGTAGTGTCCTCTGAGCTGTAGCAATCAATCCCACAAAAAGCAATACTGAGACGCTGAAGTTACTGTTTAGCCAGATCTCTAACATTTATATGGCAAAATTGGCATTTGTTTTGTTCATATACAACCTGAACATTCTCAGATCCTCTTCTGATCAACAAGTAGACTACTTCAACATCAGAAAGTAACAAAGTAAGAATTATATTTTGCTTAAAAATGTTTCCTGAAATAATTACCCTCTCATTTTCTGTTGTTAGCTTCTTGTTATCTTCCAAGAGCATAGATCTTTCACGCTCGTATTTCTCTTTCATTGTTCCTACTGCTTCCTCCATTTCACTGTGCCTAAGGAGAAGGATAGGAAATAGAAACATTTATAATGTAACATTGCTTAAACTGTAGACTGGGATTTTCAAAAAGAATTAAACAGTTAAAGTAAAATACCAACCTGCAGAGATACATATGCAATGCAATACACACAAAAGAAATCCACAGCTAATGAATCATGCCCAAAAGCTTACCTCTCGCGCTTTGTTTTCTCTAATTTATCCTTTAAAATCATGATCTCTTTCTGCAGTGCAAGCTGATGGCTCTCTGAATCATGTACTTCCTTTTTCACATTTTTCACTTCCAAAACATGCGATGCTTCTCGTCGGACCAACTCCTCTTCATAAAATAAGATTTTCTTTTCCAGCTCAGACTTAATTTTAGAGAGCTCCTGCTGATGTTCTAGTGCGGCACCTGCTGTCCGGCCTCCCTGCTTCAGCTTGTGGAAGAAGCGGAGAAACCATTAGGAATAAACTCTGATTTTCATATTTTGTAAATATTATTTAAAATTAGAATTGTCCAATTGGTGGCAGCTGGGAAAATTTTTTATTTGGGCACTGAGTGACTTAAAAGGCGCCTGTCTCCAAGCATCAAACCCCACTAAGTGACTGCTCTGCTTGCATGAAACTAATAAGGGGTCAATATGGGTTGCAGAGATAACAGATTTGGATCACATTCGTTTGGCATCTGCTTAGAATTTATGTAAACTGGACATTTTCAAGTTATTAGTATCCAATGAGATACTAAAGTCTTTCAAGCAAAGAAGCAGATAAGTCTGAACAGGTTAGGTGAGGTTTCTAGTAATGCTGCAGTCTCCCACAGCTACCAACAGCTGAGTAAGCAAAACCACTGCAGTGCCTGTGACAAGAGTAAACATTTGTGAAAAAAAACATGTAACCTTTAGAGCTTCCAGCTCATTTTCCAGTTGTTTGGAGAAGACCTCACTGTGCTCACGAAGCTTGCGTTCTTTTGATGCTTCTGCTACAGCTTCTTCAAGCTGGGCTTCCAGCTGCAACAAGAGTAATTTTAAGTAATTCCAACAGAAGATATTGGTATCTATCATTCATTTCCTTTCCTCCATAAGCATATGCAGTGAGTTTTCCTTATTTCTATTTCATGTTACACCACTGTAACAACTGTCTCAGAATGTCATGATAATTGTTTTGCCTTCAGTGATCTAGGCATCTGTCTCATGCAGTTTAACTATTATTATCTGACTCGGTACTGACGCGAATTACACTAAGTATGCACAGGGATAACTGCAGAGCTTTCATTAATGCTACGAGAAGGAAATGGCACCGGGAAGTCATTGCAGTTGTGAAATAAGGAAGTCTCGCACACTTACTGATCAGCTCCATACCTCAGTATCAACTGAGGCAGCTTAACCCAATCTTTGAATCAAATTATTGCAAAAGACTTCAAATTGGAACACTGAGCACCTTTACCTTGCAATTATGGAACAAAGTAAGCTTGATCATCCATTTATCAACTTCAGAATGCTTATCAGAAAGACAATTTAGATCTGATGGCAACTAAGGCAACTGTCACAATTCAAGCAATAATGGCACAGTTTTAAAATCTGACAGGAAGAGTAAGATTGCTTTTCCGCATTCAAATTTAACTAGTGAAGTTATTTTTTAAAGTACTGTATTTAGAATTGTGGGCCAAGATAATGAACTTACAGACTATGCTCTGAATAGAAGATTGATACGGCTGCTAGGAAAGGAAGAACAGAGGAATTCATAAGAACAAAGACAGGAGATTATAAAGCTTTGTATGGAAATATTTAACTGAATAAGCAACAACACTTGAATGCCTGCTGTACTCTGGTCGACAGACGAGGTGCCACAGTCCTTCACCTTTCCCAGTTAACCACCACTTCTTATTCATGTATAGAAGCCTGGGAACTTCATCCCTTAATGCATTCTCATAGACCGCCCTTCAATTTGCTAGTATTTTTCTAGTAATGTTTGTAAAGCTCTCAAACTTCTCTTCTACATTTCACCCAGAGAATACATAAAATCTGATGATTTTCCAGTGATTAAAACACTCCAGGTTAACCACAATAGCTGTTTCTTATGCCCTCTTCTGGTTTTCTACTTTATCTTACGTAAAACTATAAGCTGTGCAGAATGCTCATTGGAAATTAACTTGCTTAAATATATTACAGACATTCTCCACAGTGACAAACTCCAGAGGAAGGCAAACCACATATTTAGTCTGTGTCACAATTCCACCCTCCAGCTGAAAAGAAATATTCAGCTGAAATAAAAAACCTGAGGTCAGAATACTCCATTTTAAAGCACATGAAGACATTACGTTTTCTAAGTTTCAAGCTATGAGTCAGAGTCTAGAAGAATGAAAACACAAGAACTAAGAGGCTGGGCATACAGTGAAAACAGTTTCCTCCAGATTAAAGTCAGCATGAGTACAAACTAAAAAAGGAAGATTCAGTTCATTTCCTGATACATCAGTAAAACATTTAGAAACAAGTTCAAGGTCTATTTTGTGAATTGTAGCAAAGCTATATGGAAGAGTTACTGGGGCAATTTCTTACAGATGGGCAAAATGAATTATCAATAACAGTCACAATTTTTCAATACAATCACTTATGAGATACAGGATAAGCAGCAGCTGAAACATAATGTTATTATTAGCTAGCTTATCAAGCTACCTCTTTTCTGATCTTCTCCAATTTACGGATGTCCTGTCGCATAGCATCAATTTTCTGCATGCTCACTTCCACCTCTTCTTCTTTGTCACGAAGTTGCCGGGACAGCTTCTGCTTTTGAGACCGCAAGTCTCCCATCCTTTCACTGAGTTCTGAGAACTCCTGCACAGCTAGCTTTCTTTGTTGGTGGGCATCTCTCAATTCTTTGGATTGCATCTTTAGTCTCTCCGAGGCTTCTACAAGTTGCTGGTTTAAATAAAAAAACAGAATAAAAAGTCATTTGAACTCTATATATTATTCCAAGAAGAAAGGAACTGAACCTACATAAGCATGATTTGAACGCTCAACCACTTGACATAACTTCGAAGTATTATTTCCAATTTTCCTGAGCTGCCAGCCCCTTCTTCCAACGCTCATGAACTCTCCTTTTCTTCCTGAGTTCCAGCCAAAGCTGTCTGTTCAGCCATGATGGCCTGCCGGCTTGTCTTCTGGCATATGGGGACTGCCTGCTCCAGAATCTTTGAGATTTCCCTCTTGAAGAAAGTCCAGCCTTCCTGAACTCCTTTGCTGTTCAGGATTGCCTCCCAAGGAACTTTCTCAACCAGGCTCCTACACAGGCCAAAGTCTGTCTTTGGGAAGTCCAAGGTAAGAATTCTGCTGACCCTCCTCTCCTTACCTCCCTGAGAATTGAAAACTCTTACCATTTCATGATTGCTATGCCCAAGGCAGCCTCTAACCATTCTCTTACTCACAAGTTCACAAACAACAGGTCCAGTAGGTGCCTTTCCTAGTTGGCTCCCTCACAGGAGTTCTCCCTCACAGGCAGTTCTCTTCCACATGCTGCAGGAACCTCCTGGACTGTTTCCTCTCCGCTATATAGTATTCCCAGCAGATGTCTGGGAAGATGAAGTCCCACACAAGAACACAGGCTAGTGATTGTGAGACTTTTCATATCTGCTTATATAAAATTTTGCTTGCCTCTTCATTCTGGTTGGGTGCTCTATAACATGATATCTGTGTTGTTGGATCTCCCTCTAATTCTTACCCATAAACACTCAACCCTATCACCTCCATTGCCAAGCTCTAGACAGTCCCATCCCTTCTGAAGAGCGTAAAGCCATCCATTGCAGTACTCCAGCCATACAACCCTGCTTCCACGATGGCAAGTATATAATGATTTTCTTGCTACACAATGGCTTCCAGCAGTTCCTGTGTGTTGCCCATGTGGCATGTAACGGTGCAGTTGCACTTCATTTGGGCTATTGATCCCATCACCTTTTGTGGAGGAGAAGCTCTAATTCCCATAACATTGTTCTCAGGCACCTCCACGGCTTCTAACACATCAACCATAGAATCATAAAATTACTTCAGTTGGAAGGGACCTTAAAGATCATACAGCTCCAACTACCCTGCCATGGGAACAGACACCTTCCACCAGAAGATCAAAGGACCTTGCTAGCACACTATCCCTCAAACACCGGTGTGCTGCTCCCAGGCTTGTCTCTAGCAAGTCTGGTATTGTACCTTTTCCCTTTCAAATCTAGTTCAAAGTACCATCAATGAACCCTGCTAACTCACGCACAAAAATCCTTTTACCCTTTTGAGGCAGGCATATCCCATCTGTCGCCCAGCAGGCCTGGTTTTGTGTAAACTGATCCATGATCAAACTCCCCCAAATTCTGCTGGTGATGCCAGGCTCAGGGCCAGGTACTGATCTGCTGGCTCCTTCTGCTTCTTCCCTCATCATTCCCTACCACCAGATGGATAGAGTAGAACATTGCTTGTGCTCCTGATCCTTAACCAGTCACCACAAGTCCCTTATGTCTCTCTTGATTGCTCTTGGACTTCTACTGAAATAGGTAAGAATAATTAAAAGGCTAAACTAAAATAATTCTTTAAGTGTTTCTTCCATCTAACAGAACACACTTGAAATAAATAAGATGCCTATCAACTTCAAAAAGGGAAACTGTGCTACTTAGGAAAATTGCGAATTAAATGAACAGATTCACTAACATCTCAGCAGTTCTAAAAAGCAGCATTTAAAACACTAAGATTGCAATCACAACAAAACTGTCCTATAACTACTTTACATGATCATTTTTAAACAAATCTATCTTTGGATCAATACCTTATGAAGGTCTTCCTTTTCTTGCCGCATTACTCTGCATTGTTTTTCCAGTCCTCTCAACTTGTGTATAGAGTCTTCATGTTCCTGTCGAAAAGCCACTGCATCTGCCAGCTGTCCTTCCAGTTTACTTATATCTGTAGATTAATAGGTATTAAAGGTGGTGGGTCCCAAATTTACACCCAAAAAGCAAGCAACATTACTTAAGGAAATTGGCATTGCTTTCCTTGGAAAATCAACTTCTTTACCATTCCCACCATTTCAGATTGTTTAAGGAAATTCTGGGGCATTGACACCTCCAAAGAATTTTAATTTTCTGAGCCTATTAAAGAAATCCTCCAAAGGACTATGACCTCTTCAAGTGAACAAGCATTAGCACAGCGATGCAACTTCTAAGCCTTGAAAATATTGAAATAAACTTGAGTTGTTCTAATTGCTGTTCTAGTAATTTGTCTCCTAAGCAGTTTTCGTTATATGACAAGCAAGGCTACAGTCAGTCATTAGTGTGTCAAGACTACAAAAAGACTATTTACTTCCTAGAGTAGATTAGAACTAACAATTTGAGAAGGGAATATCACCCAGTACAAGGCAGGCTGGAGACTTGACTCCAGTTCTCTCTTTACTGTCAAAATTAAACAAAATTTATTTGAAATTATCACCTTTAAGTGCAACAACCTAATCACCTTTATATATTTCTGCTCACCCTTAGAGCTGGTAAGAAGATGAGCTGTCATTGTCTATTTGATTTGAATTACTATTTCTTTTAAACAAATAGTTCCCCTGATGTCTGTGGCAGCACAGGAAATGAGAACTATAGATTCAGGGAACCCAAGAACTGCTGTAACGATTAAAGTATTCCTCCTTTTCTCAGTTCAGCACAGATCTCCTCCCACTCTACATGAACTAGTACTACTTCTTTATAATCAGACTATACTCCTAGATTTTCCATTTAACAGGACACCACTGGATGAAGAGCTAGATAAACCTGAAACATTTGCTGAAGTAGCATCTTAATCTACCTATTTTGACTCAAACCAAACCTAAATCCAGGATACACAAGAACGGCTTGGTTTTGGAAGGATAATCTACATAAGAGAGCTGACATGATTTTTGCAATGGATGCATTTACAAAAACAGTATATTGCCAAATTGCAGGGAAAAAAAATGCACATCTGTAAATCAGCATCTGAACTCACTTATGCTATACTACAGGCCCTCATAAAATTCTCAGCCAAATCTTTACAATTCAAAACTATTTTGTTTACTGCTGAATTCCACTTAAAAATTAGATGCAAACAGGAGGTTTGTATGGATAAACTAATAGCATTGTCATGCAACAGACTTTCAGTGATATGGATGAGTCAGTCTTCCCTCAGGACAGATGACAGTATTTGCTTTTCTGCAGTGCTGAGTGCTTCCCAATTAATGCATCACCAGATAGAAACACAAAGGGAGCAGGAGCTCAGAAATATTTAAATGTGAACTACTATTATACATCCTCTCCACCTATCCCTTTTTATTACTAAAGAGCAACTAGTCTTCTCTCCCCATTGTCTCTTATGACTGCTTTCAAGCAAAATCTGTCCAAAAGAATACTCCCTCTGAAAAGGAGGATTAAGAGAACAGGATCTTCTGAGATTTTTAGGGAAACAAACATCACACAAAATATTTACCTGAACCCATCCACACAGTTCACAGAATCAAAGAAAAGACTCATCATAAAAATTAAAGTTGGAAAAGACCACTAAAATCACCAAGTCCAACCATCAGCCTGACACCACCATGCCAACTAAACTGTGTCCTAAAGTGCCACGTCTACACGTTTTTTGAACACCTCTAGGGATAATGACTCCACTGCTTCACTGGGCAGCCTGTTCCAATGCTTCACCACACTTTCAGTAAAGAAATTTTTCCTAATATCCAATCTAAACCTCTTCTGGTGCAACCTGAATCCATTTCCTCTCATCTTGTTACCTGGGAGCTCTCTACAACTTCATTTCAGGTAGTTGTAGAGAGAGATAAGATCATCCCTCAGTCTCCTCCTCTCCAGACTCAATTCATTGTACTTTGAACTCCCCATGGTAGTATATGCTATCAGGCCAAGCAAGTGGAATAAAAATTTAAGTGTTAATCAGGAAAACCTGAAATGTCTCTTAATATTGAAGGACACTTCAAAAAACCCTTTGTTTATTTAGCACCTCAAGAACATTAATTCCACTTATTGTAAAAATACAGTACACAATGTTAGCAAAATAAACTGCATTACTATAATTACCATGCCAGAGGCTTACCTGTTAATTTGTTCTTCAACCGTTCAATTTCTTCATTTAATTTTTTAATCTCCTTATCGCGGCTTGTATTTACTGTAACACACACTGGACCCTGGAGGTTCTGCATTGTTTGTGCAGATTCTTAAAATCAGAAAAGGAAGGAAAAGATGTTCAATAAAACATTCCAATTCATGTTAATGAGCAGAACTAAAAATCAAAAAAAAATACAAACCACTAACCTTGCAGTTTTCTGTTTAAATCCTGCTTTTCTTGCTCTAATTTCCGTATTTTCTTTTCATAGCCTTCTATTTGTGAAGTGTTCTTTAAGTCACGCTCTACATCCATATCTTTGGTTACAGTGTCAGACTGCATCGCGCTCTTTAAAGTGCCTCTATCAGATAAAGAGCTGAAAACAAATACATAAGTTAGAACATTTTAATAAATACTCACAGCAGTCTACAGCAGTAACATGCTGTGATTCCACCAAATACACATCTTAAATTCACAAGAACAGTAAGTGCAGTAATTGTTACTGTTGAGACAACTGTCAGGATAGATAAAATAACTATCCCCTAGCTACTGTGTACGCTGCTGTAGAATTAAGAAACCAGCACTCAGGACTTTAATGATGTAGACCTATATTCGCTTTACAAACTGCCTAAACGACTGAAATATTAACTTTCCTATGCCAAAAATTTCAACTACCTGACAGCAAAGTAAGCAGATAAGTGTACCTGCACTGAAAGAGCTGAGAAACAGATGCAAAAATTTAGTTTGAAATGTGACAAAGATGGATTTAACTTAAGCCACGTGATCTCACTCTGAAAAGGATGAGATATGTGTACCAGGCTCTTTCTGAAATAGTACTGCATGGCATAACAGGCCCCAGCAAAGGGAAATAATGAAATAACAAACAGGACAGCACAACCTTAAGATCATAAACAACTATATGTATTTGAGGGATCTCTGAGGTCAGATGAGGGCCATTTGAAAGATGTGCCGCTTTGTCCATCCTCAACATCATTTATGTTAACTTAGCATAGCAGCGAGACTTTGGATCAATGAGCTAATCCCGAACTGTTCCTGGCAGACAGGCAATGTGGACAAGACTTGCTCTCAGCCTCTCAGTGCAGGCACAAAATTGCAATTGACACATATAGTTGCTTAACTTTTATTCATCTCAAATTGATAAAATATTGAATGCAAAAGCATCTAATCTTGGCAAGCATGACCAAAATACGTTCTCACACTTGAAAAAAAAAGAGGATAATGGTTTAACCACAGGTACATCTACAGACATCAATCATTCTACATGTTTATAAAAATGAGAATTTCTTAGAATTAGCTACATTTGGAAAACAAGTTTAATGAAGAACATATCCTTTGCTTACCTATCAGTTGTGTATGTAAATCCAACAAACGGTAAATGCAGTCCAGAAAAGCCTGCATGAGAACTTGGTGGCACCACTTCCTGCATGAAAACACGATGCATGAAAACCCAAAAAAGAACCTATACAGAGCTAAAGGCATTTGATTTACCCTCAAGAGTTAGAAAGACAGTTAATGAAAAGACTTTTCTTAAAGCATGCCAACTGACAATTGCCAGCTACACTTCATTGTATAGCCTTCCATTGTTCCTGGAAGAACTTTATTTCAGAATAGGTCATGTAATATAATGACCTGAATTTAGGAGCCTCTTGAACCAGCACTTGAAAGAGCATCATTTAAACAAGTTCAAAGCACAATGCAACAAGTAAAAGAACAAACCAAAATTTCAAGCTCCTAATTAAAAGTGACCTGGCACCAAAACGCATGCTGTTAGTTTTAGTATGCTAGTTATTGTTAGACAAGTAACCAAAAAAACATGCCAAAAGCTCTTCATTTCTTGGAACACAAGCTGATGAACAAATTACCACTAAAGCTCTCTGCTCCTCCTGGCCCAAGTTTGCAAACTACTAGACAAGAGAAATGGAAGAGATGAAAACCAATGTCCCCAATTCAAAACCCAATCTCTTAAATGAGTGGAGATGTGGCAGAATGAGCTCTCTCACACAGAGAGCTGAGACTGCAAGCTGCATGGAGAATATATGTGTATTTCTGAAGAGAGGTTTTTTTTCTTCACCTTTGAAAAGGAATAAATCCAAATACTAGCTCCCTGTTAAGGTAAACTAAAAGGGCAACTAAGGGCATCTTTCCCCACCTCAATATGTTTAACTTTGACTGACCATGTAGCAGCAGTCCATTTTGGCAAGTGCTACCATTTAGAAAAGCAGCTCACAATTTCCAATAACCCAATACGTCAGAGGTTAAAACCCTGAATTGTTCACATTTGGAATGACGTATTTTTCATCTCTTACATTGCTTATTTTGACATAAGTTCTCACCACTACCTTATAGTGCAGTAAGGTTGCATATTTGCATTAGTAGTATGTAAAAAATAGACTCACTGGATTTCTTAATACATCATCATCTACATCAAAGTTTGAGGTGTCGGAAGGACTGCTAACTTCTGGAATGTAAGGTGCTTCTAGGTTTCGGATGTTATCCCAATTAAGTCCTTCAAAAAATGCATGAGACTTAAAATCCTCTATTCCATTTTGTCCCAGTCTACGCTCCCTACTACAGATAAGCCGCTGAATTAGATCTTTTGCCTCTTCAGACACATCTGTAACATGGGATGGAAACTGAAATCTTTCCTAGAAAACAAAACAAAAAAATGACATTTTTAGCTGAGGAATTGATTCCATAACTTACAACAGTAGTTTTAAAAAGAAGTGTTCTAAATTACACCAATAAAACTGGAAATGAATAACCAAACATTGTTCTAGTTCCAATAAGCAGTGGCAGATCACAATGCAATACATTCAGTAACAGACCTTTTATCTTAAAATGGATATTGAGGATAAGTAATCCTTTCTCAATTTCTTTTACTACAGATCTGTTTGACACTAACTGCAATTACAGTAACTATTAGATAAAGCAATTTTTTTTCTTCAAGACATACAGGTATTTTGACACACTACAATATGTTAAAGATCATACAATAAAGGCTGATCCACTGATCTCCTGAGGATTAATTTCAGCTCTCAAAAACTGATGTTGGTAGTCAATTCTTTACAAAAGGTTGTTAAATTGAAGGATGCATTTTTCTAATTTATAGGTTAAATACCTCTTTTTCTTACCAAATTATGATTTTTACTTAGCAAAGATTTATATTACCATAAACAAAGACTACAACAGTAGTTACCACTAACATCTGAAATTACTCTAGATAAAAATTTGGAAAACTTTTTCTGTATTTTACTACTATCGCTCTATAGTCAAGAAGGGACTTCTAACATTTCTTTTCCAATAAAGGACAACAGCATACACACATCTATTTACAATACAGCTTTTCAAGTTTAAAATGAGATTATTAGGGACCAAATCAGTGTAACTGGAATTTAAATTTAAAACTTTCACTGAAAAACATGTAATCATATGATGTGTCCAAATGAGATAAAAAAATTATTATGTCTGCAGGACAACAGCTTCAAATTTCCTCCCACATAGTTAAAGAGCCAGTTAGCCAGAGTTTACACTGGTTACATTTGCAACCAGCTAGTTCACTGAAGGAATTAAGGCAAGAAAGATTCATCATAGTAAGGACTTCAGCTCTGGCAAGGATTTCACGTTTTATCCATCACTGCTTCATTGTGAGAGCACTACATTGTATACATGAGTAAACTGCACTCAACTTGAAGAGAAGAAAAGACAAAACCCTATGCAATAGCTTCTGGCTTCCTAGGATGAGCATGCACATAAACACATCCTCCTAATGCGGCTCATGAAAGGACACAATGAACTAGTTTATTCTTATTCTCTAACATTCAAAAAGCACTCAGGAGTTCCAACTCTTCTCTACCGCTTTGACACTGGACCACGCCCCTAACTTCATGTTCTTCATGCAGCTCAAATTCACCTTCTTCTGCCACTTCCACTCCAGGCAACTCCCCCTGACCTCATGTCTACACTGGTTGACTTGCCTAATCCCTGTTTTGCACTGTTATCAGTGTGACAGAAAATGTGCACAGCTGTGTAAATAATGAGTTACTTCATTTCTCCTGCACATCCCAGAGGAAAACTTAAATGGGCCTAACATGAGAATTGTTTTTGATATTGATTCTGTGCTGACTGCTTCAGATTTTTCAACAAGAACAACATCAGCATTTACAGAAAAAAATCAATTTGACAAAGAAGCAAACATTACTGTGTTCAGTTCTGGGCCCCTCACCACAAGAAGGATGTTGAGGCTCTGGAGCGAGTCCAGAGAAGAGCAACAAAGCTGGTGAAGGGGCTGGAGAACAAATCTTATGAGGAATAGCTGAGAGAGCTGGGGTTGTTTAGCCCAGAGAAGAGGAGGCTGAGGGGAGACCTTATTACTCTCTACAACTACCTGAAGGGAGGTTGTGGAGAGGAGGGTGCTGGCCTCTTCTGCCAAGTGACAGGGGACAGGATGAGAGGGAATGGCCTCAAGCTCCACCAGGGGAGATTTAGGCTTGAGATTAGGAAAAAGTTCTTCACGGAAAGGTGGTTAGGCATTGGAACAGTCTGCCCAGGGAGGTGGTTGAGTCACCGTCCCTGGAGGTGTTTAAGGTGAGGGTGGATGAGGTACTTAGGGGCATGATTTAGGGATTGGTGGGAATGGTTGGACTCGACGATCCGGTGGGTCTCTTCCAACCTGGTTATTCTGTGATTCTGTGATTCCTAAAACCTGAACCAACAAGTCAACAAACAATATGGTTCTAAATTATCGTGGAAAAGCAAAGCACTCCTATCACTCCAAGATCTTTAAGTGATAACAGTTTCTCTGTAAACATTGTAATCTCAGTGAATACACTTAATATCTCTTACTTCATGATTCATAATCTTCCCATAGGTTTCCACTAATGACTCTGCATAAAAGGGTGTTTCGCCGTACAGCATTTCATACATGCAGACACCCAGTGACCACCAGTCACATTCTGGCCCATATTTTCCCATGCCATCTTCCATGGCTTGCAGGATCTCTGGGGAGATGTAGTCGGGTGTACCCACCGCTACTGACGACTGCACCTAAAAAAATACAGCAAATATAATTCTCATAAGTTTTCAAGTTCTCTCAGTAACTTTCTCACTCACACACCCACATTTGTGACAATTACAGATGTCAGGATATGATTTTGGAAGGGGAAGAGATTTATAAAGTCAAAGCCACAAAATAAAGAAAATATTAAGAAAGTAAAATAGAATGCAAAGATTAAGTTCCAAACTACTTCTTTGAAAAATTAGTTGATAAATTCCTGAATGCAGGAGAAACCCAAAATAGTCATACCCATTGTGAGAAAGCAGAAAGACAAGGAAATGTTTTGCCTTTGCATCTTTTTATATTTTAAAATTTCAATTGGCTGCCAGAAGTTGAAATAAGAAATGAATAAGCAGAGAGTTCAAGTGCTATGCCTGAGTTATACAGTTTCATTTGAAGATAGCAAGGGCAAGTAGATGACTATTTTTATTATGTTAGAAATTGGTTTAAGGCTTATTGCATAGCTTTGCAACTGGATGAAAGTAAGGTGGGGAATTGCCCTGTGCCCAAGTAGTAGGGAAGACCAGATCATCAGGGCAGTGACAGAGCAGCTCTGATGTCCAGGTATATGTTCTCAGGATTCACAAAGAGTTATAATGGCTCCTTCCAATTAATTCTGCATTTTAACATGGTAAATCTTTGAAAGGCATTTAATGACTACAGAATATCACCAACACTTGAGTTTGTGCCAAAAATCAGTGAACAATGTTGCGTGCCACATTTTGGCAGGACTGGCACCTCGGGAAGCACCCTACACTAGACAAAACAAACAAACTCAAGAGCACAAAATCTGGTGCACAAGATGGCCAATTACCATAATGTTGCTGTTTGATTTGTAAAAGATCTATAAAATAAACTGCTTATTAATTTTCTCTTCATTTTGAATGACTTAGATTTCAAATATATCATGGCTGCTAGGTTCCTCGTTATCTATGATTCCAGCACTGGAATAATATCAAACTCCTTTACTTTTTAGCACAGGGTCTTTGGACAGTTCATAAAAACTTCATGAGAACTCACACTCCTAGTAGAAGAAAAGGTGAAAGATAGAAAAACATAGCAAAGGATAATTTCAAAAGGTAGCAGCCTCTTAAACAAAGAGCATAAGGTGTTCAGAAATACTTTTATAATATAAATATACTGAGTTATACACTTCTCCCAATTTTTAGCCCATCAATAAGCTTAGAATCTATCACCTCCCTGATGCACTTTGACAATGCCTGATAGCTTTAAGACCAGCAATTCACTAAACAGGCTATAATACCAGTGACCCAATCAAATTCTGCTTCATACATACTGTGCCATCTTCACTCATTTTCAGACAGGATCCAAAGTCTGCCAGTCGTATGTGGCCATTCATGTCCAAGAGGACATTATCAGGCTTTATGTCCCTGTAGTAAAAGAAATAAGTGAGAAGATTTAAATATGAGGTATTAGTTCTGCTTGTAAAGATTAATCTTGCACCAGAATAACAAAGAATTTTATGTTGGATACCCACTGATGTAAGCTTGTTTGTGTACTAATTACAACCCTCTCCTCCTGCCCAACTTAAGACTTTTCCTGCAATACTGAAGCCTTAGATAACATCAGATTTTCAAGCTCATCAAAGCTGAACTTTGAATAGCCAAATAATCAAGCAGAACAATTACAGTGAGTCATACTGACTGTAACAGATAGACACTTTACTTCATCAACATAATTTCAAGATTAGATGCATCACAATATATTGTTTTGAGGCAAGAAAGATAAAAGAGAAAAGGGAACCTTTTAATCTTATGTTTTTTTCCCAAGAATTATAACTAAGTTTAAACTTTTTACCTAGGAAGATTTTTTTACTGCTTCTCTAAATTTTGTCCATCATTTCTGTTGGCCAGTATTTTATATTTGCTATTCAAGCCCATTTGCTTGTGTGGATACCTAAAGACCTTTGCATTCTGTGCACATGCAGCAGTTACTCTACAACCCACTGAACTCCTCTGGGATCAAGGCAATGCCATTTCAACAGGATATAGTAACATTAGAAAGTTTCCAATATCAAACCGTGTCTTTCCTATTCTTACATAGATAAAGCAGTATATAAAGTGGTATACAGCATGCTAAGGCTACTAAATAACATGAACGAAGATTCCCATTTCATTCTAGCTCATTACTTTATATTCTTTTTTAGATCAGGAAGGCAGCCAAGAAGGATATACTAAAGAGCATGTTAACTGAATTTAGTCCACCAATTATCCACATTTTACTTCACCACTTTGTACTTAAATTCACACAAAGTATCAGTAAAAGATCAATCATTCAGACAACTTAATAAGACAGTCCTGATATATATTATGCTGCTTTTTAAATTAATAGCCTCAAAATATCCCAAATGTTTTAAAGAGCACCTAGCCAATATCTTGGGAAGGTGGCAAGACAGGATGAGAGAAAAGCAAGTGCAGAAAATAATCAACTCGGTCGTGTACCCGTTCTGCAGGCTAAAAGGTAGAACATCCAGGCCTTCCAAGGTAACATATACAGTCTCCCGCCAACACCATCCAGGATCAGCTCCCAACATGCAAGCTTATCACCACGCCAGTTTGAAATATTATTATTTACCTGAGCTAGCCCAAAAGATAACCAAAACTGTAAGTATGTTCATTTGGGTCTTTTATGATAAATAGTACTGTAATAATAAATAAAGCCACATGCTTTATACTAAACTCATCATTCCTTCTGCACCATAAAATATTGTACTCTTTTCAAATGGAAAAGTTCCAAATGCCACTACATGTGCTCAGAAATTAAAAAATAAAAAATGTGCTCTAATACACCTTGTTACACAGATGTGGAAGTTGAGAATGTCTGATTTTTAAGGTATTGAATTTCACAGTTTCATACTTGAGAATACTTATTAGAAAAAACATGATAGGTTCAATAAAGACGTGTAAAAATCCTGCCAATCTGATAAATTTTTCCAACACAAACTTGAATTAACACTTTTTAACCAAGGGCTAATGCTTTGAAATTAATTACTGAAATGCAACTTATTGTTGCTCATTAGCAGTATTAAGAGAAAATAGTAAATGTTATACTATGCCTGTCAACATAAATTAAACATACCCTCATTTGTTATAATACAGAAAAATACGTGATAACCCAGAAAATTAGACCACGTAACTGTATTTTCCCAGTAAATTCATCAGTTAAACTTACTGCACACATTTCAGTTCCAGGTACTGACAACACTACTTTACAGACTCATACCACAAGTCAAGTTCAGTAGGTGTTGAGGATTATTAAAGCTTATACACAACTATACACCATTTTTTTGGTTTGTTTGATTTTTAAAGAACACTGCTCACAGTGCCATTTGAAGCATGAGCCAATGTCATCCAACACATCTCTGCTTTTCTGCTTTGCATGCAGATCTCGCTTGCCTGAGGAAACACTATTCCTATTCAGAAAGGCTTAATGCCCCATCTCTGAGCTCCACTGTTTCCTATCTGCAGCTAACAGGTCATATAAGCCTTTAAAGGGTCCTTGAAATCCTCTCCAGAGCAATCGTGCTTCTTCCCGTTGCCAAGGAATGATTTTGTGGGCATTCACACATCTGCTATTCAAAGCGTACGTTTTGGCCTCAGAGCCATTCATTCCTACTGCCACAACACGCTTTAATTCAGCTCCCTGCAAAGGGGTAACTGGTTAGTTTAGTCAGGCTACTTTCCTCAGAAATGGGCGCAATGGTGCCTCTGATGAACTTCTCTCAGCACATAACATTTTTAAACCCCCATATATTGTCCACATTCACTCACAGGACTATTACAGAGTTTCTGTATCTTTTCTCTTTTTAATTCTTGTATCAGTGATGAAAGTCCACACAGAACAGTTTGAGAATTCCCTGTGCCTTTTAAATGTTAATCGTAAATATAAATCACCTCACTCAACTAACGGTTTTCACCCACAGATTTCATAATGGAGATGGCAAAACTGTCCTTATTTCACAGACTAAGAAATAAAGGCATAAAGAGGTAAAAGAATCTGGCAAAAATGTACCTGCCAAGTCAGGTACAATGCTAATATGAAGTTCACTTCTCCTGAGCTGAGACTTTACTGGTCTATAATGAACCTACCTTTACGGCCACAAGCAGTTTTCAGTTAACTGAAAAACCTTACTACTCTCATGCTCTGCATTTTCTAACTTCTCTGCTTACTGAAATCCAGCTTTAAAGTCAGCATATAAAGAGACAATTGCAAAAGTTTCCAAAATCAGTATAATTCTGCTTTCTAACAGACAACCATACAGAGATGTTAAAACTGAAAAGCAAACAAAGGCTAGAAATCCTCACTTGATCAAGATTCTTGCAATGATGAAACAAAATATTTATCAAGTGCCTCCCTTACACTACTCACAGCTCTTCTAAATCAGTCCTTTCAAAAGAAAGCCAAAAAAGAAGCATACAAAGTGTACTTTACCTTCCTGATGAGTTTTCTCTAGCAAAGAATAAGGAATACTATACATTCTTAACTACTACAGAACACAGCCTAAGTTAACATGATGGTAGGCACTGATGTGGGATACATATTCCATATGCAGAAATAATTAGACAGGCACATTCCCTCTTGTTACAAAAAACATTTGAGGAGTCACCTCAGGTAAATAGCTACACTGATGTCATCAGGGCCTTACTATGTGTAAATTTTGCAGAATGTCTAAACAATTTCAGAGAATTCAAACTGCTTCAAACTTCTAGGCTGGGTTGCAAAAAAGGCAGATAAGTATTCATGAGGTAAACTGAGAATAAGTCAAGAAACCTGATTAAAAGTAAAAGACTTGGTAAAAGGTTGGTCAGATAAACATCACTGTTTCTAATACCAATCCATCAAAACCCGATATTTAAAAAGCAAGAGCTTACAAAGATAGTTTACAGTACATAGTAACCAAGTACTCACAGCAGTCTGCCTGTGGCTATTGTACCCATCTGCATATGTAGCAATATCTCTGAGATTACTGTTGTAACTGTACATGTATTTTTTCCCAATGTGAGATGGTACTTTACCTGTGCACATAATGTAGCTCATGTATGGAATGTATAGCAAGCACCATTTCACCAATGTAGAACCTAGCCATATCTTCGGGAAGTTTGTCTTCAAACTTACTGAGAAGTGTCAGTAAGTCACCACCAACATAGTAGTCCATCACTAGATACTGAAAAAGGAGAAACAAAGCAGTTAAGTAATGAAAGACAGGTAGTAAGAAAAAAAATTAAAGTTCATCAGTCAATCATCCTCTGAACAGAATTTTTTTTCCATGGCTGGGAAAGTTGTCAAAATTACTAATCATTTGTGTTACTTTTATTTGCTTATTTAGTGTCAAAGCATACCACATTCCTTTAATAACTGCAGTAAGGGTGACACAGCAGCATTCATTTCTTACCATAAAAAACCCCATCCAAGATATGGCAGCAATAAACAAGTAAACCGATGTGAATTTATTTCTGTCTTAACTACAGTATCACACAAAGAAAATAACTTAGTATCACCAAGACTAATGTAGGTTATCTACCCTTAAACCAACCATTTCCAGAGGATGTAGGAAGAAAAAAACTACAGGTAAAAACAACATTTGATGCAGCTTAGTGTAAAATATATATTTCGTTACTACTTTTAGTTTTGGTACTCTTTTAATACTACAAGTGATTCCAAAAGTATGAGATTTATCACATTAACACCTTTAAACATTCATCTTGACACACATAATGGATGTTTAACACAGCTGGCAAGAGCTTGATGACACTATACATTAGGGATGCCCATGACAAGCCAGAAGCACTGCCAAGCCAAAGGCACTACAGCAGTGGGAAAACTGAAAAATCAAACATTTATGTTCTTTTGCAAACATTTCAATGAAAAAGTAACCAGCCTCCTAGGCAATCAGCTACTATCCTATCCATGGAAAGAACCAACACATACAGGGTAATGTAAAAGACAAGGGCTCAGACTTGCTATTTGTTTCTTATACCACCAAACAGGGACTACGTTTTAGCAACATCCACCTAAATCCAGATCATTACTTCAAGTATAACGACTTTATCTGGTGTTACGAGTTTTGGGCCATTTTGTTGCATGCTTCCCCAGATGCTTTGATACACAGTTTTAGGAATAACATTACTTACTCTAGAAATAATTTTCCAAAGCAGTCATCTGATTTTTCTCCTCAAGGTAAAGCAACATGCAAATCCACTGCCCCTGCCACAGATTCATCTTCCATAAGGGAAGGGAACATAAAGTGCAATACTAACCATTTCCTCATTATCTCTTGGCTTAAACAAGAAATTCCGATAGGCTTAAAGTTTGATTTTTTTCTCTGTATTATTCAAATTATAGCTTAATCCGACAGGCATATTTCATCACTTATGTTGAAACCAATCAGCCCACATTGCACAACCTATCAAGGAATTATAAATGTGTGTTGGGACACTGTACGCATATAACAATTACCTTTGAAAACAAAAGGCTGCAAACAGAAACCAGCAATCTTTTAAAAGTGATACCATATTAAAGTATTTTCTCTCCAATTCAAACATCAGAAAGCTTAGAGAGGCTTCTGTGGGAGCTGAAATAGCCTGCCTGTCAAAGAGACAAGGTCTGCATTTCCCTCAGCTCCCAGAGCATGCATAACTCAGCAAGAATTCAGCTGACCCAAGAAATGATGCACTTGGATTAGAGAAAGATGGAAGACCTCTTCTGTAAGAAAGTAAAAACGTATTCCTCTCCCAATTCACAATGGTTTTCTTGACAGAAGGGATCTCTCCCTTCACATGGGGTTAAAATAAAGAGTATTAAGATGCTGAAATCTAGAGATATCACATTCTTCCAGTGGAGTGACTACATCAAACACGGGAGGGCAGTTGGAAAACAAAAGAAAACAGAAGACATTAAAATACTACCATGAATATTCTGAGACCTTTAAGAGGCTGACAGCACATGAACACACGTACGCCCTTCTTCATGAATAAGAGTAGGAAAGGATATATACCTGGTAAAGCACAAGAAACCTAACAGATTTGAATATGGATGAGATTAAGGTCTTGAAATCGCATATGTGTTTCTAGTATTCATGGTCTATGTTTCACTTACACAATATCTGCTTCAGCAAGATCACCAAAGGTTTACTTGACCCATTCTCATTCAAGCCATCTCTACAAAAAGCTTTCTAGGAACCAGAAAAAAAGCCAGGCTAGCATTTTCCATGTAATATCATTTAAGAGTCAGCCATTCAGAAAACATTACCACATGGTCTGTTTGCATCTAAAACATTCTAAAACTACAGAAGCAGAACCAGAAAGTGAACTCTAGAACATATACTTTCTGTGGGATTTTGTTTCTTGCTTATACTTAAGTTCTGTATCATCACGTGCTTGAGTAATAGAAGGAATAAAACCCCAACTGAAAAAATCTAGACTCACCAAGGGCAGCTGCTTTTATACCTTAACATCTTACCTTCTCTTTATTTCGTCTCATTCTGAACCCTTTATCAGGCACCCACAGGAGGATGGCAAAGCCCTAGATGTAGGAAGACACTAAGGTTCTTTCTCTGCTTCAGGGTTAGCTCATGTGATTTTGCATGAGGGTTAGTCTCTTCTCCCAAGTAAGAAGAGATAGGACAAGAGGAAATGTCCTCAAGTTGCACCAGGGAAGATTTAAATTACATACTAGGAGATATTACTTCACCGAAAGTACTGTCAAGCACTGGAACAGTCTGCCCAGGGAAGTGGTGGTGTCAACATCCCTGATGGCGTGTAAAACGTATGTAGCTGTGGTACTTAGAGACACAGTTTAGCAGTGGATTTGGCAGTGCTGGGTTTATGGTTGGACTCTATGATCTTAAACATCTGTTCCAATCTAAATGATTCGATGATTATGTGATTAAGAACCACTAACTATAGTGCACAAACATCACTGGGGGCAGATACCAGAACACTGAGCTCTATCTTTCAGAGAACTGATGTCCACTCCATGATGAAGAACGAAGCTGTTGTCTGTTCTTGTTTTGTTCTCAGTCTTGCATACCATTCTACAAGGATAAAGGAGGAAAAACACAGCTGTCGTGGCTTAATCAAGCAACCAGCAAAAAGAATCATTTGGAGCACAGCAAGCAACAAAGAGCCATGCGGCCACTCATTCCCTCTTCCCCTCTCCTGGGGAAATGGGAAAAGGAATCAAAAAGAAAAGGTTGAACTTGTGGGCTGATATAAGAACTGTCTAACAAGGCAGCAATGGGAGAGAAAATACAGTTGTTACAGTAAAAGAATATACAAAGTGAAATCTCACAAGTGATACACAATGCAAAGCTGCTCACTGACCTGAGATCAGGTGCCTAACCACTCCCAGTCTGGAATTCTGAGTTGTGGAGCTGTGCCACCTTGCCATCCACCTCTCTTATATGTACTGGACATGATGGTGATGCCATGGGATATCTCACTAGCCAGTTCAGTCAACGGCCTCAGTCTTGTCCTTCAGAGCTTCTAATTAAAATTAACTCTCTACCCAAACCAGAGAATTAACCCCTTCCCAGCCAGAACCAGGACATTGTCAGCTTCTTATTCTAGATCACCTTAGTCATGCCTAGATCTTACACTTTCCAATTGTTCATCACAATTTTTTGTATCTTTTGCTATATATACACACAGATATCACTCCCTTGGTTCATGAGCCATCCCTTCAAAATGCTTGTTCAGTTCAGTAGTCCATAACTTTGGGCTCCACCTGTCGTAACAGTTCTCCAGGGCAGGAGAGAGAGCGTGTGGTGTTGGACTGTTGCATGCTGTATCTGGAGCACACAGATGGTGTATCTGGCACAGCCCATGCCCATGGTCTGCAGGTTGAGGATGTTGATCTTGAGGAAGTTGTCAGGCACCTACTGCTGAAGCCAGCTCTTTGTTCAGTTTCATCAAAGTCAGTTCATTAATCTAGGTGATCCTCACTGTAATACCTTTGATATGAACCATAGCAATCATATAAGTAACATCATGCAATACAAATTATTGGCTATCCTCATCCCAAATCAAATCCCTTTGAAACACACATTGCAATTTCCCCTCTTGATGAAGCACACACTCAGGTCCTTGAGCAAAAGCAATCCTACAAATGGGTTTGCTTTCCTCTTAGGCAGAACTAACCTAGTCTAACAAGTTCTTCATGTGCACTATTGGGACTTTATCCCCTTCTACAGTATATGGAAGTTTGGATTTGGCACGGACAGCTCGACTGGCAGATCTCCTGTGTTGACTAAACAGGCAGATTTTGCTAAATGTTTGAAGGTCCCACAAGTCATACCTCAGTGTAGTTTCTAGCAGTCCATTGTATTGTTTGATTTTCTCAGAGGCTGATGCATGATAGGGGATGAGATATACCCACTCAATATCATGGTCTTTGGCCCAGATGTCTATGAGGTTGTCTCAGAACTGAGTCCTACAGGCTGGCTCAATTCTTTCTGGAATGCCACGACACTAAAGGACTTGCTTTTCAAGAGCAAGAACAGTGTTCCAGGTAGTGGCATGGGGCTATGCTTCCAGACATCCAGTGGTTGCTTCCACCATTGAAGCAGGCGACACTTTCCTTGGTGGGTTTGTGGGCATAAGATACGATCCGTATGCCAGGCTTCACCAGATCTGTATTTCAACCGTTGTCTTCCATAGGACACAAAGCTTCATCCCTTTGGCTTGCTTGAGTGCAGCTCATGTCTCACATTCACGTATAACCTGTGCAATAGTGTCCATGGTCAAGAACATCCCTTGACTTTGAGCCCCCTGATATGTTGCATCCCTTCCACACTGGCCTGAAGTATACCCACCGAAGTATATTTCAACTGTAAGTTCCCAGTCCAGATTCACCTGCTGGTTGTTTTGATGTTCCTCAGTGGCCCAGCTCTTAGGTGATGTACTTTTACAACCAGATTCTCAAACTGGGCAGCAGTATCTTGCCACAATGGGGCAACCCATACGGGTTTGTCTCTGTGCTGACAGCTGCTGTGCTTCCATTGCTGTGACACCTTCCCCCCGCCCCAGCCTGCATCAGGCACTGACGAACATCCATGAGTCGGTTTAAAGTACTAACCATTCTTCTCGTTCAGCAATACCTAAAACCAATCTATGGCTTTCACCTCTGCAAATTGACTCAATTCACCTCCTGCAGCCCATCGTGCTGCACTCCAAAGACCAGGCTTCCACCTTCGATGTTTTCCTACATTTCAACAATGAGCAATATCCTTCTCATTTCCTAGTATTTTACTATACAGTGTGGCCTCTCCAGCATGCATCACCACCTCCTCTGGTTACATTCTGAAATCTTTGCCTTCTGGACAGTCCATGACCCCTTCCAAAATTCCTGGAAGACTGAGGTTTCCAATTCAAGCCTGCTATGTTATCAGTGTGACCCATTTACTCTACACAGCATCAGCTGCACAATACATAAAGGGGACCTTGTCTCTGAACATCCAGCCAAGCACCAGCAGTCAAGGTGCTAAAAGGAGATGTACTTCAGTATCAACCATTTCTGAAGCAGCTTGAACTCCTTCATATGCTGCCAATATCTCTTTTTCAGTTGGAGTATAGCAGGCCTCAGATCCTTCTGTATCCCTGATTCCAAAACCCTAGGGGATGGCCTTGAGTCTCTCCTAGTATTTTCTGCAGAGGCTTCAGGTAGGGCCATTCTTCCAAGCTGTGGTGTAGAACATTTTTTACATCTTGTCTTGCATGAACAATCTCTCATTTGATCTGTTCAAAGGCTTGCCACTGCTCAGGGCCTATTTGGAATCATTCTTCTTCTAGGTCACTTGAGAGAGAGGGCTTACAATCAGACTGTAACTTGGAATATGCATTGTCCCAAACTCCATAAAGCCTAAGAAAGGTTGGGTTTCCTTTTTGCCAGTCAATGGAGACATAGCTGGTATTTGTTGATCACATCCACTTGGATCCAGCAATACCCAACTTTCTACTTTATTCCCCAAAAATTGGATCTCCTATGCAGGTCCCTTTACCTTACTTATTTTTTTAATAGCAAAACCATCTTTCAAAAAAATCTGAACTACTTTCTTTCCTTTCTCAAAAGCTTCTGCTGCTGTGGTGTCCCATATGATGATGTTGTCCATGTATTGCAGGTGTTCTGGAGCTTCATCTTGTTCTAGTACAGCCTGGATCAGTCCACCACTGTCCACCCTTAGGCAGTCGATTCCTGGTGTACTGGATGCCCCTCCAAATGAAAGTAAACTGTGGCCTGCACTCTGCTGCCAAAGCGATTGAGAAAAATTCGTTAGTGATCTCAATTGCGACATACCACTTGGCTGTCTTTGACTCATATTCACACTGAAGTTCTAGCAGTGTGACTTCATCCAGGCCAGAATAACCTACTGTCATTCTCCACTCTCCAGTAGATTTTCACACTGGTCATATGGGACTATTAAAGGGTGAGCTATCGTACTGATCACTCTTCAGTCCTCCATCTGATCAATTAGCTTATGGATGGGAATCAGAGACTCTCAATTAGTGTGGTATCACCACTGGTGCACCGTTGTGGTATCTGCCAGACTTGGGACAGATCCGTGGGTGTTTTTTTTAAATAGTTGTTTAACCCTAAATAAAATGTGAAATGTATTCAAGAGACATAGCAATAGGAACTTTCTAGCTTGAACATCCCAAGGACACTGAAAATTCTCAAGAGCTGTTGGAATTAGCCTGAGGAAGAAAGCGGAGGGAATGCATCTCCCCCCCACCTCCTCCATAGACTGGGTATGATTACTACAAATTCTGAGAGATGGCGCCTGATGTACAGACATGACAACAATACATATACCAGCTGAACCTCATTGCTAGTGACAGGATTGTATCATAGGTCAATATTATACAAGACATCAGAATTATAATCCCTGTCCTTCTCCAAAAGGTGATAAAGAGTGCTGCAGGGAATCCATAGAACATGCATGGATTTACAGAACACAGTCGTAAGAACAATTGATGCATCACTGTGACTGGGGACTATTCAACCAAGATAATAAACGCGTAACACAGTCTGGTTAATTCTGTTGTTATCTCAACACCTTGAGCCCCATACTGGGTGCCAAAGGACTGCTGTGGTTTAACCCAGCAGCCGGCACAGAGAGCCAGGTGTAAGACAGACAGCAACAAAAGACCAATCTTTTCTCCCCATTCCTGGGGAAATGGGAATGGGTATTAAAAAGAAAAGGTAAGACTCATGGGCTGAATATATAAACAGTTTAACAGGGCAGCAAAGGGAGAGAAAATACAACAACAATTGTTACAGTAGAAGAATATACAAAACACGAGTGATACACAAAGCCAAGTTGCTCAACCACTGGAGATCGGATGCCCAGCTGCTCCCAGTCCAGAATTCTGAGTTGGGTACCCACATTGTAGAAAAATATCCTGTACTGTAAAACCCCAAATCATGAAACCAACCCAGCTGCACTGAGCTACTCCGAGCCACACTGCAGTGCGGACCACCTCCCTTGTTTATACTGAACGTGATGATGATGGCATGGAATATCTCATTGACCAGGCTGGTCAGCTGCCCTCACTGAGTCCTTTCCTATAGCTTCTTGTGAAAATTAACCCCTTCCCAGCCAGAACCAGGCCAACAGCTAAAAAGCAAACCCAATCTGCCCAGGTCCTGTAACATGGCAGTGCTCTCCTGAGATGTGGAAAAACATGGCTATAAACTTCTTCAAGTGAGCAGAGAACTGAAGAGATCTTTTAGCCATGGACAAGTGAACAACTTAGACGGTATGGAACAGAATCTTCTGTCCAGGTTTTTGGATGAAAGTCCTTTCCTGATGTGTTCCACTTTTTCTTAATGCATCACTTACAACAGAGTGATTGAGATGACCGATGATGTGACCAGCAGGTCCAGGGAGGTTCTTCTCCCTCTGTACTTGGCACTGGTGAGACCGCACCTCGAGTACTGTGTTCAGTTCTGGGCCTCTCACCACAAGAAGAATGTTGTGGCTCTGGAGCGAGTCCAGAGAAGGGCAATAAAGCTGGTGAAGGGGCTGCAGAACAAATCTTATGAGGAATGGCTGAGAGAGCTGGGGGTGTTCAGCCTGGAGAAGAGGAGGCTGAGGGGAGATCTTATTACTCTCTACAACTACCTAAAGGGAGTTTGTGGAGAGGAGGGTGCTGGCCTCTTCTCCCAAGTGACAGGGGACAGGACGAGAGGGAATGGCCTCAAGCTCTGCCAGGGGAGATTTAGGCTTGAGATTAAGAAAAAGTTCTTCACGAGGAGGGTGGTTAGGCATTGGAACAGTCTGCCCAGGGAGGTGGTTGAGTCACCGTCCCTGGAGGTGTTTAAGGTTAGGGTAGATAAGGTGCTTAGGAGCACGATTTAGGGATTGGTGGGAATGGTTGGACTTGACGATCCAGTGGGTCTCTTCCAACCTGGTTATTCTGTGATTCTGTGATTACTGCTGCTTGCTATATTGTAAAGCTAACGATTTTGTAGGTAGCTTCATTTTTACAAGCTAATTGCAAATATGTTATAGGAATTCTTAGGTTATTTTTATACAAGTCTGAAAGCTGTTTGGTTCTGAGGGAATTTGAAATTATGAGCTCTCTTCATAAGGCAGAGCTAAAGATGGCTACACTTTGACAGGTTGAAAATATGAATCTATCACAAAGCATTCAATGGAAATAGCCTGTAAATGACTGTGTAAGACCTCAGTGCTTACTTGTTTACAGTGTGCTTGTTATTCTGAAAATACTTTAAACATGACAGTAAAAATAATTTGTTTTGTTTTAGCACCGGTGAAGATGTTTGAGTATTTTCTAACCTTTTCATATGCTGAGTTCCTGATATCACTGATAGCCTTTTATCAATATTTTTTTGTTATTTATAATCATGACTTGCTAGTGTGATACTTTCTACAAAGGGTTAAGGTGGTGAAAACTTTCACATTACAACTATGTCATTTGTTAGAGAAATAGTTGGTTGGCAAGCCCAGCCTCAGGGAGCCACAGAGAAGCTGTATAGTTCAGTATATTGGGGCTTAACTGACTTTGCTCCCAACTTCTGTGATTAAGGTAAACATAGCTTATATGTTACAGTTCTAGTAACCAGTCACTAAAAAACTGTAATAGGAATAATGACTTTCTTTATAAGAGCTTGATGAAGTCTCTCAAACTACTGAGATGACCTACACACTGATTTAAAAACCCATTTTTATCTAAATACTTTTAATAAATAGGCTATCTTTTCTGAGGCTTAAAAAGTACCTGTTTCATTAGGTTTTTTAAAATAAAATTTTCAATTACTTTTGCCATTTTTTAACAAGATCTTGCTTCAAAAGACATTATGAAAGTTTAAAGGGAAAAAAAATCTTGCTTGTACAGTTAACGCCTCTCAAATTATTTACCTGCAATGTTATCCAAAACATTAAACTTAAGCATAATATATTTTATGCAAGGATAGATTAGGTAATAATTTAAGGTGCTTAACTAAACCTCTATGTACTGTAGTACTACACAACTTTCTCACTCTCCTGAAGTTAGTCAGTCCCTTTGAAGTTTTTCTTCAAGGAGAAAACAAGAATGTTGAAACACTGCTGTGAGGCGTGAGGACTGATTTATTCCATATCTTTAAGCGTACCAAAAATAAAATTCTTTCATAACCTAAAGCTTTTATTTGCTGATGAATCAAACATACCAAGTAGTTCTCATCTTGAAAGGCATAGTGCAATGTAGTAATCCACTGACAATCTCCATTCACCAAGACATTTCTCTCCTCTCGGAAGCAAGCTGTCTAAAGGAAAAGAGGGGAAAAAGCCATTGTCAACATCAACAAGTAGTTTTCACAGGAAGAATACATATGGATGTTTTATGGGATTATTTAAAATTACTGAACAGAGGTCTCCATTCATTAGAATTCAATCTGCAGAAGTGACAAGCCAGGGAATCTCCGCAGCTTGAAGCCAGGCATTCAGGCACTCTAATCCTGCCTGCAAACTTGGAAAAGAGAAAAAAAACCCAAAACAACCCAACCATCAACACACACCCCCAAAACCACCAGAAAGCCCACAAACCAATTCCAGTCAATACTGAATCTCTGTTCCATAATGCTAAAGCCTGAAAAATGATAACTTGTCACTGCAATCTGTAGCAGAAAGATAATGGTTCTAGGAAATTAAGTCTGGTTCTTCTGAAAAAGACCTTTGTGGGAAGAGAGTATCATGTACACTTTTCCTACATCACAGTTGTAGACATTGCCAGCAAGCTGTAGGAAATAAGCAGATTTTACTATTGCTGTCTTATCTTTGTCCAGTAAAATACGTTTTCATTTTCAATAAACTTTTCTCTACTTCAAGTAGCACACTGTGACACTTCAGAAAAGCAAGCTCTGCGCAATGGGTTTTCTCAGCATTTTTACATAAAACCAACTTTCATCTTTAATAAAAGGAGTACTAATAAAAAAATATTAATGTTTTCATTGGATCAAGACCATCAAGATGCAGACTTTGGGACTCTTCCACTACTCTCAATTCAGAGGGCCATTATTAGGATATTCAGTATCTGCAGATTGAAGTATTTGTGTTCTAGATAATAACTAATCTTTTTTTTTTTTTTTTTGTCAATGCCACTTGTCCAGATGTCTTAAAAAACGTACTATGGAAGGAACATGCCTGGGAAGCCCAAGCTTTTCCATACACTGATCGCATCTTATAAAGTTATCTCGAGCATTCTTCCCTCTAAGGAAGCAGAAGTCAATTTACATTTCTACTAAAGAAGGCCATAATGTGACCACGTTTTAAAGTTAGTAATTACTGGTGAAGAGATGTAAATTGTAATTAATTGTTAACTGAGAGTGATGTAACAGTTTATGAATGCAAGGCCAAAGTATCACTCTACAAAAAGTTTGGCAGCAACTGCGAGTCCAAGTAATTCTATCCCTTGCCCTGAACACCACAGCACAGCACTTCTCAGTTCCTCTGGCACCACAATATGAGGAGGCTGCCAACAGAGAAAACTAGTTTATTTTCAAAGACATCAGTTCCTTGATCCAGTTCAGTGTGCAAACTCAAATATCAAGGGAATGCTGTAAACACTTCAAAGCCAGTAATGCTGCTGAACACTTTTCATCATGAAAACGCTTTTACAGCTGCATCCAGCGGCAGGACGGTGAGTTCTGTGGTGAGGTGGCCGTTAAAGGCAGTGGGGCGCTTCCCTGAGCGGGGAAAAGCCTGAAAAACTCGCTAGGGGGTCGGCGCTGGGCTCCTGGGCCGCGGCCGCTCCCGCGCGGGGCCTGACGGGAGGGGCGGTCCCGGGAGCTTCCGCGGGGGATTTAAGTGGCCCTTAGGGAGCACAGCGACGAGGTGCGGGGCGTGTTGAACAGGGCACGTTAAAACAGGGCAGTTTGAGCGAGCAGGGAGGGCGCAGAGAGGGACCGGAGCATGGCCAGAAGGGACTGAGAACTATGGTGGCCACCCGTCAGAAGATTAAAGCTGCACCAAGCATGATGGAAACTGCCACCCAGATGGAGCCCCAGTGGGCACATGCAGCTCCCCAGACCCTGGGCTGCAGGCAGTGCCCCCCGCCCACACCAGCTCGTGCCTCAGTCGCTGGATCCACTTGTGAAAGCTGCACTCGAGTGGGGGAACTCCATTGTATGTTGGAGGTGTTAAGGGAGGAGGTGAAGAGGCTGAGGACCATCAGGGAGTGTGAGAGGGAGATAGACCAGTGGCGCGGGGCCCTCTCACTCACTCAGCAGCCTGCTGGAGCTGGTACATCCAAACACTATCCACCTGCAAACATCAAGGTTGGGGTTACAAGAGATGGGGAATGGCAGCAAGTTCCTGCCAGACGAAGGAAACCTGCTCCCCTCAACCAGACAGCAAAACCTGAGATCCCCCTGGTGAACAAGTACCATGTGCTGCAGGTGGAATCCAATCCTGAGGATGATGGCTCCCACAGCCTAGAATCTTTCCCTAGGCCACACCATCCTCAGAAAAAAGATAAAAACATCCTCCATTAAGAAGAAGAGGAGGGTGATTGTTGTAGGCGACTCCCTCCTAAAAGGAACAGAGGGACACATTTGCAGACTGGACCCGCTCAACAGAGAGGGCTTACCGGGGGCATCAGTGAAGAAGGTAGCTAGAAAACTTCCTTCCCTGGTCCACGAGACAGACTACTATCCTGATTAGTATCCTATTCTGATTTAGTAAGCAGAAAGACCAAAGCCATCAAGAGAGACTTCAGGGCCATTGGGAAAATGATTGAGGGCTCTGGGGCACAAATAGTATTCTGCTCCATCCCAAGGCTAAATAGAGAGGATGTGGAAGTCAGGAAGAAGAACTCAATTAATGCCTGGCTCTGAGCCTGGTGTGAGGAAAGGGGCTTTGGCTTCTTTGATCATGGGGTGGCTCACACACACCCAAACTTTGTTGCTAAGTATGGGACACGTGTGTCTTCTAGAGGGGCTAAAGCCCTTGCTAAAAACCTAGCTAAGCTCATAAATGGAGCTTTAAACTAGATGTGAAGTGGGAGGGGATTGAGACCAGGCTAGACAGGACCGAGCCTGGATGTGGGGCACTAGTGATTTGGAGAGGGTGTGCTGGGGAGGACCATCAGAAAGTGGGGGTGAACACACCTGGGGGTGGTAAGGGAGATATAGGCACTCTGGTACAAACTACTCCAGTTACCAGGCAATTGGGAATGAACTCTGTTCCCTCTAAGAGGGCTGAAGGCTCAGCCTACAGTCCCTATTGGACAGGACACACAAGGAACAACAGTGACAGGAGATGAGGAAAAGGCTGAGGTACTTAATGCCTTCTTTGCCTCAGTCTTTAACTGTAAAGAAAGTTGTTCCCTCTGTGTACAAACCTCAGAGCTAGAAGAGCAAAATGAGGCTCCCATGGTCCAAGAGGAGGTGGTCAGAGCCTTCCTAGCCCGACTAGACACCCACAAGTCTATGGGGCCGGATGGGATTCACCCAAGGGTATTGAAGGAGCTGGCGGATGTGCTGGCCAAACCCCTTTCCATCATCTTCCAGCAGTCCTGGAAGACTGGGGAAGTTCCACTGGACTGGTGGCTGGCTGATGTTGCGACCATCTACAAGAAGGGTCACAGGGAGGATCCAGGGAACTACAGGCCTGTCGGTCTGACCTCAGTGCCAGGGAAAGTCATGGAACAGGTGATCTTGAGTGCTATCATGAAGCACATGCAAGAGAACTGGGTGATCAGGCCCAGTTAACACAGGTTCTCAAAAGGCAGGTCTTGCCAAACTAACCTGATTGCCTTCTATGACAAAGTGACTCGGCTGCTGGACGAGGGAAAGGCTGTGGATGTATCTTCAGACCTCAGTAAAGCCTTTGATACAGTTTCTCACAGCATTCTGCTTCGGAAACTGTCGGCCTCTGGCCTGGACAGGCGCACACTCTCCTGAGTGGAAAACTGGCTGGAGGGCCCGGCCCAGAGAGTGGTGGGAAATGGTGGTAAATCCAGCTGGAGGCCAGTTACAAGTGAGGTCCCCCAGGGCTCAGTGCTGGGTCCAGCCCTGTTCAATGTCTTTATCAATGACCTGGATGAAGGCATTGAGTGCATCCTTAGCAAGTTTGCAGACGACACTAAACTGAGTGGAAGTGTGGATCTGCTGGAGGGTAGGGAGGCTCTGCAAAGGGACCTGAACAGGCTGGACTGCTGGGCGGAGTCCAATGGCATGAGGTTTAACACGGCCAAATGCCGGGTCCTGCACTTGGGGCACAACAACCCTGTGCAGCTACAGACTAGGAGAAGTCTGTCTAGAAAGCTGCCTGGAGGAGAAGGACCTGGGGGTGTTGGTTGACAGCCGACTGAACATGAGCCAGCAGTGTGCCCAGGTGGCCAAGAAGGCCAATGGCATCTTGGCTTGTATCAGAAACGGCATGACCAGCAGGTCCAGGGAGGTTATTCTCCCTCTGTACTCGGCCCTGGTGAAACCGCACCTCGAGTACTGTGTTCAGTTCTGGACCTTATTGCTCTCTATAACTACCTGAAAGGAGGTTGTAGAGAGGAGGGAGCTGGCCTCTTCTCCCAAGTGACAGGCGACAGGATGAGAGGGAATGGCCTCAAGCTCCGCTAGGGGAGATTTAGGCTGGACATTAGGAAAAAATTTTTCACGGAAAAGGTCCTTGGTCACTGGAACAGGCTGCCTAGGGAGGTGGTTGATTCACCTTCCCTGGAGGTGTTTAAGGCACAGGTGGACAAGGTGCTAAGGGACACAGTTTAGTGTTTGAGAGGAATGGTTGGACTCGATCCAGTGGTTCTCTTCCAACCTCGTTATTCTATGATTCTATGAATTCAAAGTATGAAACTCTGGTTTTCTGCTTAGGGCAGCTAAAAAGGCCTTCAGATGTGCCATGAGAAAGCACGACAGGCTACCTAATCAGCCAGTCAGGACCTATTTGGAACTGTCAACAGCAATACACCAGTGACTATGTATTTTGCTGTCAGAATGAAGACTACAAATGGTCCACCTTATGAACATAAATGGCATGCCTATTTTTGCTTGCAACCCATTTATGGATGTCAGTTGATATTCACTAATCTTTCTTGTATTTTTTCCCAACCACAGTTGTCTTTTTTCTTGCAGCTAATAAACAATAAGGAGCATTTAGATAACTTTTTTCTATGTTTAGGAAGTCATACAAAACAAACAAACCAGCATAACAACGCACCACTTAAACCACTGATACAGTGGTTATTAGAACACCTGAAGTCTGGTTTTCAGTGGAATTGCGCATTCTAGAGTTTACTGTATTTTTTGTTTCAACAACTAACCAAGTTTTACCACATTTGGGAGATTTTAACACCCAGATATTTTATGAACACGTTATAAAGTGTTGCTTATCCAGAAAAGCCAAATCAAGCAAGCAAACTGAACAGGAAAAAAAACTCTAATAGGGCACAACAGAGAAGACAGTTCCTTTGTTGTCCTTTGTGGATGAGGAAAACAAGGAGAAAGAGAACTTAGCTGGACTGTAATTTGTCCCAAGTGTGTTTTGGGAAAACCTGGAGGGTAAGAGGAGTTACTTGCAAAAATCTGAAGACAATTCATAAATAGCTGCCTTCTCTGGATATCTCTACATGTAAAAATTCCAGATATTTAGGTAGGCCAATTATTAGGTTATTTAAAAAATGACTGAAGGAAGCCAGCATAGCTGTATTTCCATTAGAGTTCGGGAGGCCCCCTAAAAGTATTTGGGTTTAAAACAATTCTATATTGACCAGAGAATTAACCCATCTGAAGTCTGTGTAGAAACTTCCCCAGTACAAGGGAAGGCTTAATGCAGAACTGCTGACGTAGCACAGCCAAGAGAGTGAGCCTTTCGGACAGCTCAAAATAAATAAGTAAATAAAAAAAAGAGTGCTGCCACCACTTGGAACAAGCACGGAGCAATGGACCGAGTGTGACTGCATCAGGCAATGGCAGTAGTGAAGAGGGGCTTAACAAGAGGGAGGAGATTTATTCACAGGAAAAGAGTTGGCACTGACTGAAAGGAAGGGAGAAACTAGAAATGGTAGGCTGGGGGAGGAGGTGTCAGGAAGGACAAAAGAATAGGACAGGGAAGGGTCACAGCAGGCTCAGTCCTCAGCAAGCAGCTAACTTTCACCCCTTAACATAGCTGCTGCAGGTGTTGATGCACTACAGGTATTTTCCCCTCTGACTTATGTAATATTACATTTAACATAAGGTTTTCCTCTACCATACAATAGTAGGTACCCTAGGAATACACCATTTCCCATAGCATATTCTCAGTAGGTCTCTTCCTAATCTGTGAAGTGCCCATTCACATTTACATAATTTGTTGTGACAACATACATCTTCTTTAACTACAAATACCCTTCTTAAACAGATTTACCTTCTTAACACATTTTGTTTTACAATCTGAATGTGTGATTGAAAAATATTTAGTTATGTATGCTTTCTGAATGCAAGAGAAAAAAAGACCTTTTCATAATGTTTTGTATACAGCTGTGAATGTCATAGTAGCACCAATCTCAGCTTTCATGTAGCCTTTAAGTTGCATTTATTGTAAACAAAAATCTGGCCAATTCACGGTAAGAACTAGGGCAGACTGTCTGGTAAATGAATATACAGTAATGCTGAGAACAACAGATGCCTGGAAGGGACTGTCAGACTTGATTTCATTAAAACAGCTTAAGAGAAAAAGAAAAAAAAAGACTGAAGCTCCTATGCTTATGAAATAATTCCTCGTAATCTGGAAGAGCTTCAATGTAATTTTCCGAATGTCATTTAAAAAATTCTCTGCATTAAAAGAACTGTATTACTTACCTCTGCCCTTTTAAGCATTTCCCACTTATTTAGAATTTTCATTGCATAAATGCGCTCTGTACACTTCATTTTAACAACTGCAACCTGAAATAATAAGGTATCTTTATTTAACAAATGTATAGTCAGAGAAATACATTATTTAAATAGTTTAATATACACAACAAAAGCACGATCAAAGAAATACAATTTTCAAACAGCATTTGTTCACAAATCAATAAAATAAGTTACTAAGGCATCATCAGTGATCAACTCACACACTAATAAATTACAGCGTGAGTCTTTGCTCCTTCTATATTCCTCCTACATCACTACTATGTACTTGATGCACAGCACATCACATATTGTCAAGTGCTCCTGATCAAGTACATGGGGGATGATCCAGGAGGAATATGAAGCTTTTCATATGAAGATGGGCAATAAAGCTGCATTGTCTGCCAAGAACAAGCAACGCTTGTATGCCTGCCTTCAGCCAACAAGGCAATATTTAAAAGGGCAGCCTGAGAAAACAAGAATGGCTGCTGTCAATGGCTATATGCTACATTTGACTAATTTGTTTTCACATTTCAGGTTTCAGAAACTTGAAATATTTGCAAATTAACATGCTTTTGTGTACTGTATGCAGATATTGAAAAGAAAAAACAGTATTCATTTACTTATTTATCATTACGCTTGAAGCATTTTACTATGCATCCTGTGTATTAGACTTGCTTAGACTGGTGTGTTATGAACAGTAGCTGTGGACACAGTTGTACAGGGGAAGAAAAAAAATGGAGTAATACAAAATGTCAAGGCTTAGGAATGCAAAAACTTTATTTTGACCAAGACTAAACTTTATTTTGATGAAGACATGTATTCTCCAAGAACAAAAATAATTCTTCTCATAGTAAAGCCATTATTTCCACTAAATTCTTCCAGCTGGCAAAAGAAAAGCAGGCATCATGACTAAGCCAGCAACATCCACACAGGACTACACATGGACTACTGGAATATTTCTGCTGCTTCACAGCTTGTCTCTATTTCAGAAGCAGAAAAACAACCAGGAGTCATTGCTTCCAACAAAGCTCTGAATAGCAGTGGGAAAAGTAACAGGAATCACATTGGCTCACCTTTTCTGTCACTTAAAAACCTTACCTATAAAGAATTTGAGAGCTACAGCAGCTCTAAGAAGGTGCTGACTATAAAACAAGGTTGGAGAAGTGTGTCAAGTAGCATAACGCTATACAAAATCAGAACTACTGAGAAGGGAAGAGGGAAATGTAGGATCTCCTGCACCCTCTCGGTAAAGAAGCTCCCAATGAGAAGCAGGGGAACAACTGCTCCTCCAGTAACACAAGAACCTGATGTTCACATTTAGATACCTCACTCTGCGGAGGCATACCTAAGTCCATCTCTTGGCACATTAAGCTCCATTCACTAGGTCACATAATAGATGAGTGATGTCATGTACAAACCTGCACTAGAGCCTTGTAACAGAAACATATCTTAGCAAAGGACTAGTAGGTCTCCATCACAGGAAAGGCACAGGGAAGCAGCCCTACATGCAGCTGGAAAGACCACAGCACGAATAAGGTTATGTAAGCTAGCAGAGCATTCACAGCTGCATTACATCCTAGTGTCTCCTGGCCTACAAACACCTCCTGCAGACACTGCTCATGCTGTGGGGGAAGGATGAGTGAGATGAGAACTTCTCATCTGAATATGTGGGATTCTTTGAGGAATATGAAACTATTCAACTCTGACCTTCACTAACAGCCTACAACACTTAGCTTTGTTCCTGTCTTCCTCACAGCCTTGCAGTTAAAAGCCATTGTAACAACCTCTCTGCAAACACTTAATGATTTGCCTGAAATATCCCAGTCTCCACTGAAGGGACAGATCAAACCGAGCATGATTACCTGTTGCAGATGAACAAAAGCACTGAGGCAGAATCGATTTTCAAGCCTAGCTCTACCCTGAAGTAGCAACATAGAGGTTTTATTACAACACAGCAACTGCTCAGTCACCTAAATACAAATGTAGTGCACAAATCGGAACCCAGCTACACAACTACCACACTGCATCTAAGACCATCAGTGTCTGAAAGCACTGCAGGATGGTGGATGTTTGAAGCAAGTTCAGCTGCTGAGGAGTGATGCGAGCCTGGCATTGCAGAAGACAGGCACAGCTGAGCAGCTCTAAAAATGTTAGAACAATGTAGTAAATGAGAACTTCCCTGAGAAAAGAAAACCAAATCTGTAGGCGCTACTTAGCAATTCCCCAGTTGCTAACTATACTAGTGCTATTTATTTCCAACTGAAAGGACTGCTTAAAGAAAAGCCCAATTTAAACTTTCTGGAGGAAGATAACTGTCTTCTGTTGAAGAAAAAGGTACAATTAATAGAAGGAAAGTTGACTCATTTTCATACTAAGTGGTTATCAAATTACGGCAGAAGTAAACACACTGCTGCTTAATTGTATGGACAACAGTGGGACAGCTTCTTGTGTCAGCAGAAAAATTCACATAACCATACATCAAAATGGGTAACTCCTCATGAATTTGATGTCTGCAAAGAAACTTGACAGGTGCAGAAGGTGTCTCAGAACTGAAGGACCCTTGGCCTGACTAGACCAGACTCTTACATATTTTCTAATCATTAAGATTAATTTTTTTTAAGAAAACAAATGAACAGAAATACAAAACCCAAACTTCACTGATGTCTGAATGGAAACAGGGAAGCATGAACTAAATTATGCTTCAATAAACTCAGTACTATTCTAAGCAAGAGTGTTGTCACAGTATTGTAAAAAAAAAAACAAACCACAAATAAACAAACAAGAAAACCCAAAAAAATCCACCAAAAAAAAAATCTCACACAAAACCCTTTTTTCCACAAAACACCTCAGCATTTCCTTGAGTTATCTTTCTTGAACTTTCTTTGTCAGGTGGCAGCACTTCCAAGTTTATGCTCATCATATAATGCTTTGGCTTCTTGTGAGATGCTGCAGTATAGTTGTTGCTTCTTACTTTGTATTAATTCCTCTTTCTCTGGCATACCTCAAATTTGATTACAATAACCACACTGACCACTTTGTGATACCAAACAAACTCCTTATACTGCAATTGTGCTAAATATGAAAAACATCAAGGTTTAAGTATGATGGCTCCTATAGTACCTATCAATCCACCACATCTACTAATGTTAGGAAAAAAGGCTGGTGTTCAGAGTTATTTTAAAGGAGGCAGAAACATACACTGCTTCAAAAAACAAAAACATTGCTACTGCCTTCAAAGTTTTAACATCTACTTGCCAAACAAGCACTCTTGTTGTACACAAGCTGTAAAAGACCACGAGTAGAGGTATAAAATAGCTTCTGAAGAAGAAGATTTAATAACCTAAAACATTCCAAGCCTGGAACATGTAACAGCTATGACAGGCATACAAGACTATAAACGTGACAGAGAAGATAATTGTTTGCTGTTCCTCATAACACAGAAATTGAAAAGCATTCAATGAAATAAAAAGGTAGCAAGATTAAGGAAGCATTATTGTTATGCAAGCGTTTTGGAACTCAGCCACAGGCTACTGTGGACACCTAAGTATTCAGAAAGTGCTTAATTACATGCTTAATACCTGAGTAACATACAGAGCAGAAGTTTCAGAGACTACTGACTGCTGAGCTATAGGTGTGGTTAGGGAGTCCTTGAACTCTCAGTTCTTGGAAGCTGCACTCCGGCCCTTGACTTTACCTACATATCTCCAAGCCAGCCAAAGCGATGGAATCGGTGCTAACTAATCCACACACCTTTGACCTGGGACAGCTACCTTTGAGTATTGGGACTAAAATATAACTAAGAGCCAGCTGTGGTGCCTACATGCCACAACACCCCATCATATTTGTGTTACTTCTGCCATCCATATTATTCCCGTTCTTTTTTTGCTTCAAAGCTCTGTTTGACTGGTACTGCAATAAAATAAAAAAAAAGAATCAATACAGCTAATAATATTTTCAGACTTCACCAAGAGCTAATATTTTGTTTCTTGAATTGTTTTACATAAGTACTTCCCTGTATTTTGATATTCAAAACCCACTTGATATTGACATTTAGGGCTACGCCACCCTAGGTCAAGTTCCACCTTTCCTCATGCCCTGATGAAACCTACAGGGCAAGAGTCTGAACCAATCAGCCTTCATAAACATAGAACTTCCCACCTCTGTACTTTGCCCTTTGAGAGACAAGATCAGCATTAGGAAGCAGCATCAAGTTACCCTTTACATGAAATAAAAATTGTACATATGTTGTAAGAAGGTGAAGAAGTCATTTCAATACAGGACTGTGTTTCTAGAAAACAAAGATAGTTAACAAAAAGACTTCTTGGGAACCAAGCTGGCATTCATTTCAAAGCAAAGACAAAAAAGCTAACCCGGACAGTATTTGTGCTCATGGTGCCTTAAACTTTCAGGTAAAACTTAAACTCAAGGACTAAAGGAATAAGGTGAAATTCAAATGCAAAAAGTTCCCAGTTGAAAAGAAGAGGAAGACAGACACATAGGTGATAATCCTCATGCAATCAGCTCACAAGGGCAGGTATTTAAGAAAAAGACAAACATGACTAGGGAGTATCTCGACTCCACTAAGGATGGGTAAACAGTACTGCCTTGTAGAAATACAAACTCCAGATACAGCCACACCTCAGAGGAATAAACTTTATCTGGAGCAGGTGTGAAGAAGGACAATTGAGATAATAAAGGAACTAAAAAGCCTCTCATACTACTGTGGGAATAAAAAAAAAGCTTTATTTGTTTTTTAAAAAAGGTCAAAAAGTGGCTATGATTGCTACCGATGAATAAAACTGGAAGGAAGGGAAGGAAGGACATCAGTAACACTGATGACAGAAGATCTGCTTAAGTTAATGTACAATAAAATTACACGGATAAAAGTGTAAAATTACCATAAATTAACCTTTGGCAAGAACCTGGAATGGCTTTAGACATTTGAGTAGAGATTTTAGACAAGCCTTTCAACTGGAAGAAGAGACAAAGTGTCATTTCAGATGTAAACAATTTACCCATAATGTCTTATTACCAGATTCATAATCGAATGTTACAGTCATTTCCCTCAGTTAAAACTTGTATATACCACTTCTACTCTACTATTTCTGTCTCATGCTATTGATACCTTGGACACTAGCTGCTGAAGAAAACACTGCAAGGGCAGTTTTATCCTCCTGGTATTTTTGGATATGAAGAGTCTTTGATATATTGCTTGTTAGTTAACAGCTTTAATACTGCATAATTGAAGAAAAAAATGCTCTGGACTGCTCTATCAATTTTTTTTAATGTATATTTTACATTTAAAATAAGCAACCTGAGTGTCTTTTGGTATGGTTGTCTTTTGGTATGGTTCCTATGCCACAGTGCGCATTTCCAAAGCAAAGACTTTTTTTTTTTTTTTTTTTTTTTAAACACACAGTGTGCATCTTCACGGTGTGCAAATAAGAAATCACTTATAACACCAGCCAGAAAGGGTCTGCAAAAGAAGAACAAAGGCCTTGAATAACACCTAAGCTCAACCTCAGCAATTGGGGTGGGCAAGGTGGGGACACGACTGCAGAAACAAATGGCTGGTCTCACAGCAGCACTTACACAATGAACTGCGTCTCCCCAGCTCCCTGCAACCTGCCTGTCACCATAGTAACTTGGTGCTGCCATACAAACAGACACGGAGCTGGGGAGGACTAAGATAGCAACCAGCTCTTTTGAAGCATTTTGAAAACAAAGCAGCTTCTTTCTTTGTCCATTTCTCCAGCAGTAAATACCTTGCTTTGATAGCTTTTTTTGTGAAGAGCATACCGTACAAAAGCGAAACTAATTAAATATTTCTTCTGCATCATATACTGAATGCTTTGACTCTTTAAATAGCTGGATGAATTGTGTCATGTGTTGTATGCAATTACTTACAAATTCTGTTAATCTACCATGTAGGAAGGTACAGTTCCTGCTGGGGACATAATACCAATCACCAAAGCTTCTCTGAATAGGTGAGACAGCCTTAATTGCAGTCTGTATGGTCACTGTGCCCCAGCTTAATTTCTAGAAGCACATAAAAACATTAAACTCGGTACCCTACAGCTGTGATTACAAGGTGGAAAAGGCACAAACAGCTCTGCATCTCACTGCCAAGCACGCTTTTCCTCAAGGAAGCTTATGTTTTGCATATTCACTTTTGAGTCTCACTGCACCCTTAGCAAGTATCTCTCTCATTAGGAACCACATAATTTATCAGAAAGCTGTGGTACGCAGGGGATCAGTCTTGTTCTCTCAATCATTATTTTTTTTCTTCTGGAAACTCATTTTTACGTCTGTTGATTCCCACTAAGGCTCTGACTAAGCAACCTGAGTCAAGGTGACATGTAGCGTTACTAAACACCACACAAATCAAGTCTGTATACAACAGCATTTATATGAAAAGGTATTTCTAACCCATCCAGAACAGTAATATTTAGGTGGGGTACATTAAGAGTTTTAGTTATTTTTGTGCGAAGCAAGTCCAAGCAGTTCCACCCTTCCGCTGGAAACACAGTAAGTGTTGCTCATTCAAGAAATCCTTGCTAACAAACAAGGAAAGGAAAACAATTGTTTCAATCCCATGCTGCCAAATTTCCAGAAGGTGTCAGCCACGTTATACAATCTAAGTTCTCAAGCAAGGTACATCTTGACACAGATCTTCCTTCAACAACAGCTCTTCATTGAAATTCATTAATCTACAGCACTGCGCCTAAATGGTCCTTCACACAAAATCAGGAAAAGTGGTCTTAAAGACTTACAAGTACAATACTAAGAGGTCAGATGAAGTTTGCAAAGGAGCAAGTGCAAGTATTTAGAGCCAGACAGTCTCTATACACGGGATCTTCTGACCTATTCCTCTCGCCATACTATATTCCGAGTTCCCTTGGCACACAGGGCCAAACACCAAGCACACAGAAAGCACTTCTTCAGTTCACATAAGTTTCTCAGGTAAGCACAATCCCACCAAGCACGGGTTTTCAGGACATAATTTTATTTCAACGAATGGTCCACAGTCTTTCTAGATGGAAGGAGTAGCCAGGTACATGCAGACTTCAAGCCACAGGTAGGTCTGGTTCCTTTGTTTTGGTGTGATTTTTTAAAGGTCTAAAAGCTGGAGGAGTTTTCCATTCTGTGCTCATGTTCTTTAAATCTTCTCCTAAGGAACATGTATTTTCTCTAGTTAACAAAAACTTCACCCTATACAACATACTTATTCTTGTCTACAGACTTCTACACTAATGTTATCATTAAGAAATCAGAATTAAGTTTACTGAAAAGCATTTCAGTTCTGATATTATTCCAGGGGGATCTTATGTTGTTATTTGTTATGGAGGTTGACTCTCTGTACATTAGCTATCTATGTATATCACAGAATCACAGAACAGCTGGGGTTGGAAAGGACCTCTGGAGATCATCCAGTCTGAGCCCTGTGCTGAAGCAGGTTCACCTACAGCAGGCTGCACAGGAATGTCTTCAGGTGGGTTTTGAGTATCTCCAGAGAAAGAGGATCCACAACCTCTCTTGGGTAGCCTGTTCCAGTTCTCCATTAGCCTCACAAAGAAAATTTTGATCCACAAAACAGAAAGACAAAGTAACATCAAGGCATTTATGAAAATATTTCATCCAGCTGAGCATACACCCAGGCAAACACACCCTAGGAGATGAGGAAAAGCCATGGGTAGTTATCCTTCTTACAGCTAGCATTTCAAACTACATGCTACTTCAGTTGTCATGCACTCAAAGAACATTTCAAACTTTTCTTCCTAACTATGAAACTTCTGAAAAAAATAAAGTCCTCAAGCCAGTGACTCCAGGAGTCAGGGCCTTAAATGTTGCTGTAAAGGACATTCAGAAATGGAGTTTACCCTGCACACAAAGTAGCTGGCTTAGTTTATAAGAAAAGAAAAACTGTGTGTTTTGGCAAGTGGCTAGAGAAGAAATCTCGAGGTTCTGAGCTAGGCTATTTCTGTCTTACCAGAGAAGAATTTTAAGGAATATTTTTTCTCTTGTTTTCTCAAACCTCCCATTGGAGTTATCTCAAGTTGGGTTTTCTCATATTGCTGGAAAAAGTGTAAAGAACGAGGCCAAGTTCTGCTGGTTTGAAAACGAGAAAGAAACTAAGAGGCACTGATGTGCCAGTACAGATATCTACTAGTGATTATATCAACCTTCCTTACATTAAATACTGATTTTGCAGTTGTGTTCACAGTAACAATTTCACATTTGAGTTCAATCCTTTCTCTTGTCAAAGACATTGATTCCCTGTCTTACATGTTGTGTGGCAAAACCTGACCACTGATCCCAACTAATAACTAATATCATGCCCTTATTTTGTTTAAGATGTCTTTCTTGAAAGCTACTGATTCATGCAAAAGTTCTTTGGTAAGACTAAAACCCCAGCATTCTCCAAAAAGTCCAAAGTAGCTAAACTGAGAAGAACGGAATGTAGTTCTCACCCTTCTTCAAGTCTAGTTTGTTGAGAAATAAACTAGATTTTCTTATGGTATTTTAACCTTTATATAATTGTTTTTTATAAAACCTATATTTGGCAGTTACAATAGTGTAGTTATAAACAGTGGTCAAAGGATTCATTCATAAGCAAAAAGCATAAAATAATCTCTAGCAAGTGGGATTGAAGTATAATAAACTTCAGATCAATGACTCCTGCATCTATTAAACTGATGAAAAAGTGTCAAAGTGCTATGACGAGAAACTAAAACTTTTATAATTAAAATAAGAACAAGACAACGTGACATTAACAAGTAGCTAACATCACAACTTTATGAGCACTCAACAGCTCTGAATGATGAAATTAAGATACTTTCTTATTTCACTTCAGTGATATTTATTTACCACAACAGTGGATGGGATGCATGAATTGCTTTCGTTAAGTTTGATCCTTTTCCAAATGAAAGAATTAGAGACAGTGTTGATTCAGGCACTCCAAACTATTAGTATGCTTTCACCTAGAATTTTTATCTTTAATACACCTTAAGACTCTTAATTTGAAGCTAAAAAAGATCATCCTAACCCCCCTAACAAGTATAAACTGAAGTCTCTTGAAGTTTATATACTCATCTGCTGTCATGTTGTGATTTCTAGTTGGTCAATTCCTTAAGTGGAGAAGAGTAACTTTTTGAAAAAGAAAAGAGCAAGTACTATGGAAAACAGCCCTCACTTAACATTATACTGTGTGAAGGCATTCCCAACACTGTTTCCATCTGCAAATCACTATACAGAATTCCCTTGACCTGAAATAGTTTTTGATAGCTATAGCATTCACAAATCTAGTTCTGAAAAAATCCAGAAACCACTTCTAATCCCACCATGAGACAAACTGCCAAAACACTGATCTGAAATTCTTTAGATATCAGCAGTCATAGCCACTATAGCAAATAATTTGGCACAGCAAGACCAGACCAATGGATGTAAGTAGCCTGTGTTGAGTGTTCCCATCTATGCCATATGCAGTTCAGGAATTTTACTTCAGACTGTATCTAGGCTGGTCTCCTGGACCATACATGCTTTGAAGCGGTTACAAAAGTCAAGTCTAGTGATTGATTCTTATATACTCTTTGGAGTCAGAAGAACATTTGGTGCACAGCTGGAATGGAGATTGTGGTTTAGTTTCCTCAAAATACAAATTAAAAAAAAAAAAAATCAGATTATGGACAGCAAAATCAGTCCACAGTGAGGGTACTTTCTTCAAAATTGTGCCACTGCTTTGAATCAAAATCCCATGGAGAGGCAGACAGTCTATCCACCTATCTCGATCCCCTAGACCCTTTATCTACTCATAAACCTCTCTGCTTAGAACTTTTTTTAGACTTAATTTGTAGCTTTCATCCCTTCCATAGAATTATCAAATTCTTTTCCATTTCTGCTTTTTCCTGCCAAACTCCTTGCAGTAACTCTTCTCTTCAAAAGTCCTGTTGAAAAAATACAAATCAGCTAAAACCACTCAAGTTAAACAAACAACTGATTCTCACAAATCTCTACTATTTGAAGAAAACACATCTTTTTTTGTAACAAATGTTGCGACTCAAGTTCCACATCCACTAGAAAGTGGACAGGTCAAGAAGTTAACATTTATCTGGACATTTTACTTAATATGTTGAACTCATGACCTACATGGCACATCATCGCATTGCTAGACAATGGTATCAACGAAGAGATGCTCTTGAACCATTAATTTCTGTCTTAGGTGTCTACTCTCCTCAGAGTTTCCAACAGTGTTTCCATCTACAAGTCACTATACAGGAGTCCCTTGACCTGAAATAATTTCTAATAGCTATAGCATTCACAAATCTAGTTCTGAAAAAACCCAGAAACCACTTCTAATCCTGCCAAGAGACAAACTGCCAGAACACTAATCTGAAATTCTTTAGATATCAGCGGTCACAGCCACTATAGCAAATAAGTAGTAGTTTAAAATTACAGTAGCTTAAAATTACATGGACATGAAGCTATTCCTTCACTCCCTACCACGTCTGCATGCACACAGAAACTTCATTGCTTTCTGCACCTAGGTCGAGTAGGGTCCTGGCATTTTTCAAGCTTAGTTTCTGGTCTGCCTGTGATACCTCTGTACCAAAATCAAACGTTTGCAAAAGAGTTCAAAGGGCCCAGGGCACACCATGCTTGGAAGGAAAGCCCGAAAGCCTGGCATGGCCGCACAGTCCAGCTCTCAGGGGAGACAACTAGAAACCAAGATAAGGAAGCCCAGCCTTAGCCACCGGCAGCAGAAGTTGTAACCAACTGTTAATGAACTGAAGTGAGCTGCTAATGGCTGTCATTACATTTTACTTTAGTGTGGCTACTTAAAAGAAGCTTCCTGCAAGAAATCTAAGGCTTGTTCACTTCTAGAAATTCTCTAGTTAATATTCTCTTATGCTGACAGCTATGCCTTTAGTTGCACGTACTTAATCGCTGAAAGGGTTGTCTTTGAGGTTCTATAGAAGTTTCACTTATCCTATGCCTACTGGAGGCAACCAGCTGATGAATGCTTTTGCTAGCAGTAAGCTCTATCAGACTGATGAGACTTTCATCAAGCATATTAAGAAGCAAAGCTTCAAGTCCAGGGTCCTGGGACTAGCGAGTTCTTAAAACACAAGGCGTTCCTATCATCCCAGCATGATTCAACTTGCTGTCCAAAAAAACAGATTCAGCAGCCTTTGATCTTCAAAGATGACAGCCTTTGAGGCAGCCAAATGCGTCTTTCTGCATTACCAGATTGCTACAGAGACAGGCAGATGGGTGGAGCAGCCTCCACGTCCCTACCATAGAAGCAGCCCAGCTCTGTCTTAAATATAGCAGCAGAGAAGAGCACATATGGCAAGTGGGAGAAAAGATCTCAAATTCAGCTGTGCAGCTGCTCGGTGGGACCACCCTGCTCATACGCGCATTGAAGAGACACTTGTTTTGCTACACCAAGGCCAGAATGAGCCAGTCACAGAAAAGGCAAAATTGGACATTAAATACCGTGCTTCAAAAGGACCTTTCGCTAGTACCTTGCTACAGCCACATTTCAAAGTATTTTAATACACCTGTGTGAATGCTGTCTTTAGGGCAAGTATAGATCAACTGTAGCAAGAAATCAGACGTGCAAATGATTAGTTACATTACTACAACCGAGAGTCAAAATCTCTTACCTCGCCAAATGCGCCTCTTCCAATCACTTTTATAATTTCAAAATCATCTCGATGGAGTTGCATTTCCTTTACCAGCTTTGTAAATGGTCTTGCTGTTTAAAGAAAAAGAAAGAAAAAAATCAATTATGAAGAGAAATATTGCAAGCCAAAATAAACCATAAACCACAGGTCAAAAACTCTCGTTGCATACCGAATGCAGCAGTTTTTCAACTACTATTAGAAGCATAGAGGGGAAAAAAATAATAATCACACTATGTAGTTCTTAGATTTTTAAAGAAAAAAAAATACAATCTATGATCAGTCCTGCCTTGCTGCCAGTGAGTAAAAAGCAAAGTAGCCTTTCTGAAGGATTTTTTTCCAATCCTTTCTTCAGTTTTGTGAATCAGTGAAGGACCAGGTGAAATGGAGAGAGAGATGGTTCATTACTGGTAAACACCAGAGAAAATCTGTCCTGTCCTTCAGCCACTAAAATAATTGTTTTCTTAAGCAGAGTTCAGCTTTACCTTTTATTATTTCAGCCAGTACTAGCTAAAGCTTTAACAATCCATTCTCAAGAGACAGCTGTCTCCACTCAATACCAATGAAACAGTTTTCTACAAGATCTGAGTCTAATTTAAGATTTTTACTTTGAACTATCTTTTCTGTTAAGCAACATTTACCAGATCTCAATTAGAACAAGTATTTAAGGGCTGCAGCCTAAAATATGTCCAGCAGTTAACTAACCTACACTTACTTTGTTCTGCTGGTCCTGCTGGACACAGAACACTTCTCAAAAATATCTGTTTGATAAATTCGTCTGTTCCTGCAGTTCCCATCAATTCTCTCCTCTCTAGTTCCCAGAATGTTTTATTGCTTTCTAGCATATCACAGGATAAGGATTACTATTTAGTTATGTTAGTTACAATTCACTGCTCTGATTACTAAGCCTGAATCAATAAGGAAAAACAGTGGTACAATCTAAACTGCACAAGAGCAAACGTGGTGTCTACAGAGAAGCAGCTTACACTTCTAACTAAACACAAAAAAAGACTGCTCTTAGCCTCATAACAAACACTGTCAGACTAAAAAGACTGGTTTTTAAACACATGTATTTTCCCATTTGTAACTGAATGAAACATCACAGAACTACTATTTGTAATTCAGCCCAGACATCCATTTTACCTCATCTCGTATCATGATTAAGCTAATGAGCTATAAGCCAAACTAAATTCCTGCAAGAGGGGTCACTGCTTAGATAATGCATTTCAGACACTAACACAAAAAAAACCCCTCAAACCTTACAAACACACAGACGATACAGAATTCTGAACTGGTGATTACAGATGGCAGCAGAACTCTAAAAGCCTGAAAACATCTCAGCAAAAAAAAATCATATAACAGCTAATAAAACTAAGAAATAGCTGTACTAAAGATCAGCTATGCTGCTGCTTTGTACTTAAGAGAGGTGTTATTGAAAAGGTTTCCTCCGTAAATAATATCCCTTTCACTGGATGTTTCCTGTCTTTCTGAAGTATGAAATTTAATAAGACTCCAATAGATTTTTCTGCTTAATTCCCAACTTCAGCAGGATAGAAATACCTACCACTATCTCCCCTACCACAAGGCCGTTGAAACTATCATCCCAAAACCCCAAATTGTTTCCTAACAAACTTATCTAGTAACACCAACTCAAACCAGTTAGAGACCTATACCAGTCTGATTAGACGTCTATACAGGTAAATATGGCTTTTAACGGCTGTGATAAATATAAATTATTTTACAAAGTCCCTGCCTCCTTCCTTTCCCATCAAATTGGGGCAGATTGAGGAAATGTAACTACAGGTAAGAAATATATACAAAAGCTCCATTATCAAGTTATGGATTGCTCCTACAGCATGCAGGTCATTGGATGACTTTCACAGAGCATCAGCCTCTATTGTTAAAACACAGTGGGAGGGTAAATGAAACCCAGTAATTTTCATTCTGAGGGATACTAACCCAAAAACTAGGTTTTTTTTCTTTAAAGAAATAACCAATTATAGCAATAATGCTAGCCAGTAAACAGAATACCATCCTGGTTTCAGCTGGGATATAGTTAATTCTCTGCCAAGTAGCTGGTATAGTGTTGTGGTTTGGATCTAGAATGACAGTAATTCTGATAATACGCTTATGTTTCATTTTTTGCTTAGCAGTCAAGGACTCCTCCAATTCTCACACTGGTCTGCCAAGAAGCACAAAAAGCTGGGAGGGGACACTGCCAGGATAGCTGACCTGAACTGGACAAAAGGATTCCATGCCATATGATGTCATGCTTAGTAAGGGAAACAAGCCAGGAGGACCACAGCTTCGGAATTAGTCAGATATTGGTCAGCTCGTGGCAAGCAAATGCGCTGTGCATCACCTGTTTTGTATATTCCTTTATTGTTATCATTATTCTCTTCCTTTTCTGTCTTAAACTGTTTCTTAGCTCAACCCATGAGTTTTACTCCCTCCGAGGTCCCCCATCCCACTGGGGAAGTGAGCAAACGGCTGTGTAGTTACCTCAGTGACTGCTGGTTTAAATCACAACAGTCACACAGAAAAATACACACCAACATCCTCAGACACGTGGTGTGACTTTTGAAGCTGTCCTAAGCAGGGACAGGAGCTGGACTCTATGATCCTTGAGGGTCCTTTTCAACTCAGGATGTTCTATGATTCTGGTCCTTTTAGTGGGGCTTGAATGGTCTCAGATAATAACAGATAAACCAGAGCATATTAAGGAATTTACATCTAGTAATAGCTGTGGGTCATGATATTGATTCGTCTGTTCTCAATATTAGTTTATCTGAACTGCACAATGCCCCTTTTCTTGCTGTACATGTTAAAGGTTGGTCTTGGAGTGATTAGTGACATTTTGCCTGGGAAATTTGTTATTAGAACACTGACCTTGAGCTTAATCTGGTATTTGAGCTTTGTACTGAAGCCATTACTGTACTTTGGGTACCATCTCGTGGACACAACTAGCAATTATGTTTCTTCCTCTGAGAGGTTTTTTATGGAGGAGATACAGAATGACACCTTTGCTACCTTCTTCTGCGATGTTTCCTCCTTCATTACAATAACTTTCCAGTACCTTGAACATGCTTCTATTGGTGCCTCTCAGGAATATTGTTTCAGTTTTGTCTAAGGTTACTAAACAATTTAAGAATTATGATTCAGAGATCTGCCCCAAGAATGGCTAGTCAGTCACAGGCCATCAAGTCCAACCATTCCTATCTGCCACTAAACCATGTCCCTGAGCACCTGTCTACCCATCTTTTTAAATAACCTCCAGGCATGGTAACTCAACTACCTCCCTGGGCAGCCTGTTCCAGTGCATGGCAGATGGGAGAACATGGGCAGGTATCTAGAGAAATTTTCAACTCCAATGGTATGAAACTCCACTCCTGAACAACTACAGGACCACGAAGAAGTGACAGAATATTTAAAATTAAAAAAAACACTGCAGTTCTCCAAAGACACATGACTTAGGCTGCTGTGCTGGGCCCTGGCCAGTATCTACCAAAAATTACTTGATATTATACAGCACCCTCAGGGAGAAGAGAGGGAAGCCCAGCCACCAGGCACCGCAGCTGAACCAGAGAATCAACTTCTGCCAGTATCAGTCATCCCTATACACGAGAACAAATGGCCACAAAAGTCAGCTTGCTTCGTAAAGGATGACAAAGCAGGGCCATCACAAGAATGGGAGGAAGAGGAAGAACCAGAGGTAACCACCTGGCTCCCACCTCCGAGTGAGCTGTGAAATATGTGAAAACAGTTCAGCTGACTTCCAGGCCAGCACACTGTTATCTGGCTGTTCCAATGCTGGGACAACAGGGCCAGTAGCCTGGAATTAGAATGGAAGAAAGACAAGTAGCTGTGATCCCTGTGACTGGAAATGGGGACAGAGACCATCAGCCTCTGGAGGTGATTCCTGCATGAAAGCAAGGCAGCCTTTTAAGGACAACATTACATGTCACCCAGGCAAGTAGACCTCCATGGAGAAACACATCCAGTGCCTCAGGGACTTGCCATGCTGGAGGTGATTTATAATGATCAGGTTAACAAGCAGTTACCCACAGACACAGATGACATCTGGTGCACACTATCCATGTGGTAGAAGTTTGCATGGAGTGCACAATCGTCATATGCCAATTCACTGGCAGTACTGGCCTGGAAAGACAGAGAGTCACAAACTGTGGATGAACTGGTTGGCCAACTCTGACAACTCAAAATCTCTCTTCCTCTCTACAAGCCTGTGTTTTGGCTGTGAACAAACTGTTCAAAAAATCCAAAAAACATGTTTGAAAAACTGTCCCAAGAAGTCCAGCAACTCAAAGAGCATGGTGTGGAGAAACTGTCCCAGGAAGTCCAGCAACTTAAAGAGCACATGCCCAGTTTCTCACCTGTATGGACCACTGAGCTATTAGGAGTAAGTGTTCCTCTGCTCAAGAGAAAGGTATGCACAGCAAGACCTCTGTTTGCCTGTGTGATTATGGAGAAGACAGGAGGAAGTAGGATGGAAAATCTACCTTGACCCTAGAGGGATGAGTACAAAAGTTTCAAGGAAAAATGATTAAAAGAAAGGAGGTTCTTCCAGGAAAATGACACTCCAGTCTCCAGTGCACAGTTCCCTAGAGTAGGAGGGCTGATCTTGCATTCGATCCTCTTGAAGGTGCGTCTGTCTCATATTTACCAGAAGTGAGGAACACATACTATGGCCAGGATGAAAGGAGTCCTGCCTCCAGCCAGAGGGAAGAGAGGGACAACCAGGGTTATCAGACTGCCTGGATTCAGTGGCCTGGCACATCAGATCAACAGGAGTATAATGCACCACTGCACAACGTCCCAGGTCTCAGCTTCATGGCACAGGTATTGGATCAGGTATTTGATGCTCTTCCAGGCTTTCAGGATCCCCCATCAATCCAGAAACACAGACAGGTGCTGCCCCTTTATAGCTTCATAGTTTAAATATTTATCAAAAGCAACTTCCAAAGCAGAAAGAAACAAATCTACGGAAGTTTAACCTATCTTGTACACTTAAAGTGCTCCAGTTTCTTACACTTCTCTTGTTTTGTCAGCTGGTGAATTCAACAAGTTTTATGTATTTAAAGATAATAAATACTACGTATCAAGCAGAGCACGTACTTAAATTTGAGTAAACAGAAGAAATTGTGCCTGCAGAGAAGAGTATTCATCCTATCTTTCTAGGAAATGTATCCTTCAAGAAGCTGTGATTAGCAGACTTCATTTTCATCACCACCATTTCAACTCAAACTGCAAGAGTCCTAGGTTGGGCCTGCTTCTACCACCTCAATCAGTCAACCAGCTGAGGAAGTACATACTAAAATACATTAATTTAATACAGGTAAATTAAAGTATTTCCTCCTAAAAGGAAGTTACTACTTTTACAAGCTGTTTCTGCACTTCAATAACGTTGGCTTTTAGTATTTAGCGGGTGTTGGTGTTCAGTAACGCTGCAACTTCAGTGGTCACTCTCAGAGAGCTAAGCATCAAACACGAATATTTAAATGTATTGAAAAATTTTAACCTGCATAATACTTCTCAAAAAGGGAAAAAGTCATGTTTTTGTCAAGGCATCCAAGATGCCTTAAAAGTAAATAAAATTTGAAAATAAAACCTAATATCAATAGAACCTCATTATCACAGAGACTGCAACAGAGGTCACACAGATTAGAGCTCAGAGAAGGCAACACATCAGTAATTCATTTAAACTGATGCTTACTTTACTGACATTTTGAAGTAGAACCCTGTTTACACCACAGTTATAACACACTGCTTTTAAGTACTGGATTGCACAAATTTCTACTTCTTAGTAAGTTACCCGCCCCTTAGGAGGCTGCTGTTCCTTAACCCTCTAACATCCAGATGAGTAGCGCACACACAACTGGCAAAATCAAGTGAGCAGAAACTTGCACCAAGAAATGTCAGGGAGCTGTGTTTGCTGTGCTTGCCAGAACGATGCCAAGCAACAAACCCACTACTATATAACAGGTAAAAAGCTTCAGCTTCTTTCTACCTATCACGATTTTTTAAATAGGGGACTCAAAGAAAACTTCTCTATATACACTGGACTGAATAATAACACTTTACTGAGTAGTTTTGATACTAATATTAAAAGTGGGACTTATGATTTGGAGTTGATTTAATACTTAATGAAAGTATTTCACCCTGGCAAACAAAAGCATTAGCTGTACTCAAGGGTTTTGTTGGCAGTGATTACTCAATTTTGTTATATATACTGTTGTCAGGGTAATATTAGCTGAGAGCAATTGCAAGACTTTGTTTATTTGTGACTGCAAGACTGTAATCAGAATTTGGGACAGGCATTTTACATACAATATATTTGTATGCACCACTACCTTTCCTCTCAAGCTGATTTTGCATTACTGTACTTATACTTGTTTGGTAGGAGAGTGTTCTCCATAAACCCAAACATGGGGGGAAAAAACCACAAAACACAACCAATTTTAAGGAGCCAGGAAAAGTATGGTCTCAGAAATATAATACAAAACAGTTGCTGTCAATATTTTGATCAGTATTCATAAAGCGAAATGCCAGCTTTTATTTCTTCATTGAAAATGGGAGTATCTTTAAAATATGAAAGACCTAATTCTCCACTTTCAAATAAATTCTTTTCTGACCATATTCTCCTCTTCCTTTAATAGTGGGGCTAGGATATTTTGTCTGCACAAAAAGAAAACATCAATTTGAATAATTTGAAAACATAATTTGAAGCTCGGTCATAGGTAAACAGGTTTGCGATTTAGATTTGTGAGCTGGTACATCTACACTGCAGTCAATTTGTATTATGCCACCTGATTAAACATACTCGAAGACTGTTTCAGAACAACTAAAAGCTGTAGGAAATGCTAGGGGAGATAATCTGATGTGGCAGACTGGGCTACCCCAGGAATGGGCATACACCGGCCACTGTCACAGTCAGAAGCATGTGACAAATTTCCTCTAATTTCTGAGAGCAGGTCAGGGGAGGAAGGTAGTAATATCAACATCACCCTCAAAAAATAATAGGACAGCCTTTCCGAAGCTAGATTGTGGTTAAGAATGGGAAGCGTTGAGGTATGTTTTGGAACTGACTTCCTGTTCAGACTCTAAACCGTACAATTCATGTCAAGAGCTAGCACCTTTACGTTACAGTAGACATAAGTCAACCCACCAGGTTTATGGTAACAACTCCTTCAGTGGCGGAGCTACACAACAGCTCCAGTTTCAGGACTCCTGTGTAATTTGTTAGGCAGTATAAATTTCCAGAAATTGAGCCTCACAGAAATCACTGAGTCAAAGCTGCCAAATGTTCAAGAACATCTGATGTTTTGCATCATTGGCAGCTTCAAGTTTTAAATAAATGTGACAACTGAAGCAAAACAATACACAGACTTACAAGCGTCTCTCAACAATTCTGGCTGAAGTGGACCTCAGGAGGCTTCCAGTCCAACTTCCTCCTAAAATTGCAGTCAATATTGATTTCAGACCAGTTCATGCAGGGTTTTGCCTGGTCAGATCTCAAAAACTTCCGCGGCCTCTCTGGATAATTTATTCATATACTGCCCTGCATCAGACAGCTTCACAGTTCAGAATTGATTTGGGGTTTAAGTAATTATAGAAGACAATGACAGGTAGATCTACCCAGAAGGTATGTCCAAACTCTCTGGTCATACAGAAATCCATCTGCCACCAAACTCCCTTTATCTCCTCATCCCTTTACAAAAAGTTGTGGTAGAAAACTATGCGAATTGCAAAATATTAATGTCAGGGAAACAACAAAATGACGCAGATAATAGTCTGTGGAGCCACAGTCCCACCAGACATCCAATATTTTTAGATGTTTTCTTTGGAGGAAGAATATAAAAGAGCAGATAGTTTTACCATTTCCCCAACTACCATGTTTAACTTATATTCTAGCAATCAAGTAACCTGTTTGCCCTTTGTGCACCCTTCTCAAGGAAACAGCACTCTAGTGATATTGCTACTGGAACAGCAGGCTGACAGGTTTAACAAGTCAGTGCTTGTATACATGTCTTGGGAGATACCCACACCCAGGTAGCCCCAATGTGCTTACTAGGGTGATAAATACCTGTTACAGCCCACACCTGAGTTTTAAAGAAGTACAATCCTCTGGCTAGCCGACTGTGATGTTTTCCCTGCATTTCAGAAATGTAAGGTTTTGTTAATTTTTCCATCCTTTGTTGCCTCCAATCTTAATTTCTTCCAATTATAGATCCTTTTCCTCCCTTTTCCTGTGCTGGCCTGTTTCCTCTTACTGTCCACTCCTGTGAATGTTTTTTTTTCCCAGCTGGTTTCCTAAGGAAATAAGGTATGTGTGATCATATTGTTTGGCAGTCTGAGTCCATTCCTCCTGCCTGGTACATTTGGTCCCAGCTAAGACCCTTAATATCCCCACTGAAGTTGTCCAAAGATACCAGGTTGATACAAGTTTTATAAAAAATCTGGCAGTGAATAGGAAAGCCACCCAGTTAAAGAAAGGCTACATAGGAAAAAATCACCTGCTCAGCTGGACAACCAGTACTTACTAAGGTACAGAGCAAACATACCTCACTGTCCCTAGTCATAGAGGGACAGCAGAGCCACGCTGGCACAGAAGAGGAAAGAAACAAAGCATACAGCAGAAACGGGAAGGTAGTGCAGTGGCAAGGGCAGGGGTTTATTCCATCGAGCATGGTAAAGGTGGTAGGTCCCAATTCTACTGGAAGCCAAACTTCATCATAAGTTGTGCTATTAACAACCAAACAGTGATGCATTCTGTGTTCTCTGACACATCGTCTGCTGGACACTTGACTTCTGCCATGCCCTCTCTCCTGATTTTATGACAAAGATACACATCACTTCACTTGCTCTGCACCTCTTGCACAATGATCTGATTCTTCATCATTCATCAACATCCATTAGACAAATCCAGCATTGCAAGACTTTGGTTACCATTACAATGACCCAAGCTCCAGTAGTGTAAAAACCTGAGAAGCGCAACCTAGCTACCTCTTGCAAAGTGCCAACAGGCCTTGTAGAACAGCCTCTTGACACAGGACGCAGCTCCCCATGCTGTCAGAGTCCCCTTTACTCCCCAAACAAGGCCATCCAAGTTTACAGTGCCTGGCCAGTGAGTATTTCCTAATTTTAAGATGTTCTCTTCTGACAGTGTTTATCCGCAGTGCAATGCCAGCAGAAATAGACACGTACACTAATACACCACCAAGAAAAGTGGTCTGAATCTTCTTGAGGCTGACTGCCAGTATTTTTCAAGAGAATTAATAAGTGGTAACTTCATTATGACATTGAGGATTGTATGGTGATACTTAATCTTACATACAAATACTTTTAAAAACCCTTCTCAGAAGGAGCAACACAAAAATTTACATCCATTTGCAGTTATGACCATGGATTTTGCTTAATTTTATGAATGCTTTCTGATACATGTAACATAAGAGTGCCCAACCACTTTCAATCAGACACCTTGCTGACTCTTACCAGAACTATTAGTTTGGAGAAGACTTAGATTATATAATCACATGTGAAATCCTCAAAGGTTTGAAAGGATAAAACCTTCATACTTTCAGGCATAAACCAAGACTAAGTGCTCACAGTTTCTGCACTGTGCTCCACAGTTACAGAAGAACCAACCCTGGCATTCAGAATTTGTACACTAGTTTGCAATAATTGCATAAAAAAATTATCAACATGCTAAAGGGTAACAGCACTGGGAAATGTTTTGAAGAAAACTATTGAGTAGCCATTCTGGTGCTGATCCTATTACTGTTACTACATTTGCCAGCAGAACAATAAGGCATCATCCATGTTCTCTCCTATTCACTAAGCAGCCTTTTTCATGGTAAGCCTCAAAAGCAAGTGCCACATAGAAGGACCCCATCCCTAGCAACACACTACCATATGCAACTCATTGATGAAGGCTACCAGAAACACTTAACAACTGGCTATCTGCTCCACTAGCCCATTAGCTGCTCCTCATGCTTACAACGAAAGGACACCAGAGGATTAATACTCAAGATTTGTATAAACAAATACTGAGGAACAAGCAGATAGTTCCAAGTAGTCCAAGGGACAAATGCATTGCCAATTTAACTCCTGTCAAAACCACATGGCTTGTCTTTGAGAACTAAATAGCAACAGAGTTCTAGCAAGTGAGAGGAAGTAAGTGTTGGCTTATATATCCAAGAATCAACATCAAATGTCTATTCGCTGTACTCATACAGATGTAAGACAGTAGGTCAGGTAAAATAACATATGCCAGCCAGGTAATGACATATGCTAATGCTACAATGGATGCAAACACAAGGGAGAGGCAGCTTATATCTGAGATCTAACAGGGAAGGAAGCTCACTGCCCAATTTCTCATCTTGTGTTACTGTCATGGAATCATCCATAATTTAGGAAACTACAACTTGGGCTGTACGATCAATTCAGACAGCATTTCTTCCCCTCTGCCCTTTTTTTTTATTCATATCGAAGTTGATCTTGGAAGATGGAACTACAAGTACAAGACTGAAGAAAAATGTGACTGAATAGTATTTAGTTATGGAAACCCAGAAGTGACTCATCATCCACACAAGCTTGGTGCAGCATGCAACATTTTGGCATACAGCTATCAGGACACAGACTTATTTAAGAAGGATGACACATTTTGAACAAGAAAACATGTACCCTTATGAGCACTAAACAGGACAATTCAAAAGAACACCCAGCTGCTTGAGATAAGGTTGTAGCCCAGCTCTCGCAGGAGAATTCCAACAGCTCCTGGAGAAACTGTGACTGTAGTCCAGTTTTTCATGCCTCTTTCCAACTTATCACATTTCTTTGTGCGAGGGAAAGCCACCACGCCTCTCTAACCTTTCCCTAAGGTTTACATCTCTTTTTGGATACTACAAACCAAACATGGATTCCCTGGTATTCTATGAGACTCTTCAGCCTTCAAGATTTCACTGACTAACTTATTATGTGGAAATCAAATCATGTCTTCAAGATGTGACTTTCTGAAGAGACAAATACCAGATCTTGCTTCTACTTGTATTTCATAAGATTCTCAAAGGTGGTACTTTCTTTCCTCTCAAGTCTGGCTAAAAAAACGCAAGGAAAAGATTACTATTCCACAATAAAGAATCTTTTCTGCTCTAGATTAACTGTTGATATCCAATGCCTTGAGTTTCATCTTCAGTTCTTTTATTTTCCTCAAGACATCATACCCAGCCCAGAAGACACATGCATATCAAGTCATAAAAGGGCTCTCCGAATTACAGATTTTCCCTGAGACTGCCTGGCAACTAGACATTTGAGACAGCTGAAAGTGGAGCTACATGACCACTTTAATTCAGGAAATCCATTCTGCTGTCGAAATAGTTCCTCCTTGCTTCTTCCCACCACACTCCACTCTATTGTCTGGATCTTCATTAGCATTCACGTGGTATGACAGACCAGGAAGCATTTCCAGGCAACAGCTAACTCGTCTATCCCATCTCATCCCCTCCCACTCAACCATTTACCCAAAGTGACTCACACACAGCTGTGACACTGAAGCCCCAGCCTAACACAAGCAGCAGGACAAGGCTGGGGAATGGCAAAATGGCCTTTTTTGGAACTGATGTGGATCTGCCTTGGACTGCTGTGCGCATGGTAATGCTACGCAAGAATCTGTTTGGAGCCAACCTATGGCATATTAGGACAGGACCTTCCTAGATTCATGTCAAAACATTGTACAATATGGATGGCAGCAGACGCAACAGAATTCAATTTCTGTTTAATATAGCTTTATTTAAACCCAAATTTTTCTGTACTCCTAGTTCAGGGACAGAATTTGCAGGTGTTGGAGAGACCATTTAAGTCACAGCAAATGAAGATCACATATTGAAGCACATCAATTGCTTAAGGCTTCTTCACGAACCACTAATTCCAAGCAGTAAAATTTCAGTGATTCAATTTCTTTCAGTCCATTACAAAGCTGTAAATATTGCTAAAATCCATTCGGTTTACTGCATGATGAATAATCTACAGTTAATTATTTTCTGTAGGACAGTTTGAAAATTATGATTCCTCTTTAAAACCTTGTAATTTCTTTTTCAGTTTCAAACTAGAAATTAAGAAAATCTCAAATTGGAGCTCAAATTTCAGTAACATGAATGAATCCAAATTTCAGACCCAGCATCTCTTTGCACAGCCTGCTAAGAAATAAAACAACTGATCACCACGCCTCGCCAAGCTAACGTCACATATACTTACATTAAGAAGCTAAAACTTTGCTCATACACTGATGATCTAAGTGGTAATTTTCAGACTGCGTGCTCTATCTCATCTTAAAAGTATATGCTAGCAAGAGAAACAGCATAATCATTCCATCAATAATTTACAGTAAACACACACCTTTTGTTTTCTACAGATACATGCAAGATGTTTTCTCATTACTAAAAACTTAAGACATGCATTGTGCCACAGAACAACTCATACATCACATTGGTGCTTTATTTACCACATGCCACCTCCTTTATTTTAAAGGTGAAATGTTTCTATTAATAGAAAGTTCTTCATGACAAAGCAACCTACACAAACATAGTGACAGGAAAATCCACTCCCCCTTTTTTCTGTTTATACATTCAGAGTGAAGTGAAGATGTAGTTCAATGATACCACTGAAGTGGGTTGCTGGGACCAGAGGGGTAGTTTCACAAGATTGCTCCCTCACATCAGCTGCACCAAATCCAGCTGGTCTCACCTCACTGATCCGATTCTGCTCACTAAACCAACAGAAAACTAACCTACCAAAATATACCATGCAACTATCGGCCTGTAGTTTAACAAACTGCATCATCATCACTCAAGGGCTGGTAGAGGCTGCCACACCGGCACAAGCAAGAAGGGTAAAGGAGCACCGCTCTTTTTCATAGGTAGTCACCTTAAGTAACACAGACCCAAACAAGATGGACTACCCACACAACTGCCTTCGCAGCAGTCTCATTGCTGCAGAGGGAGCCGAGACAAATGACAACCACCTTCTTTTTGCTACTTCAGTTCTCAGCCAGATTAATACCATTAACTAGGAAAAGAAAGACTATGGCGTTGAGGCTCAACATCACCTTAAAGTGCTACAGAACTGCACCTGATTGTTTTTTGGGGTTTTTTTTTGATGGCTCAAGGGTGCAACACTATGCATACAAATACCCTGAGCTGTTTTTCAGTTTCAAGAGTCCAGATAGCAGCAGCTACTGTAAAGCACAGGTGTGGCACATCTTTCTGTTCACTCTGCTTCCCCTTAAGTGGCAGCAGGCAGGAGGACATTTTCTCAGACATTACTCACCTCATTTCAGAAGTTCCTTAGAGATCTAGATCTAATTAAAAGGTCAATAAAAGTCAGATTTTTGCTGTAGGAAAAGGCCACAAAGACATGCGACAAGCAATTGCTGCAACCATGCACAAGAATATTTGGAGTAGCTCATTACTCGGAGGCAGAGAAGAGGGGGATAATTTTTAAACCTGCACCGAATACTAACAAGTCCCATGTTAAGATTAGCTACACATTATAGGGGCAGGCTCAGAGAGGCTTTATTATTATTAAAAATACTTCCAGCTCTTCAGCTCCCTCTCTAGACCAGGAACTCTGCAGCTAAAGCCATTCCACCTTGCTCTACTCCTTCTGATGCCCCTGGCTAGAAAGGATGAAGAGAAAGACCATTTACTGTAGCACTATTTTCACTGACTGTGAGTGCTAGAAGTCAGTAACAACATAACGAAGGGCAAGCAGGGCATAAGGAGCAAGTGGAATTAGTCTCCACAGTCAGCAAACCGCAACAGAAAAATCCCTGGGTTGGGTAGTATTCAGAAGGCCAGTGCATCTCCAGAGAGAAGAATGCTTCCTGACACTTACTTGCTCAGAAAGGACGTAAAGAGAGCAGAAAGAGAAGAGAAATATATCTCACAGTCTTCCAAGGTATGATGAAAACTTATCCAGAAGAAGCAACATGCCTCTCATTTGACCATGCATCTTGACTCAGCACATTTCAAAATTTGTCTATACTCATCCCCACACTCTAGAGCGAGTCCAGAGAAGAGCAACGAAGCTGGTGAAGGGGCTGGAAAACAGGCCTTATGAGGAGCGGCTGGGAGAGTTGGGGGTGTTTAGCCTGGAGAAGAGGAGGCTGAGGGGAGACCTCATTGCTCTCTACAAATACCTGAAGGGAGGTTGTGGAGGGGAGGGAGCTGGCCTCTTCTCCCAGGTGACAGGGGCAGGACAAGTGCAAATGGCCTCAAGCTCCGCTAGGGGAGGTTCAGGCTCAGCATAAGGAAAAAATTCTTCACTGAAAGGGTCATCAGGCAATGGAACAGGCTGCCCAGTGAAGTGGTTGACTCGCCCTCCCTGGAGGTGTTTAAGGTGCAGGCGGATGAGGTACTGAGGGGCATGGTTTAGAGACTAGTGGGAATGGTTGGACTCGATGATCCGGTGGGTCTCTTCCAACCTGGTGATTCTATGATATGCTACAGTTAAAACTGAAAATGGAGAATTAAAGACTACATTTTTCAGGGGAAAGAATATCTACTGGAAATTTGTGAGGAGATCTTAAATCCAGCCTTAGATGCAGATTTCTAGAAACAGCTTCAAACTATGGTACCTAGATCACTGGTAATACAGAATTTTTTTTTTTAAGTGCTCATGGCTCAAAATGCCCCAAAATGTCAAGTTGCAGAATGAGAAGTTTGCAGAATTCAGGAATTCTGTCATAGAATGATGCCCATTAAATTTAGCAGTTTTCTAAACAGCATGAATGAATTAATTTGAAGTTTCAAAGAGACCATAATAAAAACCCTTGGTATTAAATTAGAATAAAAATCAATCTAAAGTTGGCTTGGAAGTAGGGGGAGGGAGGCTTGAATAGACATTGAATAGCCCTGAAAGAAAGCATTCTGTATAAATAAGAATCACAGAATCACAGAATAACCAGGTTGGAAGAGACCTACTGGATCGTCGAGTCCAACCATTCCCACCAATCCCTAAACCATGCCCCTAAGCACCTCTTCTACCCTAACCTTAAACACCTCCAGCAACGGTGACTCAACCACCTCCCTGGGCAGACCGTTCCAATGCCTAACCACCCTCTCTGTGAAGAACTTTTTCCTAATCTCAAGCCTAAATCTCCCCTGGCGGAGCTTGAGGCCATTCCCTCTCATCCTGTCCCCTGTCACTTGGGAGAAGAGGCCAGCTCCCTCCTCTCCACAACCTCCCTCCAGGTAGTTGTAGAGAGTAATAAGGTCTCCCCTCAGCCTCCTCTTCTCCAGGCTGAACAATCCCAGCTCTCCCAGCCGCTCCTCATAAGATTTGTTCTCCAGCCCCTTCACCAGCTTTGTTGCTCTTCTCTGGACTCACTCCAGAGCCACAACATCCCTCTTGTGGTGAGGGGCCCAGAACTGAACACAGTACTCGAGGTGCGGTCTCACCAGTGCCAAGTACAGGGGGAGAATAACCTCCCGGGACCTGCTGGTTACGCCATTCTTGATACAAGCCAAGATGCCATTGGCCTTCTTGGCCACCTGGGCCACTGCTGGCTCATGTTCAGTCGCTGTCAAACAACACCTCCAGGTCCCTCTCCTCCTGGCAGCTTTCCAGCCAGGCTTCTCCTAGTATGTAGCTCTGCTTAGGGTTGTTGTGCCTCAAGTGCAGGACCCGGCATTTGGCCTTGTTAAACCTCATGCCGTTGGTCTCAGCCCAGCAGTCCAGCCTGTTCAGGTCCCTTTGCAGAGCCTCCCGACCCTCCAGCAGATCGACACTTTCACCCAGCTTGGTGTCATCTGCAAACTTGCTAAGGGAGGACTAATTAAGAATACTAAACACACAACAGTTTATATATGTTCAAATTTTCTGTGTCCTTTAAATCAAATCCTTGTCCTTAAGGAAGCCAAATCCTGGAACAGTTAGGAGTGTATTTTTAAAATCCAACTGACTTGGAGAACGACTAAAGAGCTGTAGCATAGCATGTATACGCAAAGCACACAGAACAAGAATCTAAAAACGGAACACCAGCATGCTTTTCCCTAGAAACACTTCCAAGTCTCCAAGCGTTCTAAACGCAGCTGTCCTAGTATAGTTGGGATGGAGTTCTTCCTTCTTGTCTTCTCCTCATCCTACATTTTTATCATGTTTTCTTGCCCAATTTTCCTATTTTAAGTACAGTACACTGAATAACGTCTTTCCCCTGTCTCAACTTTTTGTGCATCATAGAACACACTTTTGGTTTAGTATTTGCAGTGGGTTGGCCCTGGCTGAATGCCCTCCTCATTCATAAATAAGTTATTGCCATTACTTCACTGACTGTTCTTTCCCCCTAAGGTATCTGCACAGTGTGCAGGTACCTCCCAAGAGGATAACGATGCACTGAAACCAGAACACAGTGTGAACAACTTCCACACACCAATCACAAAGCTGAGGGCTCACAAGCTCGGCATCTGAAACAACAACACATCACTTTGTTGATAGTTTATTTTGAAAAATTAGCGCACATTTGACAGAGGAAATGGGTCATCACACAACGATCAATTTGATCCAAGTGAGCCGTTTATTCAGAGTCCATAACACATTTTTATACCTAACTCAGTTAATACAGGCTATTGTTTAGCAGGCTGATTCAACAATTCTTCTTTAGCAACAAGCAATCACTAGTTACATACAATATTTTACTTTCCCATGAGAAACAGCAATGTGAGCATTCTAACTTACAAATCCATAGACTACAAAGTGACAACTCAAGGGCTACCAGGAAAGTTACCTGAGAAAGGAGAGGAGTATTAAGACAGAAACAACTCCCTAATGTTACAAAGAGAAACCTTGAGCTTGTGTAAGAGAAACCTTGAGCTTGTGTATTCGAGGTGTACGTGCAAAGCTGTATGTGCGAAGCCGTGAGGCCTTATGCTAAGGTGCCTTTATTTCATTTAGCATAAGCTGCTCAGTGCTTGGAGTGCTCATTAAATGACCTCTGGTCTGCAACCACCCATCACACATTATAAATTGCTCACATACACAGCCCTTAACCCAAAAGGGTAATGAAGCACTACATTATATTATATAGAACTGTCAATGACTGCCTTCATGACATAGCTGACAGTGGATGTTCTCTGACAAGGATGTCTACTAGACATCTAGAAATCCCAAGAAATTTGAAAAATCTTATTTTCCCAGGAGTTTGCTGCAAGCAATATACTCAAAGTCATAGACATAAATTCATTGTATGGAAAGCTAAGTGTCACTTAAGATGCCCCATTAATAACTACACCCGTCCTCAACTGGACAGCTGGATGCTCTAGAGCAACATCAAGGTGAACATCCACATGCCAGCACAGATGCAGCTGGAAAATCTCACCAGCACAAATGTGCTTTTAGAACTTCCCATTTACAGAGTAAGAACCAATCTGCATTCACTTCCTTCCAGGAATCTTCTGACACAGTACATGGCCTTTGAGAAGACCACAAACAGAAGACGTGACCACATGCAGGAGAAGAAATTTCTGCCAATCTTCAAAATACTTTAAGCTGCTCCAATGTAACTGCAAACTAGTACAGATGCTGAAGTCAACTATTTACAGAGAAAAGCCAAACGGTTGCCTTTCCATTTGCTTATACATCATTTCAGCTATACTCCATTCCTTTCTCTTTTTCCACACAGAATTTAGTATTTTTCTTTCCTAATTTATCTCAGTGTCATCTAAGTAAACCTTGGTTGCTTAGACCATTCAGTGATTGGTTTGGCTCTTAAATAATATTTTCCACTTGCACTGACTCACTTTAAAAACAACACATTCGGTCCCAAACCACAATCTTTTAAGGATGATCAAGTTTTTCATCCTGATACTGCAGTTCAGACATGCTAGTTTAATTTTTGACACTAGTACTGCAGAGTTGAGGCTATGTAATCGTTTTGTTCCATAAACTTCTCTGGAATTCTCAAATGGAAAGAAGTCTGGAAAAGATATTCTCAATATTTATGCCACTTATGTCTTCTTTTGTTTCCAGCCTACATGAAAAAGGTGCTCAGGACTGCTTGTTTAGTAACACGTCATTCTACCTTTGGGTTGCCACTGCTAATCTGGCAAGGGCATGAGTTTTTTAATCTCTTGGTAATTTCATGGCCTTTAAAGTAACATGCAAGCTTCAAGCTGGTGCAACACGAGCCTGACAATGATCTCCAAGACACAGATACAATGCAGTGTTGAGAGGAAGGAAGAACATACTTACAAAGCTCTCATTTTTGTTGTTCAAATCTTCTGTAAAGGAGTTCAAGTTTTGAGGACCATTCCTCTGGAAAACATCCTAATGCTTATACAACCACACAATTTCACTTCTACCATTATTTCTGGAAGATTAACCCTGGTTTCCTGTATAATTTAAATTTTAAAAACAAATTCATAGCACCACCATTTTTAAAAAAGATCTAGGCACATGATATCTTTGAAAAGAAATATCAGGAACAGCTATGTGTTGAATTATTCCCCAGTATTATTTGCATGAGCAGCATGTGTCACTTTATCACGAGTTCTGTTATGGTGCCCAGACTATACCAGAAGTTATTCTTACACAGGAACAAAAAATGTACCAAATGATGTTAAGAAATTTTATGGTATCTGAGTAGTTTGTGGAGTTGCTGGCAAAAGTTCAGCCCTCACTGTCCGTGCAGCTGTTATTATAAAACAAGGAAAAAAAGCTAGTAGCATTTATGACTGTATTGCATGAAATCAAAATTTGAGAAGTTTGCCTTTTCTTAAGAATCACTCTATAAGAAATGCATTTTCAAAGAACTCAGATGTCAATTTGGAGCCTCATCTTTCTTATGTGAACATATTTTAACACATGAAACTCCCCAGAAGTCTGGTAAGAATCTTTAAGTTATTACATATGACAATTTATTCTTCAAGTACCATCAGTTCCATTTCACATTCAAAATCATATTTAACAGATGTTTTAACACGTAAGCTCAACTTAAAGTTTTCCTTAAAGTACAGGCTACCTGGTACTTCCAGAAGTGATAAACATCTAGCCTGACCACTTTTTACAGTGTACTGATCAATATTTAAGACTACGTGATGCTTTTCGCAGTCCCTTTTAATCCATATACTTGCTTATTTTTTATTCTAACTCTGCAAATTTTAATTCAAATACTATGACTCCTCAACAATCTATTTCTGGACAAGTGTTAAAGGATTAGAAGTAGACAGCGTTGATTTCCTCTTCCATGAATTGTTACACACAGCTAAATTTATTTCCTTGCCAATTGATATTTTTTAAAAAATTTTTTAAACACAAAAGTGATAACTAACAGTCTCCACCTCCACCTAAGTCCCTCAGAAAACACAGAGGACGGGTTCTTAAGTGTTATATGGAACATGAGGGGGGAGGGAGAGATGAGAGCAATGAGATTGAAGAAAGAAGTAGGTCTTGCCCATGCTTCTCTCTTGCAGAAACATAATCCATTACCTTCCACCAGCTGTCACCCATTTCAGAGCTCCCCACAGACCTGGAGCACATTTTCCAGTATAGTCCCTGTATTATTTATTCTGTAGCTATTGAGCGTATACTGGAAAGTAAGCACTATTATTACCAATGTGCACAGTGATTCTGTGACTCTGTGACATTAGAGACAGTGACACAAAAGATCATTGCAGCAATGTGTGCACAAGCGTGCACTGCTGTTTTAAAGAGATCAGTGCAAAGTGCCTTCACTAAATAAAATAGGAAATAAGAACTAAGAAGTCTGAACAATGAAACAAAACATGAAATTGAGAACATTAGAGGAAGGTGATACTTCTCAGTTGTTTTAAGCAGCAAAACTCAGACCAAAAAATAAGTTATTGCCATTATTAATAACTACAACATAACACAGTAATCAGTTCTTGGGGTTTGTTCCATTTATACATTGCTCATCATTGCAACTTCCCATGCTATTTTCCATATATCAATATCATCTTGAAACACTGAATTTACTGTGGGTTTTGGTTTGCTAAGTGCACTGTCATCAAGGAGGAATATTAGCAAGTCCAACAAGCTCTTATTTTACAGATGAAATAAAACAGTTATCTCCCATGAGATCTTTACAACTATGAGGAACATTTGTTTCACCCTGCTGTAAGCAACTGCTTATTCAGACTCCTTATATTGTCAAATACAAGGGTATTAGGAACCCTACTAGATTGGAGATCCCTTTATCACATTAGAACATGTCCAGCAAGACAGGTGACCCTGTATTTTCTGCAAGGCAAGAATCAGGCTCACAGTCATGCAAGGATTGCAGGCTCTTCTGACAGCTCCATGTAACTAAGTTTTAAAGTACTTCAACTGATATCAAGGCTAACAACTAGACATAAGGAAACCATGCTTTGGCAAAAGTACTAGACATAAAACACAGGTTCAAAGTTCATGAAGCCTGTTCTGGAAATTCTCTTCCAGGAACAAGGAAACTGGCGCTGTCATTAAATACGTGGGAGAATATTATGAAAAAAAAATAGTTTCCTATCACTCACAAGCCTAAAATTTAGTTAAAAACTCATCAATACTTACTTTCAGACTATGTGGTAAAATGCCAAGCAAATGAGGTAATCATCTGAGATTACAAAAGAAAAAAAAAATTTTATATCTGTTATGTCAACTACTTTATCTGCAACATCAAGAAGATTCTATTTCACACATTTATTTTCATTCTGAGAAGTATGAGAAATATTTTTTTTCTCTATTAAAGCAGCCACGAGGCTAAATAAACTTGATAACACAGGGGGGGGAAAAGAAAGACAACAACGAATCACAGAATAATTTTAGGTTGGAAAGGAACTCTGGAGATCAGAGTCCAACCTCCTAAAGTTTGAGATAACATCAAAGTTCAGTCAGGTCACTCAAGGCCTCATCCAGTCGATGTTTATACCCTAGGATGGAGAAACTATCATCCCTCTGGATGCCTCTTCCAGTACCTGACCATCTTCAATGGGAATTATTTATTTTTCCATTACACACAGTCAAAATCCTCCCTACCACAGCCTGTGTCCATTGCCCCTGTTTTCTGGCGGTGCACCTGAAACAAGTCTACTTCTATTCTCTCCAACCACACATCTGGCAGTTGAGGATTATGATCAGATTTCTCCTTCTCCAGGCTTGCCAAATCTAGGTACCTCAAGGCTTTTCTTGCACATCATGTGCTTCAGGCCTCCAACCACACCAGTGGTTCTCTGCTGGACTCAGTTTCCCAGTGCTTTTTTCTGTACTGGGAAGCCCAAAACTGGACACAGTACTCCAGAAATGACCTCGCAAGTGCTGTAAAGAGCAGAATAACCACTTTCCTCAACCTGCTGGCTATACGCTTGCTGTTGCAGTTCTTATGCAGGCAGCTTCAATTTCTACAACGAACTACTGACTTTTTCAGCCACATATTCACCAAGATTTTCAAATCTTTTTCTGCAAGAGTGCTCTCTACTTGGTCATTGTCCAACTTCTACAGCTCCACAGTGCAAGACTTCGCACTTGTTATGCTGAACTTTGTAAAGTTTTACAGTGTGAAGGAAATACAATGCTAGTAAACAAAAGGTAAAGTGTAGAATGTAATCTCTGCTATCCCCACCCTCAAAAAAGTGCCTGAAAGATTAAACAAAACCTTTACAATGTTTAATATCACCCACAAGTACAGGAAGTTTATAACTAGACTATCAGTAACTCTGATTCTGTCAGAATCAACCAGGGCACTTCTGCTTCTGACTTGAGCCACTCAAATGTATGCACACATTTAACTTTGAGGAAAATTACCGCAAAGCTCTTTCCTAAAAGAGTAAAAGCTTCTCCATCACTGATTTTTTTTTTAAATGATCCCCTCTTCTTCTCAAAGTGTCCAGTCTTTCATCTTTTCAATTCACACCAAACACAGTCAGCTTTAGGATACACAAGCATTGATTATTTCCAGCCATGGACTTGGATCAGACTAGCTCTTGCCTGCCTGGGTCAAGCCTGAGCACTACAGTCCTATTGGTACAGCACTGCATGCAATCCAGTAAATCCTACTGGCCTACAGTAACATATACAGAGCAACAACCACAGATCAGTTGCCTTAATAACCTGTAATACTTCTAAGGCTAAGATAAAGACAGCCTGTGGGCTTGATACAGCCTCCGGTTAGGTATCCCCACTGTATGTTGTCCTGTATAATTTTATCTAGAATACCAGGCCACAGTTTAAAATCTGTTTGATACTGTCATTATTCCCAACTTTAATATTAACTGTCCAGGAAACCAAAGGCTGAACTTGCTAGCAATGGATATTTTCAGTTACATAAGGGAGTAAGTTGAAACGGTCAAACTTAATTCCTCCATGCAGCAATACCACACCACATTACTATGGCATTTTGCTACAACTAGTTAAAGCTGGTCTGGGAGGAAAATGTTTGTGCTTCTTCCCCGTGACACAACAGGCTAACTCATCTGCAGCTTCTCAGAAAGATGAAGCGTTGCGAGTTTAGGAAAAATACCATCTTACCCATAAAAAGCAGTAAGATTAAATACCACAGACTCCAGCCTTCACTCTGCACTTATAAATCAACTTCTAGCGGTTACTAGTTACCAGTTATTCCATGAGGACCTTTAGATGACTTAGCCATTCGTACATGTAAACATTTTCTTCTCACAGCCTCTTGTAATAAGCCATATAGGGTGAGGTTCTGAATCACAAAAAATGTAGTTTCCTTTTTTTTAGGTGAGTAAACCCATGAGAGGTTTGCAAGGCAACAAAGCTGTCCTAAAAGGAAAGACTGATCTCGAGTGCTCACTCAGATCCCACCCTTGCTTTAAAGCACACATAAACAAGAAAGAAAACACGGACAGATATTACATTCCCATTTCACTCATAGTGCAAATGATCACACACTAGATAACAGAAACTAAATTCCTTAAAGTTTTCAATACAAACTTCTAACTTGAGTATACCTAGCCATAGAAAAGACACGTCTGTTACTCTTGTCTGGGTCCACAGCTCAAGAACAGTCAGAAGGCTGCAGAGCACACACAATAAACGTCCATTTCCTAGTGCTAACAAGAGACAAGGAGAACACAGCCACATAACCCATCATACACAGAAACAGGGGCAGGGGAGGAAGACAACACATGACGACCCAACTAATCCTTATCAGAGGAAAGGCTAAATTTAAAGACTAAACATGTGTCTTAAAAAGCAAACCTTAGGAAATATATTTCAAAATGATAATAGGATCTTCATGCCTAAAGTCACCCTCCTGCTGTTTCTACTTTGCCTTAATTACAGGAAAATAAAGGACAGAACTCAGAACACTCCAGCTTTCAGCATTGATAATCCAAGTCACACGGGCAGCAATAAAGCTGGCAGCACACAGAAAAGCTCCATGAAGAAGCCAGCTTTCAAGGTAGGGGAGGCAAAATTCAGATTGCAGAAGCAATGCTGTACAGCAGCAGAAATTCAAAGGCATACAGGCAGTGGAGATGATCCCCATCCACCCCCAAGGTACACATGGGTCTCTGGAAGGTGAGGGAATCAGGTACAGAGAAATTCCTCAGGACACGGGGGGAAAAAGGTTTCATATGCCCCAGATGTATTACCATGTAATTCCTAGGAACCTCTTCCTTCCTCAGGTGAGGAGAGATATTTCCCACAACCCATTTAACACAACTCTGATAGGGATCCAAGTTTTTAACACCTCCTATTGAAAATAACAGGTTCTGCGCTGAGACATAGTATTTGTTGTCTTCTCTCCAGTACTGTTTGGTTTAAACCCACTTAGGACATCACCTATTGTCACCTATGAGTAGCGACTCAAAGCTTTTCACTAAGTCTCATCTATCCAAGGAAGGCATACAGTTTGGACCATTACTAGCAAGGAAATCATAATATCCTGAAAACCTCCACAATCCTATGGCGGTTGCTACATTGTGGGTAAAGTTACACCATCTATAAAAATACTGAATCCATGAACTACACAGTCCCAAACAAAAGCACAACATTGCCAGAACAGCTGAAACACTCCTTTAAGATCCAACTTTCACATATATATGTAAGCGAGTTTCATCTTATTACTTCATCTTCCACTGATTTTTTGATGAAAATTAAAACAACCCAGGTTTAAGCCAAGACAGAATTCTGTATAGACTTTGAAAATCCTGAACATGCATGTCTCATTGGACTGGCATAAACACATTTCAAGAGGACTTCACAAAGCAATCACCCATAGAATCACAGAATCACCAGGCTGGAAGAGACCCACTGGATCATCGAGTCCAGCCATTCCCAGCAATCTCTAAACCATGCCCCTCAGCACCTCATCCACCCGTGCCTTAAACACCTCCAGGGAAGGTGACTCAACCACTTCACTGGGCAGACTGTTCCATTGCCTAATGACCCTTTCAGTGAAGAATTTTTTCCTTATGTCGAGCCTGAACCTCCCCTGGTGGAGCTTGAGGCCTTTTCCTCTTGTCCTGTCCCCTGACACTTGGGAGAAGAGGCCAGCTCCCTCCTCTCCACAACCTCCTTTCAGGTAGTTATGGAGAGCAATGAGGTCTCCTCTCAGCCTCCTCTTCTCCAGGCTAAACACCCCCAGCTCTCTCAGCCGCTCCGCACAAGGCCTGTTCTCCAGCCCCTTCACGAGCTTCGTTGCTCTTCTCTGGACTCGCTCCAGAGCCTCAACATCCTTCTTGTGGTGAGGGGCCCAGAACTGAACACAGGATTCGAGGTGCGGTCTCACCAGTGCTGAGTACGGGGGGAGAATAACCTCCCTGGACCTGCTGGTCACACCGTTTCTGATGCAAGCCAAGATGCCATTGGCCTTCTTGGCCACCTGGGCCACTGCTGGCTCATGTTCAGTCAGCTGTTGACCAGCACCCCCAGCTTTCCAGCCAGGCTTCTCCCAGTCTGTAGCACTGCTTAGGGTTGTTGTGCCCCAAGTGCAGGACCTGACATTTGGCTTTGTTAAACCTCAACCATGTTTGTTTTAATGCTGGAGAAGAATTATAAATAGTGAAAAGGATTCAGGATATATCTGGAATTGATGCTGCTTCTGGTCTTTTCTCTTGGTCTTTTTAGGAAAGGCAGCTATACATATTCAGCCCTCAACAGCACTGCACTTCAGCAAATTAAGAACTACACCTTAACCATCATTAAAGTACACCTGATTAATAACCACCATACGTTTTTAATGATTCAATACTTGGTGAAGGGATCCCCATCATTTTCCAAAGGTCAGACTCCTTTCCAGAGGTCTCAGGTTGGGCATCCAGAGGTACTAAATACATTTGAAGCTTTAGGCCACAGTTAAGTAATAACAGGTTTCAGTGTTAAGACCCTGATGACATGAATGAAAGAAATTAAGGTCTCAGGCACTTGAGGATGCCTAAGGCCTCAGCTGGCAATGATGGATGCATACACTTAATCTGAAATCACTCTAAGTATATCCACAGACATGATTACTGAGGTCTATGCAAAATCAAGGCTTAAGCAAACAGTGTGTAGTTTCCTATTGAAGAAAGCTACATTCATTATAGAGAACAAAGATCTTTATAAATCAAAGCCTGCATTCTGGCAATCTGCATATTCTGATGAGAAAAGTAGAGTGGAATATTTTAGTGTTAGAAGACAGCTAAAGCGAGCAGATCACATTGAACCACAGACCAATTGTACTCAGAAATTCTTTGACCTAGAAAAGCTTTCTAAATTAAAACTCTTTCCTAAAAATAAAATAAAATGCTAGATCTTTAAGCGGATATATTAGTGAGCATGATACAAGTTCTTTGGTAGCTACATCCAGAATATATTGGAATTCTCAACTGTCCCTTGTAAAAGACTTAGAAAATTAATCTCAACTCTGTTTAAAGTATTATCAAAGGCAAAAATAGAGCAAAAAGTTTTAACAAGCCCCTTCTATTTTTCTAAACAGATTTACTTGAGGTCTATCACTCCTATTAATTGTATTAGACAGGGGTAATGAAAAAGATGAACTCATAAGATTTCTCCTAATCCTAGGCACTATGTTCTATTAATGGCTCAGAAAAATTTCTGATTGTTTTGGTAAGTGTAATTCTTTCCTTTTTGTAAAACCCGTCTAAAAACAGCTTGCATGAACAGCCTCAAATAATAAGAAAAGGATAAAATATAGGTTGCATACATCTGAAGAACCTGTAGAAGTTTAACATTCCAAACTAATCTCAGATACAGGTCAATATTTCTAAAATGCAAGCTCAATATATAACCATAAAGTAAAATCCACTTACTAAAAAAAGCTCATGAAACAAGTCTCTGACTCACATAGTTAGAATCATTTATTTCTATTAGTAGGTGAAGAAGAAACTGACTCACTCCCACACACAAATTATTTGCAAAAAAAACTTAGTTCAACTTCATTTGATTTAAAAAAGTTCACTGCCCTGAATCTGCTGACTAAACCAACATCCAAGCCACTTCCATTGATAATGCATAACTGTGCCAACCAAAGAAGTTTCAAGGATGTAAATTAAATATTTCTTTTGCAAAATATTATGTCTTACTGTTACTTATGAAAAAACAATGTGAGAATACTTTAGACTTCTAAGTGAAACAAATTAGAGAAAATATTAGATTTACAGATGCTTACAAAATCTTACTTCTGCATTCTATACCTTACCACGAGAAACTCTAGCTGCACACATTTTCTATATAAGGACAAATTTATCAATGACTTATTTGCCACTTCCTGGGTATAAGCAAAATTAAAATGGAAAATATAGGTCACAGTCATTAACATACTACATAATGCCCCAAGCTCTCAGGAAAGCCTGTTTATTAACAACTTTATCCACAGGAGAAAAGTGATACCAGCTTCCTTCCTTTGGACAGAAAACAGGCTTCACCCACCACGGCTGTCATTTCAACAGCACATACCAATCTCTCATCCTCCAGACCACATTACTTTCCCACTCTTAAAGCATGACTGTGGCATTAAGTGCCAATGTTTCACAGCGTAAAATTTTACAGAGAGAGTCATTAAAAGATACTGCCTCATTCTAAAAACAACAGATCAGAACGTGTGTACTGTAAAGGGTCCATCAGACACCCAGCAAAAGACTTTGAACCGCACACCTTCTGACCACCAGCCCTGACCACAATCGTATTGAAGCTAAAGTGGCTGTCTGGGTTACTCCAATACTAATTAATCCTAACATATATTTTTCAAAAGAACAAAAACAGTTTATGCAACAGACTTGAGAAGCAAAGGCAATCCAAGCTACTGTGCCCCTCTCAACAACAGGGAAAGTCTTCAAGGGAGCAGGTCTCCAGCTGCATTCACACTGCACTGTTCACAAAGAAACCACGACCACCATCAGCATTTCCAGAATCTCTGCAGGGTACCTGTAGCCTCGCCTTGCCCCAGTGAGTCCTCATCCACACTCTCCTACCACTAACTCTAATGTAAGCGATCATAACAGGCTTTGATGGATAGAGGATTGAAGCAGAGGAATTTAGGCCAGAATCTGAAATTCATTTTTCTTGTTCATCGGCCTCTTTCACTACCTGGCCACACTCACTTTGCACACGTGTCCAACAGGCTTATCACTCACTGCACAGCTTCTGCCTGCACAGAGAAAGACATTATGCAAGCTGGCAGAGCCCAAGGTTCATTTCTACATGCATATCTGTAAGCAGGGGATGGGGGGCAAAGACAAAGAGGAATTTAAGCCCTCAAGTCAAGAGAGAGGACATGCTATCGAGTGACAGTTTTTTCACGTGCAATCCCAAAAAGCTGAAGAAATGATCCTCATAAGCAACATTCAGTCTGATAGCTCTAAGGTCATTGCAAAAATACCTAAGAATAGTTTCTGCCTGCTACATGAGCATCACTCTCAGTCACAAATCGGGCCCCCATCCCTATCTAGCACTTATTCTATCACACCAGTGCCTGTGGCAGTGAGAGGACTAGGTCTACCCTGCAGCAAGCTTTGAAGATGCAGGCTGAGAAGAACTCACAGATCCACATATACACTTTTGAATACAACTGCTTTCAGGCTGGGGCAACAGGCTCTACACAATTCTGAAAAAAAAGGTCACCCTGCAAGGTTCTCACATGCCTCACTAGGCATTTTTATTTGCAAGGTTAAGATGCCTTTTTCAGCAGAGCTGGAAGGAGGAGAATGCACGCCTGGCAGTAGACTCGCAAAGTTCACAGAGCCCCCCATCTGCTACAGCATGATGCAAATCTTGAAGTACCAGTCTTTACAGTGACCTGAAGCTGTGAATGACTGCATCAGTACAACAGCAAACTTTCCTGCAAACTTTCCTCTCATATTGCCATCTTTGGCTTCAAGTGCAAGAGGTATATACCCAAAAGTGGCAGCTTGAGGCTAGAGAGGTTGCTTTGAGTGCTCTCCGTGTACATGTCTCCTCTGTAGTCCAGAGTGGGAATATATCACTGTTACTACAACAGCATCCAGTGCCTAGCCTGCCGGATTGCCTTCAAGGGCTTGGCAGCAGCTGCCCAGCCAGTCTATTTGTGCTAATCATCTGCAATCTTCTTTCTTCTCCCCACAGCTTCAGTCCACACTTAAAGTAATTTCTTTTCAGGAAAAAACACCAGCACCCAAACAGAAAAAAACAACATCAAAAGCAGAACACCAGTTTAGCTGGGTAACAGACCTTGCACAAATGGAGAATGCAGAATATAAGCTCAACTCATCAGGAGGAACAGTCCACAAATGTGCCCTGTGCACTTGCTTCAGGATAGAAAAACACTACATTTCAGACCAGTCTAAGCTACTCTGACACTGGTTTTAAGGTGTTCCCACAGAGTGGACTAGTCAGTACATAATCTAGGAGTGAGACATCACTGAATGAACTAGGTGGGGACGTGTGCCATCTTGCCCTCTGTAGCACGCCAGCAATACAAAACAGGGTCAAAGCAAACAAAGGTTGAAGCAATAGTGTCTATGCAGCACCAAGAGCATTTTGAATACAAATAAAGCCCATTCCTTTTAGACTCTTCTTGGAACGTGCTTGCCTACTGGCTGCAAACTATGCCAAGTAACTGTTGAAAAATGGAGCAGTTGGTTGCTCCAGTCCCTGCTGACTGGAAGGAAAGGGCAGTAAGCACCAACCACAGCCAAAGAAGATAACTCCTGAAAAACAAGATGATGTCAGAAAAGCACAAATATGTTGCCAGCCAGCAAGGTGTCCTGTGACCAGCCATTCTAGCACAGGATTATGGAAGATTCAGATCTTTCAGTACAACAGAACAAGAGGCTCCGCTCTGTAAAGAGGAACACACTGTATCTGAAATGCAAAGGACAGGTAATGCACAGATACCTGAGCTGCAGCAATGCTATTTCAGCACTCCTGCCCTCCTCTCCTTATAAGAAACAAGGGACAGCATACATTTTTTGCCAGAAGAGCCTCCTAGGAGATCCCTCTGCAGTGCATGGTCACTCCACAGCACTCAAGCACTGGTGTGCACCATAATCATCCATCTGATGAGTTTGAAGGCCACAGAGCCTCCTCTGTACATGCTGATTGCTTTACACAGCCTTCATTAGTGGCCTGGGTCACCTTCACTGAGGGACATATCTCCACAGTCTACCAGGGCTATGCAGACTATCCTGTAGGCTTTCTCAAGACAGTCCACTTCCAGTATCTCCTAGTGTAGGCTGCTCTCCTAGAACCTCCTAGAGTGCTGGAAGAGCTAGCAGAGATGGTCAAGCAATCTGGCCTCAGAGGCACAAGTGCTGTAGCAGCCCTGTTTCACTGACGACTTTCAGAGAAGAATGAGCAAGTCTAACTAGAATAAATGGGACTCCTCACTATTTCTCACTCGAGAAGCAGCATGCCTAGCAGAGGTTTAAAAGACACTAAGCACAAGTTTAAGAAATTCTTTCATAACATGTAGACATGGGTCTGCTATCTGACAGATTTGGATTCAATTCCCACTATGAATACTGAGTATTATTTCAATATCTATTATATAATCAACATAGTGATATGCAACTGGGTGAGACCTTGTTCAGTATGTGTATTATACCTCCAGTATAGGGGGAAAGTATAGTCTATTTGCAAGCTCAATTCACCATAGGAAAGCTTAAGGCTAAAATGGCAGATTCTTACAACATTTCCAAAATGATGGAAGCCATGAGTCGCCTCAAGGCAAACAGCCACACTCCACACTATTCTATGGTTAACAAATAGGAAGAAGATTTTGAAGAAATAAGTCTGTGGCAGGACTGCCAGGAAGCAGTAGAAGGATTAACAGGACAGAAGTAAGGTGAGGTGCAAGGCTGAATAGAGAGTAGGAGGTATAAGTCTCATCAGATAGACATGGGACTTAAATTATCTGGACTCCCCACTTGCCCTCTCCCACAATCATTGGCTCTGGAACACTCATCCCTTTGTGCTGCTGTCAAAGGGCAGAGATAGCCACACCACACAACTCGGCATCTCCTCTGCTCCCCAGAGCAAGGAAAAAAAAACCTGCCTCAACTACCACACCTGACCTCTTATTTTCTCTTGGCAATTAAGAATGCAAGCAAGTCCATTAGCCATGCTGAATCATTTTAAGGGAATTTTACATGTGTGATATCTCACACCCATTTTCAAATCCAAAATATTAATAGTAAATAAATGCTTGTTATATAGCTTGGCTTAATTTAACCTTAACATCTATGCAGCTTATTTCCACTCTCAGTGATAAGTCTCTACTTTGTCTAAAGGAAATTCCTTCTGTCTCTACTTGATAAAGGAACACTGATGTTCAAAGTATATCCCAAATATTTAACCACACACTCATGCTTCTACAGAAGCACAACAGCTCACAAAACTTGTGCAAATCAATCCAGAATATCTTCTAACAGAGAATCAGTCTGTAATTAAGACTGCACATCATGACATGAGGAAGATCAGCTTGTTTGGCATGATACTTTCCTTATTAGCTGGAGGCAGAAATAAGTTCCTTGTCAGTGGAAATAAGACTGTGAGGGCATTAGGACACAGACAAAAGATGTCTTGCTGTTGGCATTTATTTGTTTTTGACAGCTTGAAGGAAAGGAAGGAGAACATGCTATCAACTGTAATTGGTTTTAAAGGTATTCCTTGTAGTTCGAACATAAATATAGAGCAGTCCAGCTTTAGGCCCATCCCCTTACCATCAAGGACCTGGATTATAAACTTTTATCCCTACTCTACAGCACCAGATGGTAGCTCACATACATTTCAATTATTTATTGAGTAGGCACTTTGTTATACTAGGGTAATCCCACACTGCAGTAAGAACTACACACTGTTTTTATTGCAAGCTATACTTTTCATCAAGTCAGTAACCTTTTTCACATTCAGTGAACACAATAAATAGAATTAAAAGAAGCAATTTTATAAACAATTGGGTAATCAGCCTCCTCATCACACAGAAAATGACAACACAGGGATCAGTCAGTAAGACACAACCACCAGCAGTGCTATAGAAAAAGTATATCATTCTTTGGCCAGCTCCAAATCCTTTCCTCCACTACAGTGCTCAAAGTACCATTGCAGTCCCATTATCACAATTAATAGCTTGTAGGTGATCCCTCCTTCAAGCCATCACCTCGAAAACAAGTGTATAAAAACAAATTGCACTTTACAGACGATGTACAGGGCTCCCACCACAAAACAAATAATCCATGTTCCCCAGGCTGCAGCTTTGTGGGGCAGATGTGATAAAGTGGTTAATTATTCAGTTGGCAATCGCATTACTGACGTCGATACAAGAGTCCAGGAAGTGAATCCTCTTAGTTTGTTAGCGTGTGACAAAGAGTGGTGGTCCCCACAGAAATTAAGGAGAACCAGCTGTCCCTACATGCTAGTGCTCTGGTCTGTAGTGCTGAAGACAGACATTTGCATTTACTGAAGTAAATCGCCCCCTCCCCCTCCCTTAGGAAATCCTTTGTTTTGGTGGGTTTTTTTAAGAGGGCTCTTTAAAAGCCTAATTAACTGTACACACATGGAACAGATGATAAACGGGACAATATTCTCCTTAGCGACAACGTCTCCTCCCTCCCCTCCAATTCTTATTCCATGGAGAAGTTAAGTCACCTTTGTCACACATTATTATTCATAACTTACTCGGCTGAATAAACCAGTCAGCCACCGCGGCCGTTTTAACATAAATTCATTTAGGTATGCAGCAGGGAAAGATCTCGACCATCCGCATACCTATAGCCAATAGTCCTGACTAAAAAGTACCGGATAGAAAATGTTCATCCTCAGCTTTATCCCCAAGTATCCACGTTTTCTTTTGTCAGCACGCTTCGGACTACGGGAGGTTTCTCATTATCGGGCTGCTTAACAGTAGGAAACCATTAAACAAAGCCGTGATAAAGGCTGTCCGGAACCGCCCCGTCCTTTTAAAAACCAAATTAAAAACTGCACGGCTCACGGTAAGTGCCGTTCCTTCCAGACACACGCACGGCCCCAGCCCGCCGCTCCCCCTTCCTCCGCTCCCCCGGGTAGGAAACCCTCCGAGGAGCCCTGGATTAGCCTGACATTTCGGGTTAAGCCGGGCAGGGTTTCAGGCCAAGGACACGCCGGTGCTGTTCCTGCCGCCGCCTGCCAAGCGCTCCGCTCGGCACCGGGAGCGGCGGGGAGGAGACCGGCCGGGAAGGCGCTGCCGGGACGGGCCTCCCGAGCCGGCTGCCCGGGGACAGACACCCCAAACGAGGGCGAGGAGACCCGCACACCCCCCACCCCCAGACACGGGCGGAGGGGATCCCACAAAGACACACACGCATACAAACAAGGGCGGCAGGGGTCGCGCACACCCCGAACAAGGAAGGCAGGGGTCACACCCCCCAAAATAAGGGAGGCAGGAGTCAACCCTCATTCCCTCAAAAGAAGAGAGGCAGAGGTCACCCCCCAATCCCCAAAACAAGGGAGGCAAGGGTCACCACCCCACCCCAAACAAGGACGGCAGGGGTCACCCCCCAAACAAGGGCGGCAGGGGTCCCGCACGCCTTCCCCCCCAAACAAGGACGGCAGAGGTCTCATACCCCCCAAACAAGGGCAGTAGGGGTCCCGCACGCCCCCTTCCCACGCCCAACAAGGGCGGCAGGGGTCCCGCCCGGCCCCGCGCTCACCCCACTCGAGGAACTCGGACACGTATCTGTCGCGGCGGAGCGGCGAGTCGCGGCTGCACTCGGTGTAGACGCCGACCAGGAGGTCGAGCAGGGTCTCCACGCTCAGCACGCCGTCGTGCCGCTGCGGCCCCTCCAGCACCAGCTGCTCCAGCCGCTTCAGCCGCACCTTGGCCGACATCGTGGCCGCTCGGGCGGCGGGGGAAGCCGAGGCCCGGGGAGGAGGAGGAAGGGGTGACCTCCGCTCAGCCGCGCCGCGCCGCCCGCCGCCTCGCGGCCTCGCACGGGCTCCGCCTCAGGCGCGGCCGATCCATGGGCCGGGCCCGGCCGCCCCCGCTGCGCCGCGCTCCGGCCTCTCCCCGGCGGCGGGGAAGGGGCAGCTCCCCCTCCGCCGGCCCCGGACACGCCCACCGCGCGGCGCCCGCGCGCTCCGACGTGGGCAGGGCCGCGCCAAGACCCCCAGGAAGATTGGGCCGAGCGGCGCGCCGTAGCGGGGACAGGGTGTGCCGGCAATGCCCCGTGCGGCCACTCGGCAGATTCGCCGCGGAGGAGAAGGCGGACGGCGTAGCTGCAGCTGCGCGTTCGCATCCGCACTTTCATAGAACCAAAGAATCGCTTGGTTGGAAAAGCACTTGGGGCAAAGCAACCCTGTGCAGCTACAGACTAGGAGAAGTCTGGCTGGAGAGCTGCCTGGAGGAGAAAGACCTGGGGGTGTTGGTTGACAGCGACTGAACATGAGCCGGCAGTGTGCCCAGGTGGCCAAGAAGGCCAATGGCATCTTGGCCTGTATCAGAAATGGCGTGACCAGCAGGTCCAGGGAGGTTATTCTTCCTCTGTACTCGGCACTGGTGAGACTGCTCCTTGAATCCTGTGTTCGGTTCTGGGCCCCTCACCACAAGAAGGATGTTGAGGCTCTGGAGCGAGTCCAGAGAAGAGCAACAAAGCTGGTGAAGGGGCTGGAGAACAGGCCTTGTGAGGAGCGGCTGAGAGAGCTGGGACTGTTCAGCCTGGAGAAGAGGAGGCTGAGGGGAGACCTCATTGCTCTCCATAACTACCTGAAAGGAGGTTGTGTAGAGGAGGGACATGCTCTCTTCTCCCAAGTGACAGGGGACAGGACGAGAGGGAATGGCCTCAAGCTGCACCAGGGAAGGTTTAGGAAAATATTTTTCCCATAAAGGGTCATTGGTCACTGGAACAGGCTGCCCAGGGAGGTGGTTGAGTCACCTTCCCTGGAGGTGTTTAAGGCACAGGTGGATGAGGTGCTGAGAAGTATGGTTTAGTGTTTGATAGGAATGGTTGGACTCGATGATCCAGTGGGTCTTTTCCAACCCATTGATTCTATGAAAAGACCTTTGATATCGAGCCCTATTGTACCTGTCCACTGCTAAACCATATCCCTAAGCACTTCAACCAGCCGTTTTTTAAATACCTCCAGGGATCATAGAACAACTTGGGTTGGAAGTGTGAGAACTGATGTTTTTAGCTGCAGCTGGTTTGTGTATTTAATTGTCTCATCATGTGGGTCTGTCTTGTATGGGGAGATGGTGTGCAGACAATCTCTAGACATGGATAAATATCCTGAAAGAATAAACACTCTTAGAGTTTTAAGTTTTTATCGATATGCTTAGTTTTCTAGCAAGATGTAGTTGTTTTAAGTCGAGAGATAACCTGAAGGAAGTCTCCAGGCATAGTTGGTTAATCCAAAACATAATGAGCAATCTTGGAGAGATTTATGTGGTTCTTTGTCTAAAACTAGTATATACACCCACTACTTTTGTAAGATGGTATGCTTTTTTAGAAGGGCATCCAATACAGCGCTGAATTGTAAAATAAAAATATTATTATCTTTGCTTCAAAGACTTTGTCCTTTTCAATATTTTACCACTGAATGAATGTTTCTCACAGAAGGGACCTTAAAGACCATTCAGCCCCTGTAATGGGCAGGGACACTTCCTACTAGGTCAGGCTGCCCATGGATGGTGACTCAACCGCCTCCATGGGCAGCCTGTTCCAGGACCTGATGACCTTTTTGGTGAAGAAATTTTTCCTGATGTCCAATATGAACCTCCCTTGATGAGGCTTGAGGGCATTTCCTCTCGTCCCATCACTTGGGAGAAGAGACCATCACCCACGTTGCTACAACCTCCTTTCAGGGAGTTGTAGAGAGTGATAAGGTCTCCCCTCAGCCTCTTCTCCAAGCTCAACAACCCCAGTTCCCTCAGCCACTCCTCATAAGACTTGTTCTCCAGCCCCTTCACCAGCTCTGGAGGCCAGGCAGCTTGTCTCAAGCCGACCAGCCCCACACCAAGCCCTGGCTTCCCTCCAAGGATGAGCTGAGAGAGTTTGGGTTCTAGAAAATAAGGGCTTTGAAAGGGAAGTGAATGTGGTGGGGTTAAGAGAGGCCACACAACAGGTCTCAGCTATGGAGCATACTGCTGAAAAAAGAAAGGGAATAGCTTACCCTCCATCAGCAAGAGGAGAGGATAGCGATTTTCTGTCTGTTGAAGCTACACCACTGAGATCTTCAGGATGGATTTGGACAAGGTCTGTGAGCAGTGCTTTAGGTGGCAGGGTTCCTGTTCTGTCTGCCTTGTGCATGGGGAGATAACCTTTCTGGCCAATGCCAAAGAGAAGGTATGGGGTCCCCCGTTCCCTCTCTTCTACCCTTCCTCCCTCTGGCACTCAGCAGTCTCTTGATAGGCTGAGAGAGCTGGGGTTGTTCAGCCTGGAGAAGAGACGGCTTCAAGGAGACCTTATAGGGACCTTCCAGTACCTGAATGGGTTCGGGAAAGCTGGGGAGGGACTGTTCAAAAGGATATGTAGTGGTAGGGTCAGGGCGAATGGCTTTAAGTTGGAGGGGGAAGACTTAGATTAGGCAGTAGGAAGAAATTCTTCATGATGAGGGTGGTGAGGCACTGGCACAGGTTGCCCAGAGAAGTTGTGGATGCCCCATCCCTGGAAGTATTCAAGGACAGTTAGGATGGGGCCTTGGGCAGCCTGATCTGGTGGGAAGTGTCCATGCCCATGGCAGAGGGCTTGGAACTGAGTGATCTTTTACAGTGCCTTCCAACCCAAACTGTTCTGTGATTCTATGACAGAGGTGAGCACAGAGGCTGCCGTCTCTACAGGCCTTCGCTGGGTGCTGCCTCTCCAGGGCCAGTGTGAGGCTGGGGAGGCTCGTCCAGCCGTGGCTGGAGTGGGGTATTCCCTTTGCCTGCCTCAGACACAATTCCCTGCTTTGCAGCTGGACTTGGCTCGGTGGAGCTGCCAGCACCAGGCGCGGGGCTGTTGGGGTAGGCAATGCCTCGCAGCAGGACGTGGTGGCTGGAAGCTGTGGCTGTCTGCGCCCTCCGAAACCTACTGTGCTCAAAGCTGCAGCAGCCTGAACAGAGTCCCATGTGTTAACAGCTGCTGGCCATGCTCCGCTGAAGGCGAAAGGAGCTCAGTGTAAGGCACCAGACCCTGCAGTGCTTTATTTTTTTTGAATTGCAACTTATTCTGGGAATTGTTCTCTCTGCATCCTGCAGCACCTTATGGCAAGATGCTGAGTAGCTTGAGGTGGGAGTTCACATCTCTAGGAATGCAGCCAGTCAAGTCCTGATGCAAAGCTGAGCTGGGAAGGATGCTTTTTCCTTGCTTGTCTCCCCTGGCAAGTAGATGGAGTGTTGTGTGCTTTCTGAAAATCATCATGCTGGAAAGAGAGGTGGGTGAGTACTGGTTCTATCAGGGCTGGGAAACCCCCGGCTCCAGGGGCTGGAACAGGCAGGGGTTTGCACGGCGGTAGCTACAGTTGCTGAGGTCATCATTGAAAGACCTGTATGTTCTCAACCATCACCTTCATGGCCAATGGCCAATGACCAGGCCACACGCCATCAATGCTGCCTACAGGGAGCTGTCCTTTTTGAATAACCAGGCAGAGCTAGATGGAGCATTGTGTGGCAGAAAGAATTGCTCCCACCATAACAGAGAGGTCCAGCAGATGGTTACAGAAATACTTGTGTTAGGAGCCCTAGCCCCTCAGGCGTGTCTGATAGATATCCCCTTGTCACCAAATACCTGTGTATCTGAGAGCTATTCAGGTCATAAAAATAGTGTGCTGTGCATTTGGACCTACTACCTAGATCAAGAAGGTACAGGCACGTTGGGACCTGTTAATTCCAAAAAATGCAGTTGGATAAAACATGCTGTGAATCATATTTTTATACTGAGAACCTGTAATTTTGAAACAAAGAGAATCTGCAGTGGACTAAAATAGTTCTGGAGGTTGTTTTGTTGTGTTTTTGGTTTGGGGTTTGTTTTTTTTTTCCCCTAAATGACTTCTATCTCTTTGTACTTCCTTCTGCAAACATCCACTTGGAAAAATATTTGACAGCAGATCTAGAAGTTTTCATTGTTCTCTCTCAATTTTCCTCCATGGTTACAGTTTTTTTCACTTGACTTCAAACTGTTTAATATCATGAATACATTCATTTGCATGATCCTTCACATTTTAACAAATCCAATTGTATTTCTGGTTCCATTGCTTTATTTAAAAGGAAAATGTAACATTTTTAATTTATTACCACTTTGGAGACCTATTTTTAGGCAGCTGATCAGAGTAATGGCTAGGGAGAACAGAGTTTTAAAGATCCTGATACAGTATCTATCTGTCCCCTTCTTATCTGTTCCTGCAGATGGTAATTACCACCACCTCCTTCAGCAAGGAAGACGTTATAAAGGAAACTGCATCTGGATAAAGAGCTAGCAGTTTTCTTCCTACCAATCACTTTGGTATTTCCAGTCTCCTCAGTGTCTTTTACATTAGTAGAATTCAGGGATTTCAAGAACTGTTCCTGACTTATACAAGTCACAGGGAAGAACTGAATCCTGTGCCAGGAAAACAACAGATGGATGACAGATGTTATTGTAGTTGCTTTAACAACTATAGAAGGTTTAGTGTGTCAAATCAGCACGTGCAGGATTATTCATGAGTGATACCGTAGGTATTCCAGAATTGGTTGAAATATTTCAAAAACTACTGAAGAGAGTTAAAAGCCTTGTTTATTGTAAATAACTCTGTATTTTCACACCAAAGTTTGCAGTTGCAAAAAGCCTGTGTACGTTTGGTGTACATACTAAAAAAAATGTATGCAAGCTTGAAAATGCAGCTGAAGGTGTTGTGCTTCTGTTACTAATCTGTGCCAATTCCAAATACTAAAAATAAATGTGATCTGGCTAAAATGAATTAAATGATCCATCTCACCAGTTCCTTTTTCCTGTGGTGTATTTCAGTGGAAAAATACAGCTGCTTTTTCTGGGACTGATCTGATTTTTAAAATCCTTTTTTTTTTCTTGTGAGAAAAAAAATAAGTGAATGGGATCTCACTTATGTATTTTCCGGAATCATTGTAGACTCACCAAACTGAAGGCACAAAATCCACATGGCTACTGTAAGGTTTTTTTAGAACTGATCAATATAGGTGGGGTTTTTTTTTATTATTTATTTTTTTGGCTGTACTCCAAGTAACTTAGTAACTAGTAGAGGGAGAAATTCTGTTACAGAATTTTGATGGCAAGAGGAAATAGCTGTGTCACTGGTTTATGACTTCAGGAAAATCCACCCATGGATCAGTTTGGAATTGAATAGAATAAAATAATATAAAGAGTATGGACAGAGATTGCCAGCATTGCTCATTAGCAATGAAGACACCCCATGCTAAAAAAAAAAACAAAACTGAAGAAAACATTGCAAATATCTATTTTGTCACGTTCAGATAGATAATTCTACAAAACAAAGATAATCAAGTTAAAGTCTTTTATTTGCTTTTTATTTTAATTGTTTTTATATTTATAGGCAAAGGGGAGACTCTGAACAGCTAGAAAACCCAGGTGGAAGTTCCAAATATATTCTACTTATTGAGGAAATTAGATGAAACTTCTGAGAGAGAAGTTGTCTAGTGTGGAGCAAGGGAGGAGTTTTCTAAGGATTTGGAATGCAAAATATAATTAAATTGAAATTGCAGAAGGCTCCTACTAATGAGTTCCAAAAGTAGAATGTAAGAAAGAGTTAAACATGGCTAAAAGCAGCACAACTGGTTTATATCTTGTTGTTATCACAGACTTTCCTTCCTGGAATTATTTATTTGGAAACTGTCACCTTTCCAGCTCTGTTTGTATTTGGCAATATTCTAAAAACTTATTTCTTGCCAAAAGCAGTGTAAATCTACAACTGTCATCCATACTGGGAGACAAAAATAGTCTGTGAGTGGGTGCTGGCTTTGATGACGTTGCATCATGTAAGCCTGAGCATTGAAATGAGTATTAAAAACAACAGCAGCTAAGTCTCCATTGGTGTGATGTTAGCCCTAGTGAGAAGTACATAAAAAAATTCTCACAGATAACAAAATCTCTGCTTTTTTGGAAGGGTGACAGGTGCTAGAACTCTGCTTCGGCTTCCAGGGAGCTCTGTCTCCTTCAGCTTACTGCTAATGCACTAGCTGAGCAAGGAGATTTCGTAAACACTCTTGTCTTTGCGCATGATAATGGGTGAAATGGGAGGAAAGAAAGCACAGTTGCTCATGAGGTGCTGGGAAGAACTGAGACTCTGGTAATTTCCAATTTTTACTGAAAGCTTTCTCACAACAGTAATAAAAACAACAACAACAACAAAAAAGCAGCAAAGCCATTTGGCAGGCTACCTTCTGTTAAGTGCATTCTGCCATTAAGTGCATTTGTTGGCAGGGCTTCTGTTTTGCTTTTGTAAGTAACTGGAATTTAATAATGGTATAACCCAGCATTTTGCACTGAAGGTGAGGCAAACTGGGATATGGAAAGATTTTGTACTTGCTGCATACTTTCTTAAAGAGAAAAAACCCTAAAGAAGCAAAAAAAGTAGAGACTTTAGGGATACTATAACTTGTGACTGGTTTGCTTTGCAGGATTTAGGGAGTGAAGTGCCATCGTAGGTGAAGAAACTATGCTAATCCCTCAGTTCTTCCAGCCTAGATACAGCAGATTCCTAGACATGTTCTTTTTCTCAGTATTTTTTCTTTCTTGCATAGTTTTCTTTCTCAGTAATTGATGCCTATTTAAAATTCACCTGAAAGAAGGGAACTTGCCACCCTGCTGCTCTTTCAGGAAACCATCAATCATATTGATCAATATGTTTCCTGATTACAGGCAGTTTAATACAAGGAGCCTGAAATGGATCACATCAAATTAAATGGGCTCCCCATTCCATTCACACTTTGAGAGCAGCATTAACTGAAGTGGGCAGCTGCTTCCATCAAAATCATTATGAGGCCACTTGTTCTCAATTTTTTTCCAGAATTTGTCTGAAAATGACTGAAGTGTAGAGAGCTGAGGTTTTAGATGAGGTCATTGTTGTGGACATCTGGAACAGAATGTCATCACCACATTTAGGCAACATAACAGCTCAATTTTCTTTCAGGGCTGATTTCAAATCCATAATATCCTAGGGAAAGCAATGTCTCAGTCTGTTTAAGCACGTGGTAATGTTGAAAGACCGGCAAAACAAAACAAAACTGCCCCCTTAGACTTATGCTACTTAGGGATTTTCAAAGGAGGTGGAAGCAGTGGTGCAGGGTTGATACCAAAAACCCCAAATACTCACTGGTAATTATGACATCTTGCAAGTAGCAGCATTGTGTCTTTTTCTCTGTACAGCTGACATTTCATCAGTTAATAGCGTTATCTTACTGCAACTTCACATCTGCTAGACTTAGACAGCTCAATCTTTGTACAAAATGTGAAAAGCATTGTGTTGCTAGAGGCAATTTTTTTTGTACCTGAGTTGATGCTAGACTAAGATTATCTGATTTTGTTTTGTGGGCTTTTTTTTATTGCTAGATACTCCTGACACTCTGCTGCCAAGCTGACGGTAGTACTGTTCATTGCAGAGAATAAAATGAGGTTTAGGTGATATGTGCAAAAAAATAAATAGGAAATGCATTCCTGTTTCTTAGCTCATCTGTAGGATTACTTCTCTTGGGTTGCTGAGAGTAGCAGTGTTAATCATATTGCATTTTAAATTAATACTGTGTTTTATTAATTATTTTATGTTTCGAAAGAAATGACTGGAGATGAAAAATAAAACTTCTCCAGTCTTCTCTCTTGAACCTTTAAAAATCTGTCACTGCCTTTAATAGGAGTGTTCCCATGGAGATAAGCATGACTAAGTCTACCTACAAGGAAAAGAAGTAGTCTGCTTTAAATGAAATATTTTTGCATTTTAAGTAATGTTACTTTAATACACACTTCATTCTTTTGTGGTAAAGTGCTCTTTGATTTTCAGAAACAGTATAATCAAAATAAAAAGCAGGTTCTATTGTATGCTTTTCCCTGGTTCCTTCTCCACAATGGACAGTCCATAGATAACATTTTTGTGATAATGAGAAGTTGAAATCAGAAAATATTCCAGTCTATTTCTAAGATATGAGCGGAGCATAAATAGAATTCAGGAAAAATATGGTTTTAGACTGCCCTAAAGCATCCTAAAGCAGCAAGAGATATTGTACAGAAAACACTCTTACTTCTTTAGTGATGACTGTCTGGCAAACCATCCTCTGCTGATTGTTTTTTATTATAAATTTCTGAGCACTCTTCAGAAAGGCAGAGATGGGACCAAAATAGCATCAATTTATTTGCAGTATCCTGGGACAGTTGACCAACTTCAGCATCAAATATCCTGAAAGGCTGCTCCTAATGACTATCAATTTTCTGTTCAACAAAACCTCTTCCAAAACCAAAGTGATTTTTCTAGCAATCTGCAAAAAAAGACATTTTGCTCCTATTCATTTGCTCTGAACAAAGATCCCACCCAAGCTTCAGGCTGAGGTTGACTGCACTGTTACATAGCCAGAGGCATTTTTTCTGGGTTTACACAAACACCACTACCTTTGGCTTTCACCATACCCCATCTCAGCAAAGAGCTGCACAGTCCTCACACATTATTCCAGCAATTACCAACATTTGTAATAACATTGACAGCAACTCAGGAAAGACCTGAACGTCACAGCACTGCAGGCAAGTGTGAATGCTACCCCTGCTTGACTCTCCTTCTCCCAGCCACTGCCAGTCCCCCACCCCACTGAAGATACTTCGTCCCATGTCCCTGCTGGTGTCTGGCTCCCTGTCATCCCTCATGTTGACCCCTTCTCTCTCTCAGATGCTGCAGGAGTGGCTGTCGGCTACCAGTCGGACTTCTCAGGGGTCTGTGGAGATGACGCGCGAATGAAGAGCAAGCATAGACAAAAAGCCAGGGAGGACCCAGAAGAAGTGGACATGCATTTGCTAATTTGGAGTTGGGGGTTGAATGGCAATGCTTCTGCGAGGGCATTCACCCTCTCTCAGAAGGAGTAGCAGCAAGTCTTGCCGTCCAGCTTCAGTGAAGGAGAAGGAAAGGTGAACTCCAGGTCCCACACAGCTCTCCAGCTGGCTCCGTAGTTTCCAACCCCCAACCACTCCTGGCAATAAAAAGCTATCTGCAGTCCCCACGCTTCTCATTTTATTCTGAGCTTTGTATAGTTGTCTCCATACAATGTTGAAATGATCCACATGTTGTACAGCAACTTGAAGATCTGAAAATTGAATTTGTGATCAGCTGCCTCAGCTGGGATTTCCAACTTCACACACAAGACCAAACACAGTGTTATAGCCTCCCAATTTTGGGTGTATGTGCAATTCCTGCTGATGTTGGGGTAGAGACTGTACCCACTGGTGTGAGTGACAGTGTCAACTACACATTTTATAGGATCCCACATAGAATCATAGAATCACCAGGTTAGAAGAGACCCACGGGATCATCGAGTCCAACCATTCCTATCAAACACTAAACCATGCCCCTCAGCACCTTGTCCACCCATCCCTTAAACACCTCCAGAGAAGGTGACTCAACCACCTCCCTGGGCAGCCTGTTCCAGTGCCCAATGACCCTTTCTGTGAAAAATTTTTTCCTAATGTTCAGCCTAAACCTCCCCTGGCGGAGCTTGAGGCCATTCCCTCTCAACCTGTTCCCTGTTGCTTGTGAGAAGAGGCCAGCTCCCTCCTCTCCATAACTTCCTTTTAGGCAATTGTAGGGAGCAATGAGGTCTCCTCTCAGCCTCCTCTTCTCCAGTTTTATTAAAACACTATTTTCAGTGACAAAAGGCCAGGCAGTGATCACCCTGTGGTGGCAAGAGCCCAGAGTCCCAGGAGAGGAAGGTCCTCCAACCACCAAGCACTATGGAAACAGCAGCAAGGAGGGATTCCCCAAGCAGCTGTGGATTCAGAGAGGTGCTTTCCATTGCTCCCATGAAATATCAGGATGGAGGGTATCGTGTAAGAGGAGGCAGCTGCTGTGGTTATACCTTGTTGTTCTGGGTCCGTTAGCTGGGATGGGAAAATAGGGATTTATGTGAGTGCAAAAATGACGACGCCACAGTGGCTGTTGCCACAGGCTGAGTGCTCAAGGTGAAGCACCCAGAAAAGCATGAAGTCGTGATTGCTCTTTCTGAGAAGATCAGTGGTTAAATAGATACTGCTTCTGTTCCTGACGTTAAGCAGGACAGGGTTAGATCCTCAGCTACAATAAATTGTCATGACTTCATTGAAGTCAATAGCAAATTGCAGAGACTTGCTATGTCAATAACTAAACTCCCCAGGGCTGATTCTCAGTTGATAGAAATGGTCATAACTTCATCGAAATCCACTGATGTCCAGCTGACCCTGAGGTTTGCTATTGATTATGCTGGGAGTAGGACAAGACCTAAATTTAATTGTGTGGTGGTCCAGGAACAGGATACATTATTTCAAAGCATCCATCATGACTGCAATTAACTTGTGCCTGTCCTGGACAAGGCTCTCTCTTTCAATCATTAAAATGCAGCTTGCCAGTCTGTGATTTGCCCTGCAGATGTGAAAATCTGCCCTGACATAATATATGTAAAGCAGAAGGGGTTTGACTATTTCAGGTTTCATTTAGGTGTGTGGCCTATGGTTGCCTCAGGTAATACCGAGGTACAACTTAATAATGATAACATGATTAAGATGCAAATCCACATGCCTAATTTAAATACAGTTTTTTCTCTGAACCATCCAGCTGGGCGTAGTTTCTAAAAGCAAATGCAAAATACTCACAGCAGGCTTCATCTCAAGCAGAATCTCAGGGACATCTTCCAAATGTAATCAGTCATTGTCATAGTAGAAAGTTGAGGTCACCAGTTTAAAAGTACTGTGAATTCAGGTGTTGCACATGATCCTTACTGCTTGTATTACAGAATTGCAAATCACAGAATGTTTGCGGTTGGAAGGCACCTCTGGAGTTCATCTAGTCCAATCCCTCTGCCCAGGCAGAGCCACATACAGCTGTTTGCCCAGGACTGTGGACAATATCTCCAGGGATAAGAGACTCTAAAACCTCCCTGGACAGCTTGTGCCAGTGCTTGGTCTTGTTCATAGAGAAAAAGTGCTTCTTGATGTTCAGATGGAAACTCCCAGTTTTAGTTTGTGCATATTGCCTCTTGGCCTAGCCCTGTACTCTTTGCATTCTCACTTCAGGTATTTATTTATATCCATTTATAAGATCTTTCAAAGCCTTCTCTTCTCCAGGCTGAACAGTCCCAGCTCTCTCAGCCTTTCTTTGTAAGAGAGATGCTCCAGCCCCGTAATCATCTATGTCCAAGTCTGCCTTGTACTGGGGAGCCCAGAATAGGACACAGTGCTCCAGGTATAGCCTCGCCAGTGCTGAGTAGAGGGGAAGGATCACCTCCCTCAACCTGCTAGCAACACTCCTCCTAATGCAAGGAGGATATCTTTGGCCTTCTTTGTCACAAGGACACACTGCTGGGTCATGTAACTGCCATATTTTCTGAGGAAACAGGCTTTGTGCAGGAGTGGAGAGGGTATCACCCCTGGAGCCAAGCCTTAGCCAGAAAACCAGCTGAGACACTGCTCAGCAGGGGTGATCTGGTCTCTCCTCTGAACATAGTGAAGAGTGTACTGAGTTAAGCAATGGGGATCTACCTTGTCAGGTCCACACTAGTCATGTCCACCCATCTGTCTTGCCCTAAATCTATCTGGAATGTTACTGCTGATAAAGGGTCCTTGAGGAGCAGCCCCTCTGAGCAAGGCTATGTGCAGCTCCTGTTACGGGATCCTGCTGGACTTCTGGCAAAGCACAAGGGTAGCATTGACTGTTGGCACATACAAGAACATGGGACAGCAACCCAAGGCCTTGGCCACGCTAAGCCCTGGGTGGACTTTGACCGTGATGTCGTGTAGGCAGAGTCTTGTGTCTAAGACACCTGGTAGCACCTGACTTGCTGAGATGCAGCCTGGTCAGGCTGGCCATCTCCTCTCTAGCTTTATCGATGTTTCTGTGAGTAGCTGTCCTGTCTGTGTGGGACTGGCTGTGACATTTTAATACAGTAGGCATGCAGTCTCCACTCTCTGCAGCTCAGGTTAAACCCATTTGTCTTGCAAGTTAACAGCCTGTCCTGTTCTGCCTGCACCTCCTCCTGCCTACTTCATTTCCACTTGAGAATAACTCCTGAGGCTCCAGTGACGATTTGCTTCATTTTCATTACCTTGAGGCAGGGCTGCAGGCCTCATTCGTCACAAAGTATGAACTCTAGTGGTGTTTTAATGGCCCTTCCAAGTTAAGAAATGACCATGCAGAAGAGCTTTTCTGTTCCCGTGAGCACACAGCTAAAGCTCAAGTAGCTTTGCTTGCAGACTCCTTCCCCCATCATGCTGAAGGAGAGTGGCCAGGTTAAGAAGTCTGATCCCTTAGAGTGCAGGCTGGACGTATGCTTAATGTCTCTCCTATAAAAGCCCTGACTTGTAAGAAGCTCAGATATACCTTGGGAAAGCACCAGCTGTAACATGTGCAAATGACTTGCGATGGAAAAGGACTAGAAACTTGGAATGTGGAATGTTTTGATCTTACGCAGTTCAAGCCACCTCCAAAATATGCAGCCAGAGGAGTATCACAGTCATGCAAAAATTGTGGGAGCTGGAAGACTGTCTTCTAAAAATGAGCAGACCCACTGTTTTGTAGCAGAAGCAAGCCAGTTAGATATGCAGTGTAAGCATGTATCACGATCAGCCTGGGTTATTAGGAGTCACTGGTTTGGAAGCCCTTGATGAAGAAATTTGCTGTTTCAGGATAAAAAAGAGAGCCCAGTATCTGCTCCATCAGTGGTCACTGCAGAAGTGAACGACGAAATGACAAGAACAGTCCTTGAAGAACTGTACTGATAAACGCTGGTTTTCTCAAGGTTGTTGTAGGAAATGGACATGAGAACCAGAGTGCTGAAACAGGGAAAGAAACTAATCACATAGTAAAAGAGTCCTTGGGCTATGAACAAGTTAACAAGTTCAGCTAACTGTGCCACACATAAAGATGTGGCTGTACAGAAGTCTGGAGACCAGGTCAATGTTAATATGTCAGTTAATTAATATTGACCCAGGATGGAGAGGGTTCATGATGAGCAAAACTAAGGAACCTTTTTTTTCTAGCAGATATGTGTTCCCTGCACTAACACTCATTCCTCCACTCATCCTGTGTCATTTCCACAGCAGCAACCTCAGATCTGCCCCACAGCCAGCACTCTAGCCTTGTACCCACCCTTCCTATCCATGGTTCTCATTCCTTTATCCTCCAGCTCTGCAATATGCCAAAGTGTTTACCACTTCCTTCTGGCTAATTACAGTATTTCCAGTTCCCCTGCTGTTTCCCACCTACCTCTTGTGGGCTCTCAGCTGACAGCCATGAGCATCCTGCCTGTGTTTGTTGACAGACCTGGTAGGTTAGGGCTGGACCCGGTCTTGTTTTTCTCTCTGGGAGGATACAAATGCAGCATCGCTCTCCTCTGTTAAATTACCTGTTTGCACAGACCTTGCAGGAAGGCAGCACCTTTGTCATTTCTATGCTTTTGCCAGATTTGGTAGAAATGGGATTCAGTAATTGCTGGTGCAAGGGGAATACCAGACACGTAACCAGAAGACAAATTGCTAAGGAAATCAGAAGTGACCAGAGCACAGGGTGGCCGAGGAGCTCTGACTGTGACTTGTAAGAATGCAGATAGCAGAAATACCTGCATGATGGAGAAGCAGATGAAGAACAGCTATAGGAATACTCCGGAGGCTCTGAGGAACCCAAACCTAGATGGGGAAATACTAAGAAGAGGTTGAGGTTTTGACTGGGTATTATATGAAGGATGTTTATATCTACAAGATACCCACAACACAGGGAAGATGACACAAAAGAAGCTGAAGATCAACATGCAGCATGGTGGGTTGCATTCAAAGTCCAACTCAGTCTCTCACAGAGGGATATGATAGGGCTGAAAGTGGGTATAAAAAGCAAAAGATATTTCTTTTGTGGCTTGCCAGGCATAACAGGGCAGAGTGAAAGTCCTAACAGCATGCGAGCGTTTTACAAAAGTGGCAGTGAAAGAAGTGGGAGTGAGTCTGATAAAGAACAAAACTAGGAGCTTTCAGTTATATAGAATTCAATTGCAGAAAGGCAGAGGAAGACTTTAATGGGCTCCTTAACAGAAGTGGGCAAAGGTGAAGAGTAAGTGTCCATTTTGCAGACAGCTGAGCTGTTTGCAGCAGAAGTTTTGAAAAAAAAAAGCAAAAGATGCTTGGGAAGCTCAGGACCAACAAGGCAGCACAGCACAGAGTGATCCTGCTGAATTACTAAAGAAATGGGTGGTGGAAATAAGATGAAAGTATTTACAAGCTATTTTTATTGGCTTGGAGGTTTGAAATAATAATGGAAGGGCTGACCGTGACCTAAATTGCATGCCTGGTTTGGAGAAAGGAGGAAAGCAAGAGTGTGAGAATGTCAGAAACTGCTCTTTAAGGCCTGTGAAATCTGTGACACCTGGGAGATGCAGACCCCTTGTGCCAGGGAGACAGCCAAGCTTCCCCAGACACAGAACTCAGGACAGGTTTTGCTGCTGACAGACCTGAAGGCCTTCCAGCCAGTACCCTAATCCACACGTGCAGCTTTCTGGAATCAAGCTGAGCAGACACGGGGACACACAAGTCCTGTGCTCTCCCCCTAACTGCTGATGTTATGTTTTTAACATATCTTCTTGTGTCTGTTTCTGGATGATCTGTGAGTTCCTTCTCCATCTCTCAGTGTCAAACACTACCCAGACAAAACTACGCTATCCAGAACAGTCAAATTCCTAAGCAGCCTCCCCTGAAGGAGACATAGGATTACTGCATTTTAAAGATTCCTTAAATGGAAGGGCAGTGTAGAAACCTACCATAACTCATGTGATTTAACCCAATTCTAAACCAGCATTTATGGAACTATTGCTTTTCCTTCGTGCTGTAATCTCAGCAAAATGCACCTACCACAGACTATATGGTGCAGAATCTGCATTCAATACCGTCAGCAATGGCATTATTCTCCTGGTTTTATTGCAGCTACATACAGTGCTGATGAGCTCAAAACTTTTCCGAACAGGACCTCCAAATACTTGGCAGTGTATTGCATGACAGTGCTATTTGCAGCTTGGCACTTATCCCTGATTTATTGTTTCACATTAGTCATCAACAGTAAAGCCCATCTCTCCTTTACTGGCTTCTGGTCAGGTACTGATGTCCTGATTCGCTTTGAGAAGCACTCAATTCTACAAGTATTCCCACTGATGTTCAAGGGTCTCCAGTTCAGTTTGCAGCGCAGTTGGTTGTGAAACTGTCATTTGCTCGTACATGAAATACAACCATGTAAAGGCCACCAGTATGTGATTTCCACAGTCACCTTTCACAGCAAAGCTGTGTTGCACACAGACCAGCTCCCTTCCTGCTTATTAAATCTGCCTGTTGTCTTAACCTGCATATCTTGGTAACTAATATTTCATATCCCAACCTAGTAATTTAAAAATACAGGACATTAAAGATAATTAAAGTCTTAAAATAAAATGTTTGCCTGTTTGCTCATGCCCTAGTCTCCCCTCATAAACTGTTCTTAAGCTAGTTGTCTATCTAACTAGAGGCTTTACTGCATTATCATACCACAGCCAATAGTTAATTAATCTTTAACTTTTCTCTTTATGAAGTGCTTTTTAAAAATCTTGGCACAAAATATCCTCTATTTTCTCTTACTATCATCCCACTAACAGCTTTGAAACATTGCAGTGAATTAGTTATGCAAGACTTCTCATCATTTCATGTCATCCTTGTAAATAAGGCACTGAAGCGCTGATTTACTGAGACCTGTCTCAAACAGATTACTACATCCTTCAGAAATCACAATATTTTCTGCCTAATATGTGTTTATGTTGTGTTTCCCCCCCTTCGTATTTGATTACATTTTTCTTTTGGGAATATTGTCTCACTCTGACAGGATCAGTTCGAGTAATTTTTTGAACTCTGCAGATTCTATGCTGACTTGCCTTTAATTGCCTCTGATATCTCTCACCTTTTTCACTGGGCTGGTTGGCAAGCTCATCCACCTCTGTATTCCCAAAGCAGAGAAAAACCAACAGATTTCTACGGTTTCTGTAATCATTCCCTGCAGCAGCATTGCTGAAAGGCTAAGGAACCAGTCTTCATCCTGGCAGCAAATCATTGCTTAAGCACACTTTATAGGTACTTCAACTGCTAGGACATATGGTGCAAAATATGTGCTGGCAAATAAATTCCAACTTTCACGATCTTTAAGGCCCCAAGATACCTCATTCAGCAGCCTAGGCTGTGGCAAGTACATTGCTACGTCCTGTGGCATCCTCCTATTTGCTGACTTGTATCCACTTGAGCAGAAGGAAAACAGTAGCAGCAGATTGATTGCAGTATAGTTGCCACTTTTCAACAACGGAGGTTTTATTTTAAAATACATTTGCTCTTCATCTTCTATCTTGCTTGTACCTGTCATGTCAATAGTTACTAGGTAGGAAAGAAAAGAAATACAACCCAAAACGACCCAACAAACATACATGGGATGGATTAATTTATACTGAAGAGGTTTTTCCACTTTACAATGATTCAGCAGCAGATGCCATCATTTTTATTAATGTTTTAATTATATTATTTTTTTGTGATAGTGGAATAATAAAGAGTTATTAAGAAGTAGGGAAAAAAACTCAAAACCCACTCCCCCTGAGATTGTCTTCAGCTTGCTACCAAACCTGACTGTTTACTCTTTCAAAAAAGAAAAGCAGCAAGAGCAATTAACTCACAGTTGACCTGATGCAAGTATCCAAAGATTGGAGCTGCAAGGCAAAGACAACTTAATTCCTGCTTTTAGGACAATACAATGTGAAAGAAGTGCCCTGAAATGGTGTTTATATGCAGGAGGTAGCCAGGTCTACCCAGCAGCCACCGTGGCACTTAGCATACATGCAGTGCAGCACCTTGGGCTCAACTTTTGCTTTGGTGCAAGCACACCCCCTCAGTTCACTTGAAGCTGGCCATGCTCCATCCTAGCTAGTAAAACAGCAGTCCCCTTCTTTCCAGGCTGCTGGCACAACGTGCCACGTGGTACAGCACCGGTGGGTAGCCCTGCCAGTGGGGCTGGCAGGCGTCCCTGCTAGTATGTGGGGGAGCCTCTCCAAGCATGAGCAGGAGGTGCTAGCCCAGACACTGCTCCTCATTGCTGGCTGTCGCTCACTGTGCCACCACAGTGGGTTTGGTGCTGCTGGCAATAACCTGAACCCTGGGGCCATGTCCTCGCTGGTGCAGACTAATGCATCCTCCTTCCCTACCCCAAGCTTTCTACACAGGTTTCTTCTGCTTCAGTTAGAGGAGAGCAGCAAAGGAAATCAAAGCCAATACAAGCTGCTGGAAGGGAGCGAGGTTGAGCTGTTATACAGCAGTCTACAATGTGATTGCTACAGTCATTAAAGGCAGTACTCGCATCTCTGCTTCCTCCTAGGAGCAGCGTAAAGGGGAGATGCTACCAAGAGCTGTCACGGCCCAGAGGAGGTCCTTGAGAGCTCACATGTAACTCAGCAGGCAGTAGGTAATTTTTTTCCACTCTGAGGCAAGATGGACATCTAAGAAGAAGGGAGATGGAATGGTCTACATCACCCCACGGTCAGTGTGAGGACTCATGACTGTGCATGAGAATGGGCAACAGCCGGTAGTTGTAGAAAAGGAGAAATGCAGGGCAGTTGTGCCTGGCTGACCCCAGGCTGAAGCCTGAGTCTCTTGAGACTCTCTCTGACTGCTGGAGTGAGACAGGCTCCTCTGGGGCTCGGTCAGAGCAGAGATCCAATTTGGATGGCCAGATGTGGGCTCTGTTTGTCCTTCTCTGTGGGCATAGGAGAATCCCACTTCCTCCAAGTGTGTGTGTATATGTGTGAGTGCGTACATGTGTGTGTGACAAGGGCAAGCCGGCTCAGAAACCATTGAAGCATTAATCTAAGTGGTCAAAATCTAGAAACAGGCACAGAAACACATCAGAAAGAAATGGAAATATATAGAAAATATCTGGTCAAGAAAGATACAGATGGGAACAGTCTTGAATTAAATACCACTTAAAAGTGTGATGGTTACTTCAAGCATGAAAGGGTCGGCAATTTGGTTTTACACTATAACAGTCACAGTGTTAAAGCACATGATTGGTGCTGGGAGTGATTGTGTACGATGTAGCTGATGGGGAGGAAGAGAGAGAAGAAGAGAAAGACGGATCTGTCCCTCAGGTTATGCTCAAATAGTGCCAGCTCTCTAGCAGCAAGGCTTGCTCCGTCCCTGCTCTCTGTCCCAGCTATAGCAATTACGTGTAGCTCCTCCATCTCATGGTGAGACTATGCAGGGATAGAGGTTGAGGCAGCAGAAACCACTGTTGTGTCTCAGGGCCAGGCGGGAAGTGAGCAGGGGTGAAGAGAGACCTGCAGAAGCACTGCTGCTGTGGGCAACATGTCCTGGATCTCTGGGCTTGGCAGGATGATTTCAAAGAGAAATGAGGAACAAGGTGTAGGAAAATATCTGTGATTTCTTCTCCTGGGTGACAGAGAACATTTGGTGGTAAAACTGAAAGAATTCTTACATAGCAATTGAAGTGACAATCAGTGACAATGGAAGGCAGCTGTTTTACTGCGACAGTGGCTTATTAAGCTAATCATAATTGTCTCCCTGTTACCTTGTGATCCCTCTTGTCTGTATGAGGCATCCATCTGTTGTCACCGGGTCAGTAATTAAACCAGAAGTTCTTTGAGGCAGGGACCATTTTTTCATTACGTCTTGCACAAGGGGGTCCCAATCAGACCCTCTAACTGCTACTCAGTGCAAATAAAGTGGCAGTAAATAGGGGAAAATACGCAACTTCACTTTGATTTGAATACCAGTCACAGCTTAGAAAGCATTATTGCTGATGAGATGTAGTTTGTGAGGGGGAAATGTGCTTCATCAGAGGAGAGGCGTAGGCACTTTGTTGCTGGTGAAAGCTCGAGGGTTGTGGTGGGACTGACAGTGGGACACCAAGGACTTCACCCACAGCTCTCAGTGGAGGAGACATCAGGGAATTTTCCACAGGTCTCTTACCCTGGGCCAGCGCCAGCTTCAGTGAGCTGGGGGAATCTGGGAGCTGAAATCCTATGTGCCTCTCCCTCACAGCCTGGCTCCCCAGAACCGTAGCCCGTGCCAGCTGCTGGCTGCTCTGGGAGCACGTGCCAGTGGTACCCCGTGTGCGTGTGCACCGGAGCCTGTGGGCAGGGCAGGGGAAAGCATCTGGCACATGGCATCCTGCAGCTGGGGAAGGGCAGAGCATGGTACTTAGCTGGGAGTGCTGCTCCTGCTCCACTGGGGACACCAGAGCTGGGACTGGACACCAGGAGCCTTACCATCAGGGCAAAGTAGGGGAAAAAACCCCTCCAAGTAAGGCCTGCAGTGTAACCCCTTGATTCAGGCAGTTCATTGCTCACACCTCTTCTTTCTAAAGGATCTTTTCTGGGTCTCTACAGAAGGACATTACTTCACTGCTGCGTTAGTAGTCTGCTTCAGGGGCAGTAAACAAAAGCCCACACTGCTAGCTCATACGTCACCAGGCGTCAAGCTTCAGATTTGTCAATACTCTTACTGGAACCTTCAGCAGGCTGGCACTTTGCTGCAATTAGCCCCTTATTGAGAGCCCTGTGGGGGCAGGACTCATCTCTTTCTCCTGTGCTGCTGTGATGCGCACCAAGAAGGGGTTCCATGCACAGAGGGTACAGTGCACACTGCGCACACGCCGTTTGTGGTGCTGCTGCCAACCCCTGTGGCATCCCCTCAGAAATCAGGTGCTGCCTTTGTGATCATTCCCACTCCCTACAAGCCAGCTGGAAAAAGAATCTCTGCTCCTGTAAGAGAATATTACCGAGCCACCTCAAGAGTGTGGCGCATGTTATGAATATTAATACTGAAGGCTTCATTGAAAAAAAGCCCCGAGTGCCCTCTAGTGACACGGGATCCCAGCCATGCCAAGGCTCCAGGGGTGATTGGTGGGGTTGGGGTGCGGGGGTCTGTCTGAGGGTTGGTGGTGGGAGCCCACGGAGGACCCCAAAAGGTGATTTGAGGGAGAGGCCTTTGCAAGGGCAAGTATTTATAAAAAAGTTTGTGGTCTTCCCACTGCAGCCTGCTGGAAACCCTGGCTGTCCCCGGCAGCCGTGCAGCGTGCACATGCATGTCGACCACCGAGAAAGCCCACCAGTAAGATACAGGTGCCACCACTGACCTGCCACTTCCCGGCTGCCCTGGCTCAGCAGCAGCAGCCTTGTCACTCAGCTTCTCATATTCTTCAGCTTTTTCTTGCTTCAAATTCATACTCCCCTGTGACACAATATTTTCCATGGAAACCAGTGATCAAGTCACAGACAAATGCTCCTCACAACTCTGTCATCAAGCTGCCCTGTTGAATAAATGAAGCAAGAGAGGTAGCCAGTTGTATCTCAGGCCACTCTCTTCTGCCTCTGCAGCAGCAGGGGTCCAAGCCAAATACCACTGCTCAGAGCACAGGCATATCCCCCCTCCTTCTGTGCAGCCCAGCACAGAGCCAGAGTGAAGAAATATGTCATTCTCCAGCTGACTTCTAAATGTGGACTGTTTTGATCTGTCCCAGGCAACTCCCTGGTTTGTAACGGGATTATGGTGTGTCTCCATTCACATTATTGCCAACTGTGGCAGGCTCAGGTAGGAATCTATCTGTCGCTTGTTTTCTTGGTGGAAATCCATTTACTGGGATAAGTGTGGATACAGACAGCTGAGTGAATTGCCAGCATCCTCCACTGGCAGGCCTTTGCTCTGCATGCAGGCTGGACCAGTGCTGCCGTTGCTAAGATGAGGGAGTCAATTAAAATGGGTGGCTTGACTGCCAATATATCTTCCCAACCCAGTGTGATTGCTTGGAACATGCTTGCTCTCATTTGATAATGCAAATTATGATCATAAGTCAAATAACAATAATAAATAGCTAGGGTGATATGGTGATTGTAATTATTGCATTTATTATGGCAAAGCCAGACAAGAATGAAATGCTGCTGAGCTGATCTTGTAAACTGCCCGTGTCCTAAGCATCATGCAGTCCCAACACGCAGTCCTGCATAGCAGCAGAAAGAAGGGCACAAAGGATGTCAACATTCAAATTAGCCACACATGATTCCTCTGGAAAGTTTGCAGGTTGTGACTGGCTCAGTCAGAGATCCTGGGTTTCCTAATGCATTCCAAGTCTTCTGATGGTTTTCCACAATTTATTTTAAAAATGAGACTAAAATAAGCTAGAGTGGAGTGGATTATTACTTGGCTTTAGTCTGCTGAAAGATGAGGCTTTTTATATGCATGACCAGTTTGCAGAGCTTTTTCCTTTCCATTGCTCTTATGCAAAGCATTTAAACATATTGACTTGGAACTATAAAGCAAATACCCCCAACATTAATTTCAGATAAAAAGCCTTTTTTACCCCAGGAACTGATTAGGAAGATGTAGCCAGTAGATGCACTTGATTTATAGGAGCATCCTTGCACCTCTGACCCCTTGAATATTGTGGCTGCCTTTTGAATACAATTTTGCAAGCCCAAATTGCCTGTGAGAGGTCAAGATGTACCTGCTATAATGGCAGGGCCAGGGGAGGACCCCAGTGCAGATCTTTCCAGGGTCAGCAGCAGCAGCCCTGCCTTTTCCTAGCCATGGGGACTACACAGCAGTGCTTTCCACCCTTCAGCTACTGCCAGCTTCAGCCCGATTTGCACTGCAGAGAGGAATGGGCAATCAGTACTGCAGATCTGAGTCCATAAAACGGCTCATAAATCACCCCAGCAGCAGCTCAGGAAGGGGACAGGAGATTGTGATAGTATTTATCCATCATTTCTAGCCAGAATCCTATTTCCAAAGGGCCATTTTCCCCACATTTAAATCTAAATCCAGTGGTCTTTACGAGGGCTTGCTCAGTGCAAGCCTAGGTAGAGCACAGTATTCATGCTGTGCTGGCTGATTCTGCTTGTCTGCTGCAGACCCTGCTCACTGCAGTGGGAAACGGTGTCCGTGCCCTCTAATAATGATGAGTATCACAACTGCAGCCCTGCATTTTAATAACCACGACGGGAGCAGCAGCAACCGTGTCAGCAAAGCTTCTGGCAGCTTTGTTTCTGTTAGATGGTATGTCTTTCTGGGATGTTTCTCCCTCTAAAAGTTCATTGAATAAGATGAATGAATCAAGCAATAAGATGGCACATTGCTGCCCTGTGAATGGACTTCTCCAGCCTGACAAACTGCAAATACTCTCCTAATCAGTGGTGCAAGAGTCCCTGAGGGATTAGTCAGAGTTTCCAGCACACAGGATCACTGCAGATGGAGCCATGTCATCACTCTGGTTTCGTACAAGCTGATGTGTGAGCTCAAGTTTGGGCATGGGCATGAGCAGAGCATCCAGCTTGCAGCCTCTAGCTTTTCTAAGGAGGCCTGAATTCATAGATTCGACAGTCCAGCTTTGCAGCTTGCCACCAAAGGTGTAGGCTGAAATAATTTATTTTCTCCACCTTCTCCTTACAAATTAGTAATAAAAGGTAAGTGTAAAAAGGAAGGAAACATAACTCTTGTGCTGCATCGTAAGATCACCACAACATCAAGGCCATGCCATTTTGCCTCTCTGCTCAGAAGTCTTCCTCCAGCCAGACCCCAGGCTCTGTCTTGAAGTTCTGCACCCTGCCATTTCTCCCCTCAGCCACTTTGCTTCCCCCTTGTAGGCAATATTGATATTTGTGGTCTTTTGTTGTTTGTGGTTATGATTCTGCCTCCTTCCTCAACAGCTTCTAGAAAGCCCTCCTTATATCCACCTCCTGACTGTTGAGGTCTCTCCTAAGTCATCTCCAAAGTTTTCTGACTGAGGTTTTTGGGTGACAAGGACAAGTGGAGAGGAGTTTAATTGTGGGCAGCAAAGGCTCTGGTTTTGCTGCTGCCCTCTACTTTATAGTCATATTGAAGTCCCCTGCCCCATCCTTCTGCATGAAGACCCTGGAGGAGGAGGAGATCATCCCTGGGGACATTTTGCGCAGCACCTCACCCCACATGACCCACCAAGGAGCCCACCAAGGTGCAGTGAGGGTGGTCTGGGCACAGCCATTGACAGCCTCACATCTGCAGGGCAAAGAAAGGGTGCACTTGTGTCTCTCCTAATTACCTGCTGATTGCCTTTCCTTGGCTCAGGATAGGGAGGACTTTGTTCAGCCATTTTACGTAACATTAAGTAAATGGAAAAAAAAAAAAACAAACTGCCTTTGGAATATGATCAGTGCTATAGTGGTGAATAAATGTAAGCAATCATCCCTGCTTGGGTCTCTAGGCACCTCATGAGGAATGAGTAAACTCTTATCGCCCAAATGATGAGTGAATAAACTCGACTTACTTGCCTTCACCTTTGACTTTGATGTGCAGAATCAAAAACTCCAGATTTCCCGCACTGATGGAAACAGCACAAAGAAGCCAAAGTTTCCTTAGGACCCTTATAGTCTTGTGATCCCCCATCCTTCCCCTGTTCTCTGCCTCTTTATCCATTGATCAAACATCTGAATTCAAAAAGGCTTATCCTGGGGTAAGCATTATGACTTCACTCATTTCTATTATACATCAAGAGAGTGTCTGGTCCTCTGAAACAAAAACAGATTCAACTGCAAAGGAACCAAAAGGCAAAGCCCAGTTCTGGCTGTAGCATTTCTCCAACTGGGAGACCAAAACCCAGCCCCTCACTGCTGCGCCTGGGCAATAAATAATTACTGCTGAAGACAAAGGAGATGGGGAGGGGCACATAGAAAGCAGGTGCTGCTTCATTTAGCAGCACATTCCCCACTTAAAATGCAATTTATGCCTCCGACAAAAGAATGTTTGGGAAGTGGAAAGCTGGCTGCCAAGGTGGAGACTCAGTGTTTCTTCTGGCAAGGGTCAAACTTGGTGTCCGCAGATGGCAGTGGGAATCTGGAGGCTGGATTCAGTGGGAGCTAAGCTAGTGCTTTAAGCTAGTAATCTGGGTTCCCTCTGACACAAGAATCAAGCAAGGTCAGCATGATGGCATTTCTAGCCCCACCACAGCTCAGTGCAGTTGATATTACTGTGATCTGGATGACTAGACTGAAAAGACACCAAACTGCTCCATACAAAAACTATTTCCTCTATCACCTGTGAAGTATCTTGCCGTCCAATAGCCAAGTTTCATCTCGATGAGGAAACTCACCAGTCTGAACAACACTATTTGGAAATAGACTTGCTCTGCTTTCCCAAACACTTCAGGTACTTCTAATATACACAATCCTTGCTAAATTTTCTGAGCAAGTGACATGTAAACAGTGATTCTTGCAGGGAAAGAAAAAGCATTTTCCACTTCACTTACATCCTTTGTACTGTGAGGCAAAGGGCGCTTGGATGGATCTGGGGCATGGAAGACCCTGTTGCAACTGGGCACGCTCTTCCCCGCTAAAGGCACCAGGTATCCCAAAGAAACTTACCCGGTGAGAAAGGCAAGGTGGAAGCATAAACAAACTATTATTCTCCATAAATTTTCAGTACTCGGTGATGTATGTTTCTGAATAAATCACATCAAGCATATTGGATGGTTCAGTGGCTTTTCTGCAGCAAAATGCTTTCTAGCTCCTTTTTCACATGCTGTCACTAGGTCTTGTGGAGTATCTCACACGTGGAAAATTAGTTGGAATTGAAATAAATTGTCCTGGAGGCAGCTGCAGGCTCATGGGTGTTTAATGTGTAAAAGTCTAGCAAGCTTCACTTCACTTACAAGTTATGCATTTGCCAAAGGTTTATTTTACAAGCTGTATATGCTGCTGTTATTATTTCTGTTGTTATCAAGCTTTAGATTTGAACGAAAAATAGGACCTCTTTGAATCTGACACCTTACCACAAGAGAATAAGAAATTGTCCTGCACTTGGCAGCTTGGGCTTGGAATATAGAAGGCAGATGAAGGAGGGAAAGAAAGGCATGGGAAGGCTTGGTTACCTACCTCGAATCATACAGCAAAGCAGCAGACCCTAATTCACAGCCCTGCAGCTGCAGGCATGTCCTGACCTCCATGTCCCCTGGTGCAGCTGTTGGTGGCACAGCTTGTTGCTCTTTGTTTGCATCTCAGAACGAGTTACAGCTGGAAGGAAGGAGAAAGCTGGGACCAAAACATGAAAATGTAAGAGAGGAAAGATTAAAAGGAAGGAGTAAAGGAGGATAAGCACATTTTCAGGTAATTCGGGGTCAAAAGGATGAAAGGACAGAGGCAGACAGCAGTGCTGACAGTGCTGCCCTAGCAGAGTATAGTGGTGAAGGTGCAGAAAGAGAAGGAAGAGGGATGAAAGGGCTGCCAGGCAGGTGCAGAGCCACTGCTAGAGAAAAAGGAGGAGAGAGCAAGGGTGAAACGGGTTGAGAAGGGGCAGAGGAGCTGGCAGAGAGGCTGGGAATGAGGAGGAAGGAGACTTCTCTCTGAAAGAGCTGTAAGCTGAAGACTTAGATGAAGATTTAAACTGGGTTAGGAGGTGTTGGAGGATGTTACGCAGACAGGCAGGTCCAGCCCAAACGGGCAGAGGGAAGCAGAAGGAAATGCAGTGACACTACCAGAAACACAGGCACTTCAGACTTCAGCAGAGGAGTGGCAACCAGAGACGGTCTTTTTTGCTTGGGACAAAGGGCATCTATTCCTAAAACGGATGGTAATGCATGAAAGTAAGGTCCTTAAATCAACAACTCCCCATAGCTGGGGGCACCAGCACAGCCGTGAAGCCGAACACAGCCTGGAAATCTCAGATTACCGTGTTTTACCTTGCAGCCAGACGGGGGCCACTGGACGGGTACCACAACCCAGCGCTGCAGCTTCATCCCCCACCCGTCGGCCCCGGGAGCATCTCGGGGTGAGTCGGGGCCAGGGAGCGGGGAGCTGTGCCTTCTGGGGAGGCCCACGAGAGGGAGCCAGGAGCACAGGAACGGCGGCCGAGGCCTCTGCGAGCGCCAGCAGGGCCGATCCAGCCTGCGCCCTTGGCTGTCGAGGGTAAAGCTGGGCGAGTGGCGAAAGGGACTCCTCCTGTCCCAGTGGGGCAGCCCCAGCCCTGCCCAGGGTGGGAATGGCCCCTCGGCAGCCCCCGGGCCAGCATCTTCCCCGGGATGAAGTGAGGATAAGGAGGTCAGCGTGAGAAAACTGGTAGAGGTGAAGGCGGCTTTCTCAGCGTTGTGGTCTTCACCTTTCATCTTCACTGGGAGCTAAATACGGTTTGGGCTTGGTCTCTTGAGCCCTAAGTGAATGATGAAGGTGAACACGTGCTTATAGAATCATACAAACACCAGGCTGGAAAAGACCTCTTGGATCATCGAGTCCAACCATTCCTTTCTGCCCCTAAACCGTGCCCTCAGCGCCTCATCCACCTGTCTTTTAAACACCTCCAGGGATGATGACTCCACTACCTCCCTGGACAGCTTGTTCCAGTGCCCAATGACCCTTTCTGTGAAAAATTTCTTTTTGAAGTCCGGTCTGAACCTCCCCTGGCGGAGCTTGAGGCCATTGCCCCTTGTCCTTGTGAGCAGAGCCCAGCTCCCTCCTTTCTACAACCTCCTTTCAGGTAGTTGTAAAGAGCAATAAGGTCTCCCCTCAGCCTCCCCTTCTCCAGGCTAAAATGCTACGCCTTCATTTAAGCACTTTGCTGAATCCACACCACAGCACCGTCCAGGGGGAGATCTGGACCCAGAGGAGCTATGTTCACTTATTTGGGGATCAGTTCTTGTATTGGTGGTGTCTGTAGATGTGGTGTTGGCCCAGAGAGCAGGGAGGACATCAGTACCTGTGCACCTCTCTGTGTGGGCTTCAAAACAGCATCCATGGTGCAGCAGGGAGGCAGCAGCTCAACTGACCAGAATGACAGAAACTCTCGAGGCTGCGCTGGTAACCTGACACATAGAAACTGCTGTTCTAAAAGAGTGGCTACAAAGGAAAAATACAGCCCTTATTGAAAGGCAAATTAGTAGCAGGCTCTCTCCAGTGAGTTTTCAGGGAAAGCATGCAGGGCCCATGTTGTTATTACTCTCTTGAAGCTTCCTACCACACTGTGAGAGGCACAGCCAGGGCTGGATAAATAATACATCATAATTTTCAAGTCCCAGAGAAATGACTTGGAGGCAGTTCAAAAGTTCAATGAATTATCAGTTCCCCTTGGGTTCTTTATTTCTCTTGCAAAGGATGCTATCAATCTCGATAACTCACTAGCTACCAAAAATAATAATAAGTAAAATATCGTTATGTTGAAATATGTGTTGTAAAGCAGCATAGCAATTTGGAAGATTAATTCAGTCCAGAAGGGGCAATAGTTGCTGGCTGGAGATGGGCTGGACACCAATTACTGCTCTCTCATTACTTCCATGGAGAGGGATTGGAAAACACCTGCAGTGCATGAATAATTCTCCTTGAGTTAATACGCTTTCATTCAGTGCTGCTTAACTCTATTTATACCTCATCTATGGAGATGAGAGCAATGTGATTCATTCCTTTATTTCTGTAACTCTCTGATAAATTGCGTTAGTTTGCCACCTCTGACCTTCTCACGTGCACACTGCCTATTAAGCCTTCTCAGCCTGGGCTGTTGCTGCCATCTCAGGCCCTTCAATAGCCATCAAACAGCTGCTTCTCATTTTCTTTCCTTCATTTAAAAGCACCTGCTATGAAAATCTTAGAATAACCAGTTTGGAAGAGACCCACCAGATCATCGAGTCCAATCATAATGTGGGCAAGGGAGAAAATAGACTGGAAAATTCACTACAATGGTGGGAGAGAGAGAGTATGTTTTGTGCACATAATATCTAGCTTTATAGGGTGCTTGTCTTCAGTGAAGCCTCAGGGTGCTACTGAAGAAGTAGTAATTGAATGTGATCTGTTTGGGCTATCATGGCTTATGTCAAAAATAACATGCCCAGCAGGAGTAGGGAAGTAATTGTGTCCCTATCCTCCGCACTGGTGTGGCTGCACCTCAAATGCTGTGTTCAGTTTTGGGCCCCTCAGTAGAGCAAAGACATGGAGCTTCTGGAGAGTGTCCAGAGAAGGGCAACAAAGCTGATGAAGAGTCCATAGCACAAATCTTATGTGGAGCAACTGAGGACACTGGAATTGTTTAGCCTGGAGAAGAGGAGGCTGAGGGGCGAGGTTATTGCTCTCTACAACTACCTGAAAGGAGGTTGTAGCAAGGCAAGTGACAAGTGATAGGATGAAAGGAAGTGGCCTGAAGCTGTGATAGGGGACGTTTAGACTGGATATTAGGAAAAAATTGTTTAAAGAAAGAATAGTCAAGCATTGGAACAGGCTGCCCAGGGAACTAGTGGAATCTCCTTCCCTGGAGATGTTAAAATAATGCGTAGATGTGGCACTTTCAGGACATGGTTTAGTTGACGCAGTGATGTTGGGTTGGTGTTGGACTGGATGATCTTAGAGTTTTTTTCCAACCTTAATGATTTCATGGCTAGCTTGAAATCAAATATTGCCATTGGAGTCACTGAGGATGAGCCTGTGTCACTGGATATTTTTTTTACCACTTTTAATTTTCAGGTATATTTTCATTCTTATTTCTCTAGCTCTTAATCTGAGTCAAGGTTACAGGGTCCATGACCTGCCACTCACTCTTCCAGCAGGCTGATTAAAATGCATTATGGCTAAACATTGTCTCCTGAGGCTGGCAGGTTAAAGTCTGCAAAGAGACCTCAAGGATCCAAAATGTTCCTGCTTCTCCTCCATCGGCACAACACTACCTGAGACCAGTACTAAAACTTGTCTAAGGATGTAAAATAAAAATATCTGACTGCTTACATGAAGTAGAGATACAAATATCTGCAACTTGAGAATATTACCCTGAGATCACTTCAGATCATAGCGTTATAGAATCGTGGAGCAATTTAGGGTGGAAGCAATTGCCAGAGATCATTTGGTCCTATCCCCCATCTGCCCAAGGCCAACTTCAAGATTAAACCAGATTACTCAGCTTTCCCGGCTGAGCTTTGAAAATCTCAAAGAGTGGAGATTGCACAACCTCTGTAAGTGACCTTCCAGCATTAGACCACCCTTGTCATGAAATTTTTTTCCTTTATATACAATATCTTATTTTTTACACATCATTCCATGTCATCCTGTATCCAACATTTAGGACCTGCAGCTTTTCCCATAATCTAGGCAAGAGGAAATTTGGCCTTTCTGCTTGGCCATGCCCATGTTCTCCCTACAGCATGACCATGTGCTTCCCTGGTGTGGAACAGGCTGGATTCCCCGGAGGGGCTAATATTACCTACCTTAATACCTGATCCCCTCTGATGAGCTATGAATCTTTTTTTCTCTTACTTTCTGAGAACTTGTTCTTTTTTTTGCATTTTCTTTTGATCATTGTTTTAAAATCTTGAGGGGATTCAGCTGCCTGCTCTGTTTATCTTTCTACCCTTTCTTCTCATTCAGGGTCTCCAAACACCTTCCCAAGGAATGAGATAAAAGCTTGCACTGAGACCCTGGCCCTTTTGTCTGTTTCCCCAGTCTGCCTGGGTCTCCTCACTGGCCTTGTCAGGCTTAAATGTCATTGTATTGTTCATGTAGATGCTTCAAGACAGCTCACCATCCTCTCTCACCCTGAGTTTGAAATGACACTTTTATTTCCACTGTGTCTAAGGTTTTTCCTATGCTCAGTGTGGAGCTGTGCTCAACAGCCTGCTCTGCCCTGGTGGCACTTCAGAGCCAGGCCACCCTGGTCAAGTCTGTGGGGAAGAATTTGCTGGCAATTGGCCTCCTGACACTGATGGCTGTGGTTCAGGCAGCGTCTCTGCCTATGTTTTTGTCATGTCAAGCTGGACATCAGGAAAATGAGGTTGGAAAAGACCCACTGGATCATCGAGTCCAACCATTCCTATAGAACACAAAACAATGCCCCTCAGCGCTTCATCCACCCGTCCCTTAAACACCTCCAGGGAAGGTGACTCAACCACCTCCCTGGGCAGCCTGTTCCAGTGCCCAATAACCCTTTCCTTGGAAATTTTTTTCCTAATGTCCAGCCTAAACCTCTGCTGGCGGAGCTTGAGGCCATTCCCTCTCATCCTGTCCCCTGTCACTTGGGAGAGTACCATAATTTGGTACCTTTCTCAGGTACGATGTTGAAGGAAAGTCACCAGTACCAAGAGATGGTTAGATCTGATAGGCAGCACAACTGTCCACAGGAGGATGGGCATTGGAGTCAGGCAATATGAAAATTAATTCCTTTGAGTCCAGAGAATAAACTTACAGGGATAACACAGGTGCTGAGGTAAAAAGGAAACCTCTTGACTTCTTGCACTACCCTGTGAGCGGTGTTCCCCTCCTCTCCATCCCTCCCCACACTGCATGATGCTGTAAAGTATATTCTGGAGCCATGGTTGATGGAGAAGTGATTTGTCTCATAACTGCAGCTTTACGCAGTGTGCTACTGTGGGAGTTACAAATTGCTAACCACATATAAAGTGTTCTTTGAGTTGCAAACTGCAGTATTTCTCCACATAGTGATTATTATTCATCTTTTCCAAGACACTGTGGGCCTGATCCTGCAATCTGCACTCCTATTAAAGTCAGTGCTGTGGGAGTACTGCCGGCATACAGATGGCAGTAGTAAGACCCAATTAATTTAGCTGCAGGGGAGAGTAGGGCAGCACACAAGCTTTTTCCCCCCTTTTTTTTTTCAGTGCATACATGTGAATTTTCTTGTTCCACGGGCACTTTCAGAGATGTGTGTCTGGCTGTGGGCTGCTGGCCGGTGCAGTACAGGTGTGCTTGCAAGCTTCAAGGCTCTCTCCCATACTCTCTTACTCTGCCTCTCTTTATTTCTTTCATTTTGGTCATATGACCAGTAAGTCTTTCTCAAGGGAAGTGTCATCAAAACTGGTTCACAGCTGTCAAAAGTTTTGCTTTGGTCTGAGTGACATTGTCCAACACCAGCAAATTTAGTTCAAAACGGGTGAGCCTGTTGTGTTGTAGAGCTGGTAATTCTGGTTCTTCCTCCTCAGCTGTGAGTGTGGTGAGAAAGGGTGCAGGCACAGACTTAAATTACTACATTTGGAAAAGCAAGATGTCTAAAAATGTGATATGGGTACGTGCCTTGAGCCCTAACCCCACCTAATCCCCACAGAGAGCGTCCCCTGTGGGATGCTGCAGAGAGTGTTTATGGCTTTTTTCCCCCACCCAGAACAAGGATCCATCTGTGGGCAATCTAGAAAAAGCCTCTGACCTTCATTCCCCCTCTTCTGAAGAAGGCAGCTCTCCTTCAGAAATTGCCCCTCACTCCCATGCTTTCCTTTTCTGGAGGTGGTGGCACCAGGGTAGTGAGCTAAAGCCCAAGATGATGGCCATGGTGGCGCTGCCCCTGACCTGTCCCACTGGTTCTTGTTTCGTGGGAAGGTGGCTGCTGTGGGACGCAGCAGTGAGGGGAGGCCATGCCACTCATTAGGTTCATCCAAGGATGGAGATATTTTATCAGGCTCGGTTGATAAGTGATGAGGCAACAGCAAGGCTCGTGGAGTGAGGTGTTCATGGAAATGTGTTGCTAAGCAAAGAGGATATTGTGCTTTGTACTAAGTTGAGTGTTTTTAGCGTGTGATATTGCATGCTTCAAGGTGAGTAGTAACAGCTGTGTCTAGGAGTCGCAAATACATGGTCTTGAGGCCAAAGTTGACCTGCCAGGAGAAGGGTATTTTTGTGTCTGTGACACTGGGACACTCGGTGTCCTTAGCAAGGGCTCCTCAAGTCCTGCTGGGCTTTGGACATGAGCTTCCACCATGGTGGGACACCTCTGCCTCCTTGCCCCAGGCCCTAGCAGCACAAGGTGACTCCTGTGAAACCTCACAGAAAGCCATGAAGAATCTCCTGCCCCCTCCCAGGAGGCCAGTGCCAGCCAGGCACATCTAAGGGTGTGAAAAATGCTCTGTCAAAATGTGAGAAAAGGCAAATGGAAAAAGGTCATGATTAGTTACTTTTCTGCCATGTGCATGTATAATAATGAACCTTGGGAACGGGGCTATGTTAGTCCTAATTACAGCTCTTTAAATATTTATATAGCTTAATCTGTTCACCTTGCTCTTTGATATGGTCCAACATATCTGTAGGGTTGACCTTTCCAACTCAGCTCCATTTGTATACTTTACAGGCCTCTGGGTAGCTATTACTTCGCATTAACCGAGAGAGGGGAAAATGCATCATACCAGAAGAATAAACCCCAGGTAATAAGAGTACAACGTTAAATAAAACCAAGAGGATATAAACACAGTTTCCTTTCTCAAAGTCACCTATGCAGACTCTTAACTAATGCGAAACCAGGAGATTTCAGGGAAATTAGCCACCAGATATGTCCCAAAGAGTCATCTGAGTTAACCACATTTATTATCATGTGTGACCTCCATCAAATTGGAAATGATATCTCCAGCAGTAACAGACTAGTACATTAACTTCCTCTTTCACTTCTCAATGTTTCATTACAACAGGTCTCTTTAGACGTAATGGGAATGCCTGGGAGACAGATGGCTCATGGCTATAATGTGGAACTAGCTGTGCAACCAATACCTTCTTCAGCTGTCTTCTTAAACTCCTTCTTCATATCCCTCTATTTCAACAGGCCTAGGGACCCCAGGCTGATTTCAAAAGAACTATTTGTGAATTAGAGGAGTGAAAATTCAAAATAATGTTAGTTAACATCCTCCAGCCTTGGATGACCCCTACTCCCCATTCTGTACACTGACCATCTGGGGTGTAAGTCCGCATAGAAACTGTGCTGTAGTGAGTCTGTGAGGAATTTGGCAAACCATGGGCAGTCTAGAAGCACCACCACTGAAATCACAATTGATAGGTATGGAAGTTTGTACAGCTCTGAGGATCTGGTCACCTTGGCAATTTGAAGAACCTCTAGTATAGCATATTTCATCCTAAGTACTCATATGAACCTATTATACAGGAAAAACAGCACATCTGAACCTCCAGGTGTTTCTACAAAAGCTTCATTAGGGAGATATTACACAAGCATAACTAAATTATTTTGCATAAAAAGTGCCCAATGTCCTCATGCTGCTCACTTTTATACCAAATTTGCTGGCCAGTCTAGGTCCGAAATAATTAACAGCATCTGGCCAGGGACACCTGTCCTTGAAGCCAACTGGCACAGATTAGCCACTTCTAGTCCATAACACATCTGGTTCTGGGTCTCATCCAGTCCCCATATGATGCCTGTGTGGTCCCAATACAATATTACTATTGTTATCTTTCTTTTCTCGGTTCAAAGTGTCTGAAATAGTGTTGCAGGTGATCAGGATGGTATTTTACTACTATGAAAAAAGGGTATGGAAAAAGTGTGGCACCAATGGAGGGCTGGGGGACTGAGGAACAGCCTAGCCCCTGTGGCACATTTAGAAACAGCCCTCGGTGCACGCTGCCCTCTGTGCTGTGCCAGAGCACTGCCTGACACCAGCTAGAGTCAGACCAGGGAGCAGTTCAACAATTAAACAGTGTGGATGATGGTGGAACCTGGGGCCTTTCATTTGCTCATGCTGATGGACCCTTAAGAAATCTCCACAAACAGGTGCCGGTTGACGTCCCAGTGAAGCCATTTGGTCTCTAGGGTTCACGAACGCTCGTTTCAAACTGTGGTTGGTCAGCAACTTTCCAGCAAATTTTCAGGCTAGCAGCTGCTTTCTTCAGGTCTTGAATGTCTCATAATGAAGGCGTTAGGTTCAGCCAAACAAATCTGAGGCCAGGCTCTGAGAGTGCCTTCCTCTGGATCCCTAATATCCTCAGGCTGGGGATGCTGCAAACTGTGGAGTCAGAAAGCTGTATTTGGAAAATCCGTTTCTGGACTAAGAAGCCATGATGTTATGGATTGTGAACCAAATTTGCTGAAACTCTGAGGGAAAGAGCGTGTTCATTTAATAGCACAGCACAGCTCCTCCACAGGCTCTGCAGGGGCCTCTTTAGAGTCGCATACTCGGTCTCCATCTGGAGAAGAACTGCCAGGATGAGGAGAGCAACAGAGGAAGAGTAACCCTCCTGGAACCAGTCAGATGCTGTGGGACGGCAAGATCGCTTTGGCAGAAGTATTTTCAGGCAGACAGTGATCCCACCCTTTGTTCAGCTGATGAAGAACTGTACTGTATTTCTGCAGGTAACATCTCTGCGATTACAGGTGTGCTGCACAGATTATACTGTCCCACACTGGTGGGACAGACCCTTTTCCCAGAACTACCCTGTTGCCCAGAGTCTGCCAAGGTGAATATTAGCGGAGGCAGCCAGTGATGGGCAGAGACCTAGCAGATTTGGGCAATGCACTCAAATGCCTTGAGAATTGCATCACTGAACACAGTGCTGAGACGTCCTCCAGTATTAGACATGTATAAATACATACAAATTACGTAATATATATTTCGACAAGATGTATAAAACCCTTGTCCAGGTACTGGCTCTGTATTTGCTTAGGATTCAACTCTCTTTCCCTTTGTACATGCATCACAACTCAAAATTAAATAAAAAATCTTGCATGTTTGCTGCCTGCCATACCCACCTTGCAGCCATCAGTCAGATTCACTACCTTTTACATCCTATTGCTGCTTTACTGGCAGTTTTTTCAGCTCTGTACACCAGCAGCAGCTCACACAATGCAGGGTTCAGTGCACTAGCAACATATTGGTTTAATAATTAAGCACAGTATATATAAAAGAGATCACAATATTTACATATGGACCTATTGTTTAGAATTATTTGCCAAACAGAATAATCCATGCTCTGTGTCTGATTTGTGGCTAGTTCCTTTGGAGTTGTTGATATTCTGATGATGTGATATGTTTCTATTCCCAAGTGGGTGATTGTAACTTTCTGGAATTATTTTGTGATGCAAGAGGTTGTTATTACGAGTTTGAAAACTATTTTCATATTTCACTGCAAATGCAGTATGTATAAAATAGTAACACATCCTAGGCAGAAAAGCATTGTAGAAAAGTTTCTCTAGCTCACTGTTTCACTTGGATGATTAAGAAGGTGAGCGATCAGTGGTGAGCTGCTGTGACTAAGCTACGGAATCTGACCAAGATTTTAGGGTAGTGTGAAGCACTCAGGAGGAGCACTGGGAAATTCAGTTAATTTGAGGTGTGGTTAGGCTGATCTACATGTCTCTGTAAGGGAAATGCCCTGGGGACACAGGCAGCACTGAGCCTTTGCCACAGGGGTCTGTCCCTGGGGAAGCAAGCAGAGTAAGCATTGACTCCTCCTGAAAGGAACTGAAGAGTGGGAAGAAAGGAGGTGAATGGCATTCCTGAAATGTGGGAAAAGAAACATTTTATCATGGTTGTCATGGAAACTGGGAATGGACAATAAGCACTTAGAGGTTTTATCATTTCCCTTAGCACTTGTAGCACACAACTTATGTGAAGAGGAGCATTATCACACACAGGGAGGCTGACAGATAGTTGAGTGGTAAAAAATTTGTGAAACAACCTGTGCCAGGGCTAGGTGAATGTATCCCAGTAGACGGTGTCCAGAGGCAGCAGGGAGAAGGCACTTCCTAAGGTGTTTCCAAAGGAGGGTTTGTATGGGCAGCACAGAAGGAAATATCTGGGGAGACTCTATTTGGCACAGAAAACCCCATGCAATTTGGGGTACATACTATCCTGGGGCTCTCATTACTGCCAGCTTCACTTCTTTGTGATCCAGTACATCCTTAGTCCAACCAGGCACCTCTTTCACAACTGTTATGTTTGTGTATTGCCTCACTGCAATCTTTGGGTTTTATTCAACACATCATGTACATCTTTCCTTACTCAAACGGTGCACTTGACTGGAAAAGGTCATGTAGATCCAGCTCAACCCCTCAATGACAGATCATACCCACACAACATCAATACATCAAACAGGAAGACATTTTCTCAGTTACAGTGCATTCATAGGCCAAAAATCACTCTCTGACCTCAGCACACCAAACATCCATTATATTATGGTCATGACAGTTTTGGTCATTTTGGAGAGATGCTTTCCCCATCTGCCTAAGATACTAAACTTCTTCCTCCTGCTCCAATATTTTCTTCAGGATATCTGTCTTCTTCTTGTGGAAAATAAACCTGCAGGCACTTATCACATGAGGCTCGACATGATGAGAAACACCCACCCTTCTCATGAAGTACCACCTCCCTCCTGTCCATCTTCTTAAAGTACATGCCAGTGATCATCTGCAACCACTGTGCACAATGCTAAATAATTCTTCCTTCATGCTGAAATCACCAACAATGAGCTTCCTTGGCCAGAGAAAGAGAGCATATACTAAATCCAGATGCCCATAACAAGAAGAACCATAACGTTCATATCTTCTCTAGAAGCAAATAGTCCTCTCCATTTCAGCACCCAGACCAAATTTTTGCAGTAACGCAGTGTCACAGATGGAGCAGAAGCCTCCTGTTTTAAATCCCCACAACATCATTTGTGGAAGCTGATTTCCCAACCTCAGCTGATGAGCTCCTGATCAGCAGTAAAATGTCAGAAGTAATGGTGACATGGTTGCACACTTATAGAGGCACACTCATGGCTGTGTTCTTCTCTTGTATTTCTGGACTCTGCTCACATCTCTAACTGGTCTTTGCTACCCAAAACCTTTGCCATTGGCAGCAGCCATCCAGTTCTGCACTGCTACCTGTGTCCTACCAGTCATTGCTACCTATGTGAGCCTGAAACAGAAATCTTGTCTAGTAAAACTGCTTCACACATGTGCTCTATGAAATTTGATCTCAGCTGCCTACAGCACAGTTTCCTACAGCTGTATCACCTCAGTGTCCAATGTCTTCGGAAACCCCAGGTGCAAATTCTTCTGCTTGTCCAACCACAAATGCCTGTGCATAATGACATCCATATTAATGAATCTCATAATCGTAGCACTTAGCAACATGTCCTCCATCTGCTGCTCAATAGTAATTTGAAAAGGGTGCCAGCAAGTGTAATGGATGGCAGCAAAGGATGTGAATCACAGGAGTTTGGCAGTTTAATACACTTACCCCTCCAGAGCGGTATTCCTATAGTTTCAAGAAAGGTATCCCACAATGTACTGCTAGTAAATCTGTACAGCGCCTAACAGAGAGGGGGTTGACTGGACCTCAGAACACCCCTAGGCGCTGAGAAAACATTGTTTGCACAAGGATTGTCAAGAGAAACATCTCAGACTATCATAAGACGGAAGGTGGACACAGAGTTTGATATGGTGTGTACGATGTATATATAGATACATATCTACAGAAAAATACCATCCCAGTATAGACGTAGCCGAAACTCTAATAAAACCAGTGTCTGTTCTAGTCGGCCCAAAGACATCCTTCACAACTTAGAGAAAGATGTGAATGCTAGAGAGGGGGAAAATGACAACCTATCTCCCCAGTTGATAGCTGGGGTTAAATCCTGAATAGTTGTTTTTCACCACTGAGCTATATGACCATATTGTGACAGGTTTACTATATATATACATGAATATACTCTTTCATGGTGGGGAGAAACATCATTCATTTGGCTTTCTGTGAGAGTAAGGCCTCTCTCTGGCTATTTTAATGTACATACTGGCATACAGAAAACATGATTTGAAGCAAAGGTCTGTAGGGAATTAATGTTCCAGATAAACACTTGGGTTTTGCCTGATGCAGCACCAGGATGAAGGGGCTGTTGTTAAGTTGAATTCTTTTCTTGTTACCAAGTAGGTTTCCCAGCAGCACTTGTAGAGATAAGGGGATCAGATCTCCAAATTCAGGGTGAAATCTGATCACTAGGTCACAATGGAAATTATTCTCTTGCTTTCAAGGTATCAGGTAGTGGCCATTACTACAGACTACTGTGTTAGTTTGGAGGCATATGAAATATCCTATTTTCTTCACTCCTGTTACTAAGATAGTTTCCATCCCATTACTATGCCCTTCTTGTCTTTTCTTGCTTTTTTAAAATTTTGTATGTAACTTTATACTTTGCTTTGCTTGACATTTTCCTGTGTAACCTATATCCCAAGAAGAACAAAAGTAACTGTGGGTCACATTTGTTTGGTAGCAGGTCTGGCAGCCTATTGTCTTCCAAACTGTCCACAATGGATATGTATCTGGTTGGCTTATAGCAATTTTCACCCTGCAAATCTGAGGTTGTCTCCTTTATCACACTGCTTCATAACAGAGATAAGTGTGTCCTGCAAGAACATTTCTGTTCATCTGAGTCTTTTTACGGATTTGCTTTGACTGTGTTCCTTCCTTTTTTTGTGTTTGATATCCACAGTTATCCAAGGGAATACATTTTCTGGGAGGAATACTCACCAGGTGTGAATTCAGCATGAAAATAGTTTTCAAACTCATAATAACAACCTCTTGCATCACAAAATAATTCCAGAAAGTTACAGTCACCCACTTGGGAATAGAAACATATTACATCATCAGAATATCAACAACTCCAAAGGAACTAGCCACAGAGCATGGATTATTCTGTTTGGCAAATAATTCTAAACAACAGGTCCATATGTAAATATTGTGATCTCTTTTCAGATAATCTATTCAGAGAAATTATTTAGTTATGCATCAGATGAATTATTCAGCCAAATAGTTGAGGAAAAAAGTGAGATGCAAAATATTTACTCTTTAAGAAGTCTTCTTTTTAATCAATTAATCTTGTTATCAAGTTGGCTTCTGACACAGGAAAAGTGGAAGGAGAATGAAGCAGAGCAGTTTCTTCCTGAATAACATTGATTATACTTCAGGAACATCCTCATTTTAAATCTGGAGTAGTCTTTGAATGCTAGTAACGTTCTAAATATTTCTTAAAGTTTGTAAAGTTATACCTAGGATCCAGATGCTACATCTCAAATCTTCTGCAGGGATGCTCAGGGTCTGGGCCCCTCACCACAAGAAGGATGTTGAGGCTCTGGAGCGAGTCCAGAGAAGAGCAACGAAGCTGGTGAAGGGGCTGGAGAACAGGCCTTATGAGGAGCAGCAGAGAGAGCTGGGGGTGTTTAGCCTGGAGAGGAGGAGGCTGAGGGGAGACCTCATTGCTCTCTACAACTACCTGAGGGGAGGTTGTAGAGAGGACGAAGCTGGGCTCTTCTCCCAAGTGACAAGGGACAGGACAAGAGGGAATGGCCTCAAGCTCCGCCGGGGGAGGTTCAGGCTGGACATTAGGAAAAAATTTTTCATGGAAAGGGTCACTGGTCACTGGAACAGGCTGCCCAGGGAGGTGGTTAAGTCACCTTCCCTGGAGGGATTTAAAAGGCGGGTGGATGAGGTGCTGAGGGATATAGTTTAGTGTTTGATAGGAATGGTTGGACTCGATGACCCTGTGGGTCTTTTCCAACCTAGCAATTCTGTGATTCTGTGATTCTGTCATAGTTAACATTTCTCAAAGAGATTCAAGAAATTAGAAAACAGGTTCCTCATGTAGCTTCTTGTGTTTCCTCTGTTGGATCATGAACTGTATTTCCCTCTTCTTTCACCTCTCCTGAGTTATATCATAGCACCCCAATAAAGGAAAGATTAATACATCTAGTGACTCTCTCTTTCAAAACCACATTGAAATGTTTCTCCAAGAAAAGCAGCCTCCATCCCCCTTGAGAAATGAAGTCTGCCATCTGGTAGGTTTGTTCTTTATAGTCATTTAGAGAATATTAAATCTTCTTTTGTATGCAGAGAATTAGATGGTGGAGGGGCTTAGCATTCTGTTTAATTAAAAAAAAAAATGAAAAAAGGAGAAAAAACAGTTTGGAAAGTCATTGTGTCCAGAGAAGAATATTAGAGAGGCATTAAGCAGAAAGACAAAAGGCAAGCTAGCATCAGCTCATTTGATAGCTGTAAATCTCCTGACTCCTAGAGTAGTTGGTGAAGTTCATTGTTAGTTGGGTAATTATTGTCCTTCATTAGAATCTAAGCTTCTGAATAGATTTTGAAACAAAATCATCTAAAATGAGGAGCCAGCAAGACCCAGTGGTGTCAAGGAGAAGTCATGGAAAAAATATATTCAAGCAGAGCCTTTAAAGAAATCCATAACTTTCCATTTACACAGCTAAATAGCTTATCTTTAAAAATCAGGGCTTTTTCAAGATGTTCTCTTAGGTCACCGAGGATTGAAGTTAGCTAGCTCCTCAGGGAGAAAAAGCCTCCAGACAAGGTTTTTGGTTTATCTTGGGGACTTTCAATGACCCTCTGACTTGGAGGCTGATGGTTCAGGATAATGCTTCCTAATCTGTTGTTTCAGCATATTCCAGGAGCATTTGCGTGAGTTGAGTGCCTCTTCTGTGAACTGGGGGCTGTTTGCAGACCCTTCCAGTTGAAAGGATCAGAGAAATCCAAGCAGAGAGCAAAGCACTACGGGCACGCTAGAAATTCAGAAGACTCATGCATGGTCTGATAATCTAAAGCAAATGAGGTATAACGATTGATTGCATACTACTGATTGATTGCAAAGATATAGATAGCAGCTTCCAAAACAGGCTTCACAACCCTAGGAGTTTTAAGCAGGGCCAGAAACCTAAGTTAGATTCAGGTCAATTTTATTTTAATGTTGATATTCGGTGCTATTGTAAGCATTCTTTCTGTAAGTGAGGATTCAAGAAAAAGAAAAGTTGAGAACATTGAGCTAGACAATGTTACCACGAAATGCAGAAGAGTCTTGAAACTGGAACCCACTGTAGAATCTGCGTTAAAGTGTCCAGTGCCACACAGAGCAGCCCTGAGCTAAGTTCTCTACAAATGTGTGGGAAAGCAGTAGCAATCAGGAGTGCCATTTTGTGCCATCCTATAGCCTCACACTGCAACCTCATCCAGACCGGCAAGATATGGCTGGCAGAGCTGCCCACCTGGGACCACATACTCACCTCAGGGCTTGTGTAAATCAGAAATCCTCTAAAATGGGAATTCAGCTGTTCTTGAATTATAGCAAAGACACAAGAAGCCATCAGAAAAATACTATACATCAGTTTGAACACTTGACCCAGCCCAAAGCACCACCTACACAACAAAATAGATCCATGTAAGTCAGCTGGAAGAACCAGATGCAAATTGGAGCAGCCCTCTGGCTCACATTACTAACTGTAGGGAAAAATAACCCTGTAACTAGTAGCACCAGCAGTAGATCTCCAAACCCTTCCACTATTCCTCTGGATTCACAGACAGTCAGATTTATACCAGACTCATGCATCAGCAGGTTGTAAAAGTTTTAAGTCACCTTTTCTTTTTATGGTGTTCTGGAGGAAGTTGTACTAACAATGAGACACTGCTTGACAGCCCTGAATCCCAAGCTGTTGGGATACAGTGTGACTTCCAACATATTGCTGCCAGCCCCCACCACCCACCAGGAATGGCCTGGCAGAGGGAGCAGCACAGCCTGTTAGGAGGAGCCTCTAACAAAGAGATCCCTTATTCCACGCACTCAGCTAAAGGGCAGCACCCACATCCATCAATGCAAGGAAGGCAACTCAGCTTCTTGCAGGTCAAGATACCAGAAGGGTGGTGAAAACTATATACATTTTTCATGCTGCATGGTCCAAATGAAAGGATGTAGGCTGAACAATAACACATCCACAAAGGATGGTGTTTGTTTTAACCTGAAACTCCATCTCCAAAATCGTGCAGGAAAGCTAACCCTAGCGGGCTGAAGAATGAAGAAAACAATTAAACACCGCCAAGTGTTGTCATTGGACCTGGCTTCGCTCCAAGGTCTGTCAGAGCTGAGATTGATTAGGATATATGGTATCCTGGAAACAGTCGGTACCTTCAGCTGGTTTTAAAGCTGTTTTAATTGTCTCGCTACCACCATGGCAACCATACTCCCAACCACGACCTCCAGGAGGGGAGGCAAGCTGTTGGAGAGCGACTGTGCTTATAGACCACATCTGATGATGATGCAGTGATTCAGATGGATATAACCTTGCTTCAGACCCAGAAGGGACTGAATTTGGAGAAGGAAATGAAGTAAGTACTGTAACACATATTAACTCATCGTGATAGCCAACATAGAATCATAGAATGGTTTGAGTTGGAAGGGACCTTCAAGATTATCTGGTTCCAGCCCCCTGCCATAGTCAGGAACACGTCCCACTAGACCAGGCTGCTCAATGCTCCATCCAGCCTGGCCTTGAACACTTCCAGGGAGGAGGAATCCACAACTTTCCTAGTCAACCTGTTTGAGTGCCTCACCACCCTCATTATGAAGAATTTTTTCCTCATGTCTAGTCCAAAACTTCCCCCTTCCAATCTAAAGCTGATCTCCCTCATCCTATCACTACTGGACACAGTAGTCCAGGTGGTGTCTCATGAGAGTGGAGGGGGAGAATCACCTCCCTTGACCTGCTGGCGACACTTCTTTTGATGTGACCCAGGATACATTAAGCATAATAATTCAAATAAACCTTTGGTACTATATAGGGTGGCCCCCTTTATGGCAATCGCTCAGAGTCTTATCCCACAAACAACCCCCGCAGTTCCCACACCTATGTGGGATATGCAGGGCTGCATCTGCATGGTGGCAAAGGATGAAGCTATGTAGCCTTGAAAGCATATCAGGAGGTAGTGAAGCCTGAAAGGATGGGGAAAAGGTGTAAGTAGCAGCTCTGTAGCCAAGGAAAGACATGTGTTTGATTTAAAAGTTACCCTCTTTCTTCCAATACAATTTTGATAGTCAATATCAGAAAGCTCTGTGTGATTATTAGTTTCCCACCCAGAAGCCCTGGCACCTGATGACTCAATGCTTCTCATGTATAATGTATTTTAATACACTTTACCTTCTCCAGTTCAAGCAGCACCATGGTGAGACCAGATTTTTGGACCTTAAAGCCCTTGTACCAGGTAGGAATTGATCCCTTTTACTTCTGCCTGATTTGTGTGAGATCTAAGCCTGCTGCTGACCGCTTTGTCCATGCCTGCTTGGACCCAGGAGCTGTGCTGCCTGGGTTTATCTTGAAGATATGTAACCATGGGACTTTACCTATTACAAGATGCTTCACAAAAACACCTTTTAAAATAAGCAAATATCTGCAAATTATTTGGAAACTTATCTCCCCTGTCTCTGCAAGGACATTACTCAGTCAAATGTAACCAGAAAAATGAAGGACTGAGAATTTTCAATAAGGACTAGGGTGATTAATTGTCTTGGAGCAGTCACAAGGTGACCTGCACAGCAAACAACAAGGTCTGACATCTCACGATTCAGAACGAGAGGTGTTTCCAGAAGGGACAATAGCAATCCACAGAGATGGGAAAAGAAATGTCAAATTTACATCATTGAATTCACAAGGCTAATAATGCCTTAATGCATGTTTATCTGAGTCTTTCACTTTGGTTGAACCAGCACGACTGTTCCTGCTTCTAATATTACCCTGCAACAGAAGTAAAAGAAATTAGTTTCTTTTAATCTATAGAAAAAAACATTTATGGTAAGAGACACTGTTGTGTATATGCATTGCAGATGGGAAGTTGTCAGCACTCAGCTGATGTGCTGACTTGTTAAAGCACGTGAAGAAAGCAACATACACATCACGTAGAAGCAAGGTGATGGCTGCATCTCTTACATACAGCTCTACGGGCAGACATATAGGACCTACACATATCTGTGCAAGCCCCACTGTAGACATCCACCTTGTGGAAAGTGCACATCCAACCTGGTTGCCTTTGGCTGTAATAACAAGTCAGATTTTGGAAGAGGCCCAAGTAGGGGCTTCACTGATGCAGCAGTGCTGGCACTGGGAGCTTGCACGTGGTCCCCTCCCGTGAAACTGAAGGTGGCACATGCAGCTGGTGTCACGCAGAGCCCCAGCCCTGGCACGTCTCACCAAGCCTCTTGACCATGGGTTTTCATCTTGATTTAGTGTGCAGGATGAGTGCCCTTCCCACACCAGTCTCACTCCAGCTTTGAAAATAAAACTCCTTCCCTTGGAGCCAAGAATTATTTCCATGATATTTACTTAATAAAGATATCTACCCATACTTGGGATCTCCTGGCATCATTAATCACGCAATAAAATTCAGGTTTTGCAGTATTTAAAAAAATTGCACAGGAATAACACTGGCTGGTTGGCGCTACTTCTGCTCATCATCTGGAGAACTTTCGCCATCCAGCCTGCCTTAGAAACTGCTGTGTGCTTCAGAAGCCACCAGAATGGGTCTTCCAGAACCCCACACAGAGGATATTTCATCCACATTGTCTGCTTTCCCAGCTGGTGTCTGATCAACTTGCCCTTGGGAAGAAGTTAGCTCCTCACTCAGAGCCTCAAATGTTGCAAATGCAACTCCAAAGCCCTCTTGGAGAGACCCAAGCAGGTGCTGGTTCCTTCACCTGAATATTTTCACTAGCAGCCATGGGCACACCTTGAGGCAGCAGAGGCATGGACCATATCACAAGTGGTTATTTGAGAAAAAAAAGGTTCACATTTCCTCACCAGAATCTCGGTAAACACCCAGTGGAAGAATTGCTACAAACAGCACCTGGGAATTTCTCATGATTCAAAGGGACCTCAACCATCCCCTCTAGTTTTCCACGTTGTTCCTCATTAACACTGCTGCTCTATCTGGGTGGTGTCTCTTTTATCAGTCACAGCTAGCAGTAGCTTGTTGCTCAGTGACATCCAAAGAAGGAGAGAGAGCCCTTGCTTAGTGCCCAGCACCTCAACATCCCTGACATGCTGGTGGGGAGGAAGGACAGAGAGGCTCTGAGCTGTCCCTGTTACGTGAAAACCCCTCAGGAACTGCCAATTTCCTGCCACAATCTCTGTGAGGAGCAGGACAAAGCCTCACGGCACAGCAGGGCACCGTGAGGCCTGAAACCAGACGATGTCCCACAGTACCCACACAGCAGCACCCTGTGTGCCACCGAGCCTCATCTGCCACCCAGGACTGCATGGAGCCTGTGATGGAGACAGGAACTTGTTATCTTCATCTTAACATCTTTATCAATGACTTTAGAGTGAGATTGGATACATCCTCAGCAAGTTTGCAGATGGCACCAAGCTGAGAGGTACAGTTGCCACACCAGAAGGATGGGATGTCATCCAGAGGGACCTGGACAAGCCAGAGAAGTGGGGCTGTGAGAACCTCATGAGGTTCAACAAGGCCAAGTGCAAGGTCCTACACCTGGGTTGGGGCAACCCGCAGATTCAGCACAGGATGGGGGATGATGGAATTGAAAGCAGCCCTGCAGAGAAGGACTTTGGGGTGCTTATTAATGAGAAGCTCAGCCTGAGCCGGCAATGTGCGCTCACAGCCCAGAAGGCCAACTGTGTCCTGGGCTGCATCAAAAGAAGCATGGCCAGAAGGTTGAGGGAGGTGATTCTGCCCCTCTACTCTGCTCTTGTGAGACCTCATCTGGAGCATTGTGTCCAGTTCTGGAATTCCCAGCATAAGAAGGAGATGGAGCTCTTGGAACAGGTCCAGGGGAGGCTACAATGATGATACGTTGGGCTGGAGCACCTCTGCTAAGAGGACAGGCTGAGAGAGCTGGGGTTGTTCAGCCTGGAGAAGAGAAGGCTCTGAGGAGATCTTATAGCAACCTTCCAGTACCTGAAGCAGCTACAAGAAAGCTGGTGAGAGACTGTTTATAAAGACTTGTAGTGATAGGGCTAGGGGCAATGGATATAAACTGGAAAGGGGCAGATTTAGACTAGACATAAGGAGGAATTTTTTCCAAATGAAAATGGTGAGGCACGGCACAGGTTGCCCAGGGAAACTGTGGCTGCCCCGTCCCTGGAGATGTTCAAGGCCACGTTGGAAAGGGCCCTGGGCAGCCTGATCTAGTGGGAGGTGTCCCTGCCCACAACAAGGGATTTGGAACTAGATGATCTTTAAGGTCCTTTCCAACCCAAACTATTCTATGATTCTGTGATTCTATTTTCTTCCTTGTGGCCACAAAACCAAAATAAATAGTTTTTCCCGCAAAACTCAAAATAGCTATAAGACACCTATTTTTCTGACAGCAGACACTCCCTGTCCCTACTCTTCACCTTGCTTTTTGTAGGTCCTGGTGAAGCAACTCCACACCTCACATCCCACCCATTAACCATGCTGCCCAAGCACCTGATGGGGCACACAGCCTCTCTAATATTGCCCCGGGGCTCATATCACATGCACACTTGCTTCCTAAAGAATTCATGAAAATCCCAACATCACTGGGAAGTCAGTTTTAACATCTTGGATATAAATCTACCCTTCCAGCCATTCTGCCCTCAGACAAGGAAAATTCCCTGTTGTGAGTCTTGGAAAAAAACTGCCATAAATAAACAGCCAGCCCATTGCCACAGCAGAGTTCCTTCTTGGTCTTTGTATTGCCCAGCTGGGGTTACACCAGTAGCTACATTTTTGACACACTTGCAAAAGTAGAGTGCGAAAAACACAGTGTGCAAAAGCTCACAGTTCAGGAACAGGTCCTGAAGGAGAGCGGACACAAACAGTTCTTGGGAAGCTGTTGCGTTGGGGTCTATGTCCATAACCTTGGCACTGGAAAACATCTTGGTATATGCAATCTCTGAATAAAGATTGTACATATATCTGTATATATCCTTTGGGAAGGAGCTGTCTGCACTCTCAAGCAAGTTCATCAACCATGGACACAGATCCTTCCCATCCTCCATCCTAGGAATTGCTGAACACAGCTGTGCCAGCACTGTCCCGCTGCCCTAGTTCAATTACCTTCCAGCATTGCCCACAGACACAGGCAGGTCTCGTGCCTTCAGTTATCAGCAGCTGACATTCTTCCCACCAGCCAAGCATGAATGACCCTGAAATGGAGGCCAAGCTCCTCATTTCCTAACAACTCAATGTTAGCCGAAGCAGAGGAGATCGAAGGTGAGGTTGCATGTCACCTCCTCTTCCCCTACCTGCTGCTGGCTGGGCAAAATCATAGAATCACAGAATCACCAGGTTGGAAGAGACCCACCGGATCATCAAGTCCAACCATTCCTATCAAACAATAAACCATGCCCCTCAGTGCCTCGTCCACTCATCCCTTAAACACCTCCAGAGAAGGTGACTCAACCACCACCCTGGGCAGCCTGTGCCAGTGCCCAATGACCCTTTCTGTGAAAAAAATTTTCCTAATGTTCAACCTAAGCTTCAGTGCAGGCAGCCGTGTGACCCCTGGGGTCTCCATGCACCCTGTGCCATCCGTGCATGTCTCCCCAGTCCCACTCCTGTCACTGGTTTTGCAGGACTTCACTCAAGCCAAATGCTGGAATGGCCTTCCCTTGGTAGACACCCATCTCCTGTTCACTGCCTGTGTTGTTCCATTGTGATCTTGTGCGCTTGTGCTGGAAGTGCTGCTCTTGGGGAGGGCATGGGAGGAAAGGCACGCTCAGCACTTGTGGTGCGTGTCCCCCCTGAAAGCCCCACCACTCCCGGGGACAAGCGAAGAGGGGACGCCAAGGGCTGCATGTCTGCAGGCTAAGCCTGCAGCTCTGATCACTGGGTGTGCAGAGGGAGGAACGCAGGTCTTGACTCTCCTCATACCCCTCAGCACCTGCATCTGACCTGCTTTCCAGGTCGATTGGCAGCAGTGGGGAGGACCATGCTCCTTTTCACAGCCCTCCAGGGCCACATCCCCCCATTACTGATCCCCAAGATACTGCCACAAAGTCACCTCAGCTTGTGTTTTCTGCCTCTTCCCCTGGCATCCCAAGTACAAGCAGAGCTGTAAACACTCCCTTGACAGCTTCTCTCCAGTGGGTCTGAGGGGGCTCCTGCCAACCCCGGGGAGTCCCTGGTGCAGTGTTCCTGCCAGCTGCAGCTCTGTGGCCCCACTCAATGCACAGAGAGGAGTGTGTCCCAGCCATGGGCAGGGAGAGCAGCTGGGAAACTCACTCTGAAGGGAATACACTCCTCCCAAAAGAAAAGCAAAAAACCGCGTTCCATAGAATCATAGAATAGTTTGAGTTGGAAGGGGCATCAAAGATCATCCAGTTCCAGCCCCCTCGCCATGGACAGGGATACCTCCCACCAGACCAGGCTGCTCAAGGCCCCATCCAACCTGCCTTGAACACCTCCAGGGATGGGGCAGCAGCAGCTTCCCTGGGCAACCTGTGCCAGTGCCTCACCCTCATCATTAAGAACTTCTTCCTCCTGTCTAATCTACATCTTCCCCCTTCCAATTTAAAGCCATTCACCCTCATCCTATCACCACACACCCTTGTAAAAAGTCCCACCTCAACTTTCCTGTAGCCCCCATCTGGTACTGGAAGGCCTGTCTAAGGTCTCCTCGGAGCCTTCTCTTTTTCCAAGCTAAACAACCCCAGTTCTCTCAGCCTGTCCTCAGGTGCTCCAGCTCTCTGATCACCTTCGTAGTCCTACTCTGGACCCGTTCCAACAGTTCCATCTCCCTTTTATGTTGAGGATTTCAGAACTGGACACAATGCTCCAGATGAGGTCTCACAAGAGCAGAGTAGAGGGGCAGAATCACCTCCCTTGCCCTGCTGGCCACAATCCTTTTGATGCAGCCCAGGACACAGTTGGCCTTCTGGGCTGTGAGTGCACACTGCTGGCTCAGGCTGAGCTTCTCATTAATTAGCACCCCAAAGTCCTTCTCTGCAGGGCTGCTTTCAATTCCATCATCCCCCATCCTGTGCTGAATCTGCGGGTTGCCCCAACCCAGGTGTAGGACCTTGCACTTGGCCTTGTTGAACCTCATGAGGTTCTCACAGCCCCACTTCTCTGGCTTGTCCAGGTCCCTCTGGATGACATCCCATCCTTCTGGTGTGGCAACAGCACCACTGAGCTCGATGTCATCAGTAAACTTGCATTGATCTCATTGTCTATATCATTGATGAAGATATTAAATAGCACTGGTCCCAGTACGGACCCCTGAGGGACACCACTTGTCATGGGTCTCCATCTGGATATCAAGCCGTTGACCACTACTCTCTGAATGCAACCATCCAACCAATTCCTTCTCCACTGAACAGTCCACGCATCAAATCCCTCTCTCCCAAATTTAGAGAGAAGGTTGTTGGGCTACAGAGATGCTCAGAAGGCTGGAGCACCTTCCATTTGAGGACAGGCTGAGAGAATTGGGCTTGTTCAGCCTGGAGAAGAAGAGACACCAGGGCAACCTTATAGTGAGTGATCTTCCAGTACCTGAAGGGGCTGCAGGAAAGCTGGAGAGGGACTGTTTACAAAGGCTTGTGGTGATAGGATGAGGGGCAATGGGTATAAACTGAAGAGGGGTAGATTTAGGCTAGACACAAGCAAGAATTTCTTCACTATGAGAGCAGCGAGGCCCTGTCACAGGTTGCCCAGGGAAGCTGTGGCTGCCCCATCCCTGGAGGTGTTCAAGGCCAGGCTGGATGAAGCCTTGAGCAGCCTGATCTTGTGGGATGTGTCCCTGCCTGTGGCACGGGGGTTGGAACTGGATGATCTTCAAGGTCCCTTCCAACCCAAACTATTCTACCGTTCTGTGGTGAGTGTGAGGCTTTTCAGCAACCCGGACTCATCACATCCCTCACTTTGGGTGTCTGTCCTCCAGAACTCGCCGGTTCCCCCCCCGGGGCGGGGTCGGGAGCCCCCCGATCCGTGCTGCGGGTGCTGCCGCTCCCCCCCCGTTCGGGGAGGGGTTTCCCCGCGGCGGCGGGGCCGGCGGGCGGGCGGGGAGGTGCCGCGGCGGCGGTGGCAGCGCCCGGCCCGGGAGGATGCGCTGAGGAGCCGCCGCTCCCCTCTGCCGCCGTGCACGGGCGGCGGGCGGCTGCCCCTCGCCTCGCCCGCCCCGCCGGTGAGCCGGGACCGGGACCGGGGCGGCGGGCGGCGGGGGGACCCGGGGAACAGCCGCCACCTGTCAGTGCTGCGCCTGGGGAGAGACGGGGGGCGGCGGAGCCGGGGCGGGGGCGGCGGAGAGGAGCGGAACGGTGTGCGGGGCAGCGAGGCCGTGTGCGGGGCAGAGGAGCCGCGTATGGGGCAGCGGAACGGTGTGTGGGGCAGAGGAGCCGCGTATGGGGCAGCGGAGCGGTGTGCGGGGCAGCGGAGCCCTGTATGGGGCAGCGGAGCGGTGTGCGGGGCAGCGGAGCCCTGTATGGGGCAGCGGAACGGTGTGCGGGGCAGCGGAGCCCTGTATGGGGCAGCGGAGCCCTGTATGGGGCAGCGGAGCCCTGTATGGGGCAGCGGAGCCGCGTATGGGGCAGCGGAGCCGTGTGTGGGGCAGCGGAGCCGTGTGCGGGGCAGAGGAGCCCTGTATGGGGCAGCGGAGCCGCGTATGGGGCAGCGGAGCCGTGTGTGGGGCAGAGGAGCCCTGTATGGGGCAGCGGAGCCCTATATGGGGCAGAGGAGCCGTGTATGGGGCAGCGGAGCCCTGTATGGGGCAGCGGAGCCCTGTATGGGGCAGAGGAGCCGTGTGTGGGGCAGAGGAGCCCTGTATGGGGCAGCGGAGCCGTGTGCGGGGCAGCGGAGCCGTGTGCGGGGCAGAGGAGCGGTTTAGGGGCAGCGGTGCTAGTCGGTGCTAGTCGGAGCGGTGCGAGGAGCGGTGGAGCCGTGCGGTGCCGGGGGCAGCGGGGAGGTGCGGGGTCGTGCGGTGTGAAAGGGGCAGCGGAGCGATGCGATGCGGGGGGGATCAGAGCGATGCGGTGCGGGGAGCAGCGGGGAGATGCGGTGCGGGAGGCAGCAGAGTGATGGGAAACAGGGACAGCGGAACGATGGGATGCAGGGGCAGCAGGGCAGTGGAATGCGGGGGTAGTGGAGCGTGGGATATAGGAGCAGCGGGGCGATGGGATGCAAGGGATATCAGAGCAATGGGATGCGGGAGGCACCGGAGCGATGGGATGCGGGGCTGTGCGGAGCAGGCGTGGAGCAGTGCGGACCCTGCGGGGGGCAGCGGAGAGATGGGATGCGGGGGACATCACAGCAATGGGATGCAGGGGATAGCGGAGTGATGCTGCGTAGGGGGCAGTGGAATAATGGGATGCAGGGGACAGTGGAGTGATAGGATTTGGGGGACAGCAGAGTGAAAGGGTGCGGGAGGCAGCGGGGCGATGCAGTGCAGGGCTGTGTGGTGCGGTGTGGAGCAGTGCAGGACCCTACAGGGGAAAGTGGAGCAGGGTCATGTGGGAGGGAGAGGGATACAGGAGCTGGGGAAAAGTGCTTCACTTTCACGCCTGGCTGTGGGGAGTTGCGGAAGAAGGAAAGGCAGAAAGTGCACCTCTGTGTCGGCTTGTTTCTCCAGGTCCTTTTTTGTTTGACTCAAGGATGTTAAAGAGAATTCACTGAAAACTGTGTTCTCCTTTAAAAAAAAACCAACCCAACTTATTCAGCAGCCGAAAGGGCTGCGTGGAGGAATCCTGATGAATGAGCATAGTGCTCAGGGAGCTGTTGGTTTGTGGTCTGTGATCACCTTAGCTGTTCGTTTATTCTGGTTTTTTTTTTTTTTCCCAAGGAGACTTTTGAGGCAAGGAAGAGGGTAACAAAGCACAAGTTTAAGACAATGATGCTTTTGCTTGCAGCCTAGCTGAACTGGGTAAAAGAACTCTGAAATCCTGCTTTTCCCATCAGATAGCAAATACCGCACATATGATTACTTGGAGAGAAAGAAAGAACCTACTTTGCTCTGTAAATGAGGACTATGTTTTGCTCTAAAGAAGGGGTGTGAATATTTTCCTACTGCCAAATGAACATACCACAAGAATTTTCTTTTCATCTGGGATAGAGCTGGGTTTGTGGATCTCTGAATATAGCTACAGTTGCAGAGGGGCATTAGGTTAGACTGTAGCATTAACCCCTCAAGCCACAATCAGAAATATACAGAGAGAAAATTGTTTCCATTAGTCTTTTCCAGACTGAGATCTTTACTGCAGTTGTATAGTCAGAGGTACTGTGAAGGAAGCCCTCCTAGCTATATATTCAGTGCTCATTGCAGGACCCTGAAGTTGATGTTCATGCCTGGAACCTGGCTCTTTGCACAATGCCTCCTTATGAGTAGCCTGAAAATTAAGGTGAAGTGAGGAAATCTGCCTACACTCAACCAGGCTCAAGCCAGTGTTTTCCATCTCTTAGATTTAATGAACAACAAATTTTGTAGCCAGAAAAGAACCCAACTCACAGCTCAGGATTTCAATAATTAATATTCCATTTAAAAAATGTTTTCACAGTCAACATTATGATTACAGCAAGAAAACAAGCAAACAGGGAATGACTTGACCTGGTTTCCTTGCTTTCCTGATCTAGCCTGACAATTTCTCAATCAAGTGGAATTTCCTCTGACATCTCTGGTATATTACTTTAGCAGAAGAAATGAATGTGCAGATATAGTTACTACTTTCCCTCCCTTCTCACAATGATCTCTTTGTATTAAGCAACAGGCTTTTGCATAACTCTGGTATCACAGTATCACTGGCTGAAATTACTCCTTCTCTCTCATTTCTGAAATAAAGCCCCTGCATTTCAGCCTATTTAACCACATCTGTCTGTTTTGGAAGGGTCAATTAGAAAAGCCTCAAGCCAGGGCAGATCCTACATCATGTAAGGCAGGAGGAGCCTTGCTGTGACTTCAAGGAGACCAGCATCTGCCTCTCAGCAACAGCCCTTCTCTTTGCTCCTCAGACAGGTGTATCTTCTCTGAAAAAAATCTGTAAATTATTGCATTTCTCATGTCTTCCACCTTCAAAGGAAGACTTCGTTGCTGACCCAGGAATACTGCAAACCAATAACAACCAGGTAGAATGAAAAAGAGAGACTGATACTGACACGTCCTTTAAAACCTTATCTCAGCTGCCTGTTTCGGTCTTTATGCCTCCTTGATTGCAAGTCTTTAGGGGCTGAGATCAGCTCTATTTCACAGCTTGGAGAGAATATGACCAGTACCATCCTCTGAAGAAGCTGTGGTCCAGCAGGACAAGCCCCTGTTCTTATCAGGGTGAGCTGACTGATCCTGCAGCATTTGCCACAGAGTAGTATTCATGTCTGCATAGGACTGGGAGAGAATAGTCCAAGTCTGTTGAGACCACCTGAATTTTCAGTTGAGATCTGTCTTTGACATACATGTGCCCAAACTGCACGTGTGTAAATATTTAGGAGACCTCTGGGTCCGGAAGGTGCTTGTTAATTGCTTGGCAGGAAGACTCACAGCCTTATTAATGCATATCTGTTTTCAGCGTTAATGATTCATTAAAAAAAAAAGCATACTGCTTTTTTAATTTTTTAAATAATTTCTTTATTTTTAGCTGTGTGTTGTCCTCGCCCTCCATCGTGCCCATCCCAACTGTGGCAGCACACAGTGTTCTCATACCCTCCAGCTCAGGCTGGGGCGACTTCCCATACTTGGAAATTCAATTTAGATGACAGAGTTTTTACTTCCTAGCGAAAATCAGCTTCATCTCTGGTGTTAGGTTGCGAAGTAGTGATGCCTATGGTTATGCTGTTAGTTACCAATTGGGAACATTAAAAATCTTCTCATGGTCTTTGTTTTCTTTGGAGTGTTTGGCAGGTTTGTGTTTGCTTGTTTTTAAAATCTAACATTTTTGCTGTGTTGGGTTTACTAAATTCTCTGCTAAATGTTCAATATTGCATCACATTAGAGCACTAATGGCACTGTATTCTAATTTCCCCAAAGTTACAAGGAAGAACTAGCTTATCTTTTAAGTAAATACTGTTCTAGTTAACTGTATCTAATCTCTTCTCCTATTCTGCTACCTAGAAATGAGCCCAGTGTGATAAACTACCTGGAACATTCTTTCACAGTGCCAGAAAGGCAAGCCATTTCCCATGGCATTTCCATCTAACAATCACCTGTTTTGCTGATGTTTTAAGACACTTTTTTCCCCACTCATCTGCTTGTGGGACTGTGGCCTGAATTCGAGACCATCCAGAAATACCTATGGAATAGTAGAAAGAAGCTCAGGAAGAAGTGTCCATCTGTCACCAATGTCCATGGGTGCTGTTAAGTAAGGGAAAATCATGACATGAAATTGAGGAATGAGAGAGGATGCCAGAGACAAAACCACTTTGTTCTGAGACCCTTTAGTAACAGTTGCTCTGGGCTAGAGGGAATGGTGTACTTATTTCTAAGGTGCTGGCTTTGTAAGGTTGTTTTGAGAAATTGAAGCCAATGAAAGGTTCATTGCGTGAGCAGAGCTCAGAAACTGTTTGCTCAGCACAGGCATTTCCGATCCCAAAAGCAAGTTCTTGGATGAGAGAGTATTTGCACAGTGAGTACCAGAAGAGATACTTCTAAAAACATTTAACAGCTTGTTGAGGCTTATCTCTAATTTTGATGGGGCTGTTGTCTTAATGAGGTCCTCTCACATCAATTAGCTGCTGAATACGATGTTAAAAAAAATAAATTCAAAGTTTCTCTTGGCACACGGTTCTATGAGGACTCTGTGGAGATTTCCATGATACTGAGGTCTATCAGCATTCAGAGGAGCTGGCTTAGTCATTCTTCCCATCTGCTCTACTTCTTCCTCCCTCTGCTGATCTGCACATGCTTCCTGGCTGCCTGCTACTCATCTCCATCTCCCAACATCCTAGCTGGCTGCCTGGCTCTCCTCCCTTGCTTTACCTATCCCTTGTGACATCTTCTGCGAGGAAGTACAGGTGGTTTAGTGCTGAGATCAAAGATCTGGAAAAGCTTAGCTTCTCTAAAGCAGCCAGGAAAAAGAGAAGGAAAAAAGAAAAAACTCACCAAGGAAGCGCTGATAGAGAGCAGCATTGCAAACATCATTTGTGACAAACTTTGAGTTAAATCGCCCCCAAATCCTGAGATTGCTTTAAAAATTGTGGTAGTTAAATACAGGCAAATTTTAGTTCTTTTTCCTTCTTTGAACATTTATGAGTTAAGTTTCTAGCTCCTTTTCAGAAACAGGGCTAGTAGGAACTTGGACAACTACAACGCACTGGAAGCTGAGGTTTGTGGGTAGTCATGATGCTTCAGAACCTGGGGATGCAAGAACAGCAACGGGTCCCCAGTGCCTCACTGTGCAGCATCAGGAATCAAGGAAGTTGAGTTTGAGTGATCTGCCAGTACTATGCCCTTTGCAAGCTTTTGTTTTCTAGTGTTGCTAGTCCACAGATGAGTGCTTGAGAAATTCCACAGAGCAATATTTACCCCAATAGCTTCTTTGGAGCAGGAAGAGTGAAAACTGCAGCTCCATGTGAAGTGAGTGGCTAAAGGCAGTATGGTCTGGAAATAGCAGCCTCCTACCCCTTTTCACTCTCCCAAACTGTGTGCTGTGTCTCATGCTGAAATGCCTGCTCCTCCACATCAACCGTCATTTCATTGCGCTGCTTCCTGAGAGAGATCAACATCTTTTGCAGAGCGCTTGCCGCTGAGGAGAGGAAGGCAGCTTTGGCCTGTGGAGAGCAGAACTCAAGTACTGTGTGGGTGGCTGAAGACAAGAGCTTCTGAAACGAGGGAACAGAACAGATCTCTAATCTCCAGACTCTGACACATATCACACTTTTCTCAGTTGCTTAGGGAAGAGATTTGCATCCAAAAAGAAGTGGGAGGCTTAAATAGGAGTTCATACATGCACACATTTATCTTCTGTGGTCCATGCGATAATTTACATTTTGCTAGTCCCATGGAACCCATAACACTTTGTAAAATGCATCCGTCACAAATGTGCAATCAGGGAAAACAAAGAGGCTGTCCAAGTTCCCATCCACAGTATCCAAAAGCTGAGCAGGCACTCATGGAAAGAGGGAGGCTGCAGGGTGTCACTGAGGTAACCAGTTGTGTCAAGCTGCTGTACCAGTGTGCCACCCTCAGCACAGATACCTGGTGTGGTTCTGCTTCTGGATTGCCCACCTATGTGACCTGAAGTGCTTCAAAGACTAAACCATAGCTCCATCCTCCTGGGATAGTGATATAAGATCACGGCATAGAAGTGTTGGATCCACAGGAGCACCTGGCTGTAGAAAATGCTGACTGACATGTTTCCTTGCAGGGACATGCACATTCTGGTACCATGTGAGTGACCCCTTCATGGTTTTCTCTGCCACAACAACCATAGCTCTGTTCTAGATGCCTGTGCACCTGTCCAGGATGAACTGACAGCCCAGTCCACTGCAGCAAATTAGTCCTAATAAGGCACGCTTTCTTCTTCTGGGTGAAAACACTCCTTGGACCTGTCTGTTTATGGGGAATTGCTGAGCAGGGTTCGTTGTGCCTTGTTTAAATTTTCCACTTTGCAAAAATCAAGCATTAGGCCATTGCATCTCCTGCCTAACACTATTCTTATGCACTCCCTGTCCCAGTTTTCTTGTAATCAATAGCAGGGGGGTTCTTTTTGTAGCACACACAAAGACTAGACTCCTTGAATGAAGAAAAGTTTGCATTTATCCAGAGGCTTTAGTGGAGTGAAGCAGCGGGGACGGGATGCCCAGGGCTGAACTCCTGGTTTGTTTGAGACGCTATCTGAAATCAGTGGGAACCACACGTGCACTGCAATTGGGTGGACAAGCTCCCAGAGCTTAGTGTTTGCAGTCCTCCCGCATGCAAGGCCGAGCCTGCAGAGTCACATTGGGGATGCCTCTCCAGCAGTTTAAATATGAGGCTAGTAAAGACCCTGGGATTGTCCCACTGAAATAAGAAGGGGAGGGATCTCGTTTCTGTGGTGCCGGAAAAATGCTAAATTTGCACACAGAGCAGTGGTTTAAGGCCAATTTCTGCTGCCTATCTGCCCTTACTTGTTTCAAGGAACACCTTCAATGTGGTATTGTTAGGCTGTTATCATAAAAATTCCATGAGTGTTTAGTAGTGGAATGATTAACTCAGGAAGCCTGGGAGGGGAGGAGGGAGGAGGCTGTCCCGCAACCCCTGCTGTTCTAGGAGAAGACCTGGCACTTGAGGTCAGGTCTCCCTCTGCCATGCAGTTTTCTCCAGTACTGGGACAGCTGGGAGAGAAGGGGTGAGGCTTTCAGAGCAGGACACATCTCAGAATGAAAGTTACCTGATGTTGAAGGTGCTGCTGTCTCCCAGGGAAGCGTTTGGGGCTTGGGCTCTTTGAAACGGGAGGCTCCTTTGTCAAATGGACAATTGGCAGACTGCTAGGATTGCACCCCATGGATGGTTCCTATTTCTGTATTACTGAAAAAGCGCTCTTGCCTTAAAAACATCTACTTTTCAATTTGTGATGGATTTATCCCATGGAAAGGCCTCCACTGCCATGCATAGTGGAGTCCTTCCAACGCATGGTATGGCCAATCATGACCCAGGAGAGACAGTCAGGCTGGGCTTTCTCCACACCCAGCTGGCCAGAATTGCTGTGTAACTTTTTCCCTCTGTTCCCCCATGCTGATTGTCCTCTGGTGGGTGGTAAGACCATCCTGTGAGGACAGACTGTGTCCTCGTGGTGTAGAAACTCCAAACACACAACATACTTCAGATACTTTCCAAAGTGGGAGAGAACCCCAGAGAACATATTTTGATGCCTGGGCTTTTTGCCCATGCCAAGCAGAACAGGTGCAAATTCATCCATTTGTGTGGGGTGATACGTGGGGAGCCCTTGATCTGAGTAAAGGGCTTGGTCTCACTAGTAGAACTAGTTCTTCTGTCACCCTCTTAGTTGTATCTCCTCACACTTTTCTTGGTGGTGTGACTCCTGAAGAGGCAGAGCAGGACCAGCTTGTTGGAGTAGTTCCTAAATCAATTGTTCTTTACTGGGAAGTGTAGCGGGCTCCTTAAGTCCAGTGTAAGGGTGGCCAGCCAATGTCACAGGTCTCTGACACCTGAGACTTCTCAGTCACTGTTAACAGCAGCACACATACACACTGCTGCATGGGGAGGGGAGGAGAACAAGGTAATAACGTGGTGCCCAGCTAATGCCCAGCTGATCCAATTCAAGTCATTTGCGGGTTTTGGGTTTCTCTCAGAGAGATAAAGCAAGAGGGGCTGTCCTGCTGTGTTGGTACTCCTGGAGCCAGAGAAGAAGATGGTTATCAAACTGAAGCAAAGGAGGGCAGATTAATTTGGGAAATGGAAGAGGGGTAATCGGGAGAGAGCACATTGAGCAAGTGGGTTGCAGGCTGGACTAACCAGCAAAACGAGGTAAAATAAGAAGTGACAAGAAGATATAAGCAAAGAAAGGCTTCACTAGAGTGATTTCCAGACTGTTTAAATCACAGTAAAGTCTCATTACATAGTCTCAGTAGCTGTATCTTGTTTTTAAAAGACTAAACAGTACTGTGGAAGGCAGAGTGTTAGTTTCCTCTGGTGTCAGCCAAAGAGGATAATCTCATTTATGAGACAGATAAAGTGAGTACTCCTTTTTAGAGAATAAATACATTCCAGTAGCTTTTCATACTGGAATCACTGAAGTCTTCAACAATCTTGATGAGAAGAAGTTTTTCTGGTTTTAAGTAAGGCTTTGTGAGGCTCGGAGAAGTTCTTCCACACTTCAGTCCTCAAGTGATTTCCTATTCAATTACAGCTTTCAGTAGCTGAGCCCCAGGGACTGATGTCCCCTCTTAAACCACTGTAGTACCGAGTTTCCCAAAGCTTTGGAGAAAAGATAGATCTTGGGTCAGTTCAAGCCAGAAGTCCTTTGCTGAGACTGGAAAAGCAATGAATGTGATTTTAATTCATTCAGTAATGTGTGGATTCTTATATGCCACTATCCAGACATCTGAAGATACTCTAAATAGTAAGTGGCCTGGCTTGGATTCCAAACAGTGGCCATGTGGTACCTGGTTCACTATCTCTTATACCATTTGGTTTCTTACTGAGAGGTGACTTAGTCTAATAACTGTTCTTATTACATCCAGTCTTTTCCAAAGGAGAGATTGAAGGTAGATGAGTTCTTGCTGAATTTTCACGGGTTTAATAGCAGCGATTTCGTAATGTGTAGTGGGATAAAAAAAATATTTTTAGAGTATTGGATAGCATGGTATTGGATGCTCCCTGATTTCCATAAAAGGGACAAGCAGTGAGTGTAGTAATGAATTTTTAAGGGACAAAACATTAGCCTCTCTGAAGTTGGTTTGATCATTGGTTAAGAACGAAAATTGCAGGACAAGAATTAAACCTTCTGAACTGAATCCTGGGGATGGAGATGAGATTTCCAGCTTCCCTACTTTGCAATAAGCATGGCCTGTGGCATGAGAAGAAACTCCTGAATGCAACATACAATTTTTCCTCTGTCACTGTTCTTGAATAAAATCAGTATGCAGTTAATCCAGTGTTATAAATCTTGGTAGGAAGGCCTTCAGAGCAGGTAGATTTGTTTAATCACTTGGGCTGTAATCCAAGTCACTGGACGATATAAAATATATACACTAGTGTCATTCACTTCACTGAAAACACCTTTTTCCCATCCAAGGAAATAGCTGTGGCTGGCATGAATACATATTTGGCAAGCTGTAGGAGTAAACAAATTTCTCAGAAAATCATTTGTGGCCGAGATAGTGACTTTATTTCAGCACTGTAACTTCTCAAGCTCTTCAGCTACGACTCTCTGACAGAGTAATCATAAGAAATTAATGAATCACTCTTTGAACTGGTGGGATCCTTACCTCTGCTCACCAGACTCCTCCATCCTGATACCATTTAAAGTATTACTTTCAGTTTGGACTAAGCCTTTGCAAAAATCGTTTCTCTTGTGACATGTGTAAGAAATGTAGAGTAACGTAATTCTAAGTTATCCTTCTTTCAGCCTAATTTGTCTCCTTTGTGTCTTGACCAGTAGCTTCTTTAGCAGCAATCTCATTCTTTGATGTTTTGAACTGTGCCTCAGTGAGCACGTCGATCTTGCCAAATAAGGGTGTAATTTTTTATTTTCTTATTTTCTAAATATCATCAGAATTCCTACATGGAAGAATTTCAGTGTGTCTCACTTTTGGCAGGTTTTACGTAGCTTACACTAGGAATACAGTTTATCATCATGAAAAGAGTCAGATTGCAAGGTAGCTAAGAGCTTTGGGTGGGTTTGGAACATTACTTACCTCTAATTCACTAGGTATGCTACAAGCTGCATCCTTAGCAAGATCAAATCCCATCTGGTGTAGAGAATTCTTTCACAGTAGGAGTTTCTGCAGCAAGTTTTCAGTAATGTGCTTTCACACAGGTTGCTCCCAGTGTTGTTTTGGTTGCATGCTCTGACTCTGTCATATTGTCTCTTTCAGGTACTTTTAGGATTTGAGAGTTTGCAGGACATTTCAGCAACAACGTGAACATCTGCGGCAAGGACAGTTTTCTGAAGCGACATCCGTTGATGTGATTGAAGGTAACATGCCCTCTTCTTTCATTGCCCTGTACTTGTCATCTATTCCCCCAGAGTCTTGTCCTCTGGCTGGGCATCCCCTTTTCTGCTCATCCTGCTTGGTGAGGTGAGAACAGGATCAGGCCTCTGTATGATGCATGTCTGAGAATCCTCCAGGCTGATCCTTGCTTCAGGTAACACCTACTCCCAACCATAGCTCACCCTGTCCCATAAAATGTGGATTTGCCTTGGAAATCTTTCCTTACGTCACACAACTTGCCTGTTTTCCATAGCCTCCTAAGCGCTTCATGGTTTTGGATCCTGAAGCTAGTCCTCAGTCAAATACCGTTTTGCCACTGGAATTTTACGGGTCGGTTTCACCCTCTGTTCAAAAACTAAAGTAAAAATGAGTGTACTCTTTCTTAGCACTTTTTCATGGTAAGTGGTTTAGCACTTGTCAACCTTTATCTTGCTCTGTATGTTGCTGACCTTGTTAGTGCCATCACAAACAGCAGAAAGCAGGCTGTGCATTTGCTCTGTGCCCCTGGAAAAAGATCAGGGTAGCATGGTCCCCGAACTGTAGCAGTTGCATTTAAGATAATCTTCTCTAAATGTAGGATTTGCACAGAAGTTATGTTGCTTTTCCCCCCTAATTGGTATATTTGAGCTTAATTAAACGTAGGGGAAGTAAATACATCTCTTAATTCACTGCTACAAGAATTTGTAGGTTCAGAGTTGGTGACTCATCTATCAGAAAAGAGTTTATTCTTTGTTTGTAAATGCTATTTATTGCCTTGTTATGCATCACTATGGATACTGTATGTCACTGGTGATAACAGCACCTACCCTACATAAAATGAATGCAAGACCAAATTTACAAGAGATACAGTTCTTATAATGACGTGTTTGTGTCAGTCGCTTTTCTGTTGTATGCAAGTACTTCTCACATAAAAGCAGCAGTAAAAGTGGTTCAATATTTCTCCATCAAAACTGTCTGAAAAGTAAAAATTCTCCTGCGCATAAATTGTATTTTAGGTAAAAAAGCCCTAAGCAGCACCCAACCGCTCTTTTCATCTTCTGTGGCTTTATAAACATTTTGGTGGTGTCCTACAGGTGTTTTCTAAATTTAAGATGAGATGATTTGCAGTGGCATTCTCACTTATTTTACTTCTAGCTATTTTTAATGTTAAATAACTAGTTAATCTTGTTAGAAGCATCACTGCTTTCACAGCCCATATAGATTCTTCTGTTTTCCTTTACCATTTCTAAGTGGAGACTGAGAATAGTTAATCTATTCCAGTTACAGCCTAATTCTTTTGCCAATTGCATGGCCCTATGTTCTTCTCTGAGACACATCAAGTACAATCACTTCTGCCATTCTATTCAATCAAACCCTTAAGTTGCACAGATTTTGTGAAATGGCCTAGGCTTCAACAGCTTGGGAGCTGATTCACTGAGGCATCTGCTGTAACACTGGAAGGACTGTCACCATTTCCCTAGCCAGAATCATTTGTCTTTGTCATTTAGAAATAATCTGCAGGGTGAAATGTGGTCTTAGGTAAGCATGGAGCCCATTATTGCTCAATAATAGAATTTCATGAGGTCTTAACAACATCTTTGAGCTCACGTGACACATTTGAAAGTGCACGTGTAGATGCATACCTCTAAAGTCCCATGGAACAAGGACACAGAAGTGTTTTAAACACATGGTATGTATTGAAAGGCTGCTAAAATAAACCAGTCAGCTGTGGTAACCTGCAGAGGTCTGCCACTGGCTAGCAGGGGCCAACTGCTAGCACACACAGCAGTGAGTAGCTACTCAGTGGTAGTCAAGATGAAGACTTAATAAACCCTGGCCCTCCCCAAAGCTTTATTTCCAAACTGACACACACTTTCTTATTTCCCTTTCCCTGCAACCCAGGACAGCTGGCAATCATAGTATCATAGAATAACCAGGTTGGAAGAGACCCACCAGATCATCGACTCCAACCATTCCTATCAAACAATAAACCATGCCCCTCAGCGCCTCGTCCACCCGTCTTTTAAACACCTCCAGGGAAGGTAACTCAACCCCCTCCCTGGGCAGCCTGTTCCAGTGCCCAATGACCCTTTCTGTGAAAATTTTTTCCTAATGTTCAGCCTAAACCTCCCCTGGTGGAGCTTGAGGCCATTCCCTCTTGTCCTGTCCCCCGTCACTTGGGAGAAGAGGATGGAGCACTGAATCCCCAAAAAGATCCAAAAGGAAAGAGGTTCATCTTGGACACAGTCAGAACTTGGGTCCTGTGCTCGTCCAGGCTCATGACTGGGTCTGGCTATCAGGTGGTGTGAAAGCCCTCAAACCAAATCTTCCCAAAGAGTTGGAGTGGGAGAGTGGGGTCCTGCTATGGCCCAGCACGGTCATTCGCAGGGGCAATGCTGAAGGGTCAGCGGGAGGGATGCAAAAGGATCTCTCTTGGACCAACACAAGAACAGGACCAGGAAGACAGGTAAGAACTACATGAGCACCAGGAGTGGTCAAAGGCAGAAGGCAACAGAGGGAGTGCTGCTTTGCCTTTGGGCTGGGAAGAGTCCAAGGGCACAGCTCTGTCCTTTTCAGTACTGTCTTGGGGTGTAGGAACAGCTGGCATAGCTGGGCCCATGGTCACTGCTCTAGGACAGGGTCTTTCATTTCCACATCACCAGTCTCTCAGTGTGGTCATCCATGGGTGCGCACTAGATGCTGCGGGAATAAAAGCATGTGTCCAGAAAATAAATGTATTTTACTGATTGAGTGGTTTGTGGTATCCCTGGGGAGGGGTACAGATCCAAGCAAGAGCAGGGAACTTAAATCTCTTTTCCTAGCAGCAGAATGCCTTTTCTACTGTGCTGTGGCTATGGGAGGATTCAGTCTGTGTGATCTGGGAATCGTGCAGATCAGGTGTTTGGTTCAGACTTCTACTGCATTTTGGAGCCTGGTTCTGCTCTCCTGTTGTGTGTGTGCTGTTTAATTCAGTGCTGATTGGGTCAAAGGCTGGTGCTTCAGGGCTTTTCCCCAAGATGCCCATGGAGTTGGGTCCTGGCCCACAGCTGAGCTCAAGTGTCTCCTGGGTCTGCCGTGCTCTTTTTAAAATATGGTGCAGTGGGAGTGAAAGTCTCTGCAATATCACGCTGCTCTGTGCTACAGCTAATTAAAGTCATTGTGAAGGGTTTTCTAGTAATTGCAGGTATTGTAAAATTTAGTTTTGTGGGGTAATTGGTAATGTAAGCCTGAAACAAGTTATCCTTAAGATGTTTTAGTTTGCATTTCTCAGTAGGAGCAGCCTTTACAAAGAAGGCTTTTGTGTGTGAAGCAGGACCAGAATTAATGGCAATGTTTAGTCGTGCCTAAAGGGGTGCTTGTTGTGGCAGGACAGTGTAATTGAGGCTACCTACATTCTGTGTGCTGCAGGAGGCTCTGGCGGCCAGTAGCTGCTGTAGCTGACAGTGACCTAGGGAGTGTGAAAAACCCAGGGCCAAACGCATCCAGGGATGATGTATTCCCATCCGAGAAGAACATGGCTCCTTTAGTCCGTAGGTCAAAGAGAGTGGTTCAGGCTCTGTTTGCTTCTACACATTTAATATGCATTAAGAAGTTTTCAGACATCCTCAAATTTTCCAGTAGAATGCTGTATCTATAAATCTCAAATGTAAGGAAAATGCTAATGCTGAAAATCCTAATGCGCAGCTACCCAGCCATGGGCTGTGCTGAGCACACTGCAGTGAGCTCTCATCCCTCTGCTCGAGATGCCAAGTGCCCAGCAGAACAAGGAGAGCACAAGGGCTGATGCTGTAGAGCCTTGGGTGCCAAACGGCAGAGGGGAATGCTTAATGGGCACATAACCAGATTAGATTCCTAAGACCCTGATGTAAATGAGATTTAGGTGCCAATTCTTCCCTGATGCATTCGAAAATCCCACTTGATGCTTCACTGAACACTCAGGCAAGTAAAGGCTACTGAAAAGCTGGCCCTTAGACACCAGTACAGCTGGTATGTCTGGAATTAACAATTTAAAAAGAAGTGCTGGCTCATAACTAAATAGAATAAACATCTAAGAAGAGTAAGTATTAAAGATGTTATGAAGAAACAGAATGAAAATTTAACTCAGGGCTAATATTTCCATGAGTAACTTTTTTTGGTCAACAGACACAACTTATGAGCTCATACATTAGCAATGATATGGTATGTAGGAGGGCTCTTATTTTCCTGCTTATGACTCTGGGACTCTATGGGGGTCCTCTTACTGTCCAGAGGAGGCCAGCTGGGGCCAAGACCTTCATCTGCATGATGGCATGAAGTGGGGCACAGTTGGCTTGGAGGACCAAGGAAACAGTTTTTAGGGGGGCTATTTATAAAGGACAATCTGTAACACAATTAGTGCAACAAGTATGACAATCCAAAGTCTTTGTTAAATTAGCAGTGGGGCCAATGCTCACAGCTGAGTTTTACAAATCTGATTTAATATTCGCAGCATGACAGAGGTGATGAACACACGGGAACCGGTGATGGAGGAATTTGCACTCAGCCAGACTCCAGAGGAAGAAGGAGGCTCTTCAAGCCAGGTAACTTTACAAAAACTGGGAAATATTCTGAGTTGTGCTTCAAAAGCAATGTAACACAACCAGTAACTGTCATACGTATAGATGATGAATTGCAGAGCACAACTGGCAAAGAACAAGCCTTGAAATACATGTTTGATCCTACTTAGGTTTTGGTTTTAAAAGTAAGACTTCTGGTGGCAGGATTTTGTCGAGTGTTGGGTTTCCAAGGCGCAGTGGCTGGGATGCTCCTGTGGGGATGCAGGCAAAGAGGATATTTGTCATCAAGAGTTCAGATCTGAGCAACCACTGCATGATGAAGGTATCCAGCCAATACTGTACTACAGCTTTTATACGGCTATCCTTGCAATGAACTAAGTTCTCCAGGCTCAGAGACAGCTCCCTTTTTTTTAAAAAAGAGACTATCTGAAATTATGACGTAATTCATGTATGTGGCTTCATAGCAGCAGCATTGATCAAGGCCATTTGCTGGCAGGTCCAAGAGATTTTCTGTTCCCAGGTGGTCTCAGGCACCCACTCATGTACCCACCTGCACTGCTGGAGAGATCACGATATCTCAAGCCCTTCTTGTGACAACCCTTGTGCCCCAGTCTGTGCTTTGTAGCTGCCCTCAAGACTCCCAATGTCACTGCTGGGAGCAAACCACCTAATGTGTCCCAGTGGACCTGAGTTGCTTCTCAACACAAGATGTATCATAGTTAGCAGACTTAGAAAACTACTGTAGTAGAAGCCTATTGCAGTTTCAAATGTAAGATCTGGAGGCCAGGAAAGTCAGAAGAATTTTGCAAATTTCTTAGAGATCCCTTGTGTGTGTAATGAAAGGCTGTATGCAATTGAAGAGCGTACCATAGGTTTTCCCAGGCTTCATTGACCACACAGGATAGACGCTCACACAAAGAACACATTTTCAACATGCTCTTTCCTCTTTCCACTGAGTCCCAAGTTTTCGTTGTTGTATTATTGTACACTGTCCAAACTGTTCCAACTCTGACTCCACCTGTGGAGAACGGTCTAGGTTGGAAGGGACCATAAAGATCTTCCAGTTCCAACTCCTCTGCCATGGGCAGGGACACGTCCCACTGGATCAAGTTGCTCAAAATCTCATCCAACCTGGCCTTGAACACCTCCAGAGATGGGGCATCCATGACTTCTCTGAGCAACCTGTGCCAGTGCCTCACCACCCTCACAGGAAAAAAATTCTTCCTAATATCTAATCTAAATCTCCTCTTTCAGCTCAAAATCATTACCTCTCGCTCTGTCCCTGCACTGCCTGATAAAAAGCCCCTCCCTAGCTTTTCTGTAGGCCCCCTTTAAGTTCTGGAAGGAACTTAAGGCTTTTCTATGGTGTCCCTGATCATACACTCCAGAGGTTTTTCCCTAGCTCCTTTACCATACCGCTCTGGGAGAAGGTGACACCATCCAGGTTTTAGAGATGGCCAACTGAAGCAAAAAAGAAAAAACCTCAAGAGGTAGCACAAAGTCTGTGACTCAGTGGGAGAATTAGGTTTCTTCCAGCAACTTTCAAGCACTCTGGCCAGGACACCAGTCCTTCTCTTCCTGCAGTCTCCTGCCCACTCATCACACACTCCAGCTTCCACAGAAAAACACAGTAAGGACCAACAGGCAGCTCTGCTTCCTGCCAGTCCTGACTCATTCCTGGAGGGACGTGGTAAATACAGGACTTTGGTGGAAAAAAACATTACGTGATTGGTGTTAGAAGAGGCCAGATGAGAACGACACAAATAAAAATAGCCAAGCTGAGACTGCACAGGTGCCTTTCCTGATTTTTTTGCAGCTGTAATAATCATCTCTTAGCACATTTTTAGATCAGTGATTTCTAAGGGCTTAAGGAAGCAGAAGAAAAGGCAGAAAATTTGTTGTATTGGATCTGCCATCCAGGGGTTGCTGGCAGGCTTGGGACAGGGTGGCCATCATGCAGCCCTCTGTCACCCAAGCAAGCTGAGCAGCAGCTGAAGGAAGAGATCACTGTCACCTGCATGTGCAATTCTGGGGAGACATAAAGCAATTTGCCCACAGTTTTCTGGCTATTTTCTTGCAGCTGAGCTTGGAAGCTGAAGGAGCTGAGTCTGAAGAAGAGTGCCCTGCTGCTCAGGGGCGTCACAGAACCTGCCCTGGCCAAGGATATTTTGCCTTGTCTCATGTTTGGAAACTGCAGCATCGCATTAGCAACTTCTTAAAAATTCCTCCCAGTCAAGACAGCTGCCAGGGAAATGTCTTTCCAAATTATATACGGCTCAGGAGAAGGTTGTGCAATGGGAATTTGGGGGGAACTTTTTTGATAGGCAGCATGAGCAGCACTGCTGGATCAGCATGAGTTTTGCCCATGCGGGTGTAGCTCAGGGAGGCATTAGAAAGGCTTGTCTTCAGTGATTCACTTGGTCTAGTTGCACTGAAAGCGCTTTCTCACACAAAAATAATTCCTCTTGATTGTGTCTTAACTTGCAACATTAACAATAATATACAATATTTATCAGCTTCATGTAGATCTGTAGAGTAATGAATCCCTGCAACACTTCCATGGGGAGTAACGACGTTCCCTGTCTCCAGCCACGCAGTATATAGGCATCACAGCAACGATAAAAATATGCTTGCGGCTTCCCAGACACATAGGAAGAGAACTGTCCTTACCAAGGCTCCCTATGCCAGCTCTGGTGCCAGGTGGGACAACTAAACCCTGACTTCTTAGAAAGAGCAGCTGCTGGGATGAAGAAAGGCTGCAAAAGCCATAGAGCAAATCATTCCAGTGAGTCAGGACACCTCATATCCCCACCAATGTCCTGGGGGATGTGCCCACTTTTGTGGTGGTTAGAGAATATCCTGTGTTTCTGGCTGTGCTCGTTGCAGGAGCTGTGCTGAGACTGCCTCATGTAACAGCAGCTCTCGGTTTAACCAAAGACCCCGATTCAGTGGTGAGCACGTTGATGGTACGTGAGAAGGTTTCCAGCAGCTCACAGCAAACCTGTGACAGTGCCTGGAACTAAACTGGGGTGGTTCTTGTTCTGAACCCCTAGCTCAGTACCCTAGACTGCACATTGATTTGACTGTTACCAATAAAATAAAACAAAACAAAAGAAAAAACCCCAAAAGTCAGCTAGCACAGAGAAGTTTGCAACGTATTATTGCAGGTATAGAGAAGTTTGGGAAGCCAGGAGATAAGGTTTCAGTGAAGCAACTACAGAGTTCGCTTTATGTTAACAGCCTACAGAATCTGGAATGATTTTTCCTCAAAAAAAAAAATTCCCAACAAAACAAACAAACAAACCAGGGAAAAAACTTATACAAAAAAGATTAGCCTGAGACATTTAAATGAATAACAGTGTTGAAAACAAGGAAGAGCTTATATGCTTTACAGAATCCTTTTAAAAAGACATAGTTCAGCTTCGAGCTCTAATCCCCACACAGTGTTTGACCTGCAGCTTCAATGTGAGAAATGAAAATAATAGCTGTCACTGTCCTCTGTGTAAATATGATCTTTGAGCACTCCTGCTTTGCATGAATGCATCATTAAATACAGTGTTTCACATTTCAGAAAATAGCTCTGCAGAATTGTGGCTTCTTAATAACTGTCACTACAAGAAAATATGAATATCCCATCAGAGTAAAAGAACAGCAGCTAGAAGGGCTGCAGCAGCCATATAGCTTAGCATAACGGCAATGACCTTTTTGTACTAAACACCCACCAGAACAGAAGCCCGAGAGTTCAGCAACATAATGAACTTTGTTGCCTAAGTCTCCAGTTTGACCATTCATGTTGGATCACGTAAGTCAAGGCAACTGACTGGATGAGAAAGACCTGGGGATGTTGGTTGACAGCGACTGAACATGAGCCAGCAGTGGCCCAGGTGGCCAAGAAGGCCAATGGCATCTTGGCTTGTATCAGGAACGGCGTGACCAGCAGGTCCAGGGAGGTTATTCTCCCTCTGCACTCAGCACTGGTGAGACCGCACCTCGAGTCCTGTGTTCAGTTCTGGGCCCCTCACCACAAGAAGGATGTTGAGGCTCTGGAGCGAGTCCAGAGAAGAGCAACGAAGCTGGTGAAGGGGCTGGAGAACAGGCCTTGTGAGGAGCAACTGAGAGAGCTGGGGGTGTTTAGCCTGGAGAAGAGGAGGCTGAGAGGAGACCTCATCGCTCTCTATAACTACCTGAAAGGAGGTTGTGGAGAGGACGGTGCTGGGCTCTTCTCCCAAGTGACAGGGGACAGGACAAGAGGGAGTGGCCTCAAGCTCCACCAGGGGAGGTTTAGGCTGGACATAAGGAAGAAGTTTTTCATGGAAAGGGTCACTGATCACTGGAACAGGCTGCCCAGTGAGGTGGTTGAGTCACCATCCCTGGAGATGTTTAAAAGACGGGTGAATGAGGTGCTGAGGGACATGATTTAGTGACTGAGGAATGGTTGGACTTGATGATCCAGTGAGTCTTCTCTAACCTAGTGATTCTGTGATTCTGGGAATTGTCTGCCAAACACACTGGCTAGCAAAGTCTGTTCTTTGTCCAGTGAGGAACAGCTCATGTAGAGGAGATTGTGCTGAGGCTATAGCCCCTTGACACTGAGAAGCTGGATTTAACTGCTTTTGAAAGCCTCCCTTTATAGGATTTTTGCCCTGCTCCAGTTTGAAGGGGGAGCATGGTTGGTGAACATAGAATCCTAGAATAGTTTGGATTGGAAGGAATCTTAAAGATCATCCAGTTCCACCCCCCTGCCATCGGCAGGGACATGTCCCACTAGACTAGGCTGCCCAAGGCTCCATCCAACCTGGCCTTGAACACCTCCAGGGATGAGGCAGCCACAGCTTCCCTGGGCAACCTGTGCCAGTGTCTCACCACTCTCATGGTGAAGAAATTCCCCTTTATGTCTAGTTTAAATCTTCCTCTCTCCAGTTTATACCCATTGGCCCTAGTCCTATCACTACATGCCCTTTGTAAACACAGGAGTGCATGTCAGATGTAGGAAGGGTGCTAAAACAGGACATGTTCTCTGCTTGCTCCGAATATTAGTCCCTGGGAAAGACTTTGACAGGCGTGTACCCACATGTCTCACCAGGCCTTCCCAGACTCACGTGAGAAGTACCCCAAGCTGTCCAAAAGGCTGCCGTCGATCGTGGTGGAGCCAACTGAGTCTGGGGAGGTGGAGAGTGGAGAGCTGCGCTGGCCTCCTGATGACCTGAAATCAGCAGAAGACAAGGGTCTTCATGGTGACCAAAGAGCCTGTGTCCAGCATCAGCATCAGCAGATGGATCTGGAAGGTTTGAATGAGTAATTTTCATCTTTTTGTCCCCACAGGAAAATTGCAGTTTCAGACTATGCCTTCCATTGAAGTTAATCGTGTACCAAAGAGCAGTAGCTGCTTGAAGTTGCCCAGAAACTCTTGCACTGGAAAGGGACTTCTATGGACTGAAAATGTCGCTTTAGCTATTGAGCACATGGTGTTTACATCCACATCAGGCTCAGTGCTGGCTACTTGCATGGCCAACAGGCAGTTTATTGCACAATAGCAGTTCACTCTAGGAAACAGTAATCCTGTTCAAAAGCATGTATCTGCCTACCAATCTCCTAACCTAGAAGGAAAGTATTTAACAGCTGCACATTTTCAAAGCACCTTGGTGTCCCAGGAATTTATTAATGTAAGAGAAGCTCACAAATTTGTAAATACAGCTTGTAATGTCACTGTGGGGTAAATATGACTAAAGATAAGACCTTGTTGGAGTGTACCTGGCACGATGAATGCTCCAGTGTGGAACTAGTCTATCTATTTATGTTCTTTTCATCTCAATGCTCTTCTTTTCCCTTAAAGAGTGACACAGTTTCCATTTCAGTGCACCAATATTTGCTACCCAGAGACAGCAGTCAGCATGGGGAGCAAGAAGCAGCTTCTCATACTTTCAAAGAGATGGCGACAATTGGTCTGATCTTGTAGCGCCAAGTCACCTGCTATTCCAGTTGGCATTTCTGGGTGATGCCAACAACAAGGTGTGATTGTTCAAGAAGTAGTACGAACCAAATCTATGACTTGACCTCTAGGTTGCACAGTATGGATTCCGTGTTAGTTTTGTGCGGTGACATAAGGACTCATTCTGTCTTCAGGAGTGAGAGTTTGAGTAGATTTCACTCAGACAGCAGGTAGCCCTCCCACTGTGGGGACTGTCCTGCTTTTAATGAGAGGGATAATTACCTCATCTCTCTACCCATCCTGAGGCATGATATACCCTGTAAAGTCAGGCTGTGATGCACTCAGAGTACCCTACTCCAGGTTTGACTACTGGTTTGCAAGTAGACTGAATTGCTCATGTCAAGTCTGAGCACCATGATGGATCATCTGCAGGGCATCAAATTAAGGCTATTGTACCTGTATGTGGAGATAAATGCTGACAAACTATTTCTTTGCAGATACTTTAGTGCATCCAGGTCAAGAAGTGGAAGGCAGTACAGATACTCTGGAAAGCAGAACTGAAGAGGACGAGTAGGGACTCCATGGCCTCAGAAGTGAAACATCATTGTGAATGTTGTTGGAAAGCTCACACACTCTGAAGACTTGTCAAAGTAATTTGTTTTTAAATCTGCAAGGGTTTTATTTAGTTAGTACTTGGTAAGAAGCATCTGGGCTTTAGAACTGTTCTTTTTAACATTTTGATTTTCAGGCTGGGATTTATATTATTTGTTAAAATTTTCCTTGTGATACAACAGGATATGTTAGGAAATACAAGATAATCAAGGAAAAAAGTGTTCCTAATTTCAATTAGCACATTTCATTGGATTTAGCTTTTCTGAAGCAAGGCTGATTTCAGGTATCAAAAGCAGGACAAAGAGGTTACATTTTTGCAGGAGGGATGTCTTAAATCTAAAACCTTTCTTGTTTTTAGCCATTTAAAACTAGCACTGTGATATTATGGACAATAGATGTAATATAATGTCACCATTTGATTTTTTAACTTTTGTATAGAGATGCAAGTGTAAGGTTTGCCTCCAGGCTGCCACCCCGGGGCCGCTCAGAGCAGATCTCTCCCTGTAACCTGTGCAAATTCGGATGAACCAGCCTTTTCTCAAGCTGCCTTTTCAATAGGGCTGATGCCTTTTAGAAATGCTTTCTTGCTGTACATTGACAAAGCGGATTAGCTAATTGCTGGTGTTTGTGGAGTGCAGCTGTCTGTTGTGGGCTTGGTGGGGTGGATCATGCTGTTTGTGTGCTCTTCAGGTCCAGGTCCAGCCATGGTGTGACGCACACTCCTCTCCATTGAAGCCAATGAGATGGCTCTCACTTCCACCAGGGCTGGATTTGTCCCATCTTGTTAACAGAAATTGTAACAATTCTACTTTTAGTATGTTTTGTGTATAACATAGGTGCAGAGTCCCAACTGTTCCTTTGTCGACCTGAGCTGGGCAGTTGTGGGTGGATGACAGGAGCTCCTTAGCACGGCCCAAACCTGCCCTGAATTTTGCCTGATGCCAGGTCCTCCCCAAGTCACCCGCAGCAGGAGGTGGTAGAGGAGGGCTGAGTTGGTGGTAAACACACCCACTTCCCTCTTGCCCGAACGAGATGCCAGGGGTGCCCTCACCTGCAGCATTTTCCCCTTGGCTTCAGTCACATGGCCACCTCCTGGAGACCAGAGCTCATAGTGGGACCAACTGTTTTAGGACGCCTCAAGTCTCCAGTGGATTTTCCTTTGGGATTTGAGGGCCATTTTGACAGGGGTGAACACATTCCTGCATGGGGACCTCTCAGAGACTCCCTCCCACCATCCCAGGAGAAGCACGAGTCTTGGACACTGTTGGTGGAGACAGGTAATGCATGTACTCAAAAGGGTTTGGCTGTGTCAGTGACAAGTGTCCCATAAGCTATGAAGTTGGCTCTCTCCATCTCTGTAGGGCTGGATGAGGTCTGTACTTCCAATTAATGTTGCAGCCGGAAGAAGCTGCTCACTGTAGGTGGAATGAAATAACAGGATTTCTTCCAGCATTAACTCTTCAGTTGACTTCCAAGTGCTTTCTTTTCTCCAGTAATGAATTTCTGTAACAGCAAATTTTAGTTGTGTGATGGTGGGTAAAATTTACTGGCCAGATGTATTAATAAGATAAGTTTATATCTTCTTAGCAACTAAATTTAATATATTTACTTACACAGACTTCAGTGCAATGAATGTTTAATACAAAGGAAAGAGACTATTTTACTTCAAAGCAACATTAATTTATGTACAAAACTATAGCTCATTATTTGGGGTGTTTGGGATCTAGAACCCATTTTATAAGCAGTGTAGTATAGTATAATGTGATACTTAAGATAAACTTTGCTCTCTCAACCTATATAACAATCAGTTTTGCCTTCTTGATATGGACTTTCTTACCTACGGTGTCACAGAATTATTTTGTTGGATGAGTGGGATTCTGGTCAGAGCACTGAATTCACCAGGGTAACTGAAGGTTCTGGAGCCATTCCTAAATCTGGCTGCCATCCCTGTCACTACCTTTGCTGGTGACAGTTTTCTGGTAAAGCCAATGAAGCAAGAACAAGCTCAAGTTATGTGTTTGGGTAGCACATGAGCAGTGAGAGGAGTTCCCCATCTCAGACCAGTCTACAGCTGGTCCTGGTGGGAAGAAAGCTGTGATGGCAAGGCAGCCGGGAGGATGCGAGGCGCTCTTTAATGCTGCTTTTGCACTGACCATCAAGAAGTTTTACAAACCTCTGGGGGAAAACCAACAACGATGACAATGTATTTTTAGCCATGTGATTTCCTTTCAATCTGCGTCTGCCCAGCTCCACGAGGAGCATATCACTTAATTTGCTTTTCACTTTTCAAAAAGGAAGAACCGTTGTTTCAAACACTTCCCCCAATTTTATGTGCTCTCTATCTGCTTTCAGACCCTCCCTCCCTTCCTGCTCTGGATAGCTCTTATCCTATTTCCACCTGAGGCTAATGGCACTTCCCTAAATAAGTTTCCCAAAGAAACAACAAAATTCTATGTACACCCTGAAAAAACACTAAGGAGCTGTACTTTTTTTCATCTTAGTATGTAAAGCTACAGCCCATATAGAAAGGCTGGTTTTCCTCCTTCCAGCCCAATTGCTCTCTCTTTCCTTTAACTGCTTTCACACTGTGCCCTTTGAGTATTTTACCTGAAGCAAATGGATGATTGAAACGAAAGCTTTCTCCTAAAGTTGTGTGGCCTCAGTTTAACAACCACGCAAAGCCAAACTCCTCCTCCCATTTTTATTTTTCTGAACATGGGCCAGAGGCCCTAAAATAGGAGAGCAAGATAAAGGGAAAATTGTTCTATACAAACAAGCCCTATTTATTCAACTTGCAGGTCTATGAATGTCAACTTAATTTGTTTGTGTGCAAGTGTTGTCTCTCTAATAAAATCGATGGTTGTTTTGTATTTTTTTTCTGGATTAAAAGCTTTGTAGAAACTAAAAAGGAAAAAAAAGACACTCAGTCATATTTTTCTAGTCTAGCTTGTAGAATATTTCATGTAGTGAAGAAAGGAAGTTTTATGGATTTAGACATTGTTGGATATTGCTTTATTTCAGTTATTTCTAATTTTGTAAAATGCCACCTGTACATAATACTCAACTACTGTATGTCCTGTAGATGTATTACACCATTTAGCCTATTAAATGCCTATTCTGGACTGATTGCCTGTTCTGGACTGATTGTGGATACATTTTCCAATGTACCCACAGTGCCTTGATCTGAAAATGCAAAGGGTTATTTGTGGTGGTGTGAAACTCTTGTCCTGAGCCCTATCTTGACTAATAGAGCTAATACAGGGGAAAGAAGCCTGCTCCAAGTCTGCCTTTGCCCTGTGGCGTGCAAATACTTGCACTTGTTCTCCATCCCACATGCTTCTACACAGATAAATTCAGGTTTACATGAATGACAGTTACCATCTCTCTCTTTCCTTTGAGCGTTTCCTAGATCAAACAGCTCCACGCTCTCTGCTTCGGTCTTGGGATTTTCTTGCTCGTCTGCTTGGCATGGCCCCTTTGCCCTGGGTGGTGTCCTGCCTTGTGTAGCAGTGAGCGAGTGGGCTCATCTTGTTTCAGTTTCTAATGCAATGCACATTTTTTAACATTTTCTGGAGAGGATGTTGTGGAGCCCAGCAGGAACTCACATTACTGGAAACCTATAGCCTGTGCAGGGAGAACAGGTTCATGTGGCAGAGAAGATGAGAGGCAGAGATAATCTCCAACTGAACAACCAATTTTCCCCCCCAAATGTCAAGTTACCAAAAAGCAAAGGATCAGGTAACTGGAGGGTGAGACTCCCTCTTACTTTCACAGTTCAGCAGCAGCTGCTCCTCACTGAGATGGGTACATCAGCATGGCAAGAAGTATTGTTTGGGGTCAGAACCAGATTCTCCCTAGCTGGGCTATGGACCTGCCACTGCAGGGCTGTGATTGGTGGGCAGCACTGGCATGGTCAGACAAATTTTCTGTATCCCAGGCTGGGAGCAATGAGCTCAGCTTTGGCAAAGTAGCACTTGCAAACTTCATGCCTAATGTCACTCAGTACTGGAGTTTCCATGCACTATGCATGGAAAATCACCTCCCCAGGCATATATTACCCTGGAGGTGGGTTTGTAGAGGGACTGACACTGCCTCCTTCTCACCTCCCTATGAGCCATCCCTTCCTTCTGGGTTTTTCCTGCGTGGTGTATGGTGTTCAGCTGCAAAAGGATGCAACAGGTGCTACCTGATGGCACCAGGGGATGCAGTTTCAGCTGATGCTGATTTTATGGTGCTGTGAGATCCATGCTGAGTCCCGGCTGTTCTGTTTCCTTGAGACTGAAGGCAGGGACTTTATCTGTGACTGATTACATAGGATGAGCACAGGAAAAATGCTGTCTTACTCCTAACATTTCTATTTTAAACTTAAATCCACTGTATCCTCAGGTTGATTTAATGTTATCCAATTGGCATACCCTGAGACATTTCCATTTATCTTTAATCAGACGTCTGCTTAGTAGTTCTTTCTTTTAGATATATTCTACTTGACACTCCTATCAAAAGGAGCAAAGAACATTTTCAGTAGAATTAGCCTTTATTTAAACCACAAATAAGAGATGGAAACTGGCTTTTATGACATTAAAATGAAAAATGTCATATCTAAATCAAACCAATCCTAATTTGTGGTTTTGCCATCTTTTTTCTTTAATTTTTTCCCCCAATCTGATATTTGTATGAATTCTTTTGAGAAGAAAGGTGATCCCTGGCAGCTCCAGGGAGCTGCGACTTCCATAACAAAGATCATGTGTTTGAAAACACATCGTGTCTTACATTTCACGGATGGTAACTCTGCAAAGTTAAAGTTCCCTCAGTTGTGCAGAACTAGGATTTTAACAAAGTTTCTGGGTTTCTCTCTTTAAAAAAAATTAACCCAACTTGAAACATAAAAAGTTGTGATTTTCTGCTAAGAACACTGATAAAACATTGCCCCCATTTTCTCCAACTTTCCTCCCGTGAATAGCACAAAAATGTCACATCTAACCTTAGCAGACTTGCCTGGAGGAGACTTGCCCTGATCCCAGCTAGAAGCGTGGGCAGGAGCTGAGGAGCAGGGGCCTCCAGGGAGGTGAAGACAGAGAGGAGAAAGATCTTTTCATCCTGCCTGACAATTCATGCCCCCACACTGAAGGAAATCTGTTTAAAATACCCGTGATTGCAGAGAATCCAGCCATTAAATGGATGTTTGCAATCAAGCCAGCATTCAGCTTCAGCATGGCTCCTGATGTGTGACAAATTCTCTTTATGAATAAGTCATTTAATTTATGAAACATAGGTTGAATATTATCACATACCCACATGTCTTCCATACCCCTGACGACAGTACCCCCACGCATTACTATTCAGTAGGTGATGAAGCCATGAAAATCCCTGGAACTGTGATGCTGCTGGGATGTACAGCCAGACCCAGGAGCCGGGGAAAGTTCCAGATACCACAGTGCTGGAAACCTAGGAATAATTTATAGTTGCTGCCAGCTATTCAGTGATGATGATTTGAGCAGGAAGAAATAACACAGGCACTCATCTCATCAACTCAACCTTCCCTTGGCAACTCCCTACCTCCTCCTGGATTAGCTCTTGAGGCCCATGAGGTCTTGCAAGTGCAGAAATACAACTGAAAACACAGGGGCAGAACAAAATAAATTTAAAGCAGGATTAAACCCAGCAACTCAGGTGCTCTTTCATTGGTACCGGTATTTAACTCCTAGTTTGGGTGTGAGGAGGAGGCAACTAGTATTTTTCCCTAAATTTACAACTAAGGAAGAACAAAGTGAATCAGACACAAAAATGTTGTCCACAAAGCAGTGGAGTACACTGGCTCTGGGAGCAGCACAGTTCAGTTTTTAATTCTTAGTGACCATGTCCAGCCACTAGTCCTCCTATTCCCCAACAGGACACACACGTGGCTGGAACGGCTCATCCTCCCCATCCTCAAGATCTTGAGGACTGAGACCTGCTGTGGAAGAGGTTTCTCCCAATTCTAGGTGTTACTGTCCATCCTGGGTTTGGTCAGTTTGGCCCAGGGGAACAGCCTGGAGGTGCTGGAATGGCATCCCTTGCAGGGACAGGAGCTAAAGTCTGTGAATGGTCTCTGTAGAGAGGGAAGGGCAGCTCCTGCTGCCTTTTCCACCACGAATCCCTTCAAGTACCACAGGGGTGAACAATCACTCTCACCATGCTGAATCCAATTTTGCTCCAGTAGGAACAAGAAAAAAATTAAGATGGGATTTGGGATACTAAACACTAGGAGGACTTTGTGTTTAAAGCACAACCAGAAAACATGGGCAAAGTCAAAGCAGCCATTTGGTCCCAGCACCTTCCTTCCATCTCAAGGTGTCTCTTTTAGGAGAAAACCCCATGCCCTCAGTTACCTTTAATGACCCTTTAGTGAGAGGACACATCTCAAACTGAAGCTGTACCTACAGGGTGTGATCGTAACTGAGGAGAGGCATTTGAATTCCCTAGTTCACATAAAGGCTAAGGTGCTGCTTCCTATTTATAGCCAGGCTGGGTTAAATAAAGTGCCTTATTCATCCCTGAGGTCTTAAACAAATTCCAGAGAGGACAAAGGGCTTTGTGTCTTTTTCCCCACCTTTTTTTTTCCCCTTTGTCTAGTTAATACACGCAGAGCTAAAATTTGTTCCATGAGTGATTCAAAATAAGACCAGAAAATTATTTGTTGACCCAGGATGAATCACTGTCCTGCTGGAAATCATATGGATGATTTTCATATGCATTCTGAGTAAAAAAAGCTATTAAAATAATATGAAGTTTCGAACTGTGGATACAAACCCTACTCACAGATTCACTGATAGAAATCCTCTAAATTTGCTGGCATTGCTTTGGGTCCAGTGCAGCTGAAGGCTGAGTGGGTACTGAGAGGAAGGAATAAAATTAGGGTATTTTAAACCCCTGCTTTATAGAAATGCTCAGTAATGTATTGAAATAAGCAGAGGGAGAAATGATGTTTGTCACACTGAGCTGCAGTCTCAACAAGGCCAGCTCATGGCGTCAGTAGAGATTTTATTGCATTCTTCAAAATTTTTCATGTTTCTAACAGTGATGTGTGCCCTTCTTGCAGCAGCATGCTTGGGAAGCAGTGGTGCTGGAAAACCTGTAAAACAATGCAGCAAACCACATTGCTTAGGTGCTTGTATTTCGTTTCAGCAAACAACATCAGAACAGATTCAATCCACAAATAATCCAGACATGTAATTACCTTGTTTTCATAATAGGTGATTTTGTCACAACCCAGCATCTGGCTCCAGTCATGATAACTATTAATGAAACCAAGCCAAAGCTTTCCTTCCAAGTGATAGACTTCTAAACTCTTTAGGGCAGCAGCTGCCTTTTGGTTGCTTTGTATTGAAAATACCTTTAGGGCAGCAGGCTCTGGGCTGCAAGAATAAGGGTCCCTCGTGGTGGGAGGAAGCTGGCAGGAGATGCCTACAGTGCCTTTGCAGAGTCGCCTTGTCCTCCCCTGCCCAAGGTGTGAGACTGGGGGCAGCTTTTGGCATATCACCCCCTCCTGGCTGCCACCAGCCTTATTCCCTGCTGCAGACTGCCCGGGGAGGGGGCTGCTGGCTAGGTGGATAAGCTGGGTCTGGCAACAACAAAAACAACAGTTTTTTTGCTATATTCCCCACTGGAGTTGCATGGGGCCAAACTGAGAGTGAACTGAGACGAAAGGAGGCAGGTGAAATGATCCAAGAGCTGCCCAGCACATTTGCTTTAAAAGCAGAATAAAAGCAACAGCTCTGAAGCTCTCCAGTTATCTTTCCTGGTTACTCTTGGGTTGCCAGGAAAACCACAGACAAATTAACTAATTTGTTCCTTGTTCTTTCCCCCTCTCCTCCCCTCCAGAGAAGCTCACGTGCATTTTTATGAAGACATGGAGTGTTTCTGCAATGCAGAACTCTGCCAAGAGCTGTGCTTGTTATTCCAAATTTACAATAAAAATTGTTGTGCAAATGACCTACATACATACAGCAGAGCACTTAAATGAGCATTTGGCTAAATCCAGCACACTTAGTCAGAAAACATATACAGGCTTGGGAAAACTCTGTGATATGGTCTTATAGAGTCTTACTATATGACTGTGCATAGATTACAGGAGAAGATACAGGAATACTGCATGAGTGCTGCAAACTATCTTTTGTATCTGTTTATAACATCTGCTGGCCAAATGAGAGAACCAAGAGAATTGAGATGTATATTGACCTGATCCACCAACTTGATGCCTGAACTGAAGTAATTTGAGTTTTTGTGTCTCAGTCTTAGAAAAATTGGATAAATGACTGGTTCCCAAAATGAGAACCAGATGCTGCTACATTTTAGCGAAATCTTCCTGCTTGTGAAACAGTTCTTACTTAGATGAAAAATCCCACAGGCAATAATTTTTTTGTGTCTGGGAGGAAAGAGGATACAATCTCTTAGTAGAACCATGACTGCAGATGGCAGGATAAGGCCCATGCTTTACAGTAACATACAGCTGGTGCTGGAGCAAACTATAGTGATGACTTTAACGCAATTGTGCCTGGAGTCTTCATCTGCTATGGTGTTAACATGCTTCTCTCTCCTTTCTAGAAAAAGTTTGCAAAAGGGCATGTTATCTTGAGTTGGTCTCTTCTGCACCAGAACCTGGTGGATCTGGCCCACAGCCTGGAGCAGGAGTCAGATAATATGCCCCATCGTTGCTCTGCAGCTTATTTCCTGTCTTTGAATTCCTACACAACAAGCACACAAAAAGTGTATTAAAGATTAATGCAAAAGACCTTGAAGATTGGAGCTTCCCGAAAAGCATCACACAGCAGGTCTTCGTTAGCACAAGAGAGCAGATGGACACAGCACCAGGGGGGCTGACAGCACATGCGATGCTTCTCCACATTTTCTTCTCCAGACTAATACCTCTGAACTTCACAAGCAGCCTCAAAACATCCATAAATGATTCAGAAGAAGAAGGATTAACCAGGGAAGAGAATTGCCACTTTCTGGGTTGCAGGAGTCCCTAGATCTCTGTTCTGGTTCTTTTTCACCCCAAACCTGGGTGTAGCAACTTCATCTACCTGAGCTGAAGTCACACAAGGAGTTTTATACTTTCAGTTCCTCCATGTCTGCTCTCCTGAGAATATCTACTCCTCAGTAACATACACTGCATTTTTATACCTGACAACCACAGTCATGCACACCCGTGGGATTCACAAACTTTTTCATCTGTGTGGTCTGGTTCAGGAGACAATGTCCCCACAGATTTTGGCTGCCTCCTCCCAGGGCAGGAGGAAGGTTGCAGAGCAGTTGTTAAGTGTTTCCTGCTAAGTACATGGCATCAAGACGATACACTGGTTAAAAGCAGTGACATTCTTCTCATTTTTTTCCTTTTTCACCCAAAGCTAGGAGCAGCAATTTATATGCCTAACACTTCAGAAACGTTTAAAATAAAAATAAAGAGTACCAAATAATACTTCCAATGCCCACACAATGTGACATTGAATGCTGCTGCTTAGCAAATTAGACAAGAATTATTATATGTGATATAAAAGCATGAGTAGTTTTCCTACTTGCAGATCCTGGTGACAGTAATGTTTTGCTTAAAACATACTGGCATGATATAGGATTACATCTTCAAACTAATGAGTGGAAATGTGTAGTTACCAGAAGTGCTTACTCTTCAGTTCTCGACTCTTCTCCTTTTTGACATTTGCTTTCCTGTTGCATTCCTGGTGCTGATGCTGAGCTTTATATACAAAAAAAATGAGGGTGCTGGCCTCTTCTCCCAAGTGACAGGGGACAGGATGAGAGGGAATGGCCTCAAGCTCCACCAGGGAAGGTTTAGGCTGAACATTAAGAAAAAATTTTTCACAGAAAGGGTCATTGGTCACTGGAGCAGGCTGCCCAGGGAAGTGGTTGAGTCACCTTCCCTGGAGGTTTTTAAGGCACAGGTGGACGAGGCACTGAGAGGCATGGTTTAGTGATTGATAGGAATGATTGGAGTCCATGATCCAGTGGGTCTTTTCCAACCTGGTGATTCTATGATTCTATGAAAAGAGAAGTAGCTCAAATATTCCACATTCCTATCAGCAGTTGCCTGATGTTGCTACACACCCACCTCTCCTCTCCAGGATGCTGCTGCCTCCATTGGATGTGAACAACCAAGAGAGAGACGAGGAGCCAAGCCTGCAGCTGTAGCAATGGTTAACCAAAACCTGCCACTAGCAGCAATCTCGCTGCCTGCTTTGAGCCCTCCCTCAAGTGCCACCAAATGAATACTTACTAACTGAATTGCTGCCCACGTGTACCTAATACCTTTTTGCTCTGCCTTGACTTCACCCTCATCTGCCAAAGGGGCTGTCACAACAGTCATTGCTCACTACCCGTCACTGGCAGATGCTTGTGACACTGCTGGGATCCCCCTGGGGCTGGCTTGGACTGTTGCTCCGGATTAGAGAGTGGAGGGACAGAGCAAACTTTGTCAGACCTATCAATGGGACCTGCCTCTCAGCTCTGCGCCATGGGCTTTAATGCTGACATTTGCGTTGAATGATGTTCAGTCCTACCACTGCGCAGCATCCTGCATGATTCCATGAGCTCTCCATCCCTTTGCTCTGAGATGATTCACTGGAGCTGCAAACTCAGCAATGTCTGATTTTTTTCTGAACTTGCATCTAGTTTTGTGACGACCTCATATCTTCCTAAATATTCGTCTAGCCATGCAATTTATCTTACCGCTTGTAGCATCATGCAAATTAATTTTATTACCAACTGTTCAAAAGGGAACTTTTTTTGCAGAAGAAAATGTTTCAAAACATCTAACAATTTCCACTTTCTTCAACACAGTGTTGCCAAGCAAAGGAAAAAAAAAACCTAGCCCAGCTTCCAGAAACACCCTACTCACCATAGAAACTAAAACAACCCTACTAGTGATGGCAGCTCAATGGAGCATTTTAGTTAATAGGTTATTTGAGTAACAGCGATATTTGCAAAACATCACTGCTAATCCTGTCGTTTGCTGGGTGTGGAAAGGTTCCAGCTCCTTTCAATGAAACTCCACCCATGTAAAGTAGGCAGCAGAAAGAGGGATGTAAGGAGCTCTTGCCTTTTTTTACCAAAATAACCTGTCAGCAGCCATATTTCAATGTAAACTAATGAAGAATAAACATAGAATTGTTTCTCCATAGCAGTTTAATATTTTTTTTTCTCTCTGTCCCAGCAGAGCAGTTCAGGATTTGCTTTCACATCAGCTAAGCTGGAGGACTATCACTAGCTGCAGGGCAGCCAGGGCTGGGTGTGAGTCATGGGGTAACCAGTCTCTCGTGCCTCCCCAAACTAACTTATCCTACTCTTCCCCCTGGTCAGTACAGGGAAAATCTCTCTTGTCTTTCTTGGCACAGGTGGAAAATTATAGGAGTGCTCCAAGCAGGGGTTTTAAGTCTGTTGTACTCTTCTGCAAATTGACTCTACTCCTACCCACACCAGCTCACCTGTCTGGAAGTGCCACGAGACTCATGCAGAAGGTCTTGTGTGCACAAATGAGTGAAATGATAACACTGGGACTGAGCTCAGCTTCTCTTCACAACAAAGAGCACATCCTTTGGACCAGATTTCTCCTCCTGAAGTTTTAGCCTTTTCATTTAGCACAGGTTGATTCATAACTACTTGTCCTCTGTTTCCCATGAGAAGTCACAAGCAGAGTTTTAAAGGCAAACCTCTAAGTAAATTTATAGCCTACATCAGGTTTTTCATCTTGGAAGAAGCAAAGCCATAAATTTCCCATACAAGTGCTTCAAAGATCATCCCGTTTTTGATTCATTGTGTTTGAAAGTCTTTCTGAGCCAGAAAATGCAAACCTCTACAGGATATTCATTTTGAACGTTTAACAAAGGATTGAGGCATCATTTAGGAAGTCTGTTCAATGTTCCAGGAGACGAACAACCCAAATATGCACTTGCATGTATTATCTTCCTTCTGATCAAGTGGCAGCAGCCTCTCCATCACACAAACAAAAAGCACATGAATACTCCAAAAGAGGCCAGTGCTTAGGAATGATGTGACAGTTCAAGGTATCAAGTGCCCGTTTCAAGAAATAGAAGTAGCTTTTGAAAAAGACATTACAAATTAAAGACACATGTATCTGTTCAAATATTTGCAAAAGCTGGGTGATCTAGGCACAAGAACCTCTGGGCTGTAGGGTTGCCAGCTCCAGGTGTTCAGAAGTTCTACGATTGTCTGAAAATTACAAGATTTAAAATGAGTGGATCTAGGATCCTAATTGCTTTTTGCAGCAGGGGAAGAGGAGTGGTACTGCGTTTTCAGTCATTTCTCTGCAGCACAAAGGGCTGAGAACATCCTTTAGAAAATCCCCTAGCTGAGATTCTCTGATGGTCTCATGATTTCCAGGTACTGGATTTCCAGAGAGAGAATCAGAAAACATGATCTAGTGAGCAATAAACACTTAGTCAGTTGTACTGCCTCAGAAGCTCACATTTCCCCTCTATTTCAAGCTTACTCTGTGATGCTGGGCTGGATGCTGTGCTGAATACACACAGAGACATCAGCTCTAGGATCAGGCTTCTGTGCATCCTGCAAAATAGTCAATTCACCAAAGGAGCCGTGGAGGCTCGTTAGAAGGCACATGGGAAGACTGTAGTGCCTGAGAAACAGGACTCATTGCAGACAGCCTGATACCCACGGGAAGCCCAAGTTACGCTGAAGGAAATCCTGAGGAAGGAGATGGTTCAAGTTCCACTTCTAGCAGCTTACACGTTGATGTTGAGGGGTGATATTGAGTGACAAAGCTGGTGAGGGGGCTGGAGAACAAGCCTTATGAGGAACAGCTGAGGGAGCTGGGGTTGTTAAGCCTGGAGAAGAGGAGGCTGAGGGGAGACCTCATTGCTCTCTATAACTACCTGAATGGAGGTTGTGGAGAGGAAGGAGCTGGCCTCTTCACAGAATCACAGAATAACCAGGTTGGAAGAGACCCACTGGATCATCGAGACTAACCATTCTTATCAAACACTAAACCATGACCCTCAGCACCTCGTCCACCCATGCCTTAAACACCTCCAGGGAAGGTGAATCAACCACCTCCCTGGGCAGCCTGCTCCAGTGAACAATGACCCTTTCCGTGAAAATCTTTTTCCTAATGTTCAGCCTAAATCTCCCCTGGTGGAGCTTGAGGCCACTCCCTCTCGTCCTGTCCCTTGTCACTTGGGAGAAGAGGCCAGCTCCCTCCTCTCCACAACCTCCCCTCAGGTAGTTGTAGTGAGCAATGAGGTCTCCCCTCAGCCTCCTCTTCTCCAGGCTAAACACCCCCAGCTCTCTCATCCACTCCTCACAAGGCCTGTTCTCCAGCCCCTTCACCAGCTTTGTTGCTCTTCTCTGGACTCGCTCCAGAGCCTCAACATCCTTCTTGTGGTGAGGGGCCCAGAACTGAACACAGTACTCGAGGTGCGGTCTCACCAGTGCCGAGTACAGAGGGAGAAGAACCTCCCTGGACCTGCTGGTCACGCCGTTTCAGATACAAGCCAGGATGCCATTGGCCTTCTTGGCCACCTGGGCCACTGCTGGCTCATGTTCAGTCGGCTGTCAACCAACACCCCCAGGTCCTTTTCCTCCAGGCAGCTTTCTAGACAGACTTCTAGTCTGTAGCTGCACAGGGTTGTTGTGCCCCAAGTACAGGACCCGGCATTTGGCAGTGTTAAATCTCATGCTGTTGGACTCTGCCCAGCAGTCCAGCCTGCTCAGATCCCTTTGCAGAGCCTCCCGACCCTCCAGCAGATCCACCCAGGAAAGTGTTCACCTGTTCAGGCCAGAGGCTGACAGTTTCCGAAGCAGAATGCTGTGAGAAACTGTGTCAAAGGCTTTACTGAAGTCCAGGAAGATACATCCACAGCTTTTCCCTCATCCAGCAGCCGAGTCACTTTGTGAAGGTGATCAGGTTAGTTTGGCAAGACCTGCCTTTTTTAAACCCGTGTTGATTGGGCCTGATCACCAGGTTCTCTTGCATGTTCTTCATGATAGCACTCAAGATCACCTGTTCCATGACCTGTTCTTCTCCCAAGTGACAGGGGACAGGATGAGAGGGAATGGCCTCAGGTTCCACCAGGACAGGTTTAGTCTGGACATTAGGAAAAAATTTCTCACAGAAAGGGCCATTGGGCACTGGCACAGGCTGCCCAGGGAGGGGGTTGTGTCACTTTCCCTGGAGGTGTTTAAAAGACTGTTGGATGAGGCGCTGAGGGGCATGGTTTAGTTCTTGATAGGAATGGTTGGACTCGATGATCCAGTGGGTCTTTTCCAACCTGGTGATTCTATGATTCTATGTGTTTGTCTCTGCTCAGCACTCATAGCCAGGAGCCTCCCTGGGGCTACCTCAGCCTTTTCCTCCTCCCAGCACAACAGAGGAGGTCTGGTCCCAGCCAGACCCTTCTGGCCAGGAAAGGCATTTCAGGGCCTCCCCTCCTCCAGGTCAGCTAGAAAGACCACAGCTCAGGGACTGGAGTCTGGGGAGATTTATGGACAAGGGAAAGCGAGACTGCAACATTACAACTTTTGCTCCAGTGAGTTGTTGCTCCAAAGCATTTTTTTAAATTCACAATTATCTTCCAGCTAGCTGCCCTAAGGATCTTTCTCTTCCCTTCTCAGCCAAACAGCTGTTGGATGCTGCATGCAAAGTGCAGTGAGGTATTTTTGCTTTTTAAGGTGTTGAAAATAAATTGTGGCCTCACAGCTCCTTTACAGAGTCAGCACCTCTGAGGCAGCAAACATGATCAAATTCTCCAGGCCAACATGAAAACTCCTGATGCTGCTTCAGATCCCACGGTGTCCACAAGACTGCTGAGCCTCTAGGCATGAAAGTGATGGCTTTATCTTGATGCTTTCTCCTGGGGAAAACATTGAGCCACTCAGATAGGATGGGAAGCATACCAATGACATTTTCAATTGCAGAATAATTCAGATTGAGTGGGTTCTATAGAGTCTATTTGGTCCAACACATGCTCAGAGCATGGTTGCTTTTGGTGGCAGAACAGGCTGCTCATGGCTATGTCCCAGTGAATGTTGAACACCTTGAAGGATGGAATCACCGCATCCTCTCTGGGCTCCTGTTCTCTGGTTTAGCTACCCTTCTGGGGAAGTTTTTGTCCCTTATGTCCTAGCCTTTACAATATATGACTGTCACCTTCTGCCCTTTACTGTGCACACCTGAGAAGAGTTTGCCTCTTCTCCATAACCACTCACTGGAGATCATACAAGACAAGACAGAAGGGAAATCTCTCTATAGCCTTCTGAGGGTTGGAAAGGTGGACTTGATAAAAAGGTGACTTGAAAAATTGACCTAAGCGTGGTTCTAAGGACATCTTGGCTTAGTGACTCACCCCAATACCAGCCTCCCTGACATTGTTGGCTCCGAAGTGTCCAGCTCTCACACGAACAGTTCCTCTTTGTTCCTTGAGGACACCAGTTTCTCACTGCATCTGGACACTTTCAAGCAGATTTTTTCCAAGTGATGATCAGCTGCTATGAAGATCCTTCTTTAAAATACAGGCATTTCTTTGACACTTAAATAGCCATTTTTGAAAAATATGCTGGATGTTCTAGGTGCAGAGTAGATGGTCTGCAAGATCTCTGTGCTTAACCTCTCCAGCCACAGATGGGGTATCGTAAGACTCCGTTTCTCTCACCTTTATCTGTCTTCTCTGGAGATGTTTTCACGGTTTTTTGGGAAAGAGCTGTCTCTCTCATGTCCATACAGTGTTCAGCAAAAGGAAACCCTAGTACTGTTTGGGTCCTGTATGGCATAAAGCATAGAAAGTCAGAAGCTGGGACCTTCTTCCCACAGTTAGTGCTGCAGCAGTACTAGCAGTGACTCACAAATCAATACACTCTACTTCCACCAGGCTTTTCTTGGGCAAAGGAGGTGTTTCCACAACAATGATCTGGAGGAAGCCATGGTGACAGTGTGTGTAGGAGTGGGGCTTTGCAGGCACCTCAACTGCTCCTTTTCACACCAACCACATTGTGCAATGCCATTGCTAACAAGCTGCAGAGGACAATAGCTGTTGCTATTTTCTCCTGTTGGGACAACTACCCCCTTGTTTAAAAATCCACACCTCTATGCACACCTACACAATACTGCAAATCATTGCAATATGTGGACTCAGATGATATGAATAATGTAAATATGCCTTTGTACTTGTTAAGACATTTAAGCTCTCCTCTCCACACACCCACCCTTGTGAGCCTCTATATATCTGATAATACAGTATTATAAAGCAGTGCTATTATTCCTGTGGGGTTTGATTATTTAACATTGTACTGAGCAAAGTTATCAGAGCAATCCTGATGGACCAAAATAGCTCTTGCTTCCGATGTGTTTTTTGCAAAATGAGAGTCAAAAATAGCTACTGGCTGGTTGACTTGAAATATTGCTGACCTTTCAGCACATCCAGCAGAATCTATCAGTGTACAAATCCCTTTGCTCTGGGTGTCCAGAGTAAACCACTCTCCACTCATCTCTTCCATTTAACTCCTACTAAACAGGAGTCTAGCCCTGTTTGCTTTCAATTCCCTTGGCAGCATGCTGAAGGGGAGAGAGTTGTCAGCCTCACCTGGGAAGATTGTCTGGACGTCCAGGAGAATAGAGCTCTGTAAAGGCACACCACCACCTGCCCCATTTCTGTGTGACTGCTTTAGGTGAGCCAGTTACAACTGTAAATGCTTTTTGCACTGTTTCTTCCTCCATGCACTGAGCCAGACCAGGGCCTGGATGCTAAACAGGAGCCAGGAGATTATTCCAGTTCTGCTCAGGGAAGGTATCTAGCTTTCTTGTCTGTGTGTCCCCTTTTCCTACCTGGTTTGCATTTTTCCATCCTACTCAGGACTTTGTTGGCCAACACACTGATAAACACTTAAGACTCCTGAAGAGACAAAGTGCATTAGGTATTTGTCAAAACTTAGGCCCTGATCCCTGCAACTAATTTCTTCCTATCTAACCAACTCCTCTGTTTCCCTTGTGGTTTAGGAGCCTCCCTTGATCAGGGACAGTCTTACCCTCTGTCTCATGCTGGACCTATAGTCCCATATCAAAGAGCAATGACTTCAGAATTTCCTGGTGTGTCTCATGCCCTTTTCTCAGCCATGAGATGACGGTGAGAGAGGTGCATCCTGCTCTTCCCTACTCCTCTCAGGGTCTGCTGTCCATCATTACTCCTTCTCACTCTTCCCCCACCTCTTTAGCTAAGAGAAAAGACTTAGGGCACACAAGAATGAATGCAGTTAATAAATCAGGGAGCCAGGTGAATATACAGAGAGATCAGGTGCAAGTTTAGGCAATAGCCAGAGAAAAGGGGATATGTGCTCCTTGTCCAGGGGTCTGTTCCTGCCTTGATCCATGGGACCAGCAGTGGGGAAGTCCAAGAGGCAGGGAAGGGCCTGTTGGGCTGACAGAATCACATCCAGAAGAGAAGCCCTGTGAGAAGCATCTCCAGCTTTCCCCTAGTCACCACTCCTTGACCTGCCACAAGGCACATCGTTTGGTTTGCAGGATACAAAGTGGTATAAGATAGGAGAGCACATGAAAAATGCTTGTCATGTTTAAAGAAAAAGCCTGCTCATGCTGCACCTTGAGGGAAGTTCCAGATGACATAAACTGTTTTTGGTGATGTGCAGAAGTGGCTGCAGGGAACTGAGAGTGTAATGCTGCTTTGACATTTTCAAAGCAACTTTTCCTGCAGTGTAGAGAGTCTGTGGAAAGGAGAAACTCTGAAGGAACTCAGCTATGAAAATCCTGTAAGCCTTTCCTGTGCAAACTGTGATTATTTTGAAGGTTTACACATTTCACTCCATTTAGGGGAATTTTCACAAAGAAAGATGGCCTTGATACAACACACCCTTCAAACTTCAAGTCACTCCTGCAATCATTTCATAAAATGGGCAAAACAATATGCTTTTTTTTATACTTTATTCTCAGAAACTGCTACATTCGGTTAATACTTTTTACATATACAGTGAATATCAAATTACCTGTCTCAGTCAGAATGCTTTTAATGTTACATTTCTGCTAAAACAGGAAAAGGCTGCAAACTAAACAAAAGGGGGAAAAAAGTCTTATAATAGGAAATATCAGGAAAACAGCTTAGTAACAGGTAGCATTGGGAGGACAGAGCAGAATGCTGATGGGCCTTTCCAATGACGATACAGTCAGCAAAAGCATTCCTAAATATGCTGTAGGAGTAGAAGAGAAACAGCAAAAAGGACAAACCTGAAAATATTAATGAATTCTACTGATTCGGATAATACTTATTCCTCCTGTAGTACTGCAAGAAGTACAGACACTATGAAAAATATCATACCATGAACCTACTTGGGAGATACTAGTCCTACTTTTTAATCAGTTTCTAATGGTATTGAGATCAGACTGGTTGTTTAAGGGATGATCCTTGCTAGCAAAAACCCCACTGGCCTACCTCAAATTTGGTTTTAGTAACAAAATTTGGGGGAAAAGAGGGTGAAAGTAGAAAGCAATCAGCATCTAACTTTTGGAACTCAAATAGTTTTAAACCTGGTTTGATTCACATTCATGCTGTGGCTCACCATGGCACAGTCCTTACTGCCTGTGGGACACCCTTGCTGACACCAGTAGGTATTTCGCTTGCAGATGAAGAGCAGAAGGGTGCAGCAGATAGATATTTCACTACAGATGGGATCTCCCTTTAATACTTTCAGTAGTTATGACAAATTCCTGCTGTACTGCTTTGATTACAAACTGTCTTCAGGAATTATCTGCAGCAGAATCTGGCTCAGGCAGCATCGATCTCAGATTTGACCTGCTTGTCTTTTGTTGCTTCACATCCTTATTTTATCATGCTTCAAAGGCACGTGCATTTCCTCTATAACAAGACCATCTCATTCAGGGTTAGCCTACAAAGGGCAGATTACTGGAGTATCAAGAGCAAAACCCTTCAGGACACTTGTGCAAATTGCAGCTGAAATAGATGGTATTTAAACAGAACTGTCTGGGCACAATTAGGGGTGGAAGAGGGAAGCCACAGAGGACCTGGAAGGCAGACTGACAAGATCTTGTAGCCTTGGCAACACCTTTTCCTGGTTACACAGATCAAATGCAGAGGATAGGGCATGAAGGAGGTTGATAATCAAGTGCCATCTTTGACGATCTTAGTTTCTGCCATTCTGCTCCGAAGGGCTTCTGCCTTTCGCCCAGCCCATGAATAGATGGTGTGGATTTCCTCTGAGGAGCAGTGAGCAGCTTAACAAGCAGAATTAATATTTCAGGATGCCCAAGGATCTGCATGAAATTGTGCTGATGGCAGGACAGAAATACAAAGGACATACAAAACAAAGTTTTCAGATGTAACTGTGGTCAGGGAGGACTTTCTCTCTGCACACTTTGTTTACTCATTCTCTTGACGCATGGTGATATACCTTGGCCATTAGCAGGACTGGAATCAACAGTGTTCGCAGGTGACCATGCAGTGCACCAGCAACTGGGAAGAGAGGCTTCTGCTGGATCAGCTTCTCAGGCAATGATGGGCTGGAAAGCTGGAAATAACAAACTGGGATGAGATTTGCCTTTAGCAGCTGCCTGGGGAGAGACAGAAATAGGCTACTGAATGTCTCAGGTCTTATTATCTTCAAGCATATTCAAACACAGAGAATACATTCCTAGGAAGTTGTAGAGAGGAGGGTGCTGGCCTCTTCTCCCAAGTGACAGGGGACAGGACGAGAGGGAATGGCCTCAAGCTCTGCCAGCAGTGGTTTAGGCTGGACATTAGGAAAAAATTTTTCACAGAAAGGGTCATTGGGCACTGGCAGAGGCTGCCCAGGGAAGTGGTTGAGTCACCTTCTCTGGAGGTGTTTAAGGGATGGGTGGACGAGGCGCTGAGGTGCACGGTTTAGTGATTGATAGGAATGGTTGGACTACATGATTTGATTTTTTTTTCCAACCTGGTAATTCTATGAGAGATGGCCCCAAAAGACACACACAGTGAAGCAGAGTCAAATCTCCTTTAGTGTTTTTGATAAAACTAATGGTTGATGTATGGACCAAGCACTTCTAAATCAAGTGAAGAGGAGCTCAGAGCGGGCAGATAGGTCCTTTGCATTAACCTCAACAATCTGTACACACTTAGCTATTCCCATTGTAGGCAACAGAGAAAAGCAGACATTTCTAGAGGAAGATTCATCTCATCTTTGAGCAGATGTTAAAAACAGAGGGAAACCGAGAAGCTCACTATATAAGATATAAAGAAAACTACATGCAAAACTTGTGACACGAGGGGTCTTAAAGAGTTTTCCAAGTTAACTGAAAAGAACACAGAAACATTTTCTCTCTGCCCTCTCTGGCATAATCACCTTGGGCATTACGAGTAAAAACATTCATTTAGATGACAGAGATGTGTCATTTATAATCTGGCACCTCTAAATTTCAGAATAAAACTTTCTGCAACACCCACCAACTTATCTAAAATGTGCACCTTCAATATTTTACCTGTGAAAGTGATTCTAAGGCTTTGTCTGCTAAAGAAAGCAGTGGATAAACAACCTGAACTCTAATGTAAGCAATTCTTATTACCCTGGAAATGTAGGAGCAGTAAATAAACAAGGAAGATCTACTGTAAGTGTAAGCATCCAGGGATAAAATGGGTAAATAAGGAGCTGAAAAAATCTGAAAGAAAAAAAGAAAGGATTTGGTTCTTTTTAAAATCCTTCTGAGCTTGTGCAGATCAGTAGAAGGGCATATGGATTCAGTTCTCTTTTGGAGGCTGCACTCCCTGCAGGACAGAGCAGCCATTGCTCTTCACTTCTGCTCTGGTAAAGATGGTCCAGAACCTTCTGGCCAGCACAAGGGCGAACCTCCTGCATGAAATTTTCACATACATTTGTCTTTCTCCTTCATTGACACCTACCCTGAAGTGCTCCTCTTCCCCCCATGAACAGCACTGTATCAGCAGCATAGACAAGCACATTTTATATTCCACAACAAGTCCCAAATGGAGAATCTTGGTTGGCATCTGAGCTCTGATCATCACTGGCACTTTGGTCTCACGTTTTAGGACTCTCCTGCTGCTTTGTTTTACATATGCCTTACAGTGGCTGGGGGATGTCCCAAGCACAACTGCAGTTCCCTCTTCTGACCCATACTAGAGCCACACACAGCTTCAAATAAAACCTTTAAACCTTTTCTAAGAGCCAACATTCTTGTAAACAACTCTTTTACCTTCCCTTTATGGAGTATCGATGTAGCCATTCTCTTTCATCACTCAGCCTAAGGAGCAGGAGTATAGTTTCAACATGAAAAGGACATGAATAAAATTTTCTCTGCTCCTCACTGAGCTGCTATCCCATGTTAATGATCTACAGCAATAGATATGAACAAGTGTCAATGCTCGCAGCATCTGGATCTTGGAAGATGAGAGGATCCCTCCACAGGCAGCAAGGAAGGTGATGGACGGCATGTCATGGGAACAGGGGCAGAGGGGAAAAGGCTGGGAGCATCTTCTGTAGCTTAGTGGCTGGCTGACTTTATGTGGCTTAAAAACCAAGGGTAAACTGAGGGGTCATGCAAGCAAACACTCACACGCCCTCTACCCAACTTAACTTGGGAAGTCAGCTTTATCCCTTGCAGCAGCAGCTGCCCAGGGCTGTCTATGTGGAAAGAGGATAAGGACCAAAAAAGGTGCTTCATTAACAAGTGGAGCTGCACGCAGACCTGTGTGAAGCAGCAAGCCAGGCAGCTCACAGCTGATGGTTACTTCTGTGTGGCTCAGCTGCAGCTCTGTTTCTGCAAATTGGGGGATTCTGGAGGCCCCATGATCCTGCTGTGCCTCAACTGGGAAGGCTTTTCCCATGCTCCATGCTGCAGTATTGAATTCTACAGCTACCTGAAAGGAGGTTGTGGAAAGGAGAGGGAGCTGGCCATTTCTCCCAGGTGATGGGGACAGGACGAGAGGGAATGGCCTCAAGCTCTGCCAGGAGAGGTTCAGGCTTAACATCAGGAAAAAATATTTCATGGAAAGGATCATGGGGCACTGGAACAGGCTGCCCAGGGAGGTGGTTGAGTCACCTTCCCTGGAGGTGTTTAAGGCACGGGTGGATGAGGTGCTGAGGGACATGGTTTAGTGATTGATGGGAATGGTTGGTCTCGATGATCCAGTGGGTCCTTTCCAACCTAGTGATTCTATGATTCTATGATTCACTCTCCCAGCAGCTCCTTGGCAGAGAACATCCCGTCATGAGGGGCACGGTTTAGTGATTGATAGGAATGGCTGGACTCGATGATCCAGTGGGTCTTTTCCAACCTGGTGATTCTATGATTCCTTGGGCACTGGCACTGCCGTATCTAGCACAACATCTGTGTCCCTGTCCCTAAGGCAGACACATCCCTGGATTCCTGGGAGCAGAAGCAGGGCTGAGCTGGATATCTTATCAGACCTTTTATTTTTAAAATAGGTGAATAATATTTCTCTTTGCCTGTGTCAGGAGCGTTCTGGGTGGGTTTGCAGCACTGCTTCTGGGAGAACATCCAATGTCCTCTGCTGTGTTTGGAAAGGGTGGCTCCCGCCCCACTGCCGGCCCTGCCGTTGATGACATTGGCAGCTGCGGCAGATTTAGCCCACAGACCTTGCTATCCTGGTTGATTTTCATCCCATCTCAAGTTTTTTTTTTCTACTTGACCTTTACTCTCCAGGACAAATATAAATGTCTCTCTGGCTGCTTTTTGTGATTGCCCTCACTGTATCCCCCAACAACTGGTGCCACGTGTGTGTTCCTGGGTGCAAGCAAAGCCTCTGGAGCCACCACAGCCCCTCTTTTCCAGCAGGGCAGCCAGCTATGGGAGGCAACCTGAAACCCTGCAGGAAGCTCCCGCCTGTTCCCATCCCTTGCTAGCTGGGAGTTGCCTGTTTTTAGCAGCTTTCTGCACTGCAGGGCTGAGAAAGTAAAGAATAGCCTCTCCTCAACCCAGGCCTGGTCCAGGATCCCACATGTCCCTGGTTATAATAGTGTGAAAATACTGATTAACCGGAGGTTCACAGCAGCAAGAGCAGCCCCATCCAGGCAGCAGCCAGGCAGGGGGAGAGCATCATTTGGGTTCTGGGAGGAGGCAGAGAGCAAATGCCAGTAAAGCAACTGCAGCCCTCTCCAGGGAAGGATGGAGACACACTCCCTGCAGGGGCACTACAGTGAAGAAAACTAGAAAAAGTGGGTTAGCATCCAACACCAATGGCTCTGCAAGCCCCCTGTGAGAACACAAGTGTCCTACCTCCCTTGGGGACTGACACTGTGCCCAAGCAAGTGTGCACAGGGTGTCTGAGCAAGCCCTGAGCACGTTGTGCCAGTGGCAGAAGTGCCCTCGCAGTCTGGCTGCTCACAGAGATCCCAGCCACCTGGAGCAGAGCAGTCCCCACTGGTGCTAGTGCCTCTCATGGCAGCCCAGCCTCAAGTCAGATGAACCTTCAAGGGACCCTTTTCCCCTCCCTGAGCTCTCCAGATAAACCAAAATTCAAGAGTCAGGTTTGTGAGCAGAAAAGAACAAAAACCTCTTTGGTGTAGAGAAGAATCAAAATTAGTCAGAATAAAAGTAAGTGGTGTTGCAATTCAGATTGCTGCTGCAAAGATTATTCTTCTCCCTGGATTTCCCCAGCCCAGCCGCTGTGCCTCCTTGCACTGAGAACAGCTCTTTCTGGGGACCAGCTCACTCTCTCCATCATGTCCAGGGCTGGGCTGTGTGCCATCCCTTGCTTGTGCCATCCAAGCAAACAGAAAGCTTTCAGCTGTGTGTCATCCCTCATAGGCTTTATAGGAATATAACATAGGAACAGAAAACTCCCTGTGAAAAGACCATAAATCATCTGTTGTATTTTTGCTGCACCTTAACACCTGGCCTGATACCTGCTGGTGGCTGAGCCCCCTCATCAGCAGTCACCTTCGTTATCTGCTTTGAAACCACCTAATTCTCAGATATTTTCATTTCTCATGACAGCAAACCAAGCTCCCTTCTTTCCCCAGTTTGGCACTCAAACTTCAATTGATATATAAGCCAAAGATGTGAAAACAGCATTACTGTCCCCCCATGCTCTTAGGCAGCCCCTTCTTGGTGTCTTCCAGATGATGCACTGTTGGTGTGACCATGACTGCTTGGAGTAGCTCAGTGCCTTCAGAATCATTCCTTTCTGATGTGCAACTTCAGCAAAAACAAGAGCCACAAATCTGTCCCTTATAATCATGGAGATGGCTTAAAAAAACTGAGTTGTGGTCCACTGAGTGTGATTCCAGTATACATTTATATTCTTTTTCATTTGATGATTTTTTCTGTGCAGTTAGGAGAGGTAGCTTTATAATTTATACAACTCCGACAGCTGGAAACTTCTATTTCACTTAAACAGAAATGAAGCTTCTGCCTCTGGAAACTGGGGTTTTAAGAAAACAGTAAATATGAAAATCACAGAACTTAGCAACACTCTTACCAGTAACAGCAAATTTCTGAGAAAACCAAATGGCTGAGTAGCCAAAGAACAGGTTACAAGATCTGTGTAACCAAGGCATCACTCTACTCACAGCAACATACATGTCTTTCGTGATTTCTTTTTATGTGCCAGATGGAAGAATGCTTTTGTAAGGAAGGCACTTACCTGAATCACTCAGTGCTCTGCTGCAGGTTTTCTCCCTGAGCTCAGGAAACTGACGTTCAAACTCTCTCTGCTTCAGTGTCGTTATTTGAGAACTAGGGAAATCAGTGATCTCTCGAAACAGCTAACACTCTAAACCTATGTCTTATCTTATTGAGGTTTCCAAATAACTTAGGAAATGTTTCATAAACAGAACTATAAATTACAAAGCATTATTTTTCATATGAACTTTGTCTTGAATCAAACTCTCTTTTTTTACTCATTGTCCTTAGCTGACCCTGGCATGTTCCTTCCTTCATGCCTTTGAAAGGCTTTAATATGTCATAACTACAAGACTTACAAAAAAATAATTAAAATTTAAATGAAATGATAGCCTATTAGAAGACTGCAATTAGATTTCATCATTCACTTTTGCATCTCACGGTACCAACAGGCCTGTACAACAAGTGTGCCAATTAACAGCAGGTGATAGAGGTGTCTGCAGTTACTTCTCTGTGCTTTAGGTTATTCAGTAAATGTTGTCTTGCACAAGAACTATACAAATATCTATCCTGAGTTTCCAGTTCCATCATGTTGAGAGATGAGAGAATGAGATCTTCATTCAGAACAAAAATAAACATGCTCAAAACAATGGGCAAAACTTTAAGAAACCTTATCAATGATTTTCACCTTGAAAGGAGGTGACTGGTGTGAGATTCTTAAATGAAGCAGCTACTTTTTTTTTTAAAGTTTTATTTTGTCAACATGCCTTCACTTCCATCCAGTTGAGAATGGATCAGCCTTTCCATTATATCTGTGCATTTAAAGCTGTTGAGTTTAACTTGTCTTTAGGCTGAAATTACTGAATATCAAAAAGAATGTCAGTAATGAACTTGATTATACCAAATCTGAAAACATTTCTAACAGATACATGAAAAACCACCACCAGGGCATTTCCAATGATCCTGAATTAAGTGCAGTTTATTGACAGTCATCATAAAAACCAGCAGTACTTTTGAAAAAAAGGCAATGGAAACTCAAGTTCTTTAGTGTCAGAAATTCCCAAATCTTGTGATCTTCACTGTCTGACGAGCCAGAGGAACAGTACCTGCTCCAGCAGAGAGTCTTCAGTGGGGTGATATCCACAGCAAATGGATGGGCCTGATGGGAGAGGTGGTCCTGGAAGCTTCTGTGGGGGATTTAAACGGCCCTTAGGGAGTACAGGTGAGGAGGAGCAGGGAGGGTGAGCATGGCCGGGTTGGAGCATGGCCAGAAGGGACTGAGAACCATGGTGGCTACCCATCAAAAGATTAAGGCCGCACCAAGCACGATGGAAGCTGCCACCCAGATGGAGCCCCGGTGGGCACATGCAGCTACCCAGACCCTGGGCTGCAGTCAGTGCCCCCTGCCCATAGTGGCTCACGCCTCTGGCCCTGGCTCCTCCTGTGGAAGCTGTGCTCGGGTAGGGGAACTGCTGCATATGGTGGAAGAGCTGAGGAAAGAAGTGGCTAGGCTGAGGGCCATCAGGGAATGTGAGAGGGAGATAGATGAGTGGAGCAGGACCCTCTCACAGGCTGCTGGAGCTAGTGAAGCTGAGCACCACCCACCGGTAAGCTGCAAGGCTAGGAGAGAGACATGGGGAATGGCAGCAGGTTCCTGTCTGGAGAAGGAAACCTGCTCCCCCCACCCAGGCAATTAACTCCCAGATGCCTCTGGGGAACAAATATGAGGTGCTGCAGGTGCACCCCATCCCTAAGGATGAAGAAGACTGCCCCCACAGCCTGGAAACATTTCCAAAGCTCCGCCATCCTAGGACAGTCATAAAAACATCCTCTGTAAAAAAGAAGAGGAGGGTGATTGTCTTGGGGGATTCCCTTCTTAAAGGAATGGAGGGTCCCATCTGCAGACCGGACCCACTCCAAAGGGAGGTCTGCTGCTTGCCAGGAGCATCAGTGAGGGACGTTACTAGAAAACTTCCGTCTCTGGTCAAGAACACAGATTACTACCCGCTCATAGTATTTCAAGTTGGCAATGAAGACATGGAGCATAGAAAGCCTAAAGCTGTTAAGAGGGACTTCAGGGCTCTAGGGAGAATGATCGAGGGCTCTGGGGCACAGGTAGTATTTAGCTCCATTTCAATACTAAGGACTGAGGAGCAAGAAGTGAGAAAGAAGAAATTGATTAATGACTGGCTCAGGGACTGGTGTGAAAAGAGGGGCTGTGGGTTCTTTGATCATGCACCCCGAGGCTTTATTACTAGGGATGGGACATGCCTGACTCCTAGAGGGACTAAAGCCCTCTCTAAAAATCTAGTTGAGCTCATAAATTGAGCTTTAAACTAGATGTGAAGGGGGAGGGGATGGAGGCCAGGCCAGATGGGAGTGAGCCTGGAGGTGGGAATTCATGTCAAAGGGGTGGTGTGCTGGCGATGCCTGCCAGTATATCACCACTAAGAATGAGGGGGTGAGTGCAGCTGAGGGATGGTAAGCAGCAAACTGGCACTGTGGCCTTGGTTAACCCAAGGACCACTCAGCTGGGAAGAAACCCTATTACGAGGGTTGTAGGTTCGCCAGCTCAGCTGAAGTGGGACCACCAGCAGGTCCAGGGAGGTTATTCTCCCCCTGTACTCTGCACTGGTGAGACCACACCTCGAATCCTGTGTTCAGTTCTGGGCCCCTCACCACAAGAAGGATGTTGCGGCTCTGGAGTGAGTCAAGAGAAGAGTGACAAATCTCGTGAATGGGCTGGAGAACAAGTGTTACAAGATTGGTGGGAATGGTTGGACTCAAAGATCCAGTGGGTCTCTTCCAACCTGGTGATTCTATGATTCTATGAATCTGGAATCTTGCCACCATTGCAGTTGTCCTGGCAGCTTGGGCAGCATGGTGAGTGCTCTCTGCAAAAGAGTTTTAGGTACAGCTGCAACCTTCAGTGCAGGCTATGCAGGCAGTTCTAACAACATTTCCAGCAGGTCTCCTAGAACAAACTCTCAGTGTCCTCGGATGGATGTGTCTGCATGTGGAAAATCAGCATTTGTGCCATGGTGCTATCTATGTACACTGCAATTTGTCCAGTTCCTGCAGTCAAACAAGCCTGTTTTTGTAGGGCTGCTGAAAAAGTGGCCTTTAATTACTGACTTTGGCAAGGAGCAGGATTAGCTGGGGGATGAGATTAGCAGCCTTGTTGCTCTCAGGGATGGCATGTTGGCAGTGCTGAACCTGTCAGCAGTCCTGGAGTTTTGTGCATCTGCAAAAGCAATAGTGCTGTTTTTCCAATTTATGGAAGAGTTTATCCTTTGTACTTTTGTAATCAGTTCTTTCTTGGCTATTTGTATGAAACATTGAAAAAAATGGGCTTGATTTTGGCGTTTTTGCAGTGGTACACTCACTGAAAACTCTTAGTGCTGTATGATATAAAATTATGTATCTAGTTCTATAGAGATGGGAGAAAAAAGGGTGACCTGTCTGTCTACCATAGTGACCCCCATCGGAAACAGAACCGGAGTGAGGAGATACAGCTCATCAGAGGAACCTGGTCAGGGCAAAGGCAGGGGGAGTGAGGGGAGAATATCAACCCTTTTTGAATTGTGAATGTGTTTATGCATTGCCATGTCAGAGCACAACACCTCCCCTTCACCACCTTTTAATGCATTTTACTTTTGCATTGCTTTCTTTTCTTCCCTGTTGCTTCCACTTGCCACTGAGTAACATTAATGTTATTTTTATCTTAACTAGGACTCTCCTATTTGTGTTCCTGCGCAAGAATGGCTCCACACACATCTTAGAAAAATCAGCTTTTTTGTTGTCACAGTTATTTTCTTTATCCATTCTCTAACTTCTCCAAATTGAAGTTTTGAAATGTTAGACAGTGGAAAAAAGGAAAATTTGGAAGGAATATCCGAATGTTGTACTTTCCCTGGCAAGCAGATGGAGGAAAATTTGAGGGGAGGTGGTGATGAGAGTGGGGAGAGGAAAAGAAAAACCTGACTGTAGGGAAAAGAAAGAATTTTTTATTTTGAAAATTGACAAGTGGAGACAAAAAATCAATATTTTCACATTTCCTGAGATTTCTCATTAAATTGCCAAAAATGAAACCTTCCTGTGACAAGCCCCTCTCCTGTCACAGTAAAGTATATTCACATTGGGAAGTATATATGTATTGAATCCAGGATAAAGGACAAAATAATGCTGTGGTGCTGTGCCCAGCGAAGGGGGTGGGTGCAGTGGTGAGGTAAGCTGCTGCCGTGACCAGAGGAGCACGGGCCAGCACAGCAGGTGTGCTGGTGAGCTCACTGCTTCCCTAGTCAGGTTGGTCGTGCTGGAGTCCAGGAGATTCCCCATGTTGGGGAACAGCCTGCAGTAACCCGACAGCTACAGTCAAAGGGTACAACAGTACTCGATGATTGTACTCAACTGTACTCAGTAATCGGTCACCCACGGTGAGTCTGGAGGTATTTTCAGTCCAAAACACATCTTCGCAGGGTCCTGCATCCTTCAGTTAATAAGGGTTAATAATAGGTTAGAAAAGATGCTTATTATATTCACAAAGAGCTTCAGCAATGGGCAGGCTGCTCAGTGCTGGATAACAAGTGAATGTAAAGTAACCTCAAAAAAATCAGAGAAATATTTTGGAGAAGCATGGAATGAAATTCTGTGAGGACAAAATCAAAGTCTCAGCTGTAGGAAGGAAAAGGCATTCATGTTTATGGGAGATAAGACAGTTTGGTATCAGCTGTGTAGGAAAGGATTTGAAGGTTTTAGTGGGTCACAACTTGACCGCGGATCAACATTGCTGCTGCAAAAAAAAGTGCAATACTGTATTGTCAAATGTCAATTATAAGAAACAAGAAATAATTCTAGTATGTGTAACACTGTTAAGATTTTAGCTTGGCTTACCACATTTAGTTTGAAGGCAATTTAACAAGGTCATGAGTACGCTGGGGTGAATTCAGAGGGGACAAATCCTGGGTGAGCAAGGACCCGAAACCACAACTTGCTTGGGAAGGTTTGAAGAAGTGGGTCTGTTCTGCTTTGAGAAGAGAGAATGAATTCAAAGGATATAAAGAAAAGAACAAATGCTTTTCCCCCTATTTCTGCTGTGGGTATGACAAAAATAATGTGCGTAAGTTACAGTAAGGGAGATTCAGACAAAATCCAGAGCTTTGGGTTGATGGGAGCAGCGAAGTACTGCAGGTGCTGAGCCAAGGTACATGGGTCTTTGTTTCTGGACATCCAAGAAGAGTACCTTGAGAAATGGCACAGGTATGTTGCATAAGATAACAGCTTGTCAATGCCCTTCTACCCAGTTTCCTGTGATTTTTATGATGTGTATCATAACAGTTCAGCAAGTGAGGATTTTTAAAAATAGCTCCCAAAAGGCTTGGAGCTTGCTGAAGATGACCAAACCTTCTGTCTTTTTGCAAGCTTTTCCCACTGAGTCGTATTTCCACTGGCTTCAGTGAAACGAGAGCTTGCCAGCTGCAGCTGTTGGACCACATCAATGACTGCTCACAGTCAAACATTTAATTTACCTCCCAGCCACACTCAGAGGCTCTAGAGTGAAAAATTATTTTTAAAGTTGCCATCCTGCCACACTGGAACATTTGCTCGGCAGTAGAGAGTGTGCTCGAAGAAATAATGACTGCCTTTTTATCCAAAGGCTATTATAGCTAATGTTTAAAGTTCACTAAAAACATGTTTCTGTATATTTGTATGGAAGGTATATTTAAGGCAAACCTCCTTCTAACTCTCCTCAATAAGCAAAGAGCACACAGCAATACTCCACTCCTGACATTTTAAAAAGCCCTGTGATGTTCTTTTCTTCCTTTAACAATGGGGCCAATTTTCCCTTTCCTGGCTGCCAGCCTGCCCTTGCTTTTTGTTTTAACACCTCTTGAAATTACCTTGACCTCACCTTTAAGCACACTCTTCTCCAGAACACTGAGCTTAGACTGGGTGGGAGGTGTTGCTGATAGAGGAATGGACCAGCATTCACCATCTTCTCTAACACCCTGGGGGCACCATTAGTAGTGATCATGGGCCTTGCCTCTGCCCTGTCACTTGGCAGACCTGCAAATCTCTTTTCTGGACATCATTCTCCATGAAGGACCAACTGCTGTACATGCCTCTGTGTTTGGAAGAGGAAAGCGAATGGACCAGGTTCAGTCTGCGCCCCTTCCCAGCCATTGTCCTCATGACTCAGCTTGGTCTCTCGCTGTTTTACTCCTGACCTGCCAGAGGCAGTTGTTAAGTGTTGCTGTCACACATTCATCTTTACCAGACTGGAAACAGGCACATCTTACAGCTGGAGAATAAGCAGTCTTCTAACTTAGAGGTTTGAACACCACAAGTGAAAAAATCGTATGAGCCTCTCCCTGATAAAAATAGAAAAATCATCTATGAAGAGAAACCCAAAACTGTGAGTGTGTCTGTGCTGGAAGAGTTGAGTTCTCAATTCTTAGGCACTGGGCCAGCACAGATCTCCAGCTGTCTCACTTCAGGCCAGGTCTGTGGTAGGTTTGTCACTGTCCAGGGACAGATGGGTGATGGACCAGATGATGTGGACAGACTTAGATTAGACTTAGGAAGATATTTTTTATGGTGAGGGTGGGTAAGGCACTGGAAGATGTTGCCCAGAAAATAGATGTCTCATCCCTGGAGGTGTTCAAGGCCAGATTGGATGAGGCTTTGTGCAGCCGGATCCAGTGGAAGGTGTCCCTGCCCATGAAAAGGGGGATTGGAATTGGATGATCTTTAAGGTCCCTTCCAACCCAAAACATCCTATGATTTTATGATTCTATGGCCTTTGAGACCAGGAACAAACAACCAAGGCAGCGGGCCAGGCTATCCTTTCCCTACCACTTTAGCTGCAAGTTTGCTCACATCAGCATCCCAGGCTCGTGAAACCCAATGGCCTGTGTGTGATGCTGTGGTCCTCCCACAGTGTTTTAGACCCCTGGGTCCTTGTCACTTTCTCACCCAGCAGTACCGATTCTTTTTTTTTTTTATAAAATATTCTGAGGCAAGCACAATCTCTGTTATTTTGGTTTGTGGCTGTGAGCTACTTGTTGCATGAAAGGGAGAAAGGGAGAAAGAGTCTAGCCTGAGTATTACAGAGGGACAGAGAGTTTGTAACAACTGCAAGGAGGAGATGTGCATATCTGCTTATGCCCTTCCAACAATTTGAATGAGCAAGAAGAGCTGGAAAAGCAGCAAAGCACACTGCTTCAACTGGTACTGCAACAGCAGTGCGCCAGCAGTGTGAGCAAGAAGTAACTATTTCTTTTCTAGGAAGAACCACCTGCACGTGTGACTGCAAACGTTTCTGGGTGACCCTTTTTGAGCCAAGTCAGCTCCAGCAGGTTCATAGCTTTGCTCCCAGGAGCTAAGTGCCAGCAGTTCACACAGGCACCAGCACTGTGGTGCGAGATGGTCCATAAAACTACAGCAAAAGGTGGGAAGAGGTGAGGAGAGAAGACAGATCTAGAAAACCAGACAAGATTTTCACAGCTGCACAATCACTTTGCTATACCCTCAGCCCTCATGAGATGCTCAAATCGCAAACATAATCACAGACCAACCTGTACAGAGTCAGTAGTCTAACAAACATGTAGAAGAGTGAAGACCTTGAGAGATCTGGAAGATCCACACACTGTGTGTGTCATGGAGTAATGCTACGTTACGGGTAACAGCAGAAATATTTTATGGAGAGATCCGAGCAATGAGACTTGGGTGGCTTGATGAATTTTCTCTCTTCCCAGCAGACAGAGGCAACATCCCACTCCAGAGAGCTCAGGTTAGGGCTGTAAAAATAGTTGAGTTCTTTTGGCTTTAAGCCCAAATAAAAATATTTTTAATAAATCAGAATCAGAACAATGTTAAAAAAAAAAAAAAGTTGTTGTTCTCTGGGGCTACATAGACTGGTTTGAGCCACCCATCCCTCTCCTTCTCTCTAGTGATATTGCAGAAATATTTGTGGACAATGACTGTGGGAGCCTTCCGTCCCTGAGCTCTTCATTGCAAGTGCCTGGCGTCTTGGTGCTCTTGGCCCTATCAAGATTTTACCACAGTGCAGATTAGGGCCAGGAACACTAGAGCCAAGGCTAAGTTCATAAGCACATAAAAAGTAATTGTAACCTTGTACACATTCCAGAGAAATGGAGAAATCAAGATTGAGCCCATGCTTAAAAGGCAACTCAGACTCACTAATTCAAAGATCAATGGAGTTTGTACTGACTTGACCCAGGATTCATTGCAGGGTGATTATATAGGAGTATTAGTGTGAAGAGGTCTGAACTGGGCCTGAGAAAGACAGTCTGTCAGTGGAAACCAAACTTGTGCTTTGTAGCAAAGCCTTATTTAAAAATCTCAGGAATGGGCCTGACTTCAATTAAAAATATGAGTCAAATATTTAAGAAATAATTTTAGAGCATTCATTTCAATATAAAAAACAAATTTGAAAACAAAGATTTTCTGAAATATTCTCCATCCCCAGCAACTCCATTCCAGTAGAAGCAGTTAGATTATCAAAATACTGTAATCTTAAAAAGTATTCCTGCAAATATTTTTCATTTTTCTGGTGGAAAACAATCTCTTGGTATTTTTCCAGCTTGGTCTAATGCTAGAAGTTATGGGCTGTTCTTTATGATGAATGTAGAGCACAACTGGCAACCCCTGATTAAGGCACACATATGACTGAGTCAACAGGAAAATATTACTGGGGAGAGGGATAACCAGGCACAAATTTTACTTGCATTATCATGAATTGTAGTTATTTTAATGGGGTAATAGAATGCTGGCAACTTTTTTTTTTCTTTTACATTATTAAAGCAAAATTCAGTCTTTCAGAAAGCATCCTTTAACTGGCATTTATTACCCTTTGAAGACATAATTGTATTTTTACTTCTTCTGAAGGTCTGCAAGTATCTTAAGCATGGGAGAATCTAAGCTCACAACCAATTGCACCAAGGAAGGAGTGAAACAAACTGCATCCACTGCAGCTATATGGAAAAAACAGGCTGAAAAACAGGAAAACTCTCTTCATGTGAAATGGCTCCTCAATTCTAGGCATGCTGAAGGCTGAAACAAGAAAAATAAATATTGCGCTCTTTCATAAAGATCTTTGAGGTCCCTCAAAGAGGAAAAAAGGTCTATGAAAGCTATTTACATTGTTTCCAGAGATGTGTGATTTCTGCCTTGCAGGCCCATATGCTCTCAGGCAAAGATTGCTTCAGTTGGAACTTTGCAGCCTTGTCACTTAAGAGTTGAAAAAGGACAGTTTCTTCCCTTCTTACCAGTCAAGTAATGGCAATGGATGCTTTAGACTAAGGGGATAAAATGTTTTCTGTACAAACCCCATCATATTGGGTATGGGAGAATGGTGTGGGGAGCGCTAACAGCTTCATGCCTTCCCCTAAAGCAGCACTTATGGTCTTGTAGCATTGGTTCCTTTTATGGACCCTTTGGGGGCCCTTTTTAATTGCATATCCACCATTTTCTCTTCTCCCCGGCATGGCTAGTCTCCTTAAACGGTTTGATCAGTCCATGCACCTTCTCCCTGGGCACTAAAGCTCCTTCTTGGCCCCAGCTTGTCTAACCTGGGACCCACAGCCATATCCAGCCTGGACCTGGCTTATTGCTTGCTGTATTTGGGTCTGTCCATAGACCCCATAGCCAGCCTCACTCTGCACATGCCTGTGGTCACTGGGGGACCATATTTCTGGGACAGGCACATTCCACCTGGGGCCATCTCAGTTCCTGGCTCTGCTCCCCTCGCAGGCAGCACAGCCCTGGCTACTCCCTGACACAGCGAGTGTGTTATGAATGTCTTTATATCAGGAGACCACCAGTCACGCCAGTACAGTCTGAAATATAGACAATTTCAAGAAGAAAATATTTAGTAAAATTATGTAACTGAAGTTAAAAAATAGCCTATTGCCATCTGGTTGTGCTATTTTGAAGACCAAAAAACCCTCAGGTCTTTTTAAAGCTAGCTATACTGTTTGCAAACTCAGCCAATTTTTTTACAAAATCTCAAGTTACACATGCCTGAGTTACCTCCAGAGTTTTTTGAACCAGCTTTGTCTGCACACGAGCCATATCCAGTCATCAGCTCCATTCCACCTCTGCCATGCATATTGCAAAAGCCCTGTCACAGTCCTGTAAAGGCAGGTGTATGACATCAGGAGACTGCAGAATAAAAAATAGAAAATAAAATAAAATAAAATAAAATGTAAAGTAAAATAAACTATAAAATACAGAGTCCTGAACACTATGGATTAATCCCTAAGCCACTGTCCTGCCTCCACTGGGCATCAGGAGACAGCTATTTTAATAACAGCCCAAGCTATAATGAAAATGTTATCCTCCAGCTGTTTTTTTTTCGCTGAAGCAACCAGGAACTGCAGAGGGCCTGAAACATTGCCCAGACAGGACTTTCTCCATTAAACAGAGGACAACTTAATGGTATTTGCACCCATCTGGAACATCAGCATGGAAAGGACTGTCATCCTGAAACCCCTCCAGACCAACAGCTCGCTACCACAAGGATGGAGCTGAGCATCTGACAGTCTAACAACATGCCAGGATATATCCAGCCTATGCTAGTAAGCTACACATGACCATTTCTTAGTTCTAGTATTCAAATATCCCTGCTGACTCCTAACCTTACCTACAAATCCTGAGAAACCACCTTCCCGCAACTGCAGATGAATTTCAGAATTTGTGTATCAGTGAGAGCAACTTGCATGGAAACTTCAGCATTCAATGTTGGTTATGTATCATTCTCCAGTATAGGAAAAAAATAAAGCAGTGTTTTCAAATGGATTCTAACATCATCTAGCCTGAATCTGACCCCTGCAGCAGGGATGAGGGACAGCACCTACCTGCTCGCTCTCAGACTTTCCAGCACAGCATTGAGTTAATGACATCTACAGCCAACACACCAGACTGTTTCCCTTCAGCAGTTTTATGTGTATTGCCTTTCAGCCTCATTACATAAGGTTAATTATTTCTGACTTGCTTCCTCTGTACACATTGGCATTTTGCGTCTATTGCCTGCCCTGATGCTTTGCAGCCCTGACCTCTTGTCATACTTGTCTTCCCATGTAGAGGTACGGGATAGTCTTCCAGCAAAACCCTTCAACACCTCTGGAGACATCATCTACCTCCATTGATGTTCACAGGTGTCCAGACCCAGAGGAAAACCTGGCCTGAGGCAAAACCTGGGGCTAGGAGCTTGGTTGAGGTATTTGCTCTCGCGGGAAGGGTAATCACAGAGCTGCACACACAGTTGTAGGTAAATGCTGGAAGCCAGTTATTTTATAGCATTATTATAATCGTACTCACTTGGAGTGAATTATTAGCTAATAGTCAGGACTTCATAGGGCTGTTTCTCCACTGGAAAAATTGAGAATCTGATTAAGATGTGCCCCAGGTGCAATTCTGTTTATTTATGGTGACTGAGTACAAAACCTAGCTTTGCCAAGTGGGGAAGAACAAAAAAGGACAATAACAACAAAATAAAGGAGCAGTCTTTGTGCTCCCATTTGCTAATGGTGCCATTTTCCACGGTAGCTTAGAAGTGTCTAAACACAGGCTGCTGCCACCCTGCCTGCTCCCATCCCTGGTCCCTGGCTGGGCAGGGCTGTCCCCCTTGTCTGGAATATGTAGAATCTGATCAGACTTTCAAGGGAGTCATGAAAGAAGTGGAAAGGATGCCGGCTTGGATGCCAGGATGCCAGAGAAATAGGAGTTTCAGTTGTCTGAAGCTACATTCCGTTATCAGGGCTGGGTTTCCAAAAAGCTCTATCCCTGATGGATAGGGCCACATGAAGCTATGACTAATCAACAACTCTGACCTTGTGATTACAATCCCAAAGAGAAGTTCTACCACATTGCTCTGCTGGGCAAGGCTCCTGCTAGTCTGGGCTTGCTGTGCCCACCTCTATACTACTTGGGGAGCCAGAGCTAGCTGTCCACAGCAAAACACTAGTTTATGTTCTCCTTTGGCTGTCATGGTTAGTTGGGAAACCAAATAAAGTATAAGCATTTCAAATTAATCTTCTGAAGAACCATTTCTTAGCATCTGAGTGGTATTTGGTCCCTTGCTAACCTAGGTGCAGAGCTTTGCAAGCTCCATTCAAATCCTCCCTTGGAGGTCGCCCATCAAGGTGATGAACAAGAGCTATGTGACACGCACTCTCAGCCCCCCATAACCCTGAGCATCCACTGCTTGTCCTGGCAGTCTGCAGTGCCTGGCTACACTCTCTTCCTCCCTCATTAACCTCTGAGATGGAGACTTTTTAGTCAGAGCTGGTCAGAAAAACATTATTCAGTAAATTATAAGTCTGACATATTGTTCTGCTTGAATTGAAAATATGCTGAGTTGAAGACAACTGTTCCAGCTGATGAAAAGTACTTAAAAAAATATCAAAGCTTTATATGTGCTTTTCTGGCCAAAAAATTTATATAAATGGCATTTTTAGTTTGAAACTGTTTGGGTTTTTTTTCTTGGAAAGAGAAAGTCAACAGGTGAAGGACCACATGGTCAGACAGAAGTTTCTTTCCCTCAATCTGTCTCCATATCACACAGCCTTTGAAGTACAGCACCCTACAGGAGGGAAAGCAGAGAAATGGAGTTACCCATTTAAAAAAAAATAAATTAAAAAGTCAAAAACTGACTCTGTATTTCATAACTGTTACGTGCATTGCTTCCTCCTCTGTAATGCATGATCCCATCTTCAGCTTGTAATTAAGATAGAAGAGCGGCAGTTAACAGTGCAGAGGTTAATGCACATCATGGGCAACACCGTGGTGAGTGGATGGATGTAGCCATGTGCTCATCTGCCACCTCCTCCACCAAGCAGTCTGCTGCTGGTGAAGTGTGATGTGCAGTGTGATGCTGTCTTCCTTTAACTGATTTTGAATGACTTTTGAATGAGGAACTGAGCAGGTGCTCCAGCCAGAGCTATGTCTTACTTGCACTCCCCATGCATGAGCAGGGTGGGGGGACCTTTTCTTAACCAACTATACTAGGCAACCCTGGTCCTACCTTTGAGACCATAGATTAGTGCCTAGCATTAGGTAGGATGATCCTAGGCCATATACAAGGCTCAGTCTCCAGTCTTTCTCACGTTCCCTACTCTGCCTGCCTTATCAGGCAGAATAGATCAGGATACCCAGGCACACAAAGGCTGGATGCAGCATCGAAACTGCATCTGTGCCAGCACCAAATGCAGAGGAAATGATCTCACCACTCCCACTTTGGCACTGGAGAATTGCATTAGCTCTCAGTCATCAGCACAGCACACCCCTACACCGCCTCTTCTTATTGTCCACCATGACCTTCCCCTCTGCATCTCCAGCAGCTTTCAGAAGTGTTGGCCTCCCTGAAACCTCCTCCCACAAGCTTGGACACAACTTTTTGCTTCTGGATGAAGGTTCCTATATTTAGCCATGAAAACCAAATTATTTTCTTTAACCTAACCTACCAAGAGTCTCCACTTAATGAGTTACCGCTCTTCCAGCATCTACACCTGCAAGCTGTCAAGGTTTTCTTTGCAATGTACTCAGAAACTTAAACAAGACAGGGCAAAAGTCCAGGACTGTCCACCTAATGTAGTTAGTAGCATGATTCCCAGAGAACAGTCAACTCAGAAAGGCAGCAACCATCACCTCCAACCTGCAAACTGGGGCTTCAAAGAGAGCGATTCTGGAGAAGAACTCTTTGGACAGCCTTTGTGATTGAGAAGAAGGGACCTAGCAGTGGCATAAGCTGTCAGTGACTGGAGGATTTTTTCCCAATGCTTCCTAATAAAATTCCTGTAACAATTTGTGTGGTTAGCCTGCAAGCCCCAGAGTTGTATCTGAGTTGTTCTGGGACAGGTCTGGGAGATGTGGGATGTTTGGCAAGTTGCCTTATTGCTTGTGGAATGGCTGCAAAAGAAGTCAGGCTTGGAGCAGGTTTCACATACTGGGACCACGGGATTCCAAGGGGTATTTGAGGATAAAGGGGAGGAGCAGGACATGCTGACCTTTCATTTTCTAGCAGTAGAAGCACTGGACATGTGCTTAGTTCAGAGAGGCACCAGGACTCCGCATTCCCTTGCTTACAACATGCTGAAACTTTTATTTTACCCTGCAGCATCTAATGAGAGTCTTTCATGGTAGTTTGATGGATTCACTCCACTTTGTCAAGAGTTAACTGGAAGCACCGGTATTTCTTGACCATCTGTCAAGCTATGGCTGCCGTGGCCTTGTGAGGGAACAGTAACAAGAAAAAGAGATTGCAAACCAAATCCATAGGTGTGCATCAGAGATTTCTCATTCAGAAAAGCCTCCTATGACATCCTTTATGATGTCTAGAGACTGAAAATGAGGAAGAGGTGAGCCCACCTTCCAAGCAAATCAGCTTTGAGTTGTCAAAGACTGCCCTTGCAGAGCTGGGACCAGTTGTGCAGCATGAGTGAGATGCCAGAGCTGCTGATCACCAGAGGCTGGTAAAGCCTGGAAAGGATGCAATAGCCTTCCTGGAAGCTGTGGTCTTGTAGGCAAAGAAACTTGAGGGGAAAAAAGAGTTTTTGGAGGTCTTCTCTGCCATCTTGGAACTAACATTGCCTGTGTATCAATGGGAACAGGATTTACCTTCTCATCCATAGTAGGAAGAAAGAAATCCTGGTTGCTGATAATGGTTAGGAGCATGCAGTGAAGTTTCTCAACTGATGAGCAGGTTTTAAGGAGAAGAGTTTCTAGACAGGAAAGAGAAGTAAAACAGGCTCTGAAAAATAAGAGCAGTGTTCCAATTTCCCACCACTGGCTCTGGCCTGGCATGTGCAAGCTGCCACCCTGCAGACTGCTGGGGACCCTGACACAGGCATAGGCTCACATCAGTCAGGACTGAATTGCACAGACCTCCTTCAATTGTCCTGAGACCTTGCCCACAGGCTGGTTAGGAGCCTGGGCTGGGAGCCTCTTCCATTCCCTTCATGTGGACTTTGTCCACAGTGGAATGAAGAGTCCAGTTCCCAAGGTCTGGGCACAGCCCATTTCACCCCACTACAGCCTCTCTCCGATGCTGGCAGTTGACTCTGGGCAGATGCTCTCTACCTGCCACCTCCCAGGCAAGCCCTTGGCAAGCCTGGTCATGTTCTTCTTTGGAAAAATGCCTCCACACCCACAAATTGCACAAGAAATGGTTAATGTCTACAGAAACAGTGACTACAAGGGAGACCCTGTCACTGTGAGCTGATGTTATCACTGAAGAGTTCATCCCAAGCTGTCAAAGACAGGATCTCATTTGCTGCCAAACACTCAGGAGCCGGGTAAAGCCCCTGCTTTGGTGCCTGCCCTGAAGAACAGGGTCACATTGGAGATAGCCTTGATACTGCTCCTGCCAGAGACTCAGAGCAAGGCTGGTGAGTAGAGTACAGAACGGTTTCTCGGTTGCCTTTTGTGAGAGTACATGTTCAGGAAATCTGGGAAGGGAAACAAATTGGACTCATGCCCTGTTCTGATTCTTTGTGTATGAGAGGCTGGAAGTGTTTTGTTTTCTGCTTTTTCTTACTTAAAAAAAATATCAAACATCAAGTTGTGTTTTGGCAGAGGTCTCCTCAGAAGATCTAGAGAAGTGGAGTGGGAGGTTTTGCAGCTTCTAGTGAAACGCAGAGAGGAGGAGGTGTTAAACTGCAAAGATTTTCTCTTCCAACTGTTGGTTAGGAGTGGAGTTAGATAAATGTTAGCTAAATACAGACTGCTTAAGACATTTTGTAGGAAAAGCAATTCTACTTGAAATTTGTCAGCTTTTACTTGCACTGTCATAATACTATTAGTTCTCCAGTGAAGAAAAAACAAACAGGGTAGACAAGACCTGAATTCCTAATGTAAAAAACAAAAAAACAAAACAATTTTTTTACCTTCCTCACACAACAAAGAAGTTGAATCAGTGCCCATTTCACCTTAGCTTTGCACATTCTTTGCTACTTCTTCCTCTTACCATAAGTGTAAGAGAAAGAAGCACATTTAATTACAGTGTGAGATGCCTTACCCTCCTCAGATACCCAGTGCCCAGGACCTCGGGGATTTCTGATCTTGACAGTGACAGGGGTTCTAGGAGATACAAGCATACAGGCGAGGCAAAACTGGTTTCTCAGGTCTAGAAATGGAGGTAAGGTTTGGAGCGTCTAGATGGAGAACAAGGTTGACACTGTGGCCTGCCTGAAGATACTTCTCAGGATGAGGAAAGAGGATGCAAATGGCTATTCACACGCCTTGAACCAGTTAGTGATCCTCTACTGACTGGTTCTAAACAAACTGTCTTGGCCAGAAGTCAGGACCTTGAATAGCAGTAGACTTATTACATGTAGGTTTCCAGAACTCTCCTACAGAGATGCCAGCTGGAAAATCAGCTTGAGTCATAGGCAGGATGGAGAGAGCAGTGATCTGCTCACAGCATGAGAGAGTGCAGACAGCAAGGAGTTGGTTACATCAAACTGAAGAACAAGAAAGTGGTGAACCATTGAGGCACCATGGCTGGAGGAAGAGGGGACACTGCCCTGCCTCTGAGCGATGCTGTGCACAAAAGACCAGCAACAGGTACAACACTTGACATGTATTATGCTGTTGAAAACCATCCGACTCTCCCCTTAAACAAGAAGGGTGCAGTGAAGAAGAAAGAGACAAGTGCTATCACAGAAACATAGAAAGGTTTAGGTTGGAAGTGACCTTAAAGATCATCCAGTTGCAAACCCCCTGCCATGGGTAGAGACACCACCCACTGGATCAGGTCACTAAAAGCCTCGTCCAGCCTGGCCTTGAACACCTCCAGAGATGGGGCATCCATGACTTCTCTGGGCAACCTGTGCCAGTGCCTCACCACCCTCACAGGAAAAAATTTATTCCTAATACCTGATCTAAATTTCCCTCTTTCACCTTAAAACCGCTACCTTTCATCCTATCCCTGCACTCCCTGATAAAGACTCCCTCCCCAGCTTTCCCTGTAGGGCCCCTTTATGTACTGAAAGACTGCTATGAGGTCTCCCTGGTGTCTCCTCCAGGACGAACAAGCCCAACTCTCTCAGCCTGTTCTTGTATGGGAGGTGTTCCTGGCCTCAGATAATCTTTGTAGCCTCCTCTGGACTTGCTCTAACAGATCACTGTCCTTCCTGTGTTGAGGACTCCAGAACTGAACACATAACTCCAGGTGAGTACTGTCATGTCATCAAAGACTATACCAAACATTTCACAGACAAGGTCATTGTGTAAGTAAGGATAGATAAAGATGAACTAACACCAATGTGTCACAGGGAAATGTTTCATACATTAGAAATAAAGGCAGTAACTTTAGCAACAATTTGTTGGCAACTTCCCCCCCCCCACCTCCGAAATGTGAAACTTATTACCATGTAATCTTTTTTGTACTTACAAGGAGCTCATGTGAGCATACAAGGCAGGTCTGAACAATATTGAAAGGAACCCAAATGCTTCTCCCTGGCACCCCAGGTAATTTTATATAAAGCAAACAAATAAAAATTCTAAGACATACAACAGAACTTGAACATCAGCCCTCAAACAACTTATCCACATGGGATCCAGTTCTCAATAATGTATGCCAGACATGAATATTGCAGTCTTGTGATTTCCTGAGGACAGGAGGTGAAACATAAAAATTATGTCAAAATACCATAGGAGAAGTCCTCATGAAAATAAGCAGGCTGTTCTGAGTATCCTCACTATTAATAGACAGGAGAAAAAGACTGATGAAAAATATTTTCCAGATTGATCCTGCAAAAGATCAGCTGGAGAAAAGAGCAAAACATTGTTGACAGGTTTGCCCAGCAGCATGAGGTGGCAAGCACAAAAGGCTGTATGAGATCCTTTTCAAACCTCAGAGACCTACAAGTGAACCAGTTGCAACTAGAGTGACTCAATGAAAACCAATATGGAAATAGTCTAGCTGTGAAGGACAAAGAAAACATTAAGTAGACCTTTTTATTCTTTATGTTGGATAGATATTACAAAATTCACCTTTATTAGTATAAAGGTAGAAGTTGGAATTAATCACAAGCAAATATCACCTTAGAGGAATTCAAAGCAATTGCCTGCAAAGTAAAGATTCACAGAGTAACACACCAGGATAATTCCTGCCATTTTCTTCCAGCAGCTCTGTAAAGAAAGCTTTGAAACAAAGCTACATCTTCTCAGCTGAGCCCGTGAAAGGAATCTACCCTTGAGGATGGAAGATAAAAGATGTTCAAAACTTTCTGAGCAAATTTAAATTATTGTAACAATCAGGATGGAAACACACTGTTGCCTGTTCCAATGCAATTCTTCTGCATAACAGCACGGTCAAGAACAGGCTTCCAAAGCAACTTGGGATTTGTCCTATTCTTGCCATGACCATAGCCCGACTAGACACCCATAAGTCTATGGGGCCGGACGGGATTCACCTGAGGGTACTGAAAGAGCTGATGGATGTGCTGCCCAAACCCCTTTCCATCATCTTCCAACAGTCCTGGAAGACTGGGGAAGTTCCACTGGACTGCAGGCTGGCTGATGTTGTGCCCATCTACAAGAAGGGTCACAGGGAGGATCCAGGGAACTACAGGCCTGTCGGTCTGACCTCAGTGCCAGGGAAAGTCATGGAACAGGTGATCTTGAGTGCTGTCATGAAGAACATGCAAGAGAACCGGGTGATCAGGCCCAGTCAACACGGGTTCACAAAAGGCAGGTCTTGCCAAACTAACCTGATCGCCTTCTATGATAAAGTGACTCGGCTGCTGGATGACAGAAAGGCTGTGGATGTATCTTCCTGGACTTCAGTAAAGCCTTTGATACAGTTTCTCACAGCATTCTGCTTCAGAAACTGTCGGCCTCTGGCCTGGACAGGCGCACACTCTCCTGAGTGGAAAACTGGCTGGATGGCCGGGCCCAGAGAGTGGTGGGAAATGGTGTTAAATCCAGCTGGAGGCCAGTGACAAGTGGGGTTCCCCAGGGCTCAGTGCTGGGTCCAGTCTTGTTTAATGTCTTTATCAACAACCTGGATGAAGGCATCGAGTGCTCCCTTAGCAAGTTTGCAGGTGACACCAAGCTGGGAGAAAGTGTGGATCTGCTGGAGGGTCAGGAGGCTCCAAAGGGACCTGAACAGGCTGGATCCATGGGCTGAGACCAACGGCAGGAGGTTTAACAAGGCCAAATGCCGAGTCCTGCACTTGGGGCACAACAACCCTAAGCAGAGCTACAGACTAGGAGAAGTCTGTCTAGAAAGCTGCCTGGAGGAGAGGGACCTGGGGGTGTTGGTTGACAGTGACTGAACATGAGCCAGCAGTGTGCCCAGGTGGCCAAGAAGGCCAATGGCATCCTGGCTTGTATCTGAAACGGTGTGACCAGCAGGTCCAAGGAGGTTATTCTCCCTCTGTACTCAGCACTGATGAGACTGCACCTCAAATCCTGTGTTCAGTTCTGGGCCCCTCACCACAAGAAGGATGTTGAGGCTCTGGAGCGAGTTCAGAGAAGAGCAACAAAGCTGGTTAAGGGGCTGGAGAACAGGCCTTATGAGGAGCGGCTGAGAGAGCTGGGGGTGTTTAGCCTGGAGAAGAGGAGGCTGAGGGGAGACCTTATTACTCTCTACAACTACCTGAAAGGAGGTTGTGTAGAGGAGGGAGCTGGGCTCTTCTCCCAAGTGACAGGGGACAGGACAAGAGGGAATGGCCTCAAGCTCCATCAGGGGAGATTTAGGCTGGACATTAGGAAAAAATTTTTCATGGAAAGGGTCATTGTTCACTGGAGCAGGCTGCCCAGGGAGGTGGTTGATTCACCTTCCCTAGAGGTATTTATGGCACGGGTGGACGAGGTGCTGAAGGGCATGGTTTAGTGTTTGATAGGAGCGGTTGAACTCGATGATCCAGTGGTTCTCTTCCAACCTGGTTATTCTATGATTCTATGATCATTTAAATACATAGAAGAGTGGCAGCTACCACATATTCACACTATATTGTCTTTCAGAAAGCCTTTGTTAGGGCAGAAAAAGTCTTTCTGTCGCACGTCACACTGGGTCCATCTAACCCTGCATCCTGGCTCCAACAGCAGCCAACAAGACATGACTATGGAAAGAACATGGGTACGGAGCATGCATACAGTGATCTTCCCCCAACATCCTCCCCTAGTTGTACTTCCCTTATTTCTCACCCCAAACATCTGTGACTTAAGGTCTTACTGAGCTAGGAGACCATTGCTGTATTTAACTGCCTTCAGTGAACTTTATTTTCCTTGGTTACCTAGTCACTTTGTGAATCCTGCCAGCTACAACATCCTTTTGCAGTGCAATTCACAGCTGAACTGTGTGGCATGGAAAAAATTAACCTTGTTTACATTTTAAGCCAACCTCCTACTAATTACACTTGATGATCTTTAGTTCTTGTACTGACAGAAAAAGGATATAATCATCCCACATTCAACTCTTCCACTGCCTCTTAGGATTTCATGGACTTCTCTTACACCCCTCTGTTTTATTCTTTCAGACTGAAGATTTGTGGTCTGCTAGAAATCTTTAGTTACCTAAAACTACAGGAATCATTCAGATACCAAATACAATCTCCATTCATGAGTTAGGATATACTCAGTGTTACCACTGAGTAACAAAATCAAATCTTTCCCTGTCCCTGAGCTGGGACCAATACTCACTTCTCTAAAGGAACTGGCCTTTTTTTATGGCAATGACAGCATTGTCGGCAGTCTGGGCTTATTTAACAGCATTTCTGTCCTGAGTAATAAACAGGCACAACAGCATACAGGCAGCAGCAAACAAATACTAAAATCAGAAGGAAAAAAGTCAGTGTGTCCTTATAGTACCTCCTAGAAGCAGGATCCATGAGAATTTCTGGTGTATTTATGTACCTAGGCAGCAGTTTTCCTGAATCTGATAGCTTCATCCACGGTGGGTTGCACTTCTCCATTCAGGATAGCATTGGAATTACAGAATCCTCAGCACCAAGCTACAGGTCTTTAACAATAACACACTAAACATAGGTCAGAGACCTAGAAGAGAGTTAAGTCTAGCCAATAGCAGTTAAATAGCTTTTATCATGAATGCCTGCAGCAGATGTGCAGAATAAAATGGCCAGACATAATGAAAAGTGCTGACATCTTACAGTGCATCTGTCCACCTGCAGCTGTACAAACAGGACAGGAGAGAATTGTCTTGAGTGTATCCTACAAAAGCTGGGCAACAGGATCTCTAAACCAAACTGTTATAGGCAAACCCCAGAAGGCAACCAGTGCAATGTGATCCTTGCAATATAAACCCAGTCACGACAGTGATTTTATAAGGGAACAGTTTGAGAAAATTAAAAGCATGTCCCTTCCAGGGCTGTCTGGCAGGCGCCAGCTTTGCCTCCTGCACCTGGCAGGTGAGTCGTGTGTCACAACAACCAGAGGTTGTTTTGGAGCTTACCAGGAGCATCAGAACCAAATTGATCTCAAACACCATGATCCCTGCTCCGTGAGCAAAGCCCTTACACACTGTCTGATCTTTCTTGCTTGCTAGAACCTCCTTATTATAGCTTTCAGATGCCCCAGGCCTCTGTCCTATCTCATGACACTCAGCATAAGTGATGCTGTACTAAAAAGGATCTCAGCTGTTTATGTAGCTTGCCAAAAGGCCAAATTTTGTTATAAAAAGTGCATTAAATGTAATGTTAAAACCCCACTGTTTAGCCATTGAATTGGTGCATTGATGTTACTTTGATTTGTGTCTCATGGTATAGCATTATACCATGCTATAATAATAGCATTACCCTTCAGAAAGCAAAGGGAGGTAAATTTTAAAACATTTCTATATTCTAACTTCACAAGATAACATTGCTAGATGACTTCATGTAATAGTTTACAGACTTTTAAGTTTTTTAATACCAATCCAAAATTATTGTCTTCTAATATCGCCTGACTTTGGAGGAGTCTTGCCAGTTTCCATCAGCCAGGAAATCTGTTCTTGGGCTCATTCACAGAACATTTTGAGCATCTCTGGCAAAACATTGCCTTGAGCAGTAGAGGAAGAAGCTACTCTGAAATAAACTCAAAAGTAACTGTAGAGACCGGAGTGAGCAAAACTCCAGAGCAATTCTATTTTCAGAGGGATGCACTAGCACCAAGATGTCCACAACATGATATTTCAGCATCGTTGTACCCCTATCATAAAGCAAAATAGAAAGTCTCATTTCTCTGCAAGTGGTCCCAGAGCTGACTGAGGGACACTCAATGCCGCTGGTCTGTTGCAGTGACCTGAAGCACACATAAATCAAAAAAGCTCCAGCACAAAATAAATCTGTTGTTGTTGTTTGTTTATTTGTTTGTCTGAAGGATAAGACCTTCCTTTAAAATAAGTGCTCAGAGCACTTGATGTGGGGTTTCTTCCTAGTAGCAGAATGGAGTTAGAAACCTACTCTGGTCACATCCCATCTGCCACTTCAACAAGTACTCTGTTTAGAGGGAAATAATTGCTCAAGACTTTAAAGCAAAAGCTACTTGACAGCAGACCTCAAAGCCTGGTTGTGGAAGCTTGGGGCATCCTTACATGGTCTGACATGAAGGACCCGGCAGACCCATGAAAGAGGCATCAAAGGCATGTGTCACAGCAGCCATCTCTCCCAACAAGGCATCTACAGCCATCCACCAACTGGAGGATGTGGCTCAGGTCCTGCCAGCACCAAAGTTCTTCTTCAAGGCCGTCTGCTCCGGCTGCCCTGTCACACAAGTGTTTCTAGCAGCTTTGCATACACTCCACACTCAGATTCAGTTGTCCTTCCCTCCAGCTTCCCCTGCCTCTTTAGGGGTCCAGAGGAGCATCACCCACCAGGGAACAGGCAGCATCACTGCTCAACTTACCCTAATGCTATTCCAAAACACAAATTCAAGCATTCCAAGACGCTTCTTGGTTGGTTTGCTTTAGCAATGCTGCACACAGCTGTGGAGAAAACAGCAGCCCCAGCACTGACCCTAGTTAAGGAGATTTGTCAGTTTGCATGCTTCAGCTGGAAATCATCAGCTAATCAGCAATATTTACTTATCATTAACATCAATTAAAATATACCCCTAAGGAGCTATCAGTGACAAAATAAAAAAAATTTTGTGAGGGGATTTCATCTGCTTTGTATCGTTTTTCACCTTCCAAAACCAATGTGGCTTTAATGACACCTCTTCAGTGGGGCCCCGCTGCTGGTTACACTGCAGTGTATTACAGATGCCCTAAAAGAATGATTTCTTGCTGGGATAAAATGAGGTGTGAAGTCCCTCAGTGGGGCTGTTTCATGGGTTACTTGCAGAGCAGATTCTCTGCCAGCACATCTCATCAGAAGCCTGTCTCCATTCTCAAAGGGTGACACCTCTCTCACCACCACCCCCACCTTGGCAGTGGGCACAGCCACGTTGTCCATGGCCTCTTCCCTGCCCTGTGCAAGGGAGAAAAATCACCAAACAGTTGAGCTTCCTTTTGTTTGCCTCCTCTGTCATCACTTTGAGTCACCATGTGGAGGATGTGTGGTGCCTCTGAGTGATGCAGTGACATACCAAGCCCTGGCAACAAAGCTGGGGGCACCAAGAAGTGCTCACGAGTGGCAGGAGGAGACATCATGACGTACAAGAGTCGTGATTTTTTTCTCACATCACTACATATCCTCACAAAAGAAACATAAACCATACTCTCCATCTCTCCTTCTCAAGCCCACGTTTTTCTCCAGGAGACCAAGCCCATGTCACCACTTGCTCTGCAGGCAGCACCCTGAGGCTGCTCCCCACTTCCCACGCTGATGCTCCAGCTCAGCACGTGTGACCACTCCTTGGCAGGGTGATGGTGGGAGACCATGAGACTGGAGCACCTCACAGACACCTCCAGTGAGGAGTCAGGTGCTGGAGGGTTTGAAAACCATGCAAGGCAGCAAACAGCAAACACAGTCTGATCATCCTGCATGTACAAAGCTTGTCTGGAAACCTGAAATAACTCTCAGAAAACCCTACTTGCCTCAGTCTTTCTTTGAAGACTAGACAGAGCATGAAAAAAGTTTGCACAGGAGCTCCTTTTGCCTCTCGATTGCCTTGTTTCTCCAGCACAGACAAAAAAAGATAAAGGGAGCTCTATAGGGAAGAGATTTGCACTGAAGAATATTTCTGAGTCACTGATCAGTGAAGGAAATAAAGGGCCTTAGAGCTTCTTTCTCACTTAAAGAAAAAAATTGGATCATTGATTTTATTGGGACTCCCCTAGGCTTCCAGTTACCGAAAGTACAATATATTTTTATTGTGCCACTGGGAACTGGATGCAAACATTCATAAATCTTCATTTTAAGAGGTTATCACTCAGCCATTTTAAATAGCTTTGTGTGATAGGGATATATTTAAACCAGACACCTCTTACTTTTCAAAGATGCCTGCAAGGAGGCAAGGGTTCGCATTTGGAGTTGCTCTGTGTGCTTTCAAAGATGAAGCCTCTCTCCTCAGCAGGGAGGCCCCTGGTGCCGGCACATAGATCAGGACCCACTGGAGCTGGTCCAGCCCCAAAAGGTCAGATCACAGCTCCAGCATCTGTGGGATCGCCAGGGGCTTGCTGGAGCCAGCAGCTCCCCACTGCAGGTTGACTGGATGCTGGAGCAGGCAGAAACACCATGGCTCAAAGCTACTGGAACTAGGTGGGGTTAGCTGTTGGGTACTACTAACAGGAACAGAGTTTATTCACTTAAAACACTTGCATTTACAACACACTCTTCAGGACTGCAAAGCCAGCACTGTGTTAGCAAGATGCAGCTGCTCTAAGATAGTGGCAGTCTAAGGTTGCAAGAGAGGTAAAAAGTGCAGGAAGATCTATTTTTTTTAATAGCAGCTGTTATGTCAGAAGAACCGGACAAACTCTGTCCCAGAAAGGATACCCTGTGACTTGTCTTGATTGCAGTTGGGTTAGTTTATCAAACAAGGACTGAGTCTGCTGAGGCTGTGGAGACCACAGAGGGCTGATATGCAATCTGCTCGGTGCTGCTTAGCTGCACTGAATTAAAATCAGTGCCACTACAGCAACATAACACACATTTCAGGCCACACAACAATTAACAGGTGCCTTTGGAAATAGTTTTATCCTCTACATTGAAGGAAACATTCTCTGTTTCTTCCGGTACAGGAATTAGGGTCAGGAAATGAAGTCTGCTTCAAAACAAGCAAAAGAAAGCTGTTCTTCAGACAGTGAGGGCCATGTGGGACTCCTTGTTGCATGATGTTTTGGATACTAAGAGCTTGCATGAATTCAAGAGGAAGCTGGAGAAATTCCTGGAAAAAGAATCTGTTAAGTACTGCTATACATACGCTGCAAACCACATTTAACCCAGGAAGCCCCTGAGCTGAAAATTATTGGAGATTGGAGGAGTATCTAATGTATCTGCTTTTTTCTTACTTTTCTCTGCTCACTTGTTTATGATGGCTTTCAGAGACAGGATGCTGAGCTAGATGGACCTATGGCCGGATCTACTATTTCCAGATTTGTGCTCTTTTAAAACAAGCCACACTTATCCAAATTGTCTTTACACCAGTATGACAGTGTCTGTTCATTGTGACCAAAATAAACTATGTGGGACCCGTGTAAAGGAAGGAATGAAGGATGTAGGAATCTAAAACAAGAAGTGAGAAGAGAAGCCAGCTCCCAGGAGCAGCTGTGCCACAGAAAATAAAGTTTTGTCTGAATGGTGCTCTGGCTCTTCTCTTTCTTCCCTGGGCCTCAAAGAGGGCAGCTGCACCTCTCCAGCTCCTGGACCAGGACGGTCACAGTCCCTTCACCAGCTCCAGAAAGAGACCTATCTTCAGGGACATAAAAAAATACAGATAAGAAAGGAGCCCTCTTTGGGCTGGGGGCCCACCATGCCTGCTGCTGACAGGCAGCCTTGTTTGTTTGCACAGTGTATTTTGTACTTGTTTATCTTGGAGTAGCAGCCCCAATTGGAGGAGCAGGGGGTACAGATGCATGTAGTTCAAATGTACAGCTAATCCTCACCCATCAACATGAGCAAAATAAAGTATTATATGAGGCTGTTAGGTTTTTTTCCTCCATATTTTGAAAATGGTAACAAAAAGTAGTTTCCACTACTTCTGTTCCCCATGTTGCCCTTGCTTCCTAAACACTGATCTCACCTCATGTGAGCACTCCAAGGTAGCAGTGCACATACTGTATTTGGAGGCATGAGCACAGCTTGCCCAGCATCAATCTGAGGTGGTCTCTCCTGTCCAGGGAAGCTCAGCAGGAGTGGTGGAGACCCTGGCCAGTTCAGGTGGGCAGAGAAGAGTTCAGGAGCAGGAGATACTGGGGCTACTGGCTGTTCTGGGCAGCAGCACAATGCTCACAGCGTGGGCACATTAGAGCCAGTTTGCTCAGTTCTCGGGCCTTCTCAGTTTTAAAGATCTTTCAGAAAACCCAAAGAATAACAGGAATTAAATGTAAACCAGTGCCTGGACAAGATCAAGTAGGCTGGCCTGAAGGATGTAGCAGAGGAAGCCAGCAAATGTGTAACTTAGTGCCAGAGTAGTGCAGGTCTGTCCCTGCACTATGGTGAGTCTCACCAAGGCCACCAACCATCAGGGAAGCATGAAATCCAGTTGGCAATAGGCAGTCAGTCACAGGAAAGCATCTTCCTGAGGGCTGTTGACATTATTATTCTAGATCAAGAACCAAATCCTACTTGTTAGTTACTTAGTAGATGAAGTTACCATGCCAACTCATATGCTACCTTTTTATTATTATTATTATTATTATTGCAAGAGTAGGCAGCACTCCCTTGAGATTTCACAAAAGGGGAGGAAAAATGTCAAAGTGCCAAGAATATAATGGAATTTCTACTCTCAGTCCTCTTCCCAATAGATCTGTTTTTCAGCATATATCCCTTTCCTTCTCATGGCAACAGTGAGGCTAAGGCAAGAGACTCTCTGAATGGTAAGTTAGTGGCCAGCCCACAGTATTGTGGTGCTACACTTCAGTTATTTACAGCTCTCTGCCCCTACCTTGTACAGTTTTCAGGGGAGTGATGCAAGGAGATGCTGTCAAATGACTGCACAGCCTTGCCCCAACCTCTCCTTGACTTTTCTGTATTTCTCTTTTTTTGTTCACTGTTTCTCCCCCATCTTCCCATCTATCTTCTTTTCCTCTGTTGGAATTTATTTCTACTACTTACTTTCCATTTTTAATTCTATTATCTTTGTTTTCCCTCCCCAAACATATTACATTCCTGTTTCTTCCCCCATTCAATGCTGCCCCTTCTGTTCTCCATCACCTCTAAGGCCTCCTTGCAGAGCATGGACCCCACAGGAGAGCAGATGTGGGTGCCTCCAGCATGATGCTGGGAGGCAGGGAATTAGCTGTTTGTACCAGTTACAATTTCAGATAGGCACTAGTTCAGCACAAACACAAGAAAACCTTTGCCAAACAGAGCAGAAATGCTGCTGTGCCTAACCTTGCTGGAAGCAGAGTCCAATGTCTACCTAAATGTAGTGCTTTCTGCCTTGGGATTAAAAGTCACCCAGGTTCAAGAACTGTGAGTGCTGTAGCGTCTCCTGGGGACATATGAAAGGAGAGGGGCTGCAGGAAAGAGACTGGAGGTAGGATGCAACCATCATCTTCCTAAACCTCACTGGAAACCTTCAGAAAGCTTGTTTGTTGAGGAACAAACTCTTGAGAGTCTACAGAAAAAAAGGGTACATCATGTTAAATGCAGCCACTCCTGGCACTGCCTCCTGGCACAGCCATTTGTTCCTGGCACAGCAGTAAGTTGGATCAGAGCAGGAGACACTTGTGCCCATGCACCCCATGGTTGTTTGTGTCAACGTTGCTGTTTAATTGGAAGACACTGGTGTCAGAAAGAGGACGCCCAGCAGGGGCTGCATGGCTGCAGGGGAAAGACAGGGACAGTGGGGGTCCCTGGAGCTGCTCGCCATGGTGGGGCAAAGAGGTTGGGGCAGCTGCTGTTCCTGCAGCAGATGTGGGCAGGGGGACATCAACCACCACTTTCAGGTCGTGGTCCAGATCTTACATCCCTTGTATGAAGACTCTTGAACTCAGCATTTACCTGCACCATCTGGGAGCTAACTGCTGCCTAAGAAGGAAAAGCGTAGGTGTTTCTGTTAGTATTATTCTCCATTTTCCTTAAGACCTCCATGTGAACAAAAAAATTGGGCACTGACCTTTGTATCGAGTAAAGGTTCTTTCAGGACTCGCCTTGCATCGCTCGCCCTGTCTGTTCACAGCCTGGTAAACTGTGCTAAAGGATGTGATACGGGTCATGACTAAGCAGCTGGCTGCAGCCAGCACCAAACAGGATACATTAATTTGTCCTGGTCAACATCCAAGGCCAAGTCCTGGTTTTTATCTTATTTAATGATCTTGGCTATTGACCATTGTATTCAAACATGGCCAAGCACAGTGAAGATAGACCATCCAGAGGTGCTCCTTGTTTTTTCATAGACAACACAGCACAAAAATATGAATAATTACTACAGTTCTAATATTATGCAATGTATGCTAATGCCTGGCTTTTTGTGGTCAGGTTTCACACATCTATTTGACATCTCATGTTACCACTAGGCCCAGCAACACACGAACGTCTGACTTTGCAAAGCTTAACGGAGCTTCCCAAAAGTGCCCAGGGCCTATCAGCTCTTCTCCCAACAAGGCTGATGGGCATGAGATAAATCCATAGTGACTCCACACCACCTGTTCCCCCTGAAATATAAGAAATATTTTAGAAGTATGAAGCTCAAGCAGAAGATATCCTTAGACTTTGGAGAGACTGCTTACAGGGATGAGGACTAACCCCACATATCAGGGCTGATGAAGGGATGGGGAAATTGAAAGCTGTGATTTGAGAAATTACACCAGTGCAATTACAGGTTTGCACATAATGACCTAAATCATGGCTTTTGGGGGACTTATTTTCATCTGAGCACAGTGCTGTAGCGTGGTGGCATGTACAATGTGATGCAGTGTGTAGTAAATTTGAAACCAAATTGCACTTGCACTGAATAACTCAGAACCTGCAATCACAGCTTGAGCAGAGGGTGAATTGCATTGCAGAAGATGTTGAAAAAAAAACCCAAACCAACAAAAGCTCAGAGAAGTTTAATAGGGAAATTTTAAAAAGCTTGTTATTTTCCTTCCATCAGATAAAAGTCAATAATGTATTAGAAAGAAGTGTTTAACAGGTTAAAGAAGAAGAGATGACTGGTGTTCCTCTGTGATGTGATATGAAGATGATAGAATCAGGATTATAGAATCACCTGTTTGGAAAAGACCTTTGAGATCATCAAGTCCAACCACAGCTGTCCACTACTAAGCCATATCCTGGAGCACTTAATTTACCTGTCTTTTAAACACCTCCAGGGACAGTGACTCAACCACCTCCCTGGGCAGCCTGTTCCAGTGCTTGATAATCCTTCTGGTGAAGAACTTTTTTGTAATGTCCAGTATAAACCTCCCCTGGCACAGCTTGAGGTCATTCTGATTGACACTTCTGCCCAGCTTAGTGTCATCTGTGAACTTGCTAAGGGTACATTCAATCCTTTCATCCAGGTCATCGATAAAGATGTTGAACAGAAATGGACTCAGAACTTAGCCTTGGGGATCACCACTTGTGACCAGCCTCCAACTGGATTTAACTCTATTTACCATCACCACAAGGCCAAATATTTTTCAATGTCAGTTTAGCTTATGAAGCCAGAGAGAAAATTAAAATGCAAGAGACAAAATGTGCAATAGTCCCAGAAGCGATACAGATTTTACTTCATTGTTTATCTTTTGATTTTTTAGCAGTCTGGGGAAGACATTTGTGTTTGGATTTAAAATATGTTTTATCAGTCCCATTGCTATTTTGCAATCACAGGGAGGGCGGATTTCTACACCTTAGTGTCATCTTCTCTCATCCTCATTCTCCTCTTCCAAGAAAAATTGTCTCAAATGGCTCATAAGAAAACAAAGAATGTGAATACAGGAGGAATGTCCTTGGAGTTTTGTTAATTCAAACACTTCTATGTTTGTGCTTTTGGGGAATTGCTAGGAATGGCATAAAATCCAAATTCCTGCATAAGTGAGAACTGAAGCTTGACTCCAAGCAGAGCTGCGTGGTTTCAGCATGCTTGCAAGGCACTGCCCCAGAAGGAAAGTGTCAGCCTTGCTTTCGAAACCTGTTCTGTCTTGCACTAGCAACAAAGCAGTCCCTCGTACAAGGCTGGGCAGCCACCTTTGGCTGGGTGACCTTGTATATATCTAGGTGAGGGTCTGTCTGGCCAAGGTGTGTTTGTGTGACAGGGGACCACAAAGAGGAAATCAAAAATCACATTCCATCATAGAATCATAGAATCACTTAAGTTGGAAAAGACCTTTGATATCATCAAGTCCAACCATACACCTAATACTGCCAAGTTCACCACCAAACCATGTGTTAAGCACCACATATAAACATCTTTTAAATATCTGCACCACTTTCCTGGGTAGCCCGCTCAAATGCTTGACAACCCTGTCAGTGAAGATTTTTTTCCTATTATCCAGTCTAAGCTTCCCTTGGCATAATTTGAGACCATTTAATTTTGTCATAGAACCATAGAATAACCAGGTTGGAAGAGACCCAGCGGATCATCGAGTCCAACCATTCCTACCAAACACTAAACCATGCCCCCCAGCACCTCGTTCACCCGTGCCCCAAACTCCTCCAGGGAAGGCGACCCAACCACCCCCCTGGGCAGCCTGTTCCAGTGACCCATGACCCCTCCTGTGAAAAACTTTTTCCTAATGTCCAGCCCAACACTCCCAACCCCCCTCCCCCCCTCCCCCCCCCTCCCCGGTGGAGCTTGAGGCCATTCCCTCTTGTCCTGTCCCCTGTCACTTGGGAGAAGAGGCCAGCACCCTCCTCTCCACAACCTCCCCTCAGGTAGTTGTAGAGAGCAATGAGGTCTCCCCTCAGCCTCCTCTTCTCCAGGCTGAACACCCCCAGCTCTCTCAGCCGTTCCTCACAAGGCCTGTTCTCCAGCCCCCTCACCAGCTTTGTTGCTCTTCTCTGGACTCGCTCCAGAGCCTCAACATCCTTCTTGTGGTGAGGGGCCCAGAACTGAACACAGGATTCGAGGTGCGTTCTCACCAGTGCCAAGTATAGAGGGAAAAGAACCTCCCTGGACCTGCTGGTCACGCCGTTTCTGATACAAGCCAAGATGCCATTGGCCTTCTTGGCCACCTGGGCCACTGCTGGCTCATATTCAGTCGCCTGTCAACCAGCACCCCCAAGTGTCCTATCACTGGTTACTTGGAAGAAGAAACGAAGCATTCACCTTGCTACAACCTCCTGCTGAAAACATGATGGGGAGGAGGGCAGGAAAGATCAGGAAAGCTTTCATGCAAAACTCTAAAAAGAATCAAACAATAAAACCTGATGTATTTCAAAGTTAGTTGAGTAATTAATTGATTTCTCTGCCCACCTTGCCCCAAACTGCTGAGCGTGGCTGCTAGCCTGGGAAACCAGGCAAGACAGATACCCCGTGATGTGGCATCAGGCTACCATCGGTGCTGTGGATCCCTCTGGATCCACCCGCCTCAAAGGTATCCATCTGTGAGGCCATGGCAGAGCTCTGGGACGTGGATTTGAAGCAGCTGGATGCTGAGGCGGGAGCTGCTGCTTCCCTGCAGGAGAAGGGGAATATTCTCCCCTTGCTCACCTCAGCCATGCGGCAGCTTGTTTGTTGCTGCAAAAACCACACACATCACTTGAAGAAGTTTTCTGTGAGTTCTTGTTCCCATCTTAGCAGTGAGGGGGACAAAGTGTTCCAAGACAGGCTGCTGGGCTTTGCTCTTGAGTCATGTGAGAACCAGGACAGCAATAGGGTTTGGTCTGGCAGGACACAGGGACCATGGGGGATAGAGCCCTCTGAGATCATCATCCTGCCCTCTCCTGCTTCTGCAAGCACTGCATTTCAGACCCTTCCAGCAGGGCAGAAAGAAAAGCTGGGTCTTAAGTCTGTTACCATGTTTTACTTCCATTCCTGCAGGATTTACTGGGCAGAGACAGACTGACTTTCCAAACCAGGAGTGTGAGACTTCTCACCAACATAATTCAGAGAGTAAAAAAAGAAAAAAATATTGTGCTTTAATCCTCCTCACCCTGTCAGTGCTAGAGCATTGCAGAAGGAAGGAAGCAGAGAGAAACACTACATGAGAGTGAAATGTGCCTTGCAAGTGTCCATATGAAGGGAGATGCAATGGCCTGTGGTCCTTTGGCGACCCCTATATATGTTGAACACACCGGGCTATCTATACCAGCGCATGCAGTCAGGTTAAAAATTTAGCATGCAGTGATGTAGTGGCACATGGAGGCAAGTAAATATTCAGTAGATCTGTAGCCTTTGTTTTCCAGTTTGGAAGAAAATCAGTTTTGTCTCCCCAGGTCCAACACCAGAGAAGTTTTTTGTTGCTGAAGCAGATAGAGGCAATTAAGCAGAATTTTAACTTTCTGGTTTTGGCTCCAGTGCAGTGAGACTTCTGCAAGAGCACCTCGGGAGCTTGGGGCACCCACGCAGCAGTGCCCCTCAGTGGCACAAACCCCGCAGCGGAGAGGAGTGTGCTGCCAGGCAGCCTTTCCTTGTTTCAGCCTGGATAAATCACAGCTTCCTGCTAACACACGCACAAAGCCAGCCCCAGCATTGCAGAATTACATCTGCTCCACTTGTCTCCTTTTTTTTCCCCTGGGAAAATATTATATATAGGGTTTCCTTAAAGGGCCACATGGCACATACAAATATCACTCATCTGGGTCTGCACTGCAGCCCCTTTCTGTGTGACAGTCCCGAAATACCACTGATCAGCAGGGGAAATTGCTGCTGCTGCACCACACCAGTTCCCTGTGGCACAGGCAGCCCTGGCTTGCTGGAGGATGGCAGGGTTGGAAATGTGGAAGCAGGGGACAGCTGAGTGGTTTGCAGAGTGTTTGCTGACAGGGGTGATGCCAGAAGAACCAGGCTGCTGCCCCAGAAGGAAGAGAAGCGGAGCCTACGGAGGGTGGCTGGGGAGTGCCAGGCAAGTGGCCAGGATCTCTTAAAGCAGCTGGTCCCAGTTCTGCAGCAGGATGGCCCATGTCCCCAAAAAGCTGGTCTTCACAGGGGTGCCTGTACCTCAGCAGTGGAGTTCACCTATGCCCCTGTGATCAGGGCTCGGTGGGACAGCGGTGGCTGGCAGTCCTAGCTTCTCCAGCAGACACATGTGCCACCATATGCTGCTTTTGCATCCATTTCTGCAAGGGCCATAAGAAGGAGGGGCAAAACCTACCAGTGCATGTCAGTAATTCATTGTGCCCCTGTCACCACTTTAAATCAAATTAAACTCTACAAAAAAGAAAACAGCGTTTTTACAGTAGCACCTGTTATGCTACTACAATTAGGGCTCCATTATAGCCCTGAAAGGCTATGCCTGTTGGACTGAAAAAGAAAAAAAATGCCAGTGAAAGGTCTGTTTGGAAAGAGCTGTGAACAAACAGGACTGACAAGTGCCTCTCGGGGCTGAGTGCTTTGGGGATACTCAAATTATACACCTGAGCAGCTTGACTGCAGAGGTGATATTCAGCCAGGATATGAGCAATAGCCATTCCCACTAACCTCCCGGGCAGCTGCACATGATCCTGTTCCTCCACAGGGGCTCTGAAGCCATTTTCTACTGGTTTCCAGCGTTCCATAGAGACTATGCCTTTAATAAAATAAAAGATAAATTCCTAGGACTGGTTTACAGCATCATCATTAAACAGACTGCAGTCAGGCAGAAAAGGTGCCCAATATTTTGCAGCAGCAGCAAGGGTTTGCAGAACACTCTAATAACCGGTTAGGAGTGACTGCCTTCAGCAGCTTAACAACCATTCACAGCTTAACCAGTTCACTATGAACAAGGCAACATCATGATTTCCATACTGGCCAGATGCAGATGTGCCAGAAAGGTCTGACTACCCCACTATTGCTACACAGAAATGATGTACAGATTGCTGCAAATGAAAGGAAAGACTGTGAGGGTCAGATTGAGTGAGTGCACATGAAATAGTCTGGGACAAATCAACCGAAGAGAGTGACCAGGCTCTGATGCTCACTCTGAGCAAGGCTCAGTTATAAAACCTTCAGCTGCCTCACAGGGATGAGGCCCTTCTGGCATTACTGACCACCCTTCCTCACCCCAGCAGCTCGTTAAGTGAATTATCTCCATGCTGATGAGCACCTGCAGGCATTCATTGGCACAATAGATTAGAACAGTTTCAGCAGATTTATGGATTTAGGGTTTATGGAGTCATTGATACATGAATTAAGCACTGACTGACTGAGACTAACTCTTCAAAAGGAGTCATTATAATCTCTATAGAAATATAATTATTTGAGTGACAACATCTTCAATGAAACTTCAAAAACACTTATTTTTTTAAAAAAGGTACAGAAATATATATTTAAATAAAGTGCTAGTTCTCAGTTTTCCCCAACCTCCAAATGTAAGGAAAATCCAGCTTTCCAGAGGTCAGACTTTCAGGCTTTGTGTGGGCAGATGTTCAGTAAAAGCTTCTTTCCCCTTCCCTGGGACATTGCTGCAGGCACCACAGCCCACACTTTTGGGCAATACAAAGGCAAGATATATGCGTCCTCTGGCACTGGGAGAAAGCAATGGACTCTTCTTATACAGATAAGAATCAGTCTGTACCTTACCCCTCAGTTAAACTAAGCTTAAGACTAATCTGGAGAAAATTCAGCCAGAAATAAGAGGCCAAAGAGGATTCTTAACAACAGTGTGCTGGGTTTTATCAAGGTCCTTGTGCTTGAGAATATCCTGTGGCAATATGGCAAACAAATATTCATCTGGTTTTGGTAAAGTTTTTGAGCACTGTAGACTGGAAATTTTGGTACAGCAAAGCAAATCTCCAAAATGGAAGACTAGCTTCTGCTGACCTCCCCTTCTTCTGCAGCAAAGGCAGCTCTGAGATCTCAGCTCAGTCCTCAGCTTCAAGGACAAGTTTGCAACAGCAGAAGTCTAGCAGGTGCCTTTGTTCTAAGCCACATCATTTAAATAAGAGTGGCTGAAGTTTGCTTGAATTGCTCATAGGCTGCTGGCCACAGGGGAGCAAAGGGGAAACTGTCCTGCTGAGTATAACCATCTCCAGGTGATGGGGCTGGGTACCCCCCCAGTACTGACTAACCTCAGACTCCATCCCACTGAAGACCACGGAGTCTCACCACGGTGAAAAACCATGACATCAGGCTGGTGTTTTTGTAGGGTGTAGGGCAAATTACGAATGGAGGCACAGCCATGTAGATAAACCACGGTCACTGTCATGCACAAAGTGCTTCTATTCCTTGAGGTCTGGCTTGGCAGCTCCTGTGATGAATGGGATGAGGGTAACCTGCTTGGTAGAACAGCAGCCTTTTTCTGAAGTTAATGAGCTGTGACACTTCAGCCTCAAGCCTGCTCCAGTGGTTGGGGTGATGAACTCCACTCTGGCCTTGCTGAGGTTCGCTGCAAACTAATCTGGCCATTGAGGGCACAACCTGGACAGATAGTTTTTTAATTACCATCCACCCACTCATTGTCTCACCACTAATGAAAAACGAGCAGAAGGAAATGCTCAGCAGACGGCACCACACCATGTCCCTGAAGCACCAGCTGAGCCTCCCCAGGAGCAGAGCTGCTGCCAAGGTAGAGGGGGGCACATAAGGACTGCAGCATGGCCCTGACTGCAGCATGAGGTACCGGGGCCGACAGGGACAGTCCATCCTGTGATGGTGAGAAGTACTTGTAGAGGTGCTGCATTGAGTCATGAGCACAGGATTGGTAGCTCAAATGGCCAGTACCAGATGGATGGGGAAGCCTGGCTCTCAGCCACACCATCCCCATTGGCCTCTCGTACAATCACCAGGTTGGAAAAGACCTCTTGGAATGTCAAGTCCAACCTATCTGTGAAAATTTTTTTCCTGATATCCAGTCTGAACCTTCCCTTGTGCAGCTTGAGGCCATTCCCCCATTGTCTTATCAAAGTGAGTGCCAGCATGCTTCGACACAGTTCCTGGCATAGCACACAGGGCTTGTGGCTTGCTGAGAGTGTTAAACACTTTCATTACACCAAAAAAGAAGAAAACCAGCTCACACAGGCCTATTTCAGATCTTTCCTTGGAGGAGAGGAAGAAAAGCTTTTATGTTTGTCCTTTAAAAACACCTAGGATGAGCTTTTGCTGCTGCAGCAGCTTTCACGGAAAATTCTCCTGATCTACCTTTCTGCTATGAAATAAGCACTCATGTTGTTGTTACCCAGTGTAATATTTACCAGTTCTAGTGTTCTCCTTCCACGGCTGCTTGACTCAGGATCACCCAGGCAACACTCTTTTGCTTTATGGAAATGCTTCTTCCATATGCTTCCACGCAAGCCCAAGGGCCAGCATCCCCTCTGCAAAAGCCACCCTGCTAATGGACTCAAGGCTTAGCCCTCCCCCACCTCACCCCTACACAAGGATGGAAGAATATTGCAGGTATAGCAATATATCTCATTTCACTGCAAACCATGGCTGCACAGGCACATGCACCCTCTAATCATGCCTTTACTCATCCATCACCAACAACGCTGTTAAAAATATCAGACCACTTTCTCTGCTGCAATAAATCACTGCAGCTCCAGGCTCTCCTCTGCCCACACAAGCTGAGATTTTGGCCTCACCGTGGGGTGAACAAAACCTGCAGAAAGAGGGTAGGTCACAGCGTACCCTGCTGAGGTCATGCCAATTGGGAGGCTGAGGCTGGGAATGGGGATCTGGCTTGGCTTTCTGCAGTTGTGTTGGAGCAATATTTTCCCACACATTCAGCAATGGGTTTTTCTCCTTGTACTTGGAGCCAATTAAAACCTTGGGACTCCAAGGCAGTTTGTGGGACCCTCCATGCCACTCCCTCTGCCCTTCTACCCCACCAAGGAACATTGCATCTCTGGAGACTTTCACCACACTCTACTGGTGTTAGATGCAAGAAAATAAATAAAGAGGAAGGAAGTAAATAGGAGTAATTAACACAGAGAAGGGAAGAGCGAGAAAATAAGTCTCAAACCAAATATTGAGAAGGGTCAAGAGGCAAAGCAGCAGCTGAAAGCCTCACAGATCTTAATGAGTGCAGGTCATTAGGGAACTGATGACCAGCAACACCCCTGCAGATTTGGGTTGTACATGTCCTTCACATCATGGCTGAGGAAATCAGAATCTCCTGGAAATATTCTCATAGCAAGAGATCAAACACATTTAATCTATATTGATGGGAATGGTTAGATTCGATGATCCAGTGGGTCCTTTCCAACCTGGTGATTCTATGATTCTGTATGACCCTCCCAAGGAGGGTAAACCAAATACCTGTATTTCACAGGTGGGGAAACTGAGGCCAAGAGCACAGCAACATGCTCCAGAGGTTGTCCTACTTCAGCTGTGCCCGTCAAATCCAGATTAAGCCACAGCAAAGACCAGTTAACCAAACACAAGGACCAGGATCATCTGCGAGCGATACCCACTGGGAATCATAGACTCATAGAATGGTTTGGTTTCAAAGGGACCTTAAATATGATCCAGTTCCAGCCCCCCTGTCATGGGCAGGGACACCTTCTACCAGACCAGGTTGCTCAAGGCCAACTTGGCCTTGAACACTCCCAGTTCTTGATCCAGGTAGTAGGTCCAAATGCACAGCACACTATTATTATGACCTGAATAGCTCTCAGATACACAGGTATTTGGTGACAAGGGGATATCTATCAGACACGCCTGAGGGGCTAGGGCTCCTAACACAAGTATTTCTGTAACCATCTGCTGGACCTCTCTGTTATGGTGGGAGCAATTCTTTCTGCCATACAATGCTCCATCTAGCTCTGCCTGGTTATTCAAAAAGGACAGCTCCCTGTAGGCAGCATTGATGGTGTGTGGCCTGGTCAATGGCCATTGGCCATGAAGGTGATGGTTGAGAACATACAGGTCTTTCAATGATGACCCCAGCAACTGTAGCTACTGCCGTGCAAACCCCTGCCTGTTCCAGCCCCTGGAGCCGGGGGTTTCCCAGCCCTGATAGAACCAGTACTCACCCACCTCTCTTTCCAGCATGATGATTTTCAGAAAGCACACAACACTCCATCTACTTGCCAGGGGAGACAAGCAAGGAAAAAGCATCCTTCCCAGCTCAGCTTTGCATCAGGACTTGACTGGCTGCATTCCTAGAGATGTGAACTCCCACCTCAAGCTACTCAGCATCTTGCCATAAGGTGCTGCAGGATGCAGAGAGAACAATTCCCAGAATAAGTTGCAATTCAAAAAAAATAAAGCACTGCAGGGTCTGGTGCCTTACACTGAGCTCCTTTCTCCTTCAGCGGAGCATGGCCAGCAGCTGTTAACACATGGGACTCTGTTCAGGCTGCTGCAGCTTTGAGCACAGTAGGTTTCGGAGGGCGCAGACAGCCACAGCTTCCAGCCACCACGTCCTGCTGCGAGGCATTGCCTACCCCAACAGCCCCGCGCCTGGTGCTGGCAGCTCCACCGAGCCAAGTCCAGCTGCAAAGCAGGGAATTGTGTCTGAGGCAGGCAAAGGGAATACCCCACTCCAGCCACGGCTGGATGAGCCTCCCCAGCCTCACACTGGTCCTCGAGAGGCAGCACCCAGCGAAGGCCTGTAGAGACAGCAGCCTCTGTGCTCACCTCTGTCAAAGAATCACAGAATGGTTTGGGTTGGAAGGGACCCTCACTGTGAACAACTTCTTCCTAATGTCTAATCTCCTAGCGCCTCTGCATCCCCAGCAGCCTGGCATCTGGACACCAGCAACTCCTCACCATCAGTATCTATCAATAATTCAGCTTCCCCTAAAAAGACAGAGTGAAAACACTCTGATGCTACTGAATGATGAAGTATAGTCATAAAAAGGGAGCAAGGTCACACAGCCAAGGAGCTGAGAACAAGTTTGATTTTCCATTAAAGTCATACTACAAATTACGCATTGAAGGTAGCTCACACAAATTGGCTGCTGAGTTGCAGCAGCCACTTGCCACTAGATCCCTGAGAACAGATCTGAGGCACCAGTGCTTTCATCTGGATTTGCTAGGTTTTCACTTACTTGTGACTTCTCAACCCATTTTTGCCTCCATTTCTGTTTCCTTCTCGCAGGCTGAGTTGTCCTGTCGGGAAGGTCCAAGCTTAGCACCGTCCAGCAGCCTGCTACCAGCTCAGGCTGCGAGCATCAATATTCAAACCCCTAGATAATTAAGCTGTTCTCACATGATTAATTGGGTCTCCCAGAGACCTAAAAGGCAATTAAGCTGGTGCTGCTGGGTGGAAGGTAATTTCACCATGTTTCCTCCAGATGGCCATACTTTTGCTTTTTCAGGACAATGTATTCCCACTGACAGCATGGCTGAAAAATCCTATGAAGTGCTGGCTGGGGTACAAAGGCTGGCACAGCTGGGATGCTGCATGGCTGTCGCTGCATCAGTGGGTGGATTAGCAAAGGCTGAGCAGAAGACAACCCAAAGCATAGCTGGGAGAAAACAGTTGGAAGGCAGCTACTGCAAGGATTGGCTTTTCTCCCCAGTTCACTCATACACTTCAAATAAAGAGCATGAGTGTGAGTTAAGCATCAGAGGACTGTGGAGGAAAATCATGGGCTTGCAATACCTGGCAGGACTGGCTTGGATACCCCACAGCTCGCTGGAGATAGGCTGGTGCCCATGACGCTAAAGACCATGTGCTTTTTAGTACAAAGGTCTCTGAACACTCACCAGCTCCACCACGGTACTGCTGAGAAAACACACACCTTATGATACTGCAGATCTGTTAATGGTGGTGTGGGAGGGAGCAGGACTTGTTGAAGACTTTTTCTGTCCAGAGGCTACAAAGAGTAAGAAGGAATAGAAATATAGCATCACCCAGATTCACCATTTTATTCAACTTCACCACAATCAGTGTCTGTCTTTCTTTGAAACTCCCTATTGGACTGAGGAGACCCTTAGATTTCTTTTTTAAAGCAAACTAACCCTCACAGCTAGCTTGTGAATTATGACCTTCTAGCAAAATTGAAGGAAAATGGCAAATAACTACACAACGTATTAAAATTTTAAATTCTCATGAGCTTCTGGGGACAGACTACTGGAATCAGCATTGCCTTGGTGGTATTTCCAGGAGCAAGTGCACTCCTTGCAAGCTGGTGCTGGGAGAAAGTACTGGAAAGAGCTGTGAGGAGAGAGGTGACCTACACTGTGAAGTGCAGAGCTCTCCCATGGTTGTGTTTATTAGCATCCCACCAGGCCCTGGTGCTAACTGTGTTTTGGAGTAGCTGACAGCTCCCAGGGAGGTCCAGATCAGACTCCATCCGTTTTGGACCTGCCACCTGCTCTGGCTGCACCCCGGCTGTAGCAGCCCATCTGTACAAACCAGCACCCAGAAATGACCAGCGGAAAAGACAATTACCAATGGAGATGGTGAGAGGTTTAGTTGGACTTTGTGTCTGAAAGAGATTTCCACACCTTAGCATGTACCTGAGTAAACAGCTCCCTCTTTTTATCCCTGTTGCCACCCTGCCAGAGTGGCAGAAGCATTATCCATTGCAGTTTTCCCCAGCATGGCAGAGCAGTCTCCAGCCTAAATGTGTCTTTGGAGAACCTGAGGACAAAAATCTCAGGTCTGGGTGCCCGGGCTAGCAGAAGCTTCAGGCAGGACTCCCCTGCACTCTCGAGGCAGCCTGGAATGATGCTCTACCCATTCCAGTCTCACCATCAGGACACATTCCCTGCAGCCTGTGCTACTACTTTTCCTTGTTTAGTTAATCATGATTTTTTCCCACCCCATACACTCTCCATCACTCTCCTAGCCTTAGGGAAGTTATAAACCCTTCTGTACTCTTCTACACAGAAAGAAGTTCAAATGCCACAGGACTCCATTTTATTGCATCAGTACCTCACTAGACTGTTTGATCTCCCTTATCACAGTGACACGTGATGTGCCAACAGGTTCCTAAAGCGAAGAAATGCATGTTTCCCATGGCACAATGGCACCTACTGATTTACTGCTCTTGCTTTACATCAGGGTTTTCAGCTGCCTGGGACTGCTTGGTGTGCCCAGCCAGATAGCCTGGCTTGCTGTTGTCACCACTCAATGACAAGCCAAGTAACTATCCCTGGAGGTGTTCAGGGCCAGGTTGGATGGAGCCTTGGGCAGCCTGATCTACTAGGACTTGTCCCTACCCATGGCAGGGGGGTTGAAACTGGATGATCTTCAAGGTCCCTTCCAGCCCAAACTATTCTATGATTCTATGATTCTATGACTCTATGACTCTATGACTCTATGATTCGATGACTCTATGACTCTATGACTCTACGTCTAATGTAATTTAAACTTTCCAGACATCTTTTTTTTTCTGGAAATAAGTGCCCTTGAGGCAAAGCGAGGAGTGAGGAGGTGAATATATAAATATATAACTGCAGGACATAGCCCTCCTTGTCACTCACCCACATCTGTTAATCATTAGTGGGATTGAGCCACCCGTGACCTCCAGAAATGGGGCAGAAGGGGGTGAAATGTAGCCATTTCCAGTCAGCGGCTCTGGAGCTGCTTTTGAACCCCAACACCCAGATCCCAATGGGGCTTCCTCCTACCAGGGGAGAATCAGGTGCTAAAATCCTTCTTCCCTGACTGCCCAGGGTCAACTCAGCCCAGAAGCTCACCCCATTGTCAAGACCCTGGTCTCACCTCCATCTCCATCTGTAGGGTAAATAATTAACCTTGAATGCCTGGAACATTTCTCCCCCGCCTCTTCCTTTCTTTTAAATGCCCTGACATAATGAAAGTGAAACAGCGCCAGAGTCTTTCCTAGGACGCAAACAGGTGAAAGTGCTGGAAGTCTTTGGCAGGTAGGGACAGGTATTTTTCTCCCACTTCCAAACACCCTTTTCCAGAGTGCAAAGGAGGATGGAGAGCGGCACCATGCCCAGAGGGAGCCCCTTGGCCAGAATGGGCATGTGGAATGGTGCTCCAGTCAGCTGAGGTGGGCGAGCTCACCTGGACCTCAGCGCTGCAGAGCTGGCCACCCACCACTGCATCTCCCTGGAACTTCCCACAGCACGGAGGCACTCTCAGTTTCTGTGGATTATATCTGCTTTATCCACACAGGCTACAGAGAGGATCGTTCAGTCAATACAGAGGTGTGTATCCCTTCTTTTCCCTTGACCATGGGGTCATATCTTACAGTCTTTCTGCCCTCCCTCCACCTCACAGCTCACCCCTTCGATTGCTGCTGTGGCTCCGCTCTGGCCAGAGAGCCCCTTGCAGGGTTTAAGCTAGGAATTTGGCCCTCTACCTACTGAAATCCCTGAAAAATGGGATGCCCTCCTCTCCCTCCCACCCTCTGTATGGGCTGTGATGGGGTGAGCTCCTGAACAAGGCAATGAAATCCCCCGAGGGAGTGCGACACAGGGTCTCAGCCCCACCATGCAAAGAGTTTAGCAAAACCCCAGGAAGGTACAGTCCCTGCAGTTTATAACCTGTGAAATAACCGTGCACGAGGGAGTGAAAGTTTGTTCTGACTCAGACTGAGGAAGGTTGAGATGTATTTCCAGAGTCCAAACATGTCTGTTCACTATAACTGTATTACAGTCTCAGGCTCCTGTCAGCTGGATGGACCTGAGGCAGGCAGTTCCTGGTGACCTCAAACAATAGCTGATTTTAATCTGCTGTTTGTAAACTGTTTGCTGAGCTGTCTTGACCCTGCTGCTGGGAAATGCAGCATTTTCCGTCCTCAGAGCTCTGCAGCACACAATGTCTCTTTGAGTGGGTTGTGTTAGTCAGTGACCTGGTGAGATGCCTTTGAAAGGGAGGGAAAGAAAGACAAAACCTTTCCCTCTGCCCCCTTCCCAAACACCTGGGCCAGCCCTCAGCGTGGGCAGAGGGGAGCTGAGTTGTCTGCAGCCAAGCAGGAGCTGAGCAAGCGCAGAGGATGTGATTACAGCCCAGGAACACCGACAGGAGCACTTCTGTTGAAATCTGAAATCTCCTGCAGCATCCCCTGCAGTTCATGCAGGGTCTCTTTTGGCTCTTGAGATAACCATTCTTAGCATGTCAGGATGCAGTGCTCTGAGGCAGCATGAGTGATGAGAACCTCATGTACTGTAACCGTGACGATTCGGAGGGCAGTGAGCTTGGATGGAAGGGGCTAGAGCACCAACCACCTGCCACTGGGGACCACTCACCTCTGGGACATCTTCCAGCGGTGGCAGGTCAGGGCTTGAGCGAGGCAGAAGCAGCAGCATGACTCAAGGTAGCCATACCCACATCAGAAAGTCGCAACACCCCAGTGAGACTCAGAAAGCATTATCATTCCTACATGGCTGGAAATCCACCTAGAAGAATGGAAAGTGAAAATATACCTTGTTACCAACAAAATGGTGTGTTTACACAGATTTCAGCATCTCTGACATTTAGTGATTCCTTGGTACTGAAGAAATAGCTGACACTTGCCTGATATAAAGAGTTACATAGAGCCTTCCGGAGCTAAAAGCAGGGCAGCTCCTGATGTCTGTGGGTAGAGAGATCATTTCAGCAGCTACAGGGTAGAACAACTTGCTCTGTCCTTGGATTAAGCACAGGAAAGAGATGGGCCAGTTTTTCAGTTCAGGACTGCCTTCAGAAACACAGCAATACTCTGTTATGAACCTCACATCTAATTCTGCTGTTTTGTGCATTCCAGCGACTACTAGCAACCAATTTGGAAAACCCATCATTGAAAGGCAACAAGAGAAATAGAAATATGGCGTTAGACTCAAGCTGCATAACTTCAGAACAAGTCTCTCCAATGAAGAGAGCAGTGGAGGAAAAGATGGAAGTTGCTTCCGAACTGAGGAGGCAGACTTTGCATAGTGGGGGAAACGGGTTCTTTGAAAGAGGTGTTAAAACAATAATAAGCTTCCGGAAATCAAAACAAAGTCTGTACAAAGAGAAAGGAAAGGAAGGCACTGGTACTTGGAAAGGAATACGACTTTCTTTGCGATACTCCAAGACCTGTGAGGAGACCAAAACCACTATCTGTAATGGTGTGGAGGAGATTACTGAGAAGACAGCAGCAGAGTCCATTCAAGGAAAACCTCTTTCAGGTAAGAAGTGAAACCACCAGTGTAATTTGCTTGACAGGATATATTTACCCTCAAGCAATTTACACTTTGCAGGTCTTGGACCCAACAGAGATACTGAAGAGCCAGACATCCCACTACAGGGCAGAGGCAACTGTCACCCCTTGCACTTATTAGGATGTTACCTGGTCCAGCTTGGGCTGGTTCTCCTGTCACTGAACAGGCGGCTCTGTGGCCTCCACTACATTAGTTTAAGCATATCCACAAGATATGGTCTTAAAGAGGAAAAAAGATTGTTTGGATGTGATCTACTTTGGCAGTTCCACCTTAGTTCATAATCTCAGAGACAGATGCCTTTACTCTCTTACGTTGGCTTTCCATATATTATTCTCACAACAGCAGTGCTGAAAGTATTTGTTTGGTAGGGTTTCCCCAGGCTGCTCATTCTCATGCATTTTGTAAGCATTATATAGTTAAGTCTTAGTCAAATTATAATAAATAACTTTAGCATAGCTCCCGCCTTTCCCCAAGCGTGGGCAGATGGCAATGAATTTTATCTTAGTTTGAGCACTGTCCTCCCCTACCCTCTCATGGCAGAGGTACTACAATGCATCCTCCAGGAGACAGACTGAGGTGGGTTGACATTGCTTGACCTTTCCTCAGCCTAAATTTCTAGAAAGAAATTCTTTATCTGCTACATAGGATATCACAGGGATCAGATAGAAGGGCTGACATTGCCTCACTGCTATAACGTGCTCTGCTGTGCCAGAAAGTCATTTACTGCTTTGCACTGACACTTTGTGAGGTTGGTAAGCTGCATCTGAGCCCATAAACTTTGCTAGTCCATTCACAAAGGGTCATAGATGAGGAGTGACAAGAAATGTTACCATAAGCCCTTTTCATCTCCTGCAATAAACAAGCTGAGGAACTCCATAAACAAGGTCCATCCTGTGCCACATAAATCATGATTGGCCTTGACAAGAGAAGCTCTGTCAGAAACACTTCCTATCCTGAGATAAATATGTCAAGCAATGGAGATTCCACCATGTGCACCATTAAGCTGCATAATGGTTAATTGCCTTTCAATTGTCTTCCTTCGACTACCAGCTGGTTGATCTTGTATTTCTAAACTAAAGATCCATTTAGCACCCAACATCACCTCCCTGAATAATTATCCTAGATAGTGATTAAATGGTGTTTTCTCACTTTGTTAAGCAGAACAGAATGTATTCCTTTAGTTTCTTCCTGCCAGCACTTGCGCAAACACAGGTTTTATATTAATTTATCCAGATGAGACTAAGTTAATTGGCATAATCTCCCTCCCTTCTGAGTCCAGAAGCAACTGTAGATCCATACAGGCACTCAATGCTCTGTGCCTTGTACCCTGCATCAGTGGTTGGGTTATTTGGTGTATTTCTGTCTTTATACAGATTTACTTGTGCCATACAGATTATTTGATGCACACCGTATAAAAACTGTGTGCAGATAAGGCCAAGATTATAAGTTATGGGCTATGAAACAGCCCTTCATGTCTTCTTTGGGTGCTCTCCACTTTTCCTGTACTACTTTATACATGTATGTCCCAGAAGTAGTGGCCACACATGTCTAAATAATATTCTTTCCCTTCTCCTCTTTAATATTCAACTTATGCCCAGTATCTTTCAAGACTTTGAAAGAGAAATTGGAAACTTAGTGCACCTCAGCCACTTCGGGGGTAGCAGGCTTTGAAGTCTTTCCCCCAGCCTCAGCCAACACCAGCCAGTACTGGTAGTGGGTGCCGAAAGCATAGTAGGTGGGGAAAACCAACATGAGACCTGAGTACCAGGAGAAACCACCCACAGGTTTGGATCCATCTCCAATGCACACACCTCCCCAAACTATCAAAGGGCAGCAGTGCTCACTATTTGGAAAACAAGTATCACTAGTGAGAGGTAGTGCTTGGCACCTGACTGTAGGTTTATACACAGGTAGTGAACAGCCAGGTCACTCAATCCTGAAACACTCCAGGAAGGTGAAGTTCACACACCTGGCATACTTTGGTGTTACTCTGTTTCATCCTGCTGGAACCTTGGGATCACCATCCCAGAGACTCTCCTCCCTAGTCAAAGCATTATTGCAATTGGCAATAATTGCAGAGCTGAGAAGATGAGTCATCTGGTCCTCCAGAAGTCCCTCTTTTTGATTGAGAAAGGCTGAGGACCACAAGCATTCACAGAACACCTCCTGAATATCTGGAACAGGTAAGATGCATCTTTCAGAGGCCATTTGCTTGGTAGGCACAGGCTGGAAAGTGTGGCCAGCCATTGACAGGGCAGTGTCTGGTTTGCTGCCTTAGTCCCTGCATCTCAAGGAGTCCTCATCACGCAAATCACCAGCAACAATCTCTGCAATTTGTGTTAGTATTTTGGTAGGTCCTCAGAAAGGTAGGATCTAGTTTAACCATGACATTAGCCAGGAAAGTGTCTTAGGAAAACTTGATAATGCACAAAATCAGGACAGGAGGAGAGACTAGGATTTGTTCAGGGTTACATCTGAGCAGGCAATGTTCCCAAAAAAACATAGTAGGAACATCGCCAAGCCAGTATCCCCCAGGAGGACATCCTGGTGAGTAGGCTGGGGATAGACACGACCCTCTAGTGGGATGTCTGACCCAGGAGCTCAGAGGGACTGAAAGGGTCTGTCCCATTGCGCTGCCTCTACCCATCCAGCTAGACCCTTGGGCACCCTCCATGCCTTCTCAGGCAACGCGCTGAAATGCCCTTCCAGCCAGAGATGCTGTGGCTGAAGCAGCAGCAGAGCTGTGCTGAGCACACTGATGTGCTGGGAAACAAGGGCATCCCTGCTAAAGGAAATCTTGTGGGAAGGGTGCATCATAAACTGTTCCTGCTGCCAGTCCTACTTCAGCTCCACACTAACAGAGGGGCAGAGCCAGCGGTGGTTTTATGCAGCCTGAGACCCAAGTGTCCCTCTAAGCAGTCTCATTAACCATTGCTGGAGGTTTTTCTGCAGGCAATAATCAGATTTTCAGATATTTCCTACCTCTGAAACCAGAAGTTTAGAGATGTGGTTCAATTTGCAGTGAGTTCATTTCTACTACTTTCCTCTCCTGTTTCAAATGGTCTCAGGAGCACTGCTGGGACCTGGTTACTCAGTGCAGCCCTGCAAGCCTCCCTGTGGGGCATCTTTCCTGTTACAATCTGTCAATCACCTAATGCCTGCTTTGTGCCAACTCCTTCCCCTCTTCTTTCTGCAGTCATGGAAATCAATGAACTTATACAGAAAAGGCAACTTTTGGAAGCATTTGCAAGTATTAAGTACTTGGAAGATGAGACGATAGCTGAGCGAGATGCTGAGAAATACAAAGATAACCCACAGGAGTTCGTGAGGAAATCCAGGGATGTGGATTTGCTTTATAACTCCATCACAAATGCAATCCAGTCCATTGTGGTAGGAACACTGGAGCATCCCACTGTAGAGGATACCATGCTGACCTCCTTGGTGACTTTAATTGCCCGTGAAGAAGCAGCTCATCCTAATACAGGCAATAATACTGCTCCTGGATCAGACTTGCTTGGCTCTCCCAGAAAGTGGAGGGAGGAGTGGAGGGAAGCTATCAAGGAGAGTGCTAGAAAGAGAGTCCAGAGCATACCCATGGCATCAAAAGAAGAACAAGAATCTTGGCTTGATCTCCACTTAGATGTCCTTCAGAAACACCTGAGGGAAGATTTACTGAAAATCAAGTTATCAGTAAAAAAGTGCTATCCAGAGGAGTACCAGGTGTGTGACGTGTATGTGGAGGCTTTTCACAAGGCCATTGCCTCACACTTGCACGATCTCTCCCAGAGATTGCTGGACTTCAGTGAGCTCTACACCTTGCTCGACTGGGTGGCCAATACCTACCGCAGGTAAGATGCTGCACTTACCACACTGCTTCAGCGTCCTTTGAAGGGCAGCAGGGCCTTAGGGTGCTTCAAAAGCACCGAGCTGTTTTCAGTTTCCTGAGTAAGCAAGAGAGACACAGTAACTTCTACAGTAGAGCCAGATAGCTAATCTATTAAAAGATGGGGACAAAGGTTTGTGGATAAAACACTTCGGGCTGTTCACAGATCTAAATTACCTTGTTTTCCCCTCCCACTTCTAGTTACCGTTCTTACGTGCCAGGAAGCTCTTCCTTTGCATCTCCGATAAACCTGCTCTCTTTCTGCAGATATTTCCCAAATCCAGCAGCTGCTTGGTGACTTTTCCAGGCACAGGGAGGGACTTCTGGGGGAGCTCTGCCTTCTTCCTGTTTAATTAAAACTGTGATGCATTTGGAAACAGGCCATGTTACCCGCTGTATTAGAGGGTCAGAGCCATCTGCAGGAGATGCCAAGACATCATTCTGTGGAATTAGCCATATTAAAATAGAGGCTCTGTCTCATACATGTCCACTAGAATGGGTGGTCTATGTTTTTTAGGACCTCTTGAATCACTCTGAAATTTAGGGGTGACTAAAACATTCTAGAAGTTGCCCAGACATATCAAGCACCATCCTCAGGGCATCCTGAGGCAGCTTTGAGGTGTAAAGGCAGGAATTCTTCACAACAACAACAGTAAAAACTGTGCTGCTGGGCATGGCCTCCTCTTACAGCCAAAGAAGAAATATAAGATAAGCACATGTTGGAGGTCCAGGAGTTGTATGTTCTCAGTCCCAAAGAGCTTCCAGACTAAAGCCCAGCAGAAACGCACAGTGAGGTGGGAAGGAGCAGAGGGGCAACATCCACAGGACATGGGTCTGCTTATAAGAACAGACATGTCAAAGAAAAATTGTGTTTGCCCCAACAGCTGATCTTCAGGAATGACCTGAAACAGATGCCTAAGGACAGGACAAATGCAAACCAATTAACTACCCTCAGACAAAAAAAAAAATATAAGAAAAGGTGAATGAAGGCAGGAACACCAACACAGAATCAAATAGTGAGCAAAACTGAACAGGGAGGGGGCAGTGGTGGAGCAAGGCAAACAGCATTGACACTCGTCCAGAGCACTTGTAGCTTGGGGTAGCTTTTGGCTCAGGGACATTTGGACCCCAGATGATCATTGCTTTGAACAGCCCTCAACAGTTTCGTTCTGTGAACTCGCCCAGTTGCTCCTAAAACCCCCATTTACAGTGTGGTGACCATGATGACATGTGTGTATCTCCCTCTGCATCATGACGCTGGCAGCACTGCTATGGGCATGACACTCCCACTCACTGCCCCTGTCCCTCACTAGTCCCTGCGAATCTCATCTGGAGGTAAATTCCTGCATGTCCCCAGCCCCTGGCAACTATACTGCACAACAGTTTTGCAGAAAAAAGGGGAAGAAACAAGCTTTGGCATCCAGATTCTGCACCAAAGAAAAGTGTCCCAAATATATTTCTCTAACTTGCTGTGAAAGAGCTTATTGAGAGCTTGCCGCAGTTTTGGGCACAGCTTGCAGTCACTTTGCTGGATTTGGAAGTTTCCATTTGATTTTCCCATTCTAAATGAACTTCATCCCTGCTTAGAACCCACCCCAAAAAGAAGTTCCCTGACTCAAACTCATTATTGAAGCTACAATTCAAACAAATGGGCAAAAAGTAAGAGAGGGAAGTAAGCTCCTCGAGTATACGTTTGAGCCAATCCCTTCAGCGATGGTGCAGAGGTTTTATTTAGATCTGTGGTGTCCTTTTAAATGAGCAGCAGCCACCTGCAACAGCTGGGCTGTGGAATGCTCCCCATGTGCAGATGTACCTCTCTGGGAAATCTGAACCATGACTGTGAGGCCATTGATTCCAGGACGCTATCAGCAGGCTGATTCTTTTTCTGCTGAACAGTCACTCTGCACCAGCCTGACTTTGTACAGTACAATCCTCATGTGGATCCAAATCTAATCATGTGCTCAGTGCTGGTTTGGTGATGGGAACCCTTCGCAGTCATGGAACAGGCTGTGTGTAGCACATTGAAGCTGTGTTCCTTGCTAACCGGCTGATTGTTTGCAACTTGTTAAATTGCCTGAATATCTTGTTCTTTCCCTTCTCCACCTTCATCACCCTGAAAGAGGCAGTACCTCCTTGGTCCACAGTACAGACTAATAACGGGTTTCCCGCGCCAGAGGGAGAAACACAAGCACTCTCTCTCTTTTCCTGCCTCCCAACTAATAAGTTGGCCTAATTACATGGCAATCCAGAGGAAAGTGAGTGGCAAAGTAGTGTGTCAGCTGAGTGCACTTTGGAGTCAGACTCAGTAGCTGCACGTCTGCTCACCGCATCCGTGCTATGGAATCATAGAATCATAGAATAACCAGGTTGGAAAAGACGCACCAGATCATTGAGTCCAACCATTCCTATCAAACATTAAACCATGCCCCTTAGCACCTCATCCACCTGTGCCTTAAACACCTCCAGGGAAGATGAATCAACCACCTCCCTGGGCAGCCTGTTCCAGTGAACAATGACCCTTTCTGTGAAATATTTTTTCCTAATGTCCAGCCTAAACCTCCCCTGGCGGAGCTTGAGGCCATTCCCTCTCGTCCTGTCCCCTGTCACTTGGGAGAAGAGCCCAGCTCCCTCCTCTACACAACCTCCCCTCAGGTAGTTATGGAGAGCAATAAGGTCTCCCCTCAGCCTCCTCTTCTCCAGGCTAAACACCCCCAGCTCTCTCAGTCGCTTCTCATAAGACTTGTTCTCCAGGCCCCTCACCAGCTTTGTTGCTCTCCTCTGGACTCGCTCCAGAGCCTCAACATCCTTCTTGTGGTGAGGGGCCCAGAACTGAACACAGGATTCGAGGTGCGGTCTCACCAGTGCAGAGTACAGAGGGAGAAGAACCTCCCTGGACCTGCTGGTCACGCTGTTTCTGTTACAAGCCAAGATGCCATTGGCCTTCTTGGCCACCTGGGCACACTGCTGGCTCATGTTCAGTCACTGTCAACCAACACCCCCAGGTCCTTCTCCTCCTGGCTGCTTTCAAGCCAGAGTTCTCCTAGCCTGTAGCTCTGCTTAGGGTTGTTGTGCCCCAAGTGCAGAACCCAGCATTAGGCCAAAGAATTGTGGTGCTGTCATGGCCATTGTCCCAAGTATGGAACTGCCTTCCAGAAGCTGCGCCATGCAGGATCTGCCTTGCCACCTCCCCTTGCTAAGGACAATGTACAGGGAGAAATAACAGGCTGTCATTGGCCATGAAGTGACTCTGGAGATGAGCCAGGGATATCTGCTAACTCCAAAGCAGCACGCTGCTACAGGAATTACTGTGAAAGGCATTTCACAGGCTTGTAGTCAAATGAATCAGCTTCAGGTTGTTTATTTTAAAAAAGTAAATTCTCATAGCACTTTTCATGTCCAAACAACTCAGAAGTCTCATGGTTTCTAAGGTGGGCTGGAACCTTAGATCATTCTGATTCTGAATAATTAGGATTTTGAATAGTGAGGAAAGATTTTCTTGTTAAAGCTTGAAAACAAGCATTGCAATTTAAGCTTTAAGTATATTTCTCACGGCTTAATAATTATGTAGCTCATGCCACATGAATATTCCATCAGTTTACTCACACATAATTTGTTCATTTGAATCTTTCCAGTGAACTCTTTCTGGGTCACCCTGATCTCAAACCAGAAGTTAAAACAGAAAACCTGTCCCTGCTGTTAACACCAGATGACTGGGATAAACTGAAGAACAACTACATCATTTCTGCAAAGGTGAGAGTTTCAGCTTTGTCCCCATGTATCCCTAGGAAGGGTATGGGAGCACCCAGCCTCCCAAATAAGAGATCTCAGGTGGCTGGATCATGTTTTGTAGCTCCACCAGGTGATGAGTCTTCACAGCACCATGCAGAATGGCCTGTAATGAAAAGCAAAAAAGTCCTGAGCACCAGTTCTGGGACTGAAGTAGGCCATGAACTTGAACGTGGATGATCACAGAGCTAAATGGGTGGTACCACACTCCATACATGGCAGAGGCTCATGGCAGAGTTCAGAGCTGGGATTCATCAGGTGGAATGCCTGGCCAAGTTAGGTGTAAAGGTATTTTAACTGCTACTTGCACAACATGTGAGCTCCTCCAGCACTTCTAAGTTTTGCTGTAGGCAGACATCTTTGGGCATGTCCCCAACAGAGGACCTCCCCGTGCTTCAGCTCCTCCTAGGAAGCCCCTTCTGCAGATGTTTTTTTCTGTCCTTGTCTGTGACCTTGTGTACGGCAATTTCTGGCTCTTTGCTGGGCACAGACATTGTCTTGCAAACCAATTCTGAAACAGGGCACTGCTCAAGGTGAGCTCAAGGTACCTAGCGGAATAAAATCAGTGTTGCTCCATCATGCTGGTGAAGGATCATTTTGTTTCACTGGCAACAAGATTGATTTATCAGCCAGGACCGAAGAGCGGTGCAACTTACTCGGGCACCTGTACTGCCAGAAAGGACCAGTTTGATCTTTAATCCTGCACACACTGGAGGACTTTGTGATGAAGCAGTCAAACAGCTGACACAATATTTCTCTGCCAGGAGAATAATTATCCCTTGATTTGTGAGTACCCTGCCCGCACATAGCACAGCTCCTGATTTTTCACAATATCCTGTGGAGATTAATGAGGTCTGGACCAAGATCTTTGATTCTGCTTACCTTTCTGCACTGCATACATGAGCCTTACGCATGCCAACAGAGCAAAACACTGTGAGCCACTTTACTCATGCTTGCTTCATTATTCTGAGCTGTGTGTCTCCTTCCTACATTTAACGTTTAGGGGAAAATCAAAAGCTATTTTGGAAACATCCTGAGACTGGAGGTCATGGAGAAGTGGCAGAAAGAAGTTCATCCAGAAGTGAAGGAAAATCTCTACCACTCCTCGCTCTCCTTTGATATTCAAACGGTATTTAATTAGCTGGGGCAAAGTGTGGGGTGCTCTGTGGCTCTAGCGAAACTGGATTGTTGCATTCTGGGGTGGAGGTACTGCCTCCTGTGATAATTTATGTTAGTCACGCACTACCAGAATACATTAGAGCAGAAAATGCCATTTATTACAACTTTTAGCTCTCCCGCTTGCCTTCTAGCTGCAAATTAAACCTGCTGTCAATTGTGTCAGCAACATAATAGGCAACTGATTTTAAAGTCCTTAAATCTCTTTGATTAGAAAGGCAAAAGAGAAAGGGAAAAGGAAAAAAACGCAGAAAGAAAAGGTTTGTTAGAAAAACCCCTTGGCTGAAAGCGTGACTTTGTCCCGGGGCTGCTGCAGCCATGGAAAGCCTGTAGGCAGTGACAGCCACACCAATTTAAACAGTACAAAAAACAAAAGCTCCTACTCACTTTAGGGTAATAAATCCAGGAGGGGTATGGATTCATTCTCCTCACTCAAAAGGTTGAGTCATTTCAATTAAATAATATCAAAAAGAAGAGAAGGAGAGAGAAAGAAAGAAAATCAAAGAGTATTTCATGTTGCCATGACTCTTTTCCATAGAGGAATATTGCATGTTGTGTGACCACGGGGAAGGCAGGTTTGAATTGAATTAGCAGATGGGTAGAATGCCTCAGGAAGCATCAGAGGACCGCAGCCTGCAGCACTCCAGAGAGGGAGCAGAGGTTGTGGGAATGGGAATTAGAGAGGAGCTCCAGTGCAAACAGGAATTTAAGGTGATGCCTGATGCTCTGTGCAGCCCTGGTGTCACTCCTGGGCTTGCAAGGATGGTGCTTAGAGCTACACTTAATATGAGGATGGGGGGACAGCTCAACTCCCTTTGGATATTGGGTTGAGGACTGAACCCTCCTGCAAATCCTTCAAAAAGAGGAGGACAGCACAAGGGTGATTTGGGGACCTCAGTCATCACTATGTCTAACTCACACTCAGATGAATGAGTATGTCACAAATCAGCCTGTGCCTCTTGGCCCATTCTAGATTATTATTTTCAAAACTGCTAGAGAGTAATGAAAATTGCCTGGCAATGAGTCATCTGTTTTCCCATTTGGTAGGCAAGTCATTTTTATTAACCAAAGCTGCATGTTTAGCCCATGCTCTGTCACATTCACCAGAGTCTTTTCATGCCCTTTTCTAGATCATTGGGGAGCATATGAAGATATCTGGAGCAATCAGCAGAAGTCTGGAAAAGAAAATGCTTGAGCTGAGCCTGGTAGAGCTGCATGAATTCATACCAAGGTCATTACTGCTCTGAGCAGCACATTCCTTCCAAATGAGTCCTACATTGGTAAAAAAAGCAGGGGAAAAGTCCGTGCACTGGGCCACATGCTGGCACTGAGCAGGCATGAGCCTGTTCCTGTGAGAATTAGAGGTCACAATGAGCCCAGTAATTAGCGAGCTGCAAAACAACTTGGAGGGAGTCATAAACAGACCCAGATGGGACTCTTGTGAGTTCCAGAATCTGAGGTCAGAGCTCCGGGAAGAAGCTGCTGGCTGGAAAGAGATGGGACCACTGCAGTCCCTTCAGTCTGGGACCTTTGTGGCATTGGATGCTGGTTACTTGCAGCTGCAGCCAAGAGCAAACAGCAGTTATGGAGGCCCAGACCCAGAGTCTGCTTGCCCAAAACATCATCTAGGTGTCCTGGACAAGTCCTCTCAAGATCATTTCCACCTGCATCCCATAGCGATGGACATAGAAATGACCAGTGGGACCTTCTCTGTTACAGCTGGGAAAGACATACAGCTGAGCTTCCTTCTGAGTCTTTTAAAAATTCATCCAGTGTCCAAAGGACATAGGACCCTGTCACTTTGCTGAAATGATATTTTTCTGCTTGGTAGTCCTCAAGTTATGGCCTCAGATCTTATTTCCCTCACAGAGGGTCATGGCACAGCAAGGTACTGTCCTTCCCCATCAACGTGGCTTTATTTCAGGTCATCACGGCTGCTCACCAGAGCCGCAGGCCACAGAGGAGAAAGGCCATTCGGCATTATTCAACTCCCAATGCAACTAAAAATAATTTCTTGTTAACCTTTGAAGTTTCCCATCTCTGGCAGGCACTGAGTGGGAAGTTTGCTAATAGACATTTTGCAGGAGTGCGGGTGGAAAGGCTGAGTGCTGCTTTCACAGATCGTGAACCTCAGGCACAGCAGGCATCCAAAGCGTTCGAAAGGCAATGCTTTCCTTCCTAAACCCTCATCTCTAATAGCTCAGCGATCTGCACTTGTTTTCAATAACCTGAGTGAGCAGGGTAGTTCAAGTCAGCTATTTGACTTTGAAGTCTGCCTGGGTTTTTAAGGAGAAATGTAGTACTGATGTTCCATTTTTTTTTTCTCTTTTTTCCTCGTTTTTCTTTTTTTCCTCTTCTTTGTTTATTTTTCTTTGTTCTCTTCTTAAAATTATTTTTACTTTTTTTTCCCTTTTCTTTTTGTTTAAACAAAATTGGTGTAAAATGCAAGCCAGGGCAGCAAAGGCTCCCAGATGAAAAGGTCATTGAAACTTAAGCTTTTTCTTAAACACACCCTGAAGCCAACCCAAGCACCTCCCTCTACCTTGACAAAGAATGGAACCACCAGGCAGAGCCTGCCTGAGCAGCATAATCCTGCCAGCAGTGCAAACCTGACTGCGAAACAGCTGTAATGGTAAAAGCTGTGCTACACAGAAGAGAGCTACCTAACACACCACGCTGAGGTTACAGGGGGGAAATGTGGGTGTGCTGCCCTGTTCCCATTCTCCTTCTGTTGTAAATTCAGCCCTGAGGTAAAACCCTTCCTTGTGTGCTTAAGAGGTCAAATGTTATACCACCCCAAAAGCCAGAGAAATGAAGGATCAGACTGATAAACCCGAGTACCATGGCTGCAACGAATCCCTCAGCATGAAGAAAAGTCAGAGATTCTGCATGCTGAGATCTCTGGCATCTCTCCAAAAGTGCCGTGTACTGGCTCGGGCAAGCACACCCTGAACCTGTAATTATCTGCCATCAATTCCCCTCCAATGGACACGCATGTTATGACAACTGTTGAAAACATGTCCACATACAGAGGGGTTGGGTTGGGCCAGCTACCCGTGTCTCCTAACACTGCAGCGTACACAGAAGATGAGCCATTCTCCATCTCCTCACTGTTAGCATTACCTGTGTGTCTTCTCCTGCAGGTTTGGGGAGGAGTTTGTGGCTTGGAGCACTGCCCAGGACAGCTCTGTCTTTGCACCCTATTTCGCTGCCTACATCAACAGCTTCTACGACCTGGTGTAAGTCCGTTCACCCTGAGCCGAGCTGACACGTTGCTGGGGTCTGGGAGGTTGGCAGCACCCAGAAAGGAAAGACCAAGTTCTCCTGGAGCGCCCAGTAAGCGCTCCCTTCCGTACCTCATGAGAGGGATGTTCCCCAAGAGATGCAGCAAAAAGTCACTTCACTGGGTCAAAAGGGTGAAAAGACAGAGGTGGAGATGGATCTGTTGTGGGAATGGAGCCGATGCTTGCACAAAAGCTTTGAACTAATTTTTCATAGAATCATAGAATCACCAGGTTGGTGACTTGGAACTTAGCCTCTCTTTTTCAGCCTCAGAGAAGGCTGTTGGTTTGGGTTTTTTTGTTCTGGAGGTTAGCAGAAGAAACCCAGCAACACAGTCTGACAGCTGCTTTTGGTGATGGGCTGGAGGAAACTCTATGAAAGCACTCAACCTGCAAATAAACCCCTGCCACAGCTGCTGGCAGGAGGAACTTCTAGAGCTTTGCATGTGTTAATTAGTTATTTAAAGCCATGCATTGGAAAGGCTCCTGATAAGCAGGTATGCCCACCAGCTCTGACTACTAAAGTACCTTCAGCAGGGGGGCACTCCCTCCATGCAGCAGGGATGCTGTATGCCGAGGATTATTCAGTGGATGCGGAGTATTTCATGTGGCAGTGTCTCACAGGAGCTGACAGCTCCAGCCGCAGTGAGCACCACTAGTCTCTAGATGGCATGGTCTCTCCAGCGATGCTAACCACGCAGAAGAGCTGGCTTTCTTTCCCTCCTCCTGGAATATTGCTCCCCACTTCCCTGCAGGCGGCTGGAGAGATGGTGAGGGGAGAAGCCAGACCCAGACAGGGAGCTGGCAGGGATTTGAGTGGTAGATTGGCTCCTCTGGGTTTATTTCTGCATTGAGGTAAATATCTGCCATCCTGGGGTGATAAGTTGCTAAGCAGAGGTAGGTGCCCCGGTGCCTGATTTTGTGGATGCGGGATGCAGACTTCAGGTGTTCAGCAGGAATTACAGACCTGACCCTCAGCCTGGGGTGGAAGGGATGCTGCTCCTGGGCATCTAAACTAGCTCTCGGGCAGTGGCAGGAACCCACCACACCTCCCAACCAGGGAAGCTCTAGACCATTAGCATTTTGATGGTGCTGCCTCTGTTTCCCCCTCGCAGGGTAAGGATGGAAAGTGAGAAGAAAGCCAGGAGCTTTCAATGCCCCAAAGCCCACACATTGATTTCATTAGCCTCTCAGAAGCTGTGTCTTCTTCCTTCCTAGCATGAAACCTTGCAGAAGTACACGCTGTCCATTGGAAATTCCACAGGTTTCCATAGTTCACTGTCCTAGTGATGCAGATAGATGCTGCGTGGAGTGAGTCAGTTGGGCTCTGGGGGACACAGGATCAACAGCTTTCCCTTCTCTGGCGCCTTGGTGCTTTCTCAGGTACCTGCAGAGTATTTAGCAGAAGTGTTGCTCAAGTGAAAAAGTAACCAGCCTACGCAATTGCTACACATTGATTTAATCATCCCACCTGATGAGGAAATAGGTGTTTTTTTAAGTACAGTTACTCAGTTGTGATTAATTTTCATTCAGTAGGATTGTGCAAAAAGACTCACTATTTTGACCAATAAAGTGTTTCCAAAAGGAAGTATGGGGCACAAATTTATTTCAAAATAATGCTCAAGATGTCAGTCTGATCAAAATGCTTAGGGAAGTGTAAAAGTTTACTTTTTAATATGAAACCACTGGTGGTATCTCTCTCTTTCTCTAGGTCAGGGTTAGAAACAGTATTTAAAGTCAACACTGATGACCTACAGAAGATTTTGGCAGCTGTGACAAGGAACTTCACAAATATATTTTTAAGCAAATTGAGAACAAAAGCACAGGTAAGAGGATCTTGACAACATTATTCTTTACATGTAAGGGGCATGTGCAGGAGCACTGAAGAAGCTGGAGTCCATTTCCCTTTCTCCATCTCACCACCTAGACCTCATTTTGTGATGCATGACATTATGGTCCCTCTGAAATGCATCGTGCCTAATATTGGTACAAATAATCCTTAACTTAAAGTGCTAACTTCCATCATCCTCTGAGTTTTCACTATGAACAATGATATATTTGTCAAGCCATTTATTTTAGTGCAATGGCAACCAAAATAAAAGGGCATGTAGTGGCTTCTAGCATCTTGGGCAATGTGGTGTGTGGAAGGAATCCTCATCTGTAGTGAAGCCCCATGGAAGCCATCTGGACATCACCAATGGAACATTTTTCCTTCGATCAAAACATTTGTATTTTTCAGAACTTTGATTTTCTCTTACCTATTCATAGATCTGCCATCATGGTCTGTTATCAACTTTTTTTCAGACAGGACAGAATTCATTCTGGTAGAGGCGATGTTTCCAGGCTGTTTCCATAGTGAAGAAAGACTGATTCTTTCAGCCTGAGGATAATAAATTTCTGGTACTGGCTGATAAAGCTCTGGTACCAGCTTAACTTCTGTTAAGAGGCCTAGAAGGCAATGTGCTGCAATGCAGTTTGTGCTTCCCATGTGCTGTAGATGGGGGCTTTCTGCTCACAGTTTGATTGGGTCCACTCGCTATACTTGGTATAATATGAGAGATGGGGAAAATCAATCCTTTGGTGCCACCTCTTTTCACTTATCATCATTCACTTTCTAAATCATCGATCATAACCTTCAGAAATCAAGAGAGTCATGCAACTGCTCCAATTTAAGCCAAGCCTGCCTTGCCAAGGGGACTTTCCAGTGACTGCAGAGCTTGTCTCAGAGGCAAAGGGAAAGGCGAGGAAGGAATCAAGCCAAGGAATTGAGCAAGAGAGCTGAAATGCCGTGAGAACTGAGAGTGGCTGAGGCAAAGCATTTCTAAACACCCCTCCAGCAGGCTGGGAGCTCAGCAGAAGGACACAAGTAGGGGAAAAAAATGGGAAGGATATTGCCAGGAATCTAAAGAGTGAGATCCTGAGGGCTAAGAGAAGTTCAAAGAGGATGTGCCATAGAAAGGATATTTTGAACATGGCCCTTAGGGGAGTCTCTTCCAGGTGCCATCAGGAGCTTTTAGCAAATATTGCTGTGTTTCTATTACACATGGAGGCACATTATCTCTAGGGACCTGGCAAGGGAACTAGTCTACTGGAGACATTTGATCAGAGACCCCTGTACCCAGGGCAGGTGGGAAATGGGGGCATCACTCCTATGCCATCACTGACTGCTGGTCATCAAGTTTGGGATGCTCTCAATTGCTATTCCTCCACCACCACACCAGAGCAATGAGCAGAAAGAAAACCTCAGGTCTGAATTCCCTGGGGTGGAGAGAGAAACACAGCTGGCTCTGTGCTCCTGGTGCCTAACTCCTGATGTGCGTTCACACACAGTAGATGCACCATCAGCGCTCTGTGCTTTCTGTTCAAGCCCCGCAGGCAGGCATTCAGCTGGGTGCTTTCAGCTAGTCTGAATATTACTGGTGCTATCAGTGAGTTGGTCTTTTTTTCAGCCACTTCTTAAGAAAATCCTGACCAAGGACTGGATTTTGGCAACGGAAAGGCCGGACTCGCTGGCGCTGGCAGTCTCACAGTTCTCCAAGCACCTGCAGCACATGAGGGATCCCACGGGGCAGGTAGGCAGCTGGTCCCACACCCAGGCACGGTGATGCTGGGGGTTCCCACTGGCATTTGTAGGCTGTGGGCTGGACTCCTCTATAGCTGCAGTGTCTGTTTATAAATGTGGAGACTGCTGCAGTCTGGGAGTGCAGGTATTGCTGTACTTTCATGTGAGAATAAGCAACAATTTTCCTTTCTGCTTAAAATACAGCTTAAATACAGGAACTGATTTCTTTAAAGAGGAACAAAGAGCTTCCGTGAACATTACCACTGAACATTGTAATTCCACGTGTCAGAGTCTTACACGTTCCTTTCACATCTATGGAGTTGTGAAATAACTGGATTATCATTACAACTAACAACAACTCAATACTTAAAAAACTGCAAGCACCATCAAAACCTACTTTTAAAACAACCCTAAATATCTCCTTTTGTTACCAAGGAGTCAAACTGCCAACACAAAATCATGGACTATTTCAAAATGAGTATTTCCATGGCATTGGGCAGGTACAGTTGTAATTTATGATCTCAAAGGTCTTTTCCAACCTAATGATTCTAGGATTCTATTCCCCTGGGCACTGCTCTGTGCTGGAGCAGGAGTCTGTGAGCCACCGATTCCCTGTAGCATGGCTGGCCGGGACGGCACGTGTTGATAGTTTGCTGCCTTCGTGTATCACCTCCTGTATGCCCTTGGCTGATGCTAAAGAACCCAGAGCTTTCCCTGCCCTCTCTCAATGCTGTGGCCTTGCATAGGAACCACAGAAAAAAACATGAGGTTTTCTTTTTTTTTTTTTTAATCAGGAGCTTCTGCGTGATATTCATAAGTACATGGTGAAGCAATACATCACACAGGTCATCAAAACCAGACGGCAAATGAACAGGGAGACACGGCAGCAAGTGAGTGAAAAGATGAACCAGGAAGCCAGAATCCTTAACAATACACTCATGGATCAGGTATGTGAGTTCCTTCCTGGCATTCCTTAGCTGCCCCATTCCCAGAAGTGCAATATCCCTTCTTGGCTTCCTGCGAACTGAGGCAGCAGGTTTTTCAAGGAGGGCAAACCTGAAGAAATTTGGTGGTGCTTAAGAGAGCAAGCAAGGTGGTTACTGCAGGTCCATGGTATGGCCTTCCAGCCCCGTGGCTACTCTGCAGTTGTGACTTGTGTGCCCTCAGCTAGTGGCTCTCCAATTGCAGCACCTGGTGTTGTAACACACTCCCAGATGCACAAGCACTTTGCACAGGGTGGCTCATGTTCTGTAGGATCCCACTCATCCCATGGCAACTTCTTCCCAGGCCTGTTCCCTTGGGCCATGGGATTCACCTTGTCTCCCAAGAATCCCTGCCCTAGGAACAGGTCATGGAGATGAGTACATTGAGAAGGTTCATCCAGGCACATGGTCTGCTTGGGTGATGGCGAGCAAATTGTGGCTGTTTGCATTTTTTTGTAAATAGGCAACATCAGTCTGGGATTTTCAGGGAAGCCAAAGTTGAATTCATTGGATTTTGCAGAAAGTCAGGAGTCTGGGGCACTAAATCCCACTCCAGCAGACTCCTCTCAGAGATGAGGCACACAAAACTTATTAGACCATAAGAGGTGAAGTCTCTGGTAGAGACTGCGATCTGCTGCTTTGCCAAATCACAGTCATAACGCCTTGCTCAGGGTCCAGCTCGCTGGGGTGCTTGTGAGCACTGGGGAGTGCTAGAGTCAGGTCTCAGCAGAGCTCTCAAAGATGCCTTGGCATTGCCACCCAGTGCTACCTTGACCAGCACCCTGCTGAGCCCCTGGCTGCATGCTGCCTGCCCAAGGGCAGCCTGTCCTGCCTGCAGCAGTACTTTCTTACACCAGTGGAAACAACCAGCTGTCATGCTCTGTGATGCAAGTGAAAAGCATTTCGCAGATGCTCCACTCTCCCTGATGTCCTCGTATATCCTTGTTCTCAGGGCTCTGACTCCGATTGGCTGCTTCCTGCCATACATCACATTGCCAACATTATTGGGGAGAAGAAAAAAGACAAGATCAAGGAGTACATCAAGGAGCTGTGTCAGGATTATCCAGATATCAGGTACTTGAAACAGCAGACGTCAGAACTGCTGGGCTCCATCCCAAACAGCATGAACTCATCCCATGGCTTGGTCGAGCTTTTCAGCTTCTCTTCTCTGTTGTTAGCCACATGTTAGTGGTCAAGGTGCCAACAACAGGAGGAATATCACCTTATTTTCTCCCTTTATGGCAGCATCCTTTCTATTTTTTTCCCTTGTCTGCTGGATCTTATAATGTACACAAGTTACTTTGAAAGCCTTTATAGACGAGACAAGACAAGAGAAGGCTAGACTAGACTAGACTAGACTAGACTAGACTAGACTAGAATATTTTGGTTGGAAAGGACCACTTCAGGGCTGACAAAAAGTTAAAGCATGTTATTAAGGGCATTGTCCAAATGCCTTTTAAACATTGACAAGCTGGGGGGCATCGACCACCTCTCTAGAAAGCCTGTTCCAGTGTTTGACCACCTTCTCAGTAAACAAATGATTCATTAAGTCTATACATCCCTTGACATGGCTCTGAACTATTCCCATGAGCCCTATCACTGGATGACATTTTATTGCTCTAAATGAAGCTTGTTTCTCTGTAAAACTCCACATAGCTTTTCAGTGCATGACCAGTATTAGGCCAGCTTGCCAATTTGCAGGCTCCAGCTTTGGAGCAAATAGTTTGTCTCCTGTTCTCATACTGAGATTTCAAAGTGCAGTAGATGTTGACTATATTTTGGAATAGATTACAAATTCTTTCTTTCGTACTTTCCATTTGCTGTTCCAAAGCAGCATCTGCAAAATTTAAGGCTACTAGAAAAGTAAACAAACAAAGCGATGAGCAGCTGCATATCACAAGTTAACTCCTCTTCTATATCTCTTCTAACAACCAGCGAGGAGTATCAGTGCTACAGCTTGCAAAAGATTCTATGTCATTAGAGTAATTTCAGAAAAAAGACTGAAGGTCTTTGCACTGGGTTACAAAGTTTCTGCTGGATGACATTTATACAATCAAAATAAACTACAAATTTAATAGATTGCTCAGAACCCTGAAATGAACCCTCAAATGTTAAGAAAAAAGTGACATTAAGTATATTTTCTTCTCCTCAGTACTGAGGTTCTACATTTTTCACAAGCATATATAATTTGAGTGAGTCAGATATGCTTCAGTTTGGGCTTGTCTGTACTGGGAAATTCAAGACACAGACATGAAAAAGAATTATTGTTCCTGAGCAATTTCCTGGGTGAACCCATCTATCCTAAAGAAAATGAAAACCAAAAATCTTAATCCCAGTGCCCAGACTAAGCTGACAAAGGAGGCAGTGCCTGTTCTGGGAAGGATGTCAGAAGTAAATGATGGTTAGTCAGCTATTTGAAAATTATTTTCCAAGCGGAAAACTCATTTACAAGGCTATGATTTGTGATACTTTTTCATCAGTAGCCTTAGACTCAAGCCAGGTTTTAAGGCTCATCCTCTTGGTTGACCTATTTCCTGACTTTCCATTATTGAATAATATTTTTCACAATTAAGTTTGGAAAACAAGGCGGAACCTCCTGGGCCTGCATTGCTTCCTGTTCAGGTCTCTGTTAATTCTTCCTCTGAGTTCTCAGAGACATTACTGACTTTGTATATATCAAGATTACTGGAACCAGGGTATGTTTCCAAGTTGGCTTTCCTATCTCTAATCTAATTAGTGCCTGTCAGCTTCCTAAATATTAGCACTTCTATTACTCAACTCAAAGTAATCATTAAATAAAAGGTCTGCAGCCCGTCAGGTAAACTTGCAAAAGAAGTTACGTGTGTATGAAGATGGAGGAGGAAATTCCTAAAGCACCAGCAGCTGCAGACTGTCCCACCTGCACAGGCTGGTGGGACCTGATGCTTGCTGGCTCCAAAGCTTGCAGACTCCCATCCTGGTGGCTCAGTGGGAGCTGATACTCTTTGATTTCAAAGGCTGCAGACTCCCATCTTGGTGGCTCCTTCCACATTCCCTGGTGCTTTGCTATAGCCTTGTTCTGTCTCCAGAATGGTTGTTGCTTTCTTATCTCCGGCTTGGTTTTGCTTCCCAGAACTGAGCCAGGTCTTGTTTGGTTTCTGCAGGAAGGAGCACGTCCAGGCGATCCTCACACTCCGGGGGCTAGGGCGCGCCAGGAGAGCGGCAATTCTTCAGCAAGGTTACCGGGTGCTGGACAGCCCAGATAGCAGGGATGGCAGCACGCTCTTCGCTGACATAGATGTCCCTGTGATCATCAGCTGCTTCTGAAACACAACTAAACCAGCAGGCAGCATTGTCCCTCTTCCTATGCCACCTCTAGAGCACGATCCAAAACCTGCTACCCTGTCTTGCTCCTCTGCAAACACAACTGACTGCTGTGGGAAAAGAAGTTGTTTTCTGAACTTGCTACCCTGGTTCAGAAACCAAAGGCAATGCACATGCCAAGACACTGACCTCCAGCAAGAGACCCTGAGCAGCAACTCCAGCTCAAACGCTGCGTTCACCCTGCACTCAAAATACAGCTTTTATTGTCTGGAGGCTGCTCTATTGTTTAGTCCAAGACTGAATCTCTACTCAGAGAACAGGACAAAACCAGAGGGAGTTCACTCAGAGCTATATTAAGGCTTGGGCTGTGTGTTGCATAATTATACAACAGGAGAGCAAAAGCCTCCTTCATCAATGTCCCTGAGCAACTGTGGGGGCAGAGCTTCATCAGGGATGTGGTAGTGCCCGAGACTTATTTCCTCCCTGGTGAACCTGCTATCATCACACAAGGACATTGTGACCTGATGCCACAGACCACTGCCTGGATGGGGAGGAAAACCTTGGAAGGTAACCAAACCCCACAGCCACGACATGCAGTGCACAGACCACTCTGGAATCCAGGATGGGCACCGTGGCCCTTGTCCTTTCTAATATTCCAGTAGATTTTCCTCACACATGGGCTGCCTTGTAAAACTCATGCTGGAGTGAAGATGTCTGGTATCATCACACCCTCTCAGTGTGAGCAGAAATGTCTGGAACAGAGATGCCACGGGGAAGGAGGCTCCAAGTCCTCCTTGCCCCAGGAAAAAGGATCACCATGCCCGTAGTCCATTTTCTTGTTTGTTAAAATGTCTTTCAACAAATCTGGTAAAATCTGACTGCAGTATGCTAATGCGAAGTGGACAGACATAGTGCTGTGGATTAGATCCTTATCTGGTGTAAAAGAGCATGACCCCATTGGCATGAAGCACCACTGGTTTAACTGTCTGAGAGATCCAAAGCATTACATCCAGCATCTGCAGGGGAGACTAAAAGAGACATCAAGCAACCTACAGACACACAAATCTAATTGAATTTAATCTTATCTGTCCTTTAGGTTGCCCTCTGCAGGAATGAATCCAAGACTCTGTAGAGAGACATGTTTACTATCTATCAATTAATGTGATAGATGTGGACATGGCATGGCCTTGAACACAGATTGCACCTTTAATTCATATTCATCACATGAAAAATTTTGTAAGGTGGGCTTGCTAACTCCACAGTCAAGATAAGGTGATTTTCTAAAGATGGCTTTGAAAAATAGGGTATAAATTCAGACTCTGAGGCTGGAAGCCCCAGGATAAATTTTCTGCCCTGCATCTTCCTTCAATACAGTGCATGACAATTCCTGCAAAACCTCATTTTTGTGACTCTCTGTATTTGCTATGCAGAAGGAGAGGTAAAATATCATCTGCAACTCCCATTAAGTGTGCAGAGCTCAGGAACACCTGGGAGCTCCTCTTCCACATCCTGGTGCAAGGAGGTAGAGCTGGATTACATCCCTCCACGGGTGTGTGAGCTACAGCCTGCAGCTCAGTACAGGGACAGGGTATCAGCACTGAGAGATTTACATTTCATGTCAAAAGCATTGACTTCAGAAAAGACATGAGAGGGGGGATTTCAACTCTGGCATCCTCAATCTGAGATATGTAAGATTAGATTTTTCAGAGAAAGGATTTAAGGCACACCACAAAGCCAGCGGGAGTTTTGGTACATCAGAAATTTCTCTCTGCCTGTTAGCACCATTTATCCAAGCACCTGATGCAAGGTGTCTCTGGCACAGGAATTTTCCCAAGTGCATTAAATGTATACTCGATTTTCAGTCTTATTATTTTACTGGCATTCTCTCCACAAAGCAGCTGCCTTACCTCAGGTTCTGGCTGACTGGCCCTGGGATTAGGTAAGGATTCCATTTTCTAATATAAGCAAGCTGCTACCCTGAAGTCAGGGAGGAAAGCTGGGCACAATGACTTGCCTTTTGTCACAGACTCTCCTGGGACACTCTCATCCTGCAGCCTGGTATCCTGTGAGCTGGCAGCAGGAGCACAGCCTGCTTCCTCTGGGAACTGCTGCACTTCTGTTGTTTGCTCTGGAGCAAACCACAAACCAGCTTAAGGTTAAACCTATCAGGGAGAGACTACAATTCAGTCTCCATCCTGTCCCAGTAGCCATGCAAGTGGAGAGGGAGAACCAGGGCAGGGAAGCAGGGTTGCCCCCCAAGCCAGGGCTGCAAGAGCAGCTGCCAGAGACACAGGAGCAAGAAGAGAGGAAAGGCTATACACCCCAAAAAGAGCTGCTGCTGTCCAGCTGTCTTCTGTGAGACATCCAGTGTTGATTAGGACCACATTTTACATTCCAGTAAAAGAGAAAAAAAGGCCTCCCAGAGCTTTTATTGTGAAATATGTTGCTCTTGTAGGAAAGTGCCAAGGAACTCACTTATTACCCTGTTAACTACCTCGGTTTGCTGTTTCCCTGTGGTTTCCACCATCACCCCTATTCCTTCCCTCACCAGGAGACATAGCTCACTCTTACCCTGGAGGTCCCAAGCTACCAAGTACAGATATATCCTCTGGTGAACAAGGCTTTCTCAAAAGTATCCAAGCAACTGGAAAAGCCAAATTCTCTCCAGATTTAGCTTCTCAGGGGTGAATGCTGAGTTTTAGGGGAGGAGCGGTGAGGGGAAGATCTGGCACAGCTTACAGCACTGTGTGGGTGGTGGCAGATTTTTATTTTTTTTCTTTTGTTTCAGAGGTCTCTGCTGTTTCACAATATTGTTTGTTTCTGGTTTGGGATGAAAATCAGTGCTTCCAGCACTCTCTGTTCAAGGGAACTTCGTCTGCAGCCAGGACAGACTATGGGCTGGGGTTTGCCATGTGCGACCAGCCTTCAGGTACCATAGTTTAAGCAATTTCGCTTGCTAAAATTGTCTTTTCCTGAAAGCAAATTATCACTCTTTTCATCACCATTACAGATATAAAAGCACCAAACTGCCCGTGAGAGTATCGCCAGCCTGCAGTGATCCCTCCACAGGGAAGGGCTGGGAAGGGGTTATGTGGAGAGGCACCAGCTTCAGCTCCTGGCTCCTCTCCAGGCTCTGCCAGCGTGGATGCCCATGCAGGAGCTTGGCTGCATGGGCTGGCACTCATCATGGGCATCAGCTCTGGATGCAAAAGGGAAAGCAAGAGCTGGGCTAACGGTCACTAATTGCTTCAGCCCGTGCCCTCACCACAAGCAGAGTTGTTCAGTCTGCTCTGAAGATGCTAGCTTAGGCAAAATTTAAGATTCAGGCCCTTACACTCAACTGTTAATTATTTTGCAAGGCAAGTGAAGAACTATGCTGCTTTAAGATGTGGAAAACAGGTTCTCCAAGAAACAAGGGAACAATACTAAGACATTGCAGTGAAAGCACAGGAGACTGTCCCTGAGCTGAGGAGGCTAATCAATCAGTCAAAATATTTCAGAAAAAGCCTTTTAGTGTGGTAGCACTAAAACATTTATCTCCCTATTGTGTTACCTTTCAGCAAGGAGCTCTCAATTGGATTAAAATATTAAGGATGTTCAGTGAGAAATGGATTACAATATTATATCCTCTTTATGAGCTGGGCTATATGTCCTAACATCACCCAGCAAACATGACTGGGATGAAAAAAAAGCACCAAGATGTTATTATCTCAGACGTGGCAGAAAAGTAAAGCTATATTAGTTTTTGGCTTGACTACTTTGATAACGACACATCAGAGTTCTCCTAAGCACTGGTGTTCAGCAAACATTTATCTTCTGTAGTTTGTAAATTTCTCTGGGAAATCTTGACAAGGTTGGATTTACAACCCCAAGGCTGGTCATTTCATTTTCCTAGGCAGATACAGGAGAGCTCTGCTTAGCATCACAGTGCACTTCCACCCATTAAGGACATTTTTATGTGATACTGCTAATGATGACACTGGGACTGGCCGACCTCTCCCATGAAACCTATCAAAGAGATCAGTCAGATTACCAGAGCATTTATTGGATATAGCATGTTTAAACTATTTGCTATTACAATAATAAAAGCGTATTGGGAAAAAGCTAATGAGTGTTGTCAATTAGTGTGCGGCAAAAGTGGATTAATATTAACTTTCAAAGTACTGCAAGAACTTTCTCTACTCCCATAGCCACACAACTGGTCCCACAGGACACTGAGCAAATGTGAACTTTGCCTCCTTGTATTCATCCCAGTCACATACGGCAGTGCAAAATAGCCTCTAATATTCTTCCAATGTAGCACTCTCCATTTATATTTATAAAATCATATCTAATCATTCAAATATATTGTTCCAGAAAAGGAGTAAAGCAAGCAAAGAAACCTCTAGGAAAAGGCTCTTGTAGGTTTTTTTGCCATCTTGATACTAGCTGATGACTCTCAAAATGCCTGTGTAAGGCTGTTAGCTGCACAGAGATTATACCCCTTGCTAAATGAGGCAGAAAAAGTGGCAGATCAAAGATGAGCACCTAAGTCCCAGTATACCTGACCAGGCATAGCTTACACTTAGCCACGAATGAAATTGTGCCTGGCAACACAAGCAGGTCTGTAGCCTGAGCTCTGCAATGAACGTGGGGCTGGGAAGCTGCCATGAGCTGCGTTACAGGATAGAGGATTATGCCTTCAGTCCCAAGATGATGGGATCAGCATCAAGACAAAATCTCTTTTTTGTTTTGGTTTTTTTTGTGAACAGTGTTACACAAGTGCAGAAAAGGCAAATCAAGCCAGGAGGCAGAAAGGAGTGATTATACCACTTTCCAAGCCATCCCCTAGCTGCACTCAGAACTAACAAACTGCAGTTGGGAGAAAGAAGGTGATATTCAGAAGAAAGCTTAGAAAACAGGACTGATCCCACAAACTGCATCCACAGAAAAAGAGAGGTGTGCTTAACACTTGTCAGTGCAGAGCAGTGGCCTTCAGCTTATTTCTGTCTATGGACTAAAAAAGTACTTTCAGGGAAGGCACACACTACAGACACGATAATCATCTTCCAGTCATTTAAAACATGGCTGCTAAAGGGAAGGAATAAGCTGCTCTGGTCAGGTGCAGAGAAACAAGCTGCTGCTGCAGCAGGTAGATGCAAGTTAGAGGCAGCAAGACTGCTGCTTGTGCGAACGGGGCTGAAGCGCTGAGGTGCTGCTCAGCAATGAGGACAGATGTGCTCAGTACCTTTCAGTAGCACTTCATGATCACACAGACACAGGAGAAGTGCATCGGTGACCTGAGCCACAAGGCTTATAACGTATGCTGACACCAACACTGTAGCTCTCTAGGGCTGCAGTGATGCAAGGGACCACGGGGCCATAACCAGCCCTAGGGGCTATTTTACCTTCAGATGTCAACCTACAACAAGGAGCTGCACCTTCAGTGGCCCACGGGGCCAGCAGCAAGGAGAAGATACAGGACCTTCTCTCACTTTCACATGCACATATCAAACAGTGCTTTCTGCTGACACTCATCCCAGAACTGACATTAAAAAAAAAAATCAAGGTAATCATAGGAGCGTGGCATCCTGAACAAGACAAAAACTGGAGGGGATCATTTCCTGAGAGAAGGAAAGCACGGCTCTACAATTCTTCTTCCAAAACGTGGGGAAAAAATATTTCCTGGAGGAATTGTGCTATGAACAGAAGCCCATTGAGTAGATAAGAGTCAATCATGGGATTAATCATCACGGACTCATTAGGAGGAGCAAGGCCAAAAAAGCTGGTGCTTTTATCTCCAAAAGCACTTACACACATGGACCATCGTCTTCCTCTCAAATCACTGATTAGAGCGCAAGAATGCAATGCACATGCTTTCATCTCGAGAGCTCTTTAAATGAATGGGCCTTGAGCCCTCCAAAGCACTAGAAAGCCCACAGAGCCTCTGTCCCTCAGTGATGTCAAGGCTGAATCCACCCTGCACGTGTTCTCACTAAGCAGCTGTTAGTCACCCTCTGAAACAAAGGCGGTACTCCAGGATAACATGCTGTCTTTAAGGAGACACATGTAAAGAAATAACAACCCAAAGGGGCAGGCCAGGCTCACTTTGCCCATGGTAACAAGTTCTTCCAGCAAGCTCAGGGAGGATCGGTTATTTGGAAGCAATATTGCTCATGACTGCTGAAGGATGCACAAGATACAAGGATTGGGACATCTTCTTCTCGCTCTGGTAAACTGGGTCCTGGTAGCAAAAGGAGAAGGGCAAAGGGCTGACAGCAGAGCGAACAGAGGGGAAGCATTGATAAATAGTTTGTGACACTCACCTCATACATCTCCTGCCATGTCATAGCCTGCAGCCCAGCCCTCCACCTGCCTCTGCCCAGCAGCAGATGATGGCCCTAAAAACAGAGGCACCTACACAGCTCGGATCCTGCATTCTGCCTAGCTCAGGAGTGCCTCTGGCCCTAAGAGTAGATGTGCAACCTTGAGGCATCACATGTAAAATGCTTCTCTGCAGTTCTATTTTATGTGAAAAAAATATCTCTTTTTCCCCCTCTTTTGTTAACCATATGACTTCTGCACAAAACCAAATTCAGCCTTGGCACAAGAAAAATAAAATCGATCCACGGGACTGTATCAAGTTGCGGTCTAAATCTCAACCTGATTATGCAAGGAAAAAAGCCACCCTTGAGAGGATCCTGCGCTTGCAGTGCTAGCCAGGATCTCAGAGCAGCTGCAGCACCCTCCCAGGCTGGGCATGCCTTTGGTATGGCAGCACCCAACTCTGCAGCAAAGGCTACATATGCCATGGCAAGAGAGCATTCCCAGGAGCGCCCACAGTGGAGTCTCACACATGACATTTCAGTGCTGCCCATGGGGAGGGGGCTGACCTTGAACACACCATTTCCTCTGGTTCTGGACTCAGCCCTTAGGTCTGGGGTTTCTCATTTCCTTCAAGATATCTTTTGCAAGTGATTAAATACTGAAACAGTTCAAGGTTGTCTCTTCCGAGTGAATTAATTTAAAAAAAAAACCCAAGAATTTGTTTGGCTTGCAGCAAGGCAGGAATACTTGAATGGATGCCTAGTTTTGCTCTATTAAACATCCAGAGTAGGAGAATATCTTGAATTAACAAAAGTGCCTACAGACAGGCAGCAAAACTCACAGAAATAATATTCAGTTTCCCCAAGTTATTTGCAATTCATTGCAAACAACAACTGTCATGACTCCAGAAGCAGTTAACCTTGGGCCTTTGTGTGTGGATTTAGATACCATTGTTTTAGTCATGAGATGAAAAAAGAATTGCCTTGTTGCTGTTACAGCTCTGTTTCCGGGAAAATGCTTGTGTAGAATATACCAAACAGAGTCCTCAAATGACTATTATTTTCCACAGTTAAAAAACCCCTAAACTTTAGCACTACGTGTAATAGCCTTTTCAAGCATTTATAGATGAAGCTGCTTTTTCCTAACGCAGAGGGACAGGAGCCTGAAGGAATTAAAACTGCATACATGAGGCTTCCCTTCAAATATTGCATCCAAATACTACCTTTACATAGGCATTATGATATTTGTTTTCATATCCATCACTCATCTTCACTTGTTTTAGAGCTTTTCCTCTGCTCTATGAAGAGGAACACTAAAACAACCTTATCTCATGCCAGAATGGTTTAGGAAGGATCTGTGTCTGGCCACTGCCCGACTGAGACAACTCCCAGGAGAGCAAATATGTACAAATCACCTTTCCCAGCCCAGCAGCACACGTACTGCCAAGGCGGGGGAAGGCAAAGGAAAAGGTTATCATCCTGAAGAGCCTGCAGAATTCCTTAGATGTTTGTTGAGGAAAAAGGAATATTTTATTGCAAGGTTAGCGGGAATTCCAGTTCTTGGGAGATCTGTAAATCTCATTCAGGAATATGCCACTATTTATTAATAGATAAAGAGCCCCTCTCTACTGCCAGTAAATTTGATAGCAACAACTCAGTTGATTTCAACAGTGCAAGATAAGAAATCAGTTCCTTACTGAGTCAGAGGGTTTGATACACAGGTTATTGAGTCCTTGCTTCCACTTGGATTTCCCCTGGAAACTTCCCCCTGTGCCACTCACCAAACCTGAATTTGCTTGGACATATGAGGATAACTGTGCAGGAGAAAGCCCAGGAAGAGCAATGGGCAAACCCTGAGGACCCAGAAGGAAGTTTAAAATAGAACTTCTTGGTGTCTTGCTTTCAAGATCTCAAAAGGAGTACTGCTTTTGTAGTTTCCCACATGGTATCCCCCCAGTACTTTCCACCATGTGGTGATGGGGAGTTTCTGGGCAGTCTTTCCTGTTGGGCAAAACGAGACACCCCGAGACAGCAAGGCCTAGGGCAGGGAAAGTGCTTGGGCTGGAGGAAAACAACTGCAATGAAATGACTTCATGATCAGACCCACCAGGTCTGAACACAATGCTGCTACCATCCTGAGGGCCAGCTCAGATTTGGTCCCATCCAGTGACCTTTGGGATCACTATTGCATTCCCTGATCTAAAATTAGCCCTCTAAGCCCCTGCACACAAGCTGTGTGCCAGCCCAAGCATAGCCATCAATATCTGCGGAGGACCCATGAGCTAAGAACTAAGGAGGACAGGCATGCCCCAGCTTTTAAAGACTGATGGGCACATTTCTCCCACACCCATGGGCAGCAGGCATTCGAGGAGCTCCTCTGGCATGGCTGAAGCAGCTCTGGAAGCCACAGGATGCTTTTGGCAGTGCCAGGGCTCAGGAGGCAGCTGGCAGGCCTTGTTTTGAGGTGGCTATTGAGGATTACTTGACTTAAAGGCAGCCCAGTGCAAGACTTAGTCTCAAGACCTAATACTGCAGAGCAGGCACATCAGGACCAGGAGATGGGCAACCCAGCCCTCTGCCGTGCAGCACAGCTGTGCTATCACATCTGGAACCACCGAGCCACACATGAGGGAGAGCAGGGGTGTCAGGTGTTGACCTGGTTGTGGCTTCCTGCACCATTTCTTGTGAGGCAGTTCCCCTTTTCCTTCCCTCACACCCTGGCTGTGCTGACCTCTTAGGACATCTACTTCAAAACCAGCCATTTCTTAGTGACCCATTTTTAACACAGGAACACTGTGAGAAAAACAACATGCATCTTGCAAGCATGTGTGTAAACACACACATGGCTGGCTTTGCAGAGAGCTGATCCTTGTGTGTTTATGCAGCGCACACACCCCCAGCCCTCAAGGTCATTAAGAAGCTGTAAACTGAGAAGCTGCGTTATATAAAGAAGCAAGAGTAAGCTGGAGAAAATAAAGAACTATGGTGTAGGAAGTGCTGGACTACCTTGAAAACAGGGTCATAAGAACAACAGGATCTCTGAGGCTTCTCCAAAGCAGCAATGTTTCCCAAAACATCTGTGGCACAGACTCTCCCCCAAATACCCCAGCCCATAGCTCTTGCATATCTGCTCAGAGAGCCTCATCCTGCCCTGTCCCAGACCCAAGCCCTGTGCTCTGACCCCACAACATGCCCTCCATTGCCCAGCAGGAGTAGGATGGCAAGAAGAACAAGAACCCACTCCTCTGTACTGAGATATGCTGAGATCACTGGACGTCCACACTAGCAAAAATGACTTCCCGTTTCCTTCAAGCAAAGAGTAAGAAGCTATACCCTTCCTTTAGTGCCCACCACTCCTCCCCAAGGATGGGCATGTCAAATGTTGAGGATGCCCACCAGCTTGCAAGCAGCTTAAAAAAAAGGGACAGTCTCACTATCTCCACTTCACGGAGGAGGGCGATTTGTCCCAAGCTACAAAGCTGCTTGGCTGAAGGTCTAGGGATAGCAAGCTGGGAATGCCCAGCTGCCAGGGTTGTCAGGACAAGGGGAGCTCACTTCTAGCACATGATGTCCCCTGCCCACTGTGAACGTGTCAGGGATAGCTGGGTCCAGCCAAAAACCTCCAATATGGATCCCTCCTCCAGTCTCCATGTCAGGGGGAAGGTTGGGAGACCAACCTCAAAAACGCATACCTCTCTCACACAAACATGACAGGAAGGGTGCCAGAGTGCCCTCAGAAACTGATGCCTTCTCTACCAGAAATATTGTAGTGAAGGTGTCATCAACCTCAGATATGGACCACTCCCCAAGCAGAAATATCAGGGTGGGAATGCAGCCCACACTTGGGTACAAGCCCTTCCTTTGATGAAGATTTAAGACATTCCTGTCAGGTTTGAGTTCTTCATCACTGAGATATGTAGGATTTTTAATGCCATTAGAAACCAAAGCTCTGTATGGTTAGTTCAGATGTGTCTGGAGATGGTAAAACTATCATGATGTGAGTTTGTGACATCAGTAGCAAAGTTCTCAAAAGGTGTTCACACAACTGATGCTACCAAATGACAGCTTTGCTGCAGGTCAAACCTCAAACATGAACCTCCCTCAAATAGATCTGGGTAAAAACATGAGTATTCACCGTTCATCTTCTCAGCACAAGGGCAGGCTTTTCCCTGGGGCAACAAAGCCTGTGTTGGAAAGCACAAAGGATAATGTAGAAGGAAGTAAACAGTAGACGTCTGTCCCTTGGTGTGTTTCTGTGATCACTTTGAAAGTTAAGGGATATTGTACTTATAAACATATACGTTAACAGGTGTTTACAGGCAAAAAATTGATTATAAATGGATAATTTTCAAGAGCTGCAGAGCATAAATGAAAACAAAGCTGAGCCAGGGAAGTAGTTGATGAAATACGATGAAAAATGGGATATTACATCCTGTCATCTCACATATGAACCCAATCTAAATACAAAATGTTTCTTTAAATACTGTGGTGAACTTGCTAACTACTTGACTATCCTGGAGCTGATGTACTACTTTCTGTTTGCTGTGCCTCCCATTTCCTAAAGCTCCCTTGGTTAGAGTATAAAATCATAGAATAGTTTTGGTTGGAAGGGACCTGAAAGATCACCTAGATCTAACCTCCCTGCCATGGAAGGGACACCAGAATGAACCAGACTGGCTAGAAACAATAGCCTCATTAGCCTAAAAGGCTTCAGACTTCTGTTCCAGCAGAGTTCTCCCCACCAAGAGGTACTCTCCACTCGTCCATTGAAACTGGGCCCTAGGAGATCCAGAACCAGTTCAGTTAGCTGCAATCTAAGAGGTTCTTGGTTCATTGCACAGAGAAACTGCAAGAGGAAGCAAATTTCATCCTAGTGATTTTGGGTACTGCCAGGGAGGAGAAGTCATGGCTCCTCCATCTTTGCTCACCACTATACATTTGTCTTTCACATGAAGCAGTCATCACCTGTCACAGGATCTCTTCCGACAGTGGTTAGTACAGTGTGACACAATCTGCATGTGAACTCGGATCCTCTCACCTCTGATTTCCCATGATCTGTACCTACTGCTCACACCTACCCTGTTCCTAAGCTATAAGGCAGATATTTGGATATATCATCACAGCTCTACTGAGCCCCATTGCTGATGGAGAAAAAGAGCCCTTGTTCCCATTACTTGCAGCCATCATGAGTGCTGGAAAGGAAGACACCTCAATTGATCAGAAGTAACATATTTTGGTGAGTGCATCACCCAAGCAATCCTTTTAAGACCTGAGTGGTCTAAGTTAAAAAGCACAACAGCCTTGAGAGCTGGATCCATCTCCTCTCGACTCTCACTAGCTACCGGCTGCTTTGCCTCAGCTGCTGAGCAGTGACAGTGCTTTTTGAGCCAACAAGTTCCTCCATAACTTAACGGTCTGCCATGTCTCACTACTGACGAAGAGGAGCTGAGGCCCCTCACAACCTTGCTGCCATTGCTCCAGCCTGCAGGTTTGAGTCAGACTTCAGAATTAAAACTTTCGGCCTTTTTGCTGACCCCAAACTTTATAAATTTCTGGACAGACCTAGATAAATGTGGTTAGTGTTACCTCCTGGTCTTCTAGCCCATAGTTTAATGAGAACTCCAAATCCTCCTCCATTAACCCTGTTTGCACATGCTCCCAGTTCTATCAAAATATTGCACAGAAACAGGTATTTCTGTGCACAGAAGCAGAGAAGCAATCAGCTACAAGCAGCACAGGAGATGCAGTCTGCATCTCACACTCATTCACATGCCTTCCTCAGCACTGCAGGGAGGTCAGCCAGCACAGTGGCCTCCTTCCTCGTCCCCCTCCCTGAGTTGCTGCACTCTCAATCCCTTATGTCACATGGAAGAGTGAACATTACCTGGCTCAGTCAAATTCCACACTGAGAGCAGTTTCTGACTCTCAGCTTCAGCCTCAGTCAGCTCTATCGGCACCAGCCTGTCCATGTGCCCCATCAGCTCTGGGAGATGGTTCCCAAATCCCCAACAGAAGGTGACAGGGTGGTGTTTGCTCACCCAGAGGGCTGCTGCCAGCCACCTGCACCCAGACCTGCTGCCTTCCTAGCACTGAAACATGCACGGCCAGAATTACTTGGGACAAATAAATTAAGGTCATGGAAAGTCCCACAGAAAAACTGATGGTTCCTTTGTCCAGTAATAACGGTAATTGAAACAAGCCTGAACAAAAATCTCAAATACCATTCAATGAATAAGCATACTGAATTAATAGATTCCAGGAAGGAAAACTTCCTGCACCAGGAAGAAAACCTTAACCCCCATAACAGTCTGCTCTTCACCTGGTACCTTCACCTGGCAACAAAGGATAACAGCTCTTGGCATCCTGAAAGAGGAAATTAGTATTTCATTTCAAAGTAATCTACTTATCCACACTTCTTGTTTATAGTCTCTTCATTTCTACAGGTAAGACAAATGTTCCATTGCCTACTGCAAAGGGTTCACAACATTTATTTTAGTGGAGGAATATTGCCTTTGTAGGCTCTTGCCCAGCTAAATTTGGATGTTAGGGCTGCTACTAATAAAGACTTTGATGCACAAAACAGAAAAGCTGAACCATCCCATGAAGTTTGCTATTCAGATTTAAGGAAGCATCTGCTAAATTAAGCTACAGGTCTCTGAAGTACCTCTTTCCTTTAAGCACAGACTGCAGCTGAGAAATATATAACTTAAATTACGGAAGTTAAGCGCTACCCCCCCTCCCCCCGATTTCTCAAAAGCACAGACTTACGATAGCTTCTCAGACAGCATAAACTATAAAGACAGAACATCAGTGCAGCCCTGTGCAATAAACTCTTGAGTAGATACAGAGTACAGAATAATTCCCATACGGCCCTAGAAGATGTCCAGCCTGGTGTAACTTGGTTAGCCACTACCCAACATTCTGTAAGTAACTACAAGATGCTTATCAGGGAAATCATGCTACATAGACAAACAATGTCATGCTGGAGTATCATCAGGAAGTCGAAGTGTAGCGACAGGTTTGTTTCGGGTTAATATGGGCTCTGCCCTAAGCTCTAGTTTTCAATTTGAGATCCAATTACAAGATCCTTCTTGCTTAACACTGCTTCTTCGGCGGCACCCGGCAGCAGGACGGTGAGTTCTGTGGTGGGGTGGACATTCTGAGGCGGTGGGAGCTTCCCTGAGCCGGGAAAATCCCTGAAAACCCCAGGCGGGGTGCGGACTCCCACCAGCCGGCACAAACAGGCCGGTCCCGCGGGGCCTGACGGGAGGGGGCGGGCCCGGCGGCTCCCGCGGGGGATTTAAACGGCCCCTGGGAGCAGGGCAGTTGGAGTGGGCAGGGTGCAGAGAGGACCCAGAGACTGGACAGACGATACTGACAGACCATGGTGGCCACCCGGCAGAAGATTAAAGCTGCTCCATGTACTGCACCAAGCATGATGGAAGTTGCCACCCAGCCAGAGCCCCGGTGGGCACATGCAGCTCCCCAGACCCTGGGCTGCAGGCAGTGCCCCCCGCCCGCACCGGCTCGTGCCTCTGTTACTGGATCCATTTGTGAAAGCTGCACTCCAGTGGGGGAACTCCTTCGTATGGTGGAGGAGGTGAAGAGGCTGAGGACCATCAGGGAGTGTGAGAGGCAGATAGGCCAGTGGAGCAGGGCCCTCTCACTCACTCAGCAGCCTGCTGGAGCTGGTGTGTCCAAACACCACCCACCTGCAAACTGCAAGGTTGGGGGAACAAGAGATGGGGAATGGCAGCAAGTTCCTGCCAAACAAAGGAAACCTGCTCCCCTCAACCAGACAGCAAAACCTGAGATCCCCCTGGTGAACAAGTACCATGTGCTGCAGGTAGAATCCAATCCTGAGGATGATGTCTCCCACAGCCTAGAATCATTCCCTGGGCCACACCGTCCTCAGAAAAAAGATAAAAACATCCTCCATTAAGAAGAAGAGGAGGGTGATTGTTGTAGGCAACTCCCTCTTAAAAGAAATGGAGGGGCCCACTTGCAGACCGGACCCGCTCCACAGAGAGGGCTGCTGCTTACCGGGGGCATCAGTGAAGGAGGCAGCTAGAAAACTTCCTTCCCTGGTCCATGAGACAGACTACGATCCTCTGATAGTAGTCCAAACTGGTAATGATGATTTAGTAAACAGAAAGACCAAAGCCATCAAGAAAGACTTCAAGGCTATTGGGAAAATGATTGATGGCTCTGGGGCACAAATAGTATTCTGCTCCATCCCCAGGCTAAATAGAGAGGACGTGGAAGTCAGGAAGAAGAACTCTATTAATGCCTGGCTCTGAGCCTGGTGTGAGGAAAGGGGCTTTGTCTTTGATCAGGGGGTGGCTCACGCACCTCCAAACTTTGTTGCTAAGTGTGGGACACGTGGGTCTTCTAGGGGGGCTAAAGCCCTTGCTAAAAACCTAGCTAAGCTCATAAATGGAGCTTTAAACTAGATGTGAAGTGGGAGGGGATTGAGACCAGGCTAGACAGGACCCAGCCTGGATGTGGGGCACTGGTGATTTGGAGAGGGTGTGCTGGGGAGGACCACCAGTACAGCACCACAGAGACAGTGGGGGTCAACACACCTGGGGGTGGTAGGGGAGATAGAGGCACTCTGGTACAAGCCACTCCAGTTACCAGGCAATTGGGAATGAACTCTTTTCTGTCTAAGAGGGCTGAAGGCTCGGCAGCTCAGCTGAAGTGCATTTACACCAATGCATGCAGCATGGGCAATAAGAAGGAAGAGCTGGAAGCTGTCATAGGGCAAGGAGCCTATGATGTCGTTGCCATCATGGAAACATGGTGGGATGACTCATATAACTGGAGTACAGATATGGTGGGGTACAAACTCTTCAGGAGGGATGGGAAGGGAAGGAGAGGAGAGGGGGTATCCCTCTTTGTAAGGGAGGACTTGGACACTGTTGAAATGGATTGTGGTGATGAGGAAATTAAATGCCTGTGCGTTAAAATCAGAGGAGCCCATAAGAAGGTAGATTTTGTGATGGGAGTCTGTTACAGACCACCCAGCCAAGGAGAAGCAGCTGACAAGCTCTTCTATAAACAGCTGGGGTTAATCTCTAGATAGATGCCTCTTGTTCTTATGGGAGACTTCAATCTTCCTGATATCTGCTGGAAGTACAATAGAGCAGAAGGGAAACAGTCTAGGAGGTTCCTGGAGTGTGTGGAAGACAACTTCCTTGCACAGCTGGTGAATGAACCAACAAGGGAAGGTGCCCTCCTGGACGTGCTCTTTGTGAACAGGCCTTGTGGGGGATGTGGCAGTAGTAGGATGCCTAGGACTAAGCGATCATGAGATGATAGGGTTTTCTGTTCTAGGTGAAGTTAAGAGAGTGGTTAGCAGGACAGTAGCATTAAATTTCCAGAGGGCAGACTTTGAACTCCTCAGAAGGCTGGTTGGCAAAGTCTCATGGGAGACAGTGCTTAAGGGCAAGGGAGCCCATGAGGGCTGGGAGCTCTTCAGAAAGGAGATCCTAGCAGCTCAGGAGAAAGCCATCCCCATGTTCAGGGAAAAAAAAGGCAGGGGAAAAAACCAGCTTGGTTGAACAGGGAGATCTTGAGTGATATCAAGAAGAAGAGGAATGTTTATGGGCTCTGGAAGAGGGGACAGGCCTCTTGGGTGGACTACAGGAGGGAAGTGAGATTGTGTAGAGAAAAAGTCAGAAGGGCTAAGGCTCAACTAGAAATCAGATTGTCAAAGTCGGTGAAAGATAACAAAAAATCTTTCTATAAATAATAAAAGGAGGACTAGGGAGACCATACAGTCCCTATTGGACGCAGAAGGAACAACAGTGACAGGAGATGAGGAAAAGGCTGAGGCACTTAATGCCTTCTTTGCCTCCATCTTTAACTGTAAAGAAAATTGTTCCCTCTGTGTACAAACCCGGGAACTGGAGGAGCAAAATGAGGCTCCCATGGTCCAAGAGGATGTGGTCAGAGCCTTGCTAGCCCGACTAGACACCCACAAGTCTCTGGGGCCAGATGGGATTCACCCAAGGGTATTGAAGGAGCTGGTGGATGTGCTGGGCAAACCCCTTTCCATCATCTTCCAACAGTCCTGGAAGACTGGGGAAGTTCCACTGGACTGCAGGCTGGCTGATGTTGTGCCCATCTACAAGAAGGGTCACAGGAAGGATCCAGGGAACTACAGGCCTGTCAGTCTGACCTCAGTGCCAGGGAAAGACACGGAACAGGTGATCTTGAGTGCTGTCATGAAGAACATGCAAGAGAACCAGGTGATCAGGCCCAGTTAACACGGGTTCACAAAAGGCAGGTATTGCCAAACTAACCTGATTGCCTTCCATGACAAAGTGACTCGGCTGCTGGACGAGGGAAAGGCTGTGGATGTATCTTCCTGGACCTCAGTAAAGCCTTTGACAGTTTCTCACAGCATTCTGCTTCGGAAACTGTCAGCCTCTGGCCTGGACAGGAGCACACTCTCCTGGGTGGAAAACTGGCTGGATGTCCGGGCCCAGAGAGTGGTGGGAAATGGTGTTAAATCCAGCTGGAGGCCAGTTACAAGTAGGGTTCCCCAGGGCTCAGTGCTGGGTCCAACCCTGTTCAATGTCTTTATCAACAACCTGGATGAAGGCATCAAGTGCACCCTTAGCAAGTTTGCAGACGACACTAAGCTGGGTGGAAGTGTGGATCTGCTGGAGGGTTGGGAGGCTCTGCAAAGAGATCTGAACAGGCTGGACCACTGGGCAGAGTTCAATGGCATGAGGTTTAACACGGCCAAATGCCGTGTCCTGCACTTGGGAAACAACAACCCTAAGCAGAGCTACAGACTAGGAGAAGTCTGTCTAGAAAGCTGCCTGGAGGAGAGGGACCTGGGGGTGTTGGTTGACAGCTGACTGAACATGAGCCAGCAGTGTGCCCAGGTGGCCAAGAAGGCCAATGGCATCTTGGCCTGTATCCAAAATGGCGTGACCAGCAGGTCCAGGGAGGTTATTCTCCCTCTGTACTCAGCACTGGTGAGACCGCTCCTTGAAACCTGTGTTCAGTTCTGGGCCCCTCACCACAAGAGGGATGTTGTGGCTCTGGAGCGAGTCCAGAGAAGAGCAACGAAGCTGGTGAAGGGGCTGGAGAACAGGCCTTATGGGGAACGGCTGAGGGAGCTGGGAGTGTTTAGCCTGGAGAAGAGGAGGCTGAGGGGAGACCTCATTGCTCTCTACAACTACCTGAAAGGAGGTTGTGTAGAGGAGGGAGCTGGGCTCTTCTCCCAAGTGACAGGGGACAGGACAAGAGGGAGTGCCCTCAAGCTCCACCAGGGGAGATTTAGGCTGGACATTAGGAAAAAATTTTTCACAGAAAGAGTCATTGTTCACTGGAACAGGCTGCCCAGAGAAGTGGTTGAGTCACCATCCCTGGAGGTGTTTATAAGATGGGTGGACGAGGTCCTAAGGGGCATGGTTTAGTGTTTGATAGGAATGGTTGGACTCAACGATCCAGTGGGTCTCTTCCAACCTGGTTATTCGGTGATTCTGTGACTCTTGTTCTCCTGACTCCAGTGAAGTTAACTTATAGGAGATAAAGACAAGGAGCAGCAACAGTTTCCTCCCTGTGAATCAACTCTGGAACCCACATAACTGTTTTGTATGGATGTTTACCCAATAAAACAACCAAGGTTGCCTGCATATTTGCAGCACATTTGCTAATACCAGCTAAGCCTCAGACTCTCTTGGTCTCTCCAACATCACTTGCTTCAGGAGTCTCCCACAGTCAGGGCCTCCTGAATTAAGCAGGGGATGAGATATTGGTCTCATAAACCAGTAGTGCTGCTGCTGAGCCAAATGGAAAGACTCTCTAAATATTTAAAGAGAGGTTTCAGTGGGTCTGAGATAAAGTCACTTCCCGCTGCAGATTCACAGTGCATCAGATGACAGAAACCCTGGTGTCCTGCAGAGATCATATAACTGAGGATGTGAGAAGTGAACCAGACCCAGGGTCCTCCCTGCATCCAGAACAACATCCTCTGCCTTCAATCAGACGTGAATTCTGCCTGGCTGGCCATGCCAAGACCTATGTGTGTGTGTGTAAACCCCAGGAACTATGTCTCTTTGCCTCCTGCTCAAAAAGATTCATTGGATGCAGCACCAAGCTCACCTCCCGCTGTGCTTTAACTGCAGATTACAAACCTCATCTCTCCCCTTTATGTTGCCATTGGAGGAGGCAATGAAGCACAAAGAAAGTTCCTGCATTTCGGGGCCAAATCTCACACAATTTCCTGTTTCCTACAATTTTCAAACTGACATGGCAGCTAGCATTTCTTTCTCATGACAGTTGTTGCTTCTGGCCAAAAGTTATCAAGCAGCAAGGGAACCCAATCCTGGGGTAATCCCAGCAGGGGATCCTGTGCCCAGCTCTGCTACAGGCTGGCCTGAGATGAATCATTTTTTTCCAGAGACCAGAGATCATGGGTTTGTCCATTGGGGTTGCCCCTCCGCTTCTGCTTCCTGTTTTGGGAGATGTTGGAGGGGAAAGTTTTTCTCCCAGCTACCATGGTCTTTTGGGGGACTGAGTCTCAGAACAGAAAGCAGCAGCCTTGAGGCGCATAATGTCTCCCAAAATGGCACAGACTGGGAGAAGCGTCTACTCTCCAGCATCACATCTGCTCAGCCAGGTTCTCAAATGTTGGCCCCAGACCACATCTGCTGCCGGAGGAAGACCTTGTGCTGGGCCTGCATGGCCCCCAAAAGGTGTGCAGCCACACAGGCACTGAGTGTGGGCATCAGTGCTATTAAAGCTCACTGTTCAAGCTCAATTTTAAGGCTTGGGACCTATTTTGGCAATTTTTATTAGATCACAGCTATCAGATACAAATTAGAAATTGTCCTGGGCACAGTAACCAGGCACTGGGACCTGATGGCTGACCCCCTTCCTGCCCCACAGAGGCTTCCCGGGAAAGGAGAGAGTTCATGCTCTGCAGGACCACAATATTTTGATTTTCTGTCTGCAGGGCAGCTGCTTCAATCCAGATCTCTCTCAGGTGAGTCCTTCCTGGACCTTCTGCAATAGTTTCCACAGCAATCGCTGTCACACAGCCATCCCCTGGGTGTTTTCCAGCCACCCCCTGCCATGGCAGCACACATGCTATCCCAGTGCAACGGGCTCACCAAACCTCCATGCCCAGAGATGAGAGGTACCTAGGAAAGCAGGAAGACAAATGTCCCTTCTGCAAGGTTCAAAGAGGCTTTGGGGTGAGTAAGGAAGCCCGTGTCTCCCAGTCCCTAGGCAGGGACTCACAACCATCATACTGAAGATGCTTGACAATGTTAGTGTCTCCTACGAGCACCACAAACCCCACGCCAGGGAATGCACTTCACTTTGGGCACGATGCAGGATGATAGAATCATAGGGTAGTTTGGGTTGGAAGGGATCTTAAAGATCATCTAGTTCCAAACGCCCTGTGATAGGCGGGGACACGTCCCACTGGATCAGGCTTCCCAAGTCCCCATCCAATCTGGCCTTGAACACCTCCAGGGATGGGGCAGCCACAACTTCCCTTGACAACCCATTCCAGTGTCTCGCCACTCTCAGGGTGAATAAATTCTTCCTAATGTCTAGTCTAAACTCTCCAGTTTACACCCATTCCCCCTAGACCTATCACCACAAGCCTTTGTAAACAGACCCTCCCCAGCTTTCCTGTAGCCCCTTCAAGTACTGGAAGGTCTCTATAAGGTCTCCTTGGTGCTTTCTCTTCTCCAGGCTGAACAACCCTAACTCTCTCAGCCTGCCCTCATAACAGAGGTGCTCCAGCCCTTGGATCATTCTTGTAGCCTCCTCTGGACACATTCCAACAGCTCCATATCCTTATGTTGAGGATTCCAGACCTAGACACAATACTTCAGATGAGGTCTCACAAGAGCAGAGTAGAGGGACAGAATCATCTCCCTCGACCTGCTGGCCATACTTCTTTTGATGCAGCCCAGGACACGGTTGGCCTTCTGGGCTGTGAAGACACATTGCCAGCTCATGATATGAGCACGGCAAGCCCACACCTCATCATGACAGCCTGTCCTTGGCAGTGCCCTGCTCACAGGGCACAGCTTTTAGGAGGCATCTGCTCCATCCCTAACACTGGGTTTCCAAGGCTGCAATGGAGGACAGACACATCATGTATGTTACACAAAACCATGGGGCAGCAAGGAGTGGGTGCCCTATCCACTGATCCATCTAGACATCAGTAAAAATTCTGGACATCAGAAAACTATTTTTCACAGAAAGGGTCACTGGACACTGGCATAGACTTCCCAGGGAGCTGGTGGAGTCACCATCCCTGGAGGTATTTAAAAGACTGGTGGATGAGGTGCTGAGGGACATGATTAGTTATTGATAGGAATGTTTGGGTTCGATGGTCCAGTGGGCCTTTTCCAACCTAGTGATTCTGTGGTTCTGTGATGTGACTCTGGAGCTCAGGCCTTCTGCAGGGACAAACCTAGGTCAGACCATGGAATCATAGAATCTTAGAATCATAGAACAGTTAAGGTTGGAAGGAACCCTAAAGATCACCTAGTTCCAACGCCTCTGCCACGGGCAGGGACATCCCACTACATCAGGCTGCTCAAAGCCTCATCCAGCCTGGCCTTGAACACCTCCAGGGATGGGGCAGCCACAGCTTCCCTGGGCAACCTGTGCCAGTGTCTCACCACTCTCATGGTGAAGAAATTCCTCCTTATGTCTAGTCTAAATCTGCCCCTCTCCATTTATACCCGTTCCCCTTTGTCCTATCACCACAGCACTTTAAGAACAGTCTCTCTCCAACTTTTCTGTAGCTACATTCAGGTACTGGAAGGTCATTATAAAGTGTTCTTGGAGCCTTCTCCTCTCCAAGCTGAACAGCCCCAACTCTCTCAGCCTGTCCTCATAGCAGAGGTGCTCCTCTGAGCATCCTTGTAGCCTCCCCTGGACCTGCTCCCACAGCGCCTTACGCTGAGGCTTCCAGACCCGGACACAGCCCTCCAGACGTGCCCGCCCTGGCTCCCTGCCCTCCGCAGGGGCTTCTCCCCGGCCCGGGAGGGGGATTTCTCGCGGTGTCCCGCGGGGAGGCGGGCGCTGCCCGGCCGCGGGGCTCCCCCGGGCTCCTCCCCCGCGCCCTCCCCTTATAGCGCGGCTGCCCCGGGCCCGGCCGCTCGCCGCCCGCCGCGCCGCACGGTGAGTCCTTCGCGCCTCCCGGCTCCCCGCTCTCCCCTTCCCCCTGGGGCTGCTGTCTGGCCGTCTGTCTGTCTGGCCGGCCGTCTGTCTGTCTTTCTCGCTTTCCCCGAGCTTCTATCTCCCTCCCGCCTCACTTAGCGAGCGCTTGTTGTGTCCGAGAAAGGAGTGCGGGGAAATAAGTGGAAGGTGTGAAAGGAGGGATTCCTGGACGAAGGGGCTGATTTCAGCCCCACCTTGTAATTACCAGAATAAAGCATAAATCGAGCTGCTGCTCCAGACATCGCAGGGCTGGGGACTGCAAGGGCTGGAGAAGAAATCTTGCAAGGAGTGGCTGAGGGAGCTGGGGGTGTTTAGCCTGGAGAAGAGGAGGCTGAGGGGAAACCTCATCGCTCTCTACAACTACCTGAAGGGAGGTTGTGGAGAGGGAGCTGGGGTCTTCTCCCAAGTGACAGGGGACAGGACTAGAGGGAATGGCCTCAAGCTCCACCAGGGGACATCAGGAAAAGAAATTTTCATGGAAAGGGTCATTGGGCACTGGCAGAGGCTGGCCAGGGAGGTGGTGGAGTCACCGTCCCTGGAGATGTTTAATAGACAGGTGGATAAGATACTGAGGGACATGGTTTAGTGTTTGATAGGAATGGTTGGACTCGATGATCCAGTGGGTCTTTTCCAACCTTTTCCTATGATTCTATGAATATGTATCCAGCAATTGCATTTTGATAGCTGGATCTGATTTCTGCTGCTCATCTCTCAAATGTCAGGGTGTGAACATAGGCTGTGAGCGGTGATTCCTCCCCAACCCCTTCTCCAAAATCTGTTCATAGATGTTGGGCACCAAAGCATCCTAAACCCAGATCAGGCACCAGGATCCAGACTCAGCGTGATGCTTTCCACACGCTCCTCTTTGTTCAGAATGAAGTGATTTTCTCCCAAATCACAGGGAAATAATTGGATTATGACTCATTCAACTGTACTGTGCTGGAAAAATATCATTTTGGTGCCTGCATCCTGGATGGTCTCAGGCAGCTTCTGTATCCTGAATGCTGCCGGGGTCACTGGGCCAAGCTGGTGCACTTCTGCATCACCATGGTCATAGTTTGTGACTATTTTTCCCTCCAGTCATGGAAGTCCCACTGCCCCTAGGACCTGCCTTTTCCCAAAGTATAGAAGAGCCTGTTGAAATTTTCTCTTATCCTTGAGCAGCATCCCCACGTCCACTGTGTCAGCTCCTCAGGTACAAATTGTCAGTTAAGATCCTCAGTGTGTTTAATGTAGGACTTCTTCTTGAGGCTGCTGCAAAGTAAGGAGACTTTTTGTGAGTGGAGCATATTGCTTATCTAGAAGCCATGGTCACTTGTCATCATACCCAAGTTCGGAGTAGAAAATGACTGTGAAGACAGAGTCATTTTCCAAAGCCTTTAACCACCTGCCCCCACCAAGGGACCTTGAGCTTTCCCAGTTCCAATACAGCCGATAAAACAGAAGCAGAGAGCTTTGGAAAACTCCAGTTTGGATTTGCTTCAGTCACTCACTCTGTAAAAAGAGTACTGGGAAGCCAAATAGTCTGAAAGTGCCAGCGGACATGAGTGTTCCGGGAGCTCTAGGTCTGGCTCCCAGGGAATTTGTGTGTTGTCTTGGTTGCTGTTAGCTCTAGCAGTGAATTTTGGAAACTCCAGGCATGAATGCAGAGTGTCACTTTAGGGGTAGTAATAGGAAAACAAAATCCTTGACAGCAGCATCTGTTTTTCTCTTTCAGCAGCAGCAGTTTAAAATGATACTATCCAGATTTGAAATGAGAAAAAAAGGAGCATATTACACTGCATTTTCTCTGCTTTTCCTCAATAACAATATTTATATGTAATTTTCTATTTTGCTGTTCGAAAAGTTCTCGCTAGCAACAGGAGACACTGGTTTACAGAACCATTTTCAGTTGTGCCTCGGTAATTTAGGGAAACTAGTTCTCATTTAAAAATGATGGAGGCACTGTGTAGCAATATCTATGCTGTTCTAAGTCCGGTGACAACATGTTTTAATGCTCATTTAAAGTATCCCATGCTAGGTGAGGTGCCTTGGGCTCTTATGCCTGGTCTGCCCCAGCCCTTTGGAGATGCCCAGCAGAGCTAAGGAACATGAATTGGGTCCACTGAGGAGGCTCTGGTCCTGCTTTACTTCTTTACTGGAGACATAGGTTTTGTTTCCCCTCAGTTTTGACCCCATTAGGACCAGAGCTTGGCCACTAGCAGGACAGTGCTGGACTTCATGGGGTGGTTGGTGTCCCATAGGTGTCCACAGGCAGAAGCATGGATTTGAGCAGCACAGTAAAATTTGAAGGTGGGAGCGTTGGTAGCCCAGTTCATCTATGAACTGTGATTTCCCAGGCAGAACCCAGGGAACTCCTAGCTTCATGGTGTTTTGCTAACAAAAACTGGTAGGAAAGACCTCCTCCCTAGGAGGGCTTCCCAACTTGCAAATATTGGAGCTGCATCTCTGTAGGCTCTTTGCTTTGATTTATTAGCAGCTTATTTAGGTGTCACCACATAGCCTGAGGTACACTAAACTCAGACTGGCGGTGCTACTGTACTGCTTCAAAAGATGGTTTGATCCAGTGTGGTTTTTCTCATGTGGGCAGGAGTGACCCCGCTGCCATGGAGAATGAGGAGGGGGAAGAAAAAGCTGGTGCAAATGCAGAGAACAAACTTTGGAAAATATCTCTGGATTTCTGAGAGGCTGTGGGAGAGTAGGGTATTTCCACTACACTGAGACTTAAATCCTTGTGACCTAGGATATCAGCAGGCTGGAGACGGCTAAAAATCCAAACAAATGCTTGCTAATGCTGGCAGCAGGTCAGGAAAAAGTCATAAAGAAAAAGATCAGCAAAAATTTCAGAATAGGGGAAATTAGTAAATCTCTTCCCCTGAGTGCTCTCTGGCAAAGCACAAATGACCCCTCATGAATAAGGTCATTTCTAAGAATGCAGCATGAGGGATGTTTGCTCCTAGGAGGAAAATAAGAAAGTGGGAAGCCACCATGCCCAGCATCTGGATTGCATCCTTCTGTGTCGTGGCTCTGCTCCAGCTGTCTTCCCTTGCCCTTTCTGCCCATTATGGGTGTGCACTGTGATCAGCACCGTGTAGAAAGCTCGTTGGGTCCCTCTCCTGCAGTGCCAACAGTCAACAACATGCTGTCCTCATGGCATAGAGCCTCTGTACAGGGCAGCACAGGAAACCAGAACACAATATACTGTGTCAGAAATAATTGGAGCTAAAGAATACCCCACCACAAACTACAGTGCTGCATAATAAGAATGATGATTGTGATGATGGTAACAGTAAATTAGTAATAATAATGAATTGGGACCTATGCCAAGTCTTGACCTTAAATCGTAAAATTTGCCAAGATTTTAATTCAAGCTCTATACCTGGGCATTGATTAAGCGTTTCCCAAAGTGTTAACTGCTAAAATAATTAGGAGCCTGCTGCAGTTCTTACAAGTTTTGATTTGAGAGCTCCTGGCATGTCCTGTCTGCCCTAGCGGGCAGGAGCAGGTGCTGGGGCAAGGGGAAAGGAGCAGCACCAGCATGGGCATCTCCTGCCTGTGGCCTCCAGCTGTAAACGGTGCCACCTCCTTTTAGCTCAGTGTTTTTTATATAAAGTGGGGGATTTTCTATAAGGAAATTTCTTTTAGGCATTTCTTACAGGAAGTGTTTGGCCGTCTAGTGGTAAAGAGAAGAAATGGTACCGCTTGTCATAAGCAACCTAGGCTGCATTTCAAGGCCGAACTGGGAGCTGGGGTTTACTGGTGTTCTCTGCTGCAGGGACAGTCATATGCAACAGTGGCAAACTGATAAATGCTGAGTGAGCATTCAAGTTGGCCAAATGTGAGTGAGCTTGGCAGCTATTTGCACTGGCAGCCTCACTCAGATGCTTAACTCCTTGGTGCTCATTAGTTCGAGATGATAAGCACACCCTGACATGCCAATATTGCCAGCAGTTCTCATGCTGCTGATTTGCAGCCCTGGGCAGAAATACTGGAGTGGATTTTATCTTTCTTCTGATTTGGCTGTGGGATATTTTTAGGCCAGTCAGGGCATAGGGGCAGGCTGCTGCTGGTGGCTCCATGCGCTCAACAGAGGGACCGTAAGTTCTCACTCAGGTTGCAGCCCCGTTCTGCATGCACTCAAACCCCTACACCCCTCCCAGGCATCACCAGACCCCACACCGCACCCTTTCAGAGCATTACCAGGGTGAAGTTCTTCCAGCCTTTAAAAACTAAGCTTTTAACCAGCTTAATTGTTCCTTTATGGACTCCTTTATGTGTAATGTCATTTCAATGGTTTTCAAAGATACATGACATTTATCTTAGAGTTGAAGAAGCAGCAAAACCTTTTTGAAATCCACTTTGCTGATAGTTATTCATCAAAATAGAAGACTCTGAAAGTCATCTTTGTCTATAGGAAAGGAAAAGGTACTTTCTCTGTTTAGAAACAACAACAAAAACCCCAATGAGTGCTCTGTTTGGAATAATAGGAGACAGAAAGGAGTCAGCTGAGTCTGTGCTTGAACAAACAGGAAGGAAGAGATTTGGCAGAATTATTCTAAACATACCATCATCATACTGGGAAATGCAGGCTAGGAAAACAGCCCTACAGAAAAACTGGGAAAGTCCCGAGCACTTACAGAAAGCCCTTGTTGCCATGATATTTTTCTGTAATGCAAATGTATCAAAAAGGAGCTCTTTTCCACTGTTTTTAGGATTCTAGTGGGTCATCCTGACTAGAGTAGCCAGAGTGAACTGCAAGGGGTTTTCCTCCCTTCCCAGGCAGTGTGCTAGGGGAAGAGGTAGGTGCGTAGCTTCAACACTAACTCACTGCTGCTGGGCAGCTCTGCCAGTCGGGCCCCCTTTGCTTGCCCACACAAATGGCCCCACAGCCCTGGGGCACGAGGGCTTTGCTGTGCAGCGACCCGATGCCTCTTGGCAGCCACCACAGTCCCACTCAGCCGTAGCAGCACCTTAGGTTTAGCTTCGCACTTTGTCCTGCGTCACAGAGCACCGGTTTAGCTGAGGGCCAGCCAGATCATGCACACCCACGCCCCTTTCTCTTCTTCCTAAAGAAGTTTTCATCTTCATTGTGTCTTAAAAGCAATAGCATTACTAATCCTGAATGTACTAAACCTGGCAGCCACAGCACAGAGAAGGAAAGCTTTTCAGCGATGCCAGCCTCTAAGCACTCTCTATGCCACCTGGCTGCTAACCCTAAATTGATTTTTTGAAGCTTTCCAAGGTGCCAGGGGCCAGCAGGAGGAATCACAATTAAAATGAAAAGCCACGGTATCCCAACCAGTTTGTCCAGAAATTAGTATCATGGTTTGTATCAGCATGATACCTCTTAACAGCATAAACTTAACTAGAGTATTTGAAGATCACCCCATTGTGGCCTTATAGCTGAAGTCCAAATTCTTCCTTTATTTAACAGCCTAATTCCTCTCCTCTTATGCAGTACAAGTAAGCCAGAACTTCTCTCACAGGTCCTCATGAAGAAGTTCACTGGTCTCCCAGAAGGTCATTTAAAAACCACATTGTTAGAACAAGGACCGGAAGCTATGAGTCACTTTCTTTATTTATAATAATTATATAATTGCAATCATTATAGATATGAATGTAATTATGCAAATAAATCCATAGCAATATATTAAATGATACATGTAAAAAATCTGAATACGAATTTTGCAATTATGTTGTTACAATAACAAATTTCTATCATTAGTTCATAAAATTTCCATCAGAGGGGCAAGCAGGAGTCTTGGTGGTGGAGCAGGGCTGTGGCAGGATAATGTATGTTTAAATAAGGCTAAACCACATTCATCCTCTTGCCTTGCTCTTATTTCAGCCAAGCGAGAACTGCTCTCCTGGCAGCAGCCCTGGTCACTGATTTCATTTAGCACCTTTGGGATAAGTCTCATCTGGTTAATCCCTCCTGTCAGAACCTTCCCCCCCTCTACCACCCCATTTGATTATCTTTTCATTCTGCATAAGCCACATCCTGCGCTACAGTCCCACATTTCAGCATAAACAGATGGGTCAATAATTGTAACCAGCCATTGGAAAACATCCTACGAGTTACAATGAAGCTGCAGCAAACTATGCAGAAGTTTCCTTGTGTAGGGATGCTGTAGTCACCCTGGGGCTCTTTTCAAAATGAGGTTACGTAGACTGTGAGTGTATTTGAAGGGTCTGAATGCATCCCTGAGCTTGTGTCTACCACTGTAAGGAGGCAGGTAGCATGTGGAGGGTTGAAGTTGTGCTTTTAACTGGGATTTTGGGGCTTAAAGTGAGAAGTCTAGTGATGCTCATATCAGGAGATACTGCTGTGCTTCCTACACTCCCATCCTTTCAAACATGTTTTTCACATTTCTGGTGTTTCTGAACTCTCAGCCACCTTGTCGGGGACCTCTTCACAGTAAAGCTAAGAATTTTGTTACTGAGTTCAGTGAGGACATAGTTAAACCAGCACAACTTTTGCTCAGTTGGACTAATTCCTTAGTAAAGGTTGCCACATACCTGGCTTGGTAGGCTCATCTCATTTTCACGCTGTGCTTGCAAACTTAGCGTGCAAGGAGCTACATGGCTACTTCCACAAGTAGCCATGGATCTGCAGCCAGATGAGCAGAGATCACCAAAAACAGGTCCTGAGGAAGGTTATAATTAATCCCAGTGCCATATAAGAGTAAAGGAATTTTGGGGTTGCTTTCAATAGGCACAGGACACTTCTCCCACCTACCCACTTTTGTGTGCAGCATCCCATAGGGGAGCCCTGCTCTCCTCTATCCAGACAGGATCAAGGTCTCAAACCAGGCCACCTGAATCACCCTTAGAATCACTCATTGATTTTCAAGAAGTTATTTTTTAGACCAGAGAGCGTCTTCTGTCTCTCAGCTACCTGAGGTGACATCGCTTAGGAGCTCTCCTGCAGAGCTGGGCTCATACCAGAAACATGTAGCACTCCCCACACCACCCACACAGGGACAAGTCATTAGAGATATCTTCTTTTTAATGGGAATACACCTTGCCACATTACGCCATGGTAGTTTTTATGCAAACTGTTGTAATCTGACCAGTTCTTTCTGAAATTTACAGGCTAGAAGGAAATGATGAAAATGTTACCTTTTTTCCAAAGTGGTCCTACTGGAATCCGCAACGGATCAGAGGCTTGTATTGGTGTAAACAGGCGGCTTGCAAACCCTTTGACATCAGTAGCTGAGCAAGTCCCTGACTGTCCTGAACCTTCTAGAGACAAGTTCTGGTCCAGGGACCAGGAGAAGATGAGTGAAAGGCCAGAGACAGCCTGCAGACCCTCACGTGCATCTTCCATCACGAGCACTGAGAGCTACGCCTCTGCTGGGGACAGCCCAGAGAAGGTGAAGAAAGGAATAAAGGAAATTCTTACAAGTGCATTTAAGAAGAAGAAAAAAAACAAGCCACCCAGTGGTAAGTGCTCCTCCTTGCCCCACCTCATAGGCCATAGTTACCTCTAGAGGGGCTGCATGAGTTGGAGAACTGTCCTCTTGAGAGGGCATTGACAGATTTAAGGGACTTACCCAAGGAGTCTGGGGAGACATGGGCTGAGGGGGGCATGACCTCAAGTCCTAATCCTTTAGTAACAACATCACTCTCCTTGAGGAACCACCAGTTTGCAGGTTTTCTAACCAAAACAAAATTTATTTCTGCCTCTAATGGTGGCACAGAGATCTATGGGTGGGCAAGAAACTAAGGCATACTTCTCTGCTCTGTTCCTCCATGAAACCACCACCCTATGAAATCTCCTCTTCCACCAGGGACAGCAGTGAGCACCATGTGTAGGTCTTTCCCAGGGGCTGATAAAAACAGATCCTCCAGTTGCAGGCACCATCCCTGCAGGGTGCTTAAAGAGGCATAAAAATACCTGCTCAGAGAAACCTAGAACTGGAGAGGAAAGTGCCCCTTGGCACTCCCAAGGTTCACCTGCCACCTCAGGTGATGTTATCTCATTACCTGATTCATAAACTTAGCAAGCTCTGCTTTAAAATAAGCTCATTTTTCAGTCTTACCTCCTTTACTGAGGGGCTTTCCCATAGTCTTATTGATTTCACTACAAATTATCTCATTTCCAGGCAATCCTTTACCTGGCTAATCGCCTTCTCTTTCTCCATGTGTCAAATATTTTCCCTAAGTGATGGTTTTCCTTCTCATCCTTGAATTTACTCAGCTAGATGAGCCGATTCTACTGAAAGCAGACTGTTTGTGCCTTTGTTCTTACTGCTGCATTGCCCCATTCCCAATGTCTTTTTTTATAATAAAGCAGTCATGATTGCAGAAATGAGATACTACCAATGTCTGGTACAATATGCTGTCATTTTCCTATCTCACTTGAACATTCCTCACTGGATACATCCTGGGGTCATATCTGACTTTTTTGCCATCATCTCACAATGATTTACTAATTCTCCAGGCATCTGTCTTTCTCCCCCATCTCAAGCTGATTCACATCCAGCTTGCAGCAGAAAATCCTATTTGTTGCTAAGTAACTTTTGTTCTATTGAATTTGTATCTTATACTTTGTGATATTAAATTTCAACCCATCTACCATTCGAGTTATCCCATTGTTCCTGTATAATACACCAAGCCCTCAGTTTCGATAATGTCTCTGAACTTTGTGTAATCAGCAGATGCTGATAGGGCACTCCCATCTTTTGTGCCACGGGCTCCAAGGAGAATATGAAGTAAGATGAGTTTCATGAATAATGTAAACTTTCTCCACCCAAGGTTTTCAATACAAACCGTACACACCCGAAAAAACCCTAATTTGGGAGTATTACTTCACCAGTTTAACTAATAATTTTCTAGATTGCATAGGATCAGGTGACTGGTTATAGTTCAGATAGGATAATTCAATTGTATTTATCTTGACCGTTAAATATATCCTGCAAAAAATTTCACAGGGGGAATTGTGCTGTTTCTAGAAAATCTATGTGATATTTCTTCTAGCACATCGTATTTAGCAGCATATTTCTGTCTACATTACTTCTGCCTGCTTCTTACTTGAGGAAGGGGGATAATAAGTAAATAAATAAATAACAAATAAATAATAAATAAAACCCCCCAAATCTAAATTTTTTAAAATTGAGTAGCTTATGAATATTTGTCCATATGAAACACACTGGTACAGGGTATTCAAATTTCCATTTTCCCAGTTAGAGGCTGGCTAGAAGTAATCTGATCTTTAAATAAAATGAAAGATTTTCTGTATGCTAAAGGAGCCTAAAATCAAGCCGTATAGAAAGACAAACATTTTTTTAATAGTATTCCAGAGCCATGATTTTTTATAAAATAAAAATTTAAATATTCACTATTGGGTAAAGAAAGGCTTTTCTTTTTTTACCAGTCAAACAAATCATGGATCTCCTTGAAGAGCAAAAGCTTTGTGATGCTGCTCAGCATCTGATTGTCCTGGAGAAGAGCCTGTCTAGCAAAAGTGAGGTGGGACTGAATGCCAGCCAGCAAGACGTCGAGTCCATCTACGAAGTTCTGAAGCACAAAGTCTTCAGCATCTTGAAAGACTCCATCCTTCTCGCAAGAACAAACCTAGAACTGGTGCAGCAGGCAGTAGAGGCACTGAAAGAGCAGGAGAAAGAAGATCAGAACTATGCATCGGAGAATCCACCTGACCAAAACAAGCAATTTAGACCTAGAAAATGGAAAGAGCTTTGGATGGATACAGTAAAGGAGTCAGTGGAGACTCAAATGAAAGACACAAGTCGTACTCCTAAAACTGAGAACCTCTCTACAGTTGGCCAGAACCTCCTGCACATGGGGAAGACAATGAAAGAGGACTTGACAGTAGTTGTAAAGTACATTAAACAGCTTTATCCTCCTGAGTTTAGTGTGTTCAGCACATATGCAGAACTCTACCACAATTATTTTGCCTCCCAGGCAAAGAAAAATGCCGAGTCTCATCTGGAAGACAAGGATATATACCTTCTCCTCTCCTGGGTACACAACATTTATCCAAAGTAAGTGAGGCTTTCACACATCTTTATCCCTGGTGATCACTGTAAGTTCACTGGCTGCAAAACCAGACGGTTGCTTGGTGTATGAATCAATATCACTGCAATGCAGTCTAGTCTGTGGCTTGGTTTTGGTGTCACTGGTGTCGTGCAGATGGCCAGGAGCGTTGGGAAGGGACACTCTCAAGGTGGCTACTCTGTAAGAGAAGGTCTGACCCCACCGTTTAGGTCAACAGACAGACACACAGGTGTTTAGGGTTTCACTTATGGGGTAAATTGGGCAGGTTCATTGTGCCAGTCTCTACTCCAGTTGCAGATCTGAACTCATTCTTGGAAAATTTGGAAATTTCAGCCATCTGGACCAGAGGGCAGACAATAAATAGAAAAAATCTGTGGTGCGTTTATCCTGGGATATTGCTTAGGCATTGCCCACAGTCTGTGCTTTCCGCAGTGTTAGGAGACCAAAGGGTGGGTTCCTGTGAGAGGACATCATCAACCAAAGGTTGCCCTTCATTATCACAAGCCCTGCATGTTATAGAACCCAAAATATTCTTTGTTGTGGCTTACAGTACTGGATGGGTAATTGAGGGCTCTCAATTCTTAGATGAAAACCAGTAAATAACACCAGCAGCATTTCTTCCACTGCTATAAAGTCATTCAACCTTCACCTCCACTTTTTCCTTCTCTTGTTTCACTGACAGAGTATAATGAGTCAGTGTTGATCCTGGAAGTTTTCCAGGGCCAGTGTTGTGCTCTCAATCAGGATATTCAGGCCTGAACTAGCATGTGTTTGGAAATCAGTAGCTGCAAGGAGCAGGGCTCAGCCAGAGCTAAGGACCGTGTTGGCTAGGGCAGCAGCTGCTTTGTGAGGTGTTCTCAGGAGCCGTGTCTAGGGGTCTGCTGAGGAAGCACCTCTCTTCATGGACAGCAGTGATGGGAGCAGCAAGGAGGAGCAGGAGATTTTCACATCAGCCTGGCTCTACCTTCCAGCATCATATCTGAAACAGTCCATGTGTGGGAAGCACAGCAGTGGAGCCCCATGGAGCTGGGTGATGCGCAAACACAGGAGTTGGATGATGCTCAGGGTGATTTTCTGCAGGCCCAGAGGGAGAGGCTATTTCCAAATCAGCCCCATCCCCACCCAACTTCTGGCCCAAGCCCCCACAGCTGGTCAGGTCCTTTCCCTCTAAGCTGCTTGGGACCTCCATGCTTGGCCAGCATGCGGTGGGGACATGTCAAGGAGGAATGAAACTGCCTGCTCCAATTCCCAGCTAGCCACAAAAGTGCCAGCTTCTCATCTGGTCATCTCTCTATATTGATGGAGGGGGGCTGTGCCCTGGGACTAGTCCCTCCTCCTGCTCTGGGTCCTCCATATGCAGCACAGTAGCTGGTGCGAAGAAGGTTGGGAGAACATGACTCAGTTCCCTGGGGCTGCTCAGGGTCTCGCCCTCACTGTGGTCTCAACATATTCAGCTCCTCAGAGTCCTGCCTGGTCTAAGGACAATGTACATTTCCATCTTTTTTTTCACTGATATTCTCAAAAACGTTTTAGTGATTTGCTTCACCAGCTGTCATGAATTACACTGCCCATGGAGAATGTGATTGTTTGGCTTTTTCATTCCAGAGATATGAGAAAAGATCATGCTTTAGCAGAGGAGTTGGAAAAAGTTAAGCTTGGAAGCCTTTTGCCATCAGATCTCATCAAAAAGCTTGAAAAGAAATACCTTGACAGTGAAGAGGTGAGAATCTGTTCAGTCCCTTCTCTTCCCATTACTGCTCTTCTATGACTTCTTGGAGGAGCTCTGGCTTGTTCTGCATGTACACTTATCAACTATGAGTCACATACACTTCTAGTTAGCCCTGGGAGCCATCAGAGGAGAATTGCTTTGTTGCTGCAAACCTCATGGTACGAAGATGGGGAAAATTCTTCATGAGTAACTTTCCAGTTGTCTGTTAAATTCCCAGAGGGATTTATTCTCCCTCTGGCAGATGTTGGACTCAGAATTACTTCTAGTCTCTGCAGCAATACCAAATTTTAGGTGAGTGCAAGGCATGAAGGTCTGTTCTTTGATGAGCAGTCACCTGCTCCACAGAAAATAACAGTTGGTTTGGGTTTTGGATCACTCTTTCCTTAACAGAAACAAGAAGCAACTTCTACAGTACTCCCATAGCTTAGCACTTTTGGCAATTTGGTCTGGAATTCCTGGAAAATGGGAAGACAAGTTCCAGATTTAGCTGTAGCCTTTGATGATTTGCAGATGGAAGGGGTGGAATGGAGAGCTGCAAAGCACATGAAAGATTCACTTGGTCATCAAAGGTAGTTGCCAGCCACTGTACAGACCATTTCCAAAGCCTTTCTGCGTAGCATGCATGCAAGAGGGGTCAGAGCAGAGAAAAACGGAGAACATTTTGTTTCACTCTCTAATGCTTGTAAGACGTCAGAAATGGTTATGAAAAGGATTGCAAAACCAGGCCCAGAGGGCATCACTGACCGGGACACAGGGACGATGTGTGGCTGGGGGAATTTAGGCTCTAGCACACACAGCTCCCTGTAACCTTTCTACCCACCACTCCCCTCCCCTACCTTCAAGATTGCCAGTGATGTAGTGGGAAGGGATGTAGCCTGAAATATTTGACTCACAATTGAACTGGATTTTTTGAGGGGATTGTCCTTGTTGCTGTGAAACTGTGGATAAGGCATCTTACAACAAAGAGCCTGTATTTGTCAGCCAGGGCTGAGGAAAAAGTTTGCCTGGCCAGACAAATAGTGGGTGGCAAATAAAACTTGGGTAGAGGAGGAGCTGCTACATCTACTTTGTGGTAAATGCTGTTGTTCTTCCTTCCCTAAAGGCTACTATCAAAAATTCACTGAACAAATGTTTAGATAAAGAAATTCAAAGATGGAAAGAAGACAAAGAACCAGAGAAACTAAATGGACATTTTCAGAGTGAACTACTAGGAATATTTGTTATTCAGGTAATAGAGATATAAATGAAAAATAAAAAATTACACCCTGCACATGTTTAGGATTTGAGACTAGCAATGGTCAACGTAGGAGGGCAAAATGCCAGGTCGCTTGTGTGGGGTGGTAGCAGAGGTGGATGGCGCAAGAGAGGCCACGCCCTTGGTCTGGCATGGTCCTGGTCTGACATTCACTGGATACAAACTCCTTTAAGCAAAATTAGCAGAAAAGCTGCCTTTGTTATTCCCTGTTCAGTCTCTTCTGCACCCCCAGCCAAAGCCAAGGCATTAAATGTTGGATTATCTGACAGTGGAGAGACAGGAAACAGGTTTAGCTGGGTGAGGAAGCAGTGCTGTGCTGTGACCCTGCTTGCTCCCAGGGTGGATGTCATGGGCAGAGCTGCTCCCAGTGCTCACGACCTTTCCCCACACTCAATTCTCTCCCTCTTCTGGCTGCAGATGATTAGCAGAGTTTATTTAAAAAAAAAAAAAAAAAAAAAAACAACTTTCATATATTGAGGTGGTTGTGCTTTATTTTTTTAATGCAAAAAAGGCAAAAACTCATGTCACTTTCCCACTTTCTCAACTGTTTTGTAGACTTTCTTTAATGCTTCATTCTTTTTCACCTCTATCCCTGTTTAAAAATGGTGTTCAAAATTGGCTTGAACCCACCAAATAAGTCTAGCTGTTTTGCAGGGTCCCTGGCGCAGTCACAGGGAAGGGTGCAGGAGACCTGGGCGCAATTACTGCAGTGAAGGGTCTGTGGCATTTTAACCTCAAACCTAGCGGACAGTATTTTAAATTGATCTTGTTTTTTTGTTTGTTTGTTAAGAGTATCTACAGCGGGCAGAAGCGAGCCAAAGACATCAACGTGGCAGTGGGTGAGGAGCTGTCGCATCGCCTGTCAAATGAACTGCTTGCCTTCCTGAAAAGGTGCGGTGAGGCAGCATTGGGCAGCAGGGCTGGCAGCACTGTCCAGGGCATGTGCTCATCTACCTCTCTTCTTTCCATCTCCCCTCCAGCTACAAGGATGCTTTTGAAGACTTTAAGGAGAAAGGCAAGAAGCACAGATACTATAAGCCTATACTTACTGCAAATATTAACAACTGCTGGAATTTTAGGTAAGAGTCCAAAAGAAAAGGCTTTGCTCTTTCCTCTACAGGCAGTGGACAATAGTACAATGGAGGGAGTAACTCCAGGGTGGGCAGATGAAGGCCCGTCTGCCTGCAGAGGAAGGTTTATATATATATATCTCTTTTAAGAACAGATTATTCACACCTTGCTGATATTTCCTTGCAGAGACTATGCAGAGAAGAATATGGAAGAGAAGGATGAGAATAAAGCCAGTATCCTCAGCACTCTTAGCAGTGTTGAAAACAGTGGTTTTGATGTGCTGCTTCAACCGCTGTTTGCACAGCTGAAGGTACTGTATCCACACCCAATACCCTCCAGCCCTATGGCTCACCCTGTGCCAGTGCCTGGCATGTTCTCCCGCTGTGCTATTGCTTGCTCAAACCCCTGCTTCAAATGCAGCTAAGTTCAGAAGGGCTGTGAGGCCCGTCACCTCTCAGCAGCAGTCAGAAAACTCCGAATCACCTCTCCTTGAACTTGTCCTCAAGCCTGCAGGGAAAATTGGCACAGCTACCTAGGCATGCCTGTGCAGATGGACATGAAGTGTGCTGATCATATCTGAAATAACTGCTGCAGGAGTCCCAACCTGCAAGAGTTTACGCTCCAAACTGTAGAAAGCAATCACAAATTACATGAACTGCAATTACACAGCTTTTGGCTTCTTCTTAAAGGTGACCTGGAAGGCACTTTTGGTTTCTTTGGGTTTTTTCCCCCCCTTTTTTATAGATATGTTCAGCCACAGCCTCTCCTGCTTTCTCTGTAGGGCCTTTTGGAAGGCCTCTGATAGCACAAGGGTGTTTTTTTAAATTTTCATGTTTATTTACTGTGACCAAGAATAATTGTAATTGAAAACATCTTATAGTGATTCTTTTTCTTCACTGATGGTTCCCTGGCTCTCTAATTGGACAAGGTGGTATGGACAAAGCATTAAAAATGTGGAAATAATAAAAGTGTCTCCTATATGAGCCTTTCAAGCCCTCAGTCTTCTTCATCATGAGGAACCAAGAACAGGTCACAAACAAAATACAACCCCTCAATTCCTCTTCCCTGTATGTCGTCATCATACATCCTTGCACAGGACTGCATGCTGCACTCTCACTATGTAGGATTATGTACATATAAAAGTACTAAATATGCATGTGCATAGAATTTGTTTTGAGGGAATTAAAACAGATTTTCTTTTTTTCAGCCAATCTTTAAGAAGTTTACAGAAAATAAGTGGGACTCCAGCAATGAAATTATGAATGAGATCATTAAAACAACCAGCAAACATATTTCTGATTTCCAGACCCTAAAGGACCCCTTCTACCATGTAAGTCAAAGATAAATATTGGAGGGATTCTGGCTGCATTTTCAGCTCTGGTCCTCTGCAACTGAGAGTTGTCTTGGCCACATTAAACTGATGAGCTGACCTGGCATCAGAGAGCCCTCTCAGGCAGTATTTCCATCAGCACGCAGTATACCCAGATTAGCTGTATCAACTTTACTCCTCTTCGGTGAAGCAGACTCCTGTAGCTCTGCTGCAGTGTTTGCAGAGAAAACCACCCTTACTGTAGAGAAAATACCTTAAGGATCACCCAAAATAAGTATTTATTTGGGTATGGGTTTGGTTTACCAACCTTGAAACATATGGATGCAATCACACAGCTCAGTCTCCTGGCTCCTTTGGTTATCCTAAGAACTGGAGGAAATGGATGTAACTGGGACAAATCCCAGATAACTGAGCCACAATCATGTTTTCAGTGATGCTGGTGTATACATGAAACATCACCATATAACAAATCTTTGATTTCCTGCCTTTGTCGTTTTAGTAGCTGAAAGAAAAATATGATGTTTTGTGTATTAGAGAGAGGAACAGGAGGGGCAGTATGAATTCCTGTTTCTCTGAGGTACTGCTGCTTCTCCTCTGATACCTTACATCTTTTCTTCAACTCTTCCCAGAAGGAAACAATATTTGGGAATTCCCATACCTCATTTGTTTAAGTATAAAGAAATTCTTGGCATCTACGATGTCATATAACCAATCACAGGGAGGTTGACAGCCAGCACCATTCCTCACATGCAATCAGCAGCAGGCATGGGATGGGGTATGTCTTACAGCACCCAAGATATTTTTGTCCCCAAGCAAAAATAGAGATAGATGATCTTCTGTCTCCTTTCCAACAGGCTATTGTTGAGAAAATCCATGCCCGTTTGGTTAAAGACTACATCGTGAGGCTGCTGAAGAGGAAAGTCAGCTTGAAAACTCCTGCACAACAACAAAACCTGGCCCAAAACATCTCCAAAAATGCTGCTGACCTGGAAGCCTTCTGCACTAGCAATGTACGTGAGTGCTTGCTGCATCTGCAACAGCACAGGGCATGGGCTCACAGAAAAACAGAAAATAAATTTTCTGGGACCTCTCATTAACCTTCCCAACTCAGTTTAATTTCCTGAAAGGCAGAACCCTGGGCAGACAGAGATTTCTAAGTGCCTGTGGGCAGGATGGCTCCCCTGCCACCAGTCTGCCCTAGATTGGATGTAGAACAGTGATTTCACCCGCCTTTGTCCTGTAGGAAGGAGTTCCCTTTTGAAGGTTTATATTAATAGGATCAGACAATTTAGCTAATCATCTCCAGCTTCAGTACAACTTGCATGGAGCTTGAGTTTTGACTCTTCCCTCTTGCCTTTGATTTCCCTCACTCTGCTGCTTTTAGGTCAGGCAGAGGCTGGAATGGGCAATGCGAGGTCTCTGGTACATGACACTTTCCTCCATGAGATATGTGGCTGAAACACCCCTCTCTGTCCTCTGAGATCACCTCCCACCTTCCTTGCCTCTAAATTTTAATAAGTTAAAAGCTAAGCCAAACACTGTCTGTTGCCACCCCGTGCACATTGGACTGCAGAAGGAACAAGCCTGAGCGTCACTTGGCATGGGCAGGAGACCAAGTAGCTGGCATCTTGAGATGTTCCATGGTCAAAAAGCAGGTCCAGTCAGGGTTTTTACCTCAGTGGGCAGAGAGTGGATTTTGGCAGTGCGTTACCTGGCCCATCAGACCTCGTACACAGGCCGGGCAGCATAGAAACACAAGGACGGGAAAATATGATGAGATGGGAGAGCAGAGAGAGTCTGTTGAGGTGAATGTGAAAACCCTATGCCACTATTCCCCAGGGCTCAGTCCTGGGTCCAGTCCTGTTTAATGTCTTTATCAACGACCTGGATGAAGGCATTGAATCCTCCCTTAGCAAGTTTGCGGATGACACCAAGCTGGGAGGAAGTGTTGATCTGCTAGAGGGTAGGGAGGCTCTGCAAAGGGATCTGAACAGGCTGGACTGCTGGGCTGAGACCAACGGCATGAGGTTTAACACGGCCAAATGCCGGGTCCTGCACTTGGGACACAACAACCCTAAGCAGAGGTACAAACTAGGAGAGACCTGGCTGGAAAGCTGCCAGGAGGAGAAGGACCTGGGGGTGCTGGTTGACAACCGACTGAACATGAGCCAGCAGTGTGCCCAGGTGGCCAAGAAGGCCAATGGCAACTTGGCTTGTATCAGGAACGGCATGACCAGCAGGTCCAGGGAGGTTCTTCTCCCCCTGTACTCGGCACTGGTGAGACCGCACCTCGAGTCCTGTGTTCAGTTCTGGGCCCCTCACCACAAGAAGGATGTTGAGCAACGAAGCTGGTGAAGGGGCTGGAGAACAAATCTTACAAGGAGCGGCTGAGAGAGCTGGGGTTGTTCAGGCTGGAGAAGAGGAGGCTGAGGAGAGACCTTATTACTCTCTACAACTACCTGAAGGGAGGTTGTGGAGAGGAGGGAGCTGGCCTCTTCTCCCAGGTGACAGGGGACAGGACAAGAGGGAATGGCCTCAAGCTCTGCCAGGGGAGATTTAGGCTTGAGATTAGGAAAAAGTTCTTCACGGAGAGGGTGGTTAGGCATTGGAACGGTCTGCCAAGGGAGGTGGTTGAGTCACCGTCCCTGGAGGTGTTTAAGGTTAGGGTAGCCGAGGTGCTTAGGAGCATGATTTAGGGATTGGTGGGAATGGTTGGACTCGACGATCCAGTGGGTCTCTTCCAACCTGGTCATTCTGTGATTCTGTAAAAGGATTTACAACAACAGCAGAACTAATTCAGTTTCTCTAAGATTGGCCCAGGCAAAGTCTGGGCTATAAACATCACTAAAAACAATGAGACACCTAAAATCACTGCCATGTTCTTCAACCTTTCACCAAGAAACAGCCTCAGGAACTGGCTTGGTGATACCCCTGGTGAAACACAGCTCTTGGGCTGGGCAAGGGTTTCCACCTCCACAATACCCTACTGACTGACCACTTTCTTTTCTAACAGGGGTCTCAAGCCATGTGGCTGAATTCGGCTCTCCCCAAACTGGCTGAAATAATCCGACTTCAGGATTTAGGTGCTATTAAAATTGAAGTTGCAACACTCGCCAAAAAATACCCAGATATCCGGTAAGACATGCTGAAACAGGTTTGCAGATACTTGTGTGAAATTTTAATTGAGCGAGGAAACAGTCAAATATGTTTATAGATGATATAGCGTGGGTCTATAATAACAGGTTGGGGCTGCCTGCTAGGCAATCCCAGTGCCCTTGGACAACAAAATAAACCAATAAGAAAGGCCTATTTATGTGTTCCAAATTCTGGTCTGATTTTCTCCTGTGCCTTGGAGATTCCCTGCTCTGCCCTAAACCTCCTGGGGCAGTGCTGGGTCCCACATAGGACATCTGCTGGGGACCTCAGCACTGCTGCAGTGTGGGGGATGCATCCTGGTGTGAGGGACCCGGTGTGCAGAGATCTGTGGGAGGAGATAACACCTGTCTCTTTCTCTTCCACAGCAAAAGACACCTGGAAGCATTCCTGTACATCAAAGCCAACTTGTCACGTGGTGAACTAAAAAGCATACTGGGCTACTTGGCGGACAGCACAGCATCTATGCTGCCTGAGGTCCCACTCTTCTCCAACATAACCGTGTCGTAGGCCAAGATGCTCCTGTGCACCCTCCTTGTGCTGGACTGGGGGCTAAACCAGTGGTGGAGATGGTTCCATGGAGCAATGCACAGTGTACACTGCCGCCTTTTCCTATGGAAAGTACTTAGTCCTAATACGGTGCTCAGTGTCTCTATGGGAATCACGGTCCTCCATGCATAGCCAGGAAAACAGAGCATCAGTGGGAGGATCAGTCCTTACAAGGACTGGGGCTGCTCCCTGCAGCAGTCACAGATGCCCTCCAAGGTCTCCTTGGTGCCACCACATTCTCTGTCTGGATGCTGTCCTGGTGTTCTGATCTCCATCTACCTCACAGAGTGCCATGAATGACATGTTGCTGATTCCCAGCTAGCCCAGGCTGAGCAGACACCTCCTGTGTAGCTTTTTGTCTTCCAAGGAAACAGAGGGAAAAAACGAAGCCAAAATTTAGAAATGCTCAAAAAGTCCCATGTGAGCATGCTTGCACCCCATCTGCTTTCCTCTGAGCTGGGTGGGGGGGGCTGTGTTAGGCTGATGGGAGAGGCACCAGGTTTCAGATCAGGAGGAGCTGCTACTCAGCTGTGCCAGGATTCCTGCAGTCCCACTGTGCTGCGGCGCCCTGATACGCGGGGATTGGAGTGGCTCTGGCTGCGTGCTCTGCCCCGTGCAGCAGTGCTGTCCACAGTCATTGTGGTTTCCAAACCAGCCCTGGAGAGCCCTGGCTGGCCAGCCTATGCTTACCTCACCTCGGTGAGATGGGAGCACCCAGTGCCCTCAGGAATCACCAGCCCATCTATGGTGACTCTGTCCAGGGCATCAGCACTGGAGTGACACCCCACTAACAGAGGATTAGGAGGAAGCTGCCTGTTGCAATGGATGATGTGGGCTCAGCCCTAGCATCTAGTAAAGCACTTTGGATATTGCTTAAGCCTTCCTTATCGTGGAGACGACTTTTCCAGACCCTCCTAACATCATAAGTTTGAATGGGTGGTGGTGGCACTAGTCTCAAATGCCATTACACTGTATTGAGCATCCTGTATGTATCACCATTTCACTGCTTGCTCTTTCCACTCTTGTTGTGTGATAGATAAGATGTGAAAACACGAATGGGTCTGTTATGAAACTGTTTTGGTTTTACAGTTCAGTTTTTTTGGGAAGTGAATCACTTGCCAAAACAACAAGTTTAGTTGGACACCTTTCCCTTTCCCTTTTATTTTTCTCTGTTGCAACTTCTATATCAGGCTGAGGAAAGTCAGTACAGAAGGAAGACACATAATGACTGTGCAAACCATGTAATGTATTTATATACATAGGCAGTATACCACTGGTATATTTTTGCATCCAGTTTTATTTTTTCTCAGTTAAAGGTATTAATTTACACTGTTTATACTTAAACAGTATTTAAATATGCTAGAAAAGTGACTCATTTATTCTGTCTCTGGCTATTTTTTACTGCGTCACCATGTGTAGTCCTGTATACCCTTTCAGAAAGTGCCATTTCTTCCACTTCTCTCAGCCTCTTTCAGTGAATGTCACCCATTGGTTCCAGGTAGAGAGGGTCTTCCTGGACAACAGACAAGCTGGAAAAGCAGAGGGATCCTCTGTTTGTGTTGTGTGTGCATATGACTGTCAAGGACTCTCATGTCCACCGTGTTTATGGTATCTTATAACAAGGTCCAAAAGATTGGTCTCTAAGCATTTCCACAGTCTCAATGTTGAATAATAAAAAGATATATATTTGACACACATTTGACCTTTGTGCTTTGACATCCGCTTCCTCCATCTCTGTTGACTCCTGTTCGTACTAGTCTTTAGCAGATGCACGCACCAGAATTTGGCCCCAGCTGGCTCCACCAGCCCCTTTTTATACTCCCAAGGGCTGCTATTAAACCTGTGGCTTTGCTGTGTCTGCGGTGAGACAGATGCAGGAGTTGTCCCCTGCCAACAGGTTATGTGACAAAATTGTACACTGGGTGGAAAAAAAAATGCTTTGGATTTAGTCTGCTGCCTGGCCATGGGTAGTGCAAACCTCCTTCTCCTTCCATAAGCACATTCACGGTCTCACAGAACTTCATATATACACGTAATTTTACTACACTAATTATTTAAACACTCGTCCCAGCTGCAATTTAAGGGCAAATGCAGATATGACTTCTGACGGTGCTGAGGACTCATGACAGCTGTCACCTGTTGTGCAACATTTTCTTCCCCAGTTAGTGAAAGGCCATGTTATTGCTATAAATAATTAGACTTTGATTTAGAGACCTGTTAAGGGCCTACAGATATGCATCATACAAGTGATTTCACCGGTTTTAAAAAAAAAAATGTTTCCCAGTAAATATGTATAATGAAACTATTTATATGTCATAATCAGGATGGGTAGGAGAAAATGGGTTTCATACACTTTTCATAAGCCATATGGAACGGCATTGTGCAGTTCTTTTCATCCTGCTATAAAACTCCAGCTTTCAGCTCTAATGAGCTCAGGAAACATCTTTATTTACCTTCCTGTATGACTCAACGTTCACAATGGCATATTACACATAGTTAGGTACTTCCAGGAGGTTGCACAAATGTCGCCTGATAACAGGGTTAGATTAATTCTGATAAACTATAAATTAACTAAATAAAATTTTCTGAGGTTAATGAGGCTGGATTTTTTTTTTTTCATGCAACCTCTGCTAATGTTGATGTCTTCCTCTCCTTGGAGGCAGAGCAGATAGCCAATATGAGGAGGAAAAAAAACCGAAAAAACCAAATCAGCATCATAAAACAGTTAAGAAAGCTGGTTTCTGGGCACAGTTGCTGGAGCATTGCCAGATGACCAGGCTGGTTGTCATCAGTGCCACCAGGACATCAGCCTGCACCAGACATCGCTTTGGACACAGGCTGAGCTCATACATGCACACACACACACTCCTTGCCCCCTACCCATCCATCCCAGCAGGCTCTTCCATCATTTGCCATTAGAGTGGTTAATTACAGTGCAAAAGACAGAGGGACACAAAGCACAGAATACCAAAGAGGGACCAAGGCATTTCTCTCTTCCTCTGCTCCTGCAGGAGCTACCTTCTGCGCGCCAAGTCCCTGGTGACACCAGAAGAACCTCTGCCTTTGCTGCAGGGGAGGCCAAAACCAGCCAGAAATCTCCTGGACTCTTCCCAGGAGCAAGGTGATAAAAAAACCCAGAAATCTTCTGCTAGAGCCTGCTAAGAAACTGGGGTCTGCAGACCTGAAAATGAAGAGTTAAAAAGCCAGAATGCCTGAAACGCCTCCCCTTTGAGGCTGGATGTTGTCACTAGGATACTCTAAAATATGACTAAAGGCCATAGGATTTATTGATGTGCTGATTTTTAGAGAGACATGCTAGACCAAAGTGCTTTGGTAACTGTGCCTTTTCAAATTCAGTTCACATCTCCAGGTGGGCAGTCCTGGCTTCATTCACACACACAGTGACACACACAGGGGACACAGCTCCTCACCTGCTAATTGACATAAAGCACGAGGACTACATGCAATTACATATTCGCAAATGGTGTGGCAGCAATTTGCTGAACTCCGTTTGCAAATCTTGTCCTTAATTTCGCTGGTAGGAATTTGCATAGGAGAAAACCTGAAAAACACAGCCTAGTGGTGAGAGACCATGAAGCCTGGCAACATGTGGAGCATCCCAAAGGAAAGGCTGTCCTACTATGAGTAGGGACAGAAGAGCCTTCTTCTCCAGAGGAATTAGGGCACACCAGCCACGGGTCCCACATCTTCCAGCACAGCTCTTGTGCCTCCACTTGGCACAGCTCAGGGCAAAAGGTTGTGCTGGGGACCAAAGGGGCACAAGTTAGCATCACTGAATGTCAGGAAGGAAGGATATTTCAGGATCAGGCTAGAGCCTGGGTGCGACACTAGCAAAATCCTGTTTGCATAAAGCTTTGCCACACTGTGGATTAAAACCTATATATTTGCTGCTTTCCCGTGTGACTCAAAAGAGGATGTGGCCATACCACCTACACTGATATCCTTGAAATACAAAATAGCTCTTCTGGAGCCACAACAATAGATATGGCAGCTAATGTTGGGGGATATCAAGAATTACTCATCAGTGCAGTGACCACACATTTCCCACTTAGCAAAGGTGCAATTCCACACTGCTGGAGAGGAGGTGAACCTCACTTCCTAAGAGGGAACGAGAGGAAATGCGATGGAGCAGATGCATACATCATGCTATTCATGTGCACATTACTGGAGTAAGGTTAACCGTTTTTTAAGGCTACTGTGAGGTAAGTGTTGCACTTACTGGACACCACTTCTCCTTGCTACCCAGGACTTTCTCCTCTAGAACACAGGTTAAAAAAAGAGCCCTCTTGAACTGACCATATTGCAGGCTTGCCTACAAACCCATATTTCATTGCTTCTCTAGGTCTTGTCCTCGTCCCCTCTGAAGTTTTCAGTTGCTTCTTTCACCTCTCTATAAGTCTTAGATGTTTGCCCTAGGTGCCCTCCCAACACTACCCAGTAGTGCCCTTGGACTATGTTCTCGTAATCGTCCCACTCTTCATTCAGCAGATGGGACACACCAGGGTATGTCATGTACCACCACCAAGAAAGACCATTATTTGAGGACAAGGAATTCATTGCTATTTATCTAAGTAGTTTTTATCCAAATAGGACAGAGGACTTGAGCTGTAATAACTTTCCTAATGGACTAATAAAAGAAGGAAACTTATCATTTAGCAGAAAAGCTGAGCTCTCAAAAGTACTCATTAATGTTGGAACAGATGTTGTTGGGAGGGATTAGCTCTGAAAGGGAGGAGATTATAACAAACTCTCGGGTAGAACAATATTGGTCCTGGAGCCTTGAAGAGCTTTTGAGTTCTATCCCAAAGGCTGGAGCCCTGTCCCAAAGGCTGGATGCCAACCCCCAAGTCCCACTGGCAAAAACAGTGTGGACTGAGAGCTAAACCAAGGGTACACATTAAATAAAATATCAGGATAAAGTTAATAGTGCTATGTCTTTGTTAGCGGAGGGTTCTTTCTGCTCTTTGGCTTTGTTACAGTCCCCTCTATCCTATATCAAGGCCACAAAAAGCAGCAATATCCATCTGAGCTGTGGGGCAGGGACAGTTATCTTCATGCTCCAGCATGGTAGACTCCTTATCTTCAGCAAGGTCCCAACCCCAACTTCACAAATTGTGACACAGCCCTTCACATTCTGCATGGGGCTATAAAGACCTAAACAGGTTTTTTGAAGCTACTCGCTCCCTCTGTTTAAAAGCAACGAAGCTGGTGAAGGGGCTTGAGAACAGGCCTTATGAGGGAACTGGGTTTGTTTAGCCTGGAGAAGAGGAGGCTGAGGGGAGACCTCATTGCTTTCGACAACTACCTAAAAGGAGGTTGTGGAGAGGAGGGAGCTGGCCTCTTCTCCCAAGTGACAGGGGACAGGACAAGAGGGAATGGCCTCAAGCTCCGCCAGGGGATGTTTAGGCTGAACACTAAAAAAAAATTTTTCACGGAAAGGGTCATTGGGCAGTGCCAGAGGCTGCCCAGGGAGGCGGTTGAGTCACCTTCCCTGGAGGCATTTAAGGGAGAGGTGGATGAGGTGCTACGGGACATGGTTTAGTATTTGATAGGAATGGTTGGACTTGATGATCCGGTGGGTCTTTTCCAAACTGGTGATTCTATGATTCTATGTAGGGAGTGACAGGTATTTCCAATGCCCCAAGAGAGGCTTTCAACCCAGCATGGTCCTCACAGTCATCTGCTTGTGACAGGCATGTGCAGACACTCCAGGACCACACTGGCCTTCAGGTCCCTTAGTCAGCAACCAGGTGTGAAGGGAATGTCATCTGTAAAGGCTGCACTTCATTCAGAGTCATCGTTGCTCGCCTGCCTGGGTTTGCCAAAAGCAGCTCTGAGCAGCCTTGAGTCCCTTCTCCGGGATGCTCAGGAAGGGGCATCCCATTCTGCCTCTGAGGGATCAGAGTGCTTGGGGGAACTCAAGAGAAGCAGGTAAGACCCACAGACTGGTCACGTTATCTAACAGGGAAAAAGAGACCTGTAAGAGTTACTGAAAAACAGGGGCAAACTGGATTAGGGTAACAACTCTGGCACACGCTAGACAGGCTGCACCTGCTGCTGCAGGAACCTCAGCAGCTTTCAAAGATCTCGCAGGTAACACTGTTGGAACACAGCACAGGCAGTAATCCAGACAACCTCTGCTGTATATTAGTAATTGAAACATAGGAGGTGAAACAAGGCTGCAGAAGTAGAGACTGAGAAGGTGGGAGAGCAGCCTTCTAGTACTTGTTGTGCCTCTGGCTGTGCTCTGAAGTCTTTTGTTGGTCTTTAACTGTCCAGCTCAGCATTGCCTCCTGATCCATTAAAATATCACAAAGACTAAAGTATTACTGTGGAATGCATGAACTGCCTAAGCTCCCATTTTTGTTTGATTTTATTTCTCTACAAAGTCTCTGTCAAAGAGCTCAGATTGCATTTACTTGGTGAACATTTTGCCAGGTCAGCACATATAGCGTGAAATCAATAGCAGCTTTTGACAAAAGACCAGATTCGTCCATCGTCCACAACAACCTCTTAAGCCAACTTTTCTTGTGTAGAAACCACAGTTAAGAAAAGAAAAGGTTACACTGTCCTTCCACCTACCTCAAAATCTCATCATCCATGTCTCCTGCGGGTGAGGGGCAAAAGTCCATCGCTCATATAATAGTATTTCTGTACAAAAGAACTGTTGCTGTACAAAATCACATAATCACAGAATCATTAGGTTGGAAAAGACCCACTGGATCATTGAGTCTAACCATTCCTATAACATAAATAACACTATTTCTGGCCAGGTACGATGATGTTCTTTCCAGTGTAAGTTTCTGCTCTCTCATGTGAACTACTCAAAATCAGAAGCTTCTGTTTATTATTCATAATTATACTAATTGCCCATTTTCATACATTTCAATATAGCTTGACTTGAAAAACAAATTTCTGCTTTCAGTAGTGCATGAGCAATGCTTTCATGTTAATGTGCAAATTATCATTAAGAGACTCAACATTCAGCAGATTTCTGCAGTCTGTTTTCCTCTCTGTATCCACAGAAAAAAATTGCCATAGGGCTGCTTTCAAGACAGAAATGGAGGCAATAAAACCTATAGGTTTTTATGAGCTGATACCCGCAGTAGTTATGGATACTAGATTATTTCTTAGTCCAACTCCTGTATCACTCATGCACATAGTGCCTTCATGCAGGTGCTACTACCAGAACAACTATTTTCTTACATTTTCTTAAAACATTTTTCTGCATCCGGCCTCTAGCCCAGTTTCAGCCCTTCACGGGACTCTCTTTTACGGAAATTCAACATTTTTCTCCATGGAAAGTGGATGAATTAGGGTATTTTGTTTGGCAAACTCAAACTGTGGAGTCTGGGATTCGAGGGCTGATTATGCTAATTTGTGAAATCTCTTTCCTCTTCCCACACTTAGCCACAGAATCTGCTTAGACAAGTCCCAGTGTGGGTTTCAGTCATTATTCCTTCTGGTATCTTCCTCTTCAAGAAAAACATCAGAAACTTCAGAGTGTTGTAGGAGCTATGACATATTATGAAAGAAATACAAATAATGTGCAGGGGGTTTCTCTGTCTTTTCCAGGTTTGTAAGCCATCAGGATCCTTAATATTTTGTCATGCAATTCTCACCTAATGTGCAAAATAATTTAATAACAAGAAAACATATTACAATCTTACAATCTTACTCAATTTCCAGTACTCAGGATTGACAAACTGGGAATCCTGGTATTCTAAATTCCCTGAATTCATAGAATCATAGAATCACCAGGTTGGAAAAGACCCACCGGATCATCGAGTCCAACCACTCCTATCAATCACTAAACCATGTCCCTCAGCACCTCATCCACCCGTCCCTTAAACACCTCCAGGGAAGGTGAATCAACCACCTCCCTGGGGAGGAGGCTTTTGGTAGACAAGGACAAATATAAGCAGAGTGTGACGAAAATGTGGGCATCAGCCCCGAGAGGCCAATGTGACTGGTCTTGGGAGCCAGTGATAAATTACGTGATTTTTTAAGTATTTCTCCGGTGTGTCATCACGACAGCCTATGAGGTCTGGTGAAGGAGATGTTCCTCTCTAGGACATGCTGAGAAGTCACCCAAGGACCTGGGCCAGTGTCACCTCTCCTGGCAGTGAAGAGCTGTTTGTGAGAAAGTCACTGCAGGAGGAAAATCCCTGTCAACATGTGTAAGGATGGGAAATGACCTTTGCTGTCATCAAGCAGTTGTCTATCTCCTGGGTAAGTAGGGAAAGGAAGAGTTGCCAGAAGGAAGGTGATACCTACCTCGATGTCCTGGGATGATGTTAGAGGGATGGGTGACCTAACACCAGCACGGAGAAGGGGGGGCCCAGAGCTGATGTCTGAGCAAAGCCTTTTAAACATTGCCTCTGTCAGAGGCTCCCTATGGGCATGAGCCAGAGTGCGGGAGTGGGAAGAGGCAGGGTGTCCCGCTGGTGTAGCATTACTGAGAGCAGCAACACTTGCATATCTTTCATATCTTCATTTGCATCTCTCATGACCACGTGCAGTGGTGTTTTATAGAATCACCAGGCTGGAAGAGACCCAACAGATCATCAAGTCCAACCATTCCTATCAATCACTAAACCATGTCCCTCAGCACCTCGTCCACCCATCCCTTAAACCCCTCCAGGGAAGGTGACTCAACCACCTCCCTGGGCAGCCTGTTCAAGTGCCCAGTGACCCTTTCTGTGAAAAATATTTTCTTAATGTTCAGCCTAAACCTTTGTGCACTTACTTTAACCTGGCTTGGGTAACTGCAGTGTGAGGTGACTGAGTAGCAATGGGTTATCCCAACAGATCGATGCATGCCTTCTCCAAAGACACAGCAAACCCACAAACAGTGGCTGAATCACCATAAATCATTGCCCCAGCTCCCTCAAATACTCCTAGGCACCGGCGTGATATGTGAGGGCAGAAAAGGCATCTCCTGGGGGCCTGGTGGCTTTCTGGTAAGCAGCATAAGCCAGGGGCAGGTGCCTGAACATGGGCAGAGCCACAGAATGGACACCGCGGCTGTGACTGAAAGCCAGAGAGACACAGCCTTCAAGGTCAGATGATGACCAGCTTATGATGGGTGGCTTTATATTCGGCGGCAACACAATTAGCTAGAAGCAAGTACTCATTTCACATTGATATGTAGACAGCGCAGCCATCACCAAAGGTAACATGAGCACTGTCAGTGAGAGATGATACGTTGCCAAGGTTCAGATGATCTGACTCTCTTGTGTTTCTGCTCAACATTTTTTAATGCAGTTTCAATTCTCTTGGGAATAAAACAAGCAGAGAATGATTTGTCTCCTTCCTGCTATATTGTACCAAGCATGTCAAGAGGTGGTGTGGTGTTTCCACAATCTGAGGCAGAGGTTTCCTTTCCCAGCCAAGATTTTTTTGTCAATCTTCAAAGCTTCAGTGCTGTCAGCCAGAGCTGTCCCTCACACAGAAGCCAATCTGAGGCCAAAATGCTTTCAAAGATGAAGTTTCAGGCAGCAGTGAGTGCAGAGCTCAAAATTAGCTGAACAGCAGGAGGAACCCAGAGGAGAGAGTACCCTACTCTGTCTTCTGCTGCCCCTCAGCCTCAGGAACCACAGCCCTGCAGATACACCTTCACCAGTCTGTAAGCAACCAGTCCCACAAACAACAGCATCTTGTCCTAAGTTCAAACCTGCCTTGAGCCACAGCATGCAGAAAAGAGAGGCCTTTCTTGACCTGCTTGGCCAAAACACTTTCCTAGCCCCAATTTTAGCTGCTGCCTGCCCAAGGCAACCGACTTTCTTTAGAGCAGAGGAGCATGTTCCTCAGTGTGTGTGGTCTCCCGAAGTTTTCCATCCTTCACCCAGCTGAATTCAAGTAATGCCATTAATGAAGGTCACCAAGCATCACTTTTCATCTCTTATAGCCAGTTTAAATGCTGAACATTATGCAGGTCAGTCAAGGGATAATCAGAAAGGAGAGGGAGCTGACAGCAGAATAAGAGAGCATTCACATGCATTGCATGGGAGCCATGGGACAGAAGTGCCTCTGACTTCCCCAAGCCAGAAATATGATGAGTTGTGTCTGCTGGAGCCCAGAGGCACCACTCCCATTCGGCACTGACCCTGCTCCAGCAACTCTGCTGGACACCAGGTTTGTGCAGCATCAGCTGATGGAGCCATGATCAGACACTTTCATGCCCTGATGGATGTTGTTATCTCACTTACCTCTGATAACAACATATCTAAGCCAGGAGAGAGAGGAAAACTAGGGATGAACTTCATTTGTGCAGCAAGGGGAGCCAGCTATGGGAGCTCAGAGCCCGTGCTGCCAAGGTCTGAGGTGGAAACTGTGGCCTCACTGTAAGAAGGCTGCCTCCTGAGGGCAGGTGTCAGGGACACATGGTGTATGTCCCAGAGGGGATCTGATAGCTCCAGAAAGGAAATTGGTCTTTCTCCCTTCTCACATGGAGTAGACAGGTAAATTCATCAGTAGTATGCGAAATTTTTAAGTCCATGATGTGACTGCTCAGCTGTGAAAAGAGGGAAACCTCTACAGTCTAAGCCTGGATAGCATTGGAACTTTGGCTAAAAACTGCTCCTTCCAAGAGCTACCTAGAGGAACTGTCATTGGCAAACAGAACACAGAGGAGCACAGGGAGCCACGGCAGCTGAGCATCCACCACACCAGCAGCTGGGCAAGTGCTGTCCTCAGTTTCCCTCCAGCCTCCGTCACAGGACCGTGGGCGCTGTGTTTACTCTGCACAGAAGCAAGACAGATGGTGATTTCATCTGCCCAGAAATGCACATGCCCTACAAGTCCTTGGTCTCATGTTTCCTCTGCTCTCTGCTGTCTCACTTTTCTCTCCTGTCCGACATGTTCTTTAGGCTGTAGCTTTTCGGGAAGAGGCTGTTGTGTGTGAGGCTGGCTTGGTGCCTGGCCAAACCCAATTTTTAAATACAAGCAAAGCTGTCAAGCATCTCCGACAGAGCAGCACACTCAAATTTCATTGTGCCCCAGTCCAGCTGACAAAGTCACAATGTACACCCACCAGGTCAGCCCACATCAAGCAAAAAATGAGGACACCAGGCATTATTTTTATTGGCTTTCCTCCATGCACTTGAATTGTGCCTGCTTCGCTTTGGGCTTGTTTGTTTTAATTTACGCCTCATTACAGGAAAGCATTGGCAAGAAAACTTTAAGCAATCTCAAATCTCATTAACAATGGCTGGGAGAAATCAAACCCAAACACGCTGCATAGTTCAGTAAAAAACCAGGAAGGTGACTTGATAAAATAGAGTCCATATTACTAGACCTATTTTTAGTTTTGTGGGGGTTTTTAGTTTAACCCACACAAGTAATTTTGAGTCATTTTTTCTGTATAGATTCAAGCACATATATAAACTGGACAGGACTGGGTGTAACAGCCTTTGCTACAGCATGCTACCTGCTTTAAGTCTGCAGGACAAAGCACTTACCTGCTACCACTGAAACATGATTCAATTCATAATGTAAGAGGAATCAAGTCAAGCCAAAAATATCCATCAAGAAGTGGACTACAATTTTTCTTAAAAACCAAATGCATAGCACTAACGCTGCAGAAATCACTTTATGTCCACACTGAGTTGAACCACAGTGTTGTTTCACTGGGGGAAGAAATATTTGGCCTTGTTCCTCCTTGGAACCACCATCTATTTAGATGGCCCCTTGTGCAGGGGAGCTCAGTGCTGCACATTTATTCTCTCTGCACACCAGGAAAAGAGCTATGCTGCATTTTACAGACCAGGAGATAAAGCACAGATGTGATCAGTGCTTAGATATATGTCATCAGCTTATAGAAGGACACAAGGACACAGATTTGAGTTCAGGCCCAAAGGTCCCTGTGCAACTTTTAATCACAACACCAGCTTTCATTTTCAATCAAGCTAAGGCAACAAGTTTGGAAATAGAGAATAGTCTTCCACCATCCTCCTTTCTGACATCTATTATGCAATACTGATAGCAGTGTTATGAAAAAGTATCAGGAAGATGTAAGCTATGGGTTGGCAAGTCCCTGTGTGGCATGCTGCTTAGAGCTGGACACGGCAGAGCGCATCGCAGTGGGCATGCCTGGGTCTCAAAGTTGTTTTTTTTTTAACTGTTGCAAAATTTATGTGGCAAGGATAGCAGTATGCATGAGGAATGGACACCCTGTGGATAATATAAACCAGTTTAATCACAGACTACCTGGATGGTTTCAGTTGTATATGGGCACTGGAACAGGCTGCCCCGGGAGGTGGTTGAGTCACCATCGCTGGAGGTGTTTAAAAGAAGGGTGGGTGAGTTGCTGAGGGGCATGGTTTAGTGATTAATAGGAACGGTTGGACTCAATGATCTATTGGTTCTTTTCCAACCTAGTGATTCTGTATTGAGCCATGGTCGTTCCAAGCCTTACATGAGATAATGCTGTTACCATGTTATTGCCACCATCCCTGTTCATCTGTGATAAGATGCATGGTGGAGTCTGTGTGTGAAATGGGGAGACTACTTCAAAGAGCAGTTCCTGCTCCAATGTGGTTAAGTCTACCCCCTCACCCTTGCAGAAGGACCTAGATATGATATTTTCCTTCTGCACTTGCTGCCCTGCAAGTCCCATGCCTGACGCCTCCCACAGAGCCAATCTTCACCCTTAAAAACAGTCATATCCAGGGAATAAGAGAAACAATGGGTATGGGAGTGAGATAGTGTCTAAAGGTCTTGCAATTAATTACCACAATAAGCCAGTAGCTCTGCTGCAACACCTTACTTCCCCTGTCACTGGCCGAGAAGTGGATAACTCGGAGTTTCCCTGCTTATTGCCTCAACCCATTTTACCTTTTTCAATTCTTTACCCGAAGGCCTCTGACTTCAAGCAAAGTCAGTGAACTAACACCACAGGATTTAACAGCAAGTTTTCTGTCTTCCCTGGCTGTATCTGTTCACATTGATCCGGGGTGGCTGCAACAGCCCCTACACTGCCAGACCCAAGCTGAACCTGCAACAATCAGCATGGACTAATTGGCCACATGGGCCAAACATGCTCGAGCTATCTGTGTGGGGTTAGGACCAGGGTGTAGAAAGTCACTAGATCTTGAAACATTGTCTTTTTCCTCCATCCATATAGTATATTTTTTGGCAGAATTGTCTTCCTGGAGTATTTTGATGTATTCCAGCAAGAGGGCAGTTTAGCTGAGGGCTGGGTATCATAGGCTTTATTCCATTTGTAAATTATCTTTTGCGGACAGGAACATACACGTTTTTAACTACCCCACAGAAGGGATAGAGAAAGGTCATCTTGTCCTTGGCCATGGAGAACACATCAGCCAAGCCAGGCTGCACAACATGTGAAGGGAATAACCCAAACTGTACCCTGTGCTCCAGGGCAACTGTCCACCTCCACACCTGCCCTGACCCCCAGGACTCACCTGAAGAAACTCTACAGCTCTGGAGCAATTTTCTTCCTGGGAGCTTGTGGAAATCTGGCAATTTAAATAATTTTCCTGGATCCAAAATTGTCTGCATCCTGGTCTGGAGGGCCTCCCTTGAGCCCATGGGCTTTGTCCTGCTGTAAGCCAGCAGCAATCACAGCTTAGCCTCATGCGGGGCACACGGAGAGAGGATCATTCTCACATGAGTTACATCCCTAAATACGTGCACTCCCCCTCATCCCCTCAGCTGGGTCATTTCCCCATAGCAATTAAAAGGACTGTTTTTTCTCATTAAACAACTCCAAAGAAGCACCTGAGTGGTTTTCTTAGCTGCCATCTATGAGTCTCTTCCATGGACACTCTTCTTGTCTGCCATAACACGTCTCTAATATATTGGTTTTCAAATTTAAAAAAAAAAAAGCATCTCCCAGCAGGATACACAGCTGGGGGGCCCTCTTTATGCTTCCAGCTTTTGCTTCAAATCCTGTTTGCTTGAAATTGAGTGAACAGTCTCAAAAGTTATCAGAAGGAAGGAGGAAAACCATTACCATGGGCTGATGGATGTGGAGGAGAGGAGGTGCAGTTGCTGTAGTCTACTGAGGTTTCCAAGAGGCAATTGACAAGTTGTTGCCAAAGGCTCTGAGAGAAACTGGAAAACAAGAGGATGAAAAAGAAGGTCTCGCAGGGATAACCAACAGAGCAAATATGGAAAATAAGGAGTCATTTTCATACTGGAGGTGTGCCCTTCTGTGCACTGGGGTCTCTGCAGGGGTGGAAAGGCTGGTAACAGTGTTTGCAGAAGAAACCAAATGATTCATGGCAGTAAAGGTGACCTTAAGCAAGCAGGTGTTCAAGTGGCAGAGAGGATCTATGCAAAATCCTTGTGGTACATATAAAACCGGGGAGCCACGTGAGACCCAGGGCAGATAGCTCTGCAGAAATGTTACCTTATGCAAGGAAGAGAGAAGAAATCACAATAATAAGGGAGAAAGAAGTGAACATATCAAGAACAAGATATTATGCCATAACAAAAACTCATGGCAGTCCCAGCTTGAGAAGAGTGCACAGTTAGGGTCCCTCCATCTCAAAGAGTTTGTAGCAGAGGAGCAGAAGGTCCAGACCATGGGGTTAGCAAAGACATAGTGAGCAGGACAGGGTTCTCCAGGCTGGAAATGGGGCAACTGAGGTTGCAGGTCTACGGAATAGCTGAGGACTAAAAAGGCTGGAAGAAGAAAACTTTTCTTCAAGCAGTGTGTAAATAGACTGCACCATGTTCTGCTGCAGGACGTTGTGGTCACTAAAAGCTAAGCTGTATGCAGAAAGCAGCCAGACAGGGACAGAGAGGGGGCAAGAAGGACAAAACAACATGAAAGTGTCTTAAATATAGACAGAGCTCTGGCTCAGAAAATGTGTAAGTAGCGAATTGCTAGTGTCTGGGAGAGTATTTGGGGATGGATCATGCTTTCCCTGGGCACTTATTTTGGTCACTGTCATGGAGAGGACACTGAGCTGGCTTGACCCATGCAGCTATCCCACCCCCCCCTCCTTTGCTCCCCAGGTGCCTGAGGCTTGTGGATTGTGTCATTTGGCTCCATACTATCTGATGTTTATTGCAATAATTTTGATGTAGTGCCCAGAGATTCAGTAGGAGCAGAGAGTGGCTCTATGAAAGGTCACTCTCTGACTCTGCCAAACCCCAACTGCACTCATTTTCAAGCTGAAAAGCAGTCTGGGAAGTCAGATTGGTAAATCAGTCTTCTCATAGTTCTCCAAAAATATCTTCTGTGCTCTTTCTTCTTGTTATCTAGAAGAAAACCAAAACAAAGCTGGCACTACTTGCAATATAGAAAAAATCTTTACAAGGGAAGAACTGCACGTAAAAATGCAAGTCACTTCACTCCCAGATCTTTTCACCATGGAGTTCTGGTTTCAGAAGAGCCCAGAGCCCTGCTTCCCACCACTGCGTACAGCTAGGACATGTGTTTATGCTCCAGTTGTGTCAACAAGGACAAACATCCAGAGGAAGAATCACTTCTTGATTCGATGCCTTGAGAAAGTAGGGCCTTGTGGGAAATTCCACCGTTGTCACAGACTCTCAGGAAGCCTGACCTCCCAGGAAGTGATACAAAAATGTAGATCCTCAATGCCAACAGCCTTCACATTTCAAAGGACCATAAGTGCCACAAGGAAATTCCTATCCTTCCATTTTGCTCTTATCTAGTCCCTGGAGGAATTTTGGCTCTCCTACCCAGTCTGGAGTGTGGTGAAGGAAACACACTCTTGACTTTGAAGAGATGCAGAACTCTCTAGTCTACTCTTAATTATGCTTTCCCTCTCTCTTCTTGCCCCTTCTTTTAGTACAAGAGATGAATGTTTCAAAATTACAGAAGGATAAGAGTGTTCTTCACCTCAGGTCTCCACGGCACCAACTCCCCTACTTGGGAAAACAGCTCTTCAGAGAAAGTTCACAGGGCCTTCTCCTCCTGCTTCTTTTCAGGCAGAGGAGAAGTGATGACCTCTTACATATAAGCACTCAGACAGGGTATAAATGAGCTTGGCCACAGGGCTAACAGATGACAACACTGCTGGAAGGGTGCTCTGTGGGTCTCCTGTACACCTTTCCATTCAAAGCTGGATCATTGCCAATACTAGCTCAAGTCAGCCCATATGTTTATCTAGAAAAGTCTTGAAAACCTCTACACGGAGTCCACTGTCTTTCTGGGCTGCATCACCTCACATGGAACAACTTTTTCCCTCATGTTGAATCTGATCTTTCCAAACCACAACCTGTTCCCACTTCCCCTTGGTGTATCACCTACTGCTACTGAGATGAGTTTGACTCTTGTCACCATTGTAATCACCCTTCATGTAGGTTGCTGTTAAATTGTCCTTTATCTGCCTCTTTGTCACATTAAGCAAGCCCAGCTCCTGCAACCTCTGTTCATCTTCCACATGGTCTAGATCCTTCTGCTGGACCCTCTCACTGACCAAACGTCCATTATTGGTGCAACTCTCTTTTGCATGTGTTTTTGGATGTTGAGGACTTCAGCAGAGGTTCTTCTGGCCAACAACTGTGGCTTTCCAAAACCAGTGGCTGTTTAGAGTAAAGCTGCTGTCCCTGTCTCCAAGCCCCCCAACACTGATTCCTAGCTCAGCCCTAGGAGGATGCTGGAGGTATCATTCCAGGGTGGAGGACAGCCTTTGCTCTCAGCATCTTTACAGAGTCAGCACCTCAGTGGTGCAGGAATACTGCCCTGCCTATGCTGACAGAGCCCGGCATTCTCAGGAGAACCTGGCCAGCAGAGGAACTTGTCCCCAGCCCTCACAGATGGCCAAGAGGGAGGTACTCAGCTGCATCCTCTCTGAGGCAAAAGGGGAATTTCGTCAATGCTGAAACTGTAGGAGTCTAGCATTGTGCAAAACATTTGAGGCCAACATAAACATTTCTGCAATTATGAAAATGGAATTCAGATGGTGTCTAACTGAACGCAGAGTGTTGTTCCTTCAGGGCAATGCTCTGCCATTTCTCCTCGAGTAGAGGAGCTGCTTCTCTGGGAACAGTATGGTTTTTCCAACCAAATTACTCAGGCTACACTCTGCCTTTGTTGGAAGCTACAGCTTTGCTTTGATACAGTCCTTAAAGCATGCAGAAATGTGAGCTTGCGTCATGCCTGGCAGCTGTAACTGTTTCCAAGGGCTTGAGGAGACTTGTGATTTCCCAGAATCGCTTCTTTTCCCACACTCCTCCAGCCATGCTAGCCCATAAATATCACCCCAGCACTCTGCTGAGTTAGGAGGAGGAAAGTCCTAAACACAATCCTTAACCCCACTGGGCTTGGCATCTCCATCTCCCATGAAGACCAGTACACACGTGAGCCAGACACCAGCTTGGGTTTCTCTGCGTGGCCTTGCACCAAGACAGGACAGACAAAACCTCTGCACCTTCCTACTACTTGGACATTCATGATAAAATGTGGCAGGGCACGTAGCAGCAGCTATGCAAGCTCATTCTATTGGCAGATTTGAAATGGGAACGGAGGCACAGTGCTGCCATCTGACAGCTCTTCCCAGGGCCATGGTCAAAGTGACTGGTAGCACTAGAGGCACCTCATGTGCATGAAGCATCCTCAGCCTCTGGGCTGTCCTCCTTCTCAGACCTCTTATGACCCTAGCTGGCTATTTCAGAGAGACTCCCTTTTCCCTCTGGGGCTCCTGGCTCTGCTGCTCCCACTCATCCAGAGGCTCAACTTAGCCGTAAAGGCTGGCTGCCCAGATTTGAACCCTAGAGATGACTCTCATGAGCCTAAGCCTCCATAGATGCCTTGGAAAGTGCTCCTTGCCCCTGCACCATATAAGCAGAGCTCAGCACCATTTTCCTGTCCCTGTTCTTCATGGGGTGGGAGAAGTGATCCACCCTTGGGCAGAGGAAGGTGGGCACCAGGGATGAGGAGACCAGAGACATGCTGGTTCTCAGGACAGGAGGAGCAGGAAAAATTAAGTCAGTAGGGGCAGTTTGCAACAGACACAGATGAGACAGGAGAAGCCCTAGGGCAGGTCCATCTAAGGGGAACTAGAATTTAGAGGAGTAGGCAGCTCCTCAGACAATAATATCTATGGCATGAAGAAATCTCCTAGTGCAGGAGGAGGATGTGCAGCATGAAGGGAATTCAGCTGAATCATAAATTCCTTGATCCCCATAAATTTAAGAAGGAATTGCAGAAAGAAACAAGTTATTCAAAGTCCAGGAGATTCATGTGAAACTGTGGCACAAGCATCTGGGACCCAACTGGAAAACCAAAGCACAGATGCTGGTACCGAGGGGGAGAATCACCACGCAAACACAACTGTGAGTGCTGGGAGGTGCAGCTGCTCCAGATGCAGCCTTGGCTCAAGCAATCTCTGTCACCACCATCATCATTGCCCACTTCCCAGACCCTAAAAGCTGCTCTAGCACAGGGAGCGGGGGGAACAGGCAGGGTGGGCTGCTTACGCCAATGATGCTGCCAAAAAAATAAATGATATGAGATAATGCTAACAAACTGTGCATTCAGCTGCAGAGCCTAAATAAACTGGAGGCTTCCAGAGGCAAATTTTATCCACCTACCTTATCCCATCACAGAGTGTTTGGAAAATTGGTCAAAGCCATCTGGCAGCCATCTACCACGATGGCTGAGAACCAGGTAGCTCTCTGGGCAAGGGTGAACAGTGCTGATCCTTAAAGGAGGGAAGGAATAAGCCCTGGGATTATTTCCTGGAAAAATATTAGTACAATTACAGAGTTTTAAGCATGAGAATGATACCGAGATAATACACCAAGACTGTTTTAATCAAATTTCTTCTGCACAAATCTGTTTGCATTCCTTCCATGGCAGGAGTTTCTCCACCCTGAGTGCAGAGCAGCTGCATATGTTGGGAATCTTGGCTTTAGGTTTTAACAACATCTCAAATATCATTTGTATAAACAAGTGAGCACCAGGCAGTGCCTCTGACAGTGGCAGCAGGGATGAGGCAGTGGGGCAGGACGGGTGTCACTGCTGGTGAGGCTTGGTGCAGGTCTGGGGAGCATCTCATATCTCTCTAGGCCTACAGATCTTGGGCTACATGGTTTGCTCTTGCAAAGTTGCTGGGAAGCAGACACAAAACTGGACTAAAGATCAGGGCAAAACTACACGGGGTGTTCAGTGTGTCCATGGGAGTGTGATCTGAGCCAGGCTCATTAATGATTTGGATACTGAGATGCAGAGGATACCCATGAGAGCTTCAGGGACTGCAAGCATGGTGGCCAGGGATAGGGCACAGCACCTGATTTTGCAGCTATGTAGAAAAAACCTAAGTCAGTAGGGTGCAATTCAGCTAGAACAAGAACAGTATACGGCAATGACACAGATGTAAACAACTGCACAAATACAGGGAGGGAATTGCCCACACAGTAATAACTCTGCAAAAACCCAAACAGTCTGGAGTAATGATGGGTCATTAATGGGTTGTGTTAACATGTTGCCGTGAAAAAGGAAACCTCTAGTTGGTACTTACAAAAAAGAGTGACACCTGGACAATAGGGAAAGAAACTCTCCTGCTCCAGCTGTCATCGTCAGAGCTCAGCTACTCTGCAATGTCCACTCTTGGCACATCAGAACCCTAAAGACAAGAGAGAAATTGACTGATGGTTCCAAAACATGACATCTGAGAAAGCACTGAAGGAACCAACATTGTTTAATTTAGGAAAGAATGCAAGGCTAGTCAAGATGTTGGCTTTCAAACATGTAAAATGTGCTTCTAGAATGAAATGCAATAGGGGAAAGGCAAGGCAAGGCAAGCTTGTCTTCGGAGAAATTCAACTCTGTGGTAGATTTGATCCCAAGTCCTGGTCACACAATGGAAGCTTTTCTGCAGCCACTCTCAGGAAACGACTCGCTTCAGGCTTCCTCATATATTGTGAAGGTACAAGGTTTGCCAGCAGCTCTGCACTCATCCGGGGCCCTGGTTTTTGAGCAGGCAACAGGGAAACCTGTGCTGAAGCTCTGCCCCTCAAGCCCCAGTCTGTCCCACAGTACATGGACACTTGGCTCCTGCAGTCACTGTCACCTCTCCTCCCTCCCTATGCAAAGTGTCTGATACACAGAGACATTTCCCACTGTGCCCACACAGTAAGCCCAGATCAGGCAGCTATCAGGTATTCTTGGGCAAAACACCTCTGATGTGACTATTTTTAATTATGATCTTGCAGCCTTAGCTCCCCGTGCCTGGGCATGTTTTCTTTAAGAGGGAGCGAGACGGACCAGCAGATAGGGCTGGTTATCAATGACATGTGGGACATAAACCAGCAGGAAACTCCCCATCACCTCCCCACCAGCCAGGAACAGCCTCTAGAAAGAAGCCACCATAGGACTGAGCCTTGACTTCACGCACCCTGTTTCTCACAGCTTTTCTCCCCTCGCAGTGCACACCCCTGCTACGGAATCCCCCGCAGGACTGAAGAACCAGGAATAAGTGTCATGTACCAGGCACAGGGCTGAGCCAGGGACAAGGGACAGCCGGGAACAGGCTCCATCCAGGCACCTCTGGGATCAGATGGGATTTGACCACAAAGCAGGGCTAGGATGGGGATGGACCTGCTGCAGCAGTTTTGTTGTGGCTTATGCACCAGCGAGGAGCAACCTGGTGGGGATTTTACAGGAGGCGTAAGTGTAAGCACAATGGAAAAAGAAGAACATCCCTGGTGGCCCCTCTGGCAGGAGGGAAAGAGTTAATCCTGCCAGCTAGAGGCTCCACAGCTCCCTGAGGGCTGGAGGACTGGGAAGCCCATGCCAGAGCCTGCAGTGGGTATTTGGCAAGGACACAAGCACATCTCAGTCTCATAGTGCTCCAGACAGGAGGCAGACTTGCCTCTGCAAGCGACTCCAGCTCTGCTGTCCTGTAGTTTGAAGCTGAAAGACGGGGGGACTGGGCTCAAAAATAGCAGATACCGGTTAGCAGTGGGGTGAGAGTTGGCCTGGCGCTGGGCACGTGTTTGGAAGGAGAAACCCTCCTTGTCTGACAGTGCTGGCTGTGCCTAATGCCCCCTGCCCACAGGTGACCATCTTAGGTAGTGCCGTGGGGGAGGATGGTTTGGTACCCACTTCAAGGAGTCCACAGAAAAGCTGGGGAAGGGCTCTTTATCAGGCAGAGCAGGGACAGTATGATGGGAAGAAAGAAATAAGAAGAAATTTTTTCTTGTGAGGGTGGTGAGGCACTAGAGCAGGTTGCCCAGAGAAGCAGTGGCTGCCCCGTCCCTGGAGACGTTCAAGGCCAGGCTGGATGAAGCTTTGAGCAGCTTAATCCAGTGGGAGGTGTCCCTGCCCGTGGCAGCGGGGTGGAAGCGGGATGGGCTCTAAGGTCCCTTCCAACCCAAACCCTTCTGTGATCCTATTGATTATCTTCAGCAGCGATGGGCAGGGAGGAAAGGGGCCCCAGCGTCCCTCTGGGATGAGAAGCATCCCTCACCCTGAGGCATCCCCAGCCCCACGCGTGGCTCGGGGGTTCCTGCGGGTTTTACCCCCATCTGGTGGCCAAATCCCGACTTCGCAGGGAGACCCCTCAGCAGAGAAACGCCGTACAAAGGGGCCTGCAGCCTTGTTTCAGCATGAGGCGGGGATAAGGCAATAAATAGCTCTTTTTAACAGCAGAAATGCATCCAAGGGAACGGGAGGTTGCCACCCAGCCCAGGGTTGCGCCTTGGAGGAAGGAGCTGGGCTCTTCTCCCAAGTGACAGGGGACAGGACGAGAGGGAACGGCCTCAAGCTCTGCCAGGGGAGATTTAGGCTGGACATTAGGAAAAAAATTTTCACAGAAAGGGTCATTGGACACTGGAACAGGCTTCCCAGGGAGGTGGTTGAATCACCTTCCCTGGAGGTGTTTAAAGCACGGGTGGATGAGGCACTGAGGGACATGGTTTAGTGATTGATAAGAATGTTTGGACTCGATGATCTGTTGGGTCTTTTCCAACCTGGTGATTCTATGATTCTGTGATAGGGGTGGTCTCTGTCTTTGCAATTCCCTTTGTGCTGCTGCTCTCAGCAGAGCCCATCACCTGCGTGTCCCGGCAGCTGGCCCAGGGCCACATCCCAGGCACCAAACAGCATGCAAAAGACAGTTCATCATTAAAGGGTCATGAAACAGTTTACACTAAGGCCCCTGAGGCCATTCACACGTGGGTTATTGGCTGAGCTGGCCCTGGCAGGGCCCCTGCATCACCCGTGCACACTCAGGGAGTACAAACTGGCGGGAAGGTCAGGAGATGTTCAGCTACCCCAGCAGCAGCTGACTGAGCCATCTCTCAAAACGCACACATCACGGTACTGAGGAGAGTGTTCATGATCATTGCAGTGGCGGATTGGCCCTCTCTGTTGCTTTGCGTGCTTTACCATCACTGCTGCCCGTCCACAGCAGCATCTGGGGCAGGCAGCACCTCCCACACTCCCTTGTCTCCACTGACAAACCAAACCAGCCCCTGGCTGCTCCATCCAAACAGCTTTGTCTGGAGCTGCAGCAGGGAGAGCCGGTGGTGCAATGAGCAGCCCAGACCCGGAGGGACAAGGATGCCCTGGGATGGCTGCGGGCTGTATCTGCAGGGACAGGTGAGTACTGCCACCCACATCAGGCCACTCGTGGTAAGATGTCACATATACAGCAAGGGCGAGGCCACTGACATATGCAGCAGGATTGCAAAATGCAGTCTTGTGCAGTGACAAATCTTCCTCCATGCTGATCCCTACATGAGTGCTCCACACCAGGCAAAGCACAGCCCTTCGCCTGCGCACAGAAGAGCTCCCCGTCTTTGGCAGAGATTTCATGAAAAGCTTGTGTTCAATGGCTGTACCAGCTCCTTCCTGGGCTGCAACATCTCAGCATGGGCTCGTAACCCTTGCCAGGTCTAGCTCTCCCTCCCAGGCTTGGTTCATGCTGGATGAGACCCCAGCAGACACAAACAAAATGGGCCATGGACCACCTGGCAGCAGCAGCAGGAGCTGCAGCTACTGTATGGGAACGGAGATTCAGATCTTCCCCAGCACTGGGCAGTCTGGAAAGGAATTAAATGACATAATTTGGTATAGCACAAGCCTGTTTTGTTGGACACAAAAGATCAGTGTGGAGAAGTTTGGAGGATGTAATCCAGAGTAGGAGTGAACCAAGATTCGCTTTATGTTTTTTCCAAACCCCAGCAAGGATGCGTGATATAACAAACCACTCCAGACAGTCTGCTCTTGCAAAAGCCCTTGCAAATACTTTGTGCCAGCCCTGAAGCACGGGGATTTTCCCAGCAGCTGTTTCAAACTCAGCTCTTTCATTTCAACTGCTTGCAGACTGGCACCTCTTTTACAACAGCCCACCCGGTTAATAGGCATCAGCCCTGCTGCAGGGTGAGGGCTGGGGTGGGTGCAGCTGGAAACAAGCTGAAAACCACGGGCCTAAAACCAACTAAAACCTTATCCTAAAGCCCTCGACTTGCTACAGGAACCCAAACTATTGCTGAGAGGGAAGAAACCAGTTCCTTTGATCCTAGTTCTGCAGCACTGTCCCTTGACCTCTCCTCTGTGCACTCACGCACTCCAACTGTTTTTATAAAGCACAAGAGACATCCTGACGATCCTGCTCATGGGTGTCTTTTGCAGTCTGCCCCTCAAACTGCCAGTTATTTGGCTGGAAGATATATCTACATGCTCTGTGCATCCTAATTTACACCCAGATTCCCAACTCTGTTTTCCTGGAAGTCTCACGTGTACCGCTCACACAAATGGCATACCACGCAGGCACGTACTCCTATAAGCACCCCAGAATCACAGAATCACAGAATCACAGAATGACCAGGTTGGAAGAGACCCACTGGATCTTCGAGTCCAACCATTCCCACCAATCCCTAAATCATGTCCCTAAGCACCTCATCTACCCTAACCTTAAACACCTCCAGGGATGGTGACTCAACCACCTCCCTGGGCAGACCGTTCCAATGCCTAATCACCCTCTCCATGAAGAACTTCTTCCTAATCTCAAGCCTAAATCTCCCCTGGCGGAGCTTGAGGCCATTCCCTCTTGTCCTGTCCCCTGTCACTTGGGAGAAGAGGCCAGCTCCCTCCTCTCCACAACCTCCCTTCAGGTAGTTGTAGAGAGTAATAAGGTCTCCCCTCAGCCTCCTCTTCTCCAGGCTAAACAACCCCAGCTCTCTCAGCCGCTCCTCATAAGATTTGTTCTCCAGCCCCTTCACCAGCTTCATTGCTCTTCTCTGGACTCGCTCCAGAGCCTCAACATCCTTCTTGTGGTGAGGGGCCCAGAACTGAACACAGGACTCGAGGTGCGGTCTCACCAGTGCCGAGTACAGGGGGAGAATAACCTTCCTGGACCTGCTGGTCACGCCGTTCCTGATACAAGCCAAGATGCCATTGGCCTTTTTGGCCACCTGGGCACACTGCTGGCTCATGTTCAGTCGGTTGTCAACCAGCACCCCCAGGTCCTTCTCCTCCTGGCAGCTTTCCAGCCAGGTTTCTCCTAGTCTGTACCTCTGCTTAGGGTTGTTGTGCCCCAAGTGCAGGACCCGGCATTTGGCCTTGTTAAACCTCCTGCCGTTGGTCCCAGCCCAGCAGTCCAGCCTGTTCAGATCCCTTTGCAGAGCCTCCCGACCCTCCAGCAGATCCACACTTCCACCCAGCTTGGTGTCATCTGCAAACTTCCTAAGGGAGGACTCGATGCCTTCATCCAGGTCGTTGATAAAGACATTAAACAGGACTGGACCCAGGACTGAGCCCTGGGGAACCCCACTTGTCACTGGCCTCCAGCTGGATTTAACTCCATTTACCACCACTCTCTGGGCCCGGTCATTCAACCAGTTTTTCACCCAGGAGAGCGTGCGCCCGTCCAGGCCAGAGGCCGACAGTTTCTGAAGCAGAATGCTGTGAGAAACTGTATCAAAGGCTTTACTGAAATCCAGGAAAACCACATCCATAGCCTTTCCCTCGTCCAAGAGTTTAGTCACTTGGTCATAGAAGGTGATCAGGTTAGTTTGGCAAGACCTGCCTTTCATGAACCCGTGTTGCCTGGGCCTGATCACCCGGTTCTCTTGCAAGTGCTTCATGATCTCACTCAAGATCACCCGCTCCATGACTTTCCCCGGTACCGAGGTCAGACTGACAGGCCTGTAGTTCCCTGGATCCTCCCTGCACCCCTTCTTATAGATGGGCACGACATCAGCCAGCCTCCAGTCCAGCAGAACCTCCCCAGTCATCCAGGACTGCTGGAAGATGATGGAAAGGGGTTTGGCCAGCACATCCGCCAGTTCCCTCAAAACTCTCGGGTGGACTCCATCTGGCCCCATAGACTTGTGGGTGTCTAGCCGGGCAAGCAAGTCTCTAACCACCTCCTCTTGGACCTTGGGAATCTCATACTTCTACGAATAATACTACGAATAATAAATAGGAAAGAGACTCGGCTCTTCCCGTGTCCCAGTGCCACTAGATGGCACCAGGGTTGTACCTTTCCCAGCCTGGGCTGTCCCCAGGGCCACCGGGAGGCACTGGGAGGACCCAGCCCAGCCCGTGGTGCAAAGCAAGAAACCTCAGCAGATGCTGGTGCCTCCTCCTTCTCAAGCAGACCACGGGGTGCTGGGGTAAAGGCAAACATTTAAGCCTTAAAACCAAACCTTCAGCGATGCGATGGGGTGTTTCCCTGTAGGGGACTTGCCCCTGGTGGCTTTTCTCGTGTTGCCGATCGCATACACGCACCCATTCCCAGCCATGGGTCAGGCATCACTCCCCAGATGGGTGCTGGCAGAGCCTGAGGCTGGACAGCAATGCTTCAAAGGCAGGTACAAGTTATTCCAGTTATTATTGTGATCAGTGTATGACATTTCCAGCATTGACAGGCTCCTCTCGTGAGTGGGGAGAAAAGGGAATAAAACATAATTTACATTTGCAATGAGAAAGTAGCTTGCCCTCTCTGAGGTCTCCTGGGTTTAGGGATTGACTCTCTTTGTGCACATTTGCAATACAACAGAGCCCAGTAAGTCCCAAATCCTCAGTGTGACCTGTGTTTTTACCGTCAAGCTTTCCATTCATTGTCACACATCCTTGGTAAAGCCACTAAGCAAACTGGGGAAGCACAGGTGGCAATTCAGCAAATGTCAGGTCTTTCCTCAGACCTAGCAGCATAATTAAGGAGTGTCTGTTTTCCATTCTCTTCAGAATCAAGCACTGAAGGTGACCCCCAGAGACTGGAGCTCAAGTGACAGAGGTGGCCGGTGAGGCTCTGCTACACACAACACTTCAAAGCAGCCAGCCAAACCTCAGCCCCAAGCAGTGTGGGGAACACTGGTGACAAATCATTGCTCAACACACAACCCAACAGCCCAGTGGAGATCCAGAGACAGGCTGGACAGAGAGCCGCTCCCAAAAAAGACAGAGTATTAAACCACTCCTTGCTGCCTGTATTGTTTGGGTGATAGGTGAGCATGGCAATGGTAGGATCCTGGTGCCAAGGTGTCTTTGTGCAGGGAGTCTCTAGGTGCTCCAAGTGATCCTATCCTGCTGACGGCAATGGAGCTCCTAGACACAAGGGCAAGTGAGAGATGCTCAGCACAGCTCTGTGGTTGTCCTGGCAGGCTGATGGCAATGGTGCTACTGCCTCTGCCCACATCCCAAGGACACGAGAGAATCCTGCACAGCCCAGCCTGAGTGTGACACTGTTTCCTTGCCCTCCGCAAAGAGCTGCACAAATCCCACCTGAGCGTTTTAACCCCAGCCTTGGGTAAAGGCTACAACGGAGATGGCTCTGTCACTTGGGAAGGTCAGGGCACACAGCAGAGTGGGTTAAAATCCTCCCAAACAAGGAAAATCCATCATCCCCTTTCCCCACAGCCTCACCTCACCTCCCTGACCACCCTAGATAGCCCTAGTGAGTGACCCAGCAACCCCTCTGCAGTTGCTTCCCCTCCTAGGAAGCCACCGGGAGCCTCCCCACACACCATCTGCTCTTCCCAGGAGACTTGCAGGTGGCTGAGGACACCCCTCCCACACTGCCTGCCTCCACACCAGGCTGCATCTTCCCATAACTCCCATGCCCACCCCAGCCAACATCATATGTGCCACCAGTGCTAAACCTCGTGCACAGATTCAAGTCTTTATTTGCCCTCTCCACAACTGGATGCTACACACAGGATGCATAAACTTGCTGTTGAGCAGTCTTATTGAAAGTGATGCTTCTCCACACACATAGAGCAGAACGTGCTGCCCACCCCTCCCTTGCCCAGTGAGGACAGGCACAGTGGCAGCTGTGACGGCACAAGGCTTGTCCTCAACCACCTCATCCATAGGATTGGAAGCAGCAAGCTCAGCATCCCCCACGGCTCCCAGCTGCTGCTTGCAAGCAGAATATATCCTCATCTGCCTGCGAATGTCAAATGGCAGATGTACATTGACATCGAGATGTATGTGGCAGGAGCAGTCCACATGTTGTGGGACTATTTTTAGCCTGGCCGTGATCGAAATGTGAGAGGGCTTTTTATTTATTTTCTCTGGAAGGCTTGCTGCTTGAAATCCCCATTGGCAGAAGCTGACTCTGACCCTGCAGTTGCAGTTGGGTCTGTCATCCATTCTCATCCTTGAAAAGAACATGCAATTAGGCAGGAGCGGCGGTGGAGTGGTCCAGCGCACCTGGCAGGGCTGGCACCCTTTGGAGCAGGTGCCCAACCAGTCCCAGAGCCTGACCCATGCCCACCTGGCCAAGCTGCAGCTCTGCCATCTCCCCACATTCCAGGTAAGGTCTAGCTGAAGCTGTAAGGAAGAGCTATGAAGTGCAAAGGATGCAGGAGCTAGACCTTTGAAGCAGACATGCAGTCAGGAAGGGCAGGCAGGGCATGGGATGTTCTTGCTGCTCTTTAATGACCTGAGGGACCAAGCAGAATGATGCCGAGGTCTCATGGTGCCCTGAGAGCCCACAGAGAACTTCTTGGAGATGGAGCAGCCTGTTCCTGCTTCTGTGCCACTCACCCCACGCCTAGAGCTGTGCCAGGAGCAAAGCTCATGACTATTATAAACCTGCTCCAGCTCCTGTCAAGCTCACATGAAGGGTCTGGGTGGACAAGTTGCCCTGAACTGGGACAACCACATCCCTGGGGGCAGCACGGCACCGCACAGTGTGGCAGCAACCAACTAGGTGCATACTTTGCCAAGGTCCAGGGCCTGACATGACCTCAGTGAAGCACACTGCTTGGTTATGTGTAAATTTGCCCCTTGTCTTGTTAGGGAAGCAGAGTTGAGGGGGAATGGGCACCCAGAAAAGCACCAGTGTGTCTGAGGTAGCAGAGTTTTTTGCTTGTTTACGCAGCCAGAGAGGAGCGGTGAGGGCCTATATTAACACAATAGCAAAGGAGGACCTTGAACCAAATCCACCTTGGACGCTGTGACCAGTCCATAGATAACTGGGAAGAAAAGTTAGCGTTTCCCTGACAGAACTACCTATTTACATCTGAAAACGTCACAGACCTTGCCTAGAGGTTGGAATAAGCAGGTCCTTTCACTGCCTGCTTCCCAGGAGGTTTTCCCTTCCCTCCCCAAGAGGAAATTTCCAGTAACTAAGGTATAAAAATGAACACAAGACTCTCCTCCAGAGCCAGCTGTAAAACTCATACAGGAAGAGCTCTCCATCCCACAGCCAGCACCACGGCAGGCTGCCCCCAAACCAGGTCAGTCTTTGTGTACGGGGAGTGAGGGAAGAAGCAGCTTTGCCTGCATGCCCTCCTGGTGCAGGTCAGGCTTCGAGGGGTGGATCTGGGTGCCAGAAAACCCACAGGCACTGCTGGCACTGCAGGCTAGACAGGATTCGCTACTGGAGGGTCCTGGATCCCTGGAGGAGGCTGCGATGCCATGTCATCCTCTGCACTGTGGTGCAGCACTCCCTGGTTTCATGTGAGATTGCATGAAACAAGGGATGGAAACAGAGAGAAATTTGGCAAGGGAGAACCTTCCTTCTCCTCCTCCATACACCACCATGCTACATCCCGGGAATAACTACCAGGAACCAGCTAAGCAGCAATCTCTTGGAAATTTTGAAGGAATGTCTTTCTGCCATATCCCATTCACCTTCTGCCTGGACATCACATAGAAGATTAGGATTTGGGCCAAAAGTGCAAGAGCCATGTCTTCATAGCTGTCAGACTTCTCTGTGCATTCGGCTGCATGAATTCCTGAAGCTTCCAAGGAGCTGTGATTGCAGTTGCTGCTGCGTGGGAGTGAGACCTCATGTTTCTCACAGGAGGCCTGAGGGAAGGCAAGAAAAATGCTGGGTAATTAAATAGCACTTGTCAGAACACGTGCAAGAGTCAAATACCAAAAACATCCTTCCTGTGCACAGACTCTTGCATGAAGCTGTATCAACATTTACCTGCTAAAAATCTCCAGTTCCTGGGTTACTCTGGTTAACACAATCCACAGGCCCACAGCTGTGGGCAGCATCCCTGCTGCTCCCTGCCCACTCTAGCCAAATGTGCTCATTCTCTTCTGGGAGGTTATTTCATGCTAATATGAAACAACCAAAGATAACACTTTTCTGAAGTCCTCCCACTTCCATATACAGAAGGTATAAATACGTGCAACTATTGCGTTCCTGGCTGGGAGAAAGTGGATAATTCCCAATGTACCTGCAGGTCACATCCTGGACCATGGCAGCAAAATTGCAGGGCAGGGATGAAAGGAGGAAGGTGACCTTCCTCTGAGCACACCCTATAACTGATTTCACCATCACTGCTAGCCCTGAGCTCAGGTGAGGCTCCTAACCTGTGCTACATATGATTCCACTGCACTGCACTCAGCTAGGTCTTCTGGGATTTGGGATCCTATTTACCTGGGGGATTTCAGAAAGTAGGAGATTAAGTGACTTACAGTGTTTTAAAAACATGTTCCTGAATATCTTTTCTAAAGCAAAGGTGATACCATGGGTAATTTCTTTAAAGGAGGGTATAAAAAAGGTGGTTGACAGCCAGTTCATTATATCAGAATCGGTTTACATTAGGAAGGGAAAGCGTGTGTGCTTATTAATTGTTTCTTTAATTGCCTTCACTCCCTGCTGCCAGGGTAGCCCGCTGTCTGCTTGTGCCTGGAGGCCCCAGGTCAGAGCCCTGCGTAATTCATACCTGATCTGCTAACATGGGGAGCTATAAATAAGTGGTGACACCAGAGAGCAGGGGAGGAGGTGGAAAGGGACTGTGCTTCTCGACCTGAGATACTCAGTCAAGTTAGCCCATCAAGCAAAAGATGACTGGTGACAATCTGTAAATATTAACTGAGGGAGGCTGTTTCTGATAGCTGAGAATTCTAGCCTGGAAAAGATAAAACCAAATTATCTGGCTCTGAGCTGGAGCTGGACAGATTTGGACTAAAAAGAAATTGCAGATTTTTTAAAGTGAAGCAAACAGCCACATGTTCTGCACTAAGATATATTTTTAAATCACAAGGACCTGTTTAGTTTCAAGATCTGCTGCAACTTATCTACCCCTAAAAAAGTACCCAATATGTGACTGCAAAGGAATCCCTTAGGAAACAGAAGGAAGATTGCAGGTGTTCCAAATGAGCCCTGGTAATTCACCCCAGGGGATTTAAGGCTTTACAGTGACAATCATCCTTCTGACTTTTATCCCTCCTCCCTTCTGCCACACTGCTGCTGCCAGCATGGAGTGGGCACGCTTGCCTCTGGTGTTCTCAGTCACCTGAAGAGGACCAAGCCCAGTTTAATTAACACAATTGTCATGGAGGGGGCAGCAGCAGGGCTCACATATCCCGCTTTTTGGCACTAGGGAAGCAGGACGCCCACCAAGAAGGAAATCCCTCAGCATGCCCGGCCAGGAGGCAGCAGCACTTGCCTTGGAGTCCTTGCCTGTTCACATAGGAAGAACTGGGAGGGAGGGGATGCTGCAAAGAGAAATTGGTGTGGGAGCACACAGATAGGAGCAAAGGATGGACGAAAAGGACCTTGTCTTCTCCTTTGTTCCTGCTGCAACCCTAATCATGCATCTAAGCATTTGATGCCCTGTAATGCCTACGATAAGGTGCTTCATGACGTGGAAACATGTAGGTGGAGTGAGGGAAATAGAACTGTCATATACAGCAATGAGGACCTGTGGGAGGTCAGTCTGACTCCCTGTAAGCAGGACTGCCCACACCTGTGCAGGTACACGTGTGACACACAAGCATGTTCACACACGCACGTACCTTTGCTAACAACAGAGGCAACCACAGAGCCCACATTTTCCAGGTTTTACTTCTATATCTGCAAAAAGCAAGTTTGCTTCTGTTTCTGATTCCCTGTAGTTGTCATGAAATGCCTTCAAGAGAGCAGCTCTGTCTTCCCGGCTGAGTGAGTCTTTTATGTCCAACACTGCATTCAGATGTTCCTTCCTTTCCAAAAGGATAAGAGCCAGGTCAGTGAACAAGTCAAAAAAAAAAATGCCTGCTTCTTATCACTCAGTTTTCTTGACCAGACCAAACACTGGAAGCTGCTTTTTTTTATACCCTCTGGCCACCTAACAAGGAGGAGGCTGTGTCACAAGAGCTGCGTGAAATATGGCTGAGCTCAGTGCACACAGCATCCTTCTGAAACTATGGAAATCTTCACCTCAGGGTTCTAGAAAAATATCTGAATCCATCATAATAGGCTTTGGGAAACTCTGCATTTGACCATTTGGAGGCATTTTTGACATCTTTTCTCCTTATAGCATTGCTTCACTGAGCAGGGCCACATGATACGAGTCTGATTAGCAAACAGGACAAATGTATTCAAGCCGAACAGTTTTAAACATACAGGAATCTGCTGAAACAGTGCATCTACTCACACCAGGATGACCTCCTCTGAGATTTGGATCAAAATAATATTCTTCTGGGTACTTCTTACACTATATGTATCTCTACAGAAATATATAGTTATATATATATTACTAGTTATGTATGTGTGTGTATATATATAGATAATAGTAAGAAAATAAGAATCACTATGCCATATCAGATAAGCAGTGGTTTAGCTCAGTAGCATCTTCAAAAGTAGTAAATGCTTCTGAAAAGAATATGGAAACCAAATGAAGCATAACATTATCTCTCTTCGCCTTTTATTTTTTTGCTTCTGGCAGACTGAAGTTTAGCAACTTCCTCTGCTGGGAGTTATATCATGACTGTCATGTTGAATAGGCACTGAATAATTATCTACCACAAACTGTCTGCTCCAAATTTCACAGAATCACAGAATCACAGAATGACCAGGTTGGAAGAGACTCACTGGATCGTCGAGTCCAACCATTCCCACCATTGCCTAAATCATGCTCCTAAGCACCTCATCTACCCTAACCTTAAACACCTTCAGGGACGGTGACTCAACCACCTGCCTTGGCAGACTGTTCCAATCCCTAACCACCCTCTCTGTGAAGAACTTCTTCCTAATCTCAAGCCTAAATCTCCCCTGGCGGAGCTTGAGGCCATTCCCTCTCGTCCTGTCCCCTGTCACCTGGGAGAAGAGGCGAGCTCCCTCCTCTACACAACCTCCCTTCAGGTAGTTGTAGAGAGTAATAAGGTCTCCCCTCAGCCTCCTCTTCTCCAGGCTAAACACCCCCAGCTCTCTCAGCCGCTCCTCATAAGGCCTGTTCTCCAGCCCCTTCACCAGCTTCATTGCTCTTCTCTGGACTCGCTTCAGAGCCTCAACATCCTTCTTGTGGTGAGGGGCCCAGAACTGAACACAGGACTCGAGGTGCGGTCTCACCAGTGCCGAGTACAGGGGGAGAATAACCTCCCTGGACCTGCTGGTCACGCCGTTCCTGATACAAGCCAGGATGCCATTGGCCTTCTTGGCCACCTGGGCACACTGCTGGCTCATGTTCAGTCGGTTGTCAACCAACACTCCCAGGTCCTTCTCCTCCTGGCAGCTTTCCAGCCAGGCTTCTCCTAGTCTGTACCTCTGCTTAGGGTTGTTGTGCCCCAAGTGCAGGACCCGGCATTTGGCCTTCTTAAACCTCATGCTGTTGGTCTCAGCCCAGCAGTCCAGCCTGTTCAGGTCCCTTTGCAGAGCCTCCCAACCCTCCAGCAGATCCACACTTCCACCCAGCTTGGTGTCATCTGCAAACTTGCTAAGGGAGGACTCAATGCCTTCATCCAGGTCGTTGATAAAGACATTAAACAGGACTGGACCCAGGACTGAGCCCTGGGGAACCCCACTTGTCACTGGCCTCCAGCTGGATTTAACTCCATTTACCACCACCCTCTGGGCCCGGTCATTCAACCAGTTTTTCACCCAGGAGAGTGTGCCCGTCCAGGCCAGAGGCCGACAGTTTCCATAGCAGAATGCTGTGAGAAACTGTATCAAAGGCTTTACTGAAATCCAGGAAAACCACATCCACAGCCTTTCCCTCGTCCAAGAGTTTAGTTACTCTGTCATAGAAGGTGATCAGATTACTCTGGCAAGACCTGCCTTTCATGAACCCGTGTTGACTGGGCCTGATCACCCGGTTCTCTTGCTCTTCACACCTTTGGCCTTCATAGCATCCTGTGACAGAGCACCCTACACTGTAATCACGTTAGCCTGGAAAAGACAGTCACCAGCACAAGACATCAGAACAAAAGATGGATGTTATAAACCACAGACTTTGGAACAAATGCAGTTAGCTAAGATCTCATGTTCCTAATAAAAGCTGGATTTCATTCATGTTAACAGCTTCCTATGAGATATGGAAGTGTATGTTCTTGCTGAACATACCTAGGATTTGTGGAAATAGTTATACCTAGAAAAGGACTGGCAAAGTGTTAAAGACAAAAGCCAAGTATGTGGAAGTTATGAAATGACTGAGTTAAGGATGTTCTTGAAACATACACTTGGCACACGTGCCCACAAATTGTCCATTCAGGTAGTATTTTTCCACAGCATTTCTGGTTTGTTGACAGGTATTTCATCCTTCACCTTTACAGGAGGACATCTCAGTTCCACTGCCTAATACCTGACAAAGTTACAGATCAAGTTAATCAGCATCTGTGAACAGGCAGCACAGAGTGCATTCAAAGGTAAGCATTGTGCCTGGCCCAGCGTGCTGCAAAGAGCAAATATCACAGTATTAATATTACTATAGGTCTTCTGGTGATAAAAAATCATGTAAGAAACCATGTAAGTAAAACCAATAAAAGACCTCACCTTAGAGCAGGAAACTCTTTGAGAATGGGTAGAAGGGCTATTTTCATCCCCTCAGCATTGGAAGTTTGAATAAGTTCTAAAATTGCTTTTATAGGATCCTTGAGGGGACCAGCTGCAGGACCCTGGGGAGAGAAGCAAGGCTGTGTTCAGGGCAAGGGAAGCAGCATACAACATTAAAAGCTGGACTCATATCAGACTGGGGAGCTCACTGCATGCATTAGGGTCTTTTGCAATACTGTTTGTGCATGGAAAACTGTTTTCTTTCTGGTGTAGGAGAAAAGAAACCAGAGTGTAGCACAGACTGCTTCCAGGGTGGCTGGGTGGCTGCTTTCAGTATTTCTTTTTGCAAAACGGGCAAAGGTACCTAATTTTTCCCTACATCACCTGTCTCTTGAAATTGTTTCGCCCTTTGGGAAGTGGTTTTCTTCCACAGGTAAGCACAGCTTTGCATGTATATGAAAACAAGCTCTGTTCACCAGCATGTGACAGCATTTTTGCTGCCCTGGAGCAAGCCTGGGGACAGCAAAGTGACCTTGGGAAGAGAGTGAGAGGACACAGATTCTCTAGGAAAAAATGGGAAGCAGGGTTGGACATTATAAAGGATATGACATGGCTGGCGGATGCTGCATATCATCAGCTCCCTCTGAGGTAGAACACACAGCATAAAACACCATTAAGAAACACGCAGCATTTTTAGCAAAGCTGGAGGAAGCAGAATGCGGATGAACTGCCAAAAGAGAGCTTCAGGTCTTGCTCACATTTTTCATCGGTGCAGTAATGAAATTAAATTGCTTCCCTGAATTATTGATGCCATCAGATCAGCAGAGAATCTGTGACAAAGAAAACAGGCTGCCAAACTGGGGTAGGAGAAGCCCAGGCTGCCAAACTGGGGTAGGAGAAGCCCAGGCTCCCCTGATACCCACAGGGTATTACCAACATCAGGCTGCATTCTCTGTGTAACTTACCTCCACACTGAACATAAATTAAAAATAATAGTAATACTTGAAGCAGCCTTCTCTCTCTTCCTCTGCACTGCAGGCACACAGCATGTCTAGCTCTGCACAGTGACAGCCTGTACTCAGTTCCTAGTGCACCAATACTGCAAGGCTTCGTACTTGGCAAGCTCACTATTACAAAATGCTAATTGATTTGAAGGTGTCGGATTTAGTTAAGCACTTTATCAACTGGCAAGGTCGGAGGTAAACCATCTGCAATCCAAAAGGACAAAAAAGAGGTGTCTTGTCAGAAGTGCTTAAGTTCCTTTGACACGTAGGACTCTTGGGAGAGAAGCAAGGTATTTCCTAATGTGTTTTGAGGATGGAGAGGAAGGAAGAGCCTGGAGAGAGGGCAGAGCAGGGTAGGGAGCAGGTGCAGCCTGTGCAGCAACTGCATGATAAATTCAGTCTGCAGCGGAGTACATATTTTGCATGCATAACCGTGCGCCTCATTCGACTGGCGTCCCCTGCAAATCATTTACGCATTTCTTCCCTGAGGTTTTTGGTTCTCTCACATCAATAAGAAAGTGAAGAGACTGGGAACACAAGGGAAACACAGTGCTAACCGAATACAGAATTTTTTCACCCAAGCTAAGTGCAGGATTTTAATAGGTAATTAGATTTCCTGTACCCCCTTTATGCTATAAAACCAGCTTTCCTTGCACATTACATCCAAAGCTGATGCTGAGCGCAGCACTGCTGGTAAACTTCTGAGTTGAGATTAGGGAATCCTCCTGCTGTTCCCAATGGTTCAGTTGCTCAAGGCATTGATTTGGCTGTGACTGATCACTCCAGGAGATGTGTGTCTTCAGCTAAAGTCACTGCCAGCTTCCAATTTTACACTGCGAAACTAACAAATGTAATGGGTCTGAAAGGTCTTTAGAGGAGCTTCCAGGCGACTCTTTTGATATCATTTGATTCTTTAGACAAAGCAAGAATTGCTGACAAATGGCTTGCAGGGGGATTTATATAGGAGAATGCACATATCTAGTCCCTAGCACTTAGATTTGGAAGTCATGAGAACGACTCCAAATTCATGAAATTATTAAAATCAATAAAGCTGTGACTTTATGTGCTCTGTCACATCTGAGTCCTGTTACCAAACTACCTTTGTAATCATCCAGCCTCTTGCAAAGTGCTGTGCCTGTGCACTCTCAGCTTACATTTCCAAATGAGCTGTGGCAAGGGACGTTGCAAGGCAGCAATTCTCCAGCTGGAGCAGCCACAGAAGGGGATGCTGCAGGCATTGAAGTTCCTGCCCTTGGGTAATCGAGAAACCCATGTGACAGCCTGGTGTCATACACAGATTCCATGTGCAGCATTGCCAATTACACCAGATAGCTAATTGAGCAAAGAGGCTTTTTTAAGCTTCCAAGGTTGCTTCTGCAAATCAGACCTAGCATTTTTCCATATGTTTTCTTCAAAAGTATGGCTCTGCTTTTATACCCAATCTATCCATTTTGCAAGGCATTTTTACCTCCTAATGCTGTGAGGTGCTTACCCCTGCAGGAAAACTCATTCCTCCCTGCAACTGTCACCAACCACCCGTGACACTCCAGCTCCGGGAAATGGATCACGCAGCCACCAGCCCAGCTCTGAGGGGAGGAGAAGGGCCTCCAGGGAGGGAGGAGGCTGATTGCAGGGGTAACAACATATTCTCCATGTCCTGGGAGGAGAAGGCATAGAGGGCAAACCACAGAGAAGGTGAACGTGTAGAGCAGTTGATTTGGTTCATCACTCTTGAGGCTCAAAGGAAAGTACTGAGTGGAACACAGCTTTTCATGATCTGCACCTCCATGCCATGTACCAAAGGCTTGCCTGGGGGAGCTGACAGCTTTGGAGCTGTCTCACCAGCTCAGAGGAGCATACCTCATTCTTATTTCAGTGGCACGAATGTAAAACTTGCCTCCTCTAGTCACACATTTCAAAACTACAAACTAACAGCTCCTGGCAGATCAGAAGGACTGTCAGCACATCTGATTGTCATTGTTGTGAAGCTGGATACCACTGTGGAGAGACTTCTTAAGCTTGTCTGTTGCTTTCAGAGCCTTTTCCTGTACTGGTACTGTTCTTGATGATGGAGAGCAAAACTGTAACCATATGAAAGACTTACTAAGCACACTTTAAAGACTGTTTGCAGCATCCTATGATCTTCTTCTATCTTACTGATGATCCTCCTTCTCTGCACAGAAGATGGTTTCCTGGAAGTGGTCAGAAGGGCCTGCAGATATTCTGTAACAACGATGGTGTTGACTGCCTTGACAAGGGCCTGTTCCAGAGCAAAGACACCCATATTAACTTCCCTGTGCTGAGCAAGGACCAGACCATATCTATAGGACTCTTATCAATGTAAACATTGGATATAGGCTCCATGCAGATGGCTCTCCCATTTCTTTGCTTAAGTATCGCTTTAATATGCCTGGTCTAACACATGGAGATCCTCCAAGCCATATGTGGATGACAAAAAGATTGATGAAAAGTGTGGAAACATCTCACCAAAAGCAACGGGACCAGTTAGGGGAGCCAAAGGTCACTCACACTTCGGAGCAGCAGTGACACTGGGCTTAGCCCCAAGCTAACAAACACACCAGTTGGGGACAGCATGGATTACAGACTAAGCCAGACCCAGCCTCCCTGGAGCATCACCACTAGACACATCCCAGGGCAGACCTTTGGGCACACCGTTGTGGCTGGGCACAGAGAAATCGCTTAGGCAGCTCTGAGCTACCCACTACCTGCTGAGAAACACGCAGTGTCTGAAAGGGGAGGGAGAGCGAGTATTTCTGAGGGGAAATGGGCTGCTGCACAGAAACCACACTTTCATTAGCAATTGAAATCAGAGGAGGTTTAGGCTGCAGTCCAAAGGTACAGGAAATGCCCAGTCCTGTGCAAAAGAGACAATGCAAGAGACAGACAGCTCTGGCACAGCACTCCACCACCGAGCTGCTGCTTGCCCCAGCACTAATGTGACATAACGTCCAGTGACAGGCTCTGAGCAACAGCAGAATAACTCCTAATTTTTTCTGTTCCATTACGTTTCTCCACATTTCAAAATGTTAATTAAAACCAGCACTGACAAAGCACTTGCAGACCTGGGAGGGTAAGAGAAATAGAGTCCAGTGCTTACGGGTACATGTGCAGCACAGGTAGAAGCAGCAAATCCAACCTGTGTGCAAAAGACCTCAGGTACCAACCTCAGTGCTTAAGAGCCAGATTCAAAGCTGTCATAAAACTCTGGACAAGTTGTCTAGGCAACTGTAAAAGTGGAAAAGCTTAGGTACTTTGTGAGGTTGTTCTTCATTAACCCTAGCCTCTTTAACTCTGCCTGAGAAACTGTGTTCTTTGAGGATCTGGATCGTTCACCTCCCCAGGTGTCGACTCTTCATCAAAGGGATGATGTATTCCTCACAGCTAAGGCTGAGGCACATTAGAAGCTGAGGTTTACAAGATAATGGTATTGGGGTAATGCTAGTATCAGAGATCATTGAATGTTTCTGCTCTGTATTTGGGAGAAACATTCAGTTTCCATATTTATTCCCTTGTTGGTTTCTCTGCTGAGATTACAGAAAGGGCCTTGCTATCAGAGTAAAGAAGATATGCAACTCTGTTGGATAGAGGAACTGGACTGGAACCACTAGATCTTTAAAAGCCCTTTTAACAACAGATAAAATAGTATTTTGGATTAACATTCAAATACCGTGCCATCCAGAAGTTTAGAGGGCTAGTTTTAGTGATTTCCTGAGTAATATCTTGTTCTTTCTTTCTTATTTCTTACCTTATATGTCTCTGATTTTTTCTTCCCAAATGCCAAAAAGCTTTGCTTTAAAGATTCAAGGATGTGGTCAAAGCCACTATCAAACTTCTTGAAGTGCTCCTTCAGTGATCCCTGAGGAAAAGGGACAGACAGCATCAAAGGGTGCACATGTAGAGACCCCACACAGATAACAGAGAGGAATTATTGCACTTTTGCTCTTTCTGCTGTCAGAAACAGTCTCCTTCATGAGCTGTATCATCCTGTGCCTTCATTTCAAAGAAAAGCAAAACATGAAAGAAAGAAACAATTCAAACTCAGGAAAGATGTATTAAGTTCTTAAGCCCAAATCTGGAAGACCAAAAACTATGAAAAATGGGTGGCAATAGCTTTTATCCAGGGTCTGTGTAAAACTTGCCCCTATGGATGGTGAGTGCAGGGAGAGCCAGCTGTTCTGCGCTTTTCTGCTCCAGTGTCCTGCTCTCAGCATGGCCATCGCCTCTTATTCAATGGGAAAGTATAAGAATCTATTAGCAGGCCAACAGGGGATAAATTCTGTTTATTTCATGATTCAAATCCTGTGGCAACATAGCCAGAGGAGGTCTGAAAACCAGAGCCCCAGGTCTCCTGTTCCTCCCCAGCACTGTCCACAGTCCCTGTCAGAACCACCCCTAAATCCTGTCTTGATTTGTGGGCCTATGGGACAGGCTGGCACTGAGCTCCGGAGACCAAAACTGCACATTGCAGCCAGGGTTTCTTTTGTCATTTTCCTTTTGCTGCCTTCAGCATACTCAGGAGAGCCTGTGCGATGGCTGCAAAGATGTTCAGGGGAGCTTCGCAACGGAGCACACACCACAGGCTACTATTAGGAGCCTGCAGTTGTACGTTATCTGGATATGGAGCCCAGGATATGAAGGTGGGTGTCTGGAATAACAGTTTAATGTTAAAAAGTGTGAAGGAAGGGGAATTTACCCAAGGGAGGGATACATTTCTGGTCATCCTTCTCTACATCCTGACTACCCACCATAGCCTGGGGCTCTGTGAGTTATCTCTGCCCTGGGAAGATGCTCAGCTGCTAAGGATAAGTAGGTACCAGGTGAAGTTCAGCCCCTGCAGTTTGGGTGCACAGGGGCAGCATGGTGTACCTCGTGGTAGCAAAACAGCAAATACTACAAACACTAGAATGGGGATCCCAGAAACTGGAAAAGATGAAGTTGTCAGTATGCAGCTTCAGAAAAAGCAGAGGAAGGAGCTGGGCCTGAAGAGTAAACTATGGTTTCACTCATTTCAAATCGGGATGTAAGAGTGAAGTGTGTGCCTGCCCTACAGTTTTAAAATATTTAGTGTTAACATGAGTCTCCCATACCTTGACTTTAGAAGTGACTGTTTGCAGAAAATGCTCCGTAATCTCATCTTCCATCCTGTCTAGAAATCCATTTACCTTAACATTCTGACCAGTGCTGGAACTGAAAATGTATGTTAGCTTATGCCATACAGTTCTGTTAAAAAAAAAAGCAGGGGGGGACATGGAAAGTATTGATCAGGTCAAACCTGGTGATTCTCTCAGATCAAAATTCTTCCAACAGTAACCGACATGACTGCCTGGGCAATTGAATGGACATACGCTCGGGTCCAGGGCTTGAACAGTGACCAATATATGTTTACCCTTCTTTGGCTAGCTCCCATTAAGATGCTGCCACAAGGACATGAAAGCTCAATGCAAACAAATGCCACTTGTAGATGCCACTAGTGAGATCAGACAAATAAAAATTCTAGTATTTTCAAAAATTAGAAGGCGTGAAGTGGCCTTGATGAATGGAGGCTGGATGAGCATCCAGTGTGCCTCTGACACCCTACAAATACAAGAACAATAATCTTCCATCAGAACAGACTTCAAGTCAGTAAATCCTATTTGAAATTGTTGCCAGTTTGAAAGCAGACATTTTACTTTCTGTGAAAGCTCAGTGTATAACTTCATTCTCAGTGTCACTGTAAAGAATTACGTAAGAGAGTCTTGTAAGTATTCAGTCCAGGATCCAACATCAGCAACATGCAAATACAACAAACAAAACAGCTACCTAGGCTCAATGAAGGCTGCAATGTCAAGTAAGCACTGTCCATATGCTGGATTTGGGCATTTTGCTGACTCCAGAGATCCCCAGATAATGTTATGCAGGAAGAAAGGAAGCAACCTTGTTCTCTGTACTGCTGCAAGCACTTCTGAAATTAGCTTGTAGGTGCAAACAGCCTCCCCCACCCTTCTGTGCTTTATTGCTTCCCTCCTTCCTAGCAACACCAGGGAAAGCCTGGCATGTTCAACTGAGTTTCATTCAGCAAAGTAATTAAGATTAGGTTTAAATTGAAGTTCACTAGCACATCCATCTTAGTGCAATGTTTATGAAGCTTTCCTGCTGAGGGTGAATCAGACCAGGGAGAGGAACCACATCACAACACATAGCAGAATTGGCCAGGGTAATGTCCCCACGTGCAACACGGCATTGCTGCCTGCCTCCTGCTCAGGGGAGCGGACACCAGGAAGAATGAGACAGTGGGCCACAGGCTGTGGTCCCTGTACCTACAGGGTCTGGGAGCAGGTGAGAAACAGAACTGCCAGGCTGCCAACACAGCAGTCCTGGTGCTGGCCACAGGCAGGGGCCCCACATGAGTCTTTTGAGTGAGGAGATCAGATACAAGAAAATTAATTCCACTTCCCCTGCCTCTAAAGTCTTGTTTCTAACCTGAGAATGCAGCAGTTCTCCAGGATTTGTAAGCCACTGCAGATCCCCAGGCAGCCATCAAGTTGGGAGAAGCTTCTTACTTCATTTTCATAGCTAGATTAAAACAGGAAGATGTATTTTTAAGCTGGTGTGCTCCGTAATGCATCTGACAGCATTAGCCCAGAAGCAAATGGGGAAAATATCCTCTGATTATTTGTATTTTCATCATGCAGAGTTTCACTCCCCAAGGGGGGATCTAAAGCAGAACAAAGACAATCTCTGTCCTGCTCAGCTGGTGAGGGACAGATATTTGTCCTCCTCTGAGAAGCAGGACAAAGCAGAGCTCCTCACCCTCCCAGGGAACCAGCAGGAATCACAATGCCTGGACACTCTGGCCACATGGCTGCCCCTCTTTCTGGTTGTTTTTAAGGTCTGAGACTCTCCAGAACAAACATACCCCAAGGTTTTAACCTGTCCAGGCAAGTCTAGTGCTCTTTGTTCCCTCCGCTTTAGTCCAACAACCACTGCTGAGCACATAAACAGCAGCGAAGCGCTGTCCCTCCAGTAACACCTTGATGGGAAACAACCATCAAACAAAAGAGGAGCAATGGCAGGTCCAGGTTGACATAGCATCGGCAGTCCCTGCATCAGATTTCTTTCTTCTGAGCACTGAGGACGTGCCAAAAAGGAAAACAGCATCCCTCCTACCTCTCCAAGAAGCTCAGGAACTCCTCCACGCACACAGCTTCCACCTTCACACTTAAGCTCTCGCTGACACGACAGGCAGCCTCCGTCTTCTCTGTTAGTGTCTGTGGATTTCAAGGTGTTAGAGAATGGGCCAAAGCTATTTTTCACTATGTAGTGAATAGGAATACATCCCATCCCTCACTCCACTGCAAATCCCTCTGCCTCCTAGGCAACAATTTCAGTTTAGATTTTAAGAGACTTTGTGAAAATAAAAGTATTTTTTAGGAGCCTGAATTTAAAGCCTCATCCTACACCTCTGCTACCTCTGTTTTCATTGTGGTCAACATGCTGGAGTCAAGCCTTGTGCTCAGAATAAATCTTGCCCTTACAGATGTTCTCTGCTAGCAATAAATCTCCAGTCTGGCAGCTCAGCTTGTGCAAAGACCTGCCATCTGAGGGAGCACCTGCATTTCTGCATGATTTACCCTCGCAGATTAATTTAGGAGCAAATGCTAAAAAAACGTTTAGGCAGCTCTGTGCCTCTGTCAGGGTTTCTACTAGAGATGTCTGAAGAAGCCAGGTGTCTTCTTCCAAGCCACCACTGCTCATTCCTGACATGGCAATATGTGCTAAACCCCATAGCACCTGTCTTGCCCCACTGACCCCAGCTGGGTGGCCCAGGAGCCTGCAGGAGGTGGGCTGTGCCAGATAGCTCAAAATCCATCCCATATTGGGCAGGTTTGAGCAAGTGGCAACTTAATACTGCCCATTAGTTGCTCTCTGGAAACAAAAGCTTGAAGGGGAGGAGAGCCAGATGGATAAAAGGAGACAGATGGACTCATACCGCTGTGATCTCCTGGTGCTCTGGGAAGCATGAGCCAGAGACAAAGGCTGACTCATATCGTGAATGGTTTTTTCCACTGCTCACAACAGATGTAAAAGTTCACCCAAAGGGAAAGGATAAAATACACTACCCCAAAGTGCCAGGAAACCTTGGCTGATGAGTTTCCATGACACCTTGTTCATTTTCTATCTCGTCTTTAAGTATCATCCTGAGAAAACTGAGGAGGTGGTAATTTGATAAGGCTTTCCTGTTTCTCCAGGCTTTTCCATTACCTACCCTGAAGCACTCAAAACTGCCAGTTACATGCACAACAGAGCAAAACGACGCGTGCTGAAGCTTGGCAAGATATGTGGACCACAGAATTCAAAGCAGTCTTTGGCCTGGTCCCTGTAATAAAACCTTTGTTCTCTCAGACAGAAGCAGGGTGGGGGGAAAGCCCGTTTGGTAGCTAAAAGCCACCCTAGCACTTGGACATCACCAAGTACATCATTGTTCCACTGCTTTAACAGGCACAGGGCAATGCAAGAAGGGAGCTCTCCCGTCTTTGGACTCTGCACTTGGTCCCTGTGTCAGAGCTGGGTGAGAAAAGACTGGTTTTTCCAGCTAGAGCTGTATCCTCAGAGGGAAGGACAGTTGTTGCTGACTCACAATGCCCACTGCCAGCCTCCAACAGGGTGCCTGAGGTTGTCTGCCATCCCAAAGAACTATGGGCCTGCTTCCCTCTGTCATGACCTGAAACAGGGCTACTGCTGGGCTGGTGGCCGTGGACAAGCACCATCATCCCACAGCCTGCTCCGGACCTGCAGCATTACTTGAGTCCACATGAACACTCCAGGATTTATTTTAAGCCTTCTGCACCCTCTGGCCCTGGTATGTACTGCTCATAAATTGGCAGTGTGGTTCTGCAATGCCCTTCAAGCACTTGGCTGTGCTCTGAAGTAATCTCTTGTGCTGCCTAACCCATCAGGGCAGCAGACACAGCTGCAACCTGCACATCAGCAGGGAACAAGCTGCCTGCGTTTGCACCGCCAGGTACGTAGACCTGCCATGGCTTGGCAACTCTTGCTGCTTTCATAAAAGTGTTCTGCAGAACTCATACAGAGCAGACCAGTTAACATACACCAAGACTTACCAAAACGTTGAATGACAATCTGCTTGCATACGTGAAAATACAATTTCTTCTCAAAACAGCTAATCTCAGGCTCATCTTTAGTTAGTTAGTTTAGTTTTCTTTACATATGCACCAGAGTAAAACAGGTTTGGGAGCAAAGAGATGCAGTTTCAGTATTGCAGGTAACTTGCAAGCTTGTAACACACTGACCTTAGCCCAAAGACATTCAAAATTTGGTCTTGCCAAACGTGTACATATTTGTATGGAAAAAAAACATAACTGCTGCAAAATATGAGAATTTTCCAGTTCCTTCTGGTTTACCTGAATGACTGCAGCATCTGCACAAGGATGTTTCCCAATATCAAAGGCTTCTCTCAGAGCTTTCCCTACTTCCTTCTAAATATGTAAAGAAAAGAAAAAAAAAGAACAGTTGAGATACAACGGCATTTGTAATGAGTCAGGTTTCCCAACCTCTCTTTATGCATTTGGGCAAGACTAATTTTTGCCTCTATTTTTTTGGCCACTCATTTAACCCAAAGCCTGGATATTTTCCAGCTGACCTAATAACATTGTTCTGTTTTGTTCTACATTGTTTGTTTGAGTTTAAAAGATTTGCAGCTTCCTTTCATCACGGTGTCAGCTCGGGTTATCTACAGTCTTCCCTAGTTAGCTTGGCTCAAATGAAGGCATCTACACAGCAAAACAACATTTAGGCACAACACTGTGCTGCCAACTACTGTATCTGAGATTTTTCCACTGTTCCTAGCTCTAGCCAGCACCCACATAAACCAGCTAGTGCTAATTAAAAGCATTCCTTCACTTAAGCCAGGGACTTGTGAGTGCAAAGAGGAGCTGGGTCAGTGTTTAGAGCTACTGTCACGGAGAGATGAGCCCCACAAGGCTGCACGATGGGAAATTTCCCAAGACTTGGCTGACTTGTGTTATTTTGAATAGACTGTAAAACCAAACACTGAAGAGAAAGGGCTCATTGCTTAAAACATGATCTGACCTTTATAGAAGCTTTAAACTAAAAAGCTTGGCTTGCTTATTTATTCCTTCATTTCTGCATCTTCCTCCAAGGAAACAGAAAGAATGCAAACTCTGATGTTCCATTTTCATCTTTGTTCTTTTCTGGCTGATGAATTTGGAAATTTGGCTGTCACTGAAGAATTTCATCAAAAGTATATTCAAAACAACTGCTCAGCTATACTCATTGAAAAGTGTTAATCAGATACAAACAACCAGTTGTAAACAACCCAAGAAAAAATTCCTTTCCTCCTGAGTGCAATCACCTGACTGTGTGCAATTGTGTGAACATGATGTGCTGAGATAATACATCTCAGCCGTGCTGCACAAACACTTCTAGCCTGCACTGTAAAATGTGTCATCTTAAGCCAACACAAAGGTCTTGCTGCCCAATGGAACAAAGCATGCATTTAGTTAGTAACTGCAAGGCAATAACTTGTTGAACCATGGTCTTAGTTGCTCTAGATCAGATGATGTGTCTGAACCAGCACAAGCTTCAGATCCATGGGTGGGCAGCCTGACAGTGCTGACTGCCCATCCAATCACTTCCTCTCAGAAAATACAAGGGGCTGAGTTATAACTTGGGTGCCTTGTCTGTCCGACTGCTCTTTCAAATTTAACACCCTTGAGATCTCTACATAGTTATCAAGTGCTGTCAAAATTGGCTGAGAGGCTCAACGTGGGTAGGAGGGCATCACTGACACCGACAGGCAGGTGGGCAGAACAACTGCACAGCTTTATTCCTTTGGGTAGCAGCAGGTCCTCTGCCCAAATTCTCCAAAGCACATGAACTTGGCAGTTCTATTTTTATCTACTTGAAAAAATAGAGGGAGTGAAGAAGACACAGGTTCAAGTGATCCTTTGCAGGTCAGTGGAAACCACCCTCAAGCTTCTGTCCAGCTGTGCATGTCCAGTCCTGCCACCTCCCTTTTTGGACAAAGAGCCTGTTTTGAGCTAAGGCTGCAAAAGTGGAGAATAGAAAGTTCATTTTCTACCTCTCGGTATCAGAATGAACCCTAGCATCGTGCTGGAAGGTTTGCCTTGCACTCATATCAAATTCTCCAGTACAGCAAGGGTAAAGGGGATGAATCGACAATCCAATCAATGGCATTATCATTTCAAGTTTTCCAGCCTTGCAACCTCAAAGGCGCAAAGCCCCCTTGCCCTGAACATGTCTGGGCTGAGGGAATGCTGCCTGTGTGCAGAGCTGACTGAGTTGCCCACAGAAGTGTTTGGAAGTGGTTTTGAACCCCAGCTGGCATCTGTGCTCTCAGCACCTTCAGATATGGTCACGGTTCTCACAGCTTATAGTTTGCACAGATAGCAGGACAGCACTCCCAGTGACAAGCCAGATATTCACAAGCAAAATAGCCCATGGCTTATTATTGGCAGTATTTTTTCATTTAGAAGAATTTAGTCATCTACTGAAGAGGCAAAACCCACACTATGGGATTCACTGTCACAATTCTGTATTAAAATCACTCATAGATAACTAACAGGATATTTATTCAAGAGCAGCTTCTCAATATTTAGAATAATGAAGGACTGGAGTACCCTAGAATAAGTAATAGAGGCTTAAAATGGGTTTTATAAGCTTTTCCTTTGAGCTGAGAAAAGATATGTCCATAATTTTTCCATATGGAGTCAGCTCATGTCCGCTTAAACTCACTAGCTTGAACCCGGCGCTAGTCCTAAGTCGGCCAAGTCTGAAGTGAGCTTGATCACTGCTGTACCACCCTCTCCAGCAATTCCAGCTCTGCCCTATGCGTACAGTGCAGCACCATGTACAGCTGTGACACTTCCAGAGTCAAGGTGGCATGAAACAATGCAGCCAACTCAGGGCAGTGTGGCACAAGAGCTCATAACCCCTCACAGATCTATGTCAGCCTGCTCAGAGCATGGTGTATAAGGAAAGCAGAAAGTTCATCACTAAACAAGAGCTTTCTCCAAACGTTACATTAGAAGGAATGAAAAAAAAAAACAGAATAGGAGAGTTAAATTCTCTGCCACTGTGTCACTGTTAGTCAGCATCTGTGAGGGTTTGTCAATGACTCAATGACATGCTCTAAGATAACCTCACCAGCACTACCCTGAGTAAAGTCATTTCCTTCACTGAAATATGTGCTAAAAACAGACCTTAAGAACATGTGGTCTTCCACAGAGTCATGATTACAAACAGCCCATAAAGGTGCTTAATGTTAAACACTGAAATCAGTGGGTTTTAAGCATATTGTCACCAGCTAGCACCTCCACTCCCATGTTTGTGACGACCTTCTTGTTCTCCTTCAGGGACTAGGTCTTGAGGAAAATTTCTGCAATTTAGAATACTTCCCCTGGGGTGATTCAGCAGTTTGCCATGGCATTTCCCCTCTTCTGCTCCCCAGGGACTGATGGAAAGGGAAAGTGTAAGAGATGAGTGAGAGAACTCTTGCTGCTGCATTTCAGCTTTAGCTGCATCTTAAAGGTCCCACTGAGTTTTCCCAATAGCATGGTTTCCTTTGGAGATCCCCATTCTGCAATGGATTTTCCCCGCTTCATCTGTATCTCACTCACCAAGACAGCACTCTTCAAATGTGGAGCTTCGCTGAGAAAAAGAGAACCTGCAGCCCTGGAGTTGAGGCCCCTGGGGGATTGCAAGGCTGGATATTCTGCTCTGTCCCTTCAGGACAGCACTGCTGGGTGTGCACCAGCTGCACCATTTCTTGTGCTGGGCTCTGGAAATAATCTTTACTATAACCTCACTAGTATCAATTAAGCAGGCTGGAGAGGGTTTTGAGGGGTCCACATACCAACAAATCCTGTAGCCTCAATATCCTGCACAGCTGAGGCAAAGGGACTATAAAAAAAACCCAGTCATTGCACACCATGGGCTCATTAACAGCTGGAGAGAAGATGAAGAGCATCTTGAAAGAGGCCTCAATAAGGAAGTGGATTTCACACATTTTTCCTTTCCTCTAGGCACATAGGCTTCTGAGCAGAGTAGACTGCAGCACTATGAAGGTGTAGCAACCAGGTGAAGAGGCAATTGCAGATGTCCCAGCATCTCTTTGCTAAGGAGCAAGGACAGGGCAGCATCCCTTTGGCAGAAGACAGTCATGGATCTTCACGCTTGGGCTCAGCAAAGAAACTCAGCCAAGACAGAGACCTTGGGGCTCACACACAGCTGTTAACTTAGCTGGCTCAGCTAAGTTAACAAGGGCATTCCTTGTTTTAAAACCATGGGAATATAACAGGCAGATTGTGGTAAAACTCCTGAGTTCTTACCCGGGCAACTGCAAGTAACTTTTCTTCAGTCTTCAAAATAATCCGCACGAGACACTGTACACCAAGGGAAAGGTCGTGCTGGGGGCTCTGGCTGGGTCTCAGACACGTCTCGCTGCCACTGCGTACAGAAACAAGAGCTCAGCCAGAGGGGCATCTTCCCACTGGTCTACAGCCCATCTCCCGCCTGGCTCCCCCTGCAGAGCCACTAAGCAAACAGGGTGCCCTGCATGCACCCAGCAGTGTTTGCAGCATCAGGGCAGCCACGACCTAGTAGATCATCTTTATCTTGCCCTATTGCCAGCTATTAATTTGTGCTGTTTCTTTTTCTTCTTCCTGTATTTGCTGCCCAATTTACATTTTTTGCCCACCACTTCCCTCTCCCCTTCCCTCAGTCCTGCTGCTGAATTCCTTCGTGGGCTCGAGCAGAGTCACCCAAACACACTTCCAGGGACACACAATTTTACAAATGTCATATATTCTCTCTGAACAGAATAAAAAGCACTTATATACTAGGACAACTGCATCAATACAGGAGCTTTCATTAAAGTTGTAACTGTTTCCAGAAAAGAAAATCGAAATATTTAAGACTGGCATCTCTTCTCATTTCCACTTTCTTCACTACCTTCTGACACTGATATAGTCACAGGCTGTTCTGGCTTCTTTTTTTTTTGTTTTCCCTTGAAGGAATTAAGTATTTGCATAAAAAGTTTTTCCTATCTTTGAGCTTTTCATTGTATATTTACATTACATACTCACGTCCAATTTCATGTAAGTTTTCAGTATTTCATTAATCCATTACTCTTAACTAAAATTAAAGTTTCACCACTTCGAACCTAGAAAAGTAGCAATAGAAGGGATGCACCCAGGCCACCACTTGCCTCCCACGTGTCTGAGGACAACATGCAACAGCGTGTCCCCACTACCCTGCCTGGGAAGAGCCCACCTGATGAAATGGTTATGAGCTAATCAAGAGTTCATAAGTTCAATTAATATAAGGAACAGAGAAGCAGTAAGCTTGGATGGAAGCAATTAAATAACCCAAAAGGGCTGAAAACTGCTAGGACATAAGTAGATTGGAGCTGTCAAGTAGCAAAGTAACCACAGACACAGAGAATCAAACACCTCATCTGCCATTGCCATACAAAAAGAAATCACAAGAAAGCTTCAGGCTTTGATGACACCCACAAGCTTTGAATTCACATTGAGCCAAAAGGTACCAGATGTGCCACTCTTCAGATCATGGGGAAAGCCACATCCGTTTTCCCAAATGTGGGAAGGAATTTAATGATCTGCTATATGTTTTTCCTGTGATCTGAACACTGATGCAGGAAATATGGAAACAGCTGGTCAAACTACAAGCCAGATAAAGCAGCAAGAGAACCGAGGAGACAACAGTGGCTGAGAGAGCTGGGGTTGTTTAGCCTGGAGAAGAGGAGGCTGAGGAGAGACCTCATTGATCTCTACAACTACCTGAAAGGAGGTTGTAGAGAGGAGGGTGCTGGCCTCTTCTGCCAAGGGACAGGGGACAGGACGAGAGGGAATGGCCTCAAGCTCCACCAGGGGAGATTTAGGCTGGACATTAGGACAAAATTTTTCTCAGAAAGGGTCATTGGGCACTGGCAGAGGCTGCCCAGGGAGGTGGTTGATTCACCTTCCCTGGAGGTGTTTAAGGGACGGGTGGATGAGGTGCTGAGGGGCATGGTTTAGTGTTTGATAGGAATGGTTGGACTCAATGATCCAGTGGGTCTCTTCCAACCTGGTTATTCTATGATTCTATGATTCTGTGAACAGAAGTCCACGGAGTAACATCCTAACAAAAGGCCAGAAGAAATCACCTGAAGTAATCAGAGTATTATGGTCCTTGATAAAAAAGGTTTAATGTGAGAAACAAAATTGTTTAAGAAAGCAGGACACTGTGCATGCCCACAGGAGGCCAGTGGAGAAACATCTGTCTACCTCAGGTGAGCCTCTGAGCCCAATACCAAGGATTTAGAAAGAGGCATAGTACTGCAGGAAAAAAAAAGGCTCTGATTCTGAGAGCACAGAAGATAAAAGATGCAGTGGGAAAGACTAAACTCAGCAGGAGTCCTGATCATCACTGCGTTAACAGGAAGCAGGGATTGTCCTCAGAACTGAACAGCAGAGATAGAAAAAATGTAGAAACAAAGAATTCCTTCAAACGTACCTTTTGTACATCTTAAGGATCCATTCATAAACTAAAAGACATTGGCTGAAGCTGAAATGGTTATTGTCAGTAAGCATGGAAAGGTGAGAAGACAAAGAGGTGTGACAGCAGCGGGCATAAGTGACGGGTAGTCCTGCCTCCTTGAAGACACCACTTCTGCGCTCCAGGTCTGGGAGAAACACAGTTTCCAGTTGACTCAGATGCTGTTTTAGTGCAGTCTCATCTGTGTTACTAGAGGAACCAAGCAAGGGAATCTGGTCTGTCATATGGTGTATTAGTTTTTCTTCCAGATCTTTCTTCCAGAAGTTTGGACTGAAGGTGGAAACAGACTCCATTTCTTGGCCACTGCCAAGCCACTCCGCTCCCTTCTGCTTCTCCCACTTTAGTGATTCCCCCACTGACTGTAATGCCTCCAGGGATATCACACCAGTTCCACTGAATGCTTCTTCCACCACAGCCCACATTCGTTCAGCCAGCAGCATGTAAAGTGATTCAGACTTCCCCACACCATTACTTCCAGAGTGCTCCAGATCATAGATGCGATCACAAGCTTCAAAAAATTTTCTTTCCTCAATGCATCTGCAGATGATTTCTTCTGCAACAGAGAGAGTAACAAGACAACTTGGTGTTTATTCACTCCCCTACAGGAGCCATCACTTTAATATCAAAATACTGAAGTAAGTAGTTTATATGTATCCTAAAATTCCTCAGAATCGATTCAAGACCATCTCACTTAAGGTCTAGCACATGCATTTTTCAGTTTCCTTAGAGCAACCACTTTCTTTCCTCTTTCTATCTTTCATTCTTTCTCCTCAAGGCTAACTAAGCCCGCCAACTAGTCTTCTGCAGCTTTTGGTCATCATTCCAGGAGAACTCCTCATGCAGGCAATGCAGATTCATTAACGACAATCTTTCCTCAAGGAATGTACCTTTTGTCCAGAAGAAAAGCATTAGAGAAAGCACATCATCTGAAACAGTCAACAGCTGAAAACCAAGCCTAGAAGGAATCCTCTGTCTTCTCTACAGAAACTATAGCAGGACCAAAGTGCTGCAAACTCTCTTGTAAGGTCTCTCTCACCCATTCACAGTCTGGCACGGCTACGTAGAGGGTCTCACTCCTGCTAGACAGCTCCTGTCTTAGACTGAGGCTGTGCAGTGCAGTCCAGGGTCCTCTCTTTGCTGTTATTTTTTAATTAGGCCAAACAGCTATCTATGCTACTTTGCCCAAAGGTGAAAATCAGAAGGTGGGATTCTTATCTACGGTGTATCAGCTAAGGGAATTCACGTAACACCCCATGATTTCCACGTCTGCAAGAAGCTGTAGTGAGTGAGCCATTGCCCTAATCACCAGATACCATGTAAAGACAGTTATGAAATCATTAAACTTCAAAATCTGGAGGGAGAAGTTTTTTCAGCACTGCTTGCTTTCAAAGTATCTTACCCATCACACTCAACCCAGCACTAAGAGTTAAATAATCTTACAAGAGCTCCACGGAGCTGGGTTTTCTTTTTCCCTTATGGAAAAAGATTATGGATTAAAAAGTTGAGCAACAAAAGGTTAACAAGATTTGCCCAAAGGTAGCTGGAGAAGAGCTCAGAGGAAAAATCAAGCTTGATGAGAACCCAAGGAAAGTTAAGCAGTACAGAAGCAGTGAAGCTCTGAAATCAATTCAGGGTACGGCTTTGGGCATCAAGTGAAGAACAAAGGAGTATGAGCTTCTCATTCACCTATATACTAACTTTCCTCTATGAAATCACCTCATCTGTGCAGTAGGAATTAAATCAAACAGGACGGGAGGGAGGAACATGACACAAAATGGAGAACAGTTAATGCAAGGACCTTCAAGAAAGCAACTGGCAGGCTACTCAGGAGGGATCTAGAAAGCTCTGCTCATCTGGCCCCAATACATGCAGCACATAGGAAAGGTTCACTCAGTACAATTGGCTCATGCACAGCCTACCTCTCCATCTGTGGAGGAACAGCACACTCATACTCAACAGGGTGCCAGTCATATGCACATCATGCTTTTCACAAGACACATCAGGATTTTTTGCAGGGGTAAAAATAAGAACAGCAAAGAGAAATCCTTGTGAGGCAAAGGGAAAGTGAAATACAGAAGTTTCCAGAGGAGCAAGTGTACAGTTCAGAAAGGACAAGAACTCAGCTGAATAATGAGGAGGAAGTAAAATTAAAGCACCTGCTCCAGAAGTTAACTAAAACAAGAGTCTGCGGGGCTGGGAGAGACAAAGAAGGTCCAGGACTGGACCTAGAGATAACTTCAAGGTTACCTGCAGGAGTCTCTCCCTTTATTTCCTTCCTACTGGTTGCCATCTTCAACACATTCCCTGCCACATCCTCACTGCCAGCCTTCTCCTCTGCTGCCTCTTTCCCACTAGCCATGGCTTTCAGCAATTTGCCTGCCACAGTTTTCAGTTTCCCTCTCCTCTTTGCTTCCTGCTTCTTTCTTTCCTCATGCATGGCCTTGGGCAGCATCCTTGCATTTTCTGTGCTCATGTTCTCCCACTTGCTGCCTCTTCCCACAAAGGCTCTCCAGGAATACTTCGTCTTCCTCATGATCCTCGTAGATTCCAATGCTTTCTGTCCAACTTGGAATACTATTAGAAAAAAAGCATTAGAAACACTTCTGTGCCAGGTGATCTTAGTGGTTGTCTCCCACAGCAGACATTTCTTCCCAGATTTATTCCTTTTTCAGTGCAGCTATAGCCTTCACCTGCCTTCTAAGAAGATGAACCTGGTTCCTGCGTGTGCCGAGCGAGTACATTTTTATAGGCTATCAACCCTCTTATGTAACTTCTCTCTCTCTTCTAGGAAAGTAATGTCAAAAACCTCATACACAATCTAACCACAAGAACTGGGGGAAAGCCAGTGGGGTTTTCAGCTTTTTCTAAATGACTAAAACATCCCTGTGTGCTGCCAATTATTTTGATGACAATTCTACCCGCTTAAGAAAGTTGATCATTAATAGTTTTCATGAAGCACACATCATCACTCTCCACCCACCCCGTGTGCCCTGGCTGCCCCTGAGATCTCCTTTGGCAAGGAGATTGCACCTGGCTTTGGAGCCAAATTTTCCCTCACCTCCCAGCAAGCCTAGTGTAAGCCCAGAGGGAAATGAAGCCCCAGAGAACAGGCGTTGGTTTTCATGTTTTAGCAGCACCATTCAGAGGAGATAAGAGTGATATCAGCCTTCTGGACTGTGCAATTTTCCAGAAACTATATACTCTATTATGTATTGTTTTATATTTATACACACATATATATAAGTGGTGTAACATTACAGCAAACCACCATAAACATGTGCATGTCTGTCTATAGACACCTACAGTTCTACTCACCAGCCACCCTCCCCAGTGAAGGGAAAGAAGAGGTACGTCCACTCAGTGCAAGGACTGTATTGGCAAGACTGAAGCTGCTAAAGGATCCGATCAATAATCCTCAGAACAAATTCCTACACAGAAAATATCATTAAACTCCAAGAACTCATGTTTAAAATAGATTTTTTACAAGTCCCTGCATTACTATGAGAAAGGCGCTACACTTGGACATAAGCTGAAATGGTGTTCTTACCATGCTCTCTTTGCTAGACAGTTACAAACTGGCTTTTACTTCTACTTTCCATTACTATAAAAATGAAATCAAGAACTCGAGGATTCTCATCAGCTGAAGAAAGTGCCTTGTATTAGCCATTACAAGCTGTATTGATTCAAAACCATCTACTATTCAAGAATTATTTGGGGGGGTTAAATGAATATATGCATTCCTCTTTCTGGGTTAATGTCTACAGTTTATTCCAAGATTTTTTTATATTTTTGTGATGGTGAAATTCCACTAGTTTCCTACTTGGAAACCAAGTAATTGTTGTGTTGTTCTGGCTCTTTTACTCAGTGCTTAATTCCACCAGCATGATATCATGGAGCCATTTGATTCATTAGTAATGATAGGGAGGAGGAAATGAATAGATTTCAATTTGAAGTGCAAACAGAAATTCCAGCAGTGGTCACGCATTTGAGCTGTTGCCAGTAGGAAACACTGAGGTTGCAAAATACAGTGTTTTCCCAGGTTGGGAAAAAAACTGAAAACTGAGAAGCTTTCTGTACTTTCCCTTTTGGCCTTAATTTTCAATTAGCTAAAGTTAAAATGTTTCCTTTGGAATATTATAACTGCACTATATATGAATACAAGATGGAGCGAGAGGGTTAGTACTGAAGAGACACATTCCAGGCGTGCTAAAACCCTTCAGCAACATTTTCCCATGAAAATTCCAGCACAATGTGTTTATGTTTCACTTCATCAGCACTCTTCCAACAAGCCCAGCTCTAACAAAAATAATTTCCCCAGACTTCTGTGTGCAAGGAAATTGGATGTCAAAGTGCCAGTCCTGCAGGCAAGATTCTCTGCAGTACAGAGATTTTGAAAACAGTACAATTGCAGATCATGCCTTAAACTAGGGCAAAGTGATGTATGGGAATTGCTGTATTTTCCCAGAAAGCTTCTTTCAAGGGAATACAATATGAGCCTGTGGAAAGCAGGGAATGACTGAGCAGAGATGGACAGACTTCCTGAGGTTAGGACCGCCTCTTGCTCCATGGTCCACACAGTCTACTCAATCAAAGCCATGGCAGATGCTTCCCAAGAGGAAAGTGCCCTCAGGCAACACCCCATCTGAGCCCTGCAGCACCAGCAACCCAGATCTCATCTGTTCGCCCTGTAATTGATTCACAAATCAGGGGCAATGTGTGTGTGTGTAGGCAAAGCAGGCAGTTGCCTAGGGGAGCAGGCAGCTGTGAGCACCCTACAAAGGGACAGCAAGTTGGGGGTGGCCTTTCTGACTGTAGATGCTGAGCCTCCTGCTTGCCGCGGGAGCAGCCACCCAACTCCACTCACTCCACATGCTTCTGCACACAACTACTTTCCAAAGGCAAGGGTTGAAGGCTGACGTTACTGAAGGGGAATGTACCATACTGGGAGACAGTATCATAGAATAACCAGGTTGGAAGAGACCCACGAGATCACTGAGTCCAACCATTCCTATCAAACACTAAACCATGTCCCTCAGTGCCTCATCCACCCGTCCCTTAAACACCTCCAGGGATGGTGACTCAACCACTTCCCTGGGAAGCCTCTGCCAGTGCCCAATGACCCTTTCTGTAAAATATTTTGTCCTAATGTTCAGCCTAAACCTCCCCTGGTGGAGCTTGAGGCCATTCCCTCTTGTCCTGTCCCCTGTCACTTGGGAGAAGAGGCCAATTCCCTCCTCTCCACAACCTCCTTTCAGGTAGTTGTAGAGATAAATGAGGTCTCTCCTCAGCCTCCTCTTCTCCAGGCTAAACAACCCCAGCTCTCTCAGCCACAATGGAACTGCCAAGAGACCAGCAGCGACTTGCTTTTCTGGGTCTGTGTGTGTTGACAGCACATGTAGGGTCTACAAGTCTCTCTGTCTATAGTGCTACTTCACTGCTCAAGTTAAGGTTCTGCAGCTAAAGTATTGGCAGGATATGACTCTACAGAAATATTTTCTAATGCAGTGCTTCCATGAATGGTTTTATGAATAGACAAAGTCCCCAAGGGAACTACACCTTTACATCAGAGGAGCTGAAAGGTGACAAGATCAAACTAGAACAAAGGTCTTTCACCAAGTGTAAGTATAATTATAATGCAGAGGGACTGCTTGCTGTCCAAAACCATCATTTTGGACAGGTAAATTGTGACACTGCAACATTTCACCTGCTCCTTGCATGTGCTCTCAAGCTGCAGACATAAGGGGAATCCTTCCAAGCAGAAAGAAGGGGCAGTAGGAAACTACAAGGACACAGTACCAAGCATAGTTCTGCTTCTGAACAATCTCCTTTGTCAGGTGTACCAAATTATCTTCTCCTTCCTCAAAAGCCACTATTTGGAACCCCGTCCCTGCCCTCTCCTTCTTCCTGGTGTTTCAATGCCTCTATTTATCTACAGTGTGAGTTCTCCAGGGGAGGTCATTCTCCTTTCTGCCCTGACCCTTGCTATGCTCACTGCGAAAGAGGAGAAATGTGTCTTCTGGGAATATCCCCAGCGTTCAGGAGTTTCCCCTATTGCCTGGAGCTCCTGGAAAAGCCCGCTGCCTCCCCACATCACTGAGACACTGTCTTTCTATCTCAGAAAAACTGTAACCCCTTTGTTTTTGGGATCTTTCACTAAACAAGAGGATATTTCAGATAAATTTTTATATTGTTTCTCTGTTGACTTAACTCTGTATCTTGCTGCTTCCCATTTCTTTTGCCTAAATAGATAAAATCTCTTCATAATAAGTGGATTGTGTGCCTGACTTGAATAATAGCTGTTTGGTCGGAATGCTAATTGGATGAAGTCAGACTATTAGCACTTCAAATGAAATGACTTTGCAAGAGTCCAATTACATTAATATTCTAATTCCAGCAATGCAGTGATGCCCCTGCTTGCTTTGCAGGGACTCCACATGAATACAGTCAAACATATACAATGGAAACTTTGTGCTCAGTAGCATCTGTTATATGAAATACACTTGAATCCTAACAGGCAGGCTGGATCTGCAGTATCTGGAGAGAGAGAGATCCGTGTTTTTTTTCACCTACTTCTTTGTTTCCAGAACACGCTGTTAGTCTCCACCACTTTGAACCAAAGGCATGAAAGATGATGGAAAGGCATATTAATTACAATGATTAAACATGCAGAGCACAGCACAGAAACTTGGTGGCTCCCTGAAGTATAAAACCATGGAAAAGCACTTTGTGAAACTATGCTGTACTCAGACAACGTGTTCCCCCACCCACCTTTGGCTTCATCAGCAAAGAACAGCCAGTCTCTGTTATAAGCAAGGTAGGCATTTTTGAGAAAAAGAAAAAACAAACTAACAAACAAAACAAAACAAAAAATGTCCTCCTCCAGTTTGATATTGCAGCTAGAGTTGTCATAATAGTCATATGAAAGAGGTGACTTTATTATTTGTGCAAAATTAGTTATCATTCTGTGGAAAGCATGTATTTATTCTTATTTCCTAAGGATAACCTATGTCCTGAAGGAATGAGACAGCACTGTCACTGTCACAGCTTTTGTGCATCTCTGTTCATCTGATCTCCTGTCCTAATGCACTTCAGGGGGTTTAAGTCAGTTTTAACCAATTTTAAAGCCAAGTTTTAACCAAACTGGCAGCGGATGGCTGACACAAAATAGTACACCCTTACACATTTCATGCAAGTAGATGGCTGAGGAGAGAAGAGAGACCCTCACTGCTCCTGCTGAGGAAGAAGACACTTCATGAGCTCAGGCATCAGAGACTCCACCTGGCAGCTCAAGCTGAAGATACACAGATGTGGTTTCCTTGCCTCTCTTGCTCATCAAATCCCCTGTTTATTCTCTAGCTAACCCGTGTGTGTCTGAGAGTAAACAGAGCAGCACAAATATTGAATACAAGCAAACTTTGCTGTAGCAACAGCTGAAATGAAACTGCTTCCCTACAGTGCCTCCTTGCCCCAGGCTGCAACCCCTTGGCTCTCTGACATCTGTGTAACCCCAAACGGGCAAGAAAGCGGTGAGTTTGGAGTTAATTTGGAGCTACTGCTCTTGCCTGGTGGCCATGGCTGAAGCAAAAGGTAAAAAATGAACCTTCTGCCTTTCTCTTATGAGTGTATTCGCTTGATTAGCTCTTCTTCATTCAACCACTGATTTTCATCACGTTTTGCAAAAGTTAATCTGAAACTCCTCTTGTGCTCTGCATTTGCCTGAAGCAGGCAAATTTAGTGTATGAGGAGGGAACAAACAGATGGATTGGCAGACACACAGACAACATTGTCCCAGTAGTTCCAGAAACCACATTAATGTCCTAAGAATAAGTTCCCCAAAGAACTGAATTGCTGCTCCTTGCCCTGCCGTGAACAGTGAAACAAAAGACGTTCGAACTTGATGTACAATTTACACTGCCTCTGTTTTCCTCCTGATTGTTAGGACCCCATTCCAAACTGACCTCAATTTTCACTTAATTAGTAACCTACTTTGCCATTCCCTTGGAATATTTTTAGGTAATTCCTGGGGATTTTGCCTAATTCTGTGCTTTATTTCTCAGAATGAAACAAGCGCTTCTTTAAGGAGCATGTTTCCCCTTCCAACAACAACAAGAATAGTAGTAATAAATAAATCACATAACCCCAAAATTTTGAAGATGAACTTTAAAATAGCAATGTCCAAAGTGACCCTAAAAATCTCTGCATTCAAAACATCCTCTCCATGCAGTAAGGAGTGATGCTTCCTAAAGTAGCACCTTAGTCTTCAATAAAGAAACCGGGTCCAAGCTGGGAATTTTTGCTCCTGGTTTTACCCTGTGGGCCTCCAGGAAGGGCTGAGGATATTGCAACTTCTTTCTGTTTTCCTTCAGCATCAGTGGAAGAGGGAGGAAAATTTACCTACCAGAGTACATATCACACAATACAGACTGATTAAAAAAGAGTTTCTCCAGGCCCCTCAAATGAGATAATAAATATTTCAAAGCAAATTTGATGATTTTCACATAATTAATCAACCTTGAGGCCCTCTTTGGAGCTAGACTATATTTAGCTGCGAGGAGTTGCAGGAACAGCAGCTACCAGGAGGAGCCGGAGGCAGTTTCTGTGCCACTTCCCAGCCCTGTACAGAGCCAGTGGCTGGTTTGGCATTACTGGTGTGGAGGAACAAGGGCTGCAGTCCTCAGTGTGGCACTGGCACCAAGAGGAGGGAACCCATGGACCCAGCTGACAGGCTCCATCCCCTTACCCCACGCACCTTGTGTTGGTAAGAGCCCCCACCTGCTTGCTACCGAATCAGCTGGGCAGGATATAAACTTTCTGTGAAGGTTTGAAGGCTATTTTCCAGTTTCTTCATGGGAATGTCATCAGGGAAAGCAGCAGGCATAGAAAACAGCAGTGCCACAAAGTGAGGGAGGCTGACCAAACCTGTGTTTGCCCAGAGCCTCTGGAGTCTCACCTGAACAGCAGGTGAAGAAAGGATAGTCTGACTGTGTCCTCCTACCATATACACTCCTATACAAACCATACAGACAGCATATACCCCATGTCAAACTGCAAAGTGTACTGTGACAAGGAGGTGTTTGAAGGACAAGTGACCTGGTCTCTCTGCCTCAGAAGGGATCAAGAAAACACAAAGGAAAAATATCCCAGAAGTAGTTTTTCACATCTTATCTCCCATTACTCAGGGTCCACCCTTGTCACTTCAGTGCTTGTAAAGACCACGTCCTGAACAGTCTCCTCACAGCAACTCAGAGAAGTGTTTCTGCTTAGAAACCAGCGCAGTGCTATGGACTGTTAGTCTGATCACATCCCTGACTTCTAATCCTAAGAATTATCTGAAGAGTTATACAAGGAAGGCTCCAGGGGCAGGTCTGCAGAGGAACATTACAACTTAAGTGCTGGTTGCTATCCTTAGGATGGCAAGAGCTCTAAAAAAATTAAATTAAGGATATGATATGCTAGTGTGGCAAAGAATGCGCTACCTCAACCAGCACCATGCTTCTTTTCAACTTGATCCATGATTTTATCCAGAGGGAGGATTTTTTTCAGAAAGCTTACATTATGAATATTCCATCTCTATTTGGACAGAGACAAGCCTAAAATGTTTTTATTCAAGTCTTTTCTTTAGGCTTAGACTGACAGGATATCTCTGTGCATTTCTACACAGAATCTTTCCAGCAGTAAAAACTTTAGGTTCAACTTTGCAGGAAACTTCCTACACACATCTGTACCCACAGCCCTGTACTGCTCAGCATATGCAAAGATTTGGGACCAAAAATCTGCATTGCATCATCTGCGTGTTTTTCCTGCTGCCACAAGAGGCCAGTGATTGTGTAATTTCTGTTCTCCTGTGTTTCATCCCCACCATACTGACATGGCTTCACAAGCACATCCGCCAGACACCATCTGGAGGCTAAAAATCACACCTACAGACTAGCTTTCAGGATATCCCAAGATCTCTCAGATAGGAGCTGGGCACATTTCAATATTAACACAGGACCAAAACTCAACCATGTAACTCTGGTTACAAAGGCAGGAACGCTCCACGCACCTGCACTGCCAAACGAGTCGTTATATGGGATGGGGTACATCGACAACACAGCTCAGGGCTGTTATCCACATTGCTGAACGCTGACACTGCGAACAGGTTATTTAGGAGAGGAGGTGAGAGAAAAGAGACTGGTTTTCATATAGACACCTAAATAAATCACGTTTTCAGAAATACCTGCCTAGCAGAAATGCACCTACTATCTCCCATTGTCATTTCTGATCAGTCTGAGTAAGAACTCCACTCCCACGCCACACTGAGCAGGGAGCCTGTTTAGCCACCAGCCCTGGTGAAGCTCAGGGTATCAAATGATGACATGTCAGACTGTTAAAATGCCAGGCTTTAAATGGTTTTTGCAGTCTCTGAACACTGGAGCTAGCTGGTTAAATTGAGGGGTTTGCTACTGCAAGAGCAACCCAAAAGGGCCTGAGGAGTGAGATGATCATCCCCTGAAACTGTTACACAAAAATACCCTGGGGAGGAACTCTGCATGAGCACAAAGAGAAGCAGTACATTGTTATCGGCATCAGTTCAAGGTGAATAAAGAAGGCCTTTCAAATACAGGGTGATAAAACATTTATACCGCACCACTGTGTTTTCTTCCAAAACCAGAAAAGCATTCACAGACGTGGCAGTAGAAAATTCACCACTGCTAAATAAAGTGGAAGCTTCCTGAGAGTCTTCAATGTTTTCTGACCTGTTCTTCTCTTAAAGGAATGAAAGAAATACCGACAAAGAAAGACTTGCGGGGAAGGCATCAGATCCAGGCAAGGTAAAGGAAAGGGAAGAGTGTTTGTAATGAATTCATCTGCTGACAGTATCAGGATGTATCTCATCTTTCTGTTGCTTCCCACTTCTCAGCAAAGCAAAAGGAGCACTATATAAAGATTCAGGGCCACTAACTGAACTCCCGAGAGCTGCACAGCACCAACTGCCAGCACATTGGCAGTGTTCCTCTGCCACCTTCATCACAACCACTCTGCAGGCATTCATCACTCTCAGCAAGCTTTCCCCTGCAAAAGGAGAAAGAAGTGGTCCTCAGGGAACAAGAACTAGGCAATTTGTATGGATGTTTCTAAATTAACAAGCAAGTTAAAAAGGAACCAGTATTTTCTTTTCTATTCTGAACAAGAGTGTTACCTGTACTGTTGTGACCTTAAGCCTCCAGTACATGTTATTTACTGGCTGTCAAGAGGCTAGACTCTTGAAAATCAATTAAAAGCATTAGGGGCACATTCCAACAAAGGGTTTAAGCACATGACTACTTCCTTTAGTTTCAAGTCAGCTTCTTAGCAGTACACATCTGTTTAGTGAGCAGGAAACTGTTGTGTGGAGTGATGTTTGTCTGCTCCATGACTACAGGACAACAAATGCCTTGGAGTCAATAGCATCTGAAAATCTCACAAACTGCAAACCAGTTTAATATAACTGATCTTGACGTGGCACAAAATTGTTGGATTTTAAGGCGGTTGCTTTGGAGCTTGTTTGTTTGAATGAATGGGTTTTTCATGGTATTTTATGCACAAGGTTTTAATGTGGAGCCTCCAAGCCCAATAAATTACATGCTCACCAATGTCTCCTTGGCTGTTTCCAGGCTTTTCACAGTTAAATATACCTTAGATGTGCAAAATGGCAGCAAAATATAAGCTTTCATGCTCATTTTTTACATCAAGAAAAAAAGATGACTGCACTAATTTTGCTGATGAGGATAAGAAAGTGAACTAGGCACTTCCTAGCCCTGATTCCTACTAACCTGACCCTGAGTAACCACTTAGGACCATACAAAGGGAGAGCCAAAGAACTGTAAAATATCTTCTGCATTAAAATGGCTACAGATCCCAATCTGTACAAGTGGGATTTGAGTCCTTAATGTCTTCAATTGCCTTCCTCCAATTCTTGCGTGTGTAAATACAGCTGAGAAAAAGCATATTAACATTTTCTTTCCTCTTGCTTCCCAGTCTCAGGGAGCCATCACAGAGAAATCAGGAACTCCAAGCTGGACTGTAATCTTACACAAAATATACAACACAACAGATCTGTCATGGTACAACCAGTTCTGAGAAGCAGCAGATGTACCTTGTGATATTAATTTATTCTAATATTTTTTGAAGGGAAGAGATGGAGAGAGATATTGATATGTATGGCAGGTACTGACTGGAATTTAAAACCTTTGGCATTACCATATGTGCCTGGAAATAACTGCCAGTGCTATTAGCTGCTGTCGTTGATGACAGCATGTAAATGACTACCTAATCTGCATAAACAATTAAATAATTAGGTGTCATATGTAAGAGCAGTTATTTATAGGTGCAGAATCAGAGACAAAATTTAAGCCCCCTCATAACGTATTATCTCATGAATCAGATCCTCTTGAACATTTGTACAGATCTTCATCACCGAGTGCTCCACCTTAGATTTAAAAAAAAAACGAAAACGATAAAAAGCACACTTAATATTTCATATTATTGATTTTCCCCTGTGATGCACTGAGTCAATAATGCCTGCATCTATCCTGCTGGGAGGAAGCTACAGCTGCCATCCACAAAAAGCCTGACAACTTTTGGAGCTCATTATGAACAGAACAAGCCAGGAAAACATCCCATCCTGCTGAAGGCCCCATCCCCTGCATTCAGTGAAGTCTTGATCTGGTCTTACGAAGAGCTGACCTAGATTCTCTGCCTGAATGAGAGCACTTCCCAGCATCGAGGCTGCTCAGAGAACAGAAATTCATGTATCACCATGAGAGGGAGGCGAAAAAAGAGGATATAATCTTAAGGGAAAATGATGTCATCCATTAGTCTTAAAAAGCTTTATCCATAGCCACAGAAAGTACTCCTTGACATGCCTCTGCTGTCATTGCAGAGTCTGGAAAGGACTACAGCACTCACCTCAGCACAGGAGGCAGCCACGGCTCTATGGAGAGCCTGAGACATGCCGAAGCCATGGAGGACATGACCACACAGCGGGGTGGCCGGCTTGCTGCTCCTGAGCCTCCCAGTGGCTTTCCAGCAGCTCAGAGGCAGGTCTTGCCCCCGAGGTGCTGGCAGCAAGGCTGAGAGGGATCAAGGACTGCTGGTCCACATCATGCCAAGAGAAAAGAAGCCAGTGAGGTCCACTGAGGTCTACACTGCCGGGTCATGTTTAGATCCAGCTGCAGACACATCATACATCCATCACCTCTGGGAAGCTAGGGAGGTCTCGATGAGGAGATGTCATATATCCTACTGGTGAACCACATGGGACACTTCTCCATCTGCCAAGTTCTTCAAGATAGGGGAAGTGCTTCTTAGAGCACTCAGTCACATAATTATGGTGGTTTATGGCTCAGAGGGACAGGAAGGCTGGTCAGCCCTGGAGTAAAGACCTCTGAGACCTTTTCTTCCTGCCTCTGCTACCAATCCATTTTGTCTACAATCACTTTCGTCATTTCCCTGAGATCCTAGCAGCCTCCTACATAAGCCAGACTCAGTAACCTTTCATATTAACCGATGATAGTCACCAGACCAGGTTCAGGGTCCCTTGCGGGTGTCCATCACAGCAAGGGATGCCAGCTTGAGGCCTTTATGGCTGCTGCCACTGCTGTCACTGATGCTGAGCTGCCCACAGGGAGCAGCCCCAGGTCCAGGACAGCACCTGAGAAGCATCCCCTTGGGAGAGATGAGAAGGAGCAGGCAGGCAGGAGATAGCGAACGACACAGGCCCTCCAAGACACAGCTCCCACCCCAGGGCTGTAGTTCAGCACTGACTGCAGAAACAAGGACAAGAACCCAGACCGAGTCCTCAGGGCAGGCAGCAGCTGGGGAGCCAAGGGAGATCTCTTTCAATAGGAAAACATTTTGATCTGGCACTGTGTCACAGATGGAGGCAGAAAGCTAAATGCACATACACAAATTCACATAATTCATGTGCTCTGATCACAGAGACATTCTGCCCTTTCTCCAGACATGAACATGCTAGACTGAGTCTACAGAAGGGGACTTCTCATGTAGAACCTCATGACTGCAGCACACAGGCATAAACCACATGTCCAGCCCACGCAGAAGGCAACTGACTGCTGCCAGTGAGCACTTCGTCTTCTCCTCTTCCCTGAAACTTCCAGAGAGGCCACCAAGAGAAGAACATAAGATCTAATTAACCACTTCATAATTCAGATCTGGTTCAGCAAATGCAAACACTCTGTTAGGCAATTGGGTTTTCCTCACCAGCTTATTTTTTGCATGTCGGCAACATGCAAACTAGGTCAGTATTATTCCTACCAAAACACTTATTTTTAGAAAACCATGTGAATGTCTGACTTTTATTTATGAGAGCACAGAACGATCCACTGTATATTTTCCTGTCTGTCTTGTTTGGGCTGGTTTGTTTTTTCAGTTCTTTGAGTGGGTTACTGAGATTCAGGGTCTCCTTTTAAAAGGCAAAGTCAGACTAAACCAAGAGACCTCACAGGTCATATGCCTTGGCAGTCAAGAGATCAAAGCACATGAAGCGGAGAGCAAACCAGACAAGATGAGCACAGAGAGGCTATGAAAAGGTAAGACAACGATGCAGGTAACAAGGGACAAGGATATGGAGCAGAAAAGATGCTAGAGGATTATGGAATGTAAAAATCAGGCAGATTTTGAAAGATAATAGAAAACACTGCGCTTAGATCTTAACAACTCCATCAAGGCTAGACCCAGGATCTCAGCAGCCAGACAAAAGTTAGCAGGAGAGCCAAGTTCAGCAACAGAAAACTTGTGAAGAGGCTCATGTTTAACTTTTGAGACCTTTTCTTACCTCCCTGGCACAAACAAAACAACTTGATGCAACAAAATCCTATACCAGCTTTTCATTCATCAGATTAGTAGTGGTCACAATCCCAAGCAATATCCAAAAGACAACCAAGCCTGTCTGGACCCACTTGAGAGGGAGAGAGCCCAGATATAGAAAGGACCTTCTGGGTCCTACTTGGTTTTCATCTTGCCTGTCCTGGGAACCCAGAGTCTTTGCCCTCTGCACGAGTAAACAGGCAATTGTATTTCTGGGGATGTGAATCCTTTTACTAAGCTTGCATGGCCAGTGTGAAGAAGTCTGCATCTCTGCTGATAATCCAGACTGCTTTTATAATCAGAAAAAAAGGCACAGGCATAGGCACTGCCCTTCCTCTCAAGTGAACGCAGACACCTAAAACAGACCAGTCAAGCGGCATACCAGCACTGCCTAATTCCCCCCATCAGGAATAGAAGAAATTCAGAATGAGTAGCTTGGATGTCAATGTATGTGTTTCAGAGCAGATGAGCCACATCCTAAATTACCAGAAATTAACCACCACAAATGTCAGAAACTAGTTTACAGGCCCATGGGTCTTCTGACTTCGCACTCACTCAAAAGAGATCAGATGTACAGAGTCTGTGAGAGCACAGGGTCAATTGTACAGCTGACAAGTCACATACCTTGTTGAGTTGTTGGCAATGGCTACAACAAAAGTTGCACACTGGGGCAAGTCACCTCAGCAGGAGGTGAGCACCTGAATGGGAATGATGCTTGTCCACTTCCTTAGGATACCACCACCAGTCAGGGCTTCTGCTCAGCTGGGAAACACCGCTGGTACTTGACTTCTGAACTGCGCAAGCAACATCAGATTTTGCTACTGAGAGGCTGAAAGCATAGGGATGGGCTGCTCCTGCCACAGGGGAAAGGGAAGGGGTTGAGATGACTGGAAGGGTCTCCTGCTCACTGACACCATTTCTGCCTCTGCATAGGAACTGCTGCCCCAAGAACTGGGGCCCCCTTGGGGTCCCAATTGCCTCCTTGGCAATCCACCAACATGCCACATATGCTCAAATCTGTTTTCATCTGTCCTTTCTAATTTAACTCAAGCCCTGGAGCTCCCATCCCAAGCAGCTTGCCTCCCTGAGCTAAGTGCTGATACCATCTAGGTGACTCTCCGGAAAATCAAGAACTTCAAAAGAAACAACACAGTCAGAGACAAAGACAACTGGATCAGATCCAACCCAGCTCCCAAACCACAAATAACATTTCTTCCTCCAGCAAAGACCACACAGACTATTAGGTATACACTGCAGATAAAGCTACAGAAACTATGTCCTCCAATGCAGGGCAGGCAACTATAGATCTTCCTGCAAACAGAAATGCCACAAATGAATGGGGGAAAAGGCAGGCATCTGGCTAGGCCATCTTACAGCCTGGAAATTCAGCACTGTGTTTCAGGCATGGTGACTGAGAATCACACGCAGGGATGCTCAGGATTGTTTTAAGAAGATGGGACATGTCCTGCAAACTGGCCTAGATGATACCAGCTGGCTGGGGATTAGCCGTGCATGTCTGCATCATCATCTAACACTACTATGCCACATGATTCTAATATTACTCCCAGGAAAACCAGTGGTTTTGGATAAAAGTCATGAAGACAGCTTCTTATACCTCAAACTTTCCACCTTTTTTCCCTCCCCCACATAAGACTTGTACATGGGTCACCTCTGCCACCTATCACCTTCAACATATAGCATGTGATGTTGTACTGAATTTTCTCTAACTATACTTTTTTTTTGATCAATTCATACAAAAATAAAACATACTTTATCAGTCACTGACACATGCGCCCTCAATCCTGTTGTTAAAACCAGCAAACTAATACTGCCTCTCGAAAGAACTGAAGGCAGCAATTATTCACTGTAGTCATTAGTAGCAAAAAACTGCTTTCCAGCCATTTCAGTTAGCCCTGAAATAACTCAGTTGTTGGTGCCAGATTCCCATTTATCTTAAGAGCCTTCTGTAACAACAACAAACAATAGCTTCTTCTTCATTTATCAGGCTTCCCATAAGAGGAAGAATTCATGTTACAAAGGAAGGGCCACATAATTGTGCCTTACTACCTCAAGGTACAAGGGACTTTCACAGATCTCATAGGAATTTCAATATACACAACACCAAAGAGAGTTATGAGTAGCCCAAGGAAACAGTCTGATCTAGAAACTCTCTTCTGAAAACAGAAGTACTAAGGAAAATGGGCACAGATGGGCAGGCAAAGAAAAAGCAAGAGAACTGTAATGGGAGCCCAGTTATCAGCTGTCCCACAATAAGAGATCCAGGTCTACTCTGTCACCCACCAGCACCATGCATTGCGTCACTGAGGTTCATGGAGCCACCCCAGAAGCTGAAGCTATTGCAGGGTTAACACAATAGCTCTGTTTCTAACTCTTCAGAAAGCATGAGTCCTTTTCTCCTCTAATCAAAGTGATGTTCTTCTCAATGCTACATTTCCTCATGCGCAACATGCAGGAGTTATTCCAGTGCAAAGCCACTGTGAGAGCAGATTCGGGATCACATCAGACTGGCTCACACAAGACAATCCTGAATTCCCTTATTCTTTAAACATCTTTTCTCTGCATTTGGTTTTTTCCTTTTTTCCCCCACAATCATGAAATGAAGACTTTGTGTCTTTTTCAGGGAGGGTAATGTTTTATTTAAAATTCACCATGAATTTTACACAACAGAAGCTCCATCCCAAAACATCCTTAAACCTGTCCTCACCAGTGAGCAGGGCTCTGATCCTTCAGCCGAGTGATGCAGCACCTTCCACCAGGAGCCCTGGCATCAGGCCTGTGTCATCTTGTTCACAAGCACATCCCTTCTCCCTGCTGACCACCACTGAAACACAGCCTGCCCTAAAGCATTGCCTTAGAGATCTTCCCAAGAGACAGACATGCTGCATCATTTCCCCTGTCCAATGCTTCCCATAGAACACCCCCACCAACCCGCAGGCTGATTTGAGATACAGAGATGGAGCAGAGGGGGCAGGTCTAGTGGAGCATCCTATCTGCTGCAATGCCTCTGGAGGTCACAGATAAGCAAGTGAAGGCAAGGGCAATGCTGAGGACACAGATACATAAGCAAAACAAAACAGATCTAAGGTCAGACATACATTCCCACAATTTTGTGTCCAGTGCAAGACGCTGTTATGTCTGTGAGCTATGCCTGTTAATAAGTGTTCAGAAAGGCCAGCTTTTACAGTAAACCAACCATATTCAACTCTGAATCAGCCATGGAAGTTTAGCTGCATTGGAGATTAACCAGAACCCTCCTCCCCATAGCAACTATGGCTACATTATCATGCTACTACATAACTAACACCCCAGGGATGGTGCCCTACTTGGGCCCCAGCAGGTTAAAGCTCCCCCTACTCAGCACAAAAAGAGGCAGGCTTGTTACGAGCATTTCACTGGTGAAAGACCTAAATATGTTTTTACCCCATAACTAACATGTACTAACATGGACTGTACCAGCCAGGATTTGGTTTTATCTAGGTTGCTCAACCCCACATTGTCTTCAGTGGCTGAAAGCTGACAAAATCTAAGTGAACCAGCCAATGCTAGAACAAGAATACACTCCATAGCCTGCAAAAGCTGTCCCAAGCACTAGGCAACTGGTATGCTGCTATGCTTATGTGCTGAGTAACGACATCTCACTGTTTCTTTGTGCCTCTTTACTCATGTTTTTCCATCTGTTGTTCTCTATCTTCCACTTGGATTGTACGCTGCTCAGAGTAGGGCTTTCTGTTATCACCTAGGAGATAATCAACAGCAGGGCACCACAAAATCAGTCTGGGAGTCAATATTGTACAGAAATGTCTTTATGACATGTTGTACATCTAAATGGTAAGCGTGCTGTGTCTGCATGGAACACACAACTCAGAAGTGTTCCTAACACTATTCTTTCCCATGTCCATAAACCTAAGAAAAGGAAGAAACAAAGGAGTGGGTAGAAAAAGACAGCAAGGCAGGGAGACAGCAGGCTGGCGGGCAAGCATGTCTCAAATACAAATGCACTAGATGACTGGTACATGGATCAGATGCTGAGAAGAACTGAGCATTTGCAACTCCCACACACACTCTCATTACTTTTCTCGTTATTAACTTTGCATACTTCTCCATCTTGTTTTTGCTTCATCTCTCGCATACACACACCAAGACTTGAATCTTCTCTTCATGTAGCTCAGGGACTTATTGGCATATCATGCACACGCACAGCTACTCCCACAGGTCAAGGCAGCTCTTTCACTGCCTTCTGTACGTGATGATAGTGGAACTACGCTGGTCACCAGGACAACAGTCACAGCCTGTCACACTGATAAGAAGTTAGTTGGCTGGGTTCATGCTCTGAGCGAGAGCAAGACTGAAGAAATAAATGGAATAGACAGCAGTGAACTGCGAACGGCAGCTGGTTTTCCCCTTAGGGAGTTAGAATGAGAATGAATGCGAGAACGACAAAGAAAGAAGTGAGTCTGAAGAGAAGAGGCTTTCTGTTTAACTTTTAAAGCTCCACAATTAATTGGAAATGAGAACAATTCAATTAAGACACACAACTGGAGCTCAGACATAGGGCTTATCTCATCCCTGCCATGTAAGGGGAGAGGTTTTGAGCCCACATAGTCCCACATTTCCAAAAGTTATCATCATGCTAAAGGGCTCAGAGGCTGTCACTGCTGGACACCAAAGTAAGGGACAACCAAAAGAAATAAGCATTGCACTCCAGGCATTCCCTGTTGCTAGAATTGCCTCTCAACAACAGCAGCCAGGACTGCTCAGGGATTGTGCTAGGGATGTCTCCTGGCTGGACCTGAACTCCCTGCAGGAAGAGGAAGCTACCTCTTTCCACAAAACAGACCCATCAAACAGCACTGAGCTGAACCCCATATCAAGGTGTGCCACTCAAGAACTATCTTGCCAAACAGGCATTTGGTAGATATGGAGGTCAAGTTACAAATCCAATCTTTTCATTGCTGCCAAGGTTCAGGAAAACACAGAACTGGTATCTCTAATGTTTAATCTTATGGATCAAACCCCACACTCTATGCATTTTGTCAGTGCAGAAACAGATACCAAAGACAGTATGAAAAGAAAATCAGTTGTAAGTGGAAATCAAGTTCACTTTAAAGTCACCTGTAGTCCACCGGCTGGGGGGAGGATGTTATAGACAGAATTTATCAACGGGGTAAAGCCTTGTCAGAACAAGAAGGGATTTTATATATCCAGGTGAAGTCCGAAAATTCCAGTAAGATCATTCCTCATAAAACTGATTAGATATGCTGTCCTGTCTCTTTGAGGGATACTCATGGACACAGCAGGGCTGTTACCAGAGCAGGGCTTGCAAGAGCTATGTTCAAAATAAGGTCTGGAGATGTAGGTCATACTGGTTAAGCTCTAAATGGAACAGGAGAGCAATACAAATAGTGCTATGCTGTGTGACATGGGATCAGGCAGACACACCAGCCACTGCTGAAGGGCTAGGTGATGGTTAAAGGTCTCCTCCCCACCTCTGCTCCTTCCTTCCTCCTAAACACAGATGAAGAACTTTAGCCTCCTTCTCCTGTCTCCTAGATGTAATCCAGCAGTGAATTCTCCTGTCAGAAAGGTGCCCCTGCATTCAGACATGCTCTCTGTCCCCTTGCCTGCACATTAGGGAATGGCAAAGCCAGCTGTAGAAATACCTCTGCTTGGCTGTGGCTGAGATATACACAATGGTCCAACACATTCAAGGCCTTTCTGAGCACAACAAAGCAACAGCAAGCCACAGAAAAAGTCATCAAGGCCACATAGGTGTGTTTCTGCACCTCAGTCAAAACAGGCAGGCATATTGCAGGGAGACAAAGAAGCCTTTCTCGGCAAGCAGTGTGGCATGCTCTCCAGGTCACCTCAGGCGGCTGTCTGTCTGCCCAGTCCCCTTTCCCTGTTTTGATTGCAGCTGCATCCTTTCTGTATCAAGATGTGGATACTTCATGCATGCTCACCTTTGCCCTCAGCTACAAGCTGTTTCTGCTTAGCTAATGCTTTTCTTGGCAGGCTCAGCCAGGCGAGCCAGAGTTCAGTTTGCACCCCGACCAACTGAAGCGCAGCTCTAGGAAATGCTGCAGGGATATGGCCAAGATGAACTGAAGTCGCTCACACGGAGCTTCAAATTGCTCTGTGTTGGTACTTAGCCAGTGAGATCCTGGCCCATGACAGTGTCCAGCCACAAACAAAGGACAAATGAAAATAAACAAACCAGGAGTTTCTTCTAGGGACATATTATGAGGAGAATTTAAAAGCAGGATTTAAAAACAGAATCCTGTCTGTCTTTAATGCCTTAGCATGGACTGTGCACAATGACAGACCCTGGAAAAAGCTTTAAACACAGATAGTATAAGTGGGAAATGGGTAAGACACAAGACACAGGACAAGAGTTAAGACATATAGGGCTTTCCACAGCTCTAGGACAGTTCTCCCATGCAAGTGATGCACACCAAGCTTTCAAAAGTGGTCCCAGTTTAGCTGGTCCTGAGTAAAGCCTTAAGTGTTTTACTTCCTATTATCTGATTTTTTTTTAATTTGTTAAGTAAGAAGTAGCCATTAGTCAGCGCTACATGAAAGAGACTGCTATGGGAAACCCATGATTAATAACTCTCCTTTGATTTACTTGATCTTGTAAGCAGGTTTTTTTGAAGATATATTGCACAGCCTCTTATGCAATAGCCTGTGCACAGTCCATAAACCTCCCCAATACTGATCACGTCTTCAGCAGAAATATGCAAGTTGGAATCACTATGGTAAACACAACTCTGTTTGCAGACCTGGAGCACAGTAAGTAAACAGGCAAAAATCAGACAAATCTACCACAAACCAAATTAAGCTACAGAGCTGCCTCTTTAAGACCTTCGCTAGGGTAAGAGCAGACATTACTGAGCAGTTTAGCCCATAGCTGGGGATAAAGAGGTTTGTGCTGACTCTCAAGCAATCCAGCTGGCAGGCTGTGACCTGGCAGCCCACCGCTACTTTGCCTGCTTCCCTGCTGCTCCTGGAACTGAGTAAGCTGTGACTGATCTGCCTGCGCATGTCACAGCATACGTAAGCCTCCCTGCGCACCAGAATTAGCACATTGCCAGACAAAGTGCAGGGGCCAACTTGCTCACCCTCCTGTCCATGCAAATGTCTTGCAAGGCGCAGAATGCAGTGGTTCAGGACTCTCTGCAGAAGAAGCCATAGGTCTCCCTCACATCTGCAAGGGGAGAATTTTCGGGCTTCATCTATATGACTCAGCTGTTTACTGCAAGTTTCTGTGAGAGCAGCAGTGGCACCAAGATTCACGATTTGTTATCCATAAAATGAAAAGAAGTTTCATCAAATGTGTACTAGTAAACATCCTCCAGAGCACACAGACTCACAGACTCACCCTTGCAGCAGTTAGACCAAACTCTCAAAACCCCTTGTCTCAGACCACCAGGAAAAAAAGCAAGCAGGGAAAATATGGTCTTTCCTTCTTCAGATACAGTAGGTGCTACTAGCCAAAAGAACCAGCTATCTACAAACTAAAAATAACCATTTACAAGCATATATCTTTGAAGACAGAGGTATTACATCTATATGGCACAATCGGAGACAACTGCACACAGCCACTAGCAGGAAAGAGTCTCAGAAGTAAATTCTCTAAGTTAAACTGGGGCATTATCCACTAGTATAAAATGATGAATCTCCATGGACTTGAATGATCTCACAAGTATTTGCATATGACCTTTGAGATCCCACCTGCACCCAAACACCTTCCCTAACTTCATTTAGAACAGAGAAATCCATTACCTAGTTATCTGTTAATCTGTCAGCTGTACAAACAATCAGAAACGAGAGGAGTTGTGTATTTATTACACATTTCTGAATAAGTCATGCCCAGTATCTAGGACAAACAATACATTAAACCCTAAAGAACACTTTGAAAGCTTTTTGCCTGCTGGAGACAACAATGAAAAGGTAACATGATAGAAAGGGAACAGTAAATCATTCATGATAATAATTAAAACCAAACTGTGGGTGAGGTGCAGTAAAACAACAGTGAAAACAGACTGTATTCTTCTTGAGTATCGCATCTTTTAGAGTGCAGAGTGTTTATGAGCAACTTTAAGAAGTCCTACTTTGCATCCTTTAGTGCAGAGAAGATGTACCAGATACAAAATCCATGGAGAATTCCACAGCCACAAGCTAGAGCTTTTTCAGATGCCCTATGACTACATCAGGCACTGAAACAAAAATGCTACTGTGCTTAAAATTACTTGTGCAAGTATGGCTTAACTTAATAAAAGGCATGTAGTGAAATAAGGGTAAATTAGCCTCATGAGGGCTGAATAATGCTTTACACCAGTGATCTCACTTACATGCACACAATCATTTTGGGATCCTAAAATTATGTTCTGAAAGAGACACAGTGCCAAATGTTCACTGTTACCACCTAATCTAATACAGCTGTTGGCACCACAGTTTTCCAGATGAGTTTGGTAGACACAAATCATGTGTGTGATTATTAGCATTTATTTCAGACCTCTTCAAATCTATGAAAATGTATCTGTTCAGGAAAGCTTGTTTCCTAAAAGTATGTCAAACAAAAAGTTCAAAAACAATCAAAGCAGACAAGTTTCTTTTTCTTAAAGAGTCTTAAAATAACACCCTTGAGCCTCTAGACAAAGTTTAGTCTCCATTATGCATCTGAGCATTCATATGTGCCTTAAGATCTGTCAGAAACTGATTTTGAAAACGTTTGAAGGCAGTAATATCCTTGGTGAGAAAGTTCTACCTTCGGTGTGTCTCCCGGTTGTTCTCAAAAAGCAAATTCTATATTAGGTCAATAAAATCATGCTAGACTTCACAGCCAGCACCATGTTTGACCTAGATTCACATTCAAAGGTATTTTTAGACTCATTTCTTAAAAAAGCACAATTTCTACAATTGTAGCGTGTGTATCTCTATGTGTATATGCACCTCTCTGCCTGTTTCTTCAGCCCCATCTACCTGCTCCTAAACCCCCTGGATAGTTCCAAATACACTAACATTCAGGGATGTGAGGCAAGGGGAGATGGGTGGAATGAGACATTATTAGTGCTCCAAGTCAGCTTTTAGTAGCCATCACAGAATCCTCACAAGTCAAAACCAGGCTTAATTCATTATGCCACTCTTGGAAACCATGTGTGCTATCAGCTATTTTAATATTGTGATTAGTGTATGTAATATCCAAAGCATAAGTAACACTTGGCATGTGCAACCCATAGAACAAAGTTCCTGCCTCTCTTTTCTTAAGCACCACTCCTTTTTTTTTTTTTCAGTTTGGCAAATAATTTATTTCAGTAATATAAATATTTGAGCCACAAACCACCAGAGCATCCAAAGACTTTGGCACTGCATCGCAGTCATGTATTATTTGCTTCATTACAATACGTAATCCCTGTACTTTTTTAAGAAGCTCACACCAGCTGTACTCAAGCTCAAGGCAAAACATATCAAGCAAGCAGCAAATTCTGAATTACAACCTACAAATTCAACATTTTCCACTACAAAACCCATAGTGCCCTTCAAAACACTTTCCAAGTGCAAGACAGGCAACTCTACAAGGGATTAAAAATCAGACTTTGTAGTCAAAACTTTTTCTGCTGTATGTCTAGCTGTCTGTTTCCAAATGCACAGTTCTGCTCTCCCAGCCAAGCAGCACCTTTGAAGGTTTAGTTCTGTAGCATATGAAGATTTTCTTTCCCTTCAGAACAGACTCCTCCTTTGCTTTCAGCACAAACATCAGGGATACCTTCTCCCCTACCAGATCTGCCAGCAGAAGCACAAACATTATCTCCAGCTGGGTCTCAGCACTGCCTCTAAACCCCAGCTCTCCCAGCAGCACCCTCACATTATTTTAAAGCAAAGAAACTCCTCCATGCTAAATGAGCAGAGCAGAAGAGCAAAACATGCTGTAATCAGCAGTACAGACCCCTAGAAACTAGCTCAGGAGCAACATGTTTCTGCCATGGGGAGAAGGACTTTGACAGAACTTAAGATCTCCAACATCTCCTCAGACTGGAAGGAGGTTCTGAAGAGAGGTTCTCAAAATAAGGGGCTACCATGCCTTCCTCTTAGGAAAAGTAGAAAGCTAATAGCTAACTCTAAGCACTCATTACAGGGTTTTTTACTACTTAGATTTAACATCTGCTGGGAAATCAATACTGATAATCACAGCACTGGCTGCCAGACCGTCAGAGGCCAAAGAAAAAGGATGAGAAAGGATGTGCATGTGGAGGTGTTGGCAAAGCACAACAGCTGCGCAGGACCTGAGCAATTTCTTTAATGAAATGGAAATGAAAGCATAAATCACTAAAACGATACTGGAAGAGCAATTTAACTTAATGCACAAGCAGACAGATTTTGATGTCTGAAACCTGGCTATAACAGGCAGCAGGGAAATGTAAATGCAGTGGTTGCTAATGGGCATAATGCACAGGCAGGCAGCTTTGACAGCATGGTCTCAGCTGGAAGCTATATTCCTCAAGGACTCCTTATCTTCCACATCCACTTCTTTCAGCAACCATATAAATGTAGCAGGCAGATTTGCTAACCACAAGCATGTAACTGCTGGATAATGCTAGTGCTTGCCAGTTAGGCCCCTAGCCAAAGCTGCTACCTGGACAAACCAAGGAAACCTGGCTTTTCCGATTCCTATCACCAACACTTTCATATACTGCTGAGACACACAGAGTACAGAGAGCTCTCCAAGCTGGAGGCACCCCTTTTTCACAGACCTCTGAGCTGTGCTGGGCTGAATTCACCTCCTGACTGAATTTCCACCCCATCTGCACACTTCATTCGTTTCTGTGACTTTGCCTTTGTTTATTTGCCTCTTCAAACACAGACAGCCTGGTTTTATTTGCTCAAAAGGATGTTTTATTTTGTCCTTTCAACCAAACAACTGCTGTCTGTAAAATTCCCAACAGACACCCCCCCACACAGACAAAGAACCAGCCTAGTGGAATGCCAAAGGCGAGGGTACACTATTGAAAAATCAGCAGCACAGAAAAAAACATGTGAAGCAAATCAATGTGTTTATGTTAAAAAATAAAGAAATACCACAATGAAAATCCATGGGGCTACCACAGTGAGACTACTTAAATGGCTATTGAGTACGTGCAACCTGATAGCCCAACCACCCACTTTTCTAATCCACTGCTGAATCACAGAATCACTAGGTTGGAAAAGACCCACCAGATCTTCTAGTCCACACTTGATACACACTGTTTAAAATTCAGAGAGGCACGACAGCCTTTAGCCCTTCTCTCAGCCCACATGGACAGATACTACTCGGATGTTCAGGAAGCTTGCTAGTTGTTCCAGATATACCAGTTGGTCTAAGAAAACCTACATTACTACTATTGTTTTGGAATGGGTCTTCCAGCAAACATATATCCAAACAGAGCCAGGATACTTTCTGCCCACCTTAGCTTTATTCATGGGAGCCAAAGTGACAACAGACCCACCAGATTTGACAATGCTCTGGGAAGCCACCCCCTACTCTGTTTAAATGCAACTTGGTGAATGTACTTGGTGCTGGATACAGTGTTGGTACGAGAGGGCAGTGATCCATCTCAGCAGAAAACCTAGCGTGTGGGTCTCCTATTGAGCAGCACTAGCTGCAGAGTCAGGCCCAGCATCCTATTAGCATTGCTCCCCTACCCAGCCAGCCTGTATTCACCCTCTATGTTGCATCCTGATAAAAAAAATCCTAGGATAGAGAAAAAGCATCTTTTTCCCATGAGGCAGGAGAGAACCTCGTGGTATCTATTGAGACTATAACAGGTTTGGGCCAGAGCTTTCCTCATGCTGTCAGCTGAACGCTGAACCCTTTCAGGGCACTCAGACCCAAGCATTACCTGGGAGATTTTAATGATCCTGCATAGTGATAGAAGCAACAAAAATAACAACCATAAATAATGGCTGTCTGTGTATCTAAGATCATACACTTGCTCTCCTTTTTTCTCTGTTTACGAATTTCTGAACTACTAATAACAGCTAACAGGAATTATAATGTTACAGAGCATGCAGAGGAAGGCATTTCACAAAGTGAATCACCCCAAGACGAACAGGAAGCTGCTGGACAGCAATGAATGTGAAGCTCCTGAACAGTAAAACCAGAATTAACCTCTGCCCTCGCTACTGATTATTGTCTAATGTCAATCTCGATGGAATTTGGACTCAGGCTTCCCCAAAAGCTGCATATTCAAACCTGGCATGTAAATAATTAAACTTTCTCTACACATTTCCAAGATAAAAAGAAGAAAGGCTACTGCTGTTCAGGGTTCAGTGCAACTATACATAATCTCGGCCCTGTTTCCATCTTCTGAAATTACAGCAAAGCCACAAAGATGGCATGACAAGGAATCACTTACTCAGCTCCTAAGGGTTCCTGTCTGGACAAAAAAACAGCTCTGAACCAGCCACTGGGAGATAACATGTATAGCTTACAGAAAAAAAAACATTATTCAAGGCCAAGGTTACCAACAGGGTATTGAAACAGGGTTATGTTTATAGCCAACCACATCACTGGCAGACAACAAACTTGGTGAAGAATAAATCACAGACAGAATACAAGGTTGTCCATCAGAGAATATAAACATACATGATTACAACACCCATTTTTGACAATTTACATTTTAAAATTGGAGCAATATTAAGATTTTCAATAGACTTCTGATTTTGCTGCATTATCACAGACATTGGCTTTGTTATTTTTAATAAAAACTGACTAGGGCAGCATAGAACAAACTTGAATTGTTCAAGGCTGAACTCAGTGATAATACAGCATTCCCGTGATAAAGAAATGCACCCACTGTGGAGGATTTCCTGTTCTCAGATGTAAAACCACTTCCAAAACCTGACTTACTAATGCCATTCAAAATGTCTTAACTACAAAAGTATATATAAAACCTGTTTAGTTTCTACCAGTGAAACGTAAGGCACACAAGTAGTCTATATTTTGAAGGTCACACAGGCAATGTGAACTATGAACTTCAGGATTCATGAAACCACAACATTTTAAAGAAGGAGGAGAGAAAATATTTTTCTGTCTTGCCCAAGCCACAAAATACTAAAATGAACAAAATATATATATATTAAAATTCATAAAAATATTTGGGATCTAACATTTAATATTAATGAACTGTTCTGGTGAGAAAAAAAAAGAATAACAACTAGGCACCAAGAAGACAATAAACCACAATTTTAGTCTGTTTTGTAAGACACAGGAGAATACCGTCAGTACGGGACTTGCTTTTTGCACAAGGAATACTATCTTGAAGTGTAACTCTTTAACTTCATTATGTGAATTTATATACTATAAAATTTATTGAAAATCCTTCTTTGTGTTACTAACCATAACTGTTCAGAGTTATTCTTTATGTCAAATAGCACCAAATCCAGTGACTCATTTCCCATTTGCTGCTCAATAAATTGGTGTTGGCAATAATATAAGTTAACACTCGTAATTTATTAACCTCATAGGTATTGCAGCATGGAACTAAAGCCACAGACAGGAGGCATTTAGCAAGTTATACATGCTGTTTATGTTCGCAGCAAAGGAATTCCTGCTGTGCTTCTCTTGCCTCCCACATTTTCATGATTTTTTTTCCCCTCATGGTAGCTTCCAAGCCTCACATATTTTGGAGATGCTTCCTTATTTTGCCCTAAATTTTCGTCTTTTAAAAAGCATTCCTATGTATTTATCAAGGAGATATTTAACATGTCCTGAAAAAAATCTGATTTTTTCAAATACAGATAGTGAAGTCCAAGACAGACTCACATAATGAGTTACAGGATGGTGTCCTGGCTACAATGACTTGCTATTCCATGGCCCAAAAAAAGAAGTATAACTAGGGCAGTAGGCATCACGTAAAAGGGTCTTGTTAGACAGCACTGAGATATGCACATTTATCTCTCGTTGCTCCAGCTAAGGGAACAAGATTTTTATTAATATGTGTCACTGGAAGTGTTTTTAATGATAGCCCAGCTTTTATGATTTCTAAAAGCTCATATATCAGTCACCTTCATATTTTAATGCAGTTCTTTTGCATATCACACAAAAAAGAGTTCAAGATGTACTGGAAGGTTCAACAGGAGTGGTGTGTTCCCTTTGACCACATCAACATGTTATCAAAGTCAGCTGGGAAACCTGCATTTCAAAACAAACTTCAGGCAGGAAGAGATTTAGAGTAGAAGACATTTAATGTCACCACTAGTTTTACCTTATTTACTGTTTTCCTCTGTACACCCACAGAGCCATCAAGATTGTCTACATTATTCAGAAAGACACAGTGACAGAAACTGTTCTGCTGGGGACTATTTATAAGGGTAAGAGAGTTGGTTCATTACTCAGTTGATAACATCAAAAAAGTTCTTTCCCACTTGAATGTTATTCACATTCTAAAATGTCAAAAAAATGCAATTCCTGTGATACTGAAAGAGTGAAGATGGAAGAAGATGGGAAAGAGCAGATCACAGGGAAGTAAGTACCAAAGTTTTATGGTTTTTAAATGAATGTAAATCATAGAATCATGCAATGGCTTGGGTTGGAAGGCACCTTAAAGCCTTTCCATTTCCAACCCACGTGCCATGGGCAGGGACACCTTCCACTGGATCAGGTTGCCCAAAGTTTCATCCAACCTGGTGTTGAACAACTGGAATGGGGCAGCCACCACTTCTCTGGGTAACCTGGGCCAGTGCCTCACTACCCTCACAGGAAAAAAATTCTTCCTAATGTCAATCTAAATCTACCCGTCTTCAGGTTAAGAATGTTACCACTTGTCCTGTACCTACACTCCCTGATAAAGAGCACATCCCCAGCTTTCCTATAGCCCCTGCTTAAGTACTAGAAGTCTGCTCTAAGGTCTTCCCAGAGCCTTCTCTTCTCCAGCCTGAACAACCCCAACTCATCTACTTTATCCAGGGTCCCAATTCAGCTAAGGAAGTCTGGTAACATTTTTCATTAAGAATAGAGAGTATATGCACATGACAATTGCATCAGCCTTTGTAAGGATGAAGCACTCAGAGCTATGCAAAGTGAAGTCTGACACCTAAGTTAAATAATAGGCTCTTTCCTGCATCCTGAAAGCAGGCTGTACAGGAAAAACACAACTCATTCAGCAATATAATTGCTTTAAATTATTTAGATTATAGTTGCTGTGGTGTCCGTACTGGGACCAGTGCTGTTTAATATTTTCATCAATTATATAGACAGTGAGATCGAGTGCACCCTCATCAAGTTTGCAGATGACATCCAGCTGAGTGGTATATTTGCCACACTGGAAGGATGGGATGTAATCCAGAGGGACCTGGACAAGCTGGAGAAGTGGAGCTGTGAGAACCTCATGAGGTTCAACAAGGCCAAGTGCAAGGTCCTACACCTGGGTCAGGGCAATCCCAGTTCTCAGTACAGGATGGGGGATGACGTGATTGAGAGCCGCCCTGCAGAGAAGGACTTGAGGTTTCTGGTCGATGAGAAGCTGAACATGAGTCAGCAGTGTGCGCTTGCAGCCCAGAAGGCCAATCGTGTCCTGGGCTGCATCAAAAGGAGAGTGGCCAGCAGGTCGGGGGAGGTGATTCTGCCCCTCTACTCCGCTCTTGTGAGACCTGGAGTCCTATGTCCAGTTCTGGAATCCCCAGCGTAAGGATATGGAGCGGTTGGAACGGGTCCAGAGGAGGCTACAAAGATGATCAGAGGGCTGGAGCACCTCCCATACGAGGAGATGCTGAGTGAGCTACGGTTGTTCAGCCTGGAGAAGGCTCCGAGGAGATCATATAGCGACCTTTCACAACCTGAAGGGGCTACAGGAAAGCTGGAGAGGGACGTGGAGTGAGAGGAGGTGGAAGAATGGCTTTAAATTGCAAAGGGAAGATATGGACTAGACATCACGAAGACATTCCTCACTACGAGGATGGCGAGGCACTGGCACAGGTCGCCCAGGGAAGCTGTCTGCCCCATCCCTGGAGGTGCTGAAGGACACGTCAGATGCGGCTTTGAGCTCCCTGATCTAGCAAGAGGTGCCCCTGCCCGTGGCAGGGGGGAAGCTGGATGGGCGTTAAGGTGCCCTTCACCCCGTTCTATGGTTCGATGCCAAGCGCTGGGTCAGGCGCCGACCCCGACGCGCCTGCCCAGGCCGGAGCGCGGCTGAGGGTAGAGGGAACATTGAGCCCCCTCCCCGCGCGGCCCCGCGAGCTCTCGCGAGACTCGAGGCTGTAGACGCGATGTCCTTTGCAAGCGCTGGCCGGGGAGGGGGTGGAGGCGGGGGAAGGGGCGGGGACTAGATTTGATTGACTGCGTCAGTGACCAATGGGAGAGGGCGACTCCGGGCTTTAGCCAATCGTGTGTCGGTGAGGCGAGCGACGAGCCAATGGCGGCGCCGGGGGGCGGGGCTCGCCGCTGGCTGATTGATCCCGGCTCTGGCGTTGTTCAGTCAGCGCGAGAACATTCTAGAGGTGGGTACGGAGCGGCAGTTGCCGGGGTCCCGTCAACCGCCCCTTCTGCCCCAGGCCGTTCGCCGTCAGCCGCCTCTCTCTCCTCCTCTCCCTCCTCTAACGATGCCTTCGGCCGCCTCTCTCCCGCAGGTTCCCCGGCACCGCTGTGCCTGCTGACACCGTCCGACCCAGGACGCCGGGACCCGGAGGCTGCGGCGTCCCCCGCCTCCTCCGCCCGGATACCCACGCCCCCACGGCCCTGTTCTCCTCGCACACTCGGCTTCGTCGCAGCCCGGGGCGAGCAGTGTTGGGTTTATGTCTTTATTGGACGAAAACGGTATTGGCGCTGGGCTGGGGCGAGTGGGGGCGGCGGGGAAGGGTTCGGGTCTGGTGTCCGTGGCACACGGGGTTGGAACTGGATGATATTTAAGGTCCTTTACAACGCAAAATGCGATTCTTGGAAAGGGTGGGGGAGCGGGCGGGCGGCGTCGGGTTGCGATGGTGGCGAGCGGGTTTCGTGTCCGTGCTTTGACGGGAGTGGGGAGAGAAGCAAGGGGTAAAAACAACACTAGATGAGAAGGCGCCCACCCTTCCCACCCTAGCGCTTTATTTGCAGCCGTTTGTGGCTTTGGGGGTTCTCTTGTTCGTGGGGTTTGTTTTTTTTTTTTTTGTTGTGCTCCCCCCATCCCCGGGCACCGCCATGCGATGAGACAAGATGGCGGCGGCGGGGGCCGCGCCTCCCCGTGCGGAGGGCGCGCGCGCGGAGGGGGTTGGGGGGAGGCGGCTGTGGCGCAGTTACCAGCCCGCGGCGGAGGGGGGGGGGAGCGGAGCGGAGGAGCGCGCGCGCGCGTTCCCCCCCCCCAATACTCTGTCGCGGCTGCAGTGCGCATGCGGGGGGGGGAAGGGGAAGGGGGGGTGGCTTTTCCTCGGCTCTTCCAGGGCTGACTCAGTGCTTAACTGCTGCATTTATGACTCATCGCAGGCCCGAGCGGGGCGGGGAAATGGGGGCTTTGAGGCGGAGACGGCAATCCGCCTTCCCGCTTTTTTTTTTTTTCTTTCCCTCTTTCAACCCATCCCTCCCCCCCGTATGCGCGTAGCATATCGAGGGGGTTGTGCTTGGGATGAGGTGTCCTAGGGACCAGGAGAGGGAGCTTTAGTCTGCAGCAGACAAAAGCTGTAATCTGAAAGGAGGGGAAAGCGCACGTTCGGTCAGCAAAATACCTGCTTTTCTCCGTGCTTCTGCAAGCGTGTGGTGAGGTCACATGGTGGCTCTTTTTAGGTATCTTGAGGAAGGAAGCCTCGTGCTTGGAAGAAATTCCACGGTGTAGTTTTTGCTGAGTGTGCTGGTAAAGTCAGAAAATTATGCAACCTCATCCCAAAAAAGTACACTGAGAAAAGGCAAAACTGCATCTGGGTTAACATGCAACATGAGACGCATACAAATCTATTTGCTTCTTGGATATAGGATCTGTAAACCTGACTGGAGGGGCTCAAATGGTGTGGCACCAGTAGATATGCTCTTATGCGTAAATACTGAGAAAGCTATTTTAATGGGTCAGTGCTTCTGTCATTAATTATGACAACGTGATGACGTGTCAGAATAGTTTGGTAGAATAGTCAGAGTTGCAGGTATAGTCAGCCGGTTGTGGCTTAAGTACTCTTAGATCTGATTATAGAGACGCATGTTAATTTAAATAAATAAATACTGCTTAAGGCAACTTTAATAATAGGATTCATCCTCCTTCCCCTTCCTCTCCTTCCCCCCTTCGCCTAAGAAAAAAAAAAGCAACTGGAAAAGCTGCTGCACTGCTCTGTACCTCTGCATTGCTAGGCTTTCTTCAGTGAAGCAACTTGTGTCAGACTTTTATCAGGCTTATTGTTAAGTCAGAACTCAACAGAAGCTGCTATGAGAATCCATAAGTGAGAGGGAGAATTACCTAATTTTCAACTCTTTTCCACTCCGGTCCAAAAAACTGGTAAGCCATGTAAAAGTTATGTTGGGCTACAGATTGCTGCTGCTTCACCTTACTGATATTTCTCAGCATTCTGAACAGACTTTGCTTTATGTGATAGGTTCATGCTATGATGTGGAATTTGAGACAGTTTTCCAGATCTTTCTCCTGTTTCCTGCAGCTTGAAACTTATCACATGACCCTCACTGTGCAAGAGCATTGGTCACCATAATAAATCAAGTAGTGTTCGTTTCCCTTCCCTACTGGTCACAGCACTCCTTCAGGAGTTGATTGTACAGAAAATAGCCTTAAGCTTTTCAGTGCATTTTGGGTAGTAAGAAAGAAGAGGGTGGAAAGCTCTGTGGTGTAGTAGAGAAGAAGGTACTTATACTTAGCAGTATAATTCAAGGTTTTTGTTTTCAGTTCAGAAGTTGAAAAAAGGCATAGCATAAAGAATGTATTTCCTTTTTCTAACCTTAAAAGTAGTCCGTTGTATAGCTCTGTAGCAAAATCTGATAAGTGCACATTAAAATAATATTTTTTTTCTGTTCATTATCTCCTGCAGAGCTGTTGCGCAGCCACTGGTACCTGTATTGGGGAAACATAGCGTACAAGCAAGAACCTTACAGCCTCAGTGGCGAAAATTTTTTCATGTCAGAGACCGAGAACTCTTGCAGTCGTTTATGTCATCCCGTCTTCTCCAGACAGAAGATACCAAAAAACTGCAATCAAAGATCTCTTCATCTTATTGATAAAGCTACTAATAAGGCAAAATGTCTGTCAACGTCAACCGCAGTGTTTCAGATCAGTTCTATCGCTACAAAATGCCCCGTCTGATTGCCAAGGTAACTTACTAGACATTAGTGGTAAGTAGGTAGTGTTTCACACCACTTGTTCTCTTGATAGGGGAGGTAGCGAGATGTGAAATAATAATTTTTAGGCAGTCTGAGGGCAAGGCAGGGAGGATGTCTTCTCCTTTCTGTCCAGGCTAAGTGCACATTAGCTCATCTAAGAAGACACGCTTCAAAGCAGACTTTGATGTAGTGAAATGGGGAATACACCCTGGGTTTGGCTTTTGCAGTCACTTAATCTTAAAACACTTTTTCTTTAGGTGGAGGGCAAAGGAAATGGAATAAAGACGGTTATAGTCAACATGGTTGACGTTGCAAAGGCGCTTAATCGGCCTCCAACGTGTAAGTAGTCTGGAGTGATACAGCATTTTTTTATGCTTTTATTTTTGAAGTGGGAGTGTTAAGTAGCTGATAAAGCATCATAATCATTCTTTCAAGATCTGTAAGAAAGAAATGTGATTATCTCAGGATGAAATAATGAACAGAAAGAAGCAGTAGCATATTTACTTGCCGTTAAAAATCACAGTGAAGATACAAGTGCAGTGGTAGTTACTACGCTTTCTTTGCAGATCCTACCAAATTTTTTGGTTGTGAGCTGGGAGCACAGACCCAGTTTGATGTTAAGAATGACCGTTACATTGTCAATGGATCTCATGAGGCGAATAAGCTGCAAGACATGTTGGATGGATTCATTAAAAAATTTGTTCTCTGTCCTGAGTGTGAGAATCCTGAAACTGATCTGGTAAGTGCTCTGTTCTGTGTTCATGGTAGCACTACAGAAACATTTCATTGTGTTTGTGGAAGCAGAGTGGAGTTAATAGCTGCTTGACTATCTGGAAAGGAAATCCAGTACATGCACACTCTTTGGGAAGGTTTTACGTTGGTAACATCTCAAAACTTCTGAGCTAAAATGCTACTTCTACGTTTGTTCTGTGTTGGGAGAGATGCAAAGCATTTAAATCTCTGTCTTAATCATGTGGATGTGATAGTTTAACCACCAGGTTTAGGCTTTAATGCATAAATGTTCTAAGTGGTTTGCTAACTGGGGTTTGTTCTTCTTTGCAGCATGTCAATCCTAAGAAACAAACTATAGGTAATTCTTGCAAAGCCTGTGGCTATCGAGGCATGCTTGACACAAACCATAAACTTTGCACGTTCATTCTCAAAAACCCACCTGGTAAGTGTTTGTGTTTATTTAGTGGCGGTAAAGGGGACTTTTTCAGGATGAGTGCTGTTATTGAGGTAGAAAAACAAATAGCTCACATCTAATTAAAGGGTAAAAAGGCTCCAGTATACTCCTAGAGTATGTAGGTCAGAGTGAATTAGCTGTGTTCATAGCTTTGATATGAGCAGCTTTCCCAGTACAGTTTGATGCCTTTACCAAATAGGCAAATCCAGCTCTGGACATATACTTCTAAGCAGGACAGAACTTGGTAGGAGGAGAGCTAGTGAGCAGGAGCTCCTTGCCTTTTAAGTCAGTGTGATATAGAAGGGTAGGAAGTAGCAGCAGTATAGTAAATGCTGACTGTAAAGTACTTGTTCTGTGCAAGCAACACTCTGTAGTAAGCATCTAGTTGCCTGCTGCAATTTAAGCTTGCTAGAATAGAAAAGTCTAACCTATTCCAGGGGTCTCTGTTTTGTGAGGTCACCTGTTATATAGACTTGAACAATCTGATGTCTTGATGAGAAACAAGACCTTCCCTAGAACCAGGGGTTTTTCCTGCAGGTGTACATCTGCCCTCCACATATCTAAGGATGATACTTTGCATAATTTTCTGCTAATAAGTGCATGCAGGCCTACTTGGGGCTTTTGGCAGAGGGGCAGTAGGGCAGGGAGTTCAGGGTTCTCAAGTTTGTAGAATTAAACATTGACATTTACTTGCAGAAAGTTCTGACACTGGTACAGGAAAGAAAGAAAAGGAGAAGAAGAACAGAAAAGGCAAAGACAAAGAGAATGGTTCTGTGTCCAGCAATGAGACACTTCCACCTCCACCTCCAGAGGAGATGACCCCTCCACAGGTTGTGGTAAGCAAGATTGCAATACTATACCAAATGTTCTTACTGTATCCAGAACTTCACTGCTAGAAGTATCCCTGTCTCCCTTCTATAGCAGTCTCATCGCCTCTCCAGTAGCATCATGTGTGCTCCTTGCTAAGTGAAAGCTGCATACCCTTTACAATCCATGAGCCTGGAAAGAAGTATCTCTCTATTAAATAGAGTGGCAAAACTGCATTTCAAGTAACCTTACAGATGACTACAAACTCGAGTCTAGCTTCTGTTATCTTTCCTACATCTGCCCTTCCTCCATCATTCCTTGACTTCCAGATCATAGTGTAACCCGTTCTTTAGGGAAGAATCAAAAATACCAGTTTATAAGACTGCTCAAATCTGTATGCAGAAGTAACACCTTTTGCTAAGCTTGTAGTAACATTGCGTGAACCTGCTGGCTTGATTTTGGATTTTAGGAGGAGGAGGATGATGATGACTGGGGTGAAGACACAACAGAAGAAGCCCAGAGACGTAGAATGGATGAAATCAGTGACCACGCAAAGAACCTCACACTTAGTGAAGACCTGGAAAGAACCATAGAGGAGAGAGTCAACTTACTATTTGATTTTGTGAAGGTAAATATTCTGTGGTGGTTTTATTGGTAGTGACTCTGCTGTAGTTGTATAGAAAGTTTTTAAGGAGACTAAATGCAAGCTGCTTAAGCTTCTGTCAAAGTACTGGTTCACCAGTGGTGGGGAAGGAAGCGGGGCAATAGAGCATTGATGCAGATACCAGTAGCTTTAAAACTTTGTCTTTTTCTGTAGAAAAAGAAGGAAGAAGGTGTCATTGATACTTCTGACAAAGAGATTGTAGCAGAAGCAGAGAGACTAGATGTAAAGGCAATGGGCCCTCTAGTTCTCACTGAAGTCCTTTTCAACGAAAAGATTCGTGAACAGATAAGGAAATACAGACGTCACTTCCTTCGTGTAAGCAAGTCTCTTTACCCAGTGCAACAACGGTTGGGTTGGCTTTTTGTTCTGGATTGCTTGGTAATGTGGGGAAGAAGGCTTTTGGGAGTTTTTTCTTTCTAAACCCTTCTTAGCTAGGGAGAAATACTGGGATGGATGGTATGAAGTGTTGGTAAATCTTATCTCTTAAATTGAGAGCAGCAGCTCTTTCTGGAGAGGAAAAGAGCTAATGCCATTGTTCTTGTTTTTATGACAATTCTAGTTCTGCCACAACAACAAGAAAGCCCAGAAGTACCTTCTCCATGGCTTTGAGTGTGTGGTGGCCATGCATCAGTCTCAGCTTATTTCTAAAATACCACATATTTTGAAGGATATGTATGACGCAGATCTTCTGGAAGAAGAAGTCATCCTTGGCTGGGCAGAAAAGGTAAGGGATAGTATTTCATGTACTGTATCAGCCAAGTACGTGAATGTGAGATGCTGCATTTGGTTTATCTGTTCTGGTGTAACAGCTGGTGCAGATGTCTTTAAAGAACTAACCTGAGATAAGCTGTTCTCTGGGAGAAACCTCCCTCTCGAAAATGGGCTGTTTGAGGCAGTGGGCTGTGGTTGGAATTCTAAGTTAGGCTGGATCTGATGTAAATTCTTAGTGTTCAAGCCAAGTTTGCGTTCTTCTGTCTTTCAGGCCTCAAAGAAGTATGTTTCAAAGGAGCTTGCCAAAGAAATTCGTGTCAAAGCAGAACCATTTATTAAATGGCTAAAGGAAGCTGAAGAAGAATCTTCCGGTAATGAAGAAGAGGATGAAGATGAAAATATAGAGGTAGGAAGGAAAGGCATGTTTCTCAAAGGCTGCACTGTGCCTGCACACTTGTGTGCTTTGTCCTGGTGGACTATAAAACAGCTTACTGTGCATGATGGGAACTGGAGGAACTCCTCCTTTCTAATGTTTCATCAGAAAGTTTTGCTACCCAAGATACAGTGTAGATGCATCTTCATAGGCAAAGACACTGTGGAATGTTATGGTCTGTTGCACAGTAGTAGCTCACGTAGAGGAAGATTGGTGAGGTGTTGTGCATAAAGCTTTATATTCTAGGAGGGCTAGTGGGTATGTTAAAAAAGGTAATTAAAGAACAAACGGCCGTTTTCCTCACAGTTTAGGCATAGGTAAAATCTGTAACCTACACTTCAGCTATCTGTGGCTGTGACTTTTTTTTGCACATGGAGTTCTTTGTTTGCTCATCTTCCCTGTAGTACCTACTTTCCTGGATATGAGATTGTGCTTCCTATAGACGCATATGCCCACCTCTGACTTCTAAAGGCAGATATTAAGGTGTAGCTGTAGTTGGAGAATGCCGGAGTTCAGATTTCTTGTACAATATTAATTCTTGTACCAGAGTGCTGTGCAGTACCTCTGGGAACATAGAGCAGCGTGTCATTCAGGCAGGGGTTGTGATTCCTGATGTGAAAGTTGATTTTGTGCTTAATGACAGCAGTAAGTGCTGTAGTAAAAATGTGTGTCTTGTCTCTGCAGGTGGTGTACTCTACAACTGCCAGTGTACCTAAAGTTGAAACTGTGAAGCCTGCAAACAATAAAGATGATGATATTGATATTGATGCCATTTAAAGTGATGCAACGTAGCTTCCAGCATAATAATGCAAACTTTTCTGCGTTTTCTGCCAGAAGTGTGACTTGTATGTGCGCAAGCTGAAATGGCTTAACATCCTGCTACTCTTTGTACTCTAAAATGTATCTTTTTACTGTGACTGGTCTTGTGTAACTAAGCCTAATACCAAGGAGTCAGCACGTTGGTGAACTGATCTAGTTTGCAACTGGCACCTACTTGGAGCACATTTATACAGTTGTGGAAATAAAGGATTTGGTTTTGGTCAGTCTTCACTTTTGAATCTGAGCTCGCTTATTTCTTTTCCAAGTATTGGCACAACTTGATGTGAGACCTGCAAAACTTTGAGACAAAATAACAAAACCCTGAATGAGACAGAAAAAAAGACTCAGCTTAAAGGCTGTTTGCAACAGTGGAGACTTGAAACCTTGTGAAGAAACAGGTGTTGGGTAATGTACAGTGTACAGATGCTGGCTTGTGAAAACAGCCACCAGTGGGCTGGATTCTGATTCTTGCAGGCTTTTTTAACAAAACCTACCACAGATGCTCATACTTAAGTTCCCAGGCTGTTCTGAATTTTTCAGCAACTCCATTAAACACAGGTTTTGGCTCTACCTGGAGCTGAGGGAACCAGTAACTGCAATTTGCATGTGCTGCCACCTGGGCCACGGTGCTGCTGTGCACTGTTATTAACACCAGAAACGGGCACCGTGCTCCAATTTGATGGTGGGGGACGGGGAGTCAGGTGCCATCTGCCTGGAGCATGGGAGGGCTGGTGTGTCTAACCGAAGTGAGTTTTGTAGCTGCTTGGTGCTCACACTGAGGTATCAGTTTTCTTTATAAACAGTACCAAGAAACCTAGCCCATCTAAATCTGGAAGCTGGTGTGAGCCTAGGAGTAGGGGTAAGGGAATGGTTTTGTTGTTGCCCTTAATAGCTTTTCTGGAAAGCCAAGTGTCGAGAGACGGACAGTGATTTGTTTATTCATTGTTCTGAGAATCAGTATTACATGTTTTGAGAGATGGAGGCTGTAGTGTGCAGTGAGCTGCTTTTCCTAATCCAACTGAGGATTTTGTTTGCTGGTTGCAACAGCAGTGACTTGAGCTGCAGGTTTTCCTCTCCAGAACACAGGGTAGGTCTGTGAGCTTGCTGTTGGGTTGCGGGTAGTGGCCCTAGCATCAGACTTTTGCTTGGCACTAGTGGATGTGCCAGATGATGTTAGAAAGATGAGGATAAGCTACGGTGCAACTGGAAGTGGTTTTGGTTTGGACAGGTGGTTTATTGCAATCGTACAAAATTAAATATAGGCTTAGTCCTGGCTTTTTTATTTTCTCTTAGTGCTAGTTGTTTCTAGTTAAGCTGGGCTTGTATTTCAAAAATAAGCCAATTGTGAACCTAGAAGATTGATTAATTGCTATGTGGTGTGCTGCCAGCAGGCGCCTCCCTTGTGTAACAGCTGTGAGCACAGCATTGTGGGAATTTGCCTGCCACGCTAGAAGCAGAGTCAGGAAGGTTGAAGTCCTCTTGAAAAATACAGTGTAGCTGTTACAGAGATGCTGATTTTTGGCTGCTGCTGCTGCTGTACTGAAGTGTACCAGATGGGTGTTACTTTATCTGGGTAGCAATGAAGAGATGAGAATCTGTAGGACTTTTTAACAGCAAAAGGCTAGAACTTGAGAGGGGTTCAGGGGGAAGGGTTACACACACTGAAGGTTTCAGCCCTGGGCTTCCTGCTTGCTTGTATCAACAGGTTGGGCGTTAGCCATGCCCAGAAAGTGGAAACACACCAGTATCTCCCAGTCGGTGAAGTAGTTGTAAGGCTTTTCTTCCTCAAGTTAGCCCTCTGGTCAACGCCTGTGGCAGTGGGAGGTGGTTGCTTGTATACTGGGCAATTTCTTTGGGCAGGAGTTTGAGTTGGCTTTGCCTTTCCAAGCAGGATTCCTGCTTGGGGAGGGCATTAAGGAGGAGCCTAAGCCTTGCTCTTGCCCAGGAGCGTGTCACAGCGGCACTGTTGAGAAACTCTGTCCCTCGGATTAAGCACACAACAGTGCTGTGCAGCGAGGGCAGCACCCTTCTCATTCTCAGTGTAGGTCAGCATGGTTCACTGAACTGATGGGTTAGTCTGTGCCAAAGGGCTGCAGACACAGCTTTCAGATCCGGGTTGATACCGTCTCTAGGATGTGACCAGATATTTTCTGTCAGAAGTCTGTGTCCCGTGGTGTGAGCTGCCACTAGCTGTGACATGGGGAAGTTTGGTTGTAGAGCAGACTTGATCACAATTACAGCTGCCACCAAAGGGGGTATTTTCCACCGCAAGACCAAGTGACTAACAAGACGGAGATGTTCCTTCCAGCAGGGAAACAAGGAGATACATCTACCAAAACCGGTATTCTGTAGGGTCAGTGATATCAATAGCAACGTGAAGAAGGGGGAAAGGATTATTATTTTTATCCATCAGGGAACAACACAAGCTCACAAGATCCTTTCCCCCTTCTTCATGTTGCTGCTACAGGGCAGTAATAAAGATCATAGCAATCCTGGGCTCCCAGTGAAACCAGTGAATGGAAGTAGTTGACCCACCAATTAGTCTTCCAAAGTGTAACAATTAATTTTCTTCTCAAACTAAGTGCTCTGAAAGAGCCTCTGGGGGCTGTTGCTGAGGATTTACTCCTTGGCATTCACTAACATCACTGAACCGTGAAGATGTGGAACAGAAAATCTAGAAGTAAAGACAATAAAAAGCAGCTTGAAAGCAATGCTCTTTAAAGCCTTGTCTGTGAAATACTGTTTGCTTGCTTAATTTTCAGCTTCAGTCTTATAATGTTGTTGGAGCCACCGGGCTTACTTACATGCTTGACAGGCTGCTGGTGTTGTCTGTGTTCTTCATTTTGAAGACAATCATCTTGCTACCACGGAGGTGTCAGAGTCTGTCTCTGGATTTGAAATCAGTGAGGAGCTGTTCTGGTGCCATTGACCAGCTTTCCCAGGACGTTGCTTCCTCTCGTGCTGTGGACTGGCACAGCACAGGGTTATCCCAACAGCTTCCTTAGGGCCCCTTCACTTCACATCCATCAAGAATGTGGCCCCCAGGATTCAGGTGATGCTGCTTTTAATTCAGTAAAGTTCTGTGACTCTTTAAATCTTGGAGGAAAAAGAAAAAGAAACATCTGTGATGTCTTGGGGAAGGTATCCAAGAAATGAGGGTTCAGCTGTTCATTGTCAGTAAAACACAGAACAATTCCTTCTGTTCCGTGGGTGTCTTAGAATCATAGAATAGTTTGGGTTGGACCTTAAAGCCCATCTAGTTCCAAACCCCCTGCCATGGGCAAGAACATCTCCCACCAGACCAGGCTGCCCAAGGCCCCATCCAACCTGGCCCTGAACACCTCCAGGGATGGGGCAGCCGCAGCTTCCCTGAGCAACCTGTGCCAGTGTCTCACCACCCTCGTAGTGAAGAAATTCCTCCTTATGTCTAGTCTAAATCTGCCCCTCTCCAGTTTATACGCATTGCCCCAAGTCCCATCACTACAAGCCTTTGTAAACAGGGAAATCCAATAAACTTAAGCCATCTTTTCTGGACATGAGTTTTTCTACTTGCACGTGATTCAAAGTTGGTACTTACTGAATGAATAGCTGAAGGTCTTCAGTAATTTATCCTCCGCAAAAAGCTATGTCCTGTGTTTCTGTGGCTGAGATGCCATCAGTTTCCAGTGATGGCCATGTAAATCTGTTGTGACAGGACAGGACCAGGGTGAAGCCAGGAAGCCAGGTCATTAAAGCAAGGCTGGGTGCAGTCGTGCCCATGCAGATACACAAGCTTGTCGAGGACCCCACCCAAAGTGTTGAGGTTGCGAGGCCCCAGACTGGGCATCTCATAGTTCTTTCTCATGCTGTTCCTTCCACATCACTCAGATCCAGGGTTATGCAGCTGCATTATATCAGAGCTGACCTTGGATGCAGGAAGCCTCACACCTGTGAGGTGGGAGAAGAGATTGCAGAGCCTCCCAGGAACAGGCTCCCTGACATTTTCTGAGTCTGGAGCTAGAGGGCTGTTTTTTTCCACTGCTAATCTTATCTGTTTACTGTGGCATTAGGTGCTTTTTCTGCATAGAATTTTTTTTTCTCAAGGGAAGAAGAGATGATGCACAGAAGAGCTCTGATGTGAGCCTAGGGTCATAGGCACTTCATCCATACATCACAAATAAAGGAAGTATCAGCACCAGGAACTCCTCAACGGGAAGTTTGTGTGGGTGTTGTATTATTCTCTCTGAATTTTTGCTTGGTACAGATTTTTATATCTACCTGATATTAATAAAACCCAGTGAACAGCACTGACGTCAATGCAGTTTGTCTTTGTGCACTTAAGGTAGACATATGGCATCTTTTAAAGAAACATAAGGAAAGTCTATTTCCCCAGGAGAATCCCATCTCTCTGTTGTCAGGGAATTGTCAATAAATTATTAAATAATTAAAGTCACTCTTAAGGTATACAAATTGCAAACAGAGTAGTTCACACAAGAAAAAACTAAGAGACAAGGGTTTTTCACATGGTCTCTGATGCTGGGAAACATGGGTTTAAAGGCTGCATTCTCCTGCCTCTATTGTTCCTTCAGCCTGTGCTAATATTCTGTATCATGAGCCAAAGGAGCTGGTGGTCCCAGCTGGATGTTCTGTGGAGCTCAGGGTGGTGATGGTTGGTAGGCAAGCTCAGGGGGGAAGTGGGATGCAGGAGCACAGCTGCAATGACAGGAAAACACAGTTTTGTGTGGGAAAGTCACAGTATTTTAAATAGGCTCTTTTAGATTTTTATTTACCACCTGACATTTAATCTGTGAGTTTGCATTCTCCCTGCCTCCTCCATGAACAGCTTGGCTAGATCTTCATTTCCATTCAATAGAATCATAGAATGCTTTGAGTTTGAAGGGACATTTACAGATCATCCAATCTAAACCCCCTGCAGAAGGCAGAGACATCTTCAACTCCATGAGGCTGCTCAGATGCCCATCCAACCTGCCCTTGAGTGTTTCCAGGGATGGGGCCTCCACTACGTTCCTGGGCATCCTGTTCCAGTGCTTCACCACCCTCATTGTAAAACATTTCTTCCTTATTTCCAGTCTAAATCTACCCTTTTACCCTCCCTTAGTTTAAAGCCATTACCACTTGTCCTGTCACAACAGACCTTGCTAAAAAGTCTGCCCCCATCTGTCCTGTGGCCCCCTTCAAGTATTGAGGGGCTGCAATAAGGTCCCCCCACAGCCTTCGCTTCTCCAGGCCACAAGATTCCCATGTAAGATCCAGAAAGAAGAAGGGACAAGCTTAAGGGAAGTCATTGACTAGTGGTGGACTTTTCACAAAATCAGAAGAACCAGTTTAAATGAGACAGATGATGTCAGCCAAGTCCTGTGAGGTCAGACCAAGGCAAGTAACTGCATCCCCTCAGAAGTACATCACCTTCAGAGGAGCAAAGTCCCTGCTTCGGGAGAGTGGTACAGAAAACAGAAAGGGAAACTTTTTTGTAAGGAAAACAGGCTGTATGCTTCCCAGTGGAGGTCACTGAAGAACATCACCTTCACCTTGCAGTCAAATTTTCAGCAAGTAGCTGACTTGCTGAAGTCAAGACTCCAGAGATGGATCTTGAGTGCTATCAAGAAGCACTTGCAAGAGAACTGGGTGATCAGGCCCAGTCAACACGGGTTCACAAAAGGCAGGTCTTGCCAAATTAACCTGATCACCTTCTATGACCGAGTGACTAAACTCTTGGACGAGGGAAAGGCTGTGGATGTATCTTCCTGGACTTCAGTAAAGCCTTTGACACAGTTTCTCACAGCATTCTGCTTCGGAAAATGTCAGCCTCTGGCCTGGACAGGCGCACGCTTTCCTGGGTGGAAAACTGGCTGGATGGCCGGGCCCAGAGAGTGGTGGGAAATGGTGTTAAATCCAGCTGGAGGACAGTGACAAGTGGGGTTCCCCATGGCTCAGTGCTGGGTCCAGTCCTGTTTAATGTCTTTATCAACGACCTGGATGAAGGCATCAAGTCCTCCCTTAGCAAGTTTGCAGATGACACCAAGCTGGGTGGAAGTGTGAATCTGCTGGAGGGTCGGGAGGCTCTGCAAAGGGACCTGAACAGGCTGGACTGCTGGGCTGAGACCAACGGCATGAGGTTTAACACGGCCAAATGCCAGATCCTGCACTTGGGGCACAACAACCCTAAGCAGAGGTACAAACTAGGAGAAGCCTGGCTGGAAAGCTGCCAGGAGGAGAAGGACCTGGGGATGTTGTTTGACAGCGACTGAACATGAGCCAGCAGTGGCCCAGGTGGCCAAGAAGGCCAATGGCATCTTGGCTTGTATCAGAAATGGTGTGACCAGCAGGTCCAGGGAGGTTATTCTCTCTCTGTACTCGGCACTGGTGAGACTACACCTCGAGTACTGTGTTCAGTTCTGGGCCCCTCACCACAAGAAGGATGTTGAGGCTCTGGAGCGAGTCCAGAGAAGAGCAACAAAGCTGGTGAAGGGGCTGGAGAACAGGCCTTATGAGGAGCGGCTGAGAGAGCTGGGGGTGTTTAGCCTGGAGAAGAGGAGGCTGAGGGGAGACCTTATTGCTCTCTATAACTACCTGAAAGGAGATTGTGGAGAGGAGGGTGCTGGCCTCTTCTCCCAAGTGACAGGGGACAGGACGAGAGGGAATGGCCTCAAGCTCTGCCAGGGGAGATTTAGGCTTGAGATAAGGAAAAAATTTTTCACAGAAAGCATGGTTAGGCATTGGAACAGGCTGCTCAGGGAGGTGGTTGAGTCACCATCCCTGGAGGTGTTTAAGGTGAGAGTGGATGAGGTACTTAGGGACATGATTTAGGGATTGGTGGGAATGGTTGGACTTGACGATCCGGTGGGTCTCTTCCAACCTGGTTATTCTATGTGATTCTGTGATAGAATAGTTCAGATTGGAACCCCCCTGCCATGGGCAGGGATGTGTCCCACTAGATCAGGCTGCCCAAGACCCCATCCAACCCGGCCCTGAATACCTCCAGGGATGGGGCAATCACAGCTTCACTGGGCAACTTGTTTCAGTGTCTCACCACTCTCATTGTGAAGAAATTCTTCCTTATGTCTAGCCTAAATCCGCCCCTCTCCAGTTTACAGCCATTGCCCCTCATCCTGTCTCTACAAGCTTTGTGAACAGCCTCTCCTCAATTAGTTCCCCCCCTTACACACAGGCAAAACTAATCTTCTGTGTGCTCCTCATGCTGATTAGAATAGAGGGGGTTGATAGATGGTGAGTTCACCTGGCCAGCTCCTGGTCTCTCCTGATACCGAAGAGAGGAGCAACGTGTTTGACTTTGGCAAAACAAATGCCATCGGAAGAAGAAGTTGCTCAGGAAGCCCATGGAGCTGCATAGCCAGCCTCATGCTGCTAACCAGTCTTAGTGAATCTCCTCACTTTTGTGGACCTGGAGATGCCTTCAGTTTTGCATGGCCAGGTTTGGCCTCCTGCCCAGGGGCTGGGAGGGAGGTGCAGGGGAGGCTGGACTCAGCACCAGGAGCACAGCAGGCTGCGTCCTGGTCCAGGTCAGCGAGCAGGAAGCTGGGAGGTGAAGGCGGCTGTGGTATGTGAAAAGTGGAGGAGTGAGGTGAGGCCTTCCCATTCGGAAAGGCCAACAGGCTTGTCTTGGGCAAGAGGATGGTTTTATCTGAATAATCAAGGGGGAACTGAGTGTTCCTGGTGGGAGGAGAAGTGGGCAAGCAGGTACCTGTCTGTGGTGAGAACCTCTTCTGGGGGTGTTTGGTGATTTGCACTGGGGAGCTGCAGTGCTTCACAAGCACGAGGCAGCTACTGAATCATAGAATCATAGAATTACCAGGTTGGAAAAGACCCACCTAATCATCGAGTCCAACCATTCCTATCAAACACTAAACCATGCCCCTCAGCACCTTGTCCACCCATCCCTTAAACACCTCCAGGGAAGGTGACTCAACCACCTCCCTGGGCAGCCTCTGCCAGTGCCCAATGACCCTTTCTGTGAAAAATGTTTTCCTGATGTCAAGCCTGAACCTCCCCTGGTGGAGCTTGAGGCCATTCCCTCTCGTCCTGTCCCCTGTCACTTGGGAGAAGAGCCCAGCTCCCTCCTCTCCACAATCTCCTTTCAGGTAGTCGTAGAGAGCAATGAGGTCTCCTCTCAGCCTCCTCTTCTCCAGGCTAAACAACCCCAGCTCTCTCAGCTGCCCCTCATAAGACTTGTTCTTGTTCTCCTGCTTTAGTTCCTTTCTTTTACATATTCTTCTATGATATCGCCACCACCTTTGTTGCCATTTTCCCTCACCTCTGGCTGGAGGGACTGGAAGACAGAAAGAAGCAGTGGTGTCACTAATACCAGAAAACCTGTTCTGCGGGAAAACCTGCAGATGCACACAGGATGGGGAAGGAGCAGCTGCGCTCATGACCCAACCTGCCTCGCACAGGGGCAGGGAGGGTGATGGGGGATGAGAGGCAACTCCCGCTCTCCTCCTTGTTCCCATGACAGCATTCTCAGCCCTGGATCAAGGAGGCTGGCAGCCTGCTAGGTACCATGCTAGGAGCTACTGGTGTGCACTGCTCCTCATGGAGTACTCTGCCTTTCTTTTTCCTTGGGACTTTGATGGCAAACAGTCCCTACCTTGGTCCAAAGCCAATCAGCATGGGGGGATTTTGGTGTGTGTAATAAAGACACCTGCAACTGTCAGAGGGCTGACAAGAAGAAGTGTGTGCCCTGTGGAGGTACCCTGGTATCAGAGAAGCCATCAGTGGTGGAAATTTGCCGCTTTCATAGAATCACAGAATGGTTTGGGTTGGAAGGGACCTTAAAGCCCATCCAGTTCCAAGACCCCTGCCATAAACAGGGACATCTCCCACTGGATCATGTTGCTCAGAGACTCACCCAACCTGGCCTGGAATACCATCAGGGATAGGGCATCTGTGACTTCTCTGGGCAACCTCTGCCAGTGCCTTGTTACCCTCACAATAAGGAATTTCATCCTAATAGCTAATCTTAATCTCCCTTCTTCCAGCTTAAAACCATTACCCCTCATTTTACAGCTGCACTTCCTGATAAAGAGCTCCTCTCCAGCTTTCCTGCAGCCCTTTTTAAGTACTGGAATGCTGCTCAAAGGTCTCCCCAGAGCCTTCTCTTCTTCAGGCTGAACAACCCCAACTCTCAGCTTCTTCTTATATGGGTGGTGCGCCAGCCCGCTGATCATCTCCAGGGCCTTCTCTGGACTTGCTCTATCAGATTCGTGTCCTTCCTGTGCTGAGGACCCCAGACCTGGTAGCAGGACTCCAGGTGAGGTCTCACAAGAGTGGAGCAGAGGGGCAGAATCCCCTCCCTCAACCTGCTGCTCATACTTCTTTTGCTGAAGCCCAAGATACAATTGGTTTTCTGGGCTGCAAGTACACGTTGCTGGCTCATGTTGAGCTTGTCATCAACCAGCATCCCCCAAGTCATTCTCACCATGGCTGCTCTCAATCCATTCGCTGACCATCCTGTATTTGTGCTTGGGAATGCCCTAGCTCAAGTGCAGGACCTCGCACCTTCTGGGGGCATTGGTGATTCGCACTGGGGACCTGCAGTGCTTTGCAAACACGAGGCAGCTACTGAATCATAGAATCATAGAATCACCAGGTTGGAAAAGACCCACCAGATCACTGAGTCCAACCACTCCTATCAAACACTAAACCATGCCCCTCAGCACCTCATCCACCTGTGCCTTAAACACCTCCAGGGAAGGTGATTCAACCATCTCCCTGGGCAGCCTGTTCCAGTGCCCAGTGACCCTTTCTGTGAAATATTTTTTCCTTATGTCCAGCCTAAACCTCCCCTGGCAGAGCTTGAGGCCATTCCCTCTCGTCCTGTCCCCTGTCACTTGGGAGAAGAAGCCAGCACCCTCCTCTCCACAAGCTCCTTTCAGATAGTTGTAGAGAGTAATAAGGTCTCAGCCTCCTCTTCTCCAGGCTGAACAACTCCAGCTCTCTCTGTCGCTCCTCATAAGGCCTGTTCTCCAGCCCCTTCAGCAGCTTTGTTGCTCTTCTCTGGACTCGCTCCAGAGCCTCAACATCCTTCTTGTGGTGAGGGGCCCAGAACTGAACACAGTACTCGAGGTGTGGTCTCACCAGTGCCGAGTGCAGAGGGAGAAGAACCTCCCTGGACCTGCTGGTCACGCTGTTTCTGATACAAGCCAAGATGCCATTGGCCTTCTTGGCCACCTGGACACACTGCTGGCTCATGTTCAGTCGCTGCCAACCAACACCCCCAGGTCCCTCTCCTCCTGGCAGATTTCCAGCCAGGCTTCTCCTAGTCTGTAGCTCTGCTTAGGGTTGTTGTGCCCCAAGTGCAGGACTGATCTCTACTCTCTGATCGGACGCTAGGACCCCTGGGAATGGCAGGAAGATGTGCCAGAGAGGTGTAGGTTGGACGTTAGGAAAAGGTTCTTCATTCACAGGGTGACAGAGCACGGGAACAGCTCCCGGGGGTCACTGACCGTGCCAAGCCCGACAATATTCCAGAAGCGTTTGGCCAACGCTCTCAGACGCGCGGCCGGAGCTGGACTGGCTGAGCCTCCCAGCTCGGGGCAGTCTATGATTCCATCGCCAGGCATCTCTCCTTGCGGGGAGCGGGCCGGGGGAGCCGGGGCCGGGCACGGCCTGCAGCGCGGACCCCTCTGCGCGGAGCCTTCGGGAAGCGGAGAGGGAGCCGAGGGTCCCAGCGGCGCCCCCGCCTCCCTGCGCTGACCCCGCGCCGCCGCCAGGGGGGGACCGAGAGCCGCCCGCCGCGGGGCTGCGACAACGGAGGAGGGAGGGGAGGGAACGGGGGGGGAACACGGGGAAGTGGGAAAATAGTGATTGATAGAGGAGAAGGAGAAGGAGAAGGAGAAGGAGAAGGAGAAGGAGAAGGAGAAGGAGAAGGAGAAGGAGAAGGAGAAGGAGAAGGAGAAGGAGAAGGAGAAGGAGAAGGAGAAGGGGAGGAAAAGGGGAAGGGGAAGGGGAGGAGGAGAAGGAGAAAAATGAAAGAAAAAGAAAAAGATGAAAAGAAGGAGAAGGGGGAAGGGAAGGGGGGGAGAAATTAAAACAAACAAACAAACAAAGAAAGCAAACAAAAAATCTTCCCTCCCCTCTAGTTTTCACACTCCTGAATATTTTATGTCTATGGATCTACCAGGATTGGTCTCCTCTCTCCCAGCACCCACTGAGCTCGCATCTTCTTCCAGATGTTTTTAGGGAATAAGCGTAAAATTCCCTGTGTTGGAGAGTTTCTTGTCCCAGCCTCACACCACACCTCTCGTTACCCCCTGTGGAAAGCACAGTCACACCATCCACAGGGCCCAGACAGACACAGGAGCCTTGAGTTGAGGAGAGGACACAGTAGCCACCTTGCTACCCCACACCCTAGAATGACAAGGCATCAGAGCAGAGGAGATGCCTCTCTGGAAGGAAACAGCGAGGAGCAGAGCGATGGGGCAGGCAGTGAATGGAGGTGGAAGTGATGGAAATCATCATCTCACAGAACTACTGTCAGGAAAGCATTTGAGCACAAGAGTGTGCTACAGCTGCCTCTCCATCACACACAGTCTGTAAATCAGGAGGTATTTTCTTCCAGAAGGTGTATAGCACACCCAAGGAGGAATTCCTTCCTAATATGCTTCAACCTGTGTTACACAAGATGGTCTTAAATCCCCTAACCATGTAACCTCAGTTTACATGTTTTGAGGGCAAAACCCTTTACATTGGATGATGTCTCAGGCCACATGTAGCTTGCTTACCTTTAGCAGCATGTTTGCCTGCAGGAACAGCTACCACACCTCCATTGTGTGGAGTGAATGCCGCACAGAATCAGAAGCTGCCTTCTCTATGCAGCTCCTAAGTCTGTTTCCAGGTAACACATCTTGGAAAGAGCCATTTCTCCAGCTGCACTTGCCCAAATGCCACTTGCGAGGGGATTCTGCACATGCAGCTGGGTGCTGCTTCGCCCACATGGGTATCTGTCCTGTCCTGCTGATGCTCGCAGTGATTCAAACTTCCTCTTCCAGCACGGGATGTGGCAGTGATGCCAAGAGGGAGAGAGTCCCTTTCATGTGCCAGTGACTCCCTTTGGTCCCGTGGTTTCCCCCTCCATTCCTAGTGCCCATGAAGCTGTCATTAAACTCCTCTGAAGAGCTATGTTATCATGAGGATTACCTGCAGCCACAGGGAGCTGCAGAGAAAATAAAATAAATGGCCTGGTAACACCACCCACCTCCTGCCCAGTGGTTCAACAGGATGAATCTGAGTATCTATTTTTTTCCTGCTCTCCTGTGATGTTATTTTTCTGCATTCAAGTTGCATGCAGTGAAACTTAAATGAAAATCACAATGGCAGGGGCATCAGCCATGCAGAAGGAGAAAGGAGCTCTCTACATGATACTGCCTGAAGCTGCTCCTGAACAGCAGGGTTGAAAATCTTGGTTTCACTGGGCAGCAAGAGATGTTGCTCAGGAGTGGTGGTTGATGGACACTGAGCTGTCTGCCTGCACCTCGTAGAAGCATGGAATCCCTCGGTTGGAAAATACCTTTGAGATCATCAAGTCCAACCATACCCATCTACTACTAAACCACAGAATCATAAACCAGTTTGGGTTGGAAGGGACCTTAAAGATCATCTAGTTCCAACTCCCCTGCCATGGGCAGGGACACCTCCCACCAGCCCAGGCTGCCCAAGGCCCCATCCAACCTGGCCTTGAACACCTCCAGGGATGGAGCAGCCACAACTTCCCTTGGCAACCTGTTCCAGTGCCTCACTACTCTCATGGTGAAGAAATTCGTCCATATGTCTAGTCTAAATCTGCCCCTCTCCAGTTTATACCCATTGCCCCTCATCCTATCACCACAAGCTTTTATAGATAGTCCCTCCCCAGCTTTCTTGCAGCCCCTCTCAATACTGGAAGGTTGACAGAGGAAATGGGTCATCACACAACTATCTATTTGATCCAAGTGAGCCGTTTATTCAGAGTCCATTACACATTTTTATACCTAACTCAGTTAATACAGGCCATTGTTTAGCAGAATTCAACAATTCTCCTTTAGCAACAAGCAATCACTAGTTACATACAATATTTTACTTTCCCATGAGAAACAGCAATGTGAGCATTCTAACTTACAAATCGATAGTCTACAAAGTGACAACTCAAGGGCTACCAGGAAAGTTACCTGTGAGAAAGGAGAGGAGTATTAAGACAGAAACAACTCCCTAATGTTACAAAGAGAAACCTTGAGCCCGTGTATTCATGGCATACGTGCAAAGCTGCATGTGCAAAGCTGTGAGGCCTTATGCTAAGGTGCCTTTATTTCATTTAGCATAAGCTGTTCAGTGCTCATTAAATGACCTCTGGTCTGTAACCACCCATCAATTCCCCCGTTTTCTTTTTGAGCAATTCAAGCACTATTGAAAACATTCTTCATGGTTGCATCAATTATGCGTCTCACACAAGACAAAATGCACGGTATCACATGTAAAATTACCAAAATGACAAACAAAATAATCAAACTTTGCTTTAATAATTCTTTAAGCCATCCTGTTAAACCTAATCCTGTAAACCAATTATCTAAAAAGTTTTCAGATCGTAATTTTTTCATGGCATCCGCCATCCCTTTCAATTTCATATGTATTGACTGAGAGTGATCAGAAAGATTTACACAACACATTCCAGCAAAATCTTCACATCCATGACCATGAGCCAATAATAAAAAATCTATAGCTGCATGATTCTGCAGTGTGTCATGCCTAATACTATCTACGTCATTGGCAAACTTGTATAAAATATGTGAAGTATGATTCATCTGTTCACCTGTCCAGCAAGCTAAGGTATGCAGTGAATTTAGTGCCTGTATGCTTGTTATTTGTGGAAAAAAGAGTGAACCAGCTATAGATAAAGCTTGACCCCAAAGACTACATTATCATCACAAGTTTCTGTCAATTGGAGGGTGGATTGCCTTTTTCTTACCACTATTTTATTAAGTTCCTTAAAAAATTGCATGTGCTCTTTTCGAGGCATCAGGAAACTCAATTTACAATAAAACAAAACCCTCCAAAAGGCAGAGCAGGTATTCCAGGCCGTGCCCTATCTCCACAAATTAAAAAATATCCTGGTGGAAGTGCCCTTGGTTAAGTATCATGGTAAGGTATGTGAGGGCAAGATCCATTACAATAAGAAGCATCTTGATACCATATTCTTTGAGGTGACACATAGGTTTCATCTCCGATAGATGGAGTACCAAAATACCAACATCCTCAAGACGAATCTGACCCTAATAATTCTAGTTCTTGTGGGGCAACATTGTCTCATTTAAATTTTTTACTAATAAAGCCATGGCAGTGGAGTCATAACCCCACCCCATTGTTGTAGCAGTCTTATTAATAATTGTTTTCGTCAACCAATGGTCTACTCTGGTCCAATTTCAAAAATCTTCTAGATTCAAAGACAGTATTCCTATCAGACAAGTTCTAAAAGGGTCTCCCACTTGCTTTAATGATAAACAAAAGCCAGTTATATTGGCTTTGTAAGCCCAAGAGACCCATACATTCGGTGAATTCTGTGATAAGGCCATATCAATCGTGACCGATTGAACTCCCGTTATTAAACACAATAGGCCTCAAAAGAGAACGATGATTAAGGATCTCATTTTTTATTCTTTTTCTTTTTCCTGCTAAAACGTTTTTCACATTGTTTTACTGTTTTATCCCAATTGACACTATTTATTGTCCAAATATGAGGCACTAATAATTTTTTGCTACACACTATTTTCAGCACACAAATAAGATCGCTTTCGATTCTGATTTGTGTTTGCCACACAATTTGGTTATTATACAACCGAAGTGTAAAACCTGGTTTGTGACCTGTGACTACCACAATTCTGATGGCTTGTGCTGTGGTCTCAAATTGTTTTTGTAAGCGTCGATCACACCATCTACATGTTAATGAGTTTTTTTAATAAAAACCAAACATTATATTCCTTACATATGGTTTCCACCCAAGGTTCACATTTTTCACATTCTTCACGTGCTAATCGTCGTCGATGCCCTCGCTTATACTCTCTTCGTTTGTCCAGGTTCTGTAGTCCTGATGATGGCTGCTCCTTCCAGGGCTTGATCCACTTCTGTGGTACCCAGCGAGGTCCTGTATCTGTTAAAACACAAGCATAACCTCTTCCAGTCATTTTGAGTTCAACAGGTCCTTTCCATTCACCTGAATCCTAGTCTTTGTACTGTACTTTGATGCCTTGCTGATCCTGGCTATTCAATCCTGACTCCAGTGATCGATGATGAATTACAACAGGAAGATTTGTCCTAGTTCCAGTTAAAAGCAAAAAAATTAACACATAAGTCGCTTTTGCAAGACGTTCACTAGGGGGTAATACATCTCCTCCCCCTTTTTGTTTTTGCAAAAGGGACTTCAAGGTTGCATGAGAATGTTCAATGATTGCCTGACGCACTGGAGAACGTGAGATACCTGTATTATGACGGATTCCCCATTGAACACAAAAATGTTTAAATTTTTGAGAGACATAAGCAGGCCCATTATCAGTTTTTATCATTTGAGGTATCCCTAATGCCATTATAGTGGCATGCGTACGCTTAATGATGTGTTTTGCAGGTTCCCTGGTCTGTGCTGTGGCCCATATGACCATAGAAAAAGTATCTACTGAGACATGCACATATTTCAACTGCTCAAACTCTGGAATATGGGTCACATCCATTTGCCATAATTGCAAGGCGTGAAGCCCTCTAGGGTTTATTCCAAACCCCAATCCCATACCTTGTTTTTGACAATCTGGACAGGAGTTGATTATACCTTGTGCATCAAACAGAGGAATATTAAATTGTCATTTAAGTACTTTAGCACTCCAGTGAAAAAATTCATGTGAGACTTTGGCCTGTAAAAAGAGATTTGTTCGGGGATCATTCCAAACTGCAGCAACAAGGTGATCGGAATGATTATTCTCAATTGCTTGGCCAAAATTAGACTGATGGCTTCGTATATGAGTAATAAAATACTTATGCTCTCGTTGTTCCAACAGGTAAAGCAATTGTAACAATAAGGCATAGAAAACTGCTTTTTAAATTTCTTTTATCATAGCCCGTTCTATTCTACAAACTGAACCCATAACATATAATGAGTCAGAAACTATATTAATAGGCTGTGAGGTATATTGTTGAAATAATCAGATCAGTGCTCGTAATTCCATAGTTTGTAGTGAATCACCTGGCTGTGTAAATAACAACTTCTGATTCTATGTTCCTTGCTTTTGCCAAGTAATGGCAGCCCTACCAGATTTCTTTCCTGCATCTGTAAAAAATGTAGTACCTTTCACTGGAGTCTCAGACCTCATTGGTATCTGTTCAAAAGTTTGGCTTTGTATCAAAGGTATCATTTTGATAACTGGATATGTATTGCTAACTTCACCCATAAAATCTGCTAATGCAATCCCAATAGGTTGTGAATGTTCCATAAGCCAATCCAAATATCCCTTAATGATTGGCAAATAAATTCGTGAAGGTTCAGTCCCAGATAATTCCAAACATCTTTTTCTGCCTTTCATTATTAATTGACCAAACAGTTCGAGTCTAGTAGTTATAGTATTTTTTGGTTGATATGATAAAAATATCCACTCAATGATTTGAAATTTCTTACGTGTTTGCCCTAAAAGGCCTAATGGGTGCTTCCATTCCTGGCCAGAATTGATCAAAATTAATTCCAAAAGTTTGTCTGCTATATAACAAATAACATTAGCTGTTAAGATTTTTGCCACTATTTTATCCAATGCTATTTTCTGTTCACTATTCAAATGCCGTTCATCATTTGTCGAACAAGTTGTTCCCAATAAATCCATTAACGGTTGAAGATCATCATTCGTAATTCCTGTCAGTGGTCGAACCCACTGGATATCTCCCATTAATTTCTGGACATCAGTTAAAGTTTTTATGTTAGTATGTTTAGTCAGTTTCTGGGGCCTCACTGTATTAATGGTTATTTGCCACCCCAAGTAATCCATGGAGATGATTTTTGTATTTTTTCCGGAGCTATTTTTAAGCCCTTCTCTTCCAAGATATATACCAAATCTGTTAATATTTGATCAATTTCCAATTGCTCCCCAGCTACTAGTATATCATCCATGTAATCACAGAATCACAGAATAACCAGGTTGGAAGAGACCCACTGGATCGTCGAGTCCAACCATTCCCACCAATCCCTAAATCATGCTCCTAAGCACCTCTTCTACCCTCACCTTAAACACCTCCAGGGACGGTGACTCAACCACCTCCCTTGGTAGCCTGTTCCAATGCCTAACCACCCTCTCCGTGAAGAACTTTTTCCTAATCTCAAACCTAAATCTCCCCTGGCAGAGCTTGAGGCCATTCCCTCTCGTCCTGTCCCCTGTCACTTGGGAGAAGAGGCCAGCTCCCTCCTCTCCACAACCTCCTTTCAGGTAGTTGTAGAGAGCAATGAGGTCTCCCCTCAGCCTCCTCTTCTCCAGGCTGAACAACCCCAGCTCTCTCAGCCGCTCCTCATAAGATTTGTTCTCCAGCCCCTTCACCAGCTTCATTGCTCTTCTCTGGACTCGCTCCAGAGCCTCAACATCCTTCTTGTGGTGAGGGGCCCAGAACTGAACACAGCACTCGAGGTGCGGTCTCACCAGTGCTGAGTACAGAGGGAGAATAACCTCCCTGGACCTGCTGGTCACGCCGTTCCTGATACAAGCCAAGATGCCATTGGCCTTTTTGGCCACCTGGGCACACTGCTGGCTCATGTTCAGTCACTGTCAACCAACACCCCCAGGTCCTTCTCCTCCAGGCAGCTTTCCAGCCAGACTTCTCCTAGTCTGTACCTCTGCTTAGGGTTGTTGTGCCCCAAGTGCAGGACCCGGCATTTGGCCTCGTTAAACCTCATGCAGTTGGTCTCAGCCCAGCAGTCCAGCCTGTTCAGATCCCTTTGCAGAGCCTCCCGACCCTCCAGCAGATCCACACTTCCACCCAGCTTGGTGTCATCTGCAAACTTGCTAAGGGAGGACTCGATGCCTTCATCCAGGTTGTTGATAAAGACATTGAACAGGGCTGGACCCAGCACTGAGCCCTGGGGAACCCCACTTGTAACTGACTTTTTAGTGTAATGATACACTAAAAAAAGGGATATTTTTGTCTAAAAGGTTGCAATGCCCAGGCAACAAAATTTTGACATATTGTTGGAGCATTTTTCATGCCTTGGAGTAACAACCACCCATTAAAAGCGCTTTGCAGGTTCCTGCTTATTAATAGCCAGAACCGAGAAAGCAAATTTTTCTGAAACTTCTGGTTGTAATGAAATTGTGAAAAAGCAATCCTTTAAATCAATAATTAACAATTCCCAGTGTTCTGGAATCATGACTGGGGAAGGTCCAAAAACACCAGTGGCAATCGACACTGTAGGCCAGTGAGAAGGCAACTGTTGTTTTGGAACAATATTTACATCAGCACCGGTTCGAGCGCCAAATGATGGAAGAAATGGGTCATCACACAACGATCAATTTGATCTAAGTGAGCCGTTTATTCAGAGTCCATTACACATTTTTATACCTAACTCAGTTAATACAGGCTATTGTTTAGCAGGCTGATTCGACAATTCTCCTTTAGCAACAAGCAATCACTAGTTACATACAATATTTTACTTTCCCATGAGAAACAGCAATGTGAGCATTCTAACTTACAAATCCATAGACTACAAAGTGACAACTCAAGGACTACCGAGGAAAGTTACCTGAGAAAGGAGAGGAGTATTAAGACAGAAACAACTCCCTAATGTTACAAAGAGAAACCTTGAGCTTGTGTATTCAAGGCGTACGTGCAAAGCTGTATGTGCGAAGCCGTGAGGCCTTATGCTAAGGTGCCTTTATTTCATTTAGCATAAGCTGCTCAGTGCTTGGAGTGCTCATTAAATGACCTCTGGTCTGCAACCACCCATCAGAAGGTTGCTACAGCATCTTCTCTGAGCTTTCTCTTCTCCAGGCTGAACAAGCCCAACTCTCTCAGTCTGTCAACCATAACCCTAAGCATTTAATCTACACTTCTTTTAAACACCTCCAGGGATGGTATCCTTTTGGCTTTGGCAGAGATCAGTCCAAAATCTCACTGGCAGCACCTGGCTGCATCGATGTAGGTCTGCTGGGTACAGGCAAGCATGAATTCACCCTTCCCATATGATGCCGTACCTGCCTATGCCCAGCAGAGGGGCCGACCAGGCTGCCACCCAAAATTCACCTGCAAATCATCAGTGGATGCAAATTCACGTGGCTGACAGCTTCGTGCATTGCTTTAGCATCTCTGGTTGATTCTCCTGACTTTTCCTGCCAGCATATCTGAGCTGAGTGACTCCGCTCACCACAGATGTCTCTGAGACATGGGTAGGCATCTCTTTCTTGCCTAGGAACTAAACCGATGTTCCTCAACGTGGTGGTTTCAAAGTACGAGCAGCTGCTGAGCATCAGATGAGCTCCAACTGGCGTCTCCACACACAGTGAGCAAGCAAAAGATCATGATGGAGAAAAGGGAAAATGTAGGGTGATGTCTTTTATTGAAAATGGAAAAAAATATCATTTTTTGTGATAAATGGAGACAGCAGGAAGGGGGAAGAGGAGCAGTTTGAAAGATTTTTTTTTCCATATCTTCCTAAATTCTTTAAATACAAGCATACCCTGCATCTTCTGGGAGTGATTTTAGATTATTGCCAGACAAGAAAATTCATGGCCTTGCAGGTGTCAAGGAAGTGAAAACCTGATTGTATGACTCAGATTTGGGCAATTTTGATGTATTTGAGCTCCTCTCACATGATATCTGTGAGACTAGATGCTTGGGAAAAGGCTGCTTGGCTCCAAGTCTCTCTGGGAGGTGGGACGAGTTGGACACTGAAGTCAAAAAGCCAGGTGGGCCTGGGTGTCAGGTCCCTTTTGCAGGGACAGGGTGAAGACAGTGCACTCGCATCACCTGCAGCAGGACAGGGCAGTTCCAGGAGGGTCCCCTCTTCCCTCCCATGCACCCCATGGCTCTCCGTAGTGCTCCCATCCCAGGAAGGACCAGCTAGACCCTGCAAATCTCAAGAAGCTTCTTGCATTTCTAAGTAGTAGATTCTTTTCTCCTAAAGGCAGAGTGTGACAAGTCTCTCTGCCCTTATTTTCTTGTTCAGAACTGAAATATTACACCCAGGTCAGGCCACCAAACCACCCTTTGTTTAGGCTTTCCCAGGCAGGTGTGTTCTCTGTGCTGTGCAGCTGATGGAGACAGCAGGTTTCCCCCTTCCTACCCTCCTCCCACCTCCCCAGGCTTTGATCCCAGCAGCTCTGGAAATGAAGCTTTGAAAATACAGTGATTTCACTGATGTGTTGATTAGGAAATGAAATTCCAAGAAGCAAATGACAACACAGCTTCACTGCCTGGCTCTGTGAGGCTGGAGCTCCCTACCAGGAAATGTATTTTCATATTTTTTGACACATCCAGGCTGTTGTATTATTAATAAAAAATGCAGGCAGAACTTCTTAAGAGAAAATTACTTCCAAAGAAGATGGGGGTTTTTTAAGTTTTTTTCCTGTGAATCTGTCACCTCACTTGAAGACAGATCAGTCCTTTTTCTCTTTTGCAGAGCAAAAATGAAGCATATTCTTACCCTGAAGCAGGGACAGTCTCCTAGGTACGCAGAAAGACCTCAGGGATTTGTCTTCCCTAGGTGGCTGCTAATCAAAGTTTCCAGTTTCACAGGAAAATGGATTTAATGGAGGATAGTGAGAGGACTGTGGTCCTTTATGTCTAATACTACAGAAAAATAACCTCAGCCTTTCAGTCCTCTGAGGACTGGTTTACATCTAGTCCATCCATCTGGAATGAGGAGAGGACTTGCTGATGTGGCTGCCTCCACATTGGCCTTGATGCCATACGGTGACTCCAAGAAAGTCTTTTTTATTCAAATACCGTTAAATTCAGCTCTGAAAAACAATCTTTCCCCCCTTCCCATCTATATTAATAGCATTGTGATTTTTTGAGTGGTCTTGACACTATTCTGAGTATATCAGCCCAGGGTGGGAGAATATTTCGGGGCTTATTTATCTAATTTTTTGGTCCTGGGAAGGAAGAGGTTGCCCTCAGCAAGGGATAAGCTTGGGCAGCCTTGTACTTCAAGCCATTACAAGTGGGATGCCGAATTCACCCTTTCTGGCTACTCACCATGGCTGGGACCTGCCAGCCCACACCAGGACCACAGTCTGGTCCGCAGCAGGGAGGAAATAATAGGGAGAGATGTGCCATTTCTTTGGCATCTTAATGTGTCGGCATCAACCTGAAGACAGCTGCAGGGTGGTCCAGGCTCCTCTCGCTTTACCTGTGGGCTCATTGCTCCCTCAGGAATCAGAGCCCATGGAGACCAAACCCCAGCACAGCTCCAGCAGAGCTCCTCACAGCCCAGCCAACTCAGAGCCACCGCACCCAGGAGAGCTTCAGGCTGCTTTGCAGGCAAGAAAGCAAACCCAGAACTGTTTAGTTGGGGGATGCAGACAAAGCAGGCTCAGCAGCTTGATGGAGATGGAAGAGAATGACTCTCTGTAGCCAACTCTACACAGGGACAACTCTCCACAAGACAGTTCTCTGTAAGGACAACACTTCATGGGGACAATTCTGTATAGGACAACACTACATGGGACTGGTCTCTGTGAGGATAACTTTACATGGGCAACATTAGGCTTAGAGTTATGGTTAGGATTAGAGTTAGGGCTTGGGACTCCCCTCATAGAGTTGTCCCTCTGGAGAGTTAACTGCAGAGTCCCACAGAGACTGGGCAGTAGAGAGCTGGCTATGCAGAGTTGTCCTAGGTCCTAGTGAAGAGGCTGGGGATGGGACAGGATCTGTCAGCCTCCAGCACTGGCCAACAAGGGTGACAGCAGGGGCTAAGCTGATTTGGCTTCAGAGGAATCATAGAATCATAGAATCGCTAGGTTGGAAAGGACTCACCGGATCATCGAGTCCAACCATTCCTATCAATCACTAAACCATGTCCCTCAGGACCTCATCCACCCGTCTTTTAAACACCTTCAGGGATGGTAACTCCAACACCTCCCTGGGCAGCCCGTTCCAGTGCCCAATGACCCTTTCTGTGAAATATTTTTTCCTGATGTCAAGTCTGAAGCTTCCCTGGCAGAGAGGAGGTTCAAGGAGCAACTTGAGGCTGGCAGAACTGCTGTGGGAGGGGAAAAACTGAAGTGGCCTGATCCTGTGCAGAGCAGCCATGCATCCATGGATTATCCAGCAACCATGGGGATAGGTGATGCTTTGGAACCACTGGAGGGTCACAGCTGCAGCAGCAGGTAGGACTTTGGGGGTATCACGATTTGCTTTGTCTCCAGTCTAAAAGTTCAGTGAAAGATTTTTAAAGAAGGCTTGAAAGAAAGATGAGGAGACATTCACAGAACTTTCTGCATGGCAGAAATACCTCTGTAGGAGGAAGGCGGAAGGTCATTCGCTGAGAAGCAAGGAATGTATCCATAAAGGAGCAATCAGTATCTGACTGGCACCATAGGTTTGATGTGAAAAAGCTATAAAGGGCCCTCCAGGAAAAGGTAGATCTTTTTTTCCTGGATACGGTAGAGAAAGAAGAGCTAGGGAAGCAGTGCAAAAAAAAAACCCAAAAAACCCCAAAAACCCCCCAAACCCTGTCAAAGCAACAAGCCAGAAAAAGAAGCTTTGCAGAAGTGCTTTGAATAGTTGCACATGCTGTGACAGGGGATCTATCAGAGCTAGAGAGGTTAAAGAACATAAGATGAGAGATGATGCTGCTGTGGATTTGAAGGACTTTATCCTACTCTTTCTAGCTTGGATATTCGGAAATACCCAAGCAGATAGGATCTGACCTCCAAACACTGGACAGTGTTAGACAGCGATAGCCCTTGTCACTGTAGATCTTCTTTCTCACCAGTACAGAAAGGGTAAAACTATTTCTCTCTCAGTGGGTTGCCTCTCTTCCCTCGGTGCTACATAAAAATCACTCCAAAAATTAAAAGCAGGGATCAGCCCTTACATCTGTAGCTTGTTCTGCACGAGAAGCCCTGTTGGGAACGGAGTTTCTCTGGTGAACTGCAGGGAACCTATTTTGTGCTCCCCAGCGCTCATTCTGTGGCAGGCTCCCTCCCTCCCGCACATGAAGACATTCCCAAAATGCTGGAGGCTCATCCCCCCTGAAGCCTTGGGAATACAGGCAGAAGCAGGGCAGGAGGAGGGGATGCAGGGTGGGCACAAGGTGGGAGAAGGCTGAGCAGCCCCAGCCCTGCCTGCCACCCGCTATGGTATGAGGCTGCTCTGCTCCCTCCAGCTGGCTGCTCTCACCCATCCCCATCCTATCTCCATCCCTGCAAAGAGCATCTTGCAGGTGACATCTTTGACACCTCCAGCTCTCTTTCTGCACATTGCAGCTTTTCATCTCTGGCAGTTAATAACAGAGAGCTGGGGGAAGGGACCATATGCCAAAGCAGCTACTGTAAGGCACCTTCTTGCTAATAACATTATGTGCCTTCCTGGCAAGAGAAAGAGCTTGATATGCAGTTACACAGTGACCAAAATATCTCCCTTCTCGGCATGCTGTAGGTAATGCTTTTGGCTCTGAGTGGCAGGAGGCAGCTCTGTGATGGGGTTGGGGACAGAGTTGACTCTGTAGTGATACCACATAAAGCACAGGCTGGTGGCAACAAGGAGCACATGCTTCTGCCAAAAGTCCAGTTACAGGAGTACGTGGGATAAGCAGCTGCTTTGTGGCACAACAGCACTGAAACAAAGGCAGCAGCTGCGTTAACCTGTGAAAGAGCCACCTTCCTTCACTCTGCTTCCTACAGGGTGTTTGCTGCAAGTAAGGAATGAATCACAACAGCCTGGGGTAATTAGAAGGTACAAAGCTCAGGCTCAGTTTAGCTGCAGGGAATATCACTTCCCTCCTTCCAAGGGACACTGTTTGCAGCTCCAAGGAGCTCTGATGTTGTCCTAATAAAAGACGTACCATGTTAATGGCTGATCCTACACAGTGAATGCAGCAGGTACCAGTTGTGATTCAGACAACAGTAACAAGGTGATGGATTTGCCCATCAGACAGGAGAAGGCATCCTGGCATACTGATCCTCTTCCAGAGGAGGGCAGGATCCCAAGGGAGGGTGAGAAGCTGAGCTGTCAGGTAATTCCATCACCCTCTCCAGGTCCTGTCTGCTCCCCACTGCTCCCTCCAGGACCTAAATTGCATCATATCACAGCCGAGATTTCTAAAGGAGCTGGTGCCCAGGGTCTGGCTGTGGAGATGTGGCATTGGCAGGAGATTATGCCCGTGGGGCCTTGGGAGTCCCTGCAGATCAGTGCTGAGCCATGGGGCTATCTGTGGGTTGGCCCATGAGCATCCACACTGGGGCCCAAACCCTCTCCCCTACCCCTCTCCCTGCCTTTTGCTGGCCAGCCTGAGGAGCAGCCCAGTAGCTGTGAAAGCCTTGTGCATCTCTCAGTGCATGGAAACATATAACTTCTGCATCTTTTCCTAAAATACATGAGAGTCCTAAACATGCAGGTCTGCTTCTCCAGAGCCCTGAGCCTTATTTATGGTGGTGTTTGCTCTGGTGCATGGGCTGGAAGGTGCTGCTGCAAGGAGCCGCAGAGCAGCCTGCAGAGTGCAGAGGCAGGCTCCTTTTCCAGCTGGGGGATCCGGAGCTGCTTCTGCTCTCTTCCTCCTAGAAAAATTGTAAAATAAAACTCACAAGTTAGCTGAATCACTAGTGGGTGTAAAGTGAGGGAGATCTGAACCAGACCTGCTCTCTTGCAGTCAAAAAAATTAACTCCTTGTAATATTTTGAGAGAAGGATCAACCACTTGGATCTCCTGAGCTTTTGATAGGAAGTGAGTGGCTTCCATTTCATAACTTCTATTGCTTTTCACATCTGGGATTTCTGAAACCCCTGCCAACAGCAGATACTCTCACTTGTGCACACCTGGAGCTCTCTGAGGACCAAGACACACCAGATCAGTTATTACAGAGGGTTTTCTGGGGACTGTCCTCTTTCCTATCCCCTCTGCCACTATCCAAGTCACTGTCCAGAGATATAGGCATGCACATGTTTCAGTATCTGTTGTCTCGTTTTTAGTGCCTTTATTTTTAGCTTGTTTTTGTGGCTGGTAGAGGACCACACAGGAAATCCTGCAGCCCTGGGATCATGAAAAGCTCAGGTTCCCGATTGTGTTACATACATTAACAGAGATGTGATCTATATGGGGTTGTTGTTTTTTTTTTAAAAAAAAGCATCTATAAATACTTCCTCCAGCTGCACCAATATCCCCTCGACCCTCTTACCTCCACGGCACCTGTTGACACTCATGTACCCTGTTAAGATTAGCTGCTTCGAGGGAAGGGAAGCCCTGACTCCAGAGCAATCCCACCCTACCCTGTCACAGCAGCACCTGGCTGGCCATTTCTGGAGGCTGCCTGTGCTGTCAGAATGTGCCCAGCCTTGAAGAACCAGCTCCACTACTGGGTGGGGGGAAGACCCAGGAACCAGCCACACAGGATGTGGGGGCACCTTTACTTCTGAGCCCCAGGACAAGGGCAGCCGCAGTCTCCTGGCCAGGCAGTGCCACCACTTTGAGGAGGTTGTCAGTTCTCAGCCCCGCTTCCTTCCTAGGCTCAGGCCAGCCCGGGAAAAAGGGGTGCAAAAGAGCTAGCGTGTGCATGTGGGTTTTGTTTTGCAGCCATGGGGTGTATTGCCAAGTGCATCATTTCCCTCCATCTGTGGAAGAAGCTGTCTCTTTTGCAGGACCCCTCCAGGCTTGTAGAATGCGTAATGCCTGCAGGAATGGCCTGTGTTTGTAAAATACAGCAATACATGTGTATGCAGCTTGGGATCATAGAATCTTAGAATCACTAAGTTGGAAAGGACTCACTGGATCACTGAATCCAACTATTCCTACCAAACACTAAACCGTGCCCCTCAGCACCTCGTCCACCCATCCCTTAAACACCTCCAGGGAAGGTGACTCAACCACCTCCCTGGGCAGCCTCTGCCAGTGACCAATGACCCTTTCCATGAGAATTTTTTTCCTAATGTCCAGCCTGAACCTGCCCTGGCAGAGCTTGAGGTCATTCCCCCTTGTCCTGTCCCCTGTCATGTGTGAGAAGAGCCCAGCTCCCTCCTCTCTACAACCTCCTTTCAGGCAGTTATAGAGAGCAATGAGGTCTCCCCTCAGCCTCCTCCTCTCCAGACTAAACACCCCCAGCTCTCTCAGCCGTTCCCCATAAGGCCTGTTCTCCAGCCCCTTCACCAGCTTTGTTGCTCTTCTCTGGACTCGCTCCAGAGCCACAACATCCTTCTTGTGGTGAGGGGCCCAGAACTGAACACAGGATTCAAGGTGCAAATGGCATCCAAGCATGTGGGAGATGTTTGAGTTCTTTTAGCTAGAAGAAAAGGGTCTTCTCACCCTTGAGAGATGGCTCTTGGTCTCTTCACCAGCTCTTAGCATCACAGGGGAAAGGTGCTGCGCAGGGTGTCCCTGCCTGAGCCAGAGCACCCTTGGAGGAAACGTCACCAGGAATCTATCCCATCCACTAAGTAATTTGTGCAGCCTCCAAGCTTAATCCTAAACCCTTCTTCCACACAGAGAAAAACCCATCGAGGTAAGAGGGAGCTGTGTTGGGGGCTGGTGCCTAGTTCCCTGTGCTGGCATCATGGTGGACACTGATGAGCGAAGTCCAGCTCTGAGCTGTGCCCCTGGTTTTTGCCAGCCCCGCAAGTTGCTGTTTCTGGCTGCTGGCAAGTCAGTCCTGGCTGTGCTGGTTGCCTCCACATCAGCTCTGCTCTGCTGCTCTGCAGAAAGCCTCCACCATCTGGGGGAGCCTGGAAGGTAGTGGTTGCAGACAACATTTTCCTTCCACACCGGGATGGAACCGAGACTTCCTGAAAGGTTTGTTTATACAGAAATTATCCAATTCATAAAGAGATCTGCCACTTTCTCCCCTACACCAGCAACACCCTGTCCTTCTCCTACGCCCCTGGATGACCCGTTCCCCTCTACCAACACAATTCAATCTCAGCAGGTGCAGGACTTGGGCTTTCTGCTTCCTGGGAGAGCTGGATTCATCATGAAAATAGTTAAATTCCTGCTGGTGAAGAAGTGTGACCACCCCGGCAAGACCTGTTCAGATATCTTGCATCTCCTTAGCCCACCACTTCCACATCAGCCTCCTGGTGGGAGCTGGCAAACATGGGCATGGAGCTCGGCTTAAGGTCCCGGTGGTCTGGGTGACTGCCATAAATACTTACTCTCCTCTGGCCCTGGGTTTGCCTGGAGAGTGCATCCTGGAGCTAGGACTACTGCATGGTGAAAGTTAGCTGAACCTGAAACACAAAACATCTTGGCTTTCACAAATAAGCGTTTGCTGGTGGAAGCTGGTCTGCCGACTGCACTGTGAGACTTGGAGGCTGATGCAGAAATTGGAAGATGCATTCAGTTCATAGTTAAAGCAATAACAAATTTACCCCGTCAGTTGGAAATTCTTCTGATGCTTGCTATGCTCTCTTAAACTACATCTCTGAGTGTGCTATGCTCCCCAGCTGGCACCTGGGTTCATATCACATCCCTCTTTGCCAGTGTGCAGGACCGACCACAGGTCAAGCAAAGCCCAGACAGACCCTGTGGAGATCCTGACGTGGGTCCTCTACAAGGGTTTTCAGGTGAGTATTGTCAGCCAGGGGATGGGTGTACAGCCCTGCTGTTACTGTGTCCCAGTAGCCCAGCCACTCATGCAGACTGGATAGCAGCAATCCACGGAAAGGGTCATGGTACAAGCACAGAGAAGAGCATAGAGGGAAAAGTGGGATTACGCAGGCTCAGCTGGCAGAGAAGAAAGCAAAGTCCTAGGTCAAAAGCAGAGGGCAGTGGGCTTAGAGGTAAAGTCAGTCTGTTTATGGATATTTGGGATTCGGATCCAAAACACCACTGTGAAGACCATCCTGGAGGAGCTTTCATCACACACCATGGGATGCATGAGGGCTGCCCTGGTCCTCTGACTGCCCAGGGCCTTCTAGATCTGGAGAAGGTCTTAGCAGAGGGGTAGAATGTATAGAAAGGGGAAAATGGAACAGCAGTATTTGCTTTCTTCTGTCCTGCTCCTCCCAGGCAGTCACTTTTGTCAGGGCTCCTGACAGCCTTTTCAGCTGAAGTGCACTCCAAAGATGTATGCTAGGGTTATATAAGACTCTGGTACCTTTGGTGACTCACACGTCTTGTCCTTACATGTCGATCTCCACAACCTTTGTGTAACCTCACTGGGAAAGCACGCAGCAACCGGCACTGAGAACGGGGAGCTGCAGCAAGGCTGGGCAGCCACAGCCCTGGGGTTCTGCAGGCTCTCCCCTCCAAACTCACACAGGAAACCAAACCCACACAGGGACAACCCCATACCTCTGGCATGGGGCGGGAAGGAGTTCTGCCACAGGGTTTGTCCTGCACCCTGGAGAGACTGCTGGAGAAATGAAAAACGGGAGATTCATCAAACTAGAAAATTTGTGGTTGGCCTCCAAACCTGTGGTTTTCCCTGTTGTTTGCTGGTAGTGAAAGGTCTACTAGAGCTTGTAATGAAGGGGCTCATTGGTCAGAGGGCAGGAGAGGGCTATCTTCTTCCCCTAGTTAGGAAAATTTCCCACAGTGAAGGAACTAGAGTTTTCTCTTGTTTAAGCAGGGAAACACCTGGATGGACTTTGCTGCTAGCAGTGGAGATACTGGCTGTCTCTCTGGCTCAAAAGGAGGATCAGACCTTTGAGGAGCTCCAGGGCAGGGAGGGCAAGAGGCAGGTGCTCTGCAGCAGCAAAGGATGCAGATGTCCATGGGCAGCAGCATTGGGAGTGTGGGTGATATTCCCAGTGGTGGGGTGGGGACAGAGCAGCCCAAGGATGTCAGGATGGATAAGCCCCTGGGGACAAATGGTACATGGCCTTGCCTCAGCGTGAGAGGCTGTGAAGACCAGCATGTGCGTCTGTGTACTGAGGAGGGAGTCTGCAGCAGTGTCCTCGCAGCCAGGTCCAGTCTGCCACATTTTGCCATCTACTGGGACAGCATCCTCCATGGCACAGATCATGCCAGGGGCCGGCAGAGCAGAGGGGACCTTGCATGGGCCTCACCTTCCCTCCTTATTCACAGTCTGTAGCTGTCAGAAGGATGAAAGCCTCACCTGGGCAGCTGCACCTCAGCATTTTGTGTTGCTGTGGTTCAGTTTCTCTGCCCATATTCTGTGTTTCAATGCCTGTGTCATGAATTGAGCTCATACATCCTATCCCTCCAGTGCAGTAGAGTTGCTGTAAGCATGGGTATGTTGGAAGAAGACTGAGTATTGGCAAGTCAGCAGCAAATGTCCTTAGAACTCACAATGCCAAGGGGGTTTGGACCTCATCCTGCCTTGGACTTATGTCTCTCAATGAAGTCAGAAGCACAGAACAGCACTCTGCAGGTTTGGATGACTCCAGGGCCAGCTCATCAGTTGGGATAAGTCAGGGTAGGTGCACTGAAGGCAGCCCAGGTGAGCAGATATTTTCCTGACATCTTGCCAGTCCTTGATTTCTGTCCAGGACCGCACACCCAGCCCAGCTTACCTTCCAGTGTAGAAGTGCCAGGTTTGAATCATGTAAAGGCTTTGCAGCCTGGCTCATTAGCTGAACTGAAAAATAAAGTTAATGAAACTCTTCTTGTTCAGCCCAGGATCTGGTTCTCACTGTTTAGTAGCTCTGCAATAGAGTGATAACATATTGAGGCTGACTCTTGGCTTCATGACTCCACTTTTAGACTGGTGCAAAAATCACAGTAACACAGGCATCAGACTCATTATTTATGATACAGTTATAAATTATACAATTTTGCCCCCTCAGTCCATCGCTAGAAATCACCACTTCCCACATGCAGCATATGCAATGCTTTATTTTTAAAAAATAATTTCCATCTTTCTAAAGAGTAAAGGCAGAGCAAAAAGATGAATTAATGTGAACTATTATTAAGTTAAGAAATGCTTACAAGCCCACAAAACCATGCAAGCCTTCAGTTTCCCCAGGAAAGAGGAAATGACTTTCAGAATCAGAACCTTGCCTGGTGAAAGGAAAAGACACTGACTTCAGCAGAAGTGCCTGTTTCCAGCTGCAGGTCTGGCTCCCAGAAATGGCTCACCATGAAGCCTGGCACTGGTGATGTTCAGAGATCCTCATGAGAAGCAAGTCAAGTTGTGTTCTAATGACTACATTCACATGATCCCCAGGAATTAAGTCTGCAGGAACATGCCCTGTTTTTGCCAGTCATCCTCGTGGGCTGCTTGGGCACAGGGTGTCTCCACCGACGGGCACCACTGCTTGCTGTCAAGGCAGCCCAGTATTTCTTGTGGCAAAACCTCTATTCAGTCACTTACATTACTTACATTTTGCTAGGCTGTATCCACCCAGACTGGCTTTGGACATACTGGCTGGCTGCCACACTGGGAGGTCTTGGTCAAGGTAGTTTACCAGGGGTGAGTCTGGGGGATAACATGTTTTTTTCTCGACCTTTTGGAAAAGCTCCAGGATGAAGAGGTAAAGAGAAGAGAAGAGAAGTGAGTGTCTGGGGCCAGAGAGGGAAAGTCTGAATTGGAGGGTGGGGGGGCGAGGAGAGGGAATTGGGATAAGGAACTGGGAGAGAGAAGGAGCTGGACCACTGAGGACATGGGACAGAAGGGGTAGGAGTCCATTCTCCCCATTAGGACATGTCCCCCACAATTCCTGGGATGAACAAAATATTTCTCCTTCATCATTAGCTGAAACTTTCTAATCCTATATCTCACGTTGGTTGACACATTGTGGATGGCAGCCTTCTCTTGTGACAAATGCTTTGGTAGCTCTCATCACACTTCTGCCTGGTGGCTTCGGTGCTCCGGCTCTGCTCTGCTGTTGGCCTTGTCATCAAGGCATGGTGGTCCTGCTGGAGATCTCCAGTTTGCTTCCTGTGATTCAGGACTGCCCACATAGAGGTAAGCGCGCATGCAAGCAACTTTTGGAAACCTCAGGTTATGCAGCCAGGTGCTCCAGAGTTTGGAGGCACTGAATGAAATGCCTCTGCATGCTTCTTATTTCACTCTTTCCTCGAGGCTCCCCACCCAGGCTCATCTCCATGTACAAAATGAACAGCTGCAAAAATCCTGCTCAGAGAGATACCCAAAGCAGTCCTGTGCAAGACCTAAAGCAGTTTAGCTGCTGAGCTGAAGGGAAATTAGCCCACTCTTTCACACTAACGCATTTATATTGTTCCTGGTAAAGGTACCCACCCTAACCCAGCAAACCACACAGTACAGCCTTCAGTGTATCCTGGTAAACAGCTCTGAGATTTTCTTTTCTCTGTGCTGGCCAGCGTGTCAGTCTCATGCTGATTGCACAACCCCACCTTGGATTCCAGCATCGGGGAGTTTTGCAGTCCCTGTTGAACTTGGTGTTGCTTCAGCCCCTGGGGAGATACCTCCCCCCCAAGTTCCGCAGCTTTGCCTTCTCAGCCGGCACAGCAAAGGGGATTCCTCTCCCACACGCGGCTCCGTGCTCCCACAGCAGGTCCTGTATGCAGAGCGGGTCTGGAAAAGCAGCGTGCAGCCCTGTAATTAAGGCCTGGATCTGTATGTGCAAGTAAAGAGAGGCCACATGCTGGCTGATTTACTTTGTAGTTTGAATAGCATTTCTTTAACGTAGGTGGGTTGCTTCTTTGGTTGGTTTTTTTTTTATGCGTGCACACAAGAAACATAAATAGGACTTCATCTTTTATGCATTTCCTTGTGCCTTCCACACCCAGAGCTCCTCTCCATCATTTGACATCATTCCTTGTTTTGAAAGACGCACTTACTAGAAAAAGATATAAGGGTGTTTTCATTGCAGTACATCATATGCACATACATAAAATATTAAATAGCTGAGCCCAGAAACAATGCAATACTTTAGAAAACAGTGTTAGTATTTTCCCTAGGTGTTATAGAATGTGATAAATCATCCTCTGTTATACATTACAGCCTCCACGGATTCCCAAGGGGAGTGTGTATCACACTTATAGATACTGGGACAGTCTGTTAGGGAGGGAGCAGGAGGTGGTTTCCTGTTATTTGTATGGATACACAGAGGGGTATAAATTTGTGCATGTATGTAGAGATGCTTTCAGAGCATTTGTCAGCACTGCTGAGTTGTGGTGGCTCTGTCTGCCCAACACTGCTACCTGCTGAGGATGGAGTGCATTTCCCCAACCCTCTCCCAGTCCATACTGGGTCTTCCCAGAGAAGCCCTGAGAGAGATCCTGAAGTTCAAGGGCACGATGCTCTGAAGGCAAATACGGAGCAGGGCAGTGGATGGCAAAGACAGAGCAAGCATAGCTATGTTGAAACAACATGTTTTCCTCTAACAGGCAGTCCTGTATTTAATGCCTTCCGAGCACCCCTGATCAACCTATCGCAGTCAGACTTCAGCCTCAGGTGAGCCCAGCCTTGGTGTCAAATGGCTGCAGGTGAAGCTTCAGACTTTCAGCAGTGTCCCCTGGGGACAAGTGCCTGAGCAGGTCATCTGCCTCATACAAGGATGCAGAATGACTTTCCTTCTCTTAAAGGGTGTCCCAGAGGCTCATCCCTGCAATAACCAACTGCAATATTCACAGAAGCCATGTAGCATTAGGAAACAAGAATTCAACCACCAAGGATTGTGGTTAGTGCGTGACCTACCATGGCCTCTCAGTTTGTTCCTTCTTGTGAGAGGAGTGGATTTACTCAAAAGGAAAAGTCTCCCAGGGTTAGTGCCTGCATGTTTTTCCAGCAGCTAGCTCTTTCCCCATCCTTCAGATCCATATGCTCTTCCAGTCTATCAGACCTTCCTTCATACCTTGCATGTGTGTTCCCCTCCTCTTCTGCCCCCAAAAGCTGCCTGCAGCCCACTCAGCCCTGGCCTCCTGATACTGTCCTTACCTTCCCTTCACATGACAAGGAAGCACAAAATAGCCTGGCTTCCATCTCCCCTCTTTCTGGGGCTGAAACAATTTCACCTGCTGATGGAGACATACAGAAGTGCTTCCAGCAGGAGAAAGCATTTACTAAGAATCTGCAAAGTCCTCTCCATTCTGCTGGCATCCAGAGGGAGGAATCTTTCCTTTGCTCAACAAGTCTTAGAAAAGGTTTATGATAAAAAAATATTTGTAGCTCTTTTTCATGGGTGTTTTCGTTCTCTTCCTTTTTTCTATCTCGCTAATAAAAAAAGGGTAAATATAAAAGGTTCTAAGGCATTCAAAGTCATACATCCAAATTTCTCTACAATATTATCTTGCTTTTTTAAATCAGCTTGAAACCCCTATAATTATTGTGAAAGTTTTAAAACAAATTTAAAAGACTGACTCCCAATGTTCGGGTGGCTCAAGCTTCATCAGCCACAAAGAAAGTAAAAACAGAACCAGCAGCAAATACGAAAAAGCCTTTATGGGAAGAAAAAGTTAATGGGAGAAACATTAAAGTTGTTAATAGTATCAATGCCATATTCAGCATCTTCTATAAATGGAGAAGGGGATATTACTGATGGCAATGACATGAAGTATTTATTAGCCCAATGGGATCCTACGTTTCCAAGCAAGGCTTCTGTTTCCAGACAAGCAAAGAGGCGAGGGGGAAGGTAGGTGCCAAACTGGGCATTCAGTGAGGGCAGGGGAAGGTTGCAGAGTCCCTGAAAGCAGCACTTGTCATACAAGAGGGCTCCTGGGGATCCCTGCCTGCCCTGCTCCCAGCAGCTCGCCGCTGCGGCTGCTTTGATGCTATTTTTATGAATGATGAAAGGAGACTTGGGTCCAACAAGTCCCAGGAGAAGTACCAGGCTAAAAAAGGGGAGGTCAAAAGGGAAGAAAAGCATTGAATGGTAATTAATGTAACATAGTTGTAGGTAGATGTTTGTCTGTAAATTATGTGATGCTGTATAACACATGAAAACAAGAAAATCAATGCAAGCTATTCAAAGGGAAACTCCATGATACAAGGAGAAAACTCTTCACCTGTATGCCACAGTCTGAATTTTCCCCATGGAGAATACCTGCAGCATGGATGGCTTCACTTGCAAAAGGAAATATTAATTTATTAGGTGCATACAGTGCAGGGCACTTCAAGCAAGTCATACAGAGCTATGTGATTCATACAGATCGCAGACCTAATCCAAAAACGTTTATTGTCATGGGTAAAAAAGCTGAGCTGTGACTAGCACTCTTGGCCAGGGAGAAGCAGCTAGTGCCCTGACTATTCTGGGTTGAACATGTCCCGTTCCAAAACCCGAGCTGAGAGCATGTCTTCCCCACCGGGACCAACTGCCGGGCTCGCTGCAGGGGCAGCCAGGGGGAAACTGGCTCTCAGCAGCAGATACCTAATCAGATAAATACAGATGCAGATGAGTACAGGACTTGAATTTACTATTTGTTTGTGTTTGAAATAATGATAGTCCTAATTCCCAATTTTTATTTTGATTACGTTAAAACATGTCTTTTAACTCATTTTGTTCTTACAAGCATCTTGAAAACTGTCCTGTGCTTAAATGATAAACATCCTCTTTCTCTTCAAAAGTGGTTCTTGTGTGATGTGAGTTCTAATCAGGATTGGGGCAACAGCATTAATGTGGTATTTTTCAAATTCAGTTTGAAGCTGTTGACCTTTTAGCAGATACTTTCAAATCAGCAGCTCATCTTTTCATATGAAACAAGCCCAAATACATTCAAATACATTATGTATTTGTCATCTCCTTGATGTTCTGGAACAAAAAAAAGCAAACAAAAAGAAAGTGATGATGTTACATCTACAGGAATGGTAGAGAGTATGGGACTGTTTCTTCATGTTCTGAGTTGTTAGAGGAGCATGGATGGTAGAAAGTGGTTTAACACAAGAGGAGTAAAGGTGCTGTGAAGCACTGTGCTGGGGACCATACACAAAACCCGATTGTGCTGTGCATCCCTCTGGCAGGTCTTCAATAAATCCCTTTTTTTAAATCATCTGTGCATTTAGCCACAGTACTAGGCTGTGATAAAGAAACTCAATATAAGCACAGAAATTAGACATTTTTCCCCTTGCTTTTGTAAGGGCTGTTGATGATTGTAGAGTTAACTTATTGTTCAAAACTCCCTTGTTTCAGTAGAATATGTAATGCAGCTGGCTTTGACAGGGTGATTATCAAGGATGTCGTCTCCAACGCATAAGCACAGCACTACAGCTGTGTGTAATCTCCAGTAACTTTCTGGGCAGTGGGGAAGCTCCAAAGGAAAGCAAACACTGGAAAACTTCTTGAAAAATTTAGAGAGAAAGATAGAAATATTTATAGGCCTGCCTGCTGACACAAGTACTAGCAGCATAATGGAATGACTCATATAGATCTAGATTAACACAGAATTAAGGGCGTGAAATACAATTAATGCCAATCAACAGTTTATGGGAAGAGACCCTTTCAAACTGACTTGTTATCTTTCACTGAGGAGATTGCAAGATTGAGTGATACATGTGACAAAGCTGATGTAAAACACCAGGTCTTCTTTAAGGCCTTTGACTTGTTGCAGCAGGACACATTGATTGAGAAAACGAACACTACAAAACCAACGTGACACATATAAAACGTGACTGTGGTGTTCCTGGAAGGGTTCTTAGGGGACTGTAGGCAATAGGTACTGCTCCTTGGGTGTCACTCTGTGATGTTTGGCTCAGTGTCCCCCTTCAACCATTTATCCAGCCCTCCGTCCTTGCACCTCTTCACTTTGCTCACTGGCAGACCCCTGTAATACATCTGGGTTTTCTCCAAGCTGGTTATTTTTCTTCTGGCCCTTTCCCACCCTGGAACAATTTTAACAGCAGAAAAACACAATATGGTCCTGTGAACCTAAACATTGGTTCTTTGTCTGCAACAAGATACTTTATCAAGGACTGTAAAAATCAGAGAGGATTACTGGTGAGCTTCACAGATGACACCAAGACAGAGATAAGAGGTGGAAATTAAAGGACGTGTCACTGGTGCACAGAAAATGAGTTTGCAAAAATGCTTTCAGGTGAACAATACACATTTGGGTACAACCAAAGTTAAAAAGCATACCTGTAGGAATAATAAAGCATAGTTTCAAGACAGAAAGTATGCCTGTGGAGGGGAAGGGTCAGAGATATTGAAAAGGACATGTGAGTCACAGCTGATCCTGAGTTTCCAGAGTTCAGAGTTTCTATATCTGAGAAGGCTAAATGGGTTCTTCAGCTGTGGTATCAGCAAAGTAAGTTCTATCATGTCTGTATTTGGGTTTTGTGTTATTACAGCTGGAACACCATATTCACATTTGGTATTTGCAGCACACACGTGGATTGATAACAGGGAGACAAATCAGAGAAAACCTGCACACCAACACTTACAGATTGGAATAGGATGCCTTTTGGTCACAGACCCCAGGATTGCCATCTCCCCAGCCTGTTAAAGATAACAGCTGCAGGAGGAGCTGAGCTCTTATTAGGGGTAAAATTTTGATCACTCACTAGACAAACACAGCAGAGATACAGGAGCTGGAAGCTGTTATTAGACATATCAAGAGCAGAAGCAAAGGTTTCTTACTGCACGGGGGTAGAATCACATGGACCATTTTCCAGTACAAGGATTCCTTGCCTCTGGCAACATTTCAATGAAGATTCAGTTTGATTTTTCTGAAAGATATGATTTAAATCAAACACAAGTTTCTTCAGGGAAATCCACACAGAGGATCTTCAGGGCTTGGTTCTGCCAGTGGACATGGCATCAGCAAGAAAATGGACCTTCACCTGAGGTGCCTTCAGAGACCACTGGGGCTCAACCTCAGCTCAGATGTGAATGCACATAAACTAGGATGGACTTAAAACTAGTCTGAGTGTACATGGAGCTGCCTGTGTAGGCACACTTGGAGGTTTCTGGAGAATAAAGGGTTCTTCTCAAAGCAAAGCAGGGAAGGGTATGACAACAAGGATACTGGCTGAGAGGCTCCGCTGATGACTGAAGATGCAAATGGTTATTACATGTGGGAGCTGCAGATTTGATGCTAGATGCTTTAAGGTTGGAAGACGAGAAATAAACTCTCTCTGATAATTCCTTAGCAAGTCTCTCCAAGCAAAACCCAGCTCCCAGGCCTTATTATGGGCCCTAAGAAATTCAGCCAAGCTGTGCATTTTCCATTACCTGATGATAATTTTATGTGTTCCTTTTTGAACAAGTGTGGGCTACACCATTTTTAGACAACCTGTGCCCAAAAAGCCCTGGAATTTATCTCACTGCTACAAAACAATTACTTCCCACTAATGCTCAGGCACACCAGTTATTAATTTGTGCTTGAAAATACTACATGTGCTAGAATTATCTTTTCTTTTTCGATCATTGAGAATGGAGTCTTTGATTCAGTATCAGCCACACAGGAAATGGTGTAGGAGGAACAGTAACATGCCTGAGTCAGATGGCAAAGCGTCCAAAAGGATTTTTGTTTAAGATGCAGCTCTGTTGGTGTCACGTGCTGGTAGGAAGGGAAGTGGCTTGTTACAAAACACCTATTTTAGCTTCAAACATATGGAGTCAAATTTGGAGCTAGCATCACCACCAACCAGGTACTCGTCTTTTGCATTTCCTTTGTGACCCATGAGGCATCAGGTTTATGGAAATCTAAGGAGGTATTTTCAATTCGCTCTCTTTTCTAAACACTGACCTTGTGCCAATCCACAAAAGCAATGCTCTCACCCATCCCTCTGGAGCGGTGCGACCCTGTCCCAGAGCTTATGATCCGTATAAACATGCATGTCAAATGGTGTAGGAAATAGCGCAATTCAGGCTCTCGAGAGTGATCCCGTCACGAACATTCATGTCTCATGCACAATGCCATATGGTTCTGGAGGCAAAGCACAGCATGCTTGGCCTTACAGGTAAGGAATTCAATGCGGCATGCAGTCCAGGAACCACCATTTGCTGCTGTTTTCTCACAGTCACAGCCCAGTGGCTGAACCTCTCCCATACTTGAGGAACACAGAGCAATCACACTACCACAGTCACTCTGCTGCCCCCAGGGACTTGCTATTCTCCTGTATGGAAAAGTGAGTTCAAAGTGCCCATTCAATGGGCACTAAACAAAGCAGGAGTCAACACATACAGAATCTTATCCCACTTTTCAGATCTCATTCCCTGCTGGACATGAAGTTAGGGGGAAAGATCTTTTCTCTTTCCATTGCTCTGTCTTCTGTCAAAAACACATTTCACCTCAGCCTTGCAGCAGGTTGAGCTTGGGCGTCATTTTAATTGAGCATGGGCTATTGATTCAGGCTGCAGACAGTAATCAGTCCCTTCCTATCAACAGCATTGTCATTGCCATTTTCAAAATCACACACTTCCTCCTACTATAAAACACTATTAGGACTATGTATTCTTTGGAAGTTAAAATTCTAACAACAAATACAAATCATGATTTCAAACACAAGTAATGATTTTAGTCTTAAAGGCAACACTGATGATGAAACAGCCCTGGAAATCCTCCACTGCATGGTATTATCTTAGAATTTCTACAAGTGAAAAAAACAAGGCATCAGAAAAAGAATGAATAATGCTGCTTACCTCCACAGGGATATAAGACATTTTAAAGTTATTTGTAATGGCTAAAGAAACACAAAAAAGTTGCATCAGGGCTAACAATTATCAGTCTAAACTGATACTACTTTTGCATAAACTAAAATGACTTAATATTTGGGCAGATTCCCATCTGGTGTGTGCTATTGTAGCTGCAGTGCACAATGAGGCAGCTATAACAATTACATTAGCTGATTCTGTATTTGCCCCTACCAAGTGATGTCTTTCAGTTCCTAGCCTTTAAACTGAAGAAACAGAAATACCTCAGTCAGTTCTGCATTTTCAATCCTTCTTCCAGAATTAAGACTCCAAACCAGTGCATTTAAATACATTAAAATCGATCCTTATATTTCATCTAGCAATTGTAATCAATTCCATCATTTTTTGCTCTGATCTCAAAAGCTGTTAGAGTCTACTCGGTATGTGCGGTGAAGCATTAAGAGATTCTTAGCATGACTCCAGAAGAAAAACAAAATCAAAATCCTTCACCACGATGATGTTGTTTTGTATCATAGTGTTTTCTTTTGTTTTCTGCACGTGGTGACAGCCAAAAGCGTGACATAAAAAAGGCACCTTAATGAGCAGATCTGCTTCCTGTGTCTTTGAGTCATATTCTCCAACTCTACTGGCAAAACCAAGTTTTTATAACTGCTAGCACTATGACCAGTACAGCTTAAAGTTGCAGCCTAATTGGAAAACATACAAACATTGTCACCTAAGTCTCACTTATGAGATCACTGTCACTATCACTAGCAACAGCAGAAGAACCAGAAAGTACAATTTGATTATCAGACTGCTTTCTGAGTTCTCAGAGCTTTAGATAGGAAAAAAAATCACCTTCTGCTTTGTGAATGCAGCTTAAGCAGTAACTGATAATATGCAGAATATTTATAGACAACAAAGAAATAGGAAACCCACGCAATCAGTTTTTTGAGTACGGTCCAATCTCTAAGAAGAAACTCAGTACACTTTGAAACGAACTCATCTGTTTAAATGGAAGAAACAGAGTAGAGCAACAACGAAATGTAAAAGAAAGTAGGCTGCTATGCAGTTTGTCACTCCTTGTGCAAGTTTTGCTCCAGGGAAAAAACAGCACTAATCAATGTTGCCGTTTATTGGCAATAAACCACCAAAATCAGCTGCTGTTATTTTTATGTTCTCAATAATTTTCTTTAAATGTTTTTGTTTCAAAATCACTTTGCCAATCAAAAACACAACTCTGAAAGACACAAATATTCCCCACCTCAGCCAATTTTAGTTTGGACTAAGGGTATTAAATGCGGCCCTTATTGAGAGCAATAGCAGATCTCCTGTTCCATCAACAAGCCTAGGATATTTGCATAACTGCCCAACATTGTATAGTTCGGACTTTCTCTGGGTGACTATTACTCCTATGGAATGGCAACATGAGTACCTATAGTGCAATGCTTAGATTACTTAAGCACCTGTGTGCGGAACTTCCCTGGATTTCAGTTTTGCCAAGGCTTGGGACAGGTAAACCCACAGGTGCAGACAGTCACACTCTGCAGATCGCTCCTCAGCTTCGCCTGCAGTTCAGCCTTCTCATGCTAGCTGGAATGAGGTACAAGAGTAGACAAGAGCGGGGTGAGAGTATTGGTCTTTTTAACAACTCAAGTAAATCTCTGTCTATTTTTCACACTTTGTCTGATTCTGTCCTAAGTCAATTACTGTTCTTTACAAACATATTGTAAAGAACATGTTCTACTGGCAACTGAGAAGAAAAAGATGAAGCAGCCCTATGGCAAAAGCAGAGAGTCAGAAGATCCGAAAACTTTTACTAGCTTTGCTTCAGACTTCATGACTGACCTTGGCAAACAAGATACAGACAACACCCACCCCTTCCCCAAGCAAGGGGTCCTGCTGGCTACCCAGAGAGATGAGCCTTGCTATAAGTACGTGCCATCTGGGCATATACATACACAGATGTATGTGTACACACAGATATACAAACCATTTGCAAAAGAGGCAAGTATTCAAATCAAAAAATTCCCATCATTGACACAGAGCAAGGAAGATAAGGTGTCATGCAACTCTACTGGGTTTCTCCTTTGGCAGGTCAGGGGTTGCGGAGCATAGTCCTGACGATGGAGTAACAGATAAGCAACTAATTTATTGGGTAGCATTTAAAGCTATCTTTCCTCATTCATCTTTTTAAAAGCGAGTAAAGTATTACCTGCATGGTAGCATGGATTTCAGGGCTAAGCTGGTAAATATTTATAAAAGGCACAAAGTTTTTCAGATAAATTATGCTCTAGAAAGACAAAATGTTATCACTAGGCTGCCAGATCCCCAGAGATGCCAAGATTCTATAAATCCCAGATCTAGCTTTTTACATTTCCTCTGTAAAAAACAGAAATAGACATGTTTCTAAACAACTTTCTCATTTTTAATTCATAAAATTTTGGCTCATGACTACACTAAAATCTTCCTTGTACACTTTAAAATGATTGTGCAGAGTAACTACTGGATATACGATGCATGTTTCAATAGCCTAGGTTTCCAGCTTCCTCCACCAAACGAACACAGCATTACATTGCTATGAAAATGCAGTCCTGTAACATTGTACGGGCTTGAACTGCACTGGGGGGACCCTGCCAACAAAGCCTCAGAGCCTCCCTGCCCGCCAGCAACCTTCTTCACCTCACACCACCTTGGACAAGTCCAAGAAATCGGATCCCATGCTTTGGCAGAAGAACACCTGAAGACCAGGTCCACTCTGCTCTTGTGAGACCTTTTATGGAGTACTGCGTCCAGTTCTGGAGTCCTCAGTGCAGGAAGGACATGGATCTGTTAGAGCCAGTCCAGAGGAGGCCACGAAAATGATCCGAGGGCTGGAGCACCTCATAAGAGGACAGGCTGAGAGAGGCATGCTTGTTCAACCTGGAGAAGAGAAAGCCTTGAGGAGACATTAGAGCAGCTTCCAGAACTGAAAGGTGGCTGCAGCAAAGCTGGGGAGAGGTTCTTTAGCACGGAGTGCAGGGATAGGACAAGAGGGAATGATTTTAACCTGAAAGAGAGGAAATTTAGATCAGATATTAGGAGAAAGAGTTTTCCTGCGAGGGTGGTGAGGCACTGGCACAGGTTGCCCAGGGAAGCTGTGGCTGGCCCATGCGTTGGAGGTGTTCAAGGCTGGGTTGGATGAGTCTTTGGGCAACCTGATCCTGTGGGATGTGTCCCTGCCCATGGCAGAGGGTTGGAACTGGATGGCCTTTAGGGTCCCTTCCAACCCAACTCATTCTACCAGCGAACTGTGAGCTGGCGGCAGGGTCTGTCCCCACATTCCCTCTCTGGCTGAGGGCTGCCTGCCCAAGGACGCGACCCTGACATTTCCTACTCCCCTCACGACCGGAGGGCCTCGCATTTAGGAGAGACTCAAGGAATGAAGGGCGGCCGGGACAGAATGGAGGGGAATCACAAGAGGAGGGGCAGCACTCCCGTTGCTTCTGGGAGGGAAGAACAGGGACAGGCAGCGCTGCCGCTGCCCCTGAGCACTGTTAGGGGAGCACTGTTTGCACCTCGAATTCTGTGTTCAGTTCTGGGCACCTCACCACAAGAAGGATGATGAGGCTCTGGAGCGAGTCCAGAGAAGAGCAAGGAGGTGGCTGGAGAACAAGTCTTACAAGGAGCAACTGAGAGAGCTGGGGTTGTTCAGCCTGGAGAAGGCTGAGGGGAGACCTCATTGCTCTCTAAAATGACCTGAAAAGAGGTTGTGGAGAGGAGGGAGCTGTCAGGAGTGACAGGGGACAGGGCAAGAGGGAACGGCCTCAAGCTCCACCAGAGGAGGTTCAGGCTGGACACCAGAAATTAATTTTTCGCAGAAAAGGTCACTGGGCACTGGAACAGGCTGCCCAGGGAGGTGGTGCAGTCGCCATCCCTGGAGGGGTTTAAAAGATGGGTGGATGAGGCGCTGAGGGACATGGTTTAGTGTCTGATAGGAACGGTTGGACTCGACAACCCTCGAGGTTTTCTCCACCCAGGTGGGTCTCTGACTCTGGGAGGGCACCGCACCCCCGGCGCTCCACCGCGCAGCCCCGCCCCGGGCGGCAGAGGGCGGTGGCGCGGGGCGGGCACTTCCGGTGTCGGCGGGCGCCGGGCCCCGCGCAGAGGAAGCGGGGCGGCCATCTTGGCGCGGCCGGGAGGGGCGGGGGGCAGGCGGGCACGCGCGCTCCCACCCGCCTGCTCCGCGAGCTCCGGCGCCCTCGGAGCGGCGCGCGCTGCCGCCTCCGCCCCGAGAGGCTCCCCGCTCGGTCGTCTCGCTCCGCGCCGGCCGCGGCGCCTCTGCTCCCCTCACCCCCGCCCCCCTCCCCTTTTCTCCTTCCCCGGCCCGGCTCTAGGATGATCCCGTCGGGGTCGGGGCGGGCGAGGCGGCTCCGCTCCGTGCGGGGGATCTGAGCGGGGCCGGGGGCACGAGCAGCGACCCCCGCCGGCCGCCCCGGCCTTCATGGTGGCTCCGCGTGAGCGGCGCCGCCCAGCAGAGCCGGGGGCACGTCTGTCCGTCTGTCTGTCTGTCTGTCTGCGCGGCGCGGCCGCCCCGCGGAGCCGAAAATGTCCACTCGGACCCCATTGCCCACGGTGAACGAGCGCGACACCGAGAACGTGAGTACCGAGAGAGCCGGGGGGCGCCGCCCGCGGGGGGCTCCACCGCCCCCGCCGCCCCCACGGCGTTGCTCATCCGCCTTCCCTGGATTCTGTTTTAATCGTCCCGTGTCCCCCCTCCCAAGGCGCCTCATCTGTTCTGATACCCTTTGGGGACCTCCCCCCAACCCTTGTCCCCCCCTTCTGCCACTCCTGCTGCTCCCAAATTATTACCCATCCGTTTTTTCTTTAATTACGTTATAGCCCCCCTCCCAGCATGCTTCGTCTTTCCTTAATTCTATTTTATGCCCCCCTAGCATGGCTCACCCGTTCTAGTAGCCTTTTGGGGCCTCCCCCCAACCCCTGTCACCGTCTCCAGCCCTGCAAGTTAGTGGCTGTGCCTCTCCCAAATTATTACCTACCCATTTTTTCTTTTATGTTGTAGACCGTCTCCCAGCATGGTTCATCTGTTCTAATGCCGTTTGTGGGCATCCCCCCAAGCCCTGTACCCCTCTCCAGCGCTGTCAATTACCACCTGTGCTGCTCCCAAATTATTACCCATCCATCTTCCCTTAATCCTGTTTTAGTGTGTGTGTCCCCAGCATGGCTCTCTTCTTCTAGTAGCCTTTTGGAGCCTTCCCACAACCCCTGTCACTGTCCCCAGCGCTGCAAGTTACTGCCTCTCCCAGATTATTACTAATCCATTTTCCCTTAATTATGTTTTAGTACTCTCCCCAGCACAGCTCATCTTTTCTAACACTGTTTGGGGGCATCACCCCCAACCCCTGTCTCTCTCTCCAGCGCTGTAAATTACCACCCGTTCTGCTCTCAAAGTATTACTGATCCACCTTCTCTTAATTATGTTTTAGTCCCCCCACGGTGTATCTCGCCTGTTGCCTTTTGGGGCATCTCCCCCAACCCCCTGTCCCTCCCTCCAATGTTTTATTTCAGGCTCGGGTGGGTGATGGTGGTAACAGGGAAGACAAGGGGTGGGGAGAAGGATCTGAGGGATTGCTGTCTTCTCACAGGAAAACTTACTGTGAAAAGCAGGGGAATAAAGCTCTGGTAAACAGATGGGAATCATTGGGCTTCGGCAGGGGTGGGCTAGGTGACCTAGATAATAGGCCTCTTCCCTGCTTAATTTGCAAGGTTCGCGATATGATGCTGTTGGACCAGTCACCTGTTCAGACGACATTAAAAGGGTTTCTTTATTGGAATTACCTTCCAGACAAGGGGGCTTGTTCTTTCTTTCCTGATCCCCCCTCCTGTTTTCTTTCTTCCGTATTAAAGGCAGAGTTTAGGAATTGACAGTGTATTTACAAGATTGGGTCAAACACCATATTAACGATTGTACAGGTTGCATTCTAGGGGAGGAGAGGAAAAAAGGAGGAGCCCAACCACATGAGCAGATAGCCACAAACGAAGCTCCATAGGAGACTCCCTTTCTGCAGATAGGAACTGCATTTCTTTCAAGTTAAAGCTTACTTGATCCCGGTGTATCCTGTGTAACCATTTTTCTGCATAGGCTCTGACATGTCCCCGAAAGATAAACAGAAGAGAGTTGTCACTCACTGTAGTCTGAAATGAGTCGATCAGCAAACTTTGTATTCAGCTTTCTGTAAAGGCTATCTGATATTCTTCAGAAGACAAATGCTAAGCTTGACAGAGGAAGCCCTTTTTTTTTTTTTTATTTTTTTTTGTCTGCTTGTGTGTTGGACTGGTCTGAAAAGTGGAAACTTTGGTTATAGATTAGGAAAAACTGTTGGATTGTTCCAGACCATAAATAGTCCAAGAAAAGTGATGGTAGCCCCATTGTTTAAAACAAGACCAGACAAAGCACTAGAAAACATGCTGCATGGAACAATTACTGCATTACTAGGGATTTAGATTTTATTGACATAATAGGCACTTCTGACTTCTGTGATCTTTATTTGTTTTAGCACTAGATGCAACCTGCAGGCTAATGGCTGTGTTGAGCAAAAAGCCAGCTAAGCATATTTGGTTGTAAAATCTCAATGAGCTTCCTGCCTTGTGGAAGAAAATAATTAAAATATTATGCTGCCCTTCCTATGCCATGGGGAGAGTTGAAGTTGTAACATATGCTACAGAATACTGTACAAAGTTTATTTGGTTAATTGTTTTAGACTGCAAGCAAACCTGACTTTTTCAAGCTCCATGTATATGTGTGAAGGCCACCCAGTAAATCATCTTAGAAAGTGTTCGGATCAGGTTGTCTAACAGTAATTAATTGAGACTGTATGTTGGATAGCTCAGTGGTGGAAGGACTTTGTATGTGCTCAATGAAATATGTTATTTACAAGCTGTATGTTCTAGCCCTTGAAATTAGATTTTTACATGTTTTCCACTTAAGGCACCTTGTTCTCACTTCAAAATGTTGGTCTAACACTTCTCTTTAGTAATTTTCATAGTTTAACATATGGGGATTGTCTTGCTTGCAGATGAATTGCCTTAGGTTAGATTAAGGCATATCTTTCAACTGCTGCAATCTGGGCTGGTAACCACAGAAATACCTGTAGGTTGTGATATTGACAGGGAGTGATTAATCTGAGTAATCACCAAATCCACTGAACCATCTCCCCTCACTAAAATACCATATTTCTCAAGAAGCTGTCTCTGATATTATGGCCATCAGCTATGTAGAAACTCACTAAAATGCATTCTTTTCAGCCTTGTTTAAAACTAAATTGAAATCTGACATTTAGTCTGTCGGAATTAGCCCTACAGCTGCAAGTGCCAAGTCTCTTTTCCTTCTTCTAATGCCAAATGCGATGATTTTGGTACTTGCCTAACTGTTCTTCCACCCCAAAGCTGCATGTGTTCTGTTGGCATGATCGATGAGCCCTTGATTCTCTTTCACATAAAAGAAGTCTAATTTGTTGAAATTTACAGGACTCCTTGAAGTGTAGGTGGGAAGAGGCTTATTCAAAGAGCCTTTGAGCCATGGTCATGGTCCCCATAATGTCTTCTCTCTGCTTGGAAGGTTAGCACTGCTGATGAAGACTTGACTGGTGTTGAATCCGGTTGAAGCATGCTCATCATAGCTTGCCCATGCCTATACTTGCAGTTTTGAAAATGAAGCTAGCATCCAGAATGACTATGAGCGTAAATTATCCTCGTCTATGCTTGCAGTAAACCATGTTCAACGGTTGGCAACTCCTGTTGAATAGACAAGGTCTAATTGTCAGTACTTGTTTTTTTTTTCTCTCTTTTTAAGGCATTATATACCATTTCTTATTGAGACTCTTCATGCCTGTACTGCTGGAGTAGAAGTACTGTCGCTGGGACTCTCCCCAAAAGCTGCTTGCAGCTATCAAGCCTTTAGTGCCTTTGAGATTAAAGAATTTGGCGCCGAGTCACCTGGTTTTGAGAGGAAAGGCATCCCAGATGATCTGTGATCATAGGAACTTCACACTTGGACAGTTGGAAGGTGGCTGTTGGCCTGCAATGAGCTGGCTTCTTGCCGCAAAGGTGGAGCAGCAACTTGCTGGCTGTGGCTTGTGCAGTAATGGCTGCCTGCTGCTCAGGGGACAGAAGTGAATGAGATCATTTCAGAATTATATCCCACGTATGGGTGAAAAAGCAACAGAGGCAGCAGAGACCTTCACCCAAAACTGAGAGACATGGTAGACACAGACAAAGGACCTGTAGATGACAGAAGGATGACTAAACTTGTTTTACTGGTGATGAGGAGGAAGGGAGAGAAGATGGAGGAGGAAGGAGTTTGGAAACACAGTGAGAAAGGAAGGTAGATGATGGAAAACAAAAGATAAGAGGCAGCACAGAGGAATGTGCGTATGGCAGGGTTGAGGACAACCAGTTACAAAGAAACATCAGAAGAAACAACATTGTGGAGAGTAGAACAGATATTCATTAATAAAAAGTCCCAAGGAGTGGCAAGTTGATGGAGAACTGTAAATAGAAATGCGGAAATACAGGTAGTATGGAGGTTAGTAGATTTATTTTTTCATAAGAGCACAAAATAGAAAAGAAAAATATTAGACAAGAGAGTTTAATTTGAACCTCTGTGTTCATTGCAGAGCTGTGTTTCTGGGGGGAAGAAGGGAAACTGTTTTTAATGTGTCGGTACTGCAATCTGAGTTAAAATTTCTGTAATTTGAAGAAAAGCAAGACTAAAATGTACTTTTATCTCCATGGCTGTGCCTAATGTGAAAAATTTACTATTGAGAAAATGCCAGTGTGATGGCAACTTTGCTTGTAGAGGCCTATACAAAAGGATTCTGCAAAGCAAAAGTATCTCTTTTTTTTAATTTATTTTAAAAAGGCTTAGTAAATACAGGATTGGGTTCAAAAATTTACTTTTAAGATACTGAGGTACTGTGGTACCTCTTGATTTATTGGCAATTAGCTATGAAATGCATTAGAGCATTTGCAGACAATATGCAAGCTTGCATTATTCAATGTATTATTTATCAGTCTTCTCCTATTACAAATAGATCTGTAATCGGTATGCTTTCTTCCATAGCATGAAATCCTGGCCTTTTTAAAAGAAGGTGAGCAAGGAAGCATGCCTGTGGCCAAGAGTTCTGGTAGATTTTTCTTGTACAAGGGCCATCTATGTTATTCTGTATTTTTCACCAGTTCTGGCTTGAATTAAATTAGGTGAAGGTGGCAAAATAACTAGAAATAAAATATGTTTCAGGAATTAATCTGGGATATATTTTTTAAATTCCAAATTTTCACGGAGCAGGAAAACGCTTTTTGTGCATTTCTTACTGCCCGACAGGTCCAGTACTGTGTTTATACTCAAAAAATATGTGATCAAGTTGGTGACATTGCAAGTCATGAACTGTTAGCGTTTTGCCATTTTGGAGCGAGGGGTTTCATCCTTCAGCTCTGCTGAGCAGCCCGTGCCATGTTGTTTCGTCGTGTGGTTTCACTATTGGCGTGAAGAGACAGAAGGCTGCTGGGATACCTGCCTCGGCTGCTGCTCCCTGCCTGTGGTTTGTGCCAGCACTTGTTGTTACCGGGCTGTGCGACCAGTCTGCTCAGCTCGCTGGTCTGGCTGAAGGCAATCCTTAAGAAGAGTGAGGTTATCCCGGTTCTCTGTGGCTGCAAATGCTGACACAAGCGAGAGAATGGGAATGTCCAGTTCAGGTGGGGAAGTCTTCTTACTGTTTTTGGTTTGATTTGATTTAAGGCAGCCCTAGCACAGCACTCTAGGGCTAGGATGACATGAGTTGTGCCACAACTGCAGAGATGTGTAACTGCAGTGGTGTGCCTTTTACACATTGTGGTGTTCTGCTCCTGGAAATGAGCTTCCTTTTTTTGTGGTTTTCTTTTTTTTTTTTTTTTTTTTTTTTTAAGTTACAGCAAAACTAAGCTACAGGGCCTTACTCCAGAAGCTGTTGGCAAGTCAGACTTAGTTCTTGTATTTTATTAGCACCTCTCAATGTGACTGAAATTGTGTGCTTAGAGGTAGCAGTCTGAAAAACAGAAGACAACTACAGAAATTATTGTAAGAAAATAAACAAGAGGAAGTATGGAGCTTTGTACACTGAACTGCATAGACTTCTTCCGCAGCTTTCCCACCCACTTGCCTAATATCCATACCTGTTTGATTCTCCATTTTAATTCTAGTCAAAAGGCATATTCATATTGATGTAAGCAGACAATTCCTGTTGACTACACATCTCCGGTGACTCAAGTCGAAGGAATTCTGAGAGTGGAGGCATTTAGTCTCTCCAGATCTCCATTTCATATGATACATAAGTAACGTGTCTGCAACTTCCTCCTCAGTTAAGTAATGCAGGCTCATGAATCAAAAATGGAGGTCTTTTTTTTTTTTTGACTGGTGGCATATCAAGGTTGTCTCTGCTTATTGTGGAGATCATCTGCCACTGAAAATCTTTAGAACATATCATGACTGATGCTTGCTGCTCTTAAAACATAATCCTGAAAGGTACTGAGTACATACATGGTAACAGTCCAGTCAGTCTCCTGGATGAAACCCTTGGGTTCAGAAGAATTCTTGGCCCGTAAAGCAGTAACTTGTTGAGCTCTGTGTGTGTGTCTTGTGTAAACAAAAATTACCTTTCAAATAAAATTTGTTCCTACAGGATTAGAGCCTAAATAAAGTTTTCTATCTACAAGCTCAATATGGTCTTTGAAAACAATCTGTGAGGGCTTTTTTTGTTTAGCATGTAATTACTGACAGTGATGATTCTGGAAACAACTTAGTTGGCAGTATTGTTGATGAAGAATAGAATATGGTTGGCTCTTAAGCTATTATTCCCCAGGCTGATGTCAATAAATATCCATTTTAATCAGCAGTAAGGAAACTTTGGCTTGAAAGATATGATGAATGTCAGATCTTGATAACGTGAAGCAACAAAACAGCTTTTAGAAGGCTTTTCTGACCAGCACCAGACTTATCTTTTTGATTATATAAGCAGGATTTCTTCACTGTTGTGTTATTCAGTGCTAATCATGGAATTACAGCTTCACTCTTTCATATGCGGTATAGTGATGAACTAAATGATGTCAGATGCATCAGCAGAAGCTGTAGAGGTTATACATGGGCACAGCACCCAAGCCAGACCACGTATGCCCATGGAGGTGAGCGTCCTTCCTTCACTGAAGGCTGCTAGTACTTTGCTGTCGGTATGTTCCCACTCTGATATTTGGGGCAATAGTGCAGAACTTTATGACTCTGCTCTTTCCACTGGTGTTCCACGGTCGGGATTGTGGGTGTGGAGGTGCTGAATGAAAGCCTTTGGGTAGCCATACTCCCTCCAAGGTGAGAGTTTCCTCTATTATCAGTCCATACTGTCTGCCTCCATCAGGCTGCCCAGTGCTGAGAGATGCATTGCTGTCCTCAGTTTGAGCTATAGCTGCCTTGTCATGGCTGTTACTCCTGTTTTTTCCATTATTTCCCCCTCCCTGCTGACATTAGGGAGAATTAGTGATGTGTGTCAAGAGGTATAGCCTGTGTATGCTAAAGGCTGTATTTATTCTTCAGATTCTCCTGTTAAACTGGTTGTTTGACAAATATGACCTAATTAAACTAGCCACTCGTTTTCATGAGGTGTCATACCAGTTAAATGAATACTATGGTACGGTGAGAATTGCACAGTGAATTCTGCACCTTTTAAGGATAGAAGCATCCAAATTAATGTTTTCTCTCTTTTACCAGCTACAGTGTGTTTCTACAAGGTCTGTTTGTCTCTCTTGCTGAATTCTCACCCTCTCAGTTGTTCCACTCCATCAAAGTATCCGTGATGGTAGGGCTGTAGGACACTTGACTGAATAAATCTGCCTTCATGGATTGATAACTTTAGTGCCATGTTGGGTAGCATTTTACTTTGTAGGACAGTGTTTAAAATTTCATGAGGTGGAAGCCATGACTATTCACCTTTAAGATTGATTGTGTAGCAAGCGAGTAATAACTGCCTTCTAATTATATGTGCTGGAACCAAAGAATTGGTTATACAAACATCAGTACAGGCATACTGGGTCTGACAAAATCTACCTCGCTCCATATTCTGATTTTTGCCCAGGTTAGTGGTAGAAAGGAAGTAAAATCAGGACAAGTACCTTTACCTGGTACCTTCTTATTTAATAGTATAGGAAAATAATGTAATATTTTATAATATATGATGACTTAGGGATTTCAGAGCATTAACTGGTATGTAGACAATTGTGGTTGAGAGTTTGCTGTGACACCTCTTGGTGGTTGCCAAAAATGTAAGTCTATGTTTTGACTTTCCAGTAGAATTCCTTCGTCAGCAGTTGCAGGATGCCCTGCTGTGCTATTTCATGGGTATATATGCACAATAAGACACTACCTCTGTGAATATCCTTAGGGCTAGCTTTTTATTCTCTCACAGTTAGTACTCCTCAGCAGTCTGTGTATTCTTAAAGATACTAATAAGAAATTGGAAATAAAATACAAGACATTGTTAAAAAGGACTGCAGTGAAATTTCCCTTTGCATGCTTTATTTAAAATATTGTTATGTTTTAAAAAGCTATGATGTGTTTACTGATAAGTTTTTCTATAAATAAGTGTGCTGGTGGGGAGTGTGCAGCCAGAAATTACCATGTGTTTATATTTCATATGCACAAGTTAGGGTAATGAAGCAGTCTAGTGCCTCAAATGTTCATTACATCCTGGATTGTTTAGCTTACTAACATTGTGATTACAGTTTTTTCTTATTATAATTTAAAAAAGCTGAATTGAATAAGACTGTCATGATTGCTGGTCTGACAGCTTTCCAAGAAATTCTATAATATCACTTAGTAAAATTCCATACAAAGATAAGGTGACAGCTAAAGTAGTGAACATTCCTAGAGAATTTTGTGAGGTTACATTTTATTAGTTCATTTAACTGTTAAGAAGGTAATTTTCACTCTTGTATAAAATAAGTGCTTTAGAAAACGTTGATATCATCTGTCCTCTCTGTTTTAGAAAGCTTCCTACTTTAAGTAAACATGGATTTTTGTGGGTCTTGGGCATTGTAACTTCTTAATGTTTTTCAGCTTTTCTAATGGTTATCAGATTCTGTCTCTTCCAGGTGTTTCTCAGCTGTTGGCACCTTCTTAAGCAGTATGAGAACTTTGATACTAGTCATCCTCTGCCCCATGTGTTTCTGGTGCTCTGAATGTTGATATATCTCTAATCATACAGACATTGGATAAAGCTAACATCTACCAAAAAGATTTCAGTTATCAGCACCTTCATATTTCATCTGCTTTTTACTTTCTTTTCTTTTCTTTTTCTTTCTCTTCATGCTAATCATTATCTGGCTATGAAAGGATGTCGGCTCATCATTGGGGGAAGGCTATTGCGAAAAGGTGGGTTTTGTGCTGTATTTCAAATATAGCTGGTCTTGGGCTCAGTCCCTCCCTCCTTGTAAGGTCTACAGGATTTTTTTTTAACAGAGGTTGTCTCTTTGACATTAAATTGGATGGTTTTTTAGGCAGCCATCCTACAGTGTGCAAAAAAATCTCAGAACAAACTAACACAACCTTTAAAGTATTTTAAAGATTTTTAAATGGAACCTAATTCATGACAGGATATGGAAGAAAGTGTTTTTTTGTCACGAGTGGATTTCAGGAGGCTTTTCTTTTAGAAGAGATGGTGACTGACTAGCCCGAAGCCTTACAAGGTACCTAGTCTCCTTGCTTCAGTTCCCCTTTTGTGTTATAAAGGTCTTTGCTTGAAGACAGGTATTTGGGGAATCCCTCAGCCATGATGAATGTTGTGAGTGAGTATTACCCTTACACAGAACATGAGATACAGCTCACCTACACAGCATATGGTAACTTACTACAAATAAACACACACTTGGACCACCTTTCTTATTGAAGCCCGAAATGTGGACCTGGGAAAGAAGCCTGGAATGGAACAGAATCTTGGGGGATCTGGGGGTGAGGGAGGCAAAAGTCTGCAGACTTCATGATATGCTTGGAAAAAGACAAATCACCTGCATCTTAATTTAGTGCAGAAAATTCTATTGCTATTTCTCTGGGCTGAGACTGGAGCTGCTAATCTGTGGTGATGATTTTATTGCATCAAAGTAGCTGCTGAGGAAACTGCCCTGGGAAGTAGCTGAGTACAGCCAAATTGTATACAGGACAATGCCTGACTTGAACTTTCCGTGGACCATCTATATTTTTACCTTTTGCCTACACCATTTGGCTTCCCATCCACCTCTCATGGCTTCCTGAAAATTATTTGGGCGAGAGAAACACTTTGAGTTTTGAGTTCATAACTTTTAGTATTATATGCTGCCAAGCCCTCTTCTTCCTTCATTACCCTATGCAAAAGAAAATCCATGTTGAATCTGGGAAGCTGTTTCCTGCATTTTTTAGAAAGCTTATATCCTGTTCAATATAATAATCTTGTATTTGACAGAGGAAGGACTTGCTGATAGATACACTTATGTGAAGTGAAATGAAGTCTGTATTAGATGTGCTTGGAAATGGAGAGGTTTCTACAGAGCAAAACACTGCTATGAGCAAGTCAGTTGGGTTGAACTGAACTGCTTAGGAACACACAGCTTGATATTCAAAAACCACGGGTGAAAAAGGTCCTATTCTTGAAAAGAAGTAATTTGAGTTAGGGTGGAAATGTAAACGTCTATAAAAGGAGATTGTGTTTAATTTATCAACACTGGTCCAAATAAATTCACAGCTGTTAATTCCTCCCTTTAAGTGCAAAGCTAGAAAGCATGAAAAAAATGACAAGACACAAGAAGTTATTTCTCAACAGAGGGCAGTGAAGCTCTCAGGATGTATGAACTAGAGTGGTTTACTACGTGGAATAGAATTTGATAGTGAAACAGAATCATTCTTTTACCAAATATTGTTTATGTACAGTAATAGGTAAGTAAAATCAGTTTTGATTAACCAGTGCTGAGGTTCTCTGGTTCGGGAATACCTGGTACCTCCTGCCCACATCTTGACTGCCTTACAAGCTGGTGCAGGTGTAGCGCAGTTTATTAGTTCAAGCATAAGACAGCACAGATAAAGGTTTTGAGAGTCAGCTGTGCAGTTCAAAAGCAGCATACTTGTTGACTGTCTGCTGGAGAGCCTAAGGTGATAAGCCCTGCAGGCAGTCTGGCTTTTGCTGAAGACAGACTGTATCCCTGTGCCCCATGCCCAGCTCTGGAGGGTTGTAGTCTACATAGTTTCAATATACTGCTTTTTCTGAGATAGGTTATCAGCTCAGTGTAGTGCAGTGCAAGTAGTACAGCTGTATTCCTGAGATGCTGTACTTGAAGTAAAAGTGAGCCTTCCTCTAGTACATCCAAGAGATAGCCTTGTGGCCCTGTACAGGACATCCTTGATCCTGGTTGCTGGGGGTAGCATTGTAGGAGGATGTTAGCATCTTGCATCAGCAAACGTTGCTTTTTTTTCTAGCTGGTCTGAATAACTTGACACTCAAAGGTACCAAAGGAGCTGACAGAGAAGTTCTCTGCATTGTGTGCTGCAAGGTTTGTTAGAAGTCAAAATCTAGGGAAGTGTGAAGGATTGGCACTGCTGTATCAGTATGTGTAGGGGTGAATAAGATGGCCTGAACGACCTGCACCAGCCTGGCAATAATGAAATTATTGATACAGGATTTCACGAACTGTAGTGGTTCCTTCAGCTGGGTGACTGGCCTTGTCCTTCCTCTCCTGCAGAATTATTGATTGATAAGCACTTAGCCAGTTGTGAGTCTCAAGGTATTATTGAGAACAATGAGTTGTTATGAAGCATTGAATTTTTACTGGATCTTATGGGTATGCTGCTTGTTCCTATGGCATTTATTAGTGCTTTAGAAGAAATGTATACTACTGCTCCTGAAATGAGGATAAAGATTGCTAGAATATTAAGTAGAGCAGGATGGTCCAATTATTTGGAACATGTAATAACCTGCATGTAAGGATATTTCATTCCAGCTAGATGTGAGATCATGCATGTCGGGAACCAGGAATAAAAGTCATTACGTGTCACATATAGTCATTCTTAAAAAGAGCTGGGGTCACTGTTGGGTGATTAGGTAGAGATGGCCTTCTGCCTAGAAGGGCTAGTTCTATCCATGTAGAATCAGGAGAGTGTTGAACAGAAGATGCAATCTCTCTGCTTAGGCCTGCTGCACTTGCAGTTCTAGCACGACTCCCAGAAGATGATGTTGGAAAAATACGAGAGGGTTCTGAAAAGACTTAAAACGTTTTCTTGTCATCAGTTTTTCTTACAGCAGCCTATTTAGGGAGCTCAATGTGTATACAACTTATTGAAGCAAAGGGGTAGTGTGATCACAGTAATTAGGAAACTATATGGGAAGTAAAGATCTGGTAACAATGCAGTAGCCAGGCAGTCAGGAGACGCTAAAACCAGGTTGATATCAAAACATATGCACCACAGGGAGGGGCAGGTGTGGTGTTTAAATAGTAACTGTTGAAACAATTTTCCAAGACTTAGGGTAGACTTCTCTCAGTAGTATTTCTTAAATGAAATGAATGTCTTTTTAAAAATAATTTGATCACAGCTGTTGTACTCAAATTAACAAACCAAGAAACTTAAGATGCCAATGTATATGGTCACAAGATTTCATCAGATTATTAAACAGAACGTGAAACTTGCCAAGTGTCAGGCAAGCATGGATTTGTTCATTTGTGCTTGTACCCTGGTTGTTTGCTCTTGAGTTAAAATCTTGCATCTTTATGCTACATGTAGGATTTCTGAGATGGCTGTAAATGTAGCCTGTCGCCTTCTCTGTAGCTGAATGTTTGCTCCACATTTGTAGACTACTGAGCATTTCTGACTAATACTTGAATTTGTGAAATTGCTGTATAGACCTCAACCAGGAGTTGAGAACAAAGGGATGTGAGAGGACCTGCTCTTTCATAAGCAGGCTCTCTGTCAGGAAATTAAAAAATACTGTTAGCTTAACCTTATGATCTAATGAATAAGACCTATTGCAGGTATGAGATATACCAATTCATTTTTACAACTAATAGCTGTTCAGGGAGACTGAGTGGAAGGAACACAACAGGCTGCAGATGGTATTTCAGATCTCTATAACTAGTGCTCAGCCTATTAAAATTAAAGTTTTTTCTACATTAAGATTTCTTCCCTTCTTCTCTAGGCCATCCTGGGTATTTTCAGTCATGAGTTTTTATACAAGCAGGAATCCAGTCCTACTAACAAAAACCCCTCATTTCATCACTAGTATTAAACTGTCCAATAAGGGTGAAGATTTTAGTGTGTGCTTTTGGAAAAGCTTTGTTCATGTCTCCTTTCTCAAGGCTTTCCTGCTCTAATTAGGCACAGTAATGCAAATAGGAAATAATATAAAACACTTCTGTGTTCCGTAACTGATTTGGCAGCCGACATAAGTTTCTTTAAAATGCTCAATGGTTGCTGCTATTAAGGTGATGTTCTGGTTGGTCTTTACCAGGTCAATGAATGGGTGTTTTATGAACTGGGAACTTGTTTATTGTCCCCATCAGAGCAAGGTTCTGCGTGAATCTGAAGTTTGAGTTGGATATTTTGAAGGTTTTTCCAAGGAGTTGCTAATGTTTCTGAACCTTAAATGCCTCTCATCACTGATGTGTTTTGTCTTTGTTTCTCAGCCTTATCTGTGTATGTTTTTATTGCAGCACACGTCCCATGGAGATGGACGGCAGGAAGTTTCCTCTCGAACTGGGCGCTCTGGAGCTCGCTGCAGGAATTCTATAGCTTCCTGCGCAGATGAGCAGCCGCATATTGGAAATTACAGACTCCTTAAAACGATCGGAAAGGGGAATTTTGCAAAAGTAAAGCTGGCAAGGCACATCCTAACTGGCAGAGAGGTAAAGTGGTATGGGTGTAAACAGTTGTGAATTGCAGTAGGTGTGAAGGTTGTCTTAGAATAGCATCATCTAAGTCTGTGAACATTTAGCACATTTTACTAGAGCTATTCCCACTGATGTAGGAAAAAAGTAGGAATGGAAAACTGTATTTTTTATAGTAATTACAAAACAATTCATCATGAACATGATCTCTTAAATCTCTTTTTTTTGACAAATCCCTGTCCAGCTGTGCTCGAGTTTGCACCTGGAATTCTCTCTTGAATCCTCCATTCCCCAAACCAGGCTCATATAGAGCAATTAATAAGCTTACTGGAAAGGCTGCCTCTTGGGCACAGTGCAGGGCTATACTGGAAGGGGAAGTCAGGAATGAGAACTAATACCTTCTTGATTCTGGTCTGAGTAGCTCAAATGCAGTATTTTCTTGCCAAAGCACTGTATCTCCCAGGAGTTCTGCTAGTGTCTGTAGTGCTGGGCAGCCATGGGAAGAAATACCATTTTTTCCAGAGTCAGTTTGTGTGTCTGTTGCTCAGTGTTGTCTGGTGTAGACCAAGCTTTCTCTCGGTATCTGTTCAAAGTGTCTAACTCGGCTCCATAACCGATTTCTGCATGCCACTGCAATGTAATTAGTAACTTGCACTTAATCATGGTTCTGATTTGGTGGGCTGTAGTACTGTTTGCTCGTTACAAGATGTTTCTTGGTGCTGTGTTATTAATAGTAGCTTTACAAACTGAAAGGGGGTGAAAACACCTTGCTGACCTTTTCTTGCAAAACTTGTCTAATGAAGTCAATGTCTGCTGAATACTGGTGAGGACTTTAAAGAAAGCTATGTGGCTGACTGCAGCGCTTTAAGGGATTTTCTTATTTTTCTAAGCGAATCTGGAGTTCAGTAGCACTGTGTGGGACAGAGAGCACATCATTTTGCAAGATTTGATGGGAGGGATTTTTGTTTTTTTTTTTTTTAAGCTGACAGTTTCAGCAGTTGTCTTCTGGTGTTAAAGTTGGTACTTATTTGTAGGCGAAGTTTTGTTTGATTGCTTTCCACTTAAGTTCCCTTGTTTTTTCACTGATACCAAACACAGGAAATGCAAGTACGTGGGTAGCGTGCCTTTGCTATTATTATAGGTGCAGGAGTTGAAAATAGGTATTGTGTGTCACACACTGCTTTTGCAAAAATTGAAGTACATTTTCTTTTACTGGGACATAACTGTGTGTTGACCTCTGGCTTGTTATTTTTGTTTGAAATTCCAGCAAATAAAGTGACAGTGTAAAAATTTGTGGCCAAATTCAGAAATATGTAAGTACAGAGCTTCTTTAACTCTCATGGAATATATGTCAATTTGGAGCATAAATACTTTTCAGCACGTGGCCATTGGTCCTGGTTACCTAGAGTGAATGGCATTCCCTTGAGGGGAACAATTATGCTAGTTTTAGAAGAATGTCTTAAAGATATTTTAAACTACTTCTTTCTGAGAGAGATGAGTAAAAGTTTCTCTTCTAGCTAGGTGAACTATACAGCATTGATAATTGCATATTTTAGATGTGTATCACCAGAATTGTTCAGAGTATTCTGGATAAAAATATCCCCAGTGTCATTAATGTACCCTTGCTCTTACAGAAATATTTATCTGATCAATCTTTAGATTGTGCTAACCTTTTTCATGACTGCCACATTGATGTGTTTTGGTTGTGATCAGCAACAACACTTTGTACTTTGAATCTGTCTTTCTGTGCTAACTCATCTCCAAGGTTGTTTATATCAGTTTTCTGTTGTATTTGATGGTGCCTCTTAACTCCTTCAACAGACTAAATCATTACAGTTTGATTTTCTGTGCCAAGGCCACTGATACACATATTAAACAGAATTGGTCCTGAATCTTGTCCTTGAAAAACTTATTCATTTATTTCCAACCTGATAGCTCTGTAGCCATTTTTTTAAAATTAAATAAGCTCTGTGTGCATTTCAGCTTATCTAGTTCAGTAATTTCCATGCATCCTTCTAAATGAGGTTTTACAATAGCCCAGATAGTTATATCTCATGTGTTCCCATTGGCCACAATTATCTGTAGGAAAATGTTACATTTAACCCTTCTGTCCCTTTCCTTATTTTTTCCCTGCAAGTTTCAAGCTCAAGAATTTTGTTGTAAATGGCTCTGGTAGAAAAAAAAAATATATATCTGATAATTTCTAAACCTGTGCTGCTATTTTGTTCTTTGTAGATGTTAGGAATCTCTGCTACAAGAAATATATATTTTTTTTTTTTTTATTGTATCCTTGCTGTATTTGAACCCTACTTATCCTCTTGTTATCCATGAGGCTATTCTTAATGTCCTTTTAAGTGTCCAATTCAGTTTCACTTTATGGCAATTCCTTCTTCATATCCCTGCACTGATTAAATTCTCAGTCATGCAGCAGATTGGCACTTTTTTGTCACTTCTTGGGAGAAGAGGATGTTTGTTCAGGCGTTCTTCTTGCATAGTTACCCATCTGCTTGCATCTGGAGTCCTTCCCTGTGAATTTTCTTGTTGCTTGAGATACAGCTTTTGTGTTTCCAACTAGAGTAAGTTCCAAGACTCTTTCGTTTTCGTCTTCAGTGTGTCTGCAGGATGTATGATGAGTGCCTAGCCTCAGATTACAGAGACAGAGAAATGTTCAGCCCTTTGGGGATTGATCAGAACATTAGCCAGACTTGAGGGGGATGGGTTGTCCTGCCAAGGACTGCATGGCATTCTGGTCGCTGTAGATGTGGGGAGGGAGAGTTATCTTCGCTGCACTAGAGCTAGTGTTTGGAAACACACTCCACTGAGATCCTCTGTCTAGAAGAATATTATTTGTAGTCTGTCTACCCTTTCAGAACCAAGAACCTTCATTGTAAATCTGCTTTTGTTAGTTATTTGTCTGTAAACCATGAATTTTCTGTTGTAATTTATGAAAGGTTATTTCCTCCTACAAGTTTTCCATACTTGCCAAAGTTAATATAAAAGATGAAGCTACCTTTTGCTGTTACCAAGGTGGCTGGAATCGCAGCCAAAAATATACAGATCCTTCTGTTCATTGACAGCATGTGTTCAGTTAGTAGCCAGGAAGTTGAAGTTTCCTAGTGAGACAGGATTCTTTTGGGATCCAAGTCTGACTCCAAGGAATCTATTGTCATCATCTGTCTGTTCTTCCCTTGGAAAAAGTGAAGTTTAAGAGGGAGAAAACATTCTGAATGGTAACAGTTTGGCCAATTAGCTCTGTGTCTTCTAATTGCTTTAACTCTCTCATTCAAGTCATGTATGAGGAATTTTTTAAGTCGTTTTATTGTAGATGGTGAAAGCAAAGTTAATTTTACTTCTGCTAACAATCTTGCACATAATATCATGGCTGATGCAGTGGTGACAGTGCAGATGGACTTGTATTGTTCCAACACTGGCCATAGCATACAATGCTTGAAACAGTTCCAGATTGACGTTGTGTAAAGAGAACGAAGTTTCTGCTTTGGAAGGAAATTCGATGTTTTATTAGCTGTACTTAGTAAAATGGAGGCTTCTCTTTCTCAGACGTGTCAGAACTATTCCTGGGGGCAGGGCTCCCTTTGCCTGTGATTTGGAGACCTTATCAAGGCATCTGAAATTGTTCCCTGTAGAGGTGATGGGTTCAAGCTCTCAAAGTCAGTGTTAACTCGTTGTACCTGGTGTTCATGTGGATAGGAATTCTCTAAATACATCCTGCTTTTAAAGCTATAATTAGTACACTGAACAGGCCTGTGAGTCTGCCTTTCAGAATACTGAGGTGTGTACCTTCCCTGTATCTCCAGGGCTGAATTTGTTTAGCAGTGTCAGAGACCTCTCTGATCATCTGGTACCAGTGCTTAGTGTGGGAGATGAACAGTGTTGCAGAAACCCAATACCTTAAGACTTCATGAGTTGAAACAAGTTTAAGTCTTTCAAAGATTGACCAGAATGGTACAGCTCAGAACACAAACACAACTTCTGAGTGGAAGGCATTTGCCGAGCAAACAGCCATCTTCTGCGGCATGGCTGGCCTTGGGACACCAGGTGACTATCACCTAACATCATCTGCCGTTGACAAAGGCAATGGTCACTCCACCCTGGGGTTATAAGGGACTGCAGGAATTGAATAAATTTGAACTATTGTCACAAAGGTAACAATAGAAATGAAGGTAGAGATAAAAATCTTTCTTGGTTTCATACACAACTGCTACTATAAAAATACCTGTTGCTTACTGTCTTTATCTCTTGTTTGGATTTTTCTAAACGATTTCTCAAGGTTTTATAATGGAATTTTGCCTTAGGAAGTAGCAATCTTTAATTTCAGCAGCATGCCTTAGAGGAAAATACTGCCCAAAGCAGAAGTATTCTTAGATGGCTTCTTGGTAACATCTCATTGTATCTTACATCTTGAAGGGCTCAAAATAAATCTTGAATCTCAGTTTCAGAAAACACCATATCCATCATATAATTCTGTGACGCACCCAAGTGTTAAATACTGTGTTCCCCTCTCACTTTCTCCGTCATGATGGTCAATCCATTTGTTTTTACACTTGAATGTAGGGATATAAATTTGCCTTGATGTAAGATATTCTTTATTCCATATGTTGCCAACTCCAAGTTAATGAGATGACAAATATAGTACAAAGCAATGCAGGGAAATGGGAGCTGTGGCATGGGAAGGAGCAGCATCTGCTGTTTGAGCCAAAAATTCAAGGGGAATTGTACTTTGCTTTGTACCAGTGAGGTATTAGAATCAGCTGAGTTGCAGCATCTTGCCTCTTTAAGAAGCACCAGCTCCTTGGCTTCTATAGAGTTCCTTCTGGTATGCTTAGTCTCTAATTTAGAAAGGAAAAATACCAATTGGCATGTAATGCTAGAAAGATTCCCATTTTCTGTTCTAACTCATCCTTTATCCAAATTGCATTGTACTGAGGCTAGTCTCTCTTGCCTATTCATTGCCTCAAATATTCAGGTTCTGACTGGTTACCATGGTACCAAGTTTATCTTTTGATTATTTTGTGAAATTTTTATTCTGTTCTTTCATATTCCTGTGTAGTATTTACTGAGAAGGTGAGAACTGGTAAAGGAATGAACTTGCCCAAATTGTTGTGTTACTGCTATAGCCAGTGGGTTTTTGTTGATCTACAAATGCTACTTCTTTTCATATCCATCAGGGAAGGAATGGATAAAAATAATGAGAAAATTTCTAAAGGTGAACTTAGTTCTTGCAAAATATGTGTGGTATTACTTTCATTTTAGTCTGAAATCTCCACTTTTAGAAGCTTCTTCATGAACTGCCAGTGCCCAGTCAGTACTGTTTAATCTGTTGTGTAGTTGTACTGTGTCAGTATTATCTGTAGGCATGCTGCTTTCTTATCAGGGCACTGTCTGGTGTTGGAGCTTCCGCTGCAGTAAGTGTTATGGTCTTAATGTCAAGCAAAAGACTTAAGTGAATTTCTTGTCTTAATATGCTTAAAATACTATGGTTTTTTTCCAACCACTTGTTTCAATTGTTGCAGTATAAGTAAATTATACTTCAGGCATTAATTCCAAATGTTTTTAGTATAATTACAAGTACATAATTACCTGAAGAAACCTGAGTGGCTTGTGTGTAATTTTCATATTTTCCATTTGTGTTACTGGATTTGCTCATGTTGTAATAACGCTGCATTGCTTGTTTGGAAAATGCTGATTATGAACTCTTCCTTTAGGTTGCCATAAAAATAATTGACAAAACACAGCTGAACCCAACTAGTCTACAAAAGGTAGGTTTTTGCATTTAATCTTTCAACTGTATCACGACTTGTTTTGTTTCACTGCCTCTTTCCCTTAACCCTGAATGCCTGAGCTGGAGAATCTGAAGCACTGCATACCTTGCACACATCTGACTACTGTATTTGATAACTAGCATTGTATCAGATGTTTGTGACACCCTTGCGGTTGTTCCTGATGAACTTGTACAGGGCTGTAAACTTGAGAAAATATTGGTGTAAGCCACTTTGCCTCCCAAGCATAGCGAACTCTGTAGAGAGGACATTGTGGTTTGGTGTCATGTCCCCATGTTTCCTTCATACAGGTCACTGTGTTAAACTTACCAATACAAAGCTTGTGTTCTGTCCTGTTAAACTTGAACATGCTGCTTCTGGACTGAAGGCCAAGCAGTATCTGTGCCTTTCACATAATTTGCAGCAGAAAAAGTGCTGCAGTTTTGCAGAACAAATTGGAGCATGGCTATTCTTGTTTCTTCCCTCTAGCCTCCAATGTTTAATGTGCTGTTAGAGTTGTATCGCCTTATCTATTTTAGTAGGTAGTGATAAATCCCACTCTTTATTCAAGCAAACCAGTCTACTTTGGAGTGCCTGCAGGAAGTACATTTAAATGTCACTTTTACCTAGGACTTTTCTAACTCTGTCCTTTTAAATGCTGCAGTCACAGGCTTCTTATTTACTTTTAAGTACTTTGATAAAAAAGGGTCCTTGCAATATTTCTGTTTGAACAAGAGCATACCCTCAACTTACCTGCAAACAAAATGGAATAGCATAACCAGAGTAAACTGGAGAATACTTGGATTTTTACACAAACACTAAAAAGATTGAGTGGCTATATGTTTTTATCAAAACTAATGCTGCAAAAGTAAATTGGAAAAACACACAAGTTCTGACATTGTAGAGTTTAGTTGAGAGACAAAGAATAACTTATACCTCTGAGCAGGTAGCAGCTTCCTGACAACTCCATAGGCTGACTAAAAGTAGCTTGCATTGGTTCCAGCTTTCTCAGTTTTTTTTTCCTTGAGGTTGCTGGTAATTTCTGGGTAAGCAGGGAGGAAATTTAAATTAAGTAATATGATGGATTACATAAAGTTGGTTTGTGTAGCAGATCCGTTCAACTTTGAATACCTGAAAGAACTGTTACATGCTTGAAACACTTGGGAGAGAAACAAAAGCTGTGTAATGTGACGGGAGGGGTCAGGAGGTGGGAAAAACAGTGAGAGAGGCTGTGTTATCAGACAAAAATGTAAAATCTTAATCCGTCCAGTGTTGTTATCTTGAGTTTGGGCTGTAATGCTAGCTCGAGCTCAAATCAAAGTACAAAGCAAACCTTTTTCAAGTCACAGGTGTTCAGTTGGCAAGGCTACAGGCTGGAAGTGAGCTTGCTGGCCCTTTGGTTCCTGGCTTGCAGCCTGCGCAGTGCCCGCTTGCATCTTTGTCTCCCTTGTGTTTTCATTTTTATTTACAATTTATAAAATTAGATTTTAATGTGTGATTTGTAAATTGGCCTTGTCTGCCACTGGGTTTCTGAAATGGGAGTCTGGAAGAGTAGCGCAAAATAGCGGGTAGGAGTTGACTCAAATGCGGTGAGTGTGATTGCTAATGTACTCTCCTCTAAGCTCATTTGTTACATGAGCACAATAAAAATGTTGCCAGGTATGTCAGTGTTTTCAACTAAAAAGTTACAAGTAGTTGTCTTACTATGACAAGCAGGCATTTAATTTTAAGCAGAGGGAATGCACAGCACGTTACTTACCAGTTTTGCTTGATAAAGCCTTTTTGTGCAAGCCCTTGCCCCTTTTTCCCCCAGTGCTGTCAGCAGTGCCGTAGCCTCTGTGCATTTGAAGCCGACTGCACACACAACCTCTAGATGCAGGGGGAGCTGAGATGGAAGTGCTTCTGATCTTGCACTTCTGAAGAGAACGATAAAGTATTTGAGGTATGGTGGGGAGGGAAGGGCAGAGCTGAGAAGAGGGTGTGCAGCGTCTCAGCTGCGGTGTAGCTGCATACCCCAGCCATCCTGAGGTGGGGAAACAAATGGTGATTAAAGCTGCCAGTTCTGATTTCTTTGTATTACATCTTCCAGCCAGCTGCCTGAAAGAAGTTAACCTTGTTAAGGACTTACTTTGCGTTCTGGAGCAGTAATTCTCGGGATGCCTGCACACTGAGCTCCGGGTGGCTGCAGTCCTGGCAGCTCAGTGTTCAGCAGTGCAGCTCTTCAGAAGAGTCGAGTTTCTTCTGCTGCTGGGAAAGGCCGTGGTAGCCACACGCAGCTACTCTTAACTGTTTTTTTAGTACCTAATCACTCCTCTGCTGCTCTTGCTTAGTGAAGAGGAAACTGTAACCAGTACTTCCCTGCTTTGAAAGAAAAGGGAATTCGTGGAGCTTTTTTTCCCCATGCTGGTGGTGTTAGTCGTATCGCTGTTCTCCACAAATCTGCTTATGTACTCAGTCCCAGTGAATGCTGGTCTCACTGGGAAAAAGTGCTGATGGTTACAGTAGTGCACTTCCTCATCCCTTAAAAATAGTTTGGTTGTTATTTTGGTTTGTTGTGTTTGTTTTTTTATAATTAGCAGTGCCATTATATGCAAGGGTTTTTTTATCAAGTCCATATAATAGCACTAAATCAGTTCTCATTTTCTAGAACTTGGCTCCTCAGCCAAATATTTTTATTCATTCTGTGCAGATGTTTTGACACTAGTTTGGACCATTTTTTTGTTAAAGATTTTGAGTTCTTAAACATCAATTGTCACATGGACCATGACCTTTCTAAAATGGTCAAATGGGTACTCTTAAGGACTGCAAAAAAGGGGTGACTATTTAAAATTCCAGGCTTTTCTTTTTTGTTTTCAGTTGTGGTTTGTTTGAGGCAAACTTGCTTGAGGCTTCCTGCTTGAGGCTCCTATTAATATATAGGGCATATTCAGTGAGCAGTGACCACAAGAAGCCTAATAAACAGGTGAAGCATAAGCTAGCTTGGAAAAGCTCTCCTTTTACGAGGAAGGAGGTCAGGGTTATATGGTGGCTCTGCGTCTGACTTGATTTTTGGCAAACTTTTTTCAGTGTTTTTCAAATAACTCTCACAGTAGCTAATGCAGGAACCCTCCTAATCTATCTTGCTGTGTGTTCAAAGAGTGTTGGCTTAGAAGATGGGTCCTTCTTTCTCCCCACTCACTCCTCTGTTGTTTGGTATGTGTCAGCATAATAAAGTGCAAGTAAAATTGATTCAAGTTTATTATTCAGTGTGTGTTTGTGCTTCCATTGCTGATTTGTTGGGGTTCTTCTACTCAGTTTGTTGGCTAGCAGCATTAATTAAATGTAAATTTTTCCTCGTATCTAACATGGCTTTCAGTCAAAGGATCAGACCACAACAAAGCTGAAAGCCATTTGTTTGGCAGACTAAGGATGTTTGTCTTACTGTGTGATGATAATTACTGCCTCATTTGCTAGAAGTTGATGCATGTGATATTTTGGGGGAATGAAATATGGGAAACCCTTTTTCAGCATACTGTGTGGAAGTTGTACAATACTTTACATAGTCTATTTCTGATAGAGGAATACAATAATATATGATAGAATGTCAAGTATTTGCAGATATCCCTGTGGAAGTTGTTGTCTGTGTCAAAATGCCACACGCATTTAAACTGACTAGGGGACAACAATCAGAAATTCTTTTGTCTAACTGAAATTATTTTGAAAGAATTTGGTGATGATTGTATTGTATTCTCAAGTATTTTTATTTTTAATTTCCTCTTACTCAAAAACAGTCTTTTTTTTTAAGAAGCTTGTTTCTAGTCACCCACTTCAACAAATGGCTTATATGTAGAAGCTACTTTTTTACATGCTTCATTTGGGTTAGTAATGCAGAGTAGTCATCTTGTGGACCAGTGTTATATTTAGAGCAGCCCAAAATGTGGTAGAAACCTGACTTGGTCACATGAGAACATCAAAGTGTGCGGGGTACGATGGAGGAAGTAACTGTCTCCAGCCAAGCCAACATACTTTATTAAAAAAAAAAAAAAAAAAAAAAGAGTACTGCATATATTAATTTACATGATATCATGAATTCTAGCCTCATTTTTACTGCTTTATTCTGTATTGCCCTTCATTAGCTGTTCTTGTTTGGTGGCACCAGTTATAACTGTCTAAGTTCCCATACTCAATTACATGAATGTATCTTTTTTATTTTTCTTTTTAGGTGGGTGAGGTGATGATAAATAGGCTAACGGCTGCATAACAGCCAAAGTCTTCATCTGTGCAGCAGTGGTGTTGCCTGTGGTGAGAGTTTGACCCAATGGGCTTTATCTGAGCATCAGGGGTGAAATATGCCAATAATCAGTTGAGATTGAATTAAGCAAATTCTTCAAAGCTCCAAAAGCTGACAAGAGGCTTTCAGTTATATAAGCTGTGATTAAAAGTATTAATGTAGTATTAAGAATATATTATGCAGCAGTTCAGCTGAACTGAATGAAAAATATGAAAAAAATTGCCATAGATTCAACTGCTTTTAAATTTCTGGCAATCAGAGGTGATCGAGTAGCCTACTTTGTCTAATTATGTTGGTTCTGGAGCTTTTTAATATATAGTTTTAAAAAAGGCAGTTTACTTACTTCTCTGGGGGAAAAAGAAAACGTATATGCAGAGTTTTTGAAACTATTTTGCATGGCCAAAAATTTACTTGATCAGTCAATCCTGATTGCATTTAAGCAGCTTGTTGTCTAGTGCAGTGTGAGGCATAGACCTGGATAATGATAACAAAATCATTAAAAGGATTTGGCAAACTGGTTTTACTCTATATTCTGGTAGTGTCCTATGCACAGCAGTGGCTGTAGCAGGGGATCGAAGGTCTGTTGGGCAGTGCAGTGAGAATTGCTCCCTAAATCCTAGTCTTTAGAAGCATCAGAAAGCAGAGATTGGTTAGAATTGCTGGTCTCCAAATTGTGATTTTTTTTTTTTTTCCTATTTATTTATTTAACACTCCCCATCATTGTCTTTTGCTAAGAGACACAAAAGCACGAGGATTTTGTTTTGTTGACTCTTTGGTTGTTTCCCGTTTCACTTTTTTCCATGCTTTTAAGTACATCTAGATTTTTGAGTTGTTAGTAATATGTGTAGACATATTAAATGCCTTTATATGAAAGGCTTAAGAACATCAGCCCTCTGGAGTCTTGGGCTGGCATGGAGGAACCTGCCAAGGGAGAACAGCAATGCACTGGACTGCCATATAGCATACCGCCTGAAAAGAAAATTTGTTGGATTTTCCATATACAATAGTATTTGTACTTCAAGATACGTATTTTTTAAATAATTTTTTTATCTTGGGTCTTTCTGGGAGAAGAAGTGGGATTGGTTTTTATTAATCTGGTACTAACCAACTTCATTAAAAACAATGTTTTATAATATAGTAACAACACCTGTGGCATTTTTAGTATTAACACAGGTTTATGTGGATCTTATAATTGTCTTTTGCAGAAGAGATTTTTCAGTTGTGGAAATAGTTAACAGCTGATCAGTGAGCGACATTGCTTTTTTATCGTTTGTTAAATATTGTTCCCATATTGTCATTGAGTTACAGGAGGACAGAGTTTGCTCTGTGATACGCAAAGCTGAACTCTTTAATAATTAGTCAAGCAAAGTTCTTTTCACATGGGTATTGGTGGGCGAGAGGTGGGGGGGTGAGGTCCTAACAATCAGTATGTGGTCTCTGGATGCAGCACTGTGCATCGAACGTGATGTTGCAGCTTGAAATGGGTAGTTGTACTCCTCAGCACCCATCCCACCAAAGTAGATGTCTTTCTGTTAAATTTATTCCTGGACCTTGTGCATCAGTCTGGGTTAACACCAGTGCTTGCATAAGGGCTAGCAGTGCAATCCTGCTTCATAGGAAGGTGGATGGTGAAGAGGGTGGGAGCAAGCTGGTCCCTTTCAGACTGTACCCCTCAAGTAATGGTGTTTCTTCTGTCTGCTGGGGATTGTTTGGTCAGGAAAACACCATTTGTTTTCTATTCGATTAATTCTGGCAAGTACGCTCACTGTGTTGTGAGCCAAGCAGGTTCTGAGGCTGGATGTCTGGCAGTTAGAGTTGGAGCTGCAGTGATGAACTCGGGACTATTTGCTACTGCTTGTTAGTCACCTTGCAGGAACACTTGTGAAGGGCCGAGAGGGAGCCTTGCCTCCTCATCTCCCCTTAATGCTTGCTCCTTGCTGATGGGGTTGTATAACACACTGTTGGTGCAATGTAAGTAGCTGGTTTTTCACCTGTAAGTTCCTGTTATAGCACAGTAATTACTTGGCTTAAATGAAGTACTGAAGTGTGAAGAGTTCATACCTGTAACAGTGCAGTCATGTTCAACAGATGCTCTGGTGGGAGTTCCTGAAACTTTGGAAACAGTGTTTTCTGTGAAGCGATGAAAAATAGTTTGAGATGTACTGGCCATCAAGAAGCTGCATGAGTTCATAATGGTCTACCGGCCCCACAAGTCTGCAAATCATGGAGCTAAGGAGCGCTTCATGGGTGTTTTAAGGTTTTTGAGGACCAATTTGTTTGGAGAGAGGTGCTAAAAGAAGCAGGCACTTAACTTTTCACACCAACAAGTGCTTATTTCATCAACTTAATTGAAATGCTAATAGCAATGTTTACCCATTGTATTTAAATATGTATATAAAAATTCTCAGGCTTCAGTAAGAATGGATGTTACTTATTTCATTAACTTATTTCATGTTTTATGTTTATTTCAGCTCTTTAGAGAAGTAAGAATAATGAAGATCTTAAATCATCCAAATATAGGTACCTTGTTTCTTTCAGCTAATTTCCAACTCTGGAGAAATATTAGTTTTTTCAATGTTAAAATTATTGTGGTGTGAGTTTAAAAAACAATTCTGCTCTAGAGTGTCCATTTACTGTAAACTCAAAGTAATCAATACTTTTTCAGAGCTATGTGTTTAAAAAAAACCAACCACAAAACAGTTTTGGTTGCTGCACAAAACTGTTAATTGCCTTTTGCTTCTTCTGAATATAACAATTATTTTGATGGAATTCAAATTCTTATGAAAAATATGTATTACACCAAAACTGAGAAGTGGTCAAGAAATTGTTCAGGATTGTACATTTAAATGATGTAGTATTGTTATGTTACTGTTAGCAAACTGTGTGATAACTCATTTGTCACCACGTGTGCTAATTTAATGCATAAAGATGGCTGTTGCTGATGCTTAAGTCTGTGGAAGTTTTGCTTAATTAGTTGCTTTTCCCACCTACCAGAAGCAAAGTATTGTTTCTTGAGAAAATGTTCTTTGTGAGTTGGCCGAGTGTGTTAGAATATTTTCTGTTTAGTAACATTAGACAGAAAAAATTTCTGCAGAGGAATAGTCTGATATTGTCAAGGAGCAAGTAAATAGGGTGAGGTTTTTCCAGTGACAGGATTCTCTGTAGGGTTAACAATACTTCTGCAACTAGTTAACTGATTAATGAATGTCTTTCTTTTTTAGTGAAGCTCTTTGAAGTCATTGAAACTGAAAAAACTCTCTATTTAATAATGGAATATGCAAGTGGGGGTAAGTATCTCTCTGCAGTCATGACACACACAAGCAGATTGCCAAGTGGGAGAAAGCACTTGTTTTCTTTAACATTTGACTTTCTTTTTCAGCAGATATTAATGTCATAGTAGTGTAAAATCTTAAGCAAAATCTTCAGTATTCTCTGGGATTTCTTTGGGAATTAATTATAACTTGTAATAATAAGTGAATACTTATAGCTTGTAAAACCAGCTTCTGAAGTTATTGCAACTTAGTAACGTTTGCTTTGTTTTTACAACTCAAATTTAATGGGAATCTTTATTCAGCCATCAATTGTTCCTGTCCATAACAAATGCCAACTTTCTCAATTTACTGTATTCAGCTCCTTACGTCTGGTGTCCTGTTTGGTAAAAACATGTTCAGGTGAAATATTTGTATTTCACTAACTGTTATGTTCAAAAGCATGAGTGCTGCAACTTCTGTTTTTTAGATGTTGATGACATTTGACATTTGTATCTTAATTATAGACCTTATGTGTCAGGAATTGTTAGGCTTAGCCTTATGCCATTTTAGGAAAAACTTTCATTCCTGATTGTGCAGCGGGAGAGGAGTATGTGTTATGTAATGTCAGATACTTTAACCAGAACTAGAATTAAGGTATTCAGACTTGAGTCACTCCTTGCTGGCCAAAACCTAGCACTGACTTTGTCAGTGTGACCCTTGAGTATCAGCAACTGGGAATCTCAGATAATTGAGCCTTTTCATAGTTTTGAGGGGGGGATACAGAGGCTTCAGACAAAATCAGCATTCAATTCTGACTCTGATGTTAGATTATGTAAGGCTTAATGAATTACTACTAGTCAGGTAATGATTCTCTACCTATATGTGTTTTCTTCTGGCAGCTTCCTAAATACTCAGCCAAGATTTGTCTAAACATAAACAATGTTAGTAAACTGGCATTGAAGTATTGGCTAGTACAGGTGTTTGTGGAGGCCTCTCTGTGCTGTTTGATGGTACTGGACTTAAAAGTGAAGTCCTGTTGCCATCTAGTGATTAGCTTCCAGAAGGTAGAGGAGCCAGAAGTTCTCTGAAGTAGTGAGCATCTTTCTTAAAGTAAAGGAGAGATATGTACTGTGCTGGCCTAATAGGCCGTGAGCAGTATGCAGGCATCAATTTACCATATTTCCTCTTTATCAAGATGCTGGTCATGCATGATGCACATAAACTTTGTGGCTGTAAGATGAAAGAAACTATTGCTGCAGTTGCAACACTTTGCATAAATTGGGTATAATTCTTTCTCTGCTGTCATTTTCTGTGAATTGTGAGAAAGTGTTCAGGTTTCTCTCTTCAAGGTTTTTTTAGGAAACAGCTGTGAAATACAGCTGAGAGACTTATCCAAGTTCAGTATTAAATAATAGACTATAGGGGGAAGTAAGATTATTTTGTAGAAAAATCCTGACATTCCCTCCGATTGCTCAGTTGTTGCTTTTTCTGCTGTAGGACTCTAGGGGGTTTTTTATTCAAATTTGGAGTTGTTTCTTTTCAATGAAGTTACTCAGTTACTCACTTGTGAGGTGGCTGCCTTCAAAACAGCGTTTTCTTGCTAGGTAGAGACTATTTAGGTATTTGAGCCACGTGGCTGGGTTTTAGCAAAGAAAATCTCCCACGCTCTCAGAAACATGTCAGTGTTTCATGGGCCAGTGGCTGCACCTAGAGCTCAAGCCTTGTAGTCTATATTGCCACACTATAAAATTAATGAATTGATTAAAGGGAGAAAAACCCAAAACACAACACATCTTTTGTACTGATTTGGTCATCTGCAGCCATACAACATTGGGCTGCTTCAGGAGTGCGTCTTACAGATCTGGTGGTTGTGTGAAAGATTATGTTAGTGTGTATTGTGTTGCTAATTATTGTGACCTTCCTTGTGGGTACCTACAAGTCTACGTTAAAACTACAATTTCTGATTTTGGCTAGAACACAATTATACACAAATAAAAATCTAATGCTGATGTGAAAATATTCACAAATATCAGCAGATACGCTCACATATAAAGCACTTTTTTGTAGAGCAAAAGCAACCCTTGTGAGAAAGTCTGTGAAGGGGTACATGTCATCTTTATTTACAAAACAGAAGTATGCTGTTCAGTTTGTCATAAATAATTGGAAGGAGATGGCTTTTTTTTATATGTATCCACTCATTCATTAAGTCTTATTATTTTCTTGTATGAGAGATGACTATGTAGTAAATTGCATAGCAGTTATGCCTTGTTGTCTTGAGTTAACCTGTAATCATAACTTTAAAGTACAACCATTCTAGTGAAACTGCTGTGGGAAACTGCTTGAGAGGAATCTCTGGATTCTCAAATTGAATTCTGAAATTAACATGTGTCATTATTGAATTGTAGGGGAAGTTTTTGACTATCTGGTTGCACATGGAAGAATGAAGGAAAAGGAGGCTAGAGCTAAATTTAGACAGGTATGTATAACATTCCTATACATCAGCTTCCCCACCCCCCTCCCTCATGTAATGAACAGAACGGCTGTTCTTTGTGTTAGACTTCTAACAGTGTTCAGTGTGTTGTGGACTTGTAGCTCTAAGTGAGAAAGACTTGGATTATAATAGTGCTTTGAAAGGATTAGTAGTCAGTTCAGTGGTGATGGTTTCTTTAGTGCTGTGTGCCAGGGTGTCCAGGAGTGCCAGAACATACTGCTTGATTTGGAAGTGTATTCTGTTCCAAAATGCATTTCCTCTGGGGTGTTTTCATATATTCCTGGTTCTGCTGGTCTGTAACATTTTGGAAGTTATTCAGATGTAACAGGCTACAAACAGGCCAATGTCAAAACGCAAGCAGCGCATGTAACAGGGATCTGTTCACATCCATCCACTTACATGAAAAGATGCAATTTAATAGTTGTTGTAAAAAACATGGAAAAGTAATTTCTAGGCTCATTAGTTAAGATTTCTTTATGATGGATGAACAAGCCTTGCAAAGATGGTAGGATTTCATTCATATGTAAAAAGCATTTCCATTCTACAGTAAAGTAGTATTGAACAGTATTTTTCATGACTAACTTAAATCCAGATCTCTGCTTGTGCAGCATCTAGCTTCATTTGCAGATCTGACTGGTCTGATATGCTTTTTCTGCTCTTGTGAGGAAATTTGTAAATGACTGCATTATTTCTATCCCTTGTGTCACTTGGATAACCTAGATAATGTTGTGGAAAGTAATAAATATCAAAACTGTGCTCCTGCTTAATGACACAATAGGGACAAGAGTGTTTTATTGAATGATATGTAGGGATTTTAAAGTGGTAAATTGTGGCAGTGACCTGGCAGTCAGTTTCACGGGAAGGGCAGGCTCCAATAGCTTCACTTTTTAGGCTTAGCCATACAAAAGTATTGTAGAAGAAATTTGATAAGAATATATGTGACTGCCAGGAAATTAATCAGTGGCTTTCACAAAATGCCTTATAAGGAGAACTTACACTTCCCTAGTGTGACCGAAAGAAACAGTTTGGGAACTAGGAAACTGTACCATGACTGTTTCATAGAGTAAGAACAGTGTGAAAGCAATGTAAGCAATAAGCATATAATTAGCAATGAAAGTAGAGGAAAGATAGAAATGTATTTAACCCAACATAAGGAGGCAACAAAAGCATTTCTGTGAAATCCTTGTTCCTTTTCTCTCATCTCTTTGAATCTTGTATTTATGCACTTTAATCTTCGGGGGTAAAAAAAAAAAATCACCAAAACCCAAGCAGAACAAACCCAAAAGAGCAGCTCCACACTTCTTTGTCCTCAGTTTAGTTATCACGAGCTGCATGGAAAAAGATCTTGCAGTAATTTTATTGAAATTGCACATTTGTTCAACAGTCATAGAATCCCAGGTTCGAAGGGACTTCAAGGATCATCTGGTCCAACCTTTCTTGGCAAAAGCACAGTCTAGGTAAGGTGGCCCAGCACCCAGTCCAGCTGGATCTTCAGTGTCCAGTGGTGGGGAATCCACCACTTCCCTGGGGAGATTATTCCAATGGCTGATGTTCTCATTGTGAAAAAAAAATCGTCTTGTGTCTGTTCATAATCTTACAGGCCTGTAATTTTCTGGATCCTCCTTTAAGCCCTTCTTGTAGATGGCGGACGGTCCTAAGCCTTCTTTTAGTCTTCTGGGACATCCCTCAGTTTCTGAGACTTCTCAAAGATTATGGAGAGTGGCCTTGATAGGTATTGGTCGTCTTTTCCATCTCTGGTACGCTTCTGTCTTGGTTTTGAGCAGACTCAGAAGCTCGTGGTTAAGCTGGGGATGTGGAGGGCCCTCTTGTTCCACCTACTTCCCTTAGTTTTAAAAGAGATGACCTGTTTTTGTGCTTCCAGATCATTCGTGAAAAATTTGCCGTATTGCTAGCTCCTTTATCCTTCCTGGAAGCTTCCCAACAGAACCTGCCTCAGCTGAGCTCTTAAGTGAGCTGAAGTTTTCTCTTTCAAAATCTAAACCCTTTGTCTTAATACTGACTTTCAAGGATACTCATCAGGATCCCAAACTCCACAATATTGAGATCACTACAGCCAATGCTATCACTAACTGAGATATTACAAAGCAGATTTTCTTGGGTTGTGAGTAGCAAATCCAGCAGTGCCTCATTCTTTGGCACGTCTAACATTTGTATGAGGAAGCAGTCCTGGATGCACTCCAGGAACTTGATTGATGACATGAGCTGCTGCATTGTTCTTTTAACAAATGTCTGGGTAGTTGTATTTGCCTGTTAGAACCAGGTTCTGTTGACCTGAAGCTTGATTAGGTGACCAATACATTGTTTTGCTGGCCCTCTCATTGATTTGTAGGTCAGTAGCAGTTGCCTACTGTAAGATTCCCCTTGGAACAGATTCCTCTGATCTTGACTTGGAGGCTTTCAGTAGGGTTTCCACAATCGCCATAGTTGACCTCTGTACATTCAAGGTTCTCCTTGACTCCTGAACTCCTCCTCCTCTTCCTGCCTGGCTTTACAGAACAGCTTATAAGCCATGCATTGCAGTCTTCCAGTCATATATATTGTCACACTATATTTCAGTTATTCCTATGATACCATAACTTTCTGGCTGGGTGTGGAGCTGCAGTTCCTCCTGTTTGTTCCCCAGTCTGTGTGCATTGGTATACCGTACACTTGAGGTGGTTGATCGTCCAGTTTACATCTTTGGAGGCAACTTAGGAATACGTGTTGCTTCTGTTGGCCTGACTTCTTCCCCAGTTGGATGCAATGGTGCGAGTGTTGCCACTTTGGACCCTGCCCCACAAGTACTGCCTCACCATATATTGGCTAGCCTGCTGCCAGAAATTCCCTTTTAAACAGGTGGATCCCATCCCTGCCTAACAGACTGTAGTCATCAACGAATGTCTGTCGTCATAAAAGCTAAAACCCTTGTGATTGCACCATCCATTGTACATTCTTTGCTATCCCCTTTCCTCTAACTGGCAAAATGGAAGAAGCGATAGCTTGGACACTGGTACTTTTCTTTTGCACACTCATGGCTTTGTAGTCTTCTGCCTGAGCACCATCTTGCAGTGTCTCATTCATGCCCATGTGTAAAAGTGGATAGTAGTCTGTACTCTTGATAAGTTGTGACACCCTCTTGGCAACATCTCAGACCCATAAGGCAGAAACCTCTTGTGACTCCCTGTCAGAATGGCAGATGGGCGCTTCAGTGCCCCTGGAGAGTTACTTATTACAAGCATTTGTCGTTACCTTTTGTGCTATCTACTGTGCTGCTGGTATAGTTTCTCCTTACAGACCTTGCTTATGGGTGTCTACAGCTGTTAGAGCTTCATATCTGTTTTGGTTATAATGCTGGAGGGTTGGGAGTGAAGCAGGATCCTGCTTTTGTGGGTCACCAGGGTCCAGTGTGCCTCTGTGATGTCTGCCTGAGGAACATGGTTCTTAAACCACTCCCTATCTCCATCTCAGCCCCTGTAATACTGCATAGCCTTTTAACTCTTCTCCTGCAACTCGACCACCTGACTCAACAGTTCATCAGCCTGTGTACATCTTTTCCAATTACCTAATGTTTTGTAACAATTTAACTCCCTTTTAAGTGAAGACTTGTGGAAACAGGTCAAACATGTTTTACAAGTACACTTTGTGCTTAGTGTTATTGGATAACGTGAGTTGTATAGGATATATGTAACTTCATTTTTCAAAAACCAATGCGAAGGGAAAGAATTTAAAAGATAGTTACCTGCCAAGCTTGGTATTTGACCCATCAAGTGTTGATTTTAGGTACTTCATATTATCAGCTTGGATTTTTCTTTCTTTTTCTACTTTGGTAGACTAAACACTCTAAAGGAAGGTGTGTAGATGTCCTCATTTGGTTCCATTGAAATATACAGAACAATGTTTTTAGCTTCTTCATATAAGTCTTGTCTTGGCACAAGCAGTTGGGCTCTGTCCTCCCTCAACAGCTGACTTTCTGGCTACAGAGCTCAATGCATTTTAGAGGACCTTGATCTCAAAGATAAGAGGGTTTTTTGAGAGCTTCAAAAGCATGAATGCCTGTTAAAAACAAGGAGAACACCAGTAGTAACCCAAAGAGCAGAAACTATAGCACGAGCGTATTGCACTTTTGTTAGAGAGAAGAGCGTGTGTACAGGACAGAATTCGGGAAACTTTGTTCAGAACTTGGCATTCATTAGGCATTAAGACTCTTGACTGTGGGACAGCATTAAAGGAAACTAGATCTTACTGAGTTTATAAGTCATAAAACTATTCATTTCACATTGTGGTCCCAGAATAGCTTCATATCTCTCTTAGCCGTTGCTGAAGAAAGAATGCTCTGTTAGACCTATTATCTGACTCAGTGCAGCTGTTCTTATCTGAGAAAGGGACTTATGACATAATAGGGATTTACTTTTTAAATTCATTAACTGGTTTACCAGACGATAGCTCTCTTTAAACCGAAGAAACAGTTGTACCATGGCATAGAGCTTAGTTCCTATAATAGGTTGTATTACATCTTGCATTCGGATCATTTTTCTTCTTTCAGTAGATGAGATTTCTTCATCGAACACTTGTGTTTTACCTGAACAGGCACTTGCACTCTAGCAAGCAAAGTGCAGAATTTGGTAGTTCTCTTCTCCTTGCTTGTTAAAGTTTAATTTTTTTTGTCCATTTTGTTATGCATACCTAAGATTTTTACCAGGAAAAAAAGAATGTAGAAGAGAGTGATCACGTTATTACAGTCATGCTTGACAAAAGAATACAGGAGAGAGTGCAAACACTAAAAATACAGCCATGCTTTGCATTTCTCCATTTCAAGCTTCTTTTGTGCAGCCACGTGTGAGAAATTCAAATCTAGAACGTTTTGCATTCTTAATGTCACCTTAATTTTCTTTCCCTATTAAAGGCTATCAAGTAGTTCTGGTTTGATCTTACAATTCTTTTCCATAGAAAAACCTGTCCATCTGGAGAAGAATTAATGCAAAACTGGGAATTGAAGACTCAGAGCAGGGATCCTCCCAAAATCCATGTCTATTACTTCCCTGTCTTCCTTTACTGCAGCCAGTTAGATCTGACCTCCTTCAGCCTTCCTGGTCTTTTCCTGCAGAAATGATTTAGAAATTTTAATATTGGTAGAAGTTAGAACAGATCTTGGAAAATAAAAAAATCCACAAAATACATCTTAAATGTTCCAGTTAAGAAACTAAATACTCCATAGGAGTGTGGAAGAGACCTTGAGAGGTCATTTATCTGTCCTTTTGTCATTTAATCCTTATGAAGATTGATTTGTCTGCCTGGAGCTAACTTCTTCTAACTTGTTTTGAAAAACCTGTGATTATACAGGTTTTAAAATCCCTCCCAAGAAATGTACTTCGATACCCCAGTTGTTACCTCTAGCAAAAAAGTCTGCTGTTTCTTCCCCTCCCTCCCCACCTGACAAGTATCACCAGATTTCTCACACTCAGAGGGGCTGGAGTCAAGGGATCTGTCAATGGAAACAGTGGTGGAAGGTGAAAGACAGAGGACTCAATCCGATGCAGCCATGTTTTGTGCTATTTTTCATTCTGCTTTGACCGCAGTTTTTTAATTATTTATGTCATACACATTGCGTTATTTCCCTTCCATTTAGACTGGACTCCCTTCTGCAGTCTCTGTGCTATCCTGTTGCAATGCAGAGTAGTTCAAAAGCATCTCCAAAGGAAACTACTGATTGATCATCTGCTAGACCTTCCGCTCTTAGGTACTCAGAGTAAAAGCAGTTTGGGAGTGAGTGGTATAGTGCTGTGTCTCTGCAGTCCCGAATAAAGCTTGAGGCATTTGTCATGCTGTCAGCGTTGGAAGTGCCTGCAGAACAAGCTTGTGACTGGTGCTCATGTAATGGTAGCAGAGAGGAAAAGAAGGAAAACCAGAAGGATGGTACAAGTGATGGCGTGGGAGAACTTTGGCAGTTTGAGTAACTGTAAAAAACTGAACTTAGCATCTGAAAGAGGGACCCAATACATAAAGGAACAAGCAAAATCAGAATGAAAGTGTTTGGAATGGAAATACTTAAACTTTTTGTAGACTGCTTGGTTTCTAAAGTGGCGTTTTGCACTTGCGTGATTCAATAACACAGGGGCACAAAGATCATAACATCAGTACTTAAGTTTCAAACACAAAATTGACTGGTAGGTCAGTTCTTTGAGCTACCAAGAACCTTACTTTCAGCTACTTTCATCTACTCTTAAATACTGGGAGAGAGAACCATTGCTTCTTACTAGTATAGAAGAATCCTTATGCCAGGCTGGACAGTCTGATCATGAGTTGTTTTGTAACAGTAGTGATACTTCATCTTTCTGTGTTGCGAATCTTGATCTTGGATAAAGAATGGAAATATATTTAAGTGTAGGTATTACAGTAAATTATTTATGTGCAGTTCCACTTATTTTGAGAAGTCATAACCTCTGCCTCAATTCTGACCATGTATACATGACAATAAAACCTATTTTATCACATCTGATCATGGAACAATAAGACTTTATCCAGTTTTTCCATGCGTGTACAGTTCTGCAGCAATGCTTCTGACTAAAGGAACATACTAGGACAGTGTACTATGTAAATAGCTTATATAGTTTGCTGTATAAGGCAGGAAAAAATATTTGGAAATTAGAATGGAAGAAATTATTCAATTACAATTAAGACAGAGGGTTTTTTTTGTTGTTGTTCAGCTTGCTACTCCTGTACAGTATACAAAATACAATAAACTGTATTTACTGAGCCAGCAGACCTCTGTTAGATGCACAGTTGCCTCTCACTGCTTAGGTTTTGACAAATAGGCTGTTTCCCAGTAGTTTCTCCAGTAGCTCGGCTGCTTTCTTATCCTTTTTCTCTGCATGCTGCAGCATGAAAAATTAACTTTGGAGGGGAACTGGAAAACTTCGGTCTAGAGGGAAAGCATTTATAGCTATATACAGTATTAGAATGGAAATGCTTCAGTAACCTTTCTGAAAGTCATTGCTTCTACTGGTCTATAATTAGCCACACAGGAAAAACAAAATCCTCTTTCAAGTACAGTAGAAACCAAATAGATCAAATAAGAAATACTTAAGTTATTTAGCAGCTTTCCTCCAAACACAGCGGTCACTGTAGTATTTGGTTATGTAGCTCTAAGTGGGTAAGTACAAGCCAACTTATTAATAAATGTAGAACTTCTTGATTAAAAATCATGTTTCTTTGAGATGTCACTTATATAATTGGGCTTGTTTTCTATCCAGATAGTATCTGCAGTGCAGTATTGCCATCAAAAGCATATTGTTCATAGAGATCTCAAGGTGAGTAGGAAAAAGTATGTGAAGTGTGTATCAGCTTCTGTACCTGTGGGTGTGTAAAATGTAGTGTATACTAAGCTTACTGATTGGTTATTTTTCTTTTGCGTGTGTTATAGCAAGTTTTGAGGAATGTTTACAGTATAGAACCATTTCAAATGGAAGGAAGAGGATTTGTAAGATTTCTAAGTATAGAAATGTAACGGCTTCTTACTCTGTGGTCAGATTGGAATCTGATGCAGGTCGGTCTTAGCTGAATGGTATTAAAAATAAATCTGCTTTGATAGAGGTATGACAAGCTTTGGTCTCAAATAAATGCATTGGCAGTTGTGATGATTAAACTGAAGTTTGGCTTCTTTGTAGCTTGGCGTGAAATTATATATCCCTTCTTTAAAATGTGCCTTTTATATTCATAATGTTGCCGCATAACTTGTTCAACTTATGATGGCCTACTAAGTTTAAAAAAAACAACTCCTCACTCCCACCAAAAAAATCCCACACTTGAAATAAGTTTGAAGGCCACATGTATTACCAAACTTTTGCAAGAAGTATGCATAGTGAAAATGTATCTTGTTTTCATCTTAATAGATCAAAAATGTAAATTACAATAGCTCAGGATGCATTTCTGTGGAGAAAACAGATGGTAATAACATGGTTTTTGTGTAGCTTAACAGCTTCCATTGTCTGAAGCCATACAGAGACTTATAGAATAGGGAATATGTGAGTGATAGACTAAAGCATGCTGAAAGAGCTTTGAAGGAAGGGACTCTTTAACAGATATTTCAGCTTTTTGCTTTTTAAGAATGAGTAAAAACAGACAAGAGGATTTGAAATCAAGTATTTTAAGTTCATTTTACCATCCATTCTTTCTCTTCCAGGCTGAAAATCTATTGCTAGATGCAGATATGAACATTAAAATAGCTGACTTTGGTTTTAGCAATGAGTTTACAGTTGGAAATAAACTGGACACCTTTTGCGGCAGCCCACCATATGCTGCTCCAGAGCTCTTTCAAGGGAAAAAATATGATGGACCTGAAGTAGATGTTTGGAGTTTAGGTGTTATTCTTTATACCCTCGTGAGTGGATCTCTTCCTTTTGATGGACAGACCTTAAAGGTGAGTTTGTGTAGAACATGTTTGCCTAATGTTTTAAGTGATTTGCTGCTTACCACTTACTGTCTGTTTTTCTTCTATTTATAAGGAGCTTAGAGAAAGAGTGCTAAGAGGAAAATATAGGATTCCTTTCTACATGTCCACAGACTGTGAAAACCTCCTCAAACGTTTCCTGGTGCTAAACCCAACAAAAAGAGGCACTCTAGAGGTAATGGCACAAATGATGTGCATCAGAAAGCTAGACATTATGTTTTGCAACTATATTTTTGAGCTGTAACTTATTGTCATACCATTCCTGAATAGGTTATTTGGAGTGGGTTTGGGAGAGAGAGGCTTCCTCTTGAGGCAAGCATATGACTTTTTTTAAGATTTTGTTTGCTGGAGTTACAAAGCACCACACTCCACAGTTACTTTCAAAATGAACATGAGACTACACTGCATGTCATATGACTTTTCCTAATGGTTTCAATCACAGAATCACTAGATTGGAAAAGACCCACAGGATCATCGAGTCCAACCATTTCTATCAATCATTAGACTATGCCCCTCAGCACCCCATCCACCCATCCTTTAAACACCTCCAGGGAAGGTGATTCAACCACCTCCCTGGGCAGCCTGTTCCAGTGCCCAGGGACCCTTCCTGTGAAATATGTCCAGCCTGAACCTCCCTTGGCGGAGCTTGAGGCCATTCCCTCTTGTCCTGTCCCCTGTCACTTGGGAGAAATGGCCAGCACCCTTCTCTCTACAACCTCCTTTCAGGTAGTTGTAGAGAGCAATAAGGTCTCCCCTCAGCCTCCTCTTCTCCAAACTAAACAACCCCAGCTCTCTCAGCCACTTCTCATAAGACTGATTCTCCAGCCCCCTCACCAGCTTTGTTGCTCTTCTCTGGACTCACCTCAGAGCCTCAACATCCTTCTTGTGGTGAGGGGCCCAGAATTAACACAGGATTCGAGGAGCGGACTCACCAGTGCTGAGTACAGAGGGAGAATAACCTCCCTGGACCTGCTGGTCACACTGTTTCTGATACAAGCCAAAATGCCCTTGGCCTTCTTGGCCACCTGGGCACACAATGTGGATTCCTGTATAATGGATGAGCCAACAGGACATTTTCTAATGTTAACTGGGTATTGACTGCTAGATTATGGTGTGTTTGCCTTTTGCCTGCACTTTGTACCATCATGGAGGAGAACCATAACATGACTGGTTTCCATTGTCAAGCGTGGACCTACTGGACTTGTCAGAGTTGTCATACTGCTCCTGGTCTGTGTTGCGGACTTTTAGCTTTCAGCTATGTGCTAGAATATACCTGTTGGGGAAGCAGCTTGACTTGATGTGCACAGTTGATTTTCCTCACCAAAGCAAACCAAAACTGCGTAGGTTCTGGAGCCTGTTCTGGAAAAGAAAAATGAGAAAAGGCCTTAGTGCTCCATAGATGGAGGCAGGGAGGAGTTTTGTTAACAGCTCGTTTTCTTTGCCGCTAACTGTATTGTACTAACAAACCCTTTCTTTTATAGCAAATTATGAAGGACAGGTGGATCAATGCAGGGCATGAGGAGGATGAACTTAAACCTTTTGTTGAACCAGAACTAGACATCTCGGACCAGAAAAGAATAGGTAATAGAGTGTTTTTCAGAATATGGTACTGTTCGCGTGATATGGGTGGGGTGTTTTTCTCCACCACTCTGTATTTGTTTGTCATTTGGAAAAAGTAACTAATCTTCTAATAATGATATGTCATCAGGCTTGTGTTCTCACACTTAATTGTTTTGTTGGATTCTTTAGGTGTTCCATTCTTTCCCTTGAACTTAAACACTCATCCAGACTAAATATCAGAGTGTTTCTGTTACTTACAGTGTGTATTTCATTTTAGATATTATGGTAGGAATGGGATATTCTCAAGAAGAAATTCAAGAATCCCTTAGTAAAATGAAGTATGATGAAATCACAGCTACATACCTACTGCTAGGAAGAAAATCATCAGAGGTAAGTACTGTTCTTAAAAATGCAAAAAGACAAAGGAATCAGGAAGTGTCCTTAGCAAAGTTAGAAGCAAAAATTAAGCCAGTAACTAGAGGCATTGTATTCCTGCACAGAAGTCTGTTATAATCAGATTATTCTAAACATCAGTGGCAACTGCCAAATGGTGCTGTGTTAGTTCTTACCCTGATCTGAGTAAGTAAACTCTTGCCTTTAGGCTTCCCAAAACTACCCTGCTTGCTCAGCTATTAATTCCTCTGAAGGACTTTGTAAGCCACTTACTGTTCTGCCTAGTCTAGGAGCTCGAGTGTGAATGTGCCAGCTGTAAATATTTTAAGAGAACCAATCAGCAGGACCAGTCTTGCCTTGTATTTCCATGTGATACTTGGAGGACTTGGCACCAGTAATCTGCTCTTTGTTCTTCTGCTGAAGGAGTTGGTGTAGCAGCTTCTACTAAATGTATCCTCTCTTCCTGTTAATCTTAGAGATCTCCGAGGGGAGAGTACTGAAAGTAGAGATGTATTTTTTTTTATAATTTTTTATTGTCCTCTGAGGAGCTGTGGATTCGGCTGAGTTTTGCCTAAGACAGTTGCACAAGAATCTAAGAGAAGTTAGAGCCTCTAAGCAAATTTCTTGCTGTTACAAAATTTGCAGTGTACCAGTGCCGTCTTTCTTCTGCCTCCCGATTACTGCTCCCATAATGTGGTGTTTGTTTGATTTCTTTTGTCTGAAGTCCTTGTTTTAATATTCTTATTTGTATTGTAGTTGGATGCAAGTGATTCAAGCTCCAGCAGCAATCTTTCACTTGCCAAAGTTAGGCCAAGTAGTGATCTTAATAATAGCACTGGACAATCTCCTCATCACAAAGTTCAGAGAAGCATATCTTCTAGCCAGAAACAGCGGCGGTACAGTGATCACGGTGAGCAATTCTAATTCTCAGTGTTGCAGAATATAGTGACTCCCAGTTACTGAATTTCTTTCCATCCCCCAAAGTTAAGGAGGATGACAACAGTGTAGCTCACAGCACGGTGGTGAAATAATTTACTGAATAACTAATATTGTTTTAAATTGATTCTGTTATAAAGCCTTTGAAAATAGCTTGTAGAGGAATGCTGAATACACCAACTTTATTCTCTTACTCTGCCTCGTGTTGCCCGTTGCATTCCTGACCGTGCTGCGAAAGTCTCATTGCACAAATTGAAGAGAATGTTGCAACCCCCTTTTTTTGTGTAAAGCATAGCACTCCTCCCCCATGCTCTTGTATGTCTGTTCAGCTTTTGTTTTCTTTTGACACTAGTAGGTCAGCTTGTGTCTAAAACTTGAAGAAATGTCAGTTTGCCAATAATTCTTGTTTCCTGTTCCTTGAGGGTAGCGTCACTTGGTTGGCCTGCAGGAATTAAATTTTGAAAGATCAGTGACTCAGACACATGTAGGACTCTTCTGCCTAATGAGTGTGCAGGATAATAGCTGATGGAGTTTCTCAGTAGCTTAAACATCTTCCTCCCTATACACTAACTCATAAAAGGAGTCTCTGTTTAGCTCTACTTTTAAATACCTCAGGTGCATTCAGAGACTGCTTTCCTTGAGGAGTTTCCTGGAATGATGCTTACTCTGGTTTATGGTTGGTTTTAATATCTTTTTAATATACGGATTTATAGGCATTTTTACGTGTGTGTATATACATGCGATTTTTGATTAGTTCTTAAAACACTACGCACAAAGCTGATGTATTCTCTTCTGAGGAGCTGTAATTGAGATGGCAGAAAACACAATCCTGACATCCCCACAGGCACTTCCCAGTGTCCAGGCACCTCTTAAAGCAAGAGGGAGCTTGGGACTGCTGAAGGAGCTGCCTCATTCTCAGGTTTTCCTTGCACACATGGGGGTGGTGGTGGAAAACAACTGCTGCTTCTGGGTTGTCCCAGGAGCACAGTCTGCTGGACGTTAGTGCTGCTAGCAGTCCAAGGTTGTGTCACCAGGTACCAGTTGGTCTCAGGAGCCCAGTTTTACCAGGAATTGGCTTGGACAGCATGTGCCAGCTTTGTGCTGAAAAGTGATCCTCTCATGTGAATGAGACAGTTACTTGTTAAATGTCTTTAAGATGTTTCTAAAGGGTTTTTCCTACCAATGCAAACCGGTGTCGGTACTCAAACACCAGAAGACTCTGTTGACATCGTAATTATTTCATGGAAATCAGGTAGTATCTTTGCCTAAAGAATTCAAATAATTGGTTGATATTATGGCCCTCCTGTCCTTATCAAGGTCAACAGAAGAGAGTCACGAATCTTTGACTTGTGATAAAAGGGGAAGCCTTACTAGAGTTGACTTGACTATCAGATCTGTCAGATTTTATTACAACATGGGGGCCTTGCTTCAGGGTGTTGTATCCTTGTGTGGTCATTGCCTCCCTCCTATCCCTCTAACCCTTCAAAGGTGGGGGGGAAGGGAGAAGGGTTTCAAGTGTTCTGTTTTTCACGATATTTTCTTGTCTTCTGAAACATGCGTGTTACAATAGCTTGAAGAACTACCTTTTTGCAACTCTGATTCCCAATGTTAATTATTTTGATTCTAACATGTGAATATATTTCCATTGTAGTGAAAAATAGCCACTGAACTTCTGAGAAGAAAAATACTTTTCCTGTTTGTTTTGTTTACTTTTTAAGCTGGACCATCTATCCCCTCAGTAGTGGCATATCCCAAAAGAAGCCAGACTAGTACTACAGACAGTGACCTCAAAGAGGAAGGAATTCAGTCAAGAAAATCCAGCAGTAGTGCTGTTGCAGGAAGAGGAATTGCACCAGCTAGTCCAATGCTTGGAAATGCCAGCAATCCCAATAAGGCTGATATTCCTGAGCGTAAGAAAAGTTCAGCTGTACCTAGTGTAAGTAGAAGTACTTATTTATCAAAACCATGAAATGTTTTTGAAGGTGAAAAAAGTGTTAAACCTGTGATTTATCAGTGGTGCTGATTCTCATGCATCAAGAGTAAACGTAGGTATCTCATACTGTTGCCTGTTCCTCCCTCCTCCCCCACAGTCAGTCAGCTACTCAAGTTACCTCTTAATATTCCTGAAGTAGTTAGTAGATAGTAATAATTAGCACTGGTTGCTGTTAGTGAACATACATAATTTGGATATTAAAAAATCATTTAGAAAAAAGAAACTGAACACAGTCTATCCCCTGAAATTCTGTATGAGTTATTTCTTGCATCACCAACTACTCTTCGGTGGCCTTTGTACAGAAGAATGAAAGTTCTATTTTTGTTATCCTGTCTTACAGTTTCATGTGTATAAGGAGCCACTTAATCTTTGTTCTCAAACAGCCATTCCAAGTCATAGTTATGTGTACCAAGATTATCAAAGAAAAAAAAACACCCAAGTGATGTTTTTTTCACCAGTGCATAACTAGTGAATTCACAGTGTTGAGCAGTAGGCCATGTGCCAAAAGAAAGAAAAACTTCTGTTTGGTTGGGCTTTAGCTTGTATACTCTGTGGTGCCTTCCTCTGAGGCAAAGCTGGAGATCTGTTTTCACATAATGCCTCTTGAGTTTTCTAGCATTCAATTTCTAAAGCTTTTGGATTTTGTATTGAAAAATTTCCTTCTTTTCAGACAAAATCACTTCCCAGGCCTCTAGTCAATACACAACGGAATGTTTCTTTTTAAACTTGACTCACAAAACTGTTGTAAATAGTCGTATTCTCAGCACTATTACTTACAACAAATAATAACAGAAATTCCTAAGCTCACAGCTTTGTGACAATCTGAAACAAAAGAAGTAGAATAAGATATTTTTTACTTTCTTGGCTCTATATGGTTGGTTGGTTCAGTGGCTGATAGTGACTTGGCTGGAGGATTTCAACCAAAGACATTACTTGGAAAGGCACATCTTCTACTGTAGCAGCTGTTTTTTGTAAATTTCTCCAAGAGTTCATGATTTTGGGGGACCTTTTCCTGATTTTTGTGGTCCTCTGCCCTTTCCTGTGGGTTTTGATCAGTCCAGAAACAGTTCAGATTTTGTTCCTTGTTACATGACTGTTCTTAGATATAGTCTCAAAATGGACATTCACATTAGTTTTGTCCTACATCGGACTTCACTGAGTATTGCATAGTGACTTATTCAAGAGCTTTGCATCCTAGTTTTGACACATTTTACTTTAAGTATCTTTATTATTTTCATCTGCTATTCTATACCACTCCCAAATCTTGGGGATTTATTCTGGTAGTCTTATTTCTAATTTTGTACTGAAATAGAATTTGTGCTCATAAACACAGGATGCTTCTCTTTTCTGATTCAGTATGCATTTGATCCAACTGTTGTTTTACCAGTAGTGGTACAAGGTGGTGAACGTGGAGTCAGAGTTGTGATGTCAATCAATTTTTGTTTAAAATTGTCTCTGTTTATAGCTCTTCATGTCAGACTACAAACTCTTTTCCCGACCACTGTTGTAGATTAGTCTTTTGCTTTCTGGCTTTTGGGGATGCAGGAAAGCACTGACTTTTTTTTTTTTTTTTACAATTCCTGGAACTGATTAGGGAGTTTTATTTCTTACAGTATCAGCGTACTTCTGGAAATAAAAAATGGGTATTGGAGTTACCATTTTGTCCTGAAGTAGATAGAAGTTTGAGGTAGAGAGCGCTTGTGTTTTCACTGAGTCCCTAAATCCAAAAATCGGCAATATGATGAGAAAAAACATTGAATCACCATAAAGATACTTTTAAAAAATAATTATTACTTTGACAGATACAGCGAAAGTAATAGAAGTGGTCCTTGCTGGAGACCTGTAGTTATGTGATGCTCTTATTTAATAACAAAGCTTACAAGCATGCACTTAAAAATAAGAGTTGTATTTGTAGAGCAAATAGCTAAGTCTGGGGTTGGAGCAAGAGGCTCCAAGCTGTACTTCTGAAGTTTACAAAGTGTTTAAACTCTTGCAAACCAAATAGTTCTGCAGACTGAACAAGTGCATGTCAAAAACCTTCAGATTCATTGGGCAAATACTAAATTAATAACAAAAAGCTGATGCAGGGGTTGCATAGTTAGAGCAACTAATAACTCCTTGTTTATTACTTACAGCTTTGAATTTTTCCTTGTAACTAGGCTGCCTCAGAGCCTTTAGTATAGCGCTAAGAAAACTGAAAAAGGAGAATAGATGGCGTGTTTGGAAAATCAGTTAGGACCAAAAAACATGCTGGTGCCCTTAAGTAAATAGATTGGTTCATTATTGCAAGCAAGAAGCTCATTCTTTGAATGTTTTTTATCAGTCCTTGTCTTGGTATCTCTTAATGTGAAAACAGCTTGCCTAAGCAGTGAGCATAAGACGCTCTAGGAAAAGAGGAGGACTCGGTACCACAGATTCATCGTTTCTGCTGTGATTGGACCTTGTGAAATCTCAACATGTGTTTTTGCAGTGTCAGCACCTCCTGCAGTGAAGGCAGACAATGCCACGAGGATCAACGTAGGCAGTTAACCCCAGCCCTGGGGGCTGTCATTCCAACCATGCTATTAGCCCCAGTTTCAGGCTTTGTGTGCTGTGCACTTGTGCAACTTAGACATGTCCAGAGATTAATAATCTGTACATCAGATGAAAAACAGGTCATAGCTGAAGAACTTCTTTGATGAATCACCGAAGGTTGTATGCTAAGAAGCGTAAAGGCCCCAATACTAAGCCTGTATTCTTGCTAAAACTGAAACCTGAAATCTTGAAATGCTTAAATCTCCTCTTTTGACCTCTTAAGATCCGAGCCAAACAGAAGAAAGTGTATACTGATCTTCCTGTCCTTGCATTCCAGAAAGAACTAGGAAAGTGCATCTTTAGAGTCCTTCATTTTCAGATATGAGTACCAGTATTTGTCTACTCTCAAACCTGAAAATGCATAGTTTTAAAGTTTGATCCAGCATAGAGGTTGCTGTCTCATCCTTCTAGAGGTGCGACATCACAGTACATTTTAACATTATGTGGTGGCTTCTAAAAGGAAGCAAATATTCAGTGTTCTGGGGGAGCGGGTGAAAAGAAGGAAGCCACCCATATTGTATGTATTTTCCTTCAGAAAACATTGTCAGATATTGTAGGTGCTTCATTCTCCAGTATGTTCAGGAACACAGAACAAAATGGCATTAATATGCGATACATTTATGTTAATATAATTAATATAAAATACTTCAATGTATGATTGGTTTGTGAGGACACCACGAAGTGCCTTGCACAGCGTGACCTCTCAAGAACATACAAACAGAACTTTGTTTTAGGAGCACAGTTTTATTGCTAGCAAGTTTAGTGGAGAGACGGGAATTTGTACAGTGACAAATGTCAGAAGAAAGTGGAAGACTCAGTGTTGGCTTTAAAATAAATGGATTTCCAGACAAGGGATGCATAAGGAATAGAGTACAAGGAAGGAGACCAGGGGGCATGTCTGCTGATTCTTGTCATATGCCTATCCCTAAAGAATATCCACTGATGAATATTTGGGAACCCTTGAGACAAGTAAATACATCTTTTGATTTAATTAATAGTTTCGCTAATCCAAAATACTCCTGATAGTCTTTGTATTTTTTAACACCAGGAAGTTGTGCAGTTCACTCTCCCATTCTTCTTTGTGCATTCACGTAAAGATGTGTAAGAGCTCAGCAGTCATTTAAACAGAGAATATGGTTTCATTGTTAAATCTGCAGGTTGGGGTTCACATTGCTTGAGACCCCCTGTATAGAAAATGTTTTGCCTTAAGGCACTGGAGAAGCTTTTGCTGGTTATTGAGAATACTCCACTTTAACAGTTTTATTTCAGGTTTGGAAACAAAAAAAGGTTTGGCTACTTTCCTTTTGTGCTTGAACTAGGTTTCCCTTTTTTATCCTTCTTCCCATGATTCTCTGCTATTACCATTTATGTGAAACCTTTTCCTAATGCTATTTTAAAAATCCGCTGCATTTCCCTTATCTATCATAGCAGTAATTCTTCAAAGAACTCCAAAAGGTTAGTTGAGCATGAAGTCCCCTGCCTGATTCTTAGTGGCCATCCTTATTCAACATGTGCTTATCCAGGTGCTGACCAGTCATTCCCTTAAGCTGGCCTTCTCCAAGACTTTCCCCAGCAGTGATGTTTAAAGTTTACAGCCTATTTTGCTTCCTGCTTTGCCCCGTGATCCTTTTCTTTAAAGACAATTTCTAAAGGTTTCTTCCACTTTCTAACCATCTGCAGTTTCCTGTTTTATGTTTTTGGGGTGGGGAGAAAAAATGTAAGGCTTGCTGGCTTTTCTTCCTCTACGACCTGGGGGTGCATGTTTATCTGGAGCACCGTGCTTTTCCTACAGTAAATTGCATCTAACTTTTTATAATTCTGTTATCTGTGAATTACCTAGCTTCTCAGTCGTTCCTGGAAAATTGACCGCCAACTTGGGCATATCTCCACCCTCTTTCTCTGTAAAGACAGAGGCAAAGTAATTCTATTTCTTTTCTCCCCTCTAAAGTAAGGTCTGTAGTTTAAGTTCCCCTGGTTCTCTTGTCCTCAGTGTATTATGCTTGCATCTAAATGTATATTTTTCAAAATGTCTTATGGAAATTCTCTGCAATTTGTCTTTTTGACTTATTCTTCCCTGTTTTAAAAACATGTCTAGAATTAAATAGTGTTGTAACGTTTGAAAGTTAACGTTTACCATCCCACTGAATTTTACCACATCTCTTTCATAAGTCTTTGTTTATCCTATCTTGTTTAAGGGTATGATTTTAACTTAAAGGTAAATTCTACAATCTGCAAGTGGTAAAGTATTTTAAAAATAGACTATAAAGACTTAGACTATCCAGATGTAGATAAATGCTATATGTGCTGAAAATTTGTAGTTCAGAACATTGACAATTAAAAACTTTAAACAAATTTAATTTTGAGACATCAACATGAAACACAAGAACAACTTGTTAGAATTGCTTTTTCCGATTGTGTTATTCCTTAAAAATACTGGAAGTTGTTTATTAACTTATTTAATCATTGTAAGTTCTATAACTCTGTAGAACTAGCATGACTTAAAATAGCCTTCAGTTATCTGTAGATTAACCTGAAAAGCCTTTTGTGGGGAATAACAAGCCTGTGTTTTTTTATTGTAGAATAATACTGCCCCCGGAGCAATGACACGGCGCAACACATATGTTTGTAGTGAAAGAACCACTGCTGATAGGCATTCAGTGATACAAAATGGCAAGGAGAACAGGTACATGAAATGTCTTCCTGTGGTATGTGTCCCTCGTATTCACATTGCCAAAAACATATAATGCCACCTTTAAAAATCAATCATTTTCTAGTGTAAGCCTTAATGAAAGGTGAGTATAGATCTTTGGTTATGGAGAACCTGTAAGTATGTTGGATTTTTATTTCTGTGCTCAGTTCATAAGGTCTTTGTACTTAAAATGTAAAAGGAAGGTCCTGTTTCAGATTAAATACATGTCATATTTGTACAGGTTTCATCTTAAATCAGTTGTTAATGCGTGTGGCCAAGCAACATATGCTTGCAGAAGAGACTTCTTCAATGTCAACCTACAAAGTCCATCTCTTGGGCCACTCTCTCTTTACATTTCACTCTAAAGTGTACTTGTTTGGACTATTTGGAATACTGGGTATTTTTCACAAAGTCTCAGAGCGAAAGTAATTTTTTTTTCTGAGCAAAGTTGAAACAACGGTAGGCCATTGTTTTGGACTAATAATGTTCCTCACTGTTATCCTTGTCATCTAATAACTTCTCAGTATTTACAGAGTTCATCTTGAGAAGGGAAGCACTAATATCTCTATATTTCGAATTAAAGCAGAAAACAGGCTTTCTCTTACTTTACTGAATGAAAGCCTGGCTGGAGTGTGCAATGGAATTGGAGTTAACCATTTCCCATGTTGGCACCATAGCCGTTTCTAGTGCCATTCTGCCCCGTGTACCAAGGACTGAGGAGAGCTGTAGAAAGTAAAAATATTGGTGAATGTAGATGTTGGATATAGAGTAACACTTGTGAAGAATACCACCACATTTCCAGGCTGGCTCAGGTGTTTTAAATTCTAACCAACTGTCCTTCAGAGTATTTTACTGGTATGGAAATAGTTGGCTGCTGCCAGAAGAGCACCCAATTAGCTAATATTTAAAAAAGCTTAAGCTTGGAGAAGTGCGTACTCTTCTCCTGCTTTTCCCAGTTTTCTTCACACCTTCCTTATTTTATGATATATTGTAAAGGCTGGGAAGAAAATACTTCTCTTCTAGCTCATTATTAAGTTGGTGAAAGATCTTCTAATTTTTGCACAGAATTTTCCCTTTCCTTTTGGCAGTTTATAAGGAAAAGTGGTGAAGTTGTGTTGTTGAATGGAAAGTCTATCTGTCCCTTGCTTGACCCCTGGAGCCTAGGGATAAAGAACATTGTTTGACCCTGTCTCTTCCTCCTAGCTTTCTACAAACTGAAAGTGATTAAGGAAAAAGTCAAGTATAAGTTTGAAGAGTGCCAAAAGTCTAGCTGGCCTGCTGGGCCTGCAGTCAACTGTCTTGTGAAGTTCAGCACAGCTATTTGGTACTGTCTCGTAGTGTGTCTGTCTCAGCCTTCATTGATTAGTCCTCGTTAATGTTACCAAGTTTATTTAGATTCAAGTTCTCCATCCTTTCTTCGATTTGATATGTTAATAGGTTTGTTCTTTTCCAGATTCTGAAAAAAGTAATCATTGTGTCCAAAATAATTTTGATTTCTTGGGTTGATAACATTTTTGTTAATCTGTAAACTAATATCTTTGCCATATCTTTTCTACAATTTCTTTATTAAGTTTTTAAAATCTATTAAATGTTACTTACAAGGAGTGCTTGAGATTCAGATGTCTCCTTAATTTAGGAGTAACTTCATAGTCCTAGGCAGCTGTCCTTTCAAGTTGATGCTCAATTTTTTCCCAGCTTTGATTTTTTTGTGAAAGTACTGTCTTTCTGGTTTGTCATGGGTTGGTATTAAGCTCAAAGTTAACGCTGATTAGTACTTGGCAACCTCATTAATTGTATATGATAGCTGTAACTGATTATCCGTATGTAATTTGCCTTTTATTGTCAATATGGTATCCAAACCTCATTTGCTTATCCTGCAAAATTTAGTCTTATTTGGAGTATTTGAAATGTCTGAGTGTTTACATTTTCACTCTCGGGGGGAAAAAAAACTTTATAGCTTTTATCGCTTGTTTATGGTTATTACTTTTGGTGTTCTTTATAGAGGGCTAAGATGAAAAAAGATAATGAGAATGCATTGCTAATTGATTTAAATTGGAGACTTCTCATTGAAATGTTTAACACTGAACTGCACATTCATTTGGCACAGTTTCAGAATTTGTCTAAATATATTTTGTTGCTGTAACTGGGCAAAGGCTCAATTGACCACATGAAATGCAGGGACCTTTAGCGCAGGCTACTTAAACATGGCTCTTGATGGGACTTGATCTTCAGAATGAATTTTGCCTGCCTTCAGGTGTTTCTGCAGTATTGCTAATACTCTCAGCGTGGCAGAAAGTAACTAGAAACTTGTAATCGTTTTATTTCTGTGAAACCAAATATGAAGTAGTATGGGGGTGCTCTGTTTTGAGCTAAAGCAGAGTTAATTTTCTAACTTTTCAGCCTTTGTTAAAATCCAAGTTTTTTTAAAAGAATGCTTTCTGTGCTTTTTGAAACTTCTGTTGGTGGCAGTTAAGAGGCAGGACTAACTACTATAAATTAGTTGTTACAAATCGGATTTTAGATTTTTCCACAGCCAGTAAAATCTTGGGAGACTTGCCCTGAAAGGCAAGATACACGTATTTAAAGTCCCCATTCTGTCTGTAGAGGAGGTATTAAAGTGTTGCTTGCTCTGTTTTTATCTTGTACCTTGAATTCTGAGAAGGCACTGCTTCTAAAGGCATGGAAACTTTGGAAAATGAATGGTCAGTTAGTAGACTTAATGTTGCAGAAGGAGTCCTGATGACTCCATGCCAAACTGCTCTAACCAAGGATGTTTTTAACTCTCACATCCCTAGTTTAACACATTGTGTGGCTGACATGCATTCTGCTGGAAATGATTCTGTTGGCTTTCCTCCAAAGCCCCTGAGCATTAGTTAACGCACTTGGGTATTCATGAAGCACTCTTCATAATGATAGACAATTGCTTTAGATCATTTGTAACACGTGATTTACAACAGCCTCAGATTTTTAACAAGCCTTGGCACTAACTGGTGAATGTTAGCTCACTGTTTCTGTGTTCCCAGGCTAGTAATCCAAGGAAACTGGTTTCTAATAAAACTTCAGAGGAAGAGATAAATGCTTTAGTGTGTGTTCTGATACCTTATTGATACCTTTAGCTATGACATCTTTGGAGGCAGGTGACTAAATAAAACTTGGGTCTGATGTGTTGTAAAACTGGATTCTTTCTCTTATATGCTACAAATTGAGAAGGAAGGAGTTAGAAGTGCTTGAGATGCTAGTGATCAGTTGTTTGGGGATTACTTGAGTTCAGGATATTAATTTTGAGACGAATGTTCATTTCCTTACGAATTCTTAATACCCTGGGGTAATGTGAAAGCTGGACTGTGTGGCAGGCTTCGTTGTAGTTGTGGTTGTAGTTGGGTCATGCCAGATACAGCATTGTAAAGAGATGCACGCATGATTGAGACAAAGTTCTCTTGATTCTGAGAAGTTAAAAACAAGTAAAATAAGTAGATCCTGTTAGCCATTTCAGCCAGCCGTTCTGATGTCTGAGCTGCGAGGTGTTTTCCACTGCTGCTGTGGGAGCTAAGCCTGAGAAGTGGGTCAGCTGGTATTTGTAGCCAGTCTAGCATTCTCCTCTCCAAAGTCCAACTGACGTACCAGAATGGCCTTGAATTTCAGTGTGTGTAACCATGAAGTAACTGGCAGCTTAGCAGAATGGCCAGCACTGTAAACCCTCCTTCAAAGTCTGCGTAGTAATCTGGAGAACTTGAGGTTTGTGGCCAAGCAGTACAAGATGCTTTTCAACAGTTACACCTCTTGCTTCGGAGAACACCAAGCATTATTCATTGCCCTCTACATATACAGTTTTATTCGTAGTAGCCTTTTTGTTTGGGCCTCTTTGGACTTAACATTAAATGTAATGATATTGTTGTTTTCAATTGTGCTGGTGAAGTCCCTCAGTTATCAGATGTGGATCGTGGTTTGACAGCTTGCCCAGCTTACACTTTTAACACATATACATTCTGAAAATAAAGTTTGTCACTACAGTAAGGGAGCTATCACCAGTCTCATGGAAAGTTGGTGTTTTATTATTGTTAACACAAATACAAGTTACGTCAGTGCCTTTTGATAGTGCATTGGCATGGAGCACAGAGTTATTCAGGTTCTGTACATTGACAAGGGTATCACAGCAAACTAATGCTAATGGTAAGAGAATGACGACTTCATAGATGTCCAGTGCTATAGTAAGGATACTTTTTAAGGGGAGTGTAGGATAGTTACTCTTGTTTACATAGAAGAGGGCTGTTTGTGGGTTTTTTGATAAATCAGTTAATAGAAGGAAAAGTTTGCTTTTTTTCTATGCAGCAGTTTGTTGTTGGTCCATCATGCTCTTCTTTCTGCCTCTGCCTGAACCCAAACCCCCTCACAGCCTGACAGAAATGTTCGCTTACGCAGCTAGCCCTGCTTCAGTTTGTACTACATCCTTCTCCAGTGTTCGGCTGCGACATCAGAAGTCGATGTCCATGTCAGCCTCTGTGCACACGAAGATGATGTTGCCTCCAATAGACAATGGCGCAGATAACTTCAGGCCTATGTAAGAACCTGAAATCATTGTGAAACTAACTTATACCCACTGCTTCTTAACTTTGTGCTGTGGATTTTTAGTCCTAGATTGTTCTAGTATATATTGCCCACAAGATGTGTGTTTCCTTATTTTTTTCAGTGTTGTTTACATTTGTCTTGTGGTGTGTCAGGCTGTCTGTGACATAATCCTGCATTTTTTTTTTATAGTGTTAGGAGTTTTGGACATTCCTTGTTGCCAAAGTTTGTGGGAGATTTTAACTGTGTATCCTGAGGGACTTCACTTCTTGGAGTGGTTAGCTTGTAGAGAATTTTGTGTAGGATCCTTTCAAATTAGCAAGATTTTCAAAGATGTATATATGGAATGTGGAGGGGGAGACTAAAGTTACTTATTGCTTCTCTTTCCTGGAAGGAAACTTTACTCATCTATTCTTTTATCAGTCTTTTCAGTGAAACACTGGATGCCTAGTTTATCTGGTCTTTTCCAGGATACTGCTGTTGCATTTTTCTGCCTATGTAGGTTTCTGTTTCGGCAGCCTTTTAATCCAAACTTCTTACAAGTTTTGATTCCATACAGTGCTGTAATAATGTTGATATTTGCAATCTTGGCCTATATAAAATGTCTGCTTATGCTTTACTGTAGAGCATAGTGTTTTGTGTTTCCTGCAGAACCGTAGTGCTTCTGTAAAGAAGTTCTAGCATTGTTTTTTGTTTTCTACTCTAGCACTATTCCCGATCAAAGAACTCCTGTTGCTTCAACTCACAGCATTAGCAGTGCGACCACACCTGATCGTATTCGTTTCCCCAGAGGAACTGCTAGTCGGAGCACTTTCCACGGCCAGCTCAGAGAGCGACGTACTGCTACCTACAACGGACCGCCGGCTTCTCCCAGTCTGTCCCATGAAGCAACACCACTTTCACAGACTCGAACAAGGGGTTCCACTAATCTATTTAGTAAACTAACTTCAAAAATAACAAGAAGGTAAGCTTCTCAAAGCGGCAATGCAACATTTCCTTTTTATCAGGTAGTAGGCATACCTAGTAGTTCATTGCTTAGGTTATTTTGTCCGCATTCTCTGATTAATGGCCTAACAATTTCTGCAACTTAAAATACCCTGGCTTATGATTTTTTTTGTAGTTCTTTTGGTTACAGAAGCCGTTTGTTTATCCCATTTGATTCAACTGGTAAAAAAGGTGAGACAGCTTGGTCTGTTTTGTTTCTGCTGTCTTCTTCATCCTCATATCTGAGAGGTGCAAATGCTGCAGACCTGAAAACTTTTCATCTCCGTTCAACAGGTGGTCACTCTGACTGCATGGTCTGTTAGTAAATGGCATAAACTAGGATCCCAGCCTTGATATTTAGTGTAGCATTAGAAGCTACAGTTGTATTTCCCAGTCACTTAGGCTATTAATATTTCCAGAATAATCTTGCTGGCAAGACATGAATAGAAATATCACACGTGAAAGGGAAGGGGCAGGAGACAAAAGCTTCTTTTGGCAGTAGCACTAGCACAGGTTATCTTAGGATGGCAACAGTACTATGAGTTCAGCCTAAGTAGGAGTCTAGTCAAACTTCTAAAAATTTACTTCTATTTTGACCTTTAGTTTATGTGCAGATTCTGGTTTTGTTGTGAAGGTGTGTTGGTCTAGTCAAGGTCTAGCTTAAGCAGTTATTGTTCCTGCACTAACAATTCTTATTCTAGTTTCAAATCCATGTGTAATTTTAAATTAGTTCCCCACAAACACTAAAATGGAAAACTACCTGTGTTCCTTCTGTGTTTAAAAACGCGTTTGTTCACGTACCACATACTTGAGACCGCTTTGATATCCTCAGCTCATGTTTGCAGAAGTGAGGGTTTGTTTATCTTTGCCTTCAGATAATCTCCATGCTTTTGTACATTCTTAATCATGAAATTTTTTGGACTGTATCATTCTGATCTTGGCCTGCTCAATTTTGGTTTAGGCTTATATCACATCAGCACCAAGGCATTTATTTCCTGTGTGTTTTGATGACTACACGTGCCACCCTCTCAGAATCCTCTTCATAGTCTCCTATTCCTGCAAAATCATGCTAAGCCAAACTCCAGTTTTTCACAGTTGGCTGATTTCAATTTAGAGAGTGAATTTCTTTAAAAATGTAGAAGTTGTTTCTGTGAAAAATGGAAACACGGCAGCTTAGCTGTTGGTAAATGTTTTACCCTGCTCAGCTCCCTGCCATCTAGCGCTTCCCTGGTGGGTTTATTTTCCTTCTTTTTCTGTTAAGAGACGGAAGAGAAAAAAAAAAATTCAAATTAATCCTAAGAATTAAATTATCTGCTTTTTGTCAAGTGAAATTTTGACCATAGACATCCTTTTGGAACATCTTTCTTTCTGTACTTGTTTGTAATATCCTTACTTAGTGTTCCAAAGGTGGACACTCAAACTGTGAACATGAAAGCTTTTCACTTGTGCTGCTGGAACGTGCCTTTTGTGTTGTGTCGGTCATTTAGGCAGCATTACCTTCGAATTTCAACTTTTGCGATTTTCTCAATGTTTTCAACAATGTGATTTTCTCCAAGTTTTTCTGCAGTACTTTTGACAGTAGCTTAAATTCCATCTGGACTTGATTAAATAACATGCAGTTGTAACACAAGAGGACCTCTTATGGTTGGGGCTTTGTTATAATGGGTGCTATACAAACTAGTAAGGAAGTGGATCATCCCATCAAAGCACACTTATGTCTCATTTGAAATTTTGAAAAAAACTCAAAGCATTTCATTCATTCTATGGGGGATCAGAATCCTTTTGATTGTTAACAGTTGTCTACGCCAGAATATAATGACAACTTCTACCACTACATTAGCTAAATATTTAAGGCAGTTTTTGGTGCAACATGACTGACTTTATGTTGGGAAGGAAGGAAGAAACCTACTTATGAAAATACTGGAGAACTAATTATTAAACTAGGTTATTGATTTTTGCTTTCTATTTGAAATAAATGAAGAAAATAAACATATTTTTATGTGGCCCTGCAGATTATGAGTTTTTAAGTGTTTTGACACCAGTACATATTTTAATTCTTAGTAACTCTGGTGGCATGTTTCCCAGAAAAATTAAGTTTGGAAGTAATAATGCTAAGATTTTTTAGACCCCAAATCATCTGCTTAATGTCAGAATGTATTGAAGTGTAATTTCATTATGCGTTTTAAATGAGATTTTTTTGCATGCTTTACTCTAAATGGCTTTTTTTCAATTTACTTTGTACAAAATTTTTTGTTAATTATTATTTTGGCTTAATTTCTTTTAGAAACATGTCATTCAGGTTTATCAAAAGGTAGGATTTATTTATATTTTAAAAAAAGTGGCTCCTGCAATTAACAACAGATTTGGCTTTCTAGCCTTGGTTTTCTAAACTTTCTGCTGAGAACTAAATACTTCCTTTCTTGAGAAAGAAGCATAGAATAAATCCATTAACTCATGATGATACTTAAGAATCTGTGGCACCTGAATAACAAAGATGCTAAGCATGCCTTGTGAATTCTTCTTTCTTTGATAGAGTTGGTAGTACCAAAGTAATTCTGTTCTCTGTACTAATACACTTAGCATGCTTATGTTTGAAGAATGAGGTGTTTGATAACAATGATGAAAGTTTAAACAAAACATAAGGTTACAAGTAAATAGAGGTAAGTGATGCTAAATTTACACTCTTTGTTTTATGATATTTTATAATGAGTTTGAAGCGTTGTCTGCAGTTGTTACGATAGGAGGCAAACTGAACATGGTTATGAATCTTAAGAGTTTTGTATGGAAGATCGAATGAAGATTCAATGGCTGTGTATTTTAAAACAGGATGCATTTACTGAAGTGAATTGGCAGCTGAAGTGCAAATGGAGCACTTCGCTTATGAACAGAAAGTATGACATCTATGCTGATTTATTAACAAATGGGAAGAGCTCAAAAGTCTGACATTTTAAGCCCAAAAAATTTAATTTGGTTTTGCAATTTGGGGATGAATCGAGGCACTATGTATCTTGTTAGTCCATCATGACTTATGAAAGTTGGTTAGACAATTTTGATCCACAAGTGAATTTCCCATTAGAATTTTTGTAATGCTTTGCTCAGTTGCATCGTATCTTGGAGCTTCTTAAAGGGCAGTACTTTCAATTTCCAGCTACTGATCAGAAATAAGAATACAGCACCAAAACAGATAGTTGTTTTAACTTTCAAAACACAAGGCTAGGCACATGGCTGTAATTTGAAGTTTGTCAGACCATTTCAAAGAAGTACTTAGATGAAGGAGACCTGAGATATGTAAATTGCTTCTTAAATTTGAGGTTGTTATGTACAGTCTAATTATTAAATTTAGTGATGAAATGAGTAAATGCCATTCCACAGTAATAACAATTAGGACTCTCTCAAACTGACTCTGTTTAGAGAGCTGGTGTTGGTTGGCTGTGCTGGCCTTGTCTCAGCTGACATGAGAAAAGCAACACATGCCAAGCGTTAGCTAAGGAAAGAAACCATCCAATGCAGCGTACAGATGAAACTGAGCAGTTTTAACTCAATGAATGTGCATCGTGAGATGGGGGTGCATACCACTTTATAAGAGGGAGCTTTCATCTCCTAGTAGTCACATTCCTTGTAAAACTGTGATTGTGATTTGTGCAACCTGCACAATTGGATGCATATAAGTTTGTTACTCTGCTTCTCTGAAGAAAGGTGAAAAATGCTCTTACGAGTACAGTTTTAACTGAGATTACTGTTCAAATCTGAGACACTTGAAAGGCAAATTTATTAAATATTTTTCTAAAATTTTCCTTTGACTTGAGGCCAGGAATCTTAGGCTGTTGTGGAAACAACTGCTGCAGCTTCTATGAATGTCTTTTGAATAAGAGATTTACACTCTTGCACCACCTACACAGGACCAGTGTGTGCTTTTTAAATTCTGTTTTAAGCATGTGTGGTCTCCCTCCATACCTGGTTGTGAATGTAGATACAAAATGAAACTGAAAATATTGGGGAGGTTGGCAATTCTTTCTTAATTTATATGCTGTGAATCTTACCTAAACTCACCATCTTTGATACTGAAAGAGCTACTGTAGCCCAGTGACATGTATATATCATGTAACATCATTGTAGGGAGCTGAATGAAAGAGGTATTCAGTCACTCCTTTTTAAACTACTGAATTCTTATATTGTACTGGGTACACAGAGGTATAAAATATATATGTGTGTATATATATCTTGTATCATGCACTGTCCTTGCCAATCTGCACGTTGTGGAAGTCTAACTTGTTTTCTGACAGAAAAATCACTTTGTGTTCCAAATTTTATTGCAGCATCTTTTCTCCATTTCCATAAATTGGTTCTACTTCAGCGTCTCACACTTTTTGCTCTTTTTCTGTATCTTTTTAGGCAGTTTTCTTTGTGTTTATTTAGATTTTTAACGGAATATACAAAGATGTAAAGAACAGAAAACACAGCATAAGTCAGAGCAGATATATGGAAGCATTCTTATTTTTGAAAGCCTTTCACAAAGCATAAAGGAGATAGTGTGTAGACATCGCACAACAAATGAGAACATAACTTCTCTAGATGTTTGTTCTGTTCTCGAGTCCAAGGAGTGCCTTGATCTATAAAATCAATTTATATAAAAATACAAGAAAAAAAAAAGAGTTTAGAGCATAAACCAGTAATTTGGAAGTGAAGATTGCATTAGCGCTGAGGAGGCCTCAGGGCTGTGTCTGATTTGCAGACTCACAGAAACAGCGTGGGCAGTACAGTAAGCGACTGTGCCCAAAGCACCGGTGCTGGGCTGCACAACTGAACCGTAACCATGTCCTTCATGAAGGAACTGAGTATCTAGAGAGACTGGCACAGCTCTCCAGAGCACGACACGGTGGTTCGTATTTGGAGGTGCATGTCACTGACTGCAGTTCCTGCTGCTGAATGAACAGAGCACTGATGCATGGAAAAACTGAACAAAGTAAGGATTTTCTTAGAGGCTTCCATGAAAGTGTTTATTATTTCAAAGTGCAGATATTTTGTGAATAATTAGTTTTCTTAGATTTAGACTACAGTGGTTTAGAAACTAAACAGTTTGGCTTAATTTAAACCTAAAAAGGATCTGGGAGCGTCATTAGGGATTTTTCTTCCCACACTTTTCTGGACAGATTCCAGTAAGACTATTGCTGGGGACACGAGTTATGCTCCATTTTTCTACGATCTTTAGCAAGTTGAAAAAAATAATAAATATCTGTAAGTACTTGCTTCTCTTAACAGAGCTGTCGTCCAGTTTGTAGGGACACAGTAGACTCTTTAAAGTTCAAGTACTCCCAGTTCTTCAGTTGAGCGGCATCTTCAAATTTGTTGCTTGCTCTGCTCAGTAAAACAAGCCTTTCCCGGATCATCTGAAAGGTGTGGGTTTGTTCAGTTGGTTTCTGTCCCTCTTACGTACCCCCTTGTCAGCCCTACAGAGTTGTAAAGGATGAGTTCGTGGACTGTATGCCTTACAACTTTTTTTTCCGCCTTCTCCTGCATCCGCTATAGATAAGTAGCACAAGATCTCATGGAAATGACTACCATTGAAAACCCACTTTGAAGTGCTAGAATTAGTTGAGGACTTGTCAGTTGGGTTTTTTTCATTATCTTCCTCGTTCTTTTTTGCTTGTGATGACTTTTCATCGGTCAATGGCAAACATTTCCTAGCAGAGACCCCTTGTACCACATGCTGTGCGGTGCCTGAGAGAGCAGGGATCTGATCAGATGCCATTGTGATAAATGGCTTGTAACTGAGTGACCTACCACTTTAACTGGATTTTTATTGCATTAGCAGCGTGAATTTAGAGCGAGGACCAGGTTCTGCAGCTGATAGGGTGAGTGCTGCCACCATGCTCCTTGTAACGCTAGCACAACCTCCGTTCCTTTGTGACAGGGACTGCGCAGAGTCATCTTACAAGCCTGTTCTCTCACTGCAGCACTCAAAAGGAAGGAAAGGAGGAAATTAATCCCTGTAACACCCCACACAACCTGGTATAAATACTGCTGTGTGTCAAAAAATAAGTTTACTGTCTTGACATTCCTACCCTAGACACCTGCCAAACAAACTGCTCTAATAATTTACTTTATTCCGTTAAGTCATGTAGTAGCTTAGAGTAGGCTTGATAAGAGCCTTATAAAGACACCTTCCCCATGAGCAGAATTAACACTGAGGTGGTACTGCAGTAATGACAGGGTAGAGGAACGTGAATTTCCCTCTTAATTATGCTTGATGATACTGTTTTTTTTAAAAACGGTGGTGATCGGCAATGCAGGAAGGCAGAAAGCTCGAGTATACTCAGATGTGAAAGATGTAGAAATTAATAGGATGGAGATACATCTCGAGAACCATTGGACTTGCCTCTAAACATTTGCTGAAGTGTATAGGCATCTTGTTCTTTTGCTTTGAGGTATTTGGTATTGTTTAAACATCTAATGCCACAGAATTTGATGTGCGTGCAAACACACAGAGTGACCAGACTTGTCTGTAAATAGGTTTTGGTTTTCAAATATATAATTTGTTTTAAATATAGTTATCCTAGAATTAATTAGAAGTTATTATCATTTGGGTGGTACTTAATAAATAGTACAAAAACTTCAATATGCTGTGTAATTTTAGTTAACATCTTTGGCTTTTAGAAGCTCGACCTGATTTAATGAGTTCTACAGTATTAGTACCTTTAAACATACTATGTAAAAATTAGTCCTGGGTCTTTATAAAAACTATAGTTTATAGGCTATAGGTGCTATGTTCCAAACTTGTTCTAACCTGTCAAGTTCTTTACATCTTTGTTGCTTTGTATTTTAACACACCTTTGCTGTGATTGCAATATCTTTTAGCAACTACTTAGATATTGTATATTGTAGTGTAAGATTTGTCTTCTCTTTCCCATTTCCTTTTGCTTCTGCATTCTTTTCAATGAGGCTCCCAACTGAATATGAGAGGAACGGGAGATTTGAGGGCTCAAGGTGAGGGTAAAATTTTTGTTTAAAATGTTACTTAGGTGAGTTTCTCCCCGTGATTATGTGGCATAGTGGCTTCAGGCAGCAGCTTTTGTTTCGTGTAAGGCTTTGAAACTAAACAAAGAAGCGTTTCTGTCTGCAAAACAGCTATTAAAGCTCTGACTGACTTGGTTCTAAACTTTCATCTTTCCTGTTGCCTTATCCCTTGTGTGTTTCTTTTTCATTGTAGTCGTTATAATTTGCTCTTGTCTTGTAGCTCTGTAGGTGAGCAGTCTCTAGTGAGGATGCAAACATGCGGGATAACCACTGAAGGGTGGTAGGATATTTCTTATCTCCAAAATCACAGATCACAATGTATTTCTTGTTACAGTCTTCAAAAATCTGCATATTAAAAAAAACCAAAACACTACTAGAAATGATCAAACTTGTGCTGGTTCTGCCACGTGTTTTCAAGTAGAAAAAGCTTTCTAAAAATAAGCATTGAGTAGAAGTTTGTTCCCTCTGCCTGCTTGGAGCCTTATTAAATTAAGCCTTCAAAGCAAGTCCTCTTCAATTTGTTTGCTGATTTTTATAACATCTGGTAAAACACGTAGCTGGATTTGACAGCATAACTCAATGACTCTTGCAGTTTTTAGAAGCCTTTCTAATAGAAGTTAAAATTATTAAATAGGCTATCTTTGAGAAATACATTTATTTATTTTTGAGCTTGCCATCACTTTTTATTTAACTTTTTCATAATTGCCTGCCTCATGGTGATTGAAGAAAAGCTCTGTAACCTGAAATTCATTGCCAAGTATTTTAAAGAGCAGATTGACATAATATTGTAAATTGAACTTCGAAGCTCAGTATGAGACCTTAAACTGCATGTTTCAGGGTCAGTTAGGTTAGGCTTTTTCAGAAAATATTTCAGCATGACAGTCAGTATGTTTAATTCTCTTGTCCTGAGGACAAGTAAATTTGAAGAGGCGACTGACAGTGTGCAAATATTCATAAAGCAGATCTTTTATGTTTTTATGTTCCTTATTCTTTAGCTGCGTGACTGCTGATTTTAATTAAAGTAGAAGCAGCATTGCAAACTAGAAATTTCTGGAATGATTGTTTTCTTTGTCCTGTATAACTTTATTTATCTTTGCCAAGGAATAAGATTTTTTTTATTGTTAAAGGAAGTGTTGCAGACTTGGGAAATGCAGACTGGATATTTTGTGCTTTCTCTCTTAAAACTGTGACAGGAGTAGTAACCCTCTTACTTGTCGTCTTTGCTAACAGTGTTGAGGAGGTGTCTCACAGTGATTTCCAACTCTTTCCTGCATTTCAGCCTCAAAGGCAGTCAGCTGCATAGGTTGTAGCAGTAGAAGATTTCATCGCTTTACCTGTGTCAGTCATTGATATTAAACTTGGAGACGAAATATGTGCCCCCTGTTGAAGCTAATGCGAGTAGCCTAAAACGTGATGGGTCTCTAGTGATCATCTCAAACACATACCAGTGCCGGACGGCTGGAATGAGACTGAACTGGCACAGAACTGGGTGGCATGTTGGCCATAGCACAGTAGTTAGGTGACCCTGGTCCTGCTGTCCTTCCTCCTGCTTTAAACTAACAACAGTGGGACTCCAGTGGCTGGTCTTCCACGTTTTGCACAGGAGGAGGTACAGAGGAACCCCCAGGACAGGCGTATGAGTGGGCACCTCTCACGAGCTGGCACTCCCACAGGCTGGGCTGAGCACCCTTTTGTCACAAGTCACTGCTGTTTGAATGTTCCAGAAACTTCTAGCGCAGAGCTGGTGTTTCAGCTGTTCACGTGGCCCAAGAATAGGGGTTTGAGCAGAACCTGCCTTAAAATTGAGTCCTAGGTGATGCATGTAGCTCTACCTCTGCAAGGTCATTTTCCTCATGCTCCTGACTCTAGTGACTTCCAGTCCTGTCACCTGTCATATCGTACCGTTGTTGACTGTCTGTCCGGCAGCTAGGAAGGTGAGGCATTGCTCACAGTCGGAACCTCTAGATGCTGTTCTGATACCAGTAGTGTGCATTGAGTGTTTGCTTCACTAACATAAAATGTGGAGGAGATAGCTAGCCCTGCTAACTAATAAATACCTGTCTTTCAGCCGCAATGTAGCTGTGGATCAGAAGGATGAGAACAAGGAAGCCAAGCCTCGGTCACTGCGTTTTACCTGGAGCATGAAAACCACCAGCTCCATGGATCCCAATGACATGATGAGGGAAATACGAAAGGTCCTGGATGCCAATAATTGTGACTATGAACAAAGGGAGCGTTTCTTGCTTTTCTGTGTCCATGGAGATGGGCACGCAGAAAACCTTGTACAGTGGGAGATGGAGGTGTGTAAACTGCCAAGACTGTCCCTAAATGGAGTTCGCTTTAAGCGGATATCGGGAACATCCATAGCTTTTAAAAACATTGCTTCCAAAATTGCCAATGAGTTAAAGCTGTAACAAGGAAAATAGTTACGTTGTAAATTAGTTAGCAATTTCAAGTGTTTTTGAGAATTCCAATGGAAATGTATAGAATAACATTTAGGCAATAACTTCTGCATCCTTCTGAATAGTGATATTAAAAAAAAAAAGCTGCTGAGCTGGGAGGGAGAGTTGGACTTTTTTATAAGTGCACTACAGCATTAAAGTTGCCTACTATGTAAAATATTACCCCTTCTGCTTTATTTCCATTGCTCCATTTGACAACAAGTTGAAACCCAGAATATTTTCATTTAAATATGCCTCCTGTTTGTGTGGACGTGTGAATGTACAGTATGTGTGTATAATATATAAAGTATTATATGTAAACAATTCATTTACAACATCAAGCTGTACCAGTACCTCTTTTTGGGCTAATTTTGGTGCTAAAAATTGAAATGGCCAAGGAGGAAACACTTGAGTTAATAGCTTAAAAAACTGAAGCGATAACCAGTAAATGCAGGTTTACAGTTCACTGCTGTGTTAAGAAAAAAAGTGTGTGAAGGGTTTGGATTTACGGTTGTGAACATTATTAGTCCTGTTTCCTAAGTAGATCTCATGAGATTATTAAAAATTCACTTTTACTGAGTAAGTCTTGCATTATATTTTGCCCACCTATTTATTATTTAAGTCTGAATCAAATTTTAAAAATGTAGTTGATTTGTGCATTAAAATTTGGGTAAACACTTCCATTCTTATGCTTCTGCTAAACTGCTAAAGTTGTATCTTTGTCCTTTTGGCTTATGAGCATTGATTGCAGCTAAGAACACTTTTCTGTTTTCCACCGTTCCTCTGCAGAACGAGGCGGTTTCAAAGGATGTGCTGAATAATGACTAGTGACTTTTTCTTTCAGACCAAGTTCTCCATATTAGACTAAGTCAGACTGATGCAAAGCACAAAAGGACTCTCAAATAACAACCATATTTTGATGCGAGCTGCCATGTCTGAGTCGGTGCCTTTCTAAGGTTTGCTGCACTTGGGACAATATGGTCCTTCACATTCTGGGTGCGCACACTATTGAAACCCAAAAGTGGGAATCAAATTGGCTACTGATCTCTTCTGTTGTAATGTCCAACTTGCTAAGCTACAGCCGTAGGCAGCAGCAGTTAAAACTTTTCCTTGTAGCTCTCTTCGAGTGAGCTTCCACTTGGCTTTGGTTGTATTGCTTTTGATGGCTTTATGCTAGTTGTGTCCTGAGCTTCTGCTGCAGAGGGAGTCCGCTGTCACTCCTTAATGTGCAGTGTGGAAGCCTGCCCTTGATGAACTCTGGTGGCCAGCTAGCTTTCTGTAGGACACAAAACTGCTCTGAGATGGTCGCTGGTTTTTAACCATCACTGTGGTGAGCTGGCTTTTGATTTTGGAAACTAGAATGAAGGTATTTTTTTCATGCATTGTTTCCTACTGATGCTCAGTTTATTTCATCAAGGACTTATGTAGATAATACCCTGAATTATCTACCTGACTTTTTGTATTAATGTTTTATGGTTATATTTCAGTGAAGCACTTAAGCATGTACTTAACATGTGCTTTAAACTGGAGCCTAAATTTGCATTTTAAATTTGCAATGAGCTAATAGTTATTCATAGTACACAGTTCAGATTTGACCCGAGGTGAAAATGCAAAGTCCTTAATATTTTACAAGTTAGTTCTTGTGATCTGTAGTCTGTGAAGGCAGCAGACTTCCCCCTTTCCCTAAGCATTGGTATTGATTATGCTAGTTTAAAGGGTAACCATAGTTGTTAAACGTAGTCAATATTCCTGAATTTGCATTTTATTCTCTGTATATTCTGTATCACACCATAGCTTGAGAGCTCCAGGTGCTACTGGAGTTCAGTTGGCTTTCAGTGTTCTGCCCATGCCTGTGCTGCTCGATATGGGTTTTTCCACGAAAACTCCATTTTGTAATAGCAATAAGACATTTCAGGGCAGTCATTGTATTTTCTCAGGTGAATAGTCACCTAACCTTTCACTTCTGACGTTTTAAGCACTCCTCCAAATGTATTTTTTTCATCCGGCAGTGCACTTTGTTGTCTGAACTGAAAAAGTGTTCTGATAAATGATGTAAATCTGTATTCGATGGAAGTTCCAAAAGGTTTCATATTAAATGTTTTCTGAAATACTCTCTTTCTACTTCACCTGTTAAGTATCTAATTGTTTCAAAAAAAGTGCACCGGTATCATACTTATTTAAAGTTTCTACTTAAGTTTTTTTTTTTTTTTAAGTGTTCTCGAAAGGTTCTTTCAGAGTAAATCTGCATTTGAGGTATTTAAAAAACCAAGCTTACTGTGATCAGAAACAGATTTTTAGCAGTTTCCTTCCCAAATGTGTGCAAAATTACCAAGTTGCAAGAATATACCCTTGTTTCTTTGGCACACTACATGCTTACTGCTCCACATCTCTAGGAGTTGCCTGGAAAGGAAAACTGCTTTCTTCTGCTCATCAAACCAAAGACACACTTCTTGCCGAATATGGGCCTTTTAGTCGTTCCTATTCCTTGGGGATCTGTGTCGGTTTATCAAAACTGCTGCTGATACAGCTCTGCAGAACTACAGCTGTTTTTTCTCTCTCCTTAAGAGACAAGCTTTAGAAATGCTCAAAGGTCAGTATGTGGTGAGGATATAGCAGCAGGCCTGGGTGTTTCGAGACACGTCTAGCAACCGAGAAGTGGTTTTACAAAGTGGCATGACTGTAACTACTGGTCCAAATGGTGTGTTGGGGGGTGTTTGTAATGGGCTTGTGACCCAAAGGTTTGCATCACCAAAACCCATGTCATCCAGTTTGGAATGAAGTCTCTTGGTTTCTGGGTCTGGCAGAAAAAATGTCATTAGAGTTTGGGCTCGGGGAGGCAGATTGCTTCAAATTAAAGGTTTTAGATGTACATTAAGAAACAAAATCTGAACATGGAGCAGGAATAAACAACTTCAGATAAACTTTCTCATGCAAAGCTTTCCTGTACTTGGACTTTCTAAAACACTTTAGTCTGTTTTACCTCTTCAGAAGGTCTTGGGTCCCCAACCATGTTGAGGAAGAAGTAGAGAGAGGTAAGTTAGAGGAAAAGCAAGTCGTGCTAGTCTCAAGTGTTTCACATGCTACTTTTATTCAGGCTACAGCATCTGGTCCCATCTGGATGTGGGTTCAAAGATGTTTAGTAGAGAGTTGGGCAATCTTGAAATTTCACTGTTATGCACCTTTTTCTCGTGTATAACAGTGAAATTTCAAGATCAAATGTAGTGAGATCCTGTATCCCAGTTTTTTTTAATCGCAGCATTTTTCTTGAAGATAAATTAGGTTATTTCAAAAAATAATTTGAAATTAGTATCAACATGTTTATCTTAAAGAAATTAAGTCAGGTTCAGAAGTCATCCTAGTCATTTGGCGAGATTTTAGCAGATCTGGGCTTCAGAGATCTCCAATTCAGTTAAAACCTCAGCTATACGTGGGCCTATTAGGGTAATGGGCAGAGGCTTTTAATCAGCCTTTCCCACAGCTGCTGCGTCATGCACTGTGTTGTGGATTGCAGTTAATTAGGACTGTAGCCAACCCAGAGAACTGTTTTCTCTATTAAGCCCTGGCCTGGAGCAGTGGTACGCTCCAGCTGCTGTGAGTTGAAGTCCACTTGGTCGTGCTGGTTTCAGGCACCTCACGGGGTGTAGACGGAGGCCACCTACAAACCAGTGGCTTTCTCTGTAATTCAAGGGTGGGGTGGTTAGGTGTTTTGCACTATGCATCCTCTAATCAGCTATCTAAGACCCTGTCTTTTCTTTATAACCTAAAGAGTTGAATATTTAGAGAATCTTGGTAGTAGATGGCATTTCTACTATTTGGGAGGTTAGCAATGATGTAAAATTTTGGTTTCTAATTGACATTGCAGATGTCGAGGAAATATTAAATACTGTTTTGGAAAGCACACTGTAGGTTAATATGTTGTTTTAAACGCATAGATTTGCAGTTTCCCTTATTTCCAACTGCCAATATAAGATTATTTTTTGTAAGCCTTCACATAAAAGCCCCCTGATTCTTTCCAGTAAAGACAGGTTCACATTATTACAAATCACCAGTGCTGCCACTTAACCCCCTATAATGTGTGGCTGTGAATTCCACCTTTGACTGGAATTTTTCTCTCTGGTAGCAGTGAATCGTTTCATTGATTTCATCACTGACTGTTACTCCGTTCCTTCAGAGAACAAGCTGTAATCCATTGGAAACATCCATAAGTTTTGGATAAAAGATCAGCTCTGTCCCTGGAGGTGTTCAAGGCCAGATTGGATGGGTCCTTGGGCAGCCTGATCTAGCGGGAGATGTCCCTGCCCATGGCAGGGGGGGTGGAATTGGATGATCTTTAAGGACCCTTCCAACCCAAATTGTTCTATGATTCTATGATTCAATTAAGATTTTTTTCAAGTCACAATTCATACAAAAGGCCAATCAGAATCCTGTGTTACAGCTGCAGTAACTGCTGAAAGCAAAGTCCCAGGAACCCAAAGTAGTAACTGTTTGTGTGTGGGCTTCTTCCTTCTGACAAAGTAAAGAGCAGGGAAAAGCTAACTGTCACTCAGGTAACTAAATGAGGTTGTGTTCCTGTTTCTGCTTATCTTTTTCCTGTGCTACTAGGTCGTGCCTCCAAGCCAAGGGGCTGGATAAAATGTGCAGAATCACAGAGGAGCAGTCTCTTCATGCAGTGCTTCTCAAGTTTAGTGTTGCATTTCAAGCAAAAGAATTTGAAAGACCTTTAACTAGTCTTTTTTAGTTTTCTAAGAATACTCTAACCTTTGGTGCAGACAGTGGGCTCTCATTCCAGCAGTAATTGAAAACAAGCTGTGTCAATACTGAGACTATGAATCCCATAAGTATATGTGCACAGATGTATTCAAGGTGTAATTGCTAGCTGAGAGTTCACCCTCACTTACAAGTGCTGTTAACACTTTGCAGTAGTTGCAACTTAGCAGGTAAGATATTTATTGCAGGAAAAAATGCTTTTGGTTGTTTGGTTTTTTTTTTTTAAATGTGTGTTGAGCGTGTGGAACTGTGTGTTCTGAGACTTGGATGTAAAATTGATGCACAGTGGCCATGGTTATGGTTGCTGTGGGAACCACAGCATTGAATTCTAAGGCAGAGAAATGTTGCATTTCTCAGTCATCCCATTAATACCCTTAGGTTGTTATTCAATAATATCCTTATGGAATTAAGGGCATGAAAACAAAATATTCATACAGCTCATGCTTCCTTGCACCTGCTGGTCGCACTGAAAGTATTAGATGAATAAAAATCAGATACTCAAATATCTCACTGTGAAAATAATTCTGTTAATGCATATGAGGATGCAAAACTGGAAAGTAAAATGGTGCTGCCTTTGCAGTCACATGCATTTGAATCATTTGCACATCTCAGGATAAAGCCCTGTTTGCTTGGGGATGTCTCTTATGAAGACCTCAGCTCCGCATGAGCACTGGAGTCAAATACAAGCAGTGAAGTGTTTCTAAGCATAGATTTATTTCCCCTCCCAGTTTACCCAGCCAAAAGGCAGCAAGTGAAGTGCTTTCACGTGTTTCCATATAGATGGAAAAACCCACCAGCCTGTTAGGAGCTTGGAGACACTTAAAAAGCCTGTGTTCTAATTGTCCTGTGTCTGCGGTTGCAGAATGTTGGGTCCCTTCTGCAAGGGAGGGTGAACTGCAGTGTGTGCAGTGGCCACAGGATGTCTCTCGAATGCAGAAACACAGTTCTGGTTGGTGTTAGTCTAGAGTATTTTTAGGACAGAGCTCCAAAGATCACCTGCTGCTCCATGCAGAGCAATTTCTCGTTGGTTAATGGTATCATCCACTTGGACAACTTCTGTCTTCATGGTAAAAGCATTAAGGAGAAAAATGTCCACAGGATACTGATGCAAGTTGTGTATTTTTCAGGCTGAAAAATACCCTAATGCTGTGTTCAACCTTCCATTATGTTTTATTGTGTTTATAGCTGAGATGTTGTTACACAGCCTTTAGCTTTGCCATGGAATAAAACCTTTTTACGCTTCTTTGTTAAGCTTTGTTAGGTCTTTTCTCCCATAAAATGACCATGTTGGGCAGCAGGCTTTTCTGCTGGGAAGGACAGAAGTAATACTGAATATTTTCTAGCTTTTTAGAGAGTAAGAATCATTGCTTTCCTGTTTGGGTATTTAATTACTGAAGATATTTTGCTGTTCATCCTTCAATAATCAGTCTAATCAAGGCTGTAAATTGCAGTCAGCCCTTCCTAAAATAATCCAGGATCACTTGCCATTTATATTTCAGTGTATTAAGTAACTCTCTAAAGCTTTATGTCTGGCATTTTCCATGCCTACAGTCTGTTTTAATCTTCAAACAAAACTTGTTGCTTGTGTTTCGAGTAGGCAAGAAGTGAAACTTCCTTATTTGCTCAGGGTTTCTTTCAAGTTACATATTTTGCTGCAGCTTTCACTTTTATTGTAATCAAAGTTTTGTCTTTGGAGGGTTAATAGTGAGTGGTGCTAACGTTTATTGCTGGAATGTTTGGATTCAGCAAGTGGAAATGGAGAAGCTATTTATTTCAGTTGATCTCGGGCTTCTCTGTTGTCTTTCTATGAAAGAGCCCTGCGGCTTGTCCTTTCCTTCCTGCAACTCCAGGCAGCATCAACTGCTGCCAAGCCCTTTTCTGTGCCTCCCAAGGCGATGCCCGGACGTGCTGATTGCAGCGGGAATCGTGGTGAGGGACGTGCACTGTGCACAGCTACACGGTGGGAACAACAAAAGCACAATTTTGCTGTGGGGAAGTTCTGTTCCTCATTGCCAAACTGGAAGCAGCCACTAGAGCAAATTTCAGCATCTAAAACTTGTTGCTTTCTCTTTATCTCCAGAGATGAGCCTTGGCTGAACCCTTCGGGCTGGACACTTCTTCAACATGAAGTCCACATTCGAGGGACAGATCCTTTTTGAGGTCTCCTGTAGTGTCAGAGCTCCGTGAATCTCTCCAGACCGGGTCTATAACTGCCCTTCTGGCTAGAGAAGGAGTACAAGTGCTCCGGGATTTCCTCAGCATTAAGTTCCCAAAGTGATTCTGCAGACCTGGAGGGCAGTTGGGCTCAAGGGCATGCAAGACTGTCATGAACGGTTAAATTTAGAGCAGCCCCTAGGATGAGGGGCATGGGGAGCCTTCTCTTCTGGATGACTTCAGTTCCTAGGTGCTTTCCAGATGTCTAGTTATGGCATAAATCACCTCACCAAAATGCGCACTGGATTAGGTGTGTGCTCTTAACATGTGCAGGGCCTGCATGTGGTGGGCAACACATTCCACAACAAAGTGCCCCAGAATGGAGCTGTGGGGGCTCTTTACTGAATTAATGAGAGAGACTGCCTTGTTATGACTTTTCAGGGCACAGTCTGCTGCCACTGTGAGGTCTTCATGAGCAGGAGGAAAAGCTTGTCCTGGTCATGTTGCTGTAGGGAACTGTGTCTCTTTTTCTCGCTGGTGGCCCTTTGGTTCTGCTTGAGAGGCACTAAGAAGATTATTGCAAAGTCTAAAAGGTGAGATAGTCGGAGTTTCCTCAGTGGAAGAGGAGGAGCTCAGTGAGCACAACCCCAGTTAGCAATTAGTCTGGATGGATTTGTGTCTGGTCTTTGTGTCTCTCCCATTTCCCATACCACCTCATGCTGTATTCAGTGGTGCAAACAATTCTTGTGGTAAAGATACAGCTTACAGAGACTGCGTGGAAAAACCTGTTGCTCCTCTGAGCTCTGTTTTCAGGGGACTTGCAGGGACATTTGTCTCCTTTCCATCCACCGACCCTGGTTGAATCTGGCCTGCAGGTTCAGCGGCTACGAGCGGGATGGTTTGGGTGAACACGAGCACAGGCGCTCACACGCAGTACGTGGCTGCATAAAGGCTTGTTTCTCCGGGAAACCAGCCTAAAACCATGACAGTTCACAGAAGGGACCAGATCCGCTGATCAAGTGGCAGCTCTCCTTAAAAGGTCACTTATCAGGTCAGAGCTGTGCTTGGGGTGGATCCTTATGGAATAGGGATGAATTCTGCTGCACACAAAAGGGAGCTGAGCTCTAGTCTGTGCACCTAGTAACTTGGGCAATTTAAAATATCAAAGGCTGTCACACCTTGGCTGTGACTATTTTACATCTGGCTAATTCTGCTGAGGAAGCAGGGAAACGTGGAGCCACCTTTGCAAAGCAGTGAAAGCAAAAGCAGTGACAAAAGCATTCGTCAGGGATAAAAATAAAAAGGAGGGCTGAGAGCCAAGATTTATGGGGGGACATGCTGTTTGTTTAACCAGCATCCAGCATCTCTCATTAACTTACTGTTACCTCTGCCTTAGCCTTTCCTTCTGTCATACAGCGACATGTGAGAACAAAGAATGTTTCATCCATGCCTTGTTTTGTCACTTCGATGATGCCTTTTTCCAGTTTTCTGTCTCAAAAGCGGTAGCATTCTGTGTTTCACTGTAAAGCCGAGTTTCACTGATGTAGCAGCTAAGTTTGAGGAAGATAGAGGATAAAAACAAGTCCTAAATTTGGATTGAATCAAAGATAGGCAAAAAAAAATTGAGATAGACCAGCTGAACCTCTTCCTCACTTATCTTCCGGTACTCTGTGGGAAGCCACTTTCAAACTGAATCAAGGTCTCCCACAGAATCACAGAATAACCAGGTTGGAAGAGACCCACCAGATCGTTGAGTCCAACCATTCCTACCAATCCCTAAATCATGCCCCTAAGTACCTCATCCACCCTCACCTTAAACACCTCCAGGGAAGGTGACTCAACCACCTCCCTTGGCAGACCGTTCCAATGCCTAGCCACCCTCTCTGTGAAGAATTTTTTCCTTATCTCAAGCCTAAATCTCCCCTGGCGGAGCTTGAGGCCATTCCCTCTCGTCCTGTCCCCTGTCACTTGGGAGAAGAGGCCAGCACCCTCCTCTCCACAACCTCCCTTCAGGTAGTTGTAGAGAGTAATAAGGTCTCCCCTCAGCCTCCTCTTCTCCAGGCTGAACAACCCCAGCTCTCTCAGTCGCTCCTCATAAGATTTGTTCTCCAGCCCCCTCACCAGCTTTGCTGAGAAGAAAATTTGAGACCTTCTTAAACTACTCTGCTTACGTCTAGTGATGGAGAGCTTTTGTTGTCCATCGGACTGCCTACACCCATCACGGCAGCCAGAAAGAGATCTAACTTGAGACTTGGGAAAGTCTGACTCGTACTCTTCCTGCCTCGTGACGGACACTCGTACGTGCTGCAGCGCGAGGCCAGGACCTTCCCTTCCTCTTTCGCACAGCAGCCAGCCCGGCCCATGAGGAAGGTCCTTCAGAGGAAAGCCAGCAGAAGAGCATCCAGCCTGCCAAAGGAGAAGTGAGTTTAGCAACTAGACAAGAAACCAGGGCTCCGAAGTGTCCTGATCCCAACCCAGCCTGCATTTAGACCAGAAAAGAGAAATGAATCCAGCCGAGACAGGAAGAAGCTTTTTTTTAGAATTGTAGAATCACCAGATTGGAAAAACTCACCTAATCATCGAGTCTAACCATTCCTATCAAACACTAAACCATGTCCCTCAGTGCCTCATCCACCTGTCCCTTAAACACCTCCAGGGAAGGTGAATCAACCACCTCCCTGGGCAGCCTCTGCCAGTGCCCAGTGACCCTTTCTGTGAAAAATTTTTTCCTTATGTCCAGCCTAAACCTCCCCTGGTGGAGCTTTAGGTCATTCCCTCTTGTCCTGTCCTTGTCATGCCTCTGGGGAGCCTGAAAGTCTATCAAATCCCCACCATATGGAGCTGTTATCTGTTAGAAGTGGAGCTAAAAAGGGCTGTTCATCTCATTGACAGCTCTGCTATGGATGAAGCGTGGCCGCCCGTGTCAGCTGGACCAGAGATGCTCTGTGCACGTCCCAGGTCGGGAGCTGGTCAGTGTGAGCTGAAGCCTCCCTGGCTCAGGGACTCTGTCAGTCTCGCCACCGCCGCTAAAGGGAGCAGCAAGATGTTTTGTCAATCCCTTAGCCAGCAGCAACCCAGGAAAACCTCAAGTGTTGGCTCTTGCTTAGACTGTCATATGCTTGAATTCAAGGGAAGTTTTCTCCCTTGTCAGAGGAAGAGAGAAGCTGCCCTCTGGTTTGGTGCTAGATGAGAGCATCATCACTTTCCCTCCTTGCAGTTCTTGGTCTGTCTGCCTGTGGGATGTGCCTCCTGCCACCGTCCTTCTCTCTTGGGGAGCTCCTCCTTACTTGTGAGGTGCTACAGAGATGTCCCCAGAGGATCTAAGAAGGAGTGCTTGTTATTAGGAAGGACAGGTCTCTCAGCTGGGAGCAGGCAGGGCTGGAGTGATGTGTTCCCAGAGCAGGATCAAGACAGAAGTCTGGAAGAACAGTAGTTATGGAAATAATAATAACAGTGACAATCAGAAGAGGTGGGATGGAGCTCAACACAAAGACAACACAACAGCTGAAGCAGGCATCTGTTTCTGTGGAAAGAATTATCTGCTGCTGTAATGAGTACCTCTCCTTGCTGTTGAGGAGCTGGGAGGAGAAGACAGGAGGGATGGGGTGTCTTGGCACACTGTCAGCTAGACCTGGCTGTGCCTGAGCTAAAGGCAAAGCTCAGTGCCTTGTTGTGCAAGTAGGAAAAAGCAAGGATGCTCTTTTTTTGTTTGCTGCTCTGGAGCAATGGCAGCTACAGCTTTTGTAAACCTCTGGGTCAAGTTGAACATCAGTGGGGTGAACACAGCAGCAGAAACTCTAAAGCTCTGTAGGAAGCATAGAATCACCAGGTTGGAAAACACCCATTGGGTCATTGGGTCCAACCATTCCTATCAAACACTAACCCATGCCCCTCAAACACCTCCAGGGAAGGTGAATCAACCACCTCCCTGGGCAGCCTCTGCCAGTGCCCAATGACCCTTTCTGTGAAAAATCTTTTCCCAATATCCAGCCTGAACCTGCCGTGGCAGAGGTTGAGGCCATTCCCTCTTGTCCTGTCCCCTGTCACTTGGGAGAAGAGGCCAGCTCCTTCCTTTCCACAACCTCCTTTCAGGTAGTCGTAGAGAGCAAGGAGGTCTCCCCTCAGCCTCCTCTTCTCCAGGCTAAACAACCCCAGCTCTTGACCCTGTTAAGCCTCGTGGACTCTGAGGTGACAGGAGGGACTGTTTGTGGTTTACAAGAGGTCAACCCCAAACTGCAGCATCTCATGGTGGCACCGGGTTTGTGGCCAGCAGATGGCTGATCTGGAAATACAGCTCCAAAGAGGAGTGGGGGCTCTCTGCAGCTGCCTGCTGTGGAGTCAGTCTGGGTTGGAAGCGGGATGCAGTTGGAAGTATCCAGATCCTGGACGGTGAAGTGCTGGGCCCTGCCTGCTGGCACCATTCAGTCAGGGCTGGTGATAGAATCACAGAATCACCAGGTTGGAAGAGACCCACCGGATCATCGAGTCCAACCATTCCTATCAAACACTAAACCATGTCCCTCGGCACCTCATCCACCTGTGGTGATGGTGGCAGCCTTCACCACCAGGCAAGATAACTGTCCCAGAGCCCAGCTCAAATCCAGCTGGGCGCTTGGGTTCCCAGGAGTGGGTGCCCTGCCCACCCCCTGTGGTGGAGCTTGTCCTGCAAGACCTCGTGGGACCAGGGCTGTGTCCTCCTCCCCTGGGCTTCCTTCTTGCCAACTGCTGAGGGATGTTCAGGCTCGGAAAGCATCACTCAGACATGCAGGTCTTGCAAGCCCCCGCTGTGGGGAAGGCTGCCCCACGGAAGCACCACCCCAGCTGTGGGGTGAGGGCTCAGCTCTGCTGGAATCACCCCCAACTGCACTGGCATCACCCTGCCGTGTTTTGCAGCTGCACTGTTCTCAAATATACGAGCATCCCCAGACAGACGCGAGGTCCTAGTGTGTCTCTGCCAAGGATTTCTGCCGGGCTGCTGCTTCCAGCCTGCACGCGCATCAGCCCAGCCAGAGATTAAACAATATCCTTTAATAGGAACAGATGGGCACCAACCTCTAGCTCGGGGAGAAAAGAGCAATCCCCATTCAGAGCTCACGTGCAGGCACCACGGGGGGACCGGGATGCCCTGATTTGGAAGTCTCTTGCTCTACCCAGCTACTCGAAGGGCAGCCGTTCTCTGTGCTTGGGCCAAGGGAGATTTTTTTATATTCAGAAGATTCTTTGCTTGCTTATCCTGGAGGGGAAATTGAAAGATGCCAGCTTGCACTCCCAGCCTCTGGCAAACGTGTCTTTGACCTACAGCAGATACAGAACTTAAAGCACTGGCTTGTCAGAGCCTTGGTGGGGCCAGGGCTGGCTGGTGCTGCCATTTAAGGGGCTCCAGCCGTGTCGCTGATTAGACAGTGCTCTCCCCCCTGGCCTTACCGTGCTGCCTCGCTCCTCAAAGGCCACCCTGGGGTCCTCCTGGGGGGGGATCCCCTGGGAAAGGGGCTGCTGAAATGCTTGCCAGCATAACCAGGAGCCGTGTTTAAAAATAAGCTGAGAAAAGAGCCAAGCTGGAGGGGCATTGCTCGTGTTTCCATGAGAACAAGGGAACACACTCTGCTGGGGCTGTACCGATACAACCTTTATTTCTGACCCCACTTCTGCCCTGCAAGGGGATTTCTTCTCAGCTCTTCCCTGCTTTTACACTCTTTCCTTATTGAGACTCCTTCGGGTGGACTCTCACTGTGGTTCCGTTCCTGCTTTCTGCTGTTCCAAGCTATCCAGTGGTGGCAAAGCCCCCTCCTGCCACCACCAGCGCCCCAGTGCGTGGGGCATGAGAGATCCCACAGCCCAGAACAGCCAAAATGTGGAAGGCAAAGCACAGCACCTAAAACGAGGGGCTGGGGCTGCAGGCCAGGAGTGAGCTGTGTTTATTCCAGGGGTTTCTTGCCACTCGCTGCTTGGGTCACAGCAAGACTCTGCCCTCAGCTGGGTTGGAGAGGGTTGACCTCTTTGGTGACATCCCCACATCAGTGGGGGGTGACGTGTGGGGGAGAACAGAGTCTCCTGATGCAAGCGGAGCACAAAGCTCTTCACCTCCAATAATGTGCTTTTTGCAGTCTTTTCCGTTCCCAAGAGAAATGCTGCAGGAATTTTCTATTTCTGCAGGAGAGGCGCAGGGGAGAGGAAGGGTTGAGCTCTCTCAAGACCTTTGTACTTTATTTTTACTTTTGTTGGTGGTTTGGTTTTTTTAAATCTGGATGAAAGGACAGACTAAAAAGGGCATGAAAATGAAACCCAACTCATTGGGACAAAAATACTTGGTTGAAATCCTTGCCTGGGGTTGTGAGCGAGTTTGTGCCTGAGAGAGACGCTCAGCTAAAGGAGGATTCTGCATTTCAAACCAGGCTTCTCTTTTTGCTATATTCCATCTGGAGAAGACAATGACTAACCAGGTTAACCCTCACCTCTGAAGAGGATAAATGGGAAGGCAGAGGACTATGTCCAAGAGTTGCCTCAACCACCCTCTCCCCAGCAAATCTGCTTCCCCTGCCTCATGAAATGGGGCTAACGATACTCTCTGAGGGCCAGTTAAAAGCCTGCATGATGCTCTGCAAATGCAACATCACGTAAGCACAAAGGACTGTTAGCACTAAGCCTTGTGTAAGCTGAGGGAACGGTCTTGTTTTCTTTTCCAAGAGAGACTTTGGGGGTTCACTTTTGTAGCTGCCCTGGGGGTGTCTTTCTTCTGGGTTAGTGTCATGTTCCCCACGTCCGCCCCACAGAGGTAGCAGAGGACTTTTCTGCCTTAGAAAGGAAATAAAATAATGACAAGCTTTCAGCCACTTCTATAACATGCTTTAGCTGCATGCTTCATGCAGAGTGTAAGTGCCATCACTTAAACTAAATATATATGTATTTAATTTTCTCGTCTTTTTTTCCAAAGATCCCATGATCTCCGTGTGGCTCAATAATTGTCCCTCACCACAGGCTACCTTTTTCTGAAAGGCTCATTTCCACATCCCAAAATATATCTCGCAACAGCTCCTTTAGAAACTGCAGCCGCTGTCCCCTGGGCGCCAGCGTGAGCCCAGGCTCTCCGCCACGGCTGCCTTGCCACTGCCATCCACAATTACCTCTGTCAGCACTCCAGGAGTTTTCTCAGTAGGGTGGGAGGACAAGAAAGAACATGTTGAGAAACAGCAAACGGAGAATTATGAGCCAAGTTCAAAGATTAGTGGTTGGTTTATTAGGTTTTCCCCTAAGCTCAGTATTAAGCAATGCTAAATGACCCACACAAAAATCAGAAGGGAGGATTAATAAAGTCTTCACAGTGGATGTTTGTGTTTGAAAGTGTCATGGGACTGAGTGCTGGCAAACAAAAAAGTGCTTCCCTCCTCAATGGTACCCACTGAAAGATGTTTCTTAGCATCTCAAAAGTTGTTTTACCTTTCTTCCTAGTCCTATGAGTTGTTTCGTTAACTGTTCCCATGTCCTTTCAGCCTCAACTAGCTCTTGGGTTTATAAATGTATTCCACTGTTTCTCTATATGTTCTTGATATGTTCATTCCAAATCCCTTTGGGGGAATCTGATACGTGGGTTTGGTGGTTCCTGCTCAGGGCTGGCTTTAAACAGCAAGTGAATGAACTGAACTAAAAGGCCCATCCGCTGGGTGTTTAAACAAACCCTCGCAAGATCCTGGCTCAACAGAGGAGTTGATCTTGGTGGAGGCTTCACTCTTGAACTAAGTCGTATGAAAAATCTCAACACGGCCACGTCAATGCCAAGCAAAAGGGAACTGACCACGAGAGAGGACAGTGCTCAGGTCTCCAGGAAAGTAGTGGCTGAAAGGGCTCATAGGCTGAATATAAAGATGTGTCGTCGCTGGCTCAGGCTCTGATTACGTAAAAGTATTTGGAAAAAAATACGCCGGCCATCTGCTGTCTTATCTGCTTCGTGGGCACCAGCTGACCCACCGCTTGATGTGATTTCTTGTAAATACTGCTTCAGGGCTGTTCCTTGTGAGGAAAAAGAAATTACAGCTACTGTGTGCTTTTAAAAGTGTGTTTCGTACTATGTGCCAAGGGCTTCTAGCCAGGCGTTCAGGCGTGTGATGCCCAGGCACTAAGACCACCTGGATCAATTCAAAGGCACTTTGAGAGGAGCAGGAGGGGTTGTGTGGAGGGGTATTCAGCCCTCAGAGACACCCTAGTCCCCCAAAGAGAGGAGAACGCGTCATCTTAGTGAGCATCAGGGTCATGGCATGAGCCAGTGATGCGCAGACTCGGGTGAGGCCAGGGCTGTACCCTGAAACCTGTGGTCCTCTCGCCTGTCTGAGAAAGCGGCATAAAACGCTGCCAAGTATCTGCAGCCTCTGGTGGGAAAGGAGGCTGGATGCTGCAGGGGTGGCAGCAAGGGCCAGGCTGATGATTCCATGCTGGGGTTGGCCCTGGGTTCATCCAAAATTTAGGTTACTATTGGGAAGTGAGACATGCGAACCAGGGCAGAGTCCCGTGCTGCCGCAGGGACCCTTCCCCTCTGATATATTTAGAAACCAGCCCCCCATGCTGGGGAGTGCTGCCCCACAGCAGCAAGTGGCAGTTCCAGCGGAGATGAGCCTTCTTTGTGCCCCGCTAAGGTTGTTCTCATCACCCAGTTCCAGCTCAGCAGTGACACAGGCTGTTCCCTGCAGTCCAAGGCAGGCAGCTCCCAGCAGGCTGAGCTGCAAGTTCTCCATCCTGCTGGCAAGTCTCTTCCCAAACCACAGTGTTCATTGCAAATAAAAACCACTTTTAAAAAACAAACAAACAAAAAAAAAAGGCCAAACCCACCAAGTGATGGAAAACACGTCGCTTTGTAGCTTATGGCTCTGGGTTGGTCATGTCCCCCACATACTGACTGTGAGGTTAGCTCAGCCTTTCACCTGGATGAGCCCTCAGCCCTGCCCCTCTGCCGAGCACCCCGCAGCGTAAGCCAAATTGTTGAGATAATCACTGAGCAGTTTAGTTATTAGACAGGAGGGGTCGATGCTTAGATGTCAGGTGTGATACACAGCAGCTGCTGCATCAGTGTGCAGCTCACACAGCGTTGCAGAAAGCTGGCTCGTGCAAACCCCACTGCCTCCCAACCGGACTCTCTTCCACACTAATGCAATCAGGAGGTGCTTTGCAGTGAGAGATGGTCACTGGTGGCAAGGGACATCGGCTAGGTCACAGCACTTTGGGATGTCACTGCGGCGGGGATGGGAAGCCTTCCCCAGCACTTACCTCCTGCTTCTGGGATGGAGCTTCAAGAGAGTCTTGTGGAGGGGAAAGATGGACCTTCTGGAATGTTGTGAGAGACAGTGCAGGCCAGGGATCAGCCTCCAGAAAACCATGGGCAGAATGGGGAGGTGTCCATAGCACCAGTAGGCACTGAGGCCAAACACTGGGTGCAACCGGGTGCTCTGCAGTGGCTGCATGTGCCCATGCGTGCCTGGCTTTGTATTTCTACCTCTGTTCTCCTATGACCTCGAGGACAGCTGTAAGAAATCCTCAAGCCTCTTCTGAGGTTTTGAACTGTGGGAAATAGCTGAGCTGTTGATTCCTCATGGCCCTTTCCACTTTCTAGGTAGGAGCAAGGTTTAGGGCACTGCTGGGGCCCCACCAGCCACCCATCCATGGGAGCAGAGAGCGTCCCGTGCCACTCACCAGGCAGAGGAGGGGAAGCAGAGCTGGCAGAGAGGTCGGGGGTACATCCCAGAGGCAGAGAGAAGGCAGGCATTTATTCCAGCTCTACGGGAAAGACCATCCTCTAGATGTTCAACAATATTTTGCCTTCAAAAAGGAGGCTTACAAAAAAAAAACCACAAAACCAAACAGCTATCTTTCTCTCATGGTGAGGAGCCGATGCTCTGGGGCCCAGAGTGCTCCTGTCCATTGCAATCCTCTTCTTATGTGTGTTCCCACAAGTATCTCTGGAGCCATCTCTCCTGAACAAGTCCCAGCTCGGAGGCTGTTACAGCAGATATCCAGGACGACGGTATCCCAGTGCCCTTTCCCGAGGACAGCCCTCCTGGGGAGAAGCATGATCCCATGGCCCTCCTGGTGTCCATCCCCACGGGAGACCTCTCCTCTCGCACCATCTGGACGTGCCCAGCCGCTCGCTCCCAGCGTGGCCAGCACGGGAGAGCCCCGACGGCTTCCCGGGAATCGCCGGCATGCTCTGCCCCACAGCCCAGGAATGTCGTCAGCCTCAGCAGCGATTAGGGATGATTCAGGGGATTTCACCACAGCTGTGGAGGGAGACTGCCCAGTTTCTGCGGGCGGATGCAGCCTGGCCCACGCTTACTGCAACATCAGTTCTCCCGCCCGCGATGACTTCACCACCAGTGCCCTAAAACCATCTTGTTTTCTTCTCACTCCTGTGGTTGCCTCCAGATTGTCCCAGGCCAGCTGGGCCAGTGAAGCATGAGAAATTCCCCCTGTCCCAACCCAGTGTATGACATCTGTTAGCTCCTGAGGAGAGAGCTGGTGCCAGCACTGAACTTGCCGTCTTTTTTCCCTTGTTTCACTGTGCTTTCAACTTGTTCAGTGTGTGAGCTGCAGAGAGCCACTATACATCCCAACAAAACTCTTCTTGGAGCTGGCAGTGTGCACTCACAGCCCAGAAGGCCAACAACGTCCTGGGCTGCATCGAAAGCAGTGTGGCCAGCAGGTCAAGGGAGGTGATTCTGCCCCTCTATTCCTCTCTTGTGAGACCTCATCTGGAGTATTGTGTCCAGTTCTGGCATCCTCAGCATAAGAAGGATATGGAACTATTGGAACAAGTCCAAAGGAGGGCTACAAATATGATCCGAGGGCTGGAGCACCTCCCATATGAGGACAGGCTGAGAGAGTTGGGGTTGTTCAGCCTGGAGAAGAGAAGGCTCTGAGGAGATCTTATAAAAACCTTCCAGTACCTGAAGGGGCTGTAGGAAAGCAGGGAAGGTCTGTTCACAAAGGCTTGTGGTAATAGGATGAGGGGCAATGGGCTTACACTGGAGAGGGGTACATTTAGACTAGACATAAGGAGGAATTTCTTCACCATGACAGTGGTGGGGCACTGACACAGGTTGCCCAGAGAAGCTGTGGATGCTCCATCCCTGGAGGTGCTCAAGGCCAGGCTGGATGGGGCCTTGGGCAGCCTGAGCTAGTGGGACATTCTGTGGCAGGGGGAGTTGGAACTTGGAGATCTTTAATGTCCTTTCCAACCCAAACTATTGTATAATTGTATGTGCCAACTGTGCTGCCAGACTAGGGTAAAGAACATGTGCCTTCAGTTGAGTTAATTCACTTACTTTTTCAGCCTTACTTATTCCCGAGTAATCGAGGTCTTTGCTGTGCTCAAGTATACCATCAAACGCCATCAGAATAAGACACTGCAAAAATATAATGCTGACATTTCCAAGGTCTCCTCATCACATGTTATTATCATAGAATGCCAGGTTGGAAGGGAACTTAAGGATCATCTAGTCCAACCTTTTGAGGTGATATATAGTTTAAATGAGATGGCCCAGCATCCTGGGTCATCAATAATGAATTTGGAAAAAGCAATCAGACTGAGTCACTGGCCAAACTTCACACTTACTTGCACAAAACAGTGAGAAGCCAAAGTCTTCACAAAGATTTAGGGCTCCCGGTGTGCTTTTGTCAAATTAATCTTCAGTTCTGGTTGCATTCTGAAATTACATCATAGAAAGTTTGGAGCTGCTCATTCTATGTTTTTCTAGCTGAAACTATTGACATTCAATAAAAACCTCAATGTTCACATTTTTCTGAGTGTTACCTTTGCTGTCTGTTTTCCTGGGTGATAAGTAGGGGTCATTTTGCTCATTGAAAGTTTAGATTTATGTATATGCACTCACATATATATGTGTATACAAAAATATACATGTATATGTATACACAAAAATATACACCGAGATAGATATGTATATATGTGATTTCTTGTGGTCTTACTCACCAGCTGGAGGAGAAAACCAAAAAACTTTGGTGGGTTTGGATGGAGCTATGTTTGTTTTTACCTTGTCTGGTAATGCAGATTTTCCCTGTTAATTGTTGATCCCAGTTTGAGCCCACGCTGCCAATTTAATTACGAGACCCAAATCGTGGGTATAGTAGATACAGCTTCTCACCCAATGTGCTCGACCTGGATCCATGCAACATTTGAATGAAAAAAAAATAATGGTCTTTCCACAGGTGGGAGAAACGCAGTATCTCCACACACAAACACCTCTGCAGCCCAAGCTTCGCTGTTGGTTTTGCCCACGTGGTGGCCACAGGTCGCAGCTGGTGGGTCATGGATGCTGGGAGGACAGGGCAAGTCTTTTGAGCATCAAAATGTGCCTGGGCAGGAGCTTGCATCATTTCTGTGCAAGAAAATAAACCCCAAAGTGTCAAAGACAGGGGAAGAGGATCAAATGATGCAAGAGACCTGGCTCTGGTTGGCCTCTCACCTCAACATCCTAGGCTACGGGGTGTCCTCCTCAAGCACTGGGCTTGGCTTCCCCTCCATGAGGGATAAATAATCTCAGCAAAGCCCCAGGGTGATGGAGAATTGCCCTGTCCCACCGGTGGAAGGCTGGAGCAAATGGTCACCCGGACTTCTTCCATGTTTGTAACTACAGTTTTCCAGAAGAGGTGAAAAAGCAGACTGGCCAGAGGAGCACGAGGCAGCCAAAGGGGGCTGCTGCTTCCCTAGGAAAAAGAGAAGAAAACAGGTGATGAAGAGGCTGCAATGCCATTTACATTCCCAGAAGACTGCCCTGCCCACCACTCTACCACATTTTTTGTGAGTGGGTGAAGCAAAGACAATAATCAAACTCTCCTGCTCAAGCTATTCCACATTGTGTAAAAATACAGCAACACTGATCTGAGGACACTCTGGGGCCTAAACGTCCTCCCTCCCAGATGGATGCTTGAGACATAACAATAGCACCTTCCTTTTTCTTCTTCCTTTTTCCTAGTGATGGATTAATTATGCTGGGCAAAATGGAAAGCTGGAGGAAAGCATTGCCCTGGCTTCAGCTGTAGTTGAAGATAAGTTGAGCTGAGCTGAGGCAAGCCGAGCTTAGCAACGATGACCTGAGCTGAGCTGAGCTGGGCCGAGCTGAACTGATCAGAGCTGAATTGAGCCAAGCTGAGCTGAGCCGAGCGAGAATCCTAGTGGGGGACAGGACTGCAGCAGCAGTGTCCTGTGCCCCAAAAGGGCTCTCACCAAACATCTAGCAGATCAAACCACCTTGCTCCACACTTTGTTCTCATGAAAATAGTCTCTCAGTTTGGCCACCTTGTCCCAAGACACAGGGGCCTCCCAGGAGCACAGGAACCCCCTCGCAATGCAGCTGTCCTGCCCCTTTGCTTGCCTCGGGGCACTTAGGCTGTGTGGGGAGCTTGACTGCTTCACTCAGGCCTGGGAGGTTCTGCTGGCATGGCAGAGCACCCCGGGGCCAACACCATAATGCTGAGCTTATCACTGTTCTCCCTGTGGCTTAATCCACAAGTGGATGAAAGACCATGAATAATTTTCCAGTAGAGAGCACAAAACTGGAATGAGGAGCATTTATGGGCAGTCGGCTGCCAGTAAGTGTAATGTGAGAGGTAAACAGTCCCAAGCAGCTTGATTTCCCAAACAAGGACCCTATGGTCCCAGCAAGACACGTGCCGAGAGGGATGGGGACGGGGCTGCTGCCAGCACAGGCATCACCTGCATGGGCATCGCAAGCAGGCCAGGGCTCAGCCACTGCTCCCCAGAGAAGAAAAGGAAAGTTCAGAAGAGGACAATGAAGAATAGAAAGAAATCCCCCTTGAAACTGTGTGTTTCAACCATCAAGCCAGCAGCCTTGAGGCAACACGGTCACCTGTGGGAGCAGGGCAAGTGACGGCGGTGGAAGAGGACAACACACAACAGTCAGTGGAGCTCAGATGCCAGCAAGAAAAGTTCTGCTGAAACTTCTCAGGGAAGACCAGAGATGCAACAGCACATGCTTGTACGCCCTGGAGGGCTTCCCAGTCCCTATCCTCCTCCACCTGGCAGCCACATATCATCAGCACTTTTTCAGCTGACGAGGAGCCCGTGCATGGCTCCAGGCTTGGTGAGGGATGACGCCACCAGCACTGGGTGTGATGCAGAGCATGAGCTCGCCTGTCCAGACAGCCCTGCCAGCTGCGCCAGCTCCTGAGTCCTTCCCAAAAGCTACGTGACACGTCTGGCTCCACCAGCCAGGCTGCTTGCTGCTCCTCTGTATAAAGCAGTGCAGCGACTGACAACCTCCCTCTCCTTCCTTCAGTTTAAAGCCCGACTCACGGCATTTTACCATTGCCCAGCTCGGTTTCAGGTGCCTGGAGCACCAGTGCATGACCGCTCGGTGTGACACAATTCATATGGCCACAGTGTCCAAGCAACCCACCGTAGCCACCCGGGGTGTGATGGTGAGTAATGCTGAGAATCAACCCAAAGCCTGGAAGGCAAAGGGCTCACGGTTTTGTTTCTCTCTTGATCACTGGGTTTTAGCGAGTTCCACCTGGGGAAGATCACTGCATCCAGTGTTTTGCCATGATAGGTTTGATCTCTGGACTATTTGCTTTGTTTGAGCTGAAACAAAAGTGTGATCATGTTATACTTCACAGCAGCAACAGGAGGGAACGTAGCAAAGGTGGTGGGTGGGTTCTTTCCAAAACCAATTAAAAATAAATATTTTCTAGTTGGATGTAAGCAGGCTGAGAGAATCTGGGTCGTTCAGTCTGGAGTAGAGAAGGCTCCAGGGAGACGTTATAGTGGCCTTCCAGTACCTGAAAGAGGTCACACGAAAGCAAGGGAGGGGATCTTTACCAGAGAGTGCAAGGACAGGATGAGGGGGAATGGTTTTAAGTTGAAAGAAGGGAGATTTAGAAATTAGGAAGAAATGTTTTACTGTGAGGGTGGTGAGGCACTGGCACAGGTTACCCAGAGAAGTCATGGATGAACCATTCCTGGTGGGGTTCAAGGCCTGGCTGGATGAGGCTTTGAGCAACCTGATCCAGTTGGAGGTGTCCCAGTCTGTGGCAGGAGGGCTGGAACTTGATGATCTTTAAGGTCCCTTCCAACCCAACCCTTTCTATGAAGCATAGAAGACTAGCTCATTGCTTTAATCACAATTTTTTAGCCAGCTACAGGTGCTGCCTCAGACTGCAGGGACTCAGGAGCTGAACCAAGACAGAGGGATTACAGCAGCTCCCATGGTCTGTGGACATAGGAGAAATAAGATGCACAGGGAGAGAGATGTTTTTATTAGTCCAGCTGATATAGCTAAAAAAAAAAAAACTTTACAAGGTTTCAGGCACCTCCTTCCATTAGATAATTGCTGTGAGCATGGTAACGATGCTGTGCTGAAGAGAGGCATCACTAAATGAACACTCTCTAATTACAAGAGGCAGCACCAACTATTTGCCAAGCATCAGTGAACAGTAACAGGAAACACAGCAAGGGGGATCTAAAGAATATACAGAACCAACCGGTTGTCTCTTGCACCATTTTCCCTTCCCTGCTCTCACAAGCCTTGTACAAAAAAATCTCTGTGCTGATTATCTTAAAGACAGGAACATGTCCGAGCACAGAACAAACTTCTTACATGTGATCGCCTCTCTCCCACCCAGTTAAATTTGAATAATGTAGAAAGCTATATTTAAAAAAATATGAAACGACTCATCCAAGATGTTCACTCAGCTTTTCCCTTACCAAAATGTAATTATCTTACCCCAACCCAGCTGAAGCCATCACTTCAGCTAAGTGACAGCCTGCAATCACAGCCTTATAAATACCACAGCCTCGACAAAAGAAAGCTGCAGTTATCTCCCCCAGCCTATATAAAGCTGTGTGCTGTGAAGCTATGTATCAACCTTTCATCATGCTCCTTCACTAAAAGCCAGGTTTTAGCAAGGAGTAGAGCTGTTGAGCAGGTGCTATCTGCTTCCCAGGTTGCATGAGCTGCAAAACCTGCTGTTGCTAAGGTTCTAATGCTCCTACCTATCAATACTTTCAGAAAAACATTGCCCTGGTAGGTTAATAAGGTGACACTTCCACACAGCCTGACGACATCCATTCTGGATAACAGAGGTATTTGAGAGAACACTGAGCTTACACCCAAAGCCTCGCACACCACAAACACTTCAAAAAAAAACCCCCAACTATTTAACATGTTTTAATTGACTATACTGCTTGTTCTCAGGTTCAGAGACCAGCACGTCAGCTGACAAGATCTACAGTTATCTGATAGCTTCCCATCACTGGCAGCTCACAGCCCCCACCTCCTCCCCTGCTGAGCTGAAACCACTTGGGGAGAAGCATGGGCTTCATCTAAGTTTCACTTTCCTCCTTGCCCCTAAAAGAGCAATCAGCTGCTCAGCTCAATCCTCTGCACCTTTCTAGGTTAGATATTATCTCCCACAAATTAGCTTAGTGTTAAGTATTATTACAGGCCAAAGCTTAACCCTAGAGCATTGCCCTGCAGCCCCACAAGGACTCATCTCAGACAGAAGCCCTTCATACCCACATCTGTCTCCCCTCCCTTCCAGGAGCCAGCCTGGCCTGCTGCAGTCAGGATAATGAGTTTACAGATGCCATGAGCAGATGCACAAGTCTTAGAAGTAGGGCATGTTTGGAGTGACTCATGTTTAACACTAGTTCTCAAGTTTACAGCAACTACAATCAAGTTAAAGATTCACTTTTGATACTGCTTTCACCACACTCCAACTCCCTTAGACTACAGCAGTCAGGAAGATGTGCTAGCACACCAAACCAACCCAGCACAACTAAGAAATACAAGTCACTTAAATCTCAAAGACATTCAGCTAACACTTCTAAGACATCTCAAGCCAAAACAATAGTTTATTTCATTTTCAGCAACATCTCAACCATCAAAAAAATAAACTCTAACACAGATGGATGGAAGACTTCTCTACAGTGTAACTAAGTGGGCTCTGAGCCTAGGGGGTTGAATTGGAGTGACATTTTATTATTCATCCAATAAGTTAGGAAACATGAGAATAAAGTGCTTTATTTCTGAGCTGGCATGAGGTCATCAATAGACTGGCCATTTTCAAGGCGTTTTTCCATTTCAATGAGCAGCTTCACACCATCCACCACCATCTGCACCAGCTCCACCTCAGAGAAGCCGAGACGATCAGCATTGGAGACATCAAACACTCCTCCAACAGCAGCAGTGTCCACACCACCTGGAGCAAGAGATTTAGTTAGTGCCCTGACCACTGCTAGAGCAGGCAAGCCCACCTTTCTTCCCTCACTAGCCTGAGGTGGGAACACAGCAAAATGATCATAGAATCATCAGGTTGGAAAAGACCCACCAGATCATTGAGTCCAACCATTCCTATGATTTACAAGCTGCCCCTGAGCCTCCTCTTACATGCAGGAAGGTAAAGCTGCCAACATGAGCCACTGAGCCTGCCATTAGGCCAACTCTTTATTCTTTCAACCCCTGAGCAGTCCAACTGTGGTCAAGTTTTCCCTGCAGCGACTTCATAGCCAGAAGTTAAATCACTATCCTCCCCCTCTGCTTACAACAGGAACAGCTGCCACCAGGCCCACCTTATCTGGTGCTAAGAATGCCACACAAGCCATATCTAGATGGCCAGACATAGCAAGGTATAAGCAGCACACTTGCATCCCCCCCAGCTTCCCCAAGATCAAATTTTAAGGCTTGGTTCTTGCCATATGCTCTACAAGGGTACCTTTCAAATGGTCTGACAGGCACTGTCAGTGTGAACCAAGACACAGCTCTGGCTGTTAGCCAGGCTCCTGCCTGTGTCTTAGGGCAGCCTGGCTAAGCTATCATCACTATCACCTCTCACCTGTGCCTCGCTTCTGCAGCCGAAGCTTCTTGAGGACTTCTCCAAACTTCTCATGTTTCCCAAGGTTCGGTAGCTTGATGTGCACACCAGCACGGAGCCCTGTTCCGAGGTTCGATGGGCAGGTCAGGATGTAGCCCAAATGTGGATTCCACATGAACTCATAGTTCTTGGACTTGAAGAGAGTTTCTATCTATAAATAGAGAGAATGGATGTTTAGAGATTGTTCTCTGCCTGAAGGATGTAGGTCATCCATTAGTGCTCATTTACAGCTCCAGTCACATAGCAACAGCCACAACAGTTTGAACAACTATTTAAGTCCCTTCCATTTGCTTCTAGCAGTGAGACAGGCTAAGTTTGAGCTACACTGCAAAATCCAAAGTCGCTATCTGTTGGGAAGCTTGATTTAGTACATGTCAAGCTGGCACATCTGGTAAGATTAGGAAGGGGCTAGTAAGCCTCAAGTTCATATCAAGACAAGAAGCAGCAAAAAAAGCATTCAGCCTACAAACTTCAGTCCAGCTTTACATATCCACATTCAAGCGATTTCTCCTCCCACCTAGGGTCTCTCAATGCTTTATAGAAACGTGCAGAAATCCTTTAAGTGCAGTTTGGATGCTTGGATAAGGGTGAGGACATTCTAGACTCCACAGCCACAATGCTTTGCCAATACAGGCTTTTCCGAGTCCTGACATCTCATCAGGGTGTTCCAAGACCCACGCCATGAAGCACCAACATGCAGGACTCTGAGGGGACTTCAAAGTTTGCATTCTCAGCTCTAACCAGAGAAACACTCATGATTTGAACCCACAGCTCAGGCAATATTGATTTACCTTTGTTAGCCCAGTACAGAAGCGGGTGAACACTTCCTTCATGTTTCCACCCTTCTGCATGGAAATAACTCTAAGGTGATCCTCCTCATTGATCCAGACAAGGAAGGTCTTGTTATCATTGTGCCTAGGAGAAAAATGCAAACAACTTGCTGTCTGTCCCAACAGATACTTTCAAGATATTTGTAGTAGCACCAAATTATTCAGCACTGTAGCTTTTATTTTGAGAGGCTCACTTATCTACTTCTTCAACAAAATTAATCTTACTACTTCTGTCCATGCAGGACCTAACAGAGCTCATAGTTTTTACCTTACTCTTTTCAAGTAAGAGTTTGAATTGGCCTTCATCTACACAGGTCAGAATAACATGACATTAGCCAGTCTTACAGGATCAAACCCCCAAATCCAGTCAACCCCCCAGCTCACTTGTGGCCAGAGTTTACAAGTTTAAGAGATTCCACCTGTTCAGCAGCTCACTGAATTGAGCAGTACAGACTTTGAGGCAGCCCTGTGCAGTGATGTTTATAATGACACTATCTTGACAACATACAACATGCTATGTAAGAACTTTGTCAAATTTGTTAAACTATACTTTGTACCTTATCAGAGAGCTAACACCATCAATGGGCCGCTCTTGTCCTGGCTTGCAGCTGGCAGCAAGAACTACAACCAATATTTATCATGCTCATAACTTCTCATCTTGATTAGGATCAAGAATTAACTAGTACCTGAGGAAAGTTATTTATGCAGACAACACAGACTTTACACCACAGACTTTACACTTCAAGCCTGTAGATTAGTCATGCTCAGATGACAGCGCTATCTAGTGCTGGCATTCTGCAGGTAGATGACGCAATCTTAAAGGTGACCTACAGAAACAAAGCGTGCTTCCTCTTCGTTGTACTGAAGCAACTACAGTAATAAGATCAGAGTACTCCAGCCAATAAAAACTTAGCCAGTAGCTTATAAGGGAGCAAGTTAATTATGCTGCAGAAGTTCTTGGGATGCAGAGTTTCACATAGGTGACCTTCATCCAGAGTCCTTCCATTCTGCACCTCTGCATCAGTCAACTCATGTCACAAAGCCTCTAGAGGCAGGAGGGAAAAGCCTTTTCACCAGTATAGGTAAAGCTATATTGGTCCAGCATCAGCAAGTTACTGCAAGCAGAAGCTACGAGGCTACAGTGGAGCAACTGTGCCTCCAGAATCAAGTTTAAGCTAAGCCAATGCTACTCTGAGGTTCCTGGGACAGAAGCTAGATATAGTGACACATCTACTCTTTTAAACCTTCCCCAGTGGACACCAGACAGGTTTCTTATTAGATTCCATAAGCTGCCATTTCACCCAATGTTACGAGCCACAGCTCAAACTGCAAGTTTTTCTTTCTGCAGGGACCTTGTAGGACTTCTCCCTTTCACACATACTCACCAGATCCCCCTGGCATCAGGCCAGTCTCGTGCCATCCCAGATGCCAACAGAAGAGGAGAAACTGGCTTGTCAAATAAGAAGTGATCATCAATCAGCTGCTGCTGCTCTGCATCAGTCATGTTCCTCAGCGCATAGTACTTCCCCTTGAGATCTCCATCCAGACTACCGAGAGCTGAAACAGAGTAATTTCTAGGATGGGACCAAAGCTGCTAGACAATCCCAGCACTTCAGAGACCACACACAAAACATGCCAATGTCTGATCTGCTGGGTTTGGTTCCTCCCTCACTTTCATCTGCAACGGCAATGCCTCTGCAGCATTACAGAACTTAAGGCAGTAAGTATCAGATGATTTGTCTGCACCTTCCAGGCTTATACAAGTAGCCTTTGTTCCCTTATATGCAGTAAAGAATCTTTTCTCCTGCTTCACTGGAGAAGCGGAGTGCTTTCTTCCAAGGATGATCAAGGTCATTAATATAAAACAGTATTATTCCAGTCAAGGACTGTTACCCTGCCCTTGAGACATTTTGAAACAGCTACACTCTCTCCACAACAGCACCTTGAATGCATCCTTCCCTCTCACTTAATGGAGCTGGGAGGCAAGAGAAAAAAATGCAGCTGAGGAATTCCACTGAAAACTCACGCTTACTCTAGTCAACTGCACATTTGGAGCAAGACCGCACCTCTATGCAAGCTGAGCATTAATGAAAGTCAATTTAAAGCAGCCACAAAATACTGCAACTATGACTCAAGCCCTGGAGTTGCTACATACCTGTTATATTTCAAGTCTGAGCCTCCATGAACCAACCTCTTTCCCCATAAACATGGAAAGAAGTTTTCAAGATCAGCAAAGGTCAACACAGCCCAGTTTCCCTCTGACATGTGCTCTGCTCTTGCTCTCAGCTACAAGCTGCAATGCTGAGGCAGCTGTAACATCACAAGCCTTTTTCAGGCAAGGTTCCACATTCAGACCAAGTCTTGAGAGAGGCAGCTTTTGCCAACTGCCCCCATTTTCAAACTGCAAAGAATACCTCTTGTGCAAAAGACATCAGTGCTTTTCCCTATGCACCCAGTTCTCACTTTACCTTCAACAGAGAGCTTTTCGATAGCCCGCCGCTCTCCTCGACTACAGTGCGGAGGAAGACAGAATCCATGGATGCTTCTACCAGTTCTGACACGGGAACTTAGCACATAATTAGGATCCAGGTCATCACCTCCCTACAAGATTAGGAAACCAGTGAGTGTAACCCTGTTGACAAGATATCTGCCCTAAATACATATAGCTCCCGTGTATTTAGGCATGGACATTAAGCTGGAGATATTCACTACTTGGCCTGCATACTAGTGTCTTACTTCAGGACGGTATTCTTGGCTAGTCAATCACAATGGCATTAGGAATTCTCAAGAACTACAATAACATTTGAAATCCATAAAACACACAGAAATTCTTAATCCTAGCCATAGCGATATCTGTTCTGCAGGATGACAGCACCAGGTGATTTTTAGACCCAAGACCAGAGAGAAGAAAGCGTTAAGTTTTATGACAGTCCTCAATTCCTAAGACAGCATTGTTTACCTCAACTACTACAGTTCATAGAAATACACATTTGGCACAACCCACACTGCAGCAGCACATGAAGCGAGCTCCTGCTGCAGGCCAGCTGCCTCATTCTACCCCTCCACTGACATCCTGCAGCAGCCTCTTAAGTTTGACAGCACTGGAGACACAGCCTGTGGGTCTGTGCTGGGTCAAAGTGAGGGGACAGAGCCTGAGTAATTGTTTTAGGCAGCTGCCAACAACTTTACCCAGTCCTCGGACTGGCAGTACCAGTAATTGATCAGAAGTTTATACCTGCAGGTTATCAGGGTTCAGGTCGGTCTTGTGCTGATCAGTTGGTTTGTAGCCACCATGTCTGTCTTCAATAACTGGATCAAAGAGTTCCTTAAACACGTCATAGCATTCTTCATCACCAGCTACACATCCTACTGTCATTATGAAGGGATGGCCTGGAGTGGTAATAAAGTCAGAAGAGCTAAGTTTGGGTGACATTTGGCTGTTCTCCAGTGCAGCACTAAACAGGCAAGTTCTTTAGTGGTAGTTTTAGTCACTTAGAAATGCATTCTTATATAGAAAACATTTGGAGACACCCTACATTTTATACTTCATCCAGTTAGTCAAACGCAGCACTATGGAAACCCATAGCTGTTGCCATTAAACTACTCATTTGCCAAGCTCTGTTTAGGACAAATATGCACAGCACATCCATTTTCATCAGCCAATTTAGACCACCAGATAGAACTTTACATCTAAGCAACCACGCTTTGCTGTAAGCAAGCATGCTTTGCTTTCTGTTCCTTCTGCTACAGTCAGAGCTGCATTTCTGCTCATAAATACACAGGACTAGTTTCAAGTCATCATATTCAAAAGCACCAGTTACTCCAGCTGGTTCACACAGAATATTCTCAACACATTTTACCAGGATTATCAACCCCAGTCTGAATGACATCATCCAGGGTGAAGCCACTGGGTGTGACTCTGTCTCTCAGTTTCTTGTACAAATCCAGGGTTAGAACTTTGGCCATGTGGTTGTTGTGGGTGCTCAGGTCCGGGTACTCCTCTTCGGGAGACAGTCTCTGATTATTTAGTTGGGCCATTTTGATATTGCTAGAGTAAAAATAAACACTGTAATGTTAACATGCAAAGACATCTGCTCCCCCTTTTTCATAGAAGTGCTAGAGAATATCACATAACCAGTTTGGAATTGCCATGTAAGCCCACATTTTTTTTTCTCCCCCTAGTTGCGTTATAATTAGAATGCACTCCCTTTAGGGTTGGTGGTTTTCTTTGTGCAGATTGAAAGTATTTAGCAGAGCAGTTACATAATTGAAGTGTAACTGGGAATGGATATGTCGGATCAGAACAAGGAACATGGCTTGATGGAACAAGGCCTCCTTTAACGCTGCCATGCACTCATAGCCACCTCTCAACATTTTATGACCTCAAGAGCCTTGGGTCCTGTGGTCAAGAAGCACTTCCAGTAAGGAGGGAGAACAGATGGTTACGCAAATCTAACAGTTCCCAGCCGTTACCTGGGTTGTCAACCCCAGTCTGGATGACATCATCCAGGGTAAATCCACTGGCGGTCTGTTTATCCCTCAACTTCTTGTACATGTCCGGGGTCAGCACCTTGGCCATGTGATTGTTGTGAAGGCTCAAGTCGGGGAACTCATCATCAGCAGAGTACTTCATCTTCAGGAGGTTGTGGCTGTTTGAGAAGGGCATGGCTGTCCCTACCGCAGTCACTAGGGGAGAGAGAGGGGACGCCCATCACAGAGGGCTTGGGGCATCCGCACTGCCGCCGCGGGGAGAGCCCGGGCAAGGTCACCTTGGCTGCGGCTCCACCCGTGCCCTTCACACCTTTGCTGGCTGCTCTTCCGCAAGAGCCAGGAAGGAGGGAAGAATAAAAGAGCTGTTCACCTCCTATCAGCCTCGTCCTTAAGCATCGTCGAGAGAGGGTATATGCCCTAGGGTGCAGGGCGATGGCAGCACCAGGTGGGCCCCACGGGACAGGGCGAGGAGGCCAGAGGGCTTGCTGCGAGGGCCAGAGGGCAAGCTGCGAACTAGGGACGGGACGGGGGGGGGGGGCAGAGGAGAAGACAGGGGGCGAGCTGGAGCAGGGGGAGGAGAAGCCAGAGAGCGAGCTGGGGGTAATTGGGGACGGAGAAAAGGAGATGCCAGAGGGCGAGCTGGGGTTAGTTGGGGACGGAGAAAAGGAGAAGCCAGAGGGCGAGCTGGGGGATTGGGAAAGGGGGAGAAGGAGAAGCCAGAGGGCGAGCTGGGGGATTGGGAAAGGGGGAGAAGGAGAAGCCAGAGGGCGAGCTGGGGGATTGGGAAAGGGGGAGAAGGAGAAGCCAGAGGGCGAGCTGGGGGATTGGGAAAGGGGGAGAAGGAGAAGCCAGAGGGCGAGCTGGGGGATTGGGAAAGGGGGAGAATGAGAAGCCAGAGGGCGAGCTGGGGGATTGGGAAAGGGGGAGAAGGAGAAGCCAGAGGGCGAGCTGGGGGATTGGGAAAGGGGGAGAATGAGAAGCCAGAGGGCGAGCTGGGGGATTGGGAAAGAGGGAGAAGGAGAAGCCAGAGGGCGAGCTGGGGGATTGGGAAAGGGGGAGAATGAGAAGCCAGAGGGCGAGCTGGGGGATTGGGAAAGGGGAGAAAGAGAAGCCAGAGGGCGAGCTGGTTGAGTTGGGGACGGGGGAAAAGGGGAAGCCAAGGGGCGAGCTGGGGGATTGGGAAGGGGGGCAGGAGAAGCCAGGCGGAGCGGTAGAGTAGTTCGAAAGCCACGGAGAGGGCAGGAGAGGGCTAGGTCCGGGCCGCAGGTGAGCGGCGCCGCCCCGCGATGCCCCGGGTTGCAGCCAGTGTGCGAGGGGCTTGGGAACAGCCGGCTGCCCGGGAGCGCTGGGGAGCAGCCGGCGAGTCGTTATCCAACAAACGGCTCCCCCGGGGAGCGGACCTGGCTGGGGCGAGGATATGTAACTACCCTGCTAAATACCGGGTTAATTTGGTTTTAGGGCGGGCTGGGTGCGCACCTGCGTCGAGCCCCCCGCTCCCCTTCGTCCCTCCCTCAGCGCGAACGGCTGCACCCCACGCAAAACCAGAAAGAAATATAAAAATAAATACACGCTTAGAGATCCCTTATAAGGCGAGCTGCCGCCGCCGCCCCGCACTCACCGCGCGCTCCGCCTCAGCCCCACTCGTTCCGCCGCCCTGGCCGGACTGGAACCGGGGAGCTGCCGCCGCGCCGCTTTTATACCGAGCGCGCGCGCGCCGCCATTGGCCGCTATTTATAGCCCATTCATTCCACTGGGCGAGGGGCCGAGGGGCGGGGCCAGCGCCAGCCGCCGCCGGCCGCGCGCGGGCTCGCCGCCATCTTGCTCGGCGTGGGGTCGCGCGCGCGGTGTGCCGGGCAGGGCGTGACCCCGCGGTGACCCCGCGGTGGGGCGGGGGCGAAAGCCACGGAGGGAGCTGGGCGCTTCTCCCAAGGGATAAGGGACAGGGCACAGGGCACCGAGGAATGGCCTCAAGCTCCGCAAGGGGAGGGTCAGGCTTGACATCAGGGAAAAAAGCGTCACAGACAGGGTCATCGGACACTGGCACTGGCTGCCCAGGGAGGTGATTGAGTCCCCATCCCTGGAGGTGTTTAAAAGATGGGTAGACGAGGTGCTCAGGGACGTGGTTTAGTGGCACATAGGAATGGGTGGAGTCGATGATCCAAGAGGTCTTTTCCAACCTAGTGATTCTGGGTGGAAGTGTGGATCTGCTGCAGGGTAGGGAGGCTCCAAAGGCATTTGAAGAGGCTGGACCGCTGGGTAGAGTCCAGTGGCATGAGGTTTAACACGGCCACATGCTGGGTCCTGCACCTGGGGCACAACAACCCTGTGCAGCTACAGACTAGGAGAAGTCTCTCTATAGAGGTGCCTGGAGGAGAAGGACCTGGGGGTGTTGGTTGACAGCGACTGAACATGAGCCAGCAGTGTGCCCAGGTGGCCAAGAAGGCCAATGGCATCTTGGCTTTTATCAGAAACGGCGTGACCAGCAGGTCCAGGGAGGTTATTCTCCCTCTGTACTCGGCACTGGTGAGACCGCACCTCGAGTCCTGTGTTCAGTTCTGGGCCCCTCACCACAAGAAGGATGTTGAGGCTCTGGAGCGAGTCCAGAGAAGAGCAACAAAGCTGGTGAGGGGGCTGGAGAACAGGCCTGATGGGGAACGGCTGAGAGAGCTGGGGTTGTTTAGCCTGGAGAAGAGGAGGCTGAGGGGAGACCTCATTGCTCTCTACAACTACCTGAAAGGAGGTTGTGGAGAGGAGGGAACTGACCTCTTCTCCCAAGTGACAGGGGACAAGACAAGAGGGAATGACCTCAAGCTCCATCACGGGAGGTTCAGGCTTGACATCAGGCAAAAATTTTTCACAGAAAGGGTCATTGGGCTCTGGCAGAGGCTGCCCGGGGAGGTGGTTGAGTCACCTTCCCTGGAGGTGTTTAAGGCATGGGTGGATGAGCTGCTGAGGGGCATGGTTTAGTGTTTGATAGGAATGGTTGGACTCAATGATCCTGGAGGTCCTTTTCAATGTAATGGTTCTATGATTCTATGACACAAGTGACAAACCAGACCAAGCTAGCCAGGCAGTAGCTGTGGATTCCACAGAAGAGCCCTGTGCTTTGCCCTAGTGCCTGCAACACTGTGGGCTCCTATAATTTAGTTTGGAGGACAGCAAGTTGATTGTGTGAGGCACAGCAAGTCTCCTGCTCTTGTCATGTGCCAAAAAAACCCCCATCTTAAGTTTTATTGGCAAGTGGCTAGTTTCCCACTGAAGGCACAAAAGCTGTGATGGGAGCCGTCTAATTCTCACCTGAAATTCATGAGAATAGTGACTTCCATTGGTCTTTTTGTAAGAATACAAGTCGGTCTTAAAGTTAAGATGCAGCTGAGAATCTCACTGTTGGCAGAAATAATGTGAATCATAGAACCATAGAACAGTTTGGGTTGTAAGGGACCTTAAAAATCACCCAGTTCCAACCCCGCTTCCACAGGCAGGGACAGATGTGATCTGACTTTCACCTTCACATAATACTTTCTTTAGCTTCCTCTGATGTGTATTTCTCACAGCAGAATCCATATTTATTGTGCTACCCAAACAGAGCATGTATCTACCCATGCAAAAGCGGATCTGAGTCGTAGAGTTCCTTCCTTCAACATGAGTTTATAATTTCAGGAGCCATCAGCTGGAATTTTTTCCCCACTGTGGCTCTTTCAGCACCACAACCAGTACCCTCACCCCGACAATGGGAAGCACGTGCCCACTACCAAACTGCCTGGGATTTAAAAATAATGATATACATATAGAGGAAATAATTACAAACTAAAAACCATGGGCTGCTTCAAATAAAAATGTGTTGTGTTTGGCTGCCAGCCAGATTTCCGAGTTATTCCAAGTCTGATAGACTGGGATGCTGAGTACACAGATCTCCAGCAGAAGCCAAGGTCTCAGCACCCATGTAAGTCTAGTCTCTTATCTCCTGGATCAAAGAACAAATCCTCTCTCCAGGTCTCCTCTGCCTTTTTGACCTCACAACATCTTCCCCTACTTTTTACTAGCTTCACAGAAGGCTCGGGCTTCAGAATAGTGTAAATTGCAAGTAACGCCATTGTTCAGCAAGTATTAAATGAACATAAGTGTAAAATCATACCTGGAGTTCTCAAAATAAATATAATTTTGGAGTATTACTTCAGCTGCAAAGATAGTTCTGACTGTGGATGTTTTAAATGTGAATTGTTCAGGTTTTATTTTCAATTTAGAACAAAAGAAATAAAACTAGGAACAATTTCTTACATGACACTCCTTTTTTGCAGTGTTTCTCTTAAAAAATAAATAAAATAAATATCAAGGTAGGTACTGAAGGCTCCTTTTGTCTTATTCCACAATGTATTACTACACGAACAGAGAAGCAATCAACTGTTCCACGCTATAAATGTGCTGTAGCCAAGGTCACCTCAAGAACCAAAATCAAAGGATCCGTTTCTGTTCATTGGACATGCTCTTTCCCTCCCAGTCTTGCAGAACAGGGAATACCAGTCGTTATTATAAGGTGGTAGTAATCCTAATGTGCCATTCACTATAGCACTTCTGGTACAGACACTTCCCCTTCGTAAAGCTTTTGTCTGAAAAGAAGACATGGAAAGAGAGTCACAGATGCAAACCAGTCAAAATATATCTGATTTACATGTTTAATCGACAGGGTACCCTCTATCCTCTTCCCCTCACCACTGTTTGACAAATTCCTGGCATGCAGTAAGTCAGAAGTGGCTGTTACCGCACTGTGCTTTACTCAGACAGCATTGTAAGATCTGTTGAAAGCTGAGTATGCATTGGATCCTACCTTTGTTACAGCATCCCAGCCCAGCTTCCCTAGTGACTTAATTACAGATGCTGTGTCGTGTGTCAACAGCCTCTGATCAACCATTTTATCTAGCTCATCTGCTGAGAGAATACTCTCTTTGGATAAGCCTGGATGGCCTGTTAGACGGCAATAAAGGCACCAATACTTACTTTCCATGCTGGGATGGTATCTTAGTGCATATTGACTTACACGCTATGTTGCTGTTCTGCAACTCAGGATAGAAAGGTGAGATGATTACTCCTGAGATCTCTGCACTGGGCTTTAGCCATGAAGAATTAAAGGAAGTTAATCATGGGCCATGCAGCTGACTTCCTAAGAGGCTTAATTATAAATGTTGTGCAGTGTACAAATGCAAGAGGAGATGGGTGTTAGCTAGTGAACGTGTGTTCTGAAATCACTCATGTGAGCGTAAGGTGAACCTGAAGAATTAGGGGATAAACATATTCTTGAAAATCTAGAAGAATATTCCAAATTCAGAAATAGCAAGAGAAAAGTGGTTTGCTACATACAACTGAGTTGTTTCCAATTCCTAATTGACAACTGAACAGCACCTGAAAATGTAACATAACACTCAGGTATGAGCGGATTAAAGGAACTGGTTGTAGATGCATCTGCTAAACTACCCAAATGAAACCTCGCTTCCCATTTACATTTATTGCTTAAAATATATTTGCCTAGTTATTATCCTCAGAGCATTTTCTCACACTGCTTAGGCAGTCTGTTGAAATGTACTGATCATTTCCAGTGAGCTGAGTGCCTGTAGAAACTAGAAGTTGCCGAGCATCTTGATCTTGCAGCCAGGCCCGCAGCGATCTGAATAGCAGTTCATCGTGGAAAAGAAAGGCTGTAAGAACATAAACAATGACAAAGATAACCAATGGCACTAAAAATGACAGGAAAAAGAAAAACCAACCCCAGGTAGGTGCAAATCTAAAGGCACAGTAGAGCCACGATTGCCAGTCAGAAAAACAGCTGAGTAGGAGTTAACAGTTTAAGAAACCTCTGGAACTGCATACATTATGTTTAGATTAGATGGAGGAGAGTTTCATAACTAAATAACAATGACTGCTGCAATTATGCTAGGGGCATCTCAATAGCATAACAGAAAACATGTTCTCACTGATGGCAATGGGCAAAAATTCCCTTATACTAGATGCAATCACATTCATTACAAAATAAATCATAAATTGTCACCTAAACAGCTCTCCGTAATGGCATCCCCGGTGTGGATGCCTTTTTCTCCACTATTGTGCATTACAGGTGAATGCGGCACTGTGCAGAGTGGTATCTGATGGAGCCAGGACATTACCTGCATGTCCAGGGTGATTCATGCGTGTCCTGCTGTGCCCTCACACCTCCGCAGAAGATGAAGTGATGCTCTCCTCCATCCCTGCGCCACCGGGGCATCACTCGAGGCCTCAACATGAGGTATGATGGGAGTTGGCACCGTGCTGTTTGGGGTTTAGGGAATAATCATGCTCCTTCTGAGCCTGCATTCTGGTTTCTCCCACAGCTTTACGAAGCCCTCGAGGCTGGTCAGGTTGAGCCGTGTTTCCCTAGGGGATGCAGGCAGAACTTTCTGGAAGCTCATTGCTCCGGGCGAGGGAGCAAAGGCTGAGCCATTCCCTGGGGAAAAGTGGCTCCACACACACCCCCTCGATGGGAGAACATGAGCTCCCGCTCCAGGTCTGTGGGAGAGCAGCCAACGAAGGTGTGAAGGGCACGGGCGGAGGGCATGGAGATGGGGCTGAGCGGAGGGAGCTGGGGCAGAGGGGCCGGTGCTGGAGGCCGGGACGGAGGGGCTGGGGGGCTAGGGCTGAGGGGCTGAAGTTAGGGAGCTGCGTGAAGGGAACTGAGGGGCTGGAGCTGAGGGGATGGAGTTGTGGGGCTGGGCGGAGGGAGCTGGGGCTTGAACCGAAGGGCAGGAGAGCCGAGCCGAGGGGCGGCGCGAACTGAGGGGCTGAAGCACGGAGGGGCGGGCGCTGCGGGCGGGGGCGCGGAGCGGGTTCGCCGGGCGGAGGGGCGGGGGCGGGCGCGTCACGGCTGCGACGGGCGCGGCGCGGGGCCCGGCGGGCGCAGGTACCGGGGAGGGGGCGGACCGGGCCGCCTCGTGTGGCCGCGGCGGGGCCCGGGGCTGCTGGGGCAGCGTCTGGGGCTGGGGCAGGGGCAGGGAGTGCAGGACCGTAAAATAGAATCATACGATAGTTTGGGTTGGAAGGGACCTTAAAGCCCATCCAGTTCCAACCCCCCCTGCCGTGGGCAGGGACACCTCCCACCAGCCCAGGCTGCTCAAGGCCCATCCAACCTGGCCTTGAACACCTCCAGGGATGGGGCAGCCACAGCTTCCCTGGGCAGCCTGTGCCAGTGCCTCACCACCCTCGTGGTGAAGAAGTTCTTCCTTATGTCTAGCCTAAATCGGCCCCTCTCCAGTTTATACCCATTGCCCCTATTCCTGTCACCACAAGCCTTTGTAAAAGCCCCTCCCCTACTTTCCTGCAGCCCCTTCAGGTACTGGAAGGTCGCTATAAGATCTTCCCAGAGGCTTCTCCAGGCTGAACAACCCGAGCTCTCAGCCTGTCCTCGTGTGGGAGGTACTCCAGCCCTCTGATCATCTTTGTAGCCTCCTCTGGACCCGTTCCAGCAGTTTAGAACCGTCATTCCTTGTCTTGTCACAACAGGCCTTGTGAAGAAGCCTGTCCCCATCTTCCTGGAGCCTTCTCCAGGCTGAACAACCCCAGCTCTCAGTCTGTGCTCACAGGAGAGGTGCTCCAGCCAGCAAATGGTTTTTGTGTCCCTCCTGTGGACCTGCTGTAACAGCTCCGTGTCCTTGCTGTGCCGAGGGCTCCACCTGGGGAGGTTTGATTTGCAAGGGAACAGTCAGGTCGCTGAGTTGAGGTGCTGCAGTCATGGGGAATGAAAAACTGAAGACAGCCCACAGAAAAGTCCTAACCTCTTGCCACAAGCCCCTGCCTCGCCTCCCATTCCAACTCCACAGCACTGTGTAGCAAAAGTAATAATACTCACACAAGACATCTGTGTGCTACCCATAGAGTAAAGGAGACTGAGGTAACAACAGTGCGTGCGGCCCTGTGTTGGTAGGGAGTGGAAGTTGATTTAAAATGAGTTGTTTCTAGATCATTTTGCTCTTTGCCATAGGGTGAGGCAAAGAAACTACCAAAACTCCTCATAGACTCCATGTGCCAGGTGAGATCTGAGCCCAAGAGATTTGTCATTGGGTATATCAGCATGCTCTGCTGTGACAGTTAGCTGTGAGAAGACCCGTGGCTCAAAGGAAGGCAAAGAAAGTGGTTTGTATAATCAAACAGAGAATAATTCTTTCCATGTTTCTGCAGACGTGCTGTGGGAACATTGCTTTTCCATGTACGTGTAACTACAGTGTAACTGCAGTGAAATAAATGGATTACAGTCAAGCTCCTTTCCAATGGTACTGTTCTAACAACTGAAAGCTATGCTGCATTAATAGCATCTAGAATGAAAACTGCTAGTGCCATTTGTGAAGGATTAAGAGCATGAATAAAATCAGAAGGGGCAAGCTATAAAACATGGTTAAGCATTTATACTGTCTCACAAAGTCCAGTATGTATACATTTCTGACTTAATGTGATGTCTTTACTGTTTCACTGTCCAGACAGGCCTATTCTGTTTTGGCATCTGAATACCTTATGCAATAGGCATGTCATAAGCTTTGGAAGTTTTGGCCACAAGCATATCTTCCCATCAGTCTTTGTGACTGCAGCAGAAAAACTATAAATCTGTCTTCTTAACAGCAAATTGAACTACAGGGAATTTTGGTCAACAAAACCAGACTAGAATTTGAGACCTGCAAGTTTTTAATGAAAATGGTGAAGTAGGACCAAGCTGTTACACATTCAAAAGCGTTGGAATCAAGTCATTATTCTGAAACTAAAAGTAATGTTACTTTTAATTCTCTTGTGGAAGGAGTATCAGAAATCTGACTTTGAAAGCTTTCTGTATTATGCTTTAGTTTATAACTTCAGAATCACCATTGCTTCATTAAACAATTCCTTCCACAAACTGATCATCTCGCTGCTTAGATGGTTAACTGCCTTATCTGAAAGGCAATGCCAGGTTTCATTGTAAACTGCCTTCTCATTTCTAGGTTATTTCTAGATTATAAAAAATATAATTGTTATTCTCTAAACATCTCTTGAGACCATGGGGCTGAAGTAACACAATGTTTGCATTGGTTTGAAATGGTTGTTTACATTTACTTGCAGCACAGATCGTTTCCCTGACAAGTACTTGCGCCCTCAATGGCAAATTAAAGGCCACAATGTTCTAGGCAACTTGTAGTTAGTAAAATTTATGCAGATATTAATCAGTTACTGCGTTTATCCTATCTCTAAACCTTCTTTTGGTCAAGTAAACTTTTGTTAGTGGTCCTAGTAACTACTGATTGATATCCAGGCAAGTAACAGTTGTCTAACGTTGTAAGCCAGCAGATGGAAATAAAAATTACTACTTAATGACATACTTGGAGAGCTTTTGAACTGGAATTGAACAGAGTGCTGAAACTCATATTACCTTTCAAGTTTTGTAGTAGTATTGTGGAGCAGGCTGAGTAAATTATACTGGCTAATTTTTCTTTAAAATACACTATAAAGTGTGAAATATACTGGTTATATTCAAGTCTGTGGGATCTTTCCATTGATTTTAATTGGATCAAAAATGCAGCAGGGGTAGGTCCCCGAATGTCACAGAGTTCTCTTGCTAACATCTTATTTGCACAGTATGTTCTTGCTCTGTATTGGGGAAAATAAAGTTACTTGTTTCTATGTCTGTACTTTCAGCTCCATCACGATCCTGCAAGACTCTCTTGACATATTTATTCTCTTCTAGGTGACAACCACCAACCAACTAGAAGACTGTCGCAATGAGTTTTGTTGAATATGGAGATACAATAAAGGATGGTGACACAGCTATTGTGTTCTTGGGCCACGAATCCATGTTTCCTGTAAAAGTCCAGCATGGCACTGTAACTCAGACTAAGTACGGGGTCATCAGGCATTCCACGGACCTCATAGGAAAGAAGTATGGCTCCAGAGTGACCTGCAGTAAAGGAGGATGGGTATATATTCTTCATCCAACTCCAGAACTGTGGACCATGAATCTTCCGCACAGGACGCAGATTCTGTATTCCACTGACATCTCCATTATCACCATGATGCTAGAGCTGAAGCCAGGCTCCATAGTATGCGAATCAGGTAATAATTAATATGTTGAAATCCTTTATTAAGAACTAACGCCAATACTTTAATGAAAAAACAAGTTTATCTTTGCATTTTGCAAACATCTCTTTTTTTTTATATTGTGATAATTTTCCCAGCCTGCACTTTGAGTAGTGCTGTTACATTTGCATGTGTTAATCAGCTGCTCTTGAACAAGTAATGTTGCTTCAATACGTTGGCCTCTTGTACCAGAATACTTTTGAGTACACATTCGATTAATTAATCTTATTAAAATGAATATACAAACATTTTTCTTTCTCTTTTCTGAAACTGTTGCTACATATTACACTTCAAAAATATTTGCAAATACATGATTTGAATAAAAAGTCAGGCTTTGAATTGTGGTTTCAGAGAACATAGTTGAGATAACCCAGTTAAAGAGACTCTGATGATAGGATGTTGAGCTAGTAAGGGAAATTAATGGGCAGTATTTATATATTGTGGTACCATGAAAGTACATATATTTCCTCTTTCTCTTTGAAAGTGTGATCTGTTTCTAGCACACTACAACTGACTGAAAACTTGCTGTAGCTGTATAATACAATGGATGATGTGTTCATCACAGGGCCGTGTTTTGTTTCTAAACTTGGCTTCATTTATCACAGCTTCCATCATTTTGCTGAATTTGCAAATAAGGAGTGAAATCTTGTATTAATAGATATTTTCTTTGTTAGATGCAGTTTATAATAATGCCTTCATGACTTTATTACTGCAGGCAGTAGGAGGCTCGCTTGATTTGATTCCGTCTCTGTAGTTTGTAAAAGTATGAACAGAGGTAGTTCGTCCTTGCTTTTTTTTCTGGCTGTTTTCTTTGAGTCTTTTTATGAAGCAGTTTCATGCACTTCCCCCTCGAGCACAGCTATGGCAAACCATTGGCATTGTGGGCTCATGCTGCACTGTGTTTTCTTGCATTTAACATCTCCTGTTCCCACCCAAGCATCATTTTGGGGAACTTTTCAGGCATAATGACCACTTTTTGACACAAATGTAGCACCACTTAGGTCAGCATCCAGTTGCAACCATCAAGAAATGAGTGGAATACAGAGCTGGTTGCTGTACAGCAGCTCTTGGAACGGGCAAAGCCGTATGCAAAAGCCTCTGGTACTGCTAAAATGGCTGGGTCCTATGAGATGAGTGTATAATTTGGTTTGTAGGACAATCAGGCATTTTTAGGGTTGTCATGGGAAGCAGCAGTATTGTTCACTGGGCATCTCTTCCCTTCTTCCCCTCCCTTCTGTGTTTAGACAGGATGGGAAAAATAAACACAGCAGATTATTCAGATGGGGGAGATTTGAATTGCTTCTTGTCCTGCCTCACTTGGAATAGGTGAATGTTGGAGTACAGAGCTGCACATGAAATGTTTTCAGTAAAGTCAAAGGTACCTAGAGAGGATGAAAATGTTTAAAAGCCCATTTATCTAAACAGCTAAGAAATGGAATCTCTTGAGGGATAACCTATCCAGATTCCAAAAGATGTTATGAATCAAAAGCCACAAACAATCCTTTTGTTCTTATGGGAAACTGTCCCTAGGTTTATTTTAATGCCTATGCTGTCATAATATCATAAGTTCAGCTTTCCAGGAAAAGTGAATAGTTTTACTACTGTAGTTGTGCTTGTATTGCCTGCCAGATTCTCTGTTCATGAAGAAAGAAAGAGAATTGCATCAATTTCATCTGGTTAACCTTGACACAAGAGATCTTACTGCAGGTTTTCTTCCAACTGACCAGAAGCAGTGATATGGATTAAAAATTTTACAGATATTGACAACTGGAGTCTCCAGTGTGATGATGTAACCAACTTTGGTGCCATCCTAAATCAGACAATATTCACTGATCCAAAATCATTAGTTCTAGATTAAACTTGTCTGGCCTAGATGGAACCAGCGCGATGGCGATTAATAGGAACAAGACAGGAAATCTAGTCTAGGAGTGACATTTGAATCTGCTTCCTGCTGGTGCTGGGTTTAAATGTATTTTGACCATTAATTAGCATGGAGGTCTGTCTTTTTTATAATTTGAAATTGGACTAGTGTACATAGTTGCTGTATGAGCTGGCAAAGCAGGCACTGTAAAGATGCCAGGTTCTCTTCTTCTTGTCTTCCTAATTAGACTGTGGAAGAGTGTCCTGCATGTACCCAGTGTAAGCAAGCAGAATTGTGGATTAGTCTCCACAAATATATGGAGAAAGGATCGATAAAGCAAGATTAAATAACCTCTGTGTCATGCTGTGACGCTGTGAATACGAGTGTTAATGATCTTTTGTGTGTGCTTAGAAAAATTCAGTAGAATAAGCAAAGGCTTGATTTTATATCACTCGAATTATGCAGTTTAAATTGATTACTCATGATTTGTCAAAATGGTATAAACATGTTAATATAGTTTTTGCTATTTTTAATCATCTTTAATAAATACATAAAGAGCCAGCTTTTCATCAGTGCATGCATAATTAAAACGATCCAAGCATACTCTATCAAGGCTATAAGAGAAGACAGCATTGAGTTGATGTTTCATGATGGAGGTGTAGGAACATGATCCTTTTTCTGTCTTCTGCCAATTTCTGATTTTTAAAGATCCGCTGAGATTTAAAAAGTGCCATTATTGGAGCTGAGTTCACTTGAAAACGTTGGTCCCTGATCTGAGGAATCCCCTGCTCTGCAACAGTCTTCAACAGCCTGATCTTCCCAGAATTAAAGGATACTTGAGATAGCTTCTAAAATATCTGCGGTGGGTGGCCTGGTAGTGTGAAACTTTAATTCTCCTCAGGTAACTCTGATTCCATTTGCGTTCATTGCATGTGCAGCCACAGTGTAAAGAAAGGAATAAGCTGAAATTTTTTTTTGTGTTACCACACTCTCCAAAACTAATCTTGATGGCAACTTTCAAGGCAACGCTGTTTTCAGCCCAGTGATTACAGATGCCTGTAATATAACAGCACTCTGACAACAGATTTTGAGGTTTTTACATTCATTTCTATACTACATTTGAACTAATATGAAACCTTTCAGATATTTTTTCCAAACAAAAGTGTGTGCAATCTTTTTTTTTTTTTCCTTTCCAGTCCCAACATTTCTAGGGTTTTTTTGTGTCCTCTCTCCCTAGCGAGACCTAAACAGGTGTCCGTCCTAACCCTCAGAATTACTCGGGGAATGCAGTGCAGCACTGTGAAACCTCATTTAATCTGATAAATCTCAGAAATATTTTGACTTTGATGGAGCATTGTGTTTAGACAAAGTATAATTTATTCATGAGTGTTCTAACCACCATCCCAATGATCCTTCAGCATTCAGCAGAATCAGACTCACATGAGCTAAAATGTTAATTGTTTTTTTTTTCCCTTTCAGCCAAATACCAAATTTTAAATTTCCTAAAGCTTTTCATTGCCACACATAATGAGTTTCTAAGCCCACAGACTGGATTTTTGAAGACTAGGAACAGTATTCTAGGTCCTCATGGTTCCTCTATGGAGGAGTAACAAGAGCTCCTGGCCAGCTTCTCAAAAACAATTATGAAATTTTGAAACTCACAGCCTGGGTATAGATTTTGTTAAGAGTACACTCATAAAAAATTAATGAGGACTTAATGATTAATGGATGCTTACTAAATAATTAATAGTTTATTGTGGAGGCCCACAATAAGCAAGTCAGCTGTATGCTTATGACTCTTCTGAAGTGCTTGTAGAGTTTTTGATAAATACTGCTCATGTCTTCACTGTTTTCGTGGCATAAGTATATGTAAACTGTTTGCAGCTCTGCATTTAGTGTAGAGTACAGGCCAAGGTTTGTAAGTATTAATTTGATCTTTGAATGTATACTAATTACTAATTAAGTCCATGTTTTCTAATGTCTCCTTTATCTACCTCTTAGCAGCTGTTCAGGTTAGAGTGAGAGAAGAATTGAAAAAACCCAATCCTTGTATAGCCCCTTTTGAAGTCCAAGAAAGACCTCATCAATACAATCCTCAGAGCGCATTGAATTCTCTTAGTGTACCAAAGAACTGAAGCCAACCTGTGGCCACATGAAACATCACTCTAGTATATTCAGACTTGTAGCTGACCTGGAGCTGATCAGGAATGCTGTTCATACCCTAAAGTGATTGTTTCTAGACTTTCTAGATTCGCTTTCATCTTATCACTTCACTTGACCACCATGCGTATTTCTCATGCAGCTCTGAACTTAATGATATTATGTCCATTCTGCAGAAGATCTCTCCCTAAACAACTCTTTCTCTTGATTCTCTAAGGAAGAATTCTTTTCTGTCTTCCATTCCTTTTGTAGGCAGTGCCAGCATTGAAAACTTATCCACAATCCTACCCCAACTCTTCAGTCTGGTCAGTGAGCAGTGGCCCTCTCTGACCTCTAGCCTGCTGCCTAAAATGCCTTTTTTGATATGGTGACCACAACAGATAGGCAGGAGAAAGAGCTAATCTCCTGTAAAGGGAAATTCCTGATGTACTGTTCCATCTTTCAGTTGCTGTCTCATTTCCTTGAAACTTTTTCTCCCCCTCTTCTCCTCCCTCTCTCTGTCCCTGATCTTGCTGTTTTACCTTTGCCACCACAATTTGTGCCTTTGGCTGTCTTCACAGTAAGATCTTTGTGTTAGTTTTAATCAGAAGCTTAATATCTCTCCATGTATTTGCTGAAAATTATTAATGATTCTCCTGTTACATAAACTTGTCACACAGAGTGAGCAGTCTTGCTCTGTTCAGTGTTTCTCAGCAGATATTAGCTGTGGAGTTGTTAGCTCCATCTCAAGACTAACTTTCCTTTGGTTTTGAGGCTCTTTCCATTCTCAAGGCTGCCTCATGACTTGTCTTATTTGCTAGGTCTAAGCAGCGTACCTAGGAGACAAATACAGCAACACTGTCACCTCTTTGTTGTGTTTACTCATTTTAGAATATCTTAGATAGCCAAATTTTGCAGCAGAAACTTGAGTTCTATGAAAATGTTGTGTTGACCCACTCAGTATTAAGTCATACTTTGCATACTTTTAATTTTTCCTGTTTTCAAGCAATATGAACCTATATATGCCCTTAACTTCTTCAGCTTTACTCCGAAATGCTTTTGCTTATGCAGCGCTGCAAACAAGTATAGATCCTAAATCACAATTTGTAGTTCCTTTTTTTTGAGAAGCACCACCCATGAGGAGAAATTTTAGGGAAGGCAAGCGAAGCAGTAGCCTGCAATGAAGAAATGTAGTGGAGCACAGAATCAGATCAGTTATGTTTATAGCATAGGTGAGATTCCAGGACATTAGAGAAATATCCTTTGCAGTAAGAAAACCAGACTAAACAGAGAACAGTGTAAAAATATACTCTTATTCAGCTATCAGCCAAGTGCTATGCTAGATGCTGTGGTACCACTCATACCAGTGTTCAGATGTGTATTTATACACTGGTGAAATAGCATGTGTTATTATTGAACAGCTCAGATGTTGCTCAGGGCAGCTTTGAAAAGGTGAGAAATGAGCTTAACATGAGCATTGTCTCAGATTACTGAGGTGGCTTCTCTGTGGAAAACCTGTCATTTGCATAAGCAGAGAGTAAGAGGAAGAGATCTGTTTGAGGTCATGAGACTGATGGGGGGATGCATCTAGGCAATTCTTTCTTGCTTACAAACTGTAAGGAAATATAAGTAAGTGCTGAGCTAAAGTGTTTTGTCTAGGAGGCCGCTTGTTAGGATTGAAATCCTAAAACTGCAGTGTTTTCCTTGTTGTAGGAGAGGGCAGAAGCACTCCACTGAGCAAAGATGTATCAGAGAAGTGTGGAGTGTGCTTGTGCCCAAGAAGAAGGGAAGGATACTGCATTGTCTGCAGGGCCATTAGCCACTTAACTCATGGTTTTAACACAAGATCTTAATTCTTGCCTTTGGACTGAGATGGACCATTTTCGTAGTCTGCTTGCTTATCTCCTGCAGGTTGCCTCTCCTTAGGCTTTGAGGTTTGAGTATGGCATATTGGGGACCTTGCAGTATCTCTTTAAATGCCTGCAAGGCAGATGTCTGCTGTTTGACTAAGATTTTTAGGGTCACAGAATGTAAAAGAGCATCATATTTTCCAAAGGCATCAGCTATGACCTGAGTGCTCACCTAAGTGAGCTCTAGGACAGCAGCTGTGATGTTAAGAACGTCTTCAGCACAGTTTGAATTGTCATCATTTTACCTCTCTTCTGCAGAGTCCATTCATGATTAATACACTCTAATAAAACGGGCATTGTCCAGTGAAAGAAAGCAGACAGTTTCTAGGGCTCTTGATAGTGTGAGGTATAAGAGAGACAAGCATCCTGATGGAAAAATTATAAACTCTATTTCTTCTACAAATTGTCTTATCTTATACTTTCCAGAGCACAGGCATTTCATTGCACATATACAAGAACAGAAATCCATTGAAATCTACTCAGTTCATGACTTGCTGCTTCTGGTACAAAATGTTAATTTTGAGTGTTCAGGGTTTTGATTTATTTGTATGCAGGTAGTTCAGCTGTGATATTTCAGGTTTGGTAGCATTCTAGTTCATGTTTCAGTAGTGTTTCTTGCAATTTCCTGCCTCCTTGACTGATTCTGTACCACTCTAAGAATGTCTTTCTTTTCCCAAGGAAACTTGAACCTGACTAGAACTTATTCCAAAACAGTGCCTAAGATACTTTGAGACACATTTTGCTGGATTCTGCTTTTTTTTCAGTAGAAATTTGAAATAAGGACAGAGAGGATTTGAAAAGGAATACAGCAGGTGGTGGGAGGACTCAGACGTTAAATGTTGCAGATTTCTGGGGGGAGAAGATGAATGTAAACATCCCTTTCCCCTTCTACAATATCAGAGAAACATAGGGTTGAAACCCTTCCTTCTTTAGGCAGTGGTGTTTGGGCTTTAGGGTTTGTGGTGAGCGTGGACTCGCACTGAATTGCCAGACCCTTACATTCTTAATGCGTCACAGCAAGTGTGCTGAACTATCAGGCACATGAGAGTTGAGGGTCATCATCATTTCACAGGGCTGGGTTCAGAGTCTGTCTTCTCTTCAAGATGAGAGTTTACAATGGTGGGTAATTCATAACCATTGTGTTCTTTGTTTCCTACATTTTTGAGGGTGTTTTCACAGAGAAGGCAAGCAGCATCTTCAGAAATACTCTAATTAATGATGTTAGTGTGATAGAATTTGATATGTTAAAATGTGATACATGCATATTATTCTTGTGTTTGCCGTAACCAGTCAACAATAAATAATTCCTGGCAGCCCTGTTTAACAAAAGCTCTGTCTGTAGTACGCCTGCCAGTGGTGACTTCCAACACCCTGATTTTAGTTCAGAGTTTGGCTTGGAGTCTTTGTGAATTAAAACAGAGTACCAGAAAATAAGCCAAAAAATCTTAGTGGGTTTTCCTAGGAAGGGGACAAACAGCATCTTCTGTGGCACTTTTAAGAGCAGATTTAAAAGGAAAATTATTAAAAATGTAAAAGAATACGAACAAGGAAACTGAATACATCACAAGCTGCCTCTCTCTTCTGCTTACAATCCAGCTGTGCTGACAGGCCTTCTGTTCAGTCCTTCAGATCAGCAGAGAAAGATGCAGAAAATGTTCAACATAACCCTTTTGAGTGGTAAATTAACTGAATTCTGTCAGGGTGCAAAAGTTCTCAGTTGTGCAATCCTGCCTTCTGTCATGAAATGTAAAAGCAGAATTTTAGTCATTTTTGCATCCTGTGAACAATAGTTCCCTGCTGTTGTCATTAAAAAAAATAAATCGATAAAATGCTGTTTCTTTGCTATGTGCATGTATCATTGAAATTTTACAACCACATGGCTGCTGTGCAACCATCCCTCCTTTTGACCAGGAAAAAGTTTATATTGACATTTAGAGCCTACAGCTGCCCTGACCAGATAGAATCATCGAATCATAGAGTCACATGGTTGGAAAAGACCTTTGAGATCATCGAGTCTAACCTTACCTGTCCACTACTAAACCTTATCCCTGCGCACCTCATCTACCCGTCTTTTACGTACCTCCAGGGATGGTGACTCAACCACCTACCTGAGGTTCCTGTTCCAGTGCCTGATAACAGATTTGGTGAAGAAATTTTTACTGATATCTAATCTGAATCTCCCCTGATGCAACTTCAGGCCATTCCCTCTCATCCTGTCACTTGGGAGAAGAGACCAACACCCATTCCGCTACAACCTCCTTTCAAATGGTTGCAGAGGATAAGGTCTCCCCTCAGCCTCCTTTTCTTCAGGCTAAACAACTCCAGTTCCCTCAGCCGCTTCTCAGAAGACTTGTTTTCCAATCTCTTCACCAGCTTTGTTGCCCTTCTCAATGAATGAGTTTGGGTTGGAAGGAACCTTAAAGATTGTCCAGTTCCAACCCCCTTGCCGTGGACAAGGAGAACTCCCACCAGAACAGGTTGTTCAAGGGCCCATTCAATATGGCCTTGAACACTTCCAGGGTTGGGGCATATATATATTTATACATGATTCTATGAATGCATGGATTTGCACTTTAAATAAATACGTGTGTCAGTTTGTCTCTTCCCTTGGAGCTCTCTGAGGCCGGTGCTAAAATCTATAGGCCCTGCCTCCCGTCTCATCTTCCCCATTAAAGCTGGGAGGGGGATGCAGATCCGCCCATTGAGGTCATAGCCCTCTCAGAGGGGAGCAGAGGAGCAGTGCTGATTCTGCAGTGTGGGTGGTTGATCCGGCAGCAAAACTGGGTCCTGAACTCTGTTTGTATTCTGAATGGCTGCCCTTTCAGAGCTGTCAGGTTAAATACAGTGCCAAGACAATGTTTCTCCCCTTATGTGACCGGAGGGCAAGAACCTTGGATCCGTCAGTAAACTCTGACTTCCTGTACGGTTACGGAAAGTATCGCTCCAATTAAGCAGCTGTACCAGCCCCTGTGTCCCCTAATTAATTTCCTTTCTGCTAGTTTCTGAGCTTTCTCTTTCACTGCTGTACTTCAGGTTCTCTGCTTTATAAGAATTTTAAGATATATGTTAGTTGAAAGAGCTTGCTTCAGCCTGAAATTTAGTGTGAACAGTCATTGAAGAGAGCCAGAAATAGATTTGTGAGAAGTGTGTTCCAGCTACAGAGTTATAAATCAATAAGCATAGATAATTTGGGGCTGCTGTGGGGTTTTGAGTTTGTGGGGTTATTCCATTAAATGCCACTTGAGTGAGTAATTTGCAATGTGAATTGGTGTATGGGTGTTTTCTTCAGTGAAAATGTTGGTTATTAGTCATTCGTCTATATAATATGCTAGTGGATCATTTAAAACAAGTTTTCTAAATTATCAGACTAAAGCAAGGGAAAAAAAATACGTGTCTTAGTAGTCCGTGATCATATGTGGCAATTGTACTTACATACAATTAGGGGATCTCAGTAGACTTTGCTGAGGTGTGTATGTATGTGTCACCTGTGTAATCAAATCGTTTGGTCAGTGTGGCTGCAAGGAGCCAAGAGGTCATAGTTTCAGATAATTGCAGTGGGAATGGAGGATAGTCAGTATCTCTTAAGAGACCTGGGTAAAACAGACTCCATATCCTGAAGGCTGTTTGTTTGCAGAGGTATCAATAGGATTTTCAAGCACAGACCCTTGCCTACATCTCATCTTTGTGTTAATTAATTATAAGGTTTTGAAAATATGTTAAAAATTGCCTTCAGTTCTTTTTACCCTAGAAGAGTCTGGTGCTTTGAGAAAAACTCTGGTTATTTTCCCTGACTTTTTCCTGTTGCGTTTACTTCCTGGTGTTCCCTTGTGGCACTTGTTAGAGCTATAGCTGACCCTTGGCATTATTTTTCTACTCCAGGGAGGCAGGACAGGTCTTCAGTTTGCCAGGTATTTAATTAATGCTTTGAGGACTCTGAAGACTGTTTCCTTGGTTGTTTAGTCCTTTTCTCCTTATGAAAGAAGGACTGTTCTCTAATTTAACCAATGTTTTCCGTTCATTTGGGTTTTGAGTAAGTGTTCCAAGCAGGAGGACTAATGGAGAAGACCTTTGTTCTAATGTTTAGCACTGTCAAAAGGCATTTCATGAGTGTTTGTCTTTTCTAGGTACAGGCAGCGGATCTCTCTCTCATGCTCTCATCAGGACAGTGGCTCCCACAGGGCACCTGTACACGGTAGAGTTCCACCAACAGAGAGCTGAGAAGGCCAGAGAGGAGTTTCGAGAGCATGGGGTGGAGCACCTGGTCACCGTGACCAACCAGGACGTCTGCAAGAATGGGTTTGGTGTCTCAAACGTTGCAGACGCCGTGTTCCTAGATATTCCGTCTCCATGGGAAGCCATAGGACATGCAAAGTCAGCGTTAAAAGCTGAAGGTAACTCCACTTTTCTTTTTCTGTTCATGAAGTACCATGCATGCACACATCTGCCTTTGAGCCATATGCTGTCTCTGCTCGCTTCCGTTGTGTGATCACTGTTCTCAAATGTCACTAAGGCTGAAAAACCTTCAAAAGAGGTCTTCAATTTACAGTGGAAGATTTGAAAGGAGAACACATTTTTCCTACAGGCCTTTGCTAGCTGCAACAATTAAAATGGGCAGTTTATAAAAAACCCTTTGAACTTGTCAAGTGCACTTTGCTAGATCTGAGGTGTGTGGGAAGCAGCAGTAACAATAAATGCTGAAAGCAGATTTCTTTGTCAATTCAGTGGAAAGGTGTTTGTATAAAAGGTGTTCAGATGCACTTTACATCATTTGTTACAGATTTGTACCTATTTAACAGAGCACCCTGTCAGTAATGTTAAAGAAAATGTGGGGATACTTAAATATGCTTGCCAATTTTTGCCTTAAATCTCTGCTGTTGGAGCTAATGAGAAGTTACAGCAGTTACAGTGAGAATGGAACATAAAGGCTGTTCTAACTTATGCCATTTATTCCAGAATTGTGGCAACAAATGAGGCCTACGGTTGAGGTATTGGATGAATTTAATCAATTTATTATAGAACTTTTCCCTACTGAAAAATAAGCTTCAGTGAAGAAATAGTTCTTTTATCCTGGACTAAGTTTTCCCCTGATTAACGTTACACTAGTCTAACTGTACCAGTGTGGATCTAAGCTAACCAGATTGCTTCCGTCTACAAAAGGGATTTTTTCTAATCAAGAGAGCAAAGAGTGCTGAACAGTGCCCATGCTGGGGTATGAGTTGAGCAGAACTTGGTTCTGTACAAGGTCCAGTTCTTTGTTAAAATATGTAATGACAGGCCTGACTTTAAGTGAATAGCTAGGTCTTTGTGAAATCACAGGATTTAAGCTTATTCTTGAAAGGTCACTGAATGTGCATTACCTTGGCCAGTCAGGACTGACCCAGCTGTTAGGCTACCTCAGCTACTGAAAATTCTCTAGAATGCTTTCTGATACCAGTGTAACACAGGCTTTCTCTAAAAAGTGAGTAAATAGAGAGACACTTGTTAGCACTTTGTACCTGCAAGGGTTACAGCTTAATTTGTAGCTGCTTTCCAGTGTGCTCTGGGAAAAAAAAAATCATTTTCACTGCACTGTACGATGCCCTTCCTATGCTCAAATTATCTAATCGAGTGAGCCCAACGCTCAGCTGACTTCCCAGCTTAGACGGCGCTGCATTGCGCAGTCCAATTTGAATTATTTAAGTGGTGCATGTTTAGAATAATGAGCAGAGCTGCTTGAAGTTTTGAATCCTTGTCTCACTCCAGCATTTGAAATCCTAGAACAGGTATTATAGTCCCAAACTGCCTGTACCATCTGGCTATACTTTTCTTTGCTCTGCTACAAGATTACATCTACTTAGGCAGTAACACTTAAAAATCCAGTATTTTTCTGTTTGTGAAATGGCATCATGCACTTTACGTACCAGTTAGAAGGCGAAGTTGCTGATCCTTGCTGCCGTTTTGGCTGCAAACAGCCACCAGTGTTGGAAATCTGGTATTGGTCTAAGGCTCATATTTTGGGTACCTGACTGAGCTGGGGGTATTTGGTTTTATTTTGCCTTTTTGCATATAAAAAAAAGCTGTTATTCCTTTTTCATATGAAATATGATTGCAGTAGTAATAGGTACAAACTATCACATTTCTGTTTTATTCCAAATCATGTGGGTAGTTTTGCTTTTTTATTACTGCTGTAAAATCTAAAGTATGATAGAAGGCTATCTGCAACTGCTTCCCTTTCCCTTCTGCAGGCAGATAATTTTATAGTGCTCCTTTGTTTAGTTGTTAGATAGTTGAAGCTCTTCTGCAGTAAGAACAGTCTGTGCAAATACTGCTGCTGTTCACCACTGTTCCAAGGGTTAGTGTAGTGATAAAGCATCACTAGAGAACGTCAGTTGTTCCACTCTCTTTCCTCCACGCACTCTCTTATATCTGGACAGGGTCACCATTTGAACCATTCACACTGTGGGTTTTATTGTGATGTGCCGTGCAAATACTGCAGCCATACAGCCAGATAGTGGTAATTTAGCCCCTAAAGTATTAAGGTACTTTGAATGAAATCAGAGCTAAGTGAATTCAATATGTAGCATCAACTAGCCTCCTCTTTGAAACCACAATATTCATTACAGAGTGTTCCATTGAGACAGTATGTAAGAGTTCTTAACCTTAACAAAAGCTTATCAAGTCAGTGTTTTCTCTCCTACTTAAGCTCAAGATCCTGAGTAGCTGCAGCTCCTAGTAGGGTGAGTGTTCATGATCCGCTTTACAGGGTACACGTATCCCTCACATTATGCCTTGCAGCATGCTGTAAATATGCTACTTAGAGTAGCCGGGCCTCCCATTCAATGCACTGCCAACCTCTGAAGAGCCAGAAGAATAAAACGGTACAGTAGGTTTGTGACTTAGAAGGTTCTTATTCTGTAGCGATGTACTCTGATGATGATCAGGCTTGCATCTCCGCTGCATCCTCGTGCTGATTGCATCAGTTGCGCTTTCAGCAGAAGTGCTGCTTGTAATATCTCTTGGGCGCTGCTGCACTGCAGAACTTGCTTTCATTTCCAGACCTGAATTATTTTTCTTTCGTAGCATCTGCTGATTAATGCTTTTCTATACTCATAGCTGCTGTTCCCAATATCTGACCTTGGTGGGTTTTGCAAAATTGCCGTTTCACCCTTTCAGGTTATATTGAAAAAAAAAAAAACCTGGAGAAAAACTTTTGACTCACAGTCATCTCACAGATGAAAACTGTAGTACCTTAAAGATAATTCTGCACCCATCTACTCTGCTCTCATAAATATTGTGTATTTCTTCCAAGGCTGTGGAAGAGGAGGCAGGAACCCATTTGTACAATACATTTCACACAAGTTTTAAATTTTTGGATAGTAATATAGAAAAATACAGCAATATCTTGAGTTGGATTGGCCTCTTGCATTATAAATTGGTCCTTGGTGGTGTTTAAATTAAGAGTCTGAGTCACTAAATTATTAAAAGCACTCTTATTTCCTGTCTTTTTCTTAAAAATTTTACATTTAAATGACTTGCCACTCCCTTTTGAGCATCGTGAAGCCCCTGAAATTAGATCTTGTCAAATTGTGATCCTTGAGATATCACCTAAATCAGGTAATGTGGTGCTGTCAGGTCTCCCTCAGTTCTGCAGGGAAGTTCCATCTGAACTTCTCCCTGATTGGGCCTCTGCATTTCTTGCCGTCACAGAAGCCCTTCAGCGCTACTTTACTCTTTGTAATAGTAGTTGTTTTTCATTTCCAAAGTCTTCTATATGTCTTATTTGTATGCAGTGGACTTAAAACAGATCTTGTTTGCATTTTTTTCCCTTAGCATAGCCATTGATTGCAGTCCTGACCTGCCAGGTGTTATTACAGGTGCTGTATAAGAGAATAAGTAATAGCTCATCCTCCCAGTAGCTTGAGGTGCAGGTAAAGCATTGCCTGATTTAGCTAGTTTCAATTTTCATTTGGGCTCCCCTGAGCTTTCAAGGAATACCACGTCCATGTAGAAAGCCTCTCTGGTTGTTTTTCTTGGGCCCCAGTGGTTATTCATGGTAGTGTTTTTAAACCAACCAAGTGTAGCTTTGAAGAGCAGCTGTAAATATCTGGCCACAAGTCTCCCTGCTGTGGTATCTGGGTAGGGAGTACCCCAGGCTGAATCACAATGAGAAGTGGGCAGTGTCATCAGGATGTTGTTTGGACTCAGGCTACCTCAAGAATGAACAGGGAATGTGTTGGGGCAGGAACTGGAGCCTGGCAGTCTAGCATGCTGTCGTCCTCCACCCATGCAGGTGGTACTCAAGTCGGTATCAACGCTTTTCATGTCCCTAGGAGATTGTTTTGGAATAAACGGATGAAGCAATAAGGGCTTGCCAAAATGTCGGCATCAGCCTTTGCACAGTGTGGTGCCTGCTGTGATGTGAAGGCAAATTAACTCGAAGTGAGGTCAGAGATCCACAAACTAGCTTTAAACTGAAGCATATCCTCTCAACATGAAGGGGCCATCTGGTCTAGGGCAAAACCGCCCTACTAGGATATAGGGCTGGGTGCTAACACACGAAGCAGCTTTGTCTGGTTCCTGAGTGCTGGCAGTTTGCTGAGCTGGCCTCGGTAGTTGTATCTTATTGGAGGGCATTAACCTGGCATCAGTCTGTCAGGGACTGGTGGATCACGTGTGCACAAAGGCCTGGCCTGAAGTAAAAGTGATTCTCTCATGTGTTCAAGAGTTAAACAGAAGGATTCCTGCATCACAATCTGTGCTGTGAAGTGCCGGTCAAAGCTATTGTCCTTCACACAGTTGTATGAGGTAGTCTGGGATGGAATTATCCTTAAAACAAGTTGTTAGATTTTCGTCCCCATTCTGAAGACAACCGATTCTTTAATTTCCTTGCTGCATGTTTTTGCCAGTCCCCAGCAGTGAGCAGGAATAAATTGCTTTTGAAGGATAAACCTACAAATGTAGAGGTTAAGGTCATGTTTGCAGAAAATCACATCAAACTCCTGTTAATGAGCTAGCAAGTGATTTGGAGAAAATTTTCTTTTCTGAATCAAGAAACATCCTTTAATTTCGTTCAACAGCCAAATCCTCTAATTTCACTTGTCAGGGAAGCTACATCAAATCGCCCACAAGCACACTCACTTAAAGGACGTTCTGTCCCCTTTTACAGAGGCAATATTTTTAGTGTCCTACTAGCACAGAGTAAATGCCACGGTGATGCTGCTCAGTGAATTTCCTGCCTCGCCCCTATATAACGATAATGTCTGTGTGGTTTTTTCTTCCACGAGAACTTTGTGACATAATCTTCCAGTTATGATAATGCACTGAAGACCCAAAACCCAGGGGTGTGTTCTTTTACCAGGGATGAAAATGCAGTGCTTTGTTCTTTACATCACAGAATCATTTCTAAAATATTAGGCCCTTTTCCCTGGAACTTAATGGTGTTTCACTACGTATGTTCTTTTTGCATCTTCTGAATAATACTAGGGTGATGCAAAAACCTGTTAGAGCACTTGTTACACATACTGTAACCTACAGAAGTGAGAGCACGTACCTTAGACACGTTTTCTGTATCATAAGTGTGCACTGGAGTTCTTAGTCTTTGAGTAGCACTGACAGATTTTCCATACTTGAAACGTAATGTAATTATTAGCTGCTTAGAACTGGTAGAGGTGTCAGTCCTTGCTCAGACAAGTGAGAAACAAAATTGTTAGTTGGGAATTGCACAGGAAAATACCAGGAACTGTTCTTGAAGGAGGAGCGACTTTCAAGGCTCTTACTTCTTATAAAGATGCAAGGGTGTGTCCCTTGATTACTAATTAGTTGATTACTAATTAGACACTGTCTGCTTAAGTGTACAATGCTATGTGGATCCAATCTTCTCTTCCATTTCCCCCTTCCCTTTAACTCTCTTTCCTAATCATACCAGCCTGAATTGCACTTACAATTTTCATATCCTCTCGATCCTATTGCTGGTTACAATGACTGCCAGGACTGTGTGGGTTTGTTCCAGCCTACGGCTTTTGGAGATTTAACCTCTCCATTAAATGTTCCAAACTAACTCACTCTCTGTAAAACTGGAGGTAGAAAAAAAATTTAAGTCTTTCATATGGTCTCATTATTCTCTTCTCCTCAACTGTAGCACTTGTCAGATGCATTATACATGAATAAACACATTTTTAGACAGCTCTTCTGATCAAAAAGCTCACACAGCTTCCCAATGTGAACAGGATTAATCTCAGGTAATTACTGTATCAATTTATGATGACACACAGATCTCATTAACCAAATTTAGGAACGGTAGCTTTCCTAAAAGGAGAGCTCTGAAAGAACACAAACTCGGTTTGTACTGAAAAGTTTCTGTTCAGTTGCTTTCACTGCTCTCTAGCCTAGTCCACTCCTTTGTGATCCACAGACAGAGCATTGTGCCTCAGCAAGCAGAGAGGGAGGGAGTGCATGTCTTTTCTTCATTCACTAAGGAATCCTTGGCATGGCAAGCCAAAGCAATGCATATTCAAGTCCTTTAAACCCTGAATGCCTCTTGATGTCTAAAGAACAAGAGGACTCCTAGAGAATCTGAAAAGCACGATGCTGAAATCTAGATTTATATCCTCTTGGTGATTGTGATACAAAGGGTGTTGCATAGCTGGAAATCAAGCAGGTGTACAGGGGGCAGCCCACAGCACAGAGAATTCAGGAGCCTCTGATCTGTTGAAGGTGACAGCATCTCTGCTCTTAGAACAGACGAGCATGTCCTTCTGGGTGTGGTTTTCTGCTACTTGGAGTCCACTTTTTTCCCTGGTCTAAACACACCATGGCAACTGAAACTTTCCAAAGCTTTCTGACCTCTTGCAGTCTGGGACTGCAATTTCATTTTTGCCTTCCAAATTTCTGCTAATTGTAGCTTTCCAGTCTTCTCATAATCGCTTAATAAACAGGTCCAGCCCGTAAGTCAGAGCTGGCCTGCCCAATTATGTGTACAAGAAAAAGCAGAGGAGACCCTTCTCCAGCTTGTTAGGATCCATGAGGATAACATACATGGTGGGTTTGCTTCTAAGCTATTTGTAGGTATATTTATTTCAGGGGGCTGTATAATAATAATAACTGGAAGAACAGGTATGAAAGGGAAAAAATGAAATTGGCAGAACTACAAAAACCCATTGGACACTTTCAGTTATGTGGATTACCAACTGTTACACTGTTTTCTCGCTCTTAGTACCTGAGAAGCTCCCAGCAGTGCAGTAAGTAAAGTAACGTTATTTTTTGTGCTTCCCCTCTGGATATTAGCTATTGCAAACAAGGGTTTTCTTCCCTACCAGGCAGCCTGAAAGCCCGTTTTCTCTAACTCTACTTCCCCAAGCAGTCTGCTTTGCAAGGAGTCAGTCTGATAAATCATCACCAAGTTTGGTGTTGACATGCTGTGCTCAGCTGACTGTCCTGAGGCAAAATGAAGGGTGCTTTGCCTTTAACTGAAGGCTTGACAGGAACTGTAGGCGGCTCTGCAGTTTGTATGGCAACAGCTGTGTGCAGGCTACTTAGTTTTTGACTATAAATCCAGAGCATGTGAATTTGAAAGCCTAAACATATCTTGAAACCTCTGTAGTCAGAGTAAATAAGAACAGGCTTACCGTAAATGTAAATATATTTTCCTTTTTTATTGCAATATGAAACACCAAAACCAAAAAGCCTGAATGAACTAGTAGTAAGTCTCTGGTCTTTCTGCAAATTCTTGGTTTGCAGACAAAAGAGTTATTGTGAACTGACATTTAGCTAATTTAGACATTTGTTCACTTCCCTAAACAGTAAGGGTATAACATATTTCTTTCTAACATATGTGCATCATAGTAGCTTTCTAATTATGTAACAGATTTCTTCCTGAGGTTCTCTTTTATGTCTGCAAACATGTGAGAAGTGTGTACTTCTGTGGCCAGAAAAGATTAGCTGTCTGATTCAGCATCAGTTTGGTAGCCCTGGTTATTGCTGATGAACGTATAAATCTATTTTCATGGGAGTTAGCAGACTGGATGTGCAATTAAATCGTCATCAACAGAGTTGGTTAATAATGACACATACAGGCATTAGTTTTGCAGGTGATTATTAGATTTGGTTTTTAATTGTCACTCCAGGGAGTTACTTGTCCATTGTACTTTGTTCTGAAGATGCATGATAAGAACCTCTAGCTGTTGAGACTTTATTTCAGGACTAAAATTAAATCCTACTTAGTGTATGGTGGATTAACAGTCATGGAAAGCGTACCCAGCCCATCATTGCTGCACAGTAACTAGAGTGCTGCAGTGACGCTTTCAGACCTGATGCTTTCTTTTTTTAGAAATGTGACTTTAGAAACGAAAAAGGAAAAAAAAAGGGAGTTTGAGATAAAGCAGGCTTCACATAGTCCCAGCATAGCCTCTATTTTTAGCAGGATGCTTTGCTCTCGCTTGCACGGGTTCTTTAACTGCTTAGACAACTTGTGTTAAAAAACTTGACTGGGTGAGCCAGGGAGAGGGCTGGGAACATATGCAAGTCAGGTCAACAAGCATTTTCATCTACTTGTAATAAGTAAAGCAATAGCTGAAGCTCCATCACCCAGTGTTCCTTGCTCTGGCTCAAAAGCTTTTCAGGAAGGGCAGTTGCCTCGTGATACACTGTGTCCTGGGTGAAAGCACATGCCCTGGCTTTATGGCAGACAGTGTCCTTATAATTCTTTGATCTGATTTGGCTGTGGCTTTTCAGGGTAAATCTGAATCATTCTATTCTCAGCTGTTAAGGTGACATTGTAGCATGCAGAGAGTTGTAGAGGGCCAATTAAAACTCAGTATTTGGAATCAAAAATCTGAACAGCGCACAGACAAGGAAACAAGTGTTAGTTTATCCCTTAAGTCATATCCTAGAGTTCTGAAGCACTTGCTGTAAAACTGCCTGATGTGCTGTCCAGTAACCTTTAATGCTCAGGAGACACGCTAGTCAGCTTGACTAAAAGGGTGAAGCCTTAGCAGCACTCCATCTATGGCCTGGAGAGATTACTTTATTCTGTACACGCATACCATCGTTCTCAGATAAACACAGCCGCTTTTGTCAGAGTGTGTGTGCACGCACGCTTATATTCTGATGAAGGCAACTCTGTACAGTGTACACAGAATGACTTCTGGCTTTGTTTAAGTGCCAACTGCAGTTTGGTATCTCGGTCCAGAATAGCAGATAGTAATTCCAAAAGAGTTGCTGTTCTGAAGGGATCAACTTTAACGGTTTTAGCATGAACGAATGTGGTGGGCAACCCTGGATTTGGAAGATGAATGAATTTACTGTAGCGTCTTGTAGGGTTGTCCATGTTTGATTCTATGCTGACACTTCAAACCTGCGCAGCTGCCTCATGGAGATCTTGAAGAATGTTTTCTCCTTTGTATAATAGTAATCCTGTGTGCATCTGAGAGAACCTGAAAAAAGATAAAAAGCGCTTCATTTTGGTTTTTGTTCTCTTTCCCACTACCTGTCTCATTTTGCAGGTGGCCGCATCTGCTCTTTCTCCCCCTGCATTGAACAAGTCCAAAGAACCTGCCTAGCGATGGAAGAACATGGTTTTACAGAAATTAACACCTTGGAAATTCTGCTCCGAGTCTACAATGTAAGGACAATTAGCTTGCAAATCCCTGACCTTGGAAAAGCAGCTGAGGATAATTCTAGCACTGGCTTTGACAGCAGCAACCCATCAAACCAAGGTAGCTCATGCGTTAATCTGCAGCAAGGAACCGTGCAGTTCAAAAGCGGCGTGCCACTCAGGGAGGTGGTTGGTCACACTGGGTACTTGACCTTTGCCACGAAGAGCCTGTTTTAGTACACGCTGAGTTTGTGTGGTTCGGAGTGTTCTGTGTGTTTGTGTATCTACTCTGTTTTCGTGGTTCTTTGTAGAACATCCAAAAATTTCTGCTTGTCAGGGAATTCCATATATAGTCAGATTTAGTTGGAATACATTTTGTTTAAATAGCACACAAGCATTAACCAGGGCAGCATCAAGGGAATGTTGAAACTCTGGAATGGTGCTCCACTTGCCGTCAGAAAGAAGATAAATTAATAGCGAATGGCCATTCGCTGGAACGTGCGTAATACAGATCTCTCCCAATAAGAAAGCAAAACAAGCGGCACAGTAATTGCAGATAAATTGGATTTTTTCCCTCCTCTTTTCTGGATTATTTTCGCAGATTTATGTTTGTATTTTTTGCTAGCACCACTAGACACTTCTTTTTTAACTTCTGTAGTTACTCTGTTGCTATTAGGAAGGTGAAAGTGCCTACTTGCTTTATTTTAGTTACAAAAGTTGCGAGGTCATAGGGTTGCCAGCACCACCGATTGCAGAATTAGTGTTTCCTTGGAATACCATTCGGCTGCGCAGAGGAACATTGGCAGCGCACAGGAACACAGCCTCTCACTCCGTTCCAGGCTGGCATCTGCAAATCATTTAGATTACATAGAGACCGAAGAAATGTGCTAATTGTTGGATTTGGTTTAAAATAGTATATTGTGCTCTTCAATTTATAGTAGAAATTTGGACCTTGCTTCATACTGTAGTCTTCTAATGGATCATCTGCTTTCATAGTAGATGAATCAACTGTGAAAATTCACTGAACAGCTGGTTAATGTTATCTGAACACCTCTTTGTAAGCAGTGTGGCTCAGATTCTGTTTGTTTGGTTGTTTATGTGCATTGTGGTATCCTGTCTTCCGATGGTTGAATGACAGGTTGCTTTTGGCAGGATTTCTGTCTCAAATTGCAACAACAATGCAAAGTTAGTAAAATCCTCAACCATCTTTATTAATTAAGTTTTCAGACCATTTACTCTTTGGTCTTCCATACAGAGTGGTGGGTGTGATGAACTGCTGAGTGCTGGACTAAATTTTATTTTACAGATTAAAATTATTATGCAAATTTATAAACTTCCTTATTTCTTTTGTTTTCTAAAAAGTGAATTCACAAGTATTTTTATTCCAGCCGTTAGTACTGTCTATAGAACATTTAGCTGTGCCTTGCATTCGGTACTTGAATCGATTGATTGCCATGTAAGAAAAATAACCATTCATAAACCACTGCCTGAACATTTGAACCTGATATCCCTCCCCCATTCTTGACAAAAATAAACAAAGCTAAGCTTTTAACATGTTATAGCAGAACGCTAATCCGTAACGGTTTAAAGAAAGCTCAACCGATCACGACAGCAAAGATAAACTGTTGAGCAGATTAGAGGCAGAAAGCACTTCTGCTGAGCTGAATCAGTTACATAAGTTGGCCTACAACTGTAGCAGTTCTCCAGAAATTATGTGAAAGTTCTCTTTCTGCTGCTGCTAGTGTCCTCCAGAAAGGCCTGCAATAAACTGTTAGCACTGTTTATGTGGCTTAGTGGCTGTATTATAGTGACATGCTTGCATGTGTGTGTGCATGCACGTGTTTGTGTGCTTTACCCACCCCCACAGATGGTGCTAACATAGGGAATAACAACGTTAATGTTACAGGGTTGTTCTTAACTTCCCTCGAAGTGATTCTCATTCATTAGCAAGTGGGATCCCCAGTCTTCACTGAGGGTAATTCCAGCCCTAGCCTTGATTATTTTTTCCTTTATTTAAAAGTAGCGTAACGTTTAGACAGGATTAAAGAGGAACAAAGTCACATTTCTGTTGTACAAATAGACATGGAATGGAAATACCGATGTGTCTCATGGAGCTTGAAACAAGGCTGATGCCTTTTTGCCTACAAAGCCCAATTCAAACCCCCTTGAAATAAACCATTGACTTTGCGTGGACCCATATTGATTTGATCCCTGCTGAGGAAGGGCAAGCATTGCGTAAGAGGAGAAGGATTTCATTTCTGGCTTTGCAATATTAAAAAGGCTTCTGTGTTTTTGTTGCCAGTCACAGCTGTGGCCAGCAGCACCACACCACTTCCTGCTGCTGCTTTGTTGTCAGGATCATAAGAAGGATACCACGCTGTCCAGCCTGGATGGGATTGTGCTGCCAGAACCTCCCCCTATTTAATTCTGCTTATGATCACCTGTGTTTTATATTCTGGCTACATTCCCTGCTAAAAGTGGTAAATCAAAAATATGTGCCTGTCCTACCACACTGGGGGAATCTGCCCAGACCATGCTTACAAAGATTCCTTTCTCTTCTTAATACATTTTAGTCTTTGGTCAGGGATGAAACATCTCTTCTTCCTGCCTGGACACAGCTTGGTCACATCTTGGCAGGCTGCACATTTTCATTGCTGTGGTGCTCTTGAATCCCTCAGTTATTGTGGAGAAGCACCAACACACAGCTCTGCCCGACAGCCAGGTCCCTGGTCCCATTGTGCTCCATGTCCTATAGGCTAGTATGGAGAGCAGTCTCAGACATCTTGCAACCTACAAGGCAAACAGTAATGACTAAGATGAGGCTAGTGAAACACTTAAGAGGTCTGCTGCTGCTCTTCACTATTTACCTGTGCTTTAATTAAAGCATTACAGATCTATATCTCGTTGTGGTTGTTACCTGCCTACCTGTTAGCCCAATGCTGTTTTCCCCCTGGAGAAGGTGTGATCATAAATCCTCCTTAAAACTTAAAGGGATAAAGTAGTAAAAATACTAGGAACTCACCCTTCTGCTTAATTTCACACTCTGTCTTCTACTTTGGTAATTTGGGATACGTGATGGTGAGGAGATGGTTCTTCCTGGGAAGCATTCCAGAGATGAGGGTTCTGGTTCACGCTTACTCCCTCGAGAATACATCTGTGCTTCATTAGTCCCGGTGAATGGGATGATTGCGGAAGTCGTGGTGACCTAGAAGGCAGGGGACAGGGGGTGGCCCTAGAGATGCAGCAGGCCTAGATCTATCTGCTTATAAATGCTAACATGCATCCCAGTTGATCATTTGGGTGGGCGAGTGCACAGGGCAGCCCATGAGTTCATGCCTTACCAGGTTCCTTCTGGACAGATACACGATAAAACTTTTCCCTCCTGAGCTGCAGTTCAGTGGTGTTCGGTGCTTTCAGCTCACCCCTGATGCCAGTGGCAGCAGTACAGGCTCAGAAAAGGAGGGCTGAGAAATGGCTGGGGTGTTGGAGGCCGTTGCTGGGCTCTGGTCTTGGCTTCTGCTTGCACAAAAATGGGAGAGGCACAATAAGAGCAAAGTGGGAGAGTCAGCATTGCATAGCCCTGATATTACACTGCAAGCAGGTGCAGCTGTGGCTGGTCAGAGGGAGTAAGGGGTTTGCCTTGGGATCAGAAAGTTCTGTCTATGTCGCCACGAGGGAAAGCATTTACACGCTATTAGCCTCGCAACTGCTCCTGAGGAGCTATGTTGTTCAGATGCCAAAGGAGGAAAGCCAGATTGTGTTATTTCCTTTCTCTCTACGTGACAGCTACTGAACTGCAATGAATCTACATCAGTATCAACACAGGGAACAAACAAACCTTGAATGAAATTGTCAAGTAAAAATAATCCTCCTCCAGCCCTTTACCTGCATATCTCGCCCAGGAGCGATGTGTCCTTTTGTAGGCTGTTAGGGGTGAGTTGTTCTCCAGCCGGAGCGCAACAGCTTTGAACTCTGAGGTTAGCTGGCTGATAGGCTGATAGAAATGCAGAAGCCAGCTGGGAACACTGGCCTGTGCGGCATCTCACTGTACTTGTGTATTTTCACCTGGCTGCTAAGACAGATAAGCCACAACTGGGCTTCCTTGCTGCAGAGTGGTCCCTTCTCGTCACCTCCCCCGTTCTGCCCTCACACTTAGAGCTGACAGACACACCGCTGGCATGCACCAGCTCTTCTGGCAGTCCGAGGCAGCTTGGATTGCACAGCCAAGTTTTTGGCAGAGGCAGGCTCCCCTTCTCTTTACTGGCCCACAAGGCAGGGAGAAGGGCTGTTTTTCTGCTATTTTTCTGCCACCCCATGAGGACACGTAGTCACAGAGGCCCTATAGGTAATGGCTGCTGTGAGGTGTGGTGGTGGGATGCTGCCTGACTGCTGCTGACCCCAGGCACCCTGCCCGGCAACAGCACAGCCTCATTCAAGACGGCAAAGACCTCAGCCTGAAGTTATTTCAGTGGGGACTGAGTGGGTTGGTGCTAAATATCGTATTCCTTTGTAGTTCTTAAGAAGGTCATTTGCATGAATGGTTCCAGTGGAGCTGTGGAGAAGCTCTCCCTAGGGTCCAGATAGCTGCAGGGAATGTCAGAGACCAGGACTGAGTGAATTCAGAGCTGTTGCTCCCAGAGGTGCTGGCTGAGCAGTCAAAGCTATGTAAGTAGAGGAAGGAGCTTTTTCCATTTTTTTCAGATAACACCGATTCTGATTGAGCATGAAGCCCACGTGCATGACAAGTTCCAGTCAGCTAGCAGAAACTGTTGCTTTAGCAACCTCCCTTTATATTGGGCACGGTGTAGAAAGGGGAAGTCTGCAGTGGGATTTTCCAGTCTCTCTCTCCTGTTGCCCTGGGAAGGCTGTGGTCTCCTCTCCTTTCTCAAGTCAGAAATACATTAGCAGTAGCTACTGCTAACTAAATACTTAAGAAAATGGATACCTGAGTGGTATATATACACCCCACAAAAGGCTTGCAGATAGGAAGCTTCCATTTTTTACCACCCAGGGCTCCCAGGAGGATCCTTAATTGCCAATGTTTCCTCATCAACCTTAGCAACACTTTGAAGAGAGAGAGAGGATTGTCCTTTTTCAGTGGAGAGAGGGGATATTCACATGATTCACATATTCACATATGGAGAGAGAGAACATTCACATACAGCTTATTCCCAGCTTATGTCAGAGTAAGGATGACAGCACTGGACTCCTTAAGGTTTCCTATACAGATGATAAATGGGACTGTATACCCCCTCAACAGGTTGCTAGCATTGCATCTAACCCCAGTGCATTGCTGGCATTATAGCAACACCAAGAGGCCCAGGTGGGCTAGCCACTGTGCACACAGCCTGCCCCGAAGAGCTCACCAGCTGAGCAAGCCACCAAGAGAACAGGCATGGTGTGACTGTATATATATTTAAGTAAGTCTATGGGACCTGATGAGATGCATCCCAGAGTCCTGAGGGAACTGGCAGATGTGGTTACCAAGCCACTCTCCATGATATTTGAAAAGTCATGGCAATCAGGAGAAGTCTTTGGTGACTGGAAGAAGGATAACGTTGTGCCCATTTTTAAAAAGGGCAGAAAAGACCCTGAGAACACCAACCTGTCAGCCCCACCTCTGTGCCTGGGAAGATCATGGAACTGATCCTCCTAGCAGCTCTGCTAAAGCACATGGAGGACATGGAGGTGATTAATGGCAGTCAGCACGGCTTCACCAGGGGCAAATCCTGTATGACCAACTTAGTGGCTTTCTATGATGGGGTAACTGCAGCAGTGGACATGGGTAAACGACAGATGTGATCTAGCTAGACTTCTGTGAAGCCTTTGACATGATCCCTCACAACATCCTCCTCTCTAAATTGGAGAGGTAAGGATTTGATGGGTGGGTGGTACGGTGGATAAGAAACTGGTTGGATGGTTGCGTTCAGAGAGTAATGGTCAATGGCTCAAAGTCCAGATGGAGATCCATGACAAGTGGTGTCCCTCAGGGGTCCGTACTGGGACCAGTGCTGTTTAATATCTTGATCAATGATTCTGGAGAACTGGAGAACAAATCTTATGAGGAGCGACTGGGAGAGCTGGGGTTGTTTAGCCTGGAGAAGAGGAGGCTGAGGGGAGACCTTATTACTCTCTACAACTACCTGAAGGGAGGTTGTGGAGGGGAGGGTGCTGGCCTCTTCTCCCAAGTGACAGGGGACAGGATGATTGAGATTAGGAAAAAGTTCTTCACGGAGAGGGTGGTTAGGCATTGGAATGGTCTGCCAAGGGAGGTGGTTGAGTCACCGTCCCTGGAGGTGTTTAAGGTTAGGGTAGACGAGGTGCTTAGGAGCATGATTTAGGGATTGGTGGGAATGGTTGGACTTTACGATCCAGTGGGTCTCTTCCAACCTGGTCATTCTGTGATTCTGTGATTCTGTGACGAGAGGGAATGGCCTCAAGCTCCGCCAGGGGAGATTTAGGCTTGAGATTAGGAAAAAGTTCTTCACGGAGAGGGTGGTTAGGCATTGGAACAGTCTGCCAAGGGAGGTGGTTGAGTCACCGTCCCTGGAGGTGTTTAAGGTTAGGGTGGATGAGGTACTTAGGAGCATGATTTAGGGATTGGTGGGAATGGTTGGACTCGACGATCCAGTGGGTCTCTTCCAACCTGGTTATTCTGTGATTCTGTGACAGTGAGATTGAGTGCACTCTCAGCAAGTTTTGCAGATGACAGCAAGCTGAGTGGTGTAGTTACCGCTCTGGAAGGATGGGATGTCATCAGAGGGACCTGGACAGGCTGGAGAAGTGGAGCTGTGAGAACCTCATGAGGTTCAACAGGGCTAAGTGCAAGGTCCTACACCTGGGTCAGGGCAATCCCTGATTTCAATACACAGTGGGGGATGATGTGACTGAGAGCTGCCCTGCAGAGAAGGACTTGGGGCGCTGGTTGATGAGAAGCTCAACATGAACTGGCAATGTGCGCTCACAGCCCAGAAAGCCAACCATATCCTGGGCTGCATCATAAGGAGCATGGCCAGCAGATCGAGGGAAGTGATCTTGCCCCTTTATTCCTCCCTTGTGAGACCTCATCTGGAGTATTGTGTCTAGTTCTGGAACTGCTGACATAAGAAGGATATGGAGCTGTTGGGACAAGAAAGCTGGAGAGGGACTGTTCGTAAAGGCTTGCAGTGACAGGATGAGGAGGGAATGAATATGAACTGGAGAGGGGCAGATTTAGACTAGACATTAGAAGAATTTCTTCACCATGAGAGCAGTGAGACAGTGGAACAGGTTGCCAAGGGTAGTTGTGGCTGCCCCATCCCTGGAGGTGTTCAAGGCCAGGTTGGATGGGGCCTTGGGTAATCTGATCCAGTGGGATGTCCTTGCCCATGGCAGGAGGTTTGGAATGAGATGATCTTTAGGGTCCCTTGCAACCCTAACTATTCTATGATACTATGATTCTATGACTGGCACACAACCATGCAGTGCAGCAGCTAGCCCAGGGCTTTCTCCCAACCTGAGAACGGTGCTGGATCTTATGCATAATCCTTCATAATGCATAAGCCATATGCATAAGCCTCCAAGGGAATATACAGAGCTCAGTGTTCCCTTCGGACTGAGCGAGCACCTTTGCACCTGCCAGCTCCTTCTGTACCACGTCTGAAGGAGGTGCATTAGAAGAGTCAAGGTGCAGCAAGCCTCCCTAGGGGAAGAAAATGTGATTGTTCCACATGATAAATCTCTGTATGAGACGTTATTTCTGCTTTGTAAGGGAGCAGTTCCTCATTTCTCATGCAGGTTGATTTTGAACCTGCTAACATTTATTCAAGGAGGAGGAAGTGATTTGCAAAATGGTTGCAGAAGGAGATGGAAGTGCCTGCTGCTGTTGTGAGAGCGTGGTGCTACCTCCACGTTAGGTAGCTGCTGGCTGCCTGAAGGAAGAGCGGATTTCTCAAAGGAGGGGAAGGGATTTCGTTCCCCAGCTCTTACTGACTTTCCTCACTAAGGTATTTCAGTGGGATTTCAACACAACTCCCTTGATGACCCGAGTCCTAGTTGCATTGGCTTCTTTGGGAATCGTGCAGCACCTTGCTCATTTTAAAGGCTGATGTGTGAGGGGGCTGTGCAAGTCAGTGGCAGGGTGGAAAACGGGACCTGACATCCCAGGTCTTCCCTCTGCTACAAGGATCAGAGCTCCTTCCCTAAATAACAGTGCACTCTTTGCACTAAGCTAGGATCTCCTCCAGAACAAAGCTCTCACATGGCAGTGTCTCATTGCCCACAAGTTCTTACATTACCTCGATGCAGATACCATTAGATAATCTTCACTGTGTCATGACTCGTTGTCAAATCAGAGCATGGAGCCATATAAATTCTTAATGATTTTTGGAAACTTTAATTCCTTTTACTATGTTGCCATTTTCATTAACTAGCTGGATTACTTTTATACAGATTAAAAATGTAAGTCAATCTCTTTGAAGCAGAAAAGTGGCATTTTTAAATCTATATTCTATCCCAAGCCTATAAATACATCTGCCTCATAGAAATCAGCAGTTTATGGTTCATATTATAGCAGAGGGGATGACTCAAAGAGGCTTATGCGCTGCATTGTTTTTATCAGAGCTGAAAAATAGCCCCAATTCCCTGTGAATTAGAAATATCAGTGACTATAGATAGATCCTGTACTTTTCCCATGCCAGATGAAACATGGCACTGGTTTCAGATAGTCTGGACCCAGTACAGCCACCCTAGTAGCAGATAACCACATTTTGTTGCAATTTTGAGGAATACCAGTCAGCATTTTATTTCCTTGAGTGAAAATCAACAAAGCAGAAATAACCACGTAGGCTGCTAATTGCTCAAACACCACACGGGCAGCAGTTTGCTTTCACCCTGCCCCACTGCATTATAGAGCACCTAAGAGTGGTTGAATTTAGTTACACACCTTAAAGTCATATTAAAAGACCACAAGCAAAGCTGCAGAGCCACCCAAGCAAAAAAAAGGGGAATCTAACAGCATTAAGGCACATCCTGAAGCCATTCGTTTTAGGATTAATAAGGCTGAGTTCAAGGATAAGGAATGGAGAGCAGAAGTCTTAGTTGGGTCTCACAGGAGCTTGGAGGTCATGAGTGGCATCCCAACGTTTGTGCTGGTGCTTGTGCAGTTCAGCACCATTATAAATGAGCTGGAAAAAAAGCTGAGCAGTTAACTGAGGCAGTCTGCTGATGGCACAAAGTTATTTATGGCAATAAGGATGGGGACAGGTTATAAAGAACTATGGAAGGACCTTAGAGATGAGTCCTTCTTGTGAATGACTGACTAGGCAATAAAGCACAGGTGAAACTCAGTGCAGATAATAGCAAAAGGCTATCAAGGGGAGCAGAACGGGGCAACCCATCAGGAAGTGTGAGCTGATGGGTGTCGAATACCAGGTGTTGGGGATGCAGGACAAAGTGAGAGAAGCTCAGGGCTCAGCAGCAGCTCACAGTGGTAGCTGCTCCAGGCTGAGCTACGCTGCCGAGAGGATCACTGTCATCCTTGCCAAGGGAAGGACAAGCTCGTTCTTTTTCACAGGAGCTGTTTTAAACCTCCTAGCAGAGTGTGACTAAATGGAGCTAATCTAGGAGCTCATGCCCATTTACTCCAAGATCCCTCTGTACCTTCCTGGCAGTGATGGTCTAAAGCTCCGTGACACTTCTGAAAATGTGTAATGGCAGCTTCCTGCAGGCCAGAGCCAAGTTCCAGTTGTATTTGCAACTACAGTCATGAGATTTATATTGCAAAACTCCAGTGGTTCTTAAACAGCACATTTGCCCATTTGCAAGAGGGGAGATTTTCATTACAACTTTGTTTCCTAAACATCTAAAAGCCTTTGAAAAGGAGAGGGCTTGCTCAGCTGTGTCCATAAACATTCAAATTATACTTGACTTGTTTTCTACCTTGCATTTACCATCTGAGCATGCGTGTTGCTGTTTAGCAAGTGCAGCAGTCCTGTGAGACCAGTGATAGAAGAAACCTCCTACCTGCAGTGTAGCCTGGGGAGCTAAATCTCCTGGCTCCCATGCCTGAATTTGTGATGAACCAAAGAGCCAGAGGTAAGGTCCTTGTTTAACCTCCACTCCACTCCAAAAACAATGACAGAAACCACCGATGCACCAGAAAGGGTGCTGCCAAGTGGCACCTTCAGCTGCACTAACAAAGAGAGCTAGATGATTATCCTGGTCCAGCAAGTGCACCTCACAACCCATTGACCTTGCAGCAGGGTCTGGGCTGCAAGCAGGTGGATGCAGTGGGGAGCAGCCCTGTTCCCTCACAAGGCAGCTCAAACGACCTTGGGAGGTGACACAGTTCAACAGGAGCAGTTTGGTTTACAGGCTGTAGGATTTTACCAGGATTTTAAAGAGAGAGCGTTCTACCTCAGGAACAGGCGAGGCAGCAAATGCTGGTGATGGTACCCTCCCCTGCAAGGCACCGCACAGCTGCAAGGAATAGCTGCTTCACTGTTCATGGCTGCCCATGGCATTTCAACTTTTTCTGACTATTTATTAGTCCAACTCTCCAACTTGGTTTGGGAAAAAAACATGCAATAAACACAGACTACAATTTGTATGGAATTTTTCAACAACCCAGGCTAAAATCAGTCTTTATGTGCTTGGAATTTATTTAAAATAATTGCTATTTATGTGTTTTTTTTCTTTTTTTGGCCTTTTGCCAATCTAATCAGCATAATTTGACTGTGCTGGAACAAATCTACGAGACTCCAGAACTGCTCTAGCAGATCGTGCAGATTAAACATGAACTAATTAGTAAATTTCTGGATCTCTTAAGTCCTCAGCTTTGGAAAAAGCTGACAATGCCCATCAGTGTTCCCACGAAAAGGGAGAGACAAAACCCAAACGCACCAGAAAAATGACTGCAGATGTAGATGTGTGTGGGAAGTCTTTGCAAAAGAAAAGTAAAAAAACAACCGAAGACATATTAAGCAACAGCAATTAGTTTATCATTTTTCTTCTAAACATTTAAAGAATAAAGACTTTTCCATTACATTATTTCACTCTTCTGTGGAAATTAAATATAGTTCTGTAAGGACTAGTGATTGTAAACCACAATGGGGTAAAAAGAGAAACGTAGCAGAAGCTACGAAGACGAACACTGAATTCACCCACAAGTTAGTCCAAGCACATCCGAAGGCCATGACGTCAGTAAAAAGGAAAAAAAACTCTTGACTATCACCCTGGGAATGAAACCAAAAAAATCACTTTGCCAATATGTGGGGGCTTCTTTGTTCTGAAAGTCTTCTGAAAGTTTCCTTGGGAGATAATAACTCAACCAGAAATGTTCCAGCAGATGATGAAGAACAATAACAGCTGCTCTGAAGCTTGGAGCAAACAATGGAAAGTCCCCAGTTGATTTGCTCAGTCTTGAATGGGGTCCAAAATTCACAGAATTTCGGAGAAGAGGTAAAAGCAGCTGCCTGCCTGTCATAGCAACGTTCACCCAAGTTGGGAACGGGAATGGCCCCATAATTCAAGCACTGTACAACAACTGCCACTGACAACAGTCACACTGCTAAAAAATGCTCTGCAGAAGTGAGTTCAGTGCTGGTCCCAGAGGAAGATGCTGCCTTCCTAGGCTTGGCGTTTGATGGGATAATATATACAAACTTGGAAAGGTCTCTCTGGAATTAGACTCATCGTGCATAACGTGACACAATTAAATCCCAGGTCTATTAAAGAGGTGATTGTGCGTTCCTGTTTGGTTGGTCACATGCAGTCGGAGTGCCCTCCTGATCCCACCAGTACTGGTTTTATGGAAGTCTCCCAGATGAATGCACTGGTGCTGAGTTTATTAAGCTGCCAGTCAGGGCTGATTAGGCTCTGCTCTTTGATCTTATCTGATTAATGTCCCAGACCATTTCACCTTCAGGACTTGCTCAGGGGATGCCCATACACGAGACTGCTCTAACAGTTTCTCCTTGTTATTGTCACCTAAGACCTTCCTTGCCATGCAAGAGCAGGAAGCTGCCACATCTCTGCCCAGAGCTCCCATTCTTATACCCGATGCAATGGAGTTAATAAGGAAATGTAAAATAATGGCATCAGAAATTTGGCTCATTTATGTTTGAAATACACATAAAAGAGACAAGATGGTTTCTAAAACATCTGAAGAATGTTCCAGCGGTGGAGCCAGAGTTTTATGGTGTGGCACTGGTGCTGCCCTGGCTGCCAGGGATTTATTGCCACGTAACTGCAGCTGGAGTCAGCTGCCAGCACCCAGAGAGCACCAGGCTGAGCTTCACAGAGGCACAGGTTGTGGGTGTTGGCAAAGCCTTGCAAGGAATTTCAGTTCAGTTTAACTACCAACAGAGAACTGTGCTGCAACGGGAGTGAACAGCATAAGCAGTGAGTTTTGCCAGCAGAAGGACAAATTCCTCTTTCCCCTCTTCAGGACCTTGAGCAAACCTGCACAGCAGACCTTCATGCTTTCTGCATGGTTCACAGCTTTGCATGCAATACAGTAGCTGGGGAAAAGAAGGAGGAACGATAGAATCCTAATAACATTCTCTCTGATTTCATAGCTCGTTCCCTCCTCCAACCACGCCCCCCCAAAAAGAAATATTTAGGAAGTCTGAGAGACTCCCCATGATGCAGCTTAAAGTCGGTTTCCAAAAAAACCAACACATTTGTCTGCAAATGGAGCTTTAATAGGAGATGTATTTCTTTAACAGGAAGATGAAGCTGAGATAAAACAAAAATGAACCCTGTACCTGACCCTTTCCCTAGGTATATGTTTATTTTGTCATTTCTCATAACACAACAGTCTTGTATTTGAAGGGAGTTGGTGTTGCTTACACTCTTGGCCATATACAGTAAATATTCCTAAAAATAATCATAATAAACTTTGTGCGAACATGCACATTATAAGCATGCCCCCTTCTTCCCAAAGTCCTGTCCTTGCCCCATGGAACTGAAATCAGGCGTTTACCATTGCATGGTTAAATCCTGTGCACAGGCTGAGAGAGGCTGTGGATCCTCATCCTTCTAGTTAAAATCCCTCTGGAATTTGTGTCAATCTATCCAAAAAGCCACTTGGAAATACTGCACAGGACTTAAAGTCCCCTCCCTCGTGCTATTTTTGAGTGTGAGCTCTAGCAGCTCTGAGGCATTTATTCAAGTTGCACCCACAACTGTTCATTTTGTTCTCTTTTTAACATGTTAGTTTAAATCTCTTCCCCCTTCTCAGGCAGCTCTCAGGGAGCGTGATGTCATCAGGGCTGGTGCTGGAGAGCAGGTACAGTGCAAAATGCTCTCATGGCAGCGGCACCATGGAGACAGCTTTCCTATCTCATGGCTTTGCACATCTTGGTAGGTGCAGGGCTTGTTGGTTTATGCCCCAAAAGGCATGTTGGTACTTTGGCATGTGTGAAGGCACTGCAGCCTTTGCTTTATCTCCTTAATGAACTCTATAGCTGTGCTTGCCTGCATCACGTGCTGCGAATTCAGACATTAGTTACAGATAGGGTTTGTTTTTTTGCATTAAAGGTTTTATTTGGGGAAAATGAAGCGTTTGTACCTTCACCACAAATAATTGCACTCCACCATCAATAAGCACTTGCAAAGGCTGGGCAGCAAAAGAAAATTACCCTCTGAAGCAGATATTTCTCCAGAGGGAATGGTACTATGAGCTGCAAGAGCAGGAAGAGCACGCACACAATGTGCCCATATGTCCCTGTCACCTCTTGGGACACTGTGGGAGACCAAGGTTATCCCACTGGAGAAATCACGTTCTCTCCCTGTCTATCTCATCAGGAGCAAGCAAGGAGGGAGGAGGCAACTTCAGAAATCTAGGTTCCAAAACTTGGAAGGCTTTTCCCATGCTCCATGCTGCAGTATTGCTTTCTACAGCTACCTGAAAGGAGGTTGTGGAAAGGAGAGGGAGCTGGCCATTTCTCCCAGGTGATGGGGACAGGACGAGAGGGAATGGCCTCAAGCTCTGCCAGGAGAGGTTCAGGCTTAACATCAGGAAAAAATATTTCATGGAAAGGATCGTGGGGCACTGGAACAGGCTGCCCAGGGAGGTGGTTGAGTCACCTTCCCTGGAGGTGTTTAAGGCACAGGTGGATGAGGTGCTGAGGGACATGGTTTAGTGACTGATGGGAATGGTTGGACTCGATAATCCAGTGGGTCCTTTCCAACCTAGTGATTCTATGATTCTATGAATAGATCTTTCCACTTCATTGCTCACCTTCCTCCTCACAGTCAGACCTGTTGCTGAGAAAATGCCAAACCCCAGGAATGCCAGCACCAATCTAAGAGGGCAGAGAGGCTGCTCCCCATCAGGGGAACCAAGATGTCACACTCTGGGGGCAGTTTCTTGCAAATTCAAAACAAAGAAATGAGGGAAAGTGTAATTACCTGGCAGGAAACTTCATTTGTCCTAGCAGGGCCAGTTGCTCGCTACTGACAAACTGATCTCTGTGTTTGACCTTGGATGGGTCACTCAGGTCCAGCATGACACTATCATGGGCAGGGACTCCACAATTAGGCAGTAAGGGGCCAGATACTGCTGCTGGCTCTGCCCTTAGCATTCTACTTTCTGCTTATTAGTTGTATTAAGCCTTCTAACATACTTGTTTGTAATATTAGTTTCTACTCTACAAAAGATGTATGGACACAATGATCAATTATATGCAGAGGGCAAAGTGAAGAGTGCTTCATGAAGTCAACATATTAGTGGGTTATTCTGTAAATTAATGTATTTTAGAATGTTTATGCACATTGAAACAAAGATCTGCCATAGATTTCATAGTTCAGGCCTACGATTTAAATGCAAGCTTTCTGAAAGCTGGGGAACGACCCAGTATAATTCAGCCCTACCTCTGCACAAAATAAGCAATCTGTGTTCTCCATCTAATATGAAGGCAAACTTTGTTTGTTTAGAGGTGTCTGGAGGAGAACAGCAGTAGCCAAGCTCAGCAGTAACCCACATGAGCTGGAAGCCAAACTGAGCTGTGTTAGCGCAGACTAAAGAGAGAATGGTGTGAGGCAGCCTGGCGCATCCCCTGCTTCTCTCACCTGCATCCCACCATCCTGAGTTGCACAGGGGCAATGCTTCCATTTAGTAAAGAAAGCATTTTTTTCCAGATCTTCACAAGATATAGCCTGTTCTCAATGTAAATATCAAGAATCTCAAAAAACTCCCTCACAGCACACAGAGCTAAACAAAAATGTCCCCTCCTTAGAGCTGGCACTGTTTACAAAGTCTTAATGAGCTTTTCTTATTCATAGAAACGCTTTGTCTTAAAAGCTTGCTGTTTTGTACTGAAATAACAACTTCAAATGTCTTTTGCGTCTCTCCAGATTTGTAACTTTTTTTCCTCCCACCTTCCTCCAAAGTCCATGTTACAGAGCCTGCGCAATGTGGCCTTGGAGCAACCTCTCCCTGAGGAAAGACCAACTCATCAAATAATGGCTAAGAGGAAACAGTCACAGGGAAAGTTAATTTTAATGAGAAGAAAAGAAAATGCCCAAAGATGAAAGTCAAGCCAGTGTGCATTACCAGTGGAAAGTCCCATAAGACCCTTGAAAATCATACCTTGAGGACTTGACTCACACAGCGCATTTGCTGGGCTTTCTCTCTGGTTTCTTCTTTTAAGGTCCAGCCCGGCATCATTTACATGGGCACCTTGCTACACCTGCATGATGTCACTCTGAATTCTGCGTGCCAGCAAAAAGTTGAAGAACTGTCATTCTCTGCTAATTCTTTTTGCAAGCAAGAACTGTTTTAATTACAGGGTTTAACATGACACAATGTCACTCCTCTGCTCTCATACACCCTGCTGTGTGCTTTTGCAGAGCAACAGTAGTATCCAGGCAGTGATGAGATCTTTATAAACCTGTTGTTCTTGTTAAACAAAGAGGACTTTGATTCTATAGTAACATTGCACTTGGTGAAAACTTTATTTGCAGGTTGTCCTTTCCTGTCAGCCTACTAGAAAACCCTACCCTTGACCTTCAAAGGCTTTTGAATTCATGACTAGCAAAGAAATCGCAAGGTGAGCATCTGACTTTCAACCTGTTTGTCAGACCTGCCATTGCTGGCCCCACCGCAGCACGTAACCTTCAGCCATGAACTCTGAGCTTACAGTCAGCACTGTTGTCACCTGAGCTCTTTGAAAAGCCTTTCAGCACAACTGCAGATGGTAACACCAGTAATAGAGGCCATCAAAGGCCAATGTGTGATGTCATACAAACCTTGTTATCTCTCCAGTTCTCTGCCAGTATTTTCCAGGAGCCCATTTCCTCTTCTATCAGGATATATTAAAATAAAAATCAATCTACTTTATGCAAATAATCCTTATCAGCTGATAAATGCACCTGCACCACCAGGCATATGTGATTAAGGAGCCTGGTTGTGACACAGCATTAGAACATTGTACTGTGCAGAACAGCAGGTGAGCCCTTTCCATCTAAAAACTTATTTGTACTTACCATAGGAAACAAACTGTTCGGTACAAATGACTATCTAGCAAAATGCTTTGCAGAGCACCATTAAGTGGACCTTCTCATCTACCCTAAATGTGCAGGATAAGGAGCAGAGAGGAGGGAAAATGTCGCTTTAGTCCTTTAGACACTTCAGATGGGCAAAATCATAAACATTTGAATAATACCAAACTGCATTTCCATGATCCAGGGTGCTATTGTGGCACCCAGCAGTTCATCAGCAATGCTTCCTTTCTTCTCTGGACAATTATCTGGGGACCAGTTTCCAAGCCTGCCATGTATAAAGTTTTTTTTTTCTCAATGAAACCATGCCCAGGATTTAAGGATCCGACCTAAATCCACAAATGTCATTGGAAGCTTTGCCATTGACTTCAGTAGCCTTTGAATCAGCCCCTTGTTTCTGTGGGTGCTGCAGGAACAGGGAAACACAGTGCTCTGCAGCAGGGTTTTTAAAAACATATTTGGAGTCATCACTCTCTCTGGCAACCTCTAGTTTAGCAGCTTAATCATCAGACAGGAATGAGAGTAGCTGAAAGATCTTCCTCCTTCCTGCAACGAGTTAATTTTCTCCCCTGCTGTATTAGCTGTCATGCATCTATATATATTGTCATTTGTTTCTTACCCTCCTCCAGATCAGAGAGCTGCTTAATCACTACTTGTCAGCTCCTGCCTTGCCATATATCAGCCTTCTCATTTAAAATATTGTTATTTGCTCCCTGGGCAGCCAGTAGTAAACTAGACAAGCAATCAATAAATGTCCTTAACTGGACCACAGGCTGCAAGTGGAAGCATTGTCTAAAACAACAGAGGGAGGATAAATCTTTTTTTCCTTTCCGTGGCACTGCTGATTGCACGTATGCACTGATTCACTTGTTGGCTTGCTATTAGCATACACATTCTCCCTCCCAAAGCAAAGGAGTTGTGAAAGAAGAGAGTGGAAATCTGTACACAAGAGCAAGCTGAGCCTCCTCTCTGGGCTGGGCTCACACCTTCAGGACATCCCTGAGGTGCGTTTGGGCGCCGGCAGCTGATCTCCACCCCAAGAACATATGGGGGATTGGCACTGGCTGGCATGTCATAGAATCATAGAATTGTTTAGGTTGGAAAAGACCTTTAAGATCATCAAGTCCAAGCCTTAACACTACCAACTCCACCACTAATCCATGTCCCTAAGCAATGTCACTAAGCTGTGTCATGGCCCCCCCAGCATCCCACAGGGAGGCCAACACCCCAAGCAGCACACCACTATCCCTGCTAAGGGCTGAGCTTTGCATTTGTCTTGCTTGATGCTGAGCGTACCTCAGTCAAAGCTGATGCATTGCTCCAACCAGAGCTCCAGAAGTCGCAGCACAGGGCGATGGATTCATAAGCCACCCCTTCTGGGGCTGCTGAGGTGCAAGAACGGCTCCCTGGGGCTCAGGAGTGTGCCAAAGGTGGCATGGGAAAGTGGTCCTCATGGCCTGGAGACTAGAGGCTAGAGAAAGCAACCTTTGCTGCAGCACAGAATCACAGAATCACTAGGTTGGAAAAGACCCAATGGATCGTAGAGTCCAACCATTCCCATCAATCACTAAACCATTTGTCCCTTAAACCCCTCCAGGGAAGGTGACTCAACCACCTCCCTGGGTAGCCTGTTCCAGTGCCCAGTGACCCTTTCTGTGAAATTTTTTTCCCGACGTCCAGCCTGAACCTCCCCTAATGGAGCTTGAGGCCATTCCCTCTCATCCTGTCCCCTGAAACACAGCAAGAGAAACAGAATTTACTACCAGTCTTTTATTAAACCAATGAAAAAAAATCTCTGTTTTATTGATGTGACCTGGTTTTTGATTCCCAAACCTCTTGCTCTGCATGCTCAGATGTGTGAGCTTCCTGGCAGCAACCACAACCACGTGCCCTGCGTCCAGGCACTGCTGTGTATCATTGTCATGCTGAGAAAAACCAGCACAGAAAGGTGCTGCCCAACCTCAGCAAAGGGGTGAGAAACATCGTGCCAACAGCAAGTCTCGGTAGCCTTGAGTCCTGTATTTAAGCAGCTCCAAATGCTTAATACCAACGTCTTGTTAGAGACCATAAAAAGGCATCAGCCATGTGGAATGGGTTTGCGTGACAGCTGTTTTACCCCAGAGGCTTTTCAATAATCACTACAGTAACTGCATCCCAGTTTGTACATTTTAGCCCAGTGAAACTAAAACCAGTATCTCTCTTCTGCACATGCATTTTAAGTCCACTTAAGCATATAAAGCCATGAGAAATGGTTTTCTTTCCTGCCATCTCTGCCTGGCTTCCTTTGTGTGTCTAAAAGTGTTCCAATTTGTTCCCCATATCATACAGTTTTCTTGATACAGTAGAATACTGGAGATAGCTGTTAGATTTAATGCCAGTCCATAGGATGGATCTTCTCTGGTTTTCACAGAATCACAGAATAACCAGGTTGGAAGAGACCCACTGGATCGTTGAGTCCAACCATTCCCACCAATCCCTAAATCATGCTCCTAAGTACCTAATCCACCCTAACCTTAAACACCACCAGGAACGGCGACTCAACCACCTCCCTTGGCAGACTGTTCCAATGCCTAACCACCCTTTCCGTGAAAATTTTTTTCCTAATCTCAAGCCTAAATCTCCCCTGGCAGAGCTTGAGGCCATTCCGTCTTGTCCTGTCCCCTGTCACTTGGGAGAAGAGGCCAGCACCCTCCTCTCCACAACCTCCCTTCAGGTAGTTGTAGAGAGCAATGAGGTCTCCCCTCAGCCTCCTCTTCTCCAGGCTAAACACCCCCAGCTCTCTCAGTCGCTCCTCATAAGATTTGTTCTCCAGCCCCTTCACCAGCTTTGTTGCTCTTCTCTGGACTCGCTCCAGAGCCACAACATCCTTCTTGTGGTGAGGGGCCCAGAACTGAACACAGGATTCGAGGAGCGGTCTCACCAGTGCCGAGTACAGAGGGAGAAGAACCTCCCTGGACCTGCTGGTCACGCCGTTTCTGATACAAGCCAAGATGCCATTGGTCTTTCTGGCCACCTGGGCACACTGCTGGCTCATGTTCAATCGGCTGTCAACGAACACCCCCAGGTCCTTCCTTATCCTTCTCTGTACACCCTCAAAAAAAAAAGAGTTCAAAACTTATTTAGTGTTTCTGAGTTGACCCATAGAGGAGAACTAGGCAAGTGAAGATTGTGGAATGATGTTTTCTTTATAGATATATCTTTCAGGAAGAAATTAAATTAGAAATCATCTACATTTGAACTGTTAGGATCCTTCCCTGTGTGTAAATCAGGCACTCCAAACTAGAAGCTGGAAGAGTTCCAGAATCTGGACATGGTTTAGAGGTGGACTTGTTAGTGTTAGGTTTACTATTTGATTTAATGATCTTAAAGGTCTTTTCCAGCCTAAGAAATTCTATGATTGCACTTCATTGCAATGGTCTGAAATGGCTTGGTTGGCTTCTCTTGTTTCAGGAGCCTGGTTTTGTCTGTGTTGAGCTCTGTCGGTGCTGATGCCACTTATTTTATTTTTAATTCATTACTTGTACAGTGATCACCACTGTTGGCCCAAACCTAGCTTGGCAATTCTACAAACCACAGAGAGAGATGGGAAGTCCCTTCCAAAGAGACTTGAGTGTCCCAAGTCAGCAGAGGGATCCCCAGGGGTATTAAAGCAGATTCAGAGTAGAGATGTGATACAACAGCTGCAAATAATGGAATGAAGGAATATTGTGGGAAAAGAGTTAAGGAAACAGGAGGTTAGACAGACTGCTCAAAATAGTCTTTTATTTCTGCTAGATATTAGTCAGTCTTGTCTCCAACCATAGCACATCTACTAAAGCAGCTGCAAGAAACACCTTTCTGTATCCTCCTTCTCCAAATGGGATCTGACATCTTATGCCTTGTCGCTGGAAGCTGGGAACAGGCACCCATGCTGCTGCGTTTGCAGCTGCCAAGGTGGTACAGGCAATCCTGGCTGATCCAATCCTGTCTCACAGTCACCAGCTGTCAGCAGTGAGACACTTGACCCTGAAATCAGAAAGCTGTGTGCACAGGTAAAGCTGGTCCATGCTTAAAAAGAATTCTTCCTTCTGCCTCCATGTTTCATGCAACAAATCACCAGCTCCCTGGATGGTACATGATACAGAAATACTCGACTGCAGCAGCTCTTAGATGCAACCGAAGTTTGAGAGATGCAACCGTGGTGCTGGCTGGAAGAAAATAAGTGTTGTCAACTCTCTTCTCTGATGACAATAAGTGTCACATGAATCATTGCCATCCCAGCCAGAGAGCACTATCAGTGTCAAGGAGAATAATAGAGAAGATAAGGAGTGCAGAAGAGCATGTGCACCCACTCTAATTACTTCCATCACAAACAAGTCAATGAATTGAAGTATGAAAGTGAGTGTGTGCAAAAAAGTGTAAAGCTGAAGAAAACACCTCTTATTCCCTGATGGAGAGGGAGAAGGCCTGTATCAGTAGAACAAAGCTGCAAAAGCTGTAAGAAAAGTTGAGCCTGAAGGTGTGCTGGCCATGCTGTGCCCTTCAATAAGTTTGGATAGAAGCCAATCTCCTTTCTTCAAAATAGAGATGGTGCTTCCTTTCCTGCATCGCTGTCCACCTGGATGTGGTGTTTTTCAAGGTTCTTGTGGTACATGACGATGTTCTACCCAGTGTAAATCATCCCCCACCTCTAGGCAGGAATCCCCAAAACCTAAATAGCAATCTGCACAGACTGTGCTCCCCTGCATTAAACACAGAAAGAAAAGGCTCTGTAGTGGCCTGAAGGCAACTAGACATACTACCTGGGATCAGGAAATCTCTGCAGGGAGATTGAAAGTGTCCTGTTTAGTGTTCTTTCTCCAAAACAATCATTGCTACTGTTCAAGAATCCTGCTCTCTCTGTTCCTCCTCCTTTTCTCCACTTCAAAGGGCCTGTGACATTATGGCAAATTAGCTGAGAACAAGAGCATCCAGACAATTTTTAATGAAAACATGCAATTAGGGTCTTTCCCTTCCCACTCTTCTAGCCAGGGATACTCACCGTCATGCTTGGGTAACGTCCCCTGCTCGGGAGCAGAACTGTCAGCTCAGCCCCTGATTCAGGCCCTCCACAGCTGGGAAGGAAGGACCGTTTCACAACCTGATTCAGTGTCTCCTGCTACTTAGAAGAAGGGCTTATTCCAGTCCCGAATCACACAGTTGTGATCTGACTCAAACCCTCCTGGCCCAGCAGGGAAGCAGAACTATGACTCAGACATCTGGGTTCAGAGCAGGGTGAGTCAGAATCCCCGTGGACCACAGCTGGGACGACTTATCCAAAACCAACTCTCCTCCTCTGCTACCCACTGGGGGATGTGCTGCTACCTAGGGGCTTGGGATGAGCACCTCCAGGATGCACTTTGGACCAGATCAATACAAAGAAGCCATGTGTTCAGAGAAGAGTATAGCACCAGGATATTCAGGCTGAAGTTGCTTCATGGGTAAATAGATGCTAAACCACCTCTGGTGATCACTGCACTTTCAGCTTGTTGCAAGAACCTGCCTGGCACGGCTCCTCCTTCTGACACAGTGCCAAGTCTTGTTCTGCAGACACTGCTGGATTGATGCCCTTTGCATCCCGCCTTGAAGAATTCGGTGAGATTTTCCAGTATAGGCAGCTCAGGGCTGCTGGGTTTTGTACCTCGTGCTTATACTTATGGGACCTGACAGTGTCTCTCTAATTCTTAATCCTTCTGAGAAGCAGACTGTGTGTTCCTTCCAACTCAGGTCAGTCTGGACCTCATTAGCTCTTCTCACTAGGGTGTGCCCAGAGGAGGTGGCAGTCATACAGACCCAGTCAAAGCTGCAGTCCTTCACTGTGGTGTTGCTGCAGTCAAGGCCAGTGGATTTTACACTATACTGGAACTGAACTCCTTGGAAAAAACCCTGTAGGTTCCTTGGCATTTCTGTTTTCTTGTGGTGTATTCTGCTTTTCTCCTTCCAGATATCCATTTACGTTCGGAATGGAGGTTAGGGTGGGCCACAGGGTGCAAAGTGCTGATGCCATTTGTCTAGGGGCCGGTACTGTCAGTGTGATGGTTGTTGACTGTCCCTGTATCTTCAGGAACAGGCATTTGAGTGCATGCATAGGGGAGGCTGGAAGCTTCGGAAAATCTTCACTGACATCCATTGAGGAACAGTGAGAAGAGCAGTCAAAAGCTGCTAGAAAATCAAAAGCAGGCTCAATAATGTTATCTTGTGAACAGGACAGACCTCTACTGGTGCTCTTGCTGGGCACTGTCCTTGGATGAGGTCTTAGATCAGTTCTCAGGTGTGGTCAAGACATCAAACACATCCCATTGGATCCCAGGTGCCCTCCCCAGGAACAGACACACTGCCTATTGGCATGTGCTTAGATAGGGTTGGATCACCCTTCCCTTGGTGCCTCAGATCTGCAAACCATGCTTGATTTCCCCAGTTTCTGGGAAGAGGATTAAGCTTATGTCATTTCAGATCTTGAACAGTGAGAGGAGAGAAGAAGAGAGTGCAGGAAAGGAAAGAAGAGGACACCTCCCTCACAGAAAGATTTGTAATTCATAGCTGCTTCGCAGAAGAAATTAGCTGGGAGGTGGGTTGGGCTGTGAAATTTGTCAGCTGATTTGGGACTGCGGGGATGAGCCTCCTACCAACAAACATCATGGCTATAGTTTGGACTGGTGGAAGCTGTTAGTTAGACTGGTTCTCTAAAAGGACCAATACAGACAAAAATGGAACACACATAAAAATGTCACTAAACATAGCAGCACTTGACCCCTCCCCACACACCTGGGAGTAAGGAACCAAAGGAGGAGAGCAGGATGTTTCTAAGGTCAGCTGTCTCTGCCTGTTGGCAGAAGGCAAGAGTGAAGGACTCAGCTCTCTGTCTTGAAGTCTCCAGCAAGAACAGTTGGCTTCAGAAGCCCCTTTCATAGCAGATCCTAAGATGCAGTGAGACCAGTAAACACTTTAAACGTGGTGCCAAGAAATGCAGAGTTTACTTCTGCTCTTTAAGTTTGCTTCCACAGAGAAGTTTGTAGTTCAGAAAAGGAAAAAATGCCTGGCATGCCTGAAGGCTGCCTAAACACTCATCATGGAAAGAGGCAGAGGTTTTCCTGGGCACTGCAGCCTTGCAATTGTTTGCATTACCAAAAAAATGATCCCAAACTTGTCTTTAACCCTGAGATCCCCAACATTTTTCACAGTGCGCATAAGACCAGTCACAGGGAGCCAAGGCTGAGGTCTTGACGTGGTGATTGCTGGCTTAGTGCAAACAACGTGCTTGCTGTTACACAATACAGATGGCAGCATCCCCAGCTCAAGAAAAATAAAATCCCAGCTCTAATGGGAAACAGAAAACAGGCAGGGCAATTTGTAGAGGAGGAGCAGGTTTTGGGGTGGGCTTTCCACAGCGAAACCAGAGACCAGAGCCCAACACCAGCGTCGCTTCTTAAAAATCCACGTTTATTAAGATTTGAGAATTGCTTCATTGGTATTTGCTGCTTTTGTCTTGGCCCCATTATGCTAAGCGTGGCAGGGTCAAATGGGGAAAGATGTGTTAAGGAGTTAAGCTTGCTTTCAAACAGTAGCTTCAGGGAAACTATTTCCCTTGTATTGCTTATACTGTGGGATTTCAAAATGCACCAGAGTCTTGGAATCTTAGCACCAGCCTCCCAACAGTTAATCGACAACAAACTGTAGCATCGTTAAGTAATTCTTTTTTTTACATGATGCAGCTGCAATTTGTCTTTCATTGCCATTAAAACCAAAGAAGTTGGAAGTAAATCGTTTGAGTCAAATCAGGACAGATCTAAGTGACCAACAATCCTGCTGCTATGTCAGCCCTGAATGTATTTATTTTCCAGAGACTGATGAAGGCTGAGATATTTGCATTTGCTCACTCACTCTCACATGATCAACAGTGTTTCGCTCCCCCAGTTTTCATCAGGAGAGGTATATTAGCAGATAAGTAATCTATGCAGTTACATTACCATTTTCCTCGCTGAACAGCAGCGTGCACCCTGCAACAAATCGCTAGCACAGCCAGAGTACAGTGATCCATACCTCCAGGCTGCAGTTACAGCAGAGGGGACAGCCTGGCTTTGCAGTATTAGTTCTTCTTCCAGCTACGTTCAGCACCCTTGGGCAACCTTGCTAACATTTTAAGCAACACATGCCGTCTATCTGAGCAAGATGTAAGGCAAATGTAGGCCTGTGTATGGTAAACTGAGCCTGACACTTCTTGAGTGAGAGCTACATATTTCCACAGTTCCCTTTTTCTAATAAACTATTTCCTGGTCCCTTTTCCAGTAGGGGCAAAACTGGTAGACTGGGTGCAAACAAGATAAGTACAGTCGATCTGAACATAGTCAAACAAATGACTGGTCATGTGGTTTATGCTGAATTAATAACCAGTTGATTTATGCGAATGTAGCTCTACTGGTTTCACTGCCCTCTGCCTGTTCATGTGAATTTTCTTTTTGGCCCATGCAGACAAGATCATTTTGTCAAAAAGACACTGTTCTTCGTAAAATAAACAGCGATGCCACCATGGACTTTAGCTGAAAGAGTTTCAAACATTTGTTCCTGAGTCAGAGAAATCTCAGATTAGTTATTAAAGTTATGATCATCTTACTTTACCTCTGTTTTTTCTGGTCCAAGTCAAGTTTCCAGCCCTTGCTCTTGCCTGACCTTTACCAAATGACCCTGCTTAGACCCAGCTATTTGGTATCACGCTGTCAGGCAACTGTTTCCTTCACCAGCTGCACAGGAGCTGATTTGCTTGCCCTTTAAAAAAATAGTCTTCCTTTAGATATTTCTTCTCCTAATTACCCAAACCTTTGTTTCCTTTTCACTGCCTGATAAGGGCTATTTATATCTGCAGCTGCTGAAGTATCTTCTTCCAATAGCAGGTGAAGAAGATTCCTATCACAGCACATGTTCTGAAAATCCCAATCTGTTTTCTGAAGTCATTTGATGCTACCTGTCTCTTGCTTTCTGGAAACTGCCTCCCTGTATATTGGTGACATGCACAAAAATGACAGGAATGTCCCTGGGAGGGTGGATAAAACAAGGACAATTAATGGAAAATACTGGGACAATACAGTTAAACTCATTGCAGAGCTGAAAATGGTGTTCCCACCTTCCCTCCCCTACAATGAAGCACTTATCCAGCTTTGTGGAGGAACCAGCCAGCTCTCCTCCTTTTCCTTGTGGGATTTCCTGATTGTCCATTTTCTTCAACATCCTCACTCTACTAGCACAAGAGGAAAAGTGGGAGAAGCGTGGGTAGAAGAGAGGCTGGAAGAAACACCCCTTCCTGCAACAGCTATCGCAGGCATCACTGGAAGGATGTTGGGTTTGGAGATCTCTGTCCTGGGGTGGTTAGTTTGCCCCACACTTGGAAGAAAAATATGGAACGGTCATATAGGAGATCGATTGCTTCTGGCCTTGTAGCCTGTGAAGCAAACCTCATCCTATGCTGCAAACAAACCTCAGGCCACAAACCTCGCACAAAGCTGTTCCACTCAGCTACATCCAGACAAACATTTCCAGAGTCAGCAACACCTGTGCTGCAAAGCCCTGAGTCAGATTTTCAGCTTCTTCCTTGTGGTATCAAGAGAAACAAATCTTTGTTGCACCTTAGGGTTTTGAGCTCTGCTATTTGTTTGCCCAACCGCAGAGCAGAATCCACACCTGAACACAAATGGGCCTGGTCCCCTTTTGTGTGGGTTAGGCTTCAAAGCAAAATTGGTCAAAATGGAAGCTTGTATTAAAACCGATTCTCGTATTAGCAATGTCATTGCTATCATTGAGAACCTTTTCCATTTAACCTGGCAAAACAGGTCAGCTGAGTGACCAGTAAGTAAAATTAAGAAGTCCGTCCTAGACAAATTAAGAACAACATTATTGAACTGGCAGAGAAAAGACCGCAAGCCTGATCCTGTAGCTTAAGGGATGGGTTTTGCCACTTGGAAATTTGCAGATCAAAGGGCAGAGGCTCTGGTAAGAATGTTGAATCTACCCACTGCAGCTAAATGCCAGGAAACACAACAGTTACAGGCTTTGTCCCATAGTGAACCTCAGCAATCATAGAATCATAGAATCACCAGGTTGGAAAAGACCCATCGGATCACCGAGTCCAACCATTCCTTTCAAACACTAAACCATGCCCCTCAGCACCTCATCCACCTGTCCCTTAAACACCTCCAGGGAAGGTGACTCAACCACCTCCCTGGGCAGCCTCTTCTAGTGCCCAATGACCCTTTCAATGATAAATTTTTTCCTAATGTCCAGCCTAAACTTCCCCTGGTGGAGCAAGATGTACTCAAGAGAAACATGGCAGGATTCAGCCTTCAAAATCTATACTAATCACATGAGGATACTAAAAAGTGGACCAATGTGCAGCTATCAGTCCTCAGCCTTACAAAATTTTGCAATTGTTCATTGTGCCGATGGAGGAATGAACCAACTGGAACTCTGCCCGGGGAAAGGTCAGTGAGCTGCACCCCAGCAAATTGCCAATCTGATGATGGTCTCCGCTGGCTTCAGCTTTATCAGGCTCATTCCAGGCACCAATGTGCTGCAGCTATTAGTTTTAATTCAAGCACCGGCACCTTGTGCTCAAGTTCAATATACTGGCTTCTCATGTGAGACTGACTAGATGTATCACTGCTCCAGGAGCTATCTTAGTAACGTTCCACTGCCAAATATATTAAAGGGGTGTTGAAGCTAAAGAGATGCTCTGAGTTATTTCCACTGCTCTGGAATCATGACAAACCCACTGCAACACACACAGGACAGCCTCCAAAACAAGCGTGAAAAGCGCGGAATGTGTAATGAGGTGTCATGTGAAAACAAAAAAGCTGGCAGTGCCATGATACCTGGGTGACGTGCCACAAAGAGGGGAAAAACCTCCATATAAAACCAAAGTTATCCATGGAGGGCAGAGGGGGAGGGAGTCAAAACAGAACAGTGAGAAGGAGAGAAGAATGTCCCTGTAAGAAACAAAGAAAAATACTTCAGAGTGAGATGAGCCATCTGGAGCAGACTGACCCCTGGCAGGGAGTGAGAGCATTGAACAGTTGGTGGTGCGACAATGAGTATCTGGACTTTGAGGGCAAAAATGCCAGTTTTGTGCAAACATCTCTGCCACATTTATTGTGTTTTTTACCTACTGTGCCAGCTTGCCAGTCCCCATGAATCACTGACTAACTAGTTAAGTAAAACACTGTGTCCAGGGAATCCTGTACAAAAATTGGTGTCGAGGAAATATGTAGTGATAGTTCAGGTGTTATTGGAACCTAATAACCTCTACTCACAAAAGTAACTCTGATTTTGGACTTTTCTTCCTTGGAAAACAAAGCAGAACACACGTGCAAACATCCTGAGAAACAAACTAGTAAAAAACCCAGTCCTTGTCACAGGTTTCCTGTTGGGCTCCTGGGAACAGGGATGCCGAAATCCACCAGCCGTGTTCCTCAGTAAGCACCATGTGGGCCAGCAAGAAGGTTGTTCCTCTGCAAGAGGGACACAGCAGCAAAGGTGCCTCCACACCACGGGCTGACAAGGGCAAGAGTGAGGAAATGACCTTTGCATTCGCCAGGATCTGTTGCCTCCCTTGGTGTAATGTCAGGGACATTATTCTTGAATACTTAGTAAACAGAAGTGTGTTTGCTGCAGCTCATTCCTAACCGGGCTGGTCAGAGCTGCCCTGGCAAGGCAGAGGGAGTGGAGCACCCACCTTTCCTGTGCTGCAAGAAGTGATTGTGACATGGTGTCAGCAGCAGTCATGCTGGGGGATTAGAGGTCTCTTGTCTTTCTTTAAAATAGTCCATCCTGTCCCCCTCCACACCCACATTTATCCATGGGCACAGGAGGGCTCCCCCTGCAAGGTGTTCTGAGCTCCAATGGACCAGCATTGGTGCCCCACTGATTCTGGGCATCTCTTTCCTCCTCAAAGCATCCCTCAAGTTTTCACCAAAACAGCCTGACCTCATTTGTAGTAGCTTCCCCAAAGGCAGCACACTCAGAGACCTTCAGCCGTGCCAAAGAGCCTCTGGCTGTGCCAAGCCAAGGAGGTTCACCTCCCCCTCCTGCAACAGCCCAGCACTAAGTACAAGAAATCTCGGCTGCCCCATCTCTTCCCAGGACGGATTTGCATATTGGGTCAGGCGAGTGTTTCAAGGCACTTGGTTTCCAGGGGATAATATTATTCATGATGCTGTTTGCAGCCCCCAAATCCTTGGCTGCTGTTTGTTTGCTTCTTTCTTACTCCTCCTTCCCTGTTTTTCACTCCCCTTTTACTGTTTGTCTGTTAAAAAAAAGAGTTTTCCTTGGCTGTACTTTCAGTCGGACATTTCAAAGTCAGGCTGAGATGGGTATTAAATGAGGATAGATGCCAGGTTTCTTTTTGCTACAATGAAAACTACTAGAATAGCACCGAAAGCTGTAAATTAGGTCAGCTTTGCACAAGAGCTTCCTGAGCCTTTCCTGGAGTGGTGCTGCACAGCTTTTTGGTGACTATTGCTTTAAATGGATCTGGCACAGCTTGTCTTGGGGGACTGGTGTGATGCGGTGAGATATCTCCCAGGGCAGCCCCTTCCACTTTATAGACAAAATTTGGGACCCAGTCCTGCTCCTCTGAGGGTGTGCAGTCAGGGAGAGGTGCGGGAACCCCATGGCACCCCAAGGCTAGGGCTTGGTAGCCGAAGGAGATGGTGAGTGTGAATATGGGGCAGGTTCCAGCCCACAGGGGAGAGAGGCTGCACACGAACAGATGAGCAGCAGCAGCGTTTAGATGAACAGCAACAGGCTGAGCAGCAATGCTGAGGACAGGGATTGCCTTAGGGACCTCCTTGTCAAGTCCTGTGCAGCTTCCAGTAGAGGCTCAAAAATGTCTTTTTGGATACAACCAGTGAACCAGGAGGGTTGCTGGTGCCAAGATGATGCATCCTGCACCTGTAGGCAGAAGGACAGGCAGCCAACTGCATGTGCTTTCTTGCCATTTGCCACCTTGGTGCGTTACTCGCAAGGTGAAACCCATTCCTTGCTCCCTGCAGTGGAAGCTTAGCTCCCCGGTTTTGAAAACATGGAAGCAAGCAAGTGAAGATATGGGCAGGGTATATTTTAAGTGAAATTCCTGTGGAAGGAAATTAGTTGTGTCATATGATTTTTCTGACTGTGCAGAGCACTTGCTGGTGCAACACGGGGAAAGAGCTAAGAACAGAGCAAAATACATGCTCCTTCCCCAGCACACTCACCTGGCTTCCCCTGACCTAGAGCTGAGGGGCATCCTGTTTTAGGGGTGATGCCTGTGTGATTTATATCCCTAGGAGTATTTATCTTCAGTGACTTTGTTTGATTGCTTTTTCAACCAGTGTAGCCTTGGGGCTATGCATCCCACTCTTTACAGGTGTGTTTGGGAATACACAGGCTGTCTCTTCTCTGTTCACCTGGATTTCAGAATCCCTCCCCACCCCACACCACTCCCTCAGCGCTGGCTCTTTGCCTAGGACAGGACCATCTCCCAGGACAGGTACAGGTACACTGGGAGGAGAGAAGGAAGGAAGAACAAGTCCAAGTCCTCAACCATTAATGGAAATGAAGGAGCACAAATAATGTATTTAGTGTCTTGGCAAGGTGCTTGGGAAAGCCAGAGTGGCATGTCAGAAGGAGGAGGAGAAAGGGATTAGAGGATAAGTTAGAGAGCAGAGATCATGAAAACAGAAAGCAAAACACAGGACATTGTGAGGCTGCTAATGAACAAACATCATCTGGTTTGGGCAGCTCCACCACGCCTCTCCTCTCCTAGTGGCTTCAGGCACCCCCAGGGACTCTGAGGATATAGGTAACAAAGCTGATAGTGTGAAAACCTTCAAGGACCTGCAATCCCTTCCAAACCCTTTCCACCCTTAACACCAGTTCTGTGGTTTCTGTGGAGAAGTCATGAATAGGAGAGTTAGCAGAGGTCCATGTGTCTTGGGTGAAAGGGACTGGCAATAGCAGTCTCTTTCTCTTGCATTTATTAAAAGTCTAAGCAGGTAAACAGATACAAATTAGACAGGGAAATTTTCTCACTGCCCTGGCATTCACAGGAAGCACAACAGAGGCTGACAGCTGGCATCCATTTGAGGTTTTTGTGTGCTGGAGACAAGCAAGAAGAGATGGAGAGCAAGGGGGTTGGAGAGCTGCTTATTGCCTCCAGCTGAGATCCCCCGTGGCCACGCAGTCCAAGGCAATGAGAAAATAGCCACTTTCTACCCTAAAAAGCAACAACAGACCTTCAGCAAAGCCTTAAGCTTTCTTAAACTGCAGGAGTTTAAGGCCACCTGTTCCAGCTCCCTCACAAATGGTGTGGCCACCCTCCCACAGGCATCGCACCCCAGAACATGGTGATGGGGTCACGGTCTGCAGACAGGGAGGAGAGAAGGCTTGGATCTCATCTCCAAGCATTTATTTGCAAGATGCTGTTGTGTTTGGGTAGGGCTCCAGGAAGGATGTGTCTCCAATAAACACAGGAAAAGGGCTGACGCTGGAGTCAAGTGGAAGGGCTGGCGATAGTTTCAGGTTTTAATTAAAACGGCCCCTCTTTGGGTAGCATGTACTTCCCAAAATGGGGGCTGATGAAGGCAGGTGGGTTGCTGAGGGGTCCCTCCTCTAGAGGTGCCTTGCTTGTTCAAGTCTCCCAAAAAGGCCCAAGGAGACACCAGGTGAGTCTAGGAAAATGTACATGGATTTTAAACACTGAAACAACTCTTGACGAGTTTCTTCAACCTCAAAAAAAAAGCACGTGTTTGAGACAGAAACAAAATCTCTGTTGTGCAGTGTCGGTTGTGCGCAAGCTCTCCTCGTTGCAAGTGCTGCTTCTCAGCCAAGGACTTAGAGGGATGTTCAAGAAACTTGGGGTTGCCATGCCAGGCCCTGTAATTCCACGGTTCCCACGCCCAGGATGTCTGAAGGACAGCAGATGGATTTTCCATAGAGCACTGCCCCCTGCTGTGAGCTCCCCATTCCCACACACTTCACTTCTCACAAACCTTCCTGGTAGGAATAACCTGCAAAACAACGATGGTCTCACAAAAAGCTGGACCATTCGCTGCCTGTTTGGCTGCTTGATGTCCTGTGTGTCCCCCCACAGAGCAGAGGCTTCCTCAAAATGTGAAGATGAAGAAATACCAACAGAACAAAAGGGAGGAACAGGAGGCGAAGGAATTCAGCTAACGTATCTCTTTACCTCAATGAAATCCCTGACTGATACCTGAGATGTGGGGGCATCCGGGTTTGCAGCAGCTGCAGCCCAGGCCTTTGACACGGCGGCTTATCCTTCCACGGAGGCACATTGTGTGGCTAATGCTGCAGGTCGGCATGGATTGGACCAGTTGAGCACAGCTGCAGATGCCACTGGGGCAAGCCCGTGTGTACGCGAAGGGCTTGAGTGATTTTACTGCTCAACAGCGCTGGAGGGAATGCACATCTGTAAAGTATCGTCATGCTAATAAGTTGTGTTGGTTCAAACCCTCAGCTGTGGTGCTCGGAGAGTTGTGGTGCTGCACAGCAGTGGGAGAGGCACCCCAGGAAAACCAGTCTGCTCACAGGGAGCAGCACTGGAGGAGGTGTATCCAACTAAATGCTGCTATCAGCACTCTTGCAACATTTTCTCAACCAGTCAGGACATAAAAATACACCCCAATAACATCACATTTGCAGCAATCAAGCTCTCCCATGCAGCTGTCTCGTTTGCCAGCGCTGAGCAATTTTATTGGCTACAACAATGAGATTCTCACAATATGATTCTTTTCTCAGTGTTACCAGGGCTAATGCTTAAAGGCTTATGAGTTAGCCACATTCAGGGCAAGTCTTGTAACCCAAAAATCTGATTCCTGGTAACTCAATCTGTCACTGAGTGAGTGGCCTGCCTGCAGCTGTGCTGCTGGACGGCTTCTTTTCTGTGGTGGGTAATGTATTTCAAAGGTGCCCTTATATCCCATGGAGGTGATGCTGTTCTCATGTCTAGTAGAAGAATGTGTTAGCTAAAGGCCCGGACTTTCACCTGCTGAAATCCATCACAACTTTGACCTTGACTTCAGCATAAGCTGGTAGCAACTTACAGTTAATGAAGGGTGAGAAAAGGTAGATGAACGGAACAAAGTTCTGTTAGCATCTAAGCTGCATGAGAAAGAATTACAATTTCTGTAAACAGAGGACACAGAGAGGACAGGAAGTTTTGAAACCGGCATCCATTCTAGATTAAATGAGCTTAGCGTGCATTTATTCTGAATAAACCATGAAATATCTTGGCAAAAGTCTACCTCACAGTAGATTGTAAAGTCTTATACAGTAGACTATAAAATGACTAGTCAGAGAATATCTTGATTGGCAGATAAGAAGAGGTGACTGCTGTAGTTCAATTCACAAAACAAAGCCCCAGGGCACTGCTACTTACCAATAGCAATTCCACCCACACTGCAAAGACACAGCTGGAAGCAAAAGGAAGGGAGGGAAGGGTTTCTCATACAGTTTTAATTGGGACCTTGGGGAAGCTGAGTTGGAGACAGCTCTGGGAGAAGTGTTTTTAGCCAGGAAGAAGGCTTTTTGATTGAGATTTATACTGGGAAAACCTGTAGGCATTGGTGAACCACTGAAGGCCACACAAGCCATCATGGAATTCCCAGTTGGTTTGGGAGACATAAGATTTGATTCTGCAACCTGGCTTCTTATTCCCCATGTCAGCGACTTCCAGCAAATGGTAGAAGATTCGTCTTTGTAGTGATGTCTGTGGCTGAGCAAGGAACTGAAACAGCAGGTGCTGAGGAACATCTCTGCCGGCTTGGAAAAGTCACCGAGGTGATGCAATATATGATATATTTCTGCATGCTCCATCCACTTTGCAAAGTCTCTCTGAGAAAGCAGAAAGAAAAGGGTTGGGACTTTTATAACCTCTTCTATCATTTATTTTCTTGATGAGACTCACTGCTGCCATTAAATTAAATGTATCCAAGTTACAGGAGAGAGAATTTATGCAGAGATTAAAATAAACTAACATTATGGCATTGAAAAATTACTTAGCTTGCTGTGGAATCAAAGCTCAGTACTGACCTGCACAAGAATTTCTGCTCAGGAACGAAGCAGGTCTAAAAGACAGAAATAAGAAGACAGCTGACAGGAAGAAATGCAGAAAGAGAGAATGTCAGCTGCCTCTCTGGGGACCAGGCATCGTTGAAATGAGCCCTGCCAGACAAAACAGAAGTCCTGTTGTTGGGCTCTAGCAAAATATTAGCAAAGGCCGGATTCTGTATGCCTCAAGGCTGGGGTATATCAATGTAAGATAAAAGCGATAAGTAGGAGTGGAATGTGAATATTCCAGCTGAGCATTAATGCTCGTGTCCCACCAGTCTTGCTCCTCAGCACATCCAAGAGAAAGGGTGAATTTGCCATGGTCCTGAGACTGGCACGCATCGATGCAGAGGGCAGTCCCTGCTGTCTCACTCATGCTTACACCCTTCAAAGGACGAGGGGAAAAGAAACCTTGTCCAGTGCGTCAGTTACTAGACAGAGTTGAATATAGGTCTTCTTCTCAAACTGCCATGATGATCTGTCTCAGATTTAAATAGTTTCCTGCTCGCAAACCACACCATTAGCTGATGTAGGTTGGCTTTGTGCAAGCTGAGGAGCTTATTGAAATGTCCCAAAATAAGAATAGGAATTTTCCTTTATCATAGCAGTATGACTGAAATCTCAAAGCCAGCAGGGCTTTGGACTGAGGGAGGATTCTAACCCACCTCTGGCCATAATCATTTCAACACGATTGTTCGGATGGGACAGGGGCAGTTTTTGTTCTGACGTAATTATTTTTGCTAAGGTATTTTTTTAATTTAAATATCCAGGAAACAAACAGTTATAGGACACTTTGACTTGATAGCCATTCTGTGTCTGCTATGTAGGACAGATTAATAACAGACCTGTCCTTGCTTCCACACTGACAAGAATGAATATTCATCCTGATAGTAATAAGAACAATTTCAACCGTGGTATGTAGTTATATTACTGCCTTTTTTAGTGCATAAGTTTTTTAAACAGGAAGAGTTATCCCATTTCTGTACAGGAGTAGCTATCCCGATGTAGATGTATTTATACCAGCACATTTGTGCCCACTCTGAAGGAGCTTTGCCTTGTTAACTGTGAGCACAGCTCAGTGTGAGGGCAACTTCCAGTTAGCAGAAGATACCAAAGAGAACATGACCTTTTACAACACATGCTCTGCTGCAAGAAGTGATGAGCACTCTTCCTGCAGAATCACATGGGGTGACTAAGAAGTAGAGCTGGTGTTGAAAAAAAAAGGTGAAACAGGTGACATAAGATCAGTAGAGTTAATTAAAAGAAATCATGTCTTTCCTCCAGCAGGGACAGTAGGGTTGTTTACTTCTTTTTTGCTCCAACAGTAGTGGGTGTAATTAAAGGTAGCCAATAGCACGACCTGAATTGTTTGACTCATTGACAATTTGAATAGCTGCCTTGCATTTTGTTTGGCCAGTTCATTTTGCAGGGAGGGATAAGGCCAGGGTACAACAGGTGAATAGTCCCCTTTGTAAGGACCCCCTCTTTCCTCCCTGAAGCCCCCAGTGTCTTTTGGTGTTTAACTCTTCTGGAGAGTCTTTTCCCCAGTGGGTTTTCCATATTGCTCTTTTCAGGATATTTCAGAAGTGTAGCACAAACTTCACCTGTTCTGCTTCTCTCTGACTGTAAAAAAGCCTCCCTGCACCACTAACCATCGAAGTGTTCGGTATTAAATTATCCATCAGAGTTCCTTTGGTAGCAAAGGGACCTGATTGCAACATCTTTACAGAAGATAAAAATAGCAGACATCACAGGCAAGGGCAGAAGGGAGGGCTGAGGCAAAGCTAACGACGGCAGCAGCACTTCTACTGAGACTGAAGTTGGTATCTTCACCTGCAGATAGCGGTAACTTGTTAAAAAAAGGATCTGGTTTCTGTAATCAACAGAAATGTACACGGTGGTGTCTGAATTAGGGCTGATGACCTTCATCTCTTAGGCAGGGAACGAGGCACTGGATATTGCAAATTTCCCTGCAGCAGTAGTCTGAAAACTCCTAGCCACCAGCCTAAATTGCTGCCTGCTTCTTCAGCTGCCTCCAGAGAACAACGCTGCTTTCCTTCTAAGCACCAGAGCTGTGCTGAGCTCACACGCCCCAGCGCTTCAGGCAGCACAACAAGCTCCCTGGGCTCTAACAGGAGGGTGAACAGTTCCTAGCAATTTTTGCAGCTGTTAAAGAAAGGGGGCACCCTCTGTTGAACCCCATGCCCTTGCTCACCCCTTCTCAGCTGCTCCACTCCTAATCCAGGCTCCACCATCATCTGTCTGCCAAACCCATTGGCATCATTGATGCAATGCAGCAGCTCTCCCTCCAGACCTCCCTGAGAACTGAAAAAGGCAGGGTTGATATGCAGAGGAAGGAGCCATTTGCCAGCAGCATGTTCTTAAACTGGGGGGAGGTGGGATTTGCCTCCTTTGGCCCATGTACCGTGGTTGCTATCCTGCCACGTGCCACTCTCTCTGCTCCTTGCAGTGGGCTGGCCCAGCAGCTCCTGCATGTGAATGATGCCACTAAATGATTCCACATTCAGATCCCCTTTTCTGCAGAAGTGCCAGTCAAGTGTGTTCTACTTGGGCTGGGAAAATGAGTTAAGAAGTTTGCCAGGATTAACAGAACTTCATACCATTTCAGTGGAAAAAAATCAATAGGAGCACATTGCCATACAAATCCAGGTAATATTGGGCCCAGAATTCAGCTTTTCTGAGGCTAAAGTTATGCATGGGTACAGAAAGGACCCAGTTATCAGGAGTATTTCAGTAGATAGCAGAAGAATGTAGTGCCAAAATTTTACCTAAGTATAAATCAAAGCACGGGTTCGAGTAATAAGTTTTGTATCCTTTAGCTAGAGACAGGAATGTGCTCTGGAAGCAGCCCAGAACCAGATCTCCTTTTCACTGGTATGAGGGACTGGTGGCCCAGGTTTCAAGAAACTAGACCGATATCCTATGGTACAATAAGAGCTTAAAAATATATAGGTAGTGAAACCTTTATGGTTCCCCAGCACCTCCCAGGGCACTGCTGGAAATCATGTAGCCCCACAGACACACACCTTGTCAGCAGGGACATACTAGCAACATACCATTTATTTACCTGTGATCACATTCTTGCTATTTTAAGATTTTATTAATCAATAACTTGATAGTTCTATCTCAGAAATGCTGATGCTCTGCTGTTTCAGCACTGTGCATAAAGCCAACAGCAATACCTCCCCGGGAAGCCGACAGTGACCCTAGTCCACCCACAACCCACATGTTTCCTAGTGGCACTTGTGCTCTATTAGTGCAAGCAGTCTCTGAGAGCACATCTCATACTTTTGCAGAAAAAAATGCTGTGGATATCATTGGAAGTTGTACATAGCACTAAATTCCCAAGAACTTGCTTGCAAAGCAGAGAGCCAAAGTGTACTGCAAAGTATCAGCACTCCAGGCCAGCTCCTGAGGCTTTGACTCATGTGAGAAGAGTTCAGTGGTCCTGCGTGGGTGTGAAGGAATAAGGCTTGACACATCCAGTCATCTGCATACTCAGATGGGACCCAAACAGGGGTGATCTGCCAAGTACCCCTTCCTTCCAACAGCTTGAACATTTCCAGGTCAAGAGCTGAACGCAGAAGGCTGGGGTGGGGGGTGGGTCAAGTGGCCACACTTAGACTGAATTCAGTGCACAGAAACTGTGAGATTCTGCCTTCTCATTTGTATGACTAGCCACAAGTTACGTATTCAGCCCTAGCAAAGTTTTTCAACTGATGGAGGCACTAAGACACTGAGGAGAAACAGTCCAAAATGGTTTGCTGAAAGTTACATCTGCAATTTATAAAGCAAATTGCCATGGTAAACAGCCATCAGTAAGACTGAATCATCTCCCCATCCTCTGCATGTTTTCACTTTGACATTTGTTGTCCTTTTTCTTCTGTTTAGTGAGCATGTGAAATATATTTGAAACTTGTGTCAGTGCACCCTAGCAGTTGAAAAAGTATTTTAAAGAAAAAAAAATTGCATAGGTGGACGAGGTGCTAAGGGGCACGGTTTAGTGTTTGATAGGAATGGTTGGACTTGATGATCCGGTGGGTCTCTTCCAACCTGGTGATTCTATGATTCAAAATCTCAGTGTAAAGACAGCACATGTTAAACAAAATCTGAAGATCCAAACAGATTAATACCTTATTTTCATTCTGCCTGTAACTAGCATCAGCTCCACTTAGCATTGATACACACAGCCTTACTTGGGTAAACTAAGTTTTGATACCTCAGCTTTACACATTTTCCATAGGAGATATGCATCGAGATATTAATTTTTATATATATATCAATATAGAGATGTATATCTCAATTCTGAGATTCTATTATTTGGGAGAAAACTGAAGTTTAATGATACCTATATAAAACATGAGCATTTTATACAGATGAGTTTTTTGCAGATAGCAATGTGATGACTGGTCTGAGTTACTAACACTCCATTAGCCCTTTTTCCAGCCTATTACTATCATCAGGGAAAAATGTGTCTTTCTGAATAACCTTCACATGAGTGCAGTGTCACCAAGACCTTCACAAGGCAAATATCAAATGCAAAATGCTCCAGACACTGAGTAGGGCAAACCAAGCCACTTGACTTTAAATCCTCCCTGTGACTGTCTCAGCAGTATGTAACCAATGCTGCTTTATTTTCTAAATGGGTATGTATAGCTGCAGATTCAGGGCCAAAGTTACTGCTAGTGCAAACTAGCAACTCTTCTCTGACTCGAAGAATTCATGCCAAAATATGGCAGGACCAAATCAGACCTAAAGCCAGCCTGACAGCTTTAGGTCAAATTACAAATTAGATAAAGCCTTAAAGGGAAAAATCAAGCATGTCTCAAAATTATTTTTAAAACAATTGTAATAATATGTGGTAACGCAACATAAATCACTAGGAAAAGCCAAACAAATTGAAATACGTAGCTTTCTGCAAAATGACAGTAAAACAGTGTGACTTGGTTGTGTATCAGCACCAGGAGCTGAACCTGGGAGTCCTTCGTGGAAAGAACAGAGCAGCCCACACCCACGTAACTGAAACCGCAGTGAGACCTTGGACTTGGTGATGAGAGACAGTTTGGAGCAACAACTTGTTTTGCAGAGAGAAGCTGTGTCATGGTGAATAGAGCTATAGGCTCAGTTATTTGTGATTCCTTGGGAGATCAGTGGAGATCTTTATCAAAAGCTGCAGAATATGCTGGAAACAGGAAGAAAGAGCTCTGGTAGTTACACAAAAATGAGCTTGCTTGTTATCCAGTGATAGTAGGACTTCCCTGATGAAAACCACTAAAATGCTTCCCCAAACTCCATGAGGTGATGATCGGAAATGATTTAAAGCATTGCACCAATGCTGAATTAGGGAATTAATGCCACCTACTGAATGATCTGTTCTGGTGTGTGATGCAAATGCATCAACAGAGCTGCACAGTCCTGGTGTGCCTCGCCTGCAAGATTTTGCGAGACACCAAACCAGAGAGAGCAAAGAGACGGACAGGGATGCTTGTGGAGAGAAATGTGTTCCTTGTGACAGTTGTCTGCCAGCAAGCAAGACAGCTGGACAGTCAGGTATATCAAGTCAAGAGAAATAACGATTAATACAAGAAGAGGTCAAGGAGACATGGGCAAGGCATGGTTTGAATTAGCTATCACTACTATTAAAGTGCAATTTAAAAAAAAAAGTGGATTATACATATTAATAAAGAGTTCATAGCTAGTAACTGCTCAGATTTAACTGGTGCCTTTCTGTACAAGAAGGAGAAAATGATCCTAGCCAATTGTAGCCTGAAGGAAGCCCTGCAGGCAAGATCTTTAAGTTATTCCTCAATTAGCTCCAGACACAGCCAGCATCCAGTTGCCTGAAACGTCAGAGGAAAGTCAAACTCCTCCTGACACATCCTCATCTTGCCTGAAGCTCCTATGGCTGCCATGTCTCGTGCTCCCAGTGACTCTTCAGGCCCAGAAATACTTGCTGCCTAGTGAGGTATAGGATACACAAATAGCAGTACTTCAAGCAACACATTTTGCATAAGTAATTTTGTTCCTTATACTCTTCAGGGAGAAGAAGAAAGAGCCCTTGCTCCCCATCTCAGAGAAACACTGTGGTCAGGTTTTACATTGCTGAACAGGGAAGTCTAATAATTCTTCCCTTACACAGGTAATTTGCTCTTTGCAGAGATGCTCTACACTTAGTTATTTTCTCGGTGCCTGAGGCATCACATTTTTCTAATGATATCAGCACTGGCAACATATTTATCCGAGGGCTTGTAGGGCTCTGTGTTATTCTTCACAAGTCACAGGTATAAAATCTGTCCTCGTTACCTCCTGACATTTCAAGCCAACAGAAAGTCAATAAAGCACATTGAATCACTAGCCAGCTTAAAAAATTAACCCAGCCACAAGCATCTTTTTAACAGCGACAGAAGAATACTACTATTAAACAGTCAGAAACATAATTTGTCCCCAACCTGGTCCGTTGCTCCAGTCTTTGGGGTATTTCCGAGGGATTCTTTTCCATCATGTCACTTAAGCATCTAAGGCAAATCTTTTATAAGCTGAGAAAGGGCTGCAGTAGCAGCTGACATGATTTGTGTATAATAAAGGCCCTTCAGAGCTAGGGAAGAGGGGCCCTGCCAAATCTCAGGCATCTCTCGAGCTGCTGCTATTGTCCCTGGGGCAGGAGCACTTTTTAGGCTCCCTCTCCATCCCTGTAAACAAAAAGACAGCTGTATGCTTGGCTGGCTCTGGACGGGGCTTTTTGTGTGCGATTAGTACCCTGCTCACATCATTCATGGCTCTTGAATAAAAATGACCTCTCACAGGACGGGATGGAGGGGGGAAAAGCCTCTTTATTCAGCAGGGATTGCATTCATACAAGGACAAGGAAACCGTTCCTTGGAAGTCAGAGGAAGAACTAGATAAATAAATAAGCAAACTACAGGTTCCCTGCAATTACTCCGTGCTCAAGAGCTGGGCCTGGGAACTGTAAAAACCAATGGCAGTTGACCTCACATACAGTAACTAACACGTGTACCATGCCTTGTTCTCCAGTCTGAACTCCATACAGCCCAGCCATACATCTGCAGCTGGGAAAACACTTTATCACAGAGGTTATGGTGTAAAAAGAGGAGGAATGAGGCATGTAATGTGGTCAGAACAAACTAATGTCCGCTACTTGATCCTTCCACCTCTCTTGACCAGGCAGGACGACGCCTCACTCAGTGGCTCTTGGACTGGCAATAATATTTGCCTTTTTTTTTTTTTTGCCGTTCCTGTGTGCAGACTGGCTGGTCAAGCAGTGAGCTATGCAAACAGACAATGGCATACCGTACTTTTTCACATGCTGGGTTTCCCAGCCGATGAAAGGCAATTCAGCAGCTTATCATCGTGTATGCTGCTGCAATTAAGAGCCCTGGGAGCAGCGGCAAACGAAGCTCTCCTCTTCTGGCCCCCTCCACCTCCCATCCCTCCCCCATACCCACAGGAAGACTTTGTCTCTCACCACCCACCACCCCAGCACAATCGCAACCCTTATACTCAGTGCCGAGTGCTACCAAATTTGCTCTGACCTAGTGGCCAGGGGCACAGCAATATGCACCAGGGTGTCCTCCAAACTCAACCATCACATCAGATTAGTTTTTCAGCTGACGTCCTGCTGTGTCAACTGTAATGGCCCTTAGAAACATGAGTTTCTCTCCTGGAAAGCTTAGCAACAGCAGAGTTACCTTAGGCTTGAAATTAGTTAAAGACAGCAGACAAGGAATGGGAAGGGGTTTAATATTAAATTAAATCCCAGAATTGTATTTAATGCAGCATTGCCGACTTCTTTGGGTTTATTGGTGCTCACAGTAGTTGCTGTTTTACTGCAGGGCTGGTCTCCTGAAAATTATTCTATCCATCTGTTTTTCTCTTTAACAGCACATATTTTTCAGGAAAAAATTGAAACTGTGGCCCTGGCTGTAGTTAAAGGCTCCAAGTCGAGAAGCAAACAAATGAAAAATTAGATGTTACTTTATGACATCTGATTTTTAGGTCAGTCTCACTATTTCTAACCCTCTGTTACCAGCAGCACAATGAACAAGTCAGGCTCTTCACTGTCACTCTTTTGTTCTGGAAAAGCGTAGTGAGTCTCCAAGGAAGCCGTAGCAGAAAAAAATGCATAAAAACACAAAGCAAGACTTATTGCTGAGCCAGCATCTTACTCCTTCAGCAGTCTGGATGACTTTGGGGTGGGGATTAATATGAGCCAACTCTAGCCATAGGTAGCAATGTCATTTACACAGGTGGATGTTATTCCTCTCATTCTCAAGGAAAACTCAAAGGTCTGGTGCCTTGCCTCAGTGGTGTAGTTTGTCACTGGAAAACTGGGGTGTAGGGCATTACCGTTTCATGTAAACCATACACCCCACATAGAAGAACATGACACGTTGAAGACTTCTGCCAGTGGGTGGCCAAGGAATATTGCCAGAGTAAAGACATTTCCTGGTGTGCATTAGTCTTTGGACTTCAAATGGCAGAAAATGAGCCTTTTGAAAGTTATTTCCATGAAAACCACTTTCCTCTTTCTCCCACTCTTGCATTCTTCCAGCTTCCTGCCCTGTACCTCACACTAGTTTTGTTTGTCACTTTTCTTGACTGATGGAAAAAAAAAGAGCATTCTCAGTTTAACAGAGGAGACTAAACTCAATGTTTTTAACAGGTTATCTCTGATACATGTGATAACTATGCATCTGCACCATTAACAGCCCTGTCGGAGTTGCAGCAAATCAATGAATGAGTCCATAAGGGGTTGGAATACAATAAAAATCCATGAATGGACCTGTAACAAAGCTCAAGTGCATCAAAAGAGAAGTGGTAAAACTGAATGAATGGACTTCTGAGAAAAGTAGCTCGTGAGAAAAGATTATCAGAAGGGCTTGTTATTTAAGAGCGTTATTAATACAAGGGAACTCCTGCCATCCTTAGAGTTATTCTGCCACTCTGCTTCATTATGGAAATGCTTCCCTCAGGCCCCATCTGTCTGGTTTTCTGCTGCAGATGAAGCTGACCCAAAGGGAATTCATTACCACACATGTACGGCAAAGCAAGCCTTGCTGCAAATGAGGCAGCACAGCCTGATGATCGCTGCCTGAAGAGGCTTTGAAAAACGCGTGGTAGGCAGGACTCCATCATCAAAAATGATTCTCATATGACAATTTCTGCTTCCTTCTCGTGCAGCTGGACATCTTGGCAGCAGGCAGGGGGTTTGGGAGGGTGGTATGACTCATGTGAGATTTTTATTGGGAACATGCTCCAAGAAGACAGAAATAGGTGTGCTTGGATCATACATTGTCCTGGATGCACGCGGGACATGAAAACAATATACAAAGGAGATACCTCTGCTGGAGAAATTGGACAAAACACTGCAGGTCCACTGCAGGTGTCAAGTAAGGTAATATATATTTATCTCTCATCTTCCATCACTGTTCTGTAAGCATTCACAGATTAACCATTCAGTACAGCTGGGAGTACTAAGGCAGGCTTCACTAATCAGTATTAGTAGAAAAAACTGGGTCATAAGAGACAAAGTGCTTCATTAAAGGCCAACAAGAAGTCCGGCCCATTTTCCAGTATTCATGACAAAAAAAACCAAAAAACCCAAACAAAGAGTGGAGTTAGGCTTTGCCAGCTTGAAAGAGAAAGATAAAATACACAGGGACAGTCTTGGCAGAAAAAAAATCCCTGTTTGAAGCAGAGAGGTAAGACCTTAAACCTATAAGTAAAGCCAGAGAGCACCTGACCATCAGACTGCAAATACCTTTTAAATACATAAGTGAACTAGACAAAATAAGTAATCTCATGGCTTATATGTGTCATAAATCAGGGAGATGAGAGGTAGGTAAGAGCTTTGACTTTAACATGGAAGTTAGCACAGCACCAGGATTATCTGGCAAACCCTGTGCCAGGTAGAGTTGAATTGGGTGAAGCAAGCAGCCGAAGTTAGTTTCTTGCCAGAAGGCTCGGTCACACAAAAGCTGTCTGTAGGATCACACACCCATATGACTCAGGCTTCTAGAATGTTCAACTTTATTCCACAATGAAAAGAAATACAAATATGAACCTCTACAACAGAGAGGCCCTTGCAGCCAAGGCTAACACTATTTACAAAAGTCTATCAACAGGTTACAGTACCAGTCCAACAGCTGGTGGACATCCTTGCACCAGTCCTCAGTACAGCTGCGATGGCTGGACCCATGAAAAGAAGATGCTCAACATTTCTGGGTAACTCTGCCCTGCAGTGATCAGGTTTTTTCACATATCTGTGGAGCTGACCCCCCTGGTGTTCTCAGGTTTTTCCATCTTTACTAAATCTCTACAGTGGCTGAGGGATGCGGTCCTGTGGGGCACATATGGGAGCAGGGGGAGCAGGAAGAAGCACATCAGTGTGCAGAGGAGTGGGGTATGTGGAGAAGACCCCATGACACCAGTGGGGATGTGAACTCAGTCTTGTCTGTGGCACCAGCTGTGTGAATCATAGAATCAGTGTTCGGAAAAGATCTCTGAGATCATCAAGTCCAACTGTCAGCCCAATACCACCATGTTTACTAAACTATGTCCCCAAGAGCCACATTTACACCTTTTTTTGAACACTTACAGGGATGGTGCCCTGGGCAGCCTGTTCCAATGCTTCACTTCTCTTTCAGTAAATATATTTTTCCTAATATCCAGTCTAAACCTCCCCTGATGCAACTTGAGGCTGTTTTGTCTCATCCTATTGCAAGTTACTTGGAAGAAGAGACCAATACTCACCTCACTACAACCTGATTTAGGTAGTTATAGAGAGCGATAGGGTCTCCCATCAGCCTGTTCTTTTCCAGACTGAATAATTCCAGTTCTTTTGCCAGTTCCTCAAAAGAACTGTGCTCCAGACCCTTCACCAGCTTTGTTGCCCTCCTCTGGATACACTCTAGAAATTCAATATGCTTCTTTTACCAAGGGACCCAAAACTGAACACAGTATTTTAGGAACAGCCTCACCAGCAGTGAGTACAGGGGCACAACTATCTCCCTACCCCTGCTGGCAACACAATTTCTGATACAAGACAGGATGCTGTTAGCCCTCTTGGCCACCTGAGCACACTGTTGGCTCATGTTCAGCTGTCTGTCTGCCAGCACCTCCAGGTCCAAGCAGAAGCTCGTATATTCTGGTGAGCTGGCTTCTGTGTGTCAGTGGGTGGAAAGCAACGTCTCCAGGTAGCAAGAGATGTCTCCTACACTGCCCTTAGCTGTGGCACATCCAGCACAAAAACATGCATTCTCACACCCCAAAGCTACATTCTTTGGAGTATGAATGGCCCTCAAAGACCTCAGCAAAAAAAGAGTTGCTTCGAGCCTCAACACAGGCTTTAAAGCAATGAATCCCAGTCTTTGCTGCAGTATGGGGAATTCATGCAGTGTTTACAAACATTTGCAGGCATAGCATGGTGAAGCAAGCGCCACCAGTCCTCCAGCAAAAAGCATTATTTATTTTCTATTTCACACAGACATACTTGTGCTGTTCTGTCTTTGAGAGCTGCTGAATGACAGGAGAGAAGCAGCCTCTCCACCCGGCTCAGCCCAGGAGTTCTGGCTGTGCGTGACGCCTCCAGCTCTGCGCGAGCACAGAGATAATGCCAGTGGCCAAATTGGGATCCAGCCTGCCTATTGCAGTGGCAAATCATCCTGTAAAAAATCATTTTGTGCAGGCTGTTATCTTTCTGAATGAGAGGGAGGTAGTAGTTATACTAGATAAAACTCAAACAGGCTTTCTTTTTTTTGCTAAGAAATAATAAGATCAAGTTTACAGCTCATCCCTTTGCTGTGATGGACAGAACTAGGGGTAGATATACAACTTAAAAAGTAATGAAAATCTTGTATCTGCTCTGAGAATATAAGGATCTCTCCAAACAGACTCATCCTTTCCTTCTCGCTCCTCTGCTGCTGCCCTTGCTCATGGGGCTGCCTGAGCAGCAGGACCACAAGCAGGATGCCGGGTCACCCTTCCCCATGGTGTGTTGGCTTTCAGCGTGAGGTAGCAGCACCAGCAAGGGAGCAGTTCATCTCCTTTCCCACCCTCTCAGCATGGAAGCAGATTCCTGAGGATTGCTGGGGGAAACAGCCCATGAAACCACCAGCTGAAAATAGTGCAGATAAATGTGAACATGGCTGCCTTCCCATCCACAGCATCAGTAAGAGGTTTTTGTAGCAAGCGAACAGCATAGGGATATAAATACACTAACAGCTCAGGGGAATCTGGTGCATCACCTCCGCTGCTGCAAGTGTCTCTTCAGGCTCCTGTTTTAGGGAGATCATCTCATTTCTCCCAGACCGCAGGGAGGCCAGCTGCCCTTGCCAGGGTCAGATTAGTTAAGGATGTGGACGCAGTCAGTTTTAGGGAGGTCTTAAATCTTCACCCCGAAAGAGTAGCAAGGGAGACAGGCTAGCGGGATACCAGCACTAAACAGGGCTGATGCAGCTGAACTGGAGACCCCAGACACAGGGACAGCTCAGGTCCAGCAGCCTGGGGCAGCTCCTAGGGTTTCTTGGGATTTGTGCAAGCAACAAGGAGTTGGTCTCTATTTTTCCCCTAAAGCGTGTTTCCACTCATCATCAGTCCTGTACCCACACTGCATTTGTTTGGATTGACAGTACAATCCCTGCCTGAGTGGTAACTGTTCACCTGACCAGGTCAGGCTCAGTTAGGGAAAGAATACAACCCAGCATGACACGGTTACCTGAAACAGCCCAGGGCTGGATTCAGTGACTCAGGAGCTCCCTCTATTCCTAATGTCTGCACAAACTTTTAAGACAGAATTGCTAAACACCATGCCTAACATGTTTGCTGAGGGCCAGAGGCTTCCAGCAAACAGGGACGCAGGTGGGGAGCGCTGTCAATGCATACGATGAGCAGTTGTGAGGAAAGGGCTGGAGCCTGGCCATCAGGAAACACAACAGTGCATGTACGTCTTCTCATCACTTCCCCCTGTGGAAGGTGCACGTGGTCAGATTTGCACCCCAGGGGCCCTTCACAGCACCTCAATACACAGGAGCTGAATGCACCAGATATTTGACTTGGTGCCCCCCTTCCAGGGACTTTCCCAAGGCTACCTTCACCCTGCCACCCTCTCTGTGCCCTGCAGGTGATGAGATGTGGAGCCCATTGAAGGGCAGACAGAAAGAAAGAGGAGACAACAGGGACAGTGACAAGAGGATGGGATGCCTGGGGGTTGTGTCAGCCCTGCACCCCAACACCAACTCCAGACAAGGGTTGTTTGTGATGAAGATTGGGTCACATTTGTCAGACACAGATGATTTTTATTTCCTTTCCTGCCTGAGCAGTGCCTAACTGCATGCCCATATGTTGGCTTGCTGGCAGCTCTGAGCCCCTGGGGTACGCTGTGCCTGTGGTCAGATGGCAAGTGGCTTCATTCATGCAGGGAGCTGGCTTCAAGCTGCATCCTTAGCTGTTGGCTCTCCTTTCCCATCTCCTATGTCACCAGCTTTCACCACAAGCCAGCCCTGATCATGGCATTACGCCCTAGCAAGTGTTGCTGAGGAGCCCTACTACGGCTTACAGACCTGGCAGTATTCGGATATTGGCCTCTTTGGGATGCTTAAAAAGAACAGCAAAGGCAGTCCCATTTTACAGAGTGTTGCTGTCCTGAGTCCCAGTCCTGCTCTCACACTTAACTGGGACTTTGCCTTTTTAATGTGACAGCTTCATTTCTATTTCCATGCCATGCTCCCAACCTCCCAGCTCAAAGATGCAAATATCTGCAAAAAAAAAAAGCAACCCCTGTGCAAACATCATTTCCATGGTGTCTTATAAACCTGAATGATATTGAAATTGCCGAACCCAGGGTTGCTTTGTGGTCATTGTCCAGCTGCGACTTCAAGGGGGCTGAAAAGGACGCTGTGCTAAAAGCCTCCACCGCTCTCTTCTCAGGAAGAAAGGAAGGAGAACAACCAGCCCTGATTAAAAGCTTTTTTCTTTTTTTTCTAAAGCAGTCTCTGCATGCAAAGATTTGGTTCAAGGAGCATTAAAATCACTGCTGTCAATTCAGAAAGAAGGGGCTGAAGGAAATCTGGGCCATTGGCATTGTGCAAGGGTTGCTATGGCAATCCCTGCAGAAAGGCAGCTTAATAGGCTTTCTTCCCAGGAAACTCAAAACTGCGGCTCGCAGGCTGCAAAGCGGCGCGTGCAAAAATATTTTCATGAATAGCATCTCTGTGGAAAATTTTGTTGGCTGTTTACGTCCTCCCTTAGGAAGCAGGGTGGCAAAGAAGGTGTTTGAAGATCACCTAGCGGTGGCTGGTGACATAAAGAGGGCACAAACAACGTTGCACAGCAAGGCAGCAGCAACACAAAGGGAATGGCCGATTTCTCTGCCCAAGACAGGCATTGTGAGCAACTTAAACACACATACTGTGGGGATCTGGCTTCAGACACCGAGAGATGCTTTAGTAAACAGACAGAGCCAATGAGCTCTTTGGCCTGAATCCTTTGACTCTGCACCATGTTATTCTTGAATATAGAAAAAGGCAAAAATATGCTGTCTCTCAGCTTTTCCTCATAATATTTTAAAAAATAATGACATTACCTAAAATATTCATGAACGCTCATTGATCACGCTCTATTTTTTTTCAGTGGGAACTTCAGAGAATACGAGAGAGTCAGGGCTTACCTGACAAAACCTTCAAAATTGTAGACTAGGGAAACATATTTTACTTTAATGGAAAGGGAAAAAAAGACCAGGAATTAAAACATGATACTGCAATAGAGGGTGTCTCTGGGCTCTGGTAGACCTTCATTTCATGACATCTGGTGAGTTACATAAATCACTCTGTGCTTTTGTTCCTCCACACCACCTGTAAGCTGGAAATATCATGAGCAATTATTTTCTTCCCTGCATGATACAGTATTAATTATTTTGGCATTCTTGAGTGCATGTTAATAATACAATGATTTCACATATGTACATAGACATCTTACTGGGAAAAATAAAAACTGCACACTGGTTTGGCATACATGGAAGATTTTCCTTTTTCTTCAGAGATGGATGCTTTATGCTTTGGAGCAGAGAGAACTGAATATCTCTCTGCTAAAGCCAAGGAATTCCATGTTGTCACAGTACGTAGCAGAGCTAACCAACATGTCTGAAAAAGTCATGAATTAGGTTTAACCTGCTATACTTTTTGCTGTAGCTCTAATTTCCATTCCTTCTGCAATTCTAGTGCTGCTCTCTCTAGATGCAGGGATAATCAGTGCATGAGTTGAATCAAACCTGCACTTATTATAGCAGCTATGTGGCTGGGAGACTGTGAGACTTAAACCATAGTTACATTATATTTAAAAATTAGAAGAAACCATAGAAAAAATTACTTGGGATGAGTCAGGATAGGAAGACAATAGACAAGGGTCTGAATGTTTCACTCCCTGCTGTGTTTGCATCTGCCTGGCAGAATTATGCCATTTGCCCATGTTATGTAAAGAGATTACTGCCCTCAACATTAAGAGGAGAGTCTGAGCTCCTAATTTGTAGATTCAAAGTCAGGCTTACCTTATGAATCTGAAATCAGAGTAGCGTGAAGACCATGGTACCTGTGCCATTTTTTCGTGGGCTCGTCTCAGTTATAGGGAAGTTTTAAAGACTAATTACAAAGAAAGGGAAAAAACATGCACACGCCTGTTACTTCTGTCATTTAACCAAGACAAGTCAGCTGTAGGAAGTCATAAATAAGCTGTAGCAGTCCTTCCTCTGTTACTAATGGACAGTGGTGCCAATCTTCAGTAGCAATTGTAACAACACATTAATTCTTAACAGATGGGAAAAATTATGTATAGAGGAGTGAAGCGAGTCACCTGAGGTTCCACAGCACATCACAAGCAAACTTGTGAGAGTAGATTTAGATGCGATATCAGGAAGAAATTTTTTCCTAATAGGGTGGTGAGGCACTGGAACAGGTTGCCCAGGGAAGTTTTGGATGCCCCATCCCCAGAGGTGTTCAAGACCAGGCTGGATGAGGCTTTGAGCAACCTGATCCAGTGGAAGGTGTTCCCGCTTATGGCAGGGAGAGTTGGAACTGGATGATCTTTAAGGTCCTTTCTGACTCAAACCATTTTTGATTCTTGAACTTCGACACTGAATTTTTTTCTTAACTTGGATATATAGCTTAGACAACCTATGAAATACTGACAATTCAGAAGTTAGTCTGCTCTTTAAAGTAAAATATAAAGAAAAGATGATATGGAGGCAAAACTACAGCTGCTTCATTGAACCCAGGTGTGCAGTGAGAAAACTCCTACAGGCTGGTTAATTCTGCTCTTGGTAGTGATTGACTACAGGACAGAGCCTTCCATTTATGTTTCAAGCTCTTTTGGCCAGTTGATACACAAAAGGCCTCAGTTTCTTGATTTTCAGGAGCCACGCAGCATGCACCGTGCTTTGGGGCCACAGCTGGAGAAGAGACTGTAGACCTTTAGGGACATCAGGGAGGTCTCTAAATTGAAAGCTAGAGTGAATCCAATTTAAAAAAATGCAATTTATATGTGATTATAAATCATCTCTATAAAATACAGTTGGTTTACTGCCATCTTTGGCAAGCTTAAGCTTCAACAAATCCTATTCTTTGCACTTTCAAAACTTCTCATTTGCATTTCTCATTTTCTCACCTTTATTCTCCTGAAGCCCTGAATATCAGAAGAACAAAGGATTTTTCTGGGTTACCCAGCTTCACAGGAGCCTGAAGACTAACCTGGGACCTTGTCTTGTGTGTCTGAGAGGTTCAGTATTTGGAGCTGAAACACAACTGTATTATCTGAATAACCAGGGCTTCCCTGCATTCCAAAAACCTAATCTTAGAGCAGATACAAGGACTTAATCCACTCTGGTTTGCTCCCTGAAGATTCAACCAAAGTTTATCCAGTGCTGGCGTGTCTGAAAACATTCAGAAATTGCCACAAAACCTCCTTTGGAGCAGCAGCTAAAGCGGTCGGGTGATTACAATGGATGAGCTCATGCTTTTCCTTGTAACAAGCATGTCTTTGTTCAAAGCTCTGGGGATGGGAGTCGTGAGTGGCAGGGAATACACCAGCTATCAGGGTCAGATGATGCAGGAGTCAGAACTCAAATTGTTTTCAGTGGTGGTTTAGTTAGTAAGGTTAAAGAATAGGTTTTACAAGTACGCTTGGTAGGAGGAGACAGTTTTGTGCAAAAACTATTCAGCTCCATTATCTTCCGTGGCTGAATAGTATTTGCCCGTGCACTACAGAGCCCGTGATCTCGCCCATTGATGCCTTTTATGAAAATCTGGCTTCAAGAAGCAGAACAGTGATTTTATAGTCTGCAGTGCTGTTCTGTGGTGCAAACCAGAAGTCCTTTAATTTCACCCTTCAATTACCATAACTACATTTTTTCCTGTAGAAGCCCTAATGCAGAACCAATACACTAATAATAAACTACTGGTTGTATATCAAAGCAGAAGACACTCTGCTGCAAAACAGAAAATAAATCAAGTGACTAGCCGTAAAGACATTTAAAATATTATCTTTTATCTAGAAGTGTAATCCTAAAAAAAAAAGCTCTCATGTGAAATTCTTCCCAAGTAAAACCTCATGCAGAACAGTAGTGGAGACTGCAAATACCATTAAATGGCTGAAAAGGTTAAGAAGGGATTTACATGAAAACCCTGGAGACTATTAATTCAGGTTCCTATTTTGAGATCAGCTTGATGATAGGAGATTAAGGTAAAGACAGAAATAAATTCAGAACAGATGCCAAGATACACTAATTTACTACAGAGAATAAATATTGGAATTATTCTGCTTCAACAAAAATATTAAGCCACGTAATAAATATTTAGATAAAGAGGTATTAAGAAAGCATGGAGTTGCTGTACTTCTCCTAGGACTCCCATGTTTCAAAACAATGCAATAAATATAGCTGGATGATTAATTTTGCAGAAGTAAAGAGAGAATGCTAACCTGAAATGAATCACGGCTCACAAACTTTATGTCATATTATTGAATTGAAGGAATTTCCTCCAGCCAAGGAACATTTTGAGTGACACGTCTGCTGAACAGCATGCTCAGAGTGCCACCTGATGGCCAAGCCTTGCAGTCTTCTCTCTCAGATGACATCAAAATGTAATAGAGCTATCCATGATCTCATCATTGTTTTTCTGAGCCATGAGAAAAATTCTGCTCAGGAAGGAGTCTCTTTGCTGTTGTATTCCTACTGGCTATCATCAGTTAGACCAAGTAAACTGGCCTGCATTGGATCTTCATTTCAGTGGCTGCACTGTGATCTCGGGGGGTGGATGGCTCAAGTGTCACCACACCATCTAGGGAGGACAAGCCTGAGAGATCATCCACAGGTCCGGGTCACTCTCACATGAAATTGAGTCAGGTCGAAACTTCAGAGACCGGAGGTCAATTGATTTCAAAAGACACCTCTGCATTTTGTGGATTAAATAAAGCCACTCTCTGTAAATGCTTCATTCTACCTTACAAAATTTACCCAGATTTGGAAATGAGGATGACTCCTTCTGAGAATGTATTCTGGGTGAGGCAGGTAACGTCTACCAAGCTGCAGCCCGGATCTGACTCCTCCTTATTGATGCTGCAGAGAAAACACGAGATATTTGCCTGATCTCTGCCAAGAGAGCAAAAGCAGCCTCTTCCTTCAGCTCTCCACGTGGGAGTCAGATGTGATCACATCCTTGAATGTTTCACACGCACTGGTGGAAACCGGGCAATGTTCCCACCCTTTCTAGCACTGCTCTGCAGGTTTTGACAGAAGGGAAGGAGAACATTTGCTCTTCCCAGTCATGGATTGCTTTCTGGGAGGCGATCTCCAGGTCCCCTTCCAAACAGGGGCACAATTCCAGATTAATCCTACACGATTAGTATCTCATTTTGTTTCATACCTGGTTTTCATGTAGAAGGGCTCTACTTTTCCACATACATTGGCTTGTACCTGCTAAGACATAATGCAGCCTGAGGCTTGGCTTTCTAGCTGGAGTAGGTGATCGCAGAACAGCTTCAGAGGCTGTTCAAGCTGCCAGAATATAAATTAAGTATTGGTTTGTGATCCTACATATCTCTGGTTCTCAAGAGAAACTACAGGTAATGCTTGTATACACCAAGTCATGGTTTTATCTTTCCCAGAAGAAAACAAGAAAGAAGCTCAACAATATTTTTTAAATAACTGTGTTTAGTCTTTAAAACAGTGTCTTTCATTCCTCTGCTAAGGCAAAAAGCTGATAAGAATCCAGAATAAGTATTTGTTATGGTACCATTTGGAGGAAACCAATATCAAGGACAGTCTCACTTTGTTTAAGGATCCCTAGGGGCAAAACAAAAATCGCTCTAGAATCTCATATTCTCTGCAGAAAAAAAATAGAAGAGGTAGCATTCTTACAAACCAGGCATAACAGAGGAAGATGGATATCCAAGCTGATACATAACAAAGCGGTACATCACCCTGACAGTAGTGAGACACTGGAGCAGAAGCCCAGAAACAGGTAGACTCTCCATCTCTGGAGATACTGAAAACTCAGCTGGAAAATGCCTTAAATTACTTACCTAACTGCAAAGTCAGGCCTATTTTGAGCAGGAGGTTGGACTAGATGACCTCTGGGGATCCCCTCCAACCCAGATTATTCCCTGACTCCATGATGCAGACAAGGTTTTGTGGTTTTTTTATGGACAGGAAGACCAGCCCACCCTTCCACTCAGAATAGCAGGTAATGAATTTGATATTGCCTCTCTCACTATGGGAAGGCTGCACCAACCTGGAGGTAATGAGTCACTGATTCACCCAGCAGTCATGTCAGGCTAAATGCTTCAGCATCACACCTTACGAAGCTCCTCTAGCTGAGGCTGACCAGCATGAGTGCATATTGTCCAACTTTACAGTGAACTCCCAGTGATCGTTACCTTTAAGCAAACACAAAATTCAAAATCCAGCTGACAAAGCAAAGTTTGGGGACCATACAGGATGCCCTTTACTTTTGGAAATACTCATTAAGTGTAGGCACAATTCTTACACATCATAACTTTCCACAAAACTGTCTTCAAACAATATATTAGAGTTGAGCTCTTTTTCATCATCCAAAAGCAAGGTTTCACTAATGGCAGCTGTCAGTTCATCCCTGTGGGCCAAGCTGCTGCTCTTGCCGAGCTTGCATGGACCTTTCCTCTGCCCAAATAGCAGTTTGGTTTGGTTGCTTCCCTAAAGTCCATTTAAGACAGACAAAATATGTGTTTTCAGGAGACTTCTTCCTTCTTTTCTCTTACAGAACATTCTTTTAGGTTTTTCCTTGGGTCAATGTTACATTTGCTATCAAAGCTGTTTCCACTCTGTCATTGCATCCTATGGACACATGGTCTTATGAATACAATTACATTTGCAAAGCAGATCTCGTCTACACATTCTAACCAGTTTTGAATGGATGAATTTCTAATGTAAAGCCTTTTCTGCTCCGTTTTCACTGTAAATTTGCCTGCATTTACAGATACTCAGAGGTAACTGCCATGCAACCTTCATGGTCTGGAAACCTCTGAGATGGACTGTGAAGGGACTCTCAGACATACCTGAGAGGACACTCAGTGTCCCCTTAGGGATGATGATTAATTAACCTCACAGATTGCAACATACTGGTGCAAGTGGGAGTGAGCAACTACTCTGCAGTGCACAGCCTGGGCACGTGAGGAAGACAGGGCAGACTGGACCACTCCCCAAATCTGCTGCCACCAAGTCCCCCTCAGTGAGGTCCTAGAGGAAAAGGGTAGATCAGGACTAACATCATCCACTGCCTACCCTCCTGATCCTATTTAAATTACTCCTGTACTGCCAGTCATGTTTCAAGGGCTGTGAAAACCAGAGGGACCATTGCAGCACTCTGGTGTGACTCCTGCACAGGACAAACCAGAGTCTCTGCCACTAACCCTGCAGCAGAGGGAACTATTTTTCCCTTACTAAGTGAATATTTATCCACTGGGACTCAAGCTTGTGACATGCTGCATCACGTAGTATTACCAGCAAAGAAAATAAATGTGCTATGTGTCATGTTCAGAGATTAATTAAATGGACATTGAGTAGACCAGCTTCCTCAGCTAGCAAAAATCCTCAGGAGGTACTGGGATACATCAACCTCCAGCAATGTGTCATGGTATCATTGGTCACCATCCTCCCTCACCAGGATCACCGAAATGTTTGGCGTTGCACTGGCACTTTCATCTCCCCTCTGAGAAGTACGTGACCAGCAAAGCCACTGGCTGATGCTTCATAGAATCATAGAATAACCAGGTTGGAAGAGACCCACCTGATCATTGAGTCCAACCATTCCTATCAAACACTAAACCATGACCCTTAGCAACTTGTCTAACCATGCCTTAAACCCCTCCAGGGAAGGTGAATCAACCACCTCCCTGGGCAGCCTGTTCCAGTGCCCAATGACCCTTTCTGTGAAAATTTTTTTCCTAATGTCCAGCCTAAATATCCCCTGGCGGAGCTTGTGGCCATTCCCTCTTGTCCTGTCCCCTGTCACTTGGGAGAAGAGGCCAGCTCCTTCCCCTCCACAACCTCCCTTCAGGTAGTTGTAGAGAGCAATGAGGTCTCCCTTCAGCCTCCTCTTCTCCAGGCTAAACACCCCCAGCTCTCTCAGCCGTTCCTCATAAGGCCTGTTCTCCAGCCCCTTCACCAGCTTCGTTGCTCTTCTCTGGACTCGCTCCAGAGCCTCAACATCCTTCTTGTGGTGAGGGGCCCAGAACTGAACACAGGATTCGAGGTGCGGTCTCACCAGTGCTGAGTTCATTGCAGGGAAAAAGTCAGGAGGGCTAAGGCCCAACTAGAAATGCGATTGGCCAAGACTGTGAAAGACAACAAAAAGTCTTTCTACAAATACATCAACAGCAAAAGGAGGGCTAGGGAGAATCTCCAGTCCCTAGTAGATGCAGAGGGAACAAGAGTAACAGGAGACGAAGACAAAGCTGAAGTACTCAATGCCTACTTTGCCTCAGTCTTTAACAGTAAGGAAAATTGTTCCCTCTGTGCATAACGCCAGGGGTTGGAAGAGAAGTATGAGATTCCCAAGGTCCAAGAGGAGGTGGTTAGAGACTTGCTTGCCCAGCTAGATGCCCACAAGTCTATGGGGCCGGATGGAGTCCACCCAAGAGTTTTGAGGGAACTGGCGGATGTGCTGGCCAAACCCCTTTCCATCATCTTCCAACAGTCCTGGATGACTGGGGAGGTTCCGCTGGACTGGAGGCTGCTGATGTCGTGCCCATCTATAAGAAGGGGCACAGGGAGGATCCGGGAAACTACAGGCCTGTCAGCCTGACCTCAGTACCAGGGAAAGTCATGGAGCGGGTGATCTTGAGTGCGATCATGAAGCACTTGTAGGAGAACCGGGCGATCAGGCTCAGTCGACACGGGTTGTAATCTGATCACCTTCTATGACCAAGTGACTAGGCTCTTGGACGAGGGAAAGGCTATGGATGTATCTTCCTGGACTTCAGTAAAGCCTTTGACACAGTTTCTCACAGCATTCTGCTACAGAAACTGTCGGCCTCTGGCCTGGACGGGTGCACACTCTCCTGGGTGAAAAACTGGTTGAATGACCAGGCCCAGAGGGTGGTGGGAAATGGAGTTAAATCCAGCTGGAGGCCAGTGACAAGTGGGGTTCCCCAGGGCTCAGTGCTGGGTCCAGTCCTGCTTAATGTCTTCATCAATGATCTGGATGAAGGCATCGAGTGCTCCCTTAGCAAGTTTGCAGATGACACCAAGCTGGGTGGAAGTGTGGATCTGCTGGAAGGTAGGGAGGCTCTGCAAAGGGATCTGAACAGGCTGGACTGCTGGGCTGAGACCAACGGCATGAGGTTTAACAAGGCCAAATGCCGGGTCCTGCACTTGGGGCACAACAACCCTAAGCAGAGGTACAGACTAGGAGAAGCCTGGTTGGAAAGCTGCCTGGAGGAGAAGGACCTGGGGGTGTTGGTTGACAGAGACTGAACATGAGCCAGCAGTGTGCCCAGGTGGCCAAGAAGGCCAATGGCATCTTGGCTTGTATCAGGAACGGCGTGACCAGCAGGTCCAGGGAGGTTATTCTCCCCCTGTACTTGGCACTGGTGAGACCGCACCTCGAGTACTGTGTTCAGTTCTGGGCCCCTCACCACAAGAAGGATGTTGAGGCTCTGGAGTGAGTCCAGAGAAGAGCAACGAAGCTGGTGAAGGGGCTGGAGAACAAATCTTATGAGGAGCGGCTGAGAGAGCTGGGGGTGTTCAGCCTGGAGAAGAGGAGACCGAGGGGAGACCTTATTACTCTCTACAACTACCTGAAGGGAGGTTGTGGAGAGGAGGGAGCTGGCCTCTTCTCCCAAGTGACAGGGGACAGGACGAGAAGGAATGGCCTCAAGCTCCGCCAGGGGAGATTTAGGCTTGAGATTACGAAAAAAAATTTCACGGAAAGGGTGGTTAGGCATTGGAACAGTCTGCCAAGGGAGGTGGTTGAGTCACCGTCCCTGGTGGTGTTTAAAGTTAGGGTGGATGAGGTACTTAGGAGCATGATTTAGGGATTGGTGGGAATGGTTGGACTCGACGATCCAGTGGGTCTCTTCCAACCTGGTTATTCTGTGATTCCATGATTCTGTGATTAATCTTCAAAAAATCTTGAGATTTTAATAGGGCCTGGAGGCAAAGGAAGGAGGGAGATGAGCCCGTCATGGTGTGCCCTGGCATTTATGGAGGAACATTCACTCAGACACAACCTCGCTCAGGGCTTGTATTTACTGATACCCTGTCCTCATCAAAGGCAGCGTCAGAAACAAAACTGCTAGCTGAAACACCGTGTCCTTCATGCAAGCCAAAACATATACCAGCCCTGTGAGGACTGATTTGATAACTGACTTCACTTCTTTCCATTTGCTCAGGCAAGCAGCCTCAAGGTGTCTCAGAAAGTCTTCTGAGAAGCCTGTGGATGATCTAGCAACCTTTACAAAGTGTACATGGACAGGAGACATGGTCAGAGCCTGTGCTCCTTCTTCAAGCATCCCAAGGTCCCGATGGGACCCTCCATCCATCACGCCACTAGCACAGTTTTGAGTCTACTCAGTGCCAGGGACACAGGCCCCCACCTGGGGCCATGGGGGCACGTGTAAGTCCTGGAGCTGCTCTGCTCATCCAGCCCCAGCCTGGCCAAAAGGGCTGTGGGAGGAAAGGGAAATATTGCAGGGGGCAAAGGTTTGTATTGGAGTGGCTGAGGGGACCAGGTTTACATTGGAGCGTTGGCTTACTTGGGTGAGAGTCTCAAGGACCTAAATAGCTCAGCTAAATGCTACTGAAAAGCATCTGCCCTGTCTGCCACTGACTTTGCTGCTTCATTCAGGACTCCTGAGCAGTTCCTGGGGACAGTCTCAAAACCAGAGGAGACATTACACTGATTGTATATATTGTTAAGGAATAGCTGCCAACTTTTCTCAAAGGGGCTTAGGAGATAGAAAGGTCTTAGGATGGCAAATACAGTGGATTGAAAGTGGAATTAACTGGAAGGACATAAGTCTGGACTGCCTCATGTGCAGTATGACACAAAAAAATACAGCAGCAGGATTCAGTGAAACACAAATGTATTGGTGCAGCTCCAGGCATTGGAACGAACGTTTACTTTGCCCAGAGCTGCAGTTTTGCAGTTCCTTTTTCATTGCAGGGGTACAATAGAATAAGTCACCTGATGGAGGTGCCTCTGTGGATAATGCAGCCCCAGGAGAGCCAGGGCCCCGTGTTCCAAGTCACTGGAAGCTCCATCTCCTGTGGGCTGAAGGGTCATGGAGCTAACACCATAATGGCTCGCACCCGTCACTGTCCCTGCTTGTACTGTGGCTTCCTCCTTGGAAAAGAGAAGTGATGGCAGTGCCTTCTTTGCAAAACATGATTTGAGATCTGTGATTGCAGAAGTGCAAGTGAAAGCTAGTAGCTGCTTACTGCTACAGCTGCCACCACCGCTATCCTGGGAAAGGGAGGCAGGGCTGCCAGACTTGACCTGTTGATTTGTTAGCAGGTGAATTTGCAAAGAATAATTAAACACACGTACAGCAGAAGTCAGGTGGCAATTTCCTTTAGTTTACTCCTCAGAATAGGCACACAGAAAATGTAAATTCTCTCAGATTTCAGCCACTGGGAAAAAGCCAGGAAGAGTCTGTTTTTCCTGCCCAACCTCATCTGGTTGCACATCAGAAAGAGGAGGTGAAGATGCACCATTCTTCAGTGACATAAACCAGGTCTAATCTGTTTTATCCCAACAATGCAAATGATGTCTGCTCTCTCTCCATTCATCCACTCTCCCTTACCTGGCACTCAAACGTGCAAATACACAGAGTGGTTACTCAGAGAAGGAAAACCCAGAGCAGAAAGACCATGACATTGCAGAGAGCTTTCATGGAAACAAGTGAACCATCAGTTATCTGTCAGACCATCAGTGCTCAATCCCAGCTGCTTTGAGCCTCTAGCACCATAGCTCTAAAAAGCTTCGTGGCTACACAGTGAATTTCGATATTCCTCTCGAACTCTGAGCCAAAATTGTACTGATGTCCACAGCAGGAGCATGAATGTCCTGCTCTCTCCTCGCAGGTGGCGTGATCATACTAAAGGACCTCAGAACACAGAATGATAGAATGCTTTTTGTTGGAAGGGACATTGAAGATCATCCAGTTCCAAACCTCCTGCCGTGGGCAGGGACACCTCCCATTGGATCAGGTTGCTCAAAGCCTCATCCAGCCTGGCCTTGAACACCTCCAGGGATGGGCCACCCATGACTGATCCCTGCACTCCCTGGACTTTCTACCATCTCCTGTTGCTTTGAAGATAGAGGGCTGCCAGGCCTGGCTGTCACTTGATCTACTTTATCTCGGAGGCAGATCAGCATTGGCAGGGAGATGGAAAAGTACTGCCTCCCCTCTTCACTTTGATTCAGGGAAGTTAAAATAAAAATAATTAGTGGCAAAATTTGTAGAGTTAACTACAAGAAATCAATAGCTGCCACATTTTTGTATTGTTTGAGACTACTCAGCAGAAGGGCAACAGGCACTTTTTGCTTCTGAGAAATGTCTAGAAAGAAATCATCACTCAGCAATTTGGCTAAGTGCTTTTTATCGAGTGAAAAGCCATTCACTTCACAAGGAAATGCTCCTAGATTTGCATTCACCTCATCAAGGGGCAACTGGGTACCTGAACTGCATACTGTAAAGAAAGCCAGAAGAAAAATCCAGTCTTCGCACGTTTACTGCTGTGGGGAGAGTGTGCACCAATGGGGTAAAATAATTAGCTAATACAATATTAATAAGGGGAAATGAATGCTGAACAGTACGGGGTGGGTGGGGGTGCATGTGTGACACCAGCACATCCTCTGCGGTAAGCTCTGCACAACCCTATTTTTATCACTCTTTGACCCAAATACAGCAAACACAACACCCGGGAGCTGTCTCGACATAGCAGGGCTGGTTCTTGAGACAACGTCCCTGTGAGAGCACCCGCACCTCTTGCACCTGCCAGCTTGTGTTCAGCATCTCTGGAGACAGTAGGCAGTTTTCCAGCCTCCTGTGTCAGGAGGACTGGATTTAACTCTCTCAGTGCCCTGGGTGACAGTAGTCACAGAATCACAGAATCACAGAATCACAGAATCACAGAATCACAGAATCACCAGGTTGGAAGAGACCCACTGAACCATAAACGGTCCCTCCTGTCACCTCAGAGTTCACAAGGCTTAACAGGGTCAAGAGCTGGGGTTGTTTAGCCTGGAGAAGAGGAGGCTGAGGGGAGACCTCATTGCTCTCTACAACTACCTGAAAGGAGGTTGTAGAGAGGAGGGTGCTGGCCTCTTCTCCCAAGTGACAGGGGACAGGACGAGAGGGAATGGCCTCAAGCTCCACCAGGGGAGGTTTAGGCTGGACATTAGGAAAAAATTTTTGATACGGTGGGTCTTTTCCAACCTGATGATTCTATGATTCTGTGAATGGCTGACCACCCGCTTGAGTTGACTGCAAATATTTATGACCTCCAAAAAGGAGAGCAGCAGTTTGCATGCAGGACAAATAACCACGGGGGTGATGAATTGTGCCTCCTCCTAATTTTTGCTGAGTTGTGTGACTAATACAAGCTTGAAGGTCCTTGTGACAGTGTCTTTGGATGCTGTAAACCCCTTTCCTTTGTCTTCTCCAGGAAAGAATATTTTAGCAAAGTTCTCACAACACTGTGAAAAATTATCACAGAATCACACAGAATCACAGAATAACCAGGTTGGAAGAGACCCACCGGATAGTCAAATCCAACCATTCCCACCAATCCCTAAATCATGCTCCTAAGCACCTCATCTACCCTAACCTTAAACACCTCCAGGGACGGTGACTCAACCACCTCCCTGGGCAGACTGTTCCAATGCCTAACCACCCTCCCCGTGAAGAACTTTTTCCTAATCTCAAGCCTAAATCTCCCCTGGCAGTCAAATGCAGACAGATCGGTGTCTCAGATGGCTGAGCAAAAGGCAAGGCTCAGGGTCTCTGCAGTGCAGTGGGGATGCAGCAGAAAGCAGGGACATCTCCCTGAGAATTTTAAATAACGTGGCTTGGCTGGCTGGTATGACATGGCCTGAGCTCACAGAGAAAGATCAGAGATCATAGTAGGCAGAGCAGCCAGGAATGAATGAACACAAGGATAAAACACTTGATGAGGAAACATGAGAGACATTTGGAGAAGCAGTGAGAAAGTTATTTATTGAGGAACAGCCTTGGCACATCCAGGCCGATGAAATGTGTCTGCATGGCTGAAGACAGTAACCCCAGGGAAACCCTGCATGAACCATGCCAGGGAGGGCTGCTGTGTAAATTCAAACCTGCCCAGGGGAGGATGTGGTTTTGATGCTAAAGGGCAAAGCTGGCACAAGGACAGAGGATTATAAAGCACTCATCAGCAACCTTAGACGGGATACCATGACACTGCACCTAGCTGAGATGATGGAGAACAGGGCATCAGGAGCATAAATAATCCATGCCAGGAGGAGGAGTGATGAATTTAAGGAAAGGTTTTTTACAAACTGATGTTTGCAATAGCCAGGGTCAGCAGAAAGCAGTCCTCAAAGTGCCAGCCAGTGCTGGTGCTGCTGTGTGTTTGCTCTGGTCCCTACAAGGGCACAAGACAGTGCCTACCCCGTGACTAACCTGGGCATGAGCCCACACTCTGCTCCCAGTGATTTTGTGTGAAGTGGCAGCGCTGATGCCTGGCAGCTGTAGAGCTGTTTGTCCGCGATAGAGCATTGAAGGAGCTGGAAGAGTGCCCAGGGTGCGGCCAATCCCCTATCACAGGAGGCCAAGGGTCTGAAATTGCTTTCATCTGCTTAACCTGCTATAAAAACAAGATGGAAAGCAATTCTTGGAAGTGCTGGGTTTCTTGATATGCTATGCTGGTAGAAGAGCAAGGCCTCCGGGTCAGTATGTTGGACTTCACAGGTGCACATCAAGCATAAACTTGGTATCAAATTTTTCATTGTAGCTTCCTGTGGTCCATGGCTCTTCTGGTTGTGGTAATGTTTATTTTTGTTGTGTTGAAAGATAAATCTATAATTTTATTGTCAGCATGGAATGCTCTCACCCAGTAGGAGCTGGCTTATGTTGGGGTTTTCAAATCATGGGAACTGAGAGGTAAAACCTCTTAGTCTCAGGCAGTGCCGATTCTTCCAAGCAAGTTGTAATGCAGTTTGCATCTTGCTTTTTTTATTATCTCCTGCACATGGGTTTGCACAGACAAATGACTTTGCTGGCTGAAGTAGCTGAGTTTGTGTTTCTGTGACCAGAAACAACTGAGAAACAAAAAAAAAGCTAGCTAAGCACTAGTCTCATACTATTTCTTAAAGGAACTCTGTTAACCTAAACCCCTTGTTACTTGCGGAGCCTCTCAGTGCTTCTACTATTTACCTTTGTGAAGGGCCTTTAAAAACTACTTTACATCCCAGCACTTATGTTGATGAGCTATGTTTAAGAAATCTACTCAGTCTGAAAAATGCCTCAGTCTGAAAAATGCAGATACATTCCTCTACTTCCATATAATGGTTTCATTTTTGCAAATCACAATCTTTTCTTCACTAAAAGTAGCTGCAGTGTCCTGTATAAGCAATTTATCAGGCACCTCACAGCCTCACATCTTCAGGAATTTAATACCAGTGGCTGAACACCTCAGCATCCTATAAGCATTTGCCAATGTTTCCTTGGTGCTGCTAGCAGCCAGGCTGCACTCTCCCTGTACTGTGGCTAAGCTACTTGAAGTGAGCAGGGCTTGAAAAGTTTGAAAGACTGCAACCCCAGTAGCTTTGGTGGACCATATGTTGTAAGATGGAAGTCAGAGCTAAATTCTCAAGCTGAATAATGGAACAGAATCCTGCTCATTCCAAATCCAGGGGTAATAATCCCTCTGATTTCCTGCACTGCTAAAATGCCATTAAGGTAGAGCTAATAAAGACAAAAGCCCTGCTGCTTTCAGTTAGAAAAGTGACAAGTCAGGTTAGAGATAAAACCCCTTAAGAAAGCTGAGACACTCTGTTCCCTGTGCTTCACTCTGTGACAATACAGCAGCTGCTAAGTACTGCAGCTTATTTGGGAGGTGTGTCATGCACTTCAGTTATATATAGAAAACTGCAGATTAGGTGGTGCCCTCTTTCTTTCAAGACCCTCATGAGGTTTAGGGGACCAGGAACTAGTCTAGCATCCAAGTGCAGGAGTATGTCAGACAATAATAAGTAGAGAGGAGAAGAAATCAAATTTCTCACATTCTGCAAGGCAGCAGCCATCCGCTGCAGAGAGTGAGGATCTGGAGCAATGTGCAGGAATAGAAAGCTGGTAGCATCCCTCCCCCTTCTTTCCCAAATGAAACCTTCTTCCATTAGACCGCAATTACACTGCAACTAAGAGAGCATGTGGCTTTGTGCTTCTAAGCAGAAACATCCTGGTGAGGTTAAGAAGTCACGGCAAGTACCAAATCAGAAAGAAAATCAGGGAGCAGCACAAGGCACTGCTAGGTGTTGCCAAAAGTGGTTTTTTTCCACCCAGCAGAGGAGGAGAGATGAGACAACCTGCAGCAGAATGATCTGCTGCATTGAAGGAAAGAACAATGATCACTCCCAACACACCCAGTGTCTCATACTGGAAATATCCAAGTGCCTATTGCGAGGAAATTAAGTGTTTAACCCTCTGATATGAAGAAAAGGGTAGCTTTCATCCATATCAGTTGTACGAAAGGTTGCAGTTGTCTTGTTCTAGTGTATTAGCTAGTTTCTCCAAGTGGGCTGGTAGTGGGGACTTGCCAAGGAAGGAACTTCTCCCTAAAGGATGGCTTGATCTGAGGGAGAGGCAGAGTTTAAGATAAGGTTGGCAGTCACGAGTAGGGATTGTTGTGCAGGTGTTTGTACAGGAGAGTGTTTATCTCACAGAAAGGCTTTGGAGAAAGTGAAGCTAACATCTCACTATTTACATTTTAAAATCATGTTGAAAACACAGTCAGTAATCCGTGAACTGCTTTACTCCTGGGGAAGGTTGCTGTGCTGTTGGTTGTGGTGTCTTATCTTCACAGCGCCTCCATCCAGATGCATCCAGGGTTGGAGTCAAAGCAGGCCACTGAAGCCAGGCTGGAAACTCCAGTTCAGCTCATGGGTTCAGACTGAGACAGGTATTCAAGTCACACATGGCCATCTACCCTACTCCCCAGTGCCACCAGTCAAACTCCTCGCTGTGCTGGGTATTGAACCAATACACGGAAATATCTAATCACTAACCCAGGAACCAGCAACTCAAGGGCCAGATATTGAAACAAGATTTTCCCAGCCCTGTGGCAATGACTGCTACACACATCTATCTTCTGACTTTGAAATATTATTGTCTTCCAAGCTAGAACACAGATCAGAAATACAGAGTACACAGAGAAAGCTCCACCTTAATAAACAGCCTCACAATCACTAATATAGATGATACAGTGCACTGTCTACCTTAATCCAGATTATGAGGAAGTATCCCTGCCATTGAGCTGTACAAGCCTATAAAACCCCAGAAAATGAGTGCCGGTTATTGCATGAGAAGATTAGCGTGTCACAAATGGAAAGGCACTCCCACTTTTGCAGCTGAACATGTAAAACTGTGGAAGGGTGTGGGAATAGGGAGAAGGCTCAGCAACAAGAAATGAATAGAGATTTTAATGGGTTTCTAGTGAGTATAGAGCTTTGTTAGAGCTCTCTGAGCAGTACTTTGTCTTTATAAAATGTTTGGGAACTATGTCTGAATGAAGCTTCCTCAAGAGGTTTCAGGTTGAGTAGCTGAAATATGCCTCCTCCCCAGTTAAAGACCTTCCCTCCAGTTGCCATCCTTGATATTTCAGGGAAAAGAAGTTTCCATCTGCATCCTGTCTGACTGTTGAACTTTCAGAAGATCACAGGGTCAAAAGGGGCACAAGAAAGCATCTGGAGGGAGCAGGCTTTTTGAGCGTTCACCTAAATCAATAGTGCATTAGGATGCCTGGTTGAGCATCTCCATTTACTTGACGGTGCAACAGGCACAACTCCAGTGAGCAACGGGAGCGGTTGACTTCTTGGGGGGTCTAGTTAGCATTTGGCACAGCCTTGGTCCACATATCACAGATGGTGGCAACCAGCTGTGGGTGGCAGGCAGAGCCACGGTGCAGGCAGGAGGATTTACCCAGCGCAACAAATAGACACTCTCACCCTAGCTGCAGGCAGACAAGAGGCAAAAGCCAGTGGCATGAGTCCTTCACTTGATGTGTAAGATCAGACAGGTCCAGGCTTATGCAGGATCATACTCTGAACATCAGTCACCTGGGTGATGTTCTTGCAAGCAAGGTATTCTTGGCTGTGTTTACAGGACTGTAACAGCTAAAATATGAGAGGCAATTATGCCGTGCTATTAATTCCTAATGACTCCTCAGCTTGTGTCCATTTTTGGCAATAGTACTTTGAGAAACAGGCCCATGGTGAGTGTCTATGGGAGAGCCACCTAAAAAAACATTTAAAAAAACACCTGATGTTACTCTGCAATGGAAGACTGAAGCTGTTTGTGTGCTTAATCTATAATAGCAAATGCTAAAAGTGGAGCTGGGGAAACAGCTATGGCCTGTGAAAAATAAGGAATTGGTTATTTATTACTAAAAATTACTTAACTTTTCAGATTCATGGGGATAGACTTAGAAGGAAAAAAGATCAGTAGATGGAAAGAGGAGTCAAGCTGTTAGGAAAAACTTTTAAACTATAGAAGCAGGAAAGACCTAGAATAGGCTGCTTTCAGAGGACATGGATGCTTTGAGAAGGTTACATAGATATTGCACACTTGTCTGTTGATATTAATTCCCTCTTTATGTAAAGGTTTTCATGAGCTGATCTTTTCAGGTCCCTCCCAAGCTGATTGTGTGATTTACTGTGTACCAGACATCTGTTTTCTGTGCTTCCTATTAAAAAAATTCCTACCTTAGATGGTTGTGGGCTCCTGAAAAGTATGCTCCCATATAGGCAGTGAAGGTATTTCAGAGGTGCCCATCTCAATTTTCACACCCTGTGTACCAATTACACTGCAGCCCCTCTCATCACTCGTCTCCAAAGCCAGAGAGGAGCAAGAAATAGTAACACAACCCGAGCTCTTGGGAGTGCTCTGAAATCAAACTCACAAATGTCAGTGAAATCTGCTGAGGCTGTGATGACATTAGTAATGGGATAGTCAGAGTAGGAGTTTATATTATTTGCAGGGAGTAATATAAATGTGAACCCAGATATTGAATAAGGAGCTTCAAAAGAAATATTGAATAATTTTTCATGCATTCTTAAAATAGAATAATCACTATGTGTATGCATTGGGCAGCTGAATTAAAGTGAATTTCCTAAGTTAAAGTATAGTTCTTAAGTTCTGAGAGCACTTAGAGAGCTTTACTTAGCCACATGGCTGTCGTAAAATGTCTTCTTACCTGTAAAGATTTAGCAGACTCTTATAGGTACTCTAAAGCGGATGATGCATTCACTTCCAAAGAAGGGAAGGCTAAATAGAAATACACTACGTGTACTAGTACATCCACAGAAGACTTAAGAATGAAGATGCTCAAGGCCTCAAAGGTATCTTTGGGGTAATCAAGTCAAAGTAGCAGCTTATATAGCTTCCTTCAGAAATTTCTATCCATTTGTATTTCTGCCCACACCACCCATTAGCTTAAGTAATTGCTTTTTCATCTTTGATACGCTACTATTTAGAGACAGCAGTCTTATGGGGTTTATCAGCTTTCATTTTGCTAGTCTACAAAACTCAGCTCTTTTAATGCCTTCCGCTAATGCAGGCTCTTCATTCTCCTCATCTGTTTTGCACCTCTTGTAGTCATTATGCTTCCCTAAGTGGGAGAGACCACAAGTCTGTATGGTACTTCAAACAGGGTTTCCCTACTGCCCCATATAATGACATTAATACTTCCCCTTCTGTACTGGAGACATCACCTCTGGTGCATTGTAGGAACATCTTCATCTTTATGCCCACGCCACAGGGTCAGCTGTGTAGAAATACTCCAGAAAGTCCTCTGTGAGGTAGTGCCAATACTGAAAGCAATACTGTAGTTACCACTCAAATTTCCATGTGACGTTCTGTGCAACTTCTGTGAGTCAAGATCAATTGACCTTGCATTACACATAAATAATGCATCTGGTGGCTTCCAATCATATAGCATCATTCTATATAGCACCATCCCTTAGTAAGCAAGTGGGAATGCAATTGCATCTTGAAACGGTGGCTATGCTGGTGTGTGGCTATTTGCTGTATCATGTGATCACAAAATGGCATAGTTAATCAAAGTCCAGACCTTTTCCACGCTCAGGTCCTTGAGATATTCAGCAACTGACTTGCTGAATAGTGATCTGAATTTATGGGAACACAGCCTTAAAAGCTGAGATCAAGAACAGGGTTCCTATGGTTTATACTTGTGCTGATTCAATCCCTGATTATTTCTATTTCCAATTCTTCAGTGATGCCCAAACTACTTAGCAAAATGTGTCTACAACATTGTCATCTTTGACTTATGATCCTTGATTATTTGAACTCACTGATGGGGGTCCTGACCCCAACCCGCTTGCTGACTTCATGACTCAGCCTCAGATCTAATTCATCACCAGACTTGTTAGGTAGTCTGGACTCCTGGTGGAGCCTAAATATTGTCACGGGATCTGCCCTCCCCTGCTCTACTGTCACACTGGCTCTTGGCATCTCATTCTGTTCTCCATCTTGTCCCCCAGCTCCTTCATATATCCTGATGTGTATATCAGCAGTAGTATTTTTTAGTCACTGTGTTGGCTTGTTCTTCTATCTTCTTATGTTTTCTTAGCTGTTGTTATTAAAAAAAAGAGTGAAACTCATAAAAGTCTTCACAGCTCTCTTGTGTCTTAAATAATTTCTTAAAAATTATCAGAGCCTTGGTTCCAAAGGATGTGCCAGGGGAGATTTAGGTTGGATATTAGGAGGAATTTTTTTACTGAAAGGGTTGCCAAGCCTTTGAATGGGGGAGATTTAGGTTGGATATTAGGAGGAATTTCGTTACTGAAAGAGTTGCCAAGCCTTGCAACAGGCTGCCCAGGGAGCTGTCTGAGTCACCATTCCTGGAGGCGTTTAGAAGATGAGTAGCTGTCATGCTTGGGGACACGGTTTAGTGGCAGACTTTGTAGGACTGGATCGCTGGTTGCACTTGATCTTAAAAGTCTTTTCCAACTGAAACCATTCTATGATTCCATGAAAGATCCATGACACAGGAGCGCATGTAGCATGCATGTGGTTTTTTTGAGGTCTCCAGATCTGACCAAGTGAGTAAAATTGATCTTTGCCAGAGACAAATGCATCTTGAATGTAAGCTGTAAGGTTTCTACCAGGATAGAGAAAGAATTCAGCCATTGCTGAAGTGGTGGAAACAGTGTCCACAAAAGAATTAGTAACTTGGGAAGAACAAGATGGGCCAGAAACAGAAATGAAGAAATTTGCCACAAAACTGAATTAAAGGGTTATAATGAAAGACACAGAAAAAATAAATCAGAAACACAACAGTTCTGTAGAAATAAAAGAGACAATAAATTGGCTTCAGCTCTGAAAATAGAGATGCTGAGAAATGTCCCAAAGCACTAACTGGGAATGAGGGTGTTTCAAAGCTTCCCGAAGCAGCCACTGGCTTTACTGCATTTCAGTTAATTATATATATTTTTTTAAAATTTTGTTTTCCCTCATTGTTGTAAAATTATTCCAACCTTGAATGGAGCCACCTTACAACCAGCATTCTGCGGACTAACAGTGATCCCTGGCATACTTTTAGAAGCTTCCAATAGGCAACCGTTGTCAGTAGATTTTAATTTGCCATATTTATTTTTTTGAGTTTACAGTCTGAAGAAGGTTGGAAATCATAGCGCATACACCATATGAGTGTTCACTTGTGTGTATGTTCAGAGTTACATAAATATTTTTTTAGGGTTTAGTACTCCAAATAATTCAAATTTTAAAGCATATATACACAATATATCAATGTAAATAGTCCTACACTGAGGCCATGCTTCATAAGCAGTCTCCTATTTTAACTGATGATTTCAAAGATCTTTGTCATGAATTGGAGTTGATTCTCCCTGCAGAAGCTTTTAAATCTAGTTTGGATACTATTAGACCTGTCTGAATAAACTCGTGCATCCAGCCATGTGATATGATCAGCAATAGCTTCTGATCTAAAAACCACACACATGTGATTCCTTCAAACAACAATGCACATCCTGTTAAAGGCAAAAAGAAAACTAGCAGAACTTGAAAATGTTTACACTCCCTTTCTGCAGGTCACTCAAAACTATTGATTGTTAGAATACCTGAGCAGCATAACAGGCCAGGCATGAAGACGGTGCCATGAAGAAAGCACTGAAAATAAATAGTTCAGTTTTTTCCAATTGCACTGCTACAGAAATGTTCTTTTTTTTTTAGGCTTCCTTTGAAAAAAGGCATTAAACAATGTGCCTGTACTGACTCCTGTTTCAGGTTGGACGTTTTAGCCTTGGGTATGTTTGGAACTGGAAAAACTCCTGAAAAAAAAAAGAAAAATACTATTAAGAATTTGCTTTGGATTCAGAGAGTAGAGATTTTCAAAGGGGCTCAGCCTGTTTGGGTGTATTTGCTTGGTAGCCAAGAAAAACAGAAGCTAAGAGGCAATTTAGCTGTGGCCTATAAATATATTCTAGACTGCTTGCTAGGGGAGAAGAAAAGCTTCTCACAAATATGTTTATGCTGGAAATTATAAGGTTACTCAATCCTCACAGCAATGATGCTTTGGAACAACCTTTCACTGGAGGAATGAGGCAAAGCCTGTTTAAGTTGTGGCTTAATTTCCTGCAAGGATGACCCGGTGGTTGTCTGTGACAAGAAATGATAGAGTGTGGGGGTCTGTGAGTGGGCTCCTTCTCAAAACGTGGCCTTACTTGACATTGTAGAAACTTTGGGATGCTGAGTATTCCAGAAAATTTGGCTTTTGCTAGGTGTCTGAAGGTGAGCAGAGTCCATTCATTAATATCCATAGACAGTGGTGCACTTCAAGGCTCCTTTTGATGTGTTATTATCTTGAGGCACCTGGAAGGTAAGAAATAGGTGTTCCATCACAGGCTACAGGATGACATGGATAAAAAAATGTCACGAAGAATTTTCTTTTAAATAATGAGAAATTAATCTTGAACACACAAATGATACCTTACTCAGACTTGCTACCAGTTATTGTACTCTCCCTTCCAATTTTCCAGGCTACAACATTCATGTTGCACAGCCTCCTGCAAGCCACACTGCTATTCCAAGCGCATGCTTGGAGTTGCCATGGCCAGACACCTCAGAGAGAATAAGGGTAATTACAGCATCCCTAGAGATGGGCGGCTCCGTCTGGCCCAAGGGCGCACCAAGGATAACCCCCATCAGCCAGAGGTTGGATTGTGCCTGGGAGGAGCATTTAGGGTGACCTGGGATGGAAAACAATGTTGAGCTGCAGGGTGTAGACTAGGCGTAACCTCAGCAAGGCAAAAGGGAGCTTTGCTTTGCTTGCTTTTCTAATGCAAAACTAAAATAACTCTGTAAAACAACAGCCTGACAACTTTACTAGGTTTTTGTTTTGTTTTCCTCCAGCCTTTCTCGGCTCTCTGCTTTTTTGAGTTTTTCATTTGGCCTATGGACCTCAGGGTGGTCATGATCACATATTTGGAGTTGGGTGTCTATTCCAGAGTCATACAATGGGGGAGATAAATAAGAAAGGATCTGATTCAGGACATTGTACTGCAGCATTGTGTTTCTTCCCTCATGAGATGCTTTTGATTAGTGGCCTGAAATACAGGTTTCACAAGGAACTCCTCTGGCGCAGAAGTTTGTCTGGCAAAACTAATTGTGGAGAAATGGCCCAATTAAGAAACTCATTGTACTTTTCCATTTCTAATGGCAAACTCTGCTACAATTTATGTCCTGTAGGAAGAGTTTGCACACTCTGAGAGAGTCCTCATTATTTTTGAACTGACAAGCTACGCAGCATTCATCTGTGTTTGGCAGTCCCTGGAACCAAATGCTGCAGAGAGAAAGGGTAAGCATTGTGCAAAGCCCTCAACAAAAGCACATCTCATCCCCAGCTTCTTCAGTTAGCAGCCAGGTTTCAGCTGACATGTATATGCATACTAATATAACTTAAAGAACCATGTACCTTTTTTTTTTGTAGCAAAACAGAATGCTATCCAGACCAGCCAACAACTTGTACATGCCCCAGTGTGGCTCGGCAAAAGGTTTCAATATGATTTCTCAGCTTCATCTCAAACAAAGCCTAACAGTATTTCAGGGAATGTTCCCCTTAAAATCAACTTTCTCAATGAAAGCTCTCACTCAATAGAGGAACAGGCACAGAGCTCGCTAAAAAATGTCGGCTCTGAACAGTTGGTCATGTCTCTGCTAGCACTTTCCTCTAGCAGGAATGTTTTTCAGGACGCTGTCATTTAAATGTCTCCTGCTGGCAGCTGGTTTATACCCCCAGGCCTTCTATCCATGAGCTCAGTATTGAAGCCCTTCTGCAACTTCAAGTTCTCAGCTGAGAATTCTCCGAAGAGGAGGATACATGTATATGGAAATAAAATAAAGGGTTTTTCCAGCTAAACCGTTTCAGGAACCAAAATTTGCCTGTCCCAAACTCTCACAGAAAAATGCTCAGCCAGGCAAATTGTCTTGTCAAGTAAATAGCTGATGAAGACAAACAGGTCAGCAGCTGGCTGAGCAACATCTAGGGCCACTGCCCAGATGATTTACTGGTCTTTGAAGAATACATTTCCTTGAAATAAGTTATATTGTTAAAAGGGACAGAAAGAAGATGCAGTGAGCTTGTTGCCTATAGGAACGTTCAACCTTTATAAACCTTATTCTTATCCAATGTTTTCTAGGCAAGACTTTTCCAGACTCTGTAGAGCTTTGACATGACCACTTGTGCTTTTTTTTCGCATGAAAACTTACTATGTAACACAAGTGAGCACCTGAAAGCAACCGGTTTATTTCCTGTACATGAGTCATTTGTATTGCCTTTATCGTATTCCATTATTAGAGAAGCAAATTCTGGTCTATAGGAGTTGACAATGCCATCTTCTCTCCTTCATTTTCCTCCAGAAGTTTAACTATGCAGAAGATGGATCTAATAACTTAACTGCTATTGAGGGTCTTAATGTTCGCTTCCCTAATCCACGGCTGCATGACCCACACGTTCATTCTGCAGTAGCCCTAGGTCTCATGCAGTTTTTCTACAAGCTGATTTTGACTCGCTAACCCCACAGAGAACTCCTTCCTCCACTTTTGTTAAAGTTTCTATTCTTCTGTTTTATTGGATTTAGCTCATAGGAGTTGGCCAAGCAGCATAAACTGCACAAAGCCGGCAGCGTTCTGGGCAGAAACAGAATTCCCAATTTCCATCAGCAGTGAGCTGACACCTTAGTTCACTGCATCTTGACAAAACATACTGAGCCATCAGAACAATCATGTCAACGTGCCTCATCTACAGTTTAAAACCAGATTAGTTTAGCCCCTACTAAAGATTCTTTAACCCACTTGGACTTTCCACACAAAGAGACTTCATCCCATCCATTTTGCAAGCTCATCTGTTACGGCAGCATTCTTCAACAGAAAAGTGTCGAGATCTTTAAACAGCCACAAGCATTTTTGCAGCCACCACCCAGCTGAAGCTCAGGAGTATGCAAAGTTATCGCTGAAGAACGCAAACAACACCTGATGTAGTTATTCTAACGAAAGGCCGAAGGCAGAGTAAACCAAAAGGTACCAGATTTAGCAAGTAAAGTAGGAGTGGTTTCCACACAAAGAACTTTATTTTCATAAATACAGCAGTGAAAAAGCAAAGTTTTAAAGGAGGAAAAGAAAAGAGAGCGCTTTATCTCTATATGTTTAATAGAAACCATTTTTCTAAAACAAAAATAATTTACATTCTGTTAACTCACATTCAAAAATAGAGAAAGGCATCAGGGCGCAACATTCAAATGAATACCTAGTAAAAGGTAGTAATGTATTTTTATTAATAATCGAGAATATAACACTGCAATAATTAATCTTGAATTTATATATACAAATATAATATTCTACACAGCAATAGACCAAGACAAACACACCATAGGGAGCACAGACTTAATTTCTGTTAAATTGAAAAAATAGGAACCATACTTGACAGAAGTCTCTCCCCCAAACTGGTAACACAGAAAATCCAATTTGAGTGATAAACAACAAAAATAAACAGTGAAATAACTAAAGAACAACTACTTTTAAAAGAAACACAATTAGCAAATAGGAATCACCATATAGGATTACTTCTCCCCCAAATATCCAATCATTTATTTTGCTTTAAGGTAGATTATGCAGCACACAGAAAAGTTATATTTTAGTATAGTACTAAAACACAGGCTTTTGCAGTTTGGTCCATTTACATTTTGCTGATTGTTTTAGCCTGTCATATCAGAACGACAAGTTGTGTGTCCCTCAATCTTTGGATATAAAAAACCAGAGAAATTACATTCTTCAGGCCAAAAGCAAGATTTTCAGACATATGTGCAATATCTTTTTGGTTAAGCATATTTAGTTCATTACTTTCATTCATGCAAAAACTGTGAACTAATCTCCCGTTCCAGATGAGGATTTTGCCATAAAATTTAAGTAGTTTATTTACTAGATTACAAAACAATGGATAAAAGCTTAATCCACGTTATATCTTGCTTTACTGAATGCTACTCACTCAAAATTACATTAACTTTACACATCTGCCTTCTTAGAGACACAGGCATAACAATTCATTCAGAAAAGCTAAAAGATAAACAAATTTAAAATAGATCAGATCTGAAAACTATGCCTACTCATTTTTATGCAAGAGGTTCAAACATTTATAAAGCTACACGTAATCTCCAAAGGACATAAACACTCAATTGTTAAACAATCTACAAGTAACCACTGCAGACCTGACGGCAATACTAAAGAAAAATGGACAATATAATTATGCTATTAAATTCTTATATTTCCTCAAAATCTAAGTGCAAATCAGCAGCTGCAGCTCAAACATGTAGAAAGCCTGAAATGAGTAAAATAATTGAGGTGTATAACGTGATAAATATTCTGTTAGCAACATAATATATAAGTATAGACTGGAATTTCAACTAGGGGGAAGTATTATTTTGAGGTAAGGAGAGAAATTCAACAGGGCTGTATCTCTGAAGGAGCAGAGAGAATCCTCCAACAAACATTGCCAAATTGTGCCTTAGGCACTGCACTTAATTGAAAAAATAGATTGTTTTTGGCAAGTAAAATTGCAAAGCAATCACCTGTATGACCTCAAACAAAATATATTCACACCCTGAAGAAACGCAGCCTTTAATCAACATCTCAAAGCATGTTATGGAGCTAATATATTCTCTTATAGCAACTGGCAGAGAGGACATGCCCGAAGTCCCCCATCTCCACATCACTGCCTTCATTTTAAAGCAGTATCCATATTTCCCAAACTGGATACTCATTTGCAGGATTCTATAGAACAATTGTCACCAATCCAATTATGTTAATTTAACATATATTATAGTAGAATTATATATATGTCAGAAATCCAGTTTGCAAAGATTACAAATGTCTTAAGCTGCCAGTAAACAGGTCCTATATCTACAAATGACCGTGCAAGTTAGTGGTGTCAAAAAGGCACTTGTCTCTCATAGACAGTACTGTCTTCTCTCATCAGCAAAAATAAAGCTAAAAAATATTTATTTTAACATCCAAAATGGTTTTTACTCCTTAAAGTGGTGCAAATCATCACCTATAGAACAATAATTCACTAATTCAACATGAAAGAGCTAAGTGCAAAGTATCCACAATTAAATATATCTTTATAATTAATTCATTTTAATGCCATGCTCTCAAAAAAATGCCAAAAACATGCTACAGTAGAAATGTGATTGGCACTAGCAGCCATAAAAACAAGGTAGGTGCATACAAGCAAGCTTATTTATGAAGTTACTAAAACAATCAAGTGTTCCAAGGAGACATACATTTTCCAAGACATGCCTGAAGCCACACCTGCCCAGTATGAAGTATGTAACACACATTTACATCATTAGGGACATCTCTATAGCCAGCTACCTAATTTTACAAAAATAATTTCAAAATGTTCACTCACTTCAAAGTGAATTCTGTTTCTGTTTTCACCAAATGTGAAAAGACGAGTTAAAAGCCAGATCTAACAGCAGAGTTTGAAAAGACACCTAAGCAACTACTAATTAAAGTTCAGCAAAGTTTTCAAGGGTTTATGGATGGCAGTGTGAAATCTTCAAAATCCCATAGTCAGTATATATGCACAGATTTTCCTCTCTGAGTCTCAGTACCTTAAAGCAATTATTTGAAAGTTACCACCTCTGTATGTGCAAATCAGAGGGCTTGGGTATTACAAAAAACCCAGACATAATTGGCTTTGCCTATGTCAATGGTGATTTGCAGCTGGCATTATAGCTCCATTAAGTGAGAAATCTAAACACCCAGAAAGGTGTGATGGGTGGAATAAATCAAGTACAACTCAAAAGCCAGCAGGTTTTCCGCACTTAATACTTTCTGCCAAAACAGCACGTTAAGCATATACCCAGACTGCTATGAAGTTGCTGGATGGAGCCTCATACTTGAATAGTAATTTTCACGTCCAGTCTTTTTTAGACAGTTTTTCCAGTACTGTGCCATAAGGAAGTTTCAGCATCTTTGAAAAGTCTGCATTCACTGAACATTGCACGAGGTTATTAAAACAAAAAAACAGGAAAAAAAAAGAAAGAAGCTGTTTGATCAAGTATTAAGCTATTCCTTCAGAGAAGCACATTTCTTTGCTTACAGCAATGACCAGAATTGCTGATGGTGTACTGACAGTTGCCATGGCAAGTGGATGACTGCGTGGGATAGCAGACATATAGCCAAGTCAACTGCTTATGCAATCCCCATGATTTAAGCGAGCACAGAACACACTACATTTATTATGTGCTGCCAAAGATCTGCATAAAGTGCCAAAGGTAAAAGTATCCTTCTATGTCAGGCCATAGCTGTTTCAGTACTCCCATTCATCTGTTTTCATGTCCAGATAGTAGAGAATATTCTGTGCGAGCTTTACTGCTTGCTTTCTGGCAGCCTTACACCGCTCATCACCTTGTGGATCGACAGCATCAAGTGCTAGAAGTTGTTTCGTGAGAAGTTCTTCCAATCTCATGTAATTTTTATCTGTTCTGTTTCCAGCAAATGAAAGCACCTCCTGCTGAATTTGAGACAGGTTTCCAAGAACAGTCCAAACTGCTTTATGAGACTGATGTTCGGCAGCAGTTTGCTCAGGATACATCTGCCTTTTTTCAAGTGCTTCCTTCAAATCAATATAGGTTATAAGAGCTTGAACTTCTATAACTGCTCTTCTCCGGGCTTCTCTAATACAGGGATTTTTTCCTGGACTTACCTCATCTAAGTGGGCAATTAATCCCTGCAGTTCTGCTTTGGATCCCAAATACAAATCAGAAGCATTCTCTGTTTTTAAAAGTAAAGAATTAACTTCCTTCATTTTCTTGCGGATGTCTTCTATTTTTATAATGGACTGATTTTGTGCCAAATCATAAGCATGAGTAGAATCTGCTTCTTCTTCCAAGTCCAGGTATTTCTGCAATTTATTGATCTCTTCCACTACTTCCTTTCTGTAATTTCTTATTTCCGTGCGACCACAGACATCTAAAGCATCCAAATCAGCAATGAGGCCTGTGAGCACACACGACAGATGCCTGCAGGTATCATTACTACTCACACCCATTAGAAGAGCAATCAGAGTCCCTCTTGCTTTGTTCACATCACACATTACAGAGTTAATTTTGGAGACAGAAGGATGCGCATCATTAGAGAGTGGCAGGGACAGCTGTTGCTTTATGCAGCTTTCTATAATCTCCTGAACAGCACACACTTTTGTCAGAGTGCGGTATCTCGCTTTGCGTAAAGAAACTTTTCCTCCAGTTTTCACCTGGGTAAGCCTCAATATAATGTCCTGAATACCTTCTTCAAATTCATCACTTATACAGTTACCTCCTTTGTAGAAAGGTGTAATCTCACGTTCCACAAGGGACTGTGCCTCCTTGAATATCGCCTCTATTTCCAGTCTGCGCGGATGGTTTGCATTTTGTTCCAGTTCCTTGAGCAGCCTTTCTGTTTCCTGAGCAGCTCGCTTCCTGGCTTGCTGAATATCTCCCTTTCCTTCGGCGTCTACAGAATCTATTTCAAAAAGCTGTTTAGTAAGACTCCTTTCTAATTTCTTGTAATCCCGATCAGTAGACAGACCACTGAAGACAACCACTTGCTGTTCAATCTCCTTGACTTCTTTCTGTATTTCATGCAACCGTTTTATGGATGGGTGTTGGTTACCCATATCCATGCTCTGCTGTCGTCCAGTTTCAGATGAACTAAAAGGGAAGTAAGAATGAGACTCGCGATTAATAAAGTGCTATGCAAGTACTTCATTCTGCCACACATAACAACTTTCACAACGTCCTGAACCACTTCAGCATAACGGCTAATTTAAATATTGCCAGCAGTAGGAAAAAACTGCTTGGCTCGTGTTTCACTTTAGAATCATAGAATTGTTAAGGTTGGAAAAGACCTTTAGGATCATGAGTCCAACCATTAGAAGAACACCAACACACCTACTAGACCACGTCACAAAGCACCACATCTATACTTTCCCTGAACAGCTCTAGGGATGGTGACTCCACCACTTCCCTGGGTAGCCTGTCCCAATACTTCACCACTCTTTTAGTAAGTCCTGAAGCACTTCAGCGTTTACAGCTATTTTTAATGTCTCCAGCATTAGGAACAAAATGCTTGGCTGATGTTTCACAGCCATTCCCCAGCCATCACACAACTTCTTCCTGCTTGGGCTGTGGGGGCGATGCTTTAGAATCATAGAATCGTTAAGATTGGAAAAGACCGCTAAGCTCAAGTGCAACCATCATCCCAACACCACCATGCCAATTAAACCGTACCCTGAAGCATCACATCTTCATGTTCCCTGAACACCTCCAGGGATGCCTGGTGATTCCACCACTTCCCTGGGCAGCTTGTTCCAATGCTTCACCGCTGTTTTTCAGCAAAGAAATTCGTCTTACTTAAATTCTCCAGCTACTACAGCACTGGCTCTTAGCCAGTGTCACTCGAAGCAGTGTCACCCCCAGGGCCAGAGGCACACCTAGTGGCAGTGTCACTCCCCCAGGGCAGAGCCACTCCCCGAGGCAGGGATAACCCTCCTGGGTCAAGTCACCCCCTAAGGGGCAAAGCCACCCCCTCGAATCAGTGACACTCCCAGGGTCAGAGCCACCCCTCGAAGCAGTGTCACCCCCCAAGGGGCAGAGCCACCCCTAGTGGCAGTGTCACTCCTCAAGGGGCACAGCCACCAGAAGCAGTGTCGCCCCAGAGGCACAGCCACCCCTAGTGGCAGTGTGACCCTCAGGGTCAGAGCCACCCCCTCGAAACAGTGTGACCCCCAGGGGCACAGCCACCCTTTCGAAGCAGAGTCACCCCCCCTCAAGGGGCAGAGCCACTCCTAACGGCAGCGTCCCCTCCCCCATGGGCACCGTCCTCCCCCGCCCCCCAGGGTCAAAGCCACCCCCGAAGCACCGTTCCCCCGCCCTCATGGGCAGTGTCACCCCCCCAGGGTTAGAGCCACCCCCCCCCAGGATCAGAGCCACCCCTCCAAGCACTGCCCCCCCCGCTCACCCGGCCGTGCAGCCGGCGCTCCGCGCGCCCCGGCCCGAGCGGCAGCTAAGCGCAGCGGCCCCGCCCCGCGCCGAGGGGGCGGAGGGTGGCGCCGGGGCGGGCTCTCTCGGCTTTTGCGACACCGCCGTAAAGCACCCGGTGATGGTGGGGGCTGGGGGCTTGTGGTCCTTGCGGCCGGGCGGTGGCTGCATCCACCGCATCCTTCGCCTTTCATCCTCTTCATCCTCTTCATCCTCGTCCTCGTCCTCCTCCTCCCCTGGTGGTGGGGAGCGGCAGGAGAGCGCGGTAACTGCGGGCAGGAGCCCCGAGCCGGGTGGTCACACCTCTGCTGTGAGGACAGGCTGAAATCTGGGGTTGTTAGGCCTGGAGAAGAGAAGGCTTTGGGGACACCTGAGAGCAGCTTCCAGTGCTGAACGGGGACACGGGAGAGCTGGGGAGGGGCTGTTTATAAGGACACGTAGCACCTATACGAGGAGAGGCTGAGAGCGCTGGACTGTTTCAGCCTGCAGAAGAAAAGGTTCCGAGGAGACCTTATAGAAACCAATAGCTGAAAGGGGCTACAAGGTAGCTGGGATGGGGCTGTTCCCAAGGGCTTGTAGTAATAGGATGAGGGGCACTGGATATCAGCTGGAGAGGAGCAGATTTAGACTAGATGTTATGAAGAATTTGTTCACCATGAGGGTGGTGAGGCACTTGCACAGGTTGCCCAGGGAAGTTGTGGCTGCTCCATCCCTGGAGGTGTTCAAGGCCAGGTTGGATGGGCCATGGGCAGCCTGATCTAATGGATGGTTGGACTTGATGGTCCGGTGGGCCTGTGGCTGAAGGGTTGGAACTGATGGGCTTTAAGGTCCCTTTCAACCCAAACCATTCTATGATTTCCCACAGCCCCTGTGGGGTGTCTGCCCATTCTCTGTTTGGAAAGGAGAGGTGAAAGCTTAAGGCAGACCTTATTGCTGTGTACCGATACATAAATGGTGTCTGTCAAGTGGGTGGAAGGCTCTTTTTTTTTTTTTTCAAGGGGTTACATAGAAAAGACAAGGGGTAGTGGGTATAAGTTGCTCCTGGGAAGATTCTGTCCGGATTCCATAAGGCTATTTTTCACCATGAGAACAGTTAAACATTGGAATAATCTCCCCAGGGAAGTGGTATATTATTCCACACTGGAAACTTTTAAGGCTCAGCTTTACAGGTGCTGGGCCATCTCATTTAAGCTATACATCACCTAAGAAGGTTGGACCAGATGATCCTTGGGGTCCCTTCCAACCTGGCATTCTGTGACATGCCAGGTGGGCCTGCTGAGATGGGAGAACACAGTTACAGGGAGCAGTAGGACATGGCTGTGGGAGCCAGCACTTGCTGACCCGGCCTGGAAGGACACATGGCTCTGCATGTCCACAGAGATGCATGGAGAGAGCAGTGCTTGGGAAGACATCCATACTGGATAGTTCCTGTTGTCAAATATTTTAATGAAATGGAGTATCAGCAATACAAAAAAACCATAGACTCATGGCATGGTTTGGGTTAGAAGGAGCCTTAAAGATCATCCAGTTCCAACCCTGCTTCTGTGGGCAGGGGCGCCTCCCACCATATCAGTTGTTAAATGAAAAAAGAAAAGTTGCTTTTAAAAACAAAATAATCATGATTTCTGCCTGTTGGGAAAGAGTCCAAGCAAACTCCTCTGTACTGCATTTCTAAATAAAACTACATTTTAATGTATCACCATTTTCAGTCAAGGTAAATGAATGTCTATGATTTCATGTTTTAAGGGTGTGTGGAGTTTTAGAATTTATTTCAAATCAGGATGTTCTTCACCACTTTAGCATCAGTTTTGGTAATGAGTTCTGCCTATATTTTCAAGGGTCTGGGTTTCCGCCCCCCTGCGCACTCCTGTAATGACTGGATCGGCCCACCCGACAAGCACTCTAATCTGCGTCCTGTCATCTTCTACGTACCCCCTGAGGAGTCACCCCTGGAGCGGCGGCTGCGAGAAGCACGGCAGGAGGCCCAGGAATGCAACCAGCACTTCTGGGCACGGCAGAACCGTGCCTTCCGCCAGGTGAGCCCACCGCAACACCTGGGGCTGCTTGGTGCCTGCTTGCCCAACTGAAATCAGGGGATTTGCTCCCTGTGAGGTAGGGTTCAGTTCTGCCAACTGTTACTGGCTGGTAATTAATACCATTTCTTTTTGTATGCGCAGTTTCTTTGTGGGAATTACTTTTTTGTCATTCGTGTCTTTAAAATGACGTACAAAGCTGAAGAGCTTGTATATTTTGTTGCTAGTTTGTGGCATATGATTTGCCCTTTTCCTATCTTGCGCTGAAAATACAAGGTTGTAGTCACTCTACATATGATATCTGTTTGTGACAAGGGTGGAAGTTGAAAATGATTCTGCAGCTTTTCTTGTTTTGTCTTAAGTGAGAGAAACTATGTGTAATCACCAAGAATAAGTGAGGAACATGCCCATTGCACTGGCACTGTATCCCAACAAGGCTAACAGCAGGGGCTTCTTAGTCATGGTCTGCCTCCTTTCCGGATTGCAGCATTCATTTTGAGACACTGAATATTCTTGGAAGAATAATAACTGTTCAGTAATTCACCATCATTTGTAATGATCTTTGGTCATCATATCCTCCCAAAACTTGCAAAGATCTCGGGGAAAAAAACAAAGGTTGCTTTTGAATTCCGTAGGATGTTTTTTTAACGTTTGCACTTATGTACAAATACTTATTCTGTTTCCATCTAAGTAATTTCAGGGTTTTTAAGGCTTCATGGTTTTTTATGCTCAGATTCTCAGTTATGCAATACAGGAAATCTTCATAGCTTGTCTTACAAACTTCGGGCTTGGATCCTGCCAAACAACTGAACAAACTGAAACTCAGCTGTAGCTTTACCCCACAAATAAGTTGCACATGTTTCAGTAGAACACTTGCATGAATTACTTGATGCATGCAGGTAACAGGATCCAAGTGACAAAAGTTACCAGTTCAACTAGTTCACTGGATTCAGGAAAATGTGTTGCTGGCATTTCCAGATAGTATGAGTATTGCTTATTATTTCAGAGGGTATTAAGCACTATGCTGCTGTGTGACTAAACACAATGGTTAACTTCAAGGGCCGAGTACATCAGATTCTAATATGGAAAAACATGTTTTAGGAAAAAGAAGAATTTATTTATTCAAGACTGAAAGCCAAGGGTCTGGAAATGAGAGACAAAACAGGTTAGTGAGATCTTTGTTTATAGTTTAGGATGCATTCTGAATTCTGTTCAGCTTTGAATTTTGTTAGGTTTTGTGCTCCGTCACACATAAATCTTGAGGGTAGGATTTTGAACTGTTTTCAGGAGAAAGATAAAAGAGGGGAGGAGCTCTTCAGAGATATTGCATGTGGGGCTCAGATCATCTGTTGCACTGTAGTCCCTCTAATTCCTTCCCTCCAGCTGGAGGGAATGCACTGAATTCCTAGCCAAGCAATACAATCGTTCTGTAGTCTTAAGGAGGGAGAGGCTTTTTCTTTTCACACCTCTAACCCAGCAAGCTATCTGACCTAAACATTCAGAGCATTTGCCTCAAGTGCACGTTGCAGTTGGGTGGATAAATTCACACTGTTTGCTTCGGGTCCCTAGTGTATGCAATGAATACGATATTTTTCCTTGAGGGAGAAGGCGGCAGTTTCTGAGGAGACAGCAGCTGCTATCTGCCTGTCTTTGCCTGAGCACAGTTGCTGTAAAATAGTTGCTTCTCTAAGTCATTATGTGAAACTGAAAACAAGATGCCTTTGAAACAAAAGTGAATTGGCCGTTGTAGTATGAAGTTGAACATTTTATTCGTAGGATAATCTGTTTGAGTTTAGTAAAGCATCTGCTCTGATGTTTTGCTATTTTTTTTCTCTTCTGTTTCTACCATGGTGATCAGTGTGTGGTTGAAAAATAATTAAGTCCTGTATCGTTTAAAAAAACACTTCTTATATGTTGCCATTTTAGTCTTGGCTTGTGGGTTTTCTTCTTCTTTTTTTGTTGTTGTTGTTCTAATAGTGAGCATGTGCATGTCTTGGAGATAAAACTATATTGGCTACATGTGTGGATTAACTCTGTTCTGCGATACAGCTGTTTGTGTATATACGAATAAGAGTACTAACAACGAACATGAACAGTTGGAACAAAACATTTTTATGTAAGCAAATCTACGATCAGTGCTGCTGATACCAGTGTGAAGAAACACATTAACTACAGGTGTTAAGGAGGCAGCCTTCAAATAGTCCTAGAGTGAATTTATCCCACGATATCTTTATCAATGACAAATAACTGATAAATTATATTTCCGTGATAAGTCTCAGGAGCTTAAAAACACATTTTGGAATAGTAACATGTTGAACATTGCCATTCCATCTTCCTGTTCATGGAATTTGAATTCTCATTTTGGAAACACTGGAAGTGCCAGAAAGTTTGTATGGGAATTATTTGGTAGTGTTGAGAATATCTGCCAGTTCTCAGGGTTCTACACCTGTGCTGTAGCTAGAGGTTTTCATCTTCTCTGGGAATAATCCATCTTCTCTTATATTCTGCTTATGAGAGTGGCTTATTCAAAGTCATCTCTTGTACTCCATTCTTCTCAAAGTAATTGTCTACTACATTGTTAAAAAATCTGGTAGAACAGATACTTCATACTCTTTGCTATAAGTTACCTGAAATTTATCAACAGCAACAGGAAAAAAAAGTGCCTGAAAACATCATGGCAGTCATGGATAGTGTTCCTTCTGTGTTTATTGACTTGCTTTAGGGACAAATTTAAGTTGCTAAGTGTTATTACTGGTGCTGTTTAGACCTCAACCTCCATGAAAGTTTTATTTTACTCAAAGGATAGGTACTTCTCAATCTACAGACTTTTTCTATGATTAATCTTAGACCTGATAAACATCATCACTTTCAGAAGTAATAAGGGCCTAAGACTTACATCAGTTTGAAGATGATCAGTGTTTTTAATCTGATCTCTTGGTATGTGTTAAAAAGTTGGAAGATAAAAGCATATTATCTTGTTTAAGGTAACACAGGAGGCTTGTAGGAGCAAGGAGTCAGACCTAGCTCTCCTGCATCTGAACTCAATGTTTTAATCTAAAGAATTATCTTGACATTATTATGCCAAAACTTATTTTCAGGTCAAAAAGCAACACTGAATGCAGAAGAAATGGCTGACTTTTACAAGGACTTTCTAAGTAAAAATTTTAGAAAGCATATGCAGTATAACAGGTATGTAGAAGGTATTTATGTTGACTATTAAACATTCTATTCTAAGTGAAAAGTATAAGATCAAATTTAAAATTAGAACTTCCCCCCCAGTTGGTAAAAGAGACCCTAAAACTATCCCTTTAGAAAAGGGTTTTTTCAAATGCTATTATTAGTATTTTACAGAAATTTGCATTACCATTTGAGTTCTGCTGCTGCTGCTTGATTTAGGGGAGAGATGAATCTTGTGTCTGAGATTCAGGGAGAGAAGCTCAGGCATTCAGTTTTTTCTCCTGTGACATGGGTCTTTTCGTGCTGCTAATTAAAACTGATAAATATGCTAATAAAACAGTTGAAATTTCTATATAAGATTTAGTTGAATGTTAAATAAGGAGTAGTAAATATGCTTCATCTCAAAGGAAAACTCTTTATTAAGAGTAATAGTATTCTTGGGTTTTTAAATTTGCAAGCATATAGTGAAAGTGAAAGCAATTAGCATTGAATTTGAGAGGGTTTGTGTGGTGAAGCACTATCCGCTGTAGAACGTCTGCCAGAGCTGGGTAAGCCCACATCCACCCTGCCTCTTCCCTACATCTGTGACATTGTTTCAGTGTAATTGTTTGCAAAACAGCTTGATGAACTGGATTTGGGATCTGAAACAATTGAAAAGGACTTGCAAACACATTACCCTGGCAAGTAGTTGTGCACACTTGGTAGTGGGTTAGAAAGGAGAAAGGAGTGAGGAGCTGGAGGAGGATAGTACTTAATCCAGCCATAGCAGTACTGCTGACTGAATATGAAACCCCAGCTTCAGTTTCTTCTTTGTATTGATTTGAAAGGTTATTTGGCTCAAAGGTGTCAAGTGCTACTGGGCTCCTAATGGTATAATTCTAGTGAGAATTCTGCTATCTCTACAACTGATCTATAACACATTGTGGTTTAGGGTTCTTTGTACATATGGTGCATATACTGTAAGATGCTACACTAAAAACAATTTTACTCTTAAAAATATTTAAAATAAATGTGCACGTCTCTTCTTGCCCAGGAATGGGGTGGTGGGTGTGACCGTAAAGCTAACAAACAATATGAAAAGGTGGAAAGTAAATGATCCTGAAAGCAGTAGACCTTTTCACAAGTGTTTGGTTTTTGAGGGGTCATATTTAAAAAAAAATCTGTTTATGCATTCAGCTCTAGGTTCTTCTGCAGTGTTGCCAGGTGGTCTGGCAACTGTGGCCATTGAAGTGTTAAAACTTCCAAAATGTAGTTAAAATTTAAGCAATGACTATGAATAGACACCATGAATATTTAGTTCAGAGTACTTAGACGGGGAAATACAGTTTAGGGGGAAAAAAAATGAAGAAGGACATAGGAAAGAAGATATGGAAGGGGAAAAGAAACAGTTGCAATGTTAGCATGATATTTTGATTTAACATGAAATGTGAGGGGGTAGTTCAGCAATGCTTGTCAGCATGATTTTGGCTACTGTCCTTGCTGAGAGGTTAGTGTCCTGGGCTTATGTTAGCTGTGTACGTGCAAGGCTTCCCACAGAGATCTTGAGAGGAGACCAAAACACCCTGTTTAACATTCCTTCCTAGTTCTACAGTGAGTGTATTTTATTGCTTCTTGTACAGCATTTTACAAAATGTGGGAGGGATCTTTGCTGGAAACTAGAAAGAAATTATATTGCTTTAGTTTGTAACAGGCAAGAATTTCAAGCAAGTTCTCAGAGGTTAAAAAGGGCTGATACAGTCGATCCTGTCTTTATCTTGAATTGGTTCCAGAAGTCATGCAGGCTTCTAAAAACTGTTTAAAGATGTAAAGACTAATGGGCAATATTAAAGGCAACATCTTTAAAAGGTACTGCATTAGAGACATTGTTTCCTGTATTGGGTTATACAATTAGTCTTTGAAGCGTGATTTTAATTTTATTTTTTCCCACCCTTGTAGGTGACCAACTGTGCCCTCTCCTACACACACATCTTCACACATGCACAAACAAATCTTACCCATAGCACAGCACTGGCAGGAAATTCTCCTAGGTAGCTTGATGATCAGCTTTCAGCTTTACTTCTGAAACATTATTTATGGTTAGAATGATTCCATCTCTCCTGATTTCACATACAGTTGGTCATAAAATGACACATCCCTAAGCACTACTTACAGTTAAGCTCCCAGTGGTTGTAGCCCTGTAGTCCCGAATAATTTATTTGTGGATGTGGATGTTCATGTAGAGCTTTTCATAGGTTATTTAACTCTAATTTAGCTAATTGGGCAGGAAAATATTTGCCACAAAGAATGGAAAATGCAGGTCATCACTGAATTGTCATCTGTGAATGCCAAAGTATATTTTAATATAATTCTGTATCTTTCTCCTGTTCTTGTTCTGTGTGCTGATGATTTTCCTGGTGTTGAAATCCTAGAGATTGGTATAAACGTAACTTTACTATCACATTCCTCATGGGACAAGTAGCACTGGTGAGAGCTCTGAGGTGGCTTCGTTGGAAAAAGAAAAATATTGGAAATTAGTGATCACATCTCCATGAAGAATGCAACACTGGCTAGGCTTACTATAAGCAATCTGTTTATAGTGATGTTCAGAATGTGAATGACTAATGTAATCATTGCTTGAATCTGTTTGTTAAACTATGTAAATAAAAGTTGCCATCGGTCTTAATTTATAAACACTGTGTAGAATGCGTTCTTCTTTTACTCCAAGAATATCTAAAATATTTCCCAACCAGAACACTGCTGAGAACTATCAAAAGCTGTTCCTCATTTACATTAAATAGAATGGATCACAACTGTTGTGTTTTTACCACAGAGTTGTAGCTCACAAAGAGCTTTCTACTGGTTTGTTTCTTTCAAAAAATGTGCTGTTCTCGACAGGTTCTCCAAGACACTCAAACCAACTCACCTGAGGGGTATTTTTCTAGCCTCAAGGTATGTAACATCAATTGGAAGGAGGTTGGTTTAAGTGAATGCTTAAAATGTTAGGCCATATATCTGTAAATTAAAACAAGTTCCGTTTGTCAGAATGGTCTCCTTGTTCATATTTATACAGTTAAATATTTTGATACAGTACCTACCAAGAGGATTCCATTAAAAAAGCATGTTTGTCAAATGAAGTGTGTTTTCCTTAAGCTATGCTGTAGGGGAGGTTCTGTTTGGAAATGTCAGCTCAGCGGCTGTTGACCTGTTTTTCATATCTAAGTATGACATGATTTATTCACAGGCTTTTTCAGCTGGAGCAAAAAGAGGTTTGTCGGTATCAACTATGGTAATTCCATTGCAAGATTAAATAAATATTAATGCTATGGTAGTCGATCACACTGTTCTATACAGTGATGATATCATTGGGACTAAAATGGCTACTGAATTTTAATTGTTGTCTTATTAATATATGAAAATGGTAATTATTAGCATTTACTGAGGTGATAACCATTACTTTAGAAAAAAATATTTGTAAATGTTATTTACTTCATCAGTAATGTAAAAAGTATGTATTTGTTAAAAAGTTACCAAATGCCATGTTTCTTTAGGAAAACAAAATTTTTAAGTAGACTGCTATGGGTATGTACTGTAATTCTTCAGGGTTTTACAGTAAGTTATATTTTACAGTGTACAGCCATTGACCAGAATGCGAATGCACACTTAAATAAATAGTTCCAGTGTGAAAGAATGATTGGACAACATAAAAAAATATCCCTGAAAGGCAGAGAGCAGGACTCCAATGGACTGATGGTTGATAGCCATTCATTCTGACAGCCTGCACATACAATCCCTGAGGTAGTTTTGCATATGCGTGAAGTGGGTAAAGGTCAATCAAAGGAAGCATTTTCATCTTCTGAGCTGCTCACTTTTATTAACACAAATGTTTTTGTGTCTGCCTGCTGAACCAGGTCAGGAAATTGATTTGTGGCTAGAATTAATCCAAAGAATTGTGTGTCATGCATCAGTTGAATTAGTTAAGTCTCACCATGCAGATATAAGTGATCCGCTATTGGCATTGGGGAGATGCGAGAATTCAGATGGAGGGTTGGATTGCACATCAGCTAATTCACAGTTAAAGCTGTTTTCTGAACACGTAATTTTAGTGTTCAGAAATAATAGTATAATCAAATATTATAACCCCAAATAATATAATCTGCATACAGTGGATCATACTAGGGTTCTGCTCTGAACTGCTTGTGGGTAAAGCTCATGCCTGTGTGGCACTGCCTTTGGTAAGACTCTGGGGGGGGTGCTGGGTCCCTTCCTCCAAAGCCTGTTGAAGGAGTGAGGTATTTATCTATTAGCCAAGTACTGAGCTGTGATATAAAATATCTAATAAAGCTGCTGTGTTATGAAAAATAAGCCATCTGAAATTTTGAGTCTCATTACCAAAGTCACATACATTACTGAGATAATTACTTTTTCTGAAGCAGCCAAAAGCCCTATCATTTTTGCCAGTGTTGCATTACTTTTTTTTTTTTTTTTCCTTGGAGCAGCTGTAATAATGCCAGCTGCTTTCAGATATTATTGATCATAAGTCCTTTATACATCAAAGGAAGAAGGAGCTGCCACAGACCACTAAAAATAAATTTTTAATGTATAAAAAGGCCTGATACAGGAATTGAAACTAGTGAAATAGATCAAAGAGAGACTTTTCTATGCACGTTTTCTGAGCACAGGAATAATATAGGGGAGCGTGCTTACCGTTTAGGTATTTAACTCATCCTGTCAGAAGGAACAGCATATTTCATATCTGGTAGTGTCAGCCTGTGCCTTTTTAGTCTGTCGCATGCACTCAGTAAGTGCCTAATAAATCCACAGTATGTTGGTAATATGAAGATAATTTTAGATAGTTTGCATTGCCTTGGACTGGTTATGTTCTGATAGTCTGTGTAGGGTTTTGCTATTCATGAAATCTCTCTACTGGAGCATTGATTTCAATAAGATACGAAAGGAGTAGGAGGAGGTGCCAAATGGGCATTGAGAGGCAACCAACTAATGGCTGAGTTGAAATGATCATACCACCTTTATATATGATTAATATCAAACTGTACATATTAAAGAAAATTGCATTTCGCAGTTTCATTGGGAGCTTTAGAAGTAATGGTAGCAGCTACTGAGAAGATACTTTGTGTTAACTGAACATTCCTAAGGATAAAATTTAAATTGGTTCAAAAGTGGGGTTTGTTATTTAGAAGCTGAATGTTCCTGGCCCTGTTTTAAGGAGACTGTTCTGCTTGCAATTTTTAGCTTCCACTATCACTAAGCAAGATTGGTATCCTACAGCATAACCAGATTTAGGCAAACAAGAACTTAATTTACATCCTGCACAGAGCCCATGGGCCAGTCCTTTGCATAAAGACTGAAGTGTTTCCAGGAAAAGATAATATATGCTTAAAACTGTAATATGCATGAATAATATTTTCATATTAAAAATTGTATCCATTGATTGCTGTAAAGTAATTCACAGAATAATAACCTTACAACTAAGTATTCAGGTTCATTTATCAAAAAAACAACAATAAGGGAAACACAAGTTACTTTATTTGTTATGAGTTTATCTCTTAAAGAAGAGTTAAGTACATGGAATGTAATAATCCTGAAATGTTATTAATATTCATTATTATATGAACCTCTTCTTTGTGCCTTGACTTTCCATTCATTAATGGATTAAGATTTATGTAAGTATTGTGAGATTTAATTGACTGATAACATTCAGATAGCAGATGTTGTGGAATCACAAAAGCAACACTTCTGGCTAGAAATAGTAAAGGCAAAAAATTACATTATCGCTTTTGAAGTGTGATCTTGCTCAAAAGAAATACTATTTTATAGTACTACCCACAGTCAAAGTCCATTTTAGAAGCCATATAGATGCTCTGAAGACACGGTTCATGTTTCATACAAATCTTTGTGTTTTACTAGTTCATGCCAGATACCCATTTAATCGTGTTCCTTGCATTTTGCATTCAAAGTCACAGTGGTTTAGCGTTCTGGTGCATGCAGGTTCTCATCCTTAGGGGTGGCCCCAGGTGCTTTGTGAGCAGTGCCTGAGGTGGCAGGAGGCAGCAGGAATGACTTTGCATCTCCTGAGACTGCCAGGAGGCAGCTGGCACTCGGCCTGTGCTTAAGTAGCCCTGAAACCGCTTTGATGAACCACGAGTTTCCAGCAGTTTCATGCTGGTTAAGAAATGGTGGCATCCAGCAGTGCTCTGTTCACACCACTGCCTCCAAAGAACCCACTGGTATGATTCAGCTGCAGAACTGGCTGTGATAACCAAAACCTATCAAGAGGCAAAAGGGAAGTTTCAGAATCATAAGAAATTCAGGTCACTATTTGTATCTCATGATTAAAAAACTTCCTGTTTATGAATGTTAGCTCTGTCTTTGTAATAAATCTCTGCTGTGGGATTTTTTTCATACAATGATCAGTGGGTAGCACACATTGGCTGCTTTTAAAGCAAAAGTTACACATCTTCATTTCTAGAATGATTTGAATAATTAGAAATCTAGATTGTTTGTAGGTATGTGGAGTAACTTTTGCAAAACACATTTTGTAGACAAAGGTACATTAGAAGGCAAAATCCATGAACTGCAAATTTCAAGAGAGATCAATTATCTGCCTTGATTGCTTACCAAGTTATTTTATTATTCTGGAGTGTCATACAGAAAATAGATTATATGAGACAGAATGCATATTCTGTAATAAACCAAGTTGAGACTGTTCTGACTTCAGTAGCTGTAGAAACTAAATGCTTAGGTAGAAAACTATTTATTTGCCCAAAACTGTAAGAGAATGAAGGAAAAAATGGGAACTAAATTCCAGTGAAGATGTAAGAAAATATCTTCTGGATTTACCAATATTCTCACTCTTACCAAAATAATATTTCACATTTAATGTCATATCTGAAAAATCTCCAGTTTCCTCAGTCCTCAGGTACTGAGGAATACTGGAAAATATTCCACCACCACAAAAAAAAAAATAAAAACCAGAATAAAATACTAAGCTGACACATGAGTAAACAGCCACAGGTACTCATTTGTGACAAAGGAGATTTCAAGCTCACTTCAAAGAAAAATGAGCTCTGCCATAGGATATTATGGAGCAATTCTAATTGATGAGATGCTTGGAATTAATTCGTTTGCCATGCTCCTCTGCTGGTGCTGCTTTTGTTGTGAAAAGGGGTCTGTTCAGTGTGACACCTAGAGATGTGCTGGGCTTGCCTAACAGTAACCGCAGTATTGCATCTGTAAATCCGATTACAATAGGACTGAGTAAAACAGGCAGATGCTGGGAGAAAGTGGCTGAGGAGCTGCTGCTGGACAGGGCCTGTTTCCATCTTAGGGAGATTTTTCTCAGATTTTTGAATCATGGGATTCACACTTTCTCTAAAAGCAGCAAAGCAGCTTATTGCTTACTCACTTGAGTCTTTATAGGTATTATCTAAAAGCCACATAGCGTTCAGTGTTCAATTGTGATGTAATTAACAATGTGATCTCAACTTTTAGTTCTATTATACCTTGACACATCAATGATAAAAGCAGTCTTACTTATTTACACTATGAATTTTGGTTTGGGGCACCACCCAACAGAGTCCACAACCAAAAATTCAAAGAATAAGTAGGTTAGTGAAATCAATGACAGTGGCGGTAGCACAGCATTCCAGCCTCCTTTGGCTGCAAAATGGGTGGGATGAGAAATGTATGAACCCTCCCTTAAAGATATTGAGAGTGCTTTCTGCATTGGTGCATGATAAACCTGGCAGTATCATTTTTACGGTTATGTAGTTAATTATAAGGATGTGGGACATGTTAATTTGCTGCCCACATCACAACCATTTACTGGGAAGACTTCTGGTCAGTGTTATCCACTGATCAAGGAAAGCCCTATTATTCCTCAGCCCGTTCCCTGTGACTCATGGCAGTTTTCAAATATATGGTGATGGTGCACTTTGTGGCCCTTCAGCATGTAATAACAAGTGTAACGGGGTGTAGGCAGAACATTTCACTTTCATGGCTAATTTATACATATCAGTTCCCAGCTTCCTCCTAATGTTTATTGAGGCATGTTTCAGTCCTTGTTTACCGTTACGTTATTTTAAATACGTAGGGTTTGATGAACTGTGTAAAACTGCACTATATATCTCTTAGAAACAGTTGCAATGCTTTCAGCTTTCATTAAAACATTATTTTAAATATTAAGGAATAATTTTATCTTAGAATACGCATGTTCTAAATCTAAAGTAGTGCATATGGCATTTTCCCCAGAACTTCCCCGGAGGCTGTTGTTAACTGATGTGAGAGAGTGAAATCTTCCATGCACTAAAACACCTTCAACAGTCCAGGTGGTTTTGGTGACACTGGTGTTTTAGAGAACTGTGGTGGCACAGATTATTCTTTCCTTGATAGAAATTACTGCAAGTTTTACTTTCTGTGAATTGTTCTATGTCCACCAAAGTCAAAGGTTAAGGAGTCTTGCTTTAAATCCATATCTTTAATTATTTGTCCTCATAAGCACAGTTGTAGCTTCAGAGTATCTGTAATGATATACATACTGATAAGGTAACTGCCTCCTTAGCCAGTTTCTGCATAAATTACAACTCACCTAAATTGAGTCTAGCCTTGTGGTGCAAGAAAAACCTTCAGAACAAGATGTGATGCAGCAGTATCTGCCAAACTTGACAAATTAATAGCATCCACTGTTTGTTTTTTTATATACCAGTTTCTAAAATGCCAGATGTATGAGTGATTCCTTAGAGGAATCACAGACGCTTAGAGGGCTAGTTTCTAAGGCCTCCTTCCACTTGCCCTACTAATCGATGGGCTAGGTTACAGATGGATGCCCTGGAGGGCAGAACTATCATATGGAAGCCAAGTCCTTGTGGTTGTCTAAATGACACAGGGAGAAAGGAGTAGTATAGGACTGGAAAGGCACAAAGATGATTTAAAACCATTCTCTCAACCCATTCTCACCTGGGGCATCAGACTCTGTTCGAGAGATTTTGGAGGCTGTTCACAGATTAAGTTCTTCAAGAGTATTTGCTCCTGGGTAACTGCCAGACAAGCCTGTAGAGATAAACCTTGCCATCCATCCCGTAGGAGTGAATTATGCAATCCTCTCACTAGTGGTTTAAGTCTTAAGACTTGATGTATGTATCTTGTTTTCTTTCTCATTGTGAAGACCCCGAAGAAGTGAAGAGTGTTTCCAATGCTTGGCTTTGAACTTAACACCTTTCAATGGATTTTTCTGTGAACTGGTAAGGAAATGTTTCATTAATGCGTGTAAAAAATGTAAAATTACAACAGAACTGATAGGAATTACAACATCTGAAGCAAAAGCCACAGTATATACTTGCTGTGGGGAGAGGGAGGCAGCAAGGACAGAGATTCATATCCAAACCCCTGGGAATGAGATAATCTCTCCTCATCCTGCATCTGCTCTATTTCCCAGGAGACAGGATGAGGCACAAAATATCTAGCACAGGCAGTTCTGTTTTCCTATTGATTTCTAGAGTGACTCTGCCCTTCTCAGCCCTGCGTGCTGTATGCCATCCGTCTAGCCACAGGCGTATTCACAGAAGCCATTTTCTGTGGAGACATAATTGGTCATTGGCACAGAAACTACAGAAACATTTGTCACACTGCAGAAACATTTCCATTCCCCTTTCCCTTGGGGCAAACTATTACTATGAATTCCCCAGTCTGGTGCAGCTGAGTACTGCGTTGATCTGAATATCCTTTTAACCAAGGCAAACTCCAGTAATGAAAAGTGGATGTGAAATGGCCTCACATGGAAAAAAAAAAAAGACATTCCAATCAACCTTGGATGTCAAGTGAAATTAGTATTATTTCATATAGGCTGTTAGGAGGGTAGAAGAGCATTTAACAGAACTTAAAGGGGGATGAGGGTTTGGAAATTACTGTAGCATGTGTGGAAGAGGAAAGGGAGGTTACTGATAAATCAAACTTGGGAACAATCGTTTTCAGGAGTGACCACAGCACAAACAATTGCAGCACATTAGGCTCAAGAAAGATGAAGCAAATGGGAGCAGCGAAGGACAAACTGAATAATCAGGGAGATGTAGAATCTCTCTTAAAGAGATTAAGAGTTCAGTTTGTTTAGCCAAACAAGTTGATGGTCAGGAGGGAAGAAGGGAGTGCAGAATCTCCTAGGCGGGTGAACAGGGGAAGGACAAGCTAAGAGGGCTACCCAGGGAAGAAGCCTCTTTCTGTAAAATAATTTAGTCAAACACAGAAAAGAGAAGAGTTACATTAGAGAACCTACTTAGAAATGCAAACTCGTAAAGAAATGGGGCTAATCACTAGCAAGGGAGAAGAGCTGGGAAGAAATGACATGATTTGGCAGAATATCTATATACATATATTACCCTTGAGACTTGAACACTGGAGGAGTGAGGTTCTTGGGCAGGAAGGGCAAGACGCCTGCTTGGTTTCCAATAGAGTTTGATAATTACATTTGGAAAAAGACCAGATGAGGTGGCTATCTGTAATGCCTTTTAGACTTCTGAGACTTATTTCTCTTTGGGAAAATTTCTCTTTGGGAAAGGTCACATACAAGCATACACTGGCATTAGCATTTCTTGTGATTAGCATACACATGAGCTTTAATAAAAGGCAGCATCTGAAAAATCACAACTTCCTTCTTCATAAAGGAATGAAAAGAATACATCTTCCATATCTCCATATTTCCCTGGTGCCAAGACAAGTTTACTTCTCAGTCTGTGGCTTTGCCTAATGCTGGTTGGAAAAATGAATGCCTTTCTTACACTTCCAAAAGTTCACGTCTCCAAAAAAGAAAAATATCATACTGGTTAATGAAATTATCCGAGATTTACACTGGTGCGTGACTGAAATTAAAATCACAGCACTCACAGGGTTTTATTGCAGGGAAAATGCACTTCTCAAAATTAAAGTCTCGAGAATTTAATGAGAAAAAGGGAACTAAAAGTCTCCTTCACCATGGAAAAAGCCCTACAGTGACTACCAAGATTATCAAAGCGGGAGTGTCACCTAATCTCATTGTAAGTAATCTGGCAGCAAAGCCTGATGAGTTAGCAAATCACCACAAAGAAATGCTGACAAGCCCTATGGGTAGCAAACAGTGTATGTTCAAAAAAAGAGAAAGGGATAATGTAAGTAGTAATAAAGCAGGCAGATTAGGAGAGGTGATTGTTTTGGTTTTGTCTTTTAGCGAAGTGTTCCTGGGTTTGAACAAAAGTTTACGTGCTTGGAAGAGTCTGTTGGTTTTGTTTGTGGGATGAACTTTTTTGATCACTACTAGGCTTTATCTAAACAGAAATGTAAAGAAAGGGAGCACAGTCATAGTTGGGAAGTAAAGATATGAGAGGATGCAGAGAAGTAATGTAACACACGCTGAATGTTCTTACTCTCCTGGTGGCTAAGATTGTGATATTCTTCCAAATAACCAGCTTTTATTTTCTCTGAGAGATTTAATACACTTCTGCAACGGTTCAGTGACTGAGGTAGGTGAATACAGAAATAAACATAACTTCCTGTGACTCATGCAGTGATTAATAATTCTCATAACCTTCAATGAGCAACTGTAACCCCAAAAGAGAATAAACTCACTGAAAAGGAGTTTATAGAGGAAGGAAAGGAGGAGCATAAGTGGAATGCTATCTTTCTTCATTGATTAGCACTAAAAGTCATGCAGAGTGAATATGGAGAAGAGTCTTCCCTGGCTAGAAAGGTGCTGATAGGTAACTATCAGCTGACTACAGAACAGGAATGCAAGTAAGGAAGAAAGCTGCTTCATCTTTCAGTGAAATGAGAAGCAAAGAAGGAACAGAAATTGCTGACTGAGTGGAGTAAATATGTATCAGTGAGAGCATCCCCTTGTAGAGGCGAGAACCTACTCCATGAAGGCAGAGTAAAGATACAAGTGTAATTATCTTCATAATCTTTCTTCTGCAAACCCTTAACCTATTGGAAATTTTGATACTTAAAAGTGGGAAGTGCTTGGAAAATACAATGTCTGTAAATTCATATAGCATAGGGTATTATAGTTTATCAAAGGATGTAATTCTTAGCTCCTTGATCACTTACTACTTTGAAGATCACAGTGGAAATTGGGATATACCAATAAAGCTGTGTTGCTGAAATTGTCTAGTAATTTTCCTTATGTTCTCATTAGTATTGACCTGCAAATACTCCAACAGTTTCTAGCTTTCCAGTGGTTGCTTTAACTGTATTACGTGAGGTTTTTCATAATAGATCTGTTTTAAAGCTACCTCAGTGGGCTGCTTAAAACTGTTCAGTATCTTATGTGCTTTAACAATAGCACTGCTCTGCAATAGTTGGGAGATGAAAAGAACTCTGGTTAACAAAATGTTAATGTCCACAGAAGCATCCTGCTCTGTTCAGAAAAAAAGGAACAGAAATAAACTAATGAAATGGCCTGTTAAGAGTTGAATTAACACTGCATACTTTATTTCCTTGTTTTCTCTCTGTTGATAGAAAATGGCAGGGAAAAGCACACTGGTTTTCATCTGTTACAGCTTTCTAGAAATCCTTGTGACATTGAAAAAGGAAAATTCACTTGCATGCAAATGAAGCTTATTGATGTCGGAAGCGGGATCCTGATCAGTGTTTATTTGACTCAGTACTTTAATGCCATGGCCAACAGTGGGTTCCCAGTGGTAAGTTCAGGCTTCTTAACTACGGCGATGAGTCACATCGAACAAAATACAGTCCTTTTAATCCAAAGTGCCTGGACTCTCTGATGACAAGGTAGCTCTGCATGCAGTAATTGTACCTATGCACAAAGGAGTTGGGCTAAAATTGTGTCTGGGACTGCGTACTTGACGCTTTTGACTCTTGAGCACCGAGTTTTATGTTTCCTGTTTGCCATGAAGGACTTTCTTGTAGGAAACATAAATTAAAAGCATATGCAACCATCAAGTGATTGTGATGAAAAGCCAGACAGGTTTCTGAATCTGGCCTTTCAATATTTATTATTGCCAGGATGCTTTTAAACAGCACTTTAGCAGCAGCTGAAATTATTCCAATGTAGCACTTTATTGTAGCACATATTTATAAAATGAAGTCATAGGATTTATAGACTGTAGGACTGGATTTAAAATAACTTCTCTCTCTTTTGGAGGAAAGATCCTCTAAGCCAGAAGGATTATTTTTTGAGTATCAATGGTGAAATAAAATGACCCACGCTTCTTAAATGAAGTGAACCTGAATATGTTCATAAAGGCTTGCTCTATTTATGGATGTCAGTCAAACAGAATCTCAGTTTGCTACATGTATTTCTCACACTGTTGCACCTCAAAAACCGAAGAGCTTTGTGCTGTATTAGTTGAATTGTTTGGTTTTTTTCTCTCCCACTGTGAATTACAAACCTCCGTCTCTCTTCTGGGAGAGGAGGGAGATGGGTATGTTGAGAATAAAGAATCCAGCATTGTAAATAATGTGTTTTGGGGTTTTAATATCCACTCAGATGTCCTCAGACAAAAAACAGTGACCTTGTTGGTGGGAAACAAAAAATATTTTAGAGACAGCATGTCTAGATCGCTTCATTTTAAAGCAGGGCATATAGCATAACTAGTTCCCTAAGAGAAGATGGAAATATGGGCATAGTTTTTACTGCTTGATGAACTTGGATAATTTTTATGTAGATGGGACAGGAAAAACAAGATCCAAAGGGAGAGGAACTCTTAGGATATTTCAAGTCAATCAAAAGCTTGAGGAAGAAGCATGATCATCAAGTCTCTTCTGTGTACGCTCTTCTTCTGTGTGCCATAAACAGAGGGGAGTAATACTGCTCTTTAGCTCCATTGAGCTAATCAGCCTTCCTGCAGGAGGGAGCTTATAGTGTGTGCTGCTTATGTGGGAAATTGCCAGCATGCACATACTTGATTAGCCAGCGCATTATCAATCCGGGTCATAGCTGGAGCAGTCGCTTTGTTCAGAGATGCTCAGGTCCCTCGGGTAAGCAGCTAATTGCAGGAAACCTTTTAAAGCAAATGTGTGATAGGCAGAAAGCAATGAATGTTGTTTATTCAAAAGACAGGAGTGGTTCCTTTGAATCAGTTCTCTTGCATAATTATGTAATTAGGGCATGTTCTATTTTTAATTAAATCTCTTGCATATTCATGACAATTCTCTGAACCTGTGGACCAATTGGCATGACTCTTACTTTTAAAATGTAGTTTGTATAAAGGAATGCCCTTCAGTCTTTTCTCCCCTTACATATTACTGTACAAACACATATTTCACATATTATACATCACTAGCCTGCATTGCTTATCAAAACTGCAATATTATATAAACCATTAATATAAAATTACCAGAGAAATGTTCTAAATGGAGATGAAGAACACAAGAAGTTGCTGCTCTGAAATACTAATACCACAGTTGGTTTGTTGGTCAGCTTGACCTGTGTAAGATATCAATCAGTGAGTGGTATGCAGAAAGTATACTTCAGTGCTCTCAGCTTTTCAAATCCAACAGTGACTCTCTGTATTTGCAGTCTGCAGACAATCCATGCTCCCCTAACTTTGTTTTGTTTCTTGTGAGCTTCTTGCGACTCTCCCTGTTCTTCTGCTTCTTCGACAACAGCATCAGCTTTGATTTCTCTTCCATCTTGCTGCTTTGTCTTAGGAGTCTTGTTTTCCTACCTGGCTGTTCTCATCTCTGCCTTTTTGTAGATTTGCTCAGCGTCTTAAATGAGGGCAAACAGATGTAAGCTCTGCTTTCCTTGGGTATTTTAGCTATTGGTATTTAGGTTTTGATTTACACTATGTCTCCATGTTTCCATTAGCTTGATTCATACCTTATAGATACTGCAGGAGTTACATAGGTAGTTGGACTAGATGATCATTGTAGGTCTCTTCCAACTGAACTATTCCATTTATTTTATCTGGAGCTTGGATGATAATGCACCATAGTATCCTGCCTAATAGTTCTTTCATGAAGATAGGCTGTTGCTGTTCCCTGATGATTTCCAATGTACATTTTATTACTTTGCTATATTTAACTAGTGTTGGGAGTTTTTTATCTCAGACTTCAATTCCTTCAATCTTTCATTTCTGGGATTAATTTCTACCATGGGGAATGTAATGTAACATGAAAAAATACTGTGACTATTTATTCTCTAGTGAGAATGAAATTAGAAGCTGCAAGAAAATTGTAGTACTCAATGCCTACTTTGCTTCAGTCTTTAATAGTAAGGAAAGTTGTTCCTTCTGTGCAAACCCCCAAGGGCTGGAGGAGCAGAATGAGGTTCCCACGATCCAAGAGGAGGTGGTTAGAGACTTGCTTGCCCAGCTAGACACCCACAAGTCTATGGGGCCAGATGGAGTCCACCCGAGAGTTTTGAGGGAACTGGCGGATGTGCTGGCCAAACCCCTTTCCATCATCTTCCAGCGGGCGTGGATGACTGGAGAGGTTCCGCTGGACTGGAGGCTGCTGATGTCGTGCCCATCTATAAGAAGGGTCGCAGGGAGGATCCGGGGAACTACAGGCCTGTCAGTCTGACCTCGGTACCAGGGAAAGTCATGGAACAGGTGATCTTGCGTGCGATCATGAAGCACATGCAAGAGAACCGGGTGATCAGGCCCAGTCAACACGGGTTCACAAAAGGCAGGTCTTGCCAAACTAACCTGATCACCTTCTATGACAAAGTGACTTGGCTGCTGGATGAGGGAAAGGCTGTGGATGTATCTTTACTGGACCTCCGGAAAGCCTTTGACACAGTTTCTCACAGCATTCTGCTACAGAAACTGTCGGCCTCTGGGCTGGACAGGCGCACACTCTCCTGGGTGGAAAACTGGTTGGGTGGCCGGGCCCAGAGAGTGGTGGTAAAATGGAGTTTACTCCAGATGGAGGCCAGTGACAAGTGGGGTTCCCCAGGGCTAAGTGCTGGGTCCAGCCCTATTCAATATCTTCATCAATGACCTGGATGAAGGCATCGAGTGCTCCTTTAGCAAGTTTGCAGATGACACTAAACTGGGTGGAAGTGTGGATCTGCTGGAGGGTCGGGAGGCTCTGCAAAGGCATCTGAACAGGCTGGACTGCTGGGCTGAGACCAATGGCATGAGGTTTAACAAGGCCAAATGCCGAGTCCTGCACCTGGGGCACAACAACCCTGTGCAGCTACAGACTAGGAGAAGTCTGGCTGGAAAGCTGCCAGGAGGAGAAGGACCTGGGAGTGTTGGTCGATAGCCGACTGAACATGAGCCAGCAGTGTGCCCAGGTGGCCAAGAAGGCCAATGGCATCCTGGCTTGGATCAGAAACGGCGTGACCAGCAGGTCCAGGGAGGTTCTTCTCCCTCTGTACTCGGCACTGGTGAGGCCGCACCTCGAATCCTGTGTTCAGTTCTGGGCCCCTCACCACAAGGAGGATGTTGTGGCTCTGGAGCGAGTCCAGAGAAGAGCAACGAAGCTGGTGAAGGGGCTGGAGAAAAAGTCTTACGAGGAGCGACTGAGAGAGCTGGGGTTGTTTAGGCTGGAGAAGAGGAGGCTGAGGGGAGACCTTATTGCTCTCTACAACTACCTGAAAGGAGGTTGTGGAGAGGAGGGAGCTGGCCTCTTCTCCCAAATGACAGGGGACAGGACAAGAGAGAATGGCCTCAAGCTCCGCCAGGGGAGGTTCAGGCTCGACATAAGGAAAAAATTCTTCACTGAAAGGGTCATTAGGCACTGGAACGGTCTGCCCAGGGAGGCAGTTGACTCGCCTTCCCTGGAGGTGTTTAAGGTGCAGGTGGATGAGATACTGAGGGGCACGGTTTAGAGATTGGTGGGAATGGTTGGACTCGATGATCCGGTGGGTCTCTTCCAACCTGGCGATTCTATGATTCTATGATTCTATGATTCTATGATTCTATAAAATAGTTGTTGTGACCAGAGCCACTCAGTTCTCATAGAATTCTTATTTTTCATCTGTAAACCTTTAAAAGAGGAGGGATCTTTCACTCAAGTTCGATATGGAACAAAGACTAGGACATTAGCTTACATTAGCAGCACATAATTAACCCGAAGGGGAGACCCAGCCTTCACCACAGAATTTGTACTTCAGCCTCAGTTTCCCCTGTGTGACTTGCACTGTGAGCTGGCTGCATGATGAAGAGCTTTTTGTGTGCATTTGTTCAACCAATTAGAATACCATCGTTTAGGTTAAAAAACCTTTAAGATCATCAAGTCCAACAGTAACTCTAACACTGCCAAGCCCACCACTAAACCACATCCATAAGCACCACATCTACATGTCTTTGGAGCATGTCCAGGGATGGTGACTCAATCACTTCCCTGGCAGCTTGTTCCAACGCTAGATAACCCTTTCAGTGCAGTAATATTTCCTAATACCCAATTTTAACCTCCCAGGTGCAACATATCCTCTGATCCTATTTCTTATTATTTGGGAGATGAGACTGGGAGGTTGTAGTGATGTAGGTGTTGTACACAGCAACAAGGTTTCCCCTCAGCCTCCTTTTTTTCCAGACTAAACAAGCTCAGATCCCTGAGCCACTCCTCACAAGAGGGGATCATCAGCTTGACCAGTCCTACTGCCAGCGTGCTTACAGAAACAAAATCCTGAGTTTCCTTCCGGGACCCTCAGCACAACCAAAAAGAAAAGCACCTACAGTGGTCCACCACTCTGGAGCAAAAACCACCTCAGTGCTACTGGAGGGTGCCTGGAGGGAATGCTGGGTTATGCTCTCCACTGAGGCACGTTACAGGCAGACAACACCTCAGTGAGGTTCAGCGTGGCCTCTGTCTGTCCCCCAGGGACAGACAGCCTGGGAGGGGACAGTCAGTGTTGGAACTGAAGGACTTCATCGGCAACCAGCTGCTGTCCTCCTTCCTCTCTGTCCCTTGGCTGAGGGGAAGCAGCAGGGGAGTGTGGTGTGCATTTCACCTCGAATCCTGTGTTCAGTTTTGGGCCCCTCACTACAAGAAGGATATTGAGGTCCTGGAGCGTGTCCAGAAAATGGCAACGAAACTTGTGAAGGGGCTGGAGAACAAGCCTTACGAGGAGCAGCTGAAGGTTTAGCCTGGCTGAGGAGAGACCTTATCACTGTCTGCAACTATTTGAAAGGAGGTCATAGAGAGGTGGGTGCTGGTCTCTTCTCCTGAGTGATAGGCACTAGGATGAGAGGATATGAACTCAAGTTGTGCCAAGGGAGGTTCAGGTTAGACATTAGCAAGGATTTCTTCACTGAAGGGGTTATCAGACACTAGAACAGGCTGACCAAGGAGGTGATTGAGTCACCATCCCTGGTGGTATTTAAAAGACAGGTAGAATCATAGAATCATAGAATGGTTTGGGTTGGAAGGGACCGTAAATTCCATCCAGTTCCAATCCCCCTGCCATGGGCAGGGACATCCCACTGGATCAGGCTGCCCAAGGCCCCATCCAACCTGGCCTTGAACACTTCCAGGGATGAGGCAGCCACAACTTCCCTGGGCAACCTGTGCCAGTGCCTCACCACCCTCATCGTGAAGAATTTCTTCCTAATGTCTAATCTAAATCTTCCCTCCTCCAATTTAAAGCCATTCCCCCCTGTACTATCACTCTATGCCCTTGTAAACAGTCCCCTCTCCCCAGCTTTCTTGTAGTCCCTTCAGGTACTGGAAGCTGATCTTAGGTCTCCCCAGAGCCTTCTGATGGCTTCATACACCAGGGGTAGGCGTAGTGTCCTAGCTTGGGGGGTAAGGGGATCGTCATAGATTGGGGGATAGGGGATATCACAAATAGGGGTTAGGGATGGCGTCATAGATTGGTGGGGTTGGGGGAGCGTCATAGATGGGGGATAGGGATGGCGTCATAAATTAGGGGGTAGAGAAGGTGTCATAGATCGAGGGGGGAGGGCATCACAGACTGGCGGATAAGGATGGTGTCATATATGGGGGGCTAGGGAGGCATCATAGATTGGAGGGGCTGGGGCAGTGTCATAGATTGGAGGGTTGGGATGGCATCATAGATTGGGGAATATGGATGGTATCATACATTGCAGGGGAGGGTGTTACAGTTTGGGGGATAAGGATGATGTCATAGATTGGGGAATATGGATGGTATCATACATTGGGGGGAGGGTGTTACAGTTTGGGGGAGGGGAGGGTGTCACAGACAGGGATAAGTATGATGTCATAGATTGGGGGGTAGGGATGACATCATAGATTAGAGGGTGGCATGGTGTCATAGATTGGGGGTAGGGATTGCATCATAGATTGGGGGATAGGGATGGTGTCATAGATTGGAGGGTTTGGGGGAGTGTCATAGATTGGGGGTAGGGATGGTGTTATAAATTGGAGGGTTGGGAGTGTATCATAGATTGGAGGGGAGGGCATCACAGACTGGGAGATAAGGATGGTGTCATAGATTATGGGGGGGGGGGGCGTAATGAATTGGAGGTCGAGGAGGGCGTCACGAACTGGGGGTAGGGCTGGTGTCGAAGATGGATCGGGGCGGGGCTGGTGCCCGAGGCCGGGTCGGGCTGTGCCCGCGGGGCTCAGCGGGAGGAGGCGCTGTCGCTGTCGCGGGGCGGTGGCGGCGGCGTCACCGCCCGCTTCCCGAGCTCCGCTAGGGAAACGCTGCCGGCGCCGCTGTGCCCACCCGCATCCTTCCTTCCGTCCGTCCTCCTTCCCCGCACCCACCCTCAAACAAACAGCCCTTTCCCTCCCTCCGTCCCGCCCATCGCCGCAGCCTCCGCCCTCCCCGCCCGGGCCGGGCTGAGCGCATCGCCGGAGCCTGCAGCGCCGAGCGGTGAGTAGGGACCGGGGATGCTGGCGGGGACAGGACTGTCGCCGTTTCGCCTTTTTAACGCGAACTACAAAAGGCTGCGCGGGGCGGCGGCGCCGCTGACAGCGGGACCCTCCCGGGGTTGGGGGGGGAGGGGGGGAAGAGGGGGTTGGTTCTTGGTGTTTTGTGTAAAGGCTCTGCTGTCACCGCGGGGAGGAGGAAATCCCGCCGGGGACGGGGATCGGCCTGGCCCGGCCCTCCTTTTCCTTCCCCGGCTCCGGGCGGTGCCCGGGGAGGGTCCGTGGGCAGCGCCCTGGCGCGTCAGCACGGCCCCCGGCTCCCCCCCGGCTCCCTCTGCTCCCCCTCGCCTCGGCCTGGCTCCATTTCTGCCCCCCCCCCCAATTCCTGCTTCACCCCTTTTTCCGTCCCCCCTCCTTTTTCCGCACCCTTCCTTTCCGTCCCCCCCCTATTTCCCCTTCCTCTGTTCCCCCCCCTTTCTGTTCCCCCCCTTTTCCGTTCCTCTCCCTTTTCCATCCCCCCCTTTCTATTCCCCCCTACTTCCCTCCGCCTGTCCCTCCTTCCTCCTTCCCATCCTTTCCGCCTCCCTTTTCTGCCCCCCCCTTTCCGTCCCCCTCCCTTTTCGTGTTCTCCTACATCCTCCTCCTTTCCTTCCTCCCTCCCCTCCTTTCCTTCCTCCCTCCCCTCCTTTCCTTCCTCCCTCCCCTCCTTTCCTTCCTCCCTCCCCTCCTTTCCTTCCTCCCTCCCCTCCTTTCCTTCCTCCCTCCCCTCCTTTCCTTCCTCCCCCCCTTTCCTACCTCCCCTCCCACTCTCCCCCCTCTGCTCCCCCCTCCCCCTCCCCAATTCCCTCCTGTCTCCCTCTGCTCTCCCCAGGCTCCCCCCGCCGCCCTCTGTGTCACCCCTCATCCTTGGCAGGGGAGCTTGTTCACAAGTGGGGAGGGAAGAGCTGGGTCTGCTCTGCAAATAGTGGCTGGATTTATGGGTGTAGCAGGTCACTGACTGTGCTGTAGTCGGAGGCGATTCCAGACTTGGGGCTTGGCCAGGTTTCTTACACTAATTTTATAAGAAAAGCCTCTGTTAGGACCACATTATCCTAGCAAAATGACGTGAATACATCACTAACTTGGTAACAGTACCTTTAGGACAGAGATAATTAGAAACGCTTAAAAGTCTTACTCGTTGTGGCTTCGTGTTTCTCATATTTTTTGATAAGATGGTGCCTGATTTGTAGATCTGCAGAGCAGTTGTCTATCATCAAAGAAGAAACTTCTTGATTCCTTTTTCTGTATTCTAAGTATTTTGCAAAGTACTTTAATGAGCAAATGTGACATCACCTGCTGTAATGTCAGTGCCTGGATTTTTGGAGGCTACTAAATCAATGATTGTCGTCCTGCTCTTCTTTCTTTTTTTTCCCTGTTAATGATTTCCATTAGTGTATATGGCTTAAATGTGCATAGTGCACATGGAATTAAGGCATGAATGTATTGGCAGTATTCAAGTACTCCACATGGATTCAGAATATGGAATGGGAAAATAAAAACAGCTAGAGAAAAGTGAATATTCTTATAATATTCTTATTCTTTTGCTTTGAATAGCAAAATGATGAGCAAATGTTGTTCATGATATAAAATACCTTTCACGGCTATACATGAATAGTCTTCATTTTATGTGTTATTAAGAGTCATTTTAGTGGTGCAGTTGGCGGAAGGTTTAGTAACAATTACTCTGGAAGTAGCTGTCTCTCTCACTTCCACTTTTGTATCTGCGCTTCACTTAAATAGGGAATTTATGCCCAAAGAGTGTGCATTGGAAGTTAAAAAGGAACCTTCGAGATTGAGACAGTTTAGCATTTTAATTAAAAAAAAAAACAAACCCACAACCAACAAACAAATGAGAAAAAACAAACAAAAAAACCCCAGAAAGCAACACTGTTTTGAATGCACAGCTGCTTTCAGACTTTTTTGGAAAATAGTTTTTTTTTAATTGACTATGAATTCCAAAGCTTCAGTGAAACGTGGTAGAGGATATTATAACCCTAGGATTATAGATACAATTGAAAGTAACACACTCAGCATTTAGTGGCAGCAGAGAGAAAGCCGATCCATCTGGTGATTCTGAGCAGAAGACCTTGCATTTTGAAAGTCACTTGCGCAATTATTTTTGTGTTTACGTGGTTTAAGAGGACTTTTTTTTTGTTAAGTTAAAACAGTTTGGGAGAGCTCTAGGAGTTCCCTCTAGGTATGTGTTTTACATAATGCAGAACTGTGTGGCTAAATGCAAGGAGTTTAAGCTATCAGTTCCGGAAACTCGCACAACAATGCAGTATCACTTCTGCATCACGTTGCAGTTAAAGTTTGGCAGCCTTTCTGTTTCCGAAGGATGGTGATGGAACTGGACAATTCCAGTAATCAGAAATTCTAACAGCAATTTGAGCTTAGAGTTCCTTCACTTTCTAATCAAAGAATACATGCTATTGTATGCAATTACAAAAGAGAATACTTACCCTCCAGACCTCTTGTGAAATATCCCCAATTACTGTTTGTCAAATTATTGTGACATGCTAACAGTGTCTTATTACTGGAAACTGATTTCTGGAAAGCTCTGTGTTTGACAAAAAATGGAATTGCACAGAAAATTGTTAATTGTGTTTGCAGGAGTCCAGAATACAGTCTTCTAAGTGTTTTTGACATACAAGAATAAAAATAAAACTGTACTGGAACTTAGAGTGTGTAAGAGCAATTGCTGCTTCTTCTGTCTGCAAAGAACTTCCTGCAGTAATGTCAGAAAACTCTCCCTTGCGTGCTACTCATGCAGCATCCATGTCTCTCTGTATGGATCTATATAGGTATATCTGTGTATACACATGTGCCTACATGTCTCTTACTTAACTTGCAGTTTGGGGAAGTGTTGTTGCCTCCTATTAATTTCTAAGTCCATTTAATACAGCTTCTGTTTCTCTTGAGAGTTGGGCTTGTGCAGTTGCTCTTTCATCTCTTCCTCTCTTTGGCTTTTCTGGCAGACGTGCAATTGGATTTATTCTGGGATTAGTAGCATCTCTTCAGATACATAGCTCATCATCATTTTAAAACTTAATTCAGTGTACAAATACTTGATAAAATGATGTTTCTATAAGAGGAGTGGAAAATAAGGACATTTGGGTAAATTAATAAATGAAATATACTTCTGTATTTAATGTTGAAGGGCATAAGAGCCCATTGTAGCAATGGGGACCGACATAGTAGGTCTATTTAAATAAAGACCTCTTGTAGTCTGTCTTCCTTCAAGGATATTGTTCTGTATGGACCAATTCCATCATTACGGTAACGAAGTGTCTCATCACCAGCGTTTCTTTTATCCAGCCTGTATAATACATTGTGTTTCCAAAGGATTTTTAATTGTTTTATAATAACATTGTATTTACCTTGACCAAAGTTTAGAAAAATGTTTCTGTTCAATGTTAGCTCTCATTTTTCTTAAAATGAAAGCATGGCACATTTAATATTTAATAGCTAATTTGTGGTAACCAAGCACCAAAGACAGACTGTTCATTTTAAAAAGAAACATTTTTTACTTCAAAATAGAAGTGATTATAATCCTGAGCCACAGTCAGCTTTAGGTATTTTTGAGGCATTAAGGCTTTCTCAGTAATTTATTTAGTGAAATGTTTTCCTTTCTGAAAGCAGACTGTAGAAGTAAGTGTGGTTCCTTTGAAAAATTACTTAATCAATAAATGCCTGACCAGAAAAAGCTGCACTAATGCTAGATTATATTTGCTGAGATGTTTTTGTTGCCTTCATCTTATGGGATTTTAAATTGGGCACTTTGTTAGAGGGTCAGACAGAATTACAGACGCTTTGAGTGATGGAGGAATTATTTCCATAGGGTTTATATGAGGTGCCTTGCAGACATCAGGTGTAAGATGACACTGTACTTGGGTTTTTTTGTGCTAGACAATGAATATATTTAATAATGACAGGTCGTCGCAAATAGACCAACATGGGGACTGAGGTTATGTGCTTCCAGTACCCATAATATACTTGGGAAAGTAAACAAAGGAGTTAATCTTAGAGGACAAACACTAAAGCACCATTAACACTAGATATGCTGATTTCTCATAATGTATAAAGAAAGTTAGTCTCTGATAATTGACAGCTGACTAAATCTGAAGAAGCTAAGAAAATACAGGCAGGTGATAGTATGTGTGTTGATCACTTTTTTTGAATCCAGCTTGTCTTCTATGAACTCTGGTATTTAACTCTTTTCAGTGCAATCAGAAACTATCTTTACTATGGAAGCTCTGGTTTGACATGTATGTGGAATTAAATTAGATTTATTTTGTCAAATAATTGTTGTTGGTCATCTTTCTTGATTAAACTTAGGAAGTATGGATTTGTGTCATCTTCTGTTCCCTCTGTTGTCCAGTGAAATATATATTTTTTGCATGGTTCCTCAGTATTAAGTCTTGCTTACAGGTAAAAGTAGTAGAGTATCTTTTGCAGGTAGACTTAAAAATAAGCAGTTTCTTGGTTTAGTTCCTTTGTAAATATCTACCATAAACCCCATTTATTGTATTAAGATTGTGTTTCTGTGGTTATGTCAGAGCTGTGGCTGATTTTATTAAATTGGAAAGTGAATAGAGCAAAGGATGTAACCAATCCAGTCAGCAGTACTAGCTTCCTTACAGATCGGTAGGGCTTGAGTGGTGGCTGATTGTATGGTACTTATAAAATCATAGAATAACCAGGTTGGAAGAGACCCACTGGATCATCAAGTGCAATCATTCCTATCAAACACTAAACCATGCCCCTCAGTGCCTCGTCCACCCATCTTTTAAACACCTCCAGGGAAGGTGACTCAACCACCTCCCTGGGCAGCCTCTGCCAGTGCCCAATGACCCTTTCTGTGAAATTTTTTTTTGTAATGTCCAGCCTAAATCTCCCCTGGCAGAGCTTGAGGCCATTCCCTCTCGTCCTGTCCCCTGTCACTTGGGAGAAGAGGCCAGCATCCTCCTCTCCACAACCTCCTTTCAGGTAGTTGTAGAGAGCAATGAGGTCTCCCCTCAGCCTCCACTTCTCCAGGCTAAACACCCCCAGCTCTCTCAGCCGCTCCTCACAAGGCCTGTTCTCCAGCCCCTTCACCAGCTTCGTTGCTCTTCTCTGGACTCGCTCCAGAGCCTCAACATCCTTCTTGTGGTGAGGGGCCCAGAACTGAACACAGTACTCGAGGTGCGGTCTCACCAGTGCCGAGTACAGAGGGAGAATAACCTCCCTGGACCTGCTGGTCACGCCGTTTCTGATACAAGCCAAGATGCCACTGGCCTTCTTGGCCACCTGGGCATATTGCTGGCTCATGTTCAGTCACACATTATGATGTGATGTACTCCAGCAAACCATTTAAAAAGTTAGTGTTGCACTAATTAACATTCAGAAGGTCAGGAAATGTCTGATAAAAAGCTGAACTTTTTGGTACTACTTTAAAAAGCTGTGTCTAAAACCCAGTTTTAAAGGACAATACTTAGATGTTTGGGTATTATCAGATAACTGTATATCTTAACTCTTAGTAGTCTGCGTTACATACAGACACTGATGTTTTGGTCATAAACTGTTTCTTAAGTTCTGTGCTGTTATCCTGTTTGACAGCATATTACTATGATATTTTATAGTGTTTTAATATTGCGCTTTGTCTGGAGACAGCGCAAGCAGTTAAATGCTAAGAAAATACTTAATTACTTGCAGTGTGCTGTTAAATGTACATATGTGCCATTTCATGGTGTAGAAGCTGGTGGTTTTAAACCTTTTAGGGATTGCAGTAACTGCATTCCTGTAGTATATCTTAAGTTGGCTTCTTCTAGCTGCCAGTAGTTGAATGATTTGCAAAAATGTGTTGTACAGGCTGTGGACTAACAGGGTTCTGATATATTATTTTTTTTAACCTGAATGGAACATTGTGTTTTAATTTGAGTGCTTTTGTGGATATTCCTTTGTCAAGCAGCGTCAGTCTGAGTAGTGTAGGAAACCTACAGTTCTATCTTTCTGTTCCAGATAGAGCAGCTTGCATTTCAGAGAGACTGCTGTTGCTCCCTCATCCTTCTTGTCTTTACATGAGTGGATTTTGCTGTACCTTCGCCTTTTAACATTTCATTTGTTCATGTGCTTAAACTGGATGTTGTGCCCTCCCACCTCAAATCATATTTACTGTGTGTTTAAAGGGCAAAAGCTTGTTTCAAGAAGTGGGATTCCTTCCCACTCCACCTGGTGGCTGTGTTTAGTGGGATTAATCCAGCTAGTGGGGTTGCAATCTGTGTGGATGTATGGGAGGCTACAGGTTTGAGACAGGAGAGGATGGCGAAACCCAGTAAAAGGCACAAATCTTTGGTTTGATTTGTTGTGGACAGAAGGGCTTGTGCTGATGTGATAGAGGATGCAACTGAACTTGCACCTTGAATCCTGTGTTCAGTTCTGGGCCCCTCACCACAAGAAGGATGTTGAGGCTCTGGAGCGAGTCCAGAGAAGAGCAACGAAGCTGGTGAAGGGGCTGGAGAACAAATCATACGAGTAGCAGCTGAGAGAGCTGGGGGTGTTTAGCCTGGAGAAGAGGAGGCTGAGAGGAGACCTTATTGCTCTCTATAACTACCTGAAAGGAGGTTGTGGAGAGGAGGGTGCTGGCCTCTTCTCCCAAGTGACAGGGGACAGGACGAGAGGGAATGGCCTCAAGCTCTGCCAGGGGAGGTTCAGGCTGGACATAAGAAAAAAAATTTTCACAGAAAGGGTCATTGGGCACTGGCAGAGGCTGCCCAGGGAGGTGGTTGAGTCACCTTCCTTGGAGGTGTTTAAAAGACGGGTGGACGAGGTGCTGAGGGACATGGTTTAGTGTTTGATAGGAATGGTTGGACTCGATGATCCAGTGGGACCTTTCCAACCTAGTGATTCTTTGATTCTATGAAGTGTATGCCCGCACAAGGAGCATTACTTACTGTTTTCAGACTGAGCCTCAGTGAGTGAATACTCACCGTCTTGGGTTTGCAGAGGCTAGACTGGATGATTCAATGGCCATTTCTATCTCTAAATTCCTCTATACGTAGAAGGCAATACTGTGTGTAAGATGCACTAAAGCACTGTTGTTCATATTTACCATTTCCTTGGGTGTAGGCCAGTTGCATTCCGTGTAATGGATATTGCCATATTGAAATACAAAGGTCATGGACTATGGGAGTCACGATAACATTTGACAATATGCCAGCACACACGATAGTGACCTGGAGGTCTTCTTGGAGGTCTGAATCAAAATCCTCAGAAGACAGGTTAATGATGAGGAATGATCTTCATTGTGAAGGGTTGCTCTGTGAACCTGATCACCCACCCACAAGGGAGAATTACTTTCAATGGAGAGGATGTAATGTAGGTGCTCTGTAGGGTTCTGGTCTGGAACCATTCTGAAAAACAGAGTGCTAGTGCTTGCTCGGCATCTCTGGAGGTTTAAGAAGTCATACAGAGGTGATGAGTAAGGTTTTGTTATGGTGCCGATAGATGTCTTGGCCAGGTGTCCTCATTTTTCAAAGGTTTGTTATCCACCCTGTATCTTTTGAAAAGACAGGAGGCACCACAGGGTGACTTGGTCCCAGTAATTTGCTGTTACTTAGTTACATCTCCTTTCCATTGTTCAGAAAAAGAGATAAAGGCAAACTAATGATTCGATTACTCTGATTTTAAGCCTTTCTTATTCAGATGGTATCAATTTCTCTCATAGCATTTTAAGTTGTGTTTATACACTGCGTATTGATTTTAGAGCACACTTTAAAATATTACTGTGTTAGAATACTTGCTTAACTGTAGGAAAAAAAAAGTTTGGAGTTTGTGCAGACTGCAGGTATGGAGGAATGATGTGAAAGCAGCAGCCAGTGGGGTTTGAATTACAGCGCCTGCTTGGAGTTTGTGTGGCCATTGAATCTTGATCCCCACCCAGTTGTTATGTTAACAAATGGCCTGGAAATATGCTGGCTGATTTTTTTTTTTTTTATAGTGTGTTGTGTTTTTTTTTTTTTTTCATTCCCCTTCCTCTGTCTGGCTGCACATGAGGCAATACTTAAAAGTGCATGGTATGTTGCTTTTAGTGGATCAGTTGTTTCAGGGTCTGTTCTGCTGTCCTCAGTGCAAGGTTGCTTTCAAAACAGATTTATCCAAACAAGACGGTTTAAAAAATAATATTTAAAATGTTACTTTTTCCTTCCTCTGAGTCTGTTTTCCAGTTAATGTGTGTTCTTGTTCTGTGTCAGTCCACCAGAAGAATGGCATAGTGCAGCAGGATGGTGGTAATGATCATGATGTTGGTGTTACAGCCTGTGTTTCAGGGGTTCCAAAGGAGCACCCAGTGCCCCAGCACTGACTAAGATAAGCCGTGAGTGTGAGAAATGGCTGAGAGTAGGCTAAAACTATGGTTCGATCTTCAGGTATGAGTGTACGGGGTGTTAAGGTGGCAGCATCAGATGCAGGGTTAGGGCTGCTGTACCGCTCTGTACCTCCCGGACTAGTAGAGTGCAAGCCCACCTGTGTAAGCCCTGCAGATTATGGAGTGCTTAACAAGGAAATTATTCCCAACCTTACCCAAAATCAGCTCTCTGAAACAGTGAATGATACAAGGTTTTTTTAATAGACCATTGCATGATTTGCTACGCTCTCTATGAAATGAAATTTGCAAGGTATGAAGCACTATCAGTCTGATGATAACAGATGATTGCCATTAAGAGTATAAATTTTGATGTGATATTTAATGGAGTAGAATTAATTGCCTCTCAGTACTAAAGGTAATGCCTAAACTACTTAATTGTTCAACTCTTTTTTTCTGTAGTCATTTTGGATTAGATTTGGGTTGAATTTATTTTTTTTTAAATGGAAGGGTGAGCAGGGGGAGGCCTAAAGCTTGAAGGAAGACTGCACAGTTTGTGCATCTTAATGTGAATTATTAGATAGCTTCAAAACCAGATTTGAAGATCTGTTAAACGTAAAGGCTAGTGTGTGAGGAAGCAATGTTAGTGTATGTTCCTTTTATGTCTGCAGAAGAACTTGCTGGTTTTCTCATTTTAATTCAAATAACCCTTCTCTTCAATGTCATCAAGTGTGTAACAGCAACATAATCTTTATTAACAGTAAATTTATCAGCAAAGCTTCCCACATAGATCCAGTAATGCGAGGCAAGATGTCGTCTTCTCTGCCCTTCTTGCCTGCATTTTTTAATGATCATAGGTACGCCATAAAAAGTAGATTTGGTTAAGATTGTGGGTCTGATGTCATTAAGTGAAAGCTGATGGGGTTTTTAATGTATTATGGAAATCTGATTTGATGGGAACATTCCCTGTGCTTTTACCTAAGTGCTATTTAGAGTTAAGAAAAATAGATAACAAAAATGGATGCTTACTTTGATTAGTCAATAAAGCAGTTCTTGTCTAAGAATAATGATGCAAAATGAAAGTAGAGCCAAGCGCAAAAAATGTTTTGTCTACTCTATTGGCAGCTTAAAATTACAAAACGTAGCTTTAGAACACTTTGATGTTACTGTTCTTCCCTATTCCAGTCCCAAAGAACACGCTCACCAGCTAGCATCAGGCTGTTAAAATTGTCTAACCGAGACTCAGAATTCGCTGAAGACATGGTTGCACAAGTTGGCAAGCTCATGAGAAGCCGAGTGCCGTTTCCACACAGGAAAACTGAGGGTAAAAGCTGTGGAATTTGATGGTGGTGATGGATTTCCAACTCAAACTGTCTTGACAGTATTTCTTTAAAAATACAGTCAAAATTTCCTTTCAGTCCACTTAATTTATGAAGCATAATTCGTAACTACCAAATACTAAACTATGATACGTTTTTTCAATAATTATCCTTGATTTTCTCTGATGTATCATTGACTCTTGTGATGAGCATTTTTAATAACTGAGGGTGAATATGACTCTTTAAATTATTAAGCTTCTGCCTTCTGAGGCTTTTAAGCATGTTTATTCTGTATTTATGTAACTACTTTTAATACAATCATGATCGTTTTGTTAAAATGATCCAGTGAGGTACGCTTTATAGTCATAAGCACAAGGTAAATCCTGTGTGGCCAGACTGGTTGTGTTGTGTAGATTGTTTAGTGAACAGGCAAAATGCTCTGTTTTCTTGAGGTCTGTTGGCAGCTGCTTAGAAGTATTTATTAGTGCTCACAAGAAACTAGGGAACGCCAGCTTTGAAGAAGATCAACAGACGCTGTTTGCTGTTGACACAACAGTACAAAAAAAAAAAAAGGGGGCAACTCCCTTGCTCTAAGGTGTAGGAGACTTTATGATTTGCAGTTTGTCTTCAGAAATTGCATGGTCATAACTAAAATTAACAAGTTGACATTACAGCTCTTTGCCCAACACTGCCAAACACTGGAAAATGTTTATGTTCAGTTTTATTATTCTGGAAAATATTGGGGTTTTGATCTTGCACAGATATGAGGAAATTTAGCAAGTATGTTGTTTCGGATTTAGAAAAAGGAAGGTACCACAAACCTGTAACAGATGATAGTAACCTTGATTAACAAAGGATTAATAAGCATGTATCTTCTTGAATGTAGAGCTTTTTGTGTCATTCCTCTAGACTCCTAACTAGGTTTGCTAAACTGCCTTAGGCACACACCTGTCAGATTTCTCTTGCATTTGCTTCAGCTTTGACAGAGCGTAATCTCAGATGTGATAACAAATGCATAGAAGGATCTTATTTCCATCCAGCTTCATCTGAAACCTGAGATGTGAGAAAGACTTGGGAATGTATACAAAGAATAAATTTTTCTCTTAACATGCTTATGATCCATGTGGACTGATTGTAAGATCCAAACAGATGCTGCTTTGCAGCAGAATAATAATCCACTGTGATTTTAGGACATGACACTATTCTGCGTGTTAATTGATATCTGTTTTTAGTACTTAAGAAGGGTAAAATAGTGAGTGAGAGGGGCCAGAAGGAGGATGTTTGCTTTTGATTCCTTTCACACAAATATTGGGTGTGGGTATAGTAGTATGTAGGGGGGTAGCCGTATCATCTGAGAGTCTCTTATCTGCTGCTGTATGTGAGCAGGAAAAATAAGATGGGATTTGGCTGCAGCCTGCAGCATCATGGAATTTGAGATATGGTTGAATCTGAAAGAGATTTTGGGAATATATTGGCAAGTTGTCCGGATTATCTGCAGTTAAAAGGATACAGATTTGATGGTATCATGATAATTGAGATACTAGCTGGTAGCTGATATTTATTCAGTGGAGTACTGTCAAGAGATTGACACCATAATGACCTTTTCTTTTAGATGAAGAATAACCTGTGTGGTTACAGGGGTTTTTTATGCCACTAGATACTATATAATGTTTTTTAACTGTTTCAGCAGGAAGTCATAATTTTAGTGAAAATTGTTTACTTCCTGCAAAAGAAGGAGGGCTGAAGGCTTAAATTACTCTGAAGTTGTTTTTGGCACTTACCCTTGAAATGTGAAAAATTATTTCTATTTTAAAATAGTGTTACGATTATTACTTACAAGAATGCTGATATGATTGCTAGGAAACGGTATATGCTTTATTAGCGTTGATGCAGCATGCTATAGAAATCTAGATAAAAGGACTCTACAGCAGCACAAATCTTCACATCTCGTGCTTGCTCAAAGAGAATTATCAGCATCGCCCTTGCTAAAAGTTTTATAGGAGTTATTTTTGCTATCATCTCTTCTATTAGCAAATATAATTTGTTAACCTGCTTTTCTTCTTACTGAATTTTTTAATAATTTTTCAAAGATTTCTCCTGAAAAGTATAGTTTCTTTTTGTAATAGCAGGCTACAATGTTAGAAGATTCCAATATTTATCAAGGCAGATGTACAGTGGCTGTGTTCTTCAGCTGAACAAGTGCATAGTTCACTTAAACACAATTTAATGCAGTGAGTGGGCTTGCTAGGGTTTTCTAGAGTCTGACACAGTGTTTTTTCAGGAGGGGATGCTATTGTGATGTAGGGGTCGAACACATGGCTGTGCAGCCTCTTCCCGCTGACGCAGCCTTAACAGAAGAGCAACAGCCATGCTGGTCTGGTGGAGAGCTCTACCAGTATTCAACTTTGTTGGTGTTTTACACTTATTAGTCAAGCTGCTCTGTTGTGGATTTCTTCAGAAATTCGTGGATTTACATTTACAAATGCTATACCTTTACAAAGTGTGAGTGTTTGCCCAGCTTGCTTACCAGCACAGATGTCTTGTGGTGTTAAGGGTAGCGGTCAAATTGCTAACATGATTCTAAGCCTTTTTTGGGATTTGTGCCCTTGATATTAAATGATTGCAAATGGTACTTTTATAGTCTTTACCTGGCATATCTTTATTCTATACCAAGTGGTAGGGGCGACTTCAGCATTAGGGTTAACTCCAAGTTGAAGACTGGCAGGAGGAGGACAGTAAGGTTTTATAAATTCAGGTGCTTACTGGCTGGAAGTTGATAGAAGACCTGAGTCCAAGGGGTTAATTATTTTTTCTAACACCTTGTCTGTCCTGAAGGACTTCTCATAGGTTAAAGTTGGCTGCCAGCCATGTGCAACACCATCATCTTATCTGCCCCTGGTCAGTGATTTTCAGCTTCCAGTACCTGCTGCTAATTGCTCTCACTGAGGTATTTTTAAGGTAGCTTGTGTACATGTATGCTAAATTGCCAAGGCAGTTTGTGAGATCATATATTTGGAAACCCGTGGCAGTACAGAAGTGCAGCAGTGTTCTGTTTATAGAACTGGGTCAGCAAATGTACCTTAAGTCTGACCTCCAAGAAGACACTCTTTGCAGGTACAGGTCAACAGTTTCTGTTCTGTAGAGGGTTATATGTGGATTCATGTACAGTATGATGAAAAGGGTGACATATTGCAGTGGCAGTTCAGCTACAGTCCAGAATATGTCAAGAAGAAAAAGCTGCTTGGTTTCTCTTGTGGAGATAGAGGTGAATGTATTGGAATAAAATTCCTGAATTCAAAGGATAATTTTAATTAAAAGGAGGCAAGTCAAGAAGATAAAGATTATGGATTTTGTTATGCTCAGAAGTATTACTTTTGGTAGCAGAAATAGCATCACAGGGCAAGAGAAATTACTGTCTTAGATTAAAAAAAAATATGTAACTAAGCCTTGTTCTTTCAGACTTGTAGATCTCTGACTGTAAACCATAACAGCATATATTCAAACTGGAGAGTTTTATATCCCAGTTCTTTCTAAGTGTATAGACATCTGTGGGTGATTCATCGTTGCCACTTCTGACTGGCGTGTGTCGCTGAGCTGCCTTGTTAGGATGGGGTGCAGTTCACATCGTGTTTGACACACTCCTTGTGTCCCTTGGCAGGCTGCTTTGCATCTCTTCCCTTTGTCAGTGATTTTCTTTTTGTGCTCAGAAGGCTTGTGATCTTTTGAGGACTGTTTGAGCAGGTGGTTTTCCACATTATGAAGATTAGCAGTTAAAGCAGCTCATAGTATTTGAAGATGGTGTGTTCCGTGATGTAATGAGATGTGTTCTTGGTCTGAGCAGGGAATTAATGGCTCGTAATTTGTAGCTAATACAGAATGAAGCAAGTGCATGCCAAATGTAGGAGGCTGAGTGTTGCCATTTAATTAAGGAGAAACTAGTGAAATCGGGGTTAAAAGCCCTGAACATGCTGATTATTATTGCAAAACAGTGAACTGATAATGTCCGTATTGGAGACAGAAAAAGCTCAAAATAGCGTATACAATATCTTTGTGCAGTTTGCAGTGTTTGTAGGTGACAGCATGGGCAGACTCATTCCATAATTTTCAGCTATCCTGTCTGCTACCTATATATTCACAGGAAAAAGTTCAGGGAGAATTTGACTTCTCTCAGCAGTTCAGAGACTTAGTGGGGTTTTTTGTTTTGTTTTCCTTTGAAATTGTATTTTCAATTGTGTTTTAAAAACAGTAATGATCAGACACTGTCTACATTACAAAATTTATCTTCCAAGATTTTAGTATTTGAAGCTTGACTATTAAATTCTGAAAATATCAAAATATCAATACTGAGAAAGAGAACTCTTGCAGATACTAACAAGAAAATGAAAAATGAGAACTATAATTTATTTGTTCATTTGTCCTTGAGGCCTATGTCAAGAAAAAAATCTCGTGGGTTTCTTAGGAAAATGTTCTTCCTTGGTAAGTTTTCCTGTGCAAAGATGGATTCGTATGACTATGTGTTTTTGTTCAAGAATTTTTTGAGATGTTCTGCAGGGAAATGGCACTTTTTTAAAAGCAGCTGAGTATGAAAAGCTATTTATGTTTAAGAGATGCTGAAATACCAGCTGAAGAGCTTAAGTTGCTGGCTCTGACGTGTGTGTGTCTGTAGGAGAATTTAGGCACAAATTATGAAGTCAGCATTATCAGTGCAGTTGGTTTTAAAGGTTTACGAATAACAAAATGCTTAAACTGATTAAAGATAGTGCAGCTGTTTAAATCATTTGTATATGATGAGAGTATCCCAGCATTTACATGACTGAAAGACGAGACGCTTGGCACTGTTTTCTCTGTATTTTCTTTGGTTCAGATTCTTGTTATTCACAATGCATTTCTTTGATTGGAGTTCATGTTATAAAATGCTGCAAAAATTTCTTTAGCAGGTGTCATTGTAGGACTTCATGTTGATCTCTACAGGTTCATTACTTTTTTGTGTTTGAAGAAAATTGCTTGTTTTTTTAAAAGTGTTGGAAAGCATTAAGTGACTTTGGCATAGTCTGTGTAGTGACAAATTAACCAGGAGGGTAATACTCAAGATCTACACATGCACGTATTTAATACAATACGTGAATTGCTTGAGCCAGCTATAACTAGTCTATAACTCTGGCTTCATTGCGTATTTTTTTCTCTCATCCATAGTTCTGTTTTCCTTGTGCATCTTAACTTTGTTTTCAATTCTAAACTGAATTAAGAAACAGTATTTGAATCTGAAATTCCTGACCTGTAACAGGTAAAATCTGCAGTGTGGTGGAGTGCATACAGGATAAAACTGACAGGAGCTTAAGAAGCCCTGAACTATGTCCTTTTTTTTTCTGCATGGAAAAAATAGAGGAAGAAAAAATTAACATTTTTGAGAAGTGACAATAGAAAGACATGGTAGGTTTTCTTTCTTTTCCTGCATGTCTGCTTCCTGCATATGAACTGAATCTTTTTTTATAGAATCATGTAAGTTTTGCTTCCTGAATGGGGTTTGCTGCTTCAGGGTATGTAGAACTAAATGAATGATTGTGTATTCAAATATGGTCGTGTTTGATGCATAGGTAATGCCCTTTTTCAAGATACTTTTGAGATGATCTGCAGGGAAATGACACTTTAAGAAAGTAGATAAGTAGGAAAAGCTATTTATGTTTCATAGATCCCTAAATATAGGGACTGGAGAGCTCATAATTTAAAGTATCATGGAAAGAGCACCATACCACCATGCTACTCGTAAATAAAAATCTAATATCTTTTAAATCTCATTTTACAAAGAATCAGATCTGATAGCATGACAGGTGACGTATTTGTTATCCTCCTCGTTTCTGAATTATTCTTCCAAGCACAATCTAATAAAACTCTGAACAACATTGTCCAAATTTTCTGTAGTGTGTTATACAGAGATCACTAAAACAGACACCTTACAAAGCCTATGCAGAAGGATTTGTTCCTTTTTTGTCAGTGGGAGAGATTAGGATTCTAACAATTTTCTCTAGAGGAGACTTGTGGATTCCTCTCATAGTCTGCATGAGCTTTCAAATCGATGTCTTGATTTAGCCTTTGCCTTGGCACCCGCGCTGGTACAGTTGCCCGTGCTGGTAGCTCTGAGGCAGTGAAAGCTTGCAGCTACCTTGGGTTTAGGATGATGTGGCTTAAAAAACTGGCGCACCAGACTGGGCCAAGAAGCATGGATTTGGAAAGCACTGCTGCTGGGCTGGGCTTTATGTTTGTGCCCTGTTGGGATTAAAAATGCTTTTCCTTTCTTTGAAAGCTCCTGTACCGGCTTAGCCTTCCTTGTTTGCGTCTTCAGCGTATCCAGCCAGAGCTGCAGGCCTGGTTCTGTGTTTGACCTGACAGCCTTTTTTCCTTATAGCAACAAATCAGTGTCCATTTCATGCCTTAGACGTGTCGTTTGCCTGGGTTTCATATGCTGGATGGGTACTGCCCAAACTTTATTCTTTTTGCATGAAAGCGTGACCATGGTGATGCCTAATGTAGTTTTTGGTATTACTTCCTCCGTTTTGTTTATTCTTTTTTGTAACAGTGAATTTATCTATTATTTTTGTTAACTTATCTGTATTTGTCACCTATTATTCATTTAACTTCTGCTGTGGTGGTTATAGTGTGCAATGTTTTCAAACAGCATCTGTGCATCCCTTGCATGCATAGACTCGCCTGCCTTCCATCCTTGGAGTAGAAGGACTGCAAAATGCTGAGCACATAGAAGGAATGACTATGCCTGTTTGGATGAGGCAGAGCAGGCAAATAATCATATATCTGTTTTGGAATATTTTGGAAAAACTCTAGGTATTTTAAAATTACATTTCTCAGAACTTGTCTAACACAAAATGGAAGGCCCAATTCATTCGCTGTCCGCTGCTGGTTTTATTTCTTTATGATCAGAGATTCGGTTCTTTGCATTCGGGATAGAAATTGTTAATTGAAGGCATGAAAGCGTGCTGAAGGTAGTTAGGGATGAGTTGTATGCTGAAGTTATCGTAATTCATAACAATTTCTTATTTGCCTGTGCATTTTGGAAGCACTTATTTGCAAACCTGGCTCACAGTAAATTGCAGTTCATTTTTATACACAATTTTAGAGACTATGTGCTTTTAAAATGTCATTTAAGCATTCTTGGTGATGCTTCTCAGATTATAAATAGGAAATGTTTAAATACCATTCTGCTCATCAGGTTTGAGTGAGTTGATTTCTGATGCTGTGCTAGATTACATGTTTTATACGGATGTATATACAATACATTACATGTGTTTGTGAATATGAAGTTCTTGTATTCGGTTATTGTAAAACCAAATTCACTGCTTCCAAAATTATCTGTGTCTTCAGACAACAGGTTATTACAAAATAAACCAGTGTACAGCTCTTTTAAGATGAATGAGTGTGCCTTTTAGGTATTGCATTGCAGGAGATCATAACAGAGAGGGTAATTTGATTGTATATATACAGAAAGAGCAACCTTTTTATGTAATAGAAGCGTATAAGACTACGTCCCTTGGCTGTTGTCACGAGGTGGTGCATATATGCATGTTCCTTACAGCACTATTATTCAAGATTTAAGTGATTGTAATTTTTTTTGCCTTCTAAAACTGGACTTGTTTCTGTACAAAGTTTTGATACAGTTTAGGTATTCATTTTAAATGTTAGTATATTGAAACTTCCCCAAGTGCCTTCCTATAGATGTGATAATTTATTGCTTTCGAAAAATCTTTCCTACTTTATTCTGATTTATACGTCCTGGTTCTCTCGAAGATATAAATATGGAACAATTCCTCAATACTGTATTTTAATTTTAGAATGGTTTTCTGCTGATATTTTTAAAGGATCAAATGATTTCTGTGTCTTTTATTTGTATGCTTATTTGTCACTTCCGTAACAGCATGTGGAATAATTGAGTTACCCAAGTTTCTAAACTTGTTTGGATCTTCATTTGCATTTGGTAGAGGTATTTACAAATATCCAGAAATTTGCCAGACTTAATGTAGTGCAGGAAGTACTGACAAAATAGCACAGTGAAATGTTTCCTGCAAGGGTTTTATATACAAACCATTTCTTCTGGCATGGGACAGCTGTTGCAGCTTTACCAAAACAGCTGCATCTAGATCTGTTGGCAGTCAAATGTCTGTGACTGTAGAGTTACAGTAATGCATGTGAAGTGATCTCAGATAGTAGTTGTTATTTTCAAGATTCATAGTGATAACTGCTTTTGTGCCACTTGGGAGAGGATGAGGATGGTGTTTCCTTCCTACTGTGAAGGGTGATTTTTCTTGTGACCAACTGATTGATCAACCCTTTTACAGGGTTGGATGATAATTCTTCAAGTTCTCCAAGCTCGTTTTTATGAGTATTTGTAAAGATATTTGCAGATCAGTGGCACCTGCAAATAGCTGTATTTATTATAGCACATCTTCTGTACACCAGCTGCTTTGCTTTTGCATAAACCAGACTCCTTGGGATGCAGCCCTGTTCTTCCACGCTCATTAGAAATTCTTCTGCCATGTTGTAGTTATTTTATTGTCTGTTGTTGTTTGGCTTATGAGTTAGTGTTAATACGAAATCTGGAAATAGAAACTGAAAAGCTTTAAACACTGTTCAAACCCAGGACTAAAAACATTGTAAAAGCTGTGCACAGATATAATTGCATTCTGAATATACACTTTGAATCTGTGTGTTTTAATGACTCCTAAAAGGAAAGATTTATTGGGTTATAGAGAATTGCTTATTTTATTTTTGCTTTTGGATTAACTAGTGTACTTGTTTTTCAGAATGTATGAAAACATGTCCACAATGGTGTATTTAAAGGAAGAGAAGTTGGAGAAGCTTACTCAAGATGAAATCATTGCCAAAACTAAGCAAGTGATTAACGGACTAGAGGCACTGAGGAATGAACACAATTCAATTTTACAGAGCTTACTTGAAACACTGAAATGTCTGAAGAAAGATGATGAAACTAATCTGGTTGAAGAAAAATCAAACATGATTCGAAAGTCACTGGAGTCACTGGAGCTTGGCCTTAGTGAAGCACAGGTAAAACTGCAGTAGAAGTAATGCATTTCAGACTTGTAATGCCCTAACATTTGCCTTACTGAACATTAGTAATGTGCTGGGATATGTATGTTTTTACTGTATGTTAAGGGAAAGGGCTGGTGTAATTAATAGAGGTAGACACTGTCCGTCTTGCTGTGTTACAGAACTAATTATGTATTGAGTATTAAAGCGCTGAAGCTCATAACTGAACTCCACTTCAGTGAGACAGCTGCTATTTTCAGTTTAGACTTTTCCACAGCATTAGGCAGGTAATGTTAGAGCAGCTCAAGAACTGAGCATTGGCATTTTAACTCTGAATTAGTGCATAGGGAGGTATCACAGACACACAAGTAAATGAATTTGCTCCACCATTTGAGCTCTACCATAATCTTACATTCGTGTTTGTATTCCCTTGATTCTGACATTCTTTCTAGTAGCTCATGATGCTCCTGGGGCTTAAGAATCTCTAATGTTTGTTGAACTTATCACTAAGCCAAAATTGAATCTAGAAACACCTTAAAGTTAAGAATTGGGTATTGATACAGAACCTGAACGGCTTTCACTAATGTGTTAAAGAAAGGACTCCGAGCTAATTTCTGTGAATTGTCTCAGTTGGTGAAGGTATCATCTGCAGAGGATGAGTGAAAAGATGCTATTTAGGCTATTTTGTATAAGGTCAAAAACCTGGAACGATGCGATGTGGCACAGTCATCAGTATAAAATGCTGAAGTGCTTGCACAGGAGTTTAAAATGCCAGTGAGCTAGCTCTGTATTAATGGGCTTCATATTGGTCTATAACTGTGCTCAGTCTGGATTGGGTTGTGATTGTTTGGTTGAGAAGTTGTGTGCATTGGATCATGGTGAATTGGGACCTGAAAGAATGAACAAGTGTGAGTTACCAGGCATGGGAATGTAAAACCCCTCAACATTCAGGTACAGACTGTTGGGCCTTAGTATATTGTATGAGATTTGATCCCTCCTATTGGAAGAAAATACTAGAAGATACATGGAATAAAATTACAATAGTTGAGTTACCTTTAATGGGTGTTTGTAGAAGATCTGTGAATGAACGAGTACCTTCTCCTAACGTGGACGTGATATTGGAACTCTGAAAATGTAGTTCTCATTCTTGCTTTATTGGATTCAGCAGCCTCAGTTGCAAATGTTGCTGCAGCGTTTGCCCCATAAGGTGTTTTGTGAACTGTCATTGTGAGGAGCCGAGAAGTCTGCACCCACTGCCTTTGTCAGGAAAGCAATTACACTTCAAACTATTGCTCTCAGAGCTGATGAGACTACTCTTCCTGCATGCTTTGGGTTGCAACAAAGTAGTAATCTTTTTGATTTGCAGTATTTAAGTTAAGATATGAAAATATTGCATAGATGTGTTTGTGACATGGATGTAGGTCTGATGATGCGTTATTTGCATGAAATTGAAACTGACTTTGCTAAAGAAGAAATTAAGCTTTTTCTTTCAGTTAATAAGATTACAAAGCATTTTAGTTTGTCATTGTAGCTTGTACAATGTTGTTTGAATATCCTGAACCTGTTATCGCAACTTTCCTGAATTTACTTTCTGATGTTACAGTTGCTACTGTTGAATAAGCCAGGTAATTTAAATTATTCATAGAGTCATAGAATTGCTTTGTTGGAAAAGACATTTGAGGTCGTTGAGTACAGCCGTATCTGTCCACTAGCATGTTCCAGTACCTGACAACCCCTTCGGTGAAGAAATCCTTCCTTGTCTAATCTGAACCTCCCCTGGTGCAACTTGAGGCCATTTCCTCTTGTCCTCTTGTCCTGTCACTTGGGAGAAGAGATCAGCACCCAGCCTGCTACAAATTCCTCTCAGATAGCTGCAGACAGGGATAATGTTTCCCCTCAGCCTCCTCTTCCCCAAGCCAAACATCGTCAGTTCCCTCTCATAAGGCTTGTTCTCCAGCCTCTTCAGAAATTATATCTGGAGTTTTTCCTGCCTTTTTAGGAAAAGGTAATTTCTAAAAACTTTTTGAAACCTGAAATTTCAGCTAAGGACATGATCCGCTTTCCATGAAATATTTAGTTTAAGAACACATCAAGGTAACTTTCTTTTAAAGAAACATGAAATCGAGGAGATTAAATGCAAATTATTTGGGGATGTCAAACTAATCTAAAAGAAGATTTTATTATCACCAGTGACCCATTCATACAATGTGTGCTTTCTGAGATTGTTGTCAGCTATTCTACAACTGAGTATCGGTGGGAGATTACATGAACAGTGAAGAGAGAATATCTTCTGTATGTAGTGTTTGGCTTTCACTTAACAAGCTCTTTTTCATATAACTTTGCTTATTTAAAAAACCCAATCCAAATAGACTGCTTTTATGGCTGTTCTGTTTTTTATTCTTAATGTGATTGTTTAAACCCATTGAAAGTCTGCACACTCAAGCTTGTGTACATATATGTAAAGTGCTTATGTGAATTGTGTGCTCAGTGACACATTTAGATCTCAGTAGTATGATTGTCCCTTTAAGTTTTACCGTTATGCTGAGATGTTCATACTGTAAGCATATATATGAATCTTCTCTCTGAAAGCTATTGAATTAGAACTCCGTATTAGGTTATTTTTGTGATGCTTTAGCATAGAAGTATTACTGCTCTGTTTCAAGTTAGTGAACAAGCATTTCCATTTCAGCAATCTAAATCCTAGTTCATATTCTTTGTGTATTTAAGATTATATGTAGTCTTCAGGGAATTTTAGAATCATTAAGGTTGGGAAGGACCTTTAAGATCAAGTCCAGCCATCAAAACAGTTTCACTTCCAGTAGCATGATGGAAAACAATCATTAGTGAAGAGCTCCCCTAGTTTAATTCTGGCTGTACAAAGGTAAAGTTGAGAGGAAAAGTGAGAACCAGATATATAAAGAAGAGGAATCTGCATGTTTTCTAGCCATCACAGCCTTAAATAATAGAAGGCTTCTATATTAAATACAGAACTGCATTTTAGAGGAAGTATATCATGTGACATCTTCTGCTTTTTAGGTAATGATGGCCTTGTCAAATCACTTAAATGCAGTGGAATCAGAGAAGCAGAAATTGCGTGCTCAGGTTCGCCGACTATGCCAGGAGAATCAGTGGCTACGGGATGAACTAGCCAATACACAACAGAAACTACAGAAAAGTGAGCAGTCTGTGGCTCAGCTGGAGGAAGAGAAGAAACATCTAGAATTCATGAATCAATTAAAAAAATATGACGATGATATTTCACCATCAGTAAGTAGCCATATGGTAAAAAGCACCTTACTTTTACATGTGCTGTAATCTACTTAGTTACCAAGAAGTGACAGATAAAAGCTTTTTATTTTTCTCTAACAGGAACTTGTCATTAAAATGCTTGTACCAGTGTCACATAGTTTGCAGAAAGATTAAGAGTTTAGTTCATTCTTATTTTGAAACAGCAAATGTTTTACTGCCTGAAGATAATAAAATACATGTGAGAGTTAAAATCCATAAATGCTTGCTATCATATGAGCTTAAAAAAGTATGAAGAAGTGAACTTCAACTGAAGAATTTCCTTTTGTAAATTGAACAGTTAAGGTTAACTGGGAAATGTAAACTATCAGAGATTTCAAATACATAGGGGACTTGGCTTATTTTGACTGCAAGAAAAATATTTAATTTTTGTTTAGTAAAATCAATGTGTAAATTTTGTATCTGTTGAGAATTTACACTAGGGTAGGATGTTATTGAATCCCCTTTCATGACCTCCTGCCAGACATTGTGCTCATCTGCACGTTTTCAGTCGAGTTTAGCTGGCTCATTGCGTTACATATTCTGAGTATCAGAGAGAAAATAGGTAATATCTTAATTTACAAAAGTAACATCACTTAAAAAGACTTCCAAATTATTTGTCCTTCTTGTTATCCTTTTATTTTATTTTAAGTAAGATGGCACTGTAGAGAAGTGTTCAGACTTTCTCATCTGTGTCTTGGAAGGAACAGTTTTTCATAACTAATTATTTCTGCAGCATAGTGATTGAAAATGTATGAAGTTTAGTCATGCTTAATGGACTACTTGACTAGATCCTTCATAACATATTGTGAGTAGTGAGACTTATTTTGGTCAGTTGCACACAAAATTTTGGCACTGCTGCAAGAGTTGCTATTTGTGGCTGAATATTGCCAGTGAAACCTGTTTAGAAAAGTGGCAGGAGGAGGGAATATTGGGATTTTGATCTGCTAACAGTTGAACTGTAATCTGCAGATGGCCTAAATAGCACCATTATTTGAAGTTTAGTTGGCAAGTAGAGTCAAAGTAAGCAAAGCATCTTTACAGTTTTGCTAGCCATGTGGACAGTCTCTGTTGTTAGCCTTTGAAAATGGTCAGTTGTATATACACAGTATGAGGTTGGAATCAATACGCTTATAATTATGAACTCCCCATCTGAGATCTAGTCCTGTCAATCTGCTGTTTTTGCAGAGCACCCACACTGCCACCATTGAACTTGAATGCCAGCAGCAGCAGTTGCCTTTTTCTCATCCCTGGAAAAAGATGGTGGACAGAGAGCCAGAAAAATAGGAATGTGTTCTGCTCCTGGGTTTTTCTCCTTACTGAGATTAACATTTCTGAGAACTTCAACTATTTATATTGTGTAGACTCCACATTTAAGAAGCAGGACCAAGGGATGATTTGTTTCTTTATTTTACATGATTGTGGAATTTGGAATGATATCAGATGTTTAAAATGAATATACACTGATGGATTATGCAGAAATTTATATGTTACTGTATGGAGACTCTTGGAGCTGGACATCCTTCCAAGTGTTTTATTTTGGTTTTGAACCTTACAGGTCATGATTTCAAAATCTCTTATTTGTTTAGAAGTTTAGTACTCATAAACTGAGATGACAGAATTAAAGTTGCTAGTGCAGCTTTATTCTCCTTCAGGAGATGGATCTCCTTATTCTTTTTCCCGTGCTAATTTATAACTGGATTCTTCACTAAAAACGTAACTGTGAGCAATTCTGTATTCAGTATCATTCAGTCTTCACTGGCTACTTTCGGTAGGTGTAACGTCTCTGTAAGAATAGCAAATGTGTTCTTGTGTGCTTAAATTGATACTGAAATCTAGGAGACCTGATTTCTATTCCTGGCTCTTCTGAAGGTGTCCTGTATTGTTTTGGGACAGAGTATGTAAATATATTTGAATGCAAGACCTTTGTTAAACTTCTAAGAGAAATGTTATTCTTGGCAATTCCTAAGTTCTTGATGTTTTCTTTTAACATTACTGATAAGTGGAGTATCCCATTATGCCTTTCATTTAAGTGTAACAATTTGTTTGGGTTTGGTGTTGTTTTATAGGAGGATAAAGATACAGATTCCACCAAGGAGCCTTTGGATGACTTATTTCCCAATGATGAAGATGACCAAGGACAAGGAAGTAAGTGCACTGTAAATTACAATGTTGGTGTATTTCTGCAATGTAGAATATAAAGATGCTTTTTACAAAAATGAGTCTGTGCTTGGGGTCTTCTGGGGCACAGTGGAGTAGCGACTGTCTCTGCTAGAATAAGAAAAACAGTCATTGATATACATTGTCTGCAATTGATGTGTAGAGAACCGGGGCCTAGGTTTTTAAAGAGAGTTTACTAGCTGTTTTAAAGTTCTTATGACTCACTTTAGGTCAAAATTGGTCCCATGGTCTTTCCTGTGGGTCTCAGGCTGGAACAGGTTCCTTCACTGAGGCAGATTCCGAAACATTGAAACTTTTTGATGATCTACTCGGGTGGTGAATTCTGTTAATGACCTTTTATAATGATCTGATTTAACATTTTGGAGCAGGTTTCAGCCTGATGTCTTTCTCATATAATCTTTTGTCCTTTGCCAAGATTGTCTACCGCAGTTTCACCACTCATTCTAGAAGTGTTGTTTTCAGGTCAGGACTGATGAATATGCAGTGAAGTTTGAGGTAGAGGCTTGGTAGGATGATGGAAAGAAGCCATTAACAAAGCCTTGTTTAGTGAAATATTGTGGGTTTTGCCTGGATATGAAGCTGTTATCATATAATGTGGTGTGCTAGGAGTATAATGGTTCTTAGCAGACAATTGACTTCAGAAAAAAAAAAAATGTTTAAATGTTTGTTACCACCTTTGAAATGAGCAGGGTTTTGCTTTACCTTTATGGACACTTACACAAGATGCACTGCATGCTTGATAGCATGGCAATGCTGTCTGTAGTCAGCCGTGGAAGGAAGACCTGAAGAGTTTAGAATTAGGTTAGTGTTGCCCGTAAACGCCATCCTGAGGTCATCCTTCCTTCCTTGTAATTTTTTAGTAGGAAGGTTGAATGGCAAAGCTGTTTATATACCTGCATGGTCCATCTACCTTAGTTCACTTCACAAAAGACAGAGTTGCTTTAGTAAGCAGTGATTGTGAGTGCAGGCTTGGAATTACAATTCCACTGGCATAAAAAGGCTCCCACTTGCTCTGAGAGTGTTTTTTTGCGTAATAGAAGAAAATCAGGCTTGTGGCTGGAGCCCTTATCCACTACGTTGTCTAGAATTTAATGAAAAAGTGTAAGAGGTAATTTTCTCAGTCTTCCTAGAAATCTCCCAGGGGAAGAGAAAAGAGGTAGAAGATCTTAGGGGAGGGGATGGGAGGGTGGGGAATTTCCACAACCAGAGGTTAGGAGCTACTGGAAAAAAAAGTGGTGAAGCCTGAGGGTTAGCAAGTAAAACCTAAAGGATAACACTGGCTTTCATATGTCAGTGCGTTTTGTCTTGCAACTTTTAGTAGTGGCATCCAAGGTGTTTTAATCCAAAGTGTGTAATAAGTATTCCAAGTGATAGCAAGGGGAAACAAAAAAAATCATCTGTGTGTTTAGAGAAGGAGAATAATGGAAAAAAGGACAAATTGTTGGAGCTTTTCTGCAAGTATTTGGCTTGTCTATGCCTTTCCATAGGGAAATACCAGTATTTGTAAGTACAAAATTATGATAAAATCTTGAGAATTGTTAATGATTTGCTGAGCTGAAAAGGTTTCCTCCTTTCTTCATTGTTTTGTTATGTTTGGCCCTTTGAGCTAATAGAGGTTTAAAATAATATTTATACAATACTGGACAGAGTATGGAGATTAAAACCATATTTTCACTGTCGCTGTTTAAGACATCATGACTGCTGTGAATTACGTTCTAGTACTGACACTTTATTTTGAAGAAATAAAATCAACTCAGTCTCATTTTGTATCATTGAGCAGTAATGTTAGATGTTTTAGTTACAGTCATCTTTTAAACCACTTGAAATCTTGTGGATTTCTTTCAGTTCAACAGCAGCATAGCAGTGCAGCAGCTGCTGCCCAGCAAGGTGGCTATGAAATTCCAGCAAGATTAAGGACCCTTCATAATCTTGTCATTCAGTACGCTTCCCAAGGCAGATATGAGGTTGCTGTACCTCTCTGTAAACAAGCTCTTGAAGATCTGGAGAAGACTTCGGGTCATGATCATCCTGACGTTGCCACTATGTTGAACATACTTGCTTTGGTGTACAGGTTTGTATGTTGACTTAGATAAGTATCAGTTAAGTAAATAGTTACTATTTGGCTATTACCTGTTAATGTTCAGGCTAGTATTTGTTTACTGTTGTATTTTCCATTCTCTGTTTTTTATAAAAAAACTCAAGAGAGTCCTGTTATGGTTACAAGTCTTACTGTATTAAAAGTCAAACAAGTTGCTGTGGTTTTGCCTATGCCTTTGTTTTGGGAGTGAAGCTGTTTTTATTACTTTCTTTTTAATCTAGTGAGAGGGGATGTCTTGATTTATGGTCTAGACATATAAATTTGACAGTTGTGTAAAAGTAGTACATGTTTGTCCCCAACCAGCAAATTACTTTGCAATTACTGGCTTCAGGTTTTGGTTTCTGATTTCTGAATGTATTATCAATTACTTTTTTATACTAGCATCTTTAGGCCGATACTGAAGTTAGCTTCATTTTTATAACTTTCTTTTCTGAATCCTCAGTATTAATTATGCCTCTTTAAAATTTAGAGACCAGAACAAATACAAAGATGCAGCAAATCTCCTGAATGATGCCCTGGCTATCCGTGAAAAGACTTTGGGCAAAGATCATCCAGCGGTTTGTATACATGCAATGTCATATTTTTGTTGTGTTTTTCACTGAATTTTTTTCAACTTATTTTAATATTAAACTCAACAGGGAAATTTTTAAGACCTGGCTTATCTCTAAATGGTACAGGTAGGAGACCACAACATAACACTCTTCGTCTTCTCTTAAATATTTAATGTACCTCTTGAGCATTATATTCAATACTGTTTCACCACAAATGACTTGCGTATACTTGATTTGGGATTGCATGGATTTTCTATGGGAAATTAATTTGTGAAGAAAGATTTCAAGTTGCTTATTCAATCACTTTATTGAACTTAGGTTGAAGGTGTACTTCTGATTTGTTTTACTCGTGCTTGTAAATGAAACATGAATCAAGCTTTTGAACTTAGTGCTTAAATTTAATGTGATGTATCACTTCATGTAGCCTGTGTGAAGCAGGGCAGCTCTGAGTATAGATTTGAGAGGCAATTGCGTAAGAGAAGAACAAATTTTATTTCCACAAATGAAACAAAAGTATTTAATGATTTGGGGTGTTTCCTTTCCTCATTTGTGTATGCGTGCATTCAAGAGCAATAATTTCTTCATTTACAAACTTCAAGAGGTCTCCTCATGCATGGAAAATTTAAAAACAGCAGTGCACTGAGATGTGTGCATTTGTTCAGGTATTTGTATCAGAAAATTCTAGTGTAATTAATGTTTCTCTCCTGTTGACAGGTGGCAGCAACTCTGAACAATCTTGCAGTACTATACGGTAAACGAGGAAAGTACAAAGAAGCTGAACCGTTGTGCAAGAGAGCTCTGGAAATCAGAGAAAAGGTATGACCAAAAGAATACAGCATCTTGGTGTGGATTTTTGAGGGAGTAGTAGGGTTAAACACTTGTTTTAAGTTTTGCCTGGGTAGATATGCTAGATAAACCACAGGATTAGCGATGCCCTAGTAGCTTGCAGTGTCTGAAATTCCAAAGAGTAGTAGATTCCAGCAGTCCTACAGAGCTGCTAGAGCACTCTGGGTATATTCTAAATTGTGTATTTTGTAATTAACCTCCCTTATCTTTTTCTTTCCCCTTTGATAGTTAAGTAATCTTTGATTTGATAAGGTCATTGAAATGAAACATTATAATGATGAATGAATAATGAAACATCATTAAAATTTTTAAGTTGATTATGTGGAAATTTATTCTGTTCCATGAGACGGAATGCCTCCGTCTTCAGGCTTCTTTATATAATACACTACATGTAATGTTATTATACTACTTAGATTATTCCTGTTATCAATTGTTCTTCAGCATTCTCAGTTTGAAATAGAATTGAGTGATTTTTATATCTTTCGGATGCAAATTTTGCTTTTGTGATCCTCTCATGCATTTCTAAATCCTGATATGATAACTGGAGAATGTTTTAATGCAAGATGTTTTATTTTCAGGTCCTGGGGAAAGATCACCCTGATGTTGCAAAACAGTTAAATAACTTGGCTTTACTATGCCAGAACCAGGGTAAATATGAGGAGGTTGAATATTACTATCAGAGGGCACTGGATATTTACCAGACTAAGCTGGGACCAGATGATCCAAATGTTGCTAAAACAAAGAATAACCTGGTAAGCCTTTTATAAAATAAATCTAAGAAAAAGCAAAATTTTCTGATTAAATGAAATGCACCTTTACTCAGCATGTATTGTATTTATTATTTATCAAGCTTCATAAATCAGTGTGCTGATGTCTTTTGGGTGTATTTTGCTTTTAGGCATCCTGCTATCTAAAACAGGGCAAATTTAAGCAAGCAGAAACTTTATACAAAGAGATTCTTACTCGTGCTCATGAACGGGAATTTGGCTCTGTAGACGGTAAGAAGATTGGTCCCTTGCATTTAATCTGTGTTTCATTTTTGTAGTTATTATGAAATAAAATCTGCAGGAAGTTAGTTGCATCCTGATTAAATTATTGTCTGTTTGAGGTAGAGATGCATTCAAGTACTTTCATGATAAGAAAGTGTTTAGGTACAGCAGTAAGATTAGATTCAAAAGGAGAGTTTTTCTTACGTGAGGTAGACTTGGTAGGTTTATGTTGTATGGATTATATTTCTGGCATCATTTATCTTATGCCCAACCAAAACTAATTTTGGTGTTTTTATAGGGTCAGAAAAATCTATTTCCCCTTTCCAGCCAGAAGAAGAAGTCAGTGCAGGTTTTTTAATGATATAATAAATACATTGTTAATATGAGTCTGCCTTTAATACATTTAAAGAAGTTGTGTGTTATGCTGTACATTGAATTGAAATGCATTTTATCAACTATAAATCAGTATGGAATTTCCATTGCATTCCCTGATAGTAGCATATGCACCACCTAGTACATATGAAAAACCGCTGTTATGATAAAAGGAATTAATGCATATTTTCTAGCACAGATCTAAATGCATGATAAAGCGATAGAAAGCGATGATAGCATACACTGACTTGGAAGCTTCTCGGAAGTACCTGTTTCTACGTTCAGATAAGAAAAGGAGAGAATTGTAAAATTATGAAAGGGAGATGCATGTGTTATTTACCTGCTTCTTGTAGTATAGATAGTAAGCTTTTTGTCGTGGCAATAGTCTAATACTCTCGTTCACAGCTTCATTTCACAAGAGTGAAAATCAAAGAATGAATAGTTTGTAGTTTTGTACTTCTATAACATATTTTCTTCTGTTCCATTAGATGAAAATAAGCCTATTTGGATGCATGCAGAAGAGAGAGAAGAATGCAAAGTAAGGCCCTTGTCATAAATCTTTTTTTGGAGCTCTTACTATTTAAGTTACAAATCGTTTACATTTTTTCAATGTTACTTTTGTTTTAGGGAAAGCAAAAAGATGGCACATCTTTTGGAGAATATGGTGGCTGGTACAAAGCTTGCAAAGTTGATAGGTGGGTAATTTCTTTAGAGAACCAACAAGATGACAGTACCCAGTATTCAGAAATGTCAGATTAAAGCGTGTTTAAAAATGAAACCAAACCAGCTGCTTCCTTAGGCTATAAAAACTATAGTATTGAAAATTCAGTCCCCAGGACTGAGTTTCAGGAACAGAGTAGCAATTTTCAAATCTCAGGGCTACTTCTAATCTAGGCTGGTTGGATCTAGTAAATGATATAAAAATTCACTGCTTGTGCTTGGCAGTCCTTCGTATGGAAGCAGAGGTCACCATTCTTTCTTTTTATACTGTTAGTTGGCACATGTGTTCTCCTTGCCCTAGCAAGACCTCTGAAGAGGGCCAAAAGCAAAAACAAGACTGTACAAATAACTGAGCCTTGAGTTTTCTTGCTGGCACAAGAAACAAAGTTAGACTCTCAGAATTCAGCATTATTTGAGTTTCTAAAGTATGAAGAATATAGTTTTATGTGAATGAAAACATGTACCTTAAAATGGAAGAAGAGAAACAAGGACTTCAGATTGTATTATACTTTACAGAATCATAGAATGGTTTGGATTGGAAGGGACCTTAAAGGTGATCCAGTCCCAACCCCCTGCCACAGACAGGGACACCTTCCACAGGATCAGGTTGCTCAAAGCCTCATCCAGCCTAGTCTTGAACACCTCCAGGGATGAGGCATCTGCGACTTCTCTGGGCCACCTGTTCCAGTGCCTCATCACTCTCACAGTAAAAAACTTCTTCCTAACATCTAATCTAAATCTCCCCTCTTTCAGCTTAAAACTGTTCCCCCTCGTCCTATTGCTGCACTCCCTAATAAAGAGCCACTCTCCAGCTTTCTTGTAGCCCCCTTTAAGTACTGGAAGGCTGCTATGAGGTCTCCTCTCTAGGCTAAACGAGCCAAACTCTCTCACCATGTTCTGTTTGCTTTAATTTTGTTCTTTAACTGCCTTTATTTTAATGCACAGGTGGTACAATGTAAGAAAACTTCTGCATCTGGTACCGATAGTGTTCAGTGCGTTTTTTTCAGCATTTAATTCTTGTATTTAACAAGCCACAGGACCTTTGTACTATTGAAATCTGCTCATTTCTCTCCGTTATGAACTCTGGGTGCAATGCATTTTGTTGGTTTGTTTTTCATGTACTAGTTCATTCTAATGCATGAGAAAATCTTTTCTGTGCTGTTACTGGAGCAAAACAGTGTGACTGAGCTAATTCTTGTGCCACTGAAACAAAAATGTCTTGTTGGAGTGTGAGACTTGTTAACAGAATGTGCAATGTATTTCTGCTTTTGTTGTTCAAGTATAGTTTGAATGCACAGAAACTGCAAATAGGAACTAAGTCAAAGCTGATGAAAAGAACTGGTAATTTGTTTTGTGACTAACACATTGCACAGTAATAGTCACTGAATGCACGAGTAGGCATATTTTCTGGAAGCTTCGTATTTGTTCTGTTGGACATGCTCAAATTGAGCTCAATTTTTGCCTTGAGACGCATCTGAGAAATGTGAGGATATAGCACTCCAGTTTTCGCTTGAGTGGATCTAGAGGCTTAACTTCCAGTTTCAGAGCTGTTGACTAATCAGTGTGAGCTGTTAATGCACATTGAAAGTGGTTAACAGATTTTTCCATGTACATGAAGTACAGTATAGTACATTTCAAGAAAGACACTAAGTAATTACAAAAAATGTAATATTAAGTTTTTATTAGTTTGACTTGGGAAGTGTTTAGTGTGCATATATGTATACTCTTCTTTTTTTTTTTCCTTCAAATAGTCCAACAGTAACAACTACCTTAAAGAACCTTGGGGCACTTTACAGACGACAGGGCAAATTTGAAGCTGCTGAAACATTAGAAGAGGCAGCAATGAGATCTCGTAAACAGGCAAGTATGAAAATTTGCCTTTTGATATTTCTGCATTGTGGATGGGAGGATCTTGCTATTAGAGAAATCTCTTTTAGAGTCCCAGTTTAATCAGCTTACATCTGGCTTGCCAGTGCCACTGGAAGAAACTGTTCTTTGTCTCCATTTTCCATGGAGCCTGCTGGAGGCTCACTGCTGCTACTTTATTTTTATTGAACATGCTTCAGGTTTTCATTCATGCGTCGTGTACCACGTGCATCATTACACCATAATATATAACACTACACACAGCACTAGATTTGGGCACATAGGAGACAATGCTGTCTTACTACCTTCCTATTCTAGGGCATTAAAGTAATGGAGGACAGACAGGGTTAATGCCTGTCCCCCCCCCCACCCTGGTGTGGTAAAGCATCAGTCCTCCACAGCTCTGTCTCCTTCACACGTCTTTTGTTTGCTTTAGCTGCTGGGATCTATATGCTAGATTCTTGAAGACCAGTGAAGTTCTTTGTTCTTCATGCTTTTCGTGTTCTGTGCTGCTAAAGGGCTTGGTGCAAAAGCCATCTTGAGTCCATGCTTCTCCGCTGTCTGAGTGCTCTCACCACTTTTCTGCACCGCACAGCCACATGGAAGTGGAAACACATGATTATTGTGTGTTGGCTTCGTGCTTCTTTGTGTGTAGGATTCCATTAGAGAGGGCTGTTCCCTTCATTTAGTGGAAAGCAGCTATATGGGAACCAAGAACCCGATTTCTCCATGCCACTAGGACAACTTTAATTCTTATTCATACACCTTAATCTTAAGTAGAACTTTGGCATGATTTCCAGTTTCTGCATTGCAGTAGACTTCATGGATTTGTCACACAGATCCTCTGCTGCATTTGTTGCACAGTGAAAGAATATTATCTTATGTATCTGATGGTGCTCATCTCTTCCTGTCAGCTAACACCGTTTACGATGTGGAGTCAGTTTATTATAAAGGAAACAAAACTGAAAATAAGTATGATGGTTACTTTCTAATTTCTGTATTAAAGGTTTTGCCTTTGTTTTTAGTGCAAGGTTTTCATAAAAGGTATTTTAGCACTTTTAAAGATGTTTAAAGGATTGTAAATAATTTAAAGCTAGTCTATGGGCATTCTTTAACACAAAGTGAACATAGTTTATCTACTGTATATATAGTCTGTTCTATTATAAGCTTGTTTGCTATTTTATTTCTTTCTGAAAAATGAATTATACAACTGTGCCAAGTATTGTATGTCAGTATTTTTAAATAACACAGCCTGTGTCTTAGTTATTAGATATTCAGACACCTGCACTGTTCTTTCCAAAGATGGGTGAATACTGCACCATTTGATAGGTGGAAAACCAAGAACTGCACAGACTGTTCATGATCTATAAATTGCTTACATGTTAAGCTTCTGGCCAAATGACTTCAGGTAAGTGATCTGAACACCGTGAGGCTTTCACAAGTGATAGGGAAGGAGGAAAAGAATGGCCCGTCACTGAACTCTCCAGCTACCAGACTGTCTGTCCACTTCATGCTCTGTTGATTCCTGCAATGTATAAAGGGCAGCTCAACTGCCCATTGAAAGTGGAATCGGGGTGTTGGTGTATGGGTCGGTGTCACTTCCTTCTTGATAGGATTATTGTGTGTAAGTTGTAGATTAATACAGCTTGTAATAAAATAAAACCTTTTCCCTTTTTATCTAATTCTCAGGGTCTTGACAATGTTCATAAACAGAGAGTCGCTGAAGTGCTGAATGACCCTGAGAGCACAGAAAAAAGGCGAAGCCGAGAAAGCCTCAATGTTGATGTGGTAAAGTACGAGAGCGGTCCTGATGGAGGCGAGGAAGTGAGTATGAGCGTAGAATGGAATGGGGTAAGTACAGTACACAGTTTAAGAAGATAGCCTAGATAAATTATCACCATATCAAATATGGTTGTCCATTCACCAGCCTATCATGTTTTCAGTAGTTGATCTACTTTGTATTTTCTAATTGTGCAGAATCAATTAAGAAATTAAGAATAACATGTTGGGTTTCATAATATAATGTAAAAAAATAATATTTAAAAAATTTAAATTATCTTTTCTGTTGTTGTCCTGAATGGTGATATTTCTTCCAAGAATCTCAAGCAGTTGTATTTAACTCTCTCGAGTTGTTTAATGCTGATTGAGTGTCCTGGTTGTGGTCTGACATACAGTTGCTTGTCAGTCATTTCTTTTTGCTGGTGGAAGTATTCTGGCAGTTAACTTACTTTTGCTTTTGTCCTTCTAAATGCCACATTTGCCCATATTTTAAATGCTTCTTTGAAAATACTGCATCTGTTGGAGTCACAAAGAGTGCTGCAGAGATTTATTAAGTGTTAGCATTTTTAGAGTAAGTTAAATCGACCAGTCCAACAATAAATAACTCCAATCTCCTCCCTACCCAACTTGTTAGAGAAAAGAACATAACTTTTCAAGCTGCTATATACAGTTCATTTTAAGAGGAAGTACCTTCACTTAACAATGTGATAGTAACTTCACATTTCTTACGTGAAATGTTAATATCACTTTTCCATATTAGAATTTGACTGCAATCAGGGCTTGTTCCCCTTTGTTTTCTGTGTTTGGGCTTTACTGTGTAACACTGTTGTAAAGTAAAACCACGTATATAACTTGATGACATATGCATTTTTCTAAACATTGTTTTCCTTTATTTGAAAGACAGTGCAACCTTTCTGTTACTGTTCTGCCTTTTGTAGTTGTTTGCTTCTGTCACCAGCCTTTCTGTGCTTTATCCCATTGCTCGCAACGGGATGTATATTGTACTGTTAACTAACTCCTAGCTGCAATTCTGCTGAAAATATTCTCTTAGATTACAATAGTGGTGTTGCCTACTTTTGCTTTATGGGAGGGGTAGTAGCCTACTTTGCAATATCGAGTGTTCTGAAGCTTCATTTCTCTTACAATAGCAATCTTTTTATTTTCTTCTCTTTATTTTTTTTTTAGCCACATGAGACAAAGTCTAGCATTACAAAGAAAACTTGATAAACACAAACTGCTTTAGTCCATTAGTCTTAAAGGATAATGTTCTTTCCATCTTTGCTTTTGTCTCTTTATTTTTGTTTTCTTGGCATTGGTGTTCAGTGCCAAGACAGTCAATCAGCATCTATTGTGAATAACACTGCGTCATTAATAAAGCCAAAGTAAGGCTGGATAACTCTTTTTTTTTTTTTAATTCTCAATTTGCCTATTCAGCATTAGAACTGTGTACTGTACTCCTCGCTTAATTTTTGCTGTACTTTGCATGACTATATATTCTAAATGGATTAATTTTTTGTGTTATTGACATTACTTAAACAAGCATGCAGGTTTGGGATTGAAAAGGCCTTCTGGAAAAGCAACAGAGGCAGTATTTCTAGGTCAATACTTGAATCAAACTCAATGATAAAATTTGTTGATCTGAAAACTAAATTTTGACCTCTCAAGGCAAACACAAATCTCATTCTTAGTGTGCTGAAGTGGCATTGCTTCATTCTTACCTTTGCTATTTCTTTTTTTCTGCTCTTCAGAGAAGCAATTTATGTAAAACGTGTAATACAAAAGTGGGCAACTCTCTCTCCCTTTACCCTGCTAGTGTTTTTATCTCAGTGTTGTTCTTCCCTCTGCTTTATATTCTGTAGGTAGTTTTTTTTTTTACCCTCTCATTCCCTCCAGACAAAATATTCTAATTCATAAAGTATAGTAGAATTTTTTTATCAGGCAGATAATTCTGTGTGCAGATCCTGGAGAAAGCCTCACTTTTTCCTTTAAATTCCTCTGAAGTGCTCAAGCTGACTCATGTTCTTGGCTGTCAGAAAATAGGTGGCATGTGTAAAGCAGCAAACTTTATTGAAAAAATTTTGTTGGAAGATTTATTGTATTAAGTGACTTCCATATGGAATGTAATCCCTGTTAGGCATTGTATGCTTTGATGTAGTGTCTTACATTCCTGCAAAAGGAACTGAAATATCTATTGAAGTAAATCAGTCACTATTAAAAAAGACGTGCTCAGTGAAGTTGTGTAGTGTATATTTAAGTTAACAAAAGATGCTTGAAAATGCAGATAAATACTTTGTCTTGAAAATTCAGGGTAGAAATCCCAAGGTTTTTATACCTTATTATGTTTGTATATAAAAAATTACAGTGGGGATCAATAATTGGCATTTTCATAAATTGTTCTAGCAGTCAGTTGGAAGACAGATGAATCGTCGTGGTTTGATACTCTTTAATTTAAGACAATGCTTTAATTTAAGACAATGCAAGGAAGTATATTTTAATATTTTTAACTGTATGTCTCCAAAGACAAGCTTTTGGGCACCTGAATCCACTTTCAGGTGTGAAATAAAAGTATTTTCACTGTGAAGGAGTGACTGATAAGAGTTGGTCTTTGTTTAGTGAGAAGTGTCAGACAGACAGAGCAGCATTACAGCCGACAGCTGCTGAGTACAGGAGATGATGATGGTGGAGAGGTGTAAGCAAAAGTAATAATGCAATTCTCATTCCTAGTGCCATAAAAACTGGCAGTTAATATTTCCTATGGAAATGGATCTCTCCGTGAGGTTTTTTTGTTTACACTGAATTGAGAAATTTTTTTGTTATCCTGAACTCCTATTTTAAAGGTGTTTTATTAATCGTGTAATCAGTGTTTAACTTGGAAGTTTAATGCTTGTCTAGTTATTCCTAATATGCCAGTTAACACAGTAAAAGTTAATTCTCTGTACTTACCAGATTTGTCTTGCCTTTCTTCTTTGGAACATTTGCTACTATGGGTCACAGATTTAAGACCATAGGAATAATTAGCCCTTTCACTGATCTAATAGTTCTAATTGGAATTCAGACTTATTCAGTCCTGCAAAGCTGCAGACTGTTTTAAAAAGTGTGAGTAATATATGCCATTTAGTTTGAAACATAAATTCTCACTTAGATTTTGAAGTTCTAATCACTTGGTAGCAAGGCATTTTGCCATTTCCAAGAACAATTTTAATTGCTGTTCATTCCAGTTGCTATAAGTAAAGGCTCTCAAAAGCAGTATCTTAAGACTCTAAGTAATGGTCTCTGTGCTTACACTGAGAATGGAAAGCATTTAGATCCACCATAGCTTATATTTGAAGGCGGATTCCTTTAGCTGTCTCACTGCATTGGGGACAGTACGAAAGTTTCCGCCTGGATAACATACGCACACACAGATACGTTCTAAAAAATAGTCATGAGACTGAATTGACACGGATCACTTGGGTTCGAATTCCTTGCAGGAATAAACAGAATTTTGTCTGGAGGTGAGGGGAAGATTTCTGCCTTCTTGCAGTTTTGTTTTAAGGAAAATTCCTGACAGAAGTTAAAGCTGAAATGAATGCACCTTGCTCTCTTCCTTTCTTCTGTTGTTTCCTCCTCCCCCCCTTTTATTTTTGCATTATATCAGCTGAGAAAAAAAGCTCTTTGTTTAAAAAGTGTAATGCTAAAGCCATCCCTTCTTAAAGGTGTTCTGTATTTTGTAGAAATTCAAACTTAAAGAAGTCACGCATTCTGCTAATGGCAGGGGCCTGCACTTTGTACTTAAGGCCAGTCCACATCCTGACTCTGGAAGTAAATGGTTTTGAATGTGACCTAGAAATACTGTAAACGTAACTGTTCGAAATTGAAAACTGTTGATTTTTTCCCAACAGTTTCATTCAGTTTTTCTCTCTCCATTTCTGACAGGCCTAGATGCCTTTTGTGATTCTTATACTGTCTCCTGCATGACGGGCGTGCACCATCTTCAAGCTTTAACTTCTTTCTTCAGTACTGACTGCTGTGTTTTAGCAACCCCCTTAAGATTCTTGTCAGAGCTACACTTCCCTGTAAACTGGCCATTCCTTCAGTGCTGGTGTCTTTTTTTTGGTTTTTCTATTTCTGTACATGTGTAGCTTTGCCAGATATGTATCTAGTGATACAAAATGTTACTACAACCATTTGCTGTGTAATACATTAGTTAAAAAAAAGAGAAGTAACAATGAACTTTATAAGTAGCTGCTCACTATGGAAAAAGGTAGTTAAAAGTATCACACCAAGGTATTATTGAAATGGCATGATGGTGATCTTTACAGGAGAAAATCAAACCAAAACCCATAAGAGTAAGGCATGTTCTCCAAGTGCTTTAAATTGTATTTAGAAACCTATTACACGGTTAACATCAATATGAAACTCTAGATGTCTTCACATATTATTCTAAAGTAGCATTGCTGTTTAGTCTTTGTGTGAGATTTTGGCAATTATGCTTTTCTCTACTAATCTTGGTGTTCAGTGATTTGTGTATTTGTCTTTCTAACTTCTAATAAACTCACTCCAACTCAGGTGTCTGTCTGCTTGGTAGTATGTTACTTTCTTCTTTTTCAATTCTACTTTCATAACCACCTACAGTTTCTATGAAGTAGGAATTGGTCACTTCTAATCTTACTAAACTGTTGGGTTTCAAGACTAAAACTTTTGAAAATAGAATTGTGGTCAGTTGGAAGCTTCTTTGGATCAGCACAGCAGTATAAAACATGAATGCAACGTGTGAAAAGCTAGACATCATCACAGAGTTTTATAGTTTCTTTGGTGTCAGTTAAAATTAAGTACAGGAATTTAACATGTTTCTGATCAGAAATAGTTTTGTTTAAGGATTTTAGGTTTAATTAAATATGTTTGCAAGTAATGTAGATGTCTAGAAAAAATAAACCAGTATTTTTTTCTGAGACTGATGGAATGCTTTTGCTTGGGGCTTGTACTCTTTTAACCACAGTGCACTCATGAGATGTTAACGTGGTGATGGTGAATTCTTTGACTGCTGTGGTGGGGCTTTGTTAATTGTTATGAATCATGGCTTGAGCATGTCTTCACATTTCAAAAATCCTTATTACAATTTGGAAAGAACCATTTTGGTTTGGAAAAAATATAGCTATATGGTGCTGTGTATTTAGGTAATTGTACCAAGTATATATTAGTAGCAATAAATACATTTTTCATCAGTGAAATATTGTTGAACCAGATTTGGGGGAGGGCAATAAACTCTTGCAGTTTCACATTTGTTCAATTTTTTTCAGGATGGCACTGGATCTTTAAAACGCAGTGGTTCCTTTAGCAAACTTCGTGCTTCCATTAGACGCAGCAGTGAGAAGCTGGTTAGAAAGCTGAAGGGAGGAAGTTCACGAGACAGTGAACCAAAGAATCCAGGGTAATTATCTGTTCTTAGCTGTGCTGGTGTGCCCTTGTTCTGTGCCCCTGCTGTAGCCTAGTGCAGTACCTAGGGCAGTGCTATCTTCTCTGCTTAGCTAACTGCATATCATATAAATTTATAGCTTAAAGAAAACCAAAATAAGAAGTGATTTCTTAAACTTAAAATGAAAGTTCTGTAACATCTGAGGAATTGTATTTGCTTTTTTACAGTTTTTTTCCCTTTTTACTGCTTTAGTCACTTGAAGAATAGAGAAGCCTCATAGAATTGTTGATGTTAGTTACCTGCAAAATTTTCCTTTTCACACAGCAGTGAAGAATAATAAACTACTGACTTTTACAATAAAAGCTTGAATACAGCAAATGCACAAGTAACATTCTTGATATAGCTTAATATCTTGACATGTTCTTAATATAGCTTTATATATTGCTGTGGGTATAAAGAGACTTATTGACTTGAGCCCTTCTCAGTTTCTATTTTGTGAAAACCCAAGTTTCAGAGAGAGAGGAAAATGTTAAACCTAATTCTGCATCTCATTAATGTTTTGGCCTCAGTGAAGTCAGTGGCAACAAATTTTAAGGAATCATACTTCTCACACTTTCTAATTTATCATGTGATTATGGATTTGGAAGTATGTAATGTTAAGACATTCATCTTCCCTTGGCTGTTGCAGAGAAGTTCATGTTAAAGTGCACTATTGTTTTTTGTAGCAATTTTGAGTGTTCCCACTCTCCCCAAACATAAATGCTATCAGTCTTGCAGGTTTTTTTCCCCTGGCTGTAGAAAACTGGAACTCATTTAGTATGACAACATGAATTTGAACTTATGCTTTAAAACAGTTAAGTTAATCCAAGTTCTCTAATTTCTGATGGAGCAACTGGATCTATGAGTAATATAGTAGATGATGATTATAATACCAGAGACAGTGATCTAGAGGCAGGTTCTCAATGTGTTTTGTAATTGCTCCAATGAAGTTTTGCCTTACTGTTCTTAATGTGGCTGTAAAACATCTTCATCACATACCTATTTCAACTTTGGTCTAATCTGACTTTCAGAATTGTTAATTAAAATTTCACTCGGCTGCTAGAGACTTGGTGATGGTGAAGGCACTGAATCAAACTCAAGGTCAAAACTCCCTTTGCGTTTATTGATGCGTTGTTAAGAGCTGCCTCTGAGGTGATAGATTGGGATAAACTGTGAAAAACATGTAATTAGGGGAAGGAAATGCATAAATGTAAAATGGTTTAGAGAAAACAAAAAAATGCAAGCCAAAATAAAAGGAATTTCCTTCTTTGTCTTCAATCTTACCATTTTTATACATTGGCTTTCTGTTTCTCTTCAGTTCTGTCTTGAGTTTATACGTTGTAGTTCAGGTATGTTCTTGTTGAACAATTTGAATGGATGCATATCTTCATAGCTAATTATTAATTTTCTAATCATTTTTCTGAGACATGGAAAGATTTTCAGTTTCTTAAAAACCAAGAGTTTTATTCCTTTGTATTAAATAGAACCAACTTATTCTGCAGGTAAAGTAACTCTGTGATTATAGGTGTAGAAAATTATGCTTACATTTAGCTGAAAACATTTGGCTTTGCAGTGTCCTGTAAGAATTTCTCTGCCTTTTTGTTGCCTGCACTTTTGTAGTGTTGTTTGACCAATATAGAAGTAGTCTACCCACAATAACATTAATTATATGGTGGGGTCTGTATCCCTAGATAATTCCTGAAATAAAGACATCAACGTGAAACAAATTTGAAAACAAAGCAATATCTTCCTTGTTTTCTCTTTTTCACAAAATATTCTTGTATTTTAGATGTCACTGTAATTCTTAAAGAATAATTCATTCCTATAACTTGCAATAAGTGTATTCATTGATAGGCTTTTATGTAGACATGCGGGCTGACTGTGTAAGACAACAGATTCTACAATTTTGTGTTCTAGTAAGATACAGACACTTTTAATTCTAATGTATATTTGCATTTTTAAGTAAAACCACCTGAGATTCCTGGTGTTACACACGAGTTTTGTAGATCATGAAGCTTAGCTGTAAATACTGAGACTCTAAGAAGTTGTTTTGATTTCATTTTCTGAAGAAACTTGAGTAAACAGGGTGGTTTATTTTTCTCCTTGAGTTTAATAAAAGCGTTATTCAGTTTTTATTATGCAAACCTTTGGGGTTTGGTGTATTTGATAGCTGAATATTATAATACTGACATAGTATACATACAAATCATTTTTGCTGTGAAGTTAGCCACCCTAGGTAGTAGAAGACTTGGGTGCCTCCCTCTGTACTAGCACACCCCTCCATCCCCTGCCTGTCTCTCTACGAAGACTTCACTTGGAAGCTGTTTTACCCTTGTTGCTTACACTGTGCTTCTGTACATAACATTGGCAATGCTGGTATTGCTCTGAATGAGAGATACTTAGGCAGAAATACATTAATATCTCAGCACAAAAGGCAGACTTTAGTTTTCATCTTGCTTGATACAAAAGGTTGAAGAGAATAAAGAGGAAAAGTCATCAGGGAAATAGTTTCTTTAAAATTATGCAAAAGCCTTTTTGACAAAGAACAAATCTCTAAAGAACTGTTCTTTGAAACACAGAGTATCTGCAGCATGGTATCAGTTCATTCTTTATCATATTTTAACATTCAGTTCAGCGATAACTTAACCTTGCTTACCTAGTGTTAGGTTTGGCTTTTTCACTTCCAAACTTTTGATCATGCAGCAAACCAGTTATTATTTGTAATGTAAAAGTGGGGGCAGGAAGCTTTCATTATTGCTGTTATTTAGACATCAGAAAAACAACTGTGTGCTATTTGTGCAATCCTGTTTCTAGTGTAGAGGCATTTCCTAGACTAAAGTTCTGAAGTATGTTGAGTTAAAAAAAACAAACAACCAAAACCCCCATAAACAAACCAGTATCTCACATGTAAATAGATATTGTTTTTTAGTTGGCACTTCACCAAGAACCTAAAAATACTTGTGTAGTTTTTTACTGGTGCATTTTCTATTCCCTGGAATGTCTTCCATAACCTTTATGCTCTTTTTGAGATTTTAACGTAACATTTTGTTTCTGTTTTATAGATTAACTTACTTTGACCTCAGTATATAACCTCTGTTGTACGTTTACTTGAATAAATGCGAGGAGTATACTGTGCATGAGTCCTTGCTTTGTTGTTGCTAACACCTATGTCAAGTATTTAAATTGTGTGCATTGTGGCTTTTGAAATGTGCAACTTTAATGCTAGGAAAAACCCCTAAGCCTACGTTATGTGCAAATGTTGCCTGTGTTTGTTAGTATTTTGGTTCATCATTCTGCTAAGCCTTTGCCTTATGAAAGCATTTAAAACTCATGCTTGCCTTTGACTGTTAGTCTTACTTTAGTAGAAAGAAAAGCTGGTTAATATCTAATGTGACCTGTATGGATAAACCTGTCCGTTTTATTGGAAGGCATTGGGAAATTTGCATCAGACAGTTGTCTCTCTCAAGCTGCAGGTAGCATTGCAGGATTAAGGCCTCATTGTGTTGTGAATAGTTCATCAAATATGTACTCAAAGTTCTAACTTAGTTGTTTTGGAATCACTAAAGAGGGAAAAAAATAGTGGAAAATAAAGGTATGTTGCGAATAATGTACAGACACTTTAGAGTAAATGATGTCAGACGTTCCTGTTATAGTCACCATGACGACAGGAAGCTTAAGGCTAACCTTGAATTTCATTATACAAACTTTAAAATATTTTTGTTAAAATTTGTATGTGTTTGAGAAATGCAGATAAATTATTACTCCTTATCTCAAACACAAGATGTTACAGTAAATGCAGTGATATTTTGACTCTCGATGTTCCTGTGCAGGGGGTAAATTTTTTGTTTGCTCCTCTGTGGCTTTCAATACAGTATTCTAGGGTGGTTGTTGCCACTGCTTAGGGCATTGTAAAGCTAAAAGCGTAACCAAAGTTAATAGCAGCAACCATCTAATTTCTCTTCACTTTGAAGTGTTTAAAATTAAAGATTAAAAAATGCTTTTTGAAATAGATTCTGGAGACCTACCTAGATGAGGCAGAAAGCTCTAAACTAATGTTTGCCGTAGCTTTTCCAAGTTAAATGCTACCTATGTGACACTTGACTCATGTTTCACATTTTTTTCCTGAACTGTCTGAATGTTTTCATGCATTTATGAGAGCTGCATAAACCTGAAACTGAGAAATAGGTGATTAAAAATCAGTACTAAGTCAGTGTATGAATTTGATGTGCTTTAAAAATTGAGATTTTGAGTTGAAATTAAATCAGTTGCACGAATTGTTTAAGTTCTAAGAGGATGAGTTTTTTGGGGGCTTATATGTAATTTAGAACTTAATATAAACAGAATATGTAGTTATTGTAGAGGTTAATCCTCAGATAAGTTTGGGGGCATCATTTAAACTCCCTTAACTGTGTTGCTTGTTGTTACAATTGTGTTTTTAAAGCTGTGAGTTTTCAGCTGTTCTGATCGGTTTATCCTTGCATGTTCACTGTCCTGGTTGCAGCATGAAGCGTGCCAGTTCTCTGAATGTTCTTAACATGGGTGGCAAGGCTACTGAAGATCATTTTCAAGTAAGAAGCCCTACAATACTCTTACAAAATTAGATATTGTTAGTAGGGTTTGCAATAAGAGTATCATAAATAATAAAACAACAAACTCCTAGTGCTTGGTAAGATCCTTCCTCAGTAACATGTTTAAAGTGTACGCTTAAGGCATTGTCCTATAACGCTTTCGTGGATTATGCTGAATTTTAAGCAAGTACTTAAGTCTGACCAGTAAAAAGCATTGGCATTTATGATATCAAGCAGTCTCTGGCTTTGGACCTTCTAACTGTTGAAGTGGATATGGAACTTATGAAATCTTACATTCTTGTAAGCACCGCTTAAGAATATAAGAACTCATAAAGCCTAGTTACTAAGTAATTTTTACTTTGCCCCTTTATTGCTAAGGGCCCAGTTGTCTTAATTGATGTACATTTTCAGGTTCCCCTAAATGCGGCTTCAGTTGTTTCTGAGGTTGTACAGGAGCATTCTCTACAAGTTTGTCTGATCTATGTTGTGCTGCTGCTAATATAAAACTTTCTGATTTTGCTTAACTGTACATGGTGTGCCTGATCGCTGCTTCCCATTTCTCGTTTTACTAGTTTCATAAATTGTCAAATAAGTGAGTGATGCTCTGCGTCCTAAACACTGTTGTGCACTTCACTAACACAGTAACTGCAACTAATTTTAGGAAAATGAAATTGCTTCTGTACTAACAAAACCGTAAAGAGGATCTTTGTCTCTTGTTCATCCTACAGTAGCAAGAAATCCCGAACTGTACAGCTCTCGCTTTATTGTCGAGTGGCATAAAGGTGTCTTAACTATAATATCTCTAATGAATGTACTGCAGAGTTTTCTCTGGTGTGAAATGTGTTCAAAACTTCAGCCAAAAAAAAAAAATCCAGGGTAAAGCATAATTCTTTGCAGCAAAAGCACCAGGGTTTTAAGCATCATGCCTTAGGTACCCCTAAACTGGATCCTTACTGTGCTGTGATTCCCAGAAGAGTAGTTTATTGTTTGTGTGTACATTGTGATACTGAAATTAGTCCTCACTTCTTCTGAACTTTTCTGGTTCTCCCACTATAGACATTCATGGCAATTCCCATAGGTGGCCTTTTGCATTTCTGGTAAGGCTTGGCTCACGGCTGTAGAGGGTGCATTTACACATCAGCATAATCTTTTCAGTTTTGCCAGTTGAAATTTCAGGGGGAAAAAGGTGTTTATTAGAATACAGGAAAAATGTTCCCCTGCCCAACATGAACACGGCCAGTTCTCTGTAGCTCCTCCTATTTGCTTGTTCCTGCTTATTAAAGCTAATAATTCTGTTTACTTGCTTGAACTATGTGGACATCTGCTTAATTTATTTGTTTGTTTGTTTCCCCTTCACACAGGAACGAAATAATTGTCTGACAGACTCGAGAGCTCTGAGTGCCAGTCATACTGATTTGGCGCATTGAGATTCTTGGACAGAAGCTAGCTAATATTCCTTTGTGAATAAAGAAGCACTGAGACCTTCAAAGCTTTGGTTCCTCATCATTATGTATAGGAACACCTAGCGGTAGATTTAATTGGTTTTCTGCCAGTGGACTGCTGTTTTTACTTTTCTAAATAGGGACAATTTTAAGCACAGCATTAGTGGGTATTTTCTTCTAAAAGAAAACTATGTAGACATATGTTGCTGATTGCACTGCTCCCATTCATGCTACATATTTTGATTTATTTAATGGATCTGCATACTACAGCAGCCAAAAAAATGCAAGAATACACACATATTTAAAGCATACCAAAATGCAAATGTGTTCAAAAATGCAGGCAAATTTAAATGTGTAGCAGTAAATATATACAGTGCTAGCGTAAGAAAAGGACAAATTTATGTGCATTACTGTATAAATTCAAATTGAGCATACTGTATTGGTGGGGCTTCCCGTTGCACCACTGATGATTGTAATGTTAGAAACCTTAGCTGGCAAAACAGCTTATTTAACCACTAGACTGAGCTATTAAATACTACAGAAGAGATGGCTGAGGTTACATTACATATACATAGCATGAATAGCAATACTCGTCACCATAACTCTGATGCTTATTGATAGAAGTCTGTGGGCACAATAACTGATAGAACAGTTCACATTGATCAAGAGAAATGGAAAATGGTTTCACCTTCACCTTGTGTGGCTGACGGATACAGAAGTTTTGGACTGCAACTGTCCCAGAGCAGCTGCTGTTGCTTTTAGGGAATCATCAAGCCTCAGGTTGACTTTCTTGCTTGTCCACTGGAAATCACAGTCCCATTCTCTGTTTGCTGAAAGTGCTCCACCACTTCCTTACGCTGCCTTTCTCCGTAATAGCTGATGACAGCAGAAGCAGGTAACTGCACACCGAGCTGTAACACGGTGGAGCAGCTGCTGTGCAGAGGACCACCCAAATCCGAAGGGCCCAGTGGGAGCCCTAGATGGCCATAAGTGGCAAGCAACTTGTTTGACCACACACCCATGTTAAATCTACTTACAGTTAATATATATGCTGTCTGTATACAGGACTGCTGCGGAACTGAGTATGTATGTTTTAAATATTTTAGACACTAGTGTTTTCTTTTGCTTTTCTGTAAAGCTTGTAATTTTGTTCATCTTTTGTAAAAATTCTTATTTGTGTGAAGTTGGATGAGACAGTAAAAAAAACAAGCAGTGTGTGTACAAATGTATTTGTGGTCATAGTTGTGAGTTGGAAAATGCTGAACGAAATTCACTTTGGGAAAAGCTGGAATTTTCATTCAAGGTTAGCACCAATGGTAGGAGGTAAAACAGGGGGACATAAGGAAGTTTTAGTATTTGACCAGGCTGTGAAAAGTCGTTAGAATTAGTACTTCGTAGAAGTATTTGACTGGCTTTACATCTGGTTTTAAGTTGTGTTACAATAACTGATGCAAAAAGTTGTACATGCAATGCACTTGACTATGTTTACCAGGAGGTACCTTATTAGCATCTCTCTAAAGAAAGCTGCATATGGTATACCTGCTATGAAGACAGTTTAGAAACAGTGAGATATGATGCTGCTAATATGTAGAATTTTTAGCACAGAGTAGTGCAATTCATTAATGAACTCGAGCAAGGACAGATTCTTGCTCAGTTGTCTTAACAATATATACTCATATAATGTACACTCTTGAGTTGTAATCTTTTTATTAAGAACTTTTTATATAAAAATATACGTAATATATATACTTTTTCCCCCCTAAAGCAAAACACGGTATGTGCACCCATTGGTGGGTCCAGTTCTCTGCACTGGTGGGTTCAGTTCTCAGGCTGAGCTGCCTTTGTGCAGAGAACTGTACACCAGGTTGCCAGGCTGGGTGGGGACCATGTCCAGGTGCCAGGCAGCCACGGAGACACAGGAGAACCCCACCTGGCTTCCCAAACAGCCTGAGGTTGTGTCATCCAGCCTTCTAGCCACGTCCGTGAGAAACTCTCGCTGCAAACACCCCTTGCCATCAATCTCTTCCCACCACCCTGAGGGAGGAGTGGCTCAGCACCTTGTAACAGGGCTCTACAGGGCTCGATGTTGCACTCCCAGACCGTTCTAAAAGTCTGACTTCCAAAAACCCACAAAACGATTTAGGTGCAGGACTGATTTTGCTAGTATGGAATTACTTAAATTAAATAATGTGTTTTCCACATTCACCTTTCAGCTTTAAAAGAAATTTATTTTTGCAGCCTCTCAAAAAAAAAGAAAAAAGAACTTTTATAAACATCAATAAAATATTTAACCGTGCTGCATTATAGCATACATTCATTTTTAAAATGCAAGACCAGGTATGTTGATGGTGACAGTGAGGGAGCTTTCTTGTTTAGGATCTTATTGTTGGTGGCATTACTAGTACTGTGCTTTTAAATGTTTTAAACCTTTATACAGTGATTTAAAGTCTGTTGGAATCTTAAATTGTTGAGCTACTGCTTATTAAACAGTTCTTACATTTAACAGGTTAATTATTTTCCAGAGAAGAAACAAATTTCAAGACTCCACTTTAAACCCATAAATGATAGGCAATGAGCTGTTCACAGTTTGAGAAAACTTGTAATGAACAAAACTACTTTTAAGGTTAACCTGCATTATGTTTATATCATTAGTTAGTTGTTGTCAGGAGCTGGTTTGTGTACATTTAAATTTCAGGTGGGCTTCTCAGTTGGCATTTATTTAAGTGTCTCTGCTTGAATTTCCTCTGTTTCAGTTGCAGCTAACAGTCTGCAGAAAGCATAAAACCAAAAAACCCAGTGGTGTAATTCCTGGATATCTTCAGTACTGGACTAAATCAACAGCCCTGATGAAACAGGTGACTAGAAGAGGCCTTCAAAATTAGGAAAGCTGCAACCTTGGTAGTGCAGCTTTGGTTTTAATCTAGCATGTTTGTGCTTGCCAAGAGATTTAAGAGTGAACTTCATTAAAAGCATAATGAGGATTCCAGATGAGGCCAGTTCCTCTCGATTCTGCTATGAGCAGTGGCTTGTTCTTGTAGAGTGTTCAGTCAGCAAGGGTTGCGTGTAGGATGAATCGTGCATTGAATTGTTACTGATGGATAGGTGCCTGGTTGGCCTTTGGTCTGTCTGGTTTTGCACGAGTCTTTAGGAATACTGTCAGTATTTGGTCTTGAGTTTAGGTGTTATTAAAGATTATCAGAAAATGTAACTGTTTCATGGTTTGCTCCTCCTCTAGAGGAATAGCTGAACCGCTGCTGTGGTGTTTGTGCTTGTAATACTGAAGTGATAGAACACAGCACTTAAACAGTGGAAGAACAATTGAATGTTATCTAGAGTTTATACCTTTTCTTAAAACAAACAGCACCCCCATCCTCCCTGCCAAGTCCTCCTGAGTGGCAGCAAATGAGGCTTGAGCAGTATTTGTGTTTAAATTGTACCCTTTGAATCTAGTAATTTTGAACGAGGTGTGGTTCAGCTGTAAATACATAGTAAAAGGGACATGCACTGCTTCATTGAAAGTGTGTTTACAATACTTGATGACTTCAAGTTATTTTAGTTTTTGTTACGCAGGTCATGTATTTTGTCTGAAAGCTGCTAAGAGAATTGCATTGCTGGTAGTGTTGGTCTGTATGGAGAGAATAAATGTAGAAAAGGTGTGATGCTGTGAAGTTTACAGTTTCATTGTATTAACTTTACATTATCACGGGCTTGCGAAAGCTTGGTAAAGAAATTGGCAGGGTTTTTTCTTAACTAGTTTAGAATTATGGGAAATCTTGAACATCCGCATTTGATTATTCCCCACCCCAGACCATTCCCAAGTCTCAGCACGGTGAATAGTCAAAAGTCAGTCATCTAGGAAAAGAAAACCCCAAAACAGAACCATAGAATTACGGAATGGTTTGGTTCAAAGCCAGAAGGAAAGCACAGTGCTAACATCTGATAGAGGCCAAAGGCCTGAGTTTTTGGGTTACACTCCTTGTGAAGCTGCAAAACTCTTCTTTACTTATGGCTGCTTTTAAATAAGGAATATGTAGAGAGTCGTAGTTGGAAGTTCAGAATGTTCCAGCTACATCCAAAAACTTGAAGATGCTCCAATGGTTGTGCTGGCACACATGAGAGAGACTAAAAATTGTATTCAGCATGGAACAAGCTTAGTAGATTGGTGTTTAAAACCAGACCAATCCTTTGGCTCCCTATATTTATACTCGAGTCACAATTCAAGCGTGGAGATTTACTGAGTCTTTAGTTTTCAATTATGTACTTGAAGCGTTATATATTAGTGGTGGTAGGTTACAGTGTTGTTAAGTCAGAGGAAGGAGTTCTATGCAGTCAGGATCGGTATTTTATGTTTTCCAGGGCCTGATTTGAAAAAGCAAAACCAAACCCTAACAATAGAAAACTTATTTGTAATGCTGATGTATCCTTTTTGTATCACAGCTACAGATGAAATCCCATTCAGAGTTCACCTGTTTGTCTACTCCATAAAACTGTTGAAAATAAACTTCCACAAATGTTATTTGTAACAAATGGTAGTATTTTCTGTGATTTCATCAAGAAACTTGTAATGGGGTTGGTTAGTGTGGTTTACTACCCCTGTTTTGTTAATAGGTCAGTTGTGTAAATTCTTTACCAAGCACAAATGAATTTGGTTCTGCTTTTCCAAAGCAATGTTTCCAGAGCCCAATATGATTTTTCTGCTGTAAAAGGCCTTTTTAAATACAGCACAGATCTGTAGATAAATTTGAAAATGTTTATGTTGCTCAAGTGTCACTTAATGTTTCTTTTCATAGTATAGGAGAATATTTCAATGCAGCCTTGCAGGCTGAAGATGATGCACTTGGTACTTTCTAGAGCATAACTCTTCTTTGTAAAAATTCAATGTTTTTTTCCCCATATAGAAACAAATCTCAGTGTGAAATCCAAAGATGAATAAAACCGTGTAAAAGGAACATTCTTAGATTGCGTTTATTAAAACTTAAGCACTTTTCAATGCTTCTGACTCAAGGCTTCAAAAAGGGCAGATGCTTCATTCAGTTTCTGTGTGAGGGTTTGCACCCCAAAGCTGTTCCCATGGCGGATGAGCAGCATTCATGATTTCTGACTGTGTGTGTGGGTAACTGAAGGAAGGGGCAGATGCTGCAGCTGAACATCCAACTGCTGCCAAGGACTGACTGCAAACTCCAGGCCAGGGGAGCAGATGCAGTTTAGAGGTTCAGGGTTTGTGCATGATGATGAGCCAGGAAACGTACCGTAACATTCTCTGACTCAGATTTAAGCTTCCAGCTGGAGAGTTAAATAACGAGGGTAGCGACGGGAAAACTTGCATAAATTTCTCAGTAAAAGTGTCTTTTCATCAAGCGAACTGGGAGTTTGGCTACAAACCCATCTATGACTCTAACACTTTGGTCTCGTTCCTGCAAGCCTCCAGGTTGTGAAAAGAGCCATCAAACTATTTTAACACTGAGCCTCAAGATGTGTGTCTGAATGTGGGTCACAGTGAGGTGTACTCCAGGAATTGGAGCCTGGGCTTTGATGAGGCTCTTCTGTAAATGCATGACCAGGTAGGGGCTGACTGGCTCCCCTTCATCAGCCGCATCCATCTCTGTTTTTTTTTAAAATCAGATTAGTACAACAGGATGAGCAACATATTGGCTGAAGTCCCTGTCCCACATAAACATGCCAGGAATGGAAGAAAACAAGTTGAGAGTTACCTATGCAGCATTACTTTATCTTCATTAAAATTGTTAGGCATGGAACATGGGGATTTGAAGACGAGGTAGCTCTGGCTCGGAGCTATAGCACGTTCACTGGTTCCTTACATTGAGTACACAAAGACGGATTCATGTTTGTAGTTTATTAAAAACCGCCAGAGAACATGGGTGCGTCCAAGTACAAAGGATAGAAGACAGTTTAGAAAAGAGATTAGAGATGATTTGTTATGCTATTCACACAATACACACAATTGCCTTCACTGACTGACTGGATTTTGGAAGGCACTGAAGGCAACTCATCCTTCCCGCTTGCTCTAGTTTCCCTTCTTCAGCTTTAAGGTGTGACTGTGGAACTTCCGTAAGGCAGTCATACAGTCCGTGTCTTCCCGGGTCTTTTCTTTGTGCTGTGCTCCATCAGCCTCCACAAAGGCTTCTGCCAGAGAGTTCCAGCTGACCCAACGTACAGGTAGACAGAACTTGGCCTTTCTGCTACCCAGCTGTGTGCTTCCCAAGGAAAGAACGGCTGCTGTACTAGATCCTTAATGAGCATCACTGGGGAAAGGCAAAGGCAGCAGCTGTTTCACTAATGTAGTGTACCTGGAGAACGCAAAAGGAACACGTGTGGACTTCCCTTATACCGAGTGATCGTCGTTCCCCTGAACTGATATTTATGGAAGGTTTTCATTTGCCCCAAATGAGAACTGAGCAATGTAACTACACAGAAAAATGGACTCTGGTAGACTTCTTGTCTTCTGAAAGTTTATCAAGTACGTGATACAAGTGATCATCATACAGTGATAGGAGCAGGCACCCACGTAACACAGGCCAAGCAAGGTCTACGGCCTTAGAGAATGTGCATGAGTAACTTCATCTTGCTTTCTTTCACACCAAATGCAGCAATGACTGGAAAAAGCATGTCACAGCAGCAATCCAAGGGCAACAGAAAAAGATGTGATGAATAGTACAAAGACTGAAAAAACCCCTGTCATGTAAGGGTTTAAAAACAACATAAACCTGAGAAGAGCAATAGCTTCATAGATGGATGAAAACAGCTAAAGGTGCCCTTCAGAGGCACAATTCAGCTAAAAGCCTGGCAGTAAGGACAGAAGACACTCGAGGCAGCTACGCAGAAGCTGATCAAGAATGCTCTCCAGGTCCAACAAAACAGAGCCGTGCAGGTTATTGGGAAGAACATGAACAGAGCCCTTGCTCTGAAACTACCTTGTTATACAGATTCAGTAATGGGCAAACAGAAAAAGGGGTTTGTTTAAAAGGAAGAGGCTATAGAGGTTTTTGCTATGAGGCGAAGGCACTGGGAAAACAGTGGAAAAAAAACCAACCAACATTTCAAAAGAATTTGTAGAAGTTCTGTGAAGCTAGATATGCCCATACAGTACAAAACCCCTGCAGTTTTAATTCTTACAGTAAAAGATGTTAAAATCAAGAATCCTCCTGATATTTTTTTAGTCCTAATTATTAATAACAAGTGGTTTAAAAATCAGATAGCTGCTTTGTGGCCGAGCTGTGCTTTGACAGAGCTGCTTTGTGTTATTTCTGAGGCCCTACAGATAGAAGAATGGCTATAAGTAATGGCAGCACAAGGACTAGAAACAGCATCAGGCAATATTACCTGGTTGAATCTGAGTCCCTTGGGTCTGGAAACAGAGATATACAATTGCAGTAATTGCTCTTTCTCAATTAGGATGCTATTAAAACAAAATCAGAAATCAAGTCTCCCCTACCACAGGGATTGCCACATCGCTCTTCATTGTGCAGCCTCCAACTGCCCACAGCTTTACTCTCCTTCAGAAATCTTCTGTCCCAAGGAAAAGCTGATGAATGTGTAGACAAGTATAAAATGTAGACAAGGCTTAATGTACTCATATCATTGTTCATGTATTTCAGCATCCACTTCCCTCGTCTAGGAAGATTTCCATTTTACTAGTAATTCTTCCTGAAGTAAAGGAGCTCTGATACATTTTGGAGCAGGATGCTTTACTATGCAAAGGATTTATTTTATTCCTTTTACACCTTCCAATTTTACTGTATAGTAGCAAAAGGATGGAGGGAGATGAGGTGCAAAAACTACTCGTAAAGTCCTCACACTTCCAGTTGGGTGTGATGCAACTCCAGCTGATTGCACAGGCTGGGGTATCCTGCTGACCATCAGTCTCATTAGCAGCTGATTTGCCCAGGTTATTCCAAGTGATGGACAGACCCTTTTATCCACTACACTATAAAGAAAGCATTACAGATTTCTGCATGTATGGATTTAATATGAAATACCTTCACTTCTGTTCTAATAAAATTACACTGGAAGAAATGACCTGCTGTTTTGATATTTACTGGGTTTTGCTATATCTAAAACTAAGTCTTTGAAGATGGAAATTACAGGGTATACTAACAAAACTATATGCTAGGCTCTCTCTACTGCAAGGTAACAACTAGAGCCAAGTGCTTCTATACAGAATAATTCATTCATTCCCAGCCACAGCCTTGGTGAATACCTGCCTCTCTCTTGAAGGGTGCCCTCTTGTGATAGGAAAATGGCAAATGAAAATAGTTGAAACTTACACACTTCAAGTATTTAACTGTTGGCTCTGGATTCCACACAAGGAATACTTTAAAATGCTAGGTAGACAGAACACTGTCTAAATATTACTTTCAAGCCAAAGTTTAGGATTCAAACAACAAATACATAGGTTTAAACCCTGTTAATATCTTGGTGCCAAAAGATACTGTATTTTGTTTCTTAAGCAACTAACAAAACCAGTCGATATGGTTTGGTCACTATGTTTTTTTAAGCAGAAAGAAAATGCACTCAGTTATATCGGAGACAAGAAGAGATGCAAAAGTACCCTTCTGTAAACAAGTGCACTAGCTATTAACTCCTGGGAACATTTCCCCCATGACTTGCTGATTAGGTATTACCACAAAAGTGTGTATGACAGTGTCTTTCACTTTACAGCCCATTGGCTATTGCTGATCTCCAGCAAACACAGCATTACTGGGTAAATGCACTCTTAATATGCTCCAGTAGTTCATACTGGAGTTATAAAAAATACAGTAGTTAAATGGTGCTGTGTCTGACATTTCTGTTGCGGATGACTTACAACCGCACTGAGCAGCTTCCAACTCGCTCACAGCATCGGTCACCTAAAGCAGAAAAACATTTGAAGGTGACCTGTAGTTATGCACTTGTTTTTAGCAAACAGAAGGGCAGGGAAGGGACAAAGCCAATAAAATCCAAGTTATTGGATCACATATTAAGACAAGTTAGAAAGCCCTTATTCTTTCATGGCAAACTAAAAGGGAGTTGTGAAGTATTATCTTAGCCTGTTTAGCTAGGTACAGCTTATATGAATTTAACTACTATTAGAGGCTTACTTTGATTTAAAAAAAAAAAGGAGCAAACAAAAAAAGAACACACACCCCTCTTCCAATGCTGTACCTGCAGTAAAAGGCACTGAAGCCCAGATCTCCAAAAGATGTCCTGCCCCCAATGATTTCACTACCTTTGAAAGCCTGCTTAGTGGAGCGGTTTGGCTTTGCTTACAGCCCAGAAAAAATGCACACCTCTTGACTCCCTCTGTTGTCTTTTAATGTAATGATCCTTCCACACAAGTTCTTCACAAAGTACAGCAAATTAACTCATAGGTACTTCTCTAAATATAACATACTGAACGGATTACTTTACATGCAGCATCTTCCTCAATGTTCTTCTGTTCGCAGGTTATTTCTGTAACTACAGACCTGCTGAGTCACCTGCCATTAGAACACAGTCCTGAAGGGCCCTCTGTCAGACTGTTGTCTTTCAGTGTCAAGCAGTGACCTCATTTATCATAAGCCAGCACCAACATAAAACTCCCATCATGGGAAGGCAGATTTAAGATGCTCTCTGCTGAAACACACAGACCTTTGCTAAACAAAGAGCAAAATCCAACGTACACTTTCCAAGGACAACAAACTGCCTCCAGCAATACCAAAATTCAGAAAGCAGTTACAGGAAATCTCAGTTTTCCTGAAACACCAGCTGACCCTGTGAAAGATTACGCAAGAAAAAGTTGGTTAACAAATCAGGAGTAACTCAAGGCTGAAATTTAAATCCTATTGTATCTTAATGGGATCTTACTGAAAAGAAAAACACCATGTATGCCTATCAGCTGTTCAAATTTCTGCTGTGTATACATTCCAATACACGCTCTTCCAGCCATGTCATAAATGTGAGGTTTTACACACTTTCTGTCATTCCAGAACTCCTCCAAGGCAACAGGAACAAACAGCAGTTGACTTGATGATCCTAGAACCTCTTTCTGACTTCTCAAGTTCAGCTTTTCTCCCTTTTCTTCTGCTGTAAGAAGGAAACCTCAGAGCCAAGTACGTACGCATTTGATGGAAGGGCCTTCCAGAAAGGAAGTTTCCCAACAGTGGCTGCCTGCACATTGACTTATCCCTTACTCAGGCTGCATTCCAAATGTGCATGCTTCATCTCCATCCAGCATTCGGACGCTCCTTTGGATTGTGATTGGACTAGGAGCAGTAGCACGCTGCTTCTACGGGATAGCAGTGTCTTCCATAGTTTTCTCAAAAGTATATTCTTTTTGACTAGTATCATCTTGGCCTTTTTTGGTTCAGCTCAAGTCAGCTTGCGTGCATTCTAACTCTTTAGTAATCTCAGCACTTACACACAAATGCTGAGCTACACAAAAATGCAGCAAAGCCCCTGGTGCTTCACTCTCTCCAGTACATGTGGAAAGTAACTATGGATGCAGAGGTTCCAGAGCAATCCTGCTGGCGATGGCGTTTGAAGCTAGTGTTAGGAAAGAACTCTGTAATTTTTGTTTGATGCTGTATGTATCTATTTTCATTAGCTTTAATGGTCAACCTTTGAGAACAGTAAGAGTCTATAAAAGCTTAAATGAATTTTTTAAACTTTGAGAAGGTAAAAATTACCAGTTTAAAGTACACCAGTTTAAGGAAACTTCAGTTTCCATCAGTCATTAATACTCAGTGTTAAATACGACACCAGGAAATGCACCTACACAGAATTCCCCTCCACCCCATTTATTAAATGGTCCCTAGAAAAATCAGAAGCAATTTTGGTGTCATACCTGATTAATGCACATTATTGGAGTCCTGAATCTAGTGTTTAAACTGTGAAGCTGTGCTCCAAATGTCTGCAAATACTGAGCCTTCGTAACGGAATCTGACACAAATTCACATTGAAACAAAGCAGCAATAGAGTTTATGACCACCAGCCGCACCACGCCTCTTGCCAGCAGCAGGGAAATCCTCTTAGTAATGCACTTGTGAAAGGTGTCCTACCACAAAACACAAACAGCCAGCATTAGAACCACTCATTTGTAAAATCAAGCTATCATCACTGTAGCAGAACATGATGGAGTTTCTAATCATAAAGTGAGTTTGTGTATCTTAAAGCCTGACCACTTTTCACAAATGTCTTGATGTTTTACCTTAAGGAAAAAATAGAGACCAAAATGGAACATGCTGTTACCCGCAGCTCTAACTTAAATCAGTTCTGTACCGACACCGCAAAATCTCAAGAATGCAATACTACAATTCCAAATGATTCCTGTTTTGCTAGAGTGGTTCTCACTGAAACACTGAGGACTCAGGGCTAGCATTAAATATTCAAACCAGAAGTTAGAGACTATGATGCTGTTTGACTTATGATATATTAACAACAAATATATAGTTGCTACATCAAATCCTTAGTGACCAAGAGACTTACAAACATGACACGTTGCAACTTGTATCCTCCCCACTTAAAGTTTTACTAACTCAATATTTTGAAGTCACCAAACATTTCAATTGCAGGAAGTTCAACTAACAAATATTTTTAGGTTGCAACTTCTATCACCTAAGAAAAATTGTGTTAGTCAGGTGAAAGGTCCTTGTAGCCCAGTGTGTTGCCTTTAACAGTGTGGTTTATAGCAGCTGAGCAAAAGGGAGAACAGATTAACTGTAATAATCTCAGCTTCTGGCCATCAGGTATTTCAAAGGTGGCAAAAAAAAGCAATAATGTGAGTCACAATTTTTCTTATTGGTGCCACTCTTCACATCTAAGTAGAGGTTTACTTAGATAAGAGCTTACATGCATCCAAAATTACATGCAATATCCTCATGCATTCCACAGCTTTTAGAAGTAAATTTTAATTCTCAAGTCTGAATTACAGAAGGATCTATTATACTAAACGAGCTGCTTTTTATGAAATAAATAATACTATAATATCAAAGGTGCTTTTTTTTTTTTCCAAACCAAGAAGAAAGAATTATTCTGAAGAATATATGTCTGCTTTCCATTCTAGAAAATAGATTTTTTTTTGTTGTTTTACTTATTGGTACATCTACAGGAAACTATACTGCAGTTCAAACAATCAGTGTTTGTACATATGTCTGTTTGTACAAGACATTCTTTTCAAGTGAATACACAAACAACTACAGAATGGAGCAAGTCAACGAAATTTTGATGTGAAGGAAAATACAGAATGTAGTTGTGGTTTGGGCACCTCCTTCCCTTGCTATCATCTGCCTATAGCCATATAGCAATGTGTTCTGTGTGTATCGATACATACACACTAACTGAATCTATATTACAATTTGTAATATAATCTATTGCATAGTTGCTGGACTTAGCAGTGAGTGTAGTTATTTACTTCTAGGAGTATTTTAGAGAGATGCACATACTATTAAAACCACTGAGAGATTCTCTCCATTTTACAATAACATACTCTGTGGCTTCCAGAAACTACAATTAGAACTTTAATTAATATTTCCAATGACAGGGGACATGGTAAAGGTAGCTCAGCTGCTGCCTGGACCACACAGCGAATAAGTGGCAAGCAGAGTAACATGCAAAATTTTCTTATAGCCCCAAACTACAATTAAAAAAACCCCAGCAATCGGAGTGATTCAACAAGTGTTACTTTCAAGCCTTAGAGAAAAGAGAAATTCTGACATTCTAGCAATAAAGAACATGGATACTTAGAAAAAAGCTAGACATGTGGGTTTGCAAGGCAAGAATACAGTACTGAAGTTGGCATCTGTTCCCCTCCAGTTCTGCTCTGACACTTCACAGGCATCACCCACAGCTGCACTGTGGTGGTTATGCTGTGTCATTACCTTTTCCTTTGTTTCCTTTCCTCTTATCTGCATAAACTGCAGTTTAACAACTCTGGTGTTATATTGCAAATTAGCCAGGACAGACACCCCTGTGCATATATATTTATATCCTGCCTCCAAAGTCCATGAAGATCTCCATAGGAGCTGCAGTAAATCTAGGAGCACTAAGTCTACTACATTTTAACAAACACAATTACTTACAAAAATCCACCACATGTTTCATTCTAAACACTTAATATTTATCTTTCAATATCTTTCATAATAAAACACTGTAACAGACAGTTCTCTAACAGCAAATTGCAGAGATAAAGGAATATTCATTACACATCTTAGTTCACTTTTAGCCTTTTGAAAGGTCTCCTGTGTCAAAAAAAAGCTCTGTGGTTACTGGATTATAGCATGATTATCTTCTCTTGATTTGTGTTACTACTTACTAATCACAGAATCGCAGAATAACCAGGTTGGAAGAGACCCACCGGATTGTTGAGTCCAACCATTCCCACCAATCCCTAAATCATGCCCCTAAGCACCTCTTCTACCCTAACCTTAAACACCTCCAGGGACGGCGACTCAACCACATCCCTTGGCAGACCGTTCCAATGCCTAACCACCCTCTCCGTGAAGAATTTTTTCCTAATCTCAAGCCTGAATCTCCCCTGGCGGAGCTTGAGGCCATTCCCTCTCATCCTGTCCCCTGTCACTTGGGAGAAGAGGCCAGCTCCCTCCTCTCCACAACCTCCCTTCAGGTAGTTGTAGAGAGTAATAAGGTCTCCCCTCAGCCTCCTCTTCTCCAGGCTGAACACCCCCAGCTCTCCCAGTCGCTCCTCATAAGATTTGTTCTCCAGCCCCTTCACCAGCTTGAGAACAAATCTAAGTCTGCTGCGTGCTCAACAAAAATACTATTTCCAAATCTGATCTTCTGTGTGATTTCAGCTGGAACACCTGCGTGCAGCCTGTGCTGTTGTTCTATGAGTTGCTGTAAACATTTACTTGGGAATACACCTGTACAAATGCAGACAGCTCCTATTGCCGAGGAAAGCACCTTCACTATTAGAACAGCTCTCTTAACAACACAAACCCAAACCAATACATTCTGCACTCAAAAGCTAGGTGTACATACCTGGAAATTCAAGTTATTTTCTTTTGTAGCCCTATTGAAGCAACGACGAACAACAAAAAACCCACTCCTGGAACTTTGCCGTAGTTGTCAGGTCCTTTTTTCAGTGCTCTCCACTAGGTGGCGCTCATCCTTCAGAGCTGTGGAGCACCTGCTCACCTACCTGGGGTGATGTCGAGTATCACAACTTATCCAACCCACAGAGTGACACTGCACAGTGTGCCCTGGGCACAAATCCAAACCACAGCACTACACTACGAAGGAAATTAACTACCCCAGCCAAAATCAGCACTACTAGTGTTTTGATTAAATTTACTCATTGTTTTCAAGTTTCTTGGGTTTAAATTTACACATGGAGGTGTAGTTAGCAACACCATTTGTAAACCATTTTAAAGAGTATCACTTATCCAATCTCAGTCCAATTAACTCTTCCTGAAAATGATAGGTTAGATAAAAAGCATTACATTTCAATCACATTACTCTGAGTGATGTCTGTATGTTTTTACTGTGGTTTCTGGTTAACAAGTATGCATTACTGCAGAGAAAATCAACCAGACACATCAAGGATGCTGGGGAAAGAAAACAGAAATACTTTATTCTGTTATTGCAGAACTAGCCAGCATTATCAGCTTACAGGGTTACATCCAAGGATTAAGTTCACTCATTAAAGTGGCTGAAGCTGCTAACACAGCTTGGCAGCTGATGTGCTGGGCAATGTGAGACTTCCTAAACATCCCTACCTCCCAATGGTCCATCCCTACGCTGGCTCTCCAGGGACTCCCATGTCCCATTTCCAGATGCAACTTTCATATCTCTACATATTCCATTGAAAAAAAATTATGAAAATGTATCCAATAGCAGAAATTGAAAGATCTCAGGATTGTATCAAGTAAAAAGTAATGGTTAACAATAAAAATATTTTGATGGTGGACACCTGTATAGCACAGGGTATTGAGTTCTAAGAATCTTCTATGTAAGACAAAGATAAGCATAAGCCTAGTTTTCTTTAGGACTAAACTTGCATTGTCAACTTAACTCTCCCCAACTCCTCCACAAATTTACAGAAAATGTCCTACTTCACATGTGAGATATTAAAATAAATAAATAAATTAATTTCCCAATACACAGTCTTCTAAATACTTTCCAAATATTCAGAAAGGTATCAGATAAAGTAAAAAAAATACCCATGCCCACTAATTAAAAATATTGTCTTTGATGGGTGAGAATTAAAGACCTTTTCCAATTATTAACACATGGAAAAATACTTCATCATCATCCACACCCTCCATAGGAGGTACTGAAATGTCTCACTCAATTTCTACTTCTATGCTGCTAACAACAGGTTCAAATCATACTTCGGCTCCTTTTTACTTTTCTCGGCCCTAACATGCAATAGCATTTATCGCTACAACATTCAGCCTCTGTTCTTAATTTCCCAATTCCATTAGGTATACACTTAATGTCAGAGGGAACTGAGAGCTGTGAGCAGTTACAACATTTGTCAGTGAGTAAGGAATCCACTAAAGCACTAGTGATCACAGCAGCTGAAATATGATTATGATTCTTGACCTACAATATATTAAAAAATAGGAAGTTGAACTGTGGGTATCTTCTGTACTTTTCCCACCTTCTTCCTAGCGTTTGAGTGGATGGAATTCTGAATTTTAAACTGTGGGTATACATGCTGTTTTCAGTAATTACAATGACTGAAGCCATACGCAATACTTGCAGACACAAATGAGCACAGATGCAAAATCCCAACAGCAAAGAAAGAAAATTAAAGAGAAAATGAGTCTACAGTCACTTGAGCTCATGACACTTACAGTGACAACAGCAGTTTCTTCAACACCATTTGAACTTCTATGAAGCTCAGGCGAGGAAATCACAGTAAACTATTCATTATATCACTTAACCGCTTAATGCTTTGTAAATAGCTAATTATTAGACAGTTAATTAAGTGAACCTTAACTGCCTTGTCTATTTCCCTAGGGTAATTTCTCCTAATTGGACTAATTTCCATATCAGTCTCCAACAAATCAGTGCTTTACTGTAATTTAGGCTGCTAAAAGTGTTGTGTTGGTTGTTAACAAGAAACCACCTCAAAACCAACAAAAAACTAAAACACACTAAAAAAACCCCACCCTCATGAAGGACAAATTTTGAGTCCTGTGAACATAACCTGTCATGCACCAAACCAGCTTGTTGCCAAGAATCAGGTTTCTTTTAATTTAGAATTTTAATATGGATATGAATTTTTCACATTATATTAATGTATTGCTTTTGAATATGGGCATGTAAAATAAATTCAGCCAACATGCAATCGGCCGTAACTGACATTCTTAGAATGGCAGAAGGATAACCTTGAGGCAAAGGATGTCCCATTTTCTTAGTTTGCTGCCAACCTCCTAGCACTGAGAATAGTAAACAAGATTATTACTAAATCAAATGAAGCAAACAAACAATAAATCTCTACTGTCTAAAGAAATATACTTCAACATCACCACCTAAGAGAAGGGAAGATTCTAGCACTTAAAAAAACCCTAAAACAACCCACCATGATTTTAAATCATAAGCAAAGTTTTAGCACAGAGATTAACCATTCTATTGGCAGATTAACTTCTATTGGCAGTGCTAGACTTCTGTAATAGTTACTAAGAATTGTTGTTCTCCTCAAGCTTCCTAAATAAAAGTCTTCAAACTTAATATAAGCTTTTAATTTCCTGTATTCCTCATGAGACTCAACACAACCCTTATTTACAGACCGGAGGGAAATGAAGTTTCATTTTTTAAGTGCTATGCAAACAATATCTTCTGCCGTGACTGTATCCAACATATCACAAGATACCATACAGAGTTAAAAACTAAAAGAATAAGGATTCCACTGCTCCCCTTGCTCTCCAACTCCTGCAGCAGGATACTTCTGCCTCCTATAGCTTTCAAGATCCTCAAAATTTCTGCCCTCTCAGCCCTTCTGAAACACTCCTGTTCCCTCACAGAAGCCCTGATATGATGCCTGTTCTGTCCTATCTTCCATGGAACACTTGGGAGTGGATAGATGGGGAACACACACGACAAGGCAATCGCACCAAGAGCATAAGAAACAAGAACCATCTCCAAACACAAAGAATGAAAAGATTTACCCTTTTGTAGTTCTGCAAGGAAGAGTGTAGTTTCATACAACAGACAAGAGTGTCATTAGGATGCTGGGCACCTCCTGTGCTCCATTACAGTTTGTTCCTTTCTTTCAACATAGATAGGGAGAAGTGCTGGGGCACAAACAAAAATGTATTTGCATTCAAACTATTTGCAGCAGTTAGCACTGATACAAGGAAGGCGAACTAAATATATTTGCTTCTGCTCTGATGAATGAATTAACTTACAGCAAAGCAATGCAATCCACAGGCTAATTACTACCCTTTATGCAAGATCTTCATTTGGACATTCCATGATTTTTCCACCTGGGCGGATACAGTACAAGAAATAAAGTTTGCCCATAACAAACCACTGAGCTGCCAAATTAAAGGCAGTGCTGCGTGGAAGGAAGAGCAAGATCACAGCCAAAACACACCTACGGCAGACTACTAGGACACTGAATTCTCAAAAGTGATACAAGTTTCCTTCCTTTCCAAGGCAGCATACAATAATTAAACACCAAAATATCAGGAATTAGATGAATGTGACAGATGATTAAAAAAAACATACCAAAAAACCCCCCCAACCTGCTCACTTCAGCAAAACCAGGAAAACAGTGAGTACAAAACAACGTTAACTTTCTCCAATTACATTTCCATCAATTTTACTGTGTAAATCACTTTAGTTATTGGAATAAAACTAAATATTTGTTGAAATTTGAACACCCCCCCAACTAGGGAATAGATACCATATAGCCAAGGGACAAATCTGACAAGCTATTCTGCTGTTATGGTTACTTGAGGAGTCGGTAAGTACTTGTGACAGCAACACTTTTCACAGACTGTTTAAAGGTGTCTAGTTCAACCCACAGCAGCAGGCAGACAAAAACCAGCCCACAGTAATTTTGTATTAAATTATGTTTTGATACAGGATATGCCCAGCACGGTTTTTGCTCTACGAAGGTCCATCACTAATTCACCTACTACTAATATTTTCGCAGAAGGATGCAACACAGACTCAATACCTGCATCTACTTCAATGCACTGATGATGTTCTTAAAGACAGTATAGTCCTCCAAATGATAAATTCATCAACAATCATATTTCAATACTTACCAGTCCACCATATTTATAAGGATACTTCACACAAGGCACAGTTGCAAACTCATATGAGTCTTCCCAGCAGAACTTTCCCCAGCATGTTCTGTGATTCCCACTAAGGGAATGCCACCTTTTAACAAGGTATCTAGTACTGAACATCCTTCAGGCTCAGCTTCTGGTTTTGGGAGGTGAGATGATCTTTTTCTTGGTAGAGTTGAAGTGCTGCAGGCTTTCGTTTTTTTTTTTTTTAATAATTGAAAAAAAGAAAAAAAATTAAAAAAGGAATGCCATTTAGTATCATTCTAACACACAATGATACAAAATAGAGCCTGTATACCAGGTTTACTTCAACAATAGATATTTTCTTTGTTGAAGGGAGATTTTTCTCATTCTGCCAGGTTTTCCCCACCTCCCTTTCCCAAAGGAGCCTACTAACTGAATGTCTGCTCAAAAACTGGTAGCTTATGCTGAGCCCTTTCTCCCTCTCCAACTTTTTTTCCTCCCTCTGCCTCTAAGCAGTCTCCATGGAAAGCTACACTCAAGGAAAATATTGCCAGCAAGGTTCAAGCACAGCAATTACAGAAATGGAAAGCCAGAGTAGACTATGAAATAGTGTACCAGGCCTCTAGCCAAGGCCTGAAGATACATGCAAATTGCAAGGAAATAAATTCTAAGTACAGAGCTGCCATAAAGTGTTTGTACAGGGTAGCTATTAGATCCTGTTTGGTTTAGAGTGAGGTGTTCATATCAAGTCAGTTTATATAGTTAAAAATGTACCATATAAGTTTTTCAACTAGTCTTAGTCCAAAAGGAAAACAGTTAGAGAGAGATAGAGAAAGAAAAAGGAAAGTTTTTGTTCCTCTAATCAGGTTTTCCAGACTGAAAAATCATTTTGTCCTGTTTCAGGCAAGCTTGACCGTGAAGAACAACACCCACCTACTTCCGTCAACCTTCAAGGTCCCAGAGTACTGTCCATAGGGCAGTTAAATAATTCACTACAGCATCACTATACCATTTGCCTTTTCACTTTCAGATCCCCATTACTATGCCACTAAGGAGCCAAAACTATATTTTCATCCAGTGAAATACTTTCAGATGTAAACAGAACAGATTTTTTGCATTGACTGTATTACCTGTAAGCATACTGTCCCTCCTCAGCGCGTGAGGCTGTTTTCAGTAAGCACTGTATATCTGCATTGGATAGCTTTATCAGTCTTTGCAAGTCTGCTTCAGAAAGATTTAAAATCTCTCTTACTGATCTTATGTCAGCTGAAACAAAAACAATTCTTGTAAATGCTTTTGGCTAGATTACAGTCATATGCACAAAAGAAGTTTTTCCACTTTCTACTACTCGTTTACTTGTAGTTTACCTAGACTGCATTCCTGAAAGCAGAGCAGGCAATGTTTACTTTGACTATATCAACACATGCTATAACATGGCTTGGAAGAGCATGGGGTCAAGTCATAATTTCCAATTACTCAAAAAACTTGCTTATGAAATACTTCATTAAAGTTCTAAAATGTTACTGTACATCTATGTGCTTAACAAAATTATGTAAAGGAAGACACTAGGTAATAGATCTATTAGTGAGATACTGGTAAACCAAGTTACCTTTCTTAAGGGCAGCAGTTACTTTAGGATTCAAGTCAAACTGGTTCCAGTTCATTTCCTGATACAGTGCCAGGGTGAATGATCTGTTATTAAAGAGGATTTTATCAGATATACATGGAACAAAAAAAATAAGTATCATTCAATGTGAAAGGACTGTAGGAATACTCTTTTCTTATAACAACATATTTATCAGTTATCTTAGAAAAATACTGATGATTCAGTACACTGGCAGAAGTCTTCTCATGCAGCTGTTTACATCACCTGTTTACATCATAGAATGGTTTGAGTTGGAAAGGATCTTACAAGATTATTGTGGTGGTTTGAACTAAACCGTGACAATTACCCAGTTCCAATCACCCCTGCCGTAGGCAGGGACACCTTCCACTGGATCAGGCTGCTCAAAGCCTTATCCAACCTGTATACATATATGCTACTAAAGGGTTCCCTAATAATACCACAGATAAGAATTACCAGTAATTTTAATTTTCATTTTGGCTAGGACTTTTGCTCTGGATTGAAGTCAGTGGACATGTTAGGTAGTCATTTCTATCCTGCTACTCTACACAAATAAACTTTTCAAACAGAAAACAGATCACACACACGTACAATTTGAAATGATCCAGGCATTTCCATACATTGGATAGCCAAATATATTTTCATTAATCAGCAAATCTAGCATTAAAGCATTAAATAACAACATTAAGCACTCTTCTGAATGCTTTGACCTAAACCACAACAGCTTAGCCCTATAGGCATCTCATCTCCCAAGTTACAAGTGACAGGACAGGAGGAAATGGCCTCAAGTTGTCCCAGGGGAGGTTTAGACTGGATATTAGGAAAAAATTCTTGAAGTAAAGAGCAGCGAAGCACTGGAACAGACTGCCTAGGGAAGTGGGGAGTCAACATCCTTGGAGATGTTCAAAAAGGTATAGATGTGGGGCTTCAGGACGCAGTGGTGGTGGGTTGATGCCTGGACTGGATGGTCTTAAGAGTTCTTTTCCAATGATTCTGTGATTCAAAGAGTTCTGTGGGGCCCATTACTGCTTCTGAAAGGCTGGGGAGAACACACAAGAGCTTTGTAAGAATAGATGACTCTGCGAACCATCCCTTCTTTAACATGGGGGAGGAGAGGCTACCACAGATCCTGACAAAATGAGAAAACGTACTAGAGGAACTAGTCATTTTTAAGCATCACCTCTTCAAAGTGGTGTCCTGACAGCCATGGGAACTCACCAAACTAATCATGACCATGCCGAGCTCTGGAGGGGTGGACACTGGGCCAGCATGTGCACTGCCCCTGCAAAAAACCCAACAATGATAGAGTACATTGGCTGTTTACGTCATAGAATCACATAATAGTTTGGGTTAGAAGGAACTTAAAGATCATCCAGTTCCAAACCCCTCCCATGAGCAGGGACATCCTACTGGACCAGGCTGCCCAAGGCCCCATCCAGCCTGTCCCTGAACACCGCTAGGGATGGGGCAGCCACAGCTTCCCTGGGTCGTCTGCTCTCATGGTGAAGAATTTCTTATGTCTAGTCTAAATCTGCCCCTCTCCAGTTTATACCCATTCCCCCTAGACCTATCACTCAAGCTTTTGCAAACAGTCCCTCCTCAGCTTTCTTGTAGCCCCTTCAGGTACTGGAAGGTCTCCTCAGAGCCTTTTCTTCTCCAGACTGAACAAGCCCAACTCTCTCAGCCTGTCTTCATGTGGGAGGTGCTCCAGCCCTCTGAGCATCTTTGTAGCCTCCTCTGGACCTGTTCCAACAGCTCCAGACCCATATTTAAGGATTCCAGATCTGGACACAGGATGCCAGGTGAGGTCTGTGTGGTTTGAGCTAAACTGTGACAACTACCCAGTTCCGTTCCGACCTGTTCCATTCCGCCCCCCTCCCACGGTACCAGTACCGGGCTGCTCAAAGCCCCATCCAACCCATACGTTTATACATGCCCCTAATGGGTTCAGCTAATCACAGCACAGATTAGAATTGCCAGTAATTAACATCGCAGCGGGGAGGGGGATCACCCAGAGCTGACCCCTGCAAAACCAGGCGGGTCCCAGGGACGCAGCCTACCGGGACCGGTGACCCAGACACCCCATCCTGGTCCCAGGGAGGACGGAGTGGCACAGCCCGGCAGCCTCACCGGGGCATGTGTCTGCTCTCCTGCTGCCACTGCCATGCCGCTATCAAGCCACCACGGGCAGGGACACTGTCCACCGGATCAGGCTGAGGTTTTTGACATTTTTGTTAATGGGTTTCTTTTTTGCAATTAATGTCTGATGGTTTAAAAACTACATCATTTACATTTCTGATTAAGCCACTGAAAGACTAGTGAAAAGTTCTCAGAACTCCATCTTCTTTGGAAAGCTGAGAAGCTATCTGTGTCTCATTGAGGTATGACAAGATTTAGTTACAGGAGAAAACAATTCTCACATCTCACATATGCGAGAAACAAAACTTGAAAACTCAAAATGGAAAAATCTGGCCAGACTCATGCAAAACAATACAGCCCAAAGAATTTACTTGAAAGCAAAAATCTCTGATAGAACTAAAATAGCATTATAAAGAATTTAATAGAATTGTAACCACAATGTGATAAACAAATGATTAAATTTTAGCTATGTGCTAGAGTTTTTCACCCTCCTACTGGTTTCAGTAAATGAAATTTTAACAGCAGAGTTAAAAAGAACAGGTGAAAAACTGGTGATTTCCCAAACAGATATTTATCTATTGAGAGAGCTTTCTCAGTCTTTGAAACTTTCACAGTTAAGATAATCTGCAAGCAAAACCAGAACTGATGTCTAAGTTAAAGAAGTTCTAGAGACCAAGCATGGAGCAAAACTGGAAACATCTGCAAAGCAACCTGACAGGGAAATGAAGATAACGACTGCATATAAACAAAAATAAAGAAAGGAAAGAGAGGCAGGAAGAATTACAGATATGAAACAGCAGAAGACTTAAATTGAAAGGTGATTGAGAGTGTTTACTCAAAGCATCTAGGCAACTGGGAGACATTGTACCTGATGAGACACTGCAGAGCAACCTGCTTGCTGATGAAATGACTTACATGGCTGAAAAGAGAAAATGATGCAAACCAGCTCAGCAGATCTCTCCTAGGAAGATGGGTCATCACTGACACGCAGCAAAATCTTCATAGTGAGTGGCAGTCCTGAGATTTAAAAGCAGTGGCAGCCTTTATAAAAGCATGATTGCTAAAGAGGGGTGAATGGGATGCCCTTTTTCTCTGAACTCAGGAGGTACAGGGCTGGTTTAACATGCAGGCATCACCTCAACTTCTCCGAGTGGGTCAACAGCATGGATCCATTCTTGGCACATGTTTGGGCTTATTTGAGCTGGAGCCCCTGTCCCAGAGCAAAAAGTCTGAGTCAAGTGGAGCTGCTGCCCTGAGCCCCTTCCCTTGCCTTGTGCTTAGCCTGGGTAAAAAATAGGCTCAGCTTCAGTCTGTGAGAGCTGCATGTGGGCATGGACTCCAGCCCTGCTGCCTCGGCTGCAGCTGAGTACAGAATCATGGAATTGTTTAGGCTGGCAAAGACCTTTAAGTTCAGCAGTGGCTGCGGGAGGCGTGCTGGCAGCTGGCTCTTCCCCATCTCACGGCTTGCTTGCTCCAGCAGAGAGCCTTCTCTCCCAGGAGCCCTGGCTTGACTCTTCCTCCGGCAGTGGCTGGTACCGGGTGGTGTAACCTGCGTGCCATGCTTGTTGGAAATCAGCCACTGCTCCTTCCCTCCCAGCCCCCTTCCTTCTGAAGCGAGCCTGTGCTGGGCTGTGGATGATGCCTCGGGAGCTTTGCTGCTCCTTTCTCAGAGCTGCTCAGCCCCTGCTGAGCTGGCCAGACTTCAGCACATCAGCAGTGACGTGAAGGCTGGTTTGGAGTTGGACAGTGTTTGTAAAACCACAAAAATTAACAGGAACTCAATGGCTGGGAGCAGGACTGAAACTGCTCTTTTGAAAAACAAAAAAACCCAAACCAACCAAAGAGAAAAAGAAGGAATTTCCAGTTTCTTTGTGCAACTTCAATCTGCACAAAGGATCTCATGACATTTCCACACTACAGATGATTATAATAATAGTGGGGTTTAATAGTTTTAAAGGGCTAATACACACAGTCTTTATGTAGGTGAACAGGAAACAGAAATACATACAGAGTGAAGTTCCTCACTTTCCACTGGATCCCTGCACTGGTATTATTTCTAGAGAGTGGAAAGGTCTCTCAGAGGGAGTGTTTCTTGGGCTCCATCAGGCACTGTTCCTTGATGTTTGTATGAAGCTTAGCACAGTGTTTCACAACCTGTAGTTTGCAAGCCCTCAGATAAAAAGGTTAGGAAAATGAGTGAGGAGGTTGCTTAAGCTCTGAAACAAATAGTTTCAGTGAGATAGGATGCAGTCCCGTCTCAATACCAATACCAAGCTAACCATGAAGCATTTTCCACTCTGCAGTCCTGTGTGTCTGCAGTGCTTTCTGTCTCTGGTCTGAGGGCCCTGGGGTTTATGTAGCTCGGCGAATAGTTGAGTGCATGGCTGTGCAATCTGAGGCTGGAAAACGTGTGCTTGCACGGCCGGTGCTTGGAGCCAACCGACGTGACTCAGCCCTGAACTGGGAGCCCTGTAGCTGTCGTCAGTGCAGTGCTGTGTTCAGGCTAGCGAGTCTTGTTGAGAGACAAGGTGTGTTGGCTCAGGCTCTCTGCTTTATTGGCACAACTGCCTGATGCTTGGAAGAGTTTTGGCTGTGGTCCTGCTGGTTCAGAACAGGGACAGAGCTTGCTTGCCTCTGCCTGCTAAAGACAATGTGGACTTGCTCTGAGTTTGTATTGTTTCTCTCATAATTACTCTCTGATTAAAGCATTTAAGATATATTTGTGTTTTTAATTTGGCTCCAGAGTAGGGCAGGAGGCCCCCCTCATAGTGTTCTGTTTCCTTTAAGCCCAGTCTGGAAAATTCTGATTACCTCCAAGATAGGCAGCGTTATGAAACAGTCCTGAGTGCTTCTGCAGACGGTCGCATTCCTGCAGCAGAGCTAGCCTAAAAAATCCAGGAGCAGGTGGAAGAAAGGCTAAGGAGTGTAATTAAATGTGGCCTAAAGAAGTAAGCCTGTTGTAGCAGCGCCACTGGGCCCTGTAAGCCAGGTACAGGGTACAACTTCATTGCATGCATTCTGCAGTCACAGCACACTGAATTTAAGAGAACATGTTTTCACAGAATCACACAGAATCACAGAATAACCAGGTTGGAAGAGACCCACTGGATCGAGTCCAACCATTCCCACCAATCCCTAAACCATGCCCCTAAGTACCTTATCCACCCTCACCTTAAACACCTCCAGGGATGGTGACTCAACCACCTCCCTGGGCAGCCTGTTCCAATGCCTAACGACCCTTTCCATGAAGAATTTTTTCCTAATGTCCAGCCTAAATCTCCCCTGGCAGAGCTTGAGGCCATTCCCTCTCGTCCTGTCCCCTGTCACTTGGGAGAAGAGGCCAGCTCCCTCCTCTCCACAACCTCCCTTCAGGTAGTTTGTTTCATACAATTACAGTGTGTTAACATGTAGACCACCAAAGAGGGATGAAAATCCTGCTCAGAGTGAGTTTCTCCTTCTCTACTCTGAGTCTGGAAAAGCTGTTTGCTCTGTCTGTAGGGGAGGGTTGGATAAATAACAGTAGGCACCTAGTGCCTGTAAAACAAGCCAAAGCATTAATAGCGAGTGAGGGAGCATCTGTGGGCTAACTGTAGCTTGATTGGATGATAATGATGCTGGCATCAAATATTAGTGGCTTACAAAATGAGACTAGCATAGTCAGAGTGCTCATCACACCAACTAATCCATGCACCAGCTAATACATGTCTGAATATGGCAACAGTTGGCTGGCTGTATTGGCTCAGCTGGGTGTTTGTGCTGCTGAAATACTGAAGAGCAGTAGTAGACAGGTGATGGGAGGGAATGTGGCTGTTAGTACAACAGTGGCAAAGCAAATCTGTTCCTCTGCAGAAAGCTCTCTGCTTTGGGCCACCAGCCTCAGGCCTTAGGTTTTATGGCTGTGGGTATCTGATCTGTCTACAGGGAGGCCAGGGGGATTAGTGATGACATGAGCCAAGAAACAAGCAAAGAATAAGCTAAAAAGAACTTGTTCAGGCTAAGAAACTCAATGTGCTAAAACCAGCATCACTGTGTTTATCCCGATCATCTAGTAACTTTATGGAACCAACAATAAATTGGTAAGAAGAAATGTTAATATGTTTTGACTGTAGGAAATACAGTGGAAACAGGACAGAGGACGGCTGTTAGGCTTATACTAGTCTGCAAACTCTTTTAGCCTTCCTGGCTAAAGTGGTGATACTGTATTTAAGGACCCTTTACCAACTGCTGTAGAAGCTTTCCTCTTATGGTGGAAATAGTTTTCCTTTTATGGTGGAAAGGACCTGAAAGAGACATCTTTCACATTACAATTTTTTTTTTATGCTTCACTGCCATCAGGATATGACAAAAGAAAAATGAAAGAAGTGGTTTAGGCAAGATTTACTGTTATGCAAAAGTGCAGAAGCCAAAGGGGCTACAAACTATGCTTGAGAAATTCCAGTTATGAAGCCAGAAATAATGCATATGGTCACTGGCAGGCAGGGGCCAATAGCTAGTGTGTGGCTTTGTGTTGGTAGTGGACATCTGTGGTAGGAACAAAGCCCAGTTGATATGAGATTAAAGCTTCCAAAGTGATACCTAACTAGATACAAAAAACTGGAACAGAAACCTCTATTGGCAAAGCACCGTGGCCTGTATCAGACAGCTGAAGTCTTCAGATTATGAGCAGCAGTCAGCAAAGATGAATTTTTTTAAGTGCTGAGTGTTGGTTGGTGTTTTATTTTAAGACTTCTAAGCCCTCTTCTGGATCATCATGGTAGTCTTCTTTTATGTATTTGAGGGACAAGATTGTTTTGTTGTTTCAAAAGTGTAGAGTGTTATACAGGTTTTCTGATAACTAGAGGAACACACTTACTTGCTTCATAGCAGGGATTTTCTTTTAAACACACATTTTGGACACTTGCTTGCCATGTTCTCTGGTGCTGCTTAAAATATGTGTTCCATATCGAAGGATAAATACCACAGGGTATGACAGTTACTATAGCAACTAAGCATCTACTATTAAATAGCACCCACAAGCTCAAAAAACATGTGTGGATTGTCACTACACAATGAATTCCTTTCTTTGCAAGCAAGCTAAGTACCATGTTTTCATCCCTGGAGTTAGTCTGTTTCTGATGAATGTTTTTGTGCTGTGCATATGAAGATCCTTTTCCCCCACCAGCTGTATCTTCCTTTGAAAACTACAGATACTGTAAGAACAAAATAGCCTGAAGCAGTTGCGAGCTGAAGAAGTTAATGAATAATTCTTTTTTTCATATATCCTTGAATATACATTACAGTATGGCTTTCAGATATTTTAGGCCAGATTTGAAGCTTACACCTTTGCTGTTCTGCATCTTTAGATATTACAGAGTATTGCTGCTGAAACAAGCCTTTTGGAAGGCACTGTGCCACTTCTAGAAATCCTGCCCCTGAAAGTTACAACACTGGTAGGGCACTAATTTCTGCAGCAGTGGCAAACTGGAGAGTTAAAATGCAAAAGCATAGCTAAAGCTAACAAAACTCTTCAGAATATGTAGGACAGTTGCTTATTTTTAAGTTTGTCTCAAAGCTGGTAAGCACTTGGGCCATGAAAACTAGGGGAAAAGGTAGAAAAATAGGAACAGTGATTTTCTTACACTTTAACTTAATTCCAGTATTTGAGGGTTTAGTAACAAGCTATTGACAGCATTAGTTATTACACATTTTCCAATACAAAAATGGGATTTTCCTTAGACCCATCATTAATAACAAGGAGAATAAAATTAAGCATTGCTAAGAGAAACATGCTGGTATAGTAGTTAATGCTTCATCTGCAAGTGGAATTGACCCTTTGTGCTCCTTGAAAGAGTAAACAAAGGCTGTAATGGCGTGTTGGAGTGTTTGGATTGTTGGCAAATTTTGGTTTAGGGTCTGATGAACTGATGGATTAGACTGGAAAACATACTTTATCCATGTATGATTGCTGATTCAATGGTGACTTATATGAATTACACAATCATAAGAAAAATGTATCATAGTAGGAACATGGGAATTATAGTTTAATGAGAATATCCAAAAATAAGCATCAGAAGCAGGTAAACTAAGCTGTGAAAAGGCATATAAAAAATGTGATTTTTTTTATCCTGTTTTTTCCTAAGAGAATGATTGCTAGTGCCCGTCTGCCTTATCTGGCTAAAGGTCTAACCAGTTAGAAGCGTGAGTATGAACACAGATACCAGGCTGTGAGCTAGTCTTGTACTCTGCACTGGTTCTGTGCCATGATGGGAATGACGGCTTTGACTTTTGTAGCAATAAAGGAGTGTTCACTCCTAGCGCACTATCAGTAGCCAGTGGCTTCCCAGCAAACATTTTAACATGTCTAACATTAACGAAATATTAAATACTTTATTTGCCTTACTGAGTCTGACTAACCAATACCACCAAATGCCAATAGGCTAGGGATAAAGTCACTGGAGCTGCAGTGAGCAGTGGTGCAGGACAATGTGGAGAGTTGTTTGCCAAGGCAGGGAGGCAAAGTGGGGCTCCTGAAAGAGTTGTTTAGAATTTACTGGGTGTTTATATACCACAGGGAGTGGCTCAGCTGAACGCCTTAGATGGCATGTTTGCCTCCTGCCACTTACATCCTCTCCAGGGAATCCTGGACAGATCTTAGCAAGTTCCATCATTGTCCATTTTTTGTTGTTGTATAATGCGAGGGAACTGACTCTCTCTTATTTCCCCATTATTTTTCTTGCTTGTTTTCAGTTCTGTTTTTTCTTTCCCTTCTTGTTTTTCTGCCTGTTTTTAGCCACCATTTGAAAAAGATTGTGTATTTCTGCCATGGCTGGATAAATATTAGAACCCAATCTTGTGCCTGCTGCAGCAGCTATTTGCACGGTGAGCATGAGCTACATATACAGCCATTCTGATCTGTACATAATGTTTTATCTAGCAGCACAAAGTCTTACAAATTTGTGATTACAGGCTGTGAACTTAAGAAATGCAAGAGCTACAAATCTTTATTTTTTCCCACTAAGTCCACCATGGCCAGCAGGAGAAATAGGCTAGAGTCTGGTGCCCTCTTGTGACTACATTAAACTCCTGGAAAAACGTCATCCCGTGTCTTCAAAGGGATCAGGATTTGAATTGCAGTGGAAAAACGTGAAGAAATTTATCCTATACAGAAGCTGGAAGTATCAAAAAGGGAACTAACCACTTAACGTAATTTCTGAAATGAAACTTTTGCTGCGTGGTTGAGATCAGAGGCAGTAGACACAGGATCTGTAGTTGACTGGTGTGCTGAACCTTTGAATAATGTGTTGGTTTCGTAAAACCTTGATGTTAGTCGATTAGACATAGGATGCTGAAGCACTGACAAGTCAGGATTATACATTAATTCTGTACTGCATTGTGGAAAGAACTGACCAAACTACTTTTCTTTATTAAAAAAAAAAACAAAACAAAAAACCAGTTTTCTCCAAATTCTGAAGATGTTTGAATTCACTATGATCTGAAACTACAGGTCAGCAGAAAAAGTTCAGTCTCACATTTAATTTTCCACAACGTTAAGGGGAGAAAGGCTAGCTTTACAGCTGAGGTTTAATATCACATTGGTTTATTCGTAATGTTTTTCAGTATCTCCAGAGGAAAAAAAATTATTTTATAGGAATTTTCCTTGTACAGTTTTACTTCGCATTCGGAATTTCACTCAGAAATGGTTCTAATATCTGAAACTGAATGATAAGAAAACAGAAAGACAAATATTTAATAAAATTCCCAGCTTCTTCCCTCCCGCTAGAGGGGAACATTTCTGGTCAGATGAGGGAGTGACTAGTCTTTGAATAAAGTAAACAGGGTCTGTTCAGCCTCTTATTAGGGAAAGCCCCTTACTGAGTTATAAAATTACACACACCTTTGAATTCTGCTTTTGTGGACTACTGATGTTACCTTTTGACCTTTCATTTCCAGTCAAATCTTTTCTATTATTACATTACAGTCTGTCTGTGTCTCCTTCATACCTCTGTGTACAAAGGAAATTCCCTGTCCACCCCCCTTTTTCTTATTCCTGACAGGAACTTCAGATTTGTACTTGGCCTGGCTAGAATGTGCTGCCTTTTGTTGGTGGGCTATTCCCACAGTTACAGCCAAGAAAGCAAGAAGTCAGTCATGTTCCTGAGTTCCCTTGTTATTTAATGTACATTTTTCTTTCCTTTTTCACATTGCTGCATTCAGTCCTTTGTTTAGTTCAAGGCTTGTGCATTTGTTATCTTTGGGATACAGCTATTATTGCAAATAATACCATAACGTGTACCATTTCCCTTAGAGCTATGGACTGTCCATTTTCATAAGCCTTATTTTGTCTTGGAAATATTTGAACAAAAGAGTTAGAGGTAGATAGGAAACATACATGTGCCTAATGGAAGCTGACAGGATTTTTTTAATGCCTTATCAGATGTGCTTTATCTACCATATTGTCAAGTCACCTATAAAATTCAAATATACAATAATAAAAACTACCTGTGGTGGATACTGTAAACCCAATCTGCTTAACTATATTTAAGAACAGCAATGAACAACCCTAAATTAATCAAGTAGGTAAGTAATAATGTTGTTTCAAGTATATCAGGCTTGCACTGTCAGAGACACATTCCAGAAGTCTGGGGCCAAGAAAGTGCTTCCCACCCCATAAAAACTGTGTCAGGAAGGAAAGAGCTTGAGAGGCAGTGTCCACATGGACAGATCTCAAGGTAGAACAGATTTTAGAGATGATTGCTAGTTTACTGTGTACAGGAGTTGCAACAGCAAATTCTATTAGCGTTACCAATTCAGTCTTATACCAGAGAGTTACCATGTGAGCCTTGTGAGCCCTTAGCCCTGAGTGTTTCCAATCTGAAAGTCAACTCTGTGGATGTGTATTGCTCTTACCTTTTAGAAACAACAAAATGCCTCCCTACCCCAAGATACGCCAGTGAAGAAAAATCCCAGTGACGTCCCCAGGGGTCCAGTGCCCATGGTACTAGAAGGAGACCCAAAGTTAAAGTGAATACAGCATATTTTTTTGTTTTGATCCCCTAGAATAAGAAGCAAATGCAGTGCTTTGAACCTGACCCTGATAGTGCTGACTCATTAGAATTTGTGCTTTAGTACCTTATATTTGACTCCATGCAGTTCACTGCCGTGTTGCAGTAAGCTCTGAATACGTATATGACGCACCTGCTCACTCTTTCTAGTATCTCCTGCAAGGGCTTGTGTTTTAAACTGAGAAGACAGACAGTGCTCAAGGGAAGACGTGTCCCATTTACAGATGGGGAACTGCGATACAGACTGGTGCATTTCTAAGTAGCTTTCTGAACAGACAGGTATTTGCATACTTGTTCAGACCATCTGTGACTTTAAGTTTATGAGGCTTTTCAGGACTTTGTACAACATCCTTTTCCCACGGTATCTCTCTTCTCTTTGATTCTTCACCTCCCTCAAGAAAATATTTCATGACAGATCTCTGAACATACAGGGGATGCCCTGCCATCATGGGCTGAAATTCATGGACTTTGTTACAGACCGAGGCTGCCAAACAGGATGGATCATTTCATGGTGTACCAAGAAGGTTTATTTTGAGGTCGCTGCTGTAGATGATATTCATGTGATGTTTTGTGAAATTCTTATCACATAGCACATCAGCTCTGTTCAGCAGACTTTCTGTCTGTCTGCAAGGCTGGTTTTTGCTTAGTTATCTCCAAGAGTTTCTTACAAGACAGTGTAAGAGAGGAAAACCCTAGAATTTATCAGCAATCTGAATTACAGTGATGAGACATAATGAGTTCACAGTCATTCTCTTTCTTACATGTTGTTCATGATAGCAGCAACTACCATCTATTATGAGGATATTAATAATAGTCTGATTTGGGATAACAGATTTTTCTTTTTGTGGTTCACATTGCTTTCATTTGAAAATAACATTGTGAGGCCCTGCTGCATCCCTGGTGCAGAGTATGAGAAGCTCTGTCTCCTGTGCAAAGGTTAATTGTGCAGGAGAAAGGGAGTGCACCAGGATGGAAACCACCCTAGAAGGTACTAGAAGAGATGGAGAGGACTGGTAAGTGTCCTCATCTCTAGACACTAGTAGCAGAAGACATGCTGGGCTACATAGCTTTGGGGATGCCACCACCTGCGTGCTTCCCTGTGCACCAGAGAGGTAAAAAATTGCATGTGTCTGCTGCATCCCCTCTGCCATTATTTGTGTCGTAATTCAGCACAGAGTTCACACTAAGCACAGCAATAGAAGTGAGCAGAACACCGAATGAAGAATCTGAGTCATCTGCCTGTTCCCTGGCCAAATTCTCACTGAGTATGATGTTACGGTACGGAACATCCGCTGGCCACATTGGGTTAGATGTCCTGGCTCTGCACCTGTACACTATCAAAACACAGAAAACTGAAAAGTCCTCCATTTTTTAGCAACAACTGGAAGCATAAGTGTATTACTGACACTATTCTCATACTAAATATAAAAACCCAGCAGCTGTTGGGAAGAAAATTAACACTGTTCTAGCTGAATCAGGACAATTTGCTAACTTTAATTTGTGCTGGTTTGAAAATAAGATAGTTATTCCAAACGATGAGGCAGCTTTGGCATTATTTCACTTATATAGAGGATGTTTCCTAAAAGTGTGACCTGTAGGATGGCAATGTGCTCACGAAGAAAAGCCGTTAGATTGTGGATGTTTTTGAGAGCCTGGTTCTGAGTTAGGTTTCATCACTCACTACCCAGTGGAAATGCAACATTGGGTTGCACACAAGCAGGGACTAAATCAGACCAGCTACCAGGTCACCATCTGCAGATGGAATGTTGTCACGTATATAGTATCTGAGTTAATTTGTATCTGGTTTTGTCTGTTCTGTGTAACTAAATCTAATACTGAACATGAAAGCACTTCTTAGATGGGAAGAGAGTTCTATAAGTGAAATATAAGTAAAAAAGCAGTCTTTAGAAATAACTTAAAATTTATGAATAAACAAACAGATCATATATATAGCCTGCAAAAAACTAATTTGGCCGGCTCTAGTTTATAGCCAGAAATTATTTGCTTCATACTTCACAGTCACACTTGAAATAACCAGCAACCCACTTATCTCCGAGGTACATTATGAATGTCTGAGACACATGTAAAAATAAAAATAATGTTTTATTTCCTAACTATCCCACTCTTCCTTAAATCAAATTATGGAGGTATACCTGAGTAAATGTTGAATACAAAAGAGAGTGACATTTTCGAATCTCGCCCCTGTGACACTGGCGAGTGACTTATCTGCTGTGAGCCATACGTGTGCAGACTTGGCCATCTAAGGTCAGATTGGGAAGCACGGCCTGGGTCTGGTTCTGTACTCTCTCCAAGTCATTGTATAGCTTAAGCTCAGTTGAGAATGTTGGAGGGCAGTTCCAAATATCTGGGCTGAGAACTGCAGATTTGATGTAGTAGGTGAACCTTTCTTCAGGCCATGAAGCAGTCCCTGCAGACTTACTGGTACTGTCCCTGCAGGAGGAAAGGATGGAGGATCCACACAATTAATTTACACTTCAGATGTGCTCTGACCTGAGTAGTGTCCTTTGCTGTATCTCTAGCAAGTCTCGCAATGTTGAGTCTTTATTTGCTGTATGGCACAGTTGGACACTGTGTGCCAAAACAAGTGGCATGCTTCAATTTATCACATAAGAAACAGTCAGCTTATGTGATAGGGTAGTAACAATGTGGAAATAGCATTTCTTGATGTCCTCATTCAGATGTAAACCTGCTTTTCCATTTATCCAAAGGAGTCAGGATTTGCAGTTTTCCAATGTCGATATGTGGCTTGATACCGAACCTCAAGTCTCCAGGGGAATATTTTAGTTTAGAAATCACCTCTGGAGATAGTCTAGGTCATCTTCAATGTTGGATAAGGATGTACAGGGCTTTGGCACCCCCAAGGCTTTTACTCCAGTGTGCATCTGAACAAAGAAGGTCCAAGGTTATTAATTAAGAAAGGATGCACAATGATGTGGTAATTTAGAACAGCATGTAAATTAGGCAAGGCAAAAGAATTACAGATGTTGCATCAGATCCTGCCAATCCCTGTTGCCTGCACCTACAGCAGTGGGCTCCTGTATTGGTTGCTGTGAAGACATTCATGTTTTATCAGAGGAAAAACATCACGGAGATTTCAAAATCATCAAGATGCGCATTTAATTTGCATCCATTTCAATCAGTTCAGAAGCCTGTATCTTTGTCTTTTTCTAAATTCTCTGCTATTATTCACCAGAGTTTTACATGGAGACTATGAAAATCCAGAGGCTGGGGCAGTTTGCATGTGTCTTCAGAGGTTAACCACCAATGCCCAGGGTGATGGGGCTGTTACGAGCAGCCTGCTGCTGATTTTTTTAGTAATGGAAAGTTAGATTCTCAGCAGAGTTACAGATGTTCAGCACTTTGCAGATCTCTCCTTGATACCTTGTCTGATCTCTGGGATGAGGTTGAAAATACAAACCCACAGTTTGTTTAGTAGCATCACAACAGAATTTCACATTTTGCCAAGAAACAATCTCCTATTCAATTCAGCATTATGTGAACTACTTTTGAGAACACAAACACTTCACAGAAGGATGCCAGAGGAGTCATTAAATTGTAGAAAAAATAAATACATCATAAATAAAATGACTTGGGGAAATGCCATTTTGACATAATGCTTGTTTACAAAACTGTGTAAGAATAAAGCATAATATACTGACATTTTTAAAACATTAACAAGTATCATATATACATTAACATTGGCTAATGATAGTTCAATTCAGAAATATCAACATTAATGACAATTTAAAAATATTACAGAAATACAACAGTATAAATGAAGCAGAACGACACTGTGAAACCCTTCACAAATTCATACTCAAATAAACACCCAAATGATTCATGATCTTTGTCTATTTTACTTTGATCATGTAAACATAGCAAGAAGCTGTTTGGATAAACCTTGCCATATTTGTATCATTCTTATTTTCTAATTTCTGGTTTGAAGACACAGGGAATGACCATCAGTAATTTATTCATAGCGAAAGTGGCAGCACCAACAACAAAATCTGCCCCAGCATACTTTCAGTGTGCACCACCAGAGTGTCCGAGGTAGTTCCCATCCATGGGGAGAAGAGACTGTGTCCTCTAGGCTGCCAGCCCTTCCTTGCCAGTAAGGAGCCTAACTCTTGTACAGACTCCTACACAGTAAAAGGTGGATCAGTATCAAAAGGGAAGCATCAGCTAATTCAGCTAATGAAGCACAAATTCAACAAACATACAGAGACAGCGTAACAGCAGCCTCTGATGCAACTTGGAAACGTATACATTTTCTATATACTTCAGTGCATCCCAGATTTAACTGCAAAACCAAGTAAAATCTACTGATTGCAACATGTCAAGCATTAGAATTGTACATTTTAAGAATTCCAGGACAATGGAGGATCTTGACCTATGCAGTAGAAATACTGTTGATCTGTGTTGTCAGGCCACTGTTTTGCCTTCTAATTGTCCTCAGAATGTGCAAGGTAGATAAAGCTGCACACTGAAGCATTAGCAACATTTTCATCGCTCTTGTTGAAAGACTTCCTTATTTTCAATATTTTCCACTGGTTAACCACAAACGTTAACAACAGAGAACATGAACATGTACCTCCTTAAGAGCTAGAAATGTCAACTGTAAGAGTGGGCCTTACGTCATTCTTCTCAGCAGGGACTTTTTTTTTTATCCAGCTCAGAAGATAAAACTGGTTCTAAATCCATATGAGAAAAAGAGTCCAAAAATTAAGGTTCTAAGTTTCTGATTTGACTCAAACTAATTTACTTAGTTTATTCTACATGTCCTTAGCAAAGCAATATTTTCACCAGTTATACTGATGAGCAGACTGTATTGCAGGAGGCAAACAGAAATGAGAATTATCACTCCTGTAGCATTCTCAAGGAGTTGCATCCCACTTGCTATGCCCAAATGTTCTATGGATGTCAGCATATAAATACTTGTGTGCTGCAGTCTGCAGCCTGCAGCTGGCATTAGGAACTTCTTATTTGAGTCTGCAGCTAACTGCTAGCTGCCACCCTCTTGGTCTTTGCCACTATTACAGGTCTTTTGACTGTCCGCTGGATCTGGTATTTCTTTGTTTTCTTCTCTTAGCCCTCCTTCCTGTGATTCCTTTGACATTTTCAGTTTTATGCTGTCACTCTTATAATTAGTGGATGAATTCAGCCTAAGTGAGTTCAGTCTCCATCTTCTCAGACTCCTACAAAAATCTTTTCTGACATTTTCACTAACCAGCACGTAGATGATTGGATCGGCAATGCTATTTGCAGTGGCTAAACACAGAAAGACTGTAAAAATTGAGTATATTTCTTTTTCAAATGGACATGAGCAATTCTGATGGAACATAAAGTATATGGATCTTATTATGAGTACCACATGGTAGGGAGCAAAGCAGATCAGGAAAATAACAATAATGGTGACAACCAAATATTTCACTTTGGCTTTTTGACGACAAGTCAGGCTGCTGCTTGTTTTTGTACTTTGGAAAATTTTGTAGTTTGTGAAAATAAGGATTGTGAAAGGTATTGTGAATCCAAATAGGAATCTGGCAATGCCAAAAGCAGCCAATTTTATGTCAAGGGGCAAAGTCTCAAAGCACGTCGTCTTATTCACATGACCTGATTGATCTTCCATGTAAAATACTGGAGTGTGGATTATTGCAACCACAGCGAAGAGAAAACACACTATTATGATTGCCTTTTTCTGTCCTCTTTTCCCCCTTGATTCCAGAGCATACACCACTGCCACATAACGATCCACAGAAATGCAGCACAAAAGCAGAATGCTGATGTATATGTTGCAGAAAAAGATGAATCCTGTTATTTTGCAGGTCATTATACCCATTTTCCACTGGTGCTCATCTTGCACGTAGATAATCCAGAGAGGCAAGGTACTTAAATACATCAGCTCACACAATGATAAACTGAAAATGTAGATGGCAATTACTTTATTCCTTTGGATTTGTACGAATGTAAGCAGGGAGGTTAAGCAATTTGCTGGAAGACCTATGGCAAAAACAATGCTGTAAACAGCAACCAGAAGCATCTTGCTGTCTTTGTAGGGAATTCCTGTGCAAGGGGAGCTATTATTTGTGTTTGTACAATTTTCCATTTTTCTTTTTCCAGTAGATTTTTCCTGAGAATCAGAAGATAAGTTGGAAAGTTAGCATTTGCATCACTTATAAATGTGTCAGTGAAGGTTTTGGTCTCATAGTTGTCAACAGGAGACATCAGAGGAAACAGTGGGATGCTTATCTTTGGGACACATCTAAGACAGGCAAGTTTTCAAAGACAAGCTAATCTCTTGTACTTTCTCCTGGAAGTCAGGTCTGATTTGCTTCCAGGAGAAAGTGCCTTTCTTCACAAGGAACATCTTCGCTATAGCATGCCTGTTCACTAAAACAGGGTACTGTCTGCCTCACCTAATGACCTCCCGACTAACAGGGATGCACTTTAATGATGGAGCTTCTATAGAGATTTAAACAACACAGAATATGTAAACAAACACAGTTGTGATAACTTTCTCTTGACAGTGCTCTTATATATGCCCTGTTTTCATTCAGTACTGCCCCAAACAACAGTAATAGCTTCTATGAGTGCCCCTAAGATGCAGGGGTAGGTGATAGAACTGGAAACCAAGGTAAAAGTCAGCAACATAAGGAAGAAAAAATTATTATTAAAATCGGCTGTAACCTAGGTTTGATGCATTCGACGAGAAAAGAAATTGTGCAGTACAGTACTGTATTACATTTATAGAAATGATTTTGAAGACAATCCTCTATTGTGATGGCATTGAATTGCCTTAACCCTTTTGCCTCACTTCACAAAAAAGAGAAGGAAAACTTCAGTTCCATGATGCAGTTGGTAAGTACAATACACTACATCATCATCATCATTATTACTATTATTACTACTACTACAACAATATTACCATATTAATATTTTATTAATATATATTATTACCTTATTTCAACAATTATTATCATTTATGTCGTATATGCATTATGCTAATGTTAAGTTGGGTTATGTAGGTTAGCTTAGGGTAGGTTGCATCAGGTCAAGTATATACAGCAACTCACTTAACGATGAAATCGACTAACGATGCTCTGGTCAGAACCATATACTGGCATTAAGTGAGGCATGACAACGGTGGGGGCTGTCCCTAAACCAGACTGCCTCATAAATAAGACAAAGCTGCTAATCAATTACTAAAGTCACTTCCCAGGGGATACCGAGGGCATTAGTCTTAATTTTTTTTTTCAGACTGAAACCATACAGATTTCAGAGGCAGACTGGTACAGCACAAGGTATCGTTTATGGTTGCTCTGATGGGGGAACTCTCTGAAGTGGGTGATGGTAGTTGCTTTGTCAGACACTTAGTCAGCATACAGAAATCAGAATCTGGCCACTGGTGTGCACCTCCATACTGCTTTGCAGCGTGGTGGCTCAGGTCTAGCTAATTCATTCTTCTCCCTCTTCTCTGTGAATAACTGCAGCTGAAGAACATAATCTTATAGTGCTATATAATACCTGGCACAGTAAGCCAGTGAAACTGCCTGCCACGTGTGTTTGATGCCTCCAGGAAACAACAGGAGATAAGGGCAGTTAGAGGAAGTAACTGAGACCAAAGAGAAGAATTAAAAAATTTAGGTTAAAGAAATGGTACTTAAGCACTTAAAGAAACATACTGCCAGCAGAAGCATGTTCTACTACTGTGGTCTTAGGTCCTGGCTGTGTTTTGCCTCAACAGCTCTATGAATGTTTAGCAGCTCTCTGAGGCTCCTTGCTCCGTGAGGCTCACTGCACATGACAAACCGCAGTCAGCACATGCATGTTTCTCTCCTTCAGGACATGCAAAACATCTCATCTTCCAGGACAGAGACATCACCTATGGCTCAAGAAGTGCCTGAGCATGAATCACTGGGGCGATCTGAGAAGGACATCTGCTGCGTACCTGCTCTGTATTTACACTCTCCCCAGACAGCTGCTCTTGGCCTAGGTTGTAGCCACAGGTGTAGGTGTAGGTGTAGGCAAGCCGAGGATTTCTAATGTTGTTGTGTTATTTTCACACTGTCAGAGGGATAGATAATGACATTTTTTGCTTCTAAAATGTAGTGCCTACATGCTCTAATGTATTGAGACCTTCTGGAGAGAAAACCCTGGGAAAGAGCAGGGCACCTGGAGATGCCCAAGTAAAAGGGGTTGTGGGTGGAAGAGGAATGACAGAGATGCAATATCACTTTCTTGAGAGTGTGGTGAGAAAGCAGCAGAAGTGTCAGACTGCAAATCCACCAAGCATGGCTGTGAAACCAGATCAAGATTGACTGCCCTTTCCTCACCTTTTCTTGATCCAGTGCACCATGTGGCATGTGGCCTGGATTTACCAGGAGGAAAGGAAAGATACTTTTGCTCAGGCTTTCCTAGTGGAAGATCTGAAATACCGAACCTTGTCTGATGTAGAAAGCTGATCTCCCATCTTGTGGACAGGGTCTAAAAGCACTGGTTTGTTGGGCTAGAGAACCTGTGCTATGGTCATCTGTCCTCTCTACTAGCTAGCATCAGGGAACATTGAACTATCCTACATAGGTGTCCTACACAGCTTGTGGAAGATGAAATCACGACCCTGGCGTGCTGTGGGGATGTGTTCTCACATTGCAGCCATACTTGCATAACAGCCTGGCTATCATCTTTTTTTCTCTCTGTGTTGTCCCAGAGCAGGAGGTCACTGATCCTGCAGTGAACGTGTACAGAGTGGTGGCTTAGCAGAAAATTTGTCCCTATTTTTCTGTCTGGGTCACTTGTCCATCAGTTGACATTTCTGAAATGACTGACCAGGGTCAAAGCAGCACCCAGCTGGCACAATGGAATTACTGGTAAGTAGCACAAAGCCAGAAGTGAAGTGAGCCAGAGGCAGGTGGAGGTGGGGGCTGTAATGACAGCAGGTCAGCCGTAGTATAAGCTGCACTCTCCACCAGTCTCCAGAGGCACTGCTGATCTCTGCTGGCTATTCAGGGGTCTTTGCAACCAAGTTACCCAACTGGGCACTTTCTCTGTGCGTAGTGCAAGTGCCAAGGAGAGCTCTTTGGGTAAGTAGTGCATCTGGCCATTTGAGTCAGTGGAGGTGGACAGCAGCCCCAACCACATCTCTGTTTTCAGTTCTTTTGCCTTGAAAATGCCACTGCTAAACCCTGAAAAGTGTGTGTGGACTTTTGTGTGCCTGTTGGCTTAAAGCTTATCACTTCAGAGTGAATGTTAAGATCTTCACTGGTTTCTGGTTCTGAGTGAAGCAGAAAAGGGCCATAGAAGATGTAGAGACTTGACTAGGGGCTCCTGCTGGTCATTTGGGCCAGTTACGTTAATATTTGGTCTTCCCTCAAAAGACTGAAGTGTTTTTGCTAGCACTGAGCTGTGAAGAGGGAAGTGAAAACAAAGGGGAAAGCAAAGGGCTTTATTTTGCCTTTCTTTTTTTTGCTTTATTTGTCTATGACCTACTCATGTAAAACTTTCATTTTCTAAAAGAGAAGTTGGATTTATAAAAATAATCCATATTAGAAAAGGTAAAAAATAAAATTGAAGATACAGTTACAGGGAGGAGAAGGAAAAGTTGGTACAACAGTTGAACAATAAACTGATTGAAAGTCTTTGGATTAGTTCACTGGGGTTACAGAGGGACAGAAGAGAAGAAAGATACAGTTGCTTCAGCAGAAAAAATATTTATATATTTTTTGTTTTCTAATAATTTTCCAATTGTCTTTCTATGCCAAAGATTATTGTTAGAGCTGAGAATATTGAGGGGTTTATGTGGGTACTAAGAATAATTTTTTTAGAAGACATGCTTACAACAGTTAAGATAAAAACAACCCATCCCTTCACACCTTCCTTCCTGCCCCCAGTATTTGGAAAGGTTAGCAACCTGCATATTTTAAAGCATAAATCGACCTTCAGTAAAACAGGACGTGAACTTCTCCTAAAGGGTTTTGTTTTCTTTCCTTAGCAGCATGTGCTACTGTAACCGTGACACATTACTAACATGATGTCAGCCTGACCATTCAAATCTAATGTCATATGACATCAATTCCCAGATATGACAGACATGCCACCTACAGTGCTCATCACCAACACTATCACTCTTCTTCTGAACCTGGGCTTCTCTTTCTCATGCAGAACCTACATTACCTGCTTCTAAACTTTATGAACTATTGTACTTTCCAGACATTAGCTTTTGGGTCTGTTAACTTTGACAGAAAGTTGACAGAATCACCACGAATTATTTGCTCTGCTGTGCTTGAAAGGAGAAAATCTGTGGGTAAAAATAGATTAAGACCCATTAGCCTAGAAAGTCAGTGAACTGATTTTTTTTTTTAATGTTTTTTTTTTTCCATTAGTGATAAACAAAGTTACTCCTGTAAGCAAGTCTCAGCATATTAAGGAAAAACAGCAACGACTCCACTTGGTTACCCAGCAGACTGATCATTTTTTCCTGCACGGTCTAGGTAATGGGATTTGAAGCTATATAGTTTCAAATGTGAATGTAACATAACATAACATAATTTTTAAACTATATAGTTTCAAAGCTTTCTTGAGAAAAAGTGTTTTAAAGCTACAGGACTATAGTGGGAATCCAGCCTGAGCACAACTCCATCTTAATATATCAGTCTCCATCCTAGCTTGATCAGAAAGACGGGATTTGAATGCAGAGGCAAATCAACACCATACAAAGCAGCTTTATTGCCTAGCCAGGAAAAAAACTCCACATGATTACTGAAAGATGAAAGTGGCAAGTTTCTTGTATTTGCTGGATTTCTGTTTGTGTTTTATCCTCTTCTGAACACTCCCTGGGGGATGCAGCCATGGAGAAGGCTCTCAAGAAACAAGCAACCTTCTGCTGGAGCGAGGCATGGCATAGGCTTTGTTTTGGTCACCAAGTTCAGATAGGAATTTTATTAGAAAGAACCACTTCTGCAACAGCAATTACATTAATCTCCACTGTAAGACATCAGACAGAGACCACTGTGGTGAAAGCAGATAACACCTCTGATGACTAGTGCTGCTTAAAACAAGCTATGGAGAGCGTTTGTAGGCTGAAAATATGTGCTGTAAGGAAGCAGCAGGGCCTTGGGATTAGTTATACAGTCTTAATATTTAACTCTATACTGCAGATTTATTAAAAGGAGAAGATTTTTGTCAGAGGAGAGAAAGTATTCATCATCTGCTGTTCAGAACGGGAACTCAGCAGTCATTTCTGATGAGAAAAAGGTGTTTGATTTAACTAGTGATGCACTGTTCATATATATGAACTTTCAGCAACTAGAGATGTTAAATACCTCTGTGTGGGTGTTTACATAGATCAACATATCCACTTCCCACAAACTACAACTAAAGGTACTATTCTGCTAAAATAGGCAGCTGTGAGTGAACTATCACAGAATTCAGTGTTGTAAAAGGACCTGGCTTAAAATCGTGATCCCTCCAAGAGATGTGTGCCTTATTGTCTTATATGTTGAGGAACTGTAGGGGAGAGTAGAATGCTAAGCAAGTAAGAGAAATGTATAAAGGCAATGTCCTGCTACAGGATTTAAAACCATCTTATTTAGCACATCTAAAACTAGGTAAGACTATGTAAGTGTCATGTGGGGTAGATAGCGGAAGTTCACAGGTGAGAAACAGACCCTAAAAATCCCCCTGTACCAGTGGCCTTCTTGCTCAGTCTCATTATTTGGAGACTGTGACTCATGATTTTGGGACATTTGCACCACGAAAAATTTCTCAGTCTGCCTTCAGAGCATCAGAAAGTGGCTGTTGTAGGTCAGGCTTACTCCCTGGTACCTAGCAGCTTGTCTAGAAAAGGTCCTGCAGGTAGAGGAGTGGCTTCATGGACAGGAGAACCATCAGGAACCTCAGACATGCCATCGTAAATTTGAGGCTAAACTATAAAGCCCATGAAGTCACAGGGCTCAGGAAAGTGTAGATTTTGGAGTAGTGGCAGTGAAAGTGAACAGCTGAGAGCAGCCTCAAGACTGACAAGTTTTGTGCTGCTGATTCACACCCTCTTGTTCACACACCTTCTTCACACATGAAATGAGCAGGCACTCATGCTTGATGCCTCTCTAAAGCTATCACAGCTAGACTGATAGCCTTGACAATGGGAGATATTTTAAATAAGGTTTCTGTTATGCCAGTGACTCATTTGGAAACCTAACTGGCCACGCTTTCTCGCTGACTAGTGTTGAACTATGAAGACTTGGAAGAAAGAGATGAGAAGGGGGATTCCCATGCACAGCTTCTCTGACCCACTGAGGGGTGTCAAAGCACAGCTCAGCGCCAGCAGATTTGGACTGAGGGCTTATATGTGGATAAATATTGCTGTCGTCTCTTGGAAGAGCAGTCTGGGTTATCAGAAAGCAGCTGTATTACAAGGCAAGGAGATATGGCCATGCTGGCACCCAAGCCAGCTAGGGTGCTACAGCTGAGTGTGTCTAATTGACAGGTTTGAGTAAAACCCAGCCTTAAGTGGCTGAACAAAGAAGCACCAAGATCTATGTTCAAATCTCAAGATGTGCCCCTAACAAAGAGATGCTTTATCACCCTCAGCATCACCCCAGCAGCTACTTTGTCACCCAGGCCTTCAAACAGGAGGCTCTGTCAAGCATGTGGCATCTGCAGTTTGAAACACACTAGGAACCATAGAAAGGCATGTATGAGAGCTGTTCCTACCCCAAACTATCATAGAATCATAGAATCACTAGGTTGAAAAGACCTAAACCTTCCCTGGCAGAGCTTGAGGCCATTCCCTCTTGTCCTGTTCCCTGTCACTTGGGAGAAGAGGCCATTACCCTCCTCTTTACAACCTCCTTTCAGGTAGTTGTAGAGAGCAATGAGGTCTCCCCTCAGCCTCCTCTTCTCCAGGCTAAACAACCCCTGCTCTCTCAGCCATTCCTCATGTGACGTTCAACTATGTGACTCAAAATCATCCCTGGGGCAGCAACTGTTCACCTGGAATTGCTGGGTATTTCTGAACTGAAGCCATGCATCTCGCCTTTCAGTGAATGCTGGCAAGTGGCCACATGTGACACCTGGACCAAGGCAAGGCCAAAGTAAGGACCTTTAAGTTTGTACGTGGACAGGCAAAAGACAATCACAGTCTCACTGTAGCTGAGTCAGAAAGTTATCCTGCTAGGAGGAGCATCATGTCCAGAAATGTGGGCATTCACTCTCAAACAGACAAGGTGATCAGTGTGGGAATGGCAGCCAGAGCCTCCACGCTTCTGAACTCTCAGAGTCTATGGGGACCTCAAGGCTCTGTTGCTGCCACACACAAACAGAGCAATGTTGTTGTAGCAGAGTTGGGTAGGGGGTATTTGGTACAGTGACCATGCAGTTCTCCTATCTTGTGGTAAGCTTCTTTGCTTTGTAAGCTGGCTGTGGATAGTGGCTGGCCAATGGCTCTGTGTGTTTTCCTGTATTGGTTCGTTTTTATTAACGGCCAAGAGTTGTGTCTGACCACATCTTGGTCCCAAGTGCTGACAGCCCTTCCCAAGCTCTGTCTTCCGTTATTTGCCTGGTTGCATCCTGTCGACCTGTTGTTGCCTGGGTCTGTCTTTCCCTTTATGTGGTCTCTGCGTTGCCATGGTTCATTCCTGACTTTCACCATCCTGCTGCTGCTTTCCCTGCCTCTGTCCCAAGTCAGTCAGTGGTTTTCAAACTACTTCTGTCCCAGGAATTCCACAAATGGTTATGCATACCTCTTTTGTCACTGAAGTTTCCCCGGAAAGCAGAGGATGCTGGTTCAGGGAACAAATCTCCAGGCAGGACCACCACCAGGCACTTACAGGGTGTATTTATTCATAACCAAACACATCTACTGACCAAACTCCCAAATTCACAAACTTGTCCCCTTCCTGCACTGACACCTCCATTGCAATAGTGACAGTCACAGGGATCGCAGGCTTTTTCTACATCCTCAGAATGTGATTGTCCCTTTCACCCCTCTGAAATCCCCCTGTATGGCTTGACTGTACTGAAAAGAGCATAGACAGGATAGCTGCTTTCTGCCAGTGGCAGAAAAATGCAAAGATGGTGTTGAGCTTTGCTCTTGTGACAGTGGATCAGCTCTCTCCCATGGGAGACTTACTGTCTGGGCACTGCCTGTGTGGGTCTGCGCAGGAGCTGCTGCAGCGTGGAGGCTGCACTGCTGCTGGCACTATTGTCAGCGCTAACGAGGTTGCTGGGCAAAAAGTGGGGCAAAAAGATGTCACTGAGAAGTCTAGCTAGTTTCCCCTCAAAATTGTTTTTCTTTTGTCTAAAGCAAATGTTTCTCAGCAGGTGGGGTTTGCAAAGCCTTGTGAAAACCACAGTGCCTTCTATACCTGAAACAATTCTACTTTTAATGGAGCAATTAAAGACGGTGTTCACTAGTGGTCTGAACTCAGACATTAATATTTCCTCCTTTTCCATCTGCTGTAAAACTCAACTTCTTTGTTCCTTCTTGTACTATGATTTACTTTCAACTAATTGGAGAACTACCGTTTTCCTTTTTTTGCCATCTAGGTCACCTCCTCTAGCTAGCTAGGTCACATATCAGCAGCGGGGTTTTCCCCTTAAAATCTCAGTTATACCAGCAAAACCTTGATGTTCAAAGATTCCTCTTGGCACCTACACATCTCTGACATCTCTGCAAACCCATTCACATCTGCCAAATCTCCTGCAGTGTCTTCACAGAATCACAGAATAACCAGGTTGGAAGAGACCCACTGGATCGTCGAGTCCAACCATTCCCACCAATCCCTCAGTCATGCCCCAAATGTTGTTACATTAGCTCACCACCACACGTCCTCTCCTGTCGTGAATGGCAAGCAAGCAAATCTTGACCAAATCCTTAGCTGCAATCTCTTCTGGCTTTTGTACATCTACTACAATGAGCATCTCATTCTTCACTGGTACCCTTAGAGTCTCCCCTGTGGGATATTAATGTAAAAATCCCAGCTACCAGGAATTCCCTGAAATATCCTTCTTTAGCAATATCAAAATCATACATTGTTTCTGATTGACTCTTCTGAATTACCCACTTCTCTCAGGCCCTGCTCATCTGTGCAGCGATACAACCCACTTCACTTTCCACTTCAGTTTCAATACTGAACATTTGGTGTTTACGGATGTCAGGACCACTGCAGGATATTTGATTCTTGGAGAATGTTTTTGTCAGATGCTTTGCTCCACCACCAGCAACAGCCAGGTCTGAACCTGAGATGTATTTGGTAGTATCTGTCTGCACTACACACCCTGCCTTAAAAATAGCCTTGATTGATGAAGGTAGATAAGATAAAAGTTCAGTTGTCTAAGAGACAGATTTTGTCAAGTCTGATGTCTTTACAGAAAGCTGCTGTGAAGATGATACGATTTCTGGCAGTATGGTGGGATCCTTGACTCCCTCCTCCTCTGCTGCTCCATCATAGCTCCAGCAGCGGCTTCAGGGCTAATTGAAAACAGTGTTCCCCTATGTACACTGTCCCCCAAGGGGTTCAATTTAAAGCAGTTATTTTCACAGAGTGAGGCACACTTCACTCAGGGGGCAATAACATGTGGCAGAGGGATATGAGAAAGCGTCCTATCTAGTAGATTCTACCAGGCCTGTCTTGGCTCCATGCATGAGATGTGCACAGCAGCCCTAGAGCCAGGAGAGGAGGGAAGATCTACAGATGCTTTTGGACAGGCAGCTGAACCTGGGAAGAGGGGTCAAAGGAGATAAAACCAACCTCAGATGGAACTGCATCGAATTGCTCATTGCTAGTTACATCCATAGCACACTGAAAACACAATAGGTTTGCACTGAGTATCAAGAAACAGCAAGGAAAACCTGAGCTTGTGCTGTGCTCAGGACTGATGTACTAAGGCACTAAGATATGGAGAGCAGCCACAGAAACCTGCCCACAGAAACCCTGGTGCAGCAGTTACTGGAGCTGTCACTCCAGCCACATTCCTGCCACCTATGGAAAAGTCTTTGAAAGAAAATCAGTCTTGCCCATTGAGTGCTAAAGAGCAAAATAAGTGAGTCCTATTTGTCCACTCCCCTGGGTACAGCAAGCTAAGGAGCCACTGGTTGGTTCGAATGCAGCAGCTAAATGGGATTATGGAAAGAGTGGGTTAAAACTAAGCCTAGATACTTCTTGGGCTTTGGCAGAGAAGCAGACTTTATGTAAAATTTCAAGAGAATCCAGGAACTATGAACTGTAGTGCTTTCTATTGCAACATAAACAAGAAACAAACAAGGGAGATAACAAGGAGAAGAAAAAGAACCAAGAAGACCATATGAGAAACTAAGTTCGGGAAAGAGAATTCAGTTTTATTGAGTCAATAGGTCAGCTCAGCTCTGGTAGGATGTTTAACCTTTGCTATACTTTATTTAGTGCAAGAAAGGTCCTCTCTGATCTCAGAACCTCTCAAAGCAAAGTCTCAAAGTAAGGAACCCAAACTGATTCATTCTGCCCATCTACCAGTGTTGAGTGATTGCTGTTTCCAGCCTGTGAGTTTATCACAAGACTTGTGGTCTCCCTAAAGCTGCAGCTACTACTCAAAATAACTCAAAATATGCTAAATGCAAAGGAGCATCAGCTTTCGTTTAAAAACAAGATGTTTGGTTTGCTGAGGCGAGTATTATGCATGGTCCCAGTATTTTTGAAGTCTCAAAGAAAGAAGTCAAGTCCCAAAATATTCAGGAAAAAAATAATCTTAGCTCAGTTTCCACAACTCTGAGTGCCAGAGACCAGCAGTACTCTGTGAATAGAAGGTGGAGAAAAAGAAGATATGTAGCGTATCTGATTACTGTAGACCAGCAGGTAAACACCACAATAAAATGGCTATCTTGCTTTTCCAGTAGAGTAAGGATAAGAGGAAAGGCTGGATGTGAATTCTCCTTATGGTCTGCCAAAGCAATTCTACATTCATGCCTCAAGCTCTGGAGGTTACAGTTAAATCTAACCTCGTAGCAAACTGCAGCCTGCCAAAAATCCTTCAATCCTAATTGGCATCTATCCCTGACTGGAACAAAAATTGTTTTGTAAGAGAGAAATATATTTTTTACCGGAAAGGGAATGCGTAAGGAAGATAGGTTGCAGAGCCTCCATCAGATCCAATGAACTCCAGTTACTACAGACCGAACATTTTATGCCTCTTATCAGTCACATGGAGATTTAGACTACGGTGAAACATTCACAGAAGCAGAAATGCACAGCATGGAGAAGCAGTAATCAAAGCAGAACAAAGCAAAATATTGCTAAGGAGAAATAATGCCTTGCCTAAGGGGCAGAAATAACTTACTTCTTTTCTTTCTGGCTTTTGCAAAGGAGACGATGAAGTGCTTCAACTCGTGCTGTACTCACAGGCTGTTCTGCAAAAAGTCCAGGAAGTTGCTAATGATACCGCGCGCAGTTGTAAGTGGTGTGAGCTAAAAGAAAGTAGATTGCTCATGGCTGCATGAGGCTCCTGACATGTGTCACTTGTAGTTGGGTGCATGCTTATGTAAAGGAGAATGACTGAATACCCCACCCTTGAAAATCTTAGTCCTGTCATCACTTGAGAAAGTCATAGTAAAAAGACATCTATGGCAAGGAATATCTGTAAGAAGACCTGCTTCTCGAAGTATACTGAAAGACTGAGAAGAGACAGAAAAACCAATTTAATAATTACTGTAAGGAGAGGATAATCAGGAAGGGGAAAAGACAAATGGTCAGGATAGGAAAATGTGGTATTAGGAGGAAGACAGAAGGAATGCTGATGGGTCTGTGTGTAAGTGCAGCCCAGGGACTTGAGGGCTGTCATGCTCCTACCAAGCAGATCATGCAGGATATCAGAGCTTGTGCAAACACTGATGCAAAGTCAAAGGTTTCAAAAAGTATTTTGGAATAGCCTGTTCTCATCGCTGTCCCCTGTGCTACTTTCAGTTAGCAAATAGCGCCCACAGTCTTGCATAGTGATCTTGAGATAAGCCATGCACGGGTGCTGCCTTTCACAAGTCAGTGGCTCAGCAAATATGGTTGTGTTTTAGGAGGGGGAATGTGAGAAAGGGCTTGCTTCTCAAACCAGACAGCAGAGCACGATTTGGGGGAGTTTGAGCTCTTACTCCAGCCTCCTTTGAATTTATTTTTCTTGCTATTCCAGCAGGGTTGCAGGAATACTTAGGTACTTGCGCAGGTATATTTGGGCTCTTTGCTGGACATGCGTAGCTGTGGCACAATGAGCTGGTGCAACTGGCTGATGGAGGAAGCAGAGGCTGACCAGTGCTGTCAGAAGAGCATCTAAGAGAAAGGAAAGCAATTGCTTTCAAATTCTATCATTATACAGGGGTGAGAAGAAGGTAGTTCAACTCTTTTAACTGCCAGACTTAGCTCACTACCAGACGTTTAATCTCTTGGACTCCTGTTATGGATGTTCACCTTAATCATTGTGCTAACATGGCCTGGAGGGACAAGAGACCAATGAACTGCCTTAAACCTCCTGACTTGGGCTGACAGATCCTGTCAGGAACAGGATGCCTTCAGTAGGTGCTTATTCCTTATTTGTACACTGGAAGTAATACCTACTCTGGATGCTACACATATATTGACTTGAATATGTATGAAATGGCTAAGAAATTAAATAGATTAAAATTAAAGAAACGCTTGGCATGCAATTTCATTCTGGGGTGAAATATTTACTTTAGTTCAGTTCGGCTGGAAACGGTTTCATGGGAAAGTAAAATATTGTATGTAACTAATGATTGCTTGTTGCTAAAGGAGAATTGTCGCATCAGCTTGCTAAACATTAGCCTGTATTAACTGAGTTAGGTATAAAAATGTGTTATGGACTCTGAATAAACGGCTCACTTGGCTCAAATTGATCATTGTGTGATGACACATTTCCTCCGTTACCTACCCTTCCACACACTGGGATTAATATGTACCTGAGAGCTCAGCGCAGCTGGTTGTCACACTGTGTGTTAGAGATCTCAGACTCTACTGACTTCTCTGGAGCAATGACAGATTTGTCTGCTGTATGATAAGAGTAAAAAGGTGCCAGTCTGTACATTGGGGTCTTTGGGATGAGGGCGGTTATGCAGCTTTGTTATATCTAGCAGCCTCTTTGGGAGATCCTGCTGCCAGCAATGCACCCGCAGCCAAAGCTGAGACAAGCGAGTGCGCTACAGCAACCACAGATACGGTTCCACGCTTCAAATTCCATCTCTCAAAATGCATGCCTCCAAACATCCCAGCCCATCCACATTGTTCTTTCGTTCAGCTTGAGCTGGAATAAGAGGCAACCAAAACCTACAAACTGAATTGGATAGCAGAGGCTGATGCCTGCTAGGCAGCCCCTGCAGCTGTACTGCACCACTAGCTCTGCCTCTTGTACGACAATTGCTGCCCAGATTGCAGATTTTTGATGGAGATGTCTGGGTTTTTGTTTCTTTTTTTTTTTTTTTTTTAAATAAACCTCCCTACTTCTACTAGGAAACTGAAACACCTGCAGGATTTAAAAGGTTATGGCTGTTAGTTCATGGGGAGGAAAAGGGTGTGGTTCAAAGAACACACTTTTCTCAGTATTTTAGGGTGCTGAAGTAGCAGCAGGGGTGGGCCTACACTTGAAGGCAGTTTAACCTTAGCAAATTCCTAGGGAAGAACCAATTGCACATCTATAGCACTATCTACACTCCCGAGCAACCACAATTATCCTGTTGTGCAAATACACAGAAATTCAAGCTGGTTTTGCACCTTCTGGTGCAGCTCTGCAATTTCAAGCCTTATTTTGTTTCTGACTTGAAAGGCTTCTGTGAAAGAGCCAGATACTGAAGAAATTGCAGTGTTTCAGAATGCACGAAGGGGATGATTTACTGAAGAGATACGACTTTTTAATGTGGTTACCCAGGGCCCCATGCTACTACATTGTTCTTTTGGTTTTGGTTATTATATCTCAGGTTAAATTGTGTCAACCACAGAAACACAGTTGTAAAATTTGTCCTCTGTTTGAAATCCCCAGTGAGGTGGAAGGCTCACGGTCCAGCCTGTTCAGGTCCCTTTGCAGAGCCTCCCTACCCTCCAGCAGATCGACACTTCCACCCAGCTTAGTGTCATCCGCAAACTTGCTAAGGGTGCACTTGATGCCTTCGTCCAGGTCATTGATAAAGACGTTGAACAGGACTGGACCCAACTGAGCCCTGGGGAACCCCACTTGTCACTGGCCTCCAGCTGGATTTAACACCATTTACCACCACTCTCTGGGCCCGGCCATCCAGCCAGTTTTCCACCAGGAGAGTGTGCGCCTGTCCAGGCCAGTGGCTGACAGTTTCCGAAGCAGAATGCTGTGAGAAACTGTGTCAAAGGCTCCTCCTAGCATTGTTGGGGAACCTCGCTGCCAGCTCTCCACAGCAAAGCCTGCAGCATTCTGCACCAAGCCCTGGGAGAGTGGGTGGCTTTAGGAAGCTTATACCCTGCTATGGGAAACTGCCTCTGAAGGGGAGTTCTCGTGTCTACACTGGGACTTCATTGCTGAGGGGCACCTTAGAGAAATGCCGCACACCGGAAAGCAGGAAACACTTTGCAGAGCAGAGATAGCATTGAAAATAATAGTCTGTAAATGGTTTGATTTACTGATTTGCATGTTTAAGAGCTGCCATGTAAACATCACGGCAAAGGGAAATGGGATGGAGGAGGAGTGGGAGGAAAAAAGCCAGTAGGACAACAAAACAGGTTAACAAATTTCCCTTGGGACAGAACTTAATGTCCTGGGTCTTCTCCTGAGCATGATGTGCTTTGACTCAAAGGGAAATGTCTACATTTATTTAACAAGATGGGCAACTTGCAGCATCTTGGGATTCTCCTGCACTGGGAATCCCCTCCTGAACACAGCAGGAATAACCCTAGGCATACTAACCCTTATCTAGAGCAAACCAGTCACTGACTCACTGATCTGAACTTCAACACCTCTTTATGATGGAGAAGTAGTTGCGGAGCAGGTGTGTGAAGGTAGAGTTATCCTCTCCACATTCCGTTACTCAGACTTTCTCACAAGATCCTTTTGCTAAAAGACCTCAGAGGTCTTCCTGACTCCCCTGTAAGGTCACCCCTCCATGTGATGTGAGCCTTAGTAAGCTGTGGGAGACACCTGCCAGGAGCATGTATCTCCATTAAGAAAATCAGGGACAACCTCTCTGCACAATTGATATTTTGAGCCTTTGCCAGATATTTTGTGATCTACCTGACTGCACCTCAATGTGGGAGCTCATGGAGTTGCACAGGTTCTACTTTACAGTTGCTTTTTTCTTCATTTTGCTCCATTTTCTTTGTGTCACTGACTTCCAGTGGGAGAACAGGCTCATGCATGGGTGATGATTTGAGTGATGACACCAGGCTGCAGTGGCCAGGCCAGGAAACCACCTCCTACAAAGTTAGATGATTACCACTGATGCCTCTCTTGAGGCATCTTCTTTGAGTCTTGAGGGATGCTGCTATATGTGAAAGGCCCTTCCAGTCTCTACTGCTGTATTGTTGTGAGCAACTTAAAGTTTCTGAGAAAGGGAAGTGCCTGATGAATATATGGCATTGAGAGTTCAGTTGAAGTGAGAGGTTTAGTGGGACACATATCCTGAGATATTTGCTTCACTTTTTCTCAACTGAATTCATAGAATCATAGAATAACCAGGTTGGAAGAGACCCACTGGATCATTGAGTTCAACCATTCCTATCAAGCACTAAACCATGCCCCTTAGCACCTTGTCCACCTGTCCCTTAAACACCTCCAGGAATGGTGACTCAACCCCCTCCCTAGGCAGCCTCTGCCAGTGCCCAGTGACCCTTTCTCTGTAAAAGTTTTTTCCTGATGTCCAGCCTAAACCTCCCCTGGCAGAGCTTGAGGCCATTCCCTCTTGTCCTGTCCCCTGTCACTTGGCAGAAGAGGTCAGCACCCTCCTCTCTACAACCTCCTTTCAGATAGTTGTAGAGAGCAATGAGGTCTCCCCTCAGCCTCCTCTTCTCCAGGCTAAACAACCCCAGCTCTCTCAGCCATTCTTCATAAGGCCTGTTCTCCAGCCCCTTCACCAGCTTTGTTGCTCTTCTCTGGACTCGCTCCAGAGCCTCAACATCCTTCTTGTGGTGAGGGGCCCAATTCTCGGATAGAGTCTGAAAAGAAAATATGTATTGTCTTCCTTGAGATTTCTGCATATGTATACACACCAAGGGGAAAACATCCAAGCTTTCCCCCCTCCTTTCCCACCAGTTTTTCAGATCCTCTTACTCCATTACAAAGATGGAACAGAAAGCAGAAAAATCTACTGGAAATCACCCTTGAAAATGCTGACTTTTGAGCTCTGGAACAATTTTCTCAGTATAAATAGATATTCCTATAATTTGCCTCCCTACAGACTTCATGGATTTCAGCTTATGTTCAGCAGCATCCATGCACGTAAACAGTTAATTTACAGCCTCATTTTCCAAACAATACTTCCATGCCCTTCTTGGTGCTGGGAGTGTAATTTTTGAAGATGTAATTGTGAAGCAACCATATTCATTGGATAGATAATTTGACATTATCTTTTCTCCTGACACTATACCAGCTTGGGTCATTTTGTAAATAGAGTTACCTATGGAAAGATAAATGATGTAGCTTCACCTGGTGCTGATGTGGTGCAGACACATACTTTAACATGTGAGACTGGAGACAGGAAAGCTGTATGCCCTGCAGTCTGTGGTATATGAGAGTGATACCCAAGTTAGCTATTCAGAGTGAGTTTGTGGAGTGGAAACAGATGGACCTTGACACCACAAAGCTCTGCGTTCTCCAGGTTCCTCATATCTGGGGTGTTTTTGCATGAAACTTCAGTGCAGGCACACCTGCAGGCTTCAACATTCTAAGAAATGCAAATATCTGATAATTCTCCACCAGCTTTGGTAGAGTATGTGGCCAAATAATGGGAAGGAAACAGATGCAGCTAAATTCTGGGCTGATCTTGTCGGGTCTTCATTAATCTCGTCTTTGCCTGAGTCTTTTTCTCCTTAACTTAAAAAGACATCTGTGATGTCTACTTCCTTTGAAGATATTTTCAGATGAAGTTGCAAAAAGATACTGTAGGAGACCCAGATATTATTTCAATTTGAAAAAATATACAGATATCTACATGTAATGAAGGCTCATGAAATTCACAGAATCTACAGAATTAAGTGCCAAAACACCTGCTGACCTGACGGGGTGAAAGTGTTGAACTGCTGTGCCAGTATCACCACTCAGATTCCAGGCAAACAGAACCCAGTTTAGCTTGAGAAAGGCAGTTTTCAGTCCAGGTGCACCCTGGAGCTGCAGCTTACGGAATGCCTCAAGTGTATATATGGATCAAAATAAAGCACGTCGTGTTAGGCTCCCAAGAGCCAGATACCCAAGAAAACACTAACAGAAGTAAACTCATAAAATCTGATTTTTATTCTACTACAATAGTCCTTTTTTTTCTCATCACCTCAGGTGTCATCCAGGCACTTCTGGGAGTAAGAGCAGAGTTCTGTGACGACAAAAGAAGAAAGAAGATGATCCAGAAAGGGTGCTATGCCTTTGCTCATGCCTGAGGTTACTACTGAGTCCATCTTGCAGTATTTTTTATTTGTATTGCTGCAGATGACACCTTGCTATATGGACCAGACCCTCTTTATTCTAGGCACTGTGCAAAATCAGCATTAAGGGGAACCAAAATGCCGTAAGCTGCAGTTTAATGCAGCATCTAAATAACTTACTCAGGGCACAGCTTCAGTAGGCAAGGTAAGCCAGCATTACAGTCCACCTCTACGCTAAGGGGAAGGTCTAGCTCTCTTTGAAAAATAAACAATAGGATAGCTTTTTGCTATTTTAGTGAGAAGAATTGGCCCAACCAAGGCTCTGACAATTGCCAGAGGTGGTACAAAGGCGGTTGGCAGCAAATTGTGGCTGGCTCAACTGCCTGCAGAACCGCACCTTGTATCAGTCCAAAGCATGTGCTTAAAATGCTTCATGAATTGAGATCTTGTTACTAGACCTGAACTATGGGGCTAGATTGGTGCTGCTTTACTAAGTGGATCTGTGTTAGAGCAGTATCAGGCTCCCACTGGCTGTTCCTGTCAGCGCATGGCAGCACAATATTAAAAATGCTTTGCTTCTGCCTGCTGGCTGGTGGAATGACTGCCAGGGATGTTTCATCTAGTTTTGTTGCTTTTAAAAACTAAAAATTAAAATAATCTAATAAAAATGTTAATGAATTAAAATAAATATAATTAATTAAAATAAAAAATTTAATAAAGTGCACACAGTGGCTACCAGGCCTATTTCCCTAGAAAGCTTCTTAGTAATCCAAAGGCATAAAACCAGGAGGAGAGAATAAAGGCTGGCATATTATTTGTAGAAAGCACATCTACTAGTGTTCTCTGTGATTGTTCTGTGGTTCCCAGACAGCAGTTTGTTGTAGCAAATCATGAATATGTCCTGCTGATCTAAAATTTGTGCACCTATTCCTAGCCACAATGTTTTCTCTTAGGCTACTATCTTTTATCTCTATGTCAGAGGAGGAGTCTTAAAAGAGGCATTAGTAGTAGGACAACAAAACAATAGATAATCATGTTATGATGCCAAAATCCTTTTGAAAAATGCTAGCAGCATGGTGATATTTACTTTTTAAAGTCTAATCCCTTATTTGAGAATGAAGAGAAACAATCTCTTGTAACTAAAAACCTTATTGAGATCAATCACAAAATCAAATGAAAAGCTGTATTCAAATACAACATACTTTATAAGATGACTTATTACTTCAGTGAATAAGAAACTCATAATGGTCTAAAATTAAAAAAATCAGATTGTATCTGCTCTCCATCTTTTGTTTGGTAATCATCAGATTACAAGTAGTCCCTACTTCCATGTTTCATACTGAATTTCAGTTCGCTTTATTTTAGCTTATTTTAGGGGAGTTTGTTTATGGTATCACTAAGGGGAATTTCCAGATGGAAAGGAGGAGTTCGTACATACAAAGCTGGACTCTGAGATTTTCTTCTAAGCTTTTTTCCCCCCATTTTTTTCTGAGAATTTAAAAACAAAACAACAATTCTCTTTCACTGGTGCTTTTTCATCTGGCTGTGTAGGTGGTGTGTTGAAATAATAGTTTGATGGAGATTAAAGGAAGTGTGACTGCTGTGTAAATTCTATCAGAAGAGGGAAATCCCATCTCTTTAAAGAGCATGTGCAACGAGACACAAGTAGTTTTCTTATATGGCTCGAAAGAAGAAGCAGCTCATACAATCCCCTTTTCCCCAAACCTCCTCTAGATTTCCAGTAAGTGTAAAACTGGGGCAGGTCTGTGGCTGGGGAGGTTTCTGCCAGCATTGGTGTTATGGTTGCTGAGTCTGGCTCTGAGTCTCACCCCTGCTTCACTGTATTGCTCTGTATTGAGTCCGAATAGGTTGTGCTGGGTTAAAGCATCTCCTGTGGAGATGTACAGCCTTGCTCTGGAGATGCAAAGAATAGAGATCCCACCTCTCCTCGACTGTGTTTAGTCACTTCTCATGGTATTTTGTCCCAGTTATCAAAGAGCACTACTGAAAGCAGTCTCCTTTCTTCTAGGCTCAGTGTGTCTGGACTCAGCAGAATCTAGCGTGTCATTTATATACAGAGGATAAACCTGTCTAATACTGCTGAACACAGCTGTTTCAACCTTCTCCCCTAAAGTAAAGCAGTCTTTAGTTCCTGATATTTTTTGCCATGTAAATTAAAGGTACCAAAAAAGCATGACTCCTGGAAAGCATTCCTAGTAGAATAACAGATGCTTTACTTGAACCCCGCTTTCTGTTTAGCCCACACTTACTTCCTCTCCTTAAAAATAGTGCTTTTTATCATCTGTGGTCCCTGGCTACCTGCAGCTGAGTCTTCCCATGTGTCCAGTGCTGAGCAGGAGAGCACCTAATCCTGGTGTGAATTCAAAAACATGCTGAAATCATGGGTCCTCTCCCCAGGAGTCTCAGTACAGCAAATCTGCACTGGGAAAAACCACCTCACAACAGTTCCTTCCCAAAAATGCTGCTGCACCCAGTATTTGCTTTTAAAATCCTGCTGGTATCTTTTTCTTATGTACACGGCAATCCAGCATCTGTAGTTCTTGACATCCCAGGTGGGGGCAGGTATGAGTCTGTGTCTGTTGGTTCCTATGAGGGTCTTTGTTGCTCTGGAGAAAAGATGTGATGAAGAGAGGAGAGGTGGAAGAGGGTGAGGTCTGTACCCCTCCCACTGAAAGCAGGACAAGTATATGGAATATACATTTATGTTTATGAAGGAAAGTCGTTGTGGAACTGGCCTAGCGATGGGGGAAATTGGCTCTCAGAAGGAAGTCCCAGTCCCTGATGCAAAGGGTATTTTTATCTTTTAACAGACAGCTGTAGTGGATCAAATGGAGAAACAGTCCTGAGAGCTGGGCCTGAAACACAACTGCTGCCCATGCACTTTGCCAAAGGTTGTGCTCAAGACCAGATCTGGATTTGCAAGGCTAAAAGACTGTGGTGACAGATAGGAACTCAAGAAACAAGTCTTTGTTTGTGCAAATGTTTGTGCAATTAGCCTGCATATGGTCACAGGAGACTAAGAAGTGATTTAACATGATGAATAAGGACTAAAGCAAATAAAAGACTGAAGAGCAGAGCAAGCCCTGAACCTCACACAGGAGGGTGTTTGTTCTATGCCTTGACCTGTTGCGGGTATAGAATAATCAGGTTGGAAGAGACCCACTGGATCATCATGTCCAACCATGCTTATCAAACACTAAACCGTGCCCCTTAGCACCTCGTCCACCGGTGCCTTAAACACCTCCAGGGAAGGTGAATCAACCACCTCCCTGGGCAGCCTCTGCCAGTGCCCAATGACCCTTTCTGTGAAAATTTTTTTCCTAATGTCCAGCCTAAACCTCCCCTGGCGGAGCTTGTGGCCATGCCCTCTCATCCTGTCCCCTGTCACTTGGGAAAAGAGCCCAGATCCCTCCTCTCTACAACCTCCCCTCAGGTAGTTATAGAGAGCAATGATGTCTCCTCTCAGCCTCCTCTTCTCCAGCCTAAACAACCCCAGCTCTCTCAGCTGCTCCTCATAAGGCCTGTAAGGTACTACATAGTTTCCTTTTTTTCAGATTGCTTTGAAGAATGCAAAATGGGAAGTGGGAGGACAACATAAGACAATAAGGATAGCTTTACTGGAGGACCAAAGGTCTGTCTAGCTCAAGATCCAGTTTCCAGTGGTGGCTAAAAGCAGTGCTTAGGGGAAAAGCAGTGTAACAGAGACAGCATGTAGTATCCTCTTCCCTACAGCCTCTCCTTGACTCCATAAGTCTGCATATCAGGAATTATTTCAGCACTGTTATTTCTATTGCTATGCACAAACATGCAGAGATGAAATAATTTCCCTACATCTCTGCCTACGTGCAACACCATATACACACTCACAGTTGCCTTATTTCCTTATGTTATAGCGCTGTACCTGGAGCCTATGCTGTGGTCTTTGAAATCTCAGTTCTCCAGCTCTCACATCAGTTATGGGATAACTTTCAGTGTTTTACAGAACATGTGCTTGTCTTCTGGCACAACATCCAGCACCATGGAAAACTCTGAATCCATTATGTCTAGGTCAGATTCATAAAAGCTGCAACTTAGTTTGTCAAATATATCTTGTTGTTCTTTAAAAGATGCTTATTAGCATTTTCAACACTCTCGCCCTTAGCTCACAGTAGTTTGCTTCTGTGACTTCTATTTGACTTACCCAGTTAATCCTCTTTACCCTTTTGGATTATTGATACACTAAGAGCACTACTTTAAATGGAAGCAGGAGAGAGATCATATAATCTCTTTCAGGAATGCTAATTAGCCAGAATGCTAATTTTAAATATTTTTCCCTAGTAGAACTTGTTTATCATCCTCTTGGTATTACTGAGCAAAACAGTCCATCAGCAGCCCCACATTATACATGTGTACTATCTGATTTCTTTCTGAATACAAAGATTTATTAAGCACTCTCCTTTTCAAAAATTATTAATTTTACTATATCTCTCTAGTGACATAACCGCACTATTATTAAGATACTTTTGTTCTTAGTAGATGCTAAAATACTTTCTTTGCTCTGTTCTGAGGTGTTTCCTCAGTTAGTTAGTTCTTATTTCACTTAAGTAAGTTAGTTCTTATTTCACTTACTCATTTCTCACACTTAGTTACTTCTTTTTTTATATTAATTGGCAGCTGTTTCCCCCTTTCCCACCTGTGAGATTGATTTTCAGTCTCACATCGATTCTTTCACTCTGTTTGCACTCCTGACTTGGAAATCCTGACTTTTTGACCATCTGATAAATGCTTCATCAAAGGACTCAATTTTCATTTAGATTTTTCTCTCCGCTTTTGAGAACTTACCTTTTTAATGCAGAGTGTTTGAGGCAGCCAATGCTACAAATAATCAGATCACAGTCATGACAGTTGGTTTTCAGAGAGCAACAGACTTTCTGCACAGTAATTAGTTCACCCTTGTATGCCATTAAAAAATTATTTCACCTTGGATGCAGAACCTGCTGGGTTAGAAAATTCACCTGTATCACCTACATACTGGGTTTTTTGTGACTGCATACGTCTCTAGTGTATGCCTCCCATTCTGAAGTCCTCCATGCATTTAGAACTTTCCTTTCCACAAATGGGCTGAGGGTTTAATAAATAATGAGTTTAAGAAATGACTCATCTTTTTTTTGACTTTCTGACTTTGATGGTCTGTAGCAAATCATGCTACAGATATTATTCCTCTTCTGTTTAGCATCTTCTAAATCTGACTTAGCAGCTGACAAGCTGATAGGGATGGTATAGACAATCACCTCCAGTTTGCCCTTCCTGATCAACAGTTTATTACAGTGATCAGGAAAACCATCTCACCAGGCTTCCGTGGCATAAGTTACATCAAATGCCTTCAGAAATACGATAATTTCCTGTTCCTCTTGTTTGTTAGTGATCTTTGTGGCACCAGTATAAATGACTGCAAGTTCTTAATTTTTTCTCATTCAGTCTTGCTGAGTTGTTGTCTGTATGCAGAGTTGTGCAACACTTACTTTCCGGTGTTGTCTTTAGCGTTGCTGGTCTAACCAGCCACATATGCCCCCCTGCGAAAATATATGGAACTTATACATCATGGTCATTTTCCCCCCATTCCTGCTGTTGCCCCTTTTCCTCAACAACAGGAGAAAACCAAAAGCAAACCTAGTTGTCTCATACGCATAAGTTGTTCTGGTTTGCCTTAATTTGTCAGAATGTCAGACATATAAAACTCTCCTGTTTTCTGTTCAGCCTATTATTTCATATCAGCTATAGCTGGATGAAAACGAGAAAGACCTGAATGTTCATCATGAAAGTCATTATTTTTTTGAGGTTTAAAGATCAGTTTTTTCTGTTCTGTTGATATTCACAGGAACACTGACAAGCAAGACTTACTTTAAACCACAGTTACACCAATAAAAAATAAAACATCGCCTACAACGTCTGGTTCAAGGGAAGGTGTTTGTGAGACAAGCTGTTGCGGTGGGAGTATCTTTCAAGAAGGAGGAAGGGAAGGGAGTGCAAGACAGTAGCAGCAAGTGAGTGTGTATTTGAGAAACTGAGAAATATCATGAGCCAGACAGCCTCCAACTTGGGGAGAATGTTGTATGCAACAGGACAATACAGCACAGTCCCAGCTCCTGGCTCCCAGCTACCGCTTCATAGCTGGGTGGCCAAGTCCATCCAGGACATGCCCAGGTGGTATGGTCTGGCTGCTGGCTGCAGAGCCTAGAATGGGCTGGAAGAGCATAATGGAAATCCTGAGCCAAAGGAATCCATCTCCTGTGTAAAGGCAGAGGTCTACTGAGGCAAATAGCTGCTACAATCCCCAACCCACAGTGTGGATGCTGCATCACGTAGTGTGAAGAAGGTTGGATGGAGCCTTCTGAGAGCAGTAAGGAACATCAGGATGGAAAAGAGTCATCATTGTGTCAAGTTTAGAAAGTCAGGACAAGTCTTGAAGGTATTACAGTCAGACTAGACACACACACAACAAAAAAGAAAGAACAGGCTGGTGCAGGAAGGACAAGGGGGTTTCTATAGTGATGGAATTTTGGATGGGAAGTCAGAGGAGAGTAATTTGTACTACTGAAGGGTGGGGGATGGTGAAGAAGATGTGGGCAGGAGATTTTACTGTGAGCAAGATGAGAAAAGCCCCAGAGTTCGGTAATGCTGTAAGCAAAGGTAGAAATTACCAAATCCAGCTGCAGGGAGAGACTAAGAAAACGGGAAAGGAAAAGGAGAGAGAATTTGGCATGGAGGTGGAGGAGGGAGTTAGCAAGAATGAGGATTGGTCTAAAAGAAAGGTTTATTGTCAGAAGAACAGTCTCTGAACTGATGGTGGGACATACAAGGTTTTACAGAGAGATCAGACTAACAATACAGATGAAAATATCCCTCTCAGAAAAATGGTTGCTGTGATAGGGAATATGGACAAGTTTGCTAGGGAAGGAACTGGCAAATAGTGATTATGCCTTCACTGGCAAGACCTCCAGAGATGACTCGTGGGACAAGCATCAAGTAACTAAAGCCCGGCTCCTGGAGCAGACAGGGCTGAAGTTTCACCACAGAGGATTGGGATGGAGGCAGCTGTGCCCACTACCAGGCTTGTTAGCTTCTCCTCGGAGGTGAAAGCAGTAAGAAGAAGCTCAGGAGTAGAGAGTGGGCAGATGAGCAGCCAATACAGTTGTTCTGAGGTGAAGCATGAAGTCGAGTTTTCTGAAATGGCAGCTGGCTTTTAGAGAGCAACTGCCCCAAATGGGATAAGGGACTGGAGAGCTACTCTAGGGATTTAAGGAGAACCCAGGACCTCTCCTCCCAGGAGAGAGGGAGGAGGGCATCTAGTGATGGCAGGGAGTATTGCAGAGTTTTCCCTCCGTCCTTCGGGTTTGTGGCACCACGGTGCCTTCCCACTGACTCAAAAAATTTCCTCAGGCTGTGCTGAAAGTCTTCTCCCTGCAGGCATCAAAACTGTTTTCACTTCTGGTTTTCTTTTAGGGGGAGGAGTGCAAATGAAGCTTTTAACCTTCTCTCTGACTGGGAAATAGAGTAAGTCACTAGGCAAGCATGTGTCAGAGGGGAATGGGTTGCCCATCTGTCTGTCCCCAGGCAGGACCTCCTGTCTGGTTGGACAGTCGGCTAGAGGTGCAGAATCCTAACTGCTATGGCTAGGGATGTCACCACCTGATCACCTCACCAGAGTCACAACTCCAGGTCCAAAAGATGACAGGAGAGAAGGTCTGAACGCAGCCCTGGTTTTGACAGGAAAAATCATTTTTACTTCTTAAAAGAAAAAAAAAATCCCAACTTTTCTTGTTTGCTGCTCTGCTACTTTAGTTCTTTACTCCTTGTGGACAAGCGCTGCAGCCCCTCTCTCAGACTTAGGTGCCTTTACTTGTGGACAAGTCTGGTTCTACGTGTCTGAGGGACAGAGCCTGCACTCCCACAGACAGGGGATCATGACTCTGCCTAGGAAGACACCTGGGAAGAAGCCTCACAATGGGCCAGGAGCAGCTCAACAGAGCTACCTGCTGCTAATACCAGGTTGTATTTAATTTCCTACTTGGCTATTTATTAAAGAGACCTTGCAGCAGTGTTGAGGAGCCCATGCACGTTCCTGGTGTGAGCTGTCTGTACAGAGATCTTGTTCTTGCATAACTGATGAGAACTTGCCCACTTTTATGCAGTGAACTCAAAGATGGCAAAGAAAAGCTGTCACAATTTAGTCATCTGAAGGAAAGTTTTCAAAACTGTGGAGGTCAGGGATAGATGTTTTTTTTCCCCTGGGTCACTCATTGTAAAACTATTTGAGTTACTCCAGGGTACAGAAAATTTTCAAAGAGTTTAAGAGAGGCAAATTCAGACATGCCTCGGCTGTGCAGGCTGCACATCCAGCCTCTTTGGTTGTAGAAGGAATGTAGCTGTTTCCACACTGAAAAAAACCCCATGACTAAGATGTAGTGTGTTTGAATAATAAAGCAACCCAGTTTGGGCCTCATCGAGTGTTAAAAGCAAGACTCAACTTGTAACATGTGGCTTCGAAGCCTCTCGTACCTCAACTGATACACGATTTTTGTCTGAACCTCTCAAACCAGGGGAATTCAGGAATGTCCCAGACTGACTCTACAAATACTGGTCCTGCAAAAAGGATGTCATAATCAGTGTGTAGGGCATGAATCTGTTCTTACTGAGGTGTCAGTCTGTCCCCCCTGATCCACTCCCCTACAGCTCTTCTTGACTACACCTGGCTGGATGACCTGGTCTTGGAAACTGCTCAGACTTGGCAGGGAAATTGCCTGAGACACTGTTGGTACAATGGGCAAAGCCTTGTGAGCAGCAGTTCATAAAAATGGGATACAGAGAAAGTTTTCACATTCTGGTCTGCCACTTGAGCCAATGATGAGAAAAATGTGGGGAAGAGCCCTGCCAGTGTTTAGATTTTGAGGCCATTTATCATTCTCCCCAAGTACTTTGAAAATTATGGATAACACATGGATTTGCTGCTTGGACCACTGACTTTTTTCATTAGTGTTTTGGAGACTACCAAAATAGAGTTGACACAAAAAACCCCACAAAGCTGTGAATGATTCTAGGAGGCCACTTCCAGTTATTGTTAAAAGGCTTTGGACAGATGTTTGGTAACCCTGAAGAACAGTATCTTCATCTGTGTGATTGACACTGGTCATATTAAATACATGGACTCCATTTCCAAAACTGGACAAAATTAAAATCACAGCCATGCATCATCTTCCCATGGTTTGTCTTAGGATTTTCTGTACAGAGCTGGTAGGCGCTCTCGTCCCATCTAATATTTTTCAAAACTACCACCACCACCACAAACACCACCAAAGTGAACCAAATTAATAAATAAAGATTCCTACATCCCAAAGCAAATAAATTATGCAAGACGTTTCCTGGGTATAAAATCTCTGGAGCAGTGAGATTAGGAGGCTGTGGAGCAGCTACTTTGCAGTGTCATGAAAATTTCATGCTTACTTGGCAAGGAAGATGGTGAGTAAGGCAAATGATCTCTTGTGCCATCTCCCTGACCTGGATACAAGCATGTGCTGTTTCAGATTACCACTGTGGGTGTACATCTCAGAGAGAGACCTCAAGAGAGACCAGACCAGAGAGAGACCCTTCGATATCCAAGGAGACTGAGTTACAGATGTGCAACACTCTTAGGGTTAGATTTGAGCCCCGCTGTCCCTAAAATATATCAGTCTTACAGATGGATTCTTGGTTTCTAAATGTGAAGGTTCAAATCATGCATGGACCAACCACCTGAGAGTAACTTGCTCTCCTGGGACTCACTCCTGTTGCTGCTGGCCACTCCAGCAGCACCGTCCCATGACCGCATGTTTCACCTGGTCTGCAAAGTGCGGCATGTGGTGGCTGAGTGGAAACAGCAAATGTGTTAAGTAGTCACTAAAAAGTATAAAAAAAGAAGCCGAGAGTGGGGAAAATGAAGGAAAGGAAAGAAAAACCATGTCAGTAAATGCAGTGGGCAGGTTTAGCCACAGCAGAAACAAGTCATACAAAATAAGAACTTGGACTTCAAAGTTGCTTACAATTTTGTCACACCAAGTTTGTTGTACTCGGCTGCTTTATTTGCTGCAGTCCTGCCTGCGCTCCTGACTGCCACACTTCCATGCCCTCCTGAAAGGCATCAGGACCAGTTCATTCATCTCGCAAATCTTTTCTCCTTCCCGGATCAGCTTCTGCAAACCCGAGGATGCTCCAGCCTGGCGCTGGAGGACTCGTACCGGCTTTCACCAGATGATGTCACGCTACTCCCGCAGACGCTCTGCAGCCACCAGTTCATCTCTCAGCCACAAACACTGCAGAGGAGGTTGCCTTTCATCGTGCTGCAGTAATGCTTTGTCAAGCTCTCCTTTTTGTACCAATCATGCGGTACAGAGGGTGCCATTAAGGCTTTAAAATTTAATGAGCTCTAATAAAATCTCTCCTTGTGATATACAACCTAAGCAAAGGCTATGCTGGAGGAAGGCTGCACGCCTTTACATATTTTTCTCCTCTTTGTTTTAGCTATATTTTCCCGATCGCTTTCATAGCATTTCCGCAGCTTTTTGTTGTGGAGTTATTGCAGATTGACTCCATAAAGGTGGGTGGGTATCTAATTGCCACTTTGAGTCTGACTCTAACACAGGGGCATCTGCCACACTGAGCTGTAGCGTTTATATTTCTGATATGCTGATTTATGCAAACCTGCCTAAATCTTGGCTCGGCTGAAATGATCACATCTAAATCCTGCGTGATGACCTCCCAGCTCATAGAAACAAATAGGAAGTCTGTCCTCTCTCCCAATTTGACAAAGATTTCATCCTCTAAGTTTACAGGGCACAAGAAGGTCTATAAATGGCTATATCCCATAAGCTTTCTCAGTGCATCAGTAATATGCACTGAAAACAGATGCTGCTGTTTTAAGCCCTTTCCTAGACTGTTGGAAACCCAGACTGAACCTCTATCTCCTGTGGTTTGTGCAGAGCCTCCCACATCCTGAAAAAGTGCTGTGAGCATTCAACTGATAGATCTTCTAGGGCTCAAAGTCCCTTGTGGGAGCTGTTTCCTTTTGTATAAATAATTAAACATTTGCTGGACCAAAGAGAAGAAGTGAAAGATGGACTATGAAGCCCCACAGTCAGGACAGTCATATATGTGATGTGGGAAAGTAAGGTTATAGGTTCCTGCTCCAGTGAACAGCTAACTAGCAGCACAAACAGGACCAGCTCCAACAGGAGAGGCTGAGACCTCTGTTCTCAAGACCATCCATGGCCTCCTTGTTTGGATGCTTTCCCAAAGCAGAGGAGAAGGAAAGTCAAGGACCACCTGCAAAATCTGCAAGCATCTTAACTGCTGATGTAAGAGCTGAAATGCCTCTGTGAGAAGAACCTCAACTACCTCACATAAGAGCTGAAAAATTGACTGGATCAGAAAGGTCCAGCTGGCTCCATGCCTGTCTCCAGCCTTGGCTGAAGGCACATGCTGGTGAAAGAGCACAACCACAGGGTAAATCCTTAATGATACCTGCCAAGGACGAATACTGGGCCACTATCAGTGTTGACTTTCCCAAGTGGATATAAACACTTTGTCACCTCTCCTGGGTTGCTTATGGGTAATTCTTGTGCCTTACCTACATATTTCTTATGCCCTTATGCCCCTCATTTTTCTTACACTCTGTGGCAGAGGGCTGGACACCAAAATCTCAGCCCTGGGGTGGCTGTGTGGCTTTGGAATTGAGCATGGTCATGTCTGCAGGTTTGCTGCTGTGCAGCACTGAGCACTGCGAATGTTTGAAGCCCACAGGCACAGCCATACACAGACCTGAGTGCTGGTTCTGTGTCTCACCTCTGTAAGTGACATCAGTCTCTATTGTTTAGCACCTGATGATTTTCTTTAATGACCTGATTGCGCCAGAGCATGTGGGATGAATTTTTTAGTCTCAGGTTGGGTTTGCTTATTTTGCAAAAGGAAAGGGTAAAAGAAAAAGCATTGCTTTTTAGAAAAGCTCTCAATATTTAATAGTTAATTTCCATTCACTGTCAAAGGATCTCTTAATTCCCTGGCCTGTTGCACAAATTTTAAAGTGGATACAGGGTGTGGAAAGGGAGTCAGTATCTTTTATAAGACTCTCTGGTGTATTTGGACAAGAAGGCCAGTGTCCAGCTAGCCCTCATTGGTCTGGTAGTGAGACTGAAGTGAGTGGAGTTGCACAGGTGTTAAAACTTAGTAATACAGAGAAGACCCAGGCTCTTCTGTAGGTGCCTCATTAGGAACGTTTTTAAACGCCTTTAAATGTGTTTGCAGTTCCTTTGACTTCAAGTCAGCCTCCATTCTTAATATATTAAAAAGTAGAATGACAACTTTTGAAGCCCTGATAACTTCAGGGAGAAATCTTTTGACCTCCTTGTGTCTCAATCCATCCAGAACATGAGAGTGAAAAATAAACAGCACCTCATTAAAAAAGAAATAGATAGTGTGACTGACCTGAGATTGCCTTAGTAAATAAATTACAAAGCCATAAAACTGCCTGAGGAGCTGCTTTGTCCCTTTGAAACAACACCCACTTCAGACACTCTCTAAACACTTCATGCTGGGGGACACACAGAGTGATTGCCAGGGAGATGTGATCATTATCTATCTGTCAAGCCTCCATACAGTCTGAGCTAAGGAGAAAGTATGAACCAGTGATGAGACTTCCCAGTAAACACCAAAGGAGAATGATTTACCCATAAGCTTTCCCAGCTGTTCTTGCCACAAAAAAGCATCCCAAGCCCAACTTTTTATCTGTGTCCTTCTGCATAGCCAAAGGGCTCACTAGCGAGCTGAGCTGCATGGTTCAGGTACTCTAGGCGTTTAGAAGCTGCTGCTCTCACCCTTGCTTGCTGGGATGGGTTTTCCTTGGTAAACAGCAGGGTTTTGTGAAGCCCAGCATGATTAAGGAGCAGAACCGTCAAGGACCGCTAAGAGAAGTGTCAGAGGGGTGATCTGGGAATTTGAAGATTAAAATAAAAAGCCAAACAAGCAAAATTTGGTGCTGAGATGAGTCGATTTAAACACTGACATGACAGATTTGATCTGAAGGAAAGTCAGTGCCTCTATTTTGGCATCAAATCTGAATGCAGACTGGCAAAGTCCCATGGCTGCCAGAGCAAAATGTATCTCTACGAATGCATTTGTAGAGAGTTTCAGGGAAAAGTGAAGGTATGTCTAGTATAAACAAGTAACAACCTGGCTCTTGAAAAAAGAGTGAATAGGAAAACCCTTCTATGTACTGAGCAAAGCCCAGATTTCACCAGAGGCTTTTGCAGATTTACACCGTCCCCTCGGTCATTTTAACTGTACTTAGTTCCACAGCACATCCCTGTAATGGACCTTAAGGGACCTGCCTCACACTGGTATCATTTTGTAGAAGATATCAGATGGCAATTGATACAAACATTCAAAGTGGGGAAAGACTCCATATGTCAAGTGGCCAGATGAAGTATGATCCTGCACCACCACACTGCTTCAGAAACAACCCAAATGCAGAGCATCTCATCAGACATGGTGAATCTACAGTCCCTTGTCCAGTGTTGCATGGATTACCTGCTCATGACCTGAAACTTTCTTCCTGCCTATTCTCTCACCCTTCGATAGCCTCTGTCTTTGGGAATGCAACCTGCCATAGGTCACATGAAAACCTTACTATGGCCTAGACATTGCAAGGTGCACAAACAACTGCCCACATGTTGAATCCCATAGACAGGGTGGATGTAAATAGGATATTTCCTCCTGCATGTAAACAGAAACATTCCCAGCTGGTGACGGTCCTGTGTGAGAGAAAGCGCAAACTTGCTTTTCAGTATTTTTATAACCACTGCTTAACTAACATGGAACTGTTGAGGAAAGATAGTCTCTTGGCATGGCCTTTCTACATTGCCTTTAAATACTTATTTAATTAAAAAGAAGCAAGGAAAAATAAACCCAAACCACAATATCAGAGCTTAATCTCTGTGTTCAGTCTGCTGCTAGCCCAACACAGCCAACTGCTATAGCACATGACTGCAAGAGATCTGTAAGTGATTCAGGTCACTTATTATCCAGGACTGCAAGGCTTTGGTACAGTAAGTGGAGAAAAACAACTGTGACACTTACATTTGGTACCTAAATGCCCTTTGTCTCTATCAGGGTTGTGATTTTGTGTGTCTTGTCAGCTCCTCTCCCTTCTGCTTAGTTGTGTGAAAAGCTCCATCACCACTAGACATTGTAAGATGTGAATGGAGTTTTGTCTTCAATTTTAGACAACTAAGCAGTTGTATCATGCCTCTGAATGAGACTGGTTTTAGCTGCATTTGAAAAGCAGCTAAGTGGTAATCTCTCCTAGGTAGGATTGTTTGAGGGGAATTACATTTGTTATTTAATTTTACTATTGATGTTGTTGATGATTTATCGAGAGAAGTGCAGCAAAATTGTAGCAGGCCAGGCAGAGAGGGTCAGTTCTATTCAGATGACATAAATATGCTATTACATGCAGTGTAGCAAAAGGATCTGTTTGCTCAGGATGAGCTAAAGCGTTTTGCTGGCCGCCTGTCATGGCAACACATCCTGGGCCAGACCCTGTGGGCTTTTGCTCAGCAGGGTTTCTTGATGCAATCAGCAGTGGCAACATACCTGCAAAGGTCTTAGAGATCCAAACCTCCCTGACTAAGCCGCCCCAGGAGCCCTTGGTGTTACCCTACCACACGCTGCTTTCCAGCTAGGGCTTTTTGAGCAATCCGGATGACTTTACAGGCAGATTTCCTCAGGCTTATACATGCTGAGCAGTATTTACCTAATGGGACATCTTGGGTAGTAAGAGGCTATTTGGTGCACACAGGGACTTGGGACTGGCTGTGACTTGGAAACAGTTAAGATCTGTAACCTTCAGTGAGATCATTAATGCAGTCAATGTGGTTAAAATCAATGGGCTGTGCTAATTTATCTCAGCTGAAGCCCTCAGTGTCTGCATTTCACATGGCTTTTGAGTTCTTCCTTTAAACTCTATTTTTTCTAATATTTAATTGCAAACAAACTAAATGATGGATCAGTTAAATAAAAATCAACTGTAAAGGGTCATGGATTTAAACTGTCCTATCTTTATTACTCCCATGTAGATCTTTTAGGCCAGTTATTTGCATATGTTAAAATATAATTTGAGTTGTTCATCATATAGAAGTAAGTAGCTGGGTTTTTTTTTTTTTTTTTTTTTTCAATGAGAGATGTAACTTCAGGGCGCTATTAAATTCTAATTAAAAATCAGTGAAAAGAACTCTTTTCTTAGTGTTTGCGCCTGAAGCAACACTTCAACTATGGTATCAAAAGCTCAGTTCATTACTTCTTAATTAATTTTGCCTTGAGTAACTCTAAGTTCTCAGAGGACCTGTTAGATTTTCAGAGCATTGTCTACATAGTGTTAGCTCGTACACAGCAGCCACACCCAAATGACATTCAGATCAGGAATTCTTACCCATGTAATCCAATTTGATACAATGGCTGCAGCCAGCCAGCTTTCAGGAATCCGAAAGACCCCTGAAACATATAACAGAGAGGATATCCTGCCTAGAGTTACTGATCTTCTAGGGATTTTCCTACCTCCCTATTCCCACTGTGCATATCTGGATTCAATAAGGTCAGTATATAAGTTGTTTGGGTTGGGATTTTTTTAAGTGAAGATGATCATGACTAATAAAAAACTAGACTTGTTCCTGACCTCCAGGAAATCTTGTTTCCAAGCCCGTGAGTTGGCCAAGACTGTTTCTGCCCCACCAGCCTCCTGAAGATGTGCACGTTCATTTTCAAGATAAGAATCCTGCAATTATGGCAATTGTGATCTCCCACTGTAAATGATTCATTTCCTTTCTTGGCCCGGCTGTGCGTGCACGTGTCTGAGGCTGGTGAGCTCGGGGCTGACCACTGCCTTGAGACAAAGAAAGGAAAAGAAGAGAAAAGGGTGGAGGATAATAATCTACCCAGTCTCCTGGGGAACATTTTCCACTGGTCTAGGGCATTTTCACCTGAACAGTTTTTGTGATGAACAGAGTTTAAAGAGACCCAGGGTAGCTTGAACATCCGAGCTCTCACCAAACTCTACAAGACAGGTTTGACAAGAGAATATGAACTGAACTTTCAAATATCCCTATGAGATGCACTGAGAGGTTATCTTTAGGTGCTGTCATCTGTAGCCAGGAGAGACCTGGATGGTAGAAACTTTGTATTGAGCCTAGTTTGCACAAGCAGACCCTGTACCTGTCAAAGTCAATAGTTCAACTCTTCCTTCAGGTGTATCCAAGTCTTCTTGCTGCAAGGCACAGAATTAGATAGATGTGACTGAGGGACCTGGGGATGAAAAAAAAGTAGAAATGGGGAATGGGAAAGGCTTAAAATGGTGTTTTGAGACAATATTATATTTGGAATTTCCTCTTGGAAAAAGAGCAAAGGTAGAAAAATAAACATACAAGGAAAAGAAACCTTGATGAGTATTTGGAGCAAAGCATTTTGGACCCTGGGAAAAACTCGCTCCTTTCCCCGTGATGTCCTCCCCTTTACTTCAGCAACATTTTAGATAATGCTCACCTCTCCTTTTCTCAGATGCAGATTTGGAGGCAGAACAGTGGCTGGATATTTTGCTCCTCCTCCTTTCTGATGGGGATGCTGACAGAGTTGAGCAAGAAAAGAGATTGAGTATCTTAAGGAGGAACAGATATGAATTATCTGCTTGGGTCTGTCTTCTTGGATCTGGTCCACACTCGAACCAGCAGAGGCAGATCTTAGAGCTGAGGTCTTGAGCCACACGTCTGCCCCTTCATTATTCTCAGAAACACACTTAACAGCAGATGTTAGTCATTGGTGATTGGATAGCTCAGTTGGTCTCATTTACATGTCATAGAGGACAGGAAAGGTTGAAAATCAGTCTCATGTTTGGTCTACGTGGTCTAGGATTTCCTCCTCCTGCTATGTTATACAGCGTCAACACTCAACACCATGTAACTACCAGTTAATAGAAGGCTGTGGGCCTTAGATAGGAGAGGGCAATGGAGAAGGAGGGATTGAATTCTTACCTGAGAGGTAGGAATAAAACTGGCCTGGCTTTTCATGAAGGAAAAAACACAGGACAAGACTGTGCTGAGGCCATAGTGGTATAGAGATGGCAAACTGTGGAGGAAGCATGGAGTTCCTTGCCTACTCCACATAGTAGAATGTAACGACTTTTCCTCGTGTGCTCTGGGATCTCACAGCTACTAGTAATAAGTGCATAGAAAGGGCTGGGGCAGAGTGTGAAGAGCTCATGAGCTGTGTAAGCAAATGATCCTGAGTGAGCACTGTGGGAAGGGAACCTGCCTTACACTAGTTATGCATGAAAAGGGTGACTTACTGCCTTCACAGACCATTTGCCCTCTGCACTGAGCACTTATGAAAGGGGAAATATTCTCTTCTCAAGGAGACATGGCACATGTTAGCCAGAATTTTGGGTGGGAAGGTGAGCAAGGCTGCAGACTAGTTTTAGCAGGAATCCCCTATATATCTGAACCAGGCTGAGAGCCCTGTCCAACCTGGCCTTGAATGTTTCCAGGGACGGGGCTTCCACCACCTCTCTGGGCAACCTGTGCCAATGTTTCATCACCCTCATTGTAAAAAAAGTCTTCCTCATATCTAGTCTAAATCAATCCTCTTTTAGTTTAAAACCATCACCCCTTGTCCCATCGGAACCTGCTAAAAAGTTTTTCCCCACCTTTCTTATATGCCCCCTCTAAATAATGAAAGACTGCAGCAAGGTCTCCCCGGAGCCTTCCCTTCTCCAGGCTGAACAGCTCCAACTCTTTCAGCCATTCTTCATGAGAGTTGTTCCAGCCTTCTGATAATTTTTGTGGTTCTCCTCTGGACCCTCTAACTGCCATGACTTTTCAAATACCATGGAGAATGTCTTGGAAACTACATCGGCCAATTTCCTCAGGACTTCGGAATTCATCTCATCAGGTCAGATATACTTATGTATTTTCAGGTTCCTCAAGTGGTCATGAACCTGATCTTCCCTTACATTGGGAGGAACTTTGCTCCCCCAGTCCCTGCCTTGTGGTCAATCCACTCAAGAGGTGTGGAAAGAAAGGTTGCCAGAGAAGGCTGAAGCAAAAAAAAGCTGAGTACCTCAGCCTTCTTGTCTCTTTTTACTAGTATGCCACTCTGGCTCATCAGGAGGATTATGCTTTCTTTGACTTTCCTTTTCTTGCTGACATATCTATAGAAGCCCTTCTTTTAAGTCTTTGCATCCCTTTCCAAATTCAACTCCAGCTGCATCTTGGACTTCCTGACCCCACCCCTACACAACCGGGCAGCATCCCTATACTCTTCCCTATCCTCCTGTCCCCGATTTCACTACCTGTACATTTCCTTCTTGCCCTTTAGTTTGACCAGCAGGTCTTGGCTCAGCCATGCTGGTTTCCTGCCTTCCTTTCCTGATTTCTTCCACCTGGGGATTGAGAGCTCTTGCATGCAATGGAAAGCATCTTCAAAGATCTGCCAGCTCTGGTCTTCTCCCTTATCCCTGAGGGCAGTTTCCCAGCAGGCCTATTTACTAATGCTTTCATCCACTGTGCTTTAGCATACTGAAAATTGTACAAAAATGGAAAAATTCTTGTGTAGGACAGAGGATGGCCTGGATAAGTGATACTGTCAGGCTCTCAAAGCCTGTCTATTTACTTACTCCATGTTGCATTGAGTAGTGGTGTGCTGGCATCATTCCAGCCTGTACGTGCTCACATCTGGACAGAAATCTTCAAAGACACTGAGAGCAGCTGCAGACCTGAGAGGGCAAGTGGACCTTCTCCCTCACCTCCTGCTCCCCTTCCAGTCCCTCTCCTTCTCTTGCCTCCCTGCCACCCCTTCCATAAGCTGGCACCAGGCAGAACATAGTCCTTGGAGTACGTGCCTCTGACCACCCTGCCTGCAAGCTGTTTCAATGCCGAGCACTTGGTGCTCCAGGATTAATGAGAATAAGTTTCTGAGGAATTCATTTGTCATTACTTGCTAAATAAATGGAGGCTGATAAGAATCTGCATTCTGCTTCCATGAAAACCTATATATGCTGTATCTGGTGTCTAAGTAGTTTCTCACAAGAAAGCACAAGTCACTCATTCTTCTCCATAAAAGCCGGAAAAGACTGCCTGGATCAGCTGTTGTAGTTACTGCTTGAGAGGGAGGACTCTGAGCTTTCATTATCAGCACTTGCCATGAAGTGTTGGACAGGGAGGGCTCAGTAGCATGGCAGGAAAAGATTTTCATATCTGGAAATAATCTTGCAGAAGTCTCTCTTAGGGCTGAAATTCTTGGCAGGAGCTTTTCATCTGAACCCCCTGAGACAGCAAGGCAAAGGACTTTGGTGAAGCCTGGAAAGTTTTACATATTTCTGAAAAGTAATTATTTTTTTAAAACCCTTATGACAGGAACCATAAAAGTAATATATCCACTCTCTTTTAATCCAGGATAAAAAGATATCCAGGATGCCACTTATGAATATGATCATAAGATACATGTAAAGCATTATATTCACAAGTGGCATCCTAGATATTTTTGGTAGGGATTGGTCTGACTCACATCTCCAGAGCACCTGAAGACAGAATCTTTAGATGTCTATTTGCTGCTGAAGTAAATGTGATTTGGTTAGCTACTTAAATAGCTTTTCAAACCAAGCCTCTGCTGCCTTACATCACAGAATCACATTGGATCACAGAACAACCAGCTTGGAAGAGACCCACCAGATCATCGAGTCCAACCATTCCCACCAATCCCTAAATCATGCCCCTAAGTACCTCATCCACCCTCACCTTAAACACCTCCAGGGACGGTGACTCAACCACCTCCCTGGGCAGCCTGTTCCAATGCCTAACCACCCTCTCCGTGAAGAATTTTTTCCTTATCTCAAGCCTAAATCTCCCCTGGCAGAGCTTGAGGCCATTCCCTCTTGTCCTGTCCCCTGTCACTTGGGAGAAGAGGCCAGCTCCCTCCTCTCCACAATCTCCCTTCAGGTAGTTGTAGAGAGTAATAAGGTCTCCCCTCAGCCTCCTCTTCTCCAGGCTGAACACCCCCAGCTCCCTCAGCCGCTCCTCATAAGATTTGTTCTGCAGCATGTATCCTCATAAAATCTCCATGAAGCAGGATGATATTTCAGGGGCTGAGGTACAGGGACAGAGTAACCAACAGTCACATTTTCTGAAGAGCCTGGGATAAATCACAGCAGTTTGAAAACCCTACCCTTGCAATGTGTCCCAACTGGGAGAGGGTCCGGGGGTAACACTCATGTCCCCATGCTACAAACTTGGACATCACGGGGCTGAGCAGGCATCCACTGGAGCTCATCAGCTCCAGTAGACTTTCAGTTTTCTATTATTACATGTACTTTTTCCATTATAGAAGCATCAGGCGCTGGGGAGGGTGGGGTGGGGAAGACTTTTGTGCTTCAAATAGGGCTTCACAAAAGGGCTAAAAAAAATTCCCACCAAACACCCAAGATAACATTGTGATCCATAATATTAGTAATGCACCCAAAATGGAAAACATTCTTGTTGTGAAACTCTCTGGTTGCTGTTTTGTTTGCTCCTTATTAAGAGTTAATAAACAGAACTGTTTGGGTTAATTTTGTCATGTGTACTGCGAGTTGCTAAGTAACATGGCTCCACTCTGCTTGAAGTCTGGGTAGTGAGGCAACTGAGAGAGGCACTAAAGTGCTATAAAATAAATGGGATGGATCACTTTGTAGTGTACCAGACTCTGGCTTGGCATTTAAAGCACGGGATTATTTTTTTCCTTTCTTTGTTTTAGGTGAGAAAAAAAAGAGAAAGATGCAGAATCCACCGTCATACAAAGGTCCAAGAGTAGCGTATGCTTTTGGTGGATGAGATGATGCCCACAGATCCCTGCTCACTGCTGAAATCATTGCCAGGCTGGGGATGATGTGCAGTGGAAGGGCAGACACCAGAGGGACAGGGAGGACAGTGAGGAAACTGTCTTGGTTGTCCCAAGCCCTGGGAGTTATGTGCTTAAGATTTTTAATCAGCAATAGGTAGAGGGCTTGATGTCTCTGGAAGGACCAGCATGGTGGCCCATCACATCAAGGAAGGCACACAACTTGTATATATCTGTGATGCTATGGGGGCTACAGCCCTGCTAGATTTCCCTGCTGCTTTCCAAAGAAAAGCCTCCCTCAGATGGCTTTTAGTTCCTAGCAAGCCAGGTTGGATACGATTTCAGGAACAGGGCTGGAAGAAGGGCTGTATTAAATGATGACAACATGAGATGCTCAGAGCAGAAACCTGTCTGTCTCTGAGGGATGGAGGAAATGGATGGAGCTGTCCAGCTTTCAGATGAATGGACTTACCTTTAAAATGGTGACTATCACTGTCCCCTCACCACAAGAAGGATGTTGAGACTCTGGAGCGAGTCCAGAGAAGAGCAACGAAGCTGGTGAAGGGGCTGGAGAACAGGCCTTATGAGGGATGGCCGAGAGAGCTGGGGTTGTTTAGCCTGGAGAAGAGGAGGCTGAGGGGAGACCTCATTGCTCTCTACAACTATCTGAAAGGAGGTTGTAGAGAGGAGGGAGCTGGCCTCTTCTGCCAAGTGACAGGGGACAGGACAAGAGGGAATGGCCTCAAGCTCCCCCAGGGGAGGTTCAGGCTGAACATTAGGAAAAAATTTTTCATGGAAAAGGTCATTGGGCACTGGCAGAGGCTGCCCAGGGAGGTGGTTGATTTACCTTCCCTGGAGGTGTTTAAGGGACGGGTGGATGAGGCACAGAGGAGCATGGTTTAGTGTTTGATAGGAATGGTTGGACTTGCTGATCTGGTGAGTCTCTTCCAACCTGGTGATTCTGTGATTCTATGATTCTATGAAAGCAAACTGAGAAATATTTTCTGCAGACAACTACAAAAAGAGGTACTGTGTGTAAGGTCTAATTTCATACTGAAAGCAACTAGCAGAGAACAAGACACTATCTTAACAACAACAGAGATGGAGCATTTTGCTAGGCTGGGAATTAACAGGGAACACTGAAAGGATTTTATCAGGTCTCTTTTTGTATAGTTTGCAGGCATTGTTCAGTTTTTGAAGAAACTCTAATCTAGGTATGAGGATTTCAGTTTTCCGAAGGGCTGTTAGCAACAACATGGTTTGCCTCAGCCTCTTCCTAGGAGAAAAGTGGCATTAATCCTCAGTTTGGGCTGAGGATTGTAAAGGAAGAATCACATACATGTTGCTTAGGATCCTTTCTGTTCAACGACTTGAGATGCAGTATGAATAAAGAAAATTATTCTAGAAAAGTCTTATATTTCTCTATTTGTACAGTGTGACACAAGCTTTCAGGGTAGGATGCTGTAGCTTTCAGAATTAATATTTTGGTGCAGACTAATGCTTTAAGGATAGAACTTTTAAAATGTGATACTTTCCCTTAAATTCAGTGACTTTAAATAGCGTCAATTATGCTTAAAATCAAGCAATGGGTAGGATACAGGGGAGAGAAACAAAATCTGGGAATACCAAAGGCAGATGCCAGCAGAATGTGAGCAGTGTGAGTTTAAAAATTTCAGAGATTCACAGATTTCTCAGGGCTAAACTAATACTCATCAATACAAAAAACCCACCCCAAAACTCCAAAACTTTCTGGGTTTTTTTTTTTGATGGAGTGTGGATGGGAGCTGCTGGGTCTAGCAATCAAATGACCTCTTCCAGGACACAGCTAAAGCTATTTCCTTCCAGTAGCCGGGCAGACATCATCCACATGCCTGCAGACAAGACAAGAGAGAACTCCTAGCACAATCTGGGGTTAAGGTTAAAAGCACCAGGTCGGCAGTTCCCCAGATCCTACCATGATCCTACTGAGAATGCTTTAAAGAATACATAAAATTCATTTATGGCTTCTGGAAGCAGAAGTTGGGCAGGATGCATGTCATACAGCTTACGTGTAGAATGTATATAGATCATGCTTATGCAGTCTATTTTATTTTGCCTGCAGTGTCTGACATAGTTCTGGCTGACAATGAATCATATAGATCCAAACAGTTCAGTGTGCCACAGACTTAAACATGTAAGTGCCGTTTCCTATTGTCCCCATTCCAAGGGCTTGGTGGAACATAATGTTAAAATAATAGGGCTGCTATTAATAAAGCCGGCAGTGTCTGTATTTAGTGCTGCTACATGACAAAACACATCTGTGAGGCAGAAGTTCTCATATACTGACACAGACAGCTAAACCCAGCCATGCTGGAGCTGGTAACATGCTTCTCAGTCTCACCAGGGGCCCTGTAGAAATACTGAGATGATTAGGACAAGACAGAACAATAGAAGTAATGCAAACCAGAAACTGGCACTGCTTCTTAGAACTGCTGTTGTGTGCATTTCTGCTGGTGAAAGGCAGGCTAAATCACTGGCACTGAGTCAATTGGTTGCCCTGTTTGTATGGTTTGCGATGCCAAATGGATGCCTGCTCCAGGGAATATGTAGATTTCTTCAGATCTCTAGAAGAGTGGAGATGGGGACACCTATTTTCAACAGGAGTGTCCTGGGAAAGTAGCTGCCACAGTGGGTTGAGACAGTGGAGTGTCAGGGCATGGACAACAGACCTGCCAACTCCCAACAGCAGGAGGAAGTGTCATTGACAAAAGACAGCGCAGACAAAGGATTATTTGCAGGCTGTTTGTCGGCTGAAGGTGTCAGGTAGATTACAGATACTTGTGACTGCACATTGTACGAGTATTTGAAAATTAACGTATTCTGACCTGGAAGGGAAGGTTTGATACCTTGGACTCCAAGGCTGAAGTTTCTCAGACAGACTGTAGGTAAGTGAATGATAAGTACTTGCTGGACCAGCCAGCAGGAAAAAAAAAAAAAAAAAGAGGCCTCAGTGACAACCTGAAGTCCAGATTCATTTAGCCTGGCTGTAAGAATTGAAGTGCCTAAAAAATACGACTTCTTCCACAGAGCGGTGTTGGGAGACACCTAATCCCCACCTGAGTTGTGCATTGGGGACATCTGTCTCCTGGCTTACCTATTGGTGCTTGGCATTGTGGGCAATGAATCTAGGACTGAGCAGCACCTGAGCCCACAACAGGAAGGTTCCTCCTCTCCTCATGGAACGTGGTACCTCCTCTGGCCACTTTTCTACCCGTCTTGACTTTCACTGCATCCAACCTTGTTCTTTCTTGCTACCCAATCTCCTTCCAAAAACGCTGACTTGGGAGTGCTAGCACCAAGCTTTTGAAACTCAGACATTTTAAAATTAATTTTTCTTTCTAAATCTGTCAGAGAAAGTCAGTAGTTGGCATATACCTCTGATTATTTGCTTCCCAAGAAAGATAAGCAACCTGCTGGCACTGCAGTCCACCCTGTCCTCATCTTTTCTTCCCACTGCAGGTGATCCCTCCTATCTGGTGAAGATAGGTCACACAGGCACAAGCCCATTTAAATTAGGGATCAAATGATACTTTGACAAGTAGGCCTCTCAAGGGTTCTTCTGAGACCACCTGAATTTCAGTTCATTGTGAGCGAAGTCTCTTTCTGAGCAAAAAAGAGAGAACTGAATGAGGCTATGCTCTGTAATGTGGCACTGAGGTTGATATAGCAACAAAGGTTCTAAAAATGATGAAACACAAATGATATTCTCCTGCTATATAAATAGCTGCATCAAGTTGTTATGGAAACTGTCAAGTAAACTGGGTTAAGAAGGCGTACTTTTCTGCTCTCTTTTGCCAAGGTTTTCTGAAACAGTTTATGCCAGCACAGTACAAGAAAGAGAACCAACAATATCAGATCTTCTGCAAATGAAACTGGATGTCATTACAGTTTCTGTCCTCTTGAGAGGCTGGGACTTTGAATGACGTGCTATACCTGCTCTGTTCCTGTGCTATACCAGGGGAAGTCATGACACAGTCTCAGCAGAATCCTATCCTGAGACCTAGGGCATAGTGTTCTGTGGAGACACTGTTGTGATTCAAAGCAGGGGTGGAAAGATTTTTTTTTTTCTGAAGGCCTAGAGCAAATACTTAGGTGGGTGAACACCAGGTGGAACTGCAGTCACAGCTGTGCATACAGTAAAGCACTTCTTGGGCAGACAGGTGGAAGAAACTTCCATCAAGATTAAAAGCGTTGATTCAGTGGGGTTTGAAACCAACATACCATCTGTGAACTGGAGGGGACATCATGTATCCTTTGATGGGAATATAAAAAAAGTGAAAATCAAAGCAAAAATGTTGAATTGCACCTTGGGCACCAAACTTTTGTCTTAAAGGTATTCCAAGACCAGATAGACCCAAAACATCCAAATACTCTCTGAAGGATCCTTCTATTCTTCAGCCGAGATATCACTTTGACGTCTTGTTTTCAGCCCCAGTCCCTTTTGTAAGCTACACAAAGGCATCACTTAAATTAACGTCTCCTTGTGAGATACCCACTGTGTTGTATTGTCAGATGGGTGATTTTGAGATAAATGGACTTGTTCTTGATTCATTTTAGATCCCTAGGAATTTTCCAGTAATGATATGCAACATGATCTCTTTGAAAGATACCAGGCAGGTTAATTAACCACTCACCCTAATAATGCTGCCCTGTTATTGTCGCTTCATCTGTCCATTTGAAAATAATTTAAGCAATACAACTGTTTATGGTATGCACAGTGGTCTTATCTTTGTTTCTACTGATACAGTTATCCGGCACCTATCCCTCTCAACACAATCGAGATTAGAGTCAGAGGGAATGAAGCTGTTGAAAGGTTTTCCTTTCTTATTTCCAAAGACATGATAGCAAAGAGAATTTTAAAAGGGTATTACTGTGTTGATGTACAGTGGGTATTCAATCCCTCTGTCATATATTCGATTCACCTTTCTAGAGCTTAGCAGTCAGCATGCAGAGCTATGCCACAAGGGGTTAGTGGAATGTACTTTGTTCCTCTGCATAAATAGCTAGCTTTTAGTAATAAGCATTCAAAAGTATGCAGAAGTGAACAGGATGTTAGGCCTGAGAAATCCTTTTCCTCTGGAGCTGGGCAAAAATAATAAAAAAAAAATCACACATACAGAGGAAAGAAAGTAAAACACAGTGAGTTGGCTTGGTGCCAGCAACCCAAAAAGGGGCAAAAAGGACAAGAAAAATTTCCCCTTTCTCTCTGGGAGCAATTTTTTACCTTTATCCCTTCAGTGAAGAAAAATTACCATTTGCTCAGCAAAAGAATATCATGTATGCACAATGGGGAAATGCTGTCACTCAGGTCAAACAGTAAAAACTGTGCCCTGCAAATCATTTTTGAAAGCTGAATGAGTTGCACCACATTTATGCTGGGATGGAGCTCCCACAGAGAAGGCCCTGACCTAGCTCCAGGTAAGGAGGGCAGAACTGAAGGGTGGGTCAGGGAAGGGAGAGGACTCCTCCAGCTTCTTGGTGCTTTCTTGTGAAGCAAGAGATGCTGTTCATATCATACTCCACTAGAATATAGCAGTCAGGGGAAACCACAGTCAGGGGCAAGAAGGACACTTGCGTGGTCTAGATGAGGGGTGCAAGCATGGTGTCCATCTGTCTGTCACATTTCAATTGTAAAGTCCTCAGATGATGGGCTGTTTCTCTTTGTGGGCAGAGCACAGTCAAGACATGATTCTGGTAGTGATCTCCAAGTCCTTGTGTTATAGAAATACATGAATAAGTAATGAAAAGAAAAGTGATAAGGAAGAGGATCAGATGCTGTGGAGATGGGCAGCAGTAAAAAGACCTGAGATAGATTAGTAATACAAATGTCTCTACCGAGCCGTAAATGCTTCAGAAAGAGGAGAGGATAAAACAGAATTACAAATAGAGCATGCAGCTTGAGAAGGAAAGACTCCTGGTAAATGTCTCCGAGCCGAGGAAATGTTCAGGCAGAGAAAGGGGAGAGTGATGTGCAGCCATGGAGGCAGCAGTGCAAGGTATTTCAAGGTGCATTGGGGATCCAAAGAAATCCACAGAAGAAGTATCATCCTCTTAATTTGCTGGAAAATGCAACATCTGTCCTCCTCAGCCCTGACAGGGAGCAGGGGAATTAGCTCTTCTGCCTGAAGAGGTTTACGGTCACCCCATTAGAGATTCCAGAGGCTGATGACTGTCCCCTGTTCCCTGGAGCAGGATTCCTTTGTGCCTCTGTTGACTTGTGCACAACAGGATTGTGGGATGGGAGCAGAGCCACAGCAAGGGGCCCCCATGAAATAGTGTACCAATTTTTCTTGCCTTTCTGCTGATTTGGGAATGAGCCTAGAACAATACTGGATGCAGCTCTTATTTGAAGGCGTGAATGTGTCTAAGATACTCTAAAACGTCGTATTCGTCCACCTTACTTTGGTAGGCTGAGCTCCATGTGGGGCTGTGAGTGCAGGTAATGCATGGCATAAAAAATACGGGGGTTTTATAGCATTTTAGAGTAAGAACTAGCAGAAAGGAGTGGAGAGTCTTATGCTTCTGAGATCTGATGAACCAAGACTGATTCCACAGTGCTTTGGACTGGGGACCTGCTATCTGGAGAAAATTATGCTTATTATTAGGAAGGACCTGTGGGATTTCATCCAAAAGATGGTCAGTTTGTAACTGTATTATCAAGCTTACAAGTTTCTGTTTTGAAGGGGGCTCACCATCTGAGTTTTATTCCTGACTACAAAAAGAAGAAAGACTGCTAGATATGGTGACATACTTCTAAATGAGGACTACTGAGTGCAAAGTAGAACCAGAACTACTGAATAAAACTGAACATTCACGTTTCCTCTGTTTTTTTCAGGTTGCGTTAATGGAGACCTCAGTGGAAGAGGAATGCAGTGGCAATTCCTCAGAAGTCATATAGCTCTTAAGAAACTCCTGGGGAAAGGAAACAAACAAAGCACCTCTTACATCTCGGGGCACTGTGCAGTGATTTTCCAGTTCCTTACAATTGCTTCACGTTGCGTGGGCTGAGCAGTGATTGGGAGCTTTTACATTGGAATGTCAAGTTTCAGAAAGATCTTTCTCGATGTCTACTCCACCTTTGTTTCCTCTGTTCTCTGTGGTTTTGGTCAACCTAAACTCAGAAGCCAAACAAAAGTGGATGGGCTGATTCCCCAGACTTTACACATGAACAGCTTCAGATAGTTTTCATTTATTCCAATCCCCCTTGCAGGCATTCATAACACTTTTTCTATGTTTTTTTCCCCGAGCCTTACATGTACACACACTGCACTACAGGTATAGCGTAGAAGCAAGCATTAAAGAAGGATCGTGCTTGTTAACATCTTCTAGGTGATTTAAGACAGAAATGTACTCCACAGATCAACACTGCAGCCACTCAGAAACTGCACATGGCAGCATCTCTCCTGCTTTCTGAGCTCTGTCCACTCCTTAATTTTGTGTTCTTCCTGGAACCATTGTTCCTTCGTGAGATCAGGATGCATGTCACAGTTTCCTGCTACTTTTATTCCCACTCAGCACGTCTCATTTTAGCATTTTATTTCTGAACTAGAGTTGTTATCAGTATATTCTCAAGCATGCTTTGTGGTCATCCCTGAAGATGTGGTCTACTATCCCAAAAACTTAGGGAAAGCTGGAGCTAGAGAGCAGCCCTATGATCTTTGCTGGTTTTTTTGTCTGGTGGGAGCTAAAAACTCCTTGTCAAGTCCTCCTAGGAGATACAGTACCTTTCAGAAAACTCCTCCCCATTTTTCTTTTTCCCAACAGTGGAAATGCTTTACATAGTTTGCAGATGTGTAAGGCTGTTACGTAAAGCATCACATGAAGGCAAGGGCTCTTGCAAATAATAAAACTGCAGGCTAGTTGAAACCAGCCCTTTTATTTCATTTTCCTTAACAAAATGTAAATCTACACCTACGCAAACTATGCATGCTTGGAGCAAAACAGTGCTCCACAATCTGTGGCAGGAAGGGAGCCAGCCTCGTGGCAGGGCAGCTACCTCGCCACGCTCCTTCTCCACTGAGCTCATGCTTCATTTCCACACCAGATTCGATCAGCCTGGGCATTGGCACAGGTACTGGCAGACACAATGAGGTGAAGAAGTGGCTTACTCATCCAGAACCCATTGGGCAGCCTTCCTTGAGGATCTGCCTACCCCTGTGGGCTTTGCAGATGTTGGCTGGGAAGCGCTCAGACTGTTTACCTTCAAGCAGCCTTTCACATGTCCAGGCAAACTTCCTACTGGCTGCATCAATGTTGACATGAGTATGAGAACAAGAAACAGGAGAGGGACCTCTGTCTAGCCGATGCCTAGCCTGGACCTTCTCCTTTTCAGCAGCCTGGGTCTTGTGTCCTCTTCCCTCCTAGTTCTCACTGAAGTTGTCCCACTTTCATAGTATACTGCTTTCTTTTCCACTGCCTCTGGCTCTGGTTTAAATATGGAATAATGATAATAACCCTACCTTCTACCATAAGCTCCAGAAAAAGAAAAGGCTTAGCAATCTATGAGCAATATCTCAGTGGGCATCTCAAAAATCCATGCTATAAAATCACTGCTGAAGAAATAACCAAGTCACAAAGTCACAGGGCAACCTGCAAGATGAGACATTTCTTAATGTGATATCCTAGGAAACTGTCTAACTTGATTAGCTTCAATCATATTAATTGTCTATTATTCAATTAAAAATAAGGAAGTAATAAGACAAAACCTTATTTAATTTATTTTTGTCATCAGCCTATGCAATCTGCAGTTTAATGAACCTGATGGGTTGTCTTCACATGAATAAAGAATTTTTCCTCAGGCCACCTACATCAGTCATCCCTGGGGAATGGGGAAATCTCAGCTCCATTAACAAAGGAGAAATCCAAAGGTGCTGCTCTGCAGATGGGACACAGCAATTCCCCACTGTTATTAAAGTGCCTTAACTGGAAAATATATATTTAGGCTTGCAGAGGGACAACATACCCCATTTTCTAAGAGCAACAACTACCTTTCCTCACATTCCTTTTTGTGACAATTAATTTCCCCTCCTCTTCCCAGAGGTGAAATGTTTTATATGCAGTCATTTCATAATTTGCTGCCAGGTCCCAGGAACTACAATGTATGCAAAATCACACGCTTGTGAAGAAATCCTTATACTGTGCACTGATGCATTGGCTCAAACCTAATCTCCAGGAAAACTGCCCAGAAACCCTGAGTCTCATACTCTGTGGAGAACCTGGAAGAGGAGCACAAGCTGTTTCTCTGCTTTCCCACCTCTGGACATCAGCTAAAGGCCAAGCTTAGTTTCCCTAAAATTACACTCCTTGAGGAAACCCTAGGGAGCCGTATCTGCATGGTTTTGCTCCAAGTAATCACCAGATGAGTCCCTTTTGCCAACAGAGTTAAATTAAAAAAGTGATCCTAATATGAACTGCTTCTCTATGTTTGATGTACTTAAACACAATGTTTCTGATCCTCTTGGAGAAGATGAAATTAAACATGCTCAGTTAAATTAGACTTGAAGAGGTATAACCAGTGGGAACTGGAAAGAGAAGGAAAGGCTTTAGTGCAGATGGTACATCAGGGAATTCTAGGTGATTCAGATGCTGATGGAGCGGGTGGTGGCTGTTTCAGTATTCCTATGATACTGCAGTGTAGAAATAACTGTCCAAAGGTCACCAGTCCCACCAGTCTCTCCTCTATTTTGCTCTCACTTCTGAGTCTAACCTCCATTTCTGCATGTTCAACAATTTGCTCACGTGAACATGCACACACATTTCATTATAGATTTGGTGTGTGCCATTTCCTTGTACTTGTCACCCCCTCTCAGTCACGTGGACCATCCTACAGCAGACACTCTAGTTTGTGGAGGCTTTGGGGCCAAAAAAGTGATCCTAGATCCTTCACGATACTAAAGAAAAGTTGCAGCATTAACAGATTCCCTTGCATGACAGTCCTGGCCTTTGTGGGGATCCATGCTTTCTTCTACCTTCATTAGCCTTATATAATATTACTGCTCAGCTGCAGCTAGTGTGACATTGGCTCCTTTGTGTGACTGTAAGGCTTTTGTGCATCAGCCAAAATGCAATGCTAGATCAATCAGGATAATAAGCAGCTGATTGTTAACATGTGGTTTCTGAAAGGCAGGTTGTGTACTATTTCATAAATTATCCCAAGTGTCTCTTTGTGGCCAGGGTAAGCCAAAGGCGAGGTGGGCTCATGCAGGGGGAGCTGTCCTGGTCCACTCAAGACCAAGTGGATGTACAGCACCTGCCACTGGGCTCTACGAGCAGTTAATGGAGAAGTCCCACTTGCCAGGTGGGAGCTTCATACTGGTGGAACCCAATCACTGCATACTCGTGTCTCCCATGCCTTCATAGAATCATAGAATCACAGAATCACCAGGTTGGAAGAGACCCACCGGATCATTGAGTCCAACCATTCCTATCAAACACTAAACCATGTCCCTCAGCACCTCGACCACCTGTCCCTTAAACACCTCCAGGGAAGGTGACTCAACCACCTCCCTGGGCAGCCTGTTCCAGTGTCCAATGATTCTTTCTGTGAAAAATTTTTTCCTAATGTTCAGCCTAAACCTCCCCTGGCGGAGCTTGAGGCCATTCCCTCTCGTCCTGTCTCCTGTCACTTGGGAGAAGAGGCCAGCACCCTCCTCTCCACAACCTCCCTTCAGGTAGTTGTAGAGAGTAATAAGGTCTCCCCTCAGCCTCCTCTTCTCCAGGCTAAACAACTCCAGCTCTCTCAGCTGTTCCTCATAAGACACGGCCTTCACAATTCCCTCTTCTGACCTCACCTAGCGCAAGCACATAGAACCAATATTTTTGGTGGGATATCGTGGAAAGGGGAAGCAGGGGCTGTGGTGACTCAGAGACTCCCTTTTCCCAGGCAAGATGTTCTGGTGGGATTTGAAAGCTCCTTTTCCTTGGCAGAAGTTTCCTCCACCACTACGGAAGGAGAAGGGTGGGTCCCAGAAGGGTGGGTCCCAGAGTCTGGAAAGCACCTCTGCTTGGACCTTCAGGATGATCATGGCTTGACACAGTTAGAGCTGTAGGGTGGACCAGGTATTTCTTTTCCAATCCACCAAAAATAGATCAGAAATAAGGCAATATAAAAAAATGGAGTCATGGAGGGGTTGCTCATCAGTCCAGACTCTGAGTCTGAGGAGAGAGGTCAGAGGATTCCTCATGAAGCAGTCAGAAATTAATGGAGCAGATGATAAATTGGCAAATGTTCCTTTAAATCAGTGTCCAGTTTTGCCTGGCCGCCCAGCCAGCTCTCTGACATTTGAAGCACTGTGTAAATAAAGATAACATGACATGACATCCTGTTAGGAAGCTCGCTAATTGGTTAAGAGCAGTTGGGATGAAGCACTACAGCAGATTTTGGCATTGGAAATGTCATCAATGAAGGTGGCTGACACTGCTTTTAGGGGGCATCTACCCACATCCAGGGGGCAGGGTTTGTGGCAGCTGCTGTTGAGGCAGACGAGTCCTCACTCGCCCCTCAACCTTCCTGGGTGTTTGATATATGGCTGAGGAAGGTTCAGGCACACTGCCAGGCTGGCGGCTGCTGCAGGAGGTGAAGGGGCATCTTTGGGTGCAGAACAGTCCTGGCTTTGGAGATTCCTGTCATGCAAGGACAAAACTTCCCTGCAGCCTCATTATAGATGGTGACAGCAGTGGCAAGGTCTCCAGACTCATCTGCATGTCCACTGCATGCACAGCACCTCTCTTTTCTAAAGCAATAAGGTCCCAATTCAGAAACTTTCTTATTTTGAATGGAAATAAATGTTCAGTTACAAGCTCATCTCTCTTGGTCTTGTCTGGCAGCTACTCTGAGGTGTAACTGGCAGGTGTGACGGTCAATGGAAATTCTGGGTTTAAGTCACATCTGAGAAACCGTTTCCCTAGCTTTTAACTAAAAGGGAAGGCTGGAACAGCAGGTCCAAACACTTTGCACACTGGCCAACTCCTGTTGGGCAACCTAACTCAAACATCAGACCCGGGCCAAGCATAACCCCCTCTGAACTGATTTAGGCTGTGCAATGTCAGATCATTTCTGCATGTTGCCAGTCTGGGGTGACTGTAGTTACCTCTTCTAGCAATCACTTGACAACTGTAATTTTGGTCTGAAGCATGTGACTCCAGTTATCTTCTCTAAATTAAGACGTGTATTGCAAAACTTAACATTTTTCTGTATGGCCTAGAAAAGCTTATTCTTGACTGAGCATGACTTGACACCTTTCTGGATAGCAAGACTACATATGTCTTAGTTTGCCAGTGGGAAATGTATATTACCAGTAAGCCAGCATGACATATCAAATTCTGCTCTCTGAGCAGAGCACACTAAAATGCCATTTTACATCCCGAATTATATTTCATTATGCAGTCAGTTACAATTTTGACAGTAGCAGTGCACAGAATGCATTTCATATGCTAACTAAAACAGACTTTTTTGCTAATTTGCTGAAGAAATATTATGGTATATCTAGGACATAATGTTTCAGAGTGAAAAGAACAGCAGCATCAGGGGTGTAATCTGTGATCTTTGTTTTGGGTGCTGATCGTAACTGTACACTCAAGAAGAAGTGACAGACATTTCACCCAGTATTACTAAAGAATCACCCCATTTTACAGAATTTCATCTAATTCATACATAACACTGTAAAACACTTGTTTATCTATCTAACAGGCAGTTGGACTAGATGGTTGTTATAGGTCCCTTTCAACTGAGCTATTCTTTTCTACAAAAACAATTTACTAATTCAATAGGTTGTTCGCAGAAGATGGCACATTTTTCCAGATGGCTTTTAAAATTCCTAAGTATTTCTTTGAAGAGAGAGAAGAAAAAGTGAACCTAGGGTTATAGATTACTCTAAAGCATATTGAAAAACTTTTTGCCTATAGAGGAGGGATGTGGGATTTAGACCAGGCCAGAGAAGAGACCATTGGCAAATGTAAGAGATTACATTAACTTAATTTTCTTGAGCTCGTCTCATGGCCTGTGTTTACTCTTACAGGCAGGGAGGGGTATAAAGTGTCACCACAGCTCTTGGTATGGGCAGCAGCAGGACAAATGGTGGCAGCAGGGAAGTGACATGTAATTGCCACCTCCTTCATGATGTTGTTCTCTGTGCCAACCAGCCCAGCTGGAAGTGGATATAGCCTTCATCTAGACCCAGCAAATGCTCCTTCCTGCTATCACAGGGGACAAAATTAGGAGCCAAGTTGTGCTGCAGGTGCCTCCCACACTTTCATGTTTAATACTGCTGTCTAGACCCTGCTGTCATTAACCGCCTACAGCCCTCTCTGAAATGGCTTTCCTATGTCATCTGTCCCTATGCATTTGTGCACAGGTTGCCTCAAGGGACCCCAGCAGGGCCTCGTGTGCCTGTTTTGGGTGTCCATCAAGCAGTTCATTCCTTGTGCTATTACCCCTCCCTGCTCCTGCCTTTTAAGGAGCATTTAGACACTGATCAGTACAGCAGAATAGATCAGAGAGCTATTTAAAAAGTAGTGTTATATTAATATATGACTGATGAGTATGCTGTGTAGTGTGCAAGGGGTTCCAGGTGTATGACAAGGCTCAGAGGACAGTGAAACCCAGACCCCATTTGCCCACACTCTGCAGAGGAGCCCACAGAATTCCTTTCCCCGGGCACCAGCTCCGTGCCTGTTGGCAGTACTGCACTCACTTTGGCTCATGTTAGGCCAGCAAAGCACGATAAGAGATAATTAGTGATTAAATTGCAACCTTTTATCTCAGTAAATGACAGTTGCTTCCTTCTAGGCTACCTACACTGACAATGAGCGCTCAGGACAAGCTGAACAAATCTGTTTACTTTGATCCTGAATAAAAACGTGGGAGAAGCTTCCCAGTCCTTAGGCGAGGCAGGATGGCAGACTCCGGCAGCTTCTGTTCTGCAGCGGAGAAGTTTTGCTGGGAATGGATGAACATCTCAAGGATCTGCCTCTGCCAGGGCTGCACAGCAGCAGAGGGCAGCAGCTCAACGTGATGCTTCCTCCACTGTAGGCAACTTCTTTTCATCTCACAGTAGTTTTTCCTGCAGGTTTTTGCAGCCTCCAGGTCGCTGTGCATGCTATTAATGTCAGTCATGACTTTTTAAATAAACCTGAATGTCCTCTGCAGGAATGGAGGAGTGCTTGCCTGCACCCCCAGCATCTGGCAAGGTGCCCATGGTCAGCAGTGGGTGCATTCAGCTGACTTGCTGCAGCAGGTGACTTGATGCTTCTCCATCAGCCAGGAGGTGGAGGTGGCACAGGGGAATAAGGGCACCATGTGGGATGCGTAGGGTGGAGCAAGCTTCTTGTGAATTGAATATGAAGAGTCAGATTGGCTGTTGTCGCTTGCTAGGCTCTCCTTTGCAATGAATGTGGATCCCAGGTGAGAGGATGACAGGCTGTCTATACAGTGCAAGTAAGTCTTTCAGCAGAACCTACCTGGTAACCATAAGTCCTTGGCCAGTGCTGGCTTCTGCAGAGTCTTGCATGTCAGTCTTTGGGTTAAAACCAATTCCTCTCCTCTGCAAGGGTAGTTTCTGATCTAGTTCAGAGCGCTCAGACTTTGCCTCAGCAACATAAAAACCCCTAGTTGCACTCCTTTTCCTTGTAGATACTACAAAGTGACCGTAAAGCCACAGACAGCCTCATCTAGAAAAACAGGCAGAGGCACAAAAATATGATTCCCTCTATCGGTCTCAAAAGCCTCTTCAGAGACTTCAGAAACCCCAGCAAAGAGAAGGGAAATAAATTATGGAAGCCTGTGATGAACTCCACCCTGAAAATACCAGTGTATACACTGTTTGGGTAGAGAGTAATAAAACCAATGCACAAGCAGCAACATGGCAGGCGGGTGCTCGCAGCCACATTTTACACAATCCAGTGCAGGTATGTGAGTTATTGCCTAGTGCCCTCCTTCCTCTCCGAGACACAGTCAAAGAGCTGCACAAACACGTTGAGAGTGCTGCAGGTTATATCTTTACCTGCTTTGGCAAGTTCAGCTAAGCCATTAGTTGGGAGAAAGTTTTGCCCCACGGAAGGTCCCGAGAGCTACAGCCAGACCAGGCACTAACTGGTCTGTGTATGTTGGCACATAGACTTGTTTCCCAATGCAGCTCTGCAAGCTGTAGCTCACCTTCATGTTTTTACCCAGGCAATGGTGCTGGCTACCGCTTTGTGCAGAGTCGTAAAAGGGGATGAGAGCTTCCAGCATGGAGCAAATCTGCACAAGCAGCTTGTTTCACGTGCCTCCGAGGTGCCCGGTTGCACTGCAGACCCCCGGGAGGGCTGGCATTCGTTAACCACCCTGTTTCCCGTGAGGCTGAAGAAATCATGGGTTGTGCTCGCTGCAGCCTCCCAAGAGTCCGTCTTTTCTGTGTCTGCAAATGTCTTTACTGTGTGCTCTACTTCTGGTCTGCATGCTGAACCTCTAACCTTGCACCAGACCTCGGTCTTTCCTGCCCGCTGCCATCCCAGGCAGCAAACACAACAGGAACGAGAAGGCCATCATGCCAGAATGCTTCCTCCTCACTGCCACGGGGAAACACTTGGTGACAGCCCCATCCCAGTGACAAACTTCCCTGCATTGCAATCCCCTCTGCAGGCCCGTCTGTACACTTTGTATCCAGACTATCTGACTGCAGTTACTTGCACCACGTACAGAAATACAGCATTTATTTTTAACACAAAGAGAGTCACCCAGGGTAGAGTTTCTTACAGAGACCTTCAGAGCATAGAGACTGGATCAGATTTTTAAAGATTTTAGCACATTATAAATCAATACATTCACCATCTGCTTTCTTCACTTCTGTTGAAAAAGAAGGTCCATCCAGCACTTTTTGGTTCCAGACACAGTTTGAGTACCATTAGGATTTATTAAAGGACTTTTTTCCCCCCCCGTGTCTAAATCAACAGAAGTAAATGGGTTCCTGTAAGCCTGATTGTCTCAAGGGGAGTCCTGTCCATTTCTTGGGCTCTGGCATGAAGAATTCCTAGCTCTGGATACCTAAATCTGAACCTACTAAAGTCAACAGAAAGATTTAGGATCACCACAAGCAATCTTTTCCTCCTCTATGGGAGAACATTACATCTCTGCCCTGCCTTGTTGACCCAACTGGGTGAAGTGATGTGACTGCGGTCATGCAGCAGCTTGGTGGCAGAGACTCCAATTCCCTTGTGCCACACTGGGAGCACTGTTGTGAAGAAAAATGTCCCCAGATGGGTCAACACTGATGTCCCAAGAGTATTTCAGAGCCTTACGTGGCTGAGGGAGCGGCAGGAGTTTTGTGCAGATGAGAATAAAGAATCAAAGCATGAAGTGGGAATAAGACAGGAAGAGGTTACTTGCTGGATGGCTCAGAAACTCCCAGAGATGAGACCTTGCTCTTGATCTCTGGTCAAAGAGCTGGGTACTTGAATCTCCCTGAGGCAGCCCATGACACAGACCTGCAGCAAAGCCATTTGGTGTTATGGTGATGACTTTGAGGACAAATTTCGGAGTGAAAACCAGCAGTCCAAACTGCCACCAATGCTTATCAGAGCTGGAGGAGGCAGTGATCATAAAGATTTAAAGAGGGGGATTTGGAATTATTTGGCTGTTAGTAGTCCCCAGGCATTATCTGTTGCTTGCTCTGTAGATGGCAGCACAAGGAAACCAACAAACTTTGTGAACTCGGTGCAAGGCAAGTACAAAAGTCTATCGTTAGCAGGACCAGTGGAGGGTGTTATTTCACCTGAGACTTGAACCACTTTCAGTTTTTAGCAGCAGTGAGTCAGGAAAACAAGAAAGAAGCCATGACTGCAAACAAATAGTAAAAGTAAATTGCAAGGAAAGAGAAGTCCTATGTCATGTAGAGATAGCCTTCAGGTTATAAAACCACCAGTGGTTACCACATAACTGCAGACCAAGAAAAGAAAGCCACCTGAGTAGATTTATTAAGAGTCTGTGTTCTTTTGGGCACAAACCTAATCTTTATTTGTGTTTAAATAGCAAAGAGGGACTCGTCTTGATCCCAAATGTTTTTGTAAAAGCGGCTGGTATGGCAAAATTTATCAAAACACAACATGTTCTAAAGCACTTGGAATTTCCACTTGAAAGACGTGGGTAGCTAATAATTCCCAATCACCTATGCCTATCTGCCCTGAAATCATTTGGTTGCATTGTAGTAAAGCCTGGCTTTTCAAGTTAAAGCCATAAATACACCCTTCTGTAGAAACACAAGGCTTCTGTTTTCCCTCCACAGGGTGCATTTGAGAGGGAGCCTGGAGGGATCTTCATCTTGTGAACTCCCAGGGCTGCTATTTCTGCGCACCGATTTCCTACTTGGGATGGAGATCTTGACCTCCATGCCCCCAGCTGACTGGTTTGCATAAACAAAAGAGCATCACAACGAAGTCAAAGCCGGATGTACCTACAGTAAATAAATCTCTTCCTCTCTGATAAACAGAGAATGAATTGACCTCTTGCACGTCATGTCTGGTTGTCTGACCAAAACTGTCAGTCATAACTTTCCTTCTGGAAGCCTTGGAGGAGAGAAGGGATGAAAGGGACATAAAAGTTCTATCAGTAAGACTAAAACAATGAATGACAGGATTTCCTCTACCATCTCCATTACTTGATTCCTACAATTTTCCAATCATGGCTGATCAAATCCCAGACAGTGTCTGTATGCATTTGATTCACCCACAGTGAACTAATAAACCATCACCTGTCACTCCCTCCCTATGTCCCAGCCTCATTATTGCATTAATTTTCTGGAAACAGTCCAGCGAACAAGTTCACCAGTGTGAACATTTGGGCTGGGGTGAATTTTAAAGAAAACATCTGGGATCTCTGCAGACAGGAAACCCACCACACTCCTGGGGTGGAAACATTTCTAGCTGAGAAGCGGGTGCTTTCTACACTCAGGTCATGAGATTCCTGGGAGACACCCTGTAATCTGCACATCCAATCAAGCCCTCACAGTTCTCCTCAGATTTCAGATGGTGAATCCTAGAAGCACAATGCTAGGAGTCATACCACAAATTACGGCAGGATTATTATATTGTGAGTCATGGGAAATGAATCTGTTAGTACTGGACATTGCTTGTGGATAATTTGGCCATGCCCAGACTAGGGGTGTGTGTGAGCTCCATGGCAGTGCCAGTGTATTCTCTGGCCTCATGGAGGGGTCCTTCCCCCAGTGAACTAGGGAGAGAGAAGGAGGATTCGAGATAGGCCAGTCTTCTTCCCAAAACAGATTTGGGGATCTGGAGGAGAGCACTCATTGGTCCCATGATGACTTTGTGAGCAACCATGTGGCTGCATCCATTGACTGGATGATTTAGTATGAGTTATGTTCTTAGTATTACTAACAATGCGACATGTGACAAAACCATAAAAACATAGAATCATAGAATCATGGAATAACTAGGTTGGAAGAGACCCACTGGATCATCAAATCCAATCATTCCTATCAAACACTAGACCATGTCCCTCAGCACCTCGTCCACCCGTCCCTTAAACACCTCCACGGAAGGTGAATCAACCACCTCCCTGGGTAGCCTGTTCCAGTGCCCAATGACCCTTTCTGTGAAAAATTTTTTCCTAATGTCCAGCTTAAATCTCCCCTGGTGGAGCTTGTGGCCATTCCCTCTTGTCCTGTCCCCTAATTCCCTCCCAATAAGATATTCAGCCTCAGTCACACAGAGCCATATTTTCTGGCATACACCAGCTGGCTCTATTGGACCTGCACAGGTTTGTGCCAGTTAAGTTCTGGTCCATTAGCTCTGTAAGACATATGGATATATGGATACATATCTATCTATCTATCTATCTATCTATCTATCTATCTATCTATCTATCTATCTATCTATCTATCTATCTATCTATATGTCTTTCAATCACAAAGCTGCCAGGAAGGTTTCCATTTTGCAGTCAATATGCAGATCAGCCCATAATGAGATACAACAAAGGACTAACCAACCCCTGCCAAACCTCCTTTCAGACCACCCTGGGCATCGGGAGACTAAGGCATCAGCTGCTACCACAGAGAAGACTGGTGGCAGGGTCTGCCTGGGACCCTTTCCGATCTTTTTCACCTTGCATTGGTCCAAGAGATGTAGAGGCACTGGCAGAGTGAGTCCGGGGTTCTGGGTATATGCTGAGCTCTGTTCTCACATCTGGGCTGACCTACTGCTCTAGTGAAATCCAGGCTAATTTGGGCCTTTTCAGTTCATGTGGGAATTATGCCTGGAATGCACATGTGCATTTTTGTCCTTTTTAGAGTCCTGTCAGATTCCAGACTTGTGAAGAAACAATGTCACAGGCAGGAAAGCTCTGCACCATAAACCAAAACAAAGAGAGGACCAGAATGCTACTGGGAGATGCTATTATAAATTGTCTTAGTTTTTCAGCACAGCCTGGAAATATGGGGTCTTTTCTCAGTCATCAGAAGTTAAACTGAGAACCCCTATCCTGAAGCTTGGAAGCTCACATCTGAAAACCTCTGGCCTTCTTCTGGAAATGATGTGCCTTTCTGCAAAAAAATAAAAAGGATTGTGATTCAAATTAGAAGGCAATGGGGCAAGTTAATTCCTGATGGCCCTGGTTGCTCTATATCTAGGAGGAATGTTGCCCATGCATTTTTTCACACCCTTCCCCTTCTATCTGCGCTTTAAAAACCTACTATCTTGCCTTTGGGAATATTGTGTAAAGCAAAGCGCAGGTTTCTGCAGGACAGAAGGGTAAAGGAGAAGGGTGCATGTTGCTGTTGAGCTAGCCATAGATCATTCCTCCATTTTGGATCTGGAAGCTGAGACTTGTGTGGGAGCGAACCAGAAGCAAACCTGGCTGTTGGGTGCAGATGATCTACAGGCTGCAGTCAGTTACCTGGAAAGACCCCAGGTGCGTCCTTTGGACTATACACACAACCCGGTCCTACTCCTGCCCCGTAGCCCCTGCTGGGACTCGCTGAAATGAGGGTGGGTGGGGAGAAGAGGAGGAAGGAAAAATGTAAAGGAATGACAAAGGCTCCACCCTAATTCCAGCTCAGGTATAATAATAGAGCAGCAGCCTTCTGTCTTGAATATAAGATTTCTTCTCACGGTTGCAGGGGTTTCTGGTGAGACACAGCAACACACAGGCTGGAGGAAAGAAAGTGTCCTTGTGCCTCCTTTCAATTGGATCAGTGCTTTGCAAAGACTTTCTCTGGCAGCTGCGAGCATTGAGTACGGATTAGGAAGGCTTCAGATGATAGGGAAGTGTCTCACTCATTTGTTTTTTGGTTTGAATGCTGTTTTAAGAGCAGTGCAATCTCTTGTTCTGCTGCCCCAGCGGTCAACTCCCAGTGCTGGCCTCAGGTTTACTCTGTCAGAAAGGTTTGAAGTTTACACCCTCAGGCACCACATATTTATCTACACAATATGGTTGTGGGAAGGGAAGTGCTGTTAGCCTTTAAAAAAATAAATTAACATAGAGTGACTGACAGGCAGATGAAGACTCAGAACCCCCAAAGGATTGAGATAAAAATCAAAAGAAGGGGGGGACAGTCCTGCATGACTTTCCCAGGGGTGGCACAGGTAGGACGTGGATCCCGACAGCCTGCTGGTTGCAGATGTTCCAGTCCCCTCTGTCCACAGCATGAAGGACTCTGAAAAGACCCCTGAGAAGAGCAGAGGCTGGCATGCATGAGAAGCCAACCATTCTCCCCTGTATCTTAGGATGCAGCTCTGCTAGTATCACATCACACTGGGCTAGAAATCACATTTGCTTGCTGAGTTCCCAAGATAAAGCAGTATATAATGTCTCAGTAATTTTCCATCCATCCATTTAGTCTCATACACTCAGCATTTGCTATCATCAACTTTATTGTCTCTTCCAATGCAAACAGCTGCACAACACAGCCTTTATCTTCTCCTCCTTATCTCCAGGCTTCCAGGCTGGGGGACCTCTCTGGAAAAAGTGAGATTTTTCTAAAAGAGAAACATGATTGGAGGCAGTTCACTTCAGATAGGCCCCTCTACTTCTCACTCTTGTAGTGGGGAGGCAACCCTGTTATGAGCCCATTTATTTAAGTGAAACACTTCAACAGCTGCAAAAAAACCCCACCTCGTTGCTGAAAAGTGTGGGAGATTCACATAACTCCAGCCTGCAGAAACCAGGGAAGCCATGTAGACTGACAAAATGGACCCTTCTCTGCATTGTCTGGTGTTTATTCTGAGTAGGGCTTTCTGATAGGGGTTTTCTATCATCAGATACTCTCTTCCTGATGGAACTACATGCACCAGCAACCAGAACATGAGAGGATAATTCACATTTTTTCCAGATAAAAGTAGACTCTAGTGCACATGGAGCCAGGAAACGTGTTTAGAAGATGCAGGGAAATGGAGCAGAGGCTCCTCCAGATCATCACTGATGGCAATGAGGACAGAGCAAGCTTGCTGGGTGTAATGCTCATGAATCATTGAATCATAGAGTCATTAATGTTGGAAAAGACCTCTGAGATCATCAAGTCCAACCATCAACACAACACTGCTGTGCCTTCTAAATCATGTCCTGAAGCACCACATGTACACACCTTTTAAATACCTCCACAGATGGTTACTCCATCACTTTCCTGGGCAGCCTGTTCCAATGCTTCCAACCACTCTTTTTGTAAGGAATTTTTTCCTAATATCCAATCTAAATATCCCCTGGTGCAACTTGAGACCATTTCCTCTTGTCCTATCATGGCACAGAGTCTGCACTGCTCGACATGTTGGAAATTGTATCAAGCACTCTACCCGCTTAGCTCAGTTCCTTTAACAAGTCATTTAAAAGTATTCGAAGAAGCTGAAAGAAGCCTTGACTTGAAAGAGGAAGTGTGGATTGAAATCCTAAATACTTTCAATACACTAAGTCCACATGTGAAGCATGATTTAAACTGAGATATGTGTTGCCTAACTCAAGTGCTTGTAGTGACGGTTACATTAACCTCTCTGGCACCAGAGAGAAGATCACATCCGACTAAGACTATCTCCAAACAACAAAATACATGCCAGCTGAAAAGTTAACATGCAACTGGCATTATCTCTATTTTCTATCCAGGCTCTGCCAAGATAATATTTTCTTACAAAGACAAGATCCAGCTCAATTTAGCAAAAAAAATTAAAAATTCTCTGAGTCTGAATCCTCGCACTTGGCAGGCTGTGCCCTAGTGAGTACACTTCTCTAAGCAAGACACGTCTTGTTTGCTGGAAAAGCTTAAAAACCAGCACCTCAGGGTGCATTCTTGCAGAAACTTTTCATCATGAGGGAGCAGTTTCCTGAAATCACATGATGAGAAGAGTGTGGGAAGGTACAGATTTTTTCTTTGAGTCTACCCTGGTGAAAATACCTTCTGCAGAGGCAAGATTATCCACTCAAAGGGTAGTCTTGTATTGCTCCCCTCTTGTTCTAGCATCTTGAAGCACAAATAAGATTCAAAGGAAGTGAGACATCTGATACCCTGTTGGAGAGGACTCTTTGGCCAGCTCCTATATTTGGAAGGGCCATGATTAAGCAGAGCTTGATGACTGAGTACATTCACAAGGTCTAGAGTATTGCTGTACCTCTAGGATCAAATCCCACAGAAGTAGAGCTGCCATAATATGAGGCTGAGAGGTGCTATATAAATATGTCATTTCCAGTGAATCACTCTTCCCACAAATTCTCGTCTGTGCCATGTTTCTATTAGTGTTATAAGCAATTTGTGGGTGAGACAGAGTTTTACCAAGGACAATATCTGTGATACAACACTTTCTCCCATCCTGCTAGTTTGAGAGCATGTAAAAGAGACATTTGAATACAAGACATGTTTCCTAGTTCCTCCATATGCTGCAGGATGTGATTGCTGAATTCTCACTTCCCCAACCCAAACCCTTTTTCTTATCTGTGCTCTGCCTCTGCTCCAGCTGAAACTCCGGTGGTGGTTGTGTTGGATGCATTATACAATCGTGTCCCAGATGACATGCTAGTAAAAGTAGGGACCAGGCTAATGCCTATTTGCAAATTTTTCTTCTCTCTCTAACACACGCCTCTACCATCACTTTTATTTTTTTTTGAGAAAACATCCCCATTGCTTGTCCCCCTCACTTCAAAAATAAGAACTATTGAAATTACCTGACCATGTGGCTTGGGATGAAGCTGTTGCTCTGAACAAGTAAAGATAGACAGAGAGATTGCCATAGCAACAGAAGTTATGTGTGAAATCCCTGGGAACAGGTCCTCCTCCTCTCTCACCCATTCAGGTCCCTTTTCAGATTTCTCTCCTGTATTTTTTTTTCTCCTTGAGCTGAACACCTAGGGAGTTGCTTTGAAAACAGTCCACTGGGCTATGATACCATACCACCAATTACCACAGTGGCAGGACAACTTTGTGGAGCACCACATTAGAAAAATGTATCCTGCTGGGTCTTGGGAAAGTCTTATAAGGCAAATTGCAAGAGAGCAGATAGTAGGAGGGTTTCTGCCTGCATGAAGGCCCTCAAGGGCATATCTGAAATTTGTTCCTGATCAAATCTGCACTGAATTGTTTACTTTTTGAGGCGCTAAGTCAACAGATGAGCATCACAACAAATTAAAACTATTTAACATCAAGCTGCTAATGGTTAGAACCACACAAAATAATGCAGGTTATTAACTCCCATAAAAAGGAGCTCATTAAAATGTGAATTACCAATTAAGTTACTTAGGAGTTCCTTTAGGAGGAACACAATCAACAAAAGAAACACTGAATGTTTGCCACTTGCTGTGTGCAACCCACTGTGAAGACTGATGGCCAGAGAGGTGTGTCCAGTTGGCGCAAACTGACAGAATTGCCAAGGGCTGCAATATAACCAAACTGTCTTAAATCGGAGCAGGGTCAAGTTCAAACATCTCATGAACTTGACTCAGACTTGAAGGAGAAGACTTTATGCAGTGAATACTGGAGGTTTCATTGGGTTTTGGATACCGATGCTCTTACTCACATTTGAGTTCAGACTAGCCCTTGTGAGACGTCCAGCTTCCCTCGGCACACAGTGCTTCCCTCAGGTCAAAAGGGGTATGTTGAAATGCCCTCTGAACACAACAGTCAGCCCAAAGCTTACCAAATGCTCCTTATACTGTAGACACTGACAAAAGCGACATTTACTGGGACAGCTAAGAGCACTATGACCTTGCATGTAGGCACCCTCAAACTTCTTTGAAGAAGTGTTTTATGACTCAAGTCTGTGCCCTACATTTTACTGTCTGATACAGCTCTGGGGTTTTAACTTATTCTTTTCAGATACTACCTTTTTTTTAAGTGTCATTGAGAGGCAGCTAGCAGCCTCCCAGACGTTCTTTTGCTTTCTACTTGTAAAAATACATTTTCCCCAACACACTGAAAATGTCATGCACAGAGAAGACCTCTAAGCTTTATTATATTTTTTTTACTGCTTAAAAGGAGCAGAGTAACATGTCCACGTTGAAACCACCACTTCCCAAATGGCATCTTTCTTACTTTTCCCACTCACACTACGGTTGATTTCACATATCACCAGAGAATCTGAAAAGCAGCAAGTGCACTGCCTGGCAGACAAGCTGTGAGTATAGAAAGATAGAGGCGGAAATGTGTAGCAGCTCTGTTTTACTCATATATTTAACTCTCACAAACCCTGGACTTGAGCTGAATAATTCAAAATAGACCTTTAAAGATATCAAGAATGGGACAGAGATGTAAAGGTTTCGGATTTAAGAAAAATGCTTTTAAAAAAATCCAGATATTTCCTTCTGAAGGCAGAGGCTATCATCGCTGAAGTGGGAGGCGCTCCTCCAGATGGGAGAATGAAGAAGTAAGATGCTCCAGGACAGGCTGGGTGGTTCCTGGGAGCATGAGGAGGGGTCTGTGGTGGACATAGTTTCCTGAAGCAATCTGCAGGCATGCAAAAGAAGCACCTGTGCTCAGGAAAGAGCCAGCACTGACCCTGGGAGGAAAATATCTGTGATAAAACCCTTCTGTTGCACAGCTGAAGCTCTGTACATCAGGGACCACACCACTCTAGTATAGCCATTACAAACAACTTAAAGGACACTCTTCCCACAATGACAGAACTTGCAGGAGGAGGTATGTTTACTTGAGGACATTAGCTTCCACTTTATCCACACTTCAGCTTTATCTCCCACATTTGCATTATTTTTAATTCCTTCTGGTTTTATTGGGGCAACTAGTTACTAACCAAGTTTTCTGTTACTCAAGAAATACATTAAGGAACAGCTCAGATGATCACATTCCCTGGTATCGGCGGTGGCTGGCTGTGGGGCCAAAGAGCAGTGATGGATATCTGTCGGCTCTCAAAGCACAGGAGAGCAGCTCACATACATCTGATCTGGGGTCTCCCTCAAAGCATTGGAATATCTCTGCAGTGACAAGCTTGATGGCATTTCAAAATGTACCCCACTCTGGTTTTCCTGCACTGCCTAGTGTTGGGGTAAACTCATTTAGGAAAATGACTTTTGCTGCACTGAAATGCCACTCCTACAACCAGAACACATTTGAGAAATCTTCTTTTCAGCCTCTGCTTAGGCCAGCTTGCAGTCTCCATTGAGAGCCCTGCTCACGATGCTCCTTTTCACTCATGGCATCGGCAGCTATCCCAAAGCCACTCAGGCAAAATGAACCCAAGGTGGAGAAGAACACACAGGAGGTAGCTGCTCCAGCCCAAAACATCATTAGTTCCTGACAGGCACCCCACAGCACCCCATGGGGAACATCAGGATGTGGAGATGAGAGACCGCTCAAGGAACCACCAACATGTGGCAACTCTAGGCAAGTACAAAATTCTACTGAATCAGTACTTTACATGGGGGCATGAGATCTGTGTGTGTGTGCGTACTCCTTTTTGATATAGCTAGACTGATACTTTAGGGGTGGTATTATGTGAGCATATCAGTAATATCTTTATGCACAAGGTGAATGCTTGAAAGCTATTTAATAGGCAAAACTGCTTTGAACAGGCAGCAAATCAAAGTCCTCTCATTCAACAAAATCACGAAAAACAGCAAAAGTGTTAAATCAGTACAGTCATATGTTTACAGTGAATAACTTAAGCAGCACTAGAGCTAAAGCCAAAAAGATTTGTTTCTATGCTTTGAATTTAGTTCTGTTTTCAAAATCAATTAAAATGGTAAATTATGTTTTTCTATTCCACAAGTCTTATGGAAACGCAGTTCCTCCCATTATGACTGTGTAATATTTGCCTTACAGATTGAGTCGGGACAGGTTCTGTTCTCTTTCATCTTCCCCAAGAGGTTAGCTTTTACCTATAGGATTTACTGAGGGCAGAAACTGAGATAAAAGAGGTGACTTTATTAGCATTGTTCAGGAAAGCATAAAAAAGATATGAAGTATATTTTAAACTAGAACGGTGCTGTAATCTCAGCTGGTACAGACTGACATATTTCCAATGGTATAATGGATGTATGCCAACTCACGTCAGCTGTCCAGAGCAGAAGATGTTGAAACCAATTGGAAAAACTCATCTGATATTTAAAAGCAACATATGGGAGCAGCAGAGACTCTAGGAAGACACTGAATTTAGGATATTTTGAAAACAAAATATATCCTACTGTAGTGTGGAAGGAGGTGTATTAACTTTTATCTATATCCCATGGATATAATTATAATTTAAATCTTATTAATATAGTTTCACATCTTACTTAATGCTCATTGCCATGATCTTTTTTGGCAAATGAGAAGGAAATGAATGCTATATTGCCACACTAAAAAAAGTGTAACAGAAACGCTCGCCCAGGCAGGACTTGCCTTAGCAACTCAAATGCTACTGCTCTTAAAGAACATGTACAAAGTGCAGAGATTCAGATAGCTACCAGACTTGAAGAAATAAGAGCTCAGTGGACACAGAGGTTCTGCCTGACAAATAGACTGGTCATTGTGAGTTGCCCCATCTACCTGTTGGAAATGAATGTGTTCAGCACGCTGTTATTCAGCAAAGCAACCTCGAAAGGACATCAACGTAACCTGGAGAACCTTACTTAGCCAAGGCCAGTCTCACCTTTGGTTTACATGAGAATTCCATCTGCAAGTTTGCCAATGCTCAAATACACAAACAGTGCTGACACCATGACACAGATGAACATGGGGAAAGCATCTGTGCTCTCACTTTTCCTTGGCAGCAGGCCTAAGGGCACAGTGCATATTTTGTAGTGATTCAGTATTTGACTACCTAAAAAAATAAATCAATATTTCCAACTCTATTTCCCTTATGTCCTTTTAATACTTTAAAGATGCTGCAGTGGTGAAAGCTTGGTGGTAAAGATTAGTCTCACCTATAAATGAAAAGCAGAACTGTGAGTTTTGTTATAAAATATGAACCTGCTATTACTACAAGTTTTATGAAGGAGGATTAAGTTAATCCCACTGAGAATTCAAATGGGACATGATGTAAAAACGCTTTTGTCAACGGAAGTAACATTGAAGCAGTTCAAAGTTTGACATGGCTTCCTAGCTTGACTGAAAATTTCATACTTTATCAATATACTCAGTGTTTCTCTACAAAGAATACATCACAGAACTGCTCTAAACCCCATAGATTCATAGATTTCAATGTGCTCTGTGTCAGGTCACTTACAACTTCTAAGAACAGAAACACAAAGTGACATGTATCCAACATGAATTGAAAGTGGCACCTCAAGACTGCCAGTAAGTACTGATCCACTAACAATGAGACCTTCCCTTCTATCAAATTTAATCAAATAAATTCCTGCAGGCATAGGTAAGAAACACTGAAACTGAAATTTTAATCTTTTCTTTCCTATTAGCTTGTGGGAGGGGATATAGGAGAATTATTCTCAGAGATGTCTGCAACTCAGTCCCTGCAGAAGACTGAATATAAGGGCACAGCAGATACCTAAGTATGCACTTTAGGCTTCTGTTTAGCACCTGAAATACGTATATGACCTTGTGGGAATGAACCTAGATCACTACCAGGCTGTTTCCTTGTAACTGTGTACATTCCAGAGCAGTATATCACCCTTAACACAATGCAGTAGATCACCCTTAACCTCTTTGCACACTGGTGGAGCAATTTTTCTCACCAGATTTTCCCATTGTGAAAAGTTCTCCAGCAACAAGTGTTAGTTGCCCTGCATGGCTGACAACACCTACTATTCTCCATACTTTTACAATGACCATGGAAGAGCCACGTGCAGAATTCCTCTGCCTTTCCAATGATTGTGGTGCCTAACATAAATTAAGCTCCTGACTTTCAGGCATCTGAGATTATATAATGTGACTTCAGGCTAGGATGTGGCCCTGAGTGTCTTCTGACACTTTGAAGAACAAGCCAAACAAACCCAAACAGGCAGCAGAGCCTATTTTCCACCATCACAGCACCGACTCAGGCCCACAGCATGCAAATGCTATGCTCTTAGCCTTAGATTGGTAAAAACTATTAAAGTTAAAAGGCAAATTGTATGCATTATATATAACAAAATGACTGGCTTATACCATTGTTTTGATTTCCTCAGGAAAACTAGGACAATTAAATGCAGGAAGGAAGATCATATATTTGAAGGAAGACAACAGGATAACTGCTCACCTGAACAGGAATTTTTAAATACCCTATAATTAACTTACTGTGATTCGGAAAAAGAATATATCTTACGCTTGTACTCTTGCTTGCAAAACATAGAGTGGATACTATACTATGATTTAAAATAGACTTGCATGGTAATGTGCACCAAAACTGATCAAATAACTCCTTAAGTTTTAATTATACATGTTATCCTTTCACGGAATAGATATATAGTGAATAAGATCTTGTTCTGGGAGCAATTCCATGAAAACAAACAGTTCATCTTCAGCCTTTCAGACACAAAAAACTCTCCATCATGAGACTTGTCCCCTTTGTACACCACTCAGTCTCTAACACATTACCTACACCTAGACAGATATATACGCCTCTTTAAACTAGAGAGACAGACTCATGTAATATCTAGTCAGCCAGGCTCTATAACAGTTGTCATCTGTGACAGTCTTCCTTTGTATAAGAGAATATGATGGGATGTCTGAAATTACTATAAATAACAATAATGTATCTGTCTTTAATCAAGATCAGGTGCTCCACTGTGCAGGGGACTCTGCATCTTTATATTAAATATTCTCTCCAGCTCCTCTCATTATTTAATAAATAAAGTAGAAGAATAGTGGAGAAAGGTTGTATTATACTTGCCTCCTGATAGGGATCTGTTGGACATAAGGATCAGAGGATTATGTAACTTGGCTTCATGAAGTCTGGGGTAGAACTAGGAGCTGGCCCTGGACTACTTGTCTCACCATCTCAGCCAGATGCCTGCGCTTCCGCTCATTTAGTAAAACCAGAGTGGCATGCAATTTGAAGATTAGACTATGAAATATTTCCTTTGAAAATATGATATTCATTTTGGGTCCCTGATTACTAGTCTCAAATCCAACAATTGTTACCGTATCTGTGTATTCCCTTTGCGATTGTTTCTCTGAAACAATACTTATGTAAGCACCACATTGTCCATTCAGATGACTTTGGATGTCCCTTAAAAGCTATTTTCAACAGCTTATAATTACTGTACACGCATGGCCTTTCCCTGATAACCATGCATAAAAGGCAGCTAACTCAGCCATCATTTGAGCAAGATGGTAACTTACTATGGCTTCTGTATAGACAAAACATGCTTCTGAAGCCAGCACGGCAACCAGAGATGAGCAGATCCCAAATATTTTGATAGGCATAGCCCCATAAAACATCAAGTTAGAAACTCAGCAGCCCACAGACACCCATGACTTCAACGCCTGCTTGAGCCTGTTTCTAAGCAGCAACCCACATGAGTCAAGTGGTGGGAGTGAATTTCTCATTCCCTTCCTTCAGAGCTTCCGTTAGTGTTGCTACAGTCGCTGTTATAGGCACTCAGGTGATGCCGTATGATTATAACGCGCTGTCACCCTCCCAAACATGTAGGTGGATTTCATATCGCTTGCTTATAGCGACAGCCTTTCCACTAAGAATTGCCAGGAATTCCTTAGCCTCCTGTGAGCAATGCTGCCTGAGTGGAAAGGTGGAGAGCTGCCTCTTCTAGTGAAGATCAGATAAGAATGAGGAATGTCTCTGTTGGGTTCAAATTTAGGAGCAGAGGGCCTGCTGCAGCTGCATCCTGCTGTAGGCTTTTAAACCCATCATGTTAGCAAAGGATCAGAGACAAAGTTTGTGAAAACTAAGAAGAATTGTCTGGAAAGCCATGCATTTTTTGAGGTTTCTGGATCATAACCTAGACCATGAATCCCATCCAGAAATTGGTGTGCAGCCGAAACAGAGAAATGGAGGCACTGGTAGAATGAGAGGTGTGGCTGTTTTGTAAGGTAACAACTGAAGTTCCCAATGGGTTCTCTCATCTTTTCCCAGATTGGGTGATGGTAGCCACAAAAGAAGCAAGAACACTGAGAGATGATGTACAAAACTAGGATTCAAGTGTAACACTTATCTCCTGTCTGTGGTGAAAGTCTAGTTGAGATTGTGAGCTTACAGGAGTGAAGTCCTTGAGGTATGGCAGCAAAGGTAGCTTCCTCCCAGTTCCCACATCGGAAAATGATGATACCACCACAGAGATATCACGAAGGAGTTAACATTTCTCCCTCCTCTGGCCCACATTGATCATTCTCCAAGAGAGGAGAATAAATAATACTACTTTAAAGGACATCTGCAATCCTTGTGCTTGTACTGGGCTTCTCCGTATTATAATTCATGTCCTTTTCTTTGCCTACCACACATTTGTCTTGCCCATCCATGGCTGTGCACACCTGGGGTGAGCTAACCCCATGCAGCTGGGATTTTCTACCTCTTCTGCAGAGACTTCCCTTCTGCTCACCATGACACTTTTTCCTAGTATTCAAGTTCTGTTGATTTTACTTCCATTTTCATCTGTACTGAATCAAGGAACTTCGCTAAAAATTTGTCTGTAAACATACTTGTGAACTCAGAGGCACCCACCTGGTGACTCCATGTAAGTGGAGAACCAAGCACAGGATCAGAGTGTATGGTGGTTTTAAACCCTATTCTCTCAGGCAGTGGAAACCTTTAAAGGCCAGTCCTGCTGGAGGTCTTGTCAAGTCATCACATCATTATGTGCTTTCCCAGACTGAGTGTGCATAGCCCCATCATTGCGGACTGATAAGCCCTGGTTCTCCCTCCCACTCAGCAGCATTCTTTCGTGGTAAGGTTTGTCTCTATATCATACTATACCTTGCTGCCTCCCATTTTATCCAGGCTACTTGTTAATTTCTTTTGATCTTCCTAGTAAATAGATCATTCCTTCCACCCTCTTGTCTATGCCAGTTAATCTAAAACATTACTGGTTTGCCTGCACTCTTTTTATTGGGCCAGCCCTGAGTGGTATTTCTATTAGCACTTCAAAAGTGGATTGATCTGTGTTTTTTTCTAAATGAACTAGCAGTTTCAGTTTTCTGTCTACGTTTGCATCCAAGGGTTTTTCCCGGATTTGTGCTCTCTACAGACTCTGGCTTACTGTTTTAATCTCTCTTCAGTGAGTGTTGTAACCCTGTGGACGTTTTTGCACTTCTTTATCGTACTATTCCCACTATGTTCTACTCTTTATGTATTGAAATCCCTTTAGGATGGTGCCTCTAATAAATTATTCGCAATCCACACTCCAGCTTAGTGTTATCTTTTAATTTGATTGATGTATTTGTCTTCTCCTTCCTCAGTGCTACTGCAGAAGAATGTGAAGTCCAGCACAGCAGGAGTCTCTGAGGAGCCCAGTGCAGCAGCATTTAGAAGCATACCCTGCTTTCTGTTTTCTGGGCTGATTTTAATCTTTTCCTTGTTATTCTCTGTATCCATCCTCGATCTTTCTTGTTTTGCTTTGGGCCCAGTCCAACCCAGTTCAGTTGGTTAAAGTCAGTCTGCATGGAATCCTTTAGGGCTGGATCAGAATCTACAGGAATATTATGGCTGAAGAAACTGAATAAAATTACTTATTGGAATCAAGGAGCTCTCTGCAGAAGAGGTCTCTGTACAAACAGTTGTCAATGAGTGAAATGCTTTAACAGCAAATTTATTGGGCGACTCAAGGGACTGTATCCACCTCCTCCTCCTACCAACATGGCCCACTGTGCTGTCTGCTACAGCCCACATGATGGATAAGCAGCTGCTTATTCTTCACTTACCCCACCCAACACACACATCCTGTGGTTTTCCTCCTCCTATCAACACTGTGAGTATAATCTGGCTGTAGAGTCTATCACTTGGATGTAACTGCTCCTCTTAATGTGACCTATCTTTGTGTGAAACACATTTCTGTTTTGTTCTTCCTGCAGAAGGACTATGAGTTGTTTCTGAGTATTAGAGACCAAGTTTCACCTGGAAAGGCTGTTGAGTTAATTGATCTGTAATTCCCCTTTCGGAAAAGAAGCGTGATATTTTCCCTCTGCCAGTCATCAGAGCTTCCTCAATTCTTCAGGAGCACTTGAATTTAATGGATAATAGGCCTAAGAGTTTTTCAGCTAATTCCTTTAATACTCTTGGGTATGTACCATCTGGCCCTCTGTGCTGATTTGAATGCATTGTGCTCTTGATATTTCTTTGCCATTTCTTTAATGCTTTTGCTAATTTTTATCTCTCTGATTCTTGGCTTTCCTTTGATTGCTCATTGCACATAAAGTTTTTAAAGGAAATTCAGAAAACTGAAATAGGTGATGATTTTTTCAGCTCACTATACTCATAGCAGAAATGAACTAATTTTAAAAATTCACCTTTCATCAAGAAGCACTGAGTCTTAAAAGTCTGAGCTGTAACTGTTTTCTTCTACTCTATCCAAGCAAGGCTGCATCTACAGGATATTTTCTGCTATTTGAAAGGTCCCATACAAGAGAATTTTCTCTTAGTATAAAACCCTATATCCAAGTCTTGTCTACTCAATACTGGTTGGTAATTTTTTCCTTCTTCCTATTGCATCCTATTTGCTATCTCTCTCCACAAGAACATTTAACTGACCCTACCTACATCCTTCAGATACTTGTAGACTCATGCCTGCTATTTCCTTATCTCTTTGCCAGCTTATATCTAAGCATCACTTAATCTTCATAAATCAAACCCACACTAAATGATCTAATCATGTCTCTACTCTTTGAGGCCTCTGGTTTAACAGTGTTTGGCACTGGAATGCAAACAATTTAACAGTAACCTTCCAACTGTATCTAAGCTAGGCCAGTTAGTGTGATGCCCACTGAGAATGGTATGGGTCTTCTGCAATGCAAGCTGGCTGCCAAAAGTTACATATACGTTTTCCTCCTATATCACCTCCCAGCCTTTTCTTATGTGGCTGCTTCTGAGTGTCCTCAGGGATAAGTTTTTTCCCGAGCAGTGGTAGCCTTTATTATTGCAATTTCATTACATTATTTCCTGGCCACACTGCTAATCCCTGTAGGTGTTACAAGGTAATTTCGCTGTTCAGCAACATTCAAAACTCCCCCCATTTTAGCACCAACACAATTTTTCTTTACTGTGCATTTCCACTGCTTACTTATATGTGACTTGCTTTTATTTTTCTCTGATCTTTTTCTCTTCTATATTCTCCCCAGAATATTTTTCCTTTAAAATGACTTATACAGGATTTCCTTTTAACTTCTTAAAATTAATTTATTCTCTTTCTACACATGTATATTAGATACCATAACAGGTTATATTGGGCTACCTCTAACACATAGTGTCCTCAAAATAGCTACAATGATGGGTCTACACACATAGTAAAAGGTGTAGTAAAAGGTAAGTAACAATTCCCTGAGGAGGGAGGGGGAAAGGCTGAAAGCAGCCTGTGGAGAGGCCTGAAGTCTGTCTAAGCTGTCTGCTGTCCAGGTGTCTCCTTGCTAGTGTTATGCACAGGGCTCGGGGGCTCCCCACATCTTTGCCAGGACCTTGAGTGCTGAGGCTGGAGACATATGCAAGGCTTGTGTGCCCCTCCATGGCACAGGCTGCTTTCAGTGCCATACAGACATCAGCTTAAAGCTCGGCAGTTGTTATTGCCTTTGCTTCACCCTGACTTTGGAAAACTATCATGCCATGGTCTCCAGTGCATCAGTCCTTCAGCAGGCCAGAGAGGTGGTGTCTGCATATGAACTAGTCCACAGCTGCCAAAATGCTGGATGGGAGCAGAGCAGGATAGAAAACTGGGTAACTTCCCTGAGCCTTCAGGCTCCAGAGAAGAAATGACCCTTTTTTCTCCTGAAAAATGAAACAATTGCAGAGACAATAAACAAAGGGCGGCATTAAAGCCTATGTTTGCAGGAGATTGTGATGATTCCAGTGATACTGTACTCCCCTGCAGGAGGAGGGATTAAGAGTGTTACAAGACAGATTTACAAAGTTGGAGAGAGTATCCAACGGAAATCTGGCAATCCCTTTCCCTTCCTCTTCTGGGTTTCACTGTAGCTTCTGGTAACTGAACAATACCACCAGCTCTTGCTCATTTTAATGAGTTCTCTATTTTGCCCGGAACCCAAATGAAACATTAAAGATCTGACTCAAGCACTTGCAAGTTAAAATAGCACTAAAGCCTATATATTGGAGGTCCTTCAATGATATCTTTGAAATAATTCATCCTAAGCCCCTTCCCCATGAGAGGGGAACAGCCGCGTTTGTTAAAGGAAGGTGCATGGTGCTGGTAGTGGGCGGTATTCACATGTAAAGAGCAATAAGTGATACTGCAAAATGAAAGGACAGTGAGAAAAGGGGCATGAAGATTGTATTGCACTGTATTGTGTAAGAAGAGCAAAATATATCTAAGGTAAAAGCCAGTTTCAAGCTGCCTTTATTTTATCTTCCATTTGGATTCTTCTCTTCCCTTCTTGGAAATTTAGATTTGAATATTTCTTTCTTGGTATGCAAGAGTATGGTAAATCTTGGTACATCTATGTTATGTGAGAGCATGACCTTATCTCTCCCACATAGTACTGCAATTTGTTTATCACCATTCAGGACTCATTTATTCTCTGTGTTTTGTCCAGAGTCATAAGTAAAATGTATCAAGGCTATGGAAGCATCGGACACCCCACGTAGTTCCTTTGTAACAGCCTTTTGTCTCTTTTACTCTGTATTTGAACAAAACACTATGCTGTCTACTCTATATCATGACAAAATTCTGCCTTAAATTCCTTTGCTTCACAGGAAAAATATGTTTTCTTCTTCTCTATTCTGGTACTAAGGTAAATGTATCTTTGCTGTCATGATTCCTTAGTCCCTTTACATCTGCACTTTCTTACTGAATCTAGGGCAAAGACAGCTTTAACCATTGCAATATGACTACTAGGTGGGATTTTCTGGAAGAGATCAATGTAAGTCCCGTCTTGCTCTGATCTGCTGCTTTTCACCACTGTTTTTCAGCAAATGGTTCCCAAACAGAACATTTGTAATTAGTCTTTCTCAGATGCGATGCAGGGTGCTGTAGGGTATTCCACAGAATCCTGCTCATCTTGGGAGACAATTTATGAAATCACTTAGTTGTGAAGGAGACTCTTTAATAGGATAGTACTCAAAAGAAGTAGGAAAGTGGACTTGATTTTAAGCACAGACACACTCCCTTTAAAGGCTGCTGCACAGAGAAACCTGTTGAAGTGAGTATACGCTTATGCCTCAGCAGTGAGGAAAACGAACCTGGACAAAAGGGTTAGATGCAGGGTTCAAACCACTGTTTGTGAGCAGCGCAGTCGAGAGTCCCATTATCTGAGCCAGAGGAGACTAATGGGTCAAAAATGGCCAAATACAATGGGGGAGATGCTGGAGGGTGTGCAAAAAACAGACCTATGCCTTGCAGCCCACAAGGCTGTTTTGTTAATGTGAGGGCTTGCTGCATTTTGTTAAGTGGGATGAACAAGATAAAAAGAGCTTGTTGGTGTTGGATGCTGAGGCAGTGTTTAACACATCCCTGACTCACAGTTCGCAAGCAGGGACTCGTTTTGCAAGTTCAGTCCCTGTTCAGATAGAATCATGGAATGTCTTTGGGCTGGATTGTGAAGGAAGCAACCTTGCCAAATATACTCTGCCCACAGCACTGTCCAGACCCGTCAGATGATATTTCTTCTAATTTTACTAATATATGCTTGGCCCTGATTCTATATTACCTGAGGCTACAGCCATAATGAAAACACAGCACACATGCTGTGGGTGGGTGCGTGCAGCTGGTGGGAGCTGAGGCACGTGAAAACGAAAAACACAATTCTTTCTTAATTGCTGCATAGAAATCAAGAAATAGTAGTCTTCTGATTCCTTGCCCTTTCTCTGTGGCACACCCTAAACCATAGACCTGTCAGTTGCCAGAGAAGATGACAACGGGTTTACTCCATACATAGGTTGCTCCGTACCCTGAGCAATGCTTATCTTTTCAGGTAGAAGTGGGCTTGTATGCCACACACAGCTTGTATTCAGGTGTGGCTCCTACACTAGGACCATCCCACAAACACACTTCGTGGGCTGCACTGGTGGGTAGAGTGTTCATGGTCTAATCCCTACCTGAGGATGAAACTGCCGGGCTACTGTCCTGCCATGGTCACGAAGGACATGCGCTCCTGGGGCAGAGTGAAAGAGCTCTTGACACACACTTCTCTCCTGCCCTTGAACTGCCTTACTGTAGGAGGTGCCTTGTATTGCAGCTCTGGCCTGCATGGAAATAGAATCATAGAATCATAGAATCACTAGGTTGGAAAAGACCCACTGGATCATTGAGTCCAACCATTCCTATCAATCACTAAACCATGACCCTCAGCACCTCATCCACGTCTTTTAATACCTCCAGGGATGGTGACTCAGCCACCTCCCTGCGAAGCCTGTTCCAGTGACCAATGACCCTTTCTGTGAAATTTTTTTCCCCTGATGTTCAGCCTGAACATCCCCTGGTGGAGCTTGAGGCCATTCCCTCTTGTCCTGTCCCCTACCACTTGGGAGAAAAGGCCAGCTCCCTCCTCTCCACAACCTCCTTTTGGGTAGTTATAGAGAGCAATGAGGTCTCCCCTCAGTCTCCTCTTCTCCAGGCTTCTCCCAGCTCTCTCAGCCATTCCTCATAAGGCCTGTTCTCCAGCCCCTTCACCAGCTTCGTTGCTCTTCTCTGGACTCGCTCCAGAGCCTCAACATCCTTCTTGTGGTGAGGGGCCCAGAACTGAACACAGGATTCGAGGTGCAGTCTCACCAGTGCCGAGTACAGAGGGAGAATAACCTCCCTGGACCTGCTGGTCATGCCGTTTCTGACACAAACCAAGATGATGAACCAGTCAATCTCACTGAACACCTCATGGTTTTAGAAAATCTGGAATTCTTTGGGCCATAAGCCCTCCAGAATGTGCAACTTAAAACATCACTGTTGTGTTTGTAGAAATGAAATTAAAACTGAGGCAAAGGCACAGTCTTGATAGGGAAAAGCAAAGCTTGTACTAGTATCTATGGGACTTGTTATTGTGGGGGCATGGGAAACCTGTTGAATTTAATCAAGAAACAGTGCAAAGCCTGGGAATGGATCTCTGGTTGTTCCTGGGCCAGATGTGCTGCCTTGGTGATAGTATTCACTGTAGGGATGAATACCTTCCTCTATAGTACTGACCTTCATCCTGAAGGAGAGGAATTCCTTGATGCAGCCCTTTTTTTCTGCTCGCAGGATATAAATGTAGCCAGCCAGCCATTGCAGCCTCGAATTTCCCCACTAACACATACTCCTGGTATCACTTAATAGTGGCCACCTTATTCTCTGACAGCTGTTACCACTGGAATCTATCACAGAGAACCAGCATGAGTTAGAGAAACCCATGAGTAGTGATGAGAAGGACGTTTGTGTGCTGGAAAGTTTGGGATTACTATGGACTAGTAGAAATTTCAAGCTTTTGATATGAGACCTGATCCTTGTTTCCAAGTGTACAGAGAGCATTTCAGATGCCAGCAGTTTTGCAGTTTAAAAAATTGTATTCATCACACATACCATGGTCTATTCTTGTTGATTTTCAATGATGGCATTTTACTTACTGGCAATGTTTTTTGCCGTCTGATGTTTAACAACTCCACCTTTTGATGCCTGACCCTGTGGAATGATATGCAAGTAAAGATGATGCAAGAAATAGAGGATGGTCACTTCCTTTTTCCACTACTTCTTCTGACTGATTTCACAGAGTTAGTATATATTACTGACTGCTTTTTTTCCCCCACTGTTCTGTGCTGTCATTTATCTCGGATACCTTAAAAACACTTTCCCAAGCAATGCACTGTCATTTCAGAAGGAGTTTGTTTTCCTCACTCACTCTGGGAGAACTTCCACCCCTCTCTAAGCAAAATACATGAGATGCTAAGGCTTAAAATTTATGGAGCCTGATCTAAAAGCCAGGATGTCTCTCGGTCTCAAGGGAAGGGAAATGACCCTTGGCTTATTTTGCAGTCACTCCTTTTCAGAGAAGGAAGTGCTAATAAGAGCTCACTTGAGGCACAACAGCTTAGGACAAATGAAGGCCAAAAAGCAGCTGGGTAATTGCTGTGACTGGGAATAGAGGAGCCAAACAGAACACGTGAGAATTTTCCCTTGTGAGCATGTTCTGCAAACGATATGAAGCAGTCACGCTAATATCTGAGAAGAAAGCTACTGAACATCCAGACCTGCCCTGGGGGCTGCTTTTCCTCCCAAAGCAGCTCAGCTGGAGCCCATTGCAGGAGCTGGGTGATGGGGATGGGTCCAAGACTGCAGTTGAGAGAGGAGACAAGGGATAAGCAGCACTGGGAAAAGAAAATACATAAAACCCGTTGCAGACGTTGGTAGAAGTTAGGCATGGAGAGAGTATATTACACACCCTGCAGATACGTGAGCACTCAAGCAGTTTGAGAACAACTCTGAAAACTTGTCACGCTCATCCAGGGGAAACCTCAGGTGAGACCACAAAGCACAGCATGCTTAGGCTCTCGGGAACTCTCCTGGAGGTATGCCAGGGAACTTGTGCCAGCTGTGCCTAGCACCTCATGATGAGCCTTCCCACATCATCCCCAGGAGGGATCTATCCCTTTGTTTGTACTCCCAAGTGACCCAGCCCCAAGAGCCCCTTCACATGCCCCAAAAGTGACCACGCTCCAGGCACCACGGGGCACTGCAGACACACAGCAACATGGACCCAATGCACAATGCAGATGGAAGTCAGAAAGGGCCATTAGTTAGTCTTACCTGGCTTCGCAGTCACAGACTGAGATTTCACCCAAGTACTGGATCTGACAACTTCATTGGGGAAAATATCTTGTTCCTTTCAAGCCTATAGTATCTTGATCAAAAGACTGAAAATGAGATAGACTGATGTCTGTTGCTTCATCAGTGGCAGAAAAGGGCTTGGATGAACTGTGCCTCCATGATGCCTGCAGGCAACGGGCAATTTGCTATTGTAGAGGAAAGCAAAAAGAATCCAGGTCCTTGCACTCTGATTTGATGAAAAAAACAGTTTTGGATCTCAAGTACAGTAGTCACTTCAACACTCAGCAAGTTAGAGTCAGGAAAGGATGTGGTAACATTGCTGTGCATAGCTGTTGCACCACTTTTCTTGTTGTACTTCCACTTAGCTTATTGCCTAAGCATGGTCCACGATCCTTCTGGCTGGGATTTGCCATTTTTACACATAATAAATGTTCAGAGTGATAGTGTACAATATCCTCTTAATTAAGACTGAAGCATGGACTCATTGCTCTCTACAGCTTCCTGATGAGGGGATGTGGATAGAGAGGTGCTGAAGTCTTCCCTCTGGTATCCAGTGATAGGACGTATGGAAATTATTGAAAGCTGCACCAAGGGAAGTTTAGACTGGACATTAGGAAGCATGTTTCTCCCAAGAGGGTGCTTAAGCACTGGAACTGGCTTTCTAGAGAGGTGGTTGGCATCCCATGCCTGTCAGTGTTTAGAAGGCATTCAGACAATGCACTTAATAACATGCTTTAATTTTTGGTCAGTCCTGAAGTGGTCAAGCAGTTGGACTTGGTGATCATTGTAGGTCCATTCCATTCCATTCCATTCCATTCCATTCCATTCCATTCCATTCCATTCCATTCCATTCCATTCCATTTCCTTTGACAGAGGTCTTTCCCCTTATCCCTCAGCTGCTGGCAAAGGCCCCTGATTGCCTTCCACACATGCCATGAAGTCCAACTCCCTTGGGGGACAGGTTGCTCAAACCAAGTCCAGAAGACAGAACTGCTAAAACACATTTCTCTCTCTCTGTACCCTGGTTTGATGAGTGCAACTGAGTGTAACCTGCCAGCTTGACACCTACACTAATGCTCTGTCCTGGAGAGATGACACCTGAGCATTTCCAGTAAGCATGACATCTTTTCACTGTCTGCTTCTGGGAATTCCTAGCTGAATCACCCAGACCTCTGCAGATGTATGCAGATTTCCTACTGTTTCAGTCTCTGGAGAAAACAATCTGTGTGCTTCCCCTTAGAGTGTGAGAGATGCATGGGTAAGACCAGTCAGCCAGATATCAGCTAGACAAATAGAAGAGTATATACAAGACCAATTCAATCTGCAGGTCTGTTCTCTTTGCTGTCATACTGTGAACTGGAAGCATCCTGAGCCTTCAGAAGAAGGTAGTGAATGAACTAACTTATACTCTTAGAATGTATCAACTCCTGTAAGAGCCACAAGCTTGTATTACTGTTATATTTCGAAGACAGAGCCCTGTGAGTGGTAACCACACTGAGGACAATTGCAGCTGACCTCGTTCTCCATAATGTCCAGGAAGAGGGAGAACAGGAGTTGGATACAGAGGGAGGAATACCCCTACGCTATGCATTCTTGTCCTATTGTACATATGCATTTCACTGAGGAGTATTCCCTGTAGCTGGATGAAAACATATGCAGAAAACCATCCTTTCTTGCTACAGCAGAACAAGAAGGTGGGGTGTCCCAGCCATGCACTTCTTACTGCAAGCCCGTGTTTGCCAGACTTCATGTTGTTCGATCATATTGCACCTTCACTAGTAAAGCTGAAAAGCCTCTCCAGTTTCCTTTGTCAGATTTCTTCCAGGTGGAATCACCACCCACAGTGATTAAGTCACTTCTCAACCTGCTGTCTGACAAGCAAAAACCATCCTGGTCCTCACCCCACAAAGGTCATTTTCTAGCTGCGGGTTCACTGATGCTCCTCTACATCCTCCAATGTCTTGTAGCAGATTCAAAATTGCTTTCCTGATTGTACATCTCTCCACCATCCATCTCTCTGTGAAAGAATTAGACTTTTCTCTTCACCCCACTGCACGGAGAGCACATCTTGATGTCATTGGCACCACTGCAGGCTGACCTGACATTTGCTTGAGATGAGAGCTTGCAACTGTGATAAGCTTTCCAGGTAATATTTGTCAGATCATATGTAGTTTAAGCAAACAGAAATGTAAAGAACAGGCTGACTATCCTCACCCCTCACTAGCCAACTTCTGCACATTTCCCAGTAAAATTCAAAATGAGGTCAAGGCATTTAACTCATTATCATCATAGAGTTCCCCCTAGACAGAATGATGTCCAATCAGATGAGAAACACTCTGTCTAAACTGTATAGATCACCAAAATCCACCACTGCAAGACAGCTGCTTTGGACTGGAACACAGCAACTATCCCAAGCCAGGAGTGTTACACAACCATTGCCTAGAAAGGATGAAGTCAACAAAGCTTCTATGGTTTAAATCACAGCAGAAAACTAAGTAAGTTAAAACTAGGTTTCGCCAATGACACTCAGACTCCAACATCCGGGAATGGGAGATCATAGTTCTAGTGGCCACAAGCCACCAGGAAATTAGAAGTAGGTTTCTGTCTGGGAAGCTGAAGGCCAGCAGCACTGTGGCCCCTACCAGCACTGAATTAGTCCTAGGCTGACCCAGCCTGACAGCACTTCCTGCAACATCTGGATTTTCCTTGGATGCCTCCGCCAAGTTGCAGCTTGTTCCAAGCCTGCTGTGTTCATGAGACCTGAAAACATACAGCTGGCTAAGAGCTGGCAGCATCAAAGAAAAGAATTGTGCTGAGAGCTGGGTTATCTGTTTGAAAGCAATTACATGGGTATCTACATAGATCAAGCACAGGCTGCCGAGCATGGTCCTGCTTTACTGGCATGAGCAGCCTCATTGCTTTGTGGCAATGGCAATGTTGCATGGGGATGGCCAGGTCCCACCTCTGTTCCTGACAGCTTGGCCAGGGTGGCTGCATACGCGGAGAAGCCTATCTTCAAGCAAGCTCCAACAGGAGCAGCTTACAGGGAGGGATTCACCCTCCGTTACACAAGCTGATGGTGCAGGAGGGTGAGTCACAGCACGTGGGAGGGCAGCTGAGCAAATAGGGCTCCCTTGGGAAAGATGCATCTCCATCTCTCCCTACCTGCTCCCTTAAGCCCCTTGGGCCTCTCTTGTCTGTGGGCACCCACTCCAACTGAAGAGTCCCCATCTTTTATGCAAACTTCAGCCTAAGCAGGGTGCTTTTCTGCAGATACACTTAAAATTGGATGGTGCCCTCTGCAAACCACAGGGCATCTGCATCGCACCAAACCAACAGACACTATTTGTACAAAATCATTCACCTTTGGACCACGAGGATGGTTCTACAGGGCATACGAATGCCTAAGGGCATGACTGAATGCTGCACTGCCCGATGGCACCCGTGGAGGTGACACAATGCCTGCTGTTTGCAGATGACACTAAACTGGGTGAAAGTGTCGATCTGCTCGGAGGGTCGGGAGGCTCTGCAAAGGGATCTGAACAGGCTGGACCGCTGGGCTGAGTCCAATGGGATGAGGTTTAACACGGCCAAATGCCGGGTCCTGCACTTGGGGCACAACAACCCTGTGCAGTGCTACAGACTAGGAGAAGTCTGTCTAGAAAGCTGCCAGGAGGAGAAGGACCTGGGGGTGTTGGTTGACAGTGACTGAACATGAGCCAGCAGTGTGCCCAGGTGGCCAAGAAGGCCAAGGGCATGTTGGCTTGTATCAAAATGGCATGACCAGCAGGTCCAGGGAGGTTATTCTCCCTCTGCACTCGGCACTGGTGAGACCACTCCTTGAATCCTGTGTTCAGTTCTGGAACCCTCACCACTAGAAGGATGTTGAGGCTCTGGAGTGCGTCCAGAGAAGAGCAACGAAGCTGGTGAAGGGGCTGGAGAACAAATCTTATGAGGAGCGGCTGAGAGAGCTGGGGGTGTTTAGCCTGGAGAAGAGGAGGCTGAGGGGAGACCTCATTGCTCTCTATAACTACCCAAAAGGAGGTTGTGGAGAGGAGGGAGCTGGGCTCTTCTCCCAAGTGGTAGGGGACAGGACAAGAGGGAATGGCCTCAAGCTCCACCAGGGGAGGTTTAGGCTGAACATTTGGAAAACATTTTTCATGGAATGGGTCATTGGAAACTGGAACAGGCTGCCCAGGGAGGTGGTTGATTCACCTTCCCTGGAGGTGTTTAAGGGACAGGTAGATGAGGTACTGAGGGGCATGGTTTAGGAATGGTTGGACTCGATCCGGCGGGTCTTTTCCAACCTGGTTATTCTATGATTCTATGAAGTCAGTCAGGGTGTCCGTGCTGGCAGTGGCTTGGTGGGCGACGCTCACTGCAGGTGTTTCCTCAACTGCACAGCTGAGCTGAACTTTTGAAGAAGAAAGCAAAGCACTGGTATAGTGTTCTGTGCATGTAGAGGGTGTGCTGTGGAGCCAGAGTGTCTGGGACAGCTGCGGTCAAGAGGAAGCTGCCGCTGCTGCTCATGGAGGAGGAAGTCAGTGTTCCAAGGCTGGATGCAGAGTGAGTGCTGGTTTTTCCTGGAGAGGCGGGGAGGTGGAGGAGGGTGAGCCAGAAAGGGAGCTCAGCCTAAGAAAAGAGCATGGAAGGAAGAGCCTCGGAGAGTTTGCTCCTGATGCAGACACTGAGGAGAGGGCTGGTAAAGGAGTTTGACCCTACAGCTTGTCCCTACAGAGTGAAGGACACAGTTTCGGGGAGATGTGGGAGAAAGGCTGAGGTTTTGAGCTGGTGGGAGTGGAAGGCACAAGGACACGTCATGCAGACAAGACTGTGAGAAGTGGAGAACTCCTTCCATGTGGAAAATAAACCAGGAAACTGGCTGGGGTTGAAACGTAAAACTCAAGCAGTCTAGGAGAGAGGCAAAATGTCCCTGGCGCCTGAAAGTCACCATTCAGGGCTGCCATAAAGAGCCAGGCTGAAATGTGTGTGAACTGAGAAGTATCCTGGAGCAGTCAAATTGAATAAAACCCAAACCTTTGCCCTCAGGTATCTGTATCAAACATGCAATCAGTCTTACCTCTTATACCTATAGCTTCATTTCACCATCATTTTTTTTTTTTTTCTCAGTTAAAACCCTTAAGCTTTAGATGGCACCATTTAAATCCAATGAAAGGGTGCACAGGAGCAGGGAAGGGGTATATGTTTTTTTCTGGAAAATCCCTACAGGCCTGTACACAGTCAGCAGCAGGATAGAAACATCCAGCAGCATGTGGAGCAGGACACTAGCATGCACCATAGGCATCTCCTCCACTGTTCAGAGAAGCCAAGCCAGCAAATACTGGGGTACACAGCCTGCAGGATAAGGACAACTAGCCAAGGGGCAATGACAGGGCAGGTTTTCTAGGGCGCTGGGTCAGGAGATCTGCTAAGTCATAGCTGCACAATACAGCTCTCAAGAAAGGGGTCAGAGAATGGTGCTTTCTGGGTGTGGATTTTACTAGTCAGTTCTGCTAAACCAGACACAAATACTTCCTGCCCGGCCCAAGGATAAAAACTGTGTCTGTTTTCGGGTCCTAACATTTGTATCTCTTCAAATGTACCATAAAGATGTCTTAATAAACTACTGATTGAGTAAACTCCTTACCCAAGGGTGGCACAGCATTTAGCACCAGCCTATACTGCAGCCGGCAACATCCAAGGTCTTTACTCTCCAGTGCATGGCAACCTTCAGCAGTGTCAGGGCAGATCTGCAGAAACACTGTGTTTGGCTCAGACTGGCTGGAGTTTAGCAGAAAGATGCATAAGTGAAGATGTGTGGCTTGCCTATTTCGTTCATAAATTGTGGGCTGAGTTCTTCATATTGGCATCTGAGTTCATGAGACCATCTGTACCCAGCAAGGTCTTAAAACAAGTAGCTCCAAGAACAGTCAAAGAGGCAGAATTGAGCTGCCCAGGACTGCATGTCTTGTGACTGGAGATTCTGGTGTCTAATGAAGCATGAGATGTGGCAGTGGCTGAGCTGTTAGAACATCTTCTGTAGACATCCTTTGTGCTTGCAGGGGTTGAGGTCATTTTGTAGCTTTTCCCTGCAAGCTGATGAGGTTTCTCTTTCCTTAAAGCAGAGGCAAACATGTATAAAAATATTAGGAGAGTAGCATATCTAAGAGGCCTCCCCTCTGCCAAGTATTTGTTGCATGTGGCCAAAATGATCAAAAGGCGACCTGGAGGGGAAAAAAAAAGGTAGATGCTTGCAGATCCTGACTAGAGAAACTGCTACAAAATTGGATTTTATTTTTTTAATTAAATTGAGTTTTAATAAGGAGCAGTGTGTATTGTGGCTATCACATACAGAATTTGGATATATTAAATATTAGTAAAATTATATGGCACTTTGTTGTGTATTGTTATATATCTATTTTGGGGTATTTACTTACAGTTAAATCTGTGTAATTCTTGTTAAACCACCCTGTGAGGTCAGAATTGTGCTCTGTGCTTTAGCAAAGAGAAGAGCTGAGGTCTGTGAAGATCAACTTGCCAAGCTGGAAATCATATAGCATCTGCATTCTCCCATCATACATGAGAGAACAGATACTGTTTTCTCATGCCAGCAATTTTCCTGAGTGTGTCTGCAATACCTATTCTGAATGCTGGCAAGCTGCGAGAGGAGGTGACAATGTCCCAGGCAGATTAGTAATTTGTAATAGCATGGAGCTTACATCAACAAGCATCCAAAAATGGTTTCCTACAGACAAAGTCTAAATTCATAATTTCTTCTCCCCATGACTAACACCATAGGCAGTTCTGGATGTCTTCTTTGTATTTTAATGTGACTTGGAGAGTGTTAATACTAATTACAAGCACCAAGAGCTTTGCAGGTTCTGCTGATTTGCATGGAAAAGCAAAGTGTATCCTGCCTTGTTTCATGATTCAGCCTTGTAATTGGTGATTTCAGTTCTGATGGCAAAAATCACCATGGTAGTATAGATGCAGGAATAGTAAGCCACTGTTCAGATTCCCAGCCTGATCTTTACTGTCTGAGTTGTAAACCTGAAGCTTGCGCAAACTAAAAGCTGTATCATCTTTCTCATCAGACAGGGAATTTATAGAGCACAATATACACTTACCATACAACATATATTCCTTCCTTTAGGAAGAGTAAAGTATGTCACTAGAACTTTCCATTAAACGTGGAAAATTTAGTTTATATAGATTAAATATCTGTCACAGAATATAGCTTGACAAATGTATGTGCATATATGTATATGTACACATACGTGTGTATATATCTATCTATATATATGCACATGTCTATACACAGAGAAAACCATACATATGTATTTTCATGAGCTGGCCATTTCTTACTGCAAGAGCCTTCTGTTAGTGCTGGGTGCAGGTGTCTGCTTGCTAAAAATAGTATATACATGATATTCAGGCAATAGTTCTCATCAGCCTTGCCTGCCAGTGGCTGCATCCTCCCAAATATTACAGAGGTTTTACAACCTGCTTGAATAGTTGAAAATAAAGTCCTTAATGAAGAAGATTCAAAGCTGACCAGCTTGGTCACAGGCACCTCTCTCCTTGCTTTCAGTCTGAAATCAGCTTTCTTTGAAGCAAGGAAGAAAATGTCGATGATAAACTAGTAAAGGATGAGGAATGCATTCATTACTGAGATCCAAAAGGAAATAAAGGCGTGGCTTGTGTTTCATCTTTAAGTGTGAGATAACAGCATGGCCATGAAGAACCTCAAATATTATCACAACCTGAACCATGTTTTCTCTTACAGATGCTTTTGTTCAGGCAAACTGACATTAACATCTAGAAATCAGAGTGATGCTGAGTATATACCAGAAGGGGATTTTTATATCTTTAGAGTCAATGTACAGGACCAACAGTGAGCTCCTACATGTGATGGGCATCTATAAATTAAAAAAAATACCATCAGATTTTGCACAGGTGCAATAAAGAACCGTAGAAATAAGCAGCAAGATGCCCAATCAGCCTGTTCTGTTTCACTCAAGGAAGAACGTGTGGTCACTCGGTGAGTAAGCACATTCCCAGGGAAAAGTCATATTCATGCAGAGGTTTGGAGCCAGGAACCTGAGGCACAGGGTGGTGAAACCCAGCCAGCTCAGATCTGGAAGCTGCACTGGGCTAGCGCATCCATGTGTGGGTTTGACCCCACTGCAGCAAGCTTGGTTCGGTCTGCACCCACCCTTACAAGTTGTTCTTTAGCAGTGAGAATGCTTATTCACGGGAACAAACTGGGCCGGGAGTTGTTAGCATCTGCCTCTTTGGTCTGTCTAGAAGATTTTCTGTAGCCTCAACACAAGTTACAGGGCTCAGCTCAGGGGACTCTGGATGAAGTACTATGACCTGTAACATGCAGGAGGTCAGTCTAGGTGACCTAACGGTCCCCTTTGGCCTTATACTCTATGAATCCTCCTGCAAGACCAACTGCCTTAATCTCTTACCAAAGAGATGGGGGGTAATGAACTTCTCTCGCAAGACTTTCCATCTCCATTACAGTGTATGCTCTTAAGCAGCTCACGTTCACCCATATGGTCAAGCACATACTTTGCATTTGTCTTCTGCTCTAGTGTTAATGATCCTACCAGATGCATTCACATGCGCCTGCAGGAAATTCAGCCAGCGTGTGTGGTCATTTTGGAATAGTGCATCGAGTAAGAGATACTGGCTTTTAGGAGTTGACTATAGGGAGCTCTTATTGACTCATTCCAGCAAATTTCAGAGAATGAAAGAAAAATAGGTGAATTATCTTCTTTCTGGCAAAGTTTTCTGCTATTGTCACAAGTCTCTCTTTGAACAAAGGATTTTCTCCCTCCTCAGATGTCCTCAGACACTGAATTTGTAATATCTGATAACACACAATTCCATAGCAACAAACAGTGATGACCCAAACACAGGATTATGTGACTTCACTCAGAGTCGAGCAGAATATTAACAAGGATACTGATATCTAATACTTTCCACTTCTGTGGCACCTCCCTGCAAAGGATTTCAGGGAGCTTTGCGCACATCCCCTATTTGCAGATGGAGAAATGAAGAGGAGAAGAAGTAAGTGACCTATTCTGAGACCAAGAAAAGAGGCTGGGCTTAGAGCAATCAGGAAGGAGGGTGGAGAAGAATAGCCAAGACCAGTTCTTCTGGACTGTGAGAAGCACATGGAGCTGATGTGGTCCTACTCTCCCTCATCCCTGAGAGCTGATTTCTTTGGGATAACACCTGGCTGGTTCCCATTCCCTCCCTCTGTTTCCTCAGGGGGTACTTTTGTGTAAAATGGCATTTGTAGGTCTAGCTGCCTTCGGTCAGCATGCAATGGGCCAGTGTTGCCCCTCCCTAACAATCCATGGGCTGCTGGACTCTGTGACTGCATCCAAAGGCATGGAGGTTTCATTTATTCAGAGTGATTTACTTCAGGTGATGTGAAGACAGAGGCAGTTTGAAAATACAGGATGCCTGGCCTCACCCCCAGAATACATGAAATACAAATCGAGGAGATTAAACTTCAGCAAAGTGATGTTAAAGAAACAAGTGGGAGAACAAGCACCATGCAATGCTCTACCAGGGTCGAGGGACTGCGGAGAGATTCCAGTGTCTGAACTTAGGCAAGACATCATGGAAAACAACCTGTACCTTGCTGACAGAGAGTTGAAAAAGCTGTTGCATCTCCAGAAACTCAAGGAATCTTTTAATTTCAAAAGAAAATAAATGAAAATGATAAAAGGAAGCACAGCCCTATCTCTCCTCCCTCAGATAATTGGGTGTAAATACCGGCTTCTTTTCACGCATCAAAACATTTATCTGTAATTAGAATTGGTTTCATCCAGATCTACTGGTATCCCATGCAAATAGAGTTCTGATGGTGTAATAAAATGCAACGTGATTATTTATTTATTGTTATAATACATGTCAGAACAACTTCCAGAGGTTTGTCTGGGATTAGAAATAAAGCTCTGACAGGCTGCTCTAAACTGAAGACCAAGAAGAGGTCCTTTTGCATGCCTCTATTACGCTGTGCTATCATGATTGTGTGATCTCCGTGTTCAAAGAACAGGGAGAATTCATTCAATGAAGCATTTGGCCATGCATTTACTTCCAAGTATTATAGAAAATCCCTTTATCAACCAAGAGAAGTTAACAACATACTTAAACTATGAATAAAATAACCTGATTTTTTTGGTTTACTTGGAGCATCAGAAAACCAATAAAGCTGTAAAAAAAAAACCAGCAGATCAAATAAAACATTTCTTTCAACTGTAACATTATGTTTCACCTGGGACTACTTGAAGATGACTTTTACGGGAAAGCAAAGAGATAACTTTGGGGGAAAAGGGCCCAGAGTCACAGAGGTCTTTGGAAATGTGAATAGGATAGGGAAGCAGGGGCAGGATGCTACCTGTATGCTGCAACTCAGTGAATCGAGTCCCCACCTATTGCATGGAAATCCCCCTTTGCTGGACTGGGGGAGCCATGTAAAGCTTGCTTCTCCCTTCCTTTGCTCCAGGTTTGTATCCACAAACCCATTTGCTGAGTGCTGATTGCATGAAACCTGTTTTTTAGGGTCCCTCTTAGAAAGCAGGGGGGCTTTTGGAAATCTGTGTGTTGTGATGTCCACCCTGTAGCAAATAAATATTTTCTTATGTTAGTAATCCTGAGCCAGTTATAAGAGGAGGAGTGTTTCTTTTCAGACCTGCAGGTGTGTCACATATTACAAGAGCATCGGAGAAACATGTCCTGTGCTCAGCTTGCATCTTCTCACCAGAAATCATCTTTCCACCAACTCTTCTCTTTTCTCCCTCCATTTGAGAGAAGTTGGGGATTTTACAAGAAGTGCTTGATTACTCTCGGGGCTTTTTAAAGGGAAGTAATAATATTCCGTGACAAAAGATCTGCCTTGGGTTAGGGTGGAATTTTTGAGCAGCAGACTTCACCAAGGATTTGAGGCAGCCCTGTATCCAGTTGCCATCCTGGTTAAGGAAATGCTATGTGTAACAAAAAAACGTGCAGTGTAAACCAACCAAGTGCTAAAGCTCTTAGAGAGCTCATAAATTAGCATCCACTATGAAAGAAAATACGTGCATGTTACCGTGCGCAGTTATTCCACATCTCTGCTGGAGAACAGCTGCAAAATCCCTGAGCAGCTACTGGAGCTCCATTTTATCTGCGGCTCATACACCCTCTAGAGAGTCAAACTGGGTTTTTTTGCCAGAAAAACCCCCCCAAAAACACCTGCCAAAAACCAGCCTTACCTCAGGCTTTCTGCATGTCAGCCTGTCAAAGGAGAATTGCTTTGTATTCCAACTCCAAAGTGCATTTTCTTGTGTCTTGTATAAAGAACAGACATTTGCTATTTTTGAAAGACATAGGTTGTTGATACTTTGCTTGTTGACAGACTTTGCAGAACACTTTGATAATGGTGTAAAACAAATTCCTTTTTTACCTCTGTGGCTGGAACAAAGTGGATAAACAGTGCTGTGTCCAACATAGATCATGTACAACACATTTGTATCTCTGTGCTAAAATGTCTCCAAACTTTCAAGTGAATTCAGGGCCAGGAGATTTTTGCACTGCATTTTTTTTTTTCTGTCAGCTTCATGGTTCCTATCACCTGCCACACTCTTCCTATTAGTGCTAGCCTAAAAAAAATGAAAGGAATGGAGATTTTGTCTTTATCAATAAGCTATCTAAAATCTGCTAAGGAAAACTGAGGGACAAAGAGCATCTTCCAAATAAATTAAACTCAATAATACAGAGCGATTTGGAAGCCAAAATGAGGAAGGTGGACACCAAAAGCAAGCTGCAGTGCATCCTGCTGAAGTCCAGAGGAATAATTGTACCCCTACTTGGTTGCAATGGACTTGCAAACTCCACCTGCCACAAGCAGACCTGTTACAAAGAAGAGGCCTGTCTGGAAACTCAGATGCATGTCTGTGTTCTCTGATCCATCCAGATACGTGGACCAAAGAAGTCATACTGATTCATGGACAGATGTCAACCACATCCCCTTGGATCACTTGGTGCCCACAGTTGCCCCCAGCGTGTTAGGACCCTGTTGGTAGGGCTGATGCTCATTGTTTTCCTCAAACAAAAAGCAGGATATGACGAGCTGAATTTTGCCCTGGATTCTGTGGATAGGATGACTCAGAGACTGGGATATTTCAGGGGGAAAAGAAAGTGGGCTGTGCACTTTCTGAGAGAAGGGAGACCTTTGCAATAAGGAAGCTGATGCAATCAGCCCTTGTTGTTAGGGAGCTCGGGCAGTCTGCACTTGGCTGCAGTGGTAGCCAGACACAACTCCTCCTCACCACGTCACTGCAGACATTTCTGTAGTTAAGCTGGTGAAGGAACATTGCAGGGGAAGTGACTCTGATGTTTCCTGCAGGCAAGTATATATAGACCAGCCAGTGCCTCATACTTTATGCTCATGGCCAGGTCAGGGTGGATGTTACACGCAGACTTGCAAGCGTTGTAATACAATGGACTCGTGTGTGACCGAGGGAGGGATCAGATCCTCGTGTGCTTCCTTCTCCACCCTGCGTCGGTACTGGCATGCACATAGACTGCTTCTTCCTCTTCCTAAAGAGCATGACCATTTCTAGCTCCAGGCAGCGCTCCCCAACGGTTCAGCTCCAGGCTGACTACCATGTACCAGTCTTAATTTCCACCACTTATATTATACAAAATATTCCCTGTTATTACTTTTTTTGTGACATGGACAAAAATTGAGAACCTGAGACCACTTAGGCCTTCTGAAAAGGAAGTGTTTAATTTCTTTACAAGTTACCAAGGATTTTAAGAAAACCTTGGAAGGAGGGAACCATGAAAAGAGGATGAGAATAGAATAAGAAGATGGTATTTAAAAATTAAATGCTAAAAAAAAATTCTAAAGTTTGAAATCTTGTTTGACCTTCTAGTCATCTTCTTCAACCCTTGCATCCTTCCCCTACACCACACTTCTAAATATGTCTACACTTACCTGGGCCAAACTTGTGGCAAATGCCACCTGTTTTCATAAATAACATCCATTTCTCCAGAACTCCATTTCTGGGTTTGTTGAATGGACTGATTTGCACAGAATTCAGCTATAATACATAAGTCAGGAGGAAGCTACAGTATATTTTTCTTTCCTAATATGATTATTAAAGCCATTTCCATTAAATCCTCCTGGGAGTAAAGCTTAAGGAAAGGCTCAAGTATGGGCTGAGTTGTAACATCACTATTGCTCAGAAGGGAGTCTTGTCCCCAAGGTAACTCCCATTGGATAAGTTTGTTTGCCATAAAAGTAAACACTGCTATAGTAACCTGCCCTATGCAGAATGACCCATGCCAGGAAATCTTTATTAGATTCACTCTGTTCACAGAAGTAACTGCAAGACAGATTTCACTCTTCTTGGAGCCTTCATCCAGGCTCTCTATTTCTCTTACTGCATGTTCACAGTCATCCTTGCTGGCTTCTACCTTGTACCAGGGCTCTTCCTCAGACCTGCATTGCCTTTTCATCTCCTGCTCCCATTTTGCTGCCTGTTCAAGCCTCCTTGACCAAGTAGCTGCCGTCTCCGCAACCACTAGAAACAGGCCAGGCCTGGCCAGGACAAAAGTCTTCCAAATTCTCTGCCAAGGGCTAATTGCCTCTCTGTCAGTGCAACATCAATCCTCTTCTCACACAGTTCCTGGAAATCCTTGCCACAGGGTGTTGGGGAGGTCAGACATTTTCATGAAGTCAATGCCAGATCACAACAAAAGTAATTATTGAGGGCTACATGGGTACAAGTCCTAGACGGGGAAGTGAGCCCCATATAATCCCAGCAGGTAGCAATATTCCAGCAACATACACATCTGCTGTATTTTTATGCTTTTACAAGCACTGTGACCAGTTATCCAAGGCTAAGAGAGAGGTTTCTAGGCAAGATGGATCTGATGACTGAATTCACAGAATCACAGAATAACCAGGGAAGAGACCCACTGGATCGTCGAGTCCAACCATTCCCACCAATCCCTAAATCATGCCCCTAAGTACCTCATCCACCCTCACCTTAAACACCTCCAGGGACGGTGACTCAACTACCTCCCTGGGCAGACTGTTCCAATGCCTAACCACCCTCTCCATGAAGAATTTTTTCCTAATGTCCAGCCTGAACCTCTCCTGGTGGAGCTTGAGGCCATTCCCTCTCATCCTGTCCCCTACCACTTGGGAGAAGAGGCCAGCTCCCTCCTCTCCACAACTTCCCTTCAGGTAGTTGTAGAGAGCAATGAGGTCTCCCCTCAGCCTCCTCTTCTCCAGGCTAAACAACCCCAGCTCTCTCAGTTGCTCCTCATAAGGCCTGTTCTCCAGCCCCTTCACCAGCTTTGTTGCCCTTCTCTGGACTCACTCCAGAGCCGCAAGATCCCTCTTGTGGTGAGGGGCCCAGAACTGAACACAGCACTCGAGGTGCGGTCTCACCAGTGCTGAGTACAGAGGGAGAATAACCTCCCTGGACCTGCTGGTCACGCCGTTCCTGATACAAGCCAAGATGCCCTTGGCCTTCTTGGCCACCTGGGCATATTGCTGGCTCATGTTCAGTCGGTTGTCAACCAACACCCCCAGGTCCTTCTCCTCCTGGCAGCTTTCCAGCCAGGCTTCTCCTAGTCTGTACCTCTGCTTAGGGTTGTTGTGCCCCAAGTGCAGGACCCGGCATTTGGCCTTGTTAAACCTCATGCCGTTGGTCTCAGCCCAGCAGTCCAGCCTGTTCAGGTCCCTTTGCAGAGCCTCCCGACCCTCCAGCAGATCGACACTTCCACCCAGCTTGGTGTCATCTGCAAACTTGCTAAGGGAGGACTCAATGCCTTCATCCAGGTCATTGATAAAGACATTAAACAGACATTAAACATGAATTGTTAAAACACTTCTTAAGTTTGGGTGAATTTCTCCACATCTCCCCTTCCAGAGCAAGCACTCAACCCCCAGCACTCAAGTCAGTCGGCCAGCTCCTTCATGAAACCCATGTCATGCTGATGAGGGATGGGACAGGCTGAGTAAGTTCATCCACTGGGAAAGGATTGGTCTAGCACTGGTCTGGACATCAGTTTGCCCAGACCTCTCCTTGGAAGGCTTGCTTTGATGTCCCAAACACTAGTGCAAGCACAGGGCTTGTCTAGTCCATGCTGCTGTTCTTGTCCTTGTGCTCTCCTTGTTTTGGAGTTTGATGGCATTTCTCCTCCTTCTGATCTTTACATCTGCTGCAAATTCCTGTAACAGCAGCTCAGAAAGACTGACACCTTTTGGACTCACTCCTCCTCATTTTAGGACCAGCTTTTCTGTCTTTTAGGCATCTCTAAAGAAGCAGCTAATCCCTGGAGAAAGCTACGGGGTCTGTGAACATAGCCAGTAGTAGGCACTTCATTTGTACCGATTATCTTATACAACCAAGGACTGTATAGATTTCAAGTCATTCCTCCACACGTCTGCAAACCCGGTCCTCAGCCATTCAAACTAGGAGCCATGGAGAGGCAATCAATTCCTTCCCTACCTCATGCACACAAAAAGTATCACTATGTTAGGATACCTCATAAATAAAAAAGAAGACAGAAGTTTTCTTTGCATCAGACACAGTAAACAAATGCATTCAACCTTGTTTGAGTGAGGAGAATTATGTACCAATCAGTGCTGCAGGAATTCATGTTTCTACCTGTACAGAAATTGCTCAAGAACAGTATGTCCTTGTGAAAATATTACCTCTGCCTCCTCCCTCTCTCCCCTAACCCCACCATGGCCAAGGATTGGGAGAGCCACGGCTATTTGGCCACAGGGCCAAAGGGCAGCATGCCTGGCTGCCAAGGGGCTGTTTGCTCAGTGGCTCTGAGCCCTATTCTCATTCCTCCTTTTTCCCAGTTGTTCTTTGCCTCCGCTCATTTTTTTCCTGAGCCCAGATTGCAAAGGGGGCCCCTTTTGTCCTCTGAAAGGCTGGAGAAACTCCCAGGAGCAGGAAATGGCCTTTTAGAGAGGGCAGGGAGCACCCTTCCCAAACAGGGGAGCAGGGTGGGTGGTGGGGCTGCACTGCTCTCCCGTCCAGCACCCACTTACAGCTAAGCTGGTGACAGATGACTCCTGGCATTGGTCCCTAATAAATTATGACAGGAGCAAGGAGGGAAGTAGGGAGATTTCTGGAGACAGAGTCCCTTGGTGTGAACCAGCAGCAGGCAATGATTCAGAGGCGGGCTGCAGCCCTGGGACTTCTGCTGGCACAGGGAGAACCAAGGAGCCTGGGATCTCCTTGCTGTGGAGGTCAAAGCAGTGGCACAGGTCTTGTGCTGGAAAGCATCTCCTGCCAAACTGTCCTGAAATCTCTTCATCTGAAGTGCACATTGCAGAAGGGTATTGCTGCACCTGGGTCATGACATTATGATGCCTGGAAAAGGTCCAAAAGGCAGGATAGTAGTGAAGACAAGTAAGAGAATTGCTTTAACTCTTCACAAGGTGCAGTCCCATATATCCTCTGTGCAAAAATGGGAAGGAAACTGATTTTCAGGAGTCTGTTGTTTTGGAGGAATGAGTGTGAAGCCATATCCCTGTAGCCCCCCATGGTCAGTTTCTGACTTTTTTTTTTTCCTGCTGTGATCAGTGGTCACGCAGAGGTGTATAGAAAGAGTTAAGGAAAAGACCGACTGCAGTAGCGGACCCCTTATAAAGTATCAGCACAGAAATCCTGTCCAAACCATGCATGGTTTGTGTACTAAACTCCTGCAGCCTCAAGGAGGGCCACAGCTGGATCCAGTTTAAAAGCTCAGAACACTACTGACCGTTAACAATAGCTGGAAAGAGGCAATGATGGATGTGACTGGCTAAAATTAGAGAAATTTGACTTCTCTCTCATTCTCTTTTCTAGAAAAGACAGCAGCCTTAATTAGTTTTATTTCTTTCTTTTTGCTTTTCTTCCTTCTGATCTGACTCTTGGTGATCCATAGTGGAGCATGGGGGATTCTGTGCAACATCACTTCTCATCTGTGTCTGAGGGATTGCCAAACAAATGCTTTGCCACAAACTTTTCGGAGCAGAGACAACACAAGTCAGGACCTCCTTGTAAAAAGATGAGACTTGTTCATGTGCACAGAACTGGATCTGAGCCAAACCCTCAGCGTGGCCGGTAGATCCTGTGATGTGCCCCTGGGAAGAGGACACTTTGTTTAAGAGAGGCAGGTGATCAAATACATGAAAATGAAGGGGATGCTTCCATTATTACTGGGAAGAGAGCTGTGATGACAATTGCTTTCTCTGTTCACTTCGTAACAGAGAGCAAGGGTACAGCACCAATTTATCACTTGCACAGGAACAGAGGCTGGTGTGAAGTGAGAGGATGTCACCTTTCCTAGGACAGCCTAAGGGAACAGCATGAACTGTCACACACCTTTTTAAGTTGAAACCACTTCATATTCCAGCTGCCGAACCCTTGCTGTGTTTAGTGGCCCCATCTGCAAAACTTGGAGTTAATCACACTTTCGGTAATTTAGTCAATCCAATAGAAATGTATATAAGTAATGCACTTGAGTAAATGAAAAGTACAACATGCAGGCAGGCTGCACCGTATCTGTTACAGAGTCTCCCTCTGAAACAGAAAGCTGCCAGATAAGGTAGCAGGTATGGCATGTCACTGCACATATCCCCTCTCAATGAACATAGAACCGAATCAGAAAATCATGGCTTGATATAGGGCTCCAAAGATCTTTCTGGTCATTTATGCAGGTTGTATAATTTTGCTTCGCAGTTCCTGCTGATGTCCTCATAACTTCTAGTTATGTAGGGTATGTCTTTCAAAAATAATCTGATCTTAATTTATAGAATTCTAATGCTAGGGAGTCTGTTGCATCCCTTGGAAATCTCCTATTATGGTACATTGCTTTCTCTGATTAAGAAGAAAAGTGTACCTAAGTTACTAGCAATATTTGTTGACATGGAGCTGCTGGCCGTCACTCTTTAATTTTTTAATATTTTAAATTGGGCTAGACAGAGAAATGTCAATGGAAACAAAATTAAATGGTTTTATTAAATTCAGGAAGATTCATAAAATCAAGCAGAAAATCTTGATTTTCAGACAATGCTGAAACAACCCATTCCACCTTTCTGAGAATGAAGTAATTTGCTTTTTTCATCATAGAACAGGTTCTCATTTTGATAGTTTCTCACAGCAGGGGTCATACTGAAATAAAATGTTCATGTAATATGCTGCAGAATGGAAACATTTAAAAACTCAAAATTAATCTGATAATAGATACAATTAAAGTCAATCAACCATAACTCTTTTTTTTTTTTTCTCAAGTTTTCCATTACAGTAATTTTTCAGTTTAACTTTTTTGACCCCACTCAGAACAAAGACCCTGCCTCTTCCTGAGGCGGAATATCAACATTCAGTAGGACCTTTTAAGATTTCTTTTGCTGATCCAACTTCTGTTCCCAGGAGACACAATGAGACTGTATCAGATATGGTTCTCCTGTCATTAGCATATACACATTGCTATATGGGGGCTCTGCCAGTGTGGCCATTCCAGCACAGCTTCTGAAGAAGACACTCGCCCTCCATCACTGCTTATCCAGTCTGTTCCTGTTTAGGTTCATATTCCTACACTGGCTCGATAATGTGCATTTATCTCAAATAAAATTTGAGCTTTGGACTTTACTTGGCTTGTGAAATTTAGTCCTATCCACTTTTATTTTGTTTTATTTTATATACATGCATATATATACAAGTGCATTCACATATACACAGAAACATATAATGGCAAAGACTGGATATAGGCCTTTCCTAAAATTTTCCAGGTGGTTTTCAGGCCCAACAGATGAGAATTTTTTTTTCTTTTGAAAGTACTAAGCGGATAAATATTGCCATTTAAAAAATAAACTTCCTCAAAATTGTCCTCTCTGTTCTGAAAGTTCGTCTTGTTCTTTAGGTGATTTATTACACCAATCTGTAACTGCACGCATATTGTTCGGAGTGTTCAGCAAACAAAGCATGAGTGTTTGAAATACTTCAGGGCAGGAAGACGCACAAAACGTTAGAACAGTCTCACTGTTCCATTACGGACATTTAAAATTCATTATCTTCTTTCCCATTAATACATCTCATGTTGTCATTGTCTCATCATATCAACAGAAATGAGTGTTGACATGTCAGCTAGAGCAAGACCTGTGGTGTGCAGAGACCAAAACCAAATTAACCTGGGTACATCCACCACTTTTTAAAGTGTTAGACAATGTGCTAGATGGGCCAAGCTTGCTTGTTGTTTCTTTGAGTGAATCCATACTTTTTGGCTCCTAATACAGGGACAAGGGCCAGGTAACATGCAAGAGCGTGATGAATGTTAAGAAGTCAATGCACCAACTGCTATGGAAACCACCGTTTGGTGGCAGGGCTGGACCAGCTCTTTCCCAGGTCAGTTAAATCCAAGGGTTCCTCCCAGAGTAAAAGAGCTGTGGACCTGCTGCCCAAGGAAACCAGTGTTTCTATTTCAAGGAGTTGAGACTGGAAGGTCTTCAGAGAGAAAAGACAAGAACTCAGTCTTAAAAAATATGATATCTGAAAGTGTTACGTGAATCCTGAAGGACTCAGCCTGAAAGTGACAGAGCAAGAGGGGAGAGCAAGACCAGCTGTGTGGGAAGACAGTGAGCCAGATGAAAAGGAGAGGAAGGACAGAAAAGTAAAAGGAAGTGCTGGTAATTGACAGTGGAAACCCTGCACAAGAGTTTTGACTTCAGTGATCTATCAGAACTAGGATTCCCCCAGAACAAAGGACAAACAGCAGGAGGGATACACACTACAAGTGCTAGGCATTTCATGTGAAGCAGTGAATTTTGTACACTACTGCAAGTACCAGCTGTTTTAAATGCCTGCGAAAGCTTGGAGAGTTTGGTTTGCTTTTGCCATTGCAGATCTCCATGTGAAAGCTAAGGCTCTGGGAAAATCTGTAGTGGAAGTCCTGGAGATGCAGGAGCAGACCAGACATAAGGTTAAGGGGTCTGTGTTTGAGTCAGCGGTTTTAGTTCTTTAGAGTGGAGACTGGGCAAGCCAAGTGATGTGCAGAAGGCCAAGGAGTGTGTTTCAGGGGTGTCTTAAAGCTCTGGATGATGTCCCACAGTTACTTCACAAATAGGCAGCTGTGAATGGACAAATTAGGGGTCTCAGACAAAATGGCTTGTTGCTGGCTGTGTGCTAATAATGAAGAAATTAAAAGTACAGGGATAGGCATGAAGCAATGAAGGGAAAAGGAAAGAAACCAACAACCCTCTGCCTGAATGAGTTGGAGTCACTTGAAAGGACAGTATTAGGTTTGCAGACCTCTGCTGAAAAAGGCAAAAAGATCTTGGGACCTTGTCCCTGGTCTAACAGGGTGTGCTGCTGCTGAGCTCATGGTGCAGGTTTCCCATAACTGTCAGGAAACGTCTCAGAAGCAAGTTGCAGCAGCAAAGTATTTGCTGCAAGCCAGTGCTAGCATCCCACCGTGCATGACCCATGCATGCCCTGCTTTCCTACCCTTTCTGATAAAGCAATTCCCACTGCTATGCCAACCTACTGAGCATGCTGGCAGTGCTGGGGGAGGAAAACAGAACCTCCCCAGTGCTAAGGCAAATAAGTGGGATGCTGAGAGTCCTCTCGGCCAGCCCAGTTCCCTCTGATTCCCAGGCTTAGATAAAGAGGTTTTGCACAGCCTGATATTATTGGTGTTCCTGCTGCCTGTGGCTCTGTGATGACCTTCTTGTTTCATCAAGGCACATTTAGGCTGCTTTAGGACTGGCTTTGGTGAAAGAAGGGCTGGTGGTTAATGCCCTCCTGTGCTGAGTTAGGTCCGCTGTCCATCTGGTCCTGGACTCTGTCTTTGACCATGGTAGAAGAAGGTATTGCCTGGGGAGAGAACATAGCCTGATTGCTTTCAGCATATACTTCCGTCATGCTCCCCTGCATCCACAGTGAGAGAGCCAAGGAGTAATTCAGGCTGGGAAGCACCTTCAGAGACCACTCACTTTAACTCAAAGCAGGGCTATCCACATCATCTTGCTCAGGGACTTGTCCAGTCCAGCCTTAAACACCTCTGAGGATGGAAATTCCCACAGCTTCTCTGTGTGACTTGTGCTATATTTGACCGTCATAGTAAAAATATTTTTGGTCATATATCTAACTGGAATTTTCTCTGTTCTAACTCTTGACACTAGAGAGCACATCCCTGCTTACTCTTTTTTTTTTGTTTAATCCCCTTTGGCCCTTCTGGCGCTCCTTGCCTCCACAGAATCCTGAAGCGACAAACTCCCCAAGTGGACTATCAGCTGTGCAAGAAAAGTCCTAGCTTAAAGGCCTGGGGGTCTAAGCCAATGACAGCCTTGGGTTGGAGGCAGGGAGATGGGCAACAGATGAATACACCTCTTAACACACCTTCACCCTCTGTTTAAAGACTCGTTTTTCCATCATAATCTATTTTCTAGGTGGGGGCTCCAGGAGTAACAATTCCATAAGCATTTGATTTGCCAGGGGACAGGACAAGAGGGAATGGCCTCAAGCTCCACCAGGGAAGGTTTAGGCTGAATATTAGGAAAAAAATTTTCACAGAAAGGGTCATTGGGCAGTGGCAGAGGCTGCCCAGGGAGGTGGTTGAGTCGCCTTCCCTGGAGGTGTTTAAAAGACAAGTGAATGAGGTGCTGAAGGACATGGTTTAGTGATTGATAGGAATGGTTGGACTTGATGATCCAGTGGGTCTCTTCCAACCTGGTGATTCTATGATTCTATGATTCTCTCAGTGACTGCTTTGAATAAATTTGTTCAGGCAACACTACAATAGCTCTTTCTGGCCAAGTCTGAAGAAGTTACGTATCTAATATTATATATCTTGCCACATTATATATGCATTAGCTACACGCACATGTATACACATCGCCTTGATACATCCTTTTGTGTCAGGTATGTGAATTATTTTGTTTTTAAGAAACAAAGTTCCCTCCCTCTGTCAGGATTAAGAAGATGTACTTTCCTTTCCTGGCTCTCCTGGGGATCCCATGTGATCTGGCCAAGTCATTTCATGTCTCTGTGCCTCTGCCTCCCATCTGGAGAACAGAGGCAGCAATTTAGAAGAAGCAGCATGGTTCACTCTTGTTAGAGCTGCATCCTGGAGATGCTGAGCAGGAAGAGGGGGAATGTGTCACTATCAGCAGAACAACGAACAACGGCAATTCTGACATTCCTAATGCCATGGCAATATGAATATTTGAAACAACAGGTCCTTTGTTAGAGATCCTGATTAATCAGTGATTAATAGCATTGTCATTTCCTGTAAGCTTAGAATAATGTGTGCTATGCTCTTATCTGGAGAAAAGTGAAGGAGAGAGGGAGGAAAAGATAGTGCTTGAGCATGAGGGTACATGGACATTAATTGCATCTATAAACAAAGGCAGGAGACTTGTTTATGAAAAAACACCATTTCTCAAGCAGGCCTTATTCCTGTGACATTTACGCTGCTCAGGTTCATGTACTTAACACTCAGCTCCAGTAACCCTCCCCGATTCTCAAGTGGTGCTTGGTTTAAAGTGTCAAATCCACCAGCCTCCATGATGACAATTACACACTGCAGCTATTTTCATCTTTCTCTTGTGAACACGCCCTGTGCCTCCACCGATCCAGCTTCGCAAATCTCTCCTCTGAGCAACAGAGAGCTTGGAAGGTCTGCATTATACCCTGTCGTAATATCTCTCATTGATGAAATTGATCAACCAAGAATAAATTTTTGAAGGACATACATATTTTAGTAGAAAATTTAATTATTAAACACTGTGTTTGAATGTTTCTACTTCACTTGAACTTCAAAAGTTTGTTTTACCATCAAAGCGAACATGTCATTTAATTGCATCCAAGCAGATGGGCACAATACGTTACCAGAACATCTTCTGCCCCCATAGTGTGGTTCAGACAAGAATTTTGCCCTCAAATTCTTGTTAGACACACATATAGTAGGTATTTCCTTACTTAACAAAGTGTAATTATCTACCGTTGCTCCACAATGAATTACATCTCTAAGATTAAACTATAAATACATCAGAGACCCCAAAGGATAAATCCTACACTTTCATCAAAGCAGAATGTAAAAACTACTTATTTATAGCAAAACGTGGCCAAAAGCGCTACCAACATTTCTACAGAAGTTCTGCAAATTTGACAGACAGACATGTCCACTTCAATCACGGAGCTAAGAAAAGAATCTAGTCCAGCATCTGAGATAATAAAATGAAAGAGATGGGGGGCAAATCTTATTCATATCTAAGTTCTGTAAATTAGGTTGCATATGGAGATGTGTGTTTCTAAGAGGACACTTAAGTAAAGATAAGTTGTTAAGTACTCACAGCTTTGCTTGTGTCAATGTTATCTATAGATACCGTTTTTCCATAACACTCCAAGTGACTTAATATATAGATAGTACATTCCTTAAGTGTAGCCCATGTACATGCACTGTGAGTGGATATACCACTAATAATGCAAATACTGTTGCTTGAATAAAAAGACCGGAACTTGTAGGATTCTTCTTTCTGATTTAATTTGATAAAGTGTCTTTTAACATGTTAAATTGAGTATTTCAGCAATGGTTTTCTCCATTACTGCTGCACTATACTGCCCTATCTGCTAAGAAAGATGATAAGTCTGTTTTGATAGAAGGGAGGAAGTTTCTTTCCAGAACTCTCACACCTGTAATTCTTAGAAAGGGCATCTCCCTCCACCACTCTTGTTGAACATCTACCATGTCCTTAGTGCTCTGCTGACCACATTTCCTTTCACTTTTCCCATACAATCCCAACTCTGCCCTCTTGGTCCTCTGTAAACATGTTCTTTAAGTCCATCCCTGTTCCAGGTTTTCCCAAACTATGCACATTTTCCTCAACTGCAGTGAAAAATGCTGCCAGAACCACCTCCTCCCTAAGGCCCTTCTGGCCTCTTCCTTTCAACGGGTGATAGCTGGTGGGCTGGGAAGGGAGGATGGGAACATTGCTTGCAGGAGTTGATGGCAGTGGGATGCGGTGTGCTGAGCTGTGAGGGGCTACTCACACTGCTGCTGGGGCCTGAAGGGATCAACATTTTTTAGGGCTCCTGAATACAGCACTGGAGACGTTTTAGTCCACTGCTGGGAAAGGCCACACAGCTCGTAGCATAGATGAGGTCTGGATGTTCCTCTTCTGTAGCAGGACTCTGAGACTGTTACAAGTATTAAAACTCACTTGCAAGGAATTCAAGGGTGTTGCTCTTCTTCCCTCATCTCAGCTGTGTGCACTCCTTTTAGCCAAGCCTTATTTAATATAACTAGTTGTTTTCTCCATATTTGATACTAGTTGAATGGCTCTTACAAACATGGGCTAAACAAATGCATATACAATACTCAAATAATCTCAAATATCGTAACAACAAAACTAACAGTAGATTTATTTTCTTAATTTAATCATATTGCTTTTTGCACCCGAAAAGTAAAACAAGATCTGCAGCAAGCTCTGTATAAAGATGCATATACAGAGAAATATTGCTTAGTTCAGGGAATTTAGAGACAAAGTATAGAAGAAAGGGAATGTGCACTGGAATGATGAGAAATTGAGAAAGGAGAGAAACTGAATCATATATCAAGGTCACACAGGAAGTTTGTGGTGTATGGTATAAGCTGCACAATACTCAGGCACCAGCCCAGGCCTTTACCAAGTAACTATCCAGCTTTTTTAAGTATTCATGGAAGAAAGGCAGGCTTGTGCAGCGATCCACAAGTAAGGCAGAACAAATGAAAAGTCAACTAGACTATGGTAGTGTTTTAGACTGCAGAAACTGAGTTTGAAGGGTTATTATCTACTTGTAGAAAGTTGTAGATATTGCCAAATACTTATTTCAAAATTGTCTGGTTTACAGTGCTTAAAAAAAGTAAAAAATCTTATTCTCAGCCTTAAGCGCTTCAGAAAATTCAGTCCAGCAGAGTTAAATTGGCAATGTTTGCAGTCCAAGATTTATATGTCAGTGCTTTATCAGATTTCCAGAGACATATACTGTCTCTTTCTGCTGCCAATAAAACCAGATGCAGAAGTATCCTTGTGTGTTTATTTAGCACAAGGCTGTTAATGCCTGGGAGTAGCATACACTGGGGTGTGGCTTCCATGTCTTGCACACAGAAATCAGCACTAAGATGACAATTAAAACAGACTGAAGCAGAAGTGCAACAGATTGACCTTGAATGGAAAAAGGTTATGAACACCTAGAGACAGCAACAGGATTGAGGCTAATTTTTATCCCTTGACATTTGAAGGTTCTTGATTCAAAGCAGTAATATAAATAAGTTCTTCACTTCCTGTTTCCTTAAGGAAACAAAATTTTCAGGCTGCAGGCAGTCCTTTTCATCTCAGCTTGAAGGCAAGAAAGAAAATCCTGGGTTGGCCTTTTCGGCGAAGAACTTTTTGCATAACTACATTAAGACAAAACAAGATGCCTTTATAGATTAAAGACTTCAGCTAAGCAGGAAGTTGAATAAACTTCTGAATGCAGTCCCTGCTTCAGGTGTTAATCCTGATTTCCCAGCAGGTTGGATGCATAGTCTTTTCTTCTGGCTTTTCATAGTTCAGCTTGGGTCTGTGCCTGACTGGTTTTAAACCAGTCTGGCACCAGCAGTGTTAACTTTGGAGGAAAAGAAGGTTTTTCTCTTAGATGCCTCTGGTGGGAAGAAAATAGTCTCAGTGCTGTTACTGCTTCTCCCACCCTCAGAAAGCTCTTCAGTGACAAAGGGTGATGCACCCTGAGTGGTTCACAACCCTAGGAGCAGCGGATGATAACACTCATAGCAGAAGAGTTGTCATGTTATCCTATTTACAACACTTTTTGTTCTGCTTCAGTGTTTGGAAGGCAGCCATGCAGCTAAGTCTTAGGGAAAAAGGGTGTGATTGTCTCTGACCACAACTGCAACGGAGTTCTGCTTTGCTGAGAACTCAAACCGGGGTTAAAGCCAGTATAAATTGTTGCAAAGGTGAGAGTCGAAGGGCCTGTTCCAGAGTAGGGTAACGGCAAAAGAGCAGCTGGCCCGCCAAAGGGAGTTCTAGAGAAAATAAAAAATGTCTTTGCACAGAAAATGTCCATGACCAACAAAGTCTGTGTTCTTAACAATGTTAAAGTCATGTTTGAAGCAACCCACTCCCCCCTCACTCTGCCTCTGAAGAAGCAGCAGCAACCTCTGCTAAGTGGGAAGAGAGGTGGGAGAGTGGTTTATGTTCTTATGGTTCCTTGGCTTACTCCAGCACTGTTTGATTAACCAGGATCAAGATTTATGTGCTATAAAATGCTCTGGGGAGGTTGCTGATGCCAAAGCTCTGCACCTGGGTTTTTGAAAGCCTCTCTAAACTGATGAGAAAATCTGTATATTCTCATCTAGGAAAAGAAAGCTCCCTGAAAACCAGAAATGACTACTGCATTTTGGCAGGAGAACGGGAGAGTGCAGTTCCACCTAGGAGGGAGATTTGCAGAGATATCATCAACCGCTAAATGTGTTGGTCCCACAGAAACTGGATGTGAGCCAGCATTTCATGGCCATTTACCCCTGGGGAGAGGTTTCCCCTTACCCCTGACTAGTTTGAATTCTTCCTTTTATGGAAGATTAAAGAAATATCCCATTTAATGATTTCAGGATTTTTATTTTTTTGAAAAAAAAATCTTAAATTATTCTACCCAGTACAATCCCATGGAAATTCGTTTTAGGAAACGAAGGAGCTCAGTGTCTCTTAACAGTTAGCGGAGTCACATTCTTGTGCTACATCTGCCTCTAATAAGATTACTTGAGAATGAACATGGCAGTGGGACAAGCAATGTAGCCAGGGATGTTATCAGTCTCTCAACAGACTTGGAAATTGATTTCCATCAAGTATTGTTTAAAACTGTATTGTACTGAGTGTTGAAATTGTCCTGTCTTACAATTAATTATGCCATGCTAATGATATTTTCAACCCCTTCTAGAAGCTATCAACAGTCTTCAATATCTGGGTGTTGTGCAGTCTTTGTCTGGAAATAACATCCAGTCTGCATGACTCCTGCAAGCTCTGACCAAGAGGAAGCTTTTCAAGGGGACATGTTAGGACTTACTCCCACCAAGCAATGTTTCTTTCAGAAATGTGGTGCTGGTACTGCCAGTTAACACTGCATTTGGTCAGAGTCCTCATTTGATTTGATTCTTTTTTCAGGGCTGAACATCGTGGCCTGGGCTTAACCCTACAACCTGCAAGAGATGCAGTGATTTAAACTAAAAGTGAGTGGGATGGGGAAGGAAGAGAGGTGTCTGCACTTCAACAAATGGGAGAAACTGCCAAAAGAAAACATCCTGTTGAGGAGAAGTGGAGACAAACTTGGTGACCTGGTTCATCTCATCTCTGCAGCAATGAGGCTAAGACAAACTCTGGAGGCAGTGGCCTTTGGCAGAGAGGGGAGATGTTACTTTAAATGGGAAAGATGCAGTCCATGGACTTTCCTTGCCCTTTCACTAACTTCTTGGCCACCATGACTCCACATAAGTCTTTAGTGGTGTAATGGGGCAACCGGGATGGCCATGAGGTGTAGCCGCTTCGTTGTGTACTCCAGGAGTGACGATGGCACCCAAGGAGGTGGTGGTTGAATGGCAGAGTATTGGGAGAGACAAAAGGTTTGCAGTGTGAGAAGAAACCTTGGAAGGAGTTAAGAGTCTTTGAATTCAGGGTGGATAACAACATAACAGACAGACAGACAGTGGTGTCTCTGTACCTCCCTCCTCTGTACTCATGCTGAATCCCTCAACCACACAAAGTGTAGGCACAAAATTTACATTCAGTCTTTGAGGCAAGAACTGTGTCTCAAGGGTTCCATATGATCATTAGATCTCTCCTGTTGGACAGGAGCTCCCTGAAGGAATGAAAGGAAGTAAACACTGTTTCATCTAACTTTGAAAGTAGTCAAGAACCATGTATCTAACTCCCACTCTATCCTTCCTTTACTCAACCTGGTTCAAATCTAGAGAGGACTCAAGTAAATGAGAAGATATGAAGACTCTGACAAAGTCGGTATGGGGATACAGCTGGTCCCCAGATGCCAAGAGTGCCTGCCTTTTCCTGGGTGTCCAGGCTTCCTGGGACTCAATGTCCATGTGAATGATGAGTACATAAATTGTTCAAATGCCAGACACTTCCTGGGACTTATATATCTTGTCCTTGCTGCTCACTATGCAGACCTCACTGCTCGATGATGCTTATGCTTTTGTAAATGCCTGCAGCCATCTCCAGCCTATATCTGAAAGCCTCATTGCCACCTCACCTGTCATCTGCAAGCTGTTCCTGGTGAGGTGGGTTACTATTGTTCACTGGCATGATGGAGGAGAAAGGTGAACCAGGTTCACTTTCAATAACTCCAGACCTTTGCAAACTCTCTTTGTAGAATCAGAGCTAAATTGGCAGCACTAATACAACTGCTGGTAGATCCTATGAGAAAAATCACAGTCTTGCTAGCACAGGCATTTCTGGTTTGTTTTCTTTCCAAAGGGATTCTCCAACACAGAGCTTGTTCAGCAGTCTTTGAATGCATCAACTGCCCTCTTTCTGAAGCTGAAGAAAGGCTGAGTTTTAAATCTCTTATGGTGCTGTATGTATATCTCAGGACCTTTTCTACATATAAGTGGTACATCTCATTTTGAAATGCAAAATAGCTAACTGTACATGCAGAAGGACTTTTCCAAGTTCCAACCACCTGCTAAACAGCAGTGATCCAGTCCAAGACTATCCCATAACCATGAAGTCTGAAGGGTTAAATGTGCTTTGAGACGAGTTGCTTGATCTGGAGAAGAGACATTTGTGATGACAAATTGATGGAGCTGGTAGTGTGGTCTGGGCCTATGATACTCCTCTTCTGTCAACATACTAGTCGTAAAATTGTATCCACATCCGTACACACACTTACAGATATGTATTTATATTAATCTCCTAATTGGTCTGTAAATACGATGTCGGTACTATCTAAAAATGCGGCATAGTGCATACTGAGGAGATATTTTACCTGGAGGCTTATCTGTAAAATGCTGACATTTAAATTAAATGCATCTCTTATTTTTCATAATCTGGATCCCCAGTTGGGATCTGGTTGTAGTGAGACTGCTGATGACAGTGGAGGTCCAGCAGCACAGATCAGCAGAGGACCCAACCCATACAGAAAGATATGAACATCAATTCGTCTGTTTTCTTGTTTCCATGTGAGTTCTGGTGTAGTTCTTTCTCAGGTGAAGTGGCAAATCCTTCCTCCAGGATATCATCAGGAGTGCCATAAGTCTGTCCAGACTTCTACCTTGATAATGGTTTATGAAACTTTCACAAGAAGGGGTTTAACTTGTGCTGGAGACCTTGCTTTCTTGAACCTCAAATCAAATCTCCATGCATCCAGAGAAGGTAGGCTATAAATAATTCTTGTAGTGTTTGTTTTAAGTAGGAAAAATAATCTGTTAACCGTATTTTCAACTGGTACATGCATCTAAGGGAAAAAAAATGAGCTGCTGCTGAATTAATTTGCAATCCATCCAGAAACTTTTTTGCACTTTGCCTGGGAAGCTTCCAGGCAGCAGAGCAGCTGGCATGCAAAAAGTGGGTGGCTTCTTAGGAGGGGGGGGGAATTGGCTTTTTTTGTAATATAATTGGTTTACAAAAATATCCACCTTTGGTCAGATTTAATTCTGTCAACCTGCCTGGAATCAGCAGTTTTAAAGGGGTCATGTGAAATCAGACTGGTCTTTGTCTATCTCTGATAGAGCAAGCTGTGAGCCTCCAAAGAGAAGCAGCCCTTTCCTCTCAATATCCCCCTTAAGGTAAGAAATCCTCACGAGTTGGCCATCTCTCTCCATTTTCCTACAGATGAGACCTAAGAAACTGCTTTAAACTAAGGTTTTAAATTTTTCACGATCCCTGGGAGAGTGATAAGACCATGTGGCATTTTGGGTGAATTGAGGGTGGCCAAAGACAAAGCTGGTCTCAGCATGTGCCTCTTCCATGTACTGGTTGCCAGCTACAGGCAGTTTTTGTCTAGGAGAGACTTTACAAATGAAATTCCCCTTTTCTATGAACCATTTTTTTATGGCAGCTGCTCTGCTGCTTTTGGGATAAATTCTGAGGTAAGTGAACAAGATTTGCCCTCCTGACACACGTCCCAACAGGCAGAGCAGAGAAATGCCAGATGAAGCCTTGGCGCTGAGGCACCAGCAGCAGCAAGAAGAAGCCGGGAACAGTGTGTGAAAGAAACAACAGAGATTTTTCAAAAATGCTTCTTTCTTAAAAGCCCCTCTTCTTCCAACAATGCAGCTACCAAAAATGTTCCTTCATCTCTGGTACGAGTTTGTTGCTGGTCTAGGTCAGGCCCCCTCAGCATGTGGCCCTGAGCCCTCTTTGCTTCCGTGGCCCTGAGCTCACGCTTGTTCCACCAGTAATAACAACACTGTTAATGAGGATAATGACTGCAGAGCTATGAGAGTATATCTGATGTTTTCACAGGTGATGTAACTTTTCTTGATATGGAGATATCGCTCAAAACCCTTCAGCTATACTTTTTATGACAGTTCATTTTCTTTTATCTTTTTTTTTTCACCTTTAAGTACACCTCTGATTTTGGTATAGAACAGTTGACACATACATAAACTGACAAGTTTCCACAAGCAGTTATAACTTTGTGTGCAGACACCAGTGTCCTATAAATTACATTTCTTTTGAGGAAGGGGAAAAAAACACAATGAGAAAATAACTGTTTCAACTTTTAAAACAACAATAAAATTTTGAAGTCATTTCTTAGAAGAGAAAACAATTAAAAGACGAACCATCACATTAAGTGCAATATAAATTCTTCATCAGTAACAAAAATCACACAAAATATCTTGAAAACTGTGGGAAGTTAAACAGATTCTCGGTTGCATGGGGATGAAGATGGCACTAGAGGGAAGAAGGCATGCTTGCCATGAAAGATCCACTCCCAGTACCAAGGCACACTGCAGCGTGTCTATCAAGGCTGCTTGGAAATGTGTTAGGCTAAGCTGTGTGATCTCAGTTACAGGGACACAGAGCTGGAGCAGCTCCACTGAATTCAGCTAGAAATGTTACTCCAAATTTTCTCATGCATGTGGATGATGAGAGTTTGGCCCTTTAGTCCTGGAGCCCACTGTGCAGGCGTGCCTTTCCCCTTCCTTGCATGAGTACATATTACATTGCTGTAACACATCACCTGCTGCCTCTAAAAAAGCAAGGGATAAGAGGAAAGGGCCTCAAGTTGTGACACTGGAAGTTTAGACTGGATGCTAGCAAAAATATATTTTGTGAAAGAACAATGAAGCATTGGAGCAGGCTGCCCAGGGAAGTGGTGGAGTAATGATCCTTGGAGATGTTAAAAAAGAAATGTAGATCACAGAATCACAGAATAACCAGGTTGGAAGACACCCATCGGATCATCGAGTCCAACCATTCCTATCAAACACTAAACCATGCCCCTCAGTGCCTCGTCCACCCGTCCCTTAAACCCCTACAGGGAAGGTGAATCAACCACCTCCCTGAGAAGCCTGTTCCAGTGCCCAATGACCGTTTCTGTGAAATTGTTTTTCGTAATGTCCAGCCTAAATCTCCCCTGGAGGAGCATGAGGCCATTCCCTCTTGTCCTGTCCCCTGTCACTTGGGAGAAAAGGCCAGCTCCCTCCTCTCTACAACCTTCCCTCAGGTAGCAGGAGAGAGCAATGAGGTCTCCCCTCAGCTTCCTCTTCTCCAGGCTAAACAACTCCAGCTCCAGAGCCTCAACATCCTTCTTGTGGTGAGGGGCCCAGAACTGAACACAGGATTCGAGGTGCAGTCTCACCAGTGCTGAGTACAGAGGGAGAATAACCTCCCTGGACCTGCTGGTCACGCCATTTCTGATACAAGCCACGATGCCATTGGCCTTCTTGGCCACCTGGGCCACTGCTGGCTCATGTTCAGTCAGCTGTCAACCAACACCCCCAGGTCCCTCTCCTCCAGGCAACTTTCTAGACAGACTTCTCCTAGTCTGTAGCACTGCATGGGGTTGTTGTGCCCCAAGTGCAGGACCCGGCATTTGGCCGTGTTAAACCTCATGCCATTGCACTCAGCCCAGCAGTCCAGCCTGTTCAGGTCCCTTTGCAGAGCCTCCTGACCCTCCAGCAGATCCACACTTCCACCCAGCTTAGTGTCATCTGCAAACTTGCTAAGGGTGCACTTGATGCCTTCATCCAGGTCATTGATAAAGACATTGAACAGGGCTGGACCCAGCACTGAGCCCTGGGGAACCCCACTTGTCACTGGCCTCCAGCTGGATTTAACTCCATTTCCCACCACTCTCTGGGCCCGGCCATCCAGCCAGTTTTCCACCCAGGAGAGTGTGTGCCTGTCCAAGCCAGAGTCTGACAGTTTCTGTAGCAGAATGCTGTGAGAAACTGTGTCAAAGGCTTTACTGAAGTCCAAGAAGATACATCCACAGCCTTTCCCTCGTCCAGCAGCCGAGTCGCTTTTTCATAGAAGGCGATCAGGTTAGTTTGGCAAGACCTGCCTTTTGTGAACTTGTGTTGACTGGGCCTGATCACCAGGTTCTCTTGCATGTTCTTCATGATAGCACTCAAGATCACCTGCTCCATGACTTTCCCTGGCACTGAGGTCAGACTGACAGGCCTGTAGTTCCCTGGATCCTCCCTGTGACCCTTCTTGTAGATGGGCACAACATCAGCCAGCCACCAGTCCAGTGGAACTTCCCCAGTCTTCCAGGACTGCTGGAAGATGATGGAAAGGGGTTTGGCCAGCACATCCACCAGCTCCTTCAATACCCTCAGGTGAATCCCATCCGGCCTCGTAGACTTGACTGTCTAGTTGGGCTAGCAGGGCTCTGACCACCTCCTCTTGGACCGTGGGAGCCTCATTTTGCTCCTCTAGCTCCAGGGTTTGTACACAGAGGGAACAACTTTCTTTACAATTAAAGACTGAGGCAAAGAAGGCATTAAATACCTCAGCCTTTTCCTCATCCCCTGTCACTGTTGTTCCTTCTGCATCCAATAGGGACGGTATGGTCTCCCTAGTCCTCCTTTTATTATTTATGTTTATAGAAAATTTTTTTGTTATCTTTCACCGACTTTGCCAATCTGATTTCTAGTTGAGCCTTAGCCCTTCTGATTTTATCTCTACACAATCTCACTTCCCTCCTGTAGTCCACTCAAGAGGCCTGTTCCCTCTTCCAGAGCCCTTAAACATTCCTCTTCTTCTTGATATCACTCAAGATCTCCCTGTTCAACCAAGCTGGTTTTTTCCTCTGCCTTTTTTTCCCCCGAACATGGGGATGGCTTTCTCCTGAGCTGCTAGGATCTCCTTTCTGAAGAGCTCCCAGCCCTCATGGGCTCCCTTGCCCTTAAGCACTGTCTCCCATGAGACTTTGCCAACCAGCCTTCTGAAGAGTTCAAAGTCTGCCCTCTGGAAATTTAATGCTACTATTCTGCTAACCACCCTCTTCACTTCGCCTAGAACAGAAAACCCTATCATCTCATGATCTTAGGCATCTTCCTACTGCCACATCCCCCACAAGGCCTTCTCTGTTCACAAAGAGCACGTCCAGGAGGGCACCTTCCCTTTTTGGTTCATTCACCAGCTGTGCAAGGCAGTTGTCTTCCACGCACTCCAGGAACCTCCTAGACTGCTTCCTTTCTGCTCTATTGTACTTCCAGCAGATATCAGGAAGATTGAAGTCTCCTACAAGAACAAGAGGCATCGATCTAGAGATTAACCCCAGCTGTTTATAGAAGAGCTTGTCAGCTGCGTCTCCTTGGCTGGGTGGCCTGTAACAGACTCCCATCACAAAATCTACCTTCTTATGGGCTCCTCTGATTTTAACCCACAGGCACTTAATCTCCTCATCGCCACAGTCCATTTCAACAGTGTCCAAGTTCTACCTTACAAAGAGGGCTACCCCACCTCCTTTCCTTCCCTTCCTATCCCACCTGAAGAGTTTGTACCCCACCATATCTGCACTCCAGTTATATAAGTCATCCCACCACGTTTCTGTGATGGCAACGACATCATAGGCTCCTTGCCCTATGACAGCTTCCAGCTCTTCCTTCTTATTACCCATGCTGTGTGCATTGGTGTAAATGCACTTCAGCTGAGCTGCTGAGCCTTCAGCCCTCTTAGAGGCAACACTTAGGCACATGGTTTAGTAGGCACGTTGGTGTTGGGTTGGTTGGACTTGGTGATCTTAGAGGGGTTTTCCAACCTTAAAGATTCTATGATTCTATAAATTGCACATGTGATTATGCCTGAAGTTTTTATAGATGTTCATAAAGCAGCGCTATTTGTGTCCACATGAATTCAGAGTTTATTCAGGCTTTTAGATCTAAAGTGTTTTCACTCAATCTTTTGCTTTTTAAAACAGTAACAACCAAAAATCCTTGTCGTTTCATTTGTAGGAAGAAATATGCTCCTGAGGAGCTGCTGGAGAGTGAAACAGGGCAGGATCCCTTCCCTTTTGAATCCAGGGACGATCTTGAAGTGGCTGCTCTGGCACTAATGAGATGACTCCATGTCATCCTGGGATGAAGGAGAGCTAGCTTGGACATGCAGCCTGCCAAGATGTCCACTAGGAATGCTGCTCTTGGATGCGTACCTCTGAGCCTCCCTGAGGATGTACTGCACACCTTTCTGGAGCCTCCAGGGGACTGCACCCTCTGTTTGACACCATCGCTCGTGTTTGCAGGAAGCGCTTGAGACAGTGTGGGCAGGCAGCATGGGCTGACATGGGAGAGAAGGCATGGCCCCCATGAAAGAGGCTGGAAAGATGCCCTGGCATGCTGGGGTTGGGCATGCTGCCTGCCCACCGGGCTGGAGTTCATTGAGAGGCCAAAGGGGTTTGCTGGGAAACTCCATGGGAAGTGCTACAACATCACACTAGGCTGGACAAAAGCAACTTCACATTCAACATCTCCTTTGAGGGGGACATTTAACAGCTTTGCATGGTGCTGTTCTCACTTGCAAAAGCATGACTTTTCGCCTAGTTCATTGTGCTCCCAGGGCAGAGCCCGGGCATTGCAGCCACTGCAATGAATTGAACAGAGACAGCCCACATCCTCATCTGGCCAAGGAACTCTGTGGCTGTCCCTTGGCCATCATGTCACCCTACACCAGGGTACAGGATTGTTACTAGCATTACTTGGACCTCACTCAGAGCAGCCAAATCTGTGCCCCAAGGGAGCCTATTCTTCCTGCCCTGTGCACTCCCACTAACTGAGTAACCCTACAGGAATCAGGGTTGCTGGCAGAGCTGCCAGGCACACACTGGTGCCCCGCCAGCTCCATGGTGCACAAGGTCCCTCCCAGGCACCCAAAAGCTGCAAAGAGCATGTCCCCACTGGAGCCAAGAGCGAATACCAAAGGCATGAATCCTGTCCTAACAGCTCTGGGTTTGCAGAACTTAATTAAAATGATAAAACAACTACAAGGCCAGGCAGGCTCACTGGCACAAGTCTAGCGGCATTGGTGGGGCAATTGACTTGGCTGGTTTCTCACCACCAAGGGGTGAAAGCCAGGGAAGATCTGCTCATGCCACTCCTCTGCTACTCACGTTGCTCCTGCCTCTGCTGTCTCTGGAAGATCATCTCCAGAGGGGTTCACTCAGTGCTCAGGTCCCAGCCTCCCCTGGAGCATGGCTGAGCAGCTGTGATGGGTTTAACCTTGTTTTAGTAAATATGTCTTTGCTCAGACACTTGGCCCACACATTTATTTGGGACGTCCACTGTGGTCTGCAGCAAGGGACACCATTGCCATTTTTCTCTTCACCTTAGGGGTGGCCAACTTTTAGTGTTGCAGGTTCAGGCTGTTGTTGTGGAGGGCAAAGAAATTCAGGGATTTGCCTTTTTGCTGATCCAGTCCCCACCACTGCACTCACTGGAGGGTTTCAGTTCATCTTCCCTCAGTTTAGAAAAGCCTCAAGATCCACATCTTCCCTTCCACCAAACCCACCTGCTATTATCTACAGAGGCTGTACCCTTACACACTGTGTCTCCAGTCCCTCAGGAGAGACTCTTCCAGAGTCAGGAGCAGCTCCTCTGAAGTTTGATGGCTCTCATACAGCCCAGCCTAAACTACTGCATGCACAAATACTTCTGCCCACAAAAAATGCCCTCAAACTAGTCCCAGGAATGAGAAACCTTTCACAGATCACCACCAGCGGAAGGTGCTCTTCTTCCACCTTTTCCACAAGAACTCCACTCCCCCCTCCCTGTCCACACTCATTTGTGGCTTTAGGAAATCAGGACTAAATGCCATAGGAAACATGTTTGTGCAGCTAGAATATCTCCATGAGCCTTCAATGCCTCCTTTCTTTGATGCTTGTCTATAGGAATAAATGTTATTAAAATGCAGGAGATCTGCAAAATGCTCGAATGCTTACTCATTTTTTTGTCTGGATCCTCTGTACTTAAAACCTGAGTATCTTTCCAACACCTAGCAAGATGTTATGGGAACCACAAAAGCCTAAGATATGCACATTCTTGTTTCCTGAAGCTCGCTGGATCCTACAGTGCCCTCAGATATTCTTACTGCTTTTCCACCTCAGGGGCATAGCTGAGCTGCTTCAAGGACAAATATTCCAATTATAGATAAAGCAGAGAGCTTGCAGAGGCAGGTGTTAATACTTAGCTTATGGCTTCAGTTTTTCCAGTGCCTCTTTCAAAGTTTCTAGGTGGCAGATGTAATCCTTTCCTCTTTCCTTTCTGTCTGCAGGTCTCATGGTGCTCTGAGAATACATGGCTGTCACCTCCGGTAAAATGGGAAACATCTGAATGACACCTCTGCAAGATGAGAGAGGAGATGGAGACATGACAGACATGTGAACAACCCCAGGTTCACAGGAAGTCATGGATGGTCACCCCAAAATCAACCATCAGCTGAACTAAGGATAGGATTGTAAAGCTAGCAGCTGGGAAAAGCAGTCAGAGGATTCATTCATCATCCCCTGCTCAGAGGACACCCCTTTGACACCATTCTCCACTCTGCTGCAAATAAGGTGAAATACTGTAGGCATATCACTCACACCTATGGGACAGCGATAAGATACACATCAAGCACTTTTGCAATGTATCTCCCATCCCCTGTAGGTAAACTACCACTTCTCAGTGGCAGAAGAGAGAAAATAAAAATGGTATCAAAGACAATCAACCTGTTTTCACAGAGCAGAGTTCCTCTATAATGACTACTCATATAAATGAACAACAAGTAAGAGACCCTGTCATTCATCAGTAATAGTCTGTTTTGCCATATTTTTCAGTTAACTTTTTCCATAGCCAGGAATAACAGAGCACCAGAACTGAGTGAACAAACTATCAGATGAGGGAAAGAGCATCAGGACAGCCAGTCCAGTTTTAATGCTGTGACCTCAGGCAAATAACTTATCTGCCCCACTGTTTATCCTTCCATACTCTGTCTGTCTTGTTGGTCCAGACAACAAATGCTTTGGGACAGATGCCATCTCTCAAAATGTGTTTGCAGTGATTCCTCTTGGAGGGCACTGAAGAACTTAAGAAGTGCTTAGTATACCATAAAAATATTTAGTAAATAATAGGCAATTGTGAGTCAGTGCTCTGTAACTCCGTGTCTGGTTCTTGGTAAGCATTTTTATACACAATTAAGAGATATAAGAACATGCACCTCATCTTCAAAAGGAGGAACCTAAGGATCTTGACTCATGTAGAGTTAAAAACACAATGGCTGAGGCAGATGGGAGTCCTGCTCAGTCTTTGCAGCAGAGGCACTGCTCTCAGATGGGACATGAAGAGAACAGCTGGGAGCAGTCCCTGAATTCAGCTGGCCCCTTATATAGTGCAAAACACAAGTTCCTGAGATCACATTATCTCAAGCTTTTGAGCCACTTCTGAAAACACAGCTTCATTTCTGAACACTTAAGAATTTACTGGTCTCTTGGCATTAAAATATGTTTTTCTTTTGCTGTGTTTGTTTTGCCTTAGCTCTTTACTGACCTCTGAGCAGGGTTTCATCTTCTTTACAGTCTTGTTCCATGATTTAAAAAGATTTGCTGAAGAACAGCTATGACTCAGTTCTGGTCTGTGGTGCACCTTAAAACCACTCAACTGTGGGGACAGCTTCATCTGTAATCACCTTGTAAGGATGTGCCCCTTTGTCCTGTCCTTTCTTCATCTCTTTTTCAACTTTCTTCATTCATTTAACTATCTGCTGCTTTCTCTTTATTTTTCTACAGGATCATCTGGGTCTGAAATACCATAGAAGAGGTCCAACTGGTACACTCATGCCAGGTTTGGTCCTCCTGATCCATGCAGAGGAGACCTTATATTCCTGAGGATGTGTCTTCTGACCTCTAAGCCCATGCATTCTTGCACTCTTGACTGCTGATCAACATATTTTGACAGCCCAGTGAAAAATCTTGGACAGTTCTGGTAACTGCACATCACAACAAGCTGGATGAGGTCTGGGTGTATTGGAAAGACTGTGGATATATATAGCTGCTCTGTGAGTTTGATATGTCCAGGAGCCATTACTGTAGCTGATAATGTTGGTGGGTCTCTAGCTCATGGTCTCAGGCTTCTTTTCCACTGGCTATTTCAGCAGCATAAGTAAAATCGCTGTCAGGTGAGATCACAGGAGATGTTATAAAGCAGCGAGTTTGGCTTGTCGTGGTGAACACAAAGACTTGATGAGATAAGTGTTGCAGCTGAAGCAGGCTGATGTTTGACCAGGTTCAACGGAGCAGCTGAAGAAGTGAAGAAACAGCATGTTCTTTTTCTCATCAAACAGCTGTGCATGTATCCTCTCAGACAAGAGAGCAATTTGAAGCGTTTACCTGCAACAATCTTGTTGGACCAATTAAACCAACCACCAGCTTTTGTGCTTTCCCCTAGGGGCTGCATTGAAATGAGGGACATCCTTGCAACTGGGCCAGCAGGAGAAGGAAAGTCACTTGGGCTTCTCAGAAATGCACAGAAGCATATCATATAGTGAAAAACCTGGGAATATTCAGAAGGAGGCAGAATCCAGGAGAAAGCAAATACTTTCTGGATCAGACCAATTATAGTCCCTCCACATATTCATGCCATGAAAGATTTAACCTAGGCCAGTCTATAAGGGCAAATTTTAAAGGCCATTGTCATGTTACTCAGCATATCACAATCTGATTGATGCAGCTCTGCTTCTCTGTGATCTCCCTGTAAAAATCCCTTGCAGACAAAACTAGCGCTCCCAAACCATCAGATACATTTTGTTCTGGCAAAAATGGAAGGGTCTGTTCATCCTGAGTCCCAGTGCATGCCTCCTGCTGCTTTTCCTTAAAAGGGATCATCCACCTGGCCTGATTATGAACATGAACTAAGCAGCCTCACACTCACCCTTGCATAGCAACTGCTGGGTTGTGACAGATTTTAAGAGAATTGGTGGTTATCTGATACATAGTTGAGCAGTCATGTTCAAGGCTATAATTGATCCTTGCTCTCTTTTCTTTGACACAAGCCCACCTGCTGACTGCAGCTCTTTCCATCAGGTCGTCCTCTAAAAAAAAATAAGGGATTAATCTTGTAGTGTAGTTCAAATTACACAGGAGTTATTTGTCAGAGTAATTTCTGTGTGTTGAGCTGAAATACCAACTTGGGAGCAAATCAAGCAGGGCTGTGCTTTTAATGTTTAAATCCTAGAGATTGGCTCAACTGGTGATAAGGTGGGACAGATGACACAGAGGGTAGATTTGCATTTTTAATTTTCATTTTCAAGGGGTTCTGTCATGCTGTGACGTGTGCTCTAGGCTAATGCTGCTTTACCTTGAACTATTCCCTTTGAGTGAATTTAACAGCTAAAAACTGGCATGTAATTCCAGCTGTAGGCAAAATGTGTGGCACTGTGTTTTTATTAGAAAAACAGAGTCACATTGATGCAAACAAATGAGACTGGAATCACTCATGCTGCAGATTATTTGTAGCTTGGGAAGGTTTTAAAAATTTTTTTTTACAAACAGTTAAATAGGGAGGTAAAGACCAAAGACAGAGTCATTGGCCATGTCCTATAGTTATGTTTGGTAATGTTTCTTAAATTATCCTTTCTACAGAAAAAAAATCACTGCTTTTCTTCGTCCCTTTTCTGGTTTTATGATCACAGAATACACTAACATATATTCATTCTTTTGAACTTTTATAGTTGCCTTCACATATTTATGAACACCAGTGAATTTAGGATAAAGGCACTTGGAGACAGAAGCACATTGATTTACCAGCTTAGGGGTCAGGAAATAGACCTGGGGTTACATAGTAGGCAGGGAAAAATCAGCTGGAGGCAGCTGAGAATACCAAAGAAGTCATGGAGGATCCAACATGCTTTGCCAAAGTGCTGCCTGCATCTGCTGGTTATCAACGTGGGATCTTGAACTCCAGCATCAGCAACAAGAGAAATCCTGAAATCCTGTGCAGGAGAAAGGGTCATCAAAGCACAGCCTGGGAATCATAATTTCTGTTGGACTGCCAAGTCTGGCAAACCCTTATGTCAGAGCAAAACAACCAGGGGAAAATTTCCCATTGGATTTGGCTTGAGCCACACAGCCTCTCTATGCCTCAGTTTCCCCATCTGCAGAATTCCTCTTTTCACAGGGGCAATGAACCCGGAATAATAATGACCCAGGTACATCGCAAGAGTAAGGCTTTTAGAACTCAAAAAATGCTTCCTTTTGACAAAACTACCAACCAATTCACTGACAGAAAACCTGTTTTTTGGACGGAGGCTTGCAAACGTTAAAGCTTGACTTTAGCCATGATTTTATGGAACATTGGTGCAGTTAATATCACTGTAGTTCATAGCAATCAGGGAGTAAATTTAACCTCTGTTTGCAGAAGGGATGCTCGTTCATTTGCCCTTATAAGCCAAGGAAATACGGATTTTCCAGCTGGGGTAATTTTCAATTGAATAAATTACTACGAAAATGAGAAGAAAGAAGGCTGTTCCCATTCAGTGCAATTGTACAGTAATGCTGGGGCTCAGCTGGCAAGCCAACCTCTGCAAGCTGGCATTATACAGAGCACTGCTCAAAGGGACCCTCCTCGAGATTCTGAGGATATTGCAGGTCAGATCTGATCAGGAGAAAGCAGAAAGGTGTCTGAAGGCCCGGCTTGAACACCCGGATCAAATGACCTGCAGTCCACATCTCATGGTCAGAGCAGACCCTTGCAGCAGAATGCCTTGAACACAACTGAGTTTACACCAGTTTTAATAAGTAATTTATGCATATATGGAGGCCTAGTCAATTAATAGCATGTTGAAAAAAAAGAGAATAAACAATTTCAGGAAGGAAATGAGCTAGAAAATTACATTTAATTGAGACAAAGAGGGAGAAATTAAGAGATGATGATGGTGTGGGGCTGGGAGGGAACAGAAGATAGAGGCACTTAAATATCACATGAAGTTATACAGATTTGCTTCTCCTTGAAAAAAAGAAAATATGGATTTTTCTTCAAGTTGTAGATAATTTTCTGATAAATTTAGTATCTGGTTTAGCTTTATTGGTTTTTATAGCCAGTGCACCAGGCTTGCAGATTACATGCGTTCTGATCCTCATATTGTCTCCTCTGTTGTCATTGCAACAATGTGGCCTGTGAGGGTACATCTGCCACAGCCCAGAACACATCTGCTCTGTGATCTACAACAAATTCTCTCGTACCTGCTTAGAACCTGTTCTTACTTAAAACATTTTCTTACCTTTTATCACAGAATCACTAGGTTGGAAAAGACCCACTGGATCATCGAGTCCAACCATTCCTATCAAGCAGTAAACCATGTCCCTCAGCACCTCATCCACCTGTCTTTTAAATACCTCCAGTGAAGGTGAATCAACCACCTCCCTAGGAAGTCTCTGCCAGTGCCCAATAACCTTTTTCATGGAAATTTTTTCCTGATGTCCAGCCTGAACCTCCCCTGGTGGAGCTTGAGGCCATTCCTTCTTGTCCCCTGTCACTTGGGAGAAGAGGCCAGCACCCTCCTCTCTACAACCTCCTTTCAGGTAGTTGTAGAGAGCAATGAGGTCTCCCTTCAGCCTCCTCTTTTCCAGGCTAAACAACCCCAGCTCTCTCAGCTGTTCCTCATAATACTTGTTCTCCAGCCCCTTCACCAGCTTCGTTGCTCTTCTCTGGACTCGCTCCAGAGCCACAACATCCTCCTTGTGGTGAGGGGCCCAGAACAGAACACAGGATTCGAGGTGTAGTCTCATCAGTGCCGAGTACAGAGGCAGAATAACCTCCCTGGACCTGCTGGTCACACTGTTTCTGATACAGGCCAAGATGCCATTGGCCTTCTTGGCCACCTGGGCCACTGCTGGCTCATGTTCAGTCGCTGTCAACCAACATCCCTAGGTCCTTCTCCTCCTGGCAGCTTTCCAGCCAGGCTTCTCCTAGTCTGTAGCTGCACAGGGTTGTTGTGCCCCAAGTGCAGGACCCGGCATTTGGCCGTGTTAAACCTCATGCCGTTGGTCTCAGCCCATGGATCCAGCCTGTTCAGGTCCCTTTGGAGCCTCCCGACCCTCCAGCAGATCCACACTTTCACCCAGCTTAGTGTCATCTGCAAACTTGCTAAGGGAGGACTCGATGCCTTCATCCAGGTTGTTGATAAAGACATTGAACAGGGCTGGACCCAGCACTGAGCCCTGGGGAACCCCACTTGTCACTGGCCTCCAGCTGGATTTAACACCATTTCCCACCACTCTCTGGGCCAGGTCATTCAACCAGTTTTCCACTCAGGAGAGTGTGCGCCTGTCCAGGCCAGAGGCCGATAGTTTCCAAAGCAGAATGCTGTGAGAAACTGTATCAAAGGCTTTACTGAAGTCCAGGAAGATACATCCACAGCCTTTCCCTTGTCCAGCAGCCGAGTCACTTTATCATAGAAGGCGATCAGGTTAGTTTGGCAAGACCTGCCTTTTGTGAACCCGTTTTGACTGGGCCTGATCACCCGGTTCTCTTGCATGTGCTTCATGATAGCACGCAAGATCACCTGTTCCATGACTTTTCCCAGCAATGAAATACTTTATAAAGTATCAAAGTACATCCTGGACAATTTTAGAGAAATAATGTCTATAATTTTACTAAATCTGATTTGCAATTTTTTTGCTTAAAATGCCTTTTCTGTACTAAATTTGGAAATTCCGTGGAAGTTTTTAGATTTTTCTAAATATAATATTTCTCAAAAAAAAAATTTCTTCTGACAAGTGGGGAATTTTGGTTTTGCCTTTTTTTTTTTTATTAAATTGTACCTTGTCTTTCTTTTATTCTTGCTTTTGTCCTTTTAAGTCCAGTATTTCACAGTTATTGCAGAGTCACAGATGACAGAACCTGTCACTCCCTTTCTTCTCTGTCTTAGATTCAGATGTGTAGTGAAAGCTAAGCTAAGCCTTTTGCCCCTTCCTAGAGAGCGTGGGATAAACTGCCAGCTGGGTGTCTCTCTGCCCACTGTAAAATGAGCCCAGAATCCCAGCTCAAGTAAGTAGCTAACTCTCAAATGGCTAAAATTGTGTCAGATGATTTGCACCCAGCATGACTGAAAGAGAAATGAGACACAGGCAAACAGATGATTGTAAAAAGGCTGAAAAGAAAATGCAGTCTTAGATGTCATAAAATCTACGTGACATTGAATGACAAGTGAGGAACAAGGGGGCTTGGAATGAAGAGTTAAAATGGAAAAATTAAGGAGAAATTGTAATTTCAAGCATTTTAATAGATCTGTATTGATATTTTAAATGCTTTTTTCAATACAAAACTCAATATTTCTCAGAGGTCTATCTTCATTATTTTGAGGCTCATTTGTAGTTTTTTCATCTCTGTCCCTTCTTGCTAAATAAATGAAATCCCTGTATCTAGTAGAACAGATTCTGGCAGCACAGCTTCCTCTGCCTTTCTCTGCTTCTCTTTTCCAGCTTCAGCTGTTATCATCTGCCTTCACACACATTATGTGTTGCTTTTGCTGCTTCCAGATGGCCAGAGAGAAGACAGTGAGCCAACACAGTGCAGGCACTATAGGACATCCCTGTCTGCCTGTGGAAGAGACAATCCATTTTCCCCTTTCTGGGGTCGTCCTGTTACATGTTTCCTGAGTGCAGAGGACACAGTGGCCAGATGCAGCTGGTACTGACCTTTCCACAAGGATGAATATGGATAACCTTGTCCAACTGCTTATTCCTGCCATCCCCTATCTTTGTGGCATGGTCTATGGCCTCATAGGCTTGTGTTTTCCCAGAGCTTCTCAACTGGACGTAGAATCATAGAACGGTTTGAGTTGGAATGGACCATAAAGATCATCCAGTTTCAACCCCCTGCCATGGGCAGGGACACCTTCAATATGCAATCCTCCATTTCAACCACTCTGGTGACAGCATGACCCTGGTGCTGCTGCTGGTAGGTTGAACTGGAGAAAACCAAAAGTGTTTAGGGGTCACCACACGAGGCCCAAATGAGATCTAGTCCTAAATATGATGTAGCATGGACATAGCCAGTTTATGAATGTGATGTCCCATAAAGATCCCTGTCTTGTTTTAGGTATCAGTGCATTTGGGCCAGCACCGGGCTCTTCTTCTTGGGAAGATGCACCTTGTGGCAGTCTCTGCCCATGCTTCTATAGCCCAATATACTACTTTCTAAGACTCTTGAGTGATGGGAGACTCAAGGGAGAGCTGCTAATCTTTACATGACCATGCATAATGGGCAGGTCTGGGCAGTGGTTGTAGCTGGTGGGAGAGCCTCAAAGGCTATATGTGAAAACTCCTTCTGATCCAAGAAGTAAAGGACCATGATAAATGGGAATGTAACAGCCCTAGTAAGGGTGGCTTTGCAACACAGTTGCTTACCTACATCTCCTTATTTCTAAGTAGTCCTTTAGCACAGCCCAGGAGTGTTCTGTTGTGTGAGTAAGCATTTATAATGGAGGCTACAGAGTGAATAGTGTTTGAAGATGAACCTCCATGTGGATAACAAGGGTGTTGCACCATCTGAAAGGCTGACTGGACCAAAGGTTCAACTTGTCAATCTATGTTGAAGCCTGGAAGATTAAGGAGATAGTGGGCTCCTAGGGCCATATGGAAAACGAGTGCAAAATGGAGATGATTTCATGTTGTACCAACAAAAACCAATATCCCCCATCAGTCTTATGACTTGCCATACTTCATTGTACAATGAATTTGGAAGCTGAAAGAAAAAGAGACCTTTGGAAGTCACTAACCACTATTATTCAAAGTGGTATAACTGTGGTTGAACAAATGTGTCCCACTTCCAATGTTCTAATATATTTTGTCATTTTTCTGGAAGAGGCAAGAGAATATAATGAAAATTATGTTTTATTTTCTATTCTTAATTTCGAGTGATTCTGGTAATATCCAGAAAAAATCTACTAAATCCAGCTATGTACCTACACAGAGAACCATACTAGAAGTATATTTAAAATATTTCAAATTTATATTATACTTCAAGGTTATATTAACATTATGATACCTCCAATTGACACTAAGATTAGGCACAGTGGGGGAGCTCTTGAACAAGTGTATGTTGAGTAACAGTGCTCGTACCACACAACTGGCAACTTCAATGCCCAAGAGAGACTAATGGTGGACAAGAATTAAGAAGCAGTGTTTAGACTGGAGTCCAATAGCATAAAGAAGTGAAAATAATATACAGGTCTAAATGTACTTGTCCTCTGGCATACTGAACCAAGTTGCGTACACTCATAGATTCCTAAGTGCTATATTCTAGTCTGGCATAAATTGCTTTATCCATGTCTTCCTGCTTTGAAATGTATATAAACCCAAATACCAACGGTCCCCTACAAAGGATCTTGAGCTTTTCCTACTGTGTTGGAAACTTGATGTACCAACGAGAGCAGCACATAACTGATGTGGTTTGGTGCTGTTACTCAGTGTTGCCATGACTATTCATTTTGTAAACTCTTCTTTTTTTTTTCCCGAAGTCAAATATGGAAAAGCTGTGACAGCAGCATGAGCTAAAGGATATTGGAAATAATCCGCTTGATTCAGCCCGCATGCAAGATTTAGTAGTGAAGTAGCATTGCAAAGATGATTTCCACGCATCTGATAACACTGTGACACCCTATAATAAAACGTATACCTTCTGTTTCATTTTATCCATTTAAGCCCTTTGAGCAACAGCAGTTGTTGAGTTCCCCACTCCTACTATTAATAGTCAGGGCAGACCATGTCTGCCTGCTTAGATTTATTACATTTTAACTAATCTTGATTGAAGTCTTCATATGTATAGGCTCCAGAGAAGTCAGTCACCAGGGTTACACACAACATACAAACACATACACACAGAGTTTTTCCTGAAATCAGCTCAGTAGATCTCACATTAAAACCATTTAATGTGAAAAAATAAAATAGTTTTCCTTATAGAACCTGGGCAACTAATCACAAGAATCGCCTCTTTCACCACTGCACATGAATTTTGGATTTTTACCCATGTGAAAATCCCACTGAAGTCTATGGGAAGGTTCCCTTAATGGGGAAACTTGTGCAACTCCACAAGTTTTGTCTTTATTGAGCAGTCATGATTCAAAAGAGATCATATACAAGAAGGGAGAGAAATTCCTCCTTGGTATTTTTGCTGAATATTTTTGATAATCAATTTTATGTTGAGGGATTTGTCGGTGATGTGAAAATCCTCTCCAGGGAAAATTTGTGGTACAGTTTGTTAGCTGCAAGATGAGCTCTGATAAGCTCCATGTATGCATTGCACAGGGATGATGCAAAGGGCAATGCTCCCCCTGTGGCTGGTCGAAGGGGATTTGGAGGCTGCCATGTCCCTGCGTCCCTCCTTCCTCCTCCAGGACTGTATGATTAAGCTAGGTGCCTGGCTGAGAAAGGACTACTGAAGATACTCTGAACACTTTGCTTTAAATGCAAAACTGCAGTCCCTGTAAGACATAATATTTTGTTTAATTTCTGTATTTCAATTCCTGTTACTCCAATAAAAAGTCCGTCATGCTCGCTCCCTAAATGATACGTCAACCTCAGACCTTTGTCTGAGAAATGTCCAAAACCTAAAAATAAAATAAAATAAAATAAAATAAAATAAAATAAAATAAAATAAAATAAAATAAAATAAAATAAAATAAAATAAAATAAAATAAAATAAAATAAAATAAAATAAAATAAAATAAAATAAAATAAAATAAAATAAAAATACTTCTCATTCTGGGAAGGAGCAGTGCCATTCTTAATTCAACCCACCATGACGGGGTTGAATTAAATTTGAACTGAGTTTGCTTGTGAGTGGTCTACACACCAGCAATACAGCATAAATGCATCCAGTCCTCTCTGGGTTAGCTGTGGAACCTTGGGACCTCCTGCTTCAGGAGAGAAGGGTCTTTAGTAAATCTCAAGATATAGTTTCTTTTGCTTGAAGCCGATTGTCCCTGGATGTGTCCTGCAACTGGTTCTGAGGGCAGGCGTAAGAGCAGTGGCTGCTGTGGCATGGTGCTAGGTAGGAGCAGGAAGACAGTGTCCAGGCCCATGCAGGCTCTCCAAAGCCATCTCATATTTCCTAGACAAGGGGAAACTCAACTGAGCAGGACTTCTTGCTGTAGAGCTCCAAGGTTTCCTGTGGCAAAATTGCCATCGAGGAGCCTCATGAGGTGCCCAAACTCAGATGGATCACAGGCACCAGCCTGGGCTTCATGGGAAGCCAGAAGTCTGATGTCCAGAGTCCTTGGTGGGTAGTTAGGAGCTGCAATGGTCTTTCGCTATTCCTGTCCTCAAAGGACAGGGCTGATAAGGTTAACATGCTTGAACATTTCTGTTCTTTCCATACATTGAAGGCATTATTTCCTTAGTATTCCTTTGAAGTTAGCAAATGCACCTTTTGCAAGAATAGGATAAACCTCTTAGATTTTTAAAAATTCACTTCAAAGGTCCTGCAAGCTGGGTCTGCTGGTGGTCTGCAGCTCAGAAAAGGTAGTAGGCTTGCTGTAACTGGGGACATGCAGGAGTCTGGGCAAGACATGAGGGGAGCAACTGCACGGCGCAGGAAGGGTAGAGCAGCAGTGCCAAATTTGTCAACCTCCTGAAGCAAGTGCTGCTCAGGAAAGCTGATGTCTTCAACATGTGTAGAATTTCCTGACCAGATACAAATCTCCTTTGCTGTTTGTGCACAGCTTGTCCAAGGTGTCCAGGGTGCACTCAGTGTAGCCACCACGTGCTGTATGTACAGCTTGAAGGTGAGCAAGGCCAGCCTGTGGGGTCTGGGGATGCAGTCAGCATGCTGCAGGTCCCTCTGTGAGAATGCACGTGAACTACAGAGCCCTTGTCACCTATTTCTGGAAACCCTGGGAAGAAACCTGACTATCACCAAAAGTCTGCAATTGGGGAGAGGCAGCAAGAGACTAATAGGAAACTGTTTTCTTGCTAGTACAGTGCAAAGCCCACAGGGAATGATAACTAGGGAGAGGCTTGGATCATCTTAGGTTTGGTAATGGGATACATCTCAGAAAGAACATTTCCACCCATTAAAGCCCTCTTGTCTGGGTTCAAGACAGAGGCTACAACTTGTTTCCTCTTTCTCCTCCACTCTGGCATGCTGGGGTTTCTGACCTTCCATTGGAAATGTGCTTTATTTGTTGAGGATGACGACAGCCCTGACTGTGCTGCATGGCTGGGGCATGGAGAGGCAGTGCTCGAGAGTTGGGTGATGCTCACATGGTTATGGAGGTTGGGCTGGATGGCTCCAAATTCCTTCCCATCCTGCACTGGGTGGTATCTTCTCCTTTGAACCACTGCTTTGGCCTTCATGCTGCTCTGGAGTGGCAGAGAGGTCTAACTGGCCCTGATTGTGCAAGCCACCTCTCCTGTCTGGAGAAAGGGTGTTTCGTGGAGGGCTGGTTGCAGGTGACACTCGTTGTCAAGAACAAAGTAAAAAGGAGATGAGGGCATCAGTGTCAGATGTGGAAAGGCAATGAGGACAGTGCTTCAACACTGGCATGGATGCTTTGGAGAAAGCAGCTTGGTGGTTCAGTGATTTCTGCCAGGAGTAGCACATTGTGTTTGGCTTGCGACAATCGCATGCACAATACATAGCTAAAGGGACCTCTGCAAACCCTCTTGAACTGCAAAAACATCAGCTGCAGGGGATTTGCAACTAATGTCTTTCTTGGCACATTAGACCTCTCTACCCTCAGCAACCAAATCAACCACCCCCCATCTGCTTTTGCCAAGATATGTAACGCAGATCTACAAATCATCACCATCAGGAAAACTTATACACTTCTACAAGGGATTTAGTAAAAAGATTCTTCTCTGAATCCACATGCAGCAGAAGCTGAAAGAGGAGATACAACATAGTCATAAAACCATCCATCACCAGCAATATATTTGGGAAATTTCATGTCTTTTTCTACCTTACACACTTACTGCGAAACTCCATCTCTTATCAGTTGTTCTGAACAGTGTCCAGATTTCCTCTGTAAATCATTTTTAATTCACTACTATCACTTTGTAACTGTTAATGACATTATTTATAAGACATTTTTACAGTTACCAGGAGCTTGATATATGTATATATTCTAATGCAAAAAAGAAAAACAGCATCAGACCAAAGTGAGTAGATTAAAATGCCATTTGAAGTCTACTGAGGCACAACAGGGGAGGAAGAAAGACTTGGTAGAAGAAAGAAAGAAACCTCAGTGGCCCCATTGGAGCAAAGGCTCGAGACCACGGCTGTGGTCACTGGGGGGGATGCTAGGCTGGAGAACAGGCTTTGCTGTTTGCAGTGAACTGGGAAACCGTCCCTTTTTCCTAGGTGTGAGTTTTCCTGAAACAAGTTTTTGTGAATGCAAACCGTTCTCTCAGGGGTCTGCATCAGAGAGCTGGGAGCAATGCTGGAGGGGCTGTCACCATTGCAGCCCTTCCCTAGATGATGAGCTGCTCACGTCTGGGACCAAGCACTCACCCCTCACCCCAGCCTGCAGGAATTCACTAGCAGTGCTGAGCCTGTAGGCAAGCTCAACCTTGCTCAGGGTTGAGCACAGCAAAAGCCCTACCTGGAGATACATTCCCAGGCTGATCTTGGCACTAAGTAAGGAGATGTGCATGGGAGAGTGGGAATGGAAGGGAAACATAGCTGTGGGGAAGGGAAGAGCCTGTGAAGGAAAACTAGGGACAACTAAGAGCCCAAAGAAAAAGCCCCTATGCAAATAAGTAGGAACTGAGGTGCAGAGGCAGGTCTGGATCCAGCAGACACCACCGGGCAAGGGCTGTTGCAATCCAGGAGAAAGGGTATCAAGACCTGGCAGAAGTGTTTGTTTGAGCCATGCTACTTTGATGCTGCTGTGGCCAAAGTACATGGAAAAAAAAAAAACATTTAAAAGAATATAAATGATTTAACAGTGTGTATCAACTTGGTAATAACAACACTTAGAAAATCCCTGTGCTCTCTGCTGGCCTCCAATGCCTTGCTTAGTTACAACAGTTACTTAGTGCATTTTGCTTTCTAATATCGAGTCCCCTGCAGAAACCAAATGCAGAGCTGCATCTTGGGAGAAGACGATTTCAAGTGAAACAACACCCCAATTGCTGAAACCACTGCCAGAGAGTGTTTTGCCTGGTTTCTTCTCTTGGAAACCATTTCAGAGGAAGACTTCATCACAAATCCAGAGCGTTCTCCCACCCTGGACCCATTCCTTTTAAGAATTACCCCTTTCCCCAGGCCCTGGAGAGAGGCTGGGTGCACTCAGCCAAGCCTGGCATGACAGGAATTTCTTAAAAGAATGATCTGCATGCCTCCCTTGAGCCTCCTTGTGCTCCCACCACCCTGGGGAGGCAGGAGGACTTTGCGAGGCTGTCATGGTCCAGACAGACTTGAAGCAGTCCCACAGGCATGATTGATGGGCACTCTGGTGGTGGGAGTGCCGAAAATAAGTCAACACATGTTTCCCAGTAGCACCTGGTAGCCAACCAGAAGACAGCACTAGCATTTCCTAAATACTGAAAAAATGACTGTCACCGCAGATGCCTCGCTAAATATAACCCCAGTGAGGTAGCAGCCTGTGAAAGGCTGAAGAAGGGCATCTACCCAGGATGTATGAACAACTCTGGTTCCATCTGAGCCCTGGCTGTCATCCTTGGACTGCGAGACCTCCAGTGCTGCTTACTGCACAGGCTTTCAATTCCCAGACCTGATGGGAAAATGTCTCAAGGAGCAGGTGCCAATAGGATGTCGGAAACTGAAAACACTGATCTGACTGAGCAAAGGAGGCTTTTACTCTTCATGGACAGGAGATATGATTTCATGTGTCTCGCCATCTCCAGGGCTCTCTAGGAGGTGGCTTGCCCCTTTGAGGCCAGGTACTTGGGACCAAGGTGTGCTTGTTCATCCATGGTGCCTGCTTTCTGCCTCTGCAGAGGGATTCAGACTTCACGTGGCATGTAGCTAAGACCTGGGCAGCTTGCACATCTCATATTTCCTAGTTTCCATGTGTGCTTCACAAAGTGAAGTGCAATTCAGTGTCAGAGAAGTGGAATAAATCTTTTAAGTTTTAAAGGAGATGAGGATTCCTCTTCACAGCACTGCCATCTCCCCTTTGCCTCCCAGTTCCACCTCAAGGATTAGTTTACCAGCAGAGTCCACTGGTTCCTCAGGTAAAGCATCAGCCCTGGGAGCTAATCTGTATTGTGTTACACAGCAAGCCAAGAGGTACTGCTGCCAGTGTTTGCTTTAACAGTTTGCTGGGCCACCATATGTATCCGGATAAGTAGTTCTGTCTCTGATAAGTGAGTCTCAATTTCCCAAGTTGGCTTTTGTAGGAAGGAGTGGGGCTGAGGGGAACTCAGGTTATTCCTGAAATCTGGCCTCTGGGACAAGCCCCTATAAAGGTGTTTCATGCTTCTGAGACTCAGTGTTACATAGCATGTCTAGATTTGTGCTTTGAACACAGGAGAGTTTGTTTGCAGAGGTTTCATTTGCTCTTCAGCCTGCCATCACCCACCAGCATGAAGTGCAGAAGGTCAGCCCTGGGCATGGCTGCTCAGCTGCAGACATTGATCTCAGGAGCTGTGTCATGAATCCTGACAGGATAGAGCCAAAGGGCAGAACTGGAATTTTAAACAAGTGGTATTTTTATTTGCCTTTTACTACCTCCATGAGGTGGTAAGTCATGGTGAGTGATGAGCAAGGTGGTGGAGGAGAGCCTTCAAATTGGGGAGCACAGAAAGCTCCCGCTAAGGAGAACTTATTAGACCAGAGAGGAAAGCCAGGGTGGGGCTGCAGAGCAAGGAAGTCACTAACACACAGTCAGTGTTCATCTAACTAGCAGAGGAACAAGACAATGAAAGCACCCTGGCTCTGCTTTTACCTGACTGCAAGGTCTGCAGCAGGTTTGTTCTCTTATTGCTTGTGCTAGACAAAGCTCATGTCATGACATCCTTGCTAGAAATGTACTAGCAGTGTGCTAATGTGTGCAGCACTCATGGTTTGTCCTACTGTGAAGATGATTCTATGATTCTGCTGTGTAGATGTGGTATCTGGCCACAGATAAAGCTAAATAACGTAACCCATTGGAAAAGTCTGTTTTATGATTTTGTTGTCTAGGGAATGATGGGAAAGTCACTTCAGGGATTGACAGGAATAACCTTTCTAGATACTAAGGCCATTCTTCTAACAAGCATAGATCAAGAACAGTTCTCTGCCAGACACAACAGAACTAAACAGTGTATTTCCAGTCTAGATGCTGTACTCCAAGTTGGCTTCCTTGGTACAGTCAACATACACTTATCTGTTGGGTGGAGAAGGTTGAACTAATATTAGATGCCACTGCTGGAGCATTTGCTGGTGTAGCAGTCTTTAATCACTTTTACAGTGCTTGCTGTTGGACGTTTGGTACATAACACTGCCAGAATTTAAACTTTATGTGGGACCTTAGTTCAATTTCAGCAAAGCAGAAGGGGCGGCTGAGTGAGAGATTAGTTTCTCTAGGTTTGACCTTGCACTATGATACTGAGTTGTGTGAAACTACAAGAAACTTTCTCTCAGCTGTTATTTGTGAGCAGAATAAAAAAAAGAACAATGAGCAAAATTGAATAAAAAGCCTATCCTGTGATGTTACTGTAAAATCTGGGTTATGTCCTTTCTATATGTTTGCATAATTTTGTAAATTGTTACCTGAAGCTGCCATCTCCTCTTGCATTTTTAACCTTTTTATAACATTTCAGGCTTCACTTGATCAAGATCAACAACTAATTTCTGAAACAAGGAGTGCGAGGTTTCAGATTTGCAGGTGCTCTCTCTAATAGGAGCTGTCGTAGGAACGGTTCCTACAGCAGAGTAGGTAAACAAACGGATATAGACATAGTCCTCCATAGGACAGCTGGGAAGAAAAGCTGTAAGGGCAGAGGTGTCATTTAAACAAAAATATCTAATTTGGGATCTCCTGTACAGGATAGAAGCCCTTATAAGTTGCTAGCGTTTGCCCATGCTAGAGCATATGGTTATGGCTGATCCACTTTTGTCTTTAGCATTATTTGCACAACTCAGAAGCATGTGAATTTTTTGATGCAATACTTTGCAAGAAATGGGAAAAAGCAATCTTAATGAAAGGGATGTGCAGCTTCATCAGTGCTGCATGCATTTCTTGGTTTCTTTTTTAGCCACATGCTTCCCTCCAGCCTGCCTGTCTGCATCCACCTGTTGCCCCTGCTCTTATGTTTCAATTGTAAGCGCCCTAGGATAGGAAGCATTATCTTCATGTGGGGCACTTGTGCAGGACCAAAGCTGCTGGCCCTAATGCCCTGACATTATATGTAATGGTCTCCTATAGCACTATGGAAAGACTATAGGAGCCTACTCTATTCATAAAACTCTAAAGTTCTGTCTGCAGGCACTGGAGGATGGCGCAAGAGCATGTGGGAAATTCAGTGGTGGGCTCCACATGCACAGAGCTGGATGCTGAACCACCTGCATCCCAGCTGGAGAAAGGGACACACCCTGCCCACAGCAGCATCTCCTGGTTACCTTGCAAACCAGCTGTGTGCCCGTCCCTGGAGCATGGTATGATGGTCTTGGGAGGGCATGCCTGGGTGCGGGTTCTCAGGGTATGTAGTACTGTCAACTCCTGATCCAGAGGGAAGAGTAGGGCTTTTGGGAATAAAGCACTCAGCTGTTGCATGTGTGATGAAATTCAGTCTCCTTTCCAGCATGCTGTAGGGTAAATCGCCCCCTCGCCCCCTCAGGGCCTCATTCCCACCCTCTCATTTGTATCTTTCCGTCTTTCATCTTGTTACTTACCAGTGTCTGCCTTATTGTGCTTAGCACTCACGTTTGAGGCATATGGTGGAGCAACACACCATTCACTCTGCCTTTCTGGTTCCTCACTGCCTGCACAGCTTTCTTTCAAGCAACGGGAGCAAAAGTGTGTGAGTGTGCTACTTGGCAAATCATCTGATCTTGGTTCTTTGGAACTTCATTGCACCAAATCTCATAACCTTTAGGAGGTTTTCCAGGGTTCCCCTTCACATCAGCATTCTTGAATATGCTCTCAGGCAGTTTTGGAAGAGCATCCTTCCATGACTGAGATCAAAAGCTTTGGGTCTCCTCCCTTCATCTTACTGCTGATGCTGACTCCCAAGAGGTATTTGAGGTCATGAAGTAAAATCAGCTTATCAAAGACTCCCTACCTCCTCATACTCATCTTCTTCAGGAAGGCCTATTGTGTGTCTTCTATTCCATCCAGCTCTTAGCAGAGTTAACAGGCAACTCAGGAGCCATTAGGGTTTTAATATTCATACACTTTTCTAATTGTTCACTTCCCAGTGCCTTTTCTTCCTGCCAAGAGATGATAATGTTCCTTGCCTAAAGCTAAATTCCTCCAGCTCCCTGACTAATCTTCCTACAAATTTTGCAGCAAAAGCAGTTGGCTGGTAGACCCGTTCAGCACGTAAATTGTACATAGGATGAAATTCATCTCCCCAGCTCAAGGTACCTCCATGTAGCTGGCTACCAACTAGCCAACTCTTTAGTCAGTAGCCTCAGGTAGGATTCATCTCATGCTAAAATAGAGGCCCAAAATCAATTAGATGCATCTTTTTTCTAAAACACAATACATCTGTGAAAGGAGCTCTGATAAGAAAACTGTCTTTAAATGTCTAAAAAATGGTGAGTTGAATCTTACTATTGTGCTGCAAATATTGTTCTGCAGTAATTAAAGTCAGTTAAAAAGAACACAATGAATTATGAAAAATCCATAGCTGCACTGAGTCATTAGAAGTCCAAAGGTTTTTCTAATTGCTCCAGATGAATAGTTCCTATTACATTCTAATTCCAAACATCCATTTCAACCTCCCAATAAAAATGACAGGCCCCAAGAAGTTTATATGAAGATGCTGTATCAGCTTTCTGGGTGTATGCACACAGTTTATTATCTTATCTGTAATGAAGGGTCTCTTTCGGTAGTTGAAATGAAGGTTTAGATGCTGGAAACAGCAGCTTACCAGTTCTGTAGCTGTTAATTTAAATTGTGTGCACACCCACAACAAGACAAACATGGGCAAAAAGAGCCCTAAGTTCTCCTGAAAGCCTCCAGGTTGGGGGGAGAGAAAGTTTCACCTTGGTTGTGAATCCTGCTTTTTCTCAGTTCTCAATGTCTATAAAAGCTTAACGTAAATGCTCCTAGAGTCTTTGATTTAGTGGGGCTTTTGAAACATGCCAACAGGCAGCTACCTAGTGAACTTCCCAGTTGAATAAGGAGTCTTTAAACACCAGGGTCATTTGATCAGAGTCTTACTGCTTATTTTAGGTCTTCAGGCAGAAGTTATGATCTTGTTGTATGGTTGTTCAATGAACGGCAGACTGAGTCTGCAGATACACACATGCACAGACACACTACTTGTCTGAAAACTACAATTACTGCACCAAAAAAAAAAAAGGTTAAATATCTGCTGAGATACTCAGCTGAAGAGCAAAAAATAATAAAAGAAATAATAAAAGCAAAGAACTGGCAAGAGAACTGTCCAGAAGTAATAAGTGAAGTTTTAAAGCTAAGTTTGAAGACTAGCTGCAACTTGCCACACAGGAAAAAACAGAAGACAAAAGTACTATTATGCTTTCTTAAAAATGTAAGAGTACAGTACACACATTCCCTGACAAGGTCATTAAACATCAGTTCAGAGACCCAAAGCGGCATAAGCCTGGGTACAATGGGTGTTTACTCTTCGATTCAGCGAGGTGCTGGTATGCATAGGGGTTGCTGTCGCCTGAAGAACGTCGGTTTTGGCCTCGTGTGGATCATAACGGCTTGGTTTGGTTAGTGCACAGAAATGCAGCTAAATCCACTCCTTCAGATATCTAATTTGTTTGGAATGACAGGCATGTCCTGACTAAAAATTAATTCTGCCAGGTGATACAACTTGTTTGAATTTGCAGGAATTTGCCATTTGGAAAAAAGGAAAAAAGAAAAACTCTTAAGTATGGACCTAAAGCAGCTAATTTGATCTTTCAATGGAAAAAAAAAGGTACATGTTAAAACTGAAGATTATGTGCTCTGGGTGAAGCATACTCCCTCCTTTCAGGTATGCTTTGATGAGGCTTCTTCCCTGTGAAGAAATGCAGTGCATGTTCCTTTTAAAGTTATGGCAATGCTAACTAGGTCTCATTATTTGTTTGTTACTCTCTGGCCCCTGTCCATGAGCAGATGACCTGGCCATACCAAAGATCTATCTAGGGAGTTTCACTCTGCCAGCTCTTTGCACCATGCAGCACGTCACCCATGAGGAGGGGAAAGCCAAAGCCTGCTGCTGAGAGGTGGAGAGCAAAGATGACATTTCAGGGCTCTCCCCCCATGTCCTGTCCCAGCTCAGCCTGTCCCGTCTCCTTCCCAAGGAGAGTCCATAACACCCCTCCCTCTTCCCCAGAGCAAGGAAGATCACAGAATCACAGAATAACCAGGTTGGAAGAGACCCATCAGATCATCAAGTCCAACCATTCCTATCAAACACTAAACTGTGCCCCTCAGCACCTCATCCACCCATCCCTTAGACATCTCCAGGGATGGTGACTCAACCACCTCCCTGGGCAGCCTCTGCCAGTGCCCAATGACCCTTTCTGTGAAAATTTTTTTCCTAATGTCCAGCCTAAATCTCCCCTGGCAGAGCTTGAGGCCATTCCCTCTCGTCCTGTCCCCTGTCACTTGGGAGAAGAGGCCAGCTCCCTCCTCTCCACAACCTCCTTTCAGGTAGTTATAGAGAGCAATGAGGTCTCCCCTCAGCCTTCTCTTCTCCAGGCTAAACAACCCCAGCTCTCTCAGCCGTTCCTCATAAGGGCTGTTTTCCAGCCCCTTCACGAGCTTCGTTGCTCTTCTCTGGACTCGCTCCAGAGCCTCAACATCCTTCTTGTGGTGAGGGGCCCAGAATTGAACACAGGATTCTTACTGTTTTATTCTTACTGTTTTATCACAGCAAAGCCCTGTGGCACAGCTCCAGCAGCAGAAATGGTGCAGTGGGTAGCCATCTGGATGGGAACAGTGTTGCTGATGTCTGAGATAGCCCAAGCATGGCCATGAAACCACTGTTCATGGCTTTGCTGTGCTCTGGAGAGCCCGGGGGCACCCACTAAGTAGCAGCCAGGTTTGCCACATCGCTAGAGCCCCGTCAGCTCCTGCCCAAGTGCAAATTCTGCCTTGCAAATGGGCTTGACCTCAAGCCTGTGGAAACCTGGGCAAATTCTCCATTGACTCCAGGAACACAGATCTTTAATAGCACCAAGGACATGTCCCAGCAGCAATGGCTTTGGAGCTTCCTTCTCCCAGGAGAGGTTTGGGACTTCTACTGCCTCCCCTAGGACACCCAGCCCAGGAGCACAATTTGGGAGAGCCAGGTTGGAGTGGTTCAACTGCAGGTAGGTTCACACCCACCCTTCCTCTGGCCATGAGCAGATGGTCTAGACCACTAAAACCACATTTTCTGGAATTTGGTCCTCAGATGGAGTCACTTCCTGACAGAGCTCTTTGTGTTTTATCAGGAGGAGCGTAATCTGAAAGAGGGTAATTATTATACTGGAGGGTTTTTAAAAAATCTTTTCTCTTTTCATAGTGTCATTTCAGTTTACTACTCATCTGTGGCTTTTTTACAAGCTGTCTTTCGGGTAAGGCACAGTGAAGTAGTGTTACATTCCATACATGTAGGGGCTTAGCTGCAGTTTCATTGTGTATTCAACCCTATAATTAAGACTCAGATGGAAGACTTTATGCCTTTAAAGCAAAGAAATTCTAGGTTTCTTGGCAAAACATTTGGCTGAGTACATAGAGAGCACCTTAAGTACTTAAATGGTCTCTACGAGAGGAAACCTGATGCCAAAAATTATGTACCTTAAAGGCAGGCTGTTGGGAAAAAGCAAACAAACCAACACTAAAATGCTTGATGTCTTGAAGTACACTCTTCCTGAGTATTATTTTTTTCTTGGAAGATGCTCTGTAAGAGGGATTGTATTCTCAAAAATGACTCGTTGCTGGCACCCAATCGCTATTATGTGTGGCACCCAATCGCTATTATGTGAGCTGCATAAGGCGTGGGAGTCAGCAAAAACTACCCGTCTGGTTTTCAATAAATTATGAGGGACTTGGCCATTGCCTTTAAGCAAATCAATACAGCACTGCTGCGGTGTACCAACAGCCAGGAAAACTCACTGGGAGGAAGACAGCTTCTTTTCCAGGGCATTACCATGCACAGCGTTTGCACCTGGCCCCTTTGAGGGGGAGGATTGATGAAGCAAGGCACAGCAGCTGTGGGACTGTCATATGAGGCTTGTGGCAGATTGAGTTTTCAGGCAAGCATGGGGCATTGACATAGGAGGGTTTTACCCATCTCCTCCAGCCCTAGCATTGCAATGGACACACAGGGGCTGTGTCCCTGCCTGAGGGATGGTGGGGCAGCAGTGCGAGGGAGAAGATGCTCTGCTCTTGCTGGTGGTGTTTTCCTTTCTGGGTGTGCACCCATTGTCTTCCCCTGCCTCCCCTTTCCTCTCCGTGTGCCATCCTGCAGCTTTCATTGCATCCCTTGGGGCCTGCTGATGCGTGAACCAGACCTGCCTGCTGGAAGAAAAGCTTCGGAGATAGAGGTTGGCAAAGCAGCCCTGCAAGCCATTGCTCCATGGGAAGCACAGACCAGTCCATCTTTTATTTTTCATCTTCTGCTGGAAGACAGTGCGGACCAGCACTGCATTTGAAGCTAGAAAGGATAAGTAGAAAGAAGGATATCATCTCTGGACTCAGGATAAGCAGCACAAATCACATCTTGCCATGCACAGAGCACGCTCCTGCTTTTGCAAAAGAGTGCACTTGTGTTGAAACGCCAGTGTGGTGCAATATGGACTAGCAGTGTTAATAATCACCACAGCAGTAATAAAAGGCAGTAAGAATACTAATGCTAGCAGCTCAGGCAGCCCTTTTTCCACCAGTCAATCTCAAAATACTCCAAAAAGGGATCAATAAAATTTTTTACAGATGGGGAAACAGTGACACAGAGCAGTGACCTTGTCACTGTCATCCAGCTGGCTGTGGCACAGCCAGCAGCAGAATTAAATTCACAACTTGTGCTTTTCTCAGCCTAAAACAAACTGAGCTTTGCCATTTTGACTTTACACAGCACCATTCTAAAATTTAGCAGGGAAGGTACATGTATCCTTTACTCACCTCCCCTGTGTTTGGCCCCTATCAAATGCTAAATGGAACAGCAGAACCAGAGCAATAAAGATTTCTATCAATGGGGGAACTCCCACTGCACAAGGAATGTATTTATAAGTAAGTAAGTAAGTAGGATGTATTAGATACCCCTTTTAGGGGTATTTATGCTTCTTTTAAGGAGATGGTCTGTATATCAGATGAGCCAGAATCCTCTGGGATTTGAAAATTACAACAACTCTTATTTTCCTTTCTTTTTTTTCTTTTTTTTTTTTTTTTTTATTATTAGGCATCAGAGTAAATAGATATAAGCCCTACATGGAGCATCTTGTTGGGGCATACATTGTATAAGCTCCAGGGCGCAAATATTTTACACACCCTCCCCTTTGATATTTTTTTTTAATGGAATATGCAAATTGTGCATGTTTCAGCTGGGATTGTCTCTCTTTGATCTAACTGTTCTCCATCCTGGAATTTCTGCAGTGGGGAGAAACTGAACTGAGGGCTGGAGTGAAAGGGATTTTCTCCCTGCACTTTCTCCAGACTTGTTAGGGGCCATCAAACTCAGAATCACAGAATCACAGAATAACCAGGTTGGAAGAGACCCACCGGATCGTTGAGTCCAACCATTCCCACCAATCCCTAAATCATGCTCCTAAGCACCTCGTCTACCCTAACCTTAAACACCTCCAGGGACGGTGACTCAACCACCTCCCTGGGCAGCCTGTTCCAATGCCTAACCACCCTCTCCGCGTAGAACTTTTTCCTAATCTCAAGCCTAAATTTCCCTGGCGGAGCTTGAGGCCATTCCCTCTCGTCCTGTCCCCTGTCACTTGGGAGAAGAGGCCAGCTCCCTCCTCTCCACAACCTCCCTTCAGGTAGCTGTAGAGAGCAATGAGGTCTCCCCTCAGCTACTCACTAATAAGACCTGGGATGGTAGCAACGACTTTGGAATAAAGTGTCTGCAAAGGAAGGGCCAGAGAGCACCATTGCAACCTGCTGCAAAAGATGAGCAGAGGGGCTTGGGTACCTCCCTCTGTGCAAGGATTCGCTCACCCAGGGGATGGTTACATGAAAGAAAGTCATGACTTCCTTTGAATTGCAAAGCCTGTCCTCATCGTGAAGTTGTGGAGACACCTATGGCCGGGTACCACAAGTGTGGTAGACGATTACTCATGTGCAGTAGGATGACAAGCAGAGTGTGGCTCTCCTGCCCAAACAAAGACCCACACCAGACAAGTCCCTGGCAGCACCAACTGTTAGTGTCTCTACTGTTTTTGTCCGGCACCTCTTGACCCTGCAGGGTCTTAAAAACAATGCATGATGCAGACTGTCCAGTGGGAGGACCCTCAGGTGTTCTGCTAAGCAAGTCATAAAAAAATGCTTTTAAAAAATTCACCAAGGGAAAGGCTGGTGTGAGAGCCACCTGCATCCAGCCAGGGGGCCAGGGCAGGCGCTGCTGAAGAGGTCAGCTGAAACAACAAGCGGTGCCTAGGCTACGCTGCCAAAACAGCTCACGCCAGGGCTTGAATTACCGCCTTTGTGCAAACACCTCGCGTGGCTGCCGTGACCAGCTCCCTTTCTTTGATGAAGCAGATAGGGTCGAAAGGAAAACAGAGTAGGGAGAGAAAGCAACACACATATGGCAATATGCATGGATTTGCTGGATGAAGCATACGACTTCTGGGCAGGGAGGAAGTTTTGCCTCTAACTCCAGTGACAGCAGAAGTAGAGCTTGGAGAACTGGAGGAGTGTTTCGGCACATGGGGAAAGGAGCTGCCTACTGCAGACAAATCCATGGCCAGAAAGACCAGTTCCCCTCATGCCAGGCTATGCTGCAGCAAACCAGGCATGATCACGAGGCTGCACGTATTCAGAGTGAACAATGTGAGATGTCTGTAGAAAATTATACTAAAAAAGAGGGAGGGAGGATGTTTTCCTGAATTTGGAAAGTGTTTCTGTTTATTTCTGCTTTCCTGTGGGGGAGAGGGCAACATAATGAGTCATCCCAGCCATATAAAGAGAGTAACTAAGATTTTACCTGAGTGAGAAGAAAGCTTTTTCAAGGCTCATAAATGCTTATTGATTTGTCCTTTTCTATTTGTGTGCCTCTGCATTTCCAGAAGTGTAAGTGGAAATAAAACAACACTGAAAAAAAATAAAAAACTAATAGCAGAGGTCTGACCCCTAGCCCCTTGACAGTGATGAAGCCGCTTGCCTCCAGCGATGGATTTGGTCCATCCGCTGCTGGCAAAAGCAAACCGGCCCCAGTGTGCATAGCTCCTGGCCCAGAGCAGTGCCCCTCTGTGCTCCCAGGTGTCTCTCACCTGCAGATATTCACCTTTTGGGCGAGCCCAGGACACTGCTAGGAGTCACCTGGGGTGTAGCCAAGAGTTTGGCCTGCAGTGTGTTGGGGCTTATCAATGGACTCTTGTTCAGCTTGGGATTCCTGAGCTCCTTAGTCATGTCTTTGCAGGTAACTATAAATCACCTTCTGCAGAGCCTCAGGTTTTGCAATACTTGGCCCTTTGCAGTTCTACCTCTCCTGCAAATAACAGGAGGGGCCATTTTTTCTCTTGAGCCAAGCTTTCAAGTTATGGACTCTGGGTTCACAAAGAATTGGTTGGGCTGATTCTGCTTCCTTGCCAAAGTTATTCAATTCCATTAAAAGCAGATAGAAACACATTAAGTTCCTCTATGCTCTTGTTTTTCCATGTAAGGAATAGCTGCCACTAGGCTGGAAAATTTGCAGAAGTATCCATAAAAGCATCTCTAAATGGGATCGGGAAAAAGATTAGGAAGGGATCACTTACCTGGTAGAGTTTACATCTTTGATCTAGGACCTCTGCTAGAGAGTGGCCTTTCCCCACAGGTGAACTCAATGTTGTTGAAACCCTCCCAGTGTTGCTTTGGTGGTGAGCACCTGGGCAGAAGCAGGTGACTTCTGGAGTCCATGCTCTACCCTATCAAATCTCATCCATCTCTACAGGTGATGGAGTCTCAGAGGACAAACCCTGCACCAACACTTTTCACTGTATTTCACTCTGTGCAGCTTCACGGTGCAGCAACTTGCCTGGGAGCACAGGTACAGGGACGCACCTGCATGGCTAAATGCGGGTGCTGAGGTGGCCTTGGCTGACAGCTTAAGAGTGCTGTGCCCATGGCAGGGTCCTGCATGGGACAGGGGGCCCTGCCACCTGTCCAGAATGTGCTTTGGGACTATGGGAATGTGCTGCCTGGGGAGCCAAATCTGAGCTGATTTTCCCCAGCCGTGGTGCTCCCCAACCTTGAGTGCCAGCAATGCCAGCACAGGAACACTTGGCCAGGTTTGCAGCCCATACATTGCTGTATAGGACTGTGCATCCTCTGTGGAGTCTGGCTCTGGGGTAGCTCATGCAATGGCAAATTACACCCATACCCCCAGCCCTGAGCTCATTAGAACAGAACAAGTGCATTGCAGACCCTAACATTTACTGCCTCATTCTTCAAATAAACTATTTCCCTTTCTAGGAAGCAGCTAAAATCATGGGAAAAAAAGCCCCATGCTATTGCAGCAAACTATCAGTCATATCTCTGTCTCATGGCTGGTCAGTTCTGACCATGAAAGCAGCTGCTGCATCAGCTACCGAGGCTTCTCAGGGTTGGAGTTCTTTATTTTTTTTTATTACACAAATAGATTTAACTTTTCGACTTTTCAGGTTCACTCACCCTCTCATTGGTTTCTTTCCCTCTCTCTTAGCTTGCTTAATAAGTATGACAAAGAGGACAGGCTACTTGCTCTGCCACAGCAGCATTAATGCAGCGTGTACCCACACCAGCCAGGGTCAGGTTTCTGCTGCTCGGGAATTTGACAGATGGGAACGCTGGGATTCTTTCCATGGCCCTCCTGCCTTCCAGGCCCCCAGGATAGCAGAATGTTATCGGGGGCATACCCCAGCACAGTCACCAGCATGGGAAAGAGAGGACCTATGGTGAAGGCTGGGGGAAGGGAGAGATGGTAGAGTCATTATTTTAATGAAACTCTTGAAGATGAGACTGGGAAGGCAGTACATTCATAATTGTATTTCCAATAAGATCAGTTTCTCTTCTTTAAAGTGATTTTATTTTCACTGTCATGACCCAATTAATTTAAAAATTCAGAAAGAAGGTCCCCTCACCTCCATCCCCAAACTGATGCTGGTATTTCTCCTCCTTTGTTTTCTCTACACCAAGTCAGGAGAATTTCTCTGTACCAAGGGAGTCTGAGGGAGATTATCAGACACTGGGGTTTGCTCAGACTCCCTCACTCAGTGGGAATGAAACTCTGTTTACAAGTTGACATTCTTCTGCTTGAACATCATGCTGCTGCCCCCGAGCCAGTGGTGCTTCTAGGTACCCAGTTTTATAGACGTGGAGGCTGGTCCAGGTGATCAAACCCTTCCCCTGTTCATGCTGGGGACTTTGCTTTCAGATTAGTCCCATTTGTTCCAGATGCCCCATAGGTGCCAGCATAGTACAGGAAAGGAGGATAGGGAATATCATAACCTGGTCTGGTGGGTAGAGTGATGTATATCTGATTTCCTTTATCTCTGTTGTCTGTGAGAGCTAGGGTCTTCAGGTGATAGGGACAGAAAAACCTGGACTAGGAAGAGCAAAAATGCACATTAGGTCACTGAAAAGAGGAGCAACTGAGAAAGTGTCACAGACAAAGCTCAAAAAGAACAAAAAAAGACAACTCATTTAAACAGGTTTGTATTCAGGAAACAAAGCACCAGTGTTGGTTTTCTGTCTTGTATGTCTCTCTGTCTTCCTCATACATGAAGCAGGGTGCACAGGCTGAGGATTTGGGGATTTCAAGATCAAGGTTCAGTCCCTGCTGGTGTCAGTGCAGGTGAGGCCACCCTGAAAGTTGGGCTGAAACCTGCACTCAGCCTTCAGCCCTGGTGCCTGCCCAGCTCCTCACATCACCTCCCCCATTCATTGGCATTGTGGCATGATATTTTCCAAGTTTGGCTCCAATCCTTTCTATATGGGAAAAGAACTGGGCTTCTTTGTCTGCAGGAGTCATCTTTCCTCTCTTACCTTCTGGATTTCATGCCAGATTGAGGAGATGTTGTTTCAGCAAGAGCTGTTTGTACCTTTAAAAAAATAGTCATCTTAATTTTAGAATATAAAACATTGCAAAAGTCGAAGATGGTTGTATTTTGCAATTATGGCAAAGCTGGCTGGAGAAGACTCATAAAATGGTATTTTACTAGAAATGATTGCTGGAATATGAAAATGTAGATGTGGCAGATATTGTGGAGTTTTGGGGACTGTTCCGCTTCCTCTGCTGTTGCATCCAATGGAGGAAATGTTAAATAGGAACACATTACTTAATGCCATGCAAAATCAGTGTGTACCTGCGACACTCAGTTAGTTACAGCAGAGTAAACACAGTGAGATCCAGTTGCTGTGCCCGTGTGCACCATTTGCAACCCTCATTTCATCTCTTAACACTGCCCCACTCAGCGATAAAGTTGAATACTCTGTTGACTTGAATCCTGTGTTCAGTTCTGGGCCCCTCACCACAAGAAGGATGTTGAGGCTCTGGAGCGAGTCCAGAGAAGAGCAACGAAGCTGGTGAAGGGGCTAGAGAACAGGCCTTATGAGGAGCGGCTGAGAGAGCTGGGGGTATTCAGCCTGGAGAAGAGGAGGCTGAGGGGAGACCTCGTTGCTCTCTACAACTACCTGAAAGGAGGTTGTGGAGAGGAGGGTGCTGGCCTCTTCTCCCAAGTGACAGGGGACAGGATGAGAGGGAATGGCCTCAAGCTCCGCCAGGGGAGATTTAGGCTGGACATTAGGAAAACATTTTTCATGGAAAGGGTCATTGGGCACTGGCAGAGGCTGCCCAGGGAGGTGGTTGATTCACCTTCCCTGGAGGTGTTTAAAGGAAGGGTAGATGAGGAGCTGAGAGGCATGGTTTAGTGTTTGATAGGAATGGTTGGACTTGATGATCCAATGGGTCTTTTCCAACCTGGTGATTCTATGAAAGTGGTTAAATATGAGACTTAGACATAACCATACTGGTGAAGTTGATTTTTGTCTCAGCTGAGGCACCCCTAGTGTTCTGGCAGCTGTAGGACCAGAGCATATAGGAGCGAGACTTGCGATGCTCCTGGGTGCTTGGAAGGGCTGTTTCAGCCCCAGCGCACTTCGGCCAGGAGAGCAGGGAGGAGAACGAGGTTATGTGCCAGGCTTTGACATCCTCCGTGCCCACTTGGGGCGGCAGGGGGGAGGTGGTGTGCCACAGAGGGGCTGAGGACTGCCTAGGGTCTTTGGACAGTGGTTGGTGATGGACAGCTGGCAGGCAGGGAAATCACTGTGGGGCATGGCAAGCCTCCCCTGGGCTCTGGGAAGGAGAGGCATAGTGTAACGCGAAACATCAGGCAGGTGTATAGCTTGACTTTATCCCTTCATGAGGCCACTTTGTGGTTTCTGTCAATCCTGGATGACAGGATATGTAGATGGAAGCCAGCATTTGCTCTGTGTCTCAGTTTGCTCAGGCCAGCCATGTAGGTTGGCTTAAAGCACCATGAGAACAGGGACAGAGACAGCTACCGCACCAAAATATGTCACTGCTGCCTGACGCAATGCAGGCAAGAGACAAGGGGACTTAAGACAGCTCATGAAAAAAATGCCATTAGACTCTCCTTTAAACTTTGCCTTCAGGCTTTCCAACTTAAAAATAACACACACTGTTGGCCATTTATGTTTAGCTCACAGGGGGCTTTCTTTCCTGCAGGAATGTGAGGATTAGATGGTCTTCTCTGCTTCTGCGGTGACTCCACCAGCTCTCTGCGAAGTGATCATGTTCTCTCCTAAAGCCTGGGCTGGATTGGCAGCAGCGGTGCAACAGCAGATGGATGAATGAGATTCCAGCACAACAGATTCCCATCCAGGCAGGAAAGAGAGGATCATTCTGCAGGGCAAGCTCTGTGGTGGGCTGGAGTAGAATCATCAAGCCAAACAAGGACTCCAAGAAAAATGTAGGTGGAGTTCAGCTCCGTTTTACAGATAACAAAACCTACTGGTTGCAGTGACCTAATTTCTGAGTGTCAGATCCATCTGCCTGGCTGAAATTGGTGACAAGTTGCCTGCAGGTTTTAAGGAGTAAAGTGACTGTGAATGACAGCAGGAAGTAGCTGCAGAGGGTTGGTCATCAAGAAAGTGTTAGAAGGGCAGGTGCTTAGCAGGATGCGACAAAATCGTCAGAGTTGAGAAGTGTAACACAGAGTGAAAGTTGATGCTAGCACCGGGGACACATCTGGGGAATGCTGTGGGTTTTAAAACCTGAGTTTGCTCTCAGAGCTGACTTTGAGCTCCCAGTAATATGCCAACATAGAGTCTGGGATAAAACAAGCTACAGGTCCAGTGTTGACTCACATCCAGTTTTTCCACAGGATAGACACCTGAATCTGAAAGATGCAGCCTCTAGCCTCATTCTAGACAGCCACTTGCTCCTTGATTGAAAGGCAAAAGCGTGCAGTCCTGAGGCACAATCTCTCAGTCTGACAAGACAGATCAACTGAAAGCAATCTCCTCCCGGCCCACAGAGAAGAGACTGCCCAAAGTAAGCAGCTCATTTCTGGGAATCCTGGGCAGAAGTTGGCATGTACACAAGTGGTGGAACAAGGTCTCAGACTCCGCTGCCAAGTATCTTACCTGCTGCTAGCACCTCCTGGTCTCTCTGATGTGTACCTTGGGGTCTGGAGACCTGTCATGAGCCAGGATGTTTTTAAAACAGAAAGGTGTTTCTTGAGCTCACTGTGTACAGTTCTTTTTATTTATTTATTTATTTATTTTTTAACAGTTGTAATTAAACAGCATTTTTGGCCAAGTAACAATTTGGGATGGTGGGGAAGATAGAAATAAAACAAGTTTACTATAAGAGGACTACTATTAACATCCACACAACCTGAAAACAGGTTTACTTGCGAAAGTAAACCTGAGATGCAGAATCTGGATCACAGCAGAAGACAACATTGGCACAGGTAGAGAGATTCACATCATCATCTCTCAGGGGATATATCGGTGATAGAGCAGTATACCAAAGCAAGTCTGCTATGTTTGGGGACTGTCTTGCAGATACAGGGAGTGCACTCTTGTTAGAAGGAACTTCCCTAGCAGGGACAGTGATGTTGGATTAGATGCTGTCTTCTGGGTTGGGTATTGCTGAGCTTTCTGTAGGCAGTACCAGCCCTTTTTCCTCCTGAGAAGCAGTCCTGCCAGACAGACAGAGGGATGTGGCAGCAAACAATGCTAAGCTCTTGTCTGTGCACTTCAGGATATGATTCACAGAGTTGCTGGGCTTCCCCAGAGCTGGGAAAGTGAATTCAGCTGAGAAAATGTAATACCACCCCATCCATGAGAACACCTTAGGAAGCCTGAATGGCGTGTTGCCTGTCAGAGGCTTTTGAGATTGCCATGACTTTCCCCTTCAGACCATCTCAGGCTTTCCTAGCGCCTTCTTCTTTGGTCATTTCATTTGTTTTAAGGTCTAGCTGAAATAATTCTGCACTTGGGTAATAGCCAATTCCAGACCATTGGATTACATTGAGATAGGCAGTCTTCCTCCAAAGCTGCCTCAGCCTTCTATGGCCTTTAGAGAGCAATTTGTTATTCTAAGTCTAGGACACCAGGAGCAGTGGTCCTCAAAATATGCTTGTAGAGAAGGAACATTTGTAAAGGTGAACCTGAGGTAAGAGGAACACAAATTTCATCGGCAAATGCCAGACTGAAAAAATGTTTGGTGGTGAAATAAAGATTGGCAGACTGTCTTGTGATAGCTAGTTTGAGACATACAAGGGCTAGTGGTGATTCATGCCAATTTAATAATGTTGGAAATAATTTGAAATAAATTAGTAGTAGAAAAGAGAATAATAATTAATAAAAAGATAAGAGATATTACTAATATTTCTTGTCCTGTTTGAGAAAAAAAAATTTCTTGTGAAAATTGGACTCTCCAGCCAAGTGAGAATGTGTAATTGTAATTCATGTGGAGAAGAAACTGTTGGTTGTCATCATTAGTGATAATATATTAGTACTGGATGTCTGGATGTTCTGATTAGGGCTCTCTGTGGTCAAGTAAACATGCCTGCAAGGCTTAGCCATAGTCTCTCCCTCTTAGAGAGCACCTAATTACATCTAGAGAGACCTATTGCACCTTTAACCATGATAAATTATCATTGCTATTCTTCTGACACTAGGGCTGCCTATCTGCTGAGCAGTGGCAGAATTCAGAAGACTTGGTAGCTAGTTCCTTAGTAAAGTAGAAATCCCTACTACTGTCTGAGTCTCTCATTAATGTGTTTTGTTTCTATACATCTTCTCATCTTGTGGATCTGAGCTGACCAAATGACACATGTTTTTCCTTTTTTCTGACCTCCAAGCCCATTTCCAAGAGGCAGTTCCCAGAAAGCAAAACATCAGGGGATTGTTTATTACAACCATTGACCCGAGTCTCAGGATGACAGGGGGTAGCTCACTCAGCAGACCTTCACAGGACTGAGCACCCCATGGAGATGAATGAAAAAGCCTGTGTTCAGCCACTGCATCTCAGGACAACTGTGGAGCAAGGGAGAGAGATTGTCTCTGTCTCAAGTGTTCATTGCAGAAACTAGTTTGAAGAACAGCAAAGACTCCTGGTGATCCCTCTGTATTTAGGCAAATTAACTCTTATTGGGGAAAAAAAGAACTTCAGGGTAATTTTTCTGATGGCCTTTCTGATTTGCAGGTACAGAGTTTTATCCTGTGGTATCTATTAAATTGTTTCTTGAAAGCTATTGGGGGTGGCACTGTTCAGGCAGGTCATGAAGCGTTCAGAGAAGAAAACTGGCTCTCTGGATGCAAATGAACCCTGTGAGATAGCTGGAAAGCTCTTTCTTGTGGGTTTTGCTAAATACCGTGGTAGAATAGGCCATTATTTGCTCCTTTGTGCTGAATGCACACCCAGGCATGACCTTACACTGTTTGTCCAGACTACAGTTTGGGCACTAAAATTAAATGCATGCAGACACACTGAGCTTGCAAAAACAAGGGGTTCAGAAACCACTTTCAGCTGTATGCCAAGTCACAGAGCTATGGGCCTTGCTTGGGCTGCATTTGCCCTTGTTTTCCACTGGCATAGTCCTGGTGACTTCACTACCATATAAGCAGGGTAAGGATCACATGGTAAGAGCCTGTGGGCTTACAGCAGGACTTGAATATATGCTCGTGTTTCCATAGGTCTGCTTCTAAAATCAGATGCATTTCCTTCAAGCAACTGTGTAGAAGAGATAGGAGAGAGACATCCTGAGAGGACTTGGAGCATTTTGTTCTGGGACAGCAGCTGAGCAAACTATAAAGCAGCAGAAAGTCCCCAGCTCTCTTTAATGGAAAGTGATGATCCTTCGAAGGCAAGGGAAATCAGGCAGGGAAAACCCATGTAAGCACATGGTCTACCCCAAAATGACAATACCAGCCTGTCAACAATATGCTTAACGTTGAGTACAAGGATTGCCCATGTCAGTGTCCATGCAGATGAAGAGTGCCGCGAAAAATTCTCACTGAGAGTTCTTCAGGCTTGCTTGTCCTGAGACAGTAAGGGGCTGCAATAACACAGATTGAGCCAGTATATCAGCCAGGTTCTTCTCTTGCAGTCAAGCCAACAAAGCCCAGATCACACACACAATGCTTCAGAGAGCTCTGTGCACATTTCCACTTGACAAGATGGTCAGGCCATGGTGATTTTGGGGCATGATGGACCTCCACGGTGAAGCAGTCGCAGCGTTCGTGGTGGAGCTGGGAAGAGCTGGGGAGATGAAGAACATTTCCATTGCTGTGAGCCTCAGCTCCCCTCTAACACTCAATTGCAAATTGCACCTATGAAGAGAGAGAGATTGTTTCTCTGTGGTCTTAGTTGGGGTTTTTTTGTCATATTTTCAGTGTTGGTTCACATCCTGTTCTCTTTTCACTGTACCTTTGAACTTCCTTCTCCCTGTCCCTTAAGCCTGATGCAGTGAGGATGCTCTGCCCATCCTATTTTCTTAGGAAATCTTCCTGCCTCAAGCCCCTGAAACAGCTTTTTGCACAGGATGAGGGTACAGTGATGTTTATTTGCTACAGGGCACCAGGGCTTGCAGCTCTGTATTTGCTCCTGCTTGCCTGTGCATTCCCGCCAGGGATAACAGTATTGTCTCAAGGAGTGGCAGGCATAGGTATGGGATCAGGAAACTTGTTTGGTCATGCCATAATCGCAGCAGGAACTCTCTTATCTGCTGTTTTTGTGCAGTGCTACAATGCAGCTTTCCTAATGCAGCGGTCCCTCTCAGACCTGGCCAGGATCAGGTATTCTGGCACATCACTGCTACCCAGAAATCGTCCAGACTGTCCTTTTTGCACTGAGGAACATATTCGGCTTCCTCAGGGATCCCGTATAAGCATGGAGGGAGATGAAAGAGCGCAGGGGGTAACTAGTGCATCAGTGGCAGCATTCCTCACAGCTGGCTGCTGCTCGGAGGCTGGGGTAACATTTCCCTTGCAAGCACTGCTGCATACAGATGCTGTACCTGGCCATGTTGTAAACCATGGGGGTTTTGACAACACATGCATCCCTACAGAGACCATCAGGGCCTCCAGGCATCAAGCACTTTACTCTAGAAAGCAACTATCAGCCAGGAGGTGCCTGTGTTGCCTTAACCCTGCTACAGCCAGCTTTCCTATGCTCACGTTATCTGCTTATGAGTGAGTTTTGGGAGGACTTAGCTAAGGGTTTGGGCAGTTTAAGGGATCCAAAACAAGATACAAACTTCAGCACAGCATTTATCACCCCTCCAAAGCCCAGCTGGGGCTGCCTGCCTGGTTTCTGACCAGGAGTGAAGGCAAGTGCCAGGTCTGCTCTGTGCTGCAGCCCTTTGCACAGAGGGTGGCCTGTTTCAGGCAGCAGCAACCACGAGCAGCTAATTAACCCTGACCTTATTTGTAATAATTGCTATGCAAAACAGATGCACATTGGGCTGGTTAATGCATGCCTTGCTCTGCAGTTGGCTGTCTCCTGGTGCTCCCAGAGAGGCAAGTTTCAGTGGTGGTTCTCCTCTGGACCTCTGCTCTGGATGGGGTTCTTCCATATGGAATAGCTCGGTAAAAATTCACACCCCAAGATATGCCTTATGCCTCCCTGCCATTATATGTGTGTGACATGATGAGGCAAGAAAATTAATCAGAAGTGGGGATTTCTCATGGCATTTGAGCAGAAGGAGGGACAGGGACGCTCAGTTCAGGCTCATTTCTGCACTGTCTGTTCAGAGAAAGAGTCTCCAGAATTTTCCAAGCCTGTTGATAAAAAGCTGGTGAACTTAACAGCCAGATTTCAGTGTTTTGTCTCACTCAGACAGTGCTCAATGTGAAAATACTGCCCAAAAATTTACTCAGGCAGTGCTCAATGTGAAAATACTGCCCAAAAATTTACGGGTGATACAGCAGTCAGAAGCCTTGGGAAGCTTTGAGATGGGTGTAAGTGTGGGCAATTCAACCCATGGCTGTTGCTGCCAGAGCACCAATTCTCTTTTTCTCACTTTGGTGCCCTTGGGGCTGCTGTAGCTGACTGCATCTTTACTGACCTCCCCCAAATCCAAGAATAAACAGAGATTTTCCATGATGTGAATACTGCTGTGATTTACTGCAGAATAATCTACTGAAAGGGAATGGAGGAACTAGGCTGGATGGGGGTGTGTGTGTCACAGTGTCCAGGGTAGGTGCTGAATACAAATGCGACAAAAGACTCCAGTCCAGAGCCAGATCATTAAAAGAGTGCAGATGCAAGATGTTAATCTTAGGTTTGGCAAAGAGAGATGCTGACTTCAGTTTTGGGCTGTGGAATTGAACTCAGTGCAATTAAAATATTGTAGACAAATGGGCAATGATTGTCTTGGAAAGTAAAGAACAATTGCCTATTTGCTTTTCTCCCAATTTGCTATAAGGAGCATTAGCAGCTGAGCATCATCTCATGGGTTTATCCTGCATGTGAGGCACTGCCAGCATCTACAGGGCCTTCTAGTATATTATTTTACAATAAATCACAGATCTTCCTCCAATGGAAATGTTTGTTCTTGGATTTATCAGGGGCACCTTGGGGGCTGGAGGGGCCAGGACTGAATGTGTTTGCACATCCCCTCCCCTCATAGGATTGAATCCTTGTCAGCCTGGTGATGGATGCACTGCTGAGCCAGTGTATCTGATAACCACAATCATTAACTAAATTGTTGGAGCGTCAGGGGTCGGAAGGCCAAACCCCATTCCTGCTCCCGGTTTTACAAGGTTCCTTTGTTGCATTGTGTGCAAGTGCAAGTCGTGTACTCAGTGAAGGCCACTGCAGAGCCCTGCAATCGCATCTGAACCACGCAGGGACATGGTGAGCACGGGACAAGCACAGGGATATGGAGAATATCCTGAGGCTTGGGTCACTCGGCCACCAGATCTACCATATATTTGGAAATGAATGCAGGATTTCCCCATGCTTACAGCTTCATTTGAGAAAGGTGTTTGCCTTTCCTCTCCGCAGAAGGGGATAGAGCACTGCAGTTCCACTGGCTTCTTCCACCCACCTTCCTCACTGCCCTCCCCCTCCTGCTTCTCCGGGAAAGGCCATTTATGGGATGCAGCCTCTCTCCTCTCTCCATCAGGGCCTCCCTGCAATTTCTAGCTGTCACACACAATGCCCAGCAACTTTTCTGGAAAATTAGCCTCCGTTTACTTATGCCAGATGCACAAATGCGTGTGAATCCTAGGGAAGGAGCTACTTTCCCAGGCATATGTCTCCAAGTGTTAAAAAAATAATCAGCTGCAAGCAGGGATGCTCGTATTCATCCTGGAGGGCAAATTGCAGTAGAAAGACAGGGATGTTCCTATCCTTAGCTCTTTACTAAGAGCCTGTTGCTTAAGAGACTGTTGAACCAGATTCAATGCACCAATGAGGCATCTAAGAGGGGATTTAGGGACTTAAAATTTGCCTGGGGGCACCAATACAGTGATTTCTGACAGGTTATCAGGGTGCCAAAAATGAGGGAAGAAGCCATAAACTCACGTTGGGTGAGAGAAGAGGGAACAAAAATGGCAGCAGGAGGTTCAAATGGCCCCAAGACAGGGAGAAAACCCCCCAGGACGAAATTCCTGAGCAGAGACATGTGCTGCCTAGAAGCTTTGGGAAATACACTGGGAAGAGTATAGAAGGAAAATGTGGGATAGTAAATACATCCAAAAATATTTTTGCTCATTCTTCGGTGTCACAAGAAGGCATTCTTGCAATAGCTTATTTAGGCAGCTGCTTGCAAATATTCAGGTTAAGTCCTTTCTTGCCAGGAAAAAATCAACAACAACAAAAAAACCCAAAAAAACAGAATAAGAAAAGAAAAAAAATATTTTTTTAAAATATTGAAACTTTACAAGGGAACACAAAGCTTTCAACCAAAAATGACTTTGCAAAAACATACTCTGCCAGTTTTCTGCCAAGGTCAAGATGTTCTCCTGGTCTTTTCCAAGAGGCTCTTTTCTTTCTTTCCTTTTTTTTTTTTTTGAAACAAGATTTCATTAATTTTTAATGCCTATTCTATTACAAAGAGAAGTGCAATCCAGAAAAGACTGAGCATAGAATGAGGATCATTGATTTTATTGAAGGAGAATGCTCTTCTGACATCTGAAGTCTCATTTGTTCTTCTGGAAGGAGATTTCAAGCATTTATTGTTTTATTTACATTTTGGTTTAGAACCAATATTTAAAACTTAGATAAGTTTCAAAATCACATGAATTCCTTTCCCCTCCAACCCAGGAAATTTTTATCCTCTGTGGCTTTACTCATATCCACTGCAGATCTGTGAAATGTGTCATCACCAGTGTCACTGCCAGGTGAAGAGATGAGGAGCTGCAAAGCTGGCAGAAAGCCACTTGCGCACCATGGGGACTGGGAGAAGCCTATGAGAAATCAACACCTGCAAAGGTGGGCATTCTTATATCATAGAAGCATAGAATCATAGAATCACCAGGTTGGAAAAGACCCATCGGATCATCAAGTCCAACCATTCCTATCAAACACTAATCCATGCCCCTCAGCACCGTATCCACCCATCCCTTAAACACCTCCAGGGAAGGTGAATCAACCACCTCCCTGGGTAGTCTCTGCCAGTGCCCAATGACCCTTTCTGTGAAAAATGTTTTCCTAATGTCCAGCCTGAACCTCCCCTGGTGAAGCTTGAGGCCATTCCCTCTTGTCTTGTCCCCTGTCACTTGGGAGAAGAGGCCAGCACCCTCCTCTCCACAACCTCCTCTCAGGTAGTTGTAGAAAGCAATGAGGTCTCCCCTCAGCCTCCTCTTCTCAAGGCTGAAAAAGCAGAATATTCAGAGGTGTTATTCTTCAGCTGCTCAGGGCATGATTCCATTCCTAGAGCTGTCAAAGGGGCACTGGGAGGCCCTCACTGCAGACTGCCCAGTGTGCTGACACAGTTGTAAGGAAGGAGTCTCTTTGCAGAGCAGATAAACAGCCGCAGGACCAGTGCAGGCATGCAGTGGAGATCAGATTAGAGGAGATCCAAATTCCTGGGCTGTGGAGCACTTGCCAAACAGGTTCTCTCACCTGCACCACCAAAATTTGAGGGCTTATGTGGACATGGTGGCTGCACACCACAATGTTTGTGGAAAACAAAGATACAGAGCCACTGCCCATGCCAGAGGCTGGTCCCACACCAGCAGCGCTGAGGTGGGCTGATGGGCATGCTCTGTGGTCAAAAGCAGACTGGGTGTCCCTTTCCCATGACTGGCTCTTGACCCAAACACAAGCCTGAACCCAAGAAGTAAGCCTGGGAGTGTCTCTATGTATGGGTAGAAACCAAGCAGGTGCTCCCAGAAGGTCTCGCTGGCTCCCCATGAAGTAACTCATCTTCTGGATACATGGAGGGAAGGCAGAAGGAAGAAGCTGCACTAAAGACTGGCCACACGTAATAAGGTTTTTGTACATTTTCCTCTCCTATGACATTCTCCCTCTCAGTTGAGCTCCTGCACAAAGGATTTTGGCTGGCTTACTCACAGGAGGTTTCACAGCTGGATGGTGTCCCAGTCCCATTGCAGATGCGTGGGCTCAAAATCCTCCGCACTTGACACCCAATTTGGGAAACCACCTTAAGGTCCCTTTGGAAATTTGGCACCTCAGGGTTTCAAACTTGTAGATGACTCGAAGATGCACAAAATCTGCTGCCATGAACTTGGTTTCTGAGACAACCACACACTTCACCCCTGAGACAAGAGCTGATTGATGTCACCTAGGCCATTGCTGGAGCATTTGTTGAGTCACTGCACTCCTCTGCCTGAGATGGACCTTTTCTCTAAGTTATTAGTCATAAGAAAGACAGGTTTCTCACGTTTGCAAGCCATGGGCTGCTCCGTGACCTTCGATTAGCTTTGCAGGAGAAGGCCACATCACTCCAATTTCTGTTCAGATTAAAAGCAACAAATATTAAGTGTTCCTTCCTCTGAAGACTGAATGATTTATAGGAGGGTAGCAGAAAGGTGTGAGCGTCCCTGTACTTTAAAACCTTAAAGGAGAAATTATTTGGGAACAAAATAGACCCCATACTGTGACCCATTTAGTGATGTTGTTGTGTGGGCTGGTGGATGAAATGGTGAATTGCCCATTTCTGGAGTCATCCAGCTGTGGGCAAAGGATTCTTTAATTGTCAGCTGAGACACAATACTGTGCAGAGAGCAAGAAAATACTTCCTTCCAACCAAACTGATAATTCCCAGCAACGAAATTTTTTGGTGTATGTGAGCTAAGTCCCTGTGAATTCCTTGGAATTGTTGATTACAGGCCTGGGTTTTTCTTGGCAGGTTGTGGGCAGGGACTTTCGTTGGGGTTTTCTTTTGCTTGCTGTCAGAGTTTCAGGTGAATTCTGGTAGGAAATACAGGCTGTGGTGTAAGTTTCTGTCCCCTGATGAACTGAATCAAGCTCTGCAAAGGATCTGCATTTAGAGAGGACTATCTGTGGCAGGAAGGATAATTCAGTGTGGATCTATAGTTATGCCCAGGAGAGAGAAATGGGGGATGAACTGAGCTGCTAGGGGCCCACATGGAAGAATAAAAAGAGAGAAAGAATAAAATAGTAACAATAATGCAGTGAGCTTATTTTCTCAGGCAGTCCCGCACGTTTCTACGAAGTTGCTGTGTGCCAGAATTTTGAATCATGGTTTGAAGGTGAAACAAATATTACCATAGCTCAAGTGAGAATTTTGTTACATCTGGCTCTAATACGTTATCACGCTCTTGCTTCAGGATGTCTCCATGAAGTCAGCAAAGCCCAACAGGTTAATATCAAGCAAGCCTCAATGGGGCCTGAAGTCTCTGAGGTTCATTTCTGATCTGTGAGAAAATAAGCCCAGCTCAGAGAAGGAGCTGCAGCCAGAAAGTGATTCCTGTGGACAGAAGGACACTTCCAGAAGCATGGCCCACAGTACAGCTCCTATGTGCTCTTTGTCTGGTTTCTTAACCTCCTGAAACAGTTTTCCAAAACCTGGACACAGACCGGGGTCCCAGGAGCCCTTTCATCTCTGATTTTTCTGTCCTAATGGAGTATCAGGTCAGGCATCAGCTAGGTATGATGCAAGTGGGCTTTTTTCCCTCTCCCTGGTACAAACCACAGGTCTCCTGGCTCTTCTCCACCCAAGGCAAAACCAAGGGCATGGTGGGGTAAGTGCAGACCTTGGGATTTGTCCTGGGATGGAGGGAAGGTGAACAACCATCAGCTCTGCACACCACAGGTTGTATGCAGAGGAAGGGGAGGCATCTCTTTAGTGCTGAGCCAAAAAAACATGTTGTGGAAAGGAAAACTCTCCAGTGAGCAGCTCTGACAGTCAGTGTCATGTCCTTAACCTCCTTGCCTCAGCCTTCTCCCAGAGCTTTGGGACCTAAAAACATTGCCATAACCTGGCATGAATGGTCCTGATTTTAGAGAGTGACTCATTTTTCCTCTGATGTTTGGGTGCTATTGGTGTTTTTCACGTTTCCTTTTTTTAAGGGCATTTGAAAAGCCCCTGTGTTAACAGCAAGAGCCAGCTCCTCTTTCAGTGCTTGAGTCAATACCCCTCCTTGAGCACCTAATGGAATCAGAACACCCCTGACCACTTGTCACAACACTATGACCGGACCTGTCCCAGCTTGCCAGGGATCTCATCCAGGATACCAACCCCCAAGCTGTTTCTCTGCCCCCATGTTGTGTTTTCAATACCTTTATCAAATTATGCCAGCTCTGAAGAGCAACTGGGTATTTTGTCAGGCTTCACATCATTAAGGGGCCGTTTTTCCATCTGTTGTTTTTTCTTTATTCGTTTCCTCCTGCTGATTCAATCTGCTGTAGAAATGTTATATGGGGGCTTCTGGAGGAGCTGCACACTTGAGCAAGGGTCAGCTGTGACCCCCACCTTCCTGCAGAAAACATCAGCTCCTTGTTTGGTGATGGCCACCCCCATGGAGGTGCTCTCCAAGGACCTGCTTCCAGGAGGATCTCAGCTGCAAAGAAGTCTTTGGTTAAACTCATCCCAAAGTGCTTGGTTTGGTCACAGGCCCTTTCCAGAGCCTGAGAAAAAATTAAACATCAGTTTTGGAAATTACTTGTGGGAGACTAGGTTTCCAACACTGATACCTAGGAATATACGTTATCCGTCATGAACATGAGAGGCACAGCAGCAATATGAGGACAGGGCAGGAGGGCAAACCTTAGAGGCAGTCTCTTATGGAACTGAGTCCCTCCTTAATTTCAGCAAAGAGGACACTGAGACAAACTGAAATACATGCTTGGAAGAGGTGAAAATATTCAGCTCTAGTGGGATCTTTAACACTTCTGAAGGCCTAGGTGGTTTGAGAGTTAAGGACAAGCATACTTGAGCTGGAAGGAAAGCACAAGACTGAACAATGATGGTGATTGGTTATTGGGACAGAGAGGAGGAGGCACTAATCTCCTGGTATCTTCAGAGAAATATGGGCTTTAATGAAACAGGTTACCGAGCCTGAGTGATTGAACTCAATGATCTGGGTAAATCCAGATTTAGCAGTTCCTTCTGGCCATAAAGGCTGTGACCTGCTGGTTCTCACAGTTATCAGTGGGAAAGGGCAGAAGTTGGTAAACTCAGACATAAATGTTGTGTGCTATATTTATACAAACCAGTGCACTTTTCTCCTTGTAGGGGAGGATCCCTGTCCCTGTGCAGCAGCAGTCACTCATCAAAGGGTGGCAGTAGGTCTGGGATGAGGGTATACCTCCCAGGAGGGCAGCTGGAAGCTGTCCATAGCTGTTCCAGGGTGGTAGTGATACTTGTGCCTCAGACCAACTTCTCTGCTCCCAAGGAAGCTCAGAGGCAGAGAGTGAGGGTTTTGTGGACCCAGAAAAGCACCCCTAAGAAGCATTGGCAGCATCCTGCAGTGCCCAGACAGGAGCATAACACAAAGAGATGTGCTGTTTCTGAAGATGTCAGGTAATCAGAACCACATTGCTGTGACCAGGTCTGATGATGGTCTGCTTCATCCTACATTCATGTAACTGCAATTCTCTGAACATCCAGAGACCTCCAAGCTTTATCAGCCAACAATATTAGCCCTAGCCCACCAACCCTCACAAAAACAAAAAAACCAAACAGGTTAAATCAGTACAAGAAATATAAGCTTTGTAACTCCCCAAACCCAGTTTGATTCCAGGGTGTTGCTCTTGCAAGATGGAGGACAATTTTCAGCTTTAGCCTGGAAGACAACTTCACCTCCTGTGCAGAAACCCCTGGCACCAGCTCTTCGTACCCCCTCAGGGCGTGCACACAGGTAACCAGAAATTCTACCCTGAGCCTGAAGCTGATCTTGGGCACTAGATTTTTTTGTAACACTCATAATAGTATGCAGGCCTGCTATGAAAGGACCCTGAACACTGAAAGTAACACAGGGAGAGGCATGAAACCCATCTGGGAGAGTAACCAGAGCACCAGCATCACTATGGCAATGGAGATAAGGGACAGCCCTCACACCATGGCTGATGAGTGACATGTATTTGAGCCTTTTCAATGCCTTCAAGTGTTTTCCTTCTTTACTCAAACTACAAGCAACACAACTTAAAAACAATTAATGTCCCCTGGAGGAAAAAAAAAAGAAAAAGCAGAAATTTTTCCTCCTATTTTTAAGTCTCACTTGACCACAATAGCTCCAATATTTTACTCCTGACTCAAAGGCAAAATCCGAGGGAGCAGGATATGCTGTAGGGTATCTCCCTTGCCATACTATTCGTGTTATTTTCAAGTTCCTCTCTCCCGGGTTGATCTTGGCAGCAGATCACAGCACTGGCGCAGCACAATGTAAACTGGAGCCATTGTTACTCCATCTCCCGCTCCTCATCACTGCAACAACATTTCCCCACATGCCTCCCAGTGAATTGTTGCCATGTCCCGTCCCGCTTCCCCTCCTCCAAAATCCATTAGGCTGTTGCAGTTCAGCTATTCATCTAGCCCCCCTTGAAGGCACTGAAATAAAACAGTTTCCCCTTGTCAGCTGACATTACACAGGGCTTTGACAAATGGTCTCAGTGGCAGTGGTAAGAAACCATGCTGCAGGGCTGTCCAGTTTCATCATAGAATCACCAGGTTGGAAAAGACCCATCAGATCATCGACTCCAACCATTCCTATCAAATACTAACCCATGGCCCTCAGCACCTCATCCACCCATCCCTTAAACATCTCCAGGAAAGGTGAATCAACCACCTCCCTGGGCAGCCTCTGCCAGTGCCCAATGACCCTTTCCATGAAAAATGTTTTCCTAATGTCCAGCCTGAATCTCCCCTGGTGGAGCTTGAGGCCATTCCCTCTTGTCCTGTCCCCTGTCACTTGGAAGAAGAGACCAGCTCCCTCCTCTCCACAACCTCCTTTCAGGTAGTTGTAGAGAGCAATGAGGTCTCCCCTCAGCCTCCTCTTCTCCAGGCTAAACACCCCCAGCTCTCTCAGCCGCTCTTCAAAAGGCCTGTTCTCCAGCCCCTTCACCAGCTTCGTTGCTCTTCTCTGGACTCGCTCCAGAGCCACAACATCCTTCTTGTGGTGAGGGGCCCAGAACTGAACACAGGATTCGAGGTGCGGTCTCACCAGTGCCGAGTACAGAGGGAGAATAACCGCCCTGGATCTACTGGTCACGCCGTTTCATACAGCCAAGATGCCATGTGTGCCAAGAGGGCAGAACAGGATAGTAGGCAGCCATGGAAACGGCCTTAAATTGCTTCATCTGCTTCCATCACATGGCAAAAGCAGAGTGGTAGGTCTGGTGGAGAGCCAGGGAGGTGAGCCCCTCACACAGTATGAGCTTGTTGGGCTGTCTGAGGAGTATACACCAGGGTTCGGACTGACATGGTCAAAAGTGGCTTTTGATGATGACACAAGAACTAAGGAGGGGCTGCAAAACCAATGGAGAGCTGAGGGCCTCAGTCTTCATCAATGGGGACCTTCATCAATGCTGCCTGCTTGGGCTTTGGCTTACAAGCTGGTGGCTAATGAGGCCCTGGTAAATGTAAATATGATGAACATCGGACGCATACATTTCTTCAAAACATAGAGCCAAAGCACACTGCACAGCACCGGTATGTTGCTGAACTTCAGCTGACCCACCTCACTTGTGAGTGCACGTTACCCTGGCACCAGCAGCTGCAGCAGGAGGATGCTCAGCCAGCAAAGCCAGCTTCTTCCCTGCAGAAATCCTCACAGCAATACTATGCTTACTTTTTGCCTAGGCTGGTAGTGAATGGCATCCAAGATAGGCTGGGAGTAGCGATAAAAGTGATGTCCATGGGAGTTCATTGCCAGCTTCAGTGAAATAAGATCAAGTCTTTTGTCACTTGGCAACCCACTTTATCATTGTGAACTTGTATCTCTCTCTGCTGCTGTTTTTCCAAGGGCTATTCATGGTTCAAAGCTGTAGACAATACAATTCCTTTCTTCACTCACTGCCACCTAGTTATCTCTGGCAGAGTGTGACTCTGTAGAGAAGCAATTTGAGAGAGGAAATACATCGCAGATGGAAATAGCATGGAAGATACAACAAGGACTCAACTTTCTTGTTTCTATCTTACTCACAATTATGTTTCCTGACTGCCTCTGCCAAGTCATTCAAGGTGTTCTAAAAATTATGAAAGTAATAAAAAAAATTGTCATGCACTTTGCTTAAAATCCAGAATGATTCTGATTAAATCCATATTGTAGAAATGGGAAACAGGGTCAGCACCTACCCCTTGGTTAAGGCATAAAATACCAGGAAAGTCCAGGGCTATGAAAGAAAGAAACCCTGTGTCCCAGTCAGACACTTACATGGAAACTTTTCTGTCATCGTCCCAGTTCATAGCCCATTGGAAAACCTGTCTTGGTCTCTTCAAACATTCAATGTCATAAAACTTCAGTAGGTGGACAGATAAATAACCAAACGGAGAATTCTAAAAAGAAGACTGTGGCAGGACAGGTTTATTTGGGAGAACTGACTGATGAAACACAAAGCCATAGTTGTCAAATCTTGTGTGTGCTCCCATTCCCTGGAAGTCTTCTGGATCAGTTCACTGTGTGTGGCACAGGTTTGTCTTCTCATCCTGGGTTTAACCCATGTTTCCTAAGTCTACACTGAAAATTGGATAAGAAACTCTCAAAAGTTTCATTCATTCAAGGTGAAATAAAGCAAGTGCACACAAACCCAGGACAATTTTTATAGTAAGGGCTATATAAAACTTCTCTGTAAAGGCTAAAGGTATCCTCCCAGAGGTAAATCTGATCCAATTGGCTTAAATTTATGAAACATCTACACACAGACGTCAGGTGATAAGTTTGCAGTGAGTAAAAAGGCAAAACAAAGGAAAAATAGAAGAGAAAGAAAATGACAGGAAAGCTGTAGGAACAATAGCCTTGAGAAAGAACAAAAAAATCCAATCAGATTTTCCCCCACTTAGCTGACCTGCAACAATTAAGGCTAAAAGGTTACCTAAGCCCCAGCAGGCAGGCACAGGAGCTGCGCCTGGAGAGGTTGCCTGCGGCTGGAGGAGGCTCAGGGAAGCTCCATGGGGCAGAGCTCCTGCTGCCACCCCACCACCTGGGACCCTTGACACTGGCCAGGACACCTGTCTGCATGGCAGCACCAGGACACACGCTTCTCCCTCCACACATCTGGGGCTGTGTGTCAAAACAACATCACTGAGAGAGCAGCTCTGAAGAGACCCTGAGCTGCCAAATCCCCGGACTGGAACTTTGTATTTTGACCAAACCCAGCTTGTTTGCAAAGAAGTCTCCTGCGTGATCCAAAATGGATTTATAGACAAGGAAATTTATGAGAAATAAATAGCTACAGTTAATTAAACACTTACAGGCCTCTAGCTATCCTGGCAAGAAAAACAACAAGAAAATAAAAAGAAACTTGACAGCAAATATTAGCAACAGATTTTTAACAGGTGAAGGAATTATCATGCTTATCTAGGAAAGAAAACAAAACAGGCACTCCTAAATCACCAGTGCTGATTTAAACTTGAGTTTTCAAATATAGTGTGTGAGCAGCAAATGAGTTCTAATTGAGGAAAGCTTGTAAACAAACAACAGCTTTCATCTGCAGCATCGCGGCAATACGGGCTGTGTGCTGGGGGCTGGACCGTTCTGCTACAGCCCAGGGCTGGGAGCGGAGATGGGTGCGGGCTTTAATCTCCATAATGAATTTCAAAGCGGAAGAATCCTGGGGCAATGAGGGACAGCAAATATGGAGCCACACTTCTCAGAGTCTGACTGAACAGTGGGAGCAGCAGTGGGTCAGTGAACTGGACACATCGGGATCCCTGGGCTGCTCCGTCTCATCCAGGTTCTGTGGAGAACCATAGCAATGTCTGGATGCAGCCTTGAAGCAGCCAGCCTGTGATGAAAATCACCTTTGAGAGACGTCATCTACCTTGAAGTAAGAGAACTGAGGGCCCTTTCCAGCACCTGTGTTTGTGTGGACATCTGACCCTTGCCTTGTTCACTCTTCAACTCCCGCTCAGCGTAAAGACTTGTCTCAACATCTGAAGTCTATCAAATACCATGAAGAAGTATCTGAGGAGCAACCTGGGAAAACAGGAGTAGGAGAATGGAGGGAACGTGTCTGGAAAGATAGGTGGGGCCATAGTTGGGAAAGAAAGATCTGTTGCAGCAAAGCATGCAAAGTTAATGCTCAGCCTGTGATGCAAAAGCAGGGGAGATACAGCATCTCAGGAAACGTATAAGCAGTTCAAATACAATCAGGCTGAAAACATACAGAGCATGCCAAGGAAGTAACCTTGAATGTCTGCTGGTATTTTGGTCTAGAAAGCAACAACAGGATATTACAAAGGGACAAAAACATGGACATTGTTGCTAGTGCATACCTACATACATGAATTACCTGTCCTGGAAAGGAGCTTGAAAGGGCAAGTGTTTACGCCTGGTTCCAGACCAGGGCTCCTTAAAAGGCAAGTGCGGGCTTCACTAGCAGTGATACCCTGCCAAGCTGTCGAAGCCAGCTGGAAGTTTGGACAGCAGGATGACTGCATTCAGCATTAGAGCTCAGCTGGGTCTGCTGGGGACATGCAGTGAAAAACATTCCTGTTGCAAAAGAGATGGACCACAGTAGCTGAGCTGTGCATGCATCAGGCATCTGCTGCTAGGAAAAAAGTAGCCTGCCTTCATTCTGTTTTTATTTCCAGAAGTTTTAATCACTCCATGCTCCAATAAATGATTAGTCACTCAGATGAGCTGAACCAGAAACTGGCAAATCAAAGCCACCCTTATTTTGAAAACACTTTGCCCACAAACCCCAGTTTAGCAGCATACCCCACGGCAGGAGAAACACAAACCCAAGCAGAATATAGCACTCGCAGCTCCCAGCCCAAGTACCCAAATTTAGGCATGCAGATAGAGCAGCTTAACCCTGTGGATTGCTGGGACCCATATAGACCACCAGAGTCAATGGAAGCAGCAGGTGCTTGGAAACACTGCAAATCAAAGCACTCATTTAGGGGACTAAATATAGAGCAAAATTTAAACACCCAGGCTGGAAAATGTTGGCCATGTAGTCCCTCAACTGCATTTTATTGTTTGCCTTGCACACCCAGGCTGCTGCCACATGATGTCCGTAGAAGGTGCTGGGTCTCCACTGGCACTAGCACTGCTCATTAACAGGTTTTTTATCCATAGTGACACAGTGCAAAGTAGGTTCTCCTCCTCACTTTTTTAGAGGATATTGCTGCACTTGAGATAACCTCTCTGGTTTATCTGTACTGAAAGCGATGTCAGCAGGCTGTCAGAACACCTCCTTGCTGACTCGTCACATTTGTGGCGCCTCCAGGCAGTGCGTGAGGGTTGTCCCCATGCTGGGGACCCTCACAAGGCTGAGGTTTGCATCCAGGCACGCCCCAGCTACCCATCTGGGTCAAGGGAGCCTGGACAGCACCCTTGCTCTTCCCACTGCCTGCTCAAGGACGTTGAGAGAGAACAGAGCCTTTTGTTACCATTTTTTTTGTATTAATTTTTCTCGCTGTTGTTTTATTATTAAAAAAAAAAAAAAAAAGAAAGATGAGAAAGAGAGAGTGAAGCCTGCTGACCCACATTCACCTTTTAACTTGCCCAAATGTTCAGCTACATCAACGCCTTATTTTGCCTCCTGTTGAGAAGCTGCTGAAACTCACCATTTCAATTTGCTTTTGGGAAACGGAGAACAGAAAATGCTGCAGCAGTTCAACTCTCAGTGCTCTGTGCAGGGGCCAGCCCTGCCCAGCAGAGCTTGGGGGAGCTTTAGCCCCACAGAAGGAGGCCAGGTCAGGGATGCCACCTTGGCTAGAGCATAGGCTGACTTAGAGGTTTAGCTGTGAACTGCTCTTTCTCATGCCCTTTACATCATCTTGCAAGTAATGCACAAAGGATTTGGGAGTGTAGCCCTGTCATGTAGACATACCTCAGTGAAGACACCACCAAAGAAGGAAGAACTAGACAAGTCACATGGCAAAAGGAGAAAGAGATCCAAACCATCCCTGAATTTCCTAATCCGTACAGATGTGAGGTTGTGGGATTGCATCTAGCAAGGGTACAAAAGGAGAGACAGCTATCATATACAAATTATACATTTTATACATTTATACATATACATTTTAAAATGATGTAACGCATAACTTTGTATCAACTACAGCTCCTACATATATAAAACTGTAATTTTGAACTATTTCTGAATGCAGTTGTGTGCACTACTGATTTTTCAAGCACCAGCACATACCAGGACCTAGAAAAGACCTGCCAGGATGTAACCTCTGCTCCTGAAACAATGAGCTATCTGCAGCAGTTTTCAGATGAGGGCAAGCTTTTAATAACAGGCAGCCCAGTCACCAACTGGAGCTCCCACTCTCTGCCAGATAACAGTGTGGAGAAATCTCTTTGGCTGCTCCCCTCCTGGCCTGAGCAACCATGTGCGTGTCTACGGCTGGGCACAGGACAATAGCCACCAACCACCCAACCCATTTTACTTCACTCCCTTCTGCCTTTTGCCTCTCTTCTGAGTCCCGGTGGTACAGCACGAAAACAGCCATCTGGCCTCAGCCTAGAAAACGCTGTTGATACACTTTTGAGAAAGAGTACTCTAGCTGTGACTAGTTTAACAGTTCTTCAGCAGCACAGAAATCAAAGAGGGATGAGCCAATGTGATGTGGCACCTATCTGACTCTCGTCTCTGGACCTTACTGATGTAACATTCACCAAAACACAGTCCTCTTCTGTGCTCACTGATGCCCATGACCTTTTCAGCCGTCTTGCTAGGGAGGCTGCAGGATTAATTCTTCTGCTAGCCTTATATGCATGATTCCAGGGCACTGGCATTCTCCATCCCCCAGAAAAGACTGGAATCTGAACCCCAAGACTTGGGGAGACAAGGGTGTCTGCACTGTACATCCCAGATGTTGTAGAGATGGTGGAGATGGAACAACTGCTTGCTATGTTCATATCACTTTCTGAAGGAACAGGTTCACAGAAACAGAAGGAAGTACTTTTCCACACAATTCATGCAGTAGGACATTGTGGAGGCCCAAAGCATATTAGGGAAGATATGATGCAATGAAGAAGAGGTCTCTAACAACCATGTCTGGCTCAGGAACCCTCTAAAACAAAGGACCAACAGAAGCTGGATGGGTGTGAGAAGGGCTCAAGCTGCAACTTTCTGTTTTCTTGCACTTTCTCTAAGCATCTTCCACTGGCCACTGCAGGACACGGGATACTAGACCAGATAGACCTTTAATCTGCACTCATATAGCTGTTGTCTGAAGCAACTTCCACCCACATGTAGGGTTTTGTTAATTAATAGGTGGGGTTATACCCAGTTACACCTCCAGGCAGATGGCCAAGCCTTCAAAGGGCCTTATGTATGCTCCTGCCACAGTAGTTTCCAAACCTGCTCCACGGCTCCCTGCTCAATCTTCTTTCATATGTAGCCTATCACCATCACAAATCTGCTGCAGGGAGAAGTCCCCTCCAACTCAAGCCTCCTTCAGATGGATGGGAGAAAAGATAGGATAGCAGCTGAGAAAGACCTACAAGTTAACAAGTGTTTCCCTACCAAACAGAGCAGGAGGATTCACATTTAGTTAGTTTTCTTGGTTTACTTTGACAAAACATTTGAAAATAATATAAACATATAGGCCAGTAAACAGTATGACTCCCTAGCCTGTTCTGCTTCCTTACAAGATTGTCACATTTACACCTGTGAAGTGATCCTTCTGCCTTATCCACCAGTGAAATAAAAAAATAAAATACCAACAACATGGTTTGATTTTCAGAAAAGCACATGTTCTTTGTGTGTCTGTGGACCAAACTGTAACACTTTCTAAAGGCTGCCTGTTTAAGGTTTCCATGATTCCATGCTGATACTCTGCAAATAACCTGGTTGTTAACTTAAACGGCAGGAGAGCTGGGTCCCTGTCCAGATAATTTACAAAACTGACTTGGTGATATGAACACAGACACTGCTCTGTTTCTTCTTGGTCCAGAACTAGTGTATGTAGTGCAAAAATAATTCACATAAGTCACACAGATTTTACCGGCTTTTGTAAGAGAAAAGGTGACCCAATGAATGATTAAACTTAGTGATACTTGCAGAAAAAAAACCCCAATCCTATTTAAGAATTTTACTTATACGTTCATCTGTAAACATTTGATTGCAAGCAGATGTTTACAATTGATGTTTAAAGAAGACTTTTGCACTTAGACTGAGTCCTTGTTATGCTGAAAAAAAACACTTCTGTACAGAATAAAAGTAAGAAGTTCCACATATCTGTACAGAAATGTTGTGCACAAGACTGGCTACTGTAAACAGATGAGCATAAAAAGGATTTAGTCATCACTCATCCCCTTGATCCTTTAATGTTTTATAAGCCCATTCTTTATTCTATCACCTGTGATAAAAACAAGACAAGAGGCCAGTTAGGGACTGCTTTTCAGCACTTAACAGAGCAAGTCTGAGGTTCACGTAATCTTTCAAAGCAAGAAGAAGATTCCTACAGTGACTCAAACACCTGCTTTGCCACTGAGAAAGGTGAAAAAAATCAAAGCCAGCCTCTACTCTCCTCTCAACACTCAGCCTCACAAGGTCCCAGTCAGACCCCTCAACAGAAATGATGCTAACTGCCTAGGAAGGTCCACAGGTTACCTGAACTCCTCAGACACATTCTTTTGCTGTTGCATCCAAAGGACTACGATAGCCCATCAGCACTCAAGAACAATGAGACAGAGGTACTACACATAACTGAACCAATCCAAATTCCTGTGCAAGTTAATTCCATGCTACCCCCGTCCTTTATTGCCCAAGCTACCTCACAACTAGCATTGCAAAAAGTGTCCTCTGCAGCTTTCAAGACAACAAATAAAGCGCCTTTTATCTTCCTGGTTATTCTTGAAAAAGCATGGGGTAGCAGTGAGTTATTGTGCTGTATGAACTAACTTTCCATCCCAGCACAATTTGACCTCAAGACCATTAACGTGGTCTTCCAGAAACAAACTATAGACAACAGCAAATGGCCAGAAGAACTGAGCACGCGAGTGTTTCAGGTTAGCATCAGATTAGAAAAATTAACCAGGAAATACCTATTACTTAAAAATACCTTAAGAAGAGTCCTTTTACTCGTTATACAGTTCTTCGAATATTCAGGAAGTAACATAATGCAAGATGCTGAGATACACAAGTCCAACGTTTCATGTAAAAATAAGCCAAGAGGAAACAAGACTATTGAATAAGGTGAAATGAAGCAAGTGGAGAAGACATGCAATTAATTTAAAAGCACCATAGAAATAAGATTTGTATAACATGGATCAAGATTAAACTCTGCAAGTATAAAAGTTTACTTTTTGTTCGTTCTCTTTTATTCACATATGTCTGTCTACATAACTCACGCTTGGTTATCACATGAAGGTGGCATAAACTAATTTGTATCTCTGTCGGGCAAACAGCACTACCAAGTTGAAAACCTATCCATTCTGTTTCTGTGAACCCACAACGGAACTAGTCCTGGACATCAGGAAGCGTTCTGTCCCTTTGTTTAGAACAGCGGGTGATGACACTATTGCAACACCATTAATTTATATGCTATTTCAGTAATACAAAGCAGCAAAACCAGAACCTTCAGGAGCAGTGAGCCAGCTTGCCGCTGCATGACCAAACAGCCAACAGCCTTATGCTATCTATGCGTATATAAAAATCTATTATTTCTCTTTTTGCCTACAGCAGTAACACCCACTGCATTTTTTTGTATTCATATAAAATCTCCAACAAGAAGCTTTCTCTGCTATTTTAAATACATTGTGAGCACCAGAAATTGCTCTCTAGAGCAAGTACTCACAAATATTGCAGTCCCCAAGAAAAGTGCATGTTACAGAAAAAATGTTTTTGCTAACCTAGCCCTGTCCCAAATGGTTAATTTGTCCCAACTATTTCTGAGGAGCTAATGGCAGCCACCAAGCTTTCCCAAGGCACCATGGAGTTGGTTTTAGAAAGTGACCAATGAAGTAGTGGTGGTTCCTTATCTCAGCTTTGGATTTTCCCCTCCCCCAACAGCCTTTCTTCAAGGGCAGGAGACATACCTGAAAAGTGGAAATCAAAGGTAAAACCAGAATCTGATTTTTGAAAACTGCCTTAGAAACAGCTCAGTGCTCCAAGGAAAATAAAGTAACTGTATGATGACTTGGACAAAAACTCTGCTAGGATCCAGAATTCTGCTTTGGCAGACAATAGCTACTAGGCAAATTCAACTATTATGATAACATGGACTATAGGTAGGGGTTTGCTTTTCACTACAGAAAATATTCCACACAATCTATTCAAGTCCCCATGAGAAACAGGCATAGACCTACTAAATTGAAACTGGAGCACAACAAGTAAAAGGCTGCAAAATAAGAGAAATATTACTTAAAAATATCAATCTCTTTTTGCAAGAATACCACAAGCCCCTGGCTGCTCTTATCACCCATGGAAGCAAAATAAGGCATAAACAAGCCTCTGCTTTGCAGCAGGGAGAAGATCCATTTCAAAACCAGCACATCAGATAGGCAGTCAGCAACTATCAGTTAAACTCAGCTCTTGTACTTCGCAAAGAGGCAGCACGAGGAGAGTCCTGGTTTCAGTACAGAAGGTACCTCCTGACCACATGTGGGATACCACCTCCCACACAAACTGTTAGTGGAGCAGCAGTGGGCAGAGGACAATGCTGCCAAGTTGGCTCAGGAAGTATCAGCACTTTGATGCAGGCTGCAAGCTTGGGTTACAGGAAGTACCAGGTATTAAATCGGGACTTTCACTCCTCCCTCGTTGATTCTCATCACATCAGAACCCTAAGCACTTAGAAAGTAAACTCAATCTGAAGTATCTTACACACAATGAGGGAATCGTTTTATTAGATTATGGAAGACAGCAGCATTACAGTACAAAAAGTTACAAGAGTAGCAGAAAAGAAGTGTTTTTGGTTTAAATACTCAGGATTATACTGGGGAACATAAGGATAGTACCCTTTTCTAAACTAACTCCTAACCAGGTTATCAAAATAAGTTTTGAATATTTAGCACAAGTAAAAAAGTTACAACAAACATCATTATAAAATGCTTTAATAAATAGTTTCTTTTCTGAAAGTTTTTTCTTTAAGAACATGTCAAACAAACATGTACTAAAACAGAAGATCCTGCAAAGCAAATCAAAACATTCATGTTTACATTGTTCATGGGCCAAAGTTTATACTCCCAAACATCCGCTACCTCTCACTGGTAGGGTCTTGTTTTATGTAATGTTATGTTTCTTTAGTAATTAAAATAAACATAGTTTGCCCAGTTAATAGCAATAATAAAGCCTTTAAAAAGAAAAATGCATAAGCCTTCCATTACAAATGGCCATTTCTCATGAGGTACTCCCATCTTCTGAGCTTGCCAGCCTTTTTAAGTTTAGAGCGAAAGATGAATAAAGCACAACAGAAACAAGATCGAGGAAAATATTGTTCCCTTCATTAGGCCTGTATTTAAACACAAAAAAGCAATACCACATGTAATTAACATATTCACAAAAGAAAAAAAAACAATGCCTCACTATGTTGGTACTGTACAGTAGATGCACCCACTAGTGTTCTTGAGATGGGCTGAACATGGGGATAAACAAACATTTCTGGATCTATTTACACATAAGTGGTTATGTTCCTATGTAAATACAAATGACCAACAGATTCCTAACATTGATTGTATTAACATCATTTTCTAATCTGGACATAATACCAAAAAAAGTCTTATAAACTGTCATAAAACATCCTTTTCTGCAACATAAATTAAAAGGAATGACATGTAAAAAAAAGACCAAAATATTTAAGTTATTAAATCAAATATACAGAGCGATTCATTTAATATGTACATATTTACAAAAAAGCACTTTTCACTATTAGAAAATAAACTGTGTCAGTTGGGGAACCTAGAGTTCTCACAATTTTACTATGCTGATATGGCAGTCTTTGACAGTTGCTATAGAAAAAGTTTAATCTCAAGGCACTTGTCACATGCTTCAATACTGCAATTCTAAAGTAATTAAACAGAAATAAAAAGGCCACTTTTAAAACACAGTTGAAAGATCTCTATTATTTTTTTTTTGTTCCTATTACAAAATGTGTAAGGCAAATTTGGAAAAAAATCTTACAGAAGCTATTAACGTAACAAGTGCAGTGAGCTGCCACTAATAGAGATTCAAAGTCAAGAACGCAGTTTAAAGTTCACGCAATTTCCTCAACCAGGAGGTTTTAAAGCCACCATTAAATTAGAGCAAGTAATAAAAAGAAATACATTCTGTAAACAGTGTACAGTCTTTTGTAATAAACTTTACACATATTGAAAATACAACCTCTCCTCTGCCACACAGCGAGTGTATTATAAGTAAACTTTACAAAAATAGCAACTATCAAAGATTACTCATTTTTTTCATCTGACAGTCATTGAATAATTTATACAAGGCTAAAGAAACAAAATAAATTTTATTTATTATTATTTTTATTTATTTTTTTTTACGCAAAATAAAGAAACTATGAACATTTGACTCCAGATATTTTTAGTCCTTGATGCAAAGTGGAGATGTCAGTTTTTCCCCTCCCCAGCAACCGCAGGCACAGTCTGCCTACATTCCAAATACAGGTTAGTCTCTACTGCCTTCAAAGTTTGATGCATTCACATTTTTTACAGATCTGTTGTCCATTTTGCCTATTTGATGGGATTTCTTTACTGGACTGCTCTCTGATGTGTCAGATGCCTTTGTCGGCAAAGGCTTTGCGAGTTTGTGAGAGAGGAATTTGTCCATTTCCTCATCTCTTTCCTCCTCTTCATCCTCCTCTTCCTCATACTCTACATACTCCTCTACTGCATCACAAGTTCTTTTTTGAGGAGATATGAAGTTTTTGCATTCATAACGAATGTCTTTGTTACTGTAAGATCTGTCTATAGGATTTCTTATGGGATTTAAAGGCGCCCACTGATTATTAGCACCCTCTTCTCTGGGAGGACGACTTCTCTCTCTCTCTTTTCTTCTCTTCCGAGTCCACCACACGCAGATGATGATACAAGTCAGCCATACAATGCTAAATACCGCACAAAGAATTGGAACCAAATAATCTAGAGAGCAAATGGAAAAAGAAAAAACAAAACACAAAGTCTTGAGTTAGAAGAACTAGATACATAACACTGGACATCTCCAAGAGAAGTTTCCATACACGACTACAGCTTAGGCGTAGAAAGATTTTTAAAAGAAAGGAAATCAGATGTTATTACACCACCATAACAACATCTGAGAGCACCAGTCCATCCAAACATGCTCTTCACTAAACTAAGTTAGAGTCTTCCCTGCTTAATGATGACAGGGGAAATGCTACATCTGAGTTTTTCTCTGCCAACTGGTTATATGAGGTCTGACACAAACACCCAAGACTCTGCCTGTAACACTATTTAAAAAATTAAGAAAATCAAGTACAGTCACCTTTAAAATAGTTCCCTTCTGAGTTGACAAAAAGCTGCATACGATGTTGTCAGTGTTCAAAACAATCCCACAAATCATTTTCTGAAAGGCTGTTGAGGACCTCAGTCATTTTTGCTTTCATGTTTTCTACCAAGAAAAAATAAGTTTCCTTGGGAAAAGGGAGCCAAATCTGGCAAATAGGATGAGTGCTCGAGCACAGTGATGATGTTAGCTTCGCAGGCAAAGCGTTGTAGGCGGGTGCACACTGACATTTTCCAACCAAGGATAAGTAAACATTATCTTTGAACACTTGTCCACTCATACTGAGTGAAGTAATCAAGTTGAGCCTTGTCTTAACTGTGACAGGCTAGAACATGTTCTATAACTATCAATTTGTCTCTCCCCTTCCACTCTCATTTTTTTTGTGTTGGACCTTGTATGAGCAGCATCTCTTTTTCAGGCACCTAAGCTAGTCTGGCTTAGAAAATCTCAGTAATGACTCTTATGAAAAGAGATGGATCCTTGCAGGAGGCAGCTTATATAAAATACTATGTTGTTAAGTGGCCCTAGAGTACTGGCACTTGCATCAGAAATGTCCTGCATTTACTAGCAGAAAGAAGAGTCCACTCCAACCTCTGATCTAAATGTAAATTCCCTCTGCAGTTTTAAGGCTTACAGAAGAATCTGCAGATGTCTGTATTAAATCAATCAACTGCTTCAAAACCATGGTCATTTTAACATTAAAATGTCTGCTGAACACATTCTTACGTGGCATATGTAACATTCTCAAACACTTTTGTCTGGTAAAGGGGGATGAATAAGCTGCAAACATGGTTGACTTTGAGGGATCTAAGGAACATACTTTAGCAATTTGGGGAAGGACTGTGCTCTTAAGAGTAATGGCTATTTTCTTCTCATTTTTCATAGATGAATTAATACTAAGCCATAAATGAGGGAGGACACTTCAAGGAAATAGGACCTCTTCATACCAGCTTCTCCAACATTAGGATACAAAGCTTACATTCTCTATTTCATCATATGACTGTGGAACTAAGCTTACATAAAAGTTTCTTATAAAGAGAACTGTCTGCATAAAGACTTCAGATTAAGAATACTTTTCTTAAAGCTAAAGAAAGTTAATAGTGTCTGAATTATCTTCATCTAGACACCTGAGCATCCCACAGAAATTAGATTCTCAACACAGACACAGGGATTTACACTACATTTTGTGATAGGTTTCTACTTATCTCACTCAGTTAAGGGGTAACAATAAAATAAAACAAATTAAAGAACAGGAGAGTCCAGCTTATAGCTTACTTCATAACAACTCCACTTAAAGAACTATGGGCCAGCAGTCAATAGTGAGCACCCACATTAAATTGAGGAGTCTGGAAACCATACTCTAGCAGTAGCTAGAACAGAAGTCAAAGTCTATCCGCTTTCTCAGAAGAAACTTATTGAGGTGGGAGGCAGAGCCCCTACCCCTGTTGCATTTAACATAATCAGAACAAAGTAGTTAAGGTATGTCAGAATCTCAGCGTGATTCTTTATCATCTATGCAATTTCTGTTCAAGACAGGAACAAAGCTGGTACACTCCCTTCAAGGGAGCTGAGGAAACAGTACATCTGCCAAAGCTTTAAGAGATGAAAGGCATTCCCTAGACTGCAAATGCAAGGGAAGTGGAACCAGGAAATTTATTGACTGTTTGGGCTATGGGTGGAAGATCTTCCAGAAGATTAATGTTGGGGAGGTCTAGGAAAAAAGGTGGGAGAATTTTGTACCATTGTAAGATTTCCACTCTGGAACTTAGTTGAATTCGAGCCCACCAGGGGTCTTCCACAAGACCATCCTCTGTCTTCCCAAGCAGGAAGGGAGGAATGCAAAAATCTTCAACTGCTTATTTTGGCATACCTCTTGGAGAGCCAAGACGCAGAGAGGTCATACCAGGGAAGCTATACTCATTAAGAGGCATGAACATTACATTTTAAGCCATCTGTGCACTAGTTAAAAACACATGCTGAAGAACAGAGCAAAATTCTACATAATCATGGCCAAGTATTGGAAGATACTAGACATCTTTTACTAAATAATAAATAAGCACTTTAGAAGAGACTTGGTATCACTGTCTTCCCCCTCTCTATATAATAATTCACAGCCTCAGTTTCTACAGTGCAGCAGCATCAAGGGCTGAATCTGAGTTAAGATTAACATAGGGGGAATCAAAAAGGATTTGAGCAACACTTGTGAAGAACTCCTGATCTTGTGAAAGGTACGCTGAGACTGGAGAACCAGTCAGAGCCAAAACAATGGCAATGGTAGATAGGGATATTATGCTAGAGGTGAGTCTAAATTTAAACTAGTACACAATCACAGAATCTTAATTTTGAAGCCACTTTCTCTTCAGCTTGCAATATATCTTAAAGAAAACAATGTGATATTTTTCTTTAGAAGCTGGGGAAAAACATACAAGAGACTGACAGTAGGGGAACAGACGACGCTTACTACACACAGGACATACGCATTGGAAGCCTTACCTGATGATGAATTCCCAACAACGATGGTCTCTACTTTGACTTCAGTTACTGCCAACATAACAGTGCTGTTTTGCCGCTTGGTGATTGCATTTACTATTGTATTAGCAGCATTCTGTATGAGGCTATTATCTTGTTCATCTCGATGTGGGAAAAAAGACTAAAAAAAGTGGAGGGAACGGGAAAACAAAAAAGTTATTGCAATCATCTAACTGTGGAAATATGCATTTAAAATCCAGCTACATCCTAATAGAGTTCATCAGGTTGAATTTACCTGACAGTAGTTACAAACAGTACCCTAGTAGTTTACTGTAGCAGTAGCATGGCTGGCTGTATCTGAACTGCAGATGCAGCGTCAGACTTGGTGGGTAACATGCCTACTTGCTAATCTACCATACCTCAAATAAAAGGCAGCTGACTTCCACGTTACTTACAGTGCTAAGCTAAACTTAGTCATGGTTTGAAGCACTTCAAGACATGTGGATTATCTAGATAGAAACTTGGACTAATAAGCCTACTCTATTTATACCACACACACTTTGCCTCCTCCATCATGTTCTTTACAGTACCGGTAGAGACGGCCGACCAAGCTTCTGCCTGGATAAACACTTTACTATGAAACTTAATTCTTTACTTGGAAACTAAACAATACACAGGCATTGAGTGACTGGGCTGTAAATGCCTATACAGCAAATTTTTAGCACAACAGAGCAGTTACTTTTATCTGCTCAACTAGCACTTTCTTCCACTTCCCACTTACCAATTCTGTATATTTAGTGAATATCCTGAGACAGTCATAGTCTATAAATGTACAGCAGAAACTCTTTCACAATCGAAAAGATCCAATCCAGCTACATCTCCTTACTCAGAAGGTCAACAGCCCAGGATTTGTAACAGAACAGGCAGGCACCTGGTCGCTAATTTTGGCTGCATTAGTCTTCAGAGTAATTCATCAGGAGATTCATCAGGTAGCCTACTGTCACTAATCTGCAGCTTCAGCTAACTAGCATTACAGGAAATTGTGATATCGTAAAATTGCTTTGCAGTCAGACCAAGCCACAGATTACAGTATTTGGAATGAAGTGAAATGAGCTTAAACCACCTCTTCCACAACTCCAACTAATAAGATAACATTTTCCTATGTATATTAATACATATCTAATACTTACAATAGCAACTTCCACTGCATTCTCCATGGAGTAAGACAGATCACATAATATTATCAGAGTTCTGTCCCTAGAAACAGTCCTAGTAGCTGGCAAATACCGAATTTCAGAACAGATATGTTCAGTTGTAGTGCCCTATTAGAAACAAGGAAGATTGTACGACTTTAGTTCAAGTAGAAAATAGTACATAAACATCTTCACGGGGTTTTTTTGCAGTTACCGGAACCTGATAAAGGCAGCAAAGAGGGGAGGATGAAAGGACAGAAAAGCAAAAGACAAGGCTTTGGAATTAAGGGTAAGAAACTGAGCTTGCATGGCTATCCTAGTGCAATCTAAGCCCTCTTAAGAGGTAAGAAATAATTTATTTATTCAAGATCTAAAGAAAAATATTCAGTACAAACCCTAATTTGGCCTCATCCTTAGATCCTTGTTAGACAAAGCACAACAGGAGTCTAATAATAAATTTTTCAAGTTTATTATAGTGAGGAGTTATATTAGAAGCATTAACCTTCCATGCACTAACGTGGAATATATCGCTACATATATTGAAATAATTCATTAATAATTCTGTTCTCACCTGGGGGACTTTGTCTCCATTAAAAATTAAAGTAATTCTAGCACAGTCATTGTCCAAGTATCCAGAGTTCGGCAAGCACTTGATGTTGGTAGGCAGAGGTTCAGAGGCACTGCATTCTCCCCAGCCCATGCATGGTGGCTGAAAACATTTCATATACTTCTCCTGGCATTCTTGTCCCATGGGACACAGATTATTTGAATTATGCCAGTGTTTGTGTAACAAACAAGGTTTTTTCCCACACCACACCTAGAAATTAAGAAGAACAAAGTACTGCTACAGTTAATTGCTCCTATGCATCAAATCAAAATAAGCAATTAAATTAAGATGGTCATGATCTACTGACTGCAAAGCCCACATATTTAGATACTGCTGTAGTTCTACTAGCGGATGGAGTTGCTTTTCCACAAAACAAGGACATTTTGTATGGACAAAAGAGTAAAACCTGGGCAAAGATTACCTGAGACACCAACATTTTCTTAGAGGTTTACAGGTTTGCCCCACATAACGGAGTTATACAGAGGTTCAAGAATTTAGTTTAAATTAAATCAGTCATCTAGGCTTCCATAATATAGAAATTCTAGAAATACCTCCACAAGGATTAATATGTCTTCAATATTTATACTGATAATAAATTCACAGATGAAGACATTAAAAGCTAATGCACATTGTTGATAAGCACTGTGACTTCAGCCACTCTCCCAAAAGAAAACAGTATGCTGGTACACCCAAAGCCACCGAGGTGCAGTGAGCTTCCAAACACAGCTCCAGTTCATGTTATACCTTTTAAGATTCTATACAATACTATACAGCTGTGAGTTTGGAACTTATGGGTTTCTTAAAGCATCAGTTGTCAGCGAGAAAGTATATGTGTTCCATTACTCGTGAATGAGCCAAACGCCACATTTACCGCATCACCATTTGTGATTCCAACTACCACCAGGTACTAGCGTTTTTTTCAGAAGAAGCCTCAAACTTGAAATCACAATATGATAAAGCATCTAAAAAGAGCACTTCTAAATCACCAAGCACAAGCTTTACTCCCTAGTTTGCCTACAGTACACACCCAGCTAAACAAAGATTAAGGTTGGATAGATTAGTAAGACCCAGAGATATTTAAACAGATGCTTCCAGTGAAATATGGGAAACTGCCATGTGAGACTACGCTGTGAATGCTGTTAGTGCTCATCTGCAGTCACGCACCTAGCCCAACAACTTGTAAACAGCATCCATTTTGTCTCTTTCCAGCTGTGAGGTAAAGCTGCATAAGTACCACAAATCCACCGAGAAACACATTTAGGCCAGTCTTAATTTTTCTAAGTTGCAACCACCAGTATATAATCCGTAATAAACACTAAGGTTGCAGCTTGCCACTTCATAAACATACTGAAGGGCAATACAAAGGCAAGTTTTACCCACTGAAGAAAGTTTTCTTCTTACATGTCCTTTTACCTTGGAACTAACGTTTCACAAAATCAGGAGCTCTAAAACTGTGTTTGCAAAACACTGGCAGTGATTTATTTATGCTTTCAAGTAGTATTATTCCATTTCAGCTCCTATATCCTTTTCTGCAAAAAGTGCCTATCTGCTCCTAGAGAGCTTGTTCTAAGCAAGTAAAGAGCAGCTTACAATAAGGACAATCCCATAAGTATTTTTACTGGAAGTAATTAGACTATATTTTTTTTTTCCTTGCAAAGGCAGGCTGGGATAGACCTATGCAAGAGTCTAATTGTAAAAAAAGCAAACAATTGACCTCTACATGAAGAACAGCAAGTTTGTTCCAGCCAGAAAGATTTAAGAAAATAGACCTAAATGCCTACCTTGGTGCAGGCAATGCGGCCATCCAAACAGTGGCAGTTGTTGCATTCTTGATCCCATCTGCTGCCATGGGGAAAGGTCATTCCTTTAAGCCAGCAAGGCTTTCCTATTCCAATCACTATTAAAAAAACAAAAGGCACTCAAACACTTCACCTCTACAGGTTACTGAACCTATAAAATTTTCAACCAAAAAACTGCCATCTCCTAATCCTTACGCACCAGACTACGGTTACGTAAACTCTATGCTGACTACGTTGTTTTTTGGGTAAAAGTTGATGGATATAGTAATACCTTCTTGGCACCTAGGACCAATTCTTCCAGGGGGACAAGTGCATCGGTATCCGTTTATTTCATCTATACAAGTGGCACCATATCCACATGGGGAAGACTGGCATTCATCAATATCTAGAAAGAAAATAGGTAAATCTCAATGGCAGGAACATGTAACATTGTAATTAAACTCTTACTGAATTGTAGCCCAAACTATCTGCTTTTCTAACAAGCAAAGGATAGTTTGGCTTTGGAATTAACCTCCTAATTGGATAATTCTCCCACTTCAGCAGTAACCTCTAACAGATTTCTCATAATTGCACCTTAATTGAAATTCTGGTGATCACAGTAGCAGTCATGTGCTGACTCATCTCAGAGCAGAAGTGTTGGACAGCTGAAGGTGCTAATGTCTTCTCCACATTCAGCTATAGAACTGAAGTCCCACATCCTGTTCTGGCACTAATTTCTGATATTTAAGCTTCCTAGGAAGGCACATACTTTCAGGAAGTTATCACATTGCAATATCTGAACAATGAATCGGCTCAGAAGTGCTCAAGAAGAGCGACTTACTGCAATACAATTCACTATAAGGAAAAAGTAATAATTTAGTTTGCAACAGACATTTGATGAAACTTTTCTTAATAACCTTGAAATAATGAGTAGATGAATTTAGCATGCAGCGCTTTGCACAAAAGCCTCTTAATAAAATAACCTTCAAAGTTTCAGAGGATCAGCCACGTAAATATATTTAAAAAGGTAGGTAGCATAATACATTGTTAAGCATCTGAACGGATTATTTGTTATCCTGGGGAAGTGACCAATACTACTTGATCTAACAGTCTGTCAAAGGCAGCAGAAACCAACTGGTCAGGTCATGAGCCACAAGCACCAACTGCTTTATTTTCAATCATAACCATTCTCTTTCAAAGATTCTTTTGAAAGGTTTCCTTCCATTGGAAACAAATGCCTACCTTGGCCTCTCAGAAAAACTATTTAAGCACCAGATTCTAGATTGATGCTCTGTATCAGCTCATCTTCTGTGCTTAAAGGACTGGACTTAGAAAGTGAACACAACAAATGGTAGAAGCAAAACTGTTACCCATGTAGGCAATAGAAAACACCAAATGGATGCAGAAAGGCTTTTTTCCTCTACTCTAGCTTCTTTCAGAAGTGCTCTAAGATAAAGCTTTATGCAAATACAGAAGTATTCAAACTACTACAGGGTTTAACTACTCTTATCCCCTCTTCAAGCTCTCTTGGTTTAAGATTCTCCAGCCTCTGTATTCTGAAAATAGGGACTGTTAACCCTGTTTTTGTTACTAGTGTTCCATAAAAGGCATTTTTGTCAGAGCTGCTACCTTTGTCTATATCAGCCTAAGGGAAAAAAGGAAGCACAGTATTTGTCTTTGACTACACATAGTTCTTTCTGCATTTCTTGTCTGGAAAAGGATAATTCTATCTCTCTCACCCCATGTCTATATCTATATACATGATTATCTGCCACCCCAGTTCTATATGTAGAGATCACCAAAAGCTGATGCTACCACAAGTGCTACAGTCGCCCTCCGACTAGAGATGTTGGCTCATTTACTATCTACCAGAATGAGGATGAAATCTCAACTTGAAATCACACCACCATACTTATGGAACGGAAGAACCAAGCCCAACAGCCTTCAGGTTACTGAAGACTGAAGGTCTGATCTTCCAAAGAGGGAGAAATGAGACAGAGTTGAAGCATTTATCACATTCAACTAAAACAGTATATTCCATTAAAAAAAAGACACTTGCACAACACTTCAATGCAAGTTTAGAGTCTTTTGTTTCCCCTTTTTTTAGCTCCTATCCTTCAGGATAAACGCAGCGTTAACAGGTCTGGTTCAGAGCTTTGAAAGAACTTTACCATACTTCTGTGTTATTCACATGTCAAGAGTACAGTCCTGATGTTTTTGTTTTCATTTGGCATGTCTCAATGGATTTCAGTTCCTAATGTTAAGCACCTAATGATACATGTAATCTTTAACAAGATGTTGCTTATCAAGAGAAATACTTAAGCTCTATAAAGCTAGTACCCCAGACCCTTCAGAAATGTCTGACAAAAATCCAGCAATGATGCCTTTGAGTGTAATTTAAGCCAATTAATTTCAGCTTTGTTTAATGAAATGGAGAGGAACGTAAGCTGTCATTATTTATAAGGTATTGGTACCTGACTGACTGTCAGGTGGCTCCTGCTTTATTTGGAATTCAGCTATTTTAACACAAAAAGTGTTAACACAGAGTGTTCTGATTTTTGTGTCAAAATGGTACAAGCTTTCAGGTCTTTACCCACAAAGGTACTTACTAATTCTGCAGTCAGGACCAGCAAAGCCAGGTGCACACTCACATCGAAACCAATTCACACCATCAACACAGATGCCTCCATTGTAACTGCAAAAATAATAAACCTGTAATGGCACCAAGCATTCTCAAGGTAGATTCATTAGTCTAAAGATGAGCAAAATCCATAGCTCTAATGCATGTTCAAATGCAAATTTCTGTTGTCTCTGTTCATGATACTCTCTCATTATTCAACAATGCAGAATTAAGAAGTTTCTGCTAGTTCATAACACAAGTCTACATAAGCCATCTATATTGTTTCATTGGTCTCCAATTAAAGCTTTGTTAATTAAACCTTTACTGCTTTTCAGAGGGATGACTGATTTCCATCAGAGAAAGCATACTGTTAGATAAAACAATACTGCTTAGCAAGTCACCTATTAAAGCAGCAACGGCCTACATTAGTGTGTGCATGCATGGGGAAATATATCAGCAGAACTCAAGGAGATAAAGAAGCACTGTAAAATGTATAGTGAAAGCCCAGGCTTTTGCAATAGTTGGCTTTTAATACCAAAGCACAGGTTATTGCAGAAGAAGAAAAGGGTAGACAATTTGTTTTGCCCACACAGCAGCATTTTTCCTCTTCAACCCTAAATATCAACCTCTATTTAAAATACTGCCATTATACCTACCAAAAAATTAATCTTCCCTTTAGAAAACATTTATGCATCATATTTGATCTAACAGGATACTCTTACATTATCTAAAACTGTTTGTCATAAATTAATAGGCTCTCATTCCTCATTTTTTATTATAAAACACTTGAATGTTATCAAGGCCAACCAATTTCACATCTAACTCACTAGCCAATTCTGGCACAAAGACTACACTAAAATATTTTTATCTGCTCATATATGTATCAACTCAGGATTTTTTTTTGTGGTCTTTGTTGCTGCCAAAGAACAGATAAGGCATGGCAAAAATTGTTTTCAGATTTCTACACAGGCTGCTTTCAATTATCTGGGGGCAGAGTTAGTTCTAATCCAGAATGGAAACTCATATTACCATGTTGAATTATTTTCACAATAGGTAAGAAACTGGAATTTGCATACTTACCATGGATGAGGGTTGCAGTCATTGGTATCTACCAAAAAAAAAAAAGGGGGAAAAAGACTATTGTAACTAGTGGCATATTTATTTTTGAATGCATAATATTACAGTTAAAGAGACACTACACTTGATAATGAAAGCAAAGAAAAACAATAACGGGCTTGAACATTTTCTTCTACACCTGTAAATAAAGTTCAATTAGACTTAAGAGACCAAGGACATACTTTAGATTTTATGAACAGACTGAAAAAAGGGTAGTTTGAGAACTGCAGTGTATTTTGATATATTAAGTACAGATTAATACACAGCATGAGGGAAGCATACAAAAATAGATCAGGGTATCAATAGTGGATAACACAAACCAGGCTCTAAAAGCTTTCTAAAGGATTACTACCACTCATATGTATACAGGCAACTACTCAAATGTCTTAAATAATTCTTTCCCATTACAACTGCTCTGAACTATTTATTAGCATTTAGACCAGCACTGTCAGCTTTAGAACAGCTAATTAGTGCATACATCAATACAAAAGTAATTTCACAGTAGATTTAGAGTTGCAGGCTTTACTCCGCCTAACCAATTTGTTGTATTGGTACGTGAAAGTAGTTAACTGCTATCCTCAAAGAAAATAATGGAATATACACTACTGCCTGCCTTTATACGTGCCTCTTATTACTGAGGATTTTTTTTCTTTGCATATGTTCCCCAAAATTATATTTCTACAGAAGGCTGGAAGTTTTATTTTTTTGCAAAGACCAGGTGCAAAAAGAAGCTTGGCAAGTTCTTCATTCACCTTCTTTACTTAACTCCCATTCTGAATGATTCATATGTTTTTGGCACATGAACTCTGTAAACTTGCTCTGTGTCAGTTAACAGCCCTGTGCCAGACACTCCTAATGTCCCAGGGGAAGAAAGGAGAAAAGCCTTACTCTGTGTGCATGTACGTCCTTCCCATCCTTCTTTGCAGATGCAAGAAAAGGAATCTCCACTGCCAACGCATGTTCCACCATTCATGCAAGGGTTTGGAATACAGCTGCTGTTTTTAGCTTTGAAAAGAGAAAAGGTCTGTTTAGCACAGAAACCAAAAATATCTACCATCTGGATATGCCAATATCATAATCCCAAACAGAATTTAAGTCAACAGTTCAAGATTTAGAAGATTGTCAAAAGACTCCAAAAATAGCCTCACTGCAAGATAATTTCTCACCTACCTTTAACATCATCCCAATTAAATTGAGCCATAAGTTTTATAAAAAAGCTTATCTATTTTTTCCCCATCTGTGCAAGCATCCTTCAATTACTTCTAAATTCCTGTTTTGATCAATGTCACAAGGTGTACTTTGGAATAAGATACTAGTATTTAAAGTTCAGATTTTGATTAAATGTAATTCCATCTAAAAATAAAAAGAGTACTAAGTTACCTTTACCAAACTTCTTGGTCCTAACAGAAATTTCATATTCACATACTATGAAAACTACATTCCATCCCCAAAAAGATCAAGAGTAGGTCCCTACAGCATGCAGCAACCCTGAATTCCCCAAGGAAGAATAATTTACTTTCAATTTTCCCAAGTATGCCTGCTTATGTGCCTCTTGATCACAACCTTATACACATTATAAGCCTTTAAGCAAAGCAGGGGACTAAGCTCCTAAGAAAAAATACAGAGTCTCTAAAGAATACAACAGAAGTCAAGACACAAGTCCACGCATTCCAAACTTGTTCAGGAGAAGGCAATCTAAAAGATCATGTAAGCAGCCTGTGAAGAATAACTTCTTAATCAGAATCATGTCAGGCAAGTAGAAGAAACTGCAGCTAGAATAACGGTGTGCCTCTTTATTAAATACTTAAGTATTATTTATACAGTTCTCTACTACTTCTGGCTTTATCTGTAGATGATTCAAAGTGCTTACCAATGTTGCAAGTACTTCCCATCCATCCTGGAGGACATGAACAGCGGAATGTATCTCCATCATCATAGCATGTTCCACCATTGCTACAAGTATTTGCATCACATTGATATTCACCTATAGCGCACAATTAAACAATTTAATTGTCTTCCTGAATTTTAGGAGGCAATTTTTAATCACAAAATTACTTTTAAAGACACTTCATACTTAAATACCACAGTAATAGAAAGGCTTAGTTCCACTTGCTGTATTACAGTTAACAACCAAAAGAGCAGAATCTAAGGGCACTCCCTCACAACAGTATTTCACTACACAAAAAACCATTTTTTAAACATTCTCTTTTGTTGCTGGGAGACTGGAAGAAGTCATGAAAAATATGCCTATTATTTCACTGCAATTGTTTTATTTTAAATTTCAGGAACTCTAGTTTCATGAGAAGAAAGAAAATAAATCTTTGGGTAAACTAAAGATCAAAGTAAAGAACACTTACGTGAATGACAAGTTTTGCCTTTCCAGTCATTCTTACACTCACAATAGAAGTCATTTACCAAATCAATGCATCGGCCACCGTTGTGACATGGGTTAGGAGAACAGTCATTGAAATCTAGAAAAAGTTATTCAAGTCAGATCATCTAGCCTAGTCAAGGCAATGAGAAAGTCTAAAATGCTTCTTTATAAAGGACATAAATAGTGAAGACAGCATTCCTAATGGTTATGGGGTTATCTTTAAGTAAGCAAGAAACTATGAAAGATTTTGATAGCTTAAAAGTATAATTCAGTATGGCTAATAAGTAGAGCACCAGAGTAGCTGCATTTTTCAGGATACAGCTGTTTGTTGGAAAACTTTCTGGTTGAGACCACAATGTCCTAGAAAGGAGTCCCACCTCAAGGCATCCACACATGACAGTTAAGGCTCTCTTCTGCTTTATGGTTCAAAATACAGAAGGCTATTAAATAGCTTATCCATATATAAGCGCATATATATATAATGCGTGTATATACACAAATAGAGCATAGACAGATTAATTTTAGAGAAATCTTTTTACTCAATATAAAACATTTTAATGTTTTTGACAGCGATAGTTGCCAAAAGCTTCTCAGTCTTTGTTTCACATCTCAATTGGTGAATATCCTGTACTAAGTCTCAGCAAGTCCTTGCTGACACATTCTAGGAGGGGTGCTTCATTTAAAGAAGAAAAAGAACCAATTGCAGTTTCCTCTGAGGTAACTTCACCATGAACTCGTCTTGTACAATTCTCTCTCAACTAAAGTCCCAATATCTCTCAAACCAGGGCAGCAAAACTAAAGGCAAGTTCCCACCAAAATCGGAACACAAAATACTGACCCATGATACTCATTGAGTAGAAAATACAGGCTTCAGCAGCACTTTTCTTACTAAAGGAATATATATATTAAATTTATAAATTCTTCAGTAAGGTAGAAGGACACTATAGCGTGTACTGGCTTAAAGCTAGAAAGCTTTTCAAGTTTGGAAATCCCTACAGATGAGTAGAGGCAAACTTATGTACTAAGCAAGCACTGAGAAGTACACATCCTTGGTCATATTCACTTCTGCCTCTCAAGAGAAAAAAGTTCTCTCCTTCTGAGTTATATCCTGTGCTATATCAAAGATAATGGTTCTATTAAAGGCATTTGGCATTTTAGAGCTGCTACTCAAAAATATTCCTGAAAATACTTTTGCAAACAACACTGAGTAGAATGTAATTCTAGAACAGAGAAGCTATTCCATTATTACTAACCCCGTACCAACCACCATTAACTTACAGCAAAGCTGTAATAATTCAACACTACAACACTTAACAGTACTTACTGGTGTCACACAATTCTCCTTCCCAGCCACTGGAGCAGAAACATCTAAATGAATCAACTTCATCAATGCACGTCCCACCATTCTTGCAAGGTTTCCCAAGACAATCATTGATATCTACAACAAAAGATCAACAATTATTGCTCAAGGATGTTTTCACTTACCTGAAAGCGTGACCTACGCTTCTGTTTCTAGGAAAAGTAACACAAAGTCATCCTTCATTTTTACATGCACAAAACCAGCACAAACATCTGTTTTCAAGCCTGGGAAGGTTTCTCTATGTATTCTCTCTCATGTAGGATGTCAAACGAGCATTAAGTTTACCTGGCAAAAATATCTACATATTAAAAAAACCAGCAATGCGCATGCTCCTAAGCTGTGCTTGTCAGTGTGTCTGTCCCTTCGTTATCAGCCCCTCGTAGGGGAAATCCATAGCTTCCAGTAAGACTGTCAGTAGTAGGCACAGACACATTCACAATGAAGTTAAGACTAGAAACTACTTTTCTTTTATAGAGGAAGCATGAACCACTACAGAGAGATAACCGTTACCAGAAGAAACGAGATTGCAAGCAGAACACCTGAAACAACATTCTATGCAACTTTAATAAAATCTAAACATTTTATTTTATGTTGCAATGCATCATAACAAAATCTTTAAGTTTTGGAGAAGTATAATAATTTAGAAGAAAATTGTACTTACTTTCATGACAGTATATACCAGTAAAACCTCTTTCACAGGCACAAGTGAAGTTCCCTCCCGGCTGACTAATACACCGTCCATGAGGGCCACAGACATTGGACGAAATGAAACGGATTCCTTCTTGGGTAGCATTGGAAAAGACTTCGATTGTACAGCTGTCTATTACTAGAATGAGAAGATTATTAATCTTCAACAATCAGCTTTTAAAGTTACTAAAAACTATGAAAAACACAATTTAAGAGTTATACTAACTATGTTGCCCTTTATCCCTTTATAAATAATGACTGACAATATCTCTTATTGCTATCTCCCCTATTTCACAAAATCCAAATGAGTATAATAAAAACGTTTCTGCATTATGCTATTCCCCGAAATAGTACTTTGCTTTTTAATGTACCACCACCAGATTAATATCAGCTTCTAGAAAATAGTAGGTACCTTTACAAGAGTTGTTCTTGCAGTGGTCCTTGAGATGAGAACAATTCTTTCCATCATAATCATCAGGGCAGGCACAGTAATAATCCCCTCCCAGGTCATAGCATTTAGCCCCATTCTGGCAAGGGTTAGGTTCACAAAAATCAATATCCATCTGTAAGAGACCAGTTATCAGCAGCTGCTTTAATTCCCAAGAGAAAGCAGCATTATCTATCTGTGCTGCCAAAAACACAGACAAAGCTAATTGACAAGGAGCCTGAAGTTTTAACAAGGTTTATGAATCATATATATTGCATTCCATCCTGCAACAAAAAGACCACAGGTTTCTTCAGTCAATCCTAATACAAAGCATTCCTGATGCACTAAGAAGATATTCCTTTGCAGGAGGCTGAATAAGCACATTTACAATATCATTGTTAGCAAAGCACAAGTCATTAAGAGACATCTTACTGTGACTGTTCTGGCTCCTTAGAAATATCTTCTGTCCTTCACACCCACATGCTAAGTGCTATAATGCAAATTAAATACTACTTCACTTGTCAACTTTGTGTCTGCAAGACTCTTAAAATACCTAGATCTTTAAAATAAAAAATCCTATTCTCTAGAGCAACTTTGCTTACCATCTCAATGAACACAATTTACTGTAGAATCACAGCTTGGAAGGGACCTCGAGAGGTCAGCTACTTCAGTCTTATGGCTTAGAGTAGGTCTAGTTAGACCCAACCTACTCAGGGCCTTATTCTTACAAATACTATCACCACATCAACTTGTACATAGAAGTACTAGGTACATTGTGATCATTTCTTTACCTCCCAATTCTAAAAGCAAAATCTAGCTTTCATAATATAACCCTTACTACAGCCAAACTGCTGCAGCAAAGCAGTTCTGCTTCTTCTCCATCAGGTTGACACACAAGATCACCGATTGGTGATGCCCTAAACTGGCCTCAAAACTCCTCAAAGAGGCCTCAAAAGGGATATTGTTACACCACAGTACCTTTCCTTCAAACTCTTATTCTTTCCGTTTTCAAATCGTTGCTTTTGTCCCCTCAAGAGCAGTCTTCACATCTCTTGTGAGAAAGATAACTTTCTCAACCTTACAGATTAAAACTCAAGTCTGATAGAGGATTTGGTCACTATATTCAGTAGTTCTGCAGCTAAATAGGAGGAAAAAAACACTAACCAAAGGAGAAGGAAAGCAAATGGTGTTCAGTATTTAATTCAGGGGAACACATCCAATCCCAGCAGCACCAGAGATTTTCTGCAATTTACTTCATGCTTTCATATAAGGCATTTGAAGTAAACTACAGAAAACAGCAAAGGTCTGACAAAGATTCTCAGATCTCCTCTATCAGATGTCTCCATTTGTTTCCTTCCATTAGTGTAAATTTCCCCTTCCCAGTGCAAGTTCAGGAGCTGGTACTTTAGCATCTGGAATCAATGGCAGATATTTCCTGCAACACACAAGACAAGCAGCCAACTCCCCTCTATTATTCAAAGAGATTTGCTAAAACTTTAATTACACAGTATGGTACGAATCATCCAAGATTAGAGCACTCAAGGTATGACCCTTACATAGAAATGGTATATGACCTATTTAGGTACTGCATCAGTTTTATTAAGCTGCTCAATACCTGCAACCCTTTTTAATTTTGAATAAAAGGAGGGCATTGTTTCCTTGACAATGCCCATAGTATAGAATAAATATACTTCTGCATTTAAGAGGGACCGCTCCAGTATCCTACACAAAAAATTCTGGAGCAAATCCAATGAAATTTTGCTCCAGTGCCTCCAGTTGACACTGTCTTGCTTACCGTAACACTTACGTGAATTTGGCTCTCAGTGAAATCCAGAAAGTATATACATAGGGCAATATAATTTTACATTGAGAAAAGTCTAATGTTCCTAGGAGGCGGCCAATCTTTAATTCATAAAGTACTTCATGATATTTTATTAGGACTTCAGTATTTCAGATCTGAACACTTACTTAAGCACTTGAACCGTGTGTTCATAAAACAATGTGAAACAAATTTCTAAGAGCCAGTACTTGTGTATCTGCCTGCCTTTAATTATGTGGCTACTTCTAAAAACAGCAGTAGTTTACTTGAAATGTAATTCAATTATGCACTTCAGAATTATTAGGATGAAGACCTAAAATACTGCAGTGTAACAAAAGGACACAGGTCCTGAAAACTCCAAGAAAAGTATCTCAAACTTAAGGAATACTTGTAATATTTAAACATTTAGGAGAGCCAATGCCCATGATGTGCAACAACTTGCAGTTTATCAGGCTGCAGATTCAACTGTTACAGCTACTATGACAGCACTGCACAACAAATTTGCTCATTCAGAGTGTCAAGTAACAACTACATTAGTCAGTAACGCTTTTGGCCTTAGGTTACTCCCCTTTAAACACAGAGATGTGCCTTTCAAGAATTCAGTCAATTAGAACCACTGCAGTAGTGTGACCACTGCTCTCACCTCACAGAAGACTCCCGAGAAGCCCTGTGGACACAGGCAACTGAATCCATTCACCAGGTCTTTGCAGCGGCCTCCGTTGTGGCAGGGGTTGCTTTCACACTCATTTGTTTCTATCTCACAGTTTTTTCCTGCGAAGCCACGAGGGCATAAGCAATGGTAACCATTCACTTCATCCTTCAGAGGTGCAGGGGAAGTAAAAGAAGATTACTAATAAAATTTGTGTACAAAAATTCAAGTAGCACCACATAAAATTATTTTATGTAACTGTGCTAGAATCTGCAAGTGCAACACTACACTTAACATTTAACCAATCTGTAATTCCAAACTACAGAAATCTTAACTAGCCAAAACAAGATTTATTTTCAAGATGGAGTGTGATGAACAAGAGTTACCTTACAAGTCCCTCCATGTTGACATTGTCCATGACAGTCATTAATATCTATGGATAAAATACACAAAGCATTAGAATTTCTACTGGAGACTAAGTTGTAAAGTATATGTCTAGCATAAAAATGGAGAACAAAAGATTTTCAACAGGATGCTTGATGTCTTAAGTATATAATATGTGATTTTCTATCTCTATTACTGCATAACAAACTAAATCAAATGCTCTTAGCTTATTTCATATCTAGCATTTTAGCTAAGAATTACTTTAAATTTAATTAGTACATGATATAGTTCAGGATCAGGGAAGAACAAATAAGGGGAGATTTATTAGAGTTATGTAAGTGCATATCTAAGCTTACTTTAATACCAATTACATTTCTAAATAAAGTTTCAAACAGTATTTTCCATTTACATTGCTGGAAGTTACAAAAATTCTGACAATAGGTGTTTTTTTATAAGCATGTGTACTATTCATCATAAAACCTTTTTTAAAAAATAAAGCGTCCTATGGTCAACATGCATACTAAAGAAATACTAACTGATATGACAATTTACTCCTGTCCATCCTGGAATGCAGTCACAGTAATATCCACCAATGAGATTTTTGCAAGAGTAAGCATTAACACAGGGTTTCCCCTCACACTCATTAGCATCTGTGAAAGAAGATAAAAGAAAGAAGAGAATAAAGAACAAACCCAGAAACAGATTACCACAGCACCAAGCAAAGTTTCCATGCAATCCAAGCATCAGAAGCCCACATTATGCATTGGTAGGGCGCTAAAACCACTTACATACCACAGGGTTTTAATGAACACTTGGCTATAGTAGCACATGCACATTATGTTACTTCTCCCCTTGCCAAAACTCAAAAAGGTAATGTGTTAGTCAGGGTAAATCCCTTCCTTGCCTCCATAGCTTATAGAAATCACTGTTCTGCCACCATGAAACAGAAGCTACACCATCACCGATGCTGTATTTTTAAACAGGTAAGTTAACGGGCATTTTAGAAGAACTGTTGTAAGTATGCTTGAATTGGGGCTTCAATAGCTACAGATTCACTTCAAACTTCTGGCTTTAAAATCTACTAAAACAGAGCAAATATTCCAACAGTAAAACATCTTCAATGTTTTCTTCAATAAAAATCACATCAGAAACACGCTTACATAGTTATTAATTATTAAGGAATAATCTCCAGTGGTCTATCAAAACGTTAGAGGTAATTACTTACCAAGCTGGCATGTTGCACCAATCCACTGCTGTGGACATATACACTCAAATGAATTAACACCATCAATGCAGGTCCCTCCTTGCGCGCAAGGGTTAGATGCACACTCATCAATATCTGGAAAGTCAAAGCATGCTTTCTGTTATGGAGTTTAAAATTTGGCTTAGACTGATTGTCTTTTTTAAAGTTTTGAGATGGAGGGACAGAATGTACAAACAAATAAGCTTAGAAACAGACACAACATTTCTAACCTAATTTTTACTTAGGCTTTGCTCACACCTTTGAGATAGAAAATTCAGAGTTCTCCTATTCTCTAATTTGCAAACAGCAAGTTGATTCAATTAATTTGCCAATGATTAACACATTCACTAAAAAAATCACGTTCCTAATCATGACAAGTTTAGCTAGTATTTTTTTGACGACAGTTGCTGTTCAAAAATGGTTAGAAGCCCTGTCTTCCAAATCACCAGTGAACCAATTACATAGGTCCACAATATATTTCAAATTCTTTCCTGTCTTCCAAAACAGACACTTTTGCATTTAAAAGAGTCACAGAATGGTTTGGGTTTGAAGGGACCTTAAAGGTTAACTAGTTACAATCCCCCTGCCACGGGCAGGGACACCTTCTACTATATCGGGCTTCTCAAGGCCCCATCCAATCTGTCCTTGAACACCTCCAGGGATGGGGCAGTCACAACTTCCATAAGCAACCTAGGCCAGTTTCCCACCACCCTCTCATCATAAAGAATTTTTCTTAAATCTAGAGAGTCATCTATTCTTCTACTACTTTAAGAAGTAGAGGACTTTTCATTTCATATTTGTATCTCAAAAATTAATAAGCTCTTTATTTTGCTTTAGAGCAGCTAAAGAGTCAGGAATTGTTCTACAAGCTTTGGCAACAGGGCATTTCTTTGGATATGGTCCAGCTACGCTTTTTATGACCTGTACCTCTCAATGGCATCAAGTAGATACTGCTACCCATACAGTATTATTAATCTTTTCAGTTTCCCAACAAATAGCTGTTAAAAGACAGGTAAGATAGAAGACTACCACCAAGTTCTATACCCAACAGACTATCATTCATTATCAAGTAACCTGTATGAACCTGCACACCCCAACAGTTCAGTTACCAGTAAATTCATACCCACCAATAGCACATGTTGGTCCACTCCACCCTGATGGGCAGTGACACTTAAAGCCTGATGAAATCTCATGACAAATTCCACCATTAGCACAGGGATTAGATACACAAGCATGCTCCGCTGCAAAGAAAAGGGGGAAAGAAATTCTTACTAAATACTCTCCCACTATCAATTAAGGAGAACTTACACAGTTAGAAATTGCATACTGATTTAAAGTGACCAAGAGAATGAGGAATGGAGAGATGCCATGGAAGCTTTTGGAAAGAAGAAAAACTATCCATTTACTAGGCAACACTTTCTAATTGTTACTAGCACTTATATTTTAGAATCTTTCTTTCAGGGATGTTACCTAGTTTGCAAACTGAGTTTACCTTGTCTAGGATGTTAGGTACAAGTACCTAAAGCAGCTCATATACCCATCCACAGCTAACAATCAGAGCTCAAACGTACAGCTCACTTTACTGATACCTCCACATCTGGAGAGCCAAGAAGCTTTCACACAACCTTTGGGGCAAGCCAAGACAAGATTTCATCCAGTTTAGCCAAAAAACTTGCGTTCTACTAGCTGAAGTAAATTCACGTTTTGATAGTATCACTAATACCATACAACCACAGAAGTTCAAATAAGATCAACATCCTGATAAATCAAAACCTTTTGCTGATAACTTTTTGGTCCTGAACTATTAAGTGAAAGAAAAAAAAAATGGTTTCTTTCCATCTACATTTGTAACTATCAGAATAGCAAAATTCTAAGTGAGAAGACTGAGGAAAAAATATTTAACAAGTCATCATAGTAAATCAAGTCACTGCAGAACACCCAACTGTATACAACAGCTGGAAAAGCTGAACTGAAAAAGTTTCCATTTATTCTTCAAATGTTATCTCTTTGAAACAAGAGATGAGAACAGAAATTGCACACTTGACCCTTTATCACCAGACACAGAATAGTCAAGAAAAGTCTCCAAATACCAGGGTAGTATCTAGTACAGGAAAATTTTGGTCTTTGTGTAACATGAACAGATACAGACAAAAAAAGCAATATCCTCTCTTCATAGTGTGGTTGAGACAGGAAGCAGTTCAGTTTCAGTCAAGAAGGCATAACTCATCGTAAGTATGGTTGAAAATGCTTTCCTTCATTTTGCCACTGGAAGCAGGAAAAACACTGAACTTTGTTTAGACTGCAGGGGTCTTTAACACAGTTCTGTAACAGTTAACATCTGCATTATTAATCTAAATGTATTAAGAGACTTATTAAAAGATGATTTTAAAATGCAAGTTTCAGCTGATCAAAAAGGACAGACAACACAACCAGGTAGCTAAAAAAAATTGGGTCAACCCCCCATACCACAGTTAAATCTGAAGAGCCCATCACTACCACCTTCAGTATTCCCTAGCTTGAAGACACACGTTTGCAAGCAAGCCAGAATACCAGAAAATGGGTGGCAAGGAGAAAGGTAACAGGGAAAGGTGCACCTGTAACCTGTTTCTACAAGACTGTAGCCTAGTTTCACATTTAGATTAAGGAAGTGAAGAATCCAAAGAGAAGAAATATTCTCAGTCTTATCTAAATCCAAGGGAAACTCTTGAAGTACTTCTGTTATCTTCAGTGTTTTTTTGAATAGTCAGGCTAAGGAATCACACAGGAGACACAGAGCTGTCATATCCCCACTGCCACAAAATTGCGATCAAGTTGAAAGAACAAGTTGCACACCATTGCTTTTTACCCTTCTCAGAAACCAAGCTAGCTTTTGGAAAAGAGGAAATAGCCCCTCCACTTCACAAAAAACCCTGCAACAATGAGCACATAGAAAAGCCACCTGGTTAACTAGAACACAGCCATGCCTAAACCAGTTTCAGATTTCTGAAGATACATGCAATATTCAGAAGTACCAATTTCGCAGTTCTTTCCAGAGTAGCCATCTGGGCAAGCGCAGCGATATTCATCTGGTTCAGTATTCATACAGGTTCCACCGTTCAGGCAGGGATGGTGATTTCCACAGTAGTTCAGATCTGGACAGAGAACAGTGTCAATCAACAGGGAACACAAATACCACCATTTAATTCCTAGTCAGGCATACAGATGCCTTTCTAGCTTGAACATCACTGACCCACACCATCCCCATATTGTATTAGCTAGCCTGTCAGCTCATTACTACACACAGAACAGGGAAGGAGGACCAAGAGACAACTGCATGAGTCAGGACCACTCCAAGCCTTTTGTCTTAAGCTTCCTATACTTATGATATTTAAGCACAATCTGCTACAAAAGAGTTAAGCACGGAAATATTTGGGTAGTTGCACACTAGCAGGAAAAGAAAGGTTAATGAGTTATCAGTTAATCAGGCAACTTTACTTATTTTTCCTTTACATTAATGTTAAGTACCTTTGTTACAGAGCAGGCCACCCCAGTTGGTTTCACAATTGCACTGCCATGGCTCATTACAGCTCCCATGTGCACAGCCTGGGTAGCGGACACACTCATCACAGTACTGTCCTTGCCAACCATAATGACACCTACGATGTAAGTTCACATGTTAAAAGTTAGCAACATGACGCTTAATTATCAGCATTACAGGTATTTGGAACACTACATCTACCATTCTCAAAAAACAGGTCACTGTTCAATATGCAACAAAGATCAAAAATGTATTTCTCCTGTTTTGGAGGGAGATACTAGTCCCATTGAACTCATCTTACTCAACCATATTACACACAATGGCAACAAACGCCACTAAGCACTGTGCATTATGAGAACTGTACATAAATTAGTGGTTCTTTCACAAGAAGCTCCATCTTCACATAATCATCTTGCAGTACTATAAAAATTATGATTAGTATAAAAAAACCAAACGAATTACTTTTCAAAAAGGAACTGCAGGCTTATGGCATCAACCACCACAGCATTTTTCTCCCTACGAAGACGGCTCTGAAGATATTAGCTGGTCTGTTCCAGAGTGCCACAGTCTTGAAAGACTAGGCCAGCCAGAGATGCAGCTGCCCTGCCAACTTTCGGAGTTGAGATTTAGTGTCTCAGGAGAATCTTTTTTACAGACTTATTCTAGAATAGTGCTCTTTGTAAAAAGGAGGATAGAGAGCAGGAAAAAAAAATATCCAAAATTATTCCTTTGCTTTGAACACGATTAAAATTGTCACTACACAGACTCAGAGTCCTGAATCTTTGTTATCTGTAACAGAATTCTGCTAACAAAAGAAACTACTTATGCTACAAGAAAAACATTGAAGATTGAACTTTAAGTACACAGGGTAACATTCTTTTTAAAAAGCGTATTTCACAGATATTTTCATCAAAAAGAAATAATAATCTTGTTCTTTGGGGGCCAACAAAAAAGCCTGCCTGTTCTTTTAAGATTATTTCTTATAAAAAATTTAAGAACCACACTAGTGAGAGATGCATAAAAACACTGAATGAGAGTTGGGCACATACATGCCAGTGGAGCCCTAACACCTAGGGGAAACAAGCATTAGAATGGAAACCATACTTTTGTATATTTGACACCACCATTCTGTTATCAACACTCTTTGAACACTGTAGAAGAGCAGAAAATAAATTCCTAAGTCTTTGAGATGTTGCAAGAGAAGACAAGAAAAATAAGTATAAGTGAAGTGCTTTGGCTCCTTGTGAATCAATCTACCTCCACATTTCTGTAAGTCACATCAGTCCCCAAAGGAAGAGAACAGGTTACGCTGGCAGCATATTACTTAGTTTTCTACTATTTACATAGGCAGGCAGATCTAGATGCAGGTCTTTAAAAGATTATTTTCTTTATAAAGAAGTCTAGAACTATCTTGACTTCTTAGACCCAATATCTACTCCTCATTCAAAACCCCACAGTCGCAGGATTCCTCAGGAGAGTCTCAGCTGCGTACCAGAGTTCTGACCACTCATCTAAGCAAGGCTGTCATAAGCCTGGAGAATATAACATATTTCAGAAGCAACTTTCTTTTGCTGTATTAGCAGTAAGAGGAAATAAATACTGCTCCTGCTAAATTTGATCTCTTCCTTCCTCCTCAAGGACAGAAAAATCTTTCAGGGGCTGGTAATAAACAATAAAAAAAGCACTGCAACTAAATTTACTGGCCTCAAGCCAAATCTCCATCCATGCCAAAACTGGTACTACTGCCAGTGATTCACCATGACTATCCCTAGCTGGAGCCAGCTCCCCACCCACACATCACAAGCATTTTGAAGGTGTAAAAGTCTGCATCAGAAAGCAAATAAATCACAACAACTCAATTTGTTTTCCATACCCAATGGATAACAAGTTTCTTTGTTTAACACTGCACTGAGGATTAAGAGTGCAAAGTAAAATACAGCCACCTTAGAACTTTAAGGCATCCTGAGCACCTGCTTGAGTTTGTAGGTATGCTTTATTGCATTAAAATTCGTTCAGTAGAAAAGGGTTGCTGCTTTTTTTCATGATCTTGAACACAGTCACAGTTTACTGTTAACGTTTCCACAAAGCTAAGGAAATAAAAGCAGTCCAAAGGAACACACAGTTTACAAGTCAAAAGGTTACTATGTGGTAAGCTGATCAGCCCTCACTTTACAAGGAAGAATAAATTAGGATTTCCTTTTGAACAGGAAGTCTGGTTGCATCCTACATTAGCAGGTGCTAGAGCAGCTTTAATTCCACTTCCTTCTAAAAAGATAATGTTTACATAGATCTCAGCTCACTTCTAGACCAAGATGTGCTCAATGAAGTGAAATCAATTCAGAAACAGGCATATTGTCATTTATGAGGAAAAAACCCATCAAGCCACAACACAAGGATGAAAAAAGGTTATCAATCCACTATGAGACGCCCATAAGGTACGGATACAAAAGCCAGAAGGAAACTGCTCATGCATGTAATAGTTGACTGAAGTTACTTTTTCCCTGCCACCCCCTCCCATTTGAAGATAATCTGTTGGAAGTTTCTGCAATCCTAAGTTTTTCACATCTGAATAAATAATAAGCCAAATTTAGAGAATTCATAAGGATTCCCATTGTTCAATGGACAAAGAAAATTCTTATTAGAATCAAGATTCTACTTCCTCTGTCCTTCCCCTCTGCTGACTTCATCGGCTCTAACTCCCTTTATAATCAAACGCATGCAAAACAAAATCAGAAATGTCTTAATCTTAGCCCTTTCTGGGTTATTCACAGTACAAAAAAGCTACCATAAATAGATTGTTGCAGTTTAGTAACTTCCTGATGGAAGGCTGAAGTACAGGCATCCGCTCACAGACCAAAGTGTTCCTTCAGGTCAGGATTAACACAGGCAGAGGGCAATAGGGATAGACGAACAATTGCTAGTCATCTTGAAACCAAGAACTTGCAGAAAAGATCCTGGTAGTTTTATAGGCGTGCTTCACAGCTTCCATCTTCCTAGAGATGAGGATTTGGTGGCAATAGAAAATGAAAACTTTAACACAAGGCTGGAGGAAGGGGAGGTGGCAAGAGTTAACATTAGCAAGGCTTCTAGATAACACTTCAGTCTTGAGATTAGAGAAACTGCAACCATGCAGGAAAAGTACTGCTGTCAAAGACAAGCAGATAAAGCCACAATAATTCAACTTATAGCATATATTTTGTTATAATAAGCAAATGAGGCTTCAAATGCTAAATTCCAGGATGAGGAAGAAACACCTACAGCACACCTCGATGTATTTAAAATAGTAAATTTAGTATCAAAGAATCCAACAGGAGCACACATTATTACACGCAGTTCAAAGATACCTATGTACTCAGAGGCAGGAGCAGAGGAAAAGGTGGGGAAAGGAAAAGAGGTTTGGGTTTTTTGCTTTTCCTGCAGCTATTCAAAAAGCTAAACTGTTCAAGCTCAACAGAGATTTTTCTAAAGACCTATGACTCCCCTATGTTCTTGTGAAACAGTTATAATTAGGAAAAAGCTGCTACTGGTCCTGTCCTCTGAGGATGTCTGTATTACAAATTTAGTGAAAGTTAGGTTTAAATTGAGCACTTCCAAATCAGATGGCACAAGGTTCTGAGCAATCTAGTCTAACCTCACCTTTGGGGTGGTGGAACTTCCCAAACTCCATGATTTTACAATGGCAGTTATAGAAGAAAAACTGACAGGTGGACAGATGTTCCCCAGTTCTGATGGTCTATAAACCATAGTCCTTCAGAACCTTGCATGATCAACTCTTCTTTATCCAAAAGATGCTTGTTATATGCCAGTAAGTGAGGGTGTTCTTAACAATCAGTACAAAACAGCTGATTGAATACTATCTTCACACATGGTTTATTCTCTTTCTGCACATGAATTTCACCTGAGAAACTTCCTATTGCAGATTTCATCCAATCACTAATCTACTCTGGTTAACCTTACAAAAAGGCTCCTAGCACAAGACTGAAAGCATACCTAAATAAATTCTGTTCTACACCTAGCTACAGAGCTTGGTCAGCACTTAATGCACAAGTACATCTAAATCAATGTGAAAAATCAAAACCAAACTACTTCAAGTCTAGGTCAAAATATGGGACATAAAAATAAATTGAGAAAATCTCAGGGAGGACATAAACAACATGGTATAAGCCTTTAATTACCACAGGTTACACCTTACTGGTATCTTGCACATCCTACAAAAGCTGAAGTGAAGATCATTGTGCCATATTTACACAGGTTTTAAGCAGGCTTCTTGGAGAAAGCTTCTCCCACTCGTATTTCAATTGGAAGCTATGGCCAAAAGACTCAACACAGGAAAACAAAACAGAGCCGTGACATTAAGAGCAGAAGCCAAATGCATCACTCAGGGGTGGGGGAGAAGTAACCCTCTTAAATAGAAAACCACTAAATTTTCTAATGACGTGAACAGGATGGTGTTGCATAGACCAGAACAATAGCTTTATATTAGTTATTTACTTAAAATAACTATAAGAAAGTCTGTTTAACCTTTTAAGAGATTAATCGTTGCATAGCAGGCAGCAATATTGTCTGGCTGTTAGGCGATCCTATGACTCTGAGCATCAAGAGTCAATGTTATAGTCAATGAGCACCTTACTAGCTAAGTATTTGTCACAAAGGCTTTCTCCACTTTCCTACCTTTGAAACAGACATGATGGTTTCACCAACAGGGAAGGAAGAGGTCCTCATTAACGAGCTCAAATAATTTAATTACCTGAAAGCTTGCGGTCTTATTAGACCAAAAGATACAAATATCTTCCTACAAATTTTTTTCTCCTCTAATATAGGAAGTCATTGACAGCCAACAGCATCACTCTAGGACTTCAGAACTTTGTGAAGGAGCTAATAGAGAGGATGGTCCAAAATTGTTTACCCAGAATATACAGGGAAAGATTGCTCAGCTAACTTGCAAGTAAGTGGCTTGTAGGGTGTGTCTGTATTTGCATTAGTTACCACAGGGAGAATGCTTTTTAAGTGAACAGCCTGATCATTCCTGTTGATGTTGTGTTGGTTCACATCACAGAACTGTTTTGGAACAAAGGAATTTGATTCCTTTTAGGTTAAACTAAGGTAATGCAAGACAATGTATGCCAGAAGCACACCTAATGTGTTCCAGCTGCACACAGGCATTCAGTCCACAAGAATAGACTAGAGCTAGCCTAAAATTAAACACCATTTTTTTTTTTTTTAAACTTGGACATTGGCTTCTCAACACGCCTTTGATCTACTGTTCTATTTGTCTGCACTACCTACTACTGCAGACACAGGTTAAGGTACTACACATTTTTACATCCTGTCCACCTGCTCAAATTCTCCTGGAAGCAGAGACATTCTGTGCCTTTCTACCCACTAACCATCCAAGGAAATCAGTGGAGAGTTTGCCTCAGTTCCTTGATCAGTAACAGAAACAGAGTACATTATCCTTTTTTGTCTAACTTAATACATGTACTTGTAAAACCCTTGCCATTAATACCAGGCAGCTTACTAATAGGGCAAAAAAACCCCACAATAAAAGCATACTGGTTATGATAACAGGCAAGAGAACTTCTGTGATGATGCACTCAGCAACTGTAATAATTTTGCAAGTTCTTTGAAACTTGAAGCTGTGATACAGTACACCTTGCATCAAAAAGGATATGAGACAATGCAAGGTACTGACACCAAGTACATTCCAGCAGGGCCAAATAACAGCTGTAAACTCTTAGGGACCATATCTAATTCAAGTTGCAAGAAGTGAAACAGATGGCACAGCAGCTATAGCACACTGCTCAAAGACAATCGCCTACTATACTCTTCAGAGCAGCTTATGAGACTTCATCTTATTTGATATCTTATGATATTTCTTATAATTCCATTCTGGAACAATTGTGGAAGGAAGCCATATTGTTTAAATATGCTCTTCACAAGCCCTGGTTAGCCAGTAACTCATCTGAGAGCATTTTCTAGATGTTTAGAAGCGGTACACCTGTTTCAGTGTTCCGAGATTTCTATCTGATCTAGATAGAGTGGAAGTTCCCCATTCTCCTACTTTCTCTACGTTTTTAGCACACTTTTTCCTTCTTTTTCTAGTCCTCTAAGACTACAGGAGACTTGTCCTCCACACTCTTTCAAGAGCTGCTTTGAGATGCCTCTCCAGATCTCCCTGTAACCGTGAATGGGTGTGAGAATCCAGCAGGTTGCTTTTTGGGTGGGTTTCTTTGTTGTTTTGGGTTTTTTTTAAAGTTTAGGCAGAGTTCCCAAATGTTGATGTTAACCATATTATCCAACCATGTGTACACAACTGTCAAAAACATAAGCAGGAGATTAGCAATACCAGTAGGTCTCCTACTGCAATTGATAGGAAAGCTAGGCAAGCATTTAACATTTACAAAAGGATCTCTAGAACATTATTGCATCCCCAGCAGTAGTTGTAGCTCATTTTGCAACACAAGCTTTTGTTCCTGCATCTCTAAAGAAAGAATTGAATAATATCTGAGCAGGTTCTGACCCTTATAGTGACAGATTAAAGGAGTAAAACCACTTGTGAAGGATTAAAAAAAACCCAGAATCTGGAGGCACTGCTGAACACAAGAAATCAGCCTTATGAGCTGTGTTCTGAGTGGAATACAAGGACTACAAAAAGCAAAGCACTAGACAGGAATGTTGAGAAATTTGTTTAAACAGGACAATCATAAGAGATGCAATTAAGTAAAAATAAAATGACCAACATTGTAAAACCAAAATTTTGTCACATGCAGCTCTAACATAATAGTAGAGTAAGACAGTTCAAAGCACACAGATCAAAATTAATTTATTTTAAGTTTTTAAAACTTGATGCTTCCTTTGTTTACCTTGCATGAATTCACACTGAAGTACTGTTAACAACCTCATTTCTAATTCATCTCAGTTAGTTTACACATTCTAAAGAATTTATCTTGCAGTTGTTTGAAGTAAGACTTTCAATTCCCAGGACAACGTGAGTCCTACTACAGCTCCAGAAGCTGAAAACAAGCTAAGCAGCATTAGGGATTTGACCATTTGTTTTGCTTTAGAAGAGAAAATCAAACATTCAAAAGCAACAGGAAAAGTAGGAAGACTTCTGAAAATACCACCATCCTGGCCGGAATATGAAAATGTAGCCCAGATAGGAGGCGTATCTGGACTTCTGCCAAACCCACAGCACACTGGATGATCACAAGGAAGTGAAAGATTTAAGTTAAGCCTACTGACAGTGGTACCAAATGTACTCAAGTCAACAGTTTTAATCAAGGAAGGAGGCTGTTACTTGTGGTTTCTCTCTATTCACTTTTATAATTTAAGGTGATTGAGCCTAAGCCAATTATAAGCCCATTAGACCAAACTTCATTCTTCTCTAAACATTTTAAGGGAATCTAACAAAGTACTTCAAATGATGCGAATACATACAAAAAGGACCAATTATCATGGCTTAGCAATGTGGCTTCTTTGACAATTCTTCCTGCTACCAAGGGCCAGTGAAGTCAATCAAATAGGACCACTTGGTCTACCAGTGCAGGCTAAAAAAAAAAAAAAAAAGAGATTACAGTGACCAACCACTTTGCACATTACTATGGATAAAGTTTTAAAATAAACTAAAAGCAAAACAAATGACTGCAATTTCCCAGCTTTTGAAGGTGCACCTAAGTTGCTTTTGCTCTCCTCAAGGATGTAACTTTGCTCATTATTCAGTAAGTTATTACTTTTTCTGAACTGTCTCCACAATGACAGAAACCTATATCACCTAGGCCCAGCCACATCACAAAATTATTTCCTACATCAGGTCACTTTGAGACATCATGTCATCCCCTACTTGTTTTCCTTTTCTTTGATGAAAGCTCAGTAAAAGAAACTAAGCTTCACAACACCATAACTTCCTCAAAACAAGGGGTACATGAACATGCCCAACAAATGATGTACCACTACTGCCAATGGCTTATCCTTTACTAACAGTCTGCAGTCATTCAGCTACCTTAACGATTGTCTTTAGTATAACATTTAATCCAAAACCAGCTCTAAATTACTTTGGAACAAAGCATGGAGGGTAGATCCTTGTTATGAGAGTTAGGCTGAAGCCTCAGAGCCACTGCTTAAGTTACCTGCATGTTCATGTACCTGCAAGTTGAAGGCAGAAATAGTTTTCCAACTTTTCTGTATCTAAGTGCTACAGCAGATTTTGGCAACCAAGTAGCTATTGACACCAACAGATTTCCATACATCTCTCACCCGTGTTTATCTCAAATTTTCATTTTCCTTCTGAATTAAAAAAAGGACATTGTTTTCACCTGTTAAATGACATTGGCAACCGTCCAAAAACCAGGATGAAGGAATCTAGATTATAATTCAATAGTTCCAAACAGTTTCATTTAAATAACAGCTTCCTTTGTACTGCTGAAGATAAAGGTCACATCTGTAAGCCTGGCTTATTTTTAGTTCAGCATCATTTTTCTTCAGAACGTACTATCCATTTGGATTAAGAACAACGTTCCTAAGGTAGCCTAATAACTATTACAGAATACAAGCTCAGGCTACCAAATCACATTTAAAAAGGCAGCCAAGCCTTCAGCAATGCTAGAAATAGAGTGGTCATACAAAGACAGACCATTGTCTTCCTTCAACCTGCTGATCACAGATCTATCACTTCGGCAGACAGGAATTAACAAGGCAAATGGCACCCTTATTCCTTCCCCCACTACTTTATTTCAGATAAGAAAATCAAACCAAAAAATTAGTGATATTTCTGGTCCAGTAGACTCAATGTTAATTTTTAAGCACTGATCAGGTTAGAAGAGGGCACCTAGACTTAGAACATTAGATGCTTCTCCACATCAGCGACACACTGTAAGAAAAGGCTTTGCTCATATGCGATGACCTATTGATGAACACCTTAAGAAAATATATCACAGCCACCAAGTCCCCTATCTTCAAAGAGTTTGTTTCCTTCTTTAAGCCTTCTCCACCTCAGCAACTTCTGTTTTCCAAGATACAGCTGGTATCAGAGAAACGAAAGCTTAGGAGGAAACTACACCACCCTCCTCAGCCACCAAAAAAAGTATTGTTTTGTATTCACTTAAGCCTGCTGCTTTTTCACCTTTATTCAAAGTCTCCTGGCATTCCAAAAGCAAACATGCCTATGCCCTTGGACATTACTTTGATACCTACATTACTAAAGAAAGCCTTACATGAATCAGAATTCATTACAGTAGGTTTCTCAACAGGAAACCTTGGAAGGCTGAAGGTAAGGAATACGCTTTACTCAGACAGATACAATACTGACAGTAGGGGCACACAACACTTGAAATCACAAGCAAAATACCTAGTGATATGACAACATTCCAAATAATCATTTTCTTACATAAAGGAAGCCATGGTTTAAGATCTGCCTTGGAAAAAAAAATCCTTTAATGGAGGGGTAAATAGCTCTTCAGAAATGAAACTGCACATGCAAAATAACACCACCCTTCATATTATATAAATATGAATTTACACAATAGGTGTCTTGAAAAAGATAAATATACTACATTTTAGTGATCGAATACATATATTGAGTGCTAGTACTGTGAGCATTTCCTAGTTATAACAATCCAATGACCAAGTTCCCCTTTTTATTTCAGTGTAACAGACAGCACAGAGATCAATGCTGATAAGGATTTTGAAAAGGAAAGAAAGATCATTCCCATCTGATAAAGGCATAGTTTGGATTACATGTAGTAAGTCTGTTCAGTCCTATACAAGCAAAAAACAGAATAAGATTGCAAACCAATATGAAGTATATTCAGTTCCTGTACATGTGAAATCTACCTCAGCTCTATTTCCATCCATGGTTTTGTATGGTATTTTCATTTTAAAATAGAGTTTGTAAAATTAGCAACATAGAGAAAATAGTAGAAAGACCAGTACCCAAATATATTGAAGCATACAGACTTACTTGCATTCCCCAGGTACGCTGCAACCCCCATGGAGCAAATTACATCCTTGTTTACATACAGCTGTAAACAGAAAAATGTTTAGGCATCAGTCCAGGCAGCCAGATATCCACTAGTATAGCAACAATCTGGAACCGTTCAGCTAGGGATTCTGTCACTCAGACTATTTGCTGCTACTGCAAAACAGACTGCCTTGCCATGTTCCAATAGTTGTTGCTTCCAACTAGCTATTTCACAAAACACAACTCCATTACAACTGTTTATGAACATAACTTAAGGTAACTCCTTGAAAAAGTTGCTACCAAATAGGTTAGCAGCAAGAGTGTCAGCAATAAAGCATTTATCAAACAGTTATTTCTTAAACCTGGTATTAGAGTGGTAATATGCTGGAAATCCCAAGCTTCAAAAGATATATTGAAGTCTCTTGAAGGCTCTAGAAGTCTCCCTTCTTATTAATAGGATTTTTACAGAAAAGGAACAGAAAACAAACCAAGAAGCCCCCAACAGAAAGAAGAGTATGTCAAGTAATTTTATTAATTACTAAGACCAAGGGCAAAGTACTGAGATACTTGACTGAGTAGTACATTAAAAAAGGATGACTACACTTGAATTTCTGTTCACAATAAAAGCTATCAAAAAGCTTTCAGCTTTGCATACATTATTTGTGAAAACAGCATTACCCAGCCATTTTCACGAGATTAAAGCCTACAGTATTACTGATATCATCACTGTTCAATAAAATCTTACATTAACAGGTGTAATACATCATTCTGCTTTGAAGTAACGCCACCATTGAATAAAGCCAATTAGTAAGATATTTCAGTACTTCAAATCCTAAATTTGTTGTGCATCCCCCACAGCACACACTGCAAGCAACGCTGTATCCTGCACTTTGGGCTCCACTCTTCAGAGGATGTTCCTTCAAACATTTGTATTCAAAGGACAAAGCCTGTATGTGTTAGAATTAATATGCTACAGCGATGACTAAAGAAACATCTACTGCATTTCATCTACTGCATATACATTGCGCTAATCTAAACCAAAGCAAAAATATACTACCTTGTTTACATTCTTCTCCCATCCAGCCTTCCATGCAGGCTTTGTTTCCATTTTGATCACATGTATAGTGACCAACAAAATCATCTCGAGGGCCACAGAATTTATTGCACAGAGAACTGTAGTAGTTTTCATCACACTTCACTCTTATTTGCACTTCAAAATGGGCAACAGGACCATTAAATTGTAGTGTCTTCCATCGATCTTCTGGGTTGATCATGCCAGCATATGCCACTCGTTCTATTAACAAGTCTTCACCTTTTAAAATAAAAAAAGGTAAATTCAACAAGAGCATATAAATTCAAATCAAAAGTATTCAACTGGTTATGAGAAAACCTAGTAAAGAAAATATTAAGATGATAAAGATCTACTGTATAACTGAATTTTCGTTTGCCTTGCAAAGTTCATTACAGGAAGGCCAATTTAAAAAAGTGTCCCAAAGGAAATATTAAAAAACCCTGGAACGTAATCCATAGGAAATAGCTTATTTTTTGAGGCAGCCAAACATACCACACCCACACACTGACAACCAGCAGCTTTATCTCGATTTGAGGCAATTTTTACCTCCTTTTTGTTCTTATAAAATTGCAAAATCTGCATAACCTAATAGCTGAGATGTTAAAGTTCTGATGCAAGTTTAATTATAAAAATAAAGCAAAACATATACTCTATTTGCTGCAAAATTACTGAGTAGTAGTAAATACTTTGTTAAGCTTATATTATATACAGAAACTAGCTTTCTTCCATTTTATCATTCTCTCTACAGTAAAGGCAAAACATTTTTAACAAGCATTTCACAGGACACACTGTACAGCTTGCATGTGACATTTTGAGAAGAAATAATACAAGTGAAGAGATTGTCAAGGGGCCATTCTCAACTCTATCCTGCTTACCCTTATCCCCAGTGGTACTACTGATAATTGCGATTGCTGTTGCAATACGCTTGGTAAGTATCCTGCCTTCCCCTCATAGAAAGCAGCAGCACTGAGACTGCCAGGCTCTATTAAGCAAGACCAAATGCACAAGAATTATTAGCTATCACACTGAACGAGTATTCTAGGATATAAGATTATGGAACTGGCAATACAAAGCATTTTCATTGTTATGAGTACCTATTTTGTATTAATCAGTTTTATTCTTGGTATAGAAGCTTTACTACTACATGAGATGCAACTATGGTCAGTATGTTGCTTATACTTAACATTTACTGAAGCAAAGCACAGTAATAGTAAGGGGAAATGGTGAGTAACCCCAGCAATAAGAGTTTTCAAATGTTTTCACTATTCAAATCTGGTAATAACCCACTGCAAGAATTTCTCTACTTGACTCTGCAAGCTACAGCTGGAACTCCAAGCACTATTTAATGTAAGAAAAGGTACAGAAGCTCTGCTTGCATACATGCATTTCATACCCATTTACAACAGCTACAATATTGCCAACTGGGAGCCTCAGGGCCCATCTTTAAAAAATAATAATTAAAATTAACATTGAAAGTGGTATTGCCATGTATAGGCTGCAATTCACGCTTGCCCAGACTGGTCTGCATAAAACATTTTATGGCTAGACAAGATACACTTAAGTTTATCCCTGTTCTTTAACTCAGAAATCCCCATACGTAAACTCCTCTTACCCAGCAGCATGTAGTCACTATAAAGGTGCACAAGAAAATTGTTAGCTGGAAAAGACTGCCTGCATTTTATTTTTAACTGAGCAGGATATTGATTGTACGACCAGTCACCATTTAAAGTTTCATTATTAGATTCAACATCCATTCGTAATCTTATTCTTCTCTAATTATTATTGATATGAAAACTTTGATGAAAAACTATAAAAGAAAAACGCTGAATCACTGGATGGTCAAGGAACTTGAACAAATAGAAAACATGCAATACAGAGCTATTTTCCAGCTATAAGCAACACAGATTCACTAAAAACAGCTGCAGGTGCCACTGCCGTAAGTGTTACTCAAAGCACATCAAATGGACTGAGGACCTAAGATTAAAGGAGTGGCATATGCAATTAAAATCTTAAAGCATCGTCAAGTTTGACAGTTACTAATATAGGTATTGCAAACATACCTATGCAGGACAATCCTCTCAATACCTGTATACCCAAGGTCAAGAACAGGATAAATAACCCAATAGTTCTTGCTTTTTAAAAACAAAAAAAAAAATAAACACAAAGAACCAAACAAAAACCCACCTAAAAAAACCCCCGCAAACACCAAAACTTATCTTCACAAACTCCTCTGAAAATAGAGTATTCCGAGTCTTGAGAGCTTTTCCTCTAGCTTACACCAGTAAAAGTAGGGCTTAACAGCCTAAATAAGAAAGCTAAACAATTTGCCCTGAACCACAAAAGGATTCAGGAAATCTGCTCCAAGTCATCTAGTTTCTAATACTGAATTCTTTAAAGAATGAGAATTCTGCTTTCCCTTTCACACTTAAAACTGAACCCAAATAGAAGATGTGTCTTCCAAAGAGATCTTTAATTACAGAGAGGATTATGTTCGTCAAGGTTCCTCCTTCATAACTCATGATGCTAAAGTGTTTCTGAATATACTCAGTCTCTCGTTTAACTGCTTTGTTGAGACAAGATTGCTGACTGTATCTGGTTTAGCATTAAGTTCATGTTAGGAACTCGCACATTAGACTTCTGACCCTTAGTAAAGGCAATGAGCTGGATAACTGAATTTGGCTATTGGTCAAAAAAGCAACAGACATTAATCTCCTCATCACTACACCACTCAGAAGCAAGAGAGCTTCTAGATTACTAGAAAATTTTCTACAAGTCTTTAGAAAAACTGATAAAGGAGCAAATAGTTGCATAAAAGGAGATGATGGCTAAAATTTGGTTTTTAATTAACCAAATGATGCTCAGAAGAAGAATCCTTATCTTTAGAGTATTTATTATAACTGTAGTACACGATCAGTAGTCATGACTACACCTAAGTAAGAATACTGCTCATCAACACACTAACTGTTAGCAGAGGTCAGATATTCCCAACAAGCCACTTGAACCAATACAAAAGGTGATGTTGGCAGCTCTCTGCAAGGAAGCACACACAGTAGCGTAAGAACTTCACGCCCAGAGGAACAGGAGGTGCCTTTCTCAGGAAGTAGCCATTCGTCTTTAGCCTTTTTCAAGGAACCATTTAAAAAGCCGTAAGGACAGATGAGCCTCCTACAGACTAGTATGAATGAGGAAGGCAACCACTGCATCCCTGCAGTAGGCACATAGTTACTTCACAGTTGGAGTTTGCTTCACAACAGCAGTGCTGGGCTAAGCGTTGCCAAAACCTCTGCTACGCAACTACAAGCTCACTAAGATAAATTACTTACCTGGAAAGTAACATGAACCACTGTGACAGATGACAGAGAACAGGCCCCTTACAGTGACTCTGTATCTAAGGCAGCTTCCTCTCCCCCCCACTCCACCCACAAAGCAAACAAGGGGTAACACTATACTGCCATAGCTTCCCTCCAGGCCAAGTCTGCTGCACCCAAGAAGGGAAAGAAAAATGCAGTAGTAGTTCAGGAATCAGGGTCTGAGAGCCCCTCTCAAGAGCTTGAAGGTTCAGGAAAGCACTGGGGAAGCATTTGCCCTGGCAGACTTGTTCATGAGATGGTACTGCACAGATCTGCCCCGAGTATCCTCGCCTTGGTTTTGATGGGTGCAAGAAAGAATACAGGACGCTGGGACAATAGAAGGAGGGAAGAGAAGCAACTGTTCTAAAGCCTTCAACTTGTTCCCCAGAAACCCCTCTTTCCAGGTTTTGTTTTTCCATTTCTTTGGTGTCATATTTTATGTGGGGTATTTTTTTTTTTGTTTTATTTTCTTAAATTTCTGGGGTTTTGGTTTTTTTAATAAATATCCACTCAAAAGGCCAAATGGGAACACAGGACCTGCATTTAGCTTTCTTACTCATCCCCATTAAAGGAAAGCAAAACCTGACTTTAGAACTAATTAATCAGCTTATAAGCAGTCTCTGGCAATTACTTTGATTAATCTTTCTTATAGTAGCAATAGAAGACACTTGTAAGCTGATACAGAGACCAGCTCAGTGTTCAGGATATGCCAGGGAGTTCAATTTTCCACATATAATCTCTTCACTCCCCAGGATGCTGATATTGTTTGTCTTTTCTCTGGAGGAGTTGCCATAATCCTTTTCCTATTCTCTTATATTTATTATTCTTTTTAACTGATCTGTCCCTGCTTGGCAGTTCAGTAGTCCTTGCAGAAATACAAGGGAAGCATCTTTGCACCTCAACAGATTTACAAGGCAAAAAGCTACTGGACTCCCTGCCAAGAGCATTCAAAAGAAAATATGAAACTCTTTTAAAGAATTCTCCCTAAAAATCTAATATGCAAGTCTAAATTTCAGCTTTGTAACATCTCTGTCACAAAATCAGTAAACAGGCTACAGAAACATTTAACCAAGTTAAGCATTTAGCTAGTTTTCTGCCAAATTAGAGGTCAAGAAAGCCTCGCTAAATTCACATGACAAACCTCTTGAGTTTCAAATGCAATACAGCTTAACAGCATCTCTCTGGTAGCCTATATTAAAGGGAAGTTCACCTGCCATTAGCAGTTAATCATGAGAGCTAAACTGTAATCTGACACTTACTAAGACTCCGGTAGTTCAAGGAAAAGTAGATGGCCCACTGGGCCTCCAACAAATATTATATATCCTGTTGTTCTGAAGTTTAGGAAAAAAATACATCAATGCAAAGAAAAGAGATTCATTAGAGCATGTTAAAAAAATAAAAGGCATAAGAAAAACTTAACGTAAGCCTAAAGTCACTGTCTCCTTCTAGAGCATATTTAAAAAAAAAAAACCACCAAAACCAAGAAAAGGTTGAAGGAACTGTTAAACAAGATAAAAGCTTAATTCTGAAAGGAGAGCGAAGGAACAAGCTACAAACTCACAATAACTGTCACTGAAGACAGAGTATATTAAGAGAATCTCTAGCTTAGGAAAGTCTGTCAAGAAAATGCAAGCAGGATTGATCCCAATCTTGATGGAAAAAGACCTTGAAACTCTAACATGGCCTTAACAGCAATTGAACCTTGCCAATTTTTTTATGCTTGATGTATCTTGATCAGGATGTTTAATGAAACAGCAGAGAACAGAATCTATCATTAGAAGAAACTGATGATGATTGGAACATAAACCTTTCCTATCTTGGTGTTCAAACACTTATCTTTCTCTAAATTGATCCCAGTCAAGATTAAATAAATTTAATTAATAAAAATGAAAGTTTGAAGCTACCCAACATTTGTAACCAAAAGTATTGGTTATTTTAAGACAAGCTTGTAAACTACTATTAAAGTGTAGGTTGTAATTGAAGTCCTACTATAGCAACAATATGGCACAACCAGCACCTTCATATGACTCTGAATTTTGTATACAATAACCTTGCTTTTACTTCAGGTCAACAGCCTTGCTCTCATACTGAGAAACAGCATTTACAGGCCAGAAATACAAGGACTTGAGAAGGAACAAACAGAAGGAATCTACCATGAATTAGAACACTTTCAGCAAGAAAATGACAGGTGTTGCACAACACTGTTATGGATAAACTGAGCAGTAATTAAAATGCAACTCCACAGCATAGACAATTTTCCCTTAATAAAAATGAGCCTTCCATGATTTTTAAACATTCTTTAAAGTTTGAGTCATGTATTACAACCTTTCACTTACTATTGTCCATACTTTTTCCTATCAATAATAGCTTGCCCTAACACATTATTCACCTGGATTTGTATATCCCCTTTACTTAGATACCAGACTTGCATTCAGATCAATTCAGAGGGATGGCTAATTGCAGCAGTACACCTTGCCCCTCCTCTCCAATCTGTGCATGCGCAGCACAGAGTAAGTGAAAACTCCAAGTTTTACATAAATACTCACCAGGTTTTGTATCATTATCCCAATCCCATGCTTCTATTATTAACGTGAATGACCTCTGAAAAGAAAGAAGACACCAGTTAGACAGTAATAAACTACTCACTCACCAGACAAAATGATTTGCAATAAGTAGATATTGATGCTACCAGAAAGCCAACTGGAAGTAGTTAAAAATTTCACTTCTCCACTGTCATATGAAAACCCCTGAAGGGATCTTCTCAAAAGCATGAAATATAACAGTGTTAAAAATTGTAGGGCAAAGTATGCTAATAGCAAAACAAAAACATTCACCACCAGCAAACTAAAATATTATTCTTTGCCTCCCGCTGTATCTAATTCTTAGCTTTGCTTAGCCACAGAAAAAAACCTTTTCAGAAGTAGCTCTAAAAGTTTTGAATGAAGTGAGGGGTTCTGAATATTGAGAAACAGCAAAGGCATTGAAGACTCAAGCAACTGAGCACCAAAAAAAAAAAAAAACCAGAAAGGAATAAGATCAGTCATCTTTTCAGAAGCTCACAAAAGATCAGAAAGAACACACAACCCCCCCCTGCACCTATCAAGAACTTAAGGCTTCCTTCTCATGAAGGGGGTAGTGTGGAAAATGGACCTGCAGAAGACATGGCAGAAAAACTTTTAATCACACTTAGTAGTATATTTTCCCCCTGAGGAAAGAGTAAAAGCACAATTTCAGACAGTTTTAAAATCATTTGGAAAAAACACAAAGGCTAAAGTAAGGCTTCAGGCATTTTTCTTGGTTTTAAGACCAAATACATTGGATAGATGTTGGTATTCAAATACAAAACTTATTTAGTAAAAAGTTACCTTATGCATACATGTAATGTCTACTTGCTTTGAGTTTAGTGAGTTGCTATTAAAACCTCCACCTTTGATAGTTTCTAGTTTGTCCAAGTTAACATTGAGATTGTTACATACATTTAAAATCAAGGAAAAGAACCTCCAAGGAGAGAAAATTACTGCACCATGATCCTAAAACACTTGTATACACCTTCATGCTTATAAGTAAGCTAAACAAAAACCCAAAGCATGTTAAATACAGCAGAACCAGGCCTTAACATGTGCAGAAATGACACGATAACTATCTATGAATTCACACTGACCCAGGGACATTCAGCCAGGAAACTAGGAGCACCGCTTTAAGACGATTATGTAAAAATGCAGCTCTTTCATAGAGTGCTAAGACTATTTACTATTTCATCAAGACATGGGCATTTCTACTTCTGAGATAGCTTCTAAGTGCTCTGTATGCTCCTCGTCTCCTCATCAAGAAGGATTGATTGTAACACCAAAATCTCCCTATTCTGAAGCAGCAGGAAAGAACAGAGCAGCATCCTAAGCAGAAGAGCTCTGCCTGAGGTCCTTGATGACAACAGCAAGGGATGAGTCTATTCAGACATGCGCATCACTGAGCATGTGTTTTTCTATTGCTTAGTTACACCAACATTTAAGCCACCAGCTATGCCTTTGGAAAGTTTTTCTTCTGTGGGCAAGATTTTTCCATCATTGAAACAGATAAAGATTTAATGCTAAATAGATTTCACTCAAGGAAGGAGGGGAAAGAGGAAGCTCAGCAGGGACTACAATGGACAGAGGCATACTTGGGCTTGATCTGCCTTTGGAAAGAACCACTAACAGATCAGATGAGAAACGAAAGGCCTCTCCTTCTGAAATATGACAATATAGCACATAACTCCACAATTTTTTTAAAAAAGTATTATTTTAGCATTTCAGTAGCTTCACCCTCCAACTCCCTGCTTTCCCCTGCCACCCTTCAAAACTGCTACCTGAAAAATAAAATGAATAGTATCAGAAAATAAGTGCTAAACAGTATTGCCCCAACATTATCTTATGGTAATTGGAAGTCTCCTTGCTTTGGATCAAATAAAAGCATTAACCTAGGCACGATTCTGCAAATCAGTGCATGATCTAAACCTCTGTAAACCTTCCCTACCTTTAACAACTGATCTTCTAACATATGTCTCAGTTTTCCTGTGTTTCATTGATTTTTAAGAGTACAAAGTAGTGCTCGAGTGCTTCCAGATGTCTACTTACTCATCTTATATAAGCACAGGTCTTTCCCCTACTGCAAGTTGGCCGTTGCATCTGACTACCCACACAGGCTAAGGCAGAAAAACATTTAATCTGGACTTCCTGCCATAGGAAACAGATCGGTCAACTGTATCTTCCCATCATTCCACTTGAAAGCAGATTTGTATCTTTGCCTAGGATGGTAGGGAATTTTTGTGGGTAAAGAGAGCTCCCTGCAAAGCACTGTTCTCGTGCGCACATGCTAGAAGGTGGGAATGGACACAAAGAGGAATTTTACTCATTTTAAGACAGCTAAGATAAGAAGTCCTATAGCTCTGCTGGCAAATCTGACCATCAAAGCTGTTATAAACTTATGTTGAGTATTACTGCTTAGTAGTACCTTACAAGCAACTATGACATTGGCATAGAGCTCTTCCCCAAGACATGAAACTGTATTTCTGGCCATATAACAGACCACCACACTGCCTCCTGGTGGTAAGCAGGGCAAGGCCAGGGCTCTGCAAGCCCCGTGTTGCACTGGCCCCATTTCAAGCATCAGCTTTACCCTCCTCCCACTAGTGCCCATCCATAACTTTTTACATTTTATAGATGGGTTAAATACACACAACAAAGGTAAGACAAGCTATTGAATCCTTTCACTTCCTGGCATCCTACAGCCTTGGTTTCCCCATGTCTACTTCTGTGTTAGCAGTCAAGCACTTGGCCGTTTACACGAGCAAGAATATGGAGTGTAACATTTCAGGAAAGGTTGTGGTCACACTCGTAGGGAATGTTATTTGAAGAGCAGTAAACAGAAGACAAACATTTACTGGAAAATCAGTTTCAGCTGGGCAAACTCAAGTTGCACAACTTCCTGACTTCTACTGATAGTTATAGTCATCCTCCAAAACCCCCCAACAAGCACAGCGAGAACATCACCCGAAGAGAAACTGATTTTTGTGGCTATTCTTCCTTTAGGATGAGACAGTTAAGGTTACCAACCCAACCTGTCATCTCTTCCTCACCTCCATCTAGTCAATAACTTCATAGAAATTCCATTCTGTGGTAGCATGGATTGTTGAGTTACAATGACTACGCCTCAAACCAGGAAACAAATCCTTAATCTACTGGTTAAAAAAACAACTCTTCCTCTCTCTTACCAAGTATCAAACCTCACACAGTATCTGCTGAAATTCTTTTGAATTTTCCACTTCACTGTACAACAAGAGCTGAAAACTTAAAAGAACTGGCCATGCTACCAAGTGCGCTCATGGTGTGCTGCACAGAGTTTTTCTTGACTACTTAAACCATTTTTTTAGTGTAAATTTTAATATCCACATATTCACCCATACCATAACCCTGTCTGATAACAAGAGCAAGAGTTACAAGATGAGTAACAGTAATGGGTATCCAATTTGAAGAATACTTTTAGCTTACATAATGGGTATACTCATTCTAGAAAAGCCTTACCATTGGCTTGCATTAGTCATGTCCACATTCCACAACAAGTTGTCTAACAGACTACTCAGCACATGTTCAGTTATCACCAGCTGCAAGAAACTTTTGTAGCACAGATAATTACACCAGACAAGGTGTTAAATTGTGCTTCCAGAATAAAAGTTACAGAATGTGCATTAATTTAGCTCATCCAGAATCTAAGATCTATCCATACTGTGAATCCCAACCCCTCGCATCCTCCAGCAGCGTACTGGCTCTTTAACATGTCATTAGTAAGAACAGGTTAGCTTAAAAGCTATTTAAGGTAAGAAGTTCTCACAAAGGCTATTGATTGACACAGCTATGTACGTCCAAATGCCCGCATAAATTCAACAGAAAGCTATTTTTTTATCAAATATCCTAAGAATGCCCAAAATTCATGAGTTATTTAGGCATAATATACACACACCACCACATCTGCATTTTTTAACTTACGCTGATCTCTCCTTGTAGGCTGTAAAACCAGCACTTAAACAGCAGGACATATTTCAGTCTGTTCTTACAAGTGAAAAAAAAAGCTCTGAAGTAGTATTTGTTGTTCATTTCAACTACTACAAGCAACCATGGCACAGTTGGAGAGGGAGGGAATGGGGGTGAACATACCGCGCTGAAAATACACTTGATTCTACTGACTTTGGTGTCTTTATTTTTTAGTTCCAGAAAGAACTTAAATACAGGACAGCATTTGTGCTCATTAAATCAAACACCAGAAGAGGCTAAAGGCTGCATGTCAGAAGAGAAGCACCAGCACACTTTTGCAGAATAGTGTAGCTTTGAGAACACCATTTCCTAGGCACTCACTAAATAGAAGAGCCACATAGTCTGGAAAGATACAAATTAAGCCTGTTTATCCTGGTGATGCTGCTTTGGTTGTGTTTTTCTCAGGACTGATGTTGACAAAAGCAACTTCAAAGTATTATTCCACCGTTTACACTAAACAAAACACTCCCCATCTCATCCTTTCTCCTTTCTGGGGAGGGAGAGAAGACCAGCAATATTGGTTTAGTATTATCTTTTCATGAGCTATTACTACTACCTTAGCATTTGCAAATCAACATTGAGAAGTGGTCTTTTGTTAGCAAAACAGGCACATCAGACTTTTCATCCCAAGAAAAAGGATCCATCTGCTGATAGCATTTTCAATCAGGTACAAAAGTTACATTCTCCAACACAAAGTCTAAAAAATGCAAAAACTTACAGTTGAGGTAAAATCAATCGCTGCCATTTTCTGCTTCAATTACAAGCTGTTGTCTATTCTTTGTCTACCTGACAAAGAATTAGCAATTTAATAAGGACTTTGACTGGAGTTTGTATATGGAAAACCTCAGAAGAAATTGGGAATCAGCTCTGAATTAGAAAAAAAGCGTGGCTCCTACACAAATCCAGAGGCCACATTATCTCCCTATGCCACAATCGCACAGTAAGTGCCAGGTCTCAACATCAGTCAGTATCATTTCCTTTCAAACCTCAATCCAGGAGATGCAACATGTGTATTTGAACATTTCAATTGTAAAAACACATCTAAAGCCACCATCCTTATTTCACTAGTTACAGAAATTAGACTAGTAGTAAGTCATTACCAGTACTTCTTGCAACTAAGTCCATTAAGTCTTGATCAACACTGTCAACTCTTAGATTTGCTTTCTTAAACTTCTGTAGAACTCAAGTAAGCACAGGTATGAGTGCTCCTTCCTGCCCCAGCTTTCTTTTTTCGTTTTTCAAGCACCTCTCCTCCTCCTCTAAGCAGGCTGCTTGCCATGGAAAGAGCTGGCTTGAAGGCAAGTGTATTCTATTTCTTTCCCCAGGAGTTCCGCAGCTAGGCTAGTTCTTACAATGTCCTCATGAATAAGCCAGAGCAGCACAAGCAGAATAAGGAAGAAATTAAAGAAGGACTCTGAGAAGATCCAGGACTCTCCTCAACATAGGTTTAAGGGCAGACAGATGGGACAACCCTGCAGGTTGATCTTTTAGAAGCACATATTACAAAGACATGTAATGGAGACCATTACTGCAGGAGTATACATTCCCCATTTTGGAGACTTTTGGAACTTGAAGGGATGTTTCAACCACACTCACATGCAAGAACTCACCTGCTGAATGCAAAGGCCATTCCACCACACACAATTATAATGGAGCCAATCCTCTAAACTTCTCAACTGATAAGTGCACACCATTGGCACAGTGAGTCCTAAACAAAACCTTTCCCTTTGGAAGCCAAATAAACTCATTTTGTTAGAAGTTCTGTGGAAGGCTGGGTTACAGCACTACAAACACCAGCAACAGAGAGCAAGTTGAATCCTTCTGTTTGAGAGTATTTACTGTAGTTATACTCCTCTTGGCACTGTCACAAAAGCAGGATAATGTTTACACACTTTGGAGCCTTACTGTTGTTTCAGGGGAAATCATGTGAATTAACCCCACCTGACAACCTTCAGGATGCCTACAAAACCAGGGGAGCAGAGAAGGTTATTTTTTGCCATGGTTAACAGCCAACAGCTGATCTCTGCCTTCATGAGTCTGAACCTTTAATTCCACTCCCTCCCCAAAACTAAGTGAAGTCAAAACCGGAGGGGTGTGTATGTGTGTACGCATGTGGGGGTGGCAGGGAGAAATCTAGATGTCTAGACTATTAAGACTCATTTCATTGCAAAAGGAGCATGAATAAAAACAACAGGTGAATAAGCTAGAGTCAGTTTGAGAGTTAATATATCAAATCTAACACCCAGGTAGAGACTCACCTCCACTTAAAGAAAATTGCCCAGCAACTATGTTGAAGTATCCTACCAACAACCAGGTGCGTGCATCTAAAAGATAAAAGAACTTCAAGGAGGAACTCCAAGGGGTATTACAACATCTATTTGGCAGTGCCTAGTACTTTGTGAAACAGGAGCATAGTGTGCTTCTCTCTGAAGTGATCAAACTACTAGATCATTATATACCTTACCAAATGATGTATCATCCGTAGGAAGATTTAAGTGAAGGTTTGAAGATTTTCTGATCCTGCTGCTACAGCAAAATGCAACAGCTTGTCAATATGAGGGGGTCTTGGCTATATCACAGACCACAAACAGCTAAAAAAATCTCAAGGCACATATTAGCTTTACCAAATTCCTGCAGAAACAATGACATTTTCAGGTAGCTCAGAAGAGGCCAAAATGCCACAAGGGAGAACATGAATGCAGTCACTTCAGACCACATAATGAGCAACGAGAACACACTCTGGAGATGCATCTGCATAAGAGAAGCTAAACCCTCAGAAGAAAGACTCCACAAGTATGTTATAACTTACCACCCTAGACAAACCCGAAGCAAATCTCAACTGATTCATCCTTGTGACACACGCTGTCTTAGAGACAGTATTTATTCCCAACACCTCAACACTGGCCCTGACCTTCGATAGCACCCTCAGTCAGGCAGCTACTACAGACATAGCAGCAGCATCCATGAGTAAATGGGAAGCACGCACCTCACAAACAGCATTCACAATGCCAGGAGTCAGTCATTAGCTTCCTATTGACAAAACTGCAAATCTGACCTAGCAGTAGTCATCAGGACTTACTGAAGAAGAGCTGATCTGCTGGCTGCTCTCAGTTCACAGGACATTCTAAAGGTTCTAGAAGACACAGTCCCTATTTTAAAGGGGTGCCTTTACCATTACACACAAAGCAGCGATGCTAGTCCTTGCCTCTGCTTTTTATAGTTATCTGCTACTCATCCCAACTCTCTACAACTACCTGAAGGGAGGTTGTGGAGAGGAGGGAGTTGGCCTCTTCTCCCAAGTGACAGGGGACAGGACAAGAGGGAATGGCCTCAAGCTCCGCCAGGGGAGATTTAGGCTTGAGAATAGGAAAAAATTCTTCACGGAGAGGGTGGTTAGGCATTGGAACGGTCTGCCCAGGGAGGTGGTTGAGTCACCATCCCTGGAGGTGTTTAAGGTGAGGGTGGATGAGGTACTTAGGGGCATGATTTAGGGATTGGTGGGAATGGTTGGACTTCACCATCCGGTGGGTCTCTTCCAACCTGGTTATTCTGTGATCCCCACCCTACTCCATCCCCCCCGCCTTGATTCCAGCATATACCCATCTTTGCTATACTCGGGGAGATTAAGTTCCAACTCTGAAATCCAAGCTGTCAACTGTGATCACTTAAATCTGAACACACACCACAGGACTGGCTTTCAAATAATTTGTTTTACCTATATTTCCAGAATTAAACAAAAAACCACAAAAGCATCAGTGAAAACTTAGCTGCTCAGATACAAGGGCTCCTGTGATAACTTCCCTTTGCTGAGATTTTCCAGCAACTACAAAGAAGAATATTGATGTTTAATACCAAACCAAGCTATAAGCTACCATGTTTACTGGTTTTGTAGGAACATCTCCATTCTACCACAAATACCTTCTGCCTATGTCACCTCTAGGCACTTCCAGCATTCCTCAATTCTCAACAAAAAATACTGATTTATTAATTTCTTTTTTGGCTTTGGTCAAGTGGCTGAACAAGTATAAGGCTCACAAATAATCAATTTAATCTTAGGTGAATTATCAGTAACTAAAATTTCATTCTATTGACTAGAACAGCAGCATTCTAGGAGGTCTTGAAAGCAGTTTAGACTAACACATACACAGTTTCATCTTAATGATTTCTTTATCTTTCTACACTATCTTAGAATTATTTGTACCAACTGTCATAACAGGAATACAGTATTTAAACTTCTAACTTTGATGAATGTAAACACATTTTCAGACAGCCTCATATAATCCTGAGTTAATACCACTTGTGACTTTGTTGTTCTATGCAAATTTGTATGGCTAAGCCAGGTTTCAAGCACCTACTCCTTCCGCCCACCAAAGCCAACTTGTTTCTAGCTAAGCAAGCTCAACACAAGTTCTTTGATCAAGAGATCTGCTTCCCACTCTCACTCACATCTTGACCATCTAACATTCAGAAGTCAGTTGGAAAATGCACCCTAGGGTATGCTAGAGAATAGAGGGAAAAACAAGGGAAAACCATTCACATTTAGTGTTACGTCAATGTGTGATTCTGTAACTGGAAGCTGGAAGGATGCAGTGTGATTCTCCAGTTACTCCCTCTCCCAAGAGACTGGGTGAATAGCACCTCCAAAAATGCAGATGTTAGAAATCAAAGGTCCAGAGAAAGGCAACATGAAGGAACAAAGAACCCAATGATTTCCATGAGAGGAGTGACAGAACTGGTCAAAACTCTTCAGTGTCCAACTCTTCCAGGCTGAGGAGTTTCAGCCAGCTCTGTCATCCCTGGAAAACTCTGGAGAACTTTACAAAGCTACAAAGGCCCTGGGGGATGATTAGGAATAGAGTATCCATTTATTTGTTCTTGAGAAGATCTAAAGGGCATCAGATTAAGCTAGCAGGAGTAATGGTCAAAAAAAATGAAAGATGGCACTTCATGCAAAGATTGGCAGAAAGGTTTTCTAAGGAGAAAGTGGTGCGGGTCCAAGGGCAGACTGGCACAAATACTTCAGAGAGATCAATCACAACTAGTTTAATAAGTACCCAGGTCAAAAACAAAACTTTGGAGAATGAAGTAAAGATTTTCATATTCTTCCCCTAAGAATTCCATGAACACTTCCTTATGCTCTGTGAACTCTAGTTTCAGTATAGGTACTGTTCTGAAGCAAGTATTCCAGTTTTTCTGATGGCTGACATTAAAACAAGATACTAATTTAAAAAAAAAAAAAATAAAGTTTGCACTATAGAATCTTGCATGTCTGCCCAAGTCATTAGTAACGATCCCCAGGGTAACAAAAAATCACAACTAAGAACATTAGAGGAAAAAAAGGGAAGCCAGGAGAAACAAAAATCAGTCCTGAATTAGATTCATAATTATGCCTCACAACTCCTCTTTAAAAGCTGTGACAGAAGTAGTCATAATTGACAAATCTAATCAATTCTCCTTTCTGCAATACTGAAATGTCACAAGAAATAATTGCAAAAATCACCAAACCGTGTAATGCAATACGTGCATAGCAAGCCACATACCTGTTGCAGTAAATGTAACAAGTGTTATTCAGAAAAAAGATAAGCTGAGTTAGAGCTAGTAACCAGGAGATCTTACTACTTGGAATGAAGATTCAGAAGGCTATAGGCTTCTCAAACTCCTTCTGACAAAAATGTAATCAAGACAGGCTTTTAAGAGTGATAGGTGACTGAAACCAGAACACACTGTCATCCAAGGCAAGATAAGAGAAACACACAATTACCCCAAGCATTTTTCATTTATTAGCTTGCTGAAGATTGACAAGTGTCAAGTGAAATATGAAGCTTTCTGATTTCATAGCACTTTTTTCACAGAAAAATTTGTCACCACATTTGTATAACAATCCAGGTTTAACTCTAAGAAAACTGGTAACCATCTTGGGGAAGACTAAACTGAGGTTTACAGAAAGGTAACTGAAATAGACAATTCATCTCCAAACTTTGTTTACAGTAGTCAAAGCCAGTGTCTAGTGGCATCCACGTAACACAGACGAAGCCTGGTGCTACTCCTATTTACTCCTACTCCACTAGGAAACAGATTCTGCACTGGCACTGAGACAAGTATCACAGTTCCAGACAGACATGTTCTTCCACACTAGCTGAAGCACAAGCAAGAAATACAACCCCCTCAAAAGCCAGACCTCTCGGTCACTCAGGAACCAACCTCTCTAAGAAGGAACAAAACAGCTTTCAAAACATCACCTATATTCTCCAGAAGTAATGAATTAGGAGAAGAATAGAATAGGAAGGGTGAAGATTAGGCCAGCGTGGCTGATGCACAAGCTATGCAGGCAAGAGCATCTGTGACAGCACGGAAATATCAGCTAATAAGAAATAAACATTATAGCTTTAAGGGGGGAAAAAATAAAGACATCAGACTAACAGCATCATCATTACTCGAGATACCAGACAGACACAGGAAGAAGATCCACTCTCTTTAGCACAAGCCAGATTAACTGCTTAGATTTCTGAAAGATGTTCCTAGATACTTCGCACAGATACTCTACGTACTTCTGATACATGGAAATGGTGGACATATGTGCTTAGCTGTTTGGATCTACCCCTGCACCTATGAACATGACAGTTGCCATTGGCTCAGTTCAGGGTTTAGACAACAAAGATTCAGAACACAAGCAGAGATCAGACCCCTTAATGACCTCAGGAAACCAAAGGAGCAAAGCGAGCAGGAATGGGAAAGCAAGAATTAAGACATCACAGGCCTTTCAAAGCCACACCTACATAGGCAAACCTATTTGTGGTGGACTTTTGGATTTGAACTTTTGCACAGCAGGGAAAAAGCGCCTTATACATTTTGGTCAGTACCCACGTAAGGTCTTCTTCAGGTCTCTGTCAAGGAAGAGACTTCCAGAAACTCCATACCGTTCAGCAACTCAGTAAAACTGCTTTACTTCTGCATAAAGGAAGCACATCCCACCACACACGCTCCAGTCTGCAAAGAGCATGACAGACTTTGCCGGCAAAGTGATCCATAGATTCACTGGACATGCTTTTACTGCGCTGCAGAAAGCTTTAGGCATGTAGAAAACACGATTACTGTGGAAGAACAACCTATGCCGTAAAGAAAGATCATATGCACACAAACTGAAATCCACCTGGAAAGAGTCCTAACAAACCATCTTTCTTGTCACTTATCTTTGTTAAAGTAGCCGATCAGAGTTAATGATGAGCTCAGAACACAAAAGAACTAATCCAACCAGCAAATATCCATGCTTAGAAGAAGCATTACTCATCATTCCTACTGCCACAGCTTCCCTCTGCTAGTGAATTTACCCAACACATTTTTATTTTCTAAACCTTTAGGCAATCTGATTAAAAGTTAACTGATCTTTAAATACCCTTTGTCATAGGTATTTACGTGTCTGTTCCAGTCAGGGTTTCTCTGGAAAGCAAACTGTAATATAGAATAGCATCAGCAAACTTTCCTTCTATACCTTTAAAAAAAAAAATTTCAGACATTAGAAAATCCAGCCAGTTATCAAAACAGAACTATTTTAAATAAAACAGCTACCAAAACAACATATTTTGGTATGCTATCCTGCAACCATACAAAAAGAAGAGACAACATTCTACTAGCTTACCTGAGGGCAGTCAAATGAGTGCCACAGTCTGTATTGCGCCCATCTCTCTCAAACAGGAGAACCTAGTGTAACCTCCCCTGGTGTTGCCCTTTTTTGAATGGTCTACAGCAGAAGCAGCAGGAAGGACAATTAAATTAACCCTACACGCATCAACCTTGCAAACCCACTAGAACCTCTTTAGCTAATAGCTTTTCTTACATCCTATTCAGGGAGAACACAAGGTACCAGTTTTTTAATCAAGATGAAATCACAAGTTATACACAGAAGAAGAGTATCAATTCCAGCAGACATTTCTCTGCTAGTTTTTGATTTTAGTGGACAAAAAAAAAGTTCAGAAACCTGCCAGATAACACTGGTTTAGATGAAGGGTCACAGGATTAAGTTTCAATAGACATTTTGCCTGATCATTACATAAAAGGAATGAACAAGCTGTTTGCATCTTGAATACTTTCATGACTTTACAGCTATTAAGCTAGAGCTCTGTCCACCATAGCTGGAACTAGCGCTAGCAATTTCCAGAAATCCATTGAGCTAATCCAATAGCAAAGAACAGAAGAAAGCACTGATGAAATTGGAGAACAGAAGAAAAATCCTCTTGGAAGAGATATGTACAAGCACAATACCATCCTGACAGTTGAGTACTTGCTACCACATTTGACCCGTTTCAGACAAACATGATATTAACCAAGTCCTACTCTTTCCTAAAGTTTTGAAAGAAGTCCAAGATAAATAAGCCCATTATATGCACACTTTCGTGTTGTATTAAGCATAGCTAGAATGCCTCTTTTGAAGTGTATATAACAACCATGAAGACCCATTAATGGTTAGTTCAAGACTTGTTTTATGCTAATATTTAGAATTCAAAGATGAACTAGTAATTAATACTGCTACTCCCCTCCCCTCCACACTCCATGTGGCATAGATATTAGTGTCCTCTGGGCACTTCAAGCCATGCATCACTACAATTTCAACTTGAAGTCAAGAGGGAATTTAACTAACTGTGTAATAACATGCTTTAATTATTCTTCTATACACAGGAACACCTGCATGCACTCTCTTTTGTATTGGAAATATGCATTCTAAGAAGGTAGGCAAATATAGGAAAAAAAAAGCTATGCCCCCTAGTTCTATGTATGCAAAGTTCCCAGGAACAGAGAGTAGCATTTTAATCTCAACCTTTTTAAATAATGCTAGCTGTTGATAGCACTGTAGCCTTTCCCTTTGTTTTTGAAAGAGCAAGTGGCCAAAAAAATTAATTACGCTAATGAGCCTAGATAGCTTGCCCTAGGAAGAAAGGCAACTCAAACTCAATCTCTGTTCCTACAGGAGCACAGAAGCAAAGTCACTATTTTATGTCCTCTTCAACTCTCACATCAGTCAAACCCAGCTGAGTCAATTCTAGAGCTACTGGGGCAGTATGGTTTACATTTGAAAGAAAATAGATGAGGTAAAGGCTTTGCTGGCCCATAGTGATGGCAAAAACCTGACTGATCAAACATTCATATAGCTCCAAATAAAAGGCATCATTTTTCTCCAGTGGCATCATCTCTGAGCGCAGTTATCTTTCATGGGCCTTTTTATCATAGAAAAACGTCCAGGTTTCATTGCTACACGAGTTGCGTGACAGCTTCAGTGAATTTGAATCTCTCACCTTCACAAGAGACTTAACAAATAGGTTGTAGATTTCCTTACAGCTAGTAACAGAAATGTTAATCCAGAAAAAGGGGATAACACACTTAAACTTTCCCTGAGCTCAAAACTGAACACAAGCTCAGTTTAGCACGTGCAGAAATTCAAAAGAGGATGGCAGAGAAACAAGCAGAAAGAAAACATTATTTGAACTTCATATAAAGCTGCTCACTTTCCCTTGCAATCTTCTCAGCTCTCTGAATCAGGATACTGCAGACACAACCAAAGCTATATTCTCATCTTGCTGTTCTCCATAAATTTAATAAATAAGCTGAGCAGAAAAATAGGACTCATCGCTGTAAGAGACGGTGCAAGTTCTTCTGTGTAGATCAACACACAAGGAACTTGAATAAAGGATTAAACAGAGATTCTGCTCACAGACATGCATGGGAACACCAGAGTTTAGGCATGAAAAATAAGTTTATAAGCACGTTCCTAAAACAAATGCTTGTATCATTTCAGAAGCAGGACTGAATCTTCTGAACGGTATTTTGTGGCTACAGTACATATTTACCAACCATGATGCTGTATTTAATTACTATTAAATATGATACTGCTTACAGCAGCAAACAAGCACAGCCTACAACAGTATATGCAGCCTACAATTCCAAGGTACCTGTTTGAATATATGACAACCAAGACTTGATCAATCCCACCATAACAAAGCAGCATCAGAACTTTAATATCAAATCACATCTTTCAGATTAGCATGAACCAGAGATCTGATAGAGCTTCATATTATCACAAATTACCCCCACCCTCAAACTGGCACATCTTCAGAAGGAAACCTTTTTAACAAGTGCAAAGTATATGGAATGACCTTTGAAAGCAGGCTCTCACCTTGTAAGTTTACTTTAAGCAAGTGAATGTTCCCCTATTTTTTCCCCTTCTGCCTCTACTGACACATCTGGAAGCTGTAAAAAGGAGATTATCTCAGCAAGTCAAGTTAGTTTCATTGTTGACCCCAAGTTACTTCTTTGGTAGGTACTAGTGTTACAGCTTTCCTCATAATGATGAGTATCAATGGAGGACAGAATGAAACCACGTAAAGTAAGCTAACATTAAAAAGAGAAGAATTCTGCTAGTCCAAAGCTGGACTCATAATGCAAGAATGTGTACTCATGAATACCTCACAGTTTATTTACTATTTCATATGCCACGATTCTTCTGCAGTTCTGTCTTCACCAGATTCCCTGGTAAGCTGAAGTTTCACCAACTACCAAATCTTGAAAATCCATCCTAACACCTTAGGGACAAACAAATTATCACTGATAGCATGCTGCCACTAGTCAAGGCTATCTTTTCCTGCCAGCTAAAGCTTACTTTATTTACCTTACATTTGCAGCGATCCAGGAGTAGATGCGAAGAGCTTGAGAAGATGCAACAGTTTGTTCTTCTAAGCCTTGTGACAATCACATTCCCACAGCACACAGTTTAAGTCCAGGAGACAGTGTCAGAAAAAACACATTAGAATTCCAAGAACTAGCATTTAAAGAATTGCCACCAGCTAGGTTTGAGCCACCACTTCATCCCTCACCTCTTACAGAGCAAGAGATGTCAAGTGACTACAAGGTATAAACCACACAGCCCTGAAGTTATCACAGCATAGCAGCAAACATCAGAGCACTGCAGGAGCACTAAGTATTGGACAACCAACACCCAAAGTGCATATGTAAGTCTAAATGTTTCAGCTTCCCTACTTCCTTACCTTCCTCACTTTCTGATAGATCTTGTTATTGGTCTGTGCAGATGAAACATAGAAGCAACACTTGGTTCTGCCTCCAACAGCCAAACCCAACACTACAACATTTTGGGCCTATATATAAATACATGGTTTAAACAACAGTTTATAACCAACACAATAGGAGCTATCAGCTAATTGCCGCATACCAAAAGAAAAAGTCATTACTGCAGGGCAGCAGATGGTTATGCTTGCTCTTAGTAGACCAAGTAAACATGGTCTGACTTCTAGACTTGATTATATATATAATAATGCTGATTGCATGCAGCCAGGAAGAGTAAAAACTCCATGTTGTAATATGAAAATGTTATTGTAATGTAAAAGAGAATTACACCTATCAAAAGCACCCCCAAAAAAGTTTGTTCATAGTGTAATAGAAAGGAACTGCCACCAGAAAACATCTATTGAGCAGCAGCACAGGTTGCCAGTTGAAGTTATCATCAATGGGAAGTAAATGGTACCAAAAATTGCACACCTCAAAAGGTCCTCTACTTCAGTCTTGATTGGAAGAGATCAATAATTAAGCTATCTACATATTTCTCAACTTACTGCTTGAAGCACACCAGTCATGCCTGCTAAGTATGAATAAGCTCCCTAATTAGAACTTGAGTTCTCCAGCTGGAATCCTGGACCTTCAAAATTAAAAGTGCAGACTGTTTTAAGGTAGACATTTGAACTGTACAATGCTATAAAACAGAACTATACATATTCAGGGAAGGAGACAAAGAATCCTACTTGATGTTTTAGGTTAACTGCCAGCTCATATGACATTTCAGTACAATTTGCATGTAAAGACCTGCTGTGAAAGGAGGAAAGAAACCTCGCTCTACACAAAACTACATTTTGTACCAACAGTAGGATCCTAAATCAATACTAAGATTGTCTACTCCCTGCAAGTCCAGAAATGCAAGATTTATTCAATTTGAACATAGAAGCTAGAGACCTAGCAGCCTATCTGGAAGTAGAAGGAGGATTGCAAGCACAATTTAAGTGTAATTATCATCAAATTGTAAATGTACTGAACAAAAAAAGCACAGAACACATCCTGCTGGGAACAATATTCATATAACCAGGCCTCTCAAGCCTGAAGCAGGATGTAAACAGATTGCAGTTTATGTACTAATACTGTAGTCTTATCTCAGATTTAAAAAAAACTTCAGAGAATGAGCACCTGTGCATCTGTCCAAGGGGCATATAATTGGTTACTCAAGGACTATTAGGCTGTTTCTTAGCAACCTCTGCAAGCTCTAATCAAGTAAGACTAAGATTGTCATTTAGCCTTGAAATGCCTTGTCCCTTCCACGTAATACAGCATTCTAACCACTACTGAAGAACAAACGACCATTTCAACCACTGATAAAATCCATGCTTACTATGTGCTCCAGCTAAGAGCCTCCTCTTAAATACTTGCTATTGGAAGATCTTAATGTCAAATATGTTTTTTAGACTTTATTTAGTATCTGAAATAACAATTAATAAAATAAACCTCTCATTCCTCTCCTTTTTATACAAAATAAAGGCTAACTACAACTCTAAAAAATGACCTTGGGGATGAAGTTTAATAAATAAGCTCAAGCTATAGCTCAATTCAAACAATGTTTTATAACAGCAATACATTCTCTGAATATAACTACAACAAAAATGTCTAATATCAAAAGCAGCAGTGGAGATGTTCTAAATAGCAAGAATTTCTCTCAGAGCTGGACGATATTTAAGTCTTTGGTGATGCTGAAATGAATCTATTATGTTGCACGCACTTTCTAAAACCAAGCAACTCTGAGCAAAACTCTAGCCATGGGACCAGAAAACAAGCCAAAGGCATCTAAGTGACTGCAAAACAAACTCATCTGCTCAGTCTCAGTCCAGTGTCATCGCTCAACTCTAATATCAATAGACACATAACAGACGCCACTTAAGACAGCATTTTTAAAACTGAATTTTATATAGAGTATTTTTCCTCATACAGTAAGCAAAGGCACCAAAAGTCTATGGTTACATCAGAATTGGCCACTCCTCCCTGACTCAAGATGATCTACGCAAGAACCATCACAGGTTCAGCTCCCTCACTCTCAACGGGTCTCACTGTGTGTACAGCAGCAGCTCTAAGAGGGTCTCACTACCCCATAGGAGGTGGAAGTCCAGCAGATGCCAAACATAACCTAGCACAGAGGGTTCTGGCCATCCATACCACTTCATTCCCCAACCCTGGGGGCAGCAGTAAGGTTACATGTCCACCTCCTGTTGACATGACAGCTGAACACGCAGCCCCAGTACTGCCAGTGGTCACCTCTGGCCAAAGATGCACTGGTTTTAGACACACACTAACTGGAAGCCAGAGCAGCTTTCTAGGAAGAAGCCCATCAAAGGCACATCTGAGTGCTGAAGAGTAAGAGAATGGTGGAGGTTACTGCCAAGGAACAGCAGCAATTACACTTCGGGTAAGCATCTGGCTAAGCATTAAGGAGCCAGAAGCAATGCCAGGATACCCTTATTCCACACTCCTAGAAGTTGCCTCTCTTCCAAACTGCTGTTCCCAAGGGCTGCTTTTAGGTCAGAAGACCACTAGCATCTAGAATTGGTGAGAACCAAGAGAAAGTAAATTGATGAGCTAGCAGGAAAGTGACCCTCCCTTTTCAGTGTCTTCAGTTGGCTGAGAAGCTCTATCTAGAGCAACCAACACAAACACAACCAGCTGTTGACAAAACATTGGCCCTGTTTTCAGAAGAGGGAGGGAAGCTTTCAGGCACACAGTAATTTAAAGCTTCTGCAGATGTCTAAGTATATGATGCATTCATAGCTGCCTTATGAACTTGAGCAGTTTTTAAAGCATGTTCATAGCGTGTATTTCAGAGCCAACACTCACATCAAGCAACATCTACAGGAAAAACAAGTGAAGGAGTCAGGCTACACAGAAAGGTGAATTCCACTCATCTCGCCTACACATAGGGACTCTGTGGTATTGCTCAAAAATGGGGCCAGACAGCCACTGGCCCTCAGGTATAGTGAAAGCTAAAAATATTTTAAAAGTTGAAAAAATAAAATCATTATTTACTTTGCACATCTGTCTCAAATGCAATGCTTTTCAAGCAAGAAAAACTTTGCAGCAACTGATTATTGGCAAAAGAGGTTAAAAATTCACTAAACCATTTTTGGCATTTTTTTTACATCCACAAAACATGGTAGTTTCACATGATTCATTGCTTGACAAAAGCTTTACTTTTAGCAGCTTTTGTGCTGACCAACAGTGAACTGTAATAGTAACTCAAAGCAAGCTGGATTTGTGCAAGGAATACAAGCAGTAGCACCAAACACAGAAGGCAGCTTTTAAAACAGAGAGCTCAACCTGTGCCAGCAGATTTCCTTGAACTCTACAGGATTGCTTAGAAAGTCTACAATATAGTGAGAACTTGGCTTCATAAGGCCAAACAATGCAAGTGTGATATAAACACAACCAATTATAGTTTTACCCCAACCACGTTAAAGATAAACTTGATTGGTTAAGATTAAAGCTACAAGCAGTCATGTCTTTAGCAGACCTTTCATATGCAGACTGTTGGGTTTGGGGTTTTTTTCCCGAGAAAATTGTGTTTGAAACATCTTCACACAGCTCAGAGATGGTGCTTCAAAGCCTCCACCACACTGCGGTGAAACAATCATGCCCTCAACCTTTTCTCCAGCTCCATCCTCCAGAATAAGAATAATTGTGACTACTTTAATACCTGTTAGGGTGAGGGGGAATGGCTTTAAGTTGGAAGAGGGAAGATTCAGATTAGACATTAGGAAGAAATTCTTCACAATAAGGGTGGTGAGGCATTGGAACAGGTTGCCCAAAGAAGTCCCGGAAGACCCCTCCCTGGAAGCATTGAAGGCCAGGCTTGAGCAGCCTGATCTAGTGGGAGGTGACCCAGCCCATGGGAGGGAGTTTGCAATTACATGATCTTTAAGGTCCCTTCCAATCCAGTCAATTTTATGATTCTATTCCATTTTCAAAGATTTAACACCCACACCATGTGGCTAAGAGCGTAGCATTTCACTGATAAGCTGGCTGGAGCACCTTCTGGAATAAAGATCAGAAAGCTGACAAGCAGTGTGTAAGCATACCACTCTCAGCGTCTGAGACAAAGTTATTTGTCTGCAAGTTTTTAGTTCAGCCTCAGTGTTTCTGATTAATAAGCAAGTGTTTATTTAAGGAAGCTTTCAAGTAATATAAATAGAAGTGTTCTTTACTATCTGACCATCTCTGTGACATTCAAAACCACCCCCCCTCCACAACTTTAAGATATAAAAGCTTAAATAGTTAGCGGAAAACTGTCCTCTGAGGCATATTTATTTCAAAGACAGAAGAAATTCTAGATTTAGTGACATCATTACATGAAAGATTAAGAGTGCAAAGAATATTACTGCTTAAAATTAGAAGACAGATTTTCTATAGTTACATGAAACTTAAGTCTTTAGGCTTTCTATTCCAGGCAAGCTGCAAATAGTTGCTGGCACACACAGCATGCCAATAATAAATCCTTTTTTTTCAAAGAGTGGTTCTAAAGTGCTCACCATTAAGGCCTTGATTCTTTTTTAGAGGTCACACCTGCAGCTGCTATTGAAATCAACTGTAGTTGTCACTAACCCAGCACTGCTGAAGCCAGTCTCTAAACCATCACTGGAGTACCTTCTTTTAAGGAAGAGCATAACAAAACCTACAAACTACTCTTCATATTTGTGTAACTTGAAACTAAAGGGATATCATTTATATAATAAAACATTGCCCCAGCCTCGACCTTTCATTCCTAATCAAAAGAGTTGGGTTTTTTAATTTTCTTTTAATTTCTGATCAAACAGCACACAGTAGCTGAGAAAGTGTGACTTCTTATCTACTTCCCCAAAACTGAGGAAACATGGATCCATGTTTTCTGATCCACAATGTATCTGTCCATCAATTGCAACAGGCAGGGGAAGGCTTTATGAGCACAAGGATTACAAGTGTCTAGTCAAAGTAAGAAGCAATTTGGCCTGCCAGCTAGCACAGCAGTCCTGGAGTCCACTGACAAACCCATCACACAGAGCCAGTAAGCTAGGAGCAAGTTCAGAAGGGTAGGAAACAATGGCCAAGCATCAAAATCGAAGCTTTGTGCTATCAGCTGAGGCTTCAACTGAGGAAAATAGGCTGCTGGCAAGCAAGACATTAAACATTCATACAGTTCACCAATAGACAGCTATCAACTACATTATTTTTTCCATGCTGACTTCCTCTGCTAACGAGGTGAGATGTACGTGCATTATAACCCATCGCTATACCAGGTGAATTTTACATTTTGGCATAAGGTCTTGCTCTCACTTATTACCTGCCCTCAGGTATTCCTTTCATCTGTGTTTGCGCTCACAGCTGTGTGTTGCATGTGCTTCTTTTTTTAATGAAAGTTTCAATGGAGCAAAGAACAACTTCTTAGACTTTAGCTCTATCACTTGAGGATGTTTAATTTTTTTTTTTTTAATCTTTCTCCTGCATAAAACACTTACTATCCCTCAGGTTCAGCTGTAAACAAGTACCTTTTTCAGGGCTAAATGGCCTAACTTTAACCTTCTTAATTTAAGCATATCCATCACGATGAGTTGTCATTCAAGTTGCACGATGCATGTTTACTCCATCAGGGAGTACAAAGTAATCTAATCCAGGATATTTTCATTACAAAGCCCCAGGATCCCGATCAGAGAGCAATAATGGCTTTGTTAAGACAGAAGCTAGATCAACTGCAGATCTACCACCCAAACAAAAATAGACAAGAACATTTCCTACAGTCAGGCTACCTAGTTCCCTACAGGTACCAAGGATCCCAGATAACATGCTTCAAGGACAGATGCCTTCCAGAAGCTAACCACCTTCAGTTTCCTAATTAGAAGGATTGAGACCTTGATGCAGAATCCATCTGAAAACGCCAAACAGAACACATTACCCATTAAGTAATAAAAGCTATGAGGTCAAGTACTCCTGCCCAGGTTTTAGCAGGGGAGGGAGTTGCTTTCTAAGAAATTCAACATTTACTGCTGCAGCTAAATTGTACCCTCTCCACAGGTTTATGCATTTGATGGTTCATGCTCCTAGGTATGTTTCAGGTTAAGCCTAAACCCTTCCAGGCATTTGGATGAGACTCATATGTAGACTGCACATGGATGAAACTCACACAGAGCCTGGCTATTACACATGGATACTGCCACACATTTTTATCTACCTGAGAGTTAACAGTACTTCAGAGGTTTAGTGAGAGGTGCTGCAATAACACTCTAAATATGAAAAACTTAGGATGAGTGCTTACAAAATAAATTAATAACCCACATTCTAGGGGAAGGCACCCTTCACCCAAGCAAGTTGTGAGGGCTGCCTGAACCTCTACTACCCTCCCTTCTTCAGATAGGTACGCAGAGTCCTTGCTAAGCACCAAGGAATGAGAAGCAAAATTGCTTGTTTCTGCTATTTATCCCAAAGACCCTGAACTGTGAAGTTCAGAATATTCTGTACACACATGTATACAGCAGTGTCAGTCACACTGGAATCTCAAAAACAGAGGGGGTGAGCTAAATAGCAACACACAGAGTAATACATGATTTCAACATCCACAACTAGTCAGAACAATTCCTCTATATGACTAATAAACTAAAGTAATGGATGCCATCCCGATATTTATGGTGCAGGAAAAGCTGTGAATTCCCTGAAGGAAGGAACAGGGTGGAAGGAAAACACACACACCAACCCCATTCCATGCCATCTCGCAAATGAGCATGAAAAATGGTTCCATGTAAAACATCCAGTCTCTGACTTTAAACCATCATCTTTAGAAGCAGTTACCAAAGGAATCCCTTATTCACTGAACCCAAATCTAAAATTCTGCCAATAATCTGTTACTGATAACTATTGCTGTGCAGGGCATTCCTAAAGCTTCAGCATCTGAGCAGTTTTGTGCTACAATAAAAACGCTCAAGACTAATAAGCCTAAACTGTGTAAGTGATCAGAATTAACTCTTTAAAGTTACTTGAATTCTTTTTTGTTTAGAATTTGAACATAAACTTTAATTGTGCCATTTGTTTAACAACCTCAAATGAACATTAAATTCAGGTTTTCCAGTAGAAGGCAAAGAAAAAAAAAGTGAGGTAGGTGGGTGAAGAAGACAGCTGTATTGTTCTAGCTGTTCCTCAGCCTCTCCCACTGCCAGATTTCCATGCATGATGTATCCCAAGGTACCAATTTTAAGAACTTTTTGGCAATATCCCAAGTGCCTCTTGCAAATCAGAGACCAGAATAATGATATTATTAAAAAAAAAAATGGTTAATAGGAATAAACTGGATAATCAACACTATCAAAAAGTGGAAGTCACTGAACTCTGGTACTGCAGCCTTACAGAAAACACACCTGTCCAAATTTTGCAGTTAAATTTCACCAGGTAAATTCAAAATTTTTTTTTTTTTTTAGAAAAAAATCAATATAACAACATCAAGGCAAACCACCACTTTTCAAGGTACTACTTGTCTTACAACTACTGTTAGCTCGAGACACTGTGATATCAAACAGACACTGAGAAAACCTCCTTGAGTGATTCATACATAATACGTTAGTGTCCTTAAGAGAGGGAGCTATTCAGATGAGCTTCAATTAGAAGTCCACATATACTAGCGCTGGTTTTCATTAGAGATGGATTTCAATCTTAAAAATCTGGTCTTGAAATACTGGAGTAAATACTTTGCTTGCTGCCAGCACCAAGGCAAATTTGGTTCATAAGAGGACACACTTTCTGATTCTTTTTAGTCTCGTCCCTCCCCAGCATATTCAATAAAGGAAGATTAATTTCATTATTGTTGCACAGCAAAAAAAGTCACATGAAAAGACTATGTCTGTATTGTTTCTTGTTTGCAAGCTCGAGTAGAGAGAGAACATGATTTGAGTATAATTTTGAAATTACCCAGGGGGTTGAAACTTAACCTAGGAACTCTATCTACTTCAAAACAGTCTTGCATTGAACCAGCTTTACAATTAAGCCTCTCCTTGCAGAGTCTGTAACAGCTTATGTACAGTTGTGAAAGATGCAGTGTGCCCCATCAACAGACCAAATATCCAGAATTCAAAACGCAACTACCATGCACAAGATGGACTTCTTTCTTTAAGTGCATCCACAGACTGCAACACAGGGACTGTTTTTAAAAGCACAACTACTCCACAGCTTATTTTTAGAACAAGGGTGAGCAGGGGAGAGTATTCAGTAAACCTTCCAAAAAAACAGTCAGCCAGCCACCCACTAAAATTCAGTGCCACTGTTTAAATAAATTACAGCCGGCTTTGCAACAGCTGCAAGAAACAAATCAAAAAAAACACTGCAGAGAGAAGAATCAGAGTCCTTTAAAATGCTGGAGGTGGTGCTACAAGAAACAGCAGCAGACAAGCAATGTATGCTAGAGACACTGTGGTAATTCACCTGCAAGAGGTAGGTCAAACAGGCCTTTCTTAGGATTTGATGAGCATAGAAAAACAGCAGCTGCAAGGTAGGAATGTGCTTATTCCAACACGGGAAAACTAAAGAAGGCTGGGCTTAGGGAACAGCATTGTAAGGATTACCAAACCCTCCTTTTTTTTCAAGTAGCAACACTAGAAACTGGCAAAATAAAAGTGTGACTTAGGTTACCTTTGCTTCCTTATGCAGATAAAAACTCTGAGGTGCTAATGTTACCAAGATCTCCTACTGAAGAGTTTATGATTTTGTCAAGCCTCTATTACATGGTCAATAAAGAGGAGGAAGAATCTTAATTATCCCTTTGATCTTTTAACTTAAGAACAGAGTTCCAAATACCCTGTTTTTACAGTACTAGCTATACCTAGTAACAGGAATCTTTAACTTAAACAGGCCACAGCACCAAAGGCAATCAAAAAGCCCTAACTTGGCAATTGGAATGAAACCACCTCTGTGCAGAGAAATTCATCAGTTGTACCGTGTTTTTAACCATCTCATTTAAGCAAAAGCACTGCCATCAAAGAGCAATCGGGTCATAATCTGAGGTGCACAAGCATCAGGTTGGAGGGCCCCTAGCAGCAAATGAATAAGTTCAGTGATTTATGGTAAATGTTTTCCTTTAGGCACAGGATACAAGCGAGCACTTTTGTTCCTGACTATTCCTAGCAGCAGTTCTTAAACTAACAAAGATCCTGTGAGCTACAGATCTCAAGGAGTTGGTAAGGACCATTTTATCTGCTGGTCACTAGGCACAATCCGCAGGTACCGGGGTTTTTGATACTCATCTCTCTCCAAGCTAGGGCATTGCACCATCCCCATTCCTCAGCACCTCCCAACTTGCCAGCTTCCAACCCCACGGCCCACTTGGAAGGGCTGAGAGGAGCAGCAGCTGTGAAACTCCCTGCAGGATCCTACCTGCCTACAGGCGGGCAGGGCGCCCAGCCGGGGCTCCTCTCCCCAGCAGCACCCCAGAAAAGCAGGAAGAGGGCAGGGACAAGCGCTGTGCCTGCTATGATCATAGCCTCGTTGAGCGGTTTGGGTTGGAAAAGACCTTAAAGACCACCTAGTTCCAAGCCCCTCGGCCAGGGGCAGGGACATGTTCCACCAGATCAGGCTGCTCGCAGCCGCATCCAACCTGCCCTTGAGCACCCTCCAGGTGCACCCACAACTTCCCTGGGCAACCTGTACCAGCATCACACCACCCTCACCGTGAAGAATTTCTCCCTAAGGTCTCGTCTATATCTTTCCCCCTCTAATTTAAAGCCATTCCCTGCCACCTTATCACTCCATACCTTTGTTTAGCAGCCTGCAGAGGGAGTAGCTGCCTTCTAGGGCTGAGAGGGGCTATAGGAAAGCTGGGGAGGGGCATTTTGCCCCTCCCCAGCTTTCCTATAGCCCCTCTCAGCCCTAGAAGGCTCCTAACTCCCCCTCCAGGCTGAAATTAGGAGGGGGGAGCAGCCCCATCCTCCCCCCTCTCCCCATGCAGGTGCGGGATGGGGTGCGGGCAGCGCCCCCTGCCGGGGACAGCCCCGCGCTGCACCCAGCGGCCACCCCAGGATCTGGAGGGCGGGGGGGGGACCTTGCGGGGAGAGTTTTTTTTCCCCCCCCCCCCACTTATTAATAGTTTCCCTTCGAATAAAAAACTCCTACACGAAACGCCGCTCCCCGAGCACCGGCACCTTGCACCCCGCGAGCCCCTTTGCTCCGGGCTCGCCCGGTTTTTCTAACGGGGAAGCAGGGAGGAGCTGCAGAACCGACGGGTAGCTGCGGGGGAGGGGGGGGGGGGGAAGGGATCAAAACCGGAGCAATAACAATAATAAAAGCAATAACATCCCGATCATCAACCTACCGGCCACGCAAACTGAAAGGGAATAACAATCCTGCCCGTCTCGGGGGTTCTGCCTTGATGGGAGTACTTGTTGCGGTTCAAATAGAAAATATTTCCACCGAGAATGGGGGTAGATCCGATTCCGTAGTTGCAGGGTCCGACCATCGTGATCTTGGCCTGATATTCCTTGAGACAGACTTTCACGTAAGTGTCGCACTCGTCCCGGGTGCAGTCCAGGTTCCTGGGGCTCTTTATGCCATCGCAGCATTCCCCATTGAACAACTCGCCGTTTACATTCCGCACCGAGTTAAGCTGCAGCTCGAAATAGCCCGTGGAGTGGGACACCTAAAAATAAAAGAAACCAAGAAAGGGGAAGGCACGGCCTCGTTACTACCGCGGGCAGCAGGGGCTGCGGCCAGGCAGCCCCCCGACAGCGCTGGGGGCAGCCCCACCGCGGCAAAGCACCTTTTTACGCATATACATATACATATATTCGCGTGTAGACACATAGGAGCAAAGAACAACGACGCCCGGCAGCTACAAAGTACGAACGTGCAGGCATACGCATATAAAATCATAGCTATGCACATAATTCGACAGCTACAGCATGCACAGATATAAAATTCGGGCAGCCGGGCGCTGCTCCCCAGGTCCCTCGGGCACTCTACGGGCTGCGGGTTCAACCCCACCGCAGCAGCACACGCTTCTTTGATCCATATAAGCCCATATATACACACAGGAGCAAAGAACAACGATGCCCGGCAGCTACCCAGTCCGAGCGTGCAGGCACGTGTATACAAATCTACAGACACACGCACAATTCCATAGCCACGCGCGGGCACAGGTATAAAATCCGACCAGGCGGCTCCCCGCGTCCCTCAGGCAACTTCACAGGCTGCGGGTCTAACCCCACCGCAACAAAATATATATATATATACACGCGTAGGGCAATACCACAGCACAATAGCCAGCAGCTGCAAGGTAGGAATGTGCGCTCATATACGTAAAAAAATTACGCGTGTGTGCCTGATTTTATATATAGGCTTGCATATGTATAAAAAAACCGCGTGTATACGCAAATATATTTAAAAAGCGCGTGTATATGCAAGGATATGCATTAAAAAAGCGAGCGTATATGCAGGCATACATAGTAAAAAAGAGTGTATATATACAAGCATATGTATAAAAAAAGCGCGGACATGTAATTGTTACATATACATGCACGTATAAAAAGTTCCCAACGCATGCAGAAGCGGCCGCAGCTGTAAGAGCTGCCGCAGCTCCATCTCTGTGCCTGCCCAGCCCCGGGTCCCGCAGCCGCGGAGCCCCCGCGCCCCGTACCTGCAGGCAGGAGGCGAGGAGCAGCGCCAGGCCGAGCGCGGCGGCGCGGGGGGCCCGGCTCCGCATGCCTGCAGCTCCGCGCCGCCGCCGCCGCCTCAGAGGAGCCCTCCGAGCCCAGCACCGGCCGCGGACCGGCGGCCGCTCGCGGCATGGGCGGCGGGGGAGCCGCCCGCAGCGCGCCGGGGGGCGCAGGGCATGGGCTGCCGGCGGGGCCGCCCGGAGCGCTCCTCCAGCGGCAGCAGCTGCAGCGCCGCCGCTCCCCTCCCGCGGGCTCCGCTCGCCCTCTGCGCGCCTCGGCTCCGCGGACACCCAACAAGTAGGTGCCGGAGTGACAGCTTCATTACCCATTCGCCGCCGCGGCCGCCGCCTTCATATTAATGAGGGGGACGGCCCGGCCCCGCGGGCGGCGGGTGGGGCCAGCGCCGCTCCCCGCGCCGCTCTTAAAGGGAGGCGGCGGCCCCCGCCCTGCCCCGCTGCGCTCGGCCCCGCGGGGGGGGGGCGTGGATGGGCCCCACGTGTGTGTGTGAGCTGGGGGGGGGGGTGTCAGTCATGGATGAGCCCCCACATGTGTGCGAGCTGGGGAGCATCATGGATGTGCCCCCACGTGGGGGATGCGGGGGTCGTGGACGAGCCCCCACATCTCGGGGAGCAGCCGTGGATGGGCCCCACGTGTATGTGTGGGGGTTCGATCGTGGATGAGCCCCCACGTGCGTGTGAGCCGGGGGAGGATCATGGATGCGCCCCCACGTAGGGGGTGCGGGGGTCGTGGATGAGCCCCCACGCGTGGGGGGGTGGGGCGAGGATCGTGGATGAGCCTCCATGTGTGGGGGGATGGGGCGGATCGTCTTGGATGCCCCCCTACGGGTGATCTGGGGGGGGTCGTGGATGAGCCCCCACGTGTGTGGAGGGGTGGGGGGGGGCGGTCGTGAATGAGCCTCCACGTTTGAGAGGGTTATGGATGAGCCTCCGTGTGTGTGTGTGGAGGGGGGCGAGGGTTGTGGATGAGCCCCTACGTGTGTGTGCGGGGGGGGTCGGGTCGTGGATGTGCCCCCCACGGGTGAGCTGGGAATAGGGGGTGGGGGCACCCCCATTGCTGGAGGAGCATTAGCAGCTGTGAGGCATGTGCGCCCATGGCTGTGAAGGAGCATGTAGGGTGCGCGTATCCTTACCCCTGTACACACAGGTGTGAAAAAGCGCGTGCGGTGCCTTTGTGCACGGTCAAGGAGGAACGTGTGGGGTGGCAGCACCTCTGGCCGTGGAGGAGCACGTAGGGTACGTGCATCCTTATCCTTTAGAATGTATGTACAGATGTGAAATGTGAAACACGGTCAATGAGAAATGTGTGGGGTAGGAGCACGCCAGCCATGGAGGAGCTCTCCATAAGGTAGATGTATCCTTACCCCTGTAGAACGTTCATAGAATCATAGAATACTTTGGATTGGAAGGGACCTTACAGATCATCTAGTTCCAACCCCCCTGCCATGGGCAGGGACATGTCCCACTAGGTACATATAGTTGAAAGAGGACATGCAGTGCCAGCACCCACAGTCAAGGAGACGCGTGTGGGGCAGGAGCACCCATGCAATGTAGGAGCATGAATAGTTCATGAACCCACAGCCATAGGAGAGTGGAGGGGCTGGGATCTCCTTCAGCTGTGGAGGAGTGGAGGCGCTGGGATCGCCTTCAGCTGCAGAGGAGTGGAAGGGCTGGGATCTCCTTCAGCTGTGGAGGAGTGGAGAGGCTGGGATCTCCTTCAGCTGTGGTGGAGTACACATGATGTATGCACTCACAGCTTTGCAGGACTAGGCTTCTTGAGAGTGCCCACAGCCGTGTAGGAGTGTGGTGGGCACAAATGTCACCATGGAGGAGAACTTAAGAGTGGGATCATTCATAACTGTGGAAGAACGCAGGGGGTGCGTGGGATGCATGCACCCACAGCTGCGGAGGAGCACACGTGGTGCTTGCACCTATGGCTGTGGAGGAGCGCATGGGGTGTGTGCGTCCACACTCACGTAGAAGCACAAAGGGTGCATGCAACCACAGCTGCAGAGGAGTTCACACGGGAGCGCTTATAGAGCGCTCGTAGAGTGACATGTGCGGTACACAGAGCAGATGGCCGAGTGGTGGGATCATGTCCTCCTCCAGTGGTGGCTCAAGCAACTATGAAAGTAACTAAGCAGAGATTTCTCCTTTAGCTTAAGCACCCTGTGATTTTGATCCCTGCTGACAACTATGAAAGCTATACATCCAGACAACTGCATGCTATGGATACGCTATCAAAGCCGAAAGCCCCATTTAGGACCTAAGTTTTCCTTCTGTTTCTCTCCCTCCCCCCTCTCCCTATTTTAACTCTTTAGTACTGATCGTGCACCAGAATGGACAATTGGAGAATAAACAGCTCAGAAATCAAAGGGCTGTCATGTTCCCCTATGTGGAAAACCTTTCACAGAGCCTCCCCCTGCCTTTTCAGTGCCCCGGCTGCCCCCCATCCCTCCAGCAGCCAGCCGGCACGCTGCTCCTCTGCTATTCATGCCCAGCGTGCAGCTGCAGCTACTCTCCTAGGCTGACACAGCAGCAGCTGCTGTATGTGTGCCAGCTGGCTAGCTGCTCTCCAAAATCCTCTTGTCCGCCCTGCTCCCCTTGCTTTCCCGCTTCCCCACCTACAGACCTGCTTCTCCTTTCCCACCCATGTCTCCCACTCAAGACGATGTGCTCTGATTTCCTACCTCCCCACTGTCCCGAGCCTACCCCTCTTCCGTCTCGATTCACCTTACTTGCTCTCCGGGGAGCATCCCTCCCATCCCTCCTGAGCTCAAACAGGAGCTCTCTGAAGTGGAGCAGTGAATATTGCTTTTAATTATTTCACGTGTCCTCTCTTTGAAATTGTGCCTCCCAACATAACTGCATTCAAGCATTTTTTTGGTTAAGATAACCTCTGTTGTAGCCACCTTTAGAAAGTGGCAAAGGGAAAGTGGTGGGAGCTGAGGGAGGGCGGGGACCTTGGTTTGAGGTCTTTTTTTAAAGTCGCTGGTTTTGCTAATCAGGAACTTTGCTGGGCTCCTGCTTTTGCCCAGCTGCACTGCTTGCTGGCTTCCAAATAGACAGGCAAATGCTATTTAGTCTTTAATTACGTTTTTTTTTTCTGGTGGCTGAAGGGAAAGAGTTTCTTAGACTAGCTTTTTTCCTAACGATTATTTTGCAGTGGATGGAAGCCAAAATATTTTGCAAGACAGGTATTTCGTTTGCGTCTATTACCATAAACAAACATAAAACCTCATGATCCACGTTCAGCATTATGCGGTCAATGTGCCTGTGGAGGAAGACATGTATTTTTATCACCAAGCTGAGCAAATGTAATACAGAAGAAAGATGATCCAGTAGTTACAGCATATGCTTAGTCTCTACAGAGCCAAGCTCAGTTACCTGCTGCATCACAGAATTTCTTTGTTATCTTGGGCACACCGCATGTGCTTTTTGTGCTTTGGTTTTGCCTTTGTAAATATTCTGCAGTACTCAAAAACTCTGGTGCCATTTAATAATGCCTTTTTTTTTTCCACTGTAACCTGACTTCACAGGAGCAGAGAAGGGAGGTGCAGCTATTTCCAGGTATTCTCTCTGCTCGTGGAAATTTTAATTTTATTCTTCTTGGTGATGCAGCCCCATTTTCAGTCTGAACTCCTTGTTTCTCTCACTGTGGTTACAATTATTTCTCAAGTGCCATGGACATTTACTTTCTCCTTTTGCAAAAGTTGTATGCAAAGTTGTCTCGCTATAGCTATGCACAGATAGTGATAGTTTTCAGGAAACAGGCCGATAATAATTCTTAACATATGAACTTGGAGTTTTTTTAAAAGCCCAGTGGCCAAATCTGGAGATGAATGCTGAACAAGGCTAAGAGAAGCAGCTTGGACAACTCACATCAGAGCTTCCCTGCCAGACCAGGGGACAGTCCAGCCTTGTGTGTAGTCTCTGCCTTGCTGAGGTCCGCCTCCTCCTAGCATTTTGGGGGGGATGAAGTTAGATAAGATAAAAAGTAAAAGGTCCTGTGCTGCGCTTGGGGTGCTTTAGACACAGCAGGCCACCTCATTCTTCTACATTCAGGGGTGCAGTTGCAGGGTTTGCCCCTCACTTGCTCCAGTATTTCCTGGGCTCCAGACCCTTCTCGCAGGACAGATCACAGAGCTGGGCTTTCCTGCTCTAAGAAAGCACGCTGGAGGCAGCTGGCTCCATAACTCATTCCCAATCAGCTGCACTCTCCAAGGCCTGCTCGAGGCCCCGGCTGCCAAGTGTAACGTGTCTCCTCTTACAGCCACTGCTGCAGCCCAGGCTGCTGTCACCCAACCCTGCCACCCTTCCCAGCCACCCTGCATCTGGTTGTGCCCTGTGCTGGTAGCTGTCCTTTCTCTAGCGGGGAAAGCCAGGACCTTTCCTTTCCCACTGAAGGGGACATCCTCCCCTCATCTTCCTCAGAGAAGGGTCCCTCTGCTTTTGCCTTGGGTTGCAAGACCATCCATATGGTCCCTTGCAGGTAGGCACCTGCCTGCTGCTCAGGGGAAGTCAACGTAAGTTTACCCATACCAAACATAAGCTTCGAGGTACTCTTCTTTCAGCCCCTCCTCGGCAAAACAAGTGCTGCCAAGATCCAGATAAAAACCTAATTAATATCCTCCCATTGCTGCTCCCTCACTTCCTCCTGCTGCTGCTCCTTCTCCTTTTTCCAGCAACTCCTGCTGATGGTGGCAAGTGGGAATCAGGGGCTCTGCATGACAGAGGGTGGAAATAGGGCTGAGGAAACTTATGCTCAACTTTAACTGTGGTTTGAGCTTGCAGGCAGCAGTTACTCATCCTGCTTGAGGGACAGGACTGGAGAACATTGGTCCCTCTGGCAGGGGAGGGACGTGCTCACCACCAGTCTGGGGCAGGGTGGAGTGCTGGCATCCCACACCTCCTTGTTCCTAGCCCTCTGGGCCAGGATTTTCGCTCTTGTGCTCTGGCTGTGTGCTTGTGCTAAGTTCATGCCCATATGCAAATCCTTTGAAAGTATGCTCATTAAATCATTTGCATAAAAAATCCCTGGAGAATCATAGCAGCTAGGAAAAGGCAGGGTTTATCCACTTGACTTGGAGACAAGCAGAGGTATAGGGATGCCATTTGTCAGTATGCCTGCAGATATGGATATGGACTTATCTCTTATTTACCCAGGCCAGAATGTGTCCACTCAGGAAAGTTAAAGGCAAGAAGATAATTTTGGATGTTGTCCATCTGAAACTTGGCAGGGTAGGAGTTAACCCTCCCTTTCTGGCCAGAAAGGCTACAGCTGCCTGTCCTGAGAGCAAGGCACTGCAGAACCAGCTGTGGAGAATTAATTCCTCTCCCTCCTCTTCTGTGAGAAGCCTTGTGGACAGGGGGTAATGATATGAATGGAGCAGATTGCTTAGGAAGAAAGCTAGAGGGTAACTAGAGGAGAAGGATTTTTCTTTCATTCTTCTTTGTGGAAGTTGGCTGGAGAAAGGTATTTTGAGCTTTGCTGTAAACTTGGCAGGGTAAAGACATGTCTTCTCCCTTGTCTTTTACTGAAGAGTCCTGTTGGATTTGTGTAGCTCATGTAATGTCTGTAATTAGTGTATTCATGCATACGCACTTCACAGATTTGAATTGTAAGGATGTTGTTTTTAAATATATTCCAGTGGAAGACCTGGAAGACCTGGGAGTGGCTTCTCTTAGTTAAGATTGAGCTGCTAGTACAGCCTGAGAGAAGACCAAGTGCTTATGTCTGTCTTCCTGCCTGAATGCTAGTAGGAAAATTAAGATACACTTGATGGAAATTGTGCCAAGAAAGAAGCTGCGATCTTGGCACCACTCTTTTCTGTATCAGTGGTTGCCCAACTCGGAGCTGGTGCTGGTCTCTGTGGGCTCCAGAGCAGAAAGAAGGTGGTTTCCTATCATTTCAACTTTGCCACCTGGCACATTTTCTGCTTCTGGGCCCTGGTCTTCTGCCAGCTGAAGCATATGCCAAGTCTGGTGCAAGAAGTCAATTGATCTCAGGTTGTGTGGCTTAGTACTAAAGGCTGTCAATATTAATAAAATGAGTAAGCTCTACTGAACACAATCTTTGAGAATTCCTCCCAGCTGATCACCTCCCATGTTTCAAAGCCCTGCCTGAAACGTTAACACTTGGAGTGAGGGTGGAGGTGTTAACTGGTAACTTGATGGGGGGGGGGAGGGGGGAGGAAGAGCTTAGAAAACCAGCTCAGCTGATCTGACTTCTGGGACTCAATCCATACCCTTAATAGTGAAGTTCTTGTTTTCCTAGTGGCTTATCTTTGTGAATTTTTAGAAGACAACTCATCTGAGAAGCCTTCTCAAAACTGCCTGAACCATGCTGTGTCTGCTATTCACAATTGGATGTTGCTTTTAAGGTTCATTGCAGTCGTCATCAAAGAAGGCTTCACCTGAGACTTTCCTGGTGCATAAATCACAGAAAATAAGGTCACAGGGGATATCCAGAGATTATCTAGTTTATTCTGTTCCACAAGAAAGGACAAGCAGTTCCCACTTCTTGCATAACAGGTGAGTATCTGGTCTCTTCTTAAATACTGCCCCAGACAGAAATTTCTTAGCTGCGGTAACTTGTTCTAGTGGTTAACCATCAGAAAACATACACTACTGTATTGCTGCTCCTTGATTCCTGTTGTTGACCTGTTTCCAACAGACATGGAGCAGAGCATATTCCCTTCCTCTCTGCTGCTACCCTTTTTGAATTTGAAGACAACTGTTGTGCCCCCCTCTGAGGCCTCTTCTTTACAACGAAACCAAAAAAAGTATTTTCCTGGTCTTATATAATCATAGACCATATTTTCCAGACTCTTGAATGCTCCTATTGTCCCATTGTATTTTCTCTGCCCTTGTTCCTCAATTTTATTAAAATCCAATGCCCTAAATTTGATGCAGAGTTCCAGTGAAGTCTTAGCAGCCCAGGAAAAGGTTTGAGGAATACATTGAAGACCAGGCAGAGGTCGCTCCTGGCTATGTATGATGCTTGCTTTAATATTCTTTTTTTTTTTTCCCCTCCTATTTTCTTTCTTGCAGTGGTATGATGTTGGTGACATAAGTTTCATTTGCCATCCATCTTTTAGCATTTTAGTCTTGGAGCTTTGGATTGTGTTTTCTAGTTATAAGAATGCCATGTGAGTGTCAAAATCTCTAATAAGAATAGATTTATTGCATCTGTGAGTTCTTACTTAGCCTGCTGACCCAGTGATAGGGAAAATATCTGGGTGATTTAACAAATTTGTATTAGCTATTACTCACTTCCTTGTTATTTTCCAGATGTTTGCAGAGCATTTATTTATTCCAATTCTCTCTAGGAATTCAAATGATGTTGGCTTGTGCTTTATCCTTCAGCTCCTCCCTTTACTAAAAAGATGTTTGGTCTTCCTTTTCCAGTATTCTAACAAATTGGTTCTTCTCTGTTGGGTCCCAGGGAGCTGCTGACAGCCATGAGATTGCTTTAACAAGCAGCCTAAGTACGTAATATTTAATCCAGCTAAGTATTCTTCATTTATGCTTTCTTCTTTCTAGACCAAGTTCTTTCTCTGCCATCCATGCCACTAATTCTCTTAACCAGTTGTTTGTGAGTGGCCTTTTCACAGAAAACTGAAGTAAAAAGGGTAAATACTTCCACTGCCTTCACACCATGCATTGCTAGCTCTCATTCCCTTCTGGGTAGTTCTTCCATGGCCTTCATGTCCCTGCCAGTGTATTTAATGTTTTCTTGATGTCCTGTTGGTTGTATTTCTTTATACATCTCGACTGTCCTGTTTTAGTCCCTACATGCCTGTGGGTTTACATTCACATGCAAATGAATCTCTCTTCCATTTTCTGAATGCACTATTTTTTGAGTTAGAGGTCAATGAAATGGCCGTGATTTAAGTAAATCCTCTGTCTTTTATGACAGTTGCTTTCCCTTCCTTTCTGGAATTGTTTGAATGGATGTCCTTACCATTGTTTCTTTAAGGTGCTGCCAACTTTCCTGAATTCTCTTTTCTCTGAGACTTGTTTCTCATGATTATCAGTTCTATGAGGTTTTTGAAATATGGTTTCTGGAAGTCCATTGTATTTATTTTGCTGTTCTCCTTCCTTCCTTTCCTACGACTCATGAACTTTGTTGTTTCATGGTCATTCTCACCCAAGCTGCATTCCTCTTGTATATTATAAGCGGTTCCTTCTCTTTAGTTAGAGTCAAGTTCAGTTCTCATTTTGATTATTTGTCAAGGTTTTAATCTCTTCTTGTTTAATCCTTATACTGTTTGCGTTATTTTATCAGGTGATCTGTTGCCCTCTTCAGCATCCCTCCAATGATTTTCTTACTACAAATGGTATTTCCCATTGTTTATACACCTCTGTCCAAGTATTTAATGCTTGTATTTACCTGTTCACTTTTGAAACCAGTCCTTGTGGATCCTAGTTGCATTAATTCAGCAGGTCAGGGCACAGAGATGCTCCCCATGCTTTATGAGTTGAATGCTACCTCTGATCAACAGTTCTTTTTCTTGGAACATCCGTTCTTCCTGGTGATACCACCTGCACAGTGATGCACTCATTTCCAGGAAAAGAGCTATAAGTAGTTGATGCCACTTGTGACCGAAATAGCTAGTGCTTTATTCATGGAAGGAATTTCCCCTTCTTTCTCTCATACATAAACTCTTCTGATCAAAGTTAAGAAAACTCATTCTGGATATGTTGGTTTGAGCCAACTGCCAACACACCGAATCTCTAACTCCCGTGCAAAATTCATAGGGGAATTATCCAAGATGCATTTAGAAGTTTATCTAATTGAAACTCAATCTGGATTTAGATTAAGCCACTTTTATATATATCAGATAATCTGCTGTCAAAAGAGAGAGGCCTGATATTCCTCTCCTGCGTCTGGACCACTTGGCAGAGCAGGGGTTGTTGTTGACTGGGAGGTACTATTGTCCTGTCAAGAGGAGGTAGCAGAACTCAGGAAAATGCAATAAAGTATCCATGTCTTTGGAAGGGATATATTTAATGAGTACGGAGGAGGCCAAACATCTGTATATGTGATGAATTGTTAAGGTGCAACCTATTGAGGTGCCAGGTATATGCACATAGTTACAATGATAAATTTCTCTTCATACAGACATTCCTTTCATCATACTAGCTGTGTGGCTGGCCTTAATCAGCTCACAACTAAAACAGGAGTAAGGAGGGGAGTATGGTAGATGATAGAAAAAAATACAAGGTGTTTAAAACTGTCGTTACATCATCTTTGTTTGAAAGCATCCTACTCATCATCAACGGAGTAGAGTTCATGCATTCCTCACTGATATTCCTCACACGGCAGTATCCTCAGCTGATACTGTCCACTGTTGCTGGCCACCTGGAAAACCTACCCAAAGCTGGAAGAAGAGGAATTGCTTTTTATTAGGGTCCCCTCTCACGTCGTGACCGCTGTAGCACAATGTGCTTGAACGTAAAGCAGTCAGACCTAAGGAAACGCAGATCTGTACAAGACATTGCTGAGCACCACACTGGTGATGTCCCAGTGTGAGCATCTTGTTAGTGCAGCCTCAGCAGCAGTGATGCACAAGAGAAGCTCTTCCAGTGCAAAGATCCAATGATGTACTTACACAGAGACACTAATTAAAAAAAAAAAATATATATATGACCAATAGCTACAGCATTCCTATGGATTTTTTTCCAGTTACTAATGCATTTATTTGAATCGCTGCTTGATGCATAATTTGATTTGGTGCACACGTTCATGCAATCTCCTTCTCCCTTACTGGTACCTTCAGCCCCTTATATTTTGATAAATAAAATCATAACTATTTCTAAAAACTTCTTTCTTTGGGTTTCTATAAAGCTGAAGTTGTCAGAGAAGTGATCATTCACATCAGAGCTCTTGAACTAAAATCACAGAATCACAGAATAACCAGGTTGGAAGAGACCTGCTGGATCGTCGAGTCCAACCATTCCCACCAATCCCTAAATCATGCTCCTAAAATACTTGTGCCTGCCGTCTCCATTAACATTTGGGTCTTGGTCAGCCTTTGATCTTTCCTTTAGCCAGTGCCTTCCAGCACTTTCTTTAAGAAGGTGATGTGCAGCAGCTGACCTCTAGCTTGCAGGAGACAGCTCAATTCATTTGAGGTAAGTGACTCAGAGCCATGACCAAGTCATCCATTGTGCTGGGTCTCACAATTCATCTGTTTATGCCCTGATTAACTATTCAAGTAAATTTTTTATCACTCCTAGTTAAAAGCAGACATAAATGAGAGCTTCCTTTTCTGGAGAAGAGACCTTGCTCCAAAGCAGAGTTCCTTCTTCCTGAAGCCAGGCAAAACAACTAAGAGAGGTGACAGATGATTCATCTACCAGTGCTTTTCATCAAAAACTGTAGCTATAACAAGATTACTAAGAAGAAGAGCTCTATTAAAGGAGGAAACTGCTGCTGTAATTTAAAAGCCTTTTAAAAAGCATGTTTGTTCCGGGAGAGGAGGGGCAAAGGAGGATTTTAAAGGAAGGGAGAAGGGAAAGAGATTATTAGTCTTCCTTGCCTATAAAGATTCATGCTACTTGCTTTGCCCTAGCCAGAAAGGGTAGTGATTTCAGGAGCCTTTGTAATTCATTGCTCCAGCCCTAATGAATAGGACACAAACTAAACCCTAGCTTTGCAGAGGCTGAAAGCATATTAAAAATGATGGTGGGGCATAGAGGATTTGGTGCACTGTACTGCACATAATTGCAGGTTAATATTTTTGTCCAGCAGGTATTTTTGTTCCTGGCCATGATGATCTAGGGATATTCATATATTCACACAGCAGCAATCTCACATTGTTCAGTATTGCTTAATAAACTCTCAAAGCTGTGCCTCACTTCACTCACTGACAGCCAGTTTTGCACCTAACTGCTTAGTACACAAAGCAGCGATGAAGCAGGGAGTGGAACAGGCTGCCACCGCTTTCAGCAGGCTCCACTGTATCTTGTTCATGGCAAATTACACAGCAAATACATGTTAGTGCAGTGACCCCATATTAAGCAATGCAGGGACCTACAGGGCAGAATCTTGGAGCAGGAAGGAGCAGGGATTTGGGTGAATCTTCTGGGATGGATCCGGCACTGGTTGCAGACCTTAGTTGGGGACTTCTGGATTTGATTTTCCCCAATGTGCCAGGACCCCCACGGAGCCAGTCCAGCGCAGCTGTTCCTTGGATCAAGGCAGAGCCTTCACCTGGAAAGCTGGAAATCCCATTCTGCTTCTGAAAGCGGCTTCAATTCATACCAGCTGGATGAATTGTAGGGGTTATTGATAGACATAGAAAGAGGATTTGTGCCCTGAAGGCACAGACCACTGGCCAGGAGTTCCACATAGACACTCCAAATGTGATTCTGCGTAGGGAAAGCCAAGGGACTGAAGAGATCCATTAAACCAGATGCTTCAGTCATACAAAAAGCATTTTGTGTACAGTGTCAACTCATAGTCAGAGCTGTGCATTTTGATCAGATTTTCCAAGGTCAGGTGGAAACTTGATGGTGATCCGGTCCGACCTCAACTGGTTTTCAGGCTTTTGCTCAGTTTGCTGTTATTAAGAGAGGTTCCGCAGCAGGGCTCCCCGAGTTTGGTTCAGAAAGGGTCTCTCAGTGGGCAGGACTTGGCACAAGGGCTGTATAACATACTGAGAAAACACTGCTGAGCAGCAGAGATGTCCTAGCGTAGGTCGTTTATGTGCATTTCTCCTGGACAAAAGGAGGAGTGTTCTGGGATGGATCCAGTACCTGTTCATTAACTGTGTGTTGAAGTTGCACTGCTATCGTAAATTAATGGTATGTTGTAAATGCAGAGCTTCACTGAGCAGAATGTTATAAAAGTTTGGCTTTATAATGTGGCAGGATGAGGGGCTTGGGGGAACTGCGGCAGTTCTGGACTTCAAAAAAAGAAATGTTACACAAAGGAGCTTGGAAGTTGAGAGAGGTTCCAGTAATGAACTATTTTCAATAAAAAGATTGAATTCAAGCTGGAAAAATGCTCAGGATGTGGCTTGTTTTCTGTAGCTAATCCCTTCTAAATATTTAAGAAACGGAAAAAAAAAAAAAAGGAGAATGGAAATGATGTTTTATTTAAAAATAGGATCAGAAGTTCTACTAAACACACAAAGAAATCTTGCAGTTTATCATAGCCTGGAATCCCTTTCCTCAAACAGGCTCATCCTGCTTGATGCAGTCCTGGAAGAGCCAAACATGAGTTTGTGTTTTAAGAATGTGCATCCAGGATTTGGTAGCCTCTGGATTTGGGTTTAATCCTCAAAGTGCGTGTCCAAAGTGTATGTCACACACAAGCTGTGATGTGTCTATGCAAGGAAACAGGGAATCAGACCTGCTGTCACTTTAATGTACAGACTGACCCCTGTCTGGAGAGAATTCCCTCAGCTCCTGCATCAAACCAATTTTGCGGATGGTGCAGCCTCCTCTTGCTGCTGTGCTGCGGGAAATCTCTCTCCACAGGCCAGTAACGTGCCCAAGGCCTCCAAAACCCTGGATCCATCCAGCATGGACCAAAACACATAGAGCTGGCTGTATGCCCAAATGCAGGGTTTTGTGGGTGTATTGTGTCCTTGCATATATTTCCAGGCAAAACACATTACACCTAGCTTCGGATGCCAAACTTTTCCAATTATGAGAGAAGAGTAATTCACCGAGGGGTAAGTATTCCTTCAATTTCCTTTGCTTGGAAATGATACCAAGAATCTGTTCTGAATGGAGGCAGATGAAAATGCTACATGCTAATGCATATTCTGGGTTAGCTGTCTTTGTTAAATTAGAATGAAGGCTGCTCATTTCCCATCTGGTCCTCTTTGACATTACTTCCAGAATATATTCACAACTCTTATTTGTACAGTACAAATGGCTGGCTGTAGTACCAACTTTACCTTTTATAGGCTGCTAAAATGCTGGTGCCAGATCACAAAATAGTGTTCTACTTCTAGGAAGCATCTGTGGATATTACTTGCTCCAACAGCTTTCTTTTTTTCCTCCTCTTATTTTCTTTAAATGTAACTATATATGTGAAGTGAGTTTGTTGTCAAACCAAAGTGAAAGTTGACGGTTTGACAACCCTGGAGCCTGCAATCTTCTTCATGAAGTGAGGATGCAGCAGGCAGATCAAGCAATGTGCTATCAGCCTTCTCATCGCTTCTGCACAGCCTTCCCTGAGGGCTGAAAGAGCAGATATTTCTCCATCTGCAGCTGCTCGTTGGTGCCTTTTCTGGCTGAGGCGCCAAGGGATTTTGTGCTCTCGATCCCTGTGCACTCTTGGTTGCCCTGAAAAATACCAATGCAACAGAAACAAAACAGCCCTCAGCCAGTGCTGAATCTGGTGCTGCTGACCTGAGCTGGTTTTCTGATTATTCCTAAATCTTCCCATCTGTAAGTGTTTGTTTCTGGTGGTTTCCTTAGCAGGCTCCCTGTTCCAGCAACCTCCGCTCCTGCCCTCCAATGTATTTCAGTCCTACCTCAGTAAACAGTGTTGCGATCCGAAACGCCCACATTTGTCTGCCTGGAGTGACCAAGGGCTGCAGTGCTGCACTGGGAATTCTCACCATAGCAACTACTGGCATTGACAGAATTTGGTACTTATTAAATAAAGGTTTGTTTACCTCTTGGGCTGCAAGAGTAGACTGCAACCTGCGGTAAAACACCGTGAGCTGAACAATGCGAGGCTGCTGCTAGTATCTTTGCATATAAAACAGATAATTATTGTGTTCTGTAAATGAAACCGATAGGGAAAGCCTGCGTGGGGTAGGGGTGTTGAAGATGTAGGGTGACATGCTGTTATTATTGGAAAGATCAGCAAGCCTGCTTGTCAGACACTGCTAGGCAGTCTTGGTAGATCCAGCAGAAAGTGAGTCCTGCTGGTTACATCTCAACAGAAGGTCTAAGTGACTGTGTCCATGGAAGTCAGGTTACGGGCTTAGCAAGCAGCAAATACATACGGGGAAAAAAAAAAAATAATTTGTAGCCCAACAGAAAATAAGGAAGCTTGCAGATAGAAGCTCAGCTTCTCGGTGATCAAATGCATGGAAGCAGATTTTAAGATGTTTGTGAATGTCAAAATTCAGAATCCCATAACAGTTTAGAAGTGATTTTTACAAAACGTCTCCCATCATCTGTGCAATTGTTTCAGTTCCAGCAACGTGGCTGTCTCTGTGCAACCCCATGTTTCCAGTTTGCCATAACCTGTTGTGGGGCTGCTGGAAGCTATGTTCAGCAAAGGATATATGTGATAAAAATAGGAGGAAGCACTTGAGGTAAAATCTCTTCTGCCCACCCTAGAGCTGCTCACACTCCTTAGCAGTGCCTCTGTCAGGGCGATGGCTCTCAAGACCTACCTAGGGGTGCTTCTAGATACCCACTACTGCTTAGGTAGGAGCAGGTTGATTCTCAGCCTCGTTTCAAGCTCTCTAAGCTGTGTCCCATGGGTGCTGTGCACTGGGTGCAAACTGCCCATGCATGCACCTTAGCAACAAAGCCTTGGGGCAGCCTGATAAAATCAGCTAATGAGTCCCCAGCACAGCCAAATCCTCAGAGAAGGGGCACGTGTAGGCATGTCCAGAACACAAACTTGGAACACTGAGAGTTGAGCATCAAGCATTCAGCGGCCCATCCTCTACAAACCTGTGATCTGGATGGGAATTCCTGCTTGCCCCCACGTACTTGCTGCTTGAGCCCCGTCGAGGTTTAGGTTGCTGTTGGTATTGAGGGACCCAATCCAGGCAGCTGCTGTAGCACATAGCAGTAAAATAATGAAAAAGGAAAGAGAAGCCACTGCATAATCCTCATCTGACATCCCAATTAAAAGGGGCCAGGGCTGCAAGCTGAGCTCTCTGCCCTAAGCAGGGAGGGGAATTAAGGTTGGCTGGAGTTGCTTTCCATACCGTCACCTAATTGGAGTGTTTCTGTAAGAGGGACACGTCCCAGCCCCTTCATGTTTTAGGGTAGCACAATAGCTATCCAGTCACAGATGGGATACTTATGACTTTGTGCAGGCAGGTGCTTGTAGGAAGGGAGGGCAAAGGGGAGCCTGGAAACCAGCTTTCATAGTTCTGCTGACTGCAAAAAGCTATGGAATCCATAGGCTTTTATTAACGCTTTCCCTCAGGTCTTACCTTGAACTAACGTCCCTTCCTTAGGCAGTAATTCTTGCTCTTTTTTTTCCCTACCCTTATCACTTTGCTAATAGTGCTCTCTTCTGTGCAGGTGCTAACCCTTCTTTTCACTTACCTTAACTACTTAACAAAATCAAACTCAAGAAATTGTGCTCTGATATCCCTAGTCTAGAACTACTGCTTCTCTTTCAAACCCAAAGACGGGCTTTTAGACCTGGAAAGCCACCTGTTTTCGCTAACTCTGTAAGCTTGTCTGATGAAGGGTGTTACGTCTCCATACAACCCGGGGATTGCCTAATGGCAGGGAGAGGAAAGCCCAGTGCTCCTGCCCCTGTTCCCCCAATTATTTCAGCATCTGTTTAAGACTACTTTCCTTAGGGGTGCCCTGAGCATGTGGCTGGGGAGCTGTTCCTAGTCCTCCTGTCCTGGATGATGAGAGCTTCAGTTATCTTTGTTTCAGGATCAGTGGGAGAAAGGATGGAGAGCACCTCTGTATCCTAGACTGGCATGGGTGCACTCTTGGGGCCTTCTGGTGGGTTTGGCTCCTTGTCTGAATGTGTTCATGGTGGAAACCAGAGGCATCTAGTCCCCACAGCTGGAGTCCTCTATGCTTATAGCAGCAAGGAGACACCCCAGAAGGAAGAAGGGAATAAATTGTCACAGCAGCAATGGTTTCAGGAACCAGGATCTTGGGGGGGACTTGTGCATACTGGGCCACCACAGCTTTGTTGCCACCAGGCAGGGCATAGCTGATCCCACCCGGACCTACATCTTGATTTATGGGTTAGTATTAGGGTCATCTTGGACATCATAGCCCCTTGCAACTTCAGTGTCCTGCATGGATGCTTGACTTCAAATGGCAAAGCTTTCATTTTCTGAGACGTAGGCTCTCTTTGCTCTTGCTGCAGACAGTGCAGAGCACAGCAGAAGCATCAAATTAGAGCCTTCGGTCTGGTTAGAGAAAGGAGATAGCAGCAGCAGCATAGCTGGAGGGGAGAGGTTATTGCTCTCTGTTTGAAAGGACAAGGATGGAGTTCAGTGAAGGTATGAGGATTATGCAAATGCTAATGGTGAGCATGTAAACGGGTGATCAGATTAGAGGGAGAGCTTCAGGAAGGTACATGTGGGGACAAGCAGAGTTATTGGGCAGCTACCAGCCACAGGGCTGTTCCTTTGGCTGCTCCTGCCTTTCAGAGAAGTGCTGCAGTGCCTTGTTCCTGTATTGGTATATTCCTTTTGTTCCAGCCTTAGCACCCATTATGACCAAGCACGTTTCACATGTCAAAGTATTTTCTTACCAGCTGTCGTATGAGTTGGAGTATGACCCAAAATGTGTATTTCAGGGTGATCATATGGAAGATCTTGAACAGGTGAAGTTTCTTCAGTGTCAGATATTTGGTGGTGCTTGAAGATACAGAGCTGTTGAAAGATGGTTTCCTGCCACTCTTTTCTGCAAGGAGAGGGGCTATGGCATGGGTTGGGCTCTGGTGGGTAACTAATCCCCACTCATTCAGAAAAACTTTCAGTCAGTCTTGTGGCGATCTTCCTTGGTACAGAATGAAATTATGGTCCCTTGGAAATTCACCATGAGTTCCCATGGACACTAAGAAAATGTTATCTTTGCTCAAGAAGTAAGCAGTGTGCGGAATGAATTACATAGGACAGAAAAGCATATCTTTATTTTAATTTTGCACTTGAATGAGCTAGGTAAAATGATATATTTTTTTTCCCACCACATTATTTCTTTCTTCTTTCCTACTTCTATGATTTCTCATGACTTGCACTTCAGAACACTAAGGAAGGCAGTTGTGGAAATTGTGGAGTTGAACATCAGAAGGAAACTGGCCCATTTTAATCTGTTCATAAGGGGTCCCCACCTGAGACTTTTGCTGGATTCAAAACATCCACGAACACCAGCGGTCATTTCTGGTTACTGCTTTAGAATAACACTAGTGGCTTTCCTGGAGACCTGTTCAAAGTAGGGTCTTCTCTGCATGCAGGATTACCACATAGGGAGAAAAAGACTTGATTTGATGCATTTTAAATGTGGTTTCTCCCAGCTATACTCTTCCTCCCCTGACTGCTGTGCTGGGCTCTGAGATAGGCGGAGGTCAGGAGCTGAGCATCTCCCCTCCCAAGCCCTGAGCTATAGAGCTGCTTGTACATCTCCATACCCACTTTAGATATACTCCTTCCCACTTTGAAGCCACACATCCATGATTTGGGACTGAATTGAAACTGGGCTTCAGGGGAAGTTGACCCCAAAACAGATGCAAACCCCCAAATTTACCCTTGTTCAAATACCTGGGAGACGACTGCTATGAATAAGACAATAAGTCTCTTTGTTCCCTAATTCTGACTCATCTTCTTTTACTGCCTCCCATTTCCAGCAACGAATGAGTCCAACTGCCAGTTCTGAGATTTATTTTTGTGGCAGAGCGTGCCTGATGGTAGAGACACCCATTGCTATCCATTTCCATTAGCAGCCTGTCAATAGAAATTAAATTACATGAATAAGGCGCTATCAGTGCCAACATCACTGCAGGAAAACATTAATTAATCCTCATTTACATTAGTCAGTGCTACCATCAAATACACTCTTCTGTTGCTACAAAAGACATTTCCACAAATGATTGTTGCTGTCTGATAAACAGATTCATAGAACCTCACTGACTCACTTGTTGGGCACTCGCCATCACATTCGGGGTCTGAACGAAGCAAATGCTTTGTGGGATCCTATTCAAAGCCCAGGTTGGGTGCTGGGCCTCTGAGTCCTATTCAAACCAACACAGACACCAAAGAGGTGGAGCTTTGGGCTTTAAAGAAAATAAATCCCCAATTAACTTGCAACAGTCAAAGCAAACTTATTTTTCTAAGGAGTTCACTATGTGCCCATCACTGTTAGATCTAAACAACACTAAGGGTCTAGTGATCTTTCAGAGGGTGCTATCCAATAGCAGTAAAACAGAGGGGACTGATCCTTCCCTTCTGGCCTGAGAAGGAAGGATTAAAAGCTAAACTCTTTCCCAAATGAACATTTAGGAAAGCCATGCCCTATTAAAATCACAGGATTTCTTTGCTTTGGGACTTCTGAGCCCTGCTGAAATCCAGGTTTGCAGACAGACTTGGTCTTCAGCACAGATGAAGCACCTTGTTGCTCCAGGACCTGTATGGCTGTCGGCTTGGGCTGAGCTGGTCACTGTGGATGTCTCTGACTGTGATGGAAGTCAGAAGTGAAGACAACAGTCCTCAAGCAAAAAACCCAGAAGGATAAAGGAGAAGTGATGAAAAAGAAAACGAAACACTAGAATGCCTCTAAGTCATGGCAATGACTTTCTAAATAAGTTTTATTGCACAGTTGGCTTTGCTGACCACTGAGGTAAGTGTGCATATCAGTGCCACAAGTATTTTATTCTACTTTGCTGCAGGAGACAAATAGGCCTAATGGGAGGTGGGGATAGGTGGAACTGGAAGTTGTGATCACCAGCATCTTTTGCCAAGAGATAAGAAATGCCATTAGCAGTTCTCCATGGCAAAGTGCTGGGTCATGGGCACTTGTCCTCCTCCCTGAGCATTCAGCAGGATGGTGCTTCATCTAGCCAACACCACTACTGGGAAGCTGTTTAGAGGCACAGAGCTGAACATTCTTATCTCCACTGGAGATCTATGTGCTTGTGCTCAGGGTCTTTGCTTTAGCCTTGTGGAAAAGTAGCACTGGTATAGGTCTGTACAATGAAAAGCGTTATTTTGAGCCTTTGGGGGGCTATTTGTCTATCCCTATGGGAGATAGATAATAACAGAAAAATCATCCTAAACTATCTGAATTTTGATAGGTTTTGAAATCCTATTCAATGCTTTGGCTGTATAGTGTCTGGCATGAACTGCTGGTTACCGAAATAAGACTCTGAATCTACTGTTAAGTGCCCTTCCACTTCTTCCCTTCCTTTCACAAGGCATGTGTTCAGCTGCCAAATGACTGTATGGGGGTGTTTTAAGCAATAAACAGCAGAATACAGATAAAAAGCTTAGCTGGGATAAAGATAAGGCAGTATCCACACAATCAGTGCATGCACAGGCAAAGCCAAGAGCAGGAAACATGGGGTGCACCTCACGAACGCTGCACACAAAAGCAAAATATAACCCATCACCCTCCTGACATTTAGAGTGAGGAAGTGGAGATGTAAACAGCATCTATTTATTGGTCCTGCCCCAACACAAACTTTCCTGGGAGTGCAGGGATGGGCAACTGTTTCCACCTTGGGTAGGAGGCACTGGATTTTGAAGCTCTGCTGGTCCATGTAGAGGCAGCTAGTCCTGCTGGGCATAGGTGTGCAGATCATCGACCTCCTGCTCCATCTCTCTCTACACTTCTCGATCTATAGTGAGAGAGCCTTTTGGTGCACGCTTCCCCAAAGCTGATGCCTGAAAAGATCTCCACAGGAGATAATGTTGAGCAGCCCTCAGTGAAAGCATGAGCTAAATGTGATTTACTGTGATCATTTGAAATGTGTTACCCAGTCATCTGCTACCATGTACTGCGTGCCAACACTAATATAATGAACTGCTGATCGTTCACTTAATAGCTATACTGCGGCTGAAAAGCTGGGGACTCCTACATCATGTAAATTTGCCTAGATTTCATACGCCTACTCATGACCTCCAATCCTGTTTAAAATGGTTTAGTTCCTCTGAATAGAATGGATTTATTCTGTTTTTTTTCAGCGAGGTAAATGAAACAGAAGTCAGGTCCCTGATGTTATGTTAAACTGCTTTGAATTGCTCGTGGCAAGAAGATTTCAACTTGGGTAAAATGACAGGTATTTAAGATTATTAAATGCTTGTCTCTAGCTTTCCTTGCATGAGCTGCTTTTTTTTTTCTTCCCTCCCAGACAGTAAATGTTTACCTACTTTTGCAGATCGTGAAGGTTGAGGTTGTGAGGGCTGTTACTTAGGGGATTCTCACTGGGCAGGACAAGTGAAATTACATGTAATCAGATAAAAATAATGTCACCCCATGAAAGACTGATAGTGCTGAAATCAGAGAACTGCATAGTCTTACCCCAGACATTTTAAAAACCAACAATTTAAATAAGCCAACTGCAGTTTATGCTAAGAGATCAAAGACAAAAATTACCTTCAAATTGCTCATCACTTTAGAAGATGCCTATTTAATTGAAAACAATCTCCTTAACTAAAGTCAGAGACTAGTTTAGCCAAGATCCTGTACCATCTGGCCAAGGTTTCATTCAGCAGGAAGATGGGATATTTCCTACATGGCTAGTATTGCTATGACATGGTGAACAACCTGTTGTCCACGTCTTTTGTGCTCTCTGCTTTCTCCTATAGCCTGGGGATGGGCAGCCAAGCCGGGCACGAGGGACAAACCCTGCCCAGTGGCAGTAACAGAGGTGAAGATCTTCTGTTTTGCTCCTGGACATGAGGTGAACCCAGCCAGCTGGATTCTTGGTTGACTGTAAGACAAGGTGGGAGATTCTTGCCTCCTGTGCTGTGTGCCACTCTCCTCCAGCCTCTCAGTCTTGGTGCTCCAGGATGGGCTGGGGGCTCAATGGGAGCACACGAGGATCTGAGGGGGCTTTTTTGGTGTCTGCTGAAGAAACCTTGTGTGAGTTAGATGAGGGAGAAGAGATGGTCTGAGAAGGGTGTTTGAACACCAGGCTTCTTTTGCACCCTTTTCTTCTCTTGCACTTCCCATCATGCAAGTTGCACAAAGAATGCAGCAAATTACTCACATTCTTTTTTTTTTAGTGTATTCCTTATTGTTCATGTGCCCAGCATGAGATATTAATTTGTTTTACAGTGATACATTGCCACCACATTTTATGGTACCTGAATGCCTTCCACTTGAAATGGAGAGTCAATGTGAAGTCCCTGGACATCAGAGATCATTGCACTATTTGCCGTCTTGTCTCTCCTGTCCATGACTTGGCTGTGCTTCAGTAGGGATGTAAGGGCACAAGCGCTGGATTAATACTTTACTTCAGATTTCCATGTCTGAGTGCTCACAGCCAGTGCAAAGTCTTTATGTTCAAACCACATAGTCTGCGTGATGCTATAAAACATGGAGAATTTAGAAAAATCTCAAGCTGAGCGCTCCTAGTAATTGGAAAGTTGTTATTTTTGACCTTAATCTTCTAGTTTTTCCTTTTCCCAGCTTTCAAAAAGTAGTAGTGCCACCAGGTCTCTCAGGGACTCGTGCTGATGCACACCGGAATGCTGGTAAGCTGCTCAGCTACTGCAAAGAGCAGTTCTTAGCAATAAGGCAAGAAAATTGAGGTGATGATGAAATTAAAGACATCCTTAATTCTGGTGTTTTACCTGTGCAGAACTCTTTTTTCCAAACCTATTTATAGTTTCAAAGATATGAACAGTTTCTTACCAGCCCATGAGAAACAAAAGGGGAAAAATTATAATCCTCAGAGATTGCAGTTTCATGGCCTGATCCTGGGATTATTATTTGTTTAGTCAGTAAAGTAACTTGGAAGATTTTGCACATTTAATGTGAGTTACATCTCAAAAGAGACATAGAACTATGGCGGGGTGAAAAGCTGCTGTATAAAGGAGACAGAGAATAGCCAGGATGGTGAGATACCAAGTATGTTTGGCTACACACACTTCTTATTTGTGTTGCTGTAATCCTTGGAGGCCTAGCAGTGGTTCAGCACCCCATTTTGCAAAGGTCTTGTTCGTTCTGCTCCTTTGTTGTTCATTTGCCTTGCGATAGCAGGCAATTGCATGGGAAATAGAGGTTGGGCAAGAGACCAGGACAGGCTTTTGCTCTCAAAGGCTACCTAGAAAAAGTGAGGCATTTCTAAGGATAAGTACATGCTACACATCCCATCATGATTGTGTTTAATCAGTCAACAGTGATGACCCCCTCTAAAAATTGCTGTTTCCCTTAGATAAGACGTATCTCTCTGATAACCTCAGAGAGGGGGTTATTCAAGATATTTTCCATAACGAGTACAATGAACTAGATGCTATTTGTTTAAGCAAAATTATTTATGTAGGGAAGGCTGGTGCTGTGACTCTCATACTCGTAGGCACTCTTGGGTAGCTGACGGTCACTATGATGTCCTGTTTCAAAGGAGACATTTCCCCAGGGCTATGTTGAGCCACCCTGGTCCCCAGCTCACAGGGAGCCTTGCCATCCTGAGGCAGTGAGCACAGCACCTTGTGGCTATTCCTACCCACTGCCCCTGGGAAGCTCACCCAGATGTCTGCTACAGCGCAGCTTGTGATAGAGAGACTGAGGAAAGCTGCCGATACATTTTTCTTAAGTGTTTTCAGCGTCTTTTTTTCAGTTTTCAACCAACATCATCTCCGATTCTCAGGTGCCTTGGTGGCTGTGGCCCAGGACATGTTGGTGGCCAGAGAAGGGCAGTGGGTGAAGATGTGACTGGGTCCATTGTTTGGGGGATGTGGAGGTGGACTGGAGCATGAGTGGCTGGGGACCACAGCAAGTGTCTTTCTTACCTGGTAAAGCCACATGCTGAATGTAGGATATGGAATGAGAGAGCTGGGATTGTTCAGCCTGGAGAAGAGGAGGCTGAAGGGAGATCTCATTGCTCTCTACAACTACCTGAAAGGAGAAGATGGGGACAGAACAAGAGGGAATGGCCTCAAGCTCCACCAGGAGAGGTTCAGGCTGGACATTAGGAAAAAAATTTTCACGGAAAGGGTCATTGGGCACTGGAATAAGCTGCCCAGGGAGGTGGTTGAGTCACTTTCCCTGGAGGTGTTTAAGGGGTGGGTGAACGAGGTGCTGAGGGGCATGGTTTAATGCTTGATGGGAATGGTTGGACTCGATGACCCGATGGGTCTTTTCCAACCTGGTGATTCTTTGATTCTATGATTCTATGATTCTATGAAATGGAGAAAACAGTACAGAAGGGAAATGGAAGAGGAAGTCACACAACAGCAAGGCAAACTTTCACCCTCAGGAAAAATTCTGCAAAAGAATCAGCAGAGATTTTAACTTTTTCACTGCAGTTCATATATATATAGATAGATAGATACATATATGTGTGTGTGTATATATATATATAAGCATGTGTGCCTGTCTATGTCAAATCCTCTAGCCCAGACATGGTATTTTGACCACTCAATTGAATCTGTGAAGAACATTATACAGACCTACAGACCTAGGAATGACAAGGATTTTACAAGGGGCATATACACACACAGGACCCTGAAGCCTAATAAGGAAACTCTTTACCATTTGTTTAAAGACTACATAATTTATGTTTTTCATCATCTTACAGTGGAGAGAAGGTTGTTTACTTTGATTTGTTGATGTAGCAATTTTAAACATACTGTATGGTGTGTGGAGTCTATCTGGAAAAAAACATCATATTGATCATGCTGTAATCAGCCCCAAAGCCATAAAGAAGAAAACTGTTTGTAAAGGATAGTGTCCCATTGTCACTCATGTTATGCACCATTGCCCCTTATGCAATGTTTATGATTGAAGCCACCTTACAGGAAGAATTACAGGAAAAATAAAAAGAAAGGTTACATATGCCAGATTTGAGTTTTATTTTGGAGGCAGAAAGAGGTAGAAGTACCCACAGAGTCACCATGGGGTGCAGTGCTCCTGAAAGCTGTGTGTTGAGGTTCAAGCTTTCGGGGGCAGGTAGCTGTGAAACAGAGGAGCAACAGTGAGGCCACTCCATGGAAAATCTGCAGTGATAAATTGTTTGCTCTTAATATAAGCAGGTTCATAAACCAATCTGATCCCTGAAGCTTGAGAGAGACCAGATACCAGAAAGTACATTTTCAGCTGCAGAGCTGGCAGAAATCATACCTGGGATCCTGACCCAGGTATAGCATTACAGTGTGCTTCAAACAGGTTTGAATACTGGTGATGTCCTTGGTAGGTTACCCAGCACTGTCATGTACAGTGAGGCTCTTGGAGGTAAAAATGAGCTCTGATTTTCTAATTGCAGGTAGAACATTGTGCCTTGGGTGCACACAGTCAGTCTGATGGTGCTTCAGGAGCACAGGGTGCCCTTTGCTGGGCTGCCAAGCAAAACACCATCAGCTGTGGGGCTGATTGTGGCCCATCACCACTACCTGGAGGTGGGCAACCTGGACAAGCCCCCCTGATGCAGCTACCTCTGGGGTTGCCCCTTCTCCCAGGGTGCCTGGCCAAAAGGTCCTTTCTCAGTAGCAGAGTGGGTGCAGTGATGATGCCAACTCCAGCATGATTGTGGGGACTAAGCTGAAGATAAGGGTGACACCATGATTTCCCTCTGTGCACGTTTAATCACCCCCTCCACCTCTCATGCCCTATGTTGAGGAGTTTAAAGTCCCTCCATTTGCTCCGATATCTTCGCATCTTCTCTTGTTTTCATTTGCAGTACACAAGTGTGCTGACAACTGTAAGTGGGACAGCAGACCTTCAATTCTTCAAACTTTTTACAAGAAAAGAGTGCACTTTGCCTAATATGGGCTGCTCCCTGGCTTCTTTGCTTACATCTATAATTTTAAACAGAAGGAGTGGGTTTTGCTGGTGGTTTTAATTCCCTCCTTGCTCTCATTTCTTTTCCTGTAAGGAGAATGTAGCCCTGTAGTTTTACTTCTTCATGCAAAGGTTGTGCATTCAGGCAACAGAGAAGAAGTAATTATTTAGGCTTGATAGCACATTTTCATAGACCTAGTATTCAAATTGTAGATATACACAGAAAAAGCCAGGTTCTGCCTTCAGTTCCTGAACTAGATTGAAGTAGGTGGGCTAACCAAAAGAAAGATCTAATTCAAACCTCTAGCTTTGTTTATAGCAACTGCATTTTCCATCCTGAATGTTCTTAACATGAATTGTTACTCTTTTTTGGGGGGATAATGCCTGTCTTTTACACATAGATCCTAATGCAGCTGGGAATTCATTGGCAATATCTCTTATCAGAACTTCTTGCATTGTGCCAAAGATTCATTGCAGCATTTTATAGAGACAGTAAAAAAATCACTTCATTGTGCAGGGACTCTTCCCTGTCCTGTAGCTTAACTTTTTATTAGAGAGATAAATCAAGATATCAAGCAACAAAGTGGGTAGTGGCTAAAGTGGACTAGGAAAATCCTCTTATCTCTTCCTCCCCTTTTTCAACTGAGATGTTTTTTACAAAATGAACTTTTAGCTGCATTGAAGCATTTTGGCTTTCCTCAGGAAAGCCTGGATTTCTTTTACAGAGTAGAGAAAGGCTTTTTTATGTAAAAAAAATTACTATTTCTGCTAGCAAAAATGTTTCAGCAGAAATGTTCCAGCTAAATTTACTAATAGCAGAGTGCCCTCTGTTTCTATCTATTAGTAGGATATATTCCTGGCAGTACTTGAAATTAAATAGATAGCTATGAATACAAGGTAGGTTCAGCTTCTGAATACTTATGTTCAGATGATTCAGTCTGAATTCTCTTTCTTTATGGAATAATCCTTATTTTCCTCTTTCGCAGATGCACTTACTTTATCTTCAATGTCCATTTTGCACTGAAGACCTAATCAGTTACCAGGTGTTAACAGCATAAACATGCAAATACTTTTCAGCATCTCACCCTTCTATTCCCTTGATTTGTACTGTAGTGATACCCCAGTTGTCAAAAATACATATATGACCTGCTGTTATGATAAACAGCAGCAGCTAAAGGAGCATCAGACAGTGTGAGGGTGGGGAGACCATTATCTGGACTGGGCTGGTGCATCTGGGTGGGCTGTCACACCACCTTGTACTGTGCTGGTACAATGCAGTTGTCCAGGTACCAGGCTGAGAGCCAGAGAGCCAGCCATGCTGTTGAACAGGACCGCTCACCCCCTCAGTTCAGCCCAGGTGGCTGGAACAGCTTCTTGTGAAACCGAGGCCACTTGCTCCAACAGACTCTTGATTAAGCCATTATGTTTGTGACTAACTTCTCAAATATCTGTTTTCCTTCTTAGGTTCTCTCAAGAGCCTCCTGCTCCACAGTTGACTCACACGCTGGCAGGTGCTGCTGGCAGAGATGGCACGTGCCGGTTCTCCACCCTTGCCTCCATGCTGAGCCTCAGTGCTGCATCCCCAGCCCTGGGGAGGGATTCTGCCCAGTCCTCTCCTGCTACCAGTGGAGTCAGAGAAACAATGCTGTGAAGTAACTCACAGCACCCAAAGACCCACCTAGGTGAAAGTTCTTTTTTACTGTTTGTTTTACCTCTCAGTGAGGAAGAAAGGGTTTTGCAGTGCACAAGAACCCTGGCATCAGAAAGCAAAGCATTTTCATAGAATCATAGAATCACCAGGTTGGAAAAGACCCATTGGGTCATTGAGTCCAACCATTCCTATCAAACACTAACCCATGCCCCTCAGCACCTCGCCCACCCATCCCTTAAGCACCTCCAGGGATAGTGGCTCAACCACCTCCCTGGGCAGCCTCTGCCAGTGCCCAATGACCCTTTCCATGAAAAATTTTTGCCTAATGTTCAGCCTGAACCTCCCCTGGTAGAGCTTGAGGCCATTCCCTCTTGTCCTGTCCCCTGTCACTTGGGAGAAGAGGCCATTACCCTCTTCTCTACAACCTCTTTTCAGGTAGTTATAGAGAGCAATGAGGTCCCCTCTCAGCCTCCTCTTCTCCAGGCTGAACACCCCCAGCTCTCTCAGCCGCTCCTCATAAGATTTGTTCTCCAGCCCCTTCACCAGCTTCGTTGCTCTTCTCTGGACTCGCTCCAGAGCCTCAACATCCTTCTTGTGGTGAGGGGCCCAGAACTGAACACAGGATTCAAGGAGCAGTCTCACCAGTGCCCACCCAGAGTTTCCACTCAAACACTGTCTCATCATTTCTGTGATACAGTCATATTTCTAAGAAATCACCATTTTCAGTGCTGAATACTGCATGGAGCAGATTATGGTACTGTGGCTGGGCAATCAGGGTACATAGGCCTGTGAACAAGTTAAGTCAGCTGCATGGTGAGGATGAGAATTGGATTTAACTGCAGCTGTTACACCACTGACAAATGAACCTGCCCTTCTAACAGCCTTTCTTAAGAGAATGACAGGAGGGGGCAAACTCACACGATGCTGTAATGAAATAATCACCAGAGCACTTGTCTGAGAGTTGTAGATCTTGCATTGCCTGAGAGTAAAGTAAGTCAGCAGCCTCAGCCCTGTGTACAGCTCAGCATGCAATGAGACCAAGCATGGACACCAGAGATGTAGCTCATTTCATGGGTCAAGCAGGGAGTCAAGGGAAGGGCTTACATTTCCTTGAGTCAGGGCAAGGGGATTTTGACCACAGTGCTGCTGCAGGGTGTCCTCTGTCTTCTGGCAAGGCCCTGCTACGGTTAAGGCATGATTTGGTGTGCTGTGGGTTACAGGAGAGGAGAACAAGCAACTACATGTCACATGTTCTCTTTGCAATGAAGTTCCCTTGGTGGCACATAGGTCACATCCTGGTGCAGCAGCTCCATCCATCTGGAAAAGCCTAGGGAGGGTTGTTCAGGCAGTGAACGTTGCCCAGATTCTCAATTGCTCTGCATGGATGCTGGGTTTGGCCCACTGAGGCTGAAATGGCACAACCCAACTATTATGGGAGCTACAGCAGCTTCTTTGCTCCAGTGAGCCGTTTGCCAGCCTTGCCCTTGCTCTGCTCTCTTCACTGCACGGTGTCAGCAAGGGCCATGCAAACCAGCCATGAAAGACGTCACCTCAGAGAGCTCTGCAGCAGGAGGAGAAAGGGCAGCAATTGCCTGTCTGCAAGGACCTCACACCATGTTATTAACGTTTAGTGGCAGGGAAAACATCATCAGGAAAGACTTTCCTCCCCAGCGCAGGGGCGAGGCTAAGTTTTGTGTTGGGGCCATGCTGAGCCAGCTAATGGATCTATACAATTTCCAGACCCCTTCCTTGCTTGTCCTTAGCCTGAGAGAGCAGATGCAGCACCACTGAGCTCATTCCTTCTTTTCCTTCCATATTAGGCAGATCCCTAAGTGTCGTGTCCTTCACAGAGCTAATATGATCTCCAGATAGCAGCAGATGGCACTCGACGTCTTGTGTGTATTCTGTCCACAATTCCTCACGCATGTTTCACCCCTCTCTGGGCTTCAATTCCCTCCCCCAACATTACACCCCATCCCATCATGGCTTGGGGGTGCAACCACTGGACCGTGCTCTTTCTCCTGTTTAAAGATACCCAGCTGCCACCAGGGTGTGTGGGCTCCTAATGTGCAGGTACCGCTTGGATCAAGGCTACTGATGCTGCAGAGGAATGTATGTTCCTCTGAGAGGTGGCAGAAATATCTTTTCATCTTGGCCAGTGGCCTCCGTGTGACCTGTACCAAACTATTAAAAAGACAGAAGAATAACTGAAAAACTACATATATCTTTTTCTTCCCCTGGGCCTCTGCTGATGTCTTGTCCTCCCTTCCCACACTGTTGAGCTGCAGGGGAATGAGATCATCCATGCTCTCCCTTGCAGTGGGTCAGCCCTTACTGGCCCACCTGGTGCTCATGTTGCTAAATATAGCCGGATGAGTGGCACCAGCAAACACATCTAATTGTTGTGCAGTTGATTTTTATGGTAGCTGTCTCGTGCTGATTTTCCACAGTACTCATCTGAAAGACGGAGTGTGCACAGGATAAAAGCCTTGGGGATGCTTTACAGACACTTGTCTTTAATAAGTGAAGCTTGTACAGAATCTTGTCCTGGAAACAGTTGGATTTCAAATGTTTGAAATACCTACGCAATACACTTACCTTAGCTTGTGGCTTCAGCAAGGAACATGTTGTGCAGTCTCTAACCATGGAGCAAGGGGATTTTGCCTTTACCTGGCAGAAGAAATTGCCTAGCAATTGTTTTTGTATGATTAATGTAACCAAATGTTAGCATGCACAAGAAATGGAACAAGGTGTGGCTCATGCAACCCCCACAACTTAGTAATCAATCTGGGTCCAGAGCTGTGAGTTTATTCTCTAGTGGGCAGATAGATAAAACCTGCTTTAAAGCACAGAGAAGTGACATAACCCCAGGTGTGCAAAACCAAAAGCTTGATTTCACGTAACTGATTCCCACAAATGAATCCATCATTTTGGCACTTGGTATAAACCAGAAGATGGCAAACAACGGGCTTGCTTGACAATGAAGAGTAGATTACGTGGGTCACCTTCTTGGGCTGCAATATACTCTCCACCTGACAATCTTTATTCCCAGCTGTTGAGGGGGTATCCTCAAGCATGGATTTCAGCAAAGACCAGCTGGCATAGCTCCCTGTGCCTCCTTTGCAGATACCGCCAGCCCCACATCATCCTCTGTCATTGATTTCTCATCTCTGAAGGTATTTGGCCTCAACATCCATCTCTTGGAGCCTGGGCAGAGTTCACTGCAATGTGCTGGAACTCCCTGTCTTCCCCAGCTATCAGGGAGTGGTGGTGACACCCTGAGGTCTCCCAGCCTAGCGGGAAAGTCATTTCACATCTCATCTTTAATGCCTGCAAGGCTGACTTAAACATAGACGCTATACAAGGAGGAAAAAGCTGAGACCTGGAACCGTGTTCAGATATTTAAGCTTTAGCCTCCCATCACAGAGCACCCTTTGCAGCCAAGGGTAGAAGGTGTGCACTTAGCTCAGAAAAATAAACAATGTTCTCTGCTGCATTCCTGGATGTAATGTTTGCATATCTGATATTCACTTGTGCCGCTCCGGCAAGCGTTAGTTGGCTCTAACACTAAATATTTACATAGCGTGTATCACGTGTGAACTGTGAGGAGGGAAAGCATCATTGCTCCCACTTACAGGGGAGTTAAGTCACTTGCCCGTGGCTCTGGAAAGACCCTAGCAGGACCTAAAAGCCAGCAGAGACCCAGGACCCAGGGCTGCTCTTTTTCCTTGACACATTGGGAGCCATACTCTTAAGGAAAGGCGTCCCTTGGCAGTAGGAAAGGAGCAACAGGGAACTCAGCACAGGCAACTGGATAAAGCTTTGAGTGCCCCATGGAAAATCAGGCCTTTGCATACACGTTGGTAGCATCACTGGGACCAGGCAGCTGGACCTGGTGCATGGCTTAATTTCACATGGGAGACAATGCTAGAAGTTTTTAAGAAGCAGCTGTCCCCTATCTCCAGAGATGACGAGACTTCTGAGAGGATTCATCTCCTCCAGCCTGCACAGCAAACAAATTCTTGCTCTTTCTGTTGACAACAAGCCATAAATTACCCTGTTATATAAAAGCGAACAGTAGCTCAAGGAGCTGTGCTCTGGCCAGCTAGCAGGCATTTTGTTTTTTGCATTTAAGTGAGATGCCCCCAGTTTACCCAGGTTGTTGCCCAGCAGCCCGCTGGCTTTCTATAGGTTTGTACAGTAAAGGTCGCATACATGGCTGGGGAATAACACGCTCCTCTCCCTCCATGTCATGTGGACAGAGCTGAATGTCTCTTAGGGCTGGTTGCCTCCTGCATGTTTATTTTATTCAGTGGTATCATGTCAGTGTGTCTTCCTAAATATAGCTTCTGTGAAGAGCATTTCTAAGTTTCCTGTTACAGTTTCAGTCGCAGTTACCTTACAGTAAATGGAGGAAAATCAATGTAATCTCCATTACATGCCGCGTCTAAATGTGCCTTGCTGGAAATTCTGTCTGGATTGATTCTCCTCTCATGCAACCCGCCCATCCTCTCTGCCTGTCTCTCTCTCCCTCTCCTTCCTTTTTCATTGGAATAAACCACAATTTTATAATTTAAAAATCCTCACTCTCCTTTGTCTGATGTGCCCCGCAGATAAGGCTGTCTCAGGAACTGACAGTGCAGAAACCATGGAGTCCCTGGGCAGAGCTGCAACTGCAAAGCCTGGATTAATTGACTCTGTGGCATTTGGACATGACCGTTTCAGCAGCTTCTACAGAGTAAATTGAGCAAAAGCGTCAAATTCAAGGTAATCTCTGAATAGCAAATATTAGCCTAGAGCTTACTTCTTTTGTCTTTTACAGCCTAGGTGATCCTATAAGTAGCAAGAAAATGATTTATTTAAAAAATGTATTCCCTTTGCTGTGGTGTTTAAATACAGCTCTTTTACCCGTCAGCACTGCCTTCCAGTAACATGTATCTGCAGATACACAGAAAAAAATACTATTATCAAATCCCTGCAGTGTCGGTGTCAGCCAGTCACCAGTAAACAATCACAGCTATAAAATGATCCAACAGATGTTATGCTAGAGATGAGTAGTCTGAAATAGAAAGTCTAAAAATACATCTGCAGGGCCAAATCACAACCTGTTTTTATGCCTTGCTCTGCCATTTTTGGCCCACAATTGGCTCCTCGGTTCCAAACGTAGGTAGTCCTGCGGCCACCAGCACATGCTGGGATGGGGCAGGATGGGGGGATGTTGTCATGTAGGGCCCTGCTGTCATTATCCTAAACAGGTTCATCTGAGATTTTGTATTATAATTATTATACACTCCTCAAATATCTCTGCAATCCAACACCAGGGGCTTTGCCAATTCAAATTGACTTTCAGAAATGGTCCATATTAATATATATTTTTAAAGACTTAGAGCTGAGGTAGAATTTAATACCCAGAAGAGTTGTGTTGGTATGTGCAAAAAGCAAGGTATCAAAGCCTCAGCTGCTGTAGAAAAGTGGAGTGGGTTATAGCAGAGTGAGATCAAGTCACTAAAGTGGATGACACCACTGTGCTGCTTATGGCAAGATGGGGCTGGAGCTGGAGTCCAATGTGCTTGTCATGTGTCTCCATTCCCAGGAGTCCAGCAGAGCTGTTTCATCAGAAGATTTTGTTTTTTTCTTGCTTCCACATCCTGAGACTCTGAGACAAAAGGAGATCAGAGAGCCCTCAGGAGCTAAGCAGCTGCTTTGCATAAGGATATCTGTCAAAGCCAGGAGAAGGGTTATTTTGTCTTTTTTTTTTTAAAAAGGAGGGATCTAGAAGATGTAACAGCAACATCCTCTCTGCAGAGAAGGGTGCTGCAGACAGGAGGACCCCAAAGAGGGATCCTACAGACCTGTCACCATCAGGTCCTTGAGGGCTCATTCCTACAAGTGAGGAGCAGATGACACCAATCATTTTTGGCTGCAGTTGTACTATCTTGGGCTGTGATCCTATCAGACCTTGTGAGCCAAACAAGATGAGGCCATGGCAGCAGCTGGCTGGGAGATTTCCAGGAAAAAGAAGCAAGCAAGCAGCCTTTACAAATCTGCCTTTACAAATCTTGCCCTCTGTTTAGTTCAGGGCCCGTGTGAGGAGAGTTGGACATGAGACAGGGTGAGACATTAAAGCCTCAAATCTGGGGTCAGTTCAAAGACCCCAGTCCCAGCCCAAGTCTGTGATATGGTCTGGGCACGAGGTAGAATTTCCAAGATCTCCTGGGCTGTCAAAAGAATTTCTTTAGCTGTTTAAATTTTATGTCTTCTGCTTGGACTAGCATCAAACAAAGATGGGTGAAACCAACAAAATCCCTGAGCAGAACTGGGACCTGCATCATCAGAAAGGAGGGATGAGATCTGGGGAAGGGAGAGAAGAAGATAAACTACTGAGAGAGAGTAAGATGTTCTACTCCGATCTCTGAAGTCAAGTAACCAGCTGCTTCGATAAGAAACAGCAACGGCCTGATAAGCCCTGGCAGCTTCCATCAGTGCCGACCTCCAAGGCAGGAGAGACGATCCAGACAACACAGGCAGCTGGCACAGGACAGTAGCCTGCAGAAAATAGTCACTGTTGTTCCTTCCTCCCTGTGGTTGTACCCCAACAGTATAAGACAACCCCATGGTTCTATGTTTGGGATGAGATGGGGGCCAGAGACTTGGCAGCTCTCTGCAGGTAGCGCTCCAGCAGGTGCTAATTATCTGTTTCACAGCATTAACAGACAGTTCTAATGTGATCACAAGATCGCCCATTCTCCAATGCCTTTATCTGGTGGTGAATATGCTTGTGCCAGCTCAGTTTCACAGACTGAACTGTGGGATACCATATGCATGTGGCAAGAGGGGAGCTACAAAAGGAGCCACAGAGGTGGCTTTGTAATGGAAATCAAAGGAGATGTCCTCTAAAACACATTATCTGGAAAGGCTGCAGCTTAGCCCCAGTGCAGGTGATGGCCCTCCAGTGCAGCCCAAGCACAGGCATTACATAAATTCTTCCCTACCCAGAGGATAGTGCTGCCAGGGACAGTGTGCTTCAACTGTCTGCACCCTCCATCCAGTGCCTTCATGATCTAGGGCACACAGAGCTATCTGGAACGCTCATATTCCTCATAATAAAACCAGAGAAACTTTTCAGGGTTGCCTAGCCTGTGTTTATTTTCTTCTGAGGTGGCTCGTACATCTCTAATTCTTCAGAGATGAATTCTTGCTCCCTGTGTTGTTTGGGGTTGTTTTTTTTTTTTTTTTCTTTCCAATTTTACAGAGACTTGGAGCTGAGCTCATTTACTCTAGAAAGAAAAGAATGCTTATTGCTTCAGCTTCTCGACATGGGTTAAAATCAATAGCATTAAAGTTTATTTTAAACACTTTACTTTATCAAAGCAATTTTTCTCAACATTCCAGCCTGCTGTCAGGTTTTTTTCACTGTTATTTGCAATGCATTAGATGTAGTAAAAGAGTATTTCACAATCCCATCTGATTTCAAAGACCTTTCTAACAAGGCCTGCAATGAGACTATTATTCATTTGACGACCTTGGTCAAAAAGTAACACAGGACCCAAGGTGCAGCATGTGCAAAGGGGTTGATAAACTCACAGGTCTTCTTATAATTAAGGGTTTATGTGTTAATGTCTTGTCAAAGCTGGCTGGCCTTGTGTACACCCAGCAACATTGCTGCTGCTGGCTGGGAAGCAGCTATTTGTTCAGCTCATTTTAAAACCTTGAAATACATTTATGCTTTTAAATACACCCCATAGGCTGGCAAATTTTTATGCCCATGGGCTGATTTTTGCAAACACATTATGCCATTTTCTTGTCAGCTGAATAAATGCATGTGCAAAGTCGCTCAGCTGTGGAACTTGAAAGGGATAATCAGACTTTTTTGTCAGAGGGAAGAGTTTGGAGGAAGCAAGGTGGGTGAATAAATTTGCCACAGGTGAAATATGTAGGCAGGTAAGTCCGCTAATGAGAAGGCAGCTGGGTTTTACACGTGTAGTGTCTTTCTGTGGTGCAGACTTGCCCAGCTGCTGCAAAACAGGCCTGCTGCAAACTCATCTCTTCCATGGAGTTTGAAGCCATACATGGACCAAGCTTTGCAATGTCCCCTTACTTCTGAAAATCAGGTCACTGCTTGGGTGCTGGTTATGGCAGTAGAAGTCTAATTTTAGGCTCTTGGCTGCAGCGAGCATCCCGGTAAGTGCTCAGCTCCTCTGCCAAGCTTCTGTAGGCTGGAGTGGAAATTTGCATCAGGGAAGCTTTACTGTCTGCACACCGAGTCATAGAATCGTAGAATCGTAGAATCACTAGGTTGGAAAAGACCCACCGGATCATCGAGTCCAACCATTGAGTCGGGAGTAAGAAAACAAGATGCAGAAAGACCATCTGGATAGAGCTACACCTGAGAGGGCAACACATGCAATGGAGACAGAATTAGTTATTTTGTTTTTCAGCATAGTTTTAAGGCCAAACCTATGATGTTTCCTTGCCTTTCCACTCTCCCCACATCAGCTCCTGGAAGCTGCAGGCTGCCACCATGCTGACTGTTCCTGAAGCTCATTGGGCAGTCCATGCTCTGTGCCAGCACAAAGAGTTACCTGTAGAAAAATAAACCTGAACCAGGAGGTAGGTGTGAGCAGCATGAGATGCTGTTTGCCCTGTTGTCCCATCTCACATCTGCTGCACACAGGGAGGGAGGTGAGGATGGCAGAAAAATTCTCTCTTGTGGGAAGGAGGTGGGAGCAGGAATGGATGGCCAAGAATTATAGGAAGGACGGGATGGCTGCTTGCCACCCTATACCTATGGTTTCACATACATAACTAATATTCTGAGATAGCCCTTGGGTTATCTGAGGATGCAGATTAGCTAAATACTTGTTTGCAAAGGACTGTTCTTTTACAATGGTGTGAGTTATCTGAGGTGCAGGCTATATGCATGAAAATACAGTTCTTTGAGCTCCTCAAGTCAAAGCACTGTGATGTGATAGTGAGATACATATTATAGGGTCTTAAATCATGTCTACAGCCCTGATTACAAATTCACATAGTCCTGTCTCAGCATGCACTGGGATCAGCATCAGACCTGAAAAAGATCTGGGGATGAACTATTCAAGTGCTCCAAATTCCTGTTTGGTCTTTGGGAGAGTGTATTGCTTAAGTGCTACCTTCATTTTCCAGCCTTTCAACTTGGAGAAAGTCTGTGCTGCTGGCAGATAAGATCCTGCAGATGTTTTGGACACAGCAGTTGCATCCAGCCACTGCCTTACACAGGGCTATAGACACAAGGCAGCTGGTGGAGAGTCATATCCTGGACCTCCTAGTGAAATGACCTGTCCAGGTCAAGATGTCACCAGGAATGTTCCTGCTGTATTCCATACCCTACCATATTTTTCATTGTTTGTTAGAACCTAAAACCCAGTTGAACAGATCAGCCTGGTACCACTCAGATAAATGTAGATGTTTGACTGTTTGGAGGAACAAGGATGTTTATCATGTCCCTTCGTCCCAGGTCTCTTGTGCCCATTTGCTAGGCAGCATATTGATAGCTAACTACATCACTAGCTTCACCCGAGGTGTTTATTACACATTTTACAGGGAACATCTGTCCCACTCCTGCATTTGCCCCATCTGAGAGATTTTTGCCGCTTCAGAGATTCTGGAGGATGAACCTGCAACTGAGCTGCCTCCTGTGAATGCGTGAGCTAATTTTCAGAGGTGCACTTTTTTTTAAAAAATATTGTCTTTGTATTTAAATGGCAATATTAAAATTTTGCTGTAAGTTCTGGTCCAATATGTCATACCTAGAAGTGAGATACAAGGGATGTCCGAGGCAAGGGATGTCTGAGGCAAGCACTCTGACAGAGTATCCAGAGACAGTATGTAAAGAAGGCTCTGTAGGCAAGAAAACTTATCCATGGAAAGAAATTAAACAATCATTCTGAGCCCAGTTGTGTACATGCCCATACAGACCCATACACAGAGATTGCTTTCATCATCTGTGTATTCAAGGGCATATTTCTAATAGAAAGAAAAGTACTCAAACCTGAAGACGGTGACTTAAGGGCAAAAACTCTCTGTTTCCCCAGCCCTCTCTGAGAAACCCCTAAATGCATGAAGCTCAATACTGCTACTGAGCTGCTCTTATTTAAATGAGTCCTACCTAAAGATGACCTAGTTGGTGTGCTGAAGATGACTTTAGATAGGGGAGTTAATTAGTTTGCAGTCCACAGCTGCAAATATTGAATAGTAGGAAAAGCTTGTTCTTTAACCCAGCTGAACAACTCTACAGAGGAAATAATGGCCAGGCAATGAAAATGAGAATTACGCAGGTAGCCTCAAGGGAGGGCTGCTGATAAGCAGTGGGGTGGTAAGGCAAGCAGACAACATTTCAAGAAGCCGCAGGGCAGGGCCTCACTGGGACAGCCTCCAACAGATGCTGCAGACACTGTCTTGACCAGAAAAAAAAGGTCCTGGGGGAAGCACAATGGCTCTGGAGAGAGGGAAAAGCAATTCCCCTACATATTTCCCTCCCCATGTCCTTTTTCTGGTTAGCTCCATGGTCAGAAGTCCTGGAAACCATGTGGGTGCTCTTTTTCTTCAATAGCGTTAGGAGTTGACTGCACCTTATAAGCCAGACATATCAGTTCAGGCACTGTGCCAAAACAATGTAGGCAAAAAAACCATCATGCTATCTTCCTGTGTAGTGGAAGTTAGCAGAGACCCTTCTGACGACAAAAATGAAGTTGTATTTATTTGTATCCAACCTGCTTTGGCCCCATGGTTGCAAATAAAAGCATATCATTTCCATCAAGACAGAAAGAAGCCAAAAATTTCCCTCTGCTTTCAAAGAGCTCTTGAAGTGGGGATGCCTCATATTTCCAAGAAAGTTTATGTATGAAACCTGAAAGAATTAACCCAAAATCCTTTATCATTACAGTGTTGTACTCCTGGACTTCTTGTGGAGATGACGGAAAAAGATATTTGAGATCATCAGAAATGCAACCTAATGATTATTAGAAATGCAACCTAATGATTGTAGTTACATGCTGCAGGCAAAGGTGTGTGTGCCAGGCTTAGGCTTTCTAGGCTGACACTGCTGATCCTGAAGGCATCTCTATGCTGGGCTTAGTGGCCCAGCCTGAGAAGATCCATCTGCAGAAGCCGGGTTTCTACGCAACGATGGAAGAAAGGATTTCCTGATGGAGAATGATGGAGTCATGAGCCTTACTGGGGCCTTCCATGGTTGGGGGTGCTTCGTTTGTGCTGTGGCACAAGTCCATCTGCTCCTGGGCTCTTTCCTTAGAGCCCAGACTGAGCAGATCTGATCCTTTGGGATTTGCTGTCTTCTTTTGTGATGATTTTCTGTACAATGAATTCAGTATAAAAACATCCCCTTAGAGAGGTACCAATACCCTCCCATAAAAGAGCCTTTTAAGCACAGCTTGGTTTAACTCTGCACGCTGTCAGTGTGGCGGCAAAGCAAAATTAAGAGCTTTTGGCTCATTTGTCTGTAATTAAACTGAGCAGGAGGTGAAATATTCTGTTATGACAACTTCAGAGTATAAAGAGATAGGTCTGAGCAGATGTAGATTTGCAGGATAAGCAAATTAATTCAATTCTACTTAGTTCCCTTTACTGTTTTAGTCCTTTGTTACTTGATTTAGAGTATCAAATACAGCATTCATGCTATATTCATGACAAAAAACACATGCCAGGACAGACAGATAAATCTGCAGATAGAAAATATATCCAGTATCCTTGTAGGTCTGTTGTATTTTCTTATTGTCCTGCAACCTTGAGGACACTGGCTTTCACCCAGGGATGGTGTTCTACAAAGAAATACACCATTTTCAAAGCCTTTGCAAGCAAAATGATGCTTTTAATGCTGAAACCTCTCAGGATTACAGTGCTGTGTTAGGTTTTACTAAATAAGCAGACTGAGCTTCCTGGTTTCCAAATTTTCAGGTGAAAGCAGCCTCTTAAAAGGCTGTTTGGTGGCCTGATGTTGGGAGGCAGACTGACTTCCACACACAGAGCTGTGTGATGAGTCCCTCCCTGCAATGTCTACCTGTTATCACCCAGGGCAGCACAGTCCTTGAGGCTGAAACTTTTCTTGAAGGACTGGAAAGCCCAAGCCTGTAAATAGTGTTAATGCAAATCACTTGGAAATAATTTCAATTGAAAACAAGCAAGCAAACAAGCAAGCAAGAAAACAAACAAACAAATAAGGGCTCCCTCCTGAAGTCACAAGCTCTTTCTGAAAACTGGGCTTGGGTTTAAAGGAATTTTTCCTTCAGAGGTCTCAGAAAGGTCTGTGGCTCCTCTGCCTTCCAAGTATAGACTGAGACATAATTCAGCCCTTTTAATAACTGAAAGGCATTTGAGTCTTCTTAGTCCAAAAGAACAGATAAGCAGCTTTCTAAGTACTAAAACTCTGGCTGGTTTTATAAGGGGCATTAGTGCAATAGTCCTTCTGTGCTTAATAGTGTTTCATACCCTAATAGGAATATTAGTGTACACACAGGCTTAGAGGAATTATCTGATATTTTTATTGTTTGGCATCTACATTTCTCAAAATGTGAATATAAAACTATTCCAAACTAAGGCTGTATTATGATCTGAGATGCATGATATTTGTTGTGAATATGAGAATTCACTGGTATGCTGAACAGCAACAGCTTGGTGTTCTAATTGGTAAGGAGGAGGTGAGCATACTCAAAAAATCAGTACTCAAACACAGATCCTTTGGCAGAGTGTAGATGGCTGGATCAATGGAACAGACAGAGACACACATGGGATCCTGCCTTTGTACTGCAACATAGGTTGTGAATTCTTGGTTCTTCACTGACCACTTGTTACTTACTGGACTTCTGTACAGAAATGTTGAAAATACCAGAAATTTTAGAAGAGCTAATTTGATCTGAAGCATCCATGATCCATACACAAACGTCTGGTGGGTGTGCTGAACGTTGCATCAGTTTAATGGCCTGGAATATAATTGATCCGCTCTGTATCAAATACTGTGCACAGTATCTAATGTCTCCGGGTAGTACAAAGAGGCAGGCACACAACTGTGTGTCTCAGAACAACCAAGCTGCCCAAAACCAGTGAGAGGGAGGGAATTAATTCCTGACGTGCACAGATGGCTCTTATTGACTCCACTGTCTCATCCCTATCACCCAGCCTGGTGTTACATGGCAGCACGTGTGCTGCTTTGCTGGCAAAATGAGAGGAGCTGCAAAATGCCCAGATGCATTTGATTGCTTTCCTGCAGGTAAACACTTTTTTTTTTTTGCACGCTGTATAGGATGGATATTTGCAGCTAGAGAATGTCTGCAGTAGAAGAGCACGTCGCACGGGACACCAGAGTACTGCCTCTAGGGTCCCATGGGCTCTTCCAGAGCACCAAAGTTGTCCTTGTGCTGTGAGTCTTGACTGGAGGTGGGTCCTGAGCCCCTGAAGCATACAGAATGGTCCTGCCTGGTTCCAGACTCCTCTCCCAGACCTACTTTCTTACAGGGGCTCAGCACAAGATCTCTCCTTATCTTGAAAAAACCACCAAAATTCGTATTCCACATAAAAGGTCTAAATATGGTATGTGAGGAAAAACTAAGTTCCTCATTTTTGTGTCAAGAGTAAATACTCTGTGTTAATTCTGCACAATAATGTGCTGTATGCACATTTTGTATGTGCTTTATGAAGACAGCAAGGAAAAAACAGATCTGCAAGCACCAGTCCTGCAAAGCTGAAGTGCTATGCTCAGCGCCAGCCTGCAAGATCATCCCTGATCTTTTCCAGAAACAAGACCTTACAGAACAATGTTTTACTAGGAAACAACATAGCAAGGTAAAAAATTAGTCACTTTGTATTGCATTACATGTCTCCATCTCTTCGCTTTCACCCCTTGAGAGCCCTGGGTGGGTGCCGGGCTGCAGAAGGCAGAAGAAAAGCTGGAAGAAATGCATTGCCCTGCACATAGAGCTTCGGGGCTGGGTCTGTGGGATGCTTGTGTTTGGGTCCATGGTATGCTTGTGTCTCGGGTCCATGGGATGCTCTGTGAGCTTGCCCTCTTCAATAGCATCACTAAAACATTCTGGAGCAACTACCTGAAGGCAAAGGTGTAAGGGAGTGGGCAGTAGCCAGAGCCCCTGCACTTGGAGGGTGGCCGCATAAGCCCAGTTTCTCTGGAAAAGCATCTAAAAATAGCCATGGGAGATATGCTACAGGCTGCACACCCCTGGTGCCAGGTTTGTTTTATATTGCAGCAGCGCTGGGAGTCAGGCCCAGGCCACGTGCAGTGCCTGCCCAGAATGAAGGGCCAGGGACTGGGGGAGGTTTGGGGAGAATGGCTGAGCAGCCGCAAGGCAGCCACCGTGGCTGAGCTGCAGCCAAACACGATGACCTGCAGCCAAATGCGATGCCCTGTGCTCTGCACCCCTTCCCTCTGAGCCACAATTCTATCTGGTTGTTGGTCCGGCTCCCAAGGTACCCTCATCCCCCTGACCCACATCCAGAACTGCTCAGGGTGATTGTTCAGGCTGAGGATGTGACACGGAGGATCGAGGTGGTCTCAGTTTCTTTATCCCTTGTAAGAGGGTTTGCACCATAAGACGATACCTTACTCCAGAGCAGCCTGGTCAAGTGGAAATCAATACTAGCTAAGTAAACGCTGATCATCCTGCTTAGAGACTTGAATTAAAAAGCTTTACCAATCAGCCTTGATTGATGGAAAAAGGACAGGGCATTAGGATCAGTCATGCAGATTCAGAAGGCAAGACAATCACCTCAATTTTTTTGCTTCTTTTCATGTTTGCTGACACCTCCCCTATTAATCAAACTAGGAGCAGACCAGTATCATTACTCACAGAATATTTACATATCATTTCTGCCAATGACAAAAAACCAAATCAACACATTAATGTCCATCTAGAAGCTAAATCCTGTACTAGAGAGAACTGTCACTCTGCTGTGATCAATAAACCTGTTAGCCTTCGCTCACTGCCTGGGCTCTTTGAGAGCCTCTGCAATCAGATCTTATTATTTTGATGTATTGGTGTTATTTTGACTGTGCTCATCTGAGAGACTGGGATCAGATTGCATGGAACAGCAATAAAAGAAAGATAAAAAACAGAAGACACAAAAAGCCCACAAAGGCATTAGAGGTAAAAGAAAGCCGTTTGAAAAGTGGAGCTGGCAGCATAACCAGGAAGACAGAGCAGATGAGACCATTGGGTACGAAGCTGGTACCTGGCTTGGACATGTCCTGTGCTTTGCTCCAGCTGCATTCTGCCCAAGAGCAGCTCAGTGAGACACTGCAGGGCTGCTGCAAACGGGACAGCCTCTACCCTTACATCAGCTGGCAGGGGATGCGGAGGGTAGTGGCTGCTTTGGAGGGCCAACATGAGGACATGTGTTTTTCATACACACCCTGCATCGGCCTAGCTCTGCTCCGTTTTTGCACTGGGAGCTTGTTGCAAGCCTCCCTCCCTACTGGGTAACGATATTACATAAATATCAGACAAAAGTATTGGAGGCAGAGGTTGCTCACCACAGCAAATGGGGTTGCCTGAACCGCTTCCACAACTAAGCACAGATTTTGAATGTGATATTGACTGTTCTGCCTGTTTCTGAGGTTTCTGCACTGATGCTGGATCCCCACCTACTCCAACCATGATAGGAAGAGACAGATCAGATCCTGACATCCATCCCAAAGACCACGGAGATACATTATGGATATGCCCCTCCCTCTCCTATTGCATCTGGAAGGTCCTGGCTCCTGGGGCTGTGTTTGTCCTCACTCTGCCTTGGGCTCCCATGTGGAGTTGCAACCCAGCAAACCCTCCAGAGCTGGAGCTAATGTGCTGCAAAACTGCCCCAGGGCTCTACACATGATTGATAGCAGCACAGAGCCGCGGGGCTGGCAGAATGGATTAGCAGCTGATGGATTGCTGTAACTCAAGCTCTCACATCCCTGCTGCACTGCCAGCTCCAGGGTCACCAGTGCTCTAGCTGAATGAACCTGGCCAGGCCAGCAAGCTTTGGTTTAAATTCTACTGAAGTATGGAAAGCTGTGGAAGGGCAAAGCCCAACTAACATCTCTGGGGAGACCCGTGGGGAGCGTTGAGGTCCTTATAAAGTCCCTCACTTTCAATGTTAAATAGAAAAGAGGAGCTGGAGATCCCATGACATGGGCTTGCGGTACTTCTGGTTTTATTTTCCTGATTTTATCACAAAAGGAGCACCTCAAACCCCAGGGAGGGAGCGGGGGGAGCTTGAAGGACGGAGCGAAGGAGGTTACGCAAGGAGCAGAGCAGGTTATCAGTGGGAGTGCATTCCTGTGGGCCGGGAGGGCTGGGCAGCCAGGGCCTCTTTCACAAACCGTGGGGATCTGTTTGCACAGCGCCTGCCGTTTTTCCCCAAGAACATTTCTTAAATTGTTTCTAGCACTCTCAAGTGCGTGATTGTGCCCTGTCCAGTTATTTCAGAGATTGCTGCACGAGCAGAAGTGTTACCCCATCCCCAGAAACACAGAGTGGTGCTGTTGGAGGGGCCTGCATGGTGAGGCATGTTTTATTCACCATCACGTCCACTGGCCAGGCTCATTGGAAACCCAATTAGTGACTCTGGCCACAAAACCCATACCTATGCCCAGGCTTGTAGGAGCAGTCACAGCTCTGGAGGGGACCAGCAGGCTGAAGCACCCTGTTTCCCATGGCCCCAGCCCCTTCCCATGGCTCCTGGGGAAGCTTCAGAGGTGGCAGCCAGGCTGTGCCGCCCTTGGGGCATAGACAGCACCTGGCTCTGCCCACCAACACCTCTTCGGGGCTTTGAAATACGCTGGGGACAGGACTGGTGCTGTGCCAGACACCCCAAAGCAGTGGGGCAAGGCTCATCACCAGTGTTCCCATTGCAACTGGAGTCAGGTGGTATGTTGTCCTCCTGGTCTTATTTTCACGGGCATTAATTAACTTTTGGTTTTTTTCCTATCACCTCTTCAAACTCCAATAGAACAGGGTTAAAACCAGGCTGTGTTTACGGCATGGTAGGCAGAAACTCTGATGGCAGTGTTCAAAGGGCTCTCACAAGAGTGGCCTCAATCCCATGAGGTCCCCACTCACACACATGCTGCTCGTGCAGCATCTGGTCCATCCCCAGCTCGTTGGAGGTGGCCGAGCCAGGGCTGGCTGCTGGCTGCCGCAAGCATATTTTTAACTATCATAGCAACATTTTGCTCTTGTAAAATGATAAAATCATGTTTATCTTACTGTTGAATGCTCTACCCACCACATCCATACACTGAGCACTGAACCATAGGCAGGTACAAGAAGTGCCCAGGGATTTTTCTGTCGTCAAGGCTGGGGCATGAGAGTAGCCGTTAATTGATGATGACTGACAGCCATTCCTGCATTGCCTGTTCATTGCTCATTTTCATTGTAACCAAGGGTCTGAAAGGGGTTTCTCAGAGTATGATTGATTTTGAATGTTTTATTAGAGACTGAAGCCAGCATAGGATACTGAGTACTTCAGCCGCAAAGCAGTACAGTGCGTGGCTGGCAGGGCTTAATACTTATCTGATTGTATTTCCAATTACGAGAAATGCACCGAAGCCAGTCCTGAGCCAGGCCAAAGAGCTCCCAGTGCTGCAAATTTGGGCCATTTAGCTACGTTATGACTTCTTCTCTTCCCTCGTGATTCATCTGGAGAGCAATTAAGGCCATTGTAAAAATGTGTTCCCAATTAAAGAACAAGACTGGCTTTCAAGGATTAGACAAATTGAGGAGTAACTTTTGCAGTAGCTCTGCATTCATATGAGTATCCTTTTTCTAGTTCATAGCAAGCAAAATCCTATGTGAACCAGTGGGAATGAAGAGCTGTGTTGGGAACCTGCTCTAAAGTCCATGGAGTCCTTCCTTAAATTAAACTTTAATCTGGACTTTCAGAGCTCCACATTACTGCTGTGCTGTTGGAGATGCAGCAAAACAGAGCAAGCAAAACCCTTTTTGAGAGGCTGAGCCTAAACAGGAGCTAGATTGCAAATTGCTGGTACCTGCTGGCCAGACTACTTGGCAGCATCCCTGGGGCTGCAGCGGCTGTGCCGCAACGTCGCTGCTCAGGCAGCATCCCTGCCCTGCCGGTTACCTTCTCCCTAATGCAGCCACCAAGACCAAAGCTGCAAATCCGTCCTGTGTGCACAGGCCTTATTCTGATCCCTCTGAAGCAGCTACATGCTGCAGGCGGTGGCTCCTAACAGCTTCAAACAACCATATTAATCTGCGACAGCCTCCACTGCCAAAGCACACAGGGTGGCAAAGGCACAGGGGGCACAGCAGGAGCTGCACAGCCAGACTTTTATGGCCACAAAGGCCAAGTCGCACCTGCTAACAGTTGTGAATAGACTTGCAGACAGCACCAGGTGTGCCATTTCAACAGATTTCACAACTGGGTGTGCCTTTCATCTATGTTTAGAGCCCCGGCGAGGGGATGAAGCATGCTCGGCAATTGTCCTAATTTAGCAAAAATCCTATTTGTCCAGCGGGTCGCTCTGCTCGGTCAGCACGTGTATTTCAGGGGCAATTATATCGATTGCCCTTGGCCTGGCCCCAGCCGTGGCCCTGCAGGGAGTTGGGGAATGCTGCCTTTATCATTGGCCGGGAGGGATAGTAATGAGGGAGCAGGTGAAAAGGCAAGCAGCCGCCTGCCAGGGGACCCCTTCCCCGCCGGCCCAGGGTAGTGTGAGTGGCTGGGGGACCCCACACCCCATCCCTCTGCCTGCCCCCACCCAACCCACGGTGGCATTCGGCTAATTTATTTGAAGTGTCAGCCTCTTAGAGAGGGCATTTTAATATCACTGTTTGCTGCTTAGAACCACAAGTCCTGAGAGTAGCTCAGAGCTTGTAGACACTTTACAAATAGGGTAATAGACAACAATAATAAATTAGATCCATGCACTTGCAAGGTGCTTGTGATGTCTCTACTGCCACCTAATAGTGAGCCCGACAGTGACATTACATTTCAGGATTTTATAATTTTGGACTTCATTAGAATCCTAAGTCCTAATTTCAGGTTCATTAGGTTATCTCTGTATCCCAAAGCCGTATTGTAAAGATGAGAGAGATGCTAAGATCTGGGTTTTTTAATTACAGACCACTTGATCATACTCAATAAAAGAAAGACACTGACCTCATGGGGATGGTTGGATGAGATCAGATAAGAGTTGGTATTCATTAGCAGCAAATGGGGACTCTGTTTTATGGACATATGTGTGGTGGCACGTCCGAAGGATGCATCTAAAACACAGACATGATTTCAAGATTCCATTAGAAGCACTTTTTTCCTGCCTGGGCTTAGCTGATGTATATCAGATTTGCTCTAATTATGATCTTTGAAATGAGCCCTGATAAGCAGCATCTGAATTGCTGTGGTTGTACTTTTACAAATACAAATCATCTACTGATTTGAAAAAAAGTTTAAGCTCTTTCTCCCACATATTCACAATTTCCTAATTCCTTATCAAAATCTGCACCAAATTTAACAGGGAAAAAGGAAAAGGATGAAGATACTGCTATATATTTAGTATTGCAAAGGGAAATACCAGCCACAACACCATTTTATGTACAGGTTTCAGCATATTGCATCACCACTGTTTCTGTGGAAAATTTCCAAACCGCAGAAAGGAACCAAAATAATCCCTTGACCATTTTGTTTCTGTTTGAAAATTACAAAGTGTGGGTATTGCTGGGTAGAGCACAGAGCCTGGGTGTTGCATCCCTCAGGGTGGGAAGGCTTCAGAGACACCAGAGCCCAGGGATTTTGTGTCTGCCTGGAACACCCCTGGGGAGGAATGGACTGGGAGGTGGAAGCAATGCTGCTCAGCTTCTTGGCTGGATTTATGGATCATGAAGAAGTGCTGAGGGACTGCCCAGCTCATGCAACTGCCTTCTGTCACAGTTATCCAGAAGAGAATTATAAAATGCATCAAAAATGGTTTGTCTGAAGCCCGTAGCTTGCACTGATGAGGTCACCTTGGAGCACAGTGGAAGGCTCACGCTGCATGGCTGTCCCTGTGTCCTTGGTGGGGCTGTGGCTTCCCTCCCCTCACTCCTCTCCATGCTGCTGCACCATGCATTCCCTCTTCCCACGCAGCGACTTCCCACCTCATCCCATGCCTGGGAAATGCCTGCTACTGCTCAGGTGGTGGGCACTCCTCTGCGTCGCCCTGCACACCCCAGAGCTGGCCTGTGAAGCAGACAGGCTTCAGGCGCCTACAACTTGCAAAGCCCTCCACTCTGCTGTCCAAGTGATGAGCAGCAGCCTTCTGCTGACCAGCTGCAGTAGTTTCAGCCAGATTTCAGCAAGTCTAGCACTGCCCTTGGTGCTCCCCTAGCACAGAGCGTCTTGAGGAGGGAGGGGACTTGAGAGGGACAGCCACAGTACCTTGGAAAACATGTGTGGGTGTTTCAAACTGTCCAAGTCAAAGACATGCAGCCAAGACACAACCAGCTGGCACCAAGATGTTAGGGCCTTCATCTTCCTCCACGCCGGGTATGACCATGAGATCTCCCTGGTGGTCTCATAGTTCATGATGTGCGTGTTGTGTGCTGGCACAGCAGATCCAGCACTGGCTGGTGCCCTCCTCCTGGACTGGTGCGGGGAGTCCAAACTGAATGAAGGCAGGTGCTGAGATCTGAAGGCACTACTAGACAGACTGATCAGTGAGGGGTGTATTTAGTTTGATGAATCACACCTTTAGCGTTTGTCACCCACACAGGTGGGTCAAAGCCTTGGGCTCTTACCAAGGCTGTTAATGCAACGCGAGTGCACCTTGTGAAGCATCAGCTCCAGGTCCTGGGTGCAGCAGGGGTGGCAATGTCTGACTCGGGTAAACCTCATTAGAAATGCAGTTTTGTCTATTTGTAATTCTGGGGCAAACAGTATGAATACATGAACACTGCTCTGAAAAGTTTCAAAGGGGAGGGGAGACCTCATTGCTCTCTACAACTACCTGAAAGGAGGTTGTGGAGAGGAAGGAGCTGGCCTCTTCTCCCAAGTGACAAGGGACAGGATGAGAGGGAATGGCTTCAAGCTCCACCAGGAGAGGTTTAGGCTGAACATTAGGACAAAATTTTAAGGGACAGGTTTAAGAGACGGGTGGATGAAGCACTGAGGGGCATGGTTTAGTGTTCGATAGGAATGGTTGGATTCGATGATCCGGTGGGTCTTTTCCAACCTGGTGATTCTATGATTCTAAGAAATTCTCCCCCCTCTACTACACTGATTTGTTTTTCCAAATTACTGCAGTGTACAGCAAAACTGACTTTTGCCATCGGTACGCACACACTTACTAGCCTGACACTAAAGAAATCAGCAAGTTACTGTGTAATAGTTTTGGTGGAATCAAATAGATTCTTTGGTAAATGTAGCCTGGAATAAAAGACATTATTTATTATACATATTGTAGTGATTTGTAAAGGCCTCAGCACCAATCAGGACACATTGTACTCAACAGCGAAAAGAGGCAGAGCAGCAGTCACCCTGCCCTAAAACACCTTCTGATGTAAGTACATCAGACAGACAGAATTGATTTACTTTTCATGGTAACACAGCCCTTGGCTCGTCACAGACCCAGCAACAAGTCGATGCAAAGGGGACTAAACTGTCACTAAAGGCTGTTCTTCAGTGGCTTTCTAAGGACCTTTCCTCTCTGTCCGTAGGAGAACCAGCAAGTACCACTTCTAAAAGCACTTTTTAAAAAAAAAAAATGTTAGTTATACACCTATTTAGACATGCAATGATTTTAAATCAGCCACTGGACACCATCATGCACCTGAGTTGCATTATTCCAGTTACTATGTGAAAGTTTATCTGTTTGCAGTACTCATCTTCTAAACATACTTAGTACCTCAGTCACCCTAGAAGCATATGTAATCTAGTCATGTTCATTAACATTAACTCAGTGAATAATATGAACCAGTGCATAATTTACTTGCCAAAATTGATTCTCTTTCATTCATGCTCTTAACAGCTTCACATGTCAATTATTCCACATCTAAACTATGATGATACAACAAATACATATGTTTTAATTAGATCGCTTTATTAAATCACATCATGTTGCTTAGGACACCTGTGCAGGTTGTACAGTCTGCAGTGTAAACTGCACAAATGATGATAAAATCTCCTAATGAAGCACGTGTGATCATTTGATTTCAAGGAGTGTTATCGGAGGGCTAAGTGCCATTCTTCCCATTTGGGAGATAAGGAAACTGAGACAACAGAACACCTCAGAGAAATCAGTTGTATTTCTCACCTCAGAGCAAAATTAAAAGAATTTGGCCTCTCAAGTCCCACTTTAGAGGACAAGTTTGATCTAATTAATCAAGTATTACCTATAAAAAAAACAAAGAAGGATGTGTTCCAGTAGAAGCCCCCATCACTCATCCCTCTATCAGCACTGCTGTTGCTCAGCATTATACTGGGAACAAATAGAAACACATAATCTTATAGCTGGTCTATTGTCAAAATGACACATTAGCAGAAGGATTTTCAGACATGTTTGCTTATGAAATAAAGGTCTACATGTTCAGAAACGCAAATGTTTTCTCTGTCCAGGAGCTAAACCCTCCTGAAAGCTGTTCAGAACTCAGGAACGCAGTTAGTAAATCTGTGATCATTAAGGTTTGCTGCCTTCTTCCCCCCCAAAATCAGAAACCCCAGTGAACACACAGCTGCGAGTACATACAGACCACAGTGACAGGCTCGTACAGCAGCTGCTGGTCCTGAGCACCTCTTTAAAATACTGGGAGAGCAATGCCATGAAAAAGGAGAACTGGGCACATTTACTTAGCCTTTGTGCAAAAATCAACATTTGCCTCTAAGAGGCAAATCCTGGCCTAGTGAAGCCAGTAAGGTTTTGCCAATGATAGAAATTGGGTCAGGATTTTAATTTAGATTTTAGTTCTAAATTTATTTCAAGAACAATTTGCTTTGTGATAAGCTGAGTTGAATGAGGCAGTCTTTTATATCCACAGAACCAGCAGAAAAGCCTTTCTTAAAATCAAAGTGCTTTGATTTTATTTTTTTGGTAGCTTGGGTGCTATGTTGTCTTGGAACCACATGAAGCTGAAGATGACACCCATCGTCTTTGGAAGAGTCTCGTCATAAGCAAACTTCATGGATTCTTCTAAAGGTATTTCTACAACTTCAATCAGTTCTCCTTCTTCAGCCTGACCACCTCCTTCACCAGTTCTCATCTCGTCTGTTACTTCTGCATAAAATAATGTCTGCCTGGAACCTGTCACACCAACTCCAGACCTGGAAAAAAGCAAAGAGAAAACTTGTAGATAAAAAAAAAATGGAGCTAGGAATTAGGAATGCAAACCTGGATCCTTAACTTGCTGTCACTAAGCAACATCAAAATGCACGTCAATGTAATTTAGAACCTATCCATGCCATTTCATGAAATTGATTGCAACTTTCATGCAGAAATATCAGCATTTTTGAATATATTTGCATATGAGAATGATCTGTCTTCAAATCTATTCCACAGCTTCGGAAAAATGTTAATTTGTGAGAAAACTAAAAAAAATATAGTTTTTTTGGATTGGTGAAACAATTGTTCTGCTAATACTGAAGACAAAAGAAGTTTTTGTAAGTGAACTTAATGAGAGCTGGACTGCACAATGACTCTCAGAGATTCACAAACAACAGAATGAAGCTCCTCGGTATATCCATATGCTATGATGCTGCATTTGTTTGCTTGTTTTTACATAAATATTTAGACGTTTCACTCTTAAGAAGATTATGTCCATCCACAGCTGGAGTCCTCTACTCACAGACTGGATAGGTACAAGAACAGAAAGGCAGCCTAGAGTCTTTCTCTATCCTTCCTGAACTTTAGCCTTGATTCAAATGGACCATGGTAACCCTACATGTATCTGAAGTAATTCAGTCTCCCCACTAAATTTTCTACAGTGAATTTAATAGAGGATACTTTGGATTATCTAGTATTTCTTCAGCTAGACCACTTGCTGTGTTAACTCCTTATTTGTTAATCCTCAATTTCTTAGGATTATTTAATTTAGATATTATTAAATAAAGGATAAGAACATAATCTACTCATTTACCCTTTCCAAGAAAATATTCCCATTGCAATTACAACTTCTTCATTTACCATGACTACAAGCAACTTTTCACGTTGAATCTGGATCCAAAGTTCACTGAAATTATGAATGAGGCACTAGGGCAAGGTAAAAAGTTGCTTCCATATTATTATTCATACAGAGGATTCTAAGATTGGTAGCAGTGCTAATAAGGGCATCAGTACTCATCCAACCACTAGCAACTAAATCTTCTGAGCCTAAGTCATGACCCATAGCAGGAATTCATCATTTGTCTCTCAGTTTTCCAAGAACTCTGCAAATTATTTTGTTTGGAAAACTAACAATGATTATTGAAGATAATTTCTTACATCAACATAGACTCTTTATTTAAACAGAAAATAGGGAGCAAACCAGTGAATTATTTTACTAAAACTGCTACTGTCACATTCTGGGACTTTAAGTAAAGATGTTTCACAACTCCAGCATCATTCCTGTATCTCAACAAAGTGCTCCATAAACTTGGGCATCTTTGGCACTTCCAGGAAATTTGAAGGCTACTATGGGATTTCTTTCATTCTGGGTTCATCACTATATTTCAGTGTGGTAGTGAGGATTTAAATACACATTTTAACTGGCAGAAATGTGACCTACAGGTCACCTACAGGATGCAGCAAGAGGCTCTATTCACAGTTATCCCTCTCACTTCTACTCTCACTACAATACATGACCTCCTTCCTCAGTAAATCTTATTCAGTATTTACTTTCCCTGAGGACCTCTTTGTCCACAGCCACTGTCCTTGGCATTTGTATGCCACTCTGATAACCATCAGAGGTGGTTTGCCAGTAGAAGAGCCATCCAGGGCTGACAGTCATCCATGGACTGTATGTGCCACTGTTACTAGACAAAAATATCTTCTCAGGACTCCCTGTGTCACAAACCCTTTTCCCTTCTTTAACGGGAAGCTGCTGTTCACCAGCCGTGTTGTGCCTCATCTCACCCTAACTGATGATCCAGCCAGCAGACAATACAACACAAATGCAGTTTTAAAAAGCAGCAGGAGCTGCACACTGAGTACACCATGCTGGCCTGATTGTTCTTCTCTCATTATAAAAGTAAGGTAGGTTCATTTTTCATCAAATTGCTACCAGTAACCAGCTTGCAAAAGTTGGAATACCATTTTAGTGGTCATGTGCTACCCATACCCTTTCTGCCACGAGGATGATGCTGCACTTTACCAGATTCCCTACAATACAATCTGTTTTCTTGGTATTCTGAAGCAGTAATATATAATGATAAAAACAACACTGGAAAGGAAATACTGTTTAAAAGCAAACAGATCTATTTCACAGTCCACTGCTGCTGGCTACTGAAGCTCTAGTCACTTAGTAAACAGTCTCTCCCAGCTTGGTCACCTTGGTACCTGTCACTGACCACCAACTCCTCACTATTGTTGCTATGTCCATTGGAAGGAGCCTCACTGAGAGAATGTGTTTGTGATGGAATAGTAAATTTTTTATTCATTTTCTGTTCCCTGTTCTCCTTCTTTTCTTGTGTGAGAAGGCAGGAAGTACATTTTTTTATCTACTAGAAATTCAGATCTGTTTTTCTGTCTGTAATCACTATACATAGTAATCACTACGTATATCACTATATATAGTGATTACTTGTTCTTCAACTGTTTCTGCAAGAACTGCATTTTTAGTAAATAAAAATATGAAGCCTGAGGTTCAGAGGTTGTATTTTGGTAGCTGATAATAAGAATAGAAAAACTCATGTTAATTTATACTGCAAAATTTTTAAGACAAAGAATGCAGCTCGCTAGTCTCCACAGGTGCCCTGAAAAAACACAGGATTATGCATACTGAATTTAACGTTGTGTTACTTCTGAGGAGTGTCAAATGTATCCTTCATCTGGGGTGCCTTACCTGGAGAATGAAAATGTTCCTAAATTGAGTATGTCCATGTCTGCTTGATATTATGCAAATGTTAAAAACATAGAGACTTTATTTAAGAAGCCCTTCAATAAAAATGTTCTGGCTTGATTATTTACAGCATAATCTCCTTCTATACCACCTGTGACCATTTAGTTATGAAATAGCTGCAGCTGTGGAAATCACAGTTCACTTTCCACACATCTTCTCTTTAAAGTAAAGGACTTCCTTGCTTCCCAAGGTCCTACACTGTAAGATTCAGTTTCTTTTGCCACTACAGCTCAAATAGCATGGAACATATTTCAATATGCTGTTGTTTCTCTTCTTACAGACTAAATACATTAAGAGTGGCAACTACACTGAATACACTTTAAAAATGAAAACACCGGATATCAGTGTCTTTCCTCTGTTACAATGCCCAAACTTATACAATTTCTTCCTGTATTCTGGCACATAACTTGCCACAGAAACCAATGCAAAATTTGCAGAAATAGACACTCAAGGGAGGACATACCTATACATTCATTCTTTCTTACAGAGTGCCTAACTTTTCTTCCTCTGGTGCAATTTTGCCATGACTTACTAATTAAAAATTAATAAAAATTTCCAAGTGAGCTATAAGTAAAATCAAAATGTGCTGGTATTAGTTCTGGTGTTGTTCTATTCTACTCTTTGCCCCTGAAAACATCAAATTTTACATGTCTAAGACTAATTAGAATCTTCTCATTATTTGGAGTAGACTTTGGAGACTATTGTATGAAAATATTTATAAACATATTCTTTTAGTTATCATCTAACTACCTGTCTGTTTCAATGGTTTCAGACAGAGAGTGAAAGATACAGGAATATACTTTAGTTCATATTAAAGGCATGTGTCTTACATTTTTTTTAATTTGCTATTTCTCTAAATGCTCTGGCTTACTCTGCCATTTGATCATTTTTGCATGGGGAATTACATGTGGAATGCCCTTTACTAAATTAAATATTCTCCAATATTGCTTACTGCTGTCTTTCACATTTCCAGACTCCTAGATATTAATGTATCCTGTCCTTAGCAACTTGTCCAAAAATCAATGCTATTGACATTTCATTTGTCTTAGTACCTATGATTTTTATAGGTACTTTTATAGGTAATCAAAAGTTAGCACGCTTGTTGCTTTGAAGCTGTTCTGAGCCTACATCTCATTGAAATAATAAAACTTTTTAACATAAACCCTAGGATAATGTATATATGTTTCAGTGATTTGGGGCTGGGAATGGGGGAGAAAGAGAGGAGAGAGGGAGAAAGTGGGTCTTCCTGGTAAAGTGGCAACTGGTAGCTGCTATTTTTTCAGTATTCTCTCAGGTTTAGTGGCCACTAGAAACTTCCTAGGCTTTTGCACACTTATTTGTACTTTCCGAGTATGATGCAGTCTATAATGCAGTCTACAATGCAAAAAGAAAGGAATTTTGATGTGTCTTTATTTGTGGTTCTACTCCTTTCTCTGCTACCTTCTTCCTCTATCCCAAGTCTGGGACATATGCTTTTCCTTGCCCTAGTATTTCACATTACAAATAAAATGCTTTTGCCGTGGTCTGAAATGAGTCACCTATTAACAGATTACAGCTATATTCATTAGCTCTGCATCTGTGGAAATCACAGGGGTCAGCACACCCGAACTGCAAGTGATGAGTTTCACCCTGGGAAAACCACCTTCCTGATAAAGGTGTCTGCCCTTCCTGGTACAGGAGAGTCTTGGTTTGGGTGAGGGCAAGCAGGGTCTGAACTCACAGCACCCGCCCAGGGTGAGACTCTGGGCTCCAATTTCACTCCACGGGTTTAGCACCACATTGCCCAGACCAGGCACGTCATGGCTCATACTGACCCAGACCTACTAAGCCTGGCTTGACCTAGCTGACTGTTCCAGATGTATTTTAATGTGTCTGTACAGTGCTTGACTCTTATTTACCACTGTCGGACAAATGCAAATGATCTTTACAAAGCACAGCTCTGTTTTCCTTGTCAACTTTATCATGAAGATCAGCTTCCTAGGAGCAGTTTATAATTGTTTCAATTAATAGCAACATGGCCTGACAATACTCTTTGTCAAATCATCAGGGCTTAAGCTCACAAACTCTGTAACTCCAACAGAGAGAGATTTTCAAAACCAGAAGTCTATTAGTACTAAAATGTTAGTGTTGCTTCAGAGACAATTAGAAACCCCCATTACCTTTGACAACAGCGAGCACGCCAAAGTGAGGATACCAAAGCGGTTTGGTTTTCATCACAACAGTAATTTAAATGCAAGTTTAACGCATCAAAACAAGACCATGCTGTGTTCCCATATTTCATTTTAAATAAACACTCCGACACCGTAACTAAATTATGCTATGTGGCTTTCAAAGCTGTGGGCAACGCACTTGTAGGCAACAGCACAGCGGAGAAGCAGTTTCTGCAGAACAACTGCAAAGTGTTTCTCCTCATCTCCTGCTCAGGGGTGGGACTGGCTGTGGAACGAGCCTGTAACCAGAGTATTTTCTATCTACTTCCTTCTCAGAGCAGGGAAAACACAAGGGACAGATTGTCATTGCAATCTGCTTTTGAAACATGGCAATAGCAGCCATCACAAAGCCTTAGTTTAGCTCTTCCCTGTTATTAAATGCATAAGGAAATATGTAGCACATGAAACAGAGCTCACAAAATGGGACTTTTCATTTGCCACATCTAAGCATTCATAAGCATAAACATACATGACATATTTTTTTATCACAGGTTGGTAACAGTATCATATTGCTTTAAAAAAAAAAAGTTTAGTGTGCCTCAAAACCCCAGGTGAGACTGAGCCCACCTTGTACATTTTATGAGGCTTAGTAACTGAGTTTCTTCTTCAAACTGAGTGTGTATGTGCATATTGCATATTTGTAAGCAGGGCTGAAATTCAAAACACGTACTCAAGATTAACTTTCCCATCTTCTCATGTCTGGAAGCTCATCCAGTGGCATGAGGTTTAACAGGCCAAATGCCGGGTCCTGCACTTGGGGCACAACAACCCTAAGCAGAGCTACAGGCTAGGAGAAGCCTGGCTGGAAAGCTGCCTGGAGGAGAAGGACCTGGGGGTGTAGGTTGACAGCCGACTGAACATGAGCCAGCAGTGTGCCCAGGTGGCCAAGAAGGCCAATGGCATCCTGGCTTGTATCAGGAACGGCGTGACCAGCAGGTCCAGGGAGGTTCTTCTCCCTCTGTACTCGGCACTGGTGAGACCGCGCCTCGAGTACTGTGTTCAGTTCTGGGCCCCTCACCACAAGAAGGATGTTGAGGCTCTGGAGCGAGTCCAGAGAAGAGCAACAAAGCTGCTGAAGGGGCTGGAGAACAGGCCTTATGAGGAACGGCTGAAAGAGCTGGGGGTGTTCAGCCTGGAGAAGAGGAGGCTGAGGGGAGACCTCATTGCTCTCTATAACTGCCTGAAGGGAGGTTGTGGAGAGGAGGGTGCTGGCCTCTTCTGCCAAGTGACAAGGGACAGGACAAGAGGGAATGGCCTCAAGCTCCACCAGGGGAGGTTCAGGCTGGACATTAGGAAAAAAAATTTCACAGAAAGCGTCACTGGGCACTGGCAGAGGCTGCCCAGGGAGGTGGTTGAGTCACCATCCCTGGAGGTGTTTAAGGGATGGGTGGACGAGGTGCTAAGGGGCATGGGTTAGTGATTGATAGGAATGGTTGGACTCCATGATCCAATGGGTCTCTTCCAACCTGGTTATTCTATGATTCTATGATTCTATATTTGGATGCAGAGTTTTGTTATGTAGTGAATATTTAATTCATGTTTACAAATAAATATGACACAAACCTCTGTTATTTATGCTGAAATCAAGATCTATTTAGGCATGAAACATGTAAACTGATGAATAACGACATGCAGCTCCTATTGTCACTTCTTAGGAACTTTGTAGGGTTCTGACATTATAAGCAGCAGGTGCAGGAAAAAAACATAGAAGTAATTAACATAAAATTATATTATATTATGCCATCACCCAACAGGTGTACTAGCAGGTGATCTTTCTAATTATAATGCACTCCAACATTTTCAAGGCTATTATTCTTTCTACATAATAACCTGGGAACACAAGCCATTTTTTCCTTCTTGCACAGCAGCTAATAGGCATAGCATAGTAATTGGAACATCCAATATTAATTCTCTGAATACTCTTCTTTGTTGTGTACTTTTGGAAAAAAATCAAATGTAGGGAGATTAAAGTAAGTACCTATGTTAATATAGTTAGGCCCTTAAACTAATCCATCTGAATTTTTGCAGCAGGGCTGAGAACCTGCAGCTCCTATTGTATCCAGTTCATAGCCAAGTAAGTGTTCATTGCAGCCTCTGGGAGAAATAAAGAAGGAATGAAGCAAAAAGGAAGCTGGTTTGATCTTATCCTGATGCCCTGAAGCATTATTTAAGTCCAAATAATTTTACAAATATTCTTCAGGAAGACCAAATTTCCAAGAACTAATATTGTAAATTGTAAGGCCAGAATTACATCTTTAACAACAACATATTTCCCTGCTCTTGTCTTGTAAGAAACAAGGCTCAAGGAAGATAGCTGGTGGTACTTCAACTTAAGAAACAAACTCACAGCTGAATTTCACATGGGATTCAAACTGAAAACTGCTGGGACAATATGACAGATAGAAAATTCATTTTGTCTGATGTATGAATAAACCTGAAGTTGTTCATTTACTAAATTCTGCATGTAGGGAAAAAACCCCAAACATACTGGATGGAAGGTCACAGATCTATTTTAGAGGTTAAAAAATGAACAATTTAACTGGCAACCATTTGCATGAAGCCTTGGTTTTCAATTATACTATTACAGTATTGGCTCCATTTTATTACTGAGCTAATTCACTCCTTCACACCCATTACATCTACCATCTATGTTATTTTTGGCTGAGGCCTTACATACAGTTGATAAGAACTCAACACACCAGTAGGCATCAAAACTTTCAGGAAGCCTCCGAAAGTATACTAGGTGCTGCCAGAATAGAAAGCAAATTTTTTAAATACCCAAATAAGCTTATTTATTGTATAGCAAGCACAAAAGTAGCAATTTGCATAGCCACAACGAGAAGAGGAAACTCACCATGCAGGCTACAAATTCCTGCCTATATCTACGCAGTAAAAAAAAAAAATTATTTCCTTTTCAATATACCTCCTAATTGGTATTTTTCTATACTAGGCACAGACATTTCTCATTCTTCAAACAGTGATTACTCTGACCTCCTCCAGTTCTGTTTATCTGCCCCCATTCCAGTCTCCTTCACTTACACATGCCATACTGTCCTGCTGCTGGAACAACTTGTTTCAAAGATTCTTACTCAAATTGCATAAAATTCCCCAACTCCTGGCTTCTTTCCTCATTTCTCATTGACTCCACATCTACTCTGTGGATTGTCCAAGGCAATTAAGTATGAGATCTGCTTAATACAGTTCCTGACTTCTGTCTGAGAAGTATTGTGTCACAGGAGCTTTGACAGAGCTTAAGAAAAGTTTCCAATGGCTTATTTGTATGTGCTTTTGGCAGATCTGTAGCAGTGTTGTAGTTAATCGCTGCTGATTAGCTGAGACAAAAAAAAAAAAAATCCTCCAAAACAACTGCTGTAGGCCCTGATAATAAATGAGGAAAAAAATGCTACCTTATGGCCTCAAGCTCCGCAAGGGGAGATTTAGGCTTGAGATTAGAAAAAAAATTCTTCACGGAGAGGGTGGTTAGGCATTGGAAGGGTCTGCCAAGGGAGGTGGTTGAGTTGCCGTCCCTGGACGTGTTTAAGGTGAGGGTAGATGAGGTACTTAGGAGAATGATTTAGGGACTGGTGGGAATGGTTGGACTCGACGATCCAGTGGGTCTCTTCCAACCTGGTGATTCTGTGATTCTGTGATTCAGATCACCTCCAGTCTTTTCTGCTCCCACAGATTGAGAACAAAGTTCTACCTGAACAGTCTCAGTACTTTCCTCATTTCGTTAAAGAGAATTTTCTTCCACCACCATGAATGTACTTTCCCTGAGTCCATTCAGTCCTCATTCCATGTTTTCTCTGCATTGTTCCTTCATTGCTTCTTCTTCCTTTTCTTCCTGAGGTTCTCCAGTTCAATTCCCATCTCCTCTTACCCCACTGTAAGCTCTCCCTACACATTCTCACTGAGCTCTCCTTTTCCACCCACTAGACACAGAACTGTATTGTCCTCCCTAGCCCAAAAACATTCCTCTCTTTGCATTTGACATGTCTTCTGCTTTCCATATCCTTTTGTCAGGTCTTGGTCGAGTCCTGCTTTTATTCAGGTCAAGTAATTTCTTTCTCATGAATGTGTCTCTAGAAAAGGGTGTCCTTAGGCATACAAGACAACTCCTTCTGTTCATACCAAAGGATGTGATGACACAGAAACCCTTGTTTGTACAAAATCCTTTTCACTGTGCACAACTCTGAGTTTTTATCTACAAAAATCTAATCAACTTAACCCTGTCATTTTGAATTATAGTTATCTAATCATTTTAACATTTTATTTGCATCAAGAAAGAAACAACAGCTAACAGATTTCTCAGGAATATATCAAGTGCAGTTCAAACAAATCTCAGCTAGAATATGATAAACAGATCTTGTGGATAGGGGCAGCAACACAAACAATATAACTCCAGTTTATCAAGGCTTTGAACACTACCTAACATCACAGTTTCCTTAAGAAGTTAGGAGATCATGGTATATTCAGAAATCAAAGAAGCTGTGAAATAGGTGCAGAACTAGTATGAAATGGTACTCAAAATGGGTATCACTGTCAAATTGGAAATACAAACTAAATAGGATTCCACTGGAGAACATCCTCCATTCAATAATTTAGTATTTTGTTTTAGGACTTCTGTGTTGAAATATTATAGGTAGCAAAGCTGAGGTAGATCATTTATAAGAAGCTAGCGATGAATATTAGAATACAAAATCATCCCAATAGCTTGGAGAAATGGCATGAAAAAATAGCGTGCAATTCAGAGAAGACAAGTTAAAGGCTCTGTGTTCAGGCATGAATAATGAACAGCACAAACACAGACAGGAGGTAAATGACAACACGCTACTGCTGCAAAAACCAGTTTTGAGATAGTGAGGGCATTGTGGACCTCAAGGCAACAACATAATGCCACTGCAAACATCATACTATAGCATCTAAACAACATAATCTGTAAGACAAGGGAAATAATGCTTCCACTCTATCTGACACTGGTAAAGCCCCCACTAAAATACTGTGCTTAACATAGGGCATCATGTTTTTAAGGAATCTGCAGACCAGATGGAGAGAAGGCAGAGGACAGCAGAAGGAATGATCAGACATCTAGAAAACATGGTCTAAAGAGAAAGCTTAAACCAACTAAGCTAGTTTTACATAGGCAAATATAAAATAAGGGGGAGACATGTTCAAACAAATCCATTGGAAGGTCCAGAAGTACTTCTGCCTACTGGGAACAGGGTAGTAAGTCTTGGACTTGAAGTGAAGAAAGGGAAATGTAGGCAAGACATGAGGAAAATCTTGTTCATGGTACAGATTAAGATAGACACTTCAGATAGATCACTGAAACTCTCTAAGAGATGCTATGAAATGATCAGATTTTAGAGAAAGCACAGTTCCATGTTTTTCAGAAGTAATATAAATCCACCAGAGATTGATCTTTGGAAGAGAAGCAGTCTAGATGCGATCCTCCCCAAATTCCTTCCAATTCTGGTTTTCCAAGGCTTCTCTCTAACCTGAGGCACTGGATCAATAAATAACACAGAGCAACCATTACACAGATCACCGGGATGTCAGACAACAATAGATATGCATGATGGAACCATTAACAGCGTGCACATGCCTTAATGTAATGCCATATGTCAATGCTTTGTATTGACAGTCACTATATGAAACAGCAGCATAAATAATTTGGAAGAACTTGTTACACTTAGAAAAAAAACCAAAAATTCTTACATGTCATATAGCCATTACAGAAAAAATGTCCTTAGCAGACCATAGCAGAAACAATTACTTCCAGCCTTTGCAATAAATTCTCAAGAATCACACAGATATGCCAGTCTTTGGCTGAAAGAAGAACAACAGGGCACTCCTAATAGGAAGACCATAACATTTAGGATAAAATTCTAACACAGAACACAGTGAGGGTGGTGAGGCACTGGCACAGGTTGCCCAGGGAAGCTGTGGCTGCCCCATCCCTGGAGGTGTTCAAGGCCAGGTTGGATGAAGCTTTGAGAAGCCTGGTCTGGTGGGAGGTCTCCCTGCCCATCACAGTGGGGTTGGAACTAGATGATTTTTAAGGTCCCTTCCAACCCAAAGCATTGTAGGCTTCTGTGATTCTATGAAGTCCCCAAAAACAAACTTTAAAATACTATCTGCAACCTGTCATGTTAATCTAAAAAAAGTAAATACTATACAGGCCCTTCTGACTTCAGCACAGATCCCCGTCGGCAGAAAGCTGTGCCCACACAGACAAAGCAGGATTGGAGGATTAACCTATTAACTCCTCTTTGCACGGCTCTCAACAGAGAAAACTCCGATTGTGTACTCTCTTGGCAAGTCAGTGCAATTAGAAAAAAAAAAAAAGCAACTGAAAGAACAACCACCTGTAAGATACAAAGACATTTTTCAAGCAAAACCATTAAGTTTTAGACAGATTTAAATTGTTAACATTGAGTCAAACTTATACACTGAAGCTATTAACTTCTGCAGCTACAGAAATTATATTGTACTCTTCATGTTCTCTGTTTATATACACAGACACGTATTTATACACATGTATATATCTGCACGCTGTGGCCTGTCATTGTCACCCAACCTATGAAATTCTATAGACAGCTTTTGCTTATACATCTATCAGGAGCTTTTTCTTTCAGCAGAACAAACCCCTAATCTGGTTTCAAGGAGTTGTAAAAGACAGCTCCTGTGATTCACCCCCTCTACTCAACAGAAGCACTGCTTGTTAATCCAGCAGGAAATAACATTTGCCAGGATTGACAGCTGTGGATTTGTATTCAATTCCCAAATTAAAAACCAATGACAGGGCCTACTTCAATGGAGATGTCAAGTAAAATAAAGAAAGTAGAAAAACTTCTTTCTCTGTAAAACACAAACATACATACATTTTGGATAACAATAGTAAAAGCTGGGGAGGAGATACAATGGGATTGAAGCTGTGCGCAGTTTCTCCTTAGGGTTTTTTGTTGGGTTTTTTTTCCCATCCAACAACTATTTTTCCTCATACATACTAAGTTTTCCTCTTAGCCCTAGCAAATGTTTTGAAACACGTTAAAATATATTTTGATTACTATTTAAAATCCAGACAAAATATAATGTAAAAATAAAAAAATCTTCATTTATTATATTAATTATTGTAAAATTCAAAGAAGCCTTACTTATGGTCCAAATATTATCTAATATCTAGATCTCATGGTACAAGTTCTCCTGCTTCTACAAAGCTGTACTGATGGGAAATCAGAGTCCATCTTGGGTGGATTCTGTTGTTAATGAGAATGATAAAGATGAGAGATGGAAAATGCCTGACAGTAAAGATAGGCTGCTTTCTACCCCTGTAAGAAACTGCTCTTTACAGTAAAATGCAACTTTCCCCAGTTTTTTTTAATAGTTTTTTGAATAAATCACAATAGTATCATTCTTACTCAGAATTCAATCCTGTTATTATGAGTTTATTATTCCCAAAGTCTCTGTAAATACTGCTCTCACTTTCAGAAAATTACACCTTTCACATAATTTCAGACGTCCAAGTTTCTCCAACATGCTAAAAAATGAGCTGGGAGCATGATAGACAGTCAAATCACTTCAGAAATCTGTGAAACAACAAAACGAAGTGTTTAATTCACTGCTATTTACCTGTAGGAAGTGATCCTCCTTAGGTGAGTAATGGGAACACGATAGCCACACTCTTCTAAGACCTCCTCACATGCAATTTCTTCTAAAGAAAGGTCTGGTTTGTCTACAATGCCAGCACAGAGTTCGTAGGTGACTCCTACCGCAGCAGGTAAGGGATCCTCCAGATGAGAGAAGCTCTCCTTGTCCTGATTCTGAAAGACTTGAGGATGATGTCTCTCTACTTCACACATGTAAACCGCTTTAAAAAAACAACAAACAACAAAACAAAACAACAAACTAAAGAAAAAGAAACATGAGGGGTAGCAAGCAATTCAGTTGTGTTATCTATTAAAATTATGGCACACTGAAATAGGAATTTTAGAGAACAAAGATTCTTTTGCCACTTCTGTAAACTTATTCTTTAAACTCTGTATGTGCTTAAATAATTTGGAATGAGTTCATGCACACCTTAAAAAACCCCATCTATATACCCATATATATGGAAGATAGTTCATACAAGAATTTGAAGTCCCAGAAGCTCCAAACAGCTTCCATTTGTTGGGAAATGTGATTATCAGGATTTAATTTAAACTACGCAGTTATCTTGCAGGAAAGTTGGGTTGCTCATTATGTACCATGTGCACAATGATGAGTCTTTCAGCCTGTCAACTCAGCTGTTATTTAGAAAGGGTATGAAAAGCATGTATGTTTGTTTGAAAAAAAAAAAATCCTCTTTTGAACATATAGTTCCTTGCTCAGATTCCTGTGTTGAGCCTGAAAAAGACTTCTTGAATAATTTACAAACAGCTGCCACTGTAATGCACTCCTAAAGAAAGTGCAAATGCCAGATTCTAGTCTTTATTTAAGGAAAACCTCTCACTGATGTCAACAGAAATTTTGCCTGAGTGAGAACGACAGGACTGGATGCTAACACAGACAGAATCACTACTGACAATTCTAATCATCATAACTTTAGCTTACACGTATAATTCCATCTATTTCTTCTTTGAAATTTTCTCATGTCCATCACTTTGCTCTTCATGAAAGGTTATCATGAGATTATAAAATGTCCTGAATAAAATGATTTTAAAATTTGAATTTTTTTCCCATTAAAATACTTAACATACATATCTCATATACATATAACATAGTTTTCAAACAAGCTTATCTTTTATTTCCCATTCTAAATCTTACAGAACTGGTATACAAAAGAGCTCAAGTTTAATGGACAACTTTTTGTTCTTCCAGTTACTTGATTTAGCCTATTATTTCTCACAACCACCATATACAACAAGGTCCCTAACGCAATGTTGTCACACAGATGTGAAGTACCACAGTGACTTTTCAAGCAGTCTGTGGGGAAGAGTCTATACCCCAGAAGTTTGGGCCTAGGGTCCTCCTGTAATGTTTCTTGCCGCTGAAGTGTAGTACAGCAAGATCAGAACCTGAAAGGGAGAGGTCTACATCAGTCTAACAAGAAAGATGAAGTGCAGAAGTTTGCCCCAAAATTAATCTTTTTCCAGATCTTAAAACTTTCAAAGTTATTTGCAGTAGATGCATCTAGGCCTTTGAGATTCCAATATTTAAGGAAAGAAGCTTCCATTTCTTAGTTGGAAAACATGACTAGAGCTCAGTTTTCTTTTTAAAACACAGCAAGAACGTGGCAAAAAAAAATATTCTGGGCAGGGTGTGAAGGACAGATCCTCAAAGGGTGTTTATTGTCATTATTCTAAAGAAGTCTCAAAGCTATGACAATTATCATAAATGACAACTACCTCCAGGATCTCTCCAAGATGAGACAAATACTCTTTATATAACTTTTTCAGTATTGACTCATCCAGATCAGTAAATACAAAAAGAAACAATGCACACATCCCAGTAGAACAACTTGGGCACTAAGATGCAGTTAAGAGCATGGGTACAAAAATGTGAAATTCTGATTGAAGTAACTCTGTTACAAGTGTTCTGAAACCCTAAAAACCCATCCTGTCATTTCAGTAAGTGCCTGCCATTCTCCTTCTCCCTCAACACACTGAGTTCCACATAGATCAAAACCTACATTCCCCAAAGGACCTAATCCAGCAGTCCTCTTCGGAGCAACACTCAAAGCACACTAGCAGCTTTTCTCTGCAGATAAGAAAGAAAAGATGTGGTACCAGCCACTTCTGCAAGAGTCCAAAAATTAAAGCATTCATCAAGGACTCACAGTATGAATTCATTATCAGCAGGCTCAGAAAGGTTCAGACTCAATTTACCTTTCATAGATAAGCAAAGCCTAGAAAACTAAGATGCCTGCTAATATCAGGGAACAGAATAGTCTCCCATACCTCTCCTGAAGGTGCAAAATAGACTCCACAAGTGATGCACCAGAGCAGATAAAGTACCGGACAGAAAAGCAGTCTGTGACTTATTGGCCATGGCACACCCTTCAAAGGGAAACCTGTGACTCTCCTTTTCCTCATCACAGGTTGTCAGCTTATTGCAAATGCACAAAGAGTGTTCTCAGCAGTCACCCATCCCCTAGCCCTGTATCTGATTGCTCCCTCGTCTTCTGATGGCTTATGCTAATATGGTCAGAAACTGCCGCTCCTTCTTCATCAGATGAACACATGCAACGAGCAGCAACACAGGGAGCACTCAAACAACCAGCTAGTGCTCATTATACACTTGGACTAATTATCCAACAGCCATTCAGCTGTAAGAAATCTCAGAGTGGAAACTCCAGTACAATTGATGTACTTGCCATGCTTCCTGCAAAGCTGGGACAAAGGATAGATGGCTCATCCAAACTCAAATAACATCATAACTGTTATTCAAAGCAGCCTTGTTAGATGACTCATACACAGGGATTTGTTTGCTGTCCCTAAAGAGAAGAAAACAACAGTAGGGACTGAGAGGTTAGCAGGATTTAGCTGACTGGGGAATGTGCTAGCTTTTCTTTAAACTTCTGACTTCTTTTTAATTGCAGCGGCCCCTTGTTCCTCCTGAAACAGAAGATGGCTTGTGATTCAAATGTTTGATACTTTCTATTTTAATTCAATACAAAACCAAAACATCACAATCCATTGAAAGGTCATTAGACTCACAGTGATAAAATCAGGGCACACGTTCTAACCCTAGAGTTTCCCAGGAATATGTTTTTAAATTGTATTTGAAAACATTTGGTCAACTGACTACCAAAATGACCACTGCCCATGACCTTGGCCAATCAGTGACCAGTAAGGAGCTAATGTGGAAACTACTAACATACATGTGTAAGTTTTTTCTGTCTGCTCTTTCTAAACGTGTGATTTTCTGATCACTCAAGATGCAATAAATCCACCATACGCTGAAAAATATGGTTCTTTAGCTTCACCCTGATTGCGTCTTGCCTCCCCATGAGCCAGCAAAACCCTTTCAGGACAGTCAGAAAGGCTGCCTTATCCTCAAAATGTTGTTTTTGCAGCTATATAAGACCTCTGGTGCAGCTGCATAAGGGCTGGTGCTCCCAAAGGGAATGGGTGGGAATGTAGGTGGGATCCTGAAAGCAGCAATTGATGAGAAAAGCCCTAGCCTTTATTTTTGCTTTGTGGAATGGGCACCAAGGCAGACAATAAACATGGAGTGGAAAGATCATTATAGTAAAGTGAGTAATGCCAAGGCATTGTTGCAGTCACTGAGCTTCTATGGGATGTCTGACTGGCCATTGTCCCTACGGCCAGGTTTCTGAGCAGCTCCAGTCTCTGGAACAGTTTAACTCCAAGAACAGTCCAGTCTTCTAAGACAGATTTGACACTTCCATATGGATGATGTAATGAACGTGTCACTGTTAGGAACGTATAAATGTATGCACATATATGAAAGCTTTTTCCCAAGATTGCCTCAAAAATACATTGGATTATATATAAGCAAATAAACAAACATTTTATAATAGTCAATATAGCACTTCATGAGAAATATGCATTGTCAGTATAACAGCGCTTCACAACATAGAGGAGCCTGTCAGTCAATGTTGGTAAGAAAGGACAGCATGACACCACCCTAGAAAGTTTCTTACAAAGTCTACCACAAACAGTCTTGAAATGGTCTCTTAGCAACAGTCAGTGAAATATCTCGTGATTTTTTTTTAATTAACATGCAGAGAATATGTTTTTCATTTTTAACATCCAAAAACTAAATATTGTTTTGAATGAAAATAATTGATACAAAAGCTTAGAAAAAAAGGAGTATATTAACCTAAATTCACAATAATAACAGAAGCTGTCCACGTATCGATGAAAAAGCATACAGTCCTGAATTTCCCTCATTGTAAAGTATACAACATTAAAAAAGAGGAATATTTAAGATCAAAAAACCCCCACGAATACTGCACAGAAACTGCCTACTAAATACTCCATAGGTCATGAAGGAACTTCAAATCAAAGTAATCTATTGCATAATGATTGTAGAACTGTTTGTAATTTAATTCAGAAGAGGACAATGATTAGCCCCCAAGCAGAATGTAAGGCATCCCTGATCATTCACTTCATCTGTAATGGAAATTTCCCTGGTTAGAAATTCTGACCAAGTGAAAAGGGTGGGCTATCTTACAAAGAAACAGAATATAGAACAAAAATTCTGTCACCACAGATGCACCAACTTTTAACTGCTAAACCCTTAAAAGCTTGCTTCAATAGAGAGCAAAAGTAAATCTAAAAAGAAGAAGATTACCTGGGCGGAACTGCTTCACCACAACAAAGCACTGCCGAGAAGTATTAAAGATCAGGATTGACACACTGAGGAAGAAGATAAAAAACCAAAAGATCACTGCTTTATGAAGGATTAATGCAGCACTATTAAACTTACATCTTGTGAATTTAATTTTAATTATATAAATACACAGAGGATTTATTACTGAGGTCACAATGCAACAAGATGCTTGTCCAAAATCCATCACAAGGGATTGATAATGGGTCATTGTACCAAAGCCCCTGAGAATTTCTCCCTAACAACAACAACAAAAAAAGCCCAACTCTAGGAGCATTGCTATTAGATAGTAATAACAAAAAAAAAACCCCTTCAAAATAAAAACATTTTTTCCCTGACATCAGTCCCAGATCAGGATAGTCTAAGGCACAGTCCAGTCTCGTTCCGAACCAGACTCTTCTGTATAAGCACAGAGAATCTCCATTTTGTGGCTCCTTGCTGAGCCTGGGTCTTACAAAGACACCATTGAACTCCAGTTTCATACAAATTTAAACCTGAAGTGGTTTTAACTCCTGCCACATTCAGTAGTTTAAAAGTCACATTTTAATCTTTCCCCTGTCCTTTTTGGTTTTTTGAAACGCATATCATAGAGAACCCGGACAGGCTGAGTACTTAGAGATGCTCTACATGTGTGGAGTATTGAGGTTCCCTGCAATCTTTTTCACTTAAACTATTCTCAGATTTCACTAGTTTTTAAAAAAAAAAACCACAGACAAAAGTCTTTCTCCTTAGTTGGTAGGCCTCCAAAAGCACATTACCCTGGTAGCATTCTCTCATTTGTTATGCCTCACTGTATGCAGTTGGAAAGTTAATTCACTATTCTATGAGTTCAACAATGGATTAGACTAACAATGGCATATTTGCAGAGTTAAGTAAAACTTTCAGCTTTCCTTGTAAAAGAGCTGTATATTTATTTTCACTATTTCATTTAATCATGAAGTCTCAAGCTGCCAGAGAAACTGCTATTTGATGATTATTAAAAATAATGTTAATGTTTATTATAATAATATATAAAAACCAAAACAGAGGGGAGATGTCCAGATGTTAATATTTATATTCATGGGTGCTATTCTCAAAGACCCATACTGCATATTAATGGCTTCCTGACACAGGAGATGTCATTTGCAGGCAATTTTAAAGCAAAAGGTTTAGCTTTTGAAGAGGCTGCAAGGGAACGTTGACTCCGTTTACAGGTATGGGAATTCTTTCTGACCTAACACCAGAATATCTTGATGTTACAGTATAGGCTGCTAGAAGAGATGAATTTAAACCACAGCCTACAATGTTTTTGGGTTTACTTGAGTATCTTTGATCTTTTTTTTTAACCTTTGCATGACTGTTCCTCTCCCCAAAGTGGTACTGTCTGAGGGTAAGCACTGCACTAAATAAAAAGGTAAAAGGAACTATTGCTACTGAACCTTTGCTTTTTGACCATGAGTCTAAGGATGTGCACTGCCTGAAATTGGAGACAAGAGAATAGACTTCCTGAAGCATACAGTTGCCCTTTACCTTTCTTTAAATCCACTACCCCAGACCAATATTTCACTTGGCTTGCCTTCTTAGGCATGTCTCATTAAATAACTCATATCAACTCATTAAAAATGGCTCAGCTATTAGACATTATTTTTTCATAAGAGTCAATCACTTGAGATTTTTTTTATGGAACAGATGGGAAAATCAAAAACAATCTGTCAGAATTAAGGAACAAGATCAAATTAAGCTGGAAAGGAGTAGCAGCAAGTTATTACAATTGTCTACTTCTCACACCATCTTGAGATGAGAGGGTACAGAAATGGCAGAAATCTGTAGAACTTTCTATTTAATTACTTTCAATTTTCTGAGAGACTGACAAACAATTCTGAACATAAATTTACATTTTTTAACAAAGCATAACACACAAGTTCTAATATTTCTTGTCAGAGCTGGAGAGTCTTGGAAGAGAAAGTTGTGCGTTACATCTTCTTAGGAGGAGTGTGACATGAGAAATGACATTTGGTATTTCTTTTTCCACAAGAAACAATATAACATGAAATATTTCCATAGGTTAGTATGTTTATAAGTTTTCAAAATAAATTTGAAGCTTCATTTAGGACACTTATTTGAATACTATAGAAAGTTCCATAATACTGTTCAATTGATCTAACTGGAGGATGCCCTGAGTGATTGCTTTGAATGGGATTCCTGGCAGCTGCAACAACCTAAACACATGAGTTTAGGTGTTTAGTGTGGCCTAGATGGTAAGGAGAGTCTTTATCTTCTAGAGTTTTAAATCATCATACAAAGAATTCACTACAAAATTATTTTGAGATTATTTTTACAAATGATACAGACTAGCAAAAAGGTCTACTACAAGAGCAGAATTGTAAATACATTTTTCATTGGTATCATATCCCAGGATGCTACAAGACTCTTTGAAGTTTTGAGGTGATTCCTTTTAAAATTTTATAACCAAACTTATTTTAGGATATTATATATGCATGTATAAGCTTTAAAGTGATCAATAAGGGTCAAGACATAAAATAAAACATTCACAATGACTTTCGAGAACAGCTTCATAACTAAAAGATACAGAAAAGAAACAAAGCCCAAACTGTGTGTTATCAGAGAAAAATCACACAGAACCACTAGAAGAGAAACAAACAAACAAACAAAAGCCCAGTCAATCTTCCTGAAAGGGCAGGAAACCTAGACAAGACTTTAATCTGAAATGGATATCAAAGGTCCTAACTTAGCAGGAGGTTCATGTGCCCATGTCCCAGAGAAGAGCATAAGACCACTTTTTGTTATTTTTTACAAAGGCAAAGTATACTTAGATGTAAAAGGATCGTGATGGATCCAAATCTTGCCCCCATACCTTAAAAACAAGCTACAACACATCTGCACAAATGAAATAGTGTCTCAGGTTAGAGCTGCCAACCTTTTCATTTTAGGGGGCAGATTATTCCTATTTACCATATTCCACACCTGTATATCTTTGCTGGCTACTCCTTCAGCATCTGACACTCCGGGAAATTGTTGCTATAAAATGAGAGGTCATTAATGCAAACACAATGCCACTGAGCCACAGATCAGCACCTGGGACTCCCCAAGCACACAGCACAACTGTCACATGTAGGTATCACCTTTGGTACCTGCCACCGCCATCAGGCAAGAGGTGGCTGAGAAGAAAACTGTTCAAAATGTGCCTTATGTGTCATTAAGGAGCTATAATTTCCTTCTGTAAGGCACAGATCACCTTGGATCAAATATAGAACCACAGAATCACAGAATCACCAGGCTGGAAGAGACCCACTGGATCATCGAGTCCAACCATTCCTATCAAACACTAATCCATGCCCCTCAGCAGCTCATCCAACTGTGCCTTAAACACCTCCAGGGAAGGTGACTCAACCACCTCCCTGGGAACCCTGTTCTAGTGCCCAATGACCCTTTCTGTGAAAATTTTTTTCCTAATGTCCAGCCTAAATCTCCCCTGGCAGAGCTTGAGGCCATTCTCTCTCGTCCTGTCCCCTGTCACTTGGGAGAAGAGGCCAGCACCCTCCTCTTTACAACCTCCTTTCAGGTAGTTAGAGAGAGCAATGAGGTCTCCCCCCAGCTCTCTCAGCCGCTCCTCACAAGGCCTGTTCTCCAGCCCCTTCACCAGCTTCATTGCTCTTGTCTGGACTCGCTCCAGAGCCTCAACATCCTTCTTGGGGTGAGGGACCCAGAACTGAACGCAGTATTCAAGGAGCGGTCTCACCAGTGCCGAGTACAGAGGGAGAATAACCTCCCTGGACCTGCTGGTATGAAGGAGTTTTGCTTATAAACTACAACCAAACATAAAGGCGGCACGCTGAGAGATGGTGCATGTTTGTACAGTGTGTTCCATGGCTGGTGAAGACCACAGACGCGCTCAGCCTTCTGCACAGCCCCTCCACAGATTCCCCCTGCAGCAGCTCTTGCTCCCTTTAGACATACACTAAGCCACCACAGAAGATGCTTCCTAAAGAAAGCATGCATGCAAATAGGTTACTGTGCACTAATGTAGGACACTGTGCATAAATATAGGAACAATTAGGCAGCTTAAATGATTTTAAGAAAGACATGTACATAAAACTTCAGCAAGATGTATCTACAAAGACCAGTTACCCTGTACTTGAGCTTTTACTGAACTCAAGGTTGCAGTTAAAAGTGTGCCTGGTCCTGGTATCTAATAAAACATTTTCCTAAAGGGATTCCAACTGTTCAGTCAAGGATCTCACCTAGCAGTTAAGACTTCAAGGAAAATCCTAGCTGAAACACCTAAATACTATGATTGTCTAATGGATATTTGACTTCTCTAAAGGTTTCTTCTTCTCTCTAGGTCAATGTGCAGAAATCACATACAAGTGACCCATCGACACCTGCAGTACAGGAGTCCTGAATCTTAATTTCTCCTCCACCTTTAAGGCTGTCATTGAAAGACAAGATATCCACATTTACAGCTGATAACACCTCTTACAAGAGTTCAGAAAATTACTCTATTGTATGCCACTCACCTAGGCAACTATTTCCAAAACTTTTCCTCTTCTCAACATAGTACAGCTCTGTATTTATTAAGCCCATGGTAACTGATGCTTCATGACATTCCAGCAGAGCAGACATTTATACAGAAATACTACTACTACTTACACACTCAAACTTGAGAAAGGAAGGTGAGCAATGTGAAAAATGCAGCATTTGACCACAGCCGTTAGGAGGTAGGAGACAGGTGAAAACTGACATCCTGTTAAAATGCGCACATACACACACGGGCATGGAACGTTCATTCTTTTGAAATATATCCTAGCAATTAGGATCAGCAAATGAGCTTTGCCAAAGCTACAAGAGTGTATATTTCTAAGGATCTAGCACTTGAAGAAAGGCTTTGGGGGGCCAGGGTTGGGTGGCTTGGTTTTTTTTGTGGGTTTGTGTTTTTAGGGGTTTTTTTTTTTATTTTTACTTTTTTTATTAAGTAAAAAACATTTTTTCACTTTTTTGTTGGGTTTTTGATTTTGTTTTATTTTTTTCCTTTGGTTTGGGTTTTTTGGTTCTTTTTTTTTCTTTTTAGTAGAAATGTAATTTCACCTTGCTGTCATTTGGTGTGGTAATCTGTTTTAATGATCTGTCAGTTGTTGACCTTGGCTACAGTTAATCCATAAGCAACTGTTCACAATTACTAATTGCTTTTCATGAGACAAACTTTTAAAATCCTTTAATAAATAAAAATTGATTCAGCCTTTCATTATTCCTAGATGTGACCTTAATGCATGCTTTATAAATGTGAATTTGCCAAACTAAAAGAAAATTAAAACATTAAAATTCCCAGGATAGTAATAGCAAAAGAAAGGACAAAATCCGCTTGTGTTTCTGTGAATGAAGTAAGACTCTCAAGGCTGGAGATGAGGATCTTTAGAAGATAATCTTGTACTAATACTGTAGTATGCTAAGTAATTGATGAGGTAATACGGACCAAGAAACTGACCTTTCTTTAATCATTATAAGGGCAACTTGGGATCTCCTCGTGTAAATGTCTAGCACAGCTATGTGCTACACACAAATTCTAGAATTGACCAAGGGAAGATAAAGTATCTAAAAAAAGACTTGTTAACACTGAAAGCTAGGGCTTCCCAGCTATTAATCTCAGTCACTTCCACTTACCTTTAGAGGCGAAAAATTATCTCAACATTAGCTTAAATTCTACAATATTATTTGTGCTGCTTAGAAATAGTAACCTTAGCTCTGTCGTGGAGACTCTAGAAAATAATGTTATTTATTTAAAAAAACCCAAAACACAACAACAAACCACCCAATATCTACACTACTACCAGAACCTGTAGTATTTCAGTTCCCATTCTCAAGAAAGACAATGAAAAAAAAAAAAAAGGGAGATTCTGAAGAAGACAAAACCAGCATACAGGAACAAAAGCAAGTAATTTATTTAATTAGTCCCTCTGACACTCAACAGGTATTTTGGTATTAAAATTCCCATTGATACAATCAGAAGAAAATAATGAAATGTAGCGTGCAACCACAGAAGCATTTAAAAGAAATTTATTCATCTAGTGTGGAAAGCATGTGAATATAAAACATATATATAATCTTTTTGCCTATATGGCTCATAAGAGAGTAAATTGCACAAGAAGGAAAGGTAGCTAGAAAAAATATTAGATGCCGTATAATTATTTTAGCTTAAAAGTATAAATCTGTTTTTCTTGAAGTTATATGAATTTGGCTTTTGTTGTTCATACAGTATTGACAAATTCATCTTTTACGTTGTTTTCTGTCTCAAGATGATAACTCCATCAAGTCTTTTTAAAATGTTATGTTTGAGAAATACCCCAAATGAGGTTTAAAGTAGTCCTGTGAACAAGTGTGCTTTTCTTCAAATCAGAAATGACTACGCTTTCAATTTTAAAGTGGTAATCAAAAAAGCCCCAACCTTGTTTGATAGATAACAACCCAAAGTAATTCTTTGTGAAGATTCATCCTTCAGGAGGGCCTACTTCATCTCCAGTTATTTCAAAATGATTTTTGATGACCAGCAGAAAGAATTGCATGCAGCCTCTGTGTTATATCTGTATTCAAATTAACCATCTATTTCACAGCTGGACACTTCCCTGAAAACTACTCATGTGGTATCTAAAGTACTGTCTTCTTCCTTTTATCAGACCAGCACCTACTATTTTAAGCCAGAGTTTTCAGAACAGACATGTAATAAACTTGTACCCTCTGATTATCGTCAGTGCAATTCCATCAGTTTCCCAGAGCTTTAACTATAATGCAGATAGTCCTGAGATTAAATGTGTGTGCCTGCACAGTCTTTACTGGCTCATTTAAGTGTTCCTTCAAAGCATTTTGCATTTTTCAAAGGCCAACACCAATCCAATTGGCTGCTTAAAATGCAGCCTATTACAAAAGCAAAGCTATAAGCTCTTGACAAAAACATTCAGCCTTTCATACTAATCACAGATAAAGTGGATTTGGAAAAAGATAATTAGAGATGTCTAGAAGACTTCTGTATTCTTATGAAATTTGAATGCTTTCTCCAATACAACTTAATTGTTTAATACTAAGTAAAATCAGAATAAAGTGGGGAGACATGTAAGCTTAAGCAAATAAATATTACTTTGGAAAAAATTAAAAGGAATATTGGCTTCAGTAAACTGAACTGCAGCAGGAAGTTGTTCATGACACCATAAAGCAGGAAGCATATGTTTGGTTAATCATCAGACCACTGGAAGAATGAATTAAGAAGTGCAAACAAGTCCATATACATGCACTCTTGAAACACAATCTCTATCTACTTGTAAAGCAGTAATTTGTACCCAGCCAGCCAATATGCTGCAGGACAACTACTTTGGAATAAAAAATCCTCCCAGCACCCTGTTTTTATATGACAAAGAAAAAAATAGAAAGTAAATTCAACGGCAAAATAAATGAGACATCAAAGCATGCTGCTCTCAATAACATTCTTTAAGTGTCATATCTTGGCTGGTATCCCAGGATACCCGTGGAAATGACACATTGCATCTCAATGGGATTCTTTCAACAAAATATTTTAATAAATAAATTCAGGTTTTATCCTAACTTATTTGATTAAATAAAGCTCCGTGGGCACTATGTGCAACAGATGTCAAAGCCTGATGGGCTTTTGTTCCAATTCCTAATTATTTGTGAAACTGCCATTTATAAATGCTATCACATAATAAGACCAATAAATAATCCATCTAAAAACCATAATTATGTCTTCATTCTGAAATGGCAAAAATCAAAGTCTTAAAGCAATTTTTCTCAAGAACAGTTCACAAAATAGAAAGCTTGTGTTCTTGCCCTACCTAAAGTAAAGTACAAACCAGCAACTTAGCTTCTCACGGACGAAAACCCAAATATGACCTGAATAACAAGACCCTTTGCCAGGTATAAATGTATAGTCTCACCATTATTCATGAGAAACACAGACTAAGAGAGTCGGTTGTTCACAACTTACCTTATTTCCCCATTTTGAGAATAACAGTTTCAATAGTTTGCTCTTTTCCAAGAGACATTTTCAGATAAAATTATAAAATACAGACACTCAGATTATAGAACGTTTCCTAGCTTTCAGAAGATTCTTTTTACCAATGCCAAATGCAAACCATGATCATGCTACTGTCCTCAGACCATGTAAAACTTTGGCACTTTTCATAAAGAACAGGTTTAATTCAAAATCTGGAAGCAGAGGGAAGAATTTTCTTGATTTCACTGACTATAAGAGAATAAAAATACCTACTTATTTTGCATATTATCATAAATACTAAAAAAATGAAATTCCTCAAGTTATAAAAACAAGATGCCTCTAATTTGGCTACCAGAAATCTGGATGTAGAAATTTAGGACTAATCAGACAAAACTTCTGCATACCTGCTTAGTTTTAAGAATTTTTATGGATTCTGTTCTTAAAATTAGGCAAACATTCAACTTCCTAATGAAGTGATGCCCTCAGTCAAGACTTTATTGTCATTTTACCCTGTTTCAGTGACACAGCAGAGAAGAGTTGATATGCTATATGGTGCTTTCATGTCACATATTTAGAAAGGTGAAAAGACAATCTGATAATTCAGCTTCTGATTTTGTATTTTTCTCTGATAACTTCAGAACACCAAACACATTTATTTTTGCCTTGTTGCTATGATTTTATTTAGATTGGATCCTAAGGTAACAACATAATAAGACATTTTGAAAGACCGTAAATACGCCTACAGAATTCCTGGCACATAAGCAGAGAATCTGTCAAGTCTTCGCTTAAAAAAAGCCCCCAAACCGAAAAGCAAAAAAGCACAGCATTAAGTGCATTTTATTTGCAAATACCATATGCAAACAAATCATGTAATTACTTGGGCTGCAGGAAATTAATAGGGTGCTATGTTTTTTCCTTCTAATAGCAGGAAAAACATCATTGTTCTGATAGTGTCCTTGATAAACAGAAATCAAGTCTAAACCCGAGTGTTTTCAATGACAGCAATTACAAAACATGCCTTCCTAGGTCAGTGAAAATGGTTTCTTCATGTTTAAATTAAAAAATACTTTCCACTTGAGACACTATTTCTTGTTCTATCATTGATTACTGATGAAATTAAAATGATTCTGGGCTGCTTTGTAACATTCCTTTACATTTTTGTGATAGGTAGTAATTTTTCTCTTCAGTTGTGTTATCCTCTGCATGAACATGCCCAGCCATCATTACCTTCTCTCAGCTATTATTTCCTTAAACTTTTCATCATTTTTGTTGTTTGTTGAACTATATCCAATTTATTTCAAATAGCACATTATCTTTGAAGATAATCATTAAAATTCTACAGATAAGGTTTACAGCACATCACTGCACATAAAAGGCACATGCCACCCAAGAAAGATTTTTTAGTTTTACCTATAAAGATATTAAAAAGCTGTATTTTACCCATGTTACAGCTACTGTGATAATTCTTGCACAAAGGAAGCATCTGAGTTAAATTTCATGGTGTCTTATAATACATCGGGACATAAACCAGAAAAATACATACAGGATTAAGTTTCCATAAAGCCCAAATGATCTGCCATATGAAATAGGAGAAGGAATTTAATCCACTGGTATAATGTGGTCAGGGCACATGACTTCCACCCTGTCTCCATAGCTGCCTGCTACAGCCAGGGAGCCAGAATAGCAACCCTGCTCCTCCAGGCCACTTGCGTGGCTCTAGCAACCCATCACCTGGCCAACTCTCGTGGACAGGGCTGGGGATGTGACAGACTTCTCCCAGCGCAGCTGTTTATTCCATACTCCTCTCTGTGCAGCCGCACATCCCAACTTCAGTGGCATGCGAAGCAACCAGGAGCACAAAGTGATTGGTTCAGGATATTCATCTTCCCATTCTAAGTTATGCTCATTTTTCACTTGCCTCAAGAACCTTGTTCTGTTTATCTACAGCGCTGGTATCTGCCGGAGACAATATGCTGAGGTGCAGATTGCCTTGCTTTCCTTCACCCTGCAAACTCCCTCCTAACGGAAAACTATACTTTTCAGCATTCTTTGTAATAGATGAGCTATAAAGCCTCTTTCCTGAGCAAAGAGAGTTAAATTTAATTAGGAAATAATTTGTTTTAAATGTGAAATAAATTAATCTCTACTTAAAGAAGACAGTCTTATAACGCTGGATATTATTTCCTCCTCCTTTCAGAGAGCTAAGAAAAGGCTTAAAAGGTTTTTCCATTAGGAATTTTTATTTAAGTCAGGAACTATTACTGAGTCCGTTACATGCTTTCGTAGTTGAAACCACAGCAGAACAAGGGTACAATGCAGAGTTGTAAGGTTTTTGCTCCTAATACTTTTTCCCTGTCATATGATCATTTTCAGGGTGAAGAGGAACTGACACAACAATCTCACATGCAATTTAGCCTCCTCATTTTTTTTCTTTCAAATATAGTGTACACCACAGTGAATTTTTCATACCTTTAAATAGAAAAGTAGATGTAATTTTACTTTATGCCTATTTTTGATGCAATTTGGAAGCTGTTCTTCTCTTTGTCAACCAGCAAAAGGTATGGTTATGTTCCTGTTCTTGAACATTATTACTTAAAGCACAAAAGCAAGCACTTGACTGTACACTGACCTTCATCTGTTCCCAAATTATGTTTTTTAAAAGCTTTGAATCCCTTTAAGGTGAGATGTGGAAATCTGAAACTAACTTGTTCTATTGCTTTATAAAGTAGATGAGTGTAAGACTTAAATGTTACATTTCAGGCTCTTAATATGTTAAATATAGAAAAAATAGGATGAGGGAGAATAGAACTGGAACGTGAGTCTGGTTTTAGAGAATATTTTTCTTGTTACAGGCATTGATGATTACTTTGGAATATTTGGTAAGTTTCCATTTCTGACAGAAAACCATCAGAAATCTGCAGAAAGAAAATGTCCTTGGTTGCTGTTTTTTTTTTATTTTTAAAAGCAGTGACCTTAAGAAACCATGAACAACTCCTTCCCCCACAAATCACACCACCACAAATTGCTAAGCCATAGTGACAGATCGAAAGCTCAGAAGCATATTGAAATACATATTTCATTTAAATTTTAATCACTTGCACTCCACACGATTTTCATAAGGGTATGTTTAATAGTGAACAATCACCTCACCTGAGTATGCACAGGAAAAGTAAACTTAATTACAAAAGCATAAAATAATAGAATGCATAAAGTAACTGCAGAAAGCATCTTGCACTGTATATCACTGCCTAACACAACAGGCCAGGATTATCTAACACTTAGGAGCACCACCTCAATAATCCTTTTCAATAATTACAGTTAAAAAGAGCTAATGGATGATTTTTATTTTTCTTCATTCACTTTTAGTAATCTCCACAATTGTTTCTAATGATATAATAAAATCTTGCTATGAGCTCTGATAATAAAATCTTGCTATGAGCTCGGATAAAGTTCATCTGCGTGTTTTGAAGAAAGGTTAACTTAAATGTAACTCTGCAGGACCAGAACAATAGTTAACACACATTCTAATAGAAAAAATGGCTTATAAATTGACAGAAGTCTTCATAAGTTTACAAAGTTTTGATAGTTGTAAGCTGGGAACTGTAACATTCACTACGTGTGTAATCTACTTATAAAAGCATAGAAACCTTCATAGAATCATAGAATCACCAGGTTGGAAGAGACCCGCCGAATCGTTGAGTCCAACCATTCCCACCAGTCTCTAAACCATGCCCCTCAGTATCTCATCCACGCGTCCCTTAAAGACCTCCAGGGAAGGTGACTCAACCACCTCTCTGGGCAGACGGTTCCATTGCCTAATGACCCTTTCAGTGAAGAATTTTTTTCCTTATGTCGAGCCTGAACCTCCCGGGTGGAGCTTGAGGTCATTCCCTCTTGTCCTGTCCCCTGTCACTTGGGAGAAGAGGCCAGCTCCCTCCTCTCCACAACCTCCCTTCAGGTAGTTGTAGAGAGTAATACGGTCTCCCCTCAGCCTCCTCTTTTCCAGGCTAAACAGCCCCAGCTCTCCCAGTCGCTCCTCATAAGGCCTGTTCTCCAGCCCCTTCCCAGCTTTGTTGCTCTTCTCTGGACTCGCTCCAGAGCCTCAACATCCTTCTTGTGGTGAGGGGCCCAGAACTGAACACAGTACTCGAGGTGCGGTCTCACCAGTGCCGAGTACAGGGGGAGAAGAACCTCCTTGGACCTGCTGGTCACGCCGTTTCTGATACAAGCCAAGATGCCATTGGCCTTCTTGGCCACCTGGGCCACTGCTGGCTCATGTTCAGTCGGCTGTCAACCAACACTCCCAGGTCCTTCTCCTCCAGGCAGCTTTCCAGCCAGGCTTCTCCTAGTCTGTAGCTCTGCTTAGGGTTGTTGTGCCCCAAGTGCAGGACCCGGCATTTGGCCGTGTTAAACCTCATGCCGTTGGTCTCAGCCCAGCAGTCCAGCCTGTTCAGGTCCCTTTGCAGAGCCTCCCAACCCTCCAGCAGATCCACACTTCCACCCAGCCTAGTGCCGTTTGCAAACTTGCTAAGGGAGCACTCGATGCCTTCATCCAGGTCGTTGATAAAGACATTGAACAGGGCTGGACCCAGCACTGAGCCCTGGGGAACCCCACTTGTAACTGGCCTCCAGCTAAATTTAACTCCATTTCCCACCACTCTCTGGGCCCGGTCATTCAACCAGTTTTCCACCCAGGAGAGTGTGCGCCTGTCCAGGCCAGAGGCCGACAGTTTCCAAAGCAGAATGCTGTGAGAAACTGTGTCAAAGGCTTTACCAAAGTCTCTTGGATGAGACTTTCCCTCATCCAAGAGTCTAGACACTCGGTCGTACAAGGTTGTAAGAGGCTTTTGGAGATCATCTCATCCAGCCTCCTGCTCAAAATCGGGCTAACTTCTAAGCTAGGTCTGAATCCTCAAAGACTTGTCCAGGCAAGGTTTGGATTTCTCCAAGGATAGAGGTCCTGTATCCTCTATGAGTAAAGTCTTCCAGGACTTAACTACTTTCCACAGATGCATCTTTGTATCCTGGGTCTTCCTTCTGTTACAATTTAAATCTAAATATGGTAAGAAATGCTGCTGCTTTTTTTGATACTGAAACTCAGTTGACTTCTAACAGCACAGGCTTTGAAGGTTTGCCTTGGAAACAGTTTATAGTGTGACCAGTAATAATTTTGCATGAGGGGTTTTTTTGGGTTGTTTTTTTTTTTTTGCCTTTAAGTGACATGGAGGGGTTGAGAGTAAGCAATTATTTATTCAGTATAAATTACAAATAATGCAAAGCAGAGGTGAATCCAGGACTGGTACTCTCATTCTGAATGGTCTTAATCTTAAGAAAGCTCAGGAGCTACACACTGTAGACTCAACCCCAGATCTGAAATAACTAAGAAGAAAGAAAAGAAAAGGGAAAGTAGTCTCCAATAAAAATTCTGCTATTTCAGCTTGTGCTAGCATTACACCAGCTTGCATACGGTTAAATGATCATGTCCTACTGCAATATATTGTGAGATTTTAAAAAGTGACTCATGGTTGAGGCAAATTAAATTACTACTTCAGTCCTCATGTTTTTATCTTTGATTAATTTAATCAGCTGTTTACGTGAACAGTTGGAAATGATAAATTTATACAAAAATAACTTCATCTCTCCTGTATTAAGTCTATATTCAGATCCAAAGCTATTAAATATTGACTTACGTTGACCTCATCTGAAATGAGAAAGAACACTAGGGTCCTAAAGGAATGCAGCACAGAAGCCCTCAGTTCACTCTCATACAGCATGGAAGTCAGTCTTAAGCCACATTTCTTAGAATCATAGAAAAACCAGGTTGGAAGAGACCCACTGGATCATCAAGTCCAACCATTCCTATCAATCACTAAACCATGCCCCTCAGCATGTCATCCACCCGTGCCTTAAACACCTCCAGGGAAGGTGAATGAACCACCTCCCTGGGCAGCCTGTTCCAGCGCCCAATGACCCTTTCTGTGAAAATTTTTTTTCCTAATGTCCAGCCTGGCGAAGCTTGAGGCCATTTCCTCTTGTCCTGTCCCCTGTCACTTGGGAGAAGAGGCCAGCACCCTCCTCTCTACAACAAATACATGAGTTAAGATCAACGTCTGTTGGTATATGATTAGAGCAGTATTTTATTTTTTTTATTCAGCACCATTAAATTAATTATACATACTGATTATATGTAAATATATAATAGGTACATATCTGTACTTCACAGATTTGACATTCCAATGTGTATATTCAATACAGCTAAACTGCCTAATTTAAAAAACCTTGGAGCATTTCACAGTGTTACTGCATTTTCAGAAGTAAAATAAATTTTGAATACTTTTGAGTAAGTATTATGGAAAAGGAATCTCAATTGTAGAAACACCTAAAATCTTCCTGAAGAAGACATACGAACTAGGAAATACTTACCAATAGGACATGTGTATTGGAAACCTCTCCTCCTTCTCAAAATTTTATCCTTCATTAAGAGTAACGAACCACCAAGAGCTCTCTAACTACAAAGTCCTCTATAATCTTCAGCAACTAGACAACATGGATTTTCCATATAACTAGCATCACAGCTGCCCTGTTAATATACAGTAAATTTAGGGCTTTAATGCATTATAAGGGATTTTTATACCAAGAATAATTTGCCTGATATAAACTGGCTTCATATTCACAAATAGAATTTATGTAAATCCATGGATTTCCTGTAGAGAAAGTTTATATTCTTACCTTTGGTGTCAGAAATTGCATTGAATTTACTTTTGAAAGTGTGTTAGACATTCTACAGTTTAAGAGTAGTCTCTAATAAGTTAGGATGGCAGCTGTCGTACATCTGAAGCTAACAAATGTTATGTGACCAGAAATGACTGGCATGACATGTGGCTGTAGTCTTTTTATACAGTTATGTTCTCAACTATTTTTAAAATGTCCACAAAAGTCCTTCACAAATACTGTTCCCAAGGAGTTCATGGAAAATTGATCCTTTAATATTTACTCCACTCAGTTAGTTGCATAATTCACACATTAGCACAGAGCGATAATCAAAAGTTTAAACAAAAGTAGTAATACAAATTATTCATTTAGAAGTCATGTTCTTAGCACTGTGACTTGAGGCTGGATTCACTTGCTTCAAAGTAAAGGGCATATGTTAAATTTCCAGCAATCAATTACCATTTCAGCCTTTGTATCTGTGATTACAAATCCAAGCACATGCCCATATGGATAGACAAAGTGCAAAGACAGAACTGTCTTCCAGGAAAATTCCAAAAGCAAGTGTGAAGTTCAGTATTGAAATATCACTGTGTTTTCTGTTCTTATTCTCAAGTAGTACAGGCATTTTTGATCTATTTAATATTTTCCCAGTCTTCCTGGAACTTCAACCTTCAGAAACTTTATACTGATAAAAGAAGTTGATACCACTTTATGTCTGTCCCAGGTACCTACACACAAAAAGGCTCACTGCAAGCGTTTAGAGGGTTTCAAAACAGAAGAATTTCCAAAATGCAATTGATTTTGCCCACTTATTTCATGCACAAGAAATACACATCTCTCAACACGATTCTGGTTACAATTTTTTTTGTCATTAGTGTTTTACTACATTTTTACATTTAATAGAGTTAGAAAGGTTTTTTCCTAGGGAAAAGCTACTGTCTTTGCATTTTATAGTTATCTTCTCATACCTGAATTTTTGGTGGCTAGATGAAATATTTATACTTTAAGAAATGACATGAGAATATTTAAGTATTTAATAACTCTGGGACTAGGTCTGTTTCCCCTAGTTGTTATAATTTTGCATGAATATAATTTTGCATCAGGAGTTAACTGATTTTCTTCCATGATAGAAGAAATAGAGTTGAAAAGACAAAACATTTCTTCCTGTGTGCTTAGGAGAAGTTTTGGTGTACAGACAGAAGGACCCAAAAGGTTCCAGGCATTTGTAAAGCTGCTTAAATTAGGCTTTACTTGAAACATCCTTATATAGTAATGATGGAGAGGATTAAAATAAAAAAGTAAGCTTAATATTAGGATTTGCTTAAATATAAAACACAATCTCTACTTTATTCCAAGTAATTGCCAGAGAAAAAAAATCAAGCAGCATGACCATAACTCCAGATTGGTTTTAACAGCCTTTATATTATGACAGTACCTGGGATTGTTTAATCACTGGAGAGAAAACACAGTCACATTCTTTAAACTAGGCAATTTAATGGCAAATAACAACAATGTTAAGTAGAGGAGGAGAGGGCAAGTTCTTCCTTCAGGTGACGTATTCACATTCAAAAAAGAAAATTTCATACAATCCATACTTTCAGTTCCTTATTCTATGTAATCATTAAAATATACATCATGTGCCAAACCTCTAATATTCAAACAGTCATGTAAAGACAAAACTTACTGAAAATATAGTAAACCATGAGAAGATTTAAAAATTCTGTCTAAAGTAGTGGAGAAATATGTGCAAGTATTACACAAGAAGTGAGAACTGAAGAGGAAATTGGAGGAAAAAGACGTGACTCCACATCAACATGATTTGGCCAATGGAAGAAAATATAGAATGAAAAACAACATAAAGACAAAAGGAAATAATGTTATTCCACCTGTTACCTGTCATGTGTCCTCATAAAATCCCAGAACTTCTTAGTGCCATTCTGGGGAGGAAAAAAAAAAATCCATCAGTAAAATTAATTCCACCTGAAAACAAATTATAATGTAATCTAAGAAATTTTAGCAGGTATTTCTCTGAAAAGCTGGTATGGTTGGTTTTATTTACCATTATTCTGGATTTTGAAAGTAAGTGTTATAGATGCTGAGAACTGTCTTAGGACAGTATAAATCTTAGACCCACAATATTATGCCAACAGCCAATTTAAGACTGTGGTAGTCTTCGGGCTCAATATTGGCCACAGTATCAACTTCAGATGCCCAATCCAGTTCAGGTGCCAGGAACCTATAAACAGCTAAGTTCTAGCCAGTAAAAAACCCCACGAATTTACGTTATTCCATGCCCAGAAACGGTCCTATCTGAAGAGGACAGCTCAGCACTTTCCTCCTAACTAAACTCATGTGGGAGTCAGGAACAAGACATCCTTCCCTCTAAGCCCTTACAAGGCCCAACAGCTGTTACTGTGCTCTGCTTGCAGTGGCAAGGATATTGCCGAGCAGCAGGCTTGAAGCCACCGCGCTCACCCAAGGACTGAGAGACTTAAAAAGGATTCTTTTCTCAAGCTGGGCCAATTTCTGTACTCAGCTATCTTAAAGGAATGAAAACCACTGCAGCACAGCTGAAACCAATACTTGAAAACAAGTTTTCTTCCCCAGTTTTATTGAAACATACACACATGTCTACATTTATATTCTATCTTCTATAATAACCTACATCAATTCATAGCCACCAGTTAACAAAGACATGTATGTATTTCTTTACCCTGCTTACTGGAAGTGTGAGGGTATTTTTCAGCTGAAATACAACTCAAGAGATTTCACTCCTAGGTCAGTTTTAAGTCTATATAAGGAATCGATATGCAAGCAGAGGAAATTCTTTTGGTTTATACCTTTCTCTTATTAGCAAGGAAAGAACCTGCTGAAAACCTACATGCCTAAAATATGCTTGATGTTAAAAGCAGAACAAGCTCTCTATCATAAACTATGGTTAAATGGATGATCAAACCCTGAACAACTGGTTAATGATTTAAAGCAGGTAAATGTGAGCAATGAAAGAAGAATCAAATTCAATTGGTGGATAAGGGTGCCAACCAATATAGACAGGCCCTTCAGCTCTATTACAGATGTCATGGCTACCAAGTACACAACAGCTGGTGGGGATTAGATAACAAGCACTGTGGTTCAGAGATTAAGCTCCTGAGCTTTATGAGTTTACTCTTTTTGGAAGAGTGACCGTTTGCTTGCTAGCTGGGTTTTCCTTGATTCCCACAACTCTAATTATAAACAGTTGTTCACCTCAAGAGAAACTCTAGTCTACTCTTCCATTGGTGTCCACACATACCTTCTGTTCATTGACAGGAATCAAACACATGCATTAGAAGAGATGTCCTGTCATTGTTTAAATGTAATATAATGTCAAAAGAGAAAGAAAGACAGCAAATTTTCAGTGTGAGATTAAATATAAAAGTCGTTGTTTATCAAACTGAGCATATATCCAATCTGTTCCACCTGGTGAGAAATAGAGGAACAGCTCTGAAAGGACTGTGACACAATACAGAGTTGCAAGTTTTGAACTTAACAGCATATGCTATAGTATGTAGTAAGATAATTTAAAGTATTGAATGTTTAAGGTGCACTCAATCCTCTTGTAGGTTTATTTCTACCTGCAAGACACATATTTATAGGTTTTTCTCTGTTTGCAGATTGCTGTGCAATTTTCTATTTGACATGTGTGAGTTAGGAAAACAAGGACCAAGGATAATATCTTCTGCATATACCTTCATATTGTTTTTGCCAGCTTTAACCTTTCCCTGCCCCAAATAGTAAGATGTGCTACCATCATCCATTCTCCATTTTTAAGTCCACTTGCACAAAATGCGGTTGTCCAGCTGACAGAGAAGACAAAAGGACTGAATCAAGGCTCTCCTTCCATTAATTTATACTATGAGTCCTGTGATACCATTTCCTAACATATGATATACCAACAATCTTCCTGTCTCTTTCCTCCTGCAACCATTTTGCAAAATATAGAACCCGATTACTTTGGAGCACTTATGAAAGGGTTTCAAATAGCTGAGGAAAATTACACCCTAGAGAATGATCCTCATCCAGATGGGATCCATCAGATTTGAATGACCTCTTTTCAAGTATGAGCCCCATTATCATTAGCAGAATCTACCTCCCAGACTTTTGCATTGTTTTTAATAGAAAGTAGAGAAGGAGCTTAGTATCTAAAATTAAATTAATCAGGAAATAGAATCTATGTTTTCTGCTTTCTAAGTGGCTGAACAACATGTAAGGAACTTTCTCTAGAATATAATTTGATTAGTTTAAGATTCAAATTCAAAACCAGCCACAGGCTAAATTAATTTGAGTCTGTCCATTCAAAATGTTGGTTATCATCCTACACTCTGACTGGACAATGTTTGTTAAGCTATTTTCTGCCTATATTTGAATAAAAAATTATTTCATATGATCAACCTGCACCTGTCCAAATAAATAAATCAAAAACAAATGAAACATTCCAACATTTCATTGTTTATAGTGGCAGAAACTCAAATGAGCCCCATTCATGCGCTATTGTCCAAGTCAAATGTAATTTGAACCCAACTGTATGGAGTTGAGTTTCTATTGTACCCAATATGTGGTTCTTTCCTAACAGACTCGTAGGAAGGTTGCTAATTATTAATAGCATGTAAACAGTTACCAATGGTTCTTATGCTGCTTTACATACTTTACAGAACATTAATTCTAACCAGTTTCTAACCAACTGTATCGAGCTGTATGTAATATCCCTATCTTATCTTTAAGACAAAAATATTAATTGCTGAAACTGATCAAGACTCATGCTTTTAAAAGCCAAGTAGCCATAATTACTTCTTAAACTGTTCCATTCCACGTATCCTGGCTCTCCTATCACCACAGATAACTGAAAAGAATTAAGGGTATCAGTGGTCAACATTACTGCCAAAAAAGAAAATTTGTGAAATACAAAGCTCTCTCAAACCCTTGGCACTCTACATTTCAATAAGCATATATATTTGCATTATTATAAAATAGACCATTCTCCATTATCTAATAAGGAATAATCAAAGTACCTCTCAATGAAGTGGGAGAATAATTGATTGGTGGGAGAGCTTTCTAAAAACTGATGACAGGAAGAAGAAAGAACTATATTATTACATTGGAGAAGGATTTAAAAATGATTCTTCAAGTAGAACATCCCTTCTGTGATGTTTTATAAAGACCAATATGGCAAAAGTATTTTATATTCATTTTCATCTGTTTAGAATAGCATTTCTGATACTGCAACGAAGTTGTATAACACACATTTGATTTGGTAAAACTTTAATCACAAAGTAATCACACTCTAGTTCTGTGATCAGTGATCAGGTTCTGTGATGTTGCAATGCTGAGCTACTGCGTATAGTATGTGTAAATTAATAAAGCTGTATTCCAGGAGAGGCAGAATGTGAGACAACTTCGTTTCATGTTACACAGAAGACAGATTACTTACATAAGCACAAATTGTGCAAGAAAGCTGTATCAGGTCACATGAGATGTCCATCTTACCTAGTATCCTTCCTCTACAGCGAAAGGAAAATTTAAGAACAGAGGAAGCACACAGCAATGCTTTTCCAGAATACTCTTCCAACCTTTTGATGAAAGGCAGCTGAAGGGTGTCAAAAGACAAGCCGTCAAAAAGGCATCCAAATTAAATAGTCTTCCTTCATTCCCTTCCCCCCTCCAAAAAAAAAAAAAAAAAAAAAAAAGAATAAACAGCCATTTCTGTGCTATTTGAATGTGCAATAGTGTGTTACAAGTTCTGCTCATCTTATCTGGAAGACTGTCTTGATAAGTGCATTGAAAACTTAGTCAGAATTAACACAGTATCTTACCAGCTTGACAGTCTGCACAAGGAGAACTCTGTCCCACTTGATTCAAGGGATTCCAGGACAATCATGCACTGCAAAGAGCTCCCTGTGACACAAGTGTTGACAGTGGATGCAAATTCAGCAGATGTGACTCCTACCAGCAGAGAGCTGTTTATGATGCCACCCATACTTCATCTCCACATTCTTTGTCCTCCTTCCATCCTTGAAATTATTTTCCTAACTATCTTCCTGCACCCGCTCATTGCCATAATTACAGACAGGAGCCTGTTCACACTGTCTGCTATGGATAAGTTGGACTTATCTGCAGCCTGTAATCAAAATACCATTCCTTCTCCCACCTACACTCTCTCTGTCTCTGGCCAAAAGGTTTTAAGAATCACGGCACCAGGGATATCACTGTCCTCTGTTTTCCTCCACTACCTTAGGCAATATAATTTCTGAACACCATGGTAAATTGTCACCAGGATACCCATGCAAAGGGTAACTTTTGCTACATGTGACAGATCCTGCATATGCTCTGAAACGAGTCACCTGGGAGTTTCCCTCTACTCTTCATTTGGGGCAGCCTGAACGCCTTCCTCCCTCTTTTACCTGGACAACCCCCACCTCCTGCAACACAACCAAACCAACCTCCTGCTCAGTTTGGCTCTGATCTCTGCTGTTGTGTACAGCCCTGCTGGGACTCACAACAATTTCTGTGTAGCTTTTTCAAATGGAGGGGATAAGTACTTAAACACAATTTCTAGAGAGACATGTAGGCATTTCCTCCAGGATCAGCTCCAAAGACCCTCCCAAAGAATGGGATCTGTTTAAAAATAATTGAAGTGAAGTAGAACTGCGGTGGCCCAGTCATCAGAAGACCTGCAACTTTTCAACACTACTGAGTTTCACGATTAGGAGCAGAAAAGGATAGCGGTGTAGCAACCATGCAGCTAAAGTTAACCTAGGTACAGTGCCACCCTAAGGGCTGACAGGGCAGAAGCCTCTCAAATCATTAATGAAATGGACATGGTGATTGTGAAACAATTATTCACTGCTTCTCATAATATAGAAGGACTACCTTGTAGCTGGCTATGTGAGAAGAAAAACTAAAGCCTATCTGGGCCCTGAACCGTCTCCTTTCAAGGCACCAGTGCCTAAGTCCAGCAGCAATGCAGAGAAGTTTGCCTTGCTTGCTCTATGTGTAAAAGAAGTAATAGCTTCTGAAACACCTATGTGCAAGCTGTATTACATGTAAGTTTTATAATTGAGTAATTAAAGGTTTATAATTCTTAGATTTCATTACAAGTTTTATTCTGAAGAGCAAACTGAAAACATTTTAGTGTAACAGGTGCAAAAACACTCACAAAATTGCTTTAAATGCTTCCTTTAACTCTACATAATAATTGTTACACAACATTATGCAAGGGTGTCTAAAATAAATCCTCAACACAAATGTTTGCAGTCACAGATTTCCTGTAGTTACTCTGTCAGGGGTTCAGACCATTCAACAAATCAAAATTTACATTGAATTTGCACTGATTTAAATGGCAGCCAAACTCCTTGTAATGAACTCTGTGCAGACAATATGTGACTGAAGCAGAAACAGTACTTAACCAAAATCTACTTAAAATTTCTATTTTATTTGCCTTGGTTAAGTATTTCATGATTTTTAAAGCTACTGAATAGAAGACACTGGCCAATGTCATCTCCCATATTTATGCACAGAAAAATTCTGCTTGGACAGACTTGCCAAGAATTGTAAAGATAAACCAAAATCACTTTTGTAAAAGCAGTTAATACCTTGCATAATATTTTTTTAAGGAGACTGGTAACAGGTTAAGCAGGCAGATCACTCAAAATGTTGGTGACAAATGTCCAAAATAAGCAAACTAACTTCATATATGCCACTAAAAGAGAGGGGAGAAAAAAAAAATCTGTCCATGACAATGATTAACTTCTTACTGTTTACATTACAGCAGAGACAACACGATGTTTGGCAACCCATTGTGATAGGCCCTGAATATATGTAGTGGGAACAGTTCCTGTTCAATGATCTTACAGTTCAGTTAGAGCCCAGACAAAAGTTGGTGTAAACAAGCAGAGGCAGTTAAGGAAAAAGACAAATGCATTATGGTATAGATAAGCTACATGCACAAGTTATGAGGGTTAAAATGGCAAACAACAGTCATGATCCTCTTGCCTCTACCAGTTGGACTGGGTTTAAAGCAGTTATCCAAGAAGAAAATGGTCCACGTTTGTGAAAAAACTCAAGGAGTTGAAGCAATTACAACACAAAAATAACTCTGTCCTCATTGCTCTGTTTAATCTGTTTTCAGGCTGTTAAGACACAAAAGCAGTTAGTGTCCTTAATGAAAATGGATTATGACAATCATTCATGAATAAATAAATAAAATTATAGGTAAAGAAAAACACATAAGATAATTAATTGGCAAATAACGGTCTTAAACCAGACTCAGCAAAGGCAAGAAAGTGTGCAGTGCCTGTTTAATGATTTACATGTAAAAAAGCAGTAAAATGCCCTACAGGAATAATCAGATTTCCCTTTCTTCTGTTCTTAATTTTTTTTAAGGTTTCAGGATAATTTTCTTTAAAAGCACGTTTGAAACTTATTTTTCTATTGCACTCAACTAATCTTCTCTAATTTACCTGCACAGTTTAATATCAATATACCCAGCAATGCCTCTATTTCGAAATTCACCACGTGTTCCTGTTGAGGTAACTACTTGTTCCCCAGAACTGCATGGCAAGAGAACACCAAATTTGTCAAGTTATTAGATGGCTTTTTATCAGGTTAATCCAGGTGAGCAGCACGCCTAGAGAATTAAGTAACTGACTCGTGAAGACAGACAAAAGTCTGCACCAACACAGCCAGATCCTGCAGCCTCCTGCCACCTTTATTTCCTTAAGTGGTTTTAGCTTAATGTTTTTCAGTCATACTCACCTTTTTATGACCGATAAAAGCTTCAAGAAGTAAATTCACAATAAAAGCAACTCACTAATTCATTACTTTCTGGTTTATAAAATATATGCTTCTACAATGGGAAAATATGCCCTGAAGACATGCATTAGCTACTGCCTCTGCTTGAGTCACAGTTGTTGGGCTATAAGGGGGGATTTCCCCTGGGTTAAACCCAGCAGGACAGGAGCTGCTGGGTGCCAAAATTTAGTCTGTCACCCCTCTGCAGATGAACCTTTCCCTTCCTTTCTCCACTCACTAGAGCAGAAGTGCTCTTATCAGCTGAGATTTCTTTATTACATTTCTTTTTTTCAGCTTAATGGAATCTGATGTCACATCTGTAGCAGTTTTCAGTTGAAACATGAGAATTTATAATCTAACATAAAACATTTCTTGCCAGCTGAATTATTAATGCTATAACTCTTTGTTATATATAATCAATACATAATGTTCCCAGTGCCCACAATGATGCGCCCACAGAACTTGTACTTCCAGGCCAAACTTAAGACTTAATTTTATGCCTCTCACCTTAATTGTCACACAATTAGTGACCAAATTACCTTGTGCTGTCTGAATATTTTTCATAGTATTCTCAGCACTATGTTACATACAAAAATGATGTAAATTAATAAAAAAACCCCACCAGATTTAACCCAAAAAAATCCATATTTTTTTTAAGAACTAAAGCATTAGTAGTCAGCATGATACTGTGAAATCTGTCTGATGAACAGAAATCAGACAGAAAAAGATAGTTAAAGCAAGTTTGGACTTGTGACATTTTCCAAATAAGAATAAAATAAAATAAAATAAAATAAAATAAAATAAAATAAAATAAAATAAAATAAAATAAAATAAAATAAAATAAAATAAAATAAAATAAAATAAAATAATCTGTTCCATACATTTTAAAAGTTTCATTGCTTCCCGTTGAATATTTTTATTGGATTAATTAGTTAGTAGGGTGGTTTGTGTTTATAGAAGCTAGGGAGCTGCCATGCTGTATCTAAAAATCTTTCATCCTCAAAGAAACAGGGCAAAGGAACAGTCAAAAATTCAAGGGCAATTAATATTCAACTTTTTCATCTCAAAGAAAAGCCCTGTCCTGAACAGATTATTTGCATATGAAATGTGTGAAATAACAACTTATCACAGCTTTTTTGTCTGCTTTAAAGGCTTGATATGTGATAAGTCAGAGAAAGCTGTCTTCTTCCTTTATAATTACAGATTTCATAGAAAGTATTACATATCTTTCAAAATGAAAGGAAGCACTTTCAGCCTGGCATAAACTATGCAACTCAATTAAAAAAATACATAAAATCAATATAACCATTCTCATTTTCATTAGTTAAGTGCTTGGCCCCCTTATTTTTTTCCTTTTTATGTATACATCAGCATTACAAAACTCTTGTGCTTGGATATCATATTACACAACTACTAATTTAAATGCAAAGTGTTACTATTAAACTCACTCAGTCTTAGGGTGCTGTCCCTTAACAGTGTAAGTCAGTGGAAACCCAGGCTACCTCCTTTTCTCCCCCAGCTGTACAACTCTGCTGTACCCTTACCCCATCGGTGTAACCAGGCAGCAATCCAGTCCTGGGAACTGATCTGATAAAAACCCAAAGGTGCTCTACTATAAAACCTGAGAAAAATCTTGATTTTTACTATCTAACATGAATGCAATGCCATTACATACATACCAAGTTTTCAGCAACAACTATTAAACAGAACAGCCTTGGTTTACTCAAAATTAGGATAGAGATGTATCTGATAAGGAGTGTTCGTTCTAGAGAAAGACACATGCACATAAAAAAGCCTAAATTACAATTCCAGTCCACACCCACTAATCCATTCCATCAGACTGCACACGCTGGAGTAAATGAAGCCTCATCTTCAAAAGCAATTTGCAGAATTACTTGCTGATGTTGAAGAACTACTTCAAAAGGGTTTAAGTGTTATGGAATTCTACTGTTTTTTAAACAAGCCACTGTTTAAACTCATGAGGAAGGGGGGGAGTGTTTGTTTTTTAAACAAAGCTTGTAAGAGTTCATTGCTAAACTATCCAGAATGTTTATTTTAAAAGCATCATGATTACAAATAATGGCGTTTTTCAGTTTTTTATTTAGTTAAATGCTTCAGTTAGAAACTTCTTACTGCCTTTGTGGAAACTGCATCCTAAAATACGAAGTCATAATTTCTCAACAATATGAACAATGAATGTCCCATCTGAAGCACAAACACTGCTGCTGCTAACTGGCTTTAACTGACAATATTAACAATTTCATAAGTAAGATTAAGCTAGCAAAAGTTCATGGGGACAAATCATCCTGTTAACACTAAAGAACAATGTGCCAGCCCCAGCTGACACAGCAGTTCCAGGCACAGTAGGGTGAAGTTGCTGTGTTCTCCACTATGCTCATTTTATGCTTCAGGATCTTATTCAAGAGACAGAGGTGCTCAGCTCTATGTGACAGCAAAGTCTTTGAGGCATGAACTTGACTTCTTATCTGAAATTAGCTGGAAGACATAATGGTACTTCTTGAAGAGAGCATAATGTTTACTGGTAGAGACCACACCAGGGATACCTCAAGAGACATAAAACCTAAGGTCATAGACTGTAATTTTTACAACCCATATCAATTTTCTCTTCAAAGTGAGGGTTCTTCTGGTAGGAGTCTGTAATGAAACTGCAAACAGATGGTTATGGCAATAGAGTTTACTGTTCAAAGGTGTGTTTTTTTCACACTTTAGGAGGTAAAATAAACAATAGAGAACGCATTAATTTATTCAACTGTTAATGCAATACTGGGCCAAGCCACTTTGTTCATTTTATGTACATCAACTGCCAGAACAATTACAACTAAGATACTTGATGTGTAAGTAAACTTTCTGGTATAATCCTCTGGAAGTTTACTTTTCAGGTCAGTTCGGTTTTTGTGTGTACTTTTCAACAATAGAGTTGTTGCAGTTTAGCTTGGCATTCAACTATCAGTATGATCACTTACCTTGAATGAAATTTATCAAACATGAGAATTAAGCATGTATAAGCACAGTAAATGAAGTCAAATCTCCTTTCTCTCCTTGTTTTTCTGGTTTCAATATACATTATTATTAAGAGTGATTGCATAGACATATCAAACAAGTTTTATTCCAAGGCAAATATATAACAGCCTCCTGAAATATATATTGCAACGAATACGGATATGGTGCTTGTGTTAAGAAACACAATATGCACAAAGGTCAAATTTATGACTTTTCTCATATCATTTTACTGCCAGGTCAGCATATAATTTAAGGTTATAAGCTGTGATGCAGATGGGACTTTCCTAGAACTAAGTTAACTCCAATTATAAAGAAAGAAACCAATTGCTAGTAGGTAAGAGTTCTCAGACTCTAGTGTATTGCACGTAAATGACAAAATTTAAAGCAAGTATTCAACTATTCTGTTTTACTTAAATTCCTGTCATATCATTAAATTTTGCCGCATGTATTTTCCCATTTTCAATAACTTTGGTTTCCCTTTGAAGCCTGTTACACACTTTCTCCTTTTGCAGGGATAAAAGGAACTTACACTTTGCATATTTACAAAATTACTAACGCTTTTTTCCACAAAAATTATTGGGAAACATGAAATCTGAAACTATGTTAGGATATAGTTAAGGAATATATTTCTAATACTGAAAGATGATTAAACAGGGATGATGTAGTTTGCAAAGTGTGTTTTCAGCTGATGTGGCAGCAAAGTACTTCTCTGTAAATAAGTACTGTACTTTCAAACCGGTGGATTACACATGTCACACAGGCACTTATATCCATACTTGCGGAAAACCTGCACAGGAAAGGCCATATTCGTCACCTTTTCTCTATATTTTTCTGTTATTGTTAAAGAAAAAAAAAATATCATACAATTTGCAATAGGGATTTATCTGCAAAATTACTATCACAGGGACAAAACTTCAGGAAATTTAAACTACTAAGATTTCTTTTGCTATACTTTCTGCTTAATCTGACCTAAATCAGCACTTCTGTGAAAACACTATCACCCTCCCTTTCCCTGCTTCCTGCAAGGTCTCCTGTGTGCGAAAAGCACCAACATTTCCACAACCACACACTGAGCAACACTAAAAGTGTCACTTGGTTAAAGCAACTCACTACAAAAAGCTTCTCTATCACTAGTCATGTTGCCGCTGCATAAAGTTATGTGCCACACAAGACTGGCATGTCTCATATTCTACAATTCTGATCTGCCAAATAATTAAGGACGTAGTAGACTTGATGATGTTCAATAGGATTAATATACATTACCTTTTAAGAGGATCAGAAGCTACAAGCAATTGAAACAACTGTCCTGGGTAAGCAGTGATCAGAATAATTTTATCTTCTGAATTCTGTATCAGGACAGGCAAAAGTGATACTAACATTAAAACACACATAACATACTAACATTAAAAGCACATCCCTCTGAAAAAAAGAGCATGGATCATTTTTGTTTAGTTTATTGTACATTACACATCCCCTGAATACTAAGGGGAATAAAAAAAAATAATTCCCTGAACAACCTAACAAGCTGAGAAACATAGAACCAGGAGGAACACCTGCCAGCCGCAGCTCAGAGAATAAAAGCCAGGGAAACACCTCAACCAGAAAGCTGCTGAGACCTCCTAGGTGTTCTGTGTTTCATTTAATTTCTGAAGTTTTCCTTATTTGTATAAATCACTACATATTCATTGAGTTAGCAACAAACAAACATGGCCTTTGTAGTTCAGTAATAAACGAAACAGGGAACATGAAACATGAGTTCATATCCCTGCTCCACTTTACAATCATTCATGAACAACTCTAAAACACAGGATTTATGAAAGCACTTTGTAGCATCAGATAACCTTCACTTTTAAGGCTCTCAGTGGAAAGATGGAAGATCTGAATTTAGGTCTTTACTCTGAACTGCTGTCGTTTCAGGCACATGCCAGACCATCTAAACACCTTTCTTGACTAACGTCATATTCTGTGGTGAGATCTAAACTGCAATATTTGTCCTAAGATTAGGAAACTATTTCTGCTCTGCTACTTAATGAAGCCTTAGTGAAGTTCAGTGACGATAAGTCACTAAAGACAACATTTTCCAAACTGCTACATTTTGCTGAGATATAGCTAACAATAAGAGAAATAATCTTTAGTTTAAAATTTTTTAAAAGAGACAAAAAGAATGAAAAACATCTCCAGGATATCTGTTTTAATCTTTTCTGATCCACTGGCAGGTGCTTCTTTTGACCAGAGTTACTGAGATAAAGGGTCTGACTGTGAAGTTTCAGTCTGGTTACATTTAATGACAGGCATGGGAAATAATTCTTCACTCATCATAACATACCTAAATCAATTACGTCTGTAGTAGCTGTTCCAAGACAGCGATTCAATATAAAGTACCCATGGCGAGACTGAGACCCCACAGTAGATGAGAAATCTCACTTTACATTCTTGAACACTTTCATGTACTCTTCCTGTCCGCTCACTAGTCAAAATATCCTTTCAGTCCCTTAGGAAGAGGACTCTCCAAACAATACATACTGGACAAAGACAGCGTTGGTCCCAATCACATTCCCACAAGTCATGATTCCCCTGACCATTTATTGGCATCGCACCCTGCTGAAGACAATCTTGTGTCTTTCCCTCAGAGTGACATCCACCTCACTGACTCCAACAGGAGTTAGGACTCTCACCTCATCTCTGCAGGCACACGAGGTAGAGAAGCAAACGTAAGTATAGCAAGCAGAAGGAGAAAATGAATCTTAAAATCATCAGTTCCAAGGCAAGCACTCCGCCTACAAGCGTAATTTCTTCTTTCCTTCCATAGGTCATGACCCTCACCCATAAGAGGAAGGAAAGAAACTGTCCTTTCATCATTAATTTCACTATGCCATTCAGGAGAGCAGCACTGGCAACACCATAAAACCGCAGTTTAAGTTGCCACTGGTATTTCAGCCAAATGCTAATCACCACCATCAATGGTCTAATATTTCTCATTACCTCTTTAGTTATTCTAACAAATTCCACTGCAACTTATACAGGGTCTGATGACAATCTTCTCTGGTTGACAAAGAGCCAGCATGAAAAAACCCTATCCCTTTTCTACAACAGTACCTGATCATTCCATTTTAGATAGATAATAAAGCTGCACTAAAAACTACACAGTTGATGAATGCTGTTTTAATTTCAGGAACAAAAACTACCAGCTATGTCACCTGAAGCAGAACACTGATAAGAAAGCCTGTGTATAGACAGCTGTATCATTAGAATTGGTTCAAAAAAACCCGAGACAGAAAACAATCCATCATGCGTAACTTCAAAGTTACTTGGTTTTGCAAATGCATCTGTAAAGCAATAGCAGGGATCACGTAAATATGATTTTTAAAGTAATTGACAAATCTGTCTATATATTTATAACTTATGAAGGCCAAAATCTTTCTGATGCATATATCAAATCAATGCCAGAAGAACACAGCTCAATGAAATGTACACCTTGCATCAGACACCAGTCTTGCACACACCAACAAAGAACCAGAATTAAGAAGACTGGCCAAGGTTAAGAAGCAGCACTTACGAGATCCTAAGTTTTATCAAAGTTGGGACCAAAGCCAAGTGCAGCACCACGGTGTCTCCATGGTGAAGCAGGAGCAAGGAAAGATGCCTCCCATACAACGAGTCTCAGAGGAAATCAAGCTTACTGCTTATTGCAAGTGTTTTCATAAACAATATCTTGGGATTTTTAGCACATCTTCTCAGCAGTTCTAAATACTTTGAGCATTTGAAATGTATTTATTGCTGTTTCTGATGGCTCGTTCAACAGAATACCAAAGCACCTTAAGCGCTGAGACAGTCCTGAGCATGCAAAGGCATATACAGAAAAGCTTAAAATTTTGCACAAAGAATTAAGTTCACAAATTCACTCCACAGATTCAGCAAGGCTAGTCTGAAGAATTAACTTCCACAAGTAGTACAATTACATGCCATCCGTTGAAAGAGTAAGATATACTTCTCTGACAAAAAAAAATAAAAAGGTATACAAAACACAGCCCTGCAGAAAGCTGTTTCTTTTCTCTTTCATCCACTCCCCAAGGCACAACTGTTAGGTGTGGTTTGTCATCCCACTTAACACAGCACCGCAAGGCATGCCACTGTTCTCTCATAAGGGCTGCAGAAGAATGCACAGACAGAGGGGAGGGAAGACACAATGCCAACTGGCATTCATCTGCTTTTTTGATAAATACTTCAAAAGCATATATTCCAACAGTTTTTCCGTTTAGTGAAATAGCTTCCCTGACTTGCTTTTTTTTCAGCCCCTGGGTGTGATTAAACCTGTACTTTCCCACTCCCCTAACATAATTCTTATACTTAAATCTTGACATTTATATTATTACCTTTACAAATTAATCTTTCTCTATGGAGTGTAGCTTACTGCTCTAGGGAACCTCATATGTTCCCATGAGTCTTATGAGAACTCTGCCAAGAGGTTTTAACTCCTAGATAGATCAAAGGGAAGGTAACTAGATAAAAAAAAAAAAAAAAACAGGGTTCTCCAAACTGACATGTCAACCATCTTTCCTGAACAAGAAAAAACAATGGTTTACAGAAACAATCAGGGACACAATCAGGTTTCAAGTTTGGATGAACAATCCCCTAAGGTACTACAGTAGTCATTTCTGTACTAATGATTACTGACTGGTTTCACTGAATTGGAGGCCAATAATCTCATGTTATTCTTTAACCTATCTGAGCAGTACAAATCAATTCAGTAACAGATCATATTTTAGGCTAACTGCAGTGTTACGGCAACGTAACTCTAAGGAGCAACACAAGCTGCCTACCTAGGTCCAATACTTTCAAGTGTTGGAAAAGTTACATAGTTGAAAGCAGAGTGCTAAGTGCAGACTTACATATGAAGTTCTAAAATAGATTTGCCAGAATATGATAGCCAACTTTTTGTCTAATCCTGCTGCTTCATAAACTCAACAAGCATAAGTGGCCAAATAATAGCAAAGGTATGTCTTAAAGACAAAACAAAACTGAGTGAAGCCAACACTGATGGTTTATTTCAGCAGTTCTGAGAATACATACAAGAGCTATATATGTTTATATGGTAAAGAAATAATTTCATTATTTATGATTTATACTCAATATCTGATGACAAATATAACTGAAAATAATCCCCAAAATATTAATACAAAGTTATCAAATTCTGGGTAGCTGATTTCATAGTCAATATTCCTATTGGTAATTTAAATGATCTTACATGTCGTGAAAATCACTCAAATAATTTTATGCTTTTTCACGATATATATACCTTTTCTAAGCATGTCATGTGCAGAAAATCCAGTAATTACAGCCATTATATATTAGGCTCTTGGGAAAACAATTTTCTACATCAAGAATCAGATCTAGAGTCAGAATTATGCATAGATGTAGCTGTTTAACCCCAGAAAGAATTTCTTAATTAAAACTGAAACTACAACACTGAACATTTCTGAAATGTTAGATGGACAGTGAATAATGCACAGTGTGCTTTATCAGCTTGCTGAGGAATTCTTCTAGTGTTTTAAAACAACTGTTTGTATTTGCTTTCGAAATATGCACCTTGATCACACGCAGCATGACGTATCAGAACATGCATTTGGCTTAAAAGAACGAAGCTCAAAGTCTCAGTGGAAATGTTTATATGCATGCTTTTTAATCACTATTTTTTCAATTAGATCTAATATATAACTCTATAAAATACACTATTTACTGTCTGGGAGGACTGTGGAGGGAAAAGAAGGTGAAGAGATGAGAGTGAAGTAAGAGGACCAGGTTCCAGAAGAAACATTAAAGCAATTGTTAGATGATACATAAAGGTACTTTGCACACACTGAACACATGGAACATATCTTATACACTGCAACACAAAATTAAAAAAACTATTTCAGAAATACGTATGAATTTGAAGAAATAGATAATAAAAAATAGCACAAGAAGGCATCTCTAAGTACAAGGGAAAGAAAATTAAAACACACAGTGACCAATACCTACATTTTTATGCTTGTGTACTTTGCCCTCTGTATATTAGGAAAAAAACCTAAGTAATCTTGCAAACACACAGAGGGTCACAAAAGCTATGAAAGAGATAGTTCACACAAGTTCCTGAGTATTTGACAAGCCATTAAACTTTCACCTTTAGGTAGTTATGACGATCTGATGTCTCTTTTATGATATCACCCATTTTTTTAATTAAAATCCACAATGTGTTTAACAAGCAATTCTTCCATCAATCTTTGATGTGTTTTACTTATAAAGCAATGACAGTTTTCAGTTTAGTCTCCTCAATGTTCCAGAGAAACCATTTTCCACTCAGTTGCTTTGAAAGCCATTAAAACAACTTGATGAAGAACAGCAGCAGGGGGCTAATAGAAGCCAAGGCTTAGTAGCAATCTTTAGATTTTTCTCCTAAGACTTTCTCACAGACCATCCTCACAAAGATCCAGGGCTTTTCATCCTCTCTTTTCTCCCCACCCCCCCCAAAATCAGCTCAAAGTGATAGATGCAACTAGCTCCACGTTTTGCTATTTTTTAAATTTCACTTTTACGTGTTAGTTTTGATAGACACAACTGAAATCTTATTCCCATAGTGGTGGTGCTCTCACATCTTTATGTTGGGAAAAAATAATACACAACAATTCAAGAAGTAACTTGGAAACATCTTCTAACCTGTCATCTGTTCTGAAGAGAGCACTGGTACAGAAAATTTACCTGTGGTTTAAAAGTCATATGCAACTGGCATTCAATTAATTGAATTAATTAGTAATTAACTGATTAGTGATTTATATGTTGTTCTGTGTTTTACTGCAGTATTTCTGAAGCCTTCATAACGTCAGTGACCCTGCAGCATTTTAAAACTCAGGACACAAATGAAAGAACTACACAAGCCAAGTGCAAATAATCTTCAATCTCTCTTTAAAAATGGGAATTGCCTGTAAAAATATTGTAAACTCTGTGGTTATAGCTTCCTGCAGATGTAGAAACTAAAGTTTTATTGAAAACAGAACTATTAGGATAGTACCTACACTGATGAGAACCAGTAAAGCATCTGTTTTGTTGTGCTTACCACCATTTTATTTCTTCGATATGATAGCCACTTGAAGTACAATCTTTGTTGATCATTCATTTTGGGGAACTTTTGGAACTCCAGTGCTCTGCACTCTATGGACTCTTAAGTTACTGTATTCAAGAGATGCTGCTGTGGTCAAAATACCACACATAGCATTTCTGCGATATGAAGTTAGGACGACGGGACATACTTCTTCATACTCGATTCCAGTTACAATCCCTTGTTCTTTTAAAAACTAGAGCTACGATTACAGTACACATGGCTAAGGAGTAAAGAGACACTAAAGGAGGCCAGATATGTGTCTCCTCATTTTGAGGACAGGGGCAGCACATCTGAGAGATTTGAGGTCAGGAAAGACAGATGGTGAGCATTCCCATTACAGCTAAGTCACCTCTTGTCCTTACACCACTGAGCTTTATGTTTTCCAGTTGGTGAGTCTCAGGGTTTCTGTTTCTACTTTATTTTAGCAAGCTCATATTTGTAAAACAAACTGGGAGAATACATTGTGAAATAAACTTCTAGGCTGTGAGAATAAATCTTATAGATACTGTCTCAGAGCAAAGTCAACAATCATACTTCCTGCATCTCCTCCTTCTGCTAAAGCAAAACACTATTAAAGAGATCTGTTCTTTTAATGTGATTTTCTTTAAAAATAAAAGAAAAAATCCCAAAACACAGAATTTCCAAGTTAGTGAATTGACATACAAACCTATCAGTAAACACACTGAAAGTTTCTGTTCACTTTCTGAGATAATTGTATTATAAATATAGGAAAAGGATCCATGAAGAATATAAAATAAAAAAGTTTGAGAAGTACAGAAACAATATCCTAAGGAACAGTTATATATAATTTTTTAGAAGCATATAATCACTCTACAGAATTGAGAAGATGTAAGGCTGGAAGGACCTCACAAGATCACTCAGTACAACTCTTTTAACAGTGGCAGGACATATGTTATGTGAGTGCTATGTAATTCATGCCAGATAGGGAATATGCGTCTGAGCATTATTCCGTCGCAGCCTCCATTCAGGCTGTTCCAGCATTCAAACTATTCTACCATTTGTGCAGTTTTAGGTTTAAAATAAATACTTGCAAAACTATGTATGAAATAGCACTGTAAGATTGTTATGCCAGAAGTACAGAACCTAGACTGTGTAATGCAAGCTCCTGTGGAGCTTAATTTTAATTAAAATTATCGCTAGCATTGCTTAGTTTTCAAGTGTTAGTGCTTACTTCCCCAGGAGGATAAACTTCTTTTTTTCCCCCTACATCTTTTATTTTCAGAGAAAGAACATCTCTCACCTTTAGGAGTTTAGCCTCATTTCCCTATAATGTATTCATCACCGCTCAGCACATCTGTCCCAGCAAATCCCATTTCCTGTCCTATTCATGAGGTTCAGCAACCTGGAGCTTTAGTGATTGCCGCCACACTTTTCCCATGGCCTTCTCACCTCTCAACCCCCCCATGCACCCCGCTCCCATTGTTTATCATCTGTTCTACCCTGCTGCAAACTGCTGTCAGATGTTCACTTATCCCTAATCTTACTCACTGCCTTTGATATTCTTTCTAATCCAACAACCTGTCAACTGAGGCATCAGCCCATGTCCAGACCAGCTGCTCCGTCACAGGCCGTAAGATTCCCTCTCAGCTCCAAGAGGTATTTAAAGGATTTTGACACAGCGACCGCGACGTGAAACAAATAATTAATGCTGTTTTCATCAGTGATCAGGGCTTCAGTGTGACATGAGCTGACCACTAAGAAAAACTGAGCTTTACTTTGTTTAAACTTCAGTGTTATTTCATTAACAAGATTTTGATCAGTGTCTGAAGGACAGTACCAAAAAGCTAAATTCTTTAACCCGTTTTAGTTAAAAATTATGTAGAATAATAAATCTGAATGCGGGTCAGAGGGACAGTTAACTTTATATGCCTGCTGTGTAAAACATGCTTATGTATGCAGCATCGACTTGTGTAGTTTTCAAAGCATGGGAGCTGACCTTTTATGAGTTATTGCTGCAAATGCAAATGTATTTTCAATAGAGCAGCAACTGAGTTAAAATTGTCATTCAAAATAACTTTGTGTTTTCAAGAATATAATAAATTATAACTTCATCCCATATATGCTATCAAAACCAGACATTTTAAAGAATATTTTCATTCACAGAAAATGCCTAATTTCCATAATATTCAGATTTGTTATAAAATTAAATTTTTACAATGTTCATCTGCTTTAACACATAACGAATACACATAATGTCATAGCTAACAGACTTTTTATACTGAGGAAAATAAGTTTTGCTATTTAAGCAAACATATGTATTTTGATCCAGACTAAAAAATAAATAGAGAATTTAGTTGTCGAAGAGCTTGAATAGCATTTTATTTCTCAGATCTAAATGCCATATCAAACAAGTCAAAAAAGCCTACTTTACACCCTAGAGTAGTCATATCTCAAACATAAAAAATATAATAAAATCTCAGTGATGGATTTTATAACATGGTTCATTCACTTAGAACTAAACCACTTTCATTTTAAGGACTTGCCTATACCAGGACATCAAGAAAATGAATCTGAAATAAGTACCTTGATGAACTTGAATTCTGCTAGTTAAACTCCATTAAACCCCTGTGTGGACACAGTCATTCAGTTTAGTTTACTGCTCCCCTAGGGCATGCGCTGGAAATTTAACATGGATTAAGGTAGGGTATGAATTCAAAGTGTAATTGTACTTTGAAAATAGTTTAATGTAAACAGAACCAGACTCTTTGTTGTAGAATGAGACATGGAGTTAATCAGTAAAGTCCTGTGTAGACAAGCCCTTGCAGATGAGGCTACTGGAGGGGTATTGTCAAAACCAATGGTTTTCAACCTTTTCATCTGCAGACCTAGAAACATCTTCCAGTGAAGTTGCAAAGACCTTGGTTGCACATTAAAATCTCCTGATAATTGATCTGCTTTTCTTTGTTGACTCACGTGGATGACCTACAAGTAGTCCAATAGTCCTCAATGAGCCACGTATCAGAACTTGAAAAACACAGGTTTAAGCTAACCACTTGCCTTCCAATTCTCAGTCTTAACTTCATAGCTGTTGCACAGTAACCCAAGTAGTCTAGCTATTGATGACATTAAATCAGATTTTAATGTTTATTTTTATAAGTGCGGATTACAGCCCTGTGCAAAGATGCTACAAAAGTTGCTCTACAGAACCTTGTCCTTTTCAATAAGTGATATTTGCTGTCCCAGCTTTGTTACATCATGATATGACTGATCTAAAAATGTATTTACTCATGTATTTACTTCAAAGAACTCTAGATTCACCTGTCAAAGCATGCTGTATGAAGAAATTAAGACTAATAGAATTTAATATTCTGTGAAACAAAACCAAGTACTAGTGTTCTTTTCAACTGCTACACTTATTAACTAGTTCTTCTCATTCCTCTTTTTATAATTCATAAATATCTCATACAAAAATAACTTGTACAAATTTCCAGAGTTGAATTCAAGGCATATGGCAGAGCCAGAAGCAGATACACCTAGATTCCTTAATTTCTTTTCTTAAACCTGTTTCTTAATTCCAAATAACATTATTTCTCTCAAAGGAAATTGTTCCCTCTGTATTTAACTCCGTAATGGTGTCATTGCTAAAATTTCACATTTCTTTTCTTGCAACCATATAAAATAATTATAATGCACTTCAACCATAATTCGTGGTTAACAGAGCAGCATTCAGATCAGTCAGAACAAAAATCTGTCTCATCCAGGATCCTACCTCTGACAGAAGCCGAGATGCCTAAGGAAGAATATATTGTTAAAATGCTCTTAGCTTCCTGCAGTTTGCAGCTCCAGAGACTTCCTGAGCTAGAAGCGGTATGTTTGCATGTAAGATTAATACCATATACTGACATAAAAGACTTGACAAGCTGAAGAAAGTGAGACAAATTTTGCAGCATAAAAGTCATCTCCTCTTACTGCACTACTGCTTTAAAAAAAAAATGACTGCAAATAATTGTGTTACTTGGTAGCATATTTCCTACTCCTGGAGCCTTTTGAAGATTCCACAGAAGACTGACTTGTTTGAACAGGTAACTTAAAAACCTGTTTACTCCCTCAATAGCATCATTTTTAACTGTCAAAATAGAAAAGAATGGTTTAGGTTTATTAAAAAGCAATATTTTCGAGACATCTCCAAGACAGTTAAATTCTAAGGCACAGAAACAGAGTGGTTGCTAATGGTCGCAAAAGAAAGCAGCAGCAAATCTAAGACTAGAAAAAGAAACTCCTTCTTCACCAATGAATTGCACGCTACTTCTGAAGTATATTTTCTACCTATTATAAAGTTCATGATGTGTTATAATCTACAGACATACTGAAAATTAGTACAGAATGACTATAAAACTCAAAGAGATTATAACTGAATTCCCTTCATATGGAATGAAAGTACCATGCTCTAAAAATAAATTTAAGGGACCAGTTTTAATGTTTAACTTCAAAATGAATGATTCTAAACACTAAAGCAATAAAGGAAATGTGATGCTCAGGCACTGGACTACTCTGAAGTGTGGAAGGAACATGAAGCTCACAAAAGACCAATTAGTTCCAATACACCACCGCTGACTGTATAGTTCAGTTCATACGCATGGAGTTTATAAGGTTTGTCCTACATCATTGCAACAGATGCCCACTCACCATTCCACAGATTCGAAATACAAACTCACTTAAACACATACTGGGAAAATTACTGTTAGCTGATGTTAGCCTACTAGCAAACTTCTAGAAGTTCCTGGGTAGAACGCACATCTATGTTTATGCAATGCATGGAAACAGTGGCAAGAGTGCCCTTGCCAGCACAGCCTTCAAAAACAAAGTTATGGGAGCCTGGGCTAGATCCATACAGGCTTTGATATGTGAGCTCTGGGCAAAAGTTTCTGTAACAGCTCAAGATATTATTCTGCCAGCCAGGTGTTTACCCTCAGCTGATGTTTTGCCTTCCCTGGAAGGATAATGTCCCCAGCACTAAGGTGACCAAAAAGAATATGCAAAGACACTGCCCTCAGCCCCATGCAAAGCTTAGTACTTTAGCTTAAAGGGCTCATGGAGGTGAGTTTGAACTGGTAGAGCAGAGTAAGAGCTGGAGCAAAACTACTTCCCCTTCTGGTGATAGGAATGGTTGGACTCGATCCGGTGGGTCTCTTCCAACCTGGTTATTCTGTGAGTCTACAATTCTATGATTCTCAGAGGGTAAAAACCGCTAGGACGGGAACAAACAACTGCATGCATTAAATTCTTACATTACTAAAGCAAGATTCACCAGATTTCTGCCTGTCAAATCCCTGTTCAGGTGCTGATTAAGAAGACGATGTTCAATCCAAATTCCCATTTGGATACTTAATGCTACTCAAAATCCTAACAACTTTGCTCAACTGTTAATACTCTGAGGCTACTTCGTGCCTTAGTATCGTCAGAATCATTAAACTTGGTGGTGGGTTTTTTTGTTTGTCTAATATATAGGCCAGTGCCTGGCTAACATGCACAAAAGAAAGCTGAAGATTTGCACACAAATGTGTTTCCCAGCAGTGAGCACCCTCTCCTGTGATGTGGGAAGCAATATTAATTGAAGCAAGATCTTGCAGCCTGACTACCACATCCTAGGGAAATGCCCTAGCCCTTGGGCATTGAGTTAATCTCTCATTAGCCATCCCTCTGGTCTCTTGAATAAATTATTTATGAAAAGCAGAAAAATGTCAAAAGGAAAAAGTGAAAAGAGATTTACCATGGAGTTCTGGCAAAGAAGCCAGTTCTTCAGGAGGTGATATGTGTTGGTTTTGGTTTTCTAAAGCCACTTTAGACAAGAAATCAATTTGCATTTTGGGGATAAGTATGCATTAAAACTAGCTAGATGCTACCCTATATGTGAGATAAATGAATTCTCTTCTGTCAGTATGAAGATGAACAAAAATACAAAAATGACATTCCTACTGTCAAAATGAAAAGGATATTCACCAGGCTATGTGAGGTACCTTGTCGATCTCTCACCCTCAGCCCACTCCACTTAAAATAACATGGCTTACTTGACTGAGGGCCCCACCTGGAAGAAGGGGTTGACAGCTGAAAATCCCAGGCAGAAAGTGAGAAGCTATCTCTATTTTGTTGAACATAGTTTTAAACTGCACCTTACTCCTCCACATTGGTTCTAAACGAGTCTGCCTACAGTTTGCTGAATTCCATGAACCCTTTACTACAATTCCGTTTCTACCTTTGCACTCCACAAGAACAGAACAAATCATTTAAAAAAGTGGTTGGTGCAGTGATTTGTTTACAGAACCAGGCTACACCTCATAACTTGAATGCCTCAAGCCAAACTGCATGTTGCCTCCATCCTGGCGGTTCAAAACCTAGAATACTTTCAGAAGTGCATACACTTTTATGCTTTACAAGAAGCACGCAGCACTCATTACTTTTATTTAAAACAATAAGGGTGGGCAGAGGAAGAGAAGGATGAAAGACCTCGTAAGAAAAGATCTCACGATGTTTTCTATTAGAAGAGCATAAATTGCTGTAACTTCAGGAACTCCTAAGAATTATGACAATCCTCAGTACACACAAATAGCCAGAAGGCAACATTTTTTTCTCATGATCTTTTCAAAGAGTATTTCTTTGTACCCAAATGTAACTGGGCCAATCCAAAGGACAGTTCAAGCTCTTGGAACAAGAGGAACTCAGGGCTTGAGCACAAACCTATAAAGACACTGCAGCAGCTTTGTCTCAAATGATAGTAACCAGCTGACTAGATTTTAAGTACATGCAATGCTGTCCCTGTATGTCCCCACAACTCCTTGTCTGAACATCCAGATACCAAAAGAGAATACTCAGCTGGCCGAAACACTAATCCTGTGTTTGGGCCTGCAGTATAGAACATCTCAAGTGCTTCTGACAAACAGGCAGACAACCATCTGAGTCTCTGGTTCCACTCTTGATCAGCTATGACCACCACCTTCTTCAGCTGCATAACCTGTATGGGCTCACAACAGTATTTGCTTAGATTTCACCCTCCTTCAGGATCCTTTTTCTTATAGCTTGTGGATGGTCTGCAAACTTGCTAGAGCAACTGTGGTTTACAAGTCAGTGGGATGCGGGTTGAATGGATAAAATCAGACCAGCAAGGTAAGCTAGGATATAAATCACCTGTATCTAAATTTATGTTTAACTGCTGAAAATTTAACTGGTTTAGCTATAGTGATGGGATCAAAATTACCTCCACACAAGTAGTCTAATGTTTACAGGAAATGTCTCAATGCTGTAACATACGTGTTCATGAATGCTTAGAAATAATATTAAAATTACGTGTATGCAAAAATTCTTTCAATTTCCTGTTTGTACAGAAAATCAGTAGTTGTAAACAAGCAAACTAATAAAATAAAAATACTCTCATTCTGTACACATCTTTGGACAGAGAAGTTTTATTGAAATATCAATGCCTACTTCAGGAACGTATCTGTTTGAAAATATAGAATTGTAGAATCATAGAATCACCAAGTTGGAAGAGACCCACCGGATCATCGAGTCGAACCATTCCCACCAATCTCTAAACCATGCCCCTCAGTATCTCATCCACCTGCACCTTAAACACCTCCAGAGAAGGCGAGTCAACCACCTCCCTGGGCAGACTGTTCCATTCCCTGATGACTCTTTCAGTGAATAATTTTTTCCTTATGTCAAGCCTGAACCTCCCCTGGCGGAGCTTGAGGCCATTCCCTCTTGTCCTGTCCCCTGTCAGTTGGGAGAAGAGGCCAGCTCCCTCCTCTCCACAACCTCCTTTCAGGTAGTTGTAGAGAGCAATAAGGTCTCCTCTCAGCCTCCTCTTCTCCAGGCTAAACACCCCCAGCTCTCCCAGTCGCTCCTCGTAAGACTTGTTCTCCAGCCCCTTTGTCACTCTTCTCTGGACTCCTTCCAGAGCCTCAACATCCTTCTTGTGGTGAGGGGCCCAGAACTGAACACAAGATTCAAGGAGCGGTCTCACCAGTGCCGAGTACAGAGGGAGAATAACCTCCCTGGACCTGCTGGTGATGCAGTTTCTGATACAAGCCAAGATGCCATTGGCCTTCTTGGCCACCTGGGCACACTGCTGGCTCATGTTCAGTCGACTGTCGACCAACACTCCCAGGTCCTTCTCCCCCTGGCAGCTTTCCAGCCAGGCTTCTCCTAGTCTGTACCTCTGCTTAGGGCTGTTGTGCCCCAAGTGCAGGACCCGGCATTTGGCCTTGTTAAACCTCATGCCATTGGTCTCAGCCCAGCAGTCCAGCCTGTTCAGATCCCTTTGCAGAGCCTCCCAACCCTCCAGCAGATCCACACTTCTACCCAGCTTAGTGTCATCTGCAAACTTGCTCAGGGAGCACTCGATGCCTTCTTCCAGGTCATTGATGAAGACATTGAACAGGGCTGGACCCAGCACTGAGCCCTGGGGAACCCCACTTGTCACTGGCCTCCAGCTGGAGTAAACTCCATTTTACCACCACTGTCTGGGCCTGGTCATCCAACCAGTTTTCCACCCAGGAGAGTGTGCGCCTGTCCAGGCCAGAGGCCGACAGTTTCCATAGCAGAATGCTGTGAGAAACTGTGTCAAAGGCTTTACTAAAGTCCAAGAAGATACATCCACAGCCTTTCCCTCATCCAAGAGTCTAGTCACTCAGTCTTAGAAGGTGATCAGATTACTCTGGCAAGACCTGCCTTTCGTGAACCTGTGTCGACTGAGCCTGATCACCCGGTTCTCTTGCAAGTGCTTCTTGATAGCACTCAAGATCACCTGTTCCATGACTTTCCCTGGTACCGAGGTCAGACTGACAGGCCTGTAGTTCCCCGGATCCACCTTGTGCCCCTTCTTATAGATGGGCACGACATCAGCAGCCTCCAGTCCAGCAGAACCTCCCCAGTCATCCACGCCCGCTGGAAGATGATGGAAAGGGGTTTGGCCAGCACATCCGCCAGTTCCCTCAAAACTCTTGGGTGGACTCCATCCGGCCCCATAGACTTGTGGGCATCTAGCCGGGCAAGCAAGTCTCTAACCACCTCCTCTTTGATATATTTCAAAATCTCAAACTTCGAAGTCTAACTTATCCTTCATTGATAGTATATAACACAAAAATATGCATCAATTAATCCTTTTCAGGTTACAATGAATTATAGGGGACATATTATAGCTTCACAAAAGTACCTGTACAATCACCTCAAACCCTCCTGTTAAAACATGATGCCACACATTGCATAAATATCAAAACTAGTTTCAGTTTTCATACTGGAACAAACGCCATCACTGATTTTTTTATTAGCTGAATTGTTCTGTTATTCAAAATGACATTTTTTTATTAGATTTGGGTTAAGCTCAGCAAACAGGTGCAGGGAATTCATGGAAGGGGAAACTAATTTTACTCTAACGTAAAGCTGAAGATTAAAATTTTCTCCTCTTTTTCTAGCTAGTGAAAAATAAGTTGGACAAGAGGAAGATCTACCCAGCGTAAAACCATTAAGATTGAGGGCTAGATTTCAGAAATAATTTTTGGTTTTAGATAAGTGGTGGAATTTTCAAAAATTATTAAGTACATCAAGCACCTAACTCCCTTAAATCTAAGACATTTGGCTGTTTAGGAATTTCATGGGGTTTTCAGCAGGCCTAAATGACTTTGAAACAATTAGTCAAATGACCAAAATATTTAGCATTTCCTCTGGTTAGTAAGTCAGGTTTTTAATGCAAAATACGCTTTTCGTAACGGTAGGGCCTGTCTCTCAGGTCAGGTATAGGCAGTTGTGCACTCATTGAGCTTGTGCTCTCAGCAGAGTGGACCCAAGCCAGCTTCTGTGCCATATAAACTACACTTTCATGTTCGTTTTAAGGCAGTGCTGCAGCCAAGAGAAACAATCTTTGCCCTCAAACAGCCCCCAAACTCTCATCCCTAACCACTACATTACCACATCCACTCTGCCAGCTTAAGTATTTGAATTAAATCTGAGCCTAACTTCTTTTTTCAGCCAGATTAGGTTTGACCTGGACCAGAGCCCTGATCCAGCTCACTATTTTGCTGCACAAACACTTGTGCTAGGACAAGAAGTAGCAAGACGTGCAAAATGGGCGAGGCTACTTCTTTTGGCAGCAATGCCGGTATGTCTCAAATCACAGCAGGTAACCAAACACATCCTTGTTTCTTACCATACTCATCACATTTAAGGCACTTGTACTCAATTAAATGTAATTTTGTAATACTATTTTGTACATTTTAATTAAATCCCAGTTTTCATGTAAATACATCATGACTCAGAAATGAAAATGAAATTAAGAAGGAAGACTTTTCACTTATAACCTAAGCCAGCAAAAATTAGAACATGGAAGAATGTTCTTCAGGTTTCCTTCTGAAAGAAGAGAGCTCTCTTTAGGAAAATCATGTACAAAATGTATTATAAAAGGTAAAAAAAAATCAGTTCATCTTCTTCAATGCAAGCTATTTGAACCTTTGCTTTTCCTTTTCTGTATCCTATCTCACTGTTGGACTTCTAAACACTTCCTCCATAGACATTTCTTCTTTTGCCTTTTCTGCACAGCAAAGGATCATAGAATGGTTTGGGTTGGAATGGATCTTAAAGATCACCCAGTTCCAATCTCCTGCCACGGGCAGGGACACCTTCCGCTGGATCAGGTAGCAGAAGATGTAGTCTGCAGCATGCACTCCTAGGGCTGTTAAACTCTTCTGTGCATCCACTTACACTCCTCTGCTGGGGCAAAAGCTCACCCTGGACCAGCCAACGTTGCATCGCCAGCTGCTTTTGTTCACGACCTCACTTGCAGGCAACGTTAGCACAACACTTTACGCTGTGGGAAGCAAATTCCCTCTCACGCCTTGCATTCCTGCCACTGCTGGAGGTACCAGTTCTCAGGGTTCCTGTGAAAGGTGACTCAACGTTTATATAAATATAACGAAAGGTATTTCCCTCCCAACTTCCCACCTGCCTGTGTGGAGGCTGGCTTGGCAGGGCAGCAGAATCCCTTGTTGATGGAAGCAACAACCTGCCGTACCGAGGGCTGGCCAGCAATGAGGTCAATCTGCAAACCATCAGCACCCAAACAAGGCCCCACATGAAGAAATGCCCTGCTCAGAGGCGACCCAACAATGCAGGTGGGGGGTTAGGGAGGCACCCCCAGATCCCAGGGAGGCACTGGGTGCCCGAGGAGGATTTGGTGGCATGCCCCAAGGCACTACCCAACACTGATTCTGAAAACACCTGCAAATAAAACTTTCTAAGGCTTGTTTTGGAGTTTTAGAAAGCGAGCTCTCTTTATCAGGCCTGGGCAACACGCAGGAGCAGTCTCCTTGCATCGTATGTGGCGAGGCAAAAGCCGGTTACAGAATGTATGGCCCAGCTACATACATATGTATAAATTTTCCCAGAAATCTTACACATCTTCCATTGCTTTCCAAGGTGTAATTTTACTGTTATTATGAAACTTTGCAGAAGTCACAACTCTTGCTGATTTGGAGCCGGCTCCAGCTCTGTGCTTGACCTTGGAGACGGGGAAAGGCTGCGACAGGGGCGATGGCAGAAGACAAGACATCTGTTCAGCACAGATCACCCTGAACGCAAGACGTAATTTTCAAAGAATAATCAGTGTGTGGAAAAAAACCCCACCATTTTAAAGGAAACACGCTACCAGGGGGGCATTCTGTCTCACTTTCAAAGAACACAACGACTCCGAAGGAACTTTATTTTAGCTTAAACGTCAATAAGCCGGGGGGCGCCGCCTCCGCGGGAGAGGCTGCACTCACCTGCCGGTAGCAGAGACGGAAAGGGCGCAGGTAGAGGGAGGAGGCGCAGGGCCGGAGCGACAGCTCCTCGATGGCCTCCATCGCGGCCGGGCGGCGGGAGGGGGAGCACGGGGAGGAAAGGGAAGGGGAAGGGAAGGGAGGAGGCGCGCGCAGCCGCGGCCTGCAGGGACGGGCAGGGCAGGGGAGGGCAGAGCGGGCTGAGCCGGGGCAGAGCGGGCAGGGTTGGGATGGGCAGGGGCTGGAAGGGCTGAACCGAGCCGGGCGGGCCGAGCCGGGCAGGACTGAGCAGGCAGGGCCTGGCAGGCCTGAGCCAGGAAGGACCATCTGCGCAGGGCCAGGCAGGGCTAAGCCGAGTGGGCAGGACAGAGCTGGGCTGGGCTGGGCTGAGCCGGGCTGGGCTGGGCTGAGCCGGGCTGGGCTGAGACACGCCAGGCAGGGCAGAGTCGTTAGAGTTGAGCTGGGCTGAGCTGCGTTAGGCAGGACAGAGCCGGCTGGGCTGAGCTGGGCAGGGCTGAGCTAGGCTAGGCTGAGCTGTGCCAGGCAGGACAGAGCAGGCAGGGCTGAGCTAGGCAGGGTTGAGCCGTACCAGGAAGGACAGAGCAGGCAGGGCTGAGCCATGCCAAGCGGGGCTGAGGCGAACAGGGTTGAGCTGTGCCAGCCAGAACATAGTGGGCAGGGCTGAGCTGGGATGAGCTGAGCTGTGCCAGCCAGGACAGAGCGGGCTGGACTAGGCTAAGTCATGCCAGGCAGGATGGAGTGGGCTGAGCTGAGCTGGGTTGGGCTGCGCTGGACTGAGCTATGCCAGGCAGGACAGAGTGCACAGGGCTGAGCTGGGCTGAGCTGAGCCAAGCAGGCAGGACAGAGTGCATTGGGCTGAGGTGGGCTGAGCTGGGCTAGGCTGAGCCAAGCAGGCAGGACAGAGTGCACAGGGCTGAGCTGGACTGGGGTGAGCCAAGCAGGCAGGACAGAGTGCACAGGGCTGAGCTGGACTGGTCTGAGCCAAGCAGGCAGGACAGAGTGCACAGGGCTGAGCTGGACTGGGGTGAGCCAAGCAGGCAGGACAGAGTGCACAGGGCTGAACTAGGCTGGGCTGAGCCGTGCCAAGCAGGGCAGACCAAACAGGGCTGAACTGAGTGGAGCTGAGTGGGCTGGCTCAAGCTGGGCTGGAGCCAGACAGGGCTGAGCCAGGCCAAGACAAGTGGGCTGCATCCTCTGCCCGTGGCAGCTTCTAGCTCAGTGCAGGTGGCAGCTCTCTCCCTTGCAGGCTGCCCAGTGGATTAGTGGTGGGATGGGGCCTCCTGTCCTTTTCCTTCAGAGAGGAGCTGAAAGAAGCCCAGTGGAGGAGGACGCAGGGGACCTGGTGTATGAGAAGTTGGATGTGATCTGGCTGTGTGTTCTCGCAGCCTGGAAAACCAACCGTATCCTGGGCCGCATTGAAAGAAGCGTGGCCAGCAGGTCGTAGGAGGTGATTTAGCCCTTTGACTCTGCTCTCATGAGACCCCATCTGGTCCAGCTCTGTAGCCTTCAGCACAGGAAAGACACGGACCTGTTGCACTGGGTCCAAAGAGGGCCACAGAAATGATCAGAGGGCTGGAGTACCTCCCCTGTGAAGGGAGATGAGAGAGTTGGGGTTGTTGAACTTGGAGAAGACTTCAAGGAGACCTTATTGCGGCTTTTCAATACTTAAAGAGGGTTTATAACAAAGATGGGGAAAAGCTTTTAGCAGGACCTGTAGCAGTAGGACAAGGGGTAATGGTTTTAAACATTCTATGATTCAAGGAAATTCACTAGTAACCTGCATCAAATTGTTTGGTGCTTCTCAAACTTTCAGAGTCATGTTCTAGTTGTGACTGCATACCAAGCCCATTGCAGAAGAATAAATGCAGCTTCATTCCACTCATCAGCCACAAAGTTACAATATAGTTACCCTCTCACTTTTTACTTAATATTTTTTTTAAAATCACTGTTAGATTTAATGATTTCCTGGATTTCGTAGGAGTTTGATCATCTTCATGCAACATTAGGTTAATTACCTTTGGTGTTTTAATATTTCTACTAAAGATTTTTTACATACATGAGCAACAGAGCTCACAGTTTGTCATGGTCATTATCTTTCTGATTTGTATTCACTTTCCATGCAGATGTTACAGTGTACAGCTATTTTAGTTGCTGTATAAATCAAATTATTTTGCCAATATATATTGACGACACTGACAATAATCTAAAGTTCTGGCATCTATTTCTTTTTTGCCTTCTAGACTACTTCCACTGCACCGCTAAGAAAATTTGTTATTATGTGCTAGTAAGATTCTTAGTAGTATGGCTAAAAAAGAACAGGTCCAGCAATTACGAAACTGTCTACGAAGTAAATGAGGTAGTGCTCGTGTTTCAGAACGCTTATCATCAGTTCTGGTAGTGCAAGTGACAAAATAAAAAAATGTTTTGTGAGACTGAAAAGTGGTGCGTTTTAAAAGCAGTGTTTATAAAGCTATCATAACAAATAGGCAACTAAATGTATTTGTTAACTGACTTTGAAAATATTTGTGTAAGTATCTTTGTGTCTTTGGGTATGCCCCATTATTTCTGCTTTTTTCAGTATGATCTTGAAGTAATTCAGTGCTCCTGGGAACTTAAGCTATATTTTTCTATTAAATTATTTCAGTCTCCCCAGTCCAATTTAAGTATAAACACAGTTTCCATACACAGCAAGTTTACAGTATCTCCGTTTGCTTATGTTAAAAGTTACCAGCTACCCAGGTTGGCTCAGCCAGTTAGATTGTCCTCTTCAATAAACATTCTAACACCACTTAAAGGTTCTGAGTGTGTGTGTGTTTTGGGGAACATGTCATAGCGTATGATGGATTGCTTATTCCATTCTTGGTTTTATGTGGGAAGCTTTTGGTGTTGTGATGTGTCGCAGACCTCATCTTGCTAATGTACCTGGAGCAGTTGAATGCAGCATCACAGGAAAACACATTTCAGGGTGCTTTAGTGTTAAGAGTTGCAATTGAAAGCTGTAGTCTTCTTTATTGGAAAATGTTCTTTGTGAATATGTTAGCTGAACTAACAGGCTAGGATTAGCACAGGAGCTGCCCTAGTGCTACTGTCCTTCAGGTGAAATCTGAGTGAGAAAGTAAAAAGGAAAAATATGTCCTGCATACTGGGACTGCTGTTGAGCAGCCAGACCTGAATTTCACTACAATTTTTTATTAAGGCCTGGATATTCCATGCAGCAAGTGCCTTTGCCTTTGCAAAAACACTCCTGGTAAGGAAAAGCTGCATATCTCCCACTTACTCCAGAGAACGATAATGAAGTAGAACAACTTAGTTTTGGATGGATAAGATGGACTTGTGCCTTCCTGTTCCCTTGCACTACTTTTGTAGCTTGCCTGCCTGTGCCAACTGACACTGGCTCTTACCTGGCTCAAAATGCACTGGATTCACAGCAGAGTGCAAGAGGACATAATCCAGAGACACTACGTAGCAACTTGGCTCAGGGGACAGGAGGGCTACGTTCACACATGAAGTCCCACCAGGGCAGACATGCCCACTATGCACTCACCACTTCTGCTGGAGTAACTTAATTCCCAAAGACTTGAGGAGACCAAGTGCGTTTTCTCAGAGTGCTGCCCCATATGGATATATAGCCTCAGATAACAATCAGCTTGCAGATCTCTTGACATCCCTGTGTCTGCTGCTTTTTTAACGCAGAAGTACTAGTGATGGTGGTCCTCCAGAAACTTGTGGAAATAGGCATTTATAATGCTAAAGTGTTTGAGGACTGTGTTCATGTCTGTTAGCTTCAATGAGATGGTTCCGATACTGAAGTTTAAGCCTTTGTTAACTGCTTGCAAAGTCTTCTGGTTTTGATTAGCACTACTCTATACAATGTCATTTATATTTCTGTGATACTGTCCTTGCATCGTGAGCTCCCAAACTTCTTAAATCCTGGTTTACTCTTGGCAGTCAGAGTTCCTTTGCAGAGTACTATCTGTCTTTACCATTATGCTGCTAACTGAAATAGCTACCACTGATAGGTGTCCAAAACCCAACTGCCTTGTGGCAGCATATCTTCCTTGCTAAGTGTTACTGTTAATTTGACTCTCCCAAAACTTAGAAGGTGTTGGAATGACAGGTTGCCTTTCACTACATTAGTGCATTCCTTTGTCTTCCTTAAAGTGGCTTTTGTGAATGTTATTATGGGAGGTGCCCTCAAGGATTCTCTATTTTCCTGTAGCTGATGGTCTTCTGCTGTAAAATACTGAAATCTTGAAGCTTTGCCTCCACAGGCTATCAGAGATCTGGAAGTGGTTTGTGTAACAGCATGATAAAGAGCCTAACAAAAGGACAGGACAAGCATGGATAAAAGCTTGTTTTTTTCTTGCAAAGAAAGAGCAGCAGGGTAGGTTCAACAGTCAAGGAGAGCAAAGGGGAAGTGTCCTCTCTAGAACTAAAGAGTCACTGGGATTTCATATAGAAAATGAAATAAAAAGCATAAAAAGGATTCAGCATAAGGATAAAAAGGATTCAGCGTAAAAAAGGATTTTTTACAGGCTACTGTTCCTTCATTTAGAAGACTTCTCTTTCCTTCGAAGCATTGTTTGCTTTCTTGTTACTTTGTGAGTAACTTTTACTACCAGTCAAATACTCAAACAACTTTTTTTGTTGTTTTATAAAGAATCCCCTTCTGCTTGAAGTTTCCGCTGGCACGGTTCTTCCCTTCACTGTAAAGACGGCGAGACACACAGTCCTTGGGCATGTGCCTTGGAGGGGGTCAAGTTGCATCCTCATTAGCATTTTATTTTATGGCTGTTTGATTTGGGACCCAACAGGAATGTTTCCCACACAGGCTTGGTGCTACTGCCCTTCTCCTGCTGCTGGTGGTGGCTCTGGGAGCCACGCTTACCCTCTCACCTCTGCACAGGTGTGGATTTGCAGGGAGTCCAGACAGTCCTCAGCCCTGCTGTTTACCCTGAGTGGGCACCTAGGAATGTCCTTTGGAGTATTTCCCTCTTCCTGCTGGAGCTTAGCAAAGCACCTGAAGTGCTGGGTTCGTTCATGCCCTGTTAGGTAATGCATTTCCTGTAGTGATTTTTGTGTGCATGCACCTCCGCATGTGCTTTTAAATTCTGACAGGCTTGCTTTGCTCTTTGATGTGCCATTGCTCTTGAATGAAAGTCATCGAGTCATGAGCCTTTCCTATCCCTAGAGGGCTCCTCAATATATTGCATAGTATCATTGAGCCAGCAATGTGCCCTTGTGGCCAAGAAGGCCAATGTTCTCCGGGGGTGTATCAAGAAGACTGTGACCAGCAGGTTGAGGGAGGTCATCCTCCCCCTCTACTCTGACCTAGTGAGGCTACACCTGGAGTCCTTTGTCCAGTTCTGGGCTCCCCAACAGTAGAAAGACAAGGATCTACCAGAGAGAGTCCAGTGGAGGGCCACAAGGATGATGAGGGGACTGGAGCATCTCTCTTATGAGGAGATGCTGAGTGATCTCAGTCTGTTCACCCTTGAGAAGAGAAGACTGAGAGGGCATCTTATCGATGCTTATAAATATCTAAAGGGTGGACTCCTCTCAACAGTGCCCAGCTACAGGACAAGGGGCAACAGGCACAAACTATGAGCACACGAAGTTCCACCTGAACATGAGGAAAAACTTCTTTACTGTGAGGGTGACGGAGCACTGGAACAGGCTGCCTGTGGAGGCAGTGGAATATGCTTCTCTGGAGTTATTCAAAACCCACATGGACGTGTTCCTGTGCAACCTCCTGTAGGTGAACCTGCTTTAGCCGAGGTGGGGTGTTGAACTGTATGACCTCCAGAGGTGCCTTCCAACTCTGACTATTCTGTGATTCTGTGATTACTTTCTTACATTTCTTTTGGTATTTGTAAGTACTGTAGTTACTAAGATATTGCAAGTACGAAAGTGTGAGCAACTAGAGGCACGCTGGCTTGCAATTCTTAGCTTTCATTTCTAACCCATGTGGCTGCAGAAAAAGAAAAGCCAGGAAACATAAGCTATGGCAAATGTATGGTTTATGAGCTGCTAAACATAGGCCTTGTGCCAAGGCAATGCCATATATATAGTAGAAAGGGCATGTTGGGGTGACAGGTAACCTGGATCCCCAGTTTGGGGCAGAAGAAAGCAGGCGGAGGCTGCTGAAGATGGGTGCTGACTGACCCAGGATCTAGCTGCATGCCCCATTCAGCAGCAGACAGCTGAGATGCCTGCAGAGCCACTGTCTTCTGCCTAGGAACTACTCCCAGAACTTCCTTCTCCTCCTCAGCTTACCAGGCCACATGCAGTTGTTGTTGAAGTCACGTAAGGGTATTAGGAAGGTCGGACACCTTTGCTATAAAGGCTTAGTGAGAAAGATGAACAAAAAAGGCCAAAATCCAGTATATTTTGTAATCTCACGTTGGGAATTCTGATGGTTGGCAGTATGAAAACTTGTCCTCTTCATGTGGTCCATTCGTGCATTGCCACAGAAACGTTCATTTTGAGTGCCCTTCTGGAGATCAGACACAGGTTCTTTCCGTAATGAAGTGGCTGTTGTGATGTTGCTTTCTAAGTTTACCCCCTAGACTTCTGTGGGAAAGCAAGCCTGAAGCTGCCAATATCTGGCTTTTCATTGTTATTCAGTTCTGGGGCATAACCATCCTGGTTACATTCATGAAAGTCAGGAATCATGCTTATGCGATTCTTCTGGCATTGTAAATAGAGTCCTAGAGAAATCAGTTTTTATTTCAGTAGTAACTTTTCTGAGAGACGACTTTTTTTTTATACTTGAATAATTTACATTTCTATTAGAGAATATAAAATCAGAGATCCACATTGCAGTCCATAACATTATGTTCCTACAATTTTTTTCACCATTAGTTGGTTCAGAGCTGCTTTAATCACAGGAATAGCCATGGAGAACTCAGAGTAATTATTCCTGTATGGGTTTGCAGAATTTGGTTCATAAGGACTGACTGCATAAGCAAGACAGGAATTGTGTGTGGTATTGCGGATATGCATCACTCCAAGTTAGAGGAATATTTCAGTTTGTTTCCTTGTTTTCATAAAACCAAAGTGCATCTCTCTCACTGAGAAAGGACTATCTTGGTCTTTACTTTTTGAAGTCAAGTACTGCTCAGTGGCTGTAGCGGAAAACTCACCTGTGTCTTTTAGAATAGTGTGATTTCCCAGAAGAGCTGAAATTTATCCGTCTACCTTGTGAAATGAAGGGCTGATATGAAGGTCTTTTTAAAGTATTTATTATTATTAAAAGACTTGAACAAAATATGGTAAGCAAAAAATAGTTGAAACATATTCAGGATAGATATAGATATGGATATCATGACATGTTAAATCAATCTCTCTAAAAATAGTGGAGGGAAAAAGCTCCTCAACACAAATATGTAATTAATATGTCAATTAGGCAGTTCGCTAGATATTCATAATATAATGTGACAAGTTGCAATATGGTATAAAGTAGAGAGAGGGAGGTGAGAACATGGGAAGTAAATGCTGATTTCTAGCTTTTCAGCTGGAGAAAGAACAAACACATAGCCTGTGAAAAAATAAGAAACATTATGCAAAATTAAGATACTTTTAAGTTATTTTAATTACTATACAACAAACGTTGCCTACAGCTAACAGAGTAAAAACCATTAGAGGGAGGACTTTGATTTTTCAGTTAGCTCCTTTTGTAACGAGGGAAAGAAAGAAAATGATAACACCTTGTTGTTTGTATTACGCCAGCACATACAGCTGCAGTCTGTGTCTCATTATGCTAGAAACTGTTCAAATACAGGCGGAAAAAGGGTGTCTTTCCCAAAAGAGCTGCAAACTAATTCATGCAAAAGAACAACAAGGCTAATATATAGTAATAAGGAACAGCTGAAGGAGAGTAAAGGAGTAAGAAGAATCTGCTTTTGTTTGCCCCATATGCATGCGATAGAGCTGGAAGGAGAAAAGTATTTCAGTCTCTCGGGGAACCTTGATATTCAAATAGTTTGAAACTGCCTGTAAAAAGAACTTGGGCCCGAGTTCTTGGACAGATGAATGTTGGCCATGGCCCTAGCCATGACCCTGGTATCTTTGAGCTCTCCAATCACTATGACACTGAGCTATACCTGGTAGCTTGCCCTGGAATCCAGGCATTATATGCCCGAGGGTCCTTAATCTTCAGGCAGCTTGCCTACCAATTTTGTTGAAACTGTGGGAGCTGGAAGCCCTGGTCCTCAGGAGACTGCCAGCTGGGCTGCTCAGAAACCAGGACTGGCATAACTCCAGTGGATGGTTGCCTGTTTTCCGAAGGAATTCAATTGAATACTTGTCTGTATGGAATGTTTCTATTCAGTAAGTTGAGGCATTCCAAAGAAAAAAGTAGTCAGAGGTTTGGGTTTTTTCCACCAAATGTAGGAAGCAGGTAGCTGGCTTCTATTTTGACAGATTTTAATGTAAATACATGTATATGTGATTTATGAGATAGAAAGGTCAGGAGACATAACTGGCCGTTTTTCTGCCTCTTCTTCATTAGACATACTAGACATGCTGTATTTTCGTATTTATTTGTATTGCAGCACTACTTAGTAGTCCAGAACTTTATTGTGCTCATCGGTATCAAAACACAGAACAAACCACCCTAAATGCTTTTGTGAAATTCTTGTGGTTAGAAGTGAGTTGGAGGACAACTCTGAGGAAGGACAGGGAAAGTTTCCACAACTTAGTTCAAGGAGGTGTATTTTTTCATCAAGGAGCATATGTGATTGAAGGACAGCATGGAGAACAGAGCCTAGGAGTGCTACAGCAGAGTGGAATGTAGGCTGGAGATAAGGGGCGACAGGACTTCAGTCTAGGAAAGTTGAAGTTAGGAAGCAATACTGAGGAATCAGACTGATTGAGTAGAGGTGATTTTGCAAGTAACCAGTAAGCAGTTGAGCTGAGCTGATGTTGAGAATTCACTGCAAATTTAGGGTTTGTGTCTTTAAGCAATTAAGTCTCCAAGAGAGTTGGTCTCCATAAAAATCAAGGTTCTGAAAAATAACATCTTGGGCATCTCACACAGGATTCTGTTGGCATTGACATTTCCTGACTTATGAGTACTTGACTTGGAAACTTGCCCTTCCTATTTTTTTTTTTTATTTAGTAAATATTCTGCATATTTTGACATTTTCAATTCTTTTATTTAAAAAAATGCAGCACAAAAGTCAATCCTCCCCACCCTTTCCTATTTGTGAACTATCTTGCTGGAGTTATTATTTTGTACTCTGTTCTTGGAGGCTGCAGCAGAGATTTCCAGAGCACTTCAGTTGGAGGTTTGGCCATTAGTATGCTCACATTAAAACCAAGCCTAGGGATATTCAACTCTAATCTATGTTGATCTCCTGAAGCAGCCTATTTTCACTTTATTTTGCAATGCTCCCTCACTTAATGCCTATTTCTTGCCTGCAGCCACCTCATTTGAAAACCTGCAGAATGGAAGACGGATGTGTTTAATGTTGATAGGCTGAAAGACCAAAAGAAAGGCACTGTTTTTTCGGGTACTTGCTTGGGTGTAAGGATGTTGCACCTCAGCTGAACAAGACTGACAAGGTGTGGGGCATTAGGTGTGCAAAGGGTATAACTGGTTTTGAGTAGCTAGGGAGTTAGTTGCCTTTTTGCTGAGAATAGATCTGAGATTCTTATAGCCAAGGAGGCTGTTAGAAGAGAAATGCCCTCCTTCATCATGATCAGGAATTCTATACCGTGTTAACCATGGTGATTTACAATAACTGCTACATTTTTTTACTTGATATTTTAAAGATATACAATCCATGTATGCTAATACATCTGCATGAGAGATTGTCTTGACTTAGTGCTGGTCTTTGGCAGAAACAATGGAACAGACTCACCAACAGGTGGTTCTCATCACTGGATGCATAATGCTGTATGTATGCATTTTAGCCTTTTGCCTAACGCCCTGATCCTGTGGATAATGCAGGTCTTTCTGGACATAGATGTGGATGCGTTTGCTGGAAATGGTAACCAAGTGCTGCTTTCACCCAGGCATCCTGCTTGGTACCTTTATAAAGATCTCCAGGCAATCAGGTAAACCGATGGTACATAATCTGTCATTGCTAAGGACAGCAGTGCTGGTTTATGTACATAAGAAAGGAAGATATATTCAGAGCGAATGTGAATGTTCTGTTCTTCATTCATGTGTGACCAAATTCTAATCACTTTCAGTCTGCTATAAATCCAAAATAACCAGCTGAAATCAGTGCAGTTCCTGGGGATTTGTGCTACTGTAAACGAGAACAGAATGCTGAATTTTTTTCTCCCTCTCTTATAAAAGTGACAAGGAAAGCTGGAATGCCAGCTTGGCATTATTTCTTTCCTTTGCTTGTCTTGTAATAAATGGACATCGTTTAAACCTTCTCTGACAGACAGCCTTGACGGTTTCTTATTTTACCAGAATATAAACATTAAAAGTAATTTTTCTTTTACACGTGAGTTAGGAAGTATAATTTACTTGAAAGGGCGCTATTATATACTCAGTACTATATTTGTTTATCTAATTGAATAGAAGAGCATTTACTGCAGTTTCAAAGTTAAGCCAATAAACATTTGTTTTTGTGTTGCAACAGCGATGTTTGACAATTGGATTGGGCAACATCCATTTTAACTTAGGTTTATTTTATAGTATTGATGAAGCAAAACTCTGAGTATGCTTTCATTCCCTTGCTTGCACTGTTGCCACAGGTTGGATATTTGGAAAAAAATGCCAAAAGCCTTTCTTATAAGTTGCTTGTGTTACCTTCATTGTCTGTGTTTCCAATGGCACTTGCTTGCCTCACAACTTTGCGTTTTCCTTCACATATCCTGGGATACATTATGTGTGCTCCAAGGCATAGAAAAATGAGAGACAGGATTTTAAATGGAGCTACATGTATAATTCCTCTTAAAATTAAGAGGAAAGTGGCAGAAAGCAAACCAAACTTATTTCTCTCATATGCCGTGCTCACACAAAAACCTCTGTCCATCCACTGTACCTACATCAAATCCAGAAACACCATGTTTATAACAGTGCATAGAAAGCTTTTATTTTCACTATTTATTAGATGATGCTATTGACATTCTTAGAGATAAAAATATTTAAGGTTACTCTTTTTTTTTTTTTCTTTTTACTCTATAAATGGTGTTCAGAATTGTGCTGTCTGTATCAAATACCTCCTGGAACATCCCTCCTAATCAGTTTCTTCTGGGAGCAGGATCATCATGCTTGTTCTGAAGTTGTGCCAGTGCCTGCAGTGTGTGGGGAATACAGATGAGAGCGTTGTTACAGAAGCATGGGTTCAATTCACCATTCTCAGCCATGTAGTAAGTGCATTCCTGACTGAATGTTACATCATTTTTACTTTCCTGGGACAGCATTGCACTTTGTCTCCTCGCTGAAAGAGCTGCGTTCATAAGCTGCAGGAAGTCCTGCTAAACACCCATAACATTACATTAACAGCTGCTGGAAGGTCTTTGAATGCCCAATGATCAGGGGAGAGTTTGCAAGAGATTTGGTGTTCTTTGCTGTGATTTTTTTCTTCAGCGTACTTAACCATCTAAATTTCTGTAAAAAAGAGGGCAGTTAATCCTTAAGGTTGTGAAGAAAATTTTTAAAATATGCACTGGATGGAAGTCAATGCAATAGTGTCTGCAAGCAGGCAGATATGCTGAGAAGCAGTCTGAAAGATTTAAGGGAAAAGAGCTGCAAAGCAGTCATCCAACTTTGATGTCATCAATATGGTACAGGAGATCTGCAGGGAGCCCTGTTTTGTTTAACATTGTTGATAGATTTTTTTTGCCAGTGGCTCAAGAGAAACCAAATTTTCTCGTGTTGATTTGTGCTCTCTCTGTTTTGTATAGACAATTCCCATTACTTCCTTTGGCAGTGCCCATGGATAGCTGATTCAGTAACAGACCTGACTGGAAAAAAAAAGATTTCCAATCTATGGAAAATAAATTTGCTTATTTTGTGCACTTCCCACACCGGGACAACAAACTGCTAAACAAAAACTGTTTTAAAAGCTTTGGGTAAAAGAAAAGTTTCCTCACAACTAGAAAAAAAAGGGAAAAAGGTCATGACTAATGTATGATGAGTTGTTTGAATTCAACTGTTTTGATCACCATCTCTGTAGGTGAGATTTAGCAGGATTTCTACAGAACCTCTCCATAATAAACTGTTGTTTGTGTTACCAGGAGTGCTGGGTGTCCAGCTCCAGTCCAGCCTATGGGACAAACCTTCTGCCGACATAGTGTTGCTGGTTTGGGTAGAAGAAAATGAATCCTGAGGCTCTGGAGTGAGTCCAGAGAAGAGCAACGAAGCTGGTGAAGGGGCTGGAGAACAGGCCTTTTGAGGAGCGGCTGAGAGAGCTGGGGGTGTTTAGCCTGGAGAAGAGGAGGCTGAGGGGAGACCTCATTGCTCTCTACAACTACCTGAAAGGAGGTTGTGGAGAGGAGGGAGCTGGCCTCTTCTTCCAAGTGACAGGGGACAGGATGAGAGGGAATGGCCTTAAGATCCACCAGGGGAGATTTAGGCTGGACATCAGGAAAAAATTTTTCACGGAAAGGGTCATTGGGCACTGGAACAGGCTGCCCAGGAAGGTGGTTGATTCACCTTCCTTGGAGGTGTTTAAGGCACGGGTGGATGAGGTGCTAAGGGGCATGGTTTAGTGTTTGATAGGAATGGTTGGACTCAATGATCCGGTGGGTCTCTTCCAACCTGGTGATTCTATGATTCTATTCTATGATTCTTCTGGATTTCACCTCTGTAATGGTAAAACAATAGGATAATCAAAGGAATGCACATCAAATGGGTTGAGATGTTTGTACTCAGCACCTTGTAACACACTTCGGTGCCTGGCAGCTCTAGATTGTTGATGCTGCTCATAACACACATGCAAGACCATGCATGGTACCGCTTGCTTTAGTAGTAGTAATTAGTAGGCCAGTGGAATAAACAAAGATTTTATGAAAATGAGGTCTAATCTTTTCATGGATGGTGCTAGGACAAAGTCTGCATCACATGCTTGGCACCTGCCAGTGCCCTTCTCAAGGTACACAGTGTCCAGTATATGTTTTGCCTGCAAGATCCTTAAAACATACCATCTATTTTTCACATGAGCTATATCACTCAGATATCCTGGGCCTCAAGAACAGTTCCATAGTGTCAGTATTACCTACTGTATTCTCCAGTTTCAGTTCAGGTCCCAGCTTCAGCTCACAAAAAGAATTGCAGTATCTATGTGCTTGGTTTTTGCCTATTGCACCTACACAGAGAGATGCAGTATTGTGTTGCAATACCAAGAATGAGTGGTAGGAAGCTACAGTGAGGCAAATTTAAACAAGAAATAAGATGTGTTTCTACCAATGGGGATCATTCATCACTGAAGCACAAGTTCCAAGGAAAACCATCTCCTGGTAGCTGATAGCTAATACCATATTTTTTTGAAGTTTGTGGGCAAGTTGACAGATTCCACCAAGTTTTAGCTATTATGGGCTGTGTGACACAAGGTGAGTAGGGATTTATGTGGGGAGAAGTGCGTGGCACAAAACGCGTTTGTTCCAGCCCATCATTAGCTTCTGTCTCCTCTTTTCTGGTGTCCCCACTGTGTTCCCAGTACAGAGACTCAGGAGGACAACCTGCAGCACTGCTGTCTTTTGTACCTGCAGCTCAGGGCTGCTCCCTTGCTATGTGAGGTGTTGTGGGGAAAGAGGACTTAGGTTTCACGTTTCTGCCTATTTATCCTTCCTCTTACCCTTTCCTTCCTTGATTTCGGGGAGTTAAGTGCTACTGGGTAAAAAGGGTGGGAGATCTGTCTTTAAAAGATATGAATACTAGAACAGAACAGGAGTCTTCAGGTTGTTATTTCTACCTGTTCACAGATAACAACATAAGTCTATGCTGTTACCAGGTGCTGCATCCAGACAACACAAGACGCTTGAAGCCTTCAAGTGTTATTAGTATCTGCTGTCAGCCAGCAACATAAAAAATGTAGTACTCAAGCCCCAAAGTCCTGAAGATTGGCCATGATATAATGAGGATTCAAAATAAATAAGCATTTCAGTTTCTCTACACTGAGTCTTTTGTGTTTTTCTATACAAACTTGGAGGCTCGGAATGAATTATTTAAGTGAAAGATGAGTCTTTCTTAGGATTATGCTTTCTTGTCTTCATGTTCTTAGACATTCAGTATTGTAGGATAATGAAACAGATCAGAAGACTTGTGGTAATAGTGGCAACTGGCAATACTGAATGCTATTATATCAGAGAATGGGACTGCTGTGAGACCGAAGTCTTGATTTTAGTTGCAGAAGTAATTTTAACAGACACCCACATGCATTTAATAAAACCATATTTCCACCTTTCCAACTCCAGTTTTAGCCATAGCAGCATATTTTGCAGTTCCCACACAAGCCAAGCTGTATATGGTAGTAATGGCAATGTTGTAGAAGCAGTGAGAGTCGGATCAAACACCATCACAACTGGTCTCATACTTCTCAGCTAGCAAACAGAGCAGGTAAGTGTTAAATCTTTTCCAGCAATGCTACAATGGGAGACGTTCCAGTCATTTTTACCTCCTCACTTGCAAACCAAGTAAAGAAGTAGATCCTCCGAATTAGGTCATCTACTTAATTCTGCAAGATTTTTATTAAAATGAAATGTGTTTTCTGTTTCTCCTCCCAGACAGAAAACAAACATTAGCATTTAGAGTAGTGGAAGAGGAATACTTGGTGCTGGGCAACTTGATTAAAGTGTATTCCTTGTAATGAGTGGTGCCTCCCTTATCCTGCCATTGTGTTCAGGCAAGAAAAAAAAAAGGAGGGCTTGCCCTTTTCCATTGTATAGTCACATTTTCCAAGTTCAGCCAAAATAGGTTTTATAAAAAGCTTTAAAAACAAAAAAAAAGATGAACTATGTCTTTCAGTAAACCACTGAGGCAACTCTCAAATGAAAGCAAACTTGTGCGTTTTCTGCACAAGTTATTGCTCTATGTAACCTGTCAGAGGAGGAAAATAATACTAATAAAAATGGTTGTGGGGTAAATGTTATCTAAGCTTTGCTGCTAAAATTGAAGCTTTTTTATTTTTACTTAAAATACTGGGTAAGGTAATAGAGGAAGAAGCAATTTGCAGCAGAAGACACTGTGATTGATCTGTTCTATTTTTATCACTGCCATCACCAATACCAACATCTACATTTATCTGCCAGCGTACATTAAACTAGCAATCTGCTAACGTATTAACAGGCATTATTAGCTGTAATGGCCCAATTCAGTCAGCTTTAATGGGACAATCCCTGAGTCTCTGCATCATGTTTACCATTACCCAGAGACAGTTGCTTATGGGCATTCACCTGTGTGCAAACGAGGCATGAAAAATTAAAATTGTGCATCATATACTTAGATTTTGGAAACATTACAAAGAAACTGTAGTCAGTAGAAAGATATAGGTAGCCTCAAAAAGAAACCAGACCAAAGAAAACCTGAGTCTTAGGCTAAGCCATGTCCTCAGCTCTGTTTTGTGGTACTTTTATTTCTTTTAAAGACTCAGCATGGATTTTCCTTGGTGTCTTTACATGACGAGTTTTATGGTACTGGTTCTACCACTGCCAGACTTAGTAAGCAAGATTGTACCCAGGGAAAAACAAACATGGTTAAAAAGGTCTGTGTTGCCAGCCAAAATCTGGTTGGGTTAGTATGGGCTTCTAGCAGCCAAAATAAAACAGTTGTGCAGGGCCAAGAATTTTGAGATAGAGAGGGCTGGAGGAATTCTAAATATGCTACAGAAGTGGAAGCAACAGAACTTGGCAAAATCCATGATCTACTTAGAGAAACAACACATCTTGCTAGCCAGACAACAGGGCGGTGTCGAAAGAGAGTGAGATGGCAAAACCCTTGGGCAGAAACAACAGAGGATATCCAAGAAGGGGTGTTTGAGACCTGGGTCTGGATGGAGATTAAAAGTTGTCTCTAATGAAATACTCATTTGATGGGATTTTTGTTTCAGTGCAAGTTTAAATTCCTGACCTAAAATCTTCTTTAGTATGATCAAGGGATGTGTAGTGACCAAATAATCCTGAGAGATCCAAAAAACCCACAGCATTCTTGAGAAATACATAAATGTAACATGTATCTTTATTTGTACTTCCATGTACGTGTGTTAACTTGAGACAATATTGACATAATAGCTTAAAAAATAGAGATAAACATTTCATGCTAGAATAGCATTAAGAAATTACAATGAAGAATCTAATTTCCTTGTGCTTATCTTTAGTTCTGTATTGACACATTTGTTTTCAGGTTTTCTTCTTTTCCTTCCTTATTTTAGGGATAATTGCATTCACCATAGCTTCTTCACTAATAGAATGAAATTTATCTGTGGAACCTGCATCAGAGAACTTCAACATATAAATGCTTGTGCCTGGTTGGGAAGAGGATTAGCATAGTGATGTGGATATTTTTAAAGTCCCAAATTACACACTAATGTGTATTGATTGACAGGAAAGCAGCGCACATACCAGTTTTTCAACACAAAAGAGATAGATGCATTCAGCCAACATGGCTTTTTTTTTTTTGCTGTATGATTTTCTTTGTCTTTAGCACCAAGTTCAATATAAAAGGCAGGTACTTTCAGTTAATTAAAATTACACATTTTATCCAGGAACACATAAATAGATAGGTGTGTGAAAGGTAGAGATTTTATCTCACTCAAAGAGAACATGGGTTTGGTTGACTCTTACTCTTTGAATTTGTGCTTGTGGCTTATTACCATTGTAATCAACAAAGTATAAATCTCCTAAGCATTTGCTCTGTTGGTGTCTGCATCCTAAGCCTGGGTTGCCGTAGCAGAAGTCATGCCTGTGCCCCTACAGGGTCTGGAGCCTGCCAAAGGGTGGAGGCACAGCTCGTGCCAAAATATGCAAAGAATTGAAATGAAGATTCTTCTAACCCTATGCAACATGCATTTTTTAAAAATGCCTAGATCTCTCATCAAAGTAAAGTGTAATTAAGGATATTATTGCGTTCCTTCTTAATTGGAACAGCTTGTGACAGCAAAGCTATTCGGGAGGGTTTCAACCTGACAACAAAGTGTAAGTGTTGCGCGTGCTCTACTTGGCTGGAAATGCAGCCTGACAAATCCACATGCATGATGAGCAGCAGAACGACCAGGGCCAGTGGAACTACCCTATGCCCAGAGTGATTCATGTGCAGAAAAGCTGAGATTTTTTTGCTATTGTCGGAATAAGATGCTTTTAAAATTCCTTTGGACTGCTAAATGGGGTCAATTCAATTCCCTGTGGAAAGGAGTGAACATGTTAACAAGTCATACAGCATTATAAAGGGCAATCTTCCCTCCAGAAGTATTAAGAATTGAAAAAAATGTCACCCTATCTTGCAATTTTTGTCCCAAACTTGAAGCCAGTGGTGTCAATAAACAAACAAGAGTGCAGTCAGTCAAGTCCAGAAAACTTTATTCCCCTGATAACCTGCCATGGCAAATAGATGGGAAGAATTTCCCTAGAGAGAGCACAGAGAGACCAGTAACATAGGCACAGTTGGGGAGGGATTGACACCAGATGGGGAAAAGATGCCTCTGTTCTTTGGGTGCAATGACTGCACTGCAGTGGCCACAGCAATAATACCTCAGGAACTGCTCCTGCAGGCAGTCTGGCTATGGGCCAGGTATTAATTTCTCTGAGTTCCCATGTGGGAGCAGGGGAATTGAAGAAAAGTGTTAGAAATGAGAATGAGATGAAAATGTTAACGGTATCTGCTACCAGGATTCTTCTTAGGCAGCATACTGCTTGTGCAGCCCCAGAGTAAACGTAGAAAGAAGTTGGTTATATTTTATTTGTACTACTGCTAGGTTTATTATGATTAATACATTTTTTTTTCTTCAATGCATTTCTTGATGGAAGAAGAGTATAGCTGGAAAGATTTATTTTAATGCAGTGCAGCGAGAATAGCTATTGCCTGACATTCAATAGTTAAGTTATCATGCACGGGACACTGGAGTAATAAAAACCTACTTGCTTTGATCTTGTAGTTAAAAAATGATTGAAGTATAGAACTGCATGTGCCAACATTAGACCTCCACCCACAGAGAGATTTAAAGTGGTCAGGGGAAAAAGGAAAGTTGAAAGACAGCTTGAATATAATAATTCAGAAATTGAACTGCTTTTTTATTTCAAAGATGGCCAGAGTAAAAGGGATTTTTTCATACCCTATTTGTTATACTAGATCTAAGAACCTTATCCCATGACACTTCCTCTTGCATACAACCAAAAAACTGAAAATTGCTAAGAAGAGGTAGCATATCAGAGAGCTGTGTTTCTGTATTTTCTGCTGAATTGAACTCAGTGAATTTGAAGACTTGAGGATTCCCTTTTCTCCTCTTAGTACCTCCACACTGCTCAGGATGACCCCTGCCCTCCCTTCTGCTTGTATGCTCCAAACAGATAAGACTAGAGTATTCAGTAATATAGTTTGTAGGGATGAAAAGGTTTCTGCTTCTAATTGCATGCATATTGTTCTCTCCCAGACACATGAAATTACCTTCTGGAACTACAATTATGAACTTATTACTGATTTATCCAGTTGTTAAAGAATACAGAGATGTATTGATTTGGGTTTCTGGCCCCTGCCACGTAAAATGCCCCAGTGAAGGCACACCCTTACATCCACACACAATCCTGGCTTAAGTCAGTAGGAAGCCTCTGGTTTTAAATAATCATTTTGTAGTCAGTGTAGAAGACTTAAGAAAATATATTAGCTGATGCTTGGAGAATTACATATGCTCAGCCAAGTTTAATTCTTTTATAGCAATGGCTCTACAAGTGCAAAGGCAATATTTGATCTTGCAATGTCCCTGATTATATTAGAAAGTTTTGATTCTCTGTCCAATTATGGATCCTTAACCTTTTGTCAAACATTCTTCAATGAAAGGAAAGGTTTTTATGATAAAAAATGCAGTAGCTTTTATTAGAAATTACCCTGGAGATCAGACAGAGTGTTAGATCAAGGACAGTGGTTTCAGTATTCCTGGGTTCATTTGTGTAGACATGATGATCCTGATCAGTAACTGCCATTTGTCTGATGTTAATGTTGCTGTTCTCTGAGAATAAAAACCTGGAAAACACACCATGTCATCTCTGAGACATGAGATATACTGGCTCAAGAAGACTCTAAGACTCAGCTTTCTGGGGTCAGCTTTCATTTAGACAGGAATCAATCTTTTTGCATTTTAATTGACTCCCATATTGGCAATGCCCTGCTGTTCTTTTACCATGTTCTTTACCAGGTGTTCATTGCTGAAGCACACACTTCAGAAAGCGTGTTGGATTTAGGGATCAATAGGATTTTTATAGTGTACTGTTTTGATATGCATTGCCCTTCTCAATATCAATATTTAAATAACTTGTGTCTGGCCACTAGCGTGGACAAGAAGCTCCTTTTGTCCTTCCAGACAGCAGGGATCTACTCGCCATTTGAAGAGGTCCCAGACTGCTGCAGGATATGCTCCTGAGGCAGCAGAATTGTCTTTGGGAAAGCCACAGTCATCCTCCCATGTGGACAAAGGAACCTTCCAACCTTGTAGAGTTTTCTCTGCGTTGTTTTCTGAAAGGATCATTTCTGTCCTGATCATCTGCAAAGCACACTGAGATCCACAGCAGGAAACCACTTCAGATGAGAAAAATACTGTAAAACTCTCAAATTCTTCTATCAGAATTTGTGTTTCTTGTACAATTTTGTATTTTCATCCCAGAGACAACAGCCTGTCATGATGAGACAGGGTTTGCCTCTTGGAAGTGCAGCATCTCTGTCCCTCTGGGGTCCTTGAGAGCTTTGAGGGACTGATTTAGGATATCGATTAACATTAGGTCAGTCTTGGCAACAACTGGAAGCAGAAGCATAAAATCATGATGTTGCAGGGGATGCAATGTAGTAGAAGTTCATAACACATGGATTAGGTTTAAATGGGAAGAAAACTGATGGTTCCACAGAAGAGCATGGCAAAGATCTCTATGTCTTAGCTGGCTTCACCTGCACTAAAAAATGTTATCTGACTATAACGATATGTCCTCTGGGAAATGGGCACCCTCAGGCAGAGCTGTAGATGAGAGTTGCCCAGAGTCACAAAGAACAGGACATCACATGCCTTTGGGTTCCTCTGAAAATGGATGACATAAGGTAAACATCGTTCAGTTTAAAGGGCTAGAGTTTCACTTATTTTTTTTCCGCAGCATGATAGAAATGGATGTATTTTAAATGTTCATATCCTTTATGCCAAACACAAATAAATAACATTTTCAAGTTAAAATAGCAAAGAACATCTTGAAACTTGTATCTATATAAACAAGTCCTCTAACTAATAGTAAATGACTATTTATAATTGTCTGTTGGGATGCCTGACATCAGATGGTTGTACTAGTAACATGAGAACGGTATCTGACAGGTTGGGAAAAACACATGGCAGGAGATGGGAATATTGATTTGTAGGCAAAAATTGGAAGGAGGGGGAGAAAGAACAGCCAAGAATGTGCTTTGCTTTTTAAGAAAGTGACATTCCTACCACCAAAACAAAAACCTGAGAAAGAAAGCACATTCCAAAATTATATCATCACATTCCTTCTATACTGACAAACATGCAGCACTGTAACTACTGTTTCCTGTGTTTGTGATTTCCCTTAAAAAGGGTTTCAGCAAGAGATGTTTTCAAATGGGAAGAGAAATCATTTTCAACGCCCTTCAGAGCCTCTTGGCAAAGTCAGACCTTTTCTCTGAGGCCAAAAGTGGTTTAAATAACCATGCCTAGGTTGGATAATACACTGGCTTCTAAATTTCTGATGTAGGTAGAAAGTAGTCTGCAAAATGTCTTGGTTTTCAGGTTTGGAAGTGGCCTGTGGGGCTGAAGAGGATTTGTGTTAAGGTAACTCACGAGTGTAGCAAACCACTGCAGTATCTGACCAGGGATGTGGTGATTCTCCAACGTGAGGAGACCGGGGCAAGCCATAGTTTTTAAACCAACAACAACCACAAATTGAGATGACAGGGTTGTGCAGGAACTTCTGTCTGAACTTCTCTGACCTGGGTCATTCAGACCTGGTGAGCTGTGAATGCACAGGCTGCCACAGCCAGAGTTCAGTGTGGGGTTTTGCCTGTATTGTACCATTTAAGATACGGAGGAATGGAGGACAGGATGGATTTAAGTTCACATGGAAGTATTTTACAAGCTAGCAAACGTATATTACAACAGCAACACATGCAGACTCTCACTGAAACTGCAAGGCACGTGACTTGCTTTTTTTCTGTTCTCTGCTAAATTCCACTCTGGTCAAACTTGGTGATTTTTCACAAAGTCAACCCTGCTGTGACTGAAGGGAGAAAAAATTCAGACCTGATGCATTAAGAAAAGTATATCTTGAGATTCCTATGCTTTTTCAGTGTGTAGACTGCAAAAACATTGGTCTATGTATATTATTAATATGTTATGTCTGTTATTCTGAATTCTGAATTCTGTTATTATGAATAATAGAGTGTTATTCACCAAGCCTGAATATTATCATCAACTAAGTGATGAACTCCTGGGAGATTTCCTTAATTATTTCTCCATATTCCTACCTTCTGTCATTAGCATCCTAAAGCCATCATTCAGGCACTGACACTAACCTCTTGAGTGATTTCTGACAACCTAATTCTCTATTTCTGTTATCTTTGCCATACCACATCTCTCTCACTGATTTCAAATGCAGATCTGTAGGGGCAGGATCTGCCTGTGTAAGCATGAAGACAGAGTTACAGTGCAAACAATAAAATTTTCTTAATAAAAGGACAGGCATTTACCCAATCCTTGTCTCAGGCCAGTAGCTTGATCCTCATAACAAAGAGGTCCATTTTGCACAAGCGATGCCAAATTATGACATCTTCACTCACACAAGGATCACTGTAAAATCTCATTTGCCTTCAAGTGAACTTTTTGGGTGAGGAATAAATCTGATGGTTCAGCAGAGAGAATTGCCATGACAAAACCATGTCCCTTGTAGCCTTTTACAAATCATTCTCCTGCTGATTGCATGGAACTCCAAATCCTATTCTGCTTTTATAGTGTGTGATCCTCCTGCATCCTGCTGCCCCCAGACTGACAGCTGTTCCTTCTGTCCTTGAAGCACTGAGGGAAAAGTATGCCTAACTTATAACTCTTCCTCTCCTCAAAGCAAATGACAAGGCTGTATGGCAGTTGCATGTTTCCTTTGTTATCCTTTAGTTTGAAGAAACAGGACTTGCACCTGACTAAGACTGCAGAGGCATTCAATTAAACAAAGACATTTTATTTCAGCAACTGTTTAATGAAGAGGAAACTAATAGACAATTTTCTCTTCCTCCAGGTGAAGAAAGACTTGATGAATACTATATTTACTTATTAACTATGCAACCTGCAAAAAGGTTTCATCCAGCTTATCAGGAAATGAATCCCCCTTCATTTCTAACAACATGAACTTCAGAGAATGTGAGCAGCTCACATGGCACTGGAAACCCATGTTCCTAAAAGCATTTGTGATGTTAAAAAAACGCAAACCACCAAAAATAAACAAAACAAAACAAAAAAACAACCTGTGGAAAAAAAAAGGGGGCATTTTTAGACAAGCAAGTCTTCTGCCTAGGTAATAATTTGATATACACTTGCTGAGATAGGAAAAAAAGGTAGCTTTTTGCTCTTCCTCCCAGTGCTGAGTTAGCCTAGAGGCAATGGTGGCTGAACTGGACTGGATGCAGGACTGTGCACAACAGATGGCACATTCAATGGAGCTCCATCTCCAGGACTAAACCTTGGCCTCAGTTACTCCAGGACTTTGATGTATTTATTGCTGATGATGATTCATAAGACACTAGAGAAGACAACTGGTTCCTTGTATCTCAAAACAAGTTTCCAAGGCTGGATAGTATAGCTATTAACTGAGCTAATTAAGGTAGTTTTTTGTATCTGACAGGAAAAAGCTGATAACGTCAAATCTTAATGGAGGGAGATGGGAGAATTTCCCTGAGCTACATGCTTTGCCGCTGAGAAAGCAGAGCTTAGCAGATGGAGAAAAAGGGAACTGATTTCCAATTTAGCCTCCTATTAATGTTTTATAATTTTAAATATAGCAAATAGTTAACTTACTTATGATCTTTGTGGACTCTAATTTCCTTACTGTGGACTGTTAAAAGGAATTCTGTAAAAAATATCTATGTATACACATATCAGAAGTCTCTCCTGCCCAAAAGAACAGGACACTCAGTGAAAATTCTGTAGCAAATGTCCTTCCTAATAAATGAGGCTCAACATCCTCACTGTTAAAATTTCCTCTGAACACTGTGGCTTAGATCCAGAGCTGGCTAGACTTGGCTTTTCAGGTGCAGATGGGCAAGAGACAGCAGAGGACACAAGTTGTTCTTCCTCTCTTAAGCTGGCTGAGCAATTAGGCTCTTGGCAGAGAAAGGGTAAGAGATGCAATGTGAGTCCTCTCCTTCCTACTCTGCGTGGGCTTGAGCTATGGGCTGTAAGATTTTATCCAGTTCATTCTTAGAGCACTTGGGGAGTGCTCTGGCATAAAGCCATTGAGGCATATTGATGGCATCCTGGGATATCTTTTTAGAGAAAGTAAAATACATATCCACCCTCCTTGGACACTAGGGACCATCTGAGAGATGGATGCTGATTCATTCCACCCCAAAATGGTATAGAATGCACAGCATTAATTGCCTTCTGCCTCTCTTTTAATTGATTGTAATTTAAAATATATCACATAGGTATCTGGCAAAAAGCATTCAGCTCAAAGGACCACTGTAGGAACAACAGTCTGTTCCTCCCAGGCATGTTTTCCCCTGTGATTATTATAGTATCAGTGTCTCAGGGTGTCTCTCCCTGGCAGCATCGTCATTGCTTTCACGTTGCCACCCCCTATATAGGTTGAGGGGCCATTGGGTGAGGAGTATGTGCTTACAAATCAATTTGGGTTTTAGTTACATGAACATGAACCTAGAGCAGCCCTTCCAAAGCCAACATAGTTATTCTCTTTCTGTGCTACTGACACTTGGAAAGCAGCGAATGAAACACTGAATATGGTAGCTTCAATTAGCAGCTCCAAAATTTATGAAATCCTATGAGGTAGTGTGTCAGCTGAGAGCCAGCAGAAACATAGAATCATAGAATCGTAGAATCATAGAATCATAGAGTAGTTTGGGTTGGAAGGGACTTTAAATATTGTCTAGTTCCAACCCCCCTGCCATGGGCAGGGACATCCCACTAGATCAGGCTGACCAGGGCTCCATCCAAACTGGCCTCAAACACCTCCAGGAATGGGGCATCCAGAACTTCCCTGGGCAACCAGTGCAAGTGCCTCAACGCCCTCACAGTAAAAAATTTCTTCCTAATATCACGTCTAAGTCTTCCTCCCTCCAATTTAAAGCCAAAATGTAAGTATGATAGTGTAACAAATCAATAAGAAAAACAGGCTGTGGAGGGATTTTTGCCCAGCAGGGTCTCCCCAGCAGGAAGGGAATCTTTATTTGGAGAAATATGACTTCATTGTGTCGATTGTAGCATATTTTCTTATCTTGTGCTGTTGCACAAAGAGAAAAGAGGCGTCTGCAGGGAAGCTGAATATACTCGCTCTAATTTAGCTGTAACTGGGTGTAAAAACACAATCATTTTAGGGCTGGGGTAAAGTACTGATGGCAATTTAGTGCTGCATATCTCAGGGTCTCAGTCAGCTTGGACCGACTTCCTGCCACTATCCACCATTATGTATCAGCAGGAAATTACACTTTTATGAGTGATTTACCTTTAAACAAACACTACTACACAAACAATATGGTATTGAATTTGGTGGTTTGCCTTTTAAGTATTACAGTGAAAGATTTTAACAGCTGTCTAAGCTGATAACTACTACCTAGGATAAGAATATTGTTGACTGAGTTATTAGTCAATTGTTTAACTAAATCTAGATGCATCTCTCTCTTTTAACTCTGTGACATTTACAGCCTTTTTAAGCAATATTGTTCTTTGAAACACACATGAAACTGGTTCCTTGGGTGGGAACTTTGTAAGTACAGAATAGTTTAGGAGATCAGATCACATTTCTAATTTAACTTTTCATTATTTTTGTTTTATTTATTTATTTTTCTTAGGTGATTCCTAGAGGGAATAGTCTCCTAGAAGTGAATTTCCATGTGGCTTTCTAATTTCAGCAGATGAGCTGCAAACACAACACATTGATGACTAAAATGCACAGCTGGATGGATTTTGGTGGAGAAGGACTGAGACAACATAATGCATCCATTGCACATCTGCTGCTGTGACTTTTTAAAGAAGATTTATCCTAAGGTGGCAGTTTGTTTATCTGAATGCCTGTAGCCTTCAAGGAGACTCTTAAGTCGTTGCAAAATTGGACGCAGCGTATGTGGAGGACGTTGACCTTGCAAAATTCTTATTTTGTTTTTGAACAATTAGAACCAACTTCAAGCCCAGTTGAGACTTCCAGACTTTGAGGCTCCAGAGTTTGGACTGGATCCAAGGCCCACTGAAGTCACCTGGAGATTTTCCATTGACTTCACTGTGCCTTGGACCAGGCACTTTGAAAGGCTATTCCCATGAATTCAAATGCCTAAAGCCAACATGGCTTTACACAATTGAAAATCACCTGCTTTGTATATTTTCAAAGGCAGCTCCACCACTCAGCAGTAACAATACAGAATTGGGTTGAAAGGGTGAAAATAGATGTGGATGTGGAGTGATTCTTCAAAAACCCCACGGCAATGCTCCAACTCTGCAGTGGAAAATGAGACTTCTTAATGCAGACTTTTTTATCATCATTCCTGAAGTAGATTTAAAGGAAAAGAAAAATCATGTTAATATTGCAGAACTAGAGCTCTCTTCCTGTTCTATGTATTTCAACAATACTCACTGCATTCTTGGAAATGAGAAATACCCTTGAAGAAATGTTTCAAGGCATTCCTTTTGTTGGATCAGTTCTACTACTGTTTTAAACCAAATTTCTTGATATCAACTCCAGTGATCATAGAATGATAGAATCAGAGAATGGTTTTGGCTTGGAAGGGACCTTGAAGATCATCCAGTTCCAACCCACCTGCCATGGGTAGGGACACCTTCTACTGGATCAGGTTGCTCAAAGCCCCATCCAGCTTGGCCTTGAACAAACACCTCCAGGGATGGAGTCTCCACGACATCTCTTGGCAACTTTAACAGTGCCTCACCACCCTTAAAATAAAAAATTTCTTCCTAAGTTCTAATCAAAATCTACCCTCTTTCAGCTTAAAACCATTATCCATCATCCTGTGCCTGCACTCCCTGGGAAGGAGTCCCTCCTCAGCTTTCCTGTAGCCCCCTTTCAGTGCTGGAAGGCTGCTGGAAGGTGTCCCTGGAGCCTTCTCTTCTCCAAGCTGAACAATCCCAACTCTCTTGGCCTGACGTCATAGCAGAGGTGCTCCAGTACTCTGATCATCTTTGTAGCCCTCCTGTGGGTTCATTCTAAAAGATACATGTCCTTTCAACGAGTGAGGTTTCATGAGAGCAGAGTAGAGGGGCAGAATCACCTTCCCCAACCTGCTGGTCGCACTTCTTTTGATGAAGACTAGATTACATTTGGCTTTTTGGGCTGCAAGCTCACATTGCTAGCTCATGTTGAGCTTCTCATCCACCAGCACACCCAAGTCCCCAATTCATTCTCTACTGAGCCTGTATTAGCAGTAGGGAGTGCCCTGACCTAGGTGCAGGGCCTTATTGAACTTTGTGCATTTCACACAGACTCACATCTCAAGGCTGTCAAGGTCCCTGTGGATGGGATCCCTTGCCTCCAGAATCTTGACCACACCACACACTTCGGTGTCAAGCTTGTTGAGGGTGTCCTCAATCCCGTTGCTCATGTCTATCATAAAGATGTTAAACAACACTAATCCCAATACTGACCTCTGTGGAACACTACTCAACATTGACATTGAGCAGTTGATCACAACTTTTTGAGTGCGACCATTCTGCCAACTCCTTATCCAGCTAGTGGTCCATCCATCAAATCAATTTATCTCCAATTTAGAGACAAAAATGTTGTGTAGTACAGTATCTGTAGTCTGGAATTGTTCTATACCAACAGCCTCTTTTCATTTAATCACTCCTGGAGTGGTTTGCCCACTGAATGAAGATTCAGTACTTTGGAGATGAGCCATTCTCTACAGCTTTGTATCTGCCAGTGGTCTAGTTCCAAGGACTCAGACTTAACCATTAATTCATGTGCAATCTACAAATAAAGGCAATTGAATCTCTTTTGTCCCACTGTTATTTTTTTAAAGCATAGTTCCCTTTGCCTGCAGCTGCTCTTTGTAACAGAAACTTTGACTTTTTAGTTCAAGCCAATATCAGTCTTATGCTTTTTCTTTCAAACAGGTTTTGAAAATTCTTTTACATTTGTGCATAAAATATGTGGGTCCTGATGTGAGTGCCTGAAAGCTTAGAGCGGTAGTCCCTTCTTTTTCATATTATGTGGATGAAAAGGAAAAAAAGAAAGCTTATGGAGGTTTTATAAAGCTTTATAAGCCTCATGATCTACTTCTATTACCCATTTCCTGCCCATGTATAAGTTTTCAAAGACTCCTTTCTTTGTTAGAGGGCTAATTATTTTGGCTAGCAGGCCAAAACATAGATGTGTATTGCATTAACAATGACCATTAACTCTCCCTCAGCAGGCGGAAAATTTGATTCTGGTGTCCTTGATGCTGCTGTATAGGAAGATTCACATCCTGGAACCAAATGGATATGCCATGGTACAAAGGAGGATGAGATCAGAAGCAAGCTCTGTAACTGCTATATACAGCTCCCTGCTGATGTAGCCATCCTTGAACAAATTATAGAGAGTTACAGTTGATTTTTCAGCTTTTCATTTATTTGTGGGCACAAGAGCTATTTGTCACAGAAAAATAAATGCTCTTTTCAAGCTAGTTTCCTTTTTTATTGTTGTTTTTGTTTTGAGCCTGCACCAAAGTGGGAAGAACTGCAGGTGAATTTGAGGTTCTTAAATGCACAAAAATGGCAGAATAGTCTTGTGTACAAACAGAATGGGAACTTTTTCTGTAAAACAAGTTGTGAAAACACTGCCTCTTAATGTGGAATAATGAAATAATCTTTTCAAACCATTTAATGTCCAGGATGAATGAAAGAATCTGTGTATGCTTTACAAATGGCCTGCTTACTGCCAGCTCACATGCTTGCTCTGCAGTTGTAGTACATTAGAATTTGAAGTAGGATGTTGTTAGCAACTCTTTGCGTGGGGTGGAATTTGAATCAAAAGCTAAAAATGACCTGTGACAGCAAAAATGAAAGTGCAATTGCTTTCTCACATGACCTGTTTCTTTTAGTGTCATTAAACTTAATCAATGATTAACCTTTTGTTTAACAGTGCTTGTCATTTCGTAGCAAATCAAGTAGAAAAAATGTTGTCTATCTGAATAATTCCCTAGAAAATGTCTCTGAGGTACATTTAACAGTTTGAAAGGTGAGAGACTGGCCTAAATTTGTGGAATAAAAAAGCAACTATAGTGCAAAGTCACTAAGTGCAGTTGAGGGAATGAGAAACATCTGACTATTCATGTGCCTTATACAAATCCTGTATGCAAACCCAGATTTTAGGAAGATCTCGTGTCTCCTTTCACAAACAAGACAGTATTCAACTCCCTAATAACACATGAAAAATAGTAGTGAATGATTGCACAGAGGCTGCATTTCATTTATGTTGGGTTTGCATAACAACTTTATGTAGTAAATATATACAAACAATGTGTCTTATTCCAAGTTTGCCTGGATATGGTTGTGTTTTTTTGATCTTCATTGAGATCAAATGAGTTATGTTACTTTGCACTGAATTAAATTCTAGCTGGAATAATTTCCTTTTGGCAAGCAATTAGGATGTTTAAAGAATTAACTTTCATTTCTTGATCTCAAAAGTATTTGTGGACAGTTCACATGGACTATGTATTACTGTGCCTAACTGCTATCAGCCCATATAATTACCTCATTTGCATATGCTAACAAGGTAAATTATAGCTATAGTGTTTTCACATGCCTTTTATCCAAGAAGCTCATTGTACCCACATGTCTTGTGTTCTCCCCCTCTGTCCCTAATTTAACAAGAGTTGTGAATTGAAAATGGTTTCATTCATATGGTGTGTCTGTGCAGACAGACTTCACTCAGAAGAAATATGGCCTCTGCTGTTCACAATCTTTATTTATTTATTAGACACGCAGAGAGGGTCTGTTGGAACCCCAGGTAAGATAGGGAGCTTCATGTGGTAGACCCTGACTGAATTCAGATTTTCACAGAAAGTCTTGTGCTAAACAAATCAAACTCCTAAAATGACTTCTTGTCTTCATCAACCACCTTTCATCCAACGGCACACAGAATGATTAACTTTTGCTTCCTTTCATTAATTTACTTTTCAAAAGGAAAACTTGCAGCGAGGATCTCTTTCTGCTTTTTTCCTCTATCAAGCTGGTTCAATGCACATTTGAACCAGTATTACCAGTTCAATGGGAATTTATTCTGGTGTTACAGCCGTGCTTATGTGCCTTTATGTACAAACTCATACCCGGTTATATTTCTTTTAAAAGAAGAGGATTTACATGTAGATTTGCACCAGGTGGAGAAAAATCCTAAACGTGAATATTCTTCCTAAAGTACAAAATATGTAGAATCATGCACAAGAGTCATAATGACAAATTTTATCTGTTAATATTGTTGCAATATGAAGACCAGGTCTTATTCACAGCAGTCTGCCATACCAGCATGCTTCAGAATTTGCACATTCACATTTTCATGTGTACCTGCTCTACACCAGCTAGACTTAATTTCAAACTACCCAGCTTCCATTTCAACTACAGCTGGCCAGCATGAATCAGGAGTACTTTCATCATGGTCAGTGTATTTGGAACAGTATTGGGAAAGTATAAAGGAGAATAAGGAGAGGTTTATTATCCCCATGCTCTTTTGTATCTTACACATTTTTGCAATCCTTAAGATTCCCCAGGAAAACTGTAGTGCCAGTTTTCTTTGCGAAGGAAGAGGGAATTACAGTGAGGGAGTCTTAGAACTGGCTGCTCTTGTCAGTATATTCAAATGATCTAATCTGTCAAACTGGGGACACGTTGAACATGTTCTGTAGTTTGAAAGGCCAGCGTGGAGACACTTGGCAAACTCTTATGTTTTATCATCATGCAATAAAAACCTTATTAACTCAGTGATAGTCTAGGCAATGGAAAAATGGAAAGGAGATAAAAACTGGAGGGACAGCAAGACAATAGTATGCAGGCAAGAGGGAAATGAGTTAAAAGAAGCAGGAGAATATGGTTTTCAGTTACTCTGCTTTCTCCTTTTCCCTTCTTTCTCATCCATGTCACTCCAAGGAAAGTATCTGGCATTTGTAGCCTGTTGTGCAGATGGATTGAGAGGAGCACATATTCCACTACGTGTCTGGCATGCTTCAAAAGTGGCTGGTGACTGGTTGTGTCTTTGCCAGCAGCTAGTGATTAGGGAGACTTGCAGTAGCCATGGATGTCTGGCAGCACATAGGGTCAAAGAGGCTGAGGGTAGGAGGAAATATCTGATTAATGCTTCTCAAAGTGCTGACCACATATGCTGCTACTTGGTAGACACAGCCTGCAGGGTGAGCAGGTTTCTCAGTAGGAAGAAGTCCTAAGTTCTTATTTTTACTCCTATTCCACGTTCCACAGGGAAGGAGCTGAAGCCTGGAGAAATAACAGGGTTTGGTGACGTGGCAACAGTGATGAGAACTAAATCCTAATATTTCAAGGCTTCATTTGTCTATATGTACCCTCTGACTCTATGCCATTTGACTATATAAAAAAGCCCAATAAATATGCCCAATAAAGCGGGGCATTACTCTCCTTGGACGTGGGTTAGATGCAAACCTCACTGGAATTCTGTGCCTCTCCCTGCAATTTCTGCTACAGCATCGCTGTCATTGTCACTCTGCAACACAGTTGGGACACAGCTCTTTCTTGTTGTAGAAAGGGATAGCTGCCACTTATCCCTTTCACTGGGCTGCTCCCTGGCCACACAGCCTGATGTAGGATCAGGAGAGAAAATGAGACAGACAGGCAGGTGGCAAATGACACCAAGGGGATGGAGCATTCCTGCAGGGAAGCTGCTGGTGGGCAAGTTCATCCCTGTGCTTGCCATACAGGAGGGAGCACAGTCATCTCAGGGGCTCTCCAGCGCCACTCACTCATTTCTCTGGAATGGTACCAGCACTAAGTTGTAGCAACACACTGGTGATTGAGGCCCAGTGTGAATGACAGGGCTGGACTCATAACTTTGCTGCATGCCAAGAGGGACTCTGCTAGAAAATTCACTGCCAGCAAGACACTTGTACCATGTTTGGCTTTACAGACAGCTTTCCAAAAGAAACATAAAAATATAAAATGAAATTCAGCTCTTTGTGAAACTGTATCAGGCTCTGATGACAGGAGATGTTTATTCAAAGGCACCAGCTCTCCAGGATCAAATCAAATCTCTGCATTTCTCATAACAAAATTAAGAGCCTTTTTGAACCTACACTGAGGACATAGACTTGTGGTGATCCACAGGAGAGGCTAAGGCAGAATATCTTTCTCCCTTTCTCCGAGCATTGGGTGATCTTGTTTTATGACTGATGCAGTTCCATTGTTGTGGCCCTCATGGGCTGATCTGATCATTGGTCATTCAACCCACATCTGTCCTCAATTTCCATCAGGCAATCCAGTGGCAGCTTCTGCCCAACCATTAGGTTGTGATAAAAACCCTGAGGGCTCCTGCAGGATCTCAGTGAGCCTCAAATTACTTGAAATGAAAGAACTTTCTCCTGACCTGACCTCACACCTCTTCTACACTAACACTGTTCCCAGATGACTCAGGAACTGAAGGAGTATTTTGAATACCAGTGATCAATGCAGCATGGGCAGGTGTTGTCCATGCTTTTCTTACAGGACTAGAGTGCCCAGACAGTGAAGACTTGCTCTCTGGCTCTATCCTGGAGGAGGAGGCAGCTGTGGTAGCACACTCTCCTGAGCAAGAGCCAGGACCAGCCTCTTGTACCACAGCACAAAAAGCAGAAGGTTGAAGTCAAATACTCGAATGAACAGAAGCACAATGGGTGACAGTGAATGGAAGAGGTCATGATTTCTGGTTAATTTTTCTGCCTTTCTTAGCAGTGGGATCAACTATGTGCATCAAGCCTAGCACCTCAATCTTCAGTCAGTTTTTATACAGTATTCATTTGTCGTAAAATGCTATTGCATGCCCTGATTTGCATTGCATGCGATGGCCACCGCCAGCCAGAAACCTAGCCTGGAAAATGAGAAAAAGAAAAGGAAATGAAAACCTGGCATAGCATGAACTTTGAAAAACTGACAGACATCATTTCCTGGGGAAAATACCATAATTTGGGGAGAAGAGGGGGAATCACTGAGCAGTTCGTGGTTCAGGGAATGTGGCCAGGACAGTGCCAAGGCCATAGTGTGGCTCTGCACCCGCTGCTGCCTGGCCTGTTGATACCAGGTGTGGCACATGGGTCTTGGCATCCTGGAAGAGCAAGTCTGGTCAGTAACACAGAGGGGAAAGGAGATGTGTTTCAGACTTGCTTTCACCCATATAGAAGTAAACTATTCAACCCTATGTGTTCAAGCCCCCTAGGGGGACATGCCACCCAGTTTGAGAATAGGCACATTAATAAATCTACAAATAAACCTGCATCTAATTCTCATCTACAGCAGTTAAGTGAGATTCACTGCTCACCCTCAGCAGCACATAACCACAGAATCACTAGTTTGGAAAAGACCCCCAGGATCATCGAGTCCAACCATTCCTCTCAAATACTAAACCATGTCCCTGAGCACATCATCCACCTGTCATTTAAATGCCTCTAAGGATGGGGACTCAACCACCTCTCTGGGCAGCCTGTTCCAGTGCCCAATGACCCTTTCTGTGAAAAATACTTTTCTGATGCCCAGCCTGAACCTCCCCTGGCAGAGCTTGAGGCCATTGCCCCTTGTCTTGTCCCCTGTCACTTGGGAGAAGAGGCCAGCTCCCTCCTCTCCACAACCTCCTTTCAGGTAGTTATAGAGAGCAATAAGGCCTCCCCTCTACCTCCTCTTCTCCAGGCTAAACACCCCCAGCTCTCTCAGCCGCTCCTCATAAGATTTGTTCTCCAGCCCCTTCACCAGCTTCGTTGCTCTTCTCTGGACTCGCTCCAGAGCCTCAACATCCTTCTTGTGGTGAGGGGCCCAGAACTGAACACAGGATTCAAGGAGTGGTCTCACCAGTGCTGAGTACAGAGGAGGATAACCTCCCTGGACCTGCTGGTCACGCCGTTTCTGATACAAGCCAAGGTGCCATCGGCCTTCTTGGCCACCTGGGCACAGCATTGGCTCATGTTCAAATGTCTGTCAATCAACACCCCCAGGCTGTAGTACTTTTTGAGTCCACCTGCTGTTTGAACATCCCATATGGTGGTGTTCATTCAGTGCCCGTTCTTCCTTTGCCACACCTTTTGACTGGCATTGAGGAGGTTCAGGTGACCTCTGACCCTTGAGGGATTAAATGCCTCTCCTGCTTTTGCTGGTCAATATAGCCGAGATGATTCTGCTTTGCTAGATAGATAAGCCCTTGCTGGATTTTCTCAGCTAAGCTGCAGTCTTTAGTTGCTTCAGTAAGAGCTCTCCAGTGGCCATTAAGTCAGCACCAATGTTTCCTCCTGAGGATGTTGTCAGGTTCTTGCAGTCTGATCTCTGTGGAGAGCAGGGAGACCTTTGTGGCACACAGGGCCCAGCAGAGTCTTTGCTTCCCCAAGATACTCTCCTGCAACGTCTCTTTCCCTGTTTGGTCTGAGCTCCAGCTTTACACAACAGTGTTTACTACTTTCGGATTCATTATTTAACTACATTTTGGCCAAAACACTCTACATATTACTGCAAACACGGCCTGTCTCTTTTAACTGTTTCCCTCTGCTTGCTGATAGAAACAAGAGGAGAGCTCTTCCCTGGGGACAGTCTGCCCATCTGGAGTACTCAGGGTTTTTTGGGACTGCTTTTCATCCTCTTCCTGGCACAAACTTCTTGTGGGCCTGGGCTGCGTGTTCACAGGTGTGTGACATTACTGACAATACGGCAGCAAGCTGGCATTCATCAAGCATCTGGCATGAAGTCTGTCTTCAAAAAAGCAGGTAGGTGTCTGTGCCATGGGAAAATTGACCAGGTTTTCTAATAGCTCATATGGAGTTATCTGGGCACACGGCTACCTTTCATCACTTTTGCTGACGCCAAAAAATGGAATTATAAAGCCAACATGCCTGTTGAAATATCTGTGTATACTAAGCTGTCGTGGACTTGATTGGGGTCAAAATAATGTAAGTACTCCATTTTTTCATTTTTAATTTTCCCTTTATGTCTGTCCTGATTTTCTTGTGAGATTGTGAATAAAGAAGACACAACTCATACGTAGAAAATCTAAGTAATTTCACTACTATCCAACACCATATGGTAATGGTAGAAATAAATACAAATATCTAAATTATTTTTCTTATAAGACCTAAACAATTCAGGAAATGCTAACACAACTACAGCCTCCTTATCACCACTATCTGTACTACAAATATAAAAAGAAAAGTGTAGCTATGCCACGTCACACCAATGTCCAACTAGTCCAGCAGCCAGTTTTGGACTGTAATCATAAACAAATGCTTTGGCAAGCATTAGGAAAGGTCAAACCTAAAAGATACATTCCTATGATACTCTTCCAGTAACCGGCTGTTCTCAGGTCAGGGACTCCCTGAGCTGGATGTGGTTTCTGCATATTTAGTAACCTCAGTGCATTTCTCTACTGTGAAGTTGTCCAGTCACTGCTTAAAACCTTACAAACTTTTATCTTCCACAACATCCTTTGGCAAGCAATTCCATAGATCTACTATCTATTGTATGCAAAATAACCACTTCTTGTTTGTTTTTATCTAGTTAATATACAGAAAAAAAATGGACAATCCATCCCTATACATTTTTTCTGTGATTATATTAAGTGGTCACACAAATTAATACCAATATCATTATTGAGATTTGTCTTTGTATCATACATCGAGCTATGCTGACATATTGCAGGCTAGCAAAAGCTCATCTTCTGGAGAACTTGCTTGGAAAAGGCACAACACTTTAAATAGCTAATAAAAGAATGCATTCAAAAAATTTTCTGGCCTATGCAAAAACTGACCAACTAGGACAAGATGCAAAGCTTGGTTTTCCATCACATGGCACTAATGGAGTTGCACTTGGAGAAACTGTGTGTAAAGTTCCATGGACTGGAAAGGAAGTAATGTCCATTAAATTCCTATGTAGAAAAAACAAACATGCTGCAGCACTTGACAGCGTATTTTCAAAGGGATGCTTCGAGAAACAGAAAAGAAAGTCTATATTAATTTAAAAAATGTCATTGTTCTATGATGTAACGTTAGTCATTACAGATTTTCCTAATGGCAAGGAGTGATATGACTGTGGATTGCACCTCAGTGAACTAGTGGTGTGCAGCTCCTCCCAACAGTTATGACTTTTCATTTATCATTATGTAACATCTTGTTTCCATTCTTGAGTTTCCCTCCACTACTGCCATTTGTGCCATTCCAGTCCAGGCAGTTTTAACAGATGCTAACAAGCAGCAGGAAAGCAGTGAGGCCCACAGAAAAGGGAGCCAGCACCTCCTGTGACTCCAAGGGCCCATCTGCAAAGAATTGCAAGGAGGATGCCAAGCCAGGCACAGCTGGGAGAGTCACTATGGCAAAGGATGCACAAGAAAGGGGGGAGAAAAGGATGGAGCTTGCCATTTTTTCCCACAGGACTCATGCAAAATGCTGATAATGTGTGTTTCATTCATTCCTCATCTTTGTTCTCTAACCATCTCTTGAGAGACATTTCAAAGAAAGGGAGGCAAGGAAGAGACTAGAAGTCTCCTTTTAGGTGGAGGAATGCAGGCTCCACCCTTGCTTCCAGCTCCATCCTTTTCGTGCTGCTGCAGCTGGGGAGTCTCCCTTGAGGCTCTGACTTAAACCTGGGGTTGGTCCTAAGCCAATTGGTCCAAGGATCAGGGGAACTATTTTCTTCCCAGGAGCTCAGGACTGGCCTTTCATTACCATGAGTGTAGCTGTGGTGTGAGATGGGGTCAAAGATCCTTCCAAAAAGAAAGGAACTCCATTTCTTGCACCACAGAGGACCTGTAAAGATGTCGAGGTGATGGGAAATAACCAGATAGATGTCAGCAGCTTGTGCAGTGTTGCTGTGCATAATATTCTGAACATGCACAGGAGTAGCAGTGACCTGGATTTAGTTCCATGTGAAAAAGCATGGTGCTACCGCAGGAACATTCTGTCCTGCTTTCAGGTTCAAACTTCAAAAAGGATGTTGATGTGTTGGAAAGGCATCAGGGAAAGGTACTTTAACAATGTGAGACCTGGAAACGTTTATGGTAGGAGACTGAGGACCCAATGGAATTTGTCTGTTTGAAAGAGCGGTGACTTGATTGCAGTCTACAAGTATGAGCATGGGGAAAACGCAACAGATGTTTCAAGAAGAAAATGAACCCATAATAAAATCCAGTGGTTGGTTGTTGATGATAGACTGATCCAGAACAGAACTCAAATAAAAAATTTGAAGGTAATTAACCACTACTTACTAGAGTGAAGTTGTATTCTCAGTTAAATCAAGGGTGAATGAATTCCCAAAATCTCCCCTGAAACAACTGAAGATGGAGAATTGTTGATGGGAGATGATTTTATATCAGGGTTATACAGCAGGTCAGATGATCACCATTAAAGTTTCTGTGATGAAACTAAACATCCAGCAGACTTGAGCTTCTGTGCCAATCCGTTTTAATCTTCACGGTGATGACCCTTGGGTGATGCTGGGTGTACTGGGTCCATATGGTCCACATTTACATTGTGTTTATATACCCCAGAGAGATGAATGAGAGAAACGTTTCCATGCTGGTTAATCAAATTTAAACCTCATTGAGATTATAGCATTCAACATCAGGGCCTCAGAAACTGAGATTAATAACGGTTCTAAAATACATTGCTATTTTGAGCAAATACTGTATTGCATTTGGTTATAGTTGGTACCCTCACCTAAAACCACTGTGATCTGGCCTGCTGAGAGGGGTCAGCATTAGAAACATGTTGTGTTTGGTCACCTGAGCTCTGAGGACATCCACTCTTCTACCTGTAGGCTTTAGCACTGTTTAGATTCAGACGTCCATAAGTCTAATTTTATTTTTTTTAAAAAATCACATATGTGAGTTCACACGTTTATTTAAGAGGGGGGAAAAAAGAAACTCACTCTGTATTTTTAACTTAAGATGGTTTCTAGGTGAATGTTCACACATCCATTCTGTAGTGACCTCTGCTGGCAAGGGCAGGACCCATAATCTTCCTTCAGCATCATTACGTGATGGGCATTTACAGGCATGTTTTATTAGCACCTTTATCAGAACCTATCATATTACACTCAGTGTCGTTAGTGCAAGGCAACCCAGTTAAGGTTATGGAGCTGTCATACAAGTGCAAAAAAGTGCCATGGGGCATATGAAGGTGGTAGTTAAACAGAGATAGTAAAATCTGATTAATAGCAACAATAAAGGAATGTCAACATGCACCAGTCTGGATGATTAAAAAGTAAGGTTGCTGGAAATTAGCAATTGTTACAGGTACCTTAAGGATATTGTTATTTTTTTTCACCTTTTGAAACATCCCTAAGGGCATATGTCTACCAACAAAATCATTGAGATATTTCTCCAGTGTGTAAGGAACTGCTGTCATGCAGAAACTCATAAAAAATACCCTTTGCTCATTTAGAGGGATCTGTGCTTTTAATGGCAAAGATTCTCAGTTGCTATAAATCAGATTAGCACAAATTACTTCATTGCTTGCTTACCCTGACAGAGAATCTGGCTCCAAATCTTTGCATTGCAGTTGTCTAAGAGCACCTACCAGCACAGGGTTAGGTTTTGGCCCTTAGACAAATCACAGTGTTCACTGTTGCAACTTGCCTTCTCATATCTGATTCTTTTTTTCTTTTATAGTTTGTTTTTCTTTCTGTGATCACCATTTGTTTGCCATTTCAGAAATGGTTTGTTTGCAGCCCTGCCTGTAATCAGTAAGGATGTATTTCCATGCAGAATGCAGAGAGGAGCAGTGTTGCCAGATACTGTCCTCAACTTGAACACAGGTGGAAATGTTGAAAACTCAGCTACCTGCCTGTCCTGAGCAATCCCCTCGTTACTGTCACTGTCTAAGTATGCACGGCTAGTTCTAACTATGAGCAGGAACTCAAAGCCAGAGCACAGAGCAAAGAGAGCAAAATTAGCTTACAAATTAACATGAAATATGTAACGTGAGTTTTGGCTACGTGTTGGTGCTCTCGGAGAACAGCCAGGTACTGGTGCCTGTGGAAGAGGATAATAACAGGGCAGTAGATAGTGGTATTTCTCCAGACTGGTCTGCTAACCACCAGTGACTGATCTGACCCCAAACCAGCAGCTGGTTGATGTTGATGAGAAATTACTCATTTTCCAACTCTTACATCCATAATGCAAATGACAGCCCTCAGCTTTTGGAGACATGCTAAAATAGCAGCAGGAGGCTGCAAGAGGTCTAATTCAGAGGCTTCCCCTCTCTGGGCCAGTTTTTCCCCATCTCTTTGGGGTTGCAGTAGCAAATGGAGGCAGGATGCATTCCCTCCCCTGTAGCAGATAAGACTCATGTGTCTCATATGTAGTGTTTCCCAATCAAACTGTGCAGGACTAAGTGCTGGAAGGCAGTGTAAAGGAAGAGGGAGGCCATATGATTCCACCATGCCTTGCCAGGGCAGTGGAAAAAAGACGGTTAGGTTCCCACGTGCTGGAGATCTTCCTATGTGAAGCCCTTCAGGAAGATTTAGTTTTGGCTCTCCATGGCAGAATACCCTGCTACCTCCAAACATCTCTATGGGAACTGTATGAAGTTCAACAGGGCCAAGTGCAAAGTTCTACACTCAGCTTGGGACAATCTCCATTTTCAGTACACGATGGGTCGGATGACATGACTGAAAGCTGCCCTGCAGAGAAGGACTTGGAGGTGCTGGTTGATGAGAAGCTCGACATGGGTTGGCAATGTGTGCTTGTAGCCCAGAAGGCCAACTGTATCCTGAGCTGCATCAAAAGAAGCGTGGCCAGGAGGTTGAGGGAAGTGATTCTGCCCCTCTATTCCTCTTTTCTGAGAGCTCATCTGAAATATTGTGTCCAGTTCTGGAATCCTCAACATAAGAAAGATATGGAGCTGTTGGAATGGGTTGAGAGGAGGGCTACAAAGATGATCAGAGAGCTGGAGCACCTTCCATATGAGGACAGGCTGAGAGAGTTGGGTTTGTTCAGCCTGGAGAAGAGAAGGCTCCAAAGAGACCCCATAATGACCTTCCAGTACCTGAAAGGAGCCTACAAGAAAGCTGGAAAGGGTCTATTCATAAAGGCTTGTGGTGATATGATGAGGGGAAATGAATATAAACTGGGGAAGGGCAGATTTAGGCTTGATATGAGGAAGAATTTCTTCAGTATAAGAGTGGTGAGACACTGGCACAGGTTGCCCAAGGAAGTTCTGGATGCCTCATCCCTGAAGGTGTTTAAGGCCAGTTTGGATGGGGCCTTGGGTAACCTGATATAGAGGGATGTCTCTGCCCATGACAGAACTAGATGATCTTTAAGGTCCCTTCCAACCCAAACTATTCTATAATTCTATGATTCTATGGACTGCAAGGAAGAAGTGATGCATGTAAGTAACCACTATGAGAGCCCCTTGTGCCTGATAAGGCCAAGTCACTGTACCACCTGCACTGGGAACAGGCCATTAGCCAACAGCATTGACTTCTCGTCCTCCTCACTGTATCACTATCACTGCCAGTCAAAGATAGATAAGGTGGCTCTCTGGGAGTTTGGAGAACATTCACCATGTTTCAGGTCTTTTCCTGTGAACTCCTGGGACTCAATGAACTTACTCTGTTGCAGCCAAGGTGCAAGGGAATCTCATAAATCTTCTCCAGCTCTATCGTATGTTGTTTAGTGCACCTATCATGTTCGACATCTCTAGTTGTAATAATCACATTTAAAACTGTACTTCTGCAATATCAGTACTTAATCAAATGCCTTTGTTTCATTAGCCATAATAACTTCTTTGGTTTCGTGTTCTTAGGTGTTCCTCTTTATAAACCTCTCTCATGATGAGTGTCTCCTCCTTAGCACTCAGAGACTACAGATGCTTTAACATTGCTGATAAAGTGTTTAATTGAAAGATGACAAATTTTTTTTCTCATATCAGACTGGGATCTGAAATGTTGGGGTCAACATCAGGTCTGCTTTGCAGCTGCAAAAATTGGCTTTGCTCTTTGAGCCGTATGGCTCCTGTCTGACTGGAGAGCTGTTAGCCTGTGCTTAGGCTCCACACCCCCTGCAGTGCAAAGCTTCCTCTGCAGCTCCTATCCCAACTCCTGCCCCTGTGCCACATCTCCTGTGAGGTCTTTGGTTGGTTTAATAGGAATAGGGTTCCTAGAGGTAAAGAGAACTCATGACAGCCTGTAAACAAAAGGAAAAAGTAAGGAGTGAATAGAGTGTGGATTCTGCTAAAAGGGGAAGGGAAAAAAAAAAAAGGATATTCAAACCCAACACTATATCTGTGTTAATTAGAGACTGGCAAAGTTGTAGATACTTCTCCAATACATTTCATTATGTATTTCACGCACTGAAAGCTGGTGTGTTGAGACTTCATCTCTCACAGCAATGTTCGCTGAAACAACATACACCAAGCTGACTGGCAAAGACTGGTTATTTGGTATCTTTAACTTTGTAATTTAAGGCTAGTATGGTACACTTCAGAGTCATGCTACACAACAGGGACTTTTGTTCTTCTTCGCTTTTTCTTCTGGGATAAGTCCTTTTTTATTTTTTCAGTCAAGCAAAAGAAATTAATTCTGGTATACTTCTGGGAGTAAAATAATTGTATAAAATCATTGGGTAACATTCTTTGCCCAAACATGCATACAGAAAGCAAGTTCTCATAATTATGGCTAATGCAAAATGCAGTCAGATTGTAGAAGCCTCCAGCATGATTTCTAATATGAGAATGATGAGAAGAAGAGATTAGGCTTATCACAGACAAAGCCTGTAGTGCTGGGATCTTAGTAATTCAAAACCAGCTGCACTGCTACAATGCATTAAACTACTTATCTGCAGCAAGACATTCACAAATAGTATAGCTTTGCAAAGTGAGGTAAAGAGAAGCTTTTCTACTCTATTTTACAGCCTGGTACAGCAAAACGCTGAAGTATAGACATAATTCCCAGCACACAGAGGAGCTCCACAGGCTCTGCTGGGAAGTGCCAAGTGCCTAGAGGTGCACAGGTGCTTCTCATTCCCTGAGTGCTCAAGTGGTTTGGTTTGTTTGGCTTTTTTTTTGGAATGAGGCCTTATCTGAACTTCTAGCAGCTCTATGCATCTGCCATGGGAAAACGGAGAAGTCTGGGAGAAGAGCCTGGCAGGAGCCCAAAGCAACACTCACCCCCTCTTTTGTCTGGTGAAGAACTGCAGTGCGAAACCCAGAGCTGCTATGCCCTGGTAGAAGGCAGAAAGTGTTTAAGTGCTGGACATACTGTGGATCCAAAATCTATTACCCATCTGTACTGCCACCCTGTGTGGCACAGGTTAGAAATGGGACCTGTCTTAGAAGAAATGCATCTGACTGAAATTTCCCACACCCCAATGAGGTCCTGCCAGGGTGATGCAACCAGTGCTGCTCTGGCCATGGCAGACCCAGGGTCTGTTTCAGTTCTTGTGCTTGTCATCCCTTTTCCTTTGGAGCTATGCTGGGACTCTTGACCTCTTAGCACTAAGTTCCTCAGCTCTGGTCTTTGTGTCTGAAAACTTCTGCCCCTTGGAGTTTGTTGCAGTGAGGGAATACCCCCAGTGGCAAAGACAACCGTCTCTTCTGGGTAGCCTTGATAACACATTTCAGCGAGCATGAAGAAATACAGCCTCCAAGCAACCATCATGTGAATTAGCCCAGCTGGAAAGGAGACAGGCTGCAGGAACAGCAGTGCTGAGTCAGGCTGAGAGGTCACCTAGATCATATCCTGTCTCTGACCTGTCCATAGCGGATGCTCAGCACAAGAGTATAAGAGCAGGGCAAGTACAGCAATATTTCCTCTACCTCATCCTTCCAGTTTCTGGCAATTTGGAGTTTAGGGACTTCCTGAGCCACGGCTGTATCTTCATCTCTGCAGTCTAGGAGCCTTTGATTTTCTTTTATTTTAAGAATTTTCTAATTGCTTTTTGAACCCATTTATACTCTTGGTCTCCACGACATCCTGCAGCAATGAGTGCCACAACATGGTTATACACTGGGTGTGTTTGCTTTAAAACTGACACTTAATCATATAAATGCTCCCTAGTCCTTGCACTATGAAAGACATATTTTTATCACATTCTCCAGGCCATTCCTCATTCCACATATCTCTCTCATCTGCTCTCCCAGGAGTCACTCTTCCAGCTGAACCATCCCAGCCTATATGATACTTCTTTATTACTTTCCATAGCTTTGATCTTCCTTGTGATCTCCTGTGAACCTTTCTGATCCTACTCTGTTTTTCCTAGGCACAGCAAGCAACTTGGTCTGCAGTGATGAAGAGGGCACACTCCATTAATGTACAGAGCAACACAGGGATGAGGGCAGACATCTTTTTGTTTTCTCAGTTTCATTCTTAATAGTATCTGATGTTCAGCTTTTCTTTTTGCATCCTGCTGGACTTAAGTACCCATGTTATGTACCGAGTTATATACTTAGAGCACTACCCACAGTGATTGCAGGGTGTCTTTCCTGAGTGGTAATAGCTAATGTAATGTCCATGACTGTATAAACGCTGTTAGAGTGGGTTTTCCCCCTGCAAGCAAGAGTTTGCATTTGTTATCATGAAACTTTTATTTGCTGTATTATCATTTGCTAATGTGAGATTACAGTCACTGCTGGAGTGAGATTTTCTTTGACTTTTCACAACCAACATTAGTTGTTTTACTTTTCACACTTATTATTTTTTTACTAACCTGGACAAGATTAATGTAGGGCTAATGCTTGGAGTCCCATCTCTAAGAGTGGCATTGGATACAAGCCATCAGGCTTTGGGTTTTGTGCCTCTCTGATGCTCTTCTCTGGACTAAAGACATGTTGGACATCTCAAAAGGAGAGATGACACCAACAGACTACCCCATTTCTTGAATTACAAACACCAATTACCTCCTCTTTCTAGAGGGACTACAGAGTTGAAATGCCTGATTAGTGAGATGAGTGTAATGCACACACTTGGGGCTATTCCAGGCACTGGAACTAATCCAAGCTGTGGGGTACAGTGATAGGCCTGGAGCTACGCAGGTTACTTGTCAATCCTGCCTCATCCCATAAGCTGGGATCTTCTTTCCCCTATACAGTTTGACTCCGTAAAACTGTGCTGTGAAGGGCTCATCGATCGACTGCTCCATCGGGAAGCAGGGACATAGTGAGGCTGGGGATGATTTTTGAGGTTTATGTTTGTTCATGATTGGCCATTGTAGGTTGGAAAGAAGTTGGCTTTCCTTGTGACAGATAGTGCAGAGGCAGAGCCAGAATAGGTTGTTTCCGCTGGGAGCTCATGGTATGAAATAAATAAGGGGAAAGTGAGAGTGAAAGACACACTGTGTGAGATGTACAGCTGGCGAGATGCCAGCATAAATATTCATTGGGTATGTTAATTAGCAACTATTGCTGTTACTCATTAACTAATTTTTTCAACAAATAGCATTCAGGCTACTCTGGAACACTGCATACTGTTACTGCTAAAAGGGGTATCAGTTTCCCTGTCTGTCACCTGGAGACATTGATACTCCCCCATCTTTGCAAGTACTTTGATACGTAGAGATGAAAACTACTTCGGGGGGCCAATAGACCACAGTGTGTTGCTTATAGAGTAGGAGAAGTCCAATCTTGTTCCCAGCAACGTACATAAAGAGATTTAGTTCTTTAGTTCAACATCAATTGGAGAAGAATGGCACGTCTATGAAAAGACTTCTGTTAGGAAAACAGCAATAGTGTGTGGCTTGCAGAGGGTCTGCAAAGGGATGGATGGGATTCTCTGTGAATTGACTTTCTTTAAAAAAGAGGAGTCTAGGTAAAATAAAAAAAAAATCATAGGGGTTTCCATAGAATCTGGTAGGGCCTGGCTATCAAAACTACAACTGACAGCAAAATGTTGCAGAAGAGGTTGGCATTACTGAGTGACCACCTAATAGAACAGTATGTGGAATTCAGTATTTGAAAGTGCAGTGTAATGCACTTTGGAGAAAAACAATCCAAATGTTACATATGTACGAGGACTTCTAATATAGCTATTATGAATCAGGAAAGGGAAACTGGAGCCGGTGGGGATAGTCCTATGAAACTGTCACACCAGTGCTCAGTAGAGGTCCAAAAGGCAAATAGGATGTTAGTAATTGTTGAAAAAATTAAAAAAAAAAAAAAGAACATATTATTAAGCCATTACATAAATTCAGGTGCATTCAAATGGGTCTGGTCACCATATCTCAGAAGTATAGAATAGAACTAGACTAGATCTGTAGCTGTGATAGAATAGGGTACGATAGTTATAAAGGAATAACGTCTATGCAAAGACTGAACAAGTAGAGTGGAATCTTATGTATGGAAAAAAGTGATGATGAAAGGCAACATCTAAGAAAAAGTGCTATAAATCCCAAATGACATAGAGAAGGTAAATGCAGACAGATGTTCTTACAATAGAAGAACTGGGAGACATGCAAAGAAATGACTGAACAGCAGACTCAAACAAGAAGAAATATTATTACATACCACATCTAATGGATTTTGGGAACTCCTTGCCCAGGGCATTATGGAGGCCAAGACTGTAACTGGTTTCAGAAAAGGAATAGAAACATTCATGATTAAAAATTCCTTTAGTGTCTGTTGAATGCAAAAGTTTAGGAAGTTTTTGATTGCTAAAAGCTGGGAGGAGGCTGTACCCACAGGAGGATAAGTGTATCATACCTTGCTTTGGACTCACTCTACAAACCTGCTGCCAGTCATTGTCTGAAACAGGATTCTGGGGCACTTGGACCCATGGGTGACCTTGTGTAAGAATTTTTATCTTTATGCTTTGCTGTAAGGACTGAGATCCCTTTGACCTCCCTTCCACATCACCTTCCCAATCAGGCATGGGAGAAGAGCCAAAGGGCGAAAAATTCTGATTGATCGATCAATCAATTGATTTATCTGTCTATCTATCTGTCTATCTACCTACCTACCTTTGTATCCAGATAGTATGTGTCATGTAGCAGTGGCTTAAGCTTCACAGTACACTTGAGGCAAATGTACCTTGACATGCAATTGTGCCACCAGAGGTACAATGTCATGTACAGTAGACGTGACTTGCACCATGGTACTAACAACTCAACCAGATAAAGTCATGGACTGATCTTTATAGCCTGTCAGAACTGTCTGTATAGCAAGATATTCAGGCAGCAACAGCTATGCTAGTAAATTCAAGTGTGTCAGTAGCCTCCCCAGATGCTAGGCTGCGGCTGCCTGCACAAGCAGACTGTTAGAACATCCCCTGACATGAAATTGGATCATTCTAACTATGATCCTGGGCACAGCACTTAGACCAGCCCAGGGCCTATTTCCAGTAAGTGATTACCATGTGAACACTTTAAACGAGGCAGTTCACTAGCGCAGACACTACTTTTTCCATGCCAAATGGCCGCAATGCCCAGGAACACTGTTGGGCATGTTTAATTTATCAGTGTACATGTAGCTTCTGTATCTGGATCCAATTACAGGATTAGGTCCACAAGAACAGGAGAGATGAATTTGTGAATCAAAGTGTTGCAGGTCTTTTGCCTGTGAATGGCAACATTTTTACATGAGGCCAAAGGAAGAAAGACTACTCAAAGAAAACCCCAAAGATTGTTATCTGAGCTGTAAGAGCAGTGTGCGTTTTGGAACTACATCAGTAAGGATACTAGGATGTTCAGCTGGCAAGTAAAGAGCTGGAAAAGAGTCTCAAGGACTCTAAATCCCAACAGGGAATAGCTTGGAGGAGAGTTGTAACAAAAAAAAAAGAAATAAAGGAGCAAATGAAAATATAGCTGACAATGACCTCCTAGCAGAGCTTCTTAGGACTAGTGTGTTTTAAATAAAATATAAAGTGGAGATGCAATTAACTAAAAAGACTGTCCAAGTCCAGCCCCTACAACAAGTTGTAATATGTAGAGAAATATGTATTAAATTCTTTGATGGGTGTTTCAAGTATGAGATAAAAGTAGTGTTGAGAAAACAGCTTTCTCTCTCCTATCTGTTTTATCATAGGTTGGCCATGGTAACTGCCTACTATTTGGTACAGCTAATTTTTAAGGTGGTTGAGACAGAGGCAAAATGTAAACGTATGCTTTTCCCAAACATTGCATTTTATTGAGGCATGAAAAATACCAGTGAGCTGACATTGCTCATGCTCAAGCTGACAAAAAGCACTGCATGAAAACATAATAGCTGGCCCTCTTCCTATATTAGCAGGCTGCAATGACAAAAAACTTTGACTTTCAGAGGAGCTTGGAGCTTCCTAATTTATGCTATGCTCTAACTGTGAAGCTGGATAAATCTACACATAGGATCATGTGCAGAGCTGTCATTTTTTCTGGTGTGGGGCAGTGGGATGGATCAATCACACTGCTTTGTATTACAAAGAGGGAATCGTGTGTGATGAGGAAAATCCAGGAGATATGAGAGGATTCTGTGCAGCATGAGAACAGAGGCGGAGAAGCAGAAGCTTGGCCAGAAACACTCACTTTGCCCAAAGACATTCTCCGAGCTCCACTTCAGTAAAGTTCCTCCTTGTTTTTCTATTTTAGTTTGCTCACAAAATGTTTTCTCACACCACACAGGCACTTTATTATTATTATTTTTGACAATATTTTCTAGGTTTATTTTGAATTTCATGCAATGGCTCACACACAGCAGGCCTCTTTTTAATACAATGAGGAGCCTTCTTTCTCTGGATGAAGTCCTGATGGCAGAAGAAGGTTTTAAAATATACCAGGGAAGGGGGGAAAGGATCGGTTTCTTTCAAACGAAAGCAAGTTGTATCTAGGAATCAAAAAGATTTCTGCAGCTCACACTAAAAAACCCTGGAGAATCCCTTGCTGGGAGGATATCACCTCAGGGAGAGTCCATCCCTCCCTCCAACACCCCTATGTACTGGCTCTAAGTGCAGACGAAGTTTATCTCTTCATTCAAATAGCTGCAAGCTCTGGCTCTAAACCCACCCAGGTTCTCTCGCCTCTAGTTGGAAACTGGTCCCCAGCACAGCTTCCCAGAAGCAGCAGTGGCTTCTCCCGCAGTGGGAAAGAGGAGTGCCAAAGCCCCTCAGGTGAGTGAATGACTGGAGAGTGCCCATCATTCAAACCCAGGGCCCTATTCATCATGTGGTCAATGTGGTGAAGTCTTACATATTGGGGCTGGAGGAAGAGAAGGGGTGGTTGGTTCGTATCTGACAGGTTTCAAGGAGTATCACAAATCCTAGGGGTTCTTCAGAAGTCAGATGCATCCCCAGGGGCTGAATACCACACATCTGCCCCCCTGGTCCTCAGCAGACAGCCTGGAGACAGCACAGGAGATGTAGTGGGGCTCTAGGCTTTTCTGGCTTCTAAGCCATAGTATCTTCACTAAGGTCCAGAAGAAATTATTTAGGAACCATGGGATCATACTTATCTCTCTTCCTTTGGGTATATCCCTTCAAGGCATTGACTCCATAGACGAATTCAGGCCACATAATTCTACCACCATGTTTATAGAAGAGGTGAGGGAAGTGAATGCTTTTACCATCCTCTCAAGGGAGATGTATTCCAAATAATGGCAAATACTTTAATTTCTAGATGATGTCTATCTCTATTGTATATCCTTTCTCTGTCCAGTTACTGGAATAAAGCATATCCTTTGATAGCACTGAATATAAAAAGGAGCCCTATTTTCACTTTTCAGTCAGAGCAAAGACAGTGAGGTGGTTGATTGTTTTATCTAGTTTAATGTACAAAGACTTATTAATGTCCTACAATGAACACCTCTATAAAGCAGCCTGCCAACTTTGTGCTTTAGTCCATTAGGCTACAAAGTACAGGAGAAAGGACAGAAAAATATCTCGTTCTAAGCTACAGCTGCTTAACCTTTTTTAGTATTTACACATTTAGCAGCAAACAAATAATGGACTTGCTCACAAACAAGAGGTTTGTTTTGTGCTATTTTTGTTTTCCTCACAGCTTTTTTGAGCCCTGATTGCCCATCAACAATGAACTGGAGGAGATATGTCATTTCATATGACTTGGCTACAAGGCACATCTTGGATTTCCTAATGCTTGCGTGCATTGTTCCATCAGTATATGGTGTCCCACTCCCCTTTGAATAAGGACAAATATTTTTACATACGCAGGTCATCAGATAGTTCAAGCCAATTCTGTTTTGACTGGATGGTGAAGGACCACACTCAGAAACCAGTCACAAGGATCCTCCCTCCTGCCTCTTTGTCCACACTTCTTGACAATCAGTTAGTTGTCCTTCTTGGCTTTTGTTGCTTGGAGCAGCTGAGTAAAGCCACATGCTCTCTGGATAATCAAACAACTGATCCTTGAAGCATGCATTGCCAGTCATGACTCAGTAGATATGGAGACATTGTCGCTAGCTGGCCTTATGATATGCTCCTCGTGGCTACTGAATAGGCAATAGCACAAAGGAATGAGGGGAGACATTCAGGGCACATGCACAAACCATAAGTATGGTATGGCAAAGCATATCTTTGTTTATGAGGGATGTGTAGCCATCAGCCAGGTCTTCATTTGTTGCAGCTGTATGTCACATCCTTGAATAGAGTACACCTGCACCTGTGCATTTCACCCACAGGTCCACCTCTTCTACATCCTCTCTTTCAAATGTTTATATTTTGCAGAGGAAACTTGCTGGAGATCCATTGCTGGACTAAGGATGGAAAACATGCACAGAGACCCATTCTTCCCCTTAATGAGATGCCATCTCCATTTAACTAGTTTCTGGCAGAATTTTCAAGCATTGCAGATCTCACATTCCAATTACATCAGTCAGTATTTTGCTCTTTGGCAAAGGCCACCAACTTCAGCAGATTGCTGCATCCACTAACAGTAGCAGAGATTACCTACAAAACAAGGCAGCAGGCCTAAATAAGCAAGTTGCACGCAAGGAGCTAGATCCTTAGCCCAGCTGGGGCTGCTTTGCCCAGCTCTGGCAGCACAAAGCTGTCACCAAGCCAGCCCAAACAGCTGTTGGAGGATTCCCTTGGCGCAAAAGAATTCCTGAATGGCAAAGAGCCACTAAAGCAAACTCCTACACAATCTCACTCACTGGTCCCCAGAAATCCCTGACAGCTGGGAGAGCACAATGGGGCCAGAAGCACCTGTTACCATTCAGAGCAGCCTAAAGGCTGCTCTATAGGGCAATCAATGGCAAAATGAGCACCCAGCACCTTTGGGAGGGCACAGAGTCCTGCCTTTTTCACCTCACATCCACACCTGGAGGTGCACCGTGGGAACATTTTTAGAAGGCACTGCCATGGTAGAGTCCAAAGCTCAAGGCTCTCCACGCACACCCATGCTTTCTGATGTTTCCCTCTGAGGAGACTTGAGTGAGGGAAGAAGGAAGTCTGATCTCCTGCAAGGAGAAGGGCTCTGAAAACACAGCCAGTATGGATCCACTGGAAATCTCAGATATCAGCCTCCTTCCAGAAATGTGGAGCCATCTGTTATGAAAGCAAATATTGTAGCTTGGCAGATTATTTAGCTATGTGGTTCAGGTAAAACCCAGGGCTTTCTCTCAGCCTGCAGTCCCAGCCAAGCCTGCTGGAACCTCTCCTTTCTCTCTCTTGTCCTCACAATCAGCTGGCTTTTGCCAGTTCCCATTATCATTGACCCCAAAAAGCCATCTTGCTCCCAGCTCTCCTTTCAGTCTAATACATCCCCATTTTTATTCAGTGCCTATCTACCATGAGGTTCCTTACTGATACTCTTAGGCATTCAGCTCTGCTCAGATCTTGGGTCTGATGTCTGAACTTCATTAATCATTTGGTGCGTGGCAACTGAAGAGTCCCTTAGAAACACAGAGATATCCCCATGGAGGATGCTAGATGTATTATTTTCTCCAAAGGGCCATAAAAGTGTTTGTGTTGGGGTATGATTCTAGAGAAGGTGTAAAGCTGAATGAAGCCCTTGAATATGCTCAGGTTTGGGTGCTAACTTCTAGGTAATTTTTTTTTCCCAGGATAAAGTTATGTCTGAAGATCTAAAATACGATCTGTATAGAATATACAGAGTGAAAACCAAAGAAATAATTTGTTATTTTTATTTCATAGTATACACACCAAATTCCAAATAAATTAAAAAGAAAAATCACCTTTGTAAATAGTCCACTCATAGTGCTCATCATGAGATTCATCCCCCATCCTAGACAGATTTCACTCAAATGACAGTATCTACATCAAGATTTCATGCAGCAACTTAATGGAGCATTTTTCTTTGTGCTGTGCTCTTAACACACTCTTGCTCTTATTAATTGGGTACTTAATAAGTATTTGTGAGGAATCCACCTTTCATATTCTGCCAGTGTGAAAAGGATTAATATTGAAGAGATCTAACAAAGAACACAAAGACGGGTCCTGACCCAGAGGCCTCATAATCAAGGGTTTAGATAATACACAACAGGTGAATGCCTTGGTAGGATAAATGAAGACAGGAAGGAGGAATAGAAGACAATTGTATTTGCCTAAACTAAAAATCACAGTGATTTCAAGAGTCACAGGTGGTCACTAGCTGAACCCATGATTCAACAGCCAAAAAAGTTTAGTCCAAAAGCTTACAAGATGAATGTGCTCTATTTGAGCAAAATTTAAAGCATTTTAAAGCCACTGGAAAGACTCCCATTAATGAGGGCTGAGGAGCTGAAATATTTACTTTTGGGTTTTAATCATTGTTGGAAATAAAATTCATGGATGCAATAAAAACAGTGTGTTTATGACACTTTCTATTGCCTCAGTAACTATTCTCAGCCAATACCTCTGTGTTCCTCGGGTGATAAATTACCTGTCCCTTTCTCTCTGAACCACACAGGCTAAAGCCCTTCTGGACACCACTTTTACTAGCAATCCCTTCTGATGCAACAAGCCAAAGGTGCCAACTGCTTTTTGTCTCAAGCAACACTGCTTCCTGACATCTTAACTGAATGCAGAGCAATAGTTTTCAACCTGTACCTAGTTTTGAAGACTGGTACTTTCTGAACCAAAGTTCAGTGGTATGCTTAAATACATGTCTAGACGTTCCAAGCACAACAGTTGGTCTAATGAAAGCTGTTCCTTTGCCCTTCAAATTTTGACCTTTCTAACTCAGAAAATGCAGATTTTCTCCTTTTCTGGAAAACTTGTTCCAAAGGCAAAGCAAACATTTTAGTGATCAAGTCAATGATTTTCCATTGTAGCTCAGAAGAGAGTCAAGCAATAATGCAGCTGAGACTAGGTAAGAATGCAATTAGGGAGAGATCAAAAAAGGTGGCAGAGGACAAACAATATTCTGTTTAAGAAGAAGAAGAAAAAGATTACGTTTCTAGCAAAAAAAACAACTATTCCAACAAGAATACATCACCAAGGCATGGCAAGATGAGATAAAAAATTATAGTTGTGACCAACAGACCTCTGATTTTTCAGGCAAGGAACAGTTTGCAAGCAGTTTGCAACAGAGGAACATAGTTGCCACAGAATAAAACTCTAAAAAGAAAGTCCTCAATAATTTTGTGTAATACTGTGGCAAGTGACCAACAGAATTAACCTAATGTAAAGCCAGTGGAAATAGACTCACAGTTAATGTCTATATGGCAAAGAGTTGCTGGTATAGCTACATTAGGCAGTACCTAGAGAGGTCTCCTCCTCACATAGGTCTTACAAAACAAACCCCCTTGCTTTTCTTTTCTGGGACAACACATTTGCCTGCGGGTTCAGCCAATGGAGGTGAAACAAGTCACACTGCCAAAAGCGCAATATTCCTGATATAAGCTACATTCACAATAAAGCATTTTGCTGGTGGATAATACTGCTAAAGCTGTATTGGCAGAGTAAAAGGATGTGGATCTGATCCACAAGAAGCTGGCAGGTTTGCATACTGTGTATTATCCCTTTCCAGCCTTCTCTTCTGAATAAAAAATGGTGTGGAATCAAATTTCCTCTCTGAATAAAACATGAATATAGATAAGACAAAGTAAGGACCCAAAGACCACACCAGCATACTTTCTTGTGCTTCTTACTATTCAACATCATGGCAGCTCACATATAGAGCAGCTCTAGAAACCATCTGTCATTGAGCAGCTCTTTATTCAAATGAAATCAGCTGTGAAGTAATCATGGTTCTCATTTTTATTCTCTCCTTACAGTGAACTCGATTAAAATCCAGCACACGGTATGCAAACAGGCTGTTGTAAATTTGTACTCTGACAAAAGGGGAAAGAAAGTGATCTGCCCACGTGCCTAGAACTTTGTCATTATACATAGGGACAAAAAAAGGAAGGGGCATACTGGGTTGCATAAACAAGTTTGTCCGGACACACACTGTCCTAGCCCTATACAAAGGCCACGTCTGCTGCGTGACACCATCACAGGGGCCGAGAAGAAGCTAATTTTACTAGGACATATGAAAGGCTTGGGTATGTTCTGAATAAACTAGATAGCCTGGCTTCAGCAGCACGTGCTTTAAAGTCTTGCCCAAGAGGATGATCTGAGCTTCTGAGGAATGAACTTAAAACAGACGTGATTCTCCTTTCACTTCTGGCGGTGTAAATGGGGAATGATTCCATTGTATGGCTGGTATGAATGAGACTGGGAAACAGTCCCAATCAGTCAATCATTCCATGCTTTGTCTATTCATTAAACCCCTCTTCTCCTCTGCACAGATGGCCAATGTACTATTGTACTCTAAGAACTGCCTAAGTTAAAAAAAAACAACAAAAAGGAATATGCCTGACAAGTCAGCAATAAATGTTTATTTTTCAAAAAAAGAGTGTAATTGCCTGCTTCTACAGATAAGGCTTAACCTATACATATACTCATAAGTATGTGTAAGTAGATACAGATGTATATACACTCATAGATATACAGAATATGCATAAAATACACATACATGCACATATGTGTGTGTGTGTATATATATATCTCACTCCAACACCCACGCATTTCCCAGCATAAGGCAAAAGGTGTGATATTTTATAATCATTGAAGCTAGCACAGTGTTAACAAACCTATCTCTGTGCCTTTCCCAAGGCACAACCAGGGAGGAAGACTGCAAGCAACATGAATTTGGTAAAGCACTGTTTTGCAACCATGCTGCCTCAAATCAGGAATATGTCCAGGAGTAGAGTCATGAAGTACATGGGCTTTGCTGCAGCTCCTGGGACTGATGGCTGCATGTAATTCCTGCCAGTGACCTGCAGTATAACAGGAGAAGAGATGGTCACCCAGCAGTCACTAGCCCATCTGTGTGACCCATGAGACAGGGTCTGTGGAAGACTTGGCACTAAACTCAGCTGTCCTTAGCCCTAGAGTCCTCAAGGATCAAAGTGCCTTCTTCTAGGAAAATCCTATAGAATAATTACCTGGGATTAATATTTCACAGGTCTCAGTTCACCCCAAGGTCTAAGGAATATATCAAGAATGAGTTTCCTACATTTCCCTGGGACATGCTACATAATTCAGTCCCTACTGAAGTCTTGCTCTGACTAGTCACAGGAACCCAGAATATATTTGGTGGTTATAACATTCACATTGTGTGCACTCATGTTTGTCAAAGTGTTTTACCATATTCCCATCATAGCTTGCTGCTGAAAGGCTGATCCAGGTCACTCTCTAAGTGCTATAGTCTGAGCAAAGGAATCCATCACCTGCACCCAGCCAGTGGCTTCTTATTTAGCTGGCATGCACAAGATCATCAACAAACTTCTTAGACAGTTTGAGTCAGGAAAATGCTGTGCACAAGCCCATACATGGATGGGCTATATCTAGGCTGTTCAGGAGGCACTAGCTGAATCTCATTTTTTTTCTGGGTCAAACTTGCTTGTGATAAGAAAGACTAGGTTTGTTTCTCAACCTCCCAGGTCAATTGTGTTTTGTGCTGAATCCTGCTCAGGTCTGCCCTGCGTAGTTATCAGGAACAGATATATGTGTTCAGTTCTGGAGTCATCAGCACAGGAAGGACATTGATCTGTTAGAGTGAGTCCAGAGGAGGCCACAAGATGATCAGAGGGCTGGAGCACCTCCCATGGGATGACAGGCTGAGACAGTTGGGCTTGTTCAGCCTGGAGAAGTGAAGGCTCAGGGTAGATGTTATAACAGCCTTCCAGTACTGAAAGGGGGCCTACAGGAAAGGTGAGGAGGGGCTCTTTAGCAGGGAGTGCAGTGACAGGATGACAGGTAATGATATTAACCTGAAAGAGGTTAACTGTAGATTAGATATTATGAAGAAATTTTTTTACTGCGAGGGTGGTGAGGCACTGGAGCAAGTTGCCCAGAGATGTTGTGGATGCCCTCTTCCTGACATGTCCAAGGCCAGGCTGGATGAGGCTTTGAGGAATCTAATCCAGTGGAATGTATCCCTGCCCATGGCAGGGGGCTTGGAACTGAATGATTTTCAAGGTCCCTTCCAACCCAAACCATTCTATGATACTACAATTCTACTACATTCTTCCTGTAACACCCTCAACTCAGTTAATCTGCCACTGGCCAGACTGGGGGTGTTTGTAGGGTCTGGACATGGATATGTCTCCCTCATCTGTGTGCTTCTTGGCTTGGCTCCCAAGGACCAATAGTCACAAGAAGCTGGGCACAAGTCATATGTCACTTAAAATGCTGTTTCTCATCTCATCTTCTCCATTAGTTGTTGATTTGCAGAAAACACGTGCTGCACCTGGTGCATCATTGAAACAACTGTACATGTAATAGATGTAGACAGGGAATGGAGTGGTTTATGCTGCCTGATCAGCCTCTGTTCCCAGTCCTGATAAACCACGATCTGTGAGTTGTGGGGAACTTTCCTTGTTCCCTATGGGGCCTTTGATGCCTTGCAGATATAGTTTAATGAGGATGGTTTTCAAAGCCTTATCATATTCTGGGAAATCTTTGGCCTACTGAAGACTGGAGAGTTTTGTGCTAACTAATGAGTTTTCAAGCCTTTTTGTTCTGTAAATTTTGAAATATTTTTTGTGAAAGTTAAGTATAGGGAGCATTGCTTACAGATTACAGGATGTTCCTGGTAGCTCTGGTATATGTCACTGTTTCCTGTGCAAACAAGATGCTGCTGTCGTTCCTAGATGAGGAAAATTATGCCAATAAAGAGAAAACAAGGGAAAATCTGAGGCAGTATGGGGCACCTCTGAATATACAGGATGCAGCTGCAAGAAGAACAAAATGTCTGTTTAGTCTGTGATACATAGGAATTCATATATGCAGCATCCAAGAAATAAAAGATTTTACCCAGACAATAAACAGAAGATGGTGATTACTTTGGAGCGGCATATAAATGGTGAGATTCCTTGATGATGATTTCATACCTTTTCCTGAGGCGTGCTCTGCTGGTACATAAAACCAGTATCTTCCCATGTCCCACAGGGATTTATGTTTCTGTTAGTCACTCGAGGTGGGGCTGTGGGCAGGGTCAACCAATCCACCTAGAGGTGAAAATGTGGGAGCAGCTCTCCCTCCCGCTTTTATTCTGGAGATTTCATTTGCTGTGTTTTAATAATGAATACCAAACCAAAACAAGAATGCAGCATCTGAAATGTTTAGAAAACACAGGTCCCCACTTAGATGAAAGCAAACGGTGCTCCCTCATCAGGTGGATGGAAGTCTGCACCCTCCTGTGTTTATCTGCTCCTTGCTAACCTCAATTCACCTTTATGGCATCCAGGGAATCTTTGCTAGAGGGCTCATATATCAAAGGCTTCAACTTCTGAATATCTTGTTGCCTGGTGCTTTATCAGATTAGGCTGTTGTACATCCTTTCATTGATCCAGTGGGCTTTGGATCTTGGCCATTTATGCCTTTTCCAACCAGCATGTCACGAATATTCTCAGAATTGCTACCTTATTTTGGACAGGTATAGACCACTCCTCATATAACCTTGGATTCTTTAAAATACCAGCACTTGGAAACAAGTCCCAAGAGGTCCCCAAAACTCCCCACCAAGATAACTCGTCTCTTAGTTAATCCCTGTAGAAGTGAGAAGAGGGATGTTGAGTTGTGTCAGTAACTTCTGGGTTGTGTTCAGACTCTAAATAAATAACTCATTTTGCTGCTGAAAGGCAGGGGTTTTTTAACAAATAACCGAAATGGTAATCTAAGGGCAAAAATAGGGGAGGTTCAGATCTCTGCAAACTATAGAGCAGCCCTGCTACAGTCAGAGAGCTTTCTGAGTGCAGGATACACACAGCTGCCACATAGAACTAGAGAGATGTCTAAATGTTGAACTGTTGAAGAAATAAAATATCTTTAAAAAAAGAAATATATAAACCTGGCTTCTTGCTTTAGGTATATATAATATGGATAGTTTTCTTTCTTGTGTAAAAAGTGTGAGACTCACAGGGCTGGCACAAGATACAAATAGCTCTAGGAAGCTCTTTGAAGGCCATCAATGGTAGCAAAGAAATTTTTAATTCTGACCTCTATGTCCTCTGCTGTCCCAGACAAGGGCTTCTCTTCAGCAGACACTAGCAATTCCAATGAACTCTTTTTACAGTCTGTGCAAACCTGAGTATCCCAAGGAAATTGAACATACATCTATAAATTAAAATTACTTTTGAAATTCAGCTTGTAGAATCTGTCTTTATACTGTATTTTGCTTCAAAACAAACTCAATCCTCCTTTTTCTTCATGCTGTATGTCTCCTAAATACACATTTTAAAGCTTAATCTCACATTCTTTATTTTCTTGAGTAATCATATGCATACAGCCACCATCTTTCCATAGATTAGCACTGTAGTAATTATGATTATTTACAAGATCAACTGAAGATGACCTGACATGAAAAAAAGCCTACCTGAAAAAAGCTTACGTGCCCTAAACCTTATCTTTGTTTTTCCACCCTTATCAGCTGGCTTAATAAGAAGATACTATCTTACCTGCCAAACAACTGCCTTGTTTATATCATTAGATCTCATGACTTTAATAGCTCTCACATCTTCTCTTCACCTTTGGAAAGCAAGACATTACTCCTGCTATTGCCTATCACTTCTGTACTAAAACATTATTGTTGTCATTCTTTATGCCACTCTAGCTATACGAGTAACTAATCTGAGCAGCGTTAGAGAAAATTGTAGAACAACTTAGGCCGGAAGGGACCTCTCAGTGTCACCTGGTCTGACACCCACTCACAGCAGAACCAACTTCAAAGTCAGATGCAACTTCAAAGTTAGATCAAGTTGCTCAGGATCATTTCCAGCTGAGTCTGGAGTATCTCCAGGGATGGAGGCTCCACAACTGTCAATGATCTGAAGCACTCATTGCTTTCTTGAAGTTGTGTGATAATTAAATATGTCCCACCATGCAGCTATTTAGCAGCGAGCAAATGGGAGTTCATGTACTGGGCAATACAGTGCTAGTCCTTGGTCCTGTGGAGATGTTGCTGTGGCGCATATATTCCTTCTCATTCCTCATGAAAAGGCAATTATTCTCAGCAATGGAATGACTAGTAAAGGCAATGTGAGTTGCTGGTACTTTCATCTTCATCTTTGTTTCTCTTGGTTTCATGAAATATTTCCTGCAATTCATCCAAATTTTTATTATATTTTTATATCCTTCTTCCCAGAAAAAAAAAGAAGCCCGCAAAAAACTCAAAAAAAAAAGAAAAGTCCCAATAACCTTAAACACTGGAGCTTTAATTAAAAAACCTTATAAAATTCAAAATGAACCTGAGGCAAATTCACAGAGCAAAAAACACATGTACTTAATGCATAGACTGTTTGCCTGCCTTTGCTTGTCTCCAATTTTGCCTGATCTTCAATGACCTAAAGAGAGTTTTCAGCTCTTCCACTGGCGTGCTACACATTTGCATTTAGAGCATTATCTGAGGTCCTGTGAACACAGCTCTTTTTCACGTATCCATAATTGCTTTGTTTTCGTTTGAGACATTATTAGGACATTACTTGCAGACTCTGTAGGATCAAAGGAGTAGATAAGAAGCAGAAATGGTGGAAATGAACAGGATCAGTTTTGCTGAAAGAGTTTTGGCCAGGGGAAGGAGCTTACATTTGATTTATAGGGGAAAAAGTGTGAAGCATTCAAGGGTGTGTCCTGTTCTAGAAGATCTGTTCTAGAAGATCACTATTTGTAAGTGGAAGCAATCAGATATGTGTAAAAGAACACGGTTTGCTCTATCTAACAGAAACACCATTGACAGTTAAATATAAGTATATGTATTGCTCATTATGCTTGCCAGCATTTCAGTGTATTCATTTAGATATGTGTAATATACATCAGGAACAAAAAAATCCAAGAAGCTTGCATCCAAGAAGCAAGTCAGGGTAAGAAATCTTTTGACAACTTTTCTCATAGGTTGTTTTTTCACCAAAATTGGTTTGGATTTTACTGTAATAATTCTCTTGCTGAAATATTCCAGGTTTTCAGACAGCAGCCCATAATATCCAATAATGGATTGAAGTTTCCCACTGAACATTATATTAAAAGCAATTTCTTTTCAACTTTTGTCAAATACTTCCAACAATATATTACCATTTTTCTGCTGGTAGTATTTTCTGTTTTGTCAGATTTTTCTATTTGGTCCTGTCTTTGCAAGAACCAAAGCGCATTTTAAGAGATTTGGATAAGAGTCTAATACCATTGCAATTGTTTTACTCCCACTCAGCTGTCCTAATTCCTGTAGTTCAGATCCCTGGCCCTTCTTGATGAGTTGATGGTAACATGACTCATCTCCTTGACCTACACAGCTGTTCTTATTTCATTTCCCTTTGCTGGGTCAAAGACAATCAGATCATTTATTTCAACCTTTCCATAATGAAGGAAAACTAAGATTTTTAAAGGGCAGCATATCATGACCGATGTTATAATTACATAGTCTCGTACACAGATTTGTTGACCTTGATTTTGAGTAGGACTCTGCTATTTGATGTTGATTGATAACATTCGTAAATATTTGTATTAAGACAATATCAGAATAAGCATGATGCATCTTGCTGATTTTATAAGGCCGAGTAAAAATGTCCTCTGTGTAGTGTTACACTGAGCCTATGTAACACAGTCACATTTCATCTTCCTTTTAAAGACTAACCGCATGTAAAAACAAGTAACTGGCCCTAGTGAGCCATAGGTCTGGCCTTTAACTGCAGTTCTGTTATATATCACTACAGAGATATCAATATAACTAAAGGCCAGCCATACAGGTTTCTGTGTACCTGCAGGTTCTTGTGATGCTCTCTTTTTGCCAGGTCTCTTGGAGGAAATTATTATGCAGGCATTATCCTTGTCATGGATGAAGCATCATGAAGCAAACAGGATGAGAGAGGCAGGAAAGAAGGATTAATGAGGGGGAATGGAAAAAGACTAGAGATGTTTTTTTTCAATAGGTTGGCCAAGGCAGGCAACATTTTTTTTTTTCATTTTTCTGTGGCTCTGTGTCAAAAACTCCATTATCAACAGACAGAGAGGTGAAGAAACTTTGTTTTCTTTAACACCTCAGCTTTATTTGTCTGGTGTAGATCTTCCTGGACTTTTTTCCATCTATGTTATTTTCCTCTTCAATAGTAAAAAAAACAACCTAATGTAAGAGAAGTAGCCCAGGACAACAAGATTGGTGTGATGTCTCCACCAGTTCTTTCTCTGAAAGCAGAAACCTCTGTTTACTTGTTCTAGCATTTAAAAAGGGAAAAAAAAAAAAAAAAAGACAGACCTTGCTCCTACATGAAGTCAAGTAGGAGGCCAGCTCTTGCTTGCCTTACTCCCCTGAATAAGCCAGCTGAACTTGCATATTTGGTGTGAACTTAAAGTGAGTGGAGCTCTGGAATGTAGTCCTGATTTGCAAAGGGAAGTCAGTTCCCCAAAGAATCACATAACTGTCTGGGTTGGAAGGGACCTTAAAGATCATCTAGTTCCAACTCCCCCTTCACTTGGATCCAGGTGCCCCTGTGTGTAAATACAGACGCAAAAGCCGTGGTAAGTAAGCTTCTTCTATTGTGTAAATTAACTAGTTCTAAGGTGGGGATTTAAGGGAAACTTTGTCCTGCAGCGGTTAAAAGCTCTTCAGTACCAAAAAACAGTCAAGGAAAGAATGTGCAGCTAATCCAGATGAAAGATCTACAGGCAGTCTTTAAAAACATGTTAGTACAATTACCTGGGAAGTTTCCAACTGGATGCCACTTCTTTCACAGCTTTATATCTGCCTTCGGTATGGAAATGAGAGAAGAGAAATGCTGATAGGAAGGTTGAGAGGAATAAGTTGGGTACTTTGAAATGCAGTTTTTCTATGATGTATCCCCCGCCTTCCCCTCCATCTTAAGCCTCCCCTCAAAAGCTTCTCATTTTTACAGAGATGAATCTGTACCCTGCCAATTGTCTGCCTCTGATGGGCAGGCCTAGTGACAGGTTTGCAGTCCTAGATCTCTTTTGAGATGTGAGTTCTGAGCATCAAGGTCAAAAGCAGGGGTCATGATCCCTCACCTGCCTGTCTTTCACAGTGCTCCTGGCTACATGTACTTCTTTTTAGATATGGCAGATGGTGAAATGCTGAATGTACAAAGGATTACCCAGTCCAATTCAATAGCTGAACTATTTGTGTATTATTGTTATTTTGGAGCCAGGGCAGACTTGTGACGCCCTCACTGTGACCTTCACTTTAAGCTGCCCTGAGACGTGTGAGTTTGGAAGGCTAAAGGAAAAAACACTGTTCTTTGCCCTGTTTCAAAAGGCTGCAGGTCCTCCCCCAAATACCTTTCCTACAGATTTTAACTTAAACACAATCTATGACTGTTTATTAGATCATTACAAATACTGTATCAGTCCATGTTTTCTTTAGCCTAAAACTCTGAAATCTCAATGAGGTCTTAAAACTATACTTGAGACTAAAACTTTAGTGGAGTTCTTCACAAACTAGAATTGTTCAAAAAACTGCTGTAAAGCTTTGCTGTTGTACCTCTTGTGTGAACAGAGGGGATTAGAATGGAGAAGGTTGTTTGTCTCATTCTGTTAGAGTGCTGATTTTTTTTTCATATTTTAAGGCTTCTTTGTGATACCCAAACACAGAGTTTATTGCTGAATTCTGAATCTGAGAAGAGTTTTTTGAATTAAACAAGGAAAATGTTTTTTACTGATTTCATGTGTCTCCTAGAAGCCTTTAACAACTACTGGAGGAGGATAGAGACTGAACTGCTACTGCATTGATGTCAGTAATGATGGGGTTCCTCAACCCTTCCTGTGTCAGGAGAGGGTGTACTGCGCTCCCAAGGAAAGAATGACAAAACCTCAGGTAGGAAGCTATAATCTCACAGGTGTTTTGTGGAAACTGCAGAGCTGACGGCAATGTTAGAGTAAAACACTTGATTGGATTATCTCGCTGACAAAGGTACAATATTGGCAGCAGGTGCAAAAGGAAGATACATTTGAGAATACCCACAGCGATGTCCTGTTCTCATGGACATGACCGTAAATCTGAAGTAACTCCACAGCTAAGAGAAGGCTTGATGCCGTTTGTAACCTTTTAGTCCCTGTTAGCAATCACCGAACGTGACAGTATATTTGGAGCAATATCCAGTACCTAGACACGAGCAAATCTGAAATTTCCTTCTTTTTTCCTCCACAGGCTTTTGATTGTCATTAACAAGGATATGAAATGACAGTGACATCAGCAAAATGAGAAGTGTCGATTTCTTGGGCAATGGAAATGTCACCTAGAGTATGTTGGTTTAGGGATAATGTTAGGGATATGTTTCATCATATAGACCACACAAAAGGCTCTGGGGCTACCTTCAGCTGTCAAATTGTGTTTGTTGTTAGCAGAAAGCCACAGCAAATCTAAGACCATAATTTTGTGTTCATGCAACATTTTGAAAGCTCTCTCCTAACCAATTAAAAATTTGCTTCTGAATATCCACAAAATTATGCAACACAGGCATTCTTTAGTATGCAGAGCTAGGCTCATTCAGCTGAACGCTGTGGTGATCAACATTAGAGGCATAAACAGGGATTGCTCTGTTAAACTCAACTGAAGATACCGACCTTGTCCTACAGCCTCTTGGAAATTTTATGTCTCCATGACCCAGACTGTGAGTGAGATAACTGAATCTCCTCAAACCAATGCTTTTCAAACTGTAGTTTTATCCATATGAATAGACTAAGGATACATGGACTGGGTGGAAACCATGTATTCCCACATAAACTAAACTTCGAGGAGGTAAAAATAAAGTATCATTTCTTTTTGCATCCCAAACCAGAATCAAACGCAATATATTTAAAGAACCCTGGCTGTAACTTAAAGGTCAAAGGAAAATGAGTAATGAACTAATTCCTAAACAATGCAAAATTCAGAAATATTTCTAGTGTGCAATGTATGTGGCTGTTATCCCCCTTGTGCCATTAGAGTTCATAAATACAATGTAAAGGAAATGTCTTTTCATCTAATATTAACAATCAGAAACTGGAAAAAAAAAGACCATTGACCTTAACATGAACAGAATTCAAATGAGTAATAATTTCCTCCTATTTTTAAAAAGCTTTCAATAAATTTATTGTTTTTAGTTTTCATACGGCTTGGCTAGAGTGCTGGGAACACTGCTATTTGCTTTATCAAGCTTCTGCCCCTATATATTCTGAGTTAATAAAAAGCACTCTAGCCTGGTGCTAGCTATGATAGGGCTATGCTCATACAGGCACTATTGAAGGGTGGGTGGACTATTCTGTATTTTCTCATGCACTATATTTCATTGTGGATTTTTTCTGTGTGGGTGAGGGGGGAAGTGGATTACAAAATTAGGACTTGATTTTAGTTGCAATGTAATTGCTTCAGCCTCCTTTAGATGTTTTGGATAACTTTAAAAGTAACAATGCACAAAAGCACAGGAAGCAATGTGAAAAGCAAGCCCTTACCCAGCCTAGTTAAAATACTTTGGCCATGGTTTACAGAGTTGAGTGCACAACATTAGGTACCAAGGCTTTGTACTTGTATCCCTAGAGAGGCTCCTTCCACATCCAAAGGTCTCATTGCCTTAGTTCTGGCACCAGTTCTGCAGGGATAAACCCAGAGGACAGATATGGAGAAAAAATCAGTCCTTCAGATTTGTTTCTGCCTAGCATAATCTTGTGTACTGATGTGTCTGGGTCTGGTCACTGCTGCTGCCTAGGCTGTTCCTTGGTTGGCAGCACCTATGATCTTGAGTACTTCTACAGTTGAGTAGGAGATGCCTACATAAACTATTTTGACCTGGCTCACAAGTGTGACTCAGCCAAACCAGGATCAGAATGTTTCCCATAGTGAGAGGAAATCAAGGCCTCTAATTTATCTCTTTCCTTCTAGGAAATTATTTCAAGAGCAGAGATTGTATATCCTTGGGCATGAAACAAATCTAGCTCTGTTCTTTCCGGTGCTGTGGGCAAGTTACTGCCTATCCCAGGGACAGAGTTTTATTCTGGTTTAACCTCATTAATTTAGTCTGGAGTGCTGTGGAGATGCTCTGCATAACTGATGAATTTGGGTTATTTTCATGAAATTGCCGCATCACCAAATGTTGTGGTTGAGCCTGTTGCTGCCTGGAAATATCCTTGAGACACTTTCACTCTTCCTGCCCATATCACTGCAAAATGTAATACAGTAAGGAAAATAATCTTTTATTGTATGCTCTGCTTGAACACCAGGCTTTCAGAGGATGAATCTGGCTTGGGATCTGAAACTCTGCAGTCTGAAGAGAAAGGGAGAATCCAAAGATGCAGCAACAAAGAAATCAGGATGTTCTTACCTTGAAAAATGTGAAGAAAGAGAGGAAACTGAAATAGAAGTAAGAAAAAGGAGGACAAGTTTTTACAGCAAAGTAGCTTTTTTCACAGCTGAGAGTCAGAGGAGCTGGCTGCAGAGGACAGAGAAAGTGCAGAAGGCTTCTCCCTGATCCATAGGAGAAGCCATGAGCTGCAGTGAGGGTCATCTCAGGATCATGGATCAAAACCTACAAAAGGCTCAAAAGTGGTACAATTCATCATGGAGTTCCACGCTGCTCTTCTACCATTTCACCTCAATCTGTATGTTTCTTTCACTGGTGAGAATGAAGGATGAAGTACTTTTAGCACCCTTTATGAAGTTTGGAATATTCTGCTCTTTGGCACTTCTCTGAAGGAATAAGCTATAATCCACAGTGCCTGCAAGGCTGGACGTAGGGAAGTGTTTGATCAAGCAAATGTATGTCTATGAGGCTGTCCACACATGGAAAAGGGCAGCTGAACTGCAGGGACCCATTTCTAGGGAGAAGAGAGGATCAAAATGTCTCAGATATGGAAGAAGCACCTAGAAAAGGAATAGCTTGGGAGCAATCCACCTCAGGAATGTGGGGGGACTTGAATTTAACAGTTTCCAACCCCAAGACTTCAGCCTGCTCCATGGGGACCTGTGGGAGTTTTAGGAATCTTGTTTGGTTTAATTATGATAAACATAGTGCTTTCTACCCATAACTCTGACATGCTAGACAGATTGTGCCAAAAGGCTGTTTCACACATGAGGAAGACCAAGCTAAATTCAGATATATTTTATTTGTGCTGTAGCGGCACCTAAGGGCAGCCTGAGTCAGTCTGTGATGGGCACTAGCACCTATGAAACGAAGAAAGAAATCCCTTACCTCTAAGACTTAAGACAAATAGATGGAAGGTAACATGAAGATGTGGGGACAAGGAGTGGTTGACCTGAGCAAGGTTACACATGAGAAGTAGAAATGTATATTTATTTACTAGCCTCAGAAATTAGGATTTTTCTGCCTTGCACTTTTGCATTCATACTCCTGTCCAAAGCTGCCTATGGGCACTAGGCTACTTGGGTTTGTTTTGCAGGCTATGAATCAAATGTTGCTTGGGAACTGCCACAGAAGACAATAACTTTCTTGTGATGAAATCATGATTTAGGTGATTAAGCCTTTCAGAGCATGCACCAGGCTAGCACCTCCTCTGTGTAGCAAATATGCCAGCAAAATAGGGAATATTTACTCTGTGGACTGAAAAGATATTGGAAAGTGAGCTCTTTTCTAACCTATGAGAAATATTTAGCTGGACAGTAAAATGCTTCCCCATCAACTCTTACTGCTGTCACTAGCTCTTTCCGTAAGAGACATGTGAGCCAGGACTAGTTTTGATGTAATCACTGCAGTTCCTTGAAACCTAGCTGAATCACTCTGATTAGCACTAGCCAAAGACCTGGGCCACGGACTTGCAGGGGAGCCTTCTTGTCTCAGAGCTATTGTTAATGCTTCCTGTTTATAGCAGTTCAGCACAAAGCCTTACGGCTCCTGTCCATATAATAAAGAAGCCGAAGGAGCCGAAACACATTTTAATAAGGGTCTCTTGCCAGCTTTTGTCATGTTTCCCATATCAAAGACAAGAAATTAAATACCAACAATGTTCCCAGTGTCCCCTCTCTCCGGATACATAAGTATAAGTTTGACCACTTCACAGGATGATCTTGAAGTAATCATATCTTTCTGGATATAGTTTTTGCAGAAGATTAGCTCTGGGGACTTAACTATTTATCTTGCTAAAAGCAGATTTAGGATAGCGGGTAGGTAATTTATCAATATCACACAGGAAGAAATCTGGAAGGCTTGAGCTAGGGAAGGTGCTTGTGTTTCAAAGGACAGGACCACATCTAGGAATAGTCAGGCACAAGAAGGGAAGGAGCAGGCAAAGATGAGTGAAAAGGACACAGTGCAGTGAACAGGGCTCTGATGAACAGAGAGACTCAGAAATACTTGAGTCAATGATACATCAAGGTCTCCTTCCTTCCTTCCTTCCTTCCTTCCTTCCTTCCTTCCTTCCTTCCTTCCTTCCTTCCTTCCTTCCTTCCTTCCTTCCTTCCTTCCTTCCTTCCTTCCGTCCTTCCTTCCTTCCTTCCCCCCTTTCTTCCTTCCCCCCTTTCTTCCATCCCCCCTTCCTTCCTTCCTCCCTTCCTTCCTTCCTCTCTTCCTTCCTTCCCCCCTTCCTTTCTTTCCCCCCTTCTTTCCTTCCCCCCTCCCTTTCTTCCTTCCTTTCCCCCTCCTTCCTTCCTTCCCCAAGTGTGAGCGTCGAAGAAAGGATCAATTTTTGCCTCAGCATTTTCTCATCAGAAATTTTGATCACTCTGAGATCAAAAAATGAAATGAACCATCATGCATCTGCTTATGAGTGGACCGTGACATCATGCTACTATTAGAGAGGCATTTCCATAAGTACAAGAGTCAGCCCAGTACCTGATGCCCTTGATTACTCAGCGGAAACTTCCTGAACTACCATTGGTCTTTAATGGCACTAAATGTTATTTGGACCTAAAAAGAAGTATATTTTAACACCTGGTTCCAGCTTGTGGTGCAAGTTGCTCTTGCTAATGGGCCAGATTTAAACTGAACAAGTGTTTGAGACAGAAAATGAGAAAGCCCTGTTATTAGGGCTAGACAGTGCAGTGGTACAGGGTTTGTAAGACATGTCATGAACTACATCACAGTCCCCCTTAGCCTCTCAGCAAAGCATAGCTTGATTACTGAGCTATGTGAAGTGAAAAAGGCACATGGAGTTGTGAATTGCCTGGCCAGGGTGTATCTCTAGCCATAACACTGAACCTACAACATGGACATGGACAGAGAGTACGTGGACTGAAGAAAATGCAACAGAAGCCTCTTAAACGCTAAGCCTCAGAAAGAAGAGTAGCAGAGCCTCCTTGTTCACTTAGTCTTCTAATCCAGAACCTAGGTATCTGGTACAGAGGTGGCAGGGAAAGGCTCTGAACAGATGAAAGCAGACTGTGTGGAAAAGCTGGGGCACTTCTTAATGTGAGATATTATTGATGTGAAAGCCTTAAATGAGTCCAAGATGAAGCTGCACAAGGTCATGCAAGAGAACTCTGTTGAAGATTACTGAATATGTAAAGACTACCTCAATGTAGAATAGCCCTGAGCTATGAGTGGCTGAGGACTGGAATACCAAGGGTTATCATTTTTACTTGACATGTTCCTATAGTCCTCCTTAGCATTCACTGGCATTCACTGTTCCAAGCAGTATTCTGGACTATATGGACCATGGATCTTATCCAGTATGGCCACTCTTATGGTTAAGTGCAACTAAATATTATTATGCAACAAAAACAGATCAATGTCTCCAGTTTTATTTGTTTTGGATTTGATGGGCTTTACTCTTCAGGCTGTTTATCTACAGCTAAGACTTGCAGAGAAGCTGATTTGGGTATGAACCCAGTTTCCAAAAAGCAGTATGCAGGACTGCAAGATCTCACCACCCCCAGAACGATGAAAAAGCTGTCGCAATGGCTTGTAATAGAGCCATCTACTGACTTGCAGCTATTATTACATTGATATTGCCTACCTCTGCTTCTCAAGAGAGTCCTGAGAACCCTGCTGCATCCTGACTGTGCTAATGATCGAAATAATTATTTGATATAGAAAGCAGGCTTTCAATACCAAAGTGCCTGCTAGTAACACAGTTATGGGAATGGAAGCAGAGAAGATTCCTCTGCCTGGAACAGAAGGTTGGCTAACGTGGAGGCCAGATAGTGTGATAGCTCTGAACACTAGACGAAGAGCACAGCCGTGAGAATGGTGTTATTTGATGAGAGCTCTGAGCAGATGGGCAGTGTGGTTAATTAAAGGGCTAGGGATAATGTTTCCTAAATTAACAAGAAGAAAAGTAGTTGGAAAACATTTTAGGGAACCATAATCTGCATGTATGGGATGCGTCAGAAAGGAAGAATCAAGACAGTGGAAATTTATAAAAGAAAAAAGAAAAAAATTTCTTTAAAGTATTGGACTGTTCTCCTATATGAGGTAAGTACTTTTAAAATGGATTGTGATAAGCTTATATCATTGATTGGATGGCGTGGATACCAGCAATGGCAAGGAAATGGAAAAGGAGTCCTGATTATTCCAATGTATCTAATCTCCATTAACATGAGGAAAGCTGATCTACATTACATCAAGTACTGATCTGGTCCAAGGTATTTGTTAGCCCAGAGATCTTAAGAGGCTCTTGATGATCTCCTATGTAGACTATGAAAAGAGAAACACAACACATTTTACTGGAATTTTTACTGTTGCTGTTGAGCATTTACACTGCAGTGGTCCTCGGCGGGTTCAGCTCATCAGAATTCAGATGTGCTCAGTGTTGTACTAACAGCTCTCTGGCTTGTTCCTGCTGCTGCAACTTAATGTACTTCTCAGTCAGCTAAAGGGTACAAGCAGAGGCGGAGAGAAAGTTAGTTAAGGTTGCTTCTTTGATGCCACATTTTTATAAGTATAACCTATGATACAGATAACGCATATCTATCCTTTTAAAAGTACTGTATCTTGAAATTTATTTTACCCTCAGATACTTCTTGGCTGACTCACCCTCTTCTTCATGGGGGGTTGCATAGCCAACAAATTCCCCAAGTTGTGGTGGAAACTACCTGCTGAAGGAGTCTGGGGTGGGGAACAGGTCAGACATGAGTAATGTTGGAATAACAGGAGAGAAGCAGCAGCTCACGTGAGAAGCAGAGGTTGGTAGGATGTCAAGAAAAAAGGTTCTATCTTAAATTTCTCCTTATAGTGCTCACAATTTCACCCTCACTGTTCCTGCAATAGTTATGTTTTTGGCAGCTAAACACCATATTGTACACGTGAAAATACAGTAAGATTAGCACAAAGCAGAACAGAAAAACAGAAATATCAGAGTCTGAGTTTTTCCATCTGCAAGACAATGATAATATCTGTCCAGCTATGAGAAAAGCTAAAGTGAATATTGTCCACAGAGTAAAAGTGAACTGAATTACACTGACTGATGTAGGGCTGCCTTTGAACAAAAGCAATACAAGGAGTGCTTAAGAGATCTAAAGACTAACAATAGATTAATAGAGTTGTTACAATAAATGAAAAGGAAATTGAAGTATGAGTAATGCAAACAAATTTCTATGAAATAGCAACCCTTCACCCCCCCTGTTATGACCATTCTTCTTACCCCGTTTGGCAGTTAACATGTCAATTATGTTTCCTATGTAGACAATCAAACATTTTTTACTGAACACAGAAGACATTTTATAAGCAAAACTTCATTTGCTCAGATGTTTTAAGCTGGTAAAAATATTTTTTCATACAATGCATGATTGGCCTTTGGTATTTAGTTTACCAGATGCTCTTGAATTGAGAACTTGGCATAATTTGTGCAATCGGGCAGGTTTGAGTAAGAGAACAGTCCAGGCTATAGAAGACATAGACTGGACTGTGATTAAATGAAGAATATTTGTGATTAAAATGAGAGTTTTGTTATAAAGACTGAAATATCAGTGTTTCTAACTGGAATTTTGACTCCATTGAAAATTATTTGGGTTTTGCATTTCATTAATGACCCCTTGTGCCTAGTTAGACTTCAACGTAGACTTTGTGTTGGCCTAAAATTTGGGGATTAACAATGTGCACATGAAATTATTAATGTGATATTTTAAATCTTAGTTTTAACAGGTTTTAGAAGTATGATCCATGATAAGTTCTGCAGCATAATGACTGTTAATTTAAAATTTGATAAGTCTGACTTGGCCTATTGGGAAGTGCTTTATACTTTTCTAGTTCATGGGAATTATATGACATTTCTTACCACCTTCTCTGTTAATGAGTTTAATTGTACATCACTGAGCTCTTAGAGCTCATATACCCCAGAAGAAATCAATTGTCATTATGCCAGCTGCGGCTGTGGTAGATAGCAAAGCTATTACCAGCATATAACTGTCTTACATTCTTCCTCAGTCTTCAGGGCAAGCTTCAAAACATGGTGTATCTGTGGAGAAAAAGTTAACTGCAAGTTGCAAAGAGCACAAAGAACCTTTCCAGAAGAAACATAGAAGTCAGGGGATCATAACAAACCTCTGTAATGAACTATCACAGAGGAATGAATACGAAATATGTTAAAATCTGGTTTTATATATTTTTGGTTTCCCCTGAAACAAGCAGATTGATTAGTAAAAGACATAGTATACAGTTTTAAGCAGAAAGACCAACTATAGAAAGAGATTCCTAATGATGCTAGTATGTTCTAACTTTACTGTCTTCTAAAAGTTTACACAACTACTTGGAGCAACCGACTCCTTATCTCATAACCCAAAGTAAGAAACTTGAGTGATGTGATAGAAGATCTATCTTTGCTTGACTCCTCCTGATATAAACATGAAACAAATATCAGATTCCTCAGTAGTCCTCATTTTGGCTGCTGCCCAGAAAGTGTTGTTCTTTTTGGAATTCATGAAAGATGATACGGTGACCCATGGAGGCAGTCATACACTCTGTAGTAAAATCATGAAATGTATTTTGTGTGCATGCTGTAAGTGGAGATGGCTCAAGTGGTCTCCCTGTAATGTGAATGTTGGCAAGCCCACCCTGCTGCTAGAATGGGAATAATATGGCTTACAGCACCTCACATCATTCACATCAGTGGGGAGATCAAGTGTGCAGTCAACAGGGGCTTCTTACAGCTCAAAATACCTATGTGTATAAACATACACCAGATACAGTTGTATTGCATATGGACACAGACATCTATATTAATGCGAAAAAAAATCCATTATATAAGAACTAGCTCAGCATACTCTTACAGGGTGCAAGAAAGGCTTTCTCAATAATGATAGTGATAAAGCACCACGAAAAGCACCCATGAAAACGTATTGCATTCTTGATATCCATTAAGCTAAAGGAAACACAACCCTCCTAACATTAATAAAAGAGATGAGGCAATCCCTAAAGCCTCCTGTCAGTATCAGCAGAAGAGAACCAGTGGCAGTTGCCACAGACACTAAGTGGGCATTTACTGGGCTTGTCAGACATACACCATCCTTCGGAAGAAACAAGAGAAAAAAATCCCAAGCCATTCTTCCCAAGGATCTGCAAAATGACATAACTTTTCTTTCTTTGTTTATCTTGAAGTGTGTAAGTAGTACAAATGATGTGAATGAAATTACTCACATGCTTAGAATTAAATGTGTGCTTTGCTGGATGAGAGCCACGGATCTCAGCAACTTAGTTGGGCTGAGCCGTAAACATGGACTACATAAAGATTCCAACTCTTTGTCCAGATATTACAGTACTGGATCCCTTCTGTAGTGAAAACATGTCTGGTTGCCACATTCTGTGTATTATTTTACCTTGTGATTGAGTTTGTTGCTCTGTTATTATAGCAGGTAAGACCCAATTATCTCCTAACACACCTAATATGATACAGGTTTGATTCCAGATCATCACAATAAAGGGAAAATTGCAATAAAGTGAGTCACATGAATTTTTTGGTGTCTCAGTGCGTATAAAAGTTATGCTTCCCTATACTGTAGTGTATTAAGTGTGAAATAGCACTATGTTTAAAAAAGCAACATACATGCCTTAATTAACAAATACTTTGTTACTAATAAAACTGTATTTTTAACATCTTTGGTCTCTTTCTCACAGCCTTAGCAAATAAGTAACAGCCACCATTACACTCAGAATAATGAGTGTGCATTTTATTTACTTGTTACCGGAGATAATCTTAAAGTGGTCAGAGGCAGCAAAGAAATATTCTCTGAAGTTTAGAATTGCTCTTATTGAGACTCAACATTAATGATAAAAAGACCTATGGAATGCCAAGTCCTTTAAGTGCAAAGCATGCACCACCATACACAAATATTTTTGGAAAATAATATAGAAAATTTGACATGTCCTTTCAATAAGGATTCTTTTTCAGCCAGCTTGCAGCAAAGCATCACAGTTTTCAATGGGTGAAAAAATAATTTTAACAATGGAAAGAACGGTAGATATCCCCCTTGTTAAAAGATGCCTCCATATACAGAATGAGAAACATTGAGTTCAGAGAATGGTGTCATTAATGACCACAAACAACAAGAAAAACTGAGTTGCCTAATACAGTTAAAATGTATTCTCCGCATGATAACACTTTGTTTAGGCCGATGCATCTGTTACCTATCTTCTATCAGTTAGTATTAGCAATGCGAATAAGTCTTACTTGTTTTAAATTCTTAAGTGGGAATATCAAACATCAAACATTTGGCAGTGCTCACATACAGCCCAGGTAGTGATAGGCACTAAAGGACTTGTGTACCTACTGCTTTTTGCCTGTTAATCCTTCTTAGATGTGGTTCACATACCCTCAGCTTTGTGGTATCTGCAGACCCCACCTAGAGACTGCCTACAAGTGTGCATTTAATTGTACACTGGTTTTGATAAAACCAGCTCATGTAAATTTTCTAAGTGTTCCAATTGAACAGCTAAAGTTATATTTCTTAAAAACAAGATACATACTTGACTGTGTAACCAGGACTAAGTAAAGAGGAAAAATCTCAGAAAATGTTCTCATTGAAATCAACACAGTCTTTGGAACACAGTTTAAAAACTAAAATGGAGGTGAATTGTCTGTTTTGCACAAAGTATAGAGTAATTAATGCGAGAAAGAGGCCTCAGTACAACTATCTCATTGGTAGCTGAGTTCTACCACAGAGAACTGGCTCAGGAAGTACTTGAGTCATTCTAGACAAGAGAGGCTCAGGACAGTCTCTAGGGAATCATAGAATCATAGAATAACCAGGTTGGAAGAGACCCACAGGATCATCCAGTCCAACCATTCCTATCAAACACTAAACCATGCCCCTTAGCACCTCGTCCAACCATGCCTTAAACACCTCCAGGGAAGGTGAATCAACCACTTCCCTGGGCAGCCTGTTCCAGTGCCCAATGACCCTTTCTGTGAAATTTTTTTTCCTAATGTCCAGCCTAAATCTCCCCTGGCGGAGCTTGAGGCCATTCTCTCTCGTCCTGTCCCCTGTCACTTGGGAGAAGAGGCCAGCTCCCTCCTCTCTACAACCTCCCCTCAGGTAGTTATAGAGAGCAATGAGGTCTCCTCTCAGCCTCCTCTTCTCCAAACACCGCTCTGTGCTTGCCCTGTTTTACACCCTTCCCTAACCATTGTCTGTTTACAATGGTAATAGGAGAAACACACCAGGCAAGACAGAGCTTCAGCAGAGCACAGTAAAACTGTATTTAAGGGGTTTTTTTTTCTGATACGGTTATTGTAATTAGTCTAGAGATAAATGTTCTGTGAGAGATCCTCAGCAGGGTTTGATGTAATGACTTCAGTTATTCAAGCTCCAACTAAACCTCTGCCCCAAAGAGCAAGTTACTATGAAATTGTAAACAAAGGAGAAAGTGGGAAGGGGAAAATGTCACTGAAACTTTTGGGATTAACCAGTATGTTGAATAACCATCTCCCTGCCCCCTATAGAATGTCACTTGGGGTAATACCTTTGTCTTATGCTTGCTAAATACGTATACATATCTTAACATCAAGCTAATTACTACTATCTCTCTACACTTTGACCTTAACTACATATTTCTTACGTGTGTATCACTCCTTTCTATGCCCTGGTGCTTGACTTTCAATGTATTTCTGCAAACAGTATCTTAACCCCAGCCACCACCATACCCTTATGTAGTCTTGAATTGTTATAATCAATAATTCTTAATAAAATCAACTTGTTTATACATGTACAAGTCTTAGTAATCCTACTAACTGTTAAGGGGATTTAAAGGGAGTTTCTCATCAAAACAAGGCAAGTTGGAAAAGATTAATTGCCCTTGCGTTATTGCTCAATGTTTGCTGTTCTCTGACAAACTGGAGAGTATATTTTCATTCTCACAAAATTGTTGGGGAAAAGGAGCTAAGCACGTCTCAGTGTTTATTGTTATCCAGCAAGCTGGATGGTTTCTTTCTGGTTTCTTTGTTTGTTTTTTGTGATATTGTTAGATAAAGGGTTAAGCAGATTGATAAACTCTCCTTTCTGAAGTATCTCATATTTTCAAATTTACTTTGTGACAGGCAGGTAACAAAGGCACTGGCATTATTATTTTCCCTTTTGCAAAACCATGGAAAATTAAAGGCAATTATCAATAGCACCCAGTGCAGGAGGCAATGCTTAATTGATGTCCAAGGGAGGGATGTGTGTTTCCTGGAGACATCCAGCCCTCCCTCCCATCAAGTCAGCCAGGGCTGTTCTCCCTTGTCTCACCATGGGGAAACAGGCATGGCACCATGGGCTGCTCACTGTAGAGTTGGGATTTGGCCTTAGGGATGCTGTATTACTGACATACTGCAGGACTTGGGCATCCTCCTCAGCCCAGCTGCAACCCAGCTCCTCTCACACTCAAGGAGTTCAGGCGCATTCAGCATGAGGTGGCTACTTCATGGAGGTCTTCGGTTCGGGTTGTGTTTTCTTGCAAATCACACTTTTTGATGTGAGCACCAGCTGTGATCTCCTCACCTGCTACATCCCACAAAGCTCTGCCTAGGAAGGGCACTTCTTTCATGCAAACTTGGTGGAAGTGCTAAGACATCAATCGTGTATGCGTTTGCTTTCAGAAACATGGTACTGAGGGACAGTTCTCTATTCTCAATGCTCTTCCCCAACAAATAGTTGATGCAGCACTTAACAGAGGAGTAGTGTAAGAAGAAAATATAAATATACACAAAGGATATTGTAAATGGATGGTCTGATTGCAGAGTTGTCTAGACTCTAGTGTAATATGACAATATTGAGAAAAACTGCATAGATAATTGGCCTGTTAATAAGCTGGCTGGCCTTTCACTGCAGATGCTGGCAGGCCCTGCTGCCCACCTGCACTGCAAAATGTTTGCAAATTCAAGAGAGAGAGGTCTTCTTTTGACTTGTGTCACAGTTACAAGTAGTAGCTTAAAAATGGCCTTTCCATCCTCTCGTGAGGTGTGTGATTAGGGTATGTATCAGCACTACAGCCTCGGCAGTCCCCCTCCATTTGCAACAATTAACTGAGAAAACTAGACAGACAATCAATACTGTTGAGGACTAAAGAGCCAAAGCATGTACTTCAAGTGAAAATGTTTGCTTTTTTTTTCTTTAATATTTCATGAAGCCTTATGTAAAGTAGCTACAGAAGGGATGAGTGGCAGAAAGACATTCATTCTCTGCTACCCCCATTATCGTAACAAAAAGTGACACAATCAGGTGGTGTGATAATCTGCTGAAAAACAACCAACTCTGACACTGCATGGGTTTTAAGCTGATGTGAAAGTTAGAAAGTGAGTTTGGCTTATTCACTCCTTTTTTTCCTAGATTTCTTCTGAGACAAGTTGCAGATGTTTTGCTATTCATAGAATCATAGAATCATAGAATAACCAGGTTGGAAGAGACCCACTGGATCATCGAGTCCAACCATTCCTATTAAACACTAAACCATGTCCCTTAACACCTCGTCCACCCGTGCCTTAAACACCTTCAGGGAAGGTGAATCAACCACCTCCCTGGGCAGCCTCTGCCAGTGCCCAATGACCCTTTCTGTGAAAATTTTTTTCCTAATGTCCAGCCTAAACCTCCCCTGGCAGAGCTTGTGGCCATTCCCTCTCGTCCTGTCCCCTGTCATTTGGGAGAAGAGGCCATTATCCTCCTCTCTACAACCTCCCCTAAGGTAGTTGTAGAGAGCAATGAGGTCCCCTCTCAGCCTCCTCCTCTCCAGGCTAAACACTCCCAGCTCTCTCAGCCGCTCCTCATAAGGCCTGTTCTCCAGCCCCTTCACCTGCTTCGTTGCTCTTCTCTGGACTTGCTCCAGAACCTCAATACCCTTCTTGTGGTGAGGGGCCCAGAACTGAACACAGGAATCGAGATGTGGTCTCACCAGTGACGAGTACAGAGGGAGAAGAACCTCCCTGGACCTGCTGGTCACGCCGTTTCTGATCCAAGCCAGGATGCCATTGGCCTTCTTGGCCACCTGGGCCACTGCTGGCTCATGTTCAGTCACTGTCAACCAACACCCCCAGGTCCCTCTCCTCCAGGCAGCTTTCTAGACAGACTTGTCCTAGTCTGTAGCTCTGCACAGGGTTGTTGTGCCCCAAGTGCAGGACCCAGCATGTGGCCGTGTTAAACCTCATGCCATTGGTCTCAGCCCAGCAGTCCAGCCTGTTCAGATCCCTTTGCAGAGCCTCCCGACCCTCCAGCAGATCCACACTTCCACCCAGTTTAGTGTCGTCTGCAAACTTACTAAGGGTGCACTTGATGCCTTCATCCAGGTCATTGATAAAGACATTGAACAGGGCTGGACCCAGCACTGAGCCCTGGGGAACCCCACTTGTCACTGGCCTCCAGCTGGATTTAACACCATTTCCCAACACTCTCTGGGCCCGGCCAGCCAACCAGTTTTCCACTCAGGAGAGTGTGCACCTGTCCAGGCCAGAGGCCGACAGTTTCCGAAGCAGAATGCTGTGAGAAACTGTGTCAAAGGCTTTACTGAATTCCAGGAAGATACATCCACAGCCTTTCCCTCTTCCAGCAGCCAAGTCACTTTCTCATAGAAGGCAATCAGGTTAGTTTGGCAAGACCTGCCTTTCATGAACCCATGTTGACTGGGCTTGATCACCTGCTTCTCTTGCATGTGCTTCATGATCACACTCAAGATCACCTGTTCCATGACTTTCCCTGGCACTGAGGTCAGACTGACAGGCCTGTAGTTCCCTGGATCCTCCCTGTGACCCTTCTTGTAGATGAGCACAACATCAGCCTCCAGTCCAGTGGAACTTCCCCAGTCTTCCAGGACTGTTGGAAGATGATGGAAAGTGGTTTGGCCAGCACATCCACCAGCTCCTTCAATACCCTCAGGTGAATCCCATCCGGCCCCATAGACTTGTGGGTTTCTAGTCATGCTAGCAAGGCTCTGACCACCTCCTCTTGGACCATGGGAGCCTCATTTTGCTCCTCTAGCTCTGGGGTTTGTACAGAAAGGGAACAACTTTCTTTACAATTAAAGACTGAGGCAAAGAAGGCATTAAGTACCTCAGCCTTTTCCTCATCTCTTGTCACTGTTGTTCCTTCTGCATCCAATAGGGACTGTATGGTCTCCCTAGTCCTCCTTTTATTATTTATATGTTTATAGAAAGATTTTTTGTTATCTTTCACCGACTTTGCCAATCTGATTTCTAGTTGAGCCTTAGCCCTTCTGATTTTTTTCTCTACACAATCTCACTTCCCTCCTGTAGTCCACCCAAGAGGCCTGTCCCCTCTTCCAGAGCCCATAATTGTTTCTCTTCTTCTTGATATCACTCAAGATCTCACTGTTCAAACAAGGTGTTTTTTTTCCCCTGCCAGCTTTTTTCCAGAACGTGGGGATGGCTTTCTCCTGAGCTGCTAGGATCTCCTTTCTGAAGGGCTCCCAGCCCTCATGGCTCCCTTGCCCTTAAGCACTGTCTCCCATGAGACTTTGCCAACCAGCCTTCTGAAGAGTTCAAAGCCTGCCCTCTGGAAATTTAATGCTACTGTCCTGCTAACCACTCTCTTCACTTCACCTAGAACAGAAAACCCTGTCATCTCATGATCGCTTAGTCCTAGGCGTCCTACTACTGCCACATCCCCCACAAGGCCTGTTCACAAACAGCAGGTCCAGGAGGGCACCTTCCCTTGTTGGTTCATTCACCAGCTGTGCAAGGAAGTTGTCTTCACACACTCCAGGAACCTCCTAGACTGCTTCCTTTCTGCTCTATTGTACTTCCAGCAGATATCAGGAAGATTGAAGTCTCCTACAAGAACGAGAGGCATCGATCTAGAGATTAACCCCAGCTGTTTATAGAAGAGGTTGTCAGCTGCTTCCCTTTGGCTGGGTGGCCTGTAACAGACTCCCATCACAAAATCTACCTTCTTATGGGCTCCTCTGATTTTAACCCACAGGCACTCAATCTCCTCATCACCACAATCCATTTCAACAGTGTCCAAGTCCTCCCTTACAAAGAGGGATACCCCACCTCCTCTCCTTCCCTTCCTATCCCTCCTGAAGAGTTTGTACCCCACCATTTCTCACCGTTGCATTTGGACTGTGACATGTGTGTCCAGAGAAGAACAACGAAGCTGGTGAAGGGACTGGAGAACAGGCGTTATGAGGAGCGGCTGAGAGAGCTGGGGTTGTTTAGCCTGGAGAAGAGGAGGCTGAGGGGAGACCTCATTGCTCTCTACAACTACCTTAGGGGAGGTTGTAGAGAGGAGGGTGCTGGCCTCTTCTCCCAAGTGACAGGGGACAGGACAAGAGAGAATGGCCTCAAGCCCCACCAGGGGAGGTTCAGGCTGAACATTAGGAAAAAAATTTTGACGGAAAGTGTCATTGGGCACTGGAACAGGCTGCCCAGGGAGGTGGTTGAAACACCTTCCCTGGAGGTGTTTAGGGCACAGGTGGACGAGGTGCTGAGGGGCATGGATTAGTGTTTGATAGGAATGGTTGGACTTGATCATCTGGTGAGTCCGTTCCAATCTGGTTATTCTATGGTTCTGCGATTCTATCCTAACTGGGAGAGAAGGCTGTGTGTGTTGTCCCTCTGCTCCTTTTCGTGGACCAGTGTGTCTGCCTGGGAGAGCTCCACGTCCAGCTGTGCTTGCAGGGGAGGGTCAGGACTTCTTGCACTGGTTTGGTACAAAACATAGCAGGTCGGTATTAATCAGTCACAAAGCTGGTCCTGCTTGATCCTTGCAGCGCTGATCCTCCCCCGAGTCCCTTGCAATGCTATTAATGGGCAGACGATGGCACTCCAGCATCACTTTTCCTCTCTCTGCTGCCAAGGGCACACATCTGCAGGATCAGCTCGTTCCCAGAGCTCTGACCTCCCAGCTTCCAGTTTCACTTTATTAATAGCTGTTTTCCACCCGTTCTCTCGAAACAACGTGGTGCGTGGCCCTTGTTAGCTGCTCTCCATCTCTGGTGTTGGATGTTAAGAACAGATAGAGTCATATTCCCTTCGCTGTGCAAGCCTGTGCAAGGCAACGTGCTCAGGATCTCCCCTTAGAAGACAAACTTTGCTTCCCTTTGGTTGCTGCATCTTTCCAGTGCAGTTCAGAAGGGCCTATTGTAAATGACAGGGATGACATTCTACCATCATTACAACAGTTCATATCATTCCTTAAACTGCTGAAGACCACATTTTCGTTTTTTCACAGCTAGATTGCATAGGCAGCATATAAGCATCCCATAAATACCTCATATGACAGGCCTTTCTCTGTTTCAGTCAACTCTAGCAGGTGAGTTCCCAGCTTATAGAGAAAGGTTTTGTCATCAGTTCCTTATTGCCAGACACTGAACACTGTACAGCTGAGTTTCATCGTATTTTTATTAATACTCCAGCCCTTAATCTCACTAAGTTCTTCTCAATTCTTTCCTGTGTGGGTGATGCCTCCTACTTTTGTATCACCAGCAGACACCATCAATAATGCTCTTAATTTTCTATTTCAGGTCACTAATGCAAACATTACCAACCCTGATGATCTCCTTTACTAACTGTTCTCTAAAATGGTATTTCCCACGTTAATATCAGCCATTGCCACATCCCCTTATCCAACTCCTTATCCACCACAAACTACTGTTAGTCTCTTGTGGCTGCCTCTGAAATGAAAGAGACACAACAGGCCACTTTTTACTAGGGTGGTGTCAGGTGAATTGGGCAGGATCTACGCTCAGTAAATCCAATTTCTACTTTAATGTCTTTCATTATTCAATTTTTTGAAATCCTACAAGGAGCATTTACAGGAGACTCTTGGGCTGGGATTGTCCAGAATGAAATTGCCTGCAGTGTGAAGTCGCCCTCATGCTGTTCCTGGCCAAGTGTTGGAAAAAGACAAAATCAAGTTAATGTCCATGATAAAGGAGAATACACTCAGTTATCCAAGGCTGGTCCTCAACCACATCATTAGATTTTTCAGATTTATTTGTTGCTCCCTAGGAGGATAGCTGGAAAACTAGAAGCACACTGCTCTGGTGCATGTGCAGCTTTTAAGCTGCCACAGGACTGCATGGCTCCTACCTCTCTGCACTGGGAACAGAGGCCTTAGGTGTGGGGAGACAACATTTGTTGGATGCCCTGTGGAGTGACAGGTTTGACGATAGTTTATAAAACTGGCCAGCCTCACCTCAGGAAAGTATTTTGCTTTCTGTGCCAGGGAAGTGGTGGTGGAGCAGTCAATCTTCCTCCTCCACTTCCACATCTTCAGGAGTAATTACTGCATCATGCACTAATAATAGCATTCAAGTCAAGCTTTGATTACAAAGAAAAGGAAAGCGAGGCACGATGACATGTTCGAGGCCATCAAGCAAAGGCAAGAAACAAAGCTAAAGCCAATGCTCCCTACAGGAAGGGTGGGAATGGCATCCTTCCTCCTCCTTTCACCTTCCCACTGCAAGCTGAGGTCACCCAAGGGCTGCACTGTGAGGCACGGTTGTTTGGCTGAGTTACGCAGACTGAGAGCCACACATCCTGGCATGTTGCAGGCACAGAAAGGAGTTGGCTTAAATGTTAAACTGTTACTGATATTTTAGACCAGTGTGCTTGAATCAAACAAGTTCTGCTTTGGGTCTTTCCAGACATTAGGGAGCATACTTTCTTTATTTTTCAGCAGCTTTGCTGGGCGCATCTATTAAAATCCTCTGCAGTTCAAAAGATGCTATAAATTAAATGCTTGTGATGTGTCTGCACCAGCTAGACAGGGAGACCACTATGTAAAAAAAAAAAACCCAACTTTATAGCAGCACTTCTGGTGGGGACTGGCTTGTATGGATTTGTGGCAAAAACTGCTTCATGGCTCAGGCACATGATCCTGATTCCCACTCTCAGGGGTCACCATTTAATTAAATATTGCACTGCTTACAATCCTTTGTAGGATTTAATTTTTAGGATAGGTAGAAATTTCTAGCCTAGTGTACTTTATTCACCATGAGAATGGTGAGACACTGGTACAAGTTGCCCAGGGAAGCTGTGGCTGCCCCATCCCTGGAGGTGTTCAAGGCCAGGTTGGATGGAGCCTTGGGCAACCCCATCTAGTGGGATGTCCCTGCCCATGGCAGGGGGGGTTGGAACTGTGTGATCTTTAAAGTCTCTTCCAACCCAAACTATTCTATGATTCTATATGCAGCTAATTGATGTCTCCTGTGGTTTCCAGATGATCTAAAGAGAACATTTTATATTGGCCTGATTACTATTACAAGAAAGATTCTAGGAAGGAAATAAAGCACTTCAACCTGAGAGAAGTTGTTGAAATAAAGCAAGCTGTCTTTAAACAGACAGGGAGGTCACAGAGAAAAGGAAAGGACCATCTGGGTGTCCTACTCTGCCATCAGGATGTCATTCTTGCCTTGATCCCCCTCTTTAATTATTTTTAGTATTGGGAAAAACAGAGTCGGTTATAACCAGTTTTATGTGGTTTTACCTGATAGTAGATGAAAACAACTGCTGCAATGACTGAATGGAAATTATGGACAACTTTGACATCAGTTTCTCCATAAAGAAAAGAGACTTGGTGGGGGTGACATTGATCCTGCTACTGTCTCCCCTGGAGTCAGCAAGAGTCTGGTCCATGCATCTCGGATGCAGCATGGTCAGAAGGAAATGCAGAACCTGCTCAGGAGCATGTCTGGGGCCCTGAAGTTTTTCCCTGATACAGATAACAGATTGTTAAGGCCACCTTAGGAGAAGGGTCCTTCCACAGTCTGAGCATCTCCAGGGTGCCTCTGACTGTGCTGTATTTTTAGGATCACAGATGGATGTGGAATCATAGAATCATAGGATGTTGCAACAAGTACTGATAGGTGGCTGCATGTGAGGGGTATAATTCTCAGCCATCAGTGCCCGTGGGGTTGCCTCTAGTGGTTTTTTTTAGGATGGAAGGTGTTACTTCACAGTCCTTGATTTGTCCTTTCCTATTGTACATGGCAGGCAACAGATACAGCCATGTGTCACTTAAGCAGAAGCTATTGCAGTGACTGAAATCTTGCACTAAGTAAACATTTTCTTCAATTTTTCACTTCAAAGCCTGAATTATCAGTGACACAAGCCCTTGATGGATCACCCCACATCACCAATACATTGTCCCACCTAGGTCCAGCCTACAGTATTTCCTTATCTTGTCTTCTGAGGTTTTCTTTCTTTCCTACTATATCCAGCCATCTTGTGAGCTCATGAACAGTCTCCAAAACCTCAATCGAAGTGATGAAGCACCAGTGAATTCTTCCTCTTTTTCTGAGAGCCTGATTAACTCCTCATGGAAAACACACAATGTAAGAACAGATCCACTCAGGCTGATCTGTGCATCCCTCCTGGCTGGCTGGAGGACCTGTAACCTACTTTTAACCAGCCTCTGATAACCAGACCCACATAAGCTTTGTGAAAGGCAGGACCTTGGAAAGACCTTCCTTTCCAGGATAATTTTATGTTTTGCTCTATTTTTCTTTAAATTTGCTCGTTTCTATTTTCCCTTCCCCTTCATCACTGGCTATTCCTACCCACTCTGATTTCTTCATATGGATTTTAGGGTCAGCTTTAAAGCACGCAATTCCCTGAAAAACCTCTTGTGGCAGCGTTCAGAAGAGGACCAAGAAGCTAATACAGGAATTAGGGCTTCTAAGATCAAAATTGATCTTAAAACTCCTTCTTTCTCACTGCTTGTCTCAGGAGGTTCCTGTTTTCCAAAACCGCTGTTGTTTTTGAGAATAACATTTCAAAGGAGCCTCATTCTTGTGCTGTGCTGAGAAGCACTTTAGTCCTGCAAAACTGATCAGAGTGCTGTTTACCCCTTATAGATTTTAAATTGAGGTAATATAAATTCCTATCTGCTAATACATGAACTTATTGAGCAAGTAATCTCAATGGGCCTGACTTGTTAAGCAATGAAATGACTGGCTTTAGCTCTGAGAATGCAGTAGGTTTGGTGCAAGCTCCATCCATCAAAGAAAGTCAATCCAGCTTGAAATGACTCCTGAAGACACTACAAAGGGAAAAATTTAAATTAGAGAATTATTTGAAAATTCATTAACATGAATGAATGTTCTAGATGTACTAGAAGTACTTTATTACGCAGTTGAGGAACAGAAATAGCACTATGTGACCTACCTTCCATGTTAAGCAATTCACTTTAAAGCTTGAGCCTGGGGTTTTAGATAGTCTCAACATACACACACTTTTAAAAGGTAAAAACATGTTTGGGAAACAGGGTCATGAAGTGTAATTCAAGCAACAAACCCCAGGAAATGCCAGATAGATCACAGGTCCCCTCAGACAGAAAGAGGCCCAGTTCTTCCCCAGGCAAGTGGTTTGCTGCAAGTATTTTACACTGCACTGTGCACAATGAATCACACAGCTTCTATATTCATCTGCACCCTGGGTCACCCAGTGGGGATTCCTTCACTGCAGCAATTCAAGGCGAGATGCTATAATAAACCTTACTAATAATACTTCCCAGATTTGTCTGCAAACACTTTGCAGAGAACAAGAAAGCCATTCGTTTAGAAAAGGCTGAAAAGAGTTTGCTCAGCTTTTGTATGCCTTTGCTTGCTATCGAGCCTCCTTAAGGTGTTTAATGTTTTTTTTTGATATCACTCCTAGTAAGAGCCTTTGGGAAAAACACAAGAAGGCATTCAATAGATGAAAAATCCTGTTTCTCCAAGGCATTCTTCATCTTAGCTGGAGTATTTTTGTAGGGCTTTAAGCAGAGAAAAGGATACACTGTCTGAAGCTTGCAAACATGTTATGCACTTCTCTGATGATGCACAGAGAGGCAGGAGAAGTTAGCATCTAAAATCAGAGGAGGTTTTGCTGTGTTATCCTTCAGGGCTTTGATCATCTCTTGATATTTCAATTACTTCTGTTAGTAGAATCATAGAATCATAGAATAACCAGGTTGGAAGAGACCCACTGAACAGTCGAGTCCAACCATTCCTATCAATAACTAAACCATGCCCCTTAGCACCTCGTCCACCCATGCTTTAAACACCTCCAGGGAAGGTGAATCAACCACCTCCCTGGGCAGCCTGTTCCAGTGCCCAATGACCCTTTCTGTGAAAAATTTTTTCCTAATGTCCAGCCTAAATCTCCCCTGGCGGAGCTTGAGGCCATTCCCTCTCGTCCTGTCCCCTGTCACTTGGGAGAAGAGCCCAGCTCCCTCCTCTCTACAACCTCCTTTCAGGTAGTTGTAGAGAGCAATGAGGTCTCCTCTCAGCCTCCTCTTCTCCAGGCTAAACCACCCCAGCTCTCTCAGCCGCTCCTCGTCAGGCCTGTAGGGACAGAATGGAATTGGGGTTAGCAACTGTACTGGGTCAGAGCAAAGGTTTTCTGTCTCTCCAGATCAGTTATTAAACCAGATTAGTTATTAAATCAGGCCTTTGGCAGCAGCTCATTTATTTGACTTTCGCTCTCACTTTTGACTGGAGACCTGCTGGGAATCAGGGTGAAGCCTCCTAACTTGTAATGTGGCAGCAAGCTGTACATGCCCCTTTTGTTCTGCCTGGCTGAGTGGGAGTTAGGATATGGGTCTCCATTAGGATATTTCTAATTGAATTGGTCTGCAAGGGGAAGGCAACTTCTTTGCTGAAGCCTTTGCCCTCAGTCTCGTTTCCTCCTTGCCCTCAATTCCCTCAGTCCGTGTACTTCAGGAAAGAAGCAGAGCACATGGGTCAACAGCTGCCTACGCAGTCCCCACGCTGCAGCTCCCCAGCCCTCACAGCTCCAGAGATGGACAGCCTCCTCTGGCTCTCTGCTCTGGAAAGGGAGCCTGCCTGGCAGAGCAGATGAGGAGGAAATGAGAGGGACACAGTTTTCTTCACTGGTGTTAGCACGCTGAGTAAGATGCTGCACCTGCCCACAAGGCAGAGCTGAGGGAGAGCCATGTGCTTTCCCTGAGCATCACTGAAGCTCTCAGGAAAATTGTCTTGTAGAGCATCTTGTGACACTTTCCCTTTGTTTGTACCCAGATGCCCAGAGGCAAATGTAAATCCACAGGAGAAAAACACTTCTTTCCACGTAGCCCAGGGAAACAAGGGGAAAGGAAGACTACTGGATAGGAAACTCACAGTTTTCATTCTTACAATAAAGCATTAATTTTGCTACGTACCAGGCACTTTTCCAGTTAGTCTGTTTTCCTTCCCTGCTCTAAACTGGACACTTTACCAAGCAGCTGAGGGCCACATGACCTTTTGGGCTTGTGTTAGTAAAGCAGTTTTATATCTTATCTACAGATGCTTCACAGCCAGGTGGAATTACTGATGGAGGGGGGTCAGTCAGCTGCACCATGCCTTCTTCACCTACTTGGATTAACAGCATTTTACTTCCTTTTCAGCATTTCTTGGCAAATAAAAGCACTAAGGGACTCAGACATACTCCATATTGCCTGGATTAGGGCACAGCATGCCATGTGGTTTCTTATAGAAACCTATTACCTCTCACCTGTCTATGCCCCGTCTCAGTCTTTAGTCTTTTTTAGAGTAAGGGAACTTTATCTGTGATACTGCCTATGTTTTCAGACTAATACAGTATTATTAATTGTTACCACACTAATCTATGTGCCTCTTGCTTTCTGATGACGCACTATGGTGTATCACTGACCTACGATTGTCTGTGCACACACCATTTTTAAAATCAAATTAGAATGGCTTTCCCAGCCGTTCCTCTCTACCACCTGTAATACTGATGTGAACTGCAGCTCCAATTAATTAATCCTGCTGTTGGGCAACTTTTCCAAAGAAGCTCTTTCTGGCTTGAAATGTATGTTTGCTCGGACTTGGTGTAAAGAAGCCATTCCAAGCACTATGGGATCAGCTGCCTTCTCCTGCTTGAGTTGTACAAGCAGATCCCAGCTGGAATTTGGGTCCTTACATAATACTGCAACAGTTGCTGCTGGTCTAAAGTACCTCATCCCACTACCCGTCATGGGATCTGTGTTCCTAATGGCCAAATCTTGCTACACAGGGTTAAAAGTGGCCTCTCTGGTTGGTTGTTGGTAGAGGGAAGACTGCTGCTTCCTTGTCTGTGGATTCTGCAAGTGGGAGCTTGTGTGTGATGAGACAAATGGATGGAGATTGAACACAGGAATGGTTTGGGACGAAGTCCATATCCTTCAGTGAGCCGGATGGGACTCTCACTACTGTTACTGACTATCAGCTATGTCACACGTTTCTTCAGAACTGTATGATAAGCTCCAGTTTTATTATAGCTAGATGTGGTGGCCACCAAATTGATTGACTCTGCAAGACCACCTCGGCCAAGATGAGTCTGCTGCATATCAAGGACTGAAATGTGGATACAACTAAGAGCTCTCTTGTGGTCTGTCTATTTTTTTTTCATTCCAGTTTAAGTGAATTAGAGTTTAGGCAACATCATTGTATATAATCCTAGTTATTAGTCTCTGCAGTTTTCTTTAATTGAAGCCAGACCCTGATGCCGTTACTTCTATTGAATCGAGCTGGAGTCAGAGGGACAATGCAGGGAGTAAAGAGGGACACAGCTTGAATCTGGATCATAGATTATTAATTCCTTGGGGGCTGAGAGTCTTCTATATTCACCTGTTAAGTGCCATGATGCTGTATAAACAATAATAAATATTATTTTTCATCCACTTCTTAAATTTTTACTGTCTTGCAGACTTGGATAAAGCACTATTTCCCTGTGTGGTAAAAGCAATAATGTCCCAGACTCTCTAGGAGTTACATAGACAATATTATGCACCTGATTTGGCTAATTAACAAAGGAGAAGCCATGTTGTGAATGCAGTGTTTGCTTCCCACTGGCTTCTTACATGCTGTGCCTATCAAAAGAGAACAGCAAACGTGTAGAGAAATAAAAGAAGCCTCTTTGATTGTGTGGACTTTCTAGTAAGTGGCACTTTGCATTTTGTAGATCAAGGTCTGGAAATAGTGCTGGCAGTAATTATGCACATGTGGCATGTCACCTTGATGCACTGGTATGGAATTGAAGGGGAGAACAAATTTACATAACTAATCACTGACAAACAAGATAAAGTGATTGCTATTAGCAAGTTAACTTTTCTCTACAATTACCACCCTGTGCTATCTGAGATACCTTGCCTAGTATCCCTGTGAAGAACAAGGAAGGCCTGCTGTGCTTCAGATATCACCACACTGCATTTTTTGTGACAACTTATAGAATATCCTGTTAATTTACTTTTCATCCTTGCTATGAATCATCCCACGGGAATAAGCAGAGAGAAAAGAAGGTTGTCTCCCTCTGACATACATATAAATGGAGATTACACACAAACACAAATTGTAAAACTTGGTGGATCGTCTTAAAAACAAGGCTCATTCAGAACACAGCACCTAGGGTACTCAAAACAACAGGTGATCGCAAGTTTTACATGGGTTTTGAAAATGGATTATTAAATTCTTTCCAGTTTTGATACATTTCCATGCTTGCTTTGTGGGTATCGATGGCTACAGGCTGTTCAGAAGGGACAGACCAGGAAGGAGGGGTGGAGGCGTTGCCCTCTAACTCGGGAAAGGGATAGAATGTGAAGAGCTGTTGTTGAAGAGTAGCCACAAACAGGTTGAAAGTTTGTGGGTCAAAATTAAAGACGGAAGAACCAACGGGAACCTTGTGGTTAGTGTATACTACAGGTTAGTGTATACTACGATCAAGGAGAGCAAATGGATGAAGTCTTCCTCCAGCTACAGGAAGCTTCACACTCACAGGCTCTCATCCTACTCGGGGATTTCAACCACTTTGACATATGCTGGAATAGTAGCATGGCAAACTGTAGGCAATCCAGGAGACTCTTGGATAATTTCTTAGTCTAACTGATAGACACCCCCAGCCAAGGAGATGCAGTAGTGGACTTGATGGTCACTAATAGGAGTGAACTCATCAGTGACATTAGGATTGGAAGCAGCCTGGGCTGCAGTGATCATGCACTGCTGGCGTTCAAGGTCCAGAGGGATGTGGGACTTCTGCGGAGTATAGTCAGGACCCTAAAATTCAGGAAAGCAGGCTTCGAGCTCTTCAAGGAGTTACTCAATAGGAACCACTGGGACATGGTCCTCCGGGACAAGGGAGCAGAATAGAGCTGGCAAATATTTAAGGATGCTTTCCATAAAGTGCAAGAGCGCTCAGTCCCCATATGTAGAAATTCATGCAGGAAAGGGAAGAAACTGGCATGGCTGAGTTGAGACCTGCTGGTAAAACTAAAGAAGCAGAGAGGACTGCACAGTCAGTGCAAGAAGGGACAGGAGACCTGGGACATGTATAGTGATGCTGCCCGGTTGTGTAGGGATGAGATCAGGAAGGCCAAGGCACAGCTGGAGCTGAACTTGGCAAGGGAAGTAAAGACTAACAAGAAGGGCTTCTACAGGTACATCAATCAAAACAGGAAGGTTGAAGAGAACATGCCCCCACTGATGCTGGGGATTGGTGACCTCGTATCAACAGACAAGGAGAAGGCTGAGGTACTTAACAATTTTTTGCCTCAGTCTTCACTGATTACTGCTCTCCTCACCCCTCCTGGATCATGGGATGGCAAGATGGTGACCAGGGGGATAAATGCCTCCCACATTAGAGGAGGATCAGGATTGTGACCACCTGAGGAACCTGAACATATATAAATCTATGGGACCTGATGAGATGCATCCCAGAGTCCTGAGGGAATTGGCAGATGTGGTTGCCAAGCCACTCTCCATGATATTTGAAAAGTCATGGCAATCAGGAGAATATGCTGGTGACTGGAAGAAGGGTAAGGTTGTGTCCATTTTTAAAAAGCATAGAAAAGACAACCCTGGGAACTACCGACCTGTCAGCCTCACCTCTGTGCCTGGGAACATCATGGAACAGATCCTCCTAGAAGCTATGCTAAAGCACATGGAAGGCATGGAGATGAATAATACCAGCCAGCACGCTTCACCAGGGCCAAATCCTCAATGACAAACTTAGTGGCTTCTATGATGGGGTAACCCCAGCAGTCGACACAGGTAAACTGATGGATGTGATCTATCTAGACTTCTGTAAAGCTTTTGACATGGTCCCCCACAAAATCATTCTCTCTAAATTGGAGAGATATGGCTTTGATGGGTGGATGGTTACATTCAAAGAATAGTGGTCAATGGCTGAAAGTCCAGATGGAGATCCGTCACAAGTGGTGTCCCTCAGGGATTTGTACTGGGACCAGTGCTGTTTAATATTTTCATCAATGATATTGACAGTGAGATTCAGTGCACCCTCAGCAAGTTTGCAGATGACACCAAGCTGAGTGGTGTAGTTACCACACCAGAAGGATGGGATGTCATCCAGAGGGACCTGGACAGGCTTGAGAAGTGGGCCTGGGAGAACCTCATGAGGTTCAACAGGGCCAAGTGCAAGGTCCTACACTTGGGTAAGGGCAATCCCCATTTTCAGTACACAATAGGGGATGACGTGATTGAGAGCTGCCCTGTACAGAAGGACTTGGGGGTGCTGGTTGATGAGAGGCTTGACATGACCTGGCAGTGTGTGCTCACAGCCCAGAAGGCCAACTGTGTCCTGGGCTACATCAAAAGAAACATGGCCAGTAGGTCAAGGGAGGTGATTCTGCCCCTCTGTTCCTGTAGCATAAGACCTCATCTGGAGTATTGTGTCCAGTTCTGGAATCCTCAACATAAGAAGGATATGAAACTGTTGGAACAGGTCCAGAGGAGAGCTACAAAGACAATCAGAGGATAGGCTGAGAGAGTTGGGTTTTTTCAGACTGGAGAAGAGGAGGCTCTGAGGAGACCTTATAGCAACCTTCCAGTATGTGAAAGGGGCCTGCAAGAAAGCTGGGGAGGGTTTGTGGTGATAGGATGAGAGGAATGGGTATAAACTGGAGAAGGGCAGGTTTAGGCTTGATATGAGGAAGATTTTCTTCACCATGAGAGTGGTGAGGCACTGGCACAGGTTGCCCAGGGAAGATGTGGCTGCCCCATCCCTGGAGATGTTCAAGGCCAGATTGGATGGGGCCTTGGGCAGCCTGGGCTGGTGGGATGTCCCTGCCCATGACAGGGGGATTGGAACTAGATGATCTTTAAGATCCCTTCCAACCCAAACTATTCTACGATTCTACAATTCTCTGCAGCTTCTAAACCTGGAAATACTGTATTTAGCCCTAGGGTTTTCTAGTCAGTAACCAGGATCTTAACTATTGAGGTGTTGACATTAAATAACCGTGAATCTTTTGATTAAGCCAGGGATTCCTCACAGGGGTGTGCTTCTCTGTCTCTGGCAAGCACACACTCCTCATTGAGAAGAAAGTGATATAAGTTGCTCTGTCTGAAAGTGGATGTGTGCAACTCCCTAGATCATGGGTGGGATTGCTGAGTGCTGTGCTGTTTTTCTGTCAATAATGACCTCTCTGTCCCCTTCCACATGCTTCTTTGTGAACCTCACTTTTCACATTTACAGCATGAAGGGTAATTGTTTCTGCCTGCCAAAAAACTTCTTCTCTTAAAAGCATCCTGCTTTTCTATTCCTGTGGCTCTCCTCTTTGATTTCAGGGTTGGGACCCAGATGTGGTTGTTCGGCAGTCCAAGATCTCATAAAAGCTTAGTCTCAGGTCAATGACACCCTGTCCTCTGGTTCACAGAAGGATCAGTGAAGCTGTTCCCTGGACTGAAACAGCTGGAAATGATGCAAGGTGTTGCCCAAGTTGCTCGGCTGCACAGCAAGCTCTGGAGAGGCATATCTGGTTCAAGGGCTCTCCTGGTTTGCACTGTTGGGTCTGGGAGATTTTGCACTGCAAAGTCTGTCTTGTGTAAGGCCTGGAGGAGAAGTCGCTCTTAAGATACAGTGAGGATAAATAGAAGCAACTTCATGCAGCCTTTCTGAGCCTTTTTCTAATTTCTCTGGTTTTATTTATAGCTCTGCTTAGAGAAATGAGACTTTCAAACCCATTCTTTGAAAATAAAAAGATCGGGCCAAAAATGTTTCATTAACTACACCATAATTTTTCTCCCTTCTATCTGGAACAGTACTCAAAGAAAGGGAATGCAATTGTGCACAATTAGCACAGACTTTGCCAGATAATTGAAAAACAAAAATGGAGTGAAAAAAATAAAGCGTTGAGATGGAAAAAAGGTCCTCTTTGCCACATAAAGACATGGAGAGAAACTAGAGGATAAGACTAGGGTAACACAGCCCCACTGTAGCTTCAGATAGTAATATTTGGGCCTGAAGATTATGTCTGCAAAACATATTTATCAGCCTCACGTTCATATCTGTTCAAATGACCGTTCTCTGAGCCAGAGTCATGTTGGCAAATCTCCTCTTGTATGGAGACTGCGGGTGAGTACCTGGGTAAAAGACATTATCTTATAGCTGTCCTGTGTGCAATTGTTCTGGACAATAACTGCAAAATCATTCACATGCTTGAAGTGTCCTTTTGTGCTGTGTGGGAGGCACCTGACATGCCCAGGGAGCTTGTGTCTTTGTGTTGGGAAGTGAACTCTTAAAGGCATCAAGACTGTAAGGAAAGGTCCTGGCATAGTACAGTGTGACCCCATAGGCTTAGAGGTTTTCTTGTAGTGGTGCGTGGAAGATATGGGAGTGCGTTCTGACATGCAGAGACACTGTCCTCACCCTACATGGTACCTGAACTGGAAGCAAAGGGAATCATCCAGCTCGTGTCCAAAAAGCAATCTCAAAGCAAGAGATACTGTACAAGTTGGAGCATCATAACCAAGAACAGAAGAATAATGGTCAAATATTTTCTAATCTAGGCAGAAAATTTCCCCCAGGAAGAAGGGGAAAGTTTTATTCTGTAATTTTCAGGACTTAAGGTTCAGTTTACAAAGGATGATCACTACAAGCATTAATGTACTTGAGGGTTTTCTGAGGCCTAGATTCTCACTGGACTGGAGACAATGGATCTAAGAGTCTGCAAAAGAGAAGAGATTTCCTCCAGACAGCTCTAGTCTATTTTTCTTCTGATTTCAGAGGTGAGAGGGCTTTGAAGAGCTGAGGAAAGATCTCCAGCTTTTCGCTGTAGGGAAAAGCAGTATTTGTCTGTAGTAAAGAAAGGGTGACTTGGGCTTATATCAAGTTTATGTCCTGAGACATTTTGTCCTTATTGCACAAGGAAGAGCAGAAATGAGCTGTATGTGGAGGACACACGTCAATGGCGATTTGAGTGGTTCTCTCTGGAAATTACTCCACACCCCCCAGCTTCTTGAATGAGCCACTTTGCAAAGCAGAAAAGAAGGCAGCACATAGATAACAGAATATAAAGTTAGTGTGACATCTGTCTTGCATGTATGCTTACGTTTTGCTTTCTGATCTGTGAGTTTTTCAGGCACAAAATGACTAAATTTCAACAAGTTCAAATCATGCCTCGGATCATCCTATACAGCAAGTTGTTTACCCACTATATTACAGGCAAGTAATTTCAATATTGACAGGTTGGCTAAAGCCCAAATTTGATATGCTGCTATTAGCATATTTTTACTATTTCTCTGCGTACAAAGGAACCAGAATGTTCCCTAGCAGTCAAGGCTAATAAGTATGCAAATCATGATCTGTGCTTATAGGCACGCTCTTTTTTTGGTACTTGAATCAGTATGCCAATTTGGCACTCCCCTTCCTGATCAGAGATAAACAGAGCTGCAGGGATTAGAGTGACAGATAATTTCTCCTGAAAACCGTATGGGTTTTGAAACGTGCAGAATTATGTTTAATCCCTGTTACTCCGCACAGTGAGTTTGCTGCAGAAGCTACAGACTGAAGGACTAGTACACAGGTCTCTGTGCCGGAATATATGAAACCATGAGGCTTTCTGCTCTCTAAAGGTCACTTGGGCTAACAAGAGCTAAGAAACAGCTTTGTATCTAAAGATTTTAGGACCTGAAAGGAGAAGTACAGTACTAAGGGATCTGTAGGAACCAAGAGCCTGTGAAACAAGATCTTAACACAATCTCTGATCATGGGTAGGATTCATATATTTCTCAAGCTCATGTAGTCCCTAACTGTACACTCTCTTCAGTCATGACCATTTCAATATGGTGTATCTCACTTCCTTAGTAGCTCACATCTCTTGAGTATCCCCTACAGACTATTCTTGTACTGTCAAGCCGTGCTGTATGAACCTGTGTGACTGGAACATCCCTTTGTCATATAAGGAAAATGACATCACCTTTCCTGTTCCTTCAGTGCTGCTTTTTAACGGTGGGACTACTATTTCCCTCCTTCAAAAGAGTGCTTTGAGAACAGACATCTCAACAGCAGTGAGACATTTGGACATTACAGCAGTGGAGGTCGCTGGAGTGCATAAACAGACAAAAGTGTACTGGAAGATACTAAAGAAGATCAAAAGGAAAATTTGAGACTCCTTTCATGTTGCAGATATTTCTCTCAGCCTCAGCCAGTCCATCCTGTCTCACTAGCCCTTTGTTATCTGCACCCGACTTCTCTCTACTTACAGTAATAGCTGCTGATTAAGTCCCAAGGTATAACTCTTTTATCTCAACTAACACTTCTTTGAGAACATCAGCAAAAGGGTTGCTAAGTGTCATCCTTGTTGAATGTAAACGAGAGTCTCTCCTGTGTTTGAATATCAATGTGTGGTATCTTGAGTCAGGCCACGTAGTGGATAATTTGGGAGCTTTTTTGTGTGTGCTGTTGCTGACAATTCCTTTTATAATTCTTATTATTGTCTTCTCACTTGGAGAGCTTGAATGTGGAGATTGCTTTCTATTACCCCTTTTTGCTTAGAGAAATAAAATGAGCTTACTTTGTTCTTTTTCCCTAGCCTCTTTGGGTTAGAAGCAAGCCTTCCTTCCCACTTTTGGAAAGCTTCTGAACTCACTGAAGAAATTTCCCCTGTAGAGCAAACCAGACAGTAACATACAGCTCAGATGACATCTTTTTAAAGCCTGATACACCTTTCCAGCTGCCAGGGTCTTGCTGAACATCTGGCAGGGCCATGTGCCATTTCAGGACCGCATGGGAAGGACCTCACAAGACCGTAATTGTCTGGTGCAATTTGGTCAGTTGGCAAAGGTCTAATCTTGAATTTAGAAATCCATATCTAAGTTTTTTGCTGGTGAAAGATGTACTGGGGCTAATAATTTAATCTCTGTGGTCCCAAGAGACATGGGAAGGTAGAGTTTTCAGCAAAGAAGTATAAGGGGCCACTGAGATCAAATAAGGGAGCAGGGGAAGAGGAGTTTTTGGAAAAATGAAAAGTGCAAAAAAATGCCTGCTGCTACAGAAAAAAATCCCCCAAAAGTAAGAATGGATTCCATCTGTGGAATTGTGGGTTAATATTCAGATTTATCCCATGCCTCTTAGAAACGCGAACTCCTTGGTCAATCACCATATTTTAAAATGACCTCATAAAGGAGTTTTTCTGCTCATTATGCTTGCAACAAACTACCCAGATGTCTCACAAGACAAAATGATGGTGTTTTGGGTGCTTTCAGGATTTTAATTCTTGGCAGAAGGTGGTCAGTGGCATGGAGCCCAAATGTGGCCTTGGCCATGTCAAATGCACTTACAGAGCAGCCTTCAGAACAGCCCTAAACTGAAGGCCCTTCATATTCATCTCAATCTCCACTCAGCCGCTCCTGTAAGCATAGTTGAATATGACTGCTCAGGCATAATCTGAGCTCTCCAAATAGTGCATTCTCTTCCATTCATGCTTACAAATACGGCATACGGAGTCTAGTTTGGGGGCTACCTTACCAGGAAGTATAGACATATTCTTTGGTTCTAAATCCTTCAGAAATATTTCCATTGTACTTCAGCAGGCTCTGGATCAGAATGCTAATCCCTTCCATAGTGTGTTGCATTGTAAGCAGAGAAGAAGAGCACAACTACATCTATATTCTAGTACAGTTTGTCTTGCAGAGCTGACGGGAAATGTAGAATCTGCACCACTGACAGGAAGGAGATGGGGGTAGACATCCACACTAAGATTTAAAGATGGAGACGACACACTTCCTCAAGACTCCTAACTTAAAAAAACATCCACCATCCATGAAAACACTGGTTTTCCAAGAGGTAAGTCAGACCCTGAGTTACTGCCAAGGCTTCTGATAAGAAATTGTGTTCAATACTTCTAGGCAATTGTCACACAGTGAGTAACATTTTGTCAGAGTGGAGGTTCTATTTTTGCCAAAGGTCTAACTGTACTGGACTATGGACAGGCTCAATATCCATAACAAAGTAATCCTTGTGCAAGCTAAAGGCAGAGCAGAAAGGTCATGCTCTATTGCCCTGGTTCTCCATAGTCTCTGAAATGTCAGTTAACATCTGAGACTCCTGTGCTGAAAAAAATTGGTGTAGTGGAGATGTTTTCAGTTCTCCTGTGGGATCTTCCCAAGGAGTGTAAATAATGGGATAAAAAACATTTTATCCCATTGTTTACTCTCCTTGGGAAGATCCAGGAGAATCTTGGAGCTATCCAAGAGAAAGATCCAAGTTTCCTTTTAATAAAGACGTGCTTGACACAGCAGTGAATCTAAGATAATCTTGCTTCATGGGAATGTGATAAAGTAATTCATTTTTTCAGGAAAATCATCCTAGATAGTTCTACTTACTGGTACTTCTGATTGAAGGAACATGATCATCCTGGCAATGCTTCAGAGTCAGCATTTGCAAATACTTCCTGCAGTATTTTGTTTGTTTACATAATGACCAAGACTTGGCTGGTCTGGCTATCATAATTAACAACTTAGGAAGAAAAAAGCACAGAAATATATTAAGGTGTATATCACATGGATTTAGAACCATCCATTATTGTAGCCAAAAGGCCCATTTTGGTGACTTAAACCAACCACCTTCTTAACCAAGGTGAAAGAATCAATCTCATAACCACTGTTATTTGTGTTATATGTTTGAAAGGCATGCAACTTAGATTTCAATATATCAAATACGTAAGATTTATCACATCCTTATATAAGTTATTTGAACAATCAATAAGCTTGACACTTAGTTTTTGTGTCTCATTAGAAGAGTGACGTGATGTAGTTGCAGTTTCCAACAGCCGGCTCCCGAAAGGCAGTTCCCAAAGGCTGCCTGATACTTTTTCAGGCAGACTTTTGTAAACTGTGATCAAGCAAACATTTAACTTCAGATAGACATAAACAGAACATATCTTGAGTCTCTTGGAGGAACTAAATATAGAATACTGAGAGATATTTTTAAGTTTTAAATGCCACTGAAGACCTTTTCTGCCTCCTTTTCATTTTTTCAACTTATTTTGTGAAATGTAGAAAACAGGATGTACCTAATATTCATTAAAACGGCTTCACCAGAGACATTCACAGAATAGAAGTTGCCTCCTTACTCTTCTGTGAAATCCTATTGCTTGCTCATACCACATTTGTATCTAAACTAATGCCACAACATTGCAATTGGAGTACTTCTAAGAGTCTATCACTGCTCCTAAATTGATGTGGGACAATCTACATTCCAGCATACATGACCTGCAGCAGGCAGAGTTAAGTGGAAAGCACGCAGAGGCATTGTATTAGTTTGATGGCAGTAGGTCCTAGTTATTTTCATGTTATTGTTGAGTAGTACATGTTGTTGAGGTTTTATTGTCGGTCTTTTTTTTTACAAAATTTTATTGCACAAACGTATTTCTTAGTCATTTTCAACCCTTGGTAAGGGAAAGGTTCTCCCATGTTAAGCTAAATCTTTGTGAGGAACATCATTCTCTCCACCACAGTTTGGAGCTCTCATAAGGATATTTTGAAGTGAAGACACTCATAGGGATATTTTTGGATGCTCAGTACTCTTCATCTGGATAAGACTGACATCCTTGGCAATTTTTTCAGGCATTTTAATAAGTAGGAAAGACTGGTAACAAAGCTATCATTACAATGTGACTTACATGCTGACTTTTGTCATGACAGCCCTTTTTAACTGTGAGCAAAGTAGCAACTACATTAAAAAAGGACCTTTTTGCCCCAAAGAAAACACTTTTTTTTCACAGTTTGCCTGCAGCAGTAGTTAAGTGTTCCACATCCAAGTCCTCTGTCATTACACACACTGTACAATATTTCTATGCAAAGAACTCCTGATTCAGCAAAACATTCCAACACACTCAGTTTTGAAGATGCTCGAGAAAGTACTTGCTATAGCAACAGGAAAAATAATAATTCATAGAAGCAACAGTTAGCGAAAGCAGGATAAAGGAGGATGACGTGTATGAAAAGACAAAGTGAAAGCAAACAAACCCAAACATTTTTCTGCTTGAATGGGAGCAGACTTGTAGGGACTGATGTATAGATACTGGATTGGGCACCTGCTTCAGAGGAAACATGTGATGAGAGGTAATAAGTAACAGATCTGAGACCTCTTATTTGACGATCTTCTAAATTTACATGCAGAAAATGCCTCTTGGTAGCAGCATATGGTCCCCTGAGGCTCTATTGCTCCTCACAGTTGCAATTATTGCTGGTTAAAAGGCAGAGGGCAAAGAAAGGGAAAATGTTCCTTAGAAATGTTACTCCCAAGTGGCTGTTGCTTTTAAAAGGTGCTTCTATTAGTCATACTGAAATCATGGTTGGGAAAATGCTTTAGAAAGCATTTTTACAAAACCAAAAATATCTAAATAAAGATGTAGTGCAATTTTCGATCTCAGCCGAGGCTGGAAACAATGCAGCAATGTATCCAATTCATTTAAAATCCAGGGGAAATGTCCATGACCCACAGCTCGAACAGAAAAAAAAAGAGCTGCCTCTAGCCCACTGGCCATGAAATCGTTCTCTAGTGATTCCTATCTCTTATGGCCTTGTTAAATTGCCCAGGGCAAATTGTTTGTCAGACTTACCCAGGAATAAAATTATTTTATGCTCTTTTCAAGTGTCATCCAGATCTGACAGCAGCATTCATTGCTCTGTACCTGTCCAAACCCAAACTGGAAAATAAAGCCACTATAATCTTTAGAGATGGGAAATGGCTGCAGTGAATTTTACAAGGGCTAAAACTCATATGTGCTGGCTCACTAGTTCTGTCCAGTGTTTCCTTTCAGTGTCCTGTGGATCCAGATTTCTAGATCAAGATTTTTTCTTATATCTTGAATATAAGAAGGTGGAGCTGCAGAAGGTGGACTTGACCTTTTCCTCATTATAGCTGCATTTGACTGTAAAACATCTGAAGCTAAGCCACTACTGTTTCCTTTCTTTCCTCATCTTGTTTTTTTGTTTTGTTTTTTTTGCCCCACTTAGAAGGAGTGTAAACAAACAGGAAAACAACCCAAATGCCCGAGCACATTTTTTTCCCACTTAAGGCAGTGAAAATCAGTATGTGCTTAATAGCATGAGAGCGATTGGATTTGAGACAGCTAAACATTGCACTAAATGGTATTAATGCTCGTTGAGCATGCTCTGCTACCACTGCTTCTTCAGAAGCAGCCTGCAGTTCCCAGTACCAGAACCAGCCATAATCAAGGAACACTAGAGATCCAAAGTGATTTCACATCAGGTGATGTCTAATACTTCATCTGGAAGCATAATTCCCTCCTATTTTCCCCTGTTAAGGGTTATGAGACCATGAAGACTTGTGCACTTTCTTATCTTTAAACAAGTCTTAACTAATAAAAATCCAAAACGGATAAGATTAAATGCCTGTGTAAGCCTTCCCTAGCCTTATCACACTCAGTCTCCCACCGACTCTACTCAGAACAGCAGCTGGCTCTATTAAGTCACAGATGTAAAAATATTTTAAATGATTTCTCAAAAGTTCTTTTTCCTGGAAAGAAGCATCAACGGTAAAATTAAAACCCAAACCCCAGTGCAACCACACATACATGCAACAAAACTGCATTACTCTGCAGCCGGGGTGGATGTATGATGCTATGCAACAAACCATGCATAACAGCCTCTCTCCGTACACCACGTTCCACAGCCACCACAACATATGGCTTTCTAAAAAAAGCCAAGAAGCACAAATAAGCACAAATAATCTGAGCGTACCATTCTTCAGCTGCTGTGTCATGTATTTCCACCTTCAAATACTTCTGCCCTGTATTTAGGAAGCATGTCACAGCTGGTGATCTCCAAGAAACACAAAAGCACTCATGAATTCAGGACTGCAGAAATCTCTTGGTGCAGTTAAGTGTAATTACTCTGCCTCTGTCTTTTCCTCTTTCTACAGAAACAAAGGAATAAAAATAATCACCAAGTTCTGCCACTTTTATTGAAGTTGAACAGCTCTTTTGTGTGTGAAGTCGTCTAGATTCCTGCTGCCTGAATACTGTACTGTTTAATTTGGGAAAGAGGAGCGGATGCAGGTATGAAAAAATTTGCCTTAAGACTTGATAAAAGACACAGAGACAAAACCTGCTGGCCCTCACTTTCCTAATCTGTAATAGGTGTTAGAGTAAGCGATCCATCCCATGAAACTTTTCTGCTGGCGTTGGCAGTAGTATGCTAGGCAGTATTTTATCTCATCTTTCATAAATCCACTATGTTAATCCAATTTAGAGCGAATTCAGGTTTTTTCAGTACATTGGTATCTCTTCTCTAAACTCATGATGATGAAAAGACATATGTATGGCTTAAAGAAAGGAAAGAAATGATACTGCTGTATTTTCTGTGGTTTATCACCGTTTCTAAAACAGGAGCTCTCTTTCTCCAAATGCCATCACCACCTTATAATCAGTGCTGAAAGTGGTGCAAAGGAAAGCTAAGCCTGTGATGCGTTGACGTCATCAACGTATATCTTGATGACAGTTTTGGTTGTTCTGAGGAATTGTATCCTCCTCAGTAAGACCTTTTTAATACTCTCCCCATAAATGTCTAATCCACAGGTAATATTTTGCTACCAGAAGTGTTCCACTGGAAAAGCAAGGCTTTTTCATTGCTTTTCATGGATTATGCATTCACCTTGCTCAACTTCTCCAGTCCTCCCTCCAAATGCATTACAAAACAGGAGGAAAAATGTTCCCACATAATTTGCTACAGCGCATTATACATAGTCAGTGCTGCCTAACAATTAGTGTCACTTGGCATGTTACTGTCTTTTTCCTTCTAGAAGCAAATTCAACAGCTGTTTCAATAGAACAGGGGTGGTTTTGGCAGCGATGTAATCCAGATACAAACCTCAGTTCAAGTATATTTTAAGCTTTGATGTCTTGGCTTATCTTGGGGATGGGAATCCGAAGCTCTCTGTAAGCATCCAGCTGCAGTAGAGTTAGGCAGCTGGAGCACTGGCTGCCTGCTTCGGGCAAAACGTTAAGGGCCAAGTTGAGTTAAAAATGCCCTTGGCAACTGCTCAATGGAGGAGAGAAGGCAGAAATATTAGGTAAAACAGAACATGGAAATAAGGGAGAAAAGAAAGTTTTACTGCACCTGAGCTGGAGAGATGCTTGTATTACAAGGACAGGGTTATCTGAATAAATGGGGTTTGGTTTTGTTTACAGCTTTGCTTTGGCATCTCCCTCAGCTCAGCAGAGTGCGGGGCAAAAAGCTCCTTTCTGCTCTGTCCCAGGCCAGGGAGTTGACAAAACCTAGAATGGATTAAGGGGGTGCTAGCTGGGGGATTCACACCATCAGGCTTTCATCAATTGTTAGTCTGAGGAATGGCAGAGTCCTGTCTGAATGTGATTTAGAGCAGGGCTGGGTGCAACCTTGAATATCTATGCTCTGCTGTGCCCACAAAGGACTCCACAGGGACAGAAGCCAGCAAGTCAAGTGCCTTTAATGGGGCAGTGTGCTCGTTTTCCTGCTTCCAAGTGCTGCCTATGCCAAGGATGTGCCAGTGAGCTACACAGCCTGCCTTATCCTCTCTCTGGCTTGCTCATTATGTTGAAGTTTGTAGGCTCACAAAAAGCTGGCTGTGCCAGCTTGTCATCATCTGAAAAAGCTCCTGTGTCTTGGGGAGTCTTTGACAGCTTCATTTGGGCAGCTTAGTCTGTTCTCTGTGCCTTATTAGCAGCACAAAATGAGTGGAAAGTGCAGCAGCTATCCAACCTCCAATGCATGATCTGGGATAAGCCAGTTATGGTAGCATTTTGCCTGCATTTTACTACCACTGCAGGAGGTGCAGGTTGGCACAGCTCAGCACCACCTGCATGTTCCTTATTGAGCTGTGAATTGTGTCCATCAAAGCTGGGAAGGAAACCTAGCACATTACAACAGTGTAAACAGCTTGAGAGGATGGTTGTGGGGCTGGAAAACATGTAAAAAAAATGCAAAACATACCAAATCCAAATGTCTTCACTATAAAACATCAGTCACAATGACTGCACCAAGACAGCCTGTTTCCACTGGCTGGTAGTTCTCAAACACTGTTCTTACTGCCCCTCTGTCGGTCCCTTTGGGCAATGTTTCCCGTGATCACACAGATATGAATGGAGAATGCACACAGCTGAAGAGCTCAAAGCAAGTATTTACTACCTAACATACAAAACCAATAGCTAAGAATAATGAATTGCTCCAGATGAAGCATTCATATACTCACCACCATGTGGCACCTATGGGGAAATGTGGTCTCCCACTGGTCTGAGCTTCACTGGCGGTTGACATGCCACTGGTTGGTCAGGGCCACACAGGAGCACTCAGCAACTTGAGTCTCTTCTTTGGCTTTCTTATATGTTTTGGTTTTGTCACACTTAGAGTGTGTTGTTCCCTCCACACACATGCTTCTGACGGTCTTTGGTGGTGGACTTGCTCGAGCAAGATGGTAGACGACCAGCCCTTATTTTAGACTGGAGACCCGAAAGTGTAGGGCATGGCAGACTAACGATCTTTGCTTTTGTCTGCCTCCTTAGACACTTAATGGGCTACAGGGGTGCTTGCCTTTTCGTTGCTTTGCACGTTCCAGCCAGAACATTTCTGATATTTGTTTGCTGCCTTTCGGAGGAGTCTGCCACAGACAATATCCCCAGAATTACTCCAATGGACATGTGACCTAACTAGACTTTGAAGGACTCCAAATAATCCCAATAAGCCACAGTGAGCTCAATATATAGATTTCCTTGCTGGCCATTCTGAGCACCAGCCCTGGTAGCAAGGACCAGCCTCTGTGTTTGTATTTGTGTTCTTTTCTAATGGAGTGCTGTAAGGTGAGAGCAGTATTCTATGGCTAAGTCCCTGCCAGCTACTATGCTACATCAGGCAACAAAGTTTGCTTGCATTGAGGAGTAGAAAAATGGTTTGTGCTGACAACAATGTAAATATACATCTTCACTGGCCTGAAAACTCCTTAGTTGCTCAGTAACTCAAGATCCCCAAGGATGATCACAAAACTGGGCAGTGGGGTTTAATTCTGAGTTGGGGAGCTAGTGGAAGAGCACAAGGAATATGCATGGTTGAATATACATGGGAGAATTTAGGACATGAGGGCCGAGTTGCACCTATTCTTCCTGCCCCCTCTACCTGTCTTCAGCCTCCAGGCAAAGTGCCGTGACTGCTTCAAAAGACAAATGAGAAGAATGTGGATGGGATGCATTGGTTGGACTCGATGACCCAGTGGGTCCTTTCCAGCCTAGTGATTCTATGATTCTATATGTGAGAATGAGGACTTGCAATACAGTGGATCAGATGAAGAACGGACCTTTAAGCAGGAAAGCCCTGAGGGATGGCTTAATTTAATCGTGTGTTGTTTCTAAATGGTATTTTGCCAGGTACGCTTCTATAGGAAAGTGATGGAGCCTTGATCTGTCAGTGAGTAACAGAGCTGTCTCCAATCTGTTAAATTTTTATCCCCCTGATTACTGCAGTATGCAGGGGGTGAGAAGTTAGACATTTAGGAAATGTGTGTATCATGCAAGCCATAAAGAATTATTTGTACTTACTCATATTCCACAGCTGATGAGATCAAACCACAGAATGAATGAGCTGAGTTTACAAAATCCTTAGGCAGAAATTTATTACGCTTATCTTCTTACTTTTTCTTGTTTAAGTAAATAGGGAGAAACAAGCGATAACATGTCCAGTTATGCTGCACCTATTCTACGTGCTGAAGAAGTGTCTAATCTCAGGAACTGAGGATATTTTAAAGAGAACATGACCCAATTTGTTCAAAGAAAGTAACAATTACATATATGGTCAATACAGATAAAACTTATGTGTATACAAGCATACAGGGCTCGCTCTTCCAGCTGCAGGTTCTGGTTAGATTTCCCAGCCCCTGTGACCACAGCTTCCATGTTCTCCCTTTTCTCCATTTGTCTCAAGAACATGAGTAGTTTTATTCTTTTAAAGTGAAGAATTCTTAAGATGCTTAAAGTGAAGTGCGTCCTTCAGAGTTTTGCTGGACAAAGGCCAAAGATGTGCAATGTTGCTCCTATCTTATGTACATAAGACATCCCCTAATAAACAAGTAAAACAAGTTCTGTCATGTGCTAATGGCATTTTTTCCATCAGTTTCCTAGCCAACGTGTTTTCCAGTGCAGATGTTTCTGAAGGCAAACAAGGAGAAAATAGCACTGAAGTGGTCAATATTTTGGTTTTCATTTAAAAACTGCAATTTTAAGAATGATTTCCCCTTAAATCTTGCATCTGTGTGTGCCTTGGCACCTAAACCAGCACCATTTGTGGGGCCCTGGAAGGAACAGAAGTGCTGACACATGCAGCTTCACTTCAGCTCTGGGAAAGTGACGTTATATTTAATTGCAGGGATTCTCTTCATTGCCGGTAAAATTATGATGTATTTTCCCCCTTGTAACCTGAAAAAAATAGCTCCAGGGTTTGATTTTTGGCCCAATTCTTATTTTGCATCTCATGTGTGTTAAAAAATAAATACATTTTTTAACTTTGATCCTCTGCCAAAACTTGCATAAGTAGCAGTTCATGAAAAAATATATTTCTCCTAAATTACGCAAAGAATGAGAAAGCATTGGCACTAATGCTATAGACGGCTATGCCCTGTCTGTAGCAGCTACATAAACAAATTAGTGGAGATCTGTAATTTCTGCACTCTAACTGAGCACCAAACAGCTCTATTGGCATAAAAACAATGGCTCTGCCACTCTGAGAAAACTTGATAGACAAACAGTTTCTTTTACACTACTTTTATGTTTTCTAAAGCCCTCCAGAAGTCAATGATGCACGAGCCTTGGCTAATTCTGAGAAAGGCTGCTGAAAGTCTATATGGATCGTATGTTGAATAACCCTGTTTTCCAAGCATGCCTTCCAGGCTGCCCATGTCAGGCACACCCTACACTACAAAAGATCACTAATATTAGCTCCAGCCTCTAGTTAAAAATGATCAGTTATGAAGCTAGACAAGAGACTGTGTCCATGTTGAGGAAAGGAATGGCTATGCAATCAACATGGACCTTTCCCCAGGTGTCAACAAGTCTTGGGATAAAGCTTTCAGCTAGCAGGATCTGCCCATAACCATCGATCGCACTTACGAGAGCATGCAGGATCCCCTTGACAGCTGTCCTGATGAAGAGTATATTGGACCATTCAAGTCTAGAGACAACGGGGTTGCAATGTGACAGCCGTAACACAACAGATGTCCAGAACACAAAAGGCTGAGCAGATTAGTGAACATCTGTGTAAAATGGCTCTTCACACTATTTATTCCTCTTCCACAGCAGCTCCAACAGCTTTCAGGTGCATAAACAGGTATGTACTAAACAGATCAACTGAAAATGATCACTGCATTCTAAGTGAGCTGAAAACGCTCCATTAATGTACAGTATTTGAACATACCTCCTCCCCACCTTTAAAACATTTGTGGTTGCATTGAGTGTCACAGCATCTCGTGTGTGTGCATCTGTTTGTAGCAGGCTCAGCATCTAAGCAGTCTCTCATCAGCAGATACTGGCTGCTTGCTTGCACATATTTCACTGGATGACAAGGCACAGCGTTGCATAAAACATCCACAGTGTCTCTGGGTAAGTCATTGATAACCTGTGTTTCAGCCCATTCCTCCCACTGTTTCAAGCATATCTGCTGCATATGCTGTAAATAAGGAGACTACTTATTCACAGAGAACAAGGGATCTGATGAATTGCAAAAACCCAAAATTTATAAGGATGTAACCCGAGGACCTGCACTGGAATCTTTTCTCCCACAAATAATGTGCCTTTTAACCTGATGCTGAACATCCAAATATTGTGCTGAAGCATGTTACAGTGAAATTCCTCACTGTGTTACCTTGGCAGATTTCACATGGTAGAGGCAATCTAGGCTGTGTAATGGCAGAAATACAGAACTGAAATACTGAAGATACCCCCTTTGTTGAAAACTGCTGTTCAGGAAAGGGCCAAAAAAAGCTGGTGCTAAAGCAGAGGCCCTGTGGAACTTTTGCCCCAGGCTTGCTGTTTGTCAGAGCTCTTGTTGCTGCAACAGCCTGGGTACATGAATTGCCCAGATCTCACGCCCTCCAAAGCCTTTTCCTCCACTGTTTATTAATCTTCTTTTGTGAAGCTCCTCCCAGTTATAAGCTCCAGCTCTGGCTTCTCATTAATTGCCACTTAAGAACCAGACTGCTGGTTTGGACAATGAATAGCCTAATAAGTAAAGGAGCCTTTTACCTCTGGGTAGGAAATTCAAATCCAACTCACAGCAGTAGTCTGGGGAAGTCATTAGCACCAGACGGCTCATAGTCAGGCAGCTGAAACGCAGCAGATAATCTCACCCCCCTGCTTTCTGCACAAGGCAACACGTCACCAGCTACCATGTCCCCTGTGCTCAAACAGCCACAGAGAAGCAGACTGATCCAGGTAATGAAATAGTTCCTCAACCCTCCTACACTCCATGGCACCATGTTACCCAGTGATAGGGGTGACACTAGTCTGATCCTGCCCTGTGCTTGAGACGAACCCTGCAAGTCCTGCAAGCATCTGCAGGCAAGCCAGACTGACCTGACCTTGTGCCCAAAACAGACTGTAGTCAAGGAGGATTAACCGATTAAGGTTTTGTCTGTGAACCTAGCTACCTTGGACAAGTTAAAAAGTTTTTGCCTGGCACATTCATCTTCAGACGGAAGCCTTATTTCTTATGGAGCTTAAATTATGTTCTAGTTCGGTGTAACTTATTCTCTGTGACCCAGATTAATGTCTCCCTTAATTATCTGTGTCAGGCTGAGTGCAGAGAGAATGGTAGAAGCTGTTGGATTCACAGCAATGGTAATGGAAACCCCATGCCCACACAAAAGCTGCCTGAAGGACCAGTACAGAGCCATGCACCCCTTATTTGTCCTTAGCTGGGGCCAAGGACCCCGCTCGTGTCACCCCCACAAGCCCATTCATGTATGTATTGTCTATCTGCAGATGCTGCCAATGATGTCTTGCAAATTTATTCTTGCACTACAATGCTGAGCATGAGAAGGTGCAATGAAAAATTCAATCCCCTTCTCAGGGTGCAAGTCATGTTTAAAATGCATTTCCATTCTGACTTCTGCACTCCACACAGCTAACTGGAGGTGGCTGTGGGAATCCTGCACCTGTATTTCACAGGGAACTGTTCCCCTCAACATTCAGGTCTGCTCTCTGAAGAGATGCAAAAAATAGCTAAGAATGGTCCTGTAAATCACACTTTTTCAGAGTGTGGGCAGCCCTGTGAGGACAGGAGTCAAACTAATAGATTCCCAAGTGTCCTCTGTCCCCCTCTGCAAATGCAGGCATTTGCCTAAATTTGCAGGGCAGGTTTTTAGAGGAAACCTGTCATCACCAGTGTCCTAAGCTGATACTGTGGAAGGGTGGCGAAGTAAAGATGAGGACATCTGTTTCATTCTATTTCTGGTACAAGGACAATAACTGCTAGTCAAAGGGGAGGGCAGACAGTTCAGCGTGGTGGCATCTCTAAGCTCTGCAGTTCAATCCAACAAGGCTCATGAGTCAGATGTCTTTCTAGCATGGCATCAGACAAATATCTGAACTGCAGCCCACAAAGAGTCCTTTCTTTCTATTTTAAGAGCTGTGTGAACAGAACTAGAATACTGCAGCTATTTTCCATTATGATTTATTTCTCCACACACTTGGAGTCCACCCTACTCATGCAACAAAATCCCAGGAAAAATCGTCTTCTCAAGATCAACTTGTACTGAGAAATATCAAAGCAAGAAGTAAGCAAGAAAAAAAGAACAGAATTTGTTGGTACAGGCGGAGAGGGGGAAAAAAAAGAAACAATAAGTAGAAAACTCAGTGCAAGAGAAGATGTTCCCAAACATTTATTTTCCCAAGGAAAGAAGATATCGAGAAGTGAAATCACATATAGGAGGACTTGCAGAAAGAACAAGACAGGCTATTTGAGCCATCTGAATATATAAAGAGTGCCGTATAGCCCTATAAAAGAAGGTGAGAACAAATGACAATGTGACTTCAAAAAAACCCATGTTGCCCTTCGAATCAGCTGGACTTGACATGGTCTAACCTCAGTGGTGGGGTACCTCTATGCTGCAAGAAAAAGGAGCTCTAGGTTAGATCCAAAAGTCTCCTTGGTGAAACCTCACTACCAGGGCAGTGGCTCTGCTCCCTCAGTGTCAAATGTCTCTTGGCTCAATCAAAAATTTAACCATCCTGCAAGAAAAGTGGTCTTCTCCCCTGGCAGTCTGCCTGACTCTGGAGCTTCTCCTCTGATTCTATTATAGAAATAGGCTTATCCTCAAGCCAGGATAAAAACCTACAGGTCTCTTTCTCTTTTCCTAAGCTCTGAATTTTATGGATCTATGTAAGAAGTTCAGAATCTCTAACACTGTTTCCTGAGGCAGGACATTTAATTCTGTACTACAATAGTCTTTTGAAGAAGATACGGTCTGCTGAAAAATGACACATTCTGCTTTAAGGGTAGGAAATAAAGCTTCAGGTGTCAAATCATGGTACTTTAATTCACGGAAAGCAGACAGCACATTTCAAAATATTCACAATAAAGTCCAGCAAATAACGTTTTCTCAGAATTTGCCTATAGTTGACTGAATTCTGGCAGAGAAAACAGATAATGAGAGGCTGCTTATCTCTTGGCCCATGCCAGCAGCAATGCTGTAGGCTGTATCTAGTGAGCAAATTGCACCAGTCTTGTCCCTCCAAGGCTGGAGTTCGAGTGTTAAACTCTTGCAGCTCTGCCAAGGCAGGACCATGCCCATAGGCCATTGTTCCAAATTTTTGCAGCATGTCATTTGCCCCCAAGAGAGTATTTCCTGTTTATGTTTCAGAGAAAAAGTTACCTTTTTTTCCTCTCCCAATCAATTCACTAACATAAACATCCTCAATGCAGAATTTCTAATATCAACAATACTGTACATCTTTACCCCTCCAGGGTATTGCTCTTGCCTTTGCAATAAAATAGGTCTGCCGCAGTGGGAAAACTCTCCACCTTAACTTATACAGAGCAGCTCTCTCTTTTCTTGAGAAACAATAGAGAAATAACACTGTCAACTGTTCCCATTGTCTGTATTTATTTTATTATTCACACAAATGTGAATCACTAATCAGCATCTATCTTGAATCACCATAAACTTCCTGACTAGTTTGCTTTGTCTTTTTACTAGGCAGCCAGCCCAAATGGTTCCCATAGGTACTAGCGAAATAAAACCCTGAGAGAGTTCTCTAACTTTTGATTCTTGCAAGCAAGCTTCTAGTATTACAGCCCGATAAAGCAACAATCAGCACCTAGCAATGTTCCTTTCTTCTGATGCATCAGTCCAGCCCCTCCCTGATCTGTATTCCTGACAGTGAGTAGAAACCTCATTGAAATATTGACCAAAATAAAAGCCGTTCCCATCAATAAATGCTGTTACCATGAGCTATAATTTTGCTCATTCATTATTACACACAGTGACAGCCTAAGCCCAGGGTGAGTAAAGGGCTCTGCTGGTAGCCTTCAAGGCTGGTCCGTCTCTTTCCACAGGGTTTCTGTACTCAGACAGCATGTAAAGAGAGGGCCACATCAGCTGGAAGAGCTCCACTGACAGTAATGGTGCTTGCATCGATTTTAACTCACTCAGCTCCTAGTTCCTAATGTTCAAAGGAATGTTGTTGACATCTGTACTGCTTATCTGGGGCTTTCTCTGCTTCTCTCTTTAGGTAATACTTGGAGACATTGCACTTAATTCAGAAATGGTGCACAAGCCTCTGAAATACATTCACCTGGCTTCTCTCAGAGGGTGAAGGATTGCTCTCAGGGCAGGAATCAAAATACGACTAGTGTCACGATGCCCATTCCCATTGCACACATTTAGTATGAGACAGAGAAAAAGTACGGCTTGAGATGGTACTTTGTGGTAGAATAAGGTATTTTAGGTGTTAATTGTTCATCTCTGCAACCAAAAGGCCTCTGAGAGAAAAGACTGACTGTGGGCCAGATTATACGCCATCTGCCTTGGTTTGCTTCCTAAGCCGTCCTAAATGCAGTGTTCAAAAATGATTGACAACAAGCCTGGATGGGAAACAGTAACTGGGATCCAGAATAGCCTCCTGTCGTATCTGATATGCAGGGAATGCTGTGCCGTGCTCTGCAGCCTGTGTCAGTTCCAGATGAGTAGCCATGCGTTAATGAAACAGCAACCTTTCTCTTGTGTCCCTTGATGAAAGAGATGGATATCAATAAATGCAAGAAGGAGTAGCAGGTTCCTGCTGGATCCTGACATGCTGCTAAGTGCCAGTATGGGTCTCCTTTTACCCTTTGCCAGATGGGAGGTACTGAGCATGTTAAGATGAAGAAGAAGAGGAGCATTTCATGCTCTGTGTCATACATGCTGGGAGAGAGGCGGACATTTGACTGCACCTGGATTCAGTAGAGGAGGCTGCAATGGAGAGTTACTTGAGGACTGCTGTGGGGTTTATTTATCTGACCACCACTACCAGATAGACACAGACAGAGTCACTCTGTGCATGACAGACCATGTAAAAAGTTTGAGGTTATCACTAAAGGGAGTCTTTGCAATAAAAGCACTGAAGGAAAGAATGGAGGTGCAGAGCTGCATGTCTTTGTGCAGTGAGCACAGACTAGAAAAAACAAATGATGCGGAGTGGCCCAGCATGCTGCTGAACTTCACGTCAAATGCCACAGTACCAGGGAACCAGAACGATGCGGCTCAGGTGGTGTGAAGGAGGACGCTGGTGTCTGCTGGGAGGGACCTGTGGTGGTGGCAGGGGTGGTCTCCCAGCAGATTTAGCTCATGGCAGAGTATGTACTGCAGACTGCTGCACCACGATTCCCCTCCAACCTGTGTACAACTCCTATATTCAACTATTTTAAAGCAGGGAAGAAGTGAGAAGCCTAATCCATCTGGTTTCTCTCCTACTTATTATAGTGCTGTTTTGACAATGTTAATATTCTGAATGTTCTGAATGTTTTCTGCAGCCTTTGTTTGGCCAGAATGTACCATTAGTTACTTTTGCTACTGTCTTAATCAAAGGGGTGGGAGTGGGGTGTGTCTTTTATTTTAAAGCCTGAAGGACCAATGCAGGAAGGACGAAATACAAATGGAAGAATAAAAGGGCAATCATGTGCTTATGAATAGCAGTTCTGATGTTTCATAAGTACTGTTAGAGACATGCATAATGCAATTTATTTCACTGAATACAAATAAGCATGTTTTTCAGCACAAAACTAGTGAAGTTAATGCAAGGCTGGGGTTGCAGCAGATGGAGCTCTGAACTTGGGTCAGGAATCTTGTCTGTCATCTGCAGGGCTGCAACTGACCTACTACATGAACTCTGGCATGACCTTTACAGCTCAGAGCACTGCTCTGCTGAGTCCTGCAATCTCAGAATGACATAATGCTCTCGCAGATGAGTCCTGATGGCTTTAGCAGAGGCAGATTCTCCACCTTTGCCAGCGATCTCTGTCTCTAGCAGGGCGATGGAGATTGCTCTGCCAGTGAAGCCCCAAAAAGAGGTAACTGAGATGTGCATGCAAATGCCAAACCACCTTCCCAGCTTTAGGACCAGTCAGCAGCCTGGGGAAGCAAGTGCCAGGACCTGGTAACATCTCAGATGAGTGCAACTTCATTTGCAAGGGCTCATCTATGAAAACCCTAAGCAGGGCATCAAAGTGACAGACAGAGCAAAGACTTCCTCATCAGGATGCAGGCCACTAAGGAACGGGATTTGAACGGCATTTAAGATCCCAATAAAGGAATTTAGCTACTTCATAAGTATCTTTCTCAAAATGCTCCTGAAATGAGATGAAGCTGCAAATCACATAAAATTTAAGCACCATAAGGTATTACAAGGCCTAAGAACCTTTCAGTTGACATCTGTTCATTCATCTTTGCTGTGTGTGCTCTGAGTTAAGCATTGTAATGCCACATGCACAGCTCACCCTGATGGTGCCCTGATCCCATCTGTGCACTGCCGTAATAACAAGTTGTATAGTATTAACAGAAGAGTCCAGGTTTACCTCTCCCCATTCCTTCTCACATCCACAAAATCTTATCACAAATATTTTAAAAAGACTATGCAGCATTTTTTGATGCAGGACACTGGGAAAACACTCAATCTTCTCAAGCTGCATCAGCAGGCATGGTGGTGTTGAGCTGGTGGTTGGACTTGATGATCTTAGAGGTCTTTTTCCACCTTAATGATTCTGTGATTCTATTATTCTATCAACAAATACTTTTTTTCTCACACTTACTGAGCCACTTGTGAAAACACTTTGCCACCACTCACCTTCTAGAATGCAGGTGTCTGGTCATCTATTTAATTGACAAGCCTGTTTATCATAAACTTATAAAAGATCTCTCAACAAGCAAAGGAGCAAAGTCATTAGATGTTTCAATAATCACTTCACTAGAGAAAAAACAAAAGTGGCATAAAGGCTTTCTCTGTGATTGAAGAATAAAGATGTAAAAAAAAATGTTGGTAGTTCTTGAAGAATTGAGGCAATCTCCAGGAGTCTAATTAGCAGAAAAATATGCCCTTTCATTGACTTCTCAGTCAGAAGAAATGCAAAAAGAAGATCTGTCTATTCAAGATCACAAATAGGACAGAAGAAATGTTATGCACATCTTCCTTGGAGCATTTTGGATTATTCACAGCTCTTCAAGACTTCATCCGATTTGCATACTTTTGGCCTTTAGCAAGATAAATTATGAGACAGTAAAAATTGTATATTCTATCCTGAAGTAGCATCTTCTAAGTCTCTTAAGAGTGACTTCATTTTACAATTAAAATGAAGGCTGCAGGTTCAAACAACACAGCAGGTTTTGCAGCTGGAACCAATGCTGAAGGAGTATTTACATTTTTCATCTGATTGTGGAAAATACCTAGAAAAACTGCTTTTTGAGAACAGCATCAGGTTTCAGCACAAAGCATGACACAGTGATAAAAATTCCTCCTTACTCGTTTTTTTTTTATTGCCACACAGCACACAATGAGTGCTTTATAACCCCAACAAGCTGTGCAGAATTATCATGATGCTAAAGCTTTATTTGTTTAAGGAACAGGCACAGGGCTCAGGGCCCAGAATTGGCAGATTTGACTTCCATGGTTAATTGTATTATCACTTTGAATTACCACAGTAATTTGAAAGCAGTGCCTAATTGGATTCTACAACATGACTGTTGTGTAGGTACACACAGCCTTACCCGTGATCTGCTTTTGCGATCCGGACTGCACATCTGTGCGTGGCTCTTTTAACCTGGTCCAAGTTTTGAATGTCCCTGAAAAGACTCCCCATCTCCATCCCTGCTTGCTTGTTCCTGTCTGCTGTCTTGGGTGGATGCAAAGGTGAATGAAATTGCATGGTGCGAGCAGAGCCTGAGGAAACCTCACTCTCCCCGTCTGCATGGTTCACAGTGCACCCTGCACCTCCTGGGAGATGGAGCCGGCTGACCAGGCAGAGGGGACCTATCACCCACCCTCTGTAGCACCTCTATTTCTGCAGTGCCAGCCAGCAAAGGTGGGGAAGGGGCTGGACAGCAAATGCTTTAAGAAGCACGGATGCATCCGGGTAACACAGGGATCCGGGAAACCACTGTGCCTGTGTGAGCAGGAAGGGTTTCTTTTCAAGATCAGTGGAGATCTCAGGCTCTGGATGCAGCCCAGGAGCAGACTCGGATGGGGCACATGCATTTGTGCGCTTGATGTTCTACCCTGCAGAACGTGCACTTCTGCTAGCTCCCAGAAGCAACATTGACTTCAGTGGATTTGGAAATGAAACAGAAATTACTCTTGGATAAATTATTCAATTTTTTGTTTCTATTTAAGGAGACTTTATGGACCTCTCAGTTAAATAAAATATGAAGGTGGCATGATAAAACATGTAAGCGTACTTACCCGAGCTGGGTGAAAGCAAGGGAACAGGGCTGAGTTTAACATCCTCCCCTTGCTTACAGTTACAGGCCAGACACCAAATCCCACACTCTTGCCCGAGGCAAAATGCTAAGCTTTGTCTATTTTTTTCCTGAGCAAAGTGAGCATCATGAGGGATTTTTGAGGAACATCAGCAGTCGTCTGCTAGTTATTGATTTGGGGCTTAGTCTGTTGCAAAATATTTCAAATGCTGGTAAAGGTATCGTTGTGCACCAAGGTGACAGCGATGAGGCACCTCAAACGGCACGTGGGCACTTGCTTCCTGGCATACTACAGCCTGCTCCCGGCAGCCTCCTCCAGCCACCACTCAGAGCTGCAAACTGGGAGACATCCCATACTCAGATGATACATGAATCTGTGTTTCAGTTTTCACAGATGTGGCTGGTTTGTCTCTCATTCATTCTTTGTACAGAAACATTAGCTAAAGTGCTGGTGGATTTCTTTTTTCTGTTTTTTTTTTCTTTTTTCAAATCTTATTTATTCTTTCTCACTAACTCTTTAAGCAGAATATGTTTGTAGGGAGTTTTGGGGTGGTTTTGGGTTGTGGGTTTTTTTTGTGGAGGAATTCATATCAACACCCTACCCTCCCATAAATATTGTTGTTATCTGTGATTAATAGCATATGTCTCAGTCTGGTGCATCCAATGCTATTGGAGAGTTATTTCCTAATTGTTCTTTTGCAGTAGAGCAGAGAATCGGATTTTAAATAGGAGCTTTGTTTCAGAAGTCATGGAGTGAACTTCGTTAACAAATACGGGTAAAGAAAATTAGTTTGGTTTTTGCTATGATTTTGAATGAGACAATTTTATGCATTTATCTCTTATTGGATATGTCTTTTATCTCCTGGAAAGTGTGACTACTTGAATCAATGCCATATATCAGCTCTTTTATATTACCGAAGCTGTACTCTTATTGCTTAGACACATTAAGAATTGCACATATTCTTATGTGCCATTGTGCTGGAGCTTTATGTTCCTCAATCCTTCCCTGTTCAAACATTTTAAAAGCTGCAGGTTGGATGTCAGTATTACTGCTAAGAATCAGAACTGACAAATTTCTACTAAAAATTCAGTGGTTGTTAAATCTCTCCCTTGCAGATCAAACTACAAAATCTCAGAGTCTGTGACACCAGGAATTTATTCAGGAGAAGGATTTGACAGAGTCTGAGAGCCATCACCTACCATAGCTGAGATGGCTAGGCAGAAGAAAGATGGCATCTCCTGGGGTCAAAGATCTGTCCCTGCCTATGAATGTGGCAATTTCTGTCCAATTTTGCATTCAAGGCCACCCTCTGAGAAGCTTCTAAAAGACACATAAAACCCAAACAGCAAATTTCTGGCTATACCCTAATTAGTGTGCCCTTATCTGTCAAATACTTTCCTCTATAATTGTCTGTACTTCTCCTGGCTAATTAATCTGCCCTATAACCAGTTCTATCCATTGTTCTGGACAGTTTTGTGGCTTCATACCCACTGGCTTTGTGCAGAAGGGGCAAGGAACCAACCCTAGATATGAAATTGCAATGTTATTCTCCTGTATTCTCGGCACAAAACTGAATTTTAATTCACAGCACCTCAGTTTGGAGGCCTAAATTCCTGTATATAGTTGATAGAGATAGGCATTCTTTTTTGCTGGAAGTCAAGCCAGAGTCCCAGTAATTGTCCAAAGCTGTGCATGTCTCCCATAAGACTGCTGCACATCTCAGCTCTCCAAACGGAGACAGTCCCCAGGAGCAGAGCTTTGTTCTTGAACAGCTAAAGGCCCTAATGTCTTAGTAGCAACCCTCATGTTTTCTGCAGCAAGAGGGTTAAAGGATGGAAGGGAAAGCACTTCCCAGGGGTGAGGAGGACTTGGATGAGCGCAAGCCTGGAAGGAAGGATTGTGGTGAGCAGAGAGAGAGATGGGGCTGTAAATCCTCCTTATTTCTCCTCTGCTTTACTGAGTGTCTTTGTACTTTTGCTGCTTCAGAAGCCAAGCATTTAGTTTATTTTCAGTAAAACCTGGCCTTCTTGGGCTGAAAAGCCTCATCTCATCCTGAGTCCCCTTGTAAGGGAAGTTCTTGGCCACGTTCACTGTGAGAGCCCAGCCACTCTGGGGTCCTGTCATGCACACAGGCCCCAGACACCTCAGCATCTGTTTTGCAGAAAGCCTTCATTTTGCAGCTTCTATGCCCACATCAGGCTAAGTCAAACCTCATGGGTGAACCTCCCTGCATACAGGAGACCACAGCCATAATGAGGGTTTTGCTTGAGGGAGATCTGCAGGAGCAAACCTTAACTGGATGATGCAAAGCTAACAGTTCTAATGGTGATCTTGGGGTACAAACACTTCATCTGAAAGGCTTGTGGAGTGAGGTAGCCATGCTGTCAGTTTGCGTGTCCCTTAACAGAGAAAAATGTGCAGATGTCTGGGAAATTGGCAGCTGTCGGTAAGAACTGTGTGAGGTGGGGAGAAAGATGAGCAGGACCTCCATGCTCCCCAAGCAAGCTCTAGGGTGGAGCCACCTTCCCTCTCCTCACAGGTAGTCAGGCTAAAATTGGAGAAATCTAATCTTTCAGAAGATGAAGGGAAATAGGAGGATTATCCTGGCTGTGGCTGCACGGCTTCACTTCTCAGAAGGCAACACCAGAGCTGCCTGCCTTCTTCATGTGGCAAGAGAGAGAGAGACATTGGAGGGAATGAACACGGCTATCGCCTCAGTGAGTTATCCCTCACTTATGACTTAGAGGTGAGATTATCTGTCCAGGTACCAGAAAAAGGAATAATGTAATTACTCCTTCCTTAGCTGCAAGCACAATTAATCTACCTGTTGTTATCACAGAGGACATCTAATTAAGCAAGTCAAGGACTACGGAATAAGGGAAGTAGCATCAAATACAGACACCAAAAACCTGCATTACAGTGTTGAGTAGCTTGTTGTGTGGCTGTTGAAGGCTGATGAAGCTCTTACCTCTGCTTATTCCTGACGTCTTTTTAAATCCCTTTCGCCATGGCAGCAATCATCCCAGACTTTCTAAGGAAATGAGTGAACTCCACTTGATTGCAGTGTGGTGCTGGGTCAGCCCACTCTGCCCCCATCACACCTATGGAAAGAGAAATCCATAGGTGAAATCAGAGAGAGAAGCAAGCCAAGGTGCTGCAAATGGATCTGGCATCATCTGCCAGCTCTGCTTTTGATGTATCTGTGTTTCCCTTTCTCTTCTGCTCAAAAGCCTTGCTGGAATCTGCCAGCCATGCCACATAGTAGCGGTGTTTTACTGCTAACCAGGACCATGCATCCAATAAACAAAGGCCTTTGTATCAGGACCTACAAAAAACCAGAAATACCCAAACCTCTCACATTCAGGCTTGCAGCATTTGGCCCTGGGAAGAAAACAACTGCATCCAAAACACTCTCCATAGAGCGTTGTTGCTGTAAAGGGTAATATTTCTCTGTCCTAGTTTTTTTCAGACTCTCATAACTCAGCAGCTGGAGCTTGTTTTTCAAAGATCCTACCCAAGTAGTATGTCAAGGTTATTTTATTACATTTCTGAGGACTAGAATGTGTAAATAAAAGAAAGGAAAAAACCTGACACTGTTGAGGTCATTTGGCCTTTGGGGTTTTAAATGACTATTACAGTGGTATCTGAAATTTTCTGCTGAGTACATCCAGCAGCCAGGGTCTCCTTAAGAGTTCTTGCTCCATCTAGTTTTGTCAGGCAGGGAAGCACAAGAAAAATCACTACTCTACCATATGTATTTCAGGAAACCTGAATGGGAAATAAGAAAGATAAGGGAAAATCACAGTCACTGCTCTGGATATTTACCCTCTTGTTTCTCATCAGCAGATTATGGAATTTTGACCATCTCATTTAATGTATTAAAAAGTCCTTTTTAAACTTTTAACTATCGAAGGTACTCTAATAACACTAAAAAACCTCATACAGCAGTAGACAGAAAAATGGATAAGAGCTTTCAAAATGGAATCATACAAAGCAAATGGGCTGTGCAAAAAAAGCCATTTCAGCAAGCAGGCAGTCTGTCCATCACTAGGGTGATCAACCCTCCAGCCGTTTGTTCTGATGACAGCTCTGATGAACCCAGGACTTTCTGGGGATATGTGATTTTTGCCATTGACTCCAGCAGAGCCATGATTCAGCTTCCAAAGGTCTGAGGCTAATGGGAGTGAGAGATGAGCAGTGAAAGTGGAAAGGTGTCAGTTGGCTGGGTGGTTTAAAGCAGCCAGAAGGAGGACGTCAAAGTATCTCTCTTCTGGCACTGAAAAATTTGAGATGGCAGAACCAGAGGACCATCTGGGGGGTGCAGGGTGTAGGGCTGACTAGTGGCAAGGGGAATCCAGCAGAGGGTCTGCAATATATGGGACCAGATGAGAGCTGTTCTGGCCCTGACAGTGTTCTACAGGAGCAAGGAACAGGCTTCATTTCCTGCCCTACTATATTAACAGAGTTCAGCCCATTTTGATCAAGTCCATTTCAGACTTGATGATAACCAACTCCACTACTAATACCCAGCATCAGCAGTGAACTTAAACTAGGATGATGATTCCTCAGATGTGGATGTTCTCACACACTTCATTCTGCAATGACTTCTGCATCTTTAATCAGACTACATACAAGCATAGATACTTGCTTCAAGGGCTGTGGCTTTCTTAGCAGTGTGAGGTACGTATGGAGCTTTGGAACAGCCAGAAGTTCCCCTTGCAGCATCAGGCTCAGCTCAGCTTCACTCATCTCATGTTGTCCTTTATGCCAAATGACTGGCTTGTTCTCCTCTGAGCTCATATGCACTTGCACAGCTATGGCAGGAAAAGAAGGACTTTGGGTTGGGCGACAAAAATGGTGACTTCAAAAGAGGTTTCACTAATCAGATTCATGTAGTCAGTCAAGAGCTGGACTTGGAATGGCTTATGGGAAGGATGCGTTGATAAAAATGGATAAGGAGGTGGTGGGAGTGCAAGAGGAAAGAATTGATTTATGATGAAGCCAAGGCAGCTGATCTGAAAGAGATAATTATTCTTCTATAACTAGCCAGGGAATGGGGGATCCATTATGTGGATGAATGGAGACAGCAGAAGCAATTTGTCAGGCTGACTTGTTTGAGTGAGTAACTTCAATTCCTCCTTGTCTTCCGATAAGTTATTTTTCTTTCATTGTCATGTAGGAATGTGTTTTACATTTCAAATTCTCCTGATGCTTGCCTGAGTGAGGGAAAAGAAAAAGGAGGACTTTCACATGAATATCAGCCATGGTTTATTGCAGCACCGCCCACTGGCACTACTGAAACTACACGTGCACTATGTCAGTTGTTTCCAGTTTTGGGGGTTTTCAGACTTTGCTGGAAATGATTCCTTCCTGAGGAAAATAGGGAATTCAAGAGACACAGCCTAAGAACAGAATATTAGATATCTTTTTTTTTTTCTGTGGGTATTATTTATTTGTATTTTTCATTGAAGTGAACGAAATTGTTTCTAAAGCTTTCACTTTACAAACCTAAAGCCAGAATTTAAATGCCTGTTGTGCATTAATCTTACACACTCCAAAACGGCTGTGCTTTTTTCTGAGGTTCATTTATCGGGACAGTTAATCCATATTCTACAGTGCTAGAATTTTCCATTTTCTTTAAAGAAGAGAAAGCCACCTCTAGGACTGGGAATGAAAGTCAGATATGGGACTAGATGGATATGAAGCAGGGGGCAGGACCAAAACTGAACACAGTATTTCAGGTGTGGCCTAACAAGAGATGAGTAGAGTGGGATAATGACTACTTCATCTCTGTTGGTGATGCCCTTGTTGATACAGCCCAGTTTCCCGTTGACTTTCTTTGCCACAGTAGAACACTGTTTGCTTATATTGAGCTTATTGTCCACCAGGACTCCTAGGTCCCTTTCCACAGGGCTGCTCCCCAGCCAGGTAGATCCCAACCTGTGCTCCACTCCTGGATTATACATTCCCAGATGCAACTTGCAACAATCTTCTGCTTGTCCTTGTTGAACTTCATAAGGTTCCTGTTAGCCCACTCCTACAGGTTGGTTGTACCTTTTGAAATATCCACTTCCCCACTCAGTCTGGTATTATCAGCATACTTCATCAGGGTACGCTTGATCCTATCATCCAGATCACTTATGAAGATCTTAAAAAGTATTGAGCCCAATATCAGTTCCTGAAAGACCCCACTCATGACTGGCTGCTAGTTTGAGAATGAGCTATTTACTTCCAATCGCTGAGTGCAGCCAGTTAGCAGACACTTAAACAAAAGTCTAGACAACAATAGAAAGGGAAAGCATCTTTCCTGGTTGTGTTTTAGAAGAAAAGAGGCAACTCTGCTCTGCACTTTGAATATAAGAAGCCCTCAGGGAGACTTTCTGGCCTCTGGAGATAAAGTAACTTTCCCCTAAGAAAGTGGAAGGAGATTTAAATTTGGTCCTTTTCCTCATTGTTTCCTTATTGCCTAGTTAGAAGTAGCTCCCTGCTCAGCATCTCAGGTCCTTTGAATCTTTCTCTGATAGGCCTTATTGTCCCCAGGTTCTACACTGGCTTCTGTGGTCCTCTCCGCTGTGGACACCAAGTCTGCAAAAGTCCACACATTCAGTTTCCACTTATTCAGTCTTTTAGTGACTGAGAGATTGGTGAGAATTTTAAGACCACCTGAAGTTTACAGTAGCTTTTGAAAAGTGTCTCCTCTGGCACAAGCATGGCTTTAAGCCAGGGTAGAGCTTGTCCTTCTCCAGAGGCTGCACACAGCCTTTTAGCACAACCACTTTCCAGTGACTCCAAGGAGGAACTGTACATGCCTTCTTCCAGCTACTTTCAATGCCTAGTCCTCGTGATATGCTTAAATGAAACTCTGGCTTCAGCAATTACTTACAGCAATTATTCCATACTCACATCAGACTTGGCAAGGAAACTGGGTGCCCTTATGGTTTCCTTTTGAGTCTTTGGCCAAGCTCATAAGCACTGTCTTCTGACCCCAGACACACTTGCCAGTCCCCTTTAGTAACTTTCTTCTCAATTACTTGTAGCATGGCCACATTTCCCTGGAGAGAAACAGGCACTTCTAAGGAAAGAGTCTCAGATTACTTGCTCTGGACTTCTACGTTATAATTAAATAAATTGCACCATCAAAATGCCTCTTCCTCTCTACTGATTGTGAAAGGTGACAAGCTCAGATGCACCCAGATTAACTGGGCACATCTGATGTAACTTCCCCAAGACCTGTCCTGCAGGAGTTTGGAGATGGGGAAGAAATAGCAGAAAAATCGATGCAACTTTGTCGCATTCTCTCTTAGGTATGGTACCCAGGAGTCAGGGCAAAGGAATGGTGAAGGGATGTGTGTAATTTACTCGGTCCCCTGGCTGCCATTTCTTATTCACATTTCTTATATCTTTTTCCTGGATGAGCTCATAAGTACAAATACTTGCAGCTTCAAATGTGTCCATTCATAATTGAACAGGAAAGGGTAGCAGAGCACTTCTGTCAGAGGCTGGAAATGATAAAAGAAGCCATAAGTGATGCTAGTAAAACCCAAGCTGTTATCAGAGGAAGAAAGAGAGAGGAGGGAGGAAAGCAAATCCCCTGCATTTATTCCTCTGAGACACAATTAAAACCCTGAGTGAAGATTTTTGGGAAGGCTGTGTTACTCCCTCTGTTTCATGTTCCACACTTGAAACAAAGAATGAATTTACAACAGACAGAAGTAGCTTTATCTACTTGACTCAAAGTTTAAGACTAATGAACGCACAGTGCCTTGTGTACAAGCCAGAGACATCTCAGCTGGTGTTGGAAGGGTGACTGTGGTGCTGAGCTTGGTGTGGGAGGAGGGAGGCAGCATCACCACAGAACAGAGCATATGTGTGCAATTTCAGGCTTGAGGTGGTTCAGAGTGAGACCAGCCATCTGGGGATTAGCTGCTAATGTTCAGACTTGTTGCTACACATCCAGAGGGAATGTCCTCTCTTTCAAAAGAGAGCCAGTTCATTTTTCACTATGGTATTTGGACTTGGCCTTTTTTTTTTTTTTGGCCCCAGAAACTCTCAGATGTGCAGTAGAACAAAATGACTGGAGGTGACTTGTGTTTTATACAAAATAGCATCTCTCTCATGTTGTGATTTGAAATAAGATTTTTTGAAATTAAAATTCAGTTTTATATGGCAAATTCTTTTAGTTTCTTTCCCTGAAATGTAAAAAACAATAATGTAGGCCCAAAGCTTGCAAAGATTCAGATATCCTATGAAAAATTAAAAGTGCCTTTCTTCATCTGAAAGATTTTCTGTTTGTCAACTTAAGTGCACTTTTATTTAATATGTTTCACCAGATCAGTACCCAAGGCAGCCTACAAAAGAAAACACCAACCACAGAGTTTATGCCTGGAAGCATAAGACATCTTTCTCTCTTTTTGACAAGAATGACGCATCCCATCCTTGACTTGAAATAATCACCGTTATGTTTCTATATAGCCAAGGGTTGGAGAGTTTAGAATTCCCTGGATGGAGATGAAGTTTTCTGTTCATTGCAGGAGTTGATCTTTTTTTATTAGGGAAGTTAATGTGATATTGATTTTGTGTGTGCAAAAAACATGCTGCCATATTACGATAGACGCAAAGGGTGAAAAGGATTGGCAAAAAGAGATTAATATTTTTTGTATTCATTCTGAGAACATTCCCTGCAAATCTGTAATTGCCCAGCATGTGAACAGTTGTTTTTTTTTTCTGTGAGGTTAAACATTTTGCACTGTTCTTCTTGCAGCTACAAGTCTTTTTCTTTCCCTTTCTGGACACATACGCAAGAGAAGACTAATGTTATTCCTTGCCATGAAGTGTTACAGTTAGGTAGCAGCTGTGATGGTATCAGCCAATATGTTGCTTTTAATGATCTCACTCATACATTATGAATGAGGAATTTGCAAGACAGAAAAACATAGCGAGCGTAATCTTTAACTGTTCAACTGCTAAAGAGCTTTCTACATGAAAGTTACAGTCCCTTTGACTTTTACGTTTGCAAGAACAACATAGCATCATGCTTGGCTTTAGATCAATGTAAAACGGATGTGTGGTCAAACCACAAGCCACATTAATAGGTTTTCATGAGTTCAAAAAATATCTGGCCTTTAGATGCAGTTCAATTTGTTACACCTCAATAAAATTAACCCATTAATTTCAAAGCAGCACTTTTGCCTATCAGATCCCAGCTTGGCAGGAGAGGTGCTTTTACTGAATGCTTGTTCTTTGGGACACACTGGTTAGTTTGCAACCTCTTTTTGAGACGGTACCAGAAAAGAGCATGCTAAAAGCTCCATGACTCTTCCACCAATCATTAGCTCTTCATTATTCAGGGCTGGACTAGCCATGCCAGGGATGTTAAAATACACAGTGTGACCAGTAATGCCAGATGGATGTCGTGGGATAGGGCCCTGTTCACAGTGTGAGAAGCCAACGGCCTCACAGGGACTTCTTGGCCCCACGTCCTGCTCAGCCTGGTGTCACTTTTCCTGGCAGACAGGCACTGCCTCTTCTTACTGCTCAGGATTTTGCCTTCACTCTCATTTTTTTCTCCATCAGCTACTTTACAGTTGACTGTAAAAGCATCCCTTAAGATGCTCCAGACAACTGCAATATTTGTTTTTTCTGCTTACACCAAAAGGGCTGATATTTTAGTCCTGATCCTCCAGAGACAGGAATCAGCTGCAAACTTCTCTAACACTGCAGGAAACTGCTCTGGCTTACGCCCTGTCCTTCCTGCCTTATCATTGGAAGAAGAGCCTATTGCCTTCTGCCTTACAACAACATTTTTGGTCCTTGAAAACCATGATATCGCCACCCGCTTCAGCCAGGTAGAAAGCTAAAGGTCCTTAGACTATAGGTGTGGTTGTCACCGACTGACCTATGCTAAATCCCACCACAACCATCTCTGTACAGGAGCCTGGATGAGCACAGAGAACTCTCAGTAAATCACAAGTCAATGACTCGTCCTCTTGCCTATGGGCTCTTTTGCTAAAACATAAAGGACCTTCTTAATTTCTTTAATGGAAAAGTCTCTTTCCATCCTTCCACTTTAATAGTTTGCTACGTATATCAGGATATATCTCCTTTTTTTTTTCATACAGGATTGCAACACTCTCTTCACTCAATGAAGGATTTGGGTGATTTTATCTTGTCTGTATTCATTGCATAATAAAGCCATTTGTACATTCTCCAAATTGAAGGCTGATGGGTCAGAGAAGAGGGGACACAGAGCTTGCTCCCATGATTCTCTCACGCTGTTCAGCCAAGGGGTGTGGGGATGAACAATGCAGAGGAGGAAGAAAGGAAACATAACTCCAGTGAGGAAAGGAGATGCTTGGATGACACTTCTGCAGCATTTGAGCTTGAATTTTCTTTGTGTGAACTCACTTAAAATCGAAGCAGGAATAGGAGAAATTAAGCGGTTAGTGCTTTTCAGGAAATAAAATCATAATTTCTCATACTAATTTTAGGAAATCATGACCCTAGATGCATTTTGGGATTATATTTATATGCAAATATTTTAATATGGATGATACACTGGAAGATGGGCATTCACTGTCCTACTAAAGGAAAAAAATGAATATTTACATCTGCTTCAGGAGACAGTTTTTGTATGGAGGGCAGCCAGAAGAAGAATCTCAGAAATGTTGCTTTTATCCCTTGTAGGCAGGCATGCTGAGCTGCTCCTGTCTTCACAGCATGGCACACACTCAAGAAGAAGAAGAAGAAAAAAATAATGTAATCACCTCCCGGCAGGGTGCCCTCGTTCTTGGCATAAGGATTACTGAAGACAGGATGGGGAACGTGCAGAGGAAGAAGGGCAGCAAAGCAGCCCACTCTTCCTCCTGGCTCTGCAAATGCCTGCAGAGTACTTTCACGTACATTGTATGAGCACCTAGAATATTCTACAGTGTGGATGGCTGCTTGCAAATGTCTAGGGAGACTGCTCCATGACTGATCTGTGCCAGCTGCTCTGGGGCAGTCACCTACATCTGCATGACCCCAGACCCTGTCCCTTTTGAGAATGCCTTGTGTCAGTCCTACTCGGTGCACATTGGTACCAAGCCAGGCAGTGACTCTGCAGGATTGTCCTTAACAGATCTGTATCCCTTCGGGCACTCCATCTCCTGCAGACAATATCAGGTAAACATGGTGGTTACAAGCTGCTCCATTGGTGGCCTTGATGCCAGGTGGGCTGGGATAGAGGCACCTGAGCTGGCTTTGCTTAAACGAGCAGCTTCACATGGTGCTGCAGCCACAGCACAGGCAGGCTCTGGGAGGCTGCGGAGGTCTCTGTATCAAGGGGGTTCAATCCTTCCATTGAGGCTGAAGAGCAAATAAAAATTGCTATGCAGGCAGCCTCTGCTGTCCAAAATTTCTGTTGAGGACACCTCTGAAAATTAGAGGACACAAGTTTAAGGCTATGCCTTAAAGAAATCCACTCTTGGCCACAACAGACATTCCATCCTCCTTCAGACTCCTTGCTGACATGTCACCTTATGGCCAATGGCAGTGATCCAAGGCTAGATGTGATAAACCATGACTGTTCCCTTTCCTATTCCTCTTCACTCTTCTTCTCTTTTTTTTTTTTTTATTAAATCCCTCTGCCTCCCACTTGACACTTTGAGTGAGAAAATTATTAACTCGTTTATAAATTATTTTTTTAATGCTTTAATTTCTCATTCTCTGCTTCTGTATATTTTGTTTCTACAACCTCCACCACTAAAAATGTCTTTAATTAAGAAGTTGCTTCTTCTAATCCAAATTTTGTAGATCTTAACCTGCATTTTTTTCACCCTTCACAAGTCTAGTTAGATGCTTCCAAGGAGAGGTAGTTGCCTGCTTTTAGGCACGATGCTAATATTTACAAAGCAGAAAAATGGCAGTGTTAAATACTTTTTGAGAAGAAAAAATATCTTAAGATCTTTAAATGAAAGGCACAAAAGCAATAAAGAAGACTGTGTGTGATTGCTTACTGATCATCTCATCTACTATCCTCCTTGAGGCTGTGCAGCGCACACCTGTTGGCCCTGCTGTGTGTACTCCTTGTAGTGTAATGACCTGTAGCTCAACCAAGAGGGAAAAAAAACCCCAAAAATACCTTCTGAAGTTTTCTCATTACCAACAGACTCTTTGGGCTCTTCTAATGGCTGTAGCACATCACAGTTAATCTAACTGCACTCTCTCTGCCATTTTCTTATAGCATTATTGGACGCTTGTTTCTCCTTCACAGGGAAAATAAAATATTTTTTCAGGCTGACAGACAAGGATTCATGTCCTGCTCTTTCAGTAATTTGGAAAATGAAAATATACTGTTCATAGGATGTGGGGTTTTTTAGCAGATCTATATTTTATCCTTTCATGTCAGAAGTGAGACAGATTAATGGCTTCTGGAATTTATTCCCAAAGCTTATTTTGTTTCCAAAGTTTTGAGAGCAATGAGACAGATCTGCAGTCCTCTCTCTACTGGGAAAAGGAAGTGGCATCTGTTCCTGCTTTGTCCTCAGAGCTGCCAGTGAAAGTGTCTGGATCAACCATCCGTCCTCTGCCAGCATATGTAGTCAGCTGGCAACACACTGCAGAGAGCCCTTTTCTGCTGACATAAATGAGACTTGGCCTGGAAGAACTCCACTAGGTGGTAAGGAGGCAATAGTCCCTCAGTTTGGTGAAGGAACAAAAGAGCTTTAAATCATCCTTACTTTGCTTGTCCTTGGGATTTGTGCTAAGCAAAGCTTAGCTGGACTTAAGGACCATGGCTTACTACTCTGACTGTTACTCTGATTTCTGTTGTGCTGGTCGTCTCCACGTAGAGACACACAGCAGGTACGCACAGCTTGTGACTTTCTGTCATAAATGATACAGAAATGCTGAGCTTCATACATGGCCACACTTCCTTACAAGTGAGCTACTGCTTCTGCCCAGTCCTGCTGTGAACTGGAAGATCTGTGCTGTGATTGCTCACTCCTTCTAGAAACATTTTGATCAGTCCTGGGCTTCTGGATGGCATTTTACACAGCTTTCTGGAAACTGCTAACCCAGAATGGTGACTTCCAGTTACAGACAGCACAAGGTAGTCAAAAAGAGCCAGAGACCTCAGCCAGGCAAGACCAGAGCATGAGAGGTGAGGGCAGGAGCAAAGGATGCTTCTGGCTGTATTGGAGATGCCATTTTGCCATCACGCTGCTAATTATGATATGCTACTGAATCCAAATAAGATCAGCATGGTGTTTGCTCTAATGTGATTTTCTGTGTGAATCGGAGCAGGAAGAATAGAAAACCTGATCTCCAAAAGAAACCATTTGTACCAGCTTTCTGACACAACAGATGTGTTTTCTGTATTTTCAAAGTCTGTAGCTGAGCCAGAGCATATTTTGTAATCCAGACTTGATTCAAGATCTTCAGGTGATGGTGCATTCACAACTTCCTGAACTAAATTGTTCTAATTAACTCAATGGTTGAGAAAGTCTACCTTGTCTGTCACCTGAATTTATCTATCTTCAGCTTCCAGCTACAAAATCTTATTATGCTATTGTCAATGAGATTAAGTGTTCTCCTCCATGCAGGTACACTGGGTAGCATTAATCTGTCCAGTTTTAGACATCTGCAATGCATATCTATATCTGCATTGGTTGTCAGTGATCCTTGTATGGTGGAAGGAAAAAAACTGTCTAGCATGATGGGAATTAGCTCCCTTTAAAATGAATGTCTGGCACAGATCAGATTAACTACCCTGCAGAAGTACCTCTTTCAGACTGAATGGCCAACTCAATCAAACTGTAAGGGAGGTGAATCTTCACAGTATAGAAGTAGTCATCACTTAATCTACTGAATCTATTTGGACTGAGTTATTATTTAACCTACAGAAGAAAAACCCCACTATGAAACTGATAGAAATGCTAGACATCAGGAGTACTTTCTGGGAAGATTCAACTTCACTGTGATTCTGAAAATGATGCCTGGTGGCTGGAAATTACTTTCATCTCACTGCAGAGAGTCAACGTCATGTCTATTTGTCACATTGGTCCTGTATCAGCTTTCTGGTTTATGCATGTGCAAATTATACCTGTTTCCAGCTTTCAGCATTTCAGGGTTACATGGAATTTGTCTTACTTCCCCTTTAGTAGACTACACAAAAGAAAGAGTGTTGATTTTTAAAACTGAGGAAACTAATAGGGTAATATTTCCTTTCTTTCATCTGATCTGGTTTAGAAATTGCTTCTGCTTCAGCCACAGGAGAGAATAGACTATCAGGGTTATATTCAAAGAGAGTTCAAAGCCTGTTTTTTCACTGTATGGAGAAACGGGTTAAAATCAATAAGATTCAACTTTAATTGATTTCCTATAGGGAAGAGTCTGCCCTATAATATCTGAAAGCCATTAGTCAATGTCTCTTTGAAGTATTAAATTTATTATGAATACCCTGAAGATATTCTATTTTAAATCCAAGGAAGCTTATGTGCTTACTGGATTATAACCGTGTATTAAATATAACACTCACCATCTAATGGATCACAGCAGCATTTCTGAATCATTATTCTGAATCTCATCTTGCTCCTGCACACTCACACAGAAGATACCTATAAAATGCCTTTCTGGCATTATGCCCACTTAATTATCATCTCAGGGATTATTATAATGGGAACACAGGGATCTCCTTTGAGAGTACAAGGTCCGTAAAATAGCATCTCTCTATGCTTTAATGTTTAGGACCTTCCTTCGGATACCCTAGGTGTCTGGCAAAGGGACCGGGGTTTGGGATGTTGTTAGCAGGTGGTTTTTCACTCCTCTATGTTTGTGTCTAGCCATGGGATTTTTTGTCCCTGTGTTATGTTTATATTTACTGTGCCTTACACAATAACAATTTGGTAGATCTTCTAGGAGATGCAGCATCGTATAATCACAGAATTGTTTAGGTTGGAAAAGACCTTTAAGTTCATCAAGTCCAACCATTGACCTAACACTGCCAAGTCCACCTCTAAACCATGTCCTTCAGCACTTCATCTACATGTCTTTTAAATACCTCCAGGGATGGTGACTCAACTACTTCCCTGTGCACCCTGCTCCATTGCTACTTTTGGCAAAGAAAATTTTCCTAATATCCAGTCTCAATTTCCCCTGGTGCAACTTGAGGCCATTTCCTCTTATCTTGTCACCTGTTACTTGGGAGAAGACCAACACCTGCCTTGCTACAACTTCCTTTCAAGTATCTGTAGAGAGTGATAAGGTCTCCCTTCAGCCTCCTCTTCTCCACATAATGCAACCCCAGTTCCCTCAGCTGCTCCTGATAAGACTTGTGCTCTTGATCCTTCAACCTTCACCAGCTTCATTACCCTTTTCTTGACATGCTCCAGCAGCTCAATGTCTTTCTTGGGGTGAGGGGACCAAAACTGAACACAGTATTCAGGGTGCAGCCTCACTACTGCTGAATACAGGGGGACAATCACTTACTTACTCCTGCTGGCCACACCATTTCTGATACAAACCAGGATACCACTGGCATTCTTGACCACCTGGGCACACTGCTGGCTCCTATTCAGCAGGCTGTTGACCAATACCTCCAGGTCCTTTTGTGTTATGCAGCTTTTCAGCCACATGTAGTCAGTTTCTAAAGAGAAAAATGGTGTCACCATGCCGTCACCTTTACAGGTCTGGCAGTACTTGGACTTTGTCACCCCCAGCTCCATGTTGAGGCTGCTACAACCTGCAAACCAGGCAAAACTGGGACTTGATGAATGCCCCTTGCTTGCATTTTGCCATAGCACAAGGCAAATAGCATCTCAGTTTGTCTGCAGGCTACAGCTATTGATTAAACTCACTGAAAGTAGATCTGACAGTTCTGTCAGTGGGATATTTTATGGGGCTTCAGCCAAACTAACACAGTAGATAGTTGCTGGGATTTCTGCCCGGTGCTTATGCACCACGTCTGGTATGGGATCATTGTAGTCAGCATATGCGAAGGCATGGTCAGACAGCAGCATGCAGGCTGATGGAGAGAGCATGGAGGGGCTGATATTCATAGAATCATAGAATCATCAGGCTGGAAAGGACCCGCTGGACCATTGAGTCCAACCATTCCTATCAACTGTGGCCCTCAGCACCTCATCCAACCGTCCTTTAAACACCTCCAGGGAAGGTGAATCAACTATCTCCCTGGGCAGCTTGTTCCAGGGCCTGATGACCCTTCCCATGAAAAATGTTTTCCTAATGTCCAGCCTAAACCTCCCCTGGTGGAGCTTGAGGCCATTCCCTCTCATCCTGTCCCCCTGTCACTTGGGAGAAGAGGCCAGCTCCCTCCTCTCCACAACCTCCTTTCAGGTAGTTATAGAGAGCAATGAGGTCTCCCCTCAGCCTCCTCTTCTCCAGGCTAAACACCCCCAGCTCTCTCAGCCGCTCCTCATAAGGCCTGTTCTCCAGCCCCTTCACCAGCTTCGTTGCTCTTCTCTGGACTCGCTCCAGAGCCTCAACATCCTTCTTGTGGTGAGGGGCCCAGAACTGAACACAAGATTCGAGGTGTGGTCTCACCAGTGCCGAGTACAGGGGGAGAATAACCTTCCTGGACCTGCTGGTCACATCATTTCTGATACAAGCCAAGATGCCATTGTCCTTCTTGGCCACCTGGGCCACTGCTGGCTCATGTTTAGTCACTGTCAACCAACACCCCCAGGTCCTTCTCCTCCAGGCAGCTTTCCAGCCAGGCTTCTCCTAGTCTGTAGCTGCACAGGGTTGTTGTGCCCCAAGTGCAGGACCTGTCATTTGGCCTTGTTAAATCTCATGCCGTTGGTCTCAGACCAGTGATCCAGCCTGTTCAGATCCCTTTGCAGAGCCTCCCGACCCTCCAGCAGATCCACACTTCCACCCAGCTTGGTATCATCCACAAACTTGCAACTGAACCTTGTGGATGTTAAAGACAGAAGGTAATCAGTTGATGAGACCTGAACCTGAAGGAGAGGAAAAGGAAAGGTGTCAGGACAGTTCCTTCTTAAGCACAATAGTCCTGGTCATCAAAAATGGTGTTGGCACCATAGGAACTGGGACATAGTTGTGGCACCTGGCTGTGTACCCTGGCCACATACTGCATGCACTGGGTGGGAGACATCCTCCATTTCTCTTTGCCAGAAAACCTGGGACAAATGATCCAGTAAGAAAGAGACTCATAGATTACCTTATTTCATCACATCTTCAATCAGGATTTTTCCTGAAAGTAGAGAAGAAACTTGCAGTAAGTAAAATGCTGCTCTTCAAAAGCTGCTAAAGGGTAAATCTGCAAATATTTCTTCTGCTGCTACTGAAACTTGTCTGGGTCCATTAACAGAGAAAACAATTTATTCACAAGAAATAAAATTACTGAATGATGAAATATTAATTTAGATCTTAGGCTTTGTGTCACAAAGATTGCCTTTCTGTTTATGAACTAGAAACAATGGGTTTTCTCTTTATCCTTTTAAAATTTCTTTAGCGATGTTATGAGTTTTTAGAGATAGAGCTTTGACTGTTCTAATTTATGAGCCTGGGAATTAGTTTTTAATTCCTTTTCTAGCCTTAATGTTTTTGTCTTCAATAAATCAGAGGTTTGTTTCTTATCCTATTTATTTGACGATGGGGGAGAGGGAGGACAGTGAATGAAATTATAAGGAATATTCATAGCTGTGCAAGTGTCTCAATGTGGAATGAATAGGGCATGGTCAAGCATAAAACTTCTGTGAGAGAGGAGATTGTTCAGCACGGCAGGGAGCTGAGCCTGCCTGTGCATGCACTGCAGGAGGGCTGTAACGAACATGATGCTCTCTGACAGGACAGAGTTTGGGCTACTAAATCCATACAGGTCCTGAAAGTTTCTCACCTTTGGTCATATACCTCTTTTTCAAAGATATTTTCTGCCAGTGTTTCAAACTAAGGGTGAGTTGGAGATACGCTGATGCTACTCCAGTTGCCTGGAAAGGCAATTTGGCTGTATTAAGACCATAAAGGTAGGGATTATCAGAGGATGAGGCTGAAAACTTGTGTCCTCAAAGTCAAATATTGAAAAATAAATCCCAGCGAAGGGATGCACCACTTCACTGGTGTCCTGGAGAACCAACTGTTTGACAGAGAAAAAAAAATATGTTCACAGATATTTTTGCCATCGCAAAGGCCTGTTTAGATTGGTTTTGCTTGGGCACCTCATATTTATTCGTAATGAACAGAGAGCAGAAATGGTTGCTCTTCAGGAATAAAATGTGTCCCATAGAGAGCTCAGAAACCTTGCACACTTCTGTACAAAGTACTCCATCCATTTCTGAGCTCACAAGTGCCAAGTAAGGAGCACATAAGCCTCAGGGGTAGGGCAGGAGAGGGACAAGAAGGAATTTCACCCAAACAGGAAAGGATTGCTGTTCATTACTTGCTGCTGTTTAAGAGGGTGCAATTGCACAATCAGGACAAAAGCAGAAGCGTCCCTGAGAAATGTCTGTTGCAATCACATCTTGATGAAAAGTGCTTACAAAATCATAAAATGAAGAAAAATGTCAACAAGTTCTAAGGCCTGAAGGTCCTACTTTCCCTCTCGATTTGCTGTCAGAGGGAATTTCTGGAAGTTTTGGAAGTCCTTCCAGAATGCCAAAATTATAATTTTCATTTTGGGAATAATTCTTTTATTCTTTTAATTTTAAATACAGGCAAATGTTGAACTTAACTAGCATTTCAAAATGTAAATTCAACATGCTTAATTTTAAAAACTTTGAAACAAACATTACGTTTATTTTCCTCTTTAGTTTGGGTAAAAAGGGCTAACTCTTGTATGTAAAATAACTTTTCAGATTCCAAACAGACATAGATAACTTGACTGATGCAAGAGATATTTGTAGTGATACAGTGTTTGCCAGAATAATTTTATCTAGTACGTAAATAAAAGCATTTTAATAAAGAACGAAAGATAGGTCAATACTCATTCTGATGCAGGCAGTGGTTGCCTTGGGCAAACACCTAATTTCAATATTCTCTGCAATTTCTTAGGGAAGAGCACCATCTTAGACTTTTGAAGCAAGTTGTATGATGAACTTAACAGCTTTCATCCTGTTAGATAGCATGCTTTAAAAACTAATTTTCTTAATTTAGCAAATATTTCTCCTTTGCAAACTAAACCAGAGTATTTCCAGTAACTGTTCAGACTATGTGAAGGATTTTTAAACATGATTAGAGGTTTCTGATCTTATTGTTCATGTAGGCTTTGATGGGAATGGAAAAGGCTCAGAATGATAACATCTGATGCTCATAACGGAAGCAGAGAAATGGAGCTGGTGTTTGGTGGTACTCAGCAAATGAGAAACTCGTTGACAGGTATGTATTTCCAAGTCAAACATATAGAATTGTCAATATGTAGATGCAAGTTTAAAAAGAAAATATAGACATGATGTGGCAGGGAACTGGAAATCTCTTCCATGAGAAAAATCAGCTGTCTCTGTGCTTGGATGCTGTGGCAAGAAGGCATGTATAAATATAATGCAAGAAAATAATGTATTGATTTTGCCATTAAATGTGATAATACATGCTCTGTTGTTCCAGGAAAGGTTAATTGTGTTGCCCAAAAGAGAAACATGCTATTATATTCTAAGCTATTCCTGAAAGTAATGAAAGTACATTTAAGAGGTATTACCCTAGGCTACAACAGAGCATAGGAAAGGCTAACTATTAACTTAATATACAACATAATGAGAAACAGGCATCAGTGCTTATTGGGGGACAGAATTTGCCAAACAATGTTTAAAAGAAAGTTTATTTGTTACTGTGCCAAAGGCATCAACTCCCTCACTTGTCTCCCACCTCTAGTTTCCAGAATACCAATGTTTCCTTCATCTCCCTCCCTCCTTGGAGTGGCGATACCAGTTAATGTGGAGTAAAGCAGAGACTTTCAAGTAAACAAGAGGAATTTTGCAGTTCACCTTGCTGTGGTGAATCACTATTCATATCTCCCTGTCCACCTGATTCATCTTTGCAGCACCCTATGTTCGGCCGTTGCCACCACCCTATGGTCACCTACTAGACAAGGCATCTAGTCAAATAAATCCCCTATTTCTCCCTCAGAGAGAGAAACAAACACTTGTAGAAGTCAATTCATCTGAGCTTAGATGGTTTACAACTGGATGAATGACCCACTAGCAAAACCTCCTTCTCTTGACTACAGCAAGTTTAGAAGAAGTAGCTCATTTGCGGACAGGTAAAGGTGGATGGCTTAGCTTGAGATTAAGATACCTAAATACAGGTATTTGTATATGAACTATCTGCCTAAACTGCTTTTATGGTCAGGGAGGCCGGGGTAAATACAATCAGTAGAGTTAAGGGAGATGAACATGCAATGCCTACTACAGAGTGTGTCAAATCCTTCTTCAGGTTTCTCTGGCTGTAGAGATAAAGGTTGCAGGGCAAACCTGATCAATTAATGTGTTTTAAATCAAAATTGAGATCAAAGTGATTTATTGGCTTGTTAAAAACAGATAATTAATCAGCAATCAATAAACTATACATTCAAGGTCAATATTAGCAACGCAACAAATAAACCACTGTAGGAGACACTTACATAAGGTTAATACACTGCTACAGACTTCCAAACACCCCTCTATAATCAGTCCCCCAAACTGAAGTTTTGTAGTCACACCCCCACTGAGTTGTAGGCACTCCCCGGGCCATGTGGGCCACAAACACAACCCCCTTAGAAATACAAGTTACCTGGCTTCACAACGCTTCTGAGGGAGGTGTAGGTGCTACAGCTTCAGCCTACTATCCACTAACACACACATCGATGAGAAAGCTTCTATGAGTTCCCCTGCCTGTGCACCCCAGGTGAAGGTTCCCACTTGTAGGGCAGGTCTCTGAGGTGTTTAGAACCATTTGACAGGTCCCAGGGTTCCTGTGGCACACTGGTAAGGCTGGAGGATACGACATGAGACCTATGCAACATTCAAGCCATTCTGGGATAGCAGCTGGAGGTCAGACAGGATATCCCAAGACATCCTAGGTGACACTGGTCATCAGCATCTAGGGAACTGAAACTAAGCTACCTATTCCTGTCTTGTCTTCATATATGTATTCAGATGGGCCGTGGTCAGTCCTAGAGGCTGAATCCCATGATCTCTTGAAAACTTTCAGATTTTATACCTTGCTTCTGGTATCTACATGCTTTCTGGTCTTGTAGATGCTTAATAGCATTTTTCCCTTTGACTAGGATTCTTCCTTTAGTGAAATAAAAAGTTAGCTCTTTAAGGTCTATGATCCAGCCCCTTCATCACCATTTCCGTTAAGTACAATTTTCCTAAGAGCTAAGGAGGGAGTGATAGAGAGACAGGAGACATATCCAAGAGAGTAGGAAACCTCTGAGTGCTGAGGCATGCCCTTTTTTGTGAAATTGTCAGTATGTGAATTGATTTCTACTTCAAGGAGATCAAAGCTAGCCAGCAATTAACCATTTCCAGGAATTGCTGGCTGACCCCTGCAGCGTAATGCATGGTGAAGACATTTTCACTGCCAAGCCCGCTGTTTCATTCAGCGTTTTGGCTAAGGAGTGCTGATTAGCTCGACAGGGTCAGATCCTGGCATCAGTGCATTTGGTCTTACCACCACCTGCCCCTTTCTCTTCAGGGTCTCTGTCTAAATGAAAGCAGCATACATGAATGGAGGTGTCACTAGGCTCTGCCTAGTGGGACGGTGTAGCACTCTGAGAAGGAAACATGTCCTCACCTCTCCAAACTAAAACCTAGTGCATCCCTCAAGCCACTGAGATGCATATTTTATAAGACCATCCAGGCTGTGTGTTCATTCTTCACATCTGGAGAATTTCCCCTCTTGCTTCCATCTCTGTGCCTTTCATTCCTCCCCTGCCTCAGAGCTACCCATTTCTTCCACACCTTTTCTTCCATACTTCTCGAGAAACATTTACTCATTTACTAGGGGATTAGCAGTTCCCACAGTGGGGACGTGCTTCTTGTAGGTCCCCACAGATATGGGTGGCAGAGGGACACTGCTGCTTTCTCAGGAGTAGAATGAAGGAAGGAAGTCTCCTGCTTAAATAAATTCAACCCCAAACCAGGAATGTGGCTGTGTTTGAATGCTGTGGAATGGCTAAATCAGCCTGTTTTTCCTGTTCCTTTTCAGATTGGCTTTGTTTCTGTAATGATCTAGATCAAAAATACCACTGAAATCTTTTTCAACTAAAGAAAAAAAAGAGTTTTTAATGACATAAAAGTTTTGATAGAACTGTTGCCATTTTCGTTCCTTCTATAAAAAGAGCTAAAGCAAACTTTTTAAATTTCTGCACAGAAATTTAAATACATGACAAAAGCACATTTTCAATGGCATTTTGCCTTCTTGTCATGTAAAAAAGATTATTTATATATGTGTATATATTTATACATTATTATATATTCCCAAAGCTGCTTTCACAAAGAAATGCAGAAGAAGCTTTCAGAAACATTGCAGCTGATTTTTCTTTTTCAAAGCTGCAGTAAGATAGTGCTCATGGGGACAGCTGATGTTGATCCTTCTCTTTCATGGTACCCACCAGGACAGGTGGATAGTTGCAAAATTAGTATTAGCCTATGAGCTCCCTGTGGAACGTGTCCTGTCACTTAGTGCTGAAGTTTCCCAGGAATTCAGGTATTCTGACATGCACTGGTAGTGAAAAGAAGAGGTAAATTAAGAAGAAGTCTTTCAGGAAGACCTAAATCCACAAGACAGTTCAAGAGGACTGGGAGGGGACAGTACCCAGCAATGGTGCTTACAACATCTGCAACTTGTCTGGTGGTGGCATTGGAGCAAAAGTAAGGAATTAGCATGAACTGGCCTGTCTGGCACCTCTTTCCTCTGTTGAACATCCCCATCTCTGTTCTTCTTCCTTCCCTCCCTCTGTCCCTGCATCTTCTTCAGAGCATTTCAGAGAATCACAGAATCACAGAATAACCAGGTTGGAAGAGACCCACTGGATCGTCGAGTCCAACCATTCCCACCAATCCCTAAATCATGCCCCTAAGTACCTCATCCACCCTCACCTTAAATACCTCCAGGGACGGTGAATCAACCACCTCTCTGGGCAGACCGTTCCAATGCCTAACCACCCTTTCCGTGAAGAATTTTTTCCTTATCTCAAGCCTAAATCTCCCCTGGCAGAGCTTGAGGCCATTCCCTCTCATCCTGTCCCCTGTCACTTGGGAGAAGAGGCCAGCTCCCTCCTCTACACAACCTCCTTTCAGGTAGTTGTAGAGAGTAATAAGGTCTCCCCTCAGCCTCCTCTTCTCCAGGCTAAACACCCCCAGCTCTCTCAGCCGTTCCTCACAAGGCCTGTTCTCCAGCTTCTTCACCAGCTTCGTTGCTCTTCTCTGGACTCGCTCCAGAGCCTCAACATCCTTCTTGTGGTGAGGGGCCCAGAACTGAACACAGGATTCGAGGTGCGGTCTCACCAGTGCTGAGTACAGAGGGAGAATAACCTCCCTGGACCTGCTGGTCACGCTGTTTCCGATACAAGCCAAGATGTCATTGTCCTTCTTGGCCACCTGGGCACACTGCTGGCTCATGTTTAGTTGGCTATCGACCAACACTCTCAGGTCCTTCTCCTCCTGGCAGCTTTCCAGCCAGGTTTCTCCTAGTCTGTAGCTCTGCTTAGGGTTGTTGTGCCCCAAGTGCAGGACCTGTCATTTGGCCTTGTTAAACCTCATGCCGTTGGTCTCAGCCCAGCAGTCCAGCCTGTTTAGGTCCTTTTGCAGAGCCTCCCGACCCTCCAGCAGGCTCCTCCATACAGCTTTGCCTTTCCAGCTACAGAGATCAGACTAGTGGCCAAATCCCCATAATCATAACTTGGGAACTGCAATGTCCTTTTCTGTACTCTCTACAAACTTCTCTCTTGATTAGGTACTCTTAGTGCTGCTGCAAACTGTGATTTCCTTGGCCCTTCACTTTAAGATGGAGCTCTTTCCACCTCTCTTCATGGGCTCCATCTTCTCCACTGCTTTGAAGTTTTGCAGTTTTCTGATAAGACTATGTTTTTTCTTGGTTTTATCTGCTACTTTTCTAATTGACCAATCTTGTTTGCTGCTGAGTTACATCTTCAGCTGAGTGCTTTTGGAGGATTTTTGGAATGACTTCCTTGCATTAAAAGGAATTTTGAGTTGTTATCTGCATAGCTACAGTATCCTTCTCCTCCAAATTCCATCTTTCCTGACTGCCCACAAACGTTACAGCCTCACAAATTTTAAGCCCATGGGCAACCAGCAGATTATGTCATCTGACTTCCCATTAATATCTCAGGGTATTTGATTTCACCTGTTTAATGCACTCCTCTAGTGATCCAGTAGCATATTTACACACTGCAGTCAAGACCCTGCTCATGCTCCTTTCTGATAACCTAAATGGGTCCACCTTTCTAGGACTTGGGGACAAATGTCTTCCTTGCTCCATCTCGCTGTTCTCCTGGTTTTGCAGCCAAAGATTGCATTAGCAGTCTTATAGCTGTGCTGTCTTTTGGAGTAAAGGATGTAATTCAGCTTACACTCGAGCAGCTTCTTCACTATGAATCTGACAACGTTGCCAGAATTAGTGCTTCACAGCATATAGATTCTGCATGTTTCATATAAGTTTAGCCTGCATTCTGCATTCCAAGATTTTGCAGCTATCTGTGCCAAAAATCACTTTTTTAGAGTAGACCCAGGTTAGCAAGCAAACCAGATTGCTTTGATGACCAATTGGTACTTTAACGCTTTTCACATGATATAAATATTGCTTGGTTGTTTTGTGATATTTTAGTAATTCATTTGATAATTTAATTTATTAGCTGGGTGGTATAGAAATTTTTCAAGTATGTGTGATACAGGTACTTCTTCCTTCTCCTCCTGATACCACAACGAAACTGCTTATTGGACATTTATGTCCATTCTAGACCATTATTACCCATCTTCTAACCACCTAACTGGCCTATCTCAGTTCTTGCTTTTTTCTTCTTCCTGGCAGTTATTCTTTAAAACCTCTTCATACTGTTCCTAGGGATGGATTTTTGTCTGGTGTTTTTATATACATTTATAATTTTTCTGTACCTCATTAACTTTTCATTTATATTGATTGCTAGCTACTTTCCTTTTTTCTCTCCATTTATTATATAATGCTATTTTATTTCCAGTTCCTGCCCTTCTTCCATTGATGAAGTAGGGTGGCCTTTTGCCAAAGTCCTCAGCATGACAGCACTCAGCCTGCTAAGATGCTGAGACTATTAGCCGCCATTCTGACCAATAGTCTCTTCTCGTTTCTTGCTTTCTCCTTCTCCTCCTAGTCAGTCTGTCTCCAGCCACTGTCTCTCTTATTTCCTACTTAGACAAAAAGCTCTTTAGTCAGAGATTTCTGTCTTTGCAGAGTATCTACCAAGGCGTGATCCATTGCAGGAACCCAATAACACTAAGCTGGTGCATGTTCACTGGGGGAAGAGCTGTAACTACTTCAGAAGGTACCATCCTCCAGCTGCAAAGCACAAAGTGACCAAAAGACCAAGCCTGGGCCATTTCAGCACAGCAGCAAGCAGACTAGCTGAAACCCCTGTTAAAGAGCTTTCAGTAACCCTGCTTCACCTTGCATTGGAATGGGCTAGGGCTGCTCACCCAGTCTGCTGACTTTCATCAGTCAGGGCAGGTTGGTGAAGAACATTTTTATATGGGCAATAGTTTCACAAAACTTCTGCAAACATAGTGTGAGTGAATGATGGGCTGTAGATAATATTGCTCCCTTTGGCCCAGATTTTATTTGATGGCTTTTCCCATGGATGAAATGGGAAAAATGAGGGTAAAAATGCCTCTATGCTCCAGTTGCATTATAAGCCACCAGAATGATGACAATACCTGTTTCGCTTTCTCTAAATAACACATCTCCACATGTCACTATCAGTGGCTTTGACTAATGGAATTATTAAATGTTCAAAAGTTTTACTTGTGTTTGTCAAAACAGATCAAAGTTATGCTCTTATTAGCCTCCATGCAAGCAGTGTGGTTCTGATAATGCATCAGTTACTACTTATCATTCAATTGATATGAAGGGAACAAAAAAAGAAAAATGTTTGTGTGTGTGTGTAATGCCATTTTCCAATTAGTTTGCTTGCGGTTTTAGCATCAAATTGGATAAGTGAAAGATGGTGGATAGGACCCATCTGCCAGGAAATTGCTAGCATGTGGCCATCTGTTGCCATCCTGCATTTGATCAGTGGTAGGGAGTGTGTGTTGATTAATTCATTCAAGTTCCTCTGAAGTACACAGTCTGTCTAAGAACATACATCCAAATAAATAAAAACTCAATCAGTGAAAAGCACTTTGTGCAAATATTGTCAGTGTTGAGTAGAACAAACATGAAGGACTCTTCTTGTTCTTCCTCCACTGCCTGCACCAGCATAGCTAGGGTCCTATCTGAAAGAAAACCAACTCACATGCCCAGGAGGAGCTCTTCCTACACATACTGCAGATCTTGCTGAGGCCGAATGTCTAGATGCCATGGAGAGAACAGATCCAACTCTTGGCAGTTTTAAGTTCAGTAATGACAAGGAACACTCCCCAAAACCCAGTCCAACAGCTCATTCAAGGCAATGCTCATGCTTTTCTCCTCTGTTCTTCAGGAGACTGCAGACTCAAGTCTGCTCATAGGGCACCTGCTGAGTAGAAGTAAATCTACTCTCAGGTCTCAGGATGCTCTCAGATCTTATCAGAGGCACAGCAGAAGCCAGCCAGGAAAAGTAGTGCCAATTTGGAGTCACTATAGTCATATGCACGGGGAGCTGAGACTGAATGTTTATGTGCTGCCCTGGCAGAGGAAAAGAATCTGCACTTGCTAAATTTTCTATCTGTTGGTAAATACATTTTTGGCTCCTTTTGAAATGGAAAAGGATAAAATGTTCCAGATGACCAAAGTACATTTCTCTCTCTAGCGTACGACAGGTACCTTTTATTAATTTTCAGGTTACTTACAATTTTCAAAAACTGATATACTGTTTCCCTTCCAGTCCTAATCCTCAACATCTTCTCCTCTGTTTCAGCCCCAACCTCATCTCCCAGAAACCTGTCCCGTTCACACAGATCTTTCCATGTCTAGCAGAAGTGGAAAGTCAGATCATTCTACTACCAGTCCACAAACCTTCTAGGAAGTCACATAGTTTTGAGTTGCAACAAAGTGGATGGAGGTGAACTTCAAGATGTCATCAAGTTGTCAGACGCAGGCAGAAGGCTGGCAGTGGAATGGGAGCTCCACAGCTCACAGGCTTACTAGAATTTGTAGCAACTATTCTGAACTGCTTGTGCTTCAGTCATCATACCAAATGTTCTACAATGTTCCTATATTCTCCAATATTTTATTGCTGCACAACATCCACTTGCAGGGTTGCAAGGGTCTGACTTCTAAATCCTTTGAGAGAGCAGCTAGAGGATTTAATATATGGCAGTATTTACTCTCTAAAGTGCAGAGAATAAATATTTCTACTTGCCATAGAACTATTCTAAATCATCTTTTCATTTTGTGGGTGTATGGGTTGCACATCACAGCTTGCTTCTCTAGACTCATCACTGCTTTCATAGCCTTGACGAGTCTTATGATTGTTTTAATACATCAGATCCTTGGGTAAACCCAGTGGTACTTATCTCAAGCTTTCATTAGGGATGTTACAACCAAAAACAGCAGGCATGCTCAGAAAACATGATGATCAACTGTATCCCTTACTGCACTGATAAATACTCGTTTTTCATTTTCTCAAAAGATGTTTGAAATGTGGGGGGTTTTTTTACAGCATTTTACTCTAAAGGAAAGTTCTCTGCCTTTGCCCTTCCTTTTGTCATGCTTAAACTTAGGGGAGTAACAGGACTGAGCAGCAGCAAGAGCTGGGTTAAGAATGCCATCCTTTACAAAGCAAAATCACAGATTAAGTTGTTTCCAGGGAAAACTATTTACTATTCAGCCTTCAAATAAAAAAAAGAGAATTAATAGTATCCCTTAGCAACCCTGACAAAATCCTTGATTTATAGCAGGAAATAAACAGTTAATTTTTATTAGACACAACCACATAAGTCCTCAAATGAAAAGTAATTCAAAGCTGATAAGGTCCAGAATGGTGTATTTGAACTGTCCTTGCAGCTTTGTGGTTCTATTTAGCCATCTTTGCAAAATGAGCTTTGTCAAAACTTGCACAACATGACACCATCTTTGAAGAAAGAGTGAAATTCACCTGAGGTGAGAGCAGACCCCCGCAGAATGCTGGCTCTTGGGAATCAGATGGACCCTTCCACTCCCTCCTCCTTTTCCCAGGCACTTGCAGGAATTATTTTGCTGCAGAGGTGAGCAAAGCCAGAGTCTGAGCAATTTATGAGTGGGACTGCACATACCTGAAGAGACAGGGACTTTGGGCTCCCATCCACTCCTTGATTGCTGTGTCATGTTCTTGTTCTAGATCTCGAGAATATTTGGAAGTCCAGGGACCAAACCCACTGCTTCCTCCCAAAGCAGCTCACTTTTGAGTATGGAGGGAATGAATGAAAATTCATGCATGGAATATCACCAGATCTCTGATCTTTTCTCCTGCAAACCAATTTATGTTCCTGGAATATTCCAACCTGACATAATTAACAGTAGAAAGAAATGACAGGAATAGAAAATTACTATCCTTATATATTTGATTTTGCTTTCTCTAACATTCAGGTAGATATTTCAAAGTTGGGTAATTGGTACTGCTAGTGGAGTAGCCCTGTAAATGTATTTTGATTATCTGTGACCACTGTGAAATTGTTTTATAAAAGCACCTGCAATACAACATGTAGGGTGGACAGAATGCAGTTAGTTAATTGGAGTTTATTTTGATATTAAATGGGAAATGCTTGTGAGGGGAATCTTGGAGAAAAACCTCAAGGTTTAATTTTTTTTCTGCATTTTTGCACACACACAATACACAGAAATAGCTGGCACAGATGTCTTTCATATCTTCAGGGTTCCAGTGCTCTTCCCAGGCTCTTCCCATTTTTGCAAGCCTTAGCTGGTGGTCTGCAGTCTTCCAAATCCTCCAAACAGAAAGGTCTCAAACTAGCATTGCAGGCAGATGAAGAAATGTCCTATTACCCTCTGAATACCCAAGAGGAGGGCTTTGCACAGCTAAGCCAGAAGTTGGTTTAGAGGCATAACTAAACTCAGAGAAATGGTTTCCTCATGCATGTGGCAGTTACCATGACACTGTTCTTTAACAAAATATAGATATAAGTAAAAGCAAATGTAGATTAAAAAAAAAGTAATATACGCAAAATAGATAACATCTTTGCAGACTTTTTAAAACCAGAAATGGTGTGAGTTTGAACAGCTCTAGTCATTGTTCTCACCCTGCTCACATCCAGCCAACAAGCTGCCAGACCAAGTAGCTCTACATAGCCTTGATGTGTCTGGAGATACTGTTTTTCATATTAACCCTGTACTCAATTAACATGGAAAATCATCATGAGTAACAAAACACTTTCCATACCAATGACCCAAAGCAGCTTTATGAGTGTTTAGTCAGGCACCAGCCTCACATCTATAATACAGGGCTGTTTACTTCCAGTGCTGACTTATACTGTTCCCCGAATGCCTGTTTATTACAGGATGTGAGAATGATGTGACATAGAGACATCTGTGTTAACCTCACTGTGTTCCCTGTCTGAGTCCTGCCCTAATTAAATTTGGGAGCCTGGTTAATTTCTCCATGGACCAGTTTGCAGCACAGACAGCAAATCGTCTGCTGAGATAATGAAACTGTTATAATCTGTAGGATATGTTTTCCAGGATGGCAGAGTTTATACTCAGGGTTACAAACAAAAACAGGAAAAGATTGATTTTTTACCACTTTTCAGTTTAGATGGTAACCACTATGTTTGCAGCTCCCTGGGAATTTCCCACCACCACTGACAACACGGTGAATCACTGTTCTCTGCTACATTGCCGATGCTCAAACATGTTGATGTTCACGGTAATTTGTAACATGCTGTACTGTGAAGTCCTTTAGAATTCAACATGATATATTTGTTATCAGTAGCAACTGTTTTTGTTTTTCTCAGTGAGCAGAATGAGAAGCCAGCAATCCCGCTGTGCTGACATGGAGATGGAAAATAGTATATCTCAGCCTCCATCCTCACAGCCCAGTCTGCAGAGTGGGCTAGCATTGCTCTCAGCATTCATTTGATGTTCACTGGGAGGTGCTAAGGGATGTATTATCTTTATTTATTGAGGCTCCCATTACTCCTTAACAAGGTCACCATAATCACATTGCAATCAGGCTGCCCTTTCCCTTCCCAGTCCTCTAATTAGTGTTTGCCCTTGTAACTGGAAGATTAACCACATGACCTATTATTAACCTCTCTTCACCTATTATGGTCTCTTTGGTGTTTCTTTTTAATCCAGATACTATGGAAACAGGGGCTGTTTTAATTATATTGTATTAATATGGGAGAGATTCTCAAACATGTGGGAAATGTGCTGATTATAGATTTAATGATAACGATGAGTATCAGAAAGTGTAAATGTTGTATAATTAGAGAGTAACTCCAGTGCAACAACACAGGGTTCTCACCTGATACTCTTTAGAAATCAAAGTGGCTCCACAGTACAAATTGGTGTACATTGGTAGACAAGTTTTTTGTTCCGTAGAGTCCCATTTCAGGACAGTCTAGTGCTGACATGCTGACAATCAAATGCCAGATTTGAGACCCTCATATCCTCAGTCCTGGGCGCTTTTCAGGCCTCAGTGGGTGGGTGGGTGTGCATCCCTCCATTGGGAGGTCTCTGCACACTGCCCAGTGCTTGTTCAGCATCTCCACAAAGGCCTGGAGTTGCCCACAGGCGCCTGGTCTGGCCAAGGGCTAGACACAAGAGTGACAAAACATAAGAGGAAGGATACTGCAAATTGCAATTACATTACAAAAACAACCCAGCAACTGCATTACAATTATCACAATTATTACAGTCATTACAATCTATTAATGTCTCTGAATCAAGTCACCAAATCACAACCTCCTGAGATTACTTATCCTGTGAACCTAATTGAACAAACTCTGAATAACCATTGCAAGAGAAAGCACTAGTGACCGACACACTTCATCATTATTTTGAGACTAAGGACTGTGAGTCAGCAGGCCTTTCGTACAGCTGTGAGTAGTTCCTTCATTTCAAACTTAAATGAGAAGTGACTCTATAAGTATTTTTGAGGCTACAGTCCACCTGAAAAAATACTCAATGTTTACTCACAGGTAAAACAAGCATAATGAACTGTATAAATGGTACTTTGAATTATTCATTCAGTTTGGATGGTTCAGTGGCAAGGTACTCTCATACCTTTCTGCAGGCTACTGAAATGCCAGTTACCTTCTCCAATGTTAGGGTCATGCCCTGCATCACTGCAGGGAAGTGTACAGGCATGGATATATACCTCCTGGTCCCTGTATCATGTTCATCAGATCCCCCAATGCCTGATCATCAGGGCAGAAAAATGTTCCTCCTCAGAAATACTCCATATTCTCAGTTCTACTGAAATGGTTAGGAAAGAAGTATGTGGATATGGAGTGGATATGGAGTCCCTGATAGATGTTGGTGAGTAGAGAAGAAAGCTGGTAGCAGCACTTAATAGCTTATGATTGGATTCTCTTTATTGATACATAGTATTGAACAAAGTATTTCCTTCTCTTACCTTTTCAGCCATTTGATGTTGCATTTCACCTCATCACTCATGGTGCCACAATTATACAGCACACAGGACCTGTATGTCTATGTGTTTGTATGTGTATGTCAAGCACAAAACTATGTCTGAATTAGCTGAGAGGTTTTCCTTGCTGGAGAGGATGTCCTGATTGCATCTGTGCCTGCTGCCACCAAGGCCCCACTTGCATCGCAGTTTGGATGCAGACTGTGAGAAACCTGGGAGATAACACACCTGACTGCTACTCTGCACTAGCCCTTGAAATCAAAAAAAGGTGTACAAGTTTGCCTTGTAAAATTAACCAGGTATGGCAGAGCTATTGGAGCTTCTTTCTGTGCCTCTAATTCAGCAGCAGATGAAGTGACTCACGCACATGTTAGGTCCGACTCATCTGGTTTGCATTTACCCTGCATCTATTTGCTGATCTGTCCTAAGTCAGTCCAGGACTCGATTCAAATCCTACCCCACTCAGGGTGAATCTTTCCTTTTGGACTGGGGCCCGAGAGCACAGATGTTCAGGATCATCCTCCATGAACTCCTCGTGAGCCGCAGAGGATTAGAGGGCAAATTCTCTCTCCACGTGACAGGATTGTTCACTGAAATCATGGCCCCAGTGCAACCAGTGGATGTGGAATACACAGAGGTGTTACGGAACTGACCAGGGCATACGCATGTCTCTCTGCCACAGAGGGTGACCTCAGATCTCTAGAGTCATTGGCACACAAGGGCTTCCAGAGCAGCTGTAGGTTTTGGGCTTCGGCACACAGGATAGAATTATGGGAGTAGCTGCAGCAAATGTGTGAATAGAGGCTCAATTTGGGGATGTCATGACCCCCCCAAAACCAAAATAAAAAATGGCAGTGATCAGCTTGGTAGAATGCCATCTTTTCACTTCTGTCAGCACAAAAAATAACAAATTTAAGGAGTATTTTAATATAACAAATAGCTTCATAGCAAGTAAAAAACCCTAAATGACTTTTCATTTGTTGTCAAAATAATCCCTATAAACTGATCTCATAAATTCTGGACTCTAAAAAATACCTGTAATCCTTTATGCTTTTTATCTCTATTGCAATTTGGTGTAATCACAAAAGAAAAATTTCAAAGCTGTCTAAAACTCACAAACAAGTGAAAAGGAAGACTTCTATGATTTATAGTGTAATCTCTTTGCCTCAGCTTCTTTGGATATAAAATGTTAGTTTAATCACACATCTATCTTCATCAGGAAATAAAGGAAAGATATGTGCAATATAAAGGAAGAATTAAATCCAAGTATCTATTCTGCATGGTCTGGTGACTGGAGGAATATCATCCATGTTTGCAGCTCATTCAGATTCACTTACCATAAGATGCTTCTTAAACTATTTTATTTTCTACTTAATATGGCTGCAGTGACTCTGGACTGTACTAACGAATCCTCATTTTTCACCTGAGGATTTCATCTTTCACAAATGTTTGAATGCTGTCTTTTCCCAGTCTACAAGACCAAAGAAATACTTTCCAAGGGGACCTGACAGGCTTGCTGAGATCAATTTTGTTTTCTGGTGAAGTTCTTATGGTGTCTTCCCAAAAGTCCTGGAGGAAAAGTTGAGAGAATCATCCTGCATTTTAATGTGAATTGAAATGGTGAAGTCAGGTATGTACCATATCCAAATTCATGTGCTTCATGTGCTTCACCTATATTGTTGGAGGAATAAAGTATGTGAGACTTACAAGTCAATACTGATGTGGTTTACCTAGGAATCTTGGTGTGCTTCTCCAGCTTCTCAAGCTTGGTTGAGTAATGACAGAAGACTCAATCAGAAGTTCAGTGGGCACTGAGCTGAGTACAGAAATACCTGCCTAGAGGTAAAGGATCATTAACATTCAGAATCTGTTTGGTAGCGAGAAGACACAACAATCTCAGAGATCAAGAAACCATCGAGGTATAAGCCTTGTGAAGGGCAGACACCTCTCACCCCCAAATGTTTCTTAGGATTTCCATTAATGCTATCTAACGGGCAAGACCTCCTAATTAGGGTCTGAAAAATGACTACTTTCCTATCATCTGCAACAGTATAATTTTCCATACTTCACACATATAGGAGGACAGTAGATGACATGTGGACCATGTGGGAGAGAGGGCGAAGTCTTCTATTTTGCAGTATGATGGCAGCAAGTACTAGAGCTCTGATGGTATTAGGACATTGTAATTTTTGCAGGCTTATGGCTGAGGCTGTGGGCAATTAGAAAACTTCTTAAGGTCCTACAGGAATATATTGTATTCAGGTGGAAAGATGCACTGGGCTGTAACTTTCCACATCCCAGCCTGGACAGTTGAGAGGCTGCCAGGATAAGACGCTGTGTCTCCCTGTAAAATTCATGGGTTCAGTACCCACCATGCTAAATGAAGGCAAAACGATGCCAAAAAATTGGTCCAAAAAGGAGTTTATTTGTACAGACATCCATAAAAATAAGATTGGCATTGGCTTGCTAAATCTGTATTAAGGAAAAAGAAGAAAGAGAGAAAGGGGAGAAAAGGAGAGAGAGAGAAAAAAGTGCAAGGTCACCATCTGGGCTCAGATACCCTCCTTCTCTCTCCCAGGATGGCAGGCACTCTGCTGCAAATGGCTGCTCTTGCAGAGAATTATTTATGGGTTTTTTGGTGGGCCTGTGCAGTGCTTCTTCTAGGAAAGTTCTGGAATTGAGTTTGGAGGGACTTAGAGTGACTCTGGGGCCTGAAGTGAGTCCAAGGTGTAGTTCTTCCCCTGCTCTCCCTACCAGCAAGACTGCAGCGTGACCTCTCTGGGCATGTGCAAGTGCACCTGGGCTGCTTGTGAGACTGAGGTAAGGTTGAAAGATGCTGCCTGTGCTGCAGTTGAAAACAAGTAGTTTAAGGTAGGAAAACAAGTGGTTTAAGGCAGCCAAAAGCAATCCGTCTCTTACACTCTGCCACAATGTAAAGAAAGGGAATGGAGTATTTATGGCAAGATTCCTCATGAAATATTGAACAAAGCAATCTTAAAGTTATTTCTCTGTGTCATCGGACATACTATAGTCATAGCCCTCAGTCTCTTTGAAGTTAGCAAGTACTAGTTTACAATGATAAAATTTCCTTCAAGCCCATACTTCCTACACTGCTACCTACCTCCGACCTCTCCACCACTGTCCCTTGGCAACCACTTGCACAGGCTCCTGCTGAGCTTGTTCTTGCCCTTTGCTCATCACCACCGCTGGGATTCCCTGTGGATTTCACAGCATTAAACATCTCTCTCACAGCCTCTACTAACAAACTATGTCCTCTCGTCAGTACTGACAGGAGGCCACTTACATTGGTCTTGGAGCATCAGAGATACCAATCTAAGAGTGTTACTGCTGTTTGCCATGCTCTGAGGTGATTTTCTAAAGTTGTTCTAATTATTCATAAGCCGCGTGCTCACATCTTTTGCATGCAGCAGTTTATTTCTTCTGCTTAATGAGAGCTGATGCTTTACATGGAGAAAGGCCTTTTTTTGTGAACCATGTAGAGCATTCAAGACACAATTTGCCTGTGAGAAATCCTGGAGTTAATGTGACCTGACAACATAAAGTTTGGTTCTTCATGCCTAGATCCTAAAGATTTGCCAACATGAAAGCTACAATTTATGACTAGTGTTGCTACAATCCACTTTTCGGAAGAAAAAAAAATAATTTGTTGATTTACACAGAAAACTCTAATTTATGTATCACCAAAGTAAGATCTTCCTGAGCTAGACAAACTCACAAGCCCAGACCTATGGCACTATTTCAATAACAAAGAAGGGAGTGACATGAGCAGGCTGTAATTTCCCCACAGAAGTTGTGTAGGAGTTCAGCTGCGTGCGTGCATGTGTGTGTGAGTGAAGAAAGAGAAAGGGATAGGCAGAGAGAGGAAGAAACTTGCTGCATTATGCATTAATTTGAATGTATGTAGGCAGAGCACAACCCAGAATTTTCTCTCTTTGGGATCCAGAGTTGGGCCTTAATTTTATATTGAAGTACTTATGTGAAAGTGCTGTAAATTCATTCCCAGAGTGTGTAACTGCCCACTGCTTCAATTATGGTCAAATTAAAAACACAGCATTTACTTGCATAGTTTAGTCCACTTATGGCTCTGAATGGCTTAGGATAATAGGAGCTTGTATTATAATCATTCACCCCCAAACTCCTTTTTTTTTTTTGGAACACTCCTTTCCACTGATACCAGAAAACTTTCAGCCCAGGAAAAACAAATGAACAAACCGACAAACCATCTTCCACTCCTCAACAATTTAGAAGACACATTTGGTTTACTTGATACCAAGGAAGAAAAGAAACCTTATGAGGGCATTAATGTCCTTAACATCTCAAGTCTGGCTCTTTTCCCACAGGGGACAGGGTGGTTTACGCTCGGTCACCACCTTCTCCTGACGATGGAGCTATTCCTGAGACGTGCTGAGCACCACATGGCAGTCTGGCAGAGAGGAGGTCTGCTGAGACACTCTATGCTCACTTATTCTGGTTGTCAAAACCTGGTGCAGTGAGAGGAAATCCACAGAGGAATGAGATCCACTTTTGGTAGGTAACATTGACTCACACTGACTTCTGACAGGACTGAGTTCAGCATGCAGCCCAATGGGTTCCTAAAACCCCAGCAGTGGGAGGGTTTGCAGGAGTGCTCACATGCTCCTTCAGGTGCTAGAGAGGTTTCCAGAGCTGTCAGGTTTTAGAGGGATCTCCCTCTGAAGAAGGGTGCTTTGAAATACTGTGAATTAGACATCTTTCATTGAAAAGCCAATGTGTTGCTTCTGAAACTGAGCACTGGGGCTGGGGTACTGCTGTTGCTAGATGAGTCCCCTGCTCTGGCAGAGGAGCTCAGGCTCTCATGTACCCCACAAGCAGCATCTCATGCTCCAGCTCCCCTCTGATGCTCCAACATGTTAAACACTCCCAAACCCTACTGCCAAACCCTATTTAATTGTACAAGGGACTTGACTTTTATGAAAATTGTCATGATTATATCCACAAGCTCTAAACTAAAAAAAACCAAAACAAACCACTCCATCCAAAGCTTTCAGCCTGACAGCTTCCCCTGAAAGGGCAGATCCTCCATGTGGTGTGTATCTAACAACCCAGTTGAATCTTCATGTACCTCTGTCACCTCTTCTCAGGCTCACAAGACACAGAGCCTAGTACTTTTCTGGCTATCATTTTGCCTATGCCCATCTTCAACGCTACCTCTAGCACAGGGCCATGCTGTTTATTTCCTTGATTCTGCTGCATGCTCAAAACCATTTTCTCCTTTCTTTCCTGCTGTTTCTCAACTGAGAGCACCGGCTTCATGAAGAGTACTTAGATGTACACTTAAAGTAGCCAATACATAGTATCCTGAAAGAAGATGGTTTTCTGGATCAAGGTCCCCTTCATCAACACTGTTCTTAAATAGCCCAGACTTTTTTAAGAAATCGGACTCATTCTACTAATTGAACATTCTACTTCCTAAATGTTTCTCCAGGACACATTAAGACAGCTTAGTGTCTTGCACTTTGAAGCTGACACCTTGGATGAAATGAGCAATACATGTTCCTGCACTGCCCTCCTGCTCATTGCTTCTTCCACCCTAGGGTTAGTCCCTTCTTAGTGAGGGTGAGAGCCCAACCTGCCCCATGCCCATCAATCTTCTCCCTCTTCTCCCAAGTGACAGGGGACAGGATGAGAGGGAATGGCCTCAAGCTCCACCAGGGGAGGTTCAGGCTGAACACTAGGAAAAAATTTTTCACGGGAAGGGTCATTGGGCACTGGAACAGGCTGCCCAGGGAGGTGGTTGTTTCACCTTCCCCGGAGGTGTTTAAGGGACGGGTGGACGAGGCACTGAGGGGCATGGTTTAGTGATTGATAGGAATGGTTGGACTCGATGATCCATTGGGTCCTTTCCAACCTGGTGATTCTATGATTCAATGATTCTAATCTTCTGCCAAATGGCATGAAAAGGCAGCAAAGATATACATATACAGACACATATACATCTCTCTACTGTTCAGGAGGATTCATTCAGCCGCACCTCCATGAAAATCTGTTACAGTTTAGCAGCTCCATTCCTCCTGTTTTTGGAGAGGGGAAAACAAAATGGATCCAGAGAGGAGGTGTTTCCTTATTCTTCAGAAGCATATGCTTTCTGTCACTAACCTACATTACACACATCAAGAAGCCTTGGCCACTTAGCTGACTTTTTATTCTGGCTCATCCACTTCTGAGCCATCCACAAACACTTTTGCCTACATACATGCACACTTATTTGTGTAGGACTAAATACATAGGAAAGAGTTAAGCCCCACAGCATCCTAATACTAGTCTCCTATACAAAGGATGTCATTTATCATGATTACAAAGCGAATCCACAACAGACTGAGACAAGGATTATCTCCAACCTCTTTACAGTTACGCCCTTAGTCCACTTCTTGCAGCTTTTCCTAGGGATACCAAATGTTTCATGATATCAGCAGACAAAAGTCTTCCATGTTACATTTTCTGCCTTTATGATGGTTGGTTGTTTACCTCGTCCTGTCAATATTCTCTATTTTCTTCACAGCCTTTACTTTTTCAATGGTGCCAGATGTTTCTTCACCCTTAAATGTCACCTCAAATCCAAACAAGCAATCAAACCACAGCCTCAATGACTTATAAGTCTCAATTATTTTTCTGAAATCCCTGTGTAAGACAGTGCTAGGAAGGAAGATGGAGTATGTCAGTTTTTTTAAGAACTAGTGTCAAAACAATTCTATCAGCCTATGGCACTAAATACTTTAATTACTGTTCCTTAATTTCAAGAGACAAAACTTCAATTGTAATAACAGAAACATCTATCAGAAAAGGCATCATTGTTTTAGGATTAACAGTTGTCCTGACAAAACTCAGAGTTTGACAGATTTGCTGGACCATATTTCAAAAACATCATCAGGGGGAAATGAGCCTGAGTGAAGAGAGAGAGGAATATTTAGTACCTTTCTTGTTGCTGTAGGGCTGGTATGGAAACTAGGGACTCTTTCTAGCATGATACCCCACACAGTTTATGAGATTATTCAAGATGGATGCCTGTATTAGCCAGTATGACTCTTAAAATATTCTCATAAATTCCTCCTCTAAAGCTACCATTTTAGTCTCTTAAATATTATTACAGGAGCAGGCTGTGCAGATACAGGTCACCTATTTGCCGACTGTCAGAGCTGAATGTTAAAAGCGATGACACAAAAGCAAAACTAATTTTGTACTAGAAGAGTTTCTAACATCTGTGTACATAGAAACAGACATTTTTATCAGCATTGGAATAAGACTGCTTTTATTTTTCCCCAGAGAATCTCTGTACACAGTCCTATATCACTTGGCCACAAAATTAGCTCTGTGCAAAACTATTCTAGGGCTTGAAAGACAGATCCAGCCTCTACTATCCACTGAATTTTCCTTTATTTCTTTTTTTTTTTTATTATTGCTCTTAGTACTGCTTTTTTTACTGCTCTTAGTACAGTGAAATTCAGGCTTGGTTATGCCAGGAGCTGTTGGCCAAACTTCGATAATGCTGCTGCCTGCTACAAGCAAGTCTAGGTGAAGGACTGTACTTCCCATAGCCAGTCACTCAACCTGAAATATGCTAAGGCAGCACATCTATCAGAGAGGTTTAAGCATGTCTCTTCTCTAAGTGAGGCCATAGAGATGTCAAGAGGGACCTTTGGAAAATGAGACACTTTACATGTCTAATGACTTTGGAAGTTCAGTCCATTGTGATCCTCTGTCTCTTAATGTAATTGTATGTGCATTTCTGAGGCCAAATGATTTAATGCCCAACATGAACACTGGTGCGCTTTGGGGGAGCATGTGTCTCCATTGAAACATTCATCTTTCTAAACACATGCCCAGCCAGTGGTGGAAAAATTATAGAACCATAGAATAGTTTGTGCTGGAAGGAACCTCAAAGATCATACAGTTTCAACCCGCTGCCATAGGCAGGGACACCTTCCATGGAATCAGGTTGCTCAGACTCTCATCCAATGTGGCCTTGAACACCTCCAGGGATGAGGCATCCATAACTTCTCTGGACAACCTGTTCTGGTGTTTTACCACCCTCACAGTAAAAAGTTTCTTCCTAAAATCTAATCTAGATCTCCCCTCTTTCAGCTTAAAACAGTTACCCCTCATCCTATCCCTTCTCTCCCTGATAAACAGCTCCTCAGCCTCCCTGTAGCTCCTTTCAGTACTTGAAGGCTGCTATAAGATCACCCCAAAGCCTTCTCTTCTCCAGGCTGAACAACCCTAACCCTCTCAGCCTGTGTTCACTGCAGGGGTGCTCCAGCCCCCAGATCATCTTCGGTCTGATGCATTGCAGCCTCATTCCTCAGTGGTTCAGCCTGCATGGAGGCATCAGACACCACTGGTGTAGATGGTGTAGATGCTGCAGCCCAAGCTCCAGCCTTTGCTCTGAGGTGAGTGCCCACCATCATGCCTTGAGGGGCAGGGAGGGCGAGTGCCCTTGGCCTATGCAAATGGCCACAGAATGTGCCTGGATGCTGAGTTCTGGGCTTCTCAGGACTCCCTCTCAGCCAGTGGAATACCCACTTGCACACCCTGCCCTGCATACTGTTCCCTAGGGCTACCTTTTTGGGGAGGGGGCGTTGGCCACTGCTGCTTCCTGGTGGATCTCCCCAGGTCTTTGCACCCTCCCTGGAATTTCCCTGGTTCAGGAAGCCCCATGGAATGCTGCAATCCTCCACTCCATTGTGGCAAACGCCTGCGCTCATGCTGATCACCGGTGAGAATCATGCCATCTGTGTGTAAAAGTAACCCAGAAATTCCCACTGCAGCCACTCAACTCCATGACCATGGTGACGTCCATGAAGAGAGCAAGATGGATCGCTGGCCTGGGACTGAAAATATAACGGTTCCAGTCTTCTTCGTGTAAATGAAGTTATCATATTGTACCTCACACTGACACTTACAGTGTATGCTATTAATTGTTTGTAAGAATTCCCTATACAACACTGATGGGGATGTTTCAGATTGCTATCAAAACTTTGGAAATTAATATAATTAATTCCAGTGCCAGCCTGAGTGAGGAGCTGAACAATTACTCAATCTTCTTGATAGATTTCCAAGTGAAAAAAAAATTAGTAAGCATCAGTTACAGGCACGTATATGAGATCTAGAGCTTTTAAATTGTTGCAGGAATTTGTAATTAATATGCCTAGGCTGACGGGATGCCGCAAAGGCAGTGCAGGCTAAACTCTCAGCAGTCAGAGAAGGGAACTGGAAGGATGGGATTTTGTAATGAGGACAATTCTAATCACTGTCCTGTCAGAGCAGAAATATGCAATAATTTACACAGTGCTCTAGCACAATATTATTTAATTTCTCAGCCAGTGCTGCAAAGCATGTTACCGGTGATGCTAGGTCTGGAGCACAGTGGTGAAAAGGGCTTTTACCTGCTCTTACCCACCTCCCTTTGGCTTATGGGTGTGGGAACATTTTACAGAGAAGAAGGCCTGGATGCTGTGAGACTGACTGGTACTGAGTAGTTCTAACAGAGCCTTGAAACAGAGAACTGAAAGATAAACAAAGGCCAGCTGAAAGGAATACAAGAGCTAGTTCAGTGGGAATGAGTACCAGCTGAAAGAAAAACAATTAAAAAGAACTATCAACATAGTTAATTTTAGTGTAACTTGGTTTCTTAGCATGTGCAGTAGTTTAGCCACTAATATGTTAGTAATAGCTTTATGGACAGCTACCTTTAACCAATAATACACTGTAGATACCCTCGTGGGCACCCAGTTATGTAACCAACAAGGGTTTATAAAGAAACAGCTAAGCTCAATAAATTGAACACTCGCTGATCTTATTGATCTCTGCGTTTGATTCCATGATGCTCCCGTCAACACATGGGCCCCATTTCAGTTATGCATCCCACATAAACAGTTTTGGACCTTCTCACAAGCAAAGTCCAGTGCTTGTCACAAGCAAAGCTTTAATAATAATTACATAGATACAGGGATGCAGGCCAGCAAGCCACCTCTGACCCATATTTACTATTTAAGAAAGGGAACAGGATGAATGAAGACTCTTGAGTCATGAGGTCCATCCCTATCTCCTCAGCAAGGCATTATCTTCATCTACAGGCAAGTGCAGCTCCCCAGCACTGTGGCTTGAGATCCACTGTGGTGCAGCCCTGGTAAGACATTGCTGTTCTGCACCAGGAAGAAGCAGCAGCAGTACCATGGGAGGCACAAAGAGCCTCCACATCATACTAAGGTGCTGGAGAAGACCCATGTATAGAAACATCCAGAGTCTGAGTGCACTGGGGGGGAAGCAGCCACAGAAACTGCAGACCATTTTCCCCACCGCACCTGAAAAGACACAGAAGTGAGGCATCAATGTTACAGCACACTGCACCATCCTCAGCACTCCTGAATCTCACAGTTCAGACCCGGCTGGAAAGTGTTAATGAGACACTCACAACCTGTACTGGCTCCTCATTTCAACCATTTCAGGAAAGATATCCTTCTGGAAAATAAGCTATCACATAAACAAAAGCTACAGCCTTAACTGAACAGAGACTTGGGGAGCTCCTTTGGTTCCTGTCATGCATGAAGTTAGACAGGGTGTTTGGGAAGATCACTTCAAGCACTGCACTATCTGCAAAGCTCCTGTGTCTCAGACACATGCCTGGACCCCAGGAACTTAATTACTCTCTGTAACTGTTAAAGCTAAGTATGCATTGATCATTTATGACTGTAAAAATCCTTTCCTTGCTGAAAGCTGGAAGCCTTTCCTCTCTTGCAGTTTCGTTAGGATTTAGAAATCAAACAACTAGCTCTGAAAGCAGCTGCTAGAACATACAGATTCATGAGCTTCTCGTTACCCCCTCTTTTTTACATGGGTATAAGGTGTATCTTTTTTCTATGAGTGACAAGTTCTTTGGTCTCTACAGGCTACTGTTCAACACAAGCCCTCACACAGCCACTGCCTCTCCTGTCACACTGACAGATCATGATCAGCTTCCCATGCATGGGCAACAACCTTGAGAGATTGTAACCTTGGTTGTACTATCACGGAACTATAAGTGTGAAACAATAGTAGACCTGTAGCAGAGTACAAGCTTCCCTGCTCTGGGCTCTGTCACACACCTGACAGATGATATGACAGATTCTGACTGAACCCAATGGGAAGAGGTGTTTTCTTCCAGTGCCTGCAATGATCAATGAGGAAAGTGCCCATGGTTCCTGCTGCAGAAAGCAGAGCAGGCACTGGTGAATTGGTTTGCCAGGAACCATTGGCTTCTACACAAGCTCATTCAAGGTCATTCATCACTGCAGCAGATACCAACTGCTCTCAGCAGCATAGTAAAGAAATTAAAAGTAGGTAAAAAGACCTTTTTGTTTAGCTTAAGGAGAAGCAATAGATCAAAATGTTTTAGCATATTGCTGCAGCTCAGACACACAAGTGTGCTCCTGCAGTTTAACACATGGCGGAGTTGTCACCTGAGCTGTGGTGACTCTGTCGGTGGACAGTTGCCAAGAGACAAGCACGGTCCCAAAGTTAATTATTCTGAGTGGTTTGTAGTAGCTTGTTGCTGTACCCCAGTATCAAGTTCTTGGCTGAGTTTGAAAGCGGACTGAGGAGAGCAGCCACCCTGGCCATGCAGCAGTGTGACATGGCTGGATGCGATGGCACAGGGCTTTGCTTTACCTGTTTCCATCAGCAGCTTCACCTTAGAGAGGTGGAGCTGTTAGCCAGGGCATTCTCCTAGTGGATTTTAGTTTTTTTATGTTCACTACAGTAAATACATCCTTTTCTGGTTTGTCAATACTAAAATACCTATTCAGTCTTGAGACATTGCTGAGGGTGCTTATATACTGAATGGAGCCCCGACATGCTCACTGCTGCACAGGGAAATGTAGGAGCAAGAAGCAGTTCCTGCCTAATGTGACTGATTCCTACCCTCTGCCATCCAAATGCTGCTTAACTTATTCCCCTCATAAGGAAACCAAGCTTTATGTCAGGTGAACAACTGCAGAGTTGAAGGTAAGCTCAGAAAAACAGCTAGAGACAAACCGAATTTGCCAACTGTTTTCTCCACCAAGACGAACTTGCATGCTGGTGTCACCTTGGCAGGTGTCACCACTCTCTGGAAAGAGAATACTGCAGACACCGACAACTACAGCAAAAGGAGCCCTTGCTAGCTTTGCACCAACCTTCTCCAGCTCTTTCTCATACAAGGAGTGAGCAAGCCAGCTTCTCTTTCAAATTCATAAGTTGTTTTTGTTTGTTTGTTTGTTTGTTTGTTTGTTTGTTTGTTTGTTTTTAATTAAAAGTATTCAAGGGTGACTGGAGCCACTGGGAAAGAAAGAGCAGGCTGCAGAGCTGCTTCACTGTGGTGGTGCTCTGTGTTCAAACAGCAGCCTCAGACACGCACTAAGTGCAGACCATTCCTGGCAGAGTGAACAGAAGTAGGGGTTTTTTCCATGTTGTAACAGGGATGCAAATAAAAATGTCCTTCTTCACATTTAACTGTGCTGTAACTGATCTTCAGGCTGAACTCCTTCTGTTCGAAAGCTTAAAGCTTTGCTAGCAAAAATGTTATCAAATTTACCTCACCTGGTACATCACATAATCATAGAATCATAGAATCACCAGGTTGGAAGAGACCCACCGGATCATCGAGTCCAACCATTCCCACCAATCTCTAAACCATGCCCCTCAGTTTTCAAACACATATCAACTGGAACTCTTGCGGAGTGGGAACAGGAGAGGATCTCTGACTGCTGGTGACACATCTGAGCTATCGCCAACCCTCTGCTTCAACCATGCACAGCTGAGCATGGGATCATGGCTGACGTGTTTCCTCACTTTTCTGGGCAGCTCATGCCTGTGCTCCCTCCTGCCTGGACCCACTGCCAACTGGGTTTGGGTGCACTCACCTGAGCCGAGCTTGGCTGTGTTCACTTGAGTGGCAGCCACAGCAGTAATCTCCTTGCAGACCTCTCCTTTCTTAGCTGAGTGTCAGCCTGCTAAATTACCAAAATAAATAGTATTTATACATAACACAAACAACTATAAGGAAAACAGGCTGTCTGGTGAATGTAGGCTTTGGAGTTCATCGGCGAGTTGAGCCATGACTCCGAGAGCACGCACAGACCTTGCAAAATTACATATCCTGTAAGCACATCAAAGTGGCCAGAGAACGGAAAAACAGCTGTGCATGTTTTTCTCCCTTCTCCTCGCACTTTGGGACTGAGCCTATAAAATAATAATGTGCCTTTCTAGTATTATCATTTGTCTTTGATTTTCTGTGGAGAATTGCATAACAGCAATAGTCCTATTAGTATTCAGCATTCAGTTTTTTTGCTTTGTGCTTTCTCCCTTATTCCTTTTGCTTTATAAGAGAATTAATTTTGCATTTGCTAGATGCCTGACAGCCCAGGAGACCTGGCCGTCCTCTGTTTAGCCATTAAATAGGAAAACATCGGAGTGGCCTATGTGACAGTCCCTTTGCAATATGCCAGCTCTGTCCATACATTAGGAAACAGACAAATTCAGATCACACGAGGCCAGTGATGCTGATGGCAACCTAATGGAGCAAGAGGGACTGAAAGCTGTCACTGCCAGGGGGCAATTAGTTACCAGATAGTCACATTTGCAAGTCCTAGACTGGGAATAGGTTGAAAAGTGCCGTGTGCAAGGACTGCTTTTCAAGCAGTCAGTTGGCTCAGAGCCTTGCATGAAGGAACTATACTGGAGCTGCAACATATCCCTGCTATTAAAGTAAATGACATTTCCTCACCTGCATTTCCAAGCATCTCCCTCCTATTCCCTGCAAGCAAAAAATCCCAGAGCCTGGTAGGTGCCTGTCAAGATGGGAAGCAGAGCCAGCATGGTGCCTGCAGTGCACGGTGCTTGCAGTGCAAGGTGCCTGCAGTGCAAGGTGCCTGCATTGTACGGTTGCTGCAGTGCAAGGTCCCTGCAGTGCATGGTCCCTGCAGTGCAAGGCCCCTGCAGTGCAAGGTCCCTGCAGTGCAAGGTCCCTGCAGTGCATGGTGCCTGCAGTGCATGGTGCCTGCAGTGCAAGGTCCCTGCAGTGCAAGGCCCCTGCAGTGCATGGTGCCTGCAGTGCAAGGTCCCTGCAGTGCATGGTCCCTGCAGTGCAAGGTCCCTGCGGTGCATGGTGCCTGCAGTGCAAGGTCCCTGCAGTGCAAGGTGCCTGCATTGTACGGTCCCTGCAGTGCAAGGTCCCTGCAGTGCATGGTTGCTGTACAAGGGCCAAAGGCTGGGAGCAGTCAGCCTTGGAAACATTTGCAGACAGTTGCTGCCTGCAAATGGTTTCTGAGATGCCTTGGTCGGCTCAGAGAGATGCAACAAATTCCCTGAGATGAATCAGCACGGGATTTAGGTCCCAGGGCAGCCAGTCTAGCTCTCCAGAGCAGCAGCAATAGCAGAGAACAGCAGCAGCTTTGCTTAATCCGGTTACACTGCTGCAGATCAGAAATGCTGCTGTGGGAGCATGAAACCTGCTGAGCATTTGTCCCCCTCCCTCTTCCTTTGAAAGGTTATGGAATAAATTTTTTCAATTTATTATTTTCAGAGCCAAACGCAGGAAAAACGCAAATTCTAACAGCTTTTCAGGGCAATAGCGATGTTCATGGAAATTTCTGTCGCAGCCACTAGATGCCCCTGTTTTCTGATGAGCGCTGCAGAGCAGGACGGTGCTGGGGTGCCACAGCCAGACCTGAGCTTCGAGCTCAAAATATGCAAAAAATCCTGATTGCTTCAGCCTCTTCGTCCCTAATGATCTTCTAATTAGCTGAAATCGTCTCTCCACATGTGGCAATTAGGAGAGATGGTGCTGCTCAGTAATGGGAATGGTCCTGTGACCATACAGCCCATTGCTGGCTCTTGGAGGTGAATAAATCCGTAACAGAAGTGTCAGTGTAAGAAACAACTTTGAAATCCAAATTGGTAAGGGCGAAGTCTTAGAACAAATGGTATAGCAGCAAAAAAATTGGTTTATTTTAAGGTGCTGTGCGAGTCAGCTGAGTCGGGTGCTCTGGGTATGGAGGGAGCACGCCTGTTGGAAGCAGTGAGGGCTTTTATCTTCCCCCGATTTCTGTTCCCCATTGCTCAAAGTTTGGGGCTCACATCCTTCCATAGATGGCTTATGCTATCAAGCGCCTAAGTCTTGTTCTTCTCCTTTTAGGGAGTTGTTTACTTCTTCAAAAACTACATGTCTTATGCAAAATAGCCAAGCAGTATCCTCTACAAAATAGGTGAAGCAAAAATCTTAGGCTTATTCTCACATTAGTCACCAGGCAAAGCCATTGACCCAAGTAGAAACATTTCTTGGTAGGCATGAGGAAGGATTTGTGGCTGCTGAAAGAGTTGTGCCTCCAGAAGATGAATGCTTTGAACCCCAGAGAAGGCAGGCAGCGATGGCAAGCATAGAGAACCACTTGTAACATTTGCTTCTTCCGAAGTGATCCCCCTCCCTAAATGATCTTAAGTTAGAGATCTCCTTACTTGAGCTTTTTTGTCAATGACCTGAGTCAAGTTCTGGGAAACCTTTGGAAGAGAACAAAAGTGGGCTCTCAGGATGAGAACACCTGCTGCCTAACTTTTCCTGTTTTCAGGAGTAAGGTGCCTGCTTAGCACTAGTGAATCTGATGGAGGCTCGGAGCTCTGTGTCATCTGTACTTTTTCAGTTGACACTGCTAGAGGAACTAAGAGCACCTCAGGGGAGGAGGCACCAGGTATTCCTAGTGACCTGGTATCGCAAAAACTACTGGAATCCAAAATACCTTTTCCACTATTTACAAATCAGTAGTCATTCGATCTGTCACCCATTACAATCAGGGTGTAAACCTCATGAAATCTCTCCTTTCGGCATCCTGCTACAAGTAACTGTGGTTTGTGCAGCTTAATCCACAGTTTTTTTGTTATAAGACTTGAAAGGCTGGTAACCAGCTTTATGATCATAATGGTACCAGAATAACTGTTCCAGGCAGGCTTCCATAGATGTGTCACAGAGAATGTAGCACAAGCAGCCCTGAGGCTGGTCTTCCCCTAGACTGATACTGTGCAGGCAAAGCCACTTCTCTCCTAGCCACACACCACCTACATTTTTTTTATAATTTAATAAAAAAAAAAAATTGACATTTATAAGAGAATATGAAGCCTGGATTAACCGGTATCTCTCTTCTCAGTTATTTCCTTGTGTTTTCCCTTGGGCCCAAGCTCCTCTTAGGATTATGGTGTTCCAAAGTCTTTGGCATAATGATAACATAACTAAGAAAAATGGAGACTCTCCTCTTAATGCTAATCCATGCCAAGAGAATACTGAAGGAAGTAGATGGAGGAGTCACTAACACTGAGCTACGTTTTGCTTCTAACAACTGCCTCCCAGAGGCTATAGCCATTTTGAAACCTTTCTATTTTTCAGAGAAAATGCCTTTTATGCCCATAATTAAGAGTTTAATATGCCACTGAGTCATGTTTATAATGATAGCTTATTTTGCAAGAGAATATATAGATAAACTCTTCATAGGTCCTTTGAATATCTTTCAGCCAGTCCATTAGATGGGGCTGTGATACTGGGGATTTTAATCATTGATATTCATCATTCAGTTATTAGTCATTTATTTTAATAAAAAAGCTGCATATTTCCTTTGTTTCACAGGCAGAAAGATCTGGTCACACCATGGAATAATTTGGTTATCTTCAGCACTGACTAAGATCATTCACAAGTTTACAGGGTGAACATCAGGATGAGCTTTCTCTTCTCATCTTACCATTTCACCAAAGGCATGTGAACCCAAGAAAAAGACAGCTGTAAATGCAGCATGCATCAGAAGACATATGAAAGCAGTCTTTAATTTCATGTGATGATTCAATGCATGACCCCATCTGGAATAAAGTTTGAGACCTCTATATAATTCTGCACAGAAAAGTAGCCATGAGCCAGGAAGCACAGGGAAGCATGACAGCTCAAGAAGCCTTGAGGAGGAGAAGGAAGAATATCAGCTGGTGGAGAGGGTGCCCATGAACAGAGTCTGGACTGGACGAGGGCTGGGGAAGAAATATGGGCCACCAATAGGGTGGATTCTCACCCCACGTAGAGCGCTCAGCTGATTGCAGGAGCACATTGAACAAGGCGCTGTGCTGCTGCCGCCAGGGCAGGGCACAGGTCCTGCTGCCTCCCAGCCACCTTGCCCCTTCTCTCACCTGTACCCAGGTCCTTGCCACTCCTGTCTCCACTTCTTGTCCCTGCTGGTCAGTGGTCCACTTGCCAGCTAACAGCACTGCTGTCCCAAACTTTCTCTGCATCCTATTAAGAAAGAGGAATGCCTACGAAGGACCAGAATGGCTAAAGACACAAAAGGCCAGGGCTTTCCCACTACTGAAAACTCCATTCCCTGTTCGCCACCATCCCTGTGCTGCTGGGTTGGAGAACCTTTGCCAGCCACAAAGTCCTGGAGGATGCAGGTCCCCAGCCAGTCACAATGGCCATAAATGATTCTTGTTTAGTTGTGAAACAGAGTCCCACTAGAAAGCCAATTCGAGCTGGTTCTTCCTCAGAGCTGTGGTCATGCAATGCAGGTGGGACCTTACCCTTGTGTCTGGATGCCACTCAAGGTAACTTCCCTGGGTCTGAGAGTCCTTGTCTTACAGGGGAGTCAGTTTGTGCATTTAGGGTCATCCTCCACGTACAGGTTTGAGCAAAATTAGAGTTAGTTTTGTGAGGAAATCAGTTTCTCTAAATAACTTTATTCTATTAAAGCAAACTACATGTTTTTCAGATAGTGTTCTTCCTAGAAATGATAACACAGGGCATTGGTATGCAAAAAGGTGGGGATGTGATCTCATATACTTGTATATATTTTATTAGTTTCTATTTATTATTATTAACATTATTATTTCATTAAATCTGTAGTTTTAGTTTCCTATCTGCAATGTTTTTTCCTCTCATTTCCCTTTCTCCTTTCCATGGGAGTGGGAGGGAAGAAATCTGGGACATGATTGCACGGTTTCAGCTGCTGAAATTACCCAGGCCAGGGCTAAACTGTGACACTCCTGAAGGACTCTTCAGGAAACTTAGGAATTCTTAAGGGAGTTGGGCAGAAATAGTTGCCAGTGGACATCTGAACCCATTTTCATTCGTGTTTGTCGAAGTGCCCAGTAAATCCTCGTTACTTTCAGTGAACGATCATCTGTTTTGTGGGAGCCCCTGTGGCACAGGTCACAATAAAGGGCAGGTATCGGAGGTGCCTGCAGAAAGCCCTGACCAGTCTGGTCTCAGGCAGCATTAAGTGTTCCCACAGGGGGATGCGGTGGTCCAGTGACCACCAAATGGCCCTGGCACAGGCGCTGAAGGCAACGGCTGAGAACCAGCCAGTGGTTCCACGTGGCCCCACTCCTCCAGCGCTTGTAGGGTGGCCCCACACTTTGGACACAACACCCCCATGCAGCACTACGGTGTTGGAGAGGAACCTGCAGACTAGAGAAGAGGAGGCAGCTCATGGCAGTTTACTCCCATACTACAACCCAGCAAATCACGTCTTTCTCTCTGCCTTGTGTTGGCTGCTCAGTTTCTACATGCTTCTCAAAAAAACTTGTTGGATTGCCAGATGACTTTGTTGACAAGTCATGTTTAAATGAATACTTAAAGAGATTACTTAACATTTATTGTTGTTATCTTTGTTGTTCACTACATGTGCCTCCTTACTGCCTGCTAAATGAAGCTGTCGGAAACACAGCTTTGCCTCTGGAGAGTGTTTTCAACAGTAGCAGGAAAAAAAAAGCACATTTTTTCTGATCTCTTAGTGCACTTCATCATCTTCCACCAATCCAAACCTACCAAATCTGAAGTTTAGAAGTACATCCAATAACAATTTTTTTCCTACAGCACAAACCCAAGCTACTAAGGCAAACTAGCAATTATTCTTCAGTACCAACATCAACATGAAGCAGCTTAGAAGAATTCAATGCACAAAAATGCAGTTCTTTATGCACCCTTAATCTTCAGAAGATGGTTAATTACATTTTAAGCAGCATAAGAGCCCTAACATATTTGTATGTTAATAAAAATTCTCACCAGGAGTTTAAATCTAACACATATTCACAGGTATAACTAATGGCATTTTTTCAGTAAAAATATGCCTGTAAGTTAGTAGCTTCACACAGGAAACTGCTGGGAGTTTTTAATTTACTCTCTAACTATTCTCCTAATCACTCTCTTCCCATGCTGGGATGGCTAAATGCATACAGATTATAATGATGGTGTGCACCCAGCATAGCAGTTCCAGTGATGACATTTGTCAGTATTTGAAGTTGGGCTGCTGCAATCAGAGATCTGCAGGTGAGGGAAAGAAGTAAATGGATGGGGATGACACCACTTTAAGGCTTATTCCAGTTCATAAAGGTATTAGTCTCTACCCAGCATAGGCCCAAACATCTCAGTGATTCAGAACTTTTAGGACTACCTGTTAACTGTGTCATGCTCAGAGATGTTGTAAGTCCAAAGAGACTTCTTTCCTAGTATCACAGATAGCCTCTCCCAGCCTGGTTGACAGCTAAACTCAGGCAGCTGTGACCCAATTCCCCGTGACACACAGACACAGGGAAAGGGAAATAGGAAATGAGGGAGAGAAGCTTGTGGTTCCTAAACTAAAACTGGAAGAGCTTTAATGAAACAATAACAATAAAAAGAAAAATAACATTAATAAGAAAATAATAAGACACATACAAATATACAAAAACAAATGACACAATGACTATACATCACCACTGACACCGCAGGACAGTCACAAGAAAAGGTCTTGGGCTGGACACAGCGGTATACGGGTCCTTATTAGACACCAGCCATCAAAGAAGAGAGTTTGACCCTCATGATCCCTCTTATACAGAATATGATATATGTGGAATGGAATCCTCTGTTAGTCTGTTTTGGGTCACCTGTCCCATCTGTTCGTCCCTGCAGATGTGACCCTTTTTTGCCTTTTTGACTTATGGTATTCCACCAGCTCAAGGATGGCCATGGTTTCTATAGCAATAAGAATAAGCAATGGCCTTTCTGCATGCCAATTGCCTGTTACTTTGGTTATAACTATACATTTTATGTGTTATCACTTCTAGAGACAGACATGGTCTCAAAAACATGTTAACTTTTAGAAAATGAAGTTACTTAGATGAGGCTTAGCTGAAAAGTTAGAAAATTGGTTCTGCTTTAGCTCAAACCAGAACACCTAGAAATTCTCATAAATGAAGACAGAGCCTGTCATTTTTTTTTTTTTTGTTTCCAACCTCTAGGAAACCAGAGCATTGGAATTTGATGCAGAAACTATATTCTTTATCCAGATCTGCTCCTTGGAAATTTCAGCTCCAAACAGTCCAGAATTTTGGCTAATGTAAGACCTAGCCTGATTCAGAGTCAACCCCCTCTTTGCTTCCAACCCACAGCTGCTTCCACAAAGCAGAAGGCATGAGTTTTGAATGCTGCCATTTCTGGGACAGAGAGAGTGTACCAAAATGCAAGGCACACGCCTTCCTCCAGGTTCACCCACTGCCCAGGGCAAGAGAGGAATTAATTTCATTCACTGAATGGTGTCAGAACAGAGCAAGCTCAGGAGGATGAGTATCATGGGGAAAGATAAAAAAATAGGCGCGACTGATGTTTCCTGCAAGTGCTGAGGTCAGTGGCCGCAGGCTTTGTCCTTCCCTTGAGTATGTTTATTCTATTGGTTGACTAGCATCATACCAGTTTCTACTGCAGGAGCCACTTAAGTTTCAGAAAAATGTTTTACAGATCAACTTTCTTTTTCTCTACTATTTGGTCATTTCTTCCCACAGTGCATTTTCTTCATGTCTACCTCCCAGTGCAGATATTGTCATTCCAAAATATCCCCAGGGCATAAAAGATAATTTGGGAAAGGAGGAAAGAGCTGAACTTTTGCAATATGATGCCTAATTATTACTATTCTTCATTCTGAGCCTTACTTGTGGCAAGGATGACTCATTGCCCTTAAACATCCACTACCTATCTATTTCCTCTAATGTTACTTTCCTTTTTGATTTTCCGGATACAGATAGCTGGCTGCTTATCTATTCCTGTCGTTAAAATGATGCATAACTACTGCATTTTGTAGATGGAAACATTATGGACACTGAAATATCATCACAGGGCCATTTGCTCATCTGTTGTTATTTACTTTCCAGCAGACAATATTCAGTACACAAGCATACACAATGCAGAAGTCAGCACAACATTCATCACGTTGATATCAGGACATACAACGCTTGCTGCCAGTGATTAGCAGAAACAGCCTGGGATGGAGGATTTACAGAGCTCCCCATCTCCCTTCAGGCTCTGTACAGATTTCCCCTGGCTGAGATGCTGTAGCTCTGGAAAAGTTCTGAGGCATGGCTGCCTGCCAGTGGAAGGTGTTCCCAAAACAGAGGGATGCAGAGGTCCACTGTCTGAGTGACCTTCCTTTCTGGTGGGTACAACTGTGCACTTGTTTTCTCCAAAGCCTGCCAGTCCCAGTGCCACCATGGCACTCAATGCTGCCTGGGAGGTTTTCACAGCACTCCCTGGAGCACCAGCCTGTGAGGCCTTTTGTGGATGCAGATGAAGCTCTGTCTAGAATAAAAAGACATCTCCAGAAAAGCATTCTGAATGCTGCCCAGGGAGGTGGTTGAGTCACCTTCCCTGGAGGTGTTTAAAAGATGGGTGGATGAGGTGCTGAGGGGCATGGTTTAGTGACTGATGGGAATGGTTGGACTCGATGGTCCAGTGAGTCCTTTCCAACCTAGTGGTTCTATGATTCTATGAATTCCTGCTACACAGTCAGGTCATGTGTAGCAAATGCCCAGGTATCCAAAAGCATGTCCCAGGGAAATCAATAGTGTAGTCCAACAGCATTAGATCCCTTCAGTCCAAAGTTTGAAACCAGAAGCCACAACACCTTACAACTGTGCATTATTGTGTGCTACGCCCTCTATAAACATCAATTAAAAAAATTGCCCCTACCCAGGAGATTTTCCACTTCAGTGTTGGAAGTCCTTGGAGAGCTTGCAGCAACAGTAAGAGCCTTTACAGTGCTCACAAGGACAATGATAATATTCAGTCAACTAATGGGACTGTGGTGACAAGGAGCTAGCAGCAATGAGGATGAGACTACTAGCCTTGAGCTCTGTGGAAACTTCTTCTCTGATTCTAGGTGAGTCACCAAAAAAAGGATTGAGTGTCTCTGAAAGGCAGGTGGCAGGGACTGTACCTCATAGGATTTTAGATCTCTGGAGGTTAGTAGATTACAGAATCACAGAATAACCAGGTTGGCAGGGACCCACCGGGTCGTCGAGTCCAACCACTCCCACCAATCCCTAAATCATGCCCCTAAGTACCTCATCCACCCTCACCTTAAACACCTCCAGGGACGGTGACTCAACCACCTCTCTGGGCAGACTGTTCCAATGCCTAACCACCCTTTCCCTGAAGAATTTTTTCCTTATTTCAAGGCTAAATCTCCCCTGGTGGAGCTTGAGGCTCTGTCCTGTCCCCTGTCACTTGGGAGAAGAAGCCAGCACCCTCCTCTCCACAACCTCCCTTCAGGTAGTTGTAGAGAGCAATGAGGTCTCCCCTCAGCCTCCTCTTCTCCAGGCTAAACACCCCCAGCTCTCTCAGCCGCTCCTCATAAGGCCTGTTCTCCAGCCCCTTCACCAGCTTTGTTGCTCTTCTCTGGACTCGCTCCAGAGCCTCAACATCCTTCTTGTGGTGAGGGGCCCAGAACTGAACACAGGACTCGAGGTGCGGTCTCACCAGTGCCGAGTACAGAGGGAGAATAACCTCCCTGGACCTGCTGGTCACGCCGTTTCTGATACAAGCCAAGATGCCATTGTCCTTCTTGGCCACCTGGGCCACTGCTGGCTCATGTTCAGTCACTGTCAACCAACACCCCCAGGTCCTTCTCCTCCTGGCAGCTTTCCAGCCAGGCTTCTCCTAGTCTGTAGCTCTGCTTAGGGTTGTCTCTACATACCTGCCTTCCTCTTACTGGTTCTCTGGGACCCACCCTCAGACATTTTTTGAGAAAAAAATCCTAGATTATCTGGGCTTTTGATGGCCATTCTTGTGTGTTTAATGCTAGAGTATCCTGGAAGAGGCCAAAGGAAAATCTCAGCTACCAGAGGGTGATGGAAAGTGAATTTTATAGTGTAATGAATTTCTTCTGTCTCATACTTCTTTCTTGTTATTGATTCAGCTGTCTTTCAGTCAGTATCCGTGATGTATCAAACCTTCTGGCTTCCCATTTGCATTAAGACGCTCATCAGCCCAGAGCAGAAAACTACCCTGTAATTCTGAAAAAAATGAGCAGAACAACCAAGACAATACCAAACAGAGCTGCTTGGAGAGCACTGGGGCTGGTAAGCACCTTGTTGCAAAGAGAAGGGATATGGTATGAAATCCTCAGCTCGTGCAAGACTAGGGATGAATCCCCAGCTGCTTCCTTGAAGCCAGATATTCTACAAATAGCATGTTCTTTTCCTTCCACATGGTTCTGAATTTTATTATCTTTTCCTTTTGATGCCTTTTTCAAACAAAGAGTTTTGCCATATGGAAAATCAGTTACACCAGCTTGTAGTTGTCTCATATCTGCCACATAAAACAAAGCCAGTCACTCCTGACAACTGGAGACAGCAAGCTGGAGAGTTTGGATCCAGCTTCAAATAGTGTTCATATTTGTTGGGCTTGTCCTCCAACCTCAGTTCACACAAACATAATGACAGGTTTGTAAGTTTTATGAGAGGTGCCTCAGAGCATGAATGAGAAATCACCTTGTCAGGTCAGATCAAAGACCCAGCGATCCCTGTGTGCCCCCTCCAACCAGGACCAGAGGAGATAGGCACAAATGGAAGAGGATATGGACATTGTGAGCAGGTGGCCGTATTTCCTCAACATCTACTACTTGAAGTCAAATAGTTCAGTCACATCTACGTTCAGTTTTTTGCAGTGGAAGGGAAGGCACAGAAAGCTGCCCGTCCACAGGTAATAAAAAATTCTGATACTGTATGCATTCACAAGCATCATTTCGAAAACTATCTTAAATCAACAGCTACTGCCCTAGCCCCTGCTCAGAGCCACATTGTGCACTTTACTAGGTATGATGAGAGAAGAAAGAAATACTCTTCATCTTTAGAGTCTAGAAGGTGGAAATACTCACATATGCAAGAGGTTGAGAGTACCAATGGGAATCCTGATTCAGCTTTTCCTCAGCACAGCATGGATGCTGTGAAACACCACTGGAAATAACATCAGTGATGGACTCAAGTGCCCAGGCTCACTCTTCCACCTGCACTTCACCTCCTGCTTCAGAGATCCAACTTGTATCTCCAGATTGCAAATGATTTGGCTTTGGGAGCACACCTGTGTGGAGTCTTTGTGGACAGGGATGTGTGCAGAGAACTGGGCATAACAATGATGGAAGTATAAGGGGTTTGCAAAATATTTTAAACTGGATATCAGTTTTACTGATCTTAAGGTTGTATGACTGGTGTTCAGAGTGGTGTATCTCCAAGACCTAGAACAATTTCTCACAACTTGTTTCAAGCAGACATGATAAAGTGATTTTCTGTTGAGAAAATCTGAGTGTAAGCTGTGATCTGGAAACCTCCACTCCACACAAGGAGGAGATTTGATTGAGGCACCTAGAGAGCAAGAGGTTGCAAAGTTCCCATTTGTATTCTCCCTGCTGCCCCAGCCCCTACTCCAGATGGGTGTAAATAATTCCTTCCTTCCCCTGGACTTCTTTTGCTCTCACCTTCTTTCTACAGCCCTGTGGCTGACATGAAGCCAAAAGCTGCTGCCTGGGAATTTGTTAAATCACAGTCATGAAACACGGGGTTGACTCCAGTCTTGCCAGAGATTTGCTGTGACTCTGAGGAGGTTAGTTAATCTTACATCAGTACCACAAGTGATGAAGACCTCATTGGTATCATACTAATCTCTAATCAAAGCTTCACATAAGGATTACAGAGATAAACTACTGCAGCAACAAATACTCTGCATCTAGATAATCCCTTTGTTCCAAGAGCCCATGTGTATTATTGCCATTTTCACATGTATCCATCACTTGGAGCAAATTTGTTCCGTCCCTTAGTAAGCTCAAACATCCATTTTCCCCTGCCAGACTCCACCCTACCCCCAAGCCCATTATTTTTAAATGTAAATACATTTTCTAAAGGTTAGGACGTATTTTGTAATTAAAATCGAGTTAGCAGCAAATAACTATTTCATTCACCACAGTTCTTTTTACTGTATGATCCTCCAGCTTGAAAGTGGGTGGGAAATTTAAAGGAATCTCAGCAGCAACAGCAAGGCCAGTCACAGACAAGACCAGTGACACTGGATGGTCATTGTTACACTTGTTATGGGAACTTAATTTTTCAAAAGGTTTATTCAGTGCTTTCTGGAGATTAGATTCTGTAAGGTAAATTGTGTGAGCACCCCAAAATCACAATTTACTTCTGCAAGTCATGACTTTTGCACTCACACTGGGGATCTCATTGAGTAGGAGGACAGTTAGATACTGCTCAGCTCTTCCACTACCCTTAGTTTTCCTTTTCGGTCTTTTAACTTCCTTCTGTTATATACAATGTAGTTCCATTCTCCTTGCAGACTCCTTCCTCATATCTTGTAAAAATAAATGAACTTTAAAATTGGAAGTGCTTCTCCAGAAAAGTAATTCTACAATAATTCAACCTTACAGAAGTTCCCAAGTCTGTAATTTATTGATTTAGCTAAGATTTTGTACTGACTAGGTAACAGTTTCCTATCTTATTTCCCTATCTTTTCATTATACCCAACCTGTCTGGTAGAAGGAATATTGATCATTGGCAACTTAAAATTGCTAACAGTAGCTGTTAAAGATCTCTAAACTGGCTTTTTCTTTTTCATGCAGTCTCTCAAAGTTTCCTAATTTGGAGGGTTGACAGAGAGCTGAAGAGATTTAGTTTTCTTCCTGAGGAAAACAACAACAGAAATATTTTTATCTTCACTTTTCTCTCTAAAAGAGAGACAAACATTTCTGTACTTCTGGTGTTTGTGCAAAATCTTCAACTGCACTTCCCGTTCAGCCTGCAGAAAGTGTTCGTCATGTCACCCTTCCCTCTCCATAACAATAAATGCAGACAATGTGCCATTGCCTAGTGGATAGAATAACAGAAAGCATCAGTGCAAGGAAGACAGACTAGATATTATTGTGGTTTTGAGACAGACTAGATGTTGATCACTGACACCTGTGGCTGAGAAAAGGTTTCAAAGGTCAGAGCTGTTAAAACTGGACCTGGAGAGAGGAATGCGTAAGGACAGTTTCAGCTTTTTTCAGCTTAAGTCACAAGCATTTCGTTCTTTGTTGTCGAAGATATTTTAGTGATTAGGTAGCTGAAAAGCTTGAGAACATTGGCTGTCTAAATTGCAAAGGAAAAAATCCCAGCTGGTGAATTCAGGGTTCAGATATATGTGCAATACTGGCATGCACATTGGGAATGCTTTTGTCCTCTTACAGAAATACCTGTCCTATGCTGCAGACAAGAACCAGAAAAAACCCTCATGACTCAGCTGTCTTGTCACACCAAAACAAATGCTGAATACTTGTTACCTGTTCACAGAGAAGAAGTTCAAAGCCACATTTAGGCAAGAGCAGTAACGCACTTCTTCAATTTGTCAGGTGCTGCGAACTAGTACTTAGGTCAGTTTATCAGCTCAGATCTGGCTCATCTGATGAAGATCTACAGTAATTTAATGACACAACATTCAGCAAGTATTTAGGTATTGCTCTCTCACATGGCTAATGCCTGCATTAAGAAGGAAATCTTCTCAGGCCAAGGAGAACACAAGGTCCGTAAGTCCCACAAGAAAGAAACTGTTCAAGCTTTCCATTGCACTAATGGAGAAGTTGTTACATATTCTGTTGTCTTTAAACAGATGATGTCACTACAGCTGAGGCTTTGTCCTCATGCAGGGTCTGGCTTTACCATCACTCACATCTTACTCTGAAAGTGGGCTTCTTGGTTTTTCTATTTATGGGACAGAACACCTGAGTAGGGAGGCTGTTAAGAGGTCTGCACAATTGCTCTACACTTGTGTGTAGTGACCATTCCCTTGCCAGAGCCCAATAGCCCCCAGTATCACCTCCTCTGACCTGTCTTCCGTGCGACCCACAGACTAAAAACCACACAGAGCTCCTTAGCCTTTTCAAGAAAGAAAATGGGTTCCTCTGTCTCCTCCTTTTCCTGAGCTGTGTGATGATTAGGCAACCGTGCTTCCCCTTCTGCGATTATTTTGATATTTCTGTTGTTGAGCTCACAGACTATATCAATTAGCGTACTGGTTTCAGCACTCATATCTTCTCCTAGACCACAGCACTGACAAACTTGAAGAGGTGTCAAAGACTCCTCACTCAGGGGACCACCTAGTGTGTGCTGTCCCTGGTGCACTTTGCAGGACTAAGTCTCACTTTCTCATCTCACTTCTTTCCTGGGTGCCTTCTTTGTTATGGAGTCAGTGGGACCTTAGTGAGACTTTTGATGCTGCTCACATTTTGGTCTTCTTCTGAGAAAGCTGATTTCCCCAAGAAGAGGAAAGCTGATATCCTCTGCATGGCAAAGCATGTGCCATTATTAAGTATCACACTTGTTTCCTGAACACCAGCCCACTCATAAACCAGACACTAGGAGCTTCTATGTCTGTTTCTTTTCCTTCTGAAGCTATCAAAGAGGATGAGTGTCCACAATCCCACCACTTCCACATACAGTGGCACAGGAACACTGCTCTGGCTAACGCAGTCTGTGTGACTCAGCTTTCTGCAAATGTGATAATCTTTGTCAGGAAGAAAACCTAGAGTTGTGGTACTGAAATAAACTCAGTCCTGAGTGTGACTGAACTGGCGTGACATAATCAGACAGGCCGTGCAGTGTAGTTCCAGCTCTCCTCTCCTATTCCTTTTCTTAGCTGTCTAGCTCAACATCTCTGAAACCCTCTATCCAGCGTATTCCCAAGAATGAATAAAGAAGTCTGAGCTGTGCTTTATCTTTTTCTCCTGACAAATGCCCCAGTTTGAACTTCCCAGCCAGTTACTCCAAGCTGTGGTAGCATTAATCAAACTAATGATATCTGGTTATCTGGAGGAAAATCAATATTATATGGCAAAAAAAAGAATCCCACAATTAATAATGCACTGTACAGTATCGGTATACCTGTGCCAGCCTGGACATGATATAAATTACTTCTCTTTGGGTTTTTTTATCTATTCTATGTGGGGGAGTGTGGTATAATGAGGGTTATTGGAACCCTGAAACTATTCAAGGATGAGGTAGCTTAGCTGTTGGCTTTACTACGTTACTCGTGCAAGCTTTTTGTTCACATTACTCAGAATTTATGATAACTCTTCTGTTTGGTTCTTATTTTTCTAATATTTAAGGTGGCAAAAAGACAAAGATGCTGATTTCTGGCATTCATGATGTGTAGCACCCATTTAGAACAGTTATTGCCATGACCAAGTTCATGATGGAACCTCCATGATCATTCTGGAACTCAAGGAAGATGGAATGTTTAGCTTTGTCCCAAATTACTTCTGTTAGGTGCTGTAACCATGCAAGCATTTATAAAGATATTAATTCAAGTTCGCATTGGACATTAGAAAAAGTTTTTTTACTGAGAGAGTGGTCAGTCACTAGAACAGGCTCCCTAGGGAGTGGTCATGGCACCAAGCCTGTCAGAATTCAAGGAGTGTCTGGACAATGCTCTTAGTCATATGGTTTAGTTCTAGGTAGTCCTGCAAGGAGCAGGGAGTTGGACTCGATGATCCTTATGGGTCCCCTTCCAACTTGAGATCTTCTGTCATTCTATGATTCTGTGACGTTATTATGGCCACAGATGCCAATGACAGCCTGGAGCCTCTGTTCTCCACAGAAACTTTGTGCAAAATGTTTATACTGAAGTAACAACTCCTAGGATATAGACTTGGAGAAGAGAGGTTGCAAATCTAAATGAAACCACAATGACCTGTGGTTTGGGGGACACCAAATCAGCTATATTGGGAGAGGGAAATTCCATCACCTCAGTCTGCTCCATTCCTTTGAAAATAAAAAGAAAACATAGTCTCTTTTCTCCAAACAATACTGCGGTCAGGCACTGATTTATCTTAAATCTGTCTGCAGTGCTCACTGCTGGGTTTATGATTGTGGCTCTTCAGCCATCCAGCAGCAATAAGAATAATTCAGTGACAAAAAATTCTCTTCACGTCCCAGTAAGGGCTCTTAGGTGTAAGCTTTGAGCCCATTGTTGAAGTATCAATTTAACCCTTTTACTGTAGTACCAAGATGAAATGTTTAATACAAGATCTCCCAGCCCCTGCCCAGCTTTTCCAGTAAAGGCGTTGTTGACCAACCAAGGAGATAAGAAAGATGCTAAAATCTGGCTAAGACCAAAAGCAGGATACTGGGTAAACAGACACTGAATATCTCAGCCATTCTTAATCAGGCATTTTGATGAAAGATGATTTGTAAAGGAGGTCATTGCTGGTAACGGGGGCTTTGCAGTGACTTCAGTGACACGCGCAGACCCTGCGAGGCCACCCACACTCCTGTCCCCTCCTCCTTCTAGTTTTACTGGTATCTTGAAAACAAGAAGACAGCATGGTGCCCTTTTCCTCTGTTTTTCTCTAAGTTTGTTTGCTTTGGGGTCCCTCTCCAAGGGCCCTCTTGGTGCCATGACCCAGAGTTCTTTGGATGGTGGTGGGGACATATACCTGCTCAGAGCAAGCAGAGAAAATCACCCAACTGCAGCATATTTTCAGAGCCAGAAAAAAACCTTCATATTTTCTCTTTCTGCTGAGAACAGCTTTTGGTGAGGATGAGGTGACAGCTGGAGGAAGTGACCTCTGCAGACATGTGGGTCAGAGGGATGGGGCAGGTGGCATCCAGAGCCCAGCCACATCCAGATTACTACTACAGTGTGTCTTGGGAAGAAGCAGGGGAGCAGAGAAGTAGAGTCCTGGAGACTGCTTTAGGTGGCAGCTCTGTTTACCCATCTGACATCCTCTGCTTCTCCAGTCATCTGGTTTGCATTTGTCTCTTTTTCATGTAGAAATAGTGCTTTCAAAGCTGTCAGCAGGGATGAATGTAGTGGCCATGACATCATTGCCAGCATGCCTCTCCCACCTGCAACTTGGGAGCTTTTAACAAAATGGGAAATCCTGAGGGGACTCTTGTGGCTTTGCCAAGTTTATTCTTCTCTTGCATGCAGGTAGTCTCAGTAAACAGCAGGAGAAGATGTCAGGAAAAACAGAACCATGAGAAAGAGTTGGAAAAAGACATAACTTAATTAGAAAGACACAGCATCAGTTACAGTGACATATAACAACAGTTTTTTTCCCCTCAGTAGAGAGCACACTGGTTTGTTTGGGGAAATCTACTGTCAGCTTTGAGCCAAACGTCTAACAGAAACTAGCACAACCCCTCTGCAAATCGCTGATGCCGTGTGAGATTAGCCCAGCTTCAGACCTCGTCTTTCCTGTGCTGTACACCCCTGTGGATGTATTGGTGCACCCCTCCTGAAGCACAACATAGACACCACCTCAAACCTCATTAGACAGATTTATTGTTTACTCTTAGATTCTTTGGTTTTATTCAAGTCTCCACTAGGACTCATTACAGAAAGGCCATGAGATAAAAAAAATCCAAACAGAAATAAGGACAAAGCTTTCCTGCTACTGAGTTCAAATGTGCACTAATGAGATCTAAGAAAACAAATAAGAGACAAAGCAACCCACATGACTCAGGATTTATCTGCACTGCAGTCGGGAGCAGTGATTGGAGCAGGGGTAGAAATACTCCCATTGGCCTTCTGGTAGTGATGCCAAAATAGCAATTAATGACCCTTTAGGACCTCAGGAACTTCAGCAAGATACTTCACATTGCAGCACAGGCTGGTTTTTATCTGTTGTTTAGTTCCTGACAAAAAACTTGTACAAAAAGGCTTGCACTCACTGTAACCACTCTTCAATGTGCAGGTTCTTCAGATGATTATGTCTAACTCTAGGTGTCCAAGTCTCAAAAGTGTGGTCCCACTCTCTTGCTTTTAGTACTTAGGCTGTCCATCCTTTGTTCACTTTGAGAGTGCTGCATTAAGTTGCATTAGTTTTGAAATACATGTTTTAGTCTGATTAGTTGCACAACTCATCTTCTGCCAAAGCAACTCCTTGGTCCTCTTGTGTGCCACAATTCATAAAGAAAGACAAGTCTTGGAAGGTGGGAACACATACACATTCCTTTCTATTACAGTATAGATTTAGATCAGCTTGAATAGGTGGAAAAATTGCAAACAAAGACAGTGGAATGGGAATCCTGAAGATCTGGAGCCATTTCTACCCAAGCTCTGAATCCAAGTCTTCAGCTCCAAAGATTTTTAAGGTTAGTTAAAATATAATGTTTTGGTTTGAAACTCAGACATAAATAAAAATAAACATTTCAAGAGATATTTTTTTAAAATTAACATAATACCCCCAATCTGAGTCCCTTTTCTTAGAAAAAACTGAGTTAACAGCGTTAACTCAGTAATTTCCAATACATCTCTGCTCATAAGTGTAAGTGGGGAATGTGATTCAGAAACCAATAACACCACTGCTTGCTGCTTGAAGCTGATTGCACCTACCAATCAAGGTACAAGGTACTCCAAACTCTACTTTCCCATTCTCCTAGCTCCAGCACAATGTTACCTTCCTAGAAAAAAATCATCTTGCACATGTTTTGCCTCCTCACCATGGCAGGAGACAGAAGAAGCATTACAGGTATTCCTGTTGGAGGATGTCAGTGAAATGGCACCAAGTATTCATCAAGCCCAGGAGAAAGATGCATCCTGCTGTTTAGGTCATACTTCTGATTCTCCTTGGAGCTCTTGGCTGCCTGCAGATCACTGTCTCTAGTTCAAAGTTCTCCTTGGCCAGTCAGCAACAAAACCATTTGTAGAGATTGCAGAATTGCAGATGATTTCATGGGCATTTATTAATTCTGCATTTGCACTTCTAAATAGGCCAAGGAGATTTCCACCTCTTCATTTTCCACCTCCATGCGTCAGCTGCTGGAGTGAGAGGTCTGACTGGAAGCATTTCCAATCCAGCTGTGGGCAGTCTGCTCTGCCCACATGCTGTCCCACCCTGTCATCCCAGGAGATGAACACTGCGTGCATCCTTAACCATTAGCAAAACTTTGCCAAGGAGATTTCCTGTGGAGAGCTGACAGATTCAGCTGCCACATTCTCACAGCATCTGCAGTGAGAGCTCCAGTTAAAAAGAGGTAATTTTAGCCTGGAGATACTTGGCCTGCAAGTGAGAGGTTTTCCCTAGTGTTTGAGGATATAAAAGGAAAGGAGAGGTCCCAGTACTGCCTGCATTTTGGGAATTCTGTTTGCAGGTGATCTCCTCTGTAAGGAAAGGCCATTCCATTCCTTGTGAGCTAGCACCACTTCAGTCAAAGTTGCCTTTTTTGAAAATTCACACACTGTGTCTGTTGAATGTGCCTGGAGCCTTTCTAAGGTGTAAAATATATACCAAATAATACCCCACAGTACACCAGGAAAATGGAAAGGAATGGAGCTGCCCTGATACACGTTATATTAAGCATGCTTGGTATAGCTAGTCATACCATAGAGCTGGTGCTTGAGTTCTTCCTTGCCTGTTGCTGCTTATTATTAACTTGAAGGAGAGATGCTCTAAGTGGTGCAGGAAGTTTGGATAGCTACTGCAACCATCATCAGCTCCAGATTAATAATGGAAATGATCCAGAGATTCTTCAGGATATGAGGCTTTTCACTTTCAGGAGACCTGTTTTTGAAGGACTGTTTACACATGCAACAGGACAACTGATTGGTACTTCATTGATTACTCTTCGCATTCAGGTGTCCTGATGATGTGAATGTTTTTTTACCATATCTCTAGGAATTACTGCTTTATCTCTCTGAGATAACTGGTGGGTATAGAACAAGGGCTCATGCAGTGGCATTGCATCTATCAGACAGAGAGGTGATCCAAACAAGTGTGAGAGAGCCCCTGGTTGAGACGCTGGACCTGGTTTGCCTTCTGTAACTCTAAGCAAGTCACCTCAGGCCACCATGGCATGAACAGACTTTCTGTGAAATGGGATAACATTGCCTCCTTTAGTAGGAAGAAGCTTAAACACAGTTAACACTGCTAGGTCATCTGCTCCTGCTCTCGGGACCCTTGGGAGAAATTACCATATACAAACACTTCCAATAACTGCTTTTGTAGATACACTAAACAGAGTGGTTAAAAATTATACCCTTGATGAGTATCCAACAGTGTAACCTTTTAAGGTTTTAAATGGGTTCTGCATTCTCTGAGTAAAAACAGCTTTTAACTAACAGGATGGAATCTAATGAGAGATCGATGTCTATTGCGAGAGAATTATCCCACTCCCCAGGAAGCTGAAGGAGACATTTGCCGCTGTGGGGAATGCTGAGATGTGGGAAAGAGGATGGGCAAAAGAAAGAGGCTTCATTTTTGGTCAGCAGCACCACAAGAGCAAAGCATGGTCACATTGTGGCATAAAGAAGAAACTGCCTCCAAGATCAAACCTATTTCAGATTTGATTTCAGTGTTTGGCTGTACTGTTGGACTTCTGGTGATTTGCACAGTGCATACTAACATACATGCTAATAAAAAATAATGAAACCCAAATAACAATCACTCCTTCAGTAGCCTTCCTTGGCCGGCCAGACCCAGAGTAGTCAGGTCAGAAGATGTCCTGAAAGCAGACAGCCCTGTTTATGGCAGAACAGCTAGGGAAGGATGGAAGAACAGGGGGAAAAAAGTCCAGACTTAACAACTTTGTAACCCTATTGCAGTACTACAAATCTCAATGTTAGTTTGCAAAAAAAAGGTCACCTTTCTTAATTCCATTGATTAGAGCAAGACAGGTGGGATTTGGGAAGCCCTGATCTGATCATGGTGCCTTTGTAAATGAAAGAATTGAAGCCATGTAAATGAAAAGTATATAAGCATGTAACATCTTGTAACACGATGCTGCAGAGAACAATCATAATTACCAGCTGGGTAGGTGGCGGTAAATTACAACCAAGGGCCAAATTTGCTTTTGACTTAATTGGTCATTGTGTGAGATCACCAATTCCACTGATGAGATAGTTCATGAGGTTATGAAGTTATTTAATCTTCTTAGGCATCTAGAAAAGAATAATCAGTACCATCTTGTCATTTCACTAGCCAGCCAGTGAATAGGAGAGATACCTGTGGAATAAATCTGAAATGAGCTCCTTCTGGGAGGAGGAAGGCACTGACTGTGCTCATGTATGCAAGAGGGTGTTTGATAGGGAAACACTCTCCCTTCTTGAAACCTTTGGATGCCACACTTTAGGTGAGCAGCAACTAAAACTTTTGTACTGAGCCAGGAAAAATTCTGAACATGGTGACACATTCAGCACACATTACAGCAATATAAAGGCAAATGATTAAAATTCTTGTACAGCTTTAGGCTTGCCTTCCTTAAGGCTTGGCTTCTCTGCATCGTCTTGGCTTATAGGCTTACCAGTGGCAGCTAGGTTAATCATTTTATGAATCAATTTTGATGGACTTGAGAAGCTTGATTGTACTATAAATCATGTTGTACCAATGAAATTAGAACAGGGAGATGGACTCAGTGGCTTCTTAAAATCTCTTCCAGCTCTGTCTTCAAAGAGTAATGATCTCAGTTTGACCAGTGAGTTTGCCATACAGTCTTTGCCTCAAACTTTCAACACTACTCATGTGTCCAAAGGATCAGAACACAGAATACTTGGTGCCTTTGGAAGATATGCTACAGAAGAAGCAGGGTCTGATCCAACATGTAAACAGAGCAATGCTGTTTAACCATCTGGAAAAGGATTTTGATCTGGATCTCCTCTCCTTAATTGGGTGCAAGATGTCAAGTACTGGGGAAAACTATAGAACTCTAGCATTTCTTCTGAGGAAGAAGTAGTAGCAGTGCATGGCTACTAAGAGTGGCAAGGATTGTTAGCAGCTCCTGCTCTCCTTGTGGGGTCAGCTTTGTGTTCTGATTGTTTGTCTAGGTGCTGCCATGTCTTTCAGCAGAGTAGCAGCCCATCTGTTTCTACCTGGATGAGTGACAAGGGAATCCACCACCATTACCTGCTCATGTTCCCCAAGTAGTTCTTCTCTGTAAAGTGTCGATAATGATGTACTCAACTCCTTAACACATTTATTTTCCACTCCTGGCATTAAGTGTATATTCAATCATGTTGGAAGAAAATCTCATTTTGAAATCGGAAATCTCCCCATGTGCAGCTCTTCTACTGCTGACCTTCTTCAAAAACACAAAGACAGCCTGTGTCCTTTAGGGATTTCTCATCACCTCTAACTAAAAACTTTCTTCCCAGGATAATGACATCTTGGTGCAACTCATCAGGTAATTCCTAAACAAAAATCATTCTACTCAGGTTTGGAGCCCTGTCCTAGGTTTGGAACAACTTCTGTCTTTTTACCTAGACAAAGGTGTGATTTTTTTTTAATCTCACAGTTGGACCCACATTGAGCAGGAGGTTGGACTAAGGACTTCCTGAGGTCCCTTCTGACCTCATTTTTTCTCAAATTCCATGCTTCTCTGTTTTATCTAAGGAAAGTTGGATAGTGCATGGCCATATGTGGGAGAGAGTCTTGCAACTGCCTTTCATACCCCATGCTAGTGTACCGTTTGCAGAGCACTTTAGCTCCTAACTCAGTTGTGAGTTAACTCAGAATTGCTGGGATTGCAATCAGCTCCAGTCTGGAAATCAGCCTGCCTGAGGCTGCCCAAGTGAATAAGCCTGCTAGGAAAGCAGAATTAATGAATCCATCTAGATCCCAGCACTGTATCACTTTCTTGACCCGAGCCATGGTACTGCACAGTGCGAGCTGTGTATCACCGCCCTCCCAACAAATCTGAGGAATCTCTCCAAGACTGAGAAACGTGTCAAGGTGTAGGTACATTCCACACATGCAGGTGATCATTGGAGGTGCAACACCTTGTGACTGGTCTACAGCAGAGAATCAGGAGTTTGCAGCTGATGCAGGTACAACACAGTCCTGGTTTCGCTGCACTTAGGGCAAGCAGGGGCTAGAAATCCCTGTCACGTCAGTAGTAAGTGGAAGCTTCTTGCACTTTTTCTCCTATCTCTGTGCATTCACACACATGCTGTTTATAGCACCATTTCTTTCCCAGTGCTATCCACTAAAAAGAAATGTCAGATTTTCATGCTGTCAAGAGGGAACTCTAGGCATCCTATTTTGGACTTACATATATGTTGTCTGCTAAGACTTAAATCTTTAGCACCTAATTCTTCATGGCTGAGTTTCTATACCCTGGAAGGGTCTAGTCTGGGTCTCCAGGAGGAATCTACCCTGCAGGTTTGCCCACACAATGGACTGGAGTCACTTTATGCCCCTATTGCATCTTCTTTGCAAGAAGTACAGACAGTAGTTTTCCATTGAGTTCTTGGGGTGCCTTCCATATCTGCCATTGTTTTGCGCTACAGATTCATACAATCTTCACCTGGATGGAGGTTTTTGTAAGATTTAGTCCAGAAACTGCAGAGGAACATAGAAGAACAAAATCTCACAAACAGGAAGAAGAATGCTATAAAATCATAATTTTTCCTTCTGTAAACAACTTTGTAGATAAAGTCACAGAGATGTGTCCTGCGTATGAATACCACCAGGCAGCCCTTGATAGATCTTAAGCTTGTATTGATCTGTACAACCATAAAAGCTCTTATTCATCAAGCATAAGAGAACAGGCTCAGTACGCATGACCACACATGCCAATGTCAATGGAGCTATAAAGCTGCACCCTCAGAAAAATAAATTGTATGTCAGATTTTAATTGAAAAGAATGGAAATCTTTGACATTAAGAATTAAAAATCAAAGACTTTTGACCCAGATTAACTTTCTTTGCTCAATCACCCTTACATAACATGCTCTAAATCAGCTCCTGGAGATGTCCTTTTGCATGTTTTTCATGATTAATTGAATTAGCAATTGATTTGTATAATATGACTCACTTAGAAATAAAGACACACAAAACTGACAACATGCACACCATTCAGGTAGCGACAAATCACAGGTCCTTCAGCTAATCCCGTACCTGCCCTCCTGGGCAAGCAGATTTGCTGCCTACTATCCAGACCGAAGGCTTTCAGAGAAAGATAAGGGTGCCTGTGCATGCTCCATGTATGTGCATACTAAACAAACGTGCACGCACATGCAATGCAAACGCACAAAGAAGTTCAGGCACTGCAGTGTTAATTCACTCTACAGCTGATTTATAGATGCTCTGCTGGGACCCGATTTTGGACTTACGCTTTTAGGGCTTGGAGAAAAAGTACAGGGCTTGGTGAAAAATGCTAAAAATGGGCCTGTGTTGGGACTTGTATAGGGGGATTAAGCAGAGCAAGAGTGACAAGAGTCCCCACAGCCCCCGTGCTTGGAGCTTGTGATAAGGACTGCAGAGCCACCCAGGATGGCATCAGGGCAGCTGCATGCACTTGGCTTTTCAGGCCATGAATATGGTTTTGGGCTGTAGGGTTACCAGATAAGGAAAAAGCTGAAGATGAGATGTTTGCCTCAGCTAAGCTTAAAGTATAGCTGAGTGAGAGCTGGGGAGAAGGCTTTGAGGCAAATGACCGAGCCTTGCTGGTTATTCCATAGCTCAGCACCACAGGCATGGCTGGCAGCTGGGTGCGTGGAGGAGGTAGCTGCCCTAAGCATCCACCCTCCCATCAATGGCAGAACATAATACTGAATTTTGTGGCAATTCAAGAACAGATTCAGCTGAGATCTCCCTTCTCTGGTGGCTGCCATTCACCTGGGGACCAAGTAATACCACGATTTTAACCCGCTGGGGTGCAGCATCCCAAGAAATGGATGCGTGCATTACTCCCACCACTCAGCCATGGCTCTTCAGCTGGCAGCAAGGGTGATCTTGCACAAAATGTGTGGTTTGGAGCAGCTGGAGCAGGCAGAGGGGGAGCAGGGATGCTGACAGTGAGAGCAAACAAACTCAGGTGTTGTTATGGCTAAAAAGTGGATTAAGTCAGTTCACAGCTCCAAAACCAAACCTCCAGCAGCACATGGCAGCCCACATTTTCCAAAGTTTCCAGCAGATGCCAGCAGACTCCTAGGCCCCTTCCCAGGATGACTCTGGCCTTACTAGCAATATGAGTTTTTGCAAGGTGCTAAAAGCTTTCACAGGAGCACAGGGCTGCCAGGGAAAGGAGGGTGGCTAGCAGCAGTGGAAAGAGATGACCATTCCTCGGCCCAATTATTTTGATATTTAAAATGTGGATCCAGAAATAAGAGTTCATCATTTCCTTTGCTGGATATCATTATGCAGTGAGAAATGGGCAATACTGTGAATTATTATAAACTGGCTCCAGACTGAGACCGCTCATTTCTTTTCCCCTTTCTTTTTCTTTCCCAAGCAACATCCCCATTCACATAGTGAAGCAGAGAAAATAACATTTTTATGCCTGTCAAAATTTCCTTTCATTTATGCCAAGAAGTCACGACTGATGCCATGTCTCCTTTTCTCCTGGGCACAAATCTCTCTCCCAGCACAAGTTTAGTGGAGGGAAGAGTGAACTTTATCTTTCCTGTCAGCCTGGCTAGACACTACTGGGAACTGGAACATGCAAGAAGGTTCCCATTTTCTTCCCTGTCAGTTTAACCCTGCAAATCCTGATGTACTGTAATGCTCGACTGTAACACTGAATGCTGAATCCCAAGTTAAGCCATTTCCAAGGGATTCACAGTAATTTCTCCTTATTCACCCCGCAATTAAGGAAAGCAATTCTATTTTATTAAATATATCATCCCCATATGTAAAAAGAATGAGTTTATTCTATTTGCCACTGAAATATTTTCAAATCCACTTAAAAAACTACTTCTCAGTTTCTTGGGCTGATTCTGTGGATTGCAATTACAGAATCACAGAATAACCAGGTGGAAGAGACCCACCGGATCGTCGAGTCCAACCATTCCCACCAATCCCTAAATCATGCCCCTAAGTACCTCATCCACCCTCGCCTTAAACACCTCCAGGGACGGTGACACAACCACCTCTCTGGGCAGACTGTTCCAATGCCTAACCACCCTCTCCGTGAAGAACTTTTTCCTTATCTCAAGCCTAAATCTCCCCTGGTGGAGCTTGAGGCCATTCCCTCTCATCCTGTCCCCTGTCACTTGGCAGAAGAGGCCAGCTCCCTCCTCTACACAACCTCCCTTCAGGTAGTTGTAGAGAGCAATGAGGTCTCCCCTCAGCCTCCTCTTCTCCAGGCTGAACAACCCCAGCTCTCTCAGCTGCTCCTCACAAGGCCTGTTCTCCAGACCCTTCACCAGCTTTGTTGCCCTTCTCTGGACTCGCTCCAGAGCCTCAACATCCTTCTTGTGGTGAGGGGCCCAGAACTGAACACAGGATTCAAGGAGCAGTCTCACCAGTGCCGAGTACAGAGGGAGAATAACCTCCCTGGACCTGCTGGTCACTCCATTTCAGATACAAGCCAAGATGTCATTGGCCTTCTTGGCCACCTGGGCACACTGCTGGCTCATGTTCAGTCGGTTGTCAACCTACACCCCCAGGTCCTTCTCCTCCTGGCAGCTTTCCAGCCAGGCTTCTCCTAGTCTGTAGCTCTGCTTAGGGTTGTTGTGCCCCAAAATTGTTAAGAATTTGATGGGTGTGCAGAGTTTCACTGATGTCAGGACCCAGGGATTTGGCTTGCTGGTCATCAATTTGCATAAACATGCAGCAGCTATGTGGTCATTACCATAGTAATTCCTCCCTTTCATGATTTCTCTGCCATACATGCACAGGCAGAGGAGGTGGGGAAGGAGAATCATTTTGTTCTCTGCAACTGCATCATTACATTAAAGTGGTGTCCCTGCTGGCCTCCGATCTGCTTGAATAGAGCTGCTCAGGAAAGTTGTGTAATGCCTTGTTTTGTTTGAAAAATACTGACTCGCAGAAATGAAAACTGGCTTTGTGGGAAATGGTCAGTTTTGATGCTCTTTTCAACTTTTATATTCTCTTTTCCCTTTTTTCTCTTTACTGAAAGGGTTTTTGAAATAGTGAATTAGCTGCTGCATATTCAAAACAAAAAACGTCGGTTGCTCTTTCTGCCTAGAAAATTAATTACTCTGGTGAGGGTAAAGTTATTTCAAAAGTAGGGATGCTTTGAATCAAAGGGAAATATTTCTAAGACTTGCACGGACTTTTTTAGATTTTCATTCCTCAAATGTGTTTTGCTTTTGATGTTTTTACCCTCTTTAGGTCCAGATATATTTTTAACAAAAAAAAAAAAATTGCAGGGTGAGGAAATAATCTCCTGCTCAGCAAGACCCCTTAGTGGATGTTTCAGTGCACATGATAGATGTTACAAGGCGAGTCACCGTTACCTGTTCCTGGGGGACCCTAGTACTAGGGGGTTTTTTTTTTCATCTTTTTGGAAGAGACGCCATCTAGACGAAAAAAAACTCGACATTTTGCTCTTTACGTTCAGGGAAAGGAAAAAAACGCAGGTTTTATTTATCTGTCAGCATTATTTTTATTTTTGGTCTATTGCACAAGGAGTGGAGCTTAAATCAAGTGCTGTGATCTGGTGCCAGGTACTGTTAATGGGGCTGTAGAAGCTATGTTACAGACTTCATCAGTCGCTGAGAAGACACTAGCTCTGCTGTTATTATTTTTGCAGGTATGGTCTGAGTAGAAAGAAAACCCCAGATTTAGAATTGATCTCCTTGAGAGAAGTAATAAAATGATATCTATGCACCTTCAAGCTGAAGTCTAACAGAATATCAGGAACTGACATTTTACCAAGTCTGGACAAAATTTGTCTCGCATGTGCCAGGTGTGATTAAATCCATGCCACTGCCACAGATCTGAATGTGCCTAGCTCTGAGGGTAATAAATTTGAATTTCCTCATTAGCATCCACATGGAATGAAGAAAAAGAAGCTATCAAAAGAAACAGCAGCGAACACTGGGATTTCAGTTAAAGTTCAAGGCCACTTGGAGTGTATCTGCAATGTTTCTAGCAAGATTTTTCTCCTGGTCTCCTGCATGCACATGCCCACCCTCTCTTGGCTGGAGAGCACTCCCCATGGGAGAGTCTGGGCTAGCAAATATTTCCCAGCAAAATACTCCAGTTTGCATCTTTGCTACAGGCTGCACAAACAGCAGGTGAAAGCATTGCTTCACTGCAAAGATTTTCCTGCTGGCCAGCAGACAAGTTGCAGAGAGATTAACTCTTCAGGGTTCACCAAAGATTTTGTTTTCTCGTGAGTGTTTTTGCGCTTTCATGGGCATTCTGAGGTTAAGGCTGAAAAATTAGCACTGGTTGAGTGTTTTGAGTGGGCAAAACATATTTTAGAGACTGAATAGTGTTTATAGGGCTAGGATACAGAAAATGCTGTAAACTCTTCATCTGGATGTAGGCAGCCAGCATAACTGCTTTGTTAACTCATCCCTGTATAGATAGGAGAAACTGTTTGCAGCCCTCACAGCACTATGAGGGATCTGACTTTTGGCCATGGCAAGCAGCAGGCCACCAAGAGGGCTTGGCACAAGCACTCTGCTGTTCTTAACAAAAACGCCTTGTCCCTATCCTGATTTGGTCCAAATTTGCATGGTTTAGAAGTACCAGGATCATGGCAAAAGGCCTCTGGCTACAAGCCAGGTGGGAAACAGGGTCTGCTCTTGAACATCGTGCAGCACAAAGAGGGAAAGAGGAACATGCTGAGAAATTCTCCCATCTTGCCAAATAAAGCCCCTAATGATGTGATCCTCTGGCTAGTCCACAGGTTCTGGGGTTTTCTTTGTTTTAAATTAACCTTTGATGATAGCAGTGAGACCACAGTAATTATGTGGGATCAGTCATGCTTAGTTTTGCTGGCAACCTACCTTGCCTTTTGTGCCCACTCTGCCTCACAAGCCAGCTTCACATAAATCCCTGGAAGGAGAAGTCAATTCTGTGCAACAAATAATACCTGTCAAATATTCCTCCCCTCAAAGTTTAGGTTCAGATTTGGAAACTGTTTTTCATCTGTTTGAACACAGATTTTCATCTGTTTAAACCTTAGAGTCAGCAACAACAGGAAAGATCTAAAAAAATTGTAATGGGACTCAGAGAACATCTTGGTCATTAAAGTCAAGAGTGAAGGTTATATTTAATTTGGCTGCTTAGCATAGCCAAATATTTTACAGATAATATAGAAGTATCTTTTTTTTTTTTTTTTTTTTAATTTGGAAAGGTTTTCTCCCAGCCATCAGATTACCGCATGTTCAATGCAAGCGTCCTGGGGTGCATATGTCAGAGCAGGGCAGTCCTATGGTGGTGGGACTCAGGGCTAATTAAAGCCCAACAATGTGTCCCCAATTCATACCGACACTAGAAACAGTGGCTGATAGGGAAATTCAGGCACAGCAGCTGCTCTTTTCACAGCAGTACAATAACTATCTCTTTAATGGGAAGGGATGCGGGGGAGGGATGCAGCCCAAATAACAGCACCTGCCTGCTTATGCCACATGAAAAATCACAACAGCTAATCCTCCTTGCCTGTCATGTTAATTGTTATGAAGCTCCTTTTGATATCAAACTATTTGTCCTTTGACTGAAATAAATCAGGCCTTAAGCACTGCATTTATCTCGCTATGATACAGGAGCAGAGGTGAGCACTGTGGGGAGATTTTTACAATGGGAGCAATGTAAAGCACACCAGGGCAATATTTATGGGCTCAGGATCTTTTCATCAGGAAAAGCAGTCTGTTGACATTGTTCACTACAAAAGAAAAGTTCAAATGCCGTATATTACACTACAGCCTTAAGACACCATTTGACATAAGCAGGAGGTAAACAAAGCGAGGGAGGGGAGAAAGTACCTGACTGGCTTTCACACACAGTGATGTTTTCAGCTGTTTCAGCAAGATATTTAAGATTTTTACACAACTTGGGTTCCTAGTAGCTTCATTCAGACTATTTGTAGATATGATGCTAGGGGTGTATTTAATGGCACTTGCTGGTGCTGGTTCTCATTATGAAAAATGCACTTCTGCAAAGCCTGTTGTACGCACAAGCACAGCCCTCCTGGCACAGGGGTTTCCCTGTCTCCTCGCCCTTTCCACCTGTTAACAATTGCTGAAGACCCTTAGTGCAAGATGTGAGAAGATGCTCAAAGAAAAGCACATAGAAGTGCCTTCTAGGACTTCGAGTTGAGAGTGAGGGCACTGATCCTTAACTTGTTTGCTTTTATTGGTGTGTTTTGTCACAGACAACATCACTTTTCCTGAAGATTGACTAAAAACCCTTTGGGGGATCCCAGCTGAAGGAATTAACTGACCTCAAAAAGCAATTAGGTCTTTTTCTCTGAATTTGTTCCACCAATGCTCAGATGCTCCTGTTGGGGTCCTCCTTCCCCATGCAATTCTGTCCACAGAGGTCCTGGGCTAATTGCTCCTGAGAGTTTGCGAGGACATAGATCAACACAGACCAAGGAAGGGGTTAGTTATTTGCTGCAATTCCTCTTTGCCTCCAGGACTGCAGGCACAACAGGCACAAACCTGCCTAAATTTCACTAAGCACCAGTGAATGTTATTGAAAATTTTCCTATATTCTTTGTGGAGGGAAAAAAAAAGCAGATACCCTACAGTGACAGCATCATCCACAATCCAAGAAAATCCTGTTAATCTTTCACACCTCCTAAGAAACACCTGTCCTCTATTTTTACTGCTTGTGTTACTAATGGAAGCCAAGCAGTTTAACTTTGTTGGTGCAAATGTGCCACTCTGGAGATGTGTTGCCAGAAAAAAAATCTGTCCATGAGAGAAAAAAACAGAAACTTCCTTTCAAATATGTTGGTGGTACTAAGAGAAAGAACTTGGGGTGGTTTGATGAGGCAAATCCCAGAGAAATGTGGAAGTATTTTACATTGTCTCATCTGTTTGGAGTGAAAGGGAATTTTTACTGATTAAATGAGTTTCCCTGGTGTCTCAGTGTGAAGGTCTCTTTCTCCAGAGAAGTTCTTATGGACCTCAGTGGACTGATCTGCAAGGTCCCTAGATGTGGGCAGCGCTGCAGGGGTCCTGCCACCCCCAGAGAAGGGGCTCTGACCTCCTTGCTCCTCTGCTTCTTTATAGAGCAGTGCCAAAGTGCCTCTGGAGAGCAAGGACTGTTTCTTCCCACAGATCTTAGCAGGTTCCAAAGCACAGAAGTCCCCTTACTCCCTTTGTTGATGTGAAGGCTGCCCCACAAAATTGAGCAGAGTACTCTGAGCAGCATCTGATTTCCACACTCCATGCACCAGGTCTCTGCCCTGCGGTCTTCCACATCTACTTGTCAGGAAAGAACCCGCCTCATGACAAAGCTGGAAAATCTTACCCACCTGCCTCAGTTTACAAGGTACCCCAGGAGCTATTGGATAGGGAAACCAAATAGAATTCACTAAAAAAAGAGAGTTGCCTATGTTGGAGACAGTCTGAGAGCAAGGCAGTATACAAGGCAGATATGTTTTTGGGTGATCTCACCCCAATTAAAGTGATGAACTTCTTTCTGTTCATTGAGGTAGTTGCATGTATCTATTTTAATGGAGTGAATGCAGCTGCTTTTTATTGAGAAGAAGGATATGTTGTACCTGTGCTTGTCAGCTCTGGCTCCTCTTCTGAACATGGGGTGCACCAGGTCCCCTCAGCCTGTTTTCTAACAAGAACAACATAACTCTGAATAAAGTCAATGGCTTTCTTACATGTCTGCCAGCCAGTTCCCTCTTATCAATAAATGCTGAAACCCATTGACTCATTTTAATCAGATCTCCCAGAGAAGCAAAGGTCCTAGTGATTTTACACTCCATTTCTCATGAAAATAAGCAGCCACTGCAAGAGAGGAGAACCTGTTAACACCATCACTAAAGGGAAGGCTCAGCCATGAGCTTAATTAGGCATGGGGGAATCTGTAGCGACGAACATATCCCAACAGTTGGAAAATATTCACTCATGGCTTGCGACTTGCTAGACACAAGAGAGTCCATGAAAGAGGTAGATGTGTTTAAGTAAGCATGACAAAGCCATGTTCTGCTTATGCAACTGCTTGTTGTAATGTCCAGCCCAGATGCTTTCAGCATCACATAAAGTTAAGTTCTTGTATTAAAAATTACACATATTTTTAAAATCATGTAAATCATTGTAACGAGATGTGAAAACATGGGGCCATCCATTAGTGAGTGCATTTATGCCATGTGTGTGGCACAAGGTGATGTATACCTTGTGTACAGGTGCTATGATGCCATGGGCATTGTGCAACTTACATTATTGCAGACATCGGATGTAAATAGCACGAAGGTCCCATGCCCAACTCCAGACATCCTCTAACCACTCTTCAATGCAGGCAGGGAAAATAATTCTGGGGACACACCATTCCCTTTTGGCTGTTCATACACTTTTCCTGGGCATCTGTGTTTCACTTCTAGCCAATGCAGCCCTTCATATAGGGCTGTAAAGTTTCTTACAAACAGGGCTGCACCATAAATAATGGAGCACACTCTGTCCCAGGGCTGCTTCTCACCTCTGTGCACTACATTACAGGCCTGGAGAAAGTTGTGGTTCATGTTTGCATTTAATTTGCTTGCTTTTTCGAGTTGTTTGGGGGGGGTTGTGTTTACAAAAAAGTCCCTTGAGGGGACTCTTGGTTTTGCTTTTCTGACTTTAAAATAGTTGTGCAGTGAAGGACATAGTTTCTGTGAGAACTGCTGTTTATGAGGAGTTATGCTGTGTTCACAGGTGGCAGGGAATTTGAAATTTAATTTCTTAATGGTGTTCTTCCCAGCTGTGAAACTTTCTGGCTCCATTACTTGCTTTTTGTTATTGTTTCTGTTAAAATTTGAAATTAACAGCCTTGCTATGTGAAAAGAAAGCTGTGAAGTTGACACCGTAACCTGAGGACCAGGTTACTGTAGATCACATCCATCCATCCATGCCCATCAGCGTTTTTCTAGGACAGAATGCCCCATTGAGTCAGCTTCATTCACTTGTTGAGAACTAAGTAACTTTCAGATTTGCAGTTAGGTAAAAGATTCCATTGGGTTACAGTGTTTCTGCTAGTACTTTTCCCAGAATTTCTTTGTGCAATTGGTTTGTTTGAGCATCTCTATAGAAAGAAGTGGTGTAAATGTTGTCAAAGGAATGCGAAGGCCTGATTCTCTACTCACTGCAAAAGAAGGAATGCCAAGGGATGGCAGGAAGGTGCTCCAGAAGAGGGTATGTCCTCCAACCTGAGGGTGGTGGAGCACTGGAACATGCTCCCCAGGGATGCAGTCACTGTGCCAAGTCTGACTATATCCACGAAGTGTTTGGACTGTGCACTCAGAAACATGGTGTGAAGGTTGTGGTTGCCCTATGCAAGAACAGGAGTTGGACTTGATAATCCTTGTGGGTCCCTCCCAACTGAGGACATTCTGTGATTCTGTGATTTGCGTTGCTTCTACTCCTTCCTTTTTGAAGGCACCTCCCTGCTCTCTCATTAATTTGATTTCAGTGTCACTATCAGGTCTAATCTCTCATCAAAATGTAGAAATTCACCCCCTTCCCATTCGACTTCCTGCAGGGCTGGTTGGAGGGGTACCTGCAGCCCACCCACATGTCAGGGGAGCAAGTTGCTTCATCTCTTACATGTCTGTAAAGGTTTAGTTGCTGTTTACAAATATGTTAGATTTGCTTGATGGTCCCTGCTCTGTTTTCATGTTTTGTGCATGGCAAATAGCACTGATCAGCACCTCAAACTGTAGTCAGCAAAATCACTTGCTCGTGTTTTCTACAGCAAAGCAGGGAGGAGGGGGAAGAAGCCATCTGGTGAATTAGCTCTAATAAAAATAAAAGGGGTCTCTTTGCATAATAAAGTATTAGAGGATGATATTGTGGTGTTGTTGGGACAAATGGCTCTATAGGGTTTTGATAGCTCACAGGCATCTTGGCTTATGTTGCAACATAAACATCATGAAATCAGAGCTCCATTAGAGTCCGTGGCAACGTGTCTATTGATTGCAATGAGGCCATGATTCCTGCCCATATAAATGTCTCGGTCAGCTGAATCCCATTACAATAATGTGCAAAGTATCTTTTCAATATGATTGGGTTTCATGGGTTGTTCATTTCTTCTTTGGTTCCTGTAAAGTTGCTTTATATTTCCACTGTTCATTACTCACCCAAGTTGCTCTGCTGCTTGGGATCTCTTGATGACACATATGGGCTCTTTTAAGATACATAAAAGACGATCCTTATGTGATGCTTGTTTAATTTCTTTTTGCAGGAGAGCAATCTTACTGGGGAAGAAGGAGGGGATTTTTCCTGAAGGCAGCAGGACACAAAGGGGCCACAGCCCTAAGCCCAGTCAGCAATTAGCATTAGCTGTGTTCTGTTCAAAATGGTCATTTTTAATACCCACACCTTGGGTGACAGTAAAGGGATGCATGCTTGTTTCTCTTTCCAGTTCTGGGTGAACAAACTCTGAAATTGAGAAGATATAGATGAGAATGATTTGCAGGCAGCGAAATTTTATTTTTAAAGTAGGTACAGTTTGCAGGCAGCTGGCATCATCTCAGCTTTCATTTGGAAACTATCTGCTCCAATTTGCTCTACAAAGAAAACAGATTAGGATTCTATTTTTGTTTGGTTCTGGTCAGACTTTTCCCTTCCATCACATACACACAGAGACAAAAATGAACACACCTGCCCATGTTAGTTAGCCTCTAATTTCCAACTTATTTAAGGCTCAGACTCTGCTAAACAGTCAACATGGATCCATTATTTGGTGGATAAATAAAAGACTGATTGCCTAGAAAATACTTTCACTGATGGGGAAATAGCTGCAGGTGCCCTCCCATGGGGAAACCATACCTGAAAACACAGCTGGTATGTGGTTATAGCAGATCTTGCTGGAGGTAAAGCCCCTCTTCTGTGTTCTGCTGAGTTATTCACGCATTGGGAAGTGACTACAAACATGCTCCTTTGCAGGATTTATCTATTTTCAGCTGCACATGGCTCCCCAGCATGCTATGGCTCATTGTAGAAAAAGATCTAAAGATAACATGTCCCCCAGACATCTCCTCTCTCACATTGACAGGATTCCAGCTGGGCAAGAAAAAAATGGAGAAAAGTATTTCTTCTCAGCTGCTGATGGCAAGCAAGGGAAAGCACAACCGTGATGTGGTTGTGGTGGTACTCTGTGTATATTTCCAGTGAAGTTGGCTACAAGGGACCTCTGGGGGTCTGTAGTCCGAACTCCCACCTGGAACATGACTATGGTTCCACTGGGTCAAGCCAGACATGGCTTCACCTAGCAGAGATGTAAGAAAACTCCAAGGACAGAGGCTGAAGCAGGCTAACCCAATACTGCAGCACCATTCTGTTGAAACGTTTTTCCCATCCTGAACATTCCAAGCTCCAGGTGAGGCCATTGTCCTGGGTTGAGAGCAACGTGGTTCCTTCATTGATGTAACTGTCTTTGCAGTAGGCTTCTATCAGCTTAGTCCTTTGCCTCATCTTTGCCAGAAGAAACAATTCCAGCTGCCTCAGTGCCTCCTCACGGGGACTCAAGGCCCATGATCATCTCTACAGCATCCTCTCCAGCTCCCCTACAACCCTTTTGAACAGGGAGACCAAAAAGTGGACTTCTAATATTCAAGGTGTGGCCTCACTCATGCCAAACAGAGGACGGAGGAAACTTCTTCTGACTTGGTGGCTATATTCCAGCTAACATAGCCTGACGTGTGGTTTCTCTTATCTGAGATGAGAGCATATGTTTGGCTCAAGCCTGACATAGAATACTCTGTCATTTTTGGTAGGGCTGCTTGCCATGAGGACACATCCTGGCCTGTACCCATGACCAGGGTTATTTCCACCCTTTGGCAGAACTTCACGTGTTTTCTTACGGACTCCTTGACTTTCTTTCCTTTTATAGCTAACTTTTGTGTGGATGGATGGATAGATATGTATATGGGAGAGGAGCTCCATGAGGAATTAAAAAAATGCTGGAATCTAGGAAGTAAAATCCAAGGGGACACATGAAACAAAAGGCTGCTGTGGCAACAGCTGTTGTGCAACTGAAATTGTCCTTATGAGATAGAGGACACATTAATTAAATCATCCAGCAGCCCTAGCATGCAACCACAAAAGAGCTGAGCTGTAAAAGTGTTAGTGTTTCCAATACAGAAAGATCTAAAACTTCCCAACACCTGTAATTAGGTTTGTGCTGATACCCTTTCACTTAACTCCACCTCTTGCAAGAGCAGACCTGACTCCTTGGCTCAGTCAAGCTGTAAACATCAGCAGTCCACAAGCCCTCTGCCTCTCCAGGGCAGCAGGTTTCTTGCCCAACACCAAAGCTGGGCTACTTCCAGCAGCTGGAGCAAACAGGAGCAACAGAAGGCTGTCAGCGGTGCCAGGACACTGCAGATCAAACAGCAGATGAAGAAAAGATTCTCCTCCCCCTCCCAGGTGCTCCAGGGCTGGGTGCATTGGTTTATGGACAGAGCTTGGCAAGCAGGTGATCTGGAGCAGTAAAATACCCATTAAGTTTGGTGACCTGAATTTACTGAATCATTTTGGACTCTCCCGCCTAACAGCCTGTTGCCTAAGTCAAGTACATCCCACCTGTATGCACCTGATGGAGAGTCAGAGCAGACAGTATAGGACAGTGCAGTCTGCAGGACAGAGCCCCTTCTTCCCTTTGTCTCATTGGAGAGGTTTAGTCACTCTGGGCTGTTGTTCTCCATGTTAATCATCTGCTACCAAGATTAGTCTCCCTTCAAGCTGTGCTTGCCTTTTAAGTGGTGGGCAGGTCAAACATCTGCTCCAGGCAGCTGAATTGCATCATTAATAACCTTTTTTTAGCTATCTTGCAAACTTTGTTAAGTCTCCAGCCTCCTCTCTGCCACAGTGGTGATGCTGACAGGTGCTTCCACTGAAAGGTTTATCTTGTTTCATGTTGCTTTTCTGGCTTAAGATTACATTATATTTGCTAAGCAGAGTCAGTCCTTATGTAAGTGTTTTGCTCTAATAGTTACCAAGTGTCAGTGTGAGAGCACTAAAGGAGGGAAAAGGAGGCAAGAAGCACAAAGGAAACGCAAAGCTCTTCTTTTCCTTACAATATTGTTTACATTTCAAGACTTTTCCAGTTCATGTTCTCCTGAAGTACAGCACCCACCAGCATTTCAGAAGGAGAAAGACATGTTCTGCTTCAACAACACTGCTTCTAAAAGCACTGAGCATGGAGGAGGTTGGGGGCAAGTAGAATTTCCTTGTGACAGAGCTGTCAAAGGAGAAGCTGCTTTTAACAGCACAGCCTGTCAACCCCCCCTCTTATATAAGTGCTCTCCCTTTTGTCAGTGCTCTGCACCTCCCAGCTCCAGAGGGCCAAAGAAAAAACTTCACTGGTGCCAGCAATATTGCTTTGAATGAGGGTGAAAGGGGCAATGCTGCTGCAGAACAATTAGGAGAGTCCAACCATTCCTATCAAACACTAAACCATGTCCCTCAGCGCCTCATCCACCTGTGCCTTAAACACCTCCAGGGAAGGTGAATCAACCACCTCCCTTGGCAGACTGTTCCAGTGCCCAATGACCCTTTCTGTGAAAAATTTTTTTCCTAATGTCCAGCCTAAATCTCCCCTGGTGGAGCTTGTCCTGTCCCCTGTCACCTGGGAGAAGAGCCCAGCTCCCTCCTCTCCACAACCTCCTTTCAGGTAATTATAGAGAGCAATCAGGTCTCCTCTCAGCCTCTTCTCCAGGCTAAACAACCCTAGCTCTCTCAGCTGCTCCTCATCAGGCCTGTTCTCCAGCCCATTCACCAGTTTCATTGCTCTTCTCTGGACTCGCTCCAGAGCCTCAGCATCCTTCTTGTGGTGAGGGACCCAGAACTGAACACAAGATTCAAGGAGCGGTCTCACCAGTGCCAAGTACAGAGGGAGAATAACCTCCCTGGACCTGCTGGTCACGCCGTTTCTGATACAAGCTAATATGCCATTGGCCTTTTTGGCCACCTGGGCCACTGCTGGCTCATGTTCAGTCGGCTGTCGACCAACACCCTCAGGTCCTTCTCCTACAGGCAGCTTTCTAGACAGACTTCTCCTAGTCTGTAGCTGCACAGGGTTGTTGTGCCCCAAGTGCAGGACCTGGCATTTGGCCGTGTTAAACCTCATGCCGTTGGTCTCAGCCCAGTGGTCCAGCCTGTTCAGGTCCCTTTGCAGAGCCTCCCGACCCTCCAGCAGATCCACACTTCCACCCAGCTTGGTGTTATCTGCAAACTTGCTAAGGGAGCACTCGATGCCTTCATCCAGGTCATTGATAAAGACATTAAACAGGACTGGACCCAGCACTGAGCCCTGGGGAACCCCACTTGTCACTGGCCTCCAGCTGGATTTAACTCCATTTCCCACCACTCTCTGGGCCCGGCCACCCAACCAGTTTTCCACCCAGGAGATTGTGCTCCTGTCCAGGCCAGAGGCCGACAGTTTCTGTAGCAGAATGCTGTGAGAAACTGTGTCAAAGGCTTTACTGAATTCCAGGAAGATACATCCACAGCCTTTCCCTTGTCCATCAGCCGAGTCACTTTATCATAGAAGGCGATCAGGTTAGTTTGGCAAGACCTGCCTTTTGCAAACCCGTGTTGACTGAGCCTGATCACCAAGTTCTCTTGCATGTGCTTCATGATAAGACTCAAGATCACCTGTTCCATGACTTTCCCTGGCACTGAGGACAGATGACAGGCCTGTAGTTCCCTGGATCCTCCCTGCGACCCTTCTTGTAGATGGGCACAACATCAGCCTCCAGTCCAGTGGAACTTCCCCAGTCTTCCAGGACTGTTGGAAGATGATGGAAAGGGGTTTGGCCAGCACATCCACCAGCTCCTTCAATACCCTTGGGCGAATCCCATCCTGCCCCATAGACCTGTGTGTGTCTAGTAGGGCTAGCATTCTGCAAAGGCAACACACAACTGCAAGAGATAGCAGGGCTGAGACACAGCAGGATTACCAGCAAAGGGATGCAGGTGCTGCCCACCTAGTTTGGGATTCACCTCACCTAACTTGGAGCAAGTCACTCTCAACTCCCCTCATAGTTAGCCAAGAGAGACCAGCCGAGACTGATTCGTCTCGCTCCAGAGCAGATGTCAGAAGGAGATCAGCTGAATCACACATCAGATGTGCCTGGCTTTCGTTCAGTGTGAAGGGAATGTGACAGCTCGTCCTGGTGAGGGGCTTCCAGCCAGGCAGCTCAGCCTGACACAGGGGTTCCCATAGGCTTGCAAGCAGCCTGGCTTCCTGAACTCTGCCTATGGAAAGAACAATAATCATTGCATCACTTCCCATCAGTGTGTTCCTGTTCCCAGCAAGACTCTCCTCTCAGGCTTCAGGGACAAGTCTTCCTGGAGATTCCAAGGCCTCCATTAGGAAGGAAAATGATAGGACCCAGCCTGAGCAATGCACAGTGACCTTGCAAATTGCCTCTGAGGGACTGTGGTGCCTACAGCAATGACACCCTTCACTCACCATTGGAGGATCGGTGGGGTAACTGGTGTGTAATGCCGAAGAAGTCATTCTGCCATGAAACTGCCTGGGAATTTTATCATCGCTGACATCACGCTGGGCCAGCAGCCTGCTAATGAGCACTGTCAGAGGGATGTCACCTTCACAAGGAAAGGCTAAATGACATAGAGAAAAACAACAGGCGAGGGAAGGCTTCTTTTCAGATAACATTGAACAGACCTCACTTTGCTTCCAGCTAAATCATGAGCCTCAGGCTGCTGTGTACATCTCCAGGGATGGATGGACAGCAGTGGTGACACTTCCTTGGGAAGCCACCACTGGCCTGTCACTCCACATATTCAGCATTTTCTCACAACAAGCCAGGGATTCACTGGGCCACAGAAGTGGATTTCATCATTATTTGAGAGTGAGACCATCAGGGGAGGCTATGCTTCAAGTGAACTGCTTAGAACCTTAGGTAAACACCTTAGCCATCTGAATAAGGCAGCTGTCAAAATGCTGCACCATTTGTAAGTTTTCAAGATTTACATTAAGACTAAAGAGATCAGGCTCATATAAAGCCAGTCACGGCTACTGTCCTGCAGAAGATGGTCTCCTCAGTGCAGAGAGAGCGCTGTCTGCTCTCCTCACCTTCTCAGCAGCCAAACCTTGGCCACCAGTCCCTGGGGTAGAGCTGATGGCCTGGAAGTATATTTTCACTGTTTCTCCTGGAAATGGCTCTGGATAACACGGTTTTCCACACATTGCAAATGCTTTGTGTCCATGATGAAGAGGTCTGAATGAACTCTGTGTTCACAGGATCTGCTCCCAAATTCCCTGCCAAAGAAGCAGAGTCCCTTACTCCAGGAACACAGCACACACATTCTTGCTTATCCCAGAGATGGTGCCCTGGCTGCAGGATCTCACCCAGCTGCAGGTGAGCATTCAGCCTAGCACAGCTTAGAATCACTAGGCTCCCTAGGTTGGAAAAGACCTTTGAGGTCATCAAGTCCAACCATACCTGTCCCCTACTAAATCATATCCCTAAGCTTGCTGACTTTGGTGATGGTTTTAATAACATCCAACAAAAAGGACTTGTACAAACTGAAAGGAAATAGCTAAATACATCTATTGAAGAGCTCAAACTTTTAAAAAATCATTTGTACCACTACACCTTCATTGTTTACTCCCTGTATTTAAGTGGCAGTTGAACATATGTACCAAATATCATTCTGCAAGGCTTGGTTTCTGGCACTGTTTATAACTGCCAGCTAATTACATTGAATGATACATCTACTTGATGTATTTGATATTCAAATAAAAACCAGAACCTAATACAATCATCATGAAAATGTCTTGAATGCATCACAGGAGCATGAGATGGATTAATTCATTAATATTTAATGAGAGATTTGAAAAGGTGAGTTGTCTAAAAATGAAAAGCGCTATGAGAACTCTGTCAATGATGAAAGATGCAGGAGATATTTTATTTATGCAGTTTGACTGTATAACAGCCAGAACAATGTGACTCTCAACAAGCATGAAGAGACAGTCCCTGCAATGAGAGGTTTGTCTCATGAGACTTACACTGGGTCTATTAAACTAATAGCTTTCCTCTCTGGGAGCAGTCTTCTGTGTATCAGAGGGGGGTTAAGTACAAGCAGGTCAATGCAGCACGTTGCTGGTGATGGGGTCAGGTCCCAGCTGCAGTGATAGTGCAGTGATATCTATTAGCTCTGTGCTTGAACATGATCTCCCCTTCCCTTGTGTGAGATATACTTTGCCCATGCCCACAGATTTGGGCCTCATAGAATCATAGAATAACCAGGTTGGAAGAGACCCACTGGATCATCAAGTCCAACCATTCCTATCAAACACTAAACCATGCCCCTCAGCACCTCGTCCACCTGTGCCTTAAGCACGTCCAGGGAAGGTGAATCAACCACTTCCCTGGGTAGCCTGTTCCAGTGCCCAATGACCCTTTCTGTGAAATTTTTTTTCCTAATGTCCAGCCTAAATCTCAACCAATCTAGAGCTTGTGGCTGTTCCCTCTCATCCTGTCCCCTGTCACTTGGGAGAAGAGGCCATCACTCTCCTTTCTATAACCACTGGCCTTCTTGGCCACCTGGGCACACTGCTGGCTCATGTTCAGTCGCTGTCAACCAACACCCCCAGGGTCTTTCTCCTCCAGGCAGCTTTCTAGACAGCCTGCTCCTAGTCTGTAGCTGCACAGGGTTGTTGTGACCCAAGTGCAGGACCCGGCACTTGGCCTTGTTAAACCTCATGCCGTTGGACTCTGCCCAGCAGTCCAGCCTGTTCAGATCCCTTTGCAGAGCCTCCCTACCCTCCAGCAGATCAGGGAGCAGATCTCACCCAGTTCCTGCTCCCTCCTTTGGCTCAGAGATAATGTGGGTGGAGGCACTGATGTGAGCACGTATGTCAAGTCATTTGCTGCTTGGATAAGTGCTTGCGTAACGAACCTCTGTATACAAGCACTTGGGTCAGGACCCCTGCAAGGCTTTTTGCTGCCAGGCACAGCTTTGTTTTGTGGAGTATAGGCTGAAGATCTTTGCTTTGCATGCCTTGATAATAAATACATTTATATAAATAGATATGTGTGCACCTCATGTACAACAAACAATTGAACATCATTCAAATTGCCTGCAGGCAATGCACTTAGCAAATGCACACCCATCTGAGGTGTGGGTAAGTAATAACTTTCAAAGCTATGAAAGACTGCTATTTGCTTGAGTTGGGAGGCCACAAGAAGGCCAAAGCTTCCCTCTAACTACCTTGTACTGTCTTTACTTTGATATAATCTCAGCTGTTCCTATATCGTCTTTTGCACATGCAAATACCTTCCCTGCCTTGGTTTCTTTCAATTTCCATCTGGTTTTACTATGGGAAAATATTGGAAAAGGCTAGTTAAATTTTCTTCCTTCCCCAAACTCTCCTGGCTAGTTCTCACAAATAAAATTACAGGCTACTCTGAAAGAAGATAAATCTTGAAAAAATAATTCAGATTTAATCGAATGGTTGAAATCAACACCAACATTCAGAGTGTCAACGCACTCATTGCTTATCTCTTAGAGAGCGTCAAATGGACCTTGGATCTCTTGTCACTGATGTAGTAATGATAAGGGTGGAGTATCTGCATGGGCTGAGGTGAAGTCCCCTAACCCTCCCAGCTGATCCAGGCATCTCTTGCCCTCTATCCTAAATGTGCTTTTCTTTTTCTTCAAAATTAGAAATGGACTGTTTCCCTCAGGGGAAACGCACCATTATCAGGTGTCAGAAATCTCCATGCCATCTCACCCAGAAGGGGAAGAGTGGTTTGTGGAGCAGCAGGATTTATGTCAAAGCAGTACCACTACGGTTTTTATCCTGTTGCACGCTCCTCCCTCACACATCTCCCTCTGAAAGTGTGTGCTGGGCCAGAGGTCAGATGTGGAGGAGAAAAGAAGTTTGTTACCCTGTGAGGCTGAGAAGCAGCTACTATTAATACTGTATAATTACTCTTCCAGAAGATGAAGCAAGGCACTGTTGAGAGACAGGCTCTAGGTTCATGGGTTCAAGGTTTGTTTTTTCTGTAGACTGGATGAGCTGGGACAAGACACTTGCTTCTTCTAAACACTCTCACTTGTGTTAGGAGGGCAACGAAGATCTCTTTTCCCCTATTTTGGTTTATTTAGATCGTAGGAGTCAGAAGGTTATGAAATATGAGAGCAAAGGGTCTGACATATGGCCTTTTGGTGTTAATATCATCACTGTAAAACAACACACTTGCATAAACACATATACAGTCTTACACACACAGATAAGTATTTTTGTGTGGTTTCCCGAGGGAAAAGAAGTCCCTACTAAGACTACCCACTACAGAACAGCCTGGGACCTGATCCTGGCACAGAGGCAGAAAGAGAAGGAACAGCATCTAGGGGGACAACAATGGACCCTGCTGCTCCAAGGAGTATCCCTTGCCTTGGGGAGCTGCCTGCACCCTTACTTGCGTGTCCTGAACAGAAATTCATGTGCACTCCACTCCCACTCTCAAAACTGCAGGATCAGCTGGAAGGACTCAGTCCTTCTCCATCACCCTTGAAACACAGTTGAAAGCAGATTTTCTCAAACCAGCAACTGTGGAGCTCAGTTCCTGGGTCATATTTTTATTGGGTTTAGGTTACAGAAATCTTCTTCATCATGTATTCATTTATGCCACGTATCATTTAAAGTCCATTTTAGCAGGTACATGTTCATTCCCTTTCCTCTAAACCTAGATGTGAACTCTATTACTTGTACATTCGCTAAATGATGTCACTTAATAGGTTCTCTTTGCTTTTACCACATTTCCATAACTTGTTCTTTAATCTTCCTTTGATCCTGAATACCAGAGAGATTTATGTGTAATTTATTCTTACGTTGTTGTACTTGTTTAATCTTTCATTTTCAGTTGGATTCATTTTCAAACAAGAGTGCTTATTATAGGTTCAGATTATTGTTGACAGTTGGGACCTACCTGCTCTTTCTGAGACAAGTTTCCATTATTGTGTTTTATCTTTATCAATTTCCTCTCAACATGTATTTAACTCAAGGGTTCTAAGTGATTCAGCACAACTCCTTTCTGCCTTCAGAGAGAGCTGGGTTTTCCCTTTCTTTTGCACGTGCTAGTCATAGACCTTCTTGATCTAAAGGCAAAAAGGATGACATCTCTTTTTCTATTCCAGGCAGTTTGGTGGTGATCCATAATATCATCTCTATCTCTTTTTCCTCCAGTTTAATCAATGAATGAAGCTCCTTTTTCTCCATCTTTTTGTTTGTTTTCTATGATTCTATAGAAGTTATCAACAAATTTGTTGCCTTAGGAGTACCCTCATCCTGGTAGGTTTAACAGATGATAAAGGGTGTCTGAAGCTATCTCTTCCAGAGGTACCTGAATTGAAGCCTCCAGCTGCCCTCACAATAAAACAGATTAGCAAAGGAACCAATTTTCTCCCTGGGAAGATCACTTCCATCTGTCCATCTGATTTTCCAAAACAGAAGAAGGAAGTGCAAGCAGCTGGCCAGCCCCTGTGCAATGCTGGCCAGACAACTCACTAAGGATGCTGCAGAAGGTGATCCATGAGTGAACAGCTTCACAGTTTATTTTGGTTCAAAAGAAAGGGGTTGCATTTGGGAATAAGTTGTGGTAACTGAAGCAAAGACAAAAAACCCTCCTCAGCTGAGATGGAGACAGCCCATGCCTTTTTACAGTATATCAGTCCCAAAAGATCCTTAGCTTTGCTTTAAAATCTGAGATTTTGCCATCAAAATAAGACTTGTTTAAAAAAAATATTAAAAATATGAAGAAAAAATAAACAAAGCTTTTAGCTTGCTTGTGAGCAAATAATTGGTGAATATTATGTGGTCCAAGACCTGCTGAACAGACACTCTGGATGGATGGATGGCCTCAAGCTGGGGAGCATCCCTGAAAATCATGTTGCTGTTCCCCCAGGTCACACACTCAGTCCTGGGAAACTGAGGCAGGACTGGTGGGGCAGCTCTGGAAGCTGAGCTGCTGGAGCACAGGTAGTGCCTGTGCCAGGCACTGCAGAGACACAGCCCTCTGAACCATCAGCTTGACTACACTGTGGGAGCCAGCAATGCCAGGTCTCTTAGTGGCTCATATGTTATTGTTCTAGCACAGAGCTGCTATAAATACAGCCTGGCAAGATGAAACTTCCTGAAAGCTTCGAGGTTCCAGTGAAACTGCCTTCAACAGCCTTGCTGAGGTAGGAAATATGAAGTATTTTTTTAGGGAAAAATAATTTAAAAGCAGAAATCCTCAAGAAAAAAGAAATTCCGAGTGAAGCTAAGGTAAAGGGAGTGTTATCAGTAATTTCTGTACAAATGCAAGTGGTTCAAAACTCTCGGATTAGTTCCCCCACATGGAATATAGATTTCTTATAAAGGAAAAATCAGAAAGTAAGGCAACTAAAAAAAAAAAAATTTGCTTTGCATTGTAATGGTGCCATGAGGAAAAAATATGGGAGAAAAAAGCCCGTCTAATGTCTCGTTAAAATAGGCTTAATCTCATCTCAGACCACAGATGCTAAAATGATTTCATCATAATTGTATTGTTATGGAATGACTGTTCCGTGTAATCTTTGCTCTGAATTTCTCAGTGTTATAATGTTTGATTATGAGGGGAGGGAGGCTCAGCATTAATTTTTCCATTCAGCTTTGAAGAGGTGTAAGTAGGTAACAGAAAAAGGGATGTCTAATGGTGGTACGTGCAACTTTTTTAAAGCTGGAGACTTTTTAAAGAGCAATTTGGTATCAGACGGGATGTTTCACAGCCTTTTATTCTTCTATTTTGTTTTCCAGACCTGAGAAAAAGAAAAAAAAAATAAATCTCCCTTTTCAGACCACCACTCCATTCCCAGTGCATCCGAGCGGCTGCAAAACCTGCTGGGGTGACCCCGAGGGACCAGAGTGGGTGAGTGGGAAAAGCCCGATGTAGCTTTCGTCCATACTGAAATTAGGATTTCTCAGTCTATTCACAATCCAGCTGCAGACCTTGTAAAGACTTAAAAGCTCTTAGAATGCAGATTTTTATTTAAAATAGAAAGGCAGCACTCCAGGCCACAGCAGCCCCAACAGCAAGTGGGAGGTGGGTTATCACCTTCCTCTTCCTCTGCCAGTGGAGAACACCAGGGATTCAGCTCTCTGGCACATTTAACATAACCTGGACATCATGTTGCATCTTCAGCATCCTTAAGGCTGCACTAGGTTAGGATCATCCCAAAACAGGAACTGCAGCACCTCCCCCAAATCCCACATCAGCACATCAGGCTGAAATCTGTGTGGAGATAACCAGTGAGCTAAGAGGCATTCAGCTGTGCTCCTCCTTATCTGGGCTTGCACAGGGAGGCCAAATCAAATGAAATCCTTGGCGCATAATTAAGCTGTTCATTCAGCAGCAAAAACAATTAAACCTGGATTTCTACACATCTGCCTCTGAACTGGTGTGTACATCTCCCACAGAAAACCAGCCGATCTCCTCTTACAGCATCTTCAATGCAGAACTTCCTTCCTGAGAGTCCTGACCACCTGTTTCTCCTCTGCACTTTTTCTCCTTGGTGATGCTCCCACATTATGCCACGCTCTATTCCTGCCTTCTGGGCAGATCACAAGGTGTGTGGCAGCCAGGAGATTTGCAGGGGGCCTGTGTGGGCATTGATTCAGCTCTCCACCCTCAACACAGTCTCCTGTTTTCACAAAACTTGCAGGAATTTCATAGCTTGAAGACCTCTACCTCCCTGACAAAGTGTGTTTACATTGGGCAACAGATTGATGGGCCATGGGGAAAGGCAGGGGGCATGGGCAGGCAGAATGTACAACGGCAGAAGCTTTGTTGTCTTCAGGCCTCAGGCTTATAACCAAATTATCAAAAGGAAAATTAACTGTTTCCCCAGGATGTGTGACTTGGACGGGAGTCAAGTGGCCTGATCATGCCACAAATGAAGGAGAGGGAAGGCATCCAGATCCGGAACAGAGCAGCCGGGTGGGCTCATACATTCCTACAGAGGCTTTGTACTGCCCTTTATCCCTTCTCGCTGGTAAAACCCTGTAACCGGCAACAGTTTGTAGCGTTACACAATAAATACTCAAAATGGTGACAGAAGGAGAACAGCTTGATCAGAGCCTGCTACTGCCACTAATCTGCCTGCTGCAGCTTCTGTTGTTGCTATTTTGGCTGCTGCTTCTTCCATATTGTCTCTTGCAGCGAGTCCAAGAAAGCTCTGCTATTGATCCTAAACTCAGATCTACTGAACTCAAGCAAAGACTTAGCAGGGAGATGCCAGCACGACATCCAAGTGGGAAAAATGTCTCTGCCCAGATACTCAATTTGGTTACTGCCATTAAGGATAGTCCAGATCTGCAGTGCCATACTTTAACATAGTTCATGCACAACTAAAGCAAAGATGTTTAGGGCACTACCTCACTGTCTAGGCCCTGCGGAGCCCTACAAGGAGCAAACCCTTTCCTGCTTTCTCCCGCAGGCAGTAGGAATAATTCCCTATGTTGAGCTCTGTGAATTCAGGAGCAATTTTGTACCTTAATATCAGGCTCTGGTCTGCCTTTCAAATGCAGAAAGGGTTACATGATTGTGGAAACACAATTAGCAAGGGAAATAACAAAAACTGCCACATATGATGATCCCAGAGCTGGTTTTGCCCTGCATTGTGGGGTTTTTTTATCTTATTCATCATATTTTCTTGCAAAAGGTCTGCCTATCCCCATCCCTCTCCAAATTGCCTTCACAAAACCCACGACATGAGCAACACAAACATCTGCTCTGAAGCTACAGTCGTCTGTTGTTCTGTGCAAGGCTACTACATACATGGGCCCATTGTCAAGAAAGATTGGGTATTATGTAAATGTCAGGAGCGTATGCTGTACAATGCAAGGGAACTGCTCAGTCCTCAGGGCTCCTTCAGCAGTGGCAAGTATGCAGAACTGATGCAACTACAGCAGCTGATCCAGGAGCTGCTTTTCCAGGGAGAGGGATCCAGGAGCTTTGCTGAAAGACACGTTACAAGGAGGAATATGAGTGAATGAAAGGAACTGTTGCCTGCTGAGGCAGGAGAGTAACGGCACCTGGATTTTTAATAGGCTTAGACTCAAACAGTCCAGCAAGGACACCTGTTGGAAGCTCACTGGTGCTTGATGGTAAATATTCACCTCTCTGTTAGAAGCTATTTTTGTTTGCATCTGTCAGCCTTCATGTTATGCCACCACTGTGGTGCCCAGCAGAACCTATTAGGAACAAGCTCCAAAAGACACACCGGGGACAAACTCCAGCCTGGGAAAAAGCCCCATACAGGCTTTCAGTGAGGGTGGAGGGTGGGGAGGCACAGCAGCAGCGAGACGTGGTATCCTGCCAAATTGGGTTGGAGAGCAGAGAGGCAGCAGGCTTTGGTGCCACACAAAGGAGAAACAGCTTGGGCCAGATGAAGCGAAAAAGGAGCCACCGTGGAGCTGTAAAAAGGGGAGGGAGAAAAGCTAAGGGGTAGGGGAGGGAGAAGGTTTTGCAGAATGGATGTCTAAATTTGCAGGAAAGAGGGTAGAGATCCAAAAGGTTTATTGACGGTTAAATATCATTCTCCTCAGTTAATTAGCTTCATAGCTACTGTTAACAGTTTATCAAGTGAGCTGAAAATCTCACCAGCAATACTAGGAACCGTATGGGAAATGTTACGAGCAGGCACTGTCTCGTGGAAAAGCCCCTGTGTTGTCAGCGCCTGACTGATAAATCTCTGTCACGCTTCAGGTGAGATGTGCAGTAGGGTTCAAGGGATCTGCTTTGCATCATTTGAAAAGGATGGGGACATTTCTGGTGTCAGAAAGAAGTGACGTTTGTATGGTAGGATTCATTTCTAAATGCCTGCAGAATTTGTCCCGAAACACATCTGCTCTTTCTGATGTTTCCAGGCTGTCCTTTTCCCTTATTGAGCATGGCAGTGTCTTGCACATAAACTGACTGTGTGACTTTTAAAACAACATAATCTTGAGATTATGGTCAAGGCCACTCAAAAGAGTAAGATATCTCACAGGACTTCTACACTAATACCCTTAACAGTACACCCTCACAAGAGCACCAGAGAGTGCCATCCAAAACCATTAGCCATTTGTGAAAATCTGACCTCGTGGGGGTGATTTTGTCAGAGTTTTGCCATTTAAGAAAACAGAGAAGCAAGACAGCTGTAAAAGTACATTTTAGTGATAGTTTGTAGACACTCACCTTAGTCCTAAGTAAGACTGATGAGGTAGTGCCTGCAGTGCAGCAGTAGGGGACTGCACCTCTGGGGTAATTCATGCTGCTCTGTAGCAAGCAACTACTAAGGTTCAATTCCCAGAGTCAGGTATAACCTTCACTTTTGTATATGATGAGTGCTTTTCACTCAGGAGCATCACTGGAGAATTATTCTGCAGATGTCATTTTCCTTTATCTATCCTCCTGACTGCCAGTTCATGGACACCTGCAGTGGGGAAATGCGTGGTGGTGGCACACCATATGGCAACCGCTGCTCCTTGCTGTTGCACATCAGTTGTGCAGTGAAGCCAGCCTCAGGGTATTTTTCAGCAGAACTCTGCCTGTTTCTTTTGCAACCCCAGAGCACTTCTTGGGTGTCATTCCTGCCACTTGCCTCAAGATCTGTAAGGTACCTACCTGCTCACTGCAATGGATGAGCGACAGCTATGGAGACCCAGTGGACAATACTGTGTGATCTCTGTGGTTTCTAGCAGCCTGATTTGCCAAGCTCTTACAATTCTTCTGCCTGTCTCTTTTTGATGTGATCACTGCCCTTCCCTGCACATCACAGTGCTTCGTGCTGGCCTGAGAGCATCACGTTAGCCCCAGCAGATGTGGCTCCAGCAACACCATGGCCACCCACCCTGGGAGAAGATTCCTGTTTCACACCCTTATCACTCGCAAGATGAGAGTGTCTCAGAGCTATGAAACAGGGGATTATTTGTAGTTTTGTGAGTGCCTGAATTTGAAAAATACTTTTTTCCTCTTCTGCCCCCTCATCCCCCAGGGCAGAAAACATCCCATGGAGGCACTTATGACAAGCACCCCAACCTTTGGGCTCAAAACAGGACAACAAGTGTCTCCAGGCAGCAAAGCTTAGAAAGAGCAACCCAGCCAAGAGATACATGCTCATGGAAGCCTCTTTGTCCCTGTGGCACCCCAGGAGACATGGTGGGGTGTCCTGGGGCTGTCTGTGCTCCTCTGCCACTGTCAGAAGGTACAGCTGGAGGGCAGCCAGGTGAAATGGCAGTGGCCAATCAACTTGCCCCAAACCACAATCTCTGGGCCAGCAGAGTGCCCCGACAGGCTCGCAGGATGTGGAGACCTGACCACCACACTGGGGTACAATTTAGCATTAGATTTGATATCACCAGAGATATCCCCAAGGCAGAGTAGAGGAGGGAGCAGGGGATTTCCAAGTGCTAATTATCAAGCAGTTGTTAGCTGGAGCAGCTCCTCTGGCCAAGGGATTAGGCGAAGCATTGTTTCTCACTCAGTAAATCTTTACAACAAATGCCTAATTCTCCAGACACCGATGCGGGTATGAAAATTAATACTGATTCCACTCCACCCTCTTTTTCTCATCACAGGGATGTTTTCCTGCTGCTGTGCCTGTAGCCCAAGGCTGCAATGGCAGTGATGCACCAAGATGACACAGGGAAGGTACATGCCAGTGAGCTGGGCTGGTTGGGACAGGGTGGGGCACAGGAATGGTGCCCTTCTAGAGTGCCCAGCAAGCAGCATAGAAGCCTCGGTAGCACTCATACTCTTACAGCACAGTCCTAAGAGAGATGCAGGACCTCGTATTGCCTCTGGCTGTCTGGATGCAGCAAGGAAACACAAAGCTTTTTTATATCTAAGTGGCATCATTGACAGGTCTTTGCTAATTATGGTCTGAGCATGTTATAAATGCTCAGAAATGCTGAAGCGGGGTGGTGGGAATTTCAGCACACAAAGTTCTTAACTCTGGGATCAGAGAAGCCTGAAAAGGAGTTACTGGCTGTGATACCAATGCAGGAGAGGTCCAGCTGGCCAAAGTGATGTTTCTTTCAAACCATGCATTTAGCAGGAGCTAGAAGACACGTATAAGGAGAAATTCAAACACCATCATGCTGTGGGACCTCTGGAGCCTCCTCTATTCCTGCAGCTCATCAGCCCTCTCCTTAATTGCCCCTATAAGGAGGAGGCAGTAGCTCAAGCTGGATTTTAACGAGGACAGAGGAGTAGGCCTACAGGTTTTTCCCATTAAATGACTGCCTTATCCATGTGATCAAGCCTGCTGCTGCATAATTCTTGCCAAGTCCCCAAAGAGCCAGAGTGTCTCAGCCACAAACAACTGCCTGCTTCCAGATGCCCTGTCTCATTCTGCTGAATTGTCTTCACCCCAGCCTCTCTGCTCATCCTTCAGGACACATCTGCCTAAGGGATATGCCTGGCACACGCTGCTTGGACACATCTCAGCCCCAAGAGCAGAGGGAGGGAACACTTCTGTTTGCCCACAGTCTCGAACAGAAGCATCCCCACTGAGAGAGAGGGCTGCATTGGACAGTGTGGGACACAGGAGTATCAAAGACACTATCACCTTTATGAAAAATGCTTTATTAATAAGGCCCTAATTCATGCACAAAGTGGGGTTTGTGTTGTGGAATTTGTTTCCATCCAATAGTCCAATAGACCAAAAAAGGAGCATGTCCAAGGCATGTGGGTTTGTCCTCAGGTCTAGCAGGGAGAAAGCCAAGTGGGGTTCCACACCCAGACACATCTCCGTAATGTTGAGTGCTCCTTGACTTCCAGCTTTCACACTTACTATCACGATCAAGAGAGCCAGCAGCCAGGAGGCTCTTGATCCTTCCATGTGTGGCTGCTGCCCATGATGTGTTGCATGGTACTTGTTTGTAAAATGTTTGCAGCTCTCCCACATCACCGTTTCCCATTCACGCACACTTGGAATGAAAAAACATGTCAATTTTCCCCCAGCCACACTCAGGTGTTTCGATACAGCGACACCCTTCCATCAGTGCACGCAATCCTCCCTCAGCAGCACTGGGACTGTCAATCTTTTCACACCTGCTAAGTGGTAGAGTGCTTCTCCCAATTTACTTATCCATCATTTTTATTGAGAAATCTGCTCTAGTCCCACACAGTTATATGAGTTAATGGAACAGTGATTAGGGGATTCTGCAGGAGCGAGCTGTAATTTCAGATGCACCAGTGCAAAGCTGAGACTACACTGCACCACTTCTAGCATGGCTGCTCAGAACAAGATTTCATCCCTTTTGCTGTGAGTTTCTAATAATTTGCATACTCCTTTGTTGTTTATTATTATTATTATTATTATTATTATTATTATTATTATTATTATTATTATTATTAAAGCCACCTGGGCGATTGCTACTGTGTTGCTGAGCTCAGAGAGTACTGTGCCAGTCTGTGCACATTAGAGAGCCTCTCTTACTGATTGAGTCTTGGTGCAAGTTTGATCCCCACTAAGCCATAGGGTGGCTGCTGCTGCCAAAACCCCAGCAAGGGCAGGGAATAAGCAGTCTCCCAGTCAGCAGAAGCACTGCTGTGCAGAAAAGAGTCATTTAAAGAACACAAAGGAGTAAAAAAACAAAAGACATTTTCCCAGTGAGACCTGTTTCAGCAGGAGATGAAGCCTGGGGAAGGACATCAATAAGCATCTGCACACCCCAAGTCCCAAAGCACTTCAGCACCTTAAAATGTATAAAAGTTTTCATAAACTGCCTAGTAAGCTTCTGGGGCTTTAAGCCACAGTTGACCTCAGGTTTGTAGAGAGCTTGCTTTTCCTTTGCAAAATAGAGATCAGCATCATTCTGGTCTGAGTGCAGGTCAGCAGGGATTATGAAGGACCACAAAGAGTCTCTGGTTTTTTTTAAACAGCATCATTGGAGCTGCAGTGAAACTTTAGTGACATCCCCAAGGCAGAGACAGTTTAACTTCGGCTAAGGAATCTACCCAGTCAACGGAAAGTCCTAAGTCTTAGCTAATTTAAAAGACATTTTAAATGTCTGTGTTGAAAGGCACTGAGGGACATTCCTATTTCATCAGGCTTCGTGTTAATGGAAGACAGATAAATGCTCACTCACTAAAAAAGGAATAGCGTATCATCCCTAATATCCTTAATCACAATCAAACCCAGGAAAATACCTATGACAAGGTGCCTGACAAGTACATTTAATGCACAATAACTATCAGCTGCTCCTTTGAAATGTTCACTCATTCTATACTCCCATCCCTCTGGCCTGGTTGAAAAAGGGCTGGGATTTTTCCTCAGAGCTGACAGAGAAACCAGAGCTTGTGCCAGATGTTGGGTGGTCCCAGGGAGCAGGTAAGGAGTTAGCAGGTCCCTGTGCAGTGATTGGCTTTCTATTCCTTAGTCCTACATATGCAGGAGGAATTCAATTTGTATCAAAACCCTTTTTAATTACAGAGAGCAACCAAGATGTTGAGAACAAGCCATTCAGGCGCACAAGCCACTACAAACTGTGTAAAATTAGTCTCAATCCAAAATCTGTTGCTCCATGTCTTTGACATTCAAGTGGCTTGTTTGGCACACATATATAGATCACAAAATCCCAGTAACTGAACTCTCCTTAAATGACAATTGATTAAACATTGAAGCTATATAAAGTACTGAAATATTGTAAATACATTTTAAAAGGAAAGAAAAATCTTTGAAAATCACTTTAAGCTTTCTTTTCAATTATTTATCACAGAATCTCAGCCCCATTAAAGTCAGGCTTAATGGGCTTGTTTATATATTACAGAAAACATTCTGCTTTTAATTGCCCGCTGAAAGGCTCTTACACCCATCTCGGCTTTGCAGCAGTACTTAATCGGAAGGCAGGAGCCCAGTAAGGTATGTGGTGGGCAAATCCCCTCTGCACCTCCATCCTAGGATGCTGAGTGAGGATGAAACATGCCTGCAGAGATCAATCTGTCCCTGGAGAGGCTCTTTTGCTAGTGAATTCATCCCAGCTCTCTTCTTCAGTCGAATACTACATAAGGAGATGAGGTCAATGTGCTATCCATTTTGGCATAGACCTATGGGTCTTATATCCATGTCTATTCCCACGCAGACAGTTACTTTGCCTGTGGCTTCTGTTCCCAAGATCCCTCTTTTTATCTTTTCTTACTTGCTGGAAATGATCAAAGTTGTTTCCATGAGCACTGACACAACTGGAAACACATGATACTTTAGGCCCAGGGCTACCCTGGACCCTTAGCAGTACTTTTGGGATCAAGTGCTGGTTTAACTATCTTTCTATGCTATCTTTCTGCTTAACCAGCTGCATTGCGGTTGCAGGCTGGACTAAGTATGGGCTAAAGAGCACAACTGAAGAAGACAGTTAACTGAGGAAATGAGGTGTATTCTCATATTTAGTAGTAACTCCCTGAGAACTGGGAAGGGGAAAGGCTTCTGCTGGCATGGATTGGGGAGGCCCTGGAACAGCAGAAATATCTATGGGGGCTGGGAACAATAGTACTGAGGAAAGGCAAGGCAAGGAGTGGAGTGAAAAGGCTCAAGGTTCCTCTTCTTTGACACTGAAGCTTGACTGGTTTTATCATCCATTCTTCATGCTAGGAACTAATATTTTTGTTCTGTGTCTGCAGCTGGCCACAGAATCACACATCTCCAGTGTTGGTCCAGTGCTGTTGCCACCAATACTCCCTCGAAGACCACATTCAAGGCAGAGTATTTCAGACTGCTGAGTCAATAAGTGCAAAAACTGTCACGTATACGCTCTGGAGTAGAAATCATTAACATCAACCTGTAGGTTGTTCTCTCTGTGTGAGGATTACAATCAAATATTAGCACTTCTGTGCATGATTGTATGGCTGTTCCTGACCCTGCTGACCAGAGCATATTGTTGGACATGCCTTAACAGGAAAAGAAAGAACTTCTTTCTGTAAATAGACACCTAGCACAGAGACAACAACCCTTGTCTGTCATTGCCAATATTAAAATGATTATTCCATTCAAAGGCTGTTTGAGAAAATAACACTAACTTTGGTGTTTCTTATTTTAAAACCCATTTCAGCCCCAGCAATTAGTCTGAAGATGAAGGAATAAGTCCTCAGAGTTCTCTTCAGAGAAATGGCTCCGCTTTCTTAGAAGTTTGATTCTCAGGTATCCTAAGTTTGGAAGAAAAAATAGAGTTGATGTCATAATGACTTCTGTATTTTGTGCTGAAATTACATTTTTGGCGCCGTTAAATCCCATTGTGTGCTATGGAGAATATAATGTAATACTCATAAGAGGCAGGCAGCAGTGAAGTTTACTGGCACTAAAATCAATAGGCACTGAATAAAACGGCTCCAAATGATTTAGAATCATGCACACATCTTCTTGTTGTAAGCTTAAAACCATTTGGAGAGGCATTAATTCATTAAAGGTCTCTTGAAGAATGTCATAATACTGTGTAGTCTGGGCTTGTGCACATCAAAAGCATCATAGATTGTGGCTTTTATTAGGGAGGCTGGAGAATATAATTCTTCCTGGAGTACAACAGGCTTTAAAATATGGTGCACTTTGAGATCAAAACAATGTTTATAGCAATGTAGTTACTAAATATTTTAACATGTACAATATAAAACATAGTGCATCCTGGAATGTGTGTTTATGCTACTGAAGTAGCCGCTAGATTTCTCAGATCCATTACAAACCACCATGTAGACTATTTTATTTGTTTCCATTTCCTCCTACTGGGGGTGGGTGTCAGGATTTTTTTATTGGCTGCATGATGTTATCATTTATTTTTATGTCGAAGTACCAACACAAAGCTAAATGCATTTTCTCTTAAACATTTTGCAGACATGCTGTTAACATGTCTGTCCTTAATCTTATCTTTGAATATAGGCATTAATACTTTCACACCAATTGTCCAGCCCCTGACTAGTATGTGTAGTACGATTCCATTAAAAGGAAAGTAGTTTGCAAATAACTGGGAACCTCCGTGTTGCTTCACACTATACAAGCCTGCATCTCAAAATGTCGCTGTGACACAGAAGATAAAACTCAGAGCTTCTCACTCTGGACATGCTGGTCAATTGGAATCAAGGTGACTCATGGACTCTAATATGGTACATGGTCAGGGGAACGATTCTAACCTACCACCTCACACTGCACGACTGCAAAGCAGAGCATGACAGGCCACTACCAAACCTGGGGCAAGGTGGAATCACCCTGTGGATAAGCAGTGGGACTATATGAACACGTGGCAGTTGAAGAGACAGATGAGTGGGTACCCTTTGCAGATTCACATCTGGATGTAATTTTGACCGCTGAGCACTCCCTTACATTTTAGCTACAACACATCTGCTGTGGGATGTGAGGAGCAGAAACTCCAAATGCTTTTCTGGCATCAGGACAGGATCCACTGCGGTCGCATGTGCAGCAGTACGTGCCACGGGCAGTGTGGCAGCAAGGCAGGGAGCCAGACCTTCCTCCTGACGTGTGCATGATGGATCCCAGCAGCTCAGCTTGTGAGCAAGGCCCTTTTGATGAACAGGATCTCTTCCTGGGGATAGGATTTCACACGCAGGAAAGGACAGCCCCGTCCCTCTCCCCTTCCTGTCAAACCACAACAGAGAAGCTGTCCATTAGTTTAAATACTTAAAAGCAAACACTCCTTTAAAACAGATGCATCCTCTAGAAATTTCAGAATTAACTACAGTCAACTCAGAGCTGTAGAGTTTCTGAAGTTCAAAGCGCTACCAAGGACTGGTTTCCCTGGGCAAAGTGCTCTGCTCTGCTGGGACTTCACAGCACCTTGAAAACTTCTCTATCTATGTCAGTCAATGGGATATCTTAGGAACAACGAGGAGGCATATCCAGTTGCTTATGGCTGTAATTCAGAAATCACAGGCATTGGATTACATCGGCCATATCCCCTCTGCCCAGCGCTGAAACGCAGGAATGATGAGCCTGAATAGAGCATGTATTGCAGTCAGAGCAATCTGACAGTAAGGGTGATTCTCTATGGACAACCTGAGCTGGTTCACAGGCTGACTTGTTTCCACCTTATTTTGTGTATATGGTATTTTCTTTCTAAAAACTAGGAAATTTGGCACAATCACAGTAAAATGAACTAGATTTGACCAGGAAGAGTGAGCAGAATTGAAATGTGCTGTTTTGGCCTCATCAGATATATTTGTCAGAGTCTTGTAATGAAGATTTTTACATAATCTAGGATGGATTTTCCTGTTGTTGCTAGACAGAGGGACCCTTAAGTAAGGACATTTTGGCTCAATTCCATTTTGCAAAAAGCATTTGCAAGGGTCAGTTTCTCCTCCTCCAAGGACCAAAAAATAATTAGGAAACATCTGAAGCTGTCCCATAAACATATCCTTACACCTGCTCACCTTATTATTTTGGTTCTACTTTTTATTTTGCAAGAGCAAAATACATGCACTGTGGCTGGAGTTTGTCAGATTTGCATCACATCCAGCCACCCCACCAGCAGCATAACTGCAGCACCCAGGCCCAGCTGCCACTGCAAGGAGTGAAGGGATCACACAGAACCACAGGGAGCATGAGATAGGGACAAGGAACCATCCTGCAGGTGGAGGAATGGCAGTGAGGAGGAAGGTTAGTTATCTCTGTGAAATTCCTGGGCATCTTCCCACTGCTGAAGTTCAAAGAAAACTATATTATTTGAGAAAGCTTTGAAAATATTCATTGAAAGTTACAAAAAATTGCTACTCAAATTCCAGGGCCTTTCCCATGTTAATTGAAATGCAAAATGAGTTTCTGCCTGTCCTCATTTTTCCACCATCTTACCTGTTAGCAGAAAAACATTATCCTCCATGGAATAAGCTTCAAGACACCCGTAACCAAAGAAATGTTGAAACTTCAGGATTTATTTCATAAATATTAATATTTACATGCCTAATAGATTTCCTCTTTCCTTTGCAGGACATATATTCAGGTGTCTGAAAACAGAAGCATTCTGGGGTAGAAAATCACTGCTGCTTCCTTTTCGTATAATTTTGATAGCTCCCTGCTCCCACTAAGTTCAGCTGAAACAACAGTGTCTTCTAAAAAATATTACAAACCAGCCTACAGGTTGTGTGCATGGTGGGGTGAGCTGGTACAGGGGAGTGCGAGAGCTGAGAGGTAGCAGCTGGCAATATGCTCCTGTTCAAGATGCTTAGATAAAACTATTCCCTAAAAAAATGCCTGTCACTCTCAGCATACCTCTTTCCCACCTGCTGTTCATCAAAGAGGCTGAGTTTTAAGCTCTGAGGAAGTGTTGTACAGGAGGTGTTCTGGTGTATCCATCCAGCGTTTGGGTAGGTAAAGACTGTATAATAATGGTCATCGCTGACAAGAGCAGCCCACAGCAGAGAGTGTCAGAGGCCAAAGACGCAGGGAAAGACGTATCCAGTCATTCTCCAAGGTCTGCTGGCTCTCACCTAGAGGGGGTGAGAAGGTTTCCTCCTGATGCCACTGCAGCACACCTGGATGGGAGTAGTAGGAAGCTCCAACAAACCAGATGGAGTCAGGAAACCAAGGTCAATGCTTTTATTTCTCTTGCAAAACACAGAGCTCTCTCACTGCTGGCTTTCCCAGGATGCTGCAGGGGATGATACAGAGGAAGAATAAACACTGGAGAGTCACAAGCGTGTGCTCACAGCAAAGACCCTTCAATAGGCTTCCCTACTGACTTTTATCCCTACTCTCTGCTGACACTTTAAAGTATAGTAGGGCAGCATCCTGTCCTCAGTTGCCTATGGTCCGTGCCTGCTGCCCCCTACCCCCTAGCTGCTGCTCTTGAGGATCCTTCTGTGCATAGGCTAAATTTTAATCACAGGCTGAAATCCCAGGAATTCTAAGCATACCAAGCACAGGCTCAGCCCCACTGCTCAGGAGCTCCACTAAAGAAGTGTCTGCAGTAGGTCTCCTTGGGGAAAAGAAACTGCACCATGATGTCTCATCTCATCTCAAGGGAAATGCAAAGCAATCAAGCCATTTAAGAATATATTTCAAGCTCTTCATAGCAGGTGTTATGCACTATTCTCTGGCTGCTGACAGGAAATGTGTGTGTAATTCTCCTAGGTACCACACTCAGAATATTCTTCTTAAGGGCTTGCTGCTTAAAACATTCTGCAAAGTGTAAATGGCTCTCATAAAATCAGATAGTAAATTGTCTTATCTGTTTTTTCTGAAAGTGCTCAGCCAGCTGGGTCTTTACTGCACATCAGAGCCAGTCAGCCAACACATCACAGGGCTGTAATGAAATGTGGGGAAGAACAGAAAAATCCAAGCTAGGACTTCATCTTGAGAAAACTTTGTAAAGAGAAAACCGAGTTCAAAGACCCATCAGCAGAGAAAAAAATTAAAATAGGAAATCAGCATTTCTACAGAAGCCATGTAAAAGTGTTTGTCACACCTTCCCTTGCCATCCTGGCAAGGAGAATGAGCAATCACCACAGCATAAACCAGCAGGTTGTGGTATATTCTCATGGGGGCAAAGAAACTTCCCTTCAAGTCAACACTGAAGCACTGCCTACTGCTACTCATCACAGGGGTGGGGGAGAAATATGAAAAGAAAACCTAGCTAAAGAGAACCTTAAAGTCCCTTTTCCCTCCTGGTCGCAGAATAAAGGTAATTGCATAACAAAAGTCTCTGTGAAGGAATGACAGGGGACATGTGCCTGAGAACTCCATGCTCTGTCCAGTCCTGCCCTGTGTGCAACCCGTTCCCCAAAAGCTCCTGCCACGCCAGCAGCCTGCGGTGGGGACCCTGGCTGGGGACATCGCTGTGAATAGGGGCTGTCAGTGCTGGTGATGGAGCCACTTCAAGTGCAAGGCAGGAGGGAGGGGATGGCGACGGGGGTCACCCCACAGGAGCATCTGTTGAGACCCGGGACATATGGAGTCTTTATTTCTCCTTGTGGAGGCACGAGCATTTTCCTCACCTTCTGCCATCCTCCTATTGTGTGACTGGCTCTGGGGACAGCTGCTGCCTGTAAGCTGCCTCTTCCAGGGACGCCACAAAGGGCCCCATCCCCTTCCCCTCTTTGAATCACCTCCTTCATCAATCAGGCAGGCGTAGCATGCCAGAAGGGGTGGTGGATAACTTGGGTTCGGTTACCAGGGGACAAGTAACTTGAGATCTTTTCCTTTTTTTCTCTTAGGCTAAGGAATAAAATCTGGTGGGCTGCACCTCCAGTGAAAGGGAAAACCACCCTCCTTTTGAATTTCTGTGAATTTTGAAATATGGATATTGTAAGATGTGTGGGGGAAAAGAAGTAGTCATCCAGAGCTAATTATACAGCTGTTGAAAAGCCCAGTAAATATGTTACTCAGGGATATATAATACCTTTGATGTAGTTGTAATCCTACTGAAGTTATTATAGGTTTTCGCAGCTGCAAAGCAATCCAGCTTAGGAAGGCTTTTTTTCCTTCTTTTTGTAAATTGCAGAAGCAGAAAAGAAATTCTGCTGCCATAGCAAAATGAAGATCCTCATGTAAAAACAGTAACACAGCCTAAGAAAAATTATACTGACGCTGAGGAGTATTAACCTGTCCTAAAGATTAAAAGAGTTTACTGGATAATAAACAGCATCAGTGACTCAAAAGGGCTAGATATCAGAAAGGCTCTTCTTTAGGACAATTAAAGCTTTAAATAAAAGTATGACTTTGCAGTTGGGAATTCTCTATTCCCTTCAAATCGACAGTAAGTGTAAGCTGTAAATGCTCTGAAAAAATATGTACTGAGGCATGAAGTACAGAAAGGCTGATTATAAACCTCCAACATGTTCATTTAAATTGATCATGGAAGCAAGAATATCATGAGGCTTTGTAAATGGATGGGTTAAAAGCTGGAATTTTATTACTGTTTTAATTCCCCAGAGCCCTGCGGTAAAACAAGTCTCCACACAAGATCTCTAGGCACTGAATGAATTATTCACTCAGTTATGGGTCATTAAATGAGGCTGAGTAAGGGCCACTGTCCATTATTACATTGTGGTGTATGAAAAAGGGACTTATTATGTGGAGATTGGCATGGGCATACTCTCAGGATGCCCAGTCATTTCTACCACAGCTTCTTCAGAACTTCTCTGGCAGAGTAGGGAGGTTGTGAAGCAGCAGTACAGCTGCACAAAATAGCATAAAAGAGGTTTGAGGTTAAAACCACAGGTGAAAGAGAGGAAAAGTTAAGCATGTTCAGAGGCTAACTGCGTAGATGTCTATGCTGGTTTTAAGCTGTTATTGTCCTGCAGCTGCTTTTTATCGCCTTTTTGTTGGAGGCTGTGTCCTCCAGGGCAATGTAGCCCTCCCTGGGTTAGCATCTTCCTGAGGCACCTGCGATTGCTGTTTTCACTGCAGCGTAACCTTTCATTGGGCACTCAGAATCACAGAATCACAGAATAACCAGGTTGGAAGAGACCCACTGGATCGTCGAGTCCAACCATTCCCACCAATCCCTAAATCATGCTCCTAAGTACCTCATCCACCCTCACCTTAAACACCTCCAGGGACAGCGACTCAACCACCTCCCTTGGCAGACTGTTCCAATGCCTAACCACCCTCTCCGTGAAGAATTTTTTCCTTATCCCAAGCCTGAATCTCCCCTGGCGGAGCTTGAGGCCATTCCCTCTCATCCTGTTCCCTGTCACTTGGGAGAAGAGGCCAGCTCCCTCCTCTCCACAACCTCCCTTCAGGTAGTTGTAGAGAGCAATAAGGTCTCCCCTCAGCCTCCTCTTCTCCAGGCTAAACCGCCCCAGCTCTCTCAGCCGCTCCTCATAAGATTTGTTCTCCAGCCCCTTCAGCAGCTTTGTTGCTCTTCTCTGGACTCGCTCCAGAGCCACAACATCCTTCTTGTGGTGAGGGGCCCAGGTTGCCCTCCAGTTCATGCTGAGTCAAGACTTGCCCAACCTAATCAAGTTCCTGTGCAAGCAGAAGCTACGCAGGTTCCCTTGGTCTCTTCTACCAGTCAGGGATATACAGCCTCCCAGCCCATATATCAGCCTTCTCACACAACAGAGCAACAGCCACAGAAAAATCCATTGACCAGATCCAGGCTTCAATGTCACTGAATGCAGACCAGACCCCGTCATCATCATCGCTTCCCACTGCGTCCCAGCCGCAGGTGTTCCAGGCTGGATCTAGCAAACCTTTGCATAGCAGCGGAATCAATGTTAACGCAGCTCCATTCCAATCCATGCAAACAGTATTCAACATGAATGCACCCGTTCCTCCTGTTAATGAGCCAGAAACCCTTAAGCAGCAAAATCAGTACCAGGCCAGTTACAACCAGAGTTTCTCCAATCAGCCTCACCAAGTAGAACAATCAGATCTTCAGCAAGACCAACTCCAGACAGTGGTTGGAACCTACCATGTATCCCCAGACCAGACCCATCAAGTGGCAGGTAACCACCAGCAGCCTCCCCAGCAGAACACTGGATTTCCACGAAACAGTCAACCTTATTATAACAGTCGAGGAGTGTCCCGTGGTGGATCACATGGGGCTTGTGGCTATATGAATGGTTACAGGGGACCGGCAAATGGATTTAGAGGAGGATATGATGGCTACCGTCCTTCCTATTCCAACACTCCAAACAGTGGTTACACGCAGCCCCAGTTCAATGCTCCTCGGGATTATTCGAACTACCAGCGGGATGGATATCAGCAGAATTTCAAACGTGGCTCTGGACAAAGTGGACCTCAGGGAGCTCCTAGAGGTCGTGGAGGGCCCCCAAGACCAAACAGAGGGATGCCTCAAATGAATGCTCAGCAAGTGAATTAAATGAATTCACAGGATTACATGAAACGCCAAAAACACACTGGCCAGTGTACTATACATGTTACCAGAAGAGTTATTATCTATTTGTTCTCCCTTACAGGAAGTTTGATGTAAAGGGACTATTTTCATTACTCATAATGACAGGACTACAGTTGCCAGCTTTATATTACCTGGATATGGAAAGGAACGAAACAACGTTTACTCTGCATGTTCTGTCCTAAGCATCATCTTGAGCCTTGCACATGAGATTCAGATTCCTCACTCTTAATTTCATCTGAGATAAATCAACTCACAGTTTTAGTAACTTCTAGTAACCTTTTTGTTGATTTCTAACCCAAATTTAAAATAGACTAACTCAAAGTTCTGAGAATAAAGTTTCCCGTACAACACATCACACACTGTTAATAAAACTGGGACAGCCTCTCCACAGTTTCCAGAAGTGCTGAAATACAGTTTTGCCCTTAGTCTCACATTCTCCTTGGAAAAAAAGATGTTTTTCTCCAAAGTCAGGAAAAGGGTGAAGTTGCAGTTATCTCAGTAGTCCATGTTTCTGGTGAGAGACAGGATCATGGTAAAGACATGCCATTCTCTGGGGCTGGAAAGCCAGTGCATCCCATAATCCAGCACTATCTTGTATGGTCAGAGGCAGATATGTAAACATGTCGCCTTTTAAACACAGTCTCTATGTGAACGACTTGCCAAACTTTTAATTTATATCAGGGCAAAAAAATTCAGTTAAAACTTCTGGGGCCTTTTTAATCCAAAAAAGTGCTACATTTTTGTTGACTTAAACATTTTGGTAGTAATCTTGATATCTTCATGTTGTTTTAGTTGAAAAAGCCCCTAACATTTTTAATTGACATGTTCTGAATGAAATATGATGGTTTTTCAGTTGAAATGACCTTCTTCTTAGAAATCCAAAAACATTTCACAAATCCTCAAAAACAAACCAGAAAGGTGGTGAGTATTAACTGCTTCCCTCCCACTCCTTCAGAACTGTCAGAACAGTAACAGGAAAAAGAAACAAACAAACAAGAAAAGGTTATTATTTCAAAAAATAATGTATGGTTGTTATCATGGACACATTTCTTGCTGCTTACTCAACCAAAATTCCCAGTAGTTCAAATCCCAAGGCCTCCTTTCAGGTTTCAGTCAGACAAAGAAACATCCACTGAAGCTAATGAGAAAGCATCTGAAGTAAAAGTGAAAACTGAGAAAGAAGTTCAGGACTTGCCTTAATGACTTAAAAGGACTGTACCCTGAGAAAGGTGTTTGTGATTAAATGTGAGCCCAAGATACAGCAAATGCAGTCTAGCCTGCTACATTTCTTTTCTTAGTACTACTTTTTTTTTAGTGTTATTGTTGAACTTGACATACAGAACCAGTCTCAAGGGGTGAGGAGGAAATAGCTGTTCTCTAATGCAGTCTTTCAATTCTGAGCCTTCAGTTCAAGCCCTTCAGGACACTAATTATCCAAAGTTGTTATCATCTGACAGTTGTCGATGGCCTCTGTGAAATGAGGTAGTGGTGGCAGCCGTGCTCCCAGTGGGCATGTGTCAGCATCATACAAACCCTCCTACAGTTTGCCTGGTATTTTTGTTGGCAGCCTCAGAAAACCAGTCGTAGCTTTTATGGGAACAAACTTGTCTTCTCACCCTGTAGCGGGAGCCATCACTTTTCCCATCTAAGGAAAGGGTGTGGCTTGCTGAAGATATGTCCCTTCAGTGGTAATGCTGGTGGTGGATCACAGAAGAGCATGTCACTCTGTTTTTAAAGTTGCAGGACATTGTCAGTGATCTTCAGGCTCCAGACATGTCACCTGGACACACATCAGGGATGCTGACTCCAGAAAGGAAGATTAATTCAACAATTAGGACAGTAACAGGTAATGGGCAGCTCTTGTTAACAGGCCCATTATGAACATGTTTGCATTTCCCTGAGGCCCCATGTAGGACTTAAAGACCCTTAGCCTGTTATGACCCAGTTAGTGTATGGTCAGGTACTCAGCTCAGCAGGCAGGCCATGGACTTGTGCTTCTCTACTCCATCCTACCAAACAAAAGAAGCATCTTCATCCTGTAGTGGACCACAGCTCTACAACTGGGTACCAGCTTCAGAAGAAATAGAGCTATAAGCAGCACTGCATCTTAGCCTTATTGCCAAAATTTCTCTGCATAACACTTTTCATTCTTTACAATCACCTAGGAATAAATTCACCACACTTTCCTATGAGAAATTTGGAGAGCTCTGTCTGTGTATGTGTGGGTGTAGATGGCTCCTGCTCTGGCTTAGTAGCAGCTCAGGGGCAGATGGAGCCTTTCAACTTGGTCAGTGTCTAGCACTCACTGGGCACTCAGCCATCCCATACAAGTTCACAGGCTGGATATGATGATATCAAAGGCTGGCTGGATCACCTCCCCTCCAAACACTGGGCAATCCCAGGACCACTCAACATCCATTAGCAGGTATAGTGAGACTAAATTCTACAGGCAGCATCTCGAAAAATAACAGTAATAAATTGGTTTTGGTTGAGTAGAACTAAGTAGAGTAGAACTGAGTAGAATAAGACCCTTTTCCCTTGGTTTTGTGATCTCTAGCCTGTACAAAGACGATTTCTCCCTCTCATAATCTCCATCCTAAGAAGCAGTAATTCTAAGCTGCCCCATACTGACTAGCCAGATGGCTGCTGCCTTCCAGGTACATTCTAGGGAGTGACACCTCCTTTCTTCATGTGTGGCTATAATTCAAGTGTCTTTAATAGCTGCCAATTTTCACCCAACCTCTACAATCTGTGTTATTTTTGAAATTCCAGGTAAGAGCATATATTTTTTCTGAATCACTGTCCCTGTGCAAGTGAGAATGAGACATTACCAAAAACAAGAATGGACAGGCACACAAGGTCAGTTCTGCAGCCTGATGCTCATGGCACTCAGCCAGACAGGCAGGTCTCATTTCTGTTCCCTACCATAGGCATATTTTCCATGTTTTGTCCTGTTTCTGCTATGAAAACACTGGAGATGCCCCACTCACAGAAGGTGCCTCAGCAGGCACAGTGGTGTTTAACTCCCTTTCCAGAACTATTCCCATATGAAATAGCTGCAAATTAAGGCTAGAGTGAAGTGAGGTTGTTAAAATCGTGTTGCTAGTGGCTCTGTCATTAGGACATGAACCTCCATCATGAGGAAAGTTGTGAGGATGAGGCTCAGTTAGTGGCTCATTCAGGTGCTACAACAGTTTAGAGTGTACACAGATAGTTAAATGATGGAAGATCAAGCATGAATAGGTGAGGTACTGCCTCTTCTATCTATAACATATTCCCACTTCATTAGACAGAATTTCACTCCTCTGAATATGATAAACTGGGCCAAAAATTCATAGCATAACTCAGTCATCCCGCTAGTTGTGATGAGTAACTACAGGAAATCTCATTTGCTTCTTTTCTAGAACTTGCACTGGAGGAGTAAAATTCAAGAAAGGGGGTGAGAAAAAAATATTATGTAATATAACATGATTTATGTACACATGTTAGGCAGATAATTCAGGCTGAATGATGCTTAAAAGGCTATTACAGACTTGCCTCCAGTAATGAAATAGCCTGCACTGCTATAAAATGTCAGCCCAGGGCACTTCAGTGAGTTTGGGATTTTCTTTCTAGATTAGCCAGGGGAAATAGCTGAAGTTTTTGATAATGCAACCTGCTCTTTTTGTTGGAGCTGGAACAGTTCTGTGCTGTTAGCATGAGGCTGTTGCAGGTGACTGAAACATGTATTTTTAAACATTGTTTTAAAAAGTATTAGCTCTTCTCCAGAATGAAATAATGAGAGATCTTCCTTTAGACCAGTTGGTTACTGTATAAATCTTAGAGCCACACTGAACTAAATAGGTTGGGTAAAGTCTCTCTCCCAGAGCCTGTTAGTCTGTTCATTTACAATGAGCAGAAATAATCAGAACTTCTTCTTTCCAGTCACAAAATGCTGATTCAAGAAAACAAACTCTTGGCAGGATCTCCTTGCATGTGAGAGACATACTGGGAAATGCCTCTGAGCTGCAGGAAGCCACTGCTCTTGCACAGAGACCTGAAAAGAGAGAAGCTGCTGCTGCATCTGCCTGGCCACAGTGCCCAGAGGTCGCAGCACCCATTGAGAGGGCATTTTTCACATTGTTTTGCTCAGCTAATTCTGCAAGAAGGAGCAAACATCACCAAGAACCAAAATTATGTTGTGGCACACCGATCTGTCATGAACCCAGCATGCATTTTATTTCTGCATAGGAGGAGAAAATAAAGACTCAGAGAAGTCCCATGGCTTGGGAATATCGTATTCCACTCAGTTCAGATGAAGCATTGTTAAAAGCCAGTGCTGGTCTTGTCAGACATGGGCACTGAAACAAACACAAGATGTTCATTGTTAACACCTTGAAGTCCAAAAATTACAGAGATGTGACAGAGGGGTTCTTGCAAGATATAAAAACCAGGATAGCATACTGCCAAAGGAAATATCATAAACTTAAACTCTGGTGTATAAAATGTGTAGTACAGGTGTTATTTAAAGACACCATTTTTAAAGGACCTGTAAAAGCTCTGGCAGGATATTTTTACACTCAAAGTGTGTTTTACCCATTTTTTTTCTCTCCAGTTTTAATACTTCAATTTTGTGTAGACAACACTTGGATGAGTAAAACTAGAAGGGAAACTGCAAGCTTGCCCTGTAAAATCCAAGGTGCAGAAGAAGACATACACAGAAGTTCTTAAACATTTTTTCCTTTCTCCTGTTTGAACCCACACATGGAAAGGAAAATAACCAGGGGAGGCCAGCAAGGCGAATGAACATCTGTGTTTAACTGTTGGCTTTAGTCTGTAGCTCAGCTTCCTTGCACAATTTTGAAAGGAATATTGTGTTTAGTCTAATGGAAAGTGCCTGTCTGAAGGTGCTCCCTGCTCCTGTGCCCGTTTTCACAGACACAGTGCTCAGCCCCATCTGGCTGAGTTACTGATGATGACATTTCACACAGAGTTGTCAAAAACACTGTTGAGCAGATCCGTTTCATAGCTCTTCCTTCATTTCAAAGAAACGCAGACTAGCAAATAGTAAATGTCTGCCCTGTGCTGAGCCTGCTGTGCTAAGGAGGAGGATTTCCTGGTTGTAGATTTGTTTGGAAGGGAAGGCTTTTTGCCCTGACCTGGGAAATTTACACTTGTGGGTAGGTTTGATGAGCAGTTAAGACCCACAGGCCAAAAATATTCAACTTTTTTAAAAGACTGTATAGATAGATGGTACTGGGAAGAAGACTGAATTTCTGCAGGCTGATATGGGTCAAGGAAATGACAAAGAGTAAGAAGTAGCAGGATGACAGGACCATAGCACTTTAGCGACACTGTCAAAAATTGAGTCTTCTCTCTTTTTTCAATTAAAAAAAGTAAAATACTCTGTAGTTTTCCCTTGGTCACGGATCGATTGGGTTCTGCCTATGTGGTGCAGTCAACACCCTGGACGGAGGGAAAGCTATCCAGAAGGAACTTGAGGAGGTTCTATGTGAACCTCATGAAGTTCAGCAAAGCCAAGTGCAAGGTCCTGCACTGGGTATGAGCAAGTCCCAAGCACAAATATAGGCTGAGCTGAGAATGGGTTGAGATTAGCTCTGGAGAGAGGGACTTGAGGGTGCTGGTGGATGAGGTGCTTAACAGGAACCAACAATGTGCACTTGCTCTCCAGAAAGCCAAGGGTAACCTGGGTTGCATCAAAAGAAGAGTGACCAGCAGGGTGAAGGGGGGTGATTCCGCTTTTCTACTCTGCTCTTGTGAGTCCTCACCTGGAGTACTGCATTCACTTCTAGACTCCTCAGCACAGCAAGGATGTGGATCTGCTAGAGTGAGTTGCAAGCAGGCCATGAAGATGATCAGAGGGCTGGGGCACCTCCCACATAAGGACAGGTTTGTAGAGTTGGGGTTGTTCAGCCTGGAGAAGAGAAGGCTCAAGGTAGACCTTAAAGCAACCTTCCAGTACTCAAAGGGGGTCTAAAGGAAAGATGGGGAGGAGCTCTTTATCAGGGAGAGCAGGGATAGGAAGAGGGGTAATAGTTTTAAGCAGAAAGAGGGCAGGTTTTGATTAGATCTTAGGAAGAAAGTTTTTACTCTGAAGGTGATGAGGCACCATTACAAGCTGCCCAAAGAAGTCATGGATGCCCCATCCCCAGAGGTGTTCAAGATCAGGCTGTATGAAGCTTTGAGCAACCTGATCTAGCGGGAAGTGTCCCTGCCCATGACAGGGGTGTTGGAACTGGATGGGCTTTAAGGTCCCTTCCAACTCATATTATTCTAGGATTCTATGAAATAACTTGTTGCAAAGGTAGCCTGTTATGGCTCTTTCCTTCACTGCCTCTCCAAAAGCATGGACTATCGATAGCTGTCAGTGCCAGATGCATAGTGTTGCTTTCACAACGTAGTTTCACATACTTGCGCCTTCATGTTGAAACATGGTAGGTCCCAGGATGACTGGAGCTGCCATTTGCCCCCACTCCAGGGTGGAGTGTGGAATCAACTAGACCAAGAGGGCAACTATCTCCAGATATTAAGTTTAAAAAAAAAATGTGCAGAAAGGAGTGGACTACTGCTGGCTCTTCAATTTCTTTCACTGTGGTGCCCTATCTGGCTAAAAAGCTTTGTATACATCCACAAAATCTGCCAGCTGCACTGTGCCTGGATGCACTGTATTCTGCTGACCATGGTTTGCTGGAGTAAGACTGCAAGCTGGAAAAATGGGATGTATTTCTTGAAAGGGTAGCCCCTTTGAGAACATTTCATAATAAACAACCACCACTCTCAAAGGCTTTCTGCTCACTCAAAAAAACCCTCATGGCAAACAAGCCCAGGCAGGTGCCACAAGGGTAGCAGGGCTGGCAGCTACATGACAAAGCAGTCACAAAGCAGTGCCTGCAGCCACAAGCACAGGTGTGCACTACACTTGAACCTACAGAGGAATCAGCCCTGATGTAAAAGGATCGTCTAGATTGTACTAAAAGTCAAACCCTGCAAACTTGTCCACAAACAAGCGATACACACCTTTCTGAAGGAGATTTTTTTTTTCCCTGAGTCAATGGCTATCTTTTCCCTGTATCCATGGGTATTACTAAATTCTGAATTGGTTAAAAAATTCAAACAGACTTTCAAAAAGCAAAAATGAGAGTTCAGTATTTGGCAAGTCTACCTGAGGTTGGTCATTTTGAGGTAACTTTATCCTCCTACACATATTAATGGCCTCAAGCTCTGCCAGGGGAGGTTTAGGCTGGACATTAGGAAAAAAAATTTCACAGAAAGGGTAATTGGGCACTGGCAGAGGCTGCCCAGGAAGGTGGTTGTGTCACCTTCCCTAGAGGTGTTTAAGGGACGGGTGGAAGATGCGCTGAGGGGCATGGTTTAGCGATTAATAGGAATGGTTGGACTCGATCCAATGGGTCTTTTCCAACCTGGTGATTCTATGATTCTATATTATCATCAATGTACTATCTCTTAAAACTCTTGAGAGATGTTTGAGCACTCAGACTTACTTCAAGTACACTTCCTACACTGTCTGCTGTCTTTTCTCACTGTATGTACTTGTAGAAGTTTCTTCCAATTTCTGTAACTGTTGTTTTCTATCCTTTTAACCTTTAAAAAATGGGAGGTTGTTGTAGAGACACCCTCAACTGTTTTTATAAAATATGTTAATCTTTCCACAACCAAGTTACCTTGGTTTTAATGAAGAAATCATCCTCTATTAATATTACATTAAAAACACCACTTCTCTACATCAAGGACCAAACATTGCTCTCAGAAGTGCACACACAATGCTGTGGCAGCTCCACACAGAAATCCACTAGCAACATCTGGCCCCAGATATTTTATTTATTTGTAATTTTACATTGCATTATACAATATTCATAATTTTGCTGCTTTCCATTTCAATGACTGATATTTTTATGACTTTTAAGAGGCTGCCTGAATGCTTTTTCAGTTCTCAAACAAGGAGAAATGAGTACAGTGGAGCAAATCTGCACATATTTCTGGAGGTTCAGAAATCTTCTTGATGAACTACCCTTGTCTCAGCAGTGAGACATGCTGAACCACTGCACTTCCAGGGGAAATCAATTGTGAAAACACCTAGGGATTATATCAGAGCTGAGTTTCAAAAGCCAAGGCAGCTTGCAGGCAAGAACATGTACGTAAGTTTTAGGAGAAACAACCAGTGAGAGAGCACATGGCAACCTTGTGGCACAGACGGATGAGAGGGCAGGTCCCAATGCAGCATCTCTTCCCATGCAAATCCATGTGCCTCTTATCTCCATCGTGGGGGCCAAGCTGAGGATGAAGACTCAGAGGTCTGACCTGGGAGTCAAGCACGTGATTTTGCCTTTCAGAATTGGGAGAGTTTATAAAATCACTCCAAATTAAGTAGAGCTGTCTTCATTACTTGATTTTGCTAGTTTATGACATTTAAGGCTTTTCTTCCCCATGTTCAACTAAACTGGACCCCTCATGCCTATAAAGTTAATCCTCCCTATAAAACAGAAATCTTTGTTAATATTTGCAAATCTTATCACAGGAATGGAAATGGTGACCTGTGGGACTGTCCCACTTTTCAAGCAATTGAAGCATTAAGACATAATTTATGCACTTGAGAAGAAATTTCCATATCACAGAGATTGCTTTATTGGCTGTTATGACTTATGAAGGGTGTTACTAGTAAATGAAACCAGAGATCTGTATTACGTAAGAACTTGTTTTGACATGTACAGTGCACCTTATTTAGGGTGATAGTGCAAATGTACTGTTTTAATGTGACTGAACATTATTCCAGGGTTGTCCAGATCAAAAAAAGACTAAGACAACATCATAAGACCTTCATTTTACTATCACCGAAACCACAGAGAGCTGTGGCACTTGGGCAGGTTGTCTGCGATGCACTGAGATTGAGGATTTTATATAATATTTATGTGAAAGATGGCCTGTTGGGGAAGGGAATAACAGAGGGAATAAGAAAGAGAGGTAAATAGGGAAAAGACAGAGGAAGGAGGGGAGGAAGGGAAGGAAGGGAAGGAAGGGAAGGAAGCAAGGAAGGAAGGAAGGAAGGAAGGAAGGAAGGAAGGAAGTCAGTCAGTCAGTCCTGGTTTGAGCTGAAGACCCAGCCACTCCTGCACCATTCATGTCCCTCAGACGTGACTCACTAAGAGCAGCTTCTCTTCAGACATTCTGCTGGATCCTGCCGTCACTCCTCATTGCACCTCACTCAAGCAGGTGTCCTCATCTCTTCTGTGCTTCTTGGCTCCCCGGTAAGCTTCTGGGGGGAATTAAACCTTTTCTCCCCAGAACTGCTTTTCCTTTCCAACTCTGACCAGCACCATGGCACCTCAATGAGTGCAGTACTTGTTCCACTTGCAAATGACTGACTAATGCCTACAGTCAGAGTGTTACTGTGTATTTCTGTAAAAAAAAACAACAAACCACTAAACAACCAGAAAAGCATGAATTTCTCTCAAATCTCTCTCTTGAACATGTTATGCACTTTGAAATCTTATCTGGCATTCACTGTAAGATCTCTGATTAGAACTACACATGTAATTGTCTTTGACTCATGTTTGATCCAACTCCATCCATGGGTAAAAGATTCCAATACTGAACCATGCACTCTGTAGATTTGTGAGAGGGTTTGCTTAGTTAAAGTTCATAATGTGTTCCACAAAGATAGACATCAAAACAGCCACTATTGATCCCCTGCTTACCACTTCTCTAATGAATCAAAACCAAATTATTCTTTTTCTCCCTTGTAGAAGAGAGTTGCTGAAAACAAACTACTAAATTTTGCTTTTAAGGTTCTCAAAAGACTAAGCAAGGAATACTAGCTGTTTGAGGACAGAGAACTTTCTGTTCTTGGAATTCTTCCTTGTTTAATTGGGCTTTGAAGAAAAAACTATTTATTTTAAAGGAGCAACTATATTGTGTGTGTGTATTTTTATACAGCCAATTGCTGGCGTATTAGAAGTCTGTTGCAGAGTTAACCTTACACACATTTATTATTTTCTGTGGTGTGTATAAGCAGTATTTGGGTATTTTAAAAATATACGTGAGTTTTACTGTTACACAGATGTAAAAATCCAGCTGGAATACCAGCATTTGCACTGTTTGATGGAGATTACATTCTGGACAGGCTCTGAGCTGTGGGAAGCAGTAGCAACCCTCTGACTTTCACCGCTCTGTTACCATACCATACCGTACCGTACCGTACCGTACCGTACCATACCAGCTATGTTATGTGTTTGCATTGCTCCTATATTTGTATTCTGAAGCCAGGAATTGGCAGCTGTGCCCTATAGGCAGCTCCGACTGCTTATAGGCCAGTATGAATAAAAATCACATTCTGCTTCTGTGTTTTCCAACATGTAAGGCTCTGAGGCACTTTTGATAAGCAGTAATCTGGAATTTCACTCTGTATCCCTTGCAACAACTGACACAGAGTCTCTAACTTGGATTTCATCCACAGCCACAGGATAAATACAAGGGATTTCAAATCAAGAGGGGCAGATTGATTCCTATTCCTCTATAAGAATATCAGTGATGCAGAATGGAGGGTAAACCTGGAATTTATGGTTTCATTCAGACATACTTTGTAGTCCATCTGCCCCATGGAGTCAAGAGGGAGCCACACCATCATTAAAACTGTATCGCTTTCAAGCCTATATCTTGTCAAGTGCTCTGCTATAGTTTTTTTCCTAAACAGATTTTAACTTCATACTGAGTTAAAATCTGGTTGCTGATCAACATGAAGAAATTTAAGAAAGCTGTTGCAAAGAAGACATTGTAAATTATACCTTTTATTTTGACTTAATAAAACTTTCAACAGGTGTTGCAATGAACAACGTCAGGCTTTTTCCCCAGGAGCTTTAATTAATGCTATCAACCCTACTAGTTGTGCATTTCTACAGAGAAACCTTCCTCAGATTAGACAGGCTGTAGTTTCTAAGTTACCATCATGCTTCTGTGTAGTTGTTTCCCTCATCTATAAAGGCAGACAAAAGAAAAGAACAACCATACATTGCTGGAAAATACCTGGCAGGGAGCTGGGGTAGCTATGCTCTTGTGTAATATCTAACTGTTGTCAACAGGCTATGGTTGAACCTGCCCAAGGAAATCAGAACTATGAGTCCAGATTTCTCTGTCAGCATAAGCTTTTCATTCACACCTTAGTACAGATCTTGACAGCTATGGTTTCCTTGTCAGATTAAATGTATCAGGACTCTGTGTCTGTTTTCAAACCAAGGAAGTAAAATAAGCTCATTAGAAAACATGCCAGCTGCAAAAAGAACAGAATAGTCATACTGATCATACAGTCCTAATTACAGCTCATTAATCCTCAGAGCAAAGGTGAGAAGTTGTAGAATACTGAATACTGAGCAAGGCAAGCAATCCTAGGCAATCCTAAGCACTCCTAGGAATACAACTAAATATTACATATTGCATGTAGCTAATAGTAATTACTTATCTGTGATGATGTCTAATACAACCCCAGTCTTTTCTAAGCATCCAGAGATTGTTCACTCTGCAGGAAATGCAGACCCAAGAGGGATGTATTACAAGCCTGAGGAAGGATGCTGAAGATATGGGCACTTGTCTTTGCAGCCTGTGGCCAAGTAAAGATCACATGGAAAGCATAGGCAGGCAATGAAATCCCTTCCAAATTTGCCTTTCCGGTTCTGAGGCTGACTCTCAGAGCTGTGTTACAGACCATCCTCTCATTGTTTAGTACCCAGAAGGCCAACAGACTGCTAGTACCCTGCAGGGGATTCCTATAGTTCAACAGTTATCCTGCAGTCTCTCCTGGTGCCAACAAAATGTCAAGGTTAAAAGCAATGGTAGTTGCTATAACGCAGATTTTGCAGGTGTGCAGAAACAATGTCTTTAGTTTTGGATATTTCCTCCAAGAGGCACTGTTTTGTCTCATCTACCTAAACAGCTCATGGGACACTTGCACAACTCTTGTGGGTGGAAAACAGACCTAAAAATCACAACCTGGGGTGACAATGTCCTTAAGTATACATTTCCTCCATTCTCAAGCCTCCCCTCACCATGAGCCAAGTGATTCACTCTTTCAGTGCTTGTTGATGATACCAGTTGTAAGACACAAAGGCAATGTGTTGTTTCCATCTGGCAGAAGGGACACAAACGTCATATGGAGCAAATCAAAGTTCTCTGTCAGCATGAGTTTGCCACTGCAAACTAAATGATCTTGTTTCATCAGCAGGCTGGTGGAGACCAAACTCTTCTTAAATGGAAAACTCTTTAACACAAATGAACACCCACCATTTATAGAAGCAATAGGTGTAATTTGCCTTTAATTCGTCAAAAATCCTGGGCATGATATGAACAAATTTTTACAAAAGGAAGATCCATGGGGGGATAACTGAATCATATACCAGGCTTTGGTGGACATGGTAACAAAACAGATGTTTTCATATAGTAAAGGTATCTTCCTTTGCTATGTAGCACCATGATTACTTCTGCACTTACCATCCATATGTTATGCTTGTAAATATGAAAGCTGGGATAGTTGTAAGAATAGTCAGGTGTACTTTTTGATTTTATAGAAAACTTGGTGACAGATAGAATTAATCTGAAGTTCTTGTCTGAACTTATATGTTTAATTTGATAGGGCCAAAAAAGAGGAGTATCTATGTGCTTTCAGATCCAGCAGTAGATATTATCGTCTTTTTTTCAAAAAAGCATATTGACATGACTCCAGATAGCTGTATGGGCCATTAGATGGGATTCTGAGAGAGGAAAAGAAAAGGGAGAAGAGGAATTATCATCTGCTGGAAGAACTTAATCAACTGGTGGACGCGTGTGCTAAAAATCTGTAGAAAATGAAAAAAGCTCTCCAAAATAAGCAGCTAAACAATGTAATGAAAATACAACATTCAGGGCTGGCAGGAAGTGTCCATAGCAGAAATCACTTTCATGGCCACATTAAAGACACAGAAGAGTTCCCTGCATTGGATCAGAGCGATGGGTGGAGGGTGTCCCTGCCACACTGCTCCTGTGCAAGGGCAGGTACATCCAGAGCTCTGCAAAGGAGGAGCCCAGATCCTTTTTGAAGGGTAAGAGCCACAGCTTGAAAGAAATTGAATCTTCAGTGGTGAATGTCACTATAAAAGAAGCTCAGAGTGAGCCTGCTGACAAGACAAGGATCAAATATTTTCATCCCCAACAAAGAAGTTTGGAAATCTTATGAAATATTACCTAGCACTGCCTATAGCCTGTTCTTACTAGTGGTAAAGACATGGACTGATGTCAGTTATCTCTCACTTGAGAAATCCATACAGCCTGTACTACCCTCTGAATATCTCTCTGACTTAGAGCAGGATGCATGTGGAATCTGTAATGATTTTGTTGCAGCCATTCTGCCTTGGACTCTAATCTCAGTAGATCTCAAAGATAAGCAAAATCAAGGCAAAAACCTAACCAAAAAGTCTCCAAGGAAAATCCAAATGCTAAAGAAAGAGGCAGGATGAGTCAGGATTCTTTCCTAAGGGCCGTTTCTGTATCTATTCTCTTAACAAGATTGCAAAGGGCACTGAACAGTAGAATATAGTTTCAGATAAGCAAGTTTCAGATCTAGCCATTTATAATCATTAGTAAGATTGTATTGCAGGACAGGACATATGAGTTACTGTCAAGGCTAAGGATGTTGAATTAGGCATTGAACAAACTCAGAACCAAAGACAATCTATGGGTCAAAAAAGGTTACAGATGATATTCCGAAGGAAAAAAAAAAAGCAACATTAGGAAAAATCCATCTTCTCCTCCACAGCCTCTTTTTTACACCTAGATAGGTCCATTTTTGGTCCAACTGGGTCTTCTTTAATGACATCATTTTTTCAAATTTGAGGTGGTTTTGCCTCTCCTTGCAAATAAATGGGGTTTGGCAAATGAATGGCAAACACTGCTTTAGCATCTCTGGCTGGAGAGTGCTTCATAAAAATATTAACATAATTTGGTGCTGTCATTTTTAAAGCATCTTTAATGAGGGGAGTTGTTTACTGGTGACTGAGGCAGGCGTTGCTATCTCAGAGATCATTTATATTTCACAACGCTGTCAAATCCTGACAAGCAGCAGATTGTAACAGGATGGCTTCTGCTTTTTGATGCAATGTTTAGTACGCTCCGCTCACATGTAAACGGGCTTTCTGTTTGTACCTTGTCAAACGAGGGGATAGCAGCTCCAGGGAGGGGGTAGGTGTTTCTATGCAGCCTGACACATTCAATTTACATGAGTTATGCTCGCAATAGGGTAAACATTTTTCTAGAAGAGGGTGTTGGCTATAGCAGTGGTTGTCTTAACACCTTACTGATATTCTTTCGCATTTCTTATCAGAGAGGGACGTGTGTGACCCCCCACCGGCCAGCAGTCACTCACATAGACAGCTGAGGAGTATTTTGCTGCAGGCTTGCCCTCTTCTCAGTGACCACTACAGTCAGGGAGAGCAGTTCCCCCTGTCCCTCATGGAGTCAGTATCTCATGAGCCCTCAGGCAAGTGCTTTGTGGAAGCTAAAATTGCAGCAGCCGAACTCTCCCTGTTTAAGCAACCTGGAGAACTTAAGCAGCTGTTTGAGCACTTTGAAGCACCTGAAGGACTGCAGCCCAACTTCTCAGGGGTAACAGCCAATGCAGCTCTGCTGAGAGTGGTGAAGAGATGCTGACTAAAACTAGCTGGCATTTTGCAACTCCAGGCTGTATTCATAGATTTTTCTACAAGCTCTTGGGCTCATTTGAAACAGTTTTTCATGAATGCCAGTGCCAAAATGCTCACCTCAGGGCTAACTCCTGCGGAGTCCAGTACTGAAGGAACTGGGCAGCAAGCTCGTAGCAGACAAGCGATCTGCCAAACCAGCAGATTTTTAAAAGAAACTGAACCGAAGATGAGCTAAAATGCAGTTTGCCAGAATGAAATGGCCCAGCTGCGGAAATAGCTGGTGCAACTATTTTCGAGGTATTAATCATATCTCTCTCCTGACCTACCCTCCTCATTCACACCAGGGCGGCTGTGCTGGGCAAGCAAATTTTCTGCTCTCCTACTGACACAGACTTTGTGAAGGTCCAGCCTGGTGCCCACAGCCTGCCTTTTTTTAAGGCTCAGCAGTGATGCAAAGGCAGCGATGCAAAGGCAGCTGAGGTAATCGAGGAGTACAGATTTTACAGTATTGTCTGCAGTTCAGCAGTTAGCTGGTACATAAAGGCTCTGCTTTCATTCGTAGCCAGTGCTGGCAGAAGGCCTGTATTATGCCCTTTCTTTTAAGACAAAGGCTCTCACATTGCAGTCTCCGGTGTGGAGAAATCTTTTGTACAGGCAGAGCCAGTGGGAGAAGGAGCCTTCTGGTCCCTGTACTCCTTCTGCAAGGGAGATTATAAAAAAAACCTCTTCCTTCTGCACATGGACCAGATGAAGAACTGAAGCAATAATGCCTTTTTATCCCAGTAATTACAGTGCCTATTGTTTTAATGACAGTGTTGTTGGGAAACAGGATAAACCGCAATCCCAAGGAGTTGTTTCAGTGTACACAAATAAATGATTTATTGTATTGTTGTCAGATTAGATGGACCACTCAGCCTTACTTGTACTACCGTTCTCCCCCACAATTCTTTGTGCATGTGTGTATTCGTTTTATTTAACCAGATTATGCAAACTACTCAGTCCGGGAGGAAACAAAAGACGGCTTTCTCTGGAGAGCTTCCTTTGGGACAGGTTGAGATGAGCAAGGGAGACCTCGTCGGACCACAGCACAGCCTTCCGAGTGTGTTTATTCACAGAAGAATGATACACTGTTCATAGAAAAAGTGCTGGGGATCACTGATTTCTGTTACTTCATAAAATAGACATTTCCAGCACACTCAGACTTACCTCTGTCAAGGCACTTCTGTGTGTGCTACCAGACAAAAACCTGTATAGAAGTCTTTACAGCCTCAGAAGCCCTACATTTAAGCTAAGTGGGTTTTATAAATGAAAAAATTTTTAAATGGTGATGAAGCAAACTCTAGCTTTAGAGGAAATAAAATCAGTGCCACAGAGTGTTAATACCAGTGACTAATTCTTACAAATAGCTAGAAAGACATGGTGAGTCATGTAAGAACGTATCTAAGAAAGGGTCATGATCTGGTGACTGTCTCAGTCACAGCATGGGGAAAACAAATCCTCCGGGAGCAGCCTACGGGATGTGGATCACAAGGTCAAGACTTGACCTGTCTCTCACACACAAAAATCTCAACAAGCCGCCACATACTCTGAGTCAGCAGGACTTTTTTTTCATCAATAGGGACAGATAGGCATCTGCAGAAGATTCTGCTACCCTTGGATGGCAGGAATCACCTCCATTAGTGTTCCCTGCTCTGCACTGACTGTGAAGAGAGACTACTTCACAAGCTTTGCCTAGATATTGCCTTTTAGGTAATCAAAATTAGTAGCAGGGAGTCCCATGCAGGGTGGTTTATATGCGAAGACATAATTTTCCCAAGTTTGTCTGCAGGCCAAGATAATGCAGATCACAGCTTTCTAACAAAATTCATGGAACAGCTTTCTGGGCCACTTATCTAAATTTATAACAGCTCTTGGAAAATTAGAGGACTCACAAAGCCTGGGAGATGCTATTGTACCAGTGTAGAAAGAAGCCACTGATAAAAACTTGTGTAACTATTAGTTAGTTCATCTGAAATTGACTGCATGCAAAATCTGATATGGGAGAAAATCAGGAAATAATTAACAGATAGCAGCATAATTAATGCAATCAAGATGAATTTATGGAAACTAAGTCCAGTCATAAAGAAATTGATGCTGTCTTCAGGACAGGTATGTCTGAGAAAGTTAATTTTGTTGACATCAGACACCATCTTTGAATAGTCCAGTTTCCAGTGAGTAGTTTGACATCCACACTGGAAAAAGGATTTTATAAATTATTGTGTGTTTAGGAAAAGGTAGCAAGGTTTGGAAATGAAGCTCAAGAAGGCTTAGTCACAATAAGAGATCACTTGATCTTGTCCTATTGAGGAAAATATTTCTATAATCAGGTGAATAAAGAGTATCCCGGTTCAGTGATGGAGCTAGACTGAAACTAGAGACCGAGGACGTGCTTGTAACATGGTAGCTAACCAGGTATGAGAACAGTTTGTCCATATATGTGATAATTTATCTATCTAGTAGAAAAGTATCTCAAAAGTTTCGGAAGTTATGAGGTCTTTTGGCTTCTCTCAGTACATACTTGCTTTACCTAGACCACAAATGCACTCACCACCCTGTTGGTGAGCTACAACCATGAGTCACAGCTTCCCAGCACAGACAGGTTCAAGGGAGAGCTGGTTGTATATAGACTTCTGAGCCAGGCTAGCATCAGGAATAGCCCATCAGATCCAGCTGTGCTTGATCAACGTGACCCTGATTTACAAAAAACCCACCAGTGTTGCACTTCTGCTGCTTTCACCACAGCTTCTGTAGTCCTTAATTGCATTTGACCTTCCCCACAGATTTAAAGGGCACCTTAGGATCTGGCTTATTAACCACTACAGCAGCAAGCGCTCGGGTAGTAATGGAGAGTAATTGACATCATTCCAAGCTCACAATAATTTGTGTCACTGGGATCAAACGTTTGCCAATTTAGGGGAATTTATCTTGCAGATTGTTGTGAGGAGAGAGGTATTGGTTTTGTTGTGCATTTTGCTTGGTTTGTTTTCTGTTTTTTGGTTTTGTTTTTTTTAAAAAAAAATTACTACCCTAATAATAATAATCACAAAGTGATTTGGATCTAATTCTCTTATGACAGTTTTAGATTGAGCACAATAACGTTGGTGGCACACAGCAAAGCCTGATAGTTTTCCTCATGCAACATTCACAGATTTTAAGAGTACAAATACTTCAGCCTTCCAAAATTTAATTTTTGTTCATTCAAGATCAAACATAAGAACCTTACCTGACCCTATTTAAAAAGGTGAGGGATGGAAAGTCTTCACACTTGTAAGATTTTTCTGTGTTTAAACACTCCTACTTATTTGAAATAATTTAATTTAAAGTAGCTTAGTATGATGACAGAGCTACCAGATATTGTTACTCAGTAAGTTTTCTTGTCATCAAGAATTAAAATACCCAAATGTCCACTTTTTACAAAGTTAAAAAATCACCAAGATAGGAAACAATCATCCATGACTATAAAGATATTCTGTTGTACATTAATATGCTTTAACTATCTCACAGTAGAGGGACCAGCCAATTGAACTATCAACACAGAAAGTGAAATTCAGTGGTTTAACAGGAGATCAGCATTATTGCTTGTGCTTTCTGCATACAACTTGCAGGGAGCTGACAGAGAACAAGATGCCTACCTTGATTTGCAAGTGGTGGTTTCAGGGAGGACATACTGCATTGCTGCTGGGCTTTCCCTCAGGCAAACTTTACATGCAGTCAATGAAAGCTATAATGTATTTTTTAGTAAAATAGGAATGGCTGTGAAGAGAAAGTGAGAGCACTAGCTCTACCATCTCTCAGCAATACAGAGCTTTGCTTGCAGTTCCTGTGTTAAAGGAAGAAGGGTAAGGCCAACTGGACAAAGCATTGTGGCTCCTGCTGCAGCCAAGAGACCCCTATTGCTGCTTAGGGAGGTCTGGCCAGGGTGGTAGGGAATGAGCCCATCGCGTGCATACCCACACTGCCTCCACTCCCTGGACAACTCCACCATGCTGCATCCTGCCAGCATCGTGCTAATAAAAGCTGTCCTTACCTGGTATCTCTCCCTGCAGGAGAGAGGAAACTGGAAAACTAGCATGTCTTCCCCTGTGTGGCCAGGAAGAATTAAATGAAACAATGAAATGATGTAACAGAAAGTTCTATCTTTTTTTTTTTTTTTTCAAAGTTAGCATTCAAGTTTCTTTTTTCAGAAAAACCACAACCCTCCTTCTGTTGCACTCTTCTGGATCATTTAGGAAAATAGTTTGATAAAATGAAACCTATGCATATACTTGCCAACGCAGTTGAGAGTTGTTCTTGATGCATCTGATTTTAATTTAACACTACGTTTCACCTTCACAGCAAATAATCTCTCATACATGCTCTAATCAGTGATAAGGAAATTTCAGCAGGTTTTAAGTTTGGCTTCAGTTTTAAAAAAGGAAAAACATGGATGTTTTATCTAAATCTCTTTACAAAATTGGAAACCTCTTCATAAGAAAAACATTTCTTCTAAGACTGTTGGCTTGTTTCAGTTTCAATCTGAGATGGAAACCAGAAATGACAGAACTTCCCTGGATATTTTTGAGCCATTGTACAGAGACAGCTCTAAAAGAGAGATCTGAAAATGGAATCGAATACAGATTTTAACTACTTTTCATTTTGCCTGATTCCTGGCCTAGACAGCTCTTCTTAACCTTACGTATTCAAAATACTGCTGCAAAAATAATTTTCTTGACTGCACTTTTACCACCAGAGACACAACGTTTTCCATGAGAATAATGCTTTAAGCAAAAATATTGATCTTGTGGAAGAAAGCTAAAATCTATGCGGAAGAAAATCAGTTTTGTAAATAATTTCAATTTTCCATTGGGAGAAAAAAAATCAAACTATTGTGGAAAGTTCAATGTTATTCTCTAGGGTGAGGGAAGATAAATGGCCAACAGCTTTCCAGACAATGGAAGGATTTACGGCTAAGTTCAGGAAAAAGTGTGGAAGAAGTTTTGCACCTGTCTCTGCCTCCACAACAGCCCAGATCTCTCTTCAAATCTAGTTTTCAAATGGCTGGTTCTGGGGAAGCAAGGATGAAGCAGTAATGCCTGCTTCCACTGCGTGCCTTCTGCCAGCAGGTCTGGGACAGAAAGGACGCTGCGAGTATTCTGCATCCTGAAGGCAGGATATAAAATTGGCACAACCATCCCAACTTGGTAATTTCCTAGCCAAACACCCTAGCTTTAGTTTTTCTGAAGATGGACATTCTGGAAATACCTTCCCATTAACAAACAAACAAACACGCAAACAAACAACCACACTATTTTTTTTTCATCTTATTCAGTATATTTGGATGAGAAAATCCATTGCCACTCTCCAGTCACCTGTCATTATCCCACAGTGCACTCCTAACGAGTGACTCTTTCTCTCACAGCATCCCATGCATCCTGCTCACCTTCCTCTCTTACAAGCTGTGGCGTACCACCAAGGCACGGACAACCCTGCAGCTCCACCACACCTCTAGATTTTGTTGTCCTCTGGCCCAGTTTATTGTCTTCCCAGAAATATATACAATGTTTTACCACCAGCTTCCTCCTTACCATAAGTTTCCTTAGCCTGTCCAGCACAGCCAGCCCACCAGGGGTTTTGGACCAGTCTTCCCATTGCCTCCTGCTTCTTCTTGGTACTAGTGGTGTCCAAACACTCTGCCTGTTGCCTTTTGCACAGACTCAGACCACACAAGGAAGAGGAAGCCTCTTTTTTACTCCTTTTACACCTGCTATTATGAAGCCCTGATTTCTGGCTGGAGCCAGTAGGTGCTGCTATGATCAAACAATAAATAAGAACCATTCCTAACCAAAGCCATTTAAAAATAATTGTCTTTTGCTTCCTGAAACACCTGGTTGCAATAACATTTGAATGCTCTCAATGTAACCCATGTAGGTTTTGCAGCAGTATTTGCTGTTCTGGCTGGTTAAAAACATCTCTCCTGAGCAGGGAGGATGACAATCAACACAGCTATATCACTAACAAATACAAGTCCCCACTCCAGTCCATAATATGAAGAATTGTTTCTGTATCCACTTACAGAGGAAAGTAATTTTAAAGAAATATCACAAATAGCAAACACAGGAGCCTTTTCCAGTATTACAATTTTCACACATGGATGAGTTTGGGTGACTGTTCTAGGGTCTTAAGACTGGAGCAAAGCAGTCAGCAAGTGAATTTATGTAGCTTTTTCCTATTATTACATTTGTACGTGGAAATTGTTCATCCACACAAACACATCCTCATTGCAGACTGCTCTCTGCCTCCTCTTCATAGCTTATCCATGCTGCTAGGTAAGGAAGAGGCAGTGAGGAAGCTTCTTAGACAAAAAAACAAGTAAAACACAACTGCTTCAAACAGGCAAGTGAGGGACAAGTCCGTCCTATGGCCTCTGGACCTGTGAGGTCATCAAGGGCTGTGGAATTTTCCTGAAGGTCTACCTTAGTTATCCAAACAGGGGTCTATATGTCTGTCATCATCTCTGCTTTCTTACTTTTATCTGTTTAGGTGGGAGAAGTATTTTCATCCTCACTGCTTCATCACATTAACATTTTTTCCACTCTTTCTAGGTCAACCTCTACTGTACTTTGATAGCTAGATAGTCAAAAGTGCTTCAACAGCTGTTCATCCACCATGAAAGAGAAATTTTTCCCATCTCAGATCCACACTATAGTACTCTGGGAGAAGAAATGCATCCCTATGTGTTTGCACAGCACAGGCTTCCAGACTCTTGCATTCCAGGGCACCTACCTCAACAACCCTGGGCAGAACATGCACTTTTCTGGAAGCACCTCAGAAAACACTGAAGTACACAATTGTGCTTTTGCCTTGTAAGGAACAGAAAGCAGAGGTTTCAGATTTCACCACAAGTCTTGTGTTATTAAATGCTTTAACCACACGATTCCGCTTGCTATGTAAGGAATAGGTGGCTGGTTTTCTTTTTCTCTCAAACAGAAGTGGTTAAGGGATGACAGCATCTTTCCCTTTGAAGGAGTGTCATTTCATCAAATGACTAGTCCAAGATGGAGCTGAGCGAGAGGTGCAGAATTTGTGTTGTCTATCAGACATGGCAGATCCAGGATCTTCCACTGTCTCCTGTGCCATTAGAAAACTGAGTCACTCCCCAGTTAAAATGGAACACTTCTATTATTTAGCGAAATTATAACAAGAAAAAGTGTTGGGGGCTGATATTCAAGGTCCTCTCTTCCAATGACTCCTTGAAGAAATCTTTCCTTCTCTGCTGACTATCCTGGGGAGCTTTAAGCAAACACAACTGTAATTCAAATGCTTTTATTCTTGTGCTGCGTTGGATTGCCAGTGGAAAGCAGGAAAACACTGGCTCCCAGTTAGGGAAGCTGTTTAGGACAGGCATGCACCAAATACTGCTTATGACTCAAAATCTGGGTGAAGTGGCCTGACCACTGTGTTTTGACTTACCATAAGTGTGATTGTGTATTGATCACATACTTTGAAAACACATACCAGAGCAGTTTCCTGATCCAGCCTAGTTTCTAACCTGCGTCATTGCAGGACAAAATGCTTGAATACACCTGAAAACTATCATATCAAAATCCAGAGAACCCATTCCAGTTTTAGGGCACCAGCATTACCCAGAATCTGCTCTGTGACAACCACATTTGTAGCTGGTAGATGGTGCCTCTGGACTTTCCTTCAGAATTCAGCAGATGCAACTTAATTCCTTGCAGAGTTGGTACCTGCACTGTCCCAGTGCCTCTAGCTGGTTTTGGTAGCTCACCAGCCAACGTCACCACACCTAAGCCACTAATAAAAACACAACAGTCCTATGCATCAATAGGATGACCTGTCTAAACTAAATAAAAAGTAACTAGGGAGGAAAAAAGATTTAATACAGGCCTAATATAAGTAGAGGTGCTGCAATCTCCTTCTCCTTTCCAGGAAGGATCATTCAAAAGGGTGTCAGGAAGCTGGAAGTCCTGCCTTCTTTCCGCTACCGCTACAGTGAGCACCAGTTGTTCACATCTGTCTGAGGAGCCCCACTGGGGCCAGGCACTGATTCCACAGAAAGCTATGCTGTCATTTTAATTAAACTGCTTCATTCCAACAGCAACAAGTTTTACTAATGAGAGCAGATGTATCCTGTAAACAGTGGCATGTTTTTAGTTTAATCTACTTAAACCTGGATATATAATAATTCTAAGTAAATATCTTAGTGACCAGCAAAATGAGAAACAGATGATAAAAGAAGAATTTTGCTTGTGACCCTTGAGACTTGGGTATAATGTTTGGCTTGGCATCATTAATCTTATGGTCAGGAGAGTACAGCTTCAGCATGTTTAATGTGAGAGCGAGCTGCTTACAATAAAGTTTCCTCTTTGCAGTGCCTTCTGCGAACAGTAATTTCACCATTTTTCTCTCATCCCTCTAATTAGCTTCCCTTTGCCCTGACACACTCTGAAAGTATTGCCAGCTGAAGAGACCTATCCATCTCCTCTCTTGAATAAAAACATGAGCTAATTGAGTGGAAGGTATTTAAGCAAAGCGAACTGTATAAGGTATCACATGCCTCAAGATAACTGATTCTTAAAGAACAGCACCTTAAATAAATCCTTTTGAAATGCTCTCTCAGGCTGATGGGTGAATAATTAATTGCTCCCCATCGTATCAATAAAAATCAATCCTCTGACATGAGGTTAAATGAATTGGAATTTTGTCACCAAATTCAGTGGGGCAACATTTCACTGCATACTACACAGGGCTACAGACAAGGCTCTGTGTCAAGTTGACAAACTTTTGATATCAGTATTTAACTGAAAAAAAACAAGTTATGTGAACAACACAGGTGACTTTGATTTCTTCCTTCCTCTGTAGCCAATGGGAAGCAGCTTTTGATACTTACTGAACTGACCAAAACATTCACTTCAATTAATGCATGCTATGAATTTATTTCTTTCTACAGCTAGTGAATCATTGGCAAATTGATCCCGATTCCTGGAAATGTCACTCTTAAGCAGGCTATGATTAGTGATTAGTATCACACAGTATTTTCTTGTCATCTGGCTGTTTATAAGCTGTGACATTTAGGTATTCAGTATACAGATTTTGTAATTGCAGACTTCAGTCACTGGGCTTATCCTCCCTGATTGGATGGTGGGCTTTTAAAACAAAGCCCTGCCAAATGATAAATGAAATATCCTATCCCATATATAACGCTTGTCAGAAATTAATGTCACACAAATATCACGACAAACAACCAAAGCTCTTTGCACAGAGAAGAGCAACAAATTTATGCCCTCAACTTTATCAAACTGAAAGAATTGATTTCAATAAAAATAAAGTTACTGTGGCATTTGAATGATTTTTTATGATTCAACCCACACAGATAGATCCCTATTCAAGCATTGTCTGTCCAAGGATTTCTAACCAGAGTCCAGCAGGACACGATATCTCTCTATGGCTTTGCCACAGAGCACATGCTGTCTTCCCTTACCGATGTAGAATGACTCACTTAAGAGTTCTTTACACTGTGTAAAAAATTGAAAGGAACTTGACAATATTGTACACAGTTAATGTCATACAAGGAAGGAAAAAAATACAGGAGTCAATGTCTGGCTGTAGTTTATTTCATTAAGTCGTTTCCTATCTATCTCCTGGGGAGACATATGAGATGCCTAAGAAACAAGAAAGCCAGATTGTCTATTTATTGAGATTTGCATAATAGCTGCAATACAATGCATTGAGATTGGCCATTTATTGGTTCACTAAAAGTTTGTGACAAGTCAGGGCTTATTCTGTGGCTGATCCATTCCCTTGCAGATAGCACTGTTGTAACTTGCCATAGAGTGACACCTCCTCTTAGTAATATTAAAGGGGAATTTATGTGAAGCTGCTTACTTAAACAAAACATTTTATTTCTTCATCATAATGGATAACTCCTTGAGGATCTTGTTCAGATTTCAAATGGAAAGTTGATGACCTTAAACTATTCCTTGTGAGTGTTATCTTCTATATGCCCCTCAGGTTTGAGCTCAGGAAGGAATAAAATATAGCAAAGCTGAATCCTTGGAGAAAAAGGAGGATAAATATTCAAAACAGCCTTTGAAAGTTTTGTGTACAGAAGTGATTAACAAATAGCAGGAATTGTGCTTGCTCTCTTTGTAGACCACTAAAAATTCTCCACTCACCAGGCTGGCACATTAAGAAATAATAAGATTTGTACCACTTTCTGAGCCTGTTCACACAATTGAAAAAAAGAACAACAGGGAAGCAGGGAAAACAACTGCAAGTAAAAACAATCATCTTCCCCACAGCAGTTTCCATAAAAAGACTTCCCCCTCTCTAATATTATGGTAAACTACCTTGTTAATCCTACTGCAGCCAGTGAGTGGGGTTTTCCCTCCCTTTTCTTCAAAACTGATCTTTTTTCTTTTATTTTAATACGTGTTATTAGGAATAGAAGAGCCACAAAAACCAGTTTTGGTTTTGCTCACCACTGCCTTCTGGCCAGCTCTGCTGTTCTGTAGTCAAACCCCATTCCAGCTGTACCATGAAAGTCGCCGTGTTTAAGCGAACTCCCCCTGACATAACACAACGAAATTACCACTGCATTAACACAGGTGCATTTACTTTGTCTGAACTATAAATCTGGCCTGTAGGATGACTTATATAAATAAAGTGAATGATTTTGGACTTGAAGAACTCGATAGGGGTCAATGATTTGCTGAACGCTGACAGAATTTCCCAGCACAGAATGGGTAAATCAGCAGGGCTTAATTCAAAGTGTTAGATTATCCAGGCGTGATAGCTTAATATGAGTGGGATGAAGGCATAATACATGGAATCATTGCTCAGATACATGCATTTATGAAATCATGACTGGGCTGAAGCAGTTCATTTGTCTGCCTTTTTAACTACAGACCCTTGGTTTGAGGAAGACAGACAGTACATCCACTAGTAGGAGCTCTGGGCTGAATCCTGATCATCTATAATTGAAGATTTTCTGTTAACTGCTCCATGCCCTTAGCTTGCTCATTCTGGAAAGGTACCGAACTCATTTCTGTCTGTCTCCAGGTGGATAAGAGAAGCCAGCAGCATCTAGTCTTTCTTAGGTTAATTTGGAGAGGTGCTGGGCTCTCAGGGAGCGCTAGTTCCTGATTGAATGAGAGACTCTGTGAACCCTTTAATTGTCACAGCTTTGTGCTGTGCTAACTTATTTGAACAGATTTTGCTGGGATTATTTGGGGTCTTGCTAATACCTCTTTTGTGACGAAAAGATAAGGCCTTCTCTTTCTCCACGACTGGAAGAGCAGAGAAGCAAATATTAAAAGGCTTTGTTTTCTTTCCAGTTCAATAAACCCGTGAGTATCACTCTCAGCTGCCTTCCTTCAGCTGCTCACTGTAAGAGTCAAGTTGTTGTAGGCAGCTGTTTGCACCTTGATGTTGAGGAGAGAGGAGAGAACCACATTGTATGTGTAGACACCATCCTAGCCTCTTCCCTTCAGAGACATTTCTCCTCCAAAGCACTGCACAGCTTGGAACAGCACCAAGTAACTGCAAGAAAACAATCCTCCAACTGATTGCCACACACTCCACCCTCCCTCACCTTCAACACAAGCCGTCATCATGAGGATATGAAGAGGAAAAGCCAAGCCCAGCCTAAACAAAAGCAATCTTTGGCAATACAAACCATTTTGGAACAGCTTTATACAAGACCGCCAACAGAAACATGAACCTTCTCTTGTGAACGTTCTCCTGTTTTTATCCACCTTTAGGGCTTCCATTGCAGCCTTAGGTTTGAACAGTCTCTCTCAGATAATTTAGGGGCAGGGTGTTCTTCATATTTGACCTCATTTCTGGCTAATCTCTTGCCTGTCAACTGTTCCAGCTGAAGTGAGTTTGGAAAAGAATTTGCTTCTGGCAGAGATGAAGGACACCAGAAAAGGCTCTACCCAAGTCAGCAGAATGGCTGTGTTTGAGCAACATCAGGGTCAAGCACTCAGTAATTCTGAATAAGTCATATGAAGGACCTGTTCATCACTAACACTAACATTTTCAGCTTATGCCTGACCTCTGACAGGTTTCATCTCATCCCAACCTTTTCAACAGATCATTTACCAAAAACCTTTAGACCCAAGATGATAAGCCACTGATTGCAAATTAGCCATCACATTGAAAGCACGCGGTCTGGTCACAAGAGCTTGGACCAACCATGATGTTCTTTTGAGTGCTGTAATGAATTTACCCCAAACTTGCCAGTTTTGTTTTCCATGTTTTACCAAGATTTCCAAAAAAAAAAACTGAAACAAATATTTCAGGGCAACTTTTCAAAGTTACGAAGTTCATATTTATAACTGGGATTACTCAGAATAGAAATTCACACTTCAGGAGGTACACTTGTCTAACCAGGGAACAAATCTTACCAGGGAACTGACACACCTCATAAAAACAGCTCAAGTTGCAAACTTTGAATATTAAATATTCACAGCAAATTACTGTCCCAGAGGCTGCCAGTGAAGAATGGTTTCCAGAAGCGATTGAGCAAACAGCTCAAGAAAATTACAGTCTCTTCATGGACAATTCACAAATGGAAGATGTAGTCTGTTGAATGATATTCATTACAAACAAGTCTTCCACCTATATTTATCCCTATGAAAACAGTCAGGGCTCTCAGGTGGACCCTCTAACATTTACAATACCTGTAATGCACAGTGTCTGGAGGCTAGGCAATTTTATGCAGAGCTTCTGCATAAAGTAATAAGAAATTATGCTAAATGTCTAAAGCAAGAAATGGTATAAGATTTTCTTTTTTTTTTGCTCCTGTTTTCCCTTTTTGTATTATGTAGCAATTACTGCGCAAAGGGCAGTAATAGGAACTTAGATAATATAATGTCACCCTGAAGGCTGCATTTTTTAAGCAGAGCCTTTATAGAGGGCAGGGAGCTTTCGCCTCTATGTGACAGTACTGACATAAGCTGGACCATGGGGTCATTTCTGTATATCTTTGCCCATGTGATATGCATCCTTAACAGGTTCTACCAGAGGAGCCCTCTAAGTTTATACGGTATGTCTTGAACAACAAAGTAAGCAGAAAATGCTTTTCACAGAAAGCACGCTCAGTTCCTAGGGGCTGGATTCATTTCCAAAATAATAAGTTGAGCCATGAGATCAGAGGGATTTCTTCAGAGCCTCCTCACTGTGCACCTTGCACTGGCCTCACAAAATGCTGATAGAACCACAGAGAAAGGAGAAGCAGGGAAATACAAGCCTGCCATTTCCTTTGATGACAACATCGTTCCCTGGTGCACATTTCTATCAAGTCAAAGTAGCCCCATATGCAAAAGAAAATAAAGGATTAGTTGAAAGGATTGTTGTTATTATTATTACTCTTATTACTTTTATTTACTGACTGTCATATGATAATAGTTTGATTATTTTTCTCCCTCTTGTGGGAATGTCAGCACTGAAGGATGGCTGTCTGGAAGTACATTTATACCAAAAGGAGACAACCATTATCTGCCATTCTCCTGCCTTGTCTGGTTATTCCTTCACTGCTAAATCCCCTTGGGAAGCAAAGAGAAGTTCCAGGCCAATTCGGGCTTCAGTGCTCATCTGTGTTTGTACATTGAGTCACAACTTGGTCTGGCTTGGGTGCGATGGGGCTGTGGAGACCTCTCCCTGCTCCTGCCCAGACCTGCCTCCTTGAAACATGTGCTACGTGAGCTCCCGAGCTGTAAACAAGAGACGTTTGTCAGGTGCTGGCGACAGCAGTGCTGCTCAATGTTTGCTGCCATCCTTTTTTTTTTAATTTCCTGGGGCAGAGAAGACCATGTGTGTGTGCTTTTATGAATTCTCCCCTCCCAGTTCACAACCTCGGAGTTGGTGAGTGCCCTTATATTCACAGAAGAGAGGCTGGCAAGTTCATGGAGTGATTCATCAGGAGGAAGACACCAAGACAATGAGAATCTTACACTGAAGGGGGAATTAGAACAGTCGTTGATGATACAAAGACAGCCTTGGCTGATGAAGTCAGGTTTAACAACGGCTGAGATACTTTCATGCGGTCAAAACAGAAATTCCACTCCAGTTGCCCAGGCAGCTCAGATATCCCTGACACAGAGGCTGTTTAGCACGAAGCTTACATGTAGCAGAAAGCTAACTGTAGTTTTTTCTTTGGTATATGTTTTATCCTTTTCTATTTTTAAAATATTTTAAAAATAAAAGTACACAGAGTCTACCTAAGATATTTTGGGGTATTTTATACAACTTTGTAAATAATCCTAGACTTAGCTTGCAGGCTGATATAAAACATGGAAAAATAAAGAAGTTTTCTTCTCTTTCCTTTCTGCATATTTGACACAGGCTAAAATAAGGAGGAAGAGACAATATCACCCAAAAGTGCATTTCAAAAGAGATGGCAGAAGGCAGATTTATCAGGCTGTTTGGGCAGCTTTTTCAATACATGGTGATGAGCTAGTTAGAGGCAACAAGGAGTTGAAAGCCACCAACAACTGTCACTGGAGAAAATCACTGAAACCATCTGCGATCTAGAGTTCGACTCTGGGGCTGAGCAGAGCTTAACACTCCCCTAGAAACACAGGCACGCTGCTCGGAAGGGACTGTGGACATCATCAGCACAACCTCACACTTGAACTGAGACTGTTCTCAACATAAGGTGACATCAGCCAAAAGACTGTGAGGAAGAAAGAAGGAGGGAAGCACTGGGAAGTAAAGAATCTGAAAGGGAGAGAGTATTTGGAATCAAGGGAAGGACATGCATTGCATAGACTTGAAAGCTGTCTTCCATAGAAGGTCCTCGTGTTTGCTTCTGGACTCCACATGCACCTTGATATCGCATCCCACTGTGTCCCAAATGGTGTCCTGTTTCCATGAGTTTCATCTACCATAGTGTATCAATCTGTTCTCTTGCCTTAAATTTTAGGAGTACTTTCCTGGGGCTTTATATCAGAATAGATCCTAGAAATACGAGAAGCTGGTCTTGAACCTATATTATCTGAGGCAATAGCACATCAAGTGAGGACACTTAGGTAGATTTCAGCGTAAATTACTCATGCTTCCTCATTACTCTCTCTTCAGTCATGACCCTCCCTGTCCCATGAACATTTGAAACTTGGCAGCTGGGTTCTGTTTTGCTTGTTGTTGGGAGTGATTGCCCTGGCAGGGATCCTGAACCAGCACACCACATGCAGTGAGACTTTCTCTGCATCTCATTCAGAGCCTTAGGGAGCTGGGTTTCCAGAAAAGAAATTGAGTCTGGAAATTCTTTGCCCTCCAGTAGAGCAAATGCATGAACATTTCTGTTCCTGGCCTGATTTTTTCATCAGTTTCAGGGAGTATTTCAATTCTCTATTTCTTTTGATTAGTGGAGAAGAGACTGTTTTGCTTTGATGTTGCTTTTCCAAGTTCACTGGCTAGCTGGTTCTGAACATCCTGGGTGTTTCCCTGTTCCCTCCCACCTCACCCTTTCAGGAAGTTTCCCAGTTACAATTTTGATCCATTTTAAATAACTAGTTATTCCCAGCTGGTTTCTCTACCACGCCCTCCTGAGATCAGCCTACCCAACGTGAGAGAGAGTGTAAATCACTACATGCTGTTCCAAGAAACAAGGAAGCTCACTAGTCACAGACAGTGATGCTATGTGCTCACACATTAGGTCCACTTTATTATAGTCTTTCTCTGACTCACCTAATGACCTCACCTTTCCTTTCTCAAGACGTTTCCCTACATCACTAGTAAGACGGCCAGATGACAGTGGCTGAGATAAACCTCATGTTCTGTATGAGGCAGCTGTCCCCATGTGTCTGTTGGTGAGATGTCTCAAATTCATCTTGCAAGAGTCTGCAAACAGGTTGAGTTGAGGCATCTTCCCCATCCTCAGGGGCATATTTTCTGCCCTTCTTTGCTCTTCATGTCCCCCAGAACATCACAGCAACTATGAGCCATTCTCAGCTATGCCTTAATGGACAAAGCAAGCTCTGGTTTCTCTCCAGCCGTGCTCAAGCAAGCACCTGCATCTCTCACCTGTGCAAGAATTTCAGTTAGATTGCTTTGCATGCAGGGTGAGCATTGGCCCAGACCCATGTGGAAACTAATGTGGACTTAATACCCAGGAGGACTTCCAAAATCAGCCTTTCTCTGGTCAGCATGCAAAATCCACCTATGATGATGGGAGGGGAGAAGCCACTCTCTGTGGCTGCACTGTTCATGTTGGGAATAATTTCACTCTGATTGCTCGATGTCTTCAAAAGACAAAGTGAGGAACTTTTCCAGGAGTTCTGATTCTTTTGCAGCTGGCAGCTGGCATTTAAGTTCTTTCCATGCAGCAAAGCTGTAGTCACTCTTCTCAGAATCTATCTCCCACTTGAATGCAACCTGAGTAACAACTGGGTAGCAGGGAGTGTTTTCTCAGTCATGGTTCAGTATTTGATAGGAATGGTTGGACTCGATGATCTGGTGAGTCTTTTCCAATCTGGTGATTCTATGATTCTATGATTCAACTGTTCCTGAGAAGCCTGACTACACTTGGCCAGTATGTATCACAAGCACGTCATTCACCACTATTTCCAGAAACAAAAACTAAATCACTTTTAGAGTCATATCACCACAGATTGTTAAAAATATCTGCCTCAGTGCATTTAATTCCAAAATAAATTCTTGATTTGCTTGGTCAGTCTATCCTGACAATGTGACCTTGTGTATCAGCAATGTGATGTGCGGTAACAGGCTCTCCAGGTTCTCCTCTTCCTTTCCTTTTCCCTTAATGTATAACTTGCTCCTATCAATCAATCCAAAAATACCAGCTAGTGTTAAGGAGTGTCAATCCAACAAACAAATGAAAGCTCTTCTATCAGGCCTTGTTTTTCACAGAAGTTGCAGTTATAAGAAATTGCTTTTTACAATCCAGTCCTAAAGATCAGATTATAAAGATCGTGAAAAAATAAGAATGAAAACTGTCTAATGCATGCTAGAAAAAAAGCAGTTATTTATCTCTATTTGTTTCTACCTTATGGTGTAATCCATACCTACAGATTAAAAGATTAAGTGGTACTTGGTGTTTTATCAATAAAAACTGATTTAACAGTTACCTATTGCTCTTCCATCATGGGGCACACACAACGAGGTATAAAATATTTGACCTTTCATTCACACAATTATAGCTCTGCTGGGAATGTGAAATCCCTGGTAAAGGATCTCTGGCAGTCATCTGGTCCATCATTCTGCTCTGACACAGAGTCAGCTTGACCTGCACTATTCCTGGAGGTCATTCTTAAGGACCCCCAGTGGCAGACTCCCCAGACTCCTCAAGCAATCTTGATTAAATAGAGAACTTCCTCAACCAAAGCATTAGTTGCCTATTTCTACTAAAGTGCTGCAGCAGCAGAGGCTGTCTCTCTGTGGATTATGTAGGTATCTCTGTAGCTGAAATCCCAAAAAATCTCACGAAGTACCTAAAGATTTGGATTTAAAAACTGCCTATGAAGGAGAGAGCTGTTTCAATAAATACAGAGCTATCCATCTTCTGTTCAGCAAGGTATTTAGATGTGACCCTTGAAATTCAGCTCGCCTGTGTGCTTGGTGTAAGATGACTGCTAAAGTGCTTTGCTGAATTGAGCCCAAACATCGATGTTTGTCTTCCTTAACTAGTCGAAGCCACATTAGTTAAAGAATCTGGACAGCGCAAGACACCTTAAATCACCTGGCAATGAGTAACAGTAGAGTTAATCTCTGTGCTTGATTTCTTACATCTCTGTGAGGGTAAGTGCAAATACAATATTGCCACAACTGAGTCCCATGTCATCTCCACCCCAGCCAAAAATGATGAGGCTTTAATATCAGGCATATGGCTGCTTCTTCCAATTCAGAATCAGACCATATGTTAAACTTCACTTTCCTGCCATGAGTCCCCATTTTCAAGGGGATCCCTCACCAAATACAAAATACAATTTTAGATTAAAAGAAAAATCACAGTAGGCTTCATCTAGGACACTACGAAGCAGTGTCAGAAAACTTTACAGAACTGCTTTGATTTTGACAAAGGAAAGGGATCCGAGATCATGGAGGGTGCCACCACTTTGCAATTATAATAAAGTATTACTAAATATCACACAATGATTTCAAGCTCTTGGCAATCTGGTCATGTAGTGTGGGTTAGGGTAAAGTTCACAGTTCTCGTTCTATGCGTATCTGCAATACAACTTTACAGAAGAATAATATGTGGGAAGTGTGTGCAATTTCAACACCAACACCCAGCTGAATTTTACCTGTTGCAGGAGAAATTAACTCTCTCATTGCTATCTGGCTAACTAGGAACCTGAAAGCAGTCAGATGTTCCGAGGGCTGTCTTCATGTTTGCTAGCTCCAAAGCTCTGGTGCTGAGAAAATAGACATGTGCAGAGGCAAATGCAATTAATTCCACATGAGTTTCAGATCATTTGCTGGTTTATGCAGTTTTCCAGTCAGCTAAATTTGTCTTAATAATTAATATATTTACACCAGCAAGCAGCCTTCTTTATGAACCATTGTTGACAATTATCACTAGCCTTTTCACATATCCTTCAGTAACCAAATATAAATAACTCTGTATCTTCAGAGACCGTGCCATTGTGATCCAGGCCACAGTCTAATTAATGAATGGTGTTTTCAGGAAATTACTTCTCTCTTTCAATATTGACTTAGGGTGATGGTTGACCAGGCGATGCCTTTAAACATTTAACTTTCAGAGAACTGTTTGGTTGCTTGGGGTTTTTTTTAGAATGATGTTCAGGTACTGTACAGCACCATGACGTGGAAAACCAAGGTCAAGACACCAGTTATGCCTGAAACAAAGCAGAATGTGATACGTGTGATGCACCATTGTTCATATAAGCCCCAGAAGCTGCCAGCTAGCACAGGGCTGATCAATTAGCCGGAACAGAACTGCTCTCATAAAGCTGAATTAGCATGGACAACTCTAGTGTACATCTGCTGGGATGGATTAGACACCAAAAGTCCCTTCATCCCAACTATAAGAATCAAAGCCATGCCCTCACTTTTCACCATTCTCCTGCCTTCTTATTCAAATAAATACCAAGCAAAATCAGTCATCACTGCAGAACAATCTGGCCTGATGCAGTATAAATTATGGTAGAAAACTGTTCACCAAAATGCCTTCCAGACCACTGGAGCTTGAGCAATGTTTTGGCTACATTTCCTCCTACCCCTCAACTGAGAGAAAAGCAATTACACCCCAAATAGCTCAAAAGGAGAGGTATCGAAAGTGAGGATCTACTTTTCACAGAGATGTAGACACAACATGAAAATTTCTTAGGTAAGATTGGAGGGGTTGCCAGCAGTGACTGTTCTAATTAGGAGAAAAAAAATTTTCATTGCCACCGCTGTATTTCACACAACAGAAATGTCCTGAAGCAGTCACCTTTTTAGCCTATTCCCATTACTGTAAAAGAGGCCTCTACTCTGCAGATGTCATCAGCTCAGGCAATGCAAACAAATATCCTCTCTACAATTTTAGAGGACAGCTGTAATTCAACATGAGCATACAGTGAGCACTTACATTCAATGTGCACCATTTTCCTCTCTTTCCATGTAACTTTCTCCCACCTGTGGTGAAACGAGACTTTGGTTACCAACTCTGAAACTGGCTCAAAGTCAAGCCATTCTCTTTTTGGTCTGTGCATCCTGACCCTCTTCCTGACGCAGGTGGGAGAGAAAGTGTGTAGTGAGATGCAATTTGTGGCTTGTCATTCTGCTTAGGGGTAGAGCTTCTGGAATCATGGCTTAATAATTGCACGAAGGCTGTCATGGATTTTCACTCACATCTTCCACTGCTTTGTCACTTCCAAAACCCTAGAGGATTAAAGGAATGAAAGCTTTTGTCTCTGAAGAAGTGGGAAATGGCAGATACCCCACAGACAACAAATCTTGGGAAAAGAAGACTGGACTGTCACTATTCTCAGCACAGACGATTCAAAGCAGAAAACGTGCACAGAGGAGAGGATGCTCAGTGTGGGTGCCAGGGAACGCAGTATCTCAATTCCAGAGCTAAATCAGCTTATGTTTGAAGCATGGCATGACCACATCCCTCACTGAGGGCTAGCTCCTTTACCTGCCATGCAGAAATTACCATGACTGCAAAGCCGACATGACGGCTTATGCAGCAAAATGCTGCTCTTAGGCAGCGGGTGTAGCTAGTCAGCACCTGTTGGCTCAAGAACAAGCAAAAGTCCTTAGCCCCGTACCACAGAGCATTGATCTTCTGCTGAGAGGTACCAAGCATCTTTGCTAGACTCTAGTTCACAGTATTTATTTGGGATGACCATGGTTTGCTTTAAAATGATTTAACCTGCACAGTTGCCACTAGGACCGGTTCTGCCTTTCCCTCCACCTCCAGCTGCACATTCCTGCCTGCTCCCCTGCACTCAGCAGATGGTGAGCTGGCTCACAGACCTGAGCCATCTGAAAAGCATTCATGCTATTATTAGGTAGGGTGTTAGGTGGTGTGAGCACACGGCTGAAGGGGGGATGCTTATGAAGGCATGGAGTGGGATTAGTCTTTCAGCAGCTGCACAGACCTAGATCAACCCAACTAGCCAGGAGGGATCTCACCTGTGCTAGATCTCCAAGCCTGTTTAAGAGGCTGCAGGGACCATGCATAGCTGCCTGGGAGCTTGTGGGTAAGTCCACTTAAATTCACAAAATAAAGAGCTGTTCTCATGCAACCGCCAACTGCTCTAGCATTCAGGCTGTGGAGGATTCCTGCTCATGCCAATTTGGCTTTGTTCATCAAATGCACTTCGAGTCACAAGGTACTAGATACAATAAAATGAAAAGGACTGGGGTTTAGCCTGGAGAAGAGGAGGCTGAGGGGAGATCTCACTACTCTCTACAACTACCTTAAAGGAAGTTGTGGAGAGGAGAGAGCTGGTCTCTTCTCCCAAGTGACAGGGGACAGGACAAGAGGGAATGGCCTCAAGCTCCACCAGGGGAGGTTCAGGCTGAACATTAGGAAAAAATTTTTCACAGAAAGAGTCATTGGGCACTGGAACATGCTGCCCAGGGAGCTGGATGAGTCACCTTCCCTGGAGGTGTTTAAGGGACGAGTGGACGAGGTGCTAAGGGGCATGGGTTAGTGATTGATGGGAATGGTTGCACTCAATGATCTGGTGGGTCTTTTCCAACCTGGTGATTCTATGATTCTATATCCAAGCAGTCAAAAATGCAAGATACAAAATTTCAGCTGTAAAGTTAGCTTAGCCATTCAGTCAATAGAAAACATTTTCCACACTTGCTGTTTCCACTAATCTTTGTAGCAGCACCATACTGATTGTTCCATCAAGCGCACTCCAGAAGAGCAGCCAGGTCAGTACAGGAGCATAGGTGATGTTTTCCATCACTCCTTCACTTTCTCACTCTGAGTGAATTCAAGCACACTGTCTCATGTAACAGTCAAAAGGGCTTGTGTTCTTACTCTGTCATGGGAAATCTATCCCTGTAGACAGGTTGAAGAAAGCCTCATGTTTCTGCTCTGGGAGGGAGATCACAAGCTCGCATGCTATGAATTAAGGCTAGGTGCTTGCAATGGCATGTTCACTAACCGGATCCTCCCATTTCCTACGGAGACTTGAGATGAACAGAGGTGGAAGTTTGAGTTCTCATCAAATCAAAGGGTTAAATATATTCCTGTGAAACAGCTGACCCTATAAGGATGCAGATGAGAGTATCTTTTCAGGATCTTTCAGATTTACTCAGTTATTACACCCTCCTTTGCAGGGAGTAAAGTTATCAGCTGTGATATAAAAACCCAAAACAAGACATTTCTCATCCTTGCTCCCATTTATTTTCAAAGACACTGGATTGCTCATGCTACATTGACCATACATAACAAATAGTTTTAAAGGATGTTCTAATATCTGTTCCACCAATCTGCACTGTTATCCTCTCTGACACTTTATTAAAACAAACAAACACATGCCTATGAGGAATAACTACGGTAACAGCACATGACTTTTTGACCGGGGTATCAATTCTCCCTTTGTGTGCAGGTAAATGGGTTATTTATTTAATTGTTCTTTCTTCTTCTGGGCTATACTGTTCATGCTGCTCCCAGTCATGCTCTATGGAGTCTGGAGGATGTCAGCTTCACCGCTAATACTCCAGGAGCAGAAGCTTGTCAGGGTCAGCCAAGGATTTCATCAGCACAAGGTCAGTGCAGACACCTCCCTTCCTGTGAGAAACTACTGTGAATCGACTTGCTGGCCTCATGCTGTGCAGCACTGAGAGCGCTTTCTGGAAACTGTGGATGCCTTTTCAAGTTTGAGTAGGGCTATTTGAGATCAAATCACAGCCATTTGACCATAATGCAGAGAACATTACACAGCACTGAACCACCAGAAGTGCAAAGCTGCGCCTGCCCACACTCTTACTGGGTTGAGGTTTGCGATGCTTCAGCAGAGACTACACGTGAGAGGATCCGAGTGCAAGCAGGCAAAACAAATGAAGGAGAAAAATTGGGCCTGGCAGTCCTCTTCAGGAGGTAAATACACAGGAACCAGTATGCATGCACAAATCTGTCTGTACACACAGGTGCACAGTGCAGGCAGGCAAGCACATAAAGATACAGCATTAACCCAGACAGCATCCTGTACAATTACTGACCTGTTTTTCCATGCTATTCTGTGGTTTCTTTGGAAGTTATTAGTGTTCGGCCCTGCAAGAACAGAGAAAGCCCTTTCAGCAATGAGGTCCGAGATGTGTTATTTACACTCTGGAGTTTGTGGCAACCTCCAAAACCTGCCTGTAATCCAGCAGTAAGAGCAAGTCAGGATCTCAGAAGAAAAAAAGTTTTTGAGAGTTATATTAAACAAACAAAACCTAAATCCCTATCTATGAAAAATAACACTTTCTGACTCAACAGAGCTGTTTCTCAAGTTTAGTTTTGTTTTATGTGTTTATTGAGTTCCCTCAGCAGTAACATTATGGGAGGCACAGGATGGGATCCTGCTTTGGGGTTTAATAGTAGCACATAAAATTGTAGAAGTCCTACCCCTAGAAACATTCAAGGTCAGGTTGGACAGGGCTCTGAGCAACCTGATCAAGTTGAAGGTGTCCGTGCTCACTGTGGAGGGGCTGGATTGGATGACCTCTAAAGGTCCCTTCCAACCCAAACCTTTCTGAGATTCTATGATTCTGTAAGCCGAGAATAGGGACCTACGTGCACACCCTCCACGCAGTGTCTGTCTCTAGTATCCTGTAGCCTCAACCCTGCTACTAAAACTTTGCCACATAAACCAAGTACACGAGCAAAACTAGAACATAATGAAGGAGCAGTTGGGAAAATTAAGAAACAGGAAAGACACTAAGAGCAAAGCTGCAGATGACTGTATTAGGGGATCCTCTCCTGAGCCTAAAAGGCCATATCCCAGAAGAACATGCTCAACAAAACAAATCCTAAGGAAGATGAATAGAGCAAGAAATTCACAAAGAAGGGATTTCTGGGAGATGGAGTTATCCTGGCTCCTATCTGTCTCCTTGAAATTGGAGTCAATATACAGACAATTGCATAGCTTAAATGGTCTGTCTGCTGAACTCGTTGCCACTGAATGATTTTGAAGGTCATGTCCTGACGTGTCTAAAAGAGTTATTTTCATTTATATATTTTTTCAAATCACTGAGCCATATGGGTTTGTTCTAAGCTGCTGTTTCTAGCAATTTGTCAGGAGTCTTTTATATGTGATATTTAAAAAACACTACAAAATGTTTAAAAATAGGTTGAAACAATTTTTCTATTAATATGTGAAGAAGAGAAACAACATTTCTTCATTTCCTGTGCTGTGCTCACGCACTGCACTAGAATTAGCAAATAGTTTAAAAATGTCAACCTGTATATCCAAGAGGTTGGTAAAATGAGGATAATATTTAGCTAATAATGACCTCATAATAGTTCCTAACTAATGAGATGGTAAAATCTTTGTCATGTGTGTATTAACAATAATAGCTGCATTACAAATGTGCCATCAGTAACAGACTTGATTTTCTGGGCATTTATTTTTCAAAGCCCCTTAGAAGTAGGTTCTAGATGCCCTGATGCACACAAGTCAGGAGAAACCCACATGTCTCAAATGCATCACAACACTCTGTCTTTTGACTTTGTAGTGTCCTGGACTTATGAGAATCACTGTGTTTCTTAAGTTTTCCCAGGTCTGGCAGGCTGACTCCTCACTAAGGAGCCACTAGAGCTGTCAGAGCTGTCAGATCAGGCAAGGACTCCATCAGAAAGCTCTCCACTCGGGAAAGAGTGACTTTCAGGCAGCACTCATGGCATCATATCTGGTAACAGACTATCTGACTTATCCTTACGTCCCTCTGCCCACGCCTAACATCTGGTTTGCAGGAAAGACAGCCCACAAGAGCACTGACATGCAGATGAGGTGGCTGATTGGACCCGACCAGGATGGAAGGGTCCAATCAGGAAAACTCCAGCATCACCAAAATATTGTGCCACTTGCATTGCATCAAGCAAAGTTATGATTTTTACATTAATAGCTCTGATGCATTTTGAGCCGCACGTCTTTGTTTCTGATGTGGGGTCTGTTTGGATTCCCTTTTTCCAATCTAAAATCCATACATGTTTATTAATATGAGACAGTAACCTATATACTCTGAATTCCTCTTATTGTGGCCCAGATTCATGCTGTATAAACTCTACATGAGTCTCTGTGCTTAAAAATTTCTGTTGCTGATTTGAAGCATTTGGTTGTGCTCAGCTATTATGAAACACAAGGCGCAGGGACTAACATTGAAGTATATGAAAATAGCTTCAGTTCTCACCTGGAAAATCACAGACACCTCTGAAAAGACCTGTAGAACAAATACCTTTGGATTACACCAGACCATTGCAGAAATAAAAAACTTAAGCTGTAATTTTCCTCTGTCAAAAGATTGACTCTTGGAGAGAGAACAAGCATAGGAATCACCAGCCCAAATGGTCTATGCAAAATGTATGATCAATCAAAAATGGAGTGAAGGAAGGGCAGATTACATAGGGTGATGGAAGGCTCACTACAGAAATTGCAGTTATTTCCACTGTGATATTCTGGAAGGTAGCTATAAAAAACATGTACTTCTCTTAAAGCAAGATGCAATTTGTACCTAGCATGGTTGCCCTATCAGGGTAAGGTATCTGCAAACTATTGACGAAGGGACTCTACAGCTGCTACAGTGATTCAAAAGCATAATATTTGCCATTCTTTATCATAGCCCTGTGCATCTGTATTTCTCCTTTAAAATACAGTTATTAGAGCTTTTAAATCTAACGTGCTCAGCTCTGCACAAATTTAAAGCCCGATTTCTGTTCTAATGCATCCATGCTAGGTAAGCCCTGTGATAGGTAGACAGATGGCTAGGTAGACAGATAGGTGTCAAAAGACATTGAATAAATGCATAATTAAGCAAGCAATGAACCTAATAGAAAAACCTGAATGCCTTACTCTGTGTATACAGAGCACATTCAAGATGTATATGCACTTACGTGTATGTGAGTACATCTACAAAAGCACAACCATTCTAAAATCAGATGCAATTTAATCTTATCAAACACGTCCTCTCAAAACTGTATTAAATACAGCAGGTTGGGTTGTAAAGATAGCAAAACAGTATTTTCAGCTCTCTTTGCAACTTCTTAAGTTACTGAAATTTCTAACTTATGTGGAAAATCAGATGGGCTTGAAAATCTGCCCAAACCAGTTGCCAGCTCATATCTCTAATACTTGGAATCCTCTATATATAGGCCTTTCATTCTGCAAGAAGTAAACGCTGAGGATTCTATTCTGCTACTTGGAGGAGTGGTTTCATTTTCCCTTCCGAGACCCACAGTTCAAACTGAGGGGAAAACAAAGGAACTGCTGTTCTCTCTATTCAAACTAATTTATTTAATAACCAGCTCAATAATTTCTTCTTTGTTATAAGGAATTTTTTTAGGGTCTTTATTTTGGAAAGATAGTTTCTCCAGAGGAATTGCCGGGAGGTTATCTAGTCCAGTATCCTGTCTCTGACAGTAGCTAATGCCATGGCCAGTTATGGAATAACCTATTTATAAGTGAAGTTTCTTCGCCCTGAGGAGTCTGAGGTTGCTTGTGCATGGAAGCATGCAAGTTTATAATGCTTATTTTTATCCTTTCATATATAACCTCTCACCAGCCCTATCCAGTTCTAATCCTTCCTGCTAAGCTCTCTGTCTCAGTGACACCTAACGGCAGCCGTTCCTCACAGGTTACTTGTGTGCTGCATCACTGTGGGGCTGAGGGGATAGATTTGCTGTGTATTGCCTTATTGTGTTTCTGGAAGCCCCTGTATAATGAGGAAGGCGAGCAGCAAAGCCTGATTTATGTTCCCTGCACTAACTGATAGAGAATGGGAGAGCTTTCAGAGCTTTTTGGAGGTTTTTTCTGGTTTTTTGTTTGTTTTTTTGTTGGTTTTTTTTTACTTTTAATGTGCTGTCTTCCATTTCTCACTCCCACAGTTCTAAGTTTTCATAGACTCTTTTCAAAGACAGCTTGCTGTGTCTTAGCATTTTTCTTATACCCTCTGTAGCTCTTCTTTTTCTCCAGTATCTCTTTTAGAAATGTAGGACTGGAAGGACTCAGGAGACTATTCAAAATCCATCAGCCTTAAAACTAGTCTGCAGTTTTCCCCATCTCACTGCTTCAGACACTCATACCTCTGGTGAGTGGAAACCCCTACCTGCTAACGTGGCAATCATTCTCTGAGGGCCACCTTACACCTTCATGACCTTGTGATCATCCAAGAGGCTTTCCACCCACCAGCTCTGCATATAGCTGATGTAGAGGGCACTCATGCAGTCTACTTGAACTGCAAAAAAAGGATGCTTTTCTCCTCTTTTCCTGAAAGATGTCTTCCTCCATCCTCTTGTTCAGGCACAAATTTCAATACCATAGATCACTGAAATGGTAAAACACAGGGTTGTATCCTAAGGATTTTCTATCCCATTCTTTATACATTCCTGGATTTTATTTCCTGTCCTAAGTGACTCTGGCCAGTGTGCTGGGAATAGCACACAGCCTCCCACAAGTCTCTACCCAGACAGTGACATCTGACCATGCATCAAACGGAAAGAGCAAATATTCTCTATGCAAACTTACCAGCTGTCTTCACACACAGATCCAACACAGAGAGGCAGATCAGGAATGATGCCTCAACATCTATCAGTGGCATGAACACAACACAGATGGTACCTTTATCTCCTCGAATTCAAGCAACACGATGCTGCTGGTGGTACTAGCCAGAACCTGCCTGTGTAGCTGTTTGTTCCTAAAAGTGAGAGGGCAAAATGGACAAGTATCTTCTAACGCATGCAGTGAGACTTCACCACTTTTCCTCTTTAAAGACTGCTAGCTCTTGCCAAGTCATCCAGTAGGAATGAGACAGGGGTGGACAGCCTTCATGCTGATTTACAGACCTTCATAAAGCAAGAGGCTGACTGGAGATATTGCCTTGCAGTCTGAGGGAAAGCCAATGTCCCCAGAGGGTATTCCCTTGGTGTCTCTCAGGTTCCATGGGGTGTGTAGCCCAGCATCGGGTGGGCTGACAGGGAAGGGAGGGACAGGTCTGCCGTACATGAAGCAGGACAGGGAGCACCAGCTCTGGCAGGAGGTGGCTGCTTAAGGGCAAGCTAGAGCAAAACCCTGGGTGAAATGACACAAAAGAGAGGCGAGAGAAGGGAGAAGGAGAACTAACTACACAGATGCTCTGCTGGGGAGGGCAGGAGTGGAAATAAGCATAGACTCTGCCAGTAGGGGACACATAGGGGACACTTACTCCAGCTCACACCATAAGAACAGTGGTTCTTATGAAAGAAAGTCAGCCACAGAGGTGAACTTCTATCTTGGTGCTGTCTTCCTTGTTCTCCATTGGCAGGAAGCTCCCATTGGTGAGATTAAAGTTTCAGGAAGACTCCAGGGTTCCAGCCTAGCTAATTCCTCTTCCAAACATCAGGCAGAAGTACTCAGAATGCCTGAACACTTCAATGAACTGCCTACCAGCTAGAGGAGAAGACCAAAGGCCAACTGTTATGGAATACTCTGATTAGCAAATGCGTGCAAATGAAAAGAGTTACCTGATGCCTGCAAGTTGAAGGCAGTCCTACAGCTACAGATGAACTGGAAGGCAGCAAGGAACATCAAAATCAAAGCAGGCTTTAATGGGTGAAGAGGCAAATTTTACACAGACAGGGTAAAGCACTGAGCTGTCTTATCTGTGCTTCTCTTGAAAAGGAAGATATCAAAGAACAGCAGGACGGAAATGAGGGAAGCAAATAATTAGGGAAATTAAATATTTGTCTTCTTTACACACCAATATGGTGAGACAGTCAGTAGTAGAGGGTCCTGTTAAAGGCCAGCCTGTTCAGGGAATGCATTCAACTCCTCTCCGCACAGAGCCAGAAATTAGCAGCCTGAAGCAGCTCTGCCTGATCCATCCCAAACAGATGTGCATCTAACTAGGGTTACAATCTCAGGGCTGGAGAATCCACCCTCTCCCCAGACAATCCATTCCAGCATTCAACACATCAGTTCCAGGAGGTTTTTCCTAACATTTAAACTATGCCTGTCTTTGCTCTAATTCCTGGACATTGCCTCTTCTAACATCCATCACAAACAGAGGGAAAAGGTAACTCTGTCTGTCTCTGCAGCCATCTTTTACATATTTAGAGTCAGTTATTTCATCTGCACTTTTATCACTCTCACTACTCAAGTCTGCTGAAAGAAGTGTTACCACAGAAGCCGACAGTCTCACATCTCTAATGGTGTCATCCTATAAAAAGCAACCTTCTGAGCAAGGCCACCATTCCCAGTTTACAGTCTAAATCATAAAGAGGCTATGTGATTTTCCCAAGGTCAGATGACAATCCTTGAAGAGAAACAAGCTGCATTTCCCACTCTTGCTCTCTCTTCCAAACCCACCTGCTGGGCTCTCCCCCCCTTGTTCCAGGCAGCAGGGTGAGAACTGAGTGCTGCAGGCTCTATTCCTCAGAATGACTCACTTTCTCAGTGTTTTCATAATGTGGAGAAGAAGGTGACTCAGAAACTGCTCCTCAATAAATAAATCATGGGTTGTTCACAAGGGGTGAGCTACGGAAGGACAGTGATTCTTTTCAGAGCTACACAAGCACCTTGCATTAAACCTCCCAACTGCTTCATGGCTGGAGCCTCTCCAACATCTGCCAGACGATTTAAGATAATCTGCCTGCTTTATCTTGTGATTGGTGTTACGAGATTGTCTGGGGGCTTTGTCCAAAAGGAAAGCCTCCAATTTATAAACGCATAATAAGAAATAGCTTCTCTCGAGCTCTCTCAAGAGGCAGCAGGTCCAAGAGGTGTAATTTTGCAGCCAGGGAGCAAGGCCCATGGAGATCTGGTGACCTGCCAAGCATTACACAGGAAAGCCATGTCAGCTCAAGGAATTAAATCCCGCTCCACTGAGCCCTAGCCTGACTGTGTGCTTGAGCCCAGCTCCTGACTGTTAATGCAGCAATGGTTCATGCTGAGAATGCACAGCTCAAAAGCTGTCCATGGATCTTTACCAGAAAGGGGGTCGACTTATAGTATTTTGAACTGGCTCTCCAGCACACTGAATTCCTGGTTATCTTAATTCAGTCATTTGATTTTTAACCCTTCCATAGCGAGAGAACTTTCAAAAAGGAAAAAATATTCTTTTTGGAAATCAGAACTTTCCCACAGAAGCTCAGGGTGCTAGAAACCAGGGTGAATGGTTTCACTCATTGCATTGCTTTTTATTTTTATAATATTCACAGGGTTTAATGTTAACTAGTCTGACTGCTCTGTGAAACAGGTGAAAGAGCCACCCTATTCATAGGACTAGTTTGGTAGCTGTGAAAAACACAGATGGTAAGAGAGATTCTGTCTCTTTCCTCTGTGTCCAAACAGAGCAGCTTCATAGAGCTGCTTTGTACTCCTCAGCCCTGCTGAGGCATTGTCAGGGTGACTCAGTATGTTAAAAATTAATTAGTTTCTTTTCTAAATTCTTCAGGGAACGTTTCAAGGTAAAATATTTTGTAACGGAAGCCCCAAGTCATCATAGTCCTGGTCAGGATAACCATGCTCTTGAAAAACAACAGGAAAACAAGTGATAGCTGATTGCCAAGGGGCACCATCCCTTCATGCTGCAGAGATTGAGCAGTAATGGAGAAGCCACACTTACTGCAGTCTGCGCATTTTTCATGTTTGGTAGTTTGTTTTCTGGAGTTTCTCATTCTCTTCTTTGATCTACTGAGTTATAGGTAACTGGGAGACTGAAAGTCCCTAAAGTTTGAAGCCCTAGGGCAGTCCAAGGAATCTAAGCTGCGTATAGTGTAGGTAAAATGCGAACACTTCTGTATACAAATACTAAACTCCTTAACCTGTCCCGAAGAGCAGCTCAGGTGCACACAATGATCCTTACAAGATGCTTAATTCCATGGAAGGGAAATCCAGACCTGCAGCCAAGACACAGACCTGATCTAGCTTAGAGAACCAGGACAGAGGGTTGCCCCTTGCTCAGGATAAAAATGCAGTCACAACCTGCACAAGCCTCAGGGAAAAAAAAACAAAACAACACCTTCAAAAGCTGAAAATTCAAATTTGTCTTGATTTTCACATTGATCAATCCCTTTCTCATTTACTTCTGCTCCCACTCTTAGGAAATTTTAAAATGTAACCTGGTCACATTTCAGAATAATCCATGTTTTTCCTTTCAAAATTTCAATATCTACTGAACTCTGCTCATCAGCCGATCATGACCATATTGATAAGCAAAGATCATTTAAACAGTATTAGTGCTACATCACATGGTCATATACCAATGGCCCTAAAATTTAAGTTGAAAGGAAGAGCTACTTGTATGCATAAAACTTGATTTGCAGTGAAAGTTGATCTCAATTAAGTTTGGAAGGTGTTTCGTGCCTTTTTTGTAATACCAAATTGTAGTATTTTGTATATCATCTTCTTTATTAGCTCAGAGATTGGTAAACAACCATTATGTATTTGGAGTCCCAGGTGACAAGTTTAATAGTCAATATATTTTATTCAAGAACTGACAGACACAGTTTAGAGCTGTCAAGATTTGATTTAATAAGAGATACATCCAGTGCATAAGGCAATTTGGTTGATGCAGGAAGAAATTTGGTTTGCAATGCCTGTATTTCAGTGCCCTGTATTTCAATTTCTCTCTGTGCTCTAATTCAACTTATGAGATATGCGTTTCCCAATTAATAAACATTTCATACTGCTCACTTGACTTCTTCAGGGTGTCGAGTATCTACAGCATTTCTGAATCCAGCAACAGAGTCCTCCAACACCTCACAAGTGAGTGGGTGAGTAGTCGTCCCTACTCCAGGGCAGAGGAGATAGGAAGGTGGGCTCTCTTCCCTGAAAATGTGCAAAAGGAGAGTGAGCTGATTGGTACCAAATGATATAGGTCCAGAGAAGAGGAATGAAGCTGGTGAAGGGGCTGGAGAACAGGTCTTATGAGGAAGGGCTGAGGGCTGGGATTGTTTAGCCTGGAGAAGAGGAGGCTGAGGGGAGACGTTATTGCTCTCTACAACTACCTGAAAGGAGATTGTGGAGAGGAGGGAGCTGGCCTCTTCTGCCAAGTGACAGAGGACAGGAGGTGAGGGAATGGCCTCAAGCTCTGCCAGGGGGCATTCAGAGAAAAATTTTTCATGGAAAGGGTCATTGTGCACTGGCAGAGGCTGCCCAGGGAGCTGGTTGAGTCACCATCCCTGGAGGTGTTTAAGGGACAGGTGGATGAAGTGCTGAGGGGCATGGTTTAGTGGTTGAACTCAATGATCCTAGGGGTCTTTTCCAACCTAACGATTCTTTGATTCTGTGAAAATTTGTATTGCATTTACTCACTTTGCCCAAAACAATCAGCAAATGGGGCACTTTTTTCTTCCTTCTTTCAGTGGAAAGTCAGTGGCTTATGAGAAGTGTGGACATTTTCATTTTTCTGGACAAAATAAACACATACTTTTTTTTTTAATCAAAAGCATTTGTTTACCTAGTTAGGTTTCTTCTCAGCCCTGTTCCCTCCTCCTTCAGGAAATCACATCTTGTTAGAAGCATAGAAAGGGAATGATTTTTTAAGTGTGAGTACAGAAAAGACAACTATTACATCTTTTCCTTCTCTTCCCCTAGTAAGGAAATGCAATATGACCTTAAAGCACCCTGGTACCACCAATGGTGCCAAGCCCTGCAGAAGAGAGCCCTGCAGTGAGCAGTATCTGAAAGCAAGAGGCTCATGGGGTCCCATATGTGCTGACCCTCCACAGAGAAGATGGAGGAGGGGGTGTCCATTGCATGTGGAGGGAGAAAAGGGGTGGCAGGTCAGAACTGAGTCTTGCTGTGACAAGTCATAGGAATGGTGACAACTTTGCACCATGAGCAAAGCCTGCCTTTCGTTGGCATGACAAGTGCTGCTACTGCATGGTCATGGGCCAACTTACTTCCTTGTGTGTGCCCCAGCTCTCTGCCTCCACATGTCATTTATGCAGGATGCCAAATCCTGATTCTTGCTTTTACAGGTGCCCTGGCTTATGCTCACATGATCTGATTAACTTCAATGAAACCGCAGAGGGTAAGGAGTTAACCTCTTCATTTGAAAGTTGGTTCCACCACTGATGTACTAGTAAGAATTGACTCCACTGACGCTCTCTCTCCAAATCATATTACTCCTCCAGGCTCCATGGGGAGAAAGGAAAAAAAAAAAAAAAAAAGATTTAAAAATCCCCACAGCCTGGTCAGACAGTGCTTACAATCTAGTTAGAATGGTTTAAAGTCTTACCACCTCCCTCAGCACTGAGGCAATACTTGGATTTACTCAACTGCAGCAGCTCATCTGGCTATGTCCTCACACCAGACTCCAGCCTTGCAATTAACTGTGCGCCAGCTGACTGCTCTCCCTCCTGAAAACCTGTGACCCACCAGAACACCCCGGGGACTTAGCAGCTTCTCTGTGACCCACCAAACACAGGATCAGGGCTCTCACCAGGGAGCCAGGCAGCTACTGCTCCAGACATAGACAGGTCACCGAGCTATTCAACAAGAAGGATTTTGTTATTATGCCTTAAATGCAGTCCCCTTTAAAAACTTAAGTACACTTTTTAATTAAGCCTTTGGTGTCTCTTTTCAATGTCAGATATCTTAGTGCCGTTGTCCTTGCTTTTTTAATCTAATTTGATTGGAAGTGTATTTGGCCATATCGTATATATGACAAAAGGCATTTTTTTCTCATTGCTTCAAATTATTTTTCCAATCCTGTTCTATATGCTGTGCACAGGAGTGAATTATAAGGAGTTAGGCAACATACATGGTGTTAATTAGATATGGGACGTAGAAGGTAATTTTTCCATGACTCCAGGGAAACCTTTCTGTTATGCTTATAAAGCAAATGCAAATGGCCAGGCAATACAAAGTGCTTCTTAAAAATCAAGTTACACACTGAAATAAAATACTAAGAGCAAAATTAGTTTCTCCAATTTAATTCAGTAAAACTTTAATAGAATCTGACTGCTTTCTGCAAAAGTCATTAAAAAAATTATAAGGAATTCACAAATGACTGATAATGTAAAAACACAAAGGCTCAGATTCTGTTTCTAACTAAGGCCCTGATGCAGCAAAGCACTGGAACCCACACCTAATTCTGCACTCTTGGAATGTGATCTCGGGCCAAAGTTAACAGCCAAAGTCACACTAACTTCAGCAGAAGGCTGATCTGGCGCAGGAAGACGTGTGAGCTTTGATCTAAAGGGAAAGGTTCAGAGAACATTCAAAACCTGAACTGAGCCTTATGCACGCATCAGTAATTGCATGTGCTAATCAGGTAAACATGTCTGAAAAAATAGAACAAGCTTGAGCAGGAGGAAGGCAGGCGCAGCAAACTAGGCGAGCCAGTGGGTCTCCTTAATCTCTCATGCTACCAGAACCAGTGGAGGATACTGGAAGTTTTGCACAGAAAAACACAAATGGAAATTTTCCTAAATGTCATTCAATAACAGCAGACAATAGGTTGTTCTTAGAAAATCTGACCTACTAGCAGCAGGAAGATCAGGGGAGACAGAGCTGCCACTCATGCCTGTGGTAGCTCAGTGGTATGAAAAAAATACTTTCTGGACATGTGACTTTTCCAGTAGGGATTTGCAGAGTTATAACTCATCTGGTATGTTGTTTTGTGGTAAGTGAAGGGCATAATGCATGACCAATCATATAGGGAACTTTTATTTTCTGCTAAAGATTTTTCTACCACCTTTGTGGTAATTAATGCTCTTTTATTAAAATGCTGTGTTCCCTCTGGCCAGAAAGAAACTGTGAATTCCTTATTTCCTACTCATAATAATGTTTTTAAGGTCATGAATCTTATCAATTAATATTTCAGCATGATTCATACCATTTCTAATATGCACTAGCTGGGCAGAATCTTGTAGATAATGATATTTTCTGAACAGATCCAAAATAATTGCTTTTTTTAAATTGCTGATGGGGGTTCTGCCACTCAAGCAGTTAAGCCTGAAAATGTGCTTAAGAGATTAAACAAGGAAAACTGAGCTGGTCTGGTAGCTGGCCCCTTTCCATGTGTCGAAGAGTTGTCAATACTCCAAATGCAATGAGATGACTTTGGATTTGCCTTGGTTCATCCTGCACACAAGACATTCAAGGTTGCCGAAGTTCCTGTGTTCAACCAAGCTTTGCACAGCTTTCCCACACAGCCACCAAGGCACTGAGGGATTCAGCCAAGGAAAATATGTGTGCCAGGGAGTGATACGGTACTTGGAATTGCAAAACTGCTGCTGGCAGATCCAAATAGACAGCCTGCAGTTTCTGCAGCGTTCTCAGCGAGGTTTGCAGTACGAGAGCTGCAGCCCCAGTAGGGCCAGAAACATATTTAGCCACTGTACATCCAGCAAGAAGGAACCTTTCCTGTCCTTCCTACATGAGAAGTTTCCTACATTGTTAAAAAATGTTATTTCTTTACACAATGGTGTTTTCTGTGGGACTATGCTCTGTGCTGAAGACTGAAATACAGAATTTGTTTAATGCACAAAGTAGTTTTGGATCCACCACCAAACTGTAATTTATTTGATATGTGTGTGTGTACATATACATACACCCCTCCACTGTTCAATATTGTATATTTGTACAGTTATATATCTGGTTTCATACATTCGTTTATCAAAATAAACTGTGAGAAATTCTTTGAAGTTGCTCTGCATGCAAGCAAAAAGCAGATGGAAAAATTCTCTTCTATTTTAACATAAATACAGTTGAATCACAGCATGTTTAACACTCTTCTGAAAAGCCTGGTGCTCAGCTTCCCTATGTACTAGTGGAGCCAAACTTTTGGGTAATTAAAGGTTTTTGCTGCTCCCATGTTAGGTGCCTAAAGACACGTCAAAGCTGTTTAATTTCTATCCACTGTATCTAATCTTTCTTATTCCCTTTACAGCATTTTTAGGCACTGCAGTATTAAGACACCTGAAGTGACTGGCCTCTGTTTGGCATCTGGTTAAATGCCCTGATTCCACAAACCTGAAAGTCGCAAGCAGCCAGGGAATCTGCATAGCAATGAAGAGGAGCTGACTACTGTAAATTCTCTTTTTTTTCACTTTTACTTTCAAACTCCAGTCCATTTTTTAGGCTGGGATTTCCAAGGTCATCCTCCAGAGCTTTCTGCCTCGTCTCCACGGGATGCCTATGCTACCTTGTGAGGGAAGAGTAAGGGAAGGGGAAAGCAAGAAAGTTATATTACAAGCCTATTCATCCTACTGCAAAGCCGAGGGCATTTAGGTGAAAAACTGTAAGTGAAACCTGAGGGACCCACAAGACAAGGATGTCCACATGGGCAGGCCCTGATAGGTCAACAAGGAGGGTAAGGAAGGCACTTGTCTAGATGCCCCAGAGACCGAAAGCCTCACAATAATTAACTCACAGACTCTCCTGGGAGGCTCTCAACTTTATACCCACAAGATTGTCCTACTTTCTGCTCTCAAACGATTTTTGCTTTGCAGTGCAACTTCATTACATACATTTCACCAAAGGGAGTCTCAGGTGCTGACTTCAGGAGGCAGCCTCTCTCCTTGCTCTTGCACAAACTAGCAAATTGACACTACATCCTTTTTTAGGTAACTTTTTCCCTTCAAAAACCAATACATTGAACATTTCTGAGGAAAACGCCAGCCTAGGACAAATGACATGCAATGCAAAAGGGAAAGGTGAACAAGACAATTAGAGGGACAATCTAATGGCTCTGCTAAGAGCAGAGGATTTGTTCTTCTGAAATTAAGCCTTGAATTTTATTCTCCATTAATAATGAAAAATTTGACTGATAAATAAAACATGATCAGTGGTGTGGAACAGAGATAATAACCCAAGAATAAACAGTAATAACTATGGCTTGCTCTTACAAAGCTGGCCTTTTAATTGCTTTGCAAAAGAAGGAATGCTACCTGTGATAACGGTAATGTGCTGAGCTTTGTGAATAGTTGATCTTTTTCTTCTGATGTTGCTGTATAGATAGCATCCTCAAATTGTACATGTTACCCTGAACACTAGGCAAAACAACCTCTAAGAAAATAAATCATAAAGATGATGTTATAATAACAAAATGTACAAGCTTCAGTCCTTGAGACAATTCAACACAATCTGGTCTGTTATGCTGGATAATTATAACCTTTTAGGAAATTACATGTGGTAACTAAAATATCAACTTTTATCTTATAAATGTTGGATAATACTTGAAAAAGATCATCTCTGCCTGGATAGCAGATCGTAATGATACGATCCATCAAAGAAAGATCATATGACCTTTGTTTCAAAGACCTGTGTACTGCACTGAATAAAATCCAAACCCCACTAATTCTAGCATGGTTATTGATTATTTTAAATTAGGTCAGAGAGAGTCAAAAAGCCTTATGAAATTCCATTTTTTAAAAAGACAATTCAGTAAATGTTTCACTGAAAGTAATGGATTTTTTTACCATGAGTGAATGTTAGGGAAGATAACATGATATTCTCCTGAGTTGACATTGTTTTCCTGTCAAATGGCATCCAAAACATTCTGCATACAAGATGGGACACAAGAGTACCCCTAAACAATCAAAATCATAAGACATCTTGATTAGAAAAGAAGGAAATGCAAGTTCTTGGCTTGTATAAGCATACTACTGCCTTGTTTCTTGTCTCCGGTCCTATCCTTGGCCCTGTCTCCTGGATGGATTTTGGACCCATGTTGTACCGTTGCGTCCATCTCTGGATTTTGCTCTGGATCTGTTTCCTCCTGACTGCACTACTTGTGTGTGCCTGAAAGAGGTTCACCTCTTTCTTGGTCTGAGAATGTTGGTGGACCTGTCAAGCTCTGCCTGTCACATTCATACCCTGCAGGACTGTGTCCCATCACTGCCCAGACTGGGGTCACCCTTGTCTCCCAACTTGCACCCTTTAAGGAGCAACTTATCTCTTGCTGCCCCTGGACAATGAACTGTATTGTGACTTAAATGTAGCTAGTTCACTCCTTTCAGCATCTCTAGGAAGATATTATCACTTATCAGCATTGTTTCCATTACTTCAGCCTACAGTGACTTCCATGACAGTTACATGCTTGAACATGCTTTTGTTCTGTTGTGACACGCTTTTCATGTTCCTGGCAAGGATCTAGAGTGGAGGAGGTAAAAACAGCAATCTCGCTTCAGACAATTTGGGTATCTTTTCATAACCCCATGTAGTGTTGTGCTGCTGAGTCTTGACTCAGAAAAATACTCTTCAAATAGTTTAGGATTGTGCCTTCTTCACATCCTCTAAAAAAGGAAACACTAAATTTGGAAGACAGTTAATTAAAAATCAAATGGGAATTTCACTTGATTGTATGGAGCTGGCTGGCTGAGGGTATCCAAGGTAAGATGTTCTCCACCAGAACAAATCCTTTTCCTATACAACAGCCTTGTCTCTTAAGTAGAGTACTTCACAAATTACTTCTGAGACCTTGTAGTCCCTGGCCCAAAAAGCCTTTGCACAGAGAGGGGACTGAAGCCTTCTGTACCCCAATACGATAAGCAGTGCCAGACACCGAGCACCCAGCATGCCAGGCTTCCCTGGTAATCCTGTTGGGATAGCATCTCTCTCAGGTAGAAGCAGTAACAGTGCCAAAAAGGACACTTTGAAGCCTGTCAGCAGGACACAGCAGAAAGCAAATTCCCCAGCACCAACACAAGCAAAGATCTCACAAGGAAGGTAGCAAGATAAGTTACAATATTAGACTGCTGTAATAAAGCCAGAAAATGCTGTAGTTTATCTTCTCTTGCCCTGCTTGAGTGTTGGACAGAGGTGTTGCAGGCATCACAATCACTTGAGATATAGTGAACTGATTCAACAGTTCATTTCAAAAAGAGCAAGCCCTGGATATACTCTTCCTCTTCCCTGACACAGCCCTAGTCTTGTGCTAATTCCAGGATTCACCAGATCCCCTCATGAGCTAAAATAACCCACTAAAATAGAAGAGCATATTTAGTAAAAAAAATGCCATAGTTCACAGAAGAGCTGCATGAGCTCCCAAACTCTTGCACTGGCAACATCACTTAGCTGGGAGAAACTAGGGGGAAGAAAAGAGGAAGAGAAATGCACAAAGTCATACAACTCTTGTTGTCATCTGTATGACCTGTGGCCATACACATCTGCTGGGCAGTGGGGCCAGCATTAATTAAGCATACATGCTGCAAAGTCTCTGTGTCATGATAGTGTTCGTAAAGCCCTAGACAAAAGGTGGGTGCATAAATTAGGCTATCAGTGCACTTTCCTTGTGAAGTGGAAAGAAGTCTGGTCTGAGTCCAAATCCATAGAAATCCAAGATCTCCTCCAGCTGTTACCCCTGGCTTATATTGGAAATGTTTAAATCGTTACTGAGTGTGGAAGAGGAAGAGTGAGCTGAAATAGGGACCAGCTGATGATTCTTCACTTCTAGCACAAGGCATCCAGGGGAAAGCCTCCCTGAACCTCTTCTGCTCAGCTCTGTTTACCTTGCTGTCCTCTCAACCGAGGATCCACTCACACAAGGCAGAAGGAGAAAGGAAATGAGAGGGATTCTGCCAAAGAAAATATGAAAAATTGCAAAGCAACCTGCAAAGCAGTTTGAAGAAAACACAGCATCTCTCAGAAGCAAATTGCAGCCTTGCAGTTTTTGCACGGGTGACTTGAAGAGGTGTGAAGGGCAGCAAACCAGAAGAAGGCACTAGATCTATTTGAAGAAGTTCTAGAAGCCAGCATTACTTCATTTTTAATTATAGACCCTGTGTTTTAGCTGCTGCTTTCTCCATCTTTCAGAGAGGTTGACAGTGTTTTGATAACATTCTTCCATGAGCCTTCTGAGCCATCTAAGGGACACACAAAGAAAGGATCAAAGATCTGAGATTTGGGTGCTCTCTACGTTTTGCTGAGTCCTGTGGCCTGCTCTTCCCAGCCCTCACCTCTGCTCTGGTGGCCTTTCTCTTTGGTTGCTCTGTCCTATTTATCTCCAGATAGGGTCCTAGTTTGGAAATCTCTTCTTGTTCTTTCAAGGATTGATGTATGGGTCCCACAGCACTCTGATCTGCCAGTGCAACTGCTGATTTCACTGCCATCTTCTGTCTTGACAGTCACTGCCTTTCCCTTCCAAAAATCTTTATCTCTGACTTGAAAAGAAAAATCTGTCCATAGAAAGGCAAACATCTCAGCTCCCATCTCTGCTGGAGTCAAAGGGAAATTTGCCAATAAGTTGAACAAAACTTGGAGATAACACTCTTCCTTTATCTACACATTAATAGTATTCTGCTGCCAATCTCCCCAGCAAAACAGTCTTGAAAGTTCCCACACAGTGCACAAAGGCACTATTGCTTACTCCTCTAACAGAAGATAGACCCATCAGAGCTTTCCCATTGCCTTACTTGTGTGCTAATAGACACGTAATTTGCACATCTGTTTTGGTTTCACAGAAAGAAAGCAGAATTTTGTTTGAGGGGAAGAAAAAGGAAAAAGGAAAGTGTAGAAAGCAAAAATCCTTGCACTAGGTAGGATGACTATGGATCACATCCACCCCAAGCTAAGGTGTGCAGCCTGGCACATGGGTTGTGTTATAGAAGGTATCTGTTCTGTCTCGGACCACACAACAAGACATGGGGCTGAAGAACCTGATTCCAGCCCCCCCCCAGCTATCATTGCACTAGGAGAGGACAAACTCCCAGAGTGGCAGCTTCAGAAAAGAAAACAAGGGAACTGGGGTCAATATAGCAGGCAGAACACTTTTTATATTCACTTGTGCTACACACAAGGAGGTGGTTGCATGAAGCATGAGAATATGAACTTATTACTGTCTGCAGGACTAAATCTGAAATCTTAAGCTGAAATCTTAATCTAAGATAAATTCCAGGTAACACTGACTGAAAAGCTTCTTTTTTTCCTAGACTTTTCTTCATTGTTAGTGCAGAGAACCAGTGATCCAACCTACAAATAACTTGAAAAATGTAGAGGAGGATTACAGACATTGGTTGCCTATTATTTTAGGCTTATTAGACAAGCAAAATCTTCACAGTTATTTATACACCGTTATTTCAGAAATAACATTAGAATTAAGTGATACAGGAATTATTTACTTTGTTTACTACCGTCTATATATAACACAAACAAAGCCACAGAAAGAGAACCATTCTACCTTACTACTTTAATCATTTCAATATATAGTGATGTTAGTCTTTGGCGATCTATAAATGCACACATATATATGCATAGGCACAAGGTGTTTTCCACACTTGGATGTATATCTGCTATTTAGCTCAAAATCTTTCAGGGTATAAGAACAAGATGGGTGAATATCAGAGGCATTGCTCATGGTGGTCCAGCACTACCTCTACCTTTGCCCAATATCACCCTAATCTATTTCAGAACATCATTCCCAAACCTATCCCAAAAGCTTGGGACCTTTTGTTAAAGGATTCATGTGATCTCAGGTAGAGATGATTTGTCAAAGGCATTTTGCAGCACCAACCCCCTAGTCTGCATGTATAACCACACTTACACCTGGCACAGAGAGATGTTAATCACTTAGTACTAAAATGCTTTACATTGGCTACAAGCATTAAGCCCCTTTCTCAGCTGCTGCAGCTTTTGCTAGATGTTAACTAAAGGAGCTAGAACTTCCCATGTGGACGTTTTCTTTCAGCTGAATTTTGTGATTCTCCCCTCAAAGAGAAAGCAGAAAAAATGCTTTTTCACTCATATGTAGAAATTCTAAGGAATCCCTTTTTTGGAAGCCTATATTTGGGGGCAGGAACTTGGCAGTAGTGGCTGGAGGGCAGTTTAACCAAGGACATGCTTCCCACACCCCCACTAGATTAAAAACCCTCCCTTCCCATATTTAGCCAAGTTTATGCTTGAAAGAAAACTGCTTACACTCAGCTTTCAGAGTCTGCCGTTCTTGCATGGACCAAACTGGTTTTGAGACAGCTTCACCCAATCCTGTAGCTGAAGCAGAGGTCTATGCTCAAGCTGAAAACAAAGACATTGCCTCTTCCATTCTCTCAGCTGCATTTTTAGGAGTAAATTAAACAGCACTAAGGCCTGTAGCACAGTCTATAGTGTTTAATGATTAGCATGCTCCCTGGCACAGTTCTGGCTTGTCCTAGGGAGTACTCTCAGAGACTGTGTCTGGGTCGGGTTCAGAGAGTAGCACTTGCCAAGGGCTGTTCCCAATAGGCAGAAAGGATAAAGCCATCCTGTTATGGGAGGAAGGGAGTTTAACTGTATGGATGTGAGCCAAGCTATGCCACTTGCTTTTAGTGCCAGAGAATGGGCTCAGGCCCAGCTTAATTACAATGAAGACATATAATCTGTGACTTCTTCTCTGTCGGGCGTTGGCACTGAGGAAGCAGAAAAATCAAACGGTGGAGAAGGACAAGCTGAAGTCACTGCAGGGGAAGGGTTGGCAGCAGGAGGAGTGATCTTAGAGTTCAGGTTTGGGGAGTGGGAGCTGGTGCAAGGGAGGAGGTAGGAATGGATGGGAGGAGATGAAAAGATCAGGAAGAAGGAGAGTGCTAATCAAAAATGAAGAAAGAGATGGGGGAATATGAGACATAGATGAGATGGTGGAAACTGGGAAAAATTAGGTCATGATGGGCAAAAAAGCAATCAGGCCTTTGGGTAAGCAGACGCTACAAAGCTATTTGAGAAAACAAAGAGAGCTTCTGCCCTCCAGCGTGCATGGCCCACCTGGTCCTACAAAGGCACCCAGGTTTTATCAGATTTCATGTGGTACTTACACATTTCTGTATCTTTATCTTTGGCTTACACCTGTGTCACAACTCATTCTTACAGGAGCAATTTAATCTTCCCATCTCAGGAACCTTATGGTCAGACGGAAGAAATGTCAGAAATAGTTAAGGTAAACCACCCTGTGTGTATACCTGAGAGCAAATGTGGAGCAGCAATTTCCATCAATAACTCCCTGTGGAGATTCAGAAAGGCTCAATGTTCCCTTAAAGGTATCCTTGAAGAATCATTTTAATTAACCACTTACCTGCTGTATGTTGCCTGAGGCTGTCAGTAGGTAACATTTCAGTTGCTTTAGCATCAGCTTGTCACCAGTCACATGAGCAGTCTAGGCAGGAATCATTTGCAGTCTTTGATTTCTGTCAAGAGAAGTGCTAGTTGCACTGGGGTTAAAATCCATACTGGGAACCATATGACCCACGTGAAAACTGAGACAGGAGGGGACACTTCAGACTTCTTTCTCATTGCTACTATAACTTAAATATTTCTTTTTTTCTTTTTTTTGTCTCTTTTTTTCCTTTATAAGTGAATATTTTACTGACCCTGCAAAAATAAGAACTCCTCTTGCCATGATCACTAATGAACAAAAAAGCAAAAGCTCCCACTGCTATTGTGCTTGGAATATAATAGTCAAGGTTAGCACACAATAGCTAAACAATATGCATTTGAAAGCCGTCAAGAGAATAGTGCTTTGTTCTAATGAAAAGGATTGAAATGTTTTCTACTGTCTGCCTTGACACTTCATGTTACAGTACTTGGAATTACTTCAGTCAAGGAAGCTGTCACATCACTCATAAAGTTCCTATAGAGGAGCAACACCGCAGCAGCAGCACTGAGCCAGTGCAGAGTACCCACAAAGAGAGGATCATTTTGATCCGCCTCCTTTGCCAGAACCACATTTGCTTGAGGATCATCAGAGGAAAGCGAATTTCTGGAAGGTTGGTCTGGGTTGGTTTTTTTTTTCTTTTTTCATTGTTCATTCAGCACTGCATGAGGTTATCCTGCAGGCCAAGACACAGCACTCAGCACTGTTTCAGCAGGAGGAGCCTCAGGTTGAGTATTTGCTGAGCAGGTGCTCATGTACAGCCCTGTCCATTTTCAGCCTGCCTGTGTGTGCAGATTTTGCCAGTCCCATGTATTTCAAGATGTAAACCAAAGGATGGAAATTCTGGTCCTGACTTTATCAGGCAATTCCAGCTACAGGCTGTGCCTGGGTTATTATCAGGCAGGTGTCTTAAGATGAGGCTAAATTAGGCACTTTCCTAACTAGGACAAGCTCAGTTTTGAAGAGGGAGGAGGTGTAGGGTGAAACTGGATGAGATACTGTTGGGTTTTGGAAATACAAGAGTGTAGAGTCAGGAATCAATTACCCTTTCAGGTGTAAACCAGTTCCAGAAGGACATTCTGGCTTGTGGAAATGGCTTTCAGCAAAAAACCCTCTTGGTTTGGAGGGTAATTAATAAGATTGGCAATTAAAGTAGCACTGAAGTCATTCCTCCTGCCCTCCTCCCACATTAGTAAAGGAAAGCCACAGCTATTCTCATAAGATTAATTCATTCACAGTAGTGGCATAAAACTGTGTAATGGAAAAGCATAAAAGCAAAGATGTATGAACCTATATAAAATAATTTTTTTAAAAAAAGAAAGAATGAGGGCAGTGACAAAAAACCCAACCCACTCCAAACAAACAAAAAACCCCAAACCTGACCAGTTAACCAGCTCTTCTGATAGGAGAGTCAGTTTCAACTTCGCTAGTGTTTCATTAGCTCACAGGCAGAGCTACAGCCTAGTACTTAACTTTGTCAAGGAACCTAAAGTACATCCTTCTTATCACTAAAAAATTCTCAATTCCTTGTGACAGGAATAGCATTAGTAATCAAGGTCTCTCTTCAGCCACCTGCCACCAGCACAGACAGCTACTCCTTTTTCTCAGACTGAAGATTAGACACAGAAGAGGTTCAGGTACAGAAGCAGTAAGAAGGCAGAATTTAGTTACCTAAGCTTGGAACTGCAGTCCTCAAAATACCCTTGCTGATGCTGCCTCTTTTTGGATGTAAACAACATGGCCTTTACCTCTTCTCAGGTAGCTGAAACAGTCACCCACACACATCAGGAGAGGGTTTGAGTGGTGCTCAATGTACCTTAAGGTGAAGTCTCTGGATCCTAATCAGTCAGGGCAGCCCAGGGCACACAGAAGTGCTACTCCAGTTATTTAGACAGATATTGAACCCAGACACTCTCAGGGTTAGGCAGCAGCTGATTGACATTACAGTTTTGGCTTGCAGGACCTAATTTTACCTCTGTCCTCCTTTGGATACCCAGATCCTCAACTGGAATGAGCATCAGCCTAAACACTCACTTCCCAGGAGAAAAGCATCTGTCCTATTTTCATTTCTACCTGGGAACCATCCACTCTCTTTCACTATCTAGCCTGGAACTAATCAGCCCCACATGTCTTTGCTATGCAGTGGTAATTACCATCAACCTCAATGGGTTTTCACATCGGAGCCAAGTATAAGTCAACACAAAAATCTTTACATCTACTAACAACAGACACGTTCACTACTGGCTAGTGGGCAATATCTCTAGGGAAATCCTGATAGCTGAAAGAGAAACACAGTTACAGAGTCATTAAATGGTTCCATTAAATGGTTCCTTACTCTATTTCTGCTCAGCTCTTTCATGTGCTTCCATCCAACCAACTGGATATCCCCCGAACATCTGAATGCTATTTCCAGTACCTCCTTGTGTTGACTTTAGGTGTTTTCCCACCAAACAACCCAGCACTGATACCCTGAAGAGTTGACAGAGAGGTCTGTCAAGGGGCAATTACTTAACTTCCTTCTCCTAAACTAGAGTAAACTGCAGGACCTCGCAACCTGTGACCACAGGTGGGGGCGAGGAAATGAATCTAGGATGTGTTTTGAGGAGCCCTTAAAAATGCTAAGACTTAAGAGTTAAAAATCAAGTTCTCCTTCATTCAACCAAGAAAATAAAACTTTTGACCTCAGCTCAAGGAAAGAATAAAATATTTTTTTTCTTTTTTGACTTAGAGGACAAATTGTTTTTAATAACAAGAAAGTGTTCATGGTAATATTTTTTTTTAATTTAGAGGAATTAAGATGGTTAACTAGTGGGTAATATTCATAATGCAGAATATATCAGAAAAAAAAATGAGTTTGCAGGTAATTAAGATTTAATAACCACACAAATGTATTGGCCGCATACATCCAATGCAATGAATATCGTTACAATTTTCAACTAGGTAACATATGATGGTGAAGGAAGAGACAGTCTTTAAAAAGTAGTATAAAGTACCTTGCTCTTCATCCTTTGCAAGAGAACGCTTGCCCTTTGAATATGCTAGCATATTCCAATTTCTTTTCGTTCAAAATCAGAATAAGGAGTTAATAGAATCATAGAATGGTTTGAGTTGGAAAGGACCTTAAAGATCATCCTGTTCCAACTCCCCTGCCATGGGCAGGGACACCTCCCACTGGATCAGGCTGCTCAAGCCTCATCCAACCTGGCCTTGAACACTCACAGGGATGGGGCAGCCACAACTTTCCTGGGCAACCTGTTCCAGTGTCTCACCACCCTCATCGTGAAGAAATTCCTCCTTATGTCTACTCAAAATCTGTCCTTCTCCAGTTTATACCCATTGCCCCTCGTCCTACCATCACAAGCCTTTGTAAACAGTCCCTCTCCACCTTTCTTGTAGCCCCTTCAGGTACTGGAAGGTTGCTGTAATGTCTTTTCGGGGCCTCCTCTTCTCCAGGCTGAACAAGCCCAACTCTCTCAACCTGTATTTGTAGGGAAGGTGCTCTAGCCCTCTGATCATCTTTGTAGCCCTCCTCTGGACTCATTCCAACAGCTCCATATCCTTCTTATGTCAGCAGTTCCAGAACTGGACACAATACTCTAGATGAGGTCTCACAAGAGTGGAGTAGAGGGGGAGAATCACCTCCCTCGACCTGATAGCCAGGCTTCTTTTGATGCAGCCCAGGATATGGTTGGCCTTTTGGACTGCAAGTGCACATTGCCAGTTCATGTTGAGCTTCTCCTCAATCAGCACCCTCAAGTCCCATTCTGCAGGGCTGCTCTCAATCACGTCGTCCCCTATCCTGTATTGAAAACACAGATTGCCCTGACCCAGGTGCAGGACCTTGCACTTGCCCTTATTGAACCTCGTGAGATTTGCACAGCTTCGCTTCTCCAAGCTTTCCAGATCCCTCTGGATTACAACCTGCCCTTCTAGTGTGACAACTGCAGCACTCAGCTTAGTGTTATCTGCAAACTTGCTGACAGTGCACTCAATCTCACTGCCTATATCATCAATGAAAATATTAAACAGCACCAGTCCCAGTACAGATCTCTGAGGGACACTACTTGTCACAGATCTCCATCTGGACATTGAGTCATTGACCACTACTCTCTTTGGTTGACAGCCGACTGAACATGAGTTAGCAGTGTGCCCAGGTGGCCAAGAAGGCCAGTGGCATCTTGGCTTGTATCAGAAATGGTGTGACCAGCAGGTCCAGGGAGGTTATTCTCCCTCTGTACTCGGCACTGGTGAGACCGCACCTCGAGTCCTGTGTTCAGTTCTGGGCCCCTCACCACAAGAAGGATGTTGAGGCTCTGGAGCGAGTCCAGAGAAGAGCAACAAAGCTGGTGAAGGGGCTGGAGAACAAGTCTTAGGAGGAGCGGCTGAGAGAGCTGGGGTTGTTTAGCCTGGAGAAGAGGAGGCTGAGGGGAGACCTTATTACGCTCTACACCTACCTGAAGGGAGGTTGTGGAGAGGAGGGACCTGGCCTCTTCTGCCAAGTGACAGGGGACAGGATGAGAGGGAATGGCCTCAAGCTCCGCCAGGGGAGATTCAGGCTTGGGATAAGGAAAAAATTCTTCAAGGAAAGGGTTGTTAGGCATTGGAACAGTCTGCCCAGGGAGGTGGTTGACTCGCCTTCCATGGAGGTGTTTAAGGTGCGGGTGGATGAGGTGCTTAGGGGCATGGTTTAGAGGTTGGTGAGAATGGTTGGACTCAACGATCTGGTGGGTCTCTTCCAACCTAGTAATTCTATGATTCTATGATTCTCTGAATGTGACCATTCAACCAATTCCTTATGCAACCAACAGTCCTCTCATCAAATCTCTATCTCTATTATTTAGAATCACAGAATCACAGAATAACCAGGTTGGAAGAGACCCGCTGGATCGTCGAGTCCAATCATTCCCACCAATCCCTAAATCGTGCCCCTAAGTACCTCATCCACCCTCACCTTAAGGGTGATGGGTGTTGCAGGGGACAGTGTCAAAGTCTTTACAGAACTCCAGATAGATCATATCCATTGTTTTCCCCGTATCCACTGATGTGGTCACCCCATCATAGAAAGGCACTAGGCTGGTCAGGCAGGACTTGCCCTTGGTGAAGCCATGACATCTATTTCTAATCACCTGCCTGTCCTCCATGTCCTCTGAGAGTTAACTTGCAAATGTTTATGAGAACAGCGATTCTGGAACAATTAGACACAGGAATCTCAAAATATTTTGTTATCAAAAATTACTATTAAATTACCTACTGAATAAAGCAACAGTATCAAGTAACAATTCAAATTATGAAAAAAGAAACAAGACATGAGGAAAATGCTATCAGAAAAGTAAACAGATTTATCTTTCTTTATTCTGTGACTTTTTTTAAGGTGTTAAAGTTCACACCTCGCAGCTGGATTTTGACAATGTTGCTGTTTTCTTGACCACATAGTATGTCAGAGTCTGTTGCTGACCTGGTCAGAGGCTCTGGGTTCAGTTCCTACCTCTACTCATCTATGGAGTGCTTATATCAACTCAGGCAAATCATCCAGTATCTCCAACCCTTGCTTTTGATCTCAGTAGTCAAAGTAATATTTATTTTCTCCTGTCTTGCCTTGTTTGTTTAGCTCTCACACTCTTTGAAGAAAGACCTATCTTTTCCTCATTTAAATAGCACCTCCCAAGAGGCCAAAGAGGAATAGCTTCATCTTGGTTGTAAGTACAAATAATGAATGACATTCTCCAGAATGTGCTTGCATTCACCTTCAGTTCTTTGCTGAAGCGATCTTGTGCAGTGAAAGTAACTCCATCCTTTGTAAAGCCGCGCCTCTTACTCCCCCAACCCAATCTTTTCCCTGCTTCACAAGAAAGCAGATTTGACAAATGGGATCTTACTCGCAAAACTAGCAGTAGTAAAATGAAATATAATGAGGCTAGGAAGCAGCAAGAAGCACAGGAACTACAGAATGAATGGATGCAAAGCTCTACACACCAAGGGCATAGAGAACTCATGGCCCTTTTGGGTATTATCCTTGAGCTGCCAGCATTGCTGAGCAGCCATTAAATAAGATGAGCAAAGACCTTGGTCTGTGAGGATGGCCAGACAGCACTCCTGCTTTTAAGTATGTAGGATAGCAAAGGCAAAAATGGGAGAACACTTCATCACATCTTCTTCCAGGCCAAATAAAACCAAGTTAAATCCATAATAACACTCCTGTTGCCTTTGGATCAAGTATGAGGGAGGATGGTGCAGCCCTCACCAAGACAGCTGACACCTTTAACTACAACAGGCATCAAAAGACTTGCACCTCAGTGGCTCAGTTTTCAACTTTAGCTCCTGACTTCAACAGAAAGACTAGTTAAACTTGGCTTCTTTTACTGCTAGTAAATGGAGTCAGGGGCACAGCAAGAGAGAGAGATCTCTACAGTGCCTCACAGTCATGGTAGGGCAGCAGGGCAACAAAGAAAGTCATGAGCTATCCTTCACCATCTCTCCCTCCAAAGGGTATAATTTTTTGGGGGAGAAAATTCCACAGCTCAGGCAGAAGAAGTCATCACCATTCATCTCCCCAAAACAAGAAAAACACTGTTGCAGCAGTGGGCCAAATTTCAGGGGAGGGGTTAGAAGAGGAAATGCATATTACTAAATCAAGGGCAGTGGGATGCAGGATGCTCCTTTCCATGAGCCATGTGTTTGTTTGAAGATCCTAGGCCTTCCCTACATCTACTCTCACAGACCAAGGTGGACATCTCTCAGAAGAGCCTCCTGGACCAGAGCAGTCTGAGATGGCATCCAAATAAGCAGCATGTTGAGGGACTCACAAGTATCCCCTGGGGACTCATCTGGTCGAAGCCAAATATAGTCATTGTGGCAGGAGCTTGCTTCACTGTAATTGACCAGAAAGCACTTTCCTATCTTAAGTGATACCCAGGTGTTACAGTGAGACAAGTACAGAAGGATGCAGAGACCCTAAGTGCAGGTGAGGCTCAGGTATCCAGGCCAGGACTATATTTAAAACTAAATCAAATATTATTCAAATGGTGCTAAAGACCTAAATACCTTCAAAAAACTTTGTCATCTGTCTAGTTCCAGGAAAAAGTACGCTGAAGTATTTGACATTTCAGGTAGCAGACGTAGGCGATGGCTAAAACACTTAATCAGAACTCTCTGAGGCTCAGAGAAGTCTATTAGTGGCTAACCACTTGGCAACTGCTCTTGTGGTTTCATGATCTGGATGCTGCCATAAACCATATCCCAAAAAACTACATAGTATCGTATATTTAGGAATGCAGAGGGCAAGGAACTGGAGCCATCCCACCCAAAATCACTGAGTACCCAGCCTATGTTGATGCACACAACAACTGTAATTGCAAGCAGCGCTTTTCTTCCAGCTATCAGTGAGCTAACCCTTTCACCAAACTGTGTGGTAATTACTAAGAGATAATTCAAAAAGCAGAATAAGATTGCTTGCCAGTGAATATTAGCCTCATCAGAAAAAAATCATAGAATCGCTGAATATCAGGTTGGAAGTGTCTTCTAGGATCATCTGGTCCAATCTTTCTTGGGAAAAGCGTGGTCTAGACAAGATGGTCCAGCATCCTGTCCAAGCAAATCTTAAAAATGTACAATACATCAGAAAAAATATTGTATCATTTCATCAAGTACTAACAACAAAATTCATTAGGCTGTTAGACTGATATAAGCGCTAAGGATCTACCATACGGTGTCTGTCAAAGGCCGATCCCAGCTGGTACCTTGGTCTCAGCAGTGAGCAGGAGAGGAGGTGAGAATGAGCCACGTGCAGGATGAGCATCCTCACCACATGCTCCCAACCTTGACAGTGTTTTGTTCATTTCCAAGAGGGAAGTTGCATCTGAACCCAGGTTTGAGAATTACCAATGGGATACTTGACAATCAATATTCAATTTTTCAGTTCTCAAGCATAAGAAATTGTCTGGCACCTGTGGATCCCAATGTCTCCTTTTAACATTAAACCAGTGTAAATTCATACACTTCAACAGAGGTGCTTTTGTGTTGGATTTGGCCTAAGCTGGCATGGCCTAATTTGCTAGCCCCTCAATCAACAGCCCTTGAAACCTGTCCCTCCCTCATGATCCCCTTCACCCTTTCATGAACAACATCACAGATTTTCTAACATGCCCTTCTTCAAAGCTGTCCATCAAACTTGTCCTGTGCCTTTTCTTCATTCATTTCAACTTTGCTGTGAATATGTACACAGTAACTTTAAGAGCCTAGAGGAGGGCTCAAAAGGATAATGCAGAGGCAAAGCAAGGCAAAAAATGTGTTGTATTGTGAGGGGTTTTTATTATTCAAATGCTCATGAAGTGTCAAAAAACTGGACAGGTAATACTTTTTCTAAACAGAGTCTTTAATTTGGAAAAAAATACTAAAACTCAGCATTTCACGCCTCCACTGAGATATGCCTCTGGCTACCCTTTTATTTTTCATGCCGTGTTTTCTGAAACGTTACATTCAAGAGAATATATTGCCTTCAAATCATGTACACATGCATGTTTATTAAGTCATTACCATAGCCTTAAGTCCATAAAATCACTGTGGACTGCAATACCACATGTGCATCCAGCAATTAGATGAATAAATTAACCCTGAAAAATTTCTGCTTGGGGTGGAAGGGAAAAAGCTGTACTGTGAAAGTTGAAATAATACTCCAGAATAGAGAAATAATCTTCTATTTTAAAGACTGCTACTTGGCTAGTCCCTGAAAAAGACCAAAAAAAAAAAAGTAAGAAGATCACCTAATTATTCTGATTATTACCAATAGCTTTAAATTTCAAAAGTAAAAGGAAGAAAAAAATAGTGGGAAACAAGGATCTGGTAGAGCACACAGTTCCAAAGTGCGCTACTCTGGCAGTGTCATTTTCTATGCGGCAGTGTTCTTTCAATTATTTCTTCCCCTCTCTTCCTCTCTGCAAAGAAAATTGGCAGAAAAAGTTGCCTGCAGGATCAGAGAGGGGTATTTTTATCAACCTACAACTAGATTAAAAATCCTTTATCTGAAATGCAGCAGAAGACTGGCCTAAATTAAATGTCATCTCCCTTTGCTTCTAGGCTGTGAAGAAGTATCACACAAAAGGCATTTTGCTTAATTTGTATTATTTTCTAATTTCTGTTCATTTTCATTTATACTTGCACAAGTTGCGCATGTGAAAAGGAACAAGAGCAGGAGCAGAAAGCTAAGTAGTAAATGTCTGAAAGGGGATGCCAGATGAGGGAAGTTACCTGAAACCTTTGGTCAGTCCATCACCTGAGGACACAGGAGCAGGTCAGGCTCAAAGCTCTGAAGAGCAACATCTAGCCAGTGCATTGTTAGTCTGGACATCAGCTTTCCATGCTTATCATAGTGCCCTCTTTTTCTCCACCGAGACTATTCACATGGCAGAGCATTTGCAGAACCAGGGCTTGCATGAATTTTTTATGGTATTAATAATCGCTGTTTGCAGTGTTGCACTGCATTGGGACTGTCAGAGAGTCTTCCAGTAACTGGGTTACCAGAAATGCCCTCTGTCACCATGCCCATTGCATTGCTGATATAATCACCAGGTGGTAACCATACCCACATACAAACACTCGCCTAATTACACATATTTGATGCAAGCCTTTTTTATCTGCACAGCCCCAGGAGTGTTGGTGTTGCAACATAGGCACAGTTAGGTAAAAATGGGGAAGAGGACAGTAAACAGAGTCAGGAAACAGGCAGGGAAAAATAACATGAGAAAGTGGTATCACTGCCTAACTTGTTACTTTCCTGTGAGCAAACCAATGAATATATACATGAAAGGTTACAAACATTTGGGTTTCTTCCTTTTCAACCTTGTAAAGGACACTATCACCAAAAATAAGGCTGAGGGAAGAAACAGTAGACATCCTATCCAGGATATTTTGGGGAAGTTGTTCCAATTTCTGCACTGCTCTGCACTGCTGGCTTCTCTGGCTCTGTCTCATGTCAGAATGTACAGGAGCAAACAGCTATTAACTTGGCTCAGCAGTGATTGCTGTGCACAGTGGCCTGGGCAGAGATTTTTCATTTCATTTTCATACATCATTTACAGCTTTCTACAGTCAATCCAGAAAGTCAGCACCAATCTCTATAAGTTAACATGGAACAAACAGGAAAGGAGATAGAATTCTCCTGTTATTATTTAAAAGTCTTGTCATGTCTGGGCACATTTGGTACTACCACTGATTTCATTTTCAATATACTTCACTGATATAACAAAGTCATTTCCTTGAGAATACACAGGGGAGGCCTGGACAGCATTAATGCAGAAAAAAACAAACATAACCAATTTTCTTGTAACAAACCCTTTTTCTTTACTGCCCTTTGCTTGTTGTTGGGTATTTTTTCCTCACATTTCATATTAATATGGTGGGCTGGATTCTGTCTTTCAGCATTACTGTAAATCCTTCAAGGACCAAACAGAATATCTTGTAAGTGTAACACAGATGAGGATAAGACCCTGGAGCTTGTCTCAAAATAGCTTATACAGCTCCTTTTGTTTATACCTCAACTGAGACTCCTAAAAAATATGTGAAAAGTGCTCCAGAAATTTCCAAGAGTCCTTCTGCACCCAAGTTCAGGCAGTCATTATGTCTGTGTCCTTTAATCATTTATCTTCTATGCTTCAGATACACACTCTATGAAGAGAAGTATAATAATAGCTCCTTTGCAGCCTCCAATGGCCATGAAGATTAATTAGTTAATGTTTGCACAGTACAGAGGCCAGGCTCTGTGCTGATTTATGCTCGCTGAAAGTCAGCTGGGGTGGATTAAGTTGGGAGCCAGCACAGAATTGAGCCACTTGTAAAGAATGCACCAGGTCTAGTGCTACTAATTTGCCTCAGTTTAATTTTTTTTTTGTCTTTACGATGGCTTCATACAGCTGACATAGGTTCACATCTATCTAGTGAGCTCTGTGCCTCAAGAGATGGGTGTGGGGAAACAGCCTGGCCAGGTCTTCAGGGAATATCTGAGGTGGTAGAAGTGAAGTCATGATAAGCAGCTCTCCAGAGCAAGGAGTAGCAGACAGAGCTCTGACTCTATGAACATAGGGATAAGCAAACTTTGCTTTAAAACAAAGTCAGGCAGCAGAGGAACAATTATTTAAGGAAGAAATGGTTCCTTCTTATAGATATATGCTCTACACAGATATACCTAGTACATGTGTGTACTGGTACTTTAGTGACACTGGTGAAGAAGCAAAATAAGCAAAAGTAAGTCTAATTCAGTTTTTCATCTTGAAAAGTCTTTCAGACAGTGATTGCATTTCACTGCATAAGAGCATATGGCACTATTACTTGATCCTCTTACCAAGAACAACATTAATGACTTTCCCCTAACCCTACAGTATGCACTGTTGAATGGTTTAAAGGATGTTCCAGTAAACAAAATGCTCAAAAGCCAGAGTCTGTACTGTTATCCTTCTCCCCTTTGCCCTTTGAAAGCAGGCCAGGAACATCTCATGTGTCATATGAAAGGATTGCCGTAGTGAGAGCATAGTGACAGTCACACTGATACCAGCTGCAGCAGTGAGCACTAGTGTGCAGAGCAGATCTGCTGCTGAGCTTGATTTAGTGACTGCCTGTTCCAGGAAGCATGAGAAAAGGCAACAATACAGGACTATTCCCCTATGCAAACTCAGTCCCTGTGTAATTTTTCCAGGAGATGCATCCCATAGTTTTCCCACAATAATCCAAGAATCATATTTGGATGAGCTTTCATGTGAAACAGGCCAGATTAATTCCTGTGACTGAACAGGGAGCCTTGACACCTGATGTTGCGTGTATGTTAGATGCCCAAAACCAGAGGAAGTGAAACAGCCCCTGTCAAATAATCATTCTACTGAAATCAGACTGAGTTACAGTACCAAAAAATACTCCTGATCAACAAAGAAAAAAGTGTCAGGTCCAAAAATCCTGACAGTTACTGAACTTCAGAATGTGCAAAGCAATGAGGCATCACAGAAAAGAGGGGAATAAAAGAAAAAAACCAAACCCTTTGTAGTTAAGACTACCACAGCTTAAATAGCACCTCTTGTCAGGAGCAGCTCTCAAGATATCTGCTTATTTGAGAGAATCTTGCAAAGGAGAAGGGGAAGGAGGGGTTTTTGCCTGGCTGAAGTTAATAGCTAACTGAATTCAATGGTGTTACATTCCTCTCTCCCTGTGTGCTTAGTAGAATATCACATTTTTCAGTCCCTTGTGCTTGGTCCTGCTGCCCTCTGCTACCTGAAGTATTACTGCATTCCCAGATACGATTTTCTCATTTTGTTGCCTCAGTCATGGGCCCATAAAAACATTTTCAATCGATAGAATTCTTAATTGCAAGAATAGGGAAATAGACCTGACATCAATGTTAATATTCCTTGATAAGTAGCTGTCTAGAAATCACTTCAAAGTAACGGAGAGATATTGAAGTAATTTCCATCGAGAACAGCACTTGATAGACAGACACACGAGGAGGTAAATAGAACCCTAAGTTAGCAAGATGGTACATACATATTTATATATAAATGCATGGTGATGCAAAAGGGCTCTTTCAACTGATACAAGGAGATGCAAAGTATTTTGGTGAGTCACTCTATTAACTAGGCTCAGAAGCCAGTGAATTGGACAGGAACCATCAGATTGCACGAAGACAGCAAGCTCCTGGTGACCCTCTTACATAAAAAAAATTGAAGGAGTATCTCCTGAGGTTGCAAGTACAAACAAGAGGACAAAATAGCTTTGACTAAGAGTCAGAAAAAAAGGTGAGACATTCCCAGAAAGGTAGTTTGAAATCCTGAAGAGGACATGAAGCATTCCAGTCCTAACTTTGAGGAGACACTGAAACAATCAGCAACACAGACTGATACAGTGAAGGTATAGAAGATTAAAAGGATTTAAAATAGAATGTGTTAATAAAAAATAGGAACTCTGGGAGGTGAAGGATTAGGAAAGAATTTATAAGTATTTATTAAATGTATCAACTTTTGATAAGCTTTAATTGAAGATGTTCCAAAATCACTCTAATGTAGGCGTTATGATTAAAGATTTCTAGGGACAAAAACTTTAAAAACAAATCCTCTGGAAGAAGGAAGCTTGGAAAGTGTCCAAAGGGGATTATCTCATGAGAGACGTAGTAAGGAAACTGCTTCTTTATATTCCTTTTTGCATTAAACCTGTAGTAAACTGGTGATTTTCAAAGCTACCACAAAAAAATCGATCATTGGAATGATGTGCATATGACTAGTCTGGAAGCATCAAAGTAGGAGTTCAACAGTATGATCCATGTGGTTTTTAAAAAAAGAATCATTCATAGCAGCATTACAGTAGTGTCTGGGGGCCAAGCTATGATCTCTTTGTTCAAGGCTCTGAACAAACAGTGCAGAAATTTTGTCCAAGGAAGTAATGAACTTAACAGAGAAGACAAAAGGTTGGAGAAGGAAATAATCCAGGAAAGACAAGCTAGTCTCTCCACGTGTGCCAAGACAGATCTATGTCTTTGTATGAACTACTACCAAATGCAGAGAGTAGAGTTACAGGAAAAGGGTTAATGGTTTTAAGTGAAAAAGGGAACATTTAGATTAGATATTAGGAAGAATTTTTTTACTGCAAGGGTGTTGAGACACTGGAACAGGTTGCTCAGAGAAATCATGGCTGCCCCATCCCTGGAGATGTTCAAGGCCAGGTTGAATGAGGCTTTGAGCAACCTGATCCAGCGGAAGGTGTCCCTGTCCATGGCAGGGGGGTTGGAACTGGATGATCTTTAAGGTCCCTTCCAACCCAAACCATTCTATGATTCTATGATCCCAGACCTTTGAACACATCCCTATTGCCCAAGCAATTCCAAAGTACACATGACAACTGCATACTGCCAGTTACCGTTGATTTGAGGTGACCATAAGTCAAAACTTAGACCTCCTAGGAAGCTGCAGGATTTTAAAACCTTGTGCTTTTTGCTGTATGGGCAATGAATGCAGCATATGTGAATGATTAAAGGAACATCATGCAGCTACTAGAGGTTTGCATGTTATGAACTCAGCTTTGGCAGTATCTCTTGCAGACAGAGAGGGAGACAGGACAGGATAAAAGTTGATAGAAGAATCCAGTGGCCTCAGTGAACTCACAGGATTTCTGCTGCCTAAGAATACCATTGCACATCTGTGCCATACATGAAGCCATTAATTTGGTGATATTTAGAAGATAACCACATTTTCTTTATTGCTTGACCTCACCTACCTTTATTCTTTAGATGACCCTGAAAAAACACTTTTGCTTCCCTGGTACTTCATTCTGTGACACCCTGCATGGAGAAAGCACTGAGACTACTTCCAACCAAAAAGGTTCTTGGAAATTAAGCAGAAATGACAAGAACATACCATGCAGAACTAAGCATTACCCAGGCCTGTACAAATATCCAAACAGAGGAAAAAAGACATATAAATTGCTATTAATCATCCTATGTTATCCCTGCCCATGAACTAGGAATCATTTTGGAGGCATTTTAACCAGTAGTGTGCTCAAGGCCTTTGCTTGTTACTGGACATGAGGTTATGAGGCAGCTCTACAGACTGGAAGTCCACCTTGTTCCAAACAATGGCAAAAGGCAGATGTCCAGGGCAGAATGTAAGAGAGAAAGTGATATTTCCTCAGAATAAACACTTGGCTTACATAGGTTTTCTGAGTCATAGGTGCTGTCAGTAATCCTCCCTAGACTTTTTTCCTTCCCTTAGTTTGTCTACGGCTGGTTTTTAACCCTATAGACACAGCAACCTGTGGCAAGAAGAAGTTTCACAGAACTACATACCATGCAAAGAAATATTTCCTTCAGCTTCTCTTGAACCAGTCATCTGCTGGTTTCTCCTGATGCCCCCATACATATCCTGATGGGAGGGAGGACAGTGAACAATCCTTTCTTATTTACCATTGTTATGACATCCTGTCCATCAGTATATATACCTTCCATTATCTCAGACATTATTCCAGTCAGTTGTTCCTGAGACAGAATCTCTTCCATATTTCATTCTTGCTGCCCATTTCTGAACATTTTCCATGTGTGTGCATCCTTTATGAAATGAGGTGTACCAGAAATGTACGCAGTTACAAAGTGTCATCAAAATGCTGCTTGTTTTGTTCTCTGTCCCTCTCTAGATTGTTTAACATTTGATTTGCTTCTTTATCAATATTGTAGATCATGCACGATGTCATTAAGGAATGAAATTTGAGGGAAATAAATACAGTTTCACAGAGACAGAAGCTACAGCTGGCAGTATGACCCAGACCGTCTTAGATGTAATTGCCAACAAATTAATTCACCAAAGAGTGCTGAACCACTGATGCTATTTTAGGCTTCGTTTTGGTAAACAGCAAGCACATTACAGTAGAAGTGATCAAAGGAAGTAACCTTTGACTGAGCTATCACAAGTTGATTCAGTTTAAATTAAATGGAAGAGTAAACAAAAATAGGTCTGTAATTAAGGCTCTACATTTCAAATGGGTAAAATATGAGGAATTAAGGGAACTAATTAGTGAACTCAGCTGGACTAAAGAACTAAAAGGCATGAATGTGGGAAAGGTCAGAGATTCCTTTCAGCCAAAATTATAGAAAATACCTTCAGCACATCTCCCAAGCCAGGGTAAAACTGTAAAAATTACTCTAATTGTGAGTGGGTAAGCCTCCTCAACAAAGGATAACAGCAATCAACAAGGGGCCAACAAAGAATGGGGAAAAAAAAGACAACTCGGCAAAGAAAACAGTACTTTAGAGGCCAAGAATCTTTAGAATGAAATGAGCAATGTCAAAACTTAAGCAGAGTGAGATCTTGCAAAGGATAGAAAAGTAAATAGAAAAGAGCCCTTCAGTCCTGTGAATAAAATAAACAGCGTAGAAAAGAGTGGAGAAGCTATAGGCAAGAGCTTGAAGACTTGACGGTTCCAGCCTTAAAATTAAACTGGTACTTTATACTGATTTTTCAGCAAAGATAATAGTGGTTAAGAATGGTAGGATGGCTGACAATAAGAAAATGATGGCAAGAGCCACATCTGAGAGAGAAGCTAAGCTCATAAAGCCTAGTGCCTTCAAAAGTGTCTCCATCTTCTTGTGGCAGCAGCTATCAATGTGAGCAAGCACCAAAAAACAGAGAGTGGGTAGGTGGGAAAGTCCAGAGCACAAACAGAGAAAACTGTGGGAACAGGAGAGGAGAGGAATAAGGTGAGCTAAGACAAGAGGCTGAGATGAACTTGGATGTGAAGTGCTGTTAAACTGTCCTGAGGTACCTGCTCCAGGACCTTCAGAGTCAGTGAAGACTACAGTGGGACAGTGGACATTTTCACTCCCAATACACATCATTTCCTTCTATGAGGACAGGAGGTGTGGTCCAAAAGCTATCTTTTCTTCATTCCTTGATATGGGCAAGCTGCAGATTTGAAAAAATTTCAAAACACTCTAGAGAGGCAGCAGGAGTGGACGAGTGGACTAATGTCAGTGTCCTCCTGCATAAACATTGGCTATTGGTTGGTGTCCAGAAAGCTTGGAATAAATGCGATAATCTGTTGGTTTGGGAGAGCTTAAAATATGACTCGCCTCCACGTGGAGAATGCAAGAGAAAAGTCTTCAGGCAATTTATCACAGCTGAGTGTTTGTGCTAATATCATTCTAAATTATAGCAAAATAATGTAAATTTTGTTCTGCATGGGGAGGGTGCTTCAAGTGGGGGTCTAGAGTACCAGAGCTACTAAGTGAAACAAAAGCTCACTTAAATAATTATTTAGCTATCAGCTGGGAAACATATCATTTCCAACTGGCAGGGCATGCGTGGCTTACAAGACATTAATCAGGTATCCACTGAAGAAGAAAATAGTGATACTTTTACAACAGAGTATAATTTCAAGAGTTGTTAATAGGTAAATAAACCAGCTATCAATACAAGTAGATGCATAGTTTTGTATATGTAGAATTACAGTAAAAGCACTTTCATCACGCTGAATTAAAGCTAAAATATCTTCCTGACACCAAATGCACTTTGCAGCCCTCCACATCACGTTTTCCCAAATAGCCTCCTAGTGAAGGTCTTCTTTGCCTTTCCTTGCTGTACTCAGGACCTGCATATGCAACATCTGTCCTACGAAGTGACCTAGTCATGGAGTTCAAGTCCAGCTCAGCATCTGCAGTCCTTTAAACATCTGGTCTCAGTCACACCACAGAGCATCAGCCATAGGGTTGCCATATTTCAGTCCCAGGTTTTCAGGAAGCATCAGACATGCTATGCCTACATTTCACAGATGGTCTGTGCTTGGAAACACATGGCATTTATTGTGCATATACAGAACATCTGTCTGGTGTACGGACCAAAGGCCCCTGGCTCCTGGAAATGCTGGACACACCACCAGTGCTCTATAGCTTATCTGAGCATATGCAGAAAATTTATCTGAAAATTTTACCCTCCCTGAGCAGTCAGAGACTCTGAAAACTCAGACAGAGGTAACGAATCACTTAGCATAAAATTCTGTAGGGGAAAAAAATGTATGTCCACAGTGTACAGTAGCTCAAAACATGCACTTCTACAGAATAAGAAGAATCTTAGCAACACTGCCTGCTGTGTTTTGAGCAGAGCAATAGTTAATCACACTGGAAGGGAACAAGGACCTTTCCAGTCCTCAAGAACTGGCTTGAACACTCTAATGAAGCAGCAGAAGAGACCTTAGTTTCACCAGCAAGACAAGCTGTTTGTGATAAACTGATTTTGTGGGGAAAACGTGGCATCTCTAAAGCAGCACTCTCAGATTTCAGCAAGAGAGTCCTGATCCTTCCCAGCAGCACTCAATCCCATGGATGACAACTGGAGTGGCTGTCACATGAGTCCTAGGATTTATCTTCTCTGCCTAAAGGGGTATTACAGACCTAACACAATTTCCCCTATGATCAAATTGCCCAGTCATCTCTTCCCACAGCTCTCTCACATACATGTTGCTAAGAGCGCACTGGGTGCAGGTACAGGACTTGAAGTCAGAGCACACAATCCTCTGACCTGTCAGCCTCACATAACCTGTTAAAGCTCAAAAATAATGCACATCTTCTCTGTAGACACTCTAATTCAGTGCGATCCAGCCTTTTGAGGTGGTGGCAGATCCCTACAAAATTTTCCAGCAGTGATGCTGTCATTAGTAAAGAAACATAAGTCTTCCTTCTGTCTAGGTAGTCTCAAACACACAAATATCACACTTCTCCAAAAGGCACTCCTGCTGCACTAGGGAGATGTACATACCGCTCAGGAGTCATTTACACACATGCAAATTGCTACTCTGGCTAGGAAGCAGGACACCCATGTGTTATTACAGTATTTTCCCTAATAGAAAGGCAGTTATATAGATATGACCAGTATATTTGATGCCTAGATATTTCAGGCAGTCCTGCCCTAAGGGCCTTCTCTGAATCATCTGATCACATATCACCTCAACTGTATCTCTGTGGATGGAGAGGAAGAGTGATGACAGCATATGTCTTCTCCAAAGGTTACACCTGCCAGACAGAAAGGCCTCCTGAAGATGCAATAGCAGCTAGAGGTTACTCAGCTGCTCACCACCTCTCACTTTCTCTTCTCCACATAAAGGGCAGCCGAGCAATTACTGAAGGAAAGGAATGAGCAGCCTACTCCTGCACACGTGAGAATCTTGTTGCAGGAGCATAAATCCTGAGTCAGTGTCATTAAAATGCAGCCTGAAAAACACCAGCTTTGACAAACCTTGCTTTATTAGCACTGTTTAATCACAGAAAGGTCCCTAGGTGCTGGCCAGACCAGGAATACTTGTGTGCTGCCACCACTAGCTAATTCATACCTTGGACCTGCAGTCAGAGACACTCTCGTGATCATGGTGTGCCCAGCAGGAGACAGCTATATATGTCGTCAGGGGACACCCCATCACCCTCCTCAGACAACTGACCCAGCACATCCCCTTCAGGGCAGAGAAGAGATGGAAAGCAGCCCTGGGAGGAGGATGCTGGGGTGAGAGGAGTCTTGTTGCAAAATGTATGACAGCAGTGGGGCAGCCATCCTAGAAGACACTGAGGGAAGAGTGTCATGCCCCAAATACTATGCTTACCCACCCCAGCAGAGTGAGTGGGCTCTGGAGAGTTGGTACGAGTCAGAAAAGCCACCAGATCTTGGGAAATCATAAGGGAAGTAGGGGTCAGCTCAGCCCAGCCAGGAGTTCTGCAGTGAGGCATCAGCCACGGTCTCAGCTAGCATCACCTTGATGAGGTGGAAGGGGAGAGTGGCAGCATGGCCTGCTCACCAGCTGGGAAGGCAAGAAAAGCTGCAAAGGTGAGACTAAGAGAGGGGAAATGACTCAAGGGCTTGAAGCATCAGACAAATGGGAAACATAAATAACAACGAACACCCAGATGCTCAGAGTTGCGCAGCCACAGGAGACAGCCAGATTAAAAAAGCCAAATAAATGTGTGTGGGAGTGGATATGAGATCAGAGAAGCAGGGTCAGGCAAGTTCAAATACAAGCTCTGAAAGTCCTTAGCATGCTATTGAGCTTGATCGGGGGGAAAGGAAGCCTTTGAAACTGGTGAAGGAACAGAGTGATACAATACTGTAGCCTATGTACACTGAATATCATGGCTCTGGCATAATGAAAATGTCAATGCACTATTCTTCTCTCGCTTAGCCTCGTTTAAATCATGAATAATGACATGGCAAACTACAACAGGTTAAAGCCAGTGGGTGGGAGAGGAGAATCACATCCCTGTTGTTTAGAAAGGGGCCCATGGGGAAAAAAAAGATTGCAATAGAGGGAGATTTATGGCAGTCAAGAGAAAAATGATCATGGATTGCATGAGTAGGAGTTGCATCAGTACATCTGCAACAGGGAAAGGTCTGGAAGATACTGCATGTGTGGAGAGGAGAAGGCTAAGCAAAAATTAGGAGCAAGCAAAATCAGCATAATTTCAGTTAGACAGACAACTTTGCCATGTGCCCCAAATCACAGGCCTTCCTTTTCTAACTAGAAATGTGACCCGAGGACTGGTTATGCTGAGACACATGTATTCATACCTATCTCTTCAGAGGACTTGGTAAGGATGGCTAATGCTTCTGCAACCTCCTTTTTCTAGTGACTAAACCACATTAAAAAGACAGCTAAAAGTATATGCAGAGCAACCTATTACTTTGCCATGAAGAGCAACAAAGCTGCTGAAGGGGCTGGAGAGCAAGTCTTACAGGGAGGAGCTGAGACAGCTGGGGTTGTTTAGCCTGGAGAAGAGAAGGCTGAGGGGAGACCTCATTGCTCTCTACAACTACCTGAAAGGAAGTTGTGGAGAGGATGGAGCTGGTCTCTTCTCCCAAGTGACAGGTGACAAGACAAGGGGTAACAGACTCAAGCTCTGTCAGGGGAGGTTCAGGCTTGACATCAGGAAAAATATTTTCGTGGAAAGGGTTATTGGGCACTCAAAGAGGCTTCCCAGGGAGGTGGTTGAGTCACCTTCCCTGGAAGTGTTTAAAATATGGGTGGATGAGGTGCTGAGGGGCATAATTTAGTGACTGATAGGAATGGTTGGACTCAATGATCCAGTGGGTCCTTTCCAACCTAGTGATTCTATGATTATACTAAATCAGCTGTGCTTGTTGCCACATGACAGCAAAGCAGTTGTGGATAGCAGAGGGCAGGCTAAGAGAGGTGTGGGGGCCCTATAACTGGATTTGAAACACAAGAAAAGAATTATAAATTAAGAGCCCATGCTTTGAATGCAGCTTGCTCCCAAGTAACCAGCTAGACAGCCTATTTGCACCCACACCGTTACCAGAAAGCTCCAAATAATCTGGTGCCCATGATAGTGTATGTTAAAAGAGGCAGGTTGCAACTCAGTTTGTCAAGCAAAGAAAGGTCTCTAGAGATATTGTCATTTCAGATGGAGTTTGCAGGGCAAGAGGTTACAGGAAATGCCTTTTAAGACAGCAACAATTGCTTCGTTTATCATAAGGAAAAGAAAAAACAAGTTTGGGGCCCCATTAAAGAACAGTTTGAAGGTCATAATTTTGTGTTGACAAACTTCTGATGAAAAATAAGAGTTTATGATGAAGAATGAACATAGAAAGTCCTTGGGGATTGTAAGTGAATCTCATTCCTTTAGACTGACCCTGATGTGCAGTCTTGCTGTGTGTTACATAATGCATATATACATCCTTCTACCAACATCCCTTCAAACTGAAATGACAAACACTGCTTAGCTGCACTGTTTCTGCAAGGGAGGCAAGCTTTTGTTTATTTCTCATTTGAGGAAAAAATTACATTGATATCAGGCAAGAGATTAGTATGTGTTCCTGGATGGGAAGAATAGCAGTGGTGGAAAATATCCTCTATTCCCAAATGATTGGGATGAGTATATCTAATTAAAAAATAATCTTTTATTGTCTGCCAACTCAATCTAAGTTTCGATGTACAAATCAGCAATTACAGGAAGTAGATAATCAGTTATGCATTTAAAAGACTTTCTGCTGAATTACGTGTCCTTTAATTATATGTACATTTTTAAAACAAAAATTGGATTTCTTGGAAGTGAAGGAGAAGGAGTAGCTAGACTAGGAATGGATTTATTATATCCATGGCCAACAGAAACAACCTGGAATAGCAAAAGCTCATCATCCTATTTTACATTGTGTCACAAACCGCTGTAAGAACTAACTTTCATTGCCCAAGGGCACCATAGGAATTTGTGTTATCCTCTCAGTTTTTGAAGCATGAACCTCATTGAATTTTAAACACAAAAAAAAATGCTGAAATCTTTAAAGGTGTTGTGTATATATAACAAACATATTGGTTGGATACACAGTTTTCTGTCATATAAACATGCTTAAAATGCAGTAGTTGTTGCAGAGATTTCTGTGCAGTGGTGTGTTTTTTCAAAGTACTCTAAGGATGCCAATCCTGCAAGTGGGAAAACACAGGATGTGAAAACCAGGCTTAAAATATTCAAGGATGTAAGCTGATGCAGGCATCCCTCTTACTATAGGCAAAACTCAGGAACAAATGTCACTTCGGCAACGCCTTTTGGGCATCATCACCATTCCAGTTCTTATTAAAGCTCACTCTTCACAAGAGTGTGCTGGCTCTCAGATACACCAGGTCTCCAGAATACAAAGGGGCAAGGGGGAAAAAGTGATGTAAGGCTTAAAATTGGACAATTTGCTGATTACTTGTTGCTGACACCTGTTGCTATTTCTGTCTTTCAAGATGAACTGCTAACTATTGCTAAATCCTGCACATCTTTCCTGTCTGCTCTGTCACACAGGCCCTCCAGAAAAACTTGTGGCCCTCGTCTATAAATCAGATCCTTTATGGTGACAATTATCATTAAAGCTTCCTCCAAACAGGTTTTTGCTGCAGACACTGCCTCTTTCTCCATGGATGGCACTCCACGGCATTTGGTAGCTATCTAGCAGTAATGTTCACAGGCTTCCAATTGGTCTTCTATTATTAGAATTCTGGGTGAGTGTTTTGGTGATTGGGCTTTTTTAATGCAAAATAAACCATACATGTGCTAATACTACTGGAAATAATTTCTAGGCATGCAAGGCTGTTTCCTTCTAGTCCTAGGCTGTATGGAGTGTACCTGCTTGTATTAGCTCACCAGCACACTCACAAAATGTGCTCTGAATGTTTCTCCTCTCCAGGACAGGCTCTGGACTGCAGAGAGTAGGTCTCCTTCAGTGGCTGTCATTCTGCAGCATCCTGGGTCTAGACAAACAAAGGGGTGACAAGGTCTTGGAGGAGAATTGCTCTGGTACAGGATCTGCAGATGTGACGCTCCCATATCCACCATTGCAAAAGTTGAGGGCAAAATACAGGCTTCAAGCCAGCAACGTGCTAATGCTGATTTATGGCTCCAGAATGAGGAGAGGAATCTGGCTGCTTCATCTCCAAGTTTTCCACCTTTGAGCAGTCACGTCAACTCAGACGCGAGTAGGTGCCATGAAACAAACAAACAAAAAAAACCCAAAAACCAACAACAACAACAAAAAACCAAAATACCCCACATTTCAATCTGCAGTGAAAGTATTATCAACTTCCATGGAAATATCTTGCTTATAAACAGATCTACGTTCAACCCACGCTTCTGGAGGCAAAACTGTCACCAGCATCCCCCTGCAGCTGTGTCTGTCCTGCTCTAGTGTAAGGTACCAGTTTGGCACCAGCCTACTTATCCTGCCTAACTGAATAAAATTATTATTTTCTGAAATTTTGTGTGTTGGGGGGGTTGTTTTGCAGAAGGACTTGGAGATGCCAGATTGCAGCTAGGAGTGCTGCTATGTTTTGGTTTGCCTGGAGAGCTGCTAGGTGGCAATGTACTTACCACTCTTTGTCCAGCTTTTTATGTGAAGGTGCAGAAATTCAAAGGACCTGCCTGCACAGGGCTCTATTTTCAGCTGTTGCTGGTGCATCTTATTTACATGAGTTCCTTGTTTAATGAGAGCCAGTGTTAGTGTTTGGCCCTTATTTACCATTCATTGAAACATTGTGCATTAAAATCATCACTCATCTGTATTTTAATAAAGATAAATCTCATTCTCTGAGGCCAATATCTACCCTTTGATGAACACCCCTCTTCTTATTCTTTCAGGAGATATTAACTATAACATCCCTTTGAAGTCAGCCTATATATCACATCACATATAGATACAACAGTCATTTCTAGGTGCCAAAGAGCACCTTAAACCTTACCTTGTCAAATTTTTCTCCTCCATCTTTTAAAATTAGTAAAGTTTATCTTATTTCTTTTCTATGGGAAAGAGTTTCCCAAAAGCGTCAGGTCTCGCTAATGACAATCTGCCAAGTCCCCTTTCCCAAGTACTCTCCTGTTTTTCCAAATGTTTCCCTATTGTCTATTGATCACTAACCTGATGCCTTCTATGACAAAGTGACCCATCTACTGGACGAGGGAAAGGCTGTGGATGTAGTCTTCTTGGACTTCAGTAAAGCCTTTGACACAGTTTCTCATAGCATTCTGCTTCGAAAAATTTTTCACGGAAAGGGTCATCGGGCACTGGCAGAGGCTGCCCAGGGAGTGTGGTTGAGTCACCATCCCTGGAGGTGTTTAAAAGACAGGTGGATGAGGTGCTGAGGGGCATGGTTTAGTGATTGATAGGAATGGTTGGACTCGATGATCCTGTGGGTTTCTGTGATTCTGTGATTGTCCCCAGTCATCATTCAATATCCTAATACATGCAATTAGCTAAGTAGATCACACATGGGAGAAGGGCATTCCAGTTTCAAGAGTAATTTTTGAAATGCAGTACATAGTATTTTGCAAGCAGACTCCAGATCTGCTTGATTCCAAGGGATGTTATACGGACCACATTAGTACCTTTTGACTGTGCTGATATATCTTCTCGCTCACTGAAGCTTATTAGTTGCAGCTTAGCACCATGTTCACATGGCTTCGGTGACAAGGAATGTAGGTAGACCATGCTCATCCCTGGCTGGATGATGTCTTGCAGACACTCCAACAGATTCTCCATTATAGCTCCTTGGATTAGGAACTGGACTCTAGATTTCATCTGAAAAATCTTTTTTTTTTTGTGTGTGTGATTGTTGTTGGAACACTTCCATACGTTTTGTTATCTCCACTAGTAGAAAGAAATAATTTCAAATGGGCAACATACCCTTTTCTTAGCATTCAGTTCAGGAAAGGACATTTAACTCTTGGCCAAGCAATTCCTCTCTGTGTCCCTCAGCTTCTCGGAAGGATAAGTTTGGTCACCACTGCACCAGCACTGCGGAAGGCTGCTGGCACCTCTGGCATTATCCAGGCTTACCAGCACAGCCAGGTAGATGGATATGATGGAAATGCAAAGACTGGAATTGGAAATGAGAAGGGAAAGATACTAAATTTTCAGCACTCTTAAAAGCAATCTAATAAATGCGTGTTGCCTGCACAATAACTAGTTAAAATGCAGTTTACAAAGAACGTGTTTCCTTCCATACCACATAAATAAATTACTTTCATTTTCTCTGGCCTTAGCTGTACAAGAGGTCAGGCTAGAAGAACATAATGGTCCCCACTGGCTGTGAAAATCCATAAGTATACGTTCATTTGCACTTTCACCATCTTCTGAAAAATGTCTACCAGACTCTACTTTACATCTAGATAACAAGGTCGATTATGAGTAAAAAATGCCTTCAATGAACATGGTAAATCAATATGGTAGTTGATGCGAAGAGGTTTTCTCTGAGTAACAAGATATACCTCACCCTCAGGATCCCCACGGTTCCTGAAGAAATAAGTGTGTTTTCAGTAGTGATCATGATGGTATATTGTAAAGTGTATAAAAAACAGGACAAGCAGTGAGAATTAAATACATTTTATGACACATCAGGAAGTGGATTTTAGGATCAAACATTTGTTTCTGGCCCTCAAAAGGGATGTGCTACAGCGAGGCACAAGCTGCCACTGTCTCCTGGAAGTAAGCAAGACTCAAGAGCCACAGCAGGCTGCAGGCTGTGGTACTTTGTAGTACACTCATTCTCATGTCCTGACAACCAGCCAGGACGCTGGCACTGTCACATTTGGGTAAGCCACTGCTTTCCCACAGTCTCTAGAGGGACAAAATACAGTCTCTAGAGGGACAAAGAATATTTCCTCCCCTTCAATTCCTCATGATGGTCTCAGTCTAATCTGAAGCCTTTTCCTCTGTGAAGTGATCCAGAATTGCAGACAAGAGTCACACTAGTTGCTTATAGCAGTTTTAACTTTGCATCTCATGAAAAGACTTTCATATTAGCAGTCAATATATGGGGAAATGATTGTCCTTTTACTCCCTAATATAGCCCTAGCTGGAATGATACATATTTGCATCATTCAGCTGAGCTCCTTAAAACTGAAAAGGTTTTAAGTCTCAATTACAGTTCTCCTGTTTCTATCATAGTTATTGGTCCTCCATTGCCTGGGTCTCTAGTGCTGGTCCCCAGGGCTTAGTGCTGGATCCAGTTCTGTTCAATATCTTTATCAATGATCTGGATGAAGGGATTGAATGTACCCTCAGTAAATTCACAGATGATACTAAGCTGGGAGGAAGTGTCAATCTGCTTGAGGGTAGGAAGGCTCTGCAAAGTGATCTGAACAGCTCTGCAACGTGATCTTGTTCGATGGGCTGAGACCAGCAGGATGAGATTTAACAAAGCCAAGTGCCTGGTCCTGCACTTGGGACACAATAACCCCTTGCAGCACTACAGGCTTGGGGAAGAGTGGCTAGAAAGCTGCCTAGAAGAGAAGGACCTGGGGATGTTGGTTGACAGCTGGCTGAATATGAGTCAGCCATGTGCACAGGTGGCCAAGAAGGCTTGTATCATAAACAGCATGGGCAGCAGGACCAGGAGAGTCATTCTGCCCCTGAACTTGACATTGGTGCAGCTCGAATACTATGTGCACGTTAGCAGATTACACCAAGCTGACTGGTATCGTTGGCACACCAGAAGGATGGGATGCAATCCAAAGAGACCTGGACAGGCTGGAGAAATGGGCCTGTGAGAACCTCATGAGGTTCAACAAGGCCAAGTGCAAGGTCCTACACCTGGGTCTGGGCAATGCCCGATTTCATTACACAGTGGGGGAAGATGTGATTGAGAGCTGCCCTGCAAAGAAAGACTTGGGAGTGCTGGTTGATGAGAAGCTTGACAGGAGCACTCACTGCCCAGAAGGCCAACCGTATCCTGGGCTGCATCAAAAGAAGCCTGGCTAGCAGGTCAAGGGAGGGGATTCTGCCCCTCTATTCCTCTCTTGTGAGACGTCATCTGGAGTATTGTGTCCAGTTCTGGAATCCTCAACATAAGAAGGAGATGGAACTGTTGAAACAGTTTTGTAGCCCTGAGAAGGGCTACAAAAATGATCAGAGGGTTGGAGTACCTTCCATAGGAGGACAAGCTGAAAGAGTTGGGTTTGTCCAGCCTGGAGAAGAGAAGGCTCCGAGGAGATCTTACAGCAGCCTTCCAGTACCTGAAAAGGGCCTACAGAAAGCTGGAGAGGGGCTATTCATTAAGGCTTGTAGTGATAGGATGAGGGGGATGCTTGGAGGTGTCCAAGACCAGGCTGGATAAGGCCTTGGACAGTCTGACCTAGTGGGATGTCCCTGCCCATGGCAGGGGGCTTGGAACTAGATGATCTTTAAGGTCCCTTCCAACCAAACTATTTTATGATTCTATGATGAGAGGGAATGGCCTCAAGTTGTGCCAGGGTAGGTTCAGATCGGACATTAGGAAAAATTTCTTCACTGAAATGGTTTTCAGGCACTGGAACAGGCTGCCCAGGCTGCCCTCCCTGGAGGTATCTAAAAGACAGGTAGATGAAGTGCTTAGGGATATGATTTAGTAGTGGATAGTTACGGATTAATTTGATGACCTCAAGGGTCTTTTCCAGCCTAGTCATTCTATGATTCTATGATTCTATCCCTCATCTTCAGCCAGTACAGAAGTGCACACAAGCTTGTTAGAGTTCATCCTTCTCCCACCTTGCACTGACCCACCAGATATGCTGCAAGTGGATGTCCACTCTGAACTTGCCTTTGGTTCAGTCTAATGTCCAGAAGCCACCTGGACAAATCCGGGAAGGATTTTAATCCTTATGCCTGTAGATACTAGCCAAGAAACTCACATAAAATAAGGGGGAAATAATTTATCCCACATATATCAATCCTAAGGCTCTATCACCTGAGGCACTATGTTTAGAGATATGCCACTGGCCTGATAGAACTGTGATGACAAACCAGTCTTGCAATTCTGAGGTTTCTTAAAACATACGTTCCATTTACAGTTGCTGCCAAATAATTAATAATTTACCATCTTATGTCAGAGCGGTTGGCTCTGTGCACCATAATTACAGATGATGTCAGTCTTGGGATTTGTCCTGAGAAGCTAAAAGGCATTGTAGAGCCATTGTCTTTTGTGGCCAGTTTTTCAGCTCCTAAAGCAACAGGTAATGTGCAAGTATAGGTCTGAAAAAGACAATCTATAATCAATCTATCAAGTGTAGTTTAAATGCTGTTAACAGGGATGGAGAACAGCTGATTTACATTCATTGACATCTGGTCATGGCAGAAGTTAATATCAGCTGTAGCAAGTAAAGGATTTCATGTCTGATGACAAAGGTACTCAGGCTGAGTGACAAGAAGCACAGGAATGGCAGAACTGTATGTCACTAAGACCAGCCGCTGTCGTTGAAAAACTCTTCACCCAAGCTCCTTTTTCTGCTTTGGAAATCCACCCGTGTTGTACAGGAACGGCAGGGTGCAGGGTCCCATCCAGGGCAAGGAGCAGCACAGACCCCTAATGTCCCTTTTTGCAAAGGAGCTGTCCCTAGAAATACTGGCAGCCAAAATATGCATACAGTGCTTTGTAATATGCAAGAAGGAAGGAGCAAATTTCTTGTATCCCTTTCCCTTCTTTTTCTGAGTTCTCTTGTCAGAGAGTAATGCTAATAACAGAGCTGAGGAGTAGAGAGAGGAGGAGGGACTGAAGAGGCAGGAAGACATTCAGGCACAACTAGATTCAACAAGGGGATACCTACAGGCTTTCTGTTTGATGAAGGCTTACAGCTGGGAAAATATATCTCCTTGTATTTAACATGCAACTATAATTGTCATTTATTAGTTTTAGTTCATTCTTTACTCAATTGTTTGACTTCCAGTTGCACCTATACACAACACAATAGTATGAAGCTCAGTTAATGCCTTTGACTTGTTTTTCTTTTAATTTTTCAAGAGGAATTACAAGGATGTTGCCACCCTGCAGGTTCTGACATGACAGATCTTCCTCACAACTGACACACAGAACAACAGACTGAGTCATGCCCAGGAGTGCTGCCCACTGAAATTTCCCAGCAGGCTAGGCTGGCTGGTCTCTCTTCCCGAGTCCGATATTGCTAAAGAGCTGTCTGTTGTGCAGTAATTTTTCAAGTAGCTCTCCTGGAGCCAGGGACAGCCCATGTGTAGGTAAAACACAGAGCTGGTTTAACTGCATTCAGAACATAGGGCTCAGGTGGCATTTGTCATTAGGGGATAGAAGAAAGTCTTGGAAGATCTGAATGGTCCACACTATGTCTCTAGAAATGGCAGAGCTGTGACTCATTACCTTGGTCTTCAGGTAGCCCCAGGGCTCTGGGAGAGGGTGACACTTCCATGGGGATTTTATTCTAACACCACTTGTCTTTCCCGTAAAACTACTCTGGGCTCAGATAGCTGGTTTCCATACAGTTTTAAATTTAGTAGTAATCAAATAGCAGACCCTGCTAATTACCTGACCCCTTACAAATGAAACTGCAGTTTAAAGGTTTCAGTTATGCTCTGGCTGCTACATTAATGTTGCAAGGCTTTATTGCAATGCAAACCCAGGGGTTAGCAATCTGGCCCTGCACATAGTTCCTACGTGACAGCTGTGGAGAGCTTGGAAACAGCCGAGAGAACTATTAGCATGGCAGAAAGGGGAAGGCATTTCTTCCACAGCTTTGAGCCTTTTTTTTTTTTTTTGACCTGGAAGATGGGAAGAGGGGAGAGGCTGGTTGTCCCGTGGTGCAGTTATTCTTTACTACTAGCAATGCAGGATAAGAAGCCCTTTAAGCCAGAGTCTCAAAACACTTTGGAGTCATTTGAACAAGAGGAACAGGGTAGACTGAATTCACAGATGGAGCAAAGACATGGTGATAAAATTAACTGGTACAAAAGAAATGTAGCCATGAATAAAACCCAAGGAGCAAGTCTCCTTTGGGAACCAAGGGATAGAACTGCCACTAAAGCACTCATCTGACGTAACAATTCAGGAGGATCTGATAATATCATGTCCCGACCAAGTGAACTGAGGAAAATCTCCTTCTGACACAAGTTTTGAAGGGAACAGTCATTCAGGAAAATCCCTTGCCCTGTTCTCCCGCAGAGAGAAATACAGAATCACAGAATAACCAGGTTGGAAGAGACCCACCGGATCATTGAGTCCAACCATTCCTATCAAACACTAAACCATGCCCCTTAGCACCTCATCCACCCGTCCCTTAAACACCTCCAAGGAAGGTGACTCAAACACCTCCCTGGGCAGCCTCTGCCAGTGCCCAGTGACCCTTTCTGTGAAAATTTTTTTCCTGATATCCAGCCTAAATCTCCCCTGGCAGAGCTTGTGGCCATTCCCTCTCATCCTGTCCCCTGTCACTTGGGAGAAGAGGCCAGCTCCCTCCTCTCCACAACCTCCCTTCAGGCAGTTATAGAGAGCAATGAGGTCTCCCCTCAGCCTCCTCTTCTCCAGGCTGAACACCCCCAGCTCTCTCAGTCGCTCCTCATAAGGCCTGTTCTCCAGACCCTTCACCAGCTTTGTTGCTCTTCTCTGGACTCGCTCCAGAGCCTCAACATCCTTCTTGTGGTGAAGGGCCCAGAACTGAACACAGTACTCGAGGTGCGGTCTCACTAGTGCCGAGTACAGAGGGAGAATAACCTCCCTGGACCTGCTGGTCACGCCGTTTCTGATACAAGCCAAGATGTCATTGGCCTTCTTGGCCACCTGGGCACACTGCTGGCTCATGTTCAGTCGCTGTCAATCAACACCCCCAGGTCCTTCTCCCCCTGGCAGCTTTCCAGCCAGGCTTCTCCTAGTCTGTACTTCTGCTTAGGGTTGTTGTGCCCCAAGTGCAGGACCCGGCATTTGGCCGTGTTAACCCTCATGCCGTTGGTCTCAGCCCAGCGGTCCAGCCTGTTCAGATCCCTTTGCAGAGCCTCCCTACCTTCCAGCAGATTGACACTTCCACCCAGCTTAGTGTTGTCTGCAAACAATCACGAACTAGACGTCATTCCCACTACCATCATTCACTTACCAGTTTGGAACATGTCTCCCATTTCTCTTCCCACAGAGAAATACGATCACGAACCAGAGTTCGTTCCCACTACCACCATTCACTCACCTGTTTTGGAACATGTCCCCCTAGGGTGTTCCTATGGAGGGGTGAATAGCGTTGCAACTCCTACCTATACCATACTGCTTCATTTGGCAGTGGGCAACACAAAAAGCCTTTCAGTTCTAGGAATTCCCCATGCGTGATCAGAATGAGAATCAGCAAGGGGTCAAGGAAGGGCTGGTTGTTTGCTTTTTCTCATTGAATATTCAAATCTTTGTGGAACATTCTATTTTCATGCATTTTCTAAAGTGAAAAACAACTCTTTTCTATATAAAATGTTGCTTTTTTTTAGAAAAAAGAATTTCTTCAAAATAATCACCTAGAAATCAGTGAAGAGAGGAGTGTTTTGATTGAAAAGAGAAACTTTCAAGGTATTCTGACATTTCAAAGTGAAATATTTCATAGTTCAGACACATGAATAGTCCATCTTAAACTACTGTCATACCCCATAGTTTGAACTCCTCGGTTCCTCAAAACTGTCCATAAACCAGGCTGTACTGCAGCCTTCTTACAGCCTCGCTTCAATGCAACACAATGAAACATTATAAGAAGGCAGAAGAACAGAGATCATGGCATGGCCTGAGAGGCAAAGCTATAACTCCCCTAAGTCTGCAAGCAGGTACTCTCCACTAAGTTGCTTATGTACAACATTTTCACTTGGATTGGCTCAATTCCAAATGAGGGTTTTTTTGTTTTCCTATGAGGCACTTTTCAGCAAAAAAATGCTTAAGGTTTTCAATAGTCAACATTATCCCATGACAATCTTTAAAGAAAAAGATCTTTTCATCTTAATTTACATTTTCGTGATGAGAGATAAACAGCCACATAGATAAACAGAAAAAATATATATATTCTGATCAGCTCTGTGGTGTCTAAGTCCAAATCTATGCTGAGTTGCAAAAGACACATCAGATGAGTAGTGCTATTTCACCAATGTCCAAGCAGGAAAGCATGATAACCTGAAAACCTGTGTAAGGATTGGTGAAAATCATAGAAAATGGGAATGAGAGCAACTTTGAGAACCATTCACACCAATAAGGACACCAATGTAAATATATTTAATAGATATAGCAGTCTTCAGTCTGCTATCGGAAACCTTTAATGTGTCTCCACAGCTAACCCAGACAATCTCACTTAGTCCTTAACTACCTTTACATCAGTAAGTTTTGCCTAATACCTTAATCAAATTTCACTTTCTAAACTTTAAGCCCATTACTCTTTGTTCCGCCTATTGAGGAGAACAGACTGCCTGTTCTGCTCTGCTTTGCTGTCTGGTATGCACCTGAAGATGACCAAATCACATACCAGTCTGTTCTTCCCCGGACTAAACACCCTCAAGACCCAAACTTTCAGCTCTCTGAACCTCCTTCCTTCTGTTGACCTACATTTTTTCATGAAGTGCTGTGTCCAAAAGTAGACAGCTTAAACAGGGATAAGTAAGGCAGAAGGATGCCTTCATATGTCTCGCCTGTTAGTTTTCAAGTAAATTCTTTCATCAGTCCCTAACACTAGTCAAGATTACGACATTATATCATGTTATATGTTATGTTAATTTTTCATAAGATACATTACAGAGAAATCCCAGAATTTCAGCTGATGTGACCTTAATCAATGAAACTATAACTTCTCTTTCTAACAGAGGAGTACAAGTTGGTTGAAACTTCTTAATATTCCAGACCTGACAGTCTGTTTAAGTTCTGCGACTGGGATATTTTCCTTTGACATAAGAAGAGCAAATTTACAAGCTGTGATACTGTTGAGGAGCCTGGAAACCCTTCAGCACTTTTAAATGTCACAATTTACTCTCTCAGAAGTACACTGGGTTTTTTAAACCATCTAAATATATCCTCTTAATTATTAGCTTCACTATTACATGCCTCAGAATGTAAAGGCTTAAATCCTCATGTCTAATTAAAGCTATGTATGGAGAGAGAGCCAGTGGATGAGGAGGGAGGAGTCTATCTTTGCCACAGCTAGCAAGTCGCTGGTTTATCTATTTTGAACCAAACAAAGTAGCCTTTTAAAGATGAAGGAGACAACAAGTGTGATACGTACCAGTCCCACCACTCAGTGGTGAAACTAATTACAGAAGAAAGCAAAACCAGACAAGAAATACAGCATTACTCTTGCAGCTGAGAGAAATAAGTGATCAAACCAATAACCTAAAGTGCACTTTGCAAATATTTCTTATTTTTCTCTAACTCCGGAAGCCTTTCTTTCCCCCTGTTGTGCTAATTGTCTTACAAGGCCACTGGCCCCCTGCCAGATATTTGCTGTTCTCTGAAAGGCTTCTCTATTCTAAAACATAAATGACAGCCCAGAATGGAAATCATTTAGCAACCAAAGAGCTGATGGATTTCCAGTTTTGATTCACTGTACTTCTGTGCAATTGTAGCTCTAAATATTGTCTGTCTTTTTAGCATTAGGTGTTGTTTTTTTCAACACCACTGATGGTTAGTGGCTGCATCACTGGAAGGGAATATCAAAAGAATTTTAAATAGGATATTCAGACATGGAAAAATTTTTAATCTTTTTTTGTACTTTGAAAATAAACACCACTATCAGATCAAAGTTCCCAAACAAAGGCTTGGCTGAAAAATTAAAATACATGAACCCTGACTAAATAAATTCAGTGTTGGGACTCTTTAATTGTCACCTGCAAAACTCAGTACAGCACAGCATTGCCTTCAAGCCTTATGAGTTCAAGCATATTGTATATCCAATATTTAGCTGAAGTAATTCAAGAAATAACATGCCCCTGTCTCTGGCTGTATGGGCGGAAACCGTCTTGCTGGATTTTCACCTAATCCAAGACAACAGCATAATCAGGATCTCAAACCGTTCTTTCAAATGTGGTAGAACTAAAATTGACACTTTTCTTGCCTCCGCTCTTGAGCTTTCAGCCACACACTGGATTCATCACAGGATCTCTTGCTCATAGTCCATCTCCCTCTGTTCACTAGCACCTCCCTCAAGGGAAGATGTACAAGGCACCTACTTTAAGGTGTCTGGGTTATATGAAGTCACTGGGAGGTGTCCTTTCCAACGAAGTACCATTTGATTCCATGGAGGCTAACGGCTTCAATCTTGACACTGACTGACACGAGGAACTTGGGAACATGACTTTTTGTTGGGAATCTGAGGGGTTTGTGAATGAAACTTTCTTTTTTCCTTATGAAGTGCAGCATGAGCTGGACGTCATCTGGATAGAGATTAAAAAAAAAAAGAATATTGAACATCCTTTACCTCACTGATCTCTAGCACAGTTTCCCCAAACCACTCCTGCACTTCAGAGAATAAGCTGAGTTCTAGTTGCATACACATGCCTATATATGTATTTTTATGCTTCTTTACCTTATTTTTTGAGCCTCTATCCTCTACTGAGTGATAATGAGCTCCTGCTCATTGACTGTATGATGATGAGGACATCTTCACATCTCTCTGCAAACAGGCAATTGTGCAGTATCAGCATTACATGTCATTATGATGCAGCTACAGTACTTCAACCCTTTCCTGTGCTTTGATCAGCAAAGATTAATTACCCTCAACTAAATTATTAGTGGTGATTAAACCTAACAGAAAATAAATGGGACTGCAATGTTACTGGGTTATAATTTCACCAGTGTGGTCATTTGCCAGCAATTTCCTTATGCACAATTTTTTCTTAATCGTTATTCTATAAGAGTTTTTTCTATCATGTATTAATTAGGAGGGGCAGCTAGTACACAATATCATATTGTACATTACATGACACATGCAAATCATGAGCTAAGCCCACGCAGAGCTACATGTACAAGTAAAGCTGACTGGGACAAAAATTAATTGAAGTCAGTGGAGGTTTGCTTGTGGTAGAGTGTGATCTTTGTACACCCCGCTGTAAATGAGCTTTGCATATAATTTGCATATGTCTTGCCATCTTGACCCAAAATTTGATCAACTGGTTTACAGGGTCAATCTCCATTAAAACTACAATTTATAGTGATTTCTGAGGAATTCTGAATAAATATTAAGTGAGGAACTTATTGCAATCACAGTGCAGGATGCTTCTGCTAGGTAGGAGCATTTGATGGCTTTTCCTCGGGGAGTTCCTGTGCCCTACGCTCACAACTCTCCCCCATGCTCACATATGGCATATGGGCAGAGGCTGCAGAGGCAGACTTGTGAATGTGACCAGGGATATATGGCACCCTGGGCTGCCCTTTGAGATTGCTGAGAGCACGGCCAGCCTTACTTAACTCCAAGGGTAGCTCAGGTCTCAGAACACCATGAAAAACAAGTCCTTACCTTTCTCTTCAGCTCTTCTGTAGAAGCAGGTATCCTCAGATGTTTTGTTACCAGAACAGCTCTGTACATCTATTTTTCTAAGATATCTAAGATTTACCCACCATTGTCAGGGACAGAACTTTATCAGTAATTATACTCTTTTTTTTTCTCCAACAGTTCAGCTTTCCAGTAAGCAAAAAAAAAAATATTACTTTTTTTTTGCAACACCCAACCTCACCACCCATATAAGTCTAAGAAAGAAATAAATTGTTAACCCCAGGCTTTACATTCACCAGCCAGTAGCCCCTGGAAAGAGAAGGAATTGCTAGAACAAATCTTCTTTGGACAGTCCACAACCTTGCAGCCTGTGCAAGTCTTGGTTTTGGCTTGAGCCATACGGTCACACATTATTTAGTCCAATCCACATCTTCAGACAGTTTTTCTTATTCACTACAACTGGTTGCTCAAATGTTTTTACTGTCTTATTCTCAAGAAATTCTAGCGGCAGGCTGTGAATATTGGGGTGAGTACCATGATTTTAAACTATTGTAAAATAACTCAAGCGTGGAAGTGCCCACTTCATCTCTGAGAATACCACTTAATGGTCTCCTGCCGACCACACCATTACCTGGGCGGCCTCAGAGCTCCTGCAGTGGGGTTATCTCCAGAGCCAGAAAGAAGCACCAAAAATTTTTTTTTTCCCTCTGAGCAGAAAATGTCTGCTCTAAACCAGAAAACAACTTGCTTTTTATAAGTTAATAAAATCAATAAGAGGCCTTCCAAACAAATACTCTGTGTCCTGCAGTGACCAGTAGTAAACACACAGGGAAGAGAGGGGCTTGCAGCTTTTGATTTTTAACTCTTCATTGGCAGGAAAAGTAATTCTTAATACCTGAACTAATATAAACTATTTATTTACATTCCTGGCTCTGGCTGAATAACATACAGTTAGTGTGAATTATCTGGTTTGTTCAAGTTCCAGAGACACAGAAAGAGCTCCACCCCTATGACTTCGTTAACTCTTTGCCTTTTCAATAGCTGAGATTCCTCAGCTCCTGAAGCAGCTCTCTTTTCAGGACAGACGTCATGCATAACATGCATCCAGTCACCCCATGCCTTGTTGTAAGGTGCTAAACCCCACAGCCCAGCTGAAAAGTTTTGCCATATGACTTTTCAATATTTGAGAAACCAGGCACAGGACTGGCTTTCCTTCAATAAAATCTGCACAATAATCTAATAATTCGACAGTGACACAAAAAAGAACATATTTTGTAAAACTGCAGAGGACCACATGTGCCAAAAGGGAACTCTTCCATTTGATGCTGTCATGTGTAAATCAGCCCCGTCTTTGTTTAAATGCTCAGATAAGCCATTTGCCATTCTGTTGGAGTGTTAGATCTGAGATTATATATAAATATACACATATGCACACAGGCACACACAGACAAGTGTACACTGCAGATCAAAAGGCATCTGGCTGTCAGACATGAAAAGAAAACAAAAGGTGTAATTGTCAGCTGTCTCCCTTGGACACCTGGAGTCACGGCAATACAGTCATCTGAAAGACACCTCCAAGCATCTGCCAAGGCTGTGGCTTTCATGTCAGACATAAACTTCTTCCACACACAGCTCAAAGCCCACAGATTTTGATCTGATTTCTCTCCCCTCTCCTTGAGCCCTGTGGCAAAGAGATCTGGGCAGTGCATCTTCGTATCTCACTTTAGGGGCTGCTTCTTTTTCTGCAGCTCAGAAATTCTTCAAATTAATTTGGCCACCATTTCTCATTTGCTTTATGGGTTAGGTGTGCACATCTGTAGTTCAGAGATCTGATTTTGTACCAGAATCTCTTTTTTCCTTAATAAGTCACCTTTTTTCTTTTATTGCTGAGATAGATAGATAGATAGATAGATAGACAGACAGACAGATAGATGGATGGATGCATGGATGCCAGTCTCTGAGCATCTCTGGCTCTGAGAAGCAATTCTCTTTGTTCACTCCTCTGCAGCAGACACCTGTGCAGACTAGCATATGCACAGCCCAAGGACTGCCCTTCTCCAGAGCAAGTCCCTCTGTAAGCAGCTTCCCTTAAAGCAGCGCTTCTCCTCAAGGAACAGCTGCCATCACTGCATTTTGCTTGGTGTTGGAGAAGGAAGGCAAGCAGCTTTTTAGAGATGCTGCTGGCTTCAATTTAGGAATGTGTCAGCAGGCAGTACTGAAGCTATAATGCAGGTTGTATACTGTCTCTGAGAGTTCAGATGTGCCTCTGCTAGTCTGTCCGGCTCTTCCCATGAACTAGTTCTAGCCTTGGTAGCTCTCTGAATCCACGATCCCTCTAGATTATGCAGCAAATTCCTTTGCTGCTCTGCAGGGCCAGCCAAGACAGAGCTGTATAATACTTTGTCTAGTTTTTCTTCCTCCTGAGTTGGTGGCACCTCCTCATCTGGACTTGGCAGGAATTGTGAACAGCCTGTGGATATGCAGCAGCTCAGTAACAGCGTGTGAGTGCAGCCACACCATTACAGGGCTCACCATGCACAGAGGACGCAGCATTTTGGCCTCATGGTGCACACAATTCCTAATCTCATGCTCTCCAAGGGCTGGTAAACTGGTCATGTCTCCCAATCCAGGAGGTGCTCGCCAGCCAGAACACAATGAAACACACAGATTACTTTCTTGTGTGCGGAGTAGGGTTTAAATCCAGGACATTTTCCTCATCCCGTAAGAAAGACTGAGAAACTTGCATCCTCTAGACATATTGCTGCAATGTCCTTTCACTGTTAAAATAACCTTTGTCTTCTGGCCTCAGGTATTAAATGTGGTGCTAGAGGTTTTGGAAAGCAATGTAAAACAGTTACCCAGAAATGGGCCATATTCGAGCAAGGAAAACCAAATAATGTTATGTATTTTCAGCATCGTTATCCTGAATTCAGAGTTCAGTATCCCAAACTATATTCTTGGTGTATTATGTGCTCAACTTGATTATACTGGCATGGCTACACTCACAGCAAATGTGACCCTGGGTCACAGACAATAGAGCAAAACCCTACCCAGCCCTTAAATGACTGGAAGGAGAAAGGAAGAGCAGGAGCCAAGGGAAATCTCTGAGTGCTATCTCCTACCAGGCAGAGGAAGCAGAATGATTTCAAGCAGATTTGGAAGCCCCAGTTGTTTTATTTTGCAGGGAGATCCCTATCCCTTCTGCAGTGCCAGAACACATGCTGGAACATTTTAACTGCAACTGGCACATGGGTCTCAAAGAAACTGCTAATTCATACTGCATACAAGTAGTTAGAGACCCTCTGTGTCAGGGTTGTAAAAAAAAAAGAAAGACAACCTCATTCCCCGAGGATGTTATTATCCCCCCAATATTATTATTCCTCAAATTCCATAATATTCAACATACTATTATTCGTCCAAAGCCTTGTCAGCATGAAGCTTCTTGTAATCTAATCCCCACCATACTGCAGCCAAAGATAGAGCCACCCTGAGAGGTATTTGGCTCGTCTCTAGAGAGCAAAGGCCCCTAGCAGCTGCAGATTTCATCACATCGAACACTCACAAGGGAAGGAAGACAGATCATTGCTGGAGTGTGGGCATAGACCCCCAGCACTCTGGACTGATTCAAGCCCTAATATATCTGAAGCATCTGAGGTTTTAAATCCTTTCTGCTTCCCCCCAGCACCACACTAAAGGCGCACCACTGCCTGAAACAAAGAGTCACAGTGGTGGAAACACACATGATTCCTCGCATCAAAGCCTAAAGTCCGGGTGTTAAGCAGGCAGGGTTAAGCCTTCTTGCACTCTGTGAATGGGAAAACCCAGGATTTCGCCTATTCGGGTCACTTTCAGCCTTTGATCATGAAGCTGATGCAGATCGTGTAAAAAGGCAGCGATCCTTGCAGGCACTTTTCCCCCTCCCTGACTCCTGCACCAGACCTGCCCTCCCCCGGGAAAGAAGACAGAGGACTTGAGGGCAGATTCGCCTTTCTTGCACATCTAGAGTGATTGCACTGATGTCTGTGGAGTTATTTCAGGTTTGGACTTGTGTAAAAGAGATCAGCTTCTCATTGGAAGAGTCTTGCTTGGGGCAACAATTAGTTTTGCTCTCCTAGTGCTTGCATCAGAAACCCCAGATCGTTCATACCATCTCTTAGCAAAGCCAGGACGACATTGTTTGACACGGTATCTTCAGCAGTTATTCAGCAGTATAAAGTGAGAACAGGATGTGATGGGGAAAATCAAGACTATTTCTGAATTTGCTCCAAGCAAAGGAGAAAAAAAACCCAAAAAACATTACAACTGAAGACAGAGAGACAAGGAAAGAGTTGGGTGTTTATATCCCACCTTAACACATTGTATGTTCTTCAGTGATTCATGGCAAGAATAGAAATTGCTTTAATGCTAAAGTTACAAACCTCATGTTTTAAAAAAATAATAATAATCCTAGTTCATAGATATTGCCTCTTTCTTATTCAAACTCAGCATATATTCATCTGCTAGCATCCTTCTAGAAAAGAAAAACACCACATTTTTCTTCCAGTTTACTCTCTTCAGATTCAGTCCAGTGGAAATTTAGCAGTCCAGATTTACTCAGGCGTTTTTAAGTCAGGCTGTGGTTCCTGCTACCTGATCCCACTCATCTGGCATCTGGCACAGCCCTGCTTTTGTTTCCTATGACTTAAGCATCAGGCTTTACTGATGTGTGGCCATATTTTGTTCAGCCCTGCGGGTCAAGTGAATTTCATGTCTCTATTGGTTCCCAAGGGGCCAAGAAGGCGGTCGGGTATAAGCGCTCACATAACCTCTTCTTCTGCAGCCAACTTTCCAAATGGCTCTTATTACTCTTCATGTTCACTAAGGGGCTTTTATTTAACTTGGCAACTGCTGTCACTTTTCATGTCCATTTCCGCTCTCTCCTTTTGATGTGTAAATTATCCTTGGATATTGGCAAACAGGACAATTTGGGTATTGCTGAGGGCCCCTAGCCTGACTTCCCCCCACCTTCTACAATCATACAGGCCTCATTGACCATCCTTCCCTACCCCCCTTGCTTTTAATTTGTTCAAGTAGCCTGAACATACACAGTCAGTAATTTGACCAAGGAAAAACGGACACTGCAGCTTTCTGTATCCTAAGTCTTTGCCCTGGTTACTTTCTGATTTAATGTATGTACAAATTGGTTGTGGTGCCAGAGAGGTCCTGATTCAGTAAAGCGTTTCAGTACACGTCTGTAAAGAAGAAGCAGAGCTCTGTGCTGAGGAGGGACTAAGACTACTCTGTGGAGCTAGGAGAGGGCTTAAGCACAACAATCTTCAGGACCCACGGGCTTTGCAGCAACAGCACTCCAGGTTCAAACAATCCATCCAGTGTTTGGAAGGAACCAAGTTTAAGATGTGGAGAGCCCACTCTCCCAGATGGTGCCTAATCCAGCTAAATCACATGGGCAGGAGCTGGGCCCTCGCAGAGGGATGAACCCCATGGCTGAGGCAGCCTTCCTCCACACAAGAAAATGTTTCTGCAAGAAGGATAATGGACAAGTCTGGTCTTGAAGCGAGCTCAGATCTATGCTTTCCTGATATTATGCAGTCGTGTTTCATACGCCTTTGATAGGGATGTTTCCCATTTCAGGTGCCATCATGCTGTAGCTCTTGGGACAGAGGCATTGTGTGTTACATCTGAGCCAGAATATCCCATGACATGAGATCTCTGCTGTAAATCTTGACAGCACAGGTCCTGCTAGCACCACCATTTCCAACTCCTCAACCCATATACACTGTACAGCTGCAAAATCTGGATCTCTGTGATGGCACAACATAGCACCTCACAGTGTCCCATTTCCACCCAATGCCTTTCTCTACTGCTGCTCTACTAGAAATTTCAGGAATAAACCAGAGAGAACTGTGCCTGAATCATCTGTACCCTATACAATAGATAAGGTGCAGCCCAGTCCTAACCTTCCTCTACAAACACACTGAAATAAAGTGCAGGGAAACTGGTCAAGGCAATAGGTACTGCAGGCTGATGGGAGCAGATTTTCATGGGGGCTACTCTATACCATGCACAGGTGGAAGAGCTCAGGACTCCACACCCAGGTTTTCCCAGCCAGAAAACTGTTTAGTTTGCCCAATCATAGACACAAAGTAATGTGTACACAGTTTGAAAAATAGGAGAGGCAGGATTGGGGTATGAAATGGGGAATATGTTGATATGACTGTATAAATTCAGTGCTGTAATGTGTCACAAGTGCCGTTATGAACTTCTGGGCAAAATAACCTTTGCACTCTGTGCTCCAATTTGTTATTCTTGAAGTCAGGATAGCAAAAAAGTGTCATAAGAAGAAGAGCATAATAACTGCAAGGCACTCAGTGCCCAAGTTTGGAGATATGCAAATACTAGACCAGCTTCATATATGTTGTTCTGAATGAGAGCTTAAACCAGGGACCTTTAAGGGTTTTTCATTGAGAATAAAATTGCCCTGCTTGGGGTAGTTGGTCAGCAGCTGGAAGGGAGGAGAGGATGCTGAGGGTGATTAGCCATGGGAGAGAGGAACTTACTTCCACTTTACTTCGCTTGACTGGTTTTCTGGGGAGGGGAATGACTGTCAGCTGGTTGTAGTAGTATGTTTTTTCTGTACTTGTGTTTCAATTCAAGGGCATCGAGGGCAGCTGGAAAGTCAGTATTTTTTCCTGTTTAAACAAATAATATGCGTGTGGCAAATCGGCTTTCTCACCATATCCAGACCTCACTGTAATATCAGCTTTGGGAGATGCTTATGGCTTTGGACTTATAAAAGTAAGAGTTTTCTGACTGAATTTCTGAAGACAGACCAACAGGTTCAAAGAAATCACTTGCTGCACAGACTGGCATGGTTAGAAGTAGCTTTGTGCTTTTCAGAGTATGGATAAACTCAGTTGTGGGTTGTTCCGGTTGCTGGGTGATAGCCCCCCACCTCCTTTAACCCAGAGAAATGAGCCACCCTAAAGAGCTTGCTCAGGGACTGCAGTGCATCATCCAAGCCAGAAAAATACCTGTGAATGTGGGAGATGTTAAGGCAGTTCCTTCAAATACAGCATCTTGGAACAGTGAGGGAACAAAATGGAGTGTACTATCATTTTAACAGATTCACACAAAACACACACACTCAAGACCTCTAGTTTTTCTAGGCTAATGTAAGGGCACCAATCTTGTTTTTCCAATATTGTTAACACCTGAAAAGCATGGAGTTCATCTCAGTGACTTTGGAGCAGTAAAACCTTGAAGATATAATATGGCTTAAATACATGGAAATTCCTCCAGGCCTTAATTAATTTAGTATTCTTCCACAGAAAGACTGTTGGCGTTGTAAATTATTCATAAGATATTATAGACTCACTGATCTCAAATTTCATACAAAATTACAGCAAAGCTTTCAAAACATAAAAAAAACCCCTAGCTCTCAAATTAACCCCTTGCATAATGTGTTTCTAAAATTATATCCATAGGGGGTATTTTTTGGTGGTTTTTTTTTTGTATGATTCTATCATTATTGCTAATACATATAATTGCCTTTTATTTAATGAGATACTCTACCACTTTCATATGAAAAACAACAGCCACTACCAGCAAAACCCAGGAGCATATTTTATCAAAAATTGAGACACATTCATTGCTAGTGCTCTAGTTGTTCTAGTTCAGATTTAATAAACTAGGTGACTGGACAGAGTGTGTCAGAGAGAACCTGCTGGTTGATCCGTCTCGTACTCTCCATTTTATTCTACATACAGACTCCTCTTGATCAAAATACGTCACGCCACAAAACAGATAAATAAACAGAGCATAATGACAGCATTATCCAAACCAAAATGACATCCAGTTTGGCATTCTCTTTCAGTAAATCATTGCAAATATTTCTTTTCTGAAGCACTAAAAACAGTAGCAAAACATCATATTATTTCTTTAAATAGTTGTGGAGGATCTGTAAACCTGGAAAGTTAGCTCCAGAACATTCCAAGCACTATATTTATTTGCTGCAATAGAATTATTTAGGTTGGTAGAGACCTTTAAGATCATCCAGTTCAACCTTAAGCCTAACAGTGCCAAGTTCACCACTATCCCATGTCCCTAAGTATGGCATCAGCTGGTTGAAATTTAGAAAATTTCTCAGGTGGAGGATTATGCTGGGTAATGGGGGTTTTTGTTAAGATTTCCTGGCAAAGAAAAAAAAAACAGGTTTTCTGAAAGAGATGGTTCATATGTATGCAGTGAGAGTAAAAACAGTCTGAATTTATATTAATGCAGCCAAACGACTACTTATTGTTGAACGTACTCTGTGATTTTGTTTAGTTAATAAGATATTAGAAATTACTGCATGCAACCAATGCCACAATATTATTCAACAGAAAAATCAAGACGTTCAATACATTAATTCTGGACTAAGATTAGACAGATCATCATTAGACCTCAGTATTCAGTGGTCTAACTACTCATCATCACCCACCAAGTAGCTGGGATACAAAGCTCACCAGCAGAATTGCAAATGCACCTCACCTTCCCTTCTGTGCCTAACCCTAAGCCTGGATCCTTATTGATATTGAACAAAATATCCCTACTGATTTGTCATTAACATCCCCATTTCAGGCCCTCTCATACAACAAGCCAACCTTCCTCACAGCGTCCCCTTCCCCACACACATTGCAACACCCCAGTCTCCCCTGTGTTTTCTAATGCTCACATAAACATCTCTCCTTCCCACACCCCCAGAGTTGCCCATGTCCACTCTGAACTCACATTTCCAGGTCTCCCCACAGTCACAGCCGAGGTGTGACAGCTAACCTAGAACTAGTTCCACACCAGCTTGCTGACTGGTTGGTTGGATGGCTGCTGCCCTACTGGAGGGATAACACACATCCCTGTCATTCCCTTGGAGGCATTTTTAATAAAGACTTTCTCCTTGTCCTAGCTGCTGATTTGCAAAAAACATGTAGGAATGTAATATCTGAGAGGTGGCTATCCTGTGTCAAAGGTGGCTGAAAGCAGCCAATGGATTCAAAAGTTATTAAAAGATTGACTGACAGGCAGGCAGAATAAAAGCATAAATTTCATTCCCTTAGGAAGCCAGAATAAAACAGATAGAGGGTTTTTTTCCCTTTAAGGCAGCAATGCTCAAAACAAGAAAAAAAATTAGATGTGGGGACCCCAGATTCATGAGGTTCAAGGGGGAAACAACAATAGTAGGTGAAGTTAATATTTAGATTTTTTTATTATACCATGCATTAAGTATTTTGTAATAGTATTTTTTAATATATGAAAATATTACATTTAAAACTAGATTTAATTTTTTTACCTGATTATGGTATGGTCAGAAGCTATACACTACAGTAATACACCAAATAGCACGCAGTTAGCCAGAAAGTCATGAGGTACCGCGACACCAAATTGGATAAATTCAATATAACTCAATGTTAAGACTCATAGCCATAGAAAGCTATTAAGTGCATAAATATAAACGTGTATTTTGTTCTTCCATAATTTTACATAGATCTTTTCTGTCTTTAGGAAAGCGAGGATTAGTGATTGAAGATTAGCATACAATCTGGCAGAGATTATATAAAAGTACATATATAAATCTTACATATTAACATCAAAAATTACATAAATGGAATATTTGTGTCATTTTTCTTGCCATAGAGAGTCCTAAGGAAAGAAAATAGTCCTGCCAAACGTCTCCTGTGTGTGGTTCACACTCTGCAAGCAGAGATTCTTGGAGTTTTGTCTGAAACAAGGTCATCAAAACGGGTTTGCTGAGTTGAAAAAAATTGTCTTAAAAAACATCTTGACTAATGTTGACCTAATCCACAAAAGGCTCTTGAGTGAAGCTTGGATTCCTTACAGTTCTGCTGTCTTGGTTAGCAAGGTGTGTTAGTCCCAAAGCAGATGTACTTGGCAGATATCCTCCAAGATTTGAATTAAGGGGCTTTTCACCCCTCAGCTGCTCATGAAATTAGCAATCCTGCCAGCTTTGAACCTAAATCAAATAATAAAAAGTCTTCAGTAAACTGGAAATCCTTCTTTTTCAGCCAACTTTCCTGCACATATTTGTTTTTGTGAACTAGTACTTCATAGAACACCTCTGGCTTCCAGCTTCCCTGCCATATGCAAAACTGTCATTTTCTAGGTGAACTCCTCTTAGTAAAAGGGGCAGAAAATCTCTTTTAAGCCTAGGGCACATGTCAGAGGTCTGATCTTCCACTCTCTGGATAAAAAAAAAAAACAGGCACATAGTCCACATCAGTGTCCAGGCCTTTTTAGGTGGCCCTAGGAAGCCTGCTTGGCTGCTATCTACCTCTTCATACAAGCATGGGTCAAATGTAGGTCCTATGCTATTGTCAGCCTCTTACTGTAAGCCTCAGATACCCTCAGATGGCTGTATGTAATGCTTGAGGAGCTGGATCCCACCTGATAGATCTATGTGATTGCACAGGCAGATACACACTCACTTTGTCTACATGTCAAAACAACTGGACATCATCTAGCTCAAATCCAAAAGCCACAACATTGCATCAGCACAACACCGCGTTCAAACCAAGCAACTCAGACTCACAGCCCACATTTGTTTGCAAATGACCATGTAAACATAACCCTTCCCAGAGAAGAGATCCAACAGAGTCCTGAAATTCTCCAACAGCTCTCTTGAAATCCTGGTTTCCAGACACAATAATCATTTCATCATTCCTCTCCCCACTTGCTGGCTCCATTGAGGCAAATGTGCTCTATTTTACTAGCTCAAAGCATTCCTAAAGCTGGTGCTAAGTGAAGTGACCCTTTACAACATCAGCTCTGAGGGCAATACTCTCCCTCTTTTTGCTAGCCCCTAAATACAGTAAGAAGATCACTATAACACTGGCAGCAGAAAGAATGACTACTTGGTGCCAGCAGGTGGTCTGATCATTCTAGTGACTCCTTGCACGTGAGAAGGTGAAAAATAAGCACAAGGTAATTTCTTCAACCTGACTCTTTCGAGAGAGGTCAAGCAAGGTTCCTGACCCAGGAGCTATTCCCTAGGTTACCAAAGACCACATCCTTGAAAGCTCACAGACTGTTCCAAGAAGTGGAGAAGGAAAGAAGGAGCAGCACTATGCTGCTGCAGTCGTTTCTGTCACTACTGGTGTTGTACACAAGCTTCTAAGTTTTGCTTATCAGAGTACAGTACATCATTGTTCTGTTGGACTGACTCACTGTAGTTTACCATAAGATGCACAGGTGAGACAATTATTTACTTATAAGACCTTGTGATGTTGAAAGCAAGCAACAGCATATTACCAAGTTTCCTTGTTTTCTACACCATGGCATACCACTCCCCTCTTTGTACACAAGCTGCACAGTGCTCCCAGTGTGAGTTATCATCAGCTTGCAAGTTTCACAAAAGCTGCTAAAAGATGCAGGTGGAAAAGTAAATTTTTTCAGGGAGCCAGAGGTAGGAGAGGGAATGACAACAGAGATACGAGCTATTCATTCACCTGGACACATGCATACAAATCTGGGAAACATCTGCATATTGCATGCAACAGGTTGCATCACTTAACAATGTTTGTCTTCTTAACTGCTCATTTCAAGCTCTTCCACAAAAAAAATCAATTACTAATGACATACAGCCCTACTTTTCTTCCTGAACCCATAACTGCTTTCAATTTTAAGTTAAAATTAGCCATTCATGCTATCCAAATGAGCATATTTTGGTGATGATGTATATAAACGATGTTTTAGATTGTTGAGCTTAGCTGGTCTTTGACAGTTTCTTCTTATAAATAACAGTTTCCTCTTTACACTGAGAACTTTCAGAGGAGACAGATGTTTGAAAGACTAGACTGAATTACTTGAATAGCCTATAAAACCAACCTAAAATTTGCAAATATGAAAGATCAGAATTCTTACCAAGTCCACTTGCAAGAAGTATAAATCACATCTACATAAACACCACTCTTTCAGCCTACAATTACATGTCACATTGTCAGCATTTAACACATAATAAATGACAAACAATTTCATAATTTAAAGTGCTGACAGAGATATGCTGCATTGCACAGAGGAAGAATCCATTAAATGAAGTAAAAAATAGTAGTAATAATAATAGTAATAATAATACCACAAATTTTTGTTATAAGTCATCCCTGTAGCAAAGCATGAAGTTGACATTTCATTTGCATTTTTACATCTTTTCTACGTTGTTCTTTGTTGAAGGAAATGAGCTTGTTCCCTCAGTACTTCAAATGACACAACCCGTAGTTGTCAAGCAGATCATCTGTTCTCTCAGCAGGCAAAGCAGAGAGTCTTCTAGTCATAAGCATTTTGGTTTTATTTACATATGAACATATGCAAGTACAAACACATGCATGAAGAGGTAAAACTAAAGAAACATACTTGGTGAGGGAAAGGTGACTTCCATAGTTGTCCCTTGTTTTTGGAGGGAACAAGAGCGATTCAAAGAACAAACTCAGAGCAGCCCCCATACCTTCTATGTTCTCTCCTGTTGTAGTGTAAAGTGTGATTTCAGCCATAATCTTCTCCACTTGAGCCACTGAGTAGGTTTTCACCTGTTAAATCCCTTCAGGGTCCTTAGAATACCCAGTACACAGATTATACTTCAGCAGAATTTCACCTGCAGACAATTTGATTCTCAAAATCCTGTTTCCAACATGACTTAAATCAGTAAATAAAGCAGTCAGTTCCAGTTGTGCTATTATTCCACAAACTTCACTCTTTGATTAGCTATTATCTTTGGAAAATTCATGCACCAGTCCCAAACTAAATGCACTTTGTCTGTTCAAACCACATTCTGCATTCTGTGTTTCTCAAAGAAAATGGCTTCAGATGAGTAAAAATTGCAACAACTGTTTTATTATGCACTCTTATCAGCAGCCCAGCATACTCTTTACAAAAGCCTCCCACAAGAAACAAGATAAATAACACCATCCCACTGCTTTGTTAGGTAGAAGGCAGAAACAAATTACCCAGCTAACACACCAAGTATACAGAATATATTTAAAAAAAAAGGTATGCATTATTAGCTCTAAATTTATACGCCAATTAAGTTGTCCATCTCTTTGGAAAAGACATATTACCTTACTACTTTCAGTCTTGTCAATAGCATTTTGAACATTAAAAGGCAAATGGTACTAAGAAAGTTCTCATTTTTCACACTGTCATTATAGGAGCAAGGTTTTAAAGGTAAGAATAGTCCACAGGCTTCACATGACTAGTGCAAGTCCAGCTGGACACCAGCATCCATCACCTCCTATTTGCAATCATTCATGTTTTCCCAGTTCATGGTCCCTCAGAGTTAGAAAGCAGAGTATCAAATGAATGCACTGAATAGCATGATCAGAGAGGTTACTGGAACCGAATTGAAGGAGGCAGCCCTTTAACAACCACTTCTAATTTACTCCATCCTTCCTATGTGACTTCAGCTGTGAACCTGTACCTCCTCCGTGATGAAGAACCTCTTAATAAAACCCTCTTGTTCTGATGATCTTTATTAATTTTATTTATTTAAACAGAAAAATACTTCTGTTTGTTCCTTTTTCCTGGTACAGCTACCAGGCTATGTGTTTGTTCAAGCAGGAATTGTCCCTTCTACAACAAGAAAGCACAAAGCACTACTGAGTGTTCCCACTAAGAAATAGTACTTCAATGCAAATAAGGCAAACAGTCATCACAGAAATTGCCTGATGCTTCTTTTGACAAAATCCCTTATATGATTAAAATGTGATAATGAAGAAGTTGCCGCAGCAGGAGAGCAACCTTCCAGATCCAATAAGCCGAATGGGATATGGCAAATAAAACAAAATAAGCATCCATGTGGAAAAATAAGTCAAAACCAGACATGTAAAAAACAATCAATGACAAAAGTCCTCCCACGTACCCTGGGACACATCCAGGGTTCCAGAAGATTTTGCTGTTGTATTCTTTATGTCAGAGAATGACACGTTTGGGGATCCCTAGTGCAGTAAAGACTAAAGGCAGATTTCAAGCACACATAAAAAGCCAGCAGTGTGCCCAGGTGGCCAAGAAGGCCAATGGCATCTTGGCCTGTATCCAAAATGGCGTGACCAGCAGGTCCAGGGAGGTTCTTCTCCCTCTGTACTCGGCACTGGTGAGACCGCACCTCGAGTACTGTGTTCAGTTCTGGGCCTCTCACCACAAGATGGATGTTGAGGCTCTGGAGTGAGTCCAGAGAAGAGCAACAAAGCTGGTGAAGGGGCTGGAAAACAAGTCTTAGGAGGAGCAACTGAGAGAACTGGGGTTGTTTAGCCTGGAGAAGAGGAGGCTGAGGGGAGACCTTATTACTCTCTACAACTACCTGAAGGGAGGTTGTAGAGAGGAGGGAGCTGGCCTCTTCTCCCAAGTGACAGGGGACAGGAGGAGAGGGAATGGTCTCAAGCTCTGCCAGAGGAGGTTCAGGCTTGAGATAAGGAAAAAATTCTTCAAGGAAAGGGTTGTTAGGCATTGGAACAGTCTGCCCAGGGAGGTGGTTGACTCCCCTTCCCTGGAGGTGTTTAAGGTGAGGGTGGATGAGGTGCTTAGGGGCATGGTTTAGAGATTGGTGGGAATGGTTGGACTGGATGATGCGATGGGTCTCTTCCAACCTAGTGATTCTATGATTCTATGATTCTATGATAAAAGAAATTAAAAGGTAGTCTATTACCTGAGCTCGGAAGTGCCCCAGTACGCTACCTTGTTTCAGAGCATTCATTTCACAAAATGAAATAAATCACAACTATCTTTTTCAAGTCATTCTATAATTTCTTCTCTTTCAGACATTTTATAGTTGGTAAACTACCTAGAGATTCAGATGGAAATGCAGTACATGATAAGTCCTGCCTCACCAACTTAGTGGCCTACTACAAGGGAGTGACTACATCAGTGGACAAAGGAAGACCCATGGATGCCATCTATCTGGACTTCTTTAAGTCCTTTGATGTGGTCACAGAACGTTCTTCTCTCTAAATTAGAGAGATTTGGATTTGATAGTTGGAATATTTGGTGGATAAGAAATTTGTTGGATGGTCACACCCAGAGGATAGTGGTCCATGGCTGACTGTCCAGTTGGAGAACTCACAGCTCAGAAGGCCAACTGTAGCCTGGGCTGCATCAAAATAAACACAGCCAGCAGGTCGAGGGAGGGGATTCTGTCCCTCTATTCCTCTCTTGTGAGACCTCATCTGCAGTACTGTGTCCAATTCTGGAATCCTCAATATAAGAAGGAGATGGAACTGTTGGAACGGGTCCAGAGAAGAGCTACAAAGATGATCAGAGGGCTGGAGCATCTCCCATACAAGGACAGGCTGAAAGAGTTGGGCTTGTCCAGCCTGGAGAAGAGAAGGTTCCGAGAAGACCTTATAGCGACCTTCTAGTACCTGAAAAGGGCTATAGGAAAGTTGGAGAGAGACTGTTTATAAAGGCTTGTAGTGATAGGATGAGGGGAAATTGGTATAAACTGGAGAGTGGCAGAGACTAGGAAGAAATTCTTCACAGTGATGGTGGGGAGACATTGGCACAGGTTGCCCTGGGGAAGTTGTGGCTGCCCCATCCCTGGAAGTCTTCAAGGTGAAGTTGGATGGGGCCTTGGGCAGCCTGATCTAGTGGGATGTTCCTGCCCATGGCAGGGGGCTTGGAACTAGATAATCTTTAAGCTCCCTTCCAACCCAAACTATACTATTGAGCACTCAGCACAGGAAAGACATGAACCTATTGGAGCGGGTCCAGAGAAGGAACCATGAAAATGGTCAAAGTCCTGGAACACATCCCCTGCAAAGAGAGGCTGAGAGAGCTGGAGTTGTTCAGCTTGGAGAAGAGAAGACTCCAAAGAGACTTTACTGCAGCCTATCAATTCTTAGCCGGGGCTTGTAAGAAAGGCGGAGAAAAACTTTTGGCAGGGCCTGTAGCAAGAAGAAAAGAGGTAATGGTTTTAAACTAAAAGAGGAAAGGTTTAGATTAGACATTAGGAAAAATATTTTATGCTTAGGGTGGTGAAACATTGGCACTAGAGAGGTGTTAAATGCCCCATCCCTGGCAACATTCAAGGTCAAGTTGGATAGGGCTCTGAGCAACCTGAGTTGAAGATGTCCCTGCTTACTGAAGGGGGGGTTGAAGATGTCCCTGCTTACTGAAGGGGGGGTTGAACTAGATGACTTTCATGGTCCCTCCCAACCCAAGCCATTCTATAATTCTAGAATAATTAAAGATCATATCAGCATGTAGATTCCCAGAAGTCAAAGTCTGAACAGGCCACTCTTTCTGTCACTGAACACACAAGTTGTGGTATGAAGTCCAGGATTTTCACCTCCTGATAGACTGAAGAGACCAACAAATCCTTGGGACAGTATGTCAGAATTCTAGTCCAAAATAACAGAACCCCTATAGTCTATTTATAGACATATCAGTCAAATTCCCACTGCATGTGCACTCAGTGTCTGGGCATCTATTTGCAGAATCTGGGTTTGCCTGCATAGCGAGATTTAGCATTTCAAGACTACTTAAATAATTACAAAAATTTAAGGTGTCTTCCCAGAAAGGAAAAAAAAAGTAAGAAAAATTAACTCCCTACCTCCAAGCACCCGAGTGTTTCACATACTTCTGGATTTCTCTAGAGAGACATATTAGAAGTAGGGCACAAGGCTGCAGCTCCCATTTGGTGTAAGATTGTACTATATATTTGCACTGCAAATGGACAATTGTATCAGAAAACGAAGCAGAAACACATATCAGCATACTTGATAAGCTACAGTTTCATACTGGGCTGATACACAGGTTCACCTAGTTTACATGGCAGAAAAAGAAATAGAGTAGTACAGAAGGTGCACCTTGTAAAATGGATCCTCCTCCTCATTTACAGATTAGCAGATGTTCTCCACTTATCCACTATGTTCATGCTTTGCATAAGTAACCTATTTCATTAAAGGCAAGAGCGTTTTTCTTATGAGAAATAGGTGCTGTATGTTATGAAGATTTCCTCAGAAAATCCTATTTTTAAATCCTGCTCAGGTGCATTTCCTAAACTAAAACCAGTAATATTACTGATTGAAACAAAATGACAAGGTGGAAAGAGAAGAGAAAAATACTAACTGAGAACCAAGGACATCACAAAATGAATAATGTTTAATCCGTCTTAATGCTACCAGAAAAATTAAGTTTAAGCTGCACACTTAATTAGCCTGCTAATGCTGTTTGATGGGCCTCCTCATAATGCCAAGACCACTGGGAGCTCCTGTGCGTCCCCAAGAAATTTGAGATTTTTCATTATGTCTCCATCTATAGCAGAGACACGATTTAATCATCCTTTCTCTTGGGCTTCAAGCCTATCAGTGTTTACACATAATTCATGTCCCATTTGCTTATGCATTTACAAGAAGATGGCGCATGCTGTTCACAAAGAGTTTTCATATTGCTACAGCTGTGCATGTGAAAATCTCACCTAGTGCCGGGGCTAGTCAAGAACTTTTAGGCTCCTAACGGCTGAATGTGTTTGTCAGTTGTAGCAGTGCCTACTAACAGAGCTGTGTTTTGCTGTATTCTTAAAAATAACGAACAGCATCCTAGCAAGATGCACAAAACACAGATGATTATCAGCCTTTACACTAATTATAGGAGAAAAATATTCCCCTTATAGCACTGGATTATGAACACTAAAGAGTAGGTAGATGTAAAGACATCAAAGTTATTCTGTTTCATTGATTACCTTAGAGAATTTGTTTGTTAGAGATTGTATAAGGTCAAGAAGTCCAAAGGCTCCTTAAGACTCTGTTTGGTTAATGGATTTTGAACAGCATCACAGCACTTTAACCTTTCATCCTAGAGCTGGAGACCCGAAGCAGCTCTCCAGCACTAATTACTGACTGTCAGATTTACTCCTAGCAACAGGATCCACTAACCACCAGGTCAAATGCAATCCTTCTGATTTAAAAAAAAAAAAAAAAAAGAAACTTAAATGAACACAGAATACAAGTCTGATCCTCTTGGGCACATTGGACATTAGTATCAAGGACATTAATTAGTCCTATAAGGAAACATGCAGAGAGATACTCAGCCAGACCTGGCTGCAGTTCCCTCGCTTTCAAATGAAGAACAGCAACAGAGAGTAACAGGTTCCATCCACATGGTACTGCTTAGTCCATGCTCTGATTTTAGTCTGATCTCCCAGAAAACATTTTAATCCTGTATAACAAAACCTGACAGCCTATGCATTTCAAGCTGAATCAAGGAAGGCATTTGAAGATTACATACACAGTGAGCCAAGTTGGCCTGATTACTCCCTTCCAGCTTTTTTGACTGGGAATGGTGACTTTTGAATTTGAGTTTGATGGCTTTCTCTTTTTTCCCAGTAGAAGGATGCCTAATAATTGAGGAGGGATACCTGATAAAAAGTGCTTTTTCTTACATTATGCAAAGATATACTTACACATGCATGCACTAAATTTATACGTAAAAAATGAATACGTCTGTGACCAGGGTCATCAATATGAACAAGATATTTTTATTAGCTGCCCTGTACACTATGATTATATCAATATGTGATCTGCAACTACTACTTGCGGCTTCTACAGCACCTTTTGCTCTTTGATACATCACATAAATACTCATTGCATCCAACAGCGGGAAATACTTCAGTACACGTGTTCCTGACTTATAAGTTTAATTAGAAACTTTTATGCATCATACTGAAATACCTTGAGAACAGTTTGAGCATAAACAACAAATTTAGAATTCCATACACATCTTCCATGTATCTTCATGCTGTTGTCCATGATTTCTTGTGCAACTCTCAGAGAATATTGCAAGGCACACAATAGAAAAAGTGGCATTGCATCCAATTCATTTGAATATTTCAGCACATGCAAAGGCTATACAAAAGAGGGACTTCTCTGAAGGCAACAGGAAGCCTTTCACAGACGGCACTGCCTTGAATCCTGCAAATGTAAAGCATTAAGTTACAAATAATCCATTGATTTTAATGATGCCAAACGACAAGCACAGGTCTTGGTCCTGAGTGTTCAGCACCCAAAATAACAGCAGATAACACTTTTGGAACAATGCAAAACTGGGATGGCAAGATTATCTTTACACTATCGCTGAAAAAATAAAGGCGCAAAGTTTGAGTGACCTCCATCAGTAATGGTAAAGGCAGGGATACAACTGATGTTCTTGTGGCTGTTCATCCACACTCTTAACCATTACAGCACTATAGAGACCATGGAAATAGTAGGGCTCAACCAAGTTTGAACAAGATAATTCCATGTTTAGACACAGTAATGAGTCAGAAATGACAGTGGCCAGAAATTAAAAAGAAAGTATATCTCAGAAATCATTTTGCTGATGGATGATCATCTGAGCTGGACGGTGAGTGTTTGCAGAAGAAAGATCAAGTTGGTCATAGGAATAAGCATAGTGCTCCAGAACTCCTTCAACTACAGCAGCAGGATTTCCATTTGCTTTGTTTCATCCATTTATTTCAGCTATCTCAGTAAAGACTGTGCCAGTGAGAAGGGTTACCCTCTCCTTTAACAAGGTCCCTTTAAACATTCTTGAAGGACTGGACATTTCAGAGTGCAGTCAAAGAAGGGGAGGATAGCAAAATATAGAACTACTTGATAATCTTCCTACACTCTTGTAATCCCCCTGCCCCCTTTTTTAATGGACAGAAACTTCATATTAAAAAAAAAAAAAAAAAACAGCACAAAGATTTCCTGACAGCTCTGGCTCTCCCTCCTGTCACGCACTGACATGGCAGCTCTTCCCAGAGTCTCTATGCCAGTGCTGTAGCAGAAGAGAATCCCTTTTCCTGTGAAAAAGAACAAAGGGCACCAACTCTGGCAGTGTGTCAGCAGCAAAGAGTGCTGGGGAAGAGAAAATTCCAGATTTGAACTCTCCTCAAAGAGCCAGGACTCTGAGTCCAGCATAATCCATGGTTTTACCAGATAACTTTGATAAGGTGGCTAATTATTGGCTGAGTAACTCCTTGCTATCCCTAAAATCAATCACCTCTCCTTCTGTATTGATTAAAACATTCCGTTGCTATTTTCTCATGATCCTTGTTCTCAGTAGCCCTGTTAGAAGCTCTTTCTGCGAGCAGACAATTCTACTTTAGCTTTTCCAAGTGCAACTCGTATGCAGAGGATCAGGCAGTAGGAAGTATTTCTTTTAGGTTTCTTTCAGTTTTCATTCTCCTCACCGCATCCTCCACTCATTGAAATTATTGACTGACACACCAAAGGGAAACTACCTTAAGTTTACACATTTAGCAAGTAATCTGAAAGCTATAATGTAGCCTTTTCTCATATAAAATGTGCACCCTGTTATGTCACATCCTTTATTAGTAAATTGATTAATTAATTATTAAGCCAATAATCCCTGTTTCATAGTAGTAACTGGAGAGTACCCATGAAAACAAAAGCACAAAGCAATTTTTTATTTCTCTAAAGTACTTCCCTAACACACCCTCTGGGGTCATGTGTTTTTTTATTCTATTTAAAAGTTTTCTCCAATCCACGGAAATGAGATTTATAGTGTTTGGACTTCTAGCCCTGTATTTAAATTATAATGGACAGTTGCACATTTCCTACCTTCATTAACAGTAGAGGGGATGCAGCTTTCAAGATCAAATGCCATCCTTAACGCACAGCCCAGGTACATGTGCAACAGTAGAACAATATGCTGCCGTAGCACACTTCAGGACTCACTCATGAGGAGGTAGTGTACCACATCCAAGAACGTGGATTAGAAACACAAAGCGGTTCTGCCCTCACATCTTTTCAACCTCACCTTTGTCTTGCAAAGCTTCCAATAAGACTCTATTAGAGAGCTGGTTAAACAACTTCTTCCAGAAGTTTTTTTAGGTGAAAAACATTTTGACCTGAATGACTTCATGAAGAACTTCTTCATGAACACAGAAATTTAAGAACTTTCAATGAAAAGCTAAAAGTGTAGAGACTGGACATGTTTTCTGTACCAGTTCTCAGAAAAATATCTCCTCTTCTCTCAAAAATACAGACAACTTTAACTCCTTATGAGCTACATTTTGGCAGGACAAGAAAAAAAGACCTTTCCAAAGATGAGGTCCAGGAATATGTAAAAAGGCAGTACTACTTGTGACACAAAATACCAACTCTTGCATGAGTTACCAAATGATAAACAACATTTTTGGGAAAATCCTACTCCTGCACACCCCTATCAGTTCTCAAAGCACTGGAACAAGGAAGGTGGGAGGGAGAGGCATAAGGAATAGAAATAACTTGCTCAAGTCTAATCAAGGGAAAACACTGCCAGAACCAGGAATAAGCTCTCCCCCAGTCCTTACCATTTGATCCCCACAGACAAATAGACCTTCTGTAAGTCAGGTTCTACTATGGTTCTGATGTTAGGGAAGATTTTGCAAGGAAAGAAAGTAAAAAAACAAGTTTGAAGTATAACACTGCCACTGCAGTTCATCCTTAAATCACTCTTAAATTACTCTTAGTCATCACAAACCCATAGAACTGTCCCTTCAAAGCAGTAGATATCACAGAGCTGAAGCTGAGGGGAATATTGATGTGAACAAAAGGCAAAAAAAAAGCATGCATATGTCTGGATTTCCTTAATTTTGTGGTTTTATGTCAAATGTTGAATCATACTCTAATGCTGTTGCATATTTAATTTCCCTTGTTCTTTTCAAACATTAGCAAATGTGACTGCTTGCCCTGCCAAGACTCTGCAAATTAAAACAATGTACACAAAATGTCATATTGAACTTTTACTAAAGCATAGCCCTGCTTAGATGAGACACGCCAGCAAGCACATTACTCTCACGGTGCAGTCCCTTCTCGTGGTACATTATGCATTATTCTGACATGACAGTCTAACACATAAAGTCCATTGAAATCACAGTACAGTCCAAACTTCCTATTCATTGCAATGGGAGTTTGTCTAGTAAAAATAATTAGACCTGCAGGGAACTGTTCCAATGTCTTGCCAACACCAGTGAACAAAATCCTCAAAGCTTACCAGTTTTAGCTCAGAAGTTCACTGATGTTCTCCCAGTAGGATTGCTCTTCATCATGAAAACTGAATGTACCACTGATATTTTGCGAGACGAAGACCAAGGCCTAGCAAAAGGCATTTAAATCTGTGCCAGCAATGAGGAACTTCAGACTTCTGAGGAGCTAAGAGATGTCAGAGCAGCTGGAAATATTCAGTGTGATCCTCCAGCTGAATACAACTGTGCTGGCAGGCAGGAAGAAAAGCCAGGAAGAGAGCAGGGCTTGCTCTTACACACCATCCCATTGACTACCCTCTTAAGGGATTCCCCCGCCAAAAAAAATAGGAAAGGAGACAGGAGGGAGAGATCAAGAACACCACATGAGAGAAACCAGCCCGAAGTAAAGTCTCTGCATTAGCCGTTGTCCAACGCAAATTAAATACAGCAGTTTTGCTACAGCAGGACATATGGCTGGTGTCCTTCACGAATCTTTTTAACGATGGAACTGGATTATTCAGCTACCTTCTGCACAGAGAAATATGAAGAACAGACATACATGAAGAAAATGGTAATACTTGGGTAAACACACTAATTCAAGAATGTGATATAGCCACTAAAGGTAGGAAAGAGTTCTGGGTTTGTACCTGTGTAAGTACAGCTGACTTCAAACTAAGAGACAAAGATCAGTTATAATGAAGAGCCAGTTATACAAGAGGAGACCAAAGGGGCTCAGCTTGTTTCGACTAGCAAAATAACAGGTGAAAGAGGGAAGACTGCTCTCTACAAACTTATCCTAAGCATAAGCACAAGAAGACAAAAGAATATTGGGGTTAATGGCCAATATTAGCACAAGGACAAATGCATAGGAATTTGCCATGATTACATTTAGGCTGGAAATTAAAAGAAGGTTCCTAACCACTCCAGCAGTTAGAGTAGAAACAGCTCTCGAAGGGGAGCAGTATAGCAAAATAAATCCAACTGCTTTTAAGACAGAACTCAACATCTTCATGGAGAGCATAGAGAGTGGTGTCTAGGATGTGAGACCACAGCAGCCTTGTGGATGATAATATTTCTCAAGGCAGAGAACATTGCTTTATGGCTATTCATGGTCATAACAGTAGGTACTTTACACCTGACCCATCTACAGGCCCTGAGCTTATGCTTTTATTCTGCAGAAGAGAACCCCAAGCAGGATCCTTGATCTATAAAGGTATTTATGGTACCACAATCTGCAGCAAGAAGGATGCACCCTGAATCCTTTTGCGAGGTTGGCACTTGTACAAGAAAGGGGGATTTCACTCACAGTTCTTATCCATGCATTTCACTTAACAGAGTAGCATTAAAAATTGAGTTATTATCATCCACCAAGGCCTTTGAGCTTCTCACTGGAGCATGCAAAACTGCCAAAGGCCAGAGACAGATCAGGCTGACTTTCCATATGGTACAGCACACTGCCTATCTGGCAGGTCCCAATTTCTAGATAGGTATCTTCATAATTGTATAGTACCTTGTTGAATACTAAGGGAAAATCTTGTCTCCCTGAGGTTGATGGTAGCTTTACCACTTGCTACAGCAACATTGGGATTGAACTTGGCTGTCTCACACTGGGTTGTACAGCCCAGAAACAGAGAAGTGACAGGTGGTAATTTGATTAACCACACTGGTATGAGCCAAACAGAAGCCAGCATAACCAGAACAGAACCAACAGGAGGGAGCAGCTGGTGGCTACTGATCTTGCTTGAACAGTACCCTGTTAAGTCAAAGACTGCTCTGGGACCAGCACAGATGATAAGTTATCCTCAGGCAAACATATCCAGAATTAGGCAATGAGCTATGAATCCCTGGCTATCCAGCAATGCAAGAGACTTGTGTGCAGGAATTAGTGGAAGCTCATCACACAAGTGGTTAGAATACAAAATCAGGTGACTAACCGACCCATCTGCTTGATGAAACAAAACATTTTCCCACAAGCTTTTAAAAAAGTATCTTTTCTTTTTAAATGGCTTTAAAATTATATAGATAACATATTTCCTAATTGAAAGCTATTTAAATGTCTCTTCTCTAGTGATATGTAGAACAATTATTAAAGCAAATGCATCTGTAGATTTTGTTTTCTTATTATTGGTGCTTGAATGGATTTGGTTTGTTTCCTTGGAATTTAAAATGTTTTTCAGTGTATTATGGGAGACCACAGATTGTAGGTTAACCTGCCCTGTTTAAAATAAATTGAAAGTCTGAATCTCAATCTCTAATTAGTTAAGTGAGACAGATGGGTCAATCCAGCCATTCTTGCCAAGACTGTGGAGGGGTGTCATTAACTGTGTGAAGCTGGGAGGAGGAAAACACAAAGTATGGAGTGTATCTCAACCAACATCACAGAGGGGGAAACTTCTCCATCTGAGTCTCTGAAGATCAGAAGGACCCATCTAGTCAGGGCCACTATTAGTCTTTCTACCTAGAGGGATGAAAGGTCAAAAAACACCATCAAGGCTTCAACAGAGAGCTCTGGCAATCCAGAAGCCTAACCTCCAGTTATCAGGCAACCTTAGAGTGATTTGTCACACACTTACTCTTGACAGTCAAGCCATATTCAAAGGTAACTACCTCTCACCTACATATAAGGTGCAATTAATAAAGCCAAGATTGCCCAGCTTAGACAAGAAAAGACTCAGGAAAATCTTATCAATGTGTATAGATATCTGACAGGGAGGAATAAAGATGACAGACCCAGGTAAATCTCAATGGTGCCCACTAAGGGGGCAACAGACTAATAAGGAAAAATGAAATACAAGAAACTCTACCAAAAAAAAAGAAAAAAAGAAAAAAAACTAATTGTCCAAGTAGTCAAATGCTGGAACTGATTGCCCAGAGAAACTGTGAAGTCCCCATTCTTGAAGATACCTGACTGGACACAGCACTGAGAAAATTGCTCTAGTTGACCCTGCTTTGAGTGAGGACCTTGAACCAGACAACCTCCAGAAGTCCCTTCCAGCCTCAACGATCCTATGAATCTCTTTCAGAAACCACTGCTCTTCAGCCATACAGTACAGTTCCTGAGGGTTAATTTTGACTCATTTGACTATTTCATCTGTCCATTTTCCCTTTGTCACAAAAGACAATTTTGACACAACTGATGGTGATAGACTATAAAACCTACATGACAAAAGCAGGAGGCAGGAACAAGCAGCCAACAATGAGACTGGGAATAAAGAGGGGAAAGTTTCTACTTGACTTCAGCATAGAAACAACCGAATAATTATGCCTCACATTATGGGGCCATTTCTGAGACTCTTATTAGGTAATTAACAGCCTCCAAGATCAGGCAGAAACCTGAGAAAAATCTAGTCCTTCAGTTCTCTCTACTTCAGTTGTTTCCCTGTAGAATGGGTACCATTGCATTGCTTGCCACAACAGCTTCTAAGGACAAGCCTACCTTTTGCAACATACACTAACCAGAGTAGATGTTACATCAAGGAATTGCTAAATGTAAATAGCCTTTTTTCCTCTTTCCTTCTTCCTGAGCAAAAGAACTGACTGTAGGCTGGCTACACTGGCTGATGACTCAGGAGAAGTTCATTCATGACTGCAGAAAGAACTTGCCAATGTTTCCTATTATAAGAAGCCCACGAGACCTGAATAATTAATAACCAACCAGTGAAAAACTGGCCGTAATTACCAAAGCAATCCTGAAAAAAAAAATATTAATTGCTTGGCCTATGTTCCTCCCTCAATGGAATGACTATATTGACAAATAGCAAGAGAAATCTGGTGGCCACAAGATACACTTGTTACAAATCGATCAATGGCAATTATGAAGTTTTCTTGCATTTCTGAAACTGCTTCAGGCTTCAGTCTACCTTTAGACAATACAATACATTCTTATCAAGGTGGGGGTTCTCCCTTTTTTGCTTCAGATAAAGATGATTTGTTATTTTCAGGGAAGAAAATAAATATGATGAAAAATTTTAAATGGTTTTAACAAAGTAAGTCATTATCAAGCATTGGCAAAAGTATTCAGTTAAATTGCACTTGTGTTTGAAATTAATTTTCTGAAGCAAATTCTGAAAGGGGTAGAAGCCAACAATCAATAATCTCTTAATGAGGTGCAAGAAAAACATGTGTAGACATGACAGGTTTTGACGGCTAATGAGCTTCAGAGGAAGAACATTGTTCAGAGGAAAACTCTGAAAAGAATAGAAAATTGATTAATTCCCAGGCCAAGATACCTCAACAATACATTTGGAAATTCAGCAGCCCTCAGACCTCATATCATTTACACCTCTGATGTGATGCATTAGCTTTAGGAAACATTATAGCTGAGGGATGTGGGTTTCCCCTCTCCTTCTCTCTTTCCCTTGTTGCTAACTCATGATCAATCTCCTTGCTGTGATTTGTTGCCTCAGAAAAAAAATTACCTGGTAAAACTTTCCCATAATGTTTACTGGAATGAATAACTGAATGCAAAAGACAGACCACGGGGGGCCCTGTTTCTCTTTTTTGTTAACAGCTGCTTTTCTGGATGTAAGACATAACTAGGCTAACAGACATTTTGGTCTTCTGTCTTTTACTCCCACAAGTGTCAGCAATACAACAGAAAAGAGTACTCATTCACCAAAAAAAGTTTAAAAAAATCAAAAGATCATGACCTATTTTCCTTCACTTAAACACCTTATTTTAAGATGCAGAACTAACCTCTGTTCTATTTCTTGTCCACCTTGAAGACATAGAGCTCACATAGGTGGGAACACAGGATACCAGACTGGGAAACTTGATGCCTCTTTTGTTTGTGTCTTTACTGCAAAGAGTGGTCTTGAGGAATTCCTGGTTCCTGAGGCCCATAAGAAAATCTGGAGCAAGGAAGACTTACCCACTGGAGAGGATGATCAATCTAGGGAACACTTAAATACACTGGATAAAAAAGTTTGTGGCACCTAATGAGATGCATCTATGAACGCTGAAGGAGGTAGCCTGTGTCAGTATGAGGCTACTCTTGGTAATCATAGGGAGAAGGGAACTTCCTGTGGACTAGGTGAAAGCAAATGTTGCTCCTGTCTTCAAGAAGTACACAGAAGAAGGTCTGGGTAACTACATGCCCTTCTGCTTCACCCTGATCCCTGAGGAGGCAATGGAGAAAATCCTCTTGGAAAATTACCAAGTGTATTAAGGACAAGAAGGTCCTTGGGAGTAGTCTACGTGATTTAAGAAGGGTAACTCACATCTGACCAACCTGATATCCTTTTACAAGCTTCATGGATGAGAGAAGAGCAGAGGATGTTGTTTATTTTGACTTTGCTAAGGCTTTTGACACTGTTTCCTATAACACCACCATAAACAAACTGATGAAGCAGAGGCTGAATAGACTGTGAGGTGAACTGAAAAGTGCCTGTGCTGCTGGTCTGCAAGTGTTATGATCTCCTTCCCTCTACTACTACTACTGCAAATGGCTTTCACTTTCAGATACAACAGGTCTTACACACTGTGTGTTTGCCTCCGTTCAAACAAAGACATCAATACAGCCAACATGCATTTTCCATGCACTGGTGCTACTTAATTTTATGCTCAACATTTTACATATTGATGGAGTTTACTCAAAGTTTTGCTTAAGTTTTTGAAGTAGCTGGAGGCACAATAAAAGCATTACCTCTGCTTTTGTTGTGCAATAGAGATCTCTCAGAACAAAACCAGGGAAGACTGATGGGCAGTGGATGACTCAGGAATGACTTTGGAAAGTAGAGGAGTGTCACACACTAAACATCAGTTGGAATCCAGAAGTGGTCCATCAGTAGAGTAGCCTGGCTACAACACCTATTACTCTACTAAATTAGTGGTTAACAACCAACATGTTTCTGTCCAGTCATGAGAGAGGAAATAAACTCTATAAACCAGCCAATCTTTCTGTCCAGTTTTGTTTTCCGAACCTGAGATGCAACTGCATCTACTAGAATTAGAGTAGGCAAGGAAATGGCCCATTTGTTTTCCAGTGTGTATAACAAAATGCATTTCTGCACAGAAAGTAGAAGTATCTTTCTACAACTGATAAACATAAGTCATCAAGGATCAAACCACCTTGACACTCCACTAATTATATGGGCAAAGTAAGGAGATAAGAATATAGATGAAAGAAAGGAATGACCAGAAGGTAATTCACAAGTCCCAGGAGTCAGCTGTAATTATCTGCAAAGTCTTTTTCTGAATATTTACAGTCTTGGGAGATGATAAGGGATCCCACTATTTTAGATTATGACATCGTCTTACTTCCAACTCCTTTTCTCTTAATTTGTCAATGCCTCAAGGTCATTAAGAAAGGAACAGATTGCTGTTTCTGCAAATTTGTGCTCTCATACATAAGGCTAATACTAGAAGATAAATATCTCCTTATCAACACCATAAGACATAAGAAACAGCTTGAGGAGAGGAATCATCTTGTTTTCATGGCCACTTAAACGCTGACCACTCCTCTATAGTTGCTATACAACAGGTTGTAAAAGGGTTAAACTGATATGAAACCCTCATTTGATCCCAGAGACAAACTGCAGTAACCAGCACATGTAGAAGTTGGTCCAAGTGTAAAATGGCACTTCAGGAACACAGGGGAAAGAACAAGGCAGAATTAAGGATCACATCTCCGCTGACAAATGTGACATGTTAATTACTTCTCCCTGTCCTCATTCTTACTTCATTTCACACAGAATCACTAGGTTGGAAAAGACCCACAGGATCATCGAGTCCAATCATTCCGATCAATTACCAAGCCATGCCCCTAAGCACCTCATCCACCCTCACCTTAAACACCTCCAGGGAAGGGGAGTCAACCACCTCCCTGGGCAGCCTCTGCCAGTGCACAATGACCCTTTCCGTGAAATATTTTTTCCTAATGTCCAGCCTCAACCTCCCCTGGCAGAGCTTGAGGCCATTCCCTCTCGTCATGTCCCCTGTCACCTGGGAGAAGAGGCCAGCTCCCTCCTCTCCACAACATCCTTTCAGGTAGTTGTAGAGAGCAATGAGGTCTCCCCTCAGCCTCCTCTTCTCCAGGCTAAACAACCCCAGCTCTCTCAGCTGTTCCTCATAAGGCCTGTTCTCCAGCCCCTTCACCAGCTTTGTTGCTCTTCTCTGGACTCGCTCCAGAGCCTCAACATCCTTCTTGTGGTGAGAGGCCCAGAACTGAACACAGGATTTGAGGTGTGGTCTCACCAGTGCCGAGTACAGAGGGAGAATAACCTCCCTGGACCTGCTGGTCATACCGTTTCTGATACAAGCCACGATGCCATTGGCCTTCTTGGCCACCTGGGCACACTGCTGGCTCATGTTCAGTCACTGTCAACCAACACCCCCAGGTCCTTCTCCTCCTGGCAGCTTTCTAGACAGACTTCTCCTAGTCTGTAGCTCTGCTTAGGGTTGTTGTGCCCCAAGTGCAGGACCCGGCATTTGGCCGTGTTAAACATCATGTCATTGGTCTCAGCCCAGCAATATTTGCTGCCTAACAAACAGTCATCACTTCAGGGTAGGCATTCTCATCCACTGCCAACATGATTAGGAGCTTGTTCTTGTTTAAAAGCTCTACCTGTCATTTTTATTTTTTAAAAAATAGTTTAGGTTAAAAACTCCCAAACTACAGCAACATAACCCTTGGGCATCTCAAGTCCCAAGGTGCCTATGTTTTCCCTAATAAAGTTAGCTTAGCTTTAAGGACATAATGTTAGCACTTGGGTGCTTTATTAGTACTGTCCAAATCTAAGTTGTTGAGCAGATTGACACCATCTTATTTGCCCTGCTGCAATTCACACACACCAGATGTTTCCCAGCCTAACTTGCACCTGTAGAGCCCCATACCACTGCAGGTGTGTTTCTCAGCCACAGACATAGATTGATGACAGCACATAACACATCAGAAAAGGACGTGAAAACTTATTGAACAAAACCAGTATATGAGCAGGGACATAAGCAAAACAGTTAGGGAACCATGTAAAAAACAATTTGTGACTTTTATTGTATGTATATATAACTGTATGAAAGACTTCTTCAAAGAAGAAAACATTTGAGAAGTAAAGCAAAGAACAGGCCTGCACCAGGTTCTTGCCAAAACATGGAAGGTCTACAATCTCCCGTTTCAACTTCTAGACTAATGATGAGTGTGTTTGGCAGGAACTTGGGAAGACAGGATTCAAATTCCCCTTCTTTTCTAGAGGCTGGGCTTCTTCTAGAGTTTCTTATCAAAGCGCAGTTACAGAAATACAGCAACACAATTTGCAGGTCTTATCTCCTTTATCTATCCGTGCAGACATGCAGAACAGCCATCTGTCCATGGATCAGGTCAAATGGGAAGCGCGGAAACCTCCCATACCCTTGTTTAGTCCCTCAAGTAGGACCATGACAGAAGAGAGGGGAAAAACTGGAATTTAGCCAAAGCCAGGAGCTCCTGCCTTGCATAAGGATACTGCTAAGCCATTTTCCAAGGAATCTACAAAAGAGGTTATAGTCTTGTAAGTGTCCCAACCAGAAATCTCAGAAGTACCTATGACAATGTCAAAGTGATTATTCCCATGCAAAACAGAACAGCTCTAAGAGAATGAGTCAGGTACTCCCTGTCTCAGAAGAATCTCCAAACCAGTAAGAAATGATGATTTCCCATCCCCCAGGTAAGGGGATTATTTGAATCATATCTCAAACACAGGATCTAAGACTGTTACCAAACAGGGACTAGAGGGAGGAAAAGAAAAGAGGGGAATAGCAGATCTGAAGACACCTTTGTGGTCTAGAAGCTAACCCTACCCAGACTCAAGGAAAGAGCCATGACAGTGAGCCCCAGATGGAGAGACATTATTGAAATTTAGGTACCACAGCATTGAGTCCTATTGCACATCAGACTTTCACAGTTTGATTCAAGTCTTATGAAGTCAATACACAGTCACACTGATTTCAGTGATCTAATTAAGTCTTGAGTACTCATAAGCTTTACTGCAACCCAATCCCTGTTAGAATTGTAATTGTACAGATTGATTTATCATTTGATACTGCAAGTGGTTAGACTCCAAGCAATAAATTCTTTCTGACGAGATTGGTTTTTTAAATGAAAAAATGTTGTTTCATAAAAATTAACCTTTTGCAGGAACATAAAATTCCACTGAAAATTTTTCCAAAATTATTTGAATGGCATTTTGACTCTCAAACCACGTCAGAATGAAAGTTCAGCTACTCAGCCTTTTATTCATATATATATATAAACCAGGGTGAAGTTAAAATAAAAATGTAGATACTCTGATATATGTATGCATTAAAGACAGTAGTCACGGTTGTCTCTTTTGTCAACCATCTGCCCCAAAATTTACAGCATCTTCTCAGAAACCTCAGTCCCTGGCAGCTCTACTCCCAAGAGCTGGTTTAACCCATAGTTGTGCTTCTGCTTCATGTTCTCTTCCACACCTGGTCCCCAGAGGAGGACAGTCTGCTGAAGTTGCCAAAAAGAAGCTTCTGCCAGAAGTTCCTCCTACTCAAAAGTTGTTCCTTAAGCAGTAGAACTGTAGAAAGCAGTTTTCCTATGATTTGGTGCCTCAAAGGCACATTCTCCTGTGTTTAACAAGGTGCTAGACCTTCCCACTTGAGGTTATTCGGTAGCTGGGGTGTTATTCTAGTCTCAAACCATGTTACTTCCTTCACATCTAACAAGATGGAGTCAAATTACCTCCCCTCCTCATCCATTCTCAGGAAACCTGTCAGGATGCAAACTACCATCTTTTTGTCAAACTCTGCTGGCAGAGAACAGTAAATTTAAAAGTCATAAGGACAGTGCACAGGCAGATGCATGTGCTCATAAGCTTGACTTCTTAAGGAAACCAGACTAAAAATAATTATGCTTGGTTTATGAACAGCTATAGTTGCAAAGTGAGTTGTGTTTCCGTTTCCTGTCAGCACACATTAGAGTAATTTTTTATTTCATATTTCCACAGTTTGTCTCAAAAGAAGATCTGTTATTTCTCCTATGACCTCTCCCTAGCACCTTTATATTTTTACCACCTTGAACTCATGATCTTTCTTGTCAGAACAAACCCAAGAAGACCGTGATATAGGCTTAGACATTCTTTGCAAAAAGTATTCCATAAGACTTGAATTTTAATAATTGTTAGAACAGGACACAGCCCAGTTGACATGCAACTCAGGCAGAAAGCTACAAAAGGTGGTTTAGCTGTTAACTTGCACAGTCTATATATGCCAGCAGAAATGCACTGTCACTAGAAAACACCATATTTAGCAAGTGTGTAGCAGAAGGACTTACCAGAGATCTTTTATCCCCTCATAAAATTTTTTTTTGTAGTTTCGGTCTGGTGTAAGCAAAGTAACACATACTAAAGACTTCTGTGCAAGCACCACTGGTCTTTGTAAAAACCAGTAATGCTTATATACTTATTTAAGAACTGCTATATGCTCCTGCATTGAAAACTATACTCAAAAGTTGGCACATATTCTTTGTCCACTGTCTGCTTTTAACTGGACACCATACCATCCTCTCCAGCACTGTCTTATTTGTGTTTCTTTGACAGCCTGAGCCTCACAAAAGTGACCCTTTTTGTCTTTCCTTGCTATAATACTGCTTCGTCTTCACAGTCTCCAGGAATCCATTATAAGCTACTTATTTTCCACACATTCTGTAACACAGAACCTTTACACACAAGACAGACTTCTGGAAAAATACTAATCCTGTATTATACATCTAAATCCCTGCTGATCAGCAGTATATTCCCAAATAATTTCCTTGATTAAGCCAAGTTTCCACTCAAAGGCACAAACTTTGAAGGAAGAAAGCTGAACCGTCCAGGTGGCGCAGACAGTATTTCACATCATTCCAGCAGCTCAGGAGCCCCTGCCTCTCCTTACCATCTCAACATTTTTTCTGACAGAGAACAAGTTCAGGAGAGGGACACGGACAGAAGCAGAAGAAAGAACTGCAGTGTTCACTGAGCATCAGATTTCTTTACAGCAGGCCAGAGTCCCAAGTGTTTAATGCATTGGCAAAGAAATTCTCAAATACAGAGCACCAAGAAAAGAAAACAGTGCAGTTAGCACCAAATCACATTGGTTTTGTTTGTGTTTGCCAAAGCTTTCAACTGTTTATCCAAATGGCAACAGATGGCACAAGGCAAACGCACACACTTTTTCACAGTTTCCTACAAAACGAACAGATGTCTTCATTACATGCTACATGACCGCATTTAACAAAATGTGACAAGAAGCAGAGGTAGAGAAAAATGGAATATCCCTTTCCTAACCTGAATTGCCTCTTGGCACAGATTTTAACTGTGCCTGAGCATGGGACTGAATGCACAAGGGGGAGTTGAGAGCATTTTTCACCTGCATCCACTCCACCATATTCAGCAGGCATGTAAAACAGGAGCAGAGACTTTGAGGTGGTGTCAGCTCTAGGGAAACAGGGCAGATCTCTGGACCAGACAAGATGGAGACAGGTGGTGTTTTCACCATCTCTTCTTAGAAGTGTTTCTGGGATATGACCATGGTCACCTGAGTGAGAAGAGTTCCTCCTGTAGAAAACATATGATCGCCGTCACCTTTTGACTCTGCTGAAGAGGACATGGTAACCACAGTCCATCACTGCTGGAGTCATACACGATCTTCGTATCAGCTAGGTTCTGTAAAAGCCTGAGCAAGAAGAGACCAGCAGGAAGATTCAGCAGAACTAAATGCTCCCAAAAGCTAAAGCTTCTCCAGTGGTGCTAGTGAGTAGAGACCCACCGACAACATAAATCTCTCCTGAAAACAAGGCCCATGTTTGGTTAAATACTGGCTTTCTCCGCTCACCTGAATGGCCCAGCAATTCAAGGAACCTCATTTTTTTTTACATAAGGCAGGACAAGAGCATGGAGGCCTATTCTATACCAGAGAGCTGGGGTTTTCAGCCTTCGTTTTTGCTAACAGCTGCTCCAGAAATCAGATTTACATCAAGTCCTTCCTTTTATTTACAAATCAACCAAAGAAGAAACGGAGAGGAGTATTTAGGTTTGGTGGGTACTGAACAGTCAATGTACACTCGCTGAGGTGTTTTGCGACTAGCCACTGTTCTAAGCACAGAGTGCATCAGTGAAAGCTCAGAGCAAAATCACAGTTGGTGTGACAATTTTACAACAGGGCAATAGACATTCATATATTTTGTTTTGTTTCTGCTGAAGAGAACAAAGCTAGCTATTTCAGACAGCTCTCCCAGTTAGACCGCAGACATAACTTGCTTATGCATCTGCATTTGCGGACTGTAAGGACGGGGATGGAGACACAAAGGATTGTAGCAAAACAGGATTTTGGACAAATTTCTTCTATCTGGAAGCTTTGAATCACTTCAAAACAGAACCATATTCCAGCCTCTCAAAGAAAACTTCTGACTCTTCTTAATAAAGCAGAATCCATTTCCAAGCCAGAATGTCACAACAGTGGGAGGACAAACCCATGGCAAAAGAAACTGAGCAGACTCTGCAGGCACTTCTCTTTTGTCCATCGTATACATGGTTACAAAGAAACTGAGACTCAATGCTGTCCCTCTTCTCAGAACTTCCCCAAACAGTCCAACACAGGGACTGTAACATGCTCGAGCTGATACCCTGGGATCTTGTCAGGCACCAGCTATGCCAATGAGACAGTGTCTCTTTCCAACTGTGTCAGCCTCTTCTACCCCTACTGGGTGAACCACAGAACTGGATGTCTCTCACTATAAGGGCCATATAACCCCTTTGAGGGGCTTTATGCAGTCAAAGGTAAAAGAGTATAAAATATAGTCAGATCCCCTCCTTGGAAAGGATCTCCCAGCCCAAGTGAGAGAGGCCCAGACTCTTATGCAGCTGCTACCAGCTCACTTCAAAGGTTCTGAGCCATCTTCAAATTTGCCCATATAAACACATATTGCTGCCCTGCAGCACTGTGTAGCAGGCTTTAAAAAGTCTTAATCCAACACAAAACAGAGGAGAAGACTCTAGATTTAAGTGCACCGTAAAACTAGCGATCAGCCTTATATTATTTGTCAGTGCCTATTTGCATCTGTGAGTTGTTGCTCAGGCTGATTAAGAGCCCCACACACTGACGTGATGGCACCTCCAAGCTGCACTGTGCTATCCTCATTCACAGATAGGGTTGGTGTCAGCACAGTGCTGTGTCCTGTCACAAAGACATAGCCTAACTACTTCTAAGCATCCTGAGTCTGCAAAGCAGCCATCTGCTTATTGCTCCTGGATTTTATACTGTCAGAGGCAAAATGGCAGCTCTCAATGGAAAAAATAGTTTCCATTTCAGTCTCACAGAGAGTTTTATGTAATGTAGCCCTCTTCTACATATCCATGGCAGGCTTTCCCCTTCCGCAGTAGGGGCCCAGGACTACAGAGACAGTCTTTGCTGCTGGTAGAATTCTTTTGTATAAAATGAAATATCTAGAAACCATCTAACATCATGAAAACTAACCCATGCATATTCTTTAGCTTTCCAATGACTTGTTCTTAGCCTAACAAAACTGAATTCTTAGGTGGTTAGGAAGATACCAACCAGATTTCTACTTTTGGAATACCAGAGAAGAGAAGGCTCTGCAGAGACCTTGTAATAGCCTTCCAGTACCTAAAGATAATGAACGATGAAGAGAGACTTTTATGACAAGAAGAGGGGGAATGGTTTTAAGCTGAAAGACGGGAGATTTAGGAAGAAGTTTTTACTGTGAGGGTACTGAGCCATTGGACATGTTGCCCAGAGAAGTTGTGGATGCCCCACCCCTGGAGGTGTCCAAGGCCAAGTTGGATGAGGCTTTGAGCAACATGATCCATAGGAGGTGTCCCTGCCCATGGCAGGGGTGTTGGAACTGGATGATCTTTAAGGTCCCTTCCAACCCAAAGCATTCTATGATTCCATGATTGTATGATTTCCAGTGGTCAGTTCTACAGTGATGGGAGGCCATAGGAGCTTTCCCATGGATTTCAGTAAACAGAATCAGGCCCAGTGGTAGCACTGAAAGTAGCAGCAAGTACAGAATGTCTATGTACGATGCCTACCATGCTCCAAGGAGAGCAGAAATGTCAGGAAGCAGCAGAACAGTAATTCCCGAAAGCAGCAAGGAAAAAAACCTCTCATTTTTAGGGAGGAGCACTCTCACCATTCTTTCAATCATTTTATGACTTTAACGACTGCCTTCTCTCATCGTCTTAGCAGCCTGCAGATTTTTCTCCTCCCTTCCGCTCATCTCCACTTCCCATACTGGCTTTGAAGATTTCATCCACAACTGTTCACAGTGGTATTGTCCATCTGGAAAGCAGTGCCTGTTAAACCCAAGTTTTCTTGTGGAGTTACTCTTCTCAGCAAAGTGTTTCCCACAAGCCTTATGTTGCTCACTAGTTCTCTAGGCCTCTTTCTAGTGCAACTGGCAGCCCCTCCAGCAACAAGAGATCACATAGGGCTTCATTAGCAGTGCAAGGCACTCCACAGCAGGGGCTCTTTGAATCAGCTGCTGTGACATCCTTAGTATTTTATGTCCTGAAAGACAGCCTAAAAACACAGGCAGTGATGACACAGAGTACTTCCTACATGTGACTCTAAAATTCACAGTAATATTCTCACCTACCACACAAAAAAAGGCGGAAACTTGAATCTATCTAAGGGCTGAACGTATTTGCATGTGTTTCTGGGCACACTTATCGCAACCTTTAAAGCTGCTCTTAATGCACACACCACTGCATGGGATGTTGAAAGTTCAACTATTTCCACAACACTTAAAGATTCAAAGCTAAATATAACAAAGACCTCAGATGCCTAAACTGAGACTAAATTGCTAAAATACATGTATGCTAAAACTGTGATTTGACTGTTCTTTCCATCTAGTCCAGAAGTCACTGAGCAACTCCTTTTCTGAGACAAACATTTGATTGGAGTCTCTTTTTTGCCATTGCCTTCTTTAAAGGCTGGCCAAAGGTGGATACAGTCATTGCAAATCAAAGGTTTTTCAAGTACAAGGCTACTGATTAAAATATTCACAAGCAGGCATTTAGGCTTGAGATTCTTTACAGTCTGAGAGCACATATTCAATTCCTCGCTTTACCTTGAAGAAGTCTCCCTTTCACGAGGCTACTGTCACATTCTGGTAGACTCACATACACCTTACCTACTTTGAACTCACATAATAATAAGCAATACCAACCTACAGCCAGCCATCAGAGAGAGCCATGAAAGAGAGGCCCTGCAATCCCTAACTTCATTCATACCATCTGCAAAGAATCTGTTTGATGCTTAGATTATACCCCTACATCACCATTAGAAGCTGGCTTTGTTGTTTTAAAGCAATTAATCTGTACAACTCCACACACCCTTATGGGCCCAATGAAGAACATTTATGTAATCTGGCTTTTGCTTCATCTGCTGGTAACAGAATATTTCCCCAATACACAGAAAGTTAAGGGTGTCTGACATTGGCATCTCAGCAATAGAAAAATCAAAAGGCTAAATAGTTTGAATTATCTATACATATAACACACTTTTCAAAGGGAAACGAACACAAGGACCAAGCAAAGCTTCTCCTCCGGAAACCGCATCCTAAACTGCAATTCTGCTTCCTCCAAAAATACTACGGCCTCTGAATTTTCACCAGCTACAGAGAATGAAAAGAGAGCATTCACGATTTGCTTTTGTTCAAAGATCACTGCATAATGAAGAGAGAGACCAAATCAGACAGCAAGTCTTCCATAGACTGAGCATTTGCTTACACACCAGAAAAGGAATTCATAAGACTATGTTTAACACCATCTGGGGATTATTCCATACAATAATACTATCAATAATAACAGAAGCCTAGCTACAGATTGTTGTACTCTGTGACAGCTAAATATATCAGATCTAATTAGATAACACAGGCCAAAAAGCAAAAACCTGCAAACACAAGGGAATACTACCACAAGGACCAGGAAGATTAAAAAAACCTGCAAATTAAGTGTAGTGATAAACCTTGATCAAAATCACCAGTCTTAACACCATAGCTGAAACTTAGGAAAGGTCAGCTTTAAATAAGAAGCCTGGTTTAGAACTGCACAGCTGGGGTCTCTCTGTGATTCAAACCAGAGCGCAGGCACCAAACACTCCTAAGAGCTAGAAAGAATGCACTGGGGAATTTACCTCAGCTGGTATATATCAGCCTAGCTCCATTGACTTCAATTAGCACGATGTTAAATCTTCATTGTTGACTTCAATGGGATTACAGTGATTTACATCAGCTGAGGAGCTAACATTTCACTTTTAGGCAGATGCTTCTGCAGCATCTTCATTAGTGGAAATTCCATGTAAAGAAAAGAAAAGGAGATATAGCCTGCTCTTATGGCTCCAGCTACCTACTGTAATGGGCATACTGTAAATACAAGAGAGTGACTGGCAGCCAACTATAATTAGCTCCATTTTGCTTTAGTTCAATCTGTGGTTACAATTATCCTTTCTTTGCTATAAACATATAGCTACGAATTGCCGGAGCCACTCCTTCCACTTCCTGCCTCTCCTCCTTATTTAACAGTTTTAAATGCAGGTTTTCATACAGGCACAAGGTTTTTGCTCTTTCCTGTGCACACACAGCTGCCAGTTACTGCAAGCAGCCAGCCTTCCCATTTCCCAGCTCTCTTTTCCTGTCTGTTTTCCTTAAATCTGTAAACACAAGAAAAAGTAACATTTCACTAGATATTACACATGTATCCCAGGTTTGAATGATCCAAGATACTTAAACTTGGTATACTGTGAAACAGGCAACAAGACACTGGTCCTCCTACAGGTTGCATTGCTAGATGTTGTTGAATAGAAACATGTCAATTCACCCTGGATTCTAGCTGAGCAACTGCTTGTTAATCATTGCAAATATTACCTGAAATTCCCCACTGTGGTCTTTTGAGGATTCCAAGGAAGGATCCATACCTCCTACTTCTAGGTACACAATCTGAGAGCCTTGCTTAGGCTGCTTTACAGTCAGTGGAGACTTCAGAGATATTTTAAGAGCTAAACTAGGAGGTTACTTCTCCCCAGGGAACAGATAACCTGTCTAGGTTCATAAACTAGGTAGCTTTAATAGAAGCCTAAAGATGGTATTAATAGTCTTAAAATGCTTATTTACACAATTCACCTCCCCCCATCCTTTTATCATTTGACAACATGAATCAGACAAAGAGAGGAAGTTTTTCTGGTCCACGGTTCTCCTAAAATGTCAAGACCTTCAGACTTATGCATGAGATCCTGCTGTCCAGTACCAAAGATGTGTTTTGAGTGGAATTATGTAAATGACTGACTTCACATTTCCTGGTCAAACTGCAGTGACTTCAGACTGATCTGAAATTAAAATGTTTGAATGTCTCAGTGCAATAGGTTATATTGCTTTCAGCGTGAAACAAGGGATTTCTTTGCAATGTTCTTTTAAATTTAAGTATTGCTAAGATTTGTGACAAGATACCACGGCAAATCACAATGTTCAAAGGTTTAACTAAAAAAAATGAAACATTTTGACTTAAAAAGAGTTCTCTTATCATTCCTTTTTAATCTGAAAGTATTACAGACCAAATCCAGTGCCAACTGACACATGCTTCTAGTTCCCTCAAAATTCCATTTTTCTGTAAATAAATGGGATGCTTAAATGGAAAACATCCCATTCTAGTTTGGGTATCAGTGAAAAGCACACACATACCTGTCCCAAAATTTTGTCCTTAAGCTGTGGACAAATGTGGCATATTTACTATCAGCTTCTGGCCTTCTTTCAAGAGCAAAGTTCCTCTAGGACGCAGACAGACACCCTTCAGAAGAAAAATTGGTTTAACACAGAGAATGTCAAAAATTCTATTCCATCACCATTTCATAGCCTTTTTATATTCTTTACTGATCGAAGTACAGAACAGAAAGTCACATCTAAGCTGTAGAATAGAAATACTTATTTTACTGGGACTGATTGTGACTCGATTACAGGAAAGATGCCGTAATTTCTCTTTACACACAGACACATTACAAGCTAGGATACCTCAGTGTCTACTGTTTCCTTGTCTCCTCTTCTATCTTCCTAGCCTCAAGGGTCTCATACCCAGCCACTCTTTCTTGGCAAATAACAAGAATCATTCTCTCCATGGATACAAAGCTCTCTTTTCTGGTAATTAAACAATATTGCCAATTTAATGGAATTTCAAGGATGGATTAAAACTGACTGTGGAAGGAAGCAAAAGTGCACACACTATTTAAAAGTTTTGAAAATCATACCACTACAGGAAAAGATTCATATTCTCTCAGATGAAGTTGATTCCTACCTTGTTTATCTTTTACAGAAGTTGTCATTTCAGAATATTAGGGTTAAGACTCTCACTCCCCATTCTTCAGTCATTATCTCCTATAGAATTATTAAGGACAAGAAAATGACTTTTTATGTCAAGAATAACTTTTGTTCAGACTGTTTCTGAGGTAGTTTATTAATGGATGAATTTACTTTTCCTAGAAAAAATGTCATTGAAACCTAAAAGACGCACAGCCCCACTTTGGTTGTTGTTTTTTCATTGTTACTATACACTTATGGATTTCCTCTCTAAGCTTCCAGTTTTCAGGACTTTTCCTTCTCCTCCCCTTCTCCCACAGACCTAACAGGTTTTTCTTCTGGTGTTGCATCACACCACTTCTCAGACACGGTTTGCAGAACACATTCCAACTCCACTGTGTTTCTAAGCCTCAAACTAGAGGAAAGCAAAATTCAGTTTTAACCATGTAATTGAAGTCAACCCCTCTGATGTTTAGTTTCTGACAAAGTGAAGTGGCACACTTTAGCCTTCTTGCTAAAGATGGTCAGCTGAAAAGGACACCAAGGACACTCAGCAGTTGCCGCAGAAAAAAAAAAGTATGAAATTATAGATAAAATTGTCAGAGACTGGAGAGAGAAGAGGCATGGATGATGGTAAGACAAGTCTCAATTTGTTAGAAGTTCCATCCCAGGAGAGGATGGGGAACATTTTGTGTAGATGCTCCTAAGTGAGACACTGACCTACAGGAACAGCTTAAAAATCATGCAAAATTTAAAAAATAATACCCTTCAATTTCTTCTTATTTGTCTTTTGAGTGGTTAAATACTAATCATATTTTCAGGTTTTGAGAGAGAGAAATCAGACCCTCAGCTGGCCCCATGGGTCCAGGAACTTGGGATTCAAGAAAAATTACTAAATATTGTGACAAATCCTGAGGATACTGACTCACTCAAAGTGCAGCCATGCAGAGCTCTGACAAAGCTGCACTGCAACAGCAAAGAAGCAAAGAGAATTGTTATACTCTCCCTCTTTTCTAAATTAAAAAAAGGAGTTTATAAAACTCCAGAACTTGACCTCTCCCCTTAAAAATGGCCAGATTATACCAACTTATTCTTTAAAGTCTCCTCTTTTTTCAGTCTTGTATTTCCTGCTTTCTTCGTTTCCTTGTTTCTTCCTCTTTCTCAGCAGTCCCTCTCCAAATTCAAACATGATGCTTTCCCTGTGCCCAGCTTCCTCATATGCACTGCCCTATCCTAGACGAATGGCTCCTGCTGTCATTACCAGACCTTTCCAGCAACTGCGGCCAAGCCCATAGCTGTACCCTTGCCCTCCCTCCTCCTTTAATAAACCTTAATTACCTCCTGCATTTACTTTGATAGAGAAATAAAGTAGCCTCATCATTAGGTAGATTTTTACTGAATACCAGCTTCAATTTTGCCACCCTATAGACAGTTTTACCTTTACAGGGCGGACCTGTAAAGATATGAGAAATCATGACAAAGTCTGTTTTTAAGGGATACATATTGAAAATTTACCTAGGAGCTGGATAATGGCAATCCAATGGGTTGCATAAAAGCAGTAACAACAATAAGATTTTGCACACATCTCAGATACTTCTCCTTGTCAAGTCAAATGTTTTAAATTCTTGATAATAACTTTTTTTTAAAGTGCTCATTCAAAAAATCTTTTCCCTTTCGTTAATCTTTGCTTCTGTGTTTCCTATTCGACATTTTTAATGGCCATTTTGCTACTACCACATTCACCTCAAGTGACATTAAGCTGATGTAATAGAACCATTTTAATCAGTAACAATCAATTTTATTACTATGAAAACCTTAGGGACAGAACATTAAATACATACCATGTAATTAGTTTTGATAAAACAAGCCTTCATCTTAGCAAATCAAATATAATGAAAAGGAAATTTAACAGCTATAAAAAACTATGGCATAAAGTAGGTGTGAATATGCATACAGTACACGCAACAGTATATAATCATGTTTCATTTCATCCACATGCATAATCTGTGTGAAGGCAAAGATGAGTTCTGGAAAGGCTTTGGAAATGTAGGAATGCCCCAAATGTTATTTTCTAAAGAACCATCTACTTTATATGCTTACTTTATAAGCTAAATGAGTAGCTGCATTTTAGAAGAGAATCCAGCTTGGAAGGAATCTGAAAAATCACTTAATGAATGCACTTATTGATGCAATGAAACCAAGATGAAAAGGAGTACTGAGGAAAGCAGAGTAAATATCCACTACCTAGCTAGTGATAAAAATAGAGTTTCTATCTCTGTATTTATTCACAGTGTAATCCATATCTAACATGATTCTGCATCCTCTATGCCACCAAGGCTGGAAGGGTTTACAAACATCCATTAGTTCCCTGTCAGAAGAGCAGGCTGGGCACATAACAACCTCCCCCATAGGCACAGTCCAATATTTCTCCAGCAACCAGAATTCCCACTGAGGTCACTAGCAGCATGCAGGTACTTGATTCTGTTTCTTGCAAAGACCATGTACTTGTGCAGATCATAATATTCCTCAAGCAGCAATGCTTAACAGGACTGAGGGGATTTGGTGACGAATTTTTCTTTTTCATTAGCCAGGAGTTGTTTTGTTTGAAATTATTTGGAAAATATAACCAATGTTTTCACACTTCATCATCATCCTCTAGGGGCATATTTAAGTTGCAGTTCATTGGTGTGGTGTTTTGCCACACAGAGTGCAACCACAAGCTACAAAAACAGTCTCTGAAACACCATCTTTCCAGCCAGGAATCAGCAATCGCCTACTCCAGCCTTTTCTCTGTAATTTCTTGGCCAGTTGATCTCCTGGTTCTGAGGAAATTCTCAGTTCATTTTTTGGACAGCCATTAAGATTACCTTGTGCTATTCCACCACAGGGGAACTGAACAGCAGCCCCAAAATCCAGAACAATTTTTCTCTCAACAGAAAATTGGATTTTCTATTAAGCTTAAAATCTCTTCAAGAAAAATAGATTACTTCAGAAAGTCTCCTGATTCCAGATCAGTTTTCCCAGAGTACATTTTGATTCAATATTTTCATGGCATTCTCCTCAAAAACAACGAAGTTTAAAAACCAAAAGAAAGCCCTCATAATTTCCCAGGAAATGTTCCTTACTAAATTATGTCTATAAACATTAGACTTATTTATTACTTTCCCCAAATTTTGCAAAAATAAAAGAAAGTATTTCCTGACTGGTTCTGCTCAAGCATTTTCAGGCCAACACAAGGTGCTGGTTTGTTGAACTCTTCCCCACTTAAGTCAGGAAGCACCTCATAGCCAACAGGCTGTAATTACATCTGATGTGGCCTTTCACATTTTGTCAGAAATATCTTTGCATGAACGACCCATTGCAGAAACCAAGAAACCTGATGCTATGGAAACCCCGTGGTCCCAGAACTGGGGAAATCCACCTGAGTTTGGGAGGCTGCAGCCAGTGCGCAGTTCCAGATTTGGGAATGATTCATGAGATGGATTGCATCAGGGTTAAGGAGATAGGGTTTTCTGAGGCCTCAGCTCTGGGACGTGACATCAAACACATCACTCAAGGGCTGGAGCCTTGATCTCCAAGTAACGGCCATGGGATGGAACTTGGGGCCTTCAGAGTCAGAGGTTTCATTCGAATGGTCTCATCAGCTGCTGACTGAGCTCTAGGCTAGATACCTCCTCCAGGTTGCCCCAAAGCTGATGGTTCTGGGAAACCAGAGCCTGCAGCTGTGGGCCAAATCAGCAGCCCAAGTTGCTCTCTGATGGAAAGCTGGGACTGTGAAAGCCAGAGCTGTACTGGCTCCAACCCAGCCACAAGCCCTGAGACACAAGCAGCTGCTACCAGCAGCAGAACTGACAAGATCATCAATTGCTCTGAGAAGCTGCAGCATCTGGGGAGCATATTTCATTTCAGAAACACTGTGTATTGATGTGTCAGAAACAGGCTTTTCTTAGGTTTTCTTGTTCATGTGAAATACTGAGAAAGGCTTCTTTTAGACTGAAGGAAGATGGGGGGAAAAAAACCTACATTCTTCTGCCACCTGGAAGAAGGGGGTTTAGCTGTCTCTATTTGCAACAGCCTACGCCTGATGCTGGAAAAGAACAGGACCAATCCCTTCACTGTGCCTTATTACCCTTTCAGCTGGGGGTGCTCAGAGCTTAGGCTAGGTCAGCTCCACCAAGTGAGATGTGGAAGCATGTACTCAGCCTTATATTTCTCTGAACTAATAGCAATTTGTGCAAAGGGACAAAATTTTCCAAAGTCATTGCAAGTCTCACAAGCCAATGATAAGTGTTTGAAAGAACAAAATGGAAACCTCAATCCAAGGTGACCTTGGAATTTTTATTAATGCTTTGATCACCTCTGTGTCTATGAAATGACATGATTTGATTACCATGTGTTACATCCTCACATTTACTCATACCTCAGAGGGCCTAATTTGTGCCTCTGATGTATTTCTGAAGTAATTTCTGTGGAAAGATATATTTTTTTAATTCCTTTAAGTATATAAATTATGTTATTAATTCAACATACTACTTTTGCTCCATTGTTCTTTTTTTTTTTTCTGCTATTAGAATACGTGAGAGGAAATCTAATCTGATGAGCCATTAGGATTGCATCACCTCTGTACATCACTAAAAGAAATACTTTGGTTTTAACATGGATCATCTAAAGATAGGTGGTTAAATTCCATCAGTGATACTTCAGAATGCATATTCTGGTTTGGCCAAAGTCAGTAGCAAAATCCTTACTGATATAAATGAAGTAGAATCAAACCTAAAGAGCGACAACAAGGCATCTCTGTTTGGCACATTGTCTCCTCCTTTTATCTGTGCAACACATGGAGTTTGTTGATATCTTAATATGAATAAAATATTCATTAAAACATTTTATGTGTGTCTGCATATGCACTGCAGCTGGATGAACAAGTTATCATTCTAAGATCTTAACCCTTTTGTCTGAGCACAAATTAGCAGCCAAGGCAGTCATTTTCAACACTTTTATTCTATTTTTCTTAGACACGCAATAGATCAGTTTAGGAATGCAAGCTGTATTTTGTAGCTCGCTCACAAATAGTCTGTTCATGTCTGTATTAATCCAAGAGAGAACTTAAACCTGTTCCCAGAAGGGGCTATGCAAGATTTTAAATATTTCCTTGCATAGTGTGACCTGTGAGGGATGGCTGCACACAATAGCCCACTCGTCCCAGCTTCATGAACAGACCTCATGGTTCCCTCATGGGGTCCAAGGATGGAAAGGCTGTACTGGGAAGCATGGTAACCTGTCCCCATCAGTGGCCTCCAGCAGACATGTAGGGAAGAATTAAAAAAATAGGGCATTGCAACATTTCAAGAACACTCTTCCAATCACCAGCAGCTTGAGTCTCAGACGTTAAGAGGCAGGGGTGCTTCACTTGTGTTTAACAACTCTACATGGATTTCTTTACATGAACTTGTCCAGACTCCTCATAAATTCATATGAGCTTCCAGCAACTAGAACATCCTACAGCAAGGAGTTCTTCACCTTCACTTCATGTCACATGAGAAAACACTGACTTTCTTTACTCCCACCACACAAAGGGGATGAGAAAATTTGAAGTCTAAAAAAGTCTGGGGAAATATTTAGATTCTTGAATGGAAAATTATATTGTTTCTCTGCCAAAGCAGTAGAACTAACATACTGTTAAAGGTGAGGGATGGTGCATGTTCCCAACCTAGTCATCAGCCATGGGTAGATCCATGTTCCTAATCTTGCCTTCTGAAATCTCTATACTACAAGTAAATTTCAGGGGAAAAAATCACCTTTTGTTGTACAAACACTCTCATGGATAATTATTTACTGTATATTTGGTACAAGTTCTGCTTTCTGCAGAAATTATGGAGAGATAAAACCTCACTCTCTCAGCTGTTCACAAATAAACCAATAAGCCAGGCTGCCATTGCATACATTAGAAAATCAATCACTGAAACTTCAGTTGTTTCAGCTCATTTAAAAGGACATACACAAATATATTTGTGCTCTATTTGCCTTATTCTAATACACATTCACATGCCTATATACATTTTAATGTCAAGATACAGTAATTAGATCTATGAAATATAAACAGCTAGGATTTTACATTGTTCTCTCTCCCTTCCTCCTCAACACTCCTTCATTAATAACTAGAGATAAACACTCAGCAACATGAGGAAATGAGAGAAGGCTTTAAAAATGATCTGCTGATTTCTGTATTGTGGGGCCTGTAGCTACCAAACCCTCTTAGGGAAAACTTACGAAGTGGCTCGGTGTATCAAGGTGACCCCACAATCTACTCTTTAATCACCAGTACGTGATGTGACATGTCACAGCACCACTGTGGTGGGACTGTAATACAGATCTGCCTCCAGCCAACACCACCCTAAAAGAGAAGTTTTCACAACAGATCTTACATCCTTCTGGAAAAGAACATTCAAAGGAACAGTGTTTATGGCTTCATACTGGGCAAAACAGAGAGTTCCACAGGGAAAGAAATTATGCAGTAATTTTATTACATGGACTTTAGTTGAGACTAAGAGATATAGTGAGTCAAACACTTCTGGTAACTTAAATGCTTGGGATTTCAAATTAGCTATGTTTGTTGTAGAATATCTTAAAAGAAAATTGGGATTCATTCCCTTCTCCTGAACAGAATGCAGCATCATTCATTTTCCCATTAAACAAGGGCACGCTGCAGGACTGGAGGGAACTGCTGTAAACCTGCCCAAAACCTAAGTGCATATGTGTGTGCGGGAGTGTCCCCCTGTATAAGCATAGACAAAGGAATTATCATTGGAAAACAGCTCTTGCTTTTTAAACAAAATCTGGCTTGTGAACCCCTCCACCAGGAATTAATATGCAAATGTGGATACAGATGTTACCTAAGGTGCAAGCAAGATCAAAGTGGTGCTTGCAAAGCTCAACTCCAGTTCTTGGCAAAGGTGCTGATGGCGGAGAGGGATTAAAAATAAGTAGGGCATAATAGCTCCAGCATGAAACTCCTCTCCTTACGAGTAATGCACCAACCCACACAGAAAATTGCTGAAATGCTGAAACCAGCTAGACTGGCAGGACTGATAGGGAAATGGAGTCCATCACACTGGAACTTCAAACAGGGTCAGATAGCACAATGATCTGCATCCCAGGGGCAGGGGAGGTAAGAGGATAGCAGAAGATCGGATACCAAGGACTTTATAACTGGCCTGCTGCCAGCAGAGGGGTCAGAGGCAGAAAAGGACACAGTGAGGGAGAAGAGGGAAAGCATTGTCCAACAGGAACAGGTTCAGGTTTTAGTAAGGTTCTTTCAGTTGTCTGAAGGCTGACAGTCAAGCAACAGTGAAATTTAGTTTTAGTTAAGACTTATTTGCTTGATATTTAGCAAGTCTTGCCAGTCTGAATCACCAGTGCTTTTAGTATAACAGACCTGATAACTATACACAAGCTGTGTCAAAGTAGCAATACACTGGTCACTTTCATTAGAAGATTATTTGCATTTCAACAGCATTCAGAGTCAGTTAAAAGATGGAAAGTGAAGACGTTCCCCATAGCAAAAGCATTCTTCATAGGTCTTCTTCTGATACAGCCTCAGAAAGGCAGGTTTGCAGCAAGAGATGTCTTTAAAAAATAAAATTCAATACATAAATCTTATATACACAGATGCATCTGGAGATGTTCCTGCAGCTCTTCTTCAGGCCTGAGATAGAAGTGAAAACTTCAAGCTGAAGAGATTCTGAGAACCAGTATCGTGAGATTAACTTAATAGTGGGAATAATTTTGTCGCCCAGTCTCTGATAAATGCATGCCAGTACTCAAAGATGCCTGAATAACAAGCTAGGTTAGAAGGGCTAAGGTGGTGAGAGAAATTTATAGTATTAAAAAAAAAAAAAAGTCATATTAGGCAATTCGCTTCCATGTTGGAGGTCTCTTACACCAAAGTTCTCCAAACAGCTCTTACAGCGAGTAAGAATCAGGCCTGTTGCCTTTTAAATAAGTGTCAGGAAATAAATGTGCGTTATCCTTTTTACATTTCTTTTCTTATTGTTCATATAATAATGAGCGGGTCTACTCATTCTGTCATAGGACCCAGAAGATTACATTTCCCATCTGTTACAGAGAGCACAGAGCAATGGTTTTACATTACCATGTAGGGTTCAGGAGCTGTGTTCAGAAAAGTCTATTAGGAATGCACACTGACAGACGATTCCAATTAGGCAGCAGAGGAAAGCAAAGGAAGAAAAAGAAGACCTGGAAAGGAGGCTGCATTAAAAAGTTTGGCTCTGAATCTTAATTTCCTGGAAAACTAGAATGCTTTAGGCTGGTTCTTCTCCAGGTGAAAATGCAGAGCTCCTTGTGCAGTAATGACGGCATCAAGAGTGAGAGAGAACACGTGGCCATGCACTGCCTGTTGTACAGCAGAAATGAAGACCAGCCGCTTGTGTGATTTTGCACAGCAAAGTCAATGAAATAGCTCTTGACTCGTTTAATTCATCTAAAACAGGGAGGTCAGGGACTCTGCATAAGGAAGGCTTAGTTTAGATCACACCTGGTAAACAGGAAGGGCAGGGACCAGAGTGACAAGCCCAGACTGGATGTGCTGGAAATTAGCAAGCAAAATAGCAACAGGATGAGTCTGTCACCACTTTGCAGACAACCTTATCCGATGCTAGTCCCATGAGGACAGGTGACCTGAAAAGCATGAACTCTGCCACAGAGCCTATGATATTCACCTCGGTCTTCAGTGTCTGGTCCACAGCTGACCTTTTGTCCTGATCTTGAAAGGAAACTGGCTTGGGAAGAGCCTCTGACATTAGCTCTCAGCTTAAATTTTCATGAGAAACACTGGCTAAAAATCAAAGCCCCTCTTCCCACTCCCATTTTTGTGCCTCTTCTCCTTTCCATTTTTAAAGTATTTTCTACCTTTTCTTTTATCTCCTGTTTAGCAAATGAAACAAAGTATCTAATTTAGATGGACAGTACTGGTCATTCTCTGAGCTACTGTGAGCTTGTGAGATGCATAAAAGCAACATCTCAAATATTTAGTAATGGTAAAACTGACAGCCTGCTGGCTAAAGCACCAGCCCGAGAGAAGACCTGCACTGAGCTTCATAAACTCTCAATCTCAAGAGCTCTCTGGTTGCGATGCCAAGCCCGGATCCGATTGTGCTTGCCCAAAAGCAAAACAGATAATATGCAGGTACAACCTTGACTGCCAACATCAGGCAGGCTGACAACTGAGAGTCAGTATCAGTCAGTAAAAGAAACAGAGGTAGTAGTCTCCTCGTAGTTTGCTCCCCCCTCCTTTTTGGCACATTAATCTGGAAGGAAGCAGCATCAATCTCCCACGGCATGAGCAGTCCTAGACCATCTCAGCTACCTCCTCCTCCAAAACACTGTTGTTACCTTCATTAGTGCCTTCAGGAGGGTCAGCAAACAAGAAAGTGGGTCTTGTTAAATAATTCTCTACAATCACAAGGAAGGGGAACCACAGCTACTATAAGATTAGCCTTTATATTTTATATTGCAAATACATATGTGTTTGTCTTTTCCTGTGCCTTTAAGAAAACGACTAAGACATATTAAGGGGTAGTTATTTGCATGAGAACCTAGACTTTGCACTCAAAGTCTGTACCTTATGTAGATGTTTAATATTGTAGAAGTGGCATAATTCCCGTAGACACCACTGAGACTGCTTTCCTTGCTTCCAAATTAAGCACACCACACTCAGTGCAGCCCTCTGAACCGTGGCTGAGACCAAAACCACTGTTTGCCAAATGAATAGCCCATACTCCAACATTTTGCACCCAAGCACCAGCAGCTACAGGTCTAGGAGTTTTTCAAAGCGGGTGAAAGCCCCAGATTCTGAGCACTCTCTGCAAACAAAGCCTTAAAACTAGCACAACAGGTCATGCAAGCACTGCATGGGTCAGCTGCGACCCAGGGCTTGCCAGCAGAGTGTGCAGCACAGAAATGGGAGTGAGAGCACCATGGCTTCTCTGTGTCAGTCTGGAGCACATACCAACCACCCAGCCCATTTTATGAACTGAGATGGCTTGCACCCCTTTGCAAACTGTGCCATGAGCATCCCAGGCTGGGGACAGGAACAATGCAATAGAGTTAGCATTTACTTCTCTGCCATCATGTGATGCAGAGAGTCTAAATATAGAGAAGAGATCACAGGTTTTACAGCATCTTTCCTAAAGCTTCACTTGTTGGGCAATCAACAGTAGTACTTTTGAAGAAATTTACCCAGTTAGAGAAGCTCCAGGAAAGCAAGCAAGGGAGGCAGCTGCTATTCCAGACACAAATGCTACAGATAAGCAGGCTCTGTGCTTCAGCCTCCTCCACTACTCAGTGGAAGGCTCATGCAAATGAAGCTTGCAGGTCCCGTGGGTATAGAACTTTAAACCACTACTTCACTCCATCTGCATGCAAACCTGTTCCAGGCTTCAAAGCAAGCACTACACATGGTCTGACTACAAAATCAAGCTTTGTACACAAAAGCTGAGTTAAAAATTAACTGGGCCAGATAGGAGGAGAGAGAAGGGGGTCACCTGGCCAAGCTGTGAACACAGGAACAAAACAAGTAAACTTACTATAGATAATGTGGTCACATACGTTCACTAACTGAAGCAGCCTCCTACCCTTGTATCAAAAAAGAACAGATGTCTTTGAAATTAAATCACCTAAATGCCCTCTATTTTGGGGATATCACCTTTTTTCCCTTGCTGCCAGATTTGGAAGTCCAGTTTGCCAGGATAATAGCCCCTGCATGCATGGAGGCTTTCAAAGTTGAAGCATCTGTCTCTTAGCAACCAGAGAGGCTGGAAGTAGCCTTTTTTGGTTTTTTTCTCCTGATACCCACTGAGACATGTCAATTAATTACAACTCTCCAAATAAAGATAAAGGACCAGACATCTCCTTCCCCTCCACACAATGCAGATAAGAGAAACCCATGTAGGGGGGAACAAAACTTCTGTACCTGGCAAAGGAGAATCAGCCCAGACAAGCTGCTGTATACTTCTGTCCAGCGGCATTGACTCCAAGGCAAGAGATACATATAGATGCTTAGTCTTGTACAATAAGTGACAATGCCAGGAAGGAATAGCCTAGATCTGAGACTCCTACTCCCTCTAACTGTGGTGGAAAAATTCAGAGGAGTTAGACACAGAGATTCTGGGCTATGGTAGATATCCCTCAGATGGCATAACTCAAGACTAGGAGGAACAGCACTTTTGTAGGGGCAGAGGCACTGTGGGGTGATAGATGACAGACCATGGTTGCAAAGGCTTCTGTCCAGCCAGCATCAGGAAGCACTAAGACGTGACTGCTCCCCAAGGTGGCAACAGCCTCAGGGTAAAGAATGACCCTGTCCCAGGCAGTGCCCTCACCCATGCGGCATGGTCCCAAGGAGTCGGAAGATGGTGGGCAGAGCCAGGTGCTGGTAGGAGTCTATGAGTAGTCTAAGACCAGGCATGTGGTGTACCAGATCCAGAGGCCACCCAGGAAATCCAGTGAGAAACAAGGCTAGGAGACAAGGCTACGGCATGGGTCAAAAGCCCATCAAGGAGACAGAGCCAAATACAGGCCTAGAGGCAATCAACTATGTACATTCAGGGTGTCCATCCATGAGAGCAGATACCTGCAATATAGCTCCATGGCCCACCCAGAAGGCAGGTTCACCTAAAGCATAGATCACAAAAAGACTGCAGTCCCATTTCTTGAGCTTAAATGCAGTCCATGGCAGGGGTGTGGGTCACAGGTGAGGCTGGTCAGTGCCTTTAAGTCCTATTTATGCCCTGAAGATGAGTTTGGAAGTAGTGGAATGGGGTATGAGCAATATTTCAAATCACTTCCCCCTATGCATACCTGTAGCTACACTGGGTAACACTCTATATCATTGCCCAGTTCATACAGTACTCTCTCCCACCCCTTTTTATGCAGCTTGGAGCATCAGGAGAGCATCAACCTCATGCAAGCAATTGAGACTAGTGTTACAGAGCATCTTCTCCACAGACATGCAGGACTGGAATCCCTAAAAGCCCATGAAGTGACCCCAGTTTGACGAAACAACAAGCATCCCTACCACAGTGTCTTCAAGACAGCAACATGGAAAGTTCCTTCCCTACTGAAGGTACGGCACTAACAAAGATCCTCAGCCATCTCCCTATTCCTTTAAAGTTAGAAATCACTGTAAACTCAAAGACTAGCATAAGGTATGTCTGACACTACAAAAGCGGTTAAATTTGTCAGCATAATTTCAAGAGCATTGCAGAGATCTTTCATGTAAATAGCAGGGATCTCCAGTGTAAACAAATAGAAGGTGGAATCTGAGGTGGCTGAGTCAAGCCTGGAATGAGGCAGGATTCAACACTCAATAATAGAAAATGGAGACATTTCCTCCTCCACCTCACCCTCAATTGTGCTTTTAAAAATCTCAGAATGGCAAGATCAAGGGGGTCACAATTCTGGCTGTATTCCCAGCTCTGATTCAAGTGCAACACTGTCCACTACACAGATTTTTAACAGAGTAAAATACACTTGAAATATTTTGTACTGTAATTAGAAACCTTACCTGCACTGTTAATTAAAAACCAAATAATTCTCCTCTAATAAACAGAATCTATTAAACCCTCGCTGCTATGGCAAGGTGGTTTTTATATGCTACATTTACAAGTTCCTGTAACAAAACGTTTGTAAGGTTTAAAAGGAACTGATGTACATAAGACTAAAATAAATCTATATCTACCTATGCCCTTATTTACATATACAGAAGCACAGTAAACTGCAACTAATCTCAGCAACCAAAACTGACTTAGCATCTTCTTGTAATAAAGAGACTGAAAAAGCAAGAAACATCTGAATACAGAGGAAGGATAATATATTTTTTGAGATCTCAGTCTGAAAGCAACAGGACAGGCTAGTCATTACAAATTTTTATTTTCTCAGGAAACAGATAATTTGTCAGCACTAGTGGAAACAAGGGTATCCTTTGCAACATCTACATCTCCCACCAACTCAGCGTACAGATGTGAGCGCACTTGCTGATATATTACAGCCTGAGAACCTGAGTATGAAAAATGGCAAGGCCAGTACTCATAAGTGCTTTAAAACCTCAGTCCTGTCAAGTGATCAGGTCATCCACGCTCAGCGAGCAGACACGATGCTGAGTAAGCACAATAGGATCCTAATGGCTCCTGCCAGTGAGCAATTGTGCTGCTGAATTCTGAACAAGTTGCAAATGGACAGGGCAGTCCCAGCAAAAACCCTACAGAGTGCGACAGGTTCTGCCTAATGCATCCTTCTGCTTTAAGCAATACAGGTTGTTCCTTCAAGGTCACCTCAGGCCTCAAGGAGCAGTTAATGGAAGCAGCTGTCTTGGAAAGCTCTTCTCACATATCCCAATCCTTCTTATGGCTGGAAAGTCCCGTATGGGACGGACACCCCACACTGAAAAAAAAAAAAAAGATCTCCACTTTTAGGCTTGCCCTCTGACTGACTGCAGGCTGCAGCTGAGAAATTTGGAGAAAAGTTCTTGAGCTGCTTTTGCACAAGAGGTTCATCTGCTTTATTTATCCTTTGCTCCAAAGCCCCATCTGAGCCATGTCACATGGAAAAGATGCTTCATGGACCTGAAGAAGGGCAGGATAAGGACTTCTTTATGCCTATGAATTGCTGTGAACTGGAATAGCTTATATTTTACACTTGGAAAACAAAACAGAATATGAGATGGAAAGAGAGCACACAAAGTAGATCTGATCTACTGCAATCTGTGCCAAAATAAGACACAAAAAACCCATCCTTCCAATCACTGTGTGTCCCATCAGAAATATAAAGGCAAAAGTCTCAGTCATCACCTATCCTTTTTAATATTAATTTTGTCCCTATTTAAAATTGTGCTACTGCAATTTTATTATTGTTTACACCAGCTGGTAAGTTATCAGATTTGGACTTGTAATTATTTACAAAATTCAGAGAATATTCAGAGAATATCAGCAGCAAAATCGGCATTATTTTAATGTTATTTTTATTATTACCTCAAAGGAGCATAGACTATTTAGTTTGCATAAACCTTGTAATCTTTCCTAACAAATTATGTACAGAAATATTTCCCAGTGTCTGCTGAACATGGTGATAGCAAATACATGTATGCACAGCATGTAATTTAGAGAATATTTTTGTTTTATTTATAACATGGAGGTGAACAGGACAGTCTGTTTGCAGTTGCCATGGAAATTGCTGGCATTAGCTCACTTCTTACCAAAGAGGAAGCAAAGAGCTTTTCACTTTCTGCTATTTAACCTCTTTTAATATTAAAATCTTATATACTGCAGTAGTATGAATCTCTCCTCTTTGGAAGGTCAAGGGCATTCCAGAGCTCTATTGCTAAAAAGAAATTAGCTATTCTGAGTACTGTGCATATGCTTGGTGAACACAATATTTCTTGAAACATTGAGCTCATCTGCTTAGAAGCATTTCTTTTTGTGCCTTTTTAATATTTAAGAGAAGTTTTGGGATTGCAAAAGCAACAAAAACTGGCAGAAGATGGGCTCAGGAAGTTAATGCAAGGCACCCCTATGTAATTTTCTCTAACTTCTCCCCGCCACGCTGTTGCTATCTGATGTAATCACAAGGACTGGAGAGTCTCACCAATTACAAACACCTGTATTACACCCAACACCCTCTCCACTCTCAAAGTTCAAACAACAAAAGCAGCACAAAACCCCTACCTTCCTTGCAGAATTAAGACCATGAAGACGGAGAAGTGGTATTTCACTTTTACCTTTGCAGCTAATAGCAGGTAAAATGTTCCCAGTTAATAGACAATTAACTAACAACACAAAATGCCTTTTGGATATGACAACAAAATTCAGCCTTAGTGAATACTCATTCTACCTGCATCTGTACAATCACAAAGTAGCATTACTGAATCTAACACAGCATCTAGCTCAGCGCTGCTAAGGCTGGGTATCATCTGGAGCCAGTGAAGCTCAAAGGAGAATCATCCACTTTTCTCAGTCACTGGTGTTTTTCAGAGTTATCAAAGATTAAAAAGCCTAGAACATCCACTTTTTCTATTAAGCGTGATCACTGTTTGAAAAAATAAATTTATTTAAACCAGAACATGTCTTTAAGAAAATATTTGAAAGTTTCTGGTGAGTGAAAAATCCACCAGCCCCTTGGCAGACTGGAAGAGGGGGTAATCCCTTCATTTATGGGAGGTAGGTTAAATGGTCCTATCTGGAGCAGGAAGGAAACAAATCAGCCCAGAGGAGGTAAAGTGAGCAATTTTTTTGCAAATGCATACAGTTCCTTCTCTTCCTCAATAAGCTCCAAGTATCAAGGATGTAAAATTTTACAGTTGTAAAGTAAATTAAAAAAAAAGAATTCACATGAGAACATGAGCAGCTTCCTTACCAAAACAGGCTCTTTTTTCCAGTCAATCACAGAATCTGAAAACATTCTTAAATACAGACCAAAAAAAAAGGAATATCTAAATTCTAAGAAGAAAAGAAGTCCTTCACCCACCTTGTTTTTTATTAGAATGTGCACAATATCACTTTTCATCCATCCCCTGCATCTCTTTCTCCTGTAAGGGCCCCCTGCTACTCATTTTTCACTTGGCACTTTGTAGTTTCCTGCAGCCTCACAGTGTTTGTAGTAACACCCCATGGTGCGTGGCATATGATGATTCCTGATCTATACACATCTGCTAAGGCAGTCTGTGTGCAAGCTTAGTGCTGCCACACAGGGTACAGAAACTGCTGCATTTAGCCACCGAGCATCTCTTGCTTCCCTCCCCGATGGCAGCAGTGTCCTGCTTCCAATTTTCTGAATCACAGGAGTCATCAGTTAGCAGGGGAGGTCAGCCAGAACCTTACATCTGATATCAATTCAGATTTTTACTGTTAAGTGAGAAAATTAAAAAGATAGAGGGAAAAATAGGCTGGAGGCATGCCATCCTGTTTACCGGTGAGCTTTGAATAATCTGTCAGTAAAGTAGCTAACATGAGGTCAGGTGCCAAACATCCTTCCTATTATCATTACATGGGGCATTCAGCACCTGCCCATATTGTCACCTCGCTTCTCAAAGCACACACATATGTGACTGTGGATTAATAATTACAGTTCATCTTTAACAGGGAACTCTTCAAGTCGACATATTATATAACTGGCAAATAACACAGTGCTTTGGACAGAGAAGAAATGCAAGGATCATCTCCGTACTGCAAGAGCCTGGCAGCAGCATTCAGCACCAGCTGGAAATTGTACAGGGTCTTATCAGGCCAGGCTGTCAGAAGGGAGTCACAATAATCTAATCTTGATGTGAGAAATGCACAGGTAACCAATTCAAGGTCAGGACAGCTACAGACCATAGATATTTGTTAAAAGATAAGAGAGCCTCTGAAATAACTTTCAGGATCTTGATCTGCTGAGGTAAGGGAAAAAAAGAATAAAATCTGCTTTCCAGTGAGGGAAAATTCAGGTAGCAGTGATGGACAAAAAGCATTTCACCTCAGACAGAGCTGCCTTTCAGGACTGTCATAGTCAGTGATCCATCTGCATCATTTGTAAGGAACAGTAATAGGCTGCCAATATTTTAATAAGAAGCTGCCACAGAATTCCCTCTCAGCTGTGATAAATCTGCAGGCTCCAGGGAAGGGTTGTTTGTGGAAGGAACAGGCAAGAAATTAGAAATCTATCCATTTTTCTTTCCTTTCCCACTGAAACGTGCACTTCAGCAAACCAGAGCCAGTGAAGGAGGTGCTGATACCATGAGGTGAAATGCTCCACCCACTCCGTGTGCTGGAAAGCCATGAGCTTCCTCCAGAAGCTATTTAGACTCATTAGCACACATGGTGCCTGTGCTAATGGGTCCCCTCTCAGCAGGGCTCACCCCCTTACTGGATATTTTAACAGGAGCAAGCAGATGCCAGAGGATGTGTAAGAGAGAGGCTGAGATAACCCGTATAGAATAATAGACTCATTAAGGCTGGAAAAGACCTCTAAGATCATCCAATCCATCCATCCATTTTCCTTGACACCATCAGCTTTTCAAATGTCCATTTTCCCTGCACCAAGCTGTGCTGCCAACCCCCAGAAGACCAAAACAGAAAATCATAGGTCATAGGGCTGGGGAAGCCAAGGCTGCACAGGCAGGTAGAAGTAAAGGTAAGCAGAGCACTAATCAGAAAGACAGAGTTCACATTTCGGGACGCTAATCATTCATCGGCATACTCTGCATTATCACTTTTCATCTAGTTTTGTTCCTGTGTTGGAATACCATGTCCTACACAAACAGACAACCAAAAAACAGTCCCTGCTCTGAGTCTACAGCACAGCTGTGCATCACAAACCTAGGACTGTGGTAGGAGCTCATCCCAGTAGGAGTATCCTAGATTAAAAGTGTGATTTATTTATTTATTTATTTAAAATTTCATTAGCTCATGCTCACATAAAAAGTAAGATCCTTGGCTTACCAGTTGCTTTTGGATACCCAGAGTTTGTAAAATAGGCAGGACTTCATTAGGCAGAGTTCAAAATCACAATAATCTGTGCTAAAACATGGGCAGAGTGGAGGAAATTGAAGGACCTATCCAAACTCAGATGTTTGGAACAGAATCTAAAAGCAATTCTTGGCAGCTGGCTAGATTAAGAGAGGCAAGATGGTCCTCAAATAGGCAATTAGACTGTACTTTGCTACTGCTGCTGACTGCTCCCTCATTGTCCTGGTTGCAATGTATTACCACTATCTTCTATTATTGTTGAAATTCTGCAATCAGATGCATGCTAACATTTTATTTCTGAGGGACAATCAGCTATTAAAGGACAGTGCACAATCCTACAAAACGCGCTCCCGATCAAACTCACCAGCTGACACAGCAGTTTCCCAAAGGTTTCTTTTTTTCTTCTTTCTTTTCTTGTTTTTCAAAGGAATAATTGTAGGCATTTCAAGATTTTTTTCTCAAATATTCAGTAAAAATACAGGTACATGGGACGAGTTGGTGGCTTTTTGAGGATTGTTCGTAAACATGATCCAAGGTAATTTTTTTAACCAAAAATTCCTATTTTTCCTGCCTTTCAGTTGTTAATCTAATACAAGGAATAAAGTCTTTACAGTTCTTTGAATTCTTTTACTTCAGTCAAAGATATTTCTATAGAGGATGTTTTTCTTTCTAACCACAGTAATGAAACACGTTTGTTGGCTTCAATCCAGGGACTGTAAACAGGTATCTGTCCTTGTTTAATTTCACTGTAAATAAGGTTTTCTATACATTCGTCCAGTCAAACTAGTTAAAAGTAGATTTATTTCAATCTCTAGTTCCTATGGCTTGGTAAATACCAATAGAAAACTACATTGAACTGCTACAAGTTAATCAGATGTCTTGTGGAAAAGCAAGAAGGATCACTAAGTACATATTCGTAAGGGGGAAAAAATGAAACAAAAATCTATCTAGAGAGAACTGAAAATACATTAACTTCATCGCCTCTCTCCAGTCTCCTTTGGCACCCCAAGGGATCTGTGCTGGTGAAGACTACCTTTCATCAGGAATGGTAGAAAAATCAAATCAGACGTATTTGCATGCTGCTGCTACCAAGTGGAAGAAGGGGAACTGGGAGAATTTAAGAACAACAGCATGTTCCCCTCAGTGTTACTGTTTTTTCTGTAAAAACACAGAGAAAACACTGGTTAAAAAGGCCAATAGCATCTGATTGAAGGGCTAAGCCGGCATTGGGCAGACATCATTTTTTCTGACTCAGATTCTACCGCTGCAGTTCTCCAAGTACTTCTAGCAAAAGTAATGATGCTTTATTAAGTTTCCAGAAAGTCCTTTTCCATTCTGTGGTCAGTTCTGTTCTGTAACTTCCATTTTTCCATTATTTCCCCTCTTCCATTTAGTTTGTAATTGCCATTTTCCCCCTCCAAAACTCCTGACAGTCAACCATCGTACCGATGATTTGGACTGAGTTAGCACCGAGTAAGCTTTAATGACAGACCAGGGCCCCTGCTGTGTTATGCAGCCTGCACATGGGGAAGAAAGAGTCCTTTCCCGCAGAAGGCTTGCAGTCCCAGCCCCTCCGGTCTATAAGGCTTTGTCTTCGATTCTTAAAATCTTATTTAACAGCATCCAGCCAAGATATTGCTGAGTGCTGTGCAGCCCTCTGAGCACACATACTCCTCAGGAGAGTCACATTGTAGGGGATATTTCCAAACCGAGAGCCACGAGGCCTCAAAGTCACTTCATTCAGTAGCTTTCTTCATTCCTTCTTCTCTGATGGTGCGTGTAGCCTCCCGGGGCTCGTTGCCGCAGGCCAGCTTCTCTGGCAAAACAACATCCTCTCTGAAGTCTCTCAGCACTACCTTCACTCTGCTGGGCACTGGTTTAATAACAGCCTCCTTGTTCTGCTCGGCATCATGTCCCACCCAGGGGTTCACACGGGGAGCCCGCGCCTCCGGCTCGCTTCCTGACAGCACGCTGGCCAAATCCATTGCTTTGAAACAAATCCTTGGCTCCTCTGGACTCTGAGCTCCACTCCGGATCTTTTGAGCATGAATAACACGCTTCAGGGTTTTATCCACCTCCAACCAAGAGCTAGATGCATAGGACTTTTGTCCATGGAGCTGATTTTACTCACTACAGTCCTCCAAAGTAAGCGCGGCCTCTGCAGCAGCAAGTGGAAGAGGAGAAAACACACCATGCAGAAATTGGCTGTGAGGCACCATTGAGGAAGGCCCCCGAATCCACCACACGCATCGGCCTAACAATCTAAACACCTGGATGAGAAATGATGGGAATGCTTTTTCCAAAAACATAATGCTGTTGGATATCATCATATTAACAGGAACCTTATCAGTCCTGAGACAGAAAAAAAAAAGAGATGGTGACCAAAGGTGATACAGCCTAATTTCTTATGAGGAGCAGCTGAGGGAACTGGGATTGTTTAGTATGAAAAAAAGGAGGCAGAGGGGAGACCTTATCACTGTCTACAGCTACCTGCAAGGAGGTTGTAGCGAGGTGGGTGCTGGTCTCTTCTCCAAAGTAACAAGGGGTAGGATGAGAAGAAATCTCTTCAAGTAGTGCCAGGGAGGTTTAGGCTAGATATTAAGAAATATTACTTCACCAAAAGGGTTGTCAAGCACTGGCACAGGTTGCCCAGGGAAGTGGAGCAGTCATTATCCCTCAAGGTATTTAAAAGACGTGTTGATGTGGCACTTAGGGAAATGATGTAGTGGTGAACTTAGCAGTGTTATGTTTACAGTTAGGCTTGATGATCTTAAAGGTCTTTTCCAACCTAAGTAATTCTGTGATTCTGAGACTGCGAGCCCGTGAAGCAGACTCCAGGAGCTGTGTATCATTTTTCAGTCACTAACATTAAACCACAGTGACCACAAAGATAAGTGCCCACATGGGATCCAGATTAAATAGGGTCAGAAAGGGCACCATGGATACAGAGAAATAATCAATAAGCTCTCCTATCAATAGAGCCAGGACAAGACTGGGTGTTTTTTTATGAGAATGATTACTTCAAAATGATAATGCTTTAGGCCTTGATTTCTGCCAGTTTTCAGGAGTTCTCTAATGAGACACTGGAAGGACTAATTCGCCCTTTCATATCATTATCTCCTCCTGAATAAATTAGTGTTTTTTCCATTGACCTTCAATTGTTTCTCATCACATCATGGAAATCGGATAGTGAAAACTTTCAAACACAGTAGTTTTGAGGGAAATCTTCCAGTATTCTGTTTCCCTGCTCCCTACCCACAGAACCAGTAGTGTTCCTTGTAGAGTGCAATCCAAAGGAGAGTATTAATTTGTGAACAGCTGTAATTACCAGTAGGAGCCAGCAATACTGAGAGCACACTTTTGGGAAGGGACAGATCACCCAGCACTATAAAGCTGGTAAAGAAAGCATAGAAAAATGCTTTTGAAAGGAAAAGATGACCAAGTCTTACATTGGAATCTCTTCAATGAGAATTCGTTTTAAATCCTCCTTCCAGTAAAATTAATTCAGTTACAAGCAAATTTTGGTGATGCTTTTATTGAAGGCTATATATTCAGAAGTGAAGGAGGGGGTAAAAAAAAAAATCAGATGTTGCTTCGTATATTGAAAATAATGAATTCAGTACTAATTCTGTATCCACTATTCTATATCCTGATTTTTAAGGAGAAGGCTTCCAAGAATTTCATTATTTCTCAGCTAACTAGCAGAATCTGGATAACTTCAGTTTCCTTGTAGAACTTCAGATTGACCAGGATTAAGGACTCAGTATCTAAGAATATTAAACCCAGCATAGCAACCCTACAGCTTACTAGAGTCTTTCAACAGATGTGGAATCAATGGATCCCAGAAGCCTGCACACATCTAGCAAGGCAGGAAAAATCACCCGGTCCTGCTCACTAGCTCTGACCTAAAAAATTTCAGATGAAAAGGAGAATTAACTAGGAAGACAAGGCCAAACTGGAAAAGAAAAAATGTAGTTACAATCAGAACTGGTCATTGTATATTCCTATTATTGGGAATTTAAATATTTCATTTTTTTTATTCAGAGAATGAAAACTTGAAATCCCTGTTTCCTGTAGGAAGAAAAATATTTTAATTATTTTTTTCTGAAATGGTTTTCCACATTTTTCTCCAAACAAACTGCTGAAGTTCACAGACCCAGCTCCAATAATTCCTTCAAGCAGCCACAAAGTTGAGGGAGAACTAAATTACTCCCTGGTATCAAGACAGCTCCCATCATGAAACTGGAGACTTTGTTCCAACTCAACCTCCAGGTGTCCAGCCACTGGTCCCAGACAGCTCTGCACATTAATACTATTGCTATTACCCTTGGTGTTCTAGACAAAACTCCCAACAGGCTACATGGGAAGCCCCAGCCCAAAGACAACTTCATCTGTTTTTCAATTAAGTCCAAATATGAAGTGGGCAATAGGTTTATCACAACAACAGAAGTTTCCCTGAACTTCTCATAAAAATGAGATAAATGCCCAGCAAGTCACGAAAGTGATACTACTCCAGCACATTCCTCTTCCTAAATTCTTAGAAAACTTGATTACAGTACCTGGATGTTCCATGAAAACCTTATTTTCCTTACCTACAATAAGTTAATTGCACTCAAGGAATTCAACAGAAGGATTCAAATGCATAGATGTTACTGCCAAGGAACAAAGTGTAAGCAGCCCTGGCCAAAGGTCTAGGATTGGAGCCAGTACATGTGATGATGAACTAAAGTAATGCCACAGCTTTCTATTACTGGCCAAGTAAGGAGCAACTGTAGATGCCACACTAAAGAAAGCTAGTGCTCCCCACAGCTGTTTACAGAAGAAAGCACTCCCAGAACAGCAACAGCCCACATGAAAGAACTTCAATAATCTTCAGCTGAAGAGGATGAAGGTCCAAAACTAATTGCCCCTGGTTCTGACTATAGGGAGGCATATACATCCACATCACAGTTGCCAAAGCATTGGTTTGCTCTTCTCCTTGATCACTCAAAAAGTGAGCTTCTAGCTTTTCCAAGGCTTTGGAAAGCACTAGCATGCTTCCCACTCTTCCAGGAGCTGCACCATTATGTGGTAGTTGTTGGCCAGTGCTGCCTTTAGCGACTGAGTCTAGAGGACAGAAGCCAGCGGTTATCCAGGAGCCAGCTAGATAGAACATGCAACAGAACTTCCAAAGTACTTTCATCTTATTTTTGAAGGTGAACCTTTATCATAGCAACCACTGCATATTTAGGAAGGCCTGGCCACTTACAGTAAAAAAAGAAAAAAAGACATCCTGAAGCAGATCAAGGAAAAGCATGCAAGCCCTTTCCAGCACCACTCTTAATTACTGATGTAACAGGTGGCCTTCTTTCAAAGACAGTAATAGCAAATTCCCTCCCACTTCTCTAACTAAAAATTATGCTAGAAATGAGATGGTGTATTTTAAAAGAAATCTATTTTGATTTTAGAATCCCACACTTATCTTTACACACAGTGTCAGGATGCCTTAAAGTGTTAAATAATTCCCTGCCATGCTCTTCCTTGCAGAAATGTCATTTCTCTATTCTTCCCTCCTCCTCCTCTGACATTAATAATTATAATTGACATTATTGTGCTGGCCTAGAACTCAGACTGTCTTTTGCTAGGTCTTAGCTTTGCCACTGATTTTTTTTGTATGACCTTGGAAATGTCATTTCATATCCACTCATCGGTTTCCGTGAGGCCAGGTGTAAGAAATTTTATTTTGTATAATCCTTCCCTTCTTCGGCACAGAGGATGCATGGTGCTTTACAGAATGGGGCCCCACTCTAGGTTATCACCAATAGCCATTCCTGTTAAATAAACCCTGCTATGCTACCATACATCTTTCCCACAAGCACTGCCAAAAAGACAACACAAAACCCAATGAGCCATAACCTGAGCCCTCTAGAGGGAGAGACAAGGATGATTTAGGATTCGGCTTCAAAGAGTAAATGTTTCCATTCTAAAATGTTTCAATTTTCCACATTCAGTATTAAAAGACCTAATCATAACATCCTCCAACTGATCACAGGTACAATCAGTCAAAAAAGAGCCCCTGAAGTAGTAAAATAGCCAAATGCTGCTGAACATCAGTGGGAACTCGGTGCCCAATTCCCTTCCTGCTGCTTTGAAAGGCTGGGATGGAAGAACAGCTGATAACTATTGGAGCTTCCATTATCCCTGCTCCCTATTGTGCCTCTTTCTGTATACTGGGCCCTTGTCAGCGATATCCATTTAAGAGCACTCTCCTCAGCAGAGGCCAATAGCTGCACCTAAAATAAATTGCTCTGCTAATCAGCACAAGCTGAAGTTAAAGGGCTGAGTGGCTCTGTGAATATCAAGAGTGGCATTCCATCTGTGGGATACCAACTGTGGCTTAGGCTCAACCAGAGATCCTATGTTTAATTAATGTGGCTGTAATTTGCTCAGATCTTAATAGATCATAGACCATTCCACTTAATCATAACACACAATTTGGCATATTTGAGCCATCCCACATGATATTCTGTGGGTTGAGCTGATGCATAGTTTGAACTACCTCTTACCCCCCATAAAAGACTGGATCATTGCAAAGGTCATTGCTGTGTAAAGCAGCATGGGAAATATCAGATTGCATTGCTTGTCCTGTACCTGACCTGTAAATAAACACAGGTTTGAGGTATCTAGCTTTGCCAGTGCCTTCACACTGGGAAAAGCAGACGTGTCTCTTTTGATACATGAGAGCAAATCCTGAAAGTGGAGTTAAAGACCTGCCAGAGGCCAGAAGCAGAGAGTAGTCAGGAGTGAACTCTTCCCTTCTGGGTGCTGAAGTAATAACTGTGAGGTGACAGTGGTTTTTGCAGCAGGGAAAAGGAGAACTCAGCTTAAAGGAGGTGGTTGTGGCTGAACAGAGGATGACGAGATGCTCAAAAGAGACATGAGAATGCATGGGAAACAAGGAGGAGTAAAAAGAGTATTCTTTCATAATCCCCTTCTTCCCTTTTTCACCAAGCATCTTCCCTGTTGGGCTTCTGCATATATCATTATACATTTATTTTTTAAAATAAAAAATTAAACTCAGTTACAGAGTGCCCCCCCATCTGGTCAGAAATCGTCATTGCTTATTAGCCAAGAGAAAATGTCACTGAGGAAGTGGAAGAAAGAAATTAAACTGAGCTGTTTCCTGAGCTGTTAGCATTCTTCAACCTAGTCTTTGTTAATAAGGTCCCACTTTAAAAGTAAAAACATTGGCACACTTTAACTCTCACCATATATCCCCATTCCTTTCACAGACCTAGAATCCCACCTATACTTTTCTCCTGTTCTCTCATCAGCCATTCATTGCCAAAGGTTAGTGACTACCACTTAGAAAGTGAATATGTGCAGGCACTGGAACTTGAGGTCTGAGCACCTCAAAGCTAAGGATTAGCTGTTGTGATGTTCCATCTGTTACTTAGTTGGTGCTCAGGACTGAGACAGAAGAGAGATGAATAAGCAGGCAACTCTGGTTTCACAAAAGATCCTTCCCTGAATCACATATATACAAAGGCTTCCAAAGTAGAGGGTTTTCTCCACATGCATACAGAAATATGCCTCCAATGCTGCCATCCTTGGCCATCATTAAATCAGTTTCTCTGGCATATCTAGCATCTACCCATGGATCATTCTGAAATAGCAGCCCAGGTACTTCCCAGCAGTAGTAAATCCATCAGTTCTGCCAGTATTATACCCGAGCTTCAGCCTTTTCAGCCTCTTATGGCTGCTATATTTGACACTTCTTCATTGCCCATTTTCACCACTCTTTTTGGGATCTGGAGATGTTTCCCATTAGTCTGAATACACATCTCTCTAAATGACAGTACCACCCAGCTATGGGGACAGCTTTCATACCACTGCTGCTGTTCACAGCTATTGCTTCTAATTTGAAGCACTCAAAGCCTTGTTCTCGCAAAGTGCTGGCCACGTGCATGGCTCTACGCTACACTGAGTGTAACGTGGAGCTTTATCTATCTGGCACTTTATACGGATATTGGTAGCCACTGACTTTCAGTGTCTAACATTCTTGTTTTCAGCATGCAGCAATTCATTCTGCACCAGTGGTGCTTCACCAAACTACAGCCAAGCCAGAGACCTATCCTGTAACTTTGCTTAGCAAATAATTTACAGGACTGACCCTAGTTCAGTCCTTTGAAATACAGAAAATTGGAATTAGCAGCAATATGTACTCACTGCAAACTGCTTACATTTATGCCACAAAACTCTGAATCACTGTCAGAGCTAATATGTCTACTGAAAATAGGATGTGACAGGTCTCATCTTAGACTTTGCTGATCTTCTTCTAGTAGGACAGTAGGACAGGGCTATCAATCCACCGCACATTCAGCTTAGTGTGTCACTTTTTGTGGTACATCACTTTGAAGATCTCTTTTCTTTCACAACCTCTTTTTCCACTGTGTTCAGGATTTCTGTGTGCTTTATGTATTCTGGTTTGGGCTTGGTAACTTCTTTTACTTGTCAAATCCTAATTTTCACAGTTTAGTTCTTTTTGTGTCATTTTTGCCCCATGTCATAAATACAGTGAGGATCTCAGAGACCTAATCTTTCCACTAAATGGTTCACTTCCAGATCAGTACCTGATTTGCCATAACCTTCAGTTCTCAAATTCCTGTATACTGCTTCATCTTTGCCCTCCTGAGTTACAGAAAAAAAAAAATAGTGAAAACACCAACTTCTTGAGAAAATGTTATCATCAAAATCATGTCACCTTCTGCCATATTCCTACTTGCTGGCACTTGTATCTTGCAGATACAGAGTAAAATGCTGGGCTCTCTTTCACCCCAAATAGCCACATAAAAATATTTAGCTCTAGTGGGACTTTTAGTTGTTTTGTTTTTCCACTCAGCATAATTTCTTGTTCCCTGGATTACTTTTTTTTACCTTTTGGACCACACTTTGTTCAGAATTCACTCAGAGCCAAGGCATATGAGAGCAGTGTGATTTGCAATGTTTTGTCCTTAAGACGAGGCTCCTTGAGACTCCGAACCTTTAGGGCATCAACATATGCTACAGAGGGGCAGCAGTTTAGACACAAATGGCTGGAAAAAAAACTTGCTGGAACAGTAAACATGTATGAACATCAGTATTAGCTCCTAACAAAGCAATGAGCAGAACAAACAGCATCTCCCCCTTTGTGTAGGAGAAACATGGAGAGGGAGAGCCTTTGCATGCCACATCTAAGAAAAATCACATATGTTGCACTTTCCTCATGGGACTGACAACCATGCCTTATAGACTCTAGCAAATCTGTGTTCATGTCACTAAACCAATATCTGTGCTTTACCAGCTGGAGCAACAGGCACCAAAGTTCAAAACAAGTTAATTTTCTCCTGAAAAATCATCACTAAAGTGTTAATGTTAAACATTTGTTTAACAAATGGTCAATATAACACAAAAGGGTCTCTAGTGTTTCTATTCCTGGACACAAAGCACTAGTGGTAGCTGTGCCCGTGCATGAATTCTGCCATGAAGGGAGGGCGTGAGCTGAGGGTGGATGGTGGGAAAGGGGAATTGCATGGTACCAAACAAGGGGAGGGCCAGGTAAGGACAGGTGTATGCTGTAACTGTGTTACACACTGTCTGAAAGGAGAGCATTTCATGTAGAGAGGGTTGAGGGGCACCAGACAAGATGACAGGGCTGACAAACCTGCCAATGTGCATTGTGCATCAGTAGGAAAAGGGGACCAGAACTCTGGGAAAAGCTTAAAAAAGCATCAGACCAAGCACTGAGTTGGAAGGGATGCAGAGAGGGAAAGTAGAGCAATAAAGGCAAACTAGGAACCCAGAAGATGTCTAATTTGTAACAGCCAGACAGAAACACTTCCACCCCTTTAGCAGCTGGAGCATTGGGCAGCTGGGCAGCCGAGCTCTAATGGAGTCAATTTGCTGCTGGAAATAATGACTAAATTACTCCCATTTGCCCAGTGAACAGACTGAAGCCTAAGTATATGAACATCAGGAGGTAGCAAACTGTTAGGAGCAGACTGATGTGTTGTGAGGTTTTCCTTGCCTGCAAAAGGGAGCTGACAACCCCCAGCACCCTTCAGCATCTCCAGACCCCTCTCACTTAACTGCAGAGCTCTTCCACCAAGTTAAACAAGTTTCTAGTGCAGTTCCTGCCAAGCCCCAAGGAAAGACAGCTGGGCTGAAATGTCTGCTGATAAATGAAAGGGTTTATTTGAGGAATAAACAAGGGACAAGCCTTTCAGCGGCAGCACTTTCAACCCTGTTATGCCCATCCCCCTGCACACGGGGTGGGGAAGAGGATCAGTCGCTAAAGAGAAGTGAGAAAGGACTGGTTATTCACCCCCTCTGCACAGGCAGTAGCAGTCAAGCTCTTTGCATTCATGCCATGGAGGCAGCTGAGTCTGAGGAATTTCTAGACCAGGGGCACAAAATCCCCCTGTAAGTATCTTAACGTCTAAAGGTATCTCTAGGACAGCATTGCTGGAAGGTTTGAACAGCATGTAAGGAGTGACTTGTTTATTGAGTAACTCCTACAACATTTCGGTCCAGATGGATACAGTTCAGATGCTTTACCTGGCTGCCTCTACCAGTTGTGGGTTGAGTGCAGGACCCGAAAATGAAAACCAATGAAAACCTCAGATGAAATACTCATGCAGCTTAATTCCCAACTGTTCTAAAATAAGCAGGAGATTTGCCAAGAGGCAGATCCAGAAAACTACTTAAGCACTGAATCCCTCACTGTTTTCCTTGTGCCTTTACTGTAGGAGCTGCAGGCTCCACCAGCAGGCGGGAGACATCTCCCTGCTAAACACTTCGGCACTCCAAGGGCTGGACCTCCTTCGGTCCCACAGGCTGTTTACATTAAGTACTGAGTTTCAGCATCTCGGCCAGTCTCCTTGTACTTAGATGCTCTGATACTTGGCTTTCAGTAGTTCATCATCTTTGGATCTTTTCCTAAGAGCCATCGAGCCATCAAGATGTTTATCTCTCCATCCTATCTAGGTAATTACTCAATTACTGTTCCCAGGATAAACTCAAGAGTAAGACCTTGACTATACAACCCTCATATCTGACAAGCCCTGGAGAGCCTGTCAAAGGGAAAGCGAGACTGAAGGAGACCATAGTCCCCCTTTCAATGCAAGCTGATGATTTATATGCTGCCTGTCATTCAGAGGGAAAGATATTGCAACACTCCATCAGCATCATCCAGCCCTGATCCGCACAGACATCCCTCAGCCAGGCAATCTTCAGAGTTAAAAGCAGTAGCAAGGTAGGAAGCTGAGATATTCCACAGTGAGCCTTAAGCGCTTGAGGATGGCTGTGAATATTTTCCAGAAGTCGTGACTGTTCAGTGGCAGGTCCTGGTCCATGAATCCATTCATCTCTCTTGTTCCTGTCACATCTGCCACTCCTTCCCAGTGCAGTCGCCTGAGTGAAGGATCCTTACAGTCCCCTGATAGTGCTAAATTCGGAGGGTTTGTCATTTCAAGAGCGTGGGTTCGTTTTGTTTCCTAAAGGAACTTAGCTATTCTAGGCCTTCCTAGTGCTTTGGCAGGTGTGAAGCACTTGAAAATGAGTCAAACATTATAAGTTATAGAGTCTTGATTCCACGTGTCAGTTTTATACGATGGGTACACACGTTGTTTTGGAGAAATAATTCTCCCATGCGTCTCAGCACTGAATAAATATACCTACTTTATAACATTATAAGTTATAGAGTCTTGATTCCGCATGTCAAAAGGAGGGTTCCAGCAATGCCCTTTCCTGAAGGAAATCCTCACACTTTGCAATAGGCAGGCATGAGCCAGGCTAGGATGTACACATGTAAATGGTGCTCATGTAGATTGCACTTATCAGGTGTCTATCAGATGGTAGGAGTGGCTCCTTCAATTAAACAATGCCACACCTTGAGAAAGGAGGGGACCTACCAGCCTATTAGATGCTCTTAATACAGTTGCATTTTCAAAACATGCTTCAACTGTCACATGAAATGCTCCTTCTAAGCTTCCCAAATAACAACAACCCAAGACCAGAGCATGCAGACAGTGATCTAATCTGCAGTACTGCCCTGCCATTTCAACAGAGATGCCCAGAGCGCTTGGACTGCAGCATCATTGCTGGCTCAGTGTTTCAGCCCCAAGACCGAGGACATGGCTCACTCAGTCCACTGGCTGCCAGTAAGCAGGCTCAGAAGCGGCTTGTGAGCCTCAGCATTCAGATCCATCATCTTTCTGGTGTGGGCTTGTTGTGTGAGTCATGCATTTAAGCAGATTAGGGATACAGATAAGGTGCTCTGCACATTAGCCATGACAGGGATGCAGGTAGTGGAAGAGCAGAGCTGTTTCAGTCATCTTCCTGACTGGAACAATCTTTCGCTCTTCATTACCCATCCGGCTGCACCGCAGCATTAGCATGCATATCCCGATTACTCTGAGGGTGAGTCACCAAATGTAAAATATTACAGTGCAACCGAAACTTTAATAAACAGGGCTTTGGGTTTTTTTTAACTTGATCTCTATTTCCATAATAAAAGCTTTCTGTTATTACCTGTGCATGTACTTGTCAAATCAGAATGTTCACAGAGATATTCTCAATTCCCAATCTCTCAATAACTTATAAGGCATACAGAGCAGACACGAAAGCCTGTGTCCTGTGTCTTGGAGTACAAGTAGAGCAATGTGGCTTGGAGTGAATGTACTGCAAATCTCCCCTGGGAAGCTTCAGTCTTACCCTTGCTGAGGTTAAAACCTCACGGTGCTGGGCAGCTCTGTGCTTGCACTGCACCAGGGTCTGTGGTACTTGCCACCTATTTTGCCAACAGGTGTAACTGGCGATCCCCAAGTTCATCATTCAGGTCAGACCCACACACCAAAGAAGAGGCAACAGTATCTTCTTCTCAAAGAGAAAAAAACTCCAGTTAATCTCTGTGGGAAATACACCACTTTTCTCACTAAGCAGTGACCGTGGTGTCCTGGACCTTGCACCATGCTGCTGGTCTAGGTGCAACAGCATTGCTTCCACCTGAGTTCAAGTAAAATAACCCCTAAAGTAATAACTTTCTGCAGACTCCTCATGCAAGTTCCTCCAGTGTGGCCTTGGTTTGGAGGCAGACAAAAATCGATATTTGACCTATCTTCTGGTGGCATGCCTGACTTACAATGTTTATCATATTTGTTTACCTCCAATGAAATAATGCTTTCAACATTTTCTAATCAATATTAGACAGGACACTAAAAAGGTGATGAGCAAGATTAAAATAATTTAAGTGAATCAATGAAGACACCTAGAATACCAACAAAGTTATTGCTGCATTCGTATCCGAAAGGCAGTGAGGGACACTGGGTCAGGCTGATGTTTTGCAAGTTTGCTCTGTGACTATACAACAAAAGTCCTTCAGGCTGGGCTTCAGTGACATTTTCATAAACTCATAATGATGGAAATAATGGAACAGATATTGTAGACAGAGGAGAAAAGATTCACAGTCAGGGCAAGTTTTAAATTTGTTTTCAGGAAATGTTGGAAAAACAGGGAGGTGAAGGGATTGGAAGAGTTGATGCTGGGATCTGTGCTTGAAGTCCAGGAAAAGGGTGAAAGTGGAGGAGAAAGAGGGACAGGAGGACATGCATAATTCAGGGTGAAACCTAGACTGTTCAGAAGGTCCAGAACTGGGGGAGGAGGGCTTGTTCCAAAGGGCTTCTCCACCTGGTCCCTCAAAATAGGCAATTAGATAAATTGCCTCCTGGCAACAAGCTGTGACAGGAGGTATCTAGGTTGCAGCTGTGCCCTTAGAGACTTGGCAGCCTGGTCCGGTCCCTGCTGTAGCATAGGAGAGGTGCAGGGTGCCCTTCAGGGGACAGCGCGCTGGGAAATGAATGGTGGGGTCTCAGCGCTGCAAGTGGGGTTCCCCAGGGCTCAGTCCTGGGTCCTGTCCTGTTCAATGTCTTTATCAATGACCTGGGTGAAGGCATCAAGTGCTCCCTTAGCAAGTTTGCAGATGACACTAAGCTGGGTGGAAGTGTGGATCTGCTGGATAGTCGGGAGGCTCTGCAAAGGGACCTGAACAGGCTGGGCTGCTGGGCTGCTGGGCTGAGACCAACGGCATGAGGTTTAACACAGCCAAATGCCGGGTCCTGCACTTGGGTCACAACAACCCTAAGCAGCTACAGACTAGGAGAAGTCTGTCTAGAAAGCTGCCAGGAGGAGAAAGACCTGGGAGTGCTGGTCGCCAGCCGACTGAACATGAGCCAGCAGTGTGCCCAGGTGGCCAGGGCGGCCAATGGCATCTTGGCTTGTATCAGAAAGGGCGTGACCAGCAAGTCCAGGAAGGTTATTCTCCCTCTGTACTCAGCACTGGTGAGACCGCTCCTCGAATCCTGTGTTCAGTTCTGGGCCCCTCACCACAAGAAGGATGTTGAGGCTCTGGAGCGAGTCCAGAGAAGAGCAACGAAGCTGGTGAAGGGGCTGGAAAACAAGTCTTAGGAGGAGCAACTGAGAGAACTGGGGTTGTTTAGCCTGGAGAAGAGGAGGCTGAGGGGAGACCTTATTACTCTCTACAACCACCTGAAGGGAGGTTGTAGAGAGGAGGGAGCTGGCCTCTTCTCCTAAGTGACAGGGGACAGGATGAGAGGGAATGGCCTCAAGCTCTGCCAGGGGAGATTCAGGCTTGAGTTAAGGAAAAAATTCTTCAGGGAAAGGTTCCTTAGGCACTGGAACAATCTGCCCAGGGAGGTGGTTGACGCCCCTTCCCTGGATGTGTTTAAGGTGAGGGTGGATGAGGTGCTTAGGGGCATGGTTTAGAGATTGGTGGGGATGGTTGGACTGGATGATCCGGTGGGTCTCTTGCAACCTAGTAATTCTATGCTGGAAACCTCCAGGGCTTCTGCAGGTCTCGCAGGAGCACCAGTGCAGAGGGTTTCTGCGCTGCCAGAGGAGTGAGAGAGTGGGATGCAGTCAGACTCTGTTGCTAGCTTTGAGAGCTAAAGGCTTTGCTTGTGCATTCTTTTTAAGGAGAGATCTTTCAACAGGATGAAGGGAAATACGTTGAGGAGCTGAAGACTGGCACAGACCCATGAGGCTGAAATGTGGAGATCCCTAGAAAAGGCTCGGAGCCTGCTCTTAGGTTCCAGCATCAGGAGTGCTGCAGTGAGCAGCACCAGGAGGGGTCTGTGCTGCTGCAGCCTGCTGTCATGCAAAAATTTCAGTCCTCCTCCTAGCCTCTCCCCCTTCCTGCTGTAATCCCATGTTTGAGCTAGGCATTGAAACACTGCCTTTGAACTGGTTTGCTGAGGGATTCTTTCCCTTCACAGCCAAAGTTACCTGCCAAAGAATTGCAGAGGTATTGCTCTGCCCAGTGGCTGTTAAAAACCACCGTGACTCACCCAGCAGCATCCCCTGATGCTCTGCACTGGACTGTACTCTTTCCCCTTGCAAAGCAAATCAGTCTTTTCAGATGGTGAAGGCTTAGGGTACAGCATAGAATCCTTTGAGAGATTCCAAATCTTGAGAGCTAAGACTACATGAAGGAGTGAGAGTTTCAGGCTTCAGTCTCCAGCAAATCCCAAAACAAGTTCCGATAAATACAAGTTTGGAGAGAGATTTAGGAATGAACTGCCCTGCACAGGGAGAGGCTGGGTAGATCAGATCTTGAACAGCCTGTAGGGAAATTACAGGGACTGCCTGTAGGATACAGCCCCTGGGGCAAACCCTTCCCAGAACAATACTGGGATTTAAATTCTAAGAGAAATAGCTGATTGCCACTGAGGGCCTTTTTCAGAGCAAGGTGACATTGTGGAGTGCTGGCAATCAAGGGACCAGAATGTGGGAGCAAGCACTGGCAAACAATAATTTGTTGGACTGTGCAGGTCAAACTTCTGAGACTAGGGATTATTTGTGGAAAAGGCTGTTGCTTCATAGACGAAAAGGGAGTGGAGGAACTCACTTTTCCTTGAGCAAGACATAAAAAAAGAATGATAATTGGACCTTGACTGGGTCAATGCCCTGTTCTGACTAGGCTGACCCACAAGAAATGGCAGTATCTGAATTTCCTTCTTCTAGACCAATCACCTTTTTTGGATGCCTGGGCATCTCTTCAAGACACTATGATGCACTGAAGAGACGTTCCCAGAGAGTCTTTTTATGTCCCTACTAATTACCTATATTTTTAATTGCAGAAAGCCACACAAAGAAAAAAAATCTAAAAGCAAATTAGTCAGGTGAAATAAAAATGCCCTGAAAGTATACGTTAAGGTAGCAATAAAAAGACTTTTTCTATCGTAGGTTAGAGACATACAATAAAAGTATATTTTCAGTGCCTGGCTGCCACAAATAACTGTACTACAATTAGATGTGTGTATTATAAAATTGTGTGGGTGTGGTAATTATCACCCTTTGAAGCAGAATATATTTATACAGATCCTAAATTACAGCACAAAGAAACATCATTTGAGAAGGTTTAAAAAAAACAATTTGGAGAGGAGGATTAAACTTTCATTTTTATTTTTGGGAGGTATTCTATGAAAAAATAAGATGTTTCACATGTCATGTTGGTCTTGAAATGGGTAACCATGCAGTTAGACCTGGGGCTGGAAGAAGCAGCTTCCATATGTCTCTGTTCATCAGAGGAGTGTGTAAGTTTGTGTGTGTGTGTGTGTGTGCATATGCATGCACACACGCCAGCCAGAACTAGTACAGAGCTATTTTTAGAGCTGCACTCCACAAAAAGTCCTCCTTGCAGTACACTGTGCCTAATGTAGCAATTCAGACTTCACTTTGGATGTACATGTGTACAATGCAACATTCATAACTAAGATGAGAATCAGGCCTGCTTCTTCAGTACACAGGAAAATCCTGGGTGCAGCTGCAGAGAGCAGTTGGATCCAATGCCCACAGGCTGTTGTCTCCAAAGATCTCCCTTGCTTCCTAGTCATTTCAGCACTAACCTTGCATTTACTTTCCAAATGCAAAAAGTCCTTGATCCTAAAATCTACTCAGGGTGTAGCCAGAGATTTAATTTCCCTTCTATGTTGTAGTTCATGCAGTAAGCTCAGATGAGTCCATCACGGCTTCCAGATTTGCTTCTACTGTGATTTTCGGGAGATTCAATTTATCCTAAGAACTGTTTCAAATACATGTGGATCCATCCTATTTATCTCTTATGTAATACTGCTTAAGCACTTCCCTGCAATCTCCAAGCACCTGCCTAAAGCCACCACAGCTCTTTGCAATGAGATGGATCTTGACTGGGAGCTTTTTATTATTTTGAATCCAATATTCCCAGCTTGCATATTATATTCATAGAAGCCTTGTGAAGCTTTATAAAAAATCTGTCACATATACTCTATTATGATAGGGCTATTTTCATTGTGTTTCCAACTCTATTATTTAAAAATTGTCTAGCTTGCTCTCCCAAATGCCATTTTCAGACAATTTCTTCTCCTAATTTGATGAGAATCTACTATTTCTCTTTTACTTTTTATATAGCTCTGTTAAAATTTTCTAAGGGTCAACTTAGAGGTCAGAACACGTTCACTTTAACTGGTGCATTCTGGATTTTCTGAGCTGTGTAAATGAAATGAATATATTAGCCTTCCACATTGTTATATTGACTCTCCATATGTTGAAGCCTGTAGTCTTATTTGGTCACAGTATTGTTTGTGTGAGTATGGGGCCAGAGGTCGGTAAGGTCATGAGTTTCTTACAATAGCACTGTCTTTGTGTGCCTCATTTCCTCCCTTGCACATCAGTGTTGCCAAAGAACAGCCCAAGCCAGTCTGGTGAAACATAGTTGTCTGCAAATTCAGCATGGAGCAAGACAGATCATTGACTAGTCTTTGTGCTGATACCACGAAGCAGGATGATGCCATTGACGGAAGCTTTGTTAGAGCATCCTTAAAGTAACTCACAAAGTTATTACCCTCTGCTGCATCAAGGGCTTTCTCAAGGCATGCTTTTACCTACAGCAATGCATGATATTGAAAAGACCAAGCTGTCACGAGCAGTATATACTTATCATAGATCCATCGTTAGCAGAAACCAGTGCTGCACCTGTGCCTCTCTTCTGGTAGCCAGGATTACACAGTGTGGGGGAGTTCTTCTGCTTTCAACCTTTCTCAGGTCACTGGCCCTGTGTGACACTTAGGACAGACCAGGATGATGAGGTTTCAGGTCAGGTGTGTGGGCTACGGGTGTCATCTAGGATATTAAATCTATGTTTCCAGCAGCACTTAAGACAAATAATCTGTCAAGACAGCTTTTCTACCCTGCAGAGGAAAGATTTTCTTCCTTACCCTTGGCAAACAGCAGTTTTCTTACAGTTACACTGATAGGCAAGGGCCAGGTCAGCACTGTCCACATGATGCTGGTCAGATCCAGCAAGTCGATGGACTTTTTTGTGAAATAAAAAGCCCCTTCCTTGGACAGAAAAAGTCCTTCCCAACCTAAAATCTTTCTCCAGGCTTCATGATTGCCAGGTCCCTGCTCTTCCATGTGCCCCTTCTAGACACCTTCAGCTTTGACAATTTGCAGCCTACTCCATACAGTCCTAAAAGGCTCATCATGGCTCTTAAAAGGATTTAAGGTTAGAAACTCATCCAGTCTGCCCCACTGGCTAATGCAAAGTGAAAAGCCTCATCAGTACTGACCAGGTTTAGCCTACAATTATTTTTTGAATTGGGTTCTTACTGACATAGACCACAAGTATCAGAGCACCCATCCTAACCACAGAAAGGGCCCACAGTTGGAGTAGCACAGCTCATAACATTCTGGTTATAGAATCAGTTGGGATTGATAGAATCTTTTAGGTTGGAAAAGACCTTTAAGATCATTGAGCCCAATTGTTATGAAGTTGGGTACATCTGAACAGAGCGAGGAGACTAATGCTTTGCTTGTAGCATCCCAGAGCCTTCCTGAGGCGTGAGTCCCCTGCTCTACACCCAGTCTAGTGGCAGTGTCTCTAGATTCCCTTAGTATCCACAGTTATTTCTGGGCCAAAGAATATGGTTTCTTTTGTGATCTTGAGTGATATCAAGAAGAAGAGAAAAGTTTAAGGGCTCTGGAAGAGGGGACAGGCCTCTTGGGTGGACTACAGGAGGGAAGTGAGATTGTGTAGAGAAAAAATCAGAAGGGTTAAGGCTCAACTAGAAATCAGATTGGCTAAGTAGGTGAGAGATAACAAAAAAATCTTTCTATAAATATATAAATAATAAAAGGAGGACTAGGGAGACCATACAGTCCCTATTGGATGCAAAAGGAACAACAGTGACAGGGGATGAGGAAGAGGCTGAGGTACTTAATGCCTTCTTTGCCTCAGTCTTTAATTGTAAAGAAAGTTGTTCCCTTTCTGTACAAACCCCAGAGCTAGAGGAGCAAAATGAGGCTCCCATGATCCAAGAGGAGGTGGTCAGAGCCTTGCTAGCCCAACTAGACACCCACAAGTCTATGGGGCCGGATGGGATTCACCCAAGGGTATTGAAGGAGCTGGTGGATGTGCTGGCCAAACCCTTTTCCATCATCTTCCAACAGTCCTGGAAGACTGGGGAAGTTCCACTGGACTGGAGGCTGATGTTGTGCCCATCTACAAGAAGGGTCACAGGGAGGATCCAGGGAACTACAGGCCTGTCAGTCTGACCTCAGTGCCAGGGAAAGTCATGGAACAGGTGATCTTGAGTGCTATCATGAAGCACATGCAAGAGAACCTGGTGATCAGGCCCAGTCAACACAGGTTCACAAAAGGCAGGTCTTGCCAAACTAACCTGATTGCCTTCTATGATAAAGTGACTCGGCTGCTGCATGAGGGAAAGGCTGTGGATGTATCTTCCTGGAATTCAGTAAAGCCTTTGACACAGTTTCTCACAGCATTCTGCTACAGAAACTATCGGCCTCTGGCCTGGACAGGCGCACACTCTCCTGGGTGGAAAACTGGCTGGATGGCCGGGCCCAGAGAGTGGTGGGAAATGGTGTTAAATCCAGCTGGAGGCCAGTGACAAGTGGGGTTCCCCAGGGCTCAGTGCTGGGTCCAGCCCTGTTCAATGTCTTTATCAATGACCTGGATGAAGGCATCGAGTGCTCCCTTAGCAAGTTTGCAGACGACACTAAGCTGGGTGGAAGTGTTGATCTGCTGGAGGGTAGGGAGGCTCTGCAAAGGGATCTGAACAGGCTGGATCACTAGGCAAGAGTCCAATGGCATGAGGTTTAACAAGGCCAAATGCCGGGTCCTGCACTTGGGGCACAACAACCCTGTGCAGCTACAGACTAGGAGAAGTCTGTCTAGAAAGCTGCCAGGAGGAGAAGGACCTGGGGGTGTTGGTTGACAGTGACTGAACATGAGCCAGCAGTGTGCCCAGGTGGCCAAGAAGGCCAATGGCATCTTGGCTTGTAACAGAAACGGCGTGACCAGCAGGTCCAGGAAAGTTATTCTCTCTCTCTGTACTCGGCACTGGTGAGACTGCTCCTCGAATCTTGTGTTCGGTTCTGGGCCCCTCACCACAAGAAGGATGTTGAGGCTCTGGAGCGAGTCCAGAGAAGAGCAACGAAGCTGGTGAAGGGGCTGGAGAACAGGCCTTATGAGGAGCGGCTGAGAGAGCTGGGGGTGTTTAGCCTGGAGAAGAGGAGGCTGAGAGGAGACCTCATTGCTCTCTACAACTACCTGAAAGGAGGTTGTGGTGCTGGCCTCTTCTCCCAAGTGACAGGGGACAGGACAAGAGGGAATGGCCTCAGTCTCCGCCAGGGGAGGTTTAGGCTGGACATTAGGAAAAAATTTTTCACCAAAAGGATCATTGGGCACTGGAACAGGCTGCCCAGGGAGGTGGCTGATTCACCTTCCCTGGAAGTGTTTAAGGTACGGATGGACGAGGTGCTAAGGGGCATGGTTTAGTGTTTGATAGGAATGGTTGGACTCGATGATCCAGTGGGTCTCTTCCAACCTGGTTGTTCTGTGATTCTGTGATGTGACAGTGAGATTTATAACAAGATATTCTTCTGGAATATATCTACACCTTTCACTCAGCCAAAACCAAAAAATAAAGCCTAGATTATTAGTAACTTGCTGTACAAGTAACTGTAAAAAAATATAATTGAAAATATTTAGAACTTCTCTCTCAGAGGTTTTCCCTTTTCTGTCTGTGCTTAACGTTTCAATGAAAGGCAGATTTTAAAAAGAAGCATCATCTTTCCTTGAAATTTTCTGGTTTTAACTGACAAAGAACAATCACTTCAGAAGAGAACAAAAGTATTCAGCCAAAACCCTGGAGATTTTTTTCTGACGTTTTCAACAGACTCTTTTTGAGAGTCCCTTGTTTCTATGTTGATGAAAATTCTGTGCAAGAATGTTTTCCCCAGTAAGTTTTGAAAATGAAAAGTAGGAGTTCCTGCTTCTTTTATTGCATTTTTCTCCTATGAGACCTTCTCACCCAGGTTTAGTATTTATATTGTGGCCTAGCTGCTAACTAAGCCTTGGCATAGTGCTCTTACTGCAATGATGAGGCATTTCTATTTCTGATTTCTAGCATATGTTGCACTTAATATATCTCTGCCCTTGTGCACCAGTTACCCCAGAAAAATGGTTGTGCCAGCATTATAACAGTGGTATAGACCCTTGAGAACAACTAGGGCATGAGAGGTATTATTTTTTAATATTTACAGAAAGATGTTTTATACTGTGATAAAAGCTTGTTTTTTAGTGTTTCTCAAATGAACTCGGAAAAAGGTATCTGCAAAACACCCAAGAGATAAAACCTGAACAATTAATTCTGTGTGTGAAATGTCCACAGACTGAACAGATTATTTTTTCTCTCATAGATCTGTAGCCTGAACTAGGTGATTGCAAAGATCAGGCTCTTTTGCATGATTTATGAGACTTTATCCTTTTCAGAGAGGAGATACTGTACTATTAGAGTTGTCTTTGTAAGTTCTTCTAGGACTTCTGCTCTGGGCAACCAGTGTATAACATCTGAAAAGAAGAAAATAAGCAACAAATTTGAAACTGCTATTGGACATATCAGTAGTAATTATTTGCTGATGTCTGATGCTTTGCACAATGCCGTGAGAAATGTCACAGGAGATTTTATACTGGCTGCATCCTGCAAGGTGCTAAGCTTCCTTCACTTCTTCTGTAGATAAGAGGAGAGGACCAATGCCAGCACTTTGCCACACCAGCTTCACCAGTCACTTGTCTGGGTTCTGCAGAAGTTACGTCTGATGACTCAGATCCATTTTTTGCTTTATTCTGGGAAAGAATTAGCTGAGAAAACAGATTCAGGGCCACAGGTTTTGGCTGTACCTTGGAGCAGCTCATCTCCTTGCCCTAGAACACAGCCAAGAGAGCGTTTGTGAAGGTGCTAGCTGGAATACTTCCAGGCTTCTGGGTGGTTCAGCTAATCTGCACACCAGGTCTGGCAAACAAAATCCACCTTAAAACGCAGCTTTTGGCTGACATAGGTGTTTTTGAAAACTAGTGTTATCTCCCAGTGCAGCAGAATCTATATATATATAGACAGGGGTGGGAGGATTCACACAAGCGGCAGGTTTCCCTGGTGCCGGGCTAATTGTTTGTACTTCCACCTAAGTCACAAGTTAAAAGAATTCTACCAAGGAGATAAACAGTGCATTGCATAGGAGTTCATATCAGATTTGTTTTAGTTAGAAAAAGGCTGTTCTGTCTGTGTATGTAAAACACAGACCTTGTTTTAAGAGGCGGTGAGAAAGAAGGAAACGTTATATTTGTGGTTCCTCGTTGTAGGGCTTTCTATGCAGGGACCTGTCAAGCTTTTGGAGCTGAAATGTTTTAAAATATATATTAAAAATAAAAGCATTAAATAGTATAAAATATAAATCTAAAGTGGAGGGTTTGATCAATTTTTCCTGTATGTGCAATATTAGAACAAAGCAAAAATATCAGACATAATATTCCACAGTAAATTCTGATCATTAGTTATTTGTTTTTATCTCCAGGCTGGAGAAAAAGCTAAAATATCAAAGGCCTTTTCAGAATTCAAGTTCAAAGATTATTTAAACCATGAAAGCTCTAATTTTAACATGTCATCAGAAACAGCTTCCTTCAAGGTTATTTGGCAGTAACTGCATCAGCTTACGGTACTTGGTGTCAACTGCAAGTGAGTGTTTGGTAGTGTATTGCTCTTATTCTTTTTTGTGGGCTGGGTTTTATACCCAGAATATATCTCCTATGATGCCTCTATAGAAAAAACTTCCATGATGCACCACAGAGACCAGTCAAAGTAGAAATAACAGTCAAGAGACCAGATCTGTGCAGTGGGCAGCACTTTTAAGATATGGACAGACCCAATTTAACCATGAGCTGATTCAAAACAAGATGCTTCAGTTTGTTTCAAGAAATGAAATATTTTTATTCAAATGAAAAAATATTGGTTTAGATTTTTCATTCACCTGGTTTTTGTTTGTTTTTTTTTAAATGTAAATAAAAGATTTCCTTACAAGAAATTCTATATGAACTGTGAATCCCACCAAAACCAATCAAAGCGTTCAATTCTTTACCAGGTATCAAGGACAGGAAAATCACATTTAATTAAATGATCAGTTAAAAAAAATACCTATAAAAACTGATCATCTAAATTCTTTGTCCTTTGAGCTGATGCTTTCCCGTAAGTCACACAAAAATCTCAACAGGCAGGAAAGACAATGAATCTTGATTGGATACACAAGGAGGCCAGTCAGTAAACTCATCACAATTAGCATCAGCTGTAACCCAAGTGAACTTCCCAGTTTAATGGTTCACAGGAGCACACATACATACAGTAAAAACTACAAAGCAAATAAATTCATTCTCCTTGCCCCAGACTCCCCTCCTCCCCCAGGTCCTTCAGACAAAAGTCTATTTCCCTCCTTAGCTGTTAAAAATATTTTTAGAGCTCTTCAATACAAAAATCAGAAAAGGAAGAAAAAAACAATAGAATTTGACACAAAAGCACCCTTCTCATTAGGGCTTTTTAAATAGCATTAGAGCTCATTGAATTTCACACACTAATAACATTCCTACTCAATCCGAGGCAAACCAGTCAAATCTAAATCTATAAAATTTTACAAGCAAAGGAATATTGCCAAGGTCTAATATTTCTCCTGCATATTTTGTCAGAATGGAGCAGAGAATCTCTTCCAAACTTCAGATCTCCCATTTTTTAAATCACTTTTCAAGTCACTACTCTGTGGATATACAAAGGAAAAGTTAAAAAGGAAGTAAGATCTCAAGAGCAACATCTATACAAGATTGTCAGACACACAGTGTTTTGGGACTGAAGCAGTCTTGAAGCTGGCTTTACCACAGCAATCCGCCAGGATTTCAGATTAAAAAGTAGCTAAGATCCTACCAAACAAAGCTGTTGGGCAGATGTAGCTGACTGTGGCAGTTATAGAGCCCCCAAAGATGCAGAGACTTGTCTGAACCCTTGGCCCTTGAGTCCTTCAGCTATTCAATGTCAAACTGTATCTTAAACTTTGAAAAAGCAGCGAGTGAGCCTGGGTGCCACTGAAATCAGGGAGATAAGTTACAGGCCCAAAACTAAGCGTGGGATGTTGGTTCCTTATGTGCTGCAGGGCCCAGGACACTGCTGGATTGGGTTTCTCTTGGATAAGCAGTGAGACTCACATGGATAGTGACAGACCTGGCTGTCCCAGCCAGGTCCACATAGCCTTGCCACAAGCACCAGCCACTTGCAAAACCTCAGCAGAAGCTCTACAAGTGGCTTCCTGAACAGCTGCCTGGTGTGTGTGGTACATTTTCATTGAATGGCTGGTGAATGTAAGTGATAAGGAGGAATAAAGCATGTAGTTAAAGCTCATTTTGTATGGTATGGTATGTCTTGGGGGTTTTATGGGTTTAATATATTCGCTGCTCATGCTGGATCTCAGCACAGACCTCCAGATGAGAATATCTACTTGTGATGCAGGTTGCACTACAACTCATTTATAATGAATATAACAACTTGTGAAGTGGATTTAGAAGTCATTGAGTTATAGATTATTTGGGTAAACGGGGCACAAGCACTGCAGCAAGAAACCCATTTAAATATTAAGGAGAGCTATAAACTGAGAATAGAATGGATGGCAGGGTAATATCATGTCAGAACATGCCCTCCAGAGAGAGACTGCTACTGCGTATTGATCAGAAAGAGCTCCAGAAATCATCCTGAGAAGCCATAAAGCTCAGTCGTAAATGCGGCCAGAAAGGTGAGCTTGCAAAGACCAGCAGAAAGCTGAGACAAAGAAGTTGGACCAAAAACTGTCAGCCTTCTCTCATGAGCAATCCCACAGCAGGTTCCTCTCCCCTGGTCTGTAACAACCCCACAAACACAGTGGTAATCCAGTTAGTAGGAGTGGAAGAGTCACATATTTGGACTGAAAAGACATTTCTGGGAGGAATTTTACCATCTGTTTATCACTTCACTTAGTGTCCACAGGCTTCTTGTGTCTAAAGGAGCAAATTTCTGGAGATGCCTTGTAAGCATCTGTTATTTTGCATCACACCCAAGGGTTCAGCTGGCTAGGAACAAAGACCACTCTGCTAGAAATACCATGTTGAAGGTAAATCCTGGACTATAAGCTGCCAGCTGGACCTAGCACAGGTTTCTATTCCTGCTACAGCCATTCAGGATGTTATTCCTGAAGGTTAGGGGGAAGCTTTACTGATTTCAATCTAACACTGGTTGGAAGGAGAGTAATGAGATTGCCCAAGACTGCATTGTGCTTAGAGCTTTGGGAGAACTACAGATCACACTCGGAGCCTGCCAAAATGTACAGCTTGTGCCTGCTTCAAAGCCACCAAGAAAAGTAGTCTGAACGCACACTCAGGAAAGCATGGAAGGCTTCACGCACAGTGCTTCAGATGGGTAACCTGAACACAGCCATCGCCAGCAATCTCCCCTGGTTACTGCAGCACCCACCAAATCAAATGTACCCACCCAAGGAAGGCCTACAGAAGCAGCCCTGGTGGATGACTGAATAGCAGCAGAAATACTTGGAAGCCTATACAGAATGACCAGGGAAAGAAAAATTAATGATCACCCAGGACAGAAATACTGGTGGTTCTTTCAAAATGTGTTCATAGGATAAGCAGCAAATGGCCTTTTCAAACTTGTTTGGTGCAAACCCCCTGCTTAGTTTAGAGGCATTTTATTAAAGTTTCAGAGCATCTCTTGAACCCAGCATTGTCTCTCCCTGCTGTGTTATATGCAAAGCTACAGTGAGATGAAGCTGCCGTGATTCAGCAGGAAGTGGCTTTAAGAACTCTGCAAGAGAGGTAAGCATCAGCCAACTCAAATGTATGCAGTGCCTGAAAAACAAGAGGTTCCTGTTTGGCATGCAAGGGCCCTTTGAAATACAAAAGCACTGTTACAATCACTTATTTCAAGCTTGTCCTCTTCCCTCTCCCCACCCTTGTTTAGAGAATGCTCTCCCATTTTTTGCAGCATCAGGGAAAACACTCTACATCTGGCTGATAGGTCAGAAGCACCTGACACTACCTACATGAGGCTAGCATCTGCTTTTGTCATGAAAACTGAAGCACACTACCCAGCTCAAAAATCGCTGAGGAGCAAAATTCAGGGTGAAGTGAGGAAACCGTGAAGGTGTGAACTGTTATTCAGTGAGCACAGAGAGAAACGTGGTCCCAGTGAGATGGAGACTGGAGAGAACAAATAGCTCTGTTTCATTGCTACACCTAGTCTTAATACAATTTATAGTGTGACATTATAACCAGTAATAATAATCTAATGGGAGGACAGAGCTGGCACTTTTGAAACTCTAGGATGTGAAGGTCACTCATTTTATCATAGAGACAATCCTTTAAAAGCACCATTGGTGTGAAACATTAATGGGAAGTGATCAAGGTTTGAATCTAAAGCTTTTTATCGACGGCATGTTGCAGTGGCACATCGTGCTCTTGAAGACTGGGATGCCCCACTAAGCAAACACAGCACGGTATCGGCCTCTGACTCAAATTGCCCGGACGTCCAGGAAGGAGGCTTCATGCTACATTACTCTTTGCAGGCTGCCATCTGCGGTGGTGGCCAGTGAAGCGCTACAAAAGCAAATTCCTGCACACTTAACTCCGACCAGAGGGTTTCCCCCTTGGTCACCTGGGCTCGTGGCACAGTGGAGGCACCACACCAAAGAGGGTGGCTTTTATTAGGGTCAGACCTCACCTAGAGCAATTAGTGGCAAAGCTTAATAATAGGATTAATTAGCATATTGCCAAGAGAGACTAATTGCCTACTGGGAGGCTGACTTTTTAAACCATATATTGGCCAAAAGCTTCTCAGTGACTTGTACAAGAGCCCAGCAAGCCCTGCAAGGCAAAAGCAGGTGTAGACCTAGAAGAAAGGTAAGAAGGGAAAGAATAGTACATGACTGTGAAGAAGAGAAAAGGTCTTCATTCACAGAGCTTCTTTATAAAGTACATGAACAAATTTCTGCTGACATTTGATGATTAAAGCCACACTAACACCAATGGATGACAGCCCCTTCTCTGCTAATATTCTATGAGTTCAGAATTCACATCTTTCTAATGGATAGGTGAGTAATTTATATTTGAATCTTCACTGAAAAACAATGAAATGGCACAGTTATTTTTCCCTCAACTGTGACACTGATTCCTGTTGGGCCAGAATTAGAAACATGCTAAATGCGATAGTCTAATGGCTTGCATTCTGTGTTTTACCTTTTACAACCCGTTCAACTAAGGAGATGCATTACTGCCTTAGTAAAAATAAATAAATAAATAAATAAATAAATAAATAGATAGATAAATAGATAGATAAATAAATAAAAATAAATATATAAAAGAAGCATTACTTTCCAGATAGCTTTTTGCATCTGGAGATATATATACACAAACTGAACTTCCACTTTAAAAATCTAGAGATCAGAAATCTCATGAGGCATGTAAACTACTGGATATTCCTTTTCTTCTAGATAATAAGAATGAGATCTTCAGATAGAGTCCTTAGCATTTTGCTGTTGCCCTGGGGTTATGAATTAGAGGTGCAGTAAGACAATTCCACAGTATGCCTGTCTCAGTCCTGCCTGGGGCTGCATGGGAAAGAGCGCTCCAGTTCCATACAGAATCGCAAAGGTTTTCAGAAACATTCTTCATCCCAAACTATGGCACAAGGCCAACACTTCAGACATTTTTGGTTACAGTGAAATCCCGCAGGATCACATTTTGGAAACATCAAAGCAAAACGTGCTCCCCAGCCTTCTCCAGCTGCTAGTCTGGCACACAGCAATGAAACTGTAGCTGCTTCAGATTACAACTGGCACAGTTTCTCTCTCACCTATTCCTTGAAATAAGTTTAAAATCCATTGTTGCTGCTGCTTCAGAGCCCCACACCTCCAAAAAGCACATTGCAATCCACAAGTATGAATCAAGATTTTCTGAACTTTGGCTACCTTGTGCCTCAGGTGCTTAAATGGCCATCTGGGATTTATAGTTCAGCAGGCTGATAAGAAGCCAGACAGGTGAGCTGGCAAGAAACTATCAGGAGTTTCTTGGAGAAGTCTAGCATTGAGAAAGATCTCCAAGAAAAGTCCAGGCCCTTGAGGAAGTACAATTAGTCATCGACAGCTCATTGCCATCCTCTTTTTTTCCCACACCATGATACTGTAGTAGATCCACCAAGAGGAATGGCATGCTAACTAATTTTCTTGTATTGTGTCACCTCAGATAGCTAGGATCACATTAATCACTGCTTAGTGTTCACTCTCCAGAACCCTTAGTAGCAGCATTTTTCTTACCAGGGGAAGTTTAGATTGGACATTAGGAAAGATTTCTTCACCAAAAGGGTTATCTGGGACTGAACAGGCTGCCCAGGGAAGTGGCTGAGTCACCATCCATGGAGATGTTTGAAAGGCAGGCACATGAGCTGCTTGGAGACATGATTTAGTAGCAGACAGGTACAGTTGGTGTTGATGATCTCTAAGGTTTTTCCCAACGTCATGATTCTTTGATCCAGTCTCCATGGAGAAATTACCTGTGACAGTACCAGTCATGTGTGGCATGGAGAAAGATCTAATCAAGGACAAGGCAGAGAAGGGAAGGTAGACAAGGATAAAGCAAGTGGAGAATAGTGGGAACTGATAAGAGCTAGATATGAAGGTCTAAATCTGGTATAGTCATGAGATGATCCTTCCAGCTCACTGGGAGTTGCAGTTACCTCCTGAGATGCACATAATAAAGTAACCATGTCTAAGGGCAGCGCATACCCAGGCTCCCACCATGCAGGATCAGCCATTAGAAGCAACTCTTTCAGGCAGGATTAGGAGAGATAACTTGCCTCAACTCCTTGTCCAAGCCTTACACCAGTACCCAATTACCCAGCTCATATTAAGGCTGTTGAATAAACACTGTTGAATACTCACTCTATCACCTGAGTAATGAGGCTTCCCAGCAGGCTGAGTGATCTCCCTTCATCCTGACATGCCAAGCTGATCGCTAGCTATCTCTCACCACAAAAATTTTGTTTACACTGCACATTTGGAATGCTGCATAATCACATATTCTCCCTCCCTTTTATTCCCTCTTTCACTTAACTGTGTCAATATTTTAGTGAGTTAAAGCAGTTACTCTGTTCTGCCTTTGCCTTTTACCCCTACCACCAGTGTGATTTAACTATAATGAATTATTTGTTTATTCCAGTAAAGTTTTTCCCACTTTAGAGCCAAGCAAGAAGGAGAAATATGCTTAATTTAGAAAGATCTGAAATTCCTGAAATAGATGACAGCTGAGAGAAGACTGGCATGTTAAATCACTTCACTTCATAAACATCCTGCTCTCATTTAGGCTTGACAGATGTAAATGCCAGCCAGGTACTTTCTACTAGTAATGCTGTCTTTCCTTTTATTTATGCAAATACATAATACAAAATCCTTTTTATGTACATTAGTCATCTGCAGAATAGTGAATCTATAGCTGCTTTTTTCCTAGTTTTTCATTTACTTCATGTGCAGTGGTGGGAGGACAGGTTTGACACCTTCTTCGGGTTAAATAACTAAGAGATCATCAAATGTTTCAACTTAACCTTACAAATCATGTCACAAGTTCTGCCAGTGTCCTGTCCTGAATAATATACATTCCTTTTAGGAAATTGCCAAGAAAAAATACCAACTAGACCTGCAGTAATTGCGGTGATCAGTTAACAGGATAAGACCAATCTATAAGGAAGACAGTCTTTGCCAACATATGCTGTATAAAAATGTCTACTAAAAAAATATAAGAAATTGAAGCACACTATCCATTTAGAAACTCATTCTGCACCAGACTGAAATTCAAAGTGAACAGGAGGTTCCAAGCAAATTGCCAGGCACACCAAAAAGCAACACCTTCTGCTCTGTATAACAGACTTCTGGTTATATTGGCAGGTGCAGAGAGATTCGCTACAGGGGCGGTATTAAGGTCACAACATGGTGTTTACCGAAGGTCACTCTGAACAGAGTATACTCCAGAGACTTTGGTTATGTCAGCTGAAGATTGCAGGGAGTGAAAGGATGGGGTGGTGGTATGCTTCAAAATAAAAGATCCCCATATTTTATGTTTTTCCCTGAAGCAAGGAGATTTTCCATCAAGAGAATTCCCAGTAGCAATCTCAGACCCAGAAACAGCCCCTTTCTTACACGATGGTTTGCACAAACCAGCACCTTCCAAACTATGTCATTTTCTTGCTCAGCGTGTGAGTGCCAAGGAAATACTCAGTCAAAACTGGTTGCTTTAGAGGTGGGAAGTTAGATTAGTGCAGTGCTTACTGGTTTGTAAATGGTGCCTTTTTGCAGGAGGGTGGAACAGGAGCCTCATCTCATTTTAACACTGTCCATGAGAATGTATGTTCAAAAACACAGAGCCAAGAGATTCAACAGGGAAAAAATAGGAAGCAGTCTCCGTCTGGCTCCTGCTGCTGTAACAGTCCACACACCAAAGGAGGACATCTTGAACACCCACCCTGAAGGTCCAAGGGCTTCATCAGGGATCAGAGCCTTTCTGTGCTGGATACTGTGCAGCTACATATACACACAATATACATAAAACCAGCTCATGTCCCAAGGAACCGTGCTCGAGATGTTTAAGTAAGTGAAGCAAGATGGAAAAGCAGGGAAAGGCAATGACAGGCCAGTTTCTTCAGGTTTCCTGCCTGAAGTGAGAGTACCCCATGCAGCTACCTCCACAACAAAACATTTATCTCCCACCTTTACCCTTCTTCAGCCCCACGTGCTGGATGAAACAAGTTAGCCTAGCTGAGGCTGACACAAAGATCCTTCCCCGTAACATCACTCAAGGTGCTTGGGAGAAAGAAAACAGATCCCCCAGGTCTGCACCCTAATTTTATTCCGATTCTCCCTTTACAATCTCTTCTGGAAAACAATTGAGACTTGATGTAGGAAAATGCTTCCTGGAAAAAAAAACCAAGGATATCATGATGTGTCCTAGGGATGGCAGAAACCTGTGGCACCTACAGGTGCACAGATCCAATTCTCTGCCTTAAGCTCTATCTGCAGTTGTGCAGCTTTAATAGGATTGTTCACAGCTCCTTCTTCTGAAGACAAACACTGATAACAAAAGCTGAGCTCACTTCTTGTTAATTGTATCTTACACTGGAGGAATGCCCCAGTGTTTCAGCCATCTCCCAAAAAAATTTGGAAGAAAACAGCAGACTTGTTGTCTCCACCTTCTTGTTAATTCCAGTCAGTGGAATGCTTTTCTGAGTCTGCTGCACGGGGAAGATGCTCTTGCAAAAGGACAAAAAGATTCTTGCCATATCTTGAGAAATGCAGGCACTTTCCACATTGCCAAGCACAGATGAAAGCCTTGGGGGTAGCAATTAGGAGGACCGCAGGTTTATGCCTGCAGCAAGCTGTGGTACTTCCACCCCAGGACCCTCAGAGATGCCAATATAAAACCTGCCCAAGGGAAGAAGTATCTTAGAGCAGCAGTTCCAGTGCCGGCAGCTCTGCAGGGGCAAGAAGGGCAAGGACCAAACCCCAAATCCCCTGCATGACACCTCCAAATGCTCTGCTGGGTCTGCCAGGTAGTGTCATGGCCAGGCCCTGAGGACGTGTGATCTCTGATGAGCTGCTGAGGGCCTTTTACCTGTCTGGCCCCTTGTGAGACTTCATGGTGTTCATCTCTGCTCAGGAGGTACTTTAATACTAATGGGGTCAGAACTGGTGCTAGAAGGAGCAAGGGCCTTGCACATCTAGCAAAATTATGACTCTGCTGCAAGTGAGCGTAAATGTTAGTGTGCTAGATATGTTAGCATGCTAAATATGTACAGATACATATTTAATACAAAATTCTGAATATATAGGTTATAAAATTTTATATAGGCCATTAAATATATAGAATACCAAATTTTGCACTAAAGTGCCCCTTAAATTGCTGAACTGTGTCATCTCCACTGTGTTTCAGGCATACTCAGATACAAGCTCAGGCAAGGAATGTTTCCCTCCTACTTGGCAGTGTAGCCTATCCTCTGGGAAGAGTTCAGAGAAAGGTATTCCTCACTGCAGGGAAACAGTAGTATATTTTAAGCCTACCTCTAAATAACCCTGACAGTGTCTCAAAAAAAAAGATTTGGTTTCCTTTGGCAGCAACTTCTGCATCACACCCAGATGTTTTCTGTGCTCCCCACTAGAAGGCTCAGCCCAGACCAGAATCTGTCAGGATCTCTGACAGAAGCAAACCCCAAAGAACAGCCCTTCACTTATTCTCAGGATGCACAGAAAGATCCCTTTGTCTCTGTGATGCAAATTCCAGCTCTCTCCACACCTTTTGCCTGCCCTCCTCTCTGCTACCATCCCTGAGTTAACTGCCACCAACCCTGACTGATGAAAGGTGACAGGTCTATTATATTAGTTCCCTCCAGAAAGTAGAGTCTTGCTTACTTTACATATCAAACACATAACACATTTCAGAGCTTTGCTGCATATACTGTCTTCTTTTCAGTAGGAAACGTGGCCATTGAGTGGAGTGCCTTCCAGACTGGAGGATGCTTTTGTCAAACAAATGACAGAATTTACCTTATTCCTGTTTTCATATTATGCAGGCATGCATGATTAAATATGCTTGTGCTGTCTTTGGCTGGTCCAGTATGATAGCTGCTCCAGTTTAATGGACCCAAGCCCTGTATGTACGGCCTGAAAGGTTAGTGTGTGTACAGAAGACAACCCCAAGGCTGTAATGCTCCAGCATTCAAACTCACACTCTGTCTTATCAGAAAACTAACAAAAGCTAAAGCCTTAAGTTTTCTCAAAGTAGGAAACTTTTTCCTCCAAACTGTATAAACTCAGATTAAAACATATCCTGTAACTGCATCTTCATTTTAATGACAGCTTGCTCACAATCCTCTGCCCATCACACTATTAAGGATTTTTTTTATAGTTTAAACACCATCTTGATATCAGCTAATTGCACCAATCAGCACAAAGTTTCTCCGCATGGTAGTAATTCCCAACAAACACTCATACATCTCAAGTCTTTTTCTCTATTTCCCTTTTACAAAGGCTGTGCTATGGCTTGTCCCAGCACTGTGTCCTGCATGCTAGCAAAACTCCCTCTTCACCACATTAACCACATGGAAAGAATCTAGACCAAAGAATCCATCTCATCTGATAAACCAGCTAAAGTTATTGACTAACTTAACAATTTATTCAAACCAGACCAAGGGAGATGGTTGTCTTTAGTGTCTTTAGGAGTTGGTTCGTTCCCCATGCTACAGTTTCTTTCCAAGCAAGCAGCTCACACACACCCTGTCCAAGGCTAGGTCTTTCTTGGAGGGCACCCTAAAGCCCTCAGCCACCTTTTCAGCATCTTCCCCAAGTTTCCGACCAGGCCCTCTGTCTCCAGAGCAAGCTCAGACATAGCAGAAGCAAAGCAAATGTCCCCAGGACACCCAATCCATGTCAGGATACTGTCCCAGGCAGCCAGCTTTGTAATAAGCACAAAGCAGTCAGAAAAGCTGAAAACACTTGATTGTTGTCCTCTCCACCCATGTACAAAGGAAGGAGCAAAGCTCCCAGGCTCCAGTTGCAGCCCGAGGACTCAGGAGCACAGCAGGTCCCAGCTGAGCCCCAGCAAACAGAGGGCAGCAGGACACAGAGGCTTCCCTTGGCAGCCAGACATGCCTTTTACAAAAGCAGGGGAACTAACTGCATTTTGCCACTTCTCGGTTTTGGGCCAGTTCCCAAAGCCTTTGTGCCGCGCTGGATGGAGGAAGAGGACCACCCTGAGGAACAAAGGATAGCCCCAGCTTCAGGCTGCTGCCGCTCCTTTTGGCAGTAGACTCTTTCCTAAAAATCCCTCGCAAGCCTTTTCCTTTAAGACTCTGTCCAAAACCCTCCATAGGTTGGGGACTGCACACCATTCAGTGACCTTGGAGCCAGCCCCTTCTTTTACAGCTTCTTACCCACCACAGCAGCAGGGAACAACTTTACAGCAGTTCCTGGGAAACTAAGAGGAAAAGCAACAGGCGGTCGGACATGCATCACCTCCTTAACACAGTTTGCTGGTACAGTCCAGCCAGTGCTGCTAGATGTAGGAGTCAGACTCTGACAGAGGAGGAGTATTTTAAAATCTAACAATGAAAGACTGTTCTACTCGTTACAAAGGGAAAGAGAGAAGGACAGTCTGTTCTGCAGAAGTTTGTCAAACACGAGAGAAATGATGGTTTTGCAAGAGAAGGGTAATTGGGGGCACATCTTTACCTTCATACAATGTTTTGCTAGGAAGAAGAGGACATGCACATTTAAAAAGTGATTAAAGTGTATGCACACACAAGCATGAACATTTATTCAACACGGTTCCTTTGGGTGCTGCAGCCAAAAGTCCCACTGAGGGGTGTCTTCCCTTCCCAGCATAGTCCCTGCGATAAACATTTCCGTAAAACACCTGCACCCAGATGGGCTGGTTCAGGGATATCCAGGGACCCCTAAGCACACAGAAAAGTAGGGCTTGCCAAAATGAGTGGTCTCTCTCTCCGTGTGGGACTACATCTCCTGCTTCACCTCCCTAGCACAGCAACATTGCTCCTGCCCACCAAAGCAGTCCTTTGAGTATGTCAATGAGACCAAAAACCTGGAAAGGATGAGGAAAAAATCACAAGGATGTTTCTACAAGTAACTTCACATGGCCAAAATAGCCAGCAAAAGGACAGCCTTCAACTGCCATCTGTGCCTGAGACCTCTGAGGAACAAAAAAATCTTAAAGCTTTTGAATTACAAACTGCATCTGTCGAAGTCAGGCACCAGAGATGGCATGGGTGAGCAGAGGACATGGTGGCACTTGGGAACAACTGCTGTCTGCCATGGCTTCAGCACTGATGTACCAGATCACTTGCCATAAGTCACTCCTATTGGCAGTCTCTTCCAACCCAGCCCACCACAGCAGGGTTGTGTGTACATTGTCTTGCTGGAAGGTGGGGCTCAGGTCTCACTGGAACAAAAGAAAACAACTGTGCCACCTATATGGATGGATGCTCATATGAATTTACTGGTTCAGGAAAATCATCTGCCAGTGGGCTTAGTAAGGAGGAAGGTACCACACAAACACATGAAACAACTCGATCACACAGCCCATCTTTCTGCCAGGCCGCTTGTAGCACTGCCTGTCCTCCCAAAGCCAAATCTGAAAACCATGAAAATAAGATTCTCGACTGACAGAAAAGTAGGAGGCTAGGAAACTCACCCACTCTGGCCTGTGCAACTTGCATTTAGGAGGTTATTTCACTGGATGGTGGTTTTGCACATTGTTGCCCTCCTGTGCCAGGCCATGGAGCCACATCAGGCAGTGCTAGCAGGAGGATGAGAATTTGCATCTCTCTTTTTTTTAACATCCCTGGAAAATCTGGATCTGATATATTTAGTGTATCTTCTCTGTGTTCGATATTAGCTTCATGACATTAGTATGTATTAGGAGCAGTGGTACAGCCACTAACTTGGACAAAAAGATGGGGAAGACCAAGGCTGTGGCTTCTTCCACAGCTGAGAGATCCCGTGCACATGAAGAATTTCCCTCTCTGGCTCTATTAGTAGCAGAAGAAGTGAGTGATGGGAGCAAACCTATTATCATATTACAGTCTGAAGTGTCTGTCACTGCACTCCCTGCTTTTCCACTGGATTAAAGCGTGAAGAATTTTCCCCTGCACCACAGCATGAGAAGACCAGCAGCTCAACCACAGAGGTGGCCAAGGAGAGGGTGTTCAGCATGCTTTGGGTTTCTTGCCAAGGGAGTGCAGGGATAACCCAGTGTGGTGAAAAATCATCAGAAGGACTGCACTTTTAACTTCCTCTGCTTTGTCTCTATCAACTCATTCCTCGTCCAGCTACTACAAAAATACTCCTGGAGTGCTCAGAGGTTATGTACTATGGTTTGGGTGTTTGCCAATTCAGTGAGGCTTTTTCTTTTTTTTTTTCTTTATAAAATAAAAGGAATATTAATGCCTTAAAACTCCTGTGTTAGAACTGTGTCCTACAACACAGACCTTCATTGCTGTGGCTTTGCTGCCAAAACATTCCATTAGTGATCACAATAGCCTGGCACCAACTAAAGAAATACTGCATCTTCTCCTTGTGCTCAGCTTAGATCACAGATGTCAAAGCCATTGATGGCTGGAGTTTCAGGATGAATCCAAAGTTTTGTCAAAACACCCAAGTCCCCTGGAACAAAAAATATTTTAGTTAAAGCCTCTCAAGTCTGATAAACACTAGATGGTGCAAGGCAGAGGTTTCCAGTGGGTCAGTAATGAGAGCTGGGACCAGTCAGAAGGCAAGTGATGAATGTAAGCAAGACCTCAGGGCCCCAGACAGCTGTATAATGTAATTGCAATGTTGGCCACCATCCTGATAACAAAGCTGCTTTTACTGAGCAGCTGCATGGTCTAAGGACATCCTTTTTGCCAGAAAAGTGGAAATACTTTACTTACATTCATAGCGGGATCAAAAGCAGACATACATAACCCAAAATTTCTGGTCAGACTGCATGATTTCCAGGCAACTATCTTTACAACCTCAGATACAGCTTTCTACCTTCAGCCTTCTTGCACTCACCCCATCCTCACATAGACATCTCACCTTCATGAGGATTTATTTTCCTTTGGATTCCATGACTCTCTTCTGTCCTGTTTCTACTCATTCCTCCCTCAAAATCTCTCTGAAGATTTTTCTCATGTCCCTTGTCCCCTGATGAGAGGGCCCTTCTGAGTTTAGCCTTCAATGATGCCTTCTCCCACTGCAACTTGCCTCCAAGACCACCTCCATCTCAGACACAAGTTCAGCCAACCCTTCCACGTGGGTGGGTCCTGGTTCAATTCTGACTCCCAACCTGCTCAAACAAAGCCTTGCACTGTCCCTCAGCTAGACCAAGTCCCTGAGACAGACTCTAGCCTCCCTCTTCTTTCCACACCAGAGCTCAGCAAGATCACGCTTCAAGTGGCCATTTCCAGCTATGACCTTCCCAAGGATCAGCACCCTCAAGGTAAACCTTCCAGGTTTGGTTGAAATACCACCCTCAAACATGGCTTTTCTGTCATTCTGCACAGCCAAAATCTGGCCAAATTGTCAGCTTCTCAGTTATTGCAGCATCATCTCTTCTGCTACTTGCAACTATGATCCTCACCCCTTCAGATTCATTCTGAATGCTGCTGCAGAGACTCACCACTCACCATTTGCATCTATGTGCTCCCCAAATTTCCCCCCAGAGCACTGACTCCAACACAGGTCACTTCTTTTTCTTTTCCACCCACTCTCCCCATTGTCTATTGTCTCTGTGCCAGGAACCCACCTTTAAGATCTCAGCTTGTGATGGAATTTTCTACAGCCACACTTCCAGACAGGTACTTTGATGCTCTCCTCATCTTACTCTGCAAGCTGAGCTTATCCTCCAAATTCCCCTTTGCTGCAACACCTCCAAAAGCCTGGATCCTTCATAAGCTTCTGCTAAGGTGCCACCACAGGTCCTGGCTGTTGTCATGGCACAGCTTTCTTGTGCTGCTCCATCTGTCTGTACCTGCCTGCTGTTGCTAATCCTATACTTAGACTACAAACTCTACAGGGCAGGGCCTGGATTTTGCTCTTTGTTAGTACAGCACCTGGCACAATAAAGTCCTAACTGTGTTAAGAAAAACAGCTGATAATAGTAATAATTGTAATACATCTATCCAGACTAGTGGACTTAATTCAGTTTTTGAAAGATATTTAAGGCATCTTGTATTTTATCAGCTCAATTCGCTCCCTAAAGCACTTCAGCTTGAACATACTCTTATTCCCCATTGCTCTTTTCCCAGTGCAGCTCGCCTGAGCCCACCAGCAATGGTCCCACATCAAAAACTGTGGTCAGACCCACCCACACTGCACTGCATTCAAAGCACTGACAGGCAAAGATCCTGAATCCCATTAGCACTTCCCAGGTACCCACGACCGTTTCTTACATGGGAATCGAGCCAGCTGCCTTGACTAGCTTGAGAAAGGTATTATTGTCCTACAGCTAAAGTAACATTTATGGGTTTTGATGCTGTGCCGCATACAAGGTTTTATTAGCCACTTCACCATACTTGCAGCATCACCGTTCCTGAGCAGGAAGTCATTCAGCAGCTACTTTAAACTGTGTCCAAAACAGTGCTACCAGTAATCATGACACACAGCGTGATAGTACTGTAACAACAGGCATGTTTCAATGCACAGAGAAATGAGCTCCAAAGTGATCTTGTTCAGTGCTGGCTTCAAGTTTGCCAGGCTGTTCAAGGCCATGCATGGCCAGTACCTCTTTCTCATTTTGGACCCAGGAAAACCAAAGGCAGCTAGTCAATCTGTTTTACACGGTCAGCTCAGATAGTTTCTGCTCCACATACTCACCATCAGACATTGCCAGTTTGGTCTTCGTAGAATCCACTGTGGCAGCAGCTGGTCTGGAGGATCAGTGCAATGGGTGTTAGGGCTATGCCATGCAGTGGAGCACAGCCCTAAAAGCTCTCCCTTCCCTCCTTTCCTCTCTTCCTCCATCTCTCCCTCTCTAGCTCAGTCCCAAAGATTGTCCCTCTCCCTCTGCCTGTGATATGTAGTTCACCATGTAGTACAGCACACCCTTACTCACTCCTGAGCTCTCCTCTCTGTCCCAGACTGTTGTATCCAAGATGTTTTGATTATACAATAGACCACTTATTCTCTTGCTAGTCTTTCCTTTGGTATCCTTGCCAAGGACAGACACTGTTTCAGCTCCAGATCTGTTTGCACGCTGCTGGAACATCATCTTAAGCTACATCATTTCTAGGTGTGTTAATACTGAACTAATCCAGGTTTACAGACCTGGTTCCTTTCATGCTGTCACTCTTCACAAAGCACATGAAACACGATGGCTACAGTCAATCTGGAGAGACAAAAAGTAGAGAAACTATAGCTATGTTTGAGCAAGACAGAATGCTAGAGCTGCCAAGCTGGGTACGTACCTTGGCTGCACCCTGACCTTTATCCAACTTCCCACAACACCCATGTTTTCACTGGAAAAACACATAGGCATGGAAAAGTGATTTACAAATCCAACCTCTAAGTTTGTGTTTCCTGTACAGTATAGTTTCCCTTAGCCCAAAAGAAGATTAAGGAAAAAGATATGAGAGTGCCAAGCTGAGCAGTCAGCTGCAATAAATGCCACAGGCCAGAGGCTGCTGTTCTTATTTGGTAATGACTGTATCTGGACACCAAGTGCTCCACAAAGAAATAGCAAAAGGTAGCAGCCAAATTTGTGATGGGAACCACACATCACACCAGTCAGGTACAAGTCAGGACAGAATGGAGATGAGGTTGTTAATAACTGCATAGCAATGGACGAAAACCACAAGGATGGCAACAAGAGCAGGGGAAGAAATCCTCAGCTGCTCCTGTCTCTGTGTCAGGGAGTCAAAGTAGGACCATCGAGAGACAACCTCTTCCAGCAGAGACAGTCAGGCACCAGGAAAAGGTCTGCCAATAATGATTATGCAAAGATGATACAACTCTATTTCAAAACTTGGCAGGCCTGAAGGATAAAGGCACCTGATAGACCACAAAAGAATGACAGTAAAAGCTGTGTCCTTAGGGTGGCTGGAATACAGCAACTACTGGTTCCAGCACATCCAACAAACATTTGTGCCAAAATAAATGAAACAAATAACTAAATAGTACCAAAAGACATGGTAGACTGCCTGTAACTGGGAGAGAGGTACTCAAGTTGCAGAAGGGGAAAAAATTCTGAGAAATATAAGAAGTAAATTAGGGCAGTACAAATGCTATCTCATTTGGAAATGATTCTGCTAATAACAAACCCATGTCATTGTATAAGAAAGGCTGATGCACAGAATAGCAAAAGGCCTCCTATATAAGCACCAACTCTGCCCAGATCATTTTCATCTCACAAAGTTGTTGCTACTTCTGAGCCTGTGCTTCAAAGCAGCCAGGACAAACAAAGTTCACTCAGATATACATGAAGAGAAGGTAAACTGCCTAGGAAGTCAAAAAATAAAGTCCAGGGAAGAGAAAATAATTTATGGGTTTTGTTGTAAAAGAAACTTGTATGGATAAACAGTCTAGTACTGAACTGAAAGACAGCACCAGAGAACTGAGAGATTCCTGTAACAGCATCACCCAAAGAGAAACTGGACTGCAGAAAGGAGATAAATCACTTTAGATAAATGAGCTAGAGTGCAAATGAACAGATGGTGTCACTGAAACAAGATCGACATTTGACTGTAAGAGAAAGGTCCTGCACTCCTTGTATTTCCAGCCAAGAGAGGAGCATGCAACCAGCTCACAAGCAGCTATGACCATGGCCGGACTCTGGGGCACTAACAGCAGGGCCCACATACAAAGCAGCATGCACACATATTTCCACATCTGAACAAAACACACTGCTGTATTTGATGGAACTTAAAATCCAGCAATGACAGTTTGGTGGGTGTGCAAAGACAAAGCCCATTTGGGTTTCACAGTAAACACACAAAGGGAACATGGCACAAAAGCCCCCAGAGCCTTCAGCTACTACTCAGAAACTATCCACAGGTAGCAACATGGCTAAAACACCAGAAAGGACTGAGCTGATGCTTTTTTAAATATTACCATCATGAAGTAATGGTTGTTCAGCTGCTCTGAGGCTTCCCGCAAACACATGAAAGCTGGACAGAGCATGAAAGTAGAACTTTAACTTCCCACCTGCACACCAAGACTCCATCCAAACCTCTGCTCATCTGCTAACATTTCCCAATTATCATATTTTTCCTTCATTTCTGCTTTTTTTTCTGAAAGGTGGAGGAAGTTGAGCCTGGCCCAACTACTCTGAAGTTGACTTTCAGAAATACAATAGCTCCATCTTGAATCTCCTCAATGTGTTATATCAATTCCTCTCCACTGCTATAAACCATGTGAATGGACCTAGGTGTGCAGATAGACAAATACAGAAGGAACGATTCTCAGGCTATGAAAGGAAAAGGGTTGGAAAGCTCCCAAAAAAGGTCTCACACAGGTCAACACAGGAGGCTTAGCTCCACAGCGCTGTGGGAGGAAGAGGCTTCATGTTACTCACTAGTAGGTGAGGTGTGCAAAAGTACAATAAAACACTTCAGCTGTGGGACACTTACGATTATACTTCAATGTTTCATGTCGCACCTAAATTAGTATGTCAGAAGTGACATTTGCGATGGCAGTAATGCCACTGAGCTCCTGCAACAAAAGCACAGAGTTTTATTACTCAGGATTTTATTTCACTCTCACTTACAGAGAGGCCCCTTTACGCCTGTCTGGAGCTGGAGAATGGTCTTACAGTGGGCACGAACAACATCACATTCATCTTTGTGCCCTTCATACAGGCAGAGGGCTGCAAAGGGGCCCCATAGCATAAAAAAGAACTTGATCTCACCTATTGTCTTAAGGGACTATATAGCCTAATTCAGCACAGTAAACACTTTCTTCCACAAGCATCTAGATTCAGAGGGCAGTTTCACAAGAAACATGATTTATATATATATAAACTATAAGATTCTATGTCAGTGTTCTTATTAGACCTTCACAATAATTTCCATCCCAGTACAGAGCTTTGCTTTCTTAGTATTTTCTTAATATTGCTGCTGAATCAATACAGCCACTTCCAGACGTGCAGCTGGATTTTCAGCTGAAGTTCACTGGCATAGCTGGTCTCCTCTTTTCCAGCTCCAAAGCTAACATAAAGAAAAAGAAACAAAAAACAACACTGGTCTTTCTTGAGCTGAGGGCATCTCAGATCTAGGTTACTGCTGAAAAATTAGTCATATTCATTCACAGCCAATTTCTTCTTTCCCAGAAACTTCAGTTGGGGTCCAACCTTCCCCCACCATCAAAATGCCCATATTTCCAGGCAGCACGGTCTTTTTATGGGTAACAAATATTGCCACAGGCAGAAAAAAAATGGTTTAAGCCATGCCCAGCCTCCCTCCACGCACTCCTGCAACCCCAGCAATTCGGCTGCCAGATCCTGCCTTCAGATACGTGAGGATACCAGGAAGGGAACAGGGTGCCAAGCGTCTGGCTTGCAGACAGTGCCCTAGATGCTGCAGGTTTGCATGAACGCTTGACAGTGTGTGGCCAGGAATTAGGTTAACATTGATTTGGGCAAGCTGGCGGGAGCATCCTTTGCTTTACCCACGGATAGGCCGGTCACATGAGGAACAGCTGGAGTGCACACAGAGCCTTCTTTAATTAAAGTGCTACTCGCCATTTTTCTGGCAGGGCTCCCAGAAAAGCAGTAAAATGGCAGCAGAGAAAACAAATGCTACATAACACACTTCCACTCTCCTTTATGTTCCCGAGTCCCCCATCTCCCTTTAGCATAATCTTCGTACTTTTTTATTTTCTTTTTTTTTTTATTTCTGTTAATAATCATTCTTCATTTGTGACAGGCTAGGAAAGGAAAAGGTCAAGAGGGAAGAAAAAAGGATCAGGAGAATTGAAGCAGCCATTCACTGCCATTCGTGATTACACATGTGGAACAATGTACCTGCTTATTAGGACATCGCCTGCTCCAAGAAAACATCTGCAAAGCATACACACCTTTTTAGGAGAAGCGTGTGCTGTGAACACATGCTGGTACCTCACGGGAATGTTAGTAGTGTTCACGTGTCAGTTGTTATGGAAACAATTTCTTTCCCCCCCCTTTTCTCTCCTCTGCTCTACCGCTTAAACAAGCCTGGGATTGTCAACACACCAATCGCTACTGTCAGTTCCCAAATTAGCCAAAGTTCATTGGGTTTTGCTTTGTGTTTCTCCAACCTCCAACTCTCTTTGGTGGTTGATGGAGCCCGAGGAGGCAGGAGAAGTGCCCTGTCCTGCTGCACATGGTCCATTTCACAGAGTGATCAGTTCCCAGCAAGAAACCTGTCCGGTACTAATAATAACCACGATGCTATTTTTAGTGTTACTGTTGTATTATTAGGCTCTTTTCAGCACAAGGCATGGAAGGAAAGACACAGGGACACGTGGAACAAAAATGTGAAACCAAAGACAGGTACACATTGCTCCCATTATAAAGGAAATGCGTAATCATCTGAGTGGGAGCAAGGTTGTAAAGGACGTACATGACAAAACACAAAGTGTGTTTCACTTTGGGAAAACAGGTTGGATTTGCGAGAAATCAGGAGATAATTCAGTACATGCAGTATAACTGGAGATTGGTGGGACGTGGTCCAAGAGCCAACCTTCTCCAAATACAAGGAAGGAAGCTGGACCTAAACCAGTCTCAGATCCTCAAACCTGAAGTCTACAATGGATCCAATCTGAAATAGACAACACTGAAAATCTGGATCTGAGGTTTTCAGCCAGAGCTCATTTCTGTGCCTGAGATTTACAGTTTGACATGTTTATATTGAAACAAGCTGACTATAAATACAGTATATTTCTCTCCCATAAGAGTCTAAGGAGAGGAATGTTTAAAAGCACTCAGCAGGGGACTAGCATAGCTCCCAGTGAATTTAATTATAAACTCTCCCTGCTTTTATTCCAAGTAGTTTAGGCTGGGAGTAGTTAGACTGCTTTTGAAAATCCCGCTTTATTTTTCTGTTGCAACAAAACATCTATATTTATATAGCTAGATGTGCATCATAAAAACATACCCAAGAACATATTTTTACTAAAAAAGATCAGTAACTTTCCATGCAGGATTTTTTAATTTAGAGGATGAGGAAGATAATACAAAATTAATTCACTACATAGAACAAAAAAACACCCCAAAATAATAGTTTTGACAATACAATTGGATAATGCGAAGATTCAAACAAATTATTTCACTTTCACACCACTAGGATAGATGGATGGACCTGATCTCCTTCACAGGCTGGGCTCCCTGGCCAGATCACACACCTCGTTGTGCAGAAGTCTCATTACTGCTTTAAGAGAATCCAGGCACCATGCTGAATAAAGCCAACACTGCTGTTAACTTACTGGACAATACTGCCCTACCTAGGAGTTTTATCAGAGATCTGTCTGATGATCCATGGCACAGAGAAGAACCTGTTGCAATATGTCATCTGTGGCCATGTAATCCTACATGACTCTTTTTCTCATCATCTGTGTAGAATTATTTTGTCTCACAAGCATTTCTGGCCTTTCACTCTGAGCAGAATGAACCAATTTTTTAAACCAAAAAAGGCTGAAGGCACAAAAGCTATTGTGGCTATACAGAGCCCTTAATTTTGACCCTTGCCTTTGGAGAAAACTATTTTTCATTAACTGAACGGGTAATATTATATGATGGTGATTAAGTTTAATGGAGCTGAGACCAAGGTGGGGAAGATAAAGTTACAACTGAGATTCCACATTAAGTGCAAAACCAGCTTCTGTTTGGAGAGGCGTTTGATGGAAAACTGTACTGCTTCTAACTAAATGAGGCTTAAATATGTGTAATTTTGTATGTATTAAAATTAAGATTCCTTTAGGTATAAACCATGCAAGTTTCCATGCAATTACCACTCTCGAGAAGCAGCAAAGAGCATACACAATAAAGAAAATGGCACTTCTGTATTTTATCAACGAGACGAAACACATGCTTTTCCAATAAGAGAAGGAAACAGGGCTATCAATGAGCAAGATTTAGCCAAAATAGCCGCACAAATTTCAAAACTATCTACTCCAGTGAATTTCATCTGTTCCAGCCTAAGGGTAATGTTTTTCTTCCTCAACCTGGTTCTACTGACTTGGTCTGTATCACATGTCCTTGCTGGGTTCATCCCTCCAGCCTCTCCACCTGCCTCCTGTGGGCCTTCCAGCCCCTTTGCCTTGGCTCTAGCCATGAGGCTGTGTATTATTAGCATGGTCTTTTGGCATCATTCACCTGCCTCTGCTCCCTGTGTTTAACCAAGAGGTTTCTCCCAGGGAGGAAAGGGCAAATCTTGCAAAAAGGATTTTCTCCACCGCGTGCTAATTTGAAGTCAGCCCCCATGGGCTATGCAATGACCTGCCCCCATTTTTCAAGCACCACGAAGCACAGAAAGGGCTATAACTTCTTCATTAACCGCTGTCAGCAGACAAACCAGAATAATAGAGTAAAAAGGTGGGAAGACAATAAACAGACACCAACTCACAAAGATGTCTTGATGAGACAAATATCAGAACAAAATGCATCCCCTCTTAAGTGGCATTTCTATATTTAACACCATCTAAAATGTGATAATTTACACTGTCACAACATGTCTCTTAGAAACAGTCCCATTTTATGAGCAGTCAGCTAAAGTCTGGAACTCAAAATTTGACCTCCTTTCATATCGGAAAAAAAATAAAAAAGAAAGAAAAAAAGAAAAGAAAGCTAACATCTGGCAGAGCTGGGTATTTATTAGACTTTATAAAACTCCACACTTCTGTTATACATAAGACAGGCACAAAAGGGGCCCCCAAAGTGTTATTTCCCCACCAGTGTGAAACAAGTGGCTTATTCAGTAAATTTTTAAAGAAGAGAGGCAAATGGATTATGTCAAGGAGAAGTTAAGCACAGAGAAACGCACTGTAGCTTACTGTTGTGTTTAGCTGCCTGGTGTATGTGGAGGGAAGGAGGGGAAATCTATAAAATCTATCATCGGGGTGTCCAGCTGAGACTTTACACTTCTCAAGGAAATCTGAGCTGTGAACCACCAACAGCTGCTTTTCTCCCAACTTGTGAAATCAGCCATGGAAGGAAAGTGTTTTCTTAAGAAATTCTCAAAACACAGCAAGGAAGAGCCTGCTAAATCCTCCAGCTCCTGACGCCAGGTCAAGATGACAAGCTTTTTCCAGCCTAGCTGTGACTGTTGAGTACGATGAGGTGTGATTTGTAACTAACATAGCTGGGCTAGCAAAAACACCAGCCTAAGGAGAAATTCATGGGTTTTTGCTTGTTTTTCTTCAGCATCACTAAAACACAGGTTACCCACTCAAAGTCAGGTCCTCCCTACATGTGCTCAACTTGTTCCCCACTCCCAGCTTCCCAAACATGGACCTGGGCTTAGCCCTGACACCAGGGCACTTCCAAGGTAGGATCCACTGTCCCGTTCACTTCCTACTCTGGCATGGCACTTTTAGAATCTGCTTCAATTACTATGCCCAATGCCTAGATTAAACATAAAACCAGTGTTTTCTTAGGTGTGTGGGCTAAAAAAAGCACCAGTGTTAGGTAGCCAAATTCAGCTAGTGAGAGGCACGAACTGAGAACAACCTGTAACAACAAGGATAATGCCCTAATTTTGAATTTTTAAGTTGTTGTTATTGGTCTTGCTGATAAGACATCCTTTTTCTGTTCATGCTGCCATTAGCAAGGCCTTTCATGGAGATGAAGGAGCAGAGTTTTGCAGCCCTGCAGGTGGATGAAACCCTTCATCTATCTCATACCCTGCTGCCTTTGCAATGGGGCAGCATCAGTTTATGTCTGTGGCAGTAAACTGCAGGGTTCAAACACACTCTTTGGAAAACAGCAGGTGCTTTTAGAGAAATAAGCTTTGAGTTTGAGATGTTCCTGATCTCTTGGGGATGAAGGATACAAGGGAAGGCCGAGGATGAAGGCTAAAAGTGAAGGATACAAGGCGGCTGGTGAGCAACCCCACAGGATGGCCAACACAGTACTTGGTCCTGGGGCTGATTGTAGGGCACAGAAGTAAGGGACCAGAGCAGAACTGTTGGGCAGAGGGGCACAAAGTCCAGGCTGATTCCTGGCTCTGGCCATGACACAAGTTCCACACACATCTGGGACAGCACAGGGAGCTGAAACTGAGCCCTTTCCTGGCAGGACTCAGCAGCCGAATGGAGCTAATCATTTTTCCATCTCCACACCAAAGAAATTACAGCAGCTCTTTGCCAAAAAAACCCAGGACCTTGACAGCAATATATCATTGGTCAGTAACACTGGTTTGCAGATGGGCTGCATTTCTGCTTGCTACAGCGGTGCAACAGGCTGGAGGATTCAAACCTGAGATAGGGAAGAGCTATTTTTTTAAAAGCATGCAGTGAAGCTGCGAAAAGGTCCTATTTCAGCCAATCTGAAACAGTTAGTGTTGCTCTCACTGAGTACTCTTAAATATATAAATAGTTTCAGGGCATTTGGCACCTTTCACAGATTGAGAGACACAGCTGATGTCTCTTCTGTTGCAGCATCTCAGGCATTAATCTCAGTTCAGATGCTGTCCCTGTTGAATTCAAGGTCTTTTTCCTCCAAAAATAGCCTAACCATCCAAGTATAGTCCATATCTAGTGATGGGCACAGCAGGGTACCCCTGCACGCTGGAATCTGGTTTTCCCTCCTGGACTTGGCCTCACCAGACTGAGAGCAGAGCCAGCCTGCCTCTTCTCCCTTCTATCTATTGTATTCCATACAAGCAGCAAGGGAGTTGGGTGGCTGCCTATGCCCAAGGTACCCTACTGGAGGGTCGATAACTGAGGCTGAGTCCTCGTACCAGTTTACAGTCTCATAACCAAGGAGCCCTGTGACAGAAGGAAAGGGTTGTGGCAGACATTGGTTTCCTGCTCTTTGGGTCCCACCTTTCACTCTCATTTACAGGAGTCATAAATAATGCAGTTCTTTTCGTCAAATAAAGCATTAATTTAACCCTGAAACACCTTTATTCTTTCACTTTGCAAATCCCAAAACAGTCAGTTTGGGGCCAACCTAAGTAATTGCAATAATTGCTTTAAGTTTGAACTATTCACTCAACCTAGAGCAATTTATTAATTCAGCCTATGCCCTTCCCTCAGAGCCCTGGTTTTATACCACCCAGCAGGGGTGACACCCAGCCCAGGGTGTTTCTACAGTGTCCTACTCCTCCTGAGGATCACCCCACACTCACACAAAGCATGACACTTGCTTCGTGTCATGTCCTCTGAAAGCATCCAAAAAAAAGAGGCTGGAACAGCATCCTCAGTCCTTGCCTTATTCTGCCTGCAGCAGAGTTGTGCCAGTTACCTAATGGCATCAAATTAACAAATGAACAGGTCTAGTAGACCAATTAGCAGAGAGTGCAAGCAATTTTCAAACAGGCTGCAATTGTTAGCTAATGACCTCAGAAGAAACTCTTTTTTCCCCCTGCCTTAGAAAAGTCCCTATTAAAACAGAGTTGATAGTAGCTGAGTGTCACTTACTAGGCTTTCATGTCATGGAAGTGCAAAAATAAGAGAGCAAAACTGGGAGGGCGAGAGTTGGTGTAATTCAAGCAGCACCTCACTGCTTTACCCGTCTTTTAAGAGCACTGCAGCTTTGCTCAGCATACAGGCTTCTCTCCAGGATCATTAGCTTCTCCGCTCTGTGTAATGCTCGACACACGCTGTAGCAGCCTCAGCATGAGCTGTAAGCTCACCCATACTTCCTCACGAGCCCAGGTCATCCCAGCTGCACTGTGCTCTTTCCAGAATTAATAAGGGCTTTCATCAGTAAAAAACAGTTGTCTTCTTACACTGCTCAATGAATGGCCCAGGACTGAGAGTCTGGCCAAGAGGCTTTCCCTGATGCTCCTCATATTTTTAAAGCAAACAGAAACACTTTGTGACCCACAAGAAATTGTCCAGCCCCATCCAGGAGTGAATAACTTGCATGTGCCAAGGGCTAGCCACATTTCAGTGTCTTACAGGAAAGTGCGGCGTGGAACATAAGGTGGGGCAAGATAGACATTTGCACACCAGAGCATCTTGTGTGGGACCAGAGCACCATGGAGCTGGTGTGTGTGTCATGTTATCTCCCTTCTCCAGGTTGCCCTTTCCCAGGAGCTGCAATCAGTCCTGGACCAGGAAGAGAATTAACAGCCCTCAGGGCTGAAATGCAAGGTCAAGTACTCACCCAGAAGAAGCTGGAATGGCTCTGTCAAAGCCAGCAAAGTTCCAGTGATTTGCATCATGGAAGAGACATGATACCACTAGGAAGGAAAATCCTGAGTCCTCACAGACTGTAGGTTTTGATCCACATCCTCACACCTTCAGTGTGGTGTTGCCAGAAACAAACTCCTTAATATTTAGGGCTAAAGAGCAAGTATGGCTTTATTATGGATCCAGGTAGAACACTGGGGATACCTCCACCAAATCATGTTCACTGATATCATGACTTCAGCTTCTTTAAATCAGGTAATTGATACATATTCATTAACATTTCTCAGAAAACTATTACATATTGTAATTATTTGGGGGAAATTATTTATATTGATACCTCCCAGTACCACACTGTTATTGTTTGTCTGGGCATGTCCAAAGTTATCTCGTTATTGGTGTTTTTTGCTGGTCTCCACTGAAGTTATGAGGGTTCTCCACCTTATCCTTCTGCTGACCTTTCAGTCCTTTCTCCTCATATGGTTATATCTTGTCTCACAACACAGACCATCAGGGCCTGTTTATATACAACCTATACTTGTCCAACAAGTTTCAGGAAATGCTTATTGTATTCACACAATAACAATGGCACCCATGGACACTGCACCATACACCAGATGCCATTAATCACAAGGTCAAGCTAACTTAATACAAAGCTTACACAAGAAAGAAAAGAATAATTAAAAAAAAAAAATAAAGTCCACAATGGTGAACTTGCTTGTTTGGCATTAACCACCCTATTCCTCAGAAGACTGGATTTCATGATTGCCAGAGAGTTTCCAAAGGAAAGTTGAGAGAGGAAACAAAACAGTCCTTTAGAGCAGAACTACTCCTGGCTAGTTTTGTTGTGTGTCCTGGATTTTAATTCATCTCTTTGCAACATATTCCTTTCCAAATGCACAACGCCTCAGGTGCTCCCCTACCTACTACTCAGTTCTGCCCACACCTGGGAAGGTCGTGTTGGAGTCTCCAGTGGCCTTTTTGAGATCTCTGACCCTCTCTTAGCCATAGCTGGAATTAACTGAGGGACTCACCCTTGTTAAAGTTTAAAAGGAAAATGGAGAGTGGGTGGATAGCTCTTGCAACTGTGTATTCCTTATTCCTTTAGGAAAGCAGGTTAACTATGGTTTGGAAAGTATTAAATTATCTGGAAATGCCTCAGAACACCTTTTCTAAAAAAAACACTGCATAGCCACAACTCTTCACAGGAAGGAACAAGATGAAAAAATTTTATTAGTAATTTTACCAGGCAGAATAAGTTACGAATTACTTCTGGCTTGCATGCTCCTGAGTAAGGGATGAGACCAAAATGAGCCTGATAAAGCCTTTGTAATATCTCTTTACTATGAGGTAGTGTCCTACAGCATCAAGGTCACAGATAACAATGAAGTAGACAAGCATCTTTCATCTGAATCACCTACTCTTTATGCTGTGTATTTGGTAGTACAGTGACTTGGAAACCTTAATTCTAGTTCTGTGACTGGACTTTGTGCAAGACATTACCAAGCTCCCATGACTTGGTTTCCCCACTATACAATGGGAATGTTAACCTCAGCCTAACTTCAGAAAGAGTTTCAAAAGAGAAACTGATAATAAAAGGTTACTATGAACCACATCATATCCCCTGCTGCCACATAACTTTCAAAGTTTGTTAGCACTTTCCTCACTTGCTTTTACAACAAAGAAAATAACACTTCAGTCCATCTCCACATATAGGTGTAGACAAGCTGCCCTTTAGGCACCGTAGACACTACCAGAAGCAAAAGTTATCAAAATAAAGAACAAAAGCGGGCTGCTATCCACCCTTCAGCAGTGTTGTCTTGCAATTGCAGGCACAGAGATGTCTGAAGCCCTGGGGTGAGGGTTACCTCCGCACTACCAGCCTGCTCTGCTCCCTTGCTGGAGGCAGTGAGATGGTTCTCGGATGGCTTTCTTCTGCTCCCCTTCTTTTATGAAGCAGTTTTCAGCGTAGTCAAGATATTTCCACAAGTATGACACAGGCGTTGCCAGTCCTTGCTCGTAGCCAAGGAATCAACAACATAACTTCACAAAGACTCTCCAGGCCTTGTTTTCTGTGATGTGCTTTACGCCAAGCATTTTCGTACCAGCTCTATCCCCATATTGCATTGGGGAAGCTAAAGGGCAGAATCATTCATCTAAATAAGAAGCATGAGCCAAGAAGATTCAGCAAGAGAGAAGGCATTTTCTGCTGAGATAGGAAGCGAGATGATGAGCTGATAAGTAGGAGAGATTTTATGTGTCTATGAATACATTGTGTTTATACAGCTTTATACCCTAAGTATGAGTTAATAAACAAGATGTACTTACATGGCTATATATCACATCCAGCTGGCGATAAGTAGATTGTAATGACATAGCTAGGCATCCCATATATCCAGACATAACTGCATTGCTTCTTTTAACAGTGAACTACACTGATTCTGGACCTAGGTGTATTTACTTGGTATTTGTTGGGCATATACTCTGCGTGTGTGACAAGGATTGCATTTCATTCACGTGTCTCTTGAACACCTGTGTTTGTGTGCATGCGTTTGTACCCATGTTACAGACTTATTCAAACATGCCCTGCTCCTGCCGTCTAAAAGCTCACCCACAGGTTTCTCTAAATGTGTTGTATTTGAGTCCCTGCCAGAGCGGATTGGTGCACGGCGTGAGGAACCACCACAACATAGAAACAGATACTCTAATTTTGGCCACTATTTTGAAATCACACTTAAGACAAACCAGGTTAAGCTAAAGACTAACAAAAAAAAAAATTATTTATATATATATATAAAAATCCAAAATGGACCATAACATTTCAAAGGCTCATAAAGGCATCCACCTCAGAAAGGAAAGAAAAGGGCATTTCATATGGTTGTTTCCAACAGGAAACTTCCTCCATCGTGGTGACTCAATAGCCCGGAGACTCTTACCTCACAGCCAGTATGGTCATAGGATGCCCTTTCTGCATTCTCGGTTTGCATTCACAGAGGGGGAGGAAAACCAGGTTGGTGCAGTTTGTAGCTCCTCTTCCTTAAATCCAAAGCTCTCTTTAGTCATTACAGCCATCAAGGATGCATTGATCCCCCTCCTACAGGAGGCAATTTCACCATTTTCCCTCTGGGCTAGGGAGATCTTTCGAAATGCAAATACACAGTTGGGTGGCCAGGTGCAGTCATCTGCTGTGCTTGAAAGCCATTAGCAAATCATTCAACTACTAAACGATAAGCAGAGCTTTTTTACCTGTGCAGGTGCTATGCAGCCCTCAGAGTGAAGTCTTTCTGCAGACTTTGTCACATAGACATGTAAATTACCAGATCAACTCTGTCTCCAGGCATGCATATATGTTAATGAAGGGTACTCACAAATGCCTCCTGACTGAGACCGGACACAACTGAAAACAGCAGCTTTAGGATGCAAAAGGCCTTTGGGAGACTGACTCCCTCACTCCAGCCTGGGAGAACAACTGCTCTGCTGGAGGTGAATCATTTGGACACCACTGAGAAACGTTCTCCAAGTGTTAACACCTGCGGAAGGGTGTCCCTCTGTATTTTCTTTGGGTACCTATCATAAACAGCATTTATAGTTCACTTAGAGCGAAACTATCGGGTTTGATGTTTTAAAAGTTAAAAGTCTTCATGTAGTTTTCTGAAATATCCACATTATAATGTTGTCATTCCCTCAGATGAGGGGGTCAGTTGGAAAAGACTGCTCATTTTCAACTTTTCCTGCTTGAAATCTCAAACTTCTGGCACATCCAACCTAGCAAATATCTAAACCACCTCATTGCTGATGATGGAAAGTTACAAGTGCTGAGAGGAAACTGTAAACATGGGTAGTTAGGTGAAAGCAGTGAGTTGTGAAAGTAGTGAGTCACCCCGAGGATGCCACTACAAAAGCCCTTTTTTTTATACTGCCTTTGACAGGAGGAGGAACTGTTTAAACACATTAACCAATTTAAATAGGCAAAAAGAAAGGGAGTTACTTCCTCTAGAATCTGTAGCACACTGTAAATCAAAGACACTTTCTGGAAACCATAGTAGACGTGATAACAACTAAAAGACAAACCAAAAAATCCTCAACTAGTTGCTGCAGAAAACAAAAAAAAAATACCAGAATCTGGTGTGGAGATCCCTGTTTCCTGGGTGCTGGACTTTCCTACCAAAAGGAAACTGAAAGAGATGTGCAAATCTGGTTTCTCTCTGCCTTGGTTGATTCAGCATGTGCCCAGAAGATAATGAAGAGAGTTTGGTCTCTGCTGTCATCCATCTCTAATATTTCAGCTGCCTAAAGGGATGCTGAAGATGTTAGGGAAAAGAGCAGCCTTCTTCACCCACCTTTGATCTTTCATCCACGAGCTACAGAAATAAAACACTGTACATTAAAATTGGCTTGATCTATGAGTTTACTAGGATAAAGAGGCACAGACGACTGAAAAGGTGAATGGATGCTGGGTCAGAGAATGCAGGGCTTGACTGGTGACATTTGAAGACTGCTTCATGAACAAGACCCCATCTGAAATTCACAGAACAGTTTCACTGCAGTGGTGGAGGTGCATGTACCCACTCATGCTGTCACCTAGACACAGTTAGCAGGATGCCTGCATGGGACACAGAGCTCATCTGCCAAGTTTACAGTCAGCCCATGACATCATTGAAGACTGCTGGCTATTTTTGTCATTATTTTAAAGTACCAGATCAATCCCTGAGAGATATGGTTGTCTAGGGACTAAAAAACTGTTCAGCCAGCCCAGCGTCAGGAGCTCACAGTGGGCAGAACCCAGCTTGTCTCCTTCAGCCCACTCTGCCAGGCAGTATGTGTCACAGCTTAGTGTCTTCAGCTGCTTTTATCTATGATGTAGGACTAGGATCTGTGATTTAAATGTCTGAGACCATCACTTCAAATTGCACGTATCCCTGCTGAGAGCCTGAGACAGATGCCAAGGATGCTGTTTGACAGTCAGCAACATCATGGCTAACTCAGAGAATGAGAGAAACCCATCCTCTGCTGAAATCAATGACATTTCTTTGCAAAGTGCCTTACTGTTAGGTTTGTGAAGCATGAGATCCTGGGAAGTCATTTGGTATAATATATATTTTGTTGGTATGTTTCATTACACAGCCACTTGACATTTCTTCCTCAATGGCAGCGGCTCAATGACTGTCTGAGGTGTGAGTCAATGCCAGGCAGCAAAGGAGAGCATTTACAGCCTTCTCTGTAAGGTCTGAAACACGTGTAAAGGCTGAGAAGGGAAGAGAAAATAAATCCATTTGGTTTAGCAGTGTGATCTCACCACTTGTGTCTCCCACCACCTAGGGTGCTTTTAGCATGGCTCATACATCAGGGATCTGCTGATAACGAGGGCTGAACCCTCCTGAGTGCCACAGGACACCAGGTAAGAGGTAAAGTGCTCTGACAAATCAAGTGCACTGCAGGCAGCCTTGTAAACCTTTGTTCTTAGTATCTCTTCAGACTTCCATTCACTCATTCACTCACTCGGCAGCAATGGGCACAAGAAAAATCCAAGAGAGCTTAAAGTGAGCACAATAGCTCATGCCTGGGGCTGTGCATGGAACTGTAAGGAGCAAAGTGTCTCCAATAGCTGTTCAGCAAGTGAGCACCATCCCTTCACTGCATCTAATAAAGTTCTACAGTTTTGTATTCAGAATTAGAGAGAAAAAAGTGGCTGAATGATGAATTATTCCTTATTCATCTGCTCCTGATGTTGTAAGCAATCTGTCCCATCCTAAAGGTCAACTGATGGTCTCTTCTAGACCCTCACCCAAGCTGAAGACTCCTCTCTAGCCAGAGGCACATCACAAGGAAGCCACTCCAAATCTCCCCTCATCTCTGCAGTGTTTCTAGATTGGTGTACCATTTTGAGGTGGGTACATGCATTGGTACCATTGCAGAATGACGTTTCTGGTTTTTATTCTCTTCTCGTCTGGCAATGACATGGCAGCCTAGGCCAGGGAACAGTGCAGGTCCACCAAAATATGCAGCCAGATTGTCTGCTTGATTTTAAACTTCTGCCACTGCATCTCTACTGCTTGCATTTCGAGCTATAGCTGGATTGAATGGTCAAGGTAAGAGTGCAGAAGTGCTCTGTGTGTTTACAGCTTCTTATAGAATGGGGGTTTAACTGTAGGATGACTGTACCACAACCCAGTTCACAGCCCTTCCCAAGCACACACAGATCATTCAGCCAGTGGGATTAAGACACGCGGATGTCTGTTGCCAACAAGACCTTTTGACTCTGAGTTTCAACTTTGAACAGTCATCCAGGAATAGCGGGTTCAGCTGGTCCTCACCTTTAGCTCACCACAAGAGCGAGGCTTCAAATCAACTCAGGTTTACTCTCTTTGGAAACAACAGATGGTCTTCCTCTTCCACAACGCACCTGAAAAAAGAAATCCATGAAATGACTGAGACAAATGTAAATACAATGTTCTTCTCAAATGCAATTTTTTTAACAGCAGTCAAAAAGTCTAGTTCTGCAAGTCCAAATTGTCTGACCACTTCTCCCTGCTCTCCAGGCTGTTAGAGCAATGCCTCCGCTAAGTGGAGTTTTACTTTGTTAACAGTATATCTTTCTTTTTTTCCAGACAACTGCTTCTCTTCTTCTTGGGGACATTTGCCATCTGTTTTATAATTTCACCATTATCTGATGGTACGACTCAATGACCTTTCTAGACTTTAATTAAAGTTTCTTTCTTTTTAAATCATCTTCATCAAATTCATGTTTCCAAGCCACCTCTCTTGTGAATATTTTATCATTCTGACTGCAAGGAGATACATGACAGAAATATATTAATTACTTTTTATTTTATCAAACTGATGAATTAATTGGTGATTGCGTATGAAAAGGGTAAAAAATGTCTCCTGAAGTCTATATAGATGTCATGTTAGTCTTTTTATGAGTCACTTTACAATTTTTACACTATTCAAGTTTTCAAGAGCAAATGCAGGTTTTAACAGTCCAAACCCAACATGTAACCCCCTAGTTAAGCTTAGTTAAGCATGTACAGCATCTGAACTTAGCTACATTGTGCACAGAGAAGTGGGATCGCTTTCCTCTGCAGCAAGTGCTAGAAATGGTAGAAAGGAGGTAAGGAGGTCATTATCTATCCTAGGTGGAGGAACCAGCATGATAGCAATGGGGACATGAACTTCACGCAGGTGAGCAGTGAGCATTGCTCTGGAGCAGGCTTGGGGCAGGGGGACTCCTGCCTCTGGAGCACGGGGCTGCCCAGGAAGAGAGATGCTCCCCCAGTCCCAGCCACAGCCTCCCTGGTGCTTGCAGTGGCTCTGTTGGCCAATGTCGTGCCACTGAGCTCCTCTGCACGCCAGAAAAATACTTGGTTACAGGCTTGTTTCTCTATTGTGGATTTCTTTGATGGCTGTGGACAAGACAGGCTGAGCTTTAGCATCTTTGCTCCACTCCTCATCCATAAAACAGAAGGAGAAAAGGGGAACATACTCCTCTGCATCCCAGGGAGATGAGAATAAATACATCAAGCTCTGCCATCCTGTCAGACCCTGTCTCTGTAAAGAGACATGCAGAATCACAAGCTTAGAAAGTCAGCCTCTCATTTTGCATAATCAGCAGGACAGGAGTGATTACATTTCCCCCCTTTGCTAGCTTCAGAAACAAACTCTTTCCTCTAGGCTGAGGAGGAAGGGAAGAAACATTGTGGGTCTGTTTTCTCCACTGAAGGCAACAGAGCCCTAGAGAGGAACTGCAAGTGCAGACTGTGCTGCATCTGTTCAGGCACAGTTGCTGTCAGGACTGCTGCGATGGTGTATCCCAGAGCACATGCCTGTAAGTGCAAATCTCTACAAGGGCTGAAAGATGTTATTCAAATTCAGAACGACATTTCTTATTTAATCATCCTTCTTGTGCTTCCAGAATAGTATTACACCTAAATAACACAAAAGACTGTGCCTTTAAAATCTTTGTAATACGACGTACAAGGTTTTACCAGAATATCTCCAGGATGGAGGTGGAAAAGCAAGTAGCCTAATATTCATACGGATAGTTAAAGCATAAAAAAAAGAAATGTTACTCAAGAAACCTCTGGGGAAAGCAAGGAGCAGGTGAGTCCACCCCTTCCCAGTCCCACAGTCACATGTGGTCTCATACACCCCATTCCTTCAAACAATGAAGAAAGGACTCTAAAGGAGGGCATAGGCAGGTCTAGACCACTTTAACTTCAGATAGCATTTAATTTGTCCTGTGCTTTCCTAGGTAAATCCCCTAGGCAAGGAAAATCCAGCTTGAGCTAACAGAGGGTGATTCCAGATTGACCTAAGGGAAAGATAAATCAAAACTAGGAGGTTAAGTCCTGGATCTTAAACCTGAGGTCCAGGAAAATCATAGCAAGTATCCAGCTCCCTAACACACAAACCCTAGGCCGCTCAAAAGGCACTCAAGTGTGTTAACAGAGTAAATGCACAACACAGCATGAAATTTGTCATAACAGGGTTGAGGAAAGGAAGAACCAATTTTCAGGAAAACTGTCTGGCATGGGCAGCAGTAAGGAGACTACCTGAACCCCAAGGAACCCCACGGAATTTCTGAAGGCCACTAGTCATTTCTAACCAGCAAAAGACAACGTGCTACTGCTATATCCATAAAAGACCAATACTTACATTCTCCTAAGCCCCACCACTGCACTTCTCTGTATGATCTATAACTAGAGAAATCTGCTTTCTGTTCAGATGCCCAGTACAGCTGTGCAAATGATACCTCAATTATGCATGAAATACATATAATGACACTTGAGTTGGGAGTTTCAGCAGAGGAGGGCCCTAACATTGCAAGAAGGAAAGATGGGAAAGGGCACAGAGCATGGGCTGCTTCTCCTCAAAGGCAGCGAGCCCATCAGGGTGAGGGACAGCACCAGCAGTGCAGTGAGCACTTGGGTTATGGATGGTGAGAGGATACATGGAAGATTTCTGTGTCATCTGGAAGCCAGACTGACACTATCTTCCAGTCAACAATCCTCAGAGAAACTGTACGTCTTGAAAAATGTAGAAATGAAACTTACTTTTAAATTTAGGGAGCAAAGAGACACCTTCTTCATTAAAGCAGGACAGGGAGCAAGGATGCCTCTACTCTGTTCCTTGGTTTACAGCAGACTATCTGTACTAACTGCTGAAGTGTTTAGTGCCTTAGTTTCTTTATGATGAGGAGGATGCTTCTCCATCCCTGAGAAATATTCTAGGAGTACGCAGACCCTCTTTAGGGACACAAAACTTTCTTAACAATTCTGACACTTACACTGGACAGCACTTAGCCTGTCCATCCACCCCTCCATCTTCACGAAGCATTGCATGGTCTGCTCAGGGATCTTGCCCTCCTCTCCCCCAGCCCTTGCAGGCTGCAACTCTCCATAAACCCTGCAGCACAATCATGCTTCTGTTTCCCATAGCCCTGCCTATTCTGCAGAGCAAAGCAATGCACAGGGCCCCAGGACCCTTTAGGACTGTTAGCTGCTCTGAAAAAAAACCCTTTCTCCTCCCACACTGAAATCTGCTTCACATACCAGCACCTCGGGGAAATAACTTAGCTTCATTGACTGCTGTTCAACTCCCCGACCAATGATCCCACTGATGATTTCCTCCCACCAAGCAATTCTCCACTGACTTTATGACATAGTCCAAACAAGCACATTAGGTTTGGTTTTTTTTTTTTTTTTTTTCCCCTCTCTGGAGGAGTAATTGCATTTGTCACCTCTGATCATATACCCACAACCCACTGAAAGTGAGCCATTATTCTCATTTACAAACAGGTAGGTAATCTCTTCTCACATGCCTTAAAAATCATTGTGTTATCGGAGCAGACTGTGCAGATTAGCTGATACTGGGAGATTGTCTTCAGCAAAGCAGTAAAAGCCCTAAGTGCACTAGATTGGTTTTTGATTGACTTTTCAAGGAATAGTATATCAGAAGAATCCCAATAAGCTTTCCCTGTGGTATTTTAAGTGGATATAATGGTCAGAACTGACAGACAGTAATGAGCCTTGTAGACAGGGGCAACTGTATGTTATTTAATTTCCACTAAAGAAGATATCTCAGCAAGGAAGCTTGGGTTTAAGACAGTACACAAATACTCAACAGTCGGATTTTGTTTCCCTCAATGCAGAAGCATGAGGTGGTCAAGTTCTTTCTGCAGCTTAAATTTTAGGGGCAAACATCTTAAGTGTCACCAGTAAAGGAATGCAAATGAAAAATTACTTCGTCTTTGGAAAGACCAAGTGAGAGCATCTCTCATACAACCCACCTCCTAGCATCTGATGGCTTTCACACGAATCATTTTAAGCTGAAAATGTGAAATTGCTGATTAGTACCTGGGGAATATCAGCTTGGATGTGGGAGAATGAATCCCCTTTGCATCAAATGTCAGACAGCAAGACATGGACACCCTGCAGCCAGAGGTACTGTGGCTTTTTTTTCTTTGAAGTTGTGAGACTTGAAGGAGAGTTTCTTAGAGAATGTGGATTAATTGCCCTGCCGGGCGCTCTGCACCAGGTCTCAGGAGGGTCTCTGGCTTTGCACTTTCCCCTGATTCAGAAAGACAAGAAGAAAAATTAAAAATAACCCTTTAATGATAATTCCTGACAACCCATAACACGTTTGCTAAAATAAACAGGTTGAATGCTTTCATCCACTCTACCAAATATATGAACAGGCTCTCTGCTGACTTGCAATGCTGCTATTTTCTCATGGTTTCTTCCTGACAAACAACCAGAGACTGGATTTTGGCTTTCCCCTGCTGGGTCAAATCAGGCTGTGGGCAGAGCAGGCAGCTGCAAGGCCAGGAGAGAAGAACCACCACTCCATCCATACCTTGCTGAGACATCTCCTAGGAGAGAAACCAGAACCAGACCTTGCTGCCTCTGCTGCCCAAGCACCCAGCCCATCACTGGCAGCTGCTGCTCCCACCAGTGCCGGAGTGATCAGCGGCAATGTTTTCACTGAGAGCTGCCCCAGCAAACTCACCTCTCCCAGGCTTCCTCACAACATATCCCATCATCTGGCAGAAGCCATTCACCAGCCAGCTCCTTTCCTCTTGGTGGGGGGGGGGCTGAAGTGGTGGGTAAAAACATTACAGTGCTTCTTTGCCTGTTTTCATACAGATGGAAGTAGTTGTAATGGATTTACTGTCCTCCTTGCAGGGATATAATGTTCTTCAGTTTCTGTAGATCCTGCAGGGGAACTGGTGCCTCCAAATACTGAAGCTCTTTTTGGCATATTTTCCTATTTTTCCTATTTTCATCTTGGTTGTCTCAGTAGTCTCCCCATTTGTTTCTGCTGTTGCCTATCTGCTTACTTGCCCATCCTCTCTCACAGCTTCTTAATTAGAGGCAGCCAAAGGCATTAAGCCCCTAAAAGATTTAAGTAAAACAAGTGTAAGACCTAAAGATGTGCCTTTTGCCAGGAAAAAGGTGGCTACAACTCAGCCCCATACCTGTTATTAAATGCAGTGGTTGGTGGCAAGCGACACACGTATGCTGGCCTGGCAAGCAGCAGGCAACATGCCCAGTAAATCACAGTGTCTGCTGCTATTTGCCGCCCAGATGAGAAGCTGTCAAGGGTGGGAGGCACAGCGGATAAGAGGCTAAGGCAAAATCTTTAGGAAAGTGGAAGACAGTAATTCTGTTTGTTTAATGAGGGATTCAGACACTGGGGCTTGGTCTGCATTCAAGTAAAAAAATAAATAATTAGTTCTTGCTCAATCCATTTACTGCCAAAGCAAAAAGACCAATATTGCGAGATGCTGCCTGTGTGCTGCAAGATATGTATCCAAATGATCCCAGCTAAGATTTATGGAGCCCTGTGCAAACAACAGCATGCGAGTACCCTGATAGCCCGTGCCTGGAGCTGCACACATATGCACATGCTCTCCCACGGCAATCCTCAGCCCATGCAGCGGGTGCAGATGGAAGCTTTTATGTGTCCTTGGGGAAGGGAAAATGTCATGTCAAGGAACTCCAGTGGAGTTTAGAGCAAACCTAAACACAACTCTGCAAAATTTCTTTTCAGTGCATTGTGTTTTCAACACAGAAGCAAAAAAACAGGCTGTTGTCAGGATTGGGCACCGTGGCAGTGCACGGCTGCTTCTGCAGGGGCCAAAAATTGTGCTCAGCTACAGCTGCTCTGAGGGTCTGATGGACAGAGCAATATTCTTGCATTTCAGCTGAAGTCTTACAGGCAGGAAAGACCACAAGGCACTCCCTCATGCTGTTTTCCTTAAAGCCCTGCTTTCAGCTCACATCCAAGTATGATATTTGAGGGCACTAGCAGTGAATTAAAGGGTAAAAGGCTACCTAAAAAGTGCATTTCTAATCCCACAAAACCACCACAATCTGTTCTGTTTCTTTCTTCAAGTGTTTTGCCTTATTTCTTGGATTTTTTTCAGCTTTGGCAGTATTCCGTGCTCTCCAGAGATGGTCTGACACATGTTGCCTGCAAGCCTGGGGGCTGCACTGGACACCATGACCCCCCACCCATTACACTTCCATTCTCCAACCCACACGGCAACCCAAATGATATTTTACTGAACTTGGTCCCAGAAGGAGAAAAGAAGCTTTTTCTCCTCCGTTGTTGCAAAGGGTTGTGACAGCTGGGAAGCCCAATGGTTTCCATGATTTAAATGGGTTTCATCAGCATTAGGCATGAGCTGGGCAGCCAGCTCAGGAGCTTACTTTGACTATATGTAAAAGACCCAAGACTCTTATAGAAAGCTCCTGGTCATCCTGCCTCCTAATTATAATCCCAATATACTAATACATGACACAGCATACAGAAACAAAAATTCACACAGGAGAAGTAATTCAACACACTGAGCTAGCAATGAAAATCTCATTTCTGAGCCCATCTCCTGGTGCCTTCCCTATCCCTCCCAGAGTGATGAGGGCTCTTCCCTTCCCGGAGGTTTGCAGTAAAGCTCATGGTTTGTAACTCCATTTTTACCCAGATCTCCATTCCCCAGTGCTGGCTCAATGGCCTTGTCCTTACAGGAGGGTTCAGGAATATTAGCCACCACAAAAACCCAGCTCAACAGGTTTTAACTTGCTTCTCACTTCAGAAGAGAAACAGCTAAGGAGAGATGTGATAAAAGTCTATAAACCCAGGAGTGATAGGGAGAGCAAGGCATGATGTCTCACTGACTTCCACAGCACAAGAATGAGGTGGGGTCAAGCTAGTGAAGAGCAGATTAAAAATAAATTTAGAAGAGCCCTCTCCAAAAAAACTCTGGAAGATCCTTGCAGCATAGCCCCAGGGATATTGAGGGTTTATCCAGCTTTGAGGAAAGAATGAGCCTGCTCACAGAAAACAACTCTTCTGGGGGATGGTTAGGCATACAGACACCACATCATGCTTGTTATGTCCCTGAAAACTAGTAAGGGCTGAGAGGTTGTTGAGAGGGAGCCATTATCCTGTATTTCATAGAATCATAGAACCATAGAATCATAGAATCACTAGGTTGGAAAAGACCCACTGGATCATCGAGTCCAACAATTCCTATCACCATCATGGTGACTCAACCACCTCCCTGGGCATCCTCTGCCCAATGACCCTTTCCATGAAAATTTTTTCCTAATGTCCAGCCAAAACCTCCCCTGGCAGAGACTGAGGCCATTCCCTCTCATCCTGTCCCCTGTCACTTGGGAGAAGAGGCCAGCTCCCTCCTCTCCACAACCTCCCTTCAGGTAGTTGTAGAGAGCAATGAGGTCTCCCCTCAGCCTCCTCTTCTCCAGGCTGAACACCCCCAGCTCTCTCAGCCGCTCCTCATAAGACCTGTTCTCCAGCCCCTTCACCAGCTTTGTTGCCCTTCTCTGGACTCGCTCCAGAGCCTCAACATCCTTCTTGTGGTGAGGGGCCCAGACCTGAACACAGGACTCGAGGTGCAGTCTCACCAGTGCCGAGTACAGAGGGAGAATAACCTCCCTGGACCTGCTGGTCACGCCGTTTCTGATACAAGCCAAGATGCCATTGGCCTTCTTGGCCACCTGGGCCACTGCTGGCTCATGTTCAGTCGCTGCCAACCAACACCCCCAGGTCCCTCTCCTCCAGGCAGCTTTCCAGCCAGGCTTCTCCTAGTCTGTAGCTCTGCTTAGGGTTGTTGTGCCCCAAGCACAGGACCCGGCATTTGGCCTTGTTAAACCTCGTGGCCCTGCTCTTACACCCTTACACAAACCTCATTTGCTCTGCTCTTACACTTTTCCTGCTGTACCTGCATGGCCAGCCTGCAGGCTCCTTGGCTTTTGCTATGCTCAGCCGATCCATGTGATCCCATAGATTTAGATGGAGAAGCAACTCCACTGCCCAGCTTATCTGGGGACACCTACAACATAGCCAGAGGCTCAAGGCACAGCCTGGTTTCATTAAAAGCACCTGCATGCAGGCAATCCCGCTCTTTCCAGGCTGTGCTGACATTGTGCCCTGGCTTAGCCCAGCCTGTCTGCAACGCAGACGTGTCCCACGACACCATCCCCGACCAGCTTCATTTTCAGCTGCAGATTCAAAGGAAAAACAGCATGGAGTGCTTAGATAGTGGCTTTCATTTTCCACTGCTTTCTAATCAACTAATAATTAATTCTCAATGCCTCTGTGAGGTAAATAGATCTGTTTCATGCATTAATACATACATAGATATATATATACACACAAAATGTTTGATCTTTCCTTAACAAGTCCCCATAGCCCTGGAAATCCACGCTGAAAACAGAGCATGGAGAGGGAGAAACAGCACCAGCTTTGAAATCCAAAAGATCTTCATTTGTATGTCAGATTGAAAGCAAAAAGAAAATAGCTATTTGGCAGGTCTGTTCCCACTGAGGGACTGGTTTGCCTCAATTTGTATTTAATAAGTGTACCACCGAAAAGTATTTAATGCATAATGTATAATATAACTAGCACTGCACTAAATAATAACCTGTGACTTCAAACATTAATGACCGTGTGACTATTTCTTTTGAATTTCAAACTACACTACACAGAAAATATTTGTCAGCAGTAAAAAAAAGCTTGTGGTAAATAAATAAAATATTGGTGTAATAAACCCAAGTCATGATGTGTTTATTTAAATACATCTATACCTCTGTTTAATGGAAAACAATCAACACTGGCTTTGTATAGTATTCTGCTAATGTGTACACTACAATATAATAATATTCAACATCTTTTTACTTCAGCTGGAGAAGAATTACCAATTCAGTACAACACTTATAGCTCAAGGATATGTTTATAGCTTCTCACTTTTTTAACTTCTAGGGTTTTATGCAAAGATGAAAGAAATCCTTTCACCCACATATAGACAGGAGATTTCACACCAAAGAACATTTAGATGAGATCAATTTTATAACTGCCATTTTATGCAATTACAGTTTTTACATTTTTGCAAAATTTTCACTAGGTTCATTCTCTTTACCCGAGGAGGCAACAGCTTTCACAGGTTCCTTTTGGACTGCAGTGAACTCAGCTCTGGAAGACACATAATTAATTTTAAGAGCATGCTTTGGTCAAATTTAAACAGAGTTTTAGTATGCATTTAAATTTGGGAACATATTTAAGTGCTGTCCCAGCCAAGGTTGAGTTGAATCAACTTTATAACAGTTTTCTAAGCCAAGGTTAAGTCATTTATTTTTAATTTTATATTTTAAATTGGGTCTGATATCACACTCAGTTATTAGAATAAGATACCCTGATACAACTGCCATGCAACACAGAGACTTTTCACTAGGATGGTTATGCAGATCAGAGCCTAAAATTTTGTCCTTCCCAATATGTTTCAGTCTTTCTGTTGCTCAGAAAACTCCTGGTCTCTGGGTAGCTGCCCTAAGTTGTCAGTGGAGACCATCCTGAAGAAACTGCTGCTCTTCAAGCCAAAGTCACACTTGACAACACAAATGTCAGTTCACCCAGAGGTTTCACATGGGGCACAGTGCCAGAGGCAAGGCTTGAGGGCATCAGATTGGGTGCTCCATGTAGGAAAACCAGCCACAAATATTAAGTTGAAACAAGATTTCACAAAAAAATTAAGTTCTCAGGATGGTCAGATTTTATTAGCTTGGACTGAACTTCTTGGGTATGATCCAAATAAAAAAGAAAAAAAAATAGAAAGAGTGGAATTCTTGGAAATTCAGGCATGAAATACATGGCTTCGTTTCAAAGTTCATAATGAAAGAATAACAAAGTTAAGTATCCGTGCAGTTAGACTTTATGTTCTCAGTAAAACAAAACATTTTGCTTAATATTTCACCTTGCAATAACACTTTTTAAAAAAATCTAGTTCAAATTAATTTAACTTGAGCTGCCCTCTCAGTTTGATCAGTGAAAAAAAGAAGAAATGCAGCTTTTGCACAGTTTCCTTGTGTTCAAATGGATGTTCTGTGATGTTGTGACCAAAAAAGAGATCTTTCACTCATTTGATACGTGGTGAAAGGCAGCACCAGTTCCTCCTGACCTGCCCAGCTCCTCTCTGGCTGGGGAAGCCAGGCAGAGGCAAGTGTCTTAAAAATCTTAAAAAGTCTTAGAAGTCTGGTTTCCAAGGAAAAATTACTAAGTGTGGAAAGCACACAGCTGACGCAAAGGCATTTTCTTGAGTTTGTTGAGAGACTGGAACAAAGGTCACTGGGGTACCTTGATCAGCGGACCAAGAGATGGCTCATAGGGCTGTTTTATAGGTCTTCAAGGCAACAGGAAAAAATAACCAATCTTAAAATCTGGTAGTCTGCACAAATAGCAATAGGTCAAGGGCATATCCCTTTTGGTACACAGAGGCCTTTACAAGCCACTCAAACTACAAATGCTGGAAAAGTGCTGAGTTAACTTCTGTGTTGGTAAATGCAGTTTTAATCCAGGACACAGACATTCCTGCAACACGCAGTTGTCAGGGTGGGGTCATAGTCAGAAAAAGATGGTTTCTGTGGCATTCAGACCTGTGCCACTGCTATATTACTTGAGAACCTCTGATAGCTGTGAAGTATGAGCCATATGCTGCTCTCTGTTATACTGGATTAAATGTGTAACCCACAGGGTGCTAAATCTGGATTTACACTTGCTTTGAAAATGCAGAGTCTGGCCTTTGGCCCTGTAAAGCGTCAGAAGGCACAAACACTTGAGACAGTCATTACAGCATCTCTGGACCTCTCTGAATGCAGGATCTTCCATGACCCAACCCTCACTCATGAGGACCCAACAGATTTTCCAGACAGTCTATCAGAAGATAACGACAACAGAAGAGCAGAAGCTATTCCCAAAACATAAACTACACAGTGTCTTAGTATGCTGCTCTATTGATTTTAATGAGGTTGCTTCGAAGAGGCACGGCGGACATGGTGCTTTTACAAAAAGCCATGCAATCTCCATCACCTCGACTTCAATTATCCAATTTCCCCAGTACTCGGAAAAGCAACGCATGTTAATTACATCAAAAGTTATTTTAGTAACCCAATCATTCAAATTTTGCCAAGCTTCTCATAAATTCAGAGAAGCCAAGGTTATGCTATAGAGATGGGTGTGTTCACATGTCAGCTTTACGTATCTAAAAATTAAAGACTTGACAGCAATTTAGAAAATGAGTTGCTGGGGTTTTTTTAAACACCAAGGAGATCAAAGGTTTGACGCAATTTGGGGACATGTTCTAATTGTTAACTATTTTAGAAGGGATCTCCCAGCCAGGCATTCAGTTTGAGCAATCATTTGCAAATATGTAGGATCACTCCAATCCATGTATCTTCCAGCCTCAGAACCAGCACAGAAGTATGCATGTGATTTACTGCAGCAGGGGAAAAAGCCCTCCTCATTTGGAGTTGGGCTAATCTCAGAGCAAGACAGCTGAGGCAGGAAAAGCCATTTAAGTAATGTAGTGTTTAAAAGGCCTAGACTGACCTTCATTTCTGTCTATATGCTTCCTTGCAGCTCTGCCTCTGAAGTGCCGTACAACATAAATAGCATCTGCCCTGGGATTTTTAGCCTGAGCTTAGCAGAAATGGCTTTGGTGGCTGTGATGCACCCTTTCACAGTAATTAGTCACTGAAGTTTTCCAGTTCTTCTGCCATTTGGGGCATATGTTATGCTTCTATTTATCTAGATATGACTGGGGAGGCAGCTGATTAGGAGTGACTGAGGCCACTCTTGCTCAGCAAACCTGTGCACCAGATAAAAATAGAATGCAGAAAGCACATAAGTTGGGAGGACAAGAACCGGTGCAGCAGGGGAAGCAGCTTTAGGACACAAAGTTCTCCTTCAGCCTTGAAGTCTGCTGGAATTAAACCTGTCACCAGAGACAAGTGATCAGACTGGCAGGATCTGCAAGGACTTTCTTGCTCCCTCTGTAGCGTGGGAGCAGGGGTAGCTTCCCAGGGCAGTTGTGCAGGAAATTGTTATTCCAGGTATCTAGGCATTGCTGATCTTCTCTGCCTCCTCTGTACCTTTCCTACCATATTCAGTCTTCTTTAAAAAAAATAATAAAAAAGCATTAGGTGCTGCAGAATGCCATGAAGCATCTATAACCTATGGACATTTCATGACTCATTCTCAACATAACACCGCTTGCTCATCACCACAGGAGCCGTGGTGGTTTCTGGCATCCCATGTGCCTTGGCATGATTTGGTGGTGTCCAAGAGCCAAACTCAGCCCAGCGAAGTCTGAAATGCACACAGCTGCTTGCCTGGGGACATGCGCCCCCATGCAGTCCAGCACAGCGACCTCTCCCCTACCCCACCCCTCTGGCTCACATCCTGCAGAGGCACTGGGGGCTCTTGAGATCTGCAGATTTCACCTCGGGCAGAGAGCCTGATATGGAGACAGCAATGTACATGCACAATGAGCACAGTCCCAATCAGATGCAGTCACATGCTTCTCTTTATCCCCAGAAGAAAGGAAGAAGCATGGAGGAGCTGCACCTCAGAAGGTCTTTGAACCACCACACAAGTGGACCAGCCTTTTAGGTAGAAGAAATACCAGTGTGGTTTCACAGCACTCCCCATAAAGCCACAGAGCAGAAAGGCTTTTGAATACCCTGCACCAAGGAGGGAAGAGCAGTGACAAGAGCTTCACATCATCCTCTGTGAATTCACATGTATCATAGAGCTCTTGCACGTTTAAGGAGAAGACTAGAAGCAGGACTGCAGACAACTTTTAAGTGCAGCCGAGCCTGCAGCTGCTACCATTTTAATAATGCTTCTCTTCAGTTCATTGCCTCCCACTGACGGAGGAAATGGGTCATCACACAACGATCAATTTGATCCATGGAGGCCTGGCTGCTTCCTTCAGCCAGGATGGAAGTTCACATGCCTTTTCAAAAAGACCCGGAGGAACCTGTGCTTCATCCAAAATCAACTGTTGTGAAGGGGAGCCGAGTATTGACTTCCAAGGCTGAAACTTCCAGTCCTTAAGTCCTTAAATAAACAGTACCTGAAATTAGAACAGAGAGCAGATAGAAAGTACTCGCCATTTCCAGCACATTTCTGAGGAGTGGTGTTCACTCTCCAGTAATGAGGAGGAAGCCCAAGAAGACGGCAGGAAGAAGTTAATAAAGTTTTTACATGTGATTTTTATCTGGTGTCAAGCATAAGCCAGTTTGCCCATCTGGGATATTAATAATGCAAATAAAGCAAAAGGTTGCTTTGCACAGAATGAGCCACAGGAACTTACAGAGTTCATTAGACTCACATATTTCCTCCCATCCCACTTAAATAAAGAAAGGGGATGCCGTGCCATTTCCTTTCACAAAAAACTGTTTGGCTTTGGCAAGGTTTTTTACATTATTTAATTATCCCACTCAAATTTCACTGAATTGGGAATATTCTAGTGACAATAATGTCCCTCTCCTGCTGAGTATCACAAGGTGAAAAATAAAATGCTCTGTCATGCAAATGCAGCCTCAGCAAAATGCCTAAGGTGGTTGGAAAACATCATTTAGTCAAATTATTCTTTCTGCTTTCGCTTGTGAATTTGGGAAATGAAAATGAACCAGAATTTTTCCCCTCTTTAAATCCTGCTGCTGCCTCATCTTATGAGGAAAAACACTCCACAGTTCAGCATCACCCACTGCTGGTGCAGTATCCCATGAACCCCTTCAAAAACATATTGTGCTCACTAAAAAAAACACCAAAAAACACAACACAAAACATCATAAGCAGCCAAAATCTGATTCAGAGCCTAATGCAAAATATCCTTCTACCGTTCATTGAAGTCAGCAAGCAGACATATTACTCACTGATTGATATATTATCCACCCCTGCCAACGCATCTGGGCACATCGCAAAATGGAAAACAGTACATTAATCTCTGTCAGAGGGAAATCAATGGGAATCAGGCACCTAATTCCCTTAGCTGCTTTGGGAAGTCCCGCCCTTTCTCCACTTATCATAAATCAAATTTAAAAGAAAATCTTTCTCTGTCTGCAGACAGACTGTGTCTGCCCAGCCATCATCTCTACCCTCTGAAATTCATCTCTGGGCAGCTGGTCCTGGGGTCCAAGGACTGTGAGCTTTCAAGGCTATTCCTGAGGCCCATGGGTGATGCTGAAGGGACCATTACAGTTTTGAGTGATAGTCAACCCCTCTGTGTCAAATCATCCCCTAGCAGGTAAGTACAGTGGAAAGCAAAGTGAAGGTGATGCCTCAAAATAAAGACAGAATCAAGACCCAGACGTTAATTTTGCAGTCGGGTACCTGCTCGCTGAGTTATTCTGTTCCTCAAAGTGTTGTAGCTTCTGTGTGCAGTAGGGACATTTGTCAAAATCACAATTCTTATTTGGTTGGTTACAATTCAGCAATTTAGACACATATCTATGAGCAATCACCTTCTCATTCCTGGCTTGTGATATTCTGGGTAGTTTTTTTCATGGGAAAAGCTGATTAATTATAGAAATCTGAGGATAACATCAGAAAAGCTGAGCACAATGGACACCTGCTGGGTTTGCCCTCTGCATGTTATGGAGTTAGGTCCACAGTTGTTGTAAAACTTTTTCCTTATCAACAAGTTTTTGAAATTCACCCACAAATCTGTGCCAGGACCTGTTGGTGAGCTCAGCAGGTGCATATCTCTCTACATTTTTCTGAGGTGCCTCTTTCTGAGGAAAGAGTTACACAGTTTCTTCAGACAAGACTTCTTGGGGCATCTGAAGAAGAGCAGGTGCCGCCTTCAGACCAAGAGGAGCCAGATGACTGCCTACTCCCCTTTTCCAGACTTCTGTGACTGTTAGTTCTCTAGAAAGCATCTCAAACCAAACCACACAAGTACAGGACAGCCACTCTCAGTCCAAGTGGGCCATACACCTACCTTGATGATGCCTACAGAAGCCCTGCTAGCCTTGTTCCTGCTGAGATTGCTCCACCAGTGAAGATCTAAGTTGCTTCCAACCTTGCTGTCCTTGCTGCCTGGGCAAAAGAAGACATCTGTCTCTAGCATCCACTACAAAAAAACCCCCACAACTGCTGCAGTGCTAAAAGCAAAAGTATTTTCCGTTTTGCTCCTCAGGTGGTGGTTCCTTTTTTTTTTTCTTTTTTAATCTTCAAGAGACATTCATTCATGTTAAATTGTATAGAAATAATTTTCCTTTCACAGCACAGCAAAAGTCCCTTTCTGCCACAAAGTCCCACCTCTACACAGCTATTGGCTTCATGCCTATTAATTTTCTCCTTCAGAAAGCAGCAGGAGAACAGGCAGAAACTATCCCTGCAGAGAGCACAACCAGGAGCAAGGAGTACCATAAGACTCCAGCCACATGCCTCAGAACACCAAGTGCATCACTGCAGAATGCTACTTTCTTATTTTAAGCTCTGAAATTGCTGCTGGACAAAAGGAGTGGTACAAACTCTTCCCAGCCAAGAACAAAAGGAGAGAAACAGGGGTAGGTAATAGCACTGGGGGCAGAGGAAGCAGAGCAGCTTTTTCCAATGTGGTGAGGAAACCTCTCTGTTCAGAGCTTATGCAATTGAAAATGCAGATTCAGTTGGACCCAAAGAGTTCACAGATCCGTGTCAGACTGATCAAAGCAAAAGGGAGCCAAAAGGATTGTCTGGTGGAGGAAAGTTTGATTATAATATTTTTTCTTTATATTAACTTTTCTTTTTGATGCAATGTTTCAAAAGTTTATATACAGCTCCTTACTGTAAATGTTAGAGCAAATGTACATTAACTCTGACTTACATTTAAGTGTGGTAGGGCAGATAAATGCTACAAAATATTCGGTTTATCTGAAAAGAAATGAGATTTAGATCAGGCAAAATGTTTAGAACTGCATTTTTTCTTCCCTTCAGTGTTTCAGTTGAGCTGACAAATCTAAACATCTATCATCGCCCTGCTTGTTCTTCTGTCCTGTCTGAGCTCACAGATAATGAATGCATCTCCGCGCAGGGATCAGAGGCAGTGTCTTCCCATAAAGCCCACCTTCCCAACAGCACAAGTAAATCAGCTGCAACAATAGCTGCCAAGGAGCAGAAAAAGCACACACATGAAAATGAACTAGATCAAATCCAGAGCCGCACATTCATTTGACAGGTTCTATCCTCTGTAGTTAAAATAAACCTACTGTACCAGAGATGTTTTCATTGTAGTGCACAAACATCAAGTGCTGAGAGAATTTCAGTTTATTGCAAAGAGTCTGTTTCCCAGCAGCTGCTCTGAATCCAATCTCATTTCTCTCTGATCTTGCTCTTTTTGCATCTATCAGAGACTTTAGTCTCCTGCTACTTCTACAGCACCTTAAACCCCAACTCTGACAGGCTTTGGGAAGAAGGGCAGCCCTGAGAAACACGTGGCAGAGCCAGCCCTCCCCTTGCAAGCTGCTTTCTAGCAAAGCAGTTTGTTCACACTGTGGCTGAGATAATGAGAGTTTGCAGGTGCGTAATAAAAGTACATCATCTCCCTGAAAGCAGGAATGGTGAGGATTTGCTCACATTACCTGCGCTGGCATGGTTCAGCCAAGCCCAAGTGACCACTAAAGACACCCAGTTTTCCAGCTTTGCCTGTTCTGCTTCTCCCCATAGCACAAGGTCTATATTCCTCCACTTTATGCTCAAAAAACTGATGTGATGTCAGCATCACCCCTGTTATACTGCTGTCTAGGGCTTAGGCAATGCCTGCTTCTGTGGAAAAGTTCATCAGAAATACCCAACTCTTTGAGTTTTGTGGGTCCACAGGTTGGGAAGCTGGATCTAAAAACCCAGGGAGTCCCCTAGCCCTGTAGCATTTTGCTCCTCCTACAAGAAGGTGTTCATCTCACACAGCAGGTGGAGAAGGTGTTTTTCCATCATGTACACGGCAGCATTGCCTGGCAGCTCCCTGCCTCACCAGGCTCTCAGGTGCTCTCCCAGCAGAGCAGCATCCTGCAGGGAGCCCAGGTCTTTCACAGCCATGGAGCCACAGTTCATTCAGATGGTGGAACTGATCCCTCTCTGTCCTCACATCCTGCCCTGCCTGTGCTATTAATAACTACAGGGGTGAAACATGAAACCTGCCACTGCTTTTTCTACCCTGAGGCTCTGTGCTGGCCAGGCTTGAGGCCGGTATGTCCCACTTGTCAGGACAGAGCATCATAGCAAATTAAGGGTAAAATGCCTCCCTTGGCCACCTGAGCCTCTGCTGGCTGCTTTCCTGGGTGTGAAGGGATGAGCTCCATCAGGACATCAGTGCTGCCAGCATAATCCTACATTGGCGTGATCTACAATTCATGCTTAACTGTTTTGTGAGCATGAACTGAGCTGGCACAGCAGGAAGATGCTATCCCAGTGCATCAAGATCGGATGTAGGAGGGCCGATCCCCAAGAACCTCCAGACAAGGGCTCCTGGGAAAAGCAGATAACATCATTTTGAATAGAAGCTTTCAATGCAAGTGGGAAACTCCTGTTTCACTCATCGTAGCAAACCCCCTTTGCCCCCACACTTTGCAGAGCCTGTGGCTGTGCTGGGAGGGAGCACTGGCTGGGATGTAGCTGCCAGAAGGATTTGAACTGGAGCTGGGGACACATTTGCAAAACCGGATAGTGGTTTAGGAAAAGGAATTAACTAAAAGTTATCACCTTCCCCGGCCTCAGAGTGGCTTTTGCAGCACAGTAGCACCCCTGACTTTTACCCTTGCTCAGCCACAGCATCTCACCTTTCCTTTGTTTGCCAGCTCCACTGACACGGCATCCCAGCACACGCAACACTGGAAATGGATTGGTAGCTGAGGAAGCAAGGGAGAGTTCTTACTTAGAGAAGAAAGAAATGCAAAGTTAGTCAAGTTTCTTTTTAAGGAGACTTCTGCCCGATCTCCCTGCCAGTGGTTCCATTCACAAAGTCACTGGTGTGACCCTGCAATATGATATGTGTTAGGAAGTGGGAAAACAGCTGGCAGTGAAAAAGCCAGGAGCTATAAAGGTGCAGGGGGTAAAAGGGGAAGCCTGAGGTGAGATTTCAGCTGTTAACACATAGCATCATCTGTGCAAGTGGCACTTGGCACCCACTGCTGCATTCACAGGTCACCTCATCAACGCTTGCCCCTCCATCTGGCAGGGAACAAAGGTAAAGTTCACCTATAACCTGCACGAGTGTTGCTGCAAGGGATCTGTGTGCCAGAAACCTTCATCCCCCAGATGGCTGGAGCCACCTTCGGTCCAACCTTCCTGACGTAATGGGTCCTATGGAGTCTGGATGCTGCTGCATGAAAGGGAAACCTGCACCACCACAGACTGAAAGCTATATTTTATTCAATTAAATGCCAAGAGTGATCATGCAAATCAGCACAATCTCACCCCTCTTCCTGTGACATTTTTCTGTTCAGGTTAATTAACTTTTCTACTGGACTAACATCTCTTGGTTTCTAACCAGGAGAGTTTTCACAGCATCAGTGCTTGACCCTATCCAGGACAGTGCCAGGAGCCGGCCCCAGGCAGCCCCAGAGGTGGGATGGGGAAGAGGGTGCTGCCTGTCAGGGGGTGCAGGACAGGGCTTGGGATCATTATTAAGCAGATTAATTTTATGCTGCTGCCAGAAGCAATCAGCAGCAGGACAGTCAGCAATGTTGAAATGAACCCAGTTGGTCATTACGTTTCAGACTCATCCTCTGGGATGAAGAAGGAAGCCTTCATCTCCCTCTCCTGAGTAAACAGAACATAAAAGCAGAAAGAACTCCATAGAATACCAACAAACCTTCCAGTTTTCAACCTAGATTACTTCATGGTTAATTTATTCTTATTTATTATACAACCTTGTTTTCCTTGCTTTTTCCCTTTCCCTGGTGCTTGCCCCTTTGAAGTATTTATAGATTGAACTCAGATACCCTCTTTGCCTTTGCTGGGTGAGACAAGCCACAGTCTTACAAGCATCTCCTAAGATAAATGCTCTATTTTCCTACCAATCTGCTGGCACTTCCATCCACATTATGTGAGTGACCTGGTCATGAGATCTAGCAGCCACTCGCACTAGCCAGGGAAAGCCTCACATATAAAAAATAGGAAAAAAATTTTCATGGAAAGAGTCATTGGGCACTGGAACAGGCTGCCCAGAGAGGTGTTTGAGTCACCTTCCCTGGAGGTGTTTAAGGGACGGGTGGACGAGTTGCTGAGGGGCATGGTTTAGTGATTGATAGGGATGGTTGGGCTCGATGATCCAGTGGGTCTTTTCCAACCTGGTGATTCTACGATTCCCAACACTTTCTCCTTTAGGGCAATACTTCATGGTGACCCCACTTTTGCACAATGTCCCAAGGTTCAGACATCCATTCAGCAAAAGGGCACCAAGCACTGGGTCTGGCAACGATGTGACTTCTGTTGAGCGAGGTGGCCCTGCCCCTGCAGCCTAACACTTGACTGGGAGAACCTAAAGCAGCATCAGAGCCGAGGAAAAGAATCCTAATGTCCAGCCTAAACCTCCTCTGGCTAAGCTTGAGGCCATTCCCTCTCATCCTGTCCCCTGTCACTTGGGAGAAGAGCCCAGCTCCCTCCTCTCCACAACCTCCTTTCAGGTAGTTGTAGAGAGCAATGAGGTCTCCCCTCAGCCTCCTCTTCTCCAGGCTGAACACCCCCAGCTCTCTCAGCCGCTCCTCATAAGGCCTGTTCTCCAGCCCCTTCACCAGCTGCACAAGGTGCAGTGATGTGAACAGGGGCACCCACTCCTCCTTTCTGCCAGCTGCAACACCTCTATCTATTATGAGAGAATCGGTGATAGATATCAGAGAATCTCCTTTTGCTGCTACACAGGATTTGGTCCCTCCTGGCAGAAAGCCTTGGGAATTTGTACAAAGCTCCTGACCCACTGCCTTTCAGTGGCTGCTCTACTCACACCACACCAGCACGGAGCTCTGCGGTTCTGCCCCCGTGCCTTTCATCTTCTCCTTTCTGTCAGTAGCACTTAGGGGAATTTCACGGTGATGAAGCTACGCAGTGATCAGTTCTGTTTGCCTGGGAAACAGTGAGAGGCAGAAATGGTCTAAATACTTTCAGGCCTCTGGCAGTTCACAGAGCAGTACCCCAGGCAAAGAAAAAGATATCTTGATTAGAATAATTATAATTGTCTTTTCCTTCATTCTTTCTACAGAAATTCCAGGCTAAATTATCATCTAATTTCAGAGAGCTCCATGACCAAGATTATCTATGAGTCATTTGTAATTATGTGCCAGATTGTATTAAAGCATGAAAATACAAAGGTTTCTCATCAAATACTAATGGGGGCAGAAAGAATCAAATTACATTGGAGCAAGATAACTATTCCAGCCACTTTCTGATTCATGGCATCCAGCAAATGCAAATTAAAAAAAAAAAAAAGAGAGAGGAAAATTCTCATTTTAATAATTGTAGAATTGTGAAAACTGACAAATTACAGGAAATTCTAGTTTAAGGCTGACATACTATCCTATTCCAACCTTGCTGTGGAAAACAGTGAAAGGAGCTTTAAGACTCTCCCATTCTGGCTCTGCACTAATTCCCACGGGAATTTTTACCTCAGCTTTGTCCTTGGCCTAAGTTTAGTGTTAAAGAGTGGATAAAATCTCCCCATTTAGAAATGCAGAGCATATCTATCCAAACAGTTTTAGCTGGGAAGTAGCAAACACAGTGGCTGCCACAGTTTCATATCCAGAGCAGACAAGGTCCCTGCTCTTCTGCTTTTCTCTCAAGTCTGTAGCTCCAGTGATGGGCACCAGGGTCCCTCCTGGCACACTGCATACTGTATTTTGAACAGGCACAGGGAAGCAGAGGCAAAAATGTTCTGCATGTGGAAGTGTGGGGAGGAGAGGAGGAAGCAGAGGGGAAGCTGGGAACAGGGTCATTGATTACAGGGGCAATGTATGGGGCTGCACGCCAAGTGAGACCCAGATGACAGTCTTAACAAGGCTCTAATATGTTTTCACTTCACTTCATAAACAAATGCACACATGAATTTTAAATGAAATATTAACACACTGTACAACTTGGACGGGGCTGCTTGTCTTTCCTGAGAGAGTAGAGTCCTTTTTGTCCCCTTCAAATATAAGCATTACCGAGCAGTCATAAGCAACAGGGAAATGTCTCAAACCCCAACAGCCACACAAAACCAAAGCACAAGATGATGGTAGCTCCCATGTGACTCAAAGTCTGAGAAGTTTTTCCCTACAGATTTCCACAAGGGGCTGGCAGGGCAACCAGGATGCTGCCTTTGGTTAACTTGGATGCTGCCTATCCAGCCACAGCAGAGGTTCCTCCAGTTGCACACCCTGCCATGACCTGAGGCAGCTCACATCCATCCCAGCTCCCCGCAGGCACAGACATGCAGCAGCTCAGATTCACTATCACATGTACAACTCTTCCAGAGAGCTGTTTTGGGAGTAATTGGCCTCTTTTTGTTTGATTTCCTTGGCTTTGCTGATGGCCTCTCCCAAGCCTGCAGTGAGAGCTCAGCCCTGACCCACAAGGGTCTCTCAGTTATTCCTGGCCCAGGGCACTGGGAAGTTGTCACACTGGGATTTATGCCCCAATTCCTTATTCACAAGCTTGCCCAGCCCCTGAAAGAGAATAGCAACAGGGCTACACAAATGCCTTAAATCACACTTGGTGAAGTCAATAGCAGCAGGTTTATTCAGAGACTACAAAACAGGCACCACCATCACAAGTGTTTGTAAAAGCTAGGGAGAAACTAAATAAAAAAATATTCAAATCCCTAGGGTGGCATAGGAACTCTTTCCTTGCTCCTGGCCATGTGGCTACCCCAAGCCTTGAGCTACTCTGGCCAGCCAACCCCCAGCTCACTTGGCTGATGAGAAGCAGCACCCTCCACGTGCACTCATGGGCCATCTTTAAAGCCTTCCAGGGAACCTGACAAATTTTATCTTTTGCCTGGAAACTCAGCCCATTTCTGCTGCTAGGAGGTAGCATTCCATTTCCCTCAATGAAATTAAGAAGAGCTTGCCCTCCGTGGGTTGCAAGTATCTGTTAGAGTCTCATGAACCTGCGAGATGCTTCGTGACTCCCTGCCCGGGAAGAGCACAAATCCCCCTTTTCTTTCCCAGCTCACTGGTGTGCCTGAAAGCAACAAAATCTTTTAAGTCAAACGTCATTTATACATGTCCTTCTCCATGCAGCATTTCTCCAACACCAGTGGTTGGCACAAACATTTACAGACACACACACACACACACACACACATCACTCCTGAGTCCAGACATGAGGGCAACCAGCCCTGGGCTCTAATGAGTTCCTCCCGTCCTACTCCACCCTCCCAGTCCTCATCCCTAGTGATGCACCAAGTACCTTCACTGCTGGAGAGGCTCACGAGGGGTGTCAGTGCTGCAAAGCATAGACAGTTCTCAGGGGCAGCTTCAAGTTTTCATCACTGGTATGTGGGGTGCCAGATCCAGCATGGTTCTTTACCCCACTCTGCCTGGGCAGAGGCAGCAAGAGTTTCATCTCCAGCTCCATGTGATGCTGCAAGCCATGTGCCCTCTTGAGAAGAGACTTGATGCAAAACATACTTCTGTTTTAGAGGGTCATACTTCTGTTTTTAGAGGTTCACAGTCACTGTGACCAAGGATCAAAAGAGCTCCAGAGTTGTTTAGAGCAGTTGCTTCTGGACAGATGAGTGCACCCTGGGATTGTTCCTGGAGGGCTTCCGATGAGTCCAAGCCACAACACAGGCACAAGCACCACAGCAGTGAGCCAAGGACAGGAGAAGATTTGTAGCATTCACTCTGCTCACATGAACTTCAAATTCAATCAACAGAGACCAAATACGCACCAGGACATTACAAAACTTTAGTAACAAAACTGCAATGTGGGAAATGCCAGAGAACGACACTAGCAGCAGCAATTAATGTGTGGGGCAAACAGGCCAGCTGCAATTTATTCTGCAGGTGCTTTAGACATTTTAAATTGTCTTCATTCCTCACGAAGTTTTTGTGATGCCTGTCACAGAAACATGTTTTAAATGCTAAATTCAACTGCAATGAGCATTACCTAGCAGCCTCACAAATGCTCCACCTGCTTATTGTGAAGTGGCAAATAAACAAATTATTAATCTAAGATATTTATGGTGCAACATTTTACAATGCCTAGGCAGCCTAGCTATATATTAAAAGCTCTTTTGTTTTGTTTTGTGGCACATGATGGCTGATTAATAGCAGGAGGGAGGCACTCAAGCCTCTTGCCGTTTAGAAAAATTAGGTCTTTAAATGAAGGCTAAGAGAGATGGGAATGGGATTTCCTCACCTCACTCCTGGTGTCTGTAAGCAAATACACTGTCCCAACAACTCACCAGCAGCTTTTTTATATTCAGTGGAGAGAAAACGGCAGCTCAGGGAGTCACCAGGCAAAGATGATGGCATTAAATGAAACAAAATGTTCCTAGAGAGTCTAGAGCTCTACAGAATGGTTGTCCCTGTGTATTTATGTAGGTGTGGCTGGTATTGCTACATCCCAAACAACGGACTGGTGAATTGGGCAGTGGGATTAGTAGGCCACAGCAAAGATGTGAAAACAGAGCAAGAAGATAAATGCAGCGTCATACATTTTTGTGTGGCTGTAGAGAGATGAGGCTATTCCCAGAACAACCTGGCCTGGAAACCTGCCCAACCACGATGGCCATTCCTCACCCACCTGAAATGGCAGAAGACCTTCTTGCCCCTTTGTTCCCTTGCCCCGTGGCCACCACACAAGTCAACACTGTAATCTGAGAGGCGTTCAGTACTCCAACCTCAGCAATTATGAGCCTGGCAGAGCCAGCAGGAGCAGGCTGACTTTCATTCTGCAAGAGTCACAACACTGCAGTTGGCAACTCATCATCCCCATGACCAGGAGAAGTGCGTGTGCCAGGGCTGAAGTGATGTTCTCATCACGCACTGCATCTGCTGCTGACGGCACAGATGCTTCTTATCTGCCCCTGGCAAATGGAGGAATTGTTTTTCTCTTGGCAAGCAGCCTTTCTTTCAGAACAGGCCTCCAAAGAGATACCCACCCGCAGACCAAGAAAACGGCAGAACGTGACAAGGGTCTTTATTACTAAAGAGTATCCCAGGAGCTAATAGAGATGACTGTAGGTATGGTGACAAAATGACAGTGGATGGCCCCTATTTCCTACTTAATATTTGTATCACAAAGCAGGGGAGAAGATGAAATGCTGGTACTTACCTTGATACAGAGGCACTTCTGCTGCTGGGATCCTGAAGGACAGTTCACCCTGATCCTTCCTGAGATCATCCTGAGCAGTCAGGCAGGGACCATTAAAGAAGAAATCCTCTTCATGTCAAGTCTTTGGAGCTCACAGGGATTTTCAGAGCAACTGTTCTTGTCTCTGGGGTTCACAAATAGAGAAATTCCCCTCTGCTGAGTGTTAATGTCTCAGCAACCATTCTTGCTTTCTTTTCTGCACGCTGGTGAGGACATTTCTAACAAGTACATCACTAGAGCTTCTAGATGCATTAAGCATGTTATTTCTTGCTACTGTGTAGGTGTATCTAGAAAGAAAGGGGAAGGCTTTCCTTAATGACCTGTGTAGCACACACAGCTGCAAGGCTTTTCCAAATCTGAAAAATGGCTTTTGAGATTAGATCAGCTAGATCTAGAAAAACTAGAAAGACAAAGCTCTCCAGCAGTTCAAAAGGCTGATGCTGAAGCTTGGCCAGGAGCAACAGGGCCAGCAGTCCAGGTGAGGAACAAAGGGTTGGACAGACTAAGAAGGTAGCTGAGCAATTACTAATTTAGTAGGCTTTTTAAACTGCTTTTTTTGAATCATGATTCATCTCTTAATATGTGCAGGGACAGTCAATTCTCTGTGAAAATGAATCACCACATGCTCCCTACTCTGTGCTCCCGTGAGGCCAAGAACCTGCACAGCCAAACCAAACCCTTGGAGGAAGTAGGTCTGAATGTCAGCAACCATTGACATTAAAAAAAACCCCACAAACAAGAACTTGTTTAAAGGCATATAAACCCTCCTTGTTGTAGACTGGATGTTCCAGATGTGAGTATATTTATTATGAGACAGCTTGCATCTCTGAAGAATGTGGTGTTGTTTGCTTAAGAGAGAAATACAGGCCTGGAAGAACCATCGAGATCTTGAAAGTTTTCTTTGACAGCCGTGTTCCTATGTGGTTAGGTTCCTACATTTCAGCACAAGCATCTTTTACCTCAGGAAATTCAGCAAAGGTAGGAGAAGAAAGCTAAAAGTCGCAAAGTTGTCCCACACTTAAGGGGCCTCAGGGCTCCATCGTCTCCTTCTTCTGCCTACCTGCAGCCAACCTTGATACCCAGAAAGAGACATCCAGAAGGGCTTAGCACGCTGCTGCCCTGCCTGCAAGGGGGCTGACTATAAGCTTCTCAAAAAATCCTGACCATGGCAATGGATTGAAGCAAATATATGAGAAATGTAATATTTCTCTTGAACTGCATCAAGTCAATGACAGTTCCCTCTCCCTTTGCACCTCCGTAAATCACGGCATGACTGTGGAACTCAACAATGTTACACTGATGTAAAACTACTCTTGGGAGGGAACCAGTCAGCATAAATCATCCCCTTCCATTTCCTTGTACAAAATCTGGTGCCAAGCTCTGCCAAAAGTAAGGAGAAAACATTCCCGAGATTTTTCCAAAGGCAATAGTCTGTCTAAGCACAGCTTTAAGTGTCTGCCATTAAAGTTTTCTTCATCTCATTAAAATGACTTGCAAAAACATCTGCTAGCTAATAAAGACTTTTTAAAGTTCTAGTATTGTATTTTATGTTGAAATATACTAAGGGGAAAACAGGACTTGGATTTAGAAAGATGGAATGGCAGCAATTTACCATTCTTCCACGGAAAGCCAATGATGTTCCCTCCCATGACTAATTAAAGAGACTGAAGACTTCAGCCCTTTGAACTTGTAATTCCTAAATGCATCCACATTTTTATTCAGACAGCTCCAAGACACTGCAGCATTGCTGATATCACACTGTTTCCAAGTTTAAAAAGGCAGATTTCACTTTCTTGTCTGACTCCATTCCGTTTTGTTAGCTTTTTACACCTCAAATATTTAATACAGATCGCAGGGATTCCAGTGGGTAATTTTGCTTCCTCTAGAGACATTTTCCCCTTTTACTGGTAGACGAGGTGACCACGAGGCAGGACTTCCACCTAACCCCATGGGTATCTCTCTGGCACTGGACAGAGTCTCAACAAGCTCTGACGGCTGCACCAGTGAAGGATGCAGCCCAAGCTCATAACAAGCTGCCATCCAGAAGCAAAACCCATTTCTGTCCCTAATGCTCTCCTCTGGTATTGGGAAGTAGCTGTCACTCATGCTTTCCAGTTAAACAAGACTGTCTGCTACGCTCCCAGCTCAGCCCTTTCTCACACGTTGCACCCTCAAACACAAGGATTCTTCTTTATAACTTCCTTTTTTCGGCTGTGTGCTGCTGTAACTGGGATGTTGCTGCTTGCTGCACTGATCTCACAGTATTTGCCACACCACCTAACACAGAGCACCTGAGAGCAGCATTTCCCGATGTTATTTCACAACACCCTTCTTTCCCAAAACTACAGGGAGTAGTATGTTATAGAGAAGAGAAGACATCACAGGGGTCAAGGGCTTACATGTAAAGAGGATTTAGCAGCCCCATGCCAATTTGACAAAAGCCCTTAGTGGTCCTAGAATCCCTCTCTTCCCACATTCATTCCTTTAACATATGCACAATAAATTATAGGGCAAATGAGAAATTGTCTAGGTAAGATACACCAAACAGAAAAGCAGCCAAGGTCATGAAACCCTTGGGTAATGGCACTTCTTTCTCTCCAAGCAAAGGAGCTGTTGCTGTGATTGACGCCCCAGTCCCTTTGCCTGCTGAGTCACAGAAATGTGCAGAGGCTGGCAGTGAGTGAGCTACAACAAGTAGCCAGAGGAGAGCAAGATGAGCATCGTGCTCATGTGAGCATTTAATAGTAAAGAATATGGGATATCATAGGGAACCACCTGAGATGTTTTCACCAGGAATTTCAGGTCACAGTTTACCAGACCAGGTCTCCTCCAATGTATTTGCTACTTGTTCCAGCTGTGGGACATCCCTGGCTCAGACACCTGAAGTGATGTTTTCATGCTCCAAATTTCATGACAATTCTCTGCCTGTGTTGGTTTTTTCTCCTTCTTGTATCATTTAACATCTTTGCTCTTCAGCAGTGATTATTTACTCCTGCTGTGCGCTGAGGACTCAGCTTAGAAGGAAAGCTGCAAAACCCAGCAAGGTCTTTGCAATTTATGGCAACAGAGGGAGTAACTTAAAAACACACCCCTTCACCCACAAGAAAAAACTCAACAAACAACCTAAACAACCCCCCATCCCCCCCAAAAAACCACCAACAAACCAAACCACAAAACAACCAAAACCAACCAACCAGACACACCCCGAGAGCACTTTCTTGGGTGGCAAGGCACCCTATGCCCCAATCAACCTAAGATCTACCCAATAATTTAATGTTAGCTAAGCCTGGTTGGGAAAGCAGGCTTGAAATGATGCTAGAAGAGCCACAGCCTTCCTTCCAAACCTTAGGAAACTCCTGCAATAACTTTGTCTTTACTCTGCCTGCTTCTGATTTTCACTTGAGGTGTGAGGCCACTCAATGGCCTCAATTGCTTGACTCCTTCTGAGCATCATATATACTGTAGGAGTCAAGGTGGATTAACAGAATGGACTGATCCATGGGCTGAATGCAGCTGTTGGAGCCCCCAGATACCTCTCTGCACAGTTCTATTAGTACAACTGCTTCTCCCCACTCATGTGTGCAAGCAGGCTGAGACAAATACAGTCTCCTAAATTATGTACCATCATTTCTTATCTGAGACATAGCACCTTTCGCATCAGTATAATCCCACAAGCAGAGACGACACTTAGTGTCTGTGCTGGGCAGCTTTACCAGGGTTGGCAGTATATCCTACTCACCTTTTGCACACCAAGTGGCCTGGGGAGATCAGAATGTCTACCCTTACACGTGAGCCAAGGACACTGGCCAAAAGGGTTTTAGATGACATTTCATTAATGCAGTGCAGGCAGCTCCTCTGAACCAACATAAAATATACAAGGAAGCTCAACAGATGAAAGATCCTTCATCTTACTGCAGGCAGCAACATCTACTCAGTCTCTTCCTGGTAAGGCTCGACAGTCCAGAAAGAAAACATGATGATTCACATTGCACTGATTTGCTGTTGGAGAACTCGGAGCTTATGGGTAGGTCCTACTGATTTAATGCAGCATGCAGTAGTATCAAGCATTTTTCCACTGGCCTTGTGTAAGAGTTTGAAAGCAGTGACTAGTTTTGACACCATTTGCTTTAGCTATATTTTACCTTGTGTCAACCCATGATTCTTAGTTGAATTGTGCAGGTATGTGTGTGTGGACTCTCCTTTGGTGAGCTCTCACACTATGGGCAGGAATCAAAGCAGATACAAGGATTTAACCTGTTTCCAAGACAAGATGCTGCTCCGCAGAATAATTCCATTACAGATCCACATCAGAGTTGCCCATGGCCACCTAGAGAGAGAAAGTTTTGACAGCTACACCCACTCCCACGCACAGCTGAGAGGGATGCATTACGCGCTGTGCCCTATAGCTGTAGAATTGTTAAGTTCCCTTTTCTCATTTATTTTAAAATCAGCAGAATAGGTAACTCCACTTTGCTGGTTAATTAGGCAAGGCCATAAGTTGTGCTTGACAAAGGAAGCAAGAAGTGGCTTTGGGCAACATAACACAATATCGCAAATTGTTTTCATCCCAGAGCACTTTTCTCCCTTCCTTCACTGCTGCCAACACCTCTAGAGACTGTTGCTAACAGCGCAGATCCCCAACTGATGTAAACCGCAAAGTTCTTACTGCCTGATGTGTACTTGCAGAGTCTGTACCAATTTACAGGAACTGTGAATATCTACCATGGATATCTTCACGTTGCCTTCCTATTATTCATTTGCATTTTTAGGAACTTGAGATCCTTTGCTGCCAAGGGAGATTTGCTTAGGGCACAGATCATGCTCTTCGCATGGGACTTTTACTCAAAAATGTTTGCTCCAAAATCCTTATGCCCAAGGGTATTCAACAAAGACCAGGATTAGCATCTCTGCAAGAACAGCAGACTCAGGAGACCCTCATCAAAAAGGAGGGTGGTAATCAGAGAACACTTGCCAGCTACGCTACCAATGGAGCTGCTCGAGGCTTTGAGTGCTGCCCTCCAACGTGGGCTACTCCTCCACAGCCAGGTGGGACACAGCTTGGGCTGCAGAGTCAGCACTTTAGCATATTTGTTGCCATAGTTGTAACAAAGCAGAGCTGAGAACTGAGCACGTGGCTGGTTTTTTCGCCAAAAAACCTCACAGACTCTTCTTTGAGACAGAATGGTTGACATGGGTGGGGTACAGGAATCATCTGCACCAAGTCATAAATGCATCCACTATGGGTGGGAAACACTCGTCCATTAACCAGCACAGGGCAGCTGACAACCCAGGGCAGTTAGAAATCACACTTGACACAAGCAGATGCAAGTCATATACAGCTGTGAGACCAGTTGTGTTGAGGTGTGAATATTGTCCCTGGTCTCTTACAGTGCTCAGTGCCTGTGGGCACTTCATTCCAATGAAATATTTCCTCATCTTTCTAATGTTTTTTTTAAATGCAGCTTTGTCCTTAACATTAAACTACACCCTTTAAAAACACCCTAATTAATTAATCTCCTTTGTTTTTACTCAAGTGAAACAAAGATACCTCACCACCGCCTCCTTACCTGTTTAGGTGTCCTACTGCTTTTTATATCCACCAGTGGGTATCCAGTCTACAAATGATGAAGATGGTGCAGGCTCTACCATGAAACAAGAGTCAGGAGTTCTTGTGGGGAAAAAGGAAAAAGCAGCCTCACCTCTGTTCCTGCCAATATTCAGCTTTTGCCCCTCTTAGTATCTGTGTATAAATAAAAAACTTCTACCTTTCCCACAGAAGTGCACTGAAGAAAAAATACCTGCACATGTTCATTCTGTTTCTTGTTAAAATGCTCTTAATTTGCTGTATTTTCCTGGTATTGAAGAATTGAGAAACTTTACCAAGAGCAGTAGGAAAGAATTCTTGTTGCAATTTGGCAATAAAACATATTACAATGACTGCAATGCTGGTGTCCAACACAATGCCACTTACTGCCAACTCATAAAACAACAAAAGTAAGAGTCACATCAGAAGTCATTAAATCCCATGCTCCTAGAGTCACATGGCACGATGGGAATTCCATTTTGCATTTTTATGAAATGTAAGCGCCTCTCTCATTTCCATGAAAATGCACAACAGTCTAACTGAAAACAAAATTAAAATGAAGGAACTCGCCAAGCAAATTTGTTGTGCTGTAAGTCATGAATTCTCACCCAGTCTCCTTTCTCATGTGCTTAACCCTATTCACTAAACAACCACCACTTACCAAGACCACAGCCAGGTATCAGGGCAGGCATAAGAAAAATCAAGCAATAACTCTTCTATCACATATGACAGGAGCTTTTACAACAGCCTCTTCTGCGTTACAATACCTGACCCTACGATTTAAAGTATGCAGACATGGCACTTTGGGACATGGTTTAGTAGGCACATTGGTGTTGGGGTGACAGTTAGACTTGATGTTCTTATAGATCTTTTCCAACCTTAACAGTTCTATGATTCTATGATCTACTGGTGACAAATGAGGCTAATATAAAGCTTTGCAAGATTTCACCTTTATTAACATTATTTAACCCCTCAAACCCTTAAAGGAGGCTTATTTCATGAACACATCCTGAGGAGAGAATGGCTTCAGTCACTACAGCCTGGTGTGCTAGGCAAGTGAAACATTACAGGACAAAACCAGTAACTGTACAGCTTGGGAAGAGCAGAAAATACGAGGCCAAAGTGGCCAGTACTTTTCAACAGGTTACATGCAATGACTGAGAGAGCATCAGTGACAGAAATCACTGGAGAAGATCCCAGCTGCCAGTGGAACAGCTGAAAAGGTGAGATAAAAACATCCTGGTGTCAATGAAAGCAAAAGTGCACCTAGATGAGATTATGGGAACTCGGAGAAATGCCGGAATGACATAATTACTGCCTTATTAAAATTATTATAACTTGTCTTACTATATGCTAAAATTTTGCAGTAGATAGTCCTGAGGATCCAGTAGAAGAATCATAGCAGCTCCACTTCCAGAAAAAAATAAAAGGAGTAAATACCCAGGTGCACAAAGGGCAGATGTGGATTTCAGCCTCCAAACTGTGGTGACTAGATGCTGACAAACAACATGATTTTTTACTCAGCACACACCTTATTTATCAAGAAACAACTTTCAGAAAGAAGCACTGGAACAGTTCCACTAAAGACACACACTACGTATTGTTCCCACAGTTAGTTAATTATATAGCTTAGTCAAAAAAACTTGTTATGTTTTGCATTTTACAGAAAGTAGATACATTTATCAGTGGAACAATATCTTGTAAAACACACCCGCTGATTAGATGTGTCCCCCTTTTAGAGATGAAAGAAAGCTCTGAATTACAAATTCTGGCCACCATCACTCAGCAATCACAAGTTAAGCTTCCTAAGAATGAAGATAGTCAAATGAGAAATTAGCAGGAAAGCATCATAAAAGATCGGTTATGCAAGGGTTTTACTTTTTATTTACAGCAAATATTTTACCAGTAGAAAAGCTTAACACGGTTCATATTGTGGTTGTGTAAAGATGATACATATGCTTACATCAAACAGGTTTAATTTCCTTGGCACTAACTGAGCCAAACACAAAGATTCAACATAAAAATAAGAAACAGAACATTTATCAGGCAAACTCTACATTAACTGCACACATCTGCGACTGGAGTTTCAGTGCAATCCAAAGAATACAAACAAGCCATCAGGATGGCAAGAACTTTTTCAACAAACATGTTTAACCCCCAAGACAAGTCTGTTTGGAATCATTTCAAAGTTGCTGTACCAAACAGTGTGATTTTAAAGAAATGTCATAGATGATTAAGACTGATTAAGACACTGAAAATGCACTCACCATAGTGAAGAATCCCATTATTTTCCCTATTTCTTTCATTTGTCGCTCCCACAGCAAGAGAGTGTTAAAACACTGTATGGCAGACAAGCTGGATGCAACAGCTGGAGGGTTCTGCCTATCAAGCGAAGTGACTTGCAGCAAGAGCCATGCTTTATGGGACAAAACCTATGACAGACTGCCTGAGTGGGTTCAAATAAGAAGATCTAAGAAAAACAAATGCTGCGGCCTTATCAGCTCTCTTCGTTATAATCAGAATTGTGAGAAAAGCAGGGCCCAAATTACTCCAAGTGAATTTAGACTCACTTATATACAACAAAATTGTCCAGATACATCAACAGTAGTAAACAGAGTTAATGCAGTGTTAATCTTTTTACATTTTAATGACTAGCTATAAAAACAGAAACTAGCATGTTGTAATCTGTTTACATTTCCTGAGCTTAGTTAAATCAAGAAGGAATGAACTTTATAAAAAAACCGGTAAGTCACCAATAAATTAAAAATGTATATATTCACTATAGCTTTAGAAGCCTTACAGTGCTCAGAGTGAAGCCTGCCTATCTGATACCACAGCCTTTCCTTTCAGACTCCTGTACAGAAACTATACCATTAACTTCACCAGCAATACTGTGATGCCATGGAACTGCAGGTCTTTTTTTTTCGTTTCTCCAAGTGCCCTTCTAGCAGACTATGTTATAGCCTTTTCTAATGAGATCATATGAGAGTATTCAAAAACTGCAATCCCCTACTTCCAGTACAAGAAACAATGTTCTCAGAAATGCACTGTGCTGCTGAAATTCAGATTTACTAGCAGCAGTTATTTGGGTGGACTCTCGGCTCCTGCACATAACACTAAATTGGCAGCAGGTTTAATATCCTGGAGGGGAACAAACCAATACAAATCTACACAGAAGTCTGGAGGAAAGACCCTTAGCAATAAAGAATTCATCTTAGCGGTTTCTTTAAAAGCCAACATCATGCATTTGAGAAAAGCACTCGACCTACATGAGTCATATGCATGTTTATTTATGCATGTTTATTTCCTGCACAGAGAATAACGTGTACCTTGGAATAAAACCCAAGTTTTGAGAATAGACTGAGAGTATGGGTATTTGTAATACTGCTATTGGCACATGAATTCTAACCCAAATGCTCAAGTTCAACTGTCTCAAAGGTTTGCAGAGCATGAGCTTTGACAAAACAAACTACTTTTTAAAAAATTGCCTCCTTACAGTATGATTTTGAATTCATGGTGTAGATAAAAGAGAGGTAGAAAGGTTTATCTACTCAATATAATTTTCTGTGCAGTATTTATAAAGTATCAGGAAAAAAAAATCTATATTTTTTTGGTGAAAATGCCAGCTTTTCCCCGAAGACTTATGTAGAATCTCTTCTTTCCACTGAAGTGCTGCAAACTAAGTAAATGAAACCTAGTTCAGAAAAGCTCTTCTTCCCATTAGGCTCACTACATCATTTTTGTTTTCGAGTTCTACTTCTAAGAAGTCATTGCAGATATACTCCTCAGGGCTCAGAAGTATCTAGCAGATACAACCTACCAAACTAACTACACCTACTAGCCAAACAATATCAAGCCTGCTCCTTAAACAAGCACTCACTCTTGCTCTAGTTGCATGATCCCTCTTACGCATGCTGTTGAGAGGGACAGAAGAGGTATGGAAGGCCATATGGCCCCTCCCCCTCTTTGGTGACACCCACAGGTATGAGCATTACCGTTATTCTGGCTGGTAGTAGCTAGAAACCTTCTTTTTCTTCCACCTTCTGCAACAGGGAGACTGAGGATGCTTTATTGATGAGTGCTCCTCAAAAAACATAAGGAGGATGAGCTGACCAGGAGAGAGCTTAACAGAAGTAAGATATTTATCTTACCACAATGCTAAGATAAATATCTTTCCCTGGTGTAAGACAAACCTGCAGCACTTCAGCTTTCAAGATTGTCACTAGACAAGGGAGATTGATGACAATATCTTGGCTTCTGCAGCTGCAGTCATCAAGACCATGATCCAGAGTGCAGTGCACTTCCCACTGAGCTGAGAGCCTCGGAGCCAGCAGTACCAGTGGAAGGCCAGTCAGATGCAACAAGGTAGAATCTTGCAAAATGGGCTCCATCCCTGCTCCCTGCTCCCATGGCATTGTGAGAGCTGATCTACCTGGATGACAAGGACTTGCCTGTTCACATTTTGGGGCACATAGGGCTGGAGCTCCACCATTACTTGCGTAGCAGTGACTGTTCATGGGTGGGATTTGAGCCATGAATGTCAGACTGCTCCATGGTGACCTTTAATTTTCCCATAGAAATTTAAATAAATTACATTAAATTAAATTCAGCCAATGCAGATGCTAGCTTATTTACTAAAAAGCTCAGCTTTCTCTTTCTCTCATCTGGTTTAGAGAGAGGCAGCTCTCAGGAGCAGACCTTCACTCTAATTCAGTGCACAAGCACAATTCAGCAGAGATGGCCCGTGTGACTCTCTGCAGCAATATCAGTCACAACAAGACCTGGCTGTTCCTAGGGATGCCCAGCAAAGGCATGTGAGCACAGCATCATCACCTGCTTGCTCCCTACATTTCTTGCCTTACCCAGGACTTCTCCCTCCTTCTACATAATCCATATTGGACTTGCAGTGGAAGACAATCCTTTGCTGCCAACATTGCCTTCTATTGTCATATATTTTAAGAAATCTATGAACAGATTGACATAAAGAAGTATTCACTTCAGCAAAACAGATGCTGCCCAGCAAATACATAACTTGTCATTAATTTTTGATAGGCTTGGGTAAGGAAGCTTTTACACAATGACAGGGTCATGTTACAATACAAGTTGGAAATGTCTTCTTTCTTTTGGTTGAGATGTTATGAGACAACTAATGCTGCTGTACTCAAATAATCAACAGGCATGCTTCTCATTTTTACCTGTCCTTCTATTTGCTCCCTCTCAACAGCATGCCTAAAAGCAGTCACATGAATAAGAGAAGTGTTGCTTTAACCCACACATGCTTTATAAAAAAAAGTCTATTTTGCCTCCTTTCTTTTGTTCTCTGAAAGCTACTCCCTTCAATTTCATCCTTAAACCACAAGCCACCAAAATTTAAAAAGAATAAAGTACAAACTGAAACTTTATTGCTGGATTATGGGTCAATATAAACTGACCAGAGTCAATGCCAACATAAAATTCGCTTTACAATAGTGAGGATTGTTTGATTATGTTTGCTGAACATAGTTCTTTCCCTATTCATACAGTTTGAAGACTGAAGATTTGCTGGGAACAAGACACAGCCCACGTCCTTTGGAAGTTAATGGAATTAATAGCCATCTTCATCATCCACATCACAGCCATAATCTGAAACACACACAGACAAAGGCATATTGATCCAGTGGGTCTCTTCCAACCTAGTGATTCTATGATTCTATGATATGAAAATGCAAATATTTCAGACAGAGGGAAGATACAAGAAAAGTATTGCTACTTTCAGGTTATTTTCCTGCTGTGTAACCTGAGTTTTACCTTAAGCAAGCATTATAAAAAATTATATATTTTCTTAGGGCTAAATAAAAAGGTCTTGCATGTACTTCCTCAGTGAAATAGAAATATCTATAAGCATATATGTATAAACATCTCTTCTTGCTTGTCACTGGACCCTCATATAGGAATACTTGGCATATAAACATATGAAATACTTGGTTTAATTTAGAGGTTAAGGTGATTGAGCCAGATTGTCACAAGTAATTTGGAACATGGTGGCTGACAAGCAGCAGCATACATGTATGAATAGGCACAGTTCTCACCAGGCACAGCCACCAAGAAAAAAGCTGGCTCATTTATATTATTCATGGATTTATAAGCTGAAACTGCAAGGGTTCAGATAGCTCAGCGTTCCCATCAACATCAAAGGAGTCAGGCAATGAATCCTGACCAACACATCTGACTCAGATCTCCCTTATCTACTTACTCCTACAGGAACAACTTAAAATTTTGCCCAGAACTTTATCCAGTTTTGTTTTCTCAAACAGTGCAAATACTGGGTTATGTGTGTATCAGGATGGATGTCTTTTTTTTCTAATGTGGCAATTTCTCTTCGTGTGTTTCTGAAAGCAGTGAAACAGATATTCTCTGCTGCAAAGTTGAATCTACAGACAACTATTACTCACGAGCATTCAGTAAAGTTAACCTTTATATTCCAAATTCAATACAGAGCAACACTTCATCCAAAGAGTAAAGCAAATGCTCAGAAGCAGAACTAAGTGTAATATATAATAATTTGCGTAGACTCGGTGAAGTTCACCATCTGTAATTCCTGCAGTTATTCCAGGCAGACAGATCTAAAACCCATGAAGAAAACAGTTAGATAGGAGTTATTTGTTCCATTGAGCAGCTCTGAACACCTGCATTTGAATTCTGGGAATACTCCTTTCCTTTTTATTTATTTTTTTTTAACTCTGATTTTTCAGCTGTTGTCCAGACCAGACAGTGAGTAGTGGAATGTTCTCAGAATGGCTTAAAAATAGTAACATTTACAATGAGAAAAAAGCTCAGTGACCTTTACTCTATTTTTGGGGAGGAGGGTAATAATAAACATAGGCCCACCCTCCCCCATATGGGTATCTTTTCTTGGGAACATTATTCTAATAATAAAGGCAGGCAACAAACTGTTCTTCCTATGGTTCAGTAATTATTTTCCAGTGGAGAAATCAATTTAAAAGCAACAGAGACTTTTGTTAAATGTATACATATTGTCCCTGAAAGCTAAATTAATAGTACTGGAAAGATTGTAGCGGTAAATAACATTTCAGCAGGAAACATATTCCCATCTTGCTTTTTCACAACCCATAATTAGCAGCTCTCATTTAAAAAATATTCCTGTATATTTTCAAAGCTTAACTTCTAAGGGGAAGTTTTTAATAAAAGATAAATGTGGATGTGTCCAGCTAGGAAAAACTGCAGCAGAGAGGATACTGACTTTTCCTGCCAGCAGAGAAACTTAATTAAATGAGAGGCTTTGCAGGATAGCCCAAAGAAATTAGCACACATCTGTGTACCATACAGCAAACCGTATGCTATCAATGCAATTTCTGTACTTGGAGAACCCTTTCCTCCTAACACTTTCCCCAGAAACAAAATGTGATGGTTCATTTTGGTTTTAGCTGCACAGCCATGTCCCCAGGGCTCACGGACAACCTGGACACCACTGCAGCCCCAGCTGAGGAGGCAGGCAGGAGCAGGGTGGTTCGGCTTGGGAGGCAACAAGCCCCGAGCACTGCTAATAGAGGGGTTAGTGACCCTCTAATTCCTCAGATCTACATTAATAAACCTAATTCTGCAGAAGGTATAATATCTGTTTGTTCTCAAGAAGCCCTGTGATGAAGATTGTTAATTCAGACAGCACCCCAGCTTACCGTTCCCTCCCATTAACTGCAAAGCGCTCATGCAGTGATCATCATCATCTTCTACTTCTTCCTCTTCCACCTCTTCATCAGGGTTGTAAGCTACTGGGCCACTCTCCACTAGCACCGCTGCTGGCTTTTCTGAGTCAGGCGCTCCTGCTTGTGCATCTGGAAAGATCACCTGTGAAAAAGAAAAGGGGAGAGTGGAGCAGCCTTTCCTTTTGTTCAATAATGGTATAAAACATTAGCACCTTCCAAACTATAAGGACAGCAGAGTTGGAAGCCCATGTCCAGTGCCAGAAGCTTAGTTTTTTTAAGGGACATGCAAGTTGCTCAAAGAAAATTTGTCAGAGTGAAAGTCAGGCACAAGCATCCAGTTTTCATATAATTCATAGCCAGATTGCTGAAATAACCAGAGATATTCTGCTTACAGCAGAAAAGCTGTTCTCTTGGAAGCAAAAGATAAAGAGAAATTTGAGAGTGAAGGCTCCTCAGTAGAGCTCTGTGTGGGAAAACTTGCGATCTTTTCCTCATTGTGCTTGACTCACATCAAGCCTATTATGCAATAACAACATTATTGACACTTTGATGATAGTAAAAATGTACCCTTCAAATCCGAAAAAGTCCAACATGTATTAGTTTTGACAGCTCTGGTTGGATTTATCTGGAGGCACAACGAGCTGTGAAATAAACAGGACTCTTTAGACAGCATTTAATGTGATGGCAGAGCACTAAGCTGATAACACCTGGCAGTACCTGTAACATTACCTATGAAATTCATCCTAATAATGATCTCCAAACATTAACTTGGGAATTGATCACTTGACAGGACCCGTTTTGTACATGCACCTCCCCAGCTGCTCCAAGGTTAGGCAGCACACAGCACGGAGGGAGAGAAAGGGCAACACCAGAAGGAGACAGAGGTGAATTTAGAGAAGGTAGCACTGCAGTTCACTAATAGCAGATCTGGGAATGGGGCAAGAACCAGCAAGGTGGTCTGGCTCAGCACAGCTGAGTCTCTGGTCTCTCTGGAGCTCTCATCTCCACGTTGTGCTCAGTCTAGGGCTCCATCTTCCTCTCTCATCCAGGGAACAAACATCACAGGAGCCTAATCTCCACCAGCTTTGTTGCAGGGCACTTTTCACTTCTGCTTGGAGTTTGTACACTAGAGCCTGGGGTCCAAAAGGCTATCTTCAAGTGGCAACTTGAAGAACATGAAAGGTTAACCATTAGCGCTGCTTTGTCACGTAAACAATTTTGAGAAGGGTATACTTACAGATACTTGGCACTAGTCAGCAGATATCAGCATGGAAAGTCATCTCTCCTACTAGTAAAGGTGGAAAGGACTGGGACTGCTTCCTTGGGAAGGACAGCAGTGAGGTGCTCCTAACAATGAACGGTCTGAAGGAGACCGGAAAACTCCTACTTCTCTGGTCCCTACGACAAGAAAAGTCCTATTGTGCTTTATGTTTTAAATTACAGTACACAACTATGTACTGCTGCATCTCCTCCAATTCCATTGGCATAAAGTTCTGATTTGTCACTGTAATTTATTTTTATTTATTTCTTTATAAACGTATTTACTTGGAATGCAATAGCACCCAGGATCCCTGTAACTCCAGGTACTTTAGAGATACACCATAAGAGAAAATCCTTGTACCAGAAAGTTGGTAGTCTAATTATTCAGACATCAAAGCTGTTCCTGAACTTGTCATATACCATGACAGTCAACCTAAAGAATCTGCCTGAATTTCTCAAAGTCACCTAAGGGTTTGCTCCAATAACTCATTAATAGGGCAAAAGACACCCATTAATTTTAATAGAAAATCAAGTATTTAGATATTTGGATGACTCAATGACAGGTTTTCATTATTTTTTTATGCTCAAATTAATTATATTTTTTAGAAGAACTTCCCTCTAGTTTATTTTAAATTTCCTATCACTGCTTTTGCCTCTAGAGTGATCAAATTGAGTCCATGAAGGTTTTCATTATAAACAGAAATAGACACAACAGTTTGAGACAAATCAGCATCATAATATATATCAATTTATATGCCTAACAGTATCCATCTGCTCTGAAAAAATGGGTGAATATAAAGGAGCTACAATTGAGTCATTATTTTTTTAAATTGCACCAGGCTAATTAAAATGTGACCTTCTTGTAATTATCGTGTCCACTTCCAGAATGCTGTACTTCTAAAAATGTGCAGAGTTTTCTAATGAGCATAACGTAAGAAGTGAAAATGTATTTCCCCAGGCAGGATATCAAACTGTTTCTGAAAATCAATGGGTTTTAGCAATTTTAAAAATAAGCCAGTCAAACAACACCTTTAAATAGAACTTCCTGAGTTCACTTCCAGACATCCTGGACTTGTGTTTGGCACTTATCTTTATGTATGGAAGGGCAACTGTCAAAGCATGTGAAACATTACCCCAAGGTAACTAACTGGTTCACTTGCAAAAGGGTGTCAGTGTCATGTGTTCATGGGAAAAAGAAGGCCAAAATACTAGGAAAAGAATTTTTGGTTATTTTATAACACACAAAATACATATGGCTACTCCGCAAGGTTTGAAAATAACAGTGAAAGAAAGCAGTGATTGCTGTGACTCTGGTAATAATCATGACCCCTCTCACAGAAAATGCAAGTGCACAAATCCAAGGAAGCAAGGTTTCTGGTGACAGCCAGCTGGCTGCACAGAAGCAGCATTTTGCATCATCCCTTTTCTCCATGGGGATGGTCCATGTGCTGAGAAACAGGCACAAGCCCTGCTCTCTCCTACTCCTTTTACCTGCTTTTTAGAAGCTTGCAGGGAGTTTTCTCTTTTTGTGCTGCCTAACTAGGCATTGTGAGGCTGTGCTAATGTTATTGATGGATAAGGAAGGACAAATCTCAGTTAGATAACAGGCAACCTCAGCTTTGCAGCATTTGCAATAACCAGCTCTCACCAGAGAGACAAGACTTTCATTTCTTTTGCCCGTATCTACCACATAACTGGAGCTAGGCTGCGAAAAGTTTGTAGGAATTTCCAGACTCAAACTGTTGCACCAGGAGAACTGCTGGATTTACATACCTCTTCAGTGGCAGCCTTTTTAGCAGGCTGTGTTGAAATCAAGGGTCTCAATCTGCAGAGAAGGAAAGAAGAAATGGTCACTATCAGAAAAGTTACACCATGCACAAGAGAGTGGCACGGAGTATTCACTCTCCAAGCACTGAAAGCATTTTGCTAGCATTATGTTGTGCAATTACTTTTTAAAAGATACAAGATAAAGAGAGGAGAGCCACAGACTCCACAATAATTAATACGCACATTCCCTTGTAAGTGTCTGCCCTGGTCTGGGATAATAAGAAAAGATGCCTGTCAAGGAGAACAGTAGCAAAACCTCATCTCAATCTGCAGCCACAGCTCAACCTGAAGGTCCTTGAAATAGGTGGATTTGTCACACATCACGAAAGTCAAGACTCAACATATTTTTTTGAAGAATGCAGACATGGCAAAAGTGAGCCACACTTTGAATTACCCAGCACCACTCTGCAACCACTTCCCCACATCTGATGATATCCTGAGATATACATGCAGGATATCATAATCATTGCAGGTGAAATTCTAACCTCCAGCTACAGAAATCATCATCAAAAACAAGGGGACTCTGCATACCCTGAATGAAAATTGATAGAAATTGAACATAAACATCTTTAAAAATTCTGCATTAGATAGGAAAAACACCAGTATAATTAGGGAGAAAAGATGGCTTAGTATTACTCTACAGCTAAGTGTTAAATATTGTTCTTTCTGAAAAACATCTCATAGCCTGTTGCCTCCTTAGGGCCATGATGGCTGTTCTCAATCCATCATTTAGTGCTGCTTTCTGGTCCCTCCTCCTTATCTAGACGTATCTAGTCACAAAGACGATGACTTGCTTTCTACCGAAACACTGCTCAGACAGCTCCTCAAGTAAGTCTTTTAACTAAGTCTAGGCAAACAACTTAATGAATACCAATTTATGCCTCCAGAGATACAGTCTTTTATGATAAGCAGAATCTTTCTTCTCATTTTCCTGTTAGTCATTCCTCCCTGTTAACACACAGATAATAGCTGTTTTCCTGCTTATTTCTTTATTTCAAATAATCAGCAGGAGGAAACAAAACCCCAGAGAATGAACAGGGAAGAGTCAAATCATTATCTCTGATGGAGACAACAATATTAAAATACAAGATACTGACTAAGCTCCAAAAAGGTTCAGAAACTGGTCATCTCTGAAATGCTTTGCAAGACCTGAAAGACACTTCAGCAACCAAAGTAGTCCAAGGTGTCTCCTTAGTGTAGATCTAAACAAGAAGGCGGCACCTGAATGCAGCAGGAGCTGTACCACTGAAGAGTCCACATCATTCTGCTACAGTTATTCCTTGTCATCTTGTTATATTTCATAATTATCAAAAATGTCAAGAAAGAGATACCCTTGATCCACATAAACTACCTATTACTTACAAATCCTGGTAGACCTCTAGGTTTAGAGAGAATCTATCCGAAGGAATGGATGCACTCCTCCCTGCGTGCCTAGCCTTCTCTTTCCTTTATCTAACTTGAATGGTAGTTTCCACAGAATCACAGAATGGTTTGGATTGGAAGGGACCTTTGAAGGTCCTCTAGGCCAACCCCCGTGCAATCAGCAGGGACATCTTCCACTCCATCAGGTTGCTCACAGCACTGTCCAGCCTGACCTTGCTCTCTGAGCAATCTGTGTCAGTGTTTCACCACCCACATTGTAAAAATTTCTTTGTTATTTCCTATAATTTGAGACTACCTACCTACTGTCAATCACGGTTTTCCAAAAGTCACCCTTTTTAGATGCTTACAAACACACAAATGCAGCAATGTCAAAAGGTTATGGAGCTGAAGGATGCTAATTACCAAACAGGTTCTATTTCACTGACATAACTAAAAAAAAAAAAACCAACAAGGATAAGAAATGAAGGACTTTAATTTTAAACCAGTAGTAGTGATTATTGCAATTAGCATTGTACCAAAGATAGTACCTACTTCCCCTGCTACCAAAAGACATCAGACCACCCTGGAGGACCTGAAATCTTTCCTCCCCCCAATTAAAATCAAGCTGTTGAGCAAGACTCACAAGGTAATCAGAAACTGCTGACATTTCTTTTAGAGCAAATTATACATGTGCTCACACAGTGAAGAAAACAATCATAGCTATAGGAAGCAAAGAGTAAACATTCCAGTTTCATTTTAATTAAAATGGTCCCCTAATGAAAATAAAAAGATTCAGGCTTATTTGCAAACTTTAGTGCTAAATCCAAGAGCCCTTCTGTACTGCTTTTCAGCAGCGAGTGATTCTCACACCCAAACTGAAATTAAAGCTGTATTTCTGTTCCGTGATAATTGCTCACAAAGCATACATCTTTACCTCATTACTAGAAATACTTTGCTGCCATTCAATTTGGGCAACACAGTTTCAGTACTATAAGCTACCTACAAACATCAGTAATGAAAACTAAAAAAAATAAACACAAAACCATTGCAAAGAGAGACTGAAACTTATTTCTCCCCTGAAATAACAAATGATGAAATTACATGATGAAAGTTATATAAGTTACAAATATATAAAAAACGAAGTTGATTTCTTACCCTTAGTTCTCCTTACATGTAGGGAGAATCCTACCACTACTGTATAACACCATTTAGGATGGCTTTATAGTGGGGTTTTGTTTTGTTTCTTAAATGCCCCAATGCCCTGACCTCCTTAAACCAGAGCAGCTGCTGCCACACCAGCCATATGGAGCAATAAATTACTGGCTGCCATGGCTACAGATATGGGCTCCTTCTGCTGTTTGGCTCCACCACAGAGGGTGGAAAAAAAGTGTCTTCATGGAAAAGCACGACTGCTTTCAAGGCTGGGATAGGTTTCAGTACTCATAATCAAAAACGCAGCTTGAAAAAACAAGTAACTAAAGTGCCTTCTCCAATTTTCATTGCATCTCATCTATAAAAGGCTATCAAGAAGCAAGCACACATACACATACAAACTACATTTGAAAAATCCTGTCCATCAAAGTCCAGCTTGAATTCAGGGTTGCCAAGTTCCATAAATAACAATAATATCCTGCCTAAGATACAAACGCATAGATATTAAAGCACCAACAGTGTCTATTGGAAATACAACATTGCAACTGGTCTTCCCAAGTGTTTCAGTAGTTGTCCACTGTTTATGATGATTTCTAGTTTGGGTGTCTCTCATTATGAACTTTGCAAATTAATACAAGCACCTTGTGGGAGGAAGTAACAAAACAAGCAACTTTCTGAACAGCAATGGGATCCGTGAAAGTGGGAAGAAAAGATTTCATACCACCCCAGGTGTTATATCCACATTTCAAACTACATCAAAAACTATGCAGATGTACAAACGCTCATGTCAGCCAAAACACTGAACACTGGAAAGGAATAATCTCGACACATTTGTGACAAAAACTAATGGCACAGCACACGGCATCAGAGGCTGCTCCCTGCTGAATCTGCTCTGCTCTCAGTTGAGATGTGCACGATAACATCTAGGTTTGTCCTCTAGATTAACAATTTAAAAGAAGATTCAATACAATAGTTCCTGACAGGGCTGGAGATCACACAGACTGAACTTTCAAAGGGAGCAAATTCTCTGAAAAACAAGCTGCCTGCGACAAACAACTGCTTTTATTTTGCTTATTATTTAATAACAAAAGATTACACCAAACAGTACATAAAATAGAAAGAGTACTGTGAAGCAATAAAACCACCTCACTTCAATCAGGCTGTTCGCCCACCAGAAAGGTTTATGATACCATAACCACCTCCTCTATGTAATCCTGCAAGTAATTTGGAAACTCACCCAAAGCTGTTTCTTACTGAATTTTAATATAAACCATCCAAGTAGGGAACATCTCATTGATGCTTACCGCCCGTACTAATTTTATATGCAGAATATATCTCAGAATACGCGATGGGAAGTAGAGATGCAACAGAGCCCGCAGCCACAAGCCTGCAGTGTAATTATACAGGTCATCTAAGAAAAATGCCCATAAAACTTATATAACCATACCACAGGCGTATCATATGTATGCCACTTTGGTGACAGAAAAAGCTATTAAGAAACAACTCGGCAAGAGATAGGTTAGGTTCTCCATGCTGGCTGAGATCCTCCTCCCACCTGAGGCCAGACGGGTTTGCCTCAGGAGGTCAGTTTACCAGACATCTGCGTGAGAAGGAAATTAATATAAACGTTTACCCTGGCTAAAAGGGCCCTTTAATTAGGTATCATCAATGTTATCCTTACCAGAAAGCTGGGAATCACCTCTCTGCAAGGATTTAATGCTGATGCTGGAAATAAAACATCAGGAGATGCTGACCTACTGTTATGACATTAGGTCAGGACAAAGTGGTGACCCTCCTGGACTCGGACAACTGCTCTCTTCCAGAGGGTGAAACAGAGACTGCAATCACAACCGTGACTCCGGAGCATATCCAGCTGCAGATCCCACCATCTTCTGTATCTGCTTCTGTTTGAGAGAAGGATGCTCACAACAGCCATTCCCTCCCCTAGAAAGAAAACCAAGGCTCATGGCCAAGGCCATGGCTGGCTGTCACACCAATGAACAGCTGCCTGGTGCCTTGACGATGGGGCTGAGGTGTAAGGATACACCGCGGCACACCAGAAGTCATCCAGATAAAATCACAGACAACATCATGCTCTGCAAAAAGACAAAGCACCTCTGAGGCTCACACCTTGAAACCATGTGTGCCTAAATATGAGGCAAGCAGCTATTTTTGACTTCCAGAAGGCCAGGCTGACCAGCACTGCACCCAGCCCAGTTCACCACCAGTTCAAAAGCTTTAGGGAGTTCCCCTGAATCACTCTTCCCAGCAAGAGGGCTGCAGAGACCCCAACCAACAACCAAAAGATGTCAGCTGAAGGGCACATCCCTACTGCAATGAGTCCAGCTCACACATACTGAGGTCCCTTAGAGCTGGCTAACCCCAGTGTGCCAGCTGCACCAGTGTGACTGACAGAGAAACAGGCAGGGTCTGAGACCTGCTAGATACTACCAGATACCTGGGCAGCAAGATAAAGATGTGTTGATTAACGCCCAAGTCACCTATTTCTACCTCTGTTCCAACACATCTGTGTGAACTCCACCAACTACACCAACACAGACAATATTTTCCACTTGTTTCCAAGCAAGCAATGCAAAGAGCCATTTCAAGCACAAAAAAAAAGAAAGCAATGCTGAAGCGACAACAAAAACTAGAGTGAAATGAGAAATTGTTCCCACTTCTGATTCCCACTCAGTCCTCTTTCATGCTGGATCAGAAGAGCTCCGCTTCCATCAGCACAGCAACAGACAACACAGCAATGAGAACATCTTCAGTTCTAATGAGACTGGCCCCTCCTAGCAAATGCCCAGGCTTAAGTATCTAGCGACCAAAGCTCACAGGAGTGAACTGGCAAAAACCAAGAACCTCTATCATTCACTAAAGGCTACATTTATCAGTGAGGAATTAGCACCTATGCCAATCACTGCTATTCTTTTGAAAAGCAGGAACTTTGCTAATGTATAGTGAACTAAATGTCTATTCCAGGCTTTCCAGAGAGGGGCAGAGGCCACAATATCTGTCTTCAATAACCCACCTCAGAGCAGACAATATTTTTCAGCATTTTGAGCAGCACTCCTCCTTCAATTAGATGCTATAAAATAGCAACTTGCTGTTCTTTCCACTGACTAAACCAAAAGGTTTTCAACAGCAAAAATGAAAAGAATGAATTCTAAGGCCACCTTATTGGGACCAAATGAAATTATGCTACTGCAGCAGATCCAAAACAATCTCTGCACATATCTGTTTCTAAAGGAAATTGCTGCAGACCATGGGAAATTACAATTGCTCCAGGACAAGAAGGTCTGACTGATCTAATATTTCTGGTTGACACACCTTCTTCCTGGGTTTGTCAATAAAGACACTGATGAGCTCATCTCTCCACAGGTCAGGAAAATATTAGTTGAAAATTTGCTGTTCCTTTCACCATGGAAATTTTTCCAGATGAAATTATGGCAGCAAGGCAGATTTGCACCTTGCTGGGAAAAGCTATTTAAAATAAGGAGGCTATGAAGCATTTTAATGAAGGTAAATGAGTAATCATCATGGTCTCAGTTAAGCAAGTCTAATGGTAGTGTCACTTTTAAAACATGGATGTGAGACAACTCATGTGGTGACAATCCAAATAGGTCTAAGTTGTAGCACAGTCTTTCACAAGGTAACAGTGCAAAATACATTTGTTACGGCAGAAAGAACCATTATTAGCAGATAAAGCAAATATAAATAAGTTTTAAATCATGCTTGAAACTACAGTAATAGAAATTAAATTCAAAAAGTTAAATGAACACATTTTCATCTGAACTGAAATATTTTACTATTGAAAAGTTCTCAGCAGTAGCACTGTTGTCTCAGTTTCTGGTGCAAATACATTTTTCAAGCAAGGAGGATTACAGCTGTTTGCATTTGGACACGTGTTTTGATCAATCTCGACCTCATAAAACAGCTAATGAAGAAAAAGATGAAAAGACAAAACATCTTAGTAACCTGCAATCTCTGAGAACAATCCACCGATATTGTTATACTCAAAGGTGATGCCATATTTATCATTAGTTCTTCCCCACTGACATTACAAGGACAAAAATCAAGTGAGGCAAAATACTAACTCATCTCTTCCACCATCTCTGATAGCATATACCACTGTGCAAATTAAGTTTCCCTCATACAATTATGTAGCCAAAACTAATATTTCAAAATTTAGGTAACTATAGATTCATACAAGTTATCCATCAAGGAATACAGATGGATTATAGATTTTTTTAAACTTGTGTCTGCTCCATTATACATTAAAGAGCAATTTCACTGTCAGCCATCTGGAAACCAATGTATTCCAAGTTTATTTTATGATTACCAACATTCCCCTTCATAACTCATTTCTAATTATAAGCAATAAATCATTCCTTCTTGCTTGTAATTTATAACAGCCAATTAAGGCAAACCTCTTATTTAAATAGCAAATCTAGCTTTAAAACATCATATATTTTGAGGTACGCACAGAACATCTAATCAAGCAGTCGAATGGTAGAATGATGATTTAAGGTGGCTTCTGCAGCCACCGAGGAGACACATGTGGAAGAACCCGCTCTTCCCTGTGCCCTAGGTACACCAGCTTTTCAAAAGCCAAAAGCACAGGTCTCATCTATCTGATCTAGTGCAGAAGAGATTGACACGTAGAGATACGTGAGCCAGCACACAACTCAGGGAAGTCTGGTGTCAAGGCTTCCCTGTACTGTATCAGGAAATGAATATAGAGGCTGTAACAGGAGAAGAAGCTGTAGTAAGAAATTCTGGATGTTTTCTAATTTCATTTTAGAAACTAGTGGTGAAAGAATGCAGTTCTAAATGTAATACTTAAAAAAACCCTCAAGTAGCCTTTCCTGTATGTGGAATTGCAGCCAAGAAACAGACTGGCCTCCTTCTCCCAAGCCAAACAACATCACTCTGCTCTGCCTAGGCACTCACCATCTCAGCTCCTCTCTGTCACACTAGATTTTACAGGTGCTAGCATATAGCATTGCACTTGCTCAGATCACTCCTCCCCGTCTCGCATAGCCAGAAGAGGATCAGGCAGAATAAAGCACTGAAATGGTCTGCAGAGAAAAGGTGTCATCAAATTAATCCAGCTTATCCCCTTGAGGAGAAGTCTTTTATAGTGGTTTCTTATGGTAACAGAAGCACAGCAAAGAAATGTAGCAGAGGATGTCAGACAATGCCAAAGAGGGTGGATCCAAAAGCCAGGAGATCCACTGGCAAGGACATGGAGAAATTTCTACTTATATTGGTTCTTCAGTGTAGGTCTGAGTAACAGGCATGTGAGTGCAAACACAAGAGAGAGGCTTCTTATAAATAGCTCTGCTGGGATTTGTCCATTAGGGAAAAAACTCAACTCTTGTCAGAAAAGTATTTGATACAATTTTGGACACCAAATTTATTACATGAGAAACTGATCTCAGGAACGTGGAAATGGCTCCCACTGAGATTTCATTCAGTCATCACACAGCTCAAGTCTGTTCCAGCTTCACATTGTGTCATCTGGTAAGCGTTTATAGTAAGAATCGAGGGAACTGAATTTGGAAAAAATCCATCGCAACTGACCTAAATCTGATCTGACCTGAATAATTAAACTAATAGGAGAGGGAACTTATCAGTTATCTCATGAGTTATCTCATGAACTATACACAGGATTATGCACCCTGTTCAGCTTTTCGTCCCAAACAGCAGTGGTGATGGAGGCTACATGACCTTGTACCAAAGGTGTCAAAAGCCAAGTGCACAAGTGTTACAGGCTCCCCTGCATTCCCTTTCCTTTTCAGAGACCGTTCATTCCTGAGAGAGAAGAACTTGGAAGTGTGGAATAGAAGATAGCAATTAAATAAGAAAATCTAAAGAAATCACTCTGGAAGGACAGTGGCAATGTCAGTACCATCTGGCCTTGCCTATGCTATACAGTTTTCCAGAGTAATTCCAGAGAGCAACCACCTCGTTGTGGGTGACGCTATGTTGGACCCACAACCACAGCACCGACCTCATCAACAAGGCTTGTCTGTATTCCTGCTTTGGGGTCTAATGGAGTCACACTGCCAGCATCACTTTATTCCTAAGACACCAACCTGAAGATGGGCAGGCATGGCACGATCTATGCAAACACATAGCGAGTCTCCACAGAAGGATTATTTATGTAGACCTTGTACTGATGTGTTCAACAAAAAGTTTCACCCCTTTCAAGATTCCTTATCTTCTTCTCTACAAGAGATCTAAGTACTAATTATTAATCTTCTCCAAACACAAAGCTCAAAGACATCTTAAAATCTGGTTTACACTCTCAGCAGTGAGAGCAAAAACATTCAGAAGTAAACTCAAAAATCGTTGGCTTGATGTTGGTGAAATTTGGCAAATATTTCTAGCAAAAGCTTTGGATGAGGATGCAACAAAAGAGACTGTACAAAACTGTAAAGGGGGGGAGAAACAGACACCTAAGCCTAAGAGTTTCAATTTGAAAAAAAGGCATCATTCCTTCTATGCCTGTGGATGTATACCTTCCCCATACAAAGTTTTAAAAGCTTTATATAAACTGTGCTTCTAAGCAAGCTTGTAATTAGGCAGGGGCAGGCTTGTCTTTAATTATAACTCGTAAAGACACACATTATGGAAATACTTAGCTAATAACCATAGCACTGCTCTGCTGATGGCTTAAGTCAGGCTGGCACGTGATTGCCATGTAACCTTCTGTCTTATGTAAACTGGGCTCCCTAATGAAGCCTGTAGGACTGGCCTGCCAGGTCTTCCTCTCAGCTCTGCCACATAAGGTAAGCCTGGCTTCACTGCCACCAAAGCTGTGGTGCCCTTTATGACCGCATCTGGCTTCTCTGCTCCTTCCAGGTGGATACCCATTCTCACTTCACCAGGAGATGTTATCCAAAGGGACCAGGGAACCTGATAGAGAGAGCCAGAAGTGCACCATTTCAGCAACGGGCAAGATCAGACTGCATCTAGTGCATGAACTGGTGAGATGTCAGCATACACTGTGAACATGTATGCATTAATCTGTACCACCTTTTTCAAAGTTAAAATGAAGCTGATCCCACACCCCATCCCAAAAATCCAACAGAATGCTCTTCTGGAAGAATATGGCTTCGAGACAAAGTGCCTGTTAAACTACAAGTTCTTCAAGCTCTCTCTCACAACTTTGGATCCAACCTCTACTGACATAAGAAAGATCCAGAAAGTAAACTGTACCCTTTTATTCCAACCTTGGAAGCTTCTTGCATGGCAATTTCTAGTTGGGTATAAGTATGCAAAGACAATAAAGTGCAAAACCAGTACAAATCACAGGGAAAATGGCTATTTACCACTAAATATGACACAAGTTTAAAAGATGCATTGCTACACACTATGGGCACTTGCTTACACGTATTGTTATGTACCAATGAATCACTGAACTGGGTCATAGAAGCCCTTCCTGTTATAAAAAGCCTATCTCCTTCGAAATGCATTTGGTATAGATAAATAGACATGTAAAAATGCAGCAACGTTTTCTTATGGAAAAAAATTCCAAATGGAAATGTTAGGAAGGAAGAGAAAATTAACTGTTTCTTTAAAATTTATGCACAATATGTTTCAAGAAAGGCAGGCAGTACTTCTGATGAGTAGACAGCACCATCTTCTCTCATGTCCTGTATAAGCTCCACATTGCATGTCTGTAATTATTGTACGGGATCCCATGTGTAAATGAGACATTCGATAATGGTTTGCTTTAATACTGCTTAGTACTAGTGTTAACAGATAGAAATTAACCAATAGAAACCTCATTCAAACTGCAGGGAAGACAACTCTGGCAGCTTCTCGCACTGGTTTAACTGGATCAATTAGAAAACCTCTCCAGGTGAAGCTGCATGGGGCCGGTGAATGCGGCTGCTCTGCTTGGGCCACCAGTCCCTCATTTGGCTCAGTTAAAACAAGCCAGGTCAGCCCAAAGAGACCTTTGCTAAGTATTACCTTTTGAAATTGCTGGAGTTTTCGAAATCGGTTAAAGAGCACTTGCAAAAGCAGGTCAGCCGGCAGATCTGAAGGACGGTAAGAAGTGGATGAGTTCAGCTGGGAAGACGTTTCCCTGACCTTGGCTCACAGCCCACCCAGATGGCTCCCAGTGCCTCCTCCCTACCAAGCCCTCACCTGGACGAGTGGAATGCTGACCCCAATCTTAAACATTCAGATGGTGAAAGCATCTAAAACAGGGAATTAGTCATTCCTTGCCAAACCAAAACACAGCAAAACCCCCGTGACGAGATCTGTTTTAAAAATCATACTTCAACTCATTTTTTAATCCGTCCTTTCCAAGAAATTGTAGCCCTCAGTGCTTAGTTCTTCGCCACCAAAAATCCAGCTTTTGAGAAAGGTCAGCATAAAAGCCAGGCAAGCAATTCCTTTTGCTGAACAATACCCCTTCCTCCACTTTGCAGTGGCTACAGAAGATGCATTAAAAAGAAAATTACTGCAGCTATAAGGCTCATCTGAAAACTGCTCATGCACATCCTCGAGTTTGTGTACACGGAAATACCGAAAACCTCTTAACGGTTGTGGTTGCCTTTCAGCACTGTGCTGCTCCCTTGGCCACATACAGTTAGGGATGAAATCGGGCCATCGAGGAGTCACATATATGCTGCACAAGCTACATTCCTACAATAATTATTAAGATGTGGACTGTGAACAGTAAAAGGAGTTCAACTGACTGTGAAACGTGCAAATACTACAATAAGTAGATATTTATACACTCTTATTTATATAAGTTTTCTCCTTCCCATTCTGTTCTCTTCTGTCACCATGTTTCACCAAGTTTTTTCAGACAATTTTTGACATACAACAGATTTTAGTACAACTCTAGTGAGAATGAGTAAAACATGAAACGGAGATTATGCATCTCCAGTAAATCCCTACTTCTTTCTTTATACCTAGGAGAGCTTGCACTCAAACCCCATTGTGAAATAAAAATTGTAATGAACTGAGAAGGCAGTAAATTCCCACTATAGTTTAAATCTTTCTGAGTACTAACCTATGTCTGAGGATCAACAAACAATTTACTTTCAGGTTAATCTTCAGCTTTTTTTAAAAAAAATTTAAATTTAACTTTAATTTTAATTAATTTTAACTTTAACTTTAATTTTAACTCTAACTCCTTGCATTAAAAATTCACAGAAAATTAGCCTATATTCCTACAAGACCCAAGCTACTTAAAGTTAAGTGCTAAGAAGTATTGTGAGACTTGGTATGTATAGACCCTTTCTAGGCTTTGTGCTCCACACATCCCTCTCCAAAGTGAAGGGGCTCCCCGCTGCACACAATGAGAAGGCTGTTTGGGCTAAAGTCACAACTTCAAAGACCAGCAGTACAAAATTTGCCAACTCACTTGGCCATTCACACAAATGTCAACTGAAACAGAAGCACATCGAGGAAAGCTCTTACAGAATGCCACATTGAGAAAATAATGCCAATTTGGATCGATGATCAACTAAGTTTTAACAAAGTCTAACAAGCAAGTTTGCTGATATTTGTGTTCATCACCATGTTCATTTTCCTCTCTATAGGCATTTCTGAAGTATAAACTAAGAAAAGATCGACTAATTAAAAAAACCCAGTGACATTCTCCCTCAGTTTTTTTAAGAAACATTAGTCTTGAATGGATTTACTTTAGACTTCCTACATTCTGTGCTTGGTGAAAATATGCAGCAAATTCCTAAGAAGTGTTTGGCCCCAGTGAGACAACAGTCTGCATAGACTCAATTGTAACACGTCTGCCTTTCAGCTGTTTAATCTCCATATGCTGTATTTCCTTTATCAGCACTACAGCACCATTCCAGTTTTCCTTAGGTTTTTTGTATCTATAAAGCATCGTGGGAACATCAATACTTGGCAACCTAACACATGGCTTTTTAGCATCACACCACAGATCTCTGTGTTACTTTGCTCAGTCGGTTAGTAAAATGTTACAGCAAATAAATAGACACATCATTTTTTTTATTTTTAATGCAATGTAAGTACCATATTGTAACATAAACACTTTTTGTTGTACGTATTTTTATGGAAAAAGCTTTTCAGAGTAAATCGTTTTAAAGGAACTGAATCATGCATGATAGACTTACATTTGGAAATAAGTTTGGTTGCAATTTATGACCCTTTGATGTGAACTTTTACAGTCATCCTTAGAGCAAGAAGGTATTAGCTCAAAAGTGTTATGTTTTGCCTGGCCTCAATGGGGAAATTACAGCTGAAGCTCCTCTAACGTTCTTGTTACCTCTGGGCTTTGGAGTATTAATATCTTATTTGAAAATCTTAAAAAGATGAAAAGAAAGCAGCATAAAACCTCACAAATATAACAGGGAACCCACTTCATAAAAAGGTGGTAAAAATAATGGCCAACAATGGCAAGTTCATCCATCCAGTAGTGAACTAATTTATTGCCTCTGCATCTTCCCATTGATGTCCATGCAAGTAGACCTAACATCCAAATTCCCTCTCCAACTCGCAGGGCTGAAGTGAAAAAATACAATTCAGAAAAGGCATACGAGTGATGTATTTTTACCAAATGGCAGCACCACACAGAGAGCCCTGGAGCAGACTTCTGTCATCTCTCAACAAAACAAATAGAGGGAAGTCACTGAGCGAGTGCTGCCTCAGCGGTCGCACCGTAGGCTCCTGGCCCATCAGTCCTCCTGGCGGCACAACAAACGTGTTTGGCAAAACTTTACTGAACAGCCCTCCTTCATATGCCATAACCAATCCCTGCGATACCTTCATGGCTCCCAGTAACAGCTGACAGCATTTAGAGCACAGTAGCTCAGACACAAAGCCATATCTATAGGAAGTCACAGCTCCCAGGAGGCTCAGGAGCAGGAGTCACCAAACCCTTTCCAGCAGACATCATCTAAACAGTTTGTCCAAGATGATGTAGGATTTACTAGGCTGATGCCGGACCCTCCTTTCATCTTCCAGTCTACAAAAGAGGACTCTGTCAGACTCTCCCCAGCTTTAGCAACAGCATGATAGACCCAACCAAAGCCAGCTGTTCTCACACACTGATATTCACCTTGGCTAGAAAGCAAATCCAAGTGTGTACTCTCTGCACTAACAGTATTTTTGCAGACCAGCTTTTGTCTTCCTTTCAAGTACACAGTTAAACACTGCAGTTTAGATAAGCTGATGTGCAAGCCCCTCACGTTTTTAAAAGGATAACAAAATTAGAAGTTGACAGGGTGTCTTTAGGAGCAAGAGCTAAAAAGTTAGACTCTACATGTCAAACTGCAACACAAACTTGGCTTCAGTTCTGATATAAACAGCGTGCAAGCCTCACATTTATTAAAAACAGATGAAACAAGTCCCAATTCTTTTTGAATACCAGAACTACTGAAGAGACCTGGTGGAGTTTAGCACAGCAGGAGTTTCAGTTGTCTATCACCACACGTTTAAACACTTGAGAACTTTGCAATAAATGCTGAATTGAATTCACCATCAAAAGACAAAATCCATGTTCTATCTGCCAAAACCTTTAGCAGCCTAAACAGAAAATGTCACAATTGATTTTCAGCAATGGAATAGAAATAAAAAACAACATTTTAAAGTCTTTAGGGGATAGACAGATAGACAGATAAACAACATGACAGACAGATGGATTTATTGCTACAGGTAATTTTTTACTCCTCCTAAGCAAAAATCAGGCTTCAGATGGACTGATACAGCTAAACAGATTAAGAAAAAAACCAACTAATGAGTAATTTTATTTTTAAATTCTCTGGTCTGTCAGAACCATCATCTTAGAGTTCTAAAGCGAACACACTTTTTTCTAAAGCACTATTCTTTAATTTGCATTAAGGTTGAAGAGCTTCCCCTCTCCCTGACTGGTGTCGGATATAATAAAACAAAAGCATTTGAAAGAAGGAAAAAAACTCCATCCTGAGCTATTAAAAGTGCTGGCTTTGAGGCTCTTTTACTCCCTCTCTGTTTCTCTGATAAACTCACGTTTGTTTCATTGCCACAGAACTGCTGTTAGAGGTAGGGCTGCAAAGCCCACCAACATCCCGAGCCCCTTTGCACCTCGGCGAGTTCCAGCTCTTGCTGGCCAGGAGATGCATTTCTCATGGGAGGAGGCAAGGCTGGTGTATTCACAGATTCCCTCTTCTCTCTAAATTTAGCAGGGTTTTTAATACTCCTGTTTAAACGTTGCAGTGAAATACAGTGAAAAACACAAGCCAATGTCCACAGACTCTCACGACTGACTGCAAGCATTTACCAAACATACAATATTGGCAAGCAGCAGTGGCTGCTGAGCTGATAAGCTGTCTGCTGTGCTTACAGACAGGCTCCCATGTTTAAAAATACTGAGAAATAAGCAACTTCATAATACTGCTATAAGGGAATTAATGCCAATATTAGAAAAAGGAGTTTGGATAATCAGGCTCTGCAAAACGCAGTTCTACTAAGCAGCAAGCTGGACCACTTTCAAAATCACCAAGTAATCTGCTTTCCGTGAATCATAGAACGCTTTGGGTTGGAAGGAACCATAACATGTCATCCAGCCCAACCCCTTCACAGAAGCAGGGGCATCTTCAGCTCAATCAGGTTGCTCAGAGCCTCAGCCAACCTGACCTGGAATGTTTCCAGGGATAGGGTCTCAGCACTCCTTGTCCTGTCAACAGGCCTTGCTACAAAGTCTCTCCTGATCTTTCCTGTAGCTCCATTTAATTACTGGGAGGTCACAATAAGGTCCCCCTGCAGCCTTTTCTTCTCTAGGCTGAACAACCCCAACCCTCTCAGCCTGTCCTTGTAGGAGAAGTGCTCCAGCCTTTGGATAATTTTCATATTGCCTTTGCAACATTCATTTCAACTGACCTGCATCCAGGATCACAGCAAATTAGATTTTAGTTTCCCCTTCTGCTTGCTGCACTAAAAAAAACCCTAATGGTCAAAGTAACTGTTCCTACTTAAAATGGTAAAAGAGCTATGAGAATGGCAACCAGAGTGGGGAAATAACTTGGTGAAAGTTTTTTTTCTTTAAGACTAAATCCACTTTAACACGGTCAACAGAAGCAATGGTGGAGAGAGGTCAAGAGAACTCCCTCCACACTGGGATGGCTGCTACAGTTAACAGGGATTTCCCCTGGATCACTTTCTTGGGATGGTGGCTGCCCACCACTCCAAGGAGCCTGCAACTACTAAACTCCCACAGGAGAAACAAACCAGCCCTGGTGATTCACAAACTGCTTTTAAGATATTTTCAAACCCTACTGCTCTTCTATTTATGTTATTAGTTGAAAAAAAGTTTGAGGGTGTTGACTCTCACACAGGGAGATGAAACTGGCCCAGTGCAGCATCTCCCCTCTCACTCAGTGTGTGCAGCAGCCTCTGGTTTGACATGGTTTAAGTTCATCTCCAGCTACAGAGAACCCACAGAAGCGCGTAAATGCTATATCATCACCATTTATGTCTTTCTTCAAGTCTACGAGTGCCTTAAGGAACAAATTCAGATTTAATCTAGTCAGATACAGCTCCAAAAGGAGACAAGGATCTTCTTACATCACTTCAGTGTTTGGCCCTCAACCTGGACTTTGACTATACTGTCTCCAAACACAGCACTCAACCTTACCACCACCAAGACTTTCCTTCTGCCATCCCACTGCAATTAGGCTTTTCCTCAGTTTCAGCCTAGTTCTGCCATGCCATTCTCTGCTGTTTCTCTCACCTACGCTCTAAATGCTCGCATGTTCACATACATGTAGGCTCCTCTCATCAGAGTACAGACAGCATTTCAGCATCTCCTGCGGATCATCACTATTCAGTTTCTTGTTGAAATCACTCTAATGACTCCATTTCTCTCATCTGCAGGAGGGAACAGTTCTCTAAGACAGGCCTAATGCCTCCCTAATCTGTCACGTGCTGCTTCTCCAACTCATGGCCAAAAACTGTCCTTTTGTAGAGCCTCATATCTAATTTGCAGTCCACTATCTCTCTATCTCTTTCAGGCTTATGGCTTTTACAGCTTCTGTTCCCATGTATGCCTGCATTTCAGATTATATTCTTTGGATGCATTAGCCTGGATATTTTCCAAGATGCTCATTTTATTTCCTGTGCTCAGTTATATTTTTCTTCTTAGTAGCACTGCTTTGCACAGCCGTTTTCAGTCTTCTTTGCTGTATGACTCACTTTATTGTCTCCTGCAGATTTCATTAGTGCAGTTCTCCATCTCATTAAGAAGTAGGACTGGATTTCACACATTGTTCGAGCTTTCCACAAAATATCTTCTTGCGAGTTAGTACCATCTTCACTGTTTGCTTGGGCAGACATGGAACTCCTCAAAAGGAAAGATCTCGGGGTAAGAGAATCTGCCTAAATAATCCAAGTTTCCTGAAGTGCTACGAGGAAAATATTAACAGTGTCAGAGAAGCAGAGTATGTTAATGCCATTAGCTCCTGGAAGACTTTGGTTTTTTTCCCATGACCTGTTTCGTTAGGTATTTGAAGGTAACTCCTGCCAGGAACAGATGGTGTGCAAACAGACAACTGGCAAGGGATCTAGAAGAGTGCACTGAGATGGTGGTGTGAGCAAGTTCGGCCAGTTATCCAAAAACCGGTATGAATACAACAGGAGCTGCCAAAAGGCATTGTTTCTGAAAGAAAATGTAGTAAGTAGGACAAATAAACCTGTAGGTGAGGAAATTTTAGAAACTTTCTGATATAAGGATGGTGCCGTGTCTGTTAGCTTCATTTTTGAAGCATTTGTAACAAATATTCTATGGGTGGCTGGAAATTAATAATGCTTAGACACATGCCCGTATGAAAGAATATGATAATGATCTTTCACAGATGTGATGGCACAACTAAAACAGCGGACAAGAGAAGCACTTTTTGAGAAACACTTAAAACCAAACAAATCTTAATCCTCCACAAAATGCCTTCAAGTGGCTGAATAAATTTCCTCCCAATTTATACTCCAATATTATTTTACTTCAGACCAGAAAAAGAACAACATAGAAGACCTTCAAATGAATTACACTATACATTATGTACGTGTTTCAGATAATCCCTGCTAACTGTCCAAAAACATTTCATTTTCAGAAATTGCATACTCCCCCAGCATAAACATTATTAACGATGCAAAATAAAACCAGAAGGGATTCATCTCCTTTCTAATGCTAAATACTGCACAAGAAACTGCCATCTATGTAATCTCAGTGCAGCCTCAACGCCATTTCCAAAATCGAATACAAAATTGAGAATAAATTGTTAGGAGATTACTCTTCAAGGGAACTATTGCCAGTAATCTCCTAGCAAGACCTGTCATTTTGACCTTCATGCATGTTTTTTTTTAACATCCTTACTTGCTGCAATGTTTGAGTGAGCTAACATGCAATGAGGAGCCAATTTAGGAAGAAGTCCCTTGTGCATTACGCATCAACAAGCCACAAGCTTGAAATATCCATGGAATCGTTTAAAATATTTACGGCCATGAAGGTCAAGTCCTAGAAATCCTGGACAGAAATCTATCACATTCTGAGAAATGGAAATATTTCTTTCAAAACTTCCCCCTTCAAAAAGTATATTTATCAAAGACTTAAAAGCATTGTTTTAAGCAAACCCTACAGATACAGGGAAGTTCATATACAACATGTTTTCTCTGTCCATAACCTATCTCTCTGCAACACACAGATAACATTAATCTTTACATTGTCCCCTATAAAATCTAGATGTAAGGGGTCCTAACCACAAGATACCATGCCTTTATTTTGCATGTATTTGTGGGGAGCACAGAATGCTGCAGGGGAGAAGCCAGAAACAGTATTACAATTCCAAACGCCAAACACTGGAACGGAAAAGCCCCATAAAGCTGTTTACCAAAGATAGCCCTGTTACGTTATTACTCATCAGGGGACGGTAGGGCAAGAGCACCTGCTGCACTTCTGACCATGACGTAACTCATGATACTGTTGCAGGAGTTCTACTTAAATGTCCTGTGGTTTCATCACCCATTGCACTCTGGCTTCATATTTCTATCATATCAGTGATGTATCTACCATTTAATGGACATACAGGTGACTCTACATTTTGCAACATCACAATTTAAAATTCTTTTTTGTCTCTTAATCATCCTTCCTTGGTACACGATTTTTAAATTATTTTGGTTAGGGTATCTTAAGCACGGTCAAATGATTTTGATTACAAAGTGACATTTGCATAATAGAGTAATTCAGGGAAAGTTCTAGTTTTATGTAGGTACCATTTTGAAAAAAGTTGTTTGCTCTGTTCCTCCCACTTAAACAGCCACATGATTCTTCTCATTCTAACCAACAACTAAATGCTATGTTCCATATCTATACTTGCATAACCATTAACAAAACATTCACAGCTATCAAGGCAATAATTAAAAACCATTAAAAACAAGTCACAGTCTGACCCAGCATCAGTCTCAACCCTTTCAGGCAATGCGAAGTGTCACTGAAAGTGACAACTTTCTGGCTCATCAGGACACTGGTAAAAAAAAAAAAAAGGCCCCAAGAAATCTTGTAATTTTTTTTAACAAGATCCTAGTCTATCTCACAAGTGAGGTTTCCCATTGCCAGATGGTCGATAGGAATGCTAATGGAAAGAGTAGAAGCTGAAATAAATCTGCCACTTCTAATCAATCACAGACCACTCTGTCATCAATAAGCAACTCATTTTATGACAAGCTCCCTTTGGTTTGCTACAAGCAAAGCTGATAAAACGCATCACACCTACGTATTCATTGCCAATACTGGGCAACTTCAACATATGCATTTTTGAGGGTTAAAGATTATTCTTTCCCTAGCAATGCTGTGATTGTGTATTCATTCTGAAAAATTGCTCAAAATAACAACAGTTCCTAAATGTAAGAAGTTATTTAGATAGTAGCTCAGGTGTGAGAAACAAAAGCCATGGAAAAAAAAAACAGAAAACACTCAAAAAATCCTGTTGAATCAGTTACTGCATAGTAGGAATCCACTCCTTATTTTCAAGTCTTTGCCTATGCACACAACGTGCACTTTCAATTGTATGGAAAAGATCCAGGCAGAGGGAGTTGGGCTTGTTCAGGCTGGAGAAGAGAAGGCTCCAAGGAGATTTTATAGTGACCTTCCAGTACCTGAAAGGGGCTGCAGGAAAGCTGGGGAGGGACTGTTTCCAAAGGCTTGTAGTGATAGGATTAGGGGCAATGGGCATAAACTGGAGAGGTTGTGATTTAGACTAGACATATGGAAGAATTTCTTCACCATGAGAGTGGTGAGGCACTGGCACAGGTTGCCCAGGGAAGCTGTGGCTGCCCCATCCCTGGAGATGTTCAAGGCCAGGCTGGATGGGGCCTTCGGCAGCCTGACCTAGTGGAATGTGTCTCTGCTCATGGCAGGGAGGTTGGAACTGGATGATCTTTAAGGTCCCTTCCAACTCAAACTATTCCATGATAGTTATAAAAGGATAACTGTTCAATAGGCAACAGGCTGAGAGTCCATCCATCTCTCTTTCACTCCACTCCTGCCCCCCCTAATCGTCCGGCGATCACAAAATTCAGCAGAGGTGGAAGTGTCACAAAAATAACCAAGTTTCTATGCTCTTTGTGAAAATCACAAGTAGGAAGAGGAGACCGAAAAGAGACCTACTTCCAAAGGGGGAAGGGTGACCACTTCCCATGCAGATACCAGCTGGGCAACAGCTCCATGCCTCGCACCATAAAATCCATCTCTGCTTGCAGAAAAGGCTCAGAGGAGAGCTTGGGCTCTTGCTCCAAGGGAGGAAGGGAAAGAATATGGCAATCAACAGAATACTAGACTTTGCTAGTTCCCTTGCACATAGCACAGGTTGCTTTACAACCATATTTTTAACAGAAATTTCCAAATCTGGCCTCAGCAAGAATTGGGTCTTTTTGCTTTCACTGACTATGGTCCATCAGTGTTTTAAAACATAATAGCAAAACCAAGGCTCTACGATTAGGCTAAGGAAATCCAATAATTTCCCAGTTTGGAGTTACCGTGGCATTCAGTTGCTTGGAAGCAGAAAGAATAAATGACAAAAGTTACTATAGTGAAAGAGCAAACAAGTCATTTCAAATCCACTTATGGAGTCACAGGAAATTATAATTAGCCCAAACTTCATAATTTCTTTGCCAGTACAGCAGTAAGGACATCACTAAAGATGCTTCTCCCTCCTCGACAAACTACAAAATCCCAGTACTTAACTCACAAAGACCAAAAGTCCATGCAAAAAACTTTCAAGCTGGTTTTGCAACTCTCGCCAAGCAAAATGATGACAACACACACTCCTTTGCCCTCCCTTCCTCATCCAACTGAGAGAGACGACACCTAGCCAATACCGAACATCAGATACAAAGCAGTCACATTCTGCTTTAGTTTTCTTTCCTTTTTTGTCATCCATCCAAGTGCAACTGTGCTGGACAGGATCACTAGAATAGTATGATCATGCTTCAATATTATTTGGAAAGAATATTGAACTGTGTATGCCCACAGAGAACACTGTTGATCCATTTTATGAAAAAATTAATGTTGGGATAGAGGTATCTTAATATCTTCAAAATTTAAACCTAGCAATTTTTATTCCAGTAACAATACTCTGCAAGATAATACGTTTATTATAGACTGCTGCAGCATCATAGATTAGTCTCATAGTATTGATCTTCAGGAGACCAAACAGCAGATATGTGAATGTGCCCAACAGGTTAATCAGGGAGCATCTTTCTATGTTTATGAATATTTTCCTATATAATTTTTGTGCTTTTGAAGTTCAAAGGAAATAAACAACCCACAACTATTTCTTTCCTTTTCACGCAAAATGAAAGGTTTGTTTTCTAGACTATGGGAAAGACTGCCATCCAAACAGTATTCAAGAGCCTAAGTTAAACAGAAAAGCAATAAATAACACTGAGATACACTTGATAAGACCTAAAGAAAAGCAAAATCCTTAAAGAAAAGGAAGATGCCCATTCTAGAAAATATTGCTCAAAAGAAAAGAAAGGAACATATTTGTAGCAATAGAAAAAGACAGCATGTTTAGTAACTTATTGGGGAAAGCTGCAGGACAAATTGACAAACATTCAGATGTTCTTAAGTAGACTGTTTTACCATTTCCTTCCAAAAGCATGTAAAAAGCCGGAGAACTTCAATTCAGTCAACGACCTGCCAAGAGTCCCAAAATTCTCTGCTGTGCCTGTATACACAGCAAAACACACACTGCTCCACCATTTGACAGTCTGAACTTGAGTCGACCAAGGTCAGTGTGACAAAATCCAGCCCTAGATGTGTTACAGTACAGAAAATCTTAAGGTGAGTCATTAATAAAAGACCTGGGCAATTTAAATCACTTTCCTGAAACATCTCCTATCTCACCTGACTGACATTTTAAAGCAGTTATGTTTAAATTCCTCTTTAAAAACTCTCTTACATATTAGGGCTTCTATAGCTCCTGGCTTCAACGCTTTGGTTACAGTGGTAAATTGAGAGTGTTTAAATCATTTCAGATTTACCGTATTAAATGAATTTAAACTGGAAGCCAGCCAGATATCTCTGGAGCTGTGATGCAGAGCACAATGCATAGGCAAGAGAAGCTCTGCTGTTGAGAGCGCTTTAGTAAAAGATAAGTCTTCCAATAAAAGCCTGAAAATCTCGATTAGCCTTTAAATTACTTGAAAGTAGATCCTAGTATGGGTACCCTCAGCTGAATCATGTCTCCCACAGTGTCTGCCCAGCACCCTGCCTAACACAGGCAACATCACCACAAAACAACAGCTCTTAAAACTGTTGTTTGTAGAGAAATGGGGTATTAAAGGTCTTGATTACTGTGATAGAAAAAGTCTTAGCTATTACATTTGCTTTATAATGGGTTTCAAAATGAAACCAGCAGATACTGAAATTGAAAAAAGAGGGAAAGTAATTTAGACAAAAATGCACGTTACTGTGGCTGGCCTCTTGCAAGGACTCTGCAAAAACCATCTTAAATCTGGACTTTCCTGTGTTACAAATCCTATCAGCAAATGCTGAACCATAAACTTGAGTGTTACAGTGTCCGGTCTTCACCAAAACCAGTGCTGTGCTTAATACCTGTGAGCTACTAAAGTAGCAACAAAATAATGAATACATACCATGCTGCAAGCCTACTCTAGGACTTGCATCTCAAGATTTCCTATTGCTTTATAATTTGAGATCTTCTTATGTTTTAAGAAGTAATTTTAAATTACAATCCAAAACTAGCAGAAAACTACAGCCTGGTAATCATCAGATCTTAGAAACATCCTCCATCGATTCTTCTGATGAGACAGAAATAAATGCATAAAGCCTGCATTTTCCACCAATACCTATTTAAAGAGATTTTTTTGTAAAACTTGTGTTTGTACATACACATGTATATATGTATATATACACGCATAAATATATATAGAGATATGCATATATATAAAAAATCTAAAGATTACCATGTGCTGAAACACAAACATTTGATGTGATTTAATTATGTTCGTATTTTCTGTAGCTGAAGAAAATATAAGTTATTTATCCACTCTTCAATAAACTATAGGAAGCACCCGAAAAATGTTTGCTCAGTAAAACCAGCAAGTCTTCCAAACAAGTTAAGCCAATGAATCCTGGAGTCAGGTTTCCCATTCATCACACCAGGAGCCACACATTGTTTTTCCAAGGCAGGGTTTGAGATGGCCAGGCTGACCTACAGCCACGGCCGCATTGTTGGTGCCAGCGGGTGAAGGCTCCAGAGCAGGCAGGCGGCTGCCTCTTGATAAATCGCTCCTAAACACAATGGGACTCTGGGAGACAACACTGTCTATGGTTCCTTTTGATGTTAGAGGTTTTTCTAATCTCTTCAGGTTAGATGAAGCCAGGGTCAGTAAAGGTCAGTGAGGTGAGGTTTCTTTCTTTACAAAAACCTTTCCTTTCCAACCAAGACCTCTCCAGCAAGTTATTTTGCATTATACAGAATTAATGATTTCTCATAGCTTACACACACCACACTTTATATTGGACTCAGATCACTGGTTGCAAAAAAACCTCCAGATCCCAGTGGCTTTAAATCCCTAATTAGCCCATTCTTTTCCTTTTCTCCCTTTCATGCTTCCCCTCCCTTTGTTGTTGTTTTTTTTTTTAATAGAACAGAATTAAGTATTGTCACTTCATCCTTTTAGAGTTGATGAATCAGTATTTAGGTTTATTTTCATGAAATGTATGACAAATTCTATCAGAGGCACATAAAATCAATACATCTAATCCAATTAAACCGAATTATTTCATTACATCAATGCTTTGCTGGTGAAAAGGAACAAGAACATTTTAAGAAATAACACGTTAATGAAAATATGGATTCAGGGGTAAAAAGTAGTTCTGTTCCTACAGAGGTTTAAGGAAATTTAAGATGCAAGTACTCTGAACTTTTCCGATGATGAAACGAAGCTTTTTCAGCAAGCTTCTCTCATATTTTTTGAGTATATATGTTCTGACTGTAAGAATAAAAATAAGTTATATAAAACCTGACAGTGAGGTCCAGGATTTTTTTATATGCAGATCAAAATCATGTTTGGACTGGACCAGCTTGTAGGCAAAGCAAGTTCTTATTTTACCAATGTGTTGAGAAAATCTGACGAAGTGTGGCAGAGGTGGTATCATGAATAAACACTTCAGCAAATGGTAGGTATTTTGCACTGCCAAATCACTGAGAGCCATTAATGATTCTAATCTCCTGGACACTATCCAGAGGAGGAGAGATTCCAGAAGGTACAGCTTGATGAACACCCAGTGAAAGCTCACAGGAGGCATCCATCAGAACCATGAGCAACCTAAACTGCTCTCCTATCCACTTTGTTCCACAACCAACCTACACAAAGGAGTTCATGGCTCTCCTACTGTTCCCATCAATTTTTTTTCTGCACTATTTCAATAGCTATGAATAAAGTGCAAACACTTTTAAGACGTGCCATATTTGCATATCAATTTTTTTAATCCAATATTGCTTGCACACAGTTCATTTGGCAGGAAATGGAAAAAGAACAAATGTCTACACCACTTTCATCTAGGTAGCACATTTAGGCACAGAAATAACCCTTAAAGTGACTTACGAAAGCACTAACTGGAAGGGCCCATCTCTGCCTCCAGAAGCCAGGCAGCCAGTGATGCTGACTCGTTATCCAGACTTACTGCCTTGTAATAACCAGTCGTATTTTTTAAATCACTCCGATTTCTGTCTTGCCTCTCTTCATCTAATCACTTAATTTGCTATTGACTTTAATCTCCACTATCAATTCATCAGATGACTGATTGATTCAACAACAGCTTTAATCTGACGATTGTCTCATTCAACTTCAGCAGAAATAGTTTCAGTTAGGACTTCAAATTATTTTGTTTCTTTATTGCTACATTATAAAATCCATGGAGAATTGTAGAAAGGCATTTTTCTGTTACAACTACCATGTCAGCACTGTAGACAGGCAAAGATAACCTTACAAAATAAATACAGCAACCAGTTCATTCTGCTTCCAAATTTGTATGCGTGTCCTTCATACTTCAGGTCTCAAAACACACAGATTAAATATGTTGATAACTTCTTAAAAGAACACTATGCTGTAAAGTAGCATATATTTATTTCACATAAATACCACATCTAAACCCTTTTCTAAATAAAGAGACAACAGACTATTAAATACACGCCCAACACTTCTATTCCATATGGGACCTGACAGTGCTCTCAATATACAAGCATCTTCCAGTGCTGCAATTCAGCAAGGATGCACTCAGCTCTTGAGTATCAATACACATTTCAAATCCATGGTAGCATGTCACACTGCGGGCCATACTAGCCTCATTGTATCCTTCTCCTGCCAGTTATCACAGTCCTGCTTGAATGGAAAGATTTCAAACCATCTAAAGTTTTTGACAGCAATGCCTTGAATGAGCACTTGAGGTGAGAGGTTCTCCGCTTGCCTGTGCACTTGGGAGACAGACTGCATGTCCTCAGGTCTGTACACACTGCACGCTACTCTGTACCTTGCCCTCCAACCTCAGTAGCAGGACAGATTGAGGAGAAAGGAAAATATATGTAAAAGCTCTGGTTTCCTCCCTTACTTGTTTCTGGGTTACGAGGAAGGGGTTGGTGTGATAGAAGAAAAGGAGATACACTGCTTCAGAGCAGGTGGAGAAGTTACTTTGGTTCCTGTACATTCTAAACAAAGCAATAGGCTTGTTCAATTTATTGCTGTTGCACTGGAGGAAGGGGAAAATGCTGTGCAGAAACCTCTGACTCACAATAAACTGGAAATTCAACAACAGAAGAAAAAGTTAAATTTGCTGCATATATCTTCCAAGACCACATTTCGAAGCTATCTCAGTATGTTTCATCCTATATTTAGTAACAACTGCAGCAAGGTAAAATTGAAATCAGTCAGCACACCAGAAGCATCACTGGGTAATGGAACAGTACTTACATAAATGACTAAGTACACCGGACAATTTAAAATTAATTAAGCAGTTGCTGTTAAATATTATGTGAACAAACAGTACTTCGAGTTCTGCAACTAACTGCTTTAACTTTACAATACTTTACCCAGCCACAGTGAATGAACTGCAGTCACAACCACATAATGATTGCCAGTTATCTGGTCTGGCAATACGTGCAAATATGAAGGAACAAGAGCTTCAATATGAAGAAACAAGAAGCTTCGTGTGACCGCTCTCCTAGTTTGGTTATTAGGCTTGGTAAAATAACATAAGTCACATTGTAGTGAGGAAAAGTTAATTTTTTGTTTGTTTTGTTCCATTTCCTTCAATGCTTAACAAATATTCGCTGAAGACTCAACTTCATTGTAAATCTAACACACATCAGACATGTGCTTCTTCTGGTTTATACTAAAAAAATGAGCAGATATATACTGTAAAGATCAACAAGCAGACCCTGCTGGACTAAGGTCAACAGAAAATCAATTCAGAAACCAATCATTTTCCACCTGTGAAAACACAAGGAACTAAATAGAAGAATCTACAAACTGTGAATGAGCATTGCAGAGAGCTGAAGTGCTCTCAGACATGACAGCACGATGGGCACTTTTAGGGTCTGATAACAAGAGCCATAACGCTGCCAATTTCTTTGTTACTCCCAACTCCCTTCATCCCCACATCACACACAACTATTTTTGCTAACGCACTACTAAAGTTCAAGAGACTGTGCACACATATGCATATCAAGCCTCCCATTAGACCCATCGAATGTAATTTGGAAGGAAAAAAGCTCACAGAGCATTTTCTTATAACCAACCTGAAAATGAGAACACAGATAAACCGGGCGCTTGCAATCCAACTGTCACACAAAATTATCTTCTGGGATAAAATAGCTCCTATTTGGTCTTACAATGCAAGACAAAATTACTTCAGACAATCACAAAAAATCCCCTCTGCATTTTTGCACTGCCCAGCCGACCTCTCCTGGAATCCGACAAGGAGACACTTTTCTTGAGTGGGAGGCGGAAAAGTAATATCCAATTTATATTAAACAAACAAGAAGGCTGCTGTGAAAATAAGGAGACTTGACCTGGGTCTAGGCCACAAGGTTGAGCCAGATCAATGCCTTTTTAGTTTTAAATTGAAAGCATTCTAATCATCTGGGACAAATGGAACCAGGCACTGGATTTGGCAGATGCTTGTTATTGTTGCAACATTTGCACATGTCTAGTTGTGTCCTCACCCAGTCTTGAAGGGTTTATTTACATATATTTCTCTGAGGTTCTTCTAAGTCCAAATAAATGACAGCTCAGGAACACCCCTTTGCAGTCCAAGCAGACCATGTTTCCTTATCCTTACACTAAGCCAAATTTTGACAACATTCAATGTCTATACTATAAAATTTGAATGCTCTTAATGAATGATGTACAACTGGAGATGATTTGCAGCATCACTAACTTAGATAAATTGGTACAGTTCACATTGAAAGGTTTATTTCTTCTATCATTAAGCTATTCCAGGGACACTTCTCTCCAATTATATTTTACAGAGTGAAAATACAGGCAAGTTTGTTGTTGTCTTGAATTTTTGACATTTTATTCAAGTAGTCAAAAATGAATTACTTCAAAACTCAGGAAAAGTACTCAATTTTAATAATGTAACAAGCAAGAAAACCTTTAACTTCATTTCTCTTAACTCCCTGGAAGAACAGGCATGAAAGGTAGAAATTACTCAGTGACCAACTGCAGGAGGAAGGGAAGGACTGAGGGATGAAGGAATAAGCTTTTTGGTATCCTCACCCTAATGAAGTGATGCTGTTCGACAGGCAAGTACAGAGTTGCTGGATTAATTGCTGAAATGACGGGAGTCAGTGGCAAAAGCCACTCTGCAGCAGCACAAATGTGCCGAGAACCTGCAGATGATGGCTGGAAGGGAGATCCTGTCTCAAGAGTACAGAGTAAAGCCATGCGAAACACTACCCTTACCTGCTTCAGGGTTTAATGCAGCTGTATTTTCAGCCCATCAGATGTGAAAGAAAAAGGCTATAATTGTTACCAGGGAGAACTGATCTACAAAATAGCCTGAGTAATCAAAATAAACATCAAATGCTGACAAACACCTGCCAGTGTCAGAAAAATTAATTTGAGGGTAAAGGGATAACCTGCTGCACCAGTGTGCTGGTTCCTGCCTCCCCAGTTGAGCATTTGCTCAACTCTTCGCACACGGAGAAGAGATACATTTTTCCTCCTGTGTCCTCACCTAATGAAGAGGGAAAGGCTGCTGGTCATCACATTAGAGCATTCAGAAGTTAAAAACACGCACTTATTTTAAAATGCGTTGGGTCAGATAACATTTCTTTCCAGTTCTTGTCTCTGATTTATCCCCATATTACAAAAGGCTTCTTAGTGCATGTAACCTGCAGCACTAGCCACGTTATAACATTACTACAGGCTTTACTGGATCAACTCTTCAAATCAACTGTGAACAAGTAAACGCATATGTCAGGTTCTTTCAAGGTCACTGGGAAAGCTCTCCCCTGTACAACTAATTTTAATAAGGAGATGCGTGACTTGAAAAGCATAACTTTGTAAATCTTGAATTCATTTTTTCTTGGCTTTGCTTTTTGTAAATAAAATACTAAACATAATTTGTGTAAGCTTGTCCCTCTAAAAGTTACAAGACTGGAAAATACTGGTAAGATTTATTTAGAGTGGAGGTACTTATCAAATGTCACCATTTTCCTGTTGAAAATGACTAATCATTTTGATTAACCTTTGATTTAAATGATTATATACCACAGCAAAGCACAAACATACATAAAATTACACTCCAAAGAAATTCTCAATGCACAGATCACATATGAAAACAGTTATGTAAAAGCGGTTAGAGAATTTATATACTATGTACGTAATATTCAAACCAAAAGCTGACTCCACAGGCTCAACAGGAAGGCTCCCACACGTACTTTCATACCCAGGAATCACAGCCTAGTTAATCCCACAGCCAACACGAGACTGCTTCCAGAAGAAACAACAAAAATATCAACCAAATAATAATTAAGTTATAGAAGAAACTCCTGTCTGCCATCTCAACAAGTACTACCAGTATCTTCTATAAGGAAATTTATTCCAGGTGCTAGTCATATATAAAAAGACAGCCCAACGCAGCACAACACAAGACATAAAATTTAATACCTCACTTTGAGTAAATACACATGAATTCCAAGCCATGTAGAGACTACAAAACACAGGGAGAAAAACAGAATCACAGAATAACCAGGTTGGAAGAGACCCACCAGATCATCGAGTCAAACCATTCCATCAAACACTAAACCATGCCCCTCAGCACCTCATCCATCCATGCCTTAAACATCTCCAGGGAAGGCGACTCAACCACCTCCCTGGGCAGCCTGTTCCAGTGCCCAATGACCCCTTCTGTGAAAACTTTTTTCCTAATGTCCAGCTTAAATCAGCAAAGGTAAACTAGATCTGAAGGCAATTCTGAAAAATAAAAATATATGGTGGAAAAATTAAAGCATATAAAAACACTCTAAAGATCCCATCTCCAAGGGCCAATTTGTGCAGAGCACACATACCACCAAATTTATCATGGAAAAGATTCTGTCAAAAGCTTTTTATCTGCCGAACACAGTGACTTCAGACACTCAGGATGCCTTCGGATTATTTAAACTGAGCACTGGGGTCCATACAGTTTTGGGTTAATCTAAGTAACTTAAAAAAACTGAGCTCACGATCCTCCCATCAATAAAAACCAGTCTCATAATGTAAAATAAAATAAAATACTGTACATTAAAAACTCCATTTGCTTTGGGTTTCTAAAAACAAATTATAAGCCATGGCTAGGGTAGAATAAGTATTCAGGACATTTAGAGCTGCAGCTGAGCAGGAAGCTCCCAGCCAGGACACAGCATGGCACTTAGCACGCTTCCACCTGTCAAACTACAAATACAGGGCTTATCCTTATCAGTGATCCTGGATATGAGGGGAACAGGTATTTGGGGCTTCTTCCCTCCTTATTCCCCAGGAATTCCCTCTGCAGCGTGGGATCATCGGGCTCCCCCAAGGCACTTAAATTAGGCTTCTGCTCGTGTTTTCCTGGGGGAAAGGGATTCCAATTAGAGTCAAGAAAGTACCAAGTACTTTTACCAGCTTAAGTGAGATGCCAAACACCAGGCTATAGAAAACTATTACATATGTTCTCCTAATAATAAAGGAGATTTTCTACCTACTGAAAAGCCATCAAAAACGTAGCTGGAGCAGATGCTAACTGAAAGTGTCCCTCTCCGGGCAGGAAGTTAAGCAGAACAAGTCCCTGGTACAAGTTCCACAGCTGGCAATACCCGGATCCTATAGCTCCCAAGCACAGGTGGAGCCATATGCCAATGTGCATGAGCAAAGTAGATGGTCAATAAATACAAGTGAGATCATGGAGAGAATTTGGAGGTGAATTTCCAAATCTAATCAAATTTGAGGTCTCTACCAAGGGCTTTTGTCATACTTATAGCAAGCATGATTTGGTTTTCTATTATATATTCATATGCTTCCATTCAGAACAACCTTGTTTCATTACAACAGATTCAGCTGTGCTTCACAGTTGTGCTTCATTTCTTCCAAGGCAAATTCTTCAGGAGATTAACCTGACACATTTATTCCCCTGACAATATATCCTGCCTTTTCTGATATCATTAACAATTTCAAGCACATAGCAATAAACAGGATTAAAATTTTTGAAAAAGTAGTGACTTGAAAGCTTTCTTGTTCCCACACTTTCTTGGTACAACACATTTCACTTCACAAGTAATGTTGTAAGATTCATCTCGAGTAAATATAAAATAAATTATTAAGCTTCTAACCCAAAAGCTTCCTAGCCTCCCCCCCTTTACTGGACTTGAACAGCTGCAGTGCACGGCACAGCTCTAACTCGAGTTTAGGTTTTAGGTAGCTGAGATTGGCAAGTGTTCATTTCTAGGAGTTCAATGTGTTATTCTTCATACGCACAGAAGACATTAGTGAAGATAAACTGTGCAATTGGTAATTGAAATTAAAGTTGCAACATCTATAATGGTAACATCCACCATGCCCCACCTCTCAAACACAGAGAACGAAATGGCTTTTCATATGAAGCAGCAATTGTGAGATCGACTAGAACAAAAATGCATTAAGAAATGTAATGAAATATATTTACACAACATAAAATTTCCTGAAGTCACTTACATTGTCGTTACCAGTCTCCTATCATCTAGACATGTACAATAAGTAAACTCCCAGTATAATTCTGGGAGATGTGTTTGAGAAATGCACATCTTTTTCTAAAACTCAAAAAGCTGCACAGCATTCATGCATGGTCAAGAAATCAGTTCAAAAACCTAGTTTGCTTCTGAGGATATTAATATGTACTCATCCAAAAAGGAGAAATTGGTGTGATCTATGGAAGAATTCTTTGAATGTATTTGCCTAAAAAAATTTCATAAAATGCCAAACATTTCTGAGATTTCCAAATCAGGATTTTTTATGAAATAGTATGTGGATAAACGACATCGCCTTTAGAATCCAAGTAAATATTTAGTAAATATAGCAGCCACAAAGCTATAGTAAAAGGTCAGCAAGTGAAAGAACATTCAGTCTAACCATGCTCCTGGGACCATGCTAAGAATTCCAGCTCTTCATAGATTTCTTACATATCAACAACTTTTCATAGGACTGTAACATTTGCTTATTTTTATCACATCAGTAAAAAAAAGCTTTTCCAATATTTTAAGTGAATAATTCTGTAACTGCTAGTTTATGTCATATTAAAAAAAAAAAAAAAAAAACCACTCAGCCATTGCACCATGTCTGGCTGGGGTAACTGTTTTTACAGATAATCTGAAGTCTTCAATGCAGAAATAACAGCACAAGGTATTTTATAACAAGAGACAATTAGAAAAATGGAGACAAAGATCAATTTCCTATTTTCAGGGTGCTACATACTGTATATGAAGATGCTTCCTGAGACACCTGACAAACTTGGCTCCATCATCTGCCCAAGCCTAGTGAGGTATGCAAACCTTCACTTGCAAAAGGAAAGCATTAAGATATTTCTTTAAAAAAAAAAAATCTACTTTCCTACCTTCTAATTGAGATCAGGGCAAAATCAGTAGCTCTTTAAAATCTGACTATAATCAGATGAACTAAAGGACTAGATCAAAGCATAGTTATGCAAGGTGCTATAGCAGCCAAATGCAGCTTACTAAATATTTAAGACCTATAAAGGTAAAAACGCAGGATGGTAAATCACTACAAACCAAAACAGTTAGCAAGATCTCTGCAAATGCCTCCTGGATAAAGATATATTATGTGCTTCATTCATTTTCTAATGACTGATGTTCAGGGGTTTTATTATTATTAATTGCATATAAATTACCATGATTTTTGTATCACTGGGAAAGTATCAAGCCATTCACCTCTCAGAGGAATAATGCCAAACAAAGGCAATGAATTCATGGCATGTAAGAACACCACAGAACACAGAAAATTATGCACACAATTTAAAAGGCATGGCATTTAGACTACTAGGACAAAATCAAAAGTATGTAATATATCTTTAATTGTAAGAAAAAAAAAAATCTCAGCTGATGGTTTTCCAAGTCCTTGATATTATTTAAGCAAAAACACTGCCTACTTCAGGAGTGCAAAATCTTCTTAACTTGCATATCTGCATATATCCCCAATCTCTTCTGAAGTGCTCTGCTGCAAAATTCATTGTATCTGAGATCTGCTAATCATAATCAGGAAACTCTGTTATGCATCCTAAGGACGTACTTTAGGCTCTCAAGAGGAAAAATAAACACGTTTTATTAGCTGCTTTTGGAAAATACTGATTTGTATTTATTTAGAAACCTTTTCAAGTTGCACCACTGTTAAATTAAATATTTATGGCATGATTTTCCAAAGAGTTTAACACCTGTTCAGAGTTTAACATGTTGACTTCAATAGGAATGCCCAACATTCCTGAAAACCTCAGAAGTGACAGGTTGGGATGTGGCGAAGCAGCTCAAGTTGAGCTCTGAAATGCAACCAGGATCCTGACTAGCCCTTACCTCCCATAACAGCATTTCAGAAAACTGAACTGGATATATTTTACTAGAACTACGACCAAGATGACTCATTAATACCTGTTAAATCCAAATAAGGCATAGGCTAAATGCTGTTAGCTCTTCCACCATACACCTTTATTTTCCTTCACTAGCAGAAAACTTACTTGCTTGGGTCATCACTTCAAGCAGCAACTTGCAGGAGACTAAAACCCACAGTGAGTCAAGAACTGGAAAGCAAAGCTGTTGATATTAAGAGTGAAAAGTTGAACAAGGATGAAACCGTCGTGGTAAAATACAGAATAAAGAAGGTACAGCAAAGAAAGAAAAGATGTTTGGTACCCTGCAAAAACCTGTATCCTGGTGACAGAGAGCTGGGGCTTTGGCATTTGGCTTCTCAGCCAAAACTGAGGAACATGCCTCTGACCTCACTGTCAAAGGAAGTAAAAATAAGGGGTTGGGTCTAGTCATCCTTATTTTGCGTTGCTTCTGAGGGATGTGCACTCACTATCCCTCCCAGCTTCATGTTTTCAGGTATTCTACATCTCCTGTTCTTGCATGGATAGATGATTTCTCACTGGCTGCCCTTCCACCCTTCCCAGTCCTTCACCTACTCTTGGCTGCAACATACAGAATCACAGAACATCTCATGTTAGAAGAAACCCATCAGGAACATTGAGCCCAGCCCCCTAAAACGGAGCCAGAACAGAGAAATCTTGGAGGGACAACTGATGCACAGGCCACACGTTGTCAGGGGTTGCAGTAAACGCTATTGAGTAACTATGAATTCATTCAGGCTTACACGCACAAAAGCCATCACCTTAAATTTAGGAAAGCTGAGGAGACAAAAAGCCCTTAACGGCTTATATAAGAGACATTTGATGCAGTCAAGGTCTCAAAAAATTTAAAGTTAAAAGCCCTAGAAATATCATCGAACAAACTAAAAACATTTAAAATCTTTAGTCCAATTACTGACAAGGAATCCATAAATCTGAACTATGGAGTAAAGACAACATCTTACATTTCCAAATTAAGTACCGAAAATTTCCTTGTGGCATTAGGCCTACACTTCTAAAAGCAAAAAGCTATGTATTTTAAGCAGTAAATAAATATATAACATCTAAGTAAGAAATTACTATACATAGACACGATCCAAATGATCATCCAACATGATTTCATAGATTGAAGATGAATAAAATACTTGAATATTGTAGATAGGACACATCAAACTCCTCATACTCCTCATACAAATGCAGACCAGAAAACCGAAAAGCTTATTTACTGTAAGGCTTTATATTTGTGTCATTAATTAATAACAAAAGTTTGGAATAACACTAAAATAAAAGCTAATCAAAACAGCTAGCTGTCAAAATAGATGGGAAATATATTTTTCAAATCAAGCAAAAAGCCAAAGCCTTCGAACATTTAATGTTGCGTCAGCTGATACAGACAGCTTCAAAAGGAAGGACAGCAAATGTCAGGAGTATATGAAGAAAAGGTGTCCTGGCTGAAAGATTCAAGTTTATGAATTTTCATTGATTTTTTTTTTCCTCCAGGATGATTAACTCACACCAAAGCAGACCTCTGATATATGAACTATAAATAAGATGCTGCTGCGACACTGCAGGCAAAATAAATAAAAACAGAACCCTGACAGTATTTCACCCTCAAACAAATGTTTCAGTCCCTACATTGTCTGGCTCAGAAAGATACATAGACAGTCTCACAGACAGAGATATAAACGAACAATTGCAGTACCTTTTTCCCACACTGTTTACAGGGTTGGCTATATTCCTACTGGCAATAGATTTTCTTCTTGACAGCTTCTTGGTGTTGGGGCTCTCATCAGTGCTGTCATCCTCTTTCTTTGGTGTGTTAGTTCCTTTGCTGTTCAGGTCCCTTAGCACATTATAATTAATTTTACTTGAGATTTTCTTCTGTTCTAACATCTTTTCAATTGCCTCTCCTGCTGTGCTGGCTTGAATTGGCTCCCGCTTCTTTGCAGATTTCTTTGGCTTAATTAAAATATAAAATTAGTGCTGTAGATACAAACAAAGTTTCGGTGAAGCAGAAGGGCAAGCTGCAGTTCAGTAGTCCTGGCTCAGGTGCTGCTGATGTGGGATGCAGGTGACGTGGACAGGCTAAGTCAGCTCTCCCTCTCCTACTACTCAGTGGGACCGAGAGGTCTCTTTTATCCAAGAGGTAAGTGATCACTTTCATACCAAATACCCACATGGTTTATTGCAAATTCTTTACTTAGTATTTGTAATGCTGCCAGAGAACAAACGTGGGCCGTTTCTCATGCACGAAAAAAAATGGATTGAACTCTGCTACAAGAACAGGGACCCTGACAGCATCAACTAGCATGTAAAAAAATGAAATCACCCCGATACAATTGCCTATAAAGCTAAAGTCAAGCTGGATCCCAACTCCTCTAAGCACTGACAACTCAGTATTGAAACTGCAATGGTATTTTATATAAAGTCTGAATGTGGTGTGGGAGAACATCTACCCAGTTCCTCCTCCATGCTGAAAAAGGCCAAGAATATTAGCAGCAGCCTTCTAAGTGAGGACTGGCATTAAGGCCGATGGATGGGAAGCAGGAGGCTGCAGACACAGCAGCACAGCAATAATGTCACCTGCAACTATCCCTTCCTAGGCAAATGCTGCAAGCTCAAATCCAGTGTTGTGCTGCAGAGGCTGATGCTACACAGACCCAAAGAGAAATGACACCAGAGAACATTTCTATCCTGATGCCTGAGTAGGTATGAAGGAAAAAAAAGAACCCCTGTTTCTCATTCTGCATTTACCTTTTCAAAGGGAGGTTTTAACACCAAGCTGTGTAAGAGATTTATTTTTTTTATGGATAATAGCCCCTCTGTTTACCTCCATAGGTCAAGCACTACCTTGAAATGGGAAAGCACTACATTAATCAAGTACTACTCGAGCTGTCAGAAACAATACAGAGTTAAAGAAAAACTCCTGTGTTGTCCGAACAAAAAGGTGGGTGTTTGGGCTACTTGGCAATGCCAATGAGTTATACAATTTTTAAAACTGCTGGTAGACTGCCACGTCTCTGTAAGCGCAGGATGAATGAGAAACTCTGAAGCATAAAACAGTGTTTCATTGTCTGGTTTTGTTTTTACTGTTGAAATACCTGGGGGAAGTAGGAAGGCCTGTCTTTCACATTAGTTGGAAAAAAAGATAGAGGATATATGCACTAAAAATTAACATGGATTTTAGTTGCATGTGGAAGATTTGACTTGTCACTTGCTCAATTACACAAAATACTAACACCGTAAATCCTGAATATATGGCCAATTAGGCTGCTTTAAACTGCTAAACAAGGAGACAGGACATGCCATTTGTTAACATAACTGTCGCATTCTTTATGAAAGGTAAAAAAAATATATTCCTTCAAGTGACTGTAACAAGGGTCTGTTCAGTTCTTCTAAAAGAAATCACTATTCTAAGAGCAAAGAAAGCTACTGAAGTTATGGCAAGTACAAACAAATTCCCCATGCACACATTAAAAAAAATTAGGCATGTCTTCAGACCTGTATTTAAATAAGCAAGCAATTAGGACAGCAATCATAATAAATGCTAAGAGCCAGCTCTGACTTTGCCATGCACAGTATTTTCTCATAATAGTAATTAAAAATAAAAGTTTGGGCAAGGGAGTGTTTTACTCACCACCTGAAAAATCATAGCCTTGTAATTCAATAACAGGTAGAGATACAATAGCTTTTGCTCATTTAGTGGTTACCTATACCATTATGCCCATACATCCCACATGGAGCTGATCGGCAAACATAATGCATTTCCAAGACATTTTCAAACAGACACAATTAGCACACAGTTTAATACCTTGTGTTCCTTATAAATCCCAAGTTCTTTCTCTTTTGCTATTCTTGCTTCCTTTTCTGAAAGATGACAAAAGGGTAACCAGCATGAAGATTACACAGACTGCACATTTCAGCAACACTGGCCAAAAGGAGAATTTCAGTCCTATATACTTACCTTTTTGTTCCTTCAAATAATCTGCATTTTCTTTCATCCACAGCTCTGCTTTTATCTGTGCTTCTGCTTCATTAAGTATATACTAAAAGACAAAACAATTTTATCTACTTTCAGAAATCAAGTTGAAAACCATAGGGCAAAATAGAATTGAAAAAACACTGGCAAGGTCAAGTCACACTCTGTTTTTAAAAATACGTTAATATAAGAGAACATAACTGAGATGTGACAATCAGAAAGCATTTCCAGTAACTTCCAAAGCTGGCAAAAAAACAACAATATGTTTTCAAAACATAGTGCTTGGTTTCCTAACTATGATGAGATGACCAAAACCATGCAGGACTCATTGTATATGGTCTGTAATTAACCTAAACTGATCCTGGGTTTATGATCTTTTTCAGATGATATGAGAGGGTATCATGACAACATGGTCATCTGCAAGTAATTCTTGTTTTTGATGGTGGTCTGTAATTCAAAACAGTACGGAAACCATTGCCTTGCCCTACCAAAACAGAAACATGTTTCTTCTGGGTATGTTTCTGCAAAGGTTTAGGCACAGTTACTGAGATTATTAGTTCAATGGCCACATCTGTGTGAATGAAACCAGGCAGGATAGCCTGGAGTTTGAGTCCTCTATATTTTAGAGAGTGGGGTTCAGTAACCACATCTAGGTTTTTTTCAGTTAACTCCACTTAGTCTTGGTAACATCATTAGCAGGTGTGGAGCTCAAGAACACACCTGAAAGTATTCAGATGAATTACAGAAGTAAACAAACAGTTAAGTAGCAGGTAGGCTAGCAGGTAGATAGCTGCATCTCCTCTTCAACTACTTAAATATAAAAATACAACCAGTATTTAGCATAACTGTCCATGAAACAGAAGTTCTCTATAGCTGGTGCCATTTAGGCTTGAAGAATTTCTGCAGAATGAAGATAACAAATTCCTTATGAACAAGACATTTTTATTTTAAAGCAGGAGACCCAAGGCTTGTACAACAATGCTCACAAAAAACAATTTGAGATTTCTCCATCTTATGGGTTTGAGCATTGGAGATTTTCTCCAAAGTAAAATGCAAGTATATAAATTCATGAGAAAAATAACTCCAGTCAAATGAAACTAATGCAAGGTGAAGTCCTTCCTCCAAGGGCAAATGAGGTGAGCAAAAAGCTGTGCAAGTGCTGGTTTATCAAACCAATATTTTCAGTCTTTCATGTGCTTCTAATAAAGGTGAGCAGCAATAGTAAAACTTGCTTCCTCCTAGCTCAGTTATTCATCCTTCTTATGCTTTTAGGGAGTTCATAATCTTAGGCTTACAATATTACAGTCTATTGCCATGGAAATGAACATGAGATCATAAAAGCAGAGTTATGACCTCATCACAAAGCCTAGGGGAAACAGAAAATGCACTTGTTCTTCTATCTTGATTGTTTAAATTACGCACCTGCTATACTGAAAACCTCCAGCCTCCCCGCTCCCTCTATACCATGTCCACTCAATTCATAAGACCACAGAATAACAGAATGGTTTGGGTTGGAAGGGACCTTAAAGATCATCCAGTTCCAAACCCCCTGCCATGGCCAGGGACACGTCCCACTAGGTCAGGCTACCCAAGGCCCCATCCAGCCTGGCCTTCAACACCTCCAGGGATGGGGCAACAACAGCTTTCCTGGGCAACCTGTGCCAGGGCCTCACCACTCTCATCATGAAGAAATTCTTCCTTATGTGTAGCCTAAATCTGCCCCTCTCCAGTTTATACCCATTACCCCTTGTCCTATCACTACAAGCCTTCCTGAAGAAATTCTTCCTTATGTCTAGTCTAAATCACAACCTCTCCAGTTTATACCCATTGTCCCTAGCCCTATCACTACCTGTTCAAGTGTTGACGTGCTGTGTGGCCTTCAACAAATCATCTTCCACAGCTGTTTGTCTGTCTGTCATATTCAGGTTGTACGGCAAAAGGTATTTTTTTCTGTCACACAAATAACAATAAATCCAGAAAATGTTACAGAAAGTTTAGAAAGAACACAGAAGCTGTGTGTGCTGGTTTGACAGTTTGATTTCCATGGTGGCCTCCTATGTTGAATATATCTTAATAAAATAATTAAATTAGAGCTCAACCAAACTTTTAAAAGCCCTTGATCAGAATAAAAGGCATTTAAAAACAGAATTATTCCAGCACGATACGAGCAAGCACCAGTCAAATATATATATAAAATGGGCAAGGACTACTAAATTCACAGCCTTGCATGAACCTTAGTTTTGATCTCAGGTCACTGAAATCACTTGAATTGCTCTATAGATCAGAGAGAAGAGGCAGTGAAGGGAGAGGATAAACCAGATAAGAACTATTTTTCATCCTCAGATATCTAAACGCAAAGAGAGCCAGGATAAGACAGCACCTTACCCGATCTATTTCACTGTCATCAATCCCACTCAGATCTAATTCACCATCTTCTGTATTCTCATCTAAAGAAAAGAATAGATTTTAATTAAGCGGATGTTTCTTCAAAATCAATCATAATTCAAGTTCTATGGTAAAGTAACACCAAATAATCATGCTTCAGAGATTTGCATCCTTCTGTGTTCATCCAGGAGGTTTAACATGTTGCTGAGTAATTTCAGTATGGGGGTACCTGAACACACAAATTCACTACGTTGAATTAATTTAAAATTCAGGAATTGGTACAGTCCTCTTCAATACTAAAAGTCTGCCGGACACTTTCAGCGACTTTTTTTTTTTCCATTTCAATGTACAGCTACAAACATTCAGCAGGAATCTGGGGAAACCATTTTAAGAAGATAAACATTTTGCTTTCATCATAACACGAATTTCTCCATCAGTGCCTATATGTCAATGATTCATCCGTAAATCAGGGCTTAGAAAATATTTTCTGTTTTCAGGGAAGCAGTGTGGAACAGTAAATAACACATCATGCTGACAGTCATACCACAGCTTTTTTCTTGATTCTGATCTACCATCATTCAAACCACTTACCTCATACCACTCTGTAAACAGATGTGTATTCATTTTTCCTCTCTGTAAAATGGGAATTATTAAAACACCTCCAAATTTAAAAATAACTTTTAGAAGCTATGGAAGGCCCCAAATAAATATTAAGCCATAATGAGTTTCTGTAATTATAACTTCACTGTAATTTTTCTAGTTTTGTTTTTATTAAGACTTCTTCTGAAAACACTTTTTTCTATCTTCTACCTATAAAAAAGCGTAACAGGCCTAACTTGGGACTGGCACAATGTATACTAGCAAAACATAATTTTCCACATCACATTAATGTACAGTAGTAACACACTATTAATGTAGTTAAGGTAGAGAAAATAATAAATTATTCAGCAAAGAGACATGCTAGGGAAAGAAGCCATCTTCTCGGTCATCTCCATTGCATCTAATTGAGACTAGACAAGGATGACCTAACTAATTTACTTGCAGAATAAATAAATTATGCTTCAACAATCTGCAGTAACAAATTAAGACTGAAATGGTGCAGAAGACCTTAGCATCTTCACAGTTCTTGCTTTCCAGTCCTAGGGATGTGCTTTCTCACAAACGAAGACCTTTGAATGATTTGATTCCCCAGACTGGTGTTTCCTTGTGGAGCAGAGCTCCTGAGCAGTGTGGTGTTTAACCTGTGGAGGGAGAAGGAACTGCAGCTCTTTGATCCCACAGCAGGTTACTGCAACACAACGCCTCAAGGCTTGAGGAACACCAAATGCTGAAGACAAGCAAAGTAGGAATTATGAACATTACCAATAGATGCAAATGATGCTCTGCTTGGCAGAACTCAGGCCTAACTCAATTGCCTGATGTATCTGAAAACACAGGGTTAGGAAATCAACCGAAACACCAGTTAGGAATAAAGGCTGCACACCCTGAGGTGGTGCAAAGGGTCTGGATGCTCAACCCAACAGACATTTACTGGTATCAGAGACTGAGAGCTTACAAATATGTCTTCAAAATCCACCTCCAACAACCAACAGAAAGTTCTAAACTTTCCAGACGAAGTCATGTACAAAATGGGTTTCACCCTGAAGAAAATGTCTTGTGACAAGGAACAGCATAACACTGCTTTGATTTTTTTTTGAGATTGTCTCATAAACCTAGTATTAACTTTACCAATCCAGATAATCTGATGCTAAAATGACTGAAAGGGCCTTAAGGAATGTTTCTCATTGCCATTACATTTAGAAATTAACTGTATTTTAGTCCCAGGCACTAGATTTACTTTATAATCTTCTTCCCCAACAACACTTTAGAAGTGTAAAAGATCTTATAATAACTATATAATTGCTCAGTACACATGCTTTTCTTCTGGTCTGATTCCTGTAACAGAGCAAGTAAGAGCAGGGCTTTCTGCACTAGGGCCACCAGTTCCCTGTGCAGGCGCCCTGGTGCCGGGCAGGCAGGGACGTGACCAAAGGACATGGCAACGCACGTCCTGGTTCAAGGTTAGTGAGAAAAAACAAGTGACAAAACATATCCCAGTGGTTTGCTGTCTCTTTGACATAATTCACTGGATTTTTTTAGAAAACTGTAATCAGGCAAAGTGCAGACAGGAATCACTGTATGTTGCATCACCCGTGGGAGTCTAGGGTATTCTGCAGAACAGCACTACGCGTCTCCCCTGCTGGAATTGAGATATACATTTCCAGTGAGTAAAAATGCTTAAATATTCACCAAGGAAAGGAGTAAATATTGCAGTGTAGTGTCTGAGGCATCTTTCCAGGAGATTCTCCATCTAAGTCCAAGAAATGTTTCATTACACAAAATAAAACAGCTCAACAGCAGAGCACAAGAGTATCTCCAGGCCAGAATAACCTGTCTCCTAGTTCGGAAGGAGTTCATGCTGAAATGGGACTCCAACTGGATCTTCCCATATTCTGGGTGAGAGCTTTAATAACTACGCTCTAAGACAGAAGGGGTCATTCACAGAATCATAGAATAGTTAGGGTTGAAAGGGACCTTAAAGATCATCTAGTTCCAACCCCCCTGCGAAGGGCAGGGACACCTCCTCCTGGATCAGGCTGCCCAAAGCCCCATCCAACCTGGCCTTAAAAACCTCCAGGGATGGGGCAGCCACAACTTCCCTTGGCAACCTGTGCCAGTGTCTCACCACTCTCATAGTGAAGAGAATTGTCTCCCTCTTCTTTGTGTAATCTACCTTTTGTCTCCTCAAGATTTTTCGGTTTCAATTTGGTTTATCTGAGCAAAGAGAATTTATATGGGCTTTTTTCATATTTATTGCACCAGATAAACTAAAATATCAACTTTGGAACCATTTGCCCAGAGTAGCCGTGGCTTTAAAGGTCTTTTCCAACCCTAACCATTCTACCATTCAACTTGGAATCAGGGACAAAGAGAAAGGGAGCCAATCTGAAAAGTCTGTGTTCTGAAGATCACAGGCTAGAAAATCAAAATTTTGAAGTGGCGGCAACCACTCTGGACTCAAGTCACTACTCAGCTTTATACTCACTACTTCAGTCACTTCTGAATTTTATAATTCTGCACATCCCAAAATTACTTGTAGCAACCACTGCCACATCTTAAGAACAATACAAACATTCCACTGAAATGAAGCTGCTACTGCTTTTACTCATCATTAAACACCTCAGTCCTCCTATACACTGATATATTTTTGGATCAGCGGTTTAAAATTTAATATGTCACAGTACAGTAGGTGTCTGTTCCCTTATACAACCCTAATATGCCAGACTGAAAATGATGTAATTTCAGGCACCATGAACGATTTCACATGTCATTTTAAATATAACTTGTTACTGAATTAGGTGCCAGTTTTTTTCATTGGATCAATTAGCAACAGGGACAGAAAACTCATTCTCCAAATGGTAAATTGCAGAGAAGAATCCAGAAGCAAGTTATACGTAATAAGCATTTCCTAGACCCCATAACGGCAGCAGAGGGAGTAATTGCAGGATATCCCTCTGCCTGCAAGTCGTTCTTTTTCCTGCCAAGGCGATAGGCATTCATTAAATGTAAGGGGCTTTTCAGAAGAGAAGATGCCTTCAAATCCCTAGGTTAATGCTTTCACTGAGAAAAAAATACGTGCTTTGTTACTGAGCGCCAATTCAAAACAGAATACATCAGTTTTGATCTGAAAATTTCCACAGCAATCATTTCCAACGAGTAGATCCCACTAGCCATAAATATCCGTCTGCTCGATGTTGTATGGAAAGTAAATCCCTTGCTTTTTTATATAACAGAAAGATCTTCCCAGCTGCTAAACTTTTCAAAACAATTTCTAAATGATCATTTTCTCTTTTAATAAAAGGGTCGAAATGAAACGTTCAATGAAATAAAAACACAGATGTGCCCAACATCTGGTCCAACCTCTTAAAAGCTTATTTAAAAGCAATAGCATCACATGGCACAGCTCTTAGTCAACATGGATTTCTTCCGTTAAGAAAAACAACCACTTTACTGCAGGGCACAGGCAAGAAATAAGCTGGGCGTTAAAAACAACAACCCTCCCCCAAATCCAGTTCTTAAATGAAAGTACCGTTGTGAAGAGTGTAGAGCGAGGCAGCGAGTAGCAGCCTACTTCATCATTACCTAACATCTACATGGCAAGCAGAGGATGGGCACTTCTAGAGCTTTCCATCAAGGTCCCAATCAACTACATTTATGCCACTTAAAACCATCAGCCACCCAGCCAGCTCCCCCAATATTTAACAATACCCTCAACAAAAGCCTTTTCTTTGCAGTCTTTTAACATCTTTGCCAACTGACTCCAGTAGACGCGAGGGCTACAGTCAGACACTGGGGATTAGGTTTGTAAACCTGTAGGATTATTTACTGTTCTTGTCATTACTAAATGCACGCTAAACCCCGTCTTAACACACTGTCTCTCCCCACCTCTGTGTGGCTAGTTCAACGCATATATAGCTTGCTATTATGGGGATTTATTACAGAAGAATCATTCTAGCCAATATATTTGAAACCTCACATTCTTAAAAACAGCCATGTGAAGAATGTGTTTTTCTGTTTCTGTTACAGCAGGCAGCACTATTTATTGCTCTGCCCAGATAAGAGGATTTCCTTACAGACAGAAATGGAGGCTGAACACTTCCCAGGAAATCCTCCAGAGCAAATATAATAGGAGGCACTTGGTGCTCTGGTCCCATACAGCGAATACACCCTTCTCAAACCATTTCATAGCAGTCAAAGAGCCGAACAAGTTTAAACAAAGAAGGCTTCCACCTATTCAGCACAGCATCAGACACTAAGCAGCCCCAGCATTTAAGGAATACTTTGGGTGTAGAATATGACAAAATCTGAAAATAGTTACAAGAAGGTTTTTCACTAACAAAAATCCTTAAGCAACAAACCAGACGACCTGAGCCTGGGGGATCAGAAACAGTGGGATTGATTGTTGCTCTCCAGGGAGGGATTAAGACCAACGGGAGCCACTGAAAGCTCCCGCAGATCATCGGAGGAACCCGACGGGGCAGAAACGCTTTTGCAGTTAAATCTGATGAGTGGTGTCAGTGTCGCTTTGGGAGCTGCAAGGAGCGCGAAGGAAAGGCAGTAGCTTAGTGTCAGAAAAGGCACTGCACAACCGCATCAGAATATAATTGATTAGCTGATCAGAGGGGACAAGAACCCATCTGGAGGGGAAGATAACTGATTAACCAAGGGCGTGAAGAGAACAGTCATTAAGCATGGGTAACTGGGACGGGAGCAGCAGCAGCGCAGGGCAGACAAAGTGCTGTAGCTATCTGGTAGGGAAAAGAAATGGATGTGAAAATGCTGCAGTAGCAGCAGCGCAGCATAAAGTGGGGTGTACGAGGATCGATGGGTGCGCAAATGAGCCCGCTGCACATTCCGGTGTGCAGAGTCTATGGGTCTGTATGAGTGGGGTATGCTGAGAGTTTTATTACCCCCCAATCACCTTTGGCAAAGTCATCGTCTGCTGTCATAACAAAAGCATGCCGCAAAGAGAAGACATAAGGACAGAGAAAAACTAATTGCACTTAGTGACAAAATAAGGTCAAAAAAATGCACAACGTGTATCCTCACATTTAAGTGAAAACATTTTTTATTCTATTGTACCTGAAGCCACCTTGAAAATTACAGCCTACTCCTTCATACTGCCAATTCGACAGTAGGATTTAGGTCTGATGGTGTACAGAGCACATGAGGCCACGCATACAGCATAAAGATAAATGAAGTCTGTCACTTTATTATTTCCTTCTGCCAAGGCAAGGTTAAGGGGTCTGCTCCAGCTGAAGCCAAGTTTCCAGCCTGCTAGCTCCTTCAGAGAAAGCAAACACACTGCGCCACGCAGAGCGAGGCCCCTTCTTCCCAGAGATGTTCATTCCTGCCGAGGAGGGATGGCAGGAGGCATTGCCGGCTGGCGCCGGGCTGCCTGGCAGCACCAGGACACACAGTCCTGGCACTGCACAGCATCCACCGGCCAGCTCCTCACTTAGCATTAGAGATACAGAAGAAAAGCCCATCAACGTGCAAATGAAGGGCAAAGAGTGAAAAGACTCGATCAAATAAATCAAAGGATTTCCATATATATACTACATACCCAACTGCTGCAAGCGTGAGAGAACGGCTTTGCAAAGTAAGCCTATCCAAAAGCAGGGATGTACAAACTCATTAGCTCTTTCCTCACTCCTATCTGCTGAAAATATGCCCTTCTCACAAAGCTAAGAGAAACAATAGCCAGGACCAGTGCTGGATGGTTTGCAGTCACTGCATGGGACTCACCCACATCGCTGCAGGTAGAAGGAGGTTTTCCTACCAGACTGTCCCCTAACTCCCCACAGAAGTACAAACCTATCTTTATTAAGTGCCTGCACCTCTATTTCCTCACACCGAGACTCAGGCTCTGGGTGTGACATCTGTCCTGCATCAGATGACTGACATCCAACAACCTTCCCGCATCAGCTGCCTTCATATGGCAGCCTCAGAACGATTATCCCATTGCAGGAACAGAATTTCAAATTTGTGTGCTTAATAATATATGGGAATAATACAAGAAAAGCTTTTCCTACAGCCAGTCGTCTCGCACTGAACTTTTCTTAGATACTTAACAGGTCTTTTATAAATTAAATTTCAGTTCGGATAAAAACACAGCTTTCCTGCTGGGTTTCTGATAGTACATCCACACTGAAACAAATGCTATTGTTTCATCTCACAGTCCATGGAGGATCTAACCAAACCACATCCACACATTTAATAGCCAGGTAAAGGTTATGCCACTAATCTAGTAGACATGGAAAACTGTTAACTTAGACACTAATTAATCAGAAAAAATCACTCCATTCTTTCTAGAAATCCACCTCCCGGCAATATATACGCTTTTAAAAGCAGGTAGTACAAAAAACAGACCAGCAATAAACAATGCTATTCTCATTCTGAAGATTTTTCTTTAAAGGTAAGCTCATGCTTATTGAACTACATAGCAATATAAAAAAGAAAAAATCCTTTCAACCTCCCAAAATAAATACAGCTGAAAGTTATGCTTTTGAACTGAAGAACATCTTGACACTGTCCTAAAAATCAGCAGCAGATGTTCCTCTTCTGGAATAACGTTTGCATCCGCCCAACACCTTTTTAAAAGAGTGTAAAAGAGCATCCTTTATGCAATCTACGTGACGCAACTCATTCTTTTTTAAGCTTCCAACCCTGCTGCCATGACCAAGTTCTCTGAGAATGGCGGTTCTCAACAATATGGCAAAACCTATTGCTTGCTGCTGAAACAATAACCATAAATAACCAACCTGACAAATACTCACACAGGAACATATTAATTAGCTACCACAAATGACGTTTTTCAGCTCCAAAGCCCAGAAATGGTACGAGCTTCCACACAGACACAGGTGTTCTCCAACTCATGATTTCTGTATCTAGCAACTCCAGGAACCATTAGAGCTCTCCTGCCAAAGGTGCAACACACATCTCAGCGTTTGTCCCTGCATTCCTTCCTGAATAGTTATAAACTTAAAAGTTTTTAAAATGGAGACAATAAAGACAGATTTCCCCTACTTCTTGCTCTTTTCCATCTGATCACCAATTCTCCATTGTATTTTCCTCCTTTGCCTGTTATGCTGTTCTTGGCATCTTTTCTTTCCTTTCCCTTCCCCCCCCCCCACCCTTCTTTTTGGTGCCTTCTGGCCTGTATTTTCTGCATTTTCTTAAAATCTCCACAGGGGTATTCAGCAGGAACAGTTTACATAAAGGGAGAGGCCAGGAAGAAGAAATTACCAGCATCCTAATCAGTTCCCCTCTCTAAACCCTACGAGTGCAAATCGCCACCGTATGGCTTGCAGGGGGCAAGAGCTGTACGATGCCCTGGAGAGCTGGCAGCAAAGGCAGCCAGGCTCAGATCAGTCTCCAGCTCTCTTTCCCTGTGCTGCCAGACCACTATGTAAAACAACGAGAGCACTTTACATCTGAGCCAGCCGTAAAGGCAACAGCTGGTTTAATGTTTAAGTGCTGAAGCACCACTTCTGCAACTGCAGCTTGCCAGTTAAGTAGCCAGGTCTTGCTGTGGGTGCTAAATGCTCTGCTGTCCATCTCTGCAAGCCCAAGATCCTTGCCTGGCCAGAGCTCAGCCACCCCAGCAGAAGGGCAGACGTTTTATTGAGAAGTAATTCTGATCCTCTAACATGCAACCTCCCCTACACCAAACAAAATACGATAAGCTCTACAATGCAGAGAACTTAAAAGCAAATCCTAAAATTTTGCTTGGATTATTTTTATTTATTTATATTTTCTTAAATCGTTAATCAATTTCTGTTCCACCAGGGAAAAAATTTTAAATATATGCAGCCACATAAAGGCAGCTTCTAATTACCCTTACCTTGTCTCAGCAAAGGCGGCCCAACTTCCACCCCTTCCTTTGAGGTTCAGAGCTAGTCTATGGAAGATGCGGTGACAGGCTCAGCACCAGCCACCAAAAGCCACCCAGACTACAGAAATGCCTGTGACAGCAGGCAATTATTAGTATTAAGACAACATCACAATATAGTGTGTTAAATTATATAGCTGAGACTTTACTTGGAGAAAAAAAAAAAATCAATTTGTTTCGTGGCCATTTACCGCACTGTCTGGGCAGGCTGGATAGTGAGAAGCTGTTAACAGAAAGAAAATTATGAGGCAAGAAATTTCTCATTTTGTAACCCAGCTTCTTCCTTTCTTCATTGCTAATGAGAAATAGCAAGCAGGGAAATACAGATATGGGGAGAGGAAAGAGAAGGGAAAAGTTTATTATTCTTATTCTTACTATTTATTACTGCTACAGGGGAGTAACCAACAAGAGCAGAAGCTCCCCTGCAAAAATTTATAAGTTTTGCAAACAGAGCAGTTAGGTGGGATCCTGGCCTAAAGGAGAAAAGCTCTGCAGTGGATGGAGCTCAATTCAGAGCAGCTACCAGGTTGTGTTTTATGCCATCAGGACTATCAGAGACACGGAGTAGAGAGAAATCCCACACTGAAGATCTCAACTCTGATTTAATGCTCAGGACCACTACTTGGGATTCACAAGACTCTAAGTAGGAGACACAGGTTTGAATTCTTGTCAATTAGCAGCACCAGAAATGCTGATCTGTGTTAAAAGCACCAGTCCACGATGCAACAGATGGCCACAGCCAGCACAAACCATGCTTTTAAAATAAAAATCACAGAAGTTGCACAGTTTCTTGTTAGACAAGGTGCTATGTTTTCGTCTCTGGCCATACCTAAAGGCTGAGAAGCAGGTGAGTGGTAAAGTACTTTCTCTCTCTCGGAACCCAAATAGAGCTTACAAACGAGCCCTGCTTCAGGGACCAGGATATTTTTGTGTCCATTCAGGCAAATGTATGAAGCATGTAAGGATCTCTGCAATGTACAGGCATTGCCCGGGTGGCCACAGGTGACAGTGTGGCACAGCAAGTTCACCTTGTCATCTGGCTAAAGTGTAGCACAGTCCTGCTGCAGATAGCACATGCGCTGCAGCGAACTCTGTGAGAGGATGCACTTGTGTTCTTTCTTCCTCTCCTCAGATGTTTTAAGGACTGCGGTGAACCTTCTCCCAGATGCAGAGTAGACAGTGGTGAAGGATTTTAACATTTTGCCTGCAGCAGCTCTGAGGCCCCAAAGCCTTGGCATTTGGACAGACCGAGCCATAAGCACAGCATAATTAGCATGTGTACTCCATATGCTTGAGATCCATCATTACAGCACTGGAATGCCCTCCAACACCACAACTTTCCAACAGAACAAAGTTGTGGAGAGGTTCTTGGAGAATAATTTGTCTTATTCTCCAGGTACAGTGGAAAAAGGCACTTCCGTGCACAGGAGGTTTCAGTGGAGCTGGAGAATAACCTTTTCCTGACAAAGCCCAGCAGCATGATTCACCTATAAATAATGGAGCTGGTTTCAAAGGTGGCCTTTCAAGCTAATGGCTATCAGAAAGGCCAGCCATATGCTTGTTCAACCTGTCACTCTGATTAATCTCAACATCTGACTGCTGTATATAAAGTTTATATAGTAACAGGAATATATTTAATATGTCATTTTAGCTAGGATACGTATTGCTGATTTTACAGTTTCTCACCACTCTGCCGTTCTCCAGGGTACAGACACACAAAAGACCCTGTTTAAATGTTGATTCGATGCAGAGCAAAGCGATGAGTTCAGAAAGATTTTAGTAGGTCTCACAAACCAGGTAGGTAGGTAACATGTTCCAAAGACAGCATTGCAAAAGATAAGGTCCTGCATACCATTATAGGGAATTAATTCTTTATTTCATAGAACCATAGAATAACTAGGTTGGAAGAGACCCACTGAATCATCGAGTCTAACCATTCCTATCAAACACTAAACCATGCCCCTCAGCACCTCGTCCACCCTCACCTTAAACACCTCCAGGGATGGTGACTCAACCACCTCCCTGGGCAGCCTCTGCCAGTGCCCAGTGACCCTTTCTGTGAAAAATTTTTTCCTAATGTCCAGCCCAAATCTCCCCTGGCAGAGCTTGAGGCCATTCCCTCTCGTCATGTCCCCATCACTTGGGAGAAGAGGCCATTACTCTCCTCTCTACAACCTCCCTTCAGGCAGTTATAGAGAGCAATGAGGTCTCCCTTCAACCTCCCCTTCTCCAGGCTGAACACCCCCAGCTCTCTCAGCCGTTCCTCATAAGGGCTGTTCTCCAGCCCCTTCACCAGCTTTGTTGCTCTTCTCTGGACTCACTCCAGAGCCTCAACATCCTTCTTGTGGTGAGGGGCCCAGAACTGAACACAGGACTCGAGGTGCGGTCTCACCAGTGCCGTGTACAGAGGGAGAAGAACCTCCCTGGACCTGCTGGTCACGCCATTTTGGATACAGGCCAAGATGCCATTGGCCTTTTTGGCCACCTGGGCACACTGCTGGCTCATGTTCAGTCGCTGTCAACCAACACCCCCAGGTCCCTCTCCTCCAGGCAGCTTTCCAGCCAGGCTTCTCCTAGTTTGTACCTCTGCTTAGGGTTGTTGTGCCCCAAGTGCAGGACCCGGCATTTGGCCTTGTTAAACCTCATGCCATTGGTCTCTGCCCAGCAGTCCAGCCTGTTCAGGTCCCTTTGCAGAGCCTCCCGACCCTCCAGCAGATCCACACTTCCACCCAGCTTAGTGTCATCTGCAAACTTGCTAAGGGAGCACTCGATGCCTTCATCCAGGTCGTTGATAAAGACATTAAACAGGACTGGACCCAGCACTGAGCCCTGGGGAACTCCACTTGTCACTGGCCTCCAGCTGGATTTAACACCATTTCCCACCACTCTCTGGGCCCGGCCATCCAGCCAGTTTTCCACCCAGGAGAGTGTGCACCCATCCAGGCCAGAGGCTGATAGTTTCCGAAGCAGAATGCTGTGAGAAACTGTATCAAAGGCTTTACTGAAGTCCAGGAAGATACATCCACAGCCTTTCCCTTGTCCAGCATCCGAGTCACTTTGTCATAGAAAGCAATCAGGTTAGTTTGGCAAGACCTGCCTTTTGTGAACCCGTGTTGACTGGGCCTGATCACCCGGTTCTCTTGCATGTGCTTCATGATAGCACGCAACATCACCTGTTCCATGACTTTCCCTGGCACTGAGGTCAGAGTTAAATATATTGGGACTCTACTTAACACGGTAGCGCAGAGGCGAGAATAAAGTCACAAATCATGGCTCAGCCTCACATACACTAAAAAGATTCTATGGTTCTTTCTGCCATGCACCCATTTTATTTTACAGCATATGGCATAGTATCAAAGTTGTTCTTTTTTAATTAACTGAATAACGATGTTGTCCCATGAGGCTTAATCTAAGTTCACTATAACATACTGTATTATGGTACCAATTCTCAGAAACACAACTACATGTCCACAGCCCATTTGGAGAGAGTGATGTGCATTTCGTATGCCGATTCATTTAAATACATTCAGCTTTAAATGCAATATTGATTCCTTTGAAATAATTAAAGTTCATTTTGTATTAACTAAAAAAAAAAAGTTATCTTCTGAAAATAAGCTTTGGATCCTGTTATTTCATTAAAAAATGAAACCCAACCCATCAGATCAGCATTTCAAATTCAGACCTGCTGGCCTTTCTTATAGAATAGATGTTTATTTCTATTTTATTTCTTCATTTTCTTTAGATAAGGCTAGGATGGATTGTTCTTCATGTTAGTTTTAACTAGGTAAACTCTTTCCACAGTAGACTTAAGCATCATTAACTGTGCAGTGAAATAAGCCCAGGATAACAGGATGACAGAAGGGATGGATGAGGGAAAATCTAGATGACGAAATCCCTGTCTCCTGGAAGTGTAAGATTTTGAATCTTGTCAGCATGATAAAGTAGAAAATACTTTAGTCCAGACAAAACATTCCTGTGGAATTGCCTTCACACCATCAAGACCAACATAAAAATCTTTAAATGCCAAAATATAGCCAATCAAGGGAATATTACTGTCAATGACCGCCAACTGAAATGGATATTCTGTGTTGAAAGTGTTTGCTGATGTAGCTACAAGTTGCCATAAATAGTCCAGGGCTGTGGTAGCATACTGGTCTGTAAAATAGCTCCTGACCTCCTGCTGAGATAAAACCAGGCACATTGGACCTCAACTCTGCCACCTCGCCAGGAACTCCTCCTCAGCTCCTGCTGAGACAAACCAGGCACACAGGTCTCTACCCTGCTATCGACCCCACGGAACAAGGAGATGAAGCTGGAGCTATGCCACTCGAGGGTCTTTTGGGAGCAGGACCAGCTACACCCTTCACTCTAAACTGGACATAACAGACCCAAAATCAGACCAAATGACCATTTCTGGCAGTGACAGCAGAGAACCTGTCACTTTTGGCCTTCACTCAGACGAGGTTTGTAAGTTGATGCGGGCACCTTATAGCTAGGACATCACTTACAGGCAGCCATCACAGCTGTACCAATGCATACTCACCAGCATCGCTCTGGGGAAAGCCAACGAGAGAGTACCAGGAGGCTGTGCCAAAGGCTGGGGAGGCTGAGGAGGCAGTGTCTGTTAATTCTCAAGGTGTTTCTCAGGTGCTACTAAGAGATGATTTCATCACTGTGGTGAGATCGCAGTCCGCAATCAGCTAACTGACTGTGTACCTAGTGGCCATAAAACCTTACAGACTATTTTATTCCACATTTTGCCCTAAAGAAGAGGATAGATGGGAACAATACAAAGCCATCTACATCACAGGCTTAATTATACTGGCACTTAAAAAAAAGAAAGGAAACAAGAACACCAATTAGAGGCTTTTGTGTTATTTTTAGACCGTATATTAGTAGCATTAAAAGTAGAGATCTTTGGATGCAGCAAGGAAAATGAAGGCACTTGCCAAATTTTGGAGAATTAACAATTAATATAGTAATAATTAATTCCAAAGAGTAACTACATGACACTAGGGTTCCCTGTCTGTTCTGTCTCAGTGATTGTTAAAAAAAAAATTGTTAAGAAAAGACATAAAATAAAAAATGTTCTTTATTTTTCTCAAAACTACCAGCATAGCACCTCATGCTGATATCTGAAAGTCAGTGTAGGCTCTCCCTAGTTATACATCCTTATTATCATAACCATTCCACAATTGGAAATTACTTTTTGTGATGCTTATGGCCAAGGAGAAAATAGCGGTATTGCATCTGCAGAACCAGAAGTAGTAAAATGTAATAAACATTCATCTTTGTCATTGGCTCTGCAAACCAATCTGTTCGGCACATAGGTGCCATTTCTACACAGTTGCTTTATTACTAGATAATCAATGATGGATCAGCCAAGTGCTCTCTCAAGAAAAGACTGTTCTTAAAAATAGCTTGTTAAAAGTTTAGGTGTAAACCTTAGGATACAAACCAGCAGCTAGACTTCATCTGATATAAACTTTTAAAGAGGAAAAAAAAAATTAGAGAGACAATTTCAAAAAATGCTATGTTTGAGGCAGGCATGAAATTGAAGCAGACAAGAAACTTTAATGTGATAGCAAGAAAGAATTGGGGACATCTGTACCGAGAATAAGTTGTAAGCAGCAGGAGGAATTATCAATCTACTGATGTGCCAGCTCTCTGCATTTCAATTGCTTCACAGGCCATACCATAAAAATTGTTTGCAATAAAAGCAGTATGAAGAATTCCTACATTTTATTGCTCCCAGTGATATTCTACCCAGTTTGTGTGTGTACACCAATTGTAGCCTTTCAAGTACAACACCGTTTCATATTAGTACCTGTTTAAATTACTCACCCACAAACATCATTCCATGTTCAAAATACTTTACTGTAAAATTTTCTGTTTCAAAGTACTTCAAGAGTTTTTATCAAGCTTTCAAAGGCAAGAAAGTTTCATGCCAGCTTTCTGAAAGTTGAGATAAAGCAATAAAGTTTAAATGTAAAAAAAAAAGGCTTTTTTCAGGAGACATTTCAGCGTACCTTTTTTTGAATTCCCTCCTCACCTTGTTAAACCAAACTTCTTCATTGCTAGCAGATTTCTAAGGTGTCACATTTCTGGAGCTGAACTTCAACCTTACTCACTGTAAAAAGACTCTGCACATAAAATGATCTTGGGCAACAGCACATCTGAAATTGCCCATTCCTGTGCACTGATGGATTGTAAAACCTCTCCAGCACCTCTCAGCCTCCAAAACATATGTTCTTTGCCAACACAAAACCATGGTCCAAAGCAGTCTTCCGACCCCAGTCACACAGGACCAGCTGGTTTCTGCCTCCAGCAGCTCAGTCCCGTGCCTCTTCCCTCCATGGTGGGTTCCACCTCCTTCCACCTGCTGCTCTACCAGCCATGGTGTCACTCCCAAACACACATCTGTCAAAATGACCCTGTTATTAAGAACAGTGACACAAGCTGTGACTTTTTTGACAGACTCAGGTGAGGGAGGCAACTACACGTGCACTGATGCCAGCAGATATGAAGGGATGAGCCAGGAAGGCAAGGACACTTTTTAACCTCGGCCAGCAGAACTTGTAACGTCACACCCTGCCACACCTGCTGCATGTTAAAACTGGAGGCAGAATTCAAATAGCACAGCATAAAACAGAGATATTATTTGCTCTTGGGGGAGAACATAGCACAGGAGCTTCGTATTTGTTCTGCAGCAGTCACAGAGCCGCAAGCCAGGGCAGCAGCAGGGAGAGCTCCCACTAAATGCAAAGAGAGATGTTATGGAAAAGCAACTTCTCAATGAAGATTGTTTTATTTAGTGGAAAATGCTGCCAGAATAAAATACCATCAGTGCTAAGACAATTTCAGGTTGATATGGATGTTACTGCATTTCAACACATGACTTCTATGGTAATGTGGATTTGCATTTTTAGCAGGTAATTAGTAAGGACCGTTAAGCATAGCTTCCAAAATCAGACATTCACCTTGTTCCTATGTAAGTGCTAACGATTTGGTCACGGAGCACTGTTTCACTTCCTTCCCATCTGTGAGCACACGGTGCCTGGCCCGTAACTAAATCAAACATAGCATTTTAGGTAGTAAAGTCGCTGAAAAATGGTAACCTTCCACCCACAGTACAGCTGTTTGTTTCTGGCTTCTGCATCTATACCTATCTCAAGAGTCTTGTTTCCTGCTCCAAATTTCTTTCCTTGCACTACTTAACAGCGTTATTTACTCTCTCTCATTTCATATTCATTCCCTTATTTCTGCTACACTGTTGTAAGTGACCAGGTCTTTCATCACAGAAAACAACTTCCACAATCTTAGGTGTACACATATGATTTATTGTGAAAACTGAGCCTTACCTTAAACTACTGACTTTAAAAATAAAAGAAAGTATTTTCTGCTTCCTTATAGCAAAACTAGGTTGCAAAAAACGCCTGGTGTCAACTCTTTGCAATTTCCCACTAATGTGCAGCCACACCTCCCATCTCCCCAGGTAGCCTGCTGGCATCTCCTCCAAATGCTTTGGACACTGACCCAACACAGTCCACACAACCCTAGGTAAAAGTTTACAATATGTTATCAATAGCCATCCCAAAGTGGTTCTTATCCGTCAGCTGTTCTACAGCTTTACACCACTGTAATTAATGAACACTGAAAATTCTGAATGCAATTTTTTTTCAGCCTTACTCAATGTTTTCTGGTAAGTGCATGTGAAAGGAAATTACACTGAAAAGCTGAAGACTACAGTAGCCTCATGTTGACAGGTCACACTGATTCCAGGTCAAAGCAGATTCTGTATTTGCCTGCTTTGATTATAATTGCTTACAGGATAAAAAATAAATAGCAATTATCTCATTGTCACACAAGAAAAAAAGACCTAATAAATGAACCCATCTTAAAGTAACATTGAAAAACAAATAATTTCAAAAGCCATCAGGTGTAGTAAAACTCAGTTTCCAAAACTGTTTTTAATTGCCAGCAAAGTCAACATTAACATTATTCCTCTATTGGATAATATATCCATTTCAGTTGAGGAAAGCATTTAGCAAACCAAAACTGTCAAACTACAATTATACAAGGCTAAACTCATGACTGTTTTCATCAACAGTCTCTGGTGCCATATCTGAAATCCTTAATTACAAGGGTCACCTATTTAAGCCACAGTTCAACTCCTGCATCCACATTTATCTTAACTACTATGACAGCCCGACAGATTTCAGACCAACAAATAAAACAGATGAAGTACGTAGGGGTGTGATGAAGTTAATCCTTAAGAGGATCTAAAAATTAATTTTTCAAATTATTTTTGTGTGGCATTTTTTTATTTTGCTTTTGTTTGGTACCAAACAAAAGCAAAATAAAAAAATGCTACACAAAACTATTAAAACCTTGCAGAACTGGCACTCCTTTTAAAAGCTGCCTTTACTTTGGTGGATTTTTAGTTTGTAGGTGTTGCTTTTATCAGCTGAACCTGTACCACAAGAAAATAAAGTACCAACTGGAGGATTATTTTAGCTTTTTCTGAAGATACAAGACAAACACAAAAGTGGTCAGGGTCCACCACAGCACTGCACATGGATTTATTACCCGCCATATTAAAACCAAAGTAGCTAAACCTTGCAAATCTCTCTGTGCCGTATTTTTTTCTTCCAAGGGCACGTTTTGTGGCTCCTTGACCTAGGTTAGTAAGTCTTTATTCTCAATAACAACTGAGACCATGAACACTCCCTGAACTGAACCAAGGCCTCCACTCCTGACACTTCAGATACCATGATGAATTGCTCAAATAACATCCTCCTGAGCAGGGAGCTTTCCATGTGAATTCAATGTCTTCTCTATAGCCCCCATGCATTTAACTTTCTGCAACTCTAATGAACAATTTCAGAGTGAAATTTAGTGAGCTTTTTGGTGAAAGACTTTTTTTCTTTTTTGGTAGAAGGGCAGGGTGGGAACATTAATTTCTTCTGCAAACAGGCCACCTAACAAAATAACTGTGAGCAGCAAATTCTGGCAGATGCAGAAAAGGAAACACATAATTCACATACTAGCAAGGAGTTATTCAGGGTTTTTTAGCCGGGTTTCCTGTGTGTCTGTAGGCATCTACATAGTCACCTCTCAACACCACCTCTCCTAGACTTGTTTTAATCCACAGCCTATTTCAACCAAGATTGAGGAGCCGGGCAGTGATCCTCCAGATGGTTACATTTCCACAGATTGCTTAAGAATCAGCCCCGGGAAAGACAGGAGCAACTACAAATGCCCTTGAAAGTACCCTCCACACTGAGAGCCAGCATCTTTCCAGATGCTAGGGAGAACAAACAGGAAAAAACCTGGAAAAGACGCCCCAACAGAAGGAGAATCTTTGACTGGTGCCCACAAATGCTAAGGCATCGAAGTCAACCATGAAACACAACCCTCCCTTAGTATCCAGAGTATAACTGTTTTCATAACTCAGCGATCTAGGTATAGCTGAATATATAAAAGGATGATTCCTGGAGTCCTGAGCAGAGCTTCTCCTCTTCTCCCTGCTTGCTCTGCTCTGTGCTCCTGGACGTTCCCACCTCTTTAAGCCTAAGCCTAGGTTAAGGAGATGATGGCAGACCTGGACTTCCCCTCAACACAAGAGAAAGCAACGCATAAAAACCTGCTTGGGCAGATTGCTTCTCCTTACTCCACTAAGAAGTAGTATCGATGTAGCTGCAAACACAAGTCAAATATCAACATGCAGAATGATGCACCAGACCCCCATTTGGCACCTTCACCCCCTCCTCCCAGCCATGTGTCTGCAAACTGGAGAAACAGCCCTCCCGCTGCCTCCTTCTCTGCCTCGCTGCAGCCAGCACTCAGCTGAAGAAGCAAGAGAGGAGAAAGCACCTTTTTTTGCCTTGTTTTCCTCAGGCAAGGGAGGATGGGGCCTTAAGAAGCAATTTAGCCCTCTCATCAAAAAGCAGTGTAAGGCTTTCACGCCACCCAAATTGAAAACAAAACTGACTTTCCATCGTGCTTTCAATGGAAGAATTCAAGACAGAAAAGACACGTTGTCCATTGCCCACTCGGCAGTCACGATGAGGCAGGAGTCAGTCAAAAAAACTTCCAAGCTCAGAAAAGCTTTTAAAAAATCTTTAAACATTTCCAAGTCCAGACCAGAATGTTATGAAACAAAAAATAACTGAGGGGAAGGGGAAGGGGAAGGGGAAGGGGAAGGGGAAGGGGAAGGGGAAGGGGAAGGGGAAGGGGAAGGGGAAGGGGAAGGGGAAGGGGAAGGGGAAGGGGAAGGGGAAGGGGAAGGGGAAGGGGAAGGGGAAGGGGAAGGGGAAGGGGAAGGGGAAGGGGAAGGGGAAGGGGAAGGGGAAGGGGAAGGGGAAGGGGAAGGGGAAGGGGAAGGGATTCCCCCATTGCCAAAACAGTCAGGATAACAGGACAGCCAGCCTCATCAGCCAGGAGTTAAGGGCATTGAATCACATGGGTTGTGGCCAAGTAAGGTTTAAGAAATGGGTCTGCTCCATTCAGCTCAGGAACCCAAACCCCACATTCTCCCACCCACAGCATCCATGACTCTCAGGTAGTTCTTTTTGACCAACACTTCTGACAAAAACACCACACATTTTCCTATAATGAGTGTCTGTGTTGATGCACCAGCCCTCTGGAAAATTCCTAAAACATCCACAAATGGTCTAAAAATTTATTCACATGATTCAGCTTATGCTTTCACTCAAATTTATCTCCCTGATGGCTCTAACAAACTGCAGGTTTCTCTCTGAAACTCCTCTCCTGATTTGTTTGGAAATCTTTCAGCCAAACTATATGATTATTTTTCATCCCTAAACCTTCCTAGTTACTCACAGCATGAATATTGAATGAATTTATAGCATTCCTATCCTTTAATGAAACGCAAATATCCTGCATGAAAAAATGTGTACACAGATTTTGGAGTAATGCGTGTACACGCAATACTTGTGTGAGTGACATACACAGTCAAGGAAGACAATGATGGCATCTGTGATTCTTACCCAAGTCTTCAGGTATCAAAAAATCACATTCAAAGCAGCTGGTGGTCTCCTATTACCATGCTGGCTGCACCAAGCTGTTCACATCTCATTAACAGCGTAATGAAGGCTCAATCAGGGATACTGTCTATCAGGACTGCCAAACATAGGCACATAGAAGCTAGATTAGAAAGATTAGCCTGTATCAGGGCGTTTATTGCTTAGATATCAAAACTGGGAAAGAGCTAGTCCTTCCACACAAAATATCTTCCAGTACTCAGAAGGCACTGTGCAAGGAAGGTGGCACCAAGCCACCAAGGTCACACACACTGCTCATTTCCACAGGTGGGGCTTAAAACTTCAACAGCAACTGCACCATTGAATCCAGAGCCAGAATGGGGACACACATGCTTGCACTTATGACTAAGTGTATTTGCATATGTAACACAATTAACACTAAACTCAGCAGCTTTATTTCTCATGCATGCAGTAATTATGATTTAATAAGGCTTCATAATGTTCTAATTACTGATAATATCTTTTTATAATATAAAAATACTTTTATATGCATGTATATATTTATATATTTTCAAACAGTTGGCACGGATGTAGTTGGACAAAATCTGAGGAAGAAACGAAGATGCTCGAAGAAGAAACCAGCCCACAGAGGGTGTCAACACCGAGTGTTGAAGGCAGCAATTGCAAAATCAGTGAGCCTGTGTCCAGCCACACAGAAATACAGGGTGGGGCTGTCAGATGGGGCAAACAACCCTCCTTGGCACATGCAGCTGCCAACAGCCCGTCTTCAACCATTTTCAGTCTGTGGGCCCTCAAGCATCCTTCCACGGCAACCCAGACCCTGCTAAAAATGTCACGTTTCTGCAAACTCTCCCGCACTGTCTGGCTCCTCCCTAAAAAAGGAAGAGGATCACACACATGTATTTCTCCTCCCTGGGTGAGGAAGTGGAGTGTGCTCACAGAGGGATCTGGCAAGCCCCAGGGCCAGGATGGAGTATGAAGTGGGAGCTGGGAGGAATGAAATCTAGACGGAAAAAATAAGATCCTGGAGGTTGAGCCTACCCCTGTCTCATGTAACTTCATCTTCAGCTATTTTTCACATCCTCTTTGAGTAAGAAATTGGAAAGCACTGGTACACAGGCACAACAACTATTCGATCAATGAACACTGTCTGCATGAGGTCTTTAACACCCACAGAAATCAATGGCAACATCTTTTGACCTCAGCCCGTGTCAGATTATGCCTGCAGCAGTAATGGAGGCATAAATACATGGAGCAATAAATAGCAAACTATTAATTATGACAAGCACAAAACCTTTCTCATGTATTCTCTGTGAAATTAGCAGTGAATGCAGTTAGCTGGGTGCAAAACCAAGCACAAGATGGTACATGCACGGTGATTTCTCACTGCTAAAGCCGCTTACTTTCATGAGGACATGCAGGAGCGTGTTACCACCCACCTCACATACATTATTTGAAACTACTACCCTAAATGACTGCATGTGAATTTTGATTCAAAATAAAAACTTAATCAGGTCTCAAACACTACCTAGATTATGAAGGGGAAGTTAGTCAGCAACTTACACCCTGTGTTTTGCCTTTATCTCTGTTAGTATCAGACCTTCCTCACTTTTAGCCCTGGCCAGAATTAAGTATGTGACTTTTGATTTATATGGCAAGAAGACACGAGCCAGCAGTGTACAGCCTAGCAGTATGACATGGGAAGAACACGGTGACATGCAGCAAACATCAGAAGGACAGAAACACTGAGAAAGATGATAAATTACTTGAAGTGGTATAAAAGGGACATAAAAATAAATTGCATGGGGAAATTTTACATCAAAGAGAACTGAGTCCTTGATACATGACTGTGTCAGTCTCCTGAAAGAAACGATGTTCTGTTTTGAGCAAACGCAGATCAGAAAGAGCATGTACAGTGTGGAGAGGATGCTGGGATGCTGCATGGCTGGGAAAATGGGCAGCCTGATGTACCCAATCTCCATCATTGAAACGGAGATCTCACTATAAAGCACTTTTTATCATTAAGGATAAAAAAGCAGCAGTTTGCAAAGTCTCAAACAGATTTCAGCTTAAAGGTCTCTGCAAACAGATTTCAGCTTAAAGGTCTCTGCAAATGAATACACTTTGTAGGAAAAAAAAAGTCAAATGTAGTGTTTATTCTAAGCACTTCACTGCCTCAGACTCATTAACCCAGTACCTTACATGCTCTCTTTGTAATGCAAATTTGCTAAAATACTATGCTTTCCATAAAACATTCATATAGACAAGCTCACAGTGCTCAAATACCAATTGTAAGTGGAGCAAAAATACACTACATTTTTCTTAATACTCGGGCCTAAGTCTTATCTGCATAAGCAGTTTGTGAGAAACCTTCTGCTGTTGCTGCAGCCACCATAGCACAAAGGTGGAAGATTTCCCAAAGCAGCTGACACAGGCAATTATAAAGTGAATTACCACATGCAAAAGCCAAATGAAAAGACTTTGTAGAAGGTACCAACAGCAGAGTTTTTTTTGAGGAAGAGAGTTCATTACAGAGAAGAGAGGAGATACCCTGCATTTAAGGAGGCCACACAGTGCACATACTGCACCTGCTTGCTGAGCCTCTATTTAACAGCCACCTGCTCAACCACGCAGTGTTTCACCATAAGGGTTTGCTGGGAATCCCCACCATGTAGCAGCAGGCATGTAATTTCCAACCGCTACCCTGACCGGACATAAAACACCCATCCAAGAACACATGAAGCCCATCAGGAGATATAAAATAATCCTGACTAAGGCCTCCAGCCCAACCTGATCCAGATGGCGCACACAGTGCAAGATGACTCAGGGTTGGAGAGGGCTGAGGGAAGGGAAAAAATCTTGGTTTATGAATTACACAGCTGTGGAAAAGAACCCAAATGTCATCTAAGGGTGCAATGTTACGATGACTCTCTCCGTTCTCTAATGGAAATTGGTGTTGGAACATGAAATACTATAGCAAACCTATGACCAGCTGAGATTTCACAATATCAATTCCACTAACGTAAATTCAAACACACGGAATAAACGCAGTAAATTTTATGATTTTTTTCCCCCTCCCTTCACAGGTACTAACTACTTTTGTTTAAGAAAAAGAAGTGTGGCCAGCAGGTCGAAGGAAGTGATTCTGCCCCTCTGATCCTCTCCTGTGAGACCTCATCTGGAGTACTGTGTGCAGTTCTAGAATCCTCAGCGTAAGAAGGATATGGAGCTGTTGGAATGGGTTGAGAGGAGGGCTACAAGGATGATCAGAGGGCTGGAGCACCTTCCATATGAGGACAGGCTGAGAGAGTTGGGCTTGTTCAGCCTGGAGAAGAGAAAGCTCCAAGGAGACCTTAGAGCAACCTTCCAATACCTGAAGGAGGCGTACAAGAGAGCTGGAGAGGGACTGTTCATAAAGACTTGTAGTGATAGGACGAGGGGGAAATGGTATAAACTGGAGAGAAGCAGATTTAGACTAGACGTAAGGAAGAATTTCTTCACCATGAGAGTGCTGAGGCTCTGGCACAGGTTGCCCAGGGAAGCTGTGGCTGCCCCCTCCCTGGAGATGTTCAAAGCCAGGTTGAATGGGGCCTTTGGCAGCCTGACATAGTGGGAGGTGTCCCTGCCCATAGCGAGGGGATTGGAACTGGATGATCTTTAAGGGCCCTTCCAACCCAAACTTATTCTATGATTCTATGATTCTAAGATAATCTATGATTGTGCCACCTTGAAGTAAACTCTGAACAACTGCTTTCATCCTATATTTAGTTTTGAAAACTGCCACTTCTTTTTCAGACTTGAAGAAGAGCCCAGAAACCTGGAAACTGTCTAATTTTTACAACCATACCAGTTGGCCTGGTAGAAAAAGATACTACCGCCATGTATAAATCTTTCCCAGATCACCCAGAACTTGAGCCAGAACTTAAGACATCATTGCGTGAGTTGACAGAAACATCTACGATGGTTTTCATCACAGTTCAGAGCTAAGATGCACAGCTGACCAACGGGAGGGAGGTTAACAAGAGATTTTCTTTATTCTGTGTAATAACATGCCAGCTGCAAGCCAGGTGTACCTACCAGCCAGTCTGCCAGACCTAGTTCCTGATCATTCAAAACATACCAATGCTCTGTTAGTGCTCCTGAACCCAGATGGCTCCCCAAAGGAAACATGGTCCTCACAAGGATGATAAGCACGGACACTGTGACACACCCACACCATGCAGGCACCACGGGGCAAGGGCTCGGAGACTGGGAATTGCACCCCAGCAGAACCACCCCACAGTACAGACACAGTCAAAGTTAATCTGACTCAACATGAAACTTAAATGATTAAGATAAATTAGCAGAGTCACTGCAAAAAAGAGTTTGGGCAGGATCTACAATCAAAATACAACCAAGACAGTGATTCAGCATATGAGCTTCACAGCACATTAAGAAAGTAAGTACCTGTTCAAACACTCACAATGATTCCTCAGATGCATTAAAAGACAGTGAACATACTGAAACCTATTTGGTTTTGAAATTTAGTTCATTTGGCATGTCCTCCGCTTTTGAAAGAAAACAAACAGCAAATGCAGACAAGCCATGGCATGAGCAGCCGTGCACTCTCCTGCCCACCTGCCTGAAGCTCCACTCAGAGCAACACACCTGGCTATACCAGCTTCATTACATCTTTAAACTCAGCCCTCAGCCTGTCCATTAAAACGGTCAATAGCAATGCCAGCTGAGAAACTTCCATCGCTGGGATCTCATTTTTACAGGTCACTGGCTAGCCAGACAACAACAGCTTCTAGCCATTACTGACCTCTCTTCAACATGAACTGCTGATTTCCAGGAGAAAGATGAGCTACGAGCCATCCATTCTCTTAATCATAATTAAAAGAAAACCCAAACCACTCAACTGTTTCTATATGGTTCCATTTGTACAAAAATCTAAACGTGTAAGCATCCTGCTACATTTCTAGGATATAAACGCTAACATAATAAGAATCAGAATGCATTTAGTTCATCTCTTCGGGCAGTGTGTACTTTATTATAAGTAGATGCTGCTGAACAGAAATTAGCATCAGAACAGTTTGGATAACAAAATGCTCTGCTGCACCGACCCCCAAGCAAGCTGAAAAAGCAGATTTGGACATATGTGTCTTATGGTGGAAAAGTAAACTGTGATAAAGAAAAAAACAAATGGCCCTTTAGATATGTTCGGTTCTCAGAGTCATTAAGATGCAAAAGGAATTTAAAAAAATGTCACCTTCATAAACCTCAAGCACACGTAAGAAAAAGGAAACAAACCTGCCTGGATGACTGGCTGTTTGTGGTTCTACCTGCCTTAATGGCTCTGGCAAAATTGGCTTCCTTAGCCAAGCAGTCCTGCTCCCGCTGTCCTACACAGAGCTACATGACACAGATGAATCTAGGAGCAAATGGAGCAAAACCACCAAAACATACACCACAGTTTGTATCAAAGAAAGAAGCATATAAACAGTCATTTCCTCTTACAAACACATAAAATATTTGCTATTTGCAAAGATTCTCAATTCAAGAGACTGCATCGTGTCTGACTCCAGTAAAATGTCTCCTGAGAAAGTCTGCCTTGATCTAAAATTCTCATACTTGGGTTTTAATTCCCAGTCATATTTACAGGAATCCACTTCCTCCAATTTCCTAATTGAGACTGCACGGCTTGAAATATGCCCATCAGCTATCATATGACTGCTGATCTAGTTGACTAAGAGATGCACATTCTCAGGCTTCAGAAAATAATTAGGCACTCCAGATTTTCCTGCAGCTTCCTGAGGAACAGACGCCAACAATCAACATCAACAACCAAGACCACTGGACTCTTCCAGCCTCACAGCCCCTGTACCTCGACGCAGTGATTCACAGAATTGCAACCACAGTAACCGTCAAGATACATGGAAATTACACAACAAACTCACAACTGTCGGCATGTATCTAGTTTCCACTCTGAGCTGAACTGGTGTCCTACTCACCAGGCTCTCGGTCCTTAGTGGATATGCACTCTTTTATGGATTCCGTTATGCCAAGACTGGCTGCGGTGGGGAGTGGGCCCAGCAAGGATTCCAGTGCGGGTGGTCTTACAAGACCTTTATTTCCATTTTGGCATTTTTCATCTTCAATTTTGTTTGCTCTATCCTTCTCATGAAGTTCATTATAAAAGTCCTTGTTTAAGTGATTAGCAGCTGCTTCCAGTTCCTCATCTTCTGTTTCTTCCTCTCCAAGTATACTAGAGGCGTTATCTTCTATAGTATCTGTAAGGGGAGAAAAGTCTCAATGGATCATCATATACTATCTGTTACAGAAATTAAAAAAAGGAGAGGTGCTCACTTAAAGAATAAAAAACTTTAGAGAAAAACTGTAGAAAAAAACCGTAATATTTTAGTACAATATATGAATACATTTGGTTTTCAGGTACTCTTCAAATTCACTGCTTTGGCTATTAAAATGTATTTTTGTGAATACGGTCATCATTTAAAATATTGTGTTACCAAATTACAGCAGGTAAAAGGGCTTTGCAAGAGAAGCTGGCTACTTACTGGTATAATTACAAATAAAAAATAGCCAGTTCAACCTGCACAAAGTCCTTCTGTATCGATTCGTCAGCTGGGGGATTCAGTGACAGATGGGTCCAGTCCACTGCACTTTAAATGATCAAAGGGAACATTCTCGGGGGCCAGTGCCAAGCTTATAGCACACCAGGAAAGAAAAACAACTAAAATCATTAATGAACTGTCACTGTAATGAACAATGTAGTTGTTCTGAAGACTGATATTTGAACTAACTAATTGGCAGAGAGAACTCCAATGCAACAGATACCATGTACTATGCAAGCATATACATGAGCACATATATCACAATAAAGATCACACACTTGAGACTGCCTGCAGGATCTGAATCTGTTATTACTTAAGTAGTCACAAGACTTTATAGACTTACCATCTTTAGTATAATTTGCAAATACACCTTTTGCTTTTGGTCTACTGTTTTCCAATTCAATCTCTATTTCATCTTGATAGCTCGATATTTCACCTGTGGAGATGAAATAAAACTCAGTAATCATTGATGTAATTTTGAACAAATAAGTGAAATGTTACACTAAACACAACTTATACCTTCAAAATCCTCCAGCTTTTTTGATAATGCCTTCTCAAGCTGAAATGAAAATAAACAAAATAAATGTCAAATTACTAAAAAAAAATCAACCTTGTATTGTTTGTGAACTGTATATGGAGACACAGAATTGCAGGGTATTTTTAAAGCAATAAGCAGGTTTTGAACACGAGCTCCAATTACTTTACAGTGTCAGACTCGTAAGACAGACAAGCTTCAAAACACTGACCGATTTAAATGCTATTTCACCCATCTCTGTACTTCAAAAGAAGCCTTCACTCTGGCATATGCAAACAAAAGGCCCCACTTCTCAGAAGCCAGGTTCTTTGACTGCGCCTGTAGATGTGAGTAAGTGCAAGGACAGCACTGAAATTGCAGACATAGCACACAGTCAATGGCAAAGTCAAGAACTGACTTACAGCACCTGGCAGGCTCTTGAGAACATCATAAACACCCGTACAGACTTTTAAATGATAGCATATTTAGAATAGAAAAAACAAAAACCCTGAAAAAATAATCATGTAAGATTCGGCTATGATGGTGGTAAAATCTTCTCCTCTGGTACTGGCTTTACTTCATGCTTTTTAAAGAAATTAAAATTAAGCCATGTGAGAACTAATCTCTGTAGAAGCAGGTGCCGTACCATACACAAAATCCAGCAGTCTCATTAAATCAGCTGGGCTTAAAAAAAAAGTTTTACATGTAATGCCACTTCTCCTGGCCACGGGTATCACCTTAAAAACAATACATATTTTCTGATCCAGTTACAAAGTTTACGCCTTTGCAACCCTGACCTTTTCTAACCAGCACATAAAAGAGAAGTGCAGACCTCTATGCCACAAACTCAGCTTAACTTGTCACATGAGAGACTCCAGTTTTGTAAGGACAAAAAGATTTGATGCTTTGGTAAAAGGTCAGGGCACAAGAAGGGAAACACACATGCAGCAGGAAAGCAAGCATAAAGGACAGAACAGTGCTTAGCCCAACTGCATAAGCTTACAAGTAGAGGAGCATCTAGGCAGAGCATGCTGAGCCCTTGCCTACATTACAGCAATCATGGGCTGAGCATCCAGCACTGGTATCCTGCAAAACACAGCAGCTCTCCTGGTTCTCATTTACATGGTCACCCAGACATCCTGATCTGCGCTAACAAGAGAAGTGACTCTGTATTTCCTGCAGCAGCTGGCTAAGCAGTAGACTTACTTTGATCCCTCATGAGGGTATCCTGAAAGCTACATCTGAAGCTACATATCTGAAAACACATGTGTCTCTAGATTAGGGAGCAAAAATGATATAGGAGAAAACCTCTATGTACATTGTTTTTAACAGAGAAGCTATCCCTTTGCTCGTAAAACAAAAAAATCCTTTAGTTAAAGGGTATCATATGCACTAATGCTCACTATTCTCTTAACAACTCCAAAATAAATGTAGCTACACATTAACAAAGGCTGGGCAGTTAGGATTTAGTATTAACTGATTCAAAAAGAAATAAACAGAGAGAAGAGAGAAATACAGAGAGCATCCGGCTGAGAATTCACCTGCTGTATCTTCAATTTTTTTTGACCAGCTGTAAATGAAGGAGGATCACATTCTTCTTCCAAGTCAATCCTCATAAACTCATCTATGGTTAGCTGACTTGTTGGTGTATCTTCAAACTCTGTCAACCTACCAAAACATTACCATATCATCTTTAAGAACTTCTTTAAAAGTAACAAAATTTGTCAAACCGCTAAGTTACAGGAGAAACAAGTCAAACTCAGAAACTCTGGCTCAAATGCAGAATACATTAAAGCTGAAACAATACTAATTGTTTTATCTGCTGCAAAAAAGAAAGTATCTTTTCATATCACAAATTAGCTTTTGATTTACTGGAGTATGTAACGCACATATTTTTTGATGAACGAAGACTGAACACAAATACTGCTGCCACTATGGTCAATTAAGTATAGAATGAAAAAACTAAGATGAGAAATGCAGCTCATTCCTCCTGTCTTGTTGCTTTTGTTATCAACAACATCAACAGAACAGATTCATGAACTAAAATATATGTTATCATAGTTTAGGAGTATGCTCAAAAATATTCCTGATGTGTTACCTTGATTAGTTTAGGTAAAGCAGCTGTTAAAATAACAGATCTTTGGCAGACTAGAAGAGGGACAAGAAGTAACCTTCCCAGGACACACAGAAGCAGTAGTAAAATAAAGGGATCATCTGCACATTGCACAGATAGAGTAGATGAATGCATGCTATTTTACAATAATACACTTTGTATTTGTTTAACGCTCGCATTTTAGAAGTTCCGACCTATGTGAGAGACAGGAGTAGCTCCATGGGGAACTGCTGTGAAAGCAGTTGAATCTTTCAAAGGAACTGAATCTTAAATGAGACCACGTTGTCATAACTTTATCCACAAGTTGAAGTATTTTATACAGGTGGCTAAGAATGAACACATCCATTTTACAGATGGAGAAAGTGAGACAAAAGGTTAAGTACAAAGCCAGGTCAGGAAATGTCTGGCAGAATGCTTTTTTGACAGTGAGTGCCCTTTTAATAATATCAACATTTTCCATGGGAAAATGGCAATGATGTGTCTGCAGCTGCTTCACTGGAATATTCCCATCTTCCAGAGGAAGGAAACCTGACAACAGCTTCCATCTGCAAAGCTAGGAAACTAAAAATGGAGATTTGGTACTCCCAGCATAGGATCCTTCAGCATTTATCCTCCTCAAAACAGTCAGAGTTTTTTCTTTTGCCTCTGACTGCAACAAAACTCCTTCCAAAAAGCCATTTTCTCTAGAGCAGAAGTTCAGTTTCCAACCAACTCCAGGGCCAAGACCAAAAACACATCGCCATGCCCTCTCTATATATCCTATCAGTACCTATATTTCTATTTTTATAAACCAAGGAGCAAGACAAGACAGCTGATACAAAGGGATTAAACTTAAGGACATTTTGCCTGTAGGCACCTTGCTCCTAGAGTACAGACCCCACAGGCCTCATGTGACATCTTGCGCTGTGAAGTGTGCAGAGAGAGACGGGCACCTCCATGTAAAACCAAGGAGCACATTAAGCCCAGGCCAGAATGAACGCTGCTGAGGAGGAGGCAGCCTCTGAAACATAGTCTTACCTTTGGAGTTCAGGCATTTTCACAAGCCCCAAATTACCTATGTATTTGAGAGTGACTGACAGCCCAAAACTTTCCCTCAGAGTAGCAGGAACTAGCTCCCTCCTCCTCTTTTTCAGATTAAATTGGAAAGGAGAGGACGATGCTGTTGGCAGCAGCAGCACCCAGCTTTTAATTAACAGACTAGAATTCTTTCTCAGCCTTAACGGGCTCCCAGTGTGCATTACCCACCTTCCAGGAGGGAGCCTCATCTATCATGCTAAAGGAAAGACCTGGCTAGTCATTGTTAGTATTATTTTAATTCAAGATTCATTTAATGCCAAATCCATACATCACTTTAGGAGCATGGATCTTCCTGGTCACCATCATTAAACTATAGTCATCCATCTCTCTCTCTGTATGAATTATACACTCGCAGGTCATCCCACTCCAGCAAGACTTTGCCTCCCACCCAGCCTCGCCTAGTTAAAATGGTATTCTCCTCCCATTGTTAAAAGCCAACATGCACGTTGGCAAAGACACCCAGCTTGTTTACCCCATACTTGCACCGAGTTTGAGGTGAACAGCCCAGCCAAAACAGCAACATCTCCAGGCATGTGGAGCAACACAGAAAACTCCCGTGGTAAAACCAGTTGTGCATGAAGCAAGGCTGGGGATGAGATGACCACACTTGGCTTTCAGCACCTAATCCCAAGCACGTCTCCCTGAGGACATCCCTATCTGTCCCCCTCCTTGTCCACCGTGTCGTGTGATTCACGTCACGTACCCTGCACCCGTCAGACGTTAGCCCGCAGGTGAGTCAACATGCCAGCAGCCAGCAGGAGCTTCAGCTCAAGTGCCAGATTCAGCCCTGAGCTAAAAAGGCAGCACAGGTCAATCCTAAAACCTTAAGTGCATCTCAGGACGGAGCTACGTCATGTTTGCTGGCAGCGCTGCCAAGGAGCTCAAACCCACAGCACAGCACAGTTCGTCCATCAATCCTGATTCAAGCCAAACAGGGTGAGGGTTGACCACTCAGCGGTGAGGGCTGCCAGCGTGACGGTGTAGGCACAGTCTGCTGTCAAGCCCAAATTTAAAGCAGCACATTATTTCTTCACTTGTTGTTAGTCTTAACCACAAGGCTCTAGCCTTCCTCCTGAAATGAAGCATCACCACTGATGGGCAGGATTACAGCTTGAGCATCATCTCTGTGGGAGAGCGAGCTGTTCACTCAACATTTTCTCCTTTAACTTGATATAAATAAATACATGCATTTGCCAACCACTTGCGTGCCTCAACATTTTACATTGGCTGATATCCTGTCTGTGTATTTTTAAACATTTCTTTAATTTTATCCAGTGTTTGGACAGATGCCACCAAGGCAACAAACTGATGCATACAGCTGTCTGCACTGCATGGAACAAGGTAACATTAGTTTGGCAGTTAAGAAAAACTGATGCAACCTTAATTATAAGCACAATAATTTCAGCAGCAAGAGAGAGCCCTCATGAAAAGAAAAAAAAAATAACTACGGGCTATTTTTTTAAGTTCCACATAAAAATGATATCCAAGTTCATTTTGCACTCTCGTTAATCTAAAAAAAATCTGTAAGAGTTGCCATTTCAAGTTACGCACAGAAGGAGGGAAATAAACAGATATACAAATTAAGATATTATTTCCTTGGCACAAATTCAAAAGGGCTCTAAAAATTGAGATTTGGCAGACAACTGTTTTCTATTAATAGTCACAGCAGAAGCAACCACTAAAGCACAGGCTAAGATTCAACTTCCAGTATAAACCATTCTCTTACAGTTTCTCACAGCAAACTCTTTCACACCAATTCCTTTGGGAGGAAAGTTTTTCCAGAGCTTGGTGTCATCTGCCCCTAACCCTAACCTTTTTTTTTTTTTTTTTTTTCCCTAAACAAAAATTTCCATGGCTTTTGTTCCATCCCTTTATGGATAAAACCACACCTCATCTTCTGATAAAGCACTTTTGTGCAGAAAACAGTAAACCAATTTGTTCACACTTAATTTAGCTCCCAATAAGGGAAAATGGGTCAGTCATTTAGAAGTTATGAGCAGTGTTTTTTTCATTTTGTTTTGTTTCAGCAATACTGTCCAGTCTATAGCTAAGTGGGGAAAAAACGACTTCTGTGTGCAGTCAGCAGCTTGTTTTTAATGTTTAACCGAAATTCTGCAGTGGGTCAGGGAGCAGGGCAGGGTGCGGAAAAAGCACATTACAAGAACAAGGTCTTCTGAAGTCCAACTGAAAAATGCTAGAGGAGTCCACATTCAAAGTCCAAGGAGGACTTTTTCACAGAAGGGGTCATCGGGCACTATAACAGGCTACCCACGGAGGTGGCTGAGTCCCCATCCCTGGAGGTGTTTAGAAGACGGGTAGACAAGGTGCTCAGGGACATGGTTTAGTGGCAGGTAGGAACGGTTGGACTCGATGATCCAACAGGTCTTTTCCAACTTGGTGATTCTATGACTTCTAAGTCCATTTAAGACAAGCCACAGTGTCCTCCTACATATACAGAATCGACACCCAGCTACACAAGAACCAGAGGTATCTTGTGCTGGACCTGCACACAGAAGGACAAATACATTATATTTTCAGAGAATATGAGGTTTTTAAAGAGTTGACATTAATATCTAGCCTGAGCGGTCTGCCTTTAAGTTACCCATTAAGAGAGACCTTTTGAAAGTATTTAAAATATTTGATTCATGGATAAAAAAAAAAAAAAAGCCGAATATTGTTAGCAGAAATACACGAAAAAACTCTACTGCAAGGTAAGCTGCTGGTGATAATTAGGTTCAGTTGATTTTTCCCAAATTAACAATATAATTAAAACCTTAAGTAATAGCTTAGATGATATCTATATAATCTTAACTGTCATATCAATGACAAATATTCTAGTAATAGATCAGCTCATTTGACAACTCCAGCACCTGAAAACTCCGGAAAACTAAGGGATTTACTTTTGGATCTTAGTGAAGCATCAAAATATTGCCATATATCCCCCTTGTTTTAACTTAACGTTTATCAGTGCTGCCCAACACTCTAAACCTGTGCACTCACTCATGGAAAAGAAGTTCAACATTCACACTGAGGTGGCAAACCATGGCTGTTTTCTTTTTTACACTACAGATTCATCAGTCTATTCCATCATCCTTCTTTGCCCATTTTTTTCCAAGCCATACAATGTTTATGCATGAACGATTCATGGAAGTATGTAAATACATACCCCAAAAGTGATACTTAAGACAGAACATATATCAGAAATAGTTATTAAATGCTTCCTACGTGACATAAAAAAAGTTTCCCAGTATCCACCAGCATGTAAATAAACAGAAGTGTAATCTCCTTATATGTAATATGTGCATACATATAATTTCACATGTACTTGCAGCAATATAAAATAGGTATTTTTAAAGTTATATGACTGAGTATCTCATTACTAAAGGTAAGGACAAAATTGGAGGCAATCCAGTTACTGCGGTTTTACAATTTATATCTTATCACCTGAGCTGTGCTAAATTAGTCTGTCTGTGTTCCTGGCCTAGCACAACTGTAAAGAAAATACTTTCACTTAAACAACTTCTACAACACTACTGCATTTCACCTGGTTTTGCAGTGGACTAAGAGCATACACACACAGAACAATTCACTGCAAATTAATTGATGACTGATAATTTATGGTGCTCATTTGCTGGCAACTCTCTGTCGTTTTTCTAAGTATCAAGGAACAGGTGCCCAGAAAGATTTATTGTACTAAATAAAAGCTTCCTGTAGAATTAGCTGCTTTAACTTGGTCACACCAAAGCAGAGATTTAAAATGATCACAAACTCATTAGCATTAAAGTCCCAGTTCTAGAAGCACTTACACATGTGGTTAACTAAGGTTAAGATTCGTGCACATGGTTAGTCCACCAATAATCCCACTGACACATCTCCCTAGATGTCCCAGAAGTCCACCAGACTAAGCCACCTGGAATTTTTTGTTCTTGTTTTTTTTTGAACCATTCACACCATGCTAATGAAAACAAATGCTTCAGCATTCCTTAAAATTTTGTGTCATTAGCATGGTTCCTCCGCTATAGCCTGTCAAAACCAGTCTATGATCTCCTGGGAAAGAAAAATAGCGTGCTGCCTAATTTCTGAAACAGCCGCTCAAGATGAGGAAAGTCAAACACAGAGAAAATTGTTTACAAGATCTAAGCCTGGGTTAGCACTAATAAGTTAATTATTGTATCAAAAGTAACAGACACCAAATAATTTTGAAATGACATTTTTTATATAAATAGGAGGTACTAAAATATATTAGGAATCCAATTAATGTATTACCTTACTAGCTGTATAGAAGCCAGATTTATATAAACCAGCATCGCCTGTGAAATTAGATTCCTCAAAAATAAAACCTTTTTTCATTAAAACAGATGAGCCAACTTACAAAGGGATGCAATACCAACCCATGTGGATTAAGTTGTATTTTACTCACCATACTAGAAAGATCTCTAGAAGTCATCTCTAAGCCACTGGAAATTATTTAACTGGAGACATAAAATATTTCTCAATTTACTTTCCTAGCTTATCACAACAACAGCCAGTGAAGGAACTGCGCAGCTGTGGAGCTGAGATCAGAGCAGACCCCAGCACAAGCTCCTTCACATGAAGTAACCTGCCCTGTTTTCTGAAATCTCTTCTTACTGCACTTCAATCAAGAGCACTTACACAATTCTGATGTACTGAGCATCCTCTACCTTCCTCCATGCTCAAATACCTTTGGCAAACAGCTCTGACCTAATCCACCAAACACCTTTCCCAGGATTTTAGCACGGCTTTGCTGGGATCAGAGCCAAACACAGACTTCTTCACACCTTCCCCTTCAGTCCTAGTCTTGATAGGACTCTGGTGTTTCAGAAAATGCAGCCTAACAGCCACTTTACAGCTACAAGCATCCCTGTTGCCTTCTCTTCCCACCCTGACTCTGAACTCACGTATCGACCTGTTCCTCACTTTGCCGGTGCTCGCAGAAGCCTGCTCAGCTTGAGACTGTACTGGGAGCTTGGACATGACGTTTATGTGAGCTATATATTGCAGAAATGAAAATAAGAAAACCTGCAGGCAATACATTTATCTGTATACATGAATCATTAATATTTCCAGAGAATTACCAAAGCAGTCACTGAAAGCGATGTAGCTGGGTCCCTGGGACAGAAGCGAAGGACCCCATTTATGAAAGTCCCTGCAGCATCTCCACCCAGCCTGGTAAATGGAGATCCTTCATAACAACTCTTGCCTGCCTTCCCCAAAAATGCTATTCTGCAGTAAGAAAAAATGTTCACCGCAAAACCAAGACCTTTAAACCGATTCTGGCCTTTCATTCTAATTCCTCCTAAATTAAGTTTTACTCCTTATGAAGTTCCTCACAAATAGGCTTTTTAACTGATAGTATTTTATGGAACTGAGAAGAAATATTCTTTATGTAAAAAGCAGCTCAATTTAAAGATAAAGAGAGTAAGCCAAAGAAGTAAAATGCAAGTGTTAACAAAGATAAGCTGATTTTTTTTTTATTTCTACTGAAGAAATGCCTAAGATCTTCACAGGCATAAGGGCCGCACAGCATTAGATAACGGACAATGGACAAATTTCAAAAAAATTATTCTCACAGCAGATAAGAGAATTTAGTACGCAGAGAAAGTCTGCAGTAAGTGAATAAACAGATGAAGGGGCATAGTACATAAAGGTTAAAAAGGCAGCAGTGAAGACAGGTGCATTGAACACGGGCACAAATGTGAGGATTAAACTAAATAAAAGGATTGGGTTTATTAAAAGTTAATTTCTGCTACCTCCACAGGTGATTACATAGAAAATAATATTTGACTAATTAGTTAATATTTGTATAGTACTTTGAATATATAAAGTGATATATAAGTTAGTATCACTTTAATTAGACTGGAATTGAGACAGAATTATCAGTGCATTTATTAATATTTATTATGTTCGCTTTCAACAACAGCAACAAGCTTACATTTTAATTGTGTGCTTCGAAACATAAATGTAGAAGGCCCTGGGAAGTAGCTACAAAGTTTTCTTACCAAGATTCTACCAAAAAACCCATGCATATTAAAAACAAACACACTCTTGATTCAAATATGGGCAAGAGGGTCCTTGGGCCACAGTTTGTTGCTTTTTCTTTCTAAACAGATTCTCCTTATGATCAGGTCATTCGTTTTTATGACCTGAAGGCACATCACAGTTTTGCAAACCTCCTCCTAAGAGCTATTCCTCCAGTACCCAGCAGATAAACTATGAGCACACAGGACTTGATGCTCTCCAGCTGATGAACAACGCATGAACTAATCCCCTTTTACACAATCGCATCAGCTGCATTGAGGAGGATCAGAAATAGCGCTCTTCTTAGGGAAGGGCTGCCTCCCCTTGCTGAGGTTCTTCCCAGAACAGGAAGCCAAGCAGGGATTCCTTAAAAAGCATCACTCCAGTATCCCCTGCCAAGCTACTGATCGACACAGCCTCCACAGGGCAGGGGAAGAAGGCACCTTGTGTCAGTGCCACTCCTTCCCTTGCAGATTTCTGCCATGGAAATCTGCCAACACCAAAAGCAAATCCAAATTCCAGTGTTCCGTGCTTCCCCAAAAGCCATGTAGCCAACTGGGAACTATATCAAACCATACAGCAGAACCTGCAGGCTGCACGTTTCAGCTCTACCTGGACTCCTGTTTGGTTTCACTTGAAAAGCTGTCAGGGCAAAGCCATCAGTAGCGAGTGTAGCATCCAACGCCGTCTATTAATGAGTGTTCCCCCAGCTATGCTCAATACCTTCACAACTCACAAAGCAGCAGTAGCTCTTTACAAAGCAGAGTAACTACTGCACTATAATAATTAAAAGGAAATAAAACTGTACATCAAATTGAAAAGCAAAGAAATTTTTAAGAACATGAAACAAGTGCTTATTAATTTGGACAGCTTCTACCTGGCAGCATTTTGAGAGGAATTCTCGAAAGAAGAGGAAAAAAAATGAGGTGCAGAAAGAGTTATTCAAAGGTATTTTTCATTTGCCTCCATTAAATACTATATAACATGCCCTTATTTGAAAAACATCAATCAAATTTATAGATTCATGATAAATACAGTTGTAATTATAGCTGCCTGAAAATAATTCAGCTGTCACATTTACCCTGTCAAAGTAAATAACACTGTCATTTTAGTTGATGTGTGTGACTTGAGTAAACATTTGAATGCATGAATTCTGAAGTAAAATTTCTTCGCTTGAAACAATTGCTCAAATTAATTTTCCCTCCAACTCTTAATTTATTATGCTTATTTTCTTAGTAAGAATGACCTCTTTAACTTTTTAAGCAAAACATCTTGAAGTAGATTGTGGGTGCATAGATCGTTAATCATATAAAATGCACACTAAAACACGACCTGTTGACCGGAGGAAAAAGGTGGCATTTTTACTGCTCCATCTTTACAGTTGTAGAAGCTCGAAGTGCTTCAAACACTTTAAACTTATCCCTATACCACACAAGCACGGTAGGGAAATATTATCATTCTTGTTCCACAAATGAAGATCCAGGGCAAAAAAACATTTTTAACAATTAAGAAATGCATATCATTAACAACTACTAGACTCGTCTGGATGCGCTTACGCTGATCTCAGCGAGAAGGACAGAAAGAGAGATGCCAGGGGAGCTTTCTGAAGAGACACCTTGGTGGAACCAACCTCAGAATATCATAGAATCATAGGATGGCTTGGGTTGGAAGAGACCTTAAAGATCATCCAGTTCCAACCCCCCTGCGATGGGGCAGGGACACCTCCCGTTGGATCAGGCTGCTCGAAGCCTCATCCAACTTGTCCTCTAACACCTCCAGGGATGGGGCAGCCACGACTTCTCTGGATAACATGTTCCAGTACCTCACTACCCTCACGTGAAAGCATTTCTTCCTAGTTTCCATTCTATCTTTCTTCCTAATATCTATATATATTTTCCTAATATATATTGGCGGTACAAAAATTTCCTACTGTTGGCAACAGAAAACACAGTATTTCAGTTAGGTAATTTTTTACTGAACCTGCAAGGAAAGAAAATGTTACAACTAAAATGAGGGAAATTGAGTGACTGCTCACTTCTCCAAGATGTGGAAAATACTACTAAATCTTTAAAAGAAAAACATGCCAAAGGTAACAGGGAAATTCCCATTTTCAGGCTCACGTTCTGCTGATAATTCCACTTCTGACCCCTTCAGTCAACTTATCATTAGACTTACTACGCTGTCTTCTATTTGTTAGCAGTGCAACACTACTGAAAATGAACATTTCAGCTAAGTATTTTGAAAAGTTCTGTTCGATAGCAGCTAAAGGACAAGACTTCTCAGCACTGTACGCTGCATTAGTGATAAAAACCAAAATCCCACAGTACACCCTCAGCTTTGAGAATCAATCAATTATGTCTTCTGAGGACATGACAACACTGTTTACGTTCTGAGTCAACATTTTTTGCCTTCAACTCTTCACCTGTTAAATGGGTACAGTGTTCCTTACTATCTTTGCTAAGCTTTTGAGGCCTTACTTAAGAGGCAGGTGTTAGTACTTAAAAATCATCAGGTAAGACACGTTGCACTGATTTTATTCTTGGCACTTCTGAAAAGAACCAGTTTTTCTCCGAAATACATTCATTATAAACTACATCACTTTTCAGTACTGTAAACGAAAGATAAAAGCAATAAAACTGCACTAACCTTTTCCTTAATGTGGATTCACAAACCTTGACCACCCTGATGACCTCTTTAACAGTCCGTCGGAAATCATGCATTCTTGCTGCCACTAGCAGTGCTAGAGAACAAGCAGGGAAAGTCAATGTCAAAAAGAGGAAAATTTCCTGAAGAAAAGCAGAAAACAATCAGATAACTATACCATCTCTTTTTGCCTGCCTGCAGCTAAAGAGCTGTAAGTGCTTAGGCTCAGCTGTGTCCCTGAATACAGGTGATTGACTTGACTTCACAAGCTTTGCTTCCTACCAACCAAAATTAAGTTGATTACAAACTGCACCCTGAAAAAATACTATGCTTTAGCATTTGAGAAACTCTGGTCAGCTACTTAAATACAGCACGTGAACATCTCATTCTTCACATATTTTCAAATTTATAATTTTTTAGCAGATTTTACTAGTCCTGAACAAAGAAGATCTCCAGTTAACTCTTCTGGAAGCCAGAAGTGAAACAATGAATCCACTTAAGCTGTTATTTTCATTGCTGTCACCTCTATCACTGTCTTTGGGAGTCCAAGTGCCCCCTTGCAAGAGAGCACAAGCCAGATAATCAGTGCTGGCTGCATTAGTGTGTTGATTCAGAGCACTACTCATAGGATTATAAAGGTTGGAAAAGACCTCTAAGATCATCCAGTTCAACTGTCAGCCCACCACCACCATGCTTACTAAATCACATCCCAAAGTGCCACATCTACATGTTTTCTGAACACCTCCAGAGACAGCGACTCCACCACTTCCCAAGGCAGACTGTTCCAATGCTTGACCACTCTTTCAGTGAAGAAGTTTTTGCTAATATCCAATCTAAACCTCCCCTGGTGCAACCTGAGGCCATTTCCTCTTGTCCTATCATTTGTTTCTTGGGATAAGAACACTGGCTCCGTTTTGAAGCATCACACCCACTCATTGTGCAGTGGCACAGTGCACAGAACAGTTTTAAGAATGCAAAAGTGATTCATCTCAGGGGAAACTAAACCAGAGCTCCACTTCAGGTATGTGTTTAAAGTGCTCCAGTTCCAAATGGGAACATCCGGGGGCTGAACTAACAACTGATCCTTCAAAGTATAGCACAGTCATTTAAGCCAGGGAACCAAACTAAAGCCAGTGCGCAGGACATGACATGAACTGTATGTTGCATGGCTAGATGGATGGAGAGGTCTTAGCACCAACTGCTTCAATCTACTGGTCCATGTCTGTTTAATCAAATTACTTGCTTGTGTGGATATAGTCTATGTAGTGAAACAAAAACTAGGCTGGTCATCCATAGAGTCTATACCCTATTTTTTAACAACGCACGATAAGCAAGTGCAATCAATGAAAAGAAACTAGGCATTTCAAGAAGACTGTGTAGTCGTGGGTGCACTGTGGTTTGTGTGCTACTTCTTATTCCAGCATGCACATGGAAGATTTTGCAAATAAAATAAAGCATATATGTGAACTCTGTGACTATCTACAACCTTCGTTACTCTGACCTCACTGGCTAGTACTGACTACCTTTTAATCTAGCACTCCCGAACCTGTAGGTTTTTGTAAGTATTATGACAGGCATGGCACTTGGAAAAAAATAGAGAAGGAGAGGAAAATAATTCCACAATTATTTTGTGGAAAGGCACAAATCAAAGTGCTTGTGCTAATGGTGTTGCTTCCTCTGACAAAAAAAACCCAACCCTTTCAGCAGCTAGAGCTTGCAGATACTGGGGGCGAAAGAAGCACCAGAAAGGTGGTTAAAAATCCAAAACGTAAGATACAAGGGATCTGAGCCAGCAATACAGAAGCAACAGCAGAAATTAAGTTTGAATTTCAGAAACTATTTTGATGGAGACCTGCATAGTTTGTAGGTGCCTAGCAGCACAAAGCCCAGAAAATATGGCATGTCCAAGAAAATGAGAAAGTCCTCATCTATTTCCAGCTCCCAGGCTCTCCCTTCCAACCTGCTGCAGGGAAGCAATACACCCAGTGTCTGACATACCTGCCCCGCAGAGCCCAGAGGGCCGGCGGCCAGTGTGCATCCAGTCCCGCTTCATTCTTTGCAACAGCCGGAGAGCCGTCATGGACACCTCGTGGTTCTTATCCCCAAACTCAAGCATGTGTGCAAAACGAGGAATATATAAACACGGATCTGCAACAGAAAATAATATAATTATTCCTAATCCTAACCTTTGATTTAGGAAATGCAGTACTTGAGCAGCAGTGGTTGACTTGCTCCACATCTTGCTCCACATCTGAGCAAACAACACAGACTGTGCTGCTGGGCCATCTCCTCTGATTACTAAGGTTCAGAAGCACCTTTTTAGTTAAACTAAACTAAAATCCTTTCTTGTTTTATAGGCAAGAGACCTTTAAAGCGCTGCATAAAAGCTTTTTTTACAGGCTTTTCAGGGTCCAAGGCTGCCCATGCTGGCTCTGACATGTTAGCATCATTACTGGTACCAGTGAAATTATGCACAAAGCTAAGCATTTGCAGAAGAGTTTGCAGAATGCAGTCATAATTTAGGCCCAAAACTTCTAACATCATCTGTAAAGTAACAAATGAGGCAACTTGCACATCTCAATACAAAAATTCATTTGCTCAAAATCCCAAGTCTGTAATAAAAGTCTCCTTATACCTTCAATGTTAATTCCAGCTCCTTCTTGGACTCATGTTCCACCAACACAAAACATTGTTTATTACAGATACTGAGGCTTACTCTCCACCAGCATAAATTGCAGGGACCCAATTAATGTCGACAGCGCTATGACCATTTACCTTGGCTACAGATCTGCCTCCAGATGTACTATATAAACTTAATTCAAATGTTGGTGCTATCAGCTTCCGACTAACCAAAATATGTCAGTATGGATTGTGCTTTGCCTAAACCAATTTATAATTTATCAAACAATCTTGTAAACGCCACACTTAACACATGTTTACTCTTATTTGAGGTATCAGTTTCTCATTTCCTGCCAGCCTTTTATCACTTGACCGAAAATCTATGATGTTCGGTAAATTGTTAACTCTTAGTCTCAACTCAATTTCCTTAGCTGATCCCCTATGTGGGCACTTACACTGATAAAGATGAACATTCTGCTCGAAACACTGGAACAATCTTACAGATTTACAATTAATCAAAGCAGTTTCATTTATCACCAAGTTCTAACAATGATGCCCTGTTGCTATCCATAATTACCAAGATCACACCCCAGGTGATTATGCCTGTCAGCCCTGCTGAAGTATTTCAATGAAAGCATTTATCAAGCAAAAACATCCAAACACAACTCCCTCAAAACTGACAAAATCCCAGAATGCAATCACCTCCTAAGCACGGTCCTAAAAATCAAAGGTTTAGGAAAGATTAACTGATTCCAATGACTGTTAAGGATAGCTGTTATGTATTTGCAATTAGCTATGTCATACATTAGCAAATACACTCCTGACAGACACATATTAAGGTATCTGCGACTAATGAATTGCCTTATCTACAGCAGCATTAGGAAAACCCACCTTCAGACAATTTAATGCAAAACCACATATTAATACACTGCAGTTTTGGGGAAAGTATCACTTTATAAAACTGTACTTGACAAAAATTTCCAAAATACAACAAAACACTCCTTTCAAAAGTAATACCCTGGATAAATAGACATTTAAACTTCCCTCTTCGTGCTACAGAAATCTATCTGTTGTTGCAAAGCAGTGTCCAGTTTGGCTCCCCATCTCTTCTTATTCTGGCAGGGCCCAATTTCAGGAAGCAGAGGAGAACAAGGCAATTCACAGCTTTCTCTTCCCCGATGAGTCTCAGGAGCATTTACACATTTGCATGGTAGCTATTCAGATGCTGCTGCTGGCATCCATGCCCACAGGTCATTTGACAACACACTGCACATCATTAATTTAAATTCTGAAGCTACCTGACCAGTCAGAAAAGAAACACACAGATCACTTTGAAGTGAAAAGCCTTAATGGGGCCATAAAAGGCTAGAAAGTAAAACTACTGATACATAATGAAAATGCAGAGCCAATGTTAACATAAATACATCCTAGGTGGATGCAAATGTTTTTTTTTTAAAAAAAAACAAATATATTTTTAAAAATTGCAAAACCCAAACAGTGCAATTCCTGCAGAGAATCACAGAACAGTTTGGTTTGGGAAGGACTACAAAGGTCAGCCCTACTCTCACACAAGGAGGATATGGAACTGTTGGAATGAGTTCAGAACAGGGCTACAAAGATGATCCGAGGGCTGGAGCCCCTCCCATACGAGGACAGCCTGAGAGTTGGGGCTGTTCTGCCTATAGAAGGCTCCAAGGAGACCTTATAGGGACCTTCCAGTACCTGAAGGGGCTACAAGAAAGCTGAAGGACTTTTTACAAGGTTGTGGACTGATAGGATGTTGAGGAATGGCTTTAAATTGAGGGAGCAAAGACTTAGACTACATATTAGGAAGAAATTCTTCACCGTGAGTGTTGTGAGACATTGGCATTGGTTGCCCAGGGAAGTTGTGGCTGTCCCATCCCTGGGGGTGTTCAATGACAGGCTGAATAGGGCTATGAGCAACCTGGTCTCGTGGGAGGTGTCCCTCCCCATCACAGGGAGAGGTGGATTTAGATGATATTTAAGGCCCCTTCCAACTGAAACCATTCCATGATTCCTTCAGCTATGTTAATGTTAATCTTGATCATCTTCTAATAATCACTGGGGCCTCCTCTGGACCCATCTGAACAGTTCCATATCCTTTTTATGTTGGGGGTTCCAGAACTGGACACAATGCCCCAGACTCAGAGAGAGTGGAGCAGAGGGGTCAGTATACATCCCATGGGCACGGGTACCTGGGGTGGCAGGAGGGGAGCTGGACTGGGACTCATGCCCCATTGACAGCACAGCTCATGGGAAGGTGAGCTGCTACCCAGGGCCAGGAGTCGCCACCACACACACCAGGCACGACTGGGGGGGCTGTCAAAAAAAAGGGCACGAAAAAAATCCCTGCAACTTTCCTTGGCTTGAATCATAGAATACCTTGGATTGGAAGAGACCTTAAAGATCATTCAGTTCCAACCCACCCCCCCCACCCCCCGCCATGGGCAGGGACCTCCCACTGGACCAGGCTGCTCAAGGCTCTATCCATCCTGGCCTTGAACACCTCCAGGGATGGGGCAGCCACAGCTCCCCTGGGCAGCCTGTGCCAGCGCCTCACCCCTCTCATAGGGAAGAAATTCTGGCTTATATCTAGTCTAAATCTGCCCGTCTCCAGTTTATACCCATTATCCCATGTCCTGTCACTACAAGCCTTTGTAAACAGTCCCTCCCCAGCTTTCCTGTTGTCCCTTTCAGGTACTGGAAAGTTGCTATAAGATCTCCTCAGAGCCTTCTCTTCTCCAGGCTGAACAACCCCAACTCTCAGCCTGTCCTCGTACGGAAGATGCTCCAGCCCTCGGATCATCCTTGTAGCCTCCTCTGGACCTGTTCCAACAGCTCCATCTCCTTCTTACGCTGAGGATGCCAGAACTGGGCAGAGGGCTCCAGCTGAGATCTCCTACGAGAGAAACAGAGGGGCAGAATCCCCTCCCTCGCCCTGCTGGCCGCTCTCCTCTTGATGCGGCCCAGGACACGGTTGCCCTCCTAGGCTGTGAGCTCACATTGCCGGCTCCTGTCGAGCTTCTCACCCACCAGCCCCCCGAGCCCTTCCCCGCAGGGCCGCTCCGCCCCTTCACCCCCATCCTGCACTGACAGCGCTCGGGCTCGGGGCGCCCCCGCCCGGGCCGCCGGGGCAGGGCGGCGCTGGGCAGCCGGGGGCTGGCGGCGGACGCGGATCTCGGCGCGGGGCGCGCTCCCTGCGGGGCTCGGGGCCGAGGGCGGGACGCGGAGCTCCCTCGAGCCGCCCGCCCCGTGGGAGCCTCGGGGGGCGCCCTCCCTGCGCATCTCAGAGCTGACTTGGTCGCGGGGGAAGGGGGTTGTTGCCTGTACGCGGAGCTCCGTCGCAGCGCCCCCAGGCGGCCGCGGGAGGCAGCGCCGGGGGCGGCTCTCCGCGCCTCGCCCCGCCGCTCCCCATTGGCGCGGGCGGCGGTGACGCGCGGCGCGGCCGCTGCCTCTTAGGGCGGGAGGCGGAGGCTGCGCCCGGCAGAGCCGCATCCCGCGCCGCCGCCCGCCCGCCGCGGAGCAGCCGGGGCGCCCAGCGACGCCCCCGACGCGGGCGGGAGGAGCCGCGGCGGCGGGGTCGGCAGCGAAGTCGGCGCGGGCCGCCGGGACCCCGCGCTCGGATGCGCGCCGGGGGACGGAGGGAGCGGGCGGCTGCTTCACCACCCTCGCCGGATTTGTGGATTGACTCCTGACCCGCCGCCTCGCCTGGATTCGGGGGCGCTTCTCGTTGGATTTTGGCTTTTTGGCGTTGCTGTTTTTTTTTTTTTTCCGTTCGTTTGTTTTTTTTCCTTTCTCCTCGGGAGCTCGGCGGGGGCCGGGACCGCGGCGCAGGTGAGCGCCGGCCCCGCATCGTCTTCCGAGCGTGCGAAGCCTCCGGAGCGTGCGACGCGCCGCCCATGCCGCTGCCCCATGGGTGCCTCAGTGCCAGGATCATGAAGTGTTTGACTTTCTTTCTTCTGCTTCCAGAGACCTTAAAGAAGTCCAAAAAGACCTCGAGGCCAAGCGGCAAGGCGCCGGGATGCTCTGAGACGGCGCCCCCGTCCCTTCGCAAGAAGATGGCTGCAGAACTTTACCCCGCCGGCACCGACACCGCCAACCTCGCCCACAGCAACAACACCGCCAACAGCAAGAAGAACGCCCTGCAGCTCCAGCACAGCGCCCAGCCGCCCCCGCCGCCCCAGCTCCACAACATCAACAACAACAACTTGGAGAGCTCCAACTGGCAGTCCTTCCACCCGACGCTGCGGGAGAGGTAAGGGCTGGGGCCGCCGGGCGGCGCGGGGCCGGGGCGGCGCGGCCCGGGCTGACGGCGCCTCTCCCGCTCCCGCTTGCAGGAACGCGCTCATGTTCAATAACGAGCTCATGGCCGACGTCCACTTCGTCGTGGGCCCGCCGGGGGCGTCCAAGAAAGTTCCTGCCCATAAGGTTTGTGACGGGGAATCTCTTCCTTTTTAATACCTTTTCGGTACCTGCTCCCCCTCGCCTGACGGATCGGGCTCCGTTTTTTTTCTCATTACGGCTTTCGGCTAATCCCAGGAGCGATTTCTCTGAGTCGGGCTCCCTCCTCCGCCCTGGCTTTTTAACTTTTCCCCCTCATCGAAAGCTCCGAGGCTGAGGCTTTTCTCTCCCTCTGTTTTCCAGTATGTTTTGGCCGTGGGTAGCTCCGTCTTCTACGCGATGTTTTACGGCGATCTCGCCGAGGTCAAATCCGAAATCCATATACCAGATGTGGAACCTGCAGCCTTTCTAATCCTATTAAAGTAAGTGGCCGCTGCGAGTCCACTAATTACGTGGACGGAATCGAAGTGGCTTATCAAATATACATCTCCTAATTGGCACGGTGCAGGAGGCACTTACTCCTGTTTACTTAAAGAGCTGACAGACACTGCGGGTCAGATTCGCTGCCAGCAGAGATGACCGCAGATCGATCTTTCATGGTTTGTTTTTTTTTTTTTTTTCCCCAACTAAGAAACTGTGTTTGTTTCCCCCCCCATCCAGATACATGTACAGCGATGAAATAGACCTGGAAGCCGACACGGTTCTGGCTACGCTCTACGCTGCCAAGAAGTACATCGTGCCGGCTCTAGCGAAGGCTTGCGTCAATTTTTTGGAGACCAGTTTAGAGGCGAAGAACGCGTGTGTCCTGCTGTCTCAGAGCAGGCTCTTCGAGGAGCCCGAGCTGACGCAGCGCTGCTGGGAGGTGATTGATGCTCAAGCAGAGATGGCACTCAAGTCAGAGGGCTTCTGCGAGATCGATCAGCAGACTCTAGAGATCATTGTGACCCGGGAGGCGCTCAACACCAAGGAAGTGGTAGTTTTTGAGGCTGTTCTCAACTGGGCAGAGGCTGAATGCAAAAGGCAAGGGCTGCCGGTTACGCCCCGCAACAAGAGGAGCGTCTTAGGGAAAGCTCTGTACTTGGTGCGGATCCCGACCATGACTTTGGAAGAGTTTGCCAATGGAGCTGCCCAGTCTGACATCCTCACCCTCGAGGAGACTCACAACATATTCCTCTGGTACACGGCTGCCAATAAACCCAAACTAGAGTTTCCGCTGACAAAAAGAAAAGGACTCGTCCCTCAGCGATGCCACCGGTTTCAGTCATCGGCGTATCGCAGCAATCAGTGGAGGTACCGAGGGCGGTGTGACAGTATTCAGTTTGCCGTAGACAAACGGATATTTATAGCAGGACTGGGATTGTACGGGTCGAGCTGCGGCAAAGCTGAATACAGCGTCAAAATCGAACTGAAACGCTTAGGTGTTGTCCTTGCTCAAAATCTGACAAAGTTTACCTCTGACGGCTCCAGTAACACTTTCTCTGTGTGGTTCGAGCACCCCGTGCAGGTTGAGCAAGACACGTTTTACAATGTAAGTGCTATCCTCGACGGTAACGAACTCAGTTACTTTGGGCAAGAGGGAATGACTGAAGTGCAGTGCGGGAAAGTGACGTTCCAGTTCCAGTGCTCCTCGGACAGTACTAATGGAACTGGAGTACAAGGAGGACAAATACCTGAGCTCATTTTCTATGCATGATGCATTTCACCTTGATTGTATTCCAGTACTGCAATGATGCGCACTAAGGGATTTTCCATTTTACTATGAACTCTGCAGCAGTATGGAATGTTACGCTACTTACCTATCTGCTACATCAGGCTATACAAATAAGTGAAGGAATGCTCTTGAATTTAATCTTATTTTATTTATTCATAAGCTATTTGACTTAATAATTAAGACTGCAACAAGCAGAAAAATGTTAAATTTCGCACGTACTGTGCATTTATTTTGTATATAGATAACTAACTTGCAGATTGCAGCTGACATAAGCAGAATGTTCTAAACTAGAGCAGTTTACAGATCTGTGAAATATAAAACCTTTTTATTTGCCCTAAATCCTGTGTACTTGATCCTTGCTGATCTTACGGCTTGTGTCTGTTAATTCATCTACAGTGCAGCTAATGGAGGTGACAGTACTGTCATCTGTCCACTGTCTGCATCTACACAGGGCATTAGCTATCACCGCAAATGTGAAGGTTTCCTTGCCTGGTAACTAAGACTATCGAGCAGCCGCCTTTATTTTTCCTTCACGGAAAAGGGGGCTGACATATGGAACTGCAGTGGTTTTTTTCTGTGTTGCACAGGCTGAAGATGGACAAACCCTGAGCATGATCAAAACTGTCATGTGGTTATATTTGAAAACTTTTAATGCCTGTTCACACACATTGTCTGCAGTAACCAGTAAACGGCACCCCTGGCACTTGTACCTGTAAAAATGCAGCCCCCGTGAAGGGCCAGAGTCAAGACATACAGGCTTAACGCAGGGACAGGCTTCATCACAGATTGAGCCCAGAGCTGTAATACTGGCAGCCACTATCTAAATCTACATCCCATCTTACATTTAGGAGCGGATGTTAGAAGAGTACTTGCACTATTGGTCTTGTGTAGTTCACTCAAAATTAGTAACACAAACCACCTTAAACAAAAGTTGCTGGATCTTCCCCCTCCCTCGAGTCTTTCTACAGACCTAAAGCCCCTTGTGTCCACAAGCAGCAGTCATTTTATACCTAGTATCATTAACTTTTCTCAGAGAGATGGAAATTGGTGTTTCTTGAGTCTGACAATCATTATGGATAAGCCAGTTAGAAATATTTACTGTTCTTTGTAAATCTCTTGTCTCAATAATGACTTTGAAAAGACTACTCAAACAGCAGTCTCAACCAGTAGGTTTTTTCCATGTGTAACAAGTACCTTTACATTTAACTTCAGGGGTTATTTTCACCTTGAAATTAAGCTACAATACAGATTCTTCCTGTTGTCTTTTAAGAAAAAAGTAGTGAAAAGAAAGAAGGCAGCTGAATTACTGGAAACTAGAACTTTTTACCAGGCATCAGGCTATGCTAACAAGGCCAGCTCACCACACTGGCTGACCGCTGCGTGCTGCCACATACTATCTGGATGCTCTTACGACAATGCTCTATATAGGAACTGCTGGTTCTTTTGCTGCAAAGGCAGTGAGTTATGTACCCAGCTAAGTACACCTGAAGGGGTGTGCATGTGTGGTGGTCTCGAACACAAAGGCGTCTGATTCATTGGGTACAAATTAAGGATAGTGGGAGCGAGAGTGGGTAAAAGTTAAAGGAAGAAAATTCCTGCATAGAGGTGGGCAATGGTCATGCAACCTCTCTATAAATGCACTCTTTTAAACTGGAACTGGCACAAACTCCCTTGGCTTAAAAGCTACAAAGCCTAGACAGCAGCTTTTTTTACCTTTTTAGCTCACCCTCCTCTCACTGTGTTACGATTTCATCGATGACTTACTAATTAAAAAGCTAATTAGTGTGCTAGGAAAAAGTTGCTCCTCATTTTCCATCAAGCCACTTGTATTTCAGGCGCTGAACAGCTCAGCTACAGGTGATGGGCAGACAGTAAATTTGGCAAATGCTTATCGAGTGTTGCATCTCTGTGGAACTGAAGTGTGGCAGGTCTGTGCAAGCTTGTGGACGCACACAAATTAGTTACACATCAGCATGAACTGTTCTCAGAAAAAGCAACAAAATTACCTCTAAAAGAAAACAGCATCAAGCCCTCAAGAACAAAAGGAGAACAGGCTGTCAGGGTCAGCACTGCTCTTCAGCCTGGACTGATTCCAGCTTCATTTTAAAGTTACTGCTTTTGTATTTAGCACACAATATACATCTGTATACACACACAAACATAAAATGCAGAAAATACACCAAAACACTCAAAAAGTCAACTCATAAAATAAAATACCTATGGCTGGAGCATTTATGCAGAGTTCTCTGGCCAACAGAAGGAAAGTTTTTCCCAGTACATAGACATTCACCTATTAAAAGACAAAAAACATTAGTTAAATCTTAAACCACAAATGTTTTTAATAGAACATTTATATGGAGAGGGAAAGAAAACCCAACTTTTGAAAGCTTAAACAACCTGCTTTTAAAAAATCAATTGAAGCAATAGAAGCATTATTCATAGATGTGAAATAATACTTAGTGCTTGTCAAAAGCTGCACAAATTAGCGTTGCAAATCAAAGTGTAAATTGATATTGAAAAAAAAGGTGTTCCTCATACCCTTCACTGGGCTCAGTGTTACTCCATAGTACTTGGACAACTTTTCAGTTGCCACCAAACATCTTAATGCTTTCAGTAGACTTTAATATAATATCAGTATATATGAACTGTCATTTATCTTGTAACATAACAAAACCTAAGCAAATGCTCACAGGTTAGTACAAATTTCAGCTCTGCATGATCATGTGAAGTGGGATAATTAAGTATTGCACAAGCATACACCAAACTTTTCCACCGAAGCAAGGAGTGGTGCTACACACCCCAAGGGTTATTTGTAATTTCTTATTGCTTGGACATTGCCTCACATCACCCCACTTTAAAAAAAAAGATAAACCAATTCAGAAAAAAAAAACTAAATCACACCAAACTGCTAAGGAGCCTGGGACAGAGCCCTGCTCCCCTCCTCTCCTTCACTGAGGCACTCAGGCAGATAGAACCTGAGGGGAGGAGCTACTCTTCATACTCTGATTTGCAATTTACAGCACAGGCAACTACATTTGTATTTTAAAAGTCTGAGGAAGTTCTCTCTCACTATCTTAAGATGTGTTTTTGTGGTCAGCAAGAAAGGCAGGATATACTTCAGTTCCTGATTAGCTCCAAACATTCCCACGAAGCTCCATGAACACCTTGCTACCCCAAGGCATATATAAAGGTCAAAGTCAGTAGAAAAAAACTCCATCCTCCTACACCAAACAAACAAACAAAAGAAATATATAAGGACAGTATGTACTCTATTGCTTTTATGTAAGAGCACAGCCTCTTTCTTTCCCCTAATAGGATACCAAAGGTGTTTATCAAGCAGTCAATTACAGAACTGAGTTGTTGATTATGATACAAACCTATGGGAATAAAGCCCCCTATTTCTAAGTATGTTCTCATTCAGTTTCACTTCTGTGAGATTTATACCAACATTAGATTAAAAGCAAGCTTTCCTCCCAGATGCTTTTAGGAAGCTAGCAAAAATAAATAAATGTATTTTTTTACAAATAAATGCTGACACATTTTCACCTGGCCTGGCACTTTGATTCTTTTTGGTATGTGAAAATGTTCTTAAAACGATTTTTGTTTTCAAATTATAAAAAAATAGAAAATGAGAACTTCAAAGAAATCCTCAGAATGATTATGTATCTTGAAAGTGACTGCCCAATCAAGTGTACGTGACGGTAATTCATTCCATATTTAGTGGAAAGTCTTATATTTTCCATGCTTTTGGACTGGCATAGAAGATATAAAAGTATGGTCTTAAATTTTACTGTTCTTTCTTTCCTTAATACCAGACGACACAGAAATGCTATTCTTTGGGAAGGGAGCAAATAAAATATACCCTCTGCAAAAGCAGTATATTGCTTAGTAAATAAGTCATGGAATTTTATACGAAAAATAAGCACCTACTGAATCTGGCAATTCATACAGGAGTTTGAGAGCATGTGACTTTCCATGAGCCACAGAGACAGAACAGACGTTACTACAGCAAAATATCTGCAGTGTTTCAGTTGGCTGTAGATGCTCTACATTCACTGCAAGTTTGGAATGGCTTTCTTTGACCTTTTGTCTAAGAAATATTAACATAAAGAGTGGGGGTTTGGCTGTAGTTTCAGCCTTCTAAGTTGGCTGACCAAGTTACTATAAATCTCAAACCTCATCACTTAGATCTTGTTATGCAAGGATGATTTCACTGCACAAATCGATAAAGTTACTTCAATGGAGCCAAGTACATATGATGTTTCCATCAGAAGCTTCACAAACTCATCTAGTTCTTTCATTTTAGTCTAGAAAAAAAAAAAACAAACCTCAAATTCAGACAAGTATTTCTCCTTCTGGCTTTTTTTGTCATGACATCTAAATACTTGAAGCATGTCCCCATCAAACCACGTCATTCTCCAAGAAACTCCTCCCAAGCAAACTTTCCATAAATGCAAACATCAAAGAACAATTAAATATGAAGAGGCATAAAGAAGGCAGCTTTTTTTTTTTTCTTTTTTTAGAGACATTCAAAGTGGGTGTTGAGTTAAATCTAAAGCAAAGGCAACTGCACAACAAAACTACTTGATGACTGTTTTTCATCTTCCTGTCCTTGCCCTAACTAAAAGTCTCTGGATCCATAGTCTGTTTGAGAAATAACATAGTTAAATCTAACCTGCTTTTCCACTTCACCCCCATCACCAGTGTTTTATGACCAACTTCAAGGTGTAGGCAGTGCATTTACACAAAATAGTAAGTTCAAATGGTACATCAGGGAATTCCTTTCTTTTGATCACAAGTGCATTTCTTTGCAGTCTCTGGTTACTACCAACTCAGAAAGAAAGGATAATAGATAGTGGATTGCATGCTCTATATTATTTTCCTCATGAGGCTCACACATTCTGAATGCCAGGGTAAAGTCACAAAAGGAATCAGGAATATTTAATTGATTCCAGTGTTCCTGGCAAATCAGTAGGAAAAAGAGACTTCAGGCCCTCTCACACAATATGCTTCTTCATCTTTAAAAGTTACCAGATATTCACAGGTTCTGGGGCGTTTCTCATAATGGGAAATCAAAGATGGCATAAAGCTCACCCAGTACTCTGAAGTGGCATTGTACTGCTGAAACATGAGATTGAAGAACTTCTGGTTTTAGTGGAAGAAGGCCCTTTCACTAGGATTTTATTCCACTGTCAGTAACTCAACTATTACCTACGCACGCGCACAGATTCTGCGACAGATGAGATATCCTGGATATATAATAGGCCTAGATATATAAAGTCTTTCTTTACTCTCATCATTTGTATGTTTTTTTCACTCCATTAAGCTTAGAAAATTAGAAGAATTAATTTAAAGGCCGACTTTAATTTCTAGTTCGTTCTTCATTAAGAGCTTCATATAAAAATTCAAATACTTCAATCCATCAAAAGCTTAATGCTCCAAATTTAGAACCATATGACATTTACATTCATAAAACCTAATTTTATATGAGTCCTTAGAATGGCGAATAAATAAAAATGCCCTTTTAAAAAGATGTCTCCCGCTCAGACTTGAATTGGTGCAGCTTTAAAGCTTACCACATCAACTTCGGCCACTTCTTCCCTTTTTTAACTTAAAAAATCATGCCGAAAACCAGTATGTCCCCAAACTCTCCCCAATCAAAACTGCAGTGTAACAATTGTTTTATAGACTTCCATAAGACTTGTGCTCTCTCTTTGGGTATTTTGATCAGATAATAACATTTCCTAAACGTGATGCAATCACTAGGTTTGAATGTCAATGCCTAGTACAGAAAGTAGTGTTAAGCTCTGTCAGAGGGGATATTTTAAAATAACTTCATTCCCAGATAGCTCTTATTGTATTATTTTTCATTCAGTTCACATTTAACAGCATACACTTGCGAACACACAGACCTACCACCAAGTTGTTTTTTTTAAAAGAAACTAGATTCTTCAGCAGAAAGACATCTTTCAGACAAGAAGTAGGTGCTCACCAGAGGGAAAAAAATCCAAACAAAAACCACCAGTGTTTTTACCCCCAACTTTTTACAGGAGAACTTAAGTCTGTAAGATGATGTCCTTTTCCAACAGATAATTTCTGCTTCCGTTACAGAAGACTTTAGATCAGTTATAACAGGCATTTGGAGAAGGAATGGCTTTCAATTATTCAGTTACATCTTTATAGAAAGATCCTTCTAGTTATATTCTCTGCCTTCCATGGTACCTTTTGGAAAGACAGTCTTTTCATTTCACATCTGTCAGTCATCAGATGCCAATTTCAAAAGGACACTTCCATCGGGACTCTAAGCCTTTCATAATTTCCTCTGGCTTCCACATCATGCCCAATATGTTCACAAACACAAATACACTTCTTTATAAAGAATAACAAATACTTACTTTCCAGTAACACAGGAATTTGGCCATTCATTAGTCTAACACCTTCCAGAATGTTAAACTCTCTTTGAACAACAGGGAATCCCCCATTCACACAGTTACCAGGGTCACTTTACCATCCGGACAGTAGCAATCAATAAAGCTGCAACCATGGTCAAGCAAAACCTTCCATTCAGCAAGTTCCATAATTTCATAAATCAATACCCTTTCACTACAAGCAATCTTGAAAAAGGCTTTCCAAGACCGTGGTGTGGCATTCTGGAAAAATATTACAAATGGTGACAGTGGTTAAGGTCTTCTGTCTTTTAGAAAGACAAAGACTGGGCAGTTGGAACGCGATGAGAATTCACACTGTGAAACATCCATGGCTGCTTGCCTAAATAATTAAGCAAGCATGAAAAGCAAATGAGTTTTTAAAGAGAGTGTCTGTTGCTGGGGAAAGAGGCACCTGTGGTTCTTTGATTCATTATTAACATTTCTAGTATAGTAATGCCTGAAGGTCCCAACCAGGTTGTTTAAATTAACTCAATCAACATAGCAATTTGCATAGGGGCAATAAAGGCAAATGCAGTCAACATGTTAATAACTTTAAATGAACAGAGAGTATTAAAAACTGAAGCAAATAAGTGTAGTCTTTAAAAATTAATAGATTTTACACTTTCCCAAACAATAAACTGAAACATCTTATTTTTTGGATCCATGTTGCAACAAGAACATCACTTTTAACCTCAAAAGGCAATACACAAAACTACAAACGCGTACCAAACTCAGCTTGTCAGACTGCAGTTCAAAAAGAGACACAAATTAAAACAAAGCAGCTTCCTCTCATGCTATGCTGGAATGTACTGCCTTCAGTCTGGGGACTCCGAAGGGTGAGTCTGCTTTTGCTGATCACATATGTAGTAGTTCCTCCAACACCACAGCAGTAAAATAAACCATTATAAACCTATGCAAGAAAGTCTAAGACCAATAAATCTATACAAGAAAGTCTAAGAGTAATTAGTGACAAGCATGGAGGAATAGGGGAGGCCAATACTGTCTTTCGAAAACGCAAATAAAAATGTGCATACCAAAATAACTCGTAATAAAAATCTTTCTGGATAAGAAAGCACTGTCACTTGACTAGACAAACTGAAGAGGAGAGGGATGAGGGTTGTCTTTTGAAGTCAAGACAGACCGAAGGAGGACTAGGCTCCTAGCACGTAACTATCAAGTACTAGTCACTGATTTTAACCTCTGGTGCACCCTCCTCCCTTATCTAGAAGTGCAGTATAGTTCAGGTTGGAATGGAGCTCAGCAGGTCTCCAAGCCAACCTCCTGCTCAAAGCTGGGTCAGCTACGAGAACAGGTCAGGTTGCTCAGGATCCCGAAAATCATGATGGCCAGAGATTTCAAAGCTGCTCTGAGTAACTTGTTCCAATGCTTGGCTGCCCTCACAGTGAAAAATCTTTTGTTGATATCTCGTCAAAACTTATTTTAATTAATTATGACGACCTCCTGTCTGGAGGTTCTCCTTCTCCTGGCTCTAACATCTTTTCGGGAAACACTGGCCTTATTTAACAGCAGGACACATACATCACAAGGCACGCTAAAAATTATGTTCTACTAGGCTGAAATTGGAGATCAAAGCACTGCCAACACCTCTTCCCAAACTCTTTATGACCATATTGCAAAGACTATGGTGCTGGAGATAACAAGAGGCTAAAAAAGAAACTGCCATCTCCCAAGATGAGAAAGGCAGCCTTTCACCACACTGAAACCAAAACTTCAGCCAAACACTTCTCTGGGTGCAAGGAATGAGGCACTCTGAAACAGATGAGCAAACCTAAACTGCTCAAAAGTTGTGCCAAGGCTAGACATGCTTCGTAACTCTCCTAAACAAGCAAGGCCTGTCACTTAGATTGGACTAACAAAAAAGCAAGCAAAAGGCCTGATTACAGACCTCCCTAAAGACTATATTTGCAAGTAAAATGGAGTATCTGAAGATATAAGCAAGTACTTTCCCTGTCAGAGACTGATGACTGATCATCACTCCAAATCAATCAACATGCAGCATGACTGCTCTGCACAAGGAAGGCGCCTGATTTGAAGCGCTGGTCTGGACATTTTCAGCACATTTCAGATAACACTTTAAAGTCTAAATGTAGCAGAGGCATACTGAATCTGACAACAATTTCAACAGGAGGTTTCTAAGACATAGGATGTATTTTACCTGAAGATCAAATGGGAGAAAAAATAGCAAAGAAGTTGGCCTTTCCAATAAAAAGATTTTTTTTTTTTTAAAAAGGAACGTTGTGATTTTTTTCAAGATGACAGCAATTTTGAAGCTCAAAGAATTATTATGAAATGTAGCAGTTCTCTAGTGGAACAAGACAAACTCCCACATCTCAGTCATCAGCATCAGAAGTGATATGACTTCTTAAACATATACTGCCATTAACAGTCAAAATTAGCCCCATCGATTGCTAAGTTTTAGCAGCATAATACTATGCTAAAAGCATATTACACTAGAGGGGACAGTTTTGAAATATTTTTTAACGGGGAAAGGGGGAACCAAATCCCAAAGCAATCAATAAAGACAAGAAGAGAGGTGGTACAAGAGGTACAGACCAGAGTCTAAGAGGCCACACTTAAGATTTCCTCTCACCATATTTTTTCTTTTAAAAGCAAAACTAAATAAGAGAGAAAGAACAGAAACATGGCAAGTCATGAAACAAACAATGAGTTGCAGGTAACAGAGTAAATTATCTTCATATGATTCTGAGTTTTTGTTATCCAGCTTTCATACGTTGTGAGCCACAGAGGATGTGAGCTTTCCCAACACTTGTCAGGCACTGGCTGAAGGTCACAGATGTGGAGGGTGCCATAAGTGGGTTGGAAAATAGCACAGCAAATATTGTCTCCAGCTGCAAGATGGTAAAAGGAAGCATGGATGGCCTTTTCAACAGGTTTTCATTTATCCTTTTTGCTGGCAGCTGGAGTTACAAGGCTTATCTTTTTGTTTGCTTTTGGATGAAGCAACACACAAAAGGTTATTATGCTTTTCTTTTCTCCTGAAATACACTAAAAGCTATTTCAAGGTGTTCCGTAGTTCACCCAGTAGCCTCTATGAAGACACTCCATACGGATGTTTTATTTGATGACTTCAGCAAGAGAGCTGAATCAAGTAGAAAATTCTGAAGAATCATCTCAAAGTTCACTATTCGCATCTAAACAAGAGTAGGTGAAGATCAGCAGCAACTCATTTCAAATGCGATTTTTTTTCTGTGTTATAAAATTGACATCTTTCTCATTTTGTCAGCATTTCTCATTTTCGACCAGCGTTATATATTTTGTACAGATAACACCACTGCTGCTACTATTACTACCACCAACCTTCTATGCCTTTAATAACACTAGCAGCCCAACTTCAGGAGGGGAAAGCTGTCCTTGAAAGAACATGGCACTTGAAGGTAATAGAACATTCTAATAAACTAATTGCTTTTCTTTTTTTTTAGGCACATGATTTGTGAGCAAAGACTGATCTAAAGCTGAATGTACTGAAGTTTTCTGCCTGGGCCATAAATATTTTGCCACCATCCTGAAAAGCTCACTTGTACATTCTTAAGCAGGAATTTCTGGCTAGCTGCAGTTAACAATAACTTATAAGATTCCTCTTTGCTAAGATTCACCTTAAAGAAGTTATAAAGTAGAGCAAGTCAGAAGTCTTCATACAGTTAAATATGTTAATACAGATCACGACACTGACATTTTGCATTTTTCCTCTTTCCGGGGTTGATTATTTCCCTGCTACTGATCTATTTCTGGCTCTTCCCACCTCTTCAGTTCTCCCTCTTTGCCTTTTTGGTCTTTATATGCCCCATCTTGACACCTTTGCTGGCTAGAACGTACAGATGGGAAAAGAAAAACGATTCAGTCTTCCTTGTCTGTTCCCACTGACAATACATCTTTTTTTCTTTTGAAGTTACAATACCTCCTCTTCTTCACATCCAGTAACTATTCTTCACATTACTGTGATCGTTCTATTTCACAGCAATCACCATGAAAAATCACCTGTGCTTATAAGGAAATAAACCTCCCATTCTACACATGCAGTACTTGGTTATAAGTAATCAAAATAATTCAGTAAGAGTTTAGAAAAGAGAAAAAAAGTTACTTATTTTAAGAATTAAAGGTTCATTTGATTATTGCAATTCCAGCAGATTGCTTCAAGCAATAAATAGCCTTCAGAAGATGCCATTTACCAAGACAGCTGGGAGGATAAAAATAGATGCAACTAACCTACTCACATTGTATGTAAAACAGTTGTAACATGGAGAATGAGGGTAGGACGGCATATGTCAGCAGAGCTTTCTATTTCCACATACAGAGCAAGTAAGCATTTCTCTCAAAATACATGTTATAAAACAACTCTGTAGTGCACTAATCCATGTTCACAGTACCAAAAAACTACCAGTTATTTGTCTTCAACAACTGTTGTTTTAAAAATGTGTTACATCTGACCCTGTGCCACTGCAGTGACTCCAGATCCCGATGAAAGGACGATACTAACTCTTTATAAGTTATTTGCATCATTAAAAGCAAAAAAATATGTTTGACATTTTATTTCACGCAATAATTACTCCGATGTACAAACCCAGTGATTTTCCTATTCTGAATCTTTAGAGAGAAATTAAATCATGCCAAATAGTCCATGCTATTTTAATAATTCAACAAAAGTCTCAAATAGTAATAACAATAATAAAAAAGATACTATACCTGAAGAAGGTCACTGAGGTCAAGTAACATGTCTGTGAAGAAGTCAAGGAATATACATGTTTGTTTAATGTGACACTGTTCCCTAATTTCACTAGTAAACATCAAAAATGAAGAAATAAACTCAGGTTTAATTCTCAAAGAAGCTAAATAGGAACTAGGTACTTGGATGCATCACTTCTGCTAACAGCCAGCAGCCAGGTAACAGTGCAGCTCTCCACAAATCCTGCCAGCACCTGCCGCATTTACTGCCCAAGTTGTGGAGCGATGGTCTCCAAGAACAAGCCAACATACAATACTTACCATATACTGCAACCTAATTTCAGTAATAAAATAGAATATCTTACATTTCATTTAAGAAAATAATCATCTGTCTCCAGCGCCAGCTTAGGAGCCCAGAAAAACAGACAGAAGAACAAAGAAAACCACAATAAGTTTCTTCTGTCCTTTTCTATGAGGACCTGTCAAAATGCCAGGGAAAGAAAGCTGCTTTGGCTATTCTCTTCTCTGACCAAGAAAAATCACCTCTTTCTGCCTCTATCATATCCTGTGCTGCTGCAAAAATATTAGGTCACTGCCCCTACTAGTCATTATGAGCACACTTGGAACTCATAATAGCTAAAAATAAGCCATAACCACCACAACTTTTCATTAGATTTTACTGAAAGCAAGCACACTTACAACATATTGTCTGAACAGTATCTAGAAAGAGCAAACCCAAACACCACTAAGCTTAAGGTGCAAAGGTAGCCTTCACAGGTGCTGATCTCCTATCAGCTACTCAGGTGTGGCTTACATATTAAAAGCGTGAGCGTCCAAGGCAAGCGTGAGCGAAGGAGAGAGAGAAAGAGGCAGAGAAAACATATATGAAGGGTGTACGTGCATTTCTGTGTGTAGCAATCTGATAAGAAATTCAGTATTAGAAAACAGTACAGGCACGTCAGTATAGTTTGATACGTTGTGGTGACGCAAGTATTAGCATATGTTCTTAAAGTTTGCCAGAGTAATATAGTGCACATTTCTCCTAAACATTATCAGCCATGGGAGCACAATAATTCAGATAACTTAATCAGTACACACATAAACATATGCCTTGCTAAGGTTTATACTTGAGCATTTCTATCCTTAGTTTGGATTTAAAATTGTATGAATTTAGTACCCAAAATCTGTTACAAAAGTCAACACATTGCGTTAATACTATTTAGTGGAAGTTAATTTTAGCATTTAAAACAAAGCATATTCAATTAGCTGAAAACTCAGTATGTCTCTGAAAAAAATCCAAAATCCATTACAGATAATCTTATGTAAGATATTAAAGCAATCTTAAATTTTAACACAGTAAGGAAATCGCTAACAAAAAAAAAAGTCCTCAAAATTTACACTTTAGAAATCCACAGAGCCATATGGAATGCAACTTTTGGTCAAAGTAGTTAGAAAAGACTTTAACAATGCAATTGCCAAGGAACCATATTAGCCGCCAGCTCACCAAACAGGTCCAGGACGAAATCACTACATCAATTTTATGCTTTAAGAAATATTCTAGGTCTGAAAATGTTCCTAGCTCATTACTGACCTTAAGTGTTTGGTTACTTCATGCACATCCTGAGATACCTTCACCACTGAGATCACCCAGAATTATCACTCAAAAATGATAGATTTTGTCAATTTAGGAAAACAAAAACCTAACAAATTAAAAAAAAAAAAACACAAAATGAAAAGGCTCATAGGTTACCAAGGCACTAAAGTGAGCAGCTGAGCAGTCCCAGGTCTGTTCATGACTGGAGACAGAGGAGCACACAGAAAGGAGCAGAGCCAGAGGCTAATTCAGATCTTACGTGAGCCAGAGTGCTACTTGTCTAACCCAGGCATTTCAGTTACAGTCACAAAATCTATATAGTAAAGTATTTTTCATCCTTTCCAAACTGTTAAAAATAGTCTAGTAGAAGACCTAAACTCCGTAATACACGACAGTAATAAAACTTGAGCACTTGTAAGGAAAAAGAAAAAAATCTACCTTTAAAGAGAAACAGAGAAAGTTGCATGAATTTATTATGATGAAAGATTAGAGCTAAGAAGCTTGGAATTCACTTGCAGAGCTCAGGCAGTTCAGTAGCAATTCAGAGCTACACTATGGATGCTTTAACATAGAGATGCTTTCCTCCTTAGAGAAGTTAGTTCAAGTGTCCACTGAAATTGTACGCAAAGGTCACAGTAAAAATGTGGCATTTCTGGATTTCATTTAAGGTAGCCTCCAGCCATCTCTCTCCCTGATTAGATGTGTAGCTGCCACAGCACAGCAAAAGCAAAGGGGAAATTTGAGTCATGCAGTAGCAAGGGGCTGGCCTTTACTGTGAATATTGTGAGCACAATTATCAGCAGGAAGTAGTTGTAAAAACAGGGAGTTGTTTTCAAACTCCTTTTCAGAGTTGGAACAGTTCAGGAGAACATACAACAACAGCTGCAAACAGCAGATAATACTTAATATGTATTTTAAAAGTATACAATCATAAGATAAATGTTTTCTTTTAAGCAAAAAGAAAACAATGATAATTTTGCATACAGACATTGCTAGCACATGGAAAAGTTCCCAAGGGGACAGAAAGCCAATGACGTTGTAGATATACACATACAAAATAACAGGACATAAACACAAGGGGAATTAGGTTATAAGTGCACCCAAATAAAAAAGAAAAAGGGAAAAAAAAAGAAAAAGAGTGCTGCTAGTAGTTTTATTTGCTGTTCGTTCTTTAAGCTAATTAAACCAATGTACACAACCGACTGTACCCAACTGGAAACTTTTAAATAAAAATTAAATTATTCTAAAAGCATTACTCAAAAGTACTACAAAAAGACTCAATTCAAGGGGATTCTTTGAACAATGTGATGCAAGAGGTCAGATCATGCAGCCAGAACACTCCCTCTCTGCTTTTATAATCTGGTAATCTGTGGATAATGTGAGAGCACCATGAATCACAGCAAGAATGACCTCATTCTCAGCACCAGAGGAAACAAAAGTTCAGGATGAACCAAATACTACTGGAAACCCAAAACCAAAAATACAAAAACAAGCGTGCATTTGTCCTTCAGATAGTCCTACATTTTACATCTCCCAGCAAAGTACTTACATGCACCAAAATCTCCTCCATTTTCAATATTAACATTTTCCAGGAGGCAAAACTGCCATTTACAGAGATGCAAGAAAAAATTTTGGAAGATGCTTTTAAAATAACAACTGTCACTTACAACAGTTTTTCCCCCTCCTGAAAAAAAAATAAATATTAATTAAAATAAAATCTTTCAATGCCTGATAAACTAAAACAATCAGGAAACCTTCAAACATTATTTCATGCTACTGTGTCAAAATTCTTCTACTACACACCATGTCACACCTGGAAGATACAAAAAAACTGAGCAGCATGGAGAAGACAGAGTCTAGTATTTCTCCTAGTTAGTTTTCATAAGCTACCCTCAGAACTCTATTTATTTTTATAAGCTTACGACAAAATCACCCATACCACAGAAAGAGGGCTAATACTAACGAATCATGACTGCAAGCCACCCAGGAGAAACATGACATCCACAAGAACTGTACTAACTAATGAAGCGTTGCCTTTTTTAAGTAGCCTTCTGTTTCTAACAAAAACTAAAACCAGATCTATTGAATATACAAAATATTTAAACATGAAGTCCCTCTCTGTACTCGGCAAAAACAATTCAGCTGGCCGCAAACAAAACAGCAAAGCTTAATAGGACATCTGATTGAAGAGCAAAAAGATTTCCGAACATTAAAACAAATTTTTCCTCAAGTTCTAGATGAAATGAAATAGTTCTGTATAAGCTACACAAGAGCTGGGAACTTCCCAGAAGCACTTAAAATAACAAACTCATGGAGATGAGACAAAAGGGAGGGTGGACACAGAAGTGGAGTTGATACCAGAGTGAAAAACCAGCGACACCATATTTAGCTGGCCCTCAACCCAGTTTTCCAACCTGGTTCAACACCCAGTTTACAAACTTCCCTTCCCACATTTTCATGTACTAAGCGGTTTTTAATTATGAATTATCACAATTATATCTCTGCTGCTTGACTTTCACCAATTTCATCAGTAATTAATTAAAACTGACAACACTAACTGTTTAAAGTAAACATTTCTCTTCCCAGTGACAGTTAACTAAAACAAACAGAAAATAATACCTAAACCCAGTTCTTTTGTAGGAAACCAATTTCTGATAACTCCAATAAAAGCTCTGTCTTGAGGCCCAAACCACACAGCACCAGTTCTGAAAGTTTTAGTTTGCAAATCTGTCTGTGCAAAAAAGCCCACAGAGCACAGGCTACACTCAAGAATACAAAAAATCCCAGCATTTAACAAATCATGCCAGTAAGTACAAATGCCATTTTCATCTATTTATGTGTAGATTAATGTATGAGAAAAAAAAACTCTGTATTTTGGTCTATGGGCTTTGTTTGCACGCAACTGCACATCTATTTCATAAAACTGTATTTTTCTATATTCAGTATTCTAAAATCCCCAACTTAAGGACAAAAAGCAGTGCAATATTCCTTCCTAGTTAAATTAGGATGTTTTTCTCACAGTTCCCTTTCCGCACATGCAATATTCTCTCTTCACAGGTAAGAGAGAGTCAATAGCAGTAATTTAGCATCGTACAACCAACCAAGGTAGATTATTAAAAAGGAGACAGGCATTTTGGGCTGCACTCACACTGCCTCATTTCATGACATTAACTGGAAGTGTTACAAGTGTAGCTTTCTGGCTTACACCTAAGTACTGAATTAGCTCCTGACACCAGTTCCTCCCTCCTCTACCTCCAGTCACTGCAGATAAAACCTCAGTAGGGCAACTGGGCTGCCGACTGCGCCTCCGCTGGTCACACTGGGTTGATTCATTGCCTGTAAGCTACACTAATCTTCAGACTCCCCAATACTCATACAGTTCAGACTTTTCTAAATTAATGCTGTTTTTTTCCTAATTGTTGTCCTCAGAGCCTTTCCCACTTAGAGGAACATTTTAAAAAACACGCCGGGCCAGCTGAATTCGCAACGAGCATTCAGCACGTTTGAAAATGCTGCTCTTGGAGAACACTGTCTTCAAAGGATTCAGGCTAGGCTGTATTCCTAGTGTTACCAGTTTCAAGTAAATAACCTGCTTTGTGGGACATAATAAGGTATTTACATAGTCACATGTAAATTTATAACTCAGTGCAACACAACTGAAAAAAAGTAAAACATACTTATATTCTCCTAAATTGCCTGTATAGTCAACTCAATTATTCAGGCTATCAGATGGATAAAATATGAAAAGAATATCTGTACTAAGCTACACAAAGATAATCTAGTTGGTATAGTTACTTTGGGAAAAGAAAATTTAGGCATACAAAGAAAATGTAAATATTAATTTAGAAGTTTTAAGAGACAGGAGGTTAATCTTCAACCTGGATGATATGACCACGTATAGAAAACAGTTGGCTAGATTCAAATAAGAGTCTCCAAACAAGAAAGAGAGACCCTGTCCCCTGAAACAATAAATTGAGCAAGCGGTGGCGAGAGAAAACAAGAGAGGTTGCTAGGAGAAGCAAGGTTTAAGGAAGAACTTAAAAGAAGAGTGGGGCTGGCAGAGAAGAAAGGGAGAGAGAGGCACCAGGAAAGGAGCAAAGCTCAAGCTGCAAGGGAAAAAGAAACAAGAGTAAATAGTAAAATCACTGCAGAAAACATCCTGTGTCTGAAGAGAGTCCAAACACATCAGCAGGCATGAAATTGCACAGTACAAAATTGAAATTGCACAGTTTATTTGAAAATAAAGCAGGCATAAAAAAAGCTGCTGGGAAGGAGGACACCAATAGGAAAGACTTAGATAAACAAAAGAGTTCAGTTCTCTCTCCTTGCCCCATATACAAAGCCTGTAAAGGTTACAACTTTTGTACCAACAGTGAAAGAGAAGTCTCACAAAATCCAGAGGTTAAGATCTGGAAGAACTATTCTGAGATGATGAACTGCTATTCAGCACAGCAGCAACACACGCTTGGAAATGCGAAGCAGCTGGCAGAGACAGAGAAGGGGTAGAAACTAGAAACAGGGACAAATCCCTGCATGCTCAGAGGTGGCAAAGGAAATCGGTGCTGTCACAAGCCCAACACTCTGATTTGCAGCAGATTCCAAATGGAAGAGTACGGAAAGATGAAAAAAAAAAAAAAAGCCCGCAAAAAACCCAACAACAATAAAAGTATATATTTGAGCTATGGTTTGACTGGCACCTTATGCCAACACAAATGAACAGAATAATCTCAGCGTGCCCCAAACTGGCTTGATTCCAGCCCATCAACACCCCCTTAACCCGGGGTGTTATTTGTGCAGCAGTGTGGCAAACCAGCCTAGAGAACTGTCCAAAAAAAGTTTTTTCTTCCCTCCCCCCAATTCTGTTTTCAGCTGGATTAACTCCCCAGTTCACGTGTAACTGCACAAACACCTGAGATGATAGAAGGCAAGGAATGGACAGGGGGAGGACTGAGCAGGCAAGGGCAAAGCAAGACGACTCCTTTCTGAAGCCGTGCCAGCTCTCACTGACTTAAAGCATTCATCAAAATAAGAGCCTAAGAGAATCTCTCAGTCACCCATCCCAACTTCTCAAATTTCTCCTTAAAAGTAACACTGTTTGCAGAGTTTTCTCCAGCTTGCTCCAAAACACAAAGACCTACCTTATCTGAAAGGGAAACCCTTAAAACAAACAAGGAGCAAAAGCCTGCAGAATAACTGCTTTATAGTAAACCAAAGTCTTATAAAATTGGTAACACCCTCCTTGTTTTAAGTACAGACACAGTTCCTGTGTGGAAGTTCATCATAGTACTGCTCTGCTTTGCCCACAGTGAACACCCAGCTATACACTACAAGAAGCAGCACTACAGTGCACAATTAAACCAAAACAAAAGCAAATTCTGTAGATACAGAATGGTTTACATTCTCCATGCTTGAAGCCAAGCGTTACATCTTTGCTTTCATTACCATACTGAGTCTAATGCACTGGTATTAAGTGCTCCTTGAAGAAATATCTCAACAGACCTTTGCTAGGATGGGAGTGCGGCAGCTGCTGTACCCAGCATTAGAATGGCAGTTTCACTTGAAACTCTGACAATGCTTTCTTGCCAGCATCTCTGAATGCAATTTATCTGTGCATAGGCATTATTTACTCAAACAGTGCAAAGCATAAAACTCATAAAACAGGTAAACCAGCAGAAAATTTCTGATAATAGAGCCTTTATTTGAAGAAAAAGTATAGCTTCAAAAAAAAATGAATTGTATCTCTGCCACTGAGGCTGCTGACTCCTTAATGGCCTTTGGTAGGAAGGACAACAATTGGATGTGTTAAATTTCCCATTCTCAAAGGCTTTAGAAAGAATCGTATCAGCATATGTCACGTAATACAATGACAGAATAAACCTTTCTGTATCAGATGCCTGTAGGCACATAACTGTACAAATCCTTTCGGTTATTTGAACTGGATGCTCACTGCCAAGTACCAAAGGGAGCCCTTGTATGCACAAAGCACGCAGTACAGCAATACCCTCCCCCTAAAGGTATATTCCTGTTGATCAGAAAACCTCACCTCAGCAGGCAGGAGAGCTCTCTGCATTCCCACCCTCCCTCACACCTCCAACACTCTGCTGGAAAACACCAAGTAGGCTTCAGGGATGCAGCCAGCTCTCTCCTGAGGCATGAACTAAGCAACACTTTCACAAACGCCACCAAACTGTTACTTACTAGTCAGGTAGTAATAAAAGCAAGTTTGATTAAAGCCATTACAGTAACTCACAATAACCTCCCCAATCACCTGGCTTTGTTACAGAGCTTAAACCCTGCATGGAGTTGAAAAGTAGGTTCAGCAGCAATGCTTGGAAGTTGGTACAACACACCACGTTTATGCTGAACTCCTTAAAGCAGACTGGTTTAGGCATTTTCAATAAAATAAATAGGGAAAATATGCAGCTAAACCAATGTGCCACACTGGAAAGATGAAAAATTCTCAATCCATGTTTTCACTTTAAGAAACACCTATGCTAAATATATTTTTAATATGTATATGTTCGCTGTAGCAGAAACCTAAATAAGTCCTAACAGCACAGAGGTATACGCAACTTGATTATTCGAGTTATGTTTTCTAAACTAGGTTTGCTTTATGGTACATAAACAGGAACTTATCCCAAATGAATTACTAATGAAGCATTTTACCAAATATAGAATAACGCATCTTCACAGGCTATGCTGTAGAGGTATTCAAGGGAGTTTTATTTAGCAGTACAAGAGTAGAAAACTCATGCTACCTCCTGGGACAGTCAGCCAGTTATCTTCAGATACGGTAACAAACATTACCACATATGAATTTATTGACCTGTAGACAAGACACAATATGCAAACGTATCTTTATTTCTACTTCACAGCAATGCACAAAGGAGAGATTACCTTTAGCTGTTACCAGCAGGGTGAGAAGACACCTTTGCTTTTGGAAAGCCCAATAGAAAAGGGCTCAAGAAGAACAAAAAAAAAAAAAAAAAAAAAAAGGAAAAGAACTGCAACAGCCTTTCTAACTTAAAAAATATCAAATATCAATTTTAAATACCTTTCAGGGCTAGAGAGAAGTGATGCATCATACTTTGAAATGGATACAATTCTCAACACGACACATTCCTCTTCAAGCACACAATATACTGGATCTTAAATTTAAAACAAATTTGTGTCTTGAAATGTTGCCTCTAGAAAAAGATTAAATTTGGTCCTTGAACAACTACAATACAGCAGTGGGAGGGAGGAGTTCCCACGGCAGGCAAGAAAGATGACACAGCTGAGATTTTAAGATAGGTAACCTTTCAGAGAGTTCGATTACAAGAAGAAAACTTTGAAATGACCTACTGAGCAGCATATACACAGTAACAGAAATTTGATACACTCTGCATTTTATCTACAGGAAAGGATGGGAAGTAAGTACAGTTACAGAAAATGAACGCTACACTGTGCCGCAGGACACTGGGTTTCTGTTTCCTTTTTTGCCATTGCCCTGCAAAAACATTTCATCCTTCTTCATCACGTTTTTATGATGAAGACCACAGTTCTCCTTTCCTTGGTAAAACGCTCTGAAATCTTCTGACAATCTTACAATAATAATATACATTTTGACTCTGTGGTTCCAAAATCTCTCCAAATGGCCAGAGAAACAAGCTTTCAACTGTGCTGATGCTAGCATTGCCCTGTATTTAACTAACTTTATGGCCAATAATTAGTTTTCAGATCATGACCTCACTTTTGAAAGGCCCCAGCTACATCCTCTCTTAACGCAATACCTGATATAACTCGTGAGATTATGATATGCAAATCAAGAAGGAAGTTTTGCAAAAAAGGGCTTAAGAGCTAAGTGACATCCTGAGCTCCTCACAACGAAAAAAGATGCGATGCACATCACAGTTTCAGCCCTTTCTTTCATGTCCTACTCTACATGCCTTTGTTATCCAAAACACAAAGCTAAGAAATTCCTATAACAATTTTGCATTCCTTTATTCAGCTTAAGATTTAATTTGATTTTATACCAATTTGCTCAAAAATCAATCCTCAGTGTTAAAGCATCAACTCCTTTACTGGTTACTCATCTTTATGAAGGGATCCTTAAGGAGCAAAAGTAAAATCCTTTACTGGGAAAGACATGTGGGCAGAGTGGAGGGTAAGAAGGGACCAGAATACACATACTGATATCCTAATGAAAACTCAGGTCTTCAGTAAGCAATCTGCTGCAACCCTCTGCTTGTCATGGGCACTGCAATTCTGTTAGCATTATTGTCAATATTTACTTCACTTCAGCAGGAACTCCCAAAGACAATGTTGCACAGCATCAGTTAGTGAACATGCTGAAGTTAATTTACTTGCAAATGGCATTTCTCATGTTGTTAAAAGTTAACAGTCTTCATTACATAGTTTTAATCAAGATGGAAAATGAGGAATATTAAACTTTTTTCCCTGTGTTATATTCTTTTGAATACTATAGCAATGGCAAGCACTCATGTCTCTCTCAGCACGGACTGCTCTTTCATTATCAGTTTTTAAGAAACTGTAAACTTATCTCAGCTGCTGGAATTCTTCACAAGAGGAAAAAAAAAAGCCAGCAATGATGTACATATCATCTGCCTCTGGGAAAATAAAAAAAATGCCAGTGATATGCTGGGAAAGATCTCCTCAGGCTCCTTTCACACAGTCTTGCAGTAGTTTTATTGCAACCAAGCAGTGTAATTTCAAATAACATTCAACAGCACACTGATGGCAAGCTCCTAAAATACAGCTCTGCTCCGAACAACAACTGAAAATTCTATTGTGTCTCATGTTTACAACTGCTCACTGATTGTGTCATATCTGCAAAGCTTTCAAGAAAAATGATAACTTTTTTTCCCTGACACAGAGACTCAGAAATTCAGCCTAAGATTTTTAGAATCACCTCAGTCCAAAACCAGACATGCAGAGTCCGCAGAAATTGCTTCTTTTCACAATTTTAACTAAAAATTCCTAGGGTTTTAGCCAGTATACCTAGAAATGTATATTTAAACATCTTTGCAAAATCAAATAGGAGAGTAACAGGCAGAACGATACTTCTACAGTGTACTACTATATGAGGTTTAGATGCACATGGGACCCAAGCATATCTACATCGTATCACTGTACTGATGAGCTTCCCTTCTGTGCCTCAGTTGCTCCAACCAGAAGATGGAGCTTTTAATACTGATCCTCTCCATAAAATGCTATAAATTCTACACTTGCATCACCAGGACCCTCAGCTAGGAGGGAGCAATCGGGACTTACACTCCTGCTGCCAGAACTGTTTACATATTACAGATTCATAGAATCATTAAGGTTGGAAAACACCTCTAAGATCATCCAGCCCAACACCACTATGCCTACCAAATTATGTCACAAAGTGCCACATTTACATATGAGGTCATTACATTCATACATAATAAATACATCAATGTAAAAAATAAAGAAACTCATGGAAATAACCAGAGAGAGAGAAGCTGAACTAGGTATCCACCCTTTCAAAGCCTGGCCATTCACCTACAAAAGTTTCCACTTGTTTGTTCTTCTCCTGACCCCACAACTCTTACATTTCAGATTGCAAAGCAACAACAGTTTCAAAAGGAGAAGTGGCAGGGTTCAGCCCTGACTATCCTCTCGGCTTTTAACTCCCCTTACAAAAGTAAATCCAGGTTTTCTGCAAGTCAGGAAGAGGCTTTAGTTACCAGCCCTAAAAAACATTGTTTAATGTAAAATAACCATCCATGAGCACCTGTCATTGTGTCGCCCACCAGAAGATGGATCGCTCTGGACTCTGAGCAAAAGACAAATTCTCCATACAGAGCACTAGCCAAACACTTAAACTACCGAGCAGAAAAACAGATCAACTGCACAGCTCAGCAAGGTGTTGAATTGTTGGAGTCAATGATCCAGCGGGTCCTTTCCAATCTAGTGATTCTATGATTCTAATGTGTCACCTACCCATCCATTCTACATGGCACCTGAATGGACACGTGCTCAGGGGAAACTGGCACAGCAGTGGATGCTGCTTACTTTGATTTCAATAAAGCTGAAGACATGGTCTGCCTTGGTGTTGTCGGAGCCAAATTGTAAGTCATCATGGTTTGGCTACCTGGCCTAGAAGATAAGTAAATTGGCCAGACTGCCAAGTCTGAAGGGCCATGATTAATAGTTGAAGTGGCCATACTACAGGGATCCCTTGGGTGCCCCTGTCTGAATGCAAAAAGCACCCTAGGCAAGTACACTGGTGACACCAAATGGGGGGAGTGGTCACACATCAGAAGGTGCGGCTGCCTTTTTGAGAGTTCCTGAAAAGTCTCATGCCCGAGACAGGCTGGGACCGACCAGCTGAGGAAAAGGAGCTGGTGATCCCCACGTTCAAGGTAAGCAGGAGTCAGCAGCATGGTCTTATATCGAGAAAGGCCAGACACATACTGAGCTGTATTCGCAGCTGAGGAAAGTGGTTATTCTCCTCTATTCAGTAGCTGTGAGGCTGCACCTGGAGATCCATGGTCAGGTCTAGGTTTTTCAGGACAACTTCAGTACTCTGGAATGACTACAGCAGAGGAACACAGAGATGAAAGAGAGACTGAAGCATATGATCTATGAGGAAAAGCTGAGACAGCCAGGCTTTTTCAGCCTAGCTTTAGGGGAGATCTAATGCTGTCCTAACTACCCAGTGAGAGAAATATAGAGAAGATGGAGCCAAATGCTCCTCAGACACACACAGGCAGAACAAAAGACAACAGATGCAGTTTGCAGCAAGAGAAAATTAGATTATCTGATTAGACGTTAGGAAAAAAAAAATCCTTGCCATAAAGGTAACAAAGCACTACAAAAGGGTGCCCAGAGAGAGTATGACACATCCATGGCTAGAGACAACCAGCACTCAATCAGAGTAGCTTCAGCAATCTACTGACAAGATGACTAGGGAATTGGAGAGGCATTCCAGAGGACCCTTCCAAACTAAGTAATTCCACAATCCTACATAGGACACAGGCTTTCTGGATTGCCTCCTATGTATTTCATCACCCTCAGATATATTGTCTAAACAAACATTTCCCTGTATGCACCACACCTACCCCAGCTGCTGGAGAGCTGGTGGAAAACACTCTGTATTCTCTTTACTCCCATCCTAGAACCTGGCACTAGAAATGACTGTTGTGATGAAACACTTCTGCCACACTACTTTTTTTGGTGGTGTTCTCATATTCTGGATGCTGCCCCTCAGCCAAAGTTCTTGGCTCCTCATTGTGCTCCCAACTTCTTCAGTTGCAACACAAGGAAAGCAACCAGTTTACAGCTCTGCTGGGAGGGCTGCAGACATTATCAGCGAAACCCAAGAACTAGAGCATTCCTTTGTTTCATCACTGAATGACTGTGAGAAACAGCTGAGACACTGAAGCCACCAGTTCAAAGACTGAGGAATAAGTAGAATCATAGAATAATCAGGTTGGAAGAGACCCACCAGATCACTGAATCCAACCATTCCTATCACACCCTAAACCATGCCCCTTAGCGCCTCGTCCACTCGTGCCTTAAACACCTCCAGGGAAGGTGACTCAACCACTTCCCTGGGCAGCCTGTGCCAGTGCCCAATGACCCTTTCTGTGAAAATTTTTTTCCTAATGTCCAGCCTAAATCTAGCTGAGTTGCTTTCCTCTGCCACAGTAAGAACTTGGTATTTAGGCAGAAGATAATAAATATCAAACTGGACACTGCCAAAAATATTCTTCAACCAAAAAAACTCTAATCTGAATATGTGCTGGAAATAATTATTGGCAATGAACTAGGTCCTCCAGATGTGGCAAGAATGCAGTGATTTGGGAGTCCCTCAGAGACAGCAGGACAGATGCAGTCCATCTGTTGCATTCTCTAGAAGAGTGATCATTTAAAAACTAGAAATTTTCGTGTATAAAAGAAAATTCAACCTAGATTCTGCAGAAGTTAACAGCACTCATGGGAGAACCAAACTTTCGACTCCAGGTCAGTGCAGAATAGTGCATTCTCTGATTTCAGGTACCAACTGAGACACAGCAGCAGAAAGTGGAACTCCAGATGTTTCTTTAAAAGAAGACTCTTTCACTAATTGCTTACAATTATTTTACATTTTCTTCCTCATTTCCCTGGAGATCAAGAATGGTTCACTGGTGATTTCAATGGCAAATTTCAAAAGAAGTATTCTCAATTCAGACAGCCCAGCTCTTTTGCCCAACAGGAAAAGTCACAATAGAATCTATAATCTCAATTTTGGAGGTGCACAGGCAGAACTTCATTAGGGAGAAGGGGAAAAAAGGTGTATTTTTAATGCAAGTTAGCTAGAAGGGGACAAAACCCTTGCAAAGCAAGGACACAGTTGAGCTTTCTCAGAAACTGCAAGTTCAGGTAACCTCTCAATTTTTTGGCAGGCTAACTTGAAACACCAGCTCTTTGTTTGTCCTAGAATCATGCTGCACATTACAGTACCTGAAATGACAATAACAACTTTGTTTCCCCTTGGAAATTGCAAGGCCAAAAGGCTCTCTACAAGAAGAATAAAAAGTTAAAAGGACCAATTATAAAAGGAAAAATAGCGTAAAACAGATAAGGTGATAAATTCTCCTGACAGTAAGACAGAGGCAACATTCAGAGTTCTGTTTTTTATGTAATAAAGATTTTCACATTTCAGTTAGTACGTGTCATGTTGCTGAACATGCATTTTTACTGCACAATTTTCTCTTCATATTAAAAAGATTATAGCATGCTATAAGCCAGACAATTTTTTGTCCCCACTAGAAGGATATTTTTGAGTCTATATATATTTTCTCTCTTTCAAAATTCAGTTTTCATCATGAGTAGTTCATATATGATAACATAAAATATATCGTTCACCATTCCTTCCTGCTTACCAATATGAAAGGAATCTGAAACACACTCTACTTTCTACTCCCTGTTGAGGCACAGGCGAAGACTTTATTTCTGGCAGACAAGCAGCTTCTTCACTGAAGAAACAGTTATATATCTCCATTTAAAAATACTGATTAGTAAATCTCTTAGCACTTTACCAACACATCCAGTCAAAATATCACTGAGACTACTGTGTCTCTCCCAAACTGGAAGGATGTTGAACGTAAACGATTCACTTAGAGCGGATCTCAAGATGAAAGTTCTGCAATTTATGTTTTATTGTCAAATATTTAAAGGATTAAATCTAAATAAAATACACAATACACAAGTTTCAAAGCATACATTATCTTCAACATCTTATTTCCAATTGTCAAGTCAAACTAAAGAAGGCAAAGGGAACATCTGGCTTCAAAAGCAGAGCACAGGAAGAAATCAAGATTTTGGTTCTTTGGGTCTCATTTAAGGCTGCTATTTTCCCAACTTGCTGAAACTGGGTAAGATGGAAAGATTATTCTCTCTCTCAAAGGGAAGAAAATAGCCGACATACCATCACGTGATTGGGTATTACATCATTTGTACTTAACAACAATACTGACCCAGTCTGGCAGTTCAACTTAGAAGACATTTAATTTTGCTTTCTAGGAAGGACGTGGACTTGCCATAAATGCAGGCTAACAGCAAAAAGGCTAGAAAAGGCTCAGCTCACAATTTTACTTGGCATGAGATTACAAAATGCTAAAAGTCTTCCACTGAGAAGCACTTCCAGTATGAAGTTTGTGTGCAAAGACCAGGTCATGCAAACAAAATCCCAGTGACAAATGTCCCAAGAAATAAGACAGCTCTTGAGAAGTACTTCTACTAATTGTTAAAAGGCTTATACTTTATTAGGATGTGAGAAATCATTATTAAGACTACTTTCAAGATACAAAGAGAGGTCACATATAAGAATGAATCCTGTTTTTCCAAAATAAATTTGAAATATTATTGTTTCTGAAGTACCTTCACTTTGTATATAGCATCAAGAAGTGCAAGACAAAAAATCTGCATAAGATTTAAGAATATGATGACAGTGGACACAGTTTTAAGAGACCTCAAGCTAAAATAATATTTGCTGATAGCAAGCACAGAAGTGCTTGTAGGTCTCAACGCACTGGCTTTTATTCATCCTATTTTGCATTACTGATCTTAATTAAACTATTTAATAATATGAATTTGTCTTCTAAGACATCACTCTTACTGCATTAAAATGCAAATGCACCATCTTCAAAATGTTTTTAATGAAGGAGAGCATTTAATTTTCTAATTGACTTCTAAAGTATTAAAATGCAGAAAACATTAGCAATGGCTACAACCAGAAATATTTTTCAGTGACCGTATCAAAACCATCAAGCATAATTGATCAAGTTTGCTACCAGGACTTATTTAAACAAACTGTAAGATAACGCTTTTTCTTTTTAATTATTTCTTGAGGGGGTTGGGCGTGCAGGGAAGGAAGGGGAAGCATCTCCTCCACATCCCACACCTCATCCAGCATATCCTCTGACAAAAGCAGGAATGTGCTACACAATGACCGGCTATACCATACTGGGTTTTATTTAGCTGGTGTTTGTAATGTGTTGGCTCCCATCTGGTCAAAAAAGCACCCAGTTACAATGCTGGTTTTGCTGACAAGGCACCAAAATTCAGATGCAGAGATACTTCTGAATTAAACAGAGGGTCAACCCAATCATTTCCTCTTTTAAACAAGCTTTAATATTGTTAAATATTTGTTTTCAGAAACATGCAAGGATCGCTGAAGGTCAAAGACATCAGAGGTGTGATCCCCTTCCTTATCATTCCTCCTTTGTACTTATGCCACTGGAAGGAGGCCTCTCTGCCATCACATTTCCCTCCCCTCATCCATCACCCAGAACTCATCCTGCCTCATTAGTTTCCATGTCGCTGCCACCATGTTTCAAAGCATCACCCCCTCTCCCTGCTGCGGGTGAGGGCTGCCCCTCCTATTTTTACCCTGCTGTTACTCACGTCTTCATAGCTCTCCTGTTCCCTGCTTCTGTTTTTTCCTTCGTTTCACCTTTACCACAAGAAGGTCATCTAGTTCAGAAACTCCAAACTGGAACCTAATTACTAATTGCATGATCTGTGCCCTTAATTTTATTAATTATTATTTTTATGCATGCAATAACAGACAGCTATTACATGCATTAAAAATCTGGCTCAGATGCTTCTGCTGTATTTCTGTGTTACACAAGGCCAAACATGGTGACATGCACGGGTTTGCCAAACAATGAAGACTTCTTCTCCCTGCTCATAATGGAAATCAAGCCCAAACTGACAAAAGCTTCAGTAGAAGTAATCCAGTAGCCTACAGAGTAAAGTCTGCCCGTCCCTTTAAAGGTGACAGTGATGACTAGGTTTGTCCCAGCACAGAAAGGTATGATGGGCAAGGGTAAATTAAATCAATTTAGGTGCAACAGTTCTAGTGAGCACAAACCCCACAGGTTTCAGCAGTCATACACATTAACATGCTTTGGGCAAGAGCTGCCTAGAGAAAGACTTGAAAATTTCAGCCCTGGAAAGAAACAGAGTATTTCTGCAGTCAAATTTCACAGGAGGATTACTTTGACTTTTATTGTTCAAAATTTCCCTCAAATAAGGAAAACAAACAACAAAGCTACAAAAATCAGCCAAAATCTGCAATCTTGTTTGGCCACCTTGTGACCCTGTCCCCTTCTTTATCTGTGCAGGTACTTTGTTTAATGCTGCATTATGGAAAAGTGGACAATTCAAGCCACCTGCTGGGTATTGACATCCTGAGGGGAAAAAGGCTGGTCACTCTACTACACAAAAGCTGTTGGGAATTTCTTCAGCAAATTCTGTGGGGCACGATCAGGTCTCCCCTTGCCAGCACCAGAGGTCAAATACCGTTCTATTCTAACTTAGTAAAAAGTTAACAGAAAAGCAGATTTTCTGAATGTGCAATTCTTAAACATTAGCCTGAGCATACACACATGCAAAATTACAGTCCTCCTGCTTCTTTTGGATGATATATTTAGAAATCCTATTAGCTGGAGAGATCAACATTCTTATCTGAATTTCCAGGATGCTGTAACATGCAAAATTAGAGCAGCTCTCTTAAGTGGGTCAATTATCACTACTGCACTTACAGCAGCTTTTCCCTTCCCTCCCTGCAGCATCCACAATGGGCATTTAGCACAAGGATTTAAACAGTAAGATGTTGAGTTGACACATACCACAATGTAAAGTTTCCTTCCTCTTTTATATTTTCAGGATCTTAAAGAAACAAAGAAAACCATCCAAGTACAGAATCTCCACATTAAAATTATGGTCTCCCTGCAGAAAGCTTTGATGACTTTCAGTGACAGGGCACTGCAGGATAACACTAGGCAGCAATCACACTAACTGTTTTCCTGCCACATCCGAGTCTTGCACAAGTAAGGTTTCTAGGTTTCACCCAGAAGGGACAAGAGGAGAACCTGGGGGCCACTAACCATCTCCCCACTCCTGTCCCCAGGTGCAAAGCCATACAAACAGTTTGAAAGGCTTCAGGTTATTTTCTTCTCAAGAGGTAATTCTCCTTAAAGACACTGCAAATCACCAGATACAAGTGAATAATTGAAGTACCCAGCATCACTGCAGATACTACAAAAGACATCCATAAAAGACTGACAGATATAACGCAGGACCTCAGGAAGAACAGGCTATTCTGCAATACAGCGAGAGGTCGGGATGGATAACAGTGAAACAGCCCCAACTCCTCCTGCCTTGCTGCCCCACTGCCAGCCAACTGCATTCACAGCGTGTGATCAGGAGCAGCCTTTGCATTCAGGAGATGCAGTGGGAAACAGAATGGAGCCATGCAATGGAACAGACAATGTCAACAAGCACGCGGAGAGGAAAATTTTAGTTTGCCACTAATGGGAAACATGAAACATGCTTCTCTGCAACATACTTCCTTTATACATATCTCTCTACACAGCAAAAGAAGTGCGAGATGGTACTGCAAGTGAAAAATCATGATTCTCCTTTGCTTCATGGAAAAGACTACTGCATGTGCTGGCTTCAGGTCACGAGCACTGCTGTTGAAATTCAGCAGTTCCAACCCTGGCTGGAGGAGAGGATTACAGAGAGAAATTACAGTGCAGAAATTAAATTTGTACTGCTAGCCCTGGCTGCGCTTTTCCCAACATCTTCACCATTTTCTGCTGTGGTACCAAATAGGAATGATCACACAAGCCAAGCATTGCCAAACACACGAACTATTTGGAAATAGATGCAAATAACATGGGGTAACAATAGTCACACCCTATTGAAAGTGGCAAAATAACAAACTGAATAACAGACTGAAACTCTTCCAGCTAAAATACATCCACTCAAAAGCATATCGATTTAAAACTTCAATTTGAAATAAAATGGACAAGGCTTTTCCAAGACTTCATGTCCAAGAAAATGCTTCAATAGGAAGCATTTCTTTACCCAGAGGGTGGTCAAACACTGGCCCAGCCTTCCTAGAGAGGTGGTCAATGCCCCAAGCCTGTAAACATTTGAGAGGAATTTGGACAACACTCTTAAAATGTTTTAATTTTTGGCTATTCTATTCAACTTACTATGAATTAAGATCTTGGCAGCCATTACCACTCGCAGAAAAAAATCTGGCAAAATGAAATAATTTGCTTTTGTAAGTATTGTATGTATTTCAACTGTACAATTTAAAATCAATTTTAAATTCCTTATGTCCTTGTCACACTCAACACTTGCATAAAACACATTTTGAATGCAACTGTACTTAAAGAAAAGTAAAAGGTCAGTTACTAAAATGAAAAATCCTTATCTAAAGAGAAATAGAAACTGGTTTTATTAACTTCCCTAACTTGAGCTCTAAAATTTTGTTGATTAAAGCCTAATTTCAAAAGTTAACTTTTTAATTGGGAACACTCAGGCCTGCTGGCTCCAGGAAGTTTTAGCAGAGGTCAAAAGATTGCTGGAGTTCTAATTTTTCATTTCTAATAAAAAAGGAAGTCTTGCCCTTTTCCTTGCAAAGATAGACCTCAAAGTGTTAGTAGGGAAACAAAGAGTCTATCCATCAAAGGCTCTCATGGCAAGGTTATACAAAGCTTCCCAGGACAGTATGGGAGCTGACAGAGCCTGCTAATGCCCAAGAGGAAATTAGCTCAACTTCTCTGGCAAAGACCAACAAGGTAGAAAGGCTCAGTCTAGACTAGGCTCTGCCTAGTCTAGAATTAAAGAGACCAGTTCCTTACTCCATCACAGATTTTTGGGGTAACTTTGAATGTGTCACTTAGCCTCAGTTCTGCACCTGAAAATGAAGATAAACACTCTCAACTTCCCTTATTGTGACATGAAAATAAACACATTAAACCAGGAGGCATTTGAATAGCTTGGCAATAAAGTACAAGTACTGCAGACAAATTAGAAATAACAAAAGTACTGCCCCATTTTTTTTCCCTTAGACTTTTAGCACACAAGTTCTTCTGCAAAGCAACTCAGAAGAGAAGCCTCACTCAGCTGCCTTGGACTGACTCTAGAAGGACTCGAGCTCTTTCCTCTGGCTACACACAATGCTGCTGAAAACCACCTGAATAACACGGGCAACCCTCAGTTCCAGACTGTGGGAAGGACTTGGCAAACCCCCCACCACTGAGACTGATCAGCTTTACTAGAGGGGGAGAAACCTGCCCCGAATTTACCTCCAAAGGCAAACAGAGGAATATTTACACAAGATAGCTGGTGAGGTGACTTTGCGAGGACTCTTCTCATGTGGAAAAAGGTTTTATTTACTAAGCTCTAACAAGACAGGATTTGGTTTACAACTACGGGTGCTTTTTCCAAAGAGCTTCAAAGGCAAAGAATAAATAAATATAACAACAAAGGTGCATGAGTAGGGGATAAAAGACATTTTCCATGTAAAACTGTAAGAAAAACCCATGTGGCATCATTGGAAAATATTATGAATAAAATAGTGGACAGTTGAACAGTTTTACTAACGTGTACAGTAAAAAGCATTGCAAACAGAATGAAATGCTCCTTGATTAAAACAAACTGATATCCCACCTGGAAAATCCTGGCTGGGCTCTCATTGTTCCTAAGTGACCCTAGGGCAGCCACGGGTTACAGCCAAACCCATAAGTCACTCAAACACCCTGCCCTGCTCTTCCAGAGTTCCCTCTCTCTCCAGAACAGCGGGACCAGCCAAAGAGGCCTTTGTTTCCATTCAAACATATGTAGGGGTGGAAAAGCTGTTCGAAACATTAAAGCGAAACAACTGAAGACTTTAACTGTTCCAAGAAACAAATTAAGAGCCAGAGCCTGAAATGCCCGGAACGCTGGCAGTGCCAGCTCAAGTCAGATGTCACTGGAAACACTACACATTACTCAGCTCCTGGGAGTGGGACAACAGGGTCCATCAGACTTGAGGATTTCAGAAGCATAATCTCCTTTGAATGTATTTTTTTGCCTTATAACTGTAGTTCTGACATTGATAAGATACATTTTATAAAGAGAAAAATAAAGTTTTTATAGGTAGCTCATCAAAAGGGTGAAACATCTCCCAAATTCAGTTAGTAGCTAGTAAACCATCTTCCCTTTAAAATATTAACACCAAGGCAAATTAAAAACTATGCCAAAGTTGCTGCACTGTGGATTCTTGTGCCAAACAAGCTAATAAAAAACAATGTAAAAATCAACTCAGATCTCAAACGCTACATTAAACTTTCTGAAGAACTATAAATAAAAGCTGCACTATAGATAATTTTTTTAATCTAAAAAATAGTTCTAGAAGAACATGAAAGTATTTATGTTGCTGGAATATTTTGCATTTTTGCATTAATTAAACAACGCCTTAAAACCAAGAACTTCATATTTTCGTATTTCATGCTGAAGTTTATTCAGGCATAATTCAGACTGCACAGTAGACTTGGCTACAAACCTTCCTCACATTTTCACAGAGGCTCGCTGGCGACATGTACATTATGAAAAAAGAAGAATAAGCAGATAGCCATGCCAGATAAATACATTCCACTCCCTCAAACTGAACTCAACGCAGACAATTAAATCCTGTTTTCCCTTCCCAAACTCTTCCCACTCCTTTGGTTCTGCCACTGGAGAGAACACAACATTTCTTGCCACTTCAGCCACTGACTACATCCCACTCTGCCTTCCCAGGCCACACACATACTTTCTCCTTCTGCCATAATATTTTTTAAGGAATACGCTGCCTGTTGTTTCAGAGACTAATCTGTTCCCAGCTAATACCTCTTGCCATTCCTGAGTGGCTCTACGCAGCCACCCAAAGCCAAGGTGCAGCTCTGAGGATGCAGCTACCCTTCACCACTTACACGTTATTTCTTTCCTCTAAAATACATTCACTAATCTTCAGTCTTTAACTTCCATTCCTAAATTTCTCCCAAATTTCTTAATAACAGTTGTATAAGCCACATGATAATGAACGCTTTAAATTCAGTAAATCTACTTACTGTTATATAAATCTTAAAGCGTTACAAACACTGCATGTCCTTTGCACAGCACATTTTGCCTCTTTGCACGCCATCCTCTGCCGGTGTCTCCAGAAGACCCAAACCAACAGCAGGCTTATTAGCCTGAACACCCATCTTCATTCTTGATAAAGCATCTTCTCCTGTGTGGCCAACCTCTACACCTGGCTCTTGGTCCTCCTGGACTAAAGGTCCTGAGAACATGCTTGCCTCCTGTAGTATATTTCTATATTGCCAGATCTAGGCTGGAAACAAATATAACATGCTGATAATGATCATCTCAACTAATCTGCAGAGGCTTGAACATATTTTAATTTCAAATGTGTACCTGTGGCTCTCAGGTTTCCAAGTTTCTAATGAAAAGGAACTTACTTTTCAATGTTCAGAATCCATAATTTATAAGGTTTGTATTTTTAACTACACTGGACTTTAAATACTAAAAGACAAAACAAAAGCCCAAACAGTAGAACACCAGGGAGAAGTTGAACTCTCTCTCCCAAAGTAACACAGCTAAATTCCTAATGTCAACTATACAATAAAGTTTACCTGCTGGATTATATTTTTAGAAACAGTACCAAAATTGAGCAATACAGTCAAACACTACCACTTCTTGGTTCCCAGGTGGCACAATAACCGTGCAAATCAAGATGGAGCACTTTGTGACAGTGATATAGAAGGACAGAGCCTATCTTTGCAGTCTTATTCATACTTCACTCCTAGTATTTTATGTTAAGTATCACACAGGATATTATCTCCATTTAACAAAACTCATTGTGAAATGAATTTAGCTATTTATGAAGTGCAACCACACCAGTACATCTTGCTCGTAACTTAGATACATGCTGAAATACTTTAAAGAATGATACCTCAAACAAGCAAAGGATTATTTTGTAATTTGCTAGAAAAGTTTGCCCCAATTGCTGCACAGACGGCTGCTACGTTACAATATACCCACTTGCCTAGTACAGCATATACTGCTTTGAATGCTTTTTTATTAAGACAAGTGGGGAAAAATGGATTTGTGCATTATGGCTAGGCTATCATTCAGTAGCATGAAAAAACAACTACAAATAAATGTCTTGAAAAAATGCAACATGGGCACAGAAAACATTAGCAAGGCATTTCAATCACACTGTCTTCATGGTAATGATAGAGTTAGTGTTCTAAGTTTACACAGAGATTTTTAACTCAGAAATTACCAGTGTAATAGGTAAGCCTTCCTTTTAATTCCCCTATTCCTGCAAAATCACATGCTTTCAAAGATACAAACGTTGACCATAACCTATCAGAAAGGAATAATTTTAGAATATTGGATGTAGTTTCTGAAACTTAAAATAAAGCGTCTATCTTAAAAGAAAGCTAAACTGTTCAACGGCTAAAATAAAGAATGAAAACAGCAGTTTAGAAAAAGCTCAAATCAAACAGAATACTGATGATATGCACATACTGCATGAACTAAAATAACAAAGAAGTAATTGTTTGATACTAAACTCCAAATTCCAGGAACTGAAACAACATGAAATAAATAAAAATATGTTAAACAAATAAATATGGATGGTCATCAGTATTTAAAGCTGAAAAGGATTTTAATTAAGTTCTAGAAGAAAAAAAACGAGGCGTGGTATAGAGGCAAGGAGCACTCACACCTCTGGCCATTGGGTTCCGGAACAATCTTCAAGAAGATTTCAGAACTTATCAAATGCCTTTTTCCCCGAAACTAAAACAAGAGTGACACTGTCCTTCCCACAAGCATCAAAAAAAAACCAAAAAAGGAAATCCAAATATCTTGATGGAAAACCCATTGGAAGGCAAATGTGTCTTCACTACTGACAGTCAGGAGACCCGGGGTTAATTTTCACTTGCTTTAAAATAAGAGAGAAAAACAGAACAACACCAAAACCCCACATCACACACAAGTAACCCCTAGCTAAGCACAGGAAAAGTGCAATTTTATAATAGAACAAAATGTTGAGGAAGAAGAACTTTAGAATTATTGATAGGAGGCAGTGACGTTTATAACTCCTTGCAAATATTGTACATTTTGAAAAATTTTACTTGAACCATGGGAAAAACTCCCATTCACTTCATTGATATAAAACCAATAGTGACAAAGTTAACCCCTAAATACTTACCTTTTCAAATTTTTAGAACAAGGTCTAACTGGGATAACTGACTTGCTAAAATTCTTATTTACTTAATTAGGTTTTTTAAATGTAAAAGGATACGAGGTGTTCCTTCCGTCCTACACACCAGGTAGAGACATGCAGCAATTACGTGGGTCATCTTTCTCCCCCTGGTTAGACGCTTGGTCACTGCCATCTTGAAAAAATTAAAGGCAGTATCCAGACAATGTTGATTGAGTTGAAGCTGGTTTCCCAAGTGGTGAATCTGACGTTTCCCTAGAAAAATTTAAAAGGAGAAAAGAAAATAATAATAGCTTAATAGCTTTGTAGTCAATATGCTTTTGAGTTGGAGGTTTTTTTGGTGGGTTTTCTTAAAGACAAAATTGAGGAGGTGGATTTTGGATTTTGTCTCTGTGTGAAACAAAATAACCTCTCAAGTTTCAGAAACTCTATAGCCTCAGCTCTTCAGCACAAAAAAAAAAAAACAACCAAAACCCTCTCATTTTGGCCTGCTAGAATTGAAATAAATGCAACCAGTGAGCCCCTGAAAACAAAACATCAGCAAAAGTCCCCACAGAGTATTCAAACGCAAAAGATGATGCCCCCTACCCCAAATATCATCTGACAATTAATACTTGATTAGCTGAAATGTCAGAAAACCAGAGGTCATGGTGTGTTTGACCTGGACGTGCAAATAGAGGAGAGGTTTTGCTGCAACTCTCCAAGAAATGATGAAGTTTGCAGTTCCTCTAACCACAACCAAAGCCCACAAGGAAAGGAGCTCTGCTCCAGGCTTGTCCGTGATCACCACTGATGGGGAGGCACTTCCTTCCTCTGAACACTTTCGCACCAGAGCCTTCATTTAAGGCTTGGCTGCCAGACTGCAAAGATTAGTTTGTGGCTTCAGGAGAACAAATGTGCCTTCACCCTTAAATGAAAGAATTAAAAATAAGTGTGCTTTGGATGATTCATGGCAGGAAACAGTACGGCTGCTGGGACAGATGTGGGAAGCAAGGTCTGGTCTGTCCGCACAGCTCCAGCTTTGGAAGAGCGCGCCGAAAAGACAGCTTAAGTCAAACATGCGGGAAGTCATGAGGAAAACAGAGCACTGCAGTTCCTCAGCATACGGGGTCAGATGGCACATCAAGAAAAATCCTTTAATTCAATGTGCCGGGCAGATGTTTCCAGTACGTGTATTTGCAGGAAACGCCCGTCTGCTCTCTTCAGGGATGTCTTGAGTAGCTTTGCCGAAGGAGGAAGAACGCCTGTGATGCGCCTCTCACCATCACTCACAGAAAGTGATGGCAACCCCACGATGCTTACCAGAACACCAGCACCTGCAAAGACCACATGTCTTAGCCTTATGCAAATCCCTACACCATCATCACTAATAACATGGTAAAAACACTTAACCTCTGAACAACCTTCTGCCAAAGACGCTGCTTTAATAAAAAGTGATTCCAGAAACACAGCCAGGGCCTGAGAGACTCCGGCCAAACAGAAGCTGCCACAAAGCAGCAGCTTTTCCTTTCTGCAGAAATGGCAATTAGTGCACTCACCAACAAGTTCTCCATTGAAGCACGCTGGTCAACCAGGTGTAACGCATTTGGATGAAGAAGTAAAGCAAAGGAAGGATGCATCACCTTCCACAGGAGGTGTGGGTACAATAAGCTACTCAAGAATAATCCAAAGCCCATTAAGGGAATACTTTTTCCACAGCCATTAGCAGTCACTCGCCAGCCTCTAATACAAATACATTTCCAAAAACTGAGATGCTAATTAGCACTTGCCCTCCCCTGGATTTTATTTCATACTCCACAATCTGTAAGCTAAACTGCGATCAAGACTTCTACACCCCCAAGAAAGAATCGGTTTACACTCACCTGTGGGCAAAAAGCAAATGCACTTATCCTTGAGAACTTAAATTCATTTTTGCAGTGGCAGCAAAGAAGCTTCCCTGATCAGCCCCTCCCCGAGCGAGTCCACCACAGAGGTCAGCATGGATCAGCAAGGCTTTGGAAAGCCGCCCTCCTCCTACCACCTAAGCTTCCTATTTTGTCTGGTTGTATTCTGCACGCATGGCTGTCGAAGATGAAGACACAAAGAACTGTCATCTGCAGAGATTTTATGTACTACATGCAGATGCACAGCCACTTAAAATAAGTAAATAGATATGATCATACCCATGTACCTCTCCCCCAGCTGCAGGGAGATCCAGATCGGAATCCCTGCAGCAGTGAGCACACAGCATTCCCTTTAAATAAGATGGTCCAATTCAATGTCCTCAAAGTCACAAAGACAGCTGATAAAAAGAAGGCACTTCAGCACCTTTAAGTTGTCTGAACTTTGCTTTTAAGTAAAGCCTTTGTAAAAACACAAAAATAACCTCAGTGGTTCCTGTGGCAAGGAAGAGCCACGTGTGCTCCTGAATGCTTCTTGGGCTAATAGTGAAGCTGGGATGTGGGTCCCACCTGGCTCTACAAGGACTGGGATGGCACAGGCCACTAAGCAAGGAGAGGTGATAAGGCCACCACTGGGGCAGCAGCTGATGTGGTCTTGGGCGCACACCAGAGAACAGCCCAAATGAGCCGGAGATGCAAAGAACAGGACAGCAGTCCATGAGACTTCTCCACTGCACTCACCTAGCCCATTCCTATTACAAGGCAATCCTTCTCTCAAGATCACCACACTCATCCAGAGCTCCACACCTCAGAGGACACTTCAGAAACAAAGACCATATCAGAAGAGAAAAACATAACACTGAGAAAGATACTCGAAATCCATTTCTTTCCTAAGTTTTTCTTCTCACTGTACTGGCCCCATGCCCAAGCTACCGTTAATATTCTCCAAGTATTTAACCTTTCCTTAATTTCAAATGTTGAAATATAATTCATCATGATCTATTGTAGGTAAACAGTATGCTTGCTTGAGCAATATATGCTTTTTTAGCAGAGCTCTTCATCCAAAATCAATATTTTAAAACGCAATTACTTTAGGGGTGACCACTCGTTGTCTGCTGACAAATACCAATGAGACCTAAACAGGTACTCAACCACTTAAGAAAAGCTATTTTATTGACTATTTTGCTCAAACTTCAGCAGATCGGCAAAGGCTTTAATTCTGTGTGCTGGTACACCTTCAAGTTACTTTGCAGTACTATGTCCGTCATACAGTTTGCAGAAAATATAAGACAGCTTTTAAACTGCCATTGATCTCCAAGATGAACAACTTAACACAGGACAAGAAGCATCTTAGAAATTATGTGCATCTTAATAACTAGGTTGGTTTTGTCCTTATCTGATACAAAAGTAATGTACTGCTTATAGCATCATCTAAGACAAATATTTACACTCTGTAACCAGTCTCCTACTTACTAAAGAAAGATCAAAAGCTTTGTTGTTCTCCCACTGCCTCCATCCCTTGAATTTAACATGACAACAAAATTCTATTTTTCAAATATCTTACATAAACCTAACAAAAAAAAAAGCTGGAAAAGTTCGCATTAGCAATCATACTTCTAGATTTCTCCACAGGGAACACAAAATACTCTGTACTCCTGGTTCCTTTACAGATCCAAGAAGCAACTCCATTCCCAAGGTAACTCCAAGAAAAGGCAGGTATCTGCCAAACGGCAATGGCCTCAGTGTCTGAGCTCAGTACCAAAGTGCTGTAGAGTGGCCTCACCACAGCCAGATGACAACCAGTAGTATGTAAATTTGCAATTTCCAACCTTTTATGCCCATCTTACCTATTTGACACTTCCAAAGCTGAAAAAATGCATCTCCAATATTTTATTTAACTATAAATACAATTATTCAATCTGTTGGTATCTGAAGAACAGATGTTCATACTTAGAGAAACTCTGCGTAAGAAAAAAATTGAACAAAATAAATTCTCTATCCAATGCTCCAGTTACTGTTGACAGAACTAAACAGAGACCAAATATCCATTCATACTGCCAGTTCTCAACAGGGAAAGTCCTCATGACCGTACAGTGGTGGCCACAAACCTTGCCAAGCATTCTTATACCTTCTTAACATGAGTGACTGCTCCTCCAGCAATATGGTCAGTACAGGGAGGAACCGCAGAGCAGCTGCAAGCTGCTGGGATGGGAAGATGAGCAATTCCTTCAAGCAAATCTACAATACTGTATTTTGTCTGTGAGCCCTTGAACATACTCCCACTGCTCCTTGCTGCCTGGGTGGCATTGTATAACCTTCCATTTGCTGTTTATCTACTGTCTCTATGGCTTGCTCTAGATTACCAGCATGGCTTCAATCAGCCTTAATGGATGGCTAATGCCCTTTCAACCAGTTTGACCATATAGTCGCAAGTGAGCTGGTCCAGTTATCCGCAAAGAATTTAACAAGCCTTATGATCTCAGCCAAAACAGCAGGAATATCCATCATTACAATGCAATTTAACAGCAACCTGCTCAATTCTGTATTCGGCAGATTACCTTGCAGGGGTACAAACTCAACAAATGATCTGAACTCTAGAAAAGCACAGCCACATCTTTAAACCCTGGTGGACTCAAGACAACAGCTTCCTGATTTTCTTATCTTTTTTCCCAGTAGAACAATTTTTTTTTAAAGTTTGAGTGAGACACTAAAAATCTTGGAATTACTACTATCTCATTAAAATAAAGGAATACCATCATGTGAAACAGTCAGAAATAAATGTTGCTTTTTTTTTTCTAAATTGCTAGGGAAGGGTACAACATATAAGACAAAATATACAGGGGGAAAAAGTAGTCCTTTAGCAGGTTTGGCTTTTATTAGTAACTTGCAGTAAGAGTTGCCTCTTACAGGCCTTACAGGTTTTTGACAGATCCTGGGATTCTTTTTTTAAACCAAAAGAAATAGAGCCTTTAAGGTCGAAGCTTACACTTCACGCTGCCTTTGCAATTTAGCAATGGCATTAAAGTGATGTCTAAATATCTTTGGGGAAAGGACAAGGAACAGTGTCTTTTTAAAAACACAAGATAAGCTCATCTGCAAGGTTACAGAAATCCTCCCCTCTCTCTCACCAGTAAAACAGTAAAATGATTCTCCTCTAAACAGCAAAAGAACAGAAGTCTAGAAACTATAGAAATTTTGTGACATATAGGACACACACCAGGAAGCTTCCATTTATTTCTCAAAGGCTGATCATACCATCAGGGTGGAGAGGGACGCAGGGGGAGGAGAGAAAGAGAAAAGCTTGCACTTCTGTAAGCAACACACAGAATCAAGTTCCCAGGCTACCAAGTAGTAAAGTTTATCACACTCCTGAATCTGCATGTAAAAACAAAAGGCCTTTTTCAGTTTTCAGTTCCAAGCCTACTAAAAAAAAAAAAAATAAAAAAGTGTTTCTACCCATCCACTCCCAGCATGCTGAAAGAAACACCATCATCTTCTCAACCAGAGCCAACCACACTGCTTTGAACTGGCATACAAGACCTGAACTGAAGTTCAGATAGGATCGCTATCCTTTTATTTCAGAAAATTTCTGTTCTTTTGTTGGAGGAAATAGTGGTTATTACAAAACAAAATGCGTAGGCCAGAAATCACTGTCACAAAAATAGATTTGCAGAAAACCTTGGTAATAGTAAATGCTTGCACAAGAGGCAGTTGATAGCAAAACTGCAGCCTAAGTTATAATAGGAACAAAACAGAAGAGGAAAATCAGATCCATTCTTTACAAGCAATTTTCTTTCTTTTATGATCTCATTACTGCAGAAACATCTTGTTCTCTTCCACTCTTCAAGAGGAATCATACCTTTTTTTGGATCCCTTAAAAGTCAGTAATGTCAAGTCTCTACAGCTATATATTACTCTCATCTGGTTTCTGCCTGCTTATCTGCAGCCCTCCCCAAAGACTGACAGAGACTATAATACTGCTATTTCAAAGCAGTACTTTTCCGTACAAAGCATAAGCTTCCAGGGAAATAACAGGCAGAACACAGCCAGAGCTTAAATGAATTGTTATTACAATACTAAACTGCATCATCTAAATCCAGGCATACAGATTTCCCCCCCTTCCTGAAATTTGCTCGAGGGGCTCGGAAAAGTAACAGTACCTGAATTGGGCTGTGGAGTCATTAGCATTATCAGCACTAATCTTTTTTTTTTTTTTTTTTTTTTTTTTTTTTTTTGCAGAAGAGATTGTTATGGTAACAAACACGAGATTCTATTAAAGGAAACATTTTGGATGGGTCTTGCTTGAGTATTCATTTCTAGAATTTAAATTACTTTACCAACTGAATTTCACGTGCAGATTTTATTCTGCATTTGGTTTTTCACTCCTTTTATTTTCTTCATTTGGAAAAAGGCTTCCCAAAAATACTCCAGAGAAGAGGAAAAGAGTGCTTTTTATGTGTGGGCATCCCTGTGTGCTTTGTCATATCTTTCAACTTCAGCAAGTCCCAGCTCAAAGCCTGAATGAATTTCCTGCTCTTTGCTGCATGCCAGGCTTCTATGTTATTTGTATTACAAGTAAAACAAACAAACAAAGCCACAACAGGGAAAGTCCAGGAACATCAGCAAGGCTACTCTTATGAAAGCTGGTCTCAGAAGCCTTAACAAGGGTTGAGCCCCAGGATGAAAGACAAGGAAACATTTAAAACTCAAACAATGGGGGGAGCTGGAGGAAACCTAGGCGATGGCTGCAGTGATCACACCAAGCATTTCCAGCAACACACGCAATACTGTGAATGAGAAGGAGCTTTCTTTCTGTGAGCCTGTAAAGAAAAAGGCCAAGGAACAGTAAAAGCAGCACAGTAGGGCATTACAGCAGTGCTGACCCGGAGCAATAACAAATTCAAATTTCTTAAGGATAGCTAAGAGTTATTCCCAGTCACACCTAATTGCCTACAAGGAAAGCGATAGACTCACAGAATAGTTTGCGTTGGAAGGGACCTTAAAGATCATCTAGTTGATAAACATGCTGACCCCATTCCCATACTCTGCCTAACTTCAGTCTAGCTCCACATCCCCATTTTGTCACCTCTGTCCCCAGACCTCTGCTCCTCTACACGAGAGCTCCCCAGTTCCTCAACAGAAGGTGTCAGTCCCAGGGCAGAGCATCCCAGAGCCCGTGCATAACAGAACCTGCTCTGACTGATGCATCCCCCTGCCTGTGTCACCTGGCAGACCCGCTTTGGGGACTGCCCAAGGGTACACTCTGTTCCTGTTATCTCATCCCCTTCCCTGTGATATTCCAGCAGCTGTACCAGCAGAACTGGGGGCGGGCGCACATAGAACCAAATCAGCAGAATTACAGAATCACAGAATAACCAGGTTGGAAGAGACCCACTGGATCGTTGAGTCCAACCATTCCCACCAATCCCTAAATCATGTTCCTAAGTACCTCATCCACCCTCACCTTAAACACCTCCGGGACGGTGACTCAACCACCTCCCTTGGCAGACTGTTCCAATGTCTAACCACCCTCTCCATGGAGAATCCAATCCTTGTTAAAAATAACCCTGTGAAATACAAAAAGGCTTAGTCCAGACCTGTTTACTAAAGGATTGATGCCTCCACTTTATCTTCTTAGGCCCAGAACCAGACTATCTCAGCACAGAAACCTGTATTCAATTTCCCTGTCTGCTGACAGCAATCCAATCCATCCATTTGTCTCCCATGAGAGCACCCCAACTATCAGGTGCAGCTCCCCCTCTCTCCTGGTAAAGCCCTTCTATTCCATGTCAAATGTTTATTCGTTCATTCAGCTAAGAGAACTAGCATGCATCTTTAAGATTAATGGCTCAAAAATTCAGATTGTGGTCGCTGCTCCAACCACTTCTTAAATATTTCACACTAAGCTACTTTTATTTCACCTAGAAAATCTGCTGTTAACATCTCTTCTCAGCATTTATCTGTACTTCTTTAAGTATTTATTCCCTCAAAACTGGCCCTTGTATTCCATTAATGCCAAGCAGGGCTGCAAAGCACCCATGTAACTCCCCCACCCTCCTCAAGCACTTTTTTCATTCCCTGATTATCCGATACCACTCCCACATAGATAGCCTCTTAGCATATACAGCAACTGGCCATTTGAATTAATTTGCCTTACCCACTCTGAAAAATCAGGCATCATAAGGAGTTCCTTTGACTTCTCGCATTCAGCTTCTGGAATTATTCTTCCCTCACAGGTGGAACTTCTGCTGCTGCCACTTCATTCCCATATCTAATTGCTACTCTCACTTCAACAACAGACTAGAAGCCATACAATTTATATATGGATGGCACCCGACCTATTGCTAATCTTGCCCCATCATCCTTAGACAAGAGCTTGGTTGCTTCTTACCCCTGCAGAAGGATCATTTGGAACAGGCTCCCCACAGAAGTGGTTGAGTCTCCATCCCTAGAGGTGTGCAAGAAAAATGTAGACCTGCCACTTTATGATGTGGTTTAGTAGGCACGGTGGTGTTGGCGTGATGGTTGGACTTGATCTTAGATGTCTTTTCCAACCTTTTTGATTCTAGCTTTTATTTTTTTTTTTTACCACAGCTAAAGAACTTCTTCTTCATGAAGTACCTACTGAACTTCACTTCTGTTATGAAGCTGGAAACCCATAGCCAATGCTGACATTAAAAAAGAACAAAACCCAACAATCTGAACATATGGGATCACGACTGTTTTAAGTCAAGCTAAAATCCAAGCTGTTGATGAAGACAGCATTCCCACCTCTGATATAACATTTAGGTGGCCACATGCTGGTCCAGATTAGGGAACTTCCTCTGCTGAAAATCAGCCTAAAGAACAAAAAGTTAAATATTCATTTGGAATGGTTCCCTCATAACTCAACAAGCAGCCTCCCAAGCCCTAATAGCAGCAGAATGTGGCTGGGGTGAGGAGAAACGCTGTCAGCAGCAGCATACACGTGGATTGACTAAAAGCAAATGTGAACTGCAGCCAAAATGGGTCAAAGAGAAAAGTACACATGATCCATACACTTCCCCCTGCTTCCCTGCTACTGCTCTCAGCCCTCACCACTCCACTCATACAAGCGTGCTTACACAAACATGCCTGACATCATAGTTTAAACAAATGCTAACATGTTCATTATTTGTTTGTATATTAGAATGCTTCAGGTTGCTTAAGATTAATTTTGGAAGCAAGCAAATATGAACTTTCTTGATTCAAAGTGTTGTCAAGTGCATTTTTTACTCACATAAGATCTGCAGCTGTTTCAAAGCTGAAACAGTTGGAAGGCTGCACGGCCGGCAAAAACTGTGAGCACATGTATGATTAATGTAGTGTAGTTCATACTTATCCGACATTCAGGGAATTAGAAAGAAAATATTTAAGATACAAAGGACTTTTAGGTAGTGGTAATTTTTGAGCATGCAAGATTTCCTTCTCAAAGCACCATCAGTAGGGCTTTGCCTTAATCTTACTTTGTTTTGTTTGGACAGTGATTTTTTTTTAAATAACATTTTAAATGACAGCTATTCTTAGATATTCTTCTATATCTACATACATGTAAAGCTTGTCCCCACACTTATCAATTACCAGTTGTTACTCTTGTCACAACAAGAAATGAAGCATTCCTGCTGTCACACAGCATTAATGCTGATCTAAGCACTACCTTCAACCATCCAAAATCACCTCTACATCACCAAAAAGATTTGTTCATGACATAACCTCACAGTTTTGAAAAGATCACTTTTAAAAACTTTTTAAAGCCTGTAATTCTAGCTTTACTAGAGAGATCAGAACTTGTTTCATACCCACAAGGTAAAAAGCATTTAACTATTAAGCAATTGACATCAATCTAAACAGCTAGAAAAATTCCAAAATCCAGCACAATATAGGGAAAAAAAAAATCTGTTACTTATTGGTAAATATCAGAATCCTTAAAACAAAACGGAAAGGAAGACTCAGTACAAAAGGATCCATTGATGCAATGGAAAACTTCACAAACACTATATAAATGAGTGCAATGTTGTCTGCTCATTGACAGCAAGTTCTAGTGCCTTCCCTGCAGACCACGGTTTTTGCAAGGCAAAGAGTGAAAACTGACAGGAGCCATTTTTCAGAGCCTCGAAGACACCATGGAAGCAGGCAGTAGCCCCAGGAGTCGAGGTGCTTCACATGGATGAGAAAAATGCAGAAGATGAAGGTATGCCCTGGCTAGAACCACCACTGAGGCCAAGGCGACAAGGACAAGAGCAGAAGTAATTGAGTTACTGCAGCTGAAAAACTACCAGTTGTTCACAACACCGCAGCAACTATTAGCTAAGGGCCTGAACATTAAGATTGTATAAAAAAATTTTTTTAAAACTTCCTCTTTAATCCACCTTTCCTGCTATGAAAGCTAGTCCAGCTTTCCCCTTTTCCTGCCAAAAGGCTCCTGTGTAACTCTTTGAACCTTCCCTACTTTCTTTGTTCACCTTTAATACTTACCTTCTCAACACGTCTGAGAATTTACTTGGCCTCAGACACATGCAGAACAATTTCCCTCTCCTAGAGCTCAGCCCTGCTCCTCTCCACACCAGCTGTTGTGTCAAAATACAACTCTTATCGCTACGTTATTTTCACTTTCCATCACCCAACTACGTAGACAGAAAAGACCTTCCTGACAGAGACAAATACACACTCTGCTTTCAACCTGTACTTGACTTAAGTTTGCTGCTTTTTCTTCAAGACTGAAAAAGGCCTTGGAGCCCAAAGCTATTCCGGTGCTGAGGTTTTTTTTCTTTCCTTCCCCCCCTACTTCTATGTGTAAATCTAACAAAGGGCACTATCACTCCATTCAGACCTTATCTGACTTGTGGTCAAAGAAGATGTATGACACAGTAAATCCAAAAGTAAAAATATCAACTAACTGGCAAATTCCTTAAATCATCTCAAGAAATGGAAATGTGGTGAGAAGGCGTCAAGGGAAAAAGGATGCAGTGAGAAGTAGTTGGGGGGGCTAGAAAAGAGAGGCAGTTATTAAAGATATCAAAGGGATAAGAGATAAAAAAATGATCTAAAAATGGAACCAGAAAGAGAGAAGTCAAGTCAAGCTGGGAAAGGCACAGAGCTGTTAGAAAAGCAAGAGAGATTGTATTAGGTTAATACTTAAGGTATTTTTATATAAAGCTAATAATTGCGGTCAAATACTTCTTCCTTCATAGAGAAGGGAAAAGAAATCTGGCAGTTAGGTAAGAGAGCATCAGTCTTTATCTAAGTTGCAGTTAAAGAGAGAAATACTGCCCTTAGTTTGTCCCTTGCACTTGAGTCCATCAGCTACAGATAACACGCAAGGAGTATGAATCTCAGACGGCTGCTCTCTTTGGCCACTACAAAAGGCCTATTTAGATCAGAGCTATAACTGCCCCCGATCATTTTATCTGTGTACTGCCCATAGTGATAGAAGAAGTTACGGACAGCACTTCAGTCTCAACTTCGCATTTCCTTCCTTTTTAAAGTAAAAATAACTGAAGGTTGCCACAAATCTCAGTGAAACAATGTAGTGAATCAGTGATGTATTTATCATGTCAGTCTTTTCTGCTATCTACTTCAGCTTGGAGCTGAAAGGAGATTTATATTTAAAGTGAGAATGTACATATTTCAGGAACAGCCTTATATTTCTTTAAACAATAACATTTTTATAAGTCAGAAGTACAGATTGTTCCAGTAAAGGAAAAAAATTACAATACCATCTATGTATTTCTACAGAACCAACATGGCCCACAGACATTATTCAAGTACGCCAAATACTTGCTATCTGCATGTATGCGATCTCTCCATTTGTATGAAGCTACTTTTTCCATACAGGATGTCATCAGCAGGCTGAAAATTGGACTTGTTCAACCTAGAGAAGAGAAGGCTCCGGGCAGACCTTACAACAGCCTTCCAGTACTTTAAGGGGCTACAGGAAAGCTGAGGAGAGGCTCTTTATCAGAGAGTGCAGGGGTTAGATGAGGGGAAACAGTTTCAAGCTGAAAGAGGGGAAATATAGATTAGATAGGATGCAGAAATTTCTTACTGTGTGGGCAGTGAGGCACTGGCGCAGGTTGTCCAGACGAGTCATGTCTGCCCCATCCCTGGAGGTGTTCAAGGCCAGGTGGGACGGGGCTTTGAGCAGCCTGATCCACTGGGAGGTGTTCCTGCCCATGGCAGGGGGGTTGGAACTGGATGATCTTTAAGGTCCCTTCCAACCCAAACTATTTTATGATTCTGTGACCAGCAACTCTTCTGGTAGGAGGGAATTCACATTAGACTTTGCTCTCCTCCTCTGTAATCCCAGTCGTCTGAGAATTAAAGATGGACAACCCAGTGGAAGGAGGAATAGGGGATGGGCATTTAAAACCCCAAAGACTGAACTCACAGCCATCAAAACATGATTTGTTAAGAAAACAGCAGATTGCTAAATTTCTGGAAGACAAAGGAAGTTTAAGCCATAAATAAATATAAGTGTGAGTCCATGCCTAAGAACTAATAACATGAAACCAAAGGAAAAAGTAAGCACCATGTTAACGCGAACTTACAACAAAACCCAGCTGACCTTGTAACAGCTTCCCAAGGGAATTGATGGAAACCCCCACTGCTTAGAACACATGAATCCAAGAAGGGCAAACCAGGAAAAAATTGCATATGGAATGAGCCCATATTTGAAAAATGGGTTAACATGATTTACTAGGTTAAAGTAACTTCTTATGCTTTTGCGAAACTGTATAAAGCCTGAGAGAGGCTGCCTTGACAACAAAATAATTCTGTATTCTTAACTTACAGAATAAGAGGGGAAACCCCTCACCCTTTCCTCCTCAACTAGTCATCTCTGCTGAGTCAGTACAACAGCCTTCAATCAGACAGACCAACCTGACCCGTATAGCAAACGTCCACCTGCTTACTCCGTTCTAGTTTTCCTAAATTAAATATTGTATTAATAACACTTATGAGAATAAAAAAAAGACACACACACAAAAACCCAAACAAACAAAAGCAACCCCCACAAACACCAAAAAGCTCAACATTTGTTCGTGTGACAAAGTCTTAGAAATGTTGTCCATAACTCCATACCCAAATCTTTAGATACCAGCTTCCTTTGCTCTTCTAGATAATCTACTTGCCTCCAGTCCTTACTAGGTAAAGAAAATTTTGGGTAAGCACAGTTACACTTTTCTGTTCTTTATATGATAAACCTCAAGGATCAATTACAACAGGGTTTTTTTTCTGAACAGTATGACTCCAAGATAGGATGTGAGATCATCCATTAAACATATGTATCCAAGACTAGAGGCATTATTAATTAATTTTCCCCTAGGTAATATGGCATAGTGAAAAATACCTACTAGAAAACATACTGACTAAAGACTTCAACAGAAATCAGTGGATTTATGTGACGATTGCTGTGCAGCAACCTAATAGTTCTTATTACAGGAGATGTGGACTCTCCTCCCTTGAAGCTGTCACTGCTCCTACAGAGTAGACATTTCGGTCCAACAAAAGGAAAAATACTGATTGCATCCTACTCCAGAAATAGTTACTAAGCCAGTTGTGAGAATAATCTATCTGAATTTAATATTGCCTGAGTCTGGCTACTGACAGGTCTCAAATTTATAGCATTTTTCTGATTAGTGTCATTGTTTGGAAAATCTTTTTTTACATAAGTTGACTGTAAAATACTACCTGCCTCAGTTTCAATTAGGCAGGCGCTGTAAACACCAAAATGAGTTTTTCTGTTCTCCTCTTTGACTTTGTGGAGCTGCAATCAAGGAAGGTGCCCTAAGGAATCATTTAAAATCACCAACTCGAACCTAACTAACATATTGCTTTGGCTGAGTCCATAGAATAAATTCTGTTTACCAAAATCTTTTAAGACCCACAAGAATAAGCAAACACTTCAGTCAACTGCCTGCCTCAGACCTGTTTATGCTATAAGCAGCTCCTCACTGTAGATCTACTGTTACGTTAATCAACCTCAAGGACCACGCTCTTCCTCTGCAAAATAATTATAATCTGGCCCATTCTCCTTTCTACCTTTTGTGTTTTCATCTAGCTTGCTAAGAAAAGAAGACAGGCAGTTGAAATAACGCCCAGCTTTTTGCAAGATGACCCATGTTCACATATCCACGGCGCAGGCACCTGCAATAGCAACAGGACACGCTGAGTTAAAATCTCTGTATGGTCAAATGCCATCCTACTACATTATCATGTAACAGGAAGCATAGATGCCACTTTGTTTAATCCAGCTTCAATTATTGTGAGCATTCAACTCCTACTGAAAGCCACCCTTCTATAGATGTGAAGCTAAATTTGGCACAACCAAACATATTCAAGGGCCTCAAATCAGTTGTGGTTTTAGCTTCTTAGCTGTGCCTCTTATCATTTTGAAATCACAGCACTCAAACTTCGACAACACGTCGTTCCAAGTGGCTGTTGTTGTTTCCCTTCTATGCTTTCCACAGACTGAACCAAGAATGGATATCCGACATAAGGATCCTTCATCTTAGCTTAATAGTGCATGAGTATGTCTGGAGGAGACGAAAAAACACATGATTCTGTGTCATAACACAGCAGCAGGTGGCAGTTCTTCACTTCGGCTGCGAGATGCAGAGTAGACAAACCATTCCAAATATACTCTTTAAAGAACTTGATTTTTGTTTCCATGTCACCACTTGCACTCCCTTATGTTCATCTTTATCTTCTGCTGAAGTTTTCTTAGAATTATATTTGGTATTTAATATTCAGTGTCACTGTAATCTACAACTTGACTTTCCTGGCATGACAAATCAATGTTTCTCAGAAATCCAAAACAACCTCAAAGCTTTATTTCTCTCTATTCAAGACGTTGATCAACATCAAGTTTGCTTTTCTTCTTAAAGGTGTTATCAATTACTGCAATGATCTTGGAATTAAATTTGTTGTAATATATCAGATCAAAAAGTAAAGAGCAGAGTTGAGGGGAAAACAGAACTACCTATACATTCAGTGTGAAAACCGCCTAGTCAATGGTAAAAAGAGTATGAGAACACCACTGTAATCTGTAAGAAAAAAAACATTATTTCTATTTCTCTAGGATCTGAAATAGGGTGCAAACTACCCTGGAGGACACCATCTGCACAGCAGACTCTTCATGGGCAGAGAACAGAAAGAGGCAGAAGTATGTTTATGATCCACAGGATGTCTAACAACTTTATTTTGACCAAAGCTACAGATACCCATTTGCTCTCAAGAAAGAAGCTGGCAGCGAGCAAGAGTTAACTTTTAGTATAGGGCCAGCTGGAATAACACAGACCACTTAGACAACAAACGTCACCTCACAAGCACCCTGGATTTGTTCCAAAAATCACTTGAAAAGTGGTATTCTTTCTTGACACGCTCAAGGACTGATTCAGCTTGCACCAGAAGCAGTATTTTTCTTTCTAGTGTGTGTTAGGCACCATAGCTTCTAAAACAACTTTGAGATGATTTTGAATACTCACTAGATACACATTTTCCCACAGTATCACTAAGCAAGCTTATAAATTATTTTCCTTGTATTTAAGCTCAAAAACAAAGACTGCATGCAGTTAAAAATGTCAAATTATTTCCCCATCTCCCACCCCCCAAGAGAAAGAAGCCGTTAGATAGAAATATATTTATTTCAGGTTGACAGGGACGGTATTTGCAAAGCTATTCACCCACATTAATACTGCAATGAAATCACTTACTACATTTTAGCTGACATTCAATAATTTCATTTCTAGCTATTTCTCTAAGCTCACAAGAGCTTTCACAGCCAGAGAAGTAAGCAAACATAACACCTGCTTGGATTTGGCAAGCTGCATAGGGCTCAGAATAATAAGGACCCCTCTAAAATCTCCCTCATTTACAGATGCCGAATTGCTGACAACAGGAAGATAGCTGTGCTCACCTTCAGAAATGAGGATGAATTTGGATTAGGAAATTCTGAGTGTTCATCTCGCATTTAAAATGGAAGCTGGCAGTTAGAGAGGAGTGAAAGATAAACTGTGAGCTGTTACTGATTTACTGCCTTTTTATATAAAGTCTGGTTTCATCTCTTCATAGCAAACCCAGGACAAGAAACAGGAGAGAACACAAAAAAAAACCCAGCATCCATAGCTGTACTTGTCATCATTTTTATTTTCCATGAACTTTTTCCTAATCTTCTAAATATTAGAAGAAATCTACTTTCTTCTTTTATAACAAATCAGATAAAATATCAGAGGATGAAGTTACCAGAGACAGCTGAAAGGGGAAATCTGACTTCCCCTATCCGTCCCACCATCAACCCTTGTACCAGCTCCCAGTGCTCTTCAGATTTTGCACTGAGCCACAAACCACAGAAAAAAAAAGAAAAAGCAGCCAGTTTTCTACAGGCATCAGCTAGAGCAAGGAAGGGAAGTGAGACAAGTGCTGGCAAGAAGCACCGCAGAGAGCCTTAAGAGCAGCTCATCGGTAACAGGCAACTCCTCTGACTTGTCCCAGATGCTACAGTTTGGAAGCAGAAGTTCACAGCTGTCCATGTACTCTCTCAAAATGTGCAGTATACATATTCCATGAGCAAAGACACCAAACTCCAAACCTGATTTAGAAACTGCCTTTTCCATGTAAAAGGAATCCATCTATATGCATTTGTATAAGCCTGCATGTACATGCACACATGTCCAAAGGAACCAGAAATGCCTTTCTGCATCAAGTAGTTCTGCAAAACTCCAAACACAACTACCAGGATGGCTGCTACGGATAAGCACCCATGCTTTCACACCCATGCTACCTCATGAGAGTGTTCTGAAGACTCTGCACTGTTTATATCTCCCTTTCAGAGAATACAATGTCAAACTCCCTAAAAATGAAGAACATCAAAAGATGGCTGTGTTTTATACATCAGGTTTGCAAGGATGGGAAACATGTGACCTCCTGCTTCAGCATGCTCTGTATCACTTTCAAAAACAAAACCTCAGACCAAACCTAATGACCAATGTCTGGAAAGCAACCCATTCTCAGAAATTCATCTTAAATGAACTATAACATAAAGTGCAAACTACTGAACTTTACACTACTCCCTTTGAGCAATATCAAGTTCATGATTCCTACCATGAAAATGTATGGAATGCTTTCCCTGAACATCGATATATAAAAGCAATCAAATAACATATATAAGGTATAATGTAAATACTATTCATAGATCTTGTCTAATGAATGACAATCACAGAAGAACATGTATGTGTCTGGTTCTGGTACATGTGTACCCCAGAAACCTGAGCTATGGTCCTAAATTGCTTTCTTAATATTATGCATTTCATAATACTCTACCCAAAAGTATTACAAAATAACTGTGTGGTTTTACAGCACTTAAAGGAAGAATATAGTGTCTTCTAAAAATCCCATTCCTAATCGATTTTATTAAAAAAGCATTTATATGTTCACTGGTATTATTTCTTAGGGTATCACAAATTTGAATATGAGCAACTACCTGTTTTGTTGCAGTCAGTACTAATGACTTTTCTTTGAAGAAAGATCCAGGTTTGATTTTTCTATTGTTCAAACTTAAAAGAAGCCTCCTTGAGTTGAAAACGCAGGAATCCTCTGAACTGATTTAAATAGCTAAGCTATCAATTACGTTTTCATTTAATTTACGTTGCGTTTGCTTGGGATAGCTTTGCTATAACAGCATGAAGGCTTTAAATCTAGGTGATTAAAGCCAGACTTCTAGGTGTATACTTGGGATCCCAAACAACAATGCCAAGCAAAACACAGCTCCCACTGACACCCAGAGCAAGACTAAACACCACAGCTCAATAAGAGGTTTAAGCATGCTGAACCAACTCCTTGTCACACTGCTCTCTGTTCTTACCCACCCTGCAGGCTGGGTTCAAGATCATGCTGTACTTCTGTATCTATAGGCGTCATTTGCTTGCAATTTCTGTTAGAAAACAAAAACTCACTATATAATCAATTTTTCAAGTGTTACATTCCCAGTTTAGGAAATTACGCCTAAAACAATAGCAATAATAATACCTTACAGAGTCATATGAATTTGACAATTCTTCCTCCATCCCATAATTACTTAAACTTTGTTTCTGTGTATGTGGTTGGCAGCACTTAGGTTTATTCTATGCATCAAAGTACTTGGTTGTCTTTATTGTCCAAAATGTTTCACTTACTTGAGTACAAAGAGATAGGAGAAGGGGGAGCTTCTTTCCAGAGCAGTCTGGAGTTCTTGCCCTTCAAAACTTACAAGGATAAATTAAATGTTATTCAGGAAACAGGTTACATTCGGCTTATGAGGAGACATCACTCTTCCTTCTTCCATCTGTGACAAAACATGAAATACCTGCACATTATTTTCCCTCACAACTTAATGAGAGCCCTCACAAACTCATCACCTAAGAAGGAATCACAAAGGGATCAGTCCAGGTCCCACACACCCAGCTTTCAATCTCTTAAATTATTGCATATACCATTTTTATATCTGAGATGGTCATAATCTCTGAATAGCTGTCAGAAGAGCAAACAAAAGTTTCAGGAAAAGCTCTACTTCAGAGACATGGTGAAGGCAAGAAATTCTCTTCCTCACCACTCCCCCCATGAAATTACAGTTGAATAACTACGACAATGGCAGAATTTAAATTTATTTTCAAAAAGTGTTTCAGGCAGTATGTAACAGCACCACCTGGTGATCTTCACTGCACAATGTTTAATAAGACATACACTAAAATAAGGCATAGTAACCAGCATAGAACAACAAGTTTTAATCCTGGTTGTGTAGAATTTTACAGCTATAAATACAGGCGATTTGTATCAGCCAGCTTCTACTGGTGAGGGGGGAAAGCTTTTGACATAGCAATGGCTGCTTTAGTAAAATTCTAAATTAGCGTTTTGGTCCTAATGAAGCAAGAATTCTACTGCTGTTAGAGTGAAGTATCACAGAACATCTCATACACATTGCTGGAAAAATCGTTATGGATCCTGAAAAGAAAAAGTACTCCCTAAAGACGTCGCAAGCGACAAGAACTCTATTAAGAGTTGCACATTTCTTCTTCATCACTCCTTTTTAAGCTGGGACTAAATTAGCACAGCCTGCGCACTCCAGGGTGTGTGCTGGGAGGAGGGAGGGGGAGAAAACGGAAGATATAAAGGCCTGAGGCACTTCAAGCAGAGAGCATCCATCTGCTAGCAGCAACGAACAGCATTTCTAAAAAGCTTCCCACTCATGTTAAGTCAAGCCAAAAGAACAGAAAACACCTTCCCTCACTCTGACTGTGCAGGACTCAACGTAACAGGGCAGTGAGTTATAAATAAGTGTTGAAAAAAAAATAAAACTTGAGAGAGTTTGAGAGACCATGCAGTCCTGCATTCAGTCTCTCCTGCTGCAAAGCTAGCTTAAGAAGCTCCTGCTCATCTCTACAGCATCCATTCCCTCCTCCAGTCTGTGGTGGCATGTGGAGGAGTGAAATGATCAGAGGGAAATAGGAGATTAAAAAAAAATAAAAGTTAGTTCTTTTTATTATTTTTATTTTGCTTGTTAAACCCAGGTCTATCCACTGCCCTGGTAAACAGATGTATTGCCCAAGCTAAGGTCTAGCATATTTGGAAGAGGGGAATGGGAAAGGGCAGCTGAGAGATGGGAAAGGCAGCGATCAAACTAGCTCTGCTGTTAGAAATCCTTACTGGACTCCAGATCTGCACCTCTACGAGATGAAGGCCACTGATGGCAACACAGCTTGGAGGAGTTCCAGACCCTTTTTTACACAACCCCTGTTACCACCTGCACACCACAGCACATCAGGTCTCAGGGCTGACACAGGTTAAAAATAACTTGCATGTGTGTGCAGAGTTGTTCTGGTTCAGGCTAGGACCAGGAGTTGATTTTCTGGTTTTTGTTGGGTTCATTTTTTTGAGCAGGAGATTGACTTAGATGTATCATGAGACCTCACTTGGAGTCCTCAGCACAAGAAGGACACGGATCTGCTAAAGTGAGTCCAGAGGAGACCACGAAGATGATCAGAGGGCTGGAGCACCTCCCAAATGAAGACAAGCTGAAAGAGTTGTGTTTTTTCAGCCTAGAGAAGAGAAAGCTCTGGGGAGACCATACAGCAGCCTTTCAGTACTGAAACGGGCTACAGGAAAGATAGGGAAGGGGTCTTTATCACAGAGTGCGGGGGAACAGGATGAGATGGAATGGTTTTAAACTGAAAGAGGTGAGAGACAGCTAAGACATTAGGAAGAAATTCTTTCTTGTGACAGTGGTGAAACACTGGCACAGGCTGCCCAGCCAAGTCCCAGATGTTCTGCCCCTGGAGGTGTTCAAGCCTAGTTTGGATGAGACTTTGAGCAACTTGATTCAGTGGAAGGTGTCCCTGCCGATGGCAGGTCATTTGGAACTGGATGATCTCTAAAGGTTCCTTTCAACCCAATCTCTTCTATGATTCCATGATCTGCTGATGCACGTGGCAGCGTGGATTTAGGACACAACCCTTCCACTGTACACATACTTCATACCTGCTACAGAACCCTATCATTTCTCTGCATTCATATGTAATATCTACATTCCCATTTCAGTCTTTCACCACCGTACTGTGTTTGCTTGAGGCTGCTGCAGCAATGGCACTAAGCAGGAGCCAAAAAGTCTTTGCCTGAGTGACTATTGAATACTGCACGCAACAGCAGTGCCCGTTCATCTGGGAGGACATGACACACGACTGAGAAGGCAACGAGAACAACCAAAGCTACACATGCACTTCTGCACAAGGAATGTTGTGGAGACACATCACCATGTGCTCTGACTCTGCTCCCTCAGCTGCTGGATGTCTGCAAGACAGTGTGCCAGATGTGCCTAGGCAGGTGTTGTTACAGCCCTACAACAGGGATACAATGTGCCTGCACATCCTTTCACAGCCACGCTTGAGCTGATGCCACCTGTATCCCGCACCAACAGACACACACTGGTTCCTCCAAGACCATCAGCCATGACGAGATGAAAGCAGTTTGGGATCACAGCTAATTCCTGTTCAGCTGCAGAGCACAGGTGAAATGAGTACAAGTATGTCTGCAAGCACACAAGCAAATAAATCAGTCTTCCATATAGAAACAGTATACACAGGCACTGAATTTTTTCTGTTGTTAATCCTATAGCAGGGGTCCAGAAGTTTAATGCTGTGGCCATTATTTAAGAAAACCCATCTTCCAAGAAGATTGCAATAGCTCCACCAGCAAATCACATCTGCAGACCCCTCAGGCTCAGGGAATGCTTCCCTGCACTGCCACATCACTAGCTCTCCAATTTATTTCATAGAGCAAAAAAAGATGGTACTTCCAACACATAAAAAAGGAACTAGGTGCTATCAGGGAATACAGCATTAAAAAACAACAACATTCTCCTCCTCAGGTTTTGAACCATAGTGCCTATAAAATGAAACAAACACTTCAAAACTCACATCTGAAGATTTACAGGACAGTCCTACGGCATACATATTTTCCATAATCAAAAGAGAGGAGAGGCTACATGGAACTTAAACCAAAGCTACATTACCTGAAGTATATTTTAAGCTTCAAAAAATAAAATGGTTTAATTCAGCAGTTCATTAGAAGAGGCAGATTACCAGCAAAGAATTTTACAGATGTTACTAGAGGGGTAGGGAGGAGGAGAGAGGCAGTTGCCTATTTTCTGCCATGCTGTAGGAAAGGAAGATAGACCTATTAATATCCATGTTCATCTCCTTGTGAATGGTACTATAAAAAGCAAATGTTTTTTTAAAACATTAGCCCACTAGGTAAACTGTCTTTACTTAAAGTATTGTTCTCAAGAGAGACAACAGGTTCCAATTACCTACACAAAGCTGTAGAGAGATATATCTCTGTCAGAATACCAAAAACGTGCTATATGTTGTCCTACTCCATACCACATAGAAATTGTCAAAGTTAACAGGGAGAAATCTTATGTAAGAGATGTCAAAACTCTGATATCCAAGCAAGAAAATTCACAAGCATATAGAATTTTAGAAGGTATTTCTTCCCTCATTTGTCAGAACGAAGCAGAGATTTTTACTTCCCTGGCACAATAGTTTTCTTGCCCACAGCCAAATAATAAACTGAGAGACAGAGCAGAGACAGGACAGGAGACAGAGCAAAGGAATCATGAAAGAGGCCTTTAACTCCAGAGTCACAAACAAGCCAGTTCAAAGCAGCTAAACACGCAAATATTTTTTGTTATTAGTTAAGACAGGAGGAGTTAACTCATTTGATTAAGACTTTTTTTTTTAATATATTTATTTCAACTTCAAGGGCAACTTTCAAAACTAAAAGAAAAAGCAACAGAGGTTGTCCTGAGTCCATATACAGACTGAACCAACATTTCCAAGGGATTTTATAACACTCTTCTCTAAGAAGATAATTTTATAAAGGTCTTCTCTAAGCAAACACAACAATAGAGTAAGACCAGCAAAACTTTACTCATGTATTTCAACCAGATAGGATGCTGTACTCAAAGTTTTAAGTTGCTCATCAGCCTCTTGGCAAAATCCTACTATTACATTACACCTACCAGATCCTCTACTCTTTAAAGGATCCCAGACTCTCTCCATTAGAAACGTAAAAGATGTCATGAGAGAAGACATGAATTTCTCTTCCCTGATACTGCCACTGCTAGGACAAGCAGCACATCAAAATCATCTCTGAGATGGGTGCTTTGTTAGTCATTCCCTATCAAAACATAAAAATAGCAAAGGCTTCAGACAATAAAAATTTTCAAATCTGAACTCAAGTAAGAACTAATTAATCAATGCATAACCAAAAGGTTGTCCCAGATCAACTGATGATCTTGACTGGTCTTTTAACAAAGATAACCGCAACTCATGAAGTACGGGCTCTCATCAGCCACCCAAGACAGAAGAGATCCCCCATGTTCTGGAGAAGCCACAGTGCCAGAATGATCGCAGTGTTCTCAGATGCCTCAGAATCCAACTCTGTGGGTCCTCGAGAGGAACAGGTAATCAGACAGGGATATATATTCTTCTGCTGCTTTTATGCAAATTCTTGGAATAACTTACAGTCACTAAAGAGTGGGTTTTCTGCCTCTAAGGCTTGTTTGGTTTTCTTAAATAAGTGGTTTGTCTGTCACTTTGAGCTTTTTTTGATCAGTGAAATTGCCTGTATACTCTGAAAGATGAAGTTCTGAGAAAAGTATGTAAGCTGTTGAGATACCCTGAAGGTCAGCCATCAGGGACTTCAGCACCTACCTGTGGCTTATGGTTCTGTGACTTACCAGAGCCTGCATCAAAGCAGAGGGCCAGGTCAGTCCATACCTCCTGAGACTCAAGCAAGCCTCAGAAACAGAGGTCCAGCAAGCTGGAACACAAGCAAACATCCTAGTAACACCAAAAAAGTTCATCAGGGAACTGTTAAGCGGTAAGTAACAGATACGACAAATGCAAAAGTGCAAACAGGTTGGGAAATTAACATTCCTTTCAAAATTCTTTAACGAAAATGTCAAGGTACCAAAGATGTAACATCTCGGGTCACAACTTTTCTGCTTTCCTGGCTCTGAAGCTTGATCTGATCAGAAACAAAGAGCAATGAAAGTGAAGAGACTCTTGTACAAGAAATAAATATGTGAGTGGCTAGGTCATACCCATGTTTTAGCAGATGCTGGAGAGGACGGATCTGTGAGACAGGAGGAGGAAAAGCTATGAGTGGCATGCAAAAGGGCAAAGCAGTAAGACACAGTTCAGTTTAGTCCATGTTAAGCCTGTGTCAACAAGGAGATAAACCAAGCCAGACACCATCACCTAACGATGAGATGAACATCTGAGCTTAGTCAATCTAGACTTCTTTTTAGTGAGTGCAGAGAAGCAGACACTTCAGAGAATGAGTCATTTGACTTCCTTTCAGATTAAATTAATCACACCCTAAATCTGTCTGCCACTATGTAGAGACCCTGAAAGGAGCTCAGGACAATGAGCTCACACAGACATCTAAACTTTGCTAACTGAATCCTACCCTAGCTCAAGGCATGACATGGGACTAGATGGAATAGGTATGTTGAAAATAAAGAGGTTTACCAGAGGAAGAGACTGCATTTGAAACAACAACCGAACAAAAACCACACCAACAAAACACACCTACACACAAACCCCATGTAAGATCATCCCAAATTAAAATGGAAATATGCCCTTTACCTTTCCCCAAGGAGAGATGGGGAAAGTTAACGCATCAAAAGGAAAGATGAAGAAAATGAATGAGGCAGAAGTTGTTAATGATATAAAGGACTCAGAAGAGACAAGGCAGTAGATAGATCAAAGAGGGTAAAACTGAAGCAATGGTCTGACTAGAAGAGGAAGTCTTTCAAAGCTTCAGTGAGGAAAGAAATTTAGGATACAAGACAAACATAGAAACAGAGAACTTCAGGCAATAGTTAGTTTAAAAGACAACAAGAGAAAAATGGAAATTGAAGCCAGGACAGAGCTTGATTCAGGAGGAGGAGTCAAAGAAAAAGATTGCATCCAGTAAAGGAAACAATCTGGAAGTATTCAAAGTCTATGCTCAGCTGCTAAACTACAAATTCACTGAGGGGTGATAGATACATGGTGGAACAGCTCACATGACTAATCACAAGACAGATGGTTACAGGCTTCACAATAAGGACAGACAGGGAAGGTGACAGAGGACTCATTTTACACAAAGGAACAGCTTAAACACGTGAAGCTCTGCAGAAAAACAAGTGGCATATGAACAAAGTGTTAATGGATCTGGAGGAGAGGCTCATTAAGTACCTGCAACAGATCACCTGATCTGAAGATGAAGCCTTCTTTAGACAACAGGAAGATGTCCTAGTTCACATGGTGAACTGCAACCACTCCAGCATCTGCTGGAAGAGAATCACAATGAGGCACAAGCAATACAGTGGACTTCCAGAGCATGCCAGGTAAGGGTCAAGTAAGAGAAGCACCATGATGCATCTACTAGTCTATAGAAAGGAAGAAGTGGTGGAGATTGTGAAGTCTGATGGTGGGCTCAGTTACAGCAACCTGAGATGATAAAGTTTAAGACCTTGAGGGCTCCGAGGAAGACATGTAGCAACCTGGATTTTATATGGCAAACATCAGTTTGTTCAGGGAAGCGGTAAGCAGGACCCACTGAGGTACTGCCATGAAGGCCAAAGGGGCCAAGGAGGACTGGTCAGTCTTAAAGTACCATCACCTCAAAGCACGGGGACACTTCATATGTAAAGGAAGTTGAGCAGGCAGGTCGCGGCAGCTTGGCTTTGTAGCACCTCATTAGTCTCCTTGGTCTCTGTTGCAATGTCCATTTTCAGGTCTTACAGGTCTTTCTACGTGGATTTGGAGGAAAGGAAGCCTTACCCATGGTAGAGAAAGACTGAAAGAGGGCTCAGTTAAGCACAATCTACATATAGGTGTCAAGTGGACAGGACAGGATGCACCAGAGGATGCTAAGGTAGCTGGGAAAGAGAGGCATCTTTGCCATCTTTAAGAAGTTGTAAGAATCAGGGGAGGTTTTGTATGATTTGAAGGCAGAGAGTACCCGGCTTTTCTTCCAGAGGGCAAAGTAGGATACTGGAGGTGAGTTAGCCTCCCTTCAGCCTGTCGGAAGGCTATGGAACACATCTACCTGGAAACCAATTCCAGAGACACAAAACCCAAGAAGATTGCCAGAACTGCCATCACAGATTTAACGAGGGCAAATTGTGCCTTACTGTGATAAAAGTCACAGTGTAGTCAAGGTAAATAGAAACCACTGCTCTTCCTGTATCCCATTTCATCATTTTCCCTTAGTACCCTGGTAGCCAGACTGAGTGGATACAGACCAGACAGGTGAACTGCGAGTTGGCTGACAAACTGGCCAGGTTCAAGAAGTAGCAGTCAACATTTTAACCACCAGACTTACAAGTGGGATTGATTCAGAGGTCAATACTGGTTTAATGCCTTCATTAACAATATGGACAATGGGACAGGAGGGTCCCCATGCCACCCTGCAGGTATCACCACATTGGGACAGTGGTCAATAAACTGATGGGCAGGCTGGCGATTGCTAGGTTAGGGAGTAGCTTAGCAGAAAAGGATCTAGATTCCCTGTGGACAAAAAAAAAGTTGAACGTGACTCAGAAGCACCCAAATGAAGTGATGAAGGCTAGCTGCATCCTAGAGCTGCGTGACTAAGACTGTAGCCAGCACGTCAAGGGAAGTGATTATTATGCCCTGTTCAGCACTTGTGAGATATTTAGAGTATTTTGTTCAGTTCAGGACTCCTCTGCACAAGACGAGGCAATGACATATTGGAGCAAATCCAGCACTGAGTCATTGAGATGATTAGAGGACTGGAGCACATAGCATAAAGCTGAGAGCTGAATTTGCTCAGTCTTAGACAAGGAAGCTAAGGGGGAAGCATCAGAGGTGTCTTCAGCTACTCAGTGGGAGGCTATAAAGAAGACAGAGCCAGAATCATCAGAGATGCACAGCAAATGGACAAGTGGTCGTTAGGCATTGGAACAGTCTGCCCAGGGAGGTGGTTGACTCGCCTTCCCTGGAGGTGTTTAAGGTGAGGGTGGATGAGGTACTGAGGGGCATGGTTTAGAGATTGGTGAGAATGGTTGGACTCGATGATCCAGTGGGTCGCTTCCAACCTAGTGATTCTATGATTCTATGAAGTAGGAGTCAAGTATTGACTAGATACAAGGAAAAAATTCTTCACAGTGAGGGTGGTCAAACATTAGGGAAGACGTTGTTCAGTGAGACTGTATCATATCCTTCTTTGGAGATACCTAAAGCTCAGCTGCATTAGTGCCCTGACCAGCTTAATGCAACTTCAAAGCCACCAATTTGTGGATCTCCAGGGGTCCCTCCCAATCTAAATTATTCTAGGATTCTACTATCCTGTTCTCCCTTACTCCTTTAATTTTGTTAAATAGCATTCTCTGATTTTATTCTTCAGATACTTCTGTTCTTCATGTGTATAATATATTACCCTGGTCTAATTCACATTGCATCTTACATTGTATTAGCTCTCCATAATCACTTGCAATAAACCAGCTATGAAATTAGTGATGACAATGAAGGTTAAAGAATTAAGCAAATAGTTTCAATGTAAACAGTCAAACATGCATTAGAGAACATCATCAGAAATGCCTTCCCATTTAGCATTAAAATACCATTAGCTATGTTTCAGTATTTAAGAGGACTGAGGGAAAACACATTTCAAGAAGTTAGTAAAAAAAAAAGCTCAACAGTTCAGAATTTGGATTAAGCAAGATGCAGTTGCAATCTTCAAATCTAGCTTAAACCAATATTTTAATATCTGCAACAAGCATTTAATCATGTCATTGACCTTCCTTTCTCTCTCTTTTCTTTTGGGCCACTGAAGACTATCAAAAGTATCAGAGCTCCAAGTCAAGAACAACTCCCTTGTAACTATGACTCCAACATGGATATAGTGAGAGCAGATTGCCTGGAAGGAAACAAGAATAAACCAGCTATTTAGAGAGATTATGTAATGCAGCACAGAGCTGTGAAATGAGATTTAAAGGGATACAACTCTGCATTTCAGCCCTGTAAGTAACCATAAATGTTGGGCAATGCTATAGTAATTTGAAGATGCCCAGACAACAGAGGAAGTTGTCTTGTTAAAGGGTCCCCTCTCTGAGCCAGTATGTTATTGATAATTCTTCTTTCTCACAAAATCAGTACCGTTTGGCTATCTTGTCAAATCCTTTGAATCAAAGTTGAAACACCTCCTCACATCGTCTCGTAGATGTGCAGGTTTTTAGTACTAATATGAACAGACATGAAGCATTTTGTGGACCTGAGCTTTTTGGACCTCAATTGGGACTGTATTGCACACTGAAAATCAAACAGATTATGAACAAATACAATAGTTTTACAGTATACAACAGTTGCCTACACAAGCTACATCTGTTCCATTCCTGAAGGCATTTAAGGCCAGGTTGGATGGCACTTTGAGTAACCTGACCCAGCAGAAGGTGTCCCTGCTCATGGCAGGGGGTTGGAACTGGATAATACTTAAGGTCCCTTCCAACTTAAACCATTCTATGATAATTCTATGAGCAGGTCTTTCCTGTATAAATATTTTAGCAAGTATAAGCAAGACTCCAGTTTTTATAAACAGCCAACTCCCAAATGAACACCCACAAACATCAGTTGATTCAAACAAAGGCAAAGGCTACAAAACCATATACCACCTCATTACAAACAGTAAGGAAACATACAGCAAAGGCTGGCATGAAAAGGAAAATTAGTTCTGTGTATCAGACATTCTTAGACAAACCTAGAGACTGTGAAACCTTCAGGGCTTGCCCATGGCTTTCTTCAGAGTAGATGTATGTTATGTGGGCTGTGTGTGTATATATATATATAAATATAAATATTAAACCAATGCACAAAATTATGATTTTGTAGAGGAGTCCAGAACTGTTGAGCAGTTGTTGCTGGAAGAATTTACTTCTGCCTTTCTTATTTTTAGAATGGCGGAAAGGAAAAATCTGTGGAATTACTACCTTCGGTATTCCAATGAAAAACTGGTTGTCATCTAATTCTAAACATCCTTTAATTACAAGACTCAAAAATAGCAGCATCTTACATTCAGCCAGCCCTAACTGCTTTGCTAGTGATTAAATACAAGATAGTGAACCCAGATCACTTCCCTTTCACTTCTCCCGAACAGATAGATATTACATCAAGGAAGAATTTGGCCCAAACTACATGGGGGAAGGAATGGAAAGCAGGGGGAGGTTGTTTTTTAGAAAACAGCAATCCTTGCTCCGTTGCTAGACTTCTCCCCACATCATGTCAAGCCTCCAGATTTCTGGCAAGCAGAGCAGGCATAGTGTGGGACCTGCCAGTGCTCTCAGACCACACACACGCTCTAAGCTGCTCTTGAATACGCTGGAGATGTCCTCCAGAGCAATGCGCGGTCCACCACCTATCCCTGCTTTCCAGAGTCTGATTCCTCCCTTCAGCACTACCCTGTGTAGAGCAGCATACAAGACAAAATCATGTGCTTACACCAGCGAGGGCAGCGCGCAGCCTTGACGTCAGAGCCATCACCGAGTTACCAGAATAGGCCTCCTGAAGCGTGCTCACAAGCTGTGCTGCACCAGCAATCCCGATGGGAGCTAAATTCAGCAGTTCATTTGCAACTCCGTTAACTACGGAAATGCAAGCATAGTCATACCAGCAAATAAATAAATAAGCAGCTCAGCATTTTTTCCGATCAGACTCCAAGGATTACTGGTAATCTGCAATACAGTCAATTATCAATGCACTTCAGTCTCACGCAGTGACCAGCCCCATACTGTTTTCTTTAAAGTATATACAGTAAATTCATTTACTTTGCTACATTTTCAAGTCTAAATGCAACGGATATTACATAATTTCACCTCAAAAAAAAAAAAAAGCCATGATCATGGACACAGTATGACAAGGTGAGATTTTGTAAGTTCACTGCCACAGCTCAATTTGCAATTAAAAACTATGTAAAGCTAAAAGTGATTAAATGCAGCAGACAACTAGGTCATCATACAGCACCAGGAAAAAAAAAGGCTTTCAAATACCAATTGCTCTACCTGAAATATCAGCTGCTGTTGTCACACCTGGGACTGAGCAAGAACATCACTTAGCTCACTAAAAAGAACTTTCACAGAGACAGATCAGCAGGATGACAAACACAGGTTGGCTACAGAACTCAAAGACCAAACCATTTTTTCCTACGTAAAGGAGAGCCATGAGAAGGAAGGAGAAGAAAACCTATTAAAAAAGCCTCAGACAGGTATAGGTAAAACAATGAATTATTATTCTGTTTCAAAACTATTTGGGAGTTTTTAGATGATACTGATGAACTTCAGCTAAGTCAGATTCACTGTGTATGATTTGGGGGGCCCCATGCACAAAAGCTGTGGGGAAGGAAGATGCTCAGGCATATTCTTTAGCAAACATTCATCCAAGAAAGAAGCCACGTTTAGATTCCAGAAAAACACCTACACAGTCTTTAATCACAATCAACTTCCAGCACAACCAAAATGGCTTTTGAAGGATTTGAACACTCCAAGAAGAAATATGACAACCTTTCCTCCTCTCAGCATTTTACTTTTCTAAAATTGTAGACAAAGAACTGGGCAGTCCTCATGCACAACAAGCATTTTTAAAATGCAAAATTACAGTTTTGATTAAAGAGCCTTCATTCAAAGACAAACTTCATTTTAATAGCTTTATTCCACTGCTTATACACATTACACTTTATACAGGCATTTTTAAAACTCGTAAGTTAACAATTTAGGACTTGACAGTGAAACAACTCACAAAGTACAAGTTTTACCCTGCCAAACAAGCAAAGCTCAAAACTGTTCAGTGCAAACAGCTGAACAAAATGTTCTATATATAAAAAAATCTGTAAATAAATCACCTAAATAATGCTTAGTAAAGCAATGTGGCTATATTTCAATAACACAGATCAATCTTAAACCTTCTATGCAGAAATAATGCCAGACCAATTGCACACTTTGTATACCTATGCAGGCATGATATCAGCTGAGAGTACCTGTGTCTGAATTACAAGTGCAAGACTTCAATTTAGGAAAATACCTTTACCTAAAATATCTCCTGAAAATGAGCACCATGTCAGTAAAATCCACCTATGTCCCATGGTTAATTACATGTCAGCTTCTGAGTCTTTGATATGACAGTCCATCACCTGTCTTCTCCAAGAGCCATGAGTTATTAATATAAGAGTATTAATTACTCAAAAAAAGATACACTCCTGCCCATTTGTATAAGTAAGAGCAATTGAAACGGGAAGACCATTCTGAATGTTTCTGGAATAAAGGTTGTTTTTATACGCTATTTGAGAAGTGTAGAATATGTATATCTCAATTAAAGTGTTTAGCAAGTCATGAGAATATTTAAATAACTATTCTCTGGACTCTAAAACACTTTTTCCAGTTTCCCCCCTCTCTGTTCAACAGTTACAAATTAAGAACATATTTATGCACACTTCACAGTAATTATATGCATTAACTCACACTTAAGCTGTATAAAACCAAAAGCATTTTAACAATTATACTTGAAAATAAACATGCATAAAGCATTTCAAGAATCGTGAAAACTGACAAAATGAAAAGCCACAATAGGTTAAAAGATAATAAGAAGGTGCAATGAGCTTGCCAACCTTGAAAATGCCCTTTTAAACTACAGTAGTATTGTCAGGTGCCATTATCCTTTGTCATCCAGCTACCTGACCTCATAAATCAGGTACAAATATCGAATGAGAGCACACTGTAAAATAAGCACTAGGCAGACTTGCCTACCTGCTAATGAGTGGCCTGCCAAGGTTTTGAGGTCACACAAAACCAAAAATTAATTGTCATAAACCATATTATTATAATAATAAAAAAGGCATATCAACAAGACTAAAGCTTGCAAGTACCATTCTGCAGAGTTTGTGCTCGTGACTCCTTTCCCAGATTGGCATGGAATCCTCCTCCTAAAGTCGGTGTTTTGCCTGCACCTATTAGGGAACAAAAAAAAGACAAACATGTCAAATGCAATAACTGAATTAAAATATTAAAAGGAAACCTACTGTGCCACTATATTCAGTATCTGTATAATTTACAACATGCCAAATTACATTAAGAAGGGCAACAGAAGTGCTTGAAGGGCTTAAGACAGTGAGTACAAATCCTGTGCAATTTATTTCTTCCTTAGGATCCCATAAGAATTACACAGCTCCATAATAACTCCCAATCTTAGCTCAAAAAAATTGCAAAAACGTCACAACCCCTATTTTAGGCAGAACATGAAAATCAATATTGTAAAATAGTTCTAAAAGTAAATGATGAAACAATTGCTGAGCTAATATTTTTTGTCTCGAAAATATTCAATACAGAATTTTAATAGCTAATTACTGGCACTACAGAACACAAAACATGTTTAGCATTCAGAAATGACTGTGTTGGCTACTAAAGACATTAACGCTTACTTTAAAATAACTTCAGTTTAACATTAGGCACACATAGTGACACTCAGGCTACTAAAACTGCAAGCTTGGAACTGCTGTTTGCATCCTGAAAGGCTGGAGACTAAAATAATTCTGAGTTGTAAATCAGCATAAACTAGGGCTAGTTTATGCTGAGAAGCATGCCAACACTGAGGAGCATGAATGCAGAGTCCTTGGGGAGTCAATGGAACTACTCATGCAAACCAATCTTGCAGAACAGGGAATTAAGCTACCATAGTCTCCCATTAAAGCAGCAAGTTTTTAAAAAACAATCAGGCTACCTCCAGCAGGATATTCAACTCTGTCAGCTTAACAGCAAGCGAGACCAAAAAAGTTAAACTGCACAGGACTGAAAACAAGTAATTTGTTAGTAATTGGACTTCTGCTTAATTCAAGTAGGCTGCTCTTCAGAATAGGGGGAAAAGTAATCTTGTTCCCTACGATGCCTACAGTTTTTCCTACAGCTCTTGCAGCTATGTTTTCTCACCTTATATCAACTCACTAGAACAACTATATAACGGCTTTGGGACAGAAACATACAGAGGAGTGAAGTCTCACTTCAAAGCAGTTCAGGACATTTCTCCTACACATCTGAGTAAGATACTTGTGTAGCAGGTAGAAGTGATGAGGAACTGACCCAACTTGTTCACTCTTACAGACTTCCTTAGCTAGTCTCCTCTCAACGGCATTTAATACACATCTTGTTGAAGAATAAAAACTAAGAAGAAAAGCTAATATTAGATGTTAGATGATATTATGGTCTTTTACAGAAAGTCTTTGAGGCTGAACTTTCCATACAACCTTTACATAAGGTTTCTAGCACTAGCCGCAACAGAAACTGACTTCACTTCATTAACAGGTCCTGTCAATGAACAACAATCAGCAGCTGTCACACAGATGCTCCATAGCTTAAGTACTTCAGTTCAACATACTCATTAGAAATGAAAAATATTCCATAGTGACCTCCCCACCGGACAGAGGTAGCTCTTCCAATTCTGTATTTGCTCCAGACTATTATCGACAGCAACATTTCCTTGCCCTTCTTATAGGTACAGTCTCATCTTTCCACAAATACTCCAAAGCAAACTGATGATGCAAAACAGAGGTTACCAAACTACTCTAGCACGCTATATTTTGGTGTACATTCAGTAAGAATGACTTAGCCTGCTAGCAGTGACAATACTTTTACACACATTTTATTCAATAGCAAATCTAACTTTAGAAACTCTGTTTCCTATTCTCCTTTCCTTGCAATTTTAAGCTTTGGTTTGCCATGGGCTACCTCACTTGTCCAATTTTCAGGAGAGCACATGCTCAAGCATCACTGCGGTGGAGAAGGCCATAAACTGCAGGGCAGAGCAGGAAAAAACAGCAGGGCAGGCTGAAGGCAGCAGGCTCATCCAGCACCGGCATCAAAGAACACTTCTTAGTTCCCTCTGTCTTTGAATACATGAAAATACTGAACTCTACTGGACCATAATTTTCAAAACAGCTACATTACTCTGTCACAGGTTTTCCCATTGCTCCTAAAAAGCTTGTGCAAAAACAACCTTAGAGTGGTGATAAACAATACTATTAACAAAATAAATTCAGCTTACTCAGAAGCTAAAATCCAGAAATAATAAAAACAAAATAAAATTAAGCCAAGATTTCATCGAGTTTGTCCTTTAAGATTCTTTTTCATTAGACATCAAGATACGATATTGTACATAAAAGTAATTTCTTGCTAAGCTATAGAGTCTGCAGCGGATAATAGCAGAGCTATCCGAAAGACAAATTCTGATATCAGAATTGATGTGTCCATTTCTCAGCGAGTTAACTGGAAAGACTGTACGTCTCTAATTAGCATTTGGCTTTGAAAACTGACAGAAAACTAGTCTGCTGAGCACTTATATTCTCAGAATTGCAAGTTAATGTTTCCATTGACTATGAAGTCTCACTATCAGCTTTAATCTTTATAAGCAGAATACAAACTCAACTCATTAACACAACTGTTCAGCTGGGTAATAAAAAGATAAACTCTTTAAAAACGAAAAAAATGAAATAATCAAATTCATTTAAAGACAAAAATCCCTACAAAGCTCGTCATTTAAAAAGCACAAAGGAAAGGAACAGCAATTCTAGGCACAACCAAATTAACATCCCAGGTTAACTGAATTTTTTACATTTCTTGACCTTTTCCATTTTTCCCCACTACAACTTCAAAAGTGAATTAAACAGGTTTTTGCGTTTTCACATCCAGCTTTCAAGATATACAAAAATATATCTGAGAAGAATTTGGTGTCTGCAAGTACCGCAGTACTTCAATATCAGCAGTAACATTTGCCTTAACTGACTCAAATACTCTCCTCCATGAGGCAGCCCTTTCCAAGGGATGGCGTCATCTACTGATCTCAGATTCTCAGTTTTGCATAGCTGAAGCCTCATCTCCAAGTTAGCTTTGGACACTTCTGGACAACAGAAGGCACGGAGAGATGTGCCAGGCAGCTCAGAAGTACAGCTGCTCAATTTTTTGTGGTCCTCTCAGCGGCTTACAGTGCCCCAAGACCTCAAAAGAACTGAAGATGCAGAAAATAGTATACGTGGAAACGTGATGAGACTTGGTCACAGCTTACACGGGTCCAAGCCCAGCCTGTAACCCCACTTTACTGACGCACAGAGCTACAGCAACTGTCCCTTAGGCAGCCAAGAGCGGCCATCCCCACAACCTGCTCTTTGTAGCACAGTCACTGCATGCAGGGTCAGACCCAGGCACCTTGGCCCTTTCTGGTTTGCTCCACTGACTCACTGACGAAGGAAGTCACATCACTCTGCTTCTCCAAAATTGATGTTCTTCAAACAGCAAAAGGAGCAAGCAAAGCCTGAAGTCTGTGGTAACCTTGAACTACAACAAAAAGGAACAGCACTTAACACATCTCTTGTGACCCCAACACACATCCTTTCATAAAGAGGAGGTGAAAAGCAGCCACTCCATCTGCCACTTAAAGGGCACTTTTCCAAGAGCTAGTGACATGCTGAGTTTCAGATTAAACACCTGGGAAAAAAAAACACATTTAATCCCAGTCTTATGGATTTTGTTCCTTAATGTAAACGAGCAAGCGAAGACAGAATGACGCTGCTTGCAATTTGAACTGAAATTTGTGTTATTTGATAAGACCAGTCCCATCAAAATTCTTCCCTGTGAAATTCTCCAGCACCAAGCAGCAGAACAACCTTTAGTTTAAAGCTCACCTATTTACAGACAACATAAAATCCGGGCCTGGTAAAGAATGCAGACAGCATCACACCAATGGTTTTATAATCGGGATAGGCTACATACTCTTCTTTTGACTTTTATGGTCTAATTTAAGCAGGATGCTCGTTAGTTTTTTATATCAAAGTAAACGTCCCACTACAATTCATGCCTACAATAGCAAAATGGCATCATTAAAGTTTCCTGAACACACAAATCTACTAAAGTCTGTAACCAAAATCATTATTTTCTCAGCCATTTTCACAGGGAAGTTAATAGATCTTTGCACACCAAAGCCTGCTGAAGTGCTACCATCCAATAAACTTACATAGAGAAACTTTTAATCTACTCCATCATAGTTAGCTATCTATGGGCTTATTTTCATAACTATCAACTGAGGAGATAAATATGCCACTGCGTCCATCACACGGAGTCTAGGGCTGCATAAATCTATGAAACCAACATATGTCCAAGTCACCCCCACGATTCAGCATTTTCACAAGTGACAGGGGTGTACTCTGCAGCACTTCGGTAAGCATTGGTTGCCACCACAGGGACAGAATACAAAATGCTCAATGCCAGAAAAACGCTATACGCTTCACACTGATGCAAGATTGCCACCTGGAGGATTTCAGAAGAGAAGCAAAAATTGGTTCAGTTCTTTAGTACTAAAGCCTCTAGTGGATAATTACTTTTTTGCACAAAGTAGATGCAAGTTTCCCCTCTTCCTTCTCCACACGATTATGATTTAGTTACGTAATGAGAAAACCCACAACAAAGCATAACAGGCAAACACTCTCCATGATTTTCCAAAAAAGGTCTGCAAATTCAGCATACTCACACTTCCTTCTGTGTTGTAAATCACATCATGATCACTCTACAGAATTTAAGATTAATTAACTGTGAATTCAGTTAATCTCTAGAGATCTGGATCACAAGTCAGAAGAATTTTGATGGCATTAACATTATAATTAATGTTATTTTCACTTTTCAAGTTCAGTATATATATTAATGGTGGAACCCACTTCAGGACTGTTTGTTGGTGCACTATAAGAAATATTTTATGTCAGGATTTGGTCTGCCAATAAATCCTATGCAGAAACCAATTCACAACTACCAATCAAAAACAAAACCCCTGTTCCTTCCAATTTTGTAATATTGAAAAATACAAAAGAAACTTTTATTCTACTTAAAGACTGACAACACAGAAACAGATACAGAGTTCATCCTCTTACCAACTCTCTCACTAGCAAACTTACTCTGACAGTAAAAAGACACAGACAATTAATGGCTAGTACCCTTAGCTTAAATTTTATGAAAGCTCTTCCTCCCTATGTCTAGTACCTCTCTTCTTTGCAGTTTACTGACCATAACTTTTCATTTCCACAAACCCCTCAAAAGACTGAAATACTTTGATCAATGCAAACACCAGTGAAGTTCTACACTAGAGGTGGATATAGCTCACACTCCTAGACAGAAAACCATCATAAAGTTTATAAGGACAAAACAGTACATACAAACCCTTTCAGTAAGCTTCCACAGACACACCAGAAATATTGAGCATACCACAACTTTACTGAAGGGTAAACTACATTACATTTACCAAGGGACGCTGCAGAGTAAGCAAACGGGTTCAGAGTTTATGGCAGTGCAAATGGGTCACTGTAGTAAGATGCTTATAATTTACTTGCAATTAAAAAAAAGTATATTATCAAAAAGAAACTTTTCTGTGCTATTCTAACATTTGAACCAGTCTACTTGTTAAGTGTTGGGGAGCCTTGTATGTTGAAAGTTTTAACAAACATGCTTGGTGGTGTGTTAAGGGCTACCACTTCACAACTTTGATTTCTCCCTATGAGCAAAAGTGAGCAGGGAACTTTCCACAAGTAATTTTCCTCCCATCTGCCTGAATTTACTCTCCTGCAAACTCACGTACATATGTAGAGGGAGAGTCTTAATGTATGTATGCTGTACAAGTGCCCTGAGCTCTATGTGATCCTGACTGGGTGCTGAAGTCAGACTAATGCTGTCGACACCTCTTGCAACCTCCCCTCTCTATGATTATGTCCATATAGTTGTAACCATCCTAAAATCTCCTGGCTTGGACATTGAGCAAGATTAAGTTAAAAGACTAATTCACACCCTTTACTGTAAATCTCAAATAGGAAATGCCAACCTAGCATTTAAAGAGAAGAATATGCATTTTCAGTAATATATTCTTAATCAAAAGCTACTAAAACAAAGGTAAATTACAAGTAATCAACCACAAAACAGTTTCAAGACAGTCACGCAGCTCAGTCTCACACAGACACACTGCTGCCGTTCATTCACCTCAAATCCCAAAGGCACGACAAATCCTGCAGAGGAATCATCCCACTTTGGTGACCAGCCTCCAGTCACTCCATAACCATCCTACTCAGGGGTGCGTTTTAGGATGAAATATCCTGTAGGTCTTACCAAGAGTTGATAAAGGCCCCCAGCTCCACTGGTTCATCTTCTCCATCCCACTGTTCTGTTGCCTTAGATTACAGAGGCTGCATTTCATCATGCCAACCTTCATTTTTCACCCCGTTTCCCCCAGGGAAAAGGGTACACGCAGCAGCGCTGCCCACCGCTCTCCTCCCTCTGCCCACTTTCAGACAAACCTGAGAGGAGGATGGAGGCCTGCAAACTATGAGGTTTCTGCCAGTTTTGTAAAAAAACAAGCAGCTGGCTGGAGAAGATGCATTAAGTAAGACCTAACTAAAAGCTTATGAAATATTCCTGTTTAAATGTTTACTGGAGATGCGATCCCAAACTCTGCATCAGGCCAAGGGCAGCCCCAGTGTGGGGTATTAAGCATCTCTGTGGAGCCGGGGACAGGCTGAGGCCAGGCACGATGCCAGCGTGCACAAGGGGGTCAGGATCAGGCCCAGCAAAGGGGACCAGGGTCAGACACAGCTCTGGCGTGGCCAGCCTGGGTCACAGGGATCAATAGAGGCTAGGTGGGACCCATGGCCAGGCAGTGCTGTGGGAACTGAAGACCAGCCCTGACGCAGTCGCTGGGGCAGGGACTGATGTCCACAAGGGTCTGAGGCTGTAGGGCAGGGAGGGCCAGGGAGAAGCTGAGCAGGGACAACAATAGTAAGCAGCGCCTGACAAAGCAGGAGGCCCTCCTGCCACCAAACCGCACAAACACTTCTAAATCACGGGTTTCCAGACTGCCTTCTGGTTTGTTCCCAAGAAGCTTATCAGATGCTATTTTTCTCCTTTTACTACCAAGAATTTCAAGGTGATTTCTGGAAAAAAAAGTCGAGCTTCCCCAGGCACCGTATGTTCCAGGATCACAAGCTCAGTACATCTTGCAGTGCCCTATTCTCACGCTGCATTTTCTGCCTTGTGTCTTCCAGCTTACACATGCACATCAGCTTTCTCTCAGGTGGGACTGTTTTCTTCTCCTCTGAGTAGTTCAGATAAAAGCCCAAGACTTCCACTTTCTCAGCTTCTTTAAACAAAAATCCGATGAGAGATCTGGACTACCGCTTTTTGCATTATGTTGAGCTTTCCTCCTCTCACTCTCTTCGGCCTCATACTTGATTTTTTTTCTGCTGTCAGCCTCAGGGAAAATACCTGTGAAAACAGTTTTCTCCCAGCAACTACAAGACAGGGGACTCCCAACCAGACACAGCGAAAGACTGATCAGAGAATGTGTCACACGTGACTTGTAACTTGCTTTTGTACAAAAGCAGCTGCTGTAAAACCAGTGCAGACTGGTGAAGGACTCGGTGGAACTTTTGTCTTCCAGGATGCAATTACAGTGTAATGGAGAGGGAGAAACAGCTCACTCTAAGACACCGTACTGCTGTACTGAACACTGAGATGCGTTCAAATGTTATGATCAATAGGAATCTGTTAAGAACTTTGGTATTAAAAAAAAAAAAAAGCGTTCATTCCAATTTGCAGAATGACGCATTTTAATTCAAGTGTTCCCAAAGTTTGACAAGAAGCCACAGAGAACAACCTTTTTTGGCTAGTTTGAGACAGTCTGAACTGGCAAACACTAATAAGGTGGGTAGTTATTCTTCAAAAGTAGACTCAGCTAAGAAAAGCACATGGCTTAAACATTTTCTGTGCAATTCACAGAGTTCCATGGAGAATGACAATCCTTTTCCACTACTATCTGACCTACCCAGAGTCAAATCAGTCAAGCTCTAAAACCTTACAACAGAAAGTCTTCACAAGCTTCAAGAAAACAACATGGCAAGGGTTAAGGGTTGAAGATGGACTCTTACCTGACTGTGAACACTTGCAACAGAATTTAGAGTTAAACTGGACCAGTACTGGGCCCATAAAGCTTTCACTAGCTTATGCTTTGTGAGAACTTTTCTCTCAGAAGATCAACAGAAAGATACACTACAGCCCCCTTCTAAAGTGTGATGAGGGTATTCCATTGCTAGGAAAAGAACTTACCAGTTTGTGACCCAGCAAGTGACAAGTACCTCACAAGACATTATTTGCCAGTGTGAGAGTTAGGCTTGTTTAGCTCACAGCAGAGAAGGCTCCAGAGATACCTCACAGCAGCCTTCCAGTACTTTAAGAGAGCTACAACAAAGCTGAGGGGTTCTTTATCAGAGAGTGCAGGGATAGGATAAGGGGTAACAGTTTTAAGCTGAAAGAGGGGAGATTTTTTAGTATCTAATCTAAAAATATTTTACTGTGAGAGCAGTGAGGCACTGGTACAGGTTGCCCAGAGAAGTTGTAGCTGTCCCATCCCTGGAGGTGTTCAAGGGCAGGTTGGATGGGGCCTTGGGCACCTTGATCCAGTAGAATGGGGGCCCTGCTCATGGCAGGGGGGTTGGAACTGGATGATCTTAAGGTCCATTACAACCCAAACCATTCTCTGATTCTATGATACACAATTTGATAAAGTTTACTCTAACTAAAGCTTTGTCTTGCAGTCTGTATTTCTGGACCTCTTATCGCAAACTCTCGCAATTGTAAATATCACTACTTCTCACGACAAGTTCAAAAAATTAGCTAAGCATTTTCAAGACAGAACATGCCTGTGAACTGTGAATAACAGGAGTTCTGTGCTCACCACTTCCCAAAACATAAGATTAAAAAAAAAAATTTAAAAAAAAAACAAACCAGTGTTAATACCTAAGGACACCTACACTTTATGCTGCTAAATCATAGCCCCCTGAATCTTGGCCCAATTTTAAAAGAATGGCCAAAACCCTCAAAAGCATCATTGTAGAGCTCAAAGAACACTATCTTTCTCTGAAGACTCAGAAAGACAGCTATGCCAAGTCAGACCAATGGACTACCTAGTTTAGTACCTCTGAGCTGTGAAGTCAACAAATGCACATGCCTAAGTGTGCACAAAACACAGAAGCAAAGCTTGTCACAATACTACTCTCATACAAGGTCCCAGAGTCTAGAAATCTGTGGCTTAAGGATTTCCTGAGCCAGAAAAAGTATCTTTGATTTAATGGCCATAACACAGTTTTCATTCTGTTTGTCAGTCATTTTTAACCCATGTAAAATTTTAACATTCACAAGTTAAAAGTCACAATTATTGGGTTTTTCTTCCAGAAATAAACAAAACAAACTCTCTCGATGTTCTCCGATCCTCCTACTTTCAATTTCTACCTTTAAAATAAGCTAGATGCTAGCTTTCTTAGCACTCACTAATTTTCGCAATACTGAAAAATCACTCATCCTTGCCATATTATTTTACGGCATGTACAGATCTCTACCACGTCTCCAGTGAATCACTTCTTTTCCACTCTGAAAAGGTTGAGACTATTCAGTCACTTCTCACTTAGAAGCTCTTTAAGAAGACCTCCTCTTGATCAAATCATCTTCCCCTCTACATCTTTTCTAGTTCTGTTAGAGGCTTTCTTGAGGGGGCAGATAGAAAAGAAATGAGCAGACCAGAAGTGCAAACAGTATTTTAAGCTGCAGATAGTGTTGTGGACACATAACAGTGACATATACTATCATATGTTTTTCATGATAACTTCTAACATTCCCTTCCCCTCCCCATTTTTTTTGTACTGTGAAAGAACAGTGAGCTAAATGTTTTTACAGAGTGATCCATTAAGAGCTAGGGATCTCCTTCCCAAGTTATATTAGCCAGTCCAGATTCTACCATCACACATGTGAAAGAAAAACAATCCTAATTCTCACTGCAACTCTTGATCTCATCTGCTATCCTACTAAACGGCTACTAACAGCAACAAGTCCTTCTATAGTCTTCACTAAGTCAAATAATTCAGTTTTGCCAGCAAACCTCATTAACTCACCATTCATCTGTTTTCCAGATCATCAGCCCAGATCCCTGCGGAACTTCACTGCCACGTCCTTCAGGGGACTTATTATTTATTTCTAGCCTATGTTTCTTTTAATTCGAGTAGTTACTCTGCTCTGCAAGGACCTTCCCTTATCCATGACAGCTCAGACTCTATACAAGCTTCCAGTGAAGCATCTTGCTCACCTCTTTTTGCAAGTCCAACAATCTGCTTTGCCCACTTACTGACTTCTTCAGAAAACTCCAAAAGACCTGCAAGGCATGCCTTCACGTTGCTAAAAAGCATTATTCTCCCATATTTAACTGCACATCCACCTGTTTTGTTCTTCGCTACTTCCACCCCTTTGCCTACCAGACTTACAAGCCCCATTTCCCCAAACCTCGCTCCAGTAGCAAAGCGAGATCTTTCAGTCACATTAAAGCACAAACCCCACTCTTTGATGTTCTGTTGCTAAAACTGTCAAAACAATGGAAACAGACTAAGAGACCTGCACTGGAAAAAACTAGCCCTATCAAACTCTCTGTGAAAGGCATCAGTGGTGAGGCTGTGGCTACCTACACATTAATAGCTGAACATAAATACTTCCTGGGAAAAAAATGTGATCTCACACCACCTTTCAACCCTGGTGGAATAAAAGAACAGATTTCCCATGTTTTATACTGAGGTTGCTGGGCTTAGTAGTGAGGACTTGACATGATCTAGGCAAGCCATTTTGTTTTAAGAGGGAAGCGCAGGACTGCCTTCCTCCTTCAGCAACCAAATGCAAGATTCTGGATCCTTAACATGCAGCTTGGTTAAGTGCACCAAAGAGAAGTCACAGAATCACTAGGTTGGAAAAGACCCACAGGATCAAGTCCAACAATTCCTATCAACCACTAAACCATGCCCCTCAGCACCTCATCCACCCGTCTTTTAAACACCTCTAGGGAAGGTGATTCAACCACCTTCCTGGGCAGCCTGTTCCAGTGCCCAATGACCCTTTCCGTGAAAAATTTGTTTCTGATGTCAAGCCTGAACCTCCCCAGTGGAGCTTGAGACCATTCCCTCTTGTCCTGTCCCCTGTCACTTGGGAGAAGAGGCCAGATCCCTCCTCTCTACAACCTCCTTTCAGGTAGTTGTAGAGAGCAATGAGGTGTCCCCTCAGCCTCCTCTTCTCCAGGCTAAACAACCCCAGCTCTCTCAGCCGTTCCTCATAAGGCCTGTTCTCCAGTCCCCTTACCAGCTTCGCTGCTCTTCTTTGGACTCGCTCCAGAGCCTCAACATCCTTCTTGTGGTGAAGGGCCCAGAACTGAACACAGTACTCGAGGTGCGGTCTTACCAGTGCCGAGTACAGACGGAGAATAACCTCCCTGGACCTGCCGCTCACTCCACTTCTGATACAAGTCAAGATGCCATTGGCCTTCTTGGCCTCCTGGGCACACTGCCAGCTCATGTTCAGACAGCTGTCAGTCAACAAACCCAGGTCCTTCTCCTCCAGAGAAGTCAGCAACAGTATCGCAGTGCTTTCCCTTCTCTTTTGCTTCTTTATGATGAAGATGAAAATAAATTACCAATCGAGGCATCTATAACTGTTCAACATGTATTAGCACACAAACAGAAGCCCTCACAGATCCTGGGGATTCTCGTTGTCCAAGCAGGAGCTCTGAACTCCGTAGACATCAAGAGCCCCATTCAGCTCCCAGCTCTGCAACAGAGAACCTGACAGCCCTCACCTTGCAAAACTTGTGAGAGTTTCCAAGCCACGCAGCTCTGCTGACCAAGAGCCAGGGTCTCACAACCAGTATCTCAGGCACACTGCAAATGCTACACACAGCAGAACCGCACACGAACACCTGGAGCCTCTGCCCAAACCATTTCATACAACAGGGATCCCTCAGAGCCACGGACCTAAAGAGGCTACGAAGGTAACAGGAAAAGGTGTTAAAACCAGGTAATTTTGATGGAAAACTGCTTATGTAACCATCAGAGTAACCAAGAGCTACAGCTTAATGGAAACTGTTGCTTTCAGCAAGTGTGCGTTTTCTGACTTAAAAAGAAACATACATTTGATTGGAAATTCTCCAGACAGCAAAACACAGATAAAAATTCTGTCTTGCTTATACAGGAAAGGATTTTCTCCCCATGCCCAAGGACTTAAATCAGTGTCCTACAAGCATAACATCATGAAAACACTTATTGCAGTACAAATACACCTTTTCAAATTAGTTTGTATCACTCAGTTTAAGTCAAGCAAAAAAAATATTCACAACAGAACCATCTGTTTTGGAACATAAAGAATTATTCCAGTACAAACCACCATAACCAAATTTCCTTAAATATTTATTACATGAAACAGGACCCCTACACATCCTTCACAAATGCACACAGCATTGTTTTGGAAGTCCTGTTCTATTGTTTCCACAAACATTTCACAGAATACAAACACTACCACACATGGGGACTTGCTAGAAGATCACAGTGTGAACACACAGTGAAGCCCCTGCAACCACACCTGTGCCAGACAGATAAAGCCACCATAAGCGTGCCTAAAAAAGGTGCTACAATTAGATTTTCACTTTTACACACCCACCTTTCTTCAAGGTGGTTATCCGTCTTCATGCGCACTAGAATTATTTTTCAGAGTAGCTGAACGGGTAACTAACCAGCTATACAAGAATCAATGCACAAGCCATCAACAAAGATGATCAGCCAACAGCAGCCTCTCAGGACTTGCACTAAAGGGAAAGAGCTACTTAAAGAAAGTTATGAAAGTACTGTGCAATTCATCCAGAAAGAGAAAAAGTCTCAGTATGGTGCAGTTCTTTCCCTTTTCATATTTTTCCATAAGATAAAGGCATCCCAAAACATGCTCTAGTTTGCATGCCATCTGTCCTGCATAATCTTGGGTGGGAGGGAAAAAGCAGTACAAACCCTTAAAAAAACCCAGGCTCCACATCATTACAGGAAAAGTGGAGGATACAAGAGTTTCTTTCTCATTACACACATTTCCCACACTCATTTTCCTTCTCTCCCCTTCCAAACATATGGCCCCAAACATAGACCTTATCCTCCAAGGCATTCACACAAACACCCAAACTCATCTATTTAGAGGAGACTCTTGCCCCTTCACTTTCAGTCTCTTCCTTCTCTATCATACTGTCTCTGTGCCTCCACACAGTCCCTCTACCCACCAAACACCTAACTCTCCTGTCCTCTACCGCAAATAATTTCATATACCTCACCATTCCCAGTGCATCTAGTTAGCCCATACAGATCCCCAAAATCTTCTCTCATGCACACACCCCACCCATAGCTTCAGTCTGTCAAGCACTTACTTGCATGACACAGAGCATCTCTCCCACTTTGCAAAGTTTTCTCCCCCATTCATCCCAGCCTCCTCTATTCCATCGCTGTCTCACCTTGCACTTCTTCCCCATACGCTGCCTCCCATTTCCACTTTGTGCAGCACTAGCTCCCACATGCACCAGCCCTGTTTCTTCTTTGAACAGCTTTTCCATGCACTGCCCTCCACACCCCTTTGCACAGCTCCCCGTTCCTCATGCACCAATCCCATATGCCCTTTGCAAAGCATCCTTCTCCCTTTACATTGTCCTTATTTCCCAGTATTCATTCACCCATGCACCGTCCTCGTAACGTTACCTTCTGGTACAGCATCCTCAACCCCGCACCCTGTTCCTGACCCCACACTGCCCACAGTACCCTGAATTCTATGCCCTCTAGGTCATACTTTTTACAGGACACCATGCCTGCCCTCAGGCACTGTTCCCGTCCCCCACCATTCTCTCTCCTGCCCCAACATTCTGTCTCCATACACTGCCCCTTACTCCACACACACCTTCTCCACACACACTGTCCCCTCTTCTCCTAGCACCCCATCCGCTCTGCACTCACACCCCCTCCCCAATACTACTCCCTCTCCCTCAGCAACCCCTCCCCACACGGTCCTCTTTCCCTTCTTCCCACATGCTGTCCCAACAAACTCTGTCCTCACACCCTCTCCCTGCAGCAACCCTAGAGCTCCAAGCACTCCCTCCCCAGCATCCTATTCCCTCCCCCAACACCCCCTCCCCAACCCCGACTCCTCAGCACCCCTCCACCCCCCAAACCTCGACCCCCAGCACGCCCTCTCCTATCCCAGGACCCTATCTCTTCTCCCAGCACCCCTCCCGTCCGTAACCTCAACTCCCCCAGCACCCGCTCCCCTCTCCCAGAACCTGCTCCCTCCACCAACCTAGACTCCCCCCAGTGCTCCTTCCTCCTCCCCCTCCCAGCACCCCCACCTCCTCGACCCCAGCACCCCCTCCCTCCTCCCTTCTCCCTGGACCCCTCCCCTCCCGCCCCCATGACCCCGCTCCCGCTCTCACCGTCCAGCGACACGAACTGCCCCACGGCGGAGGAGCCACCGCCGCTGTTCTCCACGAACTGCACCTCGGAGACGATGATGTTGTCCTCCAGCACCGACCCGCAGCCCGTGCACACCGCGTCGCCGCGCGCCGCGTCCACCTCTATCTCCGAGCAGCCGCAGGCCGCGCACACCCGCCCGCCCGGCATCTTCGCCCCGGGGCGGGGACCCGGCCGGTCCCGCCGCCGTTCGCCCCGCGCGGACCGGGCTGCGCGCAGGCCTCACGCCCGCACCGGGTGAGCGCGGCGGCACCGCCCCCCGCTGTCGCGAGATTTCGGTTGCGGCTTCTCCGCCCGGCCCCGCCCCCGCTGACTGGCGGCCCCTCCTCCGTCCGCCCCCGGGGGCGGAGCCTCCCCTGCCTGGCCCCCCGGGGGAGGATCCTCACCCGCCCGGCCCCTCCCTCATGGTGGGGGAGCCCCCTCCTCCCCGCCCCGCCCTTACTGACTGTCGGCCCCTCCTCCGCCCGGCCCCCCAGAAAGGGGGCGGAGCCTCCTCTTCCCGATCCCTCCCCACCACCCTGGGGGCGGAGCCTCCCCGTCCCCGCGTTTCCTGGGGGCGGGGTCTACCGGACTCCTCCCCCGGGGCGGGGTCTCCCCTCTGCACGTGTCGGGGTCTCCCCTCTGCACGTGTCGGGGTCGCCGTGTCCCCTGTGCTCCGGTCCCTGGGAGGCTCGGGGTCCCCCGCGCTCCCCGAGGCTTTTGGGGGGTGCTTGACCACTGGGTGCTCAGCACAAAGCGCAGCCGGCAGAAAAGCCCAGACTCAAATATTGCGTGAGATCAAATTTTGCTTAACTTAAAACAAGAAAAACAATCCGCGGGTCATTCCGCGGTTTCAGTACCCGATGAGGGATGATGTGGTGGAGAGCGGCCCTGCAGAGAAGGACTTAGGGGTGCTGGTTGATGAGAAGCTCAGCAGGAGCTGGCAGTGTGCACTAACAGCCCAGAAGGCCAATCAAGAGCAGCGTGGCCAGCAGGGCAAGGGAGGGAATTCTGCTCCTCTGTTCCACTCGTGTGTGACCTCATCTGGAATATTGTGTCCAGTTCTGGAATCCTCGACATAAGAAGGAGATGGAGCTGTTGGAACCAGTCCAGAGAAGGCTACAAGGATGATTCTAGGGCTGGAGAACCTCCCACGCGAGGACAGGCTGAGGGAGCTGGGGTTGTTCAGCCTGGAGAAGAGAAGGCTCCAGGGAGACCTTATAGCCACCTTGCAGTACCTGAAGGGGATACAGGAAAGCTGGGGAGGGTCTGTTTACAGAGGCTCGTAGTGACAGGACTAGGGGCAATGGGTATAAACTGGAGAGGGGCTGATTTAGACTAGACATAAGGAGGAATTTCTTCACCATAAGAATTGTGAGGCGCTGGCACAGGTTGCCCAGGGAAGCTGTGGCTGGTGGTGTTCAGGGCCAGGTTGGATGAAGCCTTGAGCAGCCTGATCTAGTGGGAGGTGTCCCTGCCCATGGCAGGGGGTTGGGACTAGGTGATCTTTAAGGTCTCTTCCAACCCAAACTATTCTATGATTCTATGAAAACCAGATCAGCTTCTTTGTCCTATACTATGCCTGACAGATGCCAGTATGGAGACAAGAAAACCTGCAGCAAGCAGTTATGAAATACCTTTCCATTAAGAAGTTTCTTTTCAGCTCACTTAGTGAGGCTAATGTAGTCATGATCCATGAAGGCCTAAGTATTAGAACCCTTCCAAAATTATTTGTGCTTCGATTGTTTAAATATTTTCAGTCTTTCTGAAAAGTCCCAGTCAAGTTTGAAGTTTTTCACTATGAATGTGAACAGCAGAGGGTCCTAGTGAGAGCATAAGACACAGCTGCTGTGGAAGAGCTCATTTAAATAGGCACTGAATAATAAAGTGTGGTTTAATTTTTATTTTCTTATAAGATGAGGTCATTGTTGATGAAAGAAAATGGATTCCCAGTTCCGAAGACTGAAATCCTTTGACTCCCACTCATGAAAGCTTTCTTATACAAAATCCCTTAAATATTTCAAACATTTTTGTAGGTTTGTTTTCTGCTGGCCAAATGTGAGTAATTTTTCACCTCAGTAAGTTCTTTGTCCTTTCTACTTGTAAGAAGGTTAACTAAAGACATTTTGTCCAATAATCTTCATCCTGCTGAATAAATAATCCATGACTCAGATCACTTAGACTAACAAAATACTAAACTTGCAGTAAATTATCTGACACCTGAATCACAGAAGAACTGATCAATTAAAAAATTCTATTGACGAAACCCCTTTCCATGCAATATTGTGCCCTATTAGTTAAGAGGAATAAGGACCTGTTTGCCATTTCACCTACTCTATTATTTCATACCTCCTATTTTCACTCCTATGTGCAACGAAAAGTGATCAGGATGTCTGTTAGCCCAGACCAACCAATTTCCTTCCTGCTGTGTCTCCAGAAACCCCAAATATAACCCACCCGTGGGTGTGCATGTTTGACAGTCAGTTGTTGAGGTTTCAAAGAGAGGAACTGTTCTCATCTGCTTGAAAATTAGATTTTTTTTTACTACTGCTCATACAACACTAGGAAGAATGTGAATGGGCTGCGCATATCCCGACTGGAGTGCGAGGGAATCCCACTCTGCTCCTGCAAATGCTGCACAGCACAGCAGGGAATGTACTAGAGGAAGCTGATGACATATTACTGTACTTTCATAAGAGATGGATTCTCTTCTCTAAATTTGAAGAAGCAGCTGAAGTGTCATTTGACAGCAAAGCCAAAGAATCTCTGTACTTTTAACCAGAGCTCAAACTTCTGGGTACTGAGCCCCCCACAACACCAGGCTTTGTGGGGAATATGTGTGGAGAGTTTAATCCCCTGATTTGATCAGCTGCTATGAGTATCCTCAGCTCTCTAGCACTTCATCTGGAATCACTTCCCTTAAAGTCAGACCTAAGAGTGTCACTAAAGTCTCTCAAGGAGTCTCAGAATGCACGTAACTCAGGACAAAACACAAGCAGAGGAAGCTTTCTGCGGTTCTGGACTGCCCAAAAATAAGGCATAAACTGTGCATGCAACCTGTAAATTTGCACATGGATTCTGTGGCTATGAAGTTACAAGGACACTGGATAGAGGGGGGCAACAAGGCATTTCGGAATGGAAAAACTTTATAAGGTGATAGCAAGTGACGCCTACTTTTTTTTTTTAGTTATGCCAGCTGGCTACACTAGTGATGAACAGGAGAGGGCACCCAAGGAGAATGGAATCAGTGAGGAGGCGCAGTGTTCCCCTGGGTTAGGCTGCTCTCCCGTCTGTTTTCCCTTCCCCCCCTCCTCCCTTTTTTTTTTACCCAGTTTTGGTCTGCTTTTTTTTTTTTTCCTAATTTTTTTCCTGACATTGTTTTCATTATGTTCGTCAATAAACGGTAATTTAAAAAGCTTTGGGAAAAACATTCCGAGAAGAAAAGTTTCTGGCATCTATGAAATCAGTAGTAGTAGCAGTCACTTGAACTCTGTGCAGTCACATTCCTCCTGTTCAGAGACAGCACTTTCTAGCTGAGCCTTGATCCCTGAGGAAGTGGCAGAGACCCCATGGTTTTCCCAGTGACATTCCCAGGACCCATGCCTGGTACAATTCCTAGTACATGAGGACAGCAGAAAGCACAAATACTGTAGCTTAGGAATCCCACCCAGAATTCAGCAGTGGGAAAGCCCAAGGATATTGAGTATAAAGATGCAAAAAGCCACTGCCAGTTCAAGAAGTCTCTCATCAGCAAAGGGCTGGGAGCAGTGTTGCCCAGCTATTCTATTCTGAACGCTTCCCCTGCCAGCTCGCTGCTTGAAGATGCATAGCTGATCAGTGAGTGCTTTGCAGAAGGGTGTAAGTGAGGCAAAAATGGATACGTTCTCCTATTTTCTAGCAATCTGCAGCTTAAGGATTTTATCAGCTGAAAGCTAATTCATACTAGCAAGACTTTTTATCTGTTTGTTTAATCAGCTTTTGCTCTGGTTATGCTGTCAAGATCCACAGCATCCCTTGGTTTGGGGTGTATCATAATTTAATTGGGTAGCAAGTGAAAAAGTTTAAAAGTGGCCCAAACTTTTCAGTTGGTGATCTGGAATTCTTGTACTATAATGTGTGGTGAATCCTTGGCCCCATCCCATCTCTTTCATGTCAGGTGGGATTTTTTCACACCTGTTTTACAGCTTCTCTCAATCAGGACCACTCCACAGGAGTAATTCTTCCTCCAGATAAGCAGTGTAATGCTAATCAGCCACACTTAACACAAAATAATCTGTACGTGGCAGCTACTTAAGAGGAAATCCTTTTCAATGAAGCATTGTTTATATTCTGTGCTGAAAAACTAGAGACCTCTGTCGCTTGGGGATGCCATCACAGGCAAACATTTCTATGAAAACATGACTCCACTGCTCTGCCAATCTTGCCTTCTGAGACCTGTTTGTTCAAACATTGATGAATTCATCACTTGCCATCAGACAACCATTCCAGTAAGCTAATTGCCTACTTAAGTGACTGTGTCTGTGTACCTAGAAATTGAACTGAAATGAGGAAATGCCTGGGTTTAAGTGCTATTTTTGTGTGCACACTTCATGACTGGCTACTTTAGTACAAATACATTTTCTATATAGACTGAAAATGAGGCTTTCAATATTCACGTGCAAGGCAAAATACCCCAGGAGCATTACACTGGATGGATCTGCACACTCAAACGCAGAGGTAAACTGCATGTATTACTTACATTTTCCATTTTTTTCTCCAATTTGGATCTACAAGCCAGAAGTTCAGATCAGCGAGTGGGAAGCTGTAGAAGCGCGTAAAAAAGTAAATAAAAATGTGAACCTTTAGTTCTGAAGAATAAATTTGGAAAAGTAGTTGCATAATAGCGGATTATCTGCTTAGCATCAAGGTAAATTCAATGCAGTTACAAAGCAATGCTATAAACTATGACTGAAATGTGCCTAGGGTAGTATTGGCCATTTACAAATTATACCTAACTAGTCATAAATAGGATTAGGAGCAAAGATAGCATCTTAAATAGACATTCGCTAGCTGTAGCTGCATTAGAGCAGGATATGAAAAAAATGGCTGTCACCTGGTGTTATTAATAGTCCAAACTCTCTTTATTGACATTTCATAGGCAGAAGTCTGCTGTAATCAGCATGACTGTGCTAGCATCAAATTAAAATATGCCAGTTGTGTTTTATTTAAGACCATGTGTGACAACATAGACTTAAAGGCATGTATTTATGTTTGATAATGTCGTGGCTCCACTGGCTGTCAGGGAGCCCCTTCAGACTGGAATCTGTGCAGACAAGAGAGAACATTGCTGCAGCCACACACAAGCCTCTGCCTTTGCCAGCATGGAAGAAAGACTGGAAGCCGGGTAAGGAATACAGTGTCCTCCTTTGCGCAATCCATTAGCATCAGGAAAAGGTGTGATGGGCCAAGCAGTTTGGCTAGGTACAGGCTGGCCTGTAGGTGAGGCCAGTTCTCTCCTTTTTGAGTCTAAAAGACACCAAAGAATTATCCTTTCAATGAACTATGTGACATTGCCTGCTTTTCTGTGGACAGAGCCCAGTACGTCAAATATGCCAAAGTAAACCCACTGCTAGACAAACCATCAGTCCTGATGGTTCTTGTCCACTATCTAAAGCTATGAGCAGGCTAAATAAAACCAGTAGATTTTAGAGAAGACACAGTACAATCTTTTCCTGTCGCTGGAGAATTTTCAAGAATTTGGCAGATTTCCTAGTTTGAATTAGTTGAATAAATTAGATGACTAAAATTTTTCAGAGGGCAGCCATAAAAATGCTTGGAGTAAAATAAGCTGTTTCACACTGATAATCTGAGTTAGCCTAAATTACAAAATTTAAAAAAAAAAAATAATAATCCCTTTAACATGTAAATATTTTATTTAAATGTGAAATAATCTAAAAGGTAAAATCTGCCACAATTTCCAAAATCAGGCATTTATAATCAGTGTAGGTATCTGCATCTATATTTTTTTAATTAAAAAATAGTTTAAGAGAAAAATTTTATTGCTGTGCAAGCCACACCTTCTCTTCCCCACATTCATCCAAAGGTAGGAAATCTCTTCTGCACCTCCAGAAGCAAAACTTAAAAGCGGTAGATCTTGCCATTTCTTCACAGAAAAAAAGGCCACATCAGCAGTGCAAAAGAGGGATGCTGTAACCATGGCCGTGATGACCTCTGCTTTACCCAGAAAGGGTTAGGATCATATCTATTTTCCACTTTTTACAGTTCACTCTCTTAGACAGGAACTGGAAGCTGCAGTACTGATGGTCTGATTGAGGGGCAGGTCTGTAAATCAGCGCTCCCTGAGAGGAACATTTGGTTCCCATCTCTTCATTCTCCTTTTCAAGGTTATGCAGATTCAGATTCCCACCCACTGCTATATTTTAGTTCTTCCCCATCTCATGGGATAAGCACTTCTTTTTTCTCTATTTTTTTTGTCAATTAAAATTGGGAATCTGATATAACAATATGCCAGTAAGATCTGGAGCCTTTTGCTTGCCCTTCCATTGTCTGCGCTTCAATCAGGCAGCTCACACCAAGATTATAAAAAACCTGACCCAGGAATTTACAGTCTGAAGCCCAAATTGAACCGAGCAGTCAGCAGATATGTATTCCACTGAACAATGAGGTCTTCATTCCTTTTTGAACCAACTTTCATTACATGAGTTATGTTTGTATCATATTGCTGCAATTACACAAAACTATTATTTTTAAATAAGTACAGAAGACAACAATGTTCTCAACACTGCATCTTTTTACTAAAGTGTACATACTAATAGCAGCATGATAAGATTTCAGAGAGCTCTAAGCATGTTCAGTTCCACGCGCATATGCATGAAGTATTTCAGAAAATGTTAAGCTTAACTCCTATATGATTTCCTTTGGAAGGGAAAGTTGGAAGAAGGTATTCCTATGCAATTTTTGCCCATAACATTTTACATATATGAAGCCCATGCTGAAAGGGGCTGTATATATACAATAGTAGAAAGGATCTCCAAAAAAAAGAATAATATTATACTATTGGCACTGCTAACAAAAATCCCATCTTCCCCTTGTAGTCTTTCCCATGCTAAACAGTAAGAGTAGAACTTTCTTCCTAATAAAGCTTTAGAGCTACAACTGTGACTTCTCACCCGTGCTACAGAAATACTATCCAGATGACCAAAGATTTTGTAATCAAACAGGCTGCAACAAATACCCAGCTGAAACAGCAATTTAGCAGGCTCAGAGCAAAACCAAACTGTTTTTGTGGCATACAAAATTATGAAGAGACTTTCCCAATGTACAGGATGACTAACAATCATCAGCCCATGCAACAATATACAGCAATGCCATTTTAGCCACTCCCTCTGTGGTCACCTTTCATTTGCAACAGTCATGTCTGCTAAAAACAGGATGAGAAATTGCAGATAAAAAGTGAGATTTTATCAGCTTTCCCAGACATGACCAGATTGGGAAAAATGAGAAAGAGAAGGCTTCCTCTCATAGTTTAGGGAATAAACGAGCAACTAATAATTGTTCTAATTAAATAAGTGCACATATCCTGCTAACAAATTTTCTTTTGAACAGCAGAACTGAAAGGTTGCTGTAGTACTTTGCTTTTGTTTGGGCTGGCTTTTTTTTTTTTCTCCAAAGAGTAAATCCCACAATTAAACTACGGGAATAACGAAAGAAAAATTGAGCCAAGTCCACACAGAGAGTTTAAGCCGGGAGATCACAAGGCAAATATTCTTTTTCCAGTCCAGAAATAAAATCCTAACCTACTGGTTTGTGTTTCCTCCACGCCATTTTTCACTCCGTTGTGATGAAACCAGCCGTGGTCTGGGCTGACAGTCCTCTTGAAAAGCCTATGAACCTTGAACAACCTAGTTGAAATCCTGTATTTCTGCTGTGATGTGCCCAGCAGATGGGACAGAGCTGATATAACTGGCTTCAGAGATATGTTCTCCATACCATCAGAGCTCTTGCTTTGCTTTACTGACATGAGGAATGCTGACATGCAGCATCCACACAGCAAGTAAAAGGGTAGAGCTGGGGTACCACAGGTATGGAACCTTTGATGTCTTCATCAGCCCAATCCAATCCATCAAATCCCATGACTGAAAGGTGGTACCTTCTCAACCAAACTCCTCTAAATAAATAAATAACTACGGTAATGTACTGTGGCCTCTTTCCTTCTGCATGACTGCCCTCCTGCACTGTGATCTGTGGGATGGCTGCTTTTGCCACCCCAGAGAGAAAGCAAGACTAGGGAGATGCCATCTACCTCTGTGCAGTTCCACTGAGTGCCTCATACATAGTTTTCAGCCCATCGTTGGCTGCAGGACCATGACCCATCAGAGCCTCCCATTGTCCACAGCTCTGCCACTTTGGCCCGTCGCTATCATGTAATGCCACTTAACCAACATTTCCTCTAGGGTATGAGTGTCTGTGCATTATCTCTGTACCAGAGAAGGTGCCTTAGAGACCCAAATGACAAAATCTCGTCAGGTCTGAAGGTCTGGAAGAGCAGCACAGTACTCATCAGAATGTTAGCAGACATAGCACCCTCCAGCTGCAGAGTCTTCTGGGGCAAACTTAATCAGAACAGGAATATTCATGCAAACAAATGACTGCTGCTCGGTTCTTTCAGACCAGCAGGTCAGAACAGGTAAATAGCTACTATCTCAACATTCCAGCAACTAGAAATTAGAACATTAGAATTTCCAACATTAGAAATATCCACAGAGGTTTCAATCATGCTTAGTAATTAAGAGTAGGGAAAGGAGTTTCAGGTATTGTGTTAATCAACAGATGTTAAAGCAATATGACTTTCCTCAGATGCAAAGTCTGGCATGACAGCCAATTTTTTCCATGACACAGAAACACAATCAGCAAGAAGATTTCCTTGCTTCAAGATTCAGGATTTTAACAAATGAGTCACTGATGCATGCTTCAGATATTCCTATGCTAAAACTAGAGTATAAGTCATATGTATAAAATTCACTGTTGCCCCAAAAGCTGCCCATGATAGCTTTTTTCCAAATACTGACCTAAAGAATGTCTGGTATGTTGAGACTGATGAAAGAAGTCTGGATTTTTTATTCATGATGCAAATTTATCAGAAGATAAATGTCATGCAAATGGGCTTGTGTCAGTGTTGATATCAAGAATTAAGGGAAATTCAGCAACAGAAAAATCTTTACTTGTTCATTAGCTGAAGAATCCAAATCTCATCAGAATCCTATGCTTCCATTGCATTAGTAAAGGTCAAGTATGGTTTTCAGACTGCATCAGAGTAGACAACAAAGAGTTCATGACAGAAACTGTTAAATATGGAAGGAAAAACATTCAGTAGTACACAGAAGGAGAAGTGTAGAAAAGAGCTGTTATGGGCATTCTAATGACTAAGATAAGGGCCTCAGATGCAGAAAACTTGAATACAATTGCAGGCTCTGGCAGACTTTCTTTCTGACCTTGGGCTACCCACCAAATATTCCTGCCTTCAAGTTATCTACATATAAAATGGAGATATGGATACTTAAAGATCCTCATTCTTTGTCTGGCTCTTCTAGGTTGTTAGGTAGAGACAAACAGAGTGATTTTTTTGGACTGTGAAGGAAGGGAAAGATAAGATGGAACAATCCATTCAAAGATGAATAGGAACTGTATCCAAGAGAGCACAGGTTAAGCAAGCTTGGGGGCTGAAGGAGAGGCTCCATCCATGCAGATAGTGTGGTGGAGAGCTGGTGGGATAAGGATTGCTGTTAAACTGTCAGGAGCATTATCACTGTGGGGTGGAAAGACCTGCCTGGAAGGAAGGCAGAGGCTTTGCCAGGCAGAGCCTCGGCTGACAGCGAGGCCCACAGGGAAGGTAAAGAGGGCAGGGAGAGACGGGGAAGTTTTTAGAAGACCTCACATCAAGGACATACTGAGGAATGAAGCCCACAGATCTTTCAGCAAAGAGTCTGAAAATGACAGTAAGTGGCATCTAAATAAACAGCCAGGTCCCCAGGCCTGGTCCACACTCAAGTAATTTGTCACACTAGCCTTTTCCACCAGGACTGTAAAAGAATCATGCTCGTAGCCATGAGAGCTAAAGCCTTGTACTGGTACCATTACATCAGCCAAGTGGCCTCCGTTGCTCTGTGTCCCTTCATGCAGGTGGCTGGAACCAGATCTCCCACTCAAAGCACTCCCTTGTGGATATAAGCTGTGTTTCTGCTAGGAGGGTTGGCCAAAGCAGATATTCCGGCAAAGCAGCTAAGGTTGTTAAAATCAAAGTTGTAGTCTTTTACTTCTAATCAGAGCTACACCGATATGCACCAGAGAAACAGCTGGCTCAGAAACCAAAATAGCTCATTAGTCAAGGGCATATATTTCAAGGCTTGAATCATCTTTAGCAAAGGAAAGGGGCTCAGTGTCAGTAAGTATGACAGGGAACACAAGAAAGAGTAACTGATCTTTATGGAGAATGTTGGCACAGAGAACCAAGGCTTAATCCTGAAAAAGCCCAGAGGTATCACTGTTATCGGTGCCAGGAAATTTGTGTCCCTCTGAACAGGCAGGTGCACTTACCAACAGAGCATAAAGGTCTTGGTGCTATGTGTGCCTTGATTATTGCATAATATTAACAGATAGGATTTTTAAAAAACCCTTAAAATGCCCTACTCAAACAAATAAAACTTCCTTTTTCCAGGGGTCAGCCAAAAGATCAGGTCATTTCTTTGATGTAAATATTAACTAATGAGTATACTGAATCTGCTGCCTCCCTGTATCACCTCTTTCCTGATGGCGTGTTGTTGGACACAATTAATTTCCCTTTTGCCAAAATAGAATACCATCACTAGAGCATGAATTGAGGGAACTGAGGAATTTGGTAAGCATGGGATACCTCGGGAAGCAGCTAGAAGAAGCACAGTATTAACAGCTTTGCCTTGTAAGGATGAGAAGCTCTTGACAGTCATAGAACTTCAAGTTTTCTATAAACCTACTGGATTCCTTGTAAAACATTTTTCATTGTCCTGGCAAAAACACTAAGCCTCTTTGGAGATACCTTTACAGCTTGCACTTCAGGGCTCCACCTCCCTCTCCCCATTCCTTTTCCAGGAGAGAGCAAGCCAAGAATTACCAAGCTCTCTGGATAGTCTGCTGCTGACAGGGGCCAGCTCCTGTGTTTTTCTCACCACTACAAATGTCATTGCAATGAGAATTATTGATGTTGTTACAGAGGGTGCTTTAGTTGTTTGAGTATAAATAAACGCAGTGCTAGTAAAAGACACTCAAAGATAGATAACAAAGGTACTGCATTTTGTAAGACCAAAATAAAGTCATGCTGTGCCTTGAAAGTGCCTTCTGCTGGCTGGCATGTATTTGCTGTACAGGGTCCTTGTCTTTCCCTGAAAAGCAAAAAGTATGCGTGATGTGATTACAAAAACATGAGTCTCCCCTCTGTCTCTCCAAGACAGTGAGGAAGCTGGGACCTACTTGTAAGTGCACCGTTGTGTTAACAGTTCTTGGTCTGCAAAATCTGCCGACCCTCTCAGAGCTATAAAGATCTCTGGCAAAACATGAGCCCTCCTATGGACTCCTCTCTCTCTCCAGCTCTCCCTTGCAGCCATAAGGTCTCTAGCAGCTCACAGAACCCCTTTCGGAAGCTTCAGCCAGGCCAGGTGCTGTGCTCTATACCCCAAGAGAAGGTTTACAGATGTTGTAAATGAACTAAAACATACAAATGGGTGATTTCATTGAGAAGCAGAAGCACGGTAGAAAGATCTGGGCTAAGCCAAGTGGCATATTTTGGGTGAGAAAGTCCATGGTGCTTGGGAAAGTGAGGAAAGAGAAGGATGTGACAGGTCCAAAATGCCCATGTTTTGTTGCAGTGAATGTCTTGAGTGAGAGGCAGGGGTCAGTTCTGCAGCCCAGACCAAGTAAATATCACTTTCATCCTAGACTAATAGCACTGAAAGAACCACACTTCTGGTGTGTGACTCTGTTGATATTAATTCATCAAGGATACGTTTGGATACCTCAGATGAGAATGTGAAATCACAGAAAAGTATTCTGTCAAAATACAATATACAAACAAGATTCTTCATTGGAAAGGTAAAATGATTTTTTAATAATGATGTTTTTAAATGTCCTCTTAACAATTTAATTCTGTTCTTTTATGCTACAAAGTCACTATTCCACTGCTTCCTTTTTTTTTCTTTGTGTATTCTGGTTTGAATTAGAACATTATGGAGAAATCCAAAACCTAGAGCCAATTTGGCTATTCTCACACGATAACTCTTTTACTCTCCTGGGTACAGCAATGTTTATATAAAACAGAATATTTCAGGGATCTTTGCTAAAAAAAAAAATTATCCAGAGACAATTCTTATCCTGCAGTACTTATTGTATTCCATCCAAGCCCATCTAAGCAATAAATGACTCTTGATATTAAAGCTAGATTCCTGGATTTTTACCTGCCTTCCCCACTTTGCAACCAGCCTTCTCCTCAGTTTTGTACATCAGTTTTAGCTTCTTTGAAGAGAACATCTTCTCTTGAGTGATATTCCTGTCACAACAGTTGGGTGGTTTTGACTGTGGAGATGTCTAAAACTAAAAAAGAAAGTAGTTTTACTCATGCCTAAAGGCAGTAAAGCAGCAATCAAGACCTGTTTGGGAATGGACACTTAGAATTGCACAAAAACCTACTATTTTAATGCAGGTATGCTCTCAGTAGGGTTTCTCACATTTCCATAGTCGCATAACTTCTGCTGAAAGATCATGCGTGGGACTGACACTTGGACTTTCATCAGCCAATAGTTCAAACCAAGATCAAGAAGAAGGACTGTTCAAAGAGGTGATAAAAACTGTCTACTATATTGTGGATAGGCACATGCAGATTTTTCCCGTTCGAAGTTGCATCCTTACTGCAAAGTTAAGGTCAGTTCTTTTAGGCTTTTAGTCCCCAATATTTCATCATCCACACGGAGGCTTTAGAAACCCTCTGAGTTTTGCTCCACGACATTCATGGCTCCATCTAGTCAGTCAGCAGGAGACAGTGTGTCTTGCTTGTAGAGATACAGTCTGCTGCCACAGCTGTGGAAAATCTGCTAATGCTTCCAACCACAAGTCTCCAGAGAATTAAGTAGCCTCCAAGGAAGCCCTTCTGAAATAGTGTTGAAATAAAGAATGTTAACATGTACAAAACACTGATTAAACCTAAATTAAACCTGAAGAACTTCTGGTAGCCTAACTGTGGGTGTGAACCTGCTGGACCAGCAGCAGTGCAACGTCTGAAGTAGCAGCCATTTAGGGACAAGTAAAAGCATTGCAAGAAAACAAAGGTCTTCTTGGGGTATGTTTGCACTGTGCACTGGAGGTGCAAGTTCCTAGAGTAGGTGCCGAGATCTGTTGAGATACAGTAGCATAGCTGCCAATCCACCCTAGCAACCTGAATATGTGCTCAGGGATCTGAGAGCTTGCCTGCTGGTGACTAATCCCTGGCAAGAACTTCACTGCACTCTACTCCTATTGTGACATCTTGCCAGCTTGGTAAAACAAGAACAGATCCACTATCAGCTGCCACCCTTGCTCATATTTGTGTTAACACGGTCTCAGAGAGGTCTCAGCCTACCCAGGACTCCTGGAGAAACACCTTTAAGGGATTAGTGAAGTCTTCGGACAGCGTGACACCAACACCTTGGGCTGTTCAGGACAGGGAGTCCCGGAGTACCTACAGCACATCTAAAGTGTCACAGACTAGAGTGGAGCAGCAGAGAACACTGTTTAAGCCCTCCTAATCCTCACAGGTAGAGGTTAGAGACCTTCCTGGCAGCTGCAGTCCCTGTACCACCACCTACCCCCTCCTCTACATGTCCATGTCTCATGGCCCATTTGGGGAATGTGTGGCATTTAGGCCATGCTACGTTCCATGTAGTGTAATTCAAGGCCCATTTCCTAGGGATCTTCAGTTTATATTCAGATGCCTACTAAGGATCATAGAAAAAAATTATGTTGGAAAGGACTTCTGCAGGACTCACGCAATTGCCTACTTAACAAAACAGGATTCTCAAGGCCTCATCTAGCGGGGTTTTGAGCACATCCAAGAAGAGAAATTGCACACACTTTCTGGGCAACTTGCTCTGGTGCCTAACAACCCTCACTATGAAAAATTTTCTTCTGTATGCTGGCTGGTCTGTGTCCCATCTGGTGCCATGGATTTTTGTATGTCCAGCTTATTTATGTGATACCAGCATCACCATTTTCAACTGTGGGTAATAACTCTACCATACTCTGCCATTAGACATCCATGCCTTGTAGCAGACTTTGCTAGTAAAGACTAGCAATGAAAATGCTGAGAACCTCAGACTTTTGTGTGTCATTCATTGTTAGACCACCTCCCAATTCAGCAGTAGACCCTCATTTTCTTGGTTTTCCTTTCACTACTAATGTAGCAGCCCTTCCTGTTGCTCTTCACATCATGACCAATATCAGCTCAAGCCAAGATTTGGTTTTCTTAGTCCCATCCCTGCATGCCTGTGTAGTTCTGCATTGTTCCTCAATTGCCTGACCCTGCTTGTTTTGATTTTATATCTTAGTTCAGTCAGCATTTCTCTATACACCCAAGCTGGCCTCATATTCTGTCTGCTTAGCTTCCTGCATACAGTATGGATTATTCTTGGGCTTTGAGGAGATAGTCCTTGAAGACCACGTAACTCTCTGTGTCCTTTTGCTCTACGTAGCAATATCCCAAAGGAAGCTCCTTGCTAGTTCCTTGAACAAGCCAAAGTCTCCTCTCCTGAACCCAGGATTGTTCTGCTATTCAGCTTTCCCTGTTTTCTCATCATCTTAAATTCTACCACCTCTTGGTCTCTCCAAGGCTGCCATTAACCATCACAACCCCAAACACTTCTTCCATGCAAATTAATAAGAACATCTCCCTACTCACCCTGTCCAGCACCTGTGTCAAGAAATTGTCCCTGATCCACTTCAAAAATATGGACTGCTTGTGCCCTACTGTGGTTCCTGCCCAGCAGATTTCAGGTGGGTCAGTATATCCTATAAAAGCCAGGGCTTGAAACAGTGATGCTTCTTCCACTTGTCTAGGGAAGTCTTCATATATTTTGTCTTCTTGACCAGGTGATCTGTAGCAGATGCTTACCATGTTACCTGTGTTGGCCTTTCCTCAGATTCTGGCCCGTAAGCTCCTGACCAGCCCATCCCATAAGCCATAGCAGATCTCCATGCAACAGTGCTGCTCCTCTCTGTACAGGGCATAACCTTCTTGCAAATCTCACCTTCCTCCTTCTAAAAGGCACATATCCATTCATCACAGCCCTTCAGCTGTTGGAGCTCTTATAGTTTCTAAGTACAAAGGAGCAATGGGTGGGTCAATCCCCTGCCTATCCAGGCCTGCAATACTGTGTCTCCCAATCCAATCAATATAGAGATCTGGGCACTGTCTTGAGATGAGTTCCTATGAACACCTAAATTAGATGATGCTCTGTCATCTCTTGATTATTACACAGAAAAATGATAGTAACAGCCTTGGGGCAAGTCTTTAATCCACAGTCCCCACACATTTCATTATAGTCAGAAACATGTCATACATACCCTTCCAGAATCAGTAGAAAGAGTAACTACCTTTTTCTAATCTAGTAAAGGCAGATGAACAATGGAAGCCCTCTCCCATGGATCTATTTTCCATGGCAGGACTTCACAAATTCATGGACTTCCCTACATGCCCAGACATGGTCTGATGTGCTTGTGTTGGCTTCGTACAGGGGAAAGAAAAGTAAGGAGCCACATAGAGGAGGACCCTTGTGAGGTCAGATCTTTTTAGGACCAGCTGACTTGGGAATGTCCAGAAACAACTTGTTTGTATTTTTTTCTACTATATTCAAGAAAAGGAAAAAAATGTTCTGTTTATTCTTTAAATAAACAAGATCACATGGAGAAATACACTACGTTTATATTATCAGTGTCTCTTCCAGCTAGAAGGGCTGTAACAGGTAACTATACTCACAACCTGTTCTTCAGACCTTTCCACACTCTTCCTCATATGGAGGAAGTACCAGGGTAAGAACATCTTCACAATCAGTAAATTGCAGTTCAGTTTCTTTGCTGCAAGCTGTAAAAATCTCACTGCAAACATTTACAATTTAGTCTGAGCAACAGGAGCTGTAACTTGTACGTAATGCTTCCAACGCAGTTCATTTACAAGATGAAGCCTTTAGTCCCAGCCGGAGCAGGAACGCATAGCATCAACATTTGGAAGCCTTGCTTAATGAAATCCAGACTGACAACCTCTCTTCCTACTGCAAATCACTGCCTGGTCCAGTTTTCCAGTTTGACTGCTCCTGTCTTTCCCCCAGCACACCTGCAGGTAAAAAGGCATCACAAGCAACACGCCATCCCTGGGCGAGGAGCAAGTGAGGTATGGTGCCAGCTGTCTGTACAGAGGAGCTGCTACTGGTCATCCTGGGCTGGAAGGATGGTTGGTTCATTGGTAGGTGCAGCTTTGGCTTTGTGGACGCAAGGGAGATGAGCCACAGAACAAACAGGAACAATAAGAAGCATCTTCAGAGCTCTGTCAATGATTCATGGAGCGTTTTGTCTATCTAAGAGGGGAAAGAAGATGAACTAAAAAATATTCCCCCAGCAGGAAAAATACTCCCCATCAGGATCAGGAAACATGATGGAATTTTTCACCACTGCAGCACGCAGTGAGTCCCCACTTGACTAGTAGTAACAAAGAGCCACATTCCTGACCTTACTGGGGCTTAACACTACTAAAATGCCTGTATGGGTCCAAGCAAAAATGGAAAAAATCTGTTATTTGCGGATTAAATGCTGCTTTTGGCCTGTCTCCCTTGCACAGAAAAATGAGAGGGCTCAGGCTGCAGATACAGACACTGGCCCCTAACAAGACAAGAAGAACAGGACTGAACCAGAGGGACCAGAGACAAGCAACCTGCAAAACTTCCAGGTCCTGCCATGCTGGCTCACAGAGAAGTTGATGAGCCCTGTAGCCCTGCTACTACATGGCTGCTCCTTCGTAAGTTGCTTCTCCAAACCCACCTAAAGCACAAGTAGAATGAGCTTGAGCTTACTTTATTTCTTTCTATACCTCACGGCATCCAACTACGAATTATGGCCACTCCACATCTAGATGGCTGCCATCTCCCTCCCAGCTGCAATGTCTCAAATCCCCAGCAGCAGAGTTTCCTTAATTAATCACCAAGCAGATTTTTTTTTCCCTCTGTTTCTTTTTCCATTTCTGAGTTGTTATGTTTTCTGCCAGCTTTCTGCTTGGCGTGAATTTCCACAATGGAGCAATACAACTTCTCAAAACAAACACTTGCCCTGGAAAGCCTGACACTCCCTATATGGAGCCTGTAAGTGTCAGAACCATAATAAAAAGCCAGTAAAGACACTAGGCCATGCTGGCAGCATTCATTAAGGCTCTGAGCAAAGCAGACCTAAGAGAAGAAAGTAAATGGGAACTCCATGAACGCTGTGGCACAGAACCCCCCATACTCTAGTCATCACTGAGAGGCATTTGAGTTTGTACTCTTTATATAACCCTAGCTCAGGAAAGTTATTCCAATTCATCTGGCTCATTCAGGAACCCTTTTAAAAATAAAAATTCATGGAAATGGCCAAACTGCTGTGATTTCCTGATAAGAAACTGCATGCAAAGCCTCTGGGAAAAAATGCCGGTAGTTGTATGATAAAAGCCTGTTCTTTGCCTGTCATTAACAAGGGTGGGTTTTGCAGGGTAAAATTCTCCTGGGCCAAATAACAGGAGACTGATAAATAAAGCTTGTCAACTGCCCTTTCTGACTCACTCTCTCCTACTGGAAGGATGACTCACTGTCATGTGTGAGAGGCTGCCAGGTCTTCCTTACATGCTCAAACAAGCATGGGTTGACTGTTTTAGACATGCATTACCTCAGAAGAAGCAGAACTTAGCGCTGAGAAGGCAGCCTGGAAAAGGCTGTGCTGACTAAAGGATCTGAACTTCAAGGTATTTCTCAATCCTTTCTGGAAAGTTCAAGGTTGTTGTTAGATTACCACAAAAAAACGTAGTCCCAAAGCCATGGCTGAGGGCTTGGCTGATGATCACAGTGTTTTAAAACCAGGACTTGCTAGGTACATCAGATTTTATGCAGGTAATTCCTGCAGAGTGAGCCAGAGAGCATGTTCTAGGTGCAGACAGAAGTGACTGAGACCTGGTCTAAAGCTCCCTTTCATCCAAGGAAAATGGCATGCCAAAAGCAGTCACTGTTTTATGGTGAGAAAGTACCCTTGTGGAGCTACCCCACTCACGGAGACTGAGAGGAACCTGCCTTTAATTTGGAGAGGGGCAAACACAGCATGTTGAACATCATCTCAACATCTGAGGAGCTCATCAACTGCTTTAGAGCAACACCAGTAGCAGCTCAGGGCTTCCTCCTCTCTACAGTGAAACAGACCTTGGAGGTAAGTGGCAGCACGCAAAAAGCTCGTTGCATCCAGGAGCTCTGCTGCGTATGTGAGCTCATGCTCCACCCTTCAGTCCTATCTTGTCATCCTGGGCCCACCACGGGCCAAGCGTGCAGCTCTGCTCACAAATCCCAGCTATTAGCACACACCACAGACTACACTACCCTGCAGGACTGATGTGGTGAAACACACTTCTCCCTCATACTCTTTCTTAAGGCCTCGCACAATGTTTGTTTGCTTGCATGTGAAAAAGGAAGGTGCTTTTGCAAGGACTAGCGTACCAGGATGTCAACCCACAGATCAGTGTCACAGCTAGAGAGACAAAACTGTACCCATCCTTTGGAATACAGACTCCTAATGCAGGAACTGAAAGGTTTCTCCCAAGACCATGAGAAGGAAGCTGTGCTGTAGCCTCCCTCAGCTCTAGGTATTAGCCAACATCTTCCTGCATCATTCCGTAGGGTAACCATGCTGCTGCAGGGCAACGAAACTACAAGTGCCTCATGCGTGTTCAGACAGGTATGCACCATCCAGGAGTCGCCAATGCAGCCAGGAAAGACAGTTGTATATGCTTTAGCCCAAGCTTTCAGGAAACTTGCAACTAAAGCACCATCTCACTGTCCTGTCACCATTTTTCAGCCCATATGAACACTAAACTGCCTGCCTCAAATGAATGTATAACCTAGAAATGTTAATTTTGAACAAAGAGTACCTACCATTTCACATCACATATGTAAGGAAGATATACCAGCCTCACACACAGTTCTACATACATCTTTTATATCTCTCCTCATTCGGGAGATAATAAGTGTTTTGCATCCCACAAAATTTCTAAGAGGTCATTTTTAAACATTTTTGCTCTGTAGTACAACTGATGTCTAATGAAAAGCTTGAGAGGCAAACTGCAGGTCACAACAGCCTCATCTAATGGTAAAAGGACTCTCCTGACACATGGAAAACAAGCTCAGGCTTCAATGCAACTTAGGTATTAATATAACATGTGCCAGTCTAAGAGAAGAGACTAAATGATAGCTGGGAGTCTGCATTTCAAGTGTCTGTCTCACTCAGGCAGTGGAGAGCCACCCCATGTAAGCAACCTAGTCCCTGGACTATTGGTTACTCCAATACAGAAGAAATACATTTCTCACCATAATTGTGCTGCAAAATTTCATTCTTTTAAAAACTGAACCACACATTGTAAGGAATAATGATATTATTTTTATCCAGCATAGTTAATATTACACTGAAGAATTTCTGAACCAGCACTAATGTGTCAAATTTGTTCTCTTGACAATGATGAAAATGTCACCTCTCTGGTTTTCTTCTACTGTTTAACCATGCATTTTTTCATTGATTCTTATGGACTATGACAAAGTCAGGATCTCATCCTAAATTTTCCTTCTGACACTAACCTGTACAGACAGTCTCATAGGTAAAACTATATCATTTCTTATCATGAATTCATTTTCTTTCAAGATCCTGACATCTGAACCACATATTTTGAGTTTGAACATCTAAGATCTGCTTTCCAAATCATGTAAAATAAACGCTAAAATATATTTATGCATGTATACCTTTAAAAAGATAAAATGAAATTAAGACTCAGTAGATATTTTAAATAACAGCATATCTAGAGGTGATAGAAATAAAGAAAAGAAGTAAACACAATATATTAAAGATATTAAAGAGTAACTCCCTTCAAAAAGCAAAATTTCAAACTTTTACACTATAGTATGTCATGTCTCCTGGTTGCTTTGCTTGCTTTCTGCAATGAAGGCATTAAGATGAATTAAAAATACTTGGAAGACAGAACCAGGAATTACAGTCCAGGCCACTCAGTGACCACATCAAGGCCCTTGTGTGCTGAACTATCCCACCTCTGACAAATAAGCTTCTTAAGCTGCACTTTCAACGTGATTTACTTAGTAATATGAAACCACAACACTCAACACAGCTACCACTTCTGCTAGTTGTTCTGATTACAGTCACCTTCTACAGCCATATGAGTACTTGGACTGTTTTGAAGTCTTCTCAGAGGTGCCAAACTGAAGTAATTTGTCAGGATAGACAAACCACTTTTATGCTTCCTTGTTCTTGTCCTTCCTTTTCCTTCTCTATCATCTTTTCAGGCATGCTGATAAAAGATTTCAGCTCACTAAAATGAGCTCAAATGATGCCCACCCTGTTGGAAGACATTATATTAACCTGTTTCACACAACAAAGCAAAAGAAATCAGGAGAAAGAGGGGACAGATTTGTAATATTTCCTATATAAACCAGCACAAAACCTTGCCTCCTCTAGTAGAAAATATCTGTTGTCCCCCAGGGAAAAATGAACAGCCATGCTAATACCCTCAGCACCTTGCACACCACGTCATGTCTCTGTCTGGAGTGTGCATGCACATCACATGAAATGCGTATGTCTGAGTGAAGCTCAGTGCTTCCTGGAAAAGTTGGCCCTATTGCGTACAAATTACATGACTCTGTGCATAAGCTATAAAGCCAAGATGCTCAGGATGCACCCAGCTTCCCAAGCACACAAAAACAATTATACGTGCATTTGTAGCAAACTTCATGCTCTTAAGAAATTCCAGACTCGCTGGTCACGTATTGTAGATATGTCCAAAGATTTTGCATGTACAGTTCTGCAGCATTCATTAAATTATCATAATTCCGGATGACCCAGACAAACTAGGGCAATGCCCAAATTCTAATCTTCAGGCATAGAAAGAAAACTTTTGAGGATAAGCCTTACAGGGAGGCTTGCATACACTTAAACAGAACAGAACTGATTTACAGGGGTCCTCTTCATGTGAGTAATTATGTTAAAATGGTTGTTAATCATGGCTAGGTAGGAAATGGAATTCCTCTTTTATAGTGTGTTCAGGCTTGAAAGATTTTGATTTTATCATGAATCAGAATAAAATGTTCTATTTCTATCATGATCAAAATTATATTTTAAAATCACAATGTATAAGCAAAATTACATCAGAAATGTCTGATCAGAACACTATTAAAGACTAAAAGTCAAGAAGAAATAAGAAATTGGAATGAATCACAGAATCGCAGAGTAATCAGAGTTGGAAGGGACCTCTGGAGATCATCCAGTTCAAACCCCCAGCTAAAGCACGCTCACAGGTTGCACAGGAGTGCATCCAGGTGGGTGTTGAATATCTCCAGAGAAAGAGATTCCACAGCCTCCCTGGGCAGATTTTTCCAGTGCTTCATTACCCTCACAGTAGAGAAGATTTTCCTCATGTTTAGGTGGAATTTCCCATGTTCCAGTCTGTGCCCTTTGTCTTTCACCCTGTCACTGAGCTTCACTGAACTTACTCTGGCCCCATCCTCTTGACACCTGCCCTTAAGATATTTAGGAGTATTGCTAAGATCCCCTCTCAGTCTGCTCTTCTCCACGCTGAACAGAACTGAGCCTCAGCCTTTCTTCATCAGAGAAATCAAGAATCATGACAGGAGAGATTTTGATTTTGAGATGTTTTGATTAATTTCTGTTCAAATTTATAGAATCATAGAATCACTAGGTGGGAAAGGACCCACTGGATCATCGAGTCTAACCATTGCCTTCAAATTTATGTTAAAGCATTGGTCCAGTGGTTCCTTTCCCAGTGAGGAAGAGCTAGCTGTCCAACACCCTTCCTCATCTACTTACGCAGAGAAATAGCCCCTAACTTGGTAGTGAACAATTCTGATAAGTCCAGCAGGCTGTTACACGCACAAGGTGGAGGGTGCTGTGACAGGAGTCATACTCAGAGAGGTATTGAGCACTGTGTGTCCTTCAGTAAGGGCAGCAATGTGCTGAGCACTGGCAAGCGCCGATGAACCGCGCTGTTTATGGAAGGATGCTTGGCATGGACTTTTCCTGAAAGAAAACAAATGCAGCTGTTACCTCAGTGTATTCGGACAGGTCTGGTTTCCTGAGGGCACCAGTGTGTCAAATGTGTATCTCAGATACAGCAAACACCATGTATTTGCATCAGCAGTCTGGCCTCCTGGTTTCTGCAAGTCCACATTCTTCCTTTCTCTTAAGACAGGATTGAACACGTCGGAGCAAAGAAGCCTGCTGATTTCTTTCCAAATCACTTGGAAGTGCTTCCATTTGAACACAAGCCAAGCGACACAGCTGCAGAAGTTGCAGAAGACCTAAACTGAAGGCACAGATCTCCTTTGCACTGGGAAAAGGTATAGAGTCTCACTGCATCCCAGAGTGCAGGTTGGCATGACTCCACTAAAATGTCAACAACAGTTTGAAAGGACTGTCTTTTTAAAAGCATGCAGGTCGATGGTGTCCTTGCCTATGGTAGAGGGGTAGGAACTGGAAGATCTTTAAGGTCCCTTCTAACCCAAACTATTCTATGATTCTATGACTCTCTGAGATGCATCTAGAAGCAGATTTAGCTCAGATGGATTTCATCGTGCTTAACTCTGACCAGTTTGGCTTAGTCTTGCTGCTAGAGACTAAAGATCATCACTCAGTTTCCTTCAATAATCAATGCAAAGAGGCTGTTGGGATGAGTCATTCTGTGGGGGTTCTTATCACACACATCTACCTCGAGGCAACAATTCACCCTCTGGCCAAGCCTGTCTTTTCCATAATGGCTGTCAAGGCAGACAAAGGGCATGGACTGACTGGACAGCTGTTGCCTGGGCAGCTGCAGCTAGACAAGATGATCCCCATCCTGCATGACAGCATTATGATCACAGAAAATATTATTACCAAGTATGAACTCATTGCATCTCACCTCCGCATGTCTGCTTGCTGATTAAAAAATGCAAAACCTAGATTTTCACTCCTATTTAACCTTTTCAGTCCCTGGCATAAGCTGACTCAATTCCCGATATATCAGATATCCACTAAGTCTGTTCTTGAAACGATGGCATTGCTGGGACTGGAGGACCGGAGTTGAATCCACAGTTCCCCTCTTTCAAGGAAAGGCATCCAAGTTTATGAAGTGGAAAATAAAATTTGGGCCCACCTGTTTTGTGTTAACTTGTTGAAGCTCTGCTACGTAGTGAGTTTCATAACTGGCTGTTGCAGGCCTGAAGAGCTTATTGGCATCTAGAAATGTTGCCAAGGGCAATGGAAATAAAAGAAGACTGTAAAATATCTTGCCTACAGAGATGAAACTGTGAGGCCAATGATGACAAGAATTCTACAGACCAGATTTCCCAGAGGGACCTCAGGCTGTGGTGGGAACTGCCTGGGGTCCAAAAGCCACAGAAGGACTGAAACTCCCCATCAGAGGGCTCCAGGGGGAAAAGGTTTGGGCTGAAGGGCAAAGAGATAGTATTTTACAGGGACGTATAGGCCCTAGAGGTAAAATTTTATTCTAGGTACACTCTGCCCTACAAGTAATGACTGGGGAAACCAAAAAGGAAAGAATTTGGATGTCCAAGGGAGGGACATACTCTAAGTTAACAGTCACGCTGTTTATCTTTGTGTCTTTCTTAACTCAGAGAAGTTCCAATCTTTCCGCAATGATGTTTTTCTCCTAAGGCAGCAAACAAGAGCACAAAATTAATTGCAGCAGTCATCCTTTCAGTTCTCTGAACAGAGTATTTAATATGACTCAAGGGGCTATGCCAAGCTGGCATTTCACCAGGGCAATAAAGTCATTGCTGGTAGATCCTCATTACTAACATGTGGAGACCCACTGTCCAAAAGGAAGGCAAGACTTCTGCATTGCCTCAGAAAGAGAAAATGCAAAATATTGTATGGCTCGGTTAATTGAATGTGACAGAGAACAAAGCTGGATGTGATGAGCAGTCGAGGCTCCCCTGCTGTGCTATCTAGACTGAGCTCTCTGCATGGGCCTCTCAAAAGTGGTCAGCGCTGATCTAACCCAGTTCCCACTGAAGTCAATAGAAAAACTCTTCTAGACGTCACTGGAAGAGCAATAAGCAGAGCTACCAAGGGCACAAAGCCAGGGCAATGCCCAGACAACAAACTTGAAAATCAGAAAGGAGATGCCTGGTGTATCTTGACGAAGAAATGTAAAACATGCCCAAGAATGACAAAGGACCTTTGTTAAAGAAGCAGCAGTTTGCCCAGTAGAAGCCTGAGAGACGCTCTTGCCAGCCATTTGAGCCTGGGAATTCTCACACAAAGCCAAATGACTCTCCAACATGGAAACGGCCATTAAAACAGAGGGTGATGCACACATTCCAGAGGCCACTCAGTTCTCCTGGAGATGGCACAACTCACCCTTATGGAAGTGAAAGCAGATATTCCCTGCTAGCCTACAGATCACAGATCTGGTTTGGTCCTGCCAGATGCTCAGAAAAGCCTGTCTCTGTATTAACTCATCCACTCCTCACATGTCTCTTATCTTCCTGATGACGTTAAGTGTTCCATACATCTAGGTTATCCTCAGTTGACACCACCCCAGAAACGTCAATGCACAGCATCTTTCAGCTCTATAGCTCTATTTATCATCTTCTGACTTTCATTTATTGATTTTTTGATCAAGAAGACCACATATCTCCCTACCTGGCTCCCACCAGCCCTAATCCTGCTGACGCTTCACATATTGTGCAAGGGAAAAGAAGCTTGACTCTACAAGCGTGGCACAGTCGTTTGCCAAAGCAGAACTCCCAGAACAACTCTGATGCTTTTGATTCCTTATGAATTGTGATGATGCACAGTATTCTGTCTTCAGACTAGCTAAGCAGAGAAGCCTAAATTGACTCCAGCTTCTTCAACCTAAATGTGAAATCCAGTTTCACCTTTTAACATTATACAGCTTGTTCTTAGAACTAATCACTGGTTTAGCAGAGAATCCTATGTAGAGGCTTGCAACAGAAAATAAAGAGCACAGCCAAGTAAGTCCAGGGATCCCTGCCTTTCTTTGTAACAGCACTTTCTTCCCATAGGTCAGGTAGGAAGCTAAGAGATGTGCTGGAAGCAAAGTTTCCTAAAATAAGTGTTGAACTAGAAGGCACCTCCCATGTTGCTAATCACCTAGGAAAATACAAGGAAGAGTCAGAAAAACATCAGACTTCAGGACAGGACTTGTAAGAAATATGAAAGAGTGAGCAAAAGGCATCTTTCCTTCTAGTAATACAGTAATACGGATTTCTCAGAGCTGTGAGGGGAACAGGGTGGTCTTCATACATGAAAGAGGAGTACAGTACAGCCAAGGGCAGGCAGTACAGTAAGCACGGGGTTTGGATGCAAGACAATAGTGGCTTCAGCCATCTACAAGATGAATAGGGAAACATGGGGAAGAAATGCTTCCTGCACCATTTAACAGCTCCCTACACTGTAGTTGTGACTCTAATATTACCCACGGATCACACCAGCTTCAAGGATCAGTAAGGGCTGGCTCGACTGCATTTGCACCAATAATGCATGCAGCTTTGGGAACACTCTGCATTTTTCCCATTATGACAAATGCCCATAAGGAACCTGGCACCACAAAAAGGTTGCACAATCCCTGTCAACTTAAAAGGAGAAAGCCAGACACACCTATTCCTTCCTCAGCGTTGGAGGCACAAAAGGACTAATGCTAACACGCACAAATAACAGGTCTAGAGAAACTCTCTCAAATTTCAGTCTGGGATAGTATCAAGACTGGATTTTAATGCTGCATTCATGTAAATTGTTCTCTACCTAAGCTTCCCTTTTTAGACTTCCAGAGGAAACCTTTACACGAAGAATCAATAATTCGGTATGAACATTTGGCAGATCTGGAAGGGAAAGCAGTTTACTAACATAGCCTAAGATTTCATTAAAATGTTGCTGTGGTGAATTAGAGGGAAAAGCAAAATGTTCAACATCATTGTGAACCCATAGCTGGGTTATAAGAAAATACAGTAAAACTGGGGGTAGTACATTATAAATTATTTCGCAAATTTTTAATGTAAACATTTTTCAAGTTAAAAAAAAATCATGAAAAGTAACCTCCTCACAGCCTTTGTTTTGAAAAAAGACCATTTCCATCCAAAAACTTGTGCTCAAGACATTTCTAACCGTCTTTTATAATAATGAGTGTTAATCAGTTCTACCCCTTAGCTCTAGGTTTCGGCAGTTCATATAATGGCCTGGGAGGATCCAGATAATATTTAAGACTAAACTGAGTCAGCCTGGATAAGATTATATTTAAATAATTGCAGTATGGTATGGGAAGTGCCATATACTATAACATGCTCAGCATTAGCCTAACCCTGAAGTTGCTGTAGTCAGCTACTTCCACCTTGCTGTGAGTAACCCAGTGAGGTCTGTCTTCACACAGCATCTTACATGAAGGCTTTAAGACAGTTCTTTTCTAGCCTTTGTGTTTTCTCAGCCTGGACACCAAGATCCCAATCCACTGCTAGCTTCTAACCCTGGCCGTGATGGAAATATTGAAGAACACAGCTTCTTGACCCATCTCTCTGCTCTCATTCCTATACTGGTTGGTTTTTTGCCACTAGACCTTTGCTTGGCTCATTCCCATTCACTAGACGATGTGACTGAGTGAGAGGCAGTAGAGCTAACTAACTGGGTGTAGGAGAGGCAGTTTTATTCAGCTGCATCCTGTTCTTGGATTCAAGTTACTTTCCAAAGTAAGTTCCTCCCAACTGAGTCTTGTAACTGCAGACATGAGGGCCACCCAACAGAACTAATGAAATGCTGTCATGATCCTCCTTGCCTGGCCAGTGAGGTTAAGAGGATGCCTCTACTCAGCAGGAATCTGGGAGCAGGAATATGGCAGAGAAGGCAGCTCCCAGGAGAGCCTGTTGAAATGCCAGTGTGCCAGGATGCAGAGGGAACAGCATCTTGTGGGATGGAGCACACTAAAATGAAAGACCTGTTGGAACAGCAATTTCAGCTCCCCTTTGACTCCAGCATTTCACAAGTTATCTTCTCTTCTTGATTAGAAGGAAACTCAGGTTCCCCCACCCCAGCCAGGAGCAAGATTGCCCAGAGCTGTAAGAAGCTTATGGGAAGGTAAATGAATGTTTGTGACTCCTCAGCAGCAGTTTCACACCAACTCACTGAAAAAAACCCCTAAAACTGCTCTGAGAAGATTCCTTGGACTGGGGCACTGAGTGAGGACTATCAGGTCCTTTCTACTGCTGGGGAAGGAAATATTGTGCAGGAACATACATGGCTAAGAAAGAGTCTCTGACACTAGCATGGATTATGATTTCTCTGTTGTTACGTTCTCTTTCCACTAACCACATTTTGTGGTGCTTAGTCGCCAGCCAGGGTTAAACCACAACATCTTCATCTCCTGTTAAAAGTCCTCTTTTCTTATTCTCATAATTCCCTTGTTTTTTCTGCATTTTCAGACACCTTCCCATTCTTTCCTGCCTTATTCTGTTTCTATTTTAATTCGTATTATGCATTTCTCTCCCCTGTCAGTTCATCCCAAGTTCTATCACATCTAAAGGTAAGTTGATTTCCACCACTCTGAAAAAGCCATGCACCATCTTCTCCGCTCAGAGGTTTAAGTCCTACACTTTCAATGCCCAAGCATAACCTCTTCTTGTCTCCACTCCCTTCACTTGCAGCCCTTCAGGAAGATAAACTAATCTTACGGTACCTCAAACTTCACATAAGAGGAAATTTATGCAGGGATTAGTGGCAACCACCAATTATTTGCTGTCAAGATTTAGTAAGTGAAAGTGGCAGGGGTAAGATCCAGGGCTGGCATTGCTCTTTCCCTTGCTGGCTTTCAAGCTGAACCCACCAAAATTCCTATTCTGTATATCTAGTGAGGCTTCTGAATACCAGGGCTAGAGCTTTCCACTCTGTTATCCCAAGCTCTGCTGCAACTTGTTGCAGCCAGATCAGTTGGCAAGAGCTCACCAGAAACACTTCTGGAGTTAGTTAACAGGTAGAACTGCAGGGAGATCAGGACAATTCTCTGCCTCATGGCCCCTTAGTTTTCCAAGACTCCTTGGCTCACGTAATATTTGTTACCCTGGGCACTGACTTATGTCACTCAACAGAGGTCTTGTGCTCCTTGACATCGTAAGGGTCCCCAGGAGAGAAAGTTTCCTTGTCTAACTTTCCACTAAGCATGTGGTGCTGCTGTGCCATACTTTGTTTGAGGGTGAGGTTACAGTGCACCTTGGCAAGCTGAATCCTGGCCACCAACTCTGCCAACATGTTGCTCATTTCTTTCTTCTCCAAAAATACCACAGCCCTGCTAGAAACAAAAAGGGAAAAAGGTTTTCAGGGAAGGTGCTCTGGACAGACAGGATGCTAGAAAAAGTCCCTGTTCCTGAGAAGTAAGCATGGTTTTCAGGCATGTAAACCAACACGCTATGTGACACTACTGTCAGGGGAAACCTCTGCGGCAGGACTGGATTCAGATGCTTCCAGCACCACTTGGCAATGCTGGTGGGACCACAAGGCACGGGGCTGAGGCTCAGACAGTTTCTCTTGCCCCACACAACATACAGGCTGCATGCCCACAGCCCATCAGGTCTTTGATCCTGTCTAGCTTAAGAACCCTTTTTGCAGCCTGCACAGAAGTGCCAGAGGTGCATTTAGATATCTCCAAGAGCAAACACTGTCACAGGGTGGCCTGGAGCAGTGGGTCTGGCTTATTTAGAGACAGCACATGCTCCTCTTCTTGGGACGGCCTCTAAACAGGAACAGCTGACACAGCAAGCCTGTATTTTAAACCAATTCAGATCAAACACTAAGGAAATGCCAAACCAAAGAGCTTTCTATTTCCTCTGCTTCCCCTGTAATCTACCCAACTGCCTCCCAGGTGCCTGGGTGTGCTGCTGGCCTAAAAGCTACCAGACTCTTTTCACACTCAGGGAAGTTGAGGTTTTTATCTGTCCTGATGGCCTCCAGCTCTAAATGTTCCTACACAACCCACCTTTAATAAATTGGGACAATTACTCTAGGCTTCTCAAGGCTAATTGCTAATAAAATTCAGCAGTTTTTCCTCAGAAGACATGAAAGCATTGGAAGCAGAAACAGACAGAAACTGAAGGGGAAAGAAAATGCAGGACAGAAATAATAGCCCTTATTCCATTCATGTCTCATCCACCACTGCTGAGTTTGTGTTCTTAGAGTCACATATTTCAGAGGTGAATATTCCCAAGCTCTCTCTGGTGGGGAATGCCTCATGCCCACTGCTTTGGAAAACTGGTCGCTTGTTTTTGAAGTTAGTTACAAGATCTTCATGAACCTAGAAGAAGCCAGAAAAGCCTTAGGCTGAGATTTACAAAGAATCAGCGTAGCATCAAAAAAAGGCAAAGTTACAAGAAGAAAACTATGTCCATATTCATCCCAGCTTTCTCAGATAGGTATGGCATCCAGTACTTTCTTTTCTTAAGAAAGTTTAATGCACAAAAGTAATGACTTCTGAAGCCAGGACAGTCTTAAATGTTCTCTTGAGGCATTGTGGACACCACTATTTCTACATGGTCTAGGTTCAAGACAGCTGAGGAGCTATTCAGACTACCAGGCCTGGCTCCTTGTGGACAAAAGTAGCCCCAACAGATGAGTTAGGAATCTGTCATAGGTAGCCTTAATGGCAGGAACCCCAAAACACACCAAGTAGGAGCAGGAATAACCAGCACTGTTTTCTGCATTGCAAGTTTATCACACTGGGTCTACAAGAAAAGCAGCTGAAGGACAGCACAACCATTCGATTTCTCTTTTATATAGGAGTGTCAGGCTGATAAAAGACTAGGCAGGTCCCCAAGCCCAGTCTCCAAATAATCTGTCTGTCTGACTAACTGGAAGCAAATTATAAGTGACACTAATGAGGCACATGAAACGATAACAGCATGTCTTGCTTCCAGTCTGTCTCTACTTGTGGCGTGTAGCCAGTACTATACAGGCAAGCAAAGAAGCCTCTGAAACCAAATTACATCTTGGAGGAAGGGGAGGGGAGTTTTCTTCCTAAGAAGGCCACTAACAACACCCTTGAGCATGGGATTTATGTGGGATAGATATAGGAAACTAAATACATACGCAATCTTCTTCCACATTCCCTCAAATACATCAGCATATTACAAACCCAAGGATTCTTATCATGAGTGTAATTTTTTGTCATTATGATTCTATTATGTAGTTATAAAGTCCCTTTCACAATCACATGGAGCTCCACCTTCAGAAAGAAAAGTAGTTTTCTTTCCTACCCTTACTACTTCCTAATGGAAGACCATTTCAGAACTTTACTCCACAGGAGGAAAAAGACAGTCCTTGCTACATTTGATTTGAAACGTATTTGAACGCATTTGAACGAAACGACCTGGATGAAGGCATCGAGTGCACCCTTAGCAACTTTGCAGACGACACTAAGCTGGGTGGAAGTGTGGATCTGCTGGAGGGTCGGGAGGCTCCAAAGGGATCTGAACAGGCTGGACTGCTGGGCTGAGTCCAATGGCATGAGGTTTAACACGGCCAAATGCCGGGTCCTGCACTTGGGGCACAACAACCCTGTGCAGCTACAGACTAGGAGAAGTCTGGCTGGAAAGCTGCCTGGAGGAGAAGGACCTGGGGGTGTTGGTTGACAGCTGACTGAACATGAGCCAGCAGTGTGCCCAGGTGGCCAAGAAGGCCAATGGCATCTTGGCTTGTATCCAAAATGGCGTGACCAGCAGTTCCAGGGAGGTTATTCTCCCTCTGCACTCAGCACTGGTGAGACCGCACCTCGAGTACTGTGTTCAGTTCTGGGCCCCTCACCACAAGAAGGATGTTGAGGCTCTGGAGCGAGTCCAGAGAAGAGCAACAAAGCTGGTGAAGGGGCTGGAGAACAGGCCTTATGAGGAGCGGCTGAGAGAGCTGGGGTTGTTTAGACTCTAGAAGAGGAGGTTGAAGGGAGACCTCATTGCTCTCTACAACTACCTGAGGGGAGGTTAGGGAGGTTATAGAGAGGAGGGTGCTGGCCTCTTCTCCCAGGTGACAGGGGACAGGACAAGCTCCGCCAGGGGAGGTTCAGGCTGGACATTAGGAAAAAATTTTTCACAGAAAGGGTCATTGGGCACTGGCAGAGGCTGCCCAGGGAGGTGGTTGATTCACCTTTCCTGGAGGTGTTTAAGGCACGGGTGGACGAGGTGCTAAGGGGCATGGTTTAGTGTTTGATAGGAATGGTTGGACTCGATGATTCAGTGAGTCTCTTCCAACCTGGTTATTCTGTGATTCTGTGAAATATAGCACATACCAAGTTTGGAATTAGGCCAGGTAGATAGCAGAGGAAACGGGAGGTCTTTAACAAGGAAAGAAGAGGCAATGTCAGAAAGCTCTTCACGTCGTGATTGATATCTCCCTGCTCTTCCAAGTCAGCTGAGATGCTAAAACAATTGAGGATGATGTTCAACATTAAATAGGATCTAAAAATGCATTTTAATTTATTTTATTTTATTTTCCTTCCTTGCATTTATACTTCAGCAGATCAACATCCTGCATTCCTGCTTTTGCATGTTAAGTAATTCTTCTTTAAGCTTCTCTGATGTTAACACTGCATGCAGGTAATCCTGACAAGCAAGTCTTCAGAGGAGGTAATGAATCTAAATAAAACAGTATTATAGAAGTGGAGAGTCAGGTTTCCAACCGAAAGGCAGGACTCACTTTGGCAACACTGCACAGCAAAACACACTGAAGTCTCTCCTGGCAGGTTTTATCTAGCACTTATACCTGATACCTACTAACTTGTTCCTCTTTGAGACAGGAAACATAACCCTATATTACAATAGGTCCAAACTCCTCTTTATTTTAGTCTCTTCAAGTATTTGCTACTTTAGTAGCTGCTATGAGCCACACTGAGGTGCGATGGCCCATGGAGTGGCCTCCTCATCCTTTACCAGCCAACAGCAAAGGGATCATTTTATAAATTGCAGCCCAGAACACCTCACCTGAATCTACAACCTTTGTGTATGATACTACGCTGATGCTTTTCTTGATTGATGAACTATTCCTTGCACAATGAAAGGAACATCATCTATCTATGGATGTAAAACAAATCAGTCCCTTAGGGCCATCAATCCTCCAACAGTCTTTTCTTCAATCCAGATAAATCAGCCCCTCTTTATAACCAGGCTTCATGAATTGTGAAGTAGTCATTAGATGTTTTAAGAAAACAGTCAATCGATTCTCAGAGACTATTACAGACTCCAGAAAACCTCTGAACTTTCTAACAGGCACAGTTTGCAACTCCATAATGCTTTCTCCCAAGGCACATAAGCCTCTCACCCAGCAGTTGCTAAGCTATTCCCCTGGTATGCCCACTTCCACTCTGCAAGGTAGCAAGCGTGGTCACACACCCTTACTCGGGAACTGCTTTCCTAGCATATATCCCTCTTGTTGGAACATGTTTCTAGCACCTAAGTGTCATGTGAACCTGCTTTGCAAAGTATTTAGAAAAGAAGTCTTAAAGCGATGAGACCCACAGTACAAATTAACACCCAGCAGACTCAGTTGTGACTACTTGGTGCTCTGTATAGCAAGCAGAAATGACTGGATGCTAATGTCATTACTGGGAAATGGCATTAAAAGATTTAATGTTGGTGGTAGTAGTAATGGTTGATTCAAATTACAGCATTACCCCATTGCAGGAGGACTGGATCCAGCCACCTGGAAAGGGAGACAACAATGATGCCATGCAACATGAACAGCAGTGCACACCACTCCAGGGCAAAGCGGGGCTCAAACTCTCCCAGTAAATCTCTCTCTACATAGTCAGAGAAGCTTCTGCCCCAGAGAGCACAGAGGACGAGAGGACAGAGTACAGAAACAGTGACACCAAGGGTGCAGGAAGGCAGCCCAGATTCCCAGCTGTGTTAGCACTCTTGGTGCATGCACTGCTGTGGATGTGCTGGTTAGCATGGAATTTAACTCAGAGTAAAATAGATAACAACTTTCAAATATTTAGGCCCAAGTTCTTGGCTTCCTTTAGAATGGAAGGCTTTAGAACAGAAGGCTTTCAAACAAGTGAAAGGGATATTTGTCTGCACATGTCAAGTGCAACATACATTTGGTGTTGTTTCCCACTGCACCTCACAGACAAGAGATTTCAAACCTCTGATATGTCATATTCTACTTCTCATACACTCTGGTCCCTCCACGAACAGCTACGCACACAGAATTCTTGAAGCAAGCTCTAAATGACAGACCTCCTCACTGCTGCAAATGATAGTATGGGATGCGACTCATTTGCTTCTTTCAAGAGGAAGGCAGCATCTGAAAATATACAGAGGGGAAAAACTGTTATATTTCCTCAAAAAAAATGCTAGTATTAGTAGAAATAGCTTTCTAGCTTGTATGGGCGATGCCTTGCTGATAGAAAATACCAGCAAGCACTCACATTTGACATCATTCAACGTCACATATTCATGTTGTAACCACTTTGAAAGCCTATGCTATTTTCCTTCTGTGTCAGTCAACCTTCTTTCAGGGAACATTGAACTGCTCTTATCTTGGAAGATGCTAGTGGTTGATTGATACATAATTTTTAAGGACTCAGTGTTAATTCCAGTCTGATAACATTAACATTATCTACCTGGTATGTACTCACTTCATTGCACTCGGTTTCAAAGGGACAGGCAATGAAATGTGTTTGACAGGTATCCTGAAGTAATTTTCAACTATTATAACCACAAAACAGGCTGGGGATGTTGAGAAAAAGAGGATATTTCACCTCAAAGGTTGCGTCTGAAGTCATTCTTTTAGTTGCTAATATAATAAATTGTGACTCTATTATTTAGATCAAAGAGGTTTTAAGTAATGGATGAAAGTCAGCTATCCCATTTATGAATTTGTAAAATTATTATTATTAATACTAATAATACTTCAATCTTTGAAGTGCCTTACACAGATGAATTAACTACCTCGCAATACTCTTTAGGGTAGTTGAGAATTATTACCTGTTCTAAGCAATCTGGACACAGCAACAAAGATGCTGAATGACTTTACCAAAGTTGAACCAGGCTAGTGCCTGAGCTAGCATTCACCACCAGGCATGTCTGGCTCTGTTTTTACATTCAGACCACTCATCCAGCCTGTTGAAATGACAACTGGCTTCCTGTTCCACGTATTTTGTTCAGACTTGATCCTCAGACAATGAATGAAAATATTCCAACCCAAATAACCTTGTTTATTTTTGAGCTAGGCTAGTCAAATGGAAAAACCTCTCTACTGTCTTGACACGCATTTTCTGAAAATGAATATTTTATTTTTCCCTTAAGGTTTTCCTCAGTTGCTAGATTGGAGGTGACATACGGAGTATGAGCATGCAGTAGTATAATTCAGTGTACATCCCATGATACAAAGGACTATCTACTTTGTCCTCTAACTAGCACTGAGAAAACACCTGGGTTGTGGCGAGGTCCATGTGAGACATTGCTTTCAAAAACACAGAAGCAAAGAGTAAAGGGGCGTCCCTGGGTCTGCCTGCTCTATTTCCTGCCAGCACACACAGTCTGCCATGTAAAATCTTAGAATCATAGAATCACCAGGTTGGAAGAGACCCAATGGATCATCGAGCCCAACCATTCCTACCAAAATCCTCAAGCGATCGATTTTAAATGTCATTTTAAGTGTAAACTGCTCTGTTCCAGAGCTTTTTGGGGGGATTGCTGAGGGCAGAGACAGGCAGAGGTCACTGGGGAGCTCAGTCCTCTCCCTGGGAGCTACCAGGCAGAGTCAGCAGCATTCCTAAACCCAGCAGAGAAACTGGCTGGAGGTGCTGAGACACAGATCATGAAAGGCACCTGCAGCAGCCGCGTGGCCAGGGGAGAGGTGAGCAACCTGGCTCCACCTTGACAAAGGCTTGGAAAATGCCCAGCAGCGTGTGACTGACCCGGCACCACCACACTACACTGCACTCCCTGCCCTGCATGTGAGAAGAGGGCAGGGGGGATAGAGTTAGCGTGTCTGGGTGTTTGCCCCAGTATTTAAATGATAAAGTCCCAACCCACAACTGCCACAGAAATCCAAAGCACAAAGTGCACTTCGTCCCCTGCAGAACTGTGGTTTCCCTAAAGGTTTGCAGTCCTCCAGTGCTCACCATACATAACAACGACAACAAGGAACATCAGACTCCACCTGCAGACACGTGGGGAGGCCTTTGGCTCTCACATCCAGCACTGCTGCTTCAGTGCACGGTGCACATTTCTAACACATGGCAGGACTCACCATGCTCTTCTAGCCATCCTTCTGTAGCGGGTCAGCTTCAGAGCGGTGTGGAGTCCCTGTGGATTTCTGATTTTTCTCCATTAATATGATGGGATAAATGCCACAGAGCGACAGTTATGGAGCTCCGGTTTCAATCAAAAATAAAATGTAATAAAAAAATTGTCCTGCAGCTGATGTGCAGGAAAAACAATACTAGGACTCTGACTTTACCTTACTTGGAACTGCTGTATTAAGGCCTAAACCTGTCATTTGAAACTAAACAGCATTCCTTTACCTTGCAAATTCACATGTCTTAATATCATGAGTACATGCCATAAATCCATGCTCAAGTTCCCAGACAAACTAAGTATCTATAGTGCACATAGGCTACTTTCCATCTTTCTTCAGTCTGCTTTACACCCAGATGTTGTTTGTGTGTGTGTTATTTGAACAGTTCTCTGAGATTAACTGTTGCCAGCATAAGAGGGAAAAGCCTTGGATCTGTCCTTCATGAATAATTATCAAGAAATACTATTTATGAATAAATAATTGAAAGTTTGCTAAGGAACATCAGTTCTTTGATTGCCAGTGAATAAAAAAAGACTGAGAAATCAATGGAAGCCATTCATTAAACAACACATGGCTTTTATTTGGGTTTTTTAAATAAAATGTATGTAATTGCAGAGATTAAGTATCAGGAGAAAGGAAAGCTTTGTTTAAAAATTGAATATGTTATGCATGTTTTGGGTATTCTGAGAATTTTAAATAAACACCAGATAGACTCTTTAGGGAACACTGGATAAAACTACTAGTAGCAGCAGTTTACACTTTCTATATATTTGTTAAAATCCATAGTAAAGAAAATCTCTTGGAAATAAGTAAGATCTATTAGTCCTTTCTTAAATAATGAGAGACTTGCAAATACTTAATGATTATTTGCTGGTCATTTTTAAAGCATAATTACTCTCATTGCTGAAAAACTTCTGCCTACAAATTTCAGCTAAGATAAATATTAAGGCTTTCTGTGACTTTTTGCTGGGCACCATTCAGCCAGCCAGCCTCAAGGCTCCCACAAATTATTGCTCAATCTAATTTGTTAGTAGAGCACTGGATACAACACACCAGAATAACTTCTTGTTAGCAGCCAGCAGCCCATGTCATGGTTAGAACACAGAGATGAATATTGGGAAACCATAGCTCTAGTCCTTTAATAAAAAGTGGTTATTTCAACTTTTGTCTCTTCTAATATTTGGTTCCAGCTTTCTAATACTGGTTTATAAGTCTCAGAAAAAAAGGCCACGGTAGTGATATGCTGTAATGTTGCACACAAGGGATTATGAAGCATGAGACAAAAACCAGAAAAGGTGGTAGCATGGCAGAGCAAGACCTACCGGCGTGACACAAGAAGGAGAAAAAGCCACTCCTGTGTCTTCAAAATACACCTCAGCTGCTTCTCACCAATATCAATGGCTGATGACTGTCCCTGGCCACCCTGCTCCCTGACTGGAGCAGTGGGAAAAGTCCCTGCCCTGGCCTTCCCACCGCATGGGGCCTCCCGTGTCCCCCAGGATCTCCGTGTCCCCCAGGATCTCCGTGTCCCCCGGGATCTCCGCAGAGGCTAACGTGAACAGCAGCAACCAGATGGACCTGGGAAGGTAAGGAGACTGACAGAGAGCATGGTGCTTGCCTGAGACAGCACCAGGAGCACAGGGACTCACACAGGCGCTCTTTACAGCTATATCCTGGTAACAGCTCGCTGTCCCCTTGGAGCTGCAGATCCCAGCACGTAAATTCCTCTCCAGCCTGTGCTGTGGACTGGAATCCACTGTCTATGTGCTCCGCCTCTGCCCAGCTCTGCTAAACAGTTTCCGTGGGTAACATTTTAGTCCAAACAGGGAAATTAAGTGCTTTCTATGCAGTAACATCTCACTTGGGCTTACCACCTTCCTTAACAGTCAGGACCTGCAGAAGTTTTCCTAGTTACTAGCCTACGACTGGCAGCAGCAAAGGCAGTTGCATCTTGTCTGTCTGTTTGGGGCATTGATGCCTGTGCAGCACTCTGAATGTTCAACATATTTTAGCTTGGGACTTTAAAAGTCTATCTACCAGGTCACGAGTCTCCTGTGACATGACTCAGGTCCCTGTGCACGCAATTAGTTCAAGATTTGCAACCTGCCCCTGGAAATAATTCCTGTACTCTAAAGAAGGTCACCTAAGGGCATGATTTTGAGGGAGGGGTTTTGATCCCTGGGATATTGTGAAACATTTGCTTTTGCAAGCAGAGGATCTCTCATCGTTCACAGTGGATCATTGTCACACATGACTGGTGCTGCTTAGATCGCACCCAAAATTGGTACAAGTTATACTGACAAAAGCATTTTTTGTCAATAGAAGTCAAGTTCACATGAAGGGTGAGGTTTCACATTATAGCTAAGCCAGCTTAATAGGTAGCTGTTGATGGAAGAAGCATTCTTGCTTCCATCAAAGTTTTCCCATCATTTATCTTTGTGTTGATTTTTTTATCTTCTCTGTTCCCACAGCAAGGCGGCTCCCTAACCTGTCAAAACCAGTAGTCCAGAAAAAAAAGAAATGAGAAGCTTTCTGTTAAGTTATTATTTTTACATCGGTTCACGGTTGGGTCAGAGAAGGGCCAGCAGAGATGCAGATAAAGATAAGGGGACAGAAGGAGAACCACATCTCTCAATACATCAGGTCGTAAGGTGAAAACCAGGCACAATCTAGGAATTTTTGTTAGTATGTTTGCACTAGGCCAGTGTGTATTTTGAAGCGATGAAAACACTTGACTTAAGACTTTGTTTAGACAGTTCACTTCAGTAAGACAGAAAGAACATTTCCTATTCTTTCAGCTCTTAAAGATGGTGTAATTCATTTATGCAATAGTCTCTAACTAGTGAAAATACTCCTGAAAACAACACTGAGATGTTGCTGACCATGTGGAAGAACACATGGACAATGCAATGTGGGGAAAGAACATCTCAATAAAACAGTATGTCCCTAACTTCCCCCTTCTATTTCAATAGCCTTCCAAATACTGCATCTTTTCTCCTGTAGGCAGTCTGTAAAAGTTTATCCATGCTAACACAAACAGTCCACAGATAGCTAAGCAAGAATGTCAAATCATCCTGAAAATTCAGCTCTGGCTCTGTTCTCCACACCCATCTCTCTCTCTCTTTTTTTGACAATCATATTGTGTACGTTATGTTTCCAGTTGCTATTGCAGGCTGCCAAGTACATATCCATGACTTGGCAGCCAAGTTGCATATTTAAGAGGATGAGAGAAACAGGCTTGGGAACGACCTCAAATCTCACCCATGGCAGCCAGACAGCAGTAAAGAAATAGGCACCCTGTCAGGGTAAAGTGGGAGGTATGGAACTGATGGCTCATCGACCCATTTTTATAGAGCAGGGCTGTCATCAGCCTCAGGAGATCATCAGGCCATCTTAGCTTCAGTAGAAGTCATGCCAAAAGAACTGGAAGAAGTAAAGGACGTGTTGCACATAGTCAGGGCCACCTGTGTTAGCACTCATGGTGCAGGAGGCAGGGGAGAAGAGCCTTCGGTCGTACTACTGTTGGGAGTAAATTAGCACAAAAAACTCAGATGAAAGATGAGGGGAAACTAAGAATGAGAACTAACTACAGGGAAAAGAACTGTGAATATAAGAGTGGGAGTGAGAGCTAAAGTCAGAGCTGGCTAGGCAGGCAGGGAAGGCCTGAGAATCAGCGCAGCAGACAGGTAACTAGGTGGAAATGAAGACAACCTGGAAGGCGTTTGTGGAGAGTGGGACAGAATTGGCTCTGGCCAAGCACAGGCACCAGGACAGGTAACAGTGCCGGGGGAACCAGGAGACTGACTGAGTTACCAGAGCAGGAGATGGGATGCTCAGATGCAGCACTCTACTACCCGTAACCAAGTGCTTGCTGGAGATCAGTTCAGACCAAGTATTTAATGAGCTAAGGGTGCAGAGGTGCTCACCGAATATCCCACCCATGCTGATGACTCAAACAGATATTAGCCTGAAAAATAAAATTCAAAGCCTGGCATTGTGTAGCAAAGGAGATTAGTGTCTGTGGAATCCCTGCTTCAGCTGTTGCAAGAGTTGGAAGCTATAAAAGAAGTAAGCCAGGAGATTACAATAAGTGAAATAAGTGTTTAATGGTTGATGCAGTTGAAGGCTATGTGGGAAATGGATTTCCACATGGGCTTCAGTCACAGAATGCCACGCAAATAACTCCAACGCACATTCAACCCTAATGACTGCTCTTTGATGCTCTTTTCTTTCTCAGTGAATGGCCTGGCTTTATGAAAGTCTGACATGCAGGACTAGACACCAACAGCTATGACAGAAGCCAAGAGGAACTCTAAACAGCCCAAGAAGTGTATGATACAAATCTGAAAGTAACAGTTCCTTGGCATTTCCAGAAGAGCCCATAATAGACAGATGGTGTTTGGCTTTCAGTGTTTTGTTTTATCACCTTCTCTCTGTGAGAATTACACACATCTTGGGGGTGAAAACTGAGTGTTTGACATCATGAAGCATTCAAGATGCAATGGTGGATCTACAGGCAACATCCTAAGGAATAATTCTTCTCTAGAGCTGGGGCTGGGCAGCACACAGCTAATGAAGTGTATATTGAACTGGGAAATATTACCTTCTTAGTGTATACACTGCCCATTGTGAGCACTGACCGAGGCAGGTGCCCTACAGATGAAGAAAAAAAAACCAAACAACCCCTGTTACTGTGTAATTAAAAACTGGGTTATGATGTATAAGCACAAAGAAAGAAGAAATAGGCCTGCCCTGGTTATAATTCTGAACAACTGAGCTTGCAGACCTTGCAGGCTTTTAATGTTGTTTCTTGTGGTGTCTGCGTGTCCGTGTGCATCCCAGTAACTGGGGACGCTCAACAGTATGTGTATGCATCCATTCTTTAGGTATATCTAATGTTTCATTTGGATATCACACCCAGAAAATAAACACACGCATAAACCCAACAAAAATATCACTGACTCACCATCCAGTCCTTCACCTCTTTTCTGCCTCTCATTTCTTCTTGCTGTGTGAAGTCTCTGTTTTCCAAACCCACCATATCAATTCCCTCCTCTCTTCCCAGGGGTGGTTAAACGTCAGTCCTGATTTCTCTGGGAATGTTAGACTCTGTGTGCATGCACTGCTGTTTGTACTAGACACAGAAGTACAGAATCCAGTTTCACAGTAGCTAATACTTAGTCCATGACTATACCATTTACCTGCCAAGTACTCCTGCCTGCTCATTAAAACCAGGATCGTGCTATATGAATGGAATAAATAATGCCCTTAGGCACAATGCTGTGAGCCCTAGCGTGTTTCTTCACTTCAGAATTGTGCAAAATTGAAGCTCCTACTTGTTTGTTTTCAGCACTTTTCACTGTTTTTCCTGTCAACACAGCTGCCTTTCAGTCATGAACCCTATATTATCCAAAGCAAAGTAATAAGGTAGCTGCACTGTAACTTGTAGAGAGATACAGTGTCCACCTCATGTCCTCACCTCCTGGGACAACACTCACCAGTCTTGCCCCAGGTTCAGAGCCCTGTGGTCTGGCCACATGCCACGTTCAGTGGCCACAACATCCACAGAGGCAAACTAGGTAAAAGTGTTGGATAGGCAAAGGCAGAATTAGCTACCGAGTCCAGACTGAAGGGCTAAGGGCGATCAGGCGGCAATGATTGCCTAGCACTGCTTACGGGAGCCCAGGCTGCATTTGGAAAGCCAGAAAAACCAGCTGCACATTCTTTTACTGAAATCCTCATGCAATTACTCCCTCTGCGTGGTTTTATCAGATGAGATTATTGAACATCAGCAGTTGTCAGCTGTTTTCATACAGCTAGGCATTTGCCTTGTGCTCCTAACAATCAACCTTTTGTTATTAACATCTCTCTAACAGAAAGGAAGAAGTTTTTAAATGTACCTTCCTGCTCAATGGGTATTTTCAAAATTTGGGGTTTGATTCTGTATACTGAGGTGTTCAGAAATCTATGGAGCTTAACAAAAATGTCATAGCCTAGTTTCTAGTTCTTCTGTAGGATATAATAACCACCTCCCTGCTACAGAATAGGGGGAGGGAGAAAATTTTGTAGAGGTGTACTATAGAAAATATCTTCTCTATTCAATTCTGTGAGATTTGAAGGTAATTGCAGCAGAGAACCTTATTTTTAGTTTATGACAGAGACTTTTTAGCTTAATAGATGTTTTAGCTTATTTATTTTCCACCTGCAGCGCTGGGGCTAGGACTAAAGACTCGCTAGCATCAGTTGTCTTCAAGTAGGCTGTGTCAGTACATTTGCGAACTTGTTGTGAATGAGGTCTGCAGGAAAATAAGGAGCCTGCCAAATAAGAAACAAACGTCGTTTGGAAAGAACCGTGTTTATGTTTTTAGACACAGCCTGGCAAAAAGAAATACAGCTTTCAGTTCTGACATGTGATTGCCAGACTGTCAGTTCAACTGTGCAACAGCTGTTACAGGGACTGACAGAAAATATTGTATAATGCCTGTCAGTGAATAGCAAGGCAACCAAGATCCCTTAACCCATGGGGGTTTCTGTAGAGTCCTCCCTGAAATACACAGCATTGGCACTTCTGGAAGTGGTTTTGTCTCCTCAGTCCTACTCAAAATAGATTTTTAACTGCTGACCTGGTATCATTTGGAGCAATGACACATTCTGAACTGCTCCAACAGATAGGGTAGAGGTGCTGCTACCTGCTACCTAGGCATAAGCAAGAATGACCTCATGCTTCTTGGTCCAGGATACAACAGTGATCTATCAACTCTTGCACACACCAACACACAAAACACAATTCCTGAATGGTGGGAGAGAGTATCTTCAGCAATGGAAAAGGAACACAAATTTCCTATAATGCTCTGCCTTTTCCTTTAAAGAAAGACTACGGCAATGTGTTGGCTCTTAGAGAGAAATTTATCCCCTCTCTAACATTCCTGGCTGGTGCTGTTATTGGGATGACAAGAGGAACCAGCTTGTCTGTGCCTCCACCCTACTGATGCAGAAGAGAGTAAAGGCAAATGGGTCATGCAAGGGTGGATCAGGAGTTTTTAATACTGCTGTTTCATATGTGGAAGCGAAAATATGTTGTTGCATCTGGAAATGCTGGCCTGCCCGAGTATATAATCACTGTGCTGCTGCAAGCAAAATCCATTATAGAGGCAGGTCTACACTATAGGCTTCTGCCTGCATAAATATGTGGATGAGAGCAGCAGAGATGTGATACCTGACCCACATAGGTATGCTAAAGAAGCCTTACCAGCATAACTTGTTTCGCTGTGGGGTAGGGAGGGGTGATAACTTTCCTGTGATGAGCAACTAGAGAATATAGTGTTGCTGCTGTAAGAGCATCCACATGCTTTGCTGGTTTAATTCCACAGGATTCCCATGTGCCAAGACACAGTGTCCCTAATAAAGGAAAAGGTTAGACCACCATGTAATTTCTAAAGGGACAAAGTAGGAAAAACTCATGTCAGGCACAGGGTTGGGCAAAGAAGGAGTGTGGAATATCTTTTAAATAAGTAGAGCTGGAAATGCTATTACATTGGAATGCACTGACAAGACTGAAAAAAAGGTATTTTAAAATTAAATATGCATGCTGGGTTTAAGTGTGTGCTTTCTAATGTGATGCCTTGCATTTTACCTAAAGGCCAAGACTGGAAATGTGAATTCCCCGAACACTTTCCTCTTGAACCTCATGCTTATCCATGGGAGTGGCTCACAATGTGGAAGGCAAAATTTATGGTGCAGTCCTAAAATGCCACATTTCCTTCAGTTGTCACCCCATGGCCGCGCCCCACGGTGTCCCAAACCTTCAAGGAGAACCTTTCAAATAAATGACACGCAGCTCCCAAGAGGAAGGCTGCCCAGCCTGCAGGACTCCACTCAGTGTCTCCTGAGGTAAAAGAAAGGCTGCCAGGATATATTAATTCCTGTTTCCAAGATGGTATCACAAGGGAAACAGCAGGGCTGCAGCCTGTCTGCTGAGCCCTCTGTGCAGAGCTTCAAACGGACACTTCGGAGGCGGTGGAGTACAGGGCAGACTCACCCAGCCAGCTGGGTGGACAGAGCCTGTCTGAGCACAATGCAGCTTTCCAGCTTCTGAGTGGGTTGCTCTCAGACAGCTCTCCTGTCCTCAGCTCCCTCCGAGGGCTCTTGCATGGCACATTAGTTTGTTAATGCTTGCGGCTTTGTCATTTTTAGGTTCTCCCCTGCAAAGTGGTGGTGGGGAATTGCAGAGTGACCTGCATCTCACACAGAGTGATTGCTCTGCATTGCGACGCACCTGGCTGTACCATGAGCAAGGTCCTAAGGCACTTAAAGGTTTTAATTTACGTGATTACATTCTTCAGTATTAAAGCTACAGGTGTTCCTCTATATAAAATAATACCATGCGCATAAACTTGATCAGCAAATACAAGGAGCCATCAAAAGTTAGCACTGCAGTTACACAAGTAATAGCCACTTTTTAACCTTCCAATGGGCTTGGCCTCCTGCAGAGCCCTGTTTAAGAAGAGGCAAAGTTCAGAAACCCAGGCCTGTGATTTTGACAGGATGTGCCTTTCCTTGTGAGTCAGGACAGCAAAGCGAGGACAGACGCTGAGTGCAGAAGCAATGAAACTGCAGTTTTTAGACAAGATTATTTTCCTAGCTTTGCCAAATTCATTTGAAACGTTCAGCTCCTCCCCAGAACTGCATGCACCTATTCGCAAATGAGGAACATCATTCTCCCCCTCAGAGATTTACTTTATAGACAAAATTGAGGGGAAACAGGCAGACCCACTGGAGTCAGTGTCAACTTTCTACTAACTTAAACAGGATCAGAGTTTCACTCTACAGCAAGTACAATACACTGAAAATCAACTTGAAGTTATTCTTTGTTTTAAAAACTAAGTAAACGAATGCAAGGAATCTTACTCTGAGCCCTTTAGGTTTTCTGCTCCTGCATTTTTTTTCGGGGTTGGGGGGACGGCGTTCACTTATTTGAAAAACCTATTTTGTGCCTCAAGACTCAATTTTTTTTTCCAATCATGTAATTCAGAAGAACTCTCTTCTCCTCTACATATCCCACAGTCTAGGTCTGTCCATACTAAAAAAATATCCCTCTCCTGGGGAACAGAAAATAAAATTACTCCAGTGTTAACCTATTCATGTCCTGAGCCCTGGAGTATTTTAACCTTCTGGACAGGTACTTCACTTCTGGGGTCTCTGTTACTGTTACTCCCTCCCTGCCTGTTCCACTGCTGAAATGGGTGCTGAGCAGCAGGGTCTGAGGTGAGGGAAAGGACAGATGACAGCACAAGTGTGAGACAAACTGTCTGCTGTGCGTGTCTGGCTACATTAGCTCTGCAATACACTTCAATAGATGTTTAGGAAAAACATCCAAGAATTGTGTTTAATAACTGGGAACTAATGCTGAGGAATGCACACGGAGGGCTGAAAAGTAAAGGAAACTATGCAGCAAGGGTAATTACCAGTTAGCTAATAGAAAATAAAGTTAATCTGCATTTACAATGAACACGGGTGCTACCTAATCCTTACTGTCATCCCGTAGTAGTGGCATTTCTGTTAAGAGTGTATCTGACAAAGTATTACAGTCTGCAACAACAGCTTTTCACTTACAGATAACCTACTGCTATTCGTAAGCATACTTACCTCTTAGTTCCTATAAAATAAAAATGAAAACTCACAGCATCTTCTCATTCTCAGGGGTCCTATGTGTGTTACAGCCTGGAAATGAAGAGGCTGATCTTCAGGAAAACGCTGTGCACATAAAGACCAGGAGCACTCAGCAGGAGCTGCGCTGCTGTAATTTACTTCTCGAGTCCCCCTGGGATGGCACTGCCATTTACCTAGGAACCATTCAATACACTTGAAATAATTTTGAATCACTTGCAACAACAGCTGATCAAACAAGCTTTTTACAAGCCTCGTGTTCCCCTGTGGTGACTAAAACCCCTTTCTGCAGCCAGTGAAGAGAAACTCGCAGTCAGTGCCCTGGCAAATCAGCCAAGAGAAGTAACGCAGTAAACCAGAGTTCCACCTCTCTGCAGATTGTTAAATACCAAATACGTTTAATTTTGCCTGCCCTCTCATTACAAAATATATTTTAGACATTTTTTTATACATGCCATCTACAGGCTTGTATAAATGGGGGTCTTAAAATTTCTCAGACCGCAGGGCAGCGCCTGCGTTTCCTAGTGTTCCCACTCCCTAGTGAAAAACAAAACACAAACAGGGCGATGGTTCCCCGAGCTGCCTACTGCTCTGCAGTTTTTTTCCCTTAAAGGACAAGGCTGTCGAAAATGTGCGTGCCAGGCTCCTCCATTAGATCTAGTTAATTCACAGCTCCTTGGACTCTAAATGCCACAGGGTTTTGGTTTCTGAAAGAAATGCAGAGCTCTGGAGATGGTTTCCAGCAAAGCCAGACAAATTTAACTGCTCCAGGTTTTGCCTGTTTACCAATTTCAGCATCCCAGCTCAGCACTCCCAGCTCCTGGAGTGTCCCTGGAAGCTGTACTTTTGATTGTCTTATGGGAGCCAAAAAACCCCATATTCAGTAAAACACTGAAAGCTCAGCTTACATACAAGCAACCCAAAAATAACTCAGCAATTTATACAGTGAGCCATAACCAGTCTCTATTTTATCAAGCCCAGCTGCCTGCCAAGCAGGACTATTTTTGTTGTCCTTACTTCCCTGCTGTTTTATTCCATGACATGAACAGGGTAAGCTGCTCCAAGCTTCCACTGCCGAAGCAGGCAAAGAGCAGCTCCTGCCTGAAAACACTACACCCAACCCGGGGAAAAACTTCCCCCCTCCCTCCCTGTGGTAGCCAGGAGCTCTGCTCACACCAGCCCCAGGGTTTGGGGTCTGCACCACCAGCTTTCTCCCCTGGGGGGAGAGCAGCTTTGTTCCCCAGGCTGGGTTCAGTACGACATCAAACCCACCCTGTGGTGGGACTCCCAGAGAGCTGGGGGGCTGTGGACAGCACACCACCAGCAAAGACTTCCTCACCCACGCCACCCCCACTACCGCCCCATCAGAGATAAGAGGAGGACAGGTTTATGCTTTAAATACATTTTATTTATTACCAAAATTTCCAGAAGCCAAATTTGGCATTTTTTTTTTTTTTTTACAATCTTCCATAAAGATTTTTCATGCATAACTTGAAAATTGTCAACTGCAACAGTCAAGTGGTTACTTCAGGAGAAACACTTTGTTACAAACATCCAGAGTACAAACAGCTGCGTATCAGAATTAACAAAACTTGTCTATTACTAACCTTATAAAGCAGGAGTGCCTTTCCTTTTATCAAAACCAAGCTGACAGATCTGCCTTTATACACACCCAAGAGAATAAACTCTGTTATCCGCAAGGACGTTTTCCTTTAATGTTAGAATAAAAAAAAACAAAGCAAAGGATGGAGGGACTGTCCATAAACCAGTCTGTACTGCAGTCCTCTTTAATCTACTTCTTCAATGGTGGGGCCACCAGAGCCACCCGCCCCAGCCCCTCCAGCTCCCTGGTACAATTTTGTGACAATCGGGTTGCAGAGTTTCTCCAACTCTTTCTGCTTGTGCTCATACTCTTCCTTCTCAGCCATCTGGTTGCGATCGAGCCAAGAGATCACCTCCTGACACTTGTCGAGCACTCTCTGCTTGTCCTGGTCGCTGATCTTTCCCTTCAGTTTATCATCCTCCACCGTCTGCTTCATGTTGTACGTGTAGGACTCGAGGGAGTTCTTGGCTCCCACCCGCTCTCGGTTAGCTTCATCCTCTGCTTTGTATTTCTCCGCTTCTTGCACCATACGGTCGATGTCATCCTTGCTCAGGCGCCCCTTGTCGTTGGTGATGGTGATCTTGTTTTCTTTACCTGTGCTCTTGTCCACGGCGCTGACGTTCAGGATGCCATTGGCATCGATGTCAAAAGTGACCTCTATCTGGGGGACTCCACGGGGTGCTGGGGGGATGCCCGTTAGGTCAAACTTGCCCAGCAAGTTGTTGTCCTTCGTCATGGCCCTCTCACCCTCGTACACCTGGACGAGGACGCTACTCTGGTTGTCTGAGTAGGTGGTGAAGGTCTGAGTTTGTTTGGTGGGAATGGTAGTGTTACGCTTGATGAGAGCGGTCATCACTCCACCAGCCGTCTCAATGCCCAGGGACAGAGGGGTGACATCCAACAGCAGCAGATCCTGCACGTTCTCAGACTTGTCTCCCATGAGGATAGCTGCTTGCACTGCGGCACCATAGGCAACAGCTTCATCAGGGTTGATGCTCTTGTTGAGCTCTTTGCCATTGAAGAAGTCCTGCAGCAGCTTTTGGATCTTGGGGATACGAGTAGAGCCACCCACCAGCACGATCTCCTGGATCTGGCCCTTGTCTAGCTTGGCATCACGCAAGGCCTTCTCCACTGGCTCCAGGGTGCCACGGAAGAGATCAGCATTAAGCTCCTCGAATCGGGCACGAGTAATGGAGGTGTAGAAGTCAATACCCTCATAGAGGGAGTCGATCTCGATGCTAGCCTGCGTGGAAGAGCTGAGAGTGCGCTTCGCCCTCTCACAAGCTGTACGCAGCCGTCTCACCGCTCGCTTGTTGCCAGCAATGTCACGCTTGTGCTTGCGCTTGAATTCTTCCACAAAGTGGTTCACCATGCGGTTGTCAAAGTCCTCCCCACCCAGGTGGGTGTCACCAGCTGTAGACTTCACCTCAAAGATGCCATCCTCAATGGTAAGGATGGACACATCGAAAGTGCCGCCTCCCAAGTCAAAGATGAGCACGTTCTTCTCCCCAGCCCGGGTACCTTTCTTGTCCAAGCCATAGGCTATGGCAGCAGCTGTGGGCTCGTTGATAATACGCATCACATTGAGGCCAGTGATGGTACCGGCGTCTTTGGTGGCCTGGCGCTGGGAGTCATTGAAGTAAGCCGGCACCGTGATGACAGCGTTCTGCACCTTGCGCCCCAGATAGGCCTCAGCAATCTCCTTCATCTTCGTCAGTACCATGGAGCTGATCTCCTCCGGGAAGAAGGTCTTGATCTCACCTTTGTACTCCACCTGCACCTTGGGCTTGCCGCCCTCGTTGACCACACGGAAGGGCCAGTGCTTCATGTCTGACTGCACCGTAGGGTCGTCATACTTGCGGCCGATGAGGCGCTTGGCATCAAAGATGGTGTTGGTGGGGTTCATGGCCACCTGGTTCTTGGCAGCGTCCCCGATGAGGCGCTCGGTGTCGGTGAAGGCCACATAGCTGGGCGTGGTGCGGTTGCCCTGGTCGTTGGCGATGATCTCCACTTTGCCATGCTGGAAGACGCCCACGCAGGAGTACGTGGTGCCCAGGTCGATGCCGATCGCCGGCCCCTTGCCTGACATGATGACGGCTTCCCCACTACCAGCTCCTCGCTTGCGCTCCGCTGGCCTCGCCCCGTCCCGCTCCCGCTCGCTTCGCGGCGCGATGTAGCTGCCTGCGTCGCCGCCGCCCCTTTTATAGCCGGCCCCGCCGCCTTCTCGAACCTGCCGGAACCCCGGCGGCCAATCCGGGCGCCGCCCGGGCACTGCTGGCCAATCGTGGCCGAGAGCTGCAGCAGGGAGCCCGCCCCCGCTCTTCTCACCAATCAGAGCCGTGGATTCACCCCTCGCCCCGCCTCCTTCCCCCTCCCTCCACGGCCAGCATGCTCTTCTTCCGTGTTGCTTCTCGCTCCGCCGACCAATCACCGCTAGCGCTTCGCCTTCGCCCCGCCCCCGCTCGGCGCGCAGCTGGAAAGTTCCAGGCTGGAGGGGCGGGGATTGACGTCAGCGCTGCCCAATGGGGAACGAGGGGCGGGGGTTAACGTCAGCGTTGCCCAATGGAGAGTGAGAGGGCGGCCGAGGGGCGGGGGATAACGTCAGCGCTGGCAAATAGGGAGGGGGCGTGCTCGGGCGGGAGCCCCGCCCACCCGCGGTCGCCATTAGGTGCTGGTGTCCGCACGTAACAGCGGGGTGCGGGGGGAGCGGGTGTGCGCTCGCTTCCCAGCTTCTGTAATCCCTGAAAAGTTCACATCCAGGGCTGCCTGTCCGCTCCCCGCCCGCCGGTGGGGAATTTACCCTTATTTGGTCGCGAGGCGGTGGAGAATCCACCGCAGACGCGCACGCCCCCCCCACCTCCCCACACGCCGGGGCGGGGCTGCGGGGCTGAGGCAGGAGGCGTGGGGAGCGTGGTTGGGAAGCCTTCCAGATATTTGTGTGTTGTGTAATGCGAAATGGCCTCGCGCCTACGTGTGGCACCAACTCTGGGGCTGCGAACTAGGCAAGTGCTTCCATGAGGAAGGCGTTAAACACAAGTCTGCGGCGGTTCCGCCGAGTTATTCCTCCTTACTGAGACGAAACGCTTCAAGATATTCCTGTTGTAGTAAGGAAAGCGAAATACCATGCCAGCTTCGATAGGAATGCGTTAAACGTGGAAATGTGTGGTGGTTCCTCCAAGTTATTCATCCTTGCAAACACTTGCAAATATTCTGATTCCAGCAAGGAAAGTGAAATACCGTGCCAGCTTTGATGGGAAATCTGCTGCGGTTCTTCCAGGTTATTCCTCCTTACTTACAGACAAAACACTTCCAAGTATTCCCATTTTAGTAAGGAAAGTGAAATACCGTGCCAGCTTTGGTGGGAATGTATTAAACATGGAAATCTGCAGCGGTTCCTTTGAGTTGTTCTTCCTTACAAACACTTCAAAATATTCTTGAGCAGCCTAGTCTAGGGGGAGGTGTCCCTGCCCATCGCAATGGGGTTGGAGCTGGATGATTTTTAAGGTCCCTTCTAACCCAAGCTATTCTGTGATTCTATGATTCTGTGATTCCTGTGCCAGCTTTGATGTGGGTGCATTAAACACAGAAATCTGCAGCAGTTCCTCCAAGTTATTCCTCCTTACTTAGAGGCAAAACACTTAAAAATATTCCCATTCTAGTAAGGAAAGCAAAATACCATGCCAGCTTTGATGGAAATACATTAAACATGGAAATCTGCAGCAGTTCCTCCAAGTTATTCTTCCTTACAAATGCTTCAAAATATTCCCGTGCTAGTAAGGAAGGTGAAATACCATGCCAAGATCTTTTGTTTTTCCTTTAGGAGATTCAGTGAGGAGCTCCTTTTCCATACCTACTTCAAAAGCCTAGCTAAAAGTCTGCTACTCGCTAAAAGTCTGCTACCTGTAGACTTTACATGCGAGAAGGATTAAGTATACTGAATGCTTAAAGTCATTCATTAATCTCGTCCCCAGCTTTCAGCATTATGTTATAGTAGACATCAGAAAATATTTGTTAACTTTTCCTGTAATGATTTGTGTCCGTGCAGTTATTACAGATAGTGTAACTCCTGTTCAAAAACATCCATGTTTCTACTAGTGTATTTTTACGAGACATGAGGATTCCACCCCTTTTGTGTAGTATGTGTGGTGTAGTTTGGAGATGGAAGAGCTTCAATTTCTGACAGTAAATACTGTACCTGCTTAAATGACTATTATTCTTCCACAGATGCTTGTGGTTTTTTTTCTCATGAGCTCTGACCTTGTAGAAATCCAAACGAAGTCAATGGAAAATGGAAACTGTCATCTCTCCCTTCCTCCCACAGGAGCCGCTCTGTATACACTGTATGCATATTTCTTTGATGGGAAGGTGCCAGTTTCTCCTGTAGTTAAACCGGTAACTGATTCATCTCTCAACTGTCTTTTCCTGTAATTCACTGCTACTACGTTCAGTTGATGGTATCATATGGAACAGGGAGAAATGCCAGAGGAATACAAAGAGAGCTGGTTGATAAATCCTGTTTCAGCTAAAAGTAGATATTATTATTTGTATCTTTGTGAGAATTGTTCCTTAGGAGCACTAGAAATGCACAAGAATCCATTTTGGTAGCTACAGTACAAACTCAGCCTCTCTGAAACAGAGTAAAAAGAGGATTCTTGCCTCAAAAATGTATGTACAGAAACAAGAGATAGAGAACAAATGGACTAAGACACAATGCAACAGTATTGATGAGCACAATAGGAAGTCTCTGCAGCAGAATTAATTTGATATCTCATTTAAGTGTAGCTGTAATCAAACATGTTTTATCAGATTTAAAAGTGACATTTCATTAATTTCGCCCAATGCATCTAGCTATGTGTTTTATCAGCCCAGGCACAAAATAGTATGACAGCTCCAGACAAAACTTGATTGGGTTTCCCTTGGCCCAATAACTAGTATGGCCCTGGTATGGTTGTGCTGATATCCAGATGTAGTGATAACCTGCTAAAGAGGTGTTTGCATTTAATAGATTGCTGCTTATGCTGATAGTACTCCCTCAGTCCTATTTACATCATCATTTGAATTGTTGTTTTGTTAGAGCACATTTGGGGAAAAGATCTCGGAGGAATGTATGCGCATGCCATTTTAATGGCAATGCTGTAAATGACACTCCCGTGGCCATTCTCAGGAAAAATCAAAAGGTCTGTAGACTCAGGCTACCAAATATTTAATTTAGCCTGTTGCAGATGTATTTCTTCTCCAGAAAATGCAGAAGTATGCAGAAAATACTTGAAGAAGTATTTGCTTTTCCAGAAAACACAGATATTGATTTCTTCTTGTACAACTATATGTATAGGTCTGAGTTGCTTTGTAAGCTTTTGCTCCTAATCAGAAGCTCCCATTGTTTTTGCCATGATCTCCTAGGAGAAAGTCCAGTCTAACTGGAGGGAGCAACCTCTAAAACCTCATTAGACCTATTTTCTTTTCTCAGCAGAGCTGTTACAAGCCTGCCTTTTGTCAGCAGTTCTCTTAAGACTTGCAGCACAATTTGTGAACCAGCACTTCTGTGCAGTCATCCTCTTATATGGGAAGAGCCACATGATTTTCTTTTATGTTGCTTTATGCAGGCATGTTTTAGGTGAGCCAAACAGACTGGCTCAGAAATTAAAGAGTGAGTATTGTGGTGAGGACTTGAGCACAGGTTTGATTTTCCCTTTAACAAAACATTTGGCTGTTATTCCCCTATCCTGAATCTGTGAGCCATATTTCTATAGTAACTTCCTGAGCAGCAAGTGGACACCTCTAGAAGTAGCAGACCTCTTTCTGATCCACTTATTTGTGTTCAGGATCAATAATGCACCTCTGTCTCCTGGTTAGCAGCCTTCTGTAATATGCTGTAGGCTGTTCTCCAGTACAGCACCCAGCCAGAACTGAAGATTATATTAGATTTCTTCAGTGAAGCAAGAGCTTAGTATCTAGAGCAGAACTGGGAACTCAACCCTTATCTTTATCTCATTAAAAGGAAGATTTATTTTTTTTCCCCACATTGATAAGGCAATGTAGTATAAAAATAGGAGTTAACACAAGTTACAGTTCAATCAGACATCAGCCACTTGGGTTATTACAATAATGAGGTTGAAATGCAATCATCTGTTCGGGTTTGATGATCAAAAGACCTTAGGCCTTAAATTCTAGTATCCGTTTCTCTCATGTTCATTTCCTTAATATCAATTTCCCTAGTAAAACTATCCAGAAAAGTGCATAAATCAGATTGTATTGGTGAAGGTAAATGAATTATTTTATAATAAAGCAATCTGTTCAGAAAAGTCTAAGCAACAGCTGTTCTAAGAACAAGTAATACTTTCTCACAATACCCTTTCCTTGCTGAAATTCATCATCTCACTTATATTTATGAATGTATCTCTAGAAATTCGAATTCAGACAAGAGCTACCTGTGTGAAATGACAACAGATTCTTCTAACAAGGTGCTGTTGTGTTAAAAATCATAGCGTATGTGGGGGGAACAATGTATTGTGTTGCTTTGTTGCTATATACCTCAGCTTTTTGCACGCAGATGCTCCTTGTTCATTTGTAAGGCAGCCACAATACATGATCTTTTTTACAATAAGTGTTCCTTTGTGCTTATGAATAACAAAAATTTGCAAATCAGTATAACGTTTTCAGCGGATTATACAAATGCGTGATCAGTAACAGGGAAATATTCAGAACAGCAGAATACAGGGCACAGTAATCTAGTTTTGCAAAACCAGAATTTAAAAAATAATGAGTCAGATCTCCTAACATTATAAAACTAGTTTAAATTATGAGCTTAAAAAACACACGTGGCATTATTCACCCTTTGGCTTTTTAATCTTTAGCATATGTTCAGATTACTCTTGTAGGATTTTCCATGTATACTGCAGAGCTAATTTTTTTAAATAAATAAAATAGCTGATTACACCATCTCACAACTAAAGCCAGGCCGCCTCAGATTGATTAGACTCAATAAAACCATGGAAGTTGTCATCACTGATTTAGATAATGCTTGATGCTTCAAGGAATAATTATTTTATAATTAAGTGGTTTTAAAGTGCATTTATTTACATAGACTTCTGGCGGTTTGCTGGGGCATGATTAAAGGCTGAGGTTAGTATCACTAGTGCTAACCAGATAAACTGGTGCGCTGTGCATTTTTAGGCAGTCTGTTCTTTACTTTCTTATCACCGCAGTCTCTGGTTTTGCAGTCAGCGACAGCTCTACTGACAGGAATAAATAAGGGACTTCAAAGCCAGCAGTTTGCAAGTAATCATAGAATCAGATCAGAAAAGGACTGCAATAGGTCGTTTAGTCTCATTTTGTGTGTAACCAAAATCTCATTTCTTGTAATTTTAGGCAATTCCTTCTATTCCTATTGACTTTACATATGAGAAAACATGTTATTCCATTTTTGGAATGCAACCAGCTTTTGTGTGTATGAACATCATTGTGTTACCCCTCTGCCATCTCTTCTGTAGAATGACCTAAAATTGTTCAGTCTGTGCTCAAAGGCAAAGTTATCTCAGCTTCCATTCTCGTGGCTTTCTCCCAGATTCCATGCATGCAACTTGCATCTTCTTTTTCAAGTGCTGTGATCAAAACTGGGGACATTACCAGCTTACACCTTAGCAGTTCTGAGGGAGCAGATTATACTCCAGTTTAGACAATTCAGTTTTTACCTTTACTTGCAACAGCTGTGATGTTGCAGACTCATTTTCAGAATTTGATACAAAATAACATGTTCTTTTCACTAAAAATTAAACAGCCGTTCATTTACTTCCACAGTTAATGATTCCAGCTTGCCCTTGTTCCTATTATATGACATCTTATGTTTTCAGATCATGTCTGCACCTTGGTGGGATCATTTTGAATTCTAATCTTATCTTCTAGTGTACTAGAACTCTGCTTGGTCTTATTTGAAGATATTGAAAGGATACTGTATATGGTCCAGGAGGTGAATGAATGAAAACAAAGGATTTTGTCTATAATTGCTGTGAATTGGGTTAAACAACATATTGTAATTATTGACAATAATTGTAAAGCTGAAAAATGGTGATAGATCTTAACCAAGGGAAATGGTGTACTGTAAACATAGGCAAAGACCAATACTTCACACTCCAAGATCAATATAATTTGATTAATCTCTCAGATTCACTTAAATGCTCAGTGTGAAGAATTTTTATAATAATAGAACTGTAGCAGTGTTATACATTTTTTTCTTATTCTCTTTCATTACTATGATTATTTCATTTTTATGCATCTCAGCTTTCCCTCTTATCATTCTTAGCAGGCAAATGGGAGAAATGCAGCAAGTGAAGCAGAGGAGAACTGGAACTTCACCCTGTTGCCAGGACTGTTATCAACTCAGGTATAAGATGGAATTAAATGAAAATAATAAGCAGATTTGTAAGAATATTTTATTAAAGATACTGTATCAAAGCACAGAATAAGCTTTAAAGTTGGTGAAAACTAACTTGGAATGTATTCACTGATACTCTATAAGAGATTACAAATACTTGCTAAGTTACAGAACAGTGACAGCCTGTTCTAGATCTCCTACACTTAGTATCCTGTAAGGCCTATTTTTAGGTGATGCTTTAAACGTATTTCCCTTCCCTCCTTCTTTTGATGGTCCTAGTGTGAAGGTCCTTCCTGTTCTCTATGGAAAGGACATCCCTTTTCTTATTACATTTCCCAGCTATATTATACTTTTGCCCTGTGGAGTTCTCAGTGGTATCTGGCTTTGCTCAGATATTCACCATCTTCCCATTTGTGCCAGCACAGCCACTGGGACAAAAGTGTCAGCATTCCAATATTGCAGAGAAGGCTTTTGAAACATTAATTTTGAAATTAATGTTTAAGATGTTATGTGTTAATAGGGCCAATACCTTCAACATCTATATGCTGAAATGTTTGGGGCTATGTAATTAGATTAGGCAACTACATTAAGAGATATCTGAACATCTTTTCTTGCCTTTGTATAGCAACTTTATAAACTTAAAAAGAGTAAAGCAAGCACAGACAGATGCCCTATACGAGCTGTAATACAGACAAGGTTTTACACACTTTATAACAACAGTAATGAAAATAATGCCAATTCTAAAAATTATAGACAGACTCTTTGTGAGATAACAGTTATACTGAACAATGAAACACCCTCTTATAGTCATGAGTAAATTAGTAAGATGCGTAACTACAGCAGAATATAGATCAGCATGTTAAGTCTGCTCACATGTCTCAATCTGATCCACTGTTGTCTGGGAAAAGCAAAAGAAATTAATATTTCTTTTAATCTACACTGGCCCTAATTTGAAACATTTACTGCCTTTTGGTTTTCTGGATAGTTTTTTTCCCCCATCATTTACTTATCTGGAAACATTAGAATTCCTAAAACACTCAAATCTGAACATGAATGCCTGATTCTCCTCTTCAAGCCAGCTTTTGCAAGGCTTAGATCCAGAACAAGGTGCACCTTGTGCCCTGTGAAGATTATTTCACATATTTTCATCTCCTTGTTGGTAAAAAATTTCACCATTCTTGTAATAAAACTGGAGCACCATTTCTTTACTTGCCACATACAACAACTGTGCTCCATGGCAGGTCCTCTTCAGCTTGCAAATGATGATCATGGCAGCAGAGAGAATCAGGTCAGCTGGATCTTTCTCACCATCCTGTCCTTCCTCAGGGACCCTCTGGCCTCAGCGGTTAAGATTTGTTTTTCAAATTGTACTCTGTTTGTTTGTTTTGTTTTTTTCTTTAAGACTTTATAGTTTAGCATTTTAACTGTCTGAAAACACATAGGTTTTAGTTCATGAGTATACACTTCTAATGTTTGAGCTAAAAAAATCTCAACAGTTTTTGACATAAAATTTAAGAAGCCTCGTTTCAGAAAAGGAACTCTCCAGCACATGAATAGCAGATTCTGCAAATTCCTTTCAGTGCAGCCCTTAATGCCTGGCATCTGCCTCTTTTGGTTGTCTGCTCCGTGAAAGGAGATTTCAAATTTATTTTAACAGGTGTAAATAATAGTCACAAGGAAGGAAGCTTTATAATACAAAGAGGAGTCCAAAACAATTTTTACTGCATATTCTAATTTGATAGCTTTGGTGCCTTTTGCGATTGCTGCAGTATGTCAAAAAAGCAAGGGTGGTGCCAATTCAGATCTGGCACATGAGGTTCTGAGTTTTTATGAAATCTTTTGCCGACCAGTTCTTCCTCCTGTCTTCTTCAAACCTGGTTTTCTCAGTTGTTCAGAAGCTTAGAAGTCCCTATTTCACTACTGCCATGCAGAAAAGAAATGCAAGAAAAATATTAAAAGTCAGAAGCCCACACTCCAGTACTATATTTGCTAGCAAGATGTGGTCCCTCCCACCTCAATGTGCTGTGGTTTTGCTTAAATACTCATCCTTCAGTTATATTCGGGGCACCCACCACAGTCAAGAACTCTGTTTTAAAAGCCAAATGGTTCATTTCCGTCAACCCCTACCCCACCAAAACACAAATTAACCTTAAACAATGTTTTCATTTTTTTTCAAAAACTTTTGTTTGTTTCTTTCTCCTTTGCCTTCCATTTTCAAAACAGCTAAAGATTTGCTGTAGAAAAACATCATTTCTCAAGCCTCCCAGGAGTTATTTTCGATACTGTATGTGTTATTTTCCAGCAGTGGTTTATGGCTTGGCTTAGTGGACACTCAAAAAATTGCATGATTTCCCCTCATCCTGGACTTCTCATAGCTTGGAACACCCCCACCCTGGAATACTTCTTACTGCTTCTTATTTGCCTCTGTTTGTTTGGGTTTGGGTTTTTTTCCCCCTTGTTTAAAACGTAGTACATTTACTTAATCCCCTTCCCCAATTTCTTATTTTAGGTTAAATGCAGGTAAATTATATAAATATTTACAACTCGTGTAAACCTTTTTCGACCAAACTAATTTATGACAAACACAAACAGCTTTGTATCCAATATGAACAGTCAAGAAACTGGAAACATGTGGAAGTAAATTTTAAAGACAATCCTCAGGGGAGTTCTACTTGGTACACTAACTTCCTTGTCAGGGTAAGTAAATCACATTGTACAAAGTGTACTCTTGTCCCAGCTCTGGCCAGTATACACTCGATGTTTCTATGTGCACTACAGCAGCCTTGGACCAAGGGGTTGTGTCTACACTGCAGAGCAAGAAGGGCTTCGAGGCTTCCAAGTTTATCAGCTGTGTGCATTACTTACCTGCTAGAGGGTTCTCAAGGCCAGCTCAGAGCTGAATTTCCTGGCACACCTTTGAGAGGTGGTGCTCCGCACTCCAATGCTCGTTACGGGATGCCCCACATGACATGTGGCCAGGCCTTCCCAGCATATGCCAGGCCCAGAATTGTTTGTATATTTGTATCTGCCCTCTGTGCCATGTCACATACTCAATAGTGGGCAAAAAAGCAATCTGGGACAAACGGCTTTTGTCTCATGCCATGAGGGCAATGGTCTTGGGCAAACTGCTACCTTCAAGGCACGGCTGGTCCTGGCACCAAGTACACATACAGCCCATATGTCTACCTAACACATTCCTCAGAGCTTGGAAGGGAATTCATTGGATTGATGCCGTTGTCTCAAAGCAGCTCGTACCTGATTAGCTCAAAGGTCAAGGTATACTTTTGTAAATTAACACAGGAAAAAATGTATTCTCACTACAGTATGCGAGTGAACATTATTTCTCCCCAGATGATATCAGTGTTTAACATCGCTGTTTATTAAGATGTTAGCCTGCATTTTACAGTCAAGGAACTCTTGTTATGTGCAGATCGTACACAGTTCATGCAGCATGACTGAGCTGCTTTACACCACCAACCTCAAACAGATGGACTGTGCTGTGTGGGACCACGTCTGAGTGTGGGAAGGTGGGTTTCTTGTGAATATTAAATTAGATTTTCCGATGAGAATGCAAAAAATTTGTTAATCTGCACCAGCTGTGGTCGTGTGGTGCACATACAGAACCGTGAACACCAGAGAACTTCTAGCACTGGGAATAGCTTTTAGCCTACAGTAAGCTAGATTAGAGGCAAAGCGTTGTGCCATCCTCCCAGACTCTAAATTCTCTAGCTACCCTAAAACCAGGAGTTGCTTAAGGAATGCACAGCTGTGAGAGGATCTGCTTTGTTCTTCACACAGTAAACTCTGCTCTACTGCAGACACTTTTTGAATAGGAATATACATGCTTCCAGTTAGCCACCAGATGGACCCATACCTCCCCAGCACATTAATCTATGAACATCTGCAAAGTTACAGCAGTTGAGAGATGTTACAAAGGATGCAGTTTCTTCCACTTCATAGAAGTCAGAGGAAGTCTGTGATCAGCTAGATGTTTACAAATAAAAGGAAGATCTGGAGGTAGATCAAAGATAACACTCCAGATCTGGCATGACACCAGGTTCCAGTACTGCATCTGCAGCACCTGCATGAGTTTGTTACTTTAAGTGGCCGAATGTGGCATATCTCATCATGTATTAATAATGCTTTTTTAACACTTAGTGCATTTATTGGAAGTCTGAAGATTCAGCCAGTTAAGGGCCTGGAAAAAAGCAAAAGCACAACACCCCCCGCTAACAAAATCTTTCAGACTCCATTTAAGGGAAGCACCCACTAGGTTCTTGCTCATCCTGCTTTCTGCCACTTTAAGGGCACCAAGATTCAAAGTTAAGCAGTGTTCCAAAATCCAAAGTATGTAGTACTTCAAGCTTAGTAAATTGGAGCAGTGGCACTCAAAGCCTGTTCCCTAATGGCCTAAGTAGCTTGGATGGTCCGGTCACACCATACATGCTTTTTCCTGTGAAGTCCATACCTCATCCAGGATCTCAGTGACTTTGGCACAGACCCAGTGACTGAGGAGAGAACCAGATCCAAGATAAAAGATGATGGTGTGTGAAATACACTGAGTTAATGTATATGTGTTTTAAGGAACATCTTTATTTTGACTCTGTGTAACAAGCCAACATAGTTTGTGAGGTTTGGAAGGCCACAGACTATCCCTGCTTTCACAGTACTGCTCTGTTTGAAGCTCCTATTTCTATTTGGGGTCTAAGCCACATTGAACTTGATCAAATAAACATTCTTCAAAGGAAACTGCCTTTGAACTATTTAACTCTTTATTTGCACAACAAACTAAAGCTGAAAGAACTGCATCAGTTCCTGTCAGTTTTCTTGTGGCTAAACTGATTTATTTTTCAGTTTTTAAGTTACTGTTCTTCAGGACCTCTGTCTTTTCAGGCAGACTTGACCATGTTAGCCCCAGACAGTGAAATCTAAGTGAAACACAATCCTGCTTGAAAGCAGACTAGGTGGGGCTAATCCTCATACCGCCAGCCACACAGACTCTGCCAGTGTCATGCTTTACAGTGCATGTAAGTGTGCACAAATTATATTTAATCTACCTGATAACAATGCAGCTCAGAGATATGAGCTCTCTCCTGGGCCATGAGATGTACTAAGACAATTTCTTCATCAGTTCCAAGGGATCCTACCCTGCATTTCCTCCTTCTACAAAACCACTCTATCTTTTTCCTGAAGGAGGAATATTGTATAAATAATTAAATAACCAGTGGCTAGGAACCAGAACCTCTGTAGTTTGGTAGCTGGAACTCTCCACCCGCAGGAACCCCATAAGCAAGGACGAAACAGAGGCACCGTCTTTAGCATCCTGAGTAAATGCTCTAATCATGACTTGTATAAAAGGAAGGAGTGTAACCGACACCAGGAGTCTGGTGTATTTATTGCCAAAACCAAAAGTAATCTTGGCTTTTAGCCAGCTATCTGCAATTCCACAAACTTTCATGGTCCTGGGGCTTTTGCCATGGAGAGAAGGACATTATATTATTTCTCCCTTTCATTTTCTGGGGAGTCAGAAGCAGAAGTCCCTCTGGTGACCATCCCCAATGTAGTGGGATGGTTACCTAAAAAAGGAGAGAATAGGTGTTACTGAGTTGCGTAGATACAACTGAACATGTGAGAACTATTAAAAAAGTCACGTTCTCAGCCCTAGTCATTGCTTTAAAACAGGAAGAAAGCACATATTTGTATTTCAAAATGCAGAAGATAAATAGAAGAATCTAAAGGATGAATTTTTAAAATATCAACATTGTCATCAGGGGAGATGGGGAAGAAGAGATGGGGAAAGACTAATTTTTCCATCTTTCATGTCAGAAATGCTGCTGCTGCAGACAACTTGGCAATTGCTGACACTTTGCCTGACAGCAGGTAAGGAAATGAAGGATTTGCAGACAGTTCTGATTTCCAATGGATTTACCACAATCCACACAGCTTTCAGGATTTTGAGGCCCTTAAGAAATGCTCTCTTGCCTTTCTCTGTCAGGAGTCTTGGGATGTCTAGAGAACCACAAGCATACTTACTGAGATAATCTCTTACTTGTAACAAAAAAAATTAGTACACCCAAAATCTCATTGATGCAAATCACAGTTGAGTATGAATAAAAGCAATAGCAGCATCAGGACTTCATCACAGAGGGGAGTTCCTGAACAGCTCGGAAAGAGCTACTTCTTTTTCCCCATAGGAAATGTAAGATGCAGCTTTGTTTTTGCAGTTGTAGTTGCAGTAAGACTTACTGTAGTTCTCATATGCCAGAAGGCACAGGAAAGGATTAAATCCTTATGTTCCCTTGCAAGATAATCAGAGATACTGACCACTTCTGAAATTCTAGGTTTTTGAGGTGATGTGTGCCACACTAGTTATGCAAAACAGACAGTCATAATCTGGCCTTGGACTATCTGCCTATTTCTCATCTCATAATTTTGTTATGTTCCCATGAACACACTGATATGAAACTTTAAAAACATATTTTCAACTACTTTTATATAGGGAATGTGCATAAATTACTGAAAACAGTTTCTCTAAAAGCATGATGCACAACATTGTTTTTCTATGGCTTAAATGAAAAATTTTGCGCAAAAATGACCAAAATAAATCCAATAGCATTTCTCTTATAAAGTTGGCGCTGGTCATTCAAGTACTAGAAAAAGGAACATGGACTGTTTGTTTCAGGGCTGAATATTTATAATCATGATGAACTAATTCCCAAGTCATGAGCTCTGTCACCCTGTAACAAATTAAAATTTGTCCTTCACATGAAAAAATAAAATGAAATCACAATTAAATCCAGAATTGTAGAAGTGTCTGTATAAGTGGCAGAAGACAATTTATAAAATGTGTCCTGTTTTTTTGGCATCTTCCTCCCTTCAAAAAAATCTCAGCCTACTAACACATCTCAAAAAAGTTCACAGCAGTATTTAGGCGTTTGTTGGACGAAAACACAGCAGATTGGTTTACAGCTGAGAACTACAGAAATGCCACATTTTAAAAATGCGTTTCTATTTTCTAGCCTTCAGCAGACTTTTATATAGTCTAATTAGTCATGCTTTGTCTTGTAGGTCTTTAAGTCTGTGACAAGCATCAAACCATCTGTGAATTATGGAAGATAGAATATTTGATTTTAAAACTTTCAGATTAGAAAGCACTTAAAAGTTAGAAGCAGGCACACAGGGATAGTAACAGGTATTGCTGGCATCTCCTTAACTTATGCAAGGAATTATCCCAAGCTTTCCATATTAGACTAAAAATGAGATGATCGTCTCCCCTAATTGCAACACCCAGAGCCTATTGGAGGGGAATGTTTCCAGTTCTCATAAAGAGGGCAGATAGCATAGATGTGTCTCACTTGTCTCAGATTAAGTTAAGTTCGGGATGTGCTTCTGAGTTCTAGCACAGCTCATTTAAGCAGAGGAGCCCCCTTCCAGCCACTCATTTCTCCCCTTGTGCCACCCCTCCTATTGTGCTAGCACAAGACTTGTCATAGACCCGGAGAGGGAAGCACAGCAGGGAACTGATCCAGCCAAAAACCAGCCCCACTGGGAATTTTAAAAAGCCCGTTGTTTGATTCAGCTCATTGTGAAGCTACATAAAAACGTGCCTTTTGCCAGTGAATCGGGTGACACACACTGGATATGAGAGCCAACACTAGGAGGGAGGAAGAAGGGGCTGCCAGGGCCCAAGGTGGCGCTGCCTTCAGAAGCAAACTTACATCCTCATCAACACCCGAGATACTCTGAATGGTTTAGCACTAGTGTGTTCAAGCACAATAGTGTACTCAAAGTATTCATTTTTCCAACAATATCTTTGTAATATATTCTCCAGGACAGTACATTTTCTGTCTTCAGCTTTGAATAAAAAATATGCTGGATTGTACTTTATCAACTGAAAATATTAGAGGATTTCCCTATTAAAAGCATAAATCCTCAGAATTCTGTGATGTTCTAACATATTCAAATCAAGATCTCCTCTATGGACCTTCTGGCTACAAATATCATTCTATACAAATCTAAATACTCTTTGAATTAACAAGTCGCCAATAAAGAAGCTCAAAAGCTTTTGCAATATTTTGAATCTCATTGCAGGTCTTTATGAATTCCCTCTCTTTAATTTTCAGTAAGTTCTGAAAGATAAGAGCTAGGCTGGCTACTTATAAATTATTTTCAGGATCACAGTCCAAACTACTGCAAAATTGAGGAAGACAACAGAGAAAAAAAATCTCCAAAAATAAGAATAGCAAACTGCTCTAAAATATGTCAGAACATATGCCAGAAAGTCTTTTTCTTCCTGGCTACACCTTGTGCAATCTTCACCTTGCATCTCCACTCTCAAAGATCCTTAAGTGCTTGAAAGGTTTTACACTCTTAACAGTTCACATAGTGCAGGAAGCAGATGCAAAGGAACTAGGTTATGATGACTGAGAAGTACAATTTCCTTAGAAGAAACAGAACTCATAATGAAGTATTTTGTTTCCCCTTCACTATCTTTCATGTTACAGCAAGACTTCTAGGATATAGTAACTGCAGTTGAGGTTTTTGTCAGGTCTGCGTTCATTCTGTCTCCACAGTAGTTTTTACCACAGGAAGGCTGAAACATTTCACTCTCCTGCAGATGTTGTCCCATTCTGGGGAGAACAACCCTGTCCCAGGAGCGACCAGCCCCAGGCTTCCTCAGCGCCCACGCCTTCTCCCTGAAGTCAAATTCCTCCTCACTCCAGGCTTTTCCTTCAGTAGTCCCATGCCGTTTCCCTGCTTTTACATATCACCATAAACACTTCCCCCACCTACTTGCAAGCCAGGCTATCTTGCTGATTGATGCAAGTACCTCCTGTACTCCCCTTGATCAGTTTTGGGCTACTTCAGTCATTCTGGTTTTCTCTGCCTACATACAAGCAGTTCAACTCTTAAGCTCCCTTGCAGTGCAATTCATGCTCTTTTTGATCCTTAGCCTGGACATCCATACACATGAACTTTGAGGCACTGGGTTTTGCTTCACAAGAACAGGAAAAAACATAATTTCAAGTTCAGTTAAAAAGGTTTAACAAACTTTCCTTTGAAAGGCTACTACAACACATCTTATAATTTAAAAACAAAGGTATTCCAGGGTGTTTGTAAATTAGATAGTACACAAAAATATCATCATTTCGAGTTCCTCTATTTAACTTCTGTCATTGGCAGGTCTACTTACACTAGGAAGTACCTTTTTTTGTTAAACATTTTTGGGTCAAGTTCAGACCAAGACATTCTAAACAAAGGCTGCTGTTCCCGAGCAGGAGTCTCTATAAATGAGCCTCTTAGCTCTTCACTGTATTCAGGAATAATCTCTTAATTCACACAGGTTACCTCTTCCTTTTCAACAAGGTTTTTAATCAAGGCTTTGCTGTACCACTGCCATCTTTCCAGCACAGGGCTGGCTGTACTTGGTACGCAACCCGCACTCTGAGTTTGCGCTGTAGTGAGCTAATCACCCAGGCCAACAGCTGTCCCAGCCAAGCTGAGTCATTCTCACTCTCATCTCAAAGGCGTCTAAAGCACATTTTATCTACTCCTCCACCCGCCGCCTCCATGCCACCTTTGGGATTTGCTTCCCCCTGCACTGCTCTAATCCTGCCCCTCCATTCTTCACTACTCCCTCCCACTCAGGATCTCTGTTCCCACTCAGCCTTCCTACTCCTCCAGCTCCCCAGGATTCTTCTGCCGGCTTGCCCAGTGCGCTCCAGTCCTCCCTCGGTTCCCTTGGCTGCTTTTCCCAGTCCAGCCATAGCTGATACCATACGGGATAACGTGCCTGTCAGAGAATCACTGTGCAGCATTTGGCTACTTCATCTCTAGAATGATCATTATAGTTAAATATTCTGTCTTCTGAAGAGTCTTATAATCATCTTATCACTGATCCCAGTGATGAAAAGTCTTAAAATCCCCATTCCATTTCTTATTTGAACTCTTAAACACTGGGATGCGGAATGTGGAATAAACTTTAAGAAGGGGGAAGCTCCCAGTTAACCAAAATGCTGGATCACGTTCATGTCCATGGTCATTCTGGCCCTGGTGTTTTTCATGACCTGGTTGGCTTCAGCATCATACAAAAAACCATAGAACTGAGCAGTTACGGCAAAATTCTGAAGGTCCAAACTGCACACAAAGCAGTCGGTGCCTGGGAATCCAACTGCTGGCTCAGGATTGAGGTCTGGTGGTGGGATCCTCCTCCATCACTGCAGAACTGCGTATGTCTACCAAGCAAGAGAAATTCTAAGGCACTGAATAAAACTGAATAAATGCAAGGCAACTCATACTGATTTAAAGAGTTATAGGGGAGATTCTGGAGTGTATTAATTTCTCTATGTAGTCTAGCATTGAGTCTCGATACTTCTCATAATCCCCAGGAAACAGGATGGGATCAACACTCAACTTCGACAGCAACAAGCACATGAAGGCCCTGGACTAGACCCTCAACTCCCGGCTCCTGTTCTCAACCCCAGAACTGGCACAAGAGGTGATAGAAAAGAGAATTTTAGTTGGAAGGGACCTACAATGATCGTCTTGTCCAACTGCCTTAACTGCTGATCTACATTGCTTTCCTCCTTCCACAGCTCAGTGGGAAATAGCATTACTACCTTCTCTGATAAAGTGAGATCTGCTGGGAGAAAATACTGCTAGGTTTTATTTTTCAATAGTCCTCTCCACTGTTACGTATTAGGATCCTTTCCTCCCCCCATTAAAAATCACACACTTAAACCTTTCCACAGATGGAGCCTAAGAGTCAAAGCTAGTCCTGCTCTCAAAGGCCAAACTGCCTCATGGAATTGATGTCAGCTGGGACTTAGCAGGAATTTTTAATTCAATTAAATTAAGAGACAAGCTACACAGATTAGGGCTATACTAGAATCAGAAAGAAATCTTAAAAGGCATATAAAGTCTTTACATTTATTAAACAAACTCTGCAGTCTTTTCTTGTTATATTCTTGTTGAGAAACAGAACATTCAGAAAGTATTGTGAAAACAAGAAACAAAACCGCTAAGGTTCACGTGAGCCACGCTCCCCCTTCCCCTCCCCACCCAAGCAATGGGACTATCTTCACACCCATCCCACTTTTTACCTTTCCAACACAAGCAGCAAGGCACCATTTACAGCTAGGCTGAAAAACACAGTCTTTGATGCGCATCACCATTCTGCATTCCTAGCAACCCACCACAGCCACTCTTCCCTTGTGTATCAGAATAAGCAGGTTATACACACCCACGCAGGTAGAGACAGAAAACGAAAGGCCAACATCAGTTGTACAGTTCTCCTAGGACTTCAAGTCTGGAACATGACCGCTCTGCTGGGATCTCCTTGGTTATCCCATCAGTCATCAACTCCCTCTCCCTTTGCGCACACCAGTCCAAGTCTGCAAGGTTTAACTGAGCCTACGCGCTCTCACCCCTGGGATACAGGTTCCAACAAAGCCAAGGAGCAGAGGACCAGGACAGCCAGCTCTGCCCTTACAGCCAAGTCAAAGAGCAAAGGATTATTTCTTGGTATTGAGGGCTTTTTTTTTCATTTTGAAAATTAATTGAGGAGTATGAACAGTTATGCTCTTGCACGTTAATTGCTGTGATCTAAAATTTTCACATGAAGAAACGAACACGTGGAAATATTCAAGCACTCATCTTAACGGACATGGATCCGAGAACTGTTTAATAGCAGTCAGTGAAGGGGTAACATTGTGCTTTTAATCTACAGTTTAAAAATAATGATTTGTATATCTACTTAGTAAAACAATAAAATTAAGAACAGAAACTGATATTAGGAAACAGTGAAAATGTAATACTTAAACACATAATGCTTTTCAAAGCTATATACTTAATAAGCCTAAATAGACACCTATAGTTAGGAGGGTCTTAAAAAAATAATAAAAAAGAGACTTATTCTCAATTTTTTGTTGGTTTTCAATTTTTGTCTACTATACTGTATGCCTTGCTTTGGTGTTCTCTCTGCTGCCAGCTTAATGTTTTAACAGTATGTTTACGCTTATGTTCTTTTCAAATGCTTGGCATTATAGTGAGATCTCATATCTTTCCTCAAATTAAATTTTGCTCCACATACTCCACATGTATACAGATGAACATCCATGTGCTGCTCCAGTTGCTCATTATTTGGGAATATCTGAAAGCAGACCTGGCATATAGTCTCTCCAGCTGATAAGTGAGATATCATATGCCGTACATGGTCATGTTTTCGGAAGTTTCCTTGATCACAAATGGAACAGACATACCTGGCCATGCCTTTGTGCATATCATTGTGGAGCCGCAACTGGCGCTCTCTTAAGAACTGCTTCCCACATGTCTGACAAACAAACTGTTTTTCCTTGGTATGAACGGTATAGTGTTCCCGCAAGTGGCAACGCTGATAAAATCCTTTCCCACAAAGATTGCAGAAATGCTTACGTCTGTGATCCCTCTCGTTCTCTTCCATCATGGAGTTCTTGAACAGATCTTGCTCCAGGCAGTTTGACATATGTTCAACCACTAGGTTTTCAGTTTCAAAACGCTGACCGCAGTTGGGGCATCGGAAAGGACATGCAGAATTCTTGTATAACTGTTTTTTTTGAAGGCTGTTCATTTGGAAGTGACCATCCCTGAAGTCCTCTAGCATCTCTGCAAACATCATGTCCCTTATTTCCGACTGCTCCTCAGGGTTTTCTTCCAAGTCCATTTTCTCCTCAGGATTTCGGATACCATTCATGGTCAGATCCTGGGGTTCTCCACAGGTCTGCGCATGATCCTGTAGCTGCTTGCCTTTGACCAGTATTTGACCACACTTGCCACAGGCACATATATTTTCTATGTGTTTGGATAAATAATGAGAGGACAAATCTTCCTCGGTGATTGTTAGCCCACAAAGTTCACAGGGAGCATTCTCCACGTCTTCCTGTACTGAAGGAGCCTTCCTGTTAAGGTGCCGCGGACTTTTCAAACACTTTCTTTCATCCTCATCCACAGACAAACGGGATTTTAGAGTCTTCCGAGCATTTCTCTTCTCCCTGATCTCTTCCTCAACATAGTATCTGTAGAGTGGCTCTTCCTGTTCATCATCTAGGTCGTCATTGTCAGAAGACTCATTGCAGTCTTTATCTGTCACCTTAATAATATTAAAATCCTTCAGCTCATCTGCAGGGTTGTCCTCGGGTTCCATCTTGATGATAATCCTTTTCCTTTCAGAGGCTCTACCTCCTTCTTCACCTGATGTCTCAGAGGCAACCGTGCTGCTTTTTCTGCTCGTGATGTTTGACACAGGAGATGAAGAACCATCCGCCGCTTGGTTCAAGTCCCCCTTGTATTTTTCCGTTTGCGTGGAGATTATTTTAGAAGAAGAGTCTTTTTCGCCAAAGTCTGTTTTTTCAGTGCTGTAATACCTGGCACTTTGGTAAGAATGCCTGTTAGTGCACGTTAACACATGCTCATCCAGTAGCTTTTCACAGCTAAAACTAAACCCGCAGCTGTCACAAGTGAAGCTTCTTCCAAAACGGCGTGAGTGTGACACACGTTCTTTTGTGTGAGAGAACTTGGACGTGGTGGTCTTTTTGCAGACATCAAACAGTTGTTCCGGGAAGCTGTTTAGCTGCAAAGCTTCTTCATCAGGCTCTTTGTTATGGGATGTGTTTACTGTTGAACTCGGTGGCTCCATGCCCCACCTGTTTGCTTCACTGCCATTTCTAGCAAGTGCGTCTTCATACATTCTCACGCCAAATATCATTTTACTACTCTGAGTACTAGAAGCAGAAGATGAACATTTTAAACTAGATGAGTCCGTGTCCTGTATATCCTCTAAACATTCAGGTACATTATATAGCTGCAAATAGTTCATGGCCACTTTAAATTGCTCAAAATTGGCAGGGGCTGTCATAATTTTTCCTAAATACATGAACTGTAAAATCAGATCAAAGCATTCAGCGCTAATCTTCATGTTGCTTAGATTCAGCTGGGCTGTAGTGTGTTGATGGTTCATAAAAAACATCCTAAAATAGGAGCTGCATGCAGCAAGAACTGCTTTATGTGCTTGAAAATAAATATCATCGATAGCAATACAGCAGTCACACAGAAAGCCCCACTCTCTTTGGTTGTTTAGCTGCTGAAGCACATAGTTGCTGTGGCTGGTTCTTGCCATCTTGTACTTCAATTACAGCCCTGCACAAAGAAGAAGACATCTGTTAAATAGCAAGCACGAAAAGCAAAATGTACTTAAATGTAGAGGGGAACTACCATCGTTTTCCTCTCTATATCTTCCTATTCTCACACTGTTTGTGGTCACGTTTCCTGCCTGGAGATGTTTGCTGGTAACTACCATGAATATCGATGCCAGTGAAAACATCCATAATGCCATGTTCTCACCACCAGACTTACAAGACTAGCAAACTAATAAAAATAACCACCACCCGTGTCGATCAGACAAATGCTGATAGAACATAAATTAGCAAATATATCTCAGAGTCCTACAGCCAAGATTTTCAGATAGCAATTCTGGATGCAGAACTTCAAAAACCTCACAGGGCAGACTGCAAGACAGCCCCAGGACAACACCTCTACAGGGTAAACTGACTATAAGAAACCAGCCCTCAGCCTCAATTTGCCTTTTCACCTGCCAGCCCAATGGGCACATCATGCAACCCATACTGGAAAACAGGCCAGGCTCAAACTGGTCTTCCCTTCTCCATTAAAGGAAACTAAGAAGATATATCAGTGGAGCATCCACATCCACACACTTTTTGCTCTCCAGGGCAGCTCAGGACGGTCTCAACCTTATCTGCAAGGCATTTTGCAAACCAAGAACTGCAAACTCCAATGCATTCTCAGAAGCACAGGGCAGCCTGGCTGTGACGGCACGTCCCACGTGCAAGCAGACGGTGACCAGGCAAGCTGCACGCCAGCCGCACCGACTGCAGAGCGGCAGGAAGTGGTGCTCACCGTGCCTCCAACTGCTCTCAAAACCACTTGTTCAGAGCACTGCAAGATAACCAAAACATGTAGTCGGGAGACTAGACAAAGAAAAACCCAGCGACGGAGAACCGTCAAGGAGAGCAAGCCAGAGGTGGAGCCACAGTGAAATGAAGCCTCAAAAAAAGACTAAAGTGAAAGGTCTGTGAGTGCTGGAAGTTGCTGGAAGTGAAAGGGCTAATTTACCTGCAGGAGAAAAAAGTCAGAAAACATACTAGCTTAGGTTGACAAAAACATCCTGTATTGTGTGCAGGAGGTGTGCTTTTGATTTACAGAAGATAAACTCAACCGCACGTACAGATCCAACAGCTAGTCACTTCCACTACTGTGGAAAACCTTTCCTGATAATACATCATCTGTACTAAATGCATGGGGAGAGGGTGAGAAACAGAAAGAAGGTATAAAGAACACCTTAACTGAAATTAAAAACCTAAAGCAATAACAAGCACTCGTAACACTTCAGAAGGTTATTGCAAACAAGGCAAATAGCTCTGAGAGATTTCTACAAATAAAGTACAGTTTAACCAACAATATATATTATATGGCATTTTATGACTCAACGAAAGGCATGGATTGATTTGCAACCATTTTTTCAGCTGTCCAAAATTTAAACAAATACATACATGAAACAATCCCTCTTTCTTCTTATTCCCCTGACAGCTTACACCTCCTTGAGGCTGGCAAATAGGTAGGGAAATTAAATTACTCAATTAGCATTGAATTCCGAAGTCATAAGTATTGCCTGGCTTGTTTAGTTGCAAACCTAATATTAAGTCACCGTTCGTCATTCTACTAAGTGCTGCCATGGAAGAAACACATTCAAGCTCTCAAGATAAGAACACACTCACCGAACACAGCAATATTCCCTATTGCAAATTCACACAAAAGTACTTAAGGATCACCATCATGTCTGACAACAAGAACCTTGAGATCTGGGTTGAACTGATAATGAACACTGATAATGAGCATCTGAATGGAAGCTGCTCCTCTCAACCCTGTCTTCCATGCCCAAAACTCAAGGCAAGCACCTTGCCATAATACTTCTCTGACTAGTCCAGCCCAGTGATGTTCACGGCAGTAATACAAGTCATTGCATGGAATTAATTTAATGGCTTTCTTACTGACTTGCAAATGAGTGGCTTCAAAAGTAGGAGAATTTATGAAATAACATCATGTCTTTTCTCAAGAAAACTGATTATTGTCTAAGCCACTGGTTAACTTCAGATTCTTCCACGAAAAACAGCAAAGCTCTCAACATCAAGTAATAACAGAAGTGCTCCTCCAAGTGCGAATGTGTTTTGGATTCGAGGTAATTCATTAGATGCCTAAATGCAATTCAGTACACTATATCAATGATTAAGAACAGCAGCTGCATAATGGCAAAGAATTGACTTCTACTTCCACATTATAACAGCATTAACCAACTAAGTGAGAAGATGCAGCCCCTTGTCGAGAACTGCCATCCAGGCAAGAAAAGGCTCAGAACAGCTCATTTTCATCTCCCTGTGGTCATAAAGTGGCAAATTTTAAATGTTTCATTTATTTGTTTTCTAGACTAACAGTACTTCATCATATCTTCCAATAGGAAAACAGCACTGCACTGAGAAGAAGGCCATGAACTACCCGCAAACACGTGCAGACTGGGGCATTTCCAAGCAGTGGGAATGATTTGGCAGACACTGGAGTGACAGAACACAAACTCATCTTTTCTAAGTCTCCTTCTTCTTTGGAAAAGGTGAAAGGTATTTCTCCTTTTAACAGGGGAACTCTTGCAGAGCTTTCAGCATGCAAGTCCCAATACACAAAAATCAACCCACTGGCAATGTCAGCCTCCTGCCACCACTCTGAATAAAACAGCCTGAGCGTGAGGTCACTTGATGGCAAAGTGCTCAGCTACGTCCTCGGCCTCTATTGCAGCAGCACTACGCATACGTATTAAAATAGAGAGTGTTTGAAGTTATTTATGTTAATGAAAGTACTGCCATACTGGCTGTATTAACCTGCTAGATGTAACTATATATTTACAGCTGCCAACACTTCCCACTATGAGAGCCTGTGTTGGGCTATTTAAAACCTTGACATATTTCAACCAGCAAAATTAAAACTTCCCTTCTGAATTGTCTGCTTTGGACTGATTTTATCTTCCCCTCAACAGAAAATTTCAGTGAAAACAGTTCCAAAAATGAGGATAAGAAAAAGCTTTCATATAGGCAGATTACTACTTTTTCTTTTGAAAATCAAAAATACTTCTCCTTCCAAAACCTTGGAAAAGAGATTTCATATGGAAGAAAGTGCTATGTCTTAGATGTTCTCACGATACAAAAATGTGCCGGAATTTGGCCAAGGTATAAGACTGAGGGGGAGAAGAAGATAAAAAAATACCAGTTTATTCACACTTAAGGCTTTTGTTAGTTACTAAAAATCTCAGATTACAGCCTCGCTGAGAACATTTCATCCTCCTGCATCTCCTTTGTACACAGGCCACCAGCCCACTCAGGGCAAAAAGCTCATTTTACACCGAACTCTGCCACGGTTTTAAACTAAAAGAGGGTAGATTCGGGCTAGATATAAGGAAAGAATTTTTTATAGTGCAGGTGCTGAAACACTGACACAGGTTGCCTAGAGAGGTGGTAAATTGCTCCTTCCCTGGAAACATTCACAATCAGGTTGGGCAGGACTCTAGGCAACCTGATCGAGTCGAAGAGGAGTTGAAGGAGGTTGCTTGTTGCAGGAGGTTGGACTGGATGAACTTTAAAGGGCCCTTCCAACCCAAAACATTCTATGTGCCACCTCTACAAAGTCACAACCCAGCAGCCGGGCTCACTGGAGACTGCTCGGCTTTAGCATCCTTTTTGGCAGCCAGAGGGAGAAGAGGTCTGGTTCTGGCTTATGAGAGACAAACCCAGGAAGGGACTTAGTGAAAATGCAGGGAGACTGGGAACTGTAAGAAAGACGCGAAGGAAAACTTCTGGAAATCGGGAGGGCATGGAGAGGCAGGCTGGGAGTGGAGTGCTAAGCCAACAGGAGAGGACTGGGATTAGGAAACCGCAGTGGGAATTAAAAATGAGTGCAATGAGGATCTAACTGGTGGAAGGAAGGTGTTTGGGCAAGGGGCTGAGAAGAGCCAAGTGGCTGGGGCAACGGTAGAAGGGGTAAAAAATAAGACATGCTTTTGCTGGGGAATGAGTGGGAAACAATGACAGTATTCATGCATCACAGCTGGAACTGAACCCTGTATTTCCAATTCTGCCACCCTTTTGCTAACAGCAAAAATCACAGGCTTGCTGACAAACTCCTTCCCACCAACAGCAAGTTCTCAGAAAATGATCATTTACCATTATTTTGTTACATTAATTGCTAAAATGTCAGAGATCTGCATTTACCACCCATGTGGGTGGTTCTATGCTGCAAACTATTTTTGAATTTTGCTTTGGGAAAAAAGCAGGCATTGGAATTAAAACAGGTCCTTTCTACAGGAAACGCAAGTTTCAGTGTTAAGTGTACACACAAGAAATGTCATAATTAATGGAGGACCCATTCAGCTGCCATTTATGTATATATTGTAGTACAGTCTTCCAGCTCTTCTCATACCAAAGGCTCCCTTCCTTACTCAAAGCATCCTCTGGATCTGCCCAGGGACAGATCTAAGAAGCAACAACACCAACAACACAAGATCTCTGCTCATTCAGCACAGCATTTGGAGGATGTGAAGTGAATGAGACCAGGGTACAAAAAGGAAGCTCTCACAGCAATGAGCAGTGCTTTGGAGAACACTTAATTTTTTTTTTTTTTAAGTCCAGTTTGCATTTTTGGACATCCAATTTCTTCACACACTCTGCGAAGTATTTATGACCAAGTATCATGGAAAATTAAAGCTCTGCGCAGGCACAATCTAAAATTTTTAAGTATTCCTTATCCTCTGTAAATCTCTCCTGTTTCAAAAAGAGAACTGCCAGCCACTTGCCCGGTGCACCAGCACGCTGTCTCCGTGAAGTGCCCAAAGGCAGTAGTCACAAACATCACAACAAAGCCCACAAGGAGTTCAAGTAACTTCATCTTTAGCAATGATCCGATTGTGCAGGACACAGCACAGCCCACATTGTTAAGCAACACTGAACGATGCAGAGGTGCTCTGAAAAAATATGCTAGAAAAGTATTTGATGAGGAAATGAAAAGTGATATTTGAGTGACGTAATTTCACTCTGATATGCAAACTTGAAGTCTCTGTATGGATTTTATTTCCCTAGTGACTGTCTGGTGCATTTAAAATAATATAAAAATCAAAACACTGCTGTGCTTTGATTCAAGCTGTTTGTCAGCCACTAAATTTTTTCTTTCAAGTCACCGCTCAGATATTATTACTATTCTGACATTACCATGAACAAGCTGTACTACTACAAGAACCAAATACATTGTTTGTAAGTCTGCTAACACAAAAGAACAGGTATTTTCTATAGGTCCATGCTTTTTGTCATTTCCTCACATATAAAATTTTCTAAGATGTTTAAAAAACTAAAGAAGTAAAAAAAGTCCTCAAAGAACTGGCAAAGTTCTTTTGCTAACTTCTCTGTCTTTAAAAAAAGATGCACCACAAGGTTCAGAATGTAGGAGCCTTTTGGCTCCTAAAATTAGTAGTTGGTTTTCAAAACCCAGCATTTCCACTGCTGAGCAGGCAAAAACAGAGCGCTTATATGCTTAGTTATTGGCTGCTTTTCTTTGGAAACAGCAGACTGGACAGAAGTATAATAACTGAGCAGAGAATTTGGTGCTAATAGAAATGAGACTGGAAAACCTCAGGAAAACAACACCCAGTTATCCAAAGAAATAAGCGTGTGGGCAGCAGAAAGCAAATTCCCCATTGCAGTCCGATACTATAACCCACTCTGGCAGAGGTTCCCAAGAACTCTCCTCCCTAAAGAGTTATTTTGCCTCTGTGGGTCAGATGCACTAAGCAATTCTGGTTCCTAAATGACAGGATCTAGATGCTTGGAACAAAATCCTACATGGCATGTTTAAATTCCCCGTGCGAACCCCTGAAGCTTAGGTGTCTGGCCAGTGCATTAACTGCAGAACTGCTGATGGACTACAGCCATATCTAGATATACTCAAGAGGAAGCAACAGAGATTGCTCTGGTACTGTAGAGTCCAAGAAGATGCCTCAGTTCACACAAAACTTGCAAGAACAGCAAAGAACTTGGGGCCAAGTGACCACCATCCAATTCAACCACAGGTACGAATAAGATGCAGTTTGCATTGCAAGCGTAGCCCTGACCATAAATTAAAACAATTCTGGGAATTGCATGTACTGGTAGAGAAAAATCTAATTAATCTCCATTATTCATGCTACAAAGGACTTAAGGTATAATTTATCCTCCTCCCATTGCCCTTCCAATCAACTGCCTTCAGGTGTGCTAGTTGTGAAGCAGTTTCCAATGATGTAGATACTCATCTTCAGATGCATCCTGATGGCTGAATCAACTCCTTCTAAGAAGACTTGTGGCCAATGTACAGAAACAAGTTTCACAGAATCATAGAATGCTTTGGGTTGGAAGGGACCTTTAAAGTTCATCTAGTAAAACCCCTGCAAAAGCAAGGACATCTTCAACTCAATCACGCTGCACACAGCCCCATCCGACCCAACCTTTAATATTTCCGGGGATGAGGCCTCCACTACATCCCTGGGCAACCTTTGCCAGTGTTTCACCATCCTCATCATAAAAATTTCTTCCTTATATCCAATCTAAATCTACCCTCCCTTAGCTTAAAACCTTTATTCCTTGTCCTGTAAGAACAGGCCTCGCAAAACAGGCTGTGCCCACCTTTCCTATAGGTCCCCTCCCCATACTGGAAGGCTGATATAAGGTCTCCACACAGCCTTCTCTTCTACAGGCTGAACAATTTCACTGTCCACTGACACTTGGGCTGGACCTGAAGGAGGGAAAAGCTCCAAAGCGCCCAACCACAAGCTGTCAGAGCCACTTGATCCCTCCTCAGTAGGCAGCTCTCCACTGATTCAACACCCATGTCCACAAGCAAGAAACAGCCATCAAAATTTAGCAAGTTATGACTCTTGCCTGCTAACTGAGAATTAGTTAAGAAATTCTTAGGTAAGAACGCTCCTCAGAAGACAAGGAATGAGGTGTCAGAAAAGCATGAGTGAATAAATTAAGAAAACAGAGTTTGCAGGAAAGCTTCATCTCAACTTCAAACCAGCTTTAGATAGATCTATGGAGTAAGAGAGAGCTCATGCAGCCTTTTGAATTAAGTTGTTAGCCACAGAGGATTACTCTGGAAAGTCACAGTTTTCTTTTATCTGACACCTTTACAGTTATAAAAAGTTGCCAGGAAACGTGGTAACAATATGTTTAAAGGAAACAATTAGTAGGGGAAAAAATCCAGCACCCCATTTACGCCTTGTAGCTGAAAGATGAGCCTTTTTATCTTGGCTCTTTAAGTTCGCAACTTTCAACTTCCAGAGGCATTTTGGAGGTTTAGACCTCTTAAGACCCTCAAATGAAGATACATGTGCCTTCCAGGAAAGCATCCTTGACTAAATACAAGTCATACTTTGACATATCAACTCGCTGGATGCACATAAACTAAGCACAGTAACTCGTGACACAACCGTCGGGCTACAGATTTTGTTGATTCCTTCTGCTTTTCATATTTTACTTGCAGCACTTAAAAAAAAATAAGGTCTCCATCCAGTGAAAGAAGTTTAATATGGGGAAAACGAGTTTAATAAGGGGGGGGAAAGAGGCAACAGCCAGATAATTCTAGAGTTTTGCAGTGGCATGACATGCACAAAGAAGAAATTACCAGACAAACTTGAGGATATAAATGGTCTTCATGCAAATCAAGTCAGTTGCTGGAACAACATGCTGTGTCTGCAGCATAACTCTGGGTGACAGCGTTTACTGTGCCTGAGCAGAGGAAGGACAGAATAACCTCACCACTGGGGAACCACTGGTCAAACTGAAAAATGCACATCTGAGGTCCGGAAGGACTCTAAGTGAGGGGTCCAGCTGTAACAACTAAGAGAAAGGACATCAGGACTTTTATCAGGAAACTGCTCAATTCTGAGCAGTGATTTTGTTTCCATACACCAGTTTAGTAAGTAACTACTAAGGCTTTGCCTGGACTTTCAGAGCTCTCCTCTGTCAGCAGCAATGGAAATCCCTGGAAGAGGCAAATAACCTCACACATTAAAGTAAGAAAGTATCTAAAAACCCAAGTCACTAGTTGATCTGAGCACTCTCAATGTAATCGCTGCAAATTCCTCTGCCAGTGACCACATGGCATGAAGAAAAGACTTCTGCAAGCAGGGCTGAAATATCTGCTAAGCCTGTGATCTTATTCCACACAGAACTTTCCGGCTACCAGGAAGAAGGGGTTTCTATTACTTCTCTGAGCTTCCCACACAGCACCAACCCATGTCTTCATTACCCACATCCTCCTACACCCACCTCTCATCCACGCAGGCCCTGGTGCCTGCTGGTTCCCTGCTAGCTCCAACAGCGGAACGCAACGAACAGGACTCGCTGCTCCTCAGGTTTTCTGGCCAGTCATCCAAAACTCCCTCTGCAATCTTGTCAGCTCGCTATGTTGCTGCCTCGGAAAAATCTCTGCCAGCGCTGCAACCGTTGGCATTTGGCCGGTTTTCCCCACAGCCATATGGTCGCAACGCCTCTCCCCCGCTTGCCAGCAAAGCTTAAGTTGTAATTCAGTAAAAACGAGAAGCCCGCATCCCTCCTTGCTCACGGCTGCTTGTGGGGGTTTTTCCAAGAGTTGTAATGAAGAATGTTAAACAGCTTTAATTAAAGGAATGTTTGTTTAATGTAATTAAATGCCTAAGGAACAGCACAGCGTTGCAGGCCGGGGTAGCTGTGTAGTGTGCGTTGTTCTTTGCAAGGGAAATATTGCAAGAAAATGACATAACCTAGCAGTAAATATCCAAATATTAAACCGCATCCAGCCTGTGCTATCCCTTCCCCGATGCCTTATGTGTCAAGAGAAACCAGCACTCGTCCATCAGCCAAAAAACAAGCAGAATTTGAGAAAGGGAGTTACAAAAAATCCCGAAGGACAGGAATAAAACCCCAGCCTCCAACCCGCAGCGTTTTCAGTCTCCTGCCCATCCGAGAAGAAAAGCGGAGCGGCTCGAGGAGCGAGACTTTCGACACGGCTCCCAGCGCAACGCAGGGCTTGTTTTTATGGGACGAAAACTATTCCCTTTCCTTCGCAGCCGCCTCGGAGGCGATGCTGCTCGCTGCCAGCCCCAGTGAAACCCAAGCCTCCTGCCCGGCAGGGTGGAGCGCTCCCTCCGGGCTGCAGCCCCGGCCTGTGCTCCAACTCCGGGGAGTTTTGAAAGGAAAGGAGCGAGCGGAGGCAGCGCTCGGGGCGGGAGCGGCCCCCGAGGTGTTTCGGGAAACTCCCAGCCCGCCCGACACCCCCCGAGGGCGCTTCTCGGCGGAGCGGCGACCGACACCCCCCTCTCCGAGCCCCGCAGCGCTGCCGCAGCCCCCGCACGGCCACCAGCCGGACCCCCATCCAGACGCCGCCCCCGCCCCCATCCAGACCCGCAACGGACCCCGCCCCCGCCCCCATCCGCACCGCCACCAGCCGGACCCCCACTCGGACTCCGCACCTCGCACCCATCCGCACCGCGGCAATCTGGACTCCGCACCCATCCGGATCCACACCCGGACCCCGCACCTCGCCCCTATCCGACCCCGTCCCCGCCCTCATCCGCCCCCCCATCCGGACCCCGCACTTCGCACCCATCCGCACCGCCACCATCCAGACCTCCACTCGGACCCCACACCAGCCACCATGCGGACCACCATCCGCACCGCACTGCGACCATCGGGACCCGCATCCGGACCCCGCACCTCGCACTCATCCGCATCCCCATCCGGACCCCCACTCGGACCCCGCCCCGAACCGCACCGCCCCGCCCCCATCCGGACCCCCACCCGCAGCCAGCAGTCGCCCCCATCCGGACCCGCCCCCATCCGCGCCCCGCGCACTCACCGCCACGCGCTCTTCCCGACCCGCAGCCGCCTCCGCCTCCCCCCCCAGCGCCCCCCGGTCCCCGCTGCCGCTCCCACACCCTCAACGAGCCCCTTAGCCGCTCCCGCACCCTGACCTGGCCCCGCGGCCGTCCCCGCACCCCCAACGGGCCCCGCAGCCGCCGCGGCGCCTGCGCACGCACCCGGCCCCGCAGACCGAGCGCGCCGGCCGCGGCGCCGCACCCCTCCCCCGCCTGCTCCCGCACCCCCCACCCGGACCCCGCAGCCGCCGCGGCGCCTGCGCACGCACCCGCACCCCCCCCGCCCCCGTCCCCGCAGCCGAAGCGCGGGCCCCGCACCCGCAATGGGCCCCGCAGCGCGCTCCCGCGCCCCCCTGCCCCGCACCCAGCCCCGCGCCCCTACCTGGACCCGCAGCCGCCGCGGCGCCTGCGTCCGCCCCGCCCCCCCCGCTCGGTGCCGGCCCCGCGGTGCCGGGTCGGGCCGCGCCGCGCGCTCCGCACTTCCCACCTCCCGCCGCCGGCGGAGCTGCGGCCGCCGCTCCCGCTTCTCCCCCGCCCTCCCCCCTCGCTATCCCGGTCCCCGGCGCGGGTCGCGGCGCGGGAGGCCGCGCTTACCCCGGCGGCGGCGGCTCTGCCGAGGCTGCCCGCGCCGCTCCCGCCGCTGCAACAAAGAACTTCCGCCCCCCGCGCTGCCGCAGCGCCGGCTCCGCCAACACCGCGCCGGCCAGGACCCTCCCCGCCCCTCGGCGGCCGCGGCTCCCGGGCCCAGCGCCGCCGCCCCGCCGGGAACCGCTCCCGCCGCCAGCCCTGCCCCTCCGGGCGCCACGCGGAGCCCCCGGGGCGTCTTCCCACACCCCCGCCCCGCTCCTCGCCTTCTCCCTCTGCCCCACACGCCGCGCCCTCTCTGCCCCCGGCCCCACGCAACGCCTTGTCCCCCTTTCCTCCCACCTCTGCCCCGCACAATGCCGTGTCTGCTCCTTTTCCCTCTCTCCCGCACAACTCAGTGTCCCCCTTTTCCCCCCCACCTCCTCCCCACACATCACTGTGCCTTCTCCTTTTCCCTCTGCCCCACACAACTCCGTGTCCCCCTTTTCCCCCACACAACTCCGTGCCCTCTCCTACCCAGCCCCACGCAACACCGTGGCCTCTCCTTTCCCCCAGCCCCACACACCTTATCCCCCTTTTCCCCTCACATCTGCCCCGCACAACGCCTTGTCCTCTCCTTTTCCCTCTGCCTCACACAACTCATTGCCATCTCCTTCTCCCCCTGCCCCACACAACACCTTGTCCCCCTTTTCCCCCCACCTCTTCCCCACAGAACTCCATTCCCTCTCTCCTTGTCCCCCAGCCCCACACAACGCAGTGTCCTCCCCTTTCCCACAGCCCCACACACACCTTATCCCCCTTTTCCCCTCACATCTGCCCCGCACAACGCCGTGTCCTCTCCTTTTCCCTCTTCCCCACACAACTCCGTGCCCTCTCCTTGCCCCCCAGCCCCTCGCAACGCCGTGTCGGCCCCCCTGCACCCGGCCGTGGGAACGGGGAGGGCTCGGTTACCCATGTGGGTGGATGTCCGGCATTGGGGTCCGGTCCCCGCAAGCCTCACAAGCGTGTCACAGCTCAGCTGCGAGAAGAGCAACTGCAAGTTGCACGAGAAAAAAAATATTCCCTTTTGGCTGCGATTCCACATGTTAACATCGCTGCCTTCCCCTCTCGGAGTTTGATGCAAGGAGCGGAGGGGCTGGCAGCTATTGCCGTGCCTTAGCCCAGATCCCAAGGATGGCTTTGGGGTTTTTTTAGTTCTTTCTAAGAGCTTTCCCAGGCCCTCTTCCCATCGCTCTCTGCACCTCTCCTTTCACACAACATCCAGCTCCTCCTGAACTGGCCCGTGGGAGCCAGTGGGATTTGCTGAAGCTGCAGGCGGCCCCTACGCTACCTGCCACGCAGCCCTGAACAAACATCTGCCAGGTCAGGCTTTCCTCCCGCTCTCGCCGCTTGACTTTTCAACCCCCAAAGTGACATTTGCCAGTTAGCACGAGCATCGGAAGCGTTTCGTCTTGCACAGCTCCTTCATTTGGACAGTTTCTAGAGATACTATCGGTTTGATGTTTGCTGCAACAGACAAGATCCAGACATGCCAAAGGGAAAACCTGAGTTCATGGAATCATAGAATGGTTTGAGTTGAAAGGGACCTTAAAGATCAACCAGTTCCAACTCCCCTGCAATGGACAGGGACAAATTCCACTACATCAGATTGCTTAAAGTCTCATCCAACCTGGTTTTGAACACCTCCAGGAATGGGGCATCCACAACTTCCCTGGGAAACCCGGTCCAGTGCCTCCCCACCCTCACAGCAAAAAAATTCTTCCTAATAACTCAGCTAAATCTGCCCACTTTCAGCTTAAAACCATTCCCCCACGTCCAATTCCCTGCACTCCCTGATAAAGAGTCCCTCCCTGGCTTTCCTATACTCCCTCTTTAAGGACTGGAAGGCTGCTACAAGCTCTCCCTGGAGCCTTCTCTTCTCCAGGCTGAAGAACCCCAACACCCTCAGCCTGTCTGCATGTGGGAAGTGCTCCGGCACCACTTGTAGCCAAAGTAAAATACTGGATTACAAAGTTGAAAGTTACAAAGGTAACAACAACAATAAAAACCCAACAAAATAAAATGCCATTATGTTAAAATGTATCAGCATTGATCACTGCTTCAGTGACCCCCCAAGGTTTTCCTAAGGCATCCCACCACTGTGAAAGAATCACAGAATCACCAGGTTGGAAAAGACCCACTGGATCACTGAATCCAACCACTCCTATCAATTGCTAAACCATGCCCCTCAGCACCTTGTCCACCCGTCTTTAAACACCTCCAGGGATGGGAACTCAACCTCCCTGGCTGGTAACCTGTTCCAGTGCCCAAAGACCCTTTCTGTGAAAAATTTTCCTAATGTCCAACCTGAACCTCCCCTGGTGGAGCTTGAGGCCATTCCTTCTTGTCCTGTCCCCTGTCACTTGGAAGAAGAGCCCAGCTCCCTCCTCTCTACAACCTCCTTTCAGGTAGTTGTAGAGAGCAATGAGGTCAAACAGGACAAATCCAATGAACAGATTCCTAGTTTCCACATGGGACATCACCCTTTCCTCCTCCTGGGTCTGGTGGGGGATTTTCTGACTGCTACTGAATAAAAGTGGTGCTTTCAAAATGCATCTCGAAAAAGTCCCTCTGTTTCCCCCCTCACTGTGCTGCAGCCTCGGCTCAGGGGTGCGATGCCCGTAGCAGTGCCATGGGGAAAAAACCGCTGTGGCTGTGGATCACGAGCCCCTGTGGAAGGCAGAGGGACTCCCAGAGTACAACCCCATCTTCATCGTTTTTCCTGTTTCATAGGAAGTTAAAGTAATGGCCACCATAAGCTGCTGCGGTCGTGGTTTTCAAATCAAGCCGAGAAGTTGTTTTTCTCATGCTTTAATGGTCTTTTTCTCTCCAGATCCTCACACATCTCAGGGCCACACAAACAAAGAGCACCCAAGCAGGATTTGTGCAGCCTCTTGTTCCCTCCCAGCCCTCCCACATGCATCAAGCTGGGACCTTCTGCCACCTCCGGTAAAATGAGGCACAGGGCAGGCCCTGTTTTTTTCAGTCTCCAGTCTCTCGACACCCTCCCACCGCACTTGCCTTCCTGATTTATTATTTTTATTATTATTTTCTGGCCACAGAGGAGGAGCAGCGAGCAGCAATGCTTATTCAGACAGCTGTGATTATGTACTGCTCTCTTATTTAACCCATCAGCGTAGGCTATATCAGTTTATATCTGCTGAGGCGTATGATATTATCACCCGTGTTTTACAGCGAAACACTAAATTTCATTTCCCGTCGCTTCCATCATTTTGGCTTCAGTTTTGCTGAAGTACTTCAAAGCCCTCTTTGGACTGGAGTCAACCTAAATAGCATGTAAATAATTAATCATTTAAATAAATAACTTGCTGTCTGCAAATAGCAACTCGCTCTGTACACCAGTTAATAAATATGTTAAACAACCCAGAAAGGAGTACAAAACCTACTGCCAACCTTTTTGGAGATGAAAAGTGATTATCAAAGTTTATAGGAGCAGAGGGACTATAGCTCCATTGACTCTAACCCTGCTGCTGTGCAAACAGGAGGGAAAGACTGTCCTTGAGCCCAATGAGCCCCATAAACTGCTGGATTCTAGGGGACCAGGAGCATTATTTGCCCTAAAGATTGGTGAATATCCTGATTAAAAACTGCAGTTACAGGAATGCAATGGGAAAACTAACTGCAAAATATTAAATGATAAAAGAACACTAAGAAGGATGATCCAAGGCACTGAATCTCTTCAAAAGAGGCCCAGGGCAAAGAGAGATGCCACTGAGGAGAAGGACACGATAGACACATGAAACTGCACCAAAAACATGGCACAAATACAGAAACAACAATTTTGGCTGACTTTTCCAATCAAAACCAACCTGTGGACACAAAATTAACCTGGTGGCAGCAGGAGGCTGCAACGACTGGAAGTTTAAATGGGTTCAGAAAGCAATTTGAAAAAATTAATGGGAAAGGCACCTCCAAGATTGCAGAGAATACCAAAGCACAGGCTGCGGCTCAGGATGATGCTCCCAGAGGAGACAGGAGATGGGGTGGAGGTGGCACTGCCCCTGCCAGGCCCTGCTGCACCCAGCACAGCTGCTCTCACCCAAAATAACCTCTGATTTAAAAATTAATGAGATACTGGAGGAGGCCTGAGAGAAATGGTGCATCTACAGCACTCACTGGTGGTTAAAGAAAGGACCCAGGCCACAGATAGGGATGTAAAAGCCAGATCCTATCTTCACATCTATTTTCCTGAGCAAGGCAGGCAGGAGGGATGCCTGCCATAGACTGTTTTTGCTGTTAAAAAAAACTAAATAAACCAACAAGCACTCATATCATGCTTTAAGGAGCTCAGCAGACGATATTCTGTCTCAGGGTGATTTAAGAAGCACAGTCCCCCAGGCCAGGGTGAGGTCCCTGATGGCACACTCACTCCCCCCCAGCAAACCCCTCTTGGGGGTGACCTCAGTCCTGCCCTCGGGGGCTGTGGGTGCACAGGGCAGCACCCGCGCAAGGGTTTGGGAGCTTTTTCCAAGTGAAGTGGAGTGGCGATGCAAGCAACCCTGCCCACCCCAGCCCAGGCTGCAGCAAGAAGCGTGGGGAGCAGCTGGGTGAAGGGGCTGGAGAACAAGTCTTAGAGGAACGGTTGGGAGAGCTGGGGTTGTTCAGCCTGGAGAAGAGGAGGCTGAGGGGAGACCTCATTGCTCTCTACAACTACCTGAAAGGAGGTTGTGGAGAGGAGGGTGCTGGCCTCTTCTCCCAAGTGACAGGGGACAGGACGAGAGGGAATGACCTCAAGCTCTGCCAGGGGTGCTTCAGGCTTGACATCAGGAAAAATGATTTCATGGAAAGGGTCACTGTAACAGGCTGCCCAGGGAGGTGGTTGAGTCCCCATCCCTGGAGGTGGAACCTCCATAGAACCTAGTGGTTCTATGATTCTATGGGTAACGCAGCACCCGCGCAAGGGGCTGCGCGCTTTTTTCCAAGCCAAGCGGGGTGGTGTGGTCACCGCAAGCGCAGCCCCGGCTGCGGCGAGAAGCGCGGCGGGGGTGTCAGCGTCCCCCCCACCCGCCGGGTCGCGCAGCACCCGCGCAATACCCGCGCAAAGGGGCTGCGCGCCCGCTCTCCCCCCGAGCAGGCGGGGCCTCCCCCCGCCCCGCGGCAGCAGGAAGCGAAGAGGGGGGCAGCGCCCCCCCATCCGCCGGGCGGGCGGAGCCGCGCGGGTGAGCGGCTGCGCGGGGCGGGGAGCGCGCAGGAACCGCAGCCACGGGGATGCTGCGCTCGCCGCATCCTCCCCCCCTGCCCCCCCGCACCCGCACGCACCCCGGGAGATCATTCTGTTTGGTTTTCCGTTTGTTTGTTTGTTTTTTTCAGCTGAAACAATAGCAAAATATCAGCTTTTATTTGCAAAGGGGGTAAGGGCGGCTCAGCCCGGCACAACGGGGGCGTTGTGAGCGGCCACCGCGATAGGGGAGCGGTGGGGAGCGGTGGGGAGGGCAGCTCGGGGTGGGGTGGGGCGGCAGAAGGAACGGTGCGAGGTCGGAGTGAAAAGGCGAGCGGTGTTTAAAGTTCGTGCCGGTGGGAATCGGTAGGAGAAAGAGCTTCGCTCGTAGCCAGCAAATGGGAAAGTCCCAGATGGGTTTGGAGCTCGCTGAGCGTGGGTTTGGGGAGGAGGAATTATTAAATTGGGGTGCAGGGACCGTCTGGAGGGGGTAAGAGGCTCTGTGAGGTCGTCCTCGGTGCCGGGCCATCCGTCTCCTTTCAGCGGTGAGAAACCCGCATCTGAGCCTTTGGGAGCTCTGTGATTTCTTCCCGAGATGCATGCCCTGTTCTCTTGCTCGCAGGAACGCCATGGATACCACCAGCCACAGCCTCCTCCTCCTCCAGCAGCTGAACATGCAGCGGGAGTTTGGCTTTCTGTGTGACTGCACAGTTGCCATTGGAGATGTTTACTTCAAAGCCCACAGAGCGGTGCTTGCTGCGTTTTCAAACTATTTTAAGATGATATTTATTCATCAGACAAGGTAAGGACGCACAGCTCTCCTCCCACCCTCTGTTCAACTTTCTGCTTCTTCCCCTTTCTAAAGGCATTAAAGCCTAAAAGGGTCAGTGGGGATGTTAGATGGCATGAGATTATTTTCCTAATCCAGCACACACCTCTGCTTTCTAAACATTCCCAGTCCAGAATGTGCTGTGCTTTAAAACCACCCCCCTAGTCAGCGTATGCCAACATTAGGCCCCATATTTCAAAGATGAGATATTTACATGACGAGGAAAGTAAATATTTAAGTACTCCAGTCCTCCTGCAGTGAGACCTCACAGATTTGCAATCTAGGGATGTTCACGTACCTCCTGAGCAGGAGCAGAGTGTCCTTTACTTTGGATTAGCTTGCAGCCTGGGTGGGACTGTCCCTTCTGGCAAGATCCGTGGGCTTGAAGCAATTGAGGAGCTGTAGCCTTATCACAGTTCTGTGCTTCAGACTCTTGCAGATAAGGGCCGAGACTGAGGTCGTAAATTTATTTTAAGTTGCTGTTCGGATGCTTCACCTGGCTGGGTCAGGAGTGGTTCTGCAGGTATAACGACAGCAGTGCCAAGGTCTAATCTTGTGTCTGAGCTGGAGCTTGCTGCTTGTAATTGATGAAACCCTTCTCCATTCCCCTCCCAGCACCTTTGCAAGAAAATCTTTAGCCATCGGCCGCATACCCCTTCATCTGGAAGTGAGAAGATCAGTTAATTTCCTTTCCAATAGATGTTGTTTACTGACCCTTAAGTGCAAAGCTCATAAAGATTACACAGTAGCAGCAGCTGAATTTATTACTTAAACTCGCTTACGTTCTCTGCCTCCTATTACTAGAATGCCCCATGCCGGCACTGTGTGGCTTGCACGGCATTGCTGCGGTGCCGCATGGTGCTAGTTGGCTCTGTGTGCGAGTGACAGGGGGCTGGCCACTCTCACCATCCCTGGCTGGGGTTGTGCACACGGTCTTTATAATCAGAGGGATAAATACATGCTCGGGCATTTTGCTGTGCAAACAGGGCGCGTGCTTCTGCAGATCTTGGTGTGGAGAGCTGCTTGTTGTGAATCGGGAGGCAGGCAGCAGCACACATCCTCTTAACAGCCAATGGCAGAGCGAATGAATGGGTCAGGATGGTGATTTGGAGCCCTGTATGTACTTAATCATCTGTTTGGTTTCAGCGAGTGCATAAAGATTCAGCCTGCAGACATCCAGCCTGACATATTTAGTTACTTGTTGCACATCATGTACACTGGGAAAGGGCCGAAGCAGACTGTCAGCCAGAGCCGACTGGAGGAGGGCATCCGCTTTCTCCACGCCGACCACCTCTCCCACATTGCAGTCGAGATGAACCAAATGTTGTCCCCGGAGCTGGTCCAGTCTTCAAACTTGTATGGCATCCAGATCTCGACCGCGCACAAGCTAGCAAAGGAATGCCCGGGAGCGAAGGAGAGCCTGCCCAAAGCAAGCAGCAGGTCCACTGCGCAGGGTGACCACCCGCAGCTGCAGCTCTCTCTGGCCATCGGCCTGGACAACAGCTCCCTTGACCAGCAGATCGCTCGCCCCTCTGCTCAGCCTGCTGCCCTCACCAAGCCAGCTGAAGAACACCCAAAGCTCTCCGTCTCCATAAAGCAGGAGAGGTGTGACTCAGAGCCTGTGGTGTCCCAGAGCTCCACTCCTCCTTCTCCAGAGGTAGCAAGCCCCGTCTTTGCTAAGGCTGGCCTCAGGGTGCACTTGTGTCACTACTGCGGGGAGCGTTTCGAGTCCCGGGAGAGGCTGCGAGAGCACTTGCACACCCACGTCTCTGGCTCGCTGCCGTTCAGCATCCCAGCCTCCATCCTGGAGAGCAGCGACCTGGGGGAGGTGCAGCCTCTGGTTGAGGACAGGGAGGCTGGGGATGACCACCGGCTCGGGGCCTTCCTCCTCAAGGAAGATGAGCATCAGCTGGAGCACCCGAGCTGCAGCGACCTAGAGCCTCTACAGATCGGCCAGCTCTCCCTCATCTCCAAGGACCATGAGCCAGTGGAGCTGAACTGTAACTTTTCTTTCTCGAGAAAGAGAAAAATAATATGTACCATCTGTGGCCGTGCATTTTTCCGAAAGAGCCAGTTGCTTGAACACATGTACACACACAGGGGGAAACAACACAAATACAGCCACTGCCAGCGGCTGGAGAACCCTGCAACCCCTAGATTTCATCCTTACTGTGACAGTGAGAGTGTGAGGAAAAGCTCCAATTTATCTCAAGACCACTTAGGTGAGTGTACACTGGAGACAGATCTCATCCAAGAAAGCGTTGACACCATCCTCGTAGAGTAGTTCTCCTGTGTGGCCTTTAGGTGCTGAAACTGGCATTTTGGCATTTTCCAACTAGTGAGCAGCTGCTCTCTGCAGTCTGTTTTCTTCAGCCACCATTCCCATTGCCTCTGAGATAACTGTGGAGAGCTGCATACTTTGATTTATGTGCTTGTTTTTTTACTTCTCTAACTTTTAAACTCAAGCCAATTCCCTCCTAGTCTTTTTTTGGAAGCCTCCATGTAACTCAGTTACATTTTTCATAAATTTAAGCTTATTCCTGCTCTGCTCTACTAGACTCAAGACTATTGCTGGGTGTGAGTTTTAAACATCATCTGATATGTTGCGCGGCACCTAGGACTGTCTATATCTGGTAGAATTACTCTTCTGAAAATAGATGGAGGAAAATGTAGAGGGAATTATGTATTGTGTTTCCTAAAGAGTTTGTTTTAATTAAAATAAATATCTCAAGGAGATGAATCCTGAAGCTTGTGTTGTATAAATGCAGTTAGTTAATCTCTGCATGAATACATGCGATAGCCATAAGGCTGGTGTTTTCAAGAGAACTGGCAGCGTTGATGTATGGGTTGCACCCTCCACTTTGACAAGCCCTGGAGTCTTCATCAGTACAATCTTTTAAGTTTACTTTTAGACTCAGGGGTTTTACATCTATTTTTCCTCATTCCTACCACCCCATCATCAACTGCTGCTGCATGAGCAGAGGTACATTTTGATGCCCCTCCAGGACCACATCCCATCATTGGACCATGCAGGGAGGAATGAAGGCTGCAAAGAAGCGTCCCCTTCTTTAGGAGGGGAGGCACATCCTAACCTAAATCTTTACAGGATTAATTCCCATAAGGATTTTCTCAGTGAAAATGATTTCTGACTCTAAACAGCTTGGAGCAAACACACGCTTAAATATTACAGTCTGTATATTTGCTAAGAGCAAATATATAGTGGGTTTGAGTTTTTTTTCTCTATTTGTGCAGACACCTAAAATGGTAAAATGCAAGCTTTTTGCCTTTCATTTATCATTATGTCTGAAGAATAATTACTAATCCAAGAGGGATTTTAAATGGATTTGTATTTTCCCTCTGTGTAGCTTTTCACCTGAGATACCCCAGGCTTCCCACTAGATAGTCTCCAACCCATCATTCCTCAAGAGATGCTCTTAATCAGAAGGGCCCAAAGAGGCACACAAAGTTCTCACAGCCCAGAAGTTTCTTTTGCAGTGAAGAGCAAAAGCCTTGCAAACTTCTCCTGTAATCTCATTACCCAGTTTTTGAGAAGCTGGCGGCTTCCTGCCAGTCCTGGTGGAGTTGCCTTTGGAAAGGAGGAGCCTGAACAATGGTGAGAACAGTTACTGTCAAAATGCCTCCTCCAAAGCTCTCTGTAGTCCAGACCCTTGAGCTCTCTTCTTTGAAACTGTGCTGGAGCAAGAGCTGCAATTATATTGCTGCTGAATGAAAAGACCATCTGAGGTCTTTGTAAGGGTGGCTGCTGCTTCTCCTGGATGGGAAGCTGCACACTCAAGGCTATGGATGGGCCACTGAGGGCTACCAGATTGTGTTTTAAGACAAAGGGGAAAACCAAACAGCCTCTGAGCCTGCTGGGATGATGTTAAAAAATACACGGTATGGCTTGGTGTGTGCTTACCTGCTAGACTGAGAGCTCCGCTCACTGTGTGTGCCTATTAAAGCTGCTCTGGTGTGCGTGCATTCCAATTCTACTTAAAATGCCTTCCTTTAAAACAAAACTGTGCCGACATCCAGGCCTGCAAATGGTGCATCTGAGCACAAAGTGATTCAAATAGAGCATTTCCTAGAAGAGAGCCTTCTGGTCTCTCCCAGGCTGACAGCATCAGCACAGGCTGCTTGTAACTCCTGGAAAATGCCCTCTGGCTTCCACTGACCTCTATATCTACTTGATGGTTAAGAAAAAACTGAAACAGTATTTGACAGTAACACTCTCTTTGTGAGCGACACTTTATGGAGCAGGCTGAGTTCTCTGAGTGCTGCTTGCTTCACTCAGGTTCCTACATTTAATTTAAGCCCTGTTAGGAACAGAGAGGAACATCTGCTGGGTTGGGACGTAGCTGTAGAGAAGAGCTAAAAATGAGTCTTCTGACTATTCAGTGGGAGATGGGAGCTTGGGTGAGTTCAACTAAATGCCTAACTTGCATGGATGAATGGATATTGGAATTCAAAGAGCCTTGATGTCCCTGCAAAGAAAACGGAGCATTGGTAACAGGGCTCATTAATGAGGGAGAGCATGGAGAACGGCAATCAGCAGTGCCCAAAGGCACCTCTAGGACATGCTGCTCACCTTCAGGTTAGAGAGAAGGATTGTTTTGTTCAGTTCTTGGCCACTATAAGGGAGCTTTAATAAAAAACATAAACTTGGGTAGAACAGCTGATTGTTTATCCGTCAGCTCTATGTACAGATGTGCTATAGGAGTGGCTCCACTATACTATCTGCAAATACACCAGTAAAGCTGAAATCATACTTAAATCAGCATTTGTGTTTGTGTGTGTCTTTGATATGTCTCTGAAAAATTCTGAGTGTAAATGATTTTTTCTGCCATCACACAGTAAGGTGTACTTTGATAAAGCTTTGCGGTACTGAACATCTGTAACATCAAACATCTGCAAAAGGCATTTTTTGTATAATTTCTAATAAAAGAAGTGCATTTTCAGCAGTTTTCTACCGCAAATGTTCAAGCGCTGTTATAATTTAGGCAGTAGAAAAAGCTTGAGGGACAGAAGTCATCAACTCCAAGTTACATTAACTTGGAAACATCATTCTCTCTAAGTCTTAGGAACAGAAAATAATTTTAGAAGACAGCTACATTTGTCATGCAAGGGCAGCAGCTTCTCCTAGATATATCATAAGAAGTTTTATTACTAAAACTTGGATTACGAGATGGTAAACCTTTATGCCAGTGTATGTTTGAAAATCTGCCTGACTTGCACAGCTGGGCTTGGCAATTACTCCTTTCTTGTAGGTTTGTTTATTTTTTTTCCAAGAAAATATGAAAAGATTTGTCACAGTGTGCAGAATGACTATGCTGGTGATTCCTTTCAGATACTTGTGATTGGTTGATAGATGCACAGAGGCTTAGGCAAAGAAAGCCCCAGGATGGTGATACTTAAAGGATAGAAACTGAAAAGCTCTGGGGAATCTGTAGAGCTTCACCCTGTGCTGCACAGGGGATCCAGCCCCAAGCGTGCAGAGCTGGCAAATCACAGGCATTGAAGTGCTTTGCCCATGGGATCTGCAGCTTGTGTTTTATGAAAACATGGGAGGACTGACTGGTGCTCAGACCCTTGCCAGACTCCTCAGCCAGCCTAAGTTAACCTCTGAAACTTCACTAAGTGCTGCAGAGGCTACCACCACTTTCACATGTATCTGGGTGCTAGCCTGAAGATGCCACTTGTAGCTGGCTCAACGACCAGAACATGCTAAACAATTTAGAGATACGTATTCTGAAATATTTTAAGTGCTTTGATGCTGTATAATCCAGGTCCAACAGGGACCATGTTTCTTGGGCTGCTTAGGGTGCAGTAAATTGTGCAGAATAATGGCTATTTATCTCTCCTTGCAGCATGGAGTCTAGTTATTTTACCGAGAAAATTTTTTTTATTCACCACCTGCAGTGTGGGCTAGAGATGCTATTTAGTAGCACTTGTGCAATGAAAGCATTAGGCTGAACTTCTGCATTACCACTTCCAGAGGAGCGGGACTTCGATGCCTGTTACTTGCACAAATTTTAAAGGTAACACATACCCTCTCAGTGTTCACCTGCAAATGTTTGGATTTTACCTCTTTGACCTGGAATTTTTGAGTAGCTGGCAGGGAGCAATGCCTGCTGGCTGCCCAGGAGGTGATGCTGATGGCTGAGCTGTGCTTGCCCCGTCTCCATGCAGGATAAAAAAACCTCTTGAGCTCATTTCACCTTAAGCACAGACTGTTGTTACAACATGTCTTCAGCCGTCTGGGTAAACCAGCCATTTGGGCAGGTTCTTCTCTCACATTTTGTCTGCTGAATCACTGCAAAAGTGGGAGGCAGCAGATGCTGGGGGTGCAGAAGGGCTGACAACCCAGCAGTGGGTGCAGTGGCCTCACCAGAGGGGTTTGGGACATTTGCACATGCCAAGAGGTTAGAAAGGGAAAAGAAATTTGCTGTCAGGCTGTAAACCTGAAGCAGTAAGCATTGCAGTTAAAAATAAAACCACAAAATACAGCTATGATGAGCTTTCTGGAAAGAGTACAATGCACACAGAATGCTTTTCTACTATTTTGGAGGAAGAAGGGAAGTGAAGCCCTCAGAAGTACAGTGAAAAGTGATCTTAGCATATGCAATTCAGCATCACTGAATGGGACTGTGAGCTACTAGTGGCCAAGGCAGGAGGTTTCTTTTTTGTTTGTCAAAGTCCTCCCATGGCAATCCACCACATCCCTGCAATTGTCTTCACCTTCACTGAGGTTTTATATATCCTAGACTTTTCTTTCCCGTTCTTGCCATGGTATGCAAGAAAGAACTGCAATTAAGTGGGCTTCACAGCAGTCCAGCTCTAGGAAGATGTATTCTGAGCAATAAGAAATCAGGAGGAAAATGGTAATGAGGATGGATCTGCCCTAACTTACATGCCAGTTAGATATTTACAACTGGAGCCATTGTCAGGACTGAATTTCCCAAGACAGAATCACAGCATTTACAGGATTTGCATGTTTAATTAAGGAAAAGTAATGACACAACTTCGAAAGCAGTGCAAGAGAGGAAATGTTTCCACTAACTATTCTAAACCAGATGCTACACCCTCAGAACAAAGGTACAGCAAAGCTCAAATCCCTGTCTGTTGAATTAGGCTGGTATACACCTGAGATACCCCTGGGAAGCTTTGCAGAGTTTGGGGCAGCCCATGCATGGTTTTACCTTCCTGGGATGCACAGGGCAATGTCGCTAATGGCTCCCAGTGGCAGGTGGGCAAATTTTAGTCCATGCTAACTCTCCTATCAGTGGGACAAACACCATAAGAAAATGGTGTAAAGGACCACTTGTTGTTGTCACAACAACCCTAGGCAGCTACAGACTAGGAGAAGTCTGTCTAGAAAGCTGCCTGGAGGAGAAGGACCTGGGAGTGTTGATTGACAGCAGACTGAACATGAGCCAGCAGCGTGACCAGGTGGCCAAGAACGACAATGGCATCTTGGCTTGTATCTGAAATGGAGTGACCAGCAGGTCCAGGGAAGTTCTTCTCCCTCTGTACTCGGCACTGGTGAGACCGCACCTCGAATCTTGTGTTCAGTTCTGGGCCCCTCACCACAAGAAGGATGTTGAGGCTCTGGAGCGAGTCCAGAGAAGAGCAACGAAGCTGGTGAAGGGGCTGGAGAACAGGCCTTATGAGGAGCGGCTGAGAGAGCTGGGGGTGTTTAGCCTGGAGAAGAGGAGGCTGAGGGGAGACCTCATTGCTCTCTATAACTACCTGAAAGGAGGTTGTGGAGAGGAGGGATCTGGACTCTTCTCCCAAGTGACACGGGACAGGATGGGAGGGAATGGCCACAAGCTCCGCCAGGGGAGGTTCAGGCTGGACATTAGGAAAAAATTTTTCACAGAAAGGGTCATTGGGCACAGGAACAAGCTGCCCAGGGAGGTGGTTGGGTCACCATCCCTGGAGGTGTTTAAGGGACGGTGATTGATAGGAATGGTTGGACTCGATGATCCGGTGGGTCTTTTCCAACCTGGTGATTCTGTGATTCTATGACTTGGTGCTGGATTTGCCACCCATCAGTGGCAGGACATAAAGCCAGCTCTAGGCTCCGGGGCAGAGAAACCACAGCCATGAGCCATCTTGGGGTGATGCATGGGGAGAAACCTCATGGTAGAGAGAAGCACGGTGTTGTCGAGCCAGGCCTCAGCAAGCTTTGGCTGAAACTGCCGGTTTGCCGGGGGCAGAGGCTCAGCGTCACCCTCCTTTCCCTGCAGCCATCCCAGGAGGGAGAGGCTCTGACAGCGGTCGCCTCCACTACCCTGCAGCAATGCCAGTCCCAGAAGAGCAGGCTCTGAAACCTGTTATTAGGGGCCAAGCGTTCCACTACCAGCCTCTGCTTATCCTGGCGGCGTGGTTGTGAGCTGCTTACTCATCGCTTTAAGGATCAGGTTGAGGGTGTGCATTCCTGTTGTGCCTGTTGCACACACCTGCCAGCCCCTTGCTGGTGAACCAGCCAGTTCCCCAGCCCGCTGGATCATGACTGTGGGCTTGCAGCTCCTCTACGAGGTTCAGGGAGGCTTGGGGCAAGAAGCTTTCAGTGCTTAGGCCTCATTGTTCTCCACAACTATCTAAAAGGAGATTGTAGAGAGGAGGGAGCTGGCCTCTTCTCCCAAGTGACAGTGGACAGGACAAGAAGAAATGGCCTCAAGCTCCGCCAGGGGAGGTTTAGGCTGAACATTAGGAAAAAAATTTCACAGAAAGGGTCATTGGACACTGGCAGAGGCTTCCAGCCAGGGAGGTGGTTGATTCACCTTCCCTGGAGGTGTTTAAGGCACGGGTGGATGAGGTGCTGAGGGGCATAGTTTAGTGATTGATAGGAATGGTTGGACTCAATGATCCGGTGGGTCTCTTCCAGCCTGGTGATTCTATGATTCTATGGCTCTCTGCTTTGCTTCAGCAGGCAAACTAAATGCAAATGCAGTTCCAGGCAGCCTGGGCTGTAACAAAGCGCCATGCAGCATCCACCCGCGACGCCTCTGTGCAACATCAGTCTGGGGGAGCTTTGGCAGGCAGAAAGCAGGGAACTGAGCCTGCTGGCAGGAGCAAGGGGAGGCACGGCTCCTCCTCCCCGTGGGGATGCTTGGAGGCACTGTAGGAGTTCTTGCGCTTCCCACCCAGCTGCCATCTCGCCAGTCTCGCATCGCACGGAGCTGTCACGGCGCTGAGCCATGACGCATTGGCACCTCAGCCTCGTGGCTTCATTAAAATGGCAAACAGTGAGAGCAAACGTGACACGCATGACTGTCGTTTGATCGCAGAGATGACATCCCCCCTAAGATTAAAATTTGCTCTCTGAGACAGCACCAAAGTGATGCTCGATATGTCTGTGCCCTCATAAGGACTTAGGGCTGGAAAGGCACCACCAGAAAGGACACTGGTACCTGCAGAAGGGACCCTGCTGGGGCACCCACCTTCATGGGAGTTCTCACCTCTTCCACAATACAGAGGTTTGAATGGATGATCTCTGCTATATCTAACTCATAGACCGACAGGATGACTGCCAGGCCGTTCTAGCGACAGATGATACTTTCATCTTAGCAATCTGAATTGCAAAATCTGTTTTCTTAACATCTCCCCTCCTTTTGTATCCAGTATGTTTGTCAGTTTTTATGTAACAAAACCTATTTTTAAATGCTGGGTTTGGGTGTTCTAGATGAAATCTACTTTCCAGCTAAACAGACTTTCATCCCATTGCAGGAAAACACCATCATTCAGCACAGAACTGCACACTTCACAGTTCTCTGCAAAAAGAAATAAATGTGTAAGATGTACATCCTAAAACTGTTAACCTATATTGTTCCTTAAATAACTATATAAGAAGTAACATCCTATGATTAGTTGTTTTTTGTTGTGTTTTTTTTTTTTTTAAATCACATCTAATGTAAAGATTTTGTCTGGGTGCAAATGAAAGTATTTCATTATTTTAATACCACCCAACAAGAACCAGTTCTCTGGGAAATAAAACTGCAGATGTAAAATAATATTAAATCAAATTATTTAAATAAATCTATTTTCTTGGAGCATTTCATCATTTTGAATTCCTGGTGCTGAAACCTGGTATCAATAAGACAGGCAATATTAGGGCTTTTCTGCCACTAACATGTGGGTCCCTCAGCGGGGTCCAGCTTCCTTCCTTCATTCCTTTGTTCCTTTGTTCCTTTGTTCCTTCATTCCTTTATTGCTTCATTCCTTCCATCCATCCATCCCTCCATCCATCCCTCCATCCCTCCCAATCACAGAACAGGATTACCATGTATTTCACGACTTTACTCATTTTCTTATATTCATGGAAAAAACCCTCTTGGATTTTATTTTTTATACATAAACACACATATGAAAATGTTCATCATTTTTGCAGAGACAGCATCTTAAATTCAAGTTCTGCGTTCTTGGCTGCTGTAGATTCGGTCCTTTGAAGTGTACGGAGCTGCAGTGACCTTCAGCATCTGGAGATCTGGCCCTAAGCAGTCTGCACATTTTTAGTGCACTTTTGGCATCCAGGGCAGGAAAGAAAATGCAATATTTATTCATGTCATTATTGTCTACCGGCAATTTCCACAAGGAACTTCTCAGCACATGCGCTTGTTTTCTGCTGGGGTCAGTGTTGACATAACAGAAAAAGCCTTCCCAGGTACAAGTTACAGTATTTAAACACTTTTTTTCTTTGCTACTAATATAAAAAAGCTGTGGGAAATGAGAATGTTCAAAATGACAAAGTAAAGTAGGAATAGGGCACTTACTGAATTGAGAGCCGAATTTTTCCTGCTGAGGAGAGAACTGGAAACATCTGGGAGAAAAGCAGCAGCACTGGCTGCAGAAGAACTAAATAATTCATTAAGATGCTGCTGCAAAGCAACCCCTTCCATGAATTAGAGAGGCAGCAAGCAACAAACTCCTGGATGAGGAGCCAGGTGGCCCAAAAGCCATTTGGATGAGGCTACAAGAAACCAAGGTTGTGTATTATTCCAGCTTCTCTCAGCTGTTGGTGAGGAAAGTGGTCCTGAGGCCAAGGCACCCTTTGGTGCTCTGGCTCAACTAGGCTGTTACATTTTTCCTGGCCTAGTGTTCCTTCACAATAGTAAATCAATCATTCCTTCTCCAAAAGAATACATGTTTTATGAATGTGCAACTTTCTAATCATAATGAAGGAGTACAGAGTCTTAATTAAGTTATTAGGAGCTGTTATGAATCTATATTTTGTTCTATAAGCCTGAAAGAATAAATAGTAATAATAATATTGAAAACGTATAACTCTTCTCCCCTCTATCCCCAGTTCCTATGTATTATAAAGTACCTCAAGAAATTACATGAAAGATGTTATGGAAAAAAAATAAATAAATCAGTGTGGGGGGCCCATTTGAGCTGTAAGAGAAAGTGCCAGAGTTCCAAACTTGCCTCTCCCCCCCGACTCGGTGCCAGCCATGCCACCAACCCTGTTAGCATCCAACCACACCTGGAAATAGCAACCCGGAGCCACGGGAACAGAAAGCATAAACCAGAGAAAACCAAACCGATTGCATGGAGCAGGTGATCTTGAGTGCTATCAAGAAGCACTTGCAAGAGAGCTGGGTGATCAGGCCCAGTCAACACAGGTTCATGAAAGGCAGGTCTTGCCAGAGTAACCTGATCACCTTCTATGACCGAGTGACTAGACTCTTGGGTGAGGGAAAGGCTGTGGATGTATCTTCCTGGACTTTAGTAAAGCCTTTGACACAGTTTCTCACAGCATTCTGCTATGGAAACTATCGGCCTCTGGCCTGGACGGGCGCACACTCTCCTGGGTGGAAAACTGGCTGGATGGCCGGGCCCAGAGAGTGGTGGGAAATGGAGTTAAATCCAGCTGGAGGCCAGTGACAAGTGGGGTTCCCCAGGGCTCAGTGCTGGGTCCAGTCCTGTTTAATGTCTTTATCAACGACCTGGATGAAGGCATCGAGTGCTCCCTTAGCAAGTTTGCAGATAACACCAAGCTGAGTGGAAGTGTGGATCTGCTGGAGGGTAGGGAGGCTCTGCAAAGGGACCTGAACAGGCTGGACCACTGGGCTGAGACCAACGGCATGAGGTTTAACACGGCCAAATGCCGGGTCCCGCACTTGGGGCACAACAATCCTAAGCAGAGCTACAGACTAGGAGAAACCTGGCTGGAAAGCTGCCAGGAGGAGAAGGACCTGGGGGTGTTGGTTGACAGCGACTGAACATGAGCCAGTAGTGTGCCCAGGTGGCCAAGAAGGCCAATGGCATCTTGGCTTGTATCAGGAACGGCTTGACCAGCAGGTCCCAGGAGGTTATTCTCCCTCTGTACTCAGCACTGGTGAGACCGCACCTCGAGTCCTGTGTTCAGTTCTGGGCCCCTCACCACAAGAAGGATGTTGTGGCTCTGGAGCGAGTCCAGAGAAGAGCAACGAAGCTGGTGAAGGGGCTGGAGAACAGGCCTTATGAGGAGCAACTGAGAGAGCTGGGGGTGTTCAGCCTGGAGAAGAGGAGGCTGAGGGGAGACCTTATTACTCTCTACAAGTACCTAAAGGGAGGTTGTGGAGAGGAGGGAGCTGGCCTCTTCTCCCAAGTGACAGGGGACAGGACGAGAGGGAATGGCCTCAAGCTCTGCCAGGGGAGATTTAGGCTTGAGATTAGGAGAAAATTCTTCACGGAGAGGGTGGTTAGGCATTGGAACGGTCTGCCAAGGGAGGTGGTTGAGTCACCGTCCCTGGAAGTGTTTAAGGTGAGGGTGGATGAGGTACTTAGGGGCATGATTTAGGGATTGGTGGGAATGGTTGGACTCGACGATCCAGTGGGTCTCTTCCAACCTGGTTATTCTGTGATTCTGTGATTCTGTGTGTGCACAGTGGGGCTTGACCCCAGTCTCTTTGCCCAGCTCCAAACCTTTTCTTCTCGTAGTACAGAACATCCAGTAGGGAATTGAACTGTCAGACGGCAGAATGGCTTTTCTCAGCCACTGGAGATCTGTGATCCTTCACAAACACTTTATAGCAGTCCCTGGGCAGTCAGGTCTCTGCAGCAGAAAATGACTGGCCAGCAATGGGAACCTTATAAAAAAAAAAGCAGAAGAGGAGCAAGCCCCTAAAGATTTCAGATTTGCTACCAACTTAAAGATTTCTTTCTGCTCACTATACAGCTCCCTGAAAAAGCTAGACACAGCACAGCTCCACTATGAGTTTATCTTTTTATGTATAAAAGCTCTCCATAGCTGCCCACTCAATCACAAGGCAAGAAAACAACAGGTACGTTCAACTTTAATGAAATAATCATCAGTTATATGTACAGTTATAACTGAGAGAAAAATCAGCTGGACAAAGGATGCAAATACAGCCCTGAATATGGAGCAACAGTTGCAGGGGCCAGACTGGGCCAAAGCATTTTTGCCATTCTTCTCCTCTATTGAAGACATTTCACCTAAAAAGCAATACTGAAATACAAGAAATCCTCCCAAAAATGCTTAGTGGGCTGACAGGACATGACAGCTTGGCTCATTGGGATCATTTTGTGTTTCTTTAATAGAGCTTGGACATTCTTCTCTGCAGCCAACACCAGCAGGGCTTCACAGAGATGCTGTGGCCCTTTGCTTGGCACCAGCTGTGGTGTCCAGCCATCCCATAAGCAACCTTCAGCATCACTATGGCTCTTGCTGGGGTGATGCAGCAGCTCCAAATGGACATATAAAAGTCCTTAAAAAGTCCCTTTCAAAATTATGGCAAAATACCTGGAAGGACCAGAATGAAGTACAAAGTCATTAAAAGTTTACACACTGAATTATACATATCTGATAACTTATTAAATAAATTCACTGAAAAAGACAACAGTTGTTTTTTTTTTAAGCATTCTCTGATTTTTCCTAAGTTTTGCTTGCACAGAAACAAGCTGTGGTGCTCACAGTCGTCTTGTAACAACAGAGATGCTTTATCAATGTTTAAAACGTGGTTTCGTACCAGGTACTAGGAAAGTTCACAGCCCTTTTATTTTAACAGGAATCCAAATCCTACACGGGGAAGGGAAATCTCAGCGTACTGCCTATGACGAGTGAGCAATTGCCAGGCAAGGCTGCTATTTCTGTATCGACTGAGAAATACGCAGGAGAATTTTCTCAGAAGAACAGGCTGCCTTGCCCACAGCTGTACATCAATTCCAGCTGCACAGATGCAATCCCAAATTATTAAAAGCCGCCTTTCTCTTGGAGAGCTGGTAGCTGGAGGCAATGCTCGCACACACAATCACCACATTGGTGCAGATCCTCTTGGAGCAGGGCAGTTTGGGTGTTTTGGTGGAGATTGACCTGGCTGTGCATTTTACAGCTCTGTCCCCAGCCCCTCACGTCTAGATTTCTTTTTTCCCTGAGGACTTTGGTAAGATCACTCTGGCATTTCCCTGAATGTTTCAGAGCAAGCTGCGTGGTGTGCTGGAGCCAGCTGGAGCCCAGCAGCAGCGAGCCAGGCGTGATGCACATTTCCCAGGGGATGCTTTGCAGGGTTTGTGGCAAGGGGGGAGATGCACAGGACAGGCTGTCGTCTGCATCTGGGGATGCCAGCACCGCTCAGACCAAATCTCCTCTCCAGGCAAAGCAATTCCAGTGCTGGCAGCTCATGACAGCTCCCAAACTATATCAAGAACCGAAGCAATAGTTGACTGCTAACACACATGCAGCTCACTGCTATTTATATCACATGCCATATATAAAAAATATGCTACATCCAAGGACAGCTTCACCACAACATCGTGATTCAGACAGAGGAAGGCGAAGGAAGGAGAGGGGCTGCCTGCAGCAGGCACACTCCTGCCCAGCCCTCGCCACCAATGCTGCTGGGAATTTTGCCTGTTGAGATTAATGGTGTGAGAATGGACCCCTGGCAAACAAAACAATCTCATTTTCTTGGCATTCACACAACCCAGGGTCAGCAAGGTGAGTGGCTGATGCTGTCTGGAAATGCAGAGGCTGCTTGTGACAGGGAAAGAGGCCGAATGAAAAATGCTGCTCGCTGCAACCATCCAACTTCATGCAACGTGACAGCAGGGGTGACTGCTGTTCCTGGCATCTGTGCACCGCAAAGTACCTGTTTGTAATACTAAACAGTGGCCTGAGCCTGTCTGGCATTAACATCTTCATGTTAACATTGCAGTCGCTTCACCGTCCTTCATCTCTGCCAAACTCCAGGACAAACCTCCAGCCACGTCCAGCATGCCCTGAATCCAGGACCTCTCAGGATCTTTCACTAAATGCACGGTACATACAGAGCTACAGCATGAGCAGCAGGGAAACCTCGCATAGACAACGGCAGAAATGTGGCCTCAACATGAAGGTGCCAATAATTAAAACACAGTGGCTGCAACACCTCCATTTTTCCACAGTCACGGTTCCCAGCGCTGTCTGAAGCGCTGTACACAGCAGAGTCTGCCCCATGTCCCAGGATCCCTTTCATACAGACACACAACCGAACAAGCATGCAGAACTAACTACACCTCAGCCTCGGGAGCCCTTCGAGCTCTCCACACACCCCCAGGCCAAATGGAGCTTTAAATCGCTCCCTGCACTCTTCATTTTGGGGGCATCGCTGCCATCACAGAAAGCTGTTGTGTTTATTCTGTTCCAGAGCCATTTCGTTGACCAGCTGCTCTATGGATGACTGGATGGCCGCCTTCACAAGGGAAGACGCGGTTTCTATGAGGAGCAATTCGTACTGCTCCCCGGTTCTGTGTCCCTGATCTTTCTCTTCTGTCTGGGGACTGCCACTAGCCTCAGCGCCTTCTTTTTTACCAAAATCAAAGCTCCCGCTTGATTTTTTATTCCCTTTTTGCTTATTTCGGTGCAAAACTGGGGATGGCTCATAGGCCTGGTCAGAGTCGGTGTTGTCAGAGTCCTCAGCTTCGGTGACGGTAATGACGATGCTGACACCAATGCCTGTGTTGGCTTCTAATGTCACTGGGTGGCTGGAGCAGCCCTGCACGCTGGCTGCATCGTCTTTTAATGCTGACTGACTGAAATCCGTTAGAGTCTCTTCAGCTTTGCACTCCTTGGGAAGATTTATGCCCTTTTCTGATTCATCCCCTTCAGGCAGTTCCTGGCAGATGTCAGGGATTTCCTGCAGCTCAGTGGTTTCAGGGGTGCTCTCAGGCTGATCCTTGGAAACAGGCGCTTCAGAAGCAACTTCCTTGTCTTCGGCAGGGACTGTGGTTTGGGGCAGGCTTCCCTCCTGCAGTTTTTCCTTGGCTGTTTCATCAACTGCCCCTGAATCGGTTATCTCCAACTGAGCAGTGGACTCTGTATGTTTCTCTACAGCAGGCACAGGCTCCGCCAAGGGCTCACTCTTCCCAGCAGAGTCAGTGCTTTCCTTCACCATATGCTGGTCCTCTTCTGCAGAGACTGGGCTGAAGTGTTCAGATTTGTTTATCGGGGTTAGATCCTCCAGATCTTCACTAGCTTTATTCAAAATGCCCATCACTTCATTTGCTTGAACACTGCCCTCTGACTCCTCCACTGCTTCAGAGGAGCTGGGTTTTTTCTTGCCTCTGGAAAACCGCATGCAGGGCATCTTCACCCCTGAGCTTGCCTGTTTCTTTGGAAAGCCTCGTGCGCAGCCCTCCTCAGCATCTGTCTCCAGCTGCACCTGGGAATCAGAGGGCAACTTCTTTCGCGAGGCGGATTTTTGCCTTCTCCGAGGTTTTGTGAGGTTTTTGATGGCTGCCCAGGCTCCTTTGGAGGATGACAGTTGATTAGAAGCTTTTGCCTCCCCTTGGTCAGCACTGACACATTGGTTTTTCTCCTCTGATGCCCCTTCACATGCATCTTTCACAGTCAGTCCCTTCTTACAGGACTTCTTCCGCTTCTTAAAACAGAGCATGGAGGGTTTTAATGCGTGTTCCTCTGATGGGGAGCATGTTGTCCCTGTGCTTTGAGTCTCCACCTCTCTTGTGTTCTCCATTTGAATTTCCTTAGCTGCCTTTGCCATATTCGCTCCTCTCCTTCGTTTATTTGATTTCTTTGATTAATGTATCAGACATGAAAGCTGAAGAGATGCTTAAAGTGCATTTTTTTTCCTCAGATTGTTTTCAAAACAACGTTAGTTGCTTTTTAATGAGTGGATGTGGCAGTGAAGAGAAGTTCTGCTGAAGCTGTCGCATCCACTTTATAACTCCCAGTTTGTCCTATTACTCATTTTATCACCTCTCCAAGGAATCCTGGGTAGATGTGAAGTTTGAATAAGCTTCTCCTCTTTGTTGGCTAGAGTCACTCTCACCTCCGGGACAGCCCACTTCAAGTTGTTCTTGGTCTAACGTCATGACTATTTAATTGCCAGTCTGACATTACTCTTTTTTCCCCCAAAGGATGACAAAGCAAGCCAAGAGTTAACAATTTTTATTCACCTGATGGACCTGGAAAGAACTTGTACTTCCTGAGACATCTGCAATTCCACATGACACAGGGAGCTTGACTGAAGCACCAGTAAAAACAGCGGCAACCAGTGGCTGTTTTCTGCCCCCCAGTGACAAGGTCAGACGTGGCTTTGTCTCAGCTTTGCTTTCTGCTTCAGTTCTCCTTGCAGGTTTATGTGAAGTTTGCTGTCAAGCATGGTCAATGCTTTCGTCTTTTATCTATAACACAACAAACAAATGATAAGACACGTAAGGCAAATTGCCTTTAAAAAATTATTAGTTTTTATGGTTAATTTTTTGGGTTTTTTGGTTTTTTTTCTTTGTTAAATATTTCCTATTGGGATGCAGACCAGGGCTGGAAAAGCAGTTCAGCCTCCAGATTCCCATAGCAGCTTTTTCCGCTAATAAGCATCAATATCCAAAGGCAAAATAAGGCCACCGAGATGTCAGCCTATAGATATTCCATCACAAAAAATACTATTTTGCTATTTGGGGAGGTAAAAGGGTATTCTTTTTTGTTAACTGCCTGTACTAGGACAAATATATATTATGCATGCACAAACACATATTTTCTTTTCCTGTGGTTGGTTCAATCTTTTCCCCACTGCTCCATATACACTCCTAGTTCCAACAAGGGAAACTAAACCCTAAGACAGAAGATATTTTTATCTTCAATGCACCATATGACAACATGCAAAAACACAGAATACCAAAAAAAAAAAAAAAAAGAAAAAAAAAAGAAAAGAAAGAGGCTGTGGAATACAAAGGCAAAATCACATGGCAAGAAGGCTGCTTATTTATACTACGTGTATGCCTTCCATGGCAACCTCAATTAACACCGCATGCGTTCCACGAATATAGGATATAGTAAGATATATGTCACCCTTTAAAATAATAAAAAAAAAACCCAATGCCTTGAAACATCATAGAAACGTAGAATGGTTTGGATTGGAAGGCACCTCAAAGCCCATCCAGCTCCAACCCTGCCCCGGGCAGGGACACCTCCCGCTGGACCGGGATGCTCCAAGCCCCATCCGAGCAGCTCCAGGGATGGACATTCGGGATGGAAAGAGGCAGAAGCGCGTTGCTGCAAAGAGACCAACTTCTCCGCGACTCGGGGAGATCCTCTGCACAGCATTTTGTTCTCTGCTTTTCAGTCCCGAGCTGATGAAAGCGGGGGCTCCGGCGGGCGCGCTCCCCCAGCCGCCCACACCCGGCTCTCCTATTTTTTTTTTTTTATTTGATTAATTCTATTTTCATTTAATTGTTTTAAGAGGAAAACGAGCAGAGCCGGCGGAGGCTCGAGCGAGGAGGGCAGAGCCCGCGGCTGCATCCCCGCATCTCCGCATCCCAAGCAAGTTCCGAGGCGCTGGCGGAGCAGGATCCCCCGGTACCCCCCACCCCAACCCCTAACGCCGAGAGCCCCCGAGGGGGTGCGGGGACGAGCCTGGACACCCCCCCCCCCCCCCGCGCCGCCGCCCTCCCCGCGCATCCCCTCACCTGCGGCTCCAGCTCCGCGCGGCTGCGTCACCGCCTCCCGCGGCAGCCGCGCCCCCCGCGCCGCCCCCCGAACCCCCCGCACCCTCCGCGCCGCCCCCCGCGCCGCCCCCGAGCATCCCACTCTCTTATAGGACAGAACCCCTTCTCCTCGCAGGGAGCGTCCCTACCTCTGATGGGATGGAACCTCTGGAGAAGAGGAGGCTGAGGGGAGACCTCATTGCTCTCTACAACTACCTGAAAGGAGGTTGTGAGAGGAGGGAGCTGGCCTCTTCTCCCAAGTGACAGGGGACAGGACCAGAGGGAATGGCCTCAAGCTCCGCCAGGGGAGATTCAGGCTGGACACTGAGAAAAAATTTTCACGGAAAGGGTCATTGGTCACTGGCAGAGGCTGCCCAGGGAGGTGGTTGATTCACCTTCCCTGGAGGTGTTTAAGGCACGGGTGGACGGGGTGCTGAGGGACATGGTTTAGTGTTTGATAGGAGTGGTTGGACTTGATGATCCAGTGGGCCTTTTCCAAGCTGGTGATTCTATGATTCTATGAACCTCTTCTTGCAGGGAGTATCCCTCTCTCTTAAGGGATGGAACCTCTTCTTCTTGCCCTCTTTGCAAGACAGCATCCTTGCCCTCTGGAAAGGCTGTACACTTCCCTGTTTTCAGGGAAGCATCCCTATATTTTTGCAAGGAGTATTCCTCTCTCTTGTGGAAAAGTACCTCTTCTTGTGGAGCATTCTCCTCTCTTATGGGACAGCATCCCTTCGTCTTGTGGGCAACATCCCTCTTTGGAAGACTGCATCCTTCAGGGCAGCATCCCTTTCTGTTTGCAGAGAGCATCCCTCTCACTTATGGGATAGCACCCTTTCTTCTTGTGGGCAGCATCCCTCTTCGGAAGGATTAATCCTTCCCTGTTTGCAGGGCACCATCCCTCTCTTATGGGACAGTCTCTTCTTGTGGGGCAGCATCCGTCTGTGGAAGGCAGCACCCTCCTCATTCTGGAAAGGCTGTACGCTTCCCTGTTTGCAGAGCAGGAACCCTTGTGGGGCATCATCCCTCTCCCTCATTCAGAGTGGCATTTCTCCCCAAGCCGTGCGCAGCAGCAGCACACATGCAACCACAAACTGCACTTGCTCTTGGCATCTGGTTTTCTTGTCCCACCTGGAATCGTTGCATCTTTAAGCACATGCTGCCTGGGTTGCTGCAGGAGCTACATCTCCAGGGGTGGTGTTAAGGACAGCCAGTTTGCGAGTTTAAACTAAGCCTTGCCCAAAATACTAGAGAAAGAGCCTCTTTCACATGAGCCTTTTTTTTCTCCAAAGCAGCTGAGATCTGACTCAAAAAAAACCCTGCATCTCCAGCTGCTATGATTGATGGCAAGGCCTCTGGAAAAAGGACTACGAACTGCTGCTGATGAACTATATGAAGCTATAGTTTGAGATGCCTGAATGTCCCCATTCATCTCCACGGGGAGCTGACTGCCGCCCACAAACATTTTAAGGGCGTTAACTACTTCACAGCATGTTTGTACAGAAGAAACCAGGCGAAGCAGCACACTTTGAACTTCCAAGTTGCTTCCAGCGCAGCCCAGCCTTCAGAAAATACATATGGCCTCCTCCCTCCCTAGCTTTTCCATGGGAAAAAAAAAGGTAGAAAATAGGTTCTTCTGGCTGAAATTCCAGCCAGTAGGGCAGAAACATGGATCAAGCAACCACAAGGAATTGTTTTTTAAAAAGATCCCTATGAGATGTCTTTGCTCACGTTCACTGAGGATAATAACCTTAATTTGGAAACAACTTCTCTCCCTGTGCTGAGTGGTGTATTCTTGTTATGATCCGTTACTGCACTAAAGCCAAGCAAGGCCTCTCAGTGGGAGGTTTTCCCATGTTGCAGTTGGAGGTAGGAGGGAGAAAAGGAGGCAGCAGTAACGAGGATGGCAAACGCGCTTGCACCGCCCCGGGGGTGGCGTGAAGGAGGCAGGTTCCCATCCTTCCCATTCAGAAACACCTAGTATGGAATTCAGTTATTCCTGCTGCTCCAGGGGAAGATGGTGGCATCAAAGGCTACAGCGCAAGCTGTTATTTCCATAAATAACAAGGTCTGCAGCAAGCAGAGGATCTAGTCAGAAGATGGATAAGCTTGAAAGAAGATCCCTTCCCAGCTGTAAGCTCTGTTTTTCTTTCTGAGCCCAGAATTAAGTGCTGGTGACATGCAGCAAGCCAGCCAAGCAACGTTCTCTCCTTTTTCTTCTGCCTCCCTCTTCCAGTCTATTATTTCTTCCATGGCGCGATGCAGGACTCTCATCACAGCCCAGCTCAGGGAATGGATGCCCATAACACCAGCTAAGGGCTCTGGGCCCACAAAGAACAAATTCACATGTAATTAGTTTTTTCTCTAGGCAACAGGAAGAGAAGACAACCTTCCAATATTTAGTTAGAAGATATTAAGTGTCCTTTGTGTCCTATTTGATAGGGCATGAACTCACTGCTGTACTTAGTTGCAAAGGAGAGAGTTAAGAAAGACCAACCGACTTCTGAATCTGTTCTGCAAGACCTGGAGCAGGGACACAGGAGAGCTCACATCCCACTAGGTTTAAGGTGCAAGTTAGAGAAGCTTCCCCACTAACCCATGGAGATACTTGGGACTATTTTGTGAGCCTTATTACGCTTCGCTACCTCCTGGCCCCTGGCCTGTAGCAAAACCTTTGGCCACTGCTTCACCTTGCTGCAGGACTAGGAACCTCTTGAACCACTTCTCTCAGGCGCATGTCTATGATCTCATGCTAAACTAAAAGGAGGCTAATCTTAGCATAAATTTGCACTTATCCCATCTTTCATAAGCATAAAATGAAGGTGGAACATAGAGCACTCACAGGAAAGCAGTGCAGCAGGGAAGATGAAACGTAGGAACTGACAGCAGACTTGGCGGCATCAGCTCTGGCAACCTGTTCTGAGGGAAGGTTTGGCAGAGGTGCCGCAGGTGAAGAGGCACCTTCAGCACAGGGTCGGGTTCTGCAGTGGGGGGACAGCACTTCTGACCCCCGCAAGCTGCCTGTGCGTGCTTGGCAAACCTGGCTGCCAATAACTCCTCAGCTCAATACCATTGAAAACAAAAACGTTATGAGGCTGTGAATGTATCTCAAATGATTAAAGCTATTTTGTCTTTGCTTCTGTGACAACCAAGTCATTTTTATGTAATTATTCTCCCCTTCTGAATAACTTGAGTTACAGATCTGTCTCCATATATACACCATATCTGTGTACTAGAGATGCGCCCTTGCATCGGTGCACACCTACATCCTGATTCTCCCAGTTCTCACCAAAATCGGAATGTTTATAGATTCTGTTCTCAAGCAAGCAGATGGGCCTTGCGAATCTTAATTCGGATCTTTTGCAGTCAACCGCAAGTAGCTCAAATTCATGGAAAAATTCAGGTAGTTTATTTCCTATAGATGACACACATCATCTAGGAAAGGAAACAAGATTAAAGGCACAAGCACAGCGGTGCACTGCAGGCAACTTATTACTGCAATAATAACTTGTACTTGTCAATACTAGAATTGCTGCTGCACACAGTTAATCACAGAATTCTGCTTCATGAAGCTCAGTGCATACATTAAAACCCAAAAAGCACTTGAAGTATTTAGCAGTTTATTTGTATTAGTTAAAAAATTGGCAGGAACTTATGTTACAAAATGATTTGCGCCTTGCTGACAAAACCTGCTACAAATGACTCAATCGCTACTCATGTTGTCTCTCTTCACCAAAAAGATAACTTAGGGAACAAGGCTCGGCAACAGTGTAAATGTACCTATTATGGGGCATAAAATGCTTCAGAAGACACATATGGTAAAAGCCACATACACAGGCCAGAGATCCAGTCCCTACAAATATGATATCATGAATCTGGATTTCAATTAACAGTAGAATATGGTAGTCACAACTGGGCTTTCTAAAAGGGACATTTGATGTGGCTCAGGTGCTTGCAAGAATAATTCACAGGAGAAGGAAGGTTAAGTGCTTCTGGAGAGAGATGATAAATAAAAGGGTTTCCTCCAAATCCCTCTTTTAAATGAGACGGTTGCAGTTTCAGAGCACAGCAATTTCTCCAATGGTGCAAGAAACGGAATACAGAATTCAGTATGGCAAATAGGAATGTGCAGTGTACAAAACTTTCAAAGATAATATATGGTACAAACCCCACCCCGGTAATTAAGCCTCAAGACTGTTCCAAACAGCTCCAGCTTTAGGATTTTTAATTATTAAAATCATGTCATTCAATCAAAAGAGGTCACTAAAGCCAAGCTTCTGTATTCTGCGTCAGCTACGATTATGAAGCAGGAGGTTTGTATGCTTTATATGCTCAGTGTCAACTAGCTTGGAACACAGTCGTTTAAAAACTACAACAGGTTAAAAGTGGTTGATTCTTTAGCACTCCTCCTCCTTCCAGTCACTCCTTGAACTTATATTCTCAGTCATATCTTGGTTTGACTTAGAAAAAATCAGGGTATAACTCCATTTACATGACTCATCAGGTGTTCTTCTGGCAGCTAGAAAGGAAAATAAATTTAATTACTATTATACAGTACTGCAGGCAACTTTCAGGCTGCATTATAATCAAATGCCATTTGGAAACATATGGTATAATATGAGATTGGTTTAACTCCATTATCTGAAGATGAGAAATAGAGCCCAAATACTGAAAGCCTTCTACCCTAAAAGGCGGCACCTACCTTTGGTTATTAATTCCTTTCAAAAGAGCCCACTGACTTCTCCTGACACTGGGTCCAAGTCTATATCATAGAAACAGGGTCTTGTAGGAAGTCCTGGCATAGTGCTCATCTGAAGAACCAAACAGAAACCATTAAAATGGAAGCAGCATAGTTTAGTGTAGAAGATACAATACTTAATCACTGCTGGAGAATATGACACACCAGCCGACGCAGCTCTGCAGCTCCTTCCACACATACATATTAGTTGGATGATGGTCATGAACTGTTTTGAAGTCTATTGCAAGAACAAGGAACTCCTGGCTCAGCAGACAGATTAGGCTTTTATTTTACCTTTTTTTTTTTTTTTCAGTTTAGCTTCTGCCTCTGCCAGCAACTGACCAAGATTTGACAATGTAGCTAAATATCCAGCTGATCATCTAACTGTTAGTGCTCCTGGACCTTGCTGTGGTGATACAATAATTACTTGTGGCAGTTTCCTGCCCTTTAAAACGACAATACATGTTTTATTACCATTGTGCCAACTGTAAATTCTCAGTTGATTAAAATTCTTTTAAGATTTTAGGGCTAGATGTGTTAAATAACTAGGAATAAGTTAAAGTCAGAAGTGCTGTGCAGTGGCAGAACTGAAGCTGGCAAAATAGCTTCCAGCACTATGCCTGCCTCCTGCCAGTCCCCTCCAGCTGCCCTGCTGCCGAGTACCCAGTTTCGGAGCTGCAGAATGCAGGTGACAGGCTCTCCCCTTCCCTGCTTCCACATTTAGCCCAGCAGCACGTGTACTCTCTACAAAGGTGAGCAATTCATCATCATGCCTGGAAGTTTGTGCCAGTGGCCATTCATCTCCAGGTTGCTCAAAGCCTCATCCAGCCTGGCCTTGAACACCTCCAGCGATGGGGCTTCCACGACTTCTTTGGGCAATTTGTGCCACTGCCTCACTACCCTCACAGGAAAAAAAACCTATTATCAAATCTAAATCTCCCCTCTTTCAGCTTAAAATCACTCTCCCTCATCCTATCCCTGCACTCCCTTGTAAAAAGCTCCTCCTCAGCTTTCCTGTAAGTCCTCTTTAAGGACTGGAAGGCTGCTAGAAGATCCTCCTGGAGCCTTCCCTTCCCTAGGCTGAACAAGCCCAAATCTCTCAGCCTGTCCTATTGGAGATGCTCCAGCCCTCTGATTAACTTTGTGGCCTCCTCTGGACTCACTTTAACAGATCCATGTCCTTCCTCTGCTGAGAACTCCCGAACTGAACACAGGACTCAAGGTGACGTTGCATGAGAGCAGAGTAGAGGGACAGAATCACTCTCCCTTGACCTGCTGCTTGCATTTCTTTTGATGAAACCCAGGACACAGTTGGCTTTCTGGGCCTTAAGTGCACTTTGCCCGCTCATGTTGAGCTGCTCACCCACCAGCATCCCCGAGTCCTTCTCTTCAGGGCTGCTCTCAATCCATTCTCTGCCCAGGCAAGTTATTAAAAGAATCGAACTGCCTGGAAGGGTTTTCCTGTTCCCACCGTAGTCACTGCCAATCTCTGGTCATGCAGAGCAAGAAACTTCCTATTTATTTATGTTTCACTGAAGAATCATAGTGCTTTGCAGATTTAGAGGGTGACAGCAGGAGCTGAGACAGTGACATTCAGTAGAGTAGGAGAGGCCATATTGCTGAAGATGGGTCTGACTCCACTATTTCTTGCAGTTTCTATTTTCATGAAAGGAATGGTCAGTCTTCCTCCTTGCCTATCCACAGTGCAGCCCTACACCGCTATCTATTACTTAAACCCTGAATTTCTATGCAGTACAGGATGATATCCAACCAGGTTACTAGTTTTCTGTACAAGTGCTTAATGCCCTCAGTTATTTCCAGAGATTAAATGAACTTTTTCTTCCATTATCCTCCTCCCCTTTAATAACACAAATGCTGAAAAAGAACACAGGGCAATTTCCACTGTTTACTTAGATGAAAAAGTTTTACCACATGATATCCATCAGTCCTCTAGCAAGATTTCAAATAAGTGAATACCAACTACGAATGTATTATTTTTTGCACTTGAGGAAGTTCCAAAACCCTGCCATTTAAGAACTAAAAAAACAGAGCTGCATAAATAATTTGTTTTCAACTCATCAACAGCACCAGAAAAAAAAAAAAAATTGTGGCCAACATTTTATTTCACTTTCACTATCGTTCGTGCTCAAAGTTAAATCCAGATAACCTTTGAAATTATATTTCCTTTAAACCTTCAAAGTACTTCATTAAAATATAACAGCTTCAACTTTGAGACAGAAAGGGAAAACCCCAAAACTCAGCAGCTGAGAAAGAATAAAATGTGACAAACTTTTGTGATTAACTTTAGATAACAAGAATACACATGCACCAGTGATGAATTTCAACTCCAATTTCTCATAAAAGCTTCTGCATAGAGCTATACATTTGCTGCATTTTCAACTCATAGTTCAGTGGCTGCTGGCAAAAATCTATTCTGAGGCTAATACACCTCCCACTGAACAGGTCTAAAATAGGGACCTCATTCAAAATGCCCTGGATCACTTCTCAAAAAGACATCCCTTCCTTGGCTTTATAGACAACACAGAAGAGTGACCTTCACATGCCTAACTAGAAGACTTACTGTTAATCCTGGCAGAATTAAAACTATGATTTACTATATGGCCAAGAAAACAGGAATCTGGAAATGAAGCAAAAAGAAAAATCCAACTTCATGGAAGCTGAAGATGTCAGAAAAAGAACTAAAGTCTTAGTTCTAATGTCTGAAAACATCTTTTGCTTGTGTAGCTCAATAGTGCTGTGTACCCGTTCCTTCTCCAGTGCTTATAAAAAAATAAAATAAATCATTGTTTAGATTAAATCTTGGCTTGCAAAAAATGTCATTAATTACAGGAACAAACATGGTATTTTTCATGTTATCGCAAAACACACATTAGTCTCTAAAAAGATAGATGAGCCAGACTTTAATCAAGATGCGGTTATCTTATTTATGTTGAGTAATTTGGAAACCCTTACCTACCGTTTTTTTTAAAAAAAAAAAAGAACTAAAAAGAAAAAGATATCTAATATTTGAGTCTAGCTAGCGTTTGAAGAAGAGATCCAACTCTTAAATCAGCAAATTTCATCATCTGAGCCATGTGCTCCTAAAGCTTTTGAAAGCTTTTTAAAACAAACATGTTGCCATGAAGACTTCAGGAAAAGGTTTAGGCTCAAAAAATATGAAAAAGACAGAGTTGCTTTGTCCAGCTGCTCCAGTTACTTAACACTTGCTCAGAAGACTCCCTAGATAAGATTTGCAGTGGATTCTCCCATCCTACCATTCTTTATTTGAATGCAAACCTGAACATTAGTTCATTTTGCAGGTAGCTCCTCTTTCTGCCAGGTAATCAGATCAAAGTATTCCAGGATCTTGCTTTCATTGTAGCTACTCTTTATCCTCTCAGCTGGCTATTATCATGTCACTAATGTCAAAGACCAGAAAACAAAAACTCACGGGAATCAATTGTCGGAGCTGAATAGCAAACAGATGGTCAGAAAAACCATGAGAATCAAATGGAGGGGAGACTGACAAATGATTAACAGTACAAGTCAGGTTCACTGAAGAGATGTTTCCTCAGAAGTTGTTTTGAAGGTTTTGAGGAGTTGCCTTGTTCTTCCCTGACCTGCAACACCTACAGACGTAACCTGCAATACTGCTAAGTGCTTTCCACTAGGAATGCAAAGTCACAAATGGCAATTAGGTGGGCCAAGTATTTCCTCCATCCCCTCTATCAGACTGCTGTTCCCAGAATTCATTAGCTGCAGAGCTCACCCTTTCCACAAAGTCCAGGAAGACAGAGATGTGGGATCTGACAGTATACTAGGGGCTATTTTAGCTTCCCTCTCTTCCCTGAAAAAAAGGACTGTTACAACCTGAGCAGTAAACGACAAGAACTCTCTGAATTTAAGATAGCTTTTTTAACTGCTTACTGAAAGGCACGATAAGTTTTTTCCTTGCCCTACAGTTGAGGGTTTCACCTAATCACGTACCGTTCCTACTAGTGGATACAGGAATCCAGCACCAACGCTGGCTCGAATGTCTCGGATTGGCAAGATAAAACCTGTAGGTGCTCCTTTTTGCTCAGGGTCATGAGACAATGATAAATGAGTTTTAGCCATGCAGATGGGCAGGTTTCCAAATCCCTGGGAAAGGCAATGGAAAGGAAGAGAGAAAGAGGAGACAAGTAAGTGAAAAAACAGTAACTTTTCCTTCAAACAAATGGAATTGCTGTACTCTGCCATTCTCTGCAGACATCAGACAATTTATCAGGGCATTTAACTCGTCACTAACTGTGTCATTCCTAGCCTGTCCGATCTGTTTGACCATTCTGCATCCTGATTCCTTCTCTCTTGAACTCCCTCCCTGCCCACTGCTTGTTAAAGAAAGAAACACCACGGTCCCCAGCACATCCAACCGAGAAAAAAATTAATGGCATGGAAGTGTTAGATATACAACCTTGATAGCTAAGTTACTCTTCCTAAAACATTAATTGAAACAGCACGGAACTAAAATTCTTGTTCAGCTGAGGTCAGTTAATTGGGAATGTTTGATCAATATAATTGCACATCATGAGGAAGTGGCAATTACACGCCTATGGTAATTTTATAAACCTGTAAAGGAATACAAGAAACACGAAAGCGAGGAACTTTATGCCAGTAGAAAATGGATTGCAAAAGCAAAATTATTCAAGCATACTGTAAACAAAGAACGGCTAATTGTCACATTGCTCTTCTCTTCAAAGCCCTTTACAGACCTTCATTAATGAAGAAGCAGGTAAATTAACAAGAACATCAGGCTAGAGAAGAGAAAAAGCAACCGAACAACCAGAAAGCATCTAATTCAACAACCAGATGCCAGCCTCAAAGCTTATAAAAGCAGGCTTTTTATCCACAAGAAGTACTGCATCACCTGTGGAACTTTTTCTGCAATATAATTGCAACTGCCAAAAATCCATATGGGTTCAAAATCTGATTAGACCACTCAGTGGAACAAGTTAAAAAAACATCATTAAAGCCTATTTAGCACCAGTCTGACCACCTGTAGTTCCCTAATTACCAAACTGCTGAAGGACTAGAAAGTACACTAGAGAAAGGTCACTCAATGTCCCTTCTTTTCTCTCCCCCTAAACTATCATGTATGAGCTACTAGGCCAGATGAGTTCTGTCTTCTCCACTGAAAGCCAGGGCTGGCTTCTTCCTCCCCATACCATCTCCTCTGCCATAGCAGCATCTAGTGAGGTCTGGACAAGGACATAATTTGAGCGATGATTCCCTTCACAAACAGTCTGAACAACACAGTTCAATACAAACATTTAAAATCAAAAGTACCACTAGTATTGGGTAGGGTGGAAAACTCACTTGCTTAGTGTATAAGGCAACTTTCTCCTGGGCTTCTGGAAGTAGCTCAATGTCACGTGCCCCGTAGATCTGCTGTGCGATAAGCCTGATCTTATCTACAACAGGGAGCTAGAAAAAAAGACAGGAAAGTCAGTGTGGCTGAACTACAAAGAGCCCTAACACCACAGCAGCTTCACAATCCTTCATGTGTGTTGTGCAATGCTCATCTGCAGATACAAGTGCCATTCCCATTTGCTGTAGACTAAAGCCATACAGTAATTTGAGGGTTTTCAGAAGAGGTTTCATTTAACTTGTTGCAGTTGTTTCTCTGGGTAAGAGGGCAAAACTAATTTATTATTGTCAGAAACAAAACAGTTTCTTATAAAGTGTGGTTTTTATAAGCTGTGCTTGCATGTTAATTACCCTCGCTGCATAAACATCTTTATTCTTTCTCAAGTCTAAGCCAAAAAGCAGACAAAAAATAATTTGAGAGAATACAAGTTAATGGTTAAATAAAAGCACAAATAAAAAGGTTAAAGAAGAAAAAAATAAAAACATCTGTTAAACAGCTAAAATAATGACATAGCTCTGTACCTCATTAGGTTCTTGAATAGGTGCTTGCTATTAAAGGAGGATTCAGGCCATAACCTGGGAACTAACAGTGATTTCATTATCTCCAAGTCATCTGTCACACTCGCTTAAGTATAAAGTCATTAGAAATACATACACACATACTGTCTTATACCCCAACCTGTAGTGCAACTCCACAAGCCTTACTTGCAGAGGAAAAAAGTCCCACCAAACAAGCTAAAAATGAATCAATTCCGTTCCACAGCCTTTGGCAGTGTAGCCAGAAGCTAAGGTAACAGGTTTGGTGAGGCTTGTTCCTGCTCTGACAGGAACGTATCTCTCGACTTCAAGAAGTAAACTTCTCCCTACCCTGGAACACGGCTGCCACTGTAAAAACCTGTTTGTCATCTCTAGCAGAGTCACAGCAGCATCTTTCAGTGTCAAAAGTAAACAATATTTCACTGGGCAGCCAAGACAGTAAGAACTAACTAAGACTTTGAAACTCATGGAATAAATATTATCTTTTAAACCCAAACTATTTTCAAGTTTCTTAGAGCAGCCTTTCAGACAGCCTTTGTAACACTACAAGTTCTTACCTCCACACTATAGAGGAATCTGAAGTTGCTGGGTGCCTGTGATGCTCTCTGAACAGCTTGGGCCAGCGGCACAGCTCCTTTACCTCCCTCTGCCCAGTGAGTGCACTCCACAGCATCAAACGCTCCCGCTTCCTTTGCCAGCTGTACTACAAGGGCCAGCTCAGCCTTTGTATCTGTTCTGTAAGGAGAAGAGTTTGCGCAGTTGTACCAGAATGCACACACAGTAAATTAACTGTTTGTTCTAACCATTTTCACTCTTAATGACAAGATCCAAAAGCTGTCCAAAGAAATCACAGAATCCAGCCATCAGGAAGCTGCTGAGGACCTACCTAGCACAGCCTTCTCCACCTTGGTGAAGGATGACACTACATAGAGGAACAGACAGCAATAGGCAAGTTTCTAACTACATGTAGAAACTCATGACTACTGACAGAGCAGCATTCCAGACTCTCTGTCATATCTGTCCTTTATTGGCACTTCAACTCCTGTTTTCAGGAGCAAACTCAAAAAAGGCATTAGCATTGCTCATTTAGAGGTGCTATATCAACGTGTACACAACAAGCTAAACTCCCATTATTTCCTTAAATCAGCCAATGTGCATTTCCTTCAGATGAATAATCCTTCTCTGGTTTAACTGGCATCAGTTTTAACACATCAGTTCAAAGCCCTTGTGCTTGTATAAAAAAACCTCACACAGATTCTGTTTCCTGTGCATTACAATGTGTGGAGCCCTAAACATTTCCTAGCGAGGCATAATTATTCCATGCAGCAGATGACTGAACACAGTGTGGTCAACAGCACAGGCACCTCATCATCTATTCAGTGCTTAGATTCCTCATCAACTCAGGCACCTTTTGTCCCCAGTAATTTGGCCAGTCAGAGTGTAAGTAATGGTGGATAGTAGTCACCAATCATACAATCCTAAGCTAATTTAAAATAAGGAATGCATTTGAAAGGACTAAGCAGAGCTCTCCTATTTATTCAGCATCGTCCAACAATGCAAAACGCTGCAAACAATACATCGATAGAACTGTAAACAAGACTTTCTGTTAAACACAGCGTATAAAGTGCCACAAATCCCATGCATCACTTCCACGTCCCAGCTCACTTACTTGAAAGCATTGACAGCCACTACTACTGGGACACCAAACATCCGTGCATTTTGGATTTGCTTGTTTAGGTTACTGCAGCCTTTTGCCAGCAATTGAAGGTTCTGTAAAGACAACAGCAAGCAGGAAGCAAGCAGTAAAACTTGGGCTCCAAACCCACAACACCCACAGCTAATAAAAAAATGTCGAAATGGGAATGAAATCACAAAGTCAAATCCCCAGTGGTGCTTTCTGAACAGACCAGACCAGTGCATGGTCTTCAATGGAAGACAGGAAAAGGAATGACTGCTTCCAACGATTGCTGGTTTCAGCTGCCAAGCCAAGGTAAGACAAATCACTTTTTATCTTTCTTTGTTACTCTTAGTAAGTTAATACCTGTGCTCATTAATTCCCCACAGCAAAGCCTCATTTTCCTCCCTGACACATTTCTCTTTACATACTAAATATCATTAGCAGTGAATTTCATGACACTTGTTTGAAGTCTGTGGCAACAGCTTTCAGTTTACACATATTTACATTTTGCAGCATCAGAGACTATTCATGGAAATCCAGACCCTTCACCCATTCCTACGCAAAGAGTAATCCACACAGAGCCTCCACAAATGAAAAAGCTGCAGCAGTGTAAAGAGAGCCAGACAATTTATCCAAGTGTACACAACCAATCAAGACACAAGGACAGAAGCTGAGAGTTTAGCTCACTTTCCTCTCTCCTTGCAAATGACTGGAGGGGGTGGGAAATAAAACCAGAAACTACTGCTGCTAAGAAAAGAGGCACTCTGAATATTTTCAGAGATAATATTTCAGCCAAGAAATTACTCCATACTGAGAGGGTCAGGGGACACAGAATAGATATTACTATGAAAAATAGAGCGCACAGACAATTTCATGAGCTCAGGAGAAATGAAACTGCTCTGAATGCTGGCTAGGTCAAATACAACAAATGCTTGAAAGAGCACAGTCAAAGTAACATCATTAAAAAAAAAAAATTACAGCTTGCATGAGGAAGCACTTCCCTGGCAGCTCAAGTAATGACACACACAAGCTATCCAGGTGTGCACTGCATGACAATATTGTGTCATGACTGCAGTTAGTTGGTCAACTGCCACAACAACTGATGAAGGTTACCTCCTCCATGTACTCCTTTGGCAAAGGTACCCCAGCAGTGACCTGGGAAGAAAGGAAAGCGAGAAAAAAGATGAAACCCCACACGATTTTTATCCATGACAGCAATTCATACTTGATTCTTATTAAGTAGCATCAAGATACAATATTCTACCCCAGGCTGATTCTTTTTTTTTCTAAGTAAAAAGTAAAAGGAAAAATAAAAGACTACAAGGTGCATTCACCATACAAGAAGTGGGTGACTGTGGTAATATCACAAGTGCTCCAGCATACAAATATTTCTTTAGGACAATGAAACAAGCAGCTTACAAGCAACAGGGACATACGGATTCCTTTTACAACTGCAAATCTCAAGACAATCACAAGCAGATCAAACCTTACAGGGCTTTAAGTGATCAGATCAGAACAACGGTACCAGCCCCTCGGGTCTAAAGAAAATCTTGCCTAGTACTTACTGCAGGTCCTCCTCCATGCATTTTCAGAGCTCGGACAGTAGCAACCAACACCACCACATGAGGCCGAAGACCAGAATAGCGGCACTTAATATTAAAGAATTTCTCCATGCCTATATCTGCACCAAATCCTGCTTCTGTAACTAGAGTAGGAATTTAAAGAAAAGAAGCTTGTGAGAGGCTTTTGGGTGGAGAAATCCGGCTCCGATCATATAAACCAGAAGCATCTTCCAAGACAGAAATAAAACCGAAAGGCAGATTCCTCCCTACAAAACAAACAACAGCAAACAACACACACCCTGCACACTTACCAACAAATCCCTCTTTACCCACAAGCTTCAGTGCTATTTTGTCTGCCAACACTGAAGAATTTCCATGTGCAATATTGGCAAACGGTCCAGCATGAACAAACACTGGTGTTCCCTAGAAAAGGGGAGGTTATGGGGGATGGGGGGAGAGAGAGAGAGAGAGAGAGAAAGAAAGAAAGAGAAAATCAGAAGGTACAATTTAGCAAATGTGCAGCATTTCAGGAGGCAAGTGCTATAGTCCCTGAAGGTAAAGAGAAATGCTTTTAGAGGACAGATCTTAAAGTCTTCTAATCAAACATTTGTTATCAGTAATAAGGACCATGGGGCAAATAATCTGCACAAGTGGAGACAAAAAGGAAAAGGGTGGCTAAATCCCAGTAACTCTTTGCTATTCTCCTGCATCTGCATCATTCAGATTCCCAAACACTTCCTGGCATTAAAGACAACAGAATGGAGGCACAGCAAAGTTTAGTGCATTTCCTCGGGGTCATGCCACATGGCAATGGCAGACCTAGTAGGAAGCTAGTCTCTTCCCCTAGACCTGAACCTTAGGTACGAAACCACAGTAAATCTCCAACTTTAAGCCAAGTAAGCCCACACTGATTATGATGAATGAACTAAACTGGGTGCTTCTTGGCTCTGAGAACGCATATGCAACAAATCGTCTGTACTCACTTCTAGTGTCTGCATGAGGTTTGGTTTAACAGCATCCTTCATCAAGACAGCCAGTGCACCAGTCACTCCCTGAAAGATAAAAAGAGCAATAATTTTCCAGATGTTCTCATGCAGTGTGAAGGTTCTGTTTTTGTCCTAGTCAGCTTTCAGGACCAGCAGCTGCTCCAGCAGCAGTCAGGGCAAGGCAATAATGACCTTTACATCCTTTCAGGAGGACCCATGATTTCTGCTGGAGGGAGCATCTTGGTTGGCCATTACTTTGGTATAAAAGTATAAGTCGAGGTATAAAAGACAATTGCTGTTTCACTGCTATAGCATGGTTAGTAAACAACAGCCACAAGAGAGTAACCCTTACATATGTAAGGTTTACTGCACCCCATTCATTGGCACAAAGTAATGTTCTTAGGTCTTACAGGTAGATTTGTCTCGGATTTTTTTGCTTTCTCATTTCAACAACTAGGGTCTACATACTGGCCTTACACGTCACAACAAGTTGCTACACCCTGCCCAAGATTCTTCTGCAAAATAACTTTTAAAGTGAATCTCTGTGCTTATGGGAAAGACCAGACTGATATCATGGAAGGCCAACACTGGAGTCCATGTTTCCTCTGAGGTACAGCGATACACCCTGTTGCGGTTCTGCTTCCTGCAAAGTGAATGCATGTGATTTCATCCACATCTGCTCTGGGAAGGGAAAATAAGGATTTGGTCATCCTTGTGACTGACACAGTCCACTGGAAACCAAACTGGCTGTTAGTCAGCACTTGCAGAAGTAACTAGAATTGCAATCACGGGTACTGAGCCAAACATTTACAGCAGCCACGAAAACCTTGAACCATGATTTCTTTTTCTTCCCTTTTAATTTCAATTGGATTGTAGCACTCAATTATATGAAAGATTTTTTAAAAAGTCATTCTCTGCTTTGTTTCATCATATTCAGTCTTGCCAGATGAAAGCTTATTTAACACTTAATGGATAAACTTTAAACTTCACTCATCTCCAGAATAATGAAAACCACAGATAAGATTTCCATGACGACATTTCAGGCCTATGTCACTCAGTGGCACTTCAGTACATCCCATCTCTAAAAACGTGCCTTCAGTTTTTGAGTCCACATTTATTCCCAGATTCTTTGTGCTTCCCAGCATCATACCCATGACACTGGTTACATCACACCAGAAGGACCCAGACATCTTACTGTGCCAGTCTGGTCTCTGCAATCACCACCCTTCTACCTGCATGAGCAGTATGTAACACGGCTGCGAGCAGTGCAAAAACCAGAACATTCAAGAAAACCCACTGGACAGGCCTGATACCATCTTCCATTCTGTGATTAGAATGGACAAAATCAAATATATTCATATTTAAAAAGAAGTACAGAAAAATCTTGAAATGAAGGACTTCTATCACCTGGACTCTGCATAAAACTCAGAGCAACTCCCTACCAAAGCACCATCTGCCTCCACTGCTGATAGGCAGCAGGAAAGACTCCTGTTTTCCACAACAGGGTTTAAATCAGGTACTTAGAATCATAGAATAGTTAGGGTTGGAAGGGATCTTAAAGATCATCTAGTTCCAACCCCCCTGCCACGGACAGGGACATCCCACTGTATAAGGTTAACCAAGGCTCCATCCAGCCTGTCCTTGAACACCTCCAGGGATGGGGCAGCCACAGCTTCCCTGGGCAACCTGTTCCAGTGTCTCACCACCCTCACGGTGAAGAAATTCTTCCTAATGTCTAGTCTGAATCTGCCCCTCTCCAGTTTATATCTGTCTCCCCTCATCCTACTACCACAAGCCTTTATGAATAGTCCCTCTCCAGCCTTCTTGTAGACTCCTCTCAGGAGGAAATCTTACTTAAGGTTAAGGTTAAGCTGGCAGCATGCTAGCCACAGGAATAAAAATCTCAAAGCTGCCTACAGAACTTTAGCACATACCCTCCCTCATTCACAACAAACATCTCACAAAAGACATTTACAGATAACTGGTTCCCAGTCTAGCTCTCTTCCTGCAAGGTCAGTCAGACCACATTGCCAATCTACTGTTTCTTAGGCTTTATACTGTGAGGAAGTAAAAACAAACAAACAAACTCCCCAAAACATACAAGGGAAAAAAACCCCAAACACAGCAAGATATCAAGAGCTGGGTATGTCTCAGTGCCGAGTCCTATTGTCCTATTCTAGAAAACTGCCTGGAGGAGAAGGACCTGGGGGTGTTGGTTGACAGTGACTGAACATGAGCCAGCAGTGGCCCAGGTGGCCAAGAATGACAACGGCATCTTGGCTTGTATCAGAAATGGTGTGATCAGCAGGTCCAGGGAGGTTATTCTCCTTCTGTACTCGGCACTGGTGAGACCGCTCCTTGAATCCTGTGTTCAGTTCTGGGCCCCTCACCACAAGGATGTTGTGGCTCTGGAGCGAGTCCAGAGAAGAGCAACGAAGCTGGTGAGGGGGCTGGAGAACAGGCCTTATGAGGAGCGGCTGAGAGAGCTGGGGGTGTTTAGCCTGGGGAAGAGGAGGCTGAGGGGAGGCCTTATTACTCTCTACAACTACCTGAAAGGAGGTTGTAGAGACGAGGGTGATGACCTCTTCTCCCAAGTGACAGGGGACAGGACGAGAGGGAAGGGCCACAAGCTCCACCAGGGGAGAATTACGCTGGACATTAGGAAAAAATTTTTCACAGAAAGGGTCATTGGGCACTGGAACAGGCTGCCCAGGGAAGTGGTTGAGTCACCTTCCCTGGAGGTGTTTAAGGCACAGGTAGACGAGGTGCTAAGGGGCATGGTTTAGTGTTTGATAGGAATGGTTGGACTCAATTGTCTCTTCCAATCTGGTTATCTTATGATTCTATGATTCTATTGTGCTTGAAACAAAGGTCAGGATACCCCACCCTGTGGATTCATCTATCCCACTGGAAATGTTCATTCAGAAAATTCAAGACAAACCTCATTTACAACACATCATGGAAATTCGTAATACTCTTTTCTCTTGCAAAGCAGACGGTGAAATATCTGCTACGCAGGACAGCAGAAAGCACCAATCTCTATTCACTAGTGCAACAGTCCTGAGCCTGTTCTCCTGATGCCAAGTAGCAGGATACAGTTCACATCCAGGGCTCAATTCCTCTTCCCTTCTCTGAACAGGGTTGCCATCTTCAAAGCGTTTATTGGACAAAGTGTTGGGGACACAGGCTATTTCCCTGAAACCACACTGAAGCACCATTTGGGAGAGCACTAACTGACACACTCCACAAATCTGTCAATAAGAGCACGAGTAGTTATTATATGGATAGCTGCAAGACAGCGCTGCAGCCTGCAGCTGCTGCTGAAGACTGCTAATAGACATCACCAGTGCTACTGCATTCACTGTTTCATGCAGTGGAAATAAAGGATTTGTGCCCCTCATCAAAGGCTGCCTTACAATCTTGCAGTTTTTGTGAAGGGTTTGGCTTTTCTAGCATTCATAACCTCCCAGAATATTTCATCATCTGTAATTAAATTTGCACAAGGCTTTGTTTCTGCTCAATGTTTTCCTCACTGCAGGGAGCCTGGGAAACAGGATCATCAGCAGGATGGATTTTGAGTGCTTCCGATTTGTAAATACATTTTTTATCTAGAAATCACCATGTACTTCTCCATTAATTCCTATGTTGCTAGCTTCAACTTGACACATGGCACATCACAAAGGATCCTTTGTCCTTGCCCAGGTCACATGCACCCACACACTCTCCAAAGAAGGTGCTAGCCCCTCAGAAGCCAAAAACCTTCATTAACTCCAGGATCTAAGACTTCAACTCTGACCTTCAATATGCTACGGTCTTTTCTGTACAGAACTGTCTCTGTGTTTTTCAAACCAAAGACTTTTAGAAGAAACAGGAAAAAGGATTTAAGAACTAAATGACACTCTTACAAGGTCATCTGCTGTAACTGGCTCTCCTCTCTTGCTGGAAGCTACTACCATTCTGCCCAGTCGCTTTTTCATATCATCCAATCCATCAGAGAGTGCTAGAACTGCCATGATTTCACTGCTCACTGTGATGTCAAACTGAGCCTGCAAGAAATGAATAAAGAATGTGAATTCGTCAAGATTCCTCCCCTAGCAGCAATCCTTACCTCCACTAAACTCTTGAAACCAGGCCAATCATCACCCTCATAACAAAAACTAAGATAAAAATAAAGACATACAGATACAAAAGTTATCCGAAGTGTTACTCTCAGAATTTGTTTCATTTAATTTGGCCATTTTAAAATGGATTTCTTTTCAGCAAAATTAAGTATCACAGAATCACAGAATCACAGAATGACCAGGTTGGAAGAGACCCACTGGATCGTCGAGTCCAACCATTCCCACCAATCCCTAAATCATGCTCCTAAGCACCTCATCTACCCTAACCTTAAACACCTCCAGGGACGGTGACTCAACCACCTCCCTGGGCAGACTGTTCCAATGCCTAACCACCCTCTCTGTGAAGAATTTCTTCCTAATCTCAAGCCTAAATCTCCCCTGGTGGAGCTTGAGGCCATTCCCTCTCGTCCTGTCCCCTGTCACTTAGGAGAAGAGGCCAGCTCCCTCCTCTCCACAACCTCCCTTCAGGTAGTTGTAGAGAGTAATAAGGTCTCCCCTCAGCCTCCTCTTCTCCAGGCTAAACACCCCCAGCTCTCTCAGCAGCTCCTCATAAGGCCTGTTCCCCAGCCCCTTCACCAGCTTTGTTGCTCTTCTCTGGACTCGCTCCAGAGCCTCAACATCCCTCTTGTGGTGAGGGGCCCAGAACTGAACACAGTACTCGAGGTGTGGTCTCACCAGTGCCGAGTACAGGGGGAGAAGAACCTCCCTGGACCTGCTGGTCACACCGTTCCTGATACAAGCCAGGATGCCATTGGCCTTTTTGGCCACCTGGGCACACTGCTGGCTCATGTTCAGTCGGTTGTCAACCAACACCCCCAGGTCCTTCTCCTCCTGGCAGCTTTCCAGCCAGGTTTCTCCTAGTAAGTAAGAACTACTTACTCCATTGCTGTCACATGACTCTCTCCTAGCACTTACATTAGTGATTCATGTAAGAAAGCTTAATGCTAATAAATTGTACTTTTGAAGACTGAGCTTACTAACTCATCTGACTATCACTAAACTGTACAGTAGACGACAAAACCAAGATTGGATTCTATACAAAATGAAGAGTAGAATTCATCTGACATAACGCAAACACCTCCAACAAAGCTAAAAATCCTAGGGACATTTCAAGTCAACAGAAATTGTTTTTTCTGAGCACTATTAATTTGAACTATGAATTTGATGGTTCCTTAAAGGATGAGAGTAGTCAAAGCCCAGATTGCTAATTTTACTCTATTGATTATACACTGAATCTAGACAACAAAAAGCTGCCTGCAGGAGAAGGACCTGGGGGTGTTGGTTGACAGTGATTGAACATGAGCCAGCAGTGTGCCCAGGTGGCCAAGAATGACAATGGCATCTTGGCTTGTATCAGAAACGGTGTGACCAGCAGGTCCAGGGAGGTTATTCTCCCTCTGTACTCGGCACTGGTGAGACCGCTCCTCGAATCCTGTGTTCAGTTCTGGGCCCCTCACCACAAGAAGGATGTTGAGGCTCTGGAGCGAGTCCAGAGAAGAGCAACAAAGCTGGTGAAGGGGCTGGAGAACAGGCCTTATGAGGAGCGGCTGAGAGAGCTGGGGGTGTTCAGCCTGGAGAAGAGGAGGCTGAGGGGACACCTCATTGCTCTCTACAACTACCTGAAAGGAGGTTGTGGAGAGGAGGGTGCTGGCCTCTTCTCCCGAGTGGCACGGGACAGGACAAGGGAGAATGGCCTCAATCTCCACTAGGGAAGGTTTGGGCTGGACATCAGGAAAAAATTTTTCACAGAAAGGGTCATTGGGCACTGGAACAGGCTGCCCAGGGCAGTGGTTGAGTCACCATCCCTGGAGGTGTTTAAGAGATGGGTGGATGAGGGGCATGGGTTAGTGTTTGATAGGAATGGTTGGACTTTATGATCCCGTGGGTCTTTTCCAAACTAGTGATTCTGTGAACAAGCTTAGATACTGTGTCTAGTTTTGGCTAGATAAATCCCACCCAAAGCATCTACAGTGGTGAAGATTAGTCATTGCCATGCAACGTATTTACAGAGGGCACTTGTGTACCATTGTTGTTATACCACGGTCATCCCAGTTTGGGAAGACAACATTCAAGACCAAACAGGCAAGGAGGGAACAGACAATAAAACTAAACACTCCACTGGTAGCAAATTTAACTGCTTGGTTGATGGGACCTTCTGCTTTCTCTTTAACGAGGTATTGGGAAAAGATGGAAATATTTGGAGTTACAGAAACTTCCTTTAGGACCATGTTTTTCAAGTACTTTTTAAAACATGCAAGAAAAGGGAACGGTTACCATCCGTGAGAAGCCTTTTTCTGTTGGAGACTGTCCAATAGTGATCTTCCTAAGGAACCTGTCATTTGTATCCAGTACTGCAAGGAATGCAGAGAGAAAGATAAGAAGTCACATTGTAAATTTTAAGTCACATCTACGCCCTATTATGAATATTCATCTAGATCAGCTATGAACAGAAGATGGCAGTTTGAGATATCACCCTCTCCTGAAGAATGGCAAGTGCTGCTCAATGTAATTCTTCCCCCCAGACTGAACTAAGACAAAGTTAAGATACACACAGTCACATGCAGACCCTGTACTGCATGCAGAAGGAATGTGCCTCCCTTTGTGTGCAATAACCAGAAGTCCAAAGCCTTTCTGAAAAGCAGACCTGCTAGCATAACTACATTTGCTTTGTCATCATCGTTAGTCAATGTGAAATCAGGAAATTATTACAGGCAAAAGGAAATAAAATTATAATTTTATAAGCTAAGTGATAAAATGGTCAGATTCTAACATTTAGTGAGAATAGTTTCACATAATCCCATTAACTCAAATTACCTTGGAAAAACAAATCATCAAATACCAGCTTAAATTTGCTGTTTCTTACTATCTGCTTGAAAAATTTAAAGTATTTTACAAAATATCTCTCATGAGGCAGACTACTTTAGCTGTATTACAGGTTATGAAGTGAATTTTACAGAATACAGATCACAGTGTATCTTAATAAAGAGAAGAAAAAGCAATGCTCTTGGGGTTTAAATCAGTGAAAAATCTATATTTGAAATTTCTTTTGCTAGTGAAATTTTAAATCTGCCAGGCCAGAGACTGATCTTAATTTCAGGTTAGAATTCTGGCCTTTATTTGCTGTCAGTCTTCAACACAGCAAGTGGGCAGACTAAAATGGAGTTTAATTCAAGAGCAGAACTCTACCCTTGCTCATAGAGCTTTCTCAGTCAGGTAAAAAGGCTGTTGGCTACAGCTGCCAAACTCAACTCTCTCAGCAACCAACAAATCCAGAAACACAGATTTGCACCAATTAGTGAATTCAGAGCAGATCCATGGCCCTGTGTCACTCTTCAGAAGTGGGATCCCAGCTGCGGGCATCTTTCCCACCAAACACACAGAAGGAAAAGCCAGGCCTGCTCTCTTTCCCATTTTCCCAGGAAATACAGTTCCTGCTGCACTTGCAAACCTCTCTTTTGACATACATTTTGTTTCTTAATAATTCTTCCATTTAACGGCTCTTGTACCTCTTTGCCATGTTATGGTGCCTGGGTCAATGTCCAGTCTCACAAATAAGTTTATCTCTTCCTTTGTCAAAGCTGTAGGATCAGTTTTGTTTATGCCCAATTTCTATGGGAGGAAAGATAAAATAAAATTTTAAAAAAAAGGTATAATGAAAAGATTCACAGAAAAGAACCTTTCACTAGAACAATGAGTCTTCGGCAGCAGCATCTGCATATTCAGAAATAAGGAGGGGCTGTCTTTTTGGTGCCCCTTCTCCTAGACTCCACAAGAACATAAGATGATCCATATCAGTGCGTATCCAGAAGCAGGGCTTGCTGCTGGCCGGCTAGTAAAGGGCAAGGCAGACAACAGAGCTCATTCGGACAGGTTGTCACCAAGCTTTGTGCAAAGCATCTACAGAAAGAGCAGAGAGAGAAAGAGAGAAAGCTCTGCAGTTTCTTACCCGCCTTGTTCTGATCATTAGTCCCACATGCTTACATCCCTTTCTCATTAATTTGCCTAGGGTCACTGCACACAGCTACACGTAGTTAAGACACTGCATTCAGCAGGCTGTTTAAGCAGCACAAAGGAGGAATTAAACAATTCAGTCACAAGGCTGTCAGAATCCCAGAAAGCTGATCTTGAACATACAGAGAGGATGGGCAATTTGCCAAGTTGTTTAATTGAGAGAAGAATTATCTGAAGAAGCCTGATACAAGCGCGAGTTTAGGGATGAGGAAAACGATTGAGTTGATTTACGAACGAGCAAACTTTTTTTAATTAACTAGACAGCTAAGTCATATTTTTCTCTGGAAGAGCAGCAGGGGAGAAGGTCTGTTTACTTCCTCTTCAAGCACATAATTTAGAAAAATAAATAAAAATTGAAATGATAGTCTTTCTGGAATATTAGTATCCTGTTGACATTTTGACATTTATCAACCAGATAAATGTTGCCAGGAACACCAAGTGATACAACGTAGCTTCTTTGCTAAGCAGTGGAAACAAACCACAAAATCTCTAATGGCTGAGTCATTATAGCAAATTGATAAATCAGAGTTTTACAGCAAATTGATAAATCAGAGTTTTAGCTTCCTAGGATGTGTAACTACTGCTCCTGATCTCCAAATGGGCAATGATACAGCCTGAATATTGGGGCTTGCTAAGCTTATACAAACAGGTCTGTACTTTGAATAAGCTTAGCAAGCCCCAGGCTTGTCCTCCTAGCCACGAGGTCCAAGCTCCATGTAAAACTAGTCCTCTGCTAATTTTCCATTTCTGTAGAGGCCAGGGACACATGCTAGTTCACATTAACTTCCGAGGATCAGAGGAGCTATGGTCTGCTCAGGGATTGCCACGCAAGGGCAGGGCCACTCATGTAACTGGAAATTCTTTTTTGCAGGGAGGAAGCGGCAATGTGGGAGATGGGTATTTTTTCAATTTTTTCGTGTTTTCTCAACCTGGATAAGACAAAACCACATTCCCCTTTTGCTTAATTTTACAAATTACCTTTTTTGTGTTGCATTATCTGTATAGCTGTCACATGGGAACTACTAACCTCTAGCTATAACTGGGTATAAAGTACAGAGACTGATTCTGGTCCTTTCTTAAACTGAATTATGGATGTTGAATTGACACTATTAATAAAGGGCACTAATCCCTTTGCCTTTTCCCACTGTGTTAGTCATATGGCACAGGATGAAGAGAATTACATCAAAGAGTCTTCCCCTTGGAGCTGCATCTTACTGTTTTCTGTGCTGTACAGAAGGCTACAATTCTGCAATTTTTACATAAAAAACATATGCCAGCAGAATGACCTACAGGACAACACATAGGTCTGTATAAGCGAATTCTGCCTATGTAAAGGATGAGTAAGTGGAACAGAGCCAGAAATCTATGGGAAAACAGTGAACTTACCTTTAGTCTTCGGATCTGAATGTCTGAGAACTTCCTAACACCATTGACAGAAGGCACCAAGCGGTTGTAGAGAGCCTTGCAGAATGAAACAGGTGGTTAGCGCTGCCTGCACACCCAAAACATCTTGGCCAAAGTGAGCTGGGTCTAAATACATCATACCTGGTCATTCTGAGTTAGCTCATGGAATATACGTGCATCAACAGCAGCAGCGACCAGGTTGTTGGCTGCAGTGATAGCATGAATGTCACCAGTCAGGTGAAGGTTAAACTAGAGGACATAAAGTATATCAGTTAACTCGTCCTGCTGCAATTTTCATTTATTTCAATCTATTGTAGACAGATGGAAAGAGAAGTATTAATAGCAAATTTAAAGTGGGTGAGGGTGGAGGGGGAGAGATTGCTCAGTGCAGTATGTGGAAGAGGAAAGAATTTCTCAAAAACAGAAAAATGCCTCCCCCACATTTATATCATTTTACAAACTTCCAGAACAAAGCTTCCAAATAAAAAGGTTTGTTTTTCGTGAGACCTGTTCTCACAGACTCCTTGACACCTGAGAAGACCATGGTAAGGCACATGTGCATTGCTCCTCTTTCACCTTCCTTCTGATCCACTCTCATTTGCACAACAGGTTTCACACACTCGTTAGCTGCTGCTGCTGCTCCCACAAAGATATCTGAGCTAAACTGAAACTAATGATCTTGTGTAGTGCTAGCACCAGAGCTGTGGTTGCACAGAGCTCTGCATAAGCTAACCACTAAAACACACCTATCGCAGGCAGAACTTGTAGACCACATACTATACAGTGACACTGCTAGTAGTTTTCTTCATTCTACCTCATTAAAAGATACTCTGAGTAGGTTTGTCTACGTGAGTCATCTGGCTGCACTGTAGCTGTAGTGACGGAAGACTTGGGATATATAGCTTGCATGATAAACCTGCGCTAGGGCAGAGGAGTAAAAGGTGTGGTTAAAACAATCCTTTGCAAAGGATATTTTCATTGTTTGCAGAGCAGCAAAGGAGGAAGATGAAAAGGGGACTCTAGAAAGAGGTGCTAAGATAGAAGATCTTATGATACCACTTCGTTGCAGCCTTGCTACTGTGGTCTTAAAAACCAGCCAGCTAAAAGCAGAGCGAAGCTTGTAATGATTATCAATCAAAATTATCAAGTGCTAATTGTTGTCTCATTCTACATATATGCAGCAAAAAGCAATTATTACTACCTTGGTTCTGCAGTGTGAACTCAAAGGCTTTTTATTTGCTAATTGTTTTTACCAGGATGAAAGCTGCATGCAGAAATGGCCAATGTTCTATCAAGGTCATTATTGCAACTAGTGACTCCAGATACTCCTATTTTGTGAGACATGCTTGGATTAAAACACCCCCACAAAACTATCTGCATTTATACCATGTGGGTTCATACTTAAAAAAACCCCTTTCAGCCAGTTTGGTTCCAAGAGTGAGGCTGTTCCCCACTGCTGTGCAAAGTTAAGAATTTTAGCTCATCTTATTAACACTGCCAAATAGGAGGAGATTATTTTCTTCTGTCATATCTATCATTCATACATGTTCTGACTACATTAATATTCTGCCTCCTTAACATTCTATCTTGCTGCATCAATTGGAATGAAGAGCCTTTTGCTCATTTCTGCTTTTCTTCCTAGAATTGCCCTGTGTCAATCTACAGTGCACAAGACAAAGGTAGAATTATACAGGCAATTACTTTCAGAGTTTAGAGAAGCTCAAGAGCACGTGCTACACGTGCCTTTCAATTCCCTGCCCCCAGACTTGGGATTTTACTTGTTGCCAAGTCAGAAATATGCTGCAGTGCCAGATCCCCACAGGCTGAGGTCTTGGCATTACTGATTCAGAACTTTCCTTTTCCCATTTCATGTTAGTAATCTAAAACATAACTACACCAGAAACAGCTCACAGCAAGAGTCCGTGACCACCACTGCTGACAGAACTACTTAATATACTTCCAAAACTTACTAAGTTGTTATCATCCTCATTTCAATGCTAGGAAAGAGAGGCACAAATTTTACTTTGCTGAAGGGTATGCAGCAATTCAAGGCAGAGAAGAGGAGGGAAGGAGAAACTGGGAATTTCCAGTTCTATGAAGCTCCCTGATCATGCAGTCACCCTTCTGAAACAACCAATGATGGTTTGTGTTTATTTGTTTTTAAAAAAAGGTTTGTGGAAATCAAGCATCCAGTTCTTAAGAGAGCTACATAGGGCCATAAACTAAAGAGGCTAAGTTATCTGACTGTGATGTCTCTTCAACGTCTGTCAGCTATATGCACAACAAGGCTTTGTATAAATCATTACCTCTTCCATGGGGACAATTTGACAATAGCCACCACCTGCAGCTCCACCTACAGAGAAACAATAGTCAAATCATGCAAACAAAGGTCTCTCTAGCCCAGAGTGGTATTAAATGTGTTTGCTTAATGGATTTAAGGAAGTAGCTACTGATGAGCAGCTTAATTTAAATCCCAGCACAGCACTTGAAGACAACACTGAAGATTTACCTAAGGTTTTTCTTTCTTAAAAGAAATGTAATTGTAATCATAAAACTACCAGGCAGCAGAATAAAATCTCTGAATGACATCTTTCTGCAGTTAGTCGAACCACAAGCAACAGAACAGCTCATACCTTTTATACCAAAGGTTGGCCCCTGAGAAGGCTGCCGAACACAGGCAAAGACATTCTGGTGAAGGTGAGCTCCTAAGGCTTGAACAAGACCAACAGTGGTAGTGCTCTTCCCCTCTCCCAGGGGAGTAGGAGTTATCCTGCAGTGAAAACGCAGAACAGACACAAAAAAAATGTAGTGGGTGAGACTCAAAACACTCACAGGGATAGAACAGTCACCCAGAGACTGCAGTTGTTGTCAACCCAAATTCTGGATTGGCTCAGACTTAGGCTAATCTTCATCAGTTTGAAACTGGAATGAGATTGGCAAGTTATCATGTCAAAGCCTTTCCTCTGAAACCACTTGATAGTTACTGTTGAAGGCAGGCTACTAGGTGAGAAGAATTTTGACTGATCCAGTCTGCCCTTCATAACTCTGACTTGCAGACCAAAAAAATTCATCTTCAGGACAGAAATATTAAAACTACATTCCCAGTATTTGCCGCAAGAGATAAATGTATTTCTGAAACCATTAGATTTTCAAAGTGTGACTTATGAAAACCCAGGGCACCTCAGATAGTCACTTTACCAAAAGACAATCCAATGGCAAGCCACACCACCAGACCTTCACCTTGACAGCATGAGGTGATGCCCTCACTTAAGGAAATACGTACCCAGTAACAACAATGTATTTGCCATCTGGCTGGTTCTTCAGACGTTTCAGAGTTGACAGATGGACTTTGGCTTTAGTTTGGCCATAGAGTTCCACCTCATCAGGGAGCAGGCCAATTTCTCTTGCAACTTGATCAATGGGCTTGGGTATGCAAGACTGCGATATTTCAATATCACTTAAAGAAAGAGCAAAGTCAGTTTGTAAGTCAAAGACTTCTCAGTATTTCTTCAGGATGGCATAAATTACAAACATCTAACCTGTATTTTTAAAGAAGTTTTAACCCCTCCTAGTTAAATCTGTTGATCTAGCTGCATTTGAATAGACACATCCTCAAAGCTGCCTTTTTTTTAAAATAAAACCAACAAAACAAAACCAAAAAAACCCAACCCACACCCTCACACCCCAAAAGAATGTCTTTTTGTAGGCAATGTGTTATGCCTCTTTCTGCTAATTTTTAATATTTTCAATAGATTTTCCAGACTGATCATTTTGAAAAATACATATCTCACTATTTGCTCTATCAACAGCCATCTAGCTGGCCTAAAGAGTCTGCGGAAGTCCATGTTTATGCCTTAATATTATCAGGATGACCCAAGCTTACACTTTGATCTATGTCACAGCACCACTGCAGGTGAGCTTTGCTCCCTTAATAAGGCTTCATAGTGGTTTGTCTCTATGTCTTTCCAAACTTCAAAGCCAACTACAGTCTGCAATACATGTACACCCCATATTATGCAAAGCCTGGGAACAGAAGTGAATACTACACCGCATGAACACTACCAGTGGCTTCACTGAAAGCATTACCTTGGAACAGGCATCTTTAGGGAAAGTTGGTTATAGTGGATGTTCCATTTTCCAGGCTGGAACTTCTCTAGAAAACGCTGGGCACTCTCCACTGTGCTCTAAAATGAGTGTGAGAATGAGTTATAGCATCCATCACTGTACAAACCATGCTGGTTAACAGAGACACAAAAAGGTTTTCCCCTCCCACCCATCTCACTTTGGGATTAGCAGAAAGTGCTTTGATTGAAGCATTTCCTAACAATCCAAAATGAAATTCTGCTCGTAGTTTTCTTAAAAAGAAAAAAACTCCACTATATCTATCTATCCACCTACCCATCTTCCAGTGTGCTACATTTTTGGGGTGTTCTTTGCCAGCAAGGGGTTTTAAGCAAAACAGGAGACAGAGGGAGCCAGCCTATAGTGTTGCTCTCCTCCTTTTTATCCAGCCACCCTACCGATAGTTTTAGAATTACAGCCAGAGGATTGCAAGACAAGCCCATTTCTCATTGTTTTGAGAGAGCGGGAAACAAACAACGCCCCAGAAATACTCGACTGAAAAAATTCTGTCCTAGCATTTCCTTAATGTCCATCAAGTTCCTCAGTCAACTGAATCCAAAATAGTTCAGACTAGAAGCTGGAAATCCTAACTAGACCTCTATAAGAGCAAGAAGGAAGCACCAGTTGCTCCGGTAGTGTGCTGGTGGTCAGCAGCAACATACCCCAAAGGCAAACAATGAGATTACCAGCAGTCTCACAGTCTGCCCACATACCTGCATTAACATGGCCACAGTCATAGGCCCAACGCCACCAGGAACTGGGGTGATGTAGGAAGCTTTTTCCTTTGCTGTACTGTATGCCACATCCCCTACAACTCGTTTTCCACTGGGCTTTGTGCTGTCTGGGGATTTAAGGAAAAATTAAGTTACACATCACATTTCATCAAAACAACAGAGGCAGCAGCACTGACTGATGCTGAAGTCTCTTCCTCTGCTGGAGTAAAATAAACAGAAGCTGAGTATCCAAGAAGCTGTAAAGAAAGATAAAAACTTAAAACAACATCACAAGATGAAGATGTTACCATCATACTTCATTCAGAAAGTGTCAACAGCACATGCAAAATATCTTCCCATAAGCACCATTTATCCTCAGCCAGATAGATCTCCCTTTCTTTGAGGACACAAGTATTTTCTCAATGTCACATGACCCACAGGACAGTCTGAGAATGACTCCAAAACAAATGCAGAGGGACCAAAGCACAGACCGAGTCGTACATTTGTGCAAGAAAAAAAAGGCAGAAATGGGACACACAATAGAGATGGCACCTGAACCACCCTCTCAAGTCCTGCTGCATTGCTCTGAAGGATTAGTACAGTTTCCAATTTGAAGGAGATATAAATCAATGGTCTATAAGAGACAAGAGGAGAAACATGCCTAACTTGTTCTAAAACCTCAGGTTTATGACGGCTCTGCTCCATTTTGGAGGAAATCTAGGCCTTACTATGAAATAAAATCACCTGCCTTTACAAAAACTGAAGACAGAAATTGTTAAGCTTTTCAATTACTTGCTGACATTCAAACGATGGCCCTGTAAATACTATAGTTCACGGAGATCAGAGTCTTGTCAAAACAAACCTCACAGCTGACTTAAGAGAGCTCCAGCAGAACAATCTTCTTTCTTTCTGGCAACAAAAATTGCTATACCCCACTGCACTGCATGACCTGACAATTAAGAAGCAGATATCGCACTTTTTTCCAGTGGTGCCCTTTAAGGACACCTGTGAAGAGAGACGAAAACTACAAAATGCATTAGTAAACTAGCAGTGATCTAGGCATCCGTTGATTATAAACAGAGCAGAACAAGAAAGCAAATTTGTATTTCTCCTGAAGTGGCAGATCCTCATTTCAGATACAAAGACTCTAAGAAAGTAAGCAGTGTGAAACACCTCAAGATTAATGCTAATGTTCTTGCACTGAAATACTACACTGGGTATGGTAAACATATGTTTGAACAGAACTCAGTCAGTACCTTTAATGTACATTTGGCAAGGGGAAGGAATGGAAGAGAAAGCTCCCAAACAGCTGACTACGGAAAAAACAAAGAGGGAACAAAAGCAACTCCTGCCAACACTAATTTTTAGCTGCATTGTTACTGACAATTAGCAGCTTGGATGTTTTGCTGTGTTTACGTTTTAAGCGACACTTCTTTTCCCTGAAGTTCAAAGCTTGAGCAACATCACAGCTGTTAAACACTGTTTCTACAGCCTCTGTCAGTTTTGCTGCCTGAACTGCAGACCAGCCTGGCCTTCCAGCCTGGAGATTGGTTTAATTAAGGTTGCAAAAGGCAAATAACATAATCGTATTTTCTTCAAGGATGCCAAGCAGGCTTACCAGCCATGCTGGCCAGGAAGATTCCAGGCCCAAGAATGAGGAAAATGAGCAATGAATCAGGCACTCCAAGTCTGTTACACAGAGATGGTGATGAGCACAAGCCAGCCACACCTCATGCCAAGCACTGCTGAGCACAACCTAGGAGCTACTCGATTACCTTTAAAATATTCTTTTGAAGGAAAGCTCACATACAACACTTTCTGTCCCTTCCCATAATCTCACCTTCTCAATACTCATCATCTTACTTTTAAAGAAAACCAAACTAGTTACAGAGTATCAGTGACACTATAAACATTTCCAGTGCCTGTGCCTTCTTTGGCCCAGTAGGTTCTCTAGCCAGCTGGAATCAAGAGAGCGAGCATCCAAAGACTTGGAGATGGAACGAACAAGTATGATGGTCTCCATCTATCTCCAGGGATAGCTGCATGAAAGACAGCCTGAGGGTAGCTTCTGGACCAGCAAAAATTCACAGTCAAAGGCTCAGATTATCTGTGTGACTTCCAAGCAATCTTGTGCCAATGTACATCCAACTGTAACCCATTTCTGGTGGATATATGACTGCAAACACACAAGACTATACATGATCCTCATCTATAAAACATAAGACCACCTGCTTGCAGTCTGCTGCTTTTCTGGACATCACTGGGAAAAGCATTTCATGAGGGATCCAACACAATCTGATTTTACAGGCTTGTGATGCCAACTTGATTCCCAGTACATAAAGGTATAAATAGAGCATCAAGTCAAGGCTTTCCACATCTTTTTAGCTCTTCTGGTGTTTGAAGAGCATGGCACTGAGATCCACAGGGGCTATTCCTCCTTTGCTGTTCTCATAACCCACTGTTCAAAGTTCCCTGTTGGGAAGGGCTGAAATATCTCATAGCAGAGAAGGACTCTGAACAGAGTTGCCCCCTCCATCAGGACTCATACAAGGGCACTCCAAAGACCATTCCATCTCTAGGAACATCCTCTGTCTGCACCGTTCTCCCTTCCTGTAGGAAAATAATTTCTACAGGCCTGGAGTAAGGCATTCAGATTATCTGCTGGAGCAGCCCTCCAACTGCAGCAGCAAGGAGAGAAAGACAAATGCGATCCAGTTTGGGAAGGGAACAAAACACACTTCTCTGCTTTAACAGAGGTTTAAGGAGATCCTCTCTTCCTCTCTCTCTCTACCTGGAGACCTGGAAGACATTCTGTTCAGCTGCAGCACACATGAACACAAAGCCAGACATGCCTAAACTGCCTATTCTAGCCTCTAAACTAGCATCCTTGGGAGTATACAGGCCACCCTCCCTTCAAAAGCAGAACAGCTGCATTTGTGTGGTGCAACATGGCTGGAACCTCAACTCCAACTTGGCAAGTCTGGATGGTGTTAATGCACTGATAAGTCCAACCGTGTTGGGGTTTGCCTGTACAGGACACCCTGATTTGCAAAGTGTAGGCACATCCTGAGATTGCCGTGTCCTCCAGCTGTAACTCACATCTACAGCCAGAAGGAACCTAGCTGGGTGCACCTACAGCCATGGCAAGATGTATGGCAACTGTGCTATTTCCTTCCCTGCAACATTCAAAGCACTGTCACAGCTAGCAGCAATATTCTATCCGCACAGTGATGGAGCTGGAGAAGCTGGCAAACTAGCTGCCATTCTTCCTGTAGCATTGCAATTCCTCCAATTCTGGCACCGATATCCCAAAAGATTACTCTGAAAACTTTTTTGCAATCTGTAAGAAGGGAAGAAAGAAGCAGGAAAACTGAGCAGCTTCAGAAAACCACAGAAGACCACAACATCCAACCTTCTGAAATCTGACAATTTCCATGGTACTCTATCAAGTCCTGATTACAGAGTCTCACAAGGCGATGAAGTGTATTGCCATGCAACACTGACTGTAGGCTGAGCACACAACAAGCTCAGATCTCAGTGCACCTCCAGAGGTAGACTAATTGCAGAGAAACAGGGATGTGTCCTCAGAGATGCAGTTCACATCAAGCCTGAAAAAAAGGTCATACCGTCACATGTCAGAAAAACAATGGTAGTTTTATTTGCAACATATTAATGAGTAAGACTCCAAGCCATTCTGCTTCATGCAAATCAGCAGTGACCCCGCGTAGGTTTTGGCAAATTGCTTAAGTTTGGGTTGCTTGGCACAAATAAATCACGCAACAAACAGCAACAGCAGATGACTTTTTAATTTTAATTATAAAGAAGATTAATGTTTTTAAATGCAGCTCAATGTCATCTTTGAGGAACAAGACTGATGAACAGAAATTTCTTTACATTCCATTAAATGACTGATTAATTATGAAAACTGCCTTTTAAAAGCCTTGTGGGTGTAGCATGGAGAGAGTTGGATGGTGACTAATTTTTCATATCATTCAATATCTATAATTTGGATTTAAAATGTGATGAAAACAGAAATTGCCAGACTGTCTGTTCCTCCTTCATGAAGAAGTGAAACCTCACCCTACAAGACATTATGTTAAAGCACTTTATTCTATGCCAGAGTCACTGTTACCAATAGTCTTGCAGAGGCTGCACTGTTTTAAGACAACAGCTATTCAAGCATAAGAAGTTAATGATGTGATACAACAAATCCACAGCTACTCTATGAGACTGCTTGCCATTTATGTATTTCAAACAGTACAGCTTAATCAGATCTAACTGCAAAGTGTTGACACTAAAAGCTGCACACTCACAGGTGACAACAGCAGCAAGACTTCACTATGTAGCTGTGGCAAATTACATGGATATTCTGTTGGAATATATCCTAGGTTTCCTGTTCCCTCTACTAGGGGCAGCCTGGCTGAAAGCAGAAACAAAATTGCCAATGATCTGCTTTAGGACAGTACTTCAGACCAACTTTTTTTATTCTGCCATCTTCAGAGCTTTCCATCATTACCTAAGACAGACTTAAAAGAGAAAGAAGTCCTATGGACTAAAAACACCAAGGAAACAGTATCCATGTACTTGCTTAGCAACTGCATTTATATACAAATAAACATAACCTCACTTTTTATACATTACCCACGCACCTGGCACATGATTAATTCCACAGTCTATTACGATTGCACCAGGTTTGATCCATTCACCTTTTACCATTTCAGCTTTCCCAGCTGCAACCACCAGGATATCAGCTTTACCAACCTATAAAAAAAAGCCAAACAACTCTGTATCACAACAGCCATGGAAGATCACACGGCTGTTCAACAGCAACTTAGACCAGCATGAACTGCAGCAAAACTGTGTGCTTACCCATTGCTATCAGAGGGATGGAAGGGCATTGCCAGCAGTTAAAGGTAGGTAGCTAGCAGTTCTGTGGCAAGGACAAATTCTTGTAGCCAGAAATTATGACCTATTTTCACACTCCTACTCTGAACTGCTGCTAGTCAATGCTTTTGGCTCTGTTTATGGGCTCTGGAAGAGGGGACAGGCCTCTTGGGTGGACCACAGGCGGGAAGTGAGATTGTGTAAAGAAAAAATTAGAAGTGCTAAGGCTCAACTAGAAATCAAATTGGCAAAGTCGGTTAAAGATAACAAAAAATCTTTCTATAAATATATAAATAATAAAAGGAGGACTAGGGAGACCATACAGTCCCTGTTGGATGCAGAAGGAGCAACAATGACAGGGGATGAGGAAAAGGTTGAGGTACTTAATACCTTCTTTGCCTCAGTCTTTAATTGTAAAGAAAGTTGTTCCCTCTGTGTACAAACCCAGGAGCTAGAGGAGCAAAATGAGGTTCCCATGGTCCAAGAGGAGATGATCAGAGCCCTGCTAGCCCGACTAGACACCCACAAGTCTATGCGGCCAGACGGGATTCACCCAAGGGTATTGAAGGAGCTGGCGGATGTGCTGGCCAAACTCCTTTCCATCATCTTCCAACAGTCCTGGAAGACTGGGGAAGTTCCACTGGACTGGAGGCTGATGTTGTGCTCATCTACAAGAAGGGTCGCAGGGAGGATCCAGGGAACTACAGGCCTGTCAGTCTGACCTCAGTGCCAGGGAAAGTCATGGAGCAGGTGATCTTGAGTGCTATCATGAAGCACATGCAAGAGAACCTGGTGATCAAGCCCAGTCAACACGGGTTCACAAAAGGCAGGTCTTTCCAAACTAACCTGATCGCCTTCTATGATAAAGTGACTTGGCTGCTGGATGAGGGAAAGGCTGTGGATGTATCTTTCTGGACCTCAGTAAAGCCTTTGACACAGTTTCTCACAGCATTCTGCTATGGAAACTGTCAGCCTCTGGCCTGGACAGGTGCACACTCTCCTGGGTGGAAAACTGGTTGGATGGCCGGGCCCAGAGAGTGGTGGGAAATGGAGTTAAATCCAGCTGGAGGCCAGTGACAAGTGGGGTTCCCCAGGGCTCAGTGCTGGGTCCAGCCCTGTTCATTTCTTTATCAATGACCTGGATGAAGGCATTGAGTGCACCCTTAGCAAGGTTGCAGACGACACCAAGCTGAGTGGAAGTGTGGATCTGCTGGAGGGTAGGGAGGCTCTGCAAAGGGACCTGAACAGGCTGGATCACTAGGCAAGAGTCCAATGGCATGAGGTTTAACAAGGCCAAATGCCGGGTCCTGCACTTGGGGAACAACAACCCTAAGCAGAGGTACAGACTAGGAGAAGCCTGGCTGGAAAGCTGCCTGGAGGAGAAGGACCTGGGGGTGTTGGTTGACAGCGACTGAACATGAGCCAACAGTGTGCTCAGGTGGCCAAGAAGGCCAATGGCATCTTGGCTTATATTAGAAACGGCGTGACCAGCAGGTCCAGGGAGGTTCTTCTCCCTCTCTACTCGGCACTGGTGAGACCGCTCCTTGAATCCTGTGTTCAGTTCTGGGCCCCTCACCACAAGAAGGATGTTGAGGCTCTGGAGCGAGTCCAGAGAAGAGCAACGAAGCTGGTGAAGGGGCTGGAGAACAGGCCTTATGAGGGCCTGAGAGAGCTGGGGGTGTTCAGCCTGGAGAAGAGGAGGCTGAGAGGAGACCTCATTGCTCTCTATAACTACCTGAAAGGAGGTTGTAGAGAGGAGGGATCTGGCCTCTTCTTCCAAGTGACAGGGGACAGGATGAGAGGGAAGGGCCACAAGCTCCGCCAGGGGAGATTTAGGCTGGACATTAGGAAAAAATTTTTCACAGAAAGGGTCATTGGGCACTGGCAGAGGCTGCCCAGGGAAGTGGTTGAGTCACCTTCCCTGGAGGTGTTTAAGGTACGGGTGGACGAGGTGTTCAAGGGCATGGTTTAGTGTTTGATAGGAATGGTTGGACTCGATGATCCCGTGGGTCTCTTCCAACCTGGTTATTCTATGATTCACAATCTCCTTTGAACTCTTCCGTGATTCCCAAGTGGATCATAGAGACTACTTTTGGATAAAATTAAAGCCATCTGTATATTCTTATCTTCCTCTCTTCAATTATCCCTGCATATTCTAGCTGCTCTTTTCAATGCTAGAAATATACCCAGCACTCATCAGAGAGCAGCCAAGAACAACCCCTGCACAGAAATCGAAGCAGCACTCTCTGGTGGGTTTTATATCCAGTTCTGTGTAATATGCAGCTCCTGGGAAGGCTGATTGTAATTTAGGACTAATATTTGTTCAGACAATACTCAGTAAATTTGACAGGTCTGGTCCCAAATCCAGTGCTAGAGACACTGATTAAAGTGCGTTGTCACTTCTTGCACTGCTTCGTTCGTATTTGCTTACAAAGCTGTTATCCCTTGGAATTTATTTTTTTAGTTTTAATCTTCTGAGGGATAAACTATTTTAAAGATTCCATTAAGAATTAGCACTCCAATTGTTAATTAACCTAATGACAGCAACTTAATGACACGAAGCATTGCAGTGTTTCTGATCTTTGTGAGTTATATTCAAATACACCTACCCCTTTTCAGCTTTAATACTTGCCTACAGAGCCTGGCAGTGTTGATTGCTCTACAAAATCCAAGTAGGTGGCAGCACAACAATACACTATTTCTGTCCCTCCTACTGCTAGAGGGAGAACGGTACCAACTCCCAGTCATAGAAAACAGACTGGAAAAAAAATTGGAAAAAAACATTTGGTCTAGCATTTCCTAGCCAGTAAAGCAAAAGACCACCTGGCCTTTTTGGGAAGAAAACAAAAACATAACCTGTCTTGCATGCCACTATTTGGAGATTTGGAAGGGAAGACAAAATTCTCAGCACTTGCCCAAGGAAAACAAAAAAAATAGTTTTATTGTTATAATGAAAAACCTCTAATGAGGGGTCAGAAATAATCAGGATACTGTTCCAGCAGAAGTATTTACAAAAGCATCCAATGGCCAGGACTGGGAAACTGCTTCAAATGAAAGACAACCCAAAGAGCAGCAATACACCAGGCAGAAATGAGCAGCAGGCAGCACCGGCGTGCAGCAGATAGCTACAGCCTCATGGACCTATCCTGTTCTTACCTCCTCAGCCAGTGTCGATGTCTTTGAATGACAAGTGGTTACCGTTGCATTATTCCAGAGCAGCAGGTCATGCATGGGAGCACCAACGATCTTACTGCGACCAATCACTACAGCTCTTTTCCCTGCAACCTGGACGCCTGCACCACAGGAAGTCAGGAGAAAGCAAAAATAGGTCACCTTGCACCCAAGTACAAACTAACTCCAACAGCTCCACAGTCTTTTGGTCAGTTGAAGTCTGGCCCTGGTATGTCAGAATAAGGTTTTTCTTCTGGGCTATGTGTGACAGGGGACTGGACTTGGGAGGGAGGGTGGAAGGACTACTTTAGAAGTAGCTCTTTTCCTATTTGAAAAAGCAGAGATGAAATGTGGCTTTTCAACCGAAGTTTCAATGCAAAGCATAGACCTGCAAGGTGTGTAATTTCTCCTCTTACTGAGGACCACTGCGCTCATGAATAATGGATGGAAACTTCCTTACCTGTCTGCCTGATAAGTTCCATGCATCCTTTTGGTGTACAGGGAATAAAGCAGTCGCCAAGGTCCCCTCTAGAGAGTTTCCCAGCATTGATACTACTTAAGCTGTATTTTGAAAGAAAAAAGGCCAAGTAAGATTCCCAGCCTCACGATAACCCTCTAAAAGAAAAAGGTTTCTTTCTGGAGCAGCTGTCATGCTCTCCAGATGTGAAGTCATTTTACCCATCTACATCCTTCTCAGGTGCAACGGCATTGGTTATTTTTTCTGTGTTGATAGGTTTATCAGAGTCAAGTGGCAGCTGCACTATAAAGCCATGAACAGCAGGGTCTCCATTCAAAGACGCAATGCATTTGAGAACCTACAACAAGTACAGAGTAAAAACCTAATGGCTGATAAACTGAAATACGACAGATGCAAAGGAAAAAGTGCAATCCTATGTGGATTAAGAGATACACACAATATGCTTAGTTTTTCCACCCTGGAGTATAAATGACTTACATTTTATTTTTAGAAAAATACCTGTTAAAATCTCTAAATTTTAAGCGGTAGTGTTTCAGTTTTCTTTTTAAAAATACCCCCCCAACTCAGCAGGTTCTAGTTCTTTTCTGATGAATTAATATCTAAGGGGAAGCAATCTTTTTATATAAAATGAGAGGACAAATGTGAATGCATCTTTTGAGCTCAAACCCAAAGTTAGGTATTTTCTCGTTATTGGCTATATTACTTACGTCAGCTTCTGTTGCTGTGTTTGGCAGTTTTATGTGATTGGCACTGATCCCAATCTGCAAATGAGAATACCAGCAAATTATCTGATTTCTGAATTGACATGAGAGATTGATCTGGCTATTCTTTCAGCCTGGCCATAGCCACACCTGTCACGCTTCCCAGGTATATCTCCTGTTCCTGTGTCTACATTCCTATTATTTGGAAATACCATCAATGGAAGAGAGAAATAAATATTAGTGGTTTGCCTACTTAGATTGGTCCATACTTCAACTGTTCTATTTGCTTTTTGACATGAACAGCAGCATCTTGGCTTGCCAGTGTACTGCTTTGAAATGCCAGCACAGAAGATGCCAACTACCACCTAAGAATACAGGGATCATCTCCGCTCCTAGCCCTGCTGAACCACATAATGAACCACTCGGTGACAGATGCAAAGCAACTGCAGTTACCATACATTCAGGGAAGGTAAGTGCACAGCCACAGGTCATACCAAGACAGCATCTGCACTTCAAACATATGTAATCCAGGAGATCATCACACACAAAGTGGCACCAAACCATGCTGCTGTCACCCTGCTTCGCTAAGTGTCAGGCTGGACACCTATGCTGCCTCCTTACAACAAGGTATTCAGGCCAACACTAGTTTCTCCAGTACAGGCAAAGCATCAACATAACTATTTGATTTGCATCTGTTCTTCCATGCTCAGATCTGACCTACTGTGGGAAGGTAAAAAGAAATATTAAGAGTTTGGGCATTACCTCAGCAGCCGCCTTCAGCTTCATATTAATGTAGAGGTTTGAATCATCCCGGTTTCCAACCTAAGGATGAAAATACAGTTGTCACATTGCAGAACAGAGAGCCAGTCACAGGTTGAGACTAGCTTAACCCTTGTCTTCCTTTGAGCTATACCAAGGAGACAGGTATTACTGAATAACTCTAAAGCACACTGATAGAGGCTATAAGGAGCTGGACCTTACTGGAAAGTGTTCTTTCAAGTAAGAGAAAGCTGAAGACAAGTTGTCTCAACTCCCACATAAACATCATTTATATCTAGTGAAGAACAACAGAAACACAATGCTCTCCAAACCAGAAAATACTGCCTGCCATCTCATCTGAGAAAGTTAAATCTCTATCTAATTAACATGACCAGCAGGTGCTGATAAAATTCAATTATCTGATTAAGGCTTTCAGAAAAGCTGGGCCTCTTTGATACCCAGGAATCTTAATTTTACGCACATATGTGTGCCTTGATGGAAAGATTTTTTCCTCTGCTGTTTTGAACCTTGATTATTTTTCTGCAAAAAACCAACAAAACAAGAACAAAGAGAAAATATCAAGTGGAACAAATGCCTGTGGGTTTTGGCAGTATTGGATGCTTACAGAACTGTAGTTTCGAAGACCACTTCCATCATCCAGTATGTTTTGTTAAAGGTAAATGCTCCTTGTAAGCATAAGAAAATAAGGGGCAAATAAGGATAACCTGATAAGCAAACTCTTGAAACCCCGTTCCCTGGTACTTGAGTGTTATCACCCTGGTTCTCATACAGATTACAGGCTGCAGGAGTGATGGTGTTACCTGATCACCCAGCATACACTGTTTTTTCTTCCCTAGGGTTAGAGAAAGGGCTTCCTCCCTTTTAAAGTCTGCTTGATTTGGGCAAAGGTATGCTTCATACACAGCAGAAAAGAAGGGAGAGAGTACGCTTCAGGAGATGTCAGCAAATAGAACACATATATTGTGCAAAAGATGACATTTTTGACTACAGGACAAATAACCCAGATTAACTGACTTATTCTTTGAGCTAGGAGGACACCAGATACCTCCCAAGAAAAGAATGCATACTGTGTGGAGTGCTGCGTATCAGAAACAGCTAATTTTCCTGACTTAAATGAAAAACAGACAGCTGAGAATATCAGTACCAAGAGATGAACTCTGAGCCCAGACTGCATGGTAGTTTACAAAAGTGTGAGAGAACCAAACAGCAATCAGCTTGTAAAAGACTCTGAGAGAACCCAGGATTAAAGAGAACACAGCCAACCAAGACAAAACTCCAATAACACTGCAAGACAGCAACTTTTGAAGACAGTTTACAGGCCCAGAAGTTTGGCAACTTCCACGAAAGCATCCCTTACTAGATTTTAAATAAAAGACTTTCCTCCTTCCTTGTAAACACCTGAGGACAAGCCTTCTGTAGGGATGATCTCCTTAAAGTTAACGGAAAAGAAAATCAGAAAAAACCAAACCATAAACAAATCTTTTCCTGGCATTGAAGAAGAGCTTGTTCTTTGTGTACTACAGTGGTCTTAGCACTAAAATACAGAGACAGACACTGAGAGCTCTTCAGGAGCCCAAAATACTGAATAAGGACAGAAGTCATTTCTCTAAGCAGCCACCTTAAGTCCATTGATCCTTTGTAGCCACACAGTACCTTCCCATTCCATGACGCTTGCTATTGCTAGTCACTTCCTGCTCTTAGCATAAAAAGCTTCCATCTTTTATTTCTCCAAGGAAAATAATAAATCACCTTAACTGTGCCAAACATGGGCCACAAACCTGTATACACGAGTGCTTTTTTTCCTCCACAAGTATTTCTGTACAGATTCTAGCACGCACTTACACTTCCGAAAGACATCAAATTCGGCAATGGGATTTTGTTCCATTCCCTGCACTTAAAAATCTTCTTGGCCAAAGATGGTTTTGGTTGTTTTTCTTTTTTTTCCCCTGCCCTTACTTCTCTTGCAATGTTCTGACACAACAGCAGACTAAGTCCCTTAATAAACACCCCATTTCCAAGATTTCTGGTACAAATATAACTCTGAAAGCTGAGAGCTTTGAGGCTCACACAAATGCACAGACTTGGAATGGAGTCTACAAGCATTGCTTCCACTTAATAGGCAAGAAGCCTTTTACCATTTCACAAACATAACACTCAGAGAACTGCAAGGCTCTAATGAAAGAAAAAAAAACCCCAAAACAAACAACCAATCCTAAAATGTTTCTGGGGCCCAATACTTGAGGAAAAGATGTCACAGAACTGTGTTACTATCCCACAGGGAACTTTGCTCTTCTGTTGCTTATAAAGTGTTCCTAATTGCAAGGGAGATTTCATGAGGTTTTCAGCTGGGCACCTATCATTGCAAAGCAACACAAATTTTCTGTAGTCATTAAAGAACACAATACCTGCAAAATTGCGAGTCCTGGTCTGAAGCCTGGAAATTTCTCTGTCATCTCAACAACTTGCTTCTTCAGTCTCTCTCTCACTTGTCTGAAGAGGCGGGAAAAAAAAAAAAAAAGGCAGAAGTTAACCAAGTGGATTAATTCTCATACAGTGATAAAGTTAGGAGTTGAAAAAATGTCAGATGGGGAGACTGGCAAACACATTTATGCCTTGAGTACACAAGTCTCAGTAGTCTCCCAATTAGATTAAGTTCTATAAACCTCTAAGACACTTTGAAAGTTCAATTCAAATGTATTTAAATTTTTAAAAAAAGAAGTCCACATTGTGCTTCTTCACCTTCCTCTTCATGGTGTCATAGGATACAAGGTTAAAAAAACACCAGACTTTGGCACGGAAACTCCTGGGATTTTAAACTTCATACTGAAAAGCAAATCCTCTTCCCATACGTGCCATTCCAAATCAACCTGTTGTCCACAGGCACCAGCCAACACTGTTGGACATACTGTCCTGTTAACGGATGAAACCACAACAGTAAAAGTCTGACAAATACCCAGAGATACACCTCTTCTACAGCAGGTCAATGCTATGTGTTTTTATTTCGTGCCCAGGCTGGGTAGGCTGCAGTCCTACACCCACCTTCCTGCCTCCAGTCAGCTTCGGTGCTTGCCAACACTCATGAGAGAAAACACCCCCAGCCCAAGGGCTTCTGAACAAGGCAAAGATTTTTCCATGGGAGGAGGAAAAAGAATGGGAGGTTGACAGAGGTGAACCAGGAGGAAAATTAGCTAAATCCTGGCATGCAGCTCAGATCAACTCTTCAAGGAAGGCAAGTTTAAGGATACAATTGATAAATCATCTGTCACCACTACTCCCAGCCTTGCATTCCTCTTTAAACTCTCAATTGCTGTCTGGACCCATGCACGTGATCCTCCACCAGGTAAGGTGGTGGGGAAGAGGTCCTGGTGCTAGGCCTAATGCGCTCATTGGAATTTCAAATTCTGCAAAAGCCTGGGTGTAGACCCAGCATCACTGCTTTGTCTTTCACCAGAGACAGTCAGGATTCTAGAGGCTTGACAGGTCTGTCCTCCTTCACATGGATTTCCAGCCTGTGTTCCACCCACAATTCTCAAAGAGATGAGGAGGCACTACCATAACGCTTCGCAAATCTACACTGGCCCAAATATCCTACCATTTACAACACAGACGGTCTCCTTGTGCTTACCTACCCTCAAATCAGTATCACAAGGTCTGCTATTTCCCAACTGAAACCATACTTCCAAGACTGGAAGAGATGCTATTCGTGCCAGTTCATTTAAAACACAAAAAACATGGATGCAGGGACAGATTGGGTAGTTGATGCCAGCTGGGAGGCTCTAACTCCTGCCACATAGGGGGATTCCATGATGACAGTGAGCCAGTGAAGCCAACTCCAGCCTGCAACTATGAGCTCCAAATCAGAAATGCCAGAGGCAAGAGGGAAAATGGGAGCAGCACATGGCTCTGCTGCAACCCAGCAGGACTGATCCCAGGGGACGGTTGCAGCTCGTCCAGCCAGAAGCTGCCTCAAGGCTGTTCCAAGTGCCATTTCAGGAGATTCACACGGCCTCCTGCTCCATTCCAAATCATGCATCTCTCCTGCTGCACCCTAATCACACAGTTAGAGCTCTGCTGCACGCGAGGAGTGGATTCAGTGTGTTTATAGGTGTTTGCATCTGGCCAAAGTCTCTTAACAAGCTTCAGTAAAAGAGTCTGTTCTCAATTTTACTTACTAAATAGTAAGGCTTCCTCTAGCTATCACTTCTGTAAAAGATTTGATATGAAGATTGGCTTGCTATGACACAGTTTTTTTAACTCATCAGCCTTGTCCTACCAAATCTTCATGCCGAAGCAACAAATGTTCATCTGCTGGGTGGTAAAACCTCTCCTTACGCTCCAGCTGTAAGACCCTAGAGAAGGCACTAAATCTAAAGCTGCAGACACAACAGGGCCTGAGCTCATGAGCAGCCCCGAACAACAATACAACAATCTCAAGAAGCATTAGAAAGCCACTGTGCATGGTGCCTAAGTTGGTGCAACGAGCCAGCTCTTTGAGGGAGCTCTATCTGGGAACAGCCTCCCATCTTCCAGTAAGTAAGGCACAGCACTGGTTTGTGGCCTGCAAGCAAAAAGAAATGCAAACAAGTATGAAATGTATCATAATTTATGACACAGTAAAGCCCTCATAAGTGACAGCCAAGTGGTAAGGGTTTCAGGTCTGCGTTTTACTTTTAATCCAGTCTTCTCAGTGGAGGAAAACCAGACCCACGCAAGGTCCTCGCTTTCCTCTGCGAGGCAGGGCTGTTGTGTGCTTTCACTCCCAGCTGCCATGACTGCTCACATACTATAACGCTTTCATTTGCTGTAATTAGGCTCTAGCTCACTTCCCCTTCAGCTACAAAAGAAAAGTAACATGCACAAACACACAGTGGTGCTGCCAGTGCAGATTTGCTTCAGGCGAATCATGAAATCGCTTGTTAGACAGCCACCTAGTGTTAGGTGCCACGGTGGTCCAGTCACCACGAAAGCCACGGCTGCAAAGGTCTGGGAGAAGATTAAGGGGGAAAAAAATTTCTCGTTTTATCTCTGTAGACTTACAAAACAATCTTTGGAAGGCAGAATCTATTTAGTGCTCTGTTGTGGTCTTCAGGCCTTCACAAAGATAAAAGTTCGTATTGATAAATCAACACTTTTTTACTAGCTGTATGTAAACTGTTAAGTCTTCAAACATAAACACACAATTGTATGCGGCTGTTCCTCCCCAAGTCCTCCCTCTGACGCTAAGACCCCTCCTGTGCTCACATGCTGTCAGCAAACAAAGCCACATTGCAAACAAGGGTCCAGGGTCCACACAGGTTAAGGACAGCACATGGCTCTAAATATACAGTGCAAAAGCCAGCTCCAAAGATTAAAGAACATATTAGCCTTTCTCTCTCTGGACTGCAACAGTGAGCTGAATTTAAATTCACTAAATGAACTTCCCAGAACAGCAAAGGACAAACCACGCTCCTCCAGCTCTGCTGTACATGGAGAGAGAAGCATGGCTTGTGTGTCAATGCCTTCTCAGGCAGACCCCACCACCACACCTATAGGGTTACATACACGCAATGCCTTGGGAGGTGAGCACACACATCACTATAGTGAAGATGACACTGAGCTGTGTTTCTGTCTCTTCTGTGAGCAACAGGCTCCAGGGTCTACGTGAATACTGCTGGGAAGTATCTCCTCACAGACAGGGACGCCCCTAAAGAGGAGGGTTTAGCCTCACTGTCTGGCTTACAGATCCCTCTAGGGTTTCAGAAACATGGACCAGAAAATCTCTCTCTGCATCCCTTCAGAAATGGCCATATGAGGCTGATGGTCCTCCCCAGGTCCTACACCGTCCTGGTCAGAATAGTTGTCCCTATAGCCATTCCTCCTTACAGCTTGCAGCACTGCCACTGCTCACTTTCTGATGTCCCCATGACAAAAAACAAACGCAGTGTGGAGACAGAGAAGTTTCTCCTTCTTCAAACCACTATGGCAACGTACCCTATCTAGCAGCACAACTGCATTAGTTTCAAAAACTGTGAGAAGGCAGCAAGCAAGCATGCCATAAAGCATCCTACTGGTACCCCAAAGAAGAGGCAGAGAGGAGTCTCTGCTGGAGGGGTCACAGGTTGGCTGTCGCAATGGCACTGGGATGGGAAATGCCTCAGAGAGGTCTAACTGAACACTGCTGGCAATTCAACAGATGGCTCCAGAAGGGCTAAAAAGTGGCTGAGCTGAAGAAAACATCCTTAGGGGGAGGGATAGGCAGCTTTGGATGAACTTCTCAGAAGTGGCGGGCTACCAACAGAATGACAAAGTTTGTTTCACACTGAGTCTTTAAAACTTGTACAGAAGACTTTGCTCCAGATATGAGTTAACAATACCACAACCTGTCATGATTAGCTTCACATGCTGCAACATCAATCACACCAATCAGGTCAGCATCCCAATGGATACCACAGGCAGCACCCAAATGTCATGTGATTTAATCAAAGGAAAAAGTAAGAGAAATACATAAGGAATCAATCCACCTTTGTGGGGCTGCAAGCACTCCCGATGACACACTAGGCCGTATCTACTATGATCTCCCCTTAACAAGGAGTGATATCAAGATTTTCTTCTTCCCACAAAGGAGACATAGCAGTGCCCTAGATGTTCCTTCCCCTACGACTTCCTCCTACCATGTAACCTGGTGCTGATGTGCACTGATCACAGCGCTGTGGCTCTGCTGCCCATAAGACAATGGTTACTCCTAGCTTATAACCTCTTTGGACCGTTTTTAATTAACTCTGTGTCTGTACAGCACCTAACACAAAGGGTTCTTGCTCATATTTGGGGCTGCTGAGTGGTACTGGACCACACAGTTCACTTTAATTTAGCACATCCACAGTGTGGTATCCTTCAGTTTTCGCCTGAAACATTCTAGGTAGGATCTGGTAAATGAGATCTCACAGATCAGGGAAGTTTTTCAGTTCAGACTAGATTTATCTGGAGTTTCACTAGGAACTAAAAACACCTTTTGAGGTGCAGCATGAAAAAGCTGAAGAGCTGTCTTTACTGCACTTTTACCTCTAGTTATAAGCCAAGAGTGACTATCGCTTGCTGTATCCTATACTTTAACAGTACTTTAAACTTAAAGCACTAGGGGCTGGGAGGGGTGTTAAGTCTTCCCTGCTGTCACAGCTTACCAGCCACTCATCCAGACCAGGAATGTTGGTCCACTCCTGGTGCTATCAACCAATTCAGGCCAAGCCACAGGCTTCCATCAGGGCTACTTCAGATGATAACAACCGAACACACCGCTCACTGCAGCAGACATAAGCTGCATAAGCTACAACGTTTTGCTCTGACCATCTACTGCAGACACAGAAACAGAGTATTTTTTATTTGAAGGGAATACTAATAAAAGTTGTGAATACTGTATTTATATATTACGCACACTCAAAGCAATACTTCTCTGCCTTTTATTAATCATTTGCTCACTGTACTGTCAACAACTCATCTATTGCAACTCATTTGCCTATGAGGCAAACTAAACTTGCAGCAAAATCTAATGCTGGATTACTATACAGCTACTCAGAGTAAAGGAAAGCCACTCTTAAGATAATCAGCCAACTCAGACTGATGAATAACCCATCCAATACTTAATAACTTTCACAGACTGTCCAAGTGTAACAGCTTGTTTCCATTGAAACTAGTAGCCATGGCAAGAGAAGCATTAACTTTAACACCAAAATCCTACACACACAAGAATATCTGCTGCCCTGCACGTTCTCCTTCCTACATACAGCATAACCACATTTGCTAGCCCCACATGTAATACTCAAAGCCACTGAGAATGTCTATTTTCCTTTGTACGTCTCTTCTGAACCTTCCAAGACTACTTAGGTGTGAACTAGCTTTAGCTCTCATCGAGTTTTCCTTATTTATAGAAAGAAGAAAATACCCCCTCTGTCAAAGTATTAATTCTTTTTAGGGAAGGGGCACTTGGTGGCAGGAGAATAAAGTTCACAATACTTAGGAGCTTTGATTTAAAACACAACCAGAAACCCAGAAAATAACTGGAACACTACTTGATTGATCCACCTCACTTGTTAATATTTGACTGACTTACAAACAAACTTTCCTTGATAAAAGGATAAAGTAACAAAAAATGCTCCCTACAAGACAGTATTTTGTGCTGGTTTTGAGTACTTCATAGTAGCTGGCATGAGGCTTTATTTTGGATTTATTCTGGAAATAGTGTTGGTAACACAGGGATGTTGCTCTAACTGCTGAGCATCACTTACACAGAGTCAAGGCCTTTTCTGCTCTGCACCCTACTCCATCAGCAAAGCAGGCTGAGGGTGCACAAGGAGTTCTGAGGGGACATGGTTGGGACAGCTGACTCCACCTGCCCAAAGGGATATGCCACACCATACGATGTCACATTCAGCATATAAAGATGGGGGGAAGAAGAAGGAAGAGAGGGATGTTTGGAGTGATGGCATTTGTAGCCTCAAGTAACCATTATGTGTGACAGTGCCCTGCATCCTGGAGATGCATCCGATGCAAAGTCAGAAACATTCCCTTTCTGCAACAGGAAATTAAGTTGAAAATTCCTGGAAAAAACACGTCTATTGCTTCTTTTGGTGCACCCAGTCTCTTGGTTTGGATGTGAACTCTGGAAAACGAGAATCCTCTGGACCAGCACTTCTCTGGAAGAAAGGGTCTGGAAGAAAGGGCCTGGAAGAAAGGGCCTGGAAGAAAGGGCCTGGTATCTGCATGGTGAATAGCCCATTTCCTCATGCCTCTTTCAAGCACTCCCTTCACTAGGAAAAAACAGAACTATATAAGGCCCCTTCCTGCGAAGCACACAAAAAGGTGCAATAATTGTTACATTTTGTGTTGTCTTTAGGTCAAGATTTTTAGAATACAGGCTTCAGCCAAAGTCCTTAAAGGTGTGCTAGAAACTAAGCAATCCTTTCTCCTGTATGTGCTTACACCTCTTCCCACATATTTGCACATTAAGAAGGTACTCATCTCTGAAAACAGCTGTTACTATAATACAGAAAACAAACAAATAAAAAACTCACCACTGTATCTATAAATTTAAAGTAAGTAAGTAATGCCATATGCACTGCCAAGGAAGCTTTAAGTCTTATGGTGAATCCTCAGAACACCTTCAAAACACACTCATTCTACCCAAGCTAGCACCTCTCCAGATTTCTAGTCACTTTGCAACTGCAATAACATGTAGCCTGGAAGGACCTACTACACTTCAGGGGCAATTTCTCTGCCAGAAAAAGCAAACCTGCAACAGGCAAATAACTAATAATCACCACACACAGGCACTGCAGTGTGCTGGCTTCAAGACTGCCAAAAGCATAAGGAGTAACAAAGCACACAATACTGAGAGACTGCAACACCCAAGCAGTACTGGCCCAAAAATTACCAGGAAAAAAGTATGCAAGTAGCCTTTCATCATGGATATCTGATGATATTAAATCTCCATGATATCATGGAGATATCATGACAGGCCTACTTTTCAGAAATGCTCCACTGTCAGTTAGATGACGATGTGTCATACAGAGCAGTACGTAAGACTGCATCTAACAACTATTCCAAGTTTTCTTTAGACCATTTCAAATTTACACTTTCTGTTCAACTTCCCTGGTTTTAGAGGAGGTACCCAACAAACTCACCTAGCCAAACCCTGTTTGCACAGAACAGAAAAGAAGTGTTATCCTTTGCTGAACACTGCATTTTCCCATATTTAGGGAAATAAACTTAGCTTACTTACTTGATATGTATGCATAGAAGCAGTAGGAAAACTAAGCAAGCTAGAAGACACAATGCAGGCTTTCCTATACTCAGGGCTCACCAGCAAAGTAAAAACTGAAAAACAAAAGAAAGCCTTTTCCTTTAGGACCTGCCAGATCTTTCAAATACCTTCGTCAGGACAAGTGAACAATCATCTGGACATTATACAATACAATCATCTGGACATTATACAATACATGGATTAACATAGAATGGTTTGAGGAAAGGACCCTAAAGATCACCTAGTGCCAATTCCCCTGCCATGGGATGGGACAAAGTTCACTGGATCAGATTGCTCAAAGCCTCAACTAACCTGGCCTTGAACACTTCTACGAATGGGGCTTCCACGACTTCCCTGGGCAACCTGTGCCAGTGCCTCATCAACCCTAATGGAAAAAGTTTCTTCTGAATATCTCATTTAAATCTCCCCTCTTTCAGCTTAAAAGCATTAGCCCCTGTCCTATCACTGTACTCTCTGATCAAGAGCCCCTCTCTAGCTTTCTTGTAGGTCCCCTTTAAGGACTGGAAGGCTGCTACAAGGTCTCCGTGGAGCCTTCTCTTCTCTAGGCTAAACAAGCCCAACTCTCTCAGCCTGTCCTTGTATGGGAGGTTCTCCAGCCCTCTGATTAACTTTGTGGCCTCCTCTGGCCTTGCTCTAAAACATCCATGTCCTTCCTGTGCCGAGGACTCCAGAACAGAATGCAGTGCTCCAGGTGAGATCTCACGAGAAGAGTGGGTCAGAATCACCTCTCCTGACCTGCTGGTCACACTTCTTCTGATGCAGAGTTATCGTGCTTGGAAAAGGAACAACCAATGCTTGTACAGTATGAACAGAGACCATACCTAAAGCAGTGGATCCCAACTCCTGCTCGTACAGCATCCTAACAGCACCGCTGAGACACAAACACTGTGAGTCAGCCTGCCCTTTCACACCTGCCTGGACACCCATCTCGGCGCAGGGATGATGAACAATCCAAAGTCACCATAGGGGGCTGATGCCGGACCAGACACCCCAGCTAGGTTTACAGGGACAATGCAGCCGAGAACAGCACTTAGGTTCTTCTGAAGATCTCCAATACCGACAGCGAAACTGCTGGCAAATAAAACTCTCTAAGACTGGTTTTGGAGTTTTAGAAGGTGAGCACCCATTATCAAGCCTGGGCAATGTGAGGGAGTAATCTCCATAAATCACGTGCAGTGAGGCAAGAGCTGTTACAGAATGTACTTCCCGCTTAAATGCGTATGTATAAATTTTTCCAGAAATCTCACGCATATTCTGTTACCTTCCAACGACTAATTTTAATGTTATAATGAACTTCAAACCAGTCAAAACTCTTGCTAATTTGGAGCTAGCTCCAGCTCTGCCTGACCTTGCCTTTGATAGGGAAAGGCTGCAAACACGGGTGATGACACCATGAGACATCTCTTCAGCACAGATCATACCAGACACAAGATGTTATTATCTTCTAAGAATGAACAGTGCCTGGAGAAAACATTGTTTTAAACGAAACACGCTATCAGAGGGATATTCTGTCTAACTTCCAAAGAAGTTTACTTAGATGAAACTTGACGTTAGCTTAAATAAAAAACATTCCACTTTTTGTAATAGTAACTACTTCTTGTATCAATACCACTTTCTTTCAATAACTTCTTTCAGTAACTCAGAAGGGATGGTCTGTCTAACTTCCAAAGAAGACAATTACTTAGGTGAAACTAGACTTTAGCTTAAATGAAATATATTCCACTTTTTTTTTTTTTCGTAAAAATAACTACTTCTTGTATCAGTACCACCTCCTTTCAATAATTTCCAGCCAGGAAGAAGCGAGCTTTGAATGAGGCACAGCGAATAAAAACTTTAGGGCGCCTTCAAACCTGCTCCAGCCCATCCCCCGGCCGGCAGGGCTGCGGGACCCCCAGCCGCACCGGTTCCCTTCCCGATCGCGGGGATGGGGGGGAAGGAAGGAAGGAAAGAAAGGAAGGAAGGAAAGGAGTACGTACGCGGAGACTATCTTGCCGCTGAGGATCTCGGCGGGGGCCATGGCGAGGGAGGGACGCGGCTGCCGGTCGCGGCGGGGATCGCGGGGCGAGTGCGGGGCGAGCGCGGGACTCGCCCCCACGTGCCGCCCGCCCGCGACTCGGCGCCGCCGGCCCCACCGCGCAAGCGCCGCCCCCGCCCCGGGGAGGGGACAGGGACACCGAGGCGGAGGGCCCAGCAGCGGAGCGTCACACCGTTGGAGAATCAGAGGGTCACAGATCACAGCAACTGGGCGTTTGGTTCGGTTCTGGGCCCCTCACCACAAGAAGGATGTTGAGGCTCTGGAGCGAGTCCAGAGAAGAGCAACGAAGCTGGTGAAGGGGCTGGAGAACAGGCCTTATGAGGAGCGGCTGAGAGAGCTGGGGGTGTTCAGCCTGGAGAAGAGGAGGCTGAGAGGAGACCTCATTGCTCTCTACAACTACCTGAAGGGAGGTTGTAGAGAGGAGGGAGCTGGCCTCTTCTCCCAAGTGACAGGGGACAGGACGAGAGGGAATGGCCTCAAGCTCCGCCAGGGGAGATTTAGGCTGGACATTAGGCAAAAATTTTTCACAGAAAGGGTCATTGGGCACTGGAACAGGCTGCCCAGGGAGGGGGTTGAGTCACCTTCCCTGGAGGTGTTTAAAGCATGGGTGGACGGGGTGCTAAGGGGCATGGTTTAGTGATTGATAGGAATGGTTGGACTCGATCCGGTGGGTCTCTTCCAACCTGGTTATTCCATGATTCTATAGGATGACAATGTCAATCATAGAGTCACTGCATCATAATGATATCATGTAATAGAATGACAGAATCATAGAATCACAGCATCTTAGTGTCATAGTGTCACAGAATCACAGCATCATGGTGTCACAGAATCAAAGATCACAGCTTTATAGTATCAGTGTTATAGAATCATAGTGTCATAGAATCACAGATCACAGTATTGTAGTATTATACAGTATGTGTTATAGAATTACAGATTTGTAGATCACAGCATCTTAGGGACGTAGTGTCATTGAATGACAGAATTATTAGAATTACAGCATCTTAGTGTCATAGTGTCACAATTATAGCATCGTAGGGACATAGTGTCACAGAATCAGAGATCACAGCATCATAGTATCATAGTGTTATAGAATCACAGAATCATAGATCACAGCATTGTAGTGACACAGTGTCACAGTCACAGATTACAGCAGCATAGTATCATAGTGTCACAGAATCAGAGATCACAGAATCGTAGTATCATAGCATCAATCATAGAATCACAGCATCTTAGTGTCGGTGTCACAGAATCACAACATGGTATCTGTGTCACAGAATCAGAGATCACAGCATCACAGCACCACAGAATCAGTGTTATAGAATCACAGAATCATAGATCACGGTATCATAGTGACAGTGTTGTAGATCACAGCATCACAGCATCGTAGTGACATAGTGTCATAGTATCAGAGCATTGTAGTATCAGTGTTGTAGAATCACAGATTCATAGACCACAGCATCTTAGTGTCATAGTGTCGCAGAATCACAGCATCATAGTGACACAGTGTCACAGTCACAGATTATTGTAGTATCAGTGTCACAGCATCATATATCACAGCATTGTAGTATTGTAGTGTCATAGAATCACAGCATCACAGCATCATAGTGACACAGTGTCACAGATCACAGAATCACAGCATCATAGGATCAGAGTCATAGAATGACAGCATCTTAGTATCATAGAATCATAAAGTTATGGAATCACAGATTCGTAGTATCATAGGATCATAGAATTGTTTGGGTTGAAAGGGACCTCAAAGATCATCTAGTTCCAACCCCCCTGCCATTGGCAGGGACATGTCCCACTAGGTTAGGCTGCCCAATTCCCCATCCAACCTGGCCTTGAACACCTCCAGGGATGGGGCAGCTGCAGCTTCCCGGTGCAACCTGTGCCAGTGCCTCATCACTCACATGGCAAATAAATTCCTCCTTATATCTAGTCTATTCAGTTTATACCCATTGCTCCTAGTTCTATCACTACAAGCCTTTGTAAACAGCCCCTCCCCATTATAGGAGGTATCATATTGTCATACTTATGACAATATGATACCTCCTATCATATAGGTAGGTATTATAGTATCATATAATACTATAATCATATAAGTTATATGTATTATAGATATATAGTATCATAGTGTCATACTATTATAGAAGCACAGAATCACTAGGCTGGAAAAGACCATTGAGATCATCAAGTCCAGCCATACCTGTCCACTACTAAATCATATCCCTAAGCATCTCATCCACCCATCTTTTAAAAACCTCCAGGGATGGTGACACCACCACCTCCCTGGGCAGCCTCTGCCTGTGCCTGAGAACCCTTTTGGTGCAGAAAATTTTTGTAATGTCCTTTCTGTATCTCCCTTGGCACAACTTGAATCCATTTCCTTTTGTCCTGTCACCTATCACTTGGGAAAAGAGACCAACACCCTCCTCACTATAACCTCCTTGCAGGTATTTGTGGTAAGGTCTTCCCTCAGCCTCCTTTACTCTAGGTTAAACAACCCCAGTTCCCTCAGCTGCTCCCAGTAAGGCTGCTTCTTCAGCCTCCTGACCAGCTATGTTGCTCTTCTCTGGACACGCTCCAGCACCCCAATGTCTTTAGAAGCGCCATTCCCAGCTCCAGCCTTTCCTAGCACTCTGCTCTGCAGGGAAGGGGGGCTGGTGGGCAGGGGGAGTTGCAGGCACTGGGAGGGAAGGGCAAAAGCTGCCCCTGGAGCTGGAGGGCTGTGTTTCTGTGAATGATGCCCATCAGTGTAAGAAATCATCTCTGTGTTTTGTGTTTTGGGGCAGCACTGTGGGGCTCTTGGGAGGCTGGATCATACAATGTTCTGAGTTGGAAGGGATCCACAGGGATCATAGAATCATGGTTTGGGTTGGAAGAGACGCAGTTCCACCTCTGCTGCCATGAGGAGGGCTACCTTGTATGCCTGTCCTCGTATGTGAGGTGCTCCAGCCCTCTGATCAGCTTCGTGGCCTCCTCTGGACTTGCTCTAACAGATCCATGTCCTTTCTGTGCTGAGGACTCCAGAACTGAATGCAATTTTCCATATGAGGTCTCACAAGAGGAGAATAGAGGGGCAGAATCACCTCCTTTGGCCTGCTGGTGACACTTACTTTGATGCAACCCAGGGTACCATTGGCTTTCTGGGCTGCAAGCGCACATTGCCTGCTCATGCTGAGCTGCTCATCCACTAACACACCTTCTGTTCAGTGCTGCTTCTAATCCATTCTCTGCCCAACTTGGACAGAGAATGGATTTGTGCTTGGAAAAGCAGTTAAATGTCACTGAGGCTGACTTGCTCACGAAAGTTAATGCTGCAACCCAGAGAAATTAAGGAACTCATCACTTTTTCATGTTAATACCTAGTGTATGGTTAGAAAACAGGTCTGTGATTCAAGAAACCTGAGACAAAAAGGTCAGGGACAGGGAATTGGGAAATTGGGGTCCATGATGGGGTGGAGCCACAGGATTAGGGTGCTGTTGAGGAGTATAGCACCCTCCTCTGCCTGCAGTTAAGCTGTATTCCTCTTGCTCGTTTGGGACCTGGCCACATCTGCCACATGTGGTGCCATTACTGTAAAGCAACGGGGTGATTCCACTGCAAATTAACAAGCTATGGTGAATAGGGGTTGGATGCCAAAACAGCAATGCTCCTGTAGAGAATTTGAGACTTAATAATCTATGTGAAATGCTTTCACATAGATTTTTGCTTTAGATAGAATGCATAGGCTTGGAAAAATAAAGTGCCTGTTCCAAAGAGTTTGCTGAGAAAGCATTCAATCCTGCTACTTCCATAATACAATCAGTCACAAAGGGATTTAGGGTGCAGTCAGATTTTGAGAAGGGAGAAGTGCAGCCCTTGCAGCTTCCACCTTGGGCACAGAACTGTAAGGATAGAAATACCATGCCCTTCTGTTTTAGATGCTCAGAAGCCTTAGGTTTGCTTATCCCTTATTCTAGGAGGGGAATATAAATGATACATACTTCAAAACTTCTCTGAGGAGAAGGCTTTTTCTTCTTTGTGATTCCTTTCATAGTCTCAGAATTGGTATCTTTTCTGCTTTTTTTGTGCTTTGTTTTCTGTTTAGGGGTGAATTTGTTACCTTGAATGGTTAAAGGACCTTAGGTTAAGAATGTGTTTCAAATGTAGGATTAAAGGTCAGAAATTTGTCTTTATAAGTGACTTGGAAATGACAGAAAACTTTGCATTTTATAGTTTTTATATGTTAAATAGAAAAAGCTAGAAAGAACTTATTTTTCTCTTCTTTCATTATGTTTTCCTTGTATTTCCTGGAATGCTCCAACAGACACTTGCAGTATTGTACAATCAAAACTGAGATTACACAATTAGCTGAGAGAAGGGATTTTTCTAGGCTGCTTAAGATTCTGTGCCTTGTTTGTTTGTTCTTTTGCCTTTATCTAAGTCCTGAATGAACTCGTGGGGGGAGGAGGGAAAACCTGGTTTTTTTGAAAAAATACAGGAGATGGACTCCTTCAGTTAAGCACAGAATAAACTGACAAAAGCAACTTTTGAAAAAAAAACCCCCAAAAAAGAGATTTGACACTCAGGATGGTAATGTAAAAATATCGAGCAGGAAAACAAAAAGCAGAAAGCAACCTATTTTAGAATACTCGGATGACCTTATTTGCTGTGAGCAGAAGAAGCTATTGCTCTCAGGATCTGTAGATTCCTCCCCAAAGTTGCCAGCTTGCATGATTTGCATGTGTGCGTGAGCATTAACAGCACTTACTGCATTCCGTAATGCCCCAGCTCCTGACAAAAAGGCTGTCCCCTCATGACAAGTAAAGCTTTGAAAATTACCTGAATTTACTGTAGAATCTAAAAAATAGGAAAGGAAATAAAAATAACCCAAACCAACTTATTTTATCATTTAATTAATTTTGAACCAGATTCTAATTTTTGAGAAGGTTATGAATTTGAAGTGCTTGTGCCAGAAAATTGGACTATCTAACCTCTTTCAGTCATAGCAGTCCTTTTGTATTTCTGACTTGTCTCGTGTGGCAGTCAAGTATTAAAGATGAGATCATTACTCAGAAGTTGTGTGTGTCATGACTTTATATAAGAACATGTTCTTTAACATTTATTAATTGTCATCCTGAGTTCGAAATACTGGAAATAGGGTGAGAAAGGAACAGGAAAAGAATTATGTGCTGAGAAATGACTGAGCAGACCTTTCTGCTCAGTTCATATCAGAGCCATATCCAGCCTTGAAATGGAATAAAAATGTTAAAGCTACTGCTGACATATAGGAAGTCTCAGAGAAACACAGCAGTGAAGGAGGCAAACATTGTGGAAGAGTTTACAAAGTTGACAGCAATGGTCAATATTTTATGGTTTCAATAAAATTCTTTTGACCATATTAATGCAAAAGAATGAGAGGCTAATGCCATGATAACAGACAGCTCCAAGCACTGCCTGTTTTGTACCAAAGCAGACTTTTTTTCTAATGGCTGATAGGATGAAGAAGGATAAAACCAGCTACTTCAAGACAGGCTGAAGCCTCAGTGTAGAAGAGACCTCTCTGCTCTTACTGTTGCCCCAGAACAGTTGTCCTGCCTCACTCGCCTCCCTGCCCTGCATCCCTGGGTTTGATTTGGCAGCTCCTACAGTTTGATTGTTTACCTTTGCATCCACCCCCTCTTACTCAACATGTCAAAAGTCGTGGAGCTTGTTCTTTAAAAAAGCCAGGAAGGCTCTAAAGCACATGTCAGAAAGACTTTCAATGTTATTGATAAGCTAACAACAGTACCTCTGATGGCACAGTCCTCTGAAGCTGCAATTTGTTGTGGGAATCTGACCCCAAATCAGCAAACTAGGGAAGAGTGTTTGGCTTTGCTTCACCCATTAAGTGGAACAGTTAAGATAGAATATGGTCTACAGTAAAGAAAGAGGAACAGAAAATTTTATATTAGCTTCATAAACCTTGGTCAGAAAAGAGATTTTGAAAAAGCCTATTGGTAGGAACACACCAGAAAAACAGTATTAGACTTTGAGTCTTCAAACACTTATGGGAAACCTTTCCTGCTTAGAGATGGTCTTCTGAAGAAAGCAGGATTGGTTAAATGAATGACCTTACTCTGGAACATACTGCATCTACCATGATGGAGAACACAACTTTATAATGGAGTAACAGTGACACATTTAAAAGCATGCTATATGTCAACTCTCCCTTTGATCAGAAGATGACTGAACTTTGATTTGAGGCTTGAGATTGACCTTAATATACATGTTTTGAAATAGCCCTTATAGCTAAGATGTGTTCATATAATACAAGATAGCATAACCTAACATGAAGTATTCTCCTGAGCATCATTATCCTCTGATCAATTTAGCTATCTCAAGCACCCCATACATTTTAGTCATATCATGGAAATAAGTTGGTGATGCAGGTGTCTGTGGGTTAAGATGGTATTTGCTCTCTGGCTTTCTCCTCTGTGTTCTTGGTCTGATGCCTGAACTAGCAGAACAGGGACATGGAGTCCTCCTCATCCACTTCAATGCAAAGGCAGACAGATTAATCAAATCAATTTTAAGAGCAGTTTTTAGCTACAATGAGCTGATTTTCTGTAAAGCAGAAAGGTGAATAGTACTTTCATCATAAGTTTTTCTGGCAGGGAGGTAAAGCTGGTTGTATCCAACAGAGTGGCGATAACAAACAGGTCTCTGATGTGCTTTTCTGATCTCTCTGTCAAGTTTGCTGATCACTTGCCTACCATGCAGAGGTTTTGCTCTCTCAGATAAGCAAATCCTGCTCTTATAGTGTTCTACAGAGGTGGGAGAAGGGTGAACAGATCCTGTGAAGTGTGTGGCAGGGGATGTCCATGGCTGGCATGAAACCAGCTTTCCCATAATTCCAGCAAGTGAGGGAACCATAGGAACAGGGCAAACAGATGATATCCCTGGTCTCCAACCATTTACAGCTGAAAGGATTCTAAGACAAACAGGATAATGGAAGTGGGGGAGAAACAGTTGAAGTTAGGGTCAAACAGCATGGTTTGAAGCCCCATGCCTCCTGTTCTTAGAAGTTCATGAGAGTCCCAGTTCGTTTCCTTATGATATGTCCTATGAACCTCTCAGTTTTTCTTAACACACAGGAAATTTTTGTGCTTCCACCTTTGCATAACATGTCTTGGCCATGTGAGTCTTTAATGGTAACCGTATTGATAAGGTACCTTCACATACTGTAGTAAATTATTTTTTCCCCTTATTTGGTACGTGCATGTTCTTGTCTGTCTGTGCAATATGCATATATTTGCCACTGTGCTTCAACCTGTTTGGGTTGTTCAAAATTAGACTTTAATTTCTTAGCATTGAAAATAAAAATCTGTATTTATCTCCCATTGCCCATGTTTGATGACTGCTGTTTGTAATTAGAAAGGTAAATGGAAGAGGCCTAACTTAACTGCTCTGGAAAAGCAAACCTCTGAGCAATGTGCTGTTCATATGAGCACATGCATGCACATATATGAAACAAAAAGATCTGCCTTTCCTTGAAGGTCTCTGAATCTAAGTCTTTGGGTCTGCATTTCAGTTTCTTGAGAGCACAGCTGGAAAGGAGTTAAACATACTGACACGCAGACTGTTCAACTGTTCCATTATTTTCCACTCTCAACAGTGAGTAAGCTCACTGTAAGCTTATTCAATTCTTATTTATTTATGTGCCTATATGTGCGTGCATCTATTTCCCAGTTTATATGCCTTATATTACAAACCTTGTATCCCAGAAGTTTGTCAGTTTCTGGTCAGAGCAATCATGTTTCTGCCCTTTCCTAAGCTGCCTAAGGAGCTGGGTAATTTGTCTGGTTTTTAAAACAAGAACTGTTCCATTAATAAATGAAGCAGAGCCTGGCAGAGGCACCATATTCAGAGACGCATCACTAATGTTTGCCCTGAAGCTGTGGAGTATGTCCGTTCCTGCATGTTCAGCTGCATCCATCAGAGAAGCAGTAAATTAGCCTCACAAGTCTGCAGAGCTCTAGTGCTCATTCTGCACATCTTCACATTTCTCAAAAGAATGGCAAGTCTTGCTTGTGTCTACTACTGTAAACTCTCTCTGAGCTTTGCGATTTATAAACCAGTCTGAGATCTGATTAGGATGTCTGTGCTATGAAATGGCTTGTCCTTTGCCGATATATGTAATGTTTTGTCCTATGCCATATGTCACCTGTAGCTGGCAAAACGCACATTAAGGACCCTTCTGGTCACCTCCAGCCATCACTTCAAAGCATTCTGACACCTCTAGCCTGCACATCCTCGTGCAGTTGCTGTGTCTGCACATGGAATAGTTTTGGTTTTGAGTCCCACTGCTTTGCAGAGACACCATGATGAGTCTGTGCTTAGAAACTGGGCCATAGGAAGAGACAGAGACAGATGCTTGCCTAGACCGCTGAAAGATTTGGAGCCTGTAGACTTGGTGTGGAACAGGAATATGGTGAGCTCAGTAGGGTTAACTCTGCTTGGCCTGTAATTCCTCTTTATGGTTTACAAGCCTGGAGAAGAAAATGAATAATCCATCCAAGAGGAATTGTGCTGAGCTGGGATGTTAGTCCTGTCCCTTGATTGTGAAGCTGAAACAGCAGGTTCTGGCAAGGCAAACGGGCAGATGTCCTGCCTGCCACTGAGAGGAAGGGATGAGCAGCGGGCTGTGAGGACAGCCTCCCAGCAGGGTGGCTCTCTGTGTGGCTGCCAAAATGAAATCACCATGTGGTAGGTAATACAGATTCTCTTGCTGAACAGACGTAGCTGTAGGGTGGGCCGAGGGTGTGAATCCTGAGAGGTCACAGGTCTGTGTGATTTCTGGGCATGAGGAGCTGCATATACACCTGCATTGCTCTTGGTTCATATTGCAGCAGCTATAACTCCTTCCCCACTGTACTGCACCCTGTGTGAAATGTTCCACAATTAACAACTGATGCTTGTAACTTAATGTAATGTTTATTGTATCTTACTTAAGTGGTTTTGTTACATGAGGAAGAACATCCATGCTATTAGCTAAAATTACTTGCAAACAAAAAAATACATTCTCACTTCCCTTTAATCTTTGTGATTCACCATTTTCAATTGTCCCATTGCTACACAGTGAACAAAAAAAGCAGTTGGGATGTGGAGCTTAGCTTTTGCCCAGGCTATTTCCCATCAGTTCCTTTACAGATTATGCAGGCTTAGACTAGGAAAATTTATATCATATTATAACAGAGAGCTTCTATGAAGGAGCCTGGCCAGTTTGGCTGCTTGCCATTCACCATACAACATCCCTTGAAGGCCCTGGGAAGCAGGGGATGGAGGATTGTGCTGGGGAGCTGGTGTCCTGCCAAACTACACTGTGAAGTAGATGTGGCAGAGCTTGTGCTGAGCATCTGGATGAGTTCAGGCTTTCTCTCTAACTGTCCCAAATCTCACCGTGAAATAAACATGGGCTTCTGAGGTTGGACTCGTAACCAAGCATCTTGACTGCAAGATGAGTTTGTGTTTTGAACAGGCTGACTTAGAGTGAGTTAACAGCAGTACACACATCCACCCTAAGCCTCCCAGCTCATGGTCTCTTCTGCTAATCACTGGAGAAATAGCACACTTAGTCAGGGAAAACGCACCTTGTGTTATTCTGTCATTGTACTCATGGCAGCAAGATTTCCTGCAATGATAACAACTTTTTATGTTTGGGCAATGGGATGCAGTCAGATATATATATACGCAAGCTCTAAATGCTGACATCCTCATGGGTGAGTCAGTCTTCCCAATGAGCAGGGCCAGTTTTAGACTAGGATGGGGGGCCCTCCTTCCTATCCATGTGCACAATCACTTGTACTTCAGTCTAGCTTATTTCAACCCTCCACATCTTGAGCTCCAGGTAATTGTATAAAACTAGCAAAACAAATGCATTTAAAATTTCTTTATGATTATTTTTAGGTTGGAAGAAGAAAAAGGTTGGAAACAAATAGCAACTCTTGATGTCCAAGCTTTGTTGCATCTTTGGAGACAAAGAAATTGTGATGGGGAGAGAAAAGGGAAAACTCATACAATGTAGAACACATTTAGGGAAACCTTTAAGAAGTGACATTTTAAAATGAAACCAAGGGGGAAAAAAAGCTATTTTCCTCAGCGTCTGGGCTGCATTATGGTAGTCCTTGCAAAAGGTGACACTAATGAGGAGGACATGCTCTTCTACTGACTCAGTGATGACCGTTCTCTGGGTTAATGAAAGATGTGAGGACAGTTTGCTCTAATTACTGCAACCTTCGGCACTGGGCTTTCTTTAATTGAAAATTTAAGGTGTTCAAAGCCTTGTTAGATGGAGTACTTTTCAGGTTTTCATGAGAACAGATCTCCCAGATATCTAGTGCATGCCAGTTCATTAATCAGTCAGAAGCTGAGAGTGGAAGGGCAAACATACAAATATGAACTAGTATCCTGTTTCCATGGTGCTCCCTATAGCTATGTAACTGGTAAAGTTGGAAGGGGTGCGCCTTCATATATGAAGAAATTAGAAAATGTATGCCTAGTTCAAGTGTCCATGCCTCCCTCATACTTTCTAAAGATGACCAAAATGAACCCTGGAGCTCTTAGTACCTCTTACACAGAGCTGGCCATTACACATTAGGACTTTGATTGCATTGGTGGTCCCTTCAGAAACAGTTTATTCCCCAAGGCAGTGACTTAGAACATCTGGGACGTTTCTGTCATAATATCTCTATAACAGTGGTTCCTGGACTTATTTTGACATACTTTGTTAATGCTTTCTTCACAGCCCTGGCTTCTGGGTCTAGTTGTTCTCTCTGCTGTTGTGCCACTAGTTGAGTCTAGAAGGAACCTCTTGAGAATACCTGGTCAAATTGCTGTACTCAGACAGGGTCAGCTACATCAATTTATCCAGGACATGTCCAGTTGGATTTTGAAAATCGCCAAGGGTGCAGAGTCCATAAGCTCTGTGGGTTTGCTATTCCAATGTTCAGCCACCCTCAAATCTCCAGTCTCCCTTATTTTTTTGCTTTTCCTCCCTTGTATCAGCTGTGCCTCCTTGAGCCTCTCCCTTATGCTAGGCTGTGCACTCTGTGCTCTATCCATCTTTCACACTTGCACATTTCCATCCTGAGGCCCATCTCATATTTAGGAAGCAGTGAGCCAAAACAGAACTGTTGGTAACACCACCACAGGACAATATTCCTAGGAAGCTTTTCTTTTTGGTATTACTTGAATATATGCTTGTATCAGTCAAGAAACCATATCTTGTTTCATAAATCAAGAGCTTTACCTATCAACTGAGAGTAACTGATGCTTTTTCAGCCACAGGCAATCTCCTCAAATTCTTGAATTCAGTAGGTGACCTGAATGTCCTCAAGGCAAAAAGACACCTGAATCTTCCAAGTCCTTAAGCAGAGGAAAGCCTTTTTAAGTCAGCCTTGCAGAGATGAACGAGTACTTTATTAGTACATAATTTTCTATCCATTGCTTCTTGCAAAACTTCATTGTTTTCAACTCTGTATTTTAAGAAATCCAGAGCATTCTTTTGTTTTCTTTTATGGACTTTGTTACAGCAAAGTTGCTGTCAGCTAGGAAAGAAGCTAAAATCAACACAGTCTGATTACTTTTTAATTTAGAATTTAATGAAGACTTTGTACACTCAAGTGAAGTCCCTAGTGAGAGCTAACATTTCTGATGGGATGAAGAGGGATTTTCCTGAAAATACAGGCACAGAAGACTATTCATTACAGTGCTGAGTCACAAAACTAAGTCCAGTACCCCAGAATTAGTAGATCTCAAATACTTCTTTATGGCAAGATTAAGAAGCAAACAAATAGAGAGTTGAGTGGCATGAACAGTAGCCATACCAAAACCCCTTCTTGGGCAGACCCCTTCAAACTGGCTCTGCCTAAGATAAAAGGCTAAGAACTCGTTTGTTTGGTTTCGGGTGCTGCAACGCTATGGCACCCCACATAGTGTCCTGCTGTAGTGCTGTTCCTGCCGTGGCATTGTGATCATACACACTAGGTGAAATCCCAGCCCACCGAAGTCAGTTGGAATCTCGCAATTTGTTCTATGACTACATCAGTGAATTCTGTTATCACAGGTGGTGCAATATCCATGGTACAGTGATACAAACGTCACAGTTTAGGTGCTTGACCCTGTGGCATAAAAGCAAACAAACAATAACAGTAGCAGCCAGCCAAGGCAAATAAAAATTGGAGGAAGATAAGTTGCTCAGGATTTTTTTTTTAACTTATACAAAGTGTTCTGGATACACACAGAATTTCTGTTCTTGTTGCTAATCAACCGTAAAGAAGAATTAGTCAATATTTCCTATGCAGTGAGAAACATTTTGGTTATGAAAGCCCAAAGTAAATGCTCCTCACACAGCAAGAGTAGAAATCAGTATTGCTTTTTCTCAGCGCTTATCTATCTGCGTGGGTTATCTGTCAGCTATGAGCCCAGGCATGCTGTCCCTCATGGACTGACCTCTCTGAAACCCACAGTGCCAGTCAAGAGCAATAACTTCAGATGTGTTTTAAACTTTTTGAATATGGCCCTGACTCTGCACCAGGTATGGCCAATACTGCATCTGGGAATGATGAAGGTGAGCGCAAGATGAAAATCTGCATAGAGCAGAAGCAACAGTTTAAGCTGCATGTAACAAATGTCACAAGCTCGCTCTCTCAGGGCTTTTCCACAAAACCCCAATGGTTGCATTTAAATAATTCCAAAGCACTGTCTTGGTTGAAGGCAGTGCTGTCACTTCCAGTTTTGAGGGACCGATGGATTTGAACTGAACCTTTCCCTCACCCTCTCATGACAAGCAGCAGCCACAGCCCATGCTGAGCCTGTTTAAACAGTGACAGATTTCTCAGGGAAGCACATGCTCCCCCAAGCCTCAGCCGTGGAGCTGGCTAGGCCAGATAGCATTTTGCCCAAGGCCTTTGCAGAGGTACAAGCCTTTCCATGCTCCAAATTCTAGTTGGAGAGAGGCAGTTATTTATAGAAAAGCAGTGTAAGTTCTCCTATACCCATGCCTTTCCTGTAAACCATTAGATTTTCAATAAATTTTGGGCAGCGTGGTATCTTGCAAGTGGAAATACATTCAGAATTCTTTGTTGGAAGGGTCTAGATATCCTTCAGCTTTGTTGGAGAGTGCTCTGTAGCATTCAAAAGAATGGGAAATGTTAGGCTGAATTTGACAGCCTGTGAAGTAAACATAGACCCACCACTAAAGCCTGTTTTATGGATATTTACAGTTTTCATTAATTTCATTAAGAACTCTAGACCTGTATTCTGCCATTTGTCCTAGAACTAAAGGTGTTCCTGTAATAAATCTGGTAAAATCACAAATACTAAAACACAGAACTGTTTCCCTGCACCTGGTGTGAGACTGCAATGCTGTGAATGGATGGCAGAGTGTTTCTTCTTGTTAAAGTAACCCGCCTTTGGTCTTCTTAGAACTCCTCCTAAAACTGTAGAATTGGAATAGGTTACACACATTTCCATCTGAGATTTTTGGTACTGCATTTTCACTGTAGCATGTAGTAAATACACTCCACCGTACACTGAGTTTAGTGACCATATGGCTCTTGCAAGGACTCAAAGAAGATGGCAAATAAATTGTGCAGCTGAAGCTGTTATTTGCATATCTGACACGAAGAGGAGCTGTTGTAACAGAGAAGAGAAATATGCCATCTGTCTTTTATGGACACTGAGCAGGAAAAGATGATGTAAGGCTGCTTGCAGTGCTAGGCTACTTATGGCTCTGTTTTGCAAAAGCTAAGTGCATTTATCTCAGTTATTAAAAAGGAACTCTCTATACACAGGCAGCTACAGCTTGTACAGCTAGAGGAATAATCACACGTGTCTGTGTGCTACTGAGCTCCTGCTTGTGTGACTGAAGACAAGAGGTTTTTTTTGTCTTTCTAATCTTTCAGGTTTCAGTCACAGTTGTACTGGCTACAAATTCAGTCCCTGTGACCCCTTGGTTTGTGCCTAGTCTAAAAACCGGAGTACATACTTTAGCTGAAGGCAAGATCCTCTGTTGTAAGATGATCTTATATGTATTGCTGCCCTTATTATATACAAAGGAAACAAAATACAATCATTTTATTCATTCTTTTCTGTTTATTTTAATGGGCAGGATACAGGCAGAAGGGAAGTTAAGACTAGCTTAAATTTTGGGGGATTGCAAAATAATAGTCAGGGAACAGCAAGGGCTAGTTGCTCCCTATGGGAAGGTGAGCCTAGAGCCAAGGGTGACCCCAGCCTGGGCAATGCCCTTGCTGATGAATGGCTGTATCCTGTCTGAACATGATGGGCAGAGCTGGATTGTGATAACAGGACCCACCGACAGTCCCAAACTAGGCAAGCAATGAACCAGATCCAGGGTCCAAACAGGGAGTCAGGAGCAAATGGAGACAGAACCATAGACAGGGCTACTACATGGGTCCAAAGTCCATCCAGGAGATGAGGACAAAGATAGGCTGGAGACAAGCTACAATATACATCTAGAGGATCCATCCAGGAGACCAGCATCCTACAGCATAGCTCTGAGGAGGAGCTCCAGGAGGCAGGGTCTGAGGCAGGACTGGAGACAGATTTGCTTGTAACATAGCTCAGGCAGAGATTGAAGTCCTGGACGGACCTGGTCAGGGTGATTAAGGCTTGGTGCACTGACAGCAGCCTCCTCTTCCCTCAGGAAGAACCATGGGGACGAGGCCCTGGATTCACTCTAGAACAGCCACCGATGCAGCATGTTATGAACAGTCAGCCCTGCAGGTGAAAACATACTGCCCTCATAGGGAGACATGTAGGTGAGGGTGGATGAGGTACTTAGGGGCATGGTTTAGGGACTGGTGGGAATGGTTGGACTTGATGATCCGATGGGTCTCTTCCAACCTGGTTATTCTGTGATTCTGTGATGTAAAGCTAATACTGTTATACTGCATTGTGGATTATAGATTCCTCAGAAACATGGTAAAAACGGGGAAAAAGCAATCAGCTGGGAATTCTGTAAGCTTGGTTCTAGTCATGATAGTGAAAACTCTGGCTATTAATTCTGGCTCATGTGGATCTTTGTCATGAAATAACAAGGATTTTTAAAGCACTACAGCCTGCAATGTGGCCTTTCCCTGGCTGCAGCATGAATGGCAGGTGTTGTTTCCTCATTTACTTCCAAAACATAACTTGCTTAATAGTTTCCATTTGCTTTTTACTTGAATGGCACAATTAATGAGAAAGAGACTCGTATACTTTTTGAAAGAGGAGCACTTATTTCTTCTACAGAAGGTAGTTTATTTTAATTATGATACCTTTGCACTTTACGGCATCTGGAGAAGCTTGTCTGAGCAAGATTTTAACTGCTTTCCCTCTTGATAGGGCAGATTATTTGTTGATTGCACACTTGTTGTTTGTTTGTGTGATGAAGTGGCTCAAGCTTGAGAAAAAAAATGAAAACACACTTCTTATTCTGGCTGCATTTTCTGTCCAAAATTGCTAAACAACCCAGTTTTCATTTTGGCTACAAACTTAAACAATTTCTGTTATTTTTTCTATCAGTTTACTCCAGTTAGTCCGGAAGTACTTCCCTACTCTGGTTGTTCAGGAAGATGCTGCTCAGTGTAAGGATATCACCATCCTTAGTGTTATCAAAGATTAGTATCTGTGAAAGACAAGTCTAGAGTTTGTAATCAACAAGATGCAATGGTTGCTTGTTTAGCTAGTACTGTCTTCATCACAGCTAGGTCTCTGCCATTTTTCTGTGGTTCTCACATTTTGTCAGGTGGAACTCTGTGATTAAACAGGTATTACAGTAGTAGGTAGGGTGATAATGGTGTCTGCATGAAAAACTGGTTAGTTCTCTGGCAAATAAGGCAGAAAACTTTGAATACAGTTGCTTGTGTCCTCCCTGTTTTAAATCTCCTGCATTTCCAGTAACACAACTCTTGTTTGTGAAGCCAAGTTGTGATTGCTTGCTCCTGTTACATGTATTGCACCTGCTTAGTTAAACAGTCGGATGCTTTATTTCACCTTACAATTTTGGCTCTTCTGCACTCTGGTGATATTCTTGATAGGTATGAAGCTACATTAAGATCCAATGGACAATTTCAGACTCCTTGTCTCCTAGATGAAGTTTGTGTATCATTGCTTATGTCAGAATTGCACTGATTTTCTTTCTGGCTAGCTGGTTGGCTCCTCTGTTAGATCAGCTTATTTTAAAAGATCCCACAGGGTAGCAGATTTGTTTTTGAAACTGAGAGCTTCTGTAATCTGAGAGACCAGTATAGTTTTTGAGCCAAAAAGGTCATAGATCATTTGCAACTGCTTGTTTTGCCCCTGGCAAGTGTTTCCTGAAAGATGTTATCGGCGTGGCTAAGGCTGGTGGGACTCAGCCAGGTCCCATACATAAATAGTAATGACTTTAGGCTACATAGTAAATGATGAAAGCCCCTCTGTTATGGTATGGCACTGGTCAATTTTATCCAAAAAAGCAGCCAGGAAATAACTGGAAGTGATTGATTGGATTTTGGATTCTATGACATGCTAAAATTCACTGAAATTCCAAAATACTTGCAGTAGTGCTGGCAGATTCATACTACATGTGTTATAAAATAGATAAGAACTGGTACTTTGTTACCTGGAGACTGTACTAAGCACAACAAACCTGCGTAGATTGAAACTCATTATCTCTCACTCCGATGATTGCACCAAGAGAATAGCAAACAATTGATGGCAAGGAAAACATCTACCAAAGTTCATATTTAGAGAACTGAAGAAGAGGGACACTCATGCCTATACCTAATCATGGTTTCTCAAAGGACTTTTTTCAAATGAAACTGTGTTTATTCTAAAGTAGCTACTTCTGACACCTGTTTCCATGAGAACAGGAGCAGCAGCTAGAAATCACATCATTGGAGTTCTTGTTGGTTGCACAGGCATAGGAATCTGCAGATATTGCATCTACAAGCATTATGACCACTCAGCATATAGGAAGATTTTATGGTGCCTTAAAATCCTTTAATACACCCACAGGAACTCCTTACAGCTAATATTACTGTTATTTTTAAGAAAATAAAAAATACTTTTAAAGGTAATTTTCAATTTAAAGCTAAAACAAAGAGTAAAGTAAGTTTTGCTTTGGAAGACTGCACCTCTCAAGCAGCTAATGACATGAGGCTTGAAAAGGAGAAACTAAGTGTGAATGGATTAGTGTATTATTCTGTGCCTGCAAAACTGCCTGTTAAACACTTATTTGCCTTATATAATGGTATTCCATCGCATCTAATTTTAATATATGCTAGCAAAACATATTTCAATGTGTTGCTGAATCATATATTTTCTTGGAGTGAGTTATAAAGAACAGTCTTAGTTTTCTATGTGATTTGCCTAAATATTTTCTTGAAATGGAAGTGTTTCACAATAGAAAATTGAGGCACAAATTCCTGCTTAGTTGGGCAATACTGTAAAATCTGGAAAGGAACGTAACCAGCATGACAGACTATTGTACTTCTGTGGAAGCTGTCATTCAGATGTATTTCATGTAAAATGGAAGCATACATTTGGGCACAGTCAATTCAATCATGGGCAGAGAAAAACATAACCCTCAATGTAGGCAGGACCTCGGTGACTGCAACTACAGGTACTGCATCAAACCATCAAAACTTACGTGATTTCAACTTTGATTATGAACCATACAATCTCTGAATGTTTGCAAAAGTGCAGATTTGAAGAGCCTTTGAACAAGTGTGACAGCTTCCTACTTCTTTTCCAAGCTGACTATTTCTCCTAAGAAATACAGATCATTCCTTCATCCAGAAAGCATGTTAAAAAATTTTTATTAATTATTTGCAACTCCTATGAATCAATATATAGTTTAGAACTAATTTCTTCTTGCAACAATGCCTTGTTTCTACTTCTGGTCAATAATTGATGTCCAGGGCAAAGTGTAAGGAAAGGCTCATGTATGGAGTGATTCTTCCTGGATATGACTACTCCTGGCAGTCAGTAATATAAGTTTAGTTTTTGTGTGAAGCTATAAACCTCCTTTTCCTGTACCTGGATACAGATACTTAATTGTGCAATCTGTTTTATTAAGCTCCTTCTTCCCTAAGCTGTTGCATGCCATGTTCAATATTATTTAGTTAATTGTGCTGAGCCTATCTAAAGGCAACTTCCCTTCCTAAAGGAAAAATTCACAAGAAAATAAGGAACAAAGCCTGGAGCTGCAGGTAACCCATATGCATGTTGCTTTTTCAGGGAGAAGTTGGACAGCTTGTAATTGATGCAATTTCTTGCAATAACAAAATGTTCCTGCCCTTTTGTTGATCACAAATCAAATGTACTTTTAGCATGTAAAGTAAAATCAAATATTGTTGCTATTCCTCTCCTGATAGTTCTCAAGGATTGTGTTATATACTAGGCTGCTTGATAAGAAATTTGAACTAAGTAGATTAGAACAGAATGTTATATTTGAAAACCTTAATGGCCACCAAACAGCTACCTCAATTTTCCTATTTCAGTATTATCCCTGTTTACAAGCAATTATTACATGTATGTATGTGTGTGAGAGCAAGGTAGCTGTCAGCATGACACTGAAGAATGTAACATTTTAATGCGGCAAGATTTTTGCAGAATACAGAAATAGGAAATGGTTCATCATCAATTCCTTTTGTTGACTGCCAGTCAGATCCCAGAACAAATAGTAGTGGCCCTGTAAAGAAAAAATACTGCCACTGCAAGATTTAAATTCTTTATTTTGCTAATTGGCACCTGGGGATTCTAGTTAAGCAAAGAGCAGCTTTACTAGATATAAACCCAGTGATGAGTCCTCGGGTTTAGCACAAAAGAGCTTGGCAAGGGAAAGAGGTCAGAGGAGAGAGGAGTGAGAAGAACATGGTACTTTATGGTGGATATCACTCCTACTCCATGCTCCCTTGTGACCTAGGAGTTCAACACAATTACAAGCTTTATCAGAGAATCCTGGTTTTCTTCTTTGACTATGACACGTCTCCTGTGGACTCCTCACATGAAAAGGAGGAGATAGTAGTGAGCAAGCTAAACCAGTTTTAATCCAAACATAAATTATTTAGCTTGACCCAGAACCTGGGCAATAATTACGTAAAGAACTAAACAATTGATTAACTTGTATTTGCAGTGTGCTCTAAAATAGTTGCTACTTATATTTGGGGGGTTTGGGGAGTGCTGCACTGTAATAGGACTATAGTGTTGGAGGGCCACTGAACATCTCGGTTTTGCCTACAGGTTCTTTCAGACCACTTTAGTTTAGCCACTATAGAACTTATTTTAAAAAGTACTGAGTTTTGCAGCTGTCATATGTAATTGGGGTATATTTTTTCTTCTGCTCTTTCAATTAGCTTTACACAAATGCAGCAATATCCAGCAAAAAACGTTTATCAATTCTGAGCTGCCTTTTCTTTCCAGATTACAGGTATTGTGTGAAGTTGACCGTAAGATAGCTCAGCATTCTGCATGAAGGGAACAAGGCAAACAGTAGGATCATAGCCCTGGCCTTCAGAAAAGCAGATTTTGGCCTTTTCAGGGGATTTACTTGGAAGACTCCTATACCACATGAAAGAAGAAGAGCCCAGGAGACCTGGCTGATTTTCAAAGATCACAAAAAAGGATCAATCATCGTATGCAGGGAATCAAGCAAAGGTGCAGTAGGTCAGCACAGATGAACAAGGAGCTCCTGAGTAAACTCCAACATGGAAAGGATGTGTAAAGAGGTGGAAGCAGGGGCAAATGACCTGAGAGAAATGCAGAGATACTGTCAGGTGTAAAGAAATGGGGTTAGGAAAGCCAAAGCCCACATGGAATTGAAATGGCATAAGCAGAGCACAAGAAATCCAGGAGGTTCCTGAAATGTCCTAATGACAACTTCCTTCTCTGACAGAGAAGCCAACAAGGAGAGGTGCTATGCTAGACTTTTTTTTCACCAACATGGAGAGGGGTGGTGGAGAATTTGAAGGTGATCCTTCCCCTCTCCTCAGCACTGGTGATGCAACATCTGGAGTGCTGGGCCAGTGATTCTAGCCCTAGCACAGGTGACAAACATACTGGAGTGAGTCCACTGAAGGAACTAGAGCATCTGCCAAATGAGGAAAGGCCGAGAGAGCTGGGACTGTTTAGCATTGTCAAGGAAAGTGTTGGGGGGATCTTATTAATTTATATCAATCACAGAACCTCATAATCATAGAATCATTTAGGTCAGAAAAGACCTTTGAGGTCATTAAGTGGAATTGTTAACGTAACACTGCCAAGTCCACTGCTAAACTATGTCCCTAAGCACAACAACTACATTTCTTAAAAATACCTGCAGGTGATGACTTCACCACTTCCCTGGGCACCCTGTTCCAATGCTTGACAACCCTTTTAGTGGAGAAATTTTTCCTAGTATCCAATCTAAACCTCCACTGCTGCAACTTTAGGCCATTTCCTCTCGTTTTATGCTTTGTTACTTGGGAGAAGACACCAACACCTACCTTGCTATCACCTTCTTTCAGGTAGTTGTAGACAGTGATAAGGTCTCCCCTCAGCCTCCTTTTCTCCAGATTAAACAACGCAGTTCCTTTAGCTGCTTCTCAAAACCCCTGTGCTCCAGACCCCTCACTGACACACTCCAGCCCCTCAATCTCTCTCATAGTAAGGGGCTCAAAACTGTACACAGGATTTGAGGTGCACCCTCACCAGTGGCGAGTACTAGGGGACAATCACTTGCCTAGTCCTTCTGGCTGCAGTTTCTGATATAAGTCAGGATGCTATATGCCTTCTTATCCACTTGTTCACTCTGCGAGCTTGTACTCAGCCAGCTATTGACCAGCACCCCTAGATGTCTTTCCACCAGGTAGCTGTCCAGCCACTCTTCCCCAAGCCTGTAGCATTACATGGGATTCTTGTGACCCAAGTGCAGGACCTGGCATTTACCCTTGTTGAACCTCATGCAATTGGCTTCAGCCCATTGATCCAGCATATGCTGATTCCTCTGTACAGCCCCCTACTCTCAGGCAGATCAACACTCCCACACAGCTTGGTGTCATCTGAAAAATAATAAAGGTGCATTTAATACCCTCATCCAGTTAATTTAATAAAGATATTAACCAGAACTGGATAATAAAAATTGTTACCTGATGGGAGAGTGTAAGGGCAGAGACAGACTCTTCTTGGTGCTGCCCATTGAAAAGATGAAGCAATGGGTGCAAACTGAAATGCAGGAAATTCTACTTAAACATAAGAACTTTTTTAACTGTGAGGGTGTTCAAACACAGGAGGAGGATACTCAGAGGGGCTGTGGAGTCACCATCCCTGGAGATACTCAAAACCCAACTGGAGTTTGCTCTGAGCAGCCTGCTCTTGCTGATCTTTGAGGTGGGGGGGATGGATTAGTTTATCTCCAGAGGTCCCTTCCAGCTTCAACCATTCTGTGATTCTGTCTCTTGCAAGTACAGGTACTTCTCCTTTTGTATGATTTTTTTTTTTCTGTGGTGTGGCTTCTCCCAAGCCACCTGGTAACCAGAGTCACCTTTGCAGGGAATGAAATCAGAATTAGGAGCCTACAAAAAAGAGAGATCGTTTTTGGCAGTCATCTCACATTCAGTCCTTGAAAACTCATGTCAAGTAGCTGAAAGAAATTGCTGCCTCTGTAAGCACAGTAAAGTCAAATATCAGTATTTATACACTTAGTTGGGAGAACTAAGTGAGAGAGTCTGAGAATTGAAAGTGTCTGAAGTAGCATTCCAAATCCTTTTCAAAAATGTCAGTTTTACAGCTATTACTGTTATTAACAATTTCACTGTAACAGTGGTGACACATGATACTTTCAATGAGAGGAAGCCATGATAACCTGTTTGGATGCAGCACACCCATGATGTACCTGTCAGGAGTTAGGAGCGAGTTCAGGCATCACTCAGCCACAGCACATATGTTATGGAACTTTATAAAGTGGCTAAGCGATGCGCAGGGTAATGGAATTTGGAGTATTGATACCCCAGAAATTACAAGATATGGATCATCCAGGCTTTCCCTGTGATTACTGGCTTGAATGCCATGAGTAAAAATTATAATCAGTAACATTTTTATTCTTTCATGCTAGACAGTGACTCACTGTCACTACATAGGTTTTGGAGCAGGTAGTGGTGGATTGGAGAGTCTCTTTCAGTAGGAGTGTGGGGCTCTTCTTGATGACTTCATTCTGCATTGGAGGTTGCACCATGAATTAGGTCTGGGGGCACTGAAACGCTCCCATTCTCCTTGTGGTACAGAATTCTGTACCTGATCACAACCTTTCTTGATGCCTTCCTTAATCCTGGAGCGGTGGGTCAACACAAACAATGCTGGCATCCTCTGAACAGCAGGACACGGTCATTCAACCGGTTTTTCACCCAGGAGAGTGTGCACCCGTCCAGGCCAGAGGCTGACAGTTTCCGAAGCAGAATGCTGTGAGAAACTGTATCAAAGGCTTTACTGAAGTCCAGGAAGATACATCCACAGCCTTTCCCTCGTCCAAGAGTTTAGTCACTTGGTCATAGAAGGTGATCAGATTACTCTGGCAAGACCTGCCTTTCATGAACCCGTGTTGCCTGGGCCTGATCACTCGGTTCTCTTGCAAGTGCTTCTTGATAGCACTCAAGATCACCTGCTCCGTGACTTTCCCCGCTACCGAGGTCAGGCTGACAGGCCTGTAGTTCCCCAGATCCTCCCTGCGCCCCTTCTTATAGATGGGCACGACACCAGCCAGCCTCTAGTCGAGCGGAACCTCCCCAGTCATCCAGGACTGTTGGAAGATGATGGAAAGGGATTTGGCCAGCACATTCGCCAGTTCCCTCAAAACTCTTGGGTGGATAGCATCACAGTATCAATGGATTGCCTCTCATTAATAGTGGCAACTCTGGGAACAGGTTAATTTATGGCTTCCTCTGAGGAGATGCAATTTGAACTCCAGTGTTAAAATCTTAATACTACACTGAAGCTCTGTCCTAACATGCATTTTCAAATATTTCAATAGAAAAACAATCTGTTACAGACTGTCATATATAGTCTTTGTGTCCAATATACAAGAGCATTCATCGTCTTCGTGAAAATCTGGTTGGAAAAATATATAGCCCTCACATATAGACTATGCCGCAGCTCATTATACACAAAAGTAACTATTCTTTGTGAGATTTTCCTGGCTTAAACCAGCTTTCTTACCCCTAACAAGCCAAGAAATATTCAGGAGATATGAACAGTCTTAACTTTCTTGACTTTTGCTTATTCCTTGTTACCTTTATCAGTCAATTTTGTTCTGAAGACTGCTCATTAATGCTTCATTCAGGATGTCTCTATAGAGGGAGAAAAACAAGAGTGTGAACAGCCTAGAGAAGAATCCGAGAGGCCAGAGATGGGTTATCCTCTTACATGACATTAATGGCAACAGATTCAGCTCAGATTTCCTACTAATAAAGGTGAGGGTATTCAACTCCTTTTTTATTTGCAGAGATTATGAGGGAGTTCATTGCAGTAACTTGCCATGATACAGTTCTCATGGCTTCCTTCCATGATGATGCCAAAGGAAAGAATCTTTTGCCTGTTATAGAATGCACTCCAGAGGGGACACATGATTTTGTTCTTGTCTCTGGTCAAACCCACCAGCACTGATTTAAATCTCAGCAACTTGGGTATGAAGCATATTTCTTGTCTTTGGATGTGATTTATTTCAGCTGGAATTATAGTCCTTCAGGGTGGTAAAGACTAAGCACACACTCCCTACTGTGTGGTCATGAAATCTAGTAGCCTAACTATCAAGTAGGTAAGTTGTGATACGCAACTGTGAGTGATATTCTGGTAAAGTCACAGGTGAACTTAAAGAGTGCGCCAACTTTGTCCTAATGCTCAATAGTCATATCCATTGTCAGTAACAGCTGCATGGAAATGTAAAATAATTGCTCCTAATCATCTCTCAACTATTTGTACCGACTTTCACCTGAGACCAGTACTTTCTAAAAGTGCACAAGTGGATTTAGCTGTGGGCTAGCATAGCAGTCCTTTAGTACACGCAATGTAGCAGTAAACATGCTGTGTTTGGGACCGAGACCTCAGTGAACGTGGTGAGAATCCTCTAAGAGAAAGAGTTTCTCCTCTAGGAGAAACCAGTAGTATCTCCTCAGGAAAGCTGGAGTTGAACTCAAGCTAAAAAAAGATGTTGATAGAGCAGTGACAGTACAATTTTATTGTGCTAAAAGAAAAGGTTCAGTACTCTCTTTGAAGCATTGTGTACTTGGATTCTCCACTGTAACCAACATGCTCCTCTTCAGCAGTTTCCAACTGGTGAAATGTCTGTAGGAGAAACATTCTCACCAGCTGTTCCAGGTCAGAGTAACAAGCGGCATATCAGAGGTGCAAAGTAACTCCTTTGTAGACTTGCTGTTCATTTGATATATCCACAAGCACATTAAAGGTTTGTGTAAATAATGAAAGGTGTTTGTTGTTGAATGACGCTTGTGTTCATATATTGCATTATACTCTCTTCAATATCACTTTCTTTCTCTGATTTGAGTAGTAAGTAGGATGGTGAAATGTAGCAATTTCTTCGAGCATTTGACTTTTTAAACTCTATCATTCACTATACCTTGGAAGAACATTCGCTGGGGAGGACCATCACTGCAAAAGGCTTTGACTGCTCAGGAACTTAAATTTAAAATTAGCAGGGAAGCTAAAGGGACTTTACTTTGAGAAATAAAATATAGGACACAAACATCAGCAGCTGTCTTAATTGAACAAAAAATGATACCAAGAGCAGGTAGTAAATTCTTATTTACCTCTCCTGAAAACTATCAGTTGGTTAGCATCACTGTGAAGAGCTATGCTATTTAGCATTAAAGAAAAGCTAGATGCCCTTTTTAATTTATGATAAAAATAGCATTAGTTTATGGTACCTCTAAGTGCCACCTGTTGATGCTAAAGGACGTACTTATTTAGGACACAGTAATTGCTGTTGTTGAGTTCAACAATAGGTCCCTTTGCCTTTTTGCTGGGCTTTACTGCCTAGATATTTCCTGGTTACAGTCATGGAGGTACTGAATGATGCAGGAAGGTCCTGAAACTAACTCTGCAGTAAAGAGCACAAAGTACATGCCTCAGGCATGAGCAAAACTTTCTGCTTTTGTCCCATGAAAAAAAAGTCAAATGGTAGAGTTTTTATCCTTTTTGGAGCTGTACAACTTGCAAGGAAAGGGAGTATCTTCCCATGAAAATTGCATTATGGGAATATTGGTCTATTTAGGCATCATAAAAAGATTTAGCAGCAAATGCAACAAAGTCACAATCTTATAAAACAGCAGTAAAATACACTTAATAGGCAGAAGAAAATGATTGCTGTTTCCCTGAGTGAAGTTGGTGTTAGTTAATTGTGACTGTGAAGCAATGCCTTGTTGTAATTTGCCACTGTTGAGAGACGTGAGGCTCATGTCTGTGAGTAATACTGAAAGGGACAATAATATTTTCCTAGAGATAGCCCAAATATTTGCCAAAGTCTAATTCCACAAAATTCTACATAAAGAGGAAAAAAGGGCATTAAGTTACAACTGTTTGCCTCAAAGGACAAGAGTAAAACTACCCAGAGCTTACCTCTATTGGCTGCATTCCTGAGCAACAGCCACATGACTGACAGAGACAAAACCAGCCGAAATCTGGTATCTTAAATCTGTGGCAATGAAGATTACAGAAATGTGCAAGATTTCTGTCTGATTTAAATTGCCATCTCCTTTAGGATCTGTAGTAAATCTGTAGTAAAGTATTGAACTTTTCTTCTTCCATTTTAACACTGGGTACATTGCTTTTCTGGAATCCTGTAGTATAAATTATTTCTGATAGAAGGATTTGAAGTGCTCCAGTTTACATCAGTTGGCAAAATATGGCATGGAGAACCTCATGTGTTTTTCCAAAAAAGTTTTTTGTTTCTGTTTTCTGCTTCACTTCAGCATCATGAAAATCCACATACTTTTGGGCAGATTGAGACTGCTTTTTAGCCCCGTGCTTTTGAGTAAAGCTAAAGGGAAAGTTTGAGTAGAATATGTGAGGTTTACTTCAGTGAAGCTTTCTTCCTTTATCAGTCCTTTATTCCCTTTTGCCTGCTATAGCACTTCTGTTATTTACTTTTACTCTATGTGTGAGATTCAGATTGAACATAATGACATTACAGAGATGTGGCAGACATTCCCGCTGCTTTTCTGACTTTCTGATAAAACTGAAAGCAATTATCCTGCATGATCTGTGATTCTGTTGAAAACTGCTTGGTCTCCAGATGTCTGCTCTATTAGTTTTTTGAATAACCCAGAGTGACAATGGGCTGAATTAATTTATAGTGAAACTTAATAGGTTATGAAGAAAAAGTGATATGGATGAGTTTTCCCTGAAAATTTCTTTCTGAAATTATTACAATAAATCAGTGTGACTTGGACATATACCTCCACTATCTCTATTTTAGAGAAAGCACAAAAACTCAAACCAGTGCAATTTATAGCAAAGTGTTAATACAAAATTTCCACAGACACCTGTAGCTTCTACCAAATAGTTTTGTGTAAGTTAGTTGTATTATGGGAAGAGGTCTTCTTTTAAAGATGTTCTCTTTTCATCAGTAGATACTTCCAGCAGACAGAAGAGCGTGATTATATTTCTGACCATAAGTATTTTTTTGATCTGCACTGGAGAACTGTAGAATCCCCTTCTTTTCAATAACTGTTCCCAAACCCAGCTATGAATTTACAGAGCCAAATAGTTCAAGTCATCTGTGTCCATTCTGTTCCTTGCCTATTGCATCTAAACTGTTTTGATAGGAGTATGTCACGCAACCCTGCTCTCCCACGTGGTTACGTCACCACTTCTTGGCAGGCTCTTCTTCCATGTGCACTATTTGCAAGACTTAGAACTTCTCCCTGATTTTTCTGTCCAAGAAAGTTGCTTTGTCCCAGTGGCAGAGACCAGACTTGGAGGCACTTATTCTTGGGGGCTGAGGAAGTGGAGGGCTGAACACTTCCTTGGCCCTTTCTCTTGCCTAGTTCCCAGGCCAATACAGGTTTACTGTCAGGGAGGATGCTCACCCCTTTCCCAGCATTACACCACCTGTACAATAGGTCTGCTTCCTGAGAAAGAACGACGATCACTATGGCTGGAGTAGCAGCAAGATACACCACAAACTCAAGCAACAATACATGTTTCTTCATAGTCCCACCTGTGATCTGAATCCCCTCAATTTGCTCTTACACAGGAAACTATTCTGTCCTCTTGCTTTTTCCCAGAAGTCAGGAAATGTCCCTTTTCTCCCTTCATACCATCAATCTTTACCTTCTGTTGCATCCTCAAGAAAATACCTTATTCCCCTTCCCTGCATAATAAGTTTTGGACTAAAACCAGCTTGTGGATGTGATCATGGGATCAGAACATAGGATTCTATGTTTACTTTCAAAATAACATATTTCTTACGTAAAGGAAGAGATAAATATAAAGATGCAATGGGATCAGTTTACTTTAAACAAGGAATGTGCTTTTAAAAAATATTTTCCTTTGTGTCTGGAATCATAAATTTCACAGTTAGTAAAATGTCATTGATTTTATTTTACTTCTATCAAACTGTGAAAAGATTCCTTAATTAATTATATTGTTCCTGAAAGTACTCAAATAACATTTTTCTCAGTGCTTTGGGAGACTTTTTTTCCTCCTCTTCCACACTGCATTATAAAAGAAGCAGATGAGTAATTATGTAATATGATTTTCATGGAACCATACTAGAGCTGATAAGAGCTTTAACAATATCTTTGCCATTTAATCTATTGCATTTACCCTTGTTCTTAAAAATTTCAAATTAAAACCAAACTCATTGCCAGTTTTTCTGTGAAATTTTAAAATAAAATGCACTCCTACACAAATTAACATCGCAACTGCTGTCACTTAATAAAATATAATTATGCAATGTTCAGAATTTACAATGTAAGTTGCTGGTAGCCCGGAGGATATGGACCGTGCTGTTTAATATTAGACACCTAGGCTGAAACATCATGAATGATTTTATTTCCCTCAGTGTTTGTCTACATTGCAGATGGCAGCTTCATATAGACCAGTCTAAAGTTACTAGAGAGGATCCTGCTTTGAGCAGTGGAGTTGGATCAGATGACCTGAGTTATTCAGTTATCCTAAAAAATTACATCACTAACTTGTTCTTTAGAATAGTAGTATGATCCCTGCCATGAGATTCTGAGGAAAACTTGTATAGAGATGTACTTCAAAAATTTTAAATGCTTGGAAAAGAAAGTTTGGGGAGGAAAGTTTACGTACAGAGAGAAGACGATTCAAAAGAGAGAATAGTGGACCTTGTTAAAGCCACTATCTAATTCTGGCAGGATCAGCTCTGACATCCCGCTGACTAATTTTCACTGCATTTAGCCTTGATGAGACAGCAACACCAGGTGCAGAGCAGATCAGCCCTTAAAGCACTGGCAGCTCTTAAATTCCACAGGGGTTTTAAAACACTCAACACTTTCAGAGAGAAGTGGCAGATTTTGACAAGGTGAAAGAAGAGCCCAGTGAGGAATGAACTGGAAACTGTTACATTTCCCTTTCACTGCACCCAATTACATACATCCATTTCTTCTAGGGTGTTACACATGAATCTATGAGATCATACACATTGTAGTCCTGATTTTAGGATCCTTCTGCCTGCATCTATCTTCTCTGTTCCCTTTGCTGCTGTGAAGAGCATAAAAGAACATCTGATTATATTATTTGTGTGTAGGTACATCTCTTGACTTGATTTGACTGAATAATCAAATAGAATCAAGGTATAGAATCATAGAATAGAATCATAGAATAACTGGTTTGGAAGAGACCCACTGGATCGTCGAGTCCAACCATTCCCACCAATCCCTAAACCATTCTCCTAAGCACCTCATCCACCCTCACCTTAAACACCTCCAGGGAAGGTGAGTCAACCACCTCCCTGGGCAGATTGTTCCAATGCCTAACCACCCTTTCCATGAAGAATTTTTTCCTTATCTCAAGCCTGATCCTCCCCTGGTGGAGCTTGAGGCCATTCCCTCTCGTCCTGTCCCCTGTCACTTGGGAGAAGAGGCCAGCTCCCTCCTCTCCACAACCTCCCTTCAGGTAGTTGTAGAGAGTAATAAGGTCTCCCCTCAGCCTCCTCTTCAATTTCAATTTCTATAGTGGTACTCCGGGGTTAAAGCTTTGATGAGATTTCTTATAGATGCAGTAGACTCCATCAGTGTCTTTGCATAAAATCTATTTGAGAAAATATGCCTTAAAGACAAGTGGATTTAAAAAGGAAGGCAAATGCTAAACAGATTTCTAGAAGAGAATACTAACTGATTTCCTAGTAACCTCAGCTAGAACAATGGTAAAATTAATGCTGGTTACTCTCATGTTTTCTGTATAACACCCATAGAAGAAAGGTGGTGGATGCTGATGATTAGGGAGTTTAGCTTGAAAGAGATCTTCATTCTTACTGAGCTCTTGGAAAATGTGGAGCAGCAAAATGAAAAAGGCCAGACTGCCTCTGTCGGTACAAACTGCTCATCTAACCTGCCAGGAAAGTCAGAGTAAATTTTCCATTTTACATGCAAAATCCAGTCCAATTGATTCCTGCTACCTTAGGGTGACTGATCAATATTACCAGACTGTGCTAGTCTTGTGTCAGTTGCTGTGATTACGCAGGAAACCATGTAGGAACTGAACAAGGTGAAACATTTAGAACTGGGTTATGAATCTAATGAATTCCCAGTAGCTGAAACAAAAAATAGAAAAATACATTCCCTTTTCAACTAAAAGCCCTTCCTACAAGGTCCAGAAATATGTAATTTCAATCCGCAAGTACTTCAGGTACAATATTGGGTTGCAAAGTGCTATTAAAAAGGCAACAATATGTTCCACGTATTAAGGCAAGTTTTCTTGAAGTAAGCTTCAGGTGAAAAGTCTGATCACTAGGACTGAAAAAAGAACCTGTCTTTGATAATCTCATTCAAGAGTAGAGACGGAGTACCTCACACACAGATCTCACACAGATTTTTGGTAATGTTTTTCCTGGTGACTCTCATCATGGAGTCTTCTTTTTTGCAAGAGGAACAGACTGCTTTTCTCTCTGAGAGACTACTAGAGCAACAGGACATTTTCAGTGCTTAGAAACAATTATAGTTTACTTCCCAAATATCATCTAAGCCATGAAACATTACTAAACCAGTAAATTCTTAAATGCAGGAAAGCAATTTATAATAACATTATATGCATGTTGACAAGCAACTGTGTCATCCTGCCCTTTCACTCAGACCTGCTCATCAAGTTGTCTTTGTTTTAGGGAAAGGTTGTCTAATATTAACAGGAAGAATTCATGTTTTTCATAGCACATGCTGTATAAAAATAATCCTTGTAATACAGAGAAGATTTCCAAGGGGAAAGGTGAGAATAAATGTGCAGAACAGCAGATAAACAAATACAAGGTGAGGTTTAAGTAGCGTGAGAAAGATGAAGGGCAAGAAGTTTGTTTGGATGCTGAAAGTTTCTCAGGACCTCAACACTCCCGACTGTGCTCAGAAACTTCAGGAACAGCTCAGTGAAAGAAAAATGCGAAATCAGCATCTACAGGCTCAATTTACAACCTGAACATTAAGTACAACTACCCTATTTTACTGACCAGACAGAGGACATTGCTGCAGATTGCTAACACAGTACCATCAACACAGACAATTTTAGGCAGCTCTTTTCAAATTAGATTACTAAGCACACTGTCACTCAAGTAACAGCAGTGAGCAAAAGTGATCAGCCGATACATTTTTAACATTTTAACCCAAATCTGTATCACCTGGAACAAGATATCTCCACTTGACCACAGGTGATTCAAGCAAATCAGTAGGTACATGCTTGTTTCTTCTAGGACCTACCCATTTCTCAAAATTTAGATAATCATTTGAAGACATGCCTCATCTTATTCCTTCATCCTTAAACCACTTATTGGATTAATTACACCAAAGATGTGTCTGACAAAGCTGCTAGTTTGGGGAATTTAGCTCCTTTTTCATAATTTGAATGTTTGAATACAAATTTGGATTTATTTTCTGTCTTTATGAAATCTCTTGTAGGAGAATAATCACAGACTACTAAATATTTTGGAAGGATTTTAGAAGACTAAAGAACAAGAACTATTTGGATAGGTGGTCAGTTTGAAAACAGAACAAGTCTCCACAGACTATGCAACAGAGAAGGATGAAGACAGCATATGCTGCAAGCAGTCACTAATGAGCTGCACTCAGCCCAAAGAGCACTTGAAGAAATAGCAAGATGAGGAAAAAAGAGCCAGGTACTTCATTTTCTCCGTATTGCCATTAAAGCAAATAATTAAGGTTTCTTAAAGAGACTCTTTAAAAGGTTATTGAATAGGTTTTGGGTGCTCTAATTAATGTGAGTTGACTCTCCGTTCATATGATAGTAGCTTAAGGAGTTTTTAAGAGACTTCTTCAGCAGCCTGAAAGAATGATATTTTTTTTTTCACATAGATATGCAATATATTGCAAAAGAGAAATGTTGTTTGTGAGAATCGAGTCACAAGAACTTCATTGTTCCTTTAAAAGGCAATCAGGAGTTGGTTTATCCAGGGTTTTAAAAAATTAACAATTTTAGAGGTTTAATTTAAAACAATTGTGATCTTTTATCTTAAAACTCATTCTAATAACAGTCTGATTGCTTCGTACCAGTACTATTATTAGCACATTGCTGTGAAAGTAATCACATTCACTGGTTCACTACATCTTGCTGGCTTCACAGGACACGTTACAAAGATAGCGTGCATTGGTTGTATCAGCTGTAAACATCAGATAAGTAGAGTAGCTGCTGAAGTTACTTAAAGAATGAACGAGAACTTTCAAAATGTTGTGTATTTTAGCAACCTGGGTGTCAGGAAATATGTTGAGTAAAGTCAGAATTGGGATGATATGAGCACTAGTTTCAAGTGATCAAAATATAATACTGGATTCCATACAACACACAGAGTAGCTCCTTTTCCCACTTCCTTTCTCTTTATTGATACAGAGACTGCAGATATTTAAAATATCATGGACATTTTAAACTAAGGACAGAAGAGATTCTTTTCCTGTGGAAGGTAGAGTGGAGGCTTACCAAAGGTTCGGGTAATAGGTACACCTTATAAGTAGGATTATTAGAATTTTTCTGTAAATCATGTTTGTTTGTCTTAAGCAACCATCATCTCCTCATTGTTCTGCCCCAGTTCATTCTGCAGCTTTTCTATACCAACAACCATTGCTATGACATCTTTCTAACATCCATCCTTCTCACAACATATAGAGGAGTTAAAGATATATTTTGAGTGTGGTCAAGAAAGTAAACCTACAGAGAAAATGTAATAAAATAGGTGTAGTTGTGGATCTGTCCAGGAAAAAATGCTCTAGGGTATAAAACACAGAGAAGGGAACTCAAAAGGAAAAGAGGTAATTGCACCACCTTTTTTTGCTAAACTTTTCCTTCTGCCTGACTACTGCGGGCTAATTTTTGAAAGAGAACTCATACTGCAAGTACCAACAGCAATGATACTATGATCCCCACCAATATAATCTCAAAGTTTACCAGCTTTCTTTAAAATTGCTGGGGAGTCAGTGAAGTTCATTCCTCTTGCTGTTGAATCTGATAACCTTAGGGAGGAAGAAAAAAGAATATATATGGCTGCCAAGATTGAAAAAAAATAATCTTAAATCTTAGTGGTTAATTTAATCCCATATGTTTTCATTGTTTAAAGCTGGTGAAAAACATGCTTAAGCCTTAAAGAGAGGAATTATCCTCAGGACCTCTGAATTCTAATTACTTTCCAATTAACTCTCTTACACTATCCTTCACTGATCAGTTGTTTTGCAGAAAACCTACAATTCTGCTGCACTTCCATCTTACAGATGTATTTTAGGTAGACTCTACTTTCAGTTCTGTGGTCTCTGACTCAAATATTTGGACCAAATTAGGCATTTTTGAGGCCTTTGGGATTATAAATCTTCAATATCTGCAATGATGGGCAACACAGATCATAGTATAGAAACTATTTGTTAGTTCTTATATATTTTTGTAATTGGATTATTTTGATACAGGGTACTACAAGCCAGTCAATGTCCAATTTCATGAAAGAACATATGGTTGCTAAGCTTTCTGTCATTTACGTGGTGTAATGAATGGATAGCCTTTGGACTTCTAGCAGTTCCTTGTGGACTTTGGTCCAGCAGTCCAGCTTAAAGTAATGTATTCATTAATAATTGCATTCTTTCCAAGTGTGATAAATTAAAAAATATCAAATTCAAAGAATATTACAGAAACAAAATATTTATTTTCCTTAAGCCATTTCAAGTACTAAATGTGAGAAGGATGGTTGTTTGATAGCTCTTCTAGAATTGCAATGCTAATCTCAGCTAGAGGTAGATTCAGAGATTTATTTTAAAGTCAAGTCCTTTTACTTACTTGCTTATTGCATTTAGTCCCCTAATTGAGTTCTTACAATGCCGTCCTTCCTTTGGGAGGCTGGATGTTAAAAAAGCAAGCAGTATTCAGAAAAAAACCCTTCTTCTCTTGCCTATTTATCTGCACATTTTCATGATTCCCACTCCATTGTGTCTGAACAGGAGGCAGAAGAAGAAGAGCTTGTTTGAAGTGACCAGCCGCTGATCTAAAATCTCTGAGAAACATCTAGCTAGATGTCTTTTATTTTGTTCTTGAAGAACTATACTTAGAATGATATATCGAACTATATGTAGAAGGAAGCAAAAAATACATACATGTGTTTGTATATACATGTATGTGTGTCTACATATATATGTTTAATTTTATGCTTCAAGCAGCCTTATTGTTAAGCTGGGTACATCTTCAGGTACAGATGGATAGTCATGATTGTAAGTAAGTGATGCAAAGTAGTTCCAAATATTCAAGAGCAAAATTTTCTCTCTCATTATAAGAAATAAAATGATTAGTACCTCTCTCTTCTCTGCCTCGCTGCTCTTCACAATACTTCTGGGAAATATCTGTTTGGATTAAAAACATCCAGGTAGTGTAATTGTAAATATACCAAAGTACTTAAAATTTATTACCAGGAGAAAAAAGAAAAGATGGGAAGTATTAAACTATGGGCAGGTTCTCATGTATTATTGACAGCTATTGTCTTCCTATCCACTGGAAATCCATCTGTATGAAGGAATATGCATCAGGCTTTTCATGAGAAAAACCTAGATTTCACAAACTGGGTGGAATATTTTAGGATCACTTGTCAAGAGGGAAGCAAACACTCACAATTTAGAAAGTCATCTAAACAAACTTATATCTAGATTAAACAGATCATATGGGAATATTCACAGTGTGCTTTTCCAGTTAAGATTGTATAAACTGTCCTAGCAGTCAAATCACTTTTCACAGTATGGGAAATTGGAAGCAACTAAAATGAAGTCAAAACCAAAATGAGTGCAAGTTGGAGTCAGGAGATAATTAGGTCTCTTACCTATAGAAGTCTAATACATGTATTTTCTTCCCAAAAATCCAACTCAGGAAACAACAAAGGCAAATCCAGTCTTACTGCATGCTTCATCATGGTAAAAGAGCGTTTCCTCAAAGCTCTGAAATGTGATTCCCAGAGAAAAATACTTTACTACATTTGAATTGCCTTTAAGCTGATATTTTTTTCTGATTACATGTTAGTAGTGCATCCCAGCTCTGGAAGATATGTTTGATCAAGGCTGTTTCACTACTGAGAGTGGGATTTGGCACAACAGTGCTCCACATGTGAGGTTTTTGCCCTCTGACACAAGCAGAACTTGTCAGGTGAGTGCAGTGAAGGGAAAGAAGATGCTTGGCACTGCTGGGATTACATTTAGAAGCTCTCTAGCATCCCTGGGATGATTTTAGTTTCCCTGAAGCACAGAAATAGTCTATGAGCAGCCTTCAAATCAAAATTTCTTATATCAAACCTTACTTGTTTTGGTGAGCTCAGATAACTGGCTTCAGGACACTACATGCTAGGAACCTGAATATGCTTTTTGTGCTTGCTCTTCTTTGGTTATTTTTGACACAGGATGCAAGTAAAGCCTAGTCAATGAAGTATTTGGATTATTCTGGATTTTGAATGCTAATTTCGCTTCAGTTTAATCCCATATAGAAGTAGAGATTTTGGCCCTAGTGAATCCAATGGCATGACTTCCACTGACTTCAGCAAGGACAGAACTTCTCAGAGAGACCATTACCTTCCACCAGAGACAGTTTCACATAGCTAAGAATTTGGAGAAAGGTCATAAAATTATCTAGAAAGGGGGTTCCATTCCCAGAAAGAAATCAGTGAAATAGTTTTGAAAATTATTTTCTAACTCTAGTAAAGAAAATGTAATAGACCATTTTATGTTCCTGTCCTTAGGCTATGCCTTATACCTCAATCAATATAAAAGAAAATCATATTTCCTTGATTACTCATTCAAGCAGAAAATGAGTTCTATTACCTGAAATTTTAGAAGTTCCCCGAGTAATAGGATAGCCTTTGTACATCCTCAATTTTTGATGTTATTTGGTGGTTTATGTTATTTACTAAGATGTTTTAGCCTAATCATTTTTTTGACAGTATAAAATATCACTATTACAGTGGGAACATTCTCCTGACAGAGGAAACCATTTAACAAATTAGATGCTGAATACAATTTGCTGGTCAGTGGTGCGGAATATACAATGCATGTGCAAGAAGTAGTTTAAATATCAACCAGAAACTAACTATGTAAATTATACAAAAGCATCCTTCATTGTCCTGGCTTTATCTTTCTTCCAAGACTGTCAGAAATAATTTGAATGTCACAGACATGTTGTATAGAAATCTGTCTGCTTCAGGACCGCAGGCTCTTCTTTCAGTGCTGAGCTCACTTCATAAAATCTAGTTTCATGATTCGGAGGAGAGCATATTAACCGGCAGTATTTACTCAGTTCCTCGTGGTACTTCTGCAATAGTCATCAGCCTTGAGGGATGTCTACCAAAGACAGGCTTGTAACTTCCAGAGCATCCATAGGAAACATCTGCTGCTCTGGTCTGTGCCAAAGAAAGATCTTCTGGTTCTTGCACCTGCCGAAGTTTCAGTTGTGATCACAAAGGCAAATCAGATCTGGAGTAAAGCACTCTTGTATTTGAATCTCAGCAATTGACTGAATGCCATGATCTTCCATCAAATACAGTGTTGGCTGGAAGCAGATACTCACACAGTAAAGATGCAACAGGACATAGCTTACTGTTATTTCTAATTTTCAGTTGTGGTCTCAGGAGGCGGATGACTGTCACTGAGTCAGAGATATACAAGTAGCTGCAGCTAACTGCTCTTCAGTTCTATCAAATGAAAAATGTGCAGGAAAGTATAAGAGAGAATAGTTTCCCCCATCCTCCTTCTTCTCTATAAATCCACTTCAGTTGTCCTAAATGCCTCACTGTTAAAACTTTACAGCTCCTAGGAGCATTGTTTAGCCATTTTAAGCATATGTACTTCCAATTGTTAAAGGACCTAGTGTGTTCAAGTTTAACGTCTCAAAAAACCCTAATGCAGGTTGGTAAGTATTGATCCTAGTTCAGCATTGCTGTTGTGGATTGTGGCCCTCTAGTGTCATCCTGTGGGAGATGAAACTGAGGTGAAGATCATTAAATGCAGATCCCTGCACGCCTTTTTGCTTCTTGCGGGGAAGTTATAAAATTTCCTTTGTTCCCATCTCACATGGGCTGCCCTTGTGAGAACTGACTGAAGCTCTCTTCTACTTTGTGGTGGGCTCTGCAAATGCACAGAATCATTCTGTGTCAGTGGAGTAAGGAAGTGAGCTGAGCAGAAGCCCAAAGGTCTTTTCTAATATTAAAAAACTGGGATTATTTGGTAAATTCTTGATATAGAATCATAGAATCACTAGGCTGGAAAAGACCTTTGAGATCATTGAGTCCAACTGTACCTGTCCATTGCTAAATCATATCCTTAAGCACTTAATCTACCAGTCTACCTCCAGGGATGGTGACTCCACCACCTCCCTGAGCAGCCTCTGCCAGTGCCTCATAACCCTTTTGGTGAAGGAAGTTTTCCTGATGTCCAGTCTGAACTTCCCTCGGTGCAACTTGAGGCCAATCCCTCTCATCCTGTCACATGGGAGAAGAGACCAGCTCCCATGTCTCTACAACCTCCAGTCAGATAGTTGTAGACATTGATAAGGTCTCCCTTCATCATCCTCTTCTCTAGGCTAAAAAGCCACATTTTCCTTAGCCGCTCCTCATAAGACCTGTTCTCCAGCCCCTTCATCAGCTTTGTCGCCTTCTCTGGACACGCTCTAGAATGTCAATATCTTTCTTGTAACGGGGGATACAAAACAGAGCACAGTATTCAAGGTGTGGCCTCACCATTGCCAAGTACGGGGGCAGAATCCCTTCCCTGGTAAAGGGAATATATGTGTCAGAGCAGATAATGGTTATGAGGACTTTTATCTATGTTCAGTGCCCACTAGATTGAAATGTTGCCAGAAGCAATTTAAAATCCATACGTATAACTAAAGACTCCTGGATAAATTTGAGGATGCTGCAGGTAAGAACAGGGGAGACAGGAGAAGTAAAGACAGTTTTGTTCTCTAGTTTATGCACAGAATCAGAAAGAAAATGCAACCTCTTGATTATCTATGCCTTTTAGCTGTATATTTCTTCTCCTAATCCATTTCTCATGTTTTACCTTCTTCAAGCAGTTTCTCTGTTAGTCCTAGACCAGATGCAGTTTTATATCTTGTTTCTTTTAACTGTGTCTTTGTATATACACACTTGTGACTTTTTTCTCTTAACCTCTCTAAAGAGATGAACTAGCCAGATATCGTTAGTTTGCATGTTACAAAGGTTTCATCTGTATAGGATAATTGGACAGAGCAATTATTTGATGTGTTAAATTTGTTCAGGCATGGACCTGTATTGTAAGGTCTGTTCTGTTCATTCCTAATTCCATAATTCTCCCCAGGCATAGACTGACAAAATAGGAAATTATTGGTGAAATGTCTCCAAGATTCATGAATTTTTTTACTGTTGAAGATAAAATAACTTTGAGAGATATATAGGAATGCTGTTTGCACTCAGGTAGAGCCGCTCTCGCTTGTCTCTAACACCATTTTTATTACATTCATAACTGGTGCAGCAGTAGCAAATGACTGCTGTCTCTTCTGTTTTCAGAGTTCACAATCCTGTGGATTTTGCAAATGTCTTTTCCTATCTTTCTTCCTGTCTCCTGGTTTCATATGAGGATCTCTCAGTTCTCCGTCCTTCATCTTGTTGATACAGAAACTGACAGAAAATGATTAAGGTTAAAATGTCAGGTTTCTTTCAATTTTGGGTGCTGATTTTATGAGTCCAGGCCTCGATTCTTTCAAGTGCACTCTGCATTATTTGGCTTTTAGATGGAAGCTGCCTTTTGAAAATGAACCATTGTTGCTTCTTGCTTTTCACATCCTTCAAGGCTGGGTAAAAATCCCCTTGAAGCTGATAGGTCTGCTAGCTGCTTTCCATTCTGGCTGAAAGTGGGAACAGCGATGAACCCATTTGTTTAACAATAATTGGAACACGAAAAGCTGCTTCTGAGTCCCCACTGAATGCAAGTACAAGCTGGGTGGATTTGATCTGCTTGTAGGTGAGTGTGTTTAAAAGTAGGCAAGGAAAGAGCAATTAGAAAGAGAAGGGCTTGTAGTACGTTTTTGAAAGAAAACCAAAAATTGCTTTGGAGATCTTTGTGCAGAATATTTCAGGAAGAGGGGAAAACAGCTTCTGGATTGCTACCCTGATTGGAGAAGCAGTGGTTTGTGTGTATGCCTTTCAGTACTTAAAGGGGGCCTACATGAAAACTGGGGAGAGGCTCTTTATCAAGGAGTGCACGGAGAGTATGGGGGGTAACAATTTTAAGCTGAAAGAGGGGAGATTTAGAGTAGATGTCAGAAACAATTTTTTTACTCTGTCTGTGGTAAGGCACTAGAACAGGTTGCCCCAAGAAGTCACGGCTGCCCCACCCTGGAGGTGTTCAAGGCCAGGTTTGATGAGGCTATGAGTAACCTGATCCAGTGGGAAGTGTCTTCCCATGGCACAGGGTTGGAACTGGATGACCTTTAAGGTGCCTTCCAATGAAATAAACGATCAATGAGAAACGGCTGCAGACCTTACACAGTATAAAAGCATGGGCTTAGAAGAGTGATTGACAATAAACACAACCAAATTGGTTAATGAGCACTTAGATTATAAACATTAGATGTGTGGTAGTATGGAAATCCTGCAGCTGAGTTCAGCAGGACAGTCTTCACTTAGGTACTGTGTAACTTCTCCGTTAAACTTCCTATTGCTGTACCGAGCCACAAAGTTCTTTCCCTGAATTGTGCTCTGGCAATGAATACAGGAGGAATGCTGAAAGATGCAGTTCCCTTGATTGTCTGGCGTCATATCGTACTGAATAATATGCTAAAGCATAAGAAACAGGCTAATTCTGGAAAAAAGGATGAAGCAGTTAAGACAAATGACACTGAATACTAGATTCTATTCTGCCAATGTATTATGTAACACTAAGCATCTTTTAAGACCAAATGGTTGAGTTGCTTATCTGGTACCATTCACTTTCCTTATTGCTATTCCTCCTCTAGCAGGGAATCTAAGTCTAGTCCTTCCAGCTTTGAATCATAGAATAACCAGGTTGGAAGAGACCCACTGGATCATTCCTATCAAACACTAAACCATGCCCCTTAGCACCTTGTCCACCCCTTAAACATCTCTAGGGAAGGTGAATCAAACACCTCCCTGGGCAGCCTGTTCCTGTGCCCAATGACCCTTTCTGTGAAAAATTTTTTCCTAATGTTCAGCCTAAATCTCCTCTGATGGAGCTTGAGGCCATTCCCTCTCATCCTGTCCCCTGTCACTTGGGAGAAGAGGCCAGCACCCTCCTCTCTACAACCTCCCCTCAGGCAGTTATAGAGAGCAACGAGGTCTCCCTTCAACCTCCTCTTCGCCAGGCTAAACACCCCCAGCTCTCTCAGCCGCTCCTCATAAGGCCTGTTCTCCAGCCCCTTCACCAGCTTTGTTGCTCTTCTCTGGACTCGCTCCAGAGCCTCAACATCCTTCTTGTGGTGAGGGGCCCAGAACTGAACACAGGATTCTAGGTGCAGTCTCACCAGTGCCGAGTACAGGGGGAGAATAACCTCCCTGGATCTGCTGGTCACGCTGTTCCTGATACAAGCCAAGATGCCATTGACCTTCTTGGCCACCTGGGCACACTGCTGGCTCATGTTCAGTCACTGTCAACCAACACCCCCAGGTCCCTCTCCTCCAGGCAGCTTTCCAGCCAGACTTCTCCTAGTCTGTAGCTGCATAGGGTTGTTGTTCCCCAAGTGCAGGACAGAATCACAGAATCACAGAATCACAGAATGACCAGGTTGGAAGAGACCCACTGGATCGTCGAGTCCAACCATTCCCACCATTCCCTAAATCATGCTCCTAAGCACCTCATCTACCCTAACCTTAAACACCTCCAGGGACGGTGACTCAACCACCTGCCTTGGCAGACCGTTCCAATGCCTAACCACCCTCTCCGTGAAGAATTTCTTCCTAATCTCAAGCCTAAATCTCCCCTGGCGGAGCTTGAGGCCATTCCCTCTTGTCCTGTCCCCTGTCACTTGGGAGAAGAGGCCAGCTCCCTCCTCTCCACAACCTCCCTTCAGGTAGCTGTAGAGAGTAATAAGGTCTCCCCTCAGCCTCCTCTTCTCCAGGCTAAACAACCCCAGCTCTCTCATCCGCTCCTTGTAAGATTTGTTCTCCAGCCCCTTCACCAGCTTCGTTGCTCTTCTCTGGACTCGCTCCAGAGCCTCAGCATCCTTCTTGTGGTGAGGGGCCCAGAACTGAACACAGGATTCGAGGTGCGGTCTCACCAGTGCCGAGTACAGGGGGAGAATAACCTCCCTGGACCTGCTGGTCACGCCGTTCCTGATACAAGCCAGGATGCCATTGGCCTTTTTGGCCACCTGGGCACATGTTCAGTCCTGGCTCATGTTCAGTCGGTTGTCAACCAACACTCCCAGGTCCTTCTCCTCCTGGCAGCTTTCCAGCCAGGCTTCTCCTAGTCTGTACCTCTGCTTAGGGTTGTTGTGCCCCAAGTGCAGGACCCGGCATTTGGCCTTGTTAAACCTCATGCCATTGGACTCTGCCCAGCAGTCCAGTCTGTTCAGATCCCTTTGCAGAGCCTCCTGACCCTCCAGCAGATCCACACTTCCACTCAGCTTGGTGTCATCTGCAAACTTGCTAAGGGTGCACTCAATGCCTTCATCCAGATCATTGATAAGGACATTGAACATGATTGGACCCAGCCCTAAGCTCTGAGGAACCCCACTTGTAACTGGACTCCAGCTGGATTTAACACCATTTCCCACCACTCTCTGGGTCCAGTCATCCAACCAGTTTTCCACCCAGGAGAGTGTGCGCCTGCCCAGGCCAGAGGCCGACAGTTTCCGTAGCAGAATGCTGTGAGAAACTGTGTCAAAGGCTTTAATGAAGTCCAGGAAGATACATCCACAGCCTTTCCCTCGTCCAGCATCCAAGTCACTTTATCATAGAAGGCGATCAGGTTAGTTTGGCAAGACCTGCCTTTTGTGAACCTGTGTTGACTGGGCCTGATCACCAGGTTCTCTTGCATGTGCTTCATGATCGCACTCAAGATCACCTGTTCCATGTCTTTCCCTGGCACTGAGGTCAGACTGACAGGCCTGTAGTTCCCTGGATCCTCCCCGTGACCCTTCTTGTAGATGGGCACAACATCTGCCAGCCACCAGTCCAGCGGAACTTCCCCAGTCTTCCAGGACTGTTGGAAGATGATGGAAAGGGGTTTGGCCAGCACATCCGCCAGCTCCTTCAATACCCTTGGGTGAATCCCGTCTGGCCGCATAGACTTGTGGGTGTCTAGTTGGGCTAGCAGGGCTCTGACCACCTCCTCTTGGACCATGGGATCCTCATTTTCCTCCTCTAGCTCCTGGGTTTGTACACAGAGGGAACAACTTTCTTTACAATAAAGACTGAGGCAAAGAAGGCATTAAGTACCTCAGCCTTTTCCTCATCCCCTGTCACTGTTACTCCTTCTGCGTCTAGTAGCGACTGTATGGTCTCCCTAGTCCTCCTTTTATTATTTATATATTTATATATTTATAGAAAGATTTTTTGTTATCTTTCACCGACTTTGCCAATCTGATTTCTAGTTGAGCATTTGCCCTTCTGATTTTTTCTCTACACAATCTCACTTCCCTCCTGTAGTCCACCCAAGAGGCCTGTCCCCTCTTCCAGAGCCCATAAACATTCCTCTTCTTCTTGATATCACTCAAGATCTCCCTGTTCAACCAAGCTGGTTTTTTCCCCTGCCGGCTTTTTTTTTGGAACATGAGGATGGCTTTCTCCTGAGCTGCTAGGATCTCCTTTCTGAAGAGCTCCCAGCCCTCATGGGCTCCCTTGCCCTTAAGCACTGTCTCCCATGAGACTTTGCCAACCAGCCTTCTGAAGAGTTCAAAGTCTGCCCTCTGGAAATTTAATGCTACTGTCCTGCTAACCACCCTCTTCACTTTGCCTAGAACAGAAAACCCTGTCATCTCATGATCGCTTAGTCCTAGGCGTCCTCCTACTGCCACATCCCCCACAAGGCCTTCTCTGTTCACAAAGAGCACGTCCAGGAGGGCACCTTCCCTTGTTGGTTCATTCACCAGCTGTGCAAGGCAGTTGTCTTCCACGCACTCCAGGAACCTCCTAGACTGCTTCCTTTCTGCTCTATTGTACTTCCAGCAGATACCAGGAAGATTGAAGTCTCCCATAAGAACAAGAGGCATCGATCTAGAGATTAACCCCAGCTGTTTATAGAAGAGCTTGTCAGCTGCGTCTCCTTGGCTGGGTGGCCTGTAACAGACTCCCATCACAAAATCTAGCTTCTTATGGGCTCCTCTGATTTTAACCCACAGGCACTCAATCTCCTCATTGCCACAATCCATTTCAACAGTGTCCAAGTCCTCCCTTACAAAGAGGGCTACCCCACCTCCTCTCCTACCCTTCCTATCCCTCCTGAAGAGTTTGTACCCCACCATATCTGTACTCCAGTTATATGAGTCATCCCACCACGTTTCTGTGATGGCAACGACATCATAGGCTCCTTGCCCTATGACAGCTTCCAGCTCTCCCTTCTTTTTCCCCATGCTGTGTGCATTGCTGTAAATGCACTTCAGCTGAGCTGCCGAGCCTTCAGCCCTCTTTGGGGAACAGAGTTCGTTCCCAATTGCCTGGTAACTGGAGTAGCTTGTACCAGAATGCCAGTATCTCCCTTACCACCCCCAGGTGTGTTCACCCCCACTTTCTGTGTGGTGAACACAGAGTTGAGAAACTAGTTGAGAAACTAGGCAACAGGCAGGACAGAGTTTGACAGAGCAAGTGTGAAACCACAGTCAGTCACTCAGCTGATTATTCTTGCTGATACCCTCAACTGAACAATTGGATTATATCTTTCTTTTTTCCCCTTGAACTTTTATTATGCAACAGTTCAAGCAAATCAAACTCTGCTACTCCCCTTTTCCTCATTACGTTTGCCTGAGCAAGGTAACAGGCAAAATGGACATATTCTGTGCTAATACACAGCAAGCAGATTTTCTCTAACTTCTATTACATTTAAAGCCTGTTTGCATGTAAGATGTTGCCTAAATCCCTAGTGATTCTGGATAAAGAGGAAATCTGGTTAGTCTTGGAATATATTAGGTCCTCTGTCCCTCAAGAATTACCCTGTCTGAAAATCTGGGTAAAATGCAGAAGTCGTGTCAGCATTGTAGGAATTTAGCCTCTTCCGAACTGTTCTGTCTCTTCATCACAGTGCCTCAGCTTTAGAGAGAACTTCTCAGTAAATCAACAATGTATGTGAGACGCTGTTGTTTCATGACTCCACCGAATATGTTTATGCTTTACCATTACACTTATTATGGAGAACTGCTTTACAGTAGAATTATTGTCTTTGTAGTTTTGTAGAGAAACTGATGGCTTTTTTTCCTTTCTTCATTTTGATTTTTTCCCACTACGTAGATTTTAACCTGGATCACTTTTCTGTGCTATTAGGCAATGGGAATAGAAGGAGGAAACCACTTCTTTTTGGGGGATGGATGTAGGTCACGGATCAACTGGCTAGAAAGGAAAGGGATGTGGTTTGAGTGAATGCAGGACTGTGCTGAGAAGAGCAATCCACCAGCAGAGTATGGCAATAGGGCCTTCAGGATCCAGAGAACACCGTAAAGTTGCTTTTGATACACTTCATGCTGGCTTCTGCTGCCTATCATGCTGATCACTTGCTGAGTCTTAATTGTAGCTTTACTTTCCTGTGTGGCAAAGGAGGGTTTGCTTGGGGAGCAAGGATAAGAGGGATACCTGATAAAATACCCTAAAGGATCAGGGCAGGGGCTGACTCCTCCTCAGTTTGGGATGATGGGGGAAGAGGAGTGCATACAGGATGTGTGTCCTGCCTGGAACCTAATTTTATCCTTTAATTTTATCCAGTCAGTGCCTCAGTCATAGCTAGAAGTCCTCCTTGCAGGAAGAAAGGAACTGATTTGATCTAATAGTCTGCAGTCAGGTGAAGGAGCAGTCTTTCCTCCCCTTCTCCTTAGTCAGGTGATCTCCAGAGCCAGCACAAGGGACAGGGAGGGGACCACATAGAACTATAGAATAACCAGGTTGGAAGAGACCCACCGGATCATCGAGTCCAACCATATGGCCCTGAGAAGAGAGACACAACTGCTGGTGATGGCAGTGAGCTGTCAGGCAAGGGGAGATGGCCCAATCTGACCTCAGCCAGTAGCTGCTGCCATTGAAGACTCATGATTTTTGAAGGGGAAGTTGAACTAAACTGACTGCGAGATGAGGTCTGATTCAAAAAATGTGAATTTAAAACATATGTGGGAAGAGTCACCATTTTTTAATCTACTTCTTTGTGGTGACATTAGAAAAAGAAATAGGAGTTTTCACCACTATGGTGCTTGTAGTGGTTTGTTTTCTTTTTAAACAGACTCCTTAAAGGCAAGTTGTTTTTAAGTGTCTGCGTAGATCAAAGAAAAAAGCTCAGTTGCTTCAATTGTTCTAAGTACTTCGGGAATCATTTGCTACTTCAGGTGGCTTTGTAACTCTCTTCTCCTGTTCTTCCACTGGCATTATCTTCTGCATCTTGAACTTTGCTTTCCTAGTTAGATTCAGGTTGTCTGCTGAGGAAAGAAAATGTATTGCAGTTTGCTTGAGTATATTAGTTGTATTGTAAGAGGGACTCTGATTTAAGGACAGGTGTTCTTGATGTCTGCTGAAAAACTATTGAAGAGCAGTGGGTGTGACCAATTACATTTCATCCCCACATCAAAGCCACTTCATTAGTGATTGCTCTGAACTGGCAGGCCTGCTCTATGTTATCCAACCATTCTTCCCCCTCCATTACTCCTTTCTTATAAAACTGTAGCCAAAAAGGAGGCAGCAATCATTTGCAAGCCCAGATTGAGTAGATCTAATAAACAGGTCTTTGAAATCAGTCATGACCTTCATACCATTCTATAATTGCATGGTTCACATATTATATGACCTGCCCAGCACATGTAAGGTAACTCTGCTGATTCTTTGTGGCTTTCTGGAAAGCAGCCTTCTCCAAGGACTCCTACGTATAATGATTATATTGAGGGGTTTGGTTTTGATTTTCTGAACTTGTTGAGTAGACTAAATATAAATAAATTAAATGAAGAGGAATTTCTAAGGCCCTTTGCAGAAGAGAGTTTTGGCCACTGTAACTGTAGGGTAGGTGGGAAATGAATCCATTGCCTTTAGCCCTGCAGTACATAGAGAGGAATTCCTTCAGGGAAGACTTAGAGGTTGATGCCCTAGAGGGCATAGGGAGCAGGTGAACAGGAGGAGAGGAAATGGACATTTATCTTCACGATAGCAAGAAACAAAATCCTGCCCCTGCAACCTGACCATGGCTTTGTATTGGCAAAAAAGAGCTTGTGATATGGAAAGAACTTTGTTTCTGTCACCTCTAGAGGCAAGGTTCTGTGAAAAAGAGAAAGCAGAAAGGCTAGAGAAATAAGGTCTATTTCTGGCTTGGGGGGGTGGAGTTGCCTTCTTCATAATACCAGTCAGTAAGCCTGGATCTCAAAAGAAAATTGATATTTATTTATAATAATGTAATTGCTACTTCAGGACATATGATTCTTAACAGACATGACCTACTATAGTGGTATATTCAAGGTCAAGGAGTCCAAGGAAAGATAATGGAATATGCTGCAAGACCATGAGCAATGGCTGGGAGCTGTACCTGGAAAAACTTAAATAAGAGCAGAAGGGAGTTTGAGCTGTGACAGCAGGGGAAATCCTTTGGACTCAGCAGACCGAATATCCTATTTAGTAATATCCTATACTCTAAGTGTGATATGGAGACTCCTTGGTTTTTTTCATGTATGATTTATACTAAAGTTTTGAGCCCATGTTGAGTACGTGGAAACTCAGGTTTCCCACATTTAAAAACCAAGTTGAATTCAAAATCGCCTAGGTTGTACCTGCACCAAAGGAGGTAAACTGGAGGAAGAGAGAATTCTCTCTTGCACAGAATCAAAACCCACAAGTTCCACATGTTCAGCCAGTGACTTTCAGCCTTTGACCTCAGTTATCCACTGCCAAGAGTGCAGCTAACTGTAAAGAGAATAAAATACCAGAGAAATTTAGAATACTTGTGTGTGTTACAATAATTTAATTTTTAACATTTAAAACACTAGGATTTTCTTTCTTCTTTCTCTCTAGAGGATGAACCAACTAGAAATAATTTTCTTTAATTCCAGCCTGGTAGGTAAGAGGCCCAGATAAAAATGGAAGGGTAGGAATTCCTTAGAATGCAAGCAAGAATGAATCCTTAGTAGCGTGGATCCCATACGTTTCTTGATTTCTCCCTGGTGCAATGGCAGAGCCATTTTCACTACAGCTAAAGTTCAAGCAAGTGGACCTTCAGAGCCTGCAGCTGGCATTGGAAGCAATCTAAATGGATCACAGCATCCAGATGTGTCTGTGCTAGGTGGCTGATAACTTTGTCAGGTTTGGTGGTGCTGTGAACCAGGGGACTCTATTTAAAGCTGGTAATTAATCACAGAAGCTTTTCTGTATGTCATGTAAATAAGCCTTCTCTTGTGACATTGATTTTTGCATTTCTTTTGGTCATACTTAGGGAATGAAGTGTATGATGCTGTGGTAGAAGCTGGGGTAACAAAGCAAGGTATTCACCTGCTGGATACATGCAGGTGATGAGGAGAATATACCTTTGCCCAAGAGAGTAGGGTCAGCAGAACTGTCACCTTGGACTTCAGGAGGGCAGACTTTGGACTGTTCAGAACGCTGGTTGATAAAGTTCCTTGGGAGGCAGTCCAAAGGAGCCCAAGAGGGCTGGTGTTCTTTAAGAAGGGAATTCCTTCAAATTCTTTTAGGTATTATTGTGCTATTTAATTCTGCAAATTTTATATTACATCCTTCTTAAAATTTTATATTACCTCCTTAAAGTTTACTTCTTTTTATGGATATGTGAGATATTGTGATGAAATTGTGTAGCTTTTTTTTTTTACAGCTATCAGCAGGTGTCCTTAAGGAGATTACCACAGTAATAAAATAATAGGCACGCAACAGCATGTAATCACTGATGAACACTGTCCAAAAAGCTTCTGTCTGCAGTTCTGTTCTGGCCCTTTTTCTTCACTCCTGCTTCAGTGTGATCCTTTTATTACAACGCTTTAAAACTTATGGGAGGTAGTAAAAAGGTTCTTTGTTAGGTGATTCCTCAAATCAAAGCTCTCTTCAAATTGCTTATATAGCATGGATTTGCCAGAAAGCCAAGTCATGACTGTATGATCCGGGGTGCTAAATATAGTGGGAATGCTGAGGAAAAAAGTTGGTGTTTTGTTGGGAGAGTATACAGACTGCAGCCAGCACACAATTGGCGTGGTGATTGCTGTGGTCCTAGGATCTGCTTAGCCTTGAAAAATTGTAGGTACTAATGATATAACTAACTCTTTGTGTCTGGGGCAAAACAAACTTTACCCATTCATCAGTGATGGGTCTGCGTTGCCAATTAGGTAAATTTATCCATTGTATTCACTACAACATCTTTGTCTAAAGGAACTGCTTTCTGAATCTATTGGCACTAATGTATTCCCCTTCATGCACTTGTTTACACAGGGGAGCGCACCATCATGAGCTAAGTCTTATCTGTTTTATTTTTGTCTTGTGTGTTGTCTCAAGGCTCCTTGTAACTCCTCCACTGGTCTGGTGGGTGGGTACTGCTCCAGTTATAAACTGCTGTAGCTCAGATCTAGTCACCCCTTTCTGTGCGTGGAACTTCCTGTCTTGATGCTCACCCTCCAAAAAACATATGAGGAAAATACATTAATTACAGGTCTTCCCATTTTATATTGTTTTAGGAAATATTAATATGTATTATATATATAAAAGAGAGAGAAGAAAGCTTGACTTATTTTTCTTTGTCTACCACCAACCTGTTCCTGATGACTTATCTAGTTAATCTTTATTCCATCTGGTTATTTAACACTTACAATCTTTAATTAATTAATCTTAATTTGCCTTGTTTGAAGGTTTTTGCTTATATTGCCCAAAATAGCTGTGGCTCCTAAGTAAGAGAGTATTTGAGAGAGGGAAGGAGATGCAGTTCACAGGTAACTGCTTAATGCTGCTTCTAGAGCTTATTTGGTGTCCATAGTCCTCATTAGATCTGCATTTATGGACACTTCTGTAGAAGTGCGCATGAACTAATTATTCTAATCTTAGTCAGGGCTGTCTGCCGAAGAGAACACATTCATTAGCTCTTAGATATGCCTGTGGTAACACCTTTTGGAGTTAGTGAAGGTACTCAAATAAAGAACAGTTTTCTTCTGCAGAAACCTAGTGTGCTGCAATGTGACTGACAACAGGGACTGCTCTAGTTTCTGGTAGATATACCCCTAAAGAGGCAGGTGTATGTTTAACTGGTTCTCATGAGGAGAAGTCAGTCATATGGATCTCTTGGCCTCACTGATGTCCTCAAAAGTCTAACTTATGGGAACAGCTATGGAAAGGCCCTTTTGCAGTGGAATCTCTGGTGCTATCTTGAGAAAGGGGCAGGGAGACAACTGCTAAAAAAAGAGGGGATCTTTGGCCAAGGGTGGGTATTTAGAATAAAGGGACTTGTAGGATCAGCGCCTGGTACAGGTGGTTTAGGGGCAAGGCCAGAATGTGAGGAGAAAGCATTCCTTATACATGTGAACAACTATGGTGCACTTCTGTAGTATTTAGCAGTAAACCCTTACATTCCTATCTCATTAGTATTGAGGATGGTAGGGAACATGACCTTGCCCTTAAAGAGTGCTTAAGGGTTGCCACAGGTGTAAAAAGGATTGGATAGACACAGGTCCAGCTCCAGGCAAGAATTAGTCATCAAAAAATGCTAGCAGCAGAAGTTTAAGCCCCCCATAGCTTGCAAAAATCTCCATCTGTTGAAACAAATGAACTTCATATGAGAAGCAGCTGTGTGTGGACCTGCAAAATAATAATGAGAGGAGATGGGGAGGCTCAGAAAAAGGAAGCAAGGTAGAAAGGCAAATGTGATGTTGATAAAAATTGTATTAACATAAAATAATTATGGGAATGGATGACTGAGTGGATAGTAATACTCTGTGCATGCAGAGAAGCTGTTGACAGCAACGGGGGCAGGACTATTTCAGCTGCATGGGTTGGCAGCAGTCAAATCTCTTAATTCAGACAAGAGATTTCAGACAGTTGAGTAGACTTGAAGGTATTTCAGTGGCTAAAATACAAGAATAAATAACATGAAGCTTTATCCAAGCAAATTCACAAGCAAGTCAGCTTCCCTAGAGTAAATTAGATTAATTCTGTGCAAATAATCAAGAATTCTGAAAGCAATACCAATGTATAATTGAGACCTGAACATTGCTGAATGTCTTCAATTATTATTATTTTTTAAATAAATGTTAACTCGGTAAAATAAAGATATTACCTTAAATAACTTCCAGTCAATTTGCTGTGTTTGAAAAAGAATTTTAAAAAACCAAACCCCTCGTCTGCATTTATGCATCTGGTGTTTAACAACAATGCTGAAATAGTTTATTAATTATGTTGACAAAATATCTGAGGAGTACATTGCCGGTTCAGAACAAATGTTAATTATGATTCAGGTTTTCCTGGGACAAAGATAGAAAAAGTTTGATTTAGCTATTTAAAATCTCAGTATTTGCTTACAGTATTTGCTGATTACTTCATCATTCATATTTCTGTCCTAAATATGTCTTACAAAATGATTCAGTCATGTAAGAGCTTTAACTGCAGTGAACAACAAATTCAAAAGCTTGTTATGTCAGAAAGGAGGAGGAGGAACTTCTGTTTAGGTCTTGCCTTCACAGGGAAAGGAAACACTGATAGTATCTGTGTAATCTTTCACTGATGAGAGGGCATCATATTGCTTTGAAAAGATTCATATCTGAGATCTGGTGACTAAGTGGTGGTGGGCACAGCTGCTTTACAATCAGAGATAAAGGGAAGAAGGAAAACAAATCCAGAACTGCTATATGAAAACCTTGTTGACATGTAAAGCTGTCAGAACACTTATAAAGAACAGAAACCCTATTCAGTGTCAATCAGGTACGTCCTATATTGAATGAAATATTAATTATTTTAAATATTACCAAATCTATGCAGTTGATAGCCTCTGGATTTATGAACAATAACCTGTATAAAGTGAAATGAGATAGTTAAATTATCAAGAGTTTTTGTTATGACTCCAGTGCAATTTTTTTCCTAAAGTCTAACAGTTTATGCAGATTAAATAATCTTTCAACAGGTTTGTGTTTTAAAAAATTCTTCTAGGATTCACAGAAAATTGTGGATGTTTGCTGTGTTTTGGGACTGTGGCTTAAGAATCTAATTAGAATAAGACTGCTGCACTAAAAGCAGAAGGAGTATTTTTGAACAAATATTAGGGGCTTGGGGTTTTTTAAGATTTTTGGAAAACAGCATAAATTAATATGCTAATAAAAGGCATAAGCCACTTCCTAGCATCCTAGTATTTTTTTTAAGGACCTGATCCAAAATAGATTGGAGTTATTGGAAGTTTCCTCATTGACATCAGGGCTTTGTATTAGGCTTTTAAAATTCCTGATCTCAGACTGATAAATGTCTCAGGTTTTGTTCTTACAGATGCTGTGTCTGCCTAAGTAGTTTTCCCATATTAACCATAGTGATACAGGTTTACATTCTTTTAAAGAGAACTTCAGTTCTGAAAATGATCAATTTCTTATTTTCTTGTTTCTTAAGTTGGCTTTTGGCAGTGCTAAAATATATATTTAACAATAACTACAGATTGGACAGCATGTGTATAAGTCTGCATCAAACCCATCAGAACCTCTGCTTGAACACTAATTAAACTTTTGGGTAGCAATGACAAGAATGATCTGATCTTTTATCTGTGAGCTTTTATAAGTGAGGTTTTATTAGGGAAAATTTATTTAATCTGGAAAGAGCAAAAGATAAAGAGCAAATTGTGCAATTTACACCTTGTAATGACTTGTAAGGGTGCTATTTCTTTTTGTGAAACAATTCAGCTTTGTCATATGGAGAATGATGCACAATTCCCATTTATGTGCAGAGGAAGTTTCAATATGATTATGAGTTGCCCGAGAAGCTATTTTTGAACATAAAGTTATTTAGCGTTTGATTCTAATGTTCTGAGTATTACCAGCAATCTGTTTCCTTGTCTGTATCCTTGAAATTCCTTGCTCATCTGTTGTCCCCCCAAGAGGGAGTGAAATCTAAGACAAAAGTATGATTCAGTTTCTTCCTTTATTAAAGAAACAAATACATTTTATATTTCTAACTTAAAGCTTTGGAACTTTCATTCACTATTTCAGAACTTTATCAGCATCCTTCTTTATGTTTGTGAACAAAGTTTAAGCATAGAATCACCCCTCTGTCCCTATCCTCCTTTTATTGCTTCCCTTTCGTAACTTTCCTGTACTATTTAAAATGATGTAACTTATATTTTGCAGGTACAGTGACTGTAACACAGTGTTAGGGAAAGACAGAAGTAGCATCTCCATTCTCAGGCTGGTAACTCTGTGTGTGAGTGAACAGTTCAGCTTCCTCAGACTTCCAAAGGAGAAATAACAATAAAAAGAAGTAACAATAAAAATCTTAGACCTGAAGAGGTGGAATAACCTGAGGCTTCTTTACAACAGATCTTTTAAGTGCTGTTTGTTACGTGAATCAGTGAATGGAGCTTCAAGTGTTGCTGGAGAAAGTGGATTCAAAAAATTATTTTATATCCTAATAAATTTATTTGTTGGTAACGTAATAAACTTAGAATATCACAGAAAGAAAATACCCATAGTTTTAAAGATGGTCTTAAAATGCTGCAATTGCAGAATGCTTTCAATAACATGCAGCCATTGTGAGTGCCTGTGATGATATTCTGATAAAGAATGGATTAAAAGGCATTAATTAAAAACACTATAAAGCCACGTTAGTATATAATCTCTTTAAATGACTTGCTTTTTAGTTCTGGTTCTTGAATATTAACTTAAAGGTACAAGTAGCAAAGAACTTACAGTGAAAAAAGGAATGATGATCCAAGAAGCTGAATAGATTTTATACCCACTATGTTATTGTGCTCTTCTTTGCTTATCTGCAGCATGCCTTTGCTAGCACCAAGAAATATTCACATAGATGAGTTTGCTGGTTCATTCCTTCAGAGGCAGGAAACACGAAGCTCAGAGAACAGAAATCCCAGAATAATTGCTCAGCTTTCATTCTAATGAGTCTAGGGTGACATTCAAGTTTTGATTTGATTAATATATCAGTCGAATGCCCACCTGTGTGAATCAACAATAAAATTCTGGCTAACTCAGCTAAGACATGATTTTGCCCACAGTAAGAAGCAAGCTTTCACATCCAGGTTAATGATGAGAAAAATCTAGAGGAGCTTTCTTTGTTTAAGGGACTAGAACCTCTATACAAACTTTTGTTACTTGTAGATGATGTTAAATATACCTGATTGGGGATTTCATGTGGCATTATAAGAGTGTTTCATAGCTTGAAAGGCAAGAATAAGCAATACCTTGTTTTTGGTGTCATTTCAGTGAATTAGTGATGGTGAGGGAAAAGTTATACCATAATTACTAATTTGACAGGCAGTTGTAAGTCTTTCAAGTCATCAGAATTGGGTACAAATTAACTATCTTGCAAACTCTTTTTTAAAAAAAGAAGTTAAAATAAAATTGCAGCACAAAAATATTTAGTCTTGACTTTCCTGTTAATGTGAAGATGCATAGCAAAATGAATACAAGTGAAACATTATTTTTCATAAATTCCAATAAGAAAATGAATTGACTTACTGCTAGATCCAGAGAAGCAGTTAAAACTGTACTGCATTTCATAGCATATTCTTGTATAGATTTCAGGTCCAACCAGTTACAGAAAAGGTTGTTTATTTGATTTTATGACTAAACAGACAAAAATTTGCTATGTGCGGTAAAAAGTAAGGTGAAGTAGATGAGGCAGCCAGGTATTTGTGAAGTGTGTTGTTTGGATACTGAGTAGGGCAAGATGCAAATGGGATACTCCCTGCTGTCATAGTCACACAAATGAAGCAATTCTCTGTCCCAAAGCACAGTTCAGCTCCACGGGTTTAGTGGCTACCTGAGTGGCAGTGATGGAAAGAGCATCTTGCATGAGGCATGTTTTTCTTGGACGCACACACTGGGTTGTCTTGAAAAAAGTGTTGACAAGTGTTGTTAGTTAAAGAGGTTTTGGGCTTGCTGCTTATTAAGACCACAAGTTGGTTAAACAGACTCTTTTGGTACAGAAATTAATCCGAGAGCATAAATAATTCTGATAGTGAGGACATTGTCTGGAAAAAACACAATAACTAAGATGGTTTTATTAGTGGGAGGAGAGAGTGGAATAAGGTATATAGCATGTTGGTCTGACAGGAAAAACTTCTGCTGCTTTTTCTCCACTCTTCAGGTCACCTGGCTCTGAAAAATGATTCCCTGACAGCGTGATTCTGAAGAGGTTTTTTTTTGCCAAAGACAGCTATGGTTACCACTGTTTCTTCTCAGCCTCATAAAGCAAGAAGTCATTTGATTAGCCTGAGGCATGGCACACTCAAGGGAACAGCCAACTCACCATGTCTGCTTAGCCAGGCGAAATTAAATCCTGCTTTCACCAACATACATGCCAAGCAGAAACTCCCACTAATGTTTCAGAGCTATGGCATGTCAGATCCTGCAGAAATATACAGCATGTCCTGCAGAAATATATCAGTTTTTTATCATCTAGGGAGATACCCTGTTTGTCTGTCTACATCTTTAACCTCGCTGCCCATGGATTGCCAGGGGCTCTAGGCTTTAGGGGCAGTTATGACCATTGGCCACGGGGCTTTTAGTCTCACCAGAACCTTTTATGCCTAGTGATGGGCAGCTGCTGCCAGGGAAAATCTCTCATCTTTTCTCTCCTCAGAAATCAAGACAGACAGTCTCTCCACAAGAGAATAGGAAGTTTCAATTCCTGCTCTGTTCCTATTTCCCAATTTACTTGTTTTTCTTCACATATTGACTTCTACCCACCCGTCTTTTTCTCTCTTAAATTTCTGTCTGTTCTGAGTGCATTGCTGCCAGCACTGCTCTGTGTGTGTGCCTGCTGTACCTCCTCACAGACCTGCATGGGGGAACTGCTGCAGGAATAGGGTTTAGATCCAACATTATTTTCAGTCCCCAATTTATTTATGTCTAATACAGGAGGTGCTGAGTTGTTATTAAGAGTAAACAGGAAGAATTTGACTTGAGTTGAAGAATCTCAGCCCCTGCGCCAGCTCATGTCTACACCATGCCAATAACTAAGAGACATTATTCAGTCATCCTCTAAGCTGTGTGAAAGTCCTTCTAGGCAAAATGAGGCTGTTTATCTGTATGTATTTGCCCTTTCTGATATCAAATGTTAGAGCATGGCACTCTGTTTCTCATTAGAGTGATACAAATTAAAGATGTTGCTCAATACAGGCTTTTTTAATGACTAGAAAGTAATGTGGTAGGGGATGGCTCCTATGTGCTTGTTCTAGGGCACGGTCATTAAAGGGAGAAATGGTGGTTGAAGGGGTTAATTCCTCCTGGATCCAAGGAACTCGTGTATTCCCTGCTGTTGGGGCAGAGCGATGTTCTAATCATCAAATCAAGAATTAACTTCTCAGATTTAACTTGAGAATTAGCTTAATTAATTAATTAGACTGTGCTGAAAGACCCAAGAGTGCTTCAGAGATGCTGAATACAGGTGCACAGCCCAATTCCATGAAAATCTGAGTCTCATACATAGGCTAGCCTGTACTACTCTTCCATACCCTTCCTTGCATCAGAGGGAGATGCTTTCTTTTAATAATCAAGTTCTTACTGGACAACACTGATACTCTGTGTACTGGCTTCTGCCACAATACTGCAGTGGGTTGAAGTGTGATTACAAAATCCTTGAATAGATCCTAGTAATTGCTGTTTGTGTAGTAGTTTTAATAGATACTAATTTTCTAATGGTACATGCTAGAATCTTCATGCTGAAAATCACTTATGTGTTATAATTGAGTATGTATTGAGTGTCCATGCTGTACTTTCAAGTAATGATGTGGAGAGTAAAGGAGCTGAAAGCTCCAATTTTTATTCTCGAGCAGGACAATGGCTTTTCATTTCTGGTCCCCGAATCCCTAAGTCTATTAAACTTAACTAAGAAATGCAAATTGGAGAAAGCTTAAATCCATTCTGAGATCTGACAGTTATAAGGGGATACAAATTGAAAGGCTAAAACCAACCGCAGTCGATCTTAACTCTAGTTTGAATTGATATCTGAAAATATCTTCCAATTTTACACATGCCTTCTAGTGAACTAATCCCATTGCAGTATATGCAAGGCAGCAGTCTTTGTGTACCATGAAGTATTAAATACTGGCTGTCTTTGGACGAGACCCACAGCTCTTACCTTCTTGAACAAAGGTAACAAGGAGGCCAACATCTGGGCTAACTAATGACCTTTTGAAATGCTTCACTTTTTTTGAGCACAGGTAAAATGGAATTTCCTCTGCTATGAACACCTCCAGCAGTCGATGAATGGGGTCATAAAAATATTCTAGTGGGAAGGGACATCTGGAGAGCAACTCCTCTGTCATTCTGCTCAAAGTGAGGTCAGGCTGCTCAGGGCCTTTTTCAGTTAAATTTTTTATATCTCCATGGGTGGAGATTTCACAGCCTTTCTGAGTATCCTTTTCCTGCATTCAGTTCTCACTGTGGAGAATTTTTTCATATGTTCAGCTGGAATTTCCCTTGCACTGAATGGTGACTGTAATTTCTTCTCCTGGCTTCTGCGCTTCTGAGGAGTCTGGCTTTGTTGCCTTTGTGACTCTGATCCAAGGAGTAGAAGGCTGCAGTTAGACCCTCCCGCAGTCTTGTGTTCCTCTGGTGGAGCAAACCTAGTTACCTTGGTGCCACAATGTAGGTCATATCATTGAGCCCTGACATATATTTATGAATGTTTAGAATAACCTAGTAGTTGCTAGTGTCCTCAATAACACAAAGACTAAGACAGGTCAGAAAGAGGGCTTATTTTGCTTAAGCATTTCAAAGTATTCTTGCTCATGTGCTTTTAATCTGGAATATTTTCTTCAGAGAAGTTCTTGATCTCAATGAGAACAAGCTATTCATTTCATGGGAATGAGTACATCATCTGAGGTCTGGTCAGAGAGCTTTATTTTCATTTTATTTCCCTATCTGTCCCCCACTTGTCGTATCTAGTCCTTCTTGGGTAATAATAAACTTGCTTACTTATATGCCTTCTATTGGCAGTATCTGGCACTGCTGTGTTTAATGAGTAATAAGTTTTTCACAAAACTTGGAGCACAAGTGCTATTTTATGCATCAGGAATTACTTTCCTTTAATAATCAGGTTTTGCTAAAATGATTCAGTTTATTACTGTGTTGAGTTGTATTTATTATTTAACTTAGCAGAATATTAATAGAATATTTTGCAAGATGACTGAGGTGCTTAGGCTGCGGGGTAGTGGAATGTATGCTTGCTGAATCACCTCTGTTAAAACAAAACAAAGAATCATTGTACTTTAAATGTATCAGAGAAAAATATCCTTAATTCTCCATTGCAAAAAATGGCTTTAGTCAAAATACGTGACTTGTCTAGAAAATTCTAAGCAAGTTGTAGTGTATGTTGACAGAATGGTGCTCGAGGACAACGACCACTCTATTGTTTTTTTGCACACTGTTGTGTTTTTCTAGAAAAAGCTATTGTATTATGTTTCCAAGCAGGCTGTAAAACATGGCAGCCTGCCCTCTCTACCTACTTTTTTCCCCTTTCCAAAACTAAGTAAATTAAAGTAGTTATTTCATACAGGGCCTTTAAAAAGATATTTGGCATATGTAATGTGCAATAACTGGCTTTTGAGTTTGTTCAAACGGGTCAGATGGCTTAATTATTTACTCGTGTATCTGTTTGACTATGACATCTAAATCAGTTCTTGTGCCTGATCTGGCATGTCTTACATGGTCATTCGAGACACTTTAAGTTCAGTATGTAGAACAGCTTAAAGGCATGAAAACTTTTTTTTTTTTGGTGGAGAACCTTCATAGCATTATATTTTCTTACATCCTTATGGATAGTGGTAGTATCTTCCAAGTAATGGACCCAATGGAACAGTTTTCTTTTATGCCAGATGTGAACCCTGCCAGTAGTGTCTTAGATTTGTGAATGGTAAGTGTTACTCAAGGAACTGTATGGAATGGCTGTTTACTTGATAATGGCATTACAATTGTTGAGTATCTTGCTAAGATAAACTGACTTCAGTTGTCTGAGACATTTGCAGCCTCCCAGAAGACTGTAGAATAAAATAATGGATATCTGGTTTGTTTCTGTGTTTGATAAAGATCTACTGTAGCACTGATAGACTAGATCTAAATAACATACTTCATAGTTGAATCTTGCTTTTTAAAATCTTTCTTCAGAGAATGAAGTAGTCTTGGGACAGGATTTCACTCTATGTAGATTATTTCTGCTTAATGAATGGTACTTAAGATACAGGGACATTATACCAGGATGGAACAAATTTAATAGCCTGTTGCACTATGTGTTGTAATCCTTGGCTTTAATGTGGTTTTGCTTCCTTCTGAGGTCTTGGAGTTAGTGGAGTTTGTTTTCCCTAGCCTTAAATATTAAGATCTGGTTCCCTCAATATGCAGTTCTTCTTTAAGACATAGAACTTCACAGTCCAGCAGACAGATTTTAGAACTTTCTGAGAAATACTGGATAATTTCAGCAGCTTCACTTTATTTGTGAGGATAAATTTTCTGTGTATAAGGAAATGTGAACAACATGATCCCATGTAGATCCATAGTCTACTGTGGCTAAACTATTTCTGCTGCCAAAGTTAATTATCTTAAGACAATGCTGTTATTTTTTCACTATATTACACTCTGCTGAAGACCATGAGTTCAGTTTTCTTTAACCTCTTGGAACCCAGAGTCCTTTCTCTTGTAAATAAGTCATGAACCGTCTGGTTTTGAGGAAGGCTCTGACTTTTCATGCTTGCATGGACTCCTTCCTCTCACACAAATTTCACTCTTGCTTCTCAGAAATTATGTGTATGTTTCTAAACATTGTGTGTTGCCCTGTGGAGACAATAGACTTCTACTGAATAGGCAATTATCCAGAAAAACCTGACTTAAAGCTCAGCTGATTCCATTAAATTGTGTAGCAACAGCTCTGTGTGCTCTTTGCTTCTACAGCGTACCTGCGTATTTTTTCCAAACGTCCAAGGGAAACTACACAACAAGTTGCCTGCTTCAGAACTATCAAAGTATCATAGCAGAATGTCTCTACCTGACTATAGCAGAGTAGTTCATAGAATATCACATAGTTTAGGTTGGAAGGGACCTTAAGGAACATCCAGTTACAACCCCCCTGACATGGACAGGGACACGTACCACTGGATCTGGCTGCCCAAGGCCCCATCCAGCCTGGACCAGAACATTTCCAGGGAAGGCGGCATCCACAACTTTCCTGGACAATCTGTTCCAGTGTTTTGCCACTCTCATCATGAAGGCTCTCTTCCTAATGTCTAATCTAAATCTGCCTCTCTCCAGTTTATAGCCATTCCTCCTAGTCTTATCACTACAAGCTTTTGTAAACAGTCCCTCTCCAGCTTTCTTGTAGGCCCCTTTAGGTACTGGAAGGTCACTGTAAGATCCCCTCAGAATCCTCTCTTCTCCAGGCTGAACAACCCCAACTCTCTCAGCCTGTCTTCATGTGGGAGGTGCTCCAGCCCTCTGACCAACTTTGTAGACCTCTTCTGGATCCATTCCAAGACCTCCATGTCCTTCTTACACTGAGGGTTCCAGAATTGGAGACAGTACTCTGGGTAGGTCACACAAAAGTGGAGTAGAGGGGGAGAACCACCTTCCTCACCCTGCTGTCCACATTTCTTTTGATGCAGCCCGGGATACGGTTGGCCTTCTGGGCTGTGAGCTTACATTGCTGGCTCATGTTGAGCTTCTCATCAACCAGCATTCCCAAGTCCCTCTCTGTAGGGCTGCTCCAATCACATCATCCTCCATCCTGTACTGAAACCATGGATTGCCCTGACTCAGGTGTAGGAGTTTGCACTTAGCCTTGTTGAACCTCATAAGGTTCACACTGGCCCGCTTCTCCAACTTGTCCAGGTCCCACTGGATGACTTCCAGTCTTTCTGTCACAACAACTGCTCCACTCAGCTTGGTTTCATCTGCAGACTTGCTGAGGGTGCACTTGATCTCTCTTTCTGTATCATCAATGAAAATATTAAACAGCACCTGACCCAGTACCTGCCCTCGAGGGCCACCACTTGTCACAGATTTCCATTTGGACTTGGAGCCATTGACCACTACTCTCTGAATACAATCATCCAGCTGATTCCTTTTTCACCACACAGTCCACCCATCAAATCCATATCTCTCCAATGTAGAGAGAAGGATGTTGTGGGGGACTGTGTCAAAGGTTTTACAGAAGTCCAGATAGATTACATCCATTGCTTTCCCTGGGTCCTCTGATGTGGTCACCCCCATCAAAAAAACCCACTCAGGACTTGCCCTTGGTGAAGTCATGCTGACTGTCTCAAATCCCCTCCCTGTCCTCCACCTGCTTTAGCATATTATAGTTGTTATAATGCCTCTCAGGTCCACGCTCCAAAGGGTTAGGGGTTACCCTGCACTTTATGCCCTTTCAGGGGGCACAGAGAAATACCGTTAGCATAGTCAGCTCCTGCTGGACATTCCAGATGATCCTGCCTCCGGCATTACAAATGTTATACAGCTTTACCCACACAGAAACTTTAAATGTATTTTGAATTCAGCATGCTCACTGGACTCATTCCTAGTAAGCTCTGAAAATAGCATTTAGTATCATTTCATAGTTCCATCATCTGCTGCTTAAAAATTATTCAGGCTATCCACCCCTTAACATGGGAGTGAAAGCACCTTCGGGATTTTCAGTGCTGTTTGCAGTGAAGATGGTGCTTGTCTTCTCTTAGAGGAGGCTGTGAAGCATCTGGCTCAGACAAATGAAGCATGTAGATTGTGTGAGGAGCGAGGTCAGATTCTCCTGCTTTGGCTGCAGTGCAGTTCCAGTACAACAACTGCTGGACAAAAACAGCTGCTGAGATAGTTCATTTTCCTGTTTCCCACAAAGGAAAAAACAGCAGCTGGGTTCTGACATCTTCAGTTTCATTGAGTGCAAAGTAAGAAGCAAGGATGGACCCTAAACTATCCACTTTATTTTAAAAAGAGTGTTTGCTACATTTTTGTTAATGCTTCTACCCTCAGTCCTGGCCCTAGAGGAGAAAGATGTGTCAATGCCCCAGGATAGCTTACTAGTGATACCAGCTGGCTGAGAATTTTTGGGAGAGGGAGGTTGCTGTTAATGCAGCAAATCTGTGTTTGAATCTTTCTCATCTTGCTTTATGGTCATGTGAGATGAAAAAAGGTAAGAATATTTAGCATCCATTCTTTGGCCACTTCTGGAAGAGCAAAACTGTGAGTGACTTTTTAATCATCCTGTGATTTTCCATGTTCTTGTATTATTACCATCTGTGAAAGTACACTGCATTGTCAGTTCTGGGGGCTGGAACTTACTATTTTGGAAACAGAATTGTTCTGGATTACAAGCTATAGGAGGGCTACACGTCTGTCTTCAAAGCTGGAAATGAATTGCAGATTAAACTCTTAGTAAAGAATAAAAAAGAAATATTTTTAAATGCTGCTGTAGAAGTAATGTGTCCAGGACAGGGGTTATGTATTAGGAGGATGGGCTTTGTGGGCTTTCTTTATTTTTCTTTTCTAATATTTTTCTCACTTAAGTAATTTGGATATTCCTAAATCTGGAAAAGAATATTTGCTCTGGGCAAATTAAGGTCTCTGTTTTGATAATTGATTCAGATGGAAGGAAGGATAGAGGGTAGTTGGGATAGGGATGGAGAGTGGCAGGAAATTTTAAAAGTTCTGTACCTTATAAAATTCCTTGATTTCTCTGTTGTCAGCTTTGGAAATATTTGCGTTTTGTGACTTTTACTTTTATAATGGCTCGGTTCAGAGGTGCCATATCCAGGGACCTCTCAGTGATGAAGTTGCATTACTTACTGCATTCACTTCCTCCTCTGCGGTGGGCTTGTGCAGTGGAGTTCTGGTTTTGGAAGGTAAATAAGATGTGCATGTGTTTTCAAAATACCTGCTGTTATATGTTTGTGTTGATAAAGGGAATACTGAAGTAGTACACTTGCAGCAGGGGAAGAAGGTGGTGAGTTTTTATTAAGAGAAGTGGTTTCTCAGGGCATTCCCTCCAGAGTTGTGGACCATGGGACAATATTCCCTCTGATACAGAGCAGTTTTACCCTGATTGTAATGAGCTACTTCATGAAGACCCAGGTTGTCACTCACATCTTTGTTTCAGACTCTAAGTGTTTTATTATTATTTAATTCATGTCGCTTGACTGTTTAAATGCATTTGGCAAATAATCTGCTTTAACAGGCTATTTTTCATATTTTCAGTTTTACTGATATCTTTTTGCTTTTATAGAAAAGACTTCATACAGAACTTTCTTAATTTTTAATTCTGTTTTTTTAATACCTTACTATCTTAGGATGAATATTTAAACAACAATCTTCAGTCGTGCTTCAGAATGTCCCTGTGTGCATCTGCTCACAAGGACTTTTCTCAGTTGCTGCCACTTCAGGATATTGGCTGCAATAAAACAGAAATTAAAAGCTCACCCGCTGGTATCATCTCTCCGGTCCCCAACAGCTGCAATCAGTCCACATTGACAGCAGAACACAGTCCAGTCTATCTTCCCTCATCTTACATGGAAAACAGACATGAATATTCTGCAATGGCATTCTACAGTCCTGCTGTGGTGAATTACAATATTGCCAGCAATTTTGGTGATTCAGAGGGTGCATCTGTGAGGCAAACATCAAGCCCTAGCGTTTTATGGTCTGCTCCTGGCCATCTCTCCCCTCTGACACTGCATTGTCAGTCATCACTTCTCTATGCAGAGCAGCCAAAGAGTCCATGGTGCGAAGCAAGATCAATGGAGCCAGTGCTACCTGTGACCAGGTCAGTTCAGCTCATTTCTTTATAACTTTGCTAAAAATGATTTGCAGTTTCTTCAGTTCCATTAAGTCTTTTCTTTTTGCATTTGACTGCTATGTGTTGGTCTCTCTGGAAAAAAAAACACAAACCAAAATGAAAAAACCAAAAAGCAAAAGAAAAAAAATCTCCATTAAACACCAAATCAGTCCTGGGTTTGTGTTTGGGTTTTTTATTATTTATTTAACTTCTGAAGTAGGTTCTGGGGTTTTTTTTTTCAATAGCTCCTCAAAGGAATTTACACCAAAAGTACTACAATGCCTTCAAAGTGAGCACTGTTTACTGCTGTAAATGAACACTCAAGACTGCTAGGTATTACTGTGTATAATAAAAATGAATTTTAATTTGGCAAATTAAGTCCTTTTCAGTGAAGGAGATATAGGTCCATTCCTTTTCCTTTTTCATAAAATATTGTTTGAATTCCATTTTATCTGGATTTTTTTTAACTGTATCTAATATCTATGAAGGCTTTTAATGAACTCAGAATTTAAGGAAAATATTTTCTTTGTGTGTTTTATCTAATTATTAACAGTCAAGCAGCAGCATGCAGCATGTTCAAATGGGTGCTGCTACTGAGAGAGTCTGACACTGTTTCTTGTTGCTGTTCCAAACTAACATCATAAAGGCATTGTGAACAGCAGATTCACAGGCTAAAGTTTCACCTGTAAAGAAGCTGCATTTACAAAAACATGCTCCCATTTGCTGATATTATGAACTATATGCAGTGTGTACATCATCAGCTATTGAAACTACTCCCCTCAGGGGCACAGAGGATTTTGGCTGGATAAAGCACAGGGTGTTGCAGGGACTGTTCCTGTTTTACAGCTATGTATTTAATCATAGGAATCATGGAATCATAGAATCATAGAATGACCAGGTTGCAAAAGACCCACCGGATCATCAAGTCCAACCATTCCTATCAAACACTAAACCATGTCCCTCAGCACCTTATCCACCCATCCCTTAAACACCTCCCGGGAAGGTGACTCAACCACCTCCCTGGGCAGCTACTGCCAGTGCCCAATGACCCTTTCCATGAAAGTTTTTTTCCTGATGTTCAGCCTAAACCTCCCCTGGTGGAGCTTGTGGCCATTCCCTCTTGTCTTGTCCCCTGTCACTTGGGAGAAGAGGCCAGCAGTCACTGTCAGTATGAAAAAGTGTATCCTGGCATCTGTTTTAGTTCAATTGTTAATAAAGGATTTGTGCTATTTCTGAGATTCGCCATGTTCCCTCTGCAAAGTTGACTGCACAGGACTAAGATGTGAGATCTAAATCTACTGCAGACTTGTAGGCTGCACAGATCTTCAGCCTGGCCACCTGATTAGTCTCTATCTGGAGGCAGCAGAGAGCAACAGGCAGTTCTGGAGTGCAAATCTACTTTAAGTGTAGGTATGTGGACTGGGAGAAGCCATTTGGGTAGCACTGATAGAAGAATTCCCCACACATCTGGTGTGAATAGAGCTAACATCCAAACTCTTCCCACCTTGGTTAATGTGTCAAAACTTTTGATAGCCCTGGGAAAGTTGCTGTGGGTTAGTGTTTGAAGCTGTGCAGATGATGTGACAGTAGGTGGAATAACCCAAGAGCAATAACACCCCATCTGATGCTCAGGAGTGTGCTGTCTGCTTAAACAGAAGCACACTGCCCTACCACAGCTTCCAACTCCTTCTTATTTCCCATGCTGCGTGCATTGGTGTAAATGCACTTCAGCTGGGCTGGCGAACCTACAGCCCTCGTAATAGGGTTTCTCCCCAATTGAGTGGTCCTTGGGTTAACCAAGGCCACAGTGCCAGTTTGCTGCCTACCATCCCCAGGTGCACTCACCCCCTCATGCTTAGTGGTGATATACTGGTGGTCCTCACCAGCACACCACCCCTTTGACACTGAAGTCTCACCTCCAGGCTCACTCCCATCTGGCCTGGCCTCCATCCCCTCCCCTTCCACATCTAGTTTAAAGCTCAGTTTATGAGCTTAACTAGATTTTTAGAGAGGGCTTTAGTCCCTCTAGGAGTCAGACGTGTCCCATCCCTAGTAATAAAGCCTGGGGGTGCGTGGGCCTCCCCATGATCAAAGAACCCAAAGCCCTTCTTCTCACACCAGTCCCTAAGCCATTCATTAACACGTTTTCTTCTTCCTCACTTCTTGCTCCTCATTCCTCAATATTGGAATGGAGCTAAATACTACCTGTGCCCCAGAGCCCTCGATCATTCTCCCTAGAGCCCTGAAGTCCCTCTTAAACAGCTTTAGGCTTTCTATGCTCCATGTCTTCATTGCCAACTTGAAATACTAAGAGCATAGAGTCATGCAGACTATGGCCTGTGTAGCTGGTGATGACCTGACTTAGAGGAGAAATCAATGAAATCTACAGTCTAAATTTATATATCTTCATTGTTGTTCAGCAGCAAGAAACTACTGTGTTGTTTGGTAGCTGGACCTTCTCAGTGATTCAATTGTCTCAGTACGATTCATTGTAACCCCTGTTTGGGTACAGAAGTTGGAAACAGAAATATAAAATAATTTGACATGGAAGTACACAAAGCATGATCTGTAATTCCCTTATTGTGGATATCTGTCCTGAAATAAGAACAGAAAGAAAAGTACCCCTGTGTTTCCTTTTGTTTTATCCTTCAGTGAGTTCTCCTATTAATGTAATGAATATTGTATTAATCGCCGTGGGAACAATGACTGTGACACTACAGATTCATAGATTACATCTTGAAGGAAGAGTTCTTGGGACTAAAATGTAAAGAAATATCTCTGGGGGAAGGGAGAGACTAATGCTGTGAAGTCTGAGTGATTTTAAACAGTATCATAATTTGAGAAGAGGGGCTTTGTTTGAAAGATGAGTAAGAAAGCATTACTACATATTTTGGCCTCTTATACAATTTATTTTTAAAACAAAGCAACACTCTCACTATAAAAGGAATTACTTTCCTTGGGAATATATTTTCATTAACATTAGCTCAACTGATGTAGTTCACTTTGCTAAAGCTGATTACTGTGTGATTTGGATCTGCTTGCAGGTTAAGTTGAAATTAAGAACCTGAATTTTTGGCATTCCTTTTCCTCAAAAATAGGTGCATTGTATGAATACAGAAGAAATTTAACTTCGTTAAAAAGCTCAACAGAAAGGAATTGTATTCAATGTAAAAATAGATGTGAATTTTCAGAGGTTTTTTTTGATGGAGTGGCAATAATTTGGTGGTAGTCTGCAATAATTATTTGCACTAGGTCCTGTACCTAGTGAAGACAATAGCAATAGTCTCAAAAATTTTATTGATGCAGAATCACTCAATTTACATTAAAATGACAGGAAGAGAAAAGGAATGTGGCTGTAATTATATTATATTTAAAAGTAGTTTGAAATTGATTTTTGTCTTCATCCCCTAAGTAGAAGGATTTTAATTAAAGAAAAAATGAACAGATATTTTACTTTGTAAAAAGTATTAGGAAACTGCATTGAAGTTGCCAGAGTGATATTTCTGGAACTTAATTTCTTCTTCTTTTCTATGTGCTTTTGATTTATTGCAGGTAGAGTCTGTAAGTAAGGGGTTTTGGATATACAGGCTGGCAGCACTTCCTTAGTTAGAAATTATTTTGTAGCTTTATCATATTTATACATTGCTTAAACTCTGCTCTAAAGCTATAATTATTTGCATTATTCTAGTTTTTCATCGTGCTTATTTTGCAGAGAACATTTTGTAGAGCATTTTGAAGACATTAAGCAAAACTGTGTCTCCTAATTTTGAGAGATCTATGACATGATTTTCATCATATTAATCAGTATTTGGAGTGTAGCAGAACCTATGGTTTAGAGATATAAATATGACAGTTGTGCGGTATTAACAACTCCAGACTTTACAGTGGAGACAGTCTCTAGAAAATGAGGAAGATTAAGACTGAAAAATACTCTTCATCTGTTTATCCATCATCTTGCACACATTCTGGGAAAGAAAGGAAGAGCCTTCTTCATCCTACAGTTTAGTCTCGTATTGTATTGAATTATCTCCAGGTACTGAATGAGCCAGTGGCCTATGGGAGAGCAGGGAGAATTATAAGACATTATAAAATCTGTGCTCTTAATTTTTTACTTAATGTGGGGTTTCCTTAGTTTTCCTTATTTTTTAATTCCGTCTTTGTAAAGTATAATAGTTTATGCTTTAAAAAGACCTGACAACAAATACCATGAATAAATCTTGCTACTTTCTAGCTCACATTCTTACCACTCTTCTCCGTACTTAATAAAAAGCTGAATTTAGGTTCAGGTTTTCTAGGCATGGTGTATGCATCAAACACTTGGTGTGGCAGAACTAGAGGTAATTAGGAGATTCAATAGGTACTGAATAACCTAAATAGTCTTGCTAATTCCTTCGCCTTTAAGGTAATCATCTTGCCATTGTTCATGTGTAGTAGGAAATCACTGACTTGCTACTTTCAAACAGATTTTAATTCTTTTTATGGAAACAATATACCTCTATATAGAAACCACGGACATAAAATAGAGAGGAGTAGTAGGAGGTGTGATAAATCTTTGTACATGTGGTTCCTGGGGAGCAGCCAGGATAGATCCCCCACTTTCCTGCATCATTTTGTGCAGGAGCTTTGTGGGCACTCAGCCAGCTACCGCCAGTTCTTCTGGAGGACCTGGCAGTTCATTCATCTGCTGAACATGCTGGAGTACAGCAGTCCCAAGAGTGCTGGGAGGTGGCCTCTTACCACATGTGGGGCTAACCTCTTCTGTTTGCCATTTGTGTGGATACACTCTCTGATCATGAGGTTCTCAGGGTAATGAATGGATATTTTAAAACTCTTGGAATCATAGAATCACCAGGTTGGAAGAGACCCACTGGATCATCGAGTCCAACCATTCCTATCAAACACTAAACCATGTCCCTCAGCACCTCATCCACCCGTACCTTAAACACCTCCAGGGAAGGTGAATCAACCACCTCCCTGGGCAGCCTGTTCCACTGCCCAATGACCCTTTCTGTGAAAATTTTTTTCCTAATGTTCAGCCTAAATCTCCCCTGGTGGAGCTTGTGGCCATGCCCTCTCGTCCTGTCCCCTGTCACCCGGGAGAAGAGGCCAGCTCCCTCCTCTCCACAACCTCCTTTCAGGTAGTTATAGAGAGCAATGAGGTCTCCCCTCAGCCTCCTCTTCTCCAGGCTGAACAACCCCAGCTCTCTCAGCTGTTCCTCATAAGGCCTGTTCTCCAGCCCCCTCACCAGCTTTGTTGCCCTTCTCTGGACTCGCTCCAGAGCCACAACATCCTTCTTGTGGTGAGGGGCCCAGAACTGAACCCAATGAGGTGCGGTCTCACCAGTGCCGAGTAGAGAGGGAGAAGAACCTCCCTGGACCTGCTGGTCACGCTGTTTCTGACACAAGCCAGGATGCCATTGGCCTTCTCTTGTCCTTAAAGACAACTGTAACTACATGATTGGGTTTGAACCTCCTGCTGCACTGCCGCAGCTATCACAGATAAGCAGGTTTGTTTCCCGTTTGGCATGCAGAAGGAATTCATTACAGATTGTTGCTCTGTGTGCAAGCTGTTTGCCAGTCTGAGGAAGTCACACGGCTTGCATGTGTGTGGGGTGGCTGTCGTTAAACTTTTAAGCAGGGAAAGTGTTTTAAAAACACTTGTCATGATGGGAAAGGAAAAAAACAACACTCCTAAGTGAGATGTTATGATGTCTGCTTTTTCTTTATTTTCATCCATAGTATCTCAGTGCTCTTGCAAGGGCAATAAACATGGCTCTCTACAGCTTATCAATCAGTCATTGAGGTGCTCTCTAGTTGATTTTGATTTACTTCTGACTTGCACAAGTGGATCATGATTCCCAAGCACACTTCTAAAATATCTCTTCTACTCATGTGAAACGCCGAATCACTTTTTCTTCCAAATACAAGGAAACGGGGAAGAATAGCAATGCTTTTTCCTCCTTGTGTTAGCAGCATATTAGGCATCTCTGATACAGTTACTGTGCTCTAGGGGAGTGTTCCAACACACAGGTTTTCCCAGTATGAGAGAAGGGGAAATAATGCAGTTATTCAGCAACCATTAAGGAAGGGGATGAGTGTAATCAAAGACTTGTTAAACATTCGAACACCCTTATGCTCTGTAATATATGAATGAATTAACATTTTTTTCTAAGCTTGGAGTAACTCTGTTGCACAACAAATACTTAAATTATTCTGGTGTGGAATTTGATCCAAGAACCTCCTTTTTACCTTTCCAAATTTTCTGCTAGAATATTGGAAAAGTTCTCTTCAAATACTTACAAACTTGATGGTTTTTAGTTGGCATGTGGGTATGTTTGTCCTTACCTCCTGTCATGACACCAGTACAAAGTCTACTTTTAGTATGTTTGTTAAAGCCTCTTTGACAGCACTTTCAAGCACTGTTCTATTTAAACTCGCTCTTATTAGTGAAAGGATTTCTTTTGCTCTGGCAAAGTACCCTTCTTCTATAGAAACTATAAAATGTGCTGCCTGCTGTGTTATCCCAACTGCTATTTCTTTGCTTCCATAATCCTGCTGTAAGGTGGGATGAGAAAAATTCTGTGCTTTTGAGTTCTGTGCTTAAGTTTATAGATATAAGATGACTGCAAAGCTTTCCTTTTGTCAAACTGCTGCTGAGAGTTTACACATGACATTATTTTTCATCTTTGTAAAAATTGCACTGATCATGAAGGTAAGACATGCTAAAACCACCAAGAAAATGAGGTCCAGGAAAAAAGTACACAACAAATGTTCTTCCTATACCTAAAAAACCACTTTACTGATAATTTAAGTTCCTTTTGTCTTGATGTTTGTTTCCAGGATCTTGGTATCAGGAATTGGCTGTTATTGAATGTGTTTATCCTGTTCTAATTTTAACTCAGTCACCAAGAATAGTTCCAGTAAGCTGGAACTATTTGCAGCACTTCAGGAATGTGTATGTCTTGTTATTTTTTTATGGAGCAATAATTTTTTTTTATGTATAGAAGTATTTTATTAATTGTGTTTCTCCACTCTTCTTGTATTCAGTCTTCCTTTAATTTAACATTAAGGTCAGTCTGAGCTGTCTGAGTTTGAATTTTCCACACAAAGCTTCCCAAAAGCAAAGTCCACTTGGTTCACAAGGTCCTGGACTTGGACATTTCCAAGAATCCTTCAAGATCTATCAGCATTCCTTGTGACTTTCCCAGAGTTCATGTGAGCACACATCGGCAGTCTAGTTTTATGCCTTGGGGTGTTTTAAAACCTGATAATTGTAATCATTGAAAGGTCTGGGACTAGATTATATACTTTACTTTAAAGAATCTTCTCAGAAAAAGTCACAGTAGTGTTTCATATTATCCTGTATTCAGTAATAAGAAAGTTCTAGGGAGAAAGAATAGAAGAAGAGAAAATAATGAAACACTTTACCATGTAGATTAATTTTTCATCTTTTATAACAGATAGTTTTCTTTTCTGTCAGAGAGATGTTAAAAAGAAAAACTAATGGCAGTGACTGCACAAGCCCAATTGCAAATAATCCTGGCTCAAAAAGGGATGCCCACTTCTGTGCCGTCTGCAGTGACTATGCTTCAGGATACCACTATGGGGTCTGGTCATGTGAAGGCTGCAAGGCATTCTTTAAAAGAAGTATTCAAGGTAGGAGAATCAGCTTTTGACAACTTTGCTCAAATAAGTTGTTTCTTATGATCCTGGGCTGCAACAGTTGATCAGTAATGGGTTGATCTAGAATCCTGGTGTATGGTGCTGCATGCTGAAAACAGGGCAACACGTGATTTGATTGCTTTATGTTTTGGCTGTTGTGTTATCAAGATCTGGAAATATTACACAGTGAGCAAATGGTTTTGTTAGAGAAGTGGTGGAATACACAGCATAGGAAGGCCCTGCAGCAAATGCCTCGGTGGGACAACACTGCAGACCTGTGAATCGGATTGCAGTTTGCGTCCCAGTGTAGACATAGTAATTGTGCATTTGTTATAACAGACACGATTGGAGTAGTTAAGTGTCTGGAGAATCAGCTTGCCAGGAACTGTGCTTGACAAGAATATATTGCCTGGAGCTGTTGAGTCATAGAAGAATATCTATACAGTATGTAGGATATAAATATATGTGCAGCCAATACTATGTACAAACCTTATTATTATTATTTTTCAGCTCATCACCACCCCTACTCCCCTCTGCACTGCTCCCCCCCACCCCGAACCTACATTGCAGTATTTCTTACTCTGCCAAATCTCACTATCTAAGATTTCCATTCCACTGCTTAAATTCTGAAATATTTGCTATTTAGTTCAAATTTGCTGAGTGGCAGTATGAAGTAAATGTAGGTCCTCGTGCTTGCTCTTGCAGCCTCTGAGCATTAACCTATGCACAGTATTGCAGCTTTGGACCACTTCGTTTCTTTAACCTTGTCTCTATCATATTCTTCGACCCCATCAGAGGACTCTTGGTGAATAATTAATTGGATTGACATTGAATACTAAATGCAGTTACAAGCACAGAAAATCCTATCATTTTTCCATCCTCTTCTGCACACAAAGCCTTTATCAGTCTTGACGTATTTTCTTCTGGATCATTATGGCAGAGTTGGTGTTACCACTTAAATCAAATTTAATTCCAGACTTGTTGCCTTTTCAATGTAATGTGCAAGTCCTGCATGGGTGAATAACAATTTCTGTAGACTGGTGCAAGTCATTTTGATGTCTAAAATAATTGAAAAGAACATTGTCTCCACTTTGTCACAAATGGAGACTGAACTGGATCTCAGAGTGTTTTTGTCAGGAAAATTATCTGCCAGCTCTGCACTTCTCACATGTGCTTTGGCTGTGAACAGGTTTACCCATTGTGGCCTTTTGTACACCTTAATGTACCCTGTCAGGTAACATTTCTTTGTAACTCAAATAAATGAAAGTAAGTTCTTGGCATAAAATACTACCAAGAACTCACTTTCAGCTGTTGCTGTGGAAGATATTCCTTATAAAAATGAAAAGCTGCTGGGCCTACCATACAGCAAAATGTTGGGCTGATGTCTAATTAAAATTAGATAGTAGGACTGAGCAACTGCGTGTGGTCTCCTCTGCTTGTCCAAGTTTGTAGTATATTCATCCCACATCTCTGAACATCTGCCTGCAAGCTAAATTATCTCAAGGCCACAGTAGTTTTAAACTGCTTCATACTCCTGCGCTATGGGTTACAGCGCAACAGAGAGCTTCCTCCTCCTTCCCCCCATGTTGTGTGAAGAGTGATAAACAGTAATTTGTTTTTCGACCATATCTGCCAGTAGGAAATAGGACAAACTGTAGCCTGATCTCTTCTTTTTAAAACTGTTGGTTCAAAAATTCAAGGTTAGAATTATTTTAGTTCTGCAAGGAAATAGTCACAATGGTTTAGTTAAATAATTACTCTCTGGACTCTCTGGACACAAACTTTTGGACTTGCATCAAGTAAAGAAAACTCCAGTAGCTGTGTCTTTGCCTGATGTATTCTTAAAGCTTCGAAAAATTATTTAAAAAGAAACCCTGAGAGAAAATGCATTAAGAAATGTAGATGAATTAATATTTTTACACCCTCTGGAAACTGCTGCATAAGAGATTTCCAGCATTTGGCAGGAGACGGTTTGACTGCATTTGTACCAAGAGTATACTCAAGTCCATTTTTCAGTAATAAAACTTTGGACTCGATTATTGATTAATGAAATAATGTAAAGTGGGTTGGATGGGAGTGAGGTGGGAGAGAAGGAGATGAGAACAGAAGAGATTGTAGTGGAAACTGGTGAAAGTAAGATAAACACTTGTATAGAATAACTAAAAGTTACACCCTCTGCTGTGCTTTTCTTTGTACTATACAATATGCATTATTTGATACTGTTTATCTTTCTCTCTCAGATGGCTTTTTTTATTTTTTTTTATTAACTTTAGTCCAGGGTCAATCCTCCAAAGGCTTCTTCATTCCTGGAACACGCCACGTCAGAGAGTTCAGTAAATAGAGCTCTAGTTTACTTAAATCTTTGCAAAGCTAAAGCTGTGTGCACTGCTGTTTTGAACTCTGCTGAGGAAAAAAAATTTTACTGTCTTCCATCTGTAGAATCCCAATATACAGTTAGAAGTTGGAGGTTGGGAGCAAATTTCCACAGAAGCATATGTCCCATTTTAAAAAAAGATCTGGGATTAGTAGGTGCTTGGTTATCTAACAGTCACCACTAAAAGCTGGTCTATATTGTCTGGATACTCTTTGAGGCAACAGATTAATGTTTTCAGTATAAAATAAATAGGCATTTTTACATCAGTTCAAATAATGGAGTTTATGAAAAAGTTGAGATGCTTAAAATAAAGAAAGTTCTGGTTGGGAAATGACCAAGGAAGATTGCTGGAGATGTTGAATTTTCTCTTCTTACTCTGCTGCAGGACATAATGATTACATCTGCCCAGCTACCAATCAATGCACAATAGATAAAAACAGGCGCAAAAGCTGCCAGGCATGCCGGCTACGGAAATGTTATGAAGTGGGAATGATGAAATGTGGTGAGTTTTGCATGTCTGTGTTGTTTGCTTGGGTTTTGCTGTCTTTTTTTCTTTTCCCCCATTCAGTCAATTCTTTATAGATTTTTTTTCTTCTTTTCCCTTGGGATCCTAAAAATGTTTAACAGGTAATTAAAGCAAGGTTTAAGATGATTTTACAGGAAGGCATATCATAGAAAGGTTTGCTTTGGAAAGGACCTTAAAGATCATCTAGTTCCAACTCCCCTTCCATGGGATGGGACATCTTCCACTGCATCAGGTTGCTCAAAGCCTCATCCAACTTGGCCTTGAACACCTCCAGGGAGGGGACATCCATAACTTCTTAGGGCATCCTATTCCAATGTCTCCCCATCCCCAGAGTAAAAAATTTCTTCCTTGTATCTAATCTAAGTCTACCCTCTTTCAGCTTAAAACCATTAAAGCAGAAGATTACTTCCATTTTCAAAAGAAAACCCGTGGGACAGAGTAAGATGCAGGTTGAGCATGTGAAAACCAGAGTAACTCCACAGAGTTCTGCAAAGGCAGTTTACTTGTATGCTGAATGGGAAACCTGAGACCTGCTTCTTCCTAAGCCTAAAAACAAACTGAAATCCCTTCTAATATAGGTAGATGATTCTGTACTGTGCTTTGCTGGTTGAATGTAATGCAAGAAAAGTGGTGCCCCATTAAAGCAGCAGTTAATTAACCCAGTATCCTGCTCTGACTGTGGCAGGAGTGAATGCCTCAAGAGGAGACTAAGAATGTGTCTAGCATGTAGGCGAAACTACTGCTGACAACTCTCAGCTTCCACAAATTAGCAGTTGGGGACTACTGGATTGGAAGAGATTTGTTGTATTTAATAGGTCTTAATATATTAAAAGAATGGCAACTTTTCCATTGTCCCTCTTTTTAATCTTGCAAAATCTTAGCATCTACAACATCCCTCAGCAGCTTGGCCACCTGTCATGTGAAGAAACTCCTCTCTGGTTGCCAGGCTTTTCTGTGGGTCTTGGGTTGGGGTAGAGAGGGTTTTTTTAACAGGCGATTTTCACATAATGCCTTCCAGATTTTCCATTAAAAGAAGCAGTTAACAACCACTGCTTGTGGCTGTGCCACTTGGAATTATCTAGCCTTTTCTCTTATTTCTATCTTGTACTTACAATGATGTGACTTCACTGTAGTGACACATCTATAGAAGATATTTTTGAGGTTACATTTAAAAAGAAAATAACATAAAACATACAGAAATATCTAATGTATTTTCACAGAAGCGGCTTGTTTCTTATAGATCCCCCAATGTACATAATAAGAATAAGCTAGGAAAACATCACGCAGGAACATTACAGAGGAAAGGAGGAGGTTACTGTGCTTGGTCCTCTGTGATTTGCAGGCGTGCACCTCATTTAATCGATTTAATGTAGATACTTATTTCTATTTTAAGGCAAGGCAGCATTTTTATCCTCCCACTGATTTGATCCAAAGGCTGAATATTATTTCTTTCATTAGGAACATTCTTCAGAATTCCAGCTTGCATTTATTGTGGGACAATTAATGCCCATTTGTTCTTGTGGCAACATTGTCTTGTAGCTTAAAGGCTCCTCTTCTATTTATTGTTTATGATTGGTTTGTATTTAACTCCCTCACAGCCTTTAAACCAAACAAACAAACAAAAAAAAAAATCTCCTCCTCTTGCAAAATAAGAAAGAAAAAAAGTAGAATCTCGACGTTGTCAGGGTAGCTTGTCTCTCAGTCTGCTCCAGGCTGAAATAATCCATTTTGTACTTGGATGACCAGAATCATGGACACTATCCCTGTGAACTCTACCCACTGTAGTAGCATTAATACATATCTGTTTCTGTGGGAGCTTTTCTGTACATACAACCCAGGATCCTATTTGCCTTTTCCGCGATTGCATCACACTGGCAGTTCATAACCATTGTATGACCTGTGATGATTGCTGATGATTTATAGGTGATAATTCCCAGTTTACAGCTACAATTTCAGTTGTTCCTTGTATTATTTTGATATTCCTGGAGTACATTTAGTTTCTGTTGCTCAAGTCAGCCAGTTCTTTCTAGATGAAGTTCCAGTCTTCTGCAATGATGGTTTTCATTAATGTGGTCTTAGCTACCTGTGCTGTCCAGCCTCTGGAAAGAAAGCCTTATGCTTGCACCTGAGACTCCTTTGGAAACTTTACTTTCGAATGGTGCGACTGTCTTGTTGATCTTTATGACTGAAACTTTTACTCAAAGTTTTTCCATCAGGGGTTGCTATCAAACCCCAGTTCTGGAGTTGGGGGATTTTTTTTGAAGTTAGATTCCACTATAACATTATAAGGTTGTTCTCTACAATGCTTTCCTTAAATTAATCCTTTTATTCTAATTCTCCAGGAAGTCCTGGTTTGTGATTAGACCTCACAGGAACTATGATATTACAAGAAATAAGTAATGATAATATGTATTTACATCTTAGCCTGTGTTCCTTTTACTCTTGTCACATGTTCAAAAACTAATTTCTTTTACAAAAATGAATTTTTATAGAATGTTAATGACTATGCCAAATCAAAATCGACACTTTGAAATTATAACAGGAAAAACCAGGATCTGTGTTTTTAAAAGATTAAATTTTTAAATAGTAGCACTGCAGTTTGAGACTTGAGAATTTAATTTGAGAATCTTAACAATACAATTCCAGAAAAAAGAATATAAAAATTACTCAGAATTGTCTGACTTGCCTGTTGAGTTAAGAGGCACCTGTGAGTAAAGCTGATGTATGGACATACAGTGACAGACATTTAAACCAGACAGATTTTAAGACTTTATTTCTAGGATGAAACTTAAATGCCATTTCCTGCAGACCAGAGTGATTATATTTCAAAGTTTTTCATGTTAGAACAGTGCTTTAATACCAGTTTTTTACTGTAGAAAGCCATAAAAGAGTATGTTTTCTTTTTTAATGAAGGCCTTTCTCCATCTTTGCACCTTTTCTAGGTCACATAGTGAATGCATTGATTCACATCTGCTAAACCACTGGATAGCATAGAATGCGTTTAAGTGCATTTTTGTTTGGTGGAGACTTGTTGTCCAGCAGAAGTGATAAAAGAACCTCAGTTACCACTTTGTAGTTTATGAAAGGTCTTCATAAATACTCCGTACAGTTTGCGTCAAATCTTTAAATCCTCAATTTTGCATATTGTCACTGGACAACTTGAGGAAAAATCACACACATGTGAGTGTGTATATAGCACACATTTCTGTGTGAAAATGTGATTGGGCAGTACATGTCATTTTTAAAAGAGCAGGAGGTAGTAGGAAAGTGTTACTTTAGAGTTTCCTGGTCTGAAATTCTCTTGGGTGTCATCACATTAATAAACCTTGAGAAGAGAACCCAACAAGCTCTGGGTATTGCAGTGGAGGATATGTTGGTGGTGCTTTCTGACAATGTATTAAGGTGACAATGGATTTTCTTACAAAATATACTATCATTGCCAAAAGCACAATATGGGGCTTAGTGCATCTGCAAATGTCTCTGTAGGAAGTCTGTGTTGTCTACGGTTCTAAACAAGAAAGCAACTGCTAAAATTTGGCACTAGGACTACTAGCCATGGTAGAAAAATAACTGGAAAGTACTGTCACCAGGAACAAAGAAAACAGAAATACTGCAGTAAACTGCCCAGTAAATGCAAATAAAACAGATCAGGATAAAATTGATCTTCTCTTGGATGTTTCTGGTGTCCACCTGGGGAGGCTGAAATGGAATGAGCTATTTGCCAAAGGCAGTAAAGAAGAGGGGAGTTGCTTTACCACTTGACCTTAGCTGCTGTGGGAGCAGCTATGCTCATACTTTTATTTTTTTGCTTCCTGAGGCTCAAATAGACCTTTTTCTGTAATAATTTTTCATTTTCCCTGTTGAACTAGACTTACCTTTTATTCCCTCTCTCTTTTTCCCTACCTACTGGTTCTCAGTGTTAAAAATGTTCCAGAGATAAAGCTCCTTTCTGCCCAGTTCCCACTCTGAGAGAGGAGGATGAGGGGCAATATGATGGAGGGCCACTGCCCTTAAAACACTGGCATCATTCCACAAGATTGCAGAAAGAAACATAGCCTTATCTGTGGGCTGATACAGTTCAGGATTTGGCTCTTTATTTCCTCCTGTGCTTGGCTGCTGTGTGCAGTTTCTTGATAGCACTTTGGAATACAGCAAATTACTTCTCATACAGAAAGCAAGTGGGGAAAAAATGTTTTATGGCATTCTCTGGACATCAGATGTATTAATTGTATTTTAGTTGTTATAAAAACTACTGTAATTTCAGCTTATGTTCTCATACGTGTACAGCAGACGGTAGCTTCTTTGTGAGTAGGACTGCTCTGTGAATACAGACACACTCACCAGAACATTTGCATTTTTTTTTCAAAGGTAACTGGAGTGATAATGTATACTTAAGCAAGTTTTAAGCTCAAACACTTACAAAACCAGATCATTATACATTCAATGGTAGAATCTGCAGTTGCTGCTGAACTGGTCAGTTCTATTGGCAGTTGCCAGGGTCCAAAATCAATATTGAGAGCAAGTGCACACCGTATCAGATGGCAGAGCCATTTGTAATTTTCCAAGAATTTGTAAAGCAGAAGTTGCTTTAAGTACAGCACGTTTCACTGCCCGTAATACCTAGTGTAGCTTGTTCATGGGTGAATGTATGACAGGCTCATTTTAATGACTTTTTTCCAAAGTGTCTTACATCTTATACTCTTATGATAATTTACCCATGTGGTCTACGGTACTGTAGCTTGAGGTCTTGCCTTTGGTCCAGCATTCTCAGCTGAATAAAGCTGTTTTCTTACCAAAGTATAACTCTAAATAAGAAGAGTGCTGTGGACTTGATCATCTTGTGCACTTCTCCAGTTGTCTCAATTACCTTTATATGAATTAATATTAGGTATTATGTATATTTAGAGAGTTTATGGTGGTAAAATCAGCAATAGTTCCTAATCTGGGAAGCTGTAAGCATTTTATTGCTATGCCTATACTCAGTTTGATCAATATCTCTGTGTCTACTTAAGTCAAGTGTTAAGATGATCTATAATTATTTATAATATATAGAGCTTTATAAGCACTTGTAAATGTTTATTGCTTGCTAATAGGCATATGAGTTAGCACAGTGGCACAGTCAGCCACATAGATCAGCATAGACAGAAAATATAGCCCTCATGAGAACACAACAGTGAGGCAATATCTGCTTTTAAACAACATAGATCCTTCCAGTAGCTGTGTTTAGCCTCTCAGTCAGTCAAATATTTGGCCCATAGATCCTCATAGTTCACCACCTGATGGCCTCTGAGCCCACAACGTCACCTCAGTTGCTGGTACTCAGAACTTCTCTGACACAAACTGTCACAGAAACATACATGTGCTCTGGATCTTTCCAGTAACTGGCTTTTGAAAATCAATGTTAAGCTGGCCCTTGGATCACCTCTTCTTCCAGATACTTTGTGCACAAACTCTCTTGCAAATGCACACATAAACAGACACAAATAAGTCTCTGGCAGCTGGTTAAACCTATGGCCCTACCAGTAGCTGACAGCAGCTCCTCTGATCTTTCTAGAGGATGACTTGGAATGCCTGGTCCCTCCAGGTGAAGGGAAAACCCTTTCTTGTTAACTTATCTGCTGGGTGTCATGCCCAGATCGCAGGCTGGTTATTCCCCTTTGATAGTCCTGAGAGTAACCTGGTCAGTCTGCTTGTTGTCACTGATTACCAGGTTCTTGGGATTCTTCCATCTTCATTTTCCCTTGCTTCTTTGTCTTCATATGCCCTACAAAGCCTTTAATCAGATAATGAAACATCTGTGGCCAGGGCAAGAAGTCTTTAGGTGATACATCAAAAAAGACTTCATTAAAATAGTAATGTCAAGATAGTAGCAGAAAGAATGCTTTTGTCAAATTTGTTATGGGACTGAAACCAAAAGACTTATTATGCTTTAAGACTCCATGGTGTCTACGTATGCAATATTAAATATCTGTCTGGTATAGATCTTTGAAAATTCAACCTTTGTGTATAATATGTGAGTATGACTAGCACAAAAAATTAAATTCTGAATGATTCAGAGGACAATTTAGCTGTGATATTAGAAATGTTAAGTGCTGTGGGGTTCCAGTCTAAGTATCTCTTACTAACTTAATGTTTTTAAATATCTTGATTTTTAAGATGGTACAATCTTGCACATGAGTTACTGCCAAGGATTATTTGTAATCCTTGTAGAAGGTACGGCTGAAGATTTTAACAAATGCCCATAACACATTTTTGGAGATGCCATTAGTCCCTTTACATGGCAGCTAGGTAAGAACAAATAACAGTGGTCCCACCAATAACACTGATAGGGAGCTGGAGACAGCTTGGTGCTGTCAGAATGAAAAATAAATTAATTCCAGGAATTTATTACTGCTCTTTGCAACAAAAATGGTGTTCTGCATACAGAACTCCAAACAGAGGGCTTGCTTCTCCTGGTTATAGATATCTGAATTTGCTTTGGGGAAACTCCTGCTGGCTTAATGGGATGTAGAGAGAAAATGAGGTGCTACTCAGCAAGTCCCTAGCTAAACACTCAGCTGGCAGTGAGACTTAGCTGTGCTTCTGGCTCAGCTATTTGCTCTGTATCATGGCCCTCATTTTCAGACATCTTTTCTTCCCCCAGTTTACATCTAAAATAGAATTTTAAAATAGAATTTGTAAAGAGCTCTTTTTATTTGCATTAAAGACCCAATTAATCTCTTTTTGATGTCAATGGGAGTTTTCCCATGGAATTTTAAAGTTAGTTAACTGAAATTCAAAGGGAAACATTTTCTAACATTATTTTTTGTTTAGTAGAATAAACAAAACCCTCAGCTGAAGTCAGTGGAAACAAAGTTAGGTCAATGCTGAATGCTCTAGAAATCCTGAAACTTGATGTTCAATATTAGAACATCCAAGAAGAGGTTTTGCCCTTCTCCTTGAACATTTGAATTTACATAGTGCAACACTGAAAGGAAAATACTTCAACACAGTCATGTTCCTCTTATATCAGGCTCAAGAAGAGAACGTTGCGGATATCGGATCCTGCGTCGCCATCGTAATTCAGAAGATCAGGTGCATTGCGTTAGCAAAGCTAAGAAATACAATGAGACAGCAACTCGCGTAAAAGAGATCCTACTCAGCACAGTCAGTCCAGAACAGTTTGTTTTAACGCTACTTGAAGCGGAGCCTCCCAATGTGTTGGTCAGTCGTCCCAGCAAACCATTCACGGAGGCATCCATGATGATGTCCCTGACAAAACTGGCAGACAAAGAGCTGGTTCACATGATTGGTTGGGCCAAAAAAATTCCTGGTAAGAATTTCAATTTTTTTTTGTTGATTTTGTTCAATGTTTCTACCATTAATGTATCATTCTCTACCTTGAAATAATAATAGAGCAAAGTAAATGTGCAGTATGAAAATCTTAAGCTTTTTGTCCTAGAATGTAATGGACAATTCAGTGCTCTCAGTAATTCACATCAATGTATTCTGATTTAGAAAATGTCCTAGCCCATGATTTGCTATCTATTGTTAGTCAAATAGGTGTTCATTTTGCTAAAAAGCATAGTTGGTTTTGCATGTAATTTCTACCTCATCAATTATAAATACCTGATTAATCTGATTTAGAAGGTTCATTAAAAGGGTTATCAACTAGTTTGCTATAAAAAAGAACTTAAGACCAAATTATTTCCTTAAATCCTGGTAGAAGGTTTGTAATACAGTTGATGAAAACTGAAGTATATCTTAGCACTGAGTGTCAGCAATGCTTCAGTTGAAGAGCACCATATTGAGAAATGGCACATAGTGCTGATCTCAGAATTATCATGTGCTCTCCTTCAAAACGAAAATCAATAAGGTTGCTTTTGATTGTTGGCAACACAAAGAATATGCTCTGAAATCTAGCTACACATGTTATGGCCTTGAATGTCTCAGTATTGTGACCATGTACCATTTCACTTCTTACAAAGCACAAGTGGTGACCATTTTAAATTCCTTCCCCTTGAGGCGTCCATGATTAAAACAGTCCGAATAAAGAATAAAAGCCAGAATTAAAGCAGGCAAAACACAGAGGAGATAGCAGGCAAAGCTGCGCAGAAAACTTGCTGGCTGGCATAGACTAATCCTCATTCTGTGGCCCTTTAGTGAGTGCTAATGTGACCAACTGATAGCAGTGAGCAGAAAATAACATTGAATAATTGATGGACATATAGCAGCACAGGGCTTAATCCTTACTTTCAGGTATAGTACTCTGCTAGAAGTGATCCCTATGGCTGTGCTTCCCTTGCACGGCTAATGTGTTCTGCAGGGCATCTGACAGTCCAAATCCTACATCCATTAGGACAGAGGAGCCAGCACACCACAGCTCCTCTCTTGGATTTTATGCTGGTGTGCACCCTTGTCCTGTCACGTGTGTGCCCTATAAATAGCACTTACTGCTGTTTAAACAGGCACACAGGATGACATGGCAGTAATCCTTGTGTCTAGAAATAAACTTGAGTGCATACACAGTGCAGGAAACAAGCTTGCTGGAGAATGTTTCTTATAATCCTTAAATGAAGAATTTAAGAACCGTATCCTATTTCTGATGTAGACGGAGTGGCTGAAGATACTATCAGCTCCAGCTGCTGGACCACATCTCCTAGTTACTGATGATGGTACCCACAGCTCAGCCATTGAGTTTGAGGGTTCAGGTGTGATGGTTTTAGGGTGTGCTGATTCCAGGTCAGCTGCTAAGCTGCTGGGGAGGAGATGCTTGCACAGCACGAGCATCTTAAACCATGCTATTCATTTGCAAAGTGATTGTGGTTTTGTCATTAATATCGAATGTTTTAAACTGCAAGGCCAGCACCCTCTCAAAATAGTTCCTGGGAATGCTTACACTTCAGCACAGGTGTTTGGTTTTTCTGTTCACACCTGTTACACAGACCAGAAGTACAGTTGTGGAGAGGAGGGAGCTGGTCTCTTCTCCCAAGTGGCAGGGGACAGGACAAGAGGGAATGGCCTCAAGCTCTGCCAGGTGAGGTTCAGGCTTGACATTAGGAAAAAATATTTCACGGAAAGGGTCATTGGTCACTGGAACAGGCTGCCCAGGGAGGTGGTTGAGTCATCTTCCCTGGAGGTATTTAAGAGATGGGTAGATGATGTGCTGAGGGACATCGTTTAGTGTTTGATAGGAACGGTTGGACTAGATGATCCTGTGGGTCTTTTCCAACCTAGTGATTCTGTGAAGTAAACACCATTTTAGAACAATGCCCATAGTAGACGTGATGTTTAGTATGAACCTAATTATAAGTATTATTGCCATATTGCATGGTAGTTAGAGCATTTACTTGAATATGGATTTATTTTTTTTTCCATTATAACAGCTGTGATGGCTAGAGCTTAGTACATAGGATTTTCAGGTTTTCTCTTGCCTGAAGTTAATCATTCAGGCCCATGCTCTGCTTCCTGGAGGAAGAAAAAAAAAAGTAGAGTTCTTGAATAATGGACCAGTAATTTTATTTTATGTAAAGTTGAATATTTGCTTTTGTGTAGCTGGCTAAAAAGTCCATTTTCACCTCTAAATTATTATTACATCTAGTTCTAACACTCACCAAAAGTAAAGGAAAATATTTTTATTTTTCCTTGTAGATGTTTATGTTAACAGTAACTTTTTGCCTGCATGGGAAAGATAAATCTTTGAGATGTTTGTTTTTATTTTTATTTAATATTTAATGACCTCTTTTTGTTATGAGGTTTGCTCTATGACTGTATGTTTGTCTGTAATTTTAGCTTAATGGACTGTATTTTTGTTGTTGCTCAGTAAAATAGCAGTTGATGCTTGATTTTTTTTCCTTCTGAATTCCAAGTATTTTAATTCTGAGTTGTCAGATAGCAGAACAGAACTTCTATTATTGCCTTTTACTTTGTTGACCTAGTCTAAGAGAGTTGAACATGGTTCAGTGATGAACTTATGTTGCTAATCAATAGGATGTTGTCATAATATTGAAATTTGGATTCATTATGCAATATAGTATGAGGCTACTAGAGCAGCGTGCCTTCTGCTAGTTACTGTGCATCCAGCACAAGGCTTTTTTGTCTGTCTTAGTAATTTCTAATTAAATGATTAGGCATAGCATACATGATTTAAAGGACGTGTACTACAGCCATAGAAAAATAGGTAGTTTAATGTGTTCTGCAGCAAATTAAATGGCCCTTCTGACACTGCAGTAGAAGCTGTGGTGGTGATGTGCTGTCCCTGATCTTTAAAGCATAAGACTTTTAGGAAGAGGAAAGGTACAGTCCATCTAATAGTCATGCTCAGTGGTCATAAACCATACTGCTGGTGCAGATAATGTGAGTTTAGCAGAGGACATCTAGAATAAATCTGGATCTCTATCTGTAGATCAAATGCTGGGGCTCAGTCTGACATCCAGCTCAACTGAGATAATGTTTAAAACCTGTAACTGCTTTGGTTTTACTAGAGCAACCTGATCATGTCTGTGTAAATGTCTATTGAAATATAAACTTCAGAAATGTCTTTGGGCCATTGTTTCCCAGGAAACTGCCACTCTCAGTTTATACTATTTGCTCTTACATGATTATTTTTCTAAAAGCAGTTTTAAAATTACGAGTGCATCTCTGGCAGATAATCTGTTGTTGGCTTTGAATTCTGCAGTAAATTCTGTGACAGCGAAATCTAGGAGGGAAGGTACCACTCATAGGCTCCTATTTACCCTTCTTATAAAATAAGGGGCAAGGCTATTGATTTTGTAAGGCAGCGCTTTTAGCAGTGATAAGCAAGAGTGCGTATTATCCCTTTCATACCAACCTGGGGCTGTCACTGACTGTCTTTCAGCCTAGTAGGTTATTAAGACTGAAAATATATGGGGCATTTGTATAAATTAATGACAGCAGATTCTGCAATAGCACAAACGTACTTTGTGAATTTTAAGACCTCAGACAACTGGAAAGAAGTATGGGAAACCTGTATCCCCTGGCCAGGCGTTTTACACTATACAGTCTCTTCTTTCTTTCAAATGTTTGACAACAACAAATATTTACGTTCCTATTTGACACGGCAGCGTGGTCCTTCTGATGTCTGTCCTTTTTTCTGGCTTTCTTTGCAACTCATGATTCTTTCTGTTTCTTTTTGTTTCTCAGGTACTCAGTCGTGTTTATCACAACAGAGAATGTAACAGCTTTATTTTATTATTTTTTTGCCATTTTAGGCTTCATTGATCTCAGCCTGTATGACCAAGTGAGACTCTTAGAGAGCTGCTGGATGGAAGTTTTAATGGTTGGTTTGATGTGGAGATCAATTGACCATCCTGGGAAACTAATTTTTGCACCAGACCTTGTACTAGACAGGTAAGAGAAAGGAACTTCTTGAGAACATTTTGTATTAGCATGTTTGGAGGCGGGGTGAAAGGAAGATAACTAAGTAGGGGAGATGCTATTGATAGTTTATCTAAGAATATCCTTTACTTGTATTTGTTAAAAATTTCATCTTGAGGTTATATGTACTTACAGGGGTTTAAGGAATGGTTAGTATAAATGGTATTGTTGAACTTGCCAGTTCCTTAATTCGTGTAGCACATGACAGTGTGAAGTTTTGCTGTATTTTTCACATCTTTTGTTAGTTTTGTTCTTTTTGGCTCTGATCTCTAGATGCTGAAACTGTAGACATGCCAACACAATGCACTACATTGTCAAATGATTTCTTCCAACTGATAGATTTTCTGCCCCCACCCCTCAAAAAAAGCAGACATAGTGTCAGGCCATATTATAATTATTTTAAGTAGCTTTTCTACCTGATTTTTTTTTTCCCTGTTCCTAGTGCAGACTTCATAAATAGTTATAATAATGAACATGACAGCAGTAGCCAGGAGAGATTAAAAAACCTGTAGGTTGCTTTTCAGTACTGAGTGGTTTTTTTCAAGGTACAGCAGTGTTTGCTAGATTAAAAATTATTTCTCCATAACATCATGTACCAGCACAATATGAATTAGTAAGGGTATTTTTCTACATGACCTAAGAAGGAATTGACCTGTGCTTCACATTGGTAAAAAGTCAGAGAAACAACCTATTCTCCTGGGTTGGCTTAAAATGTCTCAGCCTTTTCAACCTGGGGAAATTCAGATCTGTACTAGTTCCATGACTTGAGCTCAATAACAATCATGAGTGTAGAAAAGGAAAGCGAAACAGGTTAGTAAGAGAAATTTAATTTATAAAAGGTATAAAATAAATTATTATATAAAATGCTATGCAAGGACGTGCTGCTTTGTTCAATGCAATGATAAGAAATTGCTGAAAATGTATGATACATTTAGTTTCTTGGAACTAAAATGTGCTGAATAGAGTGAACTTATTCGATGCATTCTCCACAAGATAAAGCAGAGTGGGAGCTAGCAGGCATCTGGGCATGCCGTGATTTTATTTTTTAAGGCATGTGTCTATGAAACTCGCCTGTAATTTGACTGTGGTTATCTTAGGTCAACTTCAGATACATTTTCCGTATAATCTTTGTAGACAAGTACTTCTCTGATGCTTCTGTCTTGGTTTTGAAACTTGTAGCTGCCTGTCCTTCTCCAAAGCTAAAAATTCTTCTTTGGTATAAGGAACATGGGAAAATAGACAGTACTCAGGCAGTTGCCTTTCTGCAGCAGTACTTGCTGTGCCTGGTTGGTGTTATCTGCCTGTGCCAGCCTCTCGGCCTGAAGGCTGATCCAGTAGAGGAGTAAAGATCTTTAATTCTCCTGTAGTGCTGTGCTTAAGTCTGTCTCAAAAGCATTACAGAGGGAAAAAAAGAAGTCTTATTTTACAGGCAGTATAAGAAGCATTGAATACTGTGACACAGAGCACAACTGAAAAGTGGAACAGTAACTTCAGTGGCCTGAAATTTGCTGCTGCGTAATTTTGAAGATGGGACCATTTCTAATATACAGAATGGAGAAACTTATATTCAGCAAACACTTGCAAACATAAAAATAACCGATCTAAACCCCCATAACTCTATCTACATTTAAACACCTTGAAAAAAGGAGGCGCTGGAGAATGGGAGTAGAGGCTCTTTTGTTCTTTATAAATGTCCTGTTGTTCCAAGAAACTTATTTCGGGGAGTCTACCTTGTTCACCAAGTCCTGAGGCCTCCATCAGGTACAAATAGTGATGTCGGTGGCTGTATTATTAATTCCTTGTGAAACTAATCAGGAAGGTGATTTAAGGTGCTACTGCACCCTGTGCTTCAGTTAAAGCCTTTTACAGAAATATGGTCATGCTTAACTGTGGTCAGTCCTGCATGTGCTTTAAAGAGGAAATCAGTTTCTTAGAGGTGCTGACCTTTTATATCAGTGTAATTCTCAATTTAGATTTCATGATAGAACCTTTTGAATTCTCACAAAGATGAGTTGGATAAGACTTTTGCAGACTCCTTCATGCTCTGACTTTTATCTGGCTAAGTCAGAGTTCCTTAATTCTACTTTTTCGGTAATGTTTTAAATGTGTTTCCATAGGGATGAGGGGAAATGTGTAGAGGGAATTTTGGAGATCTTTGATATGCTCCTGGCCATGACCTCCAGGTTCCGAGAGCTGAAGCTGCAGCACAAGGAGTATTTGTGTGTCAAGGCAATGATCCTCCTCAATTCCAGTGAGTATGCAGTTAACTGTCACCCTCATCAAATTGTACATTTTATTTCGAGGGTGGCTGGGAAATCGGCCTCTAAAAATGGTGGAAATATCAAATGATCTAAAGCTGCTGAAAGAGAACAATGGGAAAGGATTTCTAACTGTCAGATTGTAAGGGGTTTTGCTCAAGAAACTTCTGAGCTGCATAATTTGCTGGGTTTAGGGTCTATGTCCTATTGTAAGAACTGCATGAATGGCCCAAAGTCTGAAAGCTTTTCATAAGTTGGGGCTCATGGCCCAGACTATGCAGAGTATGTTCATTTTAACAAGAACTTTTGTTCATTTCTCTGTGGGTCCCAGTCATGCATAAAGTTGCTGTACAGCTCTACAAAACTGTCCTTCTTTCTTTAATCTAGTAAAACTAGATACTCAAGTGAGTGATGATTAATTTGGCTTAAATGATCCTATTTAATGGTAATTAATTGATAGAAATGATTGAAAGTGCTTAACAGTTCTGCAAGTTTAATTTCAAGATAAAAGTTTGCCTTGCAGCTTTTTACACGGGGCAAACAGGAGTGTATTTGCTAGTTTAGAGTAGTCTGCAGTAAATTAAGATTATTCCCAAGAACATTGTCACATAAAAACCCCAACCCCAAACCAACAACAAAATAACACCTATTTATGTATACTGTTTTCTGCAAGAATCTGGTGCATAATTATCAGCCCAGTTCTTAAAGGGAATAGTCTATCCGATACCCTACTAGCTTGTAAATGGGTACAATTATTTCAGTAAACAAAAAAAAAGTTGTTCTTGTTTTCTTAAAAATAAACCACGGCAGCCAACCAGGCAGCCAACCAAAAGAAAGGAACAAAACCTCATATTCATGAACCATATTTTCTTCAAGGCCCTACCTCCTGAAAAGCCCTCGCCCTTTGCCCCTCCCTGCTCTCCTTTCTTGTCAAAGGTTATCTTTTACTCCTAATTTTTGAGGTTTTCTGGAACTCTGTCGTTCCATAAGTATATTTGGAAGGATTTCCCCCTTGCCCCCCCATACCTCTACTGTTCTATCAGTAATGTTACTGTGCGTTTCCAGACCTTCCTAGTGGTGATATTTTCTCTTTCCTCTCCATAACCCCAACCTCTTTTTTTTTGGCTTTTGCTGACTTTTTAAGTTTCTCACTGTAGGTAAGTCCTTTCTATTGCCACCCTTTGAGCTACAGGGAGGCCAGGGCTGTGTCAGTCTATGAGCAGTGTCTCTCATCGTGTTCTTCTCCCTCCCTAGAATATACTTAGAGGAAAAAGGAAAGGAAGGGATTAGAGCAAGCATAATGTTGTAATTCATATTGTTACTAAACTACAAGGTACAGAGTCATTCAAAGGAAAAATACTCTGGTTAATGGAGAGTATGTCCATTCTCTGTACTGAAGGGTCTATGTTCAACATGTTGTCTTGGGAGGATTTGGGAGAATGACTCCGTTTGCCAATGATGCAGTCAGCAAATTTTGGCAAAGGAATGTAAATTGAAGCGTAGTGTGGCAGATGGAGGGTCATTCATACAGTCTTGAGGTGAGGTATCAGGAAATGCATCTTCTCTAACCTTGTTGAAATGTTACGTCAGAAAAAAATTCACAGTCATATCTCTTCTTTCTTCCTTATGAGCAGGGAGTATTTTTTTTCTTCTGTGTTTAGGCATGTTTCCCTTGTCAGCAGAAGAACCTGAAAGCAACAGGAAATTGCATCACCTGCTGAATGTAGTCACAGATGCACTGGTGTGGGTTATCGCAAAAAGCGGAATCCCCTCGCAGCAGCAGACAACTCGTCTGGCCAATTTGCTGATGCTCCTTTCTCATGTCAGACACGCAAGGTAAATCTCTCAGAATGTGTGTAACACATAAGGAGTTAGTGTTTGTTTATTACAGCGAGTAAACAAGGCTTGAACTCTGGAGCGCTCCTGAGGGACTACTGCTCTTCATCTCTCTTCATTCTAAAGCTTTCCATCCTAGCACAACTAAATAGGTGATATACTCAAGTGCTTGCTGGCACTCAGAAATGTTGTGTTGGTATTAAAATGTTACCTCAACTGAATTATATTAAATTGTTTGTTATACATCTGCCTGAAATATTTATCAATAATAACAGAAAGTTGATGCCAAAAACTTGAGTGTGTCTGAAATACCCATATGTGCAACTGTAATGGCAGTAGCCACCTCCTGCTAGTCAGAGTTGTGGTACTGCCACAGAGCATTCAAGTTAACAAGGTGTCATGGTATCTTCCTGCACTTAAAAAAAAAAAAAGGACTTTTAATACCTGTAGCCAGCTGCAAGATCTGACACTGGACATGCAGAGAGGAAACAAATTGTTTGTAGTCAGACGGGTTAGTTTGGGCATTCTACTTAACAAGCTAGGAGAGGTTAGGTGGTCACTAAAGCTACACGCTGTACATTCCCCTTTTGTATAAAGCTCCCGCATTTCCAGCTTCGAAGAGATTTTCTTCTTTGATTTCAATAGGGTCAGCACATCTGAATTACTTTTGAAGCCAGTTTGTATGGTGTAAAACAAATCTCGGTTCTCTGAATAGTAAAACACTTGACCCATAAGTATGTTGGTATGTTATTACTGTTGATAGTGGTAAGTAATTTCATGGAATCCAGCAGTTAAATCCTCTTAATACCTAATAAAAAAAAAAAGGACTTCCTTGAAGTCATGAGCGTCTCTTCCCTCTCTGCATTGTTGGACCCTGAGTGCTGATTTATTTTCCGTTCTCCTTCACAGTAACAAAGGAATGGAGCATCTCTTGAGCATGAAGTGTAAAAATGTGGTCCCAGTGTATGACCTGCTGCTGGAAATGTTGAATGCACACACTCTCCGAGGGCAAAGGAAGTCCCCAGTCACACATCCTGAATTTGGCTCGGTAGAACAAATGGAGATTGGAGACAGTCTGCGAAATGGGGCAGCCCAGTAATTCTGCTGAAACACAGAAATGTGAAGCTTCTTAAAAGCTGTGGGAGAAAACAAAGCTACTGCTATGGGACTGCTGAAGTTGAACCAAGTGTGAGTCCTCATCTCTTCTAGATTTGTACGTGTCTATCTCGGGAAAGGCATGTGGGGCGCACACCTCTGTTCTTCTGACATTATAATACCTGCACTTTGACAGTGCCTTTTCTGAGACTCTTCAAAAGCACCTTACAAAATTAAGCCTCAGAATAGTACTGAGAGAGAGAATTACTGCCTTTCCTGAGACAGAGATAAAGTCATTACTGAGACAGAGATAAAAGTCCTGGTTTAAGATTACAGAAGTCTGTGTCAGGGCCAGGAGTGAGCACCTAGCTCTGCATCTCCCAGACCAAGGCTTTCAAGCACTGACTAGACAATCTCCTTTCATCATGAGAATGTATGAAATATAGAGCAGCATCATTTAGGACAGATCCACTGTGTCTGCTGGTCCCTGGGGAATATCTGCTTTGCAGCTGATCCAGATGAAGTGCCGAGATATGTACAGTGTAAAGAGTTTCTTATTTTCTTAAATATACAATGGCTGCCAGGGCCTTCACTTGAAGGTCATTCAGAATAGCTTCTAGGCCAGTTTAGAGCCTCTTCAGAAATGTTAAGCCAAGCTGGAGTTCATACTGTGTGAGCTTGTTCTTAACTCTCACGTTATTATCTGTGTATAAATCTTCAGTGCTTTAAACAATGACCAAATTGCCTGGATACTTCAGATAATGCTGATCTTCAAAACGTGTTTTTGTCTGTGAAATTAACATGTTGTTTTATATATTTATTAATGATGTTAAATCTATTATAATATTTAGGTACAAGAGGTTGCTCTGTGAATATTAACTGTTGGCATTTGTATATGCTCTGCTAATTGGGGTGTGTGAAATCAGCTGGAAACAAAACATCTTCCCTCCTCTTTTGACTCACGTGTGGAATCCTGTCCACTTGAAACCTCTTGCAGGTGATGAGGCAGTGGATGGGAACCGCTTGCTGCCCGCAGGTTTGCTGCTTGCTTGTTTTCAAAGCCCAAGGCACCTTATACTGTTGGTTTTATACCTTGTATAAGATCCTCAAAGAGCAGGGGAGGGGGTGGGTAGTGGTGTTACTGGCTCTTATTTTGTCTTGCAAGTGTGATGACTTGTTTGAATTTCACCAAAGATGTGGGTTTAAAGCTCCCTGTTGTGCTGGTTCCCAAAGGCATTAAAAACAAGAAGAGGAACTAGCCTGGCCGGTGACCTCAGTGAAGAGCAGGATGGCTTCATTTGTTCTGGCAACTGCCCGTATCTCATGGTGTTGTGAGCTAGAATTGCGGTCGCTCTAAATGAATATATTTAAATGTAATGCATGTATATTCTGGGCATTTCAGGTATGATGAAATTAAACTGAAATTACACCAAAAGTGTGTTTTGAGCCACTAAATCTTTTGGATTAGGGACTTGAATCATGATGCCATTTGCATACTTTGAGTTTTAGTCAAACCTTGGATCTTGGTGGTTTTTAAAAGCCAAGGAGAATATTTTTTATAGGAGATGCATAAAGAGTTTTCAGTGAGCTAAATAAATCTATTGTCTTGTTTTATCAGATGCTGCTGATGGTCCATATTTTTACTAGCTAGCTTTTTATTGTCTTTAAGAAACTGTAATATAGTAGTGCCCTTCTAAATGAGTGCCTATTTACTGCATAAAGAAGTGAAAATACGTGAGTGCAGTCTGGAATTCATTGGTACTTTAATTGGGAAGGAACTTTGCTGTGAAACAGATGTGTTTCAGTGTTTCTTGGGCTTGAACACCTTCTGGCCTCAATGCCTGTTGTATTGTTCTTCTGATTTTTCTTATCCTGTGTAATCATTTTGTTTAATACAGTTTTTCAAAGAAATGTGTAAGTGATTTTTTGTTTTGGTTGATTGGTTTGCTTTAGAAGTGCCAAATTTATATGCAAGTTTGAAACAAATGTCTTAAAAAGAAAATGGGAAAGAGTGCGTAAAAATCATAAAATTAACTTCTTGGAAATATGCTCCAGACTGACTTTGTAAAAGAGCAATGCTGCAGACCTGTGCTACGTTTTGTGATCTATATATGTTGTTACTAGCACAGCGCAACTAGGAAAATGAAGTGATTTTCACAGATATTTTTTTTTTTGTCACAGGTAATAGTTTGTTGAATATCATTTTATTAAGAGTTACTACTAACGTTTTCAAATGGGGAAAAGCCAACAGCTATCAACTCTCTGGATTAATGTACCTGTATTCCTGTTTGGATAAGGGGAAGGTGCACACCTCTAAAACAGCACAGTTTATTAAACAGGGAACTCTGAGGCAAAATGGCTAAAAAACAGTGTCTTGATCTCTTGAAAGAAATTTTGGGTTCATCATGGGTCTGTATCCCACAGACTCTCTCTGCTGCATTCCTGGTGTGAAGCAAGTCCATGGAGCCCTGAAGAGAACTACCTGGATCTGTTGGTGAATGGGAATCTCGACATGAGCTGACAATGTGTGCTTGCATCTCAGAAAGCCAATCGTGTCCCAGATAAGTGTGAGCAGCAGGTCAGGAGGTGATTCTGCCCCTCTTCTCTGCTCCCTTGAGAACCTTTGTGGAGTCCTGTGTTCAGTTCTGGAGTCACTGGCACAGGAAGGACACAGATCTGTTTGAGTCCAGAGGAGGCCATGAAGATGATCTAAGGGCTGGAGCATCTCCCCTGTGAGGACAGGCTGAGAGAGTTGGGGTTGTTCATCCTGGAGAAGAGAAGACTTCAGGGGGACCTTGTAGCACTACTGACAGGGAGCCTATAGGAAAGCTGGGGAGGGGCTTTTTGTCAAGGAGTGCAGGGATAACACCAGGGGTAACAATTTTAAGTTGAAAGAGGGGAGATTTAGAGTAGATATTAGAAAGAAGTTTTTTTCCTATGAGGGTGGTGAGGCACTGGCACAAGTTGCCCTGAGGCCAGGTTGGATGGGGCTTGGAGCAACCTGATCCAGTGGGAGATGTCCCTGCCTATGCCAGGGGCTTTGGAACTGGATGGTCTTTATGGTCTCTTCCAACCCAAACCACTCTATGATTCTATGTTCCTGCCAGGCCTGTGCAGAGCTGCCATGCTGCTTTTTTGTTTAGAAACTGGGGGGCTTTTCCAGTTTCAGCATGAATGAATGGAGTGCTGAGGAACTTTCCTGCACTGCCCTGCTGTATCTCAACTCCTGCTACTGAGCCGGGACCTGAACAGAGGTGGCTGTTTCTCCTTGAAGAAATTAGACTGCAGTCTGGAATATTCACAGTGGTGAGGGTGACAGTTGGAGTTGGTGATCCTAGAAGTCCTTTCCAGCCTTAATGATTTCTGTGGTACTGTGAAACCTGGCTTGTGCAAGAGTACCAGTTGCCATGGATTTAAAAGGAAGAAAGAAAGAAAGAGACATAAAGAAAGAAGGAAGGTGTTGCATCTCAACAAAATCCCCCTGTACCGGACTCTCGCACCACTCCGGCAAGGACCATTGAGACACAGACTCTAATATAGAGGAAGCTCAAAATGGCAACTTTATTGATTGTGCAGTCTGTCCCACAAGAGGCCCTCCTTCGTGGGCATTTCCTTACCTCTATCATCACTTCCCATGTATCTTCCTGACCTAACTCTGCCCACAGAAAGAAAGAAAGAAATAACCCCAACGTATTTCTTGTGTGTGCTGCTAAAAATATGCTGAGGTTCTCCTCAAGTCTGGAACAAGAACAAAATGTTAAAACTGCCTTAATTTATTATTTTTTTAAGAAATGTGGTACATCGCGGACCATTTCAGGCAGGTGAAGTGTTTTGACTCCAGGAATGTTAGACCTTGTCTGTACCCCTATCTTCTTGCAAATTACCTGTTTTTAGTGCTGTCACGTTGCCAGAGAAGAGAAAATGGGGCAAATATGTATTGGAATATTCTCCTTTGAGATGGTGCCTGACAGGCTGGGTGCTTCTATCAAATATGTAGCAAACTCAGGCAAGTGGCACTTAAAGATTTTTTATTTTGGTAAATATGCATCTCTCTATAATATGTTAATTCCTTACTGACTGAATGATGAATCTACACAGGGATCATTGTGGTGAGAGGAGGACATCCTTTTAAATGCTGGAACTTCTTCTTTTCCTCAGGATGACTTGTGGAATATTGAAGACAGTTTGTGTATTTGCATCATTACAATGTTTTAGAAGAGCCTAAAACTGAAGAAAGCCCCGAGAAAGCTGCCTATCAATTCTATTCCAGCTGCCACCAGGGATCAGCCCTCAACTGAGGTAAGAATTTTTATCTTGTTTTGTCACGGCTTAGCCCCATCTGGCTAAATTCCGGAAACTGAAAAGCAGGCAGGTGAGTTTCCAAAACTCCTTCCCTCCACCCCCAGCCCTCAATGAAAAGGGAGAAGGAAATGAGAGGAAAAAGATGCATGGGTTGGAAACTAAAACTACAGCTTTAATGAAATGATAAAGATAGTAATGAGAATAATTAGAAAGTAATAACAACTATACAAATAAATGACATCACACTCCCTCCCCACCCTGCGATAACTATACTCACAACAAATACTGCAGAGCAGACACGAGGGAGTGGGTCCATGGCTAGGAGGGAGCTGGATTCAGGTACTGGATTCAGAAACACACAGATCTGGGCTCAGAAGCAACCAGACAGATGAGGCCCTCACTCAACGTCACCCATCACAGAAGAGAACAAGCCCCTCATGATCTCTCAATCTCATATTGAGCATGACATATATGGGATGGAATACACTGTTGGTCAGTTTAGGGTCAGCTACCCTCTTCACCCCTCCTTCCAGGTTCAGCCCCTTTCCCACCAGCTTGAGGAAGGCCTTGATTAAGTATAAGCATTGGCCTTTTTGCATCAATGCCCTGTGTTACCATTTTAGAGAATACCGTCTCAAAAACATGCAGTTAGCTTTCAGAGAAATGAAATTACTTATAGCCACTCAGTCACAAAACTGACTCTAACTTACACCAAACTACAACATGTTTGAACTTTATCATAGAATGCAGAATGGTTTAAGCTGGAAGGGACCTTAAAGACCGTCCATTTCCACCTCTGCTGCCATGGGCAGGGGCATCTTCCACTGAATCAGGTTGCTCCAAGTCCCATCCACTCTGGCCTTGAACACCTCCAAGGATGGGAATGTCCACAACTTGTCCGGGCAATCTCTGCCAGTGTCTCACGGCCCTTATAATAAAATACTTCTTTCTAATATCTACTCTAAATATACCCTCTTTAAGCTGAAAATCATTAGTGCTCATCCTATCCCTGCACACCCTGACAAGGAGTCCCTCTCCAGCCTTCCTGTAGGTCCCCTTTCAGTACTGGAAGGCTGCTATAAATTCTTGCTGGAGCCTTTTCTTCTCTAGGCTGAACAGCCCCAACTCTCTCAGCCTGCCCTTGTATGGGAGATGCTCCAGCCCTTGGATCATCTTCATGGCCTCTTCTGGACTCACTTTAACAGATCCATGTCCTTCCTGTGCTGAGGACTCCAGAAGTGAGGACTCCACACAGGGCCTCAAAGGAACAGAGTAGAAGGGCAGAGTTACCTTGCTTGACTTGCTGCTCATGCTTCTTTAGATGCAGCCCAGGATATGCATGGCTTTCTGAGATGCAAGCACACATTATCAGCTCACGTTGAGCATCTTATCCACCAGTGTCGCTAATTCCTTCCCTTCAGGGCTACTTTCCATTCATTCTTGGCCCAGACTCTATTTGTGCTTGACATTGCCCTGACCCAGGTGCAGAACCTTGCCCTTGGCCTTGTTGAAATTCATGAGGTTCTCAAGACCCCACTTCTCAAGTTGCTCAAGGTCCCTCAGCATGGCGTCACTTCTGTACACCCGTCTGGCTATGCCACACAGCTTGGTGTCATTGGTAAACGTGCTGAGGTTGCCCTCAATCCCACTGTCCATGTCTGCAACAAACATCACGGGTTCCAACACCTACCCATGTGGAACACCACTCATAACTGGTTCTCGCACACTGAGCCATTGATCGCAACCCTTTGAGTGCAGCCATCCAGTCAATTCCTTATCCACCAAGTGTTCCATCCATTCAATCCAATTTGGAGACTATAATGCTGTGCAGGACAGTGTCAAATGATTTGCACAAGTCCAGGTAGATGATGTCAATTGGTTTTCCATTATCCACCAATGCTGTGATGCAATCATATGTTTCCCCTTTTCCATTCAGTGGGAACTTCACCAGACTGCCGCAACTTCTCAAATGTGATGGATAGTGGCTCAGCAACATCTTCTGCCAGTTCCTTCAGGACCCGTGGATGCATCTCCTCAAGTCATATGGACGTGTGCATCTTCAGGTTCCTTAAATGGTCTCACACCTGACCCTCTCCTACAGTGAGTGGTTCTTCAACCTCCCAGTCCCTGCCTTTGGACTCTGTGAATTGTGTGGTGTGGTCAGAGCACTCAGTAGTGGAGACTGAGACAAAACTGCCTGAACAGACCAAACCTTCTTCACTCCCCACACGTACCAAGAAGCTGGCATAGCCATTAACAGTGGCTACTGCACTTTTCCTATGTCCGTTTCCCCCAGAATTTTCTGAGTTCTACTTTATATGTGGCTTGGTGCCAGTGTTTCACCTTTGCTGCGAATGGGTGATGGAAATGTGTCTAGGACTGAAGATGGTGGCTTTTAAAGGACTATATATGTTATGCCAATTTCAAAAAATCCCCAACCCCTGCCTTTCCCTGAACTGCTTTTCAGCTCTGTGAACTTGCAGTATTTGTCTAGTGATATGCACATCATTCAGGTGTAGATTGTTGTGGCTGAAAAACAGGTATCATGAAAGCTAAATATACACCTTTCTCATCACTTCTTTCCTGTAGCTGAGCTCAGCCTGGTTTCATGAGTGTAAAATGTGCATGATTACAATGTCTGCAAGTAAGCCTCCCATCCTTACCACAACAGTCACTCCTCAAACTGTAGGTTGATTTACTTTGCCTGGTACTTGAATTCTTGGGATGTTTCCAAGCACCTGGTGACTACACAAGTTGCAGGTTGTGCCTAGTGTTTCAGAAACCAACAAATTTAACTGGGATACAGTGAGGGTAGAAGTCATTATAACCAAACAGTTCTCTGCTCCCCGTGCTAGCAGAATTACCCTATGCAGTGTTACAAACTAGGAGAAGACTGGCTTGAAAGCTGCCCAGAGGAAAAGGACCTGGGGGTGTTGGTTGACAGATGACTGAACATGAGCCAGCACTGAACATGAACAACCCATTCCTGAGCAAGAAGACACCACTAAGAAATTGGTGGTTATACATAATGACTTGTTTGAAGCAGACTTCATTGTCAGCTTACAGTGCAATGGTCATAATCAACTGGAAGTAAAACTATTTAAAATAGATTTGGGGAAAACAAGATTGTTTTCCCAGACTTTTTTTTGGTGACATTTTGAGATAATTTCATGAAGGCTCTTCATTTTTTAGATTACATCAGCTCAACAATTTGATAGAACTGTACATAATGAAAGGAAATTGCAGGCTATGAAATTTTCTTTAGACCTTTTAACATCATTCAATTCCCCTCTCCCCCTGTATAGTTTAATGGCAGAAGAACTGAATATCATGTCAGCAGCTGACTATTATTTCGTGGCTGAAAGGTTTGCATGGGCACTTGTGACAACAGGGCAATGAAATAATGGTTAGAGTAAGCCGACTTCTACACAGACAGAAACTTAAATGAGCTCCATCTGAAAGTAACTGCTTTCAAAAGCATCCAAGCTAAGGATGGCAGAGGAAGAGAGGAGAGCGTGTGCGTCTGTGCATGGTGAGGGGTGGGGAGGATCCCTCACTGATCTCTGGGTACAGCACCACTGTGAGAGCTGTATCTGTTTAATTGGTAGCTGTGGCCATGGTAGCCCCATGGCCACAGCCAGAGTGGCTTGCTGGCTTAGAGGCTCTGCATGCTGCCAGGTCTGGAAGCACTGCCAGATCCCTGTCTTCAGCAGGGTGGAGCGTGGGCACTGCTAGTCCAGAGTGAGGTTGACACATCACTGAAGCTGGTGTATCCTGACCCATATTTGAGCACAGAGTGTGTGTGTGAAGTGCTGTACAATACCCCTACTAAAAGTGCCAAATCATAAACTTTGACATTCCTGAACCATGTTGGCAACTTTGCAACATTAACAGCATCACAGCTAATGTGTCAGTTTAGCTTAACCTCCTGGAAATAAACCATGCTATTTTTAGCCCGCATGGTTGGGAAGAGGCTGTTGGTTTTCTCCAGGGAGCATCTTTGAACATACGAATGCAAAGTATCTTGCTTCATCAATCCCCACCAGATGACGGGGAATATGCAGCCACCAGTGGTGGCAAGTGTAGAAAAGGTGGGAGAATTCTAACAGGCTGATCACAAATCCCATTTCCTATAGGTAAACATTCCAGAAATTGGCTCATTGCCCAGTGATTTTCCCTGCAACCAAACACAAAAATTCTTAATGTTCAGCAAACTCCTTGTGATTGTGCTGAGCTCTCCTCAACCTGCGCCTCCTCCTCCCCAGCACTGCCACAACTCCCGGCTTAGAAAATCAGTTCCAAGGTGGGGAAATATTTCAGCATTTCAAACGGGCAATGAGCACTGGTTGGATCCGCTTTGTGTTTTTCCTCTTGGAAATTACAGGCACTTGCAAAGGAAAGAATCCATGCCATTGCACACAGGCTCCACTTCTGAATTTGTAAATGTTGAATTTGTAAATTATTCTACTGACAGGCTTAGTAGGCTGCCCAGGGCAGTGCTGGGGTCACCATCCCTGGAGGGCTTCAAAATAAATCCAGATCTGGCATGATTCTCTGATTCGATATGGCCCAATACACCCACAGTCACTGCAGACATTGGCAAAATTTTAATGACAGCACTCGCACTGCACAATCAAGAAGCAACAGCAATGCTAACTGTCCACAGTGTTTCTCAGCCCTTGCCCAAGTGTCAGTTTCATTTTAAAGATAAAGCTTATAAAAATGCACAATCTTCTCCCAGGATACTGTACGCTAATCAGCAGGTTAATAAACTGAAAAATCTTTCATTAAAAAAGTCTTTACATTATTTGTATACACCAGGGGCGGTCTATGTCACCATGTTCGTCTAGAAAATACGTGCATTTATACACCACTTCCATGCAATGCAGCAATTTCTTATCTCAGGAGCGGTATAAAAGGACAACACAGCAGTCCTAAGCAGTAGAACACCTTATGGAAAAAAAACCTGTGCATTGTGTTCCTGAATGTGTCGGGTGAATAGCATACAACAACGATTCAAAAACGCAGAGAATTTTTTCCACCATGTCACTGCAGAAGCAAAAGCTACAGCTAATGTGAAAGGGGGTATAGTGATTTCAGGCAAAGTGCCTCTTCAGCTGCTTGTTTGTGGTGCAAACCTGACACAAACTGCTGCGTTTAAGGTTACTGTGATGCAGTTTCTTCATCTAATAACTCAGTATTCAATCTCCTTGCACTCTTAAGAGAACTGTCCCTATAGATCAGTGCATCTCTTGCATCAGAGTATAATGTGTGCAGCTTGCAATTTAAAACTCTACCAAAAAAGTACAAAATGTTGAATTTTGTCAAGATATATAATTTGAGATGTGAAACCTAACACTTTCCCTGCCACAGGGAGAGTAGGCTAACAAGAAGCATGAAAAAGCACCACAGACTGTGTGTTTTGGCATGTTTGAAGATTCCTGGGCTGCTTTCTAAATTGGTGGAGGTCCGTTGGGGTATTGTAGCATCAGATGGAAAGAACACTTGAAGTTGTTCTGCTTGGCTCAGCTGTAGTCTTCCTTCCAATATGGAAACATGAAAGCCACAAGTAGAAGCAGCAGAAGGAAGATCAGAAATGGTAAAGCTGCTCGTAATACCCGGTGGAAGAAGGAGGGAGACTGAGGCGCTGCTCCATTAGCTTGTGGCTGGCTTTCACCTCTGAAATAGAGAAAGCAAAATTGAGAAAAAGGCACTTTAGAGTATGAATTAAACAAGTTGTTTTAACTCCATTTCTAGGGTTCCCTAGAACATTTAGGTGCTGGAGCATGTCCAGAGAAGAGCAACAGAGCTGAGGAAAGATCTGGAGCACAAGTCTTATGAAGAGCGTCTATGGGAACTGGTGCTATTCAGTCTGGAGACAAGGAGACTGAGGGGAGACCTTATTGCTCTCTACAACTACCTGAAAGGAGTTTGTAACTAGGAGAGTGTTGGTCTCTCCTCCCACACAACAAGCGATAGGACAAGAGGAAATGGCCTGAAGTTGTGCCAGGGGAGGTTTACGTTGAATAGCAGGAGAAATTTCTTTACTGGAAGAGTGGTGAAGTATTGGGACAGGCTGCCCAGAGCAGTGGTTGAGTCACCATCCCTGGAGGCGACATGCTAAAACTGCAGGGAAAAAGAGGGATGAATGCAGGGCACAGAGAGGGAAGGGAAAGCCCTGAGCAGCAGCCCTCTGCCAGGAGTGGCTGTGTTCTCCCTTGCAGGATGGTATTTGAGCGATGTGGCAACAAACCACAAGAAACATTGTCGTGGCAGGGACAACTGCTAAGCTTTGTGCCTCACTGTAACACAATGCAGGGATAGGAAGGCTGCCTCCTTATCCCTGATGGTTATGATTGCTGAATTCTCTTGCTGTTTTTAAGCAAGTTACTAGATTTTGCAAATAGTCTGTTTATTGTAGTTTGTGTGCTTGTAGCTCTTTTGCTGTATCCCACAAGCGTAAATGTCGCACTCAGGGAACTGCTGCCACACCTTTCCTCCAGAGCAAAAGCGCACTCAAGGCAGTCTGTCCTGATGCAGCTGAAGAGCCCCTTGTGAGGAAGCTCGTGCTGGAGACTCCAGTTTGTCCTGCATGGTGACCGTCCCCGTCTCTTGGAGAAAGTCCATTCCTTTTGGGATATTTTCACTGTACAAAGTTTTCACTGAACAAAGTTGCAGTTGGTATGTTTGAACAAAGGCTGAGTCTCTGCATGTCTGTGCATCTCCAATCTAAACCATGCACATGGGCAGTCCTGTTCATGTTGATGAGAAGCAGTGGCCTGATGGCAGCTGTGTGGCCCAAAAGCTGCACTCATACCTGTACACGGGACCCTCCTGTGCAAATCCAGTGATGTTACATGTGGAAGTGTTGAAAGATCTTCCGTACTCATCACATGGAAAGAACTGTCCACGTGCCTAAATCTGAGCACTAGAAAAGCCCAGGGTCCTCCCTGTCCTCAGTTAGGTGGTTCTTGGATCAGTCCTGCCATGATGGACTCCTAATGATGGATATTCAGAAGTTGAAGTTAAAATTGATATTAAATGCTGTCTCTACATCTTTCACACCAGTGGGTGTGAAAGTGGCTTGGACAGCCTTCCAAGCAAGTGCTGATATCAGCAGGTGCTTTCAAATGTTTCCTTATAGCACAAGTGGGCTATATTGCTTCTTGAAGGAGGGCAAATAAGAAGAAAGAATTACACAAGACATTGTAAAAGCGCACCATTTCTGTTCTGTGTGATGTAGAGCCTGAATAAACATATTGGACTGCTGCAGGCAAACAGACAGGTAGCTAGTTAGCATTGCCCAAGAGAATTCTTTGCAGCGTTACACTGCATAGATTTAAGAAGTAATATCCAGAGGGAAACATTCTACTTAATGTTGTTACAAGATGCCCTTTCCTGGGGTGTGTGTGTCTGTAGAAAACTTTGCTTACTGCTTCTGCTCTCACTGCTTGCATCGGCTTCATGGCACTGGGCAAACACCAGGCAACTACTTGGCTTCAGCTTCAGGTTCAGCTTTCCAAGGGCTTAGTTAAAATCCCTCTTTTGAGAGGTGGGTTCTTTACACATCCAGAGGAGTCAGGTAAAGCTCTTAAGGATTTCCAAAGCTTTGCTTTCCTTTGGGTTATTTTACTGTTTAGAGAAGGAAGTATTAGAGGGCATCCAGGACAGGGCAACGAAGATGATAAGGGGACTGGAGCATCTCTCTTAGGAGGAAAGGCTGACAGACCTGGTTCTGCCTCACGTGGAGAAGAGAAGACTGAGAGGAGATCATATCAATGCTTATAGATATCAAAAGGGTTGGTGTCAAAAGGACTGGGCCAGGCTCTGTTCAGTGGTGCCCAGTGACAGGGCAAAGGCAGAAAGCACAAGCTCGAGCACGGCAAGTTCCATCTAAACATGAGGAAAAACTTCTCTGCTGTCAGGGTAATGGCGCACTGGATAAAGCTGCCCAGGGAGGTTGTGGAATCTCCTCTGGAGACAGGGCAAGTGTGAGCATTGACTTCCGAATGTAATTAGGAGAGAGGTGTTGTGCTTCTAAGAATGAGTAATTGATTGCTGCCCTTCTAGGCGGTGTTATCCGAGATTGAACAAGAGATCTGTTCTGCAGAGGAATATTGTGGAGATGATATAGACTTTGAAGAAGAGATCGAGCTCAGATCGTTCAGGCTTAATGCAGTGAAATGCATTTTGGATGAAATTCAGCTGCTGCTGCAAGAAAGGGACGATGCAGAAGAGGTAAAGCATATGAACGCTATGCAGATCATCAGCAAGGCAGTCCTGATGCTTTCATGTGCTGTAGTTGCAGGAGAACAGTTACAGCTCATTATGTGATGCGAGGAAGGAAGAAAATCAATCAGACATGTCATACTTTTTTTATTCTACTTAATATGCTTACACATTACTCTCACAAACTTTGGTTAGTATTTGGTGTTTGTCCCTCACTCAGACAAAGGTAAAGCGATCCGTGTGGGAAGATTGCCAAAGTATTGAACAGCTGCGCTTATTTCACAAACCTTGGTGTGGTTAAATACTTACTTGATTTTCATTTTTGCATTGCAATAAGAAAGAAGAATTTAATATCTTTGCTTTAATACATTTTTGCACCTGTTCCATCATAATTCCTTCGGGTTGTGCCTAGTGGAACATCTCTTTAAGCTGGAGAACTGGAACATCCATTTGCCGCTGGATATGCACATCTGAAGAGGCAATGGGCTGTATTATCAAAGAATCTCAAACAAAATTTGTGTGGAATGTATCTTTAAATGGTGAAAAAGAGGCTGAGGGTTATTGGGGCCACGGAGTTTTCTTAACAAGAGGTGATCACCAGTCCCCAGGCTCTTAATCAAAACTGAATATTCTTGTATTAATGAGGAGGTTACAGATCCCCAGATATGCACCAAGGAAATGCCCTATTCTGCCACTGAATTGGCAAAGTTAAAAAAGGAGTATGGGCGTCTTATCAGAGAATCTGAAACAGAATTAGTGTGGAATGTATCTATAACTGGCGGTGATCAAATTCAGTTTAGCAAAAGGAGGCTGAGGGTTATTGGGGCCACGGAGTTTTCTTAACAAGAGGTGATCATCAGTCCCCATGGACCTTAACTCAGCGTACGGCTTACTGGGCTGGGGGGTTAAACCCTCTGGATAGGGGCGATCCCTTGGCAATAACAGGCACAGCCAACCAATTACTAGAAAGCGAACACAAACCTGTTTGCCTGCAAATAATACATGCGAGAAAGTTAATTCCCGGATGTGAATCACCAATGATGTTGCCCGTTAACTCAGAAATTATGACTCCCCTGATAAAGGGACTCCCCGAATCACTTAAACCCACAGGGATAGGTATCTAGAGAACCGTAGCATCTGTGGGTCCTGTGGAGAGGTTAGAGGCTTTTCTGCACAGAGGTGACAATAGCAGAAATGCAGGCAGTACCATCACAGACTCTTAAGCTATTTCCTCCGATTTTTCTACACCAGCTGTGCCAGGTAACAGAACCTTTACTAGACCTAAAGTCTGGGCATGGGGCGAGGTTGCACGAGAATTAGTTGATTGCAGTAGGAAATATTGTCTTGTGAAGCCTTTAGAAGAAAGATCAAAGGGCGTCGGACACGTAACGCTTGAAAATACACTCCCCTATCCCAGTAAAACTGCAGAAGCTGCCGAAGAACCGTCATGATCTAAATCTGTTTCAGCCCGACTCTATTGGTGGCATTTAGGGCTTAAAAGGGGAATTCCTAAGGATTTAATGGATGGCTTACCTGCTGGATAATACCGTCATTTTAACTCCTTTTGCCTGAAAAGGGCAAGTTTTATTTTTATTTTTGCAGGAGAACCCCGTGGGACATTGAAAATTCTTTATAGGAGAAACATAAATAAAAATTGAAGGCTTAAATCTGAAAATGGCTTACAACATTTTGTCTGGGTTGTTCATACTTTTCTGTAGTACACCTCTTATGAAAAGATTCAGGTGAGGTGCAGAATAGTAGAACTCAGTTTCCAACCTGAAAAGCCTCTGATATTTCATTTGTTGGCAGTTTTTTAGATTTCAACTTGACATCCCAAATTCACCCCGGCATTTCAGAAGAGATACGTCCTACTAAGAATTGGAAAGATATTAGGCAAAATATGTTTACTTTGTGTTGCCGCCAGAAATTGACTAGCAACAATACTTCTTTGGACTTGAGTGACATTGACATAGAAGTTACCAAATCTCGCAAAAAAGAACACGGTGATTGCTGGCTCAATTTTACTATGGCTAGTTCTATCTCTTTGATGTGTGATTGGAGAGCTAAAAACTAAACCGAAACTATTAGGCTTAATTCAAGAATTCCAGAGGAATGTTGTAACTAAACCAAAACTTGTTGCAATACTCACACACCAAGGCAGAGACACTTCCCTCATTTTAAGTAACAAGGCAACAGTTTCTCCTTTTGTCGTTACTCAGGGTGATGACATTTACATAAGATGCCAATTAATGGCTGAACCCCTCACTGAGCCAGCAAACAGCTATAGTATTGGACCACATGGTCTTATTCAACCATGCAGAACCCAAAATTTGGACTGTTGGCTAAATTTTACCGCAGTGAAATTTTCTCATAAGGTCACGTGTGGATAAAATAACACCAGACACTGGGGGGAATTAATGATAGAAGTTTCAACACCTACAGTTCCTCCCAAATCAACACTTTGATCAACGATTTATGAGGTTGGACCATTTGTAATTGGAAACACCGGTCAACAACAAATGTTAGTTAAATCAGAATGATCTCTCAAAAGGGTTGAATTGTTGATGCAAAATAATGTTTCAGAAATTCAACCAGCCTGTTCTCCCTTCTTACGCACCTCTTATGAGGGATGAACCACCTGGCTACGTGGATCTTCTCAAAGATGAATATCGAGAGACCTGACTGGTGTTTTGGGGACGGGATTGGGGGTTCTGAATAGCATTGATTCAGAGGTATTATTAAACAAATTGGCCGCTACCACTTTTGATTTGGCAAAAATAAAACAGCCTCTACAATCCTCCCTTTTGGCTTTGGGAACGTATCGGTGGCTACTGTCCAACGTATTACCAATGGGAAAAGGTGAACGTGAAAGATCATGAACTAATTCTAGACACATTCGGTGTAGCCCAAAGTAATATTTCTTTGGCTCTCAGTTGCATCCAGGCTCAATTGTGGATGCAATCAGTGGCTGCATCAATCATTAGAGAAGGTGAAGTAGGTATTTTTCCTACAGAAATCCGAAAAATAATTTGGCATAATGCTAATGATTTTGAAAAGAACCTCCAGTCTTGGTGGAAGGCGGTCAATTTTACCTATGATCCTATTAAGAACACTGTCACAGCTTGTGTGTTAACCATTCACAATGCTTCAGTGTCTTTGATTTATCCTGTCTTTGCATTAGGCTTGAATCACAATGGAACTATCCTATGTCCTTTTGAGCACAGAGCATGGGCCCGAAAGGTGAATGATAAATGGCAAACAGTGGACCTGGAATCCCGTATTGTGTGGGAACAACTAGGATTTATTTGTGAAAGTAACACCATCAGATCACAAGATTTTTGCCTAGACACTGACCAAAAAGGTTTGCCATTTTGTAGTTCATCCTGAATTGTACCCTAAAACTGTCCCCACAATGTCCTTTTACAAATCATTCTTTTCTTTAAATCCAAAGCAAGTGCTGGTGTCTAGAAACATGGCCCTTGCATAGAATAATGACCGTAATGCTCATTGTGAAGAGACTGAATTATGCGTATTTTAGAAATACTTTTCTAAATCCTTTGCCACACATCCTTTTAGTCATGATTAAAATACTAGGTCAGTTAAAAATCAGGAGACAGGTTTATATGTGTGCAGGAGCAATCTCTACGTATTTTTGCCTCCAAATAGAGCATAGAGGAGGACGTAGTTCTAGTTAGATGTGTCCTGTTTTGTCTTTGGGCCCTTCTTGGTTTTCTCACAGTTGCTGCCAAAGGCAGGGTAACGTGGGAATGAAAACACCCATCCAACCAGAGATGGGTGACTCTGTTCACCTACATCACTACATAACAGTGAGGTATGCACATCTGCATCATACTCCCCGCTTGGATGGGCTGTGAATCCACCATATATACATGTGAAGGGGGCTGAGACACATTTCTAGCTCTTCCTTGAATGCACTTCCAAATACAGTGATAACGTCTCCCCTCAGCCTCCTCTCCTGGCCAAACAGCCCCATCTCCTGGCTAAACAGCCCCAGTTCCCTCAGCCGCACCTCGGAGGACTTGTTCTCCAAACCCTTCACCAGATTGGTTGCTACTGCCCAAGGTATTACCAGTGGGAAAAGGTGAACGTAAAAGGTGGTTCTCAGATCAGGCCTGCCATGATGCACTCCTGATGATGGATATTCGGAAGTTGAAGTTAAAATTGATATTAAATGCTGTCTCTGCATCTTTCACACCAGTGGGTTTTCACAACGTGGCCTGAACTTCCCTACAAAAAAGTTGGTTTCACTCCAAAATGGCCATAAAACCACTTGGTTTACCATGCATCTTTGCTGGTTCAAATGGGTGAAGCGCATTACGGGTTTGGCATAAGAGGGCAAGAAGAGAAACACGTTCTTGGGGTAAGGTCTCCCATGTGAATGTTTTCATTGGAAGACTTGCATCATACACTTGTTTAGTCCTCTGCGTTTCTCCAGCTGCAAAGAGCAAGCTCTGCGTTACAGCTGAGGGCAGTTAGCTGATCTCTCCTTTTGAACCCGTTGTGTGTTTCTTGGGGCAGTTTTTCGCTCTTGTGCACCTTTGAGCTTTCAAACCAATGAAAATGCTTCCCGAGCAGGTTTGTCTTGCCAGTTTCTTTGGATCGAGGACAAGGCTGAGAATCTGAGGAACAAAGGAGAATGACAGGCCCTGATCGAGACCACCAAGACAACGCAACCAGACTAGCCTGCTGTGTCCCAACAGACTCTTAGCACAAAGTCAGGCTTGCCAGTGACCCAGGCCACATCGCTTTCATCCCATTCACTGCTTCTCAGTCCAAGAAGCTCCAGGTTTTCCTGTCTCTGGCATTTTCCTCAGAGTTGCTTACCCTTCTGCAGACTCTTCCTGGAGACGACTATGCTGGATTGAATTTTCTCTGGTTTGTATTCTGTAGAACACCTGAGCCACTGACCTCTCTGGTCACTGTTCTTGACCAGTCTGGTTTCTGTCTCTCAGAGGATACCTGGCACAGATCGACAGATGCTGCAGGATCTCCATTCCAATTGCGTTCAGGCACAACTAAACACCTACTGTGCAGCCCCCGGGGCCCAGCAGTGTCCCGGCCACCAGCTGTCTCCTGCCCAAGAGCATGCTGCAGGTTGTCACCTTTCCGTCAACCCTTTGGCTGTACTGCTACAGAGACATGATTCCTCTCAAGAAGGGAATTAGTACAGTCTGGGGCTTGTAGGGGTGAGAGTCGTAGGTACTGCCCTGAGGTCCCAGTCCTCCAATCTGTTGAACTGCCTCATTTGCACTTGAGAAACAAGCACCCCTCAAGAAACCAAACCCAACAATTAGTAGTAAAGGTTTGCAGTTTCTGAGATTCATGCCCATGAGAAGCTGCTGATGGTCTCTTCCCTCCAAATACTGTTCCTTGCTTGGCTCAGGGATCTCCCAAGGCAGGGGAGGAATTCACCTGGGTCCTCCCTGCCAGGTGGGCAGGAGGCTGAATTGACACTGGAGACCACCTGGGGAAAAAGGGTAGACTGGCAGCAGCAGAGGTCCTAATTAGCAGAGGTGCTAATTCCAGCCTCGCTCCATGACAGGGGAGTTGGGTTTTGCTGTAATGACGACCTTTGCCTTCACAATATATATTTGGTCAGGTTGTTCATCCCGCCATTACCCACAGCTTCTCTTTAGCAGCTTCTCTTTAGCAGCAGAACAAATTAAACACTTGGGACTGGAGGATAGGGGGTGGAGGGGAGGAGGTTGGCTCAGTGCCTGATAAATAGTGTCCGCAAGGCAACAAGGCTGGTGAGCGGTATATGGAGAACAGGTCTTATGAAGAGCAGCTGAAGGGACTGGGCAAAGCTTCTACAGCCAGAGGCTGTACCCGTTGCTTCATTCACAGATTACTGTGGAGTCTGTCCTTTCTCTCTCTCTGAACTGGTGCATTCGCTTAGTCTCCATAGTTTCCTGAGGCAGTGAGCACCTTTAGGAATGCTGTGCTGAGGGCTCCAGAACTGAAGACAGTACTCCAGGTGAGGTTTCACCAGAGCGGAGGGGCAGAGTCACCTCATGACCCCCAAGTCCTTCTCTTCAGGGCCCCTCACAACTCCTTCTCTGCCCAGCCTATACTTGTGCCTGGGGTTGCCCTGACCCGGGTTCAGGACCCTGCACTTGGCGCTGTTGAACTTCATGAGGTTTGCACAGGCCTTCCTCTCACGCCTCTCCACGTCCCTCCTAGAGGAAGGGAACAACATCACATCTTGTAGTGCCTGGGAGGCAAGGAGGAAAGTTCTGCTGTCTGGGTTGGGCAGCGTGTGAAAGTCTCTGTGGTCTCTGCTCTTCTCATTCTCTTTGGTGTATTGGGTGTATGTATCTCTTCATGCACCTCAATCCAGCACAGCAACACCTCATAATGAGAGCTGCTTTCAGGTTAGAAACCTGGCCACGAGTGGCCTCTAGCTGGAGCCAGGGACTCGCCTATTCCACCGTGGTCCTGAAGAAGCAGAACAGGTGAATGGCTAAAGGCATTCTTGCCCTCTCCAAAACACTGTCTGGAGCTGGGCCCTGGTCTTGTTAAAGCAAAGTGACCTGGGGAAGAGAGAGTAGCAGCTGTTTCCAACTTTTGGCTACCCCAAATCACACGTACTCCGGAACAACGGATGGGGGTTGCCCATAGCATGGTAGCTGAGTTTTTCATCCTCTCTAGCAGCTTTTTGGGTATTTTTCCTCCTGTGCTGGTGATGAAAAATGCAGGAAAACAAGAAGAGCCATCAATCAGAGTACAAGTGAGGTCACTGCAAAGATCAGGGATTAATCAGTTAATCCATTGCAAAGGACGGGGTAGAGTGGAACATAACTATGCCGAGCATGGAGTGCTTTAACAGGCCACGGCAAGAGCGGCATGAAAGATGCCTAGCCTGAGTGCAGGTGCTGTGCCTCAAATAGGAATTTGCAAGCACAACACAGCAATACCCATCACGGGGCTATGCTGGGCACTGGCATCTCCACAGAGTTAAGTTCTGGCCAAAGTCACTAACCCATGCAAATTACAGCTGCCGATTGACAAGCAGATGAAAAGGACATGTCCTCAAATGCTGGTAGAGAAAGGTGGAAAAGTTGTTATTTCCAAACAACATTCTTCCTGAAATCACACATGTTTCATGTAACAATTAATGGCAACTGCTGTCCAAGCGTTATGACCCTGTATTGTTTCAATACAGTTGATTATACAATTCTAAGATTCTGTGCTGAATACGGAGAAGACGGTGCTCAATCCACAGTGGGAATTGCCCACAGGGAAATGTGCACCCACACCCCCTCACATCACTCCTGGGAAAAGCATCTGTCTAGAAATGTCCTGTCACAGCGGCACAGCAGAAACAGAGATCCTGCCATGGACAGGCCCCTCCCCACCACCAGCATATCCACCAGCAGCCTCCCACTGGTGTCACGGACGCACCAAGACATGCCTGTGTCCACAAGCACAGAGGTCAGCGCCAAGGGAGCCAAGGCCAACTCATGGCATGGGGTGGCAAGGAGGAAAGCATCCGAGAGTCATGGCACCCGTGGGTTGTAAGGGCGTGGGAGGCTCTGATCTGCTGTGTAAAGGGAGCCGCTGGGAGCCCTGTCTTGCGGGGGAATTTGTACTTCGTGGGTATCAGAGCACTGGATGCCTGGGACAGCTGAAAGTCGCTGAGCCGGGGGTGCAGGTGAAGGCTGGGGCTGGCTGGGGGGTGAGCCCGTGGTGTGCTCCGGTGCCTGTGACATCACAAAGGACAAGGAACCACCGGGCAGGTTATAGAGCGGCCAGCAGGCAGTCCTGACCAGTGCGGCGTGGGATGGTGAGCGCGCACATGGAGGGAGGCTGGGCTGGACGAGGGCTGGCGCAGAAACGTGGCTCCCAGGGAGGACCAGTCTAGAGAGATAACCTCGTTCCTTTCATGTGCTTTACTTCAGAGTGAGAAGCTGCCTCCTCTCCCCAGCACCACCCCAGCCTTTCAGGGAAAAGGAGTGGAAGCACTGGATTGTGGCAGGCCTGAAAACTTGCCAGAAGCAATCGGGAAGACGTTCCTGGCCCAGGTCCCCAAGACTAGAGAGTTAACCGAGAAAACTAAAGCGGCTATGAAGTCCGTCCTGCGGAAGTCCAAACTGCAGGTGATTGACCTGGAGATTGCTCAGTGCAAGGTAAGATGGAGCGGTCAGTTTGCTGCTGGGTTCCAAACAAGATGCCCTTTCCTGAGGGGTGTGTGTCTGCAGAAAAACTTTGCTTACTGCTTCTACTCTCACTGCTTGCATAGGCTTCGTGGCACTGGGCAAACACCAGGCAACCACTTGGCTTCAGCCTCTGGTGCAGCGTTCCAAGGGCTTAGTTAAAATACTTATTTTGAGATTTGGGTTCTTTACGCATCCAGAGGAGTTAGGTAAATTCTTGAGTATTTTCAAAGCTCTGCTTTCCTTTGGATTATTTCTGTTTAGAGAAGAAAGTATTAGAGAGCATCCAGCAGAGGGCCACGACGATGATGAGAATTAAGAAGGAATCTATTGGAGAAAATCTAGCGGGTTTAAAACAATTGGATCAGCTTTATATGCTCGAAGGCAGAGATCAAGATTTTGCCAGGAGTCCTGGAAAAAGATAGAAAGAGTTTTTTTGTTTTATTTTGTTCTTTAAAATGTCTTTTAAAATGCCATGCTGTTTGTCTGTGAGAGTATCACAGCAGAGAGGCCTTTACCTGGTAACTGTGTCTTTGAAGAATGCATAAATGGCACAGGTCGTGACTCTGCCCACTCTCCTGTGCAAGAGCTGCACACTCGTTGCTGATTTTCCAAGTGGATGAGATCCTGTGTCCCAGCCTCGGAGGGATTTCCCACTCTGTTGTGCAAGGAGCCAGACAAGGCCCTTTAGACTCTTCGGAGAATTTTATATTCAGATTTACTTTCTGTGTTTAACGACACTGCCCCACACTATCTCAGAGACAAACCAAAACAGCAATGGTTTAAGGAAGACACCGAAAGCTGAAACAGAGCTTTTTTGCTCTCTGTTTTTCTGCCAACTCGTATTTTCCCTTGGAGCTTTTGCCCTCCCCTGACCATCTCAGTTGCCTGAATGGGTGCTGTAGAGCTGTGGGAGTGTACAGGTAGTTTTGTTATAATGATCTTATGCTCAAGTTACTTACAAAGTACTGGGATTTGCATGTGTGGAGGTATGTCCACACCGGGACAGCCTTCCAAGCAAGTGCTGATATCAGCAGGTGCTTTCAAATGTTTCCTTATAGCACAAGTGGGCTATATTGCTTCTTGAAGGAGGGCAGATAAGAAGAAAGAATTACACAAGACATCGTAAAATCACACCACTTCTGTTCTGTGTGATGTAGAGCCTGAATAAACATATTGGACTGCTGCAGGCAAACAGACAGGTAGCTAGTTAGCATTGCCCAAGAGAATTCTTTGCAGCGTTACACTGCATAGATTTAAGAAGTAATATCCAGAGGGAAACATTCTACTTAATGTTGTTACAAGATGCCCTTTCCTGGGGTGTGTGTGTCTGTAGAAAACTTTGCTTACTGCTTCTGCTCTCACTGCTTGCATCGGCTTCATGGCACTGGGCAAACACCAGGCAACCACTTGGCTTCAGCTTCAGGTTCAGCTTTCCAAGGGCTTAGTTAAAATCCCTCTTTTGAGAGGTGGTGCAACATCCAGAGGAGTCAGGTAAAGCTCTTAAGGATTTCCAAAGCTTTGCTTTCCTTTGGGTTATTTTACTGTTTAGAGAAGGAAGTATTAGAGGGCATCCAGGACAGGGCAACGAAGATGATAAGGGGACTGGAGCATCTCTCTTAGGAGGAAAGGCTGACAGACCTGGTTCTGCCTCACGTGGAGAAGAGAAGACTGAGAGGAGATCATATCAATGCTTATAGATATCAAAAGGGTTGGTGTCAAGAGGACGGGGCCAGGCTCTGTTCAGTGGTGCCCAGTGACAGGGCAAAGGCAGAAGGCACAAGCTGGAGCACGGCAAGTTCCATCTAAACATGAGGAAAAACTTCTCTGCTGTCAGGGTAATGGCACACTGGATAAAGCTGCCCAGGGAGGTTGTGGAATCTCCTCTGGAGACAGGGCAAGTGTGAGCATTGACTTCCGAATGTAATTAGGAGAGAGGTGTTGTGCTTCTAACAATGAGTAATTGATTGCTGCCCTTCTAGGCGGTGTTATCCAAGATTGAACAAGAGATCTGTTCTGCAGAGGAATATTGTGGAGATGATATAGACTTTGAAGAAGAGATCGAGCTCAGATCGTTCAGGCTTAATGAAGTGAAATGCATTTTGGATGAAATTCAGCTGCTGCTGCAAGAAAGGGACGATGCAGAAGAGGTAAAGCATATGAACGCTATGCAGATCATCAGCAAGGCAGTCCTGATGCTTTCATGTGCTGTAGTTGCAGGAGAACCATTACAGCTCACCATGTGATGCGAGGAAGGAAGAAAATCAATCAGACATGTCATACTTTTTTTATTCTGCTGTATTATACTCCCAGCCTATATCTGGGAATTTGAAGTCTCCCACAAGGACTAGAGGTAGTGATTTGAGACTACACTCAGTTGTTTGTAGAAGAGCTCATCAGCTGCTTCTTCTTGGCTGGGTGGTCTATAGCAGACTCCCATCACAATCCCTTCCTGCCCATGGGCTCCTCTGATTTTCACCCACAGGCACTCTGTCCCATCCAGACCGTAGTCCATTTCGAGGGTATCAATGCCCTCTCTAACACAGAGGGCTACCCCACCTCCTCTTCTGCCCTTCCTGTCCTTCCTAAAGAGTTTATACCCCACCATGGGTACGCTCCAGTCATACGAGTCATCCCACCACGTCTCCGCAATGGCAACGACATTGTAGTCTCCCTGCCCTACCACAGCTTCCAGCTCCTCCTTCTTATTTCCCATGCTTCGTGCAGTAGTGTAAATGCACTTCAGCTGGGCAGGTGTAGCTAAGGCCTTCGTAATAGGGCTTCTCCCCAACTGAGCGGTCCTTGACTTAACTAAGGCCACAGTGCCAGTTTGCTGCCTACCTTCCTCAGCTGCACTCACCCCCTCTTGCTTAGTGGTGATATACCGGCAGGCATCGCCAGCACACCCCCCCTTTGCCTCTGAAGTCTCACCTCCAGGCTCACTCCCATCCTGCCTGGCCTCCATCCCCTCTCCCCTCACATCTAGTTTAAAGCTCGATTTATGAGCTTAACTAGGTTTTGGGTGAGGGCTTTTGTCCCCCTAGGAGACAGGCGTGTCCCATCCCTGGTAAGAAAGCCTGGGGGTGCGTGGGCCTCCTCATGATTAAAGAACCCAAAGCCCCTCTTCTCACACCAGTCCCTAAGCCATTCATTAACCCGTTTCTTATTCCTCATTTCCTGCTCCTGATTCCTTAGTATTGGGATGGAGTTGAATATTACCTGTGCCCCAGAGCCCTCGATCATTCTCCCAAGTGCCTTGAAGTCCCTTTTAATGGCTTTAGGCCTTCTACGTTCTATTTCCTCATTACCAATTTGAAAAACTAAGAGCGGGTAGTAGTCTGTATCTTTGACCAGGGAAGGGAGCTTTCTAGTAACGTCCCTCACTGATGCTCCTGGCAAGCAGCACACCTCCCTTTGGAGCAGGTCCGGCCTACAGATGGGACCCTCCATTCCTTTGAGAAGGGAATCCCCCAAGACAATCACCCTCCTCTTCTTTTTTTTAACCCGAGGATGTTTTTAAGGCTGTGGGAGGGTGATGGAGTTTTGGAAACATTTCTAGGCTGTGGGTGCAGCCCTCTTCATCTTTAGGGCTAGGATGCACCCTCAGCACCGCATATTTGTTCCCCAGAGAGATCTGGGGGTTAATTGCCCGGGTGGGCGGAGCAGGTTTCCTTCTCCAGACAGGAACCTGCTGCCATTCCCCATGTCTCTCTCCCAGCCTTGCAGCTTACCGGTGGGTGGAGCTCAGCTTCACTGGCTCCAGCAGCCTGTGAGAGGGTCCTGCTCCACTCATCTATCTCCCTCTCACACTCCCTGATGGCCCTCAGCCTAGCCACTTCCTTCCTCAGCTCTTCCACCAGATGAAGCCGTTCCCCTACCCGAGCACAGCTTCCACAGGAGGAGCCAGGGCCAGAGGCATGAGCCACTACAGGAGGGGGGCACTGACTGCAGCCCAGGGCCTGGGTAGCTGCATGTGCCCACCGGGGCTCCATCTGGGTGGCAGACTCCATCACGCTGGGTGCGGCCTTAGTCTTTCGTCGGGTATCCACCATTTTCCTCAATCCCTTCTGTCCGTGCTCCAGCTTTTCCCTGCTCGCCCTGCCCGCTCGAACTGCTTGTTTAATGAGCCTTGTTTAATGAGCCTTGCTTAAGGAGCCCCGCTCCCCTTCCCTTGTGCTCCCTAAGGGCCCTTTGAATCCCCCGCAGAAGCTTCCGAGTCAGTCACCGCGTGGAAGCGGCCGTTGAGCCCGGAGGCCAGCGTCGACTTTCCGATCGAGGATTTTTAGGGTTTTTCCCCGTTCGGGAAGCACCCAGTCGCCTATGGCTACCCCTAATACAGAACTGACCGTCCTGTCGCTGGATGCAGCTGAATAAGCTGCATTTGGTCAGGTTGTTCATCCCGCCATTACCCACAGCTTCTCTTTAGCAGCTTCTCTTTAGCAGCAGAACAAATTAAACACTTGGGACTGGAGGACGGGGTGGAGGGGAGGAGGTTGGCTCAGTGCCTGATAAATAGTGTCCGCAGGGCAACAAGGCTGGTGAGCAGTATATGGAGAACAAGTCTTATGAAGAGCAGCTGAAGGGACTGGGCAAAGCTTCTACAGCCAGAGGCTGTACCCGTTGCTTCATTCACAGATTACTGTGGAGTCTGTCCTTTCTCTCTCTCTGAACTGGTGCATTCGCTTAGTCTCCATAGTTTCCTGAGGCAGTGAGCACCTTAGGAATGCTGTGCTGAGGGCTCCAGAACTGAAGACAGTACTCCAGGTGAGGTTTCACCAGAGCGGAGGGGCAGAGTCACCTCATGACCCCCAAGTCCTTCTCTTCAGGGCCCCTCACAACTCCTTCTCTGCCCAGCCTATACTTGTGCCTGGGGTTGCCCTGACCTGGGTTCAGGACCCTGCACTTGGCGCTGTTGAACTTCATGAGGTTTGCACAGGCCTTCCTCTCACGCCTCTCCACGTCCCTCCTAGAGGAAGGGAACAACATCACATCTTGTAGTGCCTGGGAGGCAAGGAGGAAAGTTCTGCTGTCTGGGTTGGGCAGCGTGTGAAAGTCTCTGTGGTCTCTGCTCTTCTCATTCTCTTTGGTGTATTGGGTGTATGTATCTCTTCATGCACCTCAATCCAGCACAGCAACACTTCATAATGAGAGCTGCTTTCAGGTTAGAAACCTGGCCACGAGTGGCCTCTAGCTGGAGCCATGGACTCGCCTATTCCACCGTGGTCCTTAAGAAGCAGAACAGGTGAATGGCTAAAGGCATTCTTGCCCTCTCCAAAACACTGTCTGGAGCTGGGCCCTGGTCTTGTTAAAGCAAAGTGACCTGGGGAAGAGAGAGTAGCAGCTGTTTCCAAACTTTTGGCTACCCCAAATCACACGTACGCCGGAACAACGGATGGGGGTTGCCCATAGCATGGTAGCTGAGTTTTTCATCCTCTCTAGCAGCTTTTTGGGTATTTTTCCTCCTGTGCTGGTGATGAAAAATGCAGGAAAACAAGAAGAGCCATCAATCAGAGTACAAGTGAGGTCACTGCAAAGATCAGGGATTAATCGGTTAATCCATTGCAAAGGACGGGGTAGAGTGGAACATAACTATGCCGAGCATGGAGTGCTTTAACAGGCCACGGCAAGAGCGGCATGAAAGATGCCTAGCCTGAGTGCAGGTGCTGTGCCTCAAATAGGAATTTGCAAGCACAACACAGCAATACCCATCACGGGGCTATGCTGGGCACTGGCATCTCCACAGAGTTAAGTTCTGGCCAAAGTCACTAACCCATGCAAATTACAGCTGCTGATTGACAAGCAGATGAAAAGGACATGTCCTCAAATGCTGGTAGAGAAAGGTGGAAAAGTTGTTATTTCCAAACAACATTCTTCCTGAAATCACACATGATTCATGTAACAATTAATGGCAACTGCTGTCCAAGCGTTATGACCCTGTATAGTTTCAATACAGTTGATTATACAATTCTAAGATTCTGTGCTGAATACGGAGAAGACGGTGCTCAATCCACAGTGGGAGTTGCCCACAGGGAAATGTGCACCCACACCCCCTCACATCACTCCTGGGAAAAGCATCTGTCTAGAAATGTCCTGTCACAGCGGCACAGCAGAAACAGAGATCCTGCCATGGACAGGCCCCTCCCCACCACCAGCATATCCACCAGCAGCCTCCCACTGGTGTCACGGACGCACCAAGGCATGCCTGTGTCCACAAGCACAGAGGTCAGCGCCAAGGGAGCCAAGGCCAACTCATGGCATGGGGTGGCAAGGAGGAAAGCATCCGAGAGTCATGGCACCCGTGGGTTGTAAGGGCTTGGGAGGCTCTGATCTGCTGTGTAAAGGGAGCCGCTGGGATCCCTGTCTTGCGGGGGAATTTGTACTTCGTGGGTATCAGAGCACTGGATGCCTGGGACAGCTGAAAGTCGCTGAGCCGGGGGTGCGGGTGAAGGCTGGGGCTGGCTGGGGGGTGAGCCCGTGGTGTGCTCCGGTGCCTGTGACATCACGAAGGACGAGGAACCACGGGGCAGGTTATAGAGCGGCCAGCAGGCAGTCCTGACCAGTGCGGCGTGGGATGGTGAGAGCGCACATGGGGGGAGGCTGGGCTGGACGAGGGCTGGCGCAGAAACGTGGCTCCCAGGGAGGACCAGTCTAGAGAGATAACCTCGTTCCTTTCATGTGCTTTACTTCAGAGTGAGAAGCTGCCTCCTCTCCCCAGCACCACCCCAGCCTTTCAGGGAAAAGGAGTGGAAGCACTGGATTGTGGCAGGCCTGAAAACTTGCCAGAAGCAATCGGGAAGACGTTCCTGGCCCAGGTCCCCAAGACTAGAGAGTTAACCGAGAAAACTAAAGCGGCTATGAAGTCCGTCCTGCGGAAGTCCAAACTGCAGGTGATTGACCTGGAGATTGCTCAGTGCAAGGTAAGATGGAGCGGTCAGTTTGCTGCTGGGTTCCAAACAAGATGCCCTTTCCTGAGGGGTGTGTGTCTGCAGAAAAACTTTGCTTACTGCTTCTGCTCTCACTGCTTGCATCGGCTTCGTGGCACTGGGCAAACACCAGGCAACCACTTGGCTTCAGCCTCTGGTGCTGCGTTCCAAGGGCTTAGTTAAAATACTTATTTTGAGATTTGGGTTCTTTACGCATCCAGAGGAGTTAGGTAAATTCTTGAGTATTTTCAAAGCTCTGCTTTCCTTTGGATTATTTCTGTTTAGAGAAGAAAGTATTAGAGAGCATCCAGCAGAGGGCCACGACGATGATGAGAATTAAGAAGGAATCTATTGGAGAAAATCTAGCGGGTTTACGACAATTGGATCAGCTTTAAGTGCTCGAAGGCAGAGATCAAGATTTTGCCAGGAGTCCTGGAAAAGGATAGAAAGAGTTTTTTTGTTTTATATTGTTCTTTAAAATGTCTTTTAAAATGCCATGCTGTGTGTCTGTGAGAGTATCACAGTAGAGAGGCCTTTAACTGGTAACTGTGTCTTTGAAGAATGCATAAATGGCACAGGTCATGACTCTGCCCACTCTCCTGTGCAAGAGCTGCACACTCGTTGCTGATTTTCCAAGTGGATGAGATCCTGTGTCCCAGCCTCGGAGGGATTTCCCACTCTGTTGTGCAAGGAGCCAGACAAGGCCCTTTAGACTCTTCTGAGAATTTTATATTCAGATTTACTTTCTGTGTTTAACGACACTGCCCCACACTATCTCAGAGACAAACCAAAACAGCAATGGTTTAAGGAAGACACCGAAAGCTGAAACAGAGCTTTTTTGCTCTCTGTTTTTCTGCCAACTCGTATTTTCCCTTGGAGCTTTTGCCCTCCCCTGACCATCTCAGTTGCCTGAATGGGTGCTGTAGAGCTGTGGGAGTGTACAGGTAGTTTTGTTATAATGATCTTATGCTCAAGTTACTTACAAAGTACTGGGATTTGCATGTGCGGAGGTATGTCCACACCGGGACAGCCTTCCAAGCAAGCGGTGATATCAGCAGGTGCTTTCAAATGTTTCCTTATAGCACAAGTGGGCTATATTGCTTCTTGAAGGAGGGCAAATAAGAAGAAAGAATTACACAAGACATTGTAAAAGCGCACCATTTCTGTTCTGTGTGATGTAGAGCCTGAATAAACATATTGGACTGCTGCAGGCAAACAGACAGGTAGCTAGTTAGCATTGCCCAAGAGAATTCTTTGCAGCGTTACACTGCATAGATTTAAGAAGTAATATCCAGAGGGAAACATTCTACTTAATGTTGTTACAAGATGCCCTTTCCTGGGGTGTGTGTGTCTGTAGAAAACTTTGCTTACTGCTTCTGCTCTCACTGCTTGCATCGGCTTCATGGCACTGGGCAAACACCAGGCAACTACTTGGCTTCAGCTTCAGGTTCAGCTTTCCAAGGGCTTAGTTAAAATCCCTCTTTTGAGAGGTGGGTTCTTTACACATCCAGAGGAGTTAGGTAAAGCTCTTAAGGATTTCCAAAGCTTTGCTTTCCTTTGGGTTATTTTACTGTTTAGAGAAGGAAGTATTAGAGGGTATCCAGGACAGGGCAACGAAGATGATAAGGGGACTGGAGCATCTCTCTTAGGAGGAAAGGCTGACAGACCTGGTTCTGCCTCACGTGGAGAAGGGAAGACTGAGAGGAGATCATATCAATGCTTATAGATATCAAAAGGGTTGGTGTCAAGAGGACGGGGCCAGGCTCTGTTCAGTGGTGCCCAGAGACAGGGCAAAGGCAGAAGGCACAAGCTGGAGCACGGCAAGTTCCATCTAAACATGAGGAAAAACTTCTCTGCTGTCAGGGTAATGGCACACTGGATAAAGCTGCCCAGGGAGGCTGTGGAATCTCCTCTGGAGACAGGGCAAGTGTGAGCATTGACTTCCGAATGTAATTAGGAGAGAGGTGTTGTGCTTCTAAGAATGAGTAATTGATTGCTGCCCTTCTAGGCGGTGTTATCCGAGATTGAACAAGAGATCCGTTCTGCAGAGGAATATTGTGGAGATGATATAGACTTTGAAGAAGAGATCGAGCTCAGATCGTTCAGGCTTAATGCAGTGAAATGCATTTTGGATGAAATTCAGCTGCTGCTGCGAGAAAGGGACGATGCAGAAGAGGTAAAGCATATGAACGCTATGCAGATCATCAGCAAGGCAGTCCTGATGCTTTCATGTGCTGTAGTTGCAGGAGAACCGTTACAGCTCACCATGTGATGCGAGGAAGGAAGAAAATCAATCAGACATGTCATACTTTTTTTATTCTGCTGTATTATACTCCCAGCCTATATCTGGGAATTTGAAGTCTCCCACAAGGACTAGAGGTAGTGATTTGAGACTACACTCAGTTGTTTGTAGAAGAGCTCATCAGCTGCTTCTTCTTGGCTGGGTGGTCTATAGCAGACTCCCATCCCAATCCCTTCCTGCCCATGGGCTCCTCTGATTTTCACCCACAGGCACTCTGTCCCATCCAGACCGTAGTCCATTTCGAGGGTATCAATGCCCTCTCTAACACAGAGGGCTACCCCACCTCCTCTTCTGCCCTTCCTGTCCTTCCTAAAGAGTTTATACCCCACCATGGGTACGCTCCAGTCTTACAAGTCATCCCACCATGTCTCCGCAATGGCAACGACATCGTAGTCTCCCTGCCCTACCTCAGCTTCCAGCTCCTCCTTCTTATTTCCCATGCTTCGTGCAGTAGTGTAAATGCATTTCAGCTGGGCAGGTGTAGCTAAGGCCTTCGTAATAGGGCTTCTCCCCAACTGAGCGGTCCTTGACTTAACTAAGGCCACAGTGCCAGTTTGCTGCCTACCTTCCTCAGCTGCACTCACCCCCTCTTGCTTAGTGGTGATATACCGGCAGGCATCGCCAGCACACCCCCCCTTTGCCTCTGAAGTCTCACCTCCAGGCTCACTCCCATCCTGCCTGGCCTCCATCCCCTCTCCCCTCACATCTAGTTTAAAGCTCGATTTATGAGCTTAACTAGGTTTTGGGTGAGGGCTTTTGTCCCCCTAGGAGACAGGCGTGTCCCATCCCTGGTAAGAAAGCCTGGGGGTGCGTGGGCCTCCTCATGATTAAAGAACCCAAAGCCCCTCTTCTCACACCAGTCCCTAAGCCATTCATTAACCCGTTTCTTATTCCTCATTTCCTGCTCCTGATTCCTTAGTATTGGGATGGAGTTGAATATTACCTGTGCCCCAGAGCCCTCGATCATTCTCCCAAGTGCCTTGAAGTCCCTTTTAATGGCTTTAGGCCTTCTACGTTCTATTTCCTCATTACCAATTTGAAAAACTAAGAGCGGGTAGTAGTCTGTATCTTTGACCAGGGAAGGGAGCTTTCTAGTAACGTCCCTCACTGATGCTCCTGGCAAGCAGCACACCTCCCTTTGGAGCAGGTCCGGCCTACAGATGGGACCCTCCATTCCTTTGAGAAGGGAATCCCCCAAGACAATCACCCTCCTCTTCTTTTTTTTAACCCGAGGATGTTTTTAAGGCTGTGGGAGGGTGATGGAGTTTTGGAAACATTTCTAGGCTGTGGGTGCAGCCCTCTTCATCTTTAGGGCTAGGATGCACCCTCAGCACCGCATATTTGTTCCCCAGAGAGATCTGGGGGTTAATTGCCCGGGTGGGCGGAGCAGGTTTCCTTCTCCAGACAGGAACCTGCTGCCATTCCCCATGTCTCTCTCCCAGCCTTGCAGCTTACCGGTGGGTGGAGCTCAGCTTCACTGGCTCCAGCAGCCTGTGAGAGGGTCCTGCTCCACTCATCTATCTCCCTCTCACACTCCCTGATGGCCCTCAGCCTAGCCACTTCCTTCCTCAGCTCTTCCACCAGATGAAGCCGTTCCCCTACCCGAGCACAGCTTCCACAGGAGGAGCCAGGGCCAGAGGCATGAGCCACTACAGGAGGGGGGCACTGACTGCAGCCCAGGGCCTGGGTAGCTGCATGTGCCCACCGGGGCTCCATCTGGGTGGCAGCCTCCATCACGCTGGGTGCGGCCTTAGTCTTTCGTCGGGTATCCACCATTTTCCTCAATCCCTTCTGTCCGTGCTCCAGCTTTTCCCTGCTCGCCCTGCCCGCTCGAACTGCTTGTTTAATGAGCCTTGTTTAATGAGCCTTGCTTAATGAGCCCCGCTCCCCTTCCCTTGTGCTCCCTAAGGGCCCTTTGAATCCCCCGCAGAAGCTTCCGAGTCAGTCACCGCGCGCGGAAGCGGCCGTTGAGCCCGGAGGCCAGCGTCGACTTTCCGATCGAGGATTTTTAGGGTTTTTCCCCGTTCGGGAAGCACCCAGTCGCCTATGGCTACCCCTAATACAGAACTGACCGTCCTGTCGCTGGATGCAGCTGAATAAGCTGCATTTGGTCAGGTTGTTCATCCCGCCATTACCCACAGCTTCTCTTTAGCAGCTTCTCTTTAGCAGCAGAACAAATTAAACACTTGGGACTGGAGGATAGGGGGTGGAGGGGAGGAGGTTGGCTCAGTGCCTGATAAATAGTGTCCGCAGGGCAACAAGGCTGGTGAGCAGTATATGGAGAACAAGTCTTATGAAGAGCAGCTGAAGGGACTGGGCAAAGCTTCTACAGCCAGAGGCTGTACCCGTTGCTTCATTCACAGATTACTGTGGAGTCTGTCCTTTCTCTCTCTCTGAACTGGTGCATTCGCTTAGTCTCCATAGTTTCCTGAGGCAGTGAGCACCTTAGGAATGCTGTGCTGAGGGCTCCAGAACTGAAGACAGTACTCCAGGTGAGGTTTCACCAGAGCGGAGGGGCAGAGTCACCTCATGACCCCCAAGTCCTTCTCTTCAGGGCCCCTCACAACTCCTTCTCTGCCCAGCCTATACTTGTGCCTGGGGTTGCCCTGACCCGGGTTCAGGACCCTGCACTTGGCGCTGTTGAACTTCATGAGGTTTGCACAGACCTTCCTCTCACGCCTCTCCACGTCCCTCCTAGAGGAAGGGAACAACATCACATCTTGTAGTGCCTGGGAGGCAAGGAGGAAAGTTCTGCTGTCTGGGTTGGGCAGCGTGTGAAAGTCTCTGTGGTCTCTGCTCTTCTCATTCTCCTTGGTGTATTGGGTGTATGTATCTCTTCATGCACCTCAATCCAGCACAGCAACACTTCATAATGAGAGCTGCTTTCAGGTTAGAAACCTGGCCACGAGTGGCCTCTAGCTGGAGCCAGAGACTCGCCTATTCCACCGTGGTCCTGAAGAAGCAGAACAGGTGAATGGCTAAAGGCATTCTTGCCCTCTCCAAAACACTGTCTGGAGCTGGGCCCTGGTCTTGTTAAAGCAAAGTGACCTGGGGAAGAGAGAGTAGCAGCTGTTTCCAAACTTTTGGCTACCCCAAATCACACGTACTCCGGAACAATGGATGGGGGTTGCCCATAGCATGGTAGCTGAGTTTTTCATCCTCTCTAGCAGCTTTTTGGGTATTTTTCCTCCTGTGCTGGTGATGAAAAATGCAAGAAAACAAGAAGAGCCATCAATCAGAGTACAAGTGAGGTCACTGCAAAGATCAGGGATTAATCGGTTAATCCATTGCAAAGGACGGGGTAGAGTGGAACATAACTATGCCGAGCATGGAGTGCTTTAACAGGCCACGGCAAGAGCGGCATGAAAGATGCCTAGCCTGAGTGCAGGTGCTGTGCCTCAAATAGGAATTTGCAAGCACAACACAGCAATACCCATCACGGGGCTATGCTGGGCACTGGCATCTCCACAGAGTTAAGTTCTGGCCAAAGTCACTAACCCATGCAAATTACAGCTGCTGATTGACAAGCAGATGAAAAGGACATGTCCTCAAATGCTGGTAGAGAAAGGTGGAAAAGTTGTTATTTCCAAACAACATTCTTCCTGAAATCACACATGATTCATGTAACAATTAATGGCATCTGCTGTCCAAGCGTTATGACCCTGTATAGTTTCAATACAGTTGATTATACAATTCTAAGATTCTGTGCTGAATACGGAGAAGACGGTGCTCAATCCACAGTGGGAGTTGCCCACAGGGAAATGTGCACCCACACCCCCTCACATCACTCCTGGGAAAAGCATCTGTCTAGAAATGTCCTGTCACAGCGGCACAGCAGAAACAGAGATCCTGCCATGGACAGGCCCCTCCCCACCACCAGCATATCCACCAGCAGCCTCCCACTGGTGTCACGGACGCACCAAGGCATGCCTGTGTCCACAAGCACAGAGGTCAGCGCCAAGGGAGCCAAGGCCAACTCATGGCATGGGGTGACAAGGAGGAAAGCATCGGAGAGTCATGGCACCCGTGGGTTGTAAGGGCTTGGGAGGCTCTGATCTGCTGTGTAAAGGGAGCCGCTGGGATCCCTGTCTTGCGGGGGAATTTGTACTTCGTGGGTATCAGAGCACTGGATGCCTGGGACAGCTGAAAGTCGCTGAGCCGGGGGTGCGGGTGAAGGCTGGGGCTGGCTGGGGGGTGAGCCCGTGGTGTGCTCTGGTGCCTGTGACATCACGAAGGACGAGGAACCACGGGGCAGGTTATAGAGCGGCCAGCAGGCAGTCCCGACCGGTGCGGCGTGGGATGGTGAGCGCGCACATGGGGGGAGGCTGGGCTGGACGAGGGCTGGGGCAGAAACGTGGCTCCCAGGGAGGACCAGTCTAGAGAGATAACCTCGTTCCTTTCATGTGCTTTACTTCAGAGTGAGAAGCTGCCTCCTCTCCCCAGCACCACCCCAGCCTTTCAGGGAAAAGGAGTGGAAGCACTGGATTGTGGCAGGCCTGAAAACTTGCCAGAAGCAATCGGGAAGACGTTCCTGGCCCAGGTCCCCAAGACTAGAGAGTTAACCGAGAAAACTAAAGCGGCTATGAAGTCCGTCCTGCGGAAGTCCAAACTGCAGGTGACTGACCTGGAGATTGCTCAGTGCAAGGTAAGATGGAGCGGTCAGTTTGCTGCTGGGTTCCAAACAAGATGCCCTTTCCTGAGGGGTGTGTGTCTGCAGAAAAACTTTGCTTACTGCTTCTGCTCTCACTGCTTGCATCGGCTTCGTGGCACTGGGCAAACACAAGGCAACCACTTGGCTTCAGCCTCTGGTGCTGCGTTCCAAGGGCTTAGTTAAAATACTTATTTTGAGATTTGGGTTCTTTACGCATCCAGAGGAGTTAGGTAAATTCTTGAGTATTTTCAAAGCTCTGCTTTCCTTTGGATTATTTCTGTTTAGAGAAGAAAGTATTAGAGAGCATCCAGCAGAGGGCCACGACGATGATGAGAATTAAGAAGGAATCTATTGGAGAAAATCTAGCGGGTTTACGACAATTGGATCAGCTTTAAGTGCTCGAAGGCAGAGATCAAGATTTTGCCAGGAGTCCTGGAAAAGGATAGAAAGAGTTTTTTTGTTTTATTTTGTTCTTTTAAATGTCTTTTAAAATGCCATGCTGTTTGTCTGTGAGAGTATCACAGCAGAGAGGCCTTTAACTGGTAACTGTGTCTTTGAAGAATGCATAAATGGCACAGGTCGTGACTCTGCCCACTCTCCTGTGCAAGAGCTGCACAGTCGTTGCTGATTTTCCAGATTTACTTTCAGTGTTTAATGACACTGCCCCACACTATCTCAGAGACAAACCAAAACAGCAATGGTTTAAGGAAGACACCGAAAGCTGAAACAGAGCTTTTTTGCTCTCTGTTTTTCTGCCAACTCGTATTTTCCCTTGGAGCTTGTGCCCTCCCCTGACCATCTCAGTTGCCTGAATGGATGCTGTAGAGCTGTGGGAGTGTACAGGTAGTTTTGTTATAATGATCTTATGCTCAAGTTACTTACAAAGTACTGGGATTTGCATGTGTGGAGGTATGTCCACACCGGGACAGCCTTCCAAGCAAGCGGTGATATCAGCAGGTGCTTTCAAATGTTTCCTTATAGCACAAGTGGGCTATATTGCTTCTTGAAGGAGGGCAAATAAGAAGAAAGAATTACACAAGACATTGTAAAAGCGCACCATTTCTGTTCTGTGTGATGTAGAGCCTGAATAAACATATTGGACTGCTGCAGGCAAACAGACAGGTAGCTAGTTAGCATTGCCCAAGAGAATTCTTTGCAGCGTTACACTGCATAGATTTAAGAAGTAATATCCAGAGGGAAACATTCTACTTAATGTTGTTACAAGATGCCCTTTCCTGGGGTGTGTGTGTCTGTAGAAAACTTTGCTTACTGCTTCTGCTCTCACTGCTTGCATCGGCTTCATGGCACTGGGCAAACACCAGGCAACTACTTGGCTTCAGCTTCAGGTTCAGCTTTCCAAGGGCTTAGTTAAAATCCCTCTTTTGAGAGGTGGGTTCTTTACACATCCAGAGGAGTCAGGTAAAGCTCTTAAGGATTTCCAAAGCTTTGCTTTCCTTTGGGTTATTTTACTGTTTAGAGAAGGAAGTATTAGAGGGTATCCAGGACAGGGCAACGAAGATGATAAGGGGACTGGAGCATCTCTCTTAGGAGGAAAGGCTGACAGACCTGGTTCTGCCTCACGTGGAGAAGGGAAGACTGAGAGGAGATCATATCAATGCTTATAGATATCAAAAGGGTTGGTGTCAAGAGGACGGGGCCAGGCTCTGTTCAGTGGTGCCCAGAGACAGGGCAAAGGCAGAAGGCACAAGCTGGAGCACGGGAAGTTCCATCTAAACATGAGGAAAAACTTCTCTGCTGTCAGGGTAATGGCACACTGGATAAAGCTGCCCAGGGAGGCTGTGGAATCTCCTCTGGAGACAGGGCAAGTGTGAGCATTGACTTCCGAATGTAATTAGGAGAGAGGTGTTGTGCTTCTAAGAATGAGTAATTGATTGCTGCCCTTCTAGGCGGTGTTATCCGAGATTGAACAAGAGATCCGTTCTGCAGAGGAATATTGTGGAGATGATATAGACTTTGAAGAAGAGATCGAGCTCAGATCGTTCAGGCTTAATGCAGTGAAATGCATTTTGGATGAAATTCAGCTGCTGCTGCGAGAAAGGGACGATGCAGAAGAGGTAAAGCATATGAACGCTATGCAGATCATCAGCAAGGCAGTCCTGATGCTTTCATGTGCTGTAGTTGCAGGAGAACCGTTACAGCTCACCATGTGATGCGAGGAAGGAAGAAAATCAATCAGACATGTCATACTTTTTTTATTCTGCTGTATTATACTCCCAGCCTATATCTGGGAATTTGAAGTCTCCCACAAGGACTAGAGGTAGTGATTTGAGACTTCACTCAGTTGTTTGTAGAAGAGCTCATCAGCTGCTTCTTCTTGGCTGGGTGGTCTATAGCAGACTCCCATCCCAATCCCTTCCTGCCCATGGGCTCCTCTGATTTTCACCCACAGGCACTCAGTCCCATCCAGACCGTAGTCCAGTTCAAGGGTATCAATGCCCTCTCTAACACAGAGGGCTACCCCACCTCCTCTTCTGCCCTTCCTGTCCTTCCTAAAGAGTTTATACCCCACCATGGGTACGCTCCAGTCGTACGAGTCATCCCACCACGTCTCCGCAATGGCAACGACATCGACATCGTAGTCTCCCTGCCCTACCACGGCTTCCAGCTCCTCCTTCTTATTTCCCATGCTGCGTGCATTAGTGTAAATGCACTTCAGCTGGGCAGGTGTAGCTAAGGCCTTCGTAATAGGGCTTCTCCCCAACTGAGCGGTCCTTGACTTAACTAAGGCCACAGTGCCAGTTTGCTGCCTACCTTCCTCAGCTGCACTCACCCCCTCTTGCTTAGTGGTGATATACCGGCAGGCATCGCCAGCACACCCCCCCTTTGCCTCTGAAGTCTCACCTCCAGGCTCACTCCCATCCTGCCTGGCCTCCATCCCCTCTCCCCTCACATCTAGTTTAAAGCTCGATTTATGAGCTTAACTAGGTTTTGGGTGAGGGCTTTTGTCCCCCTAGGAGACAGGCGTGTCCCATCTCTGGTAAGAAAGCCTGGGGGTGCGTGGGCCTCCTCATGATTAAAGAACCCAAAGCCCCTCTTCTCACACCAGTCCCTAAGCCATTCATTAACCCGTTTCTTATTCCTCATTTCCTGCTCCTGATTCCTTAGTATTGGGATGGAGTTGAATATTACCTGTGCCCCAGAGCCCTCGATCATTCTCCCAAGTGCCTTGAAGTCCCTTTTAATGGCTTTAGGCCTTCTACGTTCTATTTCCTCATTACCAATTTGAAAAACTAAGAGCGGGTAGTAGTCTGTATCTTTGACCAGGGAAGGGAGCTTTCTAGTAACGTCCCTCACTGATGCTCCTGGCAAGCAGCACACCTCCCTTTGGAGCAGGTCCGGCCTACAGATGGGACCCTCCATTCCTTTGAGAAGGGAATCCCCCAAGACAATCACCCACCTCTTCTTTTTAACCGAGGATGTTTTTAAGGCTGTGGGAGGGTGATGGAGTTTTGGAAACATTTCTAGGATGTGGGTGCAGCCCTCTTCATCTTTAGGGCTAGGATGCACCCTCAGCACCGCATATTTGTTCCCCAGAGAGATCTGGGGGTTAATTGCCCGGGTGGGCGGAGCAGGTTTCCTTCTCCAGACAGGAACCTGCTGCCATTCCCCATGTCTCTCTCCCAGCCTTGCAGCTTACCGGTGGGTGGAGCTCAGCTTCACTGGCTCCAGCAGCCTGTGAGAGGGTCCTGCTCCACTCATCTATCTCCCTCTCACACTCCCTGATGGCCCTCAGCCTAGCCACTTCCTTCCTCAGCTCTTCCACCAGATGAAGCCGTTCCCCTACCCGAGCACAGCTTCCACAGGAGGAGCCAGGGCCAGAGGCATGAGCCACTACAGGAGGGGGGCACTGACTGCAGCCCAGGGCCTGGGTAGCTGCATGTGCCCACCGGGGCTCCATCTGGGTGGCAGACTCCATCACGCTGGGTGCGGCCTTAGTCTTTCGTCGGGTATCCACCATTTTCCTCAATCCCTTCTGTCCGTGCTCCAGCTTTTCCCTGCTCGCCCTGCCCGCTCGAACTGCTTGTTTAATGAGCCTTGTTTAATGAGCCTTGCTTAATGAGCCCCGCTCCCCTTCCCTTGTGCTCCCTAAGGGCCCTTTGAATCCCCCGCAGAAGCTTCCAAGTCAGTCACCGCGTGGAAGCGGCCGTTGAGCCCGGAGGCCAGCGTCGACTTTCCGATCGAGGATTTTTAGGGTTTTTCCCCGTTCGGGAAGCACCCAGTCGCCTATGGCTACCCCTAATACAGAACTGACCGTCCTGTCGCTGGATGCAGCTGAATAAGCTGCATTTGGTCAGGTTGTTCATCCCGCCATTACCCACAGCTTCTCTTTAGCAGCTTCTCTTTAGCAGCAGAACAAATTAAACACTTGGGACTGGAGGATAGGGGGTGGAGGGGAGGAGGTTGGCTCAGTGCCTGATAAATAGTGTCCGCAAGGCAACAAGGCTGGTGAGCGGTATATGGAGAACAGGTCTTATGAAGAGCAGCTGAAGGGACTGGGCAAAGCTTCTACAGCCAGAGGCTGTACCCGTTGCTTCATTCAGAGATTACTGTGGAGTCTGTCCTTTCTCTCTCTCTGAACTGGTGCATTCGCTTAGTCTCCATAGTTTCCTGAGGCAGTGAGCACCTTAGGAATGCTGTGCTGAGGGCTCCAGAACTGAAGACAGTACTCCAGGTGAGGTTTCACCAGAGCGGAGGGGCAGAGTCACCTCATGACCCCCAAGTCCTTCTCTTCAGGGCCCCTCACAACTCCTTCTCTGCCCAGCCTATACTTGTGCCTGGGGTTGCCCTGACCCGGGTTCAGGACCCTGCACTTGGCGCTGTTGAACTTCATGAGGTTTGCACAGGCCTTCCTCTCACGCCTCTCCACGTCCCTCCTAGAGGAAGGGAACAACATCACATCTTGTAGTGCCTGGGAGGCAAGGAGGAAAGTTCTGCTGTCTGGGTTGGGCAGCGTGTGAAAGTCTCTGTGGTCTCTGCTCTTCTCATTCTCTTTGGTGTATTGGGTGTATGTATCTCTTCATGCACCTCAATCCAGCACAGCAACACTTCATAATGAGAGCTGCTTTCAGGTTAGAAACCTGGCCACGAGTGGCCTCTAGCTGGAGCCAGGGACTCGCCTATTCCACCGTGGTCCTGAAGAAGCAGAACAGGTGAATGGCTAAAGGCATTCTTGCCCTCTCCAAAACACTGTCTGGAGCTGGGCCCTGGTCTTGTTAAAGCAAAGTGACCTGGGGAAGAGAGAGTAGCAGCTGTTTCCAAACTTTTGGCTACCCCAAATCACACGTACTCCGGAACAACGGATGGGGGTTGCCCATAGCATGGTAGCTGAGTTTTTCATCCTCTCTAGCAGCTTTTTGGGTATTTTTCCTCCTGTGCTGGTGATGAAAAATGCAGGAAAACAAGAAGAGCCATCAATCAGAGTACAAGTGAGGTCACTGCAAAGATCAGGGATTAATCGGTTAATCCATTACAAAGGATGCGGTAGGGTGGAACATAACTATGCCGAGCATGGAGTGCTTTAACAGGCCACAGCAAGAGCGGCATGAAAGATGCCTAGCCTGAGTGCAGGTGCTGTGGCTCAAATAGGAATTTGCAAGCACAACACAGCAATACCCATCACGGGGCTATGCTGGGCACTGGCATCTCCACAGAGTTAAGTTCTGGTCAAAGTCACTAACCCATGCAAATTACAGCTGCTGATTGACAAGCAGATGAAAAGGACATGTCCTCAAATGCTGGTAGAGAAAGGTGGAAAAGTTGTTATTTCCAAACAACATTCTTCCTGAAATCACACATGTTTCATGAAACAATTAATGGCATCTGCTGTCCAAGCGTTATGACCCTGTATTGTTTCAATACAGTTGATTATACAATTCTAAGATTCTGTGCTGAATACGGAGAAGACGGTGCTCAATCCACAGTGGGAGTTGCCCACAGGGAAATGTGCACCCACACCCCCTCACATCACTCCTGGGAAAAGCATCTGTCTAGAAATGTCCTGTCACAGCGGCACAGCAGAAACAGAGATCCTGCCATGGACAGGCCCCTCCCCACCACCAGCATATCCACCAGCAGCCTCCCACTGGTGTCACGGACGCACCAAGGCATGCCTGTGTCCACAAGCACAGAGGTCGGCGCCAAGGGAGCCAAGGCCAACTCATGGCATGGGGTGGCAAGGAGGAAAGCATCCGAGAGTCATGGCACCCGTGGGTTGTAAGGGCTTGGGAGGCTCTGATCTGCTCTGTAAAGGGAGCCGCTGGGAGCCCTGTCTTGCGGGGGAATTTGTACTTTGTGGGTATCAGAGCACTGGATGCCTGGGACAGCTGAAAGTCGCTGAGCCGGGGGTGCGGGTGAAGGCTGGGGCTGGCTGGGGGGTGAGCCCGTGGTGTGCTCCGGTGCCTGTGACATCACGAAGGACGAGGAACCACGGGGCAGGTTATAGAGTGGCCAGCAGGCAGTCCTGACCAGTGCGGCGTGGGATGGTGAGCGCGCACATGGGGGGAGGCTGGGCTGGACGAGGGCTGGGGCAGAAACGTGGCTCCCAGGGAGGACCAGTCTAGAGAGATAACCTCGTTCCTTTCATGTGCTTTACTTCAGAGTGAGAAGCTGCCTCCTCTCCCCAGCACCACCCCAGCCTTTCAGGGAAAAGGAGTGGAAGCACTGGATTGTGGCAGGCCTGAAAACTTGCCAGAAGCAATCGGGAAGACGTTCCTGGCCCAGGTCCCCAAGACTAGAGAGTTAACCGAGAAAACTAAAGTGGCTATGAAGTCCGTCCTGCGGAAGTCCAAACTGCAGGTGATTGACCTGGAGATTGCTCAGTGCAAGGTAAGATGGAGCGGTCAGTTTGCTGCTGGGTTCCAAACAAGATGCCCTTTCCTGAGGGGTGTGTGTCTGCAGAAAAACTTTGCTTACTGCTTCTGCTCTCACTGCTTGCATCGGCTTCGTGGCACTGGGCAAACACCAGGCAACCACTTGGCTTCAGCCTCTGGTGCTGCGTTCCAAGGGCTTAGTTAAAATACTTATTTTGAGATTTGGGTTCTTTACGCATCCAGAGGAGTTAGGTAAATTCTTGAGTATTTTCAAAGCTCTGCTTTCCTTTGGATTATTTCTGTTTAGAGAAGAAAGTATTAGAGAGCATCCAGCAGAGGGCCACGACGATGATGAGAATTAAGAAGGAATCTATTGGAGAAAATCTAGCGGGTTTACGACAATTGGATCAGCTTTAAGTGCTCGAAGGCAGAGATCAAGATTTTGCCAGGAGTCCTGGAAAAGGATAGAAAGAGTTTTTTTGTTTTATTTTGTTCTTTAAAATGTCTTTTAAAATGCCATGCTGTTTGTCTGTGAGAGTATCACAGCAGAGAGGCCTTTAACTGGTAACTGTGTCTTTGAAGAATGCATAAATGGCACAGGTCATGACTCTGCCCACTCTCCTGTGCAAGAGCTGCACAGTCGTTGCTGATTTTCCAGATTTACTTTCAGTGTTTAATGACACTGCCCCACACTATCTCAGAGACAAACCAAAACAGCAATGGTTTAAGGAAGACACCGAAAGCTGAAACAGAGCTTTTTTGCTCTCTGTTTTTCTGCCAACTCGTATTTTCCCTTGGAGCTTGTGCCCTCCCCTGACCATCTCAGTTGCCTGAATGGATGCTGTAGAGCTGTGGGAGTGTACAGGTAGTTTTGTTATAATGATCTTATGCTCAAGTTACTTACAAAGTACTGGGATTTGCATGTGTGGAGGTATGTCCACACCGGGACAGCCTTCCAAGCAAGTGCTGATATCAGCAGGTGCTTTCAAATGTTTCCTTATAGCACAAGTGGGCTATATTGCTTCTTGAAGGAGGGCAGATAAGAAGAAAGAATTACACAAGACATTGTAAAAGCGCACCGTTTCTGTTCTGTGTGATGTAGAGCCTGAATAAACATATTGGACTGCTGCAGGCAAACAGACAGGTAGCCAGTTAGCATTGCCCAAGAGAATTCTTTGCAGCGTTACACTGCATAGATTTAAGAAGTAATATCCAGAGGGAAACATTCTACTTAATGTTGTTACAAGATGCCCTTTCCTGGGGTGTGTGTGTCTGTAGAAAACTTTGCTTACTGCTTCTGCTCTCACTGCTTGCATCGGCTTCATGGCACTGGGCAAACACCAGGCAACTACTTGGCTTCAGCTTCAGGTTCAGCTTTCCAAGGGCTTAGTTAAAATCCCTCTTTTGAGAGGTCGGTTCTTTACACATCCAGAGGAGTTAGGTAAAGCTCTTAAGGATTTCCACAGCTTTGCTTTCCTTTGGGTTATTTTACTGTTTAGAGAAGGAAGTATTAGAGAGCATCCAGGACAGGGCAACGAAGATGATAAGGGGACTGGAGCATCTCTCTTAGGAGGAAAGGCTGACAGACCTGGTTCTGCCTCACGTGGAGAAGAGAAGACTGAGAGGAGATCATATCAATGCTTATAGATATCAAAAGGGTTGGTGTCAAGAGGACGGGGCCAGGCTCTGTTCAGTGGTGCCCAGTGACAGGGCAAAGGCAGAAGGCACAAGCTGGAGCACGGCAAGTTCCATCTAAACATGAGGAAAAACTTCTCTGCTGTCAGGGTAATGGCGCACTGGATAAAGCTGCCCAGGGAAGTTGTGGAATCTCCTCTGGAGACAGGGCAAGTGTGAGCTTTGACTTCCGAATGTAATTAGGAGAGAGGTGTTGTGCTTCTAAGAATGAGTAATTGATTACTGCCCTTCTAGGCGGTGTTATCCGAGATTGAACAAGAGATCTGTTCTGCAGAGGAATATTGTGGAGATGATATAGACTTTGAAGAAGAGATCGAGCTCAGATCGTTCAGGCTTAATGCAGTGAAATGCATTTTGGACGAAATTCAGCTGCTGCTGCGAGAAAGGGACGATGCAGAAGAGGTAAAGCATATGAACGCTATGCAGATCATCAGCAAGGCAGTCCTGATGCTTTCATGTGCTGTAGTTGCAGGAGAACCGTTACAGCTCACCATGTGATGCAAGGAAGGAAGAAAATCAATCAGACATGTCATACTTTTTTTATTCTACTTAATATGCTTACACATTACTCTCACAAACTTTGGTTAGTATTTGGTGTCTGTCCCTTACTCAGACAAAGGTAAAGCGATCCGTGTGGGAAGATTGCCAAAGTATTGAACAGCTGCGCTTATTCCACAAACCTTGGTGTGGTTAAATGCTTACTTGATTTTCATTTTTGCATTGCAACAAGAAAGAAGAATTTAATATCTCTGCTTTCATACCTTTTTGCACCTGTTCCATCATAATTCCTTCGTGTTGTGCCTAGTGGAACATCTCTTTGAGCTGGAGAACTGGAACATCCGTTTGCCGCTGGTTATGCACATCTGAAGAGGCAATGGGCTGTGCACCCACAGGGGGGCAATGCAAGATGGCTCCTAGCGCTTCATCTCCTGTCAGTTTTGAATATGCATTTTAAAGCAGAAGGTGTGATTATGTTTTAGGATAGCAGAAGATTCCTGCAAGTTCCCCATAACTTGGACTCGGGAGCCTAGGATCCAGCCACAGAGAAGTCCAGCCCTGCTGCAAAGAAGACACAGACTTTTTTCTAATGTTTTGCTGTTGGCATATAGCATATTTTGATGTGTTTAGTCTGAAAGTTCCTCAAATGTAATCATTTTGCCTTTTATATGCATGTATGCCTTATCCTGGAATTTACAACAGGACTATGTCTGTGAAAATACGACTGTATTTTTAGAGAAGGAGAAATTCCTTTTAGTTTCTGCAACCTGAGTACTGAAACCTATTTCTCTCAACAGATCACTGTAAGGGGAACCACAGACGGCAGAAACAGCTGCAGCACAAGGTATTGGTTTATTATTTTTATTAGCCCGATCTCTTGAAGGGTAGTGAAAACAGCAGAGGCCAGCTGCATGCCAGCAGTAACCTGAGTGGCTGTTCCTCTGGTTGGCAGGCAGGTGGAGGTGATTTCTGCCTGCCTGTAGTGTCTCCTCTGCCAACCAGCTCTGTGTTGCACCTTAGTGAATGGTTTTCCTTCAGCGCTCCTGCTCCTGGGTCCCTGCTCCAATGAGAAACTTCAGCTTGTCTTGATTCTGGAGAAAATAGTTTTCATTTTAAATCTTCCTTTAATTCCACCACCTCACCTGCACAAAGAAACTGGCAGCTTAGAACCACCAAGTACAGACCGTGAGGGACAAAGGGAGAACTTGATCTAAAGTGCCTTTTTCTCAATTTTGTTTTCTCTATTTCAGAGGTGAAAGCCAGCCACAAGCTAATGGAGCAGCGCCTCAGTCTCCCTCCTTCTTCCACCACGTATTACGAGCAGCTTTACCGTTTCTGTTCTTCCTTCTGCTGCTTCTACTTCTGGCTTTCATTTTTCCATATTGGAAGGAAAACTGCAGCAGCGCCGGGCAGAACAACTTCAAGTGTTCTTTCCATCTGATGCTGCAATACCCCAATGGACCTCCACCAGTTTAGAAAGCAGCCCAGGAATCTGATGCGATAGACGCACTGATTTATAGGGACAGCGCTCTTAAGATTGCAAGGAGATTGAATACTGAGTTATTAGATGCAGAAACTGCACCACAGTAACCTTAAATGCAGCAGTTTGTCTCAGGTTTGCACGACAAACAAGCAGCTGAAGAGGCACTTTGCCTGAAATCACTGCACACCCTTCACGTTACCTGTAGCTTTTGCTTCTGCAGTGATACGGTGGAAAAAATTCTCTGCGTTTTTGAATCGTTGTTGTTGTATGCTATTCACCCAACACATTCAGGAACACGATGCACATTTTTTTTTCCATAAGGTGTTCTACTGCTTAGGGCTGCTGTGTTGTCCTTTTATACCGCTCCTGAGATAAGAAATTGCTGCATTGCATGGAAGTGGTGTATAAATGCACATATTTTCTAGACGAACATGGTGACATAGACCGTCCCTGGTGTATCCAAATAACGTGTAAGGGTCGGTCAAAGGATCGATTTCTGTCTCAACTCTTTCTCGCCCCACCGTGGGATCACCTCTATCAAAGACCAAAACAGCAGAATGCCTTCTGGACCAGGACTCCCAGAGTCGACGGACATCTGTGGACCCGTGGTGGTAGCTATAAGCCCCTTTTCCTTCCCTCTTCTCCCCACTCTTTCCTTGTTCTCTGTCTCTTTCTACCGTAACCTTTGAGGAAGATTAGGAGAATCCCTGTGTTGGTGAGTAACTTTCTCAAGTGATTTTGACTCTTTGAGGATTTTGTAACCCTTGAGGAAGATTAGGAGAATCCCTGTGTTGGTGAGTAACTTTCTCAAGTGATTTTAAAGTTGTTGTGGATTTTGTAACCCTTGAGGAAGATTAGGAGAATCACCATGTTGGTGAGTGACTTTCTCAAGCGATTTTGAGTTGTTTTACGTTTTTGTTTTGAGTCCCTGAATGAGGGAAAGATGACGAGAAAACAGAAGAAGAGAGATTCTCACTTACTTAAGGATAGAGGTGCATTTTTCATATTCTTGTCTAAATATGGTGCTCAACCCTCTCCTATTGGGTAAGAGTGGGCTCGAGAGAACTGGAGAGATCTGCAGAGTATACTAGACCGAATTTCTTCATTGCAGAATGAGGCTAAGGTCAAGTTCTTTCCAATTTGGAAAAAGAATTGGAGAAAAAAGAAAATGAATTAAAGGAAAAAGGAAACCATTCATTAAGAATTGTTCTGGGAGGAAATTTTATTATCAGTACCACTAATCCACAGAACACTAATTCACAGGCTATAATATCATAGGGATATGAGGAAAAAGTTATCTGTCAAATTAACCGAATGTATCCACAGAAGGAAATGGAAGAAATAAGAAACTTGATAAAAATCCCCCTCATTTAAGGCTCTTAAGCAAAACTGAATATTCTTGTATTAATGAGGAGGTTACAGATCCCCAGATATGCACCAAGGAAATGCTCTATTCTGCCACTGAATTGGCAAAGTTAAAAAAGGAGTATGGGCGTCTTATCAGAGAATCTGAAACAGAATTAGTGTGGAATGTATCTATAACTGGCGGTGATCAAATTCAGTTTAGCAAAAGGAGGCTGAGGGTTATTGGGGCCACGGAGTTTTCTTAACAAGAGGTGATCATCAGTCCCCATGGACCTTAACTCAGCGTACGGCTTACTGGGCTGGGGGGTTAAACCCTCTGGATAGGGGCGATCCCTTGGCAATAACAGGCACAGCCAACCAATTACTAGAAAGCGAACACAAACCTGTTTGCCTGCAAATAATACATGCGAGAAAGTTAATTCCCGGATGTGAATCACCAATGATGTTGCCCGTTAACTCAGAAATTATGACTCCCCTGATAAAGGGACTCCCCGAATCACTTAAACCCACAGGGATAGGTATCTAGAGAACCGTAGCATCTGTGGGTCCTGTGGAGAGGTTAGAGGCTTTTCTGCACAGAGGTGACAATAGCAGAAATGCAGGCAGTACCATCACAGACTCTTAAGCTATTTCCTCCGATTTTTCTACACCAGCTGTGCCAGGTAACAGAACCTTTACTAGACCTAAAGTCTGGGCATGGGGCGAGGTTGCACGAGAATTAGTTGATTGCAGCAGGAAATATTGTCTTGTGAAGCCTTTAGAAGAAAGATCAAAGGGCGTCGGACACGTAACGCTTGAAAATACACTCCCCTATCCCAGTAAAACTGCAGAAGCTGCCGAAGAACCGTCATGATCTAAATCTGTTTCAGCCCGACTCTATTGGTGGCATTTAGGGCTTAAAAGGGGAATTCCTAAGGATTTAATGGATGGCTTACCTGCTGGATAATACCGTCATTTTAACTCCTTTTGCCTGAAAAGGGCAAGTTTTATTTTTATTTTTGCAGGAGAACCCCGTGGGACATTGAAAATTCTTTATAGGAGAAACATAAATAAAAATTGAAGGCTTAAATCTGAAAATGGCTTACAACATTTTGTCTGGGTTGTTCATACTTTTCTGTAGTACACCTCTTATGAAAAGATTCAGGTGAGGTGCAGAATAGTAGAACTCAGTTTCCAACCTGAAAAGCCTCTGATATTTCATTTGTTGGCAGTTTTTTAGATTTCAACTTGACATCCCAAATTCACCCCGGCATTTCAGAAGAGATACGTCCTACTAAGAATTGGAAAGATATTAGGCAAAATATGTTTACTTTGTGTTGCCGCCAGAAATTGACTAGCAACAATACTTCTTTGGACTTGAGTGACATTGACATAGAAGTTACCAAATCTCGCAAAAAAGAACACGGTGATTGCTGGCTCAATTTTACTATGGCTAGTTCTATCTCTTTGATGTGTGATTGGAGAGCTAAAAACTAAACCGAAACTATTAGGCTTAATTCAAGAATTCCAGAGGAATGTTGTAACTAAACCAAAACTTGTTGCAATACTCACACACCAAGGCAGAGACACTTCCCTCATTTTAAGTAACAAGGCAACAGTTTCTCCTTTTGTCGTTACTCAGGGTGATGACATTTACATAAGATGCCAATTAATGGCTGAACCCCTCACTGAGCCAGCAAACAGCTATAGTATTGGACCACATGGTCTTATTCAACCATGCAGAACCCAAAATTTGGACTGTTGGCTAAATTTTACCGCAGTGAAATTTTCTCATAAGGTCACGTGTGGATAAAATAACACCAGACACTGGGGGGAATTAATGATAGAAGTTTCAACACCTACAGTTCCTCCCAAATCAACACTTTGATCAACGATTTATGAGGTTGGACCATTTGTAATTGGAAACACCGGTCAACAACAAATGTTAGTTAAATCAGAATGATCTCTCAAAAGGGTTGAATTGTTGATGCAAAATAATGTTTCAGAAATTCAACCAGCCTGTTCTCCCTTCTTACGCACCTCTTATGAGGGATGAACCACCTGGCTACGTGGATCTTCTCAAAGATGAATATCGAGAGACCTGACTGGTGTTTTGGGGACGGGATTGGGGGTTCTGAATAGCATTGATTCAGAGGTATTATTAAACAAATTGGCCACTACCACTTTTGATTTGGCAAAAATAAAACAGCCTCTACAATCCTCCCTTTTGGCTTTGGGAACGTATCGGTGGCTACTGTCCAACGTATTACCAATGGGAAAAGGTGAACGTGAAAGATCATGAACTAATTCTAGACACATTCGGTGTAGCCCAAAGTAATATTTCTTTGGCTCTCAGTTGCATCCAGGCTCAATTGTGGATGCAATCAGTGGCTGCATCAATCATTAGAGAAGGTGAAGTAGGTATTTTTCCTACAGAAATCCGAAAAATAATTTGGCATAATGCTAATGATTTTGAAAAGAACCTCCAGTCTTGGTGGAAGGCGGTCAATTTTACCTATGATCCTATTAAGAACACTGTCACAGCTTGTGTGTTAACCATTCACAATGCTTCAGTGTCTTTGATTTATCCTGTCTTTGCATTAGGCTTGAATCACAATGGAACTATCCTATGTCCTTTTGAGCACAGAGCATGGGCCCGAAAGGCGAATGATAAATGGCAAACAGTGGACCTGGAATCCTGTATTGTGTGGGAACAACTAGGATTTATTTGTGAAAGTAACACCATCAGATCACAAGATTTTTGCCTAGACACTCACCAAAAAGGTTTGCCATTTTGTAGTTCATCCTGAATTGTACCCTAAAACTGTCCCCACAATGTCCTTTTACAAATCATTCTTTTCTTTAAATCCAAAGCAAGTGCTGGTGTCTAGAAACATGGCCCTTGCATAGAATAATGACCGTAATGCTCATTGTGAAGAGACTGAATTATGCGTATTTTAGAAATACTTTTCTAAATCCTTTGCCACACATCCTTTTAGTCATGATTAAAATACTAGGTCAGTTAAAAATCAGGAGACAGGTTTATATGTGTGCAGGAGCAATCTCTACGTATTTTTGCCTCCAAATAGAGCATAGAGGAGGACGTAGTTCTAGTTAGATGTGTCCTGTTTTGTCTTTGGGCCCTTCTTGGTTTTCTCACAGTTGCTGCCAAAGGCAGGGTAACGTGGGAATGAAAACACCCATCCAACCAGAGATGGGTGACTCTGTTCACCTACATCACTACATAACAGTGAGGTATGCACATCTGCATCATACTCCCCGCTTGGATGGGCTGTGAATCCACCATATATACATGTGAAGGGGGCTGAGACACATTTCTAGCTCTTCCTTGAATGCACTTCCAAATACAGTGATAACGTCTCCCCTCAGCCTCCTCTCCTGGCCAAACAGCCCCATCTCCTGGCTAAACAGCCCCAGTTCCCTCAGCCGCACCTCGGAGGACTTGTTCTCCAAACCCTTCACCAGATTGGTTGCTACTGCCCAAGGTATTACCAGTGGGAAAAGGTGAACGTAAAAGGTGGTTCTCAGATCAGGCCTGCCATGATGCACTCCTGATGATGGATATTCGGAAGTTGAAGTTAAAATTGATATTAAATGCTGTCTCTGCATCTTTCACACCAGTGGGTTTTCACAACGTGGCCTGAACTTCCCTACAAAAAAGTTGGTTTCACTCCAAAATGGCCATAAAACCACTTGGTTTACCATGCATCTTTGCTGGTTCAAATGGGTGAAGCGCATTACGGGTTTGGCATAAGAGGGCAAGAAGAGAAACACGTTCTTGGGGTAAGGTCTCCCATGTGAATGTTTTCATTGGAAGACTTGCATCATACACTTGTTTAGTCCTCTGCGTTTCTCCAGCTGCAAAGAGCAAGCTCTGCGTTACAGCTGAGGGCAGTTAGCTGATCTCTCCTTTTGAACCCGTTGTGTGTTTCTTGGGGCAGTTTTTCGCTCTTGTGCACCTTTGAGCTTTCAAACCAATGAAAATGCTTCCCGAGCAGGTTTGTCTTGCCAGTTTCTTTGGATCGAGGACAAGGCTGAGAATCTGAGGAACAAAGGAGAATGACAGGCCCTGATCGAGACCACCAAGACAACGCAACCAGACTAGCCTGCTGTGTCCCAACAGACTCTTAGCACAAAGTCAGGCTTGCCAGTGACCCAGGCCACATCGCTTTCATCCCATTCACTGCTTCTCAGTCCAAGAAGCTCCAGGTTTTCCTGTCTCTGGCATTTTCCTCAGAGTTGCTTACCCTTCTGCAGACTCTTCCTGGAGACGACTATGCTGGATTGAATTTTCTCGGGTTTGTATTCTGTAGAACACCTGAGCCACTGACCTCTCTGGTCACTGTTCTTGACCAGTCTGGTTTCTGTCTCTCAGAGGATACCTGGCACAGATCGACAGATGCTGCAGGATCTCCATTCCAATTGCGTTCAGGCACAACTAAACACCTACTGTGCAGCCCCCGGGGCCCAGCAGTGTCCCGGCCACCAGCTGTCTCCTGCCCAAGAGCATGCTGCAGGTTGTCACCTTTCCGTCAACCCTTTGGCTGTACTGCTACAGAGACATGATTCCTCTCAAGAAGGGAATTAGTACAGTCTGGGGCTTGTAGGGGTGAGAGTCGTAGGTACTGCCCTGAGGTCCCAGTCCTCCAATCTGTTGAACTGCCTCATTTGCACTTGAGAAACAAGCACCCCTCAAGAAACCAAACCCAACAATTAGTAGTAAAGGTTTGCAGTTTCTGAGATTCGTGCCCATGAGAAGCTGCTGATGGTCTCTTCCCTCCAAATACTGTTCCTTGCTTGGCTCAGGGATCTCCCAAGGCAGGGGAGGAATTCACCTGGGTCCTCCCTGCCAGGTGGGCAGGAGGCTGAATTGACACTGGAGACCACCTGGGGAAAAAGGGTAGACTGGCAGCAGCAGAGGTCCTAATTAGCAGAGGTGCTAATTCCAGCCTCGCTCCATGACAGGGGAGTTGGGTTTTGCTGTAATGACGACCTTTGCCTTCACAATATATATTTGGTCAGGTTGTTCATCCCGCCATTACCCACAGCTTCTCTTTAGCAGCTTCTCTTTAGCAGCAGAACAAATTAAACACTTGGGACTGGAGGATAGGGGGTGGAGGGGAGGAGGTTGGCTCAGTGCCTGATAAATAGTGTCCGCAGGGCAACAAGGCTGGTGAGCGGTATATGGAGAACAGGTCTTATGAAGAGCAGCTGAAGGGACTGGGCAAAGCTTCTACAGCCAGAGGCTGTACCCGTTGCTTCATTCACAGATTACTGTGGAGTCTGTCCTTTCTCTCTCTCTGAACTGGTGCATTCGCTTAGTCTCCATAGTTTCCTGAGGCAGTGAGCACCTTTAGGAATGCTGTGCTGAGGGCTCCAGAACTGAAGACAGTACTCCAGGTGAGGTTTCACCAGAGCGGAGGGGCAGAGTCACCTCATGACCCCCAAGTCCTTCTCTTCAGGGCCCCTCACAACTCCTTCTCTGCCCAGCCTATACTTGTGCCTGGGGTTGCCCTGACCCGGGTTCAGGACCCTGCACTTGGCGCTGTTGAACTTCATGAGGTTTGCACAGGCCTTCCTCTCACGCCTCTCCACGTCCCTCCTAGAGGAAGGGAACAACATCACATCTTGTAGTGCCTGGGAGGCAAGGAGGAAAGTTCTGCTGTCTGGGTTGGGCAGCGTGTGAAAGTCTCTGTGGTCTCTGCTCTTCTCATTCTCTTTGGTGTATTGGGTGTATGTATCTCTTCATGCACCTCAATCCAGCACAGCAACACTTCATAATGAGAGCTGCTTTCAGGTTAGAAACCTGGCCACGAGTGGCCTCTAGCTGGAGCCAGGGACTCGCCTATTCCACCGTGGTCCTGAAGAAGCAGAACAGGTGAATGGCTAAAGGCATTCTTGCCCTCTCCAAAACACTGTCTGGAGCTGGGCCCTGGTCTTGTTAAAGCAAAGTGACCTGGGGAAGAGAGAGTAGCAGCTGTTTCCAAACTTTTGGCTACCCCAAATCACACGTACTCCGGAACAACGGATGGGGGTTGCCCATAGCATGGTAGCTGAGTTTTTCATCCTCTCTAGCAGCTTTTTGGGTATTTTTCCTCCTGTGCTGGTGATGAAAAATGCAGGAAAACAAGAAGAGCCATCAATCAGAGTACAAGTGAGGTCACTGCAAAGATCAGGGATTAATCAGTTAATCCATTGCAAAGGACGGGGTAGAGTGGAACATAACTATGCCGAGCATGGAGTGCTTTAACAGGCCACGGCAAGAGCGGCATGAAAGATGCCTAGCCTGAGTGCAGGTGCTGTGCCTCAAATAGGAATTTGCAAGCACAACACAGCAATACCCATCACGGGGCTATGCTGGGCACTGGCATCTCCACAGAGTTAAGTTCTGGCCAAAGTCACTAACCCATGCAAATTACAGCTGCCGATTGACAAGCAGATGAAAAGGACATGTCCTCAAATGCTGGTAGAGAAAGGTGGAAAAGTTGTTATTTCCAAACAACATTCTTCCTGAAATCACACATGTTTCATGAAACAATTAATGGCAACTGCTGTCCAAGCGTTATGACCCTGTATTGTTTCAATACAGTTGATTATACAATTCTAAGATTCTGTGCTGAATACGGAGAAGACGGTGCTCAATCCACAGTGGGAATTGCCCACAGGGAAATGTGCACCCACACCCCCTCACATCACTCCTGGGAAAAGCATCTGTCTAGAAATGTCCTGTCACAGCGGCACAGCAGAAACAGAGATCCTGCCATGGACAGGCCCCTCCCCACCACCAGCATATCCACCAGCAGCCTCCCACTGGTGTCACGGACGCACCAAGGCATGCCTGTGTCCACAAGCACAGAGGTCAGCGCCAAGGGAGCCAAGGCCAACTCATGGCATGGGGTGGCAAGGAGGAAAGCATCCGAGAGTCATGGCACCCGTGGGTTGTAAGGGCGTGGGAGGCTCTGATCTGCTGTGTAAAGGGAGCCGCTGGGAGCCCTGTCTTGCGGGGGAATTTGTACTTCGTGGGTATCAGAGCACTGGATGCCTGGGACAGCTGAAAGTCGCTGAGCCGGGGGTGCAGGTGAAGGCTGGGGCTGGCTGGGGGGTGAGCCCGTGGTGTGCTCCGGTGCCTGTGACATCACAAAGGACAAGGAACCACCGGGCAGGTTATAGAGCGGCCAGCAGGCAGTCCTGACCAGTGTGGCGTGGGATGGTGAGCGCGCACATGGAGGGAGGCTGGGCTGGACGAGGGCTGGCGCAGAAACGTGGCTCCCAGGGAGGACCAGTCTAGAGAGATAACCTCGTTCCTTTCATGTGCTTTACTTCAGAGTGAGAAGCTGCCTCCTCTCCCCAGCACCACCCCAGCCTTTCAGGGAAAAGGAGTGGAAGCACTGGATTGTGGCAGGCCTGAAAACTTGCCAGAAGCAATCGGGAAGACGTTCCTGGCCCAGGTCCCCAAGACTAGAGAGTTAACCGAGAAAACTAAAGCGGCTATGAAGTCCGTCCTGCGGAAGTCCAAACTGCAGGTGATTGACCTGGAGATTGCTCAGTGCAAGGTAAGATGGAGCGGTCAGTTTGCTGCTGGGTTCCAAACAAGATGCCCTTTCCTGAGGGGTGTGTGTCTGCAGAAAAACTTTGCTTACTGCTTCTGCTCTCACTGCTTGCATCGGCTTCGTGGCACTGGGCAAACACCAGGCAACCACTTGGCTTCAGCCTCTGGTGCAGCGTTCCAAGGGCTTAGTTAAAATACTTATTTTGAGATTTGGGTTCTTTACGCATCCAGAGGAGTTAGGTAAATTCTTGAGTATTTTCAAAGCTCTGCTTTCCTTTGGATTATTTCTGTTTAGAGAAGAAAGTATTAGAGAGCATCCAGCAGAGGGCCACGACGATGATGAGAATTAAGAAGGAATCTATTGGAGAAAATCTAGCGGGTTTAAAACAATTGGATCAGCTTTATATGCTCGAAGGCAGAGATCAAGATTTTGCCAGGAGTCCTGGAAAAAGATAGAAAGAGTTTTTTTGTTTTATTTTGTTCTTTAAAATGTCTTTTAAAATGCCATGCTGTTTGTCTGTGAGAGTATCACAGCAGAGAGGCCTTTACCTGGTAACTGTGTCTTTGAAGAATGCATAAATGGCACAGGTCATGACTCTGCCCACTCTCCTGTGCAAGAGCTGCACACTCGTTGCTGATTTTCCAAGTGGATGAGATCCTGTGTCCCAGCCTCGGAGGGATTTCCCACTCTGTTGTGCAAGGAGCCAGACAAGGCCCTTTAGACTCTTCGGAGAATTTTATATTCAGATTTACTTTCTGTGTTTAACGACACTGCCCCACACTATCTCAGAGACAAACCAAAACAGCAATGGTTTAAGGAAGACACCGAAAGCTGAAACAGAGCTTTTTTGCTCTCTGTTTTTCTGCCAACTCGTATTTTCCCTTGGAGCTTTTGCCCTCCCCTGACCATCTCAGTTGCCTGAATGGGTGCTGTAGAGCTGTGGGAGTGTACAGGTAGTTTTGTTATAATGATCTTATGCTCAAGTTACTTGCAAAGTACTGGGATTTGCATGTGTGGAGGTATGTCCACACCGGGACAGCCTTCCAAGCAAGTGCTGATATCAGCAGGTGCTTTCAAATGTTTCCTTATAGCACAAGTGGGCTATATTGCTTCTTGAAGGAGGGCAGATAAGAAGAAAGAATTACACAAGACATTGTAAAATCACACCACTTCTGTTCTGTGTGATGTAGAGCCTGAATAAACATATTGGACTGCTGCAGGCAAACAGACAGGTAGCTAGTTAGCATTGCCCAAGAGAATTCTTTGCAGCGTTACACTGCATAGATTTAAGAAGTAATATCCAGAGGGAAACATTCTACTTAATGTTGTTACAAGATGCCCTTTCCTGGGGTGTGTGTGTCTGTAGAAAACTTTGCTTACTGCTTCTGCTCTCACTGCTTGCATCGGCTTCATGGCACTGGGCAAACACCAGGCAACCACTTGGCTTCAGCTTCAGGTTCAGCTTTCCAAGGGCTTAGTTAAAATCCCTCTTTTGAGAGGTGGTGCAACATCCAGAGGAGTTAGGTAAAGCTCTTAAGGATTTCCAAAGCTTTGCTTTCCTTTGGGTTATTTTACTGTTTAGAGAAGGAAGTATTAGAGGGCATCCAGGACAGGGCAACGAAGATGATAAGGGGACGGGAGCATCTCTCTTAGGAGGAAAGGCTGACAGACCTGGTTCTGCCTCACGTGGAGAAGAGAAGACTGAGAGGAGATCATATCAATGCTTATAGATATCAAAAGGGTTGGTGTCAAGAGGACGGGGCCAGGCTCTGTTCAGTGGTGCCCAGAGACAGGGCAAAGGCAGAAGGCACAAGCTGGAGCACGGCAAGTTCCATCTAAACATGAGGAAAAACTTCTCTGCTGTCAGGGTAATGGCACACTGGATAAAGCTGCCCAGGGAGGTTGTGGAATCTCCTCTGGAGACAGGGCAAGTGTGAGCTTTGACTTCCGAATGTAATTAGGAGAGAGGTGTTGTGCTTCTAAGAATGAGTAATTGATTGCTGCCCTTCTAGGCGGTGTTATCCGAGATTGAACAAGAGATCCGTTCTGCAGAGGAATATTGTGGAGATGATATAGACTTTGAAGAAGAGATCGAGCTCAGATCGTTCAGGATTAATGAAGTGATATGCATTTTGGACGAAATTCAGCTGCTGCTGCGAGAAAGGGACGATGCAGAAGAGGTAAAGCATATGAACGCTATGCAGATCATCAGCAAGGCAGTCCTGATGCTTTCATGTGCTGTAGTTGCAGGAGAACAGTTACAGCTCATTATGTGATGCGAGGAAGGAAGAAAATCAATCAGACATGTCATACTTTTTTTATTCTACTTAATATGCTTACACATTACTCTCACAAACTTTGGTTAGTATTTGGTGTCTGTCCCTTACTCAGACAAAGGTAAAGCGATCCGTGTGGGAAGATTGCCAAAGTATTGAACAGCTGCGCTTATTCCACAAACCTTGGTGTGGTCAAATACTTACTTGATTTTCATTTTTGCATTGCAACAAGAAAGAAGAATTTAATATCTCTGCTTTCATACCTTTTTGCACCTGTTCCATCATAATTCCTTCGGGTTGTGCCTAGTGGAACATCTCTTTAAGCTGGAGAACTGGAACATCCGTTTGCCGCTGGTTATGCATATCTGAAGAGGCAATGGGCTGTGCACCCACAGAGGGGCAATGCAAGATGGCTCCTAGCGCTTCATCTCCTGTCAGTTTTGAATATGCATTTTAAAGCAGAAGGTGTGATTATGTTTTAGGATAGCAGAAGATTCCTGCAAGTTCCCCATAACTTGGACTCGGGAGCCTAGGATCCAGCCACAGAGAAGTCCAGCCCTGCTGCAAAGAAGACACAGACTTTTTTCTAATGTTTTGCTGTTGGCATATAGCATATTTTGATGTGTTTAGTCTGAAAGTTCCTCAAATGTAATCATTTTGCCTTTTATATGCATGTATGCCTTATCCTGGAATTTACAACAGGACTATGTCTGTGAAAATACGACTGTATTTTTAGAGAAGGAGAAATTCCTTTTAGTTTCTGCAACCTGAGTACTGAAACCTATTTCTCTCAACAGATCACTGTAAGGGGAACCACAGACGGCAGAAACAGCTGCAGCACAAGGTATTGGTTTATTATTTTTATTAGCCCGATCTCTTGAAGGGTAGTGAAAACAGCAGAGGCCAGCTGCATGCCAGCAGCAACCTGAGTGGCTGTTCCTCTGGTTGGCAGGCAGGTGGAGGTGATTTCTGCCTGCCTGTAGTGTCTCCTCTGCCAACCAGCTCTGTGTTGCACCTTAGTGAATGGTTTTCCTTCAGCGCTCCTGCTCCTGGGTCCCTGCTCCAATGAGAAACTTCAGCTTGTCTTGATTCTGGAGAAAATAGTTTTCATTTTAAATCTTCCTTTAATTCCACCACCTCACTTGCACAAAGAAACTGGCAGCTTAGAACCACCAAGTACAGACCGTGAGGGACAAAGGGAGAACTTGATCTAAAGTGCCTTTTTCTCAATTTTGTTTTCTCTATTTCAGAGGTGAAAGCCAGCCACAAGCTAATGGAGCAGCGCCTCAGTCTCCCTCCTTCTTCCACCACGTATTACGAGCAGCTTTACCGTTTCTGTTCTTCCTTCTGCTGCTTCTACTTCTGGCTTTCATTTTTCCATATTGGAAGGAAAACTGCAGCAGCGCCGGGCAGAACAACTTCAAGTGTTCTTTCCATCTGATGCTGCAATACCCCAATGGACCTCCACCAGTTTAGAAAGCAGCCCAGGAATCTGATGCGATAGACGCACTGATTTATAGGGACAGCGCTCTTAAGATTGCAAGGAGATTGAATACTGAGTTATTAGATGCAGAAACTGCACCACAGTAACCTTAAATGCAGCAGTTTGTCTCAGGTTTGCACGACAAACAAGCAGCTGAAGAGGCACTTTGCCTGAAATCACTGCACACCCTTCACGTTACCTGTAGCTTTTGCTTCTGCAGTGATACGGTGGAAAAAATTCTCTGCGTTTTTGAATCGTTGTTGTTGTATGCTATTCACCCAACACATTCAGGAACACGATGCACATTTTTTTTTCCATAAGGTGTTCTACTGCTTAGGACTGCTGTGTTGTCCTTTTATACCGCTCCTGAGATAAGAAATTGCTGCATTGCATGAAAGTGGTGTATAAATGCACATATTTTCTAGACGAACATGGTGACATAGACCGTCCCTGGTGTATCCAAATAACGTGTAAGGGTCGGTCAAAGGATCGATTTCTGTCTCAACTCTTTCTCGCCCCACCGTGGGATCACCTCTATCAAAGACCAAAACAGCAGAATGCCTTCTGGACCGGGACTCCCAGACTCAACGGACATCTGTGGACCCGTGGTGGTAGCTATAAGCCCCTTTTCCTTCCCTCTTCTCTCCACTCTGTCCTTGTTCTCTGTCTCTTTCTAACGTAACCTTTGAGGAAGATTAGGAGAATCCCTGTGTTGGTGAGTAACTTTCTCAAGTGATTTTGACTCGTTGTGGATTTCGTAACCCTTGAGGAAGATTAGGAGAATCACCATGTTGGTGAGTGGCTTTCTCAAGCGATTTTGAGTTGTTTTCCGTTTTTGTTTTGAGTCCCTGAATGAGGGAAAGATGACGAGAAAGCAGGAGAAGAGAGATTCTCACTTACTTAAGGATAGAGGTGCATTTTTCACATTCTTGCCTAAATATGGTGCTCAACCCTCTCCTATTGGGTAAGAGTGGGCTCGAGAGAACTGGAGAGATCTGCAGAGTATACTAGACCGAATTTCTTCATTGCAGAATGAGGCTAAGGTCAAGTTCTTTCCAATCTGGAAAAAGAATTGGAGAAAAAAGAAAATGAATTAAAGGAAAAAGGAAACCATTCATTAAGAATTGTTCTGGGAGTAAATTGTATTATCAGTACCACTAATCCACAGAACACTAATTCACAGGCTATAATATCATCAGGATATGAGGAAAAAATTATCCATCAAATTAACCCAATGTATCCACAGAAGGAATTGGAAGAAATGAGAAAACTTCATAAAAATCACCCTTATTTAAGGCTCTTAATCAAAACTGAATATTCTTGTATTAATGAGGAGGTTACAGATCCCCAGATATGCACCAAGGAAATGCCCTATTCTGCCACTGAATTGGCAAAGTTAAAAAAGGAGTATGGGCGTCTTATCAGAGAATCTGAAACAGAATTAGTGTGGAATGTATCTATAACTGGCGGTGATCAAATTCAGTTTAGCAAAAGGAGGCTGAGGGTTATTGGGGCCACGGAGTTTTCTTAACAAGAGGTGATCATCAGTCCCCATGGACCTTAACTCAGCGTACGGCTTACTGGGCTGGGGGGTTAAACCCTCTGGATAGGGGCGATCCCTTGGCAATAACAGGCACAGCCAACCAATTACTAGAAAGCGAACACAAACCTGTTTGCCTGCAAATAATACATGCGAGAAAGTTAATTCCCGGATGTGAATCACCAATGATGTTGCCCGTTAACTCAGAAATTATGACTCCCCTGATAAAGGGACTCCCCGAATCACTTAAACCCACAGGGATAGGTATCTAGAGAACCGTAGCATCTGTGGGTCCTGTGGAGAGGTTAGAGGCTTTTCTGCACAGAGGTGACAATAGCAGAAATGCAGGCAGTACCATCACAGACTCTTAAGCTATTTCCTCCGATTTTTCTACACCAGCTGTGCCAGGTAACAGAACCTTTACTAGACCTAAAGTCTGGGCATGGGGCGAGGTTGCACGAGAATTAGTTGATTGCAGTAGGAAATATTGTCTTGTGAAGCCTTTAGAAGAAAGATCAAAGGGCGTCGGACACGTAACGCTTGAAAATACACTCCCCTATCCCAGTAAAACTGCAGAAGCTGCATGAAGAACCGTCATGATCTAAATCTGTTTCAGCCCGACTCTATTGGTGGCATTTAGGGCTTAAAAGGGGAATTCCTAAGGATTTAATGGATGGCTTACCTGCTGGATAATACCGTCATTTTAACTCCTTTTGCCTGAAAAGGGCAAGTTTTATTTTTATTTTTGCAGGAGAACCCCGTGGGACATTGAAAATTCTTTATAGGAGAAACATAAATAAAAATTGAAGGCTTAAATCTGAAAATGGCTTACAACATTTTGTCTGGGTTGTTTATACTTTTCTGTAGTACACCTCTTATGAAAAGATTCAGGTGAGGTGCAGAATAGTAGAACTCAGTTTCCAACCTGAAAAGCCTCTGATATTTCATTTGTTGGCAGTTTTTTAGATTTCAACTTGACATCCCAAATTCACCCCGGCATTTCAGAAGAGATACGTCCTACTAAGAATTGGAAAGATATTAGGCAAAATATGTTTACTTTGTGTTGCCGCCAGAAATTGACTGGCAACAATACTTCTTTGGACTTGAGTGACATTGACATAGAAGTTACCAAATCTCGCAAAAAAGAACACGGTGATTGCTGGCTCAATTTTACTATGGCTAGTTCTATCTCTTTGATGTGTGATTGGAGAGCTAAAAACTAAACCGAAACTATTAGGCTTAATTCAAGAATTCCAGAGGAATGTTGTAACTAAACCAAAACTTGTTGCAATACTCACACACCAAGGCAGAGACACTTCCCTCATTTTAAGTAACAAGGCAACAGTTTCTCCTTTTGTCGTTACTCAGGGTGATGACATTTACATAAGATGCCAATTAATGGCTGAACCCCTCACTGAGCCAGCAAACAGCTATAGTATTGGACCACATGGTCTTATTCAACCATGCAGAACCCAAAATTTGGACTGTTGGCTAAATTTTACCGCAGTGAAATTTTCTCATAAGGTCACGTGTGGATAAAATAACACCAGACACTGGGGGGAATTAATGATAGAAGTTTCAACACCTACAGTTCCTCCCAAATCAACACTTTGATCAACGATTTATGAGGTTGGACCATTTGTAATTGGAAACACCGGTCAACAACAAATGTTAGTTAAATCAGAATGATCTCTCAAAAGGGTTGAATTGTTGATGCAAAATAATGTTTCAGAAATTCAACCAGCCTGTTCTCCCTTCTTACGCACCTCTTATGAGGAATGAACCACCTGGCTACGTGGATCTTCTCAAAGATGAATATCGAGAGACCTGACTGGTGTTTTGGGGACGGGATTGGGGGTTCTGAATAGCATTGATTCAGAGGTATTATTAAACAAATTGGCCGCTACCACTTTTGATTTGGCAAAAATAAAACAGCCTCTACAATCCTCCCTTTTGGCTTTGGGAACGTATCGGTGGCTACTGTCCAACGTATTACCAATGGGAAAAGGTGAACGTGAAAGATCATGAACTAATTCTAGACACATTCGGTGTAGCCCAAAGTAATATTTCTTTGGCTCTCAGTTGCATCCAGGCTCAATTGTGGATGCAATCAGTGGCTGCATCAATCATTAGAGAAGGTGAAGTAGGTATTTTTCCTACAGAAATCCGAAAAATAATTTGGCATAATGCTAATGATTTTGAAAAGAACCTCCAGTCTTGGTGGAAGGCGGTCAATTTTACCTATGATCCTATTAAGAACACTGTCACAGCTTGTGTGTTAACCATTCACAATGCTTCAGTGTCTTTGATTTATCCTGTCTTTGCATTAGGCTTGAATCACAATGGAACTATCCTATGTCCTTTTGAGCACAGAGCATGGGCCCGAAAGGCGAATGATAAATGGCAAACAGTGGACCTGGAATCCCGTATTGTGTGGGAACAACTAGGATTTATTTGTGAAAGTAACACCATCAGATCACAAGATTTTTGCCTAGACACTGACCAAAAAGGTTTGCCATTTTGTAGTTCATCCTGAATTGTACCCTAAAACTGTCCCCACAATGTCCTTTTACAAATCATTCTTTTCTTTAAATCCAAAGCAAGTGCTGGTGTCTAGAAACATGGCCCTTGCATAGAATAATGACCGTAATGCTCATTGTGAAGAGACTGAATTATGCGTATTTTAGAAATACTTTTCTAAATCCTTTGCCACACATCCTTTTAGTCATGATTAAAATACTAGGTCAGTTAAAAATCAGGAGACAGGTTTATATGTGTGCAGGAGCAATCTCTACGTATTTTTGCCTCCAAATAGAGCATAGAGGAGGACGTAGTTCTAGTTAGATGTGTCCTGTTTTGTCTTTGGGCCCTTCTTGGTTTTCTCACAGTTGCTGCCAAAGGCAGGGTAACGTGGGAATGAAAACACCCATCCAACCAGAGATGGGTGACTCTGTTCACCTACATCACTACATAACAGTGAGGTATGCACATCTGCATCATACTCCCCGCTTGGATGGGCTGTGAATCCACCATATATACATGTGAAGGGGGCTGAGACACATTTCTAGCTCTTCCTTGAATGCACTTCCAAATACAGTGATAACGTCTCCCCTCAGCCTCCTCTCCTGGCCAAACAGCCCCATCTCCTGGCTAAACAGCCCCAGTTCCCTCAGCCGCACCTCGGAGGACTTGTTCTCCAAACCCTTCACCAGATTGGTTGCTACTGCCCAAGGTATTACCAGTGGGAAAAGGTGAACGTAAAAGGTGGTTCTCAGATCAGGCCTGCCATGATGCACTCCTGATGATGGATATTCGGAAGTTGAAGTTAAAATTGATATTAAATGCTGTCTCTGCATCTTTCACACCAGTGGGTTTTCACAACGTGGCCTGAACTTCCCTACAAAAAAGTTGGTTTCACTCCAAAATGGCCATAAAACCACTTGGTTTACCATGCATCTTTGCTGGTTCAAATGGGTGAAGCGCATTACGGGTTTGGCATAAGAGGGCAAGAAGAGAAACACGTTCTTGGGGTAAGGTCTCCCATGTGAATGTTTTCATTGGAAGACTTGCATCATACACTTGTTTAGTCCTCTGCGTTTCTCCAGCTGCAAAGAGCAAGCTCTGCGTTACAGCTGAGGGCAGTTAGCTGATCTCTCCTTTTGAACCCGTTGTGTGTTTCTTGGGGCAGTTTTTCGCTCTTGTGCACCTTTGAGCTTTCAAACCAATGAAAATGCTTCCCGAGCAGGTTTGTCTTGCCAGTTTCTTTGGATCGAGGACAAGGCTGAGAATCTGAGGAACAAAGGAGAATGACAGGCCCTGATCGAGACCACCAAGACAACGCAACCAGACTAGCCTGCTGTGTCCCAACAGACTCTTAGCACAAAGTCAGGCTTGCCAGTGACCCAGGCCACATCGCTTTCATCCCATTCACTGCTTCTCAGTCCAAGAAGCTCCAGGTTTTCCTGTCTCTGGCATTTTCCTCAGAGTTGCTTACCCTTCTGCAGACTCTTCCTGGAGACGACTATGCTGGATTGAATTTTCTCGGGTTTGTATTCTGTAGAACACCTGAGCCACTGACCTCTCTGGTCACTGTTCTTGACCAGTCTGGTTTCTGTCTCTCAGAGGATACCTGGCACAGATCGACAGATGCTGCAGGATCTCCATTCCAATTGCGTTCAGGCACAACTAAACACCTACTGTGCAGCCCCCGGGGCCCAGCAGTGTCCCGGCCACCAGCTGTCTCCTGCCCAAGAGCATGCTGCAGGTTGTCACCTTTCCGTCAACCCTTTGGCTGTACTGCTACAGAGACATGATTCCTCTCAAGAAGGGAATTAGTACAGTCTGGGGCTTGTAGGGGTGAGAGTCGTAGGTACTGCCCTGAGGTCCCAGTCCTCCAATCTGTTGAACTGCCTCATTTGCACTTGAGAAACAAGCACCCCTCAAGAAACCAAACCCAACAATTAGTAGTAAAGGTTTGCAGTTTCTGAGATTCGTGCCCATGAGAAGCTGCTGATGGTCTCTTCCCTCCAAATACTGTTCCTTGCTTGGCTCAGGGATCTCCCAAGGCAGGGGAGGAATTCACCTGGGTCCTCCCTGCCAGGTGGGCAGGAGGCTGAATTGACACTGGAGACCACCTGGGGAAAAAGGGTAGACTGGCAGCAGCAGAGGTCCTAATTAGCAGAGGTGCTAATTCCAGCCTCGCTCCATGACAGGGGAGTTGGGTTTTGCTGTAATGACGACCTTTGCCTTCACAATATATATTTGGTCAGGTTGTTCATCCCGCCATTACCCACAGCTTCTCTTTAGCAGCTTCTCTTTAGCAGCAGAACAAATTAAACACTTGGGACTGGAGGATAGGGGGTGGAGGGGAGGAGGTTGGCTCAGTGCCTGATAAATAGTGTCCGCAAGGCAACAAGGCTGGTGAGCGGTATATGGAGAACAGGTCTTATGAAGAGCAGCTGAAGGGACTGGGCAAAGCTTCTACAGCCAGAGGCTGTACCCGTTGCTTCATTCACAGATTACTGTGGAGTCTGTCCTTTCTCTCTCTCTGAACTGGTGCATTCGCTTAGTCTCCATAGTTTCCTGAGGCAGTGAGCACCTTTAGGAATGCTGTGCTGAGGGCTCCAGAACTGAAGACAGTACTCCAGGTGAGGTTTCACCAGAGCGGAGGGGCAGAGTCACCTCATGACCCCCAAGTCCTTCTCTTCAGGGCCCCTCACAACTCCTTCTCTGCCCAGCCTATACTTGTGCCTGGGGTTGCCCTGACCCGGGTTCAGGACCCTGCACTTGGCGCTGTTGAACTTCATGAGGTTTGCACAGGCCTTCCTCTCACGCCTCTCCACGTCCCTCCTAGAGGAAGGGAACAACATCACATCTTGTAGTGCCTGGGAGGCAAGGAGGAAAGTTCTGCTGTCTGGGTTGGGCAGCGTGTGAAAGTCTCTGTGGTCTCTGCTCTTCTCATTCTCTTTGGTGTATTGGGTGTATGTATCTCTTCATGCACCTCAATCCAGCACAGCAACACTTCATAATGAGAGCTGCTTTCAGGTTAGAAACCTGGCCACGAGTGGCCTCTAGCTGGAGCCAGGGACTCGCCTATTCCACCGTGGTCCTGAAGAAGCAGAACAGGTGAATGGCTAAAGGCATTCTTGCCCTCTCCAAAACACTGTCTGGAGCTGGGCCCTGGTCTTGTTAAAGCAAAGTGACCTGGGGAAGAGAGAGTAGCAGCTGTTTCCAAACTTTTGGCTACCCCAAATCACACGTACGCCGGAACAACGGATGGGGGTTGCCCATAGCATGGTAGCTGAGTTTTTCATCCTCTCTAGCAGCTTTTTGGGTATTTTTCCTCCTGTGCTGGTGATGAAAAATGCAGGAAAACAAGAAGAGCCATCAATCAGAGTACAAGTGAGGTCACTGCAAAGATCAGGGATTAATCGGTTAATCCATTGCAAAGGACGGGGTAGAGTGGAACATAACTATGCCGAGCATGGAGTGCTTTAACAGGCCACGGCAAGAGCGGCATGAAAGATGCCTAGCCTGAGTGCAGGTGCTGTGCCTCAAATAGGAATCTGCAAGCACAACACAGCAATACCCATCACGGGGCTATGCTGGGCACTGGCATCTCCACAGAGTTAAGTTCTGGCCAAAGTCACTAACCCATGCAAATTACAGCTGCCGATTGACAAGCAGATGAAAAGGACATGTCCTCAAATGCTGGTAGAGAAAGGTGGAAAAGTTGTTATTTCCAAACAACATTCTTCCTGAAATCACACATGTTTCATGTAACAATTAATGGCAACTGCTGTCCAAGCGTTATGACCCTGTATTGTTTCAATACAGTTGATTATACAATTCTAAGATTCTGTGCTGAATACGGAGAAGACGGTGCTCAATCCACAGTGGGAATTGCCCACAGGGAAATGTGCACCCACACCCCCTCACATCACTCCTGGGAAAAGCATCTGTCTAGAAATGTCCTGTCACAGCGGCACAGCAGAAACAGAGATCCTGCCATGGACAGGCCCCTCCCCACCACCAGCATATCCACCAGCAGCCTCCCACTGGTGTCACGGACGCACCAAGGCATGCCTGTGTCCACAAGCACAGAGGTCAGCGCCAAGGGAGCCAAGGCCAACTCATGGCATGGGGTGGCAAGGAGGAAAGCATCCGAGAGTCATGACACCCGTGGGTTGTAAGGGCGTGGGAGGCTCTGATCTGCTGTGTAAAGGGAGCCGCTGGGAGCCCTGTCTTGCGGGGGAATTTGTACTTCGTGGGTATCAGAGCACTGGATGCCTGGGACAGCTGAAAGTCGCTGAGCCGGGGGTGCGGGTGAAGGCTGGGGCTGGCTGGGGGGTGAGCCCATGGTGTGCTCTGGTGCCTGTGACATCACAAAGGACAAGGAACCACCGGGCAGGTTATAAAGCGGCCAGCAGGCAGTCCTGACCAGTGCGGCGTGGGATGGTGAGCGCGCATATGGGGGGAGGCTGGGCTGGACGAGGGCTGGGGCAGAAACGTGGCTCCCAGGGAGGACCAGTCTAGAGAGATAACCTCGTTCCTTTCATGTGCTTTACTTCAGAGTGAGAAGCTGCCTCCTCTCCCCAGCACCACCCCAGCCTTTCAGGGAAAAGGAGTGGAAGCACTGGATTGTGGCAGGCCTGAAAACTTGCCAGAAGCAATCGGGAAGACGTTCCTGGCCCAGGTCCCCAAGACTAGAGAGTTAACCGAGAAAACTAAAGCGGCTATGAAGTCCGTCCTGCGGAAGTCCAAACTGCAGGTGATTGACCTGGAGATTGCTCAGTGCAAGGTAAGATGGAGCGGTCAGTTTGCTGCTGGGTTCCAAACAAGATGCCCTTTCCTGAGGGGTGTGTGTCTGCAGAAAAACTTTGCTTACTGCTTCTACTCTCACTGCTTGCATAGGCTTCGTGGCACTGGGCAAACACCAGGCAACCACTTGGCTTCAGCCTCTGGTGCAGCGTTCCAAGGGCTTAGTTAAAATACTTATTTTGAGATTTGGGTTCTTTACGCATCCAGAGGAGTTAGGTAAATTCTTGAGTATTTTCAAAGCTCTGCTTTCCTTTGGATTATTTCTGTTTAGAGAAGAAAGTATTAGAGAGCATCCAGCAGAGGGCCACGACGATGATGAGAATTAAGAAGGAATCTATTGGAGAAAATCTAGCGGGTTTAAAACAATTGGATCAGCTTTATATGCTCGAAGGCAGAGATCAAGATTTTGCCAGGAGTCCTGGAAAAGGATAGAAAGAGTTTTTTTGTTTTATATTGTTCTTTAAAATGTCTTTTAAAATGCCATGCTGTTTGTCTGTGAGAGTATCACAGCAGAGAGGCCTTTACCTGGTAACTGTGTCTTTGAAGAATGCATAAATGGCACAGGTCATGACTCTGCCCACTCTCCTGTGCAAGAGCTGCACACTCGTTGCTGATTTTCCAAGTGGATGAGATCCTGTGTCCCAGCCTCGGAGGGATTTCCCACTCTGTTGTGCAAGGAGCCAGGCAAGGCCCTTTAGACTCTTCGGAGAATTTTATATTCAGATTTACTTTCTGTGTTTAACGACACTGCCCCACACTATCTCAGAGACAAACCAAAACAGCAATGGTTTAAGGAAGACACCGAAAGCTGAAACAGAGCTTTTTTGCTCTCTGTTTTTCTGCCAACTCGTATTTTCCCTTGGAGCTTTTGCCCTCCCCTGACCATCTCAGTTGCCTGAATGGGTGCTGTAGAGCTGTGGGAGTGTACAGGTAGTTTTGTTATAATGATCTTATGCTCAAGTTACTTACAAAGTACTGGGATTTGCATGTGTGGAGGTATGTCCACACCGGGACAGCCTTCCAAGGAAGTGCTGATATCAGCAGGTGCTTTCAAATGTTTCCTATTAGCACAAGTGGGCTATATTGCTTCTTGAAGGAGGGCAGATAAGAAGAAAGAATTACACAAGACATTGTAAAAGCGCACCATTTCTGTTCTGTGTGATGTAGAGCCTGAATAAACATATTGGACTGCTGCAGGCAAACAGACAGGTAGCTAGTTAGCATTGCCCAAGAGAATTCTTTGCAGCGTTACACTGCATAGATTTAAGAAGTAATATCCAGAGGGAAACATTCTACTTAATGTTGTTACAAGATGCCCTTTCCTGGGGTGTGTGTGTCTGTAGAAAACTTTGCTTACTGCTTCTGCTCTCACTGCTTGCATCGGCTTCATGGCACTGGGCAAACACCAGGCAACTACTTGGCTTCAGCTTCAGGTTCAGCTTTCCAAGGGCTTAGTTAAAATCCCTCTTTTGAGAGGTGGGTTCTTTACACATCCAGAGGAGTCAGGTAAAGCTCTTAAGGATTTCCAAAGCTTTGCTTTCCTTTGGGTTATTTTACTGTTTAGAGAAGGAAGTATTAGAGGGCATCCAGGACAGGGCAACGAAGATGATAAGGGGACTGGAGCATCTCTCTTAGGAGGAAAGGCTGACAGACCTGGTTCTGCCTCACGTGGAGAAGAGAAGACTGAGAGGAGATCATATCAATGCTTATAGATATCAAAAGGGTTGGTGTCAAGAGGACGGGGCCAGGCTCTGTTCAGTGGTGCCCAGTGACAGGGCAAAGGCAGAAGGCACAAGCTGGAGCACGGCAAGTTCCATCTAAACATGAGGAAAAACTTCTCTGCTGTCAGGGTAATGGCACACTGGATAAAGCTGCCCAGGGAGGTTGTGGAATCTCCTCTGGAGACAGGGCAAGTGTGAGCATTGACTTCCGAATGTAATTAGGAGAGAGGTGTTGTGCTTCTAACAATGAGTAATTGATTGCTGCCCTTCTAGGCGGTGTTATCCAAGATTGAACAAGAGATCTGTTCTGCAGAGGAATATTGTGGAGATGATATAGACTTTGAAGAAGAGATCGAGCTCAGATCGTTCAGGCTTAATGAAGTGAAATGCATTTTGGATGAAATTCAGCTGCTGCTGCAAGAAAGGGACGATGCAGAAGAGGTAAAGCATATGAACGCTATGCAGATCATCAGCAAGGCAGTCCTGATGCTTTCATGTGCTGTAGTTGCAGGAGAACCATTACAGCTCACCATGTGATGCGAGGAAGGAAGAAAATCAATCAGACATGTCATACTTTTTTTATTCTGCTGTATTATACTCCCAGCCTATATCTGGGAATTTGAAGTCTCCCACAAGGACTAGAGGTAGTGATTTGAGACTACACTCAGTTGTTTGTAGAAGAGCTCATCAGCTGCTTCTTCTTGGCTGGGTGGTCTATAGCAGACTCCCATCACAATCCCTTCCTGCCCATGGGCTCCTCTGATTTTCACCCACAGGCACTCTGTCCCATCCAGACCGTAGTCCATTTCGAGGGTATCAATGCCCTCTCTAACACAGAGGGCTACCCCACCTCCTCTTCTGCCCTTCCTGTCCTTCCTAAAGAGTTTATACCCCACCATGGGTACGCTCCAGTCATACGAGTCATCCCACCACGTCTCCGCAATGGCAACGACATTGTAGTCTCCCTGCCCTACCACAGCTTCCAGCTCCTCCTTCTTATTTCCCATGCTTCGTGCAGTAGTGTAAATGCACTTCAGCTGGGCAGGTGTAGCTAAGGCCTTCGTAATAGGGCTTCTCCCCAACTGAGCGGTCCTTGACTTAACTAAGGCCACAGTGCCAGTTTGCTGCCTACCTTCCTCAGCTGCACTCACCCCCTCTTGCTTAGTGGTGATATACCGGCAGGCATCGCCAGCACACCCCCTCTTTGCCTCTGAAGTCTCACCTCCAGGCTCACTCCCATCCTGCCTGGCCTCCATCCCCTCTCCCCTCACATCTAGTTTAAAGCTCGATTTATGAGCTTAACTAGGTTTTGGGTGAGGGCTTTTGTCCCCCTAGGAGACAGGCGTGTCCCATCCCTGGTAAGAAAGCCTGGGGGTGCGTGGGCCTCCTCATGATTAAAGAACCCAAAGCCCCTCTTCTCACACCAGTCCCTAAGCCATTCATTAACCCGTTTCTTATTCCTCATTTCCTGCTCCTGATTCCTTAGTATTGGGATGGAGTTGAATATTACCTGTGCCCCAGAGCCCTCGATCATTCTCCCAAGTGCCTTGAAGTCCCTTTTAATGGCTTTAGGCCTTCTACGTTCTATTTCCTCATTACCAATTTGAAAAACTAAGAGCGGGTAGTAGTCTGTATCTTTGACCAGGGAAGGGAGCTTTCTAGTAACGTCCCTCACTGATGCTCCTGGCAAGCAGCACACCTCCCTTTGGAGCAGGTCCGGCCTACAGATGGGACCCTCCATTCCTTTGAGAAGGGAATCCCCCAAGACAATCACCCTCCTCTTCTTTTTTTTAACCCGAGGATGTTTTTAAGGCTGTGGGAGGGTGATGGAGTTTTGGAAACATTTCTAGGATGTGGGTGCAGCCCTCTTCATCTTTAGGGCTAGGATGCACCCTCAGCACCGCATATTTGTTCCCCAGAGAGATCTGGGGGTTAATTGCCCGGGTGGGCGGAGCAGGTTTCCTTCTCCAGACAGGAACCTGCTGCCATTCCCCATGTCTCTCTCCCAGCCTTGCAGCTTACCGGTGGGTGGAGCTCAGCTTCACTGGCTCCAGCAGCCTGTGAGAGGGTCCTGCTCCACTCATCTATCTCCCTCTCACACTCCCTGATGGCCCTCAGCCTAGCCACTTCCTTCCTCAGCTCTTCCACCAGATGAAGCCGTTCCCCTACCCGAGCACAGCTTCCACAGGAGGAGCCAGGGCCAGAGGCATGAGCCACTACAGGAGGGGGGCACTGACTGCAGCCCAGGGCCTGGGTAGCTGCATGTGCCCACCGGGGCTCCATCTGGGTGGCAGACTCCATCACGCTGGGTGCGGCCTTAGTCTTTCGTCGGGTATCCACCATTTTCCTCAATCCCTTCTGTCCGTGCTCCAGCTTTTCCCTGCTCGCCCTGCCCGCTCGAACTGCTTGTTTAATGAGCCTTGTTTAATGAGCCTTGCTTAAGGAGCCCCGCTCCCCTTCCCTTGTGCTCCCTAAGGGCCCTTTGAATCCCCCGCAGAAGCTTCCGAGTCAGTCACCGCGTGGAAGCGGCCGTTGAGCCCGGAGGCCAGCGTCGACTTTCCGATCGAGGATTTTTAGGGTTTTTCCCCGTTCGGGAAGCACCCAGTCGCCTATGGCTACCCCTAATACAGAACTGACCGTCCTGTCGCTGGATGCAGCTGAATAAGCTGCATTTGGTCAGGTTGTTCATCCCGCCATTACCCACAGCTTCTCTTTAGCAGCTTCTCTTTAGCAGCAGAACAAATTAAACACTTGGGACTGGAGGACGGGGTGGAGGGGAGGAGGTTGGCTCAGTGCCTGATAAATAGTGTCCGCAGGGCAACAAGGCTGGTGAGCAGTATATGGAGAACAAGTCTTATGAAGAGCAGCTGAAGGGACTGGGCAAAGCTTCTACAGCCAGAGGCTGTACCCATTGCTTCATTCACAGATTACTGTGGAGTCTGTCCTTTCTCTCTCTCTGAACTGGTGCATTCGCTTAGTCTCCATAGTTTCCTGAGGCAGTGAGCACCTTAGGAATGCTGTGCTGAGGGCTCCAGAACTGAAGACAGTACTCCAGGTGAGGTTTCACCAGAGCGGAGGGGCAGAGTCACCTCATGACCCCCAAGTCCTTCTCTTCAGGGCCCCTCACAACTCCTTCTCTGCCCAGCCTATACTTGTGCCTGGGGTTGCCCTGACCTGGGTTCAGGACCCTGCACTTGGCGCTGTTGAACTTCATGAGGTTTGCACAGGCCTTCCTCTCACGCCTCTCCACGTCCCTCCTAGAGGAAGGGAACAACATCACATCTTGTAGTGCCTGGGAGGCAAGGAGGAAAGTTCTGCTGTCTGGGTTGGGCAGCGTGTGAAAGTCTCTGTGGTCTCTGCTCTTCTCATTCTCTTTGGTGTATTGGGTGTATGTATCTCTTCATGCACCTCAATCCAGCACAGCAACACTTCATAATGAGAGCTGCTTTCAGGTTAGAAACCTGGCCACGAGTGGCCTCTAGCTGGAGCCATGGACTCGCCTATTCCACCGTGGTCCTTAAGAAGCAGAACAGGTGAATGGCTAAAGGCATTCTTGCCCTCTCCAAAACACTGTCTGGAGCTGGGCCCTGGTCTTGTTAAAGCAAAGTGACCTGGGGAAGAGAGAGTAGCAGCTGTTTCCAAACTTTTGGCTACCCCAAATCACACGTACGCCGGAACAACGGATGGGGGTTGCCCATAGCATGGTAGCTGAGTTTTTCATCCTCTCTAGCAGCTTTTTGGGTATTTTTCCTCCTGTGCTGGTGATGAAAAATGCAGGAAAACAAGAAGAGCCATCAATCAGAGTACAAGTGAGGTCACTGCAAAGATCAGGGATTAATCGGTTAATCCATTGCAAAGGACGGGGTAGAGTGGAACATAACTATGCCGAGCATGGAGTGCTTTAACAGGCCACGGCAAGAGCGGCATGAAAGATGCCTAGCCTGAGTGCAGGTGCTGTGCCTCAAATAGGAATTTGCAAGCACAACACAGCAATACCCATCACGGGGCTATGCTGGGCACTGGCATCTCCACAGAGTTAAGTTCTGGCCAAAGTCACTAACCCATGCAAATTACAGCTGCTGATTGACAAGCAGATGAAAAGGACATGTCCTCAAATGCTGGTAGAGAAAGGTGGAAAAGTTGTTATTTCCAAACAACATTCTTCCTGAAATCACACATGATTCATGTAACAATTAATGGCAACTGCTGTCCAAGCGTTATGACCCTGTATAGTTTCAATACAGTTGATTATACAATTCTAAGATTCTGTGCTGAATACGGAGAAGACGGTGCTCAATCCACAGTGGGAGTTGCCCACAGGGAAATGTGCACCCACACCCCCTCACATCACTCCTGGGAAAAGCATCTGTCTAGAAATGTCCTGTCACAGCGGCACAGCAGAAACAGAGATCCTGCCATGGACAGGCCCCTCCCCACCACCAGCATATCCACCAGCAGCCTCCCACTGGTGTCACGGACGCACCAAGGCATGCCTGTGTCCACAAGCACAGAGGTCAGCGCCAAGGGAGCCAAGGCCAACTCATGGCATGGGGTGGCAAGGAGGAAAGCATCCGAGAGTCATGGCACCCGTGGGTTGTAAGGGCTTGGGAGGCTCTGATCTGCTGTGTAAAGGGAGCCGCTGGGATCCCTGTCTTGCGGGGGAATTTGTACTTCGTGGGTATCAGAGCACTGGATGCCTGGGACAGCTGAAAGTCGCTGAGCCGGGGGTGCGGGTGAAGGCTGGGGCTGGCTGGGGGGTGAGCCCGTGGTGTGCTCCGGTGCCTGTGACATCACGAAGGACGAGGAACCACGGGGCAGGTTATAGAGCGGCCAGCAGGCAGTCCTGACCAGTGCGGCGTGGGATGGTGAGCGCGCACATGGGGGGAGGCTGGGCTGGACGAGGGCTGGCGCAGAAACGTGGCTCCCAGGGAGGACCAGTCTAGAGAGATAACCTCGTTCCTTTCATGTGCTTTACTTCAGAGTGAGAAGCTGCCTCCTCTCCCCAGCACCACCCCAGCCTTTCAGGGAAAAGGAGTGGAAGCACTGGATTGTGGCAGGCCTGAAAACTTGCCAGAAGCAATCGGGAAGACGTTCCTGGCCCAGGTCCCCAAGACTAGAGAGTTAACCGAGAAAACTAAAGCGGCTATGAAGTCCGTCCTGCGGAAGTCCAAACTGCAGGTGACTGACCTGGAGATTGCTCAGTGCAAGGTAAGATGGAGCGGTCAGTTTGCTGCTGGGTTCCAAACAAGATGCCCTTTCCTGAGGGGTGTGTGTCTGCAGAAAAACTTTGCTTACTGCTTCTGCTCTCACTGCTTGCATCGGCTTCGTGGCACTGGGCAAACACCAGGCAACCACTTGGCTTCAGCCTCTGGTGCAGCGTTCCAAGGGCTTAGTTAAAATACTTATTTTGAGATTTGGGTTCTTTACGCATCCAGAGGAGTTAGGTAAATTCTTGAGTATTTTCAAAGCTCTGCTTTCCTTTGGATTATTTCTGTTTAGAGAAGAAAGTATTAGAGAGCATCCAGCAGAGGGCCACGACGATGATGAGAATTAAGAAGGAATCTATTGGAGAAAATCTAGCGGGTTTACGACAATTGGATCAGCTTTAAGTGCTCGAAGGCAGAGATCAAGATTTTGCCAGGAGTCCTGGAAAAGGATAGAAAGAGTTTTTTTGTTTTATATTGTTCTTTAAAATGTCTTTTAAAATGCCATGCTGTTTGTCTGTGAGAGTATCACAGTAGAGAGGCCTTTAACTGGTAACTGTGTCTTTGAAGAATGCATAAATGGCACAGGTCATGACTCTGCCCACTCTCCTGTGCAAGAGCTGCACACTCGTTGCTGATTTTCCAAGTGGATGAGATCCTGTGTCCCAGCCTCGGAGGGATTTCCCACTCTGTTGTGCAAGGAGCCAGACAAGGCCCTTTAGACTCTTCTGAGAATTTTATATTCAGATTTACTTTCTGTGTTTAATGACACTGCCCCACACTATCTCAGAGACAAACCAAAACAGCAATGGTTTAAGGAAGACACCGAAAGCTGAAACAGAGCTTTTTTGCTCTCTGTTTTTCTGCCAACTCGTATTTTCCCTTGGAGCTTTTGCCCTCCCCTGACCATCTCAGTTGCCTGAATGGGTGCTGTAGAGCTGTGGGAGTGTACAGGTAGTTTTGTTATAATGATCTTATGCTCAAGTTACTTACAAAGTACTGGGATTTGCATGTGCGGAGGTATGTCCACACCGGGACAGCCTTCCAAGCAAGCGGTGATATCAGCAGGTGCTTTCAAATGTTTCCTTATAGCACAAGTGGGCTATATTGCTTCTTGAAGGAGGGCAAATAAGAAGAAAGAATTACACAAGACATTGTAAAAGCGCACCATTTCTGTTCTGTGTGATGTAGAGCCTGAATAAACATATTGGACTGCTGCAGGCAAACAGACAGGTAGCTAGTTAGCATTGCCCAAGAGAATTCTTTGCAGCGTTACACTGCATAGATTTAAGAAGTAATATCCAGAGGGAAACATTCTACTTAATGTTGTTACAAGATGCCCTTTCCTGGGGTGTGTGTGTCTGTAGAAAACTTTGCTTACTGCTTCTGCTCTCACTGCTTGCATCGGCTTCATGGCACTGGGCAAACACCAGGCAACTACTTGGCTTCAGCTTCAGGTTCAGCTTTCCAAGGGCTTAGTTAAAATCCCTCTTTTGAGAGGTGGGTTCTTTACACATCCAGAGGAGTTAGGTAAAGCTCTTAAGGATTTCCAAAGCTTTGCTTTCCTTTGGGTTATTTTACTGTTTAGAGAAGGAAGTATTAGAGGGTATCCAGGACAGGGCAACGAAGATGATAAGGGGACTGGAGCATCTCTCTTAGGAGGAAAGGCTGACAGACCTGGTTCTGCCTCACGTGGAGAAGGGAAGACTGAGAGGAGATCATATCAATGCTTATAGATATCAAAAGGGTTGGTGTCAAGAGGACGGGGCCAGGCTCTGTTCAGTGGTGCCCAGAGACAGGGCAAAGGCAGAAGGCACAAGCTGGAGCACGGCAAGTTCCATCTAAACATGAGGAAAAACTTCTCTGCTGTCAGGGTAATGGCACACTGGATAAAGCTGCCCAGGGAGGCTGTGGAATCTCCTCTGGAGACAGGGCAAGTGTGAGCATTGACTTCCGAATGTAATTAGGAGAGAGGTGTTGTGCTTCTAAGAATGAGTAATTGATTGCTGCCCTTCTAGGCGGTGTTATCCGAGATTGAACAAGAGATCCGTTCTGCAGAGGAATATTGTGGAGATGATATAGACTTTGAAGAAGAGATCGAGCTCAGATCGTTCAGGCTTAATGCAGTGAAATGCATTTTGGATGAAATTCAGCTGCTGCTGCGAGAAAGGGACGATGCAGAAGAGGTAAAGCATATGAACGCTATGCAGATCATCAGCAAGGCAGTCCTGATGCTTTCATGTGCTGTAGTTGCAGGAGAACCGTTACAGCTCACCATGTGATGCGAGGAAGGAAGAAAATCAATCAGACATGTCATACTTTTTTTATTCTGCTGTATTATACTCCCAGCCTATATCTGGGAATTTGAAGTCTCCCACAAGGACTAGAGGTAGTGATTTGAGACTACACTCAGTTGTTTGTAGAAGAGCTCATCAGCTGCTTCTTCTTGGCTGGGTGGTCTATAGCAGACTCCCATCCCAATCCCTTCCTGCCCATGGGCTCCTCTGATTTTCACCCACAGGCACTCTGTCCCATCCAGACCGTAGTCCATTTCGAGGGTATCAATGCCCTCTCTAACACAGAGGGCTACCCCACCTCCTCTTCTGCCCTTCCTGTCCTTCCTAAAGAGTTTATACCCCACCATGGGTACGCTCCAGTCTTACAAGTCATCCCACCATGTCTCCGCAATGGCAACGACATCGTAGTCTCCCTGCCCTACCTCAGCTTCCAGCTCCTCCTTCTTATTTCCCATGCTTCGTGCAGTAGTGTAAATGCATTTCAGCTGGGCAGGTGTAGCTAAGGCCTTCGTAATAGGGCTTCTCCCCAACTGAGCGGTCCTTGACTTAACTAAGGCCACAGTGCCAGTTTGCTGCCTACCTTCCTCAGCTGCACTCACCCCCTCTTGCTTAGTGGTGATATACCGGCAGGCATCGCCAGCACACCCCCCCTTTGCCTCTGAAGTCTCACCTCCAGGCTCACTCCCATCCTGCCTGGCCTCCATCCCCTCTCCCCTCACATCTAGTTTAAAGCTCGATTTATGAGCTTAACTAGGTTTTGGGTGAGGGCTTTTGTCCCCCTAGGAGACAGGCGTGTCCCATCTCTGGTAAGAAAGCCTGGGGGTGCGTGGGCCTCCTCATGATTAAAGAACCCAAAGCCCCTCTTCTCACACCAGTCCCTAAGCCATTCATTAACCCGTTTCTTATTCCTCATTTCCTGCTCCTGATTCCTTAGTATTGGGATGGAGTTGAATATTACCTGTGCCCCAGAGCCCTCGATCATTCTCCCAAGTGCCTTGAAGTCCCTTTTAATGGCTTTAGGCCTTCTACGTTCTATTTCCTCATTACCAATTTGAAAAACTAAGAGCGGGTAGTAGTCTGTATCTTTGACCAGGGAAGGGAGCTTTCTAGTAACGTCCCTCACTGATGCTCCTGGCAAGCAGCACACCTCCCTTTGGAGCAGGTCCGGCCTACAGATGGGACCCTCCATTCCTTTGAGAAGGGAATCCCCCAAGACAATCACCCACCTCTTCTTTTTAACCGAGGATGTTTTTAAGGCTGTGGGAGGGTGATGGAGTTTTGGAAACATTTCTAGGATGTGGGTGCAGCCCTCTTCATCTTTAGGGCTAGGATGCACCCTCAGCACCGCATATTTGTTCCCCAGAGAGATCTGGGGGTTAATTGCCCGGGTGGGCGGAGCAGGTTTCCTTCTCCAGACAGGAACCTGCTGCCATTCCCCATGTCTCTCTCCCAGCCTTGCAGCTTACCGGTGGGTGGAGCTCAGCTTCACTGGCTCCAGCAGCCTGTGAGAGGGTCCTGCTCCACTCATCTATCTCCCTCTCACACTCCCTGATGGCCCTCAGCCTAGCCACTTCCTTCCTCAGCTCTTCCACCAGATGAAGCCGTTCCCCTACCCGAGCACAGCTTCCACAGGAGGAGCCAGGGCCAGAGGCATGAGCCACTACAGGAGGGGGGCACTGACTGCAGCCCAGGGCCTGGGTAGCTGCATGTGCCCACCGGGGCTCCATCTGGGTGGCAGACTCCATCACGCTGGGTGCGGCCTTAGTCTTTCGTCGGGTATCCACCATTTTCCTCAATCCCTTCTGTCCGTGCTCCAGCTTTTCCCTGCTCGCCCTGCCCGCTCGAACTGCTTGTTTAATGAGCCTTGTTTAATGAGCCTTGCTTAAGGAGCCCCGCTCCCCTTCCCTTGTGCTCCCTAAGGGCCCTTTGAATCCCCCGCAGAAGCTTCCGAGTCAGTCACCGCGCGCGGAAGCGGCCGTTGAGCCCGGAGGCCAGCGTCGACTTTCCGATCGAGGATTTTTAGGGTTTTTCCCCGTTCGGGAAGCACCCAGTCGCCTATGGCTACCCCTAATACAGAACTGACCGTCCTGTCGCTGGATGCAGCTGAATAAGCTGCATTTGGTCAGGTTGTTCATCCCGCCATTACCCACAGCTTCTCTTTAGCAGCTTCTCTTTAGCAGCAGAACAAATTAAACACTTGGGACTGGAGGATAGGGGGTGGAGGGGAGGAGGTTGGCTCAGTGCCTGATAAATAGTGTCCGCAGGGCAACAAGGCTGGTGAGCAGTATATGGAGAACAAGTCTTATGAAGAGCAGCTGAAGGGACTGGGCAAAGCTTCTACAGCCAGAGGCTGTACCCGTTGCTTCATTCACAGATTACTGTGGAGTCTGTCCTTTCTCTCTCTCTGAACTGGTGCATTCGCTTAGTCTCCATAGTTTCCTGAGGCAGTGAGCACCTTAGGAATGCTGTGCTGAGGGCTCCAGAACTGAAGACAGTACTCCAGGTGAGGTTTCACCAGAGCGGAGGGGCAGAGTCACCTCATGACCCCCAAGTCCTTCTCTTCAGGGCCCCTCACAACTCCTTCTCTGCCCAGCCTATACTTGTGCCTGGGGTTGCCCTGACCCGGGTTCAGGACCCTGCACTTGGCGCTGTTGAACTTCATGAGGTTTGCACAGGCCTTCCTCTCACGCCTCTCCACGTCCCTCCTAGAGGAAGGGAACAACATCACATCTTGTAGTGCCTGGGAGGCAAGGAGGAAAGTTCTGCTGTCTGGGTTGGGCAGCGTGTGAAAGTCTCTGTGGTCTCTGCTCTTCTCATTCTCCTTGGTGTATTGGGTGTATGTATCTCTTCATGCACCTCAATCCAGCACAGCAACACTTCATAATGAGAGCTGCTTTCAGGTTAGAAACCTGGCCACGAGTGGCCTCTAGCTGGAGCCAGGGACTCGCCTATTCCACCGTGGTCCTGAAGAAGCAGAACAGGTGAATGGCTAAAGGCATTCTTGCCCTCTCCAAAACACTGTCTGGAGCTGGGCCCTGGTCTTGTTAAAGCAAAGTGACCTGGGGAAGAGAGAGTAGCAGCTGTTTCCAAACTTTTGGCTACCCCAAATCACACGTACTCCGGAACAATGGATGGGGGTTGCCCATAGCATGGTAGCTGAGTTTTTCATCCTCTCTAGCAGCTTTTTGGGTATTTTTCCTCCTGTGCTGGTGATGAAAAATGCAAGAAAACAAGAAGAGCCATCAATCAGAGTACAAGTGAGGTCACTGCAAAGATCAGGGATTAATCGGTTAATCCATTGCAAAGGACGGGGTAGAGTGGAACATAACTATGCCGAGCATGGAGTGCTTTAACAGGCCACGGCAAGAGCGGCATGAAAGATGCCTAGCCTGAGTGCAGGTGCTGTGCCTCAAATAGGAATTTGCAAGCACAACACAGCAATACCCATCACGGGGCTATGCTGGGCACTGGCATCTCCACAGAGTTAAGTTCTGGCCAAAGTCACTAACCCATGCAAATTACAGCTGCTGATTGACAAGCAGATGAAAAGGACATGTCCTCAAATGCTGGTAGAGAAAGGTGGAAAAGTTGTTATTTCCAAACAACATTCTTCCTGAAATCACACATGATTCATGTAACAATTAATGGCAACTGCTGTCCAAGCGTTATGACCCTGTATTGTTTCAATACAGTTGATTATACAATTCTAAGATTCTGTGCTGAATACGGAGAAGACGGTGCTCAATCCACAGTGGGAGTTGCCCACAGGGAAATGTGCACCCACACCCCCTCACATCACTCCTGGGAAAAGCATCTGTCTAGAAATGTCCTGTCACAGCGGCACAGCAGAAACAGAGATCCTGCCATGGACAGGCCCCTCCCCACCACCAGCATATCCACCAGCAGCCTCCCACTGGTGTCACGGACGCACCAAGGCATGCCTGTGTCCACAAGCACAGAGGTCAGCGCCAAGGGAGCCAAGGCCAACTCATGGCATGGGGTGACAAGGAGGAAAGCATCGGAGAGTCATGGCACCCGTGGGTTGTAAGGGCTTGGGAGGCTCTGATCTGCTGTGTAAAGGGAGCCGCTGGGATCCCTGTCTTGCGGGGGAATTTGTACTTCGTGGGTATCAGAGCACTGGATGCCTGGGACAGCTGAAAGTCGCTGAGCCGGGGGTGCGGGTGAAGGCTGGGGCTGGCTGGGGGGTGAGCCCGTGGTGTGCTCTGGTGCCTGTGACATCACGAAGGACGAGGAACCACGGGGCAGGTTATAGAGCGGCCAGCAGGCAGTCCCGACCGGTGCGGCGTGGGATGGTGAGCGCGCACATGGGGGGAGGCTGGGCTGGACGAGGGCTGGGGCAGAAACGTGGCTCCCAGGGAGGACCAGTCTAGAGAGATAACCTCGTTCCTTTCATGTGCTTTACTTCAGAGTGAGAAGCTGCCTCCTCTCCCCAGCACCACCCCAGCCTTTCAGGGAAAAGGAGTGGAAGCACTGGATTGTGGCAGGCCTGAAAACTTGCCAGAAGCAATCGGGAAGACGTTCCTGGCCCAGGTCCCCAAGACTAGAGAGTTAACCGAGAAAACTAAAGCGGCTATGAAGTCCGTCCTGCGGAAGTCCAAACTGCAGGTGACTGACCTGGAGATTGCTCAGTGCAAGGTAAGATGGAGCGGTCAGTTTGCTGCTGGGTTCCAAACAAGATGCCCTTTCCTGAGGGGTGTGTGTCTGCAGAAAAACTTTGCTTACTGCTTCTGCTCTCACTGCTTGCATCGGCTTCGTGGCACTGGGCAAACACAAGGCAACCACTTGGCTTCAGCCTCTGGTGCTGCGTTCCAAGGGCTTAGTTAAAATACTTATTTTGAGATTTGGGTTCTTTACGCATCCAGAGGAGTTAGGTAAATTCTTGAGTATTTTCAAAGCTCTGCTTTCCTTTGGATTATTTCTGTTTAGAGAAGAAAGTATTAGAGAGCATCCAGCAGAGGGCCACGACGATGATGAGAATTAAGAAGGAATCTATTGGAGAAAATCTAGCGGGTTTACGACAATTGGATCAGCTTTAAGTGCTCGAAGGCAGAGATCAAGATTTTGCCAGGAGTCCTGGAAAAGGATAGAAAGAGTTTTTTTGTTTTATTTTGTTCTTTTAAATGTCTTTTAAAATGCCATGCTGTTTGTCTGTGAGAGTATCACAGCAGAGAGGCCTTTAACTGGTAACTGTGTCTTTGAAGAATGCATAAATGGCACAGGTCGTGACTCTGCCCACTCTCCTGTGCAAGAGCTGCACAGTCGTTGCTGATTTTCCAGATTTACTTTCAGTGTTTAATGACACTGCCCCACACTATCTCAGAGACAAACCAAAACAGCAATGGTTTAAGGAAGACACCGAAAGCTGAAACAGAGCTTTTTTGCTCTCTGTTTTTCTGCCAACTCGTATTTTCCCTTGGAGCTTGTGCCCTCCCCTGACCATCTCAGTTGCCTGAATGGATGCTGTAGAGCTGTGGGAGTGTACAGGTAGTTTTGTTATAATGATCTTATGCTCAAGTTACTTACAAAGTACTGGGATTTGCATGTGTGGAGGTATGTCCACACCGGGACAGCCTTCCAAGCAAGCGGTGATATCAGCAGGTGCTTTCAAATGTTTCCTTATAGCACAAGTGGGCTATATTGCTTCTTGAAGGAGGGCAAATAAGAAGAAAGAATTACACAAGACATTGTAAAAGCGCACCATTTCTGTTCTGTGTGATGTAGAGCCTGAATAAACATATTGGACTGCTGCAGGCAAACAGACAGGTAGCTAGTTAGCATTGCCCAAGAGAATTCTTTGCAGCGTTACACTGCATAGATTTAAGAAGTAATATCCAGAGGGAAACATTCTACTTAATGTTGTTACAAGATGCCCTTTCCTGGGGTGTGTGTGTCTGTAGAAAACTTTGCTTACTGCTTCTGCTCTCACTGCTTGCATCGGCTTCATGGCACTGGGCAAACACCAGGCAACTACTTGGCTTCAGCTTCAGGTTCAGCTTTCCAAGGGCTTAGTTAAAATCCCTCTTTTGAGAGGTGGGTTCTTTACACATCCAGAGGAGTCAGGTAAAGCTCTTAAGGATTTCCAAAGCTTTGCTTTCCTTTGGGTTATTTTACTGTTTAGAGAAGGAAGTATTAGAGGGTATCCAGGACAGGGCAACGAAGATGATAAGGGGACTGGAGCATCTCTCTTAGGAGGAAAGGCTGACAGACCTGGTTCTGCCTCACGTGGAGAAGGGAAGACTGAGAGGAGATCATATCAATGCTTATAGATATCAAAAGGGTTGGTGTCAAGAGGACGGGGCCAGGCTCTGTTCAGTGGTGCCCAGAGACAGGGCAAAGGCAGAAGGCACAAGCTGGAGCACGGGAAGTTCCATCTAAACATGAGGAAAAACTTCTCTGCTGTCAGGGTAATGGCACACTGGATAAAGCTGCCCAGGGAGGCTGTGGAATCTCCTCTGGAGACAGGGCAAGTGTGAGCATTGACTTCCGAATGTAATTAGGAGAGAGGTGTTGTGCTTCTAAGAATGAGTAATTGATTGCTGCCCTTCTAGGCGGTGTTATCCGAGATTGAACAAGAGATCCGTTCTGCAGAGGAATATTGTGGAGATGATATAGACTTTGAAGAAGAGATCGAGCTCAGATCGTTCAGGCTTAATGCAGTGAAATGCATTTTGGATGAAATTCAGCTGCTGCTGCGAGAAAGGGACGATGCAGAAGAGGTAAAGCATATGAACGCTATGCAGATCATCAGCAAGGCAGTCCTGATGCTTTCATGTGCTGTAGTTGCAGGAGAACCGTTACAGCTCACCATGTGATGCGAGGAAGGAAGAAAATCAATCAGACATGTCATACTTTTTTTATTCTGCTGTATTATACTCCCAGCCTATATCTGGGAATTTGAAGTCTCCCACAAGGACTAGAGGTAGTGATTTGAGACTTCACTCAGTTGTTTGTAGAAGAGCTCATCAGCTGCTTCTTCTTGGCTGGGTGGTCTATAGCAGACTCCCATCACAATCCCTTCCTGCCCATGGGCTCCTCTGATTTTCACCCACAGGCACTCTGTCCCATCCAGACCGTAGTCCAGTTCAAGGGTATCAATGCCCTCTCTAACACAGAGGGCTACCCCACCTCCTCTTCTGCCCTTCCTGTCCTTCCTAAAGAGTTTATACCCCACCATGGGTACGCTCCAGTCGTACGAGTCATCCCACCACGTCTCCGCAATGGCAACGACATCGACATCGTAGTCTCCCTGCCCTACCACGGCTTCCAGCTCCTCCTTCTTATTTCCCATGCTGCGTGCATTAGTGTAAATGCACTTCAGCTGGGCAGGTGTAGCTAAGGCCTTCGTAATAGGGCTTCTCCCCAACTGAGCGGTCCTTGACTTAACTAAGGCCACAGTGCCAGTTTGCTGCCTACCTTCCTCAGCTGCACTCACCCCCTCTTGCTTAGTGGTGATATACCGGCAGGCATCGCCAGCACACCCCCCCTTTGCCTCTGAAGTCTCACCTCCAGGCTCACTCCCATCCTGCCTGGCCTCCATCCCCTCTCCCCTCACATCTAGTTTAAAGCTCGATTTATGAGCTTAACTAGGTTTTGGGTGAGGGCTTTTGTCCCCCTAGGAGACAGGCGTGTCCCATCTCTGGTAAGAAAGCCTGGGGGTGCGTGGGCCTCCTCATGATTAAAGAACCCAAAGCCCCTCTTCTCACACCAGTCCCTAAGCCATTCATTAACCCGTTTCTTATTCCTCATTTCCTGCTCCTGATTCCTTAGTATTGGGATGGAGTTGAATATTACCTGTGCCCCAGAGCCCTCGATCATTCTCCCAAGTGCCTTGAAGTCCCTTTTAATGGCTTTAGGCCTTCTACGTTCTATTTCCTCATTACCAATTTGAAAAACTAAGAGCGGGTAGTAGTCTGTATCTTTGACCAGGGAAGGGAGCTTTCTAGTAACGTCCCTCACTGATGCTCCTGGCAAGCAGCACACCTCCCTTTGGAGCAGGTCCGGCCTACAGATGGGACCCTCCATTCCTTTGAGAAGGGAATCCCCCAAGACAATCACCCACCTCTTCTTTTTAACCGAGGATGTTTTTAAGGCTGTGGGAGGGTGATGGAGTTTTGGAAACATTTCTAGGATGTGGGTGCAGCCCTCTTCATCTTTAGGGCTAGGATGCACCCTCAGCACCGCATATTTGTTCCCCAGAGAGATCTGGGGGTTAATTGCCCGGGTGGGCGGAGCAGGTTTCCTTCTCCAGACAGGAACCTGCTGCCATTCCCCATGTCTCTCTCCCAGCCTTGCAGCTTACCGGTGGGTGGAGCTCAGCTTCACTGGCTCCAGCAGCCTGTGAGAGGGTCCTGCTCCACTCATCTATCTCCCTCTCACACTCCCTGATGGCCCTCAGCCTAGCCACTTCCTTCCTCAGCTCTTCCACCAGATGAAGCCGTTCCCCTACCCGAGCACAGCTTCCACAGGAGGAGCCAGGGCCAGAGGCATGAGCCACTACAGGAGGGGGGCACTGACTGCAGCCCAGGGCCTGGGTAGCTGCATGTGCCCACCGGGGCTCCATCTGGGTGGCAGACTCCATCACGCTGGGTGCGGCCTTAGTCTTTCGTCGGGTATCCACCATTTTCCTCAATCCCTTCTGTCCGTGCTCCAGCTTTTCCCTGCTCGCCCTGCCCGCTCGAACTGCTTGTTTAATGAGCCTTGTTTAATGAGCCTTGCTTAAGGAGCCCCGCTCCCCTTCCCTTGTGCTCCCTAAGGGCCCTTTGAATCCCCCGCAGAAGCTTCCGAGTCAGTCACCGCGTGGAAGCGGCCGTTGAGCCCGGAGGCCAGCGTCGACTTTCCGATCGAGGATTTTTAGGGTTTTTCCCCGTTCGGGAAGCACCCAGTCGCCTATGGCTACCCCTAATACAGAACTGACCGTCCTGTCGCTGGATGCAGCTGAATAAGCTGCATTTGGTCAGGTTGTTCATCCCGCCATTACCCACAGCTTCTCTTTAGCAGCTTCTCTTTAGCAGCAGAACAAATTAAACACTTGGGACTGGAGGATAGGGGGTGGAGGGGAGGAGGTTGGCTCAGTGCCTGATAAATAGTGTCCGCAAGGCAACAAGGCTGGTGAGCGGTATATGGAGAACAGGTCTTATGAAGAGCAGCTGAAGGGACTGGGCAAAGCTTCTACAGCCAGAGGCTGTACCCGTTGCTTCATTCAGAGATTACTGTGGAGTCTGTCCTTTCTCTCTCTCTGAACTGGTGCATTCGCTTAGTCTCCATAGTTTCCTGAGGCAGTGAGCACCTTAGGAATGCTGTGCTGAGGGCTCCAGAACTGAAGACAGTACTCCAGGTGAGGTTTCACCAGAGCGGAGGGGCAGAGTCACCTCATGACCCCCAAGTCCTTCTCTTCAGGGCCCCTCACAACTCCTTCTCTGCCCAGCCTATACTTGTGCCTGGGGTTGCCCTGACCCGAGTTCAGGACCCTGCACTTGGCGCTGTTGAACTTCATGAGGTTTGCACAGGCCTTCCTCTCACGCCTCTCCACGTCCCTCCTAGAGGAAGGGAACAACATCACATCTTGTAGTGCCTGGGAGGCAAGGAGGAAAGTTCTGCTGTCTGGGTTGGGCAGCGTGTGAAAGTCTCTGTGGTCTCTGCTCTTCTCATTCTCCTTGGTGTATTGGGTGTATGTATCTCTTCATGCACCTCAATCCAGCACAGCAACACTTCATAATGAGAGCTGCTTTCAGGTTAGAAACCTGGCCACGAGTGGCCTCTAGCTGGAGCCAGAGACTCGCCTATTCCACCGTGGTCCTGAAGAAGCAGAACAGGTGAATGGCTAAAGGCATTCTTGCCCTCTCCAAAACACTGTCTGGAGCTGGGCCCTGGTCTTGTTAAAGCAAAGTGACCTGGGGAAGAGAGAGTAGCAGCTGTTTCCAAACTTTTGGCTACCCCAAATCACACGTACTCCGGAACAATGGATGGGGGTTGCCCATAGCATGGTAGCTGAGTTTTTCATCCTCTCTAGCAGCTTTTTGGGTATTTTTCCTCCTGTGCTGGTGATGAAAAATGCAAGAAAACAAGAAGAGCCATCAATCAGAGTACAAGTGAGGTCACTGCAAAGATCAGGGATTAATCGGTTAATCCATTGCAAAGGACGGGGTAGAGTGGAACATAACTATGCCGAGCATGGAGTGCTTTAACAGGCCACGGCAAGAGCGGCATGAAAGATGCCTAGCCTGAGTGCAGGTGCTGTGCCTCAAATAGGAATTTGCAAGCACAACACAGCAATACCCATCACGGGGCTATGCTGGGCACTGGCATCTCCACAGAGTTAAGTTCTGGCCAAAGTCACTAACCCATGCAAATTACAGCTGCTGATTGACAAGCAGATGAAAAGGACATGTCCTCAAATGCTGGTAGAGAAAGGTGGAAAAGTTGTTATTTCCAAACAACATTCTTCCTGAAATCACACATGTTTCATGAAACAATTAATGGCATCTGCTGTCCAAGCGTTATGACCCTGTATAGTTTCAATACAGTTGATTATACAATTCTAAGATTCTGTGCTGAATACGGAGAAGACGGTGCTCAATCCACAGTGGGAGTTGCCCACAGGGAAATGTGCACCCACACCCCCTCACATCACTCCTGGGAAAAGCATCTGTCTAGAAATGTCCTGTCACAGCGGCACAGCAGAAACAGAGATCCTGCCATGGACAGGCCCCTCCCCACCACCAGCATATCCACCAGCAGCCTCCCACTGGTGTCACGGACGCACCAAGGCATGCCTGTGTCCACAAGCACAGAGGTCGGCGCCAAGGGAGCCAAGGCCAACTCATGGCATGGGGTGGCAAGGAGGAAAGCATCCGAGAGTCATGGCACCCGTGGGTTGTAAGGGCTTGGGAGGCTCTGATCTGCTCTGTAAAGGGAGCCGCTGGGAGCCCTGTCTTGCGGGGGAATTTGTACTTTGTGGGTATCAGAGCACTGGATGCCTGGGACAGCTGAAAGTCGCTGAGCCGGGGGTGCGGGTGAAGGCTGGGGCTGGCTGGGGGGTGAGCCCGTGGTGTGCTCCGGTGCCTGTGACATCACGAAGGACGAGGAACCACGGGGCAGGTTATAGAGCGGCCAGCAGGCAGTCCTGACCAGTGCGGCGTGGGATGGTGAGCGCGCACATGGGGGGAGGCTGGGCTGGACGAGGGCTGGGGCAGAAACGTGGCTCCCAGGGAGGACCAGTCTAGAGAGATAACCTCGTTCCTTTCATGTGCTTTACTTCAGAGTGAGAAGCTGCCTCCTCTCCCCAGCACCACCCCAGCCTTTCAGGGAAAAGGAGTGGAAGCACTGGATTGTGGCAGGCCTGAAAACTTGCCAGAAGCAATCGGGAAGACGTTCCTGGCCCAGGTCCCCAAGACTAGAGAGTTAACCGAGAAAACTAAAGCGGCTATGAAGTCCGTCCTGCGGAAGTCCAAACTGCAGGTGATTGACCTGGAGATTGCTCAGTGCAAGGTAAGATGGAGCGGTCAGTTTGCTGCTGGGTTCCAAACAAGATGCCCTTTCCTGAGGGGTGTGTGTCTGCAGAAAAACTTTGCTTACTGCTTCTGCTCTCACTGCTTGCATCGGCTTCGTGGCACTGGGCAAACACCAGGCAACCACTTGGCTTCAGCCTCTGGTGCTGCGTTCCAAGGGCTTAGTTAAAATACTTATTTTGAGATTTGGGTTCTTTACGCATCCAGAGGAGTTAGGTAAATTCTTGAGTATTTTCAAAGCTCTGCTTTCCTTTGGATTATTTCTGTTTAGAGAAGAAAGTATTAGAGAGCATCCAGCAGAGGGCCACGACGATGATGAGAATTAAGAAGGAATCTATTGGAGAAAATCTAGCGGGTTTACGACAATTGGATCAGCTTTAAGTGCTCGAAGGCAGAGATCAAGATTTTGCCAGGAGTCCTGGAAAAGGATAGAAAGAGTTTTTTTGTTTTATTTTGTTCTTTAAAATGTCTTTTAAAATGCCATGCTGTTTGTCTGTGAGAGTATCACAGCAGAGAGGCCTTTACCTGGTAACTGTGTCTTTGAAGAATGCATAAATGGCACAGGTCGTGACTCTGCCCACTCTCCTGTGCAAGAGCTGCACAGTCGTTGCTGATTTTCCAGATTTACTTTCAGTGTTTAATGACACTGCCCCACACTATCTCAGAGACAAACCAAAACAGCAATGGTTTAAGGAAGACACCGAAAGCTGAAACAGAGCTTTTTTGCTCTCTGTTTTTCTGCCAACTCGTATTTTCCCTTGGAGCTTGTGCCCTCCCCTGACCATCTCAGTTGCCTGAATGGATGCTGTAGAGCTGTGGGAGTGTACAGGTAGTTTTGTTATAATGATCTTATGCTCAAGTTACTTACAAAGTACTGGGATTTGCATGTGTGGAGGTATGTCCACACCGGGACAGCCTTCCAAGCAAGTGCTGATATCAGCAGGTGCTTTCAAATGTTTCCTTATAGCACAAGTGGGCTATATTGCTTCTTGAAGGAGGGCAGATAAGAAGAAAGAATTACACAAGACATTGTAAAAGCGCACCGTTTCTGTTCTGTGTGATGTAGAGCCTGAATAAACATATTGGACTGCTGCAGGCAAACAGACAGGTAGCCAGTTAGCATTGCCCAAGAGAATTCTTTGCAGCGTTACACTGCATAGATTTAAGAAGTAATATCCAGAGGGAAACATTCTACTTAATGTTGTTACAAGATGCCCTTTCCTGGGGTGTGTGTGTCTGTAGAAAACTTTGCTTACTGCTTCTGCTCTCACTGCTTGCATCGGCTTCATGGCACTGGGCAAACACCAGGCAACTACTTGGCTTCAGCTTCAGGTTCAGCTTTCCAAGGGCTTAGTTAAAATCCCTCTTTTGAGAGGTGGGTTCTTTACACATCCAGAGGAGTTAGGTAAAGCTCTTAAGGATTTCCACAGCTTTGCTTTCCTTTGGGTTATTTTACTGTTTAGAGAAGGAAGTATTAGAGAGCATCCAGGACAGGGCAACGAAGATGATAAGGGGACTGGAGCATCTCTCTTAGGAGGAAAGGCTGACAGACCTGGTTCTGCCTCACGTGGAGAAGAGAAGACTGAGAGGAGATCATATCAATGCTTATAGATATCAAAAGGGTTGGTGTCAAGAGGACGGGGCCAGGCTCTGTTCAGTGGTGCCCAGTGACAGGGCAAAGGCAGAAGGCACAAGCTGGAGCACGGCAAGTTCCATCTAAACATGAGGAAAAACTTCTCTGCTGTCAGGGTAATGGCGCACTGGATAAAGCTGCCCAGGGAAGTTGTGGAATCTCCTCTGGAGACAGGGCAAGTGTGAGCTTTGACTTCCGAATGTAATTAGGAGAGAGGTGTTGTGCTTCTAAGAATGAGTAATTGATTACTGCCCTTCTAGGCGGTGTTATCCGAGATTGAACAAGAGATCTGTTCTGCAGAGGAATATTGTGGAGATGATATAGACTTTGAAGAAGAGATCGAGCTCAGATCGTTCAGGCTTAATGCAGTGAAATGCATTTTGGACGAAATTCAGCTGCTGCTGCGAGAAAGGGACGATGCAGAAGAGGTAAAGCATATGAACGCTATGCAGATCATCAGCAAGGCAGTCCTGATGCTTTCATGTGCTGTAGTTGCAGGAGAACCGTTACAGCTCACCATGTGATGCAAGGAAGGAAGAAAATCAATCAGACATGTCATACTTTTTTTATTCTACTTAATATGCTTACACATTACTCTCACAAACTTTGGTTAGTATTTGGTGTCTGTCCCTTACTCAGACAAAGGTAAAGCGATCCGTGTGGGAAGATTGCCAAAGTATTGAACAGCTGCGCTTATTCCACAAACCTTGGTGTGGTTAAATACTTACTTGATTTTCATTTTTGCATTGCAACAAGAAAGAAGAATTTAATATCTCTGCTTTCATACCTTTTTGCACCTGTTCCATCATAATTCCTTCGTGTTGTGCCTAGTGGAACATCTCTTTGAGCTGGAGAACTGGAACATCCGTTTGCCGCTGGTTATGCACATCTGAAGAGGCAATGGGCTGTGCACCCACAGGGGGGCAATGCAAGATGGCTCCTAGCGCTTCATCTCCTGTCAGTTTTGAATATGCATTTTAAAGCAGAAGGTGTGATTATGTTTTAGGATAGCAGAAGATTCCTGCAAGTTCCCCATAACTTGGACTCGGGAGCCTAGGATCCAGCCACAGAGAAGTCCAGCCCTGCTGCAAAGAAGACACAGACTTTTTTCTAATGTTTTGCTGTTGGCATATAGCATATTTTGATGTGTTTAGTCTGAAAGTTCCTCAAATGTAATCATTTTGCCTTTTATATGCATGTATGCCTTATCCTGGAATTTACAACAGGACTATGTCTGTGAAAATACGACTGTATTTTTAGAGAAGGAGAAATTCCTTTTAGTTTCTGCAACCTGAGTACTGAAACCTATTTCTCTCAACAGATCACTGTAAGGGGAACCACAGACGGCAGAAACAGCTGCAGCACAAGGTATTGGTTTATTATTTTTATTAGCCCGATCTCTTGAAGGGTAGTGAAAACAGCAGAGGCCAGCTGCATGCCAGCAGTAACCTGAGTGGCTGTTCCTCTGGTTGGCAGGCAGGTGGAGGTGATTTCTGCCTGCCTGTAGTGTCTCCTCTGCCAACCAGCTCTGTGTTGCACCTTAGTGAATGGTTTTCCTTCAGCGCTCCTGCTCCTGGGTCCCTGCTCCAATGAGAAACTTCAGCTTGTCTTGATTCTGGAGAAAATAGTTTTCATTTTAAATCTTCCTTTAATTCCACCACCTCACCTGCACAAAGAAACTGGCAGCTTAGAACCACCAAGTACAGACCGTGAGGGACAAAGGGAGAACTTGATCTAAAGTGCCTTTTTCTCAATTTTGTTTTCTCTATTTCAGAGGTGAAAGCCAGCCACAAGCTAATGGAGCAGCGCCTCAGTCTCCCTCCTTCTTCCACCACGTATTACGAGCAGCTTTACCGTTTCTGTTCTTCCTTCTGCTGCTTCTACTTCTGGCTTTCATTTTTCCATATTGGAAGGAAAACTGCAGCAGCGCCGGGCAGAACAACTTCAAGTGTTCTTTCCATCTGATGCTGCAATACCCCAATGGACCTCCACCAGTTTAGAAAGCAGCCCAGGAATCTGATGCGATAGACGCACTGATTTATAGGGACAGCGCTCTTAAGATTGCAAGGAGATTGAATACTGAGTTATTAGATGCAGAAACTGCACCACAGTAACCTTAAATGCAGCAGTTTGTCTCAGGTTTGCACGACAAACAAGCAGCTGAAGAGGCACTTTGCCTGAAATCACTGCACACCCTTCACGTTACCTGTAGCTTTTGCTTCTGCAGTGATACGGTGGAAAAAATTCTCTGCGTTTTTGAATCGTTGTTGTTGTATGCTATTCACCCAACACATTCAGGAACACGATGCACATTTTTTTTTCCATAAGGTGTTCTACTGCTTAGGGCTGCTGTGTTGTCCTTTTATACCGCTCCTGAGATAAGAAATTGCTGCATTGCATGGAAGTGGTATATAAATGCACGTATTTTCTAGACGAACATGGTGACATAGACCGTCCCTGGTGTATCCAAATAACGTGTAAGGGTCGGTCAAAGGATCGATTTCTGTCTCAACTCTTTCTCGCCCCACCGTGGGATCACCTCTATCAAAGACCAAAACAGCAGAATGCCTTCTGGACCAGGACTCCCAGAGTCGACGGACATCTGTGGACCCGTGGTGGTAGCTATAAGCCCCTTTTCCTTCCCTCTTCTCTCCACTCTGTCCTTGTTCTCTGTCTCTTTCTAACGTAACCTTTGAGGAAGATTAGGAGAATCCCTGTGTTGGTGAGTAACTTTCTCAAGTGATTTTGACTCTTTGAGGATTTTGTAACCCTTGAGGAAGATTAGGAGAATCCCTGTGTTGGTGAGTAACTTTCTCAAGTGATTTTAAAGTTGTTGTGGATTTTGTAACCCTTGAGGAAGATTAGGAGAATCACCATGTTGGTGAGTGACTTTCTCAAGCGATTTTGAGTTGTTTTACGTTTTTGTTTTGAGTCCCTGAATGAGGGAAAGATGACGAGAAAACAGAAGAAGAGAGATTCTCACTTACTTAAGGATAGAGGTGCATTTTTCATATTCTTGTCTAAATATGGTGCTCAACCCTCTCCTATTGGGTAAGAGTGGGCTCGAGAGAACTGGAGAGATCTGCAGAGTATACTAGACCGAATTTCTTCATTGCAGAATGAGGCTAAGGTCAAGTTCTTTCCAATTTGGAAAAAGAATTGGAGAAAAAAGAAAATGAATTAAAGGAAAAAGGAAACCATTCATTAAGAATTGTTCTGGGAGGAAATTTTATTATCAGTACCACTAATCCACAGAACACTAATTCACAGGCTATAATATCATAGGGATATGAGGAAAAAGTTATCTGTCAAATTAACCGAATGTATCCACAGAAGGAAATGGAAGAAATAAGAAACTTGATAAAAATCCCCCTCATTTAAGGCTCTTAAGCAAAACTGAATATTCTTGTATTAATGAGGAGGTTACAGATCCCCAGATATGCACCAAGGAAATGCTCTATTCTGCCACTGAATTGGCAAAGTTAAAAAAGGAGTATGGGCATCTTATCAAAGAATCTGAAACAGAATTAGTGTGGAATGTATCTATAACTGGCGGTGATCAAATTCAGTTTAGCAAAAGGAGGCTGAGGGTTATTGGGGCCACGGAGTTTTCTTAACAAGAGGTGATCATCAGTCCCCATGGACCTTAACTCAGCGTACGGCTTACTGGGCTGGGGGGTTAAACCCTCTGGATAGGGGCGATCCCTTGGCAATAACAGGCACAGCCAACCAATTACTAGAAAGCGAACACAAACCTGTTTGCCTGCAAATAATACATGCGAGAAAGTTAATTCCCGGATGTGAATCACCAATGATGTTGCCCGTTAACTCAGAAATTATGACTCCCCTGATAAAGGGACTCCCCGAATCACTTAAACCCACAGGGATAGGTATCTAGAGAACCGTAGCATCTGTGGGTCCTGTGGAGAGGTTAGAGGCTTTTCTGCACAGAGGTGACAATAGCAGAAATGCAGGCAGTACCATCACAGACTCTTAAGCTATTTCCTCCGATTTTTCTACACCAGCTGTGCCAGGTAACAGAACCTTTACTAGACCTAAAGTCTGGGCATGGCGCGAGGTTGCACGAGAATTAGTTGATTGCAGCAGGAAATATTGTCTTGTGAAGCCTTTAGAAGAAAGATCAAAGGGCGTCGGACACGTAACGCTTGAAAATACACTCCCCTATCCCAGTAAAACTGCAGAAGCTGCCGAAGAACCGTCATGATCTAAATCTGTTTCAGCCCGACTCTATTGGTGGCATTTAGGGCTTAAAAGGGGAATTCCTAAGGATTTAATGGATGGCTTACCTGCTGGATAATACCGTCATTTTAACTCCTTTTGCCTGAAAAGGGCAAGTTTTATTTTTATTTTTGCAGGAGAACCCCGTGGGACATTGAAAATTCTTTATAGGAGAAACATAAATAAAAATTGAAGGCTTAAATCTGAAAATGGCTTACAACATTTTGTCTGGGTTGTTCATACTTTTCTGTAGTACACCTCTTATGAAAAGATTCAGGTGAGGTGCAGAATAGTAGAACTCAGTTTCCAACCTGAAAAGCCTCTGATATTTCATTTGTTGGCAGTTTTTTAGATTTCAACTTGACATCCCAAATTCACCCCGGCATTTCAGAAGAGATACGTCCTACTAAGAATTGGAAAGATATTAGGCAAAATATGTTTACTTTGTGTTGCCGCCAGAAATTGACTGGCAACAATACTTCTTTGGACTTGAGTGACATTGACATAGAAGTTACCAAATCTCGCAAAAAAGAACACGGTGATTGCTGGCTCAATTTTACTATGGCTAGTTCTATCTCTTTGATGTGTGATTGGAGAGCTAAAAACTAAACCGAAACTATTAGGCTTAATTCAAGAATTCCAGAGGAATGTTGTAACTAAACCAAAACTTGTTGCAATACTCACACACCAAGGCAGAGACACTTCCCTCATTTTAAGTAACAAGGCAACAGTTTCTCCTTTTGTCGTTACTCAGGGTGATGACATTTACATAAGATGCCAATTAATGGCTGAACCCCTCACTGAGCCAGCAAACAGCTATAGTATTGGACCACATGGTCTTATTCAACCATGCAGAACCCAAAATTTGGACTGTTGGCTAAATTTTACCGCAGTGAAATTTTCGCATCAATTTCTCATTAATTTATCATAAATTAATTTCTCATTAATTTCTCATTAATTCCCCCCAATGTCCTTATGACACTGGGGGGAATTAATGATAGAAGTTTCAACACCTACAGTTCCTCCCAAATCAACACTTTGATCAACGATTTATGAGGTTGGACCATTTGTAATTGGAAACACCGGTCAACAACAAATGTTAGTTAAATCAGAATGATCTCTCAAAAGGGTTGAATTGTTGATGCAAAATAATGTTTCAGAAATTCAACCAGCCTGTTCTCCCTTCTTACGCACCTCTTATGAGGGATGAACCACCTGGCTACGTGGATCTTCTCAAAGATGAATATCGAGAGACCTGACTGGTGTTTTGGGGACGGGATTGGGGGTTCTGAATAGCATTGATTCAGAGGTATTATTAAACAAATTGGCCGCTACCACTTTTGATTTGGCAAAAATAAAACAGCCTCTACAATCCTCCCTTTTGGCTTTGGGAACGTATCGGTGGCTACTGTCCAACGTATTACCAATGGGAAAAGGTGAACGTGAAAGATCATGAACTAATTCTAGACACATTCGGTGTAGCCCAAAGTAATATTTCTTTGGCTCTCAGTTGCATCCAGGCTCAATTGTGGATGCAATCAGTGGCTGCATCAATCATTAGAGAAGGTGAAGTAGGTATTTTTCCTACAGAAATCCGAAAAATAATTTGGCATAATGCTAATGATTTTGAAAAGAACCTCCAGTCTTGGTGGAAGGCGGTCAATTTTACCTATGATCCTATTAAGAACACTGTCACAGCTTGTGTGTTAACCATTCACAATGCTTCAGTGTCTTTGATTTATCCTGTCTTTGCATTAGGCTTGAATCACAATGGAACTATCCTATGTCCTTTTGAGCACAGAGCATGGGCCCGAAAGGCGAATGATAAATGGCAAACAGTGGACCTGGAATCCCGTATTGTGTGGGAACAACTAGGATTTATTTGTGAAAGTAACACCATCAGATCACAAGATTTTTGCCTAGACACTGACCAAAAAGGTTTGCCATTTTGTAGTTCATCCTGAATTGTACCCTAAAACTGTCCCCACAATGTCCTTTTACAAATCATTCTTTTCTTTAAATCCAAAGCAAGTGCTGGTGTCTAGAAACATGGCCCTTGCATAGAATAATGACCGTAATGCTCATTGTGAAGAGACTGAATTATGCGTATTTTAGAAATACTTTTCTAAATCCTTTGCCACACATCCTTTTAGTCATGATTAAAATACTAGGTCAGTTAAAAATCAGGAGACAGGTTTACATGTGTGCAGGAGCAATCTCTACGTATTTTTGCCTCCAAATAGAGCATAGAGGAGGACGTAGTTCTAGTTAGATGTGTCCTGTTTTGTCTTTGGGCCCTTCTTGGTTTTCTCACAGTTGCTGCCAAAGGCAGGGTAACGTGGGAATGAAAACACCCATCCAACCAGAGATGGGTGACTCTGTTCACCTACATCACTACATAACAGTGAGGTATGCACATCTGCATCATACTCCCCGCTTGGATGGGCTGTGAATCCACCATATATACATGTGAAGGGGGCTGAGACACATTTCTAGCTCTTCCTTGAATGCACTTCCAAATACAGTGATAACGTCTCCCCTCAGCCTCCTCTCCTGGCCAAACAGCCCCATCTCCTGGCTAAACAGCCCCAGTTCCCTCAGCCGCACCTCGGAGGACTTGTTCTCCAAACCCTTCACCAGATTGGTTGCTACTGCCCAAGGTATTACCAGTGGGAAAAGGTGAACGTAAAAGGTGGTTCTCAGATCAGGCCTGCCATGATGCACTCCTGATGATGGATATTCGGAAGTTGAAGTTAAAATTGATATTAAATGCTGTCTCTGCATCTTTCACACCAGTGGGTTTTCACAACGTGGCCTGAACTTCCCTACAAAAAAGTTGGTTTCACTCCAAAATGGCCATAAAACCACTTGGTTTACCATGCATCTTTGCTGGTTCAAATGGGTGAAGCGCATTACGGGTTTGGCATAAGAGGGCAAGAAGAGAAACACGTTCTTGGGGTAAGGTCTCCCATGTGAATGTTTTCATTGGAAGACTTGCATCATACACTTGTTTAGTCCTCTGCGTTTCTCCAGCTGCAAAGAGCAAGCTCTGCGTTACAGCTGAGGGCAGTTAGCTGATCTCTCCTTTTGAACCCGTTGTGTGTTTCTTGGGGCAGTTTTTCGCTCTTGTGCACCTTTGAGCTTTCAAACCAATGAAAATGCTTCCCGAGCAGGTTCGTCTTGCCAGTTTCTTTGGATCGAGGACAAGGCTGAGAATCTGAGGAACAAAGGAGAATGACAGGCCCTGATCGAGACCACCAAGACAACGCAACCAGACTAGCCTGCTGTGTCCCAACAGACTCTTAGCACAAAGTCAGGCTTGCCAGTGACCCAGGCCACATCGCTTTCATCCCATTCACTGCTTCTCAGTCCAAGAAGCTCCAGGTTTTCCTGTCTCTGGCATTTTCCTCAGAGTTGCTTACCCTTCTGCAGACTCTTCCTGGAGACGACTATGCTGGGTTGAATTTTCTCGGGTTTGTATTCTGTAGAACACCTGAGCCACTGACCTCTCTGGTCACTGTTCTTGACCAGTCTGGTTTCTGTCTCTCAGAGGATACCTGGCACAGATCGACAGATGCTGCAGGATCTCCATTCCAATTGCGTTCAGGCACAACTAAACACCTACTGTGCAGCCCCCGGGGCCCAGCAGTGTCCCGGCCACCAGCTGTCTCCTGCCCAAGAGCATGCTGCAGGTTGTCACCTTTCCGTCAACCCTTTGGCTGTACTGCTACAGAGACATGATTCCTCTCAAGAAGGGAATTAGTACAGTCTGGGGCTTGTAGGGGTGAGAGTCGTAGGTACTGCCCTGAGGTCCCAGTCCTCCAATCTGTTGAACTGCCTCATTTGCACTTGAGAAACAAGCACCCCTCAAGAAACCAAACCCAACAATTAGTAGTAAAGGTTTGCAGTTTCTGAGATTCGTGCCCATGAGAAGCTGCTGATGGTCTCTTCCCTCCAAATACTGTTCCTTGCTTGGCTCAGGGATCTCCCAAGGCAGGGGAGGAATTCACCTGTGTCCTCCCTGCCAGGTGGGCAGGAGGCTGAATTGACACTGGAGACCACCTGGGGAAAAAGGGTAGACTGGCAGCAGCAGAGGTCCTAATTAGCAGAGGTGCTAATTCCAGCCTCGCTCCATGACAGGGGAGTTGGGTTTTGCTGTAATGACGACCTTTGCCTTCACAATATATATTTGGTCAGGTTGTTCATCCCGCCATTACCCACAGCTTCTCTTTAGCAGCTTCTCTTTAGCAGCAGAACAAATTAAACACTTGGGACTGGAGGATAGGGGGTGGAGGGGAGGAGGTTGGCTCAGTGCCTGATAAATAGTGTCCGCAGGGCAACAAGGCTGGTGAGCGGTATATGGAGAACAGGTCTTATGAAGAGCAGCTGAAGGGACTGGGCAAAGCTTCTACAGCCAGAGGCTGTACCCGTTGCTTCATTCACAGATTACTGTGGAGTCTGTCCTTTCTCTCTCTCTGAACTGGTGCATTCGCTTAGTCTCCATAGTTTCCTGAGGCAGTGAGCACCTTTAGGAATGCTGTGCTGAGGGCTCCAGAACTGAAGACAGTACTCCAGGTGAGGTTTCACCAGAGCGGAGGGGCAGAGTCACCTCATGACCCCCAAGTCCTTCTCTTCAGGGCCCCTCACAACTCCTTCTCTGCCCAGCCTATACTTGTGCCTGGGGTTGCCCTGACCCGGGTTCAGGACCCTGCACTTGGCGCTGTTGAACTTCATGAGGTTTGCACAGACCTTCCTCTCACGCCTCTCCACGTCCCTCCTAGAGGAAGGGAACAACATCACATCTTGTAGTGCCTGGGAGGCAAGGAGGAAAGTTCTGCTGTCTGGGTTGGGCAGCGTGTGAAAGTCTCTGTGGTCTCTGCTCTTCTCATTCTCTTTGGTGTATTGGGTGTATGTATCTCTTCATGCACCTCAATCCAGCACAGCAACACTTCATAATGAGAGCTGCTTTCAGGTTAGAAACCTGGCCACGAGTGGCCTCTAGCTGGAGCCAGGGACTCGCCTATTCCACCGTGGTCCTGAAGAAGCAGAACAGGTGAATGGCTAAAGGCATTCTTGCCCTCTCCAAAACACTGTCTGGAGCTGGGCCCTGGTCTTGTTAAAGCAAAGTGACCTGGGGAAGAGAGAGTAGCAGCTGTTTCCAAACTTTTGGCTACCCCAAATCACACGTACTCCGGAACAACGGATGGGGGTTGCCCATAGCATGGTAGCTGAGTTTTTCATCCTCTCTAGCAGCTTTTTGGGTATTTTTCCTCCTGTGCTGGTGATGAAAAATGCAGGAAAACAAGAAGAGCCATCAATCAGAGTACAAGTGAGGTCACTGCAAAGATCAGGGATTAATCGGTTAATCCATTGCAAAGGACGGGGTAGAGTGGAACATAACTATGCCGAGCATGGAGTGCTTTAACAGGCCACGGCAAGAGCGGCATGAAAGATGCCTAGCCTGAGTGCAGGTGCTGTGCCTCAAATAGGAATTTGCAAGCACAACACAGCAATACCCATCACGGGGCTATGCTGGGCACTGGCATCTCCACAGAGTTAAGTTCTGGCCAAAGTCACTAACCCATGCAAATTACAGCTGCTGATTGACAAGCAGATGAAAAGGACATGTCCTCAAATGCTGGTAGAGAAAGGTGGAAAAGTTGTTATTTCCAAACAACATTCTTCCTGAAATCACACATGATTCATGTAACAATTAATGGCAACTGCTGTCCAAGCGTTATGACCCTGTATAGTTTCAATACAGTTGATTATACAATTCTAAGATTCTGTGCTGAATACGGTAAAGACGGTGCTCAATCCACAGTGGGAGTTGCCCACAGGGAAATGTGCACCCACACCCCCTCACATCACTCCTGGGAAAAGCATCTGTCTAGAAATGTCCTGTCACAGCGGCACAGCAGAAACAGAGATCCTGCCATGGACAGGCCCCTCCCCACCACCAGCATATCCACCAGCAGCCTCCCACTGGTGTCACGGACGCACCAAGGCATGCCTGTGTCCACAAGCACAGAGGTCAGCGCCAAGGGAGCCAAGGCCAACTCATGGCATGGGGTGGCAAGGAGGAAAGCATCCGAGAGTCATGGCACCCGTGGATTGTAAGGGCGTGGGAGGCTCTGATCTGCTGTGTAAAGGGAGCCGCTGGGAGCCCTGTCTTGCGGGGGAATTTGTACTTCGTGGGTATCAGAGCACTGGATGCCTGGGACAGCTGAAAGTCGCTGAGCCGGGGGTGTGGGTGAAGGCTGGGGCTGGCTGGGGGGTGAGCCCGTGGTGTGCTCCGGTGCCTGTGACATCACAAAGGACAAGGAACCACCGGGCAGGTTATAAAGCGGCCAGCAGGCAGTCCTGACCAGTGCGGCGTGGGATGGTGAGCGCGCACATGGGGGGAGGCTGGGCTGGACGAGGGCTGGGGCAGAAACGTGGCTCCCAGGGAGGACCAGTCTAGAGAGATAACCTCGTTCCTTTCATGTGCTTTACTTCAGAGTGAGAAGCTGCCTCCTCTCCCCAGCACCACCCCAGCCTTTCAGGGAAAAGGAGTGGAAGCACTGGATTGTGGCAGGCCTGAAAACTTGCCAGAAGCAATCGGGAAGACGTTCCTGGCCCAGGTCCCCAAGACTAGAGAGTTAACCGAGAAAACTAAAGCGGCTATGAAGTCCGTCCTGCGGAAGTCCAAACTGCAGGTGATTGACCTGGAGATTGCTCAGTGCAAGGTAAGATGGAGCGGTCAGTTTGCTGCTGGGTTCCAAACAAGATGCCCTTTCCTGAGGGGTGTGTGTCTGCAGAAAAACTTTGCTTACTGCTTCTACTCTCACTGCTTGCATCGGCTTCGTGGCACTGGGCAAACACCAGGCAACCACTTGGCTTCAGCCTCTGGTGCAGCGTTCCAAGGGCTTAGTTAAAATACTTATTTTGAGATTTGGGTTCTTTACGCATCCAGAGGAGTTAGGTAAATTCTTGAGTATTTTCAAAGCTCTGCTTTCCTTTGGATTATTTCTGTTTAGAGAAGAAAGTATTAGAGAGCATCCAGCAGAGGGCCACGACGATGATGAGAATTAAGAAGGAATCTATTGGAGAAAATCTAGCGGGTTTAAAACAATTGGATCAGCTTTATATGCTCGAAGGCAGAGATCAAGATTTTGCCAGGAGTACAGGAAAAAGATAGAAAGAGTTTTTTTGTTTTATTTTGTTCTTTAAAATGTCTTTTAAAATGCCATGCTGTTTGTCTGTGAGAGTATCACAGCAGAGAGGCCTTTAACTGGTAACTGTGTCTTTGAAGAATGCATAAATGGCACAGGTCATGACTCTGCCCACTCTCCTGTGCAAGAGCTGCACACTCGTTGCTGATTTTCCAAGTGGATGAGATCCTGTGTCCCAGCCTCGGAGGGATTTCCCACTCTGTTGTGCAAGGAGCCAGACAAGGCCCTTTAGACTCTTCTGAGAATTTTATATTCAGATTTACTTTCTGTGTTTAATGACACTGCCCCACACTATCTCAGAGACAAACCAAAACAGCAATGGTTTAGGGAAGACACCGAAAGCTGAAACAGAGCTTTTTTGCTCTCTGTTTTTCTGCCAACTCGTATTTTCCCTTGGAGCTTGTGCCCTCCCCTGACCATCTCAGTTGCCTGAATGGATGCTGTAGAGCTGTGGGAGTGTACAGGTAGTTTTGTTATAATGATCTTATGCTCAAGTTACTTACAAAGTACTGGGATTTGCATGTGTGGAGGTATGTCCACACCGGGACAGCCTTCCAAGCAAGCGGTGATATCAGCAGGTGCTTTCAAATGTTTCCTTATAGCACAAGTAGGCTATATTGCTTCTTGAAGGAGGGCAAATAAGAAGAAAGAATTACACAAGACATTGTAAAAGCGCACCATTTCTGTTCTGTGTGATGTAGAGCCTGAATAAACATATTGGACTGCTGCAGGCAAACAGACAGGTAGCTAGTTAGCATTGCCCAAGAGAATTCTTTGCAGCGTTACACTGCATAGATTTAAGAAGTAATATCCAGAGGGAAACATTCTACTTAATGTTGTTACAAGATGCCCTTTCCTGGGGTGTGTGTGTCTGTAGAAAACTTTGCTTACTGCTTCTGCTCTCACTGCTTGCATCGGCTTCATGGCACTGGGCAAACACCAGGCAACTACTTGGCTTCAGCTTCAGGTTCAGCTTTCCAAGGGCTTAGTTAAAATCCCTCTTTTGAGAGGTCGGTTCTTTACACATCCAGAGGAGTTAGGTAAAGCTCTTAAGGATTTCCAAAGCTTTGCTTTCCTTTGGGTTATTTTACTGTTTAGAGAAGGAAGTATTAGAGAGCATCCTGGACAGGGCAATGAAGATGATAAGGGGACTGGAGCATCTCTCTTAGGAGGAAAGGCTGACAGACCTGGTTCTGCCTCACGTGGAGAAGAGAAGACTGAGAGGAGATCATATCAATGCTTATAGATATCAAAAGGGTTGGTGTCAAGAGGACGGGGCCAGGCTCTGTTCAGTGGTGCCCAGTGACAGGGCAAAGGCAGAAGGCACAAGCTGGAGCACGGCAAGTTCCATCTAAACATGAGGAAAAACTTTTCTGCTGTCAGGGTAATGGCACACTGGATAAAGCTGCCCAGGGAGGTTGTGGAATCTCCTCTGGAGACAGGGCAAGTGTGAGCTTTGACTTCCGAATGTAATTAGGAGAGAGGTGTTGTGCTTCTAAGAATGAGTAATTGATTGCTGCCCTTCTAGGTGGTGTTATCCGAGATTGAACAAGAGATCCGTTCTGCAGAGGTATATTGTGGAGATGATATAGACTTTGAAGAAGAGATCGAGCTCAGATCGTTCAGGCTTAATGCAGTGAAATGCATTTTGGATGAAATTCAGCTGCTGCTGCAGGAAAGGGACGATGCAGAAGAGGTAAAGCATATGAACGCTATGCAGATCATCAGCAAGGCAGTCCTGATGCTTTCATGTGCTGTAGTTGCAGGAGAACCGTTACAGCTCACCATGTGATGCGAGGAAGGAAGAAAATCAATCAGACATGTCATACTTTTTTTATTCTGCTGTATTATACTCCCAGCCTATATCTGGGAATTTGAAGTCTCCCACAAGGACTAGAGGTAGTGATTTGACACTACACTCAGTTGTTTGTAGAAGAGCTCATCAGCTGCTTCTTCTTGGCTGGGTGGTCTATAGCAGACTCCCATCCCAATCCCTTCCTGCCCATGGGCTCCTCTGATTTTCACCCACAGGCACTCAGTCCCATCCAGACCGTAGTCCAGTTCAAGGGTATCAATGCCCTCTCTAACACAGAGGGCTACCCCACCTCCTCTTCTGCCCTTCCTGTCCTTCCTAAAGAGTTTATACCCCACCATGGGTACGCTCCAGTCGTACGAGTCATCCCACCACGTCTCCGCAATGGCAACGACATCGACATCGTAGTCTCCCTGCCCTACCACGGCTTCCAGCTCCTCCTTCTTATTTCCCATGCTGCGTGCATTAGTGTAAATGCACTTCAGCTGGGCAGGTGTAGCTAAGGCCTTCGTAATAGGGCTTCTCCCCAACTGAGCGGTCCTTGACTTAACTAAGGCCACAGTGCCAGTTTGCTGCCTACCTTCCTCAGCTGCACTCACCCCCTCTTGCTTAGTGGTGATATACCGGCAGGCATCGCCAGCACACCCCCCCTTTGCCTCTGAAGTCTCACCTCCAGGCTCACTCCCATCCTGCCTGGCCTCCATCCCCTCTCCCCTCACATCTAGTTTAAAGCTCGATTTATGAGCTTAACTAGGTTTTGGGTGAGGGCTTTTGTCCCCCTAGGAGACAGGCGTGTCCCATCTCTGGTAAGAAAGCCTGGGGGTGCGTGGGCCTCCTCATGATTAAAGAACCCAAAGCCCCTCTTCTCACACCAGTCCCTAAGCCATTCATTAACCCGTTTCTTATTCCTCATTTCCTGCTCCTGATTCCTTAGTATTGGGATGGAGTTGAATATTACCTGTGCCCCAGAGCCCTCGATCATTCTCCCAAGTGCCTTGAAGTCCCTTTTAATGGCTTTAGGCCTTCTACGTTCTATTTCCTCATTACCAATTTGAAAAACTAAGAGCGGGTAGTAGTCTGTATCTTTGACCAGGGAAGGGAGCTTTCTAGTAACGTCCCTCACTGATGCTCCTGGCAAGCAGCAGACCTCCCTTTGGAGCAGGTCCGGCCTACAGATGGGACCCTCCATTCCTTTGAGAAGGGAATCCCCCAAGACAATCACCCACCTCTTCTTTTTAACCGAGGATGTTTTTAAGGCTGTGGGAGGGTGATGGAGTTTTGGAAACATTTCTAGGCTGTGGGTGCAGCCCTCTTCATCTTTAGGGCTAGGATGCACCCTCAGCACCGCATATTTGTTCCCCAGAGAGATCTGGGGGTTAATTGCCCGGGTGGGCGGAGCAGGTTTCCTTCTCCAGACAGGAACCTGCTGCCATTCCCCATGTCTCTCTCCCAGCCTTGCAGCTTACCGGTGGGTGGAGCTCAGCTTCACTGGCTCCAGCAGCCTGTGAGAGGGTCCTGCTCCACTCATCTATCTCCCTCTCACACTCCCTGATGGCCCTCAGCCTAGCCACTTCCTTCCTCAGCTCTTCCACCAGATGAAGCCGTTCCCCTACCCGAGCACAGCTTCCACAGGAGGAGCCAGGGCCAGAGGCATGAGCCACTACAGGAGGGGGGCACTGACTGCAGCCCAGGGCCTGGGTAGCTGCATGTGCCCACCGGGGCTCCATCTGGGTGGCAGCCTCCATCACGCTGGGTGCGGCCTTAGTCTTTCGTCGGGTATCCACCATTTTCCTCAATCCCTTCTGTCCGTGCTCCAGCTTTTCCCTGCTCGCCCTGCCCGCTCGAACTGCTTGTTTAATGAGCCTTGTTTAATGAGCCTTGCTTAATGAGCCCAGCTCCCCTTCCCTTGTGCTCCCTAAGGGCCCTTTGAATCCCTCGCGGAAGCTTCCGAGTCAGTCACCGCGCGCGGAAGCGGCCGTTGAGCCCGGAGCCCAGCGTCAACTTTCCGATCGAGGATTTTTAGGGTTTTTCCCCGTTCGGGAAGCACCCAGTCGCCTATGGCTACCCCTAATACAGAACTGACCGTCCTGTCGCTGGATGCAGCTGAATAAGCTGCATTTGGTCAGGTTGTTCATCCCGCCATTACCCACAGCTTCTCTTTAGCAGCTTCTCTTTAGCAGCAGAACAAATTAAACACTTGGGACTGGAGGATAGGGGGTGGAGGGGAGGAGGTTGGCTCAGTGCCTGATAAATAGTGTCCGCAAGGCAACAAGGCTGGTGAGCGGTATATGGAGAACAGGTCTTATGAAGATCAACTGAAGGGACTGGGCAAAGCTTCTACAGCCAGAGGCTGTACCCGTTGCTTCATTCACAGATTACTGTGGAGTCTGTCCTTTCTCTCTCTCTGAACTGGTGCATTCGCTTAGTCTCCATAGTTTCCTGAGGCAGTGAGCACCTTAGGAATGCTGTGCTGAGGGCTCCAGAACTGAAGACAGTACTCCAGGTGAGGTTTCACCAGAGCGGAGGGGCAGAGTCACCTCATGACCCCCAAGTCCTTCTCTTCAGGGCCCCTCACAACTCCTTCTCTGCCCAGCCTATACTTGTGCCTGGGGTTGCCCTGACCCGGGTTCAGGACCCTGCACTTGGCGCTGTTGAACTTCATGAGGTTTGCACAGGCCTTCCTCTCACGCCTCTCCACGTCCCTCCTAGAGGAAGGGAACAACATCACATCTTGTAGTGCCTGGGAGGCAAGGAGGAAAGTTCTGCTGTCTGGGTTGGGCAGCGTGTGAAAGTCTCTGTGGTCTCTGCTCTTCTCATTCTCTTTGGTGTATTGGGTGTATGTATCTCTTCATGCACCTCAATCCAGCACAGCAACACTTCATAATGAGAGCTGCTTTCAGGTTAGAAACCTGGCCACGAGTGGCCTCTAGCTGGAGCCAGGGACTCGCCTATTCCACCGTGGTCCTGAAGAAGCAGAACAGGTGAATGGCTAAAGGCATTCTTGCCCTCTCCAAAACACTGTCTGGAGCTGGGCCCTGGTCTTGTTAAAGCAAAGTGACCTGGGGAAGAGAGAGTAGCAGCTGTTTCCAAACTTTTGGCTACCCCAAATCACACGTACTCCGGAACAACGGATGGGGGTTGCCCATAGCATGGTAGCTGAGTTTTTCATCCTCTCTAGCAGCTTTTTGGGTATTTTTCCTCCTGTGCTGGTGATGAAAAATGCAGGAAAACAAGAAGAGCCATCAATCAGAGTACAAGTGAGGTCACTGCAAAGATCAGGGATTAATCGGTTAATCCATTGCAAAGGACGGGGTAGAGTGGAACATAACTATGCCGAGCATGGAGTGCTTTAACAGGCCACGGCAAGAGCGGCATGAAAGATGCCTAGCCTGAGTGCAGGTGCTGTGGCTCAAATAGGAATTTGCAAGCACAACACAGCAATACCCATCACGGGGCTATGCTGGGCACTGGCATCTCCACAGAGTTAAGTTCTGGCCAAAGGCACTAACCCATGCAAATTACAGCTGCTGATTGACAAGCAGAGGAAAAGGAAATGTCCTCAAATGCTGGTAGAGAAAGGTGGAAAAGTTGTTATTTCCAAACAACATTCTTCCTGAAATCACACATGTTTCATGTAACAATTAATGGCAACTGCTGTCCAAGCGTTATGACCCTGTATTGTTTCAATACAGTTGATTATACAATTCTAAGATTCTGTGCTGAATACGGAGAAGACGGTGCTCAATCCACAGTGGGAGTTGCCCACAGGGAAATGTGCACCCACACCCCCTCACATCACTCCTGGGAAAAGCATCTGTCTAGAAATGTCCTGTCACAGCGGCACAGCAGAAACAGAGATCCTGCCATGGACAGGCCCCTCCCCACCACCAGCATATCCACCAGCAGCCTCCCACTGGTGTCACGGACGCACCAAGGCATGCCTGTGTCCACAAGCACAGAGGTCAGCGCCAAGGGAGCCAAGGCCAACTCATGGCATGGGGTGGCAAGGAGGAAAGCATCCGAGAGTCATGGCACCCGTGGGTTGTAAGGGCTTGGGAGGCTCTGATCTGCTGTGTAAAGGGAGCCGCTGGGAGCCCTGTCTTGCGGGGGAATTTGTACTTTGTGGGTATCAGAGCACTGGATGCCTGGGACAGCTGAAAGTCGCTGAGCCGGGGGTGCGGGTGAAGGCTGGGGCTGGCTGGGGGGTGAGCCCGTGGTGTGCTCCGGTGCCTGTGACATCACGAAGGACGAGGAACCACGGGGCAGGTTATAGAGCGGCCAGCAGGCAGTCCTGACCAGTGCGGCGTGGGATGGTGAGCGCGCACATGGGGGGAGGCTGGGCTGGACGAGGGCTGAGGCAGAAACGTGGCTCCCAGGCAGGACCAGTCTAGAGAGATAACCTCGTTCCTTTCATGTGCTTTACTTCAGAGTGAGAAGCTGCCTCCTCTCCCCAGCACCACCCCAGCCTTTCAGGGAAAAGGAGTGGAAGCACTGGATTGTGGCAGGCCTGAAAACTTGCCAGAAGCAATCGGGAAGACGTTCCTGGCCCAGGTCCCCAAGACTAGAGAGTTAACCGAGAAAACTAAAGCGGCTATGAAGTCCGTCCTGCGGAAGTCCAAACTGCAGGTGATTGACCTGGAGATTGCTCAGTGCAAGGTAAGATGGAGCGGTCAGTTTGCTGCTGGGTTCCAAACAAGATGCCCTTTCCTGAGGGGTGTGTGTCTGCAGAAAAACTTTGCTTACTGCTTCTGCTCTCACTGCTTGCATCGGCTTCGTGGCACCGGGCAAACACAAGGCAACCACTTGGCTTGAGCCTCTGGTGCAGCGTTCCAAGGGCTTAGTTAAAATACTTATTTTGAGATTTGGGTTCTTTACGCATCCAGAGGAGTTAGGTAAATTCTTGAGTATTTTCAAAGCTCTGCTTTCCTTTGGATTATTTCTGTTTAGAGAAGAAAGTATTAGAGAGCATCCAGCAGAGGGCCACGACGATGATGAGAATTAAGAAGGAATCTATTGGAGAAAATCTAGCGGGTTTACGACAATTGGATCAGCTTTAAGTGCTCGAAGGCAGAGATCAAGATTTTGCCAGGAGTTCTGGAAAAGGATAGAAAGAGTTTTTTTGTTTTATTTTGTTCTTTAAAATGTCTTTTAAAATGCCATGCTGTGTGTCTGTGAGAGTATCACAGCAGAGAGGCCTTTAACTGGTAACTGTGTCTTTGAAGAATGCAAAAATGGCACAGGTCGTGACTCTGCCCACTCTCCTGTGCAAGAGCTGCACACTCGTTGCTGAATTTCCAAGTGGATGAGATCCTGTGTCCCAGCCTCGGAGGGATTTCCCAATCTGTTGTGCAAGGAGCCAGACAAGGCCCTTTAGACTCTTCTGAGAATTTTATATTCAGATTTACTTTCTGTGTTTAATGACACTGCCCCACACTATCTCAGAGACAAACCAAAACAGCAATGGTTTAAGGAAGACACCGAAAGCTGAAACAGAGCTTTTTTGCTCTCTGTTTTTCTGCCAACTCGTATTTTCCCTTGGAGCTTGTGCCCTCCCCTGACCATCTCAGTTGCCTGAATGGGTGCTGTAGAGCTGTGGAAGTGTACAGGTAGTTTTGTTATAATGATCTTATGCTCAAGTTACTTACAAAGTACTGGGATTTGCATGTGTGGAGGTATGTCCACACCGGGACAGCCTTCCAAGGAAGTGCTGATATCAGCAGGTGCTTTCAAATGTTTCCTATTAGCACAAGTGGGCTATATTGCTTCTTGAAGAAGGGCAGATAAGAAGAAAGAATTACACAAGACATTGTAAAAGCGCACCATTTCTGTTCTGTGTGATGTAGAGCCTGAATAAACATATTGGACTGCTGCAGGCAAACAGACAGGTAGCCAGTTAGCATTGCCCAAGAGAATTCTTTGCAGTGTTACACTGCATAGATTTAAGAAGTAATATCCAGAGGGAAACATTCTACTTAATGTTGTTACAAGATGCCCTTTCCTGGGGTGTGTGTGTCTGTAGAAAACTTTGCTTACTGCTTCTGCTCTCACTGCTTGCATCGGCTTCATGGCACTGGGCAAACACCAGGCAACCACTTGGCTTCAGCTTCAGGTTCAGCTTTCCAAGGGCTTAGTTAAAATCCCTCTTTTGAGAGGTGGGTTCTTTACACATCCAGAGGAGTTAGGTAAAGCTCTTAAGGATTTCCAAAGCTTTGCTTTCCTTTGGGTTATTTTACTGTTTAGAGAAGGAAGTATTAGAGAGCATCCTGGACAGGGCAACGAAGATGATAAGGGGACTGGAGCATCTCTCTTAGGAGGAAAGGCTGACAGACCTGGTTCTGCCTCACGTGGAGAAGAGAAGACTGAGAGGAGATCATATCAATGCTTATAGATATCAAAAGGGTTGGTGTCAAGAGGACGGGGCCAGGCTCTGTTCAGTGGTGCCCAGAGACAGGGCAAAGGCAGAAGGCACAAGCTGGAGCACGGCAAGTTCCATCTAAACATGAGGAAAAACTTCTCTGCTGTCAGGGTAATGGCACACTGGATAAAGCTGCCCAGGGAGGTTGTGGAATCTCCTCTGGAGACAGGGCAAGTGTGAGCATTGACTTCCGAATGTAATTAGGAGAGAGGTGTTGTGCTTCTAAGAATGAGTAATTGATTACTGCCCTTCTAGGCGGTGTTATCCGAGATTGAACAAGAGATCTGTTCTGCAGAGGAATATTGTGGAGATGATATAGACTTTGAAGAAGAGATCGAGCTCAGATCGTTCAGGCTTAATGCAGTGAAATGCATTTTGGACGAAATTCAGCTGCTGCTGCAAGAAAGGGACGATGCAGAAGAGGTAAAGCATATGAACGCTCATATGAACAGCGAGGCAGTCCTGATGCTTTCATGTGCTGTAGTTGCAGGAGAACCGTTACAGCTCACCATGTGATGCGAGGAAGGAAGAAAATCAATCAGACATGTCATACTTTTTTTATTCTACTTAATATGCTTACACATTACTCTCACAAACTTTGGTTAGTATTTGGTGTCTGTCCCTTACTCAGACAAAGGTAAAGCGATCCGTGTGGGAAGATTGCCAAAGTATTGAACAGCTGCGCTTATTCCACAAACCTTGGTGTGGTTAAATACTTACTTGATTTTCATTTTTGCATTGCAACAAGAAAGAAGAATTTAATATCTCTGCTTTCATACCTTTTTGCACCTGTTCCATCATAATTCCTTCGTGTTGTGCCTAGTGGAACATCTCTTTAAGCTGGAGAACTGGAACATCCGTTTGCCGCTGGTTATGCACATCTGAAGAGGCAATGGGCTGTGCACCCACAGGGGGGCAATGCAAGATGGCTCCTAGCGCTTCATCTCCTGTCAGTTTTGAATATGCATTTTAAAGCGGAAGGTGTGATTATGTTTTAGGATAGCAGAAGATTCCTGCAAGTTCCCCATAACTTGGACTCGGGAGCCTAGGATCCAGCCACAGAGAAGTCCAGCCCTGCTGCAAAGAAGACACAGACTTTTTTCTAATGTTTTGCTGTTGGCATATAGCATATTTTGATGTGTTTAGTCTGAAAGTTCCTCAAATGTAATCATTTTGCCTTTTATATGCATGTATGCCTTATCCTGGAATTTACAACAGGACTATGTCTGTGAAAATACGACTGTATTTTTAGAGAAGGAGAAATTCCTTTTAGTTTCTGCAACCTGAGTACTTAAACCTATTTCTCTCAACAGATCACCGTAAGGGGAACCACAGACGGCAGAAACAGCTGCAGCACAAGGTATTGGTTTATTATTTTTATTAGCCCGATCTCTTGAAGGGTAGTGAAAACAGCAGAGGCCAGCTGCATGCCAGCAGCAACCTGAGTGGCTGTTCCTCTGGTTGGCAGGCAGGTGGAGGTGATTTCTGCCTGCCTGTAGTGTCTCCTCTGCCAACCAGCTCTGTGTTGCACCTTAGTGAATGGTTTTCCTTCAGCGCTCCTGCTCCTGGGTCCCTGCTCCAATGAGAAACTTCAGCTTGTCTTGATTCTGGAGAAAATAGTTTTCATTTTAAATCTTCCTTTAATTCCACCACCTCACCTGCACAAAGAAACTGGCAGCTTAGAACCACCAAGTACAGACCGTGAGGGACAAAGGGAGAACTTGATCTAAAGTGCCTTTTTCTCAATTTTGTTTTCTCTATTTCAGAGGTGAAAGCCAGCCACAAGCTAATGGAGCAGCGCCTCAGTCTCCCTCCTTCTTCCACCACGTATTACGAGCAGCTTTACCGTTTCTGTTCTTCCTTCTGCTGCTTCTACTTCTGGCTTTCATTTTTCCATATTGGAAGGAAAACTGCAGCAGCGCCGGGCAGAACAACTTCAAGTGTTCTTTCCATCTGATGCTGCAATACCCCAATGGACCTCCACCAGTTTAGAAAGCAGCCCAGGAATCTGATGCGATAGACGCACTGATTTATAGGGACAGCGCTCTTAAGATTGCAAGGAGATTGAATACTGAGTTATTAGATGCAGAAACTGCACCACAGTAACCTTAAATGCAGCAGTTTGTCTCAGGTTTGCACGACAAACAAGCAGCTGAAGAGGCACTTTGCCTGAAATCACTGCACACCCTTCACGTTACCTGTAGCTTTTGCTTCTGCAGTGATACGGTGGAAAAAATTCTCTGCGTTTTTGAATCGTTGTTGTTGTATGCTATTCACCCAACACATTCAGGAACACGATGCACATTTTTTTTTCCATAAGGTGTTCTACTGCTTAGGACTGCTGTGTTGTCCTTTTATACCGCTCCTGAGATAAGAAATTGCTGCATTGCATGGAAGTGGTATATAAATGCACGTATTTTCTAGACGAACATGGTGACATAGACCGTCCCTGGTGTATCCAAATAACGTGTAAGGGTCGGTCAAAGGATCGATTTCTGTCTCAACTCTTTCTCGCCCCACCGTGGGATCACCTCTATCAAAGACCAAAACAGCAGAATGCCTTCTGGACCAGGACTCCCAGAGTCAATGGACATCTGTGGACCCGTGGTGGTAGCTATAAGCCCCTTTTCCTTCCCTCTTCTCCCCACTCTTTCCTTGTTCTCTGTCTCTTTCTACCGTAACCTTTGAGGAAGATTAGGAGAATCCCTGTGTTGGTGAGTAACTTTCTCAAGTGATTTTGACTCGTTGTGGATTTTGTAACCCTTGAGGAAGATTAGGAGAATCACCATGTTGGTGAGTGGCTTTCTCAAGCGATTTTGAGTTGTTTTCCATTTTTGTTTTGAGTCCCTGAATGAGGGAAAGATGACGAGAAAGCAGGAGAAGAGAGATTCTCACTTACTTAAGGATAGAGGTGCATTTTTCACATTCTTGCCTAAATATGGTGCTCAACCCTCTCCTATTGGGTAAGAGTGGGCTCGAGAGAACTGGAGAGATCTGCAGAGTATACTAGACCGAATTTCTTCATTGCAGAATGAGGCTAAGGTCAAGTTCTTTCCAATCTGGAAAAAGAATTGGAGAAAAAAGAAAATGAATTAAAGGAAAAAGGAAACCATTCATTAAGAATTGTTCTGGGAGTAAATTGTATTATCAGTACCACTAATCCACAGAACACTAATTCACAGGCTATAATATCATCAGGATATGAGGAAAAAATTATCCATCAAATTAACCCAATGTATCCACAGAAGGAATTGGAAGAAATGAGAAAACTTCATAAAAATCACCCTTATTTAAGGCTCTTAATCAAAACTGAATATTCTTGTATTAATGAGGAGGTTACAGATCCCCAGATATGCACCAAGGAAATGCTCTATTCTGCCACTGAATTGGCAAAGTTAAAAAAGGAGTATGGGCGTCTTATCAGAGAATCTGAAACAGAATTAGTGTGGAATGTATCTATAACTGGCGGTGATCAAATTCAGTTTAGCAAAAGGAGGCTGAGGGTTATTGGGGCCACGGAGTTTTCTTAACAAGAGGTGATCATCAGTCCCCATGGACCTTAACTCAGCGTACGGCTTACTGGGCTGGGGGGTTAAACCCTCTGGATAGGGGCGATCCCTTGGCAATAACAGGCACAGCCAACCAATTACTAGAAAGCGAACACAAACCTGTTTGCCTGCAAATAATACATGAGAGAAAGTTAATTCCCGGATGTGAATCACCAGTGATGTTGCCCGTTAACTCAGAAATTATGACTCCCCTGATAAAGGGACTCCCCGAATCACTTAAACCCACAGGGATAGGTATCTAGAGAACCGTAGCATCTGTGGGTCCTGTGGAGAGGTTAGAGGCTTTTCTGCACAGAGGTGACAATAGCAGAAATGCAGGCAGTACCATCACAGACTCTTAAGCTATTTCCTCCGATTTTTCTACACCAGCTGTGCCAAGTAACAGAACCTTTACTAGACCTAAAGTCTGGGCATGGGGCGAGGTTGCACGAGAATTAGTTGATTGCAGTAGGAAATATTGTCTTGTGAAGCCTTTAGAAGAAAGATCAAAGGGCGTCGGACACGTAACGCTTGAAAATACACTCCCCTATCCCAGTAAAACTGCAGAAGCTGCATGAAGAACCGTCATGATCTAAATCTGTTTCAGCCCGACTCTATTGGTGGCATTTAGGGCTTAAAAGGGGAATTCCTAAGGATTTAATGGATGGCTTACCTGCTGGATAATACCGTCATTTTAACTCCTTTTGCCTGAAAAGGGCAAGTTTTATTTTTATTTTTGCAGGAGAACCCCGTGGGACATTGAAAATTCTTTATAGGAGAAACATAAATAAAAATTGAAGGCTTAAATCTGAAAATGGCTTACAACATTTTGTCTGGGTTGTTCATACTTTTCTGTAGTACACCTCTTATGAAAAGATTCAGGTGAGGTGCAGAAAAGTAGAACTCAGTTTCCAACCTGAAAAGCCTCTGATATTTCATTTGTTGGCAGTTTTTTAGATTTCAACTTGACATCCCAAATTCACCCCGGCATTTCAGAAGAGATACGTCCTACTAAGAATTGGAAAGATATTAGGCAAAATATGTTTACTTTGTGTTGCCGCCAGAAATTGACTAGCAACAATACTTCTTTGGACTTGAGTGACATTGACATAGAAGTTACCAAATCTCGCAAAAAAGAACACGGTGATTGCTGGCTCAATTTTACTATGGCTAGTTCTATCTCTTTGATGTGTGATTGGAGAGCTAAAAACTAAACCGAAACTATTAGGCTTAATTCAAGAATTCCAGAGGAATGTTGTAACTAAACCAAAACTTGTTGCAATACTCACACACCAAGGCAGAGACACTTCCCTCATTTTAAGTAACAAGGCAACAGTTTCTCCTTTTGTCGTTACTCAGGGTGATGACATTTACATAAGATGCCAATTAATGGCTGAACCCCTCACTGAGCCAGCAAACAGCTATAGTATTGGACCACATGGTCTTATTCAACCATGCAGAACCCAAAATTTGGACTGTTGGCTAAATTTTACCGCAGTGAAATTTTCTCATCAATTTCTCATTAATTTATCATAAATTAATTTCTCATTAATTTCTCATTAATTCCCCCCAATGTCCTTATGACACTGGGGGGAATTAATGATAGAAGTTTCAACACCTACAGTTCCTCCCAAATCAACACTTTGATCAACGATTTATGAGGTTGGACCATTTGTAATTGGAAACACCGGTCAACAACAAATGTTAGTTAAATCAGAATGATCTCTCAAAAGGGTTGAATTGTTGATGCAAAATAATGTTTCAGAAATTCAACCAGCCTGTTCTCCCTTCTTACGCACCTCTTATGAGGAATGAACCACCTGGCTACGTGGATCTTCTCAAAGATGAATATCGAGAGACCTGACTGGTGTTTTGGGGACGGGATTGGGGGTTCTGAATAGCATTGATTCAGAGGTATTATTAAACAAATTGGCCGCTACCACTTTTGATTTGGCAAAAATAAAACAGCCTCTACAATCCTCCCTTTTGGCTTTGGGAACGTATCGGTGGCTACTGTCCAACGTATTACCAATGGGAAAAGGTGAACGTGAAAGATCATGAACTAATTCTAGACACATTCGGTGTAGCCCAAAGTAATATTTCTTTGGCTCTCAGTTGCATCCAGGCTCAATTGTGGATGCAATCAGTGGCTGCATCAATCATTAGAGAAGGTGAAGTAGGTATTTTTCCTACAGAAATCCGAAAAATAATTTGGCATAATGCTAATGATTTTGAAAAGAACCTCCAGTCTTGGTGGAAGGCGGTCAATTTTACCTATGATCCTATTAAGAACACTGTCACAGCTTGTGTGTTAACCATTCACAATGCTTCAGTGTCTTTGATTTATCCTGTCTTTGCATTAGGCTTGAATCACAATGGAACTATCCTATGTCCTTTTGAGCACAGAGCATGGGCCCGAAAGGTGAATGATAAATGGCAAACAGTGGACCTGGAATCCCGTATTGTGTGGGAACAACTAGGATTTATTTGTGAAAGTAACACCATCAGATCACAAGATTTTTGCCTAGACACTCACCAAAAAGGTTTGCCATTTTGTAGTTCATCCTGAATTGTACCCTAAAACTGTCCCCACAATGTCCTTTTACAAATCATTCTTTTCTTTAAATCCAAAGCAAGTGCTGGTGTCTAGAAACATGGCCCTTGCATAGAATAATGACCGTAATGCTCATTGTGAAGAGACTGAATTATGCGTATTTTAGAAATACTTTTCTAAATCCTTTGCCACACATCCTTTTAGTCATGATTAAAATACTAGGTCAGTTAAAAATCAGGAGACAGGTTTATATGTGTGCAGGAGCAATCTCTACGTATTTTTGCCTCCAAATAGAGCATAGAGGAGGACGTAGTTCTAGTTAGATGTGTCCTGTTTTGTCTTTGGGCCCTTCTTGGTTTTCTCACAGTTGCTGCCAAAGGCAGGGTAACGTGGGAATGAAAACACCCATCCAACCAGAGATGGGTGACTCTGTTCACCTACATCACTACATAACAGTGAGGTATGCACATCTGCATCATACTCCCCGCTTGGATGGGCTGTGAATCCACCATATATACATGTGAAGGGGGCTGAGACACATTTCTAGCTCTTCCTTGAATGCACTTCCAAATACAGTGATAACGTCTCCCCTCAGCCTCCTCTCCTGGCCAAACAGCCCCATCTCCTGGCTAAACAGCCCCAGTTCCCTCAGCCGCACCTCGGAGGACTTGTTCTCCAAACCCTTCACCAGATTGGTTGCTACTGCCCAAGGTATTACCAGTGGGAAAAGGTGAACGTAAAAGGTGGTTCTCAGATCAGGCCTGCCATGATGCACTCCTGATGATGGATATTCGGAAGTTGAAGTTAAAATTGATATTAAATGCTGTCTCTGCATCTTTCACACCAGTGGGTTTTCACAACGTGGCCTGAACTTCCCTACAAAAAAGTTGGTTTCACTCCAAAATGGCCATAAAACCACTTGGTTTACCATGCATCTTTGCTGGTTCAAATGGGTGAAGCGCATTACGGGTTTGGCATAAGAGGGCAAGAAGAGAAACACGTTCTTGGGGTAAGGTCTCCCATGTGAATGTTTTCATTGGAAGACTTGCATCATACACTTGTTTAGTCCTCTGCGTTTCTCCAGCTGCAAAGAGCAAGCTCTGCGTTACAGCTGAGGGCAGTTAGCTGATCTCTCCTTTTGAACCCGTTGTGTGTTTCTTGGGGCAGTTTTTCGCTCTTGTGCACCTTTGAGCTTTCAAACCAATGAAAATGCTTCCCGAGCAGGTTTGTCTTGCCAGTTTCTTTGGATCGAGGACAAGGCTGAGAATCTGAGGAACAAAGGAGAATGACAGGCCCTGATTGAGACCACCAAGACAACGCAACCAGACTAGCCTGCTGTGTCCCAACAGACTCTTAGCACAAAGCCAGGCTTGCCAGTGACCCAGGCCACATCGCTTTCATCCCATTCACTGCTTCTCAGTCCAAGAAGCTCCAGGTTTTCCTGTCTCTGGCATTTTCCTCAGAGTTGCTTACCCTTCTGCAGACTCTTCCTGGAGACGACTATGCTGGATTGAATTTTCTCGGGTTTGTATTCTGTAGAACACCTGAGCCACTGACCTCTCTGGTCACTGTTCTTGACCAGTCTGGTTTCTGTCTCTCAGAGGATACCTGGCACAGATCGACAGATGCTGCAGGATCTCCATTCCAATTGCGTTCAGGCACAACTAAACACCTACTGTGCAGCCCCCGGGGCCCAGCAGTGTCCCGGCCACCAGCTGTCTCCTGCCCAAGAGCATGCTGCAGGTTGTCACCTTTCCGTCAACCCTTTGGCTGTACTGCTACAGAGACATGATTCCTCTCAAGAAGGGAATTAGTACAGTCTGGGGCTTGTAGGGGTGAGAGTCGTAGGTACTGCCCTGAGGTCCCAGTCCTCCAATCTGTTGAATTGCCTCATTTGCACTTGAGAAACAAGCACCCCTCAAGAAACCAAACCCAACAATTAGTAATAAAGGTTTGCTGTTTCTGAGATTCGTGCCCATGAGAAGCTGCTGATGGTCTCTTCCCTCCAAATACTGTTCCTCGCTTGGCTCAGGGATCTCCCAAGGCAGGGGAGGAATTCACCTGTGTCCTCCCTGCCAGGTGGGCAGGAGGCTGAATTGACACTGGAGACCACCTGGGGAAAAAGGGTAGACTGGCAGCAGCAGAGGTCCTAATTAGCAGAGGTGCTAATTCCAGCCTCGCTCCATGACAGGGGAGTTGGATTTTGCTGTAATGACGACCTTTGCCTTCACAATATATATTTGGTCAGGTTGTTCATCCCGCCATTACCCACAGCTTCTCTTTAGCAGCTTCTCTTTAGCAGCAGAACAAATTAAACACTTGGGACTGGAGGATAGGGGGAGGAGGGGAGGAGGTTGGCTCAGTGCCTGATAAATAGTGTCCGCAGGGCAACAAGGCTGGTGAGCGGTATATGGAGAACAAGTCTTATGAAGAGCAGCTGAAGGGACTGGGCAAAGCTTCTACAGCCAGAGGCTGTACCCGTTGCTTCATTCACAGATTACTGTGGAGTCTGTCCTTTCTCTCTCTCTGAACTGGTGCATTCGCTTAGTCTCCATAGTTTCCTGAGGCAGTGAGCACCTTAGGAATGCTGTGCTGAGGGCTCCAGAACTGAAGACAGTACTCCAGGTGAGGTTTCACCAGAGCGGAGGGGCAGAGTCACCTCATGACCCCCAAGTCCTTCTCTTCAGGGCCCCTCACAACTCCTTCTCTGCCCAGCCTATACTTGTGCCTGGGGTTGCCCTGACCCGGGTTCAGGACCCTGCACTTGGCGCTGTGGAACTTCATGAGGTTTGCACAGGCCTTCCTCTCACGCCTCTCCACGTCCCTCCTAGAGGAAGGGAACAACATCACATCTTGTAGTGCCTGGGAGGCAAGGAGGAAAGTTCTGCTGTCTGGGTTGGGCAGCGTGTGAAAGTCTCTGTGGTCTCTGCTCTTCTCATTCTCTTTGGTGTATTGGGTGTATGTATCTCTTCATGCACCTCAATCCAGCACAGCAACACTTCATAATGAGAGCTGCTTTCAGGTTAGAAACCTGGCCACGAGTGGCCTCTAGCTGGAGCCAGGGACTCGCCTATTCCACCGTGGTCCTGAAGAAGCAGAACAGGTGAATGGCTAAAGGCATTCTTGCCCTCTCCAAAACACTGTCTGGAGCTGGGCCCTGGTCTTGTTAAAGCACAGTGACCTGGGGAAGAGAGAGTAGCAGCTGTTTCCAAACTTTTGGCTACCCCAAATCACACGTACTCCGGAACAACGGATGGGGGTTGCCCATAGCATGGTAGCTGAGTTTTTCATCCTCTCTAGCAGCTTTTTGGGTATTTTTCCTCCTGTGCTGGTGATGAAAAATGCAAGAAAACAAGAAGAGCCATCAATCAGAGTACAAGTGAGGTCACTGCAAAGATCAGGGATTAATCGGTTAATCCATTGCAAAGGACGGGGTAGAGTGGAACATAACTATGCCGAGCATGGAGTGCTTTAACAGGCCACGGCAAGAGCGGCATGAAAGATGCCTAGCCTGAGTGCAGGTGCTGTGCCTCAAATAGGAATCTGCAAGCACAACACAGCAATACCCATCACGGGGCTATGCTGGGCACTGGCATCTCCACAGAGTTAAGTTCTGGCCAAAGGCACTAACCCATGCAAATTACAGCTGCTGATTGACAAGCAGATGAAAAGGACATGTCCTCAAATGCTGGTAGAGAAAGGTGGAAAAGTTGTTATTTCCAAACAACATTCTTCCTGAAATCACACATGATTCATGTAACAATTAATGGCAACTGCTGTCCAAGCGTTATGACCCTGTATTGTTTCAATACAGTTGATTATACAATTCTAAGATTCTGTGCTGAATACGGAGAAGACGGTGCTCAATCCACAGTGGGAGTTGCCCACAGGGAAATGTGCACCCACACCCCCTCACATCACTCCTGGGAAAAGCATCTGTCTAGAAATGTCCTGTCACAGCGGCACAGCAGAAACAGAGATCCTGCCATGGACAGGCCCCTCCCCACCACCAGCATATCCACCAGCAGCCTCCCACTGGTGTCACGCACGCACCAAGGCATGCCTGTGTCCACAAGCACAGAGGTCAGCGCCAAGGGAGCCAAGGCCACCTCATGGCATGGGGTGGCAAGGAGGAAAGCATCCGAGAGTCATGGCACCCGTGGATTGTAAGGGCTTGGGAGGCTCTGATCTGCTGTGTAAAGGGAGCCGCTGGGAGCCCTGTCTTGCGGGGGAATTTGTACTTTGTGGGTATCAGAGCACTGGATGCCTGGGACAGCTGAAAGTCGCTGAGCCGGGGGTGCGGGTGAAGGCTGGGGCTGGCTGGGGGGTGAGCCCGTGGTGTGCTCCGGTGCCTGTGACATCACAAAGGACGAGGAACCACGGGGCAGGTTATAAAGCGGCCAGCAGGCAGTCCTGACCAGTGCGGCGTGGGATGGTGAGCGCGCACATGGGGGGAGGCTGGGCTGGACGAGGGCTGGGGCAGAAACGTGGCTCCCAGGCAGGACCAGTCTAGAGAGATAACCTCGTTCCTTTCATGTGCTTTACTTCAGAGTGAGAAGCTGCCTCCTCTCCCCAGCACCACCCCAGCCTTTCAGGGAAAAGGAGTGGAAGCACTGGATTGTGGCAGGCCTGAAAACTTGCCAGAAGCAATCGGGAAGACATTCCTGGCCCAGGTCCCCAAGACTAGAGAGTTAACCGAGAAAACTAAAGCGGCTATGAAGTCCGTCCTGCGGAAGTCCAAACTGCAGGTGATTGACCTGGAGATTGCTCAGTGCAAGGTAAGATGGAGCGGTCAGTTTGCTGCTGGGTTCCAAACAAGATGCCCTTTCCTGAGGGGTGTGTGTCTGCAGAAAAACTTTGCTTACTGCTTCTGCTCTCACTGCTTGCATCGGCTTCGTGGCACTGGGCAAACACCAGGCAACCACTTGGCTTCAGCCTCTGGTGCAGCGTTCCAAGGGCTTAGTTAAAATACTTATTTTGAGATTTGGGTTCTTTACGCATCCAGAGGAGTTAGGTAAATTCTTGAGTATTTTCAAAGCTCTGCTTTCCTTTGGATTATTTCTGTTTAGAGAAGAAAGTATTAGAGAGCATCCAGCAGAGGGCCACGACGATGATGAGAATTAAGAAGGAATCTATTGGAGAAAATCTAGCGGGTTTACGACAATTGGATCAGCTTTAAGTGCTCGAAGGCAGAGATCAAGATTTTGCCAGGAGTACAGGAAAAAGATAGAAAGAGTTTTGTTGTTTTATTTTGTTCTTTAAAATGTCTTTTAAAATGCCATGCTGTTTGTCTGTGAGAGTATCACAGCAGAGAGGCCTTTAACTGGTAACTGTGTCTTTGAAGAATGCATAAATGGCACAGGTCGTGACTCTGCCCACTCTCCTGTGCAAGAGCTGCACACTCGTTGCTGATTTTCCAAGTGGATGAGATCCTGTGTCCCAGCCTCGGAGGGATTTCCCACTCTGTTGTGCAAGGAGCCAGACAAGGCCCTTTAGACTCTTCGGAGAATTTTATATTCAGATTTACTTTCTGTGTTTAATGACACTGCCCCACACTATCTCAGAGACAAACCAAAACAGCAATGGTTTAAGGAAGACATCGAAAGCTGAAACAGAGCTTTTTTGCTCTCTGTTTTTCTGCCAACTCGTATTTTCCCTTGGAGCTTGTGCCCTCCCCTGACCATCTCAGTTGCCTGAATGGATGCTGTAGAGCTGTGGGAGTGTACAGGTAGTTTTGTTATAATGATCTTATGCTCAAGTTACTTACAAAGTACTGGGATTTGCATGTGTGGAGGTTTGTCCACACCGGGACAGCCTTCCAAGCAAGTGCTGATATCAGCAGGTGCTTTCAAATGTTTCCTATTAGCACAAGTGGGCTATATTGCTTCTTGAAGAAGGGCAGATAAGAAGAAACAATTACACAAGACATTGTAAAAGCGCACCATTTCTGTTCTGTGTGATGTAGAGCCTGAATAAACATATTGGACTGCTGCAGGCAAACAGACAGGTAGCCAGTTAGCATTGCCCAAGAGAATTCTTTGCAGCGTTACACTGCATAGATTTAAGAAGTAATATCCAGAGGGAAACATTCTACTTAATGTTGTTACAAGATGCCCTTTCCTGGGGTGTGTGTGTCTGTAGAAAACTTTGCTTACTGCTTCTGCTCTCACTGCTTGCATCGGCTTCATGGCGCTGGGCAAACACCAGGCAACTACTTGGCTTCAGCTTCAGGTTCAGCTTTCCAAGGGCTTAGTTAAAATCCCTCTTTTGAGAGGTGGGTTCTTTACACATCCAGAGGAGTTAGGTAAAGCTCTTAAGGATTTCCACAGCTTTGCTTTCCTTTGGGTTATTTTACTGTTTAGAGAAGGAAGTATTAGAGAGCATCCAGGACAGGGCAACGAAGATGATAAGGGGACTGGAGCATCTCTCTTAGGAGGAAAGGCTGACAGACCTGGTTCTGCCTCACGTGGAGAAGAGAAGACTGAGAGGAGATCATATCAATGCTTATAGATATCAAAAGGGTTGGTGTCAAGAGGACGGGGCCAGGCTCTGTTCAGTGGTGCCCAGTGACAGGGCAAAGGCAGAAGGCACAAGCTGGAGCACGGCAAGTTCCATCTAAACATGAGGAAAAACTTCTCTGCTGTCAGGGTAATGGCGCACTGGATAAAGCTGCCCAGGGAGGTTGTGGAATCTCCTCTGGAGACAGGGCAAGTGTGAGCTTTGACTTCCGAATGTAATTAGGAGAGAGGTGTTGTGCTTCTAAGAATGAGTAATTGATTACTGCCCTTCTAGGCGGTGTTATCCGAGATTGAACAAGAGATCCGTTCTGCAGAGGAATATTGTGGAGATGATATAGACTTTGAAGAAGAGATCGAGCTCAGATCGTTCAGGATTAATGAAGTGATATGCATTTTGGATGAAATTCAGCTGCTGCTGCGAGAAAGGGACGATGCAGAAGAGGTAAAGCATATGAACGCTATGCAGATCAACAGCGAGGCAGTCATGATGCTTTCATGTGGTGCAGTTGCAGGAGAACAGTTACAGCTCACCATGTGATGCGAGGAAGGAAGAAAATCAATCAGACATGTCATACTTTTTTTATTCTACTTAATATGCTTACACATTACTCTCACAAACTTTGGTTAGTATTTGGTGTCTGTCCCTTACTCAGACAAAGGTAAAGCGATCCGTGTGGGAAGATTGCCAAAGTATTGAACAGCTGCGCTTATTCCACAAACCTTGGTGTGGTTAAATACTTACTTGATTTTCATTTTTGCATTGCAACAAGAAAGAAGAATTTAATATCTCTGCTTTCATACCTTTTTGCACCTGTTCCATCATAATTCCTTCGTGTTGTGCCTAGTGGAACATCTCTTTAAGCTGGAGAACTGGAACATCCGTTTGCCGCTGGTTATGCACATCTGAAGAGGCAATGGGCTGTGCACCCACAGGGGGGCAATGCAAGATGGCTCCTAGCGCTTCATCTCCTGTCAGTTTTGAATATGCATTTTAAAGCGGAAGGTGTGATTATGTTTTAGGATAGCAGAAGATTCCTGCAAGTTCCCCATAACTTGGACTCGGGAGCCTAGGATCCAGCCACAGAGAAGTCCAGCCCTGCTGCAAAGAAGACACAGACTAATGTTTTCTAATTTTCTAATGTTTTGCTGTTGGCATATAGCATATTTTGATGTGTTTAGTCTGAAAGTTCCTCAAATGTAATCATTTTGCCTTTTATATGCATGTATGCCTTATCCTGGAATTTACAACAGGACTATGTCTGTGAAAATACGACTGTATTTTTAGAGAAGGAGAAATTCCTTTTAGTTTCTGCAACCTGAGTACTTAAACCTATTTCTCTCAACAGATCACCGTAAGGGGAACCACAGACGGCAGAAACAGCTGCAGCACAAGGTATTGGTTTATTATTTTTATTAGCCCGATCTCTTGAAGGGTAGTGAAAACAGCAGAGGCCAGCTGCATGCCAGCAGCAACCTGAGTGGCTGTTCCTCTGGTTGGCAGGCAGGTGGAGGTGATTTCTGCCTGCCTGTAGTGTCTCCTCTGCCAACCAGCTCTGTGTTGCACCTTAGTGAATGGTTTTCCTTCAGCGCTCCTGCTCCTGGGTCCCTGCTCCAATGAGAAACTTCAGCTTGTCTTGATTCTGGAGAAAATAGTTTTCATTTTAAATCTTCCTTTAATTCCACCACCTCACCTGCACAAAGAAACTGGCAGCTTAGAACCACCAAGTACAGACCGTGAGGGACAAAGGGAGAACTTGATCTAAAGTGCCTTTTTCTCAATTTTGTTTTCTCTATTTCAGAGGTGAAAGCCAGCCACAAGCTAATGGAGCAGCGCCTCAGTCTCCCTCCTTCTTCCACCACGTATTACGAGCAGCTTTACCGTTTCTGTTCTTCCTTCTGCTGCTTCTACTTCTGGCTTTCATTTTTCCATATTGGAAGGAAAACTGCAGCAGCGCCGGGCAGAACAACTTCAAGTGTTCTTTCCATCTGATGCTGCAATACCCCAATGGACCTCCACCAGTTTAGAAAGCAGCCCAGGAATCTGATGCGATAGACGCACTGATTTATAGGGACAGTGCTCTTAAGATTGCAAGGAGATTGAATACTGAGTTATTAGATGCAGAAACTGCACCACAGTAACCTTAAATGCAGCAGTTTGTCTCAGGTTTGCACGACAAACAAGCAGCTGAAGAGGCACTTTGCCTGAAATCACTGCACACCCTTCACGTTACCTGTAGCTTTTGCTTCTGCAGTGATACGGTGGAAAAAATTCTCTGCGTTTTTGAATCGTTGTTGTTGTATGCTATTCACCCAACACATTCAGGAACACGATGCACATTTTTTTTTCCATAAGGTGTCCTACTGCTTAGGACTGCTGTGTTGTCCTTTTATACCGCTCCTGAGATAAGAAATTGCTGCATTGCATGGAAGTGGTGCACATATTTTCTAGACGAACATGGTGACATAGACCGTCCCTGGTGTATCCAAATAACGTGTAAGGGTCGGTCAAAGGATCGATTTCTGTCTCAACTCTTTCTCGCCCCACCGTGGGATCACCTCTATCAAAGACCAAAACAGCAGAATGCCTTCTGGACCGGGACTCCCAGAGTCGACGGACATCTGTGGACCCGTGGTGGTAGCTATAAGCCCCTTTTCCTTCCCTCTTCTCTCCACTCTGTCCTTGTTCTCTGTCTCTTTCTACCGTAACCTTTGAGGAAGATTAGGAGAATCCCTGTGTTGGTGAGTAACTTTCTCAAGTGATTTTGACTCGTTGAGGATTTTGTAACCCTTGAGGAAGATTAGGAGAATCCCTGTGTTGGTGAGTGGCTTCCTCAAGTGATTTTAAAGTTGTTGTGGATTTTGTAACCCTTGAGGAAGATTAGGAGAATCACCATGTTGGTGAGTGACTTTCTCAAGCGATTTTGAGTTGTTTTACGTTTTTGTTTTGAGTCCCTGAATGAGGGAAAGATGACGAGAAAACAGAAGAAGAGAGATTCTCACTTACTTAAGGATAGAGGTGCATTTTTCATATTCTTGTCTAAATATGGTGCTCAACCCTCTCCTATTGGGTAAGAGTGGGCTCGAGAGAACTGGAGAGATCTGCAGAGTATACTAGACCGAATTTCTTCATTGCAGAATGAGGCTAAGGTCAAGTTCTTTCCAATTTGGAAAAAGAATTGGAGAAAAAAGAAAATGAATTAAAGGAAAAAGGAAACCATTCATTAAGAATTGTTCTGGGAGGAAATTTTATTATCAGTACCACTAATCCACAGAACACTAATTCACAGGCTATAATATCATAGGGATATGAGGAAAAAGTTATCTGTCAAATTAACCGAATGTATCCACAGAAGGAAATGGAAGAAATAAGAAACTTGATAAAAATCCCCCTCATTTAAGGCTCTTAAGCAAAACTGAATATTCTTGTATTAATGAGGAGGTTACAGATCCCCAGATATGCACCAAGGAAATGCCCTATTCTGCCACTGAATTGGCAAAGTTAAAAAAGGAGTATGGGCGTCTTATCAGAGAATCTGAAACAGAATTAGTGTGGAATGTATCTATAACTGGCGGTGATCAAATTCAGTTTAGCAAAAGGAGGCTGAGGGTTATTGGGGCCACGGAGTTTTCTTAACAAGAGGTGATCATCAGTCCCCATGGACCTTAACTCAGCGTACGGCTTACTGGGCTGGGGGGTTAAACCCTCTGGATAGGGGCGATCCCTTGGCAATAACAGGCACAGCCAACCAATTACTAGAAAGCGAACACAAACCTGTTTGCCTGCAAATAATACATGAGAGAAAGTTAATTCCCGGATGTGAATCACCAGTGATGTTGCCCGTTAACTCAGAAATTATGACTCCCCTGATAAAGGGACTCCCCGAATCACTTAAACCCACAGGGATAGGTATCTAGAGAACCGTAGCATCTGTGGGTCCTGTGGAGAGGTTAGAGGCTTTTCTGCACAGAGGTGACAATAGCAGAAATGCAGGCAGTACCATCACAGACTCTTAAGCTATTTCCTCCGATTTTTCTACACCAGCTGTGCCAAGTAACAGAACCTTTACTAGACCTAAAGTCTGGGCATGGGGCGAGGTTGCACGAGAATTAGTTGATTGCAGTAGGAAATATTGTCTTGTGAAGCCTTTAGAAGAAAGATCAAAGGGCGTCGGACACGTAACGCTTGAAAATACACTCCCCTATCCCAGTAAAACTGCAGAAGCTGCATGAAGAACCGTCATGATCTAAATCTGTTTCAGCCCGACTCTATTGGTGGCATTTAGGGCTTAAAAGGGGAATTCCTAAGGATTTAATGGATGGCTTACCTGCTGGATAATACCGTCATTTTAACTCCTTTTGCCTGAAAAGGGCAAGTTTTATTTTTATTTTTGCAGGAGAACCCCGTGGGACATTGAAAATTCTTTATAGGAGAAACATAAATAAAAATTGAAGGCTTAAATCTGAAAATGGCTTACAACATTTTGTCTGGGTTGTTCATACTTTTCTGTAGTACACCTCTTATGAAAAGATTCAGGTGAGGTGCAGAAAAGTAGAACTCAGTTTCCAACCTGAAAAGCCTCTGATATTTCATTTGTTGGCAGTTTTTTAGATTTCAACTTGACATCCCAAATTCACCCCGGCATTTCAGAAGAAATACGTCCTACTAAGAACTGGAAAGATATTAGGCAAAATATGTTTACTTTGTGTTGCCGCCAGAAATTGACTAGCAACAATACTTCTTTGGACTTGAGTGACATTGACATAGAAGTTACCAAATCTCGCAAAAAAGAACACGGTGATTGCTGGCTCAATTTTACTATGGCTAGTTCTATCTCTTTGATGTGTGATTGGAGAGCTAAAAACTAAACCGAAACTATTAGGCTTAATTCAAGAATTCCAGAGGAATGTTGTAACTAAACCAAAACTTGTTGCAATACTCACACACCAAGGCAGAGACACTTCCCTCATTTTAAGTAACAAGGCAACAGTTTCTCCTTTTGTCGTTACTCAGGGTGATGACATTTACATAAGATGCCAATTAATGGCTGAACCCCTCACTGAGCCAGCAAACAGCTATAGTATTGGACCACATGGTCTTATTCAACCATGCAGAACCCAAAATTTGGACTGTTGGCTAAATTTTACCGCAGTGAAATTTTCTCATCAATTTCTCATTAATTTATCATAAATTAATTTCTCATTAATTTCTCATTAATTCCCCCCAATGTCCTTATGACACTGGGGGGAATTAATGATAGAAGTTTCAACACCTACAGTTCCTCCCAAATCAACACTTTGATCAACGATTTATGAGGTTGGACCATTTGTAATTGGAAACACCGGTCAACAACAAATGTTAGTTAAATCAGAATGATCTCTCAAAAGGGTTGAATTGTTGATGCAAAATAATGTTTCAGAAATTCAACCAGCCTGTTCTCCCTTCTTACGCACCTCTTATGAGGAATGAACCACCTGGCTACGTGGATCTTCTCAAAGATGAATATCGAGAGACCTGACTGGTGTTTTGGGGACGGGATTGGGGGTTCTGAATAGCATTGATTCAGAGGTATTATTAAACAAATTGGCCGCTACCACTTTTGATTTGGCAAAAATAAAACAGCCTCTACAATCCTCCCTTTTGGCTTTGGGAACGTATCGGTGGCTACTGTCCAACGTATTACCAATGGGAAAAGGTGAACGTGAAAGATCATGAACTAATTCTAGACACATTCGGTGTAGCCCAAAGTAATATTTCTTTGGCTCTCAGTTGCATCCAGGCTCAATTGTGGATGCAATCAGTGGCTGCATCAATCATTAGAGAAGGTGAAGTAGGTATTTTTCCTACAGAAATCCGAAAAATAATTTGGCATAATGCTAATGATTTTGAAAAGAACCTCCAGTCTTGGTGGAAGGCGGTCAATTTTACCTATGATCCTATTAAGAACACTGTCACAGCTTGTGTGTTAACCATTCACAATGCTTCAGTGTCTTTGATTTATCCTGTCTTTGCATTAGGCTTGAATCACAATGGAACTATCCTATGTCCTTTTGAGCACAGAGCATGGGCCCGAAAGGTGAATGATAAATGGCAAACAGTGGACCTGGAATCCCGTATTGTGTGGGAACAACTAGGATTTATTTGTGAAAGTAACACCATCAGATCACAAGATTTTTGCCTAGACACTCACCAAAAAGGTTTGCCATTTTGTAGTTCATCCTGAATTGTACCCTAAAACTGTCCCCACAATGTCCTTTTACAAATCATTCTTTTCTTTAAATCCAAAGCAAGTGCTGGTGTCTAGAAACATGGCCCTTGCATAGAATAATGACCGTAATGCTCATTGTGAAGAGACTGAATTATGCGTATTTTAGAAATACTTTTCTAAATCCTTTGCCACACATCCTTTTAGTCATGATTAAAATACTAGGTCAGTTAAAAATCAGGAGACAGGTTTATATGTGTGCAGGAGCAATCTCTACATATTTTTGCCTCCAAATAGAGCATAGAGGAGGACGTAGTTCTAGTTAGATGTGTCCTGTTTTGTCTTTGGGCCCTTCTTGGTTTTCTCACAGTTGCTGCCAAAGGCAGGGTAACGTGGGAATGAAAACACCCATCCAACCAGAGATGGGTGACTCTGTTCACCTACATCACTACATAACAGTGAGGTATGCACATCTGCATCATACTCCCCGCTTGGATGGGCTGTGAATCCACCATATATACATGTGAAGGGGGCTGAGACACATTTCTAGCTCTTCCTTGAATGCACTTCCAAATACAGTGATAACGTCTCCCCTCAGCCTCCTCTCCTGGCCAAACAGCCCCATCTCCTGGCTAAACAGCCCCAGTTCCCTCAGCCGCACCTCGGAGGACTTGTTCTCCAAACCCTTCACCAGATTGGTTGCTACTGCCCAAGGTATTACCAGTGGGAAAAGGTGAACGTAAAAGGTGGTTCTCAGATCAGGCCTGCCATGATGCACTCCTGATGATGGATATTCGGAAGTTGAAGTTAAAATTGATATTAAATGCTGTCTCTGCATCTTTCACACCAGTGGGTTTTCACAACGTGGCCTGAACTTCCCTACAAAAAAGTTGGTTTCACTCCAAAATGGCCATAAAACCACTTGGTTTACCATGCATCTTTGCTGGTTCAAATGGGTGAAGCGCATTACGGGTTTGGCATAAGAGGGCAAGAAGAGAAACACGTTCTTGGGGTAAGGTCTCCCATGTGAATGTTTTCATTGGAAGACTTGCATCATACACTTGTTTAGTCCTCTGCGTTTCTCCAGCTGCAAAGAGCAAGCTCTGCGTTACAGCTGAGGGCAGTTAGCTGATCTCTCCTTTTGAACCCGTTGTGTGTTTCTTGGGGCAGTTTTTCGCTCTTGTGCACCTTTGAGCTTTCAAACCAATGAAAATGCTTCCCGAGCAGGTTCGTCTTGCCAGTTTCTTTGGATCGAGGACAAGGCTGAGAATCTGAGGAACAAAGGAGAATGACAGGCCCTGACTGAGACCACCAAGACAACGCAACCAGACTAGCCTGCTGTGTCCCAACAGACTCTTAGCACAAAGCCAGGCTTGCCAGTGACCCAGGCCACATCGCTTTCATCCCATTCACTGCTTCTCAGTCCAAGAAGCTCCAGGTTTTCCTGTCTCTGGCATTTTCCTCAGAGTTGCTTACCCTTCTGCAGACTCTTCCTGGAGATGACTATGCTGGATTGAATTTTCTCTGGTTTGTATTCTGTAGAACACCTGAGCCACTGACCTCTCTGGTCACTGTTCTTGACCAGTCTGGTTTCTGTCTCTCAGAGGATACCTGGCACAGATCGACAGATGCTGCAGGATCTCCATTCCAATTGCGTTCAGGCACAACTAAACACCTACTGTGCAGCCCCCGGGGCCCAGCAGTGTCCCGGCTACCAGCTGTCTCCTGCCCAAGAGCATGCTGCAGGTTGTCACCTTTCCGTCAACCCTTTGGCTGTACTGCTACAGAGACATGATTCCTCTCAAGAAGGGAATTAGTACAGTCTGGGGCTTGTAGGGGTGAGAGTCGTAGGTACTGCCCTGAGGTCCCAGTCCTCCAATCTGTTGAATTGCCTTATTTGCACTTGAGAAACAAGCACCCCTCAAGAAACCAAACCCAACAATTAGTAGTAAAGGTTTGCAGTTTCTGAGATTCGTGCCCATGAGAAGCTGCTGATGGTCTCTTCCCTCCAAATACTGTTCCTTGCTTGGCTCAGGGATCTCCCAAGGCAGGGGAGGAATTCACCTGGGTCCTCCCTGCCAGGTGGGCAGGAGGCTGAATTGACACTGGAGACCACCTGGGGAAAAAGGGTAGACTGGCAGCAGCAGAGGTCCTAATTAGCAGAGGTGCTAATTCCAGCCTCGCTCCATGACAGGGGAGTTGGGTTTTGCTGTAATGACGACCTTTGCCTTCACAATATATATTTGGTCAGGTTGTTCATCCCGCCATTACCCACAGCTTCTCTTTAGCAGCTTCTCTTTAGCAGCAGAACAAATTAAACACTTGGGACTGGAGGATAGGGGGTGGAGGGGAGGAGATTGGCTCAGTGCCTGATAAATAGTGTCCGCAGGGCAACAAGGCTGGTGAGCGGTATATGGAGAACAGGTCTTATGAAGAGCAGCTGAAGGGACTGGGCAAAGCTTCTACAGCCAGAGGCTGTACCCGTTGCTTCATTCACAGATTACTGTGGAGTCTGTCCTTTCTCTCTCTCTGAACTGGTGCATTCGCTTAGTCTCCATAGTTTCCTGAGGCAGTGAGCACCTTAGGAATGCTGTGCTGAGGGCTCCAGAACTGAAGACAGTACTCCAGGTGAGGTTTCACCAGAGCGGAGGGGCAGAGTCACCTCATGACCCCCAAGTCCTTCTCTTCAGGGCCCCTCACAACTCCTTCTCTGCCCAGCCTATACTTGTGCCTGGGGTTGCCCTGACCCGGGTTCAGGACCCTGCACTTGGCGCTGTGGAACTTCATGAGGTTTGCACAGGCCTTCCTCTCACGCCTCTCCACGTCCCTCCTAGAGGAAGGGAACAACATCACATCTTGTAGTGCCTGGGAGGCAAGGAGGAAAGTTCTGCTGTCTGGGTTGGGCAGCGTGTGAAAGTCTCTGTGGTCTCTGCTCTTCTCATTCTCTTTGGTGTATTGGGTGTATGTATCTCTTCATGCACCTCAATCCAGCACAGCAACACTTCATAATGAGAGCTGCTTTCAGGTTAGAAACCTGGCCACGAGTGGCCTCTAGCTGGAGCCAGGGACTCGCCTATTCCACCGTGGTCCTGAAGAAGCAGAACAGGTGAATGGCTAAAGGCATTCTTGCCCTCTCCAAAACACTGTCTGGAGCTGGGCCCTGGTCTTGTTAAAGCAAAGTGACCTGGGGAAGAGAGAGTAGCAGCTGTTTCCAAACTTTTGGCTACCCCAAATCACACATACTCCGGAACAACGGATGGGGGTTGCCCATAGCATGGTAGCTGAGTTTTTCATCCTCTCTAGCAGCTTTTTGGGTATTTTTCCTCCTGTGCTGGTGATGAAAAATGCAGGAAAACAAGAAGAGCCATCAATCAGAGTACAAGTGAGGTCACTGCAAAGATCAGGGATTAATCGGTTAATCCATTGCAAAGGACGGGGTAGAGTGGAACATAACTATGCCGAGCATGGAGTGCTTTAACAGGCCACGGCAAGAGCGGCATGAAAGATGCCTAGCCTGAGTGCAGGTGCTGTGGCTCAAATAGGAATTTGCAAGCACAACACAGCAATACCCATCACGGGGCTATGCTGGGCACTGGCATCTCCACAGAGTTAAGTTCTGGCCAAAGGCACTAACCCATGCAAATTACAGCTGCTGATTGACAAGCAGAGGAAAAGGAAATGTCCTCAAATGCTGGTAGAGAAAGGTGGAAAAGTTGTTATTTCCAAACAACATTCTTCCTGAAATCACACATGTTTCATGTAACAATTAATGGCAACTGCTGTCCAAGCGTTATGACCCTGTATTGTTTCAATACAGTTGATTATACAATTCTAAGATTCTGTGCTGAATACGGAGAAGACGGTGCTCAATCCACAGTGGGAGTTGCCCACAGGGAAATGTGCACCCACACCCCCTCACATCACTCCTGGGAAAAGCATCTGTCTAGAAATGTCCTGTCACAGCGGCACAGCAGAAACAGAGATCCTGCCATGGACAGGCCCCTCCCCACCACCAGCATATCCACCAGCAGCCTCCCACTGGTGTCACGGACGCACCAAGGCATGCCTGTGTCCACAAGCACAGAGGTCAGCGCCAAGGGAGCCAAGGCCAACTCATGGCATGGGGTGGCAAGGAGGAAAGCATCCGAGAGTCATGGCACCCGTGGGTTGTAAGGGCTTGGGAGGCTCTGATCTGCTGTGTAAAGGGAGCCGCTGGGAGCCCTGTCTTGCGGGGGAATTTGTACTTTGTGGGTATCAGAGCACTGGATGCCTGGGACAGCTGAAAGTCGCTGAGCCGGGGGTGCGGGTGAAGGCTGGGGCTGGCTGGGGGGTGAGCCCGTGGTGTGCTCCGGTGCCTGTGACATCACGAAGGACGAGGAACCACGGGGCAGGTTATAGAGCGGCCAGCAGGCAGTCCTGACCAGTGCGGCGTGGGATGGTGAGCGCGCACATGGGGGGAGGCTGGGCTGGACGAGGGCTGAGGCAGAAACGTGGCTCCCAGGCAGGACCAGTCTAGAGAGATAACCTCGTTCCTTTCATGTGCTTTACTTCAGAGTGAGAAGCTGCCTCCTCTCCCCAGCACCACCCCAGCCTTTCAGGGAAAAGGAGTGGAAGCACTGGATTGTGGCAGGCCTGAAAACTTGCCAGAAGCAATCGGGAAGACGTTCCTGGCCCAGGTCCCCAAGACTAGAGAGTTAACCGAGAAAACTAAAGCGGCTATGAAGTCCGTCCTGCGGAAGTCCAAACTGCAGGTGATTGACCTGGAGATTGCTCAGTGCAAGGTAAGATGGAGCGGTCAGTTTGCTGCTGGGTTCCAAACAAGATGCCCTTTCCTGAGGGGTGTGTGTCTGCAGAAAAACTTTGCTTACTGCTTCTGCTCTCACTGCTTGCATCGGCTTCGTGGCACCGGGCAAACACAAGGCAACCACTTGGCTTGAGCCTCTGGTGCAGCGTTCCAAGGGCTTAGTTAAAATACTTATTTTGAGATTTGGGTTCTTTACGCATCCAGAGGAGTTAGGTAAATTCTTGAGTATTTTCAAAGCTCTGCTTTCCTTTGGATTATTTCTGTTTAGAGAAGAAAGTATTAGAGAGCATCCAGCAGAGGGCCACGACGATGATGAGAATTAAGAAGGAATCTATTGGAGAAAATCTAGCGGGTTTACGACAATTGGATCAGCTTTAAGTGCTCGAAGGCAGAGATCAAGATTTTGCCAGGAGTTCTGGAAAAGGATAGAAAGAGTTTTTTTGTTTTATTTTGTTCTTTAAAATGTCTTTTAAAATGCCATGCTGTGTGTCTGTGAGAGTATCACAGCAGAGAGGCCTTTAACTGGTAACTGTGTCTTTGAAGAATGCAAAAATGGCACAGGTCGTGACTCTGCCCACTCTCCTGTGCAAGAGCTGCACACTCGTTGCTGAATTTCCAAGTGGATGAGATCCTGTGTCCCAGCCTCGGAGGGATTTCCCAATCTGTTGTGCAAGGAGCCAGACAAGGCCCTTTAGACTCTTCTGAGAATTTTATATTCAGATTTACTTTCTGTGTTTAATGACACTGCCCCACACTATCTCAGAGACAAACCAAAACAGCAATGGTTTAAGGAAGACACCGAAAGCTGAAACAGAGCTTTTTTGCTCTCTGTTTTTCTGCCAACTCGTATTTTCCCTTGGAGCTTGTGCCCTCCCCTGACCATCTCAGTTGCCTGAATGGGTGCTGTAGAGCTGTGGAAGTGTACAGGTAGTTTTGTTATAATGATCTTATGCTCAAGTTACTTACAAAGTACTGGGATTTGCATGTGTGGAGGTATGTCCACACCGGGACAGCCTTCCAAGGAAGTGCTGATATCAGCAGGTGCTTTCAAATGTTTCCTATTAGCACAAGTGGGCTATATTGCTTCTTGAAGAAGGGCAGATAAGAAGAAAGAATTACACAAGACATTGTAAAAGCGCACCATTTCTGTTCTGTGTGATGTAGAGCCTGAATAAACATATTGGACTGCTGCAGGCAAACAGACAGGTAGCCAGTTAGCATTGCCCAAGAGAATTCTTTGCAGTGTTACACTGCATAGATTTAAGAAGTAATATCCAGAGGGAAACATTCTACTTAATGTTGTTACAAGATGCCCTTTCCTGGGGTGTGTGTGTCTGTAGAAAACTTTGCTTACTGCTTCTGCTCTCACTGCTTGCATCGGCTTCATGGCACTGGGCAAACACCAGGCAACCACTTGGCTTCAGCTTCAGGTTCAGCTTTCCAAGGGCTTAGTTAAAATCCCTCTTTTGAGAGGTGGGTTCTTTACACATCCAGAGGAGTTAGGTAAAGCTCTTAAGGATTTCCAAAGCTTTGCTTTCCTTTGGGTTATTTTACTGTTTAGAGAAGGAAGTATTAGAGAGCATCCTGGACAGGGCAACGAAGATGATAAGGGGACTGGAGCATCTCTCTTAGGAGGAAAGGCTGACAGACCTGGTTCTGCCTCACGTGGAGAAGAGAAGACTGAGAGGAGATCATATCAATGCTTATAGATATCAAAAGGGTTGGTGTCAAGAGGACGGGGCCAGGCTCTGTTCAGTGGTGCCCAGTGACAGGGCAAAGGCAGAAGGCACAAGCTGGAGCACGGCAAGTTCCATCTAAACATGAGGAAAAACTTCTCTGCTGTCAGGGTAATGGCACACTGGATAAAGCTGCCCAGGGAGGTTGTGGAATCTCCTCTGGAGACAGGGCAAGTGTGAGCATTGACTTCCGAATGTAATTAGGAGAGAGGTGTTGTGCTTCTAAGAATGAGTAATTGATTACTGCCCTTCTAGGCGGTGTTATCCGAGATTGAACAAGAGATCTGTTCTGCAGAGGAATATTGTGGAGATGATATAGACTTTGAAGAAGAGATCGAGCTCAGATCGTTCAGGCTTAATGCAGTGAAATGCATTTTGGACGAAATTCAGCTGCTGCTGCAAGAAAGGGACGATGCAGAAGAGGTAAAGCATATGAACGCTCATATGAACAGCGAGGCAGTCCTGATGCTTTCATGTGCTGTAGTTGCAGGAGAACCGTTACAGCTCACCATGTGATGCGAGGAAGGAAGAAAATCAATCAGACATGTCATACTTTTTTTATTCTACTTAATATGCTTACACATTACTCTCACAAACTTTGGTTAGTATTTGGTGTCTGTCCCTTACTCAGACAAAGGTAAAGCGATCCGTGTGGGAAGATTGCCAAAGTATTGAACAGCTGCGCTTATTCCACAAACCTTGGTGTGGTTAAATACTTACTTGATTTTCATTTTTGCATTGCAACAAGAAAGAAGAATTTAATATCTCTGCTTTCATACCTTTTTGCACCTGTTCCATCATAATTCCTTCGTGTTGTGCCTAGTGGAACATCTCTTTAAGCTGGAGAACTGGAACATCCGTTTGCCGCTGGTTATGCACATCTGAAGAGGCAATGGGCTGTGCACCCACAGGGGGGCAATGCAAGATGGCTCCTAGCGCTTCATCTCCTGTCAGTTTTGAATATGCATTTTAAAGCGGAAGGTGTGATTATGTTTTAGGATAGCAGAAGATTCCTGCAAGTTCCCCATAACTTGGACTCGGGAGCCTAGGATCCAGCCACAGAGAAGTCCAGCCCTGCTGCAAAGAAGACACAGACTTTTTTCTAATGTTTTGCTGTTGGCATATAGCATATTTTGATGTGTTTAGTCTGAAAGTTCCTCAAATGTAATCATTTTGCCTTTTATATGCATGTATGCCTTATCCTGGAATTTACAACAGGACTATGTCTGTGAAAATACGACTGTATTTTTAGAGAAGGAGAAATTCCTTTTAGTTTCTGCAACCTGAGTACTTAAACCTATTTCTCTCAACAGATCACCGTAAGGGGAACCACAGACGGCAGAAACAGCTGCAGCACAAGGTATTGGTTTATTATTTTTATTAGCCCGATCTCTTGAAGGGTAGTGAAAACAGCAGAGGCCAGCTGCATGCCAGCAGCAACCTGAGTGGCTGTTCCTCTGGTTGGCAGGCAGGTGGAGGTGATTTCTGCCTGCCTGTAGTGTCTCCTCTGCCAACCAGCTCTGTGTTGCACCTTAGTGAATGGTTTTCCTTCAGCGCTCCTGCTCCTGGGTCCCTGCTCCAATGAGAAACTTCAGCTTGTCTTGATTCTGGAGAAAATAGTTTTCATTTTAAATCTTCCTTTAATTCCACCACCTCACCTGCACAAAGAAACTGGCAGCTTAGAACCACCAAGTACAGACCGTGAGGGACAAAGGGAGAACTTGATCTAAAGTGCCTTTTTCTCAATTTTGTTTTCTCTATTTCAGAGGTGAAAGCCAGCCACAAGCTAATGGAGCAGCGCCTCAGTCTCCCTCCTTCTTCCACCACGTATTACGAGCAGCTTTACCGTTTCTGTTCTTCCTTCTGCTGCTTCTACTTCTGGCTTTCATTTTTCCATATTGGAAGGAAAACTGCAGCAGCGCCGGGCAGAACAACTTCAAGTGTTCTTTCCATCTGATGCTGCAATACCCCAATGGACCTCCACCAGTTTAGAAAGCAGCCCAGGAATCTGATGCGATAGACGCACTGATTTATAGGGACAGCGCTCTTAAGATTGCAAGGAGATTGAATACTGAGTTATTAGATGCAGAAACTGCACCACAGTAACCTTAAATGCAGCAGTTTGTCTCAGGTTTGCACGACAAACAAGCAGCTGAAGAGGCACTTTGCCTGAAATCACTGCACACCCTTCACGTTACCTGTAGCTTTTGCTTCTGCAGTGATACGGTGGAAAAAATTCTCTGCGTTTTTGAATCGTTGTTGTTGTATGCTATTCACCCAACACATTCAGGAACACGATGCACATTTTTTTTTCCATAAGGTGTTCTACTGCTTAGGACTGCTGTGTTGTCCTTTTATACCGCTCCTGAGATAAGAAATTGCTGCATTGCATGGAAGTGGTGTATAAATGCACATATTTTCTAGACGAACATGGTGACATAGACCGTCCCTGGTGTATCCAAATAACGTGTAAGGGTCGGTCAAAGGATCGATTTCTGTCTCAACTCTTTCTCGCCCCACCGTGGGATCACCTCTATCAAAGACCAAAACAGCAGAATGCCTTCTGGACCAGGACTCCCAGAGTCAATGGACATCTGTGGACCCGTGGTGGTAGCTATAAGCCCCTTTTCCTTCCCTCTTCTCCCCACTCTTTCCTTGTTCTCTGTCTCTTTCTACCGTAACCTTTGAGGAAGATTAGGAGAATCCCTGTGTTGGTGAGTAACTTTCTCAAGTGATTTTGACTCGTTGTGGATTTTGTAACCCTTGAGGAAGATTAGGAGAATCACCATGTTGGTGAGTGGCTTTCTCAAGCGATTTTGAGTTGTTTTCCATTTTTGTTTTGAGTCCCTGAATGAGGGAAAGATGACGAGAAAGCAGGAGAAGAGAGATTCTCACTTACTTAAGGATAGAGGTGCATTTTTCACATTCTTGCCTAAATATGGTGCTCAACCCTCTCCTATTGGGTAAGAGTGGGCTCGAGAGAACTGGAGAGATCTGCAGAGTATACTAGACCGAATTTCTTCATTGCAGAATGAGGCTAAGGTCAAGTTCTTTCCAATCTGGAAAAAGAATTGGAGAAAAAAGAAAATGAATTAAAGGAAAAAGGAAACCATCCATTAAGAATTGTTCTGGGAGTAAATTGTATTATCAGTACCACTAATCCACAGAACACTAATTCACAGGCTATAATATCATCAGGATATGAGGAAAAAATTATCCATCAAATTAACCCAATGTATCCACAGAAGGAATTGGAAGAAATGAGAAAACTTCATAAAAATCACCCTTATTTAAGGCTCTTAATCAAAACTGAATATTCTTGTATTAATGAGGAGGTTACAGATCCCCAGATATGCACCAAGGAAATGCTCTATTCTGCCACTGAATTGGCAAAGTTAAAAAAGGAGTATGGGCGTCTTATCAGAGAATCTGAAACAGAATTAGTGTGGAATGTATCTATAACTGGCGGTGATCAAATTCAGTTTAGCAAAAGGAGGCTGAGGGTTATTGGGGCCACGGAGTTTTCTTAACAAGAGGTGATCATCAGTCCCCATGGACCTTAACTCAGCGTACGGCTTACTGGGCTGGGGGGTTAAACCCTCTGGATAGGGGCGATCCCTTGGCAATAACAGGCACAGCCAACCAATTACTAGAAAGCGAACACAAACCTGTTTGCCTGCAAATAATACATGAGAGAAAGTTAATTCCCGGATGTGAATCACCAGTGATGTTGCCCGTTAACTCAGAAATTATGACTCCCCTGATAAAGGGACTCCCCGAATCACTTAAACCCACAGGGATAGGTATCTAGAGAACCGTAGCATCTGTGGGTCCTGTGGAGAGGTTAGAGGCTTTTCTGCACAGAGGTGACAATAGCAGAAATGCAGGCAGTACCATCACAGACTCTTAAGCTATTTCCTCCGATTTTTCTACACCAGCTGTGCCAAGTAACAGAACCTTTACTAGACCTAAAGTCTGGGCATGGGGCGAGGTTGCACGAGAATTAGTTGATTGCAGTAGGAAATATTGTCTTGTGAAGCCTTTAGAAGAAAGATCAAAGGGCGTCGGACACGTAACGCTTGAAAATACACTCCCCTATCCCAGTAAAACTGCAGAAGCTGCATGAAGAACCGTCATGATCTAAATCTGTTTCAGCCCGACTCTATTGGTGGCATTTAGGGCTTAAAAGGGGAATTCCTAAGGATTTAATGGATGGCTTACCTGCTGGATAATACCGTCATTTTAACTCCTTTTGCCTGAAAAGGGCAAGTTTTATTTTTATTTTTGCAGGAGAACCCCGTGGGACATTGAAAATTCTTTATAGGAGAAACATAAATAAAAATTGAAGGCTTAAATCTGAAAATGGCTTACAACATTTTGTCTGGGTTGTTCATACTTTTCTGTAGTACACCTCTTATGAAAAGATTCAGGTGAGGTGCAGAAAAGTAGAACTCAGTTTCCAACCTGAAAAGCCTCTGATATTTCATTTGTTGGCAGTTTTTTAGATTTCAACTTGACATCCCAAATTCACCCCGGCATTTCAGAAGAGATACGTCCTACTAAGAATTGGAAAGATATTAGGCAAAATATGTTTACTTTGTGTTGCCGCCAGAAATTGACTAGCAACAATACTTCTTTGGACTTGAGTGACATTGACATAGAAGTTACCAAATCTCGCAAAAAAGAACACGGTGATTGCTGGCTCAATTTTACTATGGCTAGTTCTATCTCTTTGATGTGTGATTGGAGAGCTAAAAACTAAACCGAAACTATTAGGCTTAATTCAAGAATTCCAGAGGAATGTTGTAACTAAACCAAAACTTGTTGCAATACTCACACACCAAGGCAGAGACACTTCCCTCATTTTAAGTAACAAGGCAACAGTTTCTCCTTTTGTCGTTACTCAGGGTGATGACATTTACATAAGATGCCAATTAATGGCTGAACCCCTCACTGAGCCAGCAAACAGCTATAGTATTGGACCACATGGTCTTATTCAACCATGCAGAACCCAAAATTTGGACTGTTGGCTAAATTTTACCGCAGTGAAATTTTCTCATCAATTTCTCATTAATTTATCATAAATTAATTTCTCATTAATTTCTCATTAATTCCCCCCAATGTCCTTATGACACTGGGGGGAATTAATGATAGAAGTTTCAACACCTACAGTTCCTCCCAAATCAACACTTTGATCAACGATTTATGAGGTTGGACCATTTGTAATTGGAAACACCGGTCAACAACAAATGTTAGTTAAATCAGAATGATCTCTCAAAAGGGTTGAATTGTTGATGCAAAATAATGTTTCAGAAATTCAACCAGCCTGTTCTCCCTTCTTACGCACCTCTTATGAGGGATGAACCACCTGGCTACGTGGATCTTCTCAAAGATGAATATCGAGAGACCTGACTGGTGTTTTGGGGGCGGGATTGGGGGTTCTGAATAGCATTGATTCAGAGGTATTATTAAACAAATTGGCCGCTACCACTTTTGATTTGGCAAAAATAAAACAGCCTCTACAATCCTCCCTTTTGGCTTTGGGAACGTATCGGTGGCTACTGTCCAACGTATTACCAATGGGAAAAGGTGAACGTGAAAGATCATGAACTAATTCTAGACACATTCGGTGTAGCCCAAAGTAATATTTCTTTGGCTCTCAGTTGCATCCAGGCTCAATTGTGGATGCAATCAGTGGCTGCATCAATCATTAGAGAAGGTGAAGTAGGTATTTTTCCTACAGAAATCCGAAAAATAATTTGGCATAATGCTAATGATTTTGAAAAGAACCTCCAGTCTTGGTGGAAGGCGGTCAATTTTACCTATGATCCTATTAAGAACACTGTCACAGCTTGTGTGTTAACCATTCACAATGCTTCAGTGTCTTTGATTTATCCTGTCTTTGCATTAGGCTTGAATCACAATGGAACTATCCTATGTCCTTTTGAGCACAGAGCATGGGCCCGAAAGGCGAATGATAAATGGCAAACAGTGGACCTGGAATCCCGTATTGTGTGGGAACAACTAGGATTTATTTGTGAAAGTAACACCATCAGATCACAAGATTTTTGCCTAGACACTGACCAAAAAGGTTTGCCATTTTGTAGTTCATCCTGAATTGTACCCTAAAACTGTCCCCACAATGTCCTTTTACAAATCATTCTTTTCTTTAAATCCAAAGCAAGTGCTGGTGTCTAGAAACATGGCCCTTGCATAGAATAATGACCGTAATGCTCATTGTGAAGAGACTGAATTATGCGTATTTTAGAAATACTTTTCTAAATCCTTTGCCACACATCCTTTTAGTCATGATTAAAATACTAGGTCAGTTAAAAATCAGGAGACAGGTTTACATGTGTGCAGGAGCAATCTCTACGTATTTTTGCCTCCAAATAGAGCATAGAGGAGGACGTAGTTCTAGTTAGATGTGTCCTGTTTTGTCTTTGGGCCCTTCTTGGTTTTCTCACAGTTGCTGCCAAAGGCAGGGTAACGTGGGAATGAAAACACCCATCCAACCAGAGATGGGTGACTCTGTTCACCTACATCACTACATAACAGTGAGGTATGCACATCTGCATCATACTCCCCGCTTGGATGGGCTGTGAATCCACCATATATACATGTGAAGGGGGCTGAGACACATTTCTAGCTCTTCCTTGAATGCACTTCCAAATACAGTGATAACGTCTCCCCTCAGCCTCCTCTCCTGGCCAAACAGCCCCATCTCCTGGCTAAACAGCCCCAGTTCCCTCAGCCGCACCTCGGAGGACTTGTTCTCCAAACCCTTCACCAGATTGGTTGCTACTGCCCAAGGTATTACCAGTGGGAAAAGGTGAACGTAAAAGGTGGTTCTCAGATCAGGCCTGCCATGATGCACTCCTGATGATGGATATTCGGAAGTTGAAGTTAAAATTGATATTAAATGCTGTCTCTGCATCTTTCACACCAGTGGGTTTTCACAACGTGGCCTGAACTTCCCTACAAAAAAGTTGGTTTCACTCCAAAATGGCCATAAAACCACTTGGTTTACCATGCATCTTTGCTGGTTCAAATGGGTGAAGCGCATTACGGGTTTGGCATAAGAGGGCAAGAAGAGAAACACGTTCTTGGGGTAAGGTCTCCCATGTGAATGTTTTCATTGGAAGACTTGCATCATACACTTGTTTAGTCCTCTGCGTTTCTCCAGCTGCAAAGAGCAAGCTCTGCGTTACAGCTGAGGGCAGTTAGCTGATCTCTCCTTTTGAACCCGTTGTGTGTTTCTTGGGGCAGTTTTTCGCTCTTGTGCACCTTTGAGCTTTCAAACCAATGAAAATGCTTCCCGAGCAGGTTCGTCTTGCCAGTTTCTTTGGATCGAGGACAAGGCTGAGAATCTGAGGAACAAAGGAGAATGACAGGCCCTGATCGAGACCACCAAGACAACGCAACCAGACTAGCCTGCTGTGTCCCAACAGACTCTTAGCACAAAGTCAGGCTTGCCAGTGACCCAGGCCACATCGCTTTCATCCCATTCACTGCTTCTCAGTCCAAGAAGCTCCAGGTTTTCCTGTCTCTGGCATTTTCCTCAGAGTTGCTTACCCTTCTGCAGACTCTTCCTGGAGACGACTATGCTGGGTTGAATTTTCTCGGGTTTGTATTCTGTAGAACACCTGAGCCACTGACCTCTCTGGTCACTGTTCTTGACCAGTCTGGTTTCTGTCTCTCAGAGGATACCTGGCACAGATCGACAGATGCTGCAGGATCTCCATTCCAATTGCGTTCAGGCACAACTAAACACCTACTGTGCAGCCCCCGGGGCCCAGCAGTGTCCCGGCCACCAGCTGTCTCCTGCCCAAGAGCATGCTGCAGGTTGTCACCTTTCCGTCAACCCTTTGGCTGTACTGCTACAGAGACATGATTCCTCTCAAGAAGGGAATTAGTACAGTCTGGGGCTTGTAGGGGTGAGAGTCGTAGGTACTGCCCTGAGGTCCCAGTCCTCCAATCTGTTGAACTGCCTCATTTGCACTTGAGAAACAAGCACCCCTCAAGAAACCAAACCCAACAATTAGTAGTAAAGGTTTGCAGTTTCTGAGATTCGTGCCCATGAGAAGCTGCTGATGGTCTCTTCCCTCCAAATACTGTTCCTTGCTTGGCTCAGGGATCTCCCAAGGCAGGGGAGGAATTCACCTGGGTCCTCCCTGCCAGGTGGGCAGGAGGCTGAATTGACACTGGAGACCACCTGGGGAAAAAGGGTAGACTGGCAGCAGCAGAGGTCCTAATTAGCAGAGGTGCTAATTCCAGCCTCGCTCCATGACAGGGGAGTTGGGTTTTGCTGTAATGACGACCTTTGCCTTCACAATATATATTTGGTCAGGTTGTTCATCCCGCCATTACCCACAGCTTCTCTTTAGCAGCTTCTCTTTAGCAGCAGAACAAATTAAACACTTGGGACTGGAGGATAGGGGGTGGAGGGGAGGAGGTTGGCTCAGTGCCTGATAAATAGTGTCCGCAAGGCAACAAGGCTGGTGAGCGGTATATGGAGAACAGGTCTTATGAAGAGCAGCTGAAGGGACTGGGCAAAGCTTCTACAGCCAGAGGCTGTACCCGTTGCTTCATTCACAGATTACTGTGGAGTCTGTCCTTTCTCTCTCTCTGAACTGGTGCATTCGCTTAGTCTCCATAGTTTCCTGAGGCAGTGAGCACCTTTAGGAATGCTGTGCTGAGGGCTCCAGAACTGAAGACAGTACTCCAGGTGAGGTTTCACCAGAGCGGAGGGGCAGAGTCACCTCATGACCCCCAAGTCCTTCTCTTCAGGGCCCCTCACAACTCCTTCTCTGCCCAGCCTATACTTGTGCCTGGGGTTGCCCTGACCCGGGTTCAGGACCCTGCACTTGGCGCTGTTGAACTTCATGAGGTTTGCACAGGCCTTCCTCTCACGCCTCTCCACGTCCCTCCTAGAGGAAGGGAACAACATCACATCTTGTAGTGCCTGGGAGGCAAGGAGGAAAGTTCTGCTGTCTGGGTTGGGCAGCGTGTGAAAGTCTCTGTGGTCTCTGCTCTTCTCATTCTCTTTGGTGTATTGGGTGTATGTATCTCTTCATGCACCTCAATCCAGCACAGCAACACTTCATAATGAGAGCTGCTTTCAGGTTAGAAACCTGGCCACGAGTGGCCTCTAGCTGGAGCCAGGGACTCGCCTATTCCACCGTGGTCCTGAAGAAGCAGAACAGGTGAATGGCTAAAGGCATTCTTGCCCTCTCCAAAACACTGTCTGGAGCTGGGCCCTGGTCTTGTTAAAGCAAAGTGACCTGGGGAAGAGAGAGTAGCAGCTGTTTCCAAACTTTTGGCTACCCCAAATCACACGTACTCCGGAACAACGGATGGGGGTTGCCCATAGCATGGTAGCTGAGTTTTTCATCCTCTCTAGCAGCTTTTTGGGTATTTTTCCTCCTGTGCTGGTGATGAAAAATGCAGGAAAACAAGAAGAGCCATCAATCAGAGTACAAGTGAGGTCACTGCAAAGATCAGGGATTAATCGGTTAATCCATTGCAAAGGACGGGGTAGAGTGGAACATAACTATGCCGAGCATGGAGTGCTTTAACAGGCCACGGCAAGAGCGGCATGAAAGATGCCTAGCCTGAGTGCAGGTGCTGTGCCTCAAATAGGAATCTGCAAGCACAACACAGCAATACCCATCACGGGGCTATGCTGGGCACTGGCATCTCCACAGAGTTAAGTTCTGGCCAAAGTCACTAACCCATGCAAATTACAGCTGCTGATTGACAAGCAGATGAAAAGGACATGTCCTCAAATGCTGGTAGAGAAAGGTGGAAAAGTTGTTATTTCCAAACAACATTCTTCCTGAAATCACACATGATTCATGTAACAATTAATGGCAACTGCTGTCCAAGCGTTATGACCCTGTATAGTTTCAATACAGTTGATTATACAATTCTAAGATTCTGTGCTGAATACGGAGAAGACGGTGCTCAATCCACAGTGGGAGTTGCCCACAGGGAAATGTGCACCCACACCCCCTCACATCACTCCTGGGAAAAGCATCTGTCTAGAAATGTCCTGTCACAGCGGCACAGCAGAAACAGAGATCCTGCCATGGACAGGCCCCTCCCCACCACCAGCATATCCACCAGCAGCCTCCCACTGGTGTCACGGACGCACCAAGGCATGCCTGTGTCCACAAGCACAGAGGTCAGCGCCAAGGGAGCCAAGGCCAACTCATGGCATGGGGTGGCAAGGAGGAAAGCATCCGAGAGTCATGGCACCCGTGGATTGTAAGGGCGTGGGAGGCTCTGATCTGCTGTGTAAAGGGAGCCGCTGGGAGCCCTGTCTTGCGGGGGAATTTGTACTTCGTGGGTATCAGAGCACTGGATGCCTGGGACAGCTGAAAGTCGCTGAGCCGGGGGTGTGGGTGAAGGCTGGGGCTGGCTGGGGGGTGAGCCCGTGGTGTGCTCCGGTGCCTGTGACATCACAAAGGACAAGGAACCACCGGGCAGGTTATGAAGCGGCCAGCAGGCAGTCCTGACCAGTGCGGCGTGGGATGGTGAGCGCGCACATGGGGGGAGGCTGGGCTGGACGAGGGCTGGGGCAGAAACGTGGCTCCCAGGGAGGACCAGTCTAGAGAGATAACCTCGTTCCTTTCATGTGCTTTACTTCAGAGTGAGAAGCTGCCTCCTCTCCCCAGCACCACCCCAGCCTTTCAGGGAAAAGGAGTGGAAGCACTGGATTGTGGCAGGCCTGAAAACTTGCCAGAAGCAATCGGGAAGACGTTCCTGGCCCAGGTCCCCAAGACTAGAGAGTTAACCGAGAAAACTAAAGCGGCTATGAAGTCCGTCCTGCGGAAGTCCAAACTGCAGGTGATTGACCTGGAGATTGCTCAGTGCAAGGTAAGATGGAGCGGTCAGTTTGCTGCTGGGTTCCAAACAAGATGCCCTTTCCTGAGGGGTGTGTGTCTGCAGAAAAACTTTGCTTACTGCTTCTACTCTCACTGCTTGCATCGGCTTCGTGGCACCGGGCAAACACCAGGCAACCACTTGGCTTCAGCCTCTGGTGCAGCGTTCCAAGGGCTTAGTTAAAATACTTATTTTGAGATTTGGGTTCTTTACGCATCCAGAGGAGTTAGGTAAATTCTTGAGTATTTTCAAAGCTCTGCTTTCCTTTGGATTATTTCTGTTTAGAGAAGAAAGTATTAGAGAGCATCCAGCAGAGGGCCACGACGATGATGAGAATTAAGAAGGAATCTATTGGAGAAAATCTAGCGGGTTTAAAACAATTGGATCAGCTTTATATGCTCGAAGGCAGAGATCAAGATTTTGCCAGGAGTACAGGAAAAAGATAGAAAGAGTTTTTTTGTTTTATTTTGTTCTTTAAAATGTCTTTTAAAATGCCATGCTGTTTGTCTGTGAGAGTATCACAGCAGAGAGGCCTTTAACTGGTAACTGTGTCTTTGAAGAATGCATAAATGGCACAGGTCATGACTCTGCCCACTCTCCTGTGCAAGAGCTGCACACTCGTTGCTGATTTTCCAAGTGGATGAGATCCTGTGTCCCAGCCTCGGAGGGATTTCCCACTCTGTTGTGCAAGGAGCCAGACAAGGCCCTTTAGACTCTTCTGAGAATTTTATATTCAGATTTACTTTCTGTGTTTAATGACACTGCCCCACACTATCTCAGAGACAAACCAAAACAGCAATGGTTTAAGGAAGACACCGAAAGCTGAAACAGAGCTTTTTTGCTCTCTGTTTTTCTGCCAACTCGTATTTTCCCTTGGAGCTTGTGCCCTCCCCTGACCATCTCAGTTGCCTGAATGGATGCTGTAGAGCTGTGGGAGTGTACAGGTAGTTTTGTTATAATGATCTTATGCTCAAGTTACTTACAAAGTACTGGGATTTGCATGTGTGGAGGTATGTCCACACCGGGACAGCCTTCCAAGCAAGCGGTGATATCAGCAGGTGCTTTCAAATGTTTCCTTATAGCACAAGTAGGCTATATTGCTTCTTGAAGGAGGGCAAATAAGAAGAAAGAATTACACAAGACATTGTAAAAGCGCACCATTTCTGTTCTGTGTGATGTAGAGCCTGAATAAACATATTGGACTGCTGCAGGCAAACAGACAGGTAGCTAGTTAGCATTGCCCAAGAGAATTCTTTGCAGCGTTACACTGCATAGATTTAAGAAGTAATATCCAGAGGGAAACATTCTACTTAATGTTGTTACAAGATGCCCTTTCCTGGGGTGTGTGTGTCTGTAGAAAACTTTGCTTACTGCTTCTGCTCTCACTGCTTGCATCGGCTTCATGGCACTGGGCAAACACCAGGCAACTACTTGGCTTCAGCTTCAGGTTCAGCTTTCCAAGGGCTTAGTTAAAATCCCTCTTTTGAGAGGTCGGTTCTTTACACATCCAGAGGAGTTAGGTAAAGCTCTTAAGGATTTCCAAAGCTTTGCTTTCCTTTGGGTTATTTTACTGTTTAGAGAAGGAAGTATTAGAGAGCATCCTGGACAGGGCAACGAAGATGATAAGGGGACTGGAGCATCTCTCTTAGGAGGAAAGGCTGACAGACCTGGTTCTGCCTCACGTGGAGAAGAGAAGACTGAGAGGAGATCATATCAATGCTTATAGATATCAAAAGGGTTGGTGTCAAGAGGACGGGGCCAGGCTCTGTTCAGTGGTGCCCAGTGACAGGGCAAAGGCAGAAGGCACAAGCTGGAGCACGGCAAGTTCCATCTAAACATGAGGAAAAACTTCTCTGCTGTCAGGGTAATGGCACACTGGATAAAGCTGCCCAGGGAGGTTGTGGAATCTCCTCTGGAGACAGGGCAAGTGTGAGCATTGACTTCCGAATGTAATTAGGAGAGAGGTGTTGTGCTTCTAAGAATGAGTAATTGATTACTGCCCTTCTAGGCGGTGTTATCCGAGATTGAACAAGAGATCTGTTCTGCAGAGGAATATTGTGGAGATGATATAGACTTTGAAGAAGAGATCGAGCTCAGATCGTTCAGGCTTAATGCAGTGAAATGCATTTTGGATGAAATTCAGCTGCTGCTGCGAGAAAGGGACGATGCAGAAGAGGTAAAGCATATGAACGCTATGCAGATCATCAGCAAGGCAGTCCTGATGCTTTCATGTGCTGTAGTTGCAGGAGAACCGTTACAGCTCACCATGTGATGCGAGGAAGGAAGAAAATCAATCAGACATGTCATACTTTTTTTATTCTGCTGTATTATACTCCCAGCCTATATCTGGGAATTTGAAGTCTCCCACAAGGACTAGAGGTAGTGATTTGACACTACACTCAGTTGTTTGTAGAAGAGCTCATCAGCTGCTTCTTCTTGGCTGGGTGGTCTATAGCAGACTCCCATCCCAATCCCTTCCTGCCCATGGGCTCCTCTGATTTTCACCCACAGGCACTCAGTCCCATCCAGACCGTAGTCCAGTTCAAGGGTATCAATGCCCTCTCTAACACAGAGGGCTACCCCACCTCCTCTTCTGCCCTTCCTGTCCTTCCTAAAGAGTTTATACCCCACCATGGGTACGCTCCAGTCGTACGAGTCATCCCACCACGTCTCCGCAATGGCAACGACATCGACATCGTAGTCTCCCTGCCCTACCACGGCTTCCAGCTCCTCCTTCTTATTTCCCATGCTGCGTGCATTAGTGTAAATGCACTTCAGCTGGGCAGGTGTAGCTAAGGCCTTCGTAATAGGGCTTCTCCCCAACTGAGCGGTCCTTGACTTAACTAAGGCCACAGTGCCAGTTTGCTGCCTACCTTCCTCAGCTGCACTCACCCCCTCTTGCTTAGTGGTGATATACCGGCAGGCATCGCCAGCACACCCCCTCTTTGCCTCTGAAGTCTCACCTCCAGGCTCACTCCCATCCTGCCTGGCCTCCATCCCCTCTCCCCTCACATCTAGTTTAAAGCTCGATTTATGAGCTTAACTAGGTTTTGGGTGAGGGCTTTTGTCCCCCTAGGAGACAGGCGTGTCCCATCCCTGGTAAGAAAGCCTGGGGGTGTGTGGGCCTCCCCATGATTAAAGAACCCAAAGCCCCTCTTCTCACACCAGTCCCTAAGCCATTCATTAACCCGTTTCTTATTCCTCATTTCCTGCTCCTGATTCCTTAGTATTGGGATGGAGTTGAATATTACCTGTGCCCCAGAGCCCTCGATCATTCTCCCAAGTGCCTTGAAGTCCCTTTTAATGGCTTTAGGCCTTCTACGTTCTATTTCCTCATTACCAATTTGAAAAACTAAGAGCGGGTAGTAGTCTGTATCTTTGACCAGGGAAGGGAGCTTTCTAGTAACGTCCCTCACTGATGCTCCTGGCAAGCAGCACACCTCCCTTTGGAGCAGGTCCGGCCTACAGATGGGACCCTCCATTCCTTTGAGAAGGGAATCCCCCAAGACAATCACCCTCCTCTTCTTTTTAACCGAGGATGTTTTTAAGGCTGTGGGAGGGTGATGGAGTTTTGGAAACATTTCTAGGCTGTGGGTGCAGCCCTCTTCATCTTTAGGGCTAGGATGCACCCTCAGCACCGCATATTTGTTCCCCAGAGAGATCTGGGGGTTAATTGCCCGGGTGGGCGGAGCAGGTTTCCTTCTCCAGACAGGAACCTGCTGCCATTCCCCATGTCTCTCTCCCAGCCTTGCAGCTTACCGGTGGGTGGAGCTCAGCTTCACTGGCTCCAGCAGCCTGTGAGAGGGTCCTGCTCCACTCATCTATCTCCCTCTCACACTCCCTGATGGCCCTCAGCCTAGCCACTTCCTTCCTCAGCTCTTCCACCAGATGAAGCCGTTCCCCTACCCGAGCACAGCTTCCACAGGAGGAGCCAGGGCCAGAGGCATGAGCCACTACAGGAGGGGGGCACTGACTGCAGCCCAGGGCCTGGGTAGCTGCATGTGCCCACCGGGGCTCCATCTGGGTGGCAGCCTCCATCACGCTGGGTGCGGCCTTAGTCTTTCGTCGGGTATCCACCATTTTCCTCAATCCCTTCTGTCCGTGCTCCAGCTTTTCCCTGCTCGCCCTGCCCGCTCGAACTGCTTGTTTAATGAGCCTTGTTTAATGAGCCTTGCTTAAGGAGCCCAGCTCCCCTTCCCTTGTGCTCCCTAAGGGCCCTTTGAATCCCTCGCGGAAGCTTCCGAGTCAGTCACCGCGCGCGGAAGCGGCCGTTGAGCCCGGAGCCCAGCGTCAACTTTCCGATCGAGGATTTTTAGGGTTTTTCCCCGTTCGGGAAGCACCCAGTCGCCTATGGCTACCCCTAATACAGAACTGACCGTCCTGTCGCTGGATGCAGCTGAATAAGCTGCATTTGGTCAGGTTGTTCATCCCGCCATTACCCACAGCTTCTCTTTAGCAGCTTCTCTTTAGCAGCAGAACAAATTAAACACTTGGGACTGGAGGATAGGGGGTGGAGGGGAGGAGGTTGGCTCAGTGCCTGATAAATAGTGTCCGCAGGGCAACAAGGCTGGTGAGCGGTATATGGAGAACAGGTCTTATGAAGATCAACTGAAGGGACTGGGCAAAGCTTCTACAGCCAGAGGCTGTACCCGTTGCTTCATTCACAGATTACTGTGGAGTCTGTCCTTTCTCTCTCTCTGAACTGGTGCATTCGCTTAGTCTCCATAGTTTCCTGAGGCAGTGAGCACCTTAGGAATGCTGTGCTGAGGGCTCCAGAACTGAAGACAGTACTCCAGGTGAGGTTTCACCAGAGCGGAGGGGCAGAGTCACCTCATGACCCCCAAGTCCTTCTCTTCAGGGCCCCTCACAACTCCTTCTCTGCCCAGCCTATACTTGTGCCTGGGGTTGCCCTGACCCGGGTTCAGGACCCTGCACTTGGCGCTGTTGAACTTCATGAGGTTTGCACAGGCCTTCCTCTCACGCCTCTCCACGTCCCTCCTAGAGGAAGGGAACAACATCACATCTTGTAGTGCCTGGGAGGCAAGGAGGAAAGTTCTGCTGTCTGGGTTGGGCAGCGTGTGAAAGTCTCTGTGGTCTCTGCTCTTCTCATTCTCTTTGGTGTATTGGGTGTATGTATCTCTTCATGCACCTCAATCCAGCACAGCAACACTTCATAATGAGAGCTGCTTTCAGGTTAGAAACCTGGCCACGAGTGGCCTCTAGCTGGAGCCAGGGACTCGCCTATTCCACCGTGGTCCTGAAGAAGCAGAACAGGTGAATGGCTAAAGGCATTCTTGCCCTCTCCAAAACACTGTCTGGAGCTGGGCCCTGGTCTTGTTAAAGCAAAGTGACCTGGGGAAGAGAGAGTAGCAGCTGTTTCCAAACTTTTGGCTACCCCAAATCACACGTACTCCGGAACAACGGATGGGGGTTGCCCATAGCATGGTAGCTGAGTTTTTCATCCTCTCTAGCAGCTTTTTGGGTATTTTTCCTCCTGTGCTGGTGATGAAAAATGCAGGAAAACAAGAAGAGCCATCAATCAGAGTACAAGTGAGGTCACTGCAAAGATCAGGGATTAATCGGTTAATCCATTGCAAAGGACGGGGTAGAGTGGAACATAACTATGCCGAGCATGGAGTGCTTTAACAGGCCACGGCAAGAGCGGCATGAAAGATGCCTAGCCTGAGTGCAGGTGCTGTGGCTCAAATAGGAATTTGCAAGCACAACACAGCAATACCCATCACGGGGCTATGCTGGGCACTGGCATCTCCACAGAGTTAAGTTCTGGCCAAAGGCACTAACCCATGCAAATTACAGCTGCTGATTGACAAGCAGAGGAAAAGGAAATGTCCTCAAATGCTGGTAGAGAAAGGTGGAAAAGTTGTTATTTCCAAACAACATTCTTCCTGAAATCACACATGTTTCATGTAACAATTAATGGCAACTGCTGTCCAAGCGTTATGACCCTGTATTGTTTCAATACAGTTGATTATACAATTCTAAGATTCTGTGCTGAATACGGAGAAGACGGTGCTCAATCCACAGTGGGAGTTGCCCACAGGGAAATGTGCACCCACACCCCCTCACATCACTCCTGGGAAAAGCATCTGTCTAGAAATGTCCTGTCACAGCGGCACAGCAGAAACAGAGATCCTGCCATGGACAGGCCCCTCCCCACCACCAGCATATCCACCAGCAGCCTCCCACTGGTGTCACGGACGCACCAAGGCATGCCTGTGTCCACAAGCACAGAGGTCAGCGCCAAGGGAGCCAAGGCCAACTCATGGCATGGGGTGGCAAGGAGGAAAGCATCCGAGAGTCATGGCACCCGTGGGTTGTAAGGGCTTGGGAGGCTCTGATCTGCTGTGTAAAGGGAGCCGCTGGGAGCCCTGTCTTGCGGGGGAATTTGTACTTTGTGGGTATCAGAGCACTGGATGCCTGGGACAGCTGAAAGTCGCTGAGCCGGGGGTGCGGGTGAAGGCTGGGGCTGGCTGGGGGGTGAGCCCGTGGTGTGCTCCGGTGCCTGTGACATCACGAAGGACGAGGAACCACGGGGCAGGTTATAGAGCGGCCAGCAGGCAGTCCTGACCAGTGCGGCGTGGGATGGTGAGCGCGCACATGGGGGGAGGCTGGGCTGGACGAGGGCTGGGGCAGAAACGTGGCTCCCAGGCAGGACCAGTCTAGAGAGATAACCTCGTTCCTTTCATGTGCTTTACTTCAGAGTGAGAAGCTGCCTCCTCTCCCCAGCACCACCCCAGCCTTTCAGGGAAAAGGAGTGGAAGCACTGGATTGTGGCAGGCCTGAAAACTTGCCAGAAGCAATCGGGAAGACGTTCCTGGCCCAGGTCCCCAAGACTAGAGAGTTAACCGAGAAAACTAAAGCGGCTATGAAGTCCGTCCTGCGGAAGTCCAAACTGCAGGTGATTGACCTGGAGATTGCTCAGTGCAAGGTAAGATGGAGCGGTCAGTTTGCTGCTGGGTTCCAAACAAGATGCCCTTTCCTGAGGGGTGTGTGTCTGCAGAAAAACTTTGCTTACTGCTTCTGCTCTCACTGCTTGCATCGGCTTCGTGGCACTGGGCAAACACCAGGCAACCACTTGGCTTCAGCCTCTGGTGCAGCGTTCCAAGGGCTTAGTTAAAATACTTATTTTGAGATTTGGGTTCTTTACGCATCCAGAGGAGTTAGGTAAATTCTTGAGTATTTTCAAAGCTCTGCTTTCCTTTGGATTATTTCTGTTTAGAGAAGAAAGTATTAGAGAGCATCCAGCAGAGGGCCACGACGATGATGAGAATTAAGAAGGAATCTATTGGAGAAAATCTAGCGGGTTTACGACAATTGGATCAGCTTTAAGTGCTCGAAGGCAGAGATCAAGATTTTGCCAGGAGTTCTGGAAAAGGATAGAAAGAGTTTTTTTGTTTTATTTTGTTCTTTAAAATGTCTTTTAAAATGCCATGCTGTGTGTCTGTGAGAGTATCACAGCAGAGAGGCCTTTAACTGGTAACTGTGTCTTTGAAGAATGCAAAAATGGCACAGGTCGTGACTCTGCCCACTCTCCTGTGCAAGAGCTGCACACTCGTTGCTGAATTTCCAAGTGGATGAGATCCTGTGTCCCAGCCTCGGAGGGATTTCCCAATCTGTTGTGCAAGGAGCCAGACAAGGCCCTTTAGACTCTTCGGAGAATTTTATATTCAGATTTACTTTCTGTGTTTAATGACACTGCCCCACACTATCTCAGAGACAAACCAAAACAGCAATGGTTTAAGGAAGACACCGAAAGCTGAAACAGAGCTTTTTTGCTCTCTGTTTTTCTGCCAACTCGTATTTTCCCTTGGAGCTTGTGCCCTCCCCTGACCATCTCAGTTGCCTGAATGGGTGCTGTAGAGCTGTGGAAGTGTACAGGTAGTTTTGTTATAATGATCTTATGCTCAAGTTACTTACAAAGTACTGGGATTTGCATGTGTGGAGGTATGTCCACACCGGGACAGCCTTCCAAGGAAGTGCTGATATCAGCAGGTGCTTTCAAATGTTTCCTATTAGCACAAGTGGGCTATATTGCTTCTTGAAGAAGGGCAGATAAGAAGAAAGAATTACACAAGACATTGTAAAAGCGCACCATTTCTGTTCTGTGTGATGTAGAGCCTGAATAAACATATTGGACTGCTGCAGGCAAACAGACAGGTAGCCAGTTAGCATTGCCCAAGAGAATTCTTTGCAGTGTTACACTGCATAGATTTAAGAAGTAATATCCAGAGGGAAACATTCTACTTAATGTTGTTACAAGATGCCCTTTCCTGGGGTGTGTGTGTCTGTAGAAAACTTTGCTTACTGCTTCTGCTCTCACTGCTTGCATCGGCTTCATGGCACTGGGCAAACACCAGGCAACCACTTGGCTTCAGCTTCAGGTTCAGCTTTCCAAGGGCTTAGTTAAAATCCCTCTTTTGAGAGGTGGGTTCTTTACACATCCAGAGGAGTTAGGTAAAGCTCTTAAGGATTTCCAAAGCTTTGCTTTCCTTTGGGTTATTTTACTGTTTAGAGAAGGAAGTATTAGAGAGCATCCTGGACAGGGCAACGAAGATGATAAGGGGACTGGAGCATCTCTCTTAGGAGGAAAGGCTGACAGACCTGGTTCTGCCTCACGTGGAGAAGAGAAGACTGAGAGGAGATCATATCAATGCTTATAGATATCAAAAGGGTTGGTGTCAAGAGGACGGGGCCAGGCTCTGTTCAGTGGTGCCCAGTGACAGGGCAAAGGCAGAAGGCACAAGCTGGAGCACGGCAAGTTCCATCTAAACATGAGGAAAAACTTCTCTGCTGTCAGGGTAATGGCACACTGGATAAAGCTGCCCAGGGAGGTTGTGGAATCTCCTCTGGAGACAGGGCAAGTGTGAGCATTGACTTCCGAATGTAATTAGGAGAGAGGTGTTGTGCTTCTAAGAATGAGTAATTGATTACTGCCCTTCTAGGCGGTGTTATCCGAGATTGAACAAGAGATCTGTTCTGCAGAGGAATATTGTGGAGATGATATAGACTTTGAAGAAGAGATCGAGCTCAGATCGTTCAGGCTTAATGCAGTGAAATGCATTTTGGACGAAATTCAGCTGCTGCTGCAAGAAAGGGACGATGCAGAAGAGGTAAAGCATATGAACGCTCATATGAACAGCGAGGCAGTCCTGATGCTTTCATGTGCTGTAGTTGCAGGAGAACCGTTACAGCTCACCATGTGATGCGAGGAAGGAAGAAAATCAATCAGACATGTCATACTTTTTTTATTCTACTTAATATGCTTACACATTACTCTCACAAACTTTGGTTAGTATTTGGTGTCTGTCCCTTACTCAGACAAAGGTAAAGCGATCCGTGTGGGAAGATTGCCAAAGTATTGAACAGCTGCGCTTATTCCACAAACCTTGGTGTGGTTAAATACTTACTTGATTTTCATTTTTGCATTGCAACAAGAAAGAAGAATTTAATATCTCTGCTTTCATACCTTTTTGCACCTGTTCCATCATAATTCCTTCGTGTTGTGCCTAGTGGAACATCTCTTTAAGCTGGAGAACTGGAACATCCGTTTGCCGCTGGTTATGCACATCTGAAGAGGCAATGGGCTGTGCACCCACAGGGGGGCAATGCAAGATGGCTCCTAGCGCTTCATCTCCTGTCAGTTTTGAATATGCATTTTAAAGCGGAAGGTGTGATTATGTTTTAGGATAGCAGAAGATTCCTGCAAGTTCCCCATAACTTGGACTCGGGAGCCTAGGATCCAGCCACAGAGAAGTCCAGCCCTGCTGCAAAGAAGACACAGACTTTTTTCTAATGTTTTGCTGTTGGCATATAGCATATTTTGATGTGTTTAGTCTGAAAGTTCCTCAAATGTAATCATTTTGCCTTTTATATGCATGTATGCCTTATCCTGGAATTTACAACAGGACTATGTCTGTGAAAATACGACTGTATTTTTAGAGAAGGAGAAATTCCTTTTAGTTTCTGCAACCTGAGTACTTAAACCTATTTCTCTCAACAGATCACCGTAAGGGGAACCACAGACGGCAGAAACAGCTGCAGCACAAGGTATTGGTTTATTATTTTTATTAGCCCGATCTCTTGAAGGGTAGTGAAAACAGCAGAGGCCAGCTGCATGCCAGCAGCAACCTGAGTGGCTGTTCCTCTGGTTGGCAGGCAGGTGGAGGTGATTTCTGCCTGCCTGTAGTGTCTCCTCTGCCAACCAGCTCTGTGTTGCACCTTAGTGAATGGTTTTCCTTCAGCGCTCCTGCTCCTGGGTCCCTGCTCCAATGAGAAACTTCAGCTTGTCTTGATTCTGGAGAAAATAATTTTCATTTTAAATCTTCCTTTAATTCCACCACCTCACCTGCACAAAGAAACTGGCAGCTTAGAACCACCAAGTACAGACCGTGAGGGACAAAGGGAGAACTTGATCTAAAGTGCCTTTTTCTCAATTTTGTTTTCTCTATTTCAGAGGTGAAAGCCAGCCACAAGCTAATGGAGCAGCGCCTCAGTCTCCCTCCTTCTTCCACCACGTATTACGAGCAGCTTTACCGTTTCTGTTCTTCCTTCTGCTGCTTCTACTTCTGGCTTTCATTTTTCCATATTGGAAGGAAAACTGCAGCAGCGCCGGGCAGAACAACTTCAAGTGTTCTTTCCATCTGATGCTGCAATACCCCAATGGACCTCCACCAGTTTAGAAAGCAGCCCAGGAATCTGATGCGATAGACGCACTGATTTATAGGGACAGCGCTCTTAAGATTGCAAGGAGATTGAATACTGAGTTATTAGATGCAGAAACTGCACCACAGTAACCTTAAATGCAGCAGTTTGTCTCAGGTTTGCACGACAAACAAGCAGCTGAAGAGGCACTTTGCCTGAAATCACTGCACACCCTTCACGTTACCTGTAGCTTTTGCTTCTGCAGTGATACGGTGGAAAAAATTCTCTGCGTTTTTGAATCGTTGTTGTTGTATGCTATTCACCCAACACATTCAGGAACACGATGCACATTTTTTTTTCCATAAGGTGTTCTACTGCTTAGGACTGCTGTGTTGTCCTTTTATACCGCTCCTGAGATAAGAAATTGCTGCATTGCATGGAAGTGGTATATAAATGCACGTATTTTCTAGACGAACATGGTGACATAGACCGTCCCTGGTGTATCCAAATAACGTGTAAGGGTCGGTCAAAGGATCGATTTCTGTCTCAACTCTTTCTCGCCCCACCGTGGGATCACCTCTATCAAAGACCAAAACAGCAGAATGCCTTCTGGACCAGGACTCCCAGAGTCAATGGACATCTGTGGACCCGTGGTGGTAGCTATAAGCCCCTTTTCCTTCCCTCTTCTCCCCACTCTTTCCTTGTTCTCTGTCTCTTTCTACCGTAACCTTTGAGGAAGATTAGGAGAATCCCTGTGTTGGTGAGTAACTTTCTCAAGTGATTTTGACTCGTTGTGGATTTTGTAACCCTTGAGGAAGATTAGGAGAATCACCATGTTGGTGAGTGGCTTTCTCAAGCGATTTTGAGTTGTTTTCCATTTTTGTTTTGAGTCCCTGAATGAGGGAAAGATGACGAGAAAGCAGGAGAAGAGAGATTCTCACTTACTTAAGGATAGAGGTGCATTTTTCACATTCTTGCCTAAATATGGTGCTCAACCCTCTCCTATTGGGTAAGAGTGGGCTCGAGAGAACTGGAGAGATCTGCAGAGTATACTAGACCGAATTTCTTCATTGCAGAATGAGGCTAAGGTCAAGTTCTTTCCAATCTGGAAAAAGAATTGGAGAAAAAAGAAAATGAATTAAAGGAAAAAGGAAACCATCCATTAAGAATTGTTCTGGGAGTAAATTGTATTATCAGTACCACTAATCCACAGAACACTAATTCACAGGCTATAATATCATCAGGATATGAGGAAAAAATTATCCATCAAATTAACCCAATGTATCCACAGAAGGAATTGGAAGAAATGAGAAAACTTCATAAAAATCACCCTTATTTAAGGCTCTTAATCAAAACTGAATATTCTTGTATTAATGAGGAGGTTACAGATCCCCAGATATGCACCAAGGAAATGCTCTATTCTGCCACTGAATTGGCAAAGTTAAAAAAGGAGTATGGGCGTCTTATCAGAGAATCTGAAACAGAATTAGTGTGGAATGTATCTATAACTGGCGGTGATCAAATTCAGTTTAGCAAAAGGAGGCTGAGGGTTATTGGGGCCACGGAGTTTTCTTAACAAGAGGTGATCATCAGTCCCCATGGACCTTAACTCAGCGTACGGCTTACTGGGCTGGGGGGTTAAACCCTCTGGATAGGGGCGATCCCTTGGCAATAACAGGCACAGCCAACCAATTACTAGAAAGCGAACACAAACCTGTTTGCCTGCAAATAATACATGAGAGAAAGTTAATTCCCGGATGTGAATCACCAGTGATGTTGCCCGTTAACTCAGAAATTATGACTCCCCTGATAAAGGGACTCCCCGAATCACTTAAACCCACAGGGATAGGTATCTAGAGAACCGTAGCATCTGTGGGTCCTGTGGAGAGGTTAGAGGCTTTTCTGCACAGAGGTGACAATAGCAGAAATGCAGGCAGTACCATCACAGACTCTTAAGCTATTTCCTCCGATTTTTCTACACCAGCTGTGCCAAGTAACAGAACCTTTACTAGACCTAAAGTCTGGGCATGGGGCGAGGTTGCACGAGAATTAGTTGATTGCAGTAGGAAATATTGTCTTGTGAAGCCTTTAGAAGAAAGATCAAAGGGCGTCGGACACGTAACGCTTGAAAATACACTCCCCTATCCCAGTAAAACTGCAGAAGCTGCATGAAGAACCGTCATGATCTAAATCTGTTTCAGCCCGACTCTATTGGTGGCATTTAGGGCTTAAAAGGGGAATTCCTAAGGATTTAATGGATGGCTTACCTGCTGGATAATACCGTCATTTTAACTCCTTTTGCCTGAAAAGGGCAAGTTTTATTTTTATTTTTGCAGGAGAACCCCGTGGGACATTGAAAATTCTTTATAGGAGAAACATAAATAAAAATTGAAGGCTTAAATCTGAAAATGGCTTACAACATTTTGTCTGGGTTGTTCATACTTTTCTGTAGTACACCTCTTATGAAAAGATTCAGGTGAGGTGCAGAAAAGTAGAACTCAGTTTCCAACCTGAAAAGCCTCTGATATTTCATTTGTTGGCAGTTTTTTAGATTTCAACTTGACATCCCAAATTCACCCCGGCATTTCAGAAGAGATACGTCCTACTAAGAATTGGAAAGATATTAGGCAAAATATGTTTACTTTGTGTTGCCGCCAGAAATTGACTAGCAACAATACTTCTTTGGACTTGAGTGACATTGACATAGAAGTTACCAAATCTCGCAAAAAAGAACACGGTGATTGCTGGCTCAATTTTACTATGGCTAGTTCTATCTCTTTGATGTGTGATTGGAGAGCTAAAAACTAAACCGAAACTATTAGGCTTAATTCAAGAATTCCAGAGGAATGTTGTAACTAAACCAAAACTTGTTGCAATACTCACACACCAAGGCAGAGACACTTCCCTCATTTTAAGTAACAAGGCAACAGTTTCTCCTTTTGTCGTTACTCAGGGTGATGGCATTTACATAAGATGCCAATTAATGGCCGAACCCCTCACTGAGCCAGCAAACAGCTATAGTATTGGACCACATGGTCTTATTCAACCATGCAGAACCCAAAATTTGGACTGTTGGCTAAATTTTACCGCAGTGAAATTTTCTCATCAATTTCTCATTAATTTATCATAAATTAATTTCTTATTAATTTCTCATTAATTCCCCCCAATGTCCTTATGACACTGGGGGGAATTAATGATAGAAGTTTCAACACCTACAGTTCCTCCCAAATCAACACTTTGATCAACGATTTATGAGGTTGGACCATTTGTAATTGGAAACACCGGTCAACAACAAATGTTAGTTAAATCAGAATGATCTCTCAAAAGGGTTGAATTGTTGATGCAAAATAATGTTTCAGAAATTCAACCAGCCTGTTCTCCCTTCTTACGCACCTCTTATGAGGGATGAACCACCTGGCTACGTGGATCTTCTCAAAGATGAATATCGAGAGACCTGACTGGTGTTTTGGGGACGGGATTGGGGGTTCTGAATAGCATTGATTCAGAGGTATTATTAAACAAATTGGCCGCTACCACTTTTGATTTGGCAAAAATAAAACAGCCTCTACAATCCTCCCTTTTGGCTTTGGGAACGTATCGGTGGCTACTGTCCAACGTATTACCAATGGGAAAAGGTGAACGTGAAAGATCATGAACTAATTCTAGACACATTCGGTGTAGCCCAAAGTAATATTTCTTTGGCTCTCAGTTGCATCCAGGCTCAATTGTGGATGCAATCAGTGGCTGCATCAATCATTAGAGAAGGTGAAGTAGGTATTTTTCCTACAGAAATCCGAAAAATAATTTGGCATAATGCTAATGATTTTGAAAAGAACCTCCAGTCTTGGTGGAAGGCGGTCAATTTTACCTATGATCCTATTAAGAACACTGTCACAGCTTGTGTGTTAACCATTCACAATGCTTCAGTGTCTTTGATTTATCCTGTCTTTGCATTAGGCTTGAATCACAATGGAACTATCCTATGTCCTTTTGAGCACAGAGCATGGGCCCGAAAGGTGAATGATAAATGGCAAACAGTGGACCTGGAATCCCGTATTGTGTGGGAACAACTAGGATTTATTTGTGAAAGTAACACCATCAGATCACAAGATTTTTGCCTAGACACTCACCAAAAAGGTTTGCCATTTTGTAGTTCATCCTGAATTGTACCCTAAAACTGTCCCCACAATGTCCTTTTACAAATCATTCTTTTCTTTAAATCCAAAGCAAGTGCTGGTGTCTAGAAACATGGCCCTTGCATAGAATAATGACCGTAATGCTCATTGTGAAGAGACTGAATTATGCGTATTTTAGAAATACTTTTCTAAATCCTTTGCCACACATCCTTTTAGTCATGATTAAAATACTAGGTCAGTTAAAAATCAGGAGACAGGTTTATATGTGTGCAGGAGCAATCTCTACGTATTTTTGCCTCCAAATAGAGCATAGAGGAGGACGTAGTTCTAGTTAGATGTGTCCTGTTTTGTCTTTGGGCCCTTCTTGGTTTTCTCACAGTTGCTGCCAAAGGCAGGGTAACGTGGGAATGAAAACACCCATCCAACCAGAGATGGGTGACTCTGTTCACCTACATCACTACATAACAGTGAGGTATGCACATCTGCATCATACTCCCCGCTTGGATGGGCTGTGAATCCACCATATATACATGTGAAGGGGGCTGAGACACATTTCTAGCTCTTCCTTGAATGCACTTCCAAATACAGTGATAACGTCTCCCCTCAGCCTCCTCTCCTGGCCAAACAGCCCCATCTCCTGGCTAAACAGCCCCAGTTCCCTCAGCCGCACCTCGGAGGACTTGTTCTCCAAACCCTTCACCAGATTGGTTGCTACTGCCCAAGGTATTACCAGTGGGAAAAGGTGAACGTAAAAGGTGGTTCTCAGATCAGGCCTGCCATGATGCACTCCTGATGATGGATATTCGGAAGTTGAAGTTAAAATTGATATTAAATGCTGTCTCTGCATCTTTCACACCAGTGGGTTTTCACAACGTGGCCTGAACTTCCCTACAAAAAAGTTGGTTTCACTCCAAAATGGCCATAAAACCACTTGGTTTACCATGCATCTTTGCTGGTTCAAATGGGTGAAGCGCATTACGGGTTTGGCATAAGAGGGCAAGAAGAGAAACACGTTCTTGGGGTAAGGTCTCCCATGTGAATGTTTTCATTGGAAGACTTGCATCATACACTTGTTTAGTCCTCTGCGTTTCTCCAGCTGCAAAGAGCAAGCTCTGCGTTACAGCTGAGGGCAGTTAGCTGATCTCTCCTTTTGAACCCGTTGTGTGTTTCTTGGGGCAGTTTTTCGCTCTTGTGCACCTTTGAGCTTTCAAACCAATGAAAATGCTTCCCGAGCAGGTTTGTCTTGCCAGTTTCTTTGGATCGAGGACAAGGCTGAGAATCTGAGGAACAAAGGAGAATGACAGGCCCTGATTGAGACCACCAAGACAACGCAACCAGACTAGCCTGCTGTGTCCCAACAGACTCTTAGCACAAAGCCAGGCTTGCCAGTGACCCAGGCCACATCGCTTTCATCCCATTCACTGCTTCTCAGTCCAAGAAGCTCCAGGTTTTCCTGTCTCTGGCATTTTCCTCAGAGTTGCTTACCCTTCTGCAGACTCTTCCTGGAGACGACTATGCTGGATTGAATTTTCTCGGGTTTGTATTCTGTAGAACACCTGAGCCACTGACCTCTCTGGTCACTGTTCTTGACCAGTCTGGTTTCTGTCTCTCAGAGGATACCTGGCACAGATCGACAGATGCTGCAGGATCTCCATTCCAATTGCGTTCAGGCACAACTAAACACCTACTGTGCAGCCCCCGGGGCCCAGCAGTGTCCCGGCCACCAGCTGTCTCCTGCCCAAGAGCATGCTGCAGGTTGTCACCTTTCCGTCAACCCTTTGGCTGTACTGCTACAGAGACATGATTCCTCTCAAGAAGGGAATTAGTACAGTCTGGGGCTTGTAGGGGTGAGAGTCGTAGGTACTGCCCTGAGGTCCCAGTCCTCCAATCTGTTGAATTGCCTCATTTGCACTTGAGAAACAAGCACCCCTCAAGAAACCAAACCCAACAATTAGTAATAAAGGTTTGCTGTTTCTGAGATTCGTGCCCATGAGAAGCTGCTGATGGTCTCTTCCCTCCAAATACTGTTCCTCGCTTGGCTCAGGGATCTCCCAAGGCAGGGGAGGAATTCACCTGTGTCCTCCCTGCCAGGTGGGCAGGAGGCTGAATTGACACTGGAGACCACCTGGGGAAAAAGGGTAGACTGGCAGCAGCAGAGGTCCTAATTAGCAGAGGTGCTAATTCCAGCCTCGCTCCATGACAGGGGAGTTGGATTTTGCTGTAATGACGACCTTTGCCTTCACAATATATATTTGGTCAGGTTGTTCATCCCGCCATTACCCACAGCTTCTCTTTAGCAGCTTCTCTTTAGCAGCAGAACAAATTAAACACTTGGGACTGGAGGATAGGGGGAGGAGGGGAGGAGGTTGGCTCAGTGCCTGATAAATAGTGTCCGCAGGGCAACAAGGCTGGTGAGCGGTATATGGAGAACAAGTCTTATGAAGAGCAGCTGAAGGGACTGGGCAAAGCTTCTACAGCCAGAGGCTGTACCCGTTGCTTCATTCACAGATTACTGTGGAGTCTGTCCTTTCTCTCTCTCTGAACTGGTGCATTCGCTTAGTCTCCATAGTTTCCTGAGGCAGTGAGCACCTTAGGAATGCTGTGCTGAGGGCTCCAGAACTGAAGACAGTACTCCAGGTGAGGTTTCACCAGAGCGGAGGGGCAGAGTCACCTCATGACCCCCAAGTCCTTCTCTTCAGGGCCCCTCACAACTCCTTCTCTGCCCAGCCTATACTTGTGCCTGGGGTTGCCCTGACCCGGGTTCAGGACCCTGCACTTGGCGCTGTTGAACTTCATGAGGTTTGCACAGGCCTTCCTCTCACGCCTCTCCACGTCCCTCCTAGAGGAAGGGAACAACATCACATCTTGTAGTGCCTGGGAGGCAAGGAGGAAAGTTCTGCTGTCTGGGTTGGGCAGCGTGTGAAAGTCTCTGTGGTCTCTGCTCTTCTCATTCTCTTTGGTGTATTGGGTGTATGTATCTCTTCATGCACCTCAATCCAGCACAGCAACACTTCATAATGAGAGCTGCTTTCAGGTTAGAAACCTGGCCACGAGTGGCCTCTAGCTGGAGCCAGGGACTCGCCTATTCCACCGTGGTCCTGAAGAAGCAGAACAGGTGAATGGCTAAAGGCATTCTTGCCCTCTCCAAAACACTGTCTGGAGCTGGGCCCTGGTCTTGTTAAAGCACAGTGACCTGGGGAAGAGAGAGTACCAGCTGTTTCCAAACTTTTGGCTACCCCAAATCACACGTACTCCGGAACAACGGATGGGGGTTGCCCATAGCATGGTAGCTGAGTTTTTCATCCTCTCTAGCAGCTTTTTGGGTATTTTTCCTCCTGTGCTGGTGATGAAAAATGCAAGAAAACAAGAAGAGCCATCAATCAGAGTACAAGTGAGGTCACTGCAAAGATCAGGGATTAATCGGTTAATCCATTGCAAAGGACGGGGTAGAGTGGAACATAACTATGCCGAGCATGGAGTGCTTTAACAGGCCACGGCAAGAGCGGCATGAAAGATGCCTAGCCTGAGTGCAGGTGCTGTGCCTCAAATAGGAATCTGCAAGCACAACACAGCAATACCCATCACGGGGCTATGCTGGGCACTGGCATCTCCACAGAGTTAAGTTCTGGCCAAAGGCACTAACCCATGCAAATTACAGCTGCTGATTGACAAGCAGATGAAAAGGACATGTCCTCAAATGCTGGTAGAGAAAGGTGGAAAAGTTGTTATTTCCAAACAACATTCTTCCTGAAATCACACATGATTCATGTAACAATTAATGGCAACTGCTGTCCAAGCGTTATGACCCTGTATTGTTTCAATACAGTTGATTATACAATTCTAAGATTCTGTGCTGAATACGGAGAAGACGGTGCTCAATCCACAGTGGGAGTTGCCCACAGGGAAATGTGCACCCACACCCCCTCACATCACTCCTGGGAAAAGCATCTGTCTAGAAATGTCCTGTCACAGCGGCACAGCAGAAACAGAGATCCTGCCATGGACAGTCCCCTCCCCACCACCAGCATATCCACCAGCAGCCTCCCACTGGTGTCACGCACGCACCAAGGCATGCCTGTGTCCACAAGCACAGAGGTCAGCGCCAAGGGAGCCAAGGCCAACTCATGGCATGGGGTGGCAAGGAGGAAAGCATCCGAGAGTCATGGCACCCGTGGATTGTAAGGGCTTGGGAGGCTCTGATCTGCTGTGTAAAGGGAGCCGCTGGGAGCCCTGTCTTGCGGGGGAATTTGTACTTTGTGGGTATCAGAGCACTGGATGCCTGGGACAGCTGAAAGTCGCTGAGCCGGGGGTGCGGGTGAAGGCTGGGGCTGGCTGGGGGGTGAGCCCGTGGTGTGCTCCGGTGCCTGTGACATCACAAAGGACAAGGAACCACCGGGCAGGTTATAGAGCGGCCAGCAGGCAGTCCTGACCAGTGCGGCGTGGGATGGTGAGCGCGCATATGGGGGGAGGCTGGGCTGGACGAGGGCTGGCGCAGAAACGTGGCTCCCAGGCAGGACCAGTCTAGAGAGATAACCTCGTTCCTTTCATGTGCTTTACTTCAGAGTGAGAAGCTGCCTCCTCTCCCCAGCACCACCCCAGCCTTTCAGGGAAAAGGAGTGGAAGCACTGGATTGTGGCAGGCCTGAAAACTTGCCAGAAGCAATCGGGAAGACATTCCTGGCCCAGGTCCCCAAGACTAGAGAGTTAACCGAGAAAACTAAAGCGGCTATGAAGTCCGTCCTGCGGAAGTCCAAACTGCAGGTGATTGACCTGGAGATTGCTCAGTGCAAGGTAAGATGGAGCGGTCAGTTTGCTGCTGGGTTCCAAACAAGATGCCCTTTCCTGAGGGGTGTGTGTCTGCAGAAAAACTTTGCTTACTGCTTCTGCTCTCACTGCTTGCATCGGCTTCGTGGCACTGGGCAAACACCAGGCAACCACTTGGCTTCAGCCTCTGGTGCAGCGTTCCAAGGGCTTAGTTAAAATACTTATTTTGAGATTTGGGTTCTTTACGCATCCAGAGGAGTTAGGTAAATTCTTGAGTATTTTCAAAGCTCTGCTTTCCTTTGGATTATTTCTGTTTAGAGAAGAAAGTATTAGAGAGCATCCAGCAGAGGGCCACGACGATGATGAGAATTAAGAAGGAATCTATTGGAGAAAATCTAGCGGGTTTACGACAATTGGATCAGCTTTAAGTGCTCGAAGGCAGAGATCAAGATTTTGCCAGGAGTACAGGAAAAAGATAGAAAGAGTTTTGTTGTTTTATTTTGTTCTTTAAAATGTCTTTTAAAATGCCATGCTGTTTGTCTGTGAGAGTATCACAGCAGAGAGGCCTTTAACTGGTAACTGTGTCTTTGAAGAATGCATAAATGGCACAGGTCGTGACTCTGCCCACTCTCCTGTGCAAGAGCTGCACACTCGTTGCTGATTTTCCAAGTGGATGAGATCCTGTGTCCCAGCCTCGGAGGGATTTCCCACTCTGTTGTGCAAGGAGCCAGACAAGGCCCTTTAGACTCTTCGGAGAATTTTATATTCAGATTTACTTTCTGTGTTTAATGACACTGCCCCACACTATCTCAGAGACAAACCAAAACAGCAATGGTTTAAGGAAGACATCGAAAGCTGAAACAGAGCTTTTTTGCTCTCTGTTTTTCTGCCAACTCGTATTTTCCCTTGGAGCTTGTGCCCTCCCCTGACCATCTCAGTTGCCTGAATGGATGCTGTAGAGCTGTGGGAGTGTACAGGTAGTTTTGTTATAATGATCTTATGCTCAAGTTACTTACAAAGTACTGGTATTTGCATGTGTGGAGGTTTGTCCACACCGGGACAGCCTTCCAAGCAAGTGCTGATATCAGCAGGTGCTTTCAAATGTTTCCTATTAGCACAAGTGGGCTATATTGCTTCTTGAAGAAGGGCAGATAAGAAGAAACAATTACACAAGACATTGTAAAAGCGCACCATTTCTGTTCTGTGTGATGTAGAGCCTGAATAAACATATTGGACTGCTGCAGGCAAACAGACAGGTAGCCAGTTAGCATTGCCCAAGAGAATTCTTTGCAGCGTTACACTGCATAGATTTAAGAAGTAATATCCAGAGGGAAACATTCTACTTAATGTTGTTACAAGATGCCCTTTCCTGGGGTGTGTGTGTCTGTAGAAAACTTTGCTTACTGCTTCTGCTCTCACTGCTTGCATCGGCTTCATGGCGCTGGGCAAACACCAGGCAACTACTTGGCTTCAGCTTCAGGTTCAGCTTTCCAAGGGCTTAGTTAAAATCCCTCTTTTGAGAGGTGGGTTCTTTACACATCCAGAGGAGTTAGGTAAAGCTCTTAAGGATTTCCACAGCTTTGCTTTCCTTTGGGTTATTTTACTGTTTAGAGAAGGAAGTATTAGAGAGCATCCTGGACAGGGCAACGAAGATGATAAGGGGACTGGAGCATCTCTCTTAGGAGGAAAGGCTGACAGACCTGGTTCTGCCTCACGTGGAGAAGAGAAGACTGAGAGGAGATCATATCAATGCTTATAGATATCAAAAGGGTTGGTGTCAAGAGGACGGGGCCAGGCTCTGTTCAGTGGTGCCCAGTGACAGGGCAAAGGCAGAAGGCACAAGCTGGAGCACGGCAAGTTCCATCTAAACATGAGGAAAAACTTCTCTGCTGTCAGGGTAATGGCGCACTGGATAAAGCTGCCCAGGGAGGTTGTGGAATCTCCTCTGGAGACAGGGCAAGTGTGAGCTTTGACTTCCGAATGTAATTAGGAGAGAGGTGTTGTGCTTCTAAGAATGAGTAATTGATTACTGCCCTTCTAGGCGGTGTTATCCGAGATTGAACAAGAGATCCGTTCTGCAGAGGAATATTGTGGAGATGATATAGACTTTGAAGAAGAGATCGAGCTCAGATCGTTCAGGATTAATGAAGTGATATGCATTTTGGACGAAATTCAGCTGCTGCTGCGAGAAAGGGACGATGCAGAAGAGGTAAAGCATATGAACGCTATGCAGATCAACAGCGAGGCAGTCATGATGCTTTCATGTGGTGCAGTTGCAGGAGAACAGTTACAGCTCACCATGTGATGCGAGGAAGGAAGAAAATCAATCAGACATGTCATACTTTTTTTATTCTACTTAATATGCTTACACATTACTCTCACAAACTTTGGTTAGTATTTGGTGTCTGTCCCTTACTCAGACAAAGGTAAAGCGATCCGTGTGGGAAGATTGCCAAAGTATTGAACAGCTGCGCTTATTCCACAAACCTTGGTGTGGTTAAATACTTACTTGATTTTCATTTTTGCATTGCAACAAGAAAGAAGAATTTAATATCTCTGCTTTCATACCTTTTTGCACCTGTTCCATCATAATTCCTTCGTGTTGTGCCTAGTGGAACATCTCTTTAAGCTGGAGAACTGGAACATCCGTTTGCCGCTGGTTATGCACATCTGAAGAGGCAATGGGCTGTGCACCCACAGGGGGGCAATGCAAGATGGCTCCTAGCGCTTCATCTCCTGTCAGTTTTGAATATGCATTTTAAAGCGGAAGGTGTGATTATGTTTTAGGATAGCAGAAGATTCCTGCAAGTTCCCCATAACTTGGACTCGGGAGCCTAGGATCCAGCCACAGAGAAGTCCAGCCCTGCTGCAAAGAAGACACAGACTAATGTTTTCTAATTTTCTAATGTTTTGCTGTTGGCATATAGCATATTTTGATGTGTTTAGTCTGAAAGTTCCTCAAATGTAATCATTTTGCCTTTTATATGCATGTATGCCTTATCCTGGAATTTACAACAGGACTATGTCTGTGAAAATACGACTGTATTTTTAGAGAAGGAGAAATTCCTTTTAGTTTCTGCAACCTGAGTACTTAAACCTATTTCTCTCAACAGATCACCGTAAGGGGAACCACAGACGGCAGAAACAGCTGCAGCACAAGGTATTGGTTTATTATTTTTATTAGCCCGATCTCTTGAAGGGTAGTGAAAACAGCAGAGGCCAGCTGCATGCCAGCAGCAACCTGAGTGGCTGTTCCTCTGGTTGGCAGGCAGGTGGAGGTGATTTCTGCCTGCCTGTAGTGTCTCCTCTGCCAACCAGCTCTGTGTTGCACCTTAGTGAATGGTTTTCCTTCAGCGCTCCTGCTCCTGGGTCCCTGCTCCAATGAGAAACTTCAGCTTGTCTTGATTCTGGAGAAAATAGTTTTCATTTTAAATCTTCCTTTAATTCCACCACCTCACCTGCACAAAGAAACTGGCAGCTTAGAACCACCAAGTACAGACCGTGAGGGACAAAGGGAGAACTTGATCTAAAGTGCCTTTTTCTCAATTTTGTTTTCTCTATTTCAGAGGTGAAAGCCAGCCACAAGCTAATGGAGCAGCGCCTCAGTCTCCCTCCTTCTTCCACCACGTATTACGAGCAGCTTTACCGTTTCTGTTCTTCCTTCTGCTGCTTCTACTTCTGGCTTTCATTTTTCCATATTGGAAGGAAAACTGCAGCAGCGCCGGGCAGAACAACTTCAAGTGTTCTTTCCATCTGATGCTGCAATACCCCAATGGACCTCCACCAGTTTAGAAAGCAGCCCAGGAATCTGATGCGATAGACGCACTGATTTATAGGGACAGCGCTCTTAAGATTGCAAGGAGATTGAATACTGAGTTATTAGATGCAGAAACTGCACCACAGTAACCTTAAATGCAGCAGTTTGTCTCAGGTTTGCACGACAAACAAGCAGCTGAAGAGGCACTTTGCCTGAAATCACTGCACACCCTTCACGTTACCTGTAGCTTTTGCTTCTGCAGTGATACGGTGGAAAAAATTCTCTGCGTTTTTGAATCGTTGTTGTTGTATGCTATTCACCCAACACATTCAGGAACACGATGCACATTTTTTTTTCCATAAGGTGTTCTACTGCTTAGGACTGCTGTGTTGTCCTTTTATACCGCTCCTGAGATAAGAAATTGCTGCATTGCATGGAAGTGGTGCACATATTTTCTAGACGAACATGGTGACATAGACCGTCCCTGGTGTATCCAAATAACGTGTAAGGGTCGGTCAAAGGATCGATTTCTGTCTCAACTCTTTCTCGCCCCACCGTGGGATCACCTCTATCAAAGACCAAAACAGCAGAATGCCTTCTGGACCGGGACTCCCAGAGTCGACGGACATCTGTGGACCCGTGGTGGTAGCTATAAGCCCCTTTTCCTTCCCTCTTCTCTCCACTCTGTCCTTGTTCTCTGTCTCTTTCTACCGTAACCTTTGAGGAAGATTAGGAGAATCCCTGTGTTGGTGAGTAACTTTCTCAAGTGATTTTGACTCGTTGAGGATTTTGTAACCCTTGAGGAAGATTAGGAGAATCCCTGTGTTGGTGAGTGGCTTCCTCAAGTGATTTTAAAGTTGTTGTGGATTTTGTAACCCTTGAGGAAGATTAGGAGAATCACCATGTTGGTGAGTGACTTTCTCAAGCGATTTTGAGTTGTTTTACGTTTTTGTTTTGAGTCCCTGAATGAGGGAAAGATGACGAGAAAACAGAAGAAGAGAGATTCTCACTTACTTAAGGATAGAGGTGCATTTTTCATATTCTTGTCTAAATATGGTGCTCAACCCTCTCCTATTGGGTAAGAGTGGGCTCGAGAGAACTGGAGAGATCTGCAGAGTATACTAGACCGAATTTCTTCATTGCAGAATGAGGCTAAGGTCAAGTTCTTTCCAATTTGGAAAAAGAATTGGAGAAAAAAGAAAATGAATTAAAGGAAAAAGGAAACCATTCATTAAGAATTGTTCTGGGAGGAAATTTTATTATCAGTACCACTAATCCACAGAACACTAATTCACAGGCTATAATATCATAGGGATATGAGGAAAAAGTTATCTGTCAAATTAACCGAATGTATCCACAGAAGGAAATGGAAGAAATAAGAAACTTGATAAAAATCCCCCTCATTTAAGGCTCTTAAGCAAAACTGAATATTCTTGTATTAATGAGGAGGTTACAGATCCCCAGATATGCACCAAGGAAATGCCCTATTCTGCCACTGAATTGGCAAAGTTAAAAAAGGAGTATGGGCGTCTTATCAGAGAATCTGAAACAGAATTAGTGTGGAATGTATCTATAACTGGCGGTGATCAAATTCAGTTTAGCAAAAGGAGGCTGAGGGTTATTGGGGCCACGGAGTTTTCTTAACAAGAGGTGATCATCAGTCCCCATGGACCTTAACTCAGCGTACGGCTTACTGGGCTGGGGGGTTAAACCCTCTGGATAGGGGCGATCCCTTGGCAATAACAGGCACAGCCAACCAATTACTAGAAAGCGAACACAAACCTGTTTGCCTGCAAATAATACATGAGAGAAAGTTAATTCCCGGATGTGAATCACCAATGATGTTGCCCGTTAACTCAGAAATTATGACTCCCCTGATAAAGGGACTCCCCGAATCACTTAAACCCACAGGGATAGGTATCTAGAGAACCGTAGCATCTGTGGGTCCTGTGGAGAGGTTAGAGGCTTTTCTGCACAGAGGTGACAATAGCAGAAATGCAGGCAGTACCATCACAGACTCTTAAGCTATTTCCTCCGATTTTTCTACACCAGCTGTGCCAAGTAACAGAACCTTTACTAGACCTAAAGTCTGGGCATGGGGCGAGGTTGCACGAGAATTAGTTGATTGCAGTAGGAAATATTGTCTTGTGAAGCCTTTAGAAGAAAGATCAAAGGGCGTCGGACACGTAACGCTTGAAAATACACTCCCCTATCCCAGTAAAACTGCAGAAGCTGCATGAAGAACCGTCATGATCTAAATCTGTTTCAGCCCGACTCTATTGGTGGCATTTAGGGCTTAAAAGGGGAATTCCTAAGGATTTAATGGATGGCTTACCTGCTGGATAATACCGTCATTTTAACTCCTTTTGCCTGAAAAGGGCAAGTTTTATTTTTATTTTTGCAGGAGAACCCCGTGGGACATTGAAAATTCTTTATAGGAGAAACATAAATAAAAATTGAAGGCTTAAATCTGAAAATGGCTTACAACATTTTGTCTGGGTTGTTCATACTTTTCTGTAGTACACCTCTTATGAAAAGATTCAGGTGAGGTGCAGAAAAGTAGAACTCAGTTTCCAACCTGAAAAGCCTCTGATATTTCATTTGTTGGCAGTTTTTTAGATTTCAACTTGACATCCCAAATTCACCCCGGCATTTCAGAAGAAATACGTCCTACTAAGAACTGGAAAGATATTAGGCAAAATATGTTTACTTTGTGTTGCCGCCAGAAATTGACTGGCAACAATACTTCTTTGGACTTGAGTGACATTGACATAGAAGTTACCAAATCTCGCAAAAAAGAACACGGTGATTGCTGGCTCAATTTTACTATGGCTAGTTCTATCTCTTTGATGTGTGATTGGAGAGCTAAAAACTAAACCGAAACTATTAGGCTTAATTCAAGAATTCCAGAGGAATGTTGTAACTAAACCAAAACTTGTTGCAATACTCACACACCAAGGCAGAGACACTTCCCTCATTTTAAGTAACAAGGCAACAGTTTCTCCTTTTGTCGTTACTCAGGGTGATGACATTTACATAAGATGCCAATTAATGGCTGAACCCCTCACTGAGCCAGCAAACAGCTATAGTATTGGACCACATGGTCTTATTCAACCATGCAGAACCCAAAATTTGGACTGTTGGCTAAATTTTACCGCAGTGAAATTTTCTCATCAATTTCTCATTAATTTATCATAAATTAATTTCTCATTAATTTCTCATTAATTCCCCCCAATGTCCTTATGACACTGGGGGGAATTAATGATAGAAGTTTCAACACCTACAGTTCCTCCCAAATCAACACTTTGATCAACGATTTATGAGGTTGGACCATTTGTAATTGGAAACACCGGTCAACAACAAATGTTAGTTAAATCAGAATGATCTCTCAAAAGGGTTGAATTGTTGATGCAAAATAATGTTTCAGAAATTCAACCAGCCTGTTCTCCCTTCTTACGCACCTCTTATGAGGAATGAACCACCTGGCTACGTGGATCTTCTCAAAGATGAATATCGAGAGACCTGACTGGTGTTTTGGGGACGGGATTGGGGGTTCTGAATAGCATTGATTCAGAGGTATTATTAAACAAATTGGCCGCTACCACTTTTGATTTGGCAAAAATAAAACAGCCTCTACAATCCTCCCTTTTGGCTTTGGGAACGTATCGGTGGCTACTGTCCAACGTATTACCAATGGGAAAAGGTGAACGTGAAAGATCATGAACTAATTCTAGACACATTCGGTGTAGCCCAAAGTAATATTTCTTTGGCTCTCAGTTGCATCCAGGCTCAATTGTGGATGCAATCAGTGGCTGCATCAATCATTAGAGAAGGTGAAGTAGGTATTTTTCCTACAGAAATCCGAAAAATAATTTGGCATAATGCTAATGATTTTGAAAAGAACCTCCAGTCTTGGTGGAAGGCGGTCAATTTTACCTATGATCCTATTAAGAACACTGTCACAGCTTGTGTGTTAACCATTCACAATGCTTCAGTGTCTTTGATTTATCCTGTCTTTGCATTAGGCTTGAATCACAATGGAACTATCCTATGTCCTTTTGAGCACAGAGCATGGGCCCGAAAGGTGAATGATAAATGGCAAACAGTGGACCTGGAATCCCGTATTGTGTGGGAACAACTAGGATTTATTTGTGAAAGTAACACCATCAGATCACAAGATTTTTGCCTAGACACTCATCAAAAAGGTTTGCCATTTTGTAGTTCATCCTGAATTGTACCCTAAAACTGTCCCCACAATGTCCTTTTACAAATCATTCTTTTCTTTAAATCCAAAGCAAGTGCTGGTGTCTAGAAACATGGCCCTTGCATAGAATAATGACCGTAATGCTCATTGTGAAGAGACTGAATTATGCGTATTTTAGAAATACTTTTCTAAATCCTTTGCCACACATCCTTTTAGTCATGATTAAAATACTAGGTCAGTTAAAAATCAGGAGACAGGTTTATATGTGTGCAGGAGCAATCTCTACGTATTTTTGCCTCCAAATAGAGCATAGAGGAGGACGTAGTTCTAGTTAGATGTGTCCTGTTTTGTCTTTGGGCCCTTCTTGGTTTTCTCACAGTTGCTGCCAAAGGCAGGGTAACGTGGGAATGAAAACACCCATCCAACCAGAGATGGGTGACTCTGTTCACCTACATCACTACATAACAGTGAGGTATGCACATCTGCATCATACTCCCCGCTTGGATGGGCTGTGAATCCACCATATATACATGTGAAGGGGGCTGAGACACATTTCTAGCTCTTCCTTGAATGCACTTCCAAATACAGTGATAACGTCTCCCCTCAGCCTCCTCTCCTGGCCAAACAGCCCCATCTCCTGGCTAAACAGCCCCAGTTCCCTCAGCCGCACCTCGGAGGACTTGTTCTCCAAACCCTTCACCAGATTGGTTGCTACTGCCCAAGGTATTACCAGTGGGAAAAGGTGAACGTAAAAGGTGGTTCTCAGATCAGGCCTGCCATGATGCACTCCTGATGATGGATATTCGGAAGTTGAAGTTAAAATTGATATTAAATGCTGTCTCTGCATCTTTCACACCAGTGGGTTTTCACAACGTGGCCTGAACTTCCCTACAAAAAAGTTGGTTTCACTCCAAAATGGCCATAAAACCACTTGGTTTACCATGCATCTTTGCTGGTTCAAATGGGTGAAGCGCATTACGGGTTTGGCATAAGAGGGCAAGAAGAGAAACACGTTCTTGGGGTAAGGTCTCCCATGTGAATGTTTTCATTGGAAGACTTGCATCATACACTTGTTTAGTCCTCTGCGTTTCTCCAGCTGCAAAGAGCAAGCTCTGCGTTACAGCTGAGGGCAGTTAGCTGATCTCTCCTTTTGAACCCGTTGTGTGTTTCTTGGGGCAGTTTTTCGCTCTTGTGCACCTTTGAGCTTTCAAACCAATGAAAATGCTTCCCGAGCAGGTTCGTCTTGCCAGTTTCTTTGGATCGAGGACAAGGCTGAGAATCTGAGGAACAAAGGAGAATGACAGGCCCTGACTGAGACCACCAAGACAACGCAACCAGACTAGCCTGCTGTGTCCCAACAGACTCTTAGCACAAAGCCAGGCTTGCCAGTGACCCAGGCCACATCGCTTTCATCCCATTCACTGCTTCTCAGTCCAAGAAGCTCCAGGTTTTCCTGTCTCTGGCATTTTCCTCAGAGTTGCTTACCCTTCTGCAGACTCTTCCTGGAGATGACTATGCTGGATTGAATTTTCTCTGGTTTGTATTCTGTAGAACACCTGAGCCACTGACCTCTCTGGTCACTGTTCTTGACCAGTCTGGTTTCTGTCTCTCAGAGGATACCTGGCACAGATCGACAGATGCTGCAGGATCTCCATTCCAATTGCGTTCAGGCACAACTAAACACCTACTGTGCAGCCCCCGGGGCCCAGCAGTGTCCCGGCTACCAGCTGTCTCCTGCCCAAGAGCATGCTGCAGGTTGTCACCTTTCCGTCAACCCTTTGGCTGTACTGCTACAGAGACATGATTCCTCTCAAGAAGGGAATTAGTACAGTCTGGGGCTTGTAGGGGTGAGAGTCGTAGGTACTGCCCTGAGGTCCCAGTCCTCCAATCTGTTGAATTGCCTTATTTGCACTTGAGAAACAAGCACCCCTCAAGAAACCAAACCCAACAATTAGTAGTAAAGGTTTGCAGTTTCTGAGATTCGTGCCCATGAGAAGCTGCTGATGGTCTCTTCCCTCCAAATACTGTTCCTTGCTTGGCTCAGGGATCTCCCAAGGCAGGGGAGGAATTCACCTGGGTCCTCCCTGCCAGGTGGGCAGGAGGCTGAATTGACACTGGAGACCACCTGGGGAAAAAGGGTAGACTGGCAGCAGCAGAGGTCCTAATTAGCAGAGGTGCTAATTCCAGCCTCGCTCCATGACAGGGGAGTTGGGTTTTGCTGTAATGACGACCTTTGCCTTCACAATATATATTTGGTCAGGTTGTTCATCCCGCCATTACCCACAGCTTCTCTTTAGCAGCTTCTCTTTAGCAGCAGAACAAATTAAACACTTGGGACTGGAGGATAGGGGGTGGAGGGGAGGAGGTTGGCTCAGTGCCTGATAAATAGTGTCCGCAGGGCAACAAGGCTGGTGAGCGGTATATGGAGAACAGGTCTTATGAAGATCAACTGAAGGGACTGGGCAAAGCTTCTACAGCCAGAGGCTGTACCCGTTGCTTCATTCACAGATTACTGTGGAGTCTGTCCTTTCTCTCTCTCTGAACTGGTGCATTCGCTTAGTCTCCATAGTTTCCTGAGGCAGTGAGCACCTTAGGAATGCTGTGCTGAGGGCTCCAGAACTGAAGACAGTACTCCAGGTGAGGTTTCACCAGAGCGGAGGGGCAGAGTCACCTCATGACCCCCAAGTCCTTCTCTTCAGGGCCCCTCACAACTCCTTCTCTGCCCAGCCTATACTTGTGCCTGGGGTTGCCCTGACCCGGGTTCAGGACCCTGCACTTGGCGCTGTTGAACTTCATGAGGTTTGCACAGGCCTTCCTCTCACGCCTCTCCACGTCCCTCCTAGAGGAAGGGAACAACATCACATCTTGTAGTGCCTGGGAGGCAAGGAGGAAAGTTCTGCTGTCTGGGTTGGGCAGCGTGTGAAAGTCTCTGTGGTCTCTGCTCTTCTCATTCTCTTTGGTGTATTGGGTGTATGTATCTCTTCATGCACCTCAATCCAGCACAGCAACACTTCATAATGAGAGCTGCTTTCAGGTTAGAAACCTGGCCACGAGTGGCCTCTAGCTGGAGCCAGGGACTCGCCTATTCCACCGTGGTCCTGAAGAAGCAGAACAGGTGAATGGCTAAAGGCATTCTTGCCCTCTCCAAAACACTGTCTGGAGCTGGGCCCTGGTCTTGTTAAAGCAAAGTGACCTGGGGAAGAGAGAGTAGCAGCTGTTTCCAAACTTTTGGCTACCCCAAATCACACGTACTCCGGAACAACGGATGGGGGTTGCCCATAGCATGGTAGCTGAGTTTTTCATCCTCTCTAGCAGCTTTTTGGGTATTTTTCCTCCTGTGCTGGTGATGAAAAATGCAAGAAAACAAGAAGAGCCATCAATCAGAGTACAAGTGAGGTCACTGCAAAGATCAGGGATTAATCGGTTAATCCATTGCAAAGGACGGGGTAGAGTGGAACATAACTATGCCGAGCATGGAGTGCTTTAACAGGCCACGGCAAGAGCGGCATGAAAGATGCCTAGCCTGAGTGCAGGTGCTGTGCCTCAAATAGGAATTTGCAAGCACAACACAGCAATACCCATCACGGGGCTATGCTGGGCACTGGCATCTCCACAGAGTTAAGTTCTGGCCAAAGGCACTAACCCATGCAAATTACAGCTGCTGATTGACAAGCAGATGAAAAGGACATGTCCTTAAATGCTGGTAGAGAAAGGTGGAAAAGTTGTTATTTACAAACAACATTCTTCCTGAAATCACACATGATTCATGTAACAATTAATGGCAACTGCTGTCCAAGCGTTATGACCTTGTATAGTTTCAATACAGTTGATTATACAATTCTAAGATTCTGTGCTGAATACGGAGAAGACGGTGCTCAATCCACAGTGGGAGTTGCCCACAGGGAAATGTGCACCCACACCCCCTCACATCACTCCTGGGAAAGGCATCTGTCTAGAAATGTCCTGTCACAGCGGCACAGCAGAAACAGAGATCCTGCCATGGACAGGCCCCTCCCCACCACCAGCATATCCACCAGCAGCCTCCCACTGGTGTCACGGACGCACCAAGGCATGCCTGTGTCCACAAGCACAGAGGTCAGCGCCAAGGGAGCCAAGGCCAACTCATGGCATGGGGTGGCAAGGAGGAAAGCATCCGAGAGTCATGGCACCCGTGGGTTGTAAGGGCTTGGGAGGCTCTGATCTGCTCTGTAAAGGGAGCCGCTGGGAGCCCTGTCTTGCGGGGGAATTTGTACTTCGTGGGTATCAGAGCACTGGATGCCTGGGACAGCTGAAAGTCGCTGAGCCGGGGGTGCGGGTGAAGGCTGGGGCTGGCTGGGGGGTGAGCCCGTGGTGTGCTCCGGTGCCTGTGACATCACGAAGGACGAGGAACCACGGGGCAGGTTATAGAGTGGCCAGCAGGCAGTCCTGACCAGTGCGGCGTGGGATGGTGAGCGCGCACATGGGGGGAGGCTGGGCTGGACGAGGGCTGGCGCAGAAACGTGGCTCCCAGGCAGGACCAGTCTAGAGAGATAACCTCGTTCCTTTCATGTGCTTTACTTCAGAGTGAGAAGCTGCCTCCTCTCCCCAGCACCACCCCAGCCTTTCAGGGAAAAGGAGTGGAAGCACTGGATTGTGGCAGGCCTGAAAACTTGCCAGAAGCAATCGGGAAGACGTTCCTGGCCCAGGTCCCCAAGACTAGAGAGTTAACCGAGAAAACTAAAGTGGCTATGAAGTCCGTCCTGCGGAAGTCCAAACTGCAGGTGATTGACCTGGAGATTGCTCAGTGCAAGGTAAGATGGAGCGGTCAGTTTGCTGCTGGGTTCCAAACAAGATGCCCTTTCCTGAGGGGTGTGTGTCTGCAGAAAAACTTTGCTTACTGCTTCTGCTCTCACTGCTTGCATCGGCTTCGTGGCACTGGGCAAACATCAGGCAACCACTTGGCTTCAGCCTCTGGTGCAGCGTTCCAAGGGCTTAGTTAAAATACTTATTTTGAGATTTGGGTTCTTTACGCATCCAGAGGAGTTAGATAAATTCTTGAGTATTTTCAAAGCTCTGCTTTCCTTTGGATTATTTCTGTTTAGAGAAGAAAGTATTAGAGAGCATCCAGCAGAGGGCCACGACGATGATGAGAATTAAGAAGGAATCTATTGGAGAAAATCTAGCGGGTTTACGACAATTGGATCAGCTTTAAGTGCTCGAAGGCAGAGATCAAGATTTTGCCAGAAGTACAGGAAAAAGATAGAAAGAGTTTTGTTGTTTTATTTTGTTCTTTAAAATGTCTTTTAAAATGCCATGCTGTTTGTCTGTGAGAGTATCACAGCAGAGAGGCCTTTAACTGGTAACTGTGTCTTTGAAGAATGCAAAAATGGCACAGGTCGTGACTCTGCCCACTCTCCTGTGCAAGAGCTGCACACTCGTTGCTGATTTTCCAAGTGGATGAGATCCTGTGTCCCAGCCTCGGAGGGATTTCCCACTCTGTTGTGCAAGGAGCCAGACAAGGCCCTTTAGACTCTTCGGAGAATTTTATATTCAGATTTACTTTCTGTGTTTAATGACACTGCCCCACACTATCTCAGAGACAAACCAAAACAGCAATGGTTTAAGGAAGACACCGAAAGCTGAAACAGAGCTTTTTTGCTCTCTGTTTTTCTGCCAACTCGTATTTTCCCTTGGAGCTTGTGCCCTCCCCTGACCATCTCAGTTGCCTGAATGGATGCTGTAGAGCTGTGGGAGTGTACAGGTAGTTTTGTTATAATGATCTTATGCTCAAGTTACTTACAAAGTACTGGTATTTGCATGTGTGGAGGTATGTCCACACCGGGACAGCCTTCCAAGCAAGTGCTGATATCAGCAGGTGCTTTCAAATGTTTCCTATTAGCACAAGTGGGCTATATTGCTTCTTGAAGAAGGGCAGATAAGAAGAAAGAATTACACAAGACATTGTAAAAGCGCACCATTTCTGTTCTGTGTGATGTAGAGCCTGAATAAACATATTGGACTGCTGCAGGCAAACAGACAGGTAGCCAGTTAGCATTGCCCAAGAGAATTCTTTGCAGCGTTACACTGCATAGATTTAAGAAGTAATATCCAGAGGGAAACATTCTACTTAATGTTGTTACAAGATGCCCTTTCCTGGGTGTGTGTGTCTGTAGAAAACTTTGCTTACTGCTTCTGCTCTCACTGCTTGCATCGGCTTCATCGCGCTGGGCAAACACCAGGCAACTACTTGGCTTCAGCTTCAGGTTCAGCTTTCCAAGGGCTTAGTTAAAATCCCTCTTTTGAGAGGTGGGTTCTTTACACATCCAGAGGAGTTAGGTAAAGCTCTTAAGGATTTCCACAGCTTTGCTTTCCTTTGGGTTATTTTACTGTTTAGAGAAGGAAGTATTAGAGAGCATCCTGGACAGGGCAACGAAGATGATAAGGGGACTGGAGCATCTCTCTTAGGAGGAAAGGCTGACAGACCTGGTTCTGCCTCACGTGGAGAAGAGAAGACTGAGAGGAGATCATATCAATGCTTATAGATATCAAAAGGGTTGGTGTCAAGAGGACGGGGCCAGGCTCTGTTCAGTGGTGCCCAGTGACAGGGCAAAGGCAGAAGGCACAAGCTGGAGCACGGCAAGTTCCATCTAAACATGAGGAAAAACTTCTCTGCTGTCAGGGCAATGGCGCACTGGATAAAGCTGCCCAGGGAAGTTGTGGAATCTCCTCTGGAGACAGGGCAAGTGTGAGCTTTGACTTCCGAATGTAATTAGGAGAGAGGTGTTGTGCTTCTAAGAATGAGTAATTGATTGCTGCCCTTCTAGGCGGTGTTATCCGAGATTGAACAAGAGATCCGTTCTGCAGAGGAATATTGTGGAGATGATATAGACTTTGAAGAAGAGATCGAGCTCAGATCGTTCAGGATTAATGAAGTGATATGCATTTTGGATGAAATTCAGCTGCTGCTGCGAGAAAGGGACGATGCAGAAGAGGTAAAGCATATGAACGCTATGCAGATCATCAGCGAGGCAGTCCTGATGCTTTCATGTGCTGTAGTTGCAGGAGAACCGTTACAGCTCACCATGTGATGCGAGGAAGGAAGAAAATCAATCAGACATGTCATACTTTTTTTATTCTACTTAATATGCTTACACATTACTCTCACAAACTTTGGTTAGTATTTGGTGTCTGTCCCTTACTCAGACAAAGGTAAAGCGATCCGTGTGGGAAGATTGCCAAAGTATTGAACAGCTGCGCTTATTCCACAAACCTTGGTGTGGTTAAATACTTACTTGATTTTCATTTTTGCATTGCAACAAGAAAGAAGAATTTAATATCTCTGCTTTCATACCTTTTTGCACCTGTTCCATCATAATTCCTTCGTGTTGTGCCTAGTGGAACATCTCTTTAAGCTGGAGAACTGGAACATCCGTTTGCCGCTGGTTATGCACATCTGAAGAGGCAATGGGCTGTGCACCCACAGGGGGGCAATGCAAGATGGCTCCTAGCGCTTCATCTCCTGTCAGTTTTGAATATGCATTTTAAAGCGGAAGGTGTGATTATGTTTTAGGATAGCAGAAGATTCCTGCAAGTTCCCCATAACTTGGACTCGGGAGCCTAGGATCCAGCCACAGAGAAGTCCAGCCCTGCTGCAAAGAAGACACAGACTTTTTTCTAATGTTTTGCTGTTGGCATATAGCATATTTTGATGTGTTTAGTCTGAAAGTTCCTCAAATGTAATCATTTTGCCTTTTATATGCATGTATGCCTTATCCTGGAATTTACAACAGGACTATGTCTGTGAAAATACGACTGTATTTTTAGAGAAGGAGAAATTCCTTTTAGTTTCTGCAACCTGAGTACTTAAACCTATTTCTCTCAACAGATCACTGTAAGGGGAACCACAGACGGCAGAAACAGCTGCAGCACAAGGTATTGGTTTATTATTTTTATTAGCCCGATCTCTTGAAGGGTAGTGAAAACAGCAGAGGCCAGCTGCATGCCAGCAGCAACCTGAGTGGCTGTTCCTCTGGTTGGCAGGCAGGTGGAGGTGATTTCTGCCTGCCTGTAGTGTCTCCTCTGCCAACCAGCTCTGTGTTGCACCTTAGTGAATGGTTTTCCTTCAGCGCTCCTGCTCCTGGGTCCCTGCTCCAATGAGAAACTTCAGCTTGTCTTGATTCTGGAGAAAATAGTTTTCATTTTAAATCTTCCTTTAATTCCACCACCTCACCTGCACAAAGAAACTGGCAGCTTAGAACCACCAAGTACAGACCGTGAGGGACAAAGGGAGAACTTGATCTAAAGTGCCTTTTTCTCAATTTTGTTTTCTCTATTTCAGAGGTGAAAGCCAGCCACAAGCTAATGGAGCAGCGCCTCAGTCTCCCTCCTTCTTCCACCACGTATTACGAGCAGCTTTACCGTTTCTGTTCTTCCTTCTGCTGCTTCTACTTCTGGCTTTCATTTTTCCATATTGGAAGGAAAACTGCAGCAGCGCCGGGCAGAACAACTTCAAGTGTTCTTTCCATCTGATGCTGCAATACCCCAATGGACCTCCACCAGTTTAGAAAGCAGCCCAGGAATCTGATGCGATAGACGCACTGATTTATAGGGACAGCGCTCTTAAGATTGCAAGGAGATTGAATACTGAGTTATTAGATGCAGAAACTGCACCACAGTAACCTTAAATGCAGCAGTTTGTCTCAGGTTTGCACGACAAACAAGCAGCTGAAGAGGCACTTTGCCTGAAATCACTGCACACCCTTCACGTTACCTGTAGCTTTTGCTTCTGCAGTGATACGGTGGAAAAAATTCTCTGCGTTTTTGAATCGTTGTTGTTGTATGCTATTCACCCAACACATTCAGGAACACGATGCACATTTTTTTTTCCATAAGGTGTTCTACTGCTTAGGACTGCTGTGTTGTCCTTTTATACCGCTCCTGAGATAAGAAATTGCTGCATTGCATGGAAGTGGTGTATAAATGCACATATTTTCTAGACGAACATGGTGACATAGACCGTCCCTGGTGTATCCAAATAACGTGTAAGGGTCGGTCAAAGGATCGATTTCTGTCTCAACTCTTTCTCGCCCCACCGTGGGATCACCTCTATCAAAGACCAAAACAGCAGAATGCCTTCTGGACCGGGACTCCCAGAGTCGACGGACATCTGTGGACCCGTGGTGGTAGCTATAAGCCCCTTTTCCTTCCCTCTTCTCTCCACTCTGTCCTTGTTCTCTGTCTCTTTCTACCGTAACCTTTGAGGAAGATTAGGAGAATCCCTGTGTTGGTGAGTAACTTTCTCAAGTGATTTTGACTCGTTGTGGATTTTGTAACCCTTGAGGAAGATTAGGAGAATCACCATGTTGGTGAGTGGCTTTCTCAAGTGATTTTGAGTTGTTTTCCATTTTTGTTTTGAGTCCCTGAATGAGGGAAAGATGACGAGAAAGCAGGAGAAGAGAGATTCTCACTTACTTAAGGATAGAGGTGCATTTTTCACATTCTTGCCTAAATATGGTGCTCAACCCTCTCCTATTGGGTAAGAGTGGGCTCGAGAGAACTGGAGAGATCTGCAGAGTATACTAGACCGAATTTCTTCATTGCAGAATGAGGCTAAGGTCAAGTTCTTTCCAATCTGGAAAAAGAATTGGAGAAAAAAGAAAATGAATTAAAGGAAAAAGGAAACCATCCATTAAGAATTGTTCTGGGAGTAAATTGTATTATCAGTACCACTAATCCACAGAACACTAATTCACAGGCTATAATATCATCAGGATATGAGGAAAAAATTATCCATCAAATTAACCCAATGTATCCACAGAAGGAATTGGAAGAAATGAGAAAACTTCATAAAAATCACCCTTATTTAAGGCTCTTAATCAAAACTGAATATTAATGAGGAGGTTACAGATCCCCAGATATGCACCAAGGAAATGCCCTATTCTGCCACTGAATTGGCAAAGTTAAAAAAGGAGTATGGGCGTCTTATCAGAGAATCTGAAACAGAATTAGTGTGGAATGTATCTATAACTGGCGGTGATCAAATTCAGTTTAGCAAAAGGAGGCTGAGGGTTATTGGGGCCACGGAGTTTTCTTAACAAGAGGTGATCATCAGTCCCCATGGACCTTAACTCAGCGTACGGCTTACTGGGCTGGGGGGTTAAACCCTCTGGATAGGGGCGATCCCTTGGCAATAACAGGCACAGCCAACCAATTACTAGAAAGCGAACACAAACCTGTTTGCCTGCAAATAATACATGCGAGAAAGTTAATTCCCGGATGTGAATCACCAATGATGTTGCCCGTTAACTCAGAAATTATGACTCCCCTGATAAAGGGACTCCCCGAATCACTTAAACCCACAGGGATAGGTATCTAGAGAACCGTAGCATCTGTGGGTCCTGTGGAGAGGTTAGAGGCTTTTCTGCACAGAGGTGACAATAGCAGAAATGCAGGCAGTACCATCACAGACTCTTAAGCTATTTCCTCCGATTTTTCTACACCAGCTGTGCCAGGTAACAGAACCTTTACTAGACCTAAAGTCTGGGCATGGGGCGAGGTTGCACGAGAATTAGTTGATTGCAGTAGGAAATATTGTCTTGTGAAGCCTTTAGAAGAAAGATCAAAGGGCGTCGGACACGTAACGCTTGAAAATACAATCCCTTATCCTAGTAAAACTGCAGAAGCTGCCGAAGAACCGTCATGATCTAAATCTGTTTCAGCCCGACTCTATTGGTGGCATTTAGGGCTTAAAAGGGGAATTCCTAAGGATTTAATGGATGGCTTACCTGCTGGATAATACTGTCATTTTAACTCCTTTTGCCTGAAAAGGGCAAGTTTTATTTTTATTTTTGCAGGAGAACCCCGTGGGACATTGAAAATTCTTTATAGGAGAAACATAAATAAAAATTGAAGGTTTAAATCTGAAAATGGCTTACAACATTTTGTCTGGGTTGTTTATACTTTTCTGTAGTACACCTCTTATGAAAAGATTCAGGTGAGGTGCAGAATAGTAGAACTCAGTTTCCAACCTGAAAAGCCTCTGATATTTCATTTGTTGGCAGTTTTTTAGATTTCAACTTGACATCCCAAATTCACCCCCGGCATTTCAGAAGAAATACGTCCTACTAAGAACTGGAAAGATATTAGGCAAAATATGTTTACTTTGTATTGCCGCCAGAAATTGACTGGCAACAATACTTCTTTGGACTTGAGTGACATTGACATAGAAGTTACCAAATCTCGCAAAAAAGAACACGGTGATTGCTGGCTCAATTTTACTATGGCTAGTTCTGTCTCTTTGATGTGTGATTGGAGAGCTAAAAACTAAACCGAAACTATTAGGCTTAATTCAAGAATTCCAGAGGAATGTTGTAACTAAACCAAAACTTGTTGCAATACTCACACACCAAGGCAGAGACACTTCCCTCATTTTAAGTAACAAGGCAACAGTTTCTCCTTTTGTCGTTACTCAGGGTGATGACATTTACATAAGATGCCAATTAATGGCTGAACCCCTCACTGAGCCAGCAAACAGCTATAGTATTGGACCACATGGTCTTATTCAACCATGCAGAACCCAAAATTTGGACTGTTGGCTAAATTTTACCGCAGTGAAATTTTCTCATCAATTTCTCATTAATTTATCATAAATTAATTTCTCATTAATTTCTCATTAATTCCCCCCAATGTCCTTATGACACTGGGGGGAATTAATGATAGAAGTTTCAACACCTACAGTTCCTCCCAAATCAACACTTTGATCAACGATTTATGAGGTTGGACCATTTGTAATTGGAAACACCGGTCAACAACAAATGTTAGTTAAATCAGAATGATCTCTCAAAAGGGTTGAATTGTTGATGCAAAATAATGTTTCAGAAATTCAACCAGCCTGTTCTCCCTTCTTACGCACCTCTTATGAGGAATGAACCACCTGGCTACGTGGATCTTCTCAAAGATGAATATCGAGAGACCTGACTGGTGTTTTGGGGACGGGATTGGGGGTTCTGAATAGCATTGATTCAGAGGTATTATTAAACAAATTGGCCGCTACCACTTTTGATTTGGCAAAAATAAAACAGCCTCTACAATCCTCCCTTTTGGCTTTGGGAACGTATCGGTGGCTACTGTCCAACGTATTACCAATGGGAAAAGGTGAACGTGAAAGATCATGAACTAATTCTAGACACATTCGGTGTAGCCCAAAGTAATATTTCTTTGGCTCTCAGTTGCATCCAGGCTCAATTGTGGATGCAATCAGTGGCTGCATCAATCATTAGAGAAGGTGAAGTAGGTATTTTTCCTACAGAAATCCGAAAAATAATTTGGCATAATGCTAATGATTTTGAAAAGAACCTCCAGTCTTGGTGGAAGGCGGTCAATTTTACCTATGATCCTATTAAGAACACTGTCACAGCTTGTGTGTTAACCATTCACAATGCTTCAGTGTCTTTGATTTATCCTGTCTTTGCATTAGGCTTGAATCACAATGGAACTATCCTATGTCCTTTTGAGCACATAGCATGGGCCCGAAAGGTGAATGATAAATGGCAAACAGTGGACCTGGAATCCCGTATTGTGTGGGAACAACTAGGATTTATTTGTGAAAGTAACACCATCAGATCACAAGATTTTTGCCTAGACACTCACCAAAAAGGTTTGCCATTTTGTAGTTCATCCTGAATTGTACCCTAAAACTGTCCCCACAATGTCCTTTTACAAATCATTCTTTTCTTTAAATCCAAAGCAAGTGCTGGTGTCTAGAAACATGGCCCTTGCATAGAATAATGACCGTAATGCTCATTGTGAAGAGACTGAATTATGCGTATTTTAGAAATACTTTTCTAAATCCTTTGCCACACATCCTTTTAGTCATGATTAAAATACTAGGTCAGTTAAAAATCAGGAGACAGGTTTATATGTGTGCAGGAGCAATCTCTACGTATTTTTGCCTCCAAATAGAGCATAGAGGAGGACGTAGTTCTAGTTAGATGTGTCCTGTTTTGTCTTTGGGCCCTTCTTGGTTTTCTCACAGTTGCTGCCAAAGGCAGGGTAACGTGGGAATGAAAACACCCATCCAACCAGAGATGGGTGACTCTGTTCACCTACATCACTACATAACAGTGAGGTATGCACATCTGCATCATACTCCCCGCTTGGATGGGCTGTGAATCCACCATATATACATGTGAAGGGGGCTGAGACACATTTCTAGCTCTTCCTTGAATGCACTTCCAAATACAGTGATAACGTCTCCCCTCAGCCTCCTCTCCTGGCCAAACAGCCCCATCTCCTGGCTAAACAGCCCCAGTTCCCTCAGCCGCACCTCGGAGGACTTGTTCTCCAAACCCTTCACCAGATTGGTTGCTACTGCCCAAGGTATTACCAGTGGGAAAAGGTGAACGTAAAAGGTGGTTCTCAGATCAGGCCTGCCATGATGCACTCCTGATGATGGATATTCGGAAGTTGAAGTTAAAATTGATATTAAATGCTGTCTCTGCATCTTTCACACCAGTGGGTTTTCACAACGTGGCCTGAACTTCCCTACAAAAAAGTTGGTTTCACTCCAAAATGGCCATAAAACCACTTGGTTTACCATGCATCTTTGCTGGTTCAAATGGGTGAAGCGCATTACGGGTTTGGCATAAGAGGGCAAGAAGAGAAACACGTTCTTGGGGTAAGGTCTCCCATGTGAATGTTTTCATTGGAAGACTTGCATCATACACTTGTTTAGTCCTCTGCGTTTCTCCAGCTGCAAAGAGCAAGCTCTGCGTTACAGCTGAGGGCAGTTAGCTGATCTCTCCTTTTGAACCCGTTGTGTGTTTCTTGGGGCAGTTTTTCGCTCTTGTGCACCCTTGAGCTTTCAAACCAATGAAAATGCTTCCCGAGCAGGTTCGTCTTGCCAGTTTCTTTGGATCGAGGACAAGGCTGAGAATCTGAGGAACAAAGGAGAATGACAGGCCCTGATTGAGACCACCAAGACAACGCAACCAGACTAGCCTGCTGTGTCCCAACAGACTCTTAGCACAAAGCCAGGCTTGCCAGTGACCCAGGCCACATCGCTTTCATCCCATTCACTGCTTCTCAGTCCAAGAAGCTCCAGGTTTTCCTGTCTCTGGCATTTTCCTCAGAGTTGCTTACCCTTCTGCAGACTCTTCCTGGAGACGACTATCCTGGATTGAATTTTCTCTGGTTTGTATTCTGTAGAACACCTGAGCCACTGACCTCTCTGGTCACTGTTCTTGACCAGTCTGGTTTCTGTCTCTCAGAGGATACCTGGCACAGATCGACAGATGCTGCAGGATCTCCATTCCAATTGCGTTCAGGCACAACTAAACACCTACTGTGCAGCCCCCGGGGCCCAGCAGTGTCCCGGCCACCAGCTGTCTCCTGCCCAAGAGCATGCTGCAGGTTGTCACCTTTCCGTCAACCCTTTGGCTGTACTGCTACAGAGACATGATTCCTCTCAAGAAGGGAATTAGTACAGTCTGGGGCTTGTAGGGGTGAGAGTCGTAGGTACTGCCCTGAGGTCCCAGTCCTCCAATCTGTTGAATTGCCTTATTTGCACTTGAGAAACAAGCACCCCTCAAGAAAACAAACCCAACAATTAGTAATAAAGGTTTGAAGTTTCTGAGATTCGTGCCCATGAGAAGCTGCTGATGGTCTCTTCCCTCCAAATACTGTTCCTCGCTTGGCTCAGGGATCTCCCAAGGCAGGGGAGGAATTCACCTGTGTCCTCCCTGCCAGGTGGGCAGGAGGCTGAATTGACACTGGAGACCACCTGGGGAAAAAGGGTAGACTGGCAGCAGCAGAGGTCCTAATTAGCAGAGGTGCTAATTCCAGCCTCGCTCCATGACAGGGGAGTTGGGTTTTGCTGTAATGACGACCTTTGCCTTCACAATATATATTTGGTCAGGTTGTTCATCCCGCCATTACTCACAGCTTCTCTTTAGCAGCTTCTCTTTAGCAGCAGAACAAATTAAACACTTGGGACTGGAGGATAGGGGGTGGAGGGGAGGAGGTTGGCTCAGTGCCTGATAAATAGTGTCCGCAGGTCAACAAGGCTGGTGAGTGGTATATGGAGAACAAGTCTTATGAAGAGCAGCTGAAGGGACTGGGCAAAGCTTCTACAGCTGGAGCTTGCTCAGTGCAACGTAAGATGGAGCGGTCAGTTTACTGCTGGGTTCGAAACAAGATGCCCTTTCCTGAGGGGTGTGTGTCTGCAGAAGAACTTTGCTTACTGCTTCTGCTCACACTTCTTGCGAAAAAGGCTGAGGGTTATTGGGGCCACGGAGTTTTCTTAACAAGAGGTGATCATCAGTCCCCATGGACCTTAACTCAGCGTACGGCTTACTGGGCTGGGGGGGTTAAGCCCTCTGGACAGGGGCGATCCCTTGGCAATAACAGGCACAGCCAACCAATTAGTTGATTACAGTAGGAAATATTGTCTTGTGAAGCCTTTAGAAGAAAGATCAAAGGGCATCGGACACGTAACAATTAAAAAGACACTCCCCCATCCCAGTAAAACTGCAGAAGCTGCATGAAGAACATTTTTGGTCAGCCCCCTAAATTCTAGTAGAAACCTCAGGATACCAGGAGCGCATAGACAAGGCAGCACAGCACAGCACTGAGCATCTGAGCAGAATGGCAGGCACGATAGTGCTGAGCATGCTAAATATTTCAGCAGTTGCTTCTGATCATTTTGATGAGGTACACCAAAATGCAGGTGGGCTGCAGCCTGTGCTTGGACTTCCTTCATTCAGTCTCTCCTTGGTAGGAGGCATTTGTAAAGGAGAAGTATAGGTTACTTCCAGTGCCTCAGGGGCCAATTTACAGAAAATACAGGCTGGGCTCTTGCTGAATAATGCAGGGTACGCTCCCGCCCCTCACAGAATCTGTCCCCTTTTTAAAAAAAGTCTGAGAGGCTCCCTCACAGGGCATTGCTCCTCTGAAATTTATTTTTGTGGTCATATTCCTCACATAACCTACTCTAAATCTAAGAGGATGCGATTAAGCTGCTGAGGTATGACGTGAGGAGTAAATACCTTACTGGCTTCCCATCTTATGAGAAGGAGGAATGGCAGGTTTTACCTTTGCTTTCTTCTGTTACTTCTGCTGCCTGTTATTAAGACATCAAGGCCTGCAGAGGAACTTGTCACATGGAGATAATTTTTAGGCATAGAAAGATACAGACTGCAACATAGCCCAAAGGAAACTGTGATTTAACTCCTCACACCATACCCCAGTTAAAACCTAAGCAAGGAAGCATTTATGGATGTGGTAAAGGATGTTGGGGTTTTTTTTTGTAGAAGATTCAGCAGTCTGTAAAGGCAGACAAGTTCAAGTGTTCGTTATTCTGCTACTCCATGCTTGCTGTGTGCCTAACTTTGTAGCCTAAAAAACCCCCAGTATTTGGACTTGCAAACTGCTGCGGCAATGCAGGCTTCTTGCATGTTCTGGTACAGAAAAGGCAGCTCAGTTCTCATTCCTAATGGATAAAGCTCCTTTGTTCCTGAGGGCCTGAGGCTGCTTTGGTACTCTGACAGGTCTAACATTTTCCAGCATTGTGCTGTCTTTGCTTTGTGGACAAAACCCTCCAACATCAGTGTTCTCCTCTCAATTCTGAATGCAGAAGGCAAGACGTTCTCTATTCCAAGAAACTCCCCTTCCTACAAATACTACAAACCTCACGGGATGTTTAAGGCTTTAAGAACAAGAGCTGCAACTTATGGAGGGTTAAATAAAATATCTATACCACAACTTTCTCCCCACATTCTGCAACAACTCTTTGGCTTTCCACTTCCTAACAGGGCAAGGACCTCATTTCTTAGATGGTTTGAGAAGCGATGGCTCATTAACAGCCTTCTGAGAAAGGGCAGCCTCTGAGAACACCAGCAGTTGCTCCTGAGTAAGGTTTTTTAGTTTCATCTGACAATTTCCAAACAATCAGAAAATATCAAATGAAGATTTCTCTTCCTAAGCAACTACAGGCTACACAAATAGCAATACTCAAGAAGAGCAAATTTCACCTGGGTAAAACAGTGGACTGGTTGGCCAACACGGCCACAGCTGTCATCTGAAAGATCAAAAACCTAATCAAACACCTCAGAATTTCTCTGCGTAAAATACAACCATCTGCAATGACTCCACTGGACTGGAGGCTGATGTTGTGCCCATCTACAAGAAGGGTCGCAGGGAGGATCCAGGGAACTACAGGCCTGTCAGTCTGACCTCAGTGCCAGGGAAAGTCATGGAGCAGGTGATCTTGAGCGTGATCATGAAGCACATGCAAGAGAACCGGGTGATCAGGCCCAGTCAACATGGGTTTACAAAAGGCAGGTCTTGCCAAACAAACCTGATCGCCTTCTATGACAAAGTGACTCGGCTGTGGATGTATCTTCCTGGACTTCAGTAAAGCCTTTGACACAGTTTCTCACAGCATTCTGCTACAGAAACTGTCAGCCTCTGGCCTGAACGGGTGCACACTCTCGTGGGTGGAAAATTGGTTGGATGGCCGGGCCCAGAGAGTGGTGGGAAATGGTGTTAAATCCAGCTGGAGGCCAGTGACAAGTGGGGTTCCCCAGGGCTCAGTGCTGGGTTCAGCCCTGTTCAATGTCTTTATCAATGACCTGGATGAAGGCATGGAGTGCACCCTTAGAAAGTTTGCAGATGACACTAAGCTGGGTGGAAGTGTGGATCTGCTGGAGGGTAGGGAGGCTCCAAAGGGATCTGAACAGGCTGGACTGCTGGGCTGAGACCAACGGCATGAGGTTTAACACGGCCAAATGCCGGGTCCTGCACTTGGGGCACAACAACCCTAAGCAGAGGTACAGACTAGGAGAAGCCTGTCTAGAAAGCTGCCTGGAGGAGAGGGACCTGGGGGTGTTGGTTGACAGCCAACTGAACATGAGCCAGCAGTGGCCCAGGTGGCCAAGAAGGCCAATGGCATCTGGCTTGTATCAGAAATGTCGTGACCAGCAGGTCCAGAGAGGTTATTCTCCCTCTGTACTCGGCACTGGTGAGACCGCTCCTCGAATCCTGTGTTCAGTTCTGGGCCCCTCACCACAAGAAGGATGTTGAGGCTCTGGAGCGAGTCCAGAGAAGAGCAACGAAGCTGGTGAAGGAGACTGGAGAACAGGCCTTATGAGGAGCGGCTGAGAGAGCTGGGGTTGTTCAGCCTGGAGAAGAGGAGGCTGAGGGGAGACCTCTCTCCACTCTGTCCTTGTTCTCTGTCTCTTTCTACCGTAACCTTTGAGGAAGATTAGGAGAATCCCTGTGTTGGTGAGTAACTTTCTCAAGTGATTTTGACTCGTTGAGGATTTTGTAACCCTTGAGGAAGATTAGGAGAATCCCTGTGTTGGTGAGTGGCTTCCTCAAGTGATTTTAAAGTTGTTGTGGATTTTGTAACCCTTGAGGAAGATTAGGAGAATCACCATGTTGGTGAGTGACTTTCTCAAGCGATTTTGAGTTGTTTTACGTTTTTGTTTTGAGTCCCTGAATGAGGGAAAGATGACGAGAAAACAGAAGAAGAGAGATTCTCACTTACTTAAGGATAGAGGTGCATTTTTCATATTCTTGTCTAAATATGGTGCTCAACCCTCTCCTATTGGGTAAGAGTGGGCTCGAGAGAACTGGAGAGATCTGCAGAGTATACTAGACCGAATTTCTTCATTGCAGAATGAGGCTAAGGTCAAGTTCTTTCCAATTTGGAAAAAGAATTGGAGAAAAAAGAAAATGAATTAAAGGAAAAAGGAAACCATTCATTAAGAATTGTTCTGGGAGGAAATTTTATTATCAGTACCACTAATCCACAGAACACTAATTCACAGGCTATAATATCATAGGGATATGAGGAAAAAGTTATCTGTCAAATTAACCGAATGTATCCACAGAAGGAAATGGAAGAAATAAGAAACTTGATAAAAATCCCCCTCATTTAAGGCTCTTAAGCAAAACTGAATATTCTTGTATTAATGAGGAGGTTACAGATCCCCAGATATGCACCAAGGAAATGCCCTATTCTGCCACTGAATTGGCAAAGTTAAAAAAGGAGTATGGGCGTCTTATCAGAGAATCTGAAACAGAATTAGTGTGGAATGTATCTATAACTGGCGGTGATCAAATTCAGTTTAGCAAAAGGAGGCTGAGGGTTATTGGGGCCACGGAGTTTTCTTAACAAGAGGTGATCATCAGTCCCCATGGACCTTAACTCAGCGTACGGCTTACTGGGCTGGGGGGTTAAACCCTCTGGATAGGGGCGATCCCTTGGCAATAACAGGCACAGCCAACCAATTACTAGAAAGCGAACACAAACCTGTTTGCCTGCAAATAATACATGAGAGAAAGTTAATTCCCGGATGTGAATCACCAATGATGTTGCCCGTTAACTCAGAAATTATGACTCCCCTGATAAAGGGACTCCCCGAATCACTTAAACCCACAGGGATAGGTATCTAGAGAACCGTAGCATCTGTGGGTCCTGTGGAGAGGTTAGAGGCTTTTCTGCACAGAGGTGACAATAGCAGAAATGCAGGCAGTACCATCACAGACTCTTAAGCTATTTCCTCCGATTTTTCTACACCAGCTGTGCCAAGTAACAGAACCTTTACTAGACCTAAAGTCTGGGCATGGGGCGAGGTTGCACGAGAATTAGTTGATTGCAGTAGGAAATATTGTCTTGTGAAGCCTTTAGAAGAAAGATCAAAGGGCGTCGGACACGTAACGCTTGAAAATACACTCCCCTATCCCAGTAAAACTGCAGAAGCTGCATGAAGAACCGTCATGATCTAAATCTGTTTCAGCCCGACTCTATTGGTGGCATTTAGGGCTTAAAAGGGGAATTCCTAAGGATTTAATGGATGGCTTACCTGCTGGATAATACCGTCATTTTAACTCCTTTTGCCTGAAAAGGGCAAGTTTTATTTTTATTTTTGCAGGAGAACCCCGTGGGACATTGAAAATTCTTTATAGGAGAAACATAAATAAAAATTGAAGGTTTAAATCTGAAAATGGCTTACAACATTTTGTCTGGGTTGTTTATACTTTTCTGTAGTACACCTCTTATGAAAAGATTCAGGTGAGGTGCAGAATAGTAGAACTCAGTTTCCAACCTGAAAAGCCTCTGATATTTCATTTGTTGGCAGTTTTTTAGATTTCAACTTGACATCCCAAATTCACCCCCGGCATTTCAGAAGAAATACGTCCTACTAAGAACTGGAAAGATATTAGGCAAAATATGTTTACTTTGTATTGCCGCCAGAAATTGACTGGCAACAATACTTCTTTGGACTTGAGTGACATTGACATAGAAGTTACCAAATCTCGCAAAAAAGAACACGGTGATTGCTGGCTCAATTTTACTATGGCTAGTTCTGTCTCTTTGATGTGTGATTGGAGAGCTAAAAACTAAACCGAAACTATTAGGCTTAATTCAAGAATTCCAGAGGAATGTTGTAACTAAACCAAAACTTGTTGCAATACTCACACACCAAGGCAGAGACACTTCCCTCATTTTAAGTAACAAGGCAACAGTTTCTCCTTTTGTCGTTACTCAGGGTGATGACATTTACATAAGATGCCAATTAATGGCTGAACCCCTCACTGAGCCAGCAAACAGCTATAGTATTGGACCACATGGTCTTATTCAACCATGCAGAACCCAAAATTTGGACTGTTGGCTAAATTTTACCGCAGTGAAATTTTCGCATCAATTTCTCATTAATTTATCATAAATTAATTTCTCATTAATTTCTCATTAATTCCCCCCAATGTCCTTATGACACTGGGGGGAATTAATGATAGAAGTTTCAACACCTACAGTTCCTCCCAAATCAACACTTTGATCAACGATTTATGAGGTTGGACCATTTGTAATTGGAAACACCGGTCAACAACAAATGTTAGTTAAATCAGAATGATCTCTCAAAAGGGTTGAATTGTTGATGCAAAATAATGTTTCAGAAATTCAACCAGCCTGTTCTCCCTTCTTACGCACCTCTTATGAGGAATGAACCACCTGGCTACGTGGATCTTCTCAAAGATGAATATCGAGAGACCTGACTGGTGTTTTGGGGACGGGATTGGGGGTTCTGAATAGCATTGATTCAGAGGTATTATTAAACAAATTGGCCGCTACCACTTTTGATTTGGCAAAAATAAAACAGCCTCTACAATCCTCCCTTTTGGCTTTGGGAACGTATCGGTGGCTACTGTCCAACGTATTACCAATGGGAAAAGGTGAACGTGAAAGATCATGAACTAATTCTAGACACATTCGGTGTAGCCCAAAGTAATATTTCTTTGGCTCTCAGTTGCATCCAGGCTCAATTGTGGATGCAATCAGTGGCTGCATCAATCATTAGAGAAGGTGAAGTAGGTATTTTTCCTACAGAAATCCGAAAAATAATTTGGCATAATGCTAATGATTTTGAAAAGAACCTCCAGTCTTGGTGGAAGGCGGTCAATTTTACCTATGATCCTATTAAGAACACTGTCACAGCTTGTGTGTTAACCATTCACAATGCTTCAGTGTCTTTGATTTATCCTGTCTTTGCATTAGGCTTGAATCACAATGGAACTATCCTATGTCCTTTTGAGCACAGAGCATGGGCCCGAAAGGTGAATGATAAATGGCAAACAGTGGACCTGGAATCCCGTATTGTGTGGGAACAACTAGGATTTATTTGTGAAAGTAACACCATCAGATCACAAGATTTTTGCCTAGACACTCACCAAAAAGGTTTGCCATTTTGTAGTTCATCCTGAATTGTACCCTAAAACTGTCCCCACAATGTCCTTTTACAAATCATTCTTTTCTTTAAATCCAAAGCAAGTGCTGGTGTCTAGAAACATGGCCCTTGCATAGAATAATGACCGTAATGCTCATTGTGAAGAGACTGAATTATGCGTATTTTAGAAATACTTTTCTAAATCCTTTGCCACACATCCTTTTAGTCATGATTAAAATACTAGGTCAGTTAAAAATCAGGAGACAGGTTTATATGTGTGCAGGAGCAATCTCTACGTATTTTTGCCTCCAAATAGAGCATAGAGGAGGACGTAGTTCTAGTTAGATGTGTCCTGTTTTGTCTTTGGGCCCTTCTTGGTTTTCTCACAGTTGCTGCCAAAGGCAGGGTAACGTGGGAATGAAAACACCCATCCAACCAGAGATGGGTGACTCTGTTCACCTACATCACTACATAACAGTGAGGTATGCACATCTGCATCATACTCCCCGCTTGGATGGGCTGTGAATCCACCATATATACATGTGAAGGGGGCTGAGACACATTTCTAGCTCTTCCTTGAATGCACTTCCAAATACAGTGATAACGTCTCCCCTCAGCCTCCTCTCCTGGCCAAACAGCCCCATCTCCTGGCTAAACAGCCCCAGTTCCCTCAGCCGCACCTCGGAGGACTTGTTCTCCAAACCCTTCACCAGATTGGTTGCTACTGCCCAAGGTATTACCAGTGGGAAAAGGTGAACGTAAAAGGTGGTTCTCAGATCAGGCCTGCCATGATGCACTCCTGATGATGGATATTCGGAAGTTGAAGTTAAAATTGATATTAAATGCTGTCTCTGCATCTTTCACACCAGTGGGTTTTCACAACGTGGCCTGAACTTCCCTACAAAAAAGTTGGTTTCACTCCAAAATGGCCATAAAACCACTTGGTTTACCATGCATCTTTGCTGGTTCAAATGGGTGAAGCGCATTACGGGTTTGGCATAAGAGGGCAAGAAGAGAAACACGTTCTTGGGGTAAGGTCTCCCATGTGAATGTTTTCATTGGAAGACTTGCATCATACACTTGTTTAGTCCTCTGCGTTTCTCCAGCTGCAAAGAGCAAGCTCTGCGTTACAGCTGAGGGCAGTTAGCTGATCTCTCCTTTTGAACCCGTTGTGTGTTTCTTGGGGCAGTTTTTCGCTCTTGTGCACCCTTGAGCTTTCAAACCAATGAAAATGCTTCCCGAGCAGGTTCGTCTTGCCAGTTTCTTTGGATCGAGGACAAGGCTGAGAATCTGAGGAACAAAGGAGAATGACAGGCCCTGATTGAGACCACCAAGACAACGCAACCAGACTAGCCTGCTGTGTCCCAACAGACTCTTAGCACAAAGTCAGGCTTGCCAGTGACCCAGGCCACATCGCTTTCATCCCATTCACTGCTTCTCAGTCCAAGAAGCTCCAGGTTTTCCTGTCTCTGGCATTTTCCTCAGAGTTGCTTACCCTTCTGCAGACTCTTCCTGGAGACGACTATGCTGGATTGAATTTTCTTGGGTTTGTATTCTGTAGAACACCTGAGCCACTGACCTCTCTGGTCACTGTTCTTGACCAGTCTGGTTTCTGTCTCTCAGAGGATACCTGGCACAGATCGACAGATGCTGCAGGATCTCCATTCCAATTGCGTTCAGGCACAACTAAACACCTACTGTGCAGCCCCCGGGGCCCAGCAGTGTCCCGGCCACCAGCTGTCTCCTGCCCAAGAGCATGCTGCAGGTTGTCACCTTTCCGTCAACCCTTTGGCTGTACTGCTACAGAGACATGATTCCTCTCAAGAAGGGAATTAGTACAGTCTGGGGCTTGTAGGGGTGAGAGTCGTAGGTACTGCCCTGAGGTCCCAGTCCTCCAATCTGTTGAATTGCCTTATTTGCACTTGAGAAACAAGCACCCCTCAAGAAAACAAACCCAACAATTAGTAATAAAGGTTTGAAGTTTCTGAGATTCGTGCCCATGAGAAGCTGCTGATGGTCTCTTCCCTCCAAATACTGTTCCTCGCTTGGCTCAGGGATCTCCCAAGGCAGGGGAGGAATTCACCTGTGTCCTCCCTGCCAGGTGGGCAGGAGGCTGAATTGACACTGGAGACCACCTGGGGAAAAAGGGTAGACTGGCAGCAGCAGAGGTCCTAATTAGCAGAGGTGCTAATTCCAGCCTCGCTCCATGACAGGGGAGTTGGGTTTTGCTGTAATGACGACCTTTGCCTTCACAATATATATTTGGTCAGGTTGTTCATCCCGCCATTACTCACAGCTTCTCTTTAGCAGCTTCTCTTTAGCAGCAGAACAAATTAAACACTTGGGACTGGAGGATAGGGGGTGGAGGGGAGGAGGTTGGCTCAGTGCCTGATAAATAGTGTCCGCAGGTCAACAAGGCTGGTGAGCGGTATATGGAGAACAGGTCTTATGAAGAGCAGCTGAAGGGACTGGGCAAAGCTTCTACAGCTGGAGCTTGCTCAGTGCAACGTAAGATGGAGCGGTCAGTTTACTGCTGGGTTCGAAACAAGATGCCCTTTCCTGAGGGGTGTGTGTCTGCAGAAGAACTTTGCTTACTGCTTCTGCTCACACTTCTTGCGAAAAAGGCTGAGGGTTATTGGGGCCACGGAGTTTTCTTAACAAGAGGTGATCATCAGTCCCCATGGACCTTAACTCAGCGTACGGCTTACTGGGCTGGGGGGGTTAAGCCCTCTGGACAGGGGCGATCCCTTGGCAATAACAGGCACAGCCAACCAATTAGTTGATTACAGTAGGAAATATTGTCTTGTGAAGCCTTTAGAAGAAAGATCAAAGGGCATCGGACACGTAACAATTAAAAAGACACTCCCCCATCCCAGTAAAACTGCAGAAGCTGCATGAAGAACATTTTTGGTCAGCCCCCTAAATTCTAGTAGAAACCTCAGGATACCAGGAGCGCATAGACAAGGCAGCACAGCACAGCACTGAGCATCTGAGCAGAATGGCAGGCACGATAGTGCTGAGCATGCTAAATATTTCAGCAGTTGCTTCTGATCATTTTGATGAGGTACACCAAAATGCAGGTGGGCTGCAGCCTGTGCTTGGACTTCCTTCATTCAGTCTCTCCTTGGTAGGAGGCATTTGTAAAGGAGAAGTATAGGTTACTTCCAGTGCCTCAGGGGCCAATTTACAGAAAATACAGGCTGGGCTCTTGCTGAATAATGCAGGGTACGCTCCCGCCCCTCACAGAATCTGTCCCCTTTTTAAAAAAAGTCTGAGAGGCTCCCTCACAGGGCATTGCTCCTCTGAAATTTATTTTTGTGGTCATATTCCTCACATAACCTACTCTAAATCTAAGAGGATGCGATTAAGCTGCTGAGGTATGACGTGAGGAGTAAATACCTTACTGGCTTCCCATCTTATGAGAAGGAGGAATGGCAGGTTTTACCTTTGCTTTCTTCTGTTACTTCTGCTGCCTGTTATTAAGACATCAAGGCCTGCAGAGGAACTTGTCACATGGAGATAATTTTTAGGCATAGAAAGATACAGACTGCAACATAGCCCAAAGGAAACTGTGATTTAACTCCTCACACCATACCCCAGTTAAAACCTAAGCAAGGAAGCATTTATGGATGTGGTAAAGGATGTTGGGGTTTTTTTTTGTAGAAGATTCAGCAGTCTGTAAAGGCAGACAAGTTCAAGTGTTCGTTATTCTGCTACTCCATGCTTGCTGTGTGCCTAACTTTGTAGCCTAAAAAACCCCCAGTATTTGGACTTGCAAACTGCTGCGGCAATGCAGGCTTCTTGCATGTTCTGGTACAGAAAAGGCAGCTCAGTTCTCATTCCTAATGGATAAAGCTCCTTTGTTCCTGAGGGCCTGAGGCTGCTTTGGTACTCTGACAGGTCTAACATTTTCCAGCATTGTGCTGTCTTTGCTTTGTGGACAAAACCCTCCAACATCAGTGTTCTCCTCTCAATTCTGAATGCAGAAGGCAAGACGTTCTCTATTCCAAGAAACTCCCCTTCCTACAAATACTACAAACCTCACGGGATGTTTAAGGCTTTAAGAACAAGAGCTGCAACTTATGGAGGGTTAAATAAAATATCTATACCACAACTTTCTCCCCACATTCTGCAACAACTCTTTGGCTTTCCACTTCCTAACAGGGCAAGGACCTCATTTCTTAGATGGTTTGAGAAGCGATGGCTCATTAACAGCCTTCTGAGAAAGGGCAGCCTCTGAGAACACCAGCAGTTGCTCCTGAGTAAGGTTTTTTAGTTTCATCTGACAATTTCCAAACAATCAGAAAATATCAAATGAAGATTTCTCTTCCTAAGCAACTACAGGCTACACAAATAGCAATACTCAAGAAGAGCAAATTTCACCTGGGTAAAACAGTGGACTGGTTGGCCAACACGGCCACAGCTGTCATCTGAAAGATCAAAAACCTAATCAAACACCTCAGAATTTCTCTGCGTAAAATACAACCATCTGCAATGACTCCACTGGACTGGAGGCTGATGTTGTGCCCATCTACAAGAAGGGTCGCAGGGAGGATCCAGGGAACTACAGGCCTGTCAGTCTGACCTCAGTGCCAGGGAAAGTCATGGAGCAGGTGATCTTGAGCGTGATCATGAAGCACATGCAAGAGAACCGGGTGATCAGGCCCAGTCAACATGGGTTTACAAAAGGCAGGTCTTGCCAAACAAACCTGATCGCCTTCTATGACAAAGTGACTCGGCTGTGGATGTATCTTCCTGGACTTCAGTAAAGCCTTTGACACAGTTTCTCACAGCATTCTGCTACAGAAACTGTCAGCCTCTGGCCTGAACGGGTGCACACTCTCGTGGGTGGAAAATTGGTTGGATGGCCGGGCCCAGAGAGTGGTGGGAAATGGTGTTAAATCCAGCTGGAGGCCAGTGACAAGTGGGGTTCCCCAGGGCTCAGTGCTGGGTTCAGCCCTGTTCAATGTCTTTATCAATGACCTGGATGAAGGCATCGAGTGCACCCTTAGAAAGTTTGCAGATGACACTAAGCTGGGTGGAAGTGTGGATCTGCTGGAGGGTAGGGAGGCTCCAAAGGGATCTGAACAGGCTGGACTGCTGGGCTGAGACCAACGGCATGAGGTTTAACACGGCCAAATGCCGGGTCCTGCACTTGGGGCACAACAACCCTAAGCAGAGGTACAGACTAGGAGAAGCCTGTCTAGAAAGCTGCCTGGAGGAGAGGGACCTGGGGGTGTTGGTTGACAGCCAACTGAACATGAGCCAGCAGTGGCCCAGGTGGCCAAGAAGGCCAATGGCATCTGGCTTGTATCAGAAATGTCGTGACCAGCAGGTCCAGAGAGGTTATTCTCCCTCTGTACTCGGCACTGGTGAGACCGCTCCTCGAATCCTGTGTTCAGTTCTGGGCCCCTCACCACAAGAAGGATGTTGAGGCTCTGGAGCGAGTCCAGAGAAGAGCAACGAAGCTGGTGAAGGAGACTGGAGAACAGGCCTTATGAGGAGCGGCTGAGAGAGCTGGGGTTGTTCAGCCTGGAGAAGAGGAGGCTGAGGGGAGACCTCATTGCTCTCTATAACTACCTGAAGGGAGGTTGTGGAGAGGAGGGTGCTGGCCTCTTCTCCCAAGTGACAGGGGACAGGACGAGAGGGAACGGCCACAACCTCCGCCAGGGGAGGTGCAGGCTGGACATTAGGAAAAAAATTTTCACAGAAGGGGTCATTGGACACTGGAACAGGCTGCCCAGGGAGGTGGTTGATTCACCTTCACTGGAGGTGTTTAAGGCATGGGTGGACGAGATGCTGAGGGGCACGGTTTAGTGATTGATGGGAATGGCTGGACTCGATGATCCAGTGGGTCTCTTCCAACCTGGTTATTCTATGATTCAGTATGACATAAAAAATTTTTATCCACATCACTTGAAATCCTTGTGGAAGGACAAAACAGAACAGGCCAGAAATTACTATTTTACCAAATCTGAGGCTATTTATACTCGTATTAATTACATATTGAGCATTTTTTTCTAGATTACCAGATAGAATTAAGCATTTTTGGTTTCTTCAGCAGCATCCAACAGCAGGACAGTGAATTCTGTGGTGGGGTGGACATTTGAGGTGGTGGGGTAAACAACTGAGGCAGTGAGGCTGTAGTTCCCCTTACGGTGATATGTGAGAGTAATAAGTTTCAGTACTCAGGCTGCAGAAACTAAAAGGAATTTCTCCTTCTCTAAAAATACAGTCATAGATTTTGTAGTCCTGTTGTAAATTCCAGGATAAGGCATACATGCATATAAAAGGCAAAATGATTACATTTGAGGAGCTTTCAGACTAAACACATCAAAATATGCTATATGCCAACAGCAAAAGGTTAGAAAAAAATCCTTGTTTTCTTCGCAGCAGGGCTGGATTTCTCTGTGGCTGGATCCTAGGCTCCCGAGTCCAAGTTATGGGGAACTTGCAGGAATCTTCTGCTATCCTAAAACATAATCACACCTTCCGCTTTAAAATGCATATTCAAAACTGACAGGAGATGAAGCGCTAGGAGCCATCTTGCATTGCCCCCCTGTGGGTGCACAGCCCATTGCCTCTTCAGATGTGCATAACCAGCGGCAAACGGATGTTCCAGTTCTCCAGCTTAAAGAGATGTTCCACTAGGCACAACCCGAAGGAATTATGATGGAACAGGTGCAAAAAGGTATGAAAGCAGAGATATTAAATTCTTCTTTCTTGTTGCAATGCAAAAATGAAAATCAAGTAAGTATTTGACCACACCAAGATTTGTGGAATAAGCGCAGCTGTTCAATACTTTGGCAATCTTCCCACACGGATCGCTTTACCTTTGTCTGAGTAAGGGACAGACACCAAATACTAACCAAAGTTTGTGTCAGTAATGTGTAAGCACATTAAGTAGAGAAAAAAAAAGTATGAGATTTCTTTACCTCTTCTGCATTGTCCCTTTCTTGCAGCAGCAGCTGAACTTCCTCCAAAATGCATTTCACTGCATTAAGCCTGAACAATCTGAGCTCAATCTCTTCTTCAAAGTCTATATCATCTCCATAATATTCCACTGCAGAACGGATCTCTTGTTCAATCTCGGATAACACCGCCTAGAAGGGCAGCAATCAATTACTCATTCTTAGAAGCACAACACCTCTCTCCTAATTACATTCTGAGTCAATGCTCACACTTGCCCTGCCTCCAGAGGAGATTCCACAACCTCCCTGGGCAGCTTTATGCAGTGCGCCATTACCCTGACAGCAGAGAAGTTTTTCCTCATTTTTAGATGGAACTTGCCGTGCTCCAGCTTGTGCCTTCTGCCTTTGCCCTGTCACTGGGCACCACTGAACAGAGCCTGGCCCCTTCCTCTTGACACCAACCCTTTTGATATCTATAAGCATTGATATGATCTCCTCTCAGTCTTCTCTTCTCCACGTGAGGCAGAACCAGGTCTGCTAGCCTTTCCTCCTAAGAGAGATGCTCCAGTCCCCTCATCATCTTTGTTGCCCTGTCCTGGATGCTCTCTGATACTTCCTTCTCTAAACACAAAATTAATTGAAAGTAATCCAAAGCTTTACAAATACTCAAGAATTTACCTAACAAAGGCACAGTTACCAGTTAAAGGCCCCTCTGCTGTGATACTCTCACAGACAAACAGCATGGCATTTTAAAAGACATTTTAAAGAACAAAATAAAACAAAAAAACTCTTTCTATCCTTTTCCAGGACTCCTGGAAATATTTTGATCTCTGCCTTCGAGCACTTAAAGCTGATCCAATTGTCGTAAACCCGCTAGATTTTCTCCAATAGATTCCTTCTTAATTCTCATCATCGTCGTGGCCCTCTGCTGGATGCTCTCTAATACTTTCTTCTCTAAACAGAAATAATCCAAAGGAAAGCAGAGCTTTGAAAATACTCAAGAATTTATCTAACTCCTCTGGATGCATAAAGAACCCAAATCTCAAAATAAGTATTTTAACTAAGCCCTTGGAACGCTGCACCAGAGGCTGAAGCCAAGTGGTTGCCTGGTGTTTGCCCAGTGCCACGAAGCCGATGCAAGCAGTGAGAGCAGAAGCAGTAAGCAAAGTTTTTCTGCAGACACACACCCCTCAGGAAAGGGCATCTTGTTTGGAACCCAGCAGCAAACTGACCGCTCCATCTTACCTTGCACTGAGCAATCTCCAAGTCAATCACCTGCAGTTTGGACTTCCGCAGGACGGACTTCATAGCCACTTTAGTTTTCTCGGTTAACTCTCTAGTCTTGGGGACCTGGGCCAGGAACGTCTTCCCGATTGCTCCTGGCAAGTTTTCAGGCCTGCCACAATCCAGTGCTTCCACTCCTTTTCCCTGAAAGGCTGGGGTGGTGCTGGGGAGAGGAGGCAGCTTCTCACTCTGAAGTAAAGCACATGAAAGGAACGAGGTTATCTATCCAGACTGGTCCTCTCTGGGAGCCATAGTGAAGAGGGGTTCAGAGTGGCTGGGCTGGAGGGAGCTGGTGTCAGGGGAGAGGGACTTTTGGGGAAAGCAGGACAGGGGACGAGGCAGCTGGGACGCAGCAATGCCTTTGCACCCACAAACTCCCCTGCAAGACAGGGCTCCCAGTGGCTCCCTTTACAGAGCAGATCAGAGCCTCCCAAGCCCTTACAACCCACGGGTGCCATGACTCTCGGATGCTTTCCTCCTTGCCACCCCATGCCATGAGTTGGCCTTGGCTCCCTTGGCGCTGACCTCTGTGCTTGTGGACACAAGCATGCCTTGGTGCATCCGTGACACCAGTGGGAGGCTGCTGGTGGATATGCTGGTGGTGGGGAGGGGCCTGTCCATGGCAGGATCTCTGTTTCTGCTGTGCCGCTGTGACAGGACATTTCTAGACAGATGCTTTTCCCAGGAGTGATGTGAGGGGGTGTGGGTGCACATTTCCCTGTGGGCAACTCCCACTGTGGATTGAGCACCGTCTTCTCCATATTCAGCACAGAATCTTAGAAACATAAACTCACTGAGCTTGGAAAAGGCCTCTAATGTCATCGTGCCCAACTATCAGCCCAACACCACTGTCTGTACTCAAACCTGTTCCTAGTGCCATGTCTGCACATTTTGTGAACACCTCCAGGGATGGAGACTCTGCCACTGCCCTGCGCAGCCTGTTCCAATGCCTCACCACTCTTTCAGTGAACCATTTTTTTATCTTACTATCACATCGAATCGGTCCCTGGCACAACTCGAGACAATCTCCTCTCATCCTATCAGAGAGCTGTAGACATCTTGTGCTCCACGTTCATCCTGCCAACAGCAGAATAGCAGGGTGGAAATCAAAAAGGCCTTCAGCAAATCAAGTCTCCTTCACACCAGGGCTGACTCTGTCTTCTTCTGATCCCACAGCCGGATTCCCAAAGCCTTGCCCAATGTGAGAAATATGGAAATGATACTGCAGTCACTGTAATAGGACTAATAATACACAATAATGACATTGTAATACCACTACTGTATAATCAACTGTATTGAAACAATACAGGGTCATAATGTTTGGATAGCAGTTGCCATTAATTGTTACATGAAACATGTGTGATTTCAGGATGAATGTTGTTTGGAAATAACAACTTTTCCACCTTTCTCTACCAGCATTTGAGGACATGTCCTTTTCATCTGCTTGTCAATCAGCAGCTGTAATTTGCATGGGTTAGTGACTTTACCCATTCAATTGCTCACCTACTTTTTAGATCTGCGCTTTCTGTGCTCAGTCTTCAGCTTGTCAAACATCTCTTGCAGACTGTAACTCCTCTTGGGGCAGTCAAAGCATGTGAATAGGGGCTACAGGGATCACAACCTTTTCTGGAGGAAGGTTTAGCCCTGGCAGAAGGAACCGGCCCACTGTCCCCTGGCATGAGGCTTTCCCACTGTCTCTGACCCCACTAAAGCCTATTCTCCTGCCTCAAGGGTGAGGGCAGATTCCAGATTGAGGAAGGCACATACAACTGAGGTAGGGGTGCTCAAAAACCACTGACTTTAGCACTTCGCTCCTTGTGCTTAGAACCTGTTAATTAGGAGCTTCTAAATTATATTGACATGCTTTTTCGCTTTTTAACTGAGTAGGATGTAGTAAGATATCAAGCTTTTTACTTAGAGACTTTATAACGGTAATGCTTGCATAGTTCTAATTACCATTTAAGGAAGACAGGATTCTTAAGCTAGTTAAAAAGTAATAGAATCATCTGTACTACTTACACAACCTGAAATGATGCCTTCCAACCTTCATCTCTACTCAGACAAAATGTACCAACTTTCTGAATAAGGTTTCTTCAAGAACAGGCCACGGTCTGAGAATGAAGTTTAATCCACTAGCCCTCCTCCTAGATGCTTCTTTAGAGGGAGTTTGATCTTGTACAATATATCATATATGAGGTGAGCTTCTAAACAATGGCAACTACTTCAAATGTTTAGGAAAAAAAAGTGCTAAACTATTTTACGTTTTCAACAGGTTGATGATCCCAGTAAACCAAATGATGAAGGGAATTACACCTTTGCATAATGCAGTGTGTGCTGGTTGTCACCACATTGTTAAGTTCCTGCTTGATCTTGGCGTAAATGTAAACGCAGCAGACAGTGATGGGTGGTATGTGTTGAGATTTTTCACTTGACACCGGGGGGAAACACCATTTTGATGCACATTCCAAATTTAGTCAAGCCCTGTTTTGGGAACCACTTCCTCTCCTTTTACCCCCCCTGCAATGAGCGTTTTCTCACTGCTAGATGGTGACGAGTGCAAATGCAAGGTTACACTGTGCTTAGCTTGTGCGCAAGAACCCTTATATAATTTTAGAATGTTTTAGAATTGAGCTAGTGAACTAACAGAAGAACAGTATTTGTACACTTCTTGAACCCTACACAAGTTCACTGGGTGTTTTATTTTCTTATTATTCGGCCTACAGCACCAGTGTTACCTCTACTGATGTAAAGGTTCCCCTACTGAACCACCTGAGCTTGTCCAGCAGGGACAGAACAGTTCAGTACTGAACTTGCAGCAGCTTAAGGGATTTGTATGTCTGCACAGATGAAAATGCAATAGTTGAAAAGGGTCAGAGTCCTGTGAGGGTTGTACTGTGCGTCTTTGAAATCCGGCTGAGTCAGTCTAGAAGGAAATACAAAGGACTGGATAGAGGTAGAAAGAGGAATGTGTAGGAGCTCAGTCAAGGAGAAGAAAGCAACGAGGTTTAGAGAAGGATTTAAGAAAGGCAATAGCTTATTTGAGGACAGTTTCTGTGGTTCTTGGCAGCCCAAATCCGCTGCCAAGGCAAGTTATGCAATAACCAACCTATGCCACTACATCGTAGTTCAAAGAAAAAAAAAAAAAAAAAGAAAAGAAAAAAGGCACTTCACTGGAATTTTAATTGTACATGATTTTATATACTAAAAGTATATTTTGAATTTCCCATTATAAGTTTTAGCCACATTTCTTGTCATTTTCTCCCATTAACATTATGCAATTTGATTAATTCTTCATGTACAAGTTATGTGTATAATTTATATATCCATTTCTGCAGTGCTGTAACTTGCTTTTACCACAGGTTAGCACTAACTGTATTTATTGTGGTGAAAAGTGAAAAGGGTATTATTGTTGAAGAATTTGCTACATGAATGTGATGATTTCAGGAGCCTATGATACACTAATTCAGAGAAAATGTAAATGTGCACAATAAAGTACTGCTAAGGCAGGGCTGTGTTCTCTGGTACTTTCCTAGAGGCAGCCACAGCACACGCCTTTGGTCACAGTGTACAACAGAACAACTCCAGCCTGCTGGGTTCTGTTAACTTGAGTTTCCTCATTGTTAACTGGGGGCACAGAAAAGAACTTGCCAACTGCTTTTGGAACCTCCTTGCAGTGGCTCTGCTGTATCCCAACCGCGACAAATTAATACTCGACTAGAAAAGCTCCCAAGGGTCCTTCACACACGAGCCGACAACAGAGTCCTGTGAGGTTGCTTACTCAGTTCTTACCAGCACCCAGAGACCGAGGGCAGGAGGACACTGGGCTCGGGACACGTTAGCCAGAGGATTCATCCCAACAGCTGAACCAATTATCAACACTTAGAACTAGAACTGGAGTGCTGTTTATAGAAAGTCAAAAGGTTTGGAGTTCAGAGAGTAGACAGCACAGTATCCATCATTAAAAGAAGTTACAGGTTGTGAAATCAAGTATCACCTCATTTTTTTAAATAAGTGAATTAATTTATTCATATTTGTACATTAAATTGTATACAATTTCAGATAGCATTACAGTTAGATTAACAAAAGCTAGTTACCAAAAAGAAAATACAAAACTAAAAATTACTCCAGAAGCTTATTTCAGAAGGAAAGTTTTGAAATCTTAAGTCCAGTTTGGTGGTATTGGATGAAATATTTAGATGTTTAAAATGAATTTTTTTTTTTAAAAAAAGGTGACTTCTATAAAATTGTGTCTAAGGCAGATTTTATCATACATAGATTTTAAACATTTGGATAGAGGGAAAAACCTGAGATCTATACCCAAAAGCTATTCTCTGCAGAAGAGACAGGCATTTGCTTGCCTTTTATAGCAAACAGTATATATAGTTGTTACTATAAACGTTGTGCTGTACATTAGCTGTAGTGCAGGTCACTTTCATATTAAGTGCCAATAAAGGCTTAACAAAATTTACAAAGTCTTAAAAGGTGAGGCTGTTTAAAGCATTAATTGTATACATATTGCACACCATAGTGAATACTCACGGTTCAAAAAACACTCACATGGCATTTGCCAGTTCTTACATAATGAACCGCACTGGAATGAGCGTCAGGAATAGCGACTGTTAAGCTGTCAAATTAGCAGAAAGGGAGAGGCAGATCCATGGAGGCTGGTGTCTTCCCTCAGGTGGCCAACAGTTCACTCTTCCTACTGGTCCCGGGACTCATAAAGAAGTTTTGTTGCCTAACGTGAGGGCAAAATGTTTTTGTGTTAATGGAAGTTTCACTTGCAGCCACCTCATCTCCTTCCTACCTCTCCAAAGGTTTCCTTTAAACCTCAGGCTTGAAGTTCTTCCTCTACTATTTTCCTTAGGCTCAGGTAGTACTCAGTAGTACTTTTTGAAACTATTCAAGGTTACTTTAAATTCAGCCTGAGGTTACTTAATGTTTTTTCACTCATATTTCTTTCTTCTTGGTCAGAAATGACTATCTCTCAAAGCTGCCTCTGAAAGAGTTACAAGTAGGATTTCAAATATATTGGCAATTTCTCAAGGTATATTCAGTAAACAACACTCTTCTCTATATTCCTGCTACCTCTCCTGTTTCCCCCTTGCACAGTTTGGCAAGGTGTCCCACATGACTCAAGCTGCAGTACCAGCCAAACTCCTGCGCATTCTCTAGCAACAAGTCCTTTCATGCACTGTTAGGCAGGACCTCGAAGAGTCTCACTGTGCTGCTGATCAGCAGCTTAAGACTTAATTAAAAACTTCTAATCAAAGGAGATAAATCAGGGAAGTGTTTGTTAATGCTCATCTGTAAAATACCGGTTCTCATCACATCTGTAGGAGCCGCATTGCTTGTGCGGGATGACTCAGAACAGGTGTAAGGCTGCTGAACTGTACTTGGGCAGCAAACGAAGTTTGTGTGCAGTGTGCTGCTCAAGTTAAATGTTGGAGTCAGGGGTGGCTGGGGAGCTGAACAATGGCAATAAAGCAGCAAGCAGACACATGCTCACGTTTGCAAGCAGCTTATGAATTACAGTTCTGATTATCAATCAGGAGAACAAAGTCCCAGAACTCAGGCCGCTTTGGGTTATTTTTCTCCCATAACTTTGAATTATGAACTAAGAAACCTCATTTTCATCAGCCATAAAGTGCCCAGCAATGTAAGATGGAAGCATCTTCCGCAGGGTCCTGCCCACGTCTCTGTTCCTGCCGTGAAAAACCAGCAACTTAAAAACTTCATAAAGTAGTAAAAACCCCTAGCCAGGTTTAGGTTTGGAACAGTATTTCCTAAGGCACATTCTTCAGTAACAAGAAGTAACAGCAATGAGTGAAAAAAACCCAAAGGAATCTAAAAGTCTAATGCCTACTACTTTTCACCTAACAGCATAAGATCCTGAGAAACCCTTTAGAGTGCTTTTCTTCAGGTATCTGAGCATAAAGCTGCAGTTACATTCGCAACAACCATCCATAGCAATAAGGCTCTAAAATCCTGAAGTAACTTCCCTAAGTTCTGCCACCTTTGCTTACCTTATGCATGGCTGCCAGCCAGCTTGCTGACAGCTTCTTGTTACAGCTGAAGTCTTCACCAGCTGTGAATTTCATCTGCGTGAGCTCCTCTGACCCTGGTACCTTGTACTGCAGAACCATCCCTCTGGCACGAGTATTGCCTCCTGAAAAATGAAATTACATCTGACAGCAACAGGTTTTACCATCAAAGTAACACAACTTCTAGCCAACAAGCAGGTTCGAAGAACACGAGCTCATTGCTTAATTCAAAGCACTAACAACTGCACCATTGTGACAGTGACCACAGGTATTAATGACAGGCAAGGGAATGTGCAGACTCAATACTGTTTGATTCTCTGGCAATCACTGAGGTGGGATTTCTTTAAGTCACCAGGTACAGGCACCGAGAAAATCTTCCTGGTTTAATATTGCTGTTCCTCTCTTCAGTTGATGCCAGTTTCATACTGTCGCATGCAGTTTCTAAAGTGAATTGCTAGTGTCCAGTCAGACTGGTACCAAAGAGCGATCCTTGCTTGACCCAAGGCCTGGCACAGCAGTCAAAAGCCCTTCCAAATCTGGCAAAGGGTGGAGGGCGAGAAAAATGCTTGTGCCAAACTATATGACGCCTGACAACGTCATTTACTTCCTGAGGGAAATCTGCTAAAGGGGACATTGCTCAGACAACAGCACAACAGCGAGACAGTTGTATTTTCACTCCAGCTGCACAGAGGTTGAGATAAACCAAAGCAAAATCACAGAACTGAAATAAAAGCTTTGCTTAAAACAGCACATCAAGCTTCCCATACCCCTCACTGGCACTGCTTATTTCCTGCAGTTGCAGAGAATAAACCGAGCCCCAGAAACAGCTCCACCACACACAGACACATTTTGCAAACTGTCTGTGTGAGAGGTCTCCTGGAGCCTGTAGTTAATATTTGAGAAGCCATAGGCAGACAACGTCTGTCTAAGCAACAACCTGATCAAAAGCCCAGAACTGACGTGCATAAACATAGCTATGTTATAATAGCTACTATCACCTCTTCTAGGATAAACTGACATCCAGCTGCTTCATCACTCGCTACCCTGCACCCACCTGGTCAGACTGACAGATCAAGGCCCTGCTTGGAAACAAACCAGTGGAAATCCAACACCTACAGCCTTGACTGATTTTTTTTTTTACTCACACTGCCCATGTCTGGCATTACAGGACACTACTGACTCAGGCAAAACACACCTTACACAAGACATCATTTTTATTTTAAAGAAGTGTAAAAGCAAGCCATTAATTCATTCAGTGAAAAAAACCCATACTGGACAGTATGCAGTGTACTGCTCAGTCCCGGTATACACAATTCAGCTCACACCTGCTGACAGAGGTGACTTCTAATCCTGTGTATATAATTTCTAATATTGTATATATAATTTCTTATCCTCTCTTCTAGTGTGGACAACAGCACATGTGGTCTAAAAAAGGCCTCATGAAGTTTTAGTTCTCCAAAATGTTACAGAACAGTCATTCTCAATCTTAATAAAGAGGCAGATGGGAAGGAACAGACATGTCAGATTTGAACATCACTTGTCTTAAGTTGAACAGCTATAGATCAAGCACTGCAGAGGAAGGAGGATTGTTGGAGGGGGTGATGGCAACATGCTCAGGTGAGTCATGCTCAAAGGTACTGGCGATACCTTCAGTAATATGCTGGCTCTCCAGAAGGCTGGTGTAAGCGTGAGTATCTTTTTTTACCATCAGGAAGGCAGGCAGGCAAAAAGATAAAGCAGTCAGAAAAGTAGTGAACAAGGAATTACAGGAGCATTAAGTAACTCAGCAACACGTCTGGCTGATTTGAACACCAAGGGAAGTTTAACATTAATATGCTGTAGTGACCAAATATGGTGCAGACGGGCTGTCTGATTAGAAAATTCGAGCAGTGACAGTGTTGCTAAAGAACAATTATTAAAATTCCTGACCTTGTTTGTTCTCATTTCAGTGAAATCATATTCAAGTTCATCCTGAAATACTCTAAAATCTGGTAAGAGATGAGGCAGTTAGGACCTGCCATCCAATTTGGAGGCTACCAGTTTCATTTGGCCACCCCTTCATCTTGAATGAAATTAAGAAAGGGCAGTTTAAATTATTTATTTTTGTCCCCACAGTTACTATCTCAATCTCCTCTCAATTGTTTACTTCTCCCACATTAGAAGAGAAATCCCAGCTGGATTCTGAAATGGAAGCTACTAAAGACTAACAGTTCCCTCCTATGAGCTCTTGAATCAATTGATGTTTATATTTAGCCAAGAGAAAGGACCAGAACAGATGGTAAACACCTTTATTTAGGTTTATCAAGAAGCTCGCCCATGTTACAGCTGGAAGGCAATTTCTCTAATCTTAGATTTTCCCCAAAATCCCAGTAGCCCCATAGTCATGGTGCTCTGAGAACAGCGGTAACTGATATAGTTACACCTAAATAACCTATAAACGCACTGCCTAGGCTTGAACAGTAATTATAACTTCACATTTTTTTCTTAATAGTTAATTTGTATTCAATGAAAAATTTACCTCCAGGAGTAAATCCTTCTGTAAGTATCTGAACAGTTGAAATCTGTATTATTTCAATTTCATAGTGGCTGTCTCCATGCAAAACCAGGTACCTACACAAGAGGAAAAAAAAAGAAAAAATAAAAGGTTTTTTCTTCTACAATATCAGGCCCAAAACAAAGGAAGAATGTAAACAATTTCTCAGTGACTGGCTGTTTATATTCTTTGAGATGGGGAGAAATCAAGCAGGAAAAATTACTTTACATTGAAGGTAATAAAAGCCCACAAAACTTGTAGTTCAGTTTGCCAGGAAATCCTTTCAAAATACTAAAAGTATCCTCCCAAAGTTCTAGAAGAGGAGAGCACAGAGCCTACAATGTGTTCTAGCCAAACAAATTATAGGGATGACCGAAGTACAGCTTTGGCTTTAACACTGAACAACTTGGAGCAGTGTTAGAATCATTCCGAAATGAGCTTTTTTCAGTGGTTACAGATGTTTCCCTGCCATCTTTCCAATAAGCCTCCTATGAGCTGGCAAAACCCCTCTATTGCAGTGGCACTGAGACACATTATCAGTGAGCGGAGTTTTGTTTCAAGGTCCCTGATCCCCTGCTAGTTACTTCAAATAAAATTACTCAAAGTTGTCTCTATCCTTTCAGTCCAATTATTCTCTCTAATGTCCTCACAGCAAGTTACTCATATTTCATATAGGTCATCTAGTAACACAGCTGTAAGACCAACAATAACATAGTTTACAAGTGCAATTTCTGTCAATCTTTCTCACCTCTGATTGTTAGAAAGTCGACAAACCATGAGCTCAGATTTATCAGATGTTCCCAGAGTTACAAAGAACGTAGCACCTGGAAAGAAATGTTTTAGTATTCTAATGCAGAACTTAGGAGGGAACATTCAAAAGTATCAATAAAAATATTTTTTACTTTCTGTACCCAATACACTGAATTGGGTAAATTAAGAGACTAATTGAAACATTAAAATTATTAATGTCAGGAGAACACTCAAGTATAAAGAGCTGGTATTTAATTATCATGTCCTGAATTGCAGGATCTTTCACAATTGCCATGTAATTTCTCCCACATGTTGCAGAAATACAAGTGATATCGAAGATTAATCTTTTAAAAATCAGTAGATTTGGAGATGGCAACAATCAGCAATTAAAGACCCTACCTTATCACCATAATATACACTATTGTTTCAGTTTTCAAATAAAATCTATCAAAAGAATCTCACAGCAGGATGCAACTTTTGGCTCTACTCTTCACAAACAGCAGAGACCCCTCCTGTTCATTACTGGGGCCTCAGTCTATTATGGGCGATGAACTTCAGCCTTCATGTTACATTTCCTCCTGCTCAGAACAGCTCCTCTGACATCAGGAAACTCATCTTAGCTACATTAGTGAGGTGATTCATAACTTAAAATAAAGCAGACAAGCCTAACTCCATGCCTCATGTTCCCATGTTACCTAATCCAAATGCTGTTGGTCTGGGAAATGAAAAAAAACAACAACACGCAGCCCTGCCAAATGATCTGCAATCCGCCTCCGTGCTCTGAGCCTCAGTGAGCTTCCCCTTGCTCTGTTTCACCATCTGACACAGTCTCACGGACACCCTGGCTGCTGCCAAGGCGAGGCAGAGGCAACAGCGCAGAACTGCAGAGAACACCACCTCTCTGGCCAAGATCTCTGGCCCTGCAGCAAGTCGGGAACAACTTCAGCCTTTCATTGCAAAACAGAAACGCAAGCAGGACAAGCTTTAAAGAAAAGATCTTCAGTTTAAAATATATCACTTAGCAACTCCTCTACACTCTCATCTGAAAAGCAGAGTGAAGACAGATTTGTGTGTTACAAGGATAAGGATACTCCTTTCTGAACCTGGAATCTCTGTAGGAATATCCACGTTCATCAGACACGCAGTTTAGCTTACTAATTACACACACTGGCATCATGCTGAGAGCTGAGGGCCCATCAAAAAGTACAGAACAATCAGAGTATTTTAAAAACTCAAGACTCAGCTTTCTTAATGTAATTGGAACACAAACTATTGCATGTAGTTTTAACGCTATTCAAAATAGACCACTTGCGATGATCTGCCATCAACTACAGCTGCAGGCCACAGACAAGATCAAAGCTCACAGATGGAGCTGGGAACAAGCACTGTGTCTTGTCAGACAACACATCCTCTGTTGTTAAATGTTTTTCATCCTTATTTAATATAACAGGAATATAGCTAAAAGATGCACTATTTTAAGAACGCCAACTACACATATGTGTTCCCAGAATCACAGAATACCAGGTTGGAAGGGCCCTCAAGGATCATCTGGTCCAACCTTCAGCGTTAACCCTCATAGGGACTAAAAATTCCTTTTTATATGGAATTTAATTAAAATCACTCTTTAAATACTGACTAAAATATGTAAACCTCTCAAAATAACCAGATAACACCGAATTATTAGCTGGCATAAAAAGCATGACAACAAAAACGCATTTAAAGGAGACAAAACTGTAGCATGTTTGGCAAGAGGCATTACTCTTGCTGTTTATCACATTTGTTCAACACATTTCAATAAAGATAAATGAGAACAAATCAGCACGGTCAGTTCTTACCATTCATGAGCACTTTAAGCTGTTTGTCATAAAACTCTGTTTCTTTCTGAGAAATGAGCGCACATTCAGCACACTGGCGCACAGGGTCCACAAAGCACATGCGAGGCAGAGGCACTTTTTTACTGCAGCACTTGTCACAAAAGCACTTTCCACATCGTCGGCAGTGATGCTGTGCAGGAGAGAATACATTGTTTATTGGCACAGGAAACTATCAGGGAGTAATTTTATGAAGTTTCTACATTAAATATCGTCTTTCCCAAGAAACAGAACAGTTCCTCAAGTGCAAAAAACACAAGTTGAAGGACAAGTAAAGAGATTACAACTGCTGCAGTGGCAGCAATTCTCTGGAGGTTGAACACAAAGGACAGAGTACAGACAGCAGCACTATCAGCCTTTGTTGGCACTCTGTAAACACACTTCTGAAGTGGACCAGACAAGACACTAGAAGTGCTTCTCATGTGTCCAGTAAATCCTTCACCTTACCATCAAAAATGCAAGAGAAGATTGCTTTCTAGATACCTTCTCAATTCCAAGAAAAGATCTTGGGAAACTTCAACTGGAGATCCTATTCTTGTCCCTTAAAACTTATTTCCAAGTTTTTCCCAAGGAAACTTAGAACCTGAAGCTATTTCTCTATCACAAACATCAGGCAGCACAGTACAAATCCAATGCAGTTGCAAAATCAAATCTAGTATTGCAACGTGTTTCACAACTACAAATCTGCAACAAGTGGCCTGTGCTCCAGATCCCTACTAGGGTGTGACAGTCCCAGCTGGTCTTCCTGACACAAATTCTCCTGCTGGAGCAAGTATTCCCAGGCAAGCAGGAATTTGTGTTGCTCAAAGCAAGTTTGATACAAGGAACTGATATAGTGCTGTTTTGGTGAGCATTAGGCTTTCCTTCCAAATGCTACACAACATTCTACAGAGTATTTATTTCCCAAGGCTACCTCCATGTACTTCTCTAAGGCAACACAAGTAAAACACAGCAGCCTAATGAACTGATGCTTCTCAACCAAACCACTTCAACCACCCATCCAGCACATTCTTAATACATCCAACTAAAAGGTAAAACAAGAACTAGGAGAAAGCATACTCCACTATTTAGGAATACTAGAATCAGTAACCGACACCCTAATGCTCTTCAGGCCTCCTGAAAATTTACACCCATCTATTATAACATATTACTGTATCTGGTTCACAACTTATCCCTCCCTCTCCCTCCAAACAACTGACAATGTCAAAGCACTATAAGTGACACTTTCACAGCTTTATGCACTTTCACAAGCACGTGCTAAGAGCATCCGTGTAGTTATGAAAAGCAACAGTATTCCCTGCGACAAATCACGCTCAGCCTTTTTTGGGAGGCTGCTTTCCTTCTCCATGCAGAAACCCCCATATCAGCAGAATGTTTTCCAACAGCAGCATTCTGTACACCAGCACATGTTCCACAGTGACCTGCTTACTTTCATGTCATCAGGATAACTTAACTCTTAGTGTTTTCCCTTTGTACAACTGAATTATTTGATCCCATTTCTGCATCAGTACTGATGTTAGCAGCCCACTCCAGCATGAGTTCCTCTAACTCTCCCTTTAAACGTAAATTCCATGGGTACCCAGTAATATGGAAAAAACCCAACTAGGCATTACACAATGAGCAACAAGAGTTTCAAAGAAACGGAATTAAATCAAAAAGGACCACTACTCAGAAAAAGTAGAACTGAAAGGAAAAACTAAGTTACATCAGACTCTGCATGCTATTCCATTGAAATCCTCTACATTTGAGATCAGAGAAGACCATGCAAGTATTTTGCAAGTTAATGCTTTCACTGATTTCTCTTACCTTTCTAGTTATGAAGTCAAATTTTGTGTCACACTGCATACATCTCGGGCACTAGAAAACAGTACAAGATAAGATTAATCTACAAGATTTCTAAACCTTAATCCCGCTCCCATATATAGAGACTGAGTTTTATATTATGCCCTGCAAAGAAACACCCCCAGCACATTGTTATCTTTATCTCTCATGAATGGTTTTAATTTCATTTAATGCTGATGCAGCAAAATAACATCATCTCCATTTGTAAGACAACAAAGAAGCTACCAAATGCATTCAACCTAAGGAATACTACTTCTTGCCAGCTGTAAAAACTATATTTCAGAAGTACTTACGCTTAATTATGTTTCACTATCCAGACATATACTCTACTGTCAACTGTTTGTAAGCTGACCTCCTCACTGTACTATACTGTGATGCTCTGACTTTCGAAAAGTGTTTAGAAATTTTAATGGTCTCAATACTGACACACTTTTGAAACACCCTAGGAGATAGTTGGCTTGCTTCCAAGCCACTAAGACTTCATTTTTATTTCAGTTAAAAAATGTCACTTCCTGAAATATCTCTTTCCTAAAACAAGACTACATCCACGCTCCTCCCAAAAGAAAAGCCCAGAACAAACTGAAGAAGTTTCCCTCTCTCTCTCAACTAAGTAGAGTTTAAGGGGCGGCAGTTTTGATTTTCTAAACTACCAGAAATGATCAGCGGTCATTAGACAATTACATTTTTCTATACAGAAAGTCACCTACCAGAGAGCTGATATTCAGCTGTTAGATCCCTGGATTTGCACAAATGTTTCAAATATTTCTATCCATATCAAAAAACCCACTCTCTAAGGCTTATAAATAATTGCAAGATTTATTTGCAAAGACTAATGCAAAATTATGCCTGGTATCTGAATCAGAACATGGTTAGATCCTACAGGAAGCTTTATAACTTCAGAAATCAACTATTAAAATTAGACCGTTTCAGACTTCAGCAGAATGTCACCTTAAAAATCATGCCCTGATCTGAGCAGATGTTATTTGCTAAACACACAGTAACCACCATTTTCCTTTAATTAACATATTTCAATAATTAACCTGTTATAGTTTATAAATTCCTTCAGGTTACAAGATCTGATGTAGTTTATATCAGGGATTTTGGCTTCAGTAGATACCCAATCACTGTAACTAGTACAACAGCTATAGCCAAGAAAATATTGCAGCAACTACATTAAAAATTCTCTAAAACTTTTCATTTTCTTGTGAAGTACAAGATTGTTAATAATTTACAGCAGTTTATATCAAACATTCTGATGTTTAAACAGAAGTTCAAGAAATTAGAGTTACTGAACTCTCTGTAACAGAACATTGCTCCTTGCAATTCATGTCACAATAAGCTGTTTCTAAATACTGCACAAATGAGAACTACAAGCGTTCCTGTATTGTTTCAAAGAGCCCACGGAACTAAGGCACCAAACCACTTCTCTTCACCACAGCTGTAGAACAGCTCATTCAAACACCCACTGGTGAATAAACTTCAACTTAAAACACCCTCAGCAATCCTGAGGTTTTGTCTCTGTAACAAGTAGTACTCGACAGCCAATACCACATTTTACCCAGCACTGATCTTGATTTACTATACTAATTTTTGACATTTGTAGCTTCATAGCTTGTCTGGGAGCCAGACCTGGGAAGAATTTTAGCATACTTTGAATTTACCTTAAGTCCAGCTCATCTTGTTAATGAAAAAAGGTTTGCTTTGTTCTAAGGGTTTTTTTTTTGTCAGAAGTTAAGCACAAACTGGGGGAAAGGGAGGGGAGCACTCTTCTAAATACTGTCCTAAAAAGATTCCATACACAGTGTTACACTAAACATACAAGTTGCTTTTCAGTGAGAAACAAAATCATCTGTCCTCTTACTTAATAGAGGCTCCATAGAAAAACATTTCTGAATTACAGAGCTACCTTGATAACACTACCTGAAACAGAGCAAACAATCCACAAGTGAAATGGCATACGACAGCAGGCACTAGGGAGATTTTCCTACAAAAACACTCTAACACAAGCTGGCCCAATACACCACCCCTTCAAGGCAGCCAAAACCAAATGAGCCCATTTGCACAGCACAAATTTTTCCTTTGCCTAGAAACAGCTCTCTATTGAGGAATAGCTTGAATTCTTCCTATTCATCCATATGATAATGTAATTAGAGAGTACATGAGTATTGAATTAAGCCTTATAACTTTAAGGGGTTTTTTAGTCACATTTACAAAGAAGAAAGCGTGATGTCAGAGTTACTCTTTGAGTCTTCAAGACACAGATGTTTTAAAACTACTGCAAACCTGATTTTTTTGGAAAGCAGAAACAAGAAGATATGAAATAAGGAATTAAATTAAAATGCATGTCATTAGTATATTCATCTTGCATATTATCAACATACCATAAATACTAATATTGGATTACTTGATATAGGAAGAAGAAAATGAAGGATGTACAGCAGTTGGCCCTTGTTATTAAATTAGAAAATACAGACAACTAGTTCATTACAAATGGAGTGGAACTTCTTAGGCACTTGCTGGAGTCTGGTAAGAAATCTGTGGAACACAGTGGATGCAGCCAGAGGTGAGAATACTGTTGGTGGACTGGAAGCTATGGTTACACTTCACACACTTTATTTGCATAGACACCAACAACGCCATTCAAGAAGTGAGGCAAGGTAGCACCCAGTTAAGCTTGTTAACATGGTGAACCTTTGCAAAGCTGAAAGTTCACAAGCTCATCAAATCACACCTTGTAACACACCCAACTAAAACAGCTGATGCCAGAGTAGAAGACAACCCAACACAAACACAGCAGATGTGATTTACGATGCTCTGATATTATAACTGAACAGAGTCAATTCACTGCCTGAGCTAGAGGAGTTGGCCAGCAGTCTGAGCACAGCTCCACTGCATAACTCATGCTGACTCAGCCCAAACCAACAGAAAAGCCAGTGACACGAAGCTCAGTTCCCACTGCCAGCAATCCAGAAGCTCTAGGGAATCACTTTCACCATAGCTGTGATCATCTCTTGCCCACCACAGTACCAAGGCATACAGTGTTCCCCAGTCACACGAAGATCTGGGACACAACTGGATGTCATGAGGCTCGGCCACCTCTGCATGAGAGCATACAAGTTTTACTCCATTTCCAGTCTAAGATTCCCTCAGTAGGAATCTCATCAGTTGAGCTCTGCTGGTGACCAACAAAGAAATTCCAGATAGAAAAGGCACAAGCAGTGACCAACATTTTAAGCTTTATCTGAAGTTTAATGATGCTCAGCACAAATTTTCATATTATTTTCCACTTCAATCCATTACTTACACTGCAAATAAGACTAACAAAAGGAAAGTTTTCTGTAGTCCTCTTTTGGTCATAGACTTCAAACTCCTGAAAATAACTGCTATCTTAAAACTGTACAATCTTGTGACATAAAATTGAAGTACATTTCAGTTATAGAAATTTTGCAACATTACTAACTGCCAGCACTTTTAGGTGGCTTTATTTTTAAAAAATAAGCCAGTAGGCTCTTCCTGCCTAAGGAAAACAAAGCTACTGAATTTGTGTGTGTTACTGGCTGCACAGCAGAAGCCAGAGTATTTGAAAAGCCAGAGCCACATTTGCCAATACTAACCTTGGACAAAAACCACATTTTTTCGCTTACATCTGACATGGTAACAAGAACAAGTGTTCTTGCTGAAAATCATTAACTAGATAGTATTATCCCTTTAAAATTTAATTTTAGTAATAAAAGCATGGGGTTTATAAGCTTCCCTGTGTACCTGTTTTACTTAAAGAAAAAAGTTTGTAACACATTTGGTAATCATTAGCCAAAGGGAGGTCAGAACTTCAGATACATGTTAAGAGATCTAGTAAAATAACTTTTTACAAAATAACAATAATGCAAGATTAAGAATACCAATTAATAAATGCATTCAAAAGGTTTGCCTAGAGTTCACTTCCTCTCAAAAGCAAAGGTAACCTTTGGTCACACAGCAACACTCTCAGCCTCCTGACCGAGAGCCTACAGGCAAAAAGCTGAATTTTGAGAAGGAACAGGGCAGCACAACTGCAACACAGTATTCAAACTACGAACACACAGACTGATATATCTAAAATACACAGGCTTAATTCTTAAATATATCTAACCAATTTAAATGACTCCTACCACAATCTTCAAACAACCTGTAGTTGAATTGAAGTGGTACGATGCACTAGATTGAGTTAAAAGCACCTTACTTTTATGAAATGAAGCTAGGCTGCTATAACAAAGGACTACTGAAACATAAAATCACATTTCAGAAGGTCAGGGATAAAACAAATTTCAATTCAACTGTTATACTAATTATATCCAATGATGCTGATGATGCCAGGCATTAGTTTCCAGGTGGCACAGTTCAGTGCACACAGGGCACAGCAAGTCACCCACACAGCAAAAGCAGACTCCACTCAACACACAAGGAAACTGCTTACACAGTAACTGCTCAGACTTTGCAACACACCCCCTGATAAATACACACCCATCTACAACACGCTCAGGGCCAGGTATGGTACCAGCAGGGTGGCAGTCCCAGAAGCTGAGAACCAACTCCTTCAGATGACACCGCTCTGGTCACCAAAAAATTTCTTATCTACACTTCACCTAAGACAGACACCCAGCTGCTACTGATGACAGGAGGAGGTTTTTTATGCTCTAAGTATGGAAGAGAATAAATCTGAGAAAACTCCTGCCTGATACTGTAACACATTGCTTGTTAAAGTAAATAGAAAAAGTCACTTTCCAAAAGAGGGCTGTTATTTTGGACAGAACCTGACACTGTCTTACTAGCCATACACCTCAGGGCAGTTAATCGGTCTCAGTTGCCTGAGCAGCAGAAGCTGCGCTAGCAGAGCAAGCCTTCAGCATCATCACTTTTACACAGAACTTTTTGCCTCCAGAGATACCATGCAGCAGCAAAATTTCCTTCCTTGTTCCTAACCAAGGAGGACATAGCGTTCCCATACAAAACAGACCAACCGTGTCAGTCTCTGGCAAAGAATGGCTTTGTTTAATGACTCCCTGCTTAAATTTGCATTGGCTCATCAAAAAAAAATCATAATTCCGGCCACATTTAAATACACTGGCACGTATCCACACTGCAGAATGCTGGCAATAAATAAACAAACAACTGGTTCTAAAAGTTGTATTAGCATCTAAGCTGTTAGGACTGCTACATAATGCATATTGCATGAAATTTAATGTAACATCACGATCATACAGTTTACTTGGAAAGCATTGACAGGCAAAGTTGACTGAAACTTATTTGAGGCTGATTTAACACTAAGAACATTCACAGCAGGAGCCAGAGAGGCTGTTCTAACTCAGCCTCACTGACTTAATGCTGTGGATTGCTTTTTTAAATCAACAAGGTCTTCAGAATTACTTGTATAAGCACTTAAAGGGATGGTTTCACTAAACACTAAGGCTGCACAGCTTGCTTTGCTTTTAACTCATTAAGTCCCTTGCTAATTTCAGTGTCAGGGCTGCAGATCCCTGAAGAACAAGTCCCATCCTTTTCACAGAATCACAGAATGGTTTGTGTTGGAAGGGACCACAAAGGTCATCCAGTCCAACGGAACCCCCCTTCATCTTCATGCAATACGATATCTTCAATTAGATCAGGCTGTTCACAGCACCACCCAATCTGACCTTCAATGTTTCCAGGGACAGGGTATCCAGCACCTCTCTGGGCAACCTGTTCCCACCCTCAGCATAAAAAATGCCTTCCTAATATCTAGCCTAACCTTCTCTTCAGTTTAAAGCCATAATACTTGTCCTGTTACTACAGGCCTTGTTAAAACTTCATCCCTATCTTTCTTATAAGCCCCTTTCAAGCACTGAAAGACTGCAATAAGGTCTCCTGGGAAACTTCTCCAAACTGAACAATGCCAACTCCCTCAGCCTCTCTTCATGAAGAGGCTTCAGCACCCTGATCATTGTGGTGGCTTCCTTTGGACTTGCTCCAACAGCTCCGTCTTTCCTGTGATCAGGGCTCCAGAACTGGACGCAGAACTCCTGGTGAGGTCTTACCAGAGCAGAGTACAGGGGCGGAAACCCCTCCCATGACCTGCCAGTCCATTAATAGAATCATAGAACAGCTTGGGTTGGAATGGACCTCAAAGCCTATCCAGTTCCAACCACCCTGCCATGGGCAGGGACACCTCCCACCAGACTAGACTGCTCAAGGCCCCATACAACCTGTCCTTAAACACCTTCAGGGATGGGGCAGCCACAGCTTCCCAAGGCAACTTGTGCCAGTGCCTCACAGCTCTCAGTGTTAAGAAATTCTTCCTAATGACTAATCTAAATCCACTCCTTCTCCCCCCCACCCCAACTTCAACCCATTCTCCCTCATTCTATCCTCTATGTCCTTATAAAAGGTCCCTCCCTGCTTTCCTACAGCCCCATTAGAAGCTGCTTTAAGGTCTCCCTGTAAACGTCTCTTCTCCTGGCTGAACAACTCCAGCTTTCTCAGCCTTTTCTGGAAGGTGCTCCAGCCCTCGGATCATATTTGTAGCCCTCCTCTAGAGCTGTTCTAGGAGCTCCAGACCCTTTTCGTGTTGAGGATGCCAGAACTGGCCACAGTACTCCAGGTGAGGTCTCACAAGAGAAGAACAGTCGCCCTGATGGCCACACTCCTTTTGATGCAGCCCAGGCCACCTTCTGGGCTCTGAGCGCACACTACCGGCTCTTGCCCATACTCCCTTCAAGCAGCACCTCAAGTCCTTCTCCACAGGGCCGCTTTCAGTCACATCATTCCCCACCCTGCACTGAAACCGTGCACTGCCCCGACCCAGGCGCAGGACATCGCACTTAGCCTTGTTGACCCTCCTGAGGCCCAACACCCACCGCCACCCAGGGAGATCAAGGTTCCGCGGGTCTCGGCCGCCCGCACCAGGTCCCCCCGGGGCCGCCCCCGCTACCTCTTTATCGGGCACCCAGGGCGGCTCTTCCAAGCCGAAGGGGCTGCGTGCGGAGCGGTGCTCGGGCACCATACGCAGCCCGCTGGGCGAGCGCACCAGCTTCTTGGCGTCGCGGGCCTCGCCGCCCGACATCTTCCCCCTGCGGCGCCGCCGCCCTCAGGCTAGGGACAGGCGCGCGCGGCGCGGCCAATGAAGTGCCGCGAGGCGACAGGCCCCGCCTATCCGCGCAGTCCGACCAATCGGAGCGCGGCTCCGGGCCCGCCGGCCAATGGCGTGTCGCTCGCGGCTTAGAGCCCCGCCCCTTCCGGGCCCTTTCGTCTACCCGCCCCGGAACAGCTCGTGCTCGGTCCCGCCCCCGAAGGACGCAACAGCCAATCAGCGTGCGAAGGCTGCGACAAGCCCCGCCCACTCCCAGAGGGATGCGTTGCTATTGGCTGAGCTGCCGGACAGCGGCTTGTGATTGGTCCGCCGGGAGGGGGGAGCCGCTCGCCCATTGGCGAAATCCCTTCCAACCCAAACCATTCTATGATTTATATAACTTACTATATAGATGATGCTGTCGCTAGAAAGCGCAATACCAAGGAACTTTTCTAGCAGTGATCCCGCAGGGAACAGCATACACGCTACCCTGAAAGCAAAGTCCAGAGATACTCAAAGGTTCTCGCAGGATTTACTCCGAGCCAATGTCAAGCTGAACAGAGCATGAGTGCATCTCTCTTTGTGGTACTGTTCCTTCTGTCCCCGCCGGAGCCGCCGGCTGGAGGCAGCTGCTCTCTGCAGCAGCTGCAGCCCGGACATACCCAGCTCCTCCTACTCTCCTGACAGCTCTGGAGCCAGCCAGCACGTAGCTGCAGGAGCAGGAAAGCGAGCGAGAAGCACTCCGCCTGGCGAAGTACTCGCAGATCACAGAATGACCCGAACTGGAAGGAACCTACACGGATCATTGAGTCAAACTCCTATCCCTGCATAGGACAACCCCAAAATTTAAACCATGTGTGTGAATCATAGAATCCCTAAGTTGGAAAAGGTTTTGGGGACCCGAGAGGTGCGAGGCTCCCCAGGGCAGCGCCTTCCCCGTCCCCCGCCACCTGGCGCACACAGGAAATGCCACAGGCTTTCCTAATGGAGCCACAACGCCCGCCATTCCCCGCCGCCTCCGCCAGCGAGGAGAAGGATCGGGCGGCCATGACAACCACATGGCCTCCCATGGGCGGTGCCTGGGGCGGGAAGGCTGGTCGCCATGGCAACGCCGCCGCCAATCACAACGCTGAGCGGCGCCCGAGTTCTTGGGCGGCAGCCAATAGCGGCCTCCGGTCCCCTGGGGAGGTGGGAGGACAGGGCGCCATGGCAACGGTGCCACCAATCACAGCGCTGAGCGACGCCGGAGTGATTGGCCGGCAGCCAATCACAGCGCTCAGCGGCACCAGAGTGCCCGAGCTGCAGCCAATAGTGGCCTTCGCTTCCCTGGGGGGCGTGGCCCGGCGGCTTGAAGGGGTGAGAGGGAGGGAGAGCGCTCCTTTGTGGGCCCGGACAATAAGATGGCGGGCGGGGGAGGCGGGGCCGGGCCCTGCGGTTAACCCCGCCCCTGCCTCCAACGCGGAGCGGGCGGTGAGGCGGGAGCGGCGGCTGCTACGCTGGCAGGAGGCGGCGGCGGCGAAAGCAGCGAGGCGGTGAGTAGCGCGGGCTGGGCCGGGCCGAGTGTGAAGCGGGGCAATGGGGAGCCGATCCAAAATGGCGGCGAGGGCAGCGGCTGCCCGCGGCCCTGGTGGTAGAGGGCAGGGGCTGCCGTCCCCCCCGACCCGGTCCCGTCCCTTCGCCCCGCGCCTCCGCCCCCCGGGCCCCGTCCAGAGCCTCCGCCGCCTCAGCCCCGCCTCGGCCGCGCCCGCCGGTCACGCCTTCTCCCGGCGCTCTGCTACGCGCACCGGCGGGTGCCGGGCTCGCCCTGCTTCTCAGCCGCCCTTCTTCGGGCTGCAGCCCTTTACCGCAGCACTCCTGCCCCCGAGAGGCGCCTGCCAGCCCCAAACCTCAGTGCTGCACGGGTGCCTTTGTCCCGGCCTGAGCACGGGGGTTTCTGGCCCTAGCCTCCCCTCTTGGCCGTGTCCGCAGCCCCTCACCCCTCCCCACCCCTTTAGCCGTGCCCTCGGCCCACCATACACACGTCCTAAAAGAAAGAACGAACCTGGCTTTCCATCTCCCTTCCTCGTAAGCCGGTGTCCTTTCCCTCAGCCCTCATAACCTGGAGAGGCGCCTGCCGGCCCCCAAAACCCAGTGCTGTACACGTGCCTTTGTGCTGGCCCAAAGAGGGATGGGTTTGGCCCTAGCAGCCCCTCTGCTGTGTCTGCAGCCCACCTTATAACTCACCACCACTATGCAGGAATCCTAAAGAGGAGAACCTGGTTTCCCATCTTCTGCTCACCATTACATGTTGTGGGCAAGAGGGAATGGCCTGAAGTTGCACCAGGGGATGTTCAGATTAGACGTTAGGAAAAAATTTCTTCACCAGATGGGTTTTTAAGCATTGGAACAGGCTGCCCAGGGAGGTGATTGAGTCCCCATACCTGGAGTTGTTTAAAAGACAACAGATGAAGTGCTTAGGGATATGGTTTATTAGTGGACAGGTGCGATTGGACTTGATGATCTCAAAGGTCTTGTCCAACCTAGCAAGTCTATGATTTCTTCCTGCAGTTGTTACAAAGGAGGAGCTTTTTTGGGGGGGGGGGGGGGGTGGAAGGTGTGTGAAGGTGGATTGCAGTGGTAGTGGACAGGTACCTTCTCACTATCCTGTGCTAAACATCATCACCTGCATTCACTTCTGGAGTCTTCAGCACGGGAAGGACATGGATATGTTGGAGTGAGTCCACAGGAGGCCACAAAGATGATCAGAGGGCTGGAGCATGAGAACAGGCTGAGAGACTTCGGGTTGTTCTGCCTAGAGAAGAGAGGGCTCTGGGGAGACCTTAGAACAGCTTCCAGTACTTCAGGGGGCTGCAGGGAAGCTGGGGAGGGGCTCTTTACCAGGGAGTGCAGGTATAGGATGAGGGAGAATTGTTTTAAGATGAAAGAAGGGAGATTTAGATTAGATATTAGGATGAAATTTTCTACTATAAGAGTGATGAGGCACTGGAACAGGTTGCCCAGAGAAGTCCTGGATGCGTTCAGGTCTAGGCTGGGTGAGGCTTTGAGCAACCTGGTCCAGTGGAAGGTGTCCTCTGCCCATGGCAGAGCGTTGGAGCTGGATGATCTTTAAGGTCCCTTCCAACCCAAACCGTTGCGTGACTATACTTAATGGCTGTACAAAAAGAAAAGGGACCCTGCTGAAGCAAACCTCCAGCACTAGGGAGTTTTATCTGCTTTCTCATAAAGATTAACAGTGCTAAAAATTTCCTGTGTTCTGTTACCCTAACTCCCAGGGAGCAACTTCTCTCCCTTAAGTATATCTTTGGCGGCATATTACTGCATGAATGTGAATTGAGTGTGAATCTGGAATGTGTAAGTTGATGCTTCAGTTAAGAAATGGATCAAATTTCAAGCACCTTATTTGTGAAGCAGACTGGGACTTTGTCGATCCCAAAAGCAAAATTTTTAATGAATTACATAATACTGTGCTACTATATATATAAAAAAAAACCCCTAACCACAAAAAGCCCCACTCAAAACACTAAAACCCACAAAAAATCCTTTTTTCATACTATATTATGCTACAGATAGCTGTTGTTTCCTTGACACCTTTTTTTTGTACAGCTATTTCAAACAGTGGTTACATTTAAGACACTAAGCTGGAGCTATTAATATTAGGATAGCATTGGAGGAAGAGAGGTGATACACCTAGTCTGGATAATAATGCCTTTTGGACAGAGACAGATGCTGCTTTACATTTTAAAGGAATTTTTGAACACCTTGCTTCTAAAGCAGTAGCACCCTTCCTGTCATGTACTAAAAGGTTCTACAGAATGGCTTAAACCTTTTTGACTATGTTGCTATTTAAATCAATACAGAAACATATTTTATTTAATTTATTAGGTTTTAAATTTAGTATTCTCTTGAAATGAATCCTTGTTGGAGATAGTGCAGGGAAGTCTGGGCAAGGTTGTTTATTTCAAGGATTTAATTTCATCTCATAATGGCTATGAAGTTAATGGTTTGGGGTATTTTGGTTTTGGGATTTTTTTACTGAGAACTTATTTTGAGGCACATTTGTCTGACAGTTAAGAGATTCTGAGGAAATAATTGCTCTGATGGGCGTATTCTTTAAATTTATGTTAACAGAGGTCCACATAGCTTGTTTATTGCTCTAGGGAAGAACCTGGAATCACACGTAGCAGGTCTTACACGTTATTATATTGCATGGGAAACTGTTTCCTCCTTTAATATGTTAATGGATTACAGGCTGGACTGGTCTGCCAGCATCCCTTATGTCTTTTAGTTTGTGGATGTGATAGTGGCTCTTATACCAAGAACATAACAGTCCCCTTCTGTATCGATCTGCTATTTTGGGAGGCAAATGGCCAAGGCCTCTTCCTCTAATATTGTCAGATATCCAAAATAGCGCCAGAAAATACGTTAATACATGTACTGTTCTCGTGACTGCAACATCTTTATCTGTAGTAGTTGTGGAGGGTTTTGTGGGGTTTTGTTTGCTTTGTTTTAAAAAAAGTCTATGCCCATGTCACATACCCTAAACTAAAAGTGTATCCATTAGGAATTTGAGGATTCAAGTAGTTAGTGTATACAGTTTCTCAAAAGAGATTACACTTCATTTACGAAGTGTTTTAAAAGTGTAGTTGGGGAGCTAAAACTTCTGAACTTCTATAGCATCATAAGGTGTTTGACAGAAATAAGAAATAATATTATTTTATTGACTTGATATTATGGTGTCTCACCTGGAGCTGTAGTTCATGTGCTGCATGACCCTGTCTCGAATGTTACTGTGAGCTCAGTTTGTAAAAGAGAATAAGACTATGAGTTGGTTGAAATACAGTTTCTGTGACATAACAGCATTTTACTCTGAATATTTTGGGACTAAGTCAAAATATTTTGGCTTGGGAGTGTTTCAGGTGGGCTTTCTGTTGTTGTTTTTTAACAAGTATGCAGCCTCTTGAGAAAAACATTTTCTACCCCTTCCACCCCAGCAAAGTCCTATGCCACCATCTCTTTCCCCCTGTTTTGAGAGCAAGCTCTCTGCAAAAAATTATTACCAGGAAAACAAAAATAGACATCCCTGTGCATCCTCTTTACTTGTTTCTTTTCTGGATATGTCCTTAAGTTGCAAACACTGAACTGTCTTAAACTGTATGGACATGTCTGGAAAAGTATCTAAATTGTTTTCATGTTTTATTGTAGCAGAGGGGTTTTTGTAGCCTATTGAATTCTTACAGGTTTTGGTAATTAAAAGAATTGTTGAGTGTGTTTGGTAGTTGTGTTTGGTAGTTGTATTTGGCATATTGAATCTTATTTCCCATATATATGTTTTAAAATCACAGCCTTAATAGTAAAAACAATTTAATTACTGTCATCGCTTTCATTATTGTCATCTTGCACAGTAAATCTTAGTAATAAAGTTCCTGTCTTGGTAAAAGAACATTCTCCCCGTGTTTCAGTTTCGTATTTGTGTGCGCTTCGTCTTTCTCTCAAGATGCTACATAGATACACAGTTTTGTAAAACACAGGTGAAAACTGTGTGGTTTTGTGATAGAAATAATGAAGACTTGCTTTCAGTATGCTTTTGTGTGCACTTAATTTTTTCAGAGGAGCACTAAAGATTTTATTTGCTTTTTTAATGGTAAAGATAAGGGAGAGACTGGTCCAAAGGTCAGAGTAACAGCCAAGGACTTGGGCTTAAACTGGCATTTCCTTTTCCTGCCACACGCTTTGTGTGTGTTGTTGGGCACATCACCTTTGTGCTCTAGCTGTAAATTTGGCTTAATAGCACTATTCAAGACTGTAGGAGTGATGCGAGCATGGAGATACTGAAACAGTTGACAAAATAGAGATGTATAAGTTTCTGCAATGGGAAACGATTGTGTTGTGCATCTCCCGTGCTTAGCTGACACCTTGCTTCCTGGTACTTGGTAGGTGGTGCTCTGACTTTTACTGTATGGACTCTTGCTCAATAGTATGGGAGAAGAGGAAGGACTACATCAAACACAATTACTGGTATGTACTTTTTTGATTCTTAAATGAAACCATAATCTAGTATTTTGTGTAGTCTTATTTGGGGTGATAACTAGTTTTATGACATAAGATGCTAATTTGAAATGTTATAGAAAAAATGCAGAGAATGCTGTGGAAGGTTTGCCTTTAAGAATCCGTAAACGTTTTTTTCCTCTGCTCCTACGCACCAAACTGTGCAATGTATTCATATTTTCAAGTGTGCTGCTGCATTCTGTTCTTCTGTTGGTGTGCCTTAAAAGGCATTTAATAAATGTCAAACAGTAGATGTATGACAATCAGGTTAGCATTCAGTTGAAGTTTTAATTAGTCTTCACAAGAATATAAGTTGAAATAAAAGAAGCTTCAAATTCTGTACAAAGTGTTTAATGTTTGATGACATAATCACACATGGTTGATTAGTGGTCCCAAAGGACGTCTCTATAGGTCAGGTTTCACAAGGGATGTGTGTGATTAGAAATTACTGTACATATAACTATAGGACAAAAATAGACGTCCCTGTGCATCCTCTTTACTTGTTTCTTTTCTGGATATGTCCTTTAGTTGCAGACGCTGAACTGTCTTAAACTGTATGGACATGTCTGGAAAAGTATCTAAATTGTTTTCATGTTTTCTTGTAGCAGAGGGGTTTGTGTAGCCTATTGAATTCTTACAGGTTTTGGTAATTAAAAGAATTGTTGAGTGTGTTTGGTAATTAGGATATCATTCAGCTGGAATATCTAAATATATTCTGCAGGAATATCTAAAAATCTAGCAGAGGGACTATCAAGAAAAAGCTTGGGTTGCATCTAGTGGGAATAATGCAAATATGTTGGGTTACAGGAGAAATTTTTAAAACAAGCTTCCAAACCATTTAGTATGTTGGAGTAATCCTTTTAAGGGGTCTATGAGAAACAACCATAAAACCAAGTTCATGTATTTTTTACTGTAGTCTCTGCATGTTATGACTTCTAAAGAGTTTTGTAGCCTCAGTGGAAAGAAATCTCTAAGAGTTGGGAAATAAAGATGGAAAAGTTGATTCATGTATATATACAGCAAGGTAAGAAGGGTTACACTGAGTCAGAACAAATGTTTATCCAGCTACTGTGCTGTCCCCAGGTTTTCAGAGTAGATAGGTATGTAATATGTTTTGAAAGGAATGATGTTGTTGCACTTCAGATTTTTAGTGACCCTGAGAAAGCTGGAAGAGAATGCTCTGAAAATATGTGGAATGTGCTGTAGCAACCAGAAAAGCAAGGCAGAGGTTAGAACTTGCCAAGGGAAATGGAAAATTATATAGGGGGACACTGCAGTAATATTTTGGGTTTATGAACTTTTAGCTGAAAAGCTTTATTTTCTTCGGGTTACTACATTAAGAAAAAAACCCCAGTTATTGGGCAAACAAGAATTCTTAGGACGGAAGACTTAGAAGGGACATAACAAAGGTGCATACATGTAGATATCAAATACTAGATTTCATTTGCAGCCTAATTTTTAAGACTAGAAGAGATGACATCTACTGCATTTATAAAAAAAGTTGCTATGTGTTTCCAAGAGATGACTACTGTCAAAATTAGTTCAATTTGGAAAGAAATTGGGAGGCTAGTGCTTGAAAGACATACCTTGGAAAATTCAGCAGGTGATTTGTGAATGAGAAGCCTGTGTGCACCCAACTTATTTTTAGCTGGTGATTCAAAACTTGAAATATGAGAGTTTAGCTTTCTTACATTCAGCTGGGAAAGAAATAAAAAAGCCCATACAGAGGATGACTGTGCCCGTCCTTACTGGACTTGCCCGATTTGTACTGAAATTACACAATGCAGTCACTCACCTGTGTGAGGGAACCAGAAGGATGACGTTAGGCACATCAGTTGAATATCTCAAGCTATATAGAACAAATTGAGATCTTACTCCTCCTGTCGCCAAAATAATCTAACCTTTTCAAGTATGCTGCATATGGTTGGGTTTTTTTTTCATTTTAGTCTGTTAGGCTTGTTGATGTTCTGGAGGGGCCAAATCTTATAAAGATGGTGTCAGGTTGTATTTTTATTTCCAAAATTAGAGGTTAAGCATGTCAGTAGAAACTCTGGAGGAGCGAGGAGAAAATGCCTCTCCAATAGGTGAAATACACCCGTTGAGATGTTTGCTTCTGTCTGAAGCAGCAGCTTCTGACTTCCATCAAGTGTGGAGCTTAGTGGGAGACAGGAGCGGGAAGACCCTGCCTCTCTCTGATGCCATGACTTGTGGACCTGCTCACTCCTGGTTCCCGAGTGCCATCTTTGGGATAAAGTCCTTATGTTCCTGATCCCTGTTGTACCACACTGGCCATTCTATAACCTGGTATGACAATTCTGATGTTTACATTGAAGCGTAAAGTTTTCTGGTTTGTTTTTTAGTCTTTCTCACTTCCCTCTAGAGCTGTTTATGTTGTACAAGAATTTTTATTTTATTTTTAACAGGACACAATGTTTGTGCGAGGATTAAAGAGAAAATGTTTTGATGGCGAGGAAGATATTGAAGGAACTCTGACTGGTATTAAGGCTATTCCTTCATATAATCTTCAGCGACAGTCACTTTTAGATATGTCCTTGGTTAAACTTCAGCTGTGTCACATGCTGGTTGAACCTAACCTTTGTCGTTCGGTACTTATAGCCAACACAGTACGTCAGATCCAAGAGGAAATGACTCAAGATGGAACTTGGCAGATGATAAATACACAGAGTACAGGGCAGGCATCCCTGGATCGTCTTGTCTCAACAGATATTCTCTGTCGTTCATCCAAGGAACAAGCTGAGGGAAAGCATTTTCCAGGCTATAGTACTTTCAATAAAGACTTCGAGGGTGATCAAACACAGGATAGTTCAGAAACTATGTCAACAGTCTCTTCAGTGCAAGCTCCAAGAAACCTGCAGAGCAATGTGTGGGAAATGGAGAATTCACAAGAAAATAAAGGCAACTTTCAAAAATCATTAGATCAAATATTTGAGACACTGGAGAATAAAAGTCCTAATTCTGTTGAAGATCTGTTCTCAGAAGTTGACAATTCTTACTATGATCTTGATACTATGTTAACAGGCATGATGAGCAGCACAAAAATGGGACACTGTGATGGGCTTGATACATTTGCCTCTCCAGCACCTACAACTTCTAACTCCAATTGTAAATCTGACCTTAATGAGCTTGATCATATTGTGGAAATCCTTGTTGAATCTTGAAATGCCTTGTGTAGGAGACAAATAGCTGTTAATGGGAAAAAAAAGACTCAAGGAATCTATTTCCAATTCATTCTATCAAATCTGCACGTGTATTTTACAAGTATCTATAAATTATATAGATATGTATATTTAAAAAGCACTTCATATTGCAAAATGGTGTTAACTCTTCAAGTTAACCTGCAACTTGTAGTGTAATAATCCAGTTTATTGTCCATTGAACTGTAAGTAGACATGGTAAATGTCTTCAAGTTTAGGGTCCAAGGCTCTTGAAACTGGCTTCCTTTTACCAATTTCATTTAGCCTTTGATGGAGGATATGTGCAGTGAGAGGGAGTTTCTCATCTTTTTCTTATACTTCTCCCAGTATAAATGGTAATGAACATAGAGAGAAGTTGGATGGTTTCCTATTTCACTCTGGTTTCTGCTTTATTACACCGTGTAACTCCTACCATATCTGCTGCTTCTGTTCTAAGTCGCTATGTGGCTCTTAAAGAGCAGTATGCAATAGTTCCTGTTATCCTAGCTAGCTTATTCTGGGGTTTGCTACATTTTTTACTTCAGAAATAGTTTTAAAGTGTTTATTGGTGTTTAGATTTTTCCAGGTATTTTCCTAAAATATATTTTTACTACAAATGTTCTGTCAGCTGCTAACTTAGTAACTTTTGATCATATCTGCAGTTGATGTATTTTTTGAAAGTTTTTCAAAAAGGGATTTTTTTTTACTGTGAGCTACCCAATGTAGATCAGTAAAGTGTATGTAAATGTAAATATACAATTTTATACTTTACATTAAAATGTAAGAGCTGTTTTCATTATTCTGTTTTATAGAGTAGTACTTTACTAAATTGAGAATTGTACAATTATGCTTTTCATGCCCCGTGTACTTGAGTATCATTAGAGGAAGAGCTTTGATCCAGCTAGATACAATTACATTTAATTCATTTCAGACCATATTTTGTTAACTGCAAACCTAAATTACGTAGGTTTTTATTTATGTGTATTTATATGTAAATGTCATCAAGTGAATTGTTTATCACAGAAGTTTACCATCAAATATTTGTTTATATGGGATAACTATCTTGCACTAATTACTACAAAAAGTGTTATTAGCAGCCTTTAAGTCTCAACTGGTATGTCATAATGTCTTGTCATAATTACTATGCTCCATTCTTCTCAAGGGTTTCCTCTTGCCTTTTTTTAATAACAACAGATAATACAACACAGGATGGTGTTCTTTTCTTCAAGTACTCACATTTGTTAGGCTGTATATAATTAAGCTTATTCCTGTGTGTCTTTTTCAGGGGAAAGGGATAGATCGAGTGCAGTGTATGGCTTTGTTTACCTTCACAAGCTGGTACTGGGGAAGAGCTTGGAACTAGCAGGGAAGTAGAAAAGGGGGAAAAGATCGATTGATTTCTTGAATGTGTTAGCATTGGTTTTGGTAGGGAAAGACATCCACCAGTAAGTCAGTTATTTTCTGTAGACTTGATCCTAGCGAGTTGCTGAATATGAAGACAGTACATTGCTGTCTGACACTGCCTTTCCACAAGGGACCTTACCTATGTCGTGCCATAGTTCTCAAAACATCTAAAAAGTGGAGGGTAGAGACAGGCGGGTGTTAAGGACATTCTGGTGTCACCTCCATCAAAGGAGACTGCTAAGCTTATGATTTCAACATATGCCTTAGAAGCGTCTGATTTGGGGAGAAATGATACTGCTTTGCTAAATATTTCAAACTCAATAGTTGAATGCACAGTAGCTCAATCTCATGAAACTGTGCAGTTGGTGTGAGTCTTTAGTGCATCTGAAAAACAGCATGACATAATCCATAGATGCTGTAGTAGTTAAACTTCGCTTCCTCAATTAAAACTGTATTAATAACTTTATATCTATATAAACACTTGCAAGTTTAGTCCGTATGATATAACTGGACTGAAGAAGCATGTCTCAGTAGAGATGTATCTTATAACTGAAAGGTGTTGCAGTAGGACATCTTGCTTCAGGAGGGTGCAAGTATTGATTTAAACTGTCATATCTTGCAGTGACATAAGTCTTTTATTTAGCAGTGTTTGTGGTAGTATCAGAGATTTTTTCAAAATTATAAATCTGCAGATAATTTTTCTTGATGCTTTTCTGTGTGTGAGTAGGTCCATTGAATTAGACAGCAGATACGTTAGAGCAAAGCACAAAGCCATGCAGTTTCAAAGTTTTATAAAACGAACATTAGCATTAAGTTTAATAACTAATTGTCTTCAGTCTCTTTGGGAAAGTTCCCCAAAACTGCTCTGAACTGTGGTTGAAAACCCACAGGTTTGAACATCTGTGGGTGTTCCCCTCTGCTCCCCCATCCATTTTCATTAACTGAGCAATTGCATGTTAAGGTATTTATTGCTTTGGTCTTCCCTGCCTCTTCAGTGTGCATCGGTCTCCATGTTGTAGGTAGAAATTGGTGTAATTTGTTCATAACTCTTACACTGTCTATGTCAAGTGCATGTGTGTGTACATGTATCTACATATTGCTGTATGGAGCATCCAGCTGGTGCAGTCCTTTACTGAGGAAGCTATGCCTACTTAGAGCAATTTGTAGAGGCTACCTGGCTTAACAGAAAAGGTATTGAGTAAGTATGCATTTATTTAAACAGAAATTTATATTATATTTTTATGATGTTCTTAAAACTTAGGCCAAGTCTTATGTGCTTTTACATGCCTAATATCTTGGCTCAGTTTTTCAGCAGGTATAAGAATTCGCGTTGCTGAAACTTGCACAGCAGAACTTATGTATGCCTAGACCTGGTCTGAGTTTGCAAGAACTATTCAGTGTAAAATCAGCTTGCCTCCCTGCTGCTCTATTGGTGTGTCACCATCTAATTCAGCTGGTCATTCTGGGTAGCTTTACCTCTCTTATTTTTTAAAAAAGGAGCTTTGTTTTCATAACTGGCATTGTCATTTCTTTGCTAGTCCAAAGAGGTCTTACTTAAATATGCATCACTTAAAGGTTTTTATAATATGCTTCCCCTTTGTATACCGAGAGACATCAGAAAATGATAGGGTGCTTGTAAGATGGTGAATTTTAAAGACCTGATTTTGTGAACTGTCACTACAAATGGCAAGAGATTATTATTGCTAATGCAGATTTTCCTAATTTCTACATATAAATGGGAGATAATTTAACCTGTTAAATTAAGAAAGGCTTCTGTCAGTTTTTGCTACCACTTCTAGCAGCCTTTTTCCTTTTTATGTGCTCCTAGGGAAAAGAGTCATGAAATTTGCACAGAAGTTAAAGCTGTGTCTGAAACAAGGCTGTTGCATTGAATGACATTACTCAGCTTTAGACTCACACAAAAGAACGTACTTTCAAGAAAATAGCTAACATCAAATCTGCTTCCTTCTCAGGTAACCCTAAATATCTGCCCCCTTCTGCCTCTTTGCCTGTGGTTTTATTTCTCCTCCCTTGTAAGAAAACCCAGAACACACAGAGTTTCTGGAGCTCAGGCAGTCAGCTAAAGATAGAAGTATGAGGATCTGGGCTGAGTTCACAATGGCTTGTGCACGTGAAAGCTTGACTTAATGCTATCCTGTTTTGGGGGGTTTTGGGTGGTTTAATCCCCTCTCTCTTCCACAGCTCTGTGAGTTTATCTAGCAAAAGGTGTCACTTGTCTCTATAAACATAGCTGTATTTGTCTAAAGGACAGACCTGGTAAGCGAAGAGAGAATCATTCCTTTGCATGAAAAGCACCTTTCTAGACTGCCTCAGAAGCACAGCAGGGATGGGGGGAGAGGGCGGTCTTCAGCAGGTTAGGGCTTCACAGGTGAGTTCTCACGCTCACCAGGATTACCTGTTTTCAAAGCTGTCCTTCAACTGTTTTTGAAGTCCCAGCTATGTCTGGACTGGTTTAGTAAGTATTTTAGAAAGCATTATTGTAAATAAGTCAATAGGACAGTTTTATGTTGTAATTATTTGATCATTGTGGATGTCTTGTGCCTCAGAATATTGACTTGAGTGCATGACTGCTTTACAGTTCTGCAACTTATCTCATATTCCCATATAACCAAACAGTCAAAAGCCAGAATGAAAAAGCCTCATCTGTTTGCTGACATCCAAGGTAAGGCAAATAAAAATGCTTTCAAAGGTGATTTCTGTTCAAAGTGAAAGCATGTTTATGACTCAGGCCTAGGATGTGCAGTCCCTTGTGCAAAAAAAAACTATGATTGATCATAACAAATTTTGATTGCTCATCAGCTTTTAAATGAGTGTGATTTCACACTATGTGACCAATACTAAAAGTACAAAACCACCAGTTTCCAAAGAAATGAAGTACACATCTTAGAAATGTATCTTTGTCAGTTTGGCTTGTCCAGCTCTAAGGTTTTACAGGATTGTCTAGGCTCCTTTTGGTGTCTCTTGCAAAGTAGATAGTTAAGGCAAACTTTCCTGTTATTCCAAAGAAGTTCCACAAAGATTAAATCCCACTGAATAAGGATTACTGCAAGTAAAGACTTCCATAGTAAAATGTTAACACAAAGAAACAGCATATCACCCTTTTTGTGTGCCAAATGCAGACAAATTTTGGATATTAATAAAATGTAATGTAACTTCAGCCTCTGGTGGTTGCGCAAGCTTCCAAAACAACACTTCTTAAGAGTGGATTATGATGCTAAAAAAAGAAAAAAAATAACACTGAAAGCTTAGTACTCAGAGTAAACAGTACTGATAATAAATTCACTTTTCTGTGAGGTCATTACTGAGAGAAATGTCAGGTATGGAAAGTACTAGGTGTTGGGGTATTTTTTGTTGGGTGAGCTGACTGAAGTTTAAACTGAAATTGAATGGTTATTTGTTTTGATTGAAGTTCAGTAACATGATTTGCTTTTTTGTCTGATTTGTTGGAAAAGTATGAGGGGAAAGGGCTTTTTCTTCTAAATTGTGATTCTTTAGACAAAATAGAATAATGGCTTATTTAGTCCTCTGCCAAATATTCTATAATGTGTTTGTTTTTTTTTAAAAAAAAAAAAAGAATTACTGTCTTGAGTCATGGCTTTTTTTTTAAAACTTGAGTTCAAGTATAGGATTAGTTAGTAGTTCACAGGGGCTTTACCACCAAAAAAAGGTGGTAAAACTAACCAAGGCTTGATACAGTAGGCACTATCCTTTCTCTCTTGCTTATGAAAGTGTGGTGTACGTGATCACACTGTCATTCAGCTTCAGAATAGCTAATTAATTTCAACTGAATTTGGCAGATCTCACAGTCACGACATTTTTAGACTTTTTTGAAGTCTGCAGGTACAAGAGAATAACACAGAAGAAACCTTTGTTCTGTGCTGGTATCCAGTAATCCAGATACGGGAGAGAGACATCTATGAGTTTCTAGGCATGAGACTAACTTCAGTTAGAGCTTGTACCTTAGACACAAAGGCAATTAATCACAGGCGTAAATCCATAGGAAAGCCATCTTCATTAGTTCCTGTGTTCCTGGAACTGTGTTTTTTAATAGATTCCTAGTACAAGGTTAAGTAGAAGTAGCAGACCTCCAGCAATCCTTTCAGATGAGTTATATAGAGACCCTGCTTGGTTTGGGGGTTGGTTTTTTTTCTGGTTCATGTGACATTTGCTGCAAAAGCAAAATGCTGCTTGTGTGAATAGTATTCTGACCTGCTGCGGTGGGTATAGTCATACTGAAAGACACGTTTAAATCATAAAAACAATCATATTCTTAAGTCCCCTGTTTGCCTTGAGGTTTGTTTAAGGCAAAATGGGAGAGCATTTAAGACGCCTACAACACGACCACACTTGAGAAGGTAAGGGCCTTTTACAGAAAATTTTTTTTTCAACAAAGACCTCAATATGTGAGCTCAGACCTCTGAATTCTTAAGCCTGTGAAACAAGCACAGGCCCTCTAGATTAAGATAGAAGTGTGGTACATGAACACCACTAAGCGGAACTGGGTTCTAGTTGTCTTACATTAATGCCACTGCTGACACTTGACATAAGCAAAAAAGTGATCAAATCTTTTCAAATAATTGGTGCACTTCTGGTACTCTTTATTAATGTCTACAAATGATAGGTCATGAAAATCCTAAGCTCTGATGCATGTATTTTAGCAACGCCCTATTAATTTTTCTCATAGATCTTGTCAGAACGTGTATGAAACAGAAACAACTTTTCTAAAAACTGCTGTATGAGGCACGTACACCCTTTTCTGTTAAACAGAAGTTGGTTACAAAATCACAGAATCCTATAATAGTTTCGGTTGGAAGGGGCCATAAATATCTAGTTCCAACACCACTGCCATGGGCAGGGACACATCCAACCTGACCTTGAACACCTCCAGGGAGGGGGCAGACACAACTTTCCTGGGCAACCTGTGCCACTGCCTCACCTCTCTCATCATGAAGAAATTCCTCCTTATGTCTACTCTAAATCCATCCCTCTCCGGTTTATACTCGTTGCCCCTACTCCTGTCACTACAAGCCTTTGTAAACAGTCCCTCCCCAGCTTTCTTGTAGCCCCTCCTTTAGTTACGGGAAGGTTGCTGTAAGGTCTCCTCGGAGCCTTCTCTTCTCCAGGCTCAACAGCCCCAACTCTCTCAGCCTGTCCTCGTATGGAAGGTGCTCCAGCTCTTGGATCATCTTTGTAGCCTTCCTCTGGACCTGTTCCAACAGCTCCATCTCCTTCTTATGTTGAGGATTCCAGAACTGGACACAATAGTCCAGATGAGGTCTGAGAAAAGAGGAACAGAGAGGCAGAATCACCTCGACCTACTGGCCATGCTCCTTTTGATGCAGCCCAGGACACAGTTTGCCTTCTGGGCTTTGAGTGCACATTGCCAGCTCATGTCAAGCTTCTCATCCACCAGTACCCCCAAGTCCTTCTCTGCAGGGCTGCCCCATCCTGTACTGAAATTGGGGATTGCCCCAACCTAGGCGCAGAACTTTGCACGTGGCCCTGTAGAACCTCATGAGGTTCTCACAGGCCCACTTCTCCAGCCTGTCCATGTCCTTCTGGATGACGTCTTTTCAGTGTAGCAGCTGCACTACTCAGCTTGGTGTCATCTGAAAACTTGCTGAGGATGCACTTAATCTTGCTGTTTGTCATTGATGAAAATATTCAACGGCACTAGTCCCAATACAGGCCCTGGAGGAACACCACTTGTCACAGATCTCCATCTGGCCTTTAAGCCATTGACCACTGCTCTCTGAATACAGCCATGTAACCCATTTCTTATCCACTGAACAGTCCACCCATCAAATCCATATTTCTCCAATTTAGAGAGAAGGATGTTGTAGGGGACTGTATCAAAGACTTCACAGAACTCTAGATAGATCATAACCGTTGGGTTTCCTGTGTCCACTGCAGTGGTTACCCCCTCATAGAAAGCCACTAGGTTGGTCATACAGGACTTGGCCCTGGTGAAATCATGCTGTCTGCCATTAATCACCTTTGCATCCTCCATGTGCTTTAGCATGTCTTCTAGGAGGATCTGTTCCATGATCTTCCCAGGCACAGAGGTGACGCTCACAGGTTGGTAGTTCTCAGGGTCATCTTTTCTACCCTTTTGGACAACAGGGGTCAAGTCTAGAAAACTTAATTTTTGCTCGAGTTATTAAAACTTTTTCTGGTGCTGCTGGTTAAATTATATGCCTTATATGCTGCATTAGACATAATCCTTCAGATACGTCCCTTCGGCACCAGCTACCTTCATACACGTATCCTGTCCCTGTTACTTGGAGGGAATCCCTTCCATATGGCAGGGGTCAGTCTTGCTGCAATACTCATCGAGCAGTCAGAAGACCTTTGAGTTACTTTTCCAGGGCATGGTGGGAAGGGAAGGGAAGGGATAAAGGGGGTAAGTTTTGGTCCACTCCTCCCACCTCAGTGCTGCCATCAGCCCTCTGCTTATAGGTGGTACAGCAGATGGACCTGGGGGGGTAGGGGTGTCACTTCTCTGCCATTTGGGGAGGCATCCTCCTCCAACACAGCCTTCGCAGCATGTCAAAAAGAATTCCTTAGTGCTTCGTGAGGCAGTACTCGCTCTCCTTCTGTGCTGCGTGACCCCCAGCAGTGAGGTTGGAGCACAGCTGTGGCCCAGCAATAGGTGCCAGCAAACTGGAAAGAGAGAAGTGGCCAGGAGAGACGGTCCCCTCACCACCAGTAATGGATCCTGCTGGGCTCAGCAGTGGCTTTCTGTGCCTCTGTCCTCTGCCCCTTCCTTCAAGTCAGGGGCCCTGCAGTTTCCTACTCCATCATGGGTACACATCAGAAGACACAGGGGTTAAAAGTTGTTGGGCCAAAGGGGTTTCATAAAACCATCAGTTTTCTTAAGCTGAATAATCAAAAAAACCTCATGTTTCACTGAAGTTGTAGTTTATCTCCACCAGACAACTGCAAGTGTTTCTGTAGTATTTGTTAGACCAATGCGTGTGGATTTGGTTTGCACTAGCATTCAGTGTAGGAAAAACCCTGCCTGTATGGAGATGCTTAACTTTTGTTCACTTTACAGACCTAGGGATTAATCTAGAAACATCTCTGAGAGAGGAGTTTTTTTGGAGAGAACTTGTGAAGTAAGTGATGGCAGTGTTCAGCAAAGGCTCCAAATCGATCTTCACAAATACTTGGACATAAGATTTTGAAATCTGGTTTGTACAAACACTCATGGCAGCAGAACTCGATTACGCAAACACCCATGGAAAGCAAATACGAGAGGTCTGAGTCTGACCAAAACCACCTCATCTTTAAAGAAAAAAAAAAAAAAAAAAAAAAAGAGTGAATTGGAGAATTGTGCAATATTTGGTGAAGCTTTATCACTGGTTGACAGATGTGTGTGCCACGTTTCCCAACTGCCCTGGGAACGGAAGTTGTAGGAATGTAGACGTATGGAGGTGTGTCCTATACTTAAAATCATAGAATCATAGGATAGTTTGGGTTGGAAGGGACCATAAATATCATCTAGTTCTAACCCCACTGCCATGGGCACAGGCACCTCCCACTAGGTCAGGCTGCCCAAGGCCCCATCCAACCTGGTCTTGAACGCTTCCAGGGATGGGGCAGCCACAACTTCCCTGGGCAACCTGTGCCAGAGCCTCAACACTCACATGAAGAAATTCCTTCTTACGTCTAGTCTAAATCTGCCCCTCTCCAGTTTATACCCATTGCTCCTAATCCTATCACTACGAGTCCCTCCCCAGCTTTCTTGTCGTCCTTTCAGGTACTGGAAAGTTGCTATAAGGTCTCCTCGGGGCCTTCTCTTCTCCAGGCTGAACAAACCCAACTCTCTCAGCCTGTCCTCATATGGGAGGTGCTCCAGCTCTTGCATCATCTTTGTAGCCTCCTCTGGACCCGTTCCAACAGCTCCATCTCCTTCTTATGTTGAGGATTCCAGAACTGGTCACAATATTCCAGATAAGGTCTCACAGGAGGAGGACAGAGGGGCAGAATCAGCTCCCTCGCCCTGCTGGACTCTCTCCTTCTGATGCAGCCCAGGACACGACTGACCTTCTGGGCTGTAAGCGCACATTGGCGGCTCCTGTCGAGCTTCTCATCCACCAGCACCCCCAAGTCCTTTTCTGCAGGGCAGCTTTCAATCACATCATCCCCCATCGTGTATTGAAATCGGGGATTGCCCCGAACCAGGTGTAGGACCTTGCACTTGGCCCTGTTGAACCTCACGAGGTTGTCACAGGTCCCCTTCTCCAGCTTGTCTAGGTCCCTCTGGATGACACCCCGCTCTTCCGGGACCGATTTCAGTCTAAAATTAATTGAAACCAAAGGGAACAAGTGTGTGGGGCGCAGCGGGTCAGCGGCGGCTCTCAAGCCCCGCCGTGCGGCGCAGCTCCCGCTCGGCGGGGGGAGTGGGCAGTGAGGCTCTGGAGCTCCCTCCTCTCGATTGGTGGAGCCGGCGGGTGGCCACGCCCACCTCAGCTCGCCCGGCTTTCCCATTGGTCCAGTCGGCGCCCACCCTCCCGGCAGGCCTCGGACCAATTAGAAAATGGTTGCTGGGCAGGTTGAAATGGCACGCGGCCAATGGAAGGGCAGGTAGGCGCGGCGAGCGGCACCGCCTGATTCCCCCCCCTCCGCCCCTCCCTTCACGGGCGGAGGGAAGGGCGGAGCGGAGGTTGTCGGGGCTCGGCGGGGGTGGCGCTCGTCTCCGCCTCCTCCCGGTCGGAGTCCCAGCCCCGCCGAAGGGAGCCCGGGCGGCTGCGGCGAGCGGGGGGGCCTGTCTGCGCGCAGGTGAGGGACTGGGCGGCGGCTCCGGGGGCAGAGCGGGCCCCGAGAGGGCGCGGGGCCGGGAGAACCGGAGGTGGGGGGGGGCAGCGTGGCTGAGGGGGCGGCGGGAGGGGAAGCAAGTGACCAGCGAAGGGAGCAGCGGGTCTGGGGGGGCAGGGGAGCTGGAGGGGGGGAGTGCGGTGAGGCTGAGGGGCCAAAGGAGCCGCGGGAGTGGCTTAGGGAGAAGGGGGGACAGTGGGAGCAACGGGACTGGGAGGCCGGGGCGGTGGGGGGGGTGTCAGCGCGGCGGAGCTGGAGGAAACGAGAGGGCAGCTGCAGGGAGTGGGGGGGCAAGGGAACCGGGGGAGAGGCCAGCAGGACCAGCAAATGGGGCAGCGGGGCCGAGAGGGGAAGCGAAGGGGGCTGGGGGGGGGCAGCGGGACTGGGAGAGGGAGCGAAGGGGACTGGGAGGGGGCAGCGGGGCTGGGGGAGGAGAGGCGAAGGGGGCTGAGGGGGTAGCAGGGTCGGGGGGGGGGCAGCAGGACTGGGAGGGGAAGCGAAGGGAACAGGGAGGGGGCAGCGGGACCGGGAGGGGGGTAGCGGGGCTGAAGGTCCAAGGGAACCAGAGGGGACAGCACTGGAGCTGGGGGTGGGAGGGACAACAGGGCTGGAGGGGCCAAGGGAGTCGGTGGGGGGGAATTGGAGGCGGTTCCCCACCCGCCGGTGCGTCCTGCAGCGGGACGGGTGGTGGAAGTTGTTAGCGCGGTTATAATTATCCCGGCCGGGGTCTCTGTCGAGCCGTGGAGGAGGAAAGGGGAGGAGTGTAACTTTTCCTAGCTCGGGAAGCCCGGAGTTGTCTCCGGTTACCGCTGCCGGGGGGGGGGCGGCTGCAGGAAGCACCGTCTCCTTCCACAAAGGCCAAATGGTGGCGGGCGCTGCCCCAGTGCTGCTGCCCTTTCGCTTTAATAACGGGGTTTGTTCGCCTCCGCAAACGTGTGAGCTGCTGGGATGGGGGGGGACGAGCCCAGTCCCCTCTATGTGCATCCCAAATCTATCTGGCGGTTAGTAATTCCTGTCCTAGATAGGCCTAGAATTGTTCAAACAGCTCTTTTCCAGAAACGCAGGTAGGAGCCCTGTGCGCCAGTGGTGTACTTTGCTCTCGATTTAGCTGAGATTCTTTACTTCAGGCAACTAACTGCAATATGGGAAACACCGTGCGCGCTGGCGTGAGCGTTATAATCTCGCATTTCTAAAGTGACCTGCGAACAGGTACTGGGAAACCGCGAGGGAAGGCAGTCAGAGAACACAGGAGAAAAAACAATCAGCTACACACATGGTTAATCGTGATTTACAGCTGCACTGTCTTCTGTACTTTTTAACTCATTGTGAAAAATAAACATTGTAACCTTACCTCACTTCTGTACTTCTGCCTCGCTCTTGTCCCACTGTGAAGTCACATAGGGGAAAAAACATAGTCTTGACAGTTAATTTCGCAGGAATCCTTTAGAGTATATAATAAAGGGGATAAATTTGATAATTTCTTGAACTTCACTTCCTTCTAGCAAAAGATGGACCTGTAAAATACAGTTAATAAGCATGTAATGCTTTTAGCTCTTAAACTAATGTCCTGAAGTCAAACTTTGTAGTATTTTAGCATGCTTGTTAGCTTTTTTTTTAAGGATTCTTTAACACTAAAAAGACTTCATGTTCTAAAACATTTTTTCTTCTATATTCATTGTATAGAAAATGCCGTGAATTTACATCTCTCCCTGTGATCTAACAACTACACTTTAATAAGCCTCAGAAGCGACCTTTGGAAGTCCTACTATTTTAGAGCAAATAGGTTGCAATTTTTCATTTGTCTATTTGGTGGGCTTTTTAATTATTGTTTACAAATAGCATGGATGTCCTTGTTATAGGGAAGAAGTCAGCTTCTAGAGGGAGGACTGAGGTATTAATGTCTTTATTGCTGTGGGTTAGATTTAGTGTTCTTAGGCCACAGGCATTTTACTGCTGTTTTACTGCATCTTTACAGTTCCAAGATTCTGTAAGCGGAGGAGCCCTTTGCTAACATCAGGCTATGAGTTGCTATGTGAGATGAACTGTATTCGTTTACTTGCCCTTCTGTCTAAATGTAAGACTGTCTTTCACTATATATTATTTTAAGATTTGTAAAATAATGTGTGAACTCTTGATCCTTGGTTCTGAAGGACTGTATTTATCTGGATAAGTACTGATCCTGGGTTTTGTAAATATATGAATTGTTTTGCTCTAGTTGGAGGTGGGTACCTATGTGTGCATGTATGTAAATTGTACACAAGCAAACATGGGACATACAATCCAGAGGATAGGTTTTTAACCCATATAAGGTTTTTAATTATTGAAATTAAAAAAACTTTGAATCTTCAGGTGGAGTTGAGACCTCAAAGAGCATGGATCATGCAGTTCCCTCCACATCTCCTAGCCTAGTCCATTGTTTACTGTTACTTCACCCTTTTCACATTTCCCAGAGTTTCTATTGCATTGATCTATGTTTTAATCCATGTGGTTTCTAGCCAAACTGCAGATGTCAATAGGATTTTGATGAAAATGGTGCCACACTGAATATTATATGCACTCATAGGACATCCTGCCATCTGTCTTCTCACACTAGTTTTGTTGTGCGTTGAAAATTAAGGAGGTTAGGGAATTTAATAAAAATCTGACTCCTTTTGCAGGGGATAATTAGGAAAGGTACTCCTTTACAGTTCATGGTATCGTGTCTCATATGTGATTTCTGAGATTACGGTTGTAAGTAAGTGTTAGTAACCTGAAGAAGTATCAGTACAAGTTCTTATTGTAAAGCTTGGCACTTAGAGGATCAATGTTCTGTTCTGTAGTATTTGTTTATGAAAGGTAATTTAAACATTTTATGTATTCATAGGTGAAACTATTAGGTCCTCTTGTTTCAATGTATTAAAGGTTTTCTTATTCAATTTAACTGTTTTAATAGACTTCAACTTGTTAAATTATTTGTGCCAAACTGTGCTTAATACTTCAGGTTTAAAAAAAACCTTGTAGTAATTACTCTTGTTTGTTTTATTTTTTCCCTTAAGTCACATCATCCTACCTCAGTGGATGGCTTGGCCTCTTGAATAGTTCAAGACTATTGGATGAACACACTTTATGCAAAATCTGGAATCTTCCTGCCTGGACGCCTTTCTGGATTCTAAGGGTAACTACTTGTATGTTTTTATGAAGTCATATCTTACATGCGTAGCACATGTTCTGATAATCAATTGTAGATGTTATTTTTATGGGCTTAGAATGGTAAACTGAAAAATATTTTATATACTCCATTCTCAAAAATTAAAGTGAAATGCTTTAGGCTTGCTGGATAGTATATGCTCTTCAATTTGAATATTCTTATTTTGTACTACTTTTTTTTTTTCCCCTTTACCATGAGGAAGTGCTATAATATAACAAAAAATTTAATAATTGCCATAAGATTGCATTTCTTGGAAATTTGTTAACGAAGGCCCCAAGCTTACAGTGAGATCCACTCTTCAGCTGCTGAAACTGAGTGTTACAGCCTTGTCTTGTGAGGAAAAGGTGCTTTGGGTATTGAAGAAAAGTTGTGTGCTGCTCTGTTAGAGAAGACTTAAAGAGATGCCTTATTTGGTTACTGAAAATCACCTACCTGAATATCCCATGCAGAGAGCTAGAGTAAATGCATGGTCCTCGATCAGGAAAAGAGAGTATTTGGGTTTGATTTTTGGAGGCTAGGTTATTTTTTCAGTTGCCTTTATTGTTAACAGTCAGTGTTTTCTCTTAAAACATTGACATACTGATTTGATATAGTTATAATTTATTAACTTTTGTTATTAGTGAATCTTTACTTAGATCATTGTAACCCTAAAATACACGCCAGTGTTATGTAGGTGAATGCATCCAGTATCTGTGTTTGAAGTAAATAGTTATCTTTAAGAAAACTGAGAACTGTTCAGTTTATTAGAACAAAGTCTGGACATTTGCAGTTCTGACGAGCATCTGTCTCTCCAGTGAGATAGATACTCTAGTGGGACCCTAGTAGTTTGGGGGTTCTTGTTTAGATTCCTTTATGTTCTAGTTACAGTTTAGTTTTACTGTGGGAGTTACTAAATCTAGAAACTTTTATTCATGTTTTATCTTTAGCCAACTATTATTGATCCTTAGTTTAAATTGTTCCAGGCCCTCCTTCTGCTAAAAAAAAAAAAAAAATCCACCCAAAATTCCTGAAAAAAAAAATCTACTGCACGCATTCTCACTAAATACACAAGTGTAGCGAGGGAGAGGAAGGAGTAGAGTGGCAGTGGTTTAATTTGTTTTTCTTTTAAGGGTGGAAGTTTTTCTCAACCTAACACTGTGCCCAGATGCACTTGTTTTAGCTTGTACGCATCCGAACAGAAGAGTTTCTTTTTCAGAGTGAAGTGGTGTGCTCTGAAACTTAGCTGGGAGAGTTTGTAAAGCAAAGCTCTTACGAGTGCTTTGTGAAATAGAACGGGAGTAAGGAACTTGGGAAGATGTCCTTTAAGTGCAGGAATTTTCCAGATCCCATTAGACATAACATAAACAGGTTGTGTGTGGGCAGTTCAAACTAACTTTTAAATCAAGGTAAAACACTCCCAAGTGCTTTATAAACATCATTTCAGCTCCTAAAATACTAGTGTATAATACATATTTATTCTCTACTTCCACAAATAGTGAAGTGACAGTGGGAAGGTTATGAATGCCAGACTAATTCTGTGCCAGACACAGCCTTCTTCTCATTCCTTTTCTCTGCATGATGAATACTATTCAGCCTACTCTTATTTTCAAAATGTGGGAAAGGATATTAGGTTCATCCATAGGTGGGGGTTTTTTTCTGTGTAGTTTGGGGATTTGGTGTTTGGGGAGGGTACTTGCTGGCTTTTTTTTTTTTTTTAAGTCTGAACAGTGGTGTGCTTTGGTTCTGTGTTCCAGTTGTGTTAGCAGTAACACACTTGAGTGTGTTATAGATCAGGATTTGGTGACCAAAATGTTGACATGAATTCTCCCTTCTTCAAGCTGCTGTTTTCTGGTAATTTCCAACTTCTATGAAGAAGTTGTTACATAGGAGTTTAGGTATGGGAGTAAGCTGGCAGGACTGCACTCCTCCCTGTATACACACTTCGAGCTGCTTGTGCCTTCTCCAGCAGTTACTCATGTTGGTTAAACTGGGGTGCAGGGCTGGGTAGGGGAAGCAATGGTCTTAAATACATTTTTGTATATTTTAAAGTGTCTTCAGGTCCAGATTACTTTTTACTTTAGTGTTTTCTAAGGCATTTAATCCTCGTTTCCTCACTTCCTCTTATTTTTTGCCAAGAGCCAAGATGTGATGTCGTGGGGATCTCCCACACTTGCTGAGGAAACCAGACCACATACAGTGTTGTGTGTAGCCTGGCAGCTTACTGTGTTACGTAAGTCATGTTTAAGTGATCCGTGTTAAGTCCAGATGGGAAGAAAGGATTTATACTATGTCTGTTAACTGTATCTTCAGCCTTACCTTTTTCTTGTGCAGCTGCTTACACATGGAATACTAGTCAAGAGCCAGTCCACCGCCTAATTAAAACTACTAATGAAGTTGCGTTACCAATGTTAAAATGTTTGTTGGGAAGGATTATAATTAAAAATAGCATGCAGCATACATGAAATAATTCTGGGAAGTAACCAAAACTGTAGGGATGTTTGTCTTCCCTTTGCACTTCCTGCAGATAGATGTGTGCCCGTGAAACCTGTGTCTGTGGAAGAGAGGGGAGAGCAGAAAATCAGATTATCAGTCAGCCTTGGTCAGTCACTAACACGGGTTTACAATCCAAAGGTATTTGTTTGGTTTTACTGTACATGCTTTCTACAGTTACAAGCCAAAGGCGATTTTGTAAGAGAATTATCCAAATTACAATAGCAGAGAGTCTCTCATTTGGGTTTTAATACTTGAGTTGCATTAATGAAAACTAGACAGGCAGCTTTCGCTTATGAGGCGCTTACACGTATTCAAATCCTGTATTTCTGTCCTATGAGAAAAAGTAATTTATCACTCAGAGACAGTCTCAAGGTGAAAAATGCAACACTGTCTGTATGGAAAGGATCAAACAAGACTGGATTTAATAATACCCTAAAAATAAAAGCCTGAACAGACCACTACCAATGAAGTTATTTTGACCTGCATAATGCACACCAAGTACTTCATTGATGATCATGCTATTTAAACATATTCTTTAATAGTATGTAACTCTTATGTAGTTGACTACCATGCTTGTTTTGTGCCTGAAAAGTTCATGCTTAGGTAATACTAACTGTGGAAGTTGTGTTTTATATACTACTGGTTTTTGAAGCTTTACTGAAAATCAAAGCTCTGTGCAGTTCTGAGTTCTAACATTGTTTAACCCACTTTTAAAACCTTTTTAGGAAGGTGAGAAAAAGGAAATTAAGAAATAGTTTGTCCAGATAGAAGTAATTGAGGGTTTTCACATGCTGCATTCTTTGTGACTGTTTCCAGCTGTATTTCCTAGCCATGTGTCCATGGCAGCTGCACTGCACTATCGGACCCTGTGACAGATGGAATTGTGCTTTGACTCTGAAATGGTGGCTAGTCCCGTATTGTCCACAACACATCGCAATGTGAAATCTTGGTAGCGTGGAATGTTTCCTCTGAGGAGCTGCACGCTCTGACCAGGCCTGTTTGTTTGGTGTTCTGTGTGGATTTGCCAGCCAGGGACTTGCCTCTTCTCTCCAAGTGTTTTTCAAACTCTGGTGTAGCGTAGGATTACAGTGCACGGATGCTGCTTCTTCCCATCTTAGCAGAGAGGAGTCTCTATTTGGTGTCCTCTGTGGAACTGGGGGAACTGAGGAACATGCTGTCGGGGAGAATTTCTACATACAGATTCCTTTGTAATTCAGTGATGTGGATGGAGAGTTTGGCACCAAATTCACTTTTCATCCTTTTCTCTACATCTGCAAAATAATTTTAATTTTGAAAAGCCTTCTGCCATAAACAGCCTGTGGCTCGCTTCGCATTATTGTAGTGAAAGGAGATGAGAAAACGCCAGAAAAAAATTATTGAGATATGGTGTTCCTCATTGTTCGTGGGGTGATTTTCATGACAGAAGATTCTAAAATAGAGCATCTGAAGTCAGAAAAAATCAACTAAACTTTTTCTTAAAGTTTAAGAGAAGAGTGACTTACTGCTTGCCTCTTTTATTATTGAACAGCTCGCATCTGAAACTGGCATAAACTTTTAAATTCTTGTTCAGTTACTACAGACTTGTCAGATTGGCACGTTACAAAATGCAGTTTTCTGAGATCTGAGTAGGTTTCTGGAACTTGGGTGGAATAAGGAGAGTGCAGTTTCTAGACACTCGTGTTTTAGTATGCCCAGCTTTTGCTGCTTTGAACTGGCTGCAGAGTTCTTTCGTTGACTGGAAGGACTGAAAACTGTGCAGCAGTTGCTCAGTAACACAGGGGGTCTGGGCATGGGAGTGTGGACTTCTGTTTGTTTTCTTTAGTACCAAAAATTGAAGTGAGGGAGTATTGTGTGGTTAAATAACGTGAGCAACATCTTGTATTGCAAAATAGTGTTGTCAAAGGAGAGCATTTGACAGGTTTGTGAATCTGGGGTTTGGGGTGTGTGTTAATACAGTACTGCAGAAGGATGAGTTCCTTAGAAATGTGGAGCACTTTGTTAAAGATATGACCCTGTCAGGAATTCTTACACTATAAAGTAAAGCAAAAGGCCTGATAAAGTGTAAATTAGCTGGTAACAAAGGGACTTTGTATCTTTTGTAGGTCAGCAACACAGTGTTTGAAAAGAACTGAAATTTAATGTCTCCTATAGCAACTGTGATACTAGCCATTCTTAAACCTACTGTACCAGTGTTACGCTGCTTTTCATTAGCCTTTTCCAAATTTCTTTGTAACCTCTGAAATTGTCTACCTTCTGGAGGGAAACTTGCAGTTAGGCAAAAATCATTGTAAACAGGCAGAATTTCTGAAACCTAGGATAAGAGGATGTTTGTGTATTTTTAAATAAGATGATGTCTCATCTAGAGAGTGGGGAGTCTGTTAAGTAGAAACATTTGAAGTTGGAGCAAGCAATGTTTCTTGCACTTAATTTTTGTAGTTCAGAGCTGTTGTGCTCAGGCTTTCTTCTGTATTTCTAGAATGCTCTGTGACAAATCTTATGAGGGAAGTTTGCAGAATTAAAAGGAAGGTGTATGTATATAAAAATGAAATTTTTAGTCTAATTAGGCTACTCAATGCATTTAAAAGTTAAATGTTAATATTAAGTAGCTTCTGTGAGATTATGTAACCTTATGATAGTTTACTTTTTAAGTTTGCTTATAGAATTTAAATACTAGCCCATTCTTTAAAAAATTAGGAATTAACATTGTTTATGTAATTCAAATAGATAATTCTAATATTTGCTGTGTGTCTAACAGTGTAAATATATTTTAAAAAATACAGACAGAAAATTGTAAAACCCAAGTATTCTGAATGTATTGTCAGAATTACTGTTCCTATATGGTCTTACTTTTGTTTCCTTGTGAGTAAGAGTTTTGATCTGCTTTAATCAGTTAGTGGAGAGGAAAAAAACCCTGCTGGTGTGCATTGTATGGGGAGGATGTTGGTTAGTGAACAAATAGCCATTTTGATGTGTATTTTCTTCCTTTTAGTAATGGTATGGGATAATGTCTTACAACATTTAAGTGCCACTTAAAATGGAAAGTTAAAAATTTTATTGCAAGTTTTCTGTGATTTGCAGATGCTGTTTGTCTTCGTGATATATTATAGCAAAAACGTTACAGTAAAGGCTTGCATAATCGTGATTTTTCCATAGGTTGTGTCTAAAAGTACTGGTTGTTGGCAGTATTGCTGATAGTTTGTCTGAGGATGCCTCACACACGTGTGCGCACACACACACAGAGTAGTGTCCCCCCTAAATACTTCTTATTATTGTATTTGGTGCCTGAACTTTGTATCCAGATTTCTGCTGATTTTGTTTGCAATTGATTGCTTGGAACTGTCTGGTTCTGTTTGCTCTAAATGGGATACTGAGGTTGGAGAATGATGCGTGGTAAATGTGGGAGGGTCACCTGAGTGAACAGGCCTGCCACATCCAGATACCTTATGTTTTATGAAGAACTTGGACTGGTACTGTGGCAGTTCAGCAGAAGACTTTGAACTAAAGCAGACTCCCAAAATGTAAAAAATCACAGCACTTGTAAAATTACCAGTAATTAAAGGTTTTTGTTAGTCTTTTAAATAGTGAATGTGTTAGTAAACTGAACTTTAGGCCAAACAACTACCTGTTACCTAAAAAAGGTCGTCTTCTGACAAATTTTATTCCATCCAGGTATGTTCGTAAAAGTAGGTACAATTGAGAAGTCTTAAAACTCCTTTACCCACTGTCTCTTTTTTCTTGTGTCTCTTACTGGGAAATACACACTGCTTGCTTATTCCGTGTTCCTCCAGAGGATCTGGGCTCTCCAACAGTCTTGTCTAGGCAAATGGATGTAGCCATGGAGCCCTGCAGTGCTTCCTGCAAATCTGGAGAAATCCCAAAAGTAAAAGAAGCTTTATCCTGCTGCCATCTCCTTGCCCCCAAAAGTCTAGCGACAGGCTAGCAGCTGGCAGCTGCAGCCATCAGCTGAGCTATTGCTGGCAGTATCCAGTGCTCTCATGAAAAGGAGGTTGGGAGGCCCTCTGCAGCATGCAGGGTCTGGGTCATTGTGCATGAAGAATCTGCCACTGGGTGTCTAATTTATGATTGCTTGATTTTTTTAATTGTTTGAGAGTGGAGTGTGTATATTCCATGAACACAAAGATGTATATAATTAAGATTTTACCAGTGTTTCGTGTGCACAGTGCTTATACAAGAGAATTGCATAGTGCTTGTCCCTAAAACACTATATTTTGAATGGTAATTGCAAAGTATCCCCACATGTATTTGTCTGGATCACGTGTATTTTAGGTGTGTGTGCATACAGGTTTTTGTACCACAGTGTTCTAGACCTACCATATTTCAATGCAAAAGCACACAAAGCAGACTGGAAGCAACTTTCTTTTCTTTTAGCTATTTACCAAAATTGGTCACTTTTAAAATGCCATTTGACAGCTTCCTGATGGGTGTCCTTAGCATGAAGTCAGTAGCAGATTGTGAACCAGCAGCTGTGAGCACCAGCCTTTATTCTCTGAGCTCTGCGGCTTTTCGGTATTTAAAGGGGGCTTATAAGAAAGATGGAGGAAAACTTTTTAGCAGGGCCTGCAGCAACAGGGCAAGGGGTAATGGCTTTAAATGAAAAGAGAATTTAAACTACATATTAGGAAGACATTAATTTTTGCTGAGGGTGATGAAACACTGGCACAGGTTTCCCAGAAAGGTGGTAGATGCCCTATCCCTGGAAATAGTGAAGGTCAGGTTGGATGGGGCTCTGAGCAACCTGATTGAGTTGAAGATGTCCCTGCTCCCTGCAAGGCTGCTGGGCTAGATGACATCCATGGTCTGTTCCAATCCAAACCCTTCTATGAATCTGTGATTTTATGATTTTTCATTAATGAATTTTTGTATGCCATATAATTTAAATAAGTAAGCATCTAAAAATCTAACCTATCAAAGTTTTTAAACATTAAGTTTATGTTATCATGGTAGAGTTAAAAGTAAACCGTAAAACCAAAACTTAGATGTATATAGCCTGTTTAAAGAACAGTTACTATATTTCTTCCACCTTTTCTGTTTAGAGAAAGCTAAAATGCTTTAAAGCAATATAGCTGGAAAGTGCATCTTCTCAGTGAAAATAGTATCCTGTGTAGGATTTCATTGTCTGTTGTGCTCTGTGGCATTAGAGTCTTAAATTAACCACTACATCGTATTCTACAAACTTTTCAAAAGTGTCTGTTGCGATCTTGCAGAAGTAGTAATAGTCTTGACTGAGGTTAATTTCACAATTTCTCTCTTTCAGGTTCATGTTGGGGAGAGGTCTAAAACGCAAGCTGAGTGACTATGAGGAGAACATGGCTGGTCTCTCGAGTGCCTTTGATTCCAGTCGAAATCTGTCATATCCACTTAAGAGGCAGTTGGTGCTTAATATGTGCCTCACCAAGTTACAGACGTACAAAATGCTGGTGGAACCAAACTTGCACCGCTCTGTCCTCATAGCCAACACAGTACGGCAAATTCAAGAGGAAATGAGACAAGAGAGTAATCAGCAGCCAATTAATGTCTGCCCTGGCATTACGCCTAGTTCTCACAACTACACAGGGATGGAGTCATCTGGGGTTTCTCTTCAGTTGCCTTCAGGTATTAGTCAGCAAGAGTCTAACTGCTGCGATTTGCGGTCTGTAGAAGACCCGATTGAAAATAGCCTGCTGATAGTGTCAGATGATGATATGTCATCTGCTATTTCATCTATTCTGAAGGACTTAGACTTTGTAGAAGACATAAGCCCGCCTACTTGTCTGGTTCCTAGTGGAGATGACCAGCCAAAGTTTGCAGAAAATGCTGGTCTAAAGCTAGAAGATGATAGACAGGATTTGAAGGGAGCTGAATGCGTGTTTGGTTCCTTTGAAATTTCAAATTCAACTAGTTACTTGAAGGATTTGGCAATAGATGACATTTTTGAAGATATTGACACTTCAATGTACGACTCAGACTTCTGTTGCCCTCCACTAATGCCACCCAGGTCGCCATCTCTCGCTACAGAAGAACCATTGAAAACCTTTCCATCGTGTAATTCTTCTTCAGCAAACAACATTCAGATATGTAGAACAGATCTGAGCGAGCTGGACCACATCATGGAAATTCTGGTTGGATCCTGATACTTGTTTTACCCAAAGATACTTTTTAACTGCCACTCTCCTTTGGTTTCAGGATAAAAGCCACTCGAAATGTTGTAAAGAATTCTTTAAAACACAAACTAGAAATAATTTGTCTGTAGTGGGATTTTCTAAGTAATTCCAAAACGTATAAACCAAAAAGGTGGCAGATTTTTTTTAAAAAGAAATATTTATTTATCAGAACTGTGCAATCATCTTCTTCCTTCCAGGGAGTATGTGGAACAATGGGCACATACCCTTATCACCCCTCATGCCTCTTTCAATAAACTTTTTTATGTGCAATTTTTAATTTGTCAGAAGAATTTACATGCAAAACGAATTTCATACGAGATGATCTTTTACAAAGCCTCCACTTTATTTTTAATATCAAAGTCTGTGCCAGGCTGGTATATGTCAAGTTGCATAGCTGGATCACATGGATTGCAAACGCATTACTAGAGATTGGTATATTTTAAAAATGAGACACGCTTTCTTTTGATCAGAAAAGCAGATCAAGACACTTGTCAACAATGTCTCTTGCATTTTCTAAAGCATTCAGAACTACTTATTTTTGTAAGTTTTATAGTCTTTCTACATTTTACTATGTTATTTCATCATAGTTCAAATATAATGAACTTCTAGTTGGATGTGTTTAGCACTACCTCTGAGCTGAAATGCTTTAACTCTTTCCAGTGCTTCGTCTAAGACTGCAGATCTTTTTGTTTCTGGTTTTTGTTTTCTTTTTTTCTGGGGGAAAGTACTTCTAACTCATTGAGCTGATCCTTTAACAGTGACCTAGATGATTTCTGAAATCAAGGGTATTCAATGTTTAAAAACTTCTAAGTATTTACAAATGTAATTTATATGTAGATTGTGCAATTTAACATTTTTCTGTCAGTATTATGTGCTTAGATTTTGAATAATCTTGGCGTTCTTTAAATTAAAAATTACTATGTACAGGTAGCTTTTTAATCTGTTTTGAAAAACACTGTCCTTCAACCCTGCTTTCAATACAAAGTTTAAGATGATTTTTATGTGCAATATTATTTAAAGAGATACACATTTGTATACCTGGCATTGTAGAAAGAAACACTTCAAACTCAGAACTTCTAGCACCTTGGGAGGAGGATACTCAAGTCAACGTTTCTGTATCCTTTAAGAAACAAAGTTGAGAACACTTCTTATGACACCAGTGCTTACTGCTTTGAATGCTCCTGAAATACTCATTGATTTGTGGTGAGTCAGTGCCGATGACTAAGCCATCCTGCAGCTGTGGCTGGGAGAGCTCCAGGGTCGGACGGCTGGGATGCAGCGCCAGGTCTGGGGCCTGCGTGTGCCTTGGAAGCATCGAGGGTGTTGCTGCAGCTGCTGCCGCAGGTTGCACTGCAGGAGGAGGTGTGTACATGTATGGCAGGTGCCTATGTAAGTGTATATAAGCACACTCGTAAACTGAAGATGAGATTTGCAGTGAGAACAATTTTTCCATAAACCAATTTGGATGCTCTGTTTCAGCTTGAACTGAAGTCTGTACTGATCCTTGCTGTCGTCTTCTGAACTACAGACTTGCACATTAGGTTTTGGGTTTGTGTTTTTGTTTTTTTTTTTTAATTATAAGAATTTTAATTTGTTCTTTAAAGCTGCAGCACCTGTCTTGTAAGAAATTTTGCAGTTGTAAAAGCTTTGCTTTGGTTTGTTGGTTTTTTGGTTTTTTTTTGTTGTTCTGCTGAGACTTTTCTATGAATGGGCATCGGCAGAGGAAAAAAAATGTTGCCTGTGTGTTGCATCTCGCAGAAGCTGAGATCCTGGCCCTCTCAAAGGGGCTAGGGTGTCACCTATTTCTAGTCTTAACTGATGCCATAGCACACCTACCTTGTTCACAGGTCTCCATTTTGTACTGTGACTGTTTTGGTTAACAGTTAGCTGCCGATACAATTTGGTATCCCAAACCAATGGAGAACCAGTTCAGGTCACTTCCTCGCAGCCATCTGGGTTGTTTAGCAACCCGAAGGTATAAATGTATTTATATGCATATAATGTATTGATTCTAATATAAAACTTCTGATCTAAAGTATTTTGAATTGCTGGATAAAGGGATTTGTTTGAAGAGTGTATAAATAGTTCTTGAAGAGGTACAGCTTCAGAATGTACACAGATTGTGCATTGTGTATAGACTACTCTGGCTTTTCCTCAGCCTCTACTTTTGTATTAAAGATATGACTGAATTAATCCTTGAACTATTAAGGGCCTTCTGCACTGTGATGAAGCAGAGTTGTGGTTAAAAATGTCTTTAAATTCAGTGATGAGTAGTAAAATAAAGAAACTACATCTAATTTCTTTTTGCATTTGAAAATATGGAATGTTACTATGCAGTAAAGATATTTTAGTATGAAAATTGTATCACGTGGCAAATGGTGAACACTTAATAAATCCACTTACCTTGCAGCCTATACGGAAACATAAGAGAAGAGAACTTGCTTTTCAGCATTTACGTGCTTAAGTTTTTTGTGTACTTCAGAAATGGATTCAGTTGTTGGCAGATGTTTTATCAACAGTTCAAAATGCAGTTTTTGTTCAAGTGCTTGCTACAAAGCTCTGCTTCGAATTGGTTGCTTGCATCACAGTGCCAAGACCGTGAGCTGGTATGTAATGCAGTTCAGTTATGTATGGAATTACGTGCAAAGGGAAGTTTGAATTTTAAATATGCACAAACTAATTTTAAAATCCTTCCATGTAAAGTGAAGTTAGAGGCTAGTTGTGGTGGACCTATTTATTGTATGTTTGGAAATAAAAGCCACAGTTTTGCAGTTTAACCATTTATATTTTGAAGTCTTCAGTATTTGTTTCAAAAACAAAACAAAATCACACGGTGCCTTGCCACCTTTCATTTGGTCTTTCACCTCTGAAGATATAACATTTTCCATAGCTTTTGTTTTCTTTTTTTCCCCTTCCTTTTTTCCCAGAAATACTGAATGCCATACACGACTTCAGCCCCTTTTGGTGTGTCCTCTCCTCACAGAACAAGGGATGGCCCAGAGACAGTGGAGTGGGGAGATTCCAGTAGTGAACAGGAATAAGATGGATGTTTGTTAGCACTGAGCTGTCCTCTGGTTTCTGTCTCGCCTGCCCTGTGTGTTCCTGTATTGGCTGCTACTTGCAAACCAGGAGTTATTCCTGGCTTTTGTGCTGGGGCCTGCTGACTGCAGCTGGAAAAGCATATGTCTGTAAGTAACTTCTTCACAGAAATCTGGCTTTGTCAGTGAGGTGGCCACCATCATGACATGAGTCCTGTGACTATATTATTGAGCAGGACATACTGATGCTGGCAGGACAGACCTGTGCTTGTCCTGACGCATCTTGGTATTTAGCAACAGAAAATGCTGCCCTATAAAGGTAAACTGTAATTTAGTCTTTTAAGAAGGTATTTTTTAAATATTACTTTCAGGTCATATTGAGACTCTAACTTAAAGGTGAGGTAGGGGTTCATATTGAGGTCTAACAAGGCCAAATGCCGGGTCCTGCACTTGGGGCACAACAACCCTAAGCAGAGCTACAGACTAGGAGAAGCCTGGCTGGAAAGCTGCCAGGAGGAGAAGGACCTGGGGGTGTTGGTTGACAGCGACTGAACATGAGCCAGCAGTGTGCCCAGGTGGCCAAAAAGGCCAATGGCATCTTGGCTTGTATCAGAAACGGTGTGACCAGCAGGTCCAGGGAGGTTCTTCTCCCTCTGTACTCAGCACTGGTGAGACCGCACCTCGAATCCTGTGTTCAGTTCTGGGCCCCTCACCACAAGAGGGATGTTGAGGCTCTGGAGCGAGTCCAGAGAAGAGCAACAAAGCTGGTGAAGGGGCTGGAGAACAGGCCTTATGAGGAGCGGCTGAGAGAGCTGGGGGTGTTTAGCCTGGGGAAGAGGAGGCTGAGGGGAGACCTCATTGCTCTCTATAACTACCTGAAGGGAGGTTGTGGAGAGGGGGGTGCTGGCCTCTTCTCCCAAGTGACAGGGGACAGGACGAGAGGGAATGGCCTCAAGCTCCGCCAGGGGAGATTTAGGCTTGAGATAAGGAAAATATTCTTCACTGAGAGGGTGGTTAGGCATTGGAACAGTCTGCCCAGGGAGGTGGTTGATTCACCGTCCCTGGAGGTGTTTAAGGTTAGGGTGGATGAGGTGCTTAGGGGCATGATTTAGGGATTGGTGGGAATGGTTGGACTCGACGATCCAGTGGGTCTCTTCCAACCTGGTTATTCTGTGATATACCTTCATCAGTTGTAGCCACTCTGAAAAATCTGAACTGAAACGTACTGAGCTCTGTGCAGTGCAGTGCTGGTTCACAGCAGGGTGAGTGAGGAGGTGCAGGTACTACCCGGAGTGTTCTGTCTCACTCACTATTCTGTATACTGGAAGTGAGACTTAAAACGACAGCTCAAACAAGCGTAAAATACACAAAAGAAAATAACCTATCCAATAGCTGTGTGAGGAAGGTGAGTTATGACCAGTTGCAAACCTAATTTTGAGCTATAAAATGCCAATATTAGAAGTGGAGAGTTAAGCTATTAATACGCCAAAGTGTGTCCATATAAATGTGTATTTTAAAGCATGTGTTCAAGGAAGCTGGAGGATTTTTGGCACGGAGGTATTTGCCAGGCATTCACAGGCTTTGTGCCTTGATTGAAAAATGAAAACAAAAAAACCAAATTAAAAATGTTGCAACTTCATTCCATACATTTTTTTCCCTCATTGGGTTCTGTTTCTCCCAGCAGATTGCTAAACTGGACTTCGACATCCAGCCTGTGCTGTGGGATAATGTTTTCTGAGGTTCTTAACCAGATTTGAGTAGAAGGTAGAACTTGTGTTAGATATGACTGAAGCAGGCCTGTCGTAGCTGCCAGCTGGGTTGTTTGGTTTTTGTTTTCTTTGAATCCTTCTCCAGAATGGATCTGTCAGATTAAACCCAGATCCACCATGAAGTTTAGAGGTTTAACAGTTAATTTGAATGCAGCTTATTTTTAGCCAAATTCACTCTGCCATCTGACCTGATACTCCATTTTTTAATGGAAGGACTATTAAAACTCATCGTCACTATTGAAAAGATGAGAGTGCTTTTAAATCCTGTGATGGCCCTGCAGTTTGAAAAGAACTTTCAAGCTTTCACAAGATTTTTTTGTTTCCTTTTTACTCCAAGTTTTCTGCTTATGTCCAACCAATGGTGGATTCTGGTGTCTGTGGAAATCAGCCTAGGGTCTGGAATGCCTCCTTTGCTATTGTTTTTAACCAAATATTATATTATAAAAATATTATAAAAATAAGTCCACAAATACTAGGAATTTGCTGCTTCTAAACCAAAACTTTGTCTTCCTACTCTGTTCAACTTTAATGATTGTTGAAATCAATTGCCTAAAATTTTACTCACAGCTTAGAACAGAATGTACACTGAAATGTTTCCAGCCTTCCACAATGCAGTTGTTCTTTCCCTGCAAAACTATTTATGGTGTTCCCTCTACAAAGAGAACATTTCAGTAATTACATTCCTAGTGTGAATTCTTACAAACTTTGTCCATGGGTATGTTTTCCCACTGATCTCGGTGGAAGAAGGCATTTCTGTCTCGCTCTGCACTTGCCTTGCTTTAGTTTTCACCTTTTCCAAATCCTAAGCAAATGTCAAAACTCTGTGGTATTTGCTTTCTGCAAACACAAAGTACACTAACAAGTTTAGTTCATCAAAACTCAGTATTTTACAGCTGAGAGCTCACAACTCTGATTAAAAACTGTGAAATCCATAGCTTAAAGAAGACACAAAGTTTTATTTCCTTGGCGTGCCATATTCACAGTGCAACCACCTGCTCCGCCTCGGCACAGCCACGCACTCGGAGCACTTGGAACGTGGGTGTGCTTGGCCGCGTGCCGGGGAAGGCAGGAACAAGGAAATGAGTAAAGGAAATGAATAGCCAGTATTTGCGTAAAACACATCAGAGGCGTTTCCGGCACCCCTCGTTTCTCAGGATCACCACAAAAGGCAAGGCTACTTTCTACTATGCGGTACGCCTGAATAATAGTCTGCTAAAACTTGGTTTGTCTCTCTGAGCATGCGCTCTTGTTAGTTCAGAGAACAGAGAACCATTTCCTCTTTGCAAATACCTCCCAAATACGCACGTTGTGTCCAAATTCTGATGAGTGCTGGAGGGCTGCCAGGACTCCACAACTTTGAAGCTGAATTGAATTACTTTGTAGTTTCAGATCTGCTGCTTTTTTTTTTTTTTTTTTTTTTTTTAACTACTGTTTTCTTTCTTTCCTTCTTTTTATTCCCCAAAGGGAGGAACTTGTTGGCAGGAATCAGAGGTCTCCCTGCTGTCTTGCACAGCCCACGTCTACAAGCACTAAGGGCTCAGGTGGCTCGTATCGTCTGTCCAAAAAACAGAGTTCTAAAATGAAATGCACGCCAGCAGTTTTTTCCTGCTGAATCATAAAGGGATAGTGAAGGGGCTGGAGAACAAATCTTACAAGGAGCAGCTGAGGGAACTGGGGTTGTTTAGCCTGGAGAGGAGGAGGCTGAGGGGAGACCTTGTTGCTCTCTACAACTACCTGAAAGGAGGTTGTAGAGAGGAGGGTGATGGCTTCTTCTCCCAAGTGACAAGTGATAGGACAAGAGGGAATGGCCTTAAGCTGTATCAGGTGAGGTTTGGATTGGAATTAGGAAGGATTTCATCAAAGAATGGGTCATCAGGCCTTGGAAGGGCTTGCCAGGGAGGTAGTTGAGTCACCATCCCTGGAGGTGTTTAAAAGGTGGGTGGATGAGGAGCTTGGGAATATGATTTGGTAGTGAACAGGTACAGTTGGACTCAGTGATCTCAAAGGTCTTTTCCAACCTAATGATTCTATGAAATTCCACCCCCTCCCCCAGTCTGTACTTGGACAGGGCTTAAAAAGCTGCTGGTGTGAGGGAAATATGTATTCACCCTTCCCCTGGGGTAACTGCAAATCATTCTTTGATACACTGAGCTGATGTCAGTGAAAGCAAAGGCTCACTGGCTGGCCCAGGAGAAAAGAGGGCGCCTGGGATCTGGTGCATCTGCCGGTGCTGTACACGCTACAGCTTGTTCTCCCAGGGGCCTCTACAGAGCTCTGCTTGTCTGAAAGCACAAATAAGGGATTTTACTGTCATAATTGACTTCAACCTCAACTATCCATCATTTATTGGCAATTTGCTATTTTGTGAGTTTATACATGTTTAAGTACTCTAAAAGACCTTCAAGGGAAACTGAAAATTACTTCAAATCCAGTGAAATCCAGAGAACACTTGGGGAGACCTTAGAGAGACCTCCCAGTACCTAAAAAGGAGCTACAGGGAAGTTGGGGAGGGGCTCTTTACCAGGGAGAGCAGGGTTTGGATGAAGGGGACACGGTTTTAAGCTGAAAGAGAGGAGATTTGGATTAGATATTAGGAAGAAATTTTTTACTGTGAGGGCAGTGAGGCATTGGCACAGGTTGCCCAGAGAAGTCCAGGATGCCCCCATCCCTGGATGTGTTCAAGTCCAGGCTGGATGAGGCTTTGAGCAACTTGATCCAGGTGTCCCTGCCCCAGGAAGAGCGGTTGGAACTGGAGGGGCTCTAAGGTCCCTTCCAACCCAACCTGTTGTATGATTCTAAGGGTTGGAACCTGCCAGTGCTTTATAATATACTCAATACTAAGAACAGAATAGGCACATAAAATAAATTGACTTAGTTTGGAAATATCCAAGTTTGTTCCCTGCTTTTAACACATAAAATGTCAGTTGCAGTGCTTAGCAACTCTTTAAAATAAAAAGGCATATAAAATTCTTGTATTCAGAATGGCCAACACAGTAAATAGATTAGTACTACTCTTAAAAGTTATTACCTATGAATAAATAAAGTTGCTGCAGCAAGGAAGCACCATGGCTTATATGGATGATTGTGAAGCGCATCCTTTCTGGCACTCAAGCATGCAGGAAGATGTGCAATATAGTTGATAGTTACTATAAAATTTTAAAAGAGCAGCAATTTACAGCTCTGTGTAGTGCAAGTCCTGAGCTACATTGCTGTTAAGCTTTAACAGGCGTGGTTATGGGTGGCATGCTTGGTGGCTGAATGAATCCACGAAGTTCTACAACAATCAGCTCCAAGAAAGTGATTTATTTCAGTGAGAAACCAACACTAGAACAAAATATTTCACTGACCCTCTCCATATTACCACAGCAGACTTTATCAGTTGGGAGCTCAACCACTTTTATTTTCCTAAACCCCAGCGAAAGCCACCAGAGATAAAAGGCTGTGCTCATGATGTTCAGCAGTGTCCAAGTAACAGATCTCAGCTGTTCCAAACTGGATCAAACATGAGGGGAGATGGTGACAAGGCACACTTCACAGATTTTGGCAGGGAAACAAGGGTTTTTATTGAAGAGGCATTAAGGCCTGAAAGGTCAGTAGTTCAGGAGAGCAGTCGGTCCACCAGAGTGTGTCACGTGTGGCTGCAGCTGGATTCACTGCAAGAGATATGACTGCAGCAGGAACTTAGCAGGATGAAATTACCCCTTTGACTTCACAACTAAACAGGATAAATACCTTCTAATAACGTGGCTTTAGGTACTTCATATGTAATAATATGTGACTTTCCTAAAGAACATATATAGTCTATAGTACCAAGCCAGTAACAAAATTAAGGTAAACTGCATTCGGCTCAAAAAGAAAAAAAAAGATTAAAAAGTGCATTTAGTTCAACAAACATCACTACTGAAAAACTTCATTTTTAGATTGTGTTTAGCAAAAATGTGCTTCTTCCTTGGGGCTGTTATATATTGCATGTTTCCATTTGAAGATGTGGTTTTTAGAAAGAGGTTATGGGTGAAAAGATGACAGTGTCTAGAGTCCGATGATACAGAGAGCTGAGTGAAAAAAAAAAAAAACTAAGTTAGTTTTTTTACAGTAGGTTAGTTACATGGCATATGTCGATCTAATTTTTGCACAGAGTTCATAAAAATAAAACTAGCATAAGAAAAAAATGACATAACTAGGAAGATAAACAGAGAACATCCCACTATATGAGATACAAACTTCCTTACAAGTTAGAAACGGCAAACATACATTTCCTAATGAGCTCGGAGATACCATGCTGCAGGGCTTGTTCTTCCCCTTCAGAGGCTACTCCAGAAAAATATTGCCCATTTACTTTAATTTTGTGTCACTGTTCTTTTTACTTTTATTCCTTCTTCATCTACCTTGAACCACTTCTCCTTTGCCTACACCCTGCCTCTATATTTTACACATTTCCAGGTGTCAGCTACTGTGATCCCACCCTCATGTACCCACTGAAGAATGCAGAACTGAATTATGAAGGAATAAGCTGGACAGTCTCTTTCAGTTTCCTTTCTGAACTCTCCAGCCTAACATCTCTTATGCACAAGGTTCCCAGAACAGCACACGACTTCACTGTCCAGTGCAAGCAAACAGAATAAAACATAGCAAGGAAAGCATGCATCAAACAATGCATCTCTACAGCAACAACAGCTACTCAAGTTTATTCTCCACTAGGAAAGGACTTTGTGTTAAGAATATTCACCCAAAATACTTTGTTAAAAACAGAATGTGACCGATTGTTTATTTTTTTTAAAGCAACGGAGAATGACAACATTTTCCTTCCAACTTGCTTTACATTAGCAAGAAAACAACAGAGCTCATTAAGGAATATTTGACCAAAGACATAAATGCATCATCAACAAAGTATTTCAATTTAATTTCTCTATTGTAACACAGCTTAAAAATAGTAATATTCTCAAATCCTTGTAATTATAATATCAGTTCTGCCTTCCTCCTTAAGTAGCTCCAGTTTTATTCTCAAGTGAAAAACCAAATCTGAGTCATTCTGAATATCTGAAACACAAGTTTGAACACCATTTCTTCTCTACCAGCCTTGCTTCTAATGTTTCCCTTACCATAAAATCTACGAGTGAGTATTCTCAGTGATCAGCATGTTCATCCTTCTACAGACACACGTATTTTCCTTTGTCATCAGAGTATCCCGACTAGGTTTTAATATATCACTGCTGTCTCTCAGCCAATAAGTAATTTGGTCTAAAATCCAGCTTATGCAATGAATAAACTTACATTTTGGTATCCCCTCAATTATATTGCTTTATGTTTGGTCTGTTATATTGTTTCTTTTATAAAACTGTCAGATAGGCTTCAAAGAGGAAAAATCAACTCCACATCCAAATAATTATATTGGGACCAGACAATTACATTAGGATATATGCTAGAAGGAATACGATATATGGCAACATTAGGACATATGGCTACAGGAAAGAGGAACATGTAAAATACACTCTGTTGTTCTCTGCAGAACTTACTTTCAGAGCAATTCCTACCTTGGTCTGGATCAGTGCTTTGCAATCATTAACACCAAATCCATCAGATCTGAAGTCTTCATTATCTTTAACATTTGATTCCTCAAAAATGTCATCCTGGCTCCCTGGAAAGTCCTAATACAACATAATTTACATTTCTTTACAAATTTCTATCTGATCTCAAAGCATATAATGTAAAGAGAGAAGTTTCTTTCAGCTAACAATAACAATTAAACTTTACTTTCTGAAGCTGTATGTGCCCCTCTTGTGTTAAAACAATTTTATGCAAAATAAGTTCTACACACATGAATCTAATTGTGACTTAAAATAAATTAATTAAATAGCCATTTCCAATGAAAATGAGCCTTAACCTACACAGAAAATAGCCGAGAAATATACCTTCATCAATACAGTCAAAAGCCATACAATTTTCCAGTAACAAAGAATAAGCAATTACATAAGTTTAGGTTGCCTGGGCATTGACTTAATGCAGCTGTATCTATGGGCAAAAAAGGAAGAGAAGGGGAGCTTAACTATGCTGGAGAATTGCGTCCTATTCTCTCCTGGTAACTAACACTTACAAAAGTGTCTTTCAAGCACAGAATAAGTCCTATACCTTCAGCACTATTCTTCAGTTCATTTATAACTTGCATGAAAGGTCAAACATCAATAAAATCAAAACTGAACACAGTACCCTCCAAGCTTCAGCAATCAAATTCTCAACTGAAACAGTTACTTCTGAAACCCACATGCGACTAATTTGTCCCAATTGAATAACCAGGTTGAATACTAAGCCATCCCTGATACCTTTATCTTCTCAAAACAAGAGTTTAGACAGAGACATTTCTTCTTGAGATCTTTTAGTACTACTGGTTTGGGCTCAATTCAATTTAAAACATATTCCTCTTCCTCAAGCCTTGCATACACAGACAGAATAGTTTTAGGAAAAGGGAAATGGAACACACTTGCAGTTAATATACAGTAAAAACATCCACTAATTACTTCCAACAGCTTCTCTGATTCAAATCTGATTTTCACTTAATGGAAAGGTATTAGAGGCTAACAATTTTCTAAGACTCTGAATAAGAAAGAAAATGATCTTACTGCGCACACATCTGAAAGCTAATTCTAAATTGACACCAAAGCTGAACGTACCACCTAATGTAACAAGGCATTACATAGTGCAGACATCAACGTAACAATGATCAAAATGTGATTCCGCACAATTTCACAGTTACTTACACATAATGACGAGAAAACACTAGACTACCATTTTAAAAGGCTCTGTAAAAAAAGAACTTACGACTGTCACAGATCTAGTTCCTCACGCATCCGCATGTAGAGCTTAATGAAAAATCACATTAATAACCAAGCATTTATGCTGGCATACTAGCAAACTGTTGTCCAATTACCTTTTGATTTGCATCTACTCCAAGAACGCTCAAGAGGTTTTCTTGGCAATGAGATTTACTCCAGGGATGTCTTAAGCTGGGGGTATTATCAGTGTCTCTAAGCATTCTCCATATGTTTCCAGAGTCAACACTAGGAAAGAAAAGACAATTTAAGGTTAAGAGGTGTGCAGATTTTCCCGTGAATACCTTAGCATCTTTCACCACATACAGTCATGTACTAGCTTGATCTAAAAAGCAACTTATCTTAGAAGTATTTCTCCACTCATTCAAATTTTCAACCCCATGTCCTAATAAGCATGCCTGACAATTAATGGAAACAGCTCAATTGCTTCTGTGAATTGTGGGGAGAGCTCAGCCCTATTAATTCTGTACTTTGCATTTTGTGTCTCTCAAACCTTTCTCCTTCCTATCAGCCACGTTCCTCTGCTGCCACTCAGGTGGACAACCTGCGTCTGCTCCACACGCTGCAAAACAAGCCAAACATACACACTGCTGAAACAGTGAGAATTAGAGAGTTCCCTCTACACAGTACTTTAGGCCCTTGTATTGCATTCATCCTAAATAAATCCAGTTACTTTTTCCCCTAGTATAGGCTGCAGTTATCATTGATCTTAGTTATTCACCACACTGTATCAGGGCTCTTTGTCTGTAGTTGGTACTCTGCTATAATATTGCAGTCTTTTTTACATTTATACCATATTTCTCCATGAGTTTGAGGCTTATTGAAATATAATGCATATGCAAGGAACTCGTTGAAAGGATGCCCACACTAAATACTCAATTAAATTTCTGTGATTCTTACAACATTCACAAAGTGTGGTCTGATCCAGGTTTCTAGGTACAAAGCCTATGCAAAAATAACTACAATAATGTTCAATGACTACAATAGGGCTTAAAAGCTGCTGCTTCTTCAACAGCTGCATGTAACAAATGTAAAAATGTTCTGGTTGTCTTAAAAGAGAGCTTAGTTAATGATACAAATTGTTATTAACATAAGCCCAGGAAAGATGCCAGATGCACCACAAATTCTGAAGCACATCTGGTTAACGTGAGGTTTCCACCTGGGAAAACTGGGGAGGAGGGAAAAAAAGTGAGTGGGTTGGCAGTAGTAGCAGCAGCAATGCTCCTGTCTCAGATGACGAAGAAATAAGTCAGATGTGTTGTAAAGAAAGGAGAGCGAACAGGAAGAACAGGCTGCCTGTTGGGTGTTCTGGCATTCCAGAGGCTTAGTCATAAGGAGGCACACCAACAGCAGGAAAAAACCCAGGCAGGAATTTGTGATTTTTATATTTTCCCTTCCTTGTTTTCCAATATTAAAACACAATCAATTTCCTTTAACAATATAAAATTGCTTAGGTCTATATGCTGAAAAAGCATAGTGATTTAAAGGGCTTTTAAGTTCACCTGAAAGTGCCATTGATTTTTAACTTACGAAATAAACAGTGTAATTACTGAGGAACTTTTTTTTTTTAACTGTTGGTCTGAATTCATTACCAAATTTGATTCTTCATAAGTTCAGGAATCCCAGCACCTTCATTGTTTGTATTAAGCACTTGATCTAAGCTTCTTATGCTCTCTTTGGACTGTGATACAAAGACTTCTGGAAATCCCAACTTGAAAATATCCTCATAGCTTTTGTTTACCTAGAAAAAAACAGAGTTTTGTTACATATGTTATACAGGTCAATCCAAGGCTCACGAAGACAGTCCAAAGACTACGATGTTTCCAGAGCCTATATTATTGAGGGGTTTAAAATTTTGTATTAATGATAATAACACAGAGGGACTGATCCCGTGGTTCAGAGTTTTGCAAAAGTCTTAGAGTGTCTGACGTACATGAGTCTCTAGCTTCCCAGCTACATTATAAACCAGTTTGTCGTCAAGGCTTCTTCCTCTGCTTAACTAATTCAGCTTAGGTCAAAACAGATGAAAACATCAATTGAAAAGCTTCTTTTGCTAACTTAGTATTCAAACACACCTAATTCAGTCAAATCATAGAATGGTTTGGGTCAGAAAGAAAATTAAAGATCATACAGTTCCAACCCCCCTGCCATGGACAGGGACACCTTCCACTGGATCAGGTTGCTCAAAGCCTCATCCAACCTGGCCTTGAACACCTCCAAGGATGGGGTATCCATGACTTCTCTGGACAACCTGTTCCAGTGCCTCACCACCCTCACAGTAAAACCATTCTTCCTAATTTCTAATCTAAATCAACCCTCTTTCAGCTTAAATGTAATATCATTACTAAATGCCATAGTTACCAATAAGTTAATGGCCTCAAGCTCCACCAGGGGAGGTTTAGGCTGAACATTAGGAAAAAATTTTTCATGGAAAGGGTCATTGGGCACTGGCAGTGGCTGCCCAGGGAGGTGGTTGAGTCACCATCCCTGGAGGTGTTTAAGGGACGGGTGGATGAGGTGCTGAGGGGCATGGGTTAGTGTTTGATAGGAATGGTTGGACTCCATGATCCAGTGGGTCTTTTCCAACCTGGTGATTCTATGCTTCTATGATTCTAAGTGCTTGCACTCTGTAAATCTGCATAAAAGCTGGGGTCAGTATGTCTCTCTGTCCTTGTATTTGCACCAAACTTTTTCCAGCCTATGTTAAAAATCAGAGCATATTGTTCCTCCTCTAGCAGTGATGAGGAATGAACACAGTGACAGGAATGATCCAAACTAGCCTCCTGGAAATAACAGGGTTATCTCAAGACTAAAAAATACATATACAAGGGAAAATGTACACAATTTACATCCTGTCCTAAGGGGATGCTATCATGCCATCTGGTCCAGAAACTTTGTCCTTATATTCTTGCAAAGAAGGAATTGCTGCAATTTTCTAAATGAAAGCAAATAATTGACTTCAACATCCCGCAGAGGGTCTGTAATCCAGGACCTGCAATGCTGTGCGAAAACTAGAGAGTTTGTTTTCTTTGCCTAACAATCAACAATTTAATCTGAAAAATATAAGTTTGGATACTTCATATTTTGACAGGTTCATTTAATAGCAATTCAAACAGCTGAAATAAATTGAGATATTTCCAGTTTCATTATACTGAATTCAGACAAATGTAATGAATATTGAGAGATTGAATCTAAAGGATGAGTGGGCAAAATTGACAGAGCTGGTAGAAGGTATTTCTGAGTATCCTTAAAGAAAAAGAATTTCTTTAATTTCCCTTGGCCAGGGAAGCTGTGGCTGCCCAATCCCTGGAGGTGTTCGAGGCCAGGTTGGATGGGGCCTTGGACAGCCTGACCTGGTGGGAGGTGTCCCTGCCCATTGCAGGGGGTTGGAAGTGGATGGGCTTTAAGGTCCTTTCCAACCCAACTATTCTATGAATCTGTGCCTCACGCTGCTCCTTCCTGAAGTCAGGCCTTGATAAACTGCTTGTTTTGAAGAGCAGCCGCTGAGGCTCCTAGAAAGTTCTTTGAATATTGACCAAAGTGCCCGAATACTTTAAATTGATTTGTAAATTATTTCAGTAAACTGAACTTACAACATGGATACCACATGGAGAAGGACGTTTGAGAAGTGGAATTCTATGCAAACACATGTGCTAAAGCATTAATGGACAGTCATGGTCAAGGAAAAAGCCCTCTAAGAAGGTTCCAAGCCTTAAAAGGGGTGGTAGCTAAAGGAAAAGTCAGGCAACTGCTCTTGGCTTTGGGGTGGGGTGGAGATGACAGCCAGAGAAGTGGGACTTGAGGGAGGCACAGGCCTGCCTTCTTTGTAACACCTTCTTAGAGCCTGTTGTGTTGCTCCAACACGTGTAGAAATCACTGGCTTACAGTTTAGCCAAGCCAGATGAAACACCCATCATACAGGAATAGTGCAAGGGTTTTTTTGGTATTATTTTTGTTATTACCTACTTCAGCAGGTGTTTCTAATACAAAATTTGAGCGTATTTGCATTTACGCCGCAGCTTTATAGCAATTATAAAAATCAGAAGGCACAAATTTCACATCCATGCTTTTGGAACAAACCCTTTATATCCTATTATATCAGAATGCTCCAGTGCTTAAGCGAGAACCCCAGTCCCTCTCACAATGGTCACTATTTAAGGAGCACATGAAAAATCCTTAAGTTATTCAGTCCTGTAGGCAAAGTATCCAGCTACTGCAAGCAAATTAGTGATTGTTTTCATCTTAAAATACATGATTCTTCTCTGGACTGACATTGTTTAATTAACTGAAGTGTTTGATACTGATGGTCAGACCTCTGATGTCAGACAATCTCCAGAGATCCCTTCCAGGTTGCCCAGACTTTTTTTCGTTGAAAGAGGTTACGATCTCAAAAAAGCAATACAAAATGCCCAGCGATGAAGGGTGTGCTACAAGAATATTCTACACAAAAAGAAATCTCTAGCAGCTCTGCAGCTGTTTCTCTACTCTGAGACAAGAAAAGACAACTTGTAACTCCAGGCACAGTAAAAATACAGCTCACGCTGGACATGTCCTTTTGCCTGTAATAAACGCAAAAAATAAAGCAAAGGCTACAGTAAGATAAGATCTACTGCTTTTGGAAAGAAATCAAACAGTCTGCTATATTCTATTTCAGCTCCAGTCATAACATACTCTTTTTCTTCAATATAAGCCTTCAAGTCCCCAATTACCAGTATTACGAACAATGTAAATTTATACATACTGTTAACCAGTTGTTCTGTGATCTCCACTCCATCCGTGCTGGAGACCCTACCCACACACACCTTTGTGCTTTCCCTAGTCCCACCTCAGGGAGAGGTAAAGTTCCCATGCAAGAGCAAGAAATCCTGTCCCCCAAACCCCTTCAGTTTGCTTTTCATACCAAAAACCTCTCTGACAGATTACAAGCAGTAAGCTATTAGTGCTACCGATTAACTCTGAGGAATTCAATTGCTCTCTTTTTCAATGTTTTAACATAGGATAAAAGTAGCAAGAATGAGGGTGGTTTGTTTCTTATTTGTACGTTTTTATTTTTCTTCTGTTGCTTTGCTCACTTTGGTGATGCATGTTTGGTAAACATGGAAACACTAAGTACAGCAAGGTATAACCCTTACCCTGAACCTTTTTTGTTCTGGTAAGGATACACTATATTATTTATTCAGATTATTACTTCTAACATTGTATTAGAGAATGTAACATCCTAAGCTAGAAAGTGAATGATATTAAATTATTTCTATTAAATTTCTTTTGCCATTAACTTCCACCCAAAATCAGTCTAAAATAATAGAATCGTAGAATAGTTTGGGTTGGAAGGGACCTTAAAGGTCATCTAGTTCCAAGCCCCCTGCAACGGGCAAAAAGGCTGCTTGATTATTTAGGCAGTATCTCAAATATTGGTTTATTCAATAAAGTTGCAGGTAGCTCATAGAACTTTTGTTGGCCCCGGTTTTGTTACCCACCTTTCTGATTTTTTGTTTCCTTTACTCATTCCTGCCTGTCTTGGAAATCGTGCACACTTCAGGGCAAGGTTCCCCATCACTACGTGCTTACTTACTCCTAGTGCCTAGAAGCAAAGTAGCGCATTACATCCTTTAAAGTTCCCCAGGAGGATAACTTAAGTGTTTGTCAAACACTGTAAAGAAGTTGCTTTTGTTCCACTTGAGTTAGCTGTGCAATAGGTTGACAGTGTCTCTCCCTGTACAGCATTATCCTCTATAGAGAAGGCACTCAGAAACAAATCTTCAGATGCAGGAAGCAGTAACACAAACATTTATGGTCTTCGGTTTACTATCAACACATACCTCACTTAGAGAGCTTGAAGGCTCCTGTATCCCACTCTGTAGAGGTGGCTCAGAGCAAAAGCGACCAGCAGAGGCTCTGCAGTATCCTCTGCTCAAGTCCGTATCAGCTCCAGAAGTTTTTATTGAATTCGGCAGAACTTCAGGATTGTGATTGAATCTCTCTGATTCGTCTAAGGGCTCCTTGAAGCCTTCAAAATCACCCCAGGAACTGCTGGGTTCTGAGGTACTGTAACTGCTCTCAGCAAACTCTTCACAACTTCTCCCCTTGCTGCTCGCAGGAAGGCTTTGCTGCATAACTTCAAGACTGATAATTTTTTCATTAATTGTCCTTTCATTCAAGTTACAGTCACTTTCGTCCAGAGATGTAGCACCTACTGCAACCGCTGGGTCTTTTAGAGACATTAGGCGAGATGTGTCTGGATTAGCGAGACTTTCTACCCATGACAGGCTCTGCATCTCAGTTTACAGAAAGTTCATTTGTTGAAATCTGCACTGCAAAAAAAGGCGACTTAAGCGCAGTTGCATTAGAAAACTGAGTATTTCCTAAACAGATGCAAATTCTTCATCTCACCCGAAGAATTATAACACTGATAAATCAGAACAGGGCATCCTTCAGCCTCTCCTCCAGCAATCCGCACGTGTGTGTTAATTAGTCTCGCTTCTGTGTAGGACATCAGCCTGCAAAGAAAGAATTATAAATAAATACCTCTGTGATAAGGGTTATGTAGGAATAAAAAATGATAGCTGATAAGGTAGGGGAAAGAATGCTTAGGGTAGAATAAACACATTCCAGTATCGTACAATTTAAATTTGCCATGGGCAAAAACGTTTAAAACTTACACTTAACTATCTGCCCGCACCACAAGAAAGCCACGAAATCAGTGAACAGGGCAGCCTGACCTAGTAGGACGTGTCCTAGCCCATGGCAGAGGGGATGGAACTAGATAATCTTTAAGGTGTCTTTGAACCCTACCTATTTTACCATTCTGTGATTCTATGAATATTCAGAAAACACTGAACAGAAGTTGTTGGATTGTCACTGATTGAACAAACAGGAGAGAAACTGAAAAAACAACAGATAATAGCCAACGCCTACTAAATATTTCCTGTAATTGTTGATTTAATCCACCTCTGCTGTCACACACAGCTCTTTTTGTCTGCATGGGCTTTCTCTGCCCAAAGCTCGCTGAAAGGGCGAGTGTGACGGGACACGGCTGCTCGATCCTGTGAAAAACACAACATTCCCAGCTGTTTGTGCAATTGAGAGGGATCGAATCATGGAATGACAGAATCATAGGATAGTTTGGGTTGGGACGGACCTTAAAGATCATCTAGTTCCATGTCCCCTGCCATGGGCAGGGACGCCTCCCACACAGAACCATAGAATAGTTTGGGTTGGAAGGGACTTTAAAGAAAGCAGAAGTTCATTTTCCCGCCTGCGAACGATGCAGGTGATGCTGCCTTTACCCCTTTTCACCAATCGCATCTCCTCCAGCGCTTTCCCGCCTGGCAAGCCGGTTCGGGGGCTCCACCGAAACCATTTCTGACACCAGCAGGCAATTTGTGCTCGACAGACGGAACAGATCACGGGGTTTTTCCGCCCAGGTTTTCCCCGCAGGTGTTACAGGACCGGCCCGGGGGACACGGGGGGGCGCTCCCACGCCCCGTGGGGACTCCGCCTCGCAACCGAAGTGGGGGGACAGGCGGGTGTGGGTTGTTAGGGCAGCTCGGGGCGGCGCCGCCCGCGGGGAAACAGCCTTACCGCCCGTGCGGGACCCGGAGCAGCCGCCACGGAGGGTCGCAGCGCTGCGGCCAAGGTGTGCGCCCGGGGGCGGGGACAAGGCAGGGGGCGTGGCCGAGAGGGGCGGGGCCAAGGTAGAGGAGGCGTGGTCACGCACTGGAGGCGTGGCCAAGGTACGTGGGAGAGCCGAAAGAGGGGGCGTGGCCAATGTGGAGGGGCGTGGTCAAGGAGTGCAAGGTGGATTGGGAGATGGAGCGTGAGCATGGCATATGGGGTCGTGATGAAGCTTTATGGAGGCGTGGTCAATGTGTAAGGGGTCTATGCCGGAGGGGGAGTGGCCAAGGTGTGTGACAGTGCCACCCTCTGGATGGCGGGCGTGGCCAATACGTGTGGGGCGGGGCTTGGACAGGAGGGGGCTGGGCCAAGTTATATAGAGGCGCGGCCAAGGTGTGCATGATGGGATGGGACAGGAGGGGGCGTAGACAAGGTTTATGGGGCTTGGACAGAAGGGGGCGTGACCAACAGCGGTGAAATCACAGAGGGCGGGGTCAAGGCATGTGGGGCGTGGCCAAGGTCTGCAGACGCGGGGTGAGGCCGGGGGCGTGGCCAACGCACGCGGGCGTGGTTAACGCGTGAGGGGCGGGGCCAAAGAGCGAGGCCTGGGGTCACAGATAGGAGCCTACTGTGCAGGATGGAGGGCACGATGGAGCGCCCTGACCCTCTCAGCTTCAGTGCTGCTTACCAGGACAGGCAAGAGAGTGCCTGTCCTGTGACCCCCTCAAACAGTCCTGTCCAGCGATCCCCTTCAGTGAATCGCTCCTGCGATCCCATCCAGTGGTTCCACCCAGCAATTCCCTCCAGCAACCTCCTCCTGAGATCTCCTCCAGTGATTGTCTCCAGGGATCCCTTCCTGCAGTCCTCTCCAGTGATCACAGAATCACAGAATCATAAAATAGTTTGGGTTGGGAGGGACCTTAAAGCTTATCTAGTTCCAATCCCCCTGCAATGGGCAGGGACACCTCCCACTGGATCAGGCTGCTCAAAGCCCCATCCAACCTGGCCTCGAGCACCTCCAGGGGTGGGGCAGCCACAGCTTCCCTGAGCAACCTGTCCCAGTGCCTCACCACTATCATGGTGAAGAAATCTTTCCTTATGTCTAGGATGTCATGCAGCAATCCCCTCAAAACAGTCCCTTCTAGTGATGCATTCCAGTGATCCCCTCTAGCAGTCCCCCCCAGTGGTCTCCTCCTGCAATCCCCTCTAACAGGCTTCTCCAGTGATCTTGTCCATGATCCCATCCATCAATTCCTTCCACTGGTTTCCTCCAGTGATCCTCTCCAGCAATCCCCTCCAGTGTTCCAGGGCAGTCAGGAAACCTCAGCCACCTCACAGCCAGGTCTGGTGAAGTCTCCAGTCTCTCCACTTCCCCTGTTTCTGGGCCTTGGGTCACTGCAATTGTCTTCACCTGCATCTCCTTTGGGTTAAACCCACCCTGCTGTCTTCCAGCTAGGAGTTGGCTCCCACCTGCTAGGAAGGGATTTTTTTTAAAGACAGGATGTGAAAAAGAAGTGCATTCACATTTTTGCAGCTGCTTTCTGCAATCCACTAGGCTAAGGGGATATGGGTTGATGGTGGCAGTGGTTTATGTTTGGTTTTAATTCAAGAAAAGCTAAAATCCTCTTGTAATTGCACAATTCCAGGCTACAGACTTAATGAAAGTAGCAAACAACTTACCCAGGAATATAACTTAATGATAAAATGGTAGGAATTGGCCATGACAGTCTCTCAGGATCTCCTCTTCCTCACTTCCTCTGTCTGCCCCTCAAGGTGACTGGTTGTCTCCTTCTCTGCTGAGGCTGGGACTTGATCTACTTGTTGGATCAGACAAAGTGAGAAGCCGTGTGGACCAGTCACCTTGTGGCTGGAGGTAGCCACTTAGAATCATAGAATCACCAGGTTGGAAGAGACCCACTGGATCATGGAGTCCAACCATTCCTATCAAACACTAACCCATGCCCCTCAGCACCTCGTCCATCTGTGCCTTAAACACCTCCAGGGAAGGTGACTGAACCACCTCCCTGGGCAGCCTCTGCCAGTGCCCAATGACCCTTTCCATGAAAAATATTTTCCTAATGTCTAGCCTAAACCTTCCCTGGTGGAGCTTGAGGCCATTCTCTCTTGTCCTGTCCCTTCTTCTCACCCATGTCCTGAGGAGCAGAGGTGTGGGCTGGAGATGGCATGCCCAAGGCTAGATGGGTGGCAGAAGGAAGGGCAGCCACCCTGTCCTTGAGGCTGGGTTTAACATCTGGGCAGTCCCAAGCAACAGTGGACAGTTGTAAAAGCAAAGAAATAGGTTATCTGGAGCAAAGCCCAAAGTAAAAACCATTTTCGAGGCATGACAGTACAGGCACAGAGACGTGCAATCCCCTCCCACGCATCTGACTCCCATTCCAGACTGTAATGCTTTATGTGAGGGTGAGAGACTGAATTTGGGAGCAATTCCCATACACAGAGCCAAAGAAACTTCATTGGTGAGTCTCTGAAAGGCTTTTTAATTTGTTTTCTTTCTGCTTTGGAGCAGTTTCTCGCCCTCCGTGGCCATCCTGTGGCAACCTGCAGCTCTGAGGATACCCGACCAGCTCAGCGAGAATGTGATTCAGCCCAAAGTGCCTGACACTTGTTGGGATATCATCATCATCCTACACTACAGTAAATTTGTGCTGCAGGGACCTCTTGGGTCCTGTCTCTCTTTTCAGTTTTGAAGGAAGCTCAGAATTTTTTCAGCTACTGTGACTGTTTTGGTTAGCTGTGTTTTCGCTTTTGTCTTCTAAAGGGAAAAGGCTAAGATGCAGAGGCTAAGATGCTCTTCTCTGTACCATGCTTTGCATCTGGAAGGGAAGGGGCGCATGAGTTTTCCAAACCTGCCTCTGCCCTGCCAAGTTCAAGCTGTCTTTACAGTTCAACTGGGAGAGCTGGTGGGCACCTATAGCTGCTGCAGATCTTAGAAACCTCAGTGTAGGAAAAGAAAAAAACTATGGTGCCTTCTTCCCTGAATAACATCTGTAGCTTTAGTAAGGACTTGCCATGTAACGGTGTTGTTTGCTTCTCTATTCAGCACATCTTCTAAGCCACCTCAGGAAAACCAGTTGCTAACCCCAGGTCCCTGCAGAGGATGTTATTGGCTGCACCATCTGCTGGATGTACCTCCTGCTGCCTCCTCTCTCAGGCAAACACAGCTGCAAACTCACAGGATCACTCCAAGAAAAATCTGCTTTGGGCAGGTTTTCAAATCAGAAGGAGTCAGCATGGGCTGCTCTGCAAAGTGCATTTCACCTGCCTTGCTCTGAATTCATGCTTGACTCAGACCAGCTGAGTGTGAGTGTGACAGCTGCTGCTGAGGTATCTAACTTGTGGTTTAGATGACATCCTCTCATAGACTGACTAGTTTAAGTTAAAAGCAATATCATAGTGGATTAAGAGTTTTTCCCTCTGGAGTGTATTGGAGTCAGAATTCATGTTTAAGGGACATGTCTTATGATTTTGTCTGACATATACCAGGCCCTGGGATTTATCCCATAACTGCAACATTAAATCAATAGTTTCTTTTTGAACAATCACTTTTATTTTTTAACAATAACACAGTCTTTATTTAAAAGGTAAATATGCCAAAAGGTTCAAATATGTGCTATAAGCTTACATTTAGACACATACATCCACTTACTAGAGCAGAACCTCACTACTCAAATGATTTGATTGGGCACTCGTCTGCAGATGCTCTTAGAGTTCCTGCCACCATTTCTACTGGAAAATTATTTCAGTTTAGTACACATACTCTGGAATTATTAATCTTTTCATTTTGTCCTTTGGAATAATACCAGTTGCAGTGAAAAAATCTCAACATAATAACAGAAAAGTATTTACTTTCAGAGCAAATCAGGACCACACTGCTGTAACATGAGTACACTGCTGTACTTGTACTGAATTATTGAATTGTGTGGTTCCCCTGTAAATGCCTAGAGGGACATGGACTGCATTTTTCTTCATTCATTTTCTCTCTTTGAAAAAATCTAAAAAAGCGGTACGTTTGTATGCAGAATTTTCAGTATTTTTTAATTGAAGCATGAAAAAAGATTTACTTGCTTTTTAAATGACTGAACTATTTTCTTTAATTCTTATTAAGTATTTGACTGTCTTTTAAGAAAGGTCAAGTTACACTTAGCTAAACCGGCTTTAAATGATATTTAGAAAGTAAGAGTAAACATGTTTTCAGAGGTTGATAAATAGTTTGGATTACTGAAAGCAACTTTTCATTAAATGAGCTGCCTTTTCAGTAGATGAATAAATTTTTTTTGCACCCTAAGTATCCAGACTTTATAAGTGTAGGACATAAGCAGTTCTTTCCTTTCAATAGTAACAGGGAGTGCTCAGATTTTGAAAACCATTGCAGATGTTGGGTCTAAACACCAATTTAACTGAATAGCTGTGGCTTAAATTTGAAAGTGTCATTGATTATTCCATTAAACTCCCTTCTGAAGGCACAGCAGGTTTAGCAATATTTCCCAGCTTTTCTTTGCTGTTGGAATGAGTGTTTCAAAACGTGAAATCCTGAGGTTTTTTCTCAGAGTTAGAAATTAGGACAGAAGCCTTTCGGGTCAAACTTTATTTCTTCGCAGCGCACAATGGATGTGGATTTCCTGGATGCCCGGTGAAATATTGCTCTGTGTGCTGGAAGAGTGTGATGGGAGTCACTGGCACTCATGAGTCACCTGAAGCAGTGAGCAGTGCCTGGGCTAAAAGATGAGTCAGAATCTTTCCGACAGCAGATGGCAGCTCTCCCTTACACGCAACGCTGTTTGTCCTCGAGCAGGGGAAGGAACTCATCCCCTCTACACACTACACTGAAAAGGTATTAGCCTGCTCTATATGCCGACCCCAGAAAAGTAATATTCCTGGACCCCTACACTGTTGAGCTGTTGGTGTAGAAAGAGCTACCTGTAGAAAAGACAACATATTTTGCCAGGAGACACAAGATATATTTTGGGTCCCTCTTTTCTTCTTTCAGGTGTGGAAGATAAGGGAGGTGTAATTCAGCTCTTAAAAAAGCTTGATGTGCACAAAATGTATGTGCCCTGGCTTCAGTGGCTTTCTTTAGTGCTTTAGTCTGACCCAGCAGAGGGGTTTCAAAGCAAAGCTCACACTTGCTTCTGTGGCTGCTCTGATTCTCAGAGATTTTGAGGGGCACAAAGTAGGTGTCTTCTGGGGAAGGGCAGTGAAATGCCATTCCACTCTGGCATTTCATTTCTGGTGCTTCATGGAAGCATCGTCTTCCAAATCTATATGTGGACTGAACAACTTTAAGATCCTCCAGCATATTATGTAGCATATGTGCCGAAAGAAGATGCTCAAACCATTCAGAGCTCCCACAACATCCTGAAGTAGCTCTTGTGCTGTATGTAAAGGGCCAAGTGCCATAGGCACCTTCTTATTTGAGTATCTGACACTCTTCAACTCTTAGACACCACTCCATCATCCACTGGCACTTCTAGTTTGAAATCCTTTTCTGCCTCCAGATGTTTTCCCTTCCTTTGTCAATCAGGAGGCTGCTAAACTCATATCTTCTTGGAATGAGAGCAGTGGCAAGGAATAGTCCACAGACTTCAGGAGAATAAAGGTCATCCTCTTGAAGTCTCATTGCACTCCACTAAGAGCATGGCAGACATGATCCTACTATGCACGCACCACACAATAGCAGCTACTCAATTGGACTCTGTCATCATGATAGAGAACCTAGAGAAATGACAGTGCTTTGATATGGCTCCAGAGTTCCTATTCCTGAATCCCACAGAAGGTCTTTTTGAGGTCTCACTGTAAAATACCCTTTAACCTCCTCCTCCCCATAGCTGGTGTCAGCACCCTCAAGTATCTGTTTCCAACACAGTAAGTGCACTGCTACTCTACACGTGTTGCTTGGCAGGAGGCACAATGCTACTGATGGAATCATAGCTTTGGGCTCAGATCTGTAGGGAAGTGATAAATATCACCAGACTGCCTAGGAGATCTGGCACACCTCTGAAATTAATTCCACAGGGTCTATGAATTGCAGGACAAATCATTCACGCAGCACAGAATCACCGAATCATAGAATCACCAGGTTGGAAAAGACCTCTGAGATCATCGAGTCCAACCATACCCATCTGCCACTAAACCATGTCCTTAAGTACATCATCTAATGATTGGAAACTGCCTGTCTTCTCCTGATGTGGTATGGATGACTTTGCCTCAAAGCCATGCAGCAAATATTTTCATGTATGTGTAAAACAAATGGTAGAACGGCTCCTTCGTTCATTCAGCAGGGCTGACAGCTATTCCAGATGCCAGACTGGCTACTTGCAATCAAAGACTCTGGGGAGGTGATGTGGCCCTACTACAGTGTCTCCCCGTAGAGCCAACAAGTTGCTGCAGGCACATCATGCAGGATGGCCTGTTGCAGGAGCCAGAGGAGGAGGGAGTTCAGCACCTTCAGCATCTCACACCTGATGTGTGAGACCAGTCCTCAAAGTGACAGTCTTATTGCACCAGATTCTTTGCTACTGTAAGCATAGCCACTGGCCATCTAAAGGTCTCACTTCTCATAATTTGCCCAGCCAAGGAAAGGATCCTCAAGGCAGATGACTACACATCTTAAGCTCTGAAACCTCCAACTCCTCCTTATATTACAGTTGGCTTTGCCTCCTGCTTAAAACTCTTCTTGTCCTGAGTGTAATCGAAGCAGAAAAACTGTGAGTGTATCTTCTCCTTTCAGTACCTCCTCTGAACACTGTTGAAAGTGGGCCCTACACTGTCTAGACTTGCTAGAGCTCATAGAAAGATGCTACATATCCCACACCTTCAAAAAGGTGGTTTAAATATATTACAGTAGTGTGTGGTACCACAATTGAATTTTATCCTCAGTCACCTACCTATACGTGCTCCTTGCTCTGTTATAATTCCCATTAAGTTGCTGTTCTGTGTCACTTTTTTTGCTCCTTGCTCAAAATCGTCATATACGTATATAAAGTTCAACAGTCTCTGTTGCCCACATGAGTTTTTCAGACATGTAGACATTAATTTACTTGTCATTTTTGCCAGTCCCCTGCAAGCGCTGTAAACTGAGTCACGATTGATGCAGTTTGTAGCTCACTAATCCTCTGTTTTAATGCCTGATTAGGTTCCAAATCCATTATTGTTAGTGAGATGTGGGTGCGGGGAGGGTAGGAGGATTTCATGCTCTCGGCTGAGAGTTAAGCAGCTTGAGGTACACTCGACTGGTGCTGTACCAGTGTATTAATTAGCTTGCCTGGAAATTTCATCGGTGCTGTTCAGTGAGGTTGTTGAAAGGTCAGACACTCCATTAGAAGTGTTGAGCTTCAATTCTAAGTCATAGCACTTGACAGTTAAAAAACCTCTAGGAAAAAAAAAATCAAATCACACATTAGCACAAAAATATTTTTAAAAACTCATGCCCCACTTCAAGCAGCATTTGAAAGATTTTTAATAATTAGCATCTTTGTCATTCCTTAATTCAATGACCTTGCTTCTTCATTCTCAAAGTGAGCTTCACAAAGAGCTCTAATGTAGCTGGAGTAGTCGCTGCATTTTGTACAGGAGGAAACATCACCTCTCCACATTGCATAGAGGGAAACAGAATTTAAGACAGTTTAAGTTATCTGCCTTCCAAAGAAGACATTAAGTCTCAAGTGGTCATCTTCATGTCCCAAACTCTCTGAAATGCAATTAATCATCAGTCAAGACGTCATTAATCATTAGTAAGATTTTTTTGGTTGCTTAAAGTGTAGCACTGCAGTATGAGTAAAAATATATATGCCATCCTTGCAAGAAAATAAATACATGGAATAAAAAGGCAGAATTTGTGTGAATCCTGCATATATTTGTAAGCTGCATTATGCCATCATTCTACAAAGTTGTGCAACAGTGGCACAGACAATAGGCAAGGGCTTAGCTATCAGATAAAAGTGGTGACAATTTCTGAAGCTGAAGTAAAATGCCATCTGAATTTTTAAACCCTTGCTGTGCCTGCTCTTACCTCTGGGAGGTGGGAATATGCTGTCTCACACCTCTCACTCAACTTCAAGGCAAGACGTATGTCTTATAGCTGGGTGAGGTGAGAATACGTGTCCAAGGCATTAGAGCAGCAGAGGAACAGGCGGCTGCTGGTGAAGCCGCAGTGACTCGATGGCACTGGGCTACAGGAGAGGGTCTGTGGGAACAAGACCTTCTTTCCCAACTTCACTGTCAACATCCTAGGTGCACTCTCAGCTTGTCTCTGTTTTCCAATCACAACGAAAAATACAGAGTGGACCACACTGTCTAAAGTTTCAGAAGTGTGCATATAGCATACAGACTGCAGTGAAGCCTTATTCAACCATCTTCTCGTGCTGTATTTCTAGGTGCTCTTTGCAGCATGCAGTTAGTAAGAAGGCAGGTTTTTAACCTCATTTTATCTGTATTTATCTTAGAATCATAGAATCACCAGGTTGGAAGAGACCCACTGGATCATGAGTCCAACCATTCCCATCAAACGCTAACCCATGCCCCTTAGCACCTCGTCCACCTGTGCCTTAAACACCTCCAGGAGTGGTGACTCAACCACCTCCCTGGGCAGCCTGTTCCAGTGCCCAATGACCCTTTCTCTGAAAATTTTTTTCCTAATGTCCAGCCTAAGAGGTAAAGTAAGTATAGCTAAATGGATGATGATGCAGTTGTTTTTGAAAAGAGAAAACAGTTTAAACCCACAAGGTTTGAGCTAACAGACAGAACTGGGTAGGGAAAGGAGGCTGCTCTCCAGATTTGGGCATGTAACACCATAAACATAAGGGCTGACTACTTACAGCGAAGATCAAAAGAGGGCAGGCAAGAGTATACAACCAATTCCTCCGTGCTAATGATGCTATCACAGCTAAAGCTGGGAGAGGGCAGCATGCGTTTTACTTAATGGTTTATAATGCTCCATTGCTCAGGTCACATCTCTGAGAGCAAATAAAATCAGCTGTGAAGGCAGGGAACCTCAGCTGTGACAGCTGGGTCTGGCCTGGAAATTCAGAGTTTGGATCTGGACTTAAACTGTTCCCAACTGCCTAAGGACTTGCATTTTAAGATTTAGATTGTATCAATTTGTATTTACGGTAAAAAAAACCCAAACAATCAGAAAAGGCTTAGCACACGTCTACTAGCAGCTGACGTAAACTTCTGCTATTGTAAATGAGGTTAGCAGGACTCAGAAGAATATTACCGTAAGGTTTCAATTAGTTATGAGAATTATGCTACATGCATTTTACATGAAAGGAAATAGTTGAATGAATGGGTGTTCAATTCAGGCAACATCAAAGCATGCAGTTCATGTATATTAACGACATGGCAAAATATAAACTTTAGATACACAGACGTACCAACAGTTAATTTTTTTTAAAGCTCTTGCTGAGAAGTTTTGTCACACTTTATATTAATTTTCCATTTTTAAGGCTTTGTAGAAGGGCACTAATTTGTTATTGGCTTGAATACAAACATGTTTTATATGAGTATATATGTCAGGGAAAATCATGAATTGTATGGATGTGAACATGTCAGGGAAAGGTATTTTGTTAACCAAGACCCTCTTTAAAAGTAAATTTAATGAGCTATTAAATTTTATAAAATACTTAACCATGTACTAGCCTGTCTGTGTGTTCATCAGTTACTTTTTCTTATAAGCTATGGATGATTTATATGCTATTTGTGAGTAGAATCTTGCAGCATGGTAACTTGAAAAGTTCAGATTTTTTAGTTTATTGCTAAGACCTGGATATTATTCTCCCTGCAGTCAGTGAGACTGGCTCAGTAGCTATAATTGGAAAAAAAGATTGGGTCCTCTCTTTTTAAATAATGACACTGAGTTTTCTATATTTAAATCAAATTGTATGGAAAGGCTGGTTGGCAAAAATATTCTGAATACAGGGCTAGTATTTTGCATCTTTACCTTGTTTAATTTTTAATATATTAATTTTACATTTCTATACGGCATCTTTCAAGACAGAAGTACTAGGCTAAATTTAGTTTCAGTTAATGCAAACTCCACTAAGTAAATAAGGGCCAAAAGTGCATTTGACAATATCTTCATGAAGTTCAGTACGGAGCATCTTCTTGCGGAGAATCCCAAACGGAGACTCAGAAGTCAATGACATCAGATGGCAAATGCCTACAGTGAGTAGAACATCTGGATCAGCATATCACAACACCTTCCCTGGAGGTGTTTAAGGGATGGCTGGGCAAGGTGCTGAGGGACATAGTTTAGTGTTTGATAGGAATGGTTGGTCTTGATGATCCAGTGGGTCTCTTCCAACCTGGTGATTCTATGATTCTATGGTTCTTGCAGCAGGGATGAGGAACAGGCCTTCCTGACACCATGCTACACCCAAAGGGTTGGACAGGCTCCTACTGTCCACCCTCTAAGTCTCAGAAAGCTTGCTGATGAATATGGCATTCATGTCATCCTCTCTTTGTAGCAGTCAGGCATGGTGAGAAGTGCAGGTTCAGATCCGTGCTCAGCTGGCAGTGCAGGTGAGAGATCCTAACCCTCTTGTCCCATGAGGCACGTGCCAAAATTTGCCAGTCTTATATCACAGGCATCCAAAGAGTGTGAGAAACTCCAGAAGCCATCCTGCCATCCTACTGATAAGCTGAACAGTTGCTACCAGGCAGCCTGGTTAGTACAATCTGAGCATGATTTACCCCCCAAGATGGGGATTTGGCTAACCCAGCAGAACATGAGCCGTAGGTCTGGAGAGGAGCTGTGCTTCATCTACTTGGGAGCAGCATGTAGCTGCTGGTTGATCACCCCTTGTGCAGAGAGCTGCAGTCTGCTGCCCAGGTTTCACCTAACTCAGTGCAAGGACAGCTGTGGATGGGCTGCTAAAGGCTCTTTCCTTTCTCACCTGTGGGCTTGAGGATAAAAACATGATCAACCTGTCACTTGCTCCTCCACTCAGGCTTGACTATCCATGATAGTGGTTCAGCCAGGGACTAAATGGATGATTTGCACCTCATTCCCCACACAGCCGCACCAGCAGTCTGCAATACAGAGCACTCTACCTTGTCTGTTCTATCATGCTTTTACTGTTATTTTTGCCCTTTTTTTTTGCTACATCTCAAAAAATCTGCAAACTCTTAGTTAATCTGGCTTCATTTGCTGCAAGGATTTCAACATTCAGTGAACCAGATCAAATTATTGATCTCAAATATCTGACTTTTAGCGTGGATGTAGTCTCGAATCCATTGCAACTAGTGGAAATGACCTGAGTGCAGAAGTGTAGACTGGTTCTAGCAGAATACCCCTTTCTGTCTTTAAGCTTTTCCCATGGACTGAAGAGACTATTTCAACAAAATCTAAAGTCTGTGATTTTACAGCGGTGCTTTCTGGAGATCAGTTTGCTGGCTATGCCCTGAAGTCCTTGACACACTAAGAAATACAGCTCAGCAAGAAAATCGAGAACAATGTGTCTGACTGGAGCATACATCTCCTATGAGGAGATACCTGGGGATATAATTTTCCTAAATTTTCTAAGCGAACAGGCAATTACCTTCCCAGCTGTTGTATAGAACCACTATGAATAAAACCTACATAAAGTTTAACTGGCCACTGCAACTATAATTCAGAGCAGTTGCAGCCATCAATGGATTACACCGCAAAGCATCATTTTTCTTACAAATCTTTCATGAGAAAGGGGATTGTCGTTTCTAAAGGAGCTACCTCCCTTCAGCTGAGCCCTGAGAGCTGACCCCAAATGTAGCTCCTACTGAATTAACAAGTGTATTTTGTTCCTTGGGTGAAGCAGATGGGAAGCACACCAGAGGCTGTTACCAGGGTTGTGGCACCTCAATAGCTTTTAATGTTTGTCCTTTCCCATAACTGTGAATTACCAAGGCTGACCTGCCCATCCCAGTCACAAGGGCTGTATTTATAACAAATATGCTTATGGTTGCATGTTTCAGTAACAACTATTCCTTCATTTGCCCAGATTTTCTACTAATTTTATCACAGTTTTGCAGTAAATAAGCTCAGGGAACAGATTTGCAAAGTTCATACTGAAAGATTCTTCCCTCTTCTTAAATAGCAATTTACCCTTACATCATATATGAAATAATTGTTTGATATGATAAATTCAGACCAAGGTTTGGTTGTTCCAATTTCCTCAATTAATGACATCAGATTTTCTGTAATATAAAAATGAATTAGGACATTTTATAGACTTGCAAGATGACATTTGAATTAATTAATCCAGAATTTTACATTTATGAGGTGGATTCGTAGTGTTAAAAGAGTAAGTATATGTGCAGCAGTTTAAATAATCAGACTAAATGATTCCTGGTGTATATATAAAGTCGTAAAACAGTCATCTTATGGAAACCCCGTGCTTGAAGAACACTTAATGTTTATTTTCTCATTATTTGAGTAATCATGAAAGACATTTTTCATGGATACAGTATTAAGTAAGAAATATGACAATATTTTGCCTTAAGGGGATCGTATTCTTATGTTCTATGTTGTGAGAGGCATGGAGTGAAATGTCCAGGCTATTCTAGCTGTCATAGCTACATAACACCACTTTGAAGTATGTTAATGTTCTTTCAGAGCTATTCTGCTGCTCTTCACTGAAACCCTCCCATTATAAGTTGTCTTCAAATAACAGAAACAGCTCAAAGAACTCTTAATCTTCGGGGTTGTGAGATGCTGTTTTAGACATGTTGCAAAAAGGGACAAGAAAAGACACAAAATTAATGCTAACTGATGTGGTTAAAGTGTGGAAATTCATGCCTCTTGAATTCCATGGACTTAATTTAATCAGTTCTGTGATCTGTTTAGTTAAGCTGTTGCAAATCCTCATGTAAGCACTATGAAGGGTATTTAGTAAGGCTAGACAGGGAAGACTTGTTTCCCAAGGCTCTTTCCACAGTAACAGGAGAGAGAAAAAAAGCTTTTCCAGGAGAACAGCTGGGCTGCAGATCCACTGAATTCATGAAAAGATGCTGGAAGAGTGATATCCCTTCTTCCATGCCACCTGTTCTCTGCAGGTAGCTCTTGTACACACTGGGCTTTCCCATCTCCAGATCAGCTTTCTAACACAGGAGGAAACGATGCCATATTTTTCCGTCAGGTTAGTCTGCTGCTGGGCTGGTGGCTGAGCTGGCACGTGCAATGATCTGACCTTCTCTAGGTGGGGACTCCCCTCACAAGGCGGTGAGCAGTACTTTGACAAATTGAGCATCTTCACAGGACTCTGCCTTGTGGGGCATCATCATTATTCTGTATTAAGTATATGTATACAAAAATATATGCACACACACATACATATGCAGACACATATTAAATCTGTGTATTTGCCCATTTAAATAATAATTATAGAGACATATATACCACTACATTTGCATAAAAAGGGATTACATAAATGTATAAAAACTATATTGAGGAGCAGTTTATTTAAAAAGTGTTTCTATGGCTGCAGGGGCATTAGTATATAGTTATTTAAAAGTGGGCTTATGCAGAACAAAGTGACAAACAGATGTGTATCTTTGTGCGTTAAAATTGCCACTGGTTGTTGGTTCAACTCTTCTTGCTAATTACAACCAAGGGCAGCATCTCTCTTGTGTTCTCGGTGAGCGAGCCTGGAGCTCACTACTCAGCCATCTTTGGGCAACTGTGACTCAACCAACCACTCAGAAATTGTTTTCTTGCTTCAGAAAGGAGGTAGCTATGTGTCATTTGCTTGCATAGACACTTGAGGCATCATTTTCTTTTCTAGTTTTTTTTTTCCTGTTCTGTTTGGGTTGTTTTTATGAGATGGAAAATCATTTGGGACCTACAACACAGCGCAAACTGCATAGGAAGGCCAAGGCTTCTGAGCATGAAAAGATTAAAGGATCTGAATTTTTTAATGGGTCTTCACTTGGACTCCTTAAAAAATACCCAAGAGGCACCTAAAATGACAAGGCACTTATAAGTGTTGCCCTGGGATCATACAGGGGAAAAGAAGTCAGTGAGCTTATCAAACAAGTCATGAAACTTAACTTGAGAGGCCCGGGAAGGAAAAGTGGCAGAGAATCTGGGGCTCGAAAGGGCCAAAGAAGAAGTGATTTTAAAGAAGAGCAAGTGAGTGCTTGGCAGTCATGAAAGGAATACTTGTTCATCTTTATGGGACAGCCCATCTTCCCAGAAATAAACATTTCAGTGGCCTGATATTGGGGGTTACTTTTCTCCTTGTTGTTTGTTGTCTTCTGCAGAATTAAATCAGTTGGTGGCATGATCACAGATTTGATCCATTTTGATCCATATCTGATGGGCTGCAACAGAACTTTCAGTGCTTTGTTCATTAATCTGTCTCTTTCCATTTTAATTTACTTCCTACAAAAGCACATGCAAGAAAACGGCACAAGACTTTCAGATCTTGACACAATTTATAAAGCTCTGAGTGTAAAATCTGAAATGAATATCATTCCTTTCTTTATCCAGTGTTCAAAACATTAATGAAAAAGTATGTTGCTTTTCACTTGTTTGTAAAGTCCAAGTCCAAGAACAGTGCCATTAGTAAGGTGCAGATAGTGGAGATCCCTGTAGCACATTAGAAGTCGTCACACTTGTTCATTTGTAAGTCAGAGCCTGAGTTTTGTCATGGAAAGGGTAGGTGATGTTTTGAGACTCATGCTCTTCAAAGAATCTCAAAAAGTTTACTCTCTTTGGAGGAGGAAGACTAAATAACAGGTTGGTCTAAAGCCATCCTCTATCTTTATGGGTCCGTAGTGATCTGGTGCTCTGTACAAACCCTTGTCTTCTCCAGGAGCTGGTGGGCAAGTGTCATTTGCAGCAAACTGATCCAGATCTTGTGAGACCCTCTCTACTATTTTGGATCAAATCTGCCAAAAACGTCTGCCAAAAGTCAAACTGTGATTGTTTCCACAGCTGTGTCTTTGTGATGGAGTCATTAATTATCCTCCATGTTACTGCTTAAACAATTTTAGTGATTTTCAGATTTGCTTATTCCCAGGTGACATTTGTCCAGAGACATGTTGATCAAAGCCCTAATGCTCTGTCAGCTCCACATGGGCTGTCTCCTGCTCCAGTGATCTCTTTGTAGAGTCAGACCTTCTAGTGAGTAATCACAATGGATCAAGGTCCAGAGGTTTTGCCTCAGAACTTTCAGAGGTGAGATGTGCTATAGCTGGACAAAGGGAAATGCCAGAAGAGTTGCTCTCTGCCTGCAGAATTAGGGGCAAATGAGTAGTCTTGGCTTTATGAATGAAATTCTTGGATGTAACTTGCATGGTGCATCCCTAGTGCATACTATGTATGTATATGTGCCACCATATGCATGGAATATATCACGCTACAATATGTTTAAGTGCTGACATGCACTAGCGGAAGGTATTATAAATCCATTAGAATTGCACATCTTTATTGTTACAATCAGTATGAGGGGAGACCTCATTGCTCTCTCCAGCTACCTGAAAGGAGGTTGTAGAGAGGAGGGAGCTGGGCTCTTCTCCCAAGTGACAGGGGACAGGACAAGTGGGAATGGCCTCAAGCTCTGCCAGGGGAGGTTTAGACTGGACATTAGGAAAAGATTTTTCACAGAAAGGGTCATTGGGCACTGGAACAGGCTGCCCACAGAGGTGGGTTGAGTCACCTTCCCTGGAGGTGTTTAAGGCACGGGTGACAAGGTGCTGAGGGACATGGTTTAGTGTTTGATAGGAATGGTTGGACTCAATGATCCGGTGGGTCTCTTCCAAACTGGTTATTCTGTGATTCTGTGATTCCCATTCGAAACTTTGGAAGAATGTTTGTTCTTTTAATTTCCAGCTGTGACATTATCAGTTGGGCTCATCTGATTTTTCCTCTCTGAGATATATGTCAGCAGGACTTCGAGTAGCAAGGATCTGTTGAAGCCACCCACTTTTTGGCAGTGGAGGTAGAAGAACAAGTATAAATAAATTCCCTAGCAACCCCTAATTTAAAAGGCAAGGACAGAGAGATCAGAAAGATAGCACTTGGATGGTGAGTGTTCAGACTGGTTTGGCTAGAGGGCACCTTTCTATCCACAAGAAAGATACTGTCTGTCATCAAAGACTTTATAGCCTGATATACTGATTACATTTGTGTGGGTGATAGTCTGTGCTTATAGCTAGGCCAGCATTGGTTATTGCCTATTATTCACCATCAGGAGTAAATACTAAAAAGAAATTAAAAGAAATCTGTAAATCCTTGTCTGGGAGGAGGTGTAGCAGAAACAGAACATCTCCCAAAGGATGCTGGTACACTGTGACATAAAACTGGCACTTTTGTAAGTAGAAGTATGGGCCTCTCTAGTCTGAGCTAGAAGTTCATTCTCTTTGAGTAAAGAAGGCAAGACTTGGGTCTGAGCACTGCACATCATCACCTGCATCACTAAGCTGCTGGTGAGCACCATGGCATGGTTTTCTCTCCATGTTTAGAGTTAGCAGGGTCAACATTGCTCCTGCAGGCCTCTTGGTCATAGCCACCATGTCCTGGGCAGTAAGAGAGGTGAGCTGTACTGACACAGCATGTCACGGCACACCATGACCAGGAAAAATCTTCTGCATCATTCTATCTTCTAGCTTGGATGCAGCCAAAAATCTAGTGCTTAAGCTGAGCAGTGTGGCCAGACCTTGGCCTCTAGTGCATTGAATACCACCTGGGAGATGGAGCAAATGCTGGTATCCATCACACACTCACCATATTGGGCCAAGTACACGAGCGAAACCATGGAGCCTACATAAGGATGAGATACCTAAAATCCTCATTGGATGTGGGCCTTAGTCACCTGACAGGGAACTGATCAGGCATTTAAATGGGTAACTGTGACTCTGAAAATCCTCCCTCAGTAGACACCAAGGTCCAGAGTATCTAAAAGGTCCTTCATTTTCTAACATTGAAGCTCCTCTGACTTTTCACTCCAGGCCTGCACATTTACAGACAAGGGACTTACCTGTGCACATCTCGTGCTTGATACAGGAGGCTATCAGAGTACACTGAGGAGACCCCAGCAAACCCTACCAAGTTCAGACAGCTGTGGCTGCCTGAGAATAGCAGACTCAGAGTTGTAGCCCTAGAAGGGAAGACTCCATCTGCAAAGCCTACACTGAGATCATAGGGAAATCAGGTTCATTGCTCACCTACACCTATAGCAAGGCACATTCCCATTTCCCAGGGACACCACTCTAACCACTGATCCTCAAAGAGAAGGTCTCCCAGTTTCCACTTGAAAGATATACTTCATCAGAAAGAGAGTAAACACAAACATTAAGATCAAGGTAACTGCTTGAGTGTCAGGAATCCTGTAGTATAAACTTTCTTCCTGGACCTAATCATGCAGATGATTTTCACATATGGTGCACAGAGAGTTCCAGGAACAGAGTTTGACAGGTTGAAATTCTGAGTGATTGTCCCATGTCTTAAATGCTCTGAACATCCCTCATGGAAGAGTGTGCATAGAACACCTTCCTCAGTGTGATGCTATCTCCCATATTTTGAAAGAAAAGAATGGATTTTATTTCTGTGTCCTTGTCTTAATGAGGTGCAGAATATGGATCCTAAGTGGATGGATGGGGGCCCAGGCTAGCAGCTCTGGAAGAGCTGCACATGAGTGAGGCTTGTACAACAATTCTTTCTGCTCTTTCCACAGCAACCTGGTGAATCCAGAGTAAACATTTGACTGCCTACTCCTTGCATAAGGAGCACTAGTACTCAGCACTGATGATGGATCATCTGCTAACGATGAGCACACATTGCTGTGATAATGAGACACTTCTATCAACTCCTAAGCTTGTAGTGCTGCAGGAATGCTGAAATGTGTTAGCTGAATGCAGCCGACACAAAACACAGCTCTACATGCTGAACCAAATTGTGTTGTGCAACCTTAACTGCGCATTATATAATTTATTGAGTTTAGCACCCTATGAGCACTAGAAGGAGTTTTCAGTCATTGGATTAAACAAACACACTACTGTTGTCTTGTCTCCTTGGCCAGTCAGGTCTTCTGTTGGTCACTGACATGTTAAAAGACCGGGAAAGCCAATTTAGGTTTCTGAATATTATCTTTATTCCCCCTGATGTCAGGGACAGATAGCTGGACCATTTGTTCAATATATATTTGTTTCTGTATGTGTGCATAAATGCCTGGACTGACAAATACAGACCATGTTCTGGTTTTCATTTCAAGTATATGTTGTAATGCTGTACCACTTAAAGTGAAATTACAGTATTCCAAGTGGATAGTAGTTTACAAGAATCAATAATCATGTTAATTAATAATGGGTAAAACCTCTACAAGCTTTTTTTCCAAGGATATCAATGTACTTGGCAAGCATGGGGCTAATTCATGCTCCTATACTGCTATATTGACTTTAGTGGAAATGTTTATCCAGCAGAAGATATAGAAACATTTACCTGTTACAGAAAAAGTGAGTGAATATTGTGTGGTTTCTTTTCAGAAACTGCTTGGCTAGATGAAATACAGATGTTCCATTTTATTCTCTCTGCTCTACCTTCTGTGGTCCAAGACTCTGGCTTACCTATCAGTGCTTTTGATATTCTGCTGGATTTGACCACTGCTTTTACTGAGTCAAGAGAGATGATTCAAGTTTCCTATCTTCACATTTGGCAGTGGGCTGGAATAATTGAGAGGTAATTTCTACTACCCTCGAAAGATGTCCTTGTGTGAAGGCAGAATTAATGAAACTGCTCCAGGCATCTTCTACTAGTGTGTGACACTGCCCCCATGTAACACCTTATCAACCCATGTAACACCTTATCAACCCATGTAACAGCTATACTAAAATTTTGTTTGCCTTCTGTGGTGTTAAAACAGAAGGTCCTAGAGACTGGATGGTAAATGAAACAAACAAGTTGGCATTTATAAGTGAGACATTTGTAGAGATGAAAGGATGACCACTTTTCCTGGATCGCAGAACGGTCATTCAGAAGATCTTCAAATCTAGGCCAGCCAGAACCGTTCCTCATGCAGGTTTCAGAGCAGATGATGAGGCAGAGCCACAAAAAGCCACTAGCATGGAAGAAAGAACCAAGAGGAACAGCACATGAGAAATCACAGAAACACTGAAAAATTCAGTTTAATAGTGACCTCTAGCTGTTACCTAAGACAGTTCTTCACTCAAAGTAGGGCCAACTACACGAGTTGCTCTGGGCCTCACTCAGGTTTTACTCTCTTCCAAGATGGAGATTTCCCATCCTTTGGGCAGCCTTCTTGCCCAGTGCTTGCCTGCCCTTATAGAGTAAAAAAATCCCATCATTCTATGATTGGAGTCTCTCACTCTCCTACTTGTGTCCATTGTTTTTTGTCCCACTGCTGTGCACCTCCAAGAAGAGACAGACTGCATCTTCCTACACCCTCCCATATGGTAGTTCAAGACAGCAGTAAAATCCCCTTCAGCCTTCTCTTTTTAAGAGTGAACAATCCCAGTTCCCTCAGCCTCTCTCTGTACATCATGTGCTCCAGATCTCTACCTGCCCTTCTGCTAAATTCTCTCTCCTCTTAGATCTTTTTGAATCAAGGATAGATCAGTGCAATTGAGAGGCACAGTAACCCACTATCCAAATTATGCTCTACTAGAGTGAGTAGCAACTACACTGGGGTTACTGGGTCACTGACAGAGCTGTCTGGGCTCCAAAACAGTCTGAAACCAGCAATTTTTAAAACACAGCAGTCTCTGGATCAGAAGTGCTCATGAATGTTGCTGCCAAGGTGCTTCTAAATTTCTGCTCATTGCAGTTATTTCTATCAGAACATTGCTGGCATAACATTTTTTTCCTGGAGTCTTTCTAGAGCACCTGCTTCATTCACCATGTGTGCAGGCATAAGCCAGGACAGATGCTCAGGGTAAGAGCTGGAACCCCAAAGCACACAAGACTGATGCTCTTTATCAGAAAAGAGGCCACCCAAGTTCTTGATTTAAGGAGGCAGGAAAAGGTCTTTGGAGAAGCAGCAGCTTCCTCAGTGTTTAAGAAAACCCTTTCCAGAGACAATATTAGAGATGCATGGGTGGGGTTAGAAAGAAAGAATTCTTATTTATGTATAAAGTTACACATGGAGACAATAGCCAAAATCACTGAAAAAAAAGAGTCTGTGTGTCTCTGTTTTCCTGAGTTATGATACCATGTGTTTATTATTATGGCTAATCCCTTTTAGGAGCCAGAGTTAACATCTTCCAAAGCATAAGGAGTACTTATTTTTAAAGCAGAGTTAAATTCTAGCACTTCAAAACCTACTTCCATATAGCAAAAAAACCTCCAGAAACTCCGTATTTAGCTTTCTGTAGTTGAAACAATTATGTAATATGATAAGCAATCAGGCCAGTTCAAATTGGTGACATTTTGCATTACAGAGCAAAACAAATCATATTTGAAACTCAGTAAAACAGTAATATAAGAAATGCAGTGCTTTTTTTTCCATTAAGATAAGACAGCCACACAGATCTAGTCTAAAGACCTTAAGGAAACAAACCTAACAACTTCATCAGATGACATACTGTGCACATCCCACAGCACAGAGCTGTCTCAGGATGGTTGGATGCCGTGAAAAGTGACTCGAGAAGGTATCTGTGGAGGCTCTGCATGGTTCTCACTTCCCAGCATATGACATTCCAGTTGCTGAGATTGCTGTCTGTGGTTTTTATCTGCTCAGCATGTTGAAGTGAGCAGGCTCTGGCGTGAGCAAGTTGCAAGGGGGAGGTGGGAGAAGTTTTCAACTCCTCATCCTGTCTTTTAAAGCAGTGTGGCTGTCTGATCAACAAGATGGTAAAGCACATATGCGATTCCCAAACGGTTTAAGTTATTTGTTTTTAACTCAAATCTCTTTTTGGTTGTGGAATAAGGGATTTCACTTTTAACAATATCACCTCAAAAAACCCAAACCTGCTGGGAGCTGTGAGTGTCTATATTTTGTTAAGGACTTTCTGCGGAGTTGCTGGTAGGGACGGAAGAAAAAGGGAAGTTGTAGAACTGGTGTATTAGGAGAATTTCTCCTGTAGGAGAGGGCATAAAGCTAAAAGTTACTATATGTTGCTTTCTCCAGAATCAGTACTCCCACATTCACTCCCTTTTGTTGGCCTTTAACTCTGAGCTGGCAGATAGTGACCATGTCCTTGCTGTGGTGCCAAGCTGTCAAGAGCTGTATGTGAAGCACAATGGGAGTAGCAGCATGTGAGCAGGACAGAATCAGTCTCCCTTGTCAGTTCTACCAGGACCAGGTCTTCTGCCATAGTCTTCAGTCAGGACTAAGAGACAGTACAGTTCCTTTTTCCAACATGAATTGCCCAAGAAACTATAATACTTCTATTTATTGATGACACTGGTTTTCTTTAATGATTTTTCTTTTGTCAGGACTTAAAGACAAAGGTGAGGACTCAGAGGAGCTCTTCATAATGTTGAAGAAGGGGACCACTGACAGCAAAAGCCATGATGCATACAAGAGTAGGCTCTGGCAATGAGGAAAATACAAAGCTGGTGGAGTTTCTGCACTTCATCCCTCCCTTGTCCAAGGACAGTTAATTCCGTATGGTTTAAAGCAGGGAAATTGAATGAGAAACAAAAAGGCCCCTTAATTAAAACCTGAGGGATTCACTACAGAATCAATGCCACCCAGTGACAGTGAGAGCTCCCGTCTATCCAAGCTCAACTTCCTGCAGTATGTCTCACCAAAATACTGCTTAACAAATTGCTTTTTCAGACAACATGGGGAGATAAGCTGTAATTCCACAACACAGCAAACAAAACATTACCAAAATCTTCTTGGGCAAAGAGAAACCCAAGTAAAGAGAAGATGTCTTCTGGTCGCTTTCTTCATGAGCAGAATAATTCCTTGTTTTTTTGTTAATCTAGCAGAATGAGCAGAACACCAAACTGTTACCTTGACTGATGCTAGTAGCATCTAGGCTGACAAATATTTAGCATCTAATAGTGAATTTGTCCAACTGCTTTCACCTGACTGATCCAGCAGCTATTCCACACTTTTAGGAGGAAACATGACCAGATCCAATTTCTATAACTTTTTCAGAGAACTGACAGGAGAAACAAACCAGATCAAACATGGGCATATGCCTTTTCTACACACAAGGCCAGGAGGATGAACCACAGGAAAAATCATGAATTTCCCATGTTTTTAGAACTGGATGGTTCAGCTAGTCTCCACCCATTGAGCCAAGGCAAGGAGAGAGAAGAAAATGTTTTATTACAGATCATTAATTCAATAACAAAGGTTTACTTCTGTGGGAGAAGACCCACTATGCTTGGCTCTTAAGCTTGGCTCCCGGGTTTTACTTGTTTAACTTTCCTTGACATTCAGATCTTTCCACCTCACTCTCTAATTGAAATTCAGAAAAAAATACTTTCAACAGCTGAGGGCCACTCTGCTCTGTGGGGATGTTTATGTTTTGTACAATATTAAAAGCTTGCTCCCTTCAGTGGTTATAGTATTATTTACCCTGCAGTTACCCAGTCATCATTCCCCAGTCTTATGTACTCACGCTTTGCAGTGGGGACTTGGATACACTTAGCTGAAGTTGCTTTTGGAGAATAAAAGCAGCAGTTTTGTAATTCTCCCCGTTTCTCAAGCCCAGTTCTGAATCTCCCCATTCCTCTTATGCAGGCAGAGCCATCTTCCGACATAAAAGCTTTACAGGAACTTATGGATTTGATTAGGTAAATTGAATAGACACAAAGATGAAATTTGCAGCCTTTCCTGAAAGGCTGAGCAGTGCTTGGGAACAAGATCCTCCTTACCAAATTGAGATCTGATTGCTTTAACCCCTCTCTGCTTTAGAGGCCCAGACGGCCCAGTCTTTAGGCTTTTCTGAGGTCAGCGGTGAGCTGTGGACTGGTAGGAGTCACAGCAAGGATTAGCCATGGTGTGAGGTGCTACAAGCTGGAGAGCAGACACTTTCAAGGTCACAACCAGGCTTCTTGCTGCTCTGTGAGGGACAGGTGCAGGCGTGAGAGCTATTCAAACCATCTACTGCTGGGACTGTCAGACTACGGCTTTCCAATGGTGAGATGCCAACCTTGTATATAGGCAGCCTTTTATAAGTGACTTTATTTAAATAACCATTTAAATTTTATTTCTTTCACTTGTCTTTTAGAAGAACAACAGGCAGGAAAATTAGTTGGATCCTCATCCTTGGCTGAGTGCTATGCCCTTCATTTTCACAGTAAAACGCCAACTATGTGACAAGAGCAGCGCTCCCGAGCTGTGATTTTTCTCACTATCACCTATCACACAGTTCAGAAGCAAAGTAAATGAGTAATGGCACTCCCACACTCAGATATATAACTGACCATCGATTTATTCAGTACCAGAGACATTTGTGCACATCCCACACACACAGCAGAGCCCCTCAAAGGAATCTTCTCCATAGGTGCATCATCAGTATGACCACAATTTGTTTCCCAAAAAAGCTCATGTTGCAAAACATAAATGCCTACTAAGTCAGAAAGTCCATCTAGCACAGCCTTTTTTTCTGACACTTATGAGAAGTAGAATCCTGGAGGAAAAGGTAGTAAACATGGCAAGTATTGAGTTACATAAACCCTGCTTATCTCATCCCAGCCTAATTCCCAGCAACCAGTGTTTTAGAGACTGTGGGCTATAGGTAGCATCTGAACTATTTTATTTAATAGCTCTCAATGGACTTCTTCCCCCTGAGTTTGTCTAAACCTGTGCAGGCTTTTGGCCTCCACAACATCCTGCAACAATGAGTCATGATTCAGTTATGCATTGTGTGAACAAGTACTTCCCCTTGTTTATTTTAAAATGAATCTGCTATTTGCTCTTTTCACTGAGCACCCTTCAGTTCTCATGTATAACAAGTAATGCCCTGTTGTTTCTCAGCTACCTTCTCCTCACCATCTGTGACTACAAACCCTTCTTTATTACCTTTTTTTAAAAAATCATTTCTCCTGTCTTTCCCATCTATTACTGTTCAGTCCCCCTGGTATCAGGAATGCAAGATGATCAGTTTCCTGCAGTGCCAGAACTAGGTGCAGAATAGTCTGGTATCACCTATAAATGCCAATAAGCTTGGAATTAGACACTGGCAGGTAGATTAGACTTATGGCATGAGATTCAAGTTTGCTTTCAGTGCTCACTTTGGCAGAGTCAAGCTGAACAGAGGATTTATTTGGCTCTAGCAGCACCTTCGTTTTGGGAAGCCACCTCACATTTTCCTGCCAAGAAGGCAAAGACCGTATCTCTCTGTGAGCTTTCTGACTGGACCCAAAGTCAGAACTGTATGCTGTTTGTCCAGGCTTGTGCTTTCTGAGGAGCACGTACAGGTGCCTGGACCAACAATAATCCTTGTGAAGTGAACTGGTCACTTCATGACTGAGAGGTAAAAAGACACAGGAAAAGGTGAAAAAAATCCTCAAGCACATCAGTTCAGGGTGGTGAAATATTCAGGAAGACATCTACATGTGAACGCACCAGCTCTGATACTCCATTTTGCTACAATAAGTTTAACCACAGAAAAAACAAGCTCAACAAGGTTAATAATCTGAACAGTGAGCAGTATCTCCTGGCTAAAACAAGGCCACCTTGATTTTGTTTTGTTCAGGACAAATCCTTGGACAAATTAGTCCAAAGTACAGCTCAGCAGAATTCAAAGGAAATAATTGACACCCATTTATCACCAACACGGCTCTGCTTGTCTTTGAGTCACATAAATGTAAGATTTGGGAAGTTTAAGCTGTGGAAATGCTACTGAAATGACACATCCCTTTGGTTTGTAACTGGAGCATCCTTTGGCTCAAGGGTTTGCCAAAAGAATGCAATGAACCACAAACAACTCCAGGAACAATTTAGTGTTATAGAATATTATCCAATGTGGGGCAAAGATTTGTTCATGAGAACAATCAAATACTTACCATGTTTATTGGCATCTCGTGACCAGCTAACAAGCTGTTAACACTCTTCTTTCAAAATAGTTTGCCAATGCAATTTGAAATGAAAGCACTATAATAAAAATATGAAAATATATAAAAATTACAAATACCAGTAGCTGCAGATGAGCCCTTAACATGGTGTCAGAGGTCAGGTAGCATAAAGTAGTCACTGAACCCTGATGGCTAGGGAATGAATGACTCCAGGTCTGAAGTTTGGTAAAGGAATTTATTCTCCAGAAATGATGGATTGAGGTTACATTTCAGCAGCAAGGTCACAGAAATGAGATAAGGAAATACAAGGCAATCTGTCACTCATCATTGGTTTATCTCACTGGACTGCAGTGTTGCCACTCCTAATTTGTACCAGCTCAAAAGGAGTTCACTGCTGTGTGAGTGGTTGTATAAATAAAATGTGACATATTTCACCAGCTATGCCAACTCTTCTATTAGGCCAGGGATTCCCCACTGGGGAAGGCTGGGATCTGTGGTGCCCAAACAGGTCGTCTTCTCCAAACAACATAGGTTTTGATGGTGAAGATTGACAGCTCAACCTATGGCATAGCTTGGGCACAGCCCTGGTCCCTGAGGAGCCATCACCATACCACAACTATCAATGCTGGTGGTTTTTACCTGGGCTAGCAATCCACTGATTATATCCCCACTGAAGAGCTGTTTCTGGTGGCAGGTAATGACTCCAGTCATGACGGACAGGGTGCTTGGGCAAGGGTGAGATTTCCCCTTGCTGGAAGGGATAAAGTGAATTCAGATGCTGTAGTGGTGGAGCAGCTAGAGATCCTCAGCAAAAATTGCATGAAAACATCTCGTCTTGCTACCACTCAGAAGGACACAGAGTGAATAAGGACATAGAGGGGACCTAGGAGAAGAATTCAGATGGTTTCTTATATAGGGTATTGAGACTGTCCCCAGAAGTGCACTGAATTCTGTGCTTTGTGCTCTCCAGCCTTCTTAGTTTTTCTAAGCCTTTCTAAGCACTTTTAGCTTGTAGCTCTGGGCAGAGGGAGAGGAGCTTCTTCTGTTCTCCAGAAAGCAAGAACAAACTCTGCCTTCTGCTGGGAACTGAGCGTGTTGACCCTGATCCACTTCCTGGTGAAGCTGGAGCTGAGTCAAGGCCCATAAAGCAAGGCATATCCAACAAAAACAAGGATGACAGAAACAAATAACCTCTACTCTTGATTGAACTTGCAGCAACAGAGATAAAAATTGTGGCTTTGCGGTGTGCGCTGTAAAGTTGATTATGTGAAATCCGTGATGGAGTCACAGGTTCTGCTCTAACAAAGGAGAAAAATGTCATGCTGGTGTTCTGCTTGTCATACACAGATGCCCTATTTCCCTGCTCTGGCAAACTGCTTCCAGCAGGGGGGTTTCTTGGATTTGTGTGGTGGGTTTTTTTCCCTCTACTTTCTTTGATGGAGAAAACCATTTTTCTCCTTCCTGAGTTTGGAAGTTTCTGGCCTTTGACCCCTGTCTGCAGATGGAGCAGCTCAGGGTCAGCCCCTGGATGAGGAAAGGGTCAAAGCAAGGAATATCAGAAGGATGGCTCTGGAGACCATCATCGCAAAGAGTTTTGAAAGACACTGAAAAACTATTCTTGATAAGTCTTGTGTGGAGTCATTCCAGCCAACGAAGATGAGCTCTCCCGCTAGAGGGTATGGCAGGGAGCTGTCAGATAACTCTCATCTACAGCCACCAGCCCTTGTACTCTCAGGGAAGAAAAATGGACCTTTGCCTTTGTTCTTCTTTTCCAATCCCCTTGGCTGTTTCTCCTCATTCGCCAAGACTGTGTACTGGAGAGAGGAGAGAGAGGGCGTACAGGGTTTGGCTAGGGTAGAGTTCATTTTCTGCATAGTAGCTTATAAGTTTGCTGCCTGTTAGGGTTAAGACATAACAAAGGGAAAAGCAGCCATTCCTGTTGCGCTCTCCTGCACTCCCACACCCCTTCCAGCTCCTCCAGAAGGTCCCAACATCTCTACCTCACTGGTGGAGGAAGCTGCCCCTGGAAGCACCATGAGGTGGGATAAAGCGTCCTGTGTCTCCAACTCTGGGGCTGAGAGCAGCCATGCATGAAGAAGGCTTGGAGAGGCTTATTTTTAAGTCTCTTCTAGGGAGCAGTGAAGCTCTCATCTAAACACGGAAAATGCTGGCTGAAAGCCCAGCTCCATCTGGGAGCTGAGACCCTGTGCTAAATGAGATGGGAAATCCTCCACAAGTCTACACAACGAGTATTTTCTTTGCTTGTGAAAAGTCAATGACCCATGCAATAGCGTTGATGGCATTGTGGGAAGAACAGCTCTCCAGGAGGTGAAAGCTCTGACAAACTGGCCCTGAAAGGTCTGCACAGGCTGCTGTTTCATCTGAAGAACAGCCCAGTCAGGGTTTTGCCCCTCCCTGCAAGTACACACACCAATCTGTAGTATGGATGGTGACATGGAGGGGTGGTAGGGTGATGACCAAGAACAGACACTACAGGGGGGATGCTTTCCTTGGTGGCATCTCCCAGGGGAGCATGGGTTCCCTTCGTGCTCCCTCACAGCAGCAGCTATTCCCAAGCCACTACGGGGTTGCAATGGCCAGAACTTAGATGCATCTTGAGAGCTCTGGATATTACCAGTACTGCTGCCTGGATATTTGCTGTAGTTGCCAGCTATGACTGGCAGCTTCACAAGGCGGTTCCTCAGACACTTATGTGGTGAGGACCTCCTTGTAGATGCATCATCAGCAAAAGGAATGAGCATTAGGATTCTGCACACCTCCACACGTAACTGGGAATGTCAGAGGCATGGAGGACTGCAGAGCTCATCGCTGGGGCTGATGTTGGGAGTGGAGAGAGTAACCAGGGCATGAGTGTGCCAGAGGAATTTGGTACACCTCTCCAGAGAACACCTGCATCCAGGCCAGGTCAGGGAGAAGTAGGATGCTGGCACACCTCCAGACAAGTCTGTGCAGACAAGCTGGCCCCAGCAAGGAGCACCACGCAAACTGTGGTACCTTCCCACAAGATCTGAACCAGTCCCCTCAGCTTTACCCTGTCATCTTGTTTTCTTGCTTAGCATTTCCCTGTATATTCCACAGACAGAGCAGGGAAAAATGTTTTTTTTTCTGGTATGGCCATGTGCGTGTGCATCTGAGTAAGCTGACACTGTCCCAGCCTGAGCTTTTGCTATTCTAATGGTTTCAGGTTTAATCATAAAGCATTGTTATAAATAATGAATTGTAAGAGACGATGTCTTCCAGTAAATCCTGCTGTGCCTGCTTATGCTTGGATCACTGCATTATGTTAAAATTGGCTATGCAGAAGCTATTGATGTGGGGAGGTGTGGAGTGGATGAGGGAGAAAGGGAGGGCGCCATTAATCTGCTTTGTTGGGTTATGATTAAGGGGCAGTACTGGGGTGCCTGGTTTGATGCTTAGAGTGGCCTCACTCTGCTCCATGACAAACCACTGGCAAAACCAAGGCGAAATCTGGTCGGAGCTGCATCAGACAGGGGTGTATAAATTGTTGATGGACTTGCCTGAGAACTCTGGTAAAGGAGTCATTCAGCTACGAGGTTAGGGGCAGATTATCAATGAAGAAAGCAGGGAAATGGCAAGGAACCTGAGGCAGAAACCAAATGATATCCCCTCCCCCTTCTACAATGGATCCATAGGGATTTCAGCTAGAATCTGCTAACACCACAGTGAAAATGTTCATATTGATTATACATCTGGAACACACAAGTTCCAGATCCTTAGGATCAGAATGCACAGGGATCAGCAGCAGGAGCCTGTACGTGCTAGGAAATGTCTTACATTACACTAACTTTAGTCAGAAACAACATCATGATAAGACAAAGCCTGAATCAAATTAATAAAAATTCAGAAAATATGGATGGAACTTACATAGTCTCCTTTGAGCAGTACCCAGAATTTTGAGGGTTTGACTGTAGCGCATTTACCTTGTATGGGAGTTTTGTGATTAAAGCCTCAAAACTCCCCCATGGGGTAAATGCCCTACTGTATTTAATTTATTACTGAAGAGCTGAAACACAAGTAGCTCAGGTACTACCCACCTCAGCTGTGCAAGATGCATAATGCAGGTGACCAGGGGTGGGCCCATTCATGTGACAGGCACTGTGCAGAGACCCCAAATGAGCACAGGTTTGCAGGCTGTAGGATCAGAAGCCTTAGAGCTGGGTTGTAGGACTACTGTACCCAAGGGGCATCTCCCAGTGAAGGTTGGCTGTGCAGCCTCTGCAGTATGTGCTATGCTGTATCATGCTACCAGCTCACCAGGTTCATTCACGTCTCACTGCACACAAATGTCCTGAATCTCCTCCTCAGAAGTGGCTCAGAGCAGGTCCCCACCTCCAAAGGCTTGTTTTTAAAACACTCCCACACAGCAAGCCAGAGATAATTCATACTGATGGAAATAAAGGACTTCACAAGCCTACACAGAAATTGACTGATTGGGAAGTCCTGCTGCTCACAAACCTGTTTGTAAAAAGTAAATTACCTAATGAAATATCATGCTGTGAGTGATGATGTGCTCGTTCTGGATTGTTTCGGCTTGATTCCCAGAGCTGTCTCAGCCCTGCATGCTAAAGATGGCATTGCCCCCACCAGCTACACATCCTTGCCTCTGGCTGGAGATCCAGTTCACAGACTCTTTGTTTCTGTGGTGGGCACCCTTGTCCAAGCCATCCTGCTGCTCAGAAATCCCCACCGAGGGGTCACCATCCACACTGGGGCTGGAGCACAGGTAAGGCTCCAGCCCTGCAAAGCAAGGAGTGGATTGTGCTTCCAAATATCCCATCTCTCTGACTTTCACTGAGCCCAACTCCAGGGACCTTTGTGTGTTACAGGAATCAGGATGGCAAATTTTGGTAAGAACCTGAAATATTGTCAGTGAGTAGCACTTTTGAAATCAGAAATTATTTTTTAAATGGTACGAGAGATTTGGCTATTTATTTACTTGTTCAGCACTCTCAATTTTTAATCATAACTTTATTTAGTTTTGATGCAGAACGAAATGTTTCCTGGTGTTTCAAGATAACTCACATTTTTTCACTCATTTAGTTTTTTTGCAGTTGTTTCTCATTCTGTGCTTTTCCATCCTGACTCCTCCTATCTGGCAACAGTGGAACTGGGAGAAAGGGAAAAGGAAGAAAAAAAATTAAGAAAACTATTACTTGTCTTTTTATTTTTATTCCCATGGAGCCAAAATGAAAAAAAAAAATGGTTTTACTGCAGACTGGAAAAATTCTGAGAGGAGTTGAGGGTGGGGCAGAAAGATAAGTTGTTCTAATAATCTTCGGGACTAGGATTGCTACCATTTCCACCAACTTACAGTTCCCAAAGCCCTTGGTAAGAACTCAGTCCCCATGCCTGCTAAGGACTGTTGTAGAATGCTTGCCTTGCCCTCCTGCCTGCAGAGTTTCAGCCTCCAGCCAAGACTGAGAGTGCTGCAGACACTTAACCTTTCAAAGGGCTCCTCTGTCTTGGAGACACAATGTGCAAATCTTCCCTATTTAATGCGAGTTCTTGGCGTGGCCCTGAAATATTGAGTGGTTATGGCAGAGAAATAGTCTGTGATGGGTGATCAATTTAAGATGGTAAACAGGCTGTCAAGGACTGTTCCAGGAAATACTTTTTTTGAGTCATTTTTATGTGAGAACATGAGGAGAGTAAGTAGAGAAAGTGAACAAGTGTATTCATTTGGAATTAATAACATCTGAGTAAGATACACAGGCTTCCCATCAGCTAGCAGTAGCACAGAGACATCCTGGAAGCTAGATTTTAGGAATGAAGAATAACAAATGCAAGTGACGTAACTCCTGCAGAAAATCAGATTTTTCAGGACGGCATTCACTGTCTCCTCTCAGTTTACCTAGGCACACTCCTATCTGGGATGGTGTTTACTTCTCAGGTCAAACCATTCTGGGCTCAGAGAAGCCAGAGTCTCAGCTGGCTCATCTCAGCAATATCCCTGTCACCACCCAAAGCTAGGGGAGTTCAGGCATTTACACCTGTGAAGCCTTGCTCAGGAGGTTTGCCAGATGGTCTTGGGGCAGACAGACAGCTGAGAAAAGGTTGGGCAACAGCAAAGAGTTTCTGACCTCCTGTCCTGACCCTGGAAGTTACACCTAGTTTAGAAAAACTAAGAGTGTTTTTTTTTAGTTTGTTTGTTTCTATCTTGTTATTTTTTTCCTTCCCTTTTCCTAGCACCAAGCAAATAAAGGTCTGCAATAGGCTTCTGAGCCTCCCCTGCTACATCTTGGGCTAAAAGAAAGGCTGAAAGAGTTGGGCTAGTTTAGCCTAGAGAAGAGAAGGTCCTGGAGAGACATTATAGCAGCCTTCTAGTACTTAAAAGGGGCTACAGGAAAGCTGGGGAGAGGCTTTTTGTCAGGGACAGAATGAAGAGTAAGAGTTGTAAGCTGAAAGAGAGACAATTTAGATTAGATAGTAAGAAGAATATTTTTCCTGTTAGGGTGGTGAGGCACTGGAACAGGTTGTCTAGAGAAGTCATCCATCCCTGGTGTTGTTCAAGGTCAGGTTGGATGAGGCTTTGAGCAACTTGATCCAATGGAAAGTGTCCCTGCCCGTGTTAGGAGGGTTGGAACTGCATGATCTTTAATGTCCCTTCCAACTCAAACCATGCTATTGTGATTCTGAGATTCCGTGACTGTAGCTTGCCTTTCATGGTACCCAGTCCTTGCCCCAGAGCACAGCCCATCTCCTAGGAGTACCTGCTGGTCAGCCCCCCAGCCTTTGGACACAAGGTCTTGCCATTGCTTTAAAAAGTGCTTTCTGGTTTATCCTGTGTGAGAATTTAGCTCTTTGCCTTGCCTGGGAGTTGTGTGCCCCCAGTTTATGCCTTAGAGCTCCTGGGCCTGACTGGTCTTGCCGTGGATTGGTTTAGGTCAAGTGAGCTAGCTATAGCATCCTGCCACAGGCATTGGCTAAATTCTGATGAACACCTAAAAGGAGCTCCTTATGCCTCCCCCATATCTTTTCTCTTTGTTTTCTGCATTATTTCTTCTCTTTCCTTTTGCTGTGAGTTTGCCTGGTGAGGCTGGGGTGGAAGAAGCATCTAACAGCAACAATGAAAGTGGGACATCACTGCTACCAGTTCACCTGGTCCCAGGGTGATTGCAAAATCATGCTTGGACCAAAGGCTTTCCAGAGCCAATTAACCCAGGGGTGACTGCAAGTGTGAGTTACACCAGGGCTCCAAGCTGACATAGTCTTTATAGTCTGCTTGTTTGTTTTTTTGCACATGTTTATTAAATTGCGATATTTATTCAGTAATTGCCACAGTGAAAGCAAGCCAACAACAATGTCATGACTTATTTCTCTATTTAATATTATAACAGGGTAAATTTCATTTCTATTTACCCTTGAGCACTCTTGCTCTTATCCTGTCATTTTTTACCCAGTCTCTGGATTCTCCTCTTGTCTTTAGGTCGTGTTTTCCCTTTAGTCTTGCGCTCCCTTGTATGCACCCAAGTATACTTACTACCTGTCTCGTTCTCTCTGGCCTTGCTTTGTGCCATACCCCACACCATCTCCTCTATAGGAAGCATCACCTCCACAGTGTGCTAGTGCACAACCTCTTTGAACTCTTCACCACAATTAGACAGCAACAGAGCTCACAGAGAAGGAAGCTCTAGACCTCTTTGTTGAGAAGCAGGGTGTCTGTGGACAGGAAAGGAAAAGCTGAGGAGATGCAGAGAAGTTCCTGGTCAGAGTGGGGCTGAGAGTGACATAACAAGAGTGCTTACTGCATAGGGTCTTGACTGCATGGCATACCCTACTCATCCCCCAACTTCCAAGCACTAGTATCTTCAGCTCTGAAGTAGTTGTGATTATTTTCCTTCTCCCCTTCCCTCCCCTCCCAGTCTTGTCTACTCATGTCAGGCTGCCACACTTATAATTTAAATATAGTCCTCTTGGAACAGAGCCTGCTTTGTGCTGGAAATGACCCACCCATTGCAGATACGCAAGAAAGTATGTAGTAAAAGAAAGAACGTACTAGAGAAACCCACCCATTGCATGTGCTTAATAAAAGTAACAACGTATGTGTCTTTTTCATCAGTGGATTTTGGAATGCTCCATGAGAATGCCCACACAATCTTCTTTTTATGACAGGGAATCTGAGGCTTTTAAGGGTCTTGCCCGAAGTCACTCAGCAAGACAGGGTTCAAATCTTGGCATCTGACGCTTCAGTGAAACGCTCTGTGTCATAGGTCTTTAAACAAAATGGCAGGGAAGACCTCTCCTTCAGTTCTCAGCTTACTGGAATAACAAAAACCACTTGGAAGTTCCAGGTCACATTTCACACATTGTCTACTGTGTGTCTGCATCCACCCGCTCCTGTTCAAAGCAGCAGAAGGGAATACTGCACAGACAAAAGCCCCTGGCATGGACACATGAGGGTAATTGTAGGTTCAAAAGCCACTTGTGAGTTCTGCTGGCACAATCTGGGCAGGAAATTTTACAAACACACCAACTTTCCTATGTGCCTCCATCTCTCCTGACAATATACGTATTATTCGTTCAGACATTATCTTTACTCCATACTTTTCCTACTCCTTCTCAAATTATTTGAAATGTTTCTCTCTTCTCTCTTCCAGAGAATGCACTGTCATTTCATCAGTGCAGAGAAAAAAATGTTGTTTTTTTTAAAGTAAAGGAAAAAAAATAACATTTCAATCTCTTTTGTAAGTATTATGAGGACAGAAATCATGATCAACAACCCCAAATCAGGATGGTCAGTTACTCCCACAGTCAAGCCCTTTACCTCCTTTTTGGTTTGTTTCTTTTTTATATCCTCACTTATTCTCATGAATCTAGCCTTCTTTTTTTTTTGTATACACACACCTTTCTGGATCACATTGTGGTTTAGGTACATATTTCTGCTTTCTTAAGGTCTGAAACTGTGTACAGTCAGATACTTGGTATGGAGTTACATCACAGCTAGGGTGTCACTAGCAGCAAATTAGGCAGGGAGTCATTCTTCACTCACATATTTCTCGCAGTGATCCAGATCTGCTCATCTGTTTGGTATAATATATGATGACCTGGCAAAAAATGCTGTGAGCTCTTGGGGTATCTGGCTAAACGGCAGCTGTTTCAAAATGGCCAGGAAGGATCAAAGGAGGTAGCTCAACAGCAAAAGGCTTGCAAGTGGAACAATGGTTTGGACAAGTGAAGCCTCAAGAGGTCTAAACAGGGTCAGTCACTTCAAAGGTATTTTTTAACAGCTATAGAGGTAACTAAAGGTGAATAAGCCTCCCATGATAACGTTGCTTAACTGATCGCCAAAGATAGAAGGTTTTGCCACAATCTTAATTAGCATGTATTGCCTAATGTGTTTTTTTTGGAGGTGGATAATGTCTAGCAGGGGAGAAAAGAGTTTGGAAAAAGAAGTCAGAGTTGCTGTATACACCTCTTACCTTATACTGCCAGAAAGATCCCAGAGCATCCAAATTACCCTGGGACCTGTTCATGGAGCTGGACTAAGAGGACTGAGATGCTGTACCGGCTGCTAACCTTTTGCCTTCTTCTGGCCAAGCTAGATCCTACCTCAGTTTCTCCATTTGTAAAACAACATTAATTAGATGTTTACTCCTTTTGTGAAATGCTTTGAAGCCTACTCATAGTAAACATTATCTGCAGGGCTGGTAATGGCTATTATAATGAAATTATATCTCTGTATAACTTGAATATGCATTATAATTAAAAACTGCTATCACAATTTAACTTTTATGTGACTTGAGCCGACATACACAACAGCTTCCAATAAACCAGAAGATCCCAAGTTCTTTCAATGCAAAGCAAAACAACCATTAATTTCAAGCTGGAGTTTTAGTGTAAGCAAATCAACAAAGGAAAACCTAAATTATAGAAAAGTATCAAGGGCTTCCAGAATTGTTAGTATTCTAAAGAGTATTTCAGTTATCTACACAGAGGAGCTTTTCAACATTGCTTAGGCAAACATATAAAAGTAGGAGTACCAGTCTTCAGTTCTCCACATCAAAAGTGAAGATCCACATCCAGTTTTGTCCACATTTTCAGTCTAAGCTCAGCACCCATAATTCATAATTTAGGCAGATGAGTTGACTTTTTGAAGCTGGCAAAAGGTTTGATTCTTCCCTAATTTAAGTGCCTGTTGGCTGCCAGTCAGAGGAACTTCATTCCTTCCCACTGGTTTGCAGTATAAGAATAATTCAAGTTTTGCATTAATTTGAAAGCTCCCTCCCAAAACTTCAACTTCCAGTAGTTCTTCAATTTAATTAAAAAAAAAAAAAGAAATGTAAGCCAGGATGTTTTATATATCACTCAAATTCCTCAGGAGCATGATCTCCAAAAAGGAAAAACTTGAATATAATGCAGCTACTGTCAGATGCAGGACACAGTTCTCCTGCTGAAGATGGAGTGAATTGCATTTCCAATTTACCAACACATCAGTCACCATCATTTCAGAGGCCCTGTGACACCTAAGAAGTTTGTCTTCTTAATGGGGCATTGGATGCTTTACAGAAAAGATGTTAGAGCCAAAAATGCATTTAGCTGCCTAATACCTAATTCCCATTAATATTAGTAAAAGTGAGGTGCAAAAATACTGCTGTGGGGTCCCTTTGCATTTAACTGTGATGAGGTTGCATTAGAGGAACAAAATGCAACCTTTTGCTTTTACAATACTCCATTCCCTTTTCACTGCACCTGCACCAAATCCTCCTAAGTAGTCCCCTTGAGTGGGTGACTTTCCTTCAGCCCCCCAGGCTTTCCATCTCCCCACCAAGCCTGAAGGGCAGGGATGAGGACCACAGTCAGTATGTAACAGACTGAGAGTCTCTTTCCAAGGTCGGCATCTAAATGCCCTCTCAGCAATGTGCCCTCTTCGGGTGGACGAGGCGCTGAGGGACATGGTTTAGTGATTGATAGGAATGGTTGGACTCAATGATCCAGTGGGTCTTTTCCAACCCGGTGTTTCTATGATTTTATGATTCTATGATCCTCCGTAGCCAGAGCATGCCAGGTTGTTCATGCTTTCAAGCCTGGGATTTGTGCAGAAGTTGAACACAGTGAATGGGAGAATGATCATGCTCTGGTCTTTCTTTGACTTGTGAAGCCTGTAATTTGTAGCATGGACCACCCAGACCACGGGACTGAGCCCATCCCACCCATTGGGTGTTAGTCACAGCACACAAGGAGCCTTCTTCAAAAACAGGCAGCAGAGAGCACTCAGCTGGACTGGGCTACAGCTCTTGGTAGCTCTTTGCAACACACTTGGCTTGTTTAGAAAGATGACCCGCTCCACAGAGAGGGCTGCTGCTTACCAGGGGCATCAGTGAAGGAGGTAGCTAGAAAACTTCCTTCCCTGGTCCATGAGACAGACTACTATCCTCTGGTAGTAGTCCAAACTGGTAGTGATGATTTAGTTAACAGAAAGACCAAAGCCATCAAGAAAGACTTCAGGGCCATTGGGAAAATGATGGAGGGCTCTGGGGCTCAGATAGTATTCTGCTCCATCCCCAGGCTAAACAGAGAGGAGTAGGAAGTCAGGAAGAAGAACTCGATTAATACCTGGCTCTGAGCCTGGTGTGAGGAAAGGGGCTTTGGCTTCTTTGATCATGGGGTGGCTCACGCACCCCCAAACTCTGTTGCTAAGGATGGGACACGTGGGTCTCCTAGGGGGGCTAAAGCCCTTGCTAAAAACCTAGCTAAGCTCATAAATCGAGCTTTAAACTAGATGTGAAGTGGGAGAGGATTGAGACCAGGCTAGACAGGAGTGAGCCTGGATGTGGGGCACTAGTGATTCGGAGAGGGTGTGCTGGAGAGGACCACCAGTACATCACCACACAGAAAGTGGGGGTGAACACACCTGGGGCTGGTAAGGGAGATATGGGCACTCTGGTGCTAGCTACTCCAGTTACCAGGCAATTGGAATGAATTCTGTTCCCTCTAAGAGGGCTGAAGGCTCAGCAGCTCAGCTGAAGTGCATTTACACCAATGCACACAGCATGGGTAATAAGAAGGGAGAGCTGGAAGCTGTCATACAGCAAGGAGTCTATAATGTCGTTGGCATCACAGAAACGTGGTGGGATGACTCATATAACTGGAGTGCAGCTATGGTGGGGTACAAACTCTTCAGGAGGGATAGGAAGGGTAGGAGAGGAGGCGGGGTAGCCCTCTTTGTAAGGGAGGACTTGGACACTGTTGAAATGGATTGTGGCAATGAGGAGATTGAGTGCCTGTGGGTTAAAATCAGAGGAGCCCATAAGAAGCTAGATTTTGTAATGGGAGTCTGTGACAGGCCACCTAACCAAGGAGAAGCAGCTGATGAGCTCTTCTATAAACAGCTGGGGTTAATCTCTAGATCGATGACTCTCGTTCTTGTAGGAGACTTCAATCTTCCTGATACCTGCTGGAAGTACAATAGAGCAGAAAGGAAGCAGTCTAGGAGGTTCCTGGAGTGTGTGGAAGACAAATTCCTTGCACAGATGGTGAACGAATCAACAAGGGAAGGTGCCCTCCTGGACGTGTTGTTTGTGAACAGAGAAGGCCTTGTGGGGGATGTGGCAGTAGGAGGACGCCTAGGACAAAGTGATCATGAGATGACAGGGTTTTCTGTTCTAGGCAAAGTGAAGAGAGTGGTTAGCAGGACAGTAGCATTAAATTTCCAGAGGGCAGACTTTGAACTCCTCAGAAGGCTGGTTGGCAAAGTCTCATGGGAGACAGTGCTTAAGGGCAAGGGAGCCCATGAGGGCTGGGAGCTCTTCAGAAAAGAAATCCTAGCAGCTCAGGAGAAAGCCATCCCCATGTTCCAGAAAAAAAGCCGGCGGGGGTATATGTATGTTGCTATAATGGCATTAGGGATACCTCAAATGATAAAAACTGATAATGGACCTGCTTATGTCTCTTAAAAATCTAAACATTTTTGTGTTCAGTGGGGAATCCATCATAATACGTGTATCCCGCATTCTCCAACGGGTCAGGCAGTCATTGAACGTTCTCATGTAACCTTAAAGTCCCTTTTGCAAAAACAAAAAGGGAGAGGAGATGTATTACCCCCTAGTGAATGACTTGCAAAAGTGACTTATGTGTTAAATTTTTTGCGTTTAACTGGAACTAGGATAATCCTCCTATTGTAATTCATCATCGATCACTGGAGGAGACCTCATTGCTCTCTATAACTACCTGAAAGGAGGTTGTAGAGAGGAGGGAGCTGGCCTCTTCTCCCAGGTGACAGGAGATAGGACAAGAGGGAATGTCCACAAGCTCCACCAGGGGAGATTTAGGCTGGACATCAGGAAAAAATTTTTCACAGAAAGGGTCATTGGGCACTGGCAGAGGCTGCCCAGGGAGGTGGTTGATTCACCTTCCCTGGAGGTATTTAAGGCATGGGTGGACGAGGTACTAAGGGGCATGGTTTAGGGTTTGATAGGAATGGTTGGACTGGATGATCCGGTGGGTCTCTTCCAACCTGGTTATTCTATGATTCTATGATTCTATGACTTGGTCTGGCATGACTGAACTCCTGACAGTTTTGCTCTGTAAGAATTTGCCCTTTAAGACCTATAGGCTTCCTTCTTTCTCTGTGGCTACTGTGGCAGCAATTAAGACTAAGTGCTTCTGAGAGGTCAGTTCCAGAAATACAGGTAGTTATTTTTGCAATGAGTTGCTTTTGTCAGCCACAGGCACTGTTGATGAGTTTTACAGTGGCTCAGGTGGGAGAGGTTTCAGTGGGGGAAAAGGCAAGGAGACTCTTGGGAGATCTGCAAGGCTTCCAGGTTGGAAGAGGGGTTTTTGAAGAAGGAGTGGAGAACACTTTCACCTTAGGGAAAGAGTGTGAGCAGTTAGGAGCCGTACTGCAGCAAGAGTCTGTGGGTAACAACAGTCAATAAGAGCATTTATTCCATTGAAACCTGCTTTATTTTGCTAAAACCTATTCATTATCAAGCATCATTTTGGATCTGTGTTTCTTGCTGTCCTGTGCAAATCCAAGTAAGCCCTTCATGGCACCACTAGGTTAGTCCAGACAAATATTTTCAAGACTCATAGATGCATAAGGTGTACCTTTGAAATGGAGAGAGGTTTTGCAAGGACTAGGAGAAATATTTAGCCTGTAAGATAAAGGTGGAAACTGCTGTAATTATAGATTCAGTGCACACTGCATTAAGGATTAGTCAATAATGAGACGATCACTCAGTCCCCACATAACCTCATTAAAGACTGATAGGCTTCTCTTTTAAACATTTGCTCTTTGCTGTGCCAGATCTTAAATGGTTCTCTCCCAGTACTGCAGCTGTACCTAGTCAGCAGACCTTGCTTTTTTTAGGTTATTGAAGACGCATTAAAAAAAAAAGAATCTGCAATGCTTCAAATCTGGGATCATAAATGCTGACTGCTTAGCCTCTCAGAGGACCTGTGGAGCAGCTGCTGGACTTTTAAAGATTAAATTCTGCAACTAAATTCCATTATGTTTTTAGCAACATCATCTGAGTCTGGCAGGTGCTGTTACCGGGCTGATGATTGCTGCACTGGCAGCCCCACGCGGTTGAAGTTTTGGATCCTACCTCACATCTGTATTTTAGTTTGGGATTGCTTTCCCTGGGTCTTTCAAGATCTACAGAATTATTCTTGGTGGTTGTGAAAGGACTACAGGGAATGAGAACCCACCAGTAGGCTAGTAAAAATTCCGGAAGAGTGGAGGAAAATAGGTCAGAGACCTATCACCAAACAATAGCTGAATTTTTCTGGTAAATTCTCACTCATCTTGAAATGAGCTTAGCTGGTTTCTTATAGGAGTTAAAAAGGCTTATGCACCTAAGACACTGTACCTGAAGTCGGTGCTACCTTTTTCATAGATTATTTCTGTGACATCAGACAAGTCACTTAGTTTTTCCTTGCACTGTTCTCAGATAAAATAGGAATAACAAGATTTGCCTCTGATTTGTCTCCATCCAAAGCTGAGGTAAGTGAAGTGCATCTCAACTGGAATCAAGAGATTTGCAAGGATGTAAGAATAGGTGAAATAAACTGATCCGTTACAACCCTACTTACAGTTAAGGTGTGCCTGGCTGGTTTCACACATCAGTGCACTTGGCAGACTGTGTCACCGTCTCAGCTGGAGTCATTAGGTGATCTTATCCTGTAATTAATAAACATCACCACATTCACTGTTGTCTAAATATGACATGCAAAACTTTTAACAGCAGAGTATTTTTCATTTGAGCGTCTTAAAACATTCTCAGAACAATATTTTGACTTTTATATTTTAAACTTGTGCTTTTCACTGGTCTCACGGAAAGAAAACAGCCCTCTCTCTATCTCAGTCTATAGAACAAAGTGGAAAAAAAGCATTTGTATGTCTTTGCATTCCTGTCAAAGTGATTATCAAAGTCTTTAACATTTACAGCATTTTGAAGTGAATCATCAGCCTACATCTCACATGAGCATTTATTTTTTTCCCCATAATCTGCTTTTAGAGAAGCTTTTAACTACATCAGACTTTTCTTTCCCATTAAAAGGCTGCCTGGATGATTGGAAAATAGAATTACCAGTCCTCATCGCTTAGTTTCCATAGTGAATGTCTGGAGCAAAGGTCTGTGAGATTATTCAATTACTGCAATAATGGCCTTTGACCTGGTGAAAATAATCCAAAAGACAGAATTCATCTATTGGATTATTTTTAACATTAATCATATTCTATTTAGAAATCACAGTAGAACAGCTAGGTTTCAAGACAGACTGCAAACTATTTGTATGTACTTTATTGAAATGGCTTAAATTTTTATGTGCATAGTTACACAAATTATGTCTTTAGGGATTCCTCCCTCCCCCTCATTTTTATATACTTTTCTAAATGTGCTTCAGACTACAAAGCTTCCTTTCTCTGCAGCACATTACCAGCCCTAAATGGCCAGTGTGATCTGTGCACTCTGTGTAGATATTAAATTGAAGATTAAAATAATGTTCTTGATACTGAAACTGCGGAAGTGAACTGCCTTTCACTTAAGGCTGAACTGTTTTTTTCCATGGATTAAATGAAGACTCAAACAACCGTCCTCCCTTAAATTTGCCCTGTGTCCACATGTCATAACCATGCCCATTGCTCCAATTCTTATAAGACATGACTTCAGAAACGAGTGAATCTCTGCTCAAAAAGGAGTTGTCCCCGGACAAATTCCAGGGAAAGATTCTTGGGATCAGCAACACATGCGTCATCAAGATGTACTCTCCTAATGTCCCACAAGCCTCCAACTGCAGCCAGGGGCAGGCAGTGCAGCAGCAAAGCTGTGCCACCACTTCCAACACACAGCACTTACAGAGTCACAGCCCAGGTCCACTCAGGGAAGGAAAGAAGGAAGATACGGGGCTACCAAAGAGGTCTGTGGGTCTGGAAATCATTATAAGGTTTTAAGACCTCATTGCTCTCTACAACTATCTAAAAGGAAGTTGTGGAGAAGAGGGTGCTGGCCAGTTCTCCCAAGTGACAGGAGACAGGATGAGAGGGAATGGCCTCAAGCTCCACCAGAGGGAGATTCAGGCTGGACATTAGGAAAAAAAATTTCATGAAAAGGGCCGTTGGACACTGGCACAGGCTGCCCAGGGAGGTGGTTGAGTCACCTTCCCTGGAGGTGTTTAAGGGATTGGTGGGTGAGGTGGGTGGGTGAGGTTTAGTGATTGATAGGAATGGTTGGACTCGATGATCTGATGGGTCTTTTCCAACTTGGTGATTCTATGATTCTAAGTTCAAGTACCAGCTGAAAAACACTCACTGTTCTTGCAAGACGCCCCCACTGAAATTTCTGGAGGTTTTTGTTGGCACGACACCCATAGCAAGGACACACTAAGGCCATTGGAAAAACAAATAAATGCCTAAAAAAGGAACTCACACAGTGGTAAAACTGGCAATACTCAGCTTCTCACCCAGCTGTTTCAGAAACTACAAAACACGTATGGTTGGGAGCCTGGTGACTGTAAGGAAGCAACACACCTGATCAGGAGCACAGTGGCCTGCTCTAAGCGCCTTCATCCTACTGTGGGAAGAAGTAGATTTATGCTTTGGCATTGGAGGCAGAGGTACCATGGGCAGAGGAAACAGAGGAAACAACCACCCAGCTCTCACAGCAGTTTTGCTGGATTCCCAACAGACCCAGTACATCTTGCTGGTGGAATCACCATACAGTGTGTTGATTACTGAAGAGAGAGTTGTCCCACCGGGCTGATTTAGATGAAGGGATTGGAGCCTACTTCCCTCTGATGAGACCGTCATGCCACATCTGCTCATCCAGCCACCTCCACTGGCCAAATGTGGGCTGTGCCTGTTGGTCCTGCAGCCCTGTGACCACCTGCATCTTCTTTAAGTGGATGTTTCTTTTGTGTTGACTCATGCCAGTGTACTCATTTCCAGGGAGAACCTCCCCATCAGGAGTACATTTGCTTACACTCAGAGACAGTGAAACAAAACTTTAACTGCTACAAAGGGACAGAGGTCTGCTCTGGAGCTCCTGAAATACTAGATGGGATGAATCCTGCAGACTGCCTATTACAGCTGCAATGTTGTGAGTGTGTGGCTATGCCCTTACACTGGATCCAAGTAAAGTCCAAAGGGATTTTTCGATGCTCAGCCTGTCTTGGCTCTGCCTCAGGGCTGGGCGAGTTTCAGAATTTCCTTTCAGTCCTTATTTTCAATGATGCTCTGGTAAAATTTGAGAGATTAAGGAAAAAGTATAACCTTTTTATCCCCTGAATGAAAATTGTTGATTTCTTAACAGGGGCATACCAAATAAATTGTCAATGGGCACTCTGGCATCAGGATATATGGCACCCTATTACAAGTCAGTTATAAATGGCCCAGCAGCAGAATCTGTTTTACAAGGCATGAAATCAGAAGTACTTATGCCAAAGCAGGTGACATAAGGTAGAATCATAAAATCATAGAATAGTTTAGGTTGGAAGGGACCTTCTAAAGATAATCCAGTTCCACCCCCACTGTGAAGGGCAGGGACACATTCCACCAGATCAGGCTGCCCAAGGCCCCATCTAACCTGGCCTTGAACACTTCCAGGGATGGGGCAGCCACAACTTCCCTGGACAACCTGTGCCGGTGCCTCACCACTCCCATAGTGAAGAAATTCTTCCTTATGCCTACTCTAAATCAGCCCCTCTCCAATTTATACCCATTGCCCCTAGTCCTATCACTACAAGCCTTTGTAAACTGTCTCTCCCCAGTTTTCTTGTAGGCTCTTCAGGAAGGTCGCTATAAGGTCTCCTCAGAGCCTTCTCTTCTCCAGGCTGAACAAGCCCAACTCTCTCAGCCTTTCCTTGTATGGGAGGTGCTCCAGCTCTTGGATCATCTTTGTAGCCCTCCTCTGGACGTGTCCGAACAGCTCCATATCCTTCTTATGTTGAGGATTCCAGAACTGGACACAATAGTCCAGACGAGGTCTCACCAGAGAGGAGTAGAGGAGCAGACATGACTTTGCTCAGGGGAAAATCAAATGCTAAAAACGTGCTAGTTGACAAAAAGCTGATACCTGGAGGAGAGGGCTGAAAGCAAAGTGAAAAAGAAGAGTGCATTTCTCCCCTGAGAGCTCCTTAGCTCCCTACCTGCTTGCTGGCCACTTCACTACTGCCTCCTGCTTGGCAGGAATGTGCGTGTGTTAGTGCAAGCACGTGTGTTTCTGTGTGTGTGGCCACGATGCACGTAACACAGCCCCCGACAGCATTGCCCTGGTTTATCAGTTCGACTCGTAGCTGATAAGGCTCGGTGCTGAGGACAGGTAGAGAGTGCTGGTGGTGCTCAACAGTATCCCTACAGCCAGCAGCGTGCTGTGGGAGGACTTTCCTGCATTGAGGTTTTGCAGCATCAGTGATTACAGAAGGGAGGGAGTGAACAGGGACCCACCACATAGATCGGCATGACTGTAAGAAGTATCATGGGTACGGCTGCTGTCCCGAGAGTTCAGAGCACGTGGGAGATGTGAGAGTAAGGTGCAGCCCAGCACAGGGTAGTCTCAAGGAGGTGGCAGGGGAAGATTCACATGATCTGAGGGGATACGTGCATAGAGGACGGCTTTGCAATAGGTGTTTGTGCTTTACCCCCTCAAAACAAAATAGGATGGGAAAAGCAAAGCAAATAAACTAGGAGCTCCCTGCAGAGTGCTGCAGGAACAAACTCCAGGGCAGAAAGGATGAAAGCAAGCCTGCAACATCATGCCCCTGCCTGAGAAAATGCCCCAGAGGAGGCTTACATGGTGCAAGGAGTGAGAAAAGCAGCTGATGCGCAGAGCCAGCTGTGGCTGGTACAAATGGAGTGTTGCCAGATCCCAGCTTGAGCAATCTAGGGGCGAGTCCCTGCTCCTCTGAGGATGGTATTCAAAAGCTTGCTCCCCTACAAGCATTGTGTTGGATGCTGTGCACTAGAGCTGTGCCCTAACCCATGGGGTTCAGGAAACATCCACAAAAGGGGTCTGCCAGCCCCCCTCAAAAAAGTTTGGGCCCTGGGACAACAGCGAAATGCCCTCCTACCAGCCATAGGCTGCTTTTCAAACCTAGCACTGAAAATGAGACTTCTGTACCCAGACTGACACAGGTAAAAACTCTTTACCTTGAGACTGGGAGTTTTCAGTGCCCTGTCTTGGAGCAATGACTTTGCAGTGTCTCTGGCCAATTACCCAGCACCACACCCAGCACTCGGCATCCAGCTGTTTGAAGCATTATGCAGGTAGCTGGAAAGAAATCAATGACTTCAAGATGGAAGATATACAGACAGATTATAAAAAGAGCCAAGCAAGCAACCACTAGCATGGGCTTCTGTAAAAGCAGTGAGAGCTAATTCATTGGGCTGTGTAAGCACCGCTTTTGATAGAGAACTAATTGGGATTTTTTTATTCAGTGTTGTCTGTTTTATCAAGTCCTTCTCTGCATGAGGTTCTTCTAGGCACGGTAAAATGAGATTCCTATTACCACATTTCTGCACCTCCAGGCATTTTCACATGTATTTTCTCCTCTGCAGATGAAAAGCAACACAGTAATAAGTGGCATTTCTGTAGAATATGCTGCCTCCAGATACAAACTGCATTCGCAATTGCTTTTCCCTATGGGAAAATAAGGTGACTGAAGATGCAATAACAGCACCTTTCTTTCACTAGGCTGCTTTGATCCTGAAGGATCTCACAGAGCTCTAGAAAATCTGATCCTTAAGCAATAAATCATGTGAGCTGGGCCCATCATTTTCAGGATTGTTTTTTAAATAAAACCAGCTTTCATCCATGGGCAAAAACCTGAGAGGTTCTGACTGTCACACATGTCCCATGACAACTTTGTACTAAAAGGGTGAGAGAGTATGAAAAAGAGCCAAGGACTACCACATATCCAAACACGCTGGATTTTCATTAAAAACTAAGTCCCTGAGTGGTATTTTCTAAATTATGGCAATCTGCTGTTGACTGGCAAAGGATGTGCAGGTAGGAAGTGTGGCCATTGCATACATGCAGTTGTGATTCAGGCATAGAAATTGGGGCTGGGCGTAGCCCAGAGTTCTGATGAAAGACCATTTTGTTTCCTCTGTGGCTGCAAGGGACTGATGCTACTCTCCTTTAGCTGTGGGGGAACCTGGGTGCATATGTATGTTCCTGGAAAACCCTTATCCCAGGTATCATATAGCCTGGAGGTTAGGGATCTACCTTGCTAAAGTGATGTTTGTCTTGTTCCATGTGGAGAAGTGCGTTGGGTTTGTGTCTTCTATAAGTTCTCCAAGAGTGGCTGGAGCCTCTTTCCTCCAACTTCTTGTTTTCAGGATGCAGGCAGTCCTGCACAAGCCCAGAAAGAGAAATGTATGTGACAGTGGAGAACGGATTAAGTAAGAGCTGATTGTCAATGGCATTACACTTTTGAATGTAAGAGTCTCAATTTTCTTTATTAATCCATCTTAAAGAGAGACAGTATACTCCAATGGCATTAGTTTTATTTGTAGTAATTCAGGAAACATCTTAGCCTGAACTACCCACAGCCCTTATCAAGACACTGCCCATATCTAGCACTGGGGCTGACAGGAAAGCTGTGGAAGAGCTCTTTTTTGGGGAGTGCAGCGGTTGGATGGAGGGGAATGGATTTAATCTGAAAGAGGGGAGATTTAGATTAGATTTTTAGGAAAAAAATTTTAACTGTGAGAGTGGTGAGGCACTGGCACAGGTTGCCCGGAGAAGTCGTGGATGCCCCATCCCTGGAGGTGTTCACGGACGGGTTGGATGAGGCTTTGAGCAACCTGATCCAGTGGGAGGTGTCCCTGCTCATCACAGGGGGTTGGAACTGGATGATCTTTAAGTCCCTTCTGACTGAAACCATTCTATGATTCTATGAATCTGTAAAGCACAGTAGGGTGTTTTAAGAAAAACCTGGGGGAGTTGGCTCTCCTTATATAAAAAATTAAATACAGAAGGCCTATGTATGAACAATATAGTTCACACCCAATAAAAGATTCTGATCACTGTTTCACTGACAAAATGACACACTAGGAGAGATGCAGATCCTGCACATAAATTTTGCCATTGGCAGAGTTGCTGGCCCTGGGAGCTTTCTTTGCTCTCACACTGTGTCGATGGAAAATCTCAATTTCGGTAACCAATTCTGAGCCTGATTTGTTTTTTACTTAGTTTTAAACAGATTCAGTAGACCATACCTTAGGTGGCTTTGGTTGGTGCAGCTTGGCTTCCTGAACCATCTGGCTTAGGGATGGAAACTGAAATGAGAAGGGAAAAGCAAAAAGTAAGGCACAATAGTTTTGCCTGTCAGCTGTGAGTGGATGCTTTCACAGGCCTGACTAGGAAAGTCTTCCCAAAATCTGGTTTTATAAGCTCTCCGATCTGCTATTCACTCGTTGGCTCACAGATACTTTGCTGGCTCGGTAATGAGCTGTTATAAGCGAGACTCCTGTAAATCAGATGACTCTGTAGTCATTTGATGCTTATATTTGGCATGATGAGTCATGAGGATGAGGGTTACATCATGTCAAGTTAACCACGCAAAGTTAGTTATAGACAGAACAGCCAGCACTGAGGTACACACTGGGAAGGCACATTCATGTTGGACGGATGGTCCCGAGGTGCAAGAGCTGGGCAGCCGTGGTCCTGCCCTTACCCCAGCCATGCCCCACTTTCCATGGGCCTTTTTCTCCCATCCTTGTTCCTGGCACAGTTCTTCCTCTGGTAGGAATATCTGCTGCAAACAACATCTACAAGAGACTGACACAAGGCCACAGATAACAGCCGATCACACACCCAGGTTCAGACCGGGGTCAAACAGGACATCCCAGCATGAACTTACACAGAGGACATTGTATTTTTCTTTAAAACAAAAAAAAGCCAAATTATGTTATTTTCCAGTGCAGTGTTCCTTCTTAATAACCTATCCCAGACCCCGCCTGTTGGCTGTACACTTCCCTCCTTGAACTATGGCTTCATTCCTTCAGTCTCTCCTTCCCTGCACCTTCTAATGCTTCCTGAGCTGTCCCAAGCCTTGTGCCTTCAGTCTCCTTGTCTTCATGCCCATGTACTGACTCTTACTCTGTGATAAATGTTAAGCAACCTTTAGAGTTCCTAAAGATAACAATCTTCATTTAAGGGCTTAATGCAGTAGAGAAGTCTCAGCAGCCTCCCTTAGCCACCCCTCTGGATAATTACAGTCCTTGTTAAATACTGCCCTGTGCTGCAGCTGGATGTACTCTCTTCTTGCACTGAATTGTGGGATCTCTTTGTGCCTTTGGCTGCTCAGAGTTCACAATGAAACCACGTAGACAAGCAGAGTGGGTATCAGTAACATTATCGCCTTCATTTTCCATAGGGGTGGGGCAGCTTAGAAAAAAAAAAGCAGTTTATACCATTTGTCTTAAAGTAATCTTGCATCATATAGTAACTCAAAAGCCTGCAAGTTGAAATCAGCACAAAAATCTCATAACCCCAGTGAAAAGTAGTGTTATGATAATGTTATTCTGATATTCTTCATGAAATATTTTGCAAGATGCCTCTGACAGGACACTCAATTTCCAGTTTTTCCTGCTGACTTCAGAAGGCAAAGAAACCTCAGTTCATCTGCAGCACGGGAAAAATGATGACTTTGATCATTTAGCAGTCAAGCAACTCACCTAGGAGAAGGGATACTGTGCTCCAGAAAACCATTTCCTTATCTGCTAAATATTTAATGCAAAATGTACAATGAGGTTTGTCAGACACCTGCATACCCTGACCACTAAATCCCAGTCTTATTTCCAGCGGTGCCCACTCTAGCTGATCAGAGTTCTCTGCTGCACAGCAAACCCATTTTCAGCAAGAGTGATGGGAAGCCTTGACTAACTGATTAGCAAGCGTGGATTTGAATCTCTGCAATCATTCAACCTGGCTCCCTCACTTCTTGAACCAAGGCTCCAGCCTCTGTATGATCACTGAATAGGAGGAATGGAGATTCACTTGGAAAGAAAAGAAGCAGCTCTGGTGAGGCCTGTGAAAGGTGTGTCCATACCTGCCTTCAGGAAACTGTTGGGTCCTAGCAGAGTGTAGGTGTCTCCTTGCAATCCTGTGAAGGATGCTGGTCCCAGAAAGAAATAAGTTTTCAGGTGTATGCTGTGCTTGATGGTAATATCCCCATGGCAATGGCAGCCCCTGACAATCAGTGTGAAAAAAACAATGTTTCATGGGCCACTTCAGCTGGAAACCAGGAGGAGGACAGAGGGAAGATGGCCAGCAGACCCTTGCTGGCTGCTGGAGAGGCTTTGTTCAAGCACACGGTTACAGAGTCTCTGCTCAAAGGCTCAGAATCTCTACAAGGCACAATGCTGTGCTCTGCATAAGGCAGAAGTACCCTCACTTTCCTTAGGGCAGGGGGATGTTATTTCTTAGGAAGTCCTGTTACCTCCCAGGGTATAGAAGTTACCTTCCTTCTCACTGACTCCTTATCCTTCCTCCAACTGCCTACAGATTTCAGTTATGTGACTACTTTTGTGTTCGGGATCATCTTTTTGTTCACAAGCAGACTATTTTCCTGGGGACATCAATGCAAGAGCATCACACATTTGATATTTTGTCCCTGTTTTCTGGAAAACAATGCAGCCTGTCCCATAATGTGACACCAACCAAGGAAGAGAGAAGCCATCTCTGAGAGCCCTCCCAGCTGGCCTGCAGGCAGAGGTGGTGCTGTGCACTCCTGTTACCAGCAGTGTGGGAATTGCTCCAAGCTTTTACAGCAGGCAATGAGCAGTGGCTGCTGCTGACAGGGTATCCATGTGTGCTGGCAGTGTAGCCATCCCTCCCTGTGTGCCTGTTTGAAGCCATAAATCCCTTGCAGCAGGAGCTGAGTCACTCTCATGCATTCCCCATTGCAGAGGCACAGCTTGTATGAAATCAATAAGTAGCAGCAGCCCTGCTGAAAGGCTCCTGCTTTACTGGGAACCAGGTTCAAACTCCAGTAGGCAGCAGGATTGCTTTTTCTGTGCCTCCTGCTTCTCTGAGTTTGCTCTCCCTGCTCTCCTATGTGAGCAAAGAGGGACAAAAATCCCACAGTTATGGCCAGTCCATTTCTTGATGGGAGAAGGGAGGCTTAGGCATGGGGGGCACAGCTCATTGTCTGGGAGAGGTGAAAGAGCAGAGTAAAGGCTGCACAAAACCTCCTTTGGGGATTCAGGCTTTGGTCTCTGTGCTTTTAAGCAGTAAGGAAAACCCTCTCCCCTCATACCTGCTGTGGGAAGGGTTTTCCAAACACACAAGATGGGGCAGCAGAGATATCAGTGGATGTTGGCCACAGAAACAACCTGAGGCTGATTTACAGCATGAGTGTAAAAGGTAAAATCCCTTGCACATGGAGAGCAGCCACTGTGCTCGCTGCAGACCAGACTCAGGCATCCAGGAAGCTGAACGCACGCTGTGCTTGGAATATCCGATCCTATGTGAGTCACAGCTCTCCCCACTGCGATAGTGCCTGGCGAGCTCAACAGCGAATAGCTGGGTTGGATGCTACAGAAGTTGCAGCACTGAAAGGATCCTGCGGCACCTCTCTGTGTCTGGGTCTCATAACAGCCTCAGACACTGTCCCTCACCTCTCCCCAAGCAGAGCTACTGTGTAATAGGAAAGTGCTTAAGTTTTTGGAGAAGAACACCACGCACAACTCGATCTCCTGAGGATAAATAATTACAATGTTGTCTACTGGTGCCTGTGGGGACCAGCGACGCATTTCTTGGCAGCACTCGTGTTGTTCAAGGCAGATTTCCTGCATAGATCCAGGCGCTGGCTGTCAGCCACAAACAGGGTGGAGATGAATGAATCCACTCAGGAAATGATAAAAGAACGGAGCAAATGCTTTTCTTTATGAAGAATCTGGAGAGCTGTGAGACCCTTGCTTCCAGAGTCAAACTGTGGAAATCCCGAGGAGCTACTAATCTCATGCTACATGTTGGATCTCCCTGGACAGGTGGCATGTGTGAGCCCATAGATGCCACAGTGATAGCAGCATCCCAAAGCTGGTGGTGGCTCAGAGCAGCCCCCTGCCCCTTGGTCACTTCCAGCCCTTTTAGGGGATCCAGTCTCAGTCTTGCCACCAGCAGGGCACAATGAACCACTCTGATGGAGTCATCACACCACTGCTGTGATGTTGCTGCATGTTTGGTGATCTCTAGTGAGAAGGACTGACCCCACGTCTGCACTGGTTGTGGTCACAGTGCTAAGTCATCTTGTCACCTCAGCAGACGAGTCCTAGACAGGAATGAATTTTCTTCCTGTATCCTTAACCATTAGACAGTTTTATCTTATATTAGTATTTGCCCTGGAAGCCACTGGTTATAAGAAAGATTTACTTGGGGTGTTGTAGATATTTGTATAATCCTTAGCCACAGAGAATGGCTTCTGGTTGACTCAGTTAACTTTCACCAGCTTTTTGTTCATTCCTTAGCTTTTCTTCTGTCTTACTGGGTACTTCTTTCACCTGTTGGGTGAAAGCTCAGTGTGAAATGCACACAGAGCGAAACAAACCCATCAGCCTTCCCTGTCCAGTCACTGAGGAATTACTGTGGCTGTATGAACTGTGCATACAGGGAGCCAGCACAAGAGCATGGCAGTCAGCTAAAACTCAAAAGGGCCTTCAGTCATTGTCATGTCCTGAGTGGTTCCTTTGAAAATCCAGCTGATGGGGAAAGGAGATGACCAGAAGGATGATGATCCACTTGTTATGAACTATGTGAAAGTAAAAGTTTTTGCTTTGCAAAGACGACGTTGGGAAATCGGGGGAATGATCTTGGCATGGGTGAAGAGAGAGAGCAGATACAAGAAAGGCTTATGGAGTTGCAAGCATCTCATAAATGCCATGTAAGTCTGCAGTGAACAGAGAAGATGTATCAGCAAGGATAGACTGGGCGCATTTCAGCACTGGGAGACCCTGGACTTAAAAGCCCTTTCTCATGGGGGAGATCACTGCAGAAATAAGTTATGGATAAGCTTTACAAATCAGGCATCCTCCAAGCCTGCAAGCTCTAGAGCAAGGCCTCTGGCAACACATGAAAAGAAGAGGTACCCACCAGCCAACGTGTTTCCTCAGACATGCAAGATCCCAGTTCAAACACTTTCCCTGCTGGGCTGAAGGATATTTTTGTGTAGAGCACTGTGCCTCTTTTCTACTGCAGCAGTTCTTCATGGTGTAGCCAATGCTTATAAAAGGCTTTTGTACAGTGACAGTTCACCTTAAGATACCCTTCTCCAGGAAAAAGAGGGAATAGCTCTTCAGCTTCTTACCTACCAGAAGAGCTCTCCAAACACTTTGCTATTGTATGCAAAGGGAGATGGGCACAGCCTCAGCTGTGTTTTGTGACAAGAGTGTCTTGGACATGATTGCCAGGAAAAAGTCCATGGTTACAAATCTGAAGTGTAATCAGGTGTCTCTACAGCTCAGAGCTAAGTGTTCACATCTATTTGCAGGTCCCTGCTACTCTCTTTGCTGTTTTCTATAGGCTGATTTAGGTGATTGCTCCTTGTTGGCTTTAGTAAATTCCATTTATACATGTCCAGCTCTCCCAGGCTCTGCACAGGTTTCAAATCAGAGCTGGATAGAAAAACATATGAGGTAAAGCCATTAAATACTCAAACCTACCTGCACATCACCCAGATAGCTAATAGGTTGTTACTTTTTAGATGATTAATGGAGGAGTACCGATCTGACCACTGTGGGAGGGAGGTCTTTCTGCACTGATATTTCCTTTTCAGCTGGAAAAGACAGAGCTGCAGAAAACTGACAGGTTTTACATTACATTGGCATTTCTCCAAGCTCGTAGGATATCTTCATAGCCCAAGTAAAATAACAATGAAAAATATGTCCTTGTGAAAGAGAAGAAATTTCTGTAACAGATTTTCTGGGACTCAAGCGGCTGAGATAGAAGGAGAAAAATGAACTATCCTCATAACTGGACAAGTCAGAGTATGTAGGTAATTTCTTAAAAAAATGAAAGTTTTAATATAGTTGAGGTTGATATATTTCAGTGAGAAACATTCAGATGCATTTTAGCGAACCTTTCAAAGTATTTATTGTCGCAGTAACTAAAAGAGACTTTCTAGGTAACATATTGAATTACATCTGATTGTCTCAACAAGGAACCCTGAAAGTGAATATATTTTACTAGGAATATCTGCACTACAGTTTTGCATTACTATAGTTTGATGACAGCTGCAGGAGACTAAGCCTGGTCTAATTCTTTTATATACCATCATAAAATCACAGAATCATAGAATAACCTGAGTTGTAAGGGAATCACAAGGATCACCAAGTCCAACTCCTGACCCCGCACAGGACAAACCAAAAATTAACATTATGTTCCTAAGGGCATTGTCCAAACACTCCTGGATATTGTCAGGCTGTTACAGTGCTCCACCACTCTGTGGCTGAAGAACCTTTTCCTAATATCCAACCTAAACCTTCCCGGCACATCTTCCTGCCATTCCCTTGGGTCCTATCACTGGTCACTAGAGAGAAGAGATCAGCATCTGCTCCTCCTCCTCCCCTTGTGTGGAAGCTGTAGACTGCTGTGAGGTCCCCCCTCAGTCTCCTCTTCTCCAGGCTGAACAGACCAAGTGACTTTAGCCACTCCTTATACGTCTTCCCCTCTAGACCCTTCACCGACTTTGTGGCCCTGCTCTGGACACTGTCCAGTAGCTTTATATCATTTTTATTCTGTGGCACCCAAAACTGCATACAGTACTTAGTGAAATCTCTTCTGCCCAAGCCTTGATCTCTGACTAAAGGCTTATCAGGAGAAAGCTACAACAGAGAACAGAGGGGGGACTCTTGTAAAAGACACAAAGAGCAATAGTAGGAATTCTCAAAAAAATGCCAAACAGCTGTGGCAGAGAGTGCCCAGTTACATTGGCAGCAAAAGCCAATTTCTACAAATAATAACTATGGAGGAGCTAGTCCCTACAGGTTTTGCCTTGTCCCCTGTCAGCATAAGTCTCTTGCTGAACTATTGAGAATTCAAGAATCCAGAACAGCTGCTCAGTCAGGCTTGGTCTAAGGTATGGCCGAGTCAGAACATCAAGACATGACTCTACAGAGACTCACTGGACAATGCATATTTTCCTCCTCCCTTGCCCCATGGATGTGCTGATACATAAGCATGCACCAAATACATACACTCACGCACAGACACACCCATGCACACACACATCACTCCAAAATAGCAAGATTCTCAAAAATCTAGACCCATATTCTGGAGTCTTCACTCAGTCCAGCAAAGTGGCCCTAAGTAACTAAGGCCTGGAAAAGATCTCAGGCTAGAGAGAAAACAGCAATGTGAATAGCCGTCCCATATTCTTTTAGGAAAGTTCAGTTTTTATGATCATCTGGACTGTACAAGCTGAAGGCCAGTGCACCCGGGCTCCTTCAGCATCAGAGGGGCTGCAGCAGAAACCATATGGTGACTTGTCTCTTCCCTTTGGATACTGCATGTGCACAGACCCAGCAGCTGAGCAGATCACAGATGTTTAAAAGGGAGGGATGGGGCACAAAGGTGGAAGTTGACAAGGTCTTTTGTATTTCAAGCAAAATATTTTAATGGTTTTTAACTATTTTTCCATGCACAATTATTAGCTTTGCCTGCCTGTAGGGACATTTTGGGGCAATTTCTAAACTCACTTTTAAGTTTTCCATTCTGTTCTTGTAGTACCGCTTAAAGCAGCAAGGCTACAGGATGGCAAAAATTCATGACACCCATTTGGCTCCAGTGAATTTTATTGCCTTGCCTTTCATATTACATTTGTGTCAGAAAAGATTTGTGCATTTGAGATGACAGCAGCTCCCTAAGCAGAATTTTACCGTCAGAAAGCGACTAGCTGGTTGCTGCCGGCAGACAAGATTGTGTAACTCGGCAGATCACAGATCACACAACTCAGGTGGGAAGAGTCACTGGAGCTTGTCTATGCCATGCAGACTGAAACAACTGATCATCTAGAAAGTTAAGTAAAACATCCTAAAAAAAAAAAAAAGCACAGAGACAGCAGACATAACTAATAATACAATAGGAATTCAGGAGAAGTTGCAGGATCTCAAACAGCTGAACTGGCCAGAGCATAAATCCAAGCAGACGAGATGTAGCAAATAAGAATGGGCACACTTCAGGAGGCCATTGAAAGGGAGGAGAGAGGCTGGGGGGTAGCTGGGTGGACCTTCTGTTGGACACAGCAATGTGAACATCTCCCTGGACAATTAAGCTCCTCTCTGGTCCCGATAGACCTCAACAGAAAAATCTCCTGCCACACATTTCCCGTATTTGCCCATGCAGTAGCAGCACCATCTGACCAGTCATCAGCCACTGAGGATCAATGGTAAAGAATTGATCCCTGCTTTGAGAGCGAGGGAGAAAGGAAGGAAGAGAGAGGGATCAGGGCCTTCACAAAAGCAAGGGTATTAAGTTGGCTGCTGGAGTGCAAATGCAGACAAGAACAGAGGAACTGAGGCTGGGAGGTAATTGTGCAACCTAGAAAGTTAAAATGCAGACTGACAGTGACATCTGGGCCCGTGGAAAGGAAGGAGCTTCTCCCACTTCAGAAATGTACCATTGCAGAGCAGCTGGAGGTCTAGAGAATACACTGCAAGTCTCACGCAGCCAGCCCCACTGGGAACAGATGCCAGTGGCTGATCAGTCTTCCTCCAGCTCTAAGTTTCAAAGTCACTAGTTGTGTTCCCCATGTTTTGCCAATGTATTTGAGGATCAGGGAGGCATCTGGCCCCATTAACCTTTCAGTGGTATGAAAGCTGCAAAGCAAGAGGACCGCTGGAATTCTTTCTCCCGTATATGGAGTTCCTGACCTATAAGAAAGTCATCTGAATGCAGTGGTGTGTGGAGATGTGGTGAGGGCTGACCCAGTTAAAAACTTGGAGAAATTGCTCAGGATACCTCCGGGAAGTAGTTTTCTAACCCAAACTCTCTGGTAATACTTATATTTTTGGCAGGACTATGGCATTATTGTGCAAGACGACCGGCTGCAGAAGGAGATCAGGTGTGCCACAGTCAACACCAGCCAGCGGCCAGTCTCTGCCCTGCTCTTGCCCTGTCGTTGTGCTCCTGAGCAGGCTGTCCTCCTCCAACAATGTGGAGGAAACATGGTGTGCCAGGCCATACCCCTAAATCCCACTGGAAGAACCTCACCTGTGAAACAAACTAGATCATACATGCCGAGAAGAAGGTTTCTTCAGAGAAGAAGCCAAATTTCTGCTGCTATCCAGTAAGCACATACAGAGAGGAGAGAAATACAAGCTTCCTTGAGGTGCTGTGGTGCTTGGAAAAGTTGAACTGCAACCACACAAAAGAATAGGAACGAATGTAGAAAAATAAACATTCATCTCAGAACAATCCCAGCTTACCTATTATTCAAATTGTCAAGATCAGAACAAATTTGTTGACCCAGCTCTAACAATGTAAAAATGAAACCTCCTAGGCAAGGTTCAGTTTTCCAAACGTAGGCAACTGGTGCTCTCTGCGATGACCAGGGTATCTTGCTTTGCCTCGGCTGGCTTCTCTGGAAGAGGACAAGTTTATCTCAGGTCCTGTGTTGGATCTGCCAGCCCCACAAAGATATCTAGGGGCCCCAGGGTGTCTGGATGGGCATAGAGACATACAAGGAAATACAAAAACTGGACTGAACCCATCCTCCAAGCTCCTTGTGCGGTAATGGAGGGGGGTGTGTGGGTGTGGGTGTTATTGTGTGTGTCTTCAACACCTGGAGCTGGGGCAGGAACATCCCCTCTCTTTCCAGGCACCGTAAAAAGATTCTTAAAAGTTAAATTACACTGTACATGTCCCTCTTATATAACTAAAAACACTTCAGTTATTCCCTCCCTTAGTCACACAAACATATTCCCCCTCAATATCTCATTTGTAGGTCTTTGTAGATTCAGTGGGAAAGAAGGAGTCCACAAACACCAAGCCACCAACCTCCTTCTCATAGGTAATGACTTTGCCTTGCTCTGGGACATTGCTCACTTAATGCTTGGTCAGGACTTGCAGCTCTGCTGTACCATGGCCAACTAAGTGACTAGTCTGGGCAACTACAGGAATGACAGTTACTGAAAGGCTACAGAGAACCATGGCTGCATGGCAAATGGGAAAAGGCCTCCGGCCGGGCAATTTTCTCAAATGACAACCCACTGGGGCGCTTGCACCAGGGACAGCTCTTCCCCCACCACAATCCTTCTTGGGTATGTAATGTCACAGTAAAGGTATGGTTGGCTGGCAGGTCTCTCTATGTGGTTGTGCAGCTGCAATAAACCAGCAGCCTAGGCCCGCGTAGCTGGCATGTACAAATAAAAGGTGCTGTAGTCCACTAATTGCAGTGATACGTGTGCTGTACCATTTCCAAGTCTGAGTCCCCTCCACCTACACCTCAGGCAGCAACTGCCACTGTGGTGACACCTGGTCCAAAGGCAAGCAGCTGGTGATTTCTCACTATTTCCTTCATGAAAGGGCTGTCACTTTCCCTTCACCTGCCTTCAGGAAGATTTTGATGGAGTGTGTTCAGCAAGCAAGAGGAATAGAGGTTTCATAATGGCCTCAAAAGAAAATGCTTTCCAGACCCAACGCTGCTCTATCTTAATCCCTGTGGTTCTTTTGGGATAAGGAAGATGTGGATCCAAACCTTTGCAAAACAGACAGAGAAGTGAACCCAGACTGTCAGCATGCCACGGGAGAGCAAAATGGGCTGTAGTGCTATGATAAAATGGGTACCACTCTAAACCACTGTAGATGGAGAAATCCAAACCTGCTGGTGTGGATAACGTATGCACCAAGAATCATAGAAACAGAATCACTAGGTTGGAAAGGACCCACTGGATCATCGGGTCCAACAGTTCCTATCAATAACCAAACCATGCCCCTCAGCACCTCATCCACCTGTCTTTTAAACACCTCCAGGGAAGGTGACCCAACCACCTCCCTGGGCAGCCTCTGCCAGTGCCCAATGACCCTTTCAGTGAAAATTTTTTTCCTGATATCCAGCCTGAACCTCCCCTGTTGGAGCTTGAGGCCATTCTCTCTTATCCTCTTGTGCCAAGGACACATAACAAAACATCTCTGGAGATCCAGTGGCTCAGCAGGCTCAGGGATCCAGCTGGACTGAAATTCTCCTACAGGACAGCTGTGGGCACATGCGAGAACAGAACCAGTCTCTTGGGCAACAGAAATTAGGTACCTCCAAAGTGTATTTGCATTCAGTGTTAGACAGCAGCCCAAGCAGAGAGCTGGGGTGCTTGGCAGCACAGTGCTGGACTAATTCCTGCACACATCATGCTTCAGACTCCAAAATCTCATTTGAATCTTGTCCTCAATTATGACTCGCTTCCAGATCCTGCCTTGCTGCTTCCTGCGTGGGACAGTGACATAGTGGTACGTTCCTTATCCTGCACACTTTCTGCGTTCTACAGGAATTCACTACTAATACCAGAAGTGAAAATAAAGCTAACCAAAAAGTGATCTCGTGCAAGAAGTATTTTCACTTTGTAGATGTAAACACATGGCTGAAATGGGTAAATAAGGAGAGCTTCCTGCTTCCAGCTTTCAGCTTCCAGCTGAGCTCTTCTCCTGTGTGTAAGTGTGCAGTGCTTACGTCTGCATGTTTTTTCCAACTGTATTCGTCTTCACTAAATATTTTACCATGTTCAAAAGCATAATATTTAAAGGGCAATCAACAGTAGGAAACAGCATATTCATTTTTATTCCTCTGCTGCACTAAGAATAATTCACTTGTCAGATACCATCTTGCTCTCCGGATCAGCTGGTTCTGCAAATAGAGAGAAACTACATCCTATGTGCACAGAAAATCCCAGAGTCACCTCTCTTTCTTCTGCTTCATCTTCTCCGTGTTCAAACAGTGACAATCTGGGGGCCTCAGGCTGGCTTTGCTGTTCAAGAGTTTATGCCGTCAGGCACAAGTAGTAGAATCTATAATTTAGGAATATAATACCCTAGTGAAATGTGTATCAACTGCCACTACTCCTACCCAAGTGGTGCCTCAATAGATCATGCTGAGGTGGTGAGTATCCTCTTTTCAAGCCCTGAAGAGGTCCAGGTCAGTGTAGAGGACTCACACAAGCAGATCAGTTGTGACCTTACACTGCTATCCTATAGTGAATGCTGTTTCTGTCACAGACAGACACTGCCCAGCACTGTGGCAGTTGGTTGACATGAGCTGGTGTATCTAACACAAACTTCAGTCTTGTCTCTTTATCCTCTGCAGTAGCTCATCTCATCACAGGCCTGTACAGATCTGCAGACACCTCTCACCTGACTGTAGGCAACCGAAGTGTAGGTCTCTACACCTATGCTTGGTATCTGGGCTCCCAGGGCAGTTCAAGGGATCAAAAATCTACAGTCACGGAGCGAAGACTGTAGGTTGCGTGGTCCATGCAGACAGTGATGTCAAGAACACATATGGTTGGATCACTATAGTCCTTTGACTACCATGAGCCACAGAGTGTCAGCTTTTAATTTGTAGACATCTGAAGTCCTGGGAGTTGAACCCTAGTCTCGGAAGTCCACAGACTGTACTTCTGGTGGGCGTTAGCTCACCTATGCTCTTTGAGGCACCAAATCCCCACAGTACTGACTGGGGCCAGCTACCTGGTGTCACAGGGGATTTTGGTCATTAACATGAAGTAAGGACTAGATATGATCTATGCTGGGTACCAGAAGCAGTGCAGCCACACATGTTGCCTATGGAGACAACTCTAGCATGAAACTTTGCAGTCCTTTCCTCCCCTGTGCTCCTTACCAATACCGCTGCAATACCCACAATTAGAAATCAAGGGTGACAGTACAGGCAAATTTCCTGCCTTTAGCAGCACTCACCTCCTGGATCACTCTGGTTGCTCTTGTAGTCTCCTCAGTTCCCATTAGGATCAGGGAAACTTCTCCGATTGACCTTGGTCAGCACTGGATCAAACCTAGTGTGATTTCTTGCACAGCACCTTTTGGCTCCAGACTGGCTGGATGCGGAACAGGCAGCGTGATTTCCATGTTCTGTGAAAATTACTTAATGAAAGGCGTCGAGAGGCTTTGGGATTCCTTTGTCTGATGTGCATTGCATAAATGTCTGAGTATTATCATAAGTACAACACTGAAGATCTATGTTTAATTTATATTTTGTTCTTTTTCATCCTTGGTGATGGTAAGTGGCTGGCCATGAATAGAAGTTCATTCCCAAGACGTGCCCCAAGCCCTTTCCTTTGCTGGGTGACCAGGGTTTAAATGTGTGATTTTTAAGCATTGGCAGATGAGCAGCATCCCTTCTACTGCCTTCAGAGGAGTTTGGATCAGGCCCTACCTCACAGGGAAAATCCCAAGGTCCACTCCCATTTCTTCCATGGCTCTCTAAGTTCTCCCAGGGAAGCATTTTCTAAACCTGCCTTTCCATTTCTCACTCCCACTCTCCCCAGGGCTCTCCTGGCTCTCTCCATCATTTGGAGGTTGCTGTGCTCTCTGTGTCATCTTGCCCTCTCAAACTGGAGCTCGGGGAGTGCCGCAGCCAATCGGGCAGCCAGGCAGCCTGGGTATACTTCATCAATCTCCCTAAGTGTCTTCAGGCTCTGCTAGGAACATCCACTTCACTTTTTTTCTCTCTCTGCAATGACCTGAAGCTCCAGCTCTGCAAGCAGTGATCAGTCACGCATAATGCAATGCAGGGCAGCCCGGAATAATCTGGTTGGCATCCAAAGATGTATTTTCACCGAGAGGCTAAGGAGTGTGTCAGCATTTAGTTTCAGCCTAGCTGCACCTTTCCTGCAGCACAGAATCGCAAAGTCTCCGTCTGCTCCTCTGGATTGGGACTGATTCTGCACGGGGATCCTCTGAAAAGACAAAGTTTTCCTCTCTTGTTATTGCTGTACCACCATAACCTACCAAGATGTGTGACTGCTTTCATCTAGTTCTTCCTAACTGGCCAGGATCTCCAGCCAGTGGTGGGCTTACATTTTCTATACTTTTCTGTATTCTGCTTCTGCTTCTCTGTGCTCTGCTAGCTGTGAATCAACCTCGGAGGCAAACCCTGCAGCTTCTAGGGTGTGGCTTTCTCTGGTGCTGCATGAATCAGATAAGGAAAAATAGAGTTAAGAAAAGCCTGTCCTTACCTCCACTAAACTTTCCTTGGTGCCTGCATTATGTTGAAGCTAAGCTTAAGAAAGTCTTCGACTTTGATTACAAATTAAATTCAGTTGTGTCTAAATTAACTGGTTTGGGTTGCATGCCTTAATCCACACGTTTGTCCTTCATTTCTCATAGCGATTAGGAAGAAACTAGCAGGATGCAGTGCATGATACAATCTACCTAGCATTTACAATAGCTAAAAGCTGTGCTGTGTCGTGTATGCTAGTAAACTCAACATGTTCTATGCTCTTTATTCAGTGTGTTGGCTGAACAATACAGCACTCTGGAAGCAGGGCTTTTTTCCCTGTTTCTCTGCTGCAGAGCAGAAGGAAATTAGCAACTTCACCTCTTTTTTAAAGGGGAAAATATATGCATTTTAGTGTAAAATATTGCTGAAACAGAACAGTAATGACTGGAGAAGTGGGTCAAAAGAGTAATGAAAACCATTTCTTAGCTGGCAAAAGTGTATCAATAAATTACAAATCTGCTCTTTAGTTTGTGCATAGATTAGCCTGTTTTAAAATAGGCAGCTAGTAGTCTTAAGGTTGTGTCTACAAAAATGCCAAGAATCTGGATTTTTTTTTTCTCCCCAAAATATAAAAAATCTACGTTTATCTATACTCTGCAATAAATTCCCTCACAATTTATGCTGGTAGAAAAAAATCTACAAAATGCAGTCTGTAAACATTTTGATAACCTAAAATTAGAAAGAATTTTTTTTTTAAAAAAATATGCCTGATTATTTCTGCTTTTCTTTTGTAAATTGTTTAGGGTTCTATTTTCTGTAACAATGGAAAGTCAAGAATTGCTTGTCAGACTCCCAGTCATACAAAGTAGCATCTTATTGCTTAAGTTGCCTAGTTGAAATCAAGGAGCTGACTCAAGGAATAAGTTATTTCTCCCCACGCAGCGAAAAGATACAGTTCAACCCTCCACTCATAACCAGGTGTTTAGATTAAGTAACAGAACTGGTGTAAGAAGTAATTGAAATGGTGAAAGGTTATAGCAAAAATGTTAGGACTATGCCCAGACAGTAATTCAATATGATTTATTCAAAATATATTAGATGTAGGTTTTGGAGGAAATATTTTCTTTTTCAAATATGACTTTTTCAGTAGTATAATTTCTCTAATATTTGCCTGCACAGGTTTACTTATTTAACAAGAATACTAGTTTTGTGGCTCTAACTATTTTCCACATCGGAGATGTTGGGACTTTTAGATGCTATGAACTAGAAAAAAATAAAACATAACGCTAACAGAGCACTCCTCATAACCACCCTCCAGGCTTTCCCCACTGATTAGCAAAAAGGTTATTGAGTTTGGGGTTTTTTTTGGCTAAGTAAACAAAATTATTTCATGCCATGAACACTGGTTTTTATCTCTCTGGTACCAGCTTTCTCATGGTGTAAAGGATGCTGCTGTAGGTCATGTGCAAGGGGAGCATCTCCTCTACCAGGTCATGCCAAAGCACTAAGCACACCCTTGTGCCTGGCCTGGAGGTGAAGCGCAGGACTGCAGCTATAGAGCAGCCAGCAAGGTCATAAGCTGTTGTCTGTGCTGGCTATATTCATCTACCCTTGCTTTGGCAGATTGTCATGATAACACAGGTGAGAAACAGAAAAAACAAAAATTTGCCAGTTTTCTTTATTAGCCAGGCAAGCACAAGCATGCTCTCAGATCTAACATCTAGGGGATGCCAGGAGCATTTTGCAGTTGTTGATAAACACTGAGACAACAGTTTTAATGGAATATTTTTGAGTCAGAACAACAAATAAGTAGAAGAAGAGAATGACTGTATCAGCAAACTATGACAATTGGACAAATCCCAAAATATGAAGGTCTTTCTAGCACAAATATTTTCTAAATGTATTCTTTACCTTGTTTGGGATATGATCTAAATCCCTAGAATTAATGGCAGTCTTTAAATACCCAGCTCAGTGAGACACTTGGACAATTTTGTGTGGCCTCCTAACTGCCACAAGATTGGACCACAGGGTCAAAGTGAAATATATATTTTAAGACTTTGCTGAAGGGGCACTTAAACTACAAAGTTACTGCTGCCAGGTTCATCTTTGCATCCTGTGAGAACAGCACACAAGTAGGTTCCTGAGATCAGCCAGAGCTGTCCAAGTCCCCAGGCAGGACTCCGTTGCAAGCTGTGATATCCAAATAATGCTAAGAGTGGTGTCGTCCTTTCTCTGCTCTTCTTTTCTGTGGTGCCAAAGGCACGGCAAGGGCTGGGTGTCCATTCTCTCTTATGAGCTGCTGAATATGACCCAATTTTGACAATCTAAAAAAAAAATTCCAGCTGAGCAACATTTTTTCTTAGAAATAACTTCTCAAGGTGTTTGTCTACGAGCTGAAACAGCATTTACTCCAGCCGCATTACAAGACAGAGATAAACAAAACCTGTAGGAGCCAGACTCCCAGCTCAGTTGAGGAACACCCTCCCCGAGTCTCAGGAGAGGTTCTGACCTGACATGCTGGCACATTTCGTCTTCCCTCCTTTTATTTCTTTCAGTGAGTATAATGTTAAAATGACACAAACTGTTTCAGTTTCAGAAGTCGCATCAGGGTATCAAACTCAACGTTCAGTAATTTTTCCCAAATACGTGCTCCCTCTACCCATGGTGACACCAAAATAACCGTAGTGCCAACAGAGTGAAAGGGAATCTGATCTGGCTGGCTCTGGCAGAGCTCCCTGCCAGCAACATGAATCAGACTCAGCAAACTGCATCCTTCTGGCTTCTTCCTGTTCTCCCTCCCTCCAGAGTTTTTATTTGTGGTTATGAGTTTCCCACTTCTATTTCCAATGGGTACACACTGGCCCTTTGGTGACATATAAGCACCAAGTGGAAAAGAAACATCAGCATGACAGAGTCCCACAGGCAACAGGCTTCCTTTGGCCATTCACTATGCAATAAAGCATTTTGCTGTTCTCCATCTAACTGCAAGAAATGACTGTGGTATGTACCCGTTAGAGGCAGAGCATGTTGTGTTTGCCACAGTTTCTGATTTATGAGAGGAATGGACAACCAAAACCAGCTGAAAAACGTTGATTTTTCATTACTGCTGTGTTTCAAAACTTCAAGGAGGAAGAAGAATTAATAGAGATCTCAAGTTAGCTTTGGTAGAGCACTGCTCCATGAGCAATTTGGACTTGTGATGCATTTGTCCAGTGGTTCAGCTACCATCTGTTGCTGTCCTAGCTGCTCTGGCTGCAACAACCTCTTTTTTTCAGGGCTTGGTTACTGGGCAAGAGGTGGAGGAATGCAAAACAAAGGCCAGTGAGAGCTGCCGCCAGCAACAGCCTCCGAGGCTGCTGCTATTGCTGCTTGCTTTGGTGAGGGCTGCTGCTGTGGAGGCAAATGATGCCCTCGCATCAAAGCAGGGACACATTGACAAGACAGTCAAACTAACATCCAGGCTGGGCTTGTCCATCCTGAGGAGTGGCTGCAAAATCAGCCTGGATTTGAGCTCGCAGCACACAGGGTCACCCAGTGCCAGTGTCCCATGCAGTTGGACCTTGCATTTCCTGGGAGTGCAGCGATATGCAACCTTATCCCTATCACAACCCTGAGCCCAGAGAATCTTTCCTGTAGCCAGCCATCTGCCACAGGTAGCTTGAATCCATGGGATACTTGGGGCTGCATTATTCAGCAGTGGGATATCCCCATGGGTTTTTGATTGGCAGCAATATTGTAGGAGGGTTATTTTCACCCTGCTCTGATTTAGAGTGCACCTTTGGGGTGCAATGATGTGACAGCAAGAATGTGCGGGAGAAGGGGTAATAAGGAACTCCTAAGGCCAGTGTTGCTCTCAGAGAAAAGGCACTTGGAGCTGGTTTCTGCACAAGGGAGCTTTCTCCACCTCTGCTGGCCCATACTAGAGACTGTTCATCCTAGTAAGTGAACACCACTAATTTTTCAAACACCAAAGGAATAGCCATTTTTCAAGGATACATCCCTGTCTTTATGTCAACACAGACAATGATATAAATTTTATTCAATTACAAAACACAGACAAGTTTTAAGATGCCCCCAAGATCCTAAACCCTAAGTGCTTATTATAATAGTAGTAGATATTACTGCTAAGTAGTAGTTATCTACGTACCAAATCTTACTGGTGTAACAGCTTCATTTTGTGTTGAAGTATCTTTGGGGCCATAAGGGTTGCACAAGTATAACCTTTCATTCCTGTTTCTCCACTAGTTTGTTCCTCTCCTAACCCTGCTAGCCTGTGTGCCTGCACAGAGCCTCCCTGTGTGGGTAGCAGCCAGGTCTGAGGTTAGAATAATTAGTCCTGGCTGGGTTTGCAGAGTTTTCTTTAGCACAGTTACACCATTAGATTTCTATCAGTGCGAGTTGCTCTGTCAAAACAGGCTGGGAAAAAAGTGCCCAACTGGTAAAATCACTGTGGAAGAAATACTTCTAAATTCGTGCTGGTAAATTAATTATAGATTATAGCATGCACTTTTTTAACCTGCATTTAATTCTGCTTGCATAGAATACATACGAGGCAAAACCCAAACCTGCTCACCTGTGTTTTACTGACACAGCTTTACATCTCACCTCAACACAAACTTTTTCTAATGAAACACACAATTGGGATGGACCAGCACATTAGACCAGAGTAGAGCATGATGCGTATCTGTGCACCAAGAAAAGAAGAGGACACAGCCCTATTACCATCACCATTTTCTTAGGGCAGAAAAGTCAAATGCACTGCATAATCTGGGAAGTTTTCCAAATTCACTCTCTAATTTTTATGAAGTTCATGACACACAGCATGAAGCAGAATTCTTTAAGCTACCATGGCATGTTCAGAAGAGGTGCTGTGAATGTGGATGAACACAGAATGGATCAGGTTCACCACACTTTTGTTTTTGAGATCTGGTAGTACCAAAGCTGTGCTCAGCTTGTACTCATGACCAAGGTCAGTAAAACACTTTGGGACTCAGCAGTAGCATGAAAAGGATAAATCCACTCCATAGCCCCAAGGACCATGAAGCCTGATGCCATGAGCTGGAAGAGGAAACGTGATAGGCCCCAGTGAAGCCAATGTTGTAGGGGTACATGCATACTGAAGTTTCTTCTGCCACTATTTAAACAAACAACAAGAAAGCATTCTTCCACCAACCCCAAATTCCATACAACTATACCATCCATGGAAAAGACCCAGCACTTCCGCAACACCTATTTTCCCAGGAGTATCATTGTTCTGGTATGACAGGGACAAGAGATGTTGGCTCTTCTGTTGACTCCTATTGCTGTCTGTGAGCTAATAAAGTCAATAGGGGATTTCACCACAAAGCCAGGCTGGACCCTTGATATGTGCCTTTGAGAATATTGTTCTCTTCTTAGTGCCCTACCCTGAAAATAAACACCCTCGTCTTTATTGGCCTCCTAGATCTAATTAATGGCTCTAAAGCATCTGGAGAAGGTTGAAGTAGGCAAATTATGCAACTAAACTCCAAGTCTGATGATTAGTATCACCATTCCCAGGCTACCTTCTCTCTTTGATATCGGCAGCAGCAGTGAGAAAGATGCTGACTATGGTGACGTTGGTTTTGCCTTTAGCTGATGGAACATACAGTCACTTCATATCTTGTAATCCCACTTACACCAGCTGATTTACTCTAGATTCATACTCTGTAACTGGCAAAGGTAGCTGATCCACAAAAAACTTCAGTAAACGGAGGTTAAATCAATGCTTCTGAAAACTAAAAGAATTAAAGCAGAAGGTATGGAAAATGATGAAAAGGTGAATCTTGACAGCAAGGTATGAAAAAGCTGTGAAAGACAGAGCAATTGGTGATCAGGGCAAACAGCTTCAAAAGCTGTTCTCTGTCTTACAAAGAGGAGGGGACAGTCCTGATGAGGAGAAGCAGGGTTGGGGTCTAGTCCCTACACAGATGACGGAGAGCACGGGAAAATGGGACTTGGACAGACACACAGATCCCACATCACCTGAAAGGCAGCATTAAAAGGAGGAGGAAGAAATAATCATAGGAAAGCTTTGCCATGAACAACCATGAAATTATATGTCAAATAACCTATGCCTGTGAACAGTCTCAGAGAGAAGCTAAACAACAGGAGTTTTCTTATCTTCCCCCTTTCCCCTTCATGTCCTTTCTTGATCAAGAATGACCTTAGCAAAACAGCATAAGAATAGTTGGGCTCCACCTAGTTCAGTCTAAGGATAACTTACCTCCTCCTTACCCTGTTTCCATTTCTTTGCTTGACTTCTGCCATGCTTGTCTCTTACACTCTAAGCTCTGCCCTGTCCCACGACAGGAGTGAGTAGGAAAAAGAGAAATGTTAACCTTTTCCTTAATAAGCAGAACACGACTGGAATGAGGGGAGCGCAGTACCTTTTCTCAGCCACCAAATTACGCAAGCAGAGGAGAAGCTGCCATTTGCATGCCACTATCCTGATTGCCAAAGGCGGGGGCGGGGTGGGGTTGGAGAAAATAGTAAAGAAGAATCTTCTCACCATCAATCCTGCAATTTAACTGAACTTTAGCAAAATATTTGCCGGGTTATGTAATAGAGATGGATTACAACAGCCTTCCACATGGCTGAAAACTGCAGTTTTAACCCCTGGAAGGACTGCCTTATGATAGGTAAAGATAAGCAGTCTCATGGAGATGTGAAAATACTCCAACTTAGACAAACCTCTAAAACACATTTTGAGGGTACATTTGGTAAACCTGCTCCAAATAACTGAGGCCAGTTTTCTTCCTGATCTTCTTAGCTATATGCAGCCTTTCATTCCTTCTCCTCACCTCTCCTTCTGAGCAGTCTCAGAACGGTTGCTTGCATTCCCAAGGTGCCTCTTCCTCAGGTTTCCAATCCTTTCTGCCTACTGACAATCTCTTAGAGATATTCTCTTCCAGCCAACAGGTCTGTAGTATTATCCCCCCCTTTTTTATGTCCCATCCACCCCTCCTGCAACTGCAGGTGTTGTTAATTACCTTACTATTACTTTAATTCAATGATCCGTGCCAGGACTAGGAGTAAGGTTGTGTTAGTTTGGGCTGCAGGGCACTCCAGAAACCAAGGCATTAACTCCACTATGGTCATTAACTCCAAGCTACCATGTCTTCTCTGATGTGCATCACCTGGATGAATCTGCCACATGCAGATCAGCACCTTCACTTCTCAACATAGCTACAGCCTAGGGTTTAAAGTGCCTCTGCATCTGATCAGCTATTATTTGAGCAGCACTTGAGAACTGGAGAAGCTGTGTGTTTTAGATAATTAACCGAGCCAGAAAGACACAAAGAATGTTTGAAACAGAAGAGAAAACAAAGTCTTGGCAAACATTCAAAGGCAAGGCAGACTGGCTACAACTTGCTGCTCAGCACATGGAGAAGCTCATGAAGGCTTACAGTAATACAGATGGAGCGAGTTGGTTTTGGGAAGGCCTAGCTGTGAAGGTCTCACATGACGTGAGGCAGGGTTTGGAGTCAAAGCCATCCCATCTGCCCCACCCTGGGCCCATGAATGACCCAAAGCACCTCATCCATCGTGCTGGGGACAGCTGTCAGCTGCATGACAGAGACTGAGATCTGCCCACGGCTTCCAGGTAGGAGCTTGCTTCTCACAGCTTGGCCACAGTGCTTTGCCTTATGCTACCTTGCAATTGCTCCTGCAGGTGTGCAGGAGAGGCACCTGAAGCCTTGAAGAAGACACATTTTCTTGCTTCTCTGAGCACATACCACATCAAGAGCTTCTATGTGGGTGTTAGGTCTCCTCTCTCTTTTCCCCAGCTGCTGCGGTTTAAAAACCTTGCTGGATATGTGCTAAGGTGATCAACTGGTTTGATTTCCCTTCTCCTGGTATTGCTGTTATGACAGAGAGTAGAATCTCCCCATTCTGGCAGAGTAACCTATGTGCTGCAGCAGCATGTACATTTGCTTTCTTTACAAACGTCTGCCAAATAGAGAATGGCAAGGAGCTTCCTCAAGTGATTGTGAATCATTGAACTTAACTGGCACCCACCCAGGCCCCTAGATGGGAGAAAAGGAGGTTTCCTAAGCCTTTCCCACATTCTTGAGCAAACAGAAGGGATGAATGATCACCATCTCCAATGCCAGATGGTTTTCTGGGCCAAATTCACATACAGACCTAAGAAAGCCAAGGGAAACTGAAACTGGTGGAGATCTCCCTTCCTTCTACTTCTAGCAATGACTGTGTTTCATATATTCAAATCCTTCTGGGACTGTTTAGACTGATGTGTGTAATTGTTTTCATCTTTGGATTAAACAGGCCAAATATGTAAGCTGGATCTCAGCTTGCTGAGATCTTATTTTGCACCATGTTTTGTTCCTCTGGCATATACATTACATAGCAGCAGATTGCACTTAGGTAGGGTTTTTCAGAATAAAAGTCTGTCTTTGCTTGGGCTTGTCAATTTTTTAGCAATTCTTGCTCTTCTCTCTTGTACGGATACATCAAAGGATCATGAAAAAATCTTTAGCCAGGCACCTACCCATGCTGGTTCTCAGTAACTGCTGTCTGACACTCCTCCAGACATAGAGTATGCACAGATTGCTTGGTTTAGAGTTCAGGGGGAAGGTGTGTCTTGGTGCAAAAGCCTGTCACTACTTTATTTCTGCCAGCTGTTCTTGTCCTTGATTGCTTGTGATCACTGGTGAGATATGCAGATTCATGGATGAGCCTAAACTTAAGAGGATATCTATGTTCTGAAATTAGAGAGTGGCACTGATTAAAATTAAAGACAAAAGGATAGAAAGGCTGTGGGACCCCCAGGAAGGAGCAGTGGCTTTGGAATCAGTTTTTAGTTGCCTTATTAGATGTTGGTATGTATAGGAGAAAGGGTGAACTTTCAGTGTATTGTGTTATGGGAAGTCCTGAGTCCATTCTGTGTGGAGTGGGGCAGTACTTGTGTGTTATGAAACATTTAATGTGTTCCATCTGCCACCAGGTCAGGGTCAACAGGTGCAGTCAAGATTAACAACAATATTTTTGATGCACACCACCTTTCTTTCTGCTGGCAAAGTGCCACTTAAAAGCTTAAATCTTTCATGACTGATAATTATTTCCTGAGCAGCCAGAATTTTCCAGGCTTTCCAGGGAAATAGCAATAGTTTTTAAATCTCCAACTGTGGTTCCTCTGTATGTTGGTCTTTCGTAGATTTTACTATGAGCACTTGCAGTCTAAAACTGGAATTGTGTTGTTTGTGTCACTGGAGACACCTTGGCTAGGGAAATATTACCATCCAATTTCTGCATGTCAGAGTCTTCCTCTAGGCTCTTCCCTATGAACTTATGTGCTAGAGGATTTGTGAAATGCAGTTGCAATGGGTAGAAACTGCACACGGAGCAAATCTTAGCTATGCACCTGAGAGGACGTTTTTCCACACCAGACCTCTCTCCTCAGGACTCCCTTCCTCCTTGCTCCTCACAATAAATACCAGCTTCTTCTGCACTGCTAGTATCTGTCTTCAAGAACTAGAGCTCCATGCTCCCTATTCAGTCAAAGTTCAAAAATCCTGTACCTGAGCCTAATTCCTCCAGCGGATATGGCAGTAATGCCTGCCATATTTTTTTTTCCTGTGTCTTCTCTCTCTCACATACCCAATGGTCTCACCATCCTGGCTCCAGCACTGCTCTCTTACTCTGCCTATTGCCTGGTCAGTCTTAAAGTGATTGTTAAGATCTTAAAATTCACAGTCTGTCTTGCTTGTAAAGCTCTAGGTAAGGTCTGGCAGGATGAATTTTTCTTTTTTGCAGATTACTAGATGATGACTGCGGGCCTCACGCTGCTGATTCCCAAACCTGTTCTGGTTCATAGGCACCCCAAGGGCTGTTCTGCGTGCTGCTCTATTACAACTCGTTCCCTTACTAAAAGTTAAAATATCCCCCAGATTAAAAAAAGTGTAAACTAAGACAGGAAAGATTAATTCTGTACCTGAAACTAATCTCTCTTCCAAGTTGCCTTTCAAGGTCTCACTAAGGTTTCTCTTCCATGCAGCTGTGCAGGACCAATTTATCCATACCTTTGCTTCTTTGTCTCACAATCCTTGGTCCTTCTCTCTTCAAGTTTACTGGCAAGTTAGGTGGGTGCTACAGAATGCAAATAAATATTAAAAGCTGTTGCTAGCATCTGCACTTCCCCTACTTCCTCCAAGTCATGCAGGAAGGGAGTTAGTTTTGAAGCTTTGCTGAGATTTAGGCATTTGAGAGGCTGTAAATAAAACATTGTTCAAACTTGTCTATAATACCCATGGTCACCTGAATTTGTTGATTTTGCACTAGGCTCACGGTCCTTTTGAAAAGTGAATTGACTCTCCTGTTCCATCTATTCCTGGATTGCATGACTCACATTAAAAACCTCCTCATGGATTTCTAATAACTTTATCATGGAGCTTGCACATACAACATCTTTTTGATGGTCTCAGAGTTTGTGAGATGGGGCTAGTTTTTCACAGAGACCACACACAATATAAGAATAAAACTGACTAATTGAGCATTTGGGATGTTCACTCCTTCATTCCTTTGCCAGTTTTAAAGTTTCAGGTCATTGCTTAGGAACTTCCCATTGCCCCCAAGGGCTTCTGGTTTTCTGTGGTGCATGATCAGTTTGGAAATGGTGATGGTTAATGGGTCCTTCATTTCTCACTGGAGAATATTTAAGAAAGGAATAAAGTTCAAAATCTAGGAGAGGAAATGAATTATTTTCCACAGAGAAAATATGCACTTCTCTCTGAGTGAGAAATTTATATCCGATTATGAACCATGTTTCATTTGCTTCTCCGTGTTGAAATTTCACTCTTCAGCAGAGGGATGAGAGAGCCTTTTCAGCAAGGAGTGAGAGGATGTTCAGGTAAGACAATCTACAGTCTTTCTGATGTGATTCTTTGGCAAAGGACTACAGTAATAGTCTAAAATAGGGAAAGAAATAGCCCTAGGCCACAGCATTATGGGCGTGTTTCGAGAATTAGGCTTGGAGCTGAAAATGATGAACACAAGGTGAGCAAAAACTGTCTTTGAGTGGGTTGTGGTAGAAACATTGAGTACCCAATAAGAAGTGCTCACTCCCTCCAGCTCCCATCTGCAGCTTAGCAGGAGCAGGGTGATGAGAATCATTTTTCGTGCTGAACCCCTCCAGTGAAAAGGGCTCAGAAAAGAGAGTGAATGAGAAACCTTTTAAACCCAGCATAACTGAAGATGAGAGGAGGAGACAACAAGACAGTCAGATCAAATCTGTTTAAATGTTCTTGTTATGTTGTTTCTACATGCTGGGCAAACTCTTCTCTGCCCTCTTATCCCCATGTTCACAGGGGTAGAACATACTTGCACCTCCCTCTGCCATCAGAAAGAACTGAAAAGCAACTGGGGAAACCAGTCTGGTGATCGAAGTCTCACCGAGGGTGTACGTGCCATTTTTACCTGTGTATTTTTCAGGACTGAAAGGCAAATATTGTTGCTAATGAGCTAAATTATTTGCTCCTGTAGTTGTTTTTAAGTCTACAGAGCTACAGACCTACACACACACGCCCAGTGAGGCCCATTTTCCATGCAGCGTGAATCACTTGCTCGATTTTTGTGCTCACTAGTTTCACATTTTAACTTTCCATTCCTCTGGCTTTCCTCGTGTGGATGAATAATGGGCCATTTATAATACATCAACAATATCAGAGTGTACAATTATGGCTTCAGTCTGTGAAATCCCTTCAGAGAGTTCACAAGAGCATGAACGCACTTTCTTTGTTGCACAGATAAAATGCCTGTCGTGCAAAGCCATATCCTATTTCCACAAAGAAAACAGAAAAGGATGCCAGCCTGGCAACTTCTCCTCTCTGACACTCAGAATAGCTCTCAGGAGCTGAGTCATGATGTGGGTCCCAGAATAATGGGCGATTCCTTTAACTCAGGGACAATGATCAGCTGTGTTAACAATTACCGATGGAAATGGGCTTCAGGCAGCAGTTTATCATAAGACACACTGAGCCCTTTTATTGCTGCAAATAAATGCCTGGCTAAATTTTTTTTCAAATCCAGTGAAATGAGGCTGTGTAATTGACCTTTATTCTATCACGTTAGGGGCTGAGCCTGCTCCTGCTGCACATAGCTGTGATGACTCTAGTGGGTCTTTTTGCAGATGCAGAGGCAGCTCCAAGGACCAAGCCCACACTGCTTGGCCATGGCTCTGTGTTATGTGTGCCAGACACTGGCACATACAGCATCCCTCTCTCTAATGGGTACTCATTTAAGCATAACATACTTCTCTTTGGGCATCCAAAAACTTTAAGCATGTGACAGATGCTAATTGCAGTTCTGCTCTCCTGTTTCCTTATCACACATTTTCCTCTGTCGTGTACTTGTTGAATATTTGGAAAAGAAATTGCTTCCTGAAAGCAGGATTTGGTGTTTGGAAATTTGTAGGGTCAGTGCTGCTTAACTGAATCACTCCACGGATAGGATACAGTCAACAAAAGAAGGTGATGAATCATGTGTCTATTCAGTGTGAAATCCTTCACAGAGCTGCTTGTGAGCTGTTACACGTGTTTGTTGCCTGAGTCATGCACATTACTCAGAAACATGGACTGGGATGTAGTAGGTGGGTCTGCCCAGGCAGAAGCCCAGTCCATGCAGGATCCTGCAGATGCTGGTGGGGCTTGGAGGGAGTTCAGGACCATGTGATAGGGAAGGATTGTTTAAGTGATGGCATAAGGAGCCCTACAGACATTCATTTGAGTTCCCTGAGCAAGAACTTAGCAATGGCTAAAAAATACATATTAAAAATTCCCAAATAACTTCTGTCTAACCGATTTATCCATAGGAATACTCATTTTAAATAAGAAACTTTTAAGGAGACTTTTCCCTACTTTTCAAAAAGGAAGGTGTTTAAATAAAGCTAATATATAATTAAGCTGACCAAGCAGGAGGTAAAAACCAGCAAAGCTGCATCCCATCTTCCTTCTGATTTCTGGTTGTATTTTTTCACTGGTCAACCTAGGTACTTCCTGGGATTCTTTTAATTAACAATATAATTTAGGTAACTTATTATTTGTAAAGAGAGAGAGAGAAAGAAAAAGCTAAAGTATTGGTACTTCTTGATTTAGCTTTCCAATTATTTTAAGGAACAGTGTGGAAAAACATCTTTAAAAATCAGCTCTTCTCCTACACCCCAAATATTTTCTTTAGGAAAAGTGGAACTAAAATATTTTTATTTACAAGCAAAGAAAGACTGAAAACACCAGCACTGGTGTGAGATAACAGATTATGGAAGAGTATAACTCACTGCTTGACAGTGTTGAATTTGTTGTGCTCCCAGGGAAAGTGTTCTGCCCCCAACCCCCTGGTTGTTTCAGGCTTTACAGTCTTTCTTCTGAGCCCATGTTCATGGAGTTTGCAGAAGAAACTGAAAACGTCTGCTGTCAAAACTCTACAATGTTTAACACCTCCTCTTAGAAGAGTGTGATTTATTTGCTCTAATTTCATTGATTACTACACCTCTGGGCAAATGCAGCCAGAACCAACATAGCACTGTGTGCTGCGCAAGACCAAACAGCAACTTTGTTTACCTTTAGCATTATTATCATATTAGGAGGAATTAATTATTACACATTGGATTTGTTTACTCAACCAGGTAGTTGGCAACAGAACTCAGAGACATGAGCACAGTGCTGTGGAAAGTTTGTTTTGCAGCGTGTCTCTGGTACCACTGCTCCTTCCTTCTCTCCACTTAACACACAAACACTAACTCTCTACTGAGTACTTCGTCAGAACCAGAAGAAATCACATTCATACTTACCTAGCTGGTTTTCTATGCCAACAGCATCAAACACATTTTAGATTAAGTTTCTGGATATGTTTTGAGAGGCAGCTTCAGTGCTAACTATCAGTAAAATTTTACTCTTCTCCAGCCTGCTGAAAGGCAACATGAAGAATCCCTCACCCCAAGCTGCGGTCAGTTCCTATAGTTCCCTCTCCTGTTCAGAGGGAGAAATTTGGGAAGGAAGCATTAAAGTGTTCAACCTTGCTCCCATTAAAGTTGAAGGCAGAACTCAGCTGATTTCAGTGACAACAAACAGGGGATGAAAAGGCTTGAATCAACAGAGTGCCAAGATGCAAAAGTGGACATTCCAAGACCCTTAATTCCTAAAGATTGCAGCTTTGAGGATGCTGAGAACTGCACAGGAAGAAGTCAACATTGGAACACAAATGCACCATAGAAAGAGTAGTCTTTTTCTCACTTGCTCTTAGCTGCCATTTCCCAAAAGTTTGTTTCCTGGGGCACCAGCAAGCCATCTCATCTGAGTAAGCTGCAGTACAGAAAACAGATAACTGCATAGAATAGCTGATTTTATTTACCCTGTACTTCTGGCTTTTCTTTTTCCAAGGGAAGGCTTACATATCATGGGATGTAGGGCTTTGAGGTGAATTTCACGTTGTTGCGAAATCAGTCTCAGCTCTGTAAGGAAGCAGGAGACCTCACAGCCCCAGATGGAATTAGGCAAAGGTATTCCCATCTCTGATGGATGTTGTTTACACAGCACAAGCCAGTCCAGAGTGGTGAAGGGTATATTTAAAATAAGGTCCTCTAATATTTGGATCCACCCCATCACTCAACAGATATTTGATGCTGATCAAGTGACTCATTCCATTAAGAAATAAGAACAACCTCCTAGGGCAAACACTGAGCCCCACTGTTATCTGCTGAGTCCATTCTCTGACCCACCCTACACGCCCTGAAGATGCACACCGAGTCACAGACACAGCAGCAGCACTGTCCCTGTTTTTCCATGATGGTGTGTCAACCACAGGCACACAGCAACCCCCCTGCTCATGAAATACCCTTCAATACCTGGACTCCCTGTGGGACCCTGCAGTGGAGAATGAAACCAGGGTGATCATTCATAATCTAGAGGTGGACAGTTTATTTTATTAGCAAGGCTGGAGCTGATGCTTGCTTGTTCTTAGTTTGAGGGATCTCTTCCTGGTTTTGCCATTCACCAGAGTTTCTTGCTTGTGCCCGATGACAGCATCTGCCAGCTCATGCCCACAGAGCACAGCACATTATCAGCTGCAAGTAATCCAATAACCGATGGCATTCAACATCTGTGCAAGGGCCTAGGTTAAACAAGTATGATAAAGAGTAACTGGAAGAAATGTAACCCTATGTTCAGGCACCTGCCAGCAAAGAGCCTTTTCCTGGGCAAGACTACATGGATACAGCTAGGTCCCTGAGTGAATATTTACAGTCCTTCCACCACCAAGAGCATCCCTGACTGGGATCCTGGTGCCAGAGGAAAGGGATTATCTCAGTGCAGATACAAGTTTCTCTTTTATCTTCTCTAAATGGTTCACTAAATGCCATGGAAACACCAAGGCACATAGTGAGATCTTCTGCCAGTACATTTTTATCTTAAGATTTTTGTTTAAGAACTATTCCTAAAGCCTGAGGGTGGAGGGGGTGAGGAATGAAGGTTCATTCAGAATAATTTCCACAGCTGGAAATAGTCATTGTCATAAGCCCTGACAATAAGGGCTTCTTCAAAAAGCAAGAGTTCATACCCCTCCATATAGTGACTGGTAAAAATAAAAAAGAGCCCAAAACGAATTGTAATGAAGCAACTGAAATGTGTCCCAAAAACTGAAAACTTCTGGTTTTCCCAGTGGCATCTGAGCTACTGCATGAAATGTTTACACTTTTGTTTTATCAGAGTCTGCTTATTATATGAGATCTAGAAACGTCAGCGGTGACATGCTTTAACTTTCAGTTTGACAGAAAAGTGGCTCGATCAGATGCAAAAAATAGTACACAAAGATTTTAAGTACCTTTTCCTTCAGAAATATCCATCTCAGCACAGACTTTCTCAAGAATACAGAGCTTGTTAATGTCATATTCACAAGTGAGTAGGTTTTAGGTTTTATTTCCTTGGATTTCCAAACTGAAAAAAAAATAACTGACTTGTTGGTAACTATTATAGAAGTACCAAAACTGGCAAGAAAATACTTTGTGGCAGCATAATGGCATTATAGAAAGAGAAATATTTTTATTCACATAATTGCTTTTTCAGACACTAAAATACCACCTAGTACGATCAAATTATTCATGAGTTATTATGACCTATCTTTCCACTTTGAAAAGATGCTTGTGTCCTCATAGTGTCAGCATTTTGTTATTAACATTCACTTTTCAGGAAGGAGCCTGGTTCTTCCTTCTGGCCAGTATTGTAGCCTTTGAAACAGTAAAATAATAAAGGTCTCACGGTCAGCCAGCTCTGAACTCTAGCTGAGCAGGTAATTAAAAACAGCAGAGGGAAAGGAATGAGATTGTTGGGGGGAACATGAGATAAATATTAACTTTTAATTAAAGCCCTCCACAGCACACAGTCCAGAGATGGGTCTCTGCTGGCAGACTAGGAAGACATTCATGGTTTAGGTGAGCTCTGCAGGTGATGGCTCTGCTCCAGTCTGCTCCGAGTGAGGTAATACACAGCCAATGGGGCAGGAAGGCAGCAAGTCCATAAGGACTATGATTTTCATCAATTTCTGTACAGGCCTTGCTAATTATAGCAGATTTTTCCCCAGGTCCATGGCCATGGCTGCATCACCACTGGATCTGGTTGGCTCCTTTGTTATGCTTCATTCTGTCCAGGCTATTTTGGCTGCAGAAGGTCAATGCCAGCACTGTCAGAGCCAGTGGAAATGCATTTAGGGGACAAAGGGAGAGGAAGCATACGCCTCAGGACAAAGTAAAAGAAACTGTCAAGAGTGAATTAGTTTCCTTTTTCTTTTCCTCCTGTTAGTAAAAGGATTGATCTTGGAATTGCCTCATTTTGTTTCATTTCTAAATAATGCTTTCTCTGTTATTGGAGGTGCTGGGGGTATTTATGCTGGTTGTTGATCAGCATTTTTATCTTCTTTTTTTTCATGAGCAAGAATGTTAACCACTAAAGTGAAAAAAAATATGTCTTTAGGAATCCCAAAAGAGAACATTTGACTTTCTGAAAATATACAGATCTTACCTGGGTTTCTTTTGAGTTATTTTCCCTCGAGTTAGGCTTTTCCTACTCCACCCTTGGACATTGTGGAGTTGACATTTGTTTATCTTCACAAAGAATCATAGAATCATAGAATAACCAGGTTGGAAGAGACCCACCGGATCATCGAGTCCAACCATTCCTATCAAACACTAAACCATGCCCCTTAGCACCTCATCCACCCATCTTTTAAACACCTCCAGGGAAGGTGACTCAACCATCTCCCTGGGCAGCCTGTTCCAGTGCCCAATGACCCCTTCTGTGAAAAATTTTTTCCTGATGTTCAGCCTTAATCTCCCCTGGTGGAGCTTGAGGCCATTCCCCCTTGTCCTGTCCCCTGTCACCTGGGAGAATAGCCCAGCTCCCTCCTCTCTACAACCTCCTTTCAGGTAGTTATAGAGAGCAATGAGGTCTCCTCTCAGTCTCCTCTTCTCCAGGTAAACAACCCCAGCTCTCTCAGCTGTTCCTCATAAGGCCTGTTCTCCAGCCCCTTCACCAGCTTCGTTGCTCTTCTCTGGACTCGTGCCGAGTACAGGGGGAGAATAACCTCCCTGGACCTGCTGGTCACACCATTTCTGATACAAGCCAAGATGCCATTGGCCTTTTTGGCCACCTGAACCACTGCTGGCTCATGTTCAGTCGCTGTCAACCAACACCCCCAGGTCCTTCTCCTCCAGGCAGCTTTCCAGCCAGGCTTCTCCTAGTTTGTACCTCTGCTTAGGGTTGTTGTGCCCCAAGTGCAGGACCCGGCATTTGGCCGTGTTAAACCTCATGCTGTTGGTCTCAGCCCAGCAGTCCAGCCTGTTCAGATCCCTTTGGAGCCTCCCGACCCTCCAGCAGATCCACACTTCCACCCAGCTTGGTGTCATCTGCAAACTTGCTAAGGGTGCACTCGATGCCTTCATCCAGATCATTGATAAAGACATTGAACAGGGCTGGACCCAGCACTGGGCCCTGGGGAACCCCACTTGTCACTGGCCTCCAGCTGGATTTAACACCATTTCCCACCACTCTCTGGGCCCGGCCATCCAACCAATTTTCCACCCAGGAGAGTGTGCGCCTGTCCAGGCCAGAGGCTGACATTTCTCATAGCATTCTGCTATGGAAACTGTATCAAAGGCTTTACTGAAGTCCAGGAAGATACATCCACAGCCCTTCCCTCGTCCAGCATCTGAGTCACTTTGTCATAGAAGGCGATCAGGTTAGTTTGGCAAGACCTGCCTTTTGTAAACCCGTGTTGACTGGGCCTGATCACCCGGTTCTCTTGCAAGTGCTTCATGATCGCACTCAAGATCACCTGCTCCATGACTTTCCCTGGCACTGAGGTCAGACTGACAGGCCTGTAGTTCCCTGGATCTTCCCTCTTCTGAGTACATTCTCAGATGAAAAGATCATAAGGAACGCAGGACTAACCTATTTGGAGGACAGATTCCAGTTAAGTTACAAGATACATGAAAGACAACCATTCACATTTTTGAGGAGGGAATTAATCTGGATTGACTAACTTCAGAATGAGGTCTTTGAATCCAACACCAAGGCTCATTAAAAGAGGCAGTGATGAAACCTCATTTCCATACCTGGCGCTCTCTCTGTTTTTGAGGTTATATGCCTACCTGCAGCTGGAAGAGTTTTATTCAAAAAGTGTAAAGGAAATCAATCAAATTCATGGGTTATATATTGCAAAAGAGAAGAAATTCAGAGAAAGTATGTGTAGCTGACTGATATACATTTTTAGTTCAAACTAAATGATTGTAAACTACATAAATACATATGTTTCCATGTCTTAACAAAATGTGGAGACATGAGAGACAAAGCACAGGAGATGTCTGTAAACTGGTGATTAATGTTATATTTATATTCCTCTGGGTTTGATCTGAGAGTTGGCCAGATCCCTCCACAGCAGTCCATTAATTCTTCTTGTTTCTAGCCTGACATTCAGTTCCATATACCCCTCTCGCACTTCTGTTCACACTGATTTTTACTTTCCTTTCCTTTTTCTTTCTTTTGTGGTTCTTTCTCTTGGCAGCCCATTTCTCTTTAACCCGGAGGTCCTCGATTTTTTAAGTCCTTTCTGAATCTGCTGACAAGTTTGCATTCTGTAGCTGGTCGTCTCTGCTACCAAGTCTTGCCAACTGTGGAAGTTTGTGGTCTCATATTATTTTCCCCAAACTGTTTAAAGTTTCATAATTGCTAGAAAGGGGATAGAATAGAAATGATCACTGTTGCATCCTCCACAAGAAACTATAGGAATTTGTGTTTTAGACCATGCTTTACTAAAATGTCAGTGAACGGTTTGTCTCTCTCTCTCTCTTTGGACCAAAGAAACCTCAAGAAAATTCCTGTTGTTTTTAATCTCATTTCTCAATTACAAGTAAAGCAGCACACCCTTATGTGCAGGCCTGACATCAGTCCATTCACAGGTCAGAGTGTGAATAACAATAATAAAAGAAAACTTGTGTCTTTCGATAGTATGTTCTTAGCCTTACCTGTGAACCCAGTAAAGAAAACAAATTTGTAATATAAGGAGCTGGGAAATGGGGTTAGAGGTGGGATAGAGAAATGTGAGATACAATGGTGGTCCCTGGCAAGGCAATAGAGCAAAGAGGAACTTTCAATATTGTCTCAGCATAATTCAAAGAGTTACTCTTTCAATATTACATTGAGATTTCTATCAAGAAGAGTAACCAAGAAGGGCTCTTTGGAGTATGCCCACTAAATATGTCATCTCTGTTGTGCTGGAATCATTTGGAGAACTGGAAATTATCAGCTTGGTAGTGTTTTCTTTAACAGTTCAGCAGACAAGCAGGCGATTCGACAAATATTTAAAAATAAACCAAGTGAGCCATTCACATCAGACAAATAATAATAAAATAATTTGACAGTCACAGAACTCTACCATACTGGTTGGCAAGAAGGAAGATTTTAGCCTGGAAGCTATGTGGATAAAAACCTCCTACATAGGAGTTGCTTTCGTGACAGTTACCGCATCAGGGTACTGCTCAGGTATTAGGGCTTAAGCGTTCAGTTCTGGAAACAAACAGCAAAGATGAATGTAGATTTCCCAGTACCTTGAAAAAGAAGTCATTTCTTCCAGGTTTATGGAAAAAACAGTTGGCTTTCCTCAACTTAGAAAGGATTTTTTTCTGATGTGCACTTTAAAAATTCTTAAAAGATAGAAACAACGCCCATCAATATATTCAGCAAAGACAGCTGAAGTGAAGTACTAAGTGGGGATCAAGCACATTACTGTTGTTACATCATGGTCTGTGCTCTATTGAACTGTGGCTGCTTGCGTTACTGGCTCTGGAGGTGGGAGCCAGATTTCTGCATCCAAATGTTCTGTCTCTGCATCAAACCACAGTGTCGGGATGGGCTTCTTGTTTTGCATGTCTGTTTCTACAATATATATGTAGCTTGTCACGATGATGTTGAAAGTTGGTTCAGAAAGGCTGGACCTCAGTGTACTCCTAAGGACTGAAATGGGGACGGCAGCAGAGCAAGCCACAACCAAGCTATTAGAGAAGTCTTGCTCCATTCCCCAGCCATCACAATTTACCGCCTTTCCCGCTGCTGACCACACCTCAGGAGATTTTTATTGCTTCTGGTTGCCTCCATCCTTGAGGTGGCTGTGGCAAGTCTTGCTTGAAAAATGTTGCCTTGAAGAATCTCACATCTCACATCTCTTGTACTGGCACAGTCCCGTTGCCTCATCTCCCTCTTTTGCTGCCATATGTCCCTGCAGTGGCTACAGCCAACATGTTCTTTCTTTCTTGATGTGGATGCCACACTCACAAGAAGATAAAGGTTGTGTATGAACTACATAGTCCTTCAAATAATATTTACATTAATTATATATAATTATATGTAGTATATAATCACACATTATATATATTCTATACTATATATTTTATATATGCACAATATAATTATATAATGATATTGTGCATATATAATTATATTGTGCTACTCAGTTCATATGCAGACAAATTAGATAAAATTACATATATTATATCTAAATTAAGCTACATATGTGATCTTATAAAATTAATATCTAATGTATAATATATATTATTATTATATATCTTCTTATATATATAATAATAATTGGCTTTAATATAAATATGGTAATTCTGTTAAGACCCAGCTTTCACAAGATTCCTCTGCTAAGCATCCACAGAGGATGGAAACAGAGCTATGCACTCAGTTTCCACTGTCAAATTTCCACATGCCTTCGGTAGAAACTGTGTGTACCCGTTCTAAACTTGGGTTCAGAAACTCCATATCCACAGAATTTCATTTACTGAAATGTATCCAGAGCCAACAGCATAATGGTCCCTAGTTCATCAACTGCCCTGACATGAAATGATGGTCCTTTGTAAACACAAGGGCTTTCCTATGGCTGGTGTGTTTTTTTACCTGTTCACATTCTGCTCTGCTGTGTCGGTTAAGCAGTTGGAAGGATTGCAGGAAACTCCCAGGACCGCTTATGTGCTGTTTGCATTTTGCACCCTCTCACTGCACACTGATCTTCCAGCATGCAAACGAGCAGCCAAATACTCAGTGAAACTAGGAAGCCCTGACTGAAATCTTTTACTGTGATTTTTTTTTTAAAAACTTCAGGCAGGAGGAATCAGAGGATCAGAGAAATTACTCAGAGAGGAAGAAATCAGTTCTATTATGAATTTCTTTCCTTTCCAGGGGAAGGAGAAATAGAAACAGGGAATGAGGCGCTGTGAATTTGAATAAATCCATTTCTGCTGGCACTGAGTGGTTTTCTTCATGTGTTAGTATCGAGACAGGCTGCAAAGGCAGCAGTAAGCGTGCTGGCACTCCCACGCTGCGAGCCTCAATAACGCATCGCACGGTGTAAGTTGTCAGCTCAGTGTTCAGGGATTTTTGGAAAGAACTAAACAGCTGACTGAAAATGACTAGTTAAAAATGAACTTAAAGAGGACACTGGAAGAGTCTTGAATCCCGTTTGAACCACACGATTGTGACTGACAGCATCCTGTGCGTGTGTGCACGCTTGCATGAGAATTTACTAATACATCTAAAGTTAATTACCCACTGATGTCCTGAAGCAATGCTGGGAATGAATTTCAGGAAAAGCTATGTTTGTTTTGTGTGGATGCCCACATCCCATATACTTTCGGTCCTGAGGAAATTGCCCCGTATCTCCACCCTGTGTACGCTTGTGCCTTTAGCTGTAGCAGGCGGGGAGAAGACACAGAGCTTACAGAGACCCCTGTATCCCCTTTCCTCCACATCTCCCAGAGTGGAAAACCTGACCAGCAGCAAGCCCAGGGTTTGTCTGCTGCTCCTGCCTCAGCTGAAGCTGTACAGCTGTTCCTTTAGTAGAGAAAGGGATTGGATTTCACAGGCTGTGTAATCTGCGACAGCGCTCTTTGGCTTGGGGATAGCAACAAGCCTCACCCAGGCTTAGCCATCCCCTTTCTGCCCGCAGAGGAACGCCCCGGTCGACATAGAAGGAAAATTGTTTGCTGAATTGTTTGCTGCACAGCCCTCCTTCCAATTGCTGGAGAGAGAGGGGGGAGTGAGAGAGTTTAAGGCAGGCTCTGCACTCGTGTTCTGGGCTATTTCAACTTCAGGGCAACTGTAAAGAACTTCAGTTATTTTTGGTAAGTTTGGGGTTTTTTTTAAGAAAAACAAAACTCCCTTTTCCCCTCTCTTTTTCTTTCTTTTAATTTCTGATGCAGATTGCAAGTAGAGGATGGGCTTTTAAAATTGCAAAGAGATGTGGGTGTGTGCTTCCCATCCTTTGATACAGAAATGGGACATTCTGATTATAAAGACATCATGTGCTCAGCTGCTGCACTTGATAAGCAAAACCTGAAGCTGCTGTGGGTTAAGCTGTACTGCTGGGTAATAGTATGGCCAGAACTTCAGCCAAGGTGCATCCCATCCGGCATAAAGCTTTGGTTTTTTTCTGGTGTATTGGTAGAACAGGAACAAATGTGTTCAGCCTGCTAAAAAGTTTCTGATCAACATTTTTAATGCAAGGGTTTGTGAACTAAGCGTCCCAAAGCTTTCAGAGGGATGTTGGTTCTCAGTCTTATACACACCCCTTCGTTCAGTAATCTCTGTTCCAGATCATGCACATTGTTTTTCGTGCTTCCTCTGTCTGTATACTTACCCCATAGTATGATCTCAAAGATAGTAAAACTAATTTTTGTAGTACAAACAGCCACAGTCCCGGTTGTTCCAGTGAATTGCAAGGTGCAGATTGGAATTTACCTGTTGTGAAGTTGGTTTCCATTGAATATGAGTTTTCTGTTATTTGTTTTCCCCATATATATGTTTGAATTTTATAGTATCTGTGCTTCTACGAGAGGAATTCTATTTGTATGGATATTATATCTCAATAGATACCACTTGAAATATATATATGTGTCATAATATACTGACTTGGCACTAGGATCTCTGTATGTTACTGGTATTTATGACTAAATTTAACCTTGGAGCATTTAAAAAACAGATCCATAACCTCATCAATAGAAGTGGAATCCTCTATATATTCTCTATGAAGCTTCTGAGACAAGTTCACAAAGTGCTAGGAAATATGCTGGGTAAATTCCTTCTGTCCAGCTGTCTAGGTTTTCTGCCCCATCTTCATACCTTAATATATTTCTGAACACATGAATGTGGGGTTTGGACTAGGTGACCTGTAAAGGTCCCTTCCAAACCAAAGCATTCTGTGATTCCATGATTCTATAATTCTGTGAATACAGATGATTATAAGTAGGATTTGGATCCGTAGCCACCTGTAGAGAGAACGAAAAACATGTGGTCATAAAGCTTTGACAGAAAAGGGGAAAGACATTACTCATATGAGAGAAAACATCAAAAATCTGCCCTTCTATGATAAAAAGAACCATTCTTCTTTATGATTTATGAAACAAGAAGTGCAAGAAGTTGGAAGGTCTCTTAAGAGATATAGTATGCAGTTTATGGTCACTTGTTGCAAATACAAGGGAAAACTCCTAAGTATTGTGTTGCTATATCTCATACTATAATAATGAAGAAAACAAGGAATTTTAAAGATCCAAGCAAAATAGAAGAAAAGCAACCTATAACAGCCAATTTACTTCCTAAATCTACCCTAACATAGGTCAAAAGTCCAGCATGTTTCAGATATTTAACAGTACAGAAAAAATATAACGTTTTGAAATTTGTTGGGTTTTATTAGCTATGTTTAAAAATGGTAAGCTTAACTGGAACTTTTAATTGCAGTAATTCTGTAACAACGGACTCAAGAATAACTCTTCAGCAATACACTGAAAACTATAAATCTGCATGAGGCTCTCTACTGTGCTGACATGTTCCTTGATGGCTGTAGCTTTTCTGTGGAAGCATGTAGATTTGTTAGCTAAAATTTCATTTTACTATCTTTGGTGTGGCAGTGTTGTAAAGTAAACTGTACTATTAGATTACAAGGCTTGTGTAAATCTCTGACTGAAGCCAGTTTGACTCTAGTCAGTGCTCATAAGCAATCCAGCAAGGATGGCTGAGTTCCAGCCTCCTCTGCAACGGGTGTTAACATCTTTTCAGTCAGACAGGGCAGTGGTAACTTTTAGTACTGATTTGTCTAGTGTTTTGGAGATGGTGCATGTTTTCTCCTTTTAATTGTCTTGGATGTTCAATCTGTATTCTCAGCTATGAGACCAACGTGCTTCTATTCACTTTTGGCTGTACTTTGAAGCTCATCACTGAAATAAAATCTAGCAGCCTGTAATACACTGTCAGGGGAATAAGCGTGATTTGAGTTAACCTCCTATTGACTTCTGTGGGTTCACTGTCCTGTGCTTGGTGCAAAGAGGCTGTGCTCGGAGGGGTCTTTCTCCAGGAAGCCACACCAAGGGCTTCAGGGGTGCTTTACTCAACTTTGTCAGTGTGCGTGGAGGGAGTAGAAATATACAGCATCAGGATCTTACTGAAGCATTGTGGCTTGTGTATACCCTTGATTTGGACCTCTAAACACGCATAGAGCTCTAGGTTGGTTTTTTCCCTCAAGTTCTCTACTGGGGCATAGAAGCCTGCTCATCCTGTGCAAGCGTAAAACGCTGAGGGATTTCAGAAAGACTTTTTTTTCCAGAATTCCTCATATCAGGAGAAGTAAATTATCAAAATATGAAGCAGTGCATGTGAAAGGTGTGAAAGTTACTGGCTTAGATTATGAGTAAATATTTGAGTAAATAGGTTTAAAATAGGTTTAATCTTTTTTTTTTTAAATCTAGTTATTTTTGCATTTCATAATGTCCCCCACATCAGGGAGCTGCAAAATATGCAAGGAAAAATCAGGGTTTCCACCTGTGGGAAAACATCTTTCAGTGTTTCTGGACTCCATGTTGCAGGTTTGATCCAAACCAGTAAGATCTCAAAAGGTCTCAACGTCACAGAATCACAGAATCACAGAATGACCTGAGTTGGAAGGGACCCACAAGGACCATTGAGTCCAACTCCTGTCCCTGCACAGGAGAAACCAAAAATTTACACCATGTGTCTGAATGCATTGTCCAAATGCTTGGCCCTGTGACTGCTTCCCTGAGGAGCCTGTTCCAGTGCTCCACCACCCTCTGAGTGAAGACCCTTTTCCTAATATCCAACCTGGCACATATTCCTGTCATTCCCTTGGGTCCTATCACTATCCCAGCAAAATTCCACGAAACAGGAATGCGAGTGCCTGAAGAAGAGCAGACACCAAGCCCACTTCATTTGCCCAATAAAGATAGCAATGTCTTCAGAGGGCAAAGTTATCTTTTTCAGAAACACAAACAAGGCGATAAGGTTTATATGATTTCTAAGCCTTCTGATAAGTGCTTGAGACTCCAAAGACATAGAAACTGTTCTTCACTACTGGGCAAATGTTATTTCTTCTCTGTAGTTAAGAGAGCAAACACCACTTGATTTTGATAGCGGTGGGCTCTGTCTGATGTTCGCAGAGTCAGGGGAGCAGCTGTTATCTGTGTAGCCATCTGATTTTAAATACCTTTTCTACCTGCCCACTGACGTCTCAGCTCTAACCCCTTGAGCTGCAGAATGTTTGTGGCCTCAGTCAGCCAGCGCTGGAAAGCAAAGGTTTCGAGCTGTGTGTATTTCTACGAGTCTTACCTCAAGGCACTGGTGAGACCGCACCTCGAATCTTGTGTTCAGTTCTGGGCCCCTCACCACAAGAAGGATGTTGAGGCTCTGGAGCGAGTCCAGAGAAGAGCAACGAAGCTGGTGAAGGGGCTGGAGAACAGGCCTTATGAGGAGCGACTGGGAGAGCTGGGGGTGTTTAGCCTGGAGAAGAGGAGGCTGAGAGGAGACCTCATTGCTCTCTACAACTACCTAAATTGTGGAGAGGAGGGAGCTGGCCTCTTCTCCCAAGTGACAGGAACAGGGCAAGAGGGAATGGCCTCAAGTTCTGCCAGGGGAGGTTCAGGCTGAACATCAGGAAAAAATTTTTCACGGAAAGGGTCATTGGGCACTGGAACAGGCTGCCCAGGGAGGTGGTTGAGTCACCTTCCCTGGAGGTGTTTAAGGCATGGATGGATGAGGCGCTGAGGGGCATGGTTTAATATTTGATAGGAATGGTTGGACTCAATGATCCTGTGGGTCTTTTCCAACCTGGTTATTTTATGATTCTATGATAATAGTCTTATAAACTAGATATAAAATCTGTGACTTTGCAGTAAGTCCCGAAAGCTCACAGGTAGTATTATTCCAACCATTCCTGTTTTTCCTATGTATTCCATACTCCTTACTGGCCCTAGAAAGCTAATGCCACTCAGCTTTCCACAGGTCACCATTTCCTTGCAGTGTGGTTTGCCCCAGCACCCAGCACTTTGACTCTTAGCCACGCACAACACTCTACTTTTCCCCCAAAATAAGTACCTGCAGGAACTTTTCCTCACCTCACATCATAGTCACTTTAATCCCAAGATCCAGCCTTAGAAGAGTTACTTGGAGGAGTGAATTCCAAGATGGAAATTGTAGCATGAAGTAGAAACTCAAAGGAATTGCACACTGGAGCAAAAATCAGTGCTTGATGGTGAATTATAATAACTCTTCTATGCATCAAGAACTGTTTTAACTGATGTTTAAATTATATTCCAAAGGGGTAAAATGTCTAAGTGGGATTAGGCATTGTTGTTTTGCAAAATAATTAGAAATTGGCTTTTGGAGAACCTCAGAGAGGTCAGGAGTTCTCCCTCAGACCAGATAAGCATCCAGAAAGTTGAGTTGGATTTTCTGTTTGAAGTGTGTCCAGGTTTATTGGAAGGTATTTGAGCCAGAGATCTATGAAATTAACATGAGAAAGCTAGTGGTTTCCATTGCTGATAATTTCTAGTGTGAGTTGAGCTTTCCCTATTTCTGCTTCTAAAATCAACTGAAAGCAAATAATTTACAAGAACATAAAAATGTCGTTAAGCATTCCCTAAATATTTTCCTGTAAGTCAGAGTTGATCTGATTTATGCTTTAGTGAAAGATTGCATTGATTTTTATGTGAACTGTGTCCTTACACTCCTTAAGGTTGACTTTTTCACATAATGGTCTTGATTACTGGACTGGACAGGCGCACGCTGTCCTGGATGGAGGAGGGATCTGGGCTCTTCTCTCAAGTGACAGGGGACAGGACAAGAGGGAATGGCCTCAAGCCGCACCAGGGGAGGTTCAGACTGGATATCAGAAAAAAATTCTTCACAGAAAGGGTCACTGGGCACTGGAGCAGAGGCTGCCCAGGGAGGTGGTTTAGTCACCATCCCTCGAGGTAGTTAAGAGATTCATGCACTGAGGGACATGGTCTAGTGGCAAGATAAGAATGGTTGGACTTGATGATCCAAGAGGTCTTTTCCAAGCTGGTGACTGTATGATTATGAGAAAAAAATTACTTGTGCAACAAATAGCTCAGACAACTCAGTGCCTGGTTAAATTAACCAGTTAGTCAGAGCCTCTTTTAGAAGCAAACTGGACATTTTCACATGAGAATGATTACATGGGGCATTTGTACTCATGGTGGTGGACGGTTACAAAGGCAAGTGATGCATGCAGTTGTGATGCTAATATATTGATCAAGCTCCTTATGAACAACCCTTGGTTGTGAAGGGTAATACGTTCGTAGGCTCTCTTCTTTTGGGGCATGTATTGGACTTGAAAATTATTGACTGTGCTAAGTGGTGTAAAATGAACTTCTGAAAGTTATTTCACACACAAGTATTTATGAGGGGGCATTTCAGTGATTTGCAGGACTGCATGGAGGCAGGACCCTCTCAGAACTGTTATGAAAGGAATATGTTTAGTTCTGTGATCTTACATCTATATTTGGATTATATGTCCACTGTGGATTTAACAACTGCTTCAGTCAGTCTAAGAGGAATCTGTGAATGAAATGGTTTGGATAGAGATAACGGGAAAAAGCATGTTTTTCTTTTTAAAATTAATCTTCCTCAGAGATTAAAAAGAAGCTTTTGGATAACTGTACTGGGTCATGCTAGGAAAGCTCATCACAGAGATTAGGGCACTAATTAAATAATTATAATGTATACATTGCGTGCTTCACCAACAAAATATATAAACTTTATTTATTCTGCATAAACTGTAAAGCTCAGAGAATAAGCACTTGCAGATAAGCTCAAAAATTAATGTAATCTTTTCTAAATATACCAGCTTGTTTCTTAGAAAGAAAACAGGGTACTTGGTGCATGTGACAACAAATCATCCCTGGGTCTCATGGTGAAGAGATCAGAACACACGCCAACAGTCGCCTAGAAGCCCAAAGAAACTGTCCACAGCACATTTACCTAGGGGTTCTGTCTGTGCTTTCCTCTCCTTCTCTGCCTATCTCCCTTTTTCTGCTTTGTTACCACGGATAAATGGACCTGATCTTGCGGAACTGCTCACATCCCAACCATGTGGCCAGCCCTAGTCCATGGGGTTCCTTCTTGGAGATCTAAAACATTCCTCCTCTTCTGCTGCTGCTAAGCACAGCAGGACTGGGAGCACGGGCAGTGACAAGGACATGTGGGGTTTGTCTGTTCAGACCCTTGAGGCTGCTCAAAGGGTATCGGAAAATACAGTGTCATTGCAGGATCTCAGCTGTAGGTAGGGGCGATCTAGCAGCATGAATGTTGCTTGCAGGCAGCAATGTTTTGTCACTTTAGGGCCAGCACCCTTAGCTACATGTGTCAGCAGCATCTACTGTATGTCCAGTACAGATGATGTCCCAGTCAACCTGCAGACACCTTATACCAGCGCAGAAATGTCTCTCATTTAAAAAATTATGCAATCCCTGTCTTTCAACATAAGCCCATGGCTTGCCCAGGAGACAACATTACAGCACAGCAGCAGGGGAGGCTGTGGCAGGCAGAGAGCAAAGCAGATGGGTTGTTGTCTCAGCAGGTGAGGTGTCTGCATGCAGGCAACTGGCCCTCAGCCTGGCAGCATGATGCTGGCAGGGGTGTTAAGGGCATTCATCACTGGAGATTTACAGAGTGCTCTGAAACAGAGGGGCTGAAGTAGCTGAGTCGGATTAATTTGTTGGATATGGACCATAGCTGGTGGCAAGACTTGGGTAGGAAAACCTGTGGAAAAAACCCTTGATTTCCTATTTTCAGTTTCCTAACTGTTTTTTTTTTTTTTTTCCTAAGGGAAGTTTATATACATACAGCACACATGAAGGAAGCTTGTGACAGGTCCACATGAAGATCTTTGTAGTCTGTTATCTCTGGGGTCAGTCTCCCTGGCAGAGGAAGCACTGAGAAAAGATCCTCTGGCAGAAGGACAGGTTTGGGAGCAGAGGAACCCACAGCCCCACTGCCACAGCCCACTGCCAGCGCCTGAGTGAGGTGCCTAAACGTGCCTGCAAACCCTCGTGGTGCAATCAATGATGAAGTCAAAGACAAACCTGGAGCAGGAACAGAAGTAAATGGCAGGGAAAGAAAACAAATTATTTTGGATTATTTCTCAAGAGCAGCCAGCAGGGCCACACATACAAACATCCAGTCACAAAATGGTGAGAACCAGTGTGGATGAGACAATCCCATGCAACAAAATTCCCTCCTTGTCCCCGTGGGCAACCACAGCCTTTCCAGCTCAAGGGGAACACCTTGTAGGTGTTGCATCAGACCCAAGGGGCCGTGGAGCTGTGTTGGCACGTAAGCAGTGAGATGCATAACATTCCTTGCAGCAGCCAGGGTGCTTGGGGTATTTCTGCTGATTGCCGTCCCTGCTGTTCACAGCTGTGTTTTATTAATTTATTCACACTCCTTTGTGTTTGGGGCTCATTGCTTGTGCACGTTCAGTCTGTGCCCTGCTTTGAAAGATGGGGATTGGAGTCAGCAGATCTCCACCCTGCAATGGGATAGGGAAGCTGCGCTTTTGCAATGCTCCCCCAAGTTGTGACTTGCATTGAAAACTGATCTTCTGCCAGCAGTCCTCTGTGTGGTGAACTGCAGGTAAATTCAGATGCTGCATGAACACCTTTGTACTATCACACTTTTATTTCGTGGCCTGGGCTGACAAATGTCAAGTCTCTGAGCAACACACACAGATACAACCCCTGAACCTACACTTGGGGCTTCATTTGCACTGGAGCAAAGAGAGGGCAGAAGTATAAAAAAATCATAAGCATTTTCTCCTTCCCACAAATCCTTCTATTTTAAATGCCTGATAAGGGATGAAGAGGGAGGGAAAACCATCACCCTCTAATCCGAAACAGGAGCTGGCTATCACACGAGCACAAGCAGACCACACTAACTCCTCCACTAACGCTGTACTTGTGAGGAGACAGAGTTGGACTTCGATAAGGTTTTGGCTTTCAGACACACTTGGACCTATGCGTGAGGCCAGACCGAGTCTGCGTGCTCAGGGGAAGTGAGCTGGGACTTGCTAAGTTGGCACTGACATATTGCAGCAACGAGCAGTGTCCTTAACCTGGCTGCAATAGCTTTGAGGAGAAGGAGTGAGAGTTTCCTTCTTTGCAGAGACTTTACAGAAGGGATGAACGTAGACTCAAATCTGTCAGACTTAATAGTGTTGCACAGAAATGGCACAACCCAGTCATGTTTGTCAAGACTTATAATTTATTGCTGCTGCAATCTAAGGGCAGGCTAAGGGCTCCACCATTAAATGATACATAGCGATGTACCTAGATGTGCCTCGGAACACCTACAAGCTGTGCTTCAATCAATCAGAGCAAAAGAGGTGACAGTAACAAGGAAATAGTGGAAATACTTTCACAGACAAAGAAGGATGGGGGGTTTTGTCTGCATTTTGCTTTGTTTCATTGTCAAGAAGATCTCAGAAATTCTCAGCATAATAAATCGCTGTTGGCTGGAGCAAAGGTGGGGGTGTAGTTATTCAGTATATGGGTTTGTGCAAAGTCCTTATGGTGCAGGCATGTAGTCTGACAGTGCATGAGCACTGTGATCTTACCGAGTGCAGGATCTCCTGCTGCCATCCTGCGGAGGGGCAGAGACCTCTGCCTGGAGTACTGAGTGCAAAATCTTGTGTATATCTTGTGTACACTGAGAGAGTTTTGCAAAGAGGACTTAAGTTTTTTAGGCAACCTGCAGCTGCCGAAGTTTTTTTCCCACTGCCATGCTGCTCAGTGGTATTCGGGAGAGAGAAAGCTGTGCTGCCTTTCTTTTTAACTTCTGTCCGATTTCCCTGAAATACCCTTTGGTAGCCAGAGCAACATGTGGGCAGTGGAGCAACAGCAGCACAACACCTACAGTTCCCAGCTGGATTTTTATGATGACAGGCAGGAAAAATGGAGTGGCATTCACCTCGAGGTTGGAAAAAAAAAGGCAAGTAAGAGTTTGTTCAGCCAATTAAAGTCATGGACTCACCTTGAGCTGACAGCAGTAAGGCTATTTTGCTAACAGGACTTGATATATTCCCATGGAAATGAAATTTACATTACTTTTGGAAAATACATGGAAGTGGCCTTCCACACAGACACCATAGATAGCTTAATGAGCAAATTTTATATATTTGGACTTTCTATACACAAAATAAGCAGACCTGCGAGGATTCAATGCAAAATCCACCCTGTTAGACCTTCCTACCTTTCAACAAAGTAAAAGTTAAAGAGGTTTGCTTTAAATCTATACTTACAAAAATCATGATGTAGTATTTTTCATTTTAATAGCAGCAAATCAGGCTATTCACTGCTCAGCAGAGTTGTAAAAATAACATTTTTGTTATCAGCAGTTCTCTGCAAAGTCATGAAATATATGTACATACAATCTTTAGCCATATAAAAGCAATACGTGCTTAGATGAGTTTTTCACTGATAGTCTAGTTGGCAAAGACATCACTTTTAGTCAGCCACTAAGGCTGTATTTAATAGAAATGTTGGCTGACTTCACTGCAAGCCTTGGAAACCATCAGAGTATTCAAGGCTTAGGCAGTCAGATGCCTGCTTTAATTTCTATTGACAAAGGAAAAGGAGGGATGAGTAAATGTAAAACATTTCCTTCAAGCATTGAGCTAAGAGAGGCAGCATGGTACAGGGAGCAGGTAGAACCCAGGACATCTGGATTGTAGTTATTGCTGGGTTTGCTGCCAACTTGCTTAGTGACTTTGAGCAAGTAATTTTTTTGCTTTGCCACCCTACTTTCTGCAAGGCAGAGAGAGTTTGCCTGCTTTCACGTGGTGCTCTAGGCAGGTACAGGGACTTTCTTTGTGACCATAATCAAATGCTGCAGTGCCAGGCTGGCATATTCACATGCACCAGGAAATGCTGTCTGGGTGATTGGTACCCTAGAGGGTGCAAGGGGTAGCTACACTCTTTGAAAGCCCTGAGAAAGATGCTCTGTACCTACATAAATATGTATCCATAAGTATGAGTAACAAGTGCCTTCTGCTGCTACATATCAGAAAGTCATTCAGAGCAGGAGTTGGGTTGGCAACTTCTTTTCTCCTGTATTATGATCTCTTATCTCATTTACTACACCACTCCTGGGACAGAGCAGTTGCTTTTGGGGTTAATCACAGGGAAACAGGTAGCTATTTTGAAAAGGTCTCTGTATGGTGTTTCCAGTGCCCAAAGCTGTTTCTAAGTTCTCAATGTGGAGGAAAGAAACCTGTTTTTCTTTAATTTCTGTAAGATGCATTTTCTGCTGAACATGAAGAACTGAAAAAACATGTGAAAGCAAAGAGAGAGTCATATATGTCTTGTACGTGTCAGCAGCAATCTCTCTGAGGTCTAAAAGTGATATTTAAGCTAATCCTGAAAAACTTCTGCCTATATCTTATTTCTGTTTGTCACTTCATACAATACTGATGTCTTAATGCCACTTGCTGTAGACATCAACTGAATCTATGGCTAATCTACAAAATGCTTGCATTTTCTTTTTAAAGTATTTAGTCTAACAAGGATGCAGTCATGATTACTGTGTGCAGTGCTGGGTGCTCTGCTGGATTTTATAAGATGGAATCCAAGATGATCTCAGCCCACACCAGAGTCGGAATTACAAACTAAATGTGATGTAGCATGCCGTATATCAGTTTCGCTGAGGCCAATGGATGTCTTGCTTGAGTAGGCACAGAATGAAATCTCAGTACTTGAAGACTTGATCCCGTAGCACTAAGTGACCAGCGGGTTTCATCTGAGCCCTACAGACTTTTGGCAACTTCCATTTATCACACAGTCCTGTTTAACCCACTGATGGGTCAGGACGTCTTTCATGAACATCCCCTTGGAAATACCTGGAATACTACACCTTGGTCAAACCTCCCTCCTCACAAAGCCCGATGTGAACTCAAGACTCTTTGCTGAGTGTTGGGATAGAATATAGAACAGAATAGAATGTCCTGTGCTGGAAGGGACCTGAAAGGATCATGAAGTTCAACTCCTGTCACTGTATAGGGTAGAAGATGAAAGAATTTTACATGAATTATTATAATCACATGCCTTCATGCACAGTACAAATCTGTGAATAAAGATGCAATGTGAAGCCTAGAGCTGGAGTAATTAATATCAATGGAAAACATTGATAGAAACTGATCTGTATGTATACCCTGTATGGCAATACTCATCCCTTCTTTTTTCACTCATGAAGGAAAGATGTAAGTAAGAATAACAAGTTAACACTAGTTTAAATTTTGCTGACGTAAAGTAGCTTTGTTGTAAGCGATTCTAATTTAGGAATCAGTTTAGCTGTATTGATTTTCCCTTCTCTGTAGAGTATGTCATGTATTCTTCTTCCTACAGTAACATATTGGGTAACCTGAAAGAGTCAAGTCAACTGCAGCACCTGGGTTCAACCTCTGATTTGGTAGGCAGTGCAGTCACGTCGCACTCTGTCTCTGCCTCCCTTGCTCCCTTTCATCCATCCTTCTCTCCCTTTGGCTCTCCTATTAATTTGTCAGAAAGCTCTTCAGGGCCTGCATTGTTCTTCACTGTATCTGTACGGTGCAATGAGGAGACAGTCTTGGGACAGGTTCTTTGGAATTACCAAAGTATGAATTGTAATAGGAATTAATTAAATGAATACCAGTGTCCCAGGTTTCGAGGCGAAGTGTAGAAATTATCTTGAGTAAAGTGGTCTGAATGTTTTAAAGTGTCATCCAAAGCTTCTCCAGACTTCAGAGGCTTAAATCCACTCCTTAACGCACAGCCAGGATTTCGTGCAATGTAACCTGGTCCTGCATAGATAATTCTGTGATGTGAAATAAAAGCTGTATTTGAATCATTGTGAGTTAAAGCCAGTTCTTCCCACAGTTTCCGTTCCCTAATGTTTTCCACTCATGATGTTCCTCGCTTTTAATGTTCATAGTAACTCATGCCAAAAAAGGTGTTTCCTATCTTGTTCTCCTCCCATTGTGCATTGTGGTTGTTGGGTTCTTTTTTAATTCCATATTTTCAATCCCCAGAGAGCTAAGGTTAGTCATAAACATGCTTTTGGCTATCATATTCATGTGTGGTTTGCTATAGTAACAAACAAAAGCATTAGTCAGAAACTGGCATGAAGCTATAAACACATATTTTTTTGTGATATTACCCAGAGTTAGCTTAATTTATGTGGCACACTATTGCTACAGAATTGTATCATAGTTAGACTCTTATGCTCCTTAAATAAAAACTTCATAGAGAACACAGAGAAATAAGCAAATCTCTTAACTGATGTTGTCATCTGAAGATCACAAGCCAAATGATACCATCGCAGTGGTTTAAATCCAGCTGAGGTCCTTCAGTATATGCATTTAGATCAGTGTACAAGATCTGAATCTATGTCTATTGAATAAAAGGAAAATTATCATCAAGCACATAAACACTCACTTTGCCTTTGCTGTTTTCACCTCCGTAATTTTACTGCAGCAAAATGATGAAAGGTAGGTATTATCAGACTGCGGTAAGTGGTTTAAGCTCACTGCCAACACACTGGGAAAACATTATCTGCAGCATGGCAGGGAAAGCAAGGCTTAGTTAAAGACAGTCTCTCTCCAGATGGGTCCGTGCAGCACTAGGAAGGTGCGGTTCATGCAGAGCCAGTGTCTTTCGCCAGCCTGGGGATGGGGAGGAGTGGCTTGTGCAGCAGGCACTGACTTCCCTGTGGAGTTGGTTGGGTTTGTATGGCATTCACTGAAATCCCAGAGCTAGACAGCTGCTAGTCCCTGAGCCAGCTAGTTTAAAGGGTGCCCTGAAGGCTCTAGAGAAATGATTTTCTTACCCAGACAGACTAAGCACATTCCAATTAACACTTTAGTACAATCATTTGTCTTCTCTTTGCTGCACCTTTTCAGGAACGCAAACCCCCTTCTTTTTTGACAGCTGCATTTAATAAAAAACACATGTATGAAAAATGTGTTTTCCAGTATTCCTGTGCGGGCACCACTCAGCAAGGACAGCTTCAACTTCCCTAGAATTTATTCAGATACATTTTCAAACCCTTTTCTTCAGACATTTAACTGTGAAGGGTTCATGACCCTCCGTGCTTCAGAGGTGTGCATAGTAACATATAAGTAATATCCATGTGTGTCCATGTAGTAAGAGTAACAAAATTCTCAGAGCCTTCTTGTATCTAGTATCTTCTTGTATTCTAGTATCTTGTATCTTCTTCTATTCTAGTGGGATGTGCTGCTGTCCACGCCAGGGAGTTTGGAACTAGATGATCTTTAAGGTCGCTTCCAACCCTTAACTATTCTATGATTCTATGATTTTATGATCTACCAGTCCAGAAGTTTTTGACTGGGTGATTCCAGCCGCAGAAAATATTTCCGCAGCAATGTGTAGTTTGCACATGCACAGAGAAGCCCTCTAAGGATGAGCTTTCCAAACCTAGGGATCAAGAACAGGATATAGCACCAAACACTGGCCAAGATGTGTTCCGAGAAAAACGTGTGTTCCCTTTTCCCTAACCAAAACTATAAGCAGAAGAACATAACCTAGGAGATCCTACATATTAGTCCTGGCCATGTTCATTGTGAATTGCTTAGCATTGTTGCTTCTGGGTCCTAGACATTAGAGACTCTGGCTCTGGTGTCTTCAAAACCTTTCAACTTAATCTTACTATGGTAGATTTACATGATGTAGAAGTGCAGAAGGATCTGGTTTTCAGTTAGCAGCTCCTGAGGTAGGACTTAACTCTGGGCCACCCCTGGATTGTGTTCACTCATTTCCTCTCTGTGCCCAGTTGCAGCAAGTCCTGCATTGACAGATGTGAAACACTTAATTTCTCTGAAAGCAGGAGAGCTCTTCGAAGACCATCACAGTGCTTTTCTTTTTCCTTTACTACCCTGTGGTCAACTAGGGGTAAAGCTTTCCCATAGGAGTGTTCAAAGTATTCCTACTGGAGAAAAATAACCAAATTCTGCTCTTAGTGTAGTTGCAGAATGCTGTCAAAACTGACCCCAACAGCACTATATAAAGGAAATATTTCAGCCATTGCTAAAATGTTATTGATATCTCAGTTCCGGGAGGACCCTGGGACTACAGTATTTAAGAACATCACAGGTGGTGGAGCTTTTTCTTTCTTGACAGTAAAGTGCAAATTATTCCACCTTGTCAACAGCAGACAGCATAACTTCAAAGCAGCAACTGTTCTCCTTTTCTGGCTTCATTGACTGCAAGCTGTGTATGGTGGTAGGACAAGGAATGTAAACACACCTTCCTTAGGAGAGAGCAGTGGTCTCTCGTCTGCACATGATGAACCACAGCTCACAGACAGAAATCATAATCCTCACCAGGGCTGCTGGATGAGGCAGGGAGTGAGAGAGCATAAGCAGTAAAGCACCATTGGCTTTAAAATACTTTTTGCAAGCATGTACAGAAAAATGTGCAGATGGATTGAAGGGCACCTCCAAGTGCCTCCCATTCTATACTCCAGCATTCAAACTGTCTACAGCTCTGCAAATCAGGGTTGTCATTGCTGTTCTGCAAAGTAGGGACAAGCGACTGGATTGTCCTCTTGCTGCGTGGATATAAATTACTCTGAAGGAGCCACCTGAGTGAAGAATCAGATCTACCTACTTGCAATACATCTCAAAGGATGTAACTGAAGGCCTGGGCTCTCATTTTTCCATGTACTAGCTTTGTATTGGTACAAGGCTGTTGATTTCAGTAGAACCGTTGATCTAACTATAGCAAAATTTAATTTACTCTCCCTTATACATTAGTCTGACTCTAGCACAGCTGATCATTGAGAAAAGCATTGCCATATGCCTTCAAAAGAATGCATCCTGTTTTAACTGAGTTAAAAAACATTTAACCTGTGAGCAAATAGACTATTATGATAAAGAAACAGTTACCCATTTCCATAAGATATCATTATTTTCTTATTACATAGAGACTCTGAATGTTTGGAAATGTTATGAATCAGCCTTAGGGTTGATAATCAAATCCAAGAAATAGTCCTCTTAGAGCTTTCAAAAAGCTCCACCCATCTCAATTCATTCACCTGTTACTACATGGATGAACTGCAGTGTAGTTACTGTCTTGCTATTAGAGTCTTTATTAAAAAGGAAATCCAGACCTGTACTAATAAGTCTGTAAAAAATTGGTTTCACTCAACCGCTTATACTAGCCTCCATGAAACATAACGCTGAAATCTGATTTCTTAAGTAAACTGTATTTTTCTCTAATCTATTAGGCAAGCATGCTGGTTAGTTATTTTTGGATGCCTCAGTACTGGCCGCACAGTGTGGAGAGGGGAAATGAGCACCAAATCATTTAAAAACCACAAACAAAGATTAAAATATTATTTTTGCAAGAATATAATGCAAAGAAAGTTTACTATCTTCAGGTTTTCCTTCTATAAATTAACATAAACTTAAAATTCTATTGTATTTCAGTCTCACCTGTCTGATTAATTTTAGTTTCAAACAATAATGATTAAGTCACAAATTGAATTTCTGAAAGAAAACAGTTATTGAACAGCAGGTTTAGAAAATGCTAGAGTAAGGTATGTCTCTCCTAGGAAAAAACTTTCAAAAAAGAGGTGAAAAACTGGGAGCTGAAATAAGGAGGCAACATTTTTTAAAGTACTTGATAGGTCACCTGTTTAATTCTTTTGAAGTCTACCCTTTTTGAACTGAAACCCAGTTTTATAGCCCATTTATTCATATCTTAATTGCATTGATATGAACAGAACTATACTAATTAATTAATTAGACTCAATGTTTTAATTTATCTGTAAGTGAGTTTTTATGCTTTTTGTAAACCCACAGTCTGCATCAAAAAATTCTGATTTTTAAAAGGACTATCCTACTCCACATACAACCACAAGAAAGTGAGCTGTGCCAAATACTATTTTGCTATCATCACAGTTTATTGACAAAAAAGATTTTTATCTTAACAAAGTGAAAAAACTGCTAACTTTATCTTTGATGTAAAATATTTTCCCATAATAATTTTCTGTCACCTTTATGCCATATCTCTTGCATTACATATATATTACGGAATTTAAAAGCTTAAAAGATATTTTTTTCTGTGATGATTTACATCCAAACAAGTTACCCAGGGACTTCCTCTCAAACTGAAAACCTACTTCCAAGTGCAGATATTTATAGAAAAGCCCCCATAAAAGGTTGTGGAAAAGTTACAAGTTTTTTTCTGGATTCCTTTCTGAGAGGGGCTATGCCCAGCATACCAGAGAGACATGCAAAGTAACATCCCTCCATTAATATTGCTACATTCAGAGACTTAATTCTTCTCTGAATTTTATCAGCAGAGTGAAGAGGAATGAAAAAATCTTACTGGTCCATAAGGATCTTTACTGGGAAAGAAAAAAAAATATGTATGTTTATAGTTATGTGAAATTTTTTTACTATGCATTAATTCTAATAAGGGTGCTTTTTAATCAGTGGTTTTGAAGAACAATTTGGACTCTAAAATCTGTTTCTAATTTGGAGTGCTAAATGCCATTTATACAAAGACCACTTTGGCCTTTCTGCATAGTGTGAGTAAATCCTCTATTCTTATTCTTATCTTAAGACCTACTCTTAGGGGATAAACGTGATCTTTACTAAAAGCAGCAGGAATTAATGTCCTCTTTTGATGTGTCAGAGAGAGGACAAGGAGTTGTCAATTTATCTTGCTACCTCTCTGGGTCAGTACTGGGCTGCCTTGAGAAACAGCTTGGTGTAACAGGCACTGCTTCTCAAGCACTTCTTACTCTGCAGACAGAGAAACCAAGTTCCCAGGGCTGTCAGTCAAGCCTACACAGACAGAACAATAATTTTTAATAAATGTGTTCATTTGATTCCTGCACCTACAGGAAAGCTGGGGAGGGGGTCTTTGCAGGCATAGGACAAAGGGTAGTGGTTTTAAGCTGAAAGAGATTTAGATTACATATTAGGAATAAGTTCTTTACTGTGAGGGTGGTGAGGCACTGGAATAGGTTGCCCAGAGAAGTCACAGATGGTCCATCCCTGGAGGTGTTCAAAGCCAGGTTGGATGAGGCTTTGAGCAACCTGATCTTGTGGGAAATGTCCCCCTAGCAGAGGTGTTGGAACTGGATGATCATTAAGGTCCCTTCCAATCAAAACCATTCTATGTTTAATTTCTAAACCTGAGCAGGGCTGTTCTTTGGCAGTCGAACAGGCAATCTGGTCTGGGAGAAGCCTGGATTCTTGAGGCTGTGAATCAGCGAGAAGAAGGAATGCGAGGAGGTTAATTTGCGTGAGCTTTATGGGCCTTATCTGCAATAGGTACCCACCTACCTCTGCTTTCAGGCAAGTCATGGTAAGAGCTGAGTTCACAGCTGTCTAATAGAGAGGACAGTAGGAATCTGCCCCTCACCTTGAGAAGAAGCAGCTTTGTACTCACTTTCAAAGACTAGTTTGTTATAAGGATGAAAGAGACTCTTTTGAGTGGGAAAAAAAAAGCTGCAACATGCCTAATTAATCTATTGGACAATCAAATAACTGCAGAGTAGTTCCTACTAGGATTTCTGAAGCTGGAAAGCTGCAAAGCACTCGACAGCACTTCACTTGAATCATGGCCCTGAAGACCTTCTTAAAATCTATACCATCTAGATAGACAGTGTCCATGCAACCTGTTATAGCCCTGTCCAAAAAGGTGGTAAGTAGTTTTGGTTCAGTCAAGGAGCTAGGACGTAAAAAACAACAATTGCTAAGAATGTATTCCCTTCTTTTACTGACTTTGTGAGAACAGAAGCCCTGCAGTCCTGGAAAAGGGTCATAATTGATAATTATCAGAGAGAGTCCTAATGTCACACCATCATCACAGTAATTATACACCAGAACACTGTGGGAATTAATTCAGGAACACACTTTGGAAACCCATTCTGTCATGTAAAACCCTAGAGAGAGAAAAATTCCTGCCTAAGACAAGCAAACACACAGACACAGGGCAGGTTATTACACCCACCCTCCAGGCAATCATTAAGCTACATTAACTACAGAGACTAAGTCTGAGACAGAATCGTTGAGCAGAGGAAAACACTGCCACTTGCAGCTGTGTTTTAGCTAGTGAGAGGAGGGATGGATCAGGAGAGATAAATTCAGGTATCAACCTGCCTGCTTTTTCTGTCTCTTTTGAACTACATTCTATAGGTGAAATATTGGACTAATAAAATACTTCAGAAAATATTTTATTCTTGTACCAGAAGACTTAGGTGGATCTGGCCAAATTACATTTCCTATATAGCCAAGCATCCAAGAAATGGTCATAGTTGGATGAAACTCATTAACCTAGGATCTGGGAAACTTCAGTTTGACAATTGGGAAGGGGGAAGTGGAAGGCCTTTGTGCTTTTCATGTTTAAATATGACTCAATCTAAGAAAGTCTGTGTAGAGCCCTACGAGAGTGATTTATTCTCATGCTCTGAAATTTCCTCTGGATTATATTAAGATGTTTCTATGGTTATCTTTGCCACCAGAGGAAAGATGGACTACTGTAAAAATAAAAAGCCTCTTTCTAATGTGTCTCATTAAAGGTTTTGCTCCTGTTTTGAAGTGTGAGCAGGCATTCTTTTAATAGTTTTAAATCTATGTGCAGAGCTTATCAATAAACACACACTCACAAGAAAGCCATTAGCTCTCCTTTTCATCTGGTGGCTGTTAAGTTTCTCTTTTTATGGTAGTGTTTATATATGTTCTTAGTTGCCTGTGCTCTTCAACATCTTCCCTGATATTTGTCAACCTATAGAAAATGCTGCATAAAATTCTACAATATGGGCTGTAAGAAACTTTAATTCCATAGATACTTCTCTACTTGGGGGTACTTTGCAGAGCAGAGTACCATTCCTTTTGATAAAAGTATGAGCTACTTTTACAAACAGGTCTCTGGCCAGGCAAGGAGACTGATGATTGTAACTTACATGTATTTTCTGTTTTCAGAAGGTTTTGAGATGAGATGACTCGAAGGCTTTTAATTAAGTACTCTAACTGCTGACAAGGGCAGCTTAACATACCAAGGCATCGAATCGAAGCACCTTGTTCATGCCTTGAATGGAAGGAAACTATTCACACGTCGGTTATTTGGGAGTAGCTGCTCCTTTGGCTTTGCTGTGCTACAAGCCCCTGCTTTTGGCTCCAAATTCTGAGCTATATTCATCACAGTACAAGTATGCAGCTCAGTGACAGAGCGCGGCCAAAGGGGCACTATGCCGAGGGGAATTACCAAACCAAATGCAAAACAAAAGTGGGAGTATAGCTTGAACACAGGCCTAGCTGATTCTGATATATGTGGATTATATGACCTGTTAAACCCATTAGCAGCAAAATCTTTATCTTCATTCCACTGACTAGTCCTATGTCTTCATCCCACAGAAACAGTTAGGGAGACCAGAATTTCAGGGCTTGGTGGGGAAAATCCTACTCCCAGCACAGGGCAGAGGGGAAACACTAGAGGTGAGGTGCTATTCTTCCATCACTTTTTCTGAGGCAGAGCAGCTGCTTTTTCTGCTGTGGGAATCATTCATTTCAGAGCTGAGGAGGGGGTTCGTCTAGGTGGAGGTGCCATGTGCCCGCTGTTTCACTGGCAGTGGTTCAAGCGAAGCAACTTTAAAGTCCTGCAGTGGAGGGCTGGGAGAGGCAGCCTCCCCTGTGACATTGCCCCCGCGTCTCCCCATTGCCATGTATCCTGCCCAGATAGAGTGACAGCCGCAGCATTCCTGCCACGGTCCTGCCATGCCCCAGAGCCCTGCACAGCAGTTGTTGTAACTCAGCCCGTTGGATCTTGCAGGACAATGGAATGAATCCTGATCTGTGGAATGTGCTAGGAAATCTCTGTAGAAGATGAACCTCGTGATTTTTCACTGATGGTTTTCCCCAGTGTAGTTGGAGCTGCGTACTGGGAATGCCATGGGCTTGCTGGAGCTCCTGGTCAAACCTACTTAGACCATGCAAGAGCCTGTGCCGTGGGCTGTGCTTGTAGCAGCTTCCTCAAGGAACACAGTGCATGCATAGAAGAGTTAAATTGCAAACACTTTCAGGTTTTTATCTCTGCCATGAGATGATGCTTACAGGATCATTTCCCTCGTGGCCAGCTTGCTTGGAAGGACATGACTCCTCTGCCAAACTGCCCAGGAGGATTTGGGTAGTGGGGGTGATTGCTCTGAGCTGCCACAACTGAGCCCCTCCCGTTGAGCAGCACTACTACACTTATGTGTTCATAGTCATTTTTATTCTTTATACTTAATCTTGGCATTTACACTTAAAGAGATTCACAGTGGAACTCAAGTTACGGTGTTGGAGCAGATGCTCTTTGCCATGTAGACTCCAGATAGTGGTTCTGGACAACAGATCTGCCAGGGTTTGTTTCTTCTTAACCACAGACCTTGAAGCACTGCAGTGTTGCTAGGTTTTTAGTCCTCCTTAACACAGCATTAGGTCACCACTTCCATTTGTGATTCCAGCTGAATTAAAAAAAAATGGGGGAAACAAAGAGAAATAGTGAAACTTTTCAGGCCACTGCTGATACTGAGGAACTATTTATGTCCTTATACGTATCATTTGCACAACATTTTTAGTGCAGGGGTTGGCAAATCCTGCTTCATCAAGCCAATTCATACAGTTAGCAGAACACAAAGGTTTGCCTGTGGATTCAGAGATCTTTAGCACAACTGATTTTTGGGAAGTGGTAAAAACAGTTCTTTAAGTGGCAAAAATTCAGGTTCCTATCAAAAAAATGGTAGCTGAGATGGAAAAGGTGTCCCTTTTGCTGTCATTGTAACTTTATCTGTGAGGGCATTTTAAAAGAATCTGATTTAGGCCATTTTTCAGTAATGGCAACTTTAAGGAAACCAAACCAAGAATGTAATATGCTTGGTGACACTGAATGACAATGATGACACTGATGACTATGTGAAGTTAACATTTTAATTAGCTGGTTCATCTACATTTACTCATCAGTGTCTAGTCTCTTGAGATACCCTACGAAATCCAGAGAACCCACTGCAAGGTGCATTAATTCAATAACTTATCAAAATAATTGAGGCTGTGAATTGGAATTGGCATAAAAAAGCACATATGGAAACGGAAGCACCAAGGTCGCCAAAAAAAAAAATAAAATTTCTGCCTTTTTGCCCATAACCGTGAAGTGAAAATTTTCTTGTAGTAAAATGAAGTCGAGTGAACTTACCTATCTGAAAACGTGCTCTTGAGAGGCTGAGATGAATGCTAAGCATGTGCATAGTGTTCCTGTTATCAAGTGCTTTCCTGAACTGAGACTGACAATTTAAAGTATTTTAACTATTCTAAATATTCCCTATTTCAAATAGAAGAAGTTAATCAGAAGGGGTTGTGAGGCTTTGTAGCAGCACTGCTCAGGCGGCTGTGAGAGCTCTGAGGGAGGAAAAGGAATCCCAGTAATTGAGATACGTGCTAGAGAGGGAGGACAAGCTGTGGGAAAAACATCAGGAACGTCACTCATTTTGAGAAAGGGATTTGATTTTAAAAATAGGAGGATCTTTGGAGCAGTGCATGAGCAACAGCTCGCCATGCATGGCTTGAGAAGTGCCAGTCCCATGACAGAGTGAGGGCACAGGGACAGACAGACAGCAGGTACTGGACTGATGGCTGTGGGAAGAGGGGGTCTGATCCAAAAGCCAGTTGACACTGCCTGTGACAGCACAACCTTATTTACAACAAGGCGTTAGCACCTGAGGGAGCACTGTGAAAACTGCTGACCTACATGTATGAATTCTTTGCTGGGTCAAACACAGTGACAATGATATTAAATTATTGTTGTTGTTGTTTTTCTTGCAGTTATCCACTCCTCCTTCTCCTTATTTATAATATGAAACAGGTTATGTCCCCAGTGTGCATTGCATTGTCAGAACAGATGCAATCTAAAGAACTCCCAGCCTTGCTCACAAGTCTAGGTCTGAGTCTTGTAACCAGCTATAGACTCAATGCTCTTCATTTCCAGAATACTGCACAAACAGGACTTCTTGTTTCACAGCTAAGAAATTGTAAATAGCAAACACCAAAATCCTGGCTGAAAAAAAAAGGCACAGGTTGTGATCTTTATATACTAACAAATAATAAATGAATGAGCAAAGCACACAAGTTTTTGCCTGTGAACAGATGTTTACTTCAGAAGAGGTTTCAGTTTGTTAAGAGAAACTATTTGTTGAAGTGAGTTAGATAATTCCTGCCAGTCAGGACACGGCAAGAAGGAAACTCTTCTGGTGAAAATGGTATTTAACCTGCATCTCTGTAAGATATATGTGCTTTGCAATCATTGTTACTCTTGTCAGTTTTAAGTGTTAAGTCCCACGGAAGACAACACGACAGCAGTATTTTGGTTCTTTCTGACAACCCCCCCCCCCAAGAACTAAATTAAATTAAAAGAAACTAATCAAAGCCACTTTTAGCAGGAAAGATAATGCCTAAGAAGTTGATACAATGAAAAATTATATGCTTAAAGATGAGAACAGATTACTTAGATTCACTACATTCATGTGCAAGCATAAATTTAGTATAAAATCTTAAATAATAGAAAGTCCAAATCTAAGAATTGTGGAAAAGGGGATATAATACAAAAACAAGGAAACCATGATGATGAGCAAAGGATGTTATAGTCTCTTTTTATAACAACATCTCTGCTGTTTTCATTTGCTGTTTATTTGATTTTAATGCATACAGATTATGGTAATTTTATATGTCAGTGTCCCAATTAAAGCTAGGTTTCTGCTCAGTTTATACAATACATTAAAGCACAATTGACTTGAATTCAAGCCATTGTCATATTTTAAACTAGCTATAAAGTTTCAAATGTGTTTTTTGAGACTGTTAACCACTGAATGTGAATACAAAAAAAACCCTGGTTTTAGATTTTTGTGGTTTTATCAAAAACAGTTCAGCTGGGTTGCTACATTAAAGATAATTTTTTTTTAAACTGCATATAAAAAAGCAAATACAATTTTCAGTCTTAGGATATGAAAATGTTCCAGCCTATATAATTCCTACTGCCTGCTTTCAAAAAAATCCCTCGTTCCGAAGTCAGTTCAGCAGCTATTAAAAGTAGTCACTGAAGTAAATTCCATCTTGTTTATGAAAACATTATGAACAAAGCATTGATTGTCCTGAGTTTATAAAAAACCTAAAACCTATAATATATTGGCATCACTACTATTTGGAGCATGAGAATGACATGCATATAAATCACGGGTTATTAGCACAGTGTTTTATACACAGAAAGAAGGTTTTGCTGAAAATGGTATTCATCAATGTACTGTAATTCCCCTCTTTTATAGATTTGGTTTTAATGTATTCTGAATTGGGAAAAAATCTGAAGCAAACTTTAGTCTACAGTAGGAATCAGAGGCATAAGTCTTTTATGAAATGGGTTAGCTATGGCAGAGGGGAGAATTAATGTACGAGTAGGCAGAGTTTGAGGAAATTATGGCCTCAAGCTCTGCCAGGGGAGGTTTAGGCTGGACATCAGAAAAAAAAATTCACAGAAAGGGTCATTGGGCACTGGAACAGGCTGCCCAGGGAGGTGGTCGAGTCACCTTCCCTGGAGGTGTTTAAGGGACGGGTGGATGAGGTGCTGAGGGACACGGTTTAGTGATTGATAGGAACGGTTGGACTCAATGACCCAATGGGTCCTTTCCAACCTAGTGATTCTGTGATTCTGTGAAATCAGGATGGATGCAAAGGGTGCAGTGTGAAGCTTTAGGAGAGGAGATTTTTCTGTGCAGCTAATGTCCCTCCGTGCAATCTCAGCCACAACTATATTAGCCCTGGGGGCAGTAGTCTCTTGCTCCAGTTTGTAAGAGAGAGTCCTACCACCACCATTTCGAAGATGCAGCAGTTTACTAAAGCCTTTTGCAGGAGGACTCTGTCCTTTCCTGCACATCTGTGAGGTGGGTGAAGGAGACCTTTTATGCGACAGATTTGGTAATTTTGGTAAGGTAAGGGGATTTTCCTGGTCACATGGTGACAAACCTTGATCCTTGGCCCCTCTAGCAAAGACAAGGAGGGCAATTACCTGCCAGTGCTTGGCCAAGCACGTGAAGCCGCCCTCGTGCCTCACACCCAACTGCTCTGCATGATTAGCAGCTGGTGGAAAACCCAAAACTTCTCTCTTGGTCCAGGCCCAGATGAGATGTTATCCAAACCAGGTCAATCTTTCTACATTCATGCTGAACAAGACTTGGCAGTGCTGTTTATTGTTTTTAAAAAGGCATCCTAATGGGAAATAAATGTTCAGGTCTTACTGCAGGAAGTGATCTAATTCTCTTGGATTTTATGAGTAGCCTGGTCTTAGCAACAGGAAGGTTTTTAAGGTGTGGGTCACAAAATCATTCTAAGCATCTGTTGTTTCAAACATCTAGTTGTAAAAGTTTTACCTGTGTTAGAATGTGTAGGACAGCTGCAGTTTCCTAGACTGAAGAGATAATCCTCACTGGATGGTGAAAAATCAACAGCACAGACTCTACAGGAGCATTCAAGTCCTGGGAATGGAGCACTCCATACTTGCATTGCTTCAGTTCTAGACAACTAAAATGTCGCTGAAGTTACATCAGAGTAAAACAAGAGAAATAGCAATGAAGCAGCCCAAGAATTCTCCCAGATAATTCTTTCCTTTCCCTTTTCCATTAGAAAAATTATTGGCAACCAACCGTGACCAATGCTGTAATTGGCCTTGAAGTGCTGCACTGAAGAGTAAATGCTCTAGCAATCCAAGCAATATTCTGTTAAGTCATTCTACCAGACTGCAGGGCTTGTGGGTGGGATTCTCCCAAGTGAAAAATAGAGCAATGCCACAAGATCTAGTCCTTACTATTTCTTGGAATTTTAATGACAGCTGTAAAATTCACTGTTGGCACCTGGATCTTCAGAAACACTGAGCAAATAAAACAATCAAGCCTCAGTCCTGCAGCTCTTCTCCACATATGATGCTTATTAAAATACAATTGCTGAAGAGCTTCATGAATGGATTCCAGAATTTTCAAGCAGAAATGCCTGTAATTAGGTTCATAAATCCACATCTAATTTTTTTTTTTTTTTGTTAGCAGGGTTGTACTCATTTTCCAGTTTTCTCAGGCTTCTGAGAGTTGAAAATGCGGAAGCTTTTGAAAAAAAGTCAGGCCAGATTTTGCAGGTCTTTAATCTGAATTAGGGTCTGCATTAAGACCATTTTCTAGAGTTATTTATTGTAGGCATCAGGACTATTCCTGTGAAGGCTAAAGGAAACATGGTCTGGCAGCCCAGATGTGTTCTGAGTTCATTTTAGCTCTCTGGAGCTGAAACACCTTAGGAGCATGTATTAAGAGGATGTATGCATGGCTAATGAGGATAATGAGGATGCTCTCTATTCTATCAAGTTTGGAAACTTGGCCCACAGGCTGACATCGGATATTCCCACTAGAAGCTCACTATCATCATTCATCTTAACACAGTGGTCCATCACTGATTATGTGGCATAATAGGGTCTTTCAAGATCCTGCTGTACCAAATAATTCTGTGTTCAAAAGATTCAAGGTAAAAATAAATGCCGGCGATCAGAAAACTATGAGGAAGTACTAGCAAAAGCACAGCTACTTTAACAATAGCTTCACAACTAGAGTAAGTTACAGTGATTCCATACACACTTCAGTCACGCCAGCTTGTCTGCACACACAGCTTGTAATATCCACACTCAGAAATGTTGTGTTCCAGCCCAAGGATTCTTCATTTAAAGCAGACAATGAAGGAGTTGCACAGTTCTGCTTGTGATTGTCTTCTCTAGTGTTCAGGCATATTTTAAAGCCAGAGGAACTGTTTTGGGAAAGCCAAAACTATGTATGCGAATGGCAGTTGCAGAATTTGGTGTGAGAGAGCCGGACAGTCTGATGGCTTGAAAAAAAAAAAGGAGCACAGAGATAGGAAAGACACCTAGTTATAAGGCCAAGGGCTTGTGCATGTATTAGAATAGCCCATGCATCAGGGAACTTGTAATTCAGCTACACTGTCCTTTACTGGCTAAGCCCAGGTCGCTGAAAACAATGATATATTCATACTGTTTTCATCCTTCAGTGCCTGATGTAAGGCATTTCAACAGAATAATTCTCTCAAACAGCTCATCGCCTTCACCTCATGTCTCTCTGCCCTTGATGTTTTGAAAAAACAAGAAAGCAGAGTCAAAACTTCATGATGTTTACTCTCTGGCTCTTAAGACTTCTGTAAAAGGCAAGCAAGAGTATTGAGATGGGGAATTTAAACTGATTTAATTTATTGCCAGTTAATGAATTCTTAATTACTGATTCTGATACTTTGAAAAAATAAAACCACTGAGGGAAAAACACCTCAGATCTCCTCCAAACACCTCTCCTCCCCTCTTCCTTGTCTCCAGTCCCCTTGCTGTGGGCTATACCCAGTCCCTTTGGGGAGGTGAGGGATGACACAGAACGTGGGGGTCAGCAAATGTTGGCTGCTTTTCTTTTTCCACTCATTTTGTACTCACTTGCCTCAGAGCAGGTCCCTCCAACAGCCATGAATCAATCAGAGCGAAGCAGCCTCCTCTGTGCCCCTGCTCAGGTGGCTGTTCTTCCTCCAGCTCCTCCTTGAGATCCTATCTTGCTCCAGCATTTCTCCTGCTGGACCTCCCCTCTCCTGCTCTCTCCTCCTCTTTCCTACTCTGGTGTCATCTTCTCTGTCTTTCTAGATGTTGTCTCTTTTTTCTCAGCATTTGCCAGCATTACTTAAGCACATTGTCACCAGAGGTGGCAGAAACTCCTCTGCTCAGTTCAGCATTGCAAGCAGAACTGACTGCCAGTGGCTGCATCCAGCATAGGATTGTCCTTGATGTCCTCCCACAAAGACCAAGAACAAGCACACCACTGGCACAACCTACTTTTACATTTTCTCTAGTCTGAGGATTTTTTCCTTCACAAAAGTCTTTGCATTAGCATCTTTGGAAAGATGGGCCTGAAGAGATCTGAGATAAGGAAACAGGGTGAAAGCAGGACTTTCTAGGGCTGCCCTTGCATGTTCCCCAAGTGTGTTGCCTCTGAGGGGTTCAGCTTGCGACCTGTTTGCTCTGCTCTGCCTGCCCCCGACAGAAGCCAGCAACTTGTATGTTGCTTTCAGGTTCTGCACGACAGCTGAGACCAGCCGAGCCTCCGGGAGATGCAGATGCTGATGTGGATGCAGAAGATGAAGATTCTGTGAGTTTTTTTAGAGCTGGATTTTTTGGGGGGAAGGGAGTTTACCTTGTTAAAATGGGATCTCAGACGTTTTCTTTATATCTCGGTCTTGCTGGTGATTTTTTTTTCTCATCAACAATCTTGCATTTCTGCTTGGGGATCTCCTGCCAGCTCAAAAGCTAGAATCATGCTTCAATATAAAATGATCTGCTCTTTGACATGATACACCAGCATAAGTTTAATACCAAGACTTAGCGAACTATTGTATGGCTGTTGGCTACAGTAACTTTTCTTTATAGCTTTATTTGGTTTAGATTCCCTATTGTTTGATTCCAGAAGGAAGCATGCCAAGAGCTTGTCAGCAGAAATTCCTGCTGGGACTCTTCCATGATGTGCTTGGTTACAAAGGGTAATAAAGTTTGTGTGGCATATTAACAGACACGGACCCCACTTTCATTTCAAGCTAAGACCAAGTTTATTGTTACAAGCTCACATTTATACCTTAGTGAAAACGTCAACAATAGTCCTGCAAGTCCTTCTTAAAAATTTCCACAGCATATTCTTCTCTTTCCAAGCTCCTTGTGACCTCCGTTATTGTTTTCATGCCTTCTTGTTTTTGCCACTGATGCTGATTCTTCTCAGGCCAGAGGCTCGCTGGTTATCAAAGCTCTCTGCGCTCTACCTCCAGAGGCTCAGCAGCACTCATGGTCATTTTTTGCTCAGCATCTCTTCTGACATTTCCCCCTTTTTTTTGTTTTTGTGAACTACTCATATTTGTCTTAACACACTATCAATCGAGCTTTGCACTAATTTGATTAAGCAAGGCACACAAATCAATATGCTAGAAAAAAGCCAAGTAAAATCATAAAACCTATCATGATTAATTTTATAATCCAATGTCCAATTCCAATAAAAAGTCCTGCAAATGTATTCCATTTGTTCTATATTTGCATTTTTTCTGTTAAATCTTCTAAGGTGTTAATACTTTAATGTATAAATTCTGAATGGTCCGATAAATATGTCAAAACACTAGATAAAGCTGCCAATGTGGCATTTTTTTGATGACAGAGAGCCAAAGTGTGGTTTAAAAATCATAGAAACATTCAGAGTTAATGATGCGAATTTGCCTAATGTACATGGGCCTCCTGAAATATAGGAAGGAATATCTGTCTATCTGCCCATGCTCCATCTCCTCAAATAAAATACAGTTCTCTTGGTGATTGCAGAGAGATGTTGTTGGATTTGGATATATCTGCAGATATGCAATTACATCATATAAAATCATTTCTACACACACTAAGTAAGGAATTAACATTTTATATAACTGTTACATTTTTGCTTATATAACTAAAATATTTACTAAAATCTACTTTTATCACACCTAATAAAGAACATCATCTATTGGCAAACTTACGAAACAGGTGCTAGATTGGTCGGAGTTGCTGCCGACAAACACAATGAATCTTGCTGTGCCATATTAGCAAGGGTTACCAAGATGTTTTCCTGGGGTTGTGCAGTGATCCATGGAATAGTGGTTGCTCAACATGGAATTCCCACAATTATTGCAATGCAGGTCGTACACATCTTGCTGGCATCCACTACAGTCCATGATCTGTAGAGACACAAGCATATCCTCGCCCCCACATTATTAATGGCCATGGACCTTCCTATTGTCTCATTTCTAAGTTACATATCATTACTTTAGCTTTACTTATGTTATCATTTGATTTCGCGATAAAATATCATTCTATTGGGGGAATACTGTAGTGGTAACGATTTAAAAAATTTAGAACATACATAGCTTTTAATAGTCTCTCTTGAGGGGCGTATCTCATGCTCCTTCTTTTTTGTTTTAACAACGTATTTTTTAATGTACCATGAGCTCGTTCAACTATGGCTTGCCCTGTTGGTGAGTGAGGAATGCCCGTGACATGTGTGATTCCCCATTGTTGAAAAAAGGATTTTGTTATATTAGAAACATATCCTGGGCCATTATCTGTTTTTACTGGTTTTGGCACCCCTAAAATATCAATTGCATATAATAAATGTTTTTTTATGTCTTTTGGTCGTTCCCCCGTTTGTGTGAAGGCAACAATGCAGATATTGTCAAGTGTACCTGAGGATGTGTGTTACATCAGTTTGCCATATTTCACGTGCACCTAATCCACGAGGATTTACACCATCAAAAGTAGTGTTTGGGATTAATTGACAATCAGGGCACGTCTGTACAATTTTTTGAGCTTGTTCATGAGTTAACTGAAACATTTTCCTAAGGGCTGTACTACCTCGGTGATAAAAATCATATGACGTATGTGCTGCTTGTAATGTATCTGGAATGATTACAGGGGCTGCCAGAGCATCAGCTCGGTGATTGCCTTCATCTAAATATCCTGATAAATTTTTATGAGAACGTACGTGCATTATAAAGTTAGGTCCATGTCGATTGTCTAACAGATATTTCAATTCCTTTAAAAAAAACATAGCTGTCCATTGTCTACATACTTTAAATAGGCATTCTCCAAGCATGAAACAATGCCAGCAACATAGGCTGAATCGGTAACAATGTTTTTGGGGGGTGAAAACAGCTTAAAGCATCTAACAGCCGCAGCCAATTCCACAATTTGAGGTAATCCTGACACTTGACAAAGGTCTGATTTCCACATGCCTTGTTTGGTCCTCCAAACAATCACTGATTTTCCAGTTTTCCCTAATCCATCTGTAAAAAGTATCAACGCCTCCTTCTCCCCATATGTGATTTGCTGCGTAGGGTTCAATTGCTTGAAAACAGATAAGCTGAGCAATTCGCCAGCCGCTCCAGTCGGCACTACGGCAGCTGGGGGGAGATGGGGGGACTCGGCTGTGTGGCTTGGCTGCAGAATAGTTAGTACGTCCTCTTTTGCAGCTTTTGGAATCTTATTTATCACTTCATAACTAATTTTCCCAGCAAAGACCGCATTTTTTGCTCCGCATCTCTTCTGATAGTTTGAAACTGCGGGATGCAAAGGTTAGGTGTGCAAATACAGCAAGGGAGGGAATTTTTATTGTCTTGTTCAATTACTACTAAGTGATCCATCACTTTTTCCAGTCTGTTATCCCATAGATGCAGACAGTTCATAAGGAAAACCAAAATCATTGTTTTTCAGGGGTCTGTCCCTTGTGTTCTTGAGTAACACCCTTAAATAAGAACTGTATTTGTTCTTATCTAGGGAAAGAATTACTGATCATTTTACATCCAGCATTAGTAATGAAAGATATGTGCACAGAAGGAGAGTATGCCTAAGTAGAAAAGCGCTCCTAAAAAACTGGGTCACTTTTTAATGGTGGATGTTCTTTTCGCACCACTCATTTCTTTTCTACAGGTTAATAAAGTGGCAGTAGAAGACATCCGTCCAAGGCCACAAGGATCCTCTCCAGTGTATGAATATTCCATAGAAGAAGACTATTTAAAGGCAAGAGACTGAGTTTTCATGCAGGCCCAGCTTTACCAATTTGATTCAAGAGGCTTTACCTCTAACAAGCAGCTAGACTCATATATGTCATGTAACAGGTCCATGGTCACTGATGGTTTTATATTGTACTAGACTTGTTGGCTATGTTCTTGGCAAAAAATACATTTAACTTTATTCCTTAAATTACTTGGAGCATAGACTGTCAAGACATTGCAAAGTTTTCCTATTAGAATATTCAGCTGAAGTGAACGCAACTAACACATATTTCAAAATTAACTGCACTTTTTGGTTATTAAAAGTTAAAGACCTAATTAATACTGCCATGTTAAGATAAGCAGGCAACAGTTTGAAATTCATGCTAAAGCAGAACAGATGAAAAAAATGTATGTTCATGAAGATGAAAGCATAAGAAATGTGCAACATGAGTAACACACGGAAGAGTTCCCAATGTCTTAATACAACTGGTCTCTAGTGTTCATTTCATGAAATTTTTGGTACAATACAGGGAGGCCTTGGCATCTCATTTACTACTGGGAATAATATAGTTAAACCATTCACGTTGTGCATCGCACTCATAGAACCCAATGTTACTCTGTTGCCATCAAAATCAGCCTCCCTTCTTTACAACAGCATGACTTCTGAATGCTAAATAATTGCAAATTATTTTTCAGCTTCAAGAAGAAAACAAAAAATATTCTACAGACAAATCAAAACAGAGTCATCCACAGGTCAGTCTAAAAGCAATCTGTAGTTTTAAGGCATGTGAGTTGCAAAATAGTAGAGTCTATTGCAACACACAGATGAGGATGGGTGGACACAGGGAAGGACTAACAAGCAAAGAGTCACTTAGACTTGTTTTGACCAGGAAACTTCACAAATTACCCAGCTGTGGCACAGGCATGAACATTTGCTTGTCCTATTTGGGGTCCTTCCATAATTATTCTTAGCTTTCTTTAGCTTTCTCTAGCTTGAGTACAATACGGCATTGGCTCTTAGTCTGACTTTTCTGGCCCATTGACTCTAACTGAGGTGCTTAACGTGGTCACAGAAAATACAACCTTTCAGCCTTAAATTATAAAGTATTTTGCCTATGGCCCTGATCCAGCAGAGCCCTAACACATGTTCAGTTCTAAATTAGAACAGAATCAAACCCACACTGAATAAGTACGTTCTCTGTTTTAGATAACCTTTCTTGAGGTACTGAAAATATACCTAAGGAGACTCATTTTTTTATGGTACAATAATGTAGAATACTTTGATATAAATGAGTAAAGTTACAAATTTGCACCTTTTTCTACATCTAGGAGACAATGGAAGTGACCCTGAAAACAGAAGTGGAAGCTGGTGCTAGTGGTTTTAGTGTGGCAGGTGGAGGAAATGAAGGAATATTTATCAAAAAAGTACTTAAGGAATCTCCTGCTTCAAAAGTATTTAGCCTGAGAGAAGGTACAGTCTGATTTCGTTGTTTGTTTGCAGGGACAATGTCTTAAAATAGCCAGGTGTGCAGTTGTGTCTGTGTATAGATACCTACCTGATCTGTCATCTCTTTACATAAAAGAAATAGTGGATCCAAAACCTACTGATATTATATGTGAGATCAACCTTTCCATATTTGTAATTTCAAAGACAACTTTCTTAAATAATGATAAAATGTATGATTTTTTTTAACACCATAAAATATTTCTCATTTTCACTGGAACAGTCAAAAGGATACATAGAAAGTAGTGTGTACGCAACTAAAATGAAAATAGCTGAACTCATAACATTGATGAAGAACCTACCTTTATTTCTTTCATAAAATAGTATATGACAAAACTACAATAAATAATGATGTTAACAAAAACATAAGTCCAAATATAAGAAAAAAATGTAGTTACTCTCCAAATGGTCAGATTGGTAGAAGGTTTTTCCAGAGAGGTTGTGGAGTCACCATCACTGGAAATACTCAAACCCTGACTGCACATAGACCTGAGCAACCAGCTGAGGTTGAGCCTTCCCTGAGCAGGGTGGTTGAACCGGGTGATCTCCAGAGGTCCTTTCCAGCCTTAATTATTCCGTGATTCTATTATGTGAACATGATTTTATAGAGAAATAAATGATATGTTTTTAATTTTTTTTATATGAGTATTAATTCAGGAGAATTAAAAAAAACTGTAAGAAAACACAAAGTAATTAAGATCATGCCTGATTCCACTTGCAGGTGATCAGCTTCTAAGTGCTACAATATTTTTCGATAATATCAAGTATGAAGATGCACTCAAGATTCTCCAATATTCTGAGCCATACAAAGTCCAATTCAGCCTCAAAAGAAAAATTGCTGGGAAAGAGGAGCTAGAACACATTCACTCTACAGCCCAGTACAAAAAGGAAAGAGTAAGACAAGTGGGTATTTGATTATGTCACAAAAGTTTGGGTAACACTGTAGTAATGTGCTGTGTGGAAACAGACTAGAAAATACACTTATGTCTTCTTAAGATTTAGAGAGATGTTTAAATATACTAGTATGAATATTCATGAGAAGAAAAAAACCCCAAATATCTGAAGATTAATAAATATCCCAAGCAAGACTATAGATTTTAGATAAATTGAAATTCTTGTGTTAGGGTAGAAAACAATTCTTTGCTACTATGTCAGCACTTTGTTGTTGTTAAGTGTTCACTGACTGACCAGGCTCAGATGAGCTTTGTAAATATTTATATACGCTATTTCCCAAAATGTAAAGTATCAGGAAATATTTTTTCGCAAAAGCTCATCGATGAAATATTCGCACAAAAATATCTGTTTATTCACTGATTTCTACGTAGACGTGATATGCTCATAGGTCTGCATCACATTTGAAATAAGTTTTCTCTTCATATACATACGTAAAATTATAATCTATATACCTGTAAGGACATATGTAGAGAGAGATACATGTGGAAACCTCTGTTTGCTGGAATAATTTGCAAAGGATATAAACCTTCATAAATTCACATATTATAGTCATATAATCAATTTGTTTTATGCAGTTTCTGTGAATTATATATACCACTTTTCAGGAATCTTTTATATAACATATAGATACTGTAACTAAAAAGCAAATTTTCCTACGTATTTTATAGTATGTATTTGACATTGTGTTGCATCCATATTTAGCTTACTTTTAGTCTTATGAATATTATTTTTTTTTTTTAGGAAAAAGAACTGAGTGAGAGCATTCCAGAAGAAATGGTGCATGATTCAGGAAAAGCCATTTCAGAAGAAGACAGAGAAACATTAATTGTAAGCCAAAGGGTTGGGAGAAGCAAGAGACCTAAAAAAGACAGATTATCATGGCCAAAATTCCAGTCAATCAAAAATAAAAAGATACTAGCGCACAGACGATCGCATAGTACATCAGATGCATATGAACCTGCTACACAGGATATTTCCCCTACAAGCACAGACACAGAGTCTCAATTTCAACAGGAAAGACATATCAAAGAGAAAAAAGGAAGTCAAAAGAAACTGAAGTTCCCTAGCATTGGATTCAAAATGCACAGATCCAAAACAGAAACACAAGAGAAGCCAAAAAAAGAAATAAAAACTACATTGTTATCTGAAAGAGAAAAAATACATGAAGAAGAAATCAGCCTGGAATATCCTGAAATACTAACTGTTGAATATACAACATCTCCTGCATATGAAATTAAAACAAAGGATGTACGTGAAACTTTAAAAAAAGAAGAAAAAGATATGAAAAACGGCATTCTCTCTAATGCAATAAAATGCCCTGAAGTTGAAATAAGCATTAAAAAAGAAAAAGAACAGGAAATGATATCAAGATTTGCTGTAACTGAAGAACCAAATATAACTACACAGATATCACAATTGAGTTTGGAAACACCAGATCTGAAACAAATCCCAACTAAACAATCACCACAAGCATCATCAAAATCTAGAAAAAAGACACAAAAAGGAATGACAACTAAAATGAAAGAAGAAAGTGGAATAAATAAAAACATAATGAGCGATAAAGCGCAAGGAAAAATAAAGATAACAGGACTAGAAATAGGTACTGCTAAAGCAGAAGTGCCAACAACTATTGACATGTTGAAAACAACACAAAAAACTGCAGAGAAAGAAAAACGAGAAATACAGAGATTGCAGATCTCCTCCAAGTCCATTGTTGAGGCACCCAAAGTTGACACAGAACTCAGCCTACCCAAAGTCGACACCAGACTCCCAGAGGCAGACCTTCAGGTCAGCACAGGCATCATCAGCATCACGACCCCTGATGTCAAAATGCCCTCCAGTGAGGGCTCCCTTGACCTCCAGGCACCAGAAATAAACATCAAAGTGCCCTCTGGCAAAGGATCGATTGACGGAGCCGAGCTGAAAGCCACAGGCCTGAAAGGCAAGTTTAAGATGCCCAAGTTTGACAAGCCCAAATTTGGAGTGTCCGCTCCCAAGGTGGAAGGGCTGGAAGGCCAGGTCAGCCTGCCCACCGCAGAGGTTGACATCCCCTCTGCCACCGTGACAGCCGCAGGGGAAATCCCCAGTGCCAAAGTAGAAGGGGCTTTGGGAGAGATGGAGAAGCCCTCCCTCAAAATGCCCAAAGTCGACATCAAAGCTCCCAAGGCGGACATCAGCCTCCCATCCGTCGACGTCACCCTTCCAAAGGCCAGCATCGACCTCGAGACGCCCGCGGCATCCGTCAGCGTTGATGCGGAATCAAAAGCCCCAGAGAAAGAAACTGCAAAGACCAAGGACGGCAAGTTCAAGATGCCCAAGTTTGGCATGCCCTCCTTTGGCTGGTCCAGCAGCAGAGAGGCCAAAGGCACTGTGGCCGCCGACGTGGACGACACCCTCAAGGAGCCCCACGTCACGATGCCCTCCGGAGGCATTGAAGTCGACGTCACTGTTCCCGCGGCCGAGATCAAGGCGCCCAGCATGGATGTGACGGCTGCCGCAGGTGACGGCGAGAAAGGTCAGTTCAAGATGCCCGACGTCAAGCTGCCCAGAGTCAAAGCTCCCCACGTGCAGGTCAGCCTGCCAAAGGCAGAGGGCTCACTGGCCAAAGCTCAGGCAGAAGGCCTGCAGGGTGAACTCGTCCTGCAGGGACCCGAAGCCGAAGGTGCCCTGGAAGTGGCTTCTGGCAAAGTTGAGGGCGGTAGCATGAAAATAGAAATGCCTAAATTCAAGGTGCCCAGTGTGGACATCTCTAAGCCCACTGTCGAGGCTCCAAAAGTGGACACAGAACTCAGCCTACCCAAAGTCGACACCAGCCTCCCAGAGGCAGACCTCCAGGTCGGCACCGGCACCATCAGCATCACGGCCCCTGACGTCAAGATGCCCTCCAGCGAGGGCTCCCTTGATCTCCAGGCACCCGAGATAGACATCAAAGTGCCCTCTGGCGAAGGATCGCTTGACGCAGCCGAGCTGAAAGCCACAGGCCTGAAAGGCAAGTTTAAGATGCCCAAGTTTGACAAGCTCAAATTTGGAGTGTCCGCTCCCAAGGTGGAAGGGCTGGAAGGCCAGGTCAGCCTGCCCACCGCAGAGGTTGACATCCCCTCTGCCACCGTGACAGCTGAAGGGGAAGTGCTAAGCGTCAAAGTAGAAGGAGCAGAGGGAGAGGTGGAGAAGCCCTCCCTCAAAATGCCCAAAGTCGACATCAAAGCTCCCAAGGTGGACGTCAGCCTCCCATCCGTCGACGTCACCCTTCCAAAGACCAGCATCGACCTCGAGACGCCCGCGGCAGCCCTCACTGTTGAAGCGGAATCAAAAGCCCCAGAGAAAGAAGCTGCAAAGACCAAGGACGGCAAGTTCAAGATGCCCAAGTTCGGCATGCCCTCCTTTGGCTGGTCCAGCAGCAGAGAGGCCAAAGGCACCGTGGCCGCTGACGTGGACGTCACCCTCAAGGAGCCCCAAGTCACGGTGTCCTCAGGAAGCGTTGAAGTCGACGTCGCTGTGCCTGCGGCCGAGATCCAAGCGCCTAATGTGGACATGACAGCTGCCGCAGGAGACGGAGAGCAAGGTAAATTCAAGATGCGCAACGTCAAGATGCCCAGCGTCAAGCTGCCCAGAGTCAAAGCTCCCCACGTGCAGGTCAGCCTGCCAAAGGCAGAGGGCTCACTGCCCAAAGCTCAGGCAGAAGGCCTGCAGGGTGAACTCGTCCTGCAGGGACCCGAAGCCGAAGGTGCCCTGGAAGTGGCTTCTGGCAAAGTTGAGGGCGCTAGCATGAAAATACAAATGCCCCAAATCAAGGTGCCCAGTGTGGAATTCTCCAAGCCCACTGTCAAGGCTCCCAAAGTCGACACCAGCCTCTCAGAAGCAGACCTCAAGATCGTCGCCAGCACCATCAGCATCAAGGCCCCTGACGTCAAGGTGCCATCCGTCGAAGGCTGCCTCGATCTCCCTGCGCCCGAGAAAGACATCAAAGTGCCCTCTGGTGAAGGATCGCTTGATGCAGCCGAGCTGAAAACCACAGGCCTGAAAGGCAAGTTTAAGATCCCCAGGTTTGACAAGCCCAAATTTGGAGTGTCCGCTCCCAAGGTGGAAGGGCTGGAAGGCCAGGTCAGCCTGCCCACCGCAGAGGTTGACCTCCCGTCTGCCACTGTGACAGCCGCAGTGGAAATCCCCAGTGCCAAAGTAGAAGGGGCTTTGGGAGAGATGGAGAAGCCCTCCCTCAAAATGCCCAAAGTCGACATCAAAGCTCCCAAGGCGGACATCAGCCTCCCATCCGTCGACGTCACCCTTCCAAAGGCCAGCATCGACCTCGAGACGCCCGCGGCATCCGTCAGCGTTGATGCGGAATCAAAAGCCCCAGAGAAAGAAACTGCAAAGACCAAGGACGGCAAGTTCAAGATGCCCAAGTTTGGCATGCCCTCCTTTGGCTGGTCCAGCAGCAGAGAGGCCAAAGGCACTGTGGCCGCCGACGTGGACGACACCCTCAAGGAACCCCACGTCACGATGCCCTCCGGAGGCATTGAAGTCGACGTCACTGTTCCCACGGCCGAGATCAAGGCGCCCAGCATGGATGTGACGGCTGCCGCAGGTGACGGCGAGAAAGGTCAGTTCAAGATGCCCGACGTCAAGCTGCCCAGAGTCAAAGCTCCCCACGTGCAGGTCAGCCTGCCAAAGGCAGAGGGCTCACTGGCCAAAGCTCAGGCAGAAGGCCTGCAGGGTGAACTCGTCCTGCAGGGACCCGAAGCCGAAGGTGCCCTGGAAGTGGCTTCTGGCAAAGTTGAGGGCGGTAGCATGAAAATAGAAATGCCTAAATTCAAGGTGCCCAGTGTGGACATCTCTAAGCCCACTGTCGAGGCTCCAAAAGTGGACACAGAACTCAGCCTACCCAAAGTCGACACCAGCCTCCCAGAGGCAGACCTCCAGGTCGGCACCGGCACCATCAGCATCACGGCCCCTGACGTCAAGATGCCCTCCAGCGAGGGCTCCCTTGATCTCCAGGCACCCGAGATAGACATCAAAGTGCCCTCTGGCGAAGGATCGCTTGACGCAGCCGAGCTGAAAGCCACAGGCCTGAAAGGCAAGTTTAAGATGCCCAAGTTTGACAAGCTCAAATTTGGAGTGTCCGCTCCCAAGGTGGAAGGGCTGGAAGGCCAGGTCAGCCTGCCCACCGCAGAGGTTGACATCCCCTCTGCCACCGTGACAGCTGAAGGGGAAGTGCTAAGCGTCAAAGTAGAAGGAGCAGAGGGAGAGGTGGAGAAGCCCTCCCTCAAAATGCCCAAAGTCGACATCAAAGCTCCCAAGGTGGACGTCAGCCTCCCATCCGTCGACGTCACCCTTCCAAAGGCCAGCATCGACCTCGAGACGCCCGCGGCAGCCCTCACTGTTGAAGCGGAATCAAAAGCCCCAGAGAAAGAAGCTGCAAAGACCAAGGACGGCAAGTTCAAGATGCCCAAGTTCGGCATGCCCTCCTTTGGCTGGTCCAGCAGCAGAGAGGCCAAAGGCACCGTGGCCGCTGACGTGGACGTCACCCTCAAGGAGCCCCAAGTCACGGTGTCCTCAGGAAGCATTGAAGTCGACGTCACTGTGCCTGCGGCCGAGATCCAAGCGCCTAATGTGGACATGACAGCTGCCGCAGGAGACGGAGAGCAAGGTAAATTCAAGATGCGCAACGTCAAGATGCCCAGCGTCAAGCTGCCCAAAGTCAAAGCTCCCCACGTGCAGGTCAGCCTGCCAAAGGCAGAGGGCTCGCTGGCCAAAGCTCAGGCAGAAGGCCTGCAGGGTGAACTCGTCCTGCAGGGACCCGAAGCCGAAGGTGCCCTGGAAGTGGCTTCTGGCAAAGTTGAGGGCGCTAGCATGAAAATACAAATGCCCCAAATCAAGGTGCCCAGTGTGGAATTCTCCAAGCCCACTGTCAAGGCTCCCAAAGTCGACACCAGCCTCTCAGAAGCAGACCTCAAGATCGTCGCCAGCACCATCAGCATCAAGGCCCCTGACGTCAAGGTGCCATCCGTCGAAGGCTGCCTCGATCTCCCTGCGCCCGAGAAAGACATCAAAGTGCCCTCTGGTGAAGGATCGCTTGATGCAGCCGAGCTGAAAGCCACAGGCCTGAAAGGCAAGTTTAAGATCCCCAAGTTTGACAAGCCCAAATTTGGAGTGTCCGCTCCCAAGGTGGAAGGGCTGGAAGGCCAGGTCAGCCTGCCCACCGCAGAGGTTGACCTCCCGTCTGCCACTGTGACAGCCGCAGGGGAAATCCCCAGTGCCAAAGTAGAAGGGGCTTTGGGAGAGATGGAGAAGCCCTCCCTCAAAATGCCCAAAGTCGACATCAAAGCTCCCAAGGCGGACATCAGCCTCCCATCCGTCGACGTCACCCTTCCAAAGGCCAGCATCGACCTCGAGACGCCCGCGGCATCCGTCAGCGTTGATGCGGAATCAAAAGCCCCAGAGAAAGAAACTGCAAAGACCAAGGACGGCAAGTTCAAGATGCCCAAGTTTGGCATGCCCTCCTTTGGCTGGTCCAGCAGCAGAGAGGCCAAAGGCACTGTGGCCGCCGACATGGACGACACCCTCAAGGAGCCCCACGTCACGTTGCCCTCCGGAGGCATTGAAGTCGACGTCACTGTTCCCGCGGCCGAGATCAAGGCGCCCAGCATGGATGTGACGGCTGCCGCAGGTGACGGCGAGAAAGGTCAGTTCAAGATGCCCGACGTCAAGCTGCCCAGAGTCAAAGCTCCCCACGTGCAGGTCAGCCTGCCAAAGGCAGAGGGCTCACTGCCCAAAGCTCAGGCAGAAGGCCTGCAGGGTGAACTCGTCCTGCAGGGACCCGAAGCCGAAGGTGCCCTGGAACTGGCTTCTGGCAAAGTTGAGGGCGGTAGCATGAAAATAGAAATGCCTAAATTCAAGGTGCCCAGTGTGGACATCTCTAAGCCCACTGTCGAGGCTCCAAAAGTGGACACAGAACTCAGCCTACCCAAAGTCGACACCAGCCTCCCAGAGGCAGACCTCCAGGTCGGCACCGGCACCATCAGCATCACGGCCCCTGACGTCAAGATGCCCTCCAGCGAGGGCTCCCTTGATCTCCAGGCACCCGAGATAGACATCAAAGTGCCCTCTGGCGAAGGATCGCTTGACGCAGCCGAGCTGAAAGCCACAGGCCTGAAAGGCAAGTTTAAGATGCCCAAGTTTGACAAGCTCAAATTTGGAGTGTCCGCTCCCAAGGTGGAAGGGCTGGAAGGCCAGGTCAGCCTGCCCACCGCAGAGGTTGACCTCCCGTCTGCCACTGTGACAGCCGCAGGGGAAATCCCCAGTGCCAAAGTAGAAGGGGCTTTGGGAGAGATGGAGAAGCCCTCCCTCAAAATGCCCAAAGTCGACATCAAAGCTCCCAAGGCGGACATCAGCCTCCCATCCGTCGACGTCACCCTTCCAAAGGCCAGCATCGACCTCGAGACGCCCGCGGCATCCATCAGCGTTGATGCGGAATCAAAAGCCCCAGAGAAAGAAACTGCAAAGACCAAGGACGGCAAGTTCAAGATGCCCAAGTTTGGCATGCCCTCCTTTGGCTGGTCCAGCAGCAGAGAGGCCAAAGGCACTGTGGCCGCCGACGTGGACGACACCCTCAAGGAGCCCCACGTCACGATGCCCTCCGGAGGCATTGAAGTCGACGTCACTGTTCCCGCGGCCGAGATCAAGGCGCCCAGCATGGATGTGACGGCTGCCGCAGGTGACGGCGAGAAAGGTCAGTTCAAGATGCCCGACGTCAAGCTGCCCAGAGTCAAAGCTCCCCACGTGCAGGTCAGCCTGCCAAAGGCAGAGGGCTCACTGCCCAAAGCTCAGGCAGAAGGCCTGCAGGGTGAACTCGTCCTGCAGGGACCCGAAGCCGAAGGTGCCCTGGAAGTGGCTTCTGGCAAAGTTGAGGGCGGTAGCATGAAAATAGAAATGCCTAAATTCAAGGTGCCCAGTGTGGACATCTCTAAGCCCACTGTCGAGGCTCCAAAAGTGGACACAGAACTCAGCCTACCCAAAGTCGACACCAGCCTCCCAGAGGCAGACCTCCAGGTCGGCACCGGCACCATCAGCATCACGGCCCCTGACGTCAAGATGCCCTCCAGCGAGGGCTCCCTTGATCTCCAGGCACCCGAGATAGACATCAAAGTGCTCTCTGGCGAAGGATCGCTTGACGCAGCCGAGCTGAAAGCCACAGGCCTGAAAGGCAAGTTTAAGATGCCCAAGTTTGACAAGCTCAAATTTGGAGTGTCCGCTCCCAAGGTGGAAGGGCTGGAAGGCCAGGTCAGCCTGCCCACCGCAGAGGTTGACATCCCCTCTGCCACCGTGACAGCTGAAGGGGAAGTGCTAAGCGTCAAAGTAGAAGGAGCAGAGGGAGAGGTGGAGAAGCCCTCCCTCAAAATGCCCAAAGTCGACATCAAAGCTCCCAAGGTGGACGTCAGCCTCCCATCCGTCGACGTCACCCTTCCAAAGACCAGCATCGACCTCGAGACGCCCGCGGCAGCCCTCACTGTTGAAGCGGAATCAAAAGCCCCAGAGAAAGAAGCTGCAAAGACCAAGGACGGCAAGTTCAAGATGCCCAAGTTCGGCATGCCCTCCTTTGGCTGGTCCAGCAGCAGAGAGGCCAAAGGCACCGTGGCCGCTGACGTGGACGTCACCCTCAAGGAGCCCCAAGTCACGGTGTCCTCAGGAAGCGTTGAAGTCGACGTCGCTGTGCCTGCGGCCGAGATCCAAGCGCCTAATGTGGACATGACAGCTGCCGCAGGAGACGGAGAGCAAGGTAAATTCAAGATGCGCAACGTCAAGATGCCCAGCGTCAAGCTGCCCAGAGTCAAAGCTCCCCACGTGCAGGTCAGCCTGCCAAAGGCAGAGGGCTCACTGCCCAAAGCTCAGGCAGAAGGCCTGCAGGGTGAACTCGTCCTGCAGGGACCCGAAGCCGAAGGTGCCCTGGAAGTGGCTTCTGGCAAAGTTGAGGGCGCTAGCATGAAAATACAAATGCCCCAAATCAAGGTGCCCAGTGTGGAATTCTCCAAGCCCACTGTCAAGGCTCCCAAAGTCGACACCAGCCTCTCAGAAGCAGACCTCAAGATCGTCGCCAGCACCATCAGCATCAAGGCCCCTGACGTCAAGGTGCCATCCGTCGAAGGCTGCCTCGATCTCCCTGCGCCCGAGAAAGACATCAAAGTGCCCTCTGGTGAAGGATCGCTTGATGCAGCCGAGCTGAAAGCCACAGGCCTGAAAGGCAAGTTTAAGATCCCCAGGTTTGACAAGCCCAAATTTGGAGTGTCCGCTCCCAAGGTGGAAGGGCTGGAAGGCCAGGTCAGCCTGCCCACCGCAGAGGTTGACCTCCCGTCTGCCACTGTGACAGCCGCAGTGGAAATCCCCAGTGCCAAAGTAGAAGGGGCTTTGGGAGAGATGGAGAAGCCCTCCCTCAAAATGCCCAAAGTCGACATCAAAGCTCCCAAGGCGGACATCAGCCTCCCATCCGTCGACGTCACCCTTCCAAAGGCCAGCATCGACCTCGAGACGCCCGCGGCATCCGTCAGCGTTGATGCGGAATCAAAAGCCCCAGAGAAAGAAACTGCAAAGACCAAGGACGGCAAGTTCAAGATGCCCAAGTTTGGCATGCCCTCCTTTGGCTGGTCCAGCAGCAGAGAGGCCAAAGGCACTGTGGCCGCCGACGTGGACGACACCCTCAAGGAACCCCACGTCACGATGCCCTCCGGAGGCATTGAAGTCGACGTCACTGTTCCCACGGCCGAGATCAAGGCGCCCAGCATGGATGTGACGGCTGCCGCAGGTGACGGCGAGAAAGGTCAGTTCAAGATGCCCGACGTCAAGCTGCCCAGAGTCAAAGCTCCCCACGTGCAGGTCAGCCTGCCAAAGGCAGAGGGCTCACTGGCCAAAGCTCAGGCAGAAGGCCTGCAGGGTGAACTCGTCCTGCAGGGACCCGAAGCCGAAGGTGCCCTGGAACTGGCTTCTGGCAAAGTTGAGGGCGGTAGCATGAAAATAGAAATGCCTAAATTCAAGGTGCCCAGTGTGGACATCTCTAAGCCCACTGTCGAGGCTCCAAAAGTGGACACAGAACTCAGCCTACCCAAAGTCGACACCAGCCTCCCAGAGGCAGACCTCCAGGTCGGCACCGGCACCATCAGCATCACGGCCCCTGACGTCAAGATGCCCTCCAGCGAGGGCTCCCTTGATCTCCAGGCACCCGAGATAGACATCAAAGTGCCCTCTGGCGAAGGATCGCTTGACGCAGCCGAGCTGAAAGCCACAGGCCTGAAAGGCAAGTTTAAGATGCCCAAGTTTGACAAGCTCAAATTTGGAGTGTCCGCTCCCAAGGTGGAAGGGCTGGAAGGCCAGGTCAGCCTGCCCACCGCAGAGGTTGACATCCCCTCTGCCACCGTGACAGCTGAAGGGGAAGTGCTAAGCGTCAAAGTAGAAGGAGCAGAGGGAGAGGTGGAGAAGCCCTCCCTCAAAATGCCCAAAGTCGACATCAAAGCTCCCAAGGTGGACGTCAGCCTCCCATCCGTCGACGTCACCCTTCCAAAGGCCAGCATCGACCTCGAGACGCCCGCGGCAGCCCTCACTGTTGAAGCGGAATCAAAAGCCCCAGAGAAAGAAGCTGCAAAGACCAAGGACGGCAAGTTCAAGATGCCCAAGTTCGGCATGCCCTCCTTTGGCTGGTCCAGCAGCAGAGAGGCCAAAGGCACCGTGGCCGCTGACGTGGACGTCACCCTCAAGGAGCCCCAAGTCACGGTGTCCTCAGGAAGCATTGAAGTCGACGTCACTGTGCCTGCGGCCGAGATCCAAGCGCCTAATGTGGACATGACAGCTGCCGCAGGAGACGGAGAGCAAGGTAAATTCAAGATGCGCAACGTCAAGATGCCCAGCGTCAAGCTGCCCAAAGTCAAAGCTCCCCACGTGCAGGTCAGCCTGCCAAAGGCAGAGGGCTCGCTGGCCAAAGCTCAGGCAGAAGGCCTGCAGGGTGAACTCGTCCTGCAGGGACCCGAAGCCGAAGGTGCCCTGGAAGTGGCTTCTGGCAAAGTTGAGGGCGCTAGCATGAAAATACAAATGCCCCAAATCAAGGTGCCCAGTGTGGAATTCTCCAAGCCCACTGTCAAGGCTCCCAAAGTCGACACCAGCCTCTCAGAAGCAGACCTCAAGATCGTCGCCAGCACCATCAGCATCAAGGCCCCTGACGTCAAGGTGCCATCCGTCGAAGGCTGCCTCGATCTCCCTGCGCCCGAGAAAGACATCAAAGTGCCCTCTGGTGAAGGATCGCTTGATGCAGCCGAGCTGAAAGCCACAGGCCTGAAAGGCAAGTTTAAGATCCCCAAGTTTGACAAGCCCAAATTTGGAGTGTCCGCTCCCAAGGTGGAAGGGCTGGAAGGCCAGGTCAGCCTGCCCACCGCAGAGGTTGACCTCCCGTCTGCCACTGTGACAGCCGCAGGGGAAATCCCCAGTGCCAAAGTAGAAGGGGCTTTGGGAGAGATGGAGAAGCCCTCCCTCAAAATGCCCAAAGTCGACATCAAAGCTCCCAAGGCGGACATCAGCCTCCCATCCGTCGACGTCACCCTTCCAAAGGCCAGCATCGACCTCGAGACGCCCGCGGCATCCGTCAGCGTTGATGCGGAATCAAAAGCCCCAGAGAAAGAAACTGCAAAGACCAAGGACGGCAAGTTCAAGATGCCCAAGTTTGGCATGCCCTCCTTTGGCTGGTCCAGCAGCAGAGAGGCCAAAGGCACTGTGGCCGCCGACATGGACGACACCCTCAAGGAGCCCCACGTCACGATGCCCTCCGGAGGCATTGAAGTCGACGTCACTGTTCCCGCGGCCGAGATCAAGGCGCCCAGCATGGATGTGACGGCTGCCGCAGGTGACGGCGAGAAAGGTCAGTTCAAGATGCCCGACGTCAAGCTGCCCAGAGTCAAAGCTCCCCACGTGCAGGTCAGCCTGCCAAAGGCAGAGGGCTCACTGGCCAAAGCTCAGGCAGAAGGCCTGCAGGGTGAACTCGTCCTGCAGGGACCCGAAGCCGAAGGTGCCCTGGAACTGGCTTCTGGCAAAGTTGAGGGCGGTAGCATGAAAATAGAAATGCCTAAATTCAAGGTGCCCAGTGTGGACATCTCTAAGCCCACTGTCGAGGCTCCAAAAGTGGACACAGAACTCAGCCTACCCAAAGTCGACACCAGCCTCCCAGAGGCAGACCTCCAGGTCGGCACCGGCACCATCAGCATCACGGCCCCTGACGTCAAGATGCCCTCCAGCGAGGGCTCCCTTGATCTCCAGGCACCCGAGATAGACATCAAAGTGCCCTCTGGCGAAGGATCGCTTGACGCAGCCGAGCTGAAAGCCACAGGCCTGAAAGGCAAGTTTAAGATGCCCAAGTTTGACAAGCCCAAATTTGGAGTGTCCGCTCCCAAGGTGGAAGGGCTGGAAGGCCAGGTCAGCCTGCCCACCGCAGAGGTTGACCTCCCGTCTGCCACTGTGACAGCCGCAGGGGAAATCCCCAGTGCCAAAGTAGAAGGGGCTTTGGGAGAGATGGAGAAGCCCTCCCTCAAAATGCCCAAAGTCGACATCAAAGCTCCCAAGGCGGACATCAGCCTCCCATCCGTCGACGTCACCCTTCCAAAGGCCAGCATCGACCTCGAGACGCCCGCGGCATCCATCAGCGTTGATGCGGAATCAAAAGCCCCAGAGAAAGAAACTGCAAAGACCAAGGACGGCAAGTTCAAGATGCCCAAGTTTGGCATGCCCTCCTTTGGCTGGTCCAGCAGCAGAGAGGCCAAAGGCACTGTGGCCGCCGACGTGGACGACACCCTCAAGGAGCCCCACGTCACGATGCCCTCCGGAGGCATTGAAGTCGACGTCACTGTTCCCGCGGCCGAGATCAAGGCGCCCAGCATGGATGTGACGGCTGCCGCAGGTGACGGCGAGAAAGGTCAGTTCAAGATGCCCGACGTCAAGCTGCCCAGAGTCAAAGCTCCCCACGTGCAGGTCAGCCTGCCAAAGGCAGAGGGCTCACTGCCCAAAGCTCAGGCAGAAGGCCTGCAGGGTGAACTCGTCCTGCAGGGACCCGAAGCCGAAGGTGCCCTGGAAGTGGCTTCTGGCAAAGTTGAGGGCGGTAGCATGAAAATAGAAATGCCTAAATTCAAGGTGCCCAGTGTGGACATCTCTAAGCCCACTGTCGAGGCTCCAAAAGTGGACACAGAACTCAGCCTACCCAAAGTCGACACCAGCCTCCCAGAGGCAGACCTCCAGGTCGGCACCGGCACCATCAGCATCACGGCCCCTGACGTCAAGATGCCCTCCAGCGAGGGCTCCCTTGATCTCCAGGCACCCGAGATAGACATCAAAGTGCCCTCTGGCGAAGGATCGCTTGACGCAGCCGAGCTGAAAGCCACAGGCCTGAAAGGCAAGTTTAAGATGCCCAAGTTTGACAAGCTCAAATTTGGAGTGTCCGCTCCCAAGGTGGAAGGGCTGGAAGGCCAGGTCAGCCTGCCCACCGCAGAGGTTGACATCCCCTCTGCCACCGTGACAGCTGAAGGGGAAGTGCTAAGCGTCAAAGTAGAAGGAGCAGAGGGAGAGGTGGAGAAGCCCTCCCTCAAAATGCCCAAAGTCGACATCAAAGCTCCCAAGGTGGACGTCAGCCTCCCATCCGTCGACGTCACCCTTCCAAAGACCAGCATCGACCTCGAGACGCCCGCGGCAGCCCTCACTGTTGAAGCGGAATCAAAAGCCCCAGAGAAAGAAGCTGCAAAGACCAAGGACGGCAAGTTCAAGATGCCCAAGTTCGGCATGCCCTCCTTTGGCTGGTCCAGCAGCAGAGAGGCCAAAGGCACCGTGGCCGCTGATGTGGACGTCACCCTCAAGGAGCCCCAAGTCACGGTGTCCTTAGGAAGCATTGAAGTCGACGTCACTGTGCCTGCGGCCGAGATCCAAGCGCCTAATGTGGACATGACAGCTGCCGCAGGAGACGGAGAGCAAGGTAAATTCAAGATGCGCAACGTCAAGATGCCCAGCGTCAAGCTGCCCAAAGTCAAAGCTCCCCACGTGCAGGTCAGCCTGCCAAAGGCAGAGGGCTCGCTGGCCAAAGCTCAGGCAGAAGGCCTGCAGGGTGAACTCGTCCTGCAGGGACCCGAAGCCGAAGGTGCCCTGGAAGTGGCTTCTGGCAAAGTTGAAGGTGCTAGAATGAAAATACAAATGCCCCAAATCAAGGTGCCCAGTGTGGAATTCCCCAAGCCCACTGTCAAGGCTCCCAAAGTCGACAGCAGCCTCTCAGAGGCAGACCTCAAGATCGTCGACAGCACCATCAGCATCAAGGCCCCTGACGTCAAGATGCCCTCTGTCGAAGGCTGCCTCGATCTCCCTGCGCCCGAGAAAGACATCAAAGTGCCCTCTGGTGAAGGATCGCTTGACGCAGCCGAGCTGAAAGCCACAGGCCTGAAAGGCAAGTTTAAGATCCCCAAGTTTGACAAGCCCAAATTTGGAGTGTCCGCTCCCAAGGTGGAAGGGCTGGAAGGCCAGGTCAGCCTGCCCACCGCAGAGGTTGACCTCCCGTCTGCCACTGTGACAGCCGCAGGGGAAATCCCCAGTGCCAAAGTAGAAGGGGCTTTGGGAGAGATGGAGAAGCCCTCCCTCAAAATGCCCAAAGTCGACATCAAAGCCCCCAAGGCGGACATCAGCCTCCCATCTGTCGACGTCACCCTTCCAAAGGCCAGCATCGACCTCGAGACGCCCGCGGCATCCATCAGCGTTGATGCGGAATCAAAAGCCCCAGAGAAAGAAACTGCAAAGACCAAGGACGGCAAGTTCAAGATGCCCAAGTTTGGCATGCCCTCCTTTGGCTGGTCCAGCAGCAGAGAGGCCAAAGGCACCGTGGCCACCGACGTGGGCGACACCCTCAAGGAGCCCCACGTCACGTTGCCCTCCGGAGGCATTGAAGTCGACGTCACTGTTCCCACGGCCGAGATCAAGGCGCCCAGCATGGATGTGACGGCTGCCGCAGGTGACGGCGAGAAAGGTCAGTTCAAGATGCCCGACGTCAAGCTGCCCAGAGTCAAAGCTCCCCACGTGCAGGTCAGCCTGCCAAAGGCAGAGGGCTCACTGGCCAAAGCTCAGGCAGAAGGCCTGCAGGGTGAACTCGTCCTGCAGGGACCCGAAGCCGAAGGTGCCCTGGAAGTGGCTTCTGGCAAAGTTGAGGGCGGTAGCATGAAAATAGAAATGCCTAAATTCAAGGTGCCCAGTGTGGACATCTCTAAGCCCACTGTCGAGGCTCCAAAAGTGGACACAGAACTCAGCCTACCCAAAGTCGACACCAGCCTCCCAGAGGCAGACCTCCAGGTCGGCACCGGCACCATCAGCATCACGGCCCCTGACGTCAAGATGCCTAAAAGCGAGGGCTCCCTTGATCTCCAGGCACCCGAGATAGACATCAAAGTGCCCTCTGGCGAAGGATCGCTTGACGCAGCCGAGCTGAAAGCCACAGGCCTGAAAGGCAAGTTTAAGATGCCCAAGTTTGACAAGCTCAAATTTGGAGTGTCCGCTCCCAAGGTGGAAGGGCTGGAAGGCCAGGTCAGCCTGCCCACCGCAGAGGTTGGCATCCCCTCTGCCACCGTGACAGCTGAAGGGGAAGTGCTAAGCGTCAAAGTAGAAGGAGCAGAGGGAGAGGTGGAGAAGCCCTCCCTCAAAATGCCCAAAGTCGACATCAAAGCTCCCAAGGTGGACGTCAGCCTCCCATCCGTCGACGTCACCCTTCCAAAGACCAGCATCGACCTCGAGACGCCCGCGGCAGCCCTCACTGTTGAAGCGGAATCAAAAGCCCCAGAGAAAGAAGCTGCAAAGACCAAGGACGGCAAGTTCAAGATGCCCAAGTTCGGCATGCCCTCCTTTGGCTGGTCCAGCAGCAGAGAGGCCAAAGGCACCGTGGCCGCTGACGTGGACGTCACCCTCAAGGAGCCCCACGTCACGGTGTCCTCAGGAAGCGTTGAAGTCGACGTCACTGTGCCTGCGGCCGAGATCCAAGCGCCTAATGTGGACATGACAGCTGCCGCAGGAGACGGAGAGCAAGGTAAATTCAAGATGCGCAACGTCAAGATGCCCAGCGTCAAGCTGCCCAGAGTCAAAGCTCCCCACGTGCAGGTCAGCCTGCCAAAGGCAGAGGGCTCGCTGGCCAAAGCTCAGGCAGAAGGCCTGCAGGGTGAACTCGTCCTGCAGGGACCCGAAGCCGAAGGTGCCCTGGAAGTGGCTTCTGGCAAAGTTGAGGGTGCTAGAATGAAAATACAAATGCCCCAAATCAAGGTGCCCAGTGTGGAATTCTCCAAGCCCACTGTCAAGGCTCCCAAAGTCGACACCAGCCTCTCAGAAGCAGACCTCAAGACCGTCGACAGCACCATCAGCATCAAGGCCCCTGACGTCAAGATGCCCTCCGTCGAAGGCTGCCTCGATCTCCCTGCGCCCGAGAAAGACATCAAAGTGCCCTCTGGTGAAGGATCGTTTGACGCAGCCGAGCTGAAAGCCACAGGCCTGAAAGGAAAGTTTAAGATCCCCAAGATTGACAAACCCAAATTTGGAGTGTCCGCTCCCAAGGTGGAAGGGCTGGAAGGCCAGGTCAGCCTGCCCACCGCAGAGGTTGACCTCCCGTCTGCCACTGTGACAGCCGCAGGGGAAATCCCCAGTGCCAAAGTAGAAGGGGCTTTTGGAGAGATGGAGAAGCCCTCCCTCAAAATGCCCAAAGTCGACATCAAAGCTCCCAAGGCGGACATCAGCCTCCCATCTGTCGACGTCACCCTTCCAAAGGCCAGCATCGACCTCGAGACGCCCGCGGCATCCATCAGCGTTGACGCGGAATCAAAAGCTCCAGAGAAAGAAACTGCAAAGACCAAGGACGGCAAGTTCAAGATGCCCAAGTTCGGAATGCCCTCCTTTGGCTGGTCCAGCAGCAGAGAGGCCAAAGGCACCGTGGCCACCGACGTGGACGACACCCTCAAGGAGCCCCACGTCACGTTGCCCTCCGGAGGCATTGAAGTCGACGTCACTGTTCCCACGGCCGAGATCAAGGCGCCCAGCATGGATGTGACGGCTGCCGCAGGTGACGGCGAGAAAGGTCAGTTCAAGATGCCCGACGTCAAGCTGCCCAGAGTCAAAGCTCCCCACGTGCAGGTCAGCCTGCCAAAGGCAGAGGGCTCACTGCCCAAAGCTCAGGCAGAAGGCCTGCAGGGTGAACTCGTCCTGCAGGGACCCGAAGCCAAAGGTGCCCTGGAACTGGCTTCTGGCAAAGTTGAGGGCGGTAGCATGAAAATAGAAATGCCTAAATTCAAGGTGCCCAGTGTGGACATCTCTAAGCCCACTGTCGAGGCTCCAAAAGTGGACACAGAACTCAGCCTACCCAAAGTCGACACCAGCCTCCCAGAGGCAGACCTCCAGGTCGGCACCGGCACCATCAGCATCACGGCCCCTGACGTCAAGATGCCCTCCAGCGAGGGCTCCCTTGATCTCCAGGTACCCGAGATAGACATCAAAGTGCCCTCTGGCGAAGGATCGCTTGACGCAGCCGAGCTGAAAGCCACAGGCCTGAAAGGCAAGTTTAAGATGCCCAAGTTTGACAAGCTCAAATTTGGAGTGTCCGCTCCCAAGGTGGAAGGGCTGGAAGGCCAGGTCAGCCTGCCCACCACAGAGGTTGACATCCCCTCTGCCACCGTGACAGCTGAAGGGGAAGTGCTAAGCGTCAAAGTAGAAGGAGCAGAGGGAGAGGTGGAGAAGCCCTCCCTCAAAATGCCCAAAGTCGACATCAAAGCTCCCAAGGTGGACGTCAGCCTCCCATCCGTCGACGTCACCCTTCCAAAGACCAGCATCGACCTCGAGACGCCCGCGGCAGCCCTCACTGTTGAAGCGGAATCAAAAGCCCCAGAGAAAGAAGCTGCAAAGACCAAGGACGGCAAGTTCAAGATGCCCAAGTTCGGCATGCCCTCCTTTGGCTGGTCCAGCAGCAGAGAGGCCAAAGGCACCGTGGCCGCTGACGTGGACGTCACCCTCAAGGAGCCCCACGTCACGGTGTCCTCAGGAAGCGTTGAAGTCGACGTCACTGTGCCTGCGGCCGAGATCCAAGCGCCTAATGTGGACATGACAGCTGCCGCAGGAGACGGAGAGCAAGGTAAATTCAAGATGCGCAACGTCAAGATGCCCAGCGTCAAGCTGCCCAAAGTCAAAGCTCCCCACGTGCAGGTCAGCCTGCCAAAGGCAGAGGGCTCGCTGGCCAAAGCTCAGGCAGAAGGCCTGCAGGGTGAACTCGTCCTGCAGGGACCCGAAGCCGAAGGTGCCCTGGAAGTGGCTTCTGGCAAAGTTGAGGGTGCTAGCATGAAAATACAAATGCCCCAAATCAAGGTGCCCAGTGTGGAATTCTCCAAGCCCACTGTCAAGGCTCCCAAAGTCGACAGCAGCCTCTCAGAGGCAGACCTCAAGATCGTCGACAGCACCATCAGCATCAAGGCCCCTGACGTCAAGATGCCCTCTGTCGAAGGCTGCCTCGATCTCCCTGCGCCCGAGAAAGACATCAAAGTGCCCTCTGGTGAAGGATCGCTTGACGCAGCCAAGCTGAAAGCCACAGGCCTGAAAGGAAAGTTTAAGATCCCCAAGATTGACAAGCCCAAATTTGGAGTGTCCGCTCCCAAGGTGGAAGGGCTGGAAGGCCAGGTCAGCCTGCCCACCGCAGAGGTTGACCTCCCGTCTGCCACTGTGACAGCCGCAGGGGAAATCCCCAGTGCCAAAGTAGAAGGGGCTTTGGGAGAGATGGAGAAGCCCTCCCTCAAAATGCCCAAAGTCGACATCAAAGCTCCCAAGGTGGACATCAGCCTCCCATCCGTCGACGTCACCCTTCCAAAGGCCAGCATCGACCTCGAGACGCCCGCGGCATCCATCAGCGTTGACGCGGAATCAAGAGCCCCAGAGAAAGAAACTGCAAAGACCAAGGACGGCAAGTTCAAGATGCCCAAGTTCGGCATGCCCTCCTTTGGCTGGTCCAGCAGCAGAGAGGCCAAAGGCACCGTGGCCACCGACGTGGGCGACACCCTCAAGGAGCCCCACGTCACGTTGCCCTCCGGAGGCATTGAAGTCGACGTCACTGTTCCCGGGGCCGAGATCAAGGCGCCCAGCATGGATGTGACGGCTGCCGCAGGTGACGGCGAGAAAGGTCAGTTCAAGATGCCCGACGTCAAGCTGCCCAGAGTCAAAGCTCCCCACGTGCAGGTCAGCCTGCCAAAGGCAGAGGGCTCACTGCCCAAAGCTCAGGCAGAAGGCCTGCAGGGTGAACTCGTCCTGCAGGGACCCGAAGCCGAAGGTGCCCTGGAACTGGCTTCTGGCAAAGTTGAGGGCGGTAGCATGAAAATAGAAATGCCTAAATTCAAGGTGCCCAGTGTGGACATCTCTAAGCCCACTGTCGAGGCTCCAAAAGTGGACACAGAACTCAGCCTACCCAAAGTCGACACCAGCCTCCCAGAGGCAGACCTCCAGGTCGGCACCGGCACCATCAGCATCACGGCCCCTGACGTCAAGATGCCCTCCAGCGAGGGCTCCCTTGATCTCCAGGCACCCGAGATAGACATCAAAGTGCCCTCTGGCGAAGGATCGCTTGACGCAGCCGAGCTGAAAGCCACAGGCCTGAAAGGCAAGTTTAAGATGCCCAAGTTTGACAAGCTCAAATTTGGAGTGTCCGCTCCCAAGGTGGAAGGGCTGGAAGGCCAGGTCAGCCTGCCCACCGCAGAGGTTGACATCCCCTCTGCCACCGTGACAGCTGAAGGGGAAGTGCTAAGCGTCAAAGTAGAAGGAGCAGAGGGAGAGGTGGAGAAGCCCTCCCTCAAAATGCCCAAAGTCGACATCAAAGCTCCCAAGGTGGACGTCAGCCTCCCATCCGTCGACGTCACCCTTCCAAAGATCAGCATCGACCTCGAGACGCCCGCGGCAGCCCTCACTGTTGAAGCGGAATCAAAAGCCCCAGAGAAAGAAGCTGCAAAGACCAAGGACGGCAAGTTCAAGATGCCCAAGTTCGGCATGCCCTCCTTTGGCTGGTCCAGCAGCAGAGAGGCCAAAGGCACCGTGGCCGCTGACGTGGACGTCACCCTCAAGGAGCCCCAAGTCACGGTGTCCTCAGGAAGCGTTGAAGTCGACGTCACTGTGCCTGCGGCCGAGATCCAAGCGCCTAATGTGGACATGACAGCTGCCGCAGGAGACGGAGAGCAAGGTAAATTCAAGATGCGCAACGTCAAGATGCCCAGCGTCAAGCTGCCCAAAGTCAAAGCTCCCCACGTGCAGGTCAGCCTGCCAAAGGCAGAGGGCTCGCTGGCCAAAGCTCAGGCAGAAGGCCTGCAGGGTGAACTCGTCCTGCAGGGACCCGAAGCCGAAGGTGCCCTGGAAGTGGCTTCTGGCAAAGTTGAGGGTGCTAGCATGAAAATACAAATGCCCCAAATCAAGGTGCCCAGTGTGGAATTCTCCAAGCCCACTGTCAAGGCTCCCAAAGTCGACACCAGCCTCTCAGAGGCAGACCTCAAGATCGTCGCCAGCACCATCAGCATCAAGGCCCCTGACGTCAAGATGCCCTTCATCGAAGGCTGCCTCGATCTCCCTGCGCCCGAGAAAGACATCAAAGTGCCCTCTGGTGAAGGATCGCTTGATGCAGCCGAGCTGAAAGCCACAGGCCTGAAAGGCAAGTTTAAGATCCCCAAGTTTGACAAGCCCAAATTTGGAGTGTCCGCTCCCAAGGTGGAAGGGCTGGAAGGCCAGGTCAGCCTGCCCACCGCAGAGGTTGACCTCCCGTCTGCCACTGTGACAGCCGCAGGGGAAATCCCCAGTGCCAAAGTAGAAGGGGCTTTGGGAGAGATGGAGAAGCCCTCCCTCAAAATGCCCAAAGTCGACATCAAAGCTCCCAAGGCGGACATCAGCCTCCCATCTGTCGACGTCACCCTTCCAAAGGCCAGCATCGACCTCGAGACGCCCGCGGCATCCGTCAGCGTTGATGCGGAATCAAAAGCCCCAGAGAAAGAAACTGCAAAGACCAAGGACGGCAAGTTCAAGATGCCCAAGTTTGGCATGCCCTCCTTTGGCTGGTCCAGCAGCAGAGAGGCCAAAGGCACTGTGGCCGCCGACATGGACGACACCCTCAAGGAGCCCCACGTCACGTTGCCCTCCGGAGGCATTGAAGTCGACGTCACTGTTCCCGCGGCCGAGATCAAGGCGCCCAGCATGGATGTGACGGCTGCCGCAGGTGACGGCGAGAAAGGTCAGTTCAAGATGCCCGACGTCAAGCTGCCCAGAGTCAAAGCTCCCCACGTGCAGGTCAGCCTGCCAAAGGCAGAGGGCTCACTGCCCAAAGCTCAGGCAGAAGGCCTGCAGGGTGAACTCGTCCTGCAGGGACCCGAAGCCAAAGGTGCCCTGGAACTGGCTTCTGGCAAAGTTGAGGGCGGTAGCATGAAAATAGAAATGCCTAAATTCAAGGTGCCCAGTGTGGACATCTCTAAGCCCACTGTCGAGGCTCCAAAAGTGGACACAGAACTCAGCCTACCCAAAGTCGACACCAGCCTCCCAGAGGCAGACCTCCAGGTCGGCACCGGCACCATCAGCATCACGGCCCCTGACGTCAAGATGCCCTCCAGCGAGGGCTCCCTTGATCTCCAGGCACCCGAGATAGACATCAAAGTGCCCTCTGGCGAAGGATCGCTTGACGCAGCCGAGCTGAAAGCCACAGGCCTGAAAGGCAAGTTTAAGATGCCCAAGTTTGACAAGCTCAAATTTGGAGTGTCCGCTCCCAAGGTGGAAGGGCTGGAAGGCCAGGTCAGCCTGCCCACCGCAGAGGTTGACATCCCCTCTGCCACCGTGACAGCTGAAGGGGAAGTGCTAAGCATCAAAGTAGAAGGAGCAGAGGGAGAGGTGGAGAAGCCCTCCCTCAAAATGCCCAAAGTCGACATCAAAGCTCCCAAGGTGGACGTCAGCCTCCCATCCGTCGACGTCACCCTTCCAAAGGCCAGCATCGACCTCGAGACGCCCGCGGCAGCCCTCACTGTTGAAGCGGAATCAAAAGCCCCAGAGAAAGAAGCTGCAAAGACCAAGGATGGCAAGTTCAAGATGCCCAAGTTCGGCATGCCCTCCTTTGGCTGGTCCAGCAGCAGAGAGGCCAAAGGCACTGTGGCCGCTGACGTGGACGTCACCCTCAAGGAGCCCCAAGTCACGGTGTCCTCAGGAAGCGTTGAAGTCGACGTCACTGTGCCTGCGGCCGAGATTCAGGCACTAGTCCTTGATGCTGTAGCAGATTCTTCTTCCGGAAAAGAGTCTGAAATAGGTAAATCTAAAAGTTCTTTTTTTAATAAACCTAAGTTTTCTCATTCTAAATGTGCTAAATAAATACCATGGAATTCTGAAAGTGACATTTCTGTTTCAGAATCTTGTTGTTATTCATTAACATGGGGAAGTCCTTCTGTTCTGTCAGTGAGTGTCAGGTATAAGTATCTTCCTGACCTTACGGGGGCGAGTGGCTCTGGCCATACTCATTTTAGATTTTCTAGCTTGGGTTTCTCCATGGTTGATATTGGTTATTCTAAATTTCTAGAGCATTCCCCATTACCAAAAGTAGACGTTACTCTTGCTAAATACCAAATTAATGTTATAGATGCTGAATCAAAAATTTTACCTATTTCTGATGATAAAATTTCAATAACAGGTGTTGGAATTCTAAAGGAAGACGGTTCTTTGCAGCGGGGAGGCCTCAAGGCAGAAGAGGAAACACCAGCTGTTGAAGCACATGGGGGTGACACTGAATTTGTAGTCAAAATTCCTAAATTCCGAGCACCAAAATTTGGAATTTCTTGGTCTAAGGGAAAACCATCAGAAGTGACAGTGGTTTCCAAAGTCGAATCTGAAACTTCCCAAGGAAGAATAGCATCTGATATGACTTCTACCGATGCTGAAAAAACAACTCAGATTCTTGATGCCGAATTAGGTGTAAAGATGCACAAGTCTTCACCTGATATTGTTCTGCATACAGCAAAGTCAGATGTCAGTCTCCCAACAACTGAAGCTACCATGCCAAACTTAGAAGTGGAAATCTGTAGCCCAGATTTAGAGAAGAAGGCAGAACAGGAAGTAGTTTCAGGAGAGAAGATGCTGCGGAGAAAGAAAACAAGTTTAGAACACCAAAATTCAAATTACCTTCCTTTAGTTGGTCGCCAAAGAAAGAAGCTATTGTTGCTTCTGAAGTTGAGGGTCATATGGAAGGACCCACATTGCCTAGTTTACCCGGAGACAAAGAAGCTGAATTAACATTTCCTACCCCTGAGAATCAATACCTTCAAGTGGAATTTGATGCATTAGGAGAAAAATATGGTGAAAAAGGCAAAACCAAGAGGTCTCAGTTTATGATGCCAAAGATCTCATTTCCTAAAATGAAAGGTCAGAAACTCACAGTCTCTCTGCCCATATTGGAAACTGAGGTTTGTGGTCCCAAACAAGAAAAGATTATGTTTTTGTTTCAAAATCTGAGCAAGAAAGTAGTCAAGAAGGGGCAGGAATGGGCCTGAAAATGACAGAAGTTACAGTCTCAACTTTGGAATTTTCCAAACTGGAAGTTCAAGCTCCCAAAGTAGAAATGGATATTAGCATGCATACAGGTGAGGTCATACTTCCCACTTATGAAGAAGATGACCTGACATTGAAATCAGCTGCTGCTAATGCCAGCTTCTCCACCTCGGATATTAAGATGATAACTGAAGGCTCCCTTGAGGTGAAAAGTCCTGACACAAGTGTTGAAAGAACATCAAGTGAAATTGGTGTGGGTGATGTAGAAATAAAAATTGAAGGTCCTGAATGGAAAACTAAACCATCTAAATTCCAGATGCCAAAGTTTGGAATCACACATTCTAAAGGGAAAGGATTGGAAAAGGATGTCACCCAATCCAAAACAGAAGTCAAGGTTCCACAGCTAAAAGCAATGGTAGAAATAGCTGACATTGCTGTTGAAGCACCTAGTTTGGAGGTGGAATGTGGTACAGGAACTTACAGCCCTAAAGTCAAAAGGACCAAAGCTGACAATAAGACATCAGAGTCTGATGTTCATCTCCCATCAACTGACATTTCTATTCCAAAACCAGACAGTGGTATTCAGGAGTCGGATGCAGCGCTAAAAATCAAAGGGGAAATAAAGCAAGATGGAGATGGAGAAGAGAGAGAAGGGCATTTCAAAATGCCAAAATTCAAACTTCCATCCTTCAGTTGGTCACCAAAGAAGGAAGCAAGTGTTAAACCAGATTCTGGAGCAAATTTGGAAGATCAAAAACTTGCTATAACATCAGGCAGAATAGACACAGAGGTAAGAGAAATAGCAACTGATCATCAAGGTACCGAGTCAGCCCTTGATCAGGAAATATCTGCAAGAAAAGTTGAACAAAACAGTCCAACTAAAAAGCCTCAATTTGTCATGCCTAAAATCTCACTCTCTAAGATCAAGGTTTCCAAACCTCAGGCACATTCACCAAAAACTGAAGTTCTAGATCATATGGAACCATCTGCCAGAATAACAGTGGAAACAGTGGAAAAATCGCAAGATGGCCCAGAAATATATATAAAAATTCCCAAACTAAAAATACCGAGATTCACTTTCCAAGCTCTCCCACTTGAAGCTGATTATTCACTGTCAACAGTGGTAACAGATCAAAAGGGATCTAGTAGTGACATTGAGATAGTGCAACTGCAAGTAAGCTCTGCTATCAATGAAGAAACAACAGAGGCTCTACAGGGGGGTATTCAAAAAGCAAAAAGCAAAATTCTAACACTGACAGAACCTGACATTAAAACAGCACAGATGACTATTACCACAGAGTCCTCCCTCTCAAATGCAGGGCAAGACATCTGTTGGTCGTATGTAGAAGGCCAAGAAGTGAGTGAGAAAGTAGAACCTGAACATGTTGCCATTGAAAGATGTGAGATTTACACGACTGAAATACTGAAAGAATCAGAGATTCTCTCATCAGAAGTCAAAACTGCTACTTTAGGATTTTCATTGCTCAAGACAAAGTTGCCTGAATCACACAGCAACTTAGAAGTGCTAGTCCAGCAGTCACCTTCAACAGAAGATGAACCAATGAGGAAACCTAAACATGCTGATGAAAGCTTTGGAGAAGCAGCACAGAGTGCTGAGTTTAAACTATCTGACAAACCACATAGGGACACTGAAGAAACTTGTGGAGAAGTAAGTTTGCCAAAGGTAAAAACATTTGCCATTGAAGTAAAGCCTTCCAGTAAACCTGAAGAGAGTCATCCTGATAAGTCACCAGAGGGTATAAATGCAGGTTCTCTTTCTAAAGATGAGGATGTAGCTGAAGCACTAGAAGATGAAGAAAAAGAAACAGCCAAAGAAAAAGAAAAGACTGATAGTAAAAGATCTCCTGGAAGATTCAAATTTTGGCTTCCAAATATTGGTTTTTCATCTTCTGGTGGTGAAGCAAGCACAGATTCAAAAACAGAAGTTAAAAAATCGGTTCCAGAAGATGTGAAACCTGCTGACGCATCAGATAATGATTATTCTAAGCACACTGAAAAAACTGGGTGGTTTAGATTCCCCAAGCTTGGTTTCACATCTCCTTCTAAAAAGGCTAAGACTATTGACAACGAAGAGTTCAGTCACAAAGAGGGAAAAATCTCAGATGAAGACAGCCCGTTGGATAAACCTGAGATATTTTTTGATGCACAAGAAAGCTTATCACCTAAAGAAACAGCAGAAGGTGAAAAAGTTGAAACTGATGAGGCCTCATCTAATGCTCCTGTTTCTCGAACCATCGTGACATCTTCAGCAAGAACTGAACTAATATTGCTGGAGGAAGAAAAAGATAGTCCATCTAATATTCCTGAAGATAAAGCCAAATAAAATTTGTTTTTTCTCAACTCTCAATGAAACTGGAATAATCTACATATGCTGAGAAAAAATGTTTTCTCAATTTTCTAGTAATTGAAATGAAACAAAACACAAAGCTGATATTTATTAAAACAGTTGAATAGAATTTGCCACATTTAAATTTTCGAGTACATGGATATGCTACACTGTGCACTAATAAAAATACTGATTTATTCAAATCTGCCCCAAAGGCCACATTTACTACAGGTACAGAGGAGCCCACAGTTTTAGCAAAGGTTGAAAAGAAATGTGAGCCATGAAAGTAAACCATTGAAAGGCTTGATGAGAGCAGAAAGACTTGTCAAATAGGCTTCTTAAAAATAAACCAATCAAGCCTGGAGAAGAGGAGGCTGAGAGGAGACCTTATTACACTCTACAACTACCTGAAGGGAGGTTGTGGAGAGGAGGGAGCTGGCCTCTTCTGCCAAGTGACAGGGGACAGGATGAGAGGGAATGGCCTCAAGCTCTGCCAGGCTTGAGATAAGGAAAAAGTTCTTCATGGAAAAGGTCATTAGGCATTGGAACAGTCTGCCCAGGGAGGTGGTTGACTTACCTTCCCTGGAGGTGTTTAAGGTGAGGGTGGATGAGGTGCTTAGGGGCATGGTTTAGAGATTGGTGGGAATGGTTGGACTCGATGATCCGGTGGGTCTCTTCCAACCAAGTGATTCTATGATTCTATGTTTAGAGTACAGATTATTTCCAGAATGGACTATAGACTAGTACTATGAGAACTACACTTACTTGTTTGTATTTTGGACCTTTCTGACTCAGTTTGCCTTCTTATTAAAATATTTTTCTTTATTTCCTTTAAGGTAATATGTATATTCCACAAACATTTTAAAAAGCAATATAAAATACTACTGTAAAGAGACTAATGCTTTACCCTTCCTCTCTTCTTACTTTTTGATTATTGTGGTGGGTCACATTTAGCCTTAAAAGAATTGAAAAAAAACAACAGAATAAATTCAAGACCAAAACACATAAAACTAGTTCACATTTTTAAGATACCAAAATAAAACATGCTGACAAAGAATAGGTATTACAATGTGGATAAATAAATTTTAATGTATATATTTACTAGATAGATAGATGCACAGAACGATCTGCCACACTGGTAGAATTGCTTCAAAGATTTTCTGGGAAAGGAGTTGTATATAATTATTTGCTTTTTTGTTTATGCTAGCGCTTCTCTTAAGTGCACATCAAAAAGCAGTGCATATGTGACAGCCTTCATATGTATCATTTAAACTCTGTATTCTTAATTCACAATAAACTCACCATATGAATAAGTCGAGTAGCGTGAGTTACTGATAGCACTGTTGGCATATTCTGATTCTGACCATCCCAGCTTGAATTTGCAAAAGCTTTAGTATACCTCACTATCTGCTGAAGTGGCCAGACAGCACTGCTTCTTGGTATGGTGGGGTGACGTTTACAAACTAATCTGAGACTTCTCATTCATTACAATCCCGAGTTTTATAGTTTTGCATGTGCAGACATGCTTCACTGTAGTAGTTTTCTCATCCTGTATTTTTTATTTCTCCATATTCCACTTAGTACAGGGAAAGCAAACACAGCAAAACACTTAGAAAATGGGTTGTAAAGGAAGAGCTCTTGGATAACTATTCATCTGTAGCTTGAGATGTTCTTTCTGTATCTTTGCAGCAGGCTTAAATATTCTGAAGGGAAATCATGGCAGTTATTTTAGAGAGAACTCTGTCTCCCAAGGGACTGCTCACGTAAGTATTAGGCATGTATCATTTATCTGGATCATGCAGCATTTTCCTGAACTTTGTCCCAAAGTTTAAAAGCCATTGTCCAGTAGACTCAGTTACCATGTGAGGCAGCAATGGCAGATACCAGGACTGAGGAAAACATTGCAACTCAGACAGAAAAATTCAATCCAGAAAAAAGGCGAGGTATGTAATAAAGGACATCCCATTCTAACAGCTGTTCACATCTGCCTGTAAAGCAGCCTTCACATAAAATATTTCTCAGGTAACATGCATTTATTTAGGCCCACAAATAAAAACACACCTAGACAGCACTGAATGTAGGAGCCTGTTGCAAAGGTGAAATAATCAAATGAATTAAAATTGAGCTCTGAGACACCAATGGCCACAAAGCAATAATCACTATGATGTTTTTAAAAGGTGAGAGAAACAGTTAAGGGCGGAGCAGCAGAGAAAAGAAGCAGCAATAAAACTTTCCTCCACACAGGCTACTGTCGACTTTAGGAAGTGTGAAGGTTAACGTAAAAGCAACAAGGGTCTGACCACAGGAACAGTTATGGACAGAGCACAAAAGGGTGCAAGGAGCACAGCACAAACCTGCAGAACACAGACATTTTGTGAACAAGCTCTTGTGGTTCTGACCACACACTGCACACTTAGTTTGAGAGGCTCAGATTGTGCTTTTAACCGTGGTAGGGTTTCTTGATAACTGTTACTTATTTTTTAATATCTGAACAAATGGGCTGTTCAGCTAAACATCTATGTGCAGTTTCCAGTCACACAAACCTACAACTGTGATTTGACAGGCAGAACAGGTGTAAATGCATTACAAAGAAAGAGATTCCAATCCCAATAATATCTGGCTTTGTTAAGACATAACAATGTCTCTACTGGTTGGCTATTTTGTTGTTATAATAGAAGCAAGACCTCACATATATCCCAGAGGCAAGACAGTCAAAATTAATCCTGAGTGAGATAATACATATATGGAATGGAATGGAATGGAATGGAATGGAATGGAATGGAATGGAATGGAATGGAATGGAATGGAATGGAACAGTTCAGCTGGAAGGGACCTACAATGACCATCACTTCAGGGCTTACCAGAAGTTAAAGCATGTTACTAAGGGACTCTGAAACACTGACAGCACTGGAGCACTGGCCACTTCTCTAGGAAGCCTTTTCCAGGGTTGCATTGCTCTCTCAGTAAAGAAATGCTTCCTAATGTTCAGTCTGAACCTCCCTTGATGCAGCTTTGAATAATTCCTATGCAGCCTATCACTGGAGAGCAGGGAGAAGACATCAGCACCTCTTTATCCACTTCCCCTTCTCAGGAAACTGCAGAAGCAGAAGCTCAGGAGTTGGTGCCTATGACGGAAGAGCCAAGTTCCAGAGATTATGGAGATATTTATGATCTGTCAAAAAATTAAGTGTGCATTGATATAGCATAAATGGTAGATGAAAAGTTTCTCGGTACCTGGATGAAAGCAATAAAGGTGTAATTTATTTGGAACAACAATGAAAGGAAAATACTAGGTAATGAGGTAGGGGAAAATTGAAAACAGATAATACTACAACTTTTGGAACAATCTGGGGTCTAATGTGTGAAGCCAGGTGACTTCGTAGTCCTGCTAGAGCTTATAAGCCTATGGAGGCAGCTATGTTCTGCCTTGCTGTCCTTCACTTTGCTGTCAGCAGTGCTGGAGCTGCAAGGCATTGCACTAAACCAAGCACACAGAAAGGAGACTGCTGGAAGAGCAGCACAGCAGCTCTGCACAAAATCCACTTGGGTAACGCAGGACCAGTTCACTTAAGTTTTACTCCATCATAACACAGGTATGTGAGAAAAGCTGATGACAGGAGAGCATCCATGCTTAAGACTCAAACCAGCAACTTTTTTTAGCCCTAAATAAACCAATAGTGACAAATATCTGAACTGCCTGCAACCAGGGTATAACTGAGCTCCAAAACTAGAAAATCCATTCAGGATATTAAACAGCTTCAAATTAATACTACTGGAGGCCTCAGCTTACAGCTCGTACAGTCCTTAGTTTGAAGAATCATGGAATCATAGAATCACTAGGTTGGAAAAGACCGCTTAGATCATTGAGTCCAACCATTCCTATCTACCACTAAACCATGTCCGTGAGTACCTCAAGAAATCACAGTCTAAATGAAAGTGACAAGCACCAGGTGGGTGAATAAGGACTGTTATTAATCCTGTTTCATAAATGGAACAGAAGAGTACTAAGAGAGTCCAAGACTGGTTATCATTTACATCACAGCCTATCTTCGTAATAGACTAAGTTAAATCAAGCTGTAAAGGGACTTTAAAAGTCTCACAAGAAGCCAAGGAAATAAAATCAAGTTCCTCTTAGATCCATTTCATTGTCTTAATCATAAGTCTCTCCTTCATACGTGGGGGAAAAACAACTCACGTGAAGCCAGTAAAGAAAATAAAAGTGCACTCTCATAAGCATCAAATTTTTTCCTTATACGCTGCTCCTTACCTCAGACGGGTCTTATATTTCCCAAAACACAAGCCTCCCAGCTTGCCCAGAAACTCTGTCCCACTGAACAACATATCCAGCACTGTCAGATTTGAGTTCACGAGTAAATGGTTGGACTCGATGATCCGGTGGGTCTCTTCCAACCTGCCTGTTCTGTGAAATTTTCCTGTTCCTGCGGTATTTATCGCCCCAGCACAATTGAAAACGTAGTTTCGAGTGCCATCTAGAGGAGGGCACGCCGCTGTAGCAACTGCTTAAAGATGATGCCAGGGCTGGAGCAGCTCTGCTGTGAGGGCAGGCTGGGAGAGTTGGGGCTGTTCAACTTGGAGAAGAGAAGGCTCTAGGGAGACCTTAGAGCTGCCTTCCAGTACCGAAAGGGGCTACAGTAAAGTTGTGAAGACAGGCTGATTATCAGAGACTGAAGGGATAGGATGAGGGATAATGGTTTTAAGCTGAAAGAGGGAAGATTTTGATTAGATATTAGGATGAAATTCTTTCCTGTGTGGGTGGTGACGCAGTGAAAGAGGTTGCCCAGACAAGTCATGTCTGCGCCATCCTTGAAGGTGCTCAAGGCCAGGTTGGATGAGGCTTTGAGCATCCTGATCCAGTGGCAGGTGTCCCTGCCCGTGGCAGTGGGGTTAAAACTCTCTGATCTTTAAGGTCTATGATTCTATGAAAGATGTAACTTCTCAAAAAGATCTTCAGACTGACCCATCATTGATATACACTGATTGCACCAGGAAAGGTCTGTCAGAAGTCATTCTTCCATGCAAGTTTTATTACGGAACAGTCAGGTGTTTTTGTTGATACAGAATAAAATCCCCATGAAATTGAGGTAGTAAAAACCAGCTGGGGAGGTTCGACTTTGCCAGAAATTTTAATTAGTGTATGGAAACCTAGAAGTATTAAGCAGCCTCTAGAAAGGAAATAGAGGAGAGTGTTAAAAACACCTGCACCCTCCTCAATATGTTTGCACAGATGTGAATACTCACAAAGTTTCAGCATTATCTGTAAATGTAACTACATGTCTTAAAAATCTGCCTTAATAACAAGAAGCATTGATCTGTAATCACAGAATCATAAAATCATAATGAACACAATGATGGATAAATGCTTTAAGGAATCTTGGAAGTGTCTGGAAGAGATAGCTAAGGAGCAGCCTGGAAACCAAAAATTGGAAAATTAATTTGAATTATCTCTGAAAGACCTTATGAGGAACAGGCCTTATTTGTGTGGCGTTTTGTTTGTATTCACAAAGATATAAATCAGTTCACACACAGACTATCATACCAGGTCCCTTTGTAATTCTCAGCACAGGGGAGGGCTTCAGAAGCACCAAAATGTTTCCTCTGGAGGATGGGGAGGTTGCACCTTGATGGGGAAGCTTAAACTCCCACTACCCAGTGCTGTCACTATCTGTGAAAAGAGAGATGACCTCAGAGCCAAAATGCAACCAAGTGGGGTTTGCCAGGACAGAAGTGAAGCTATAAACTCCCACATGCCTTTCAGGGCCGGAGAGATCTGCTGCACTTTCAGAACTCAGAGCCAGAGTGCCAGGACAGGGGGATTGTCTGACCTTTTTGTGAATCCATTCCTTGGGCTTTCTCACCTCTGCTGCACCTCAGTCCCAAAGTAAAAAGCTCACTTCGCAACTCCGTTTCCAGTGACAGGCAAAGGTGTACAGCCCTTGTGAGGTTCACAGAGCCCCAAGCCCTATGTCACTCATACCATTCCACAGCTGGAGCACATCCCTTGCTTCCCTTTCCTACCACTTCTGGGAGCCATCCAGGGCAGAGCTGCCACACAGTGGCAGATAAGGATATAAAGGACCAAATAGCTCTGTTTTATGGTTCCTGTGGCAGCCCAGAGGTACAGCGCTGTTTAGGGCCAGCACCAGGACAGCCATAAAGGATCAAGGAGGCTCTCTGAGCACTGCCCGCAGTGTAGGTGGATGCCTTTACCACATCAGCACTCACACAGCAGCTTCACTCCACTCTTGCTGCATGAATCACAGAATCACAGAATAACCAGGTTGGAAGAGACCCACCGGATCGTCGAGTCCAACCATTCCCACCAATCCCTAAATCATGCCCCTAAGTACCTCATCCACTCTCACTTTAAACACCTCCAGGGACGGTGACTCAACCACCTCCCTTGGCAGTCCGTTCCAATGCCTAACCACCCTCTCCGTGAAGAACTTTTTCCTTATCTCAAGCCTAAACCTCCCCTGGTGGAGCTTGAGGCCATTCCCTCTCATCCTGTCCCCTGTCACTTGGGAGAAGAGGCCAGCACCCTCCTCTCCACAACCTCCCTTCAGGTAGAGTGTAATAAGGTCTCCCCTCAGCCTCCTCTTCTCCAGGCTAAACACCCCCAGCTCTCTCAGTTGCTCCTCATAAGATTTGCTCTCCAGCCCCTTCACCAGCTTTGTTGCTCCTCTCTGGACTCGCTCCAGAGCCACAACATCCTTCAAAGTCAACACACTGACTAAAGACATTGCAGACAGTCAATTATGAGAATTTCTTGCATCATCACATAATGTGCACACCATAAGAAATGATTTCTCTGATAGAGACAAAGAAGAATGCTCTTTGTTTTACACAGGAAACAAAATTCAAATATATTTTTGTTACTATTTAAATTGTGGTTTTCAATTCATTCCAGAGTCTGCACATCCAGTTACAGTCTTTATGTCCCTGCACATCTTCCAGGCTCACTGCATATTTGGAATTCCAGTCTCGTTCAAAAAGTTTTTTTAATTGTTCCTGGATAGGCAGTTGCCTTCTTTGCAGGTTGGTTGAATTCTGCTTGATAATTAGTCCCACGCCAGCTGTATTAACGAAGTAATCTTCTGACCAATTGGAGGTCCCTATGCAACAGAAACGTAGCTAATTAGAAAACATTCATTTCCCAGTGTTCTGTTTGATCTCCATCCTTGTTAAGTCCACATTGCCTGGCTCTGCTGATTTGCTGTACAACTGCAAATCTCATTAGGACTAGCAAAAATCAGGTCACCTCCTTCTTATTCCAGACCTCAGGTTTCAGAATGTCAATATTAGCTGCCTGGAGCTTTGTAACACTCTGATTCCTCACAGCCTGTGACAGAGATGCACTAATCTATTCATTATAAATATGGGAATAGAGTACAGCACTTAGACATTAAGAGGTGTAAAGACAGTGTTTTATATGGATTTCTGTGTTTAAAGAAATAAAATCCTTAACAGACTTAATTCTCTTTACTTGCTTAAGAAAAACAAGAGGAGAAACTAGACCCTTGATCAGTAAATCCTCAGGAGCTGTTCTGAGCTCAGCAAGCCGTGCCCACTTTGAAACCAGGGAAAGCTGGAAATCCAGCTGTAGGCATTGTCTAGGGCTCTCTCCAAAGTTAACAGCATTCAGAAAGTCAAACACTGTGGAAAAGCCTCACTTTTTATCACTTAGCACTTCTCCTGGTGTTCAACTTCGCCAGAAAAATCTGCTATCAGTTCCAGAGGTGCTTAGGCATGAAATCAAATTATCTGCATATCTGTCTTCAAAAGACAGCTCAGTAAGAAATAAGTGCTATTAAATGCAATTGAAGCTTATTGGAAGATTGGGCTATTTGCTGGAGGATGAGCTGTCTGAAATGACAGAGCCCTTTCACATTCCCTTTTATAAGGGACCCTAATAAAAGAGTAAAAAATAAACACCACCCTGCCTTTCAGAAATTAAGCAGCAATAGACATTACTGTTTTCTCATTTCCATTCCTAGAGTTCTGTTCAACAAACAGTGCATGGAATTAATTGCTCCCAGCAATTTCTTTTTATTAAAGCACAGTAACATTATAGAGCAGAGCATCAGCTATCACTATACCTTTCTGAGCACCCAGTCTGTGAAATCCCTGCTGTGCTTGTCACAGGCTGAGCACTCAGACTTGTCATGCTCCATTCTTAACGCTTCACAATCATGTGAAATAATCTCTTACTGGACTTGACCTACATTATTTTCTCCCCTTCATTTCTCTACTTATTTACCCAGGACAGACATTCTGATAAAGCCATATGTTTCGATATGTTTATCTGCTTTACATGGCAAAACGAGGTCTTTTTTGATATTGCAGCCCATCCTATCTCAGCCTCAGTCCTATAGATCTGAAGATACAGAAAGTGTTTGGAATAATGGAATACGTACCAATATAGGCTACTTTATCAGTGACCATATATTTGTTGTGATTCACCCTCCCATGAGGAATATTTGTGTGATTCAGAACTGGAACAATGAAGAGTTTCTGGATGGAGAGATATTTAAAACATAAATAAAAATACCAGAGTAAGGAATTGATTGAATAATTGGAAAAAACAGATTTTCTATATTTTCTAAGAATAGTTCAAAAAGAACAGAAAAGAATGTTCCACACTCTGTTATTAAATCTACCATGAAAGAGATTTTTCTGTTATCCAAGAAAACTAACAAAAGTACTAAAGTACTTCCAATATACGTAAAATTGCATAAGCAATTGAGATCAGATAAGGGTAATGTTTGCTTCACAATGTTTCATTAGTAGCACAGCTACTATCATTACAGGGCAGACAATTAAATGCTGGTTTAGGCAGCTGTTTAATAGATCTGCATTTACCACTGATTGCTGCTCTTATTTTGTGTTAGAATAGGCTGATCAGAGACATGAGGGGTACTGCAGGCAACGACAATGAAAAACTTTTTGTGTTAACTCTTACTAAAATCTACGTTTCTGTTCCTTTTTTAAAACAAACAAACAAAACATTCTTGCTTACTTCTGTGACTTCTGCCTGTCATGGTAACTGCATCATGCTGGGAGCTTCCAGACTATGCTGGATGCATTCCAGCCTGGCACCTGTGGCCCATGTGTAATATTTAGTGTTCAGAACTGGGTCCATTTGTATAGGCAGGCAGCAGAGCTCTCAGTTATAAAAAACATGGTAGTAATTAGACCCATTTAAGATGCTCCATACAGGAGAAGGTCTATGAGAGGACCACTAAGTTGTCATATAAACTGTTACAGTCATGGTGCTCAGCAAAAGCAACTGCCTGGAGAATGTCACAAGATCCGCACATCCCCTGCCATCACCGGTAGCTTGTAATAGCAGCTCCCTCAAAAATACCTCTTGGACCTTGCCTTCTCAAGGACTCAAAACCATTATCACAACAATGGAAACAATTTGCTTCTCTACAACCTTATACTTGCACATACAACTGGCAGCTTAGAGTCAAAAATCAGTGTAGGACCCATATGCTCAAGCTGTCTCTCCAAAATCATATTTTTTATCATACCACGTCAACACTGATGTGGGCTCGTGGGTTGTTGAGAGCACGCAGGGACCTCAGATAGTAGAGCATGGCTGGGTCAGAGTGGGTCCAGCAGCTGACCAGAAGCCGGATTTGTACTCTGTGGTTGAAAGCTGCACGTCTCAAAGCATTGTCGATGGCTGGCCAGTACCTAGAGAAAAGTAGGTGGGTGGAAAGAGGAGTATTTTTGGAACAGCTCAGTAGAAATCTGTGACAATAAACTGAGAATACAGGTGATAATGTACAGATGGGATCCCTGATGCCTAGTAAGAAGAGCAGTTGTACCTTCACTGGAGGTACAAATAAGATTTCTCCCTTCTACCCTACCCAGCCACTTCTTTTCCCAGTGTGTTTTGAGACCTCTGGCCTCCGCCAAATTGGGCTGAAATTGATAAAAAATTTAAAACTTAGTGAAGTGCATGTATACAGATACACAGCAAGGTGCCACCATGCTCGTTTCCTTAGGAGGCTGAAATAAACCACAGCGACTCCAATACAAATCCAGATAATTCAGCATGAAGTAAAAAGGACAATACAGAGTCCAGAGGAAAGCCTAAAAGCCGTTTTGCAGAATATGCCCTTTTCAGGATCCTGGAGACTGTTTCTAGTGTCTGCAGCGGTCTTGTGCCATCAGCCAGGGTGGACAGTCTCCATCCCTTCTCATCCTTCCTTGCCCTCTTTAGTATGCCGTGTGCCCCCAAGGTACCTAACACAGTTGTGCTTTCAGGAACACTGGGCTGTCTGTTTTCCTGACACTTGTGCTGGCAGTAGCTTAGGGGAAAAATATAACATCTTTCACCCAATCACACAAAGCTAAGAGCTGGACAATGTACTTCCCAGGACTAGCCACTCCAAACGCTTTTCATTCTGTAGATCCTCACAATTGCTGCACAGAGGAACACAAGAACCTTTAGTACAGATTGGAGGACTGATATAGAGAGGGTCCAGCACTCACAGTCCCATGAGCAATGATGAATTAATTTGCCTAACTTATTCCTTTTGGTCTTATGTACAAAGGTCTGAATTCTCTAATCCTGCCCTGTACATTGTCCTATCACAACCAACGAACCAGATGTGGTCTCATGTTCAGGCTGACTTGTAGATCCTGAAAACTCAGAAAAACATACTACTTAGAAATTTTTGAGAAGTTTCCATTTATATAGCAGTTTAGCTGATTCACACTTAGGCATTAAGACAGCAGCTTTGTTTCCTCTGCCTCAGCTGCTGGAGGAACCTAACCTGAACTAATCAGCCTCAATTCATTGTACTATCCTGGGTTGCTGTGGAGATAGCCCGAGGCCCTGCACTGCTTTCTCTGGGCCTTTCAAACTCTTGTTTGAATAAGATCAGGCCAAATATGTCACAAATGGTGGATTAAGGCTTCAGATGAAGAATGAAGAGTATTAACACATTCATTCCTGTGAGGGAAGGGAGAATTTCTGTGACCATATTCTCAGCTAAAAGCAGGAGATGAGAAACCCAAAGGTGCAACCGTACAACACAGAAACCGAAAATCCTCTAAGCTGTTTGATTTATAGAAAAATTCCTCCAAGAAGGAGCTAGTTTTTGAGATTTTGTTTCAAGAACAGTGGGATTATCTGTGTCTACCTATCATCCTACCCTTTCTGCTAACGCTCCCCTCAGCTGAACAACAGAGGCTTTACACAATCATGTCACAGGGCATGACGTGTGGTATAATTCTGGCTACATGGCAACCTAGAGCTCACCCTCTTCTTTACAAGCCACATTGTACGTAATTATTTTGCTTGAACTTCTTTCTTAGTCACATTATTCAGATGATTGGAAAACTCAGAAATGTTATAATCAGATAATACTCAGAACACTTGATTGCATGTAAACACACGATTCAAGCGTATCTAAGAGGATTTAGAGTTTTAGTGGTTGCCCCATGACTGACCAGCTTTCTGTATTATGCAGAGATGACGTGCAGGGTCTACATAATTTTACTGTAGCTTTGGACAGCCCACTGGAACCGTGGCAGTGGTTCACCATGCACAGTTTGATCACTCCAGAACACCACTACCACCTTTCTCTTTGAAAGGGACAGTTAAGAATCACCCTCTAAATGATGAGTCAAGTATGTTAAACAGGCAGCAGAGGCAGAAGTCAAGAGTCTTCAAAAGTAAATAACAGAAAAGAGAGAAACAGGAACAGAAGAGAGGAGCAAAGCAATATATTCTCTGAAAAGACCGAAGTGAGATATATTTCTGCTGCCTCCATTCCATTCTCAATTCATAAAGCTGCTCTACTGTATTTCAAAGGTAGCTGTACCTAACTGCCCCTAGTCACTTCACAGTTTTATTGCTGTGCGAAGGGCACAGCAGGCTGCTCTAAAACACTTGTGAAGCACGTGGGCAGTAGTGGACACCATCATTCCTGTAGCATCACTATTTGCACAATCCACAAGGCAGCTGTGAATGAAGAACAATGCCTCAGTTCTCCCCAGTGAAATATTTTCATTGCCAAAGGGGAGAAATTGTACATTTTTCCTCGAAATACTTCAGTCAACTGATTCAGTCAAATCCTTTGCCCAGGATTAACATCATACCCTTTAAGGACAGGCTGAGAGAGTTTGGGTTGTTCAGCCTAGAGAAGAGAAGGCTCCGAGGAGGCTTTGTAGCAGCCTTCCAGTACCTGAAGGGGCTACAGGAAAGATGGGGAGGAGCTCTTTATCAGGGAGTGCAGGGATAGGATGAGGGGGAATGTTTTTAAGCTGAGAGAAAAATTAGATAAGATATTAGGAGATATTTTTTACTGTGCAGGTGGTGAGGCACTGGAACAGGTTGCTCAGAGAAGTCATGAATACCCCTTCTCTGGAGGGGTTCAAGGCCAGGCTGGATGAGACTTTGAGCAACCTGATCCAGTGGGAGGTGTCCCTGCCTGTGGCAGAGTGTTGGAGCTGGATGATCTTTAAGGTCCCTTCCAATCTAATTCATTCTATAATTCTATACCTTTCTGGATGAATGAAACGGCTGGTAGGGAAATATTCCATAACAGAAACATAGACAAATTCCTGTGCCTCACTGATAATACTGGTTATAGCAAAAAGGTCATAGGTTCGACCTTCTGGACAAAATGCTGGAGGAGAAGCCTGTAAAGAAGAAAACAAACAGCTCAATGATTTCTTATTTTTTCTGTCACTGTGATTTGTTTATATTCAGATCTGTTCAGTCTTCATTACGGTAGCAGCAAAACATTTGAGGGGGACTGCTATTGTTCCTCATGCTTTCCATGTCCTGATTAGTCAGATTCTTATTGATCTATTGAGCCCACAGGTGATTGAATTAGATCTGCACCCCGTTCTTGCAATGCTACCTGACAGCCAGAACTGAGTCAACTCTTTTTCCTTGATTTGTTCCAGAGAAACTTTTTGAATTAATTACTACCCAACTGGAGCACAAGCAATCGAGAACCACTGAAGAAACTTTTCTGGTCAATGCTTAAACATAGCTTACAGTTTATCTTGTTATTTTAAAACATACTTACAGAAAAATAAGCTTTTGTCAAGATTCCATTAAATTCTACTTCCAGAGGTTGATGCTTGTTAATGTGGGTAGAATAATTAAAAGGCCAAGGGAATGGGACAGTGGCATTAGCGTACCCAAGATCCCAATAAGTACTAAATGTTTTCCACAGGTCTTTGGCCAAGCAGCTGCAGTTGTATATCACAGCACCAAACTCTTTCACCTGCAAAGAGAGCGAGCTATGTCACAGTCCCACATGGAGTTGCCTGCACCTCCAGGGGTTTCTTTGCCTTTTTTCCCACTCACTTTTTATTTTACATCATTATGATTTTTCTCTGTTACATGCTCAGACATTAATTTTGCCCCAGATTTTTGAATATTCAGCAGCACAGCTTACCTGAGATAAAGATCTCCAGTCCATATTTGCACTACCAATATATACGTGTTTCATGTCTACAATCCAGAATTTGCTGTGCAATACTCCTCCTGTCAAATGCCCAAAATCAATCTTTTTTACATGAGCCCCTGAAGAAAGGTGAGGAGAGAAAAGAAGGGGTTAGATATAGTGAAAATGGTAACGTGTAGTGCTCCCCTGCCTGCAAGTACATGTCTGGATGTCTTATACTCATGGCCAATAGTAAATACGAAAATTCATATCACTTATTCCTGGGGACACAGTAGCGTACGCAAAAATATATGAAATGTGAACTTTCAGAAAAATCCCTAAGGGCATAACAACACACAGAGACATCACAAACTAGTGAACCCATGTGAGCACCATGCCAGAATAAGCCTTGGTGACCAGTATCTCTCAGATGCCTTTTTGCAATACTAAGTTCTGAGTGCACCACTGAAATGAGATAATTACCTTTTTCCTCTAGAAACTCAAGGTCAGTTGAATTTGTAGCCAAAGTTGGTACACTTGCTGCAACATACACAGAGACATTCTCTGTGAGTAATCTCTCAAACCTTTTCAGAATATCTTCACCCTGTACAATACAATTGTTTTATTTTTTTATATTTTGTTACAGAACATTTAGTAAGATATAAGAAGGTACGGTGTTACTAGCAGATACTTCCTCTAAAGAACCTCAACACAAGGAAGGACAGAAATTTCATCTGTTTCAGGAGGAAAAAGAGGAAACAAAGCTTCTGATCCAACTTAAGAATAAGAGTTCATTTTCTGCCATTTAGTGCTATTAGATATAAGGTTTAAAAGTAGAACCACAAACATCCCAGACTACAAAGGTGAATGCCCCAGTGAAGATCAACTGCTGGATGCTGATGCTCAACAGACGTGCTGTGTCATTTCTCCCTGTTGTTTCTCCTACACCAGGCTGTCCCATTAGCAGAGTTAGGGCTCAGCCTTACATCTGTTACTTTTACTTCTTCTCATGTGGAGGAAATGAGTCGCTTTACAACCAGAACCACCTGAGGAGGAAGACAAGGAGAGCAATCCCAGAGAGCCTGTGAGGACAGTGAGGGAGGCGCGCCAGGAGGGAGGCAGAGGGTCAACCCACAGTAATAAACAGGCTAGCATCTTATCTATCAGCAAACATCACGATTCCTGATACGTGACTAAGCCCCGTACCTGCCTGAAATAGGGTGTTCTTGCCTCTTCTGGCCCTTTTCAGAAGAGTCCCCCAGACCCACCTCAGGATTGCCTAGGAGGTTGCCAGCTGCCACAGGCAAAAAGAGAGCCAAGGGAAATTAAACAAGATGGACAGTTGCAAGGTGGACCAGTGCTTTGTCCACTGTCATTTACTTTTGATGATGAAGCCAGAGAGGCCCCACGGGAAGCCTGGTGATACAGGATGCCCATAGGGACAGCCCTGCAGAGGAGAATGAATGTCTCCAGCTGCTGTCCATTGGCATGGGTCAGGTTTCACCCTTCAGAATGGGTGAATGTAGATGTTATGTTTTTACACAGGGGAGAACCAGCCTCTGACACAGTCAGAAGTCCAGCAGACTTTGCTTCCTGACCCTTTGAACTAGTGCATATATGGGATCCTCTAGGCTCTTCAGCCATGCCACTAGCTCTCTGCTGCATGTACACGAGACATACGACCACAGATACACTTACCATTGATTTTCTCCTACCTGCTTGGAAGATGAATCATTGACGCTGATATCCTTCCCAGTTAGAGACCAATAGTAAGAAGCCACATGAATTTTTTCCTGGGCCATATCAAGGAGTCTCATCCAGGCCTGGTACAAGGGTTTGGCTGCCGTACTATTTATCTCAAAAGGTAAGTCATAAGGAACGTTTTCTACAAGTTCAAAGCTGCAATAGTAATGGCAACTATGATCCAAACAGGAAAACAAATGCTGTTGTGCAGTACAGTTGACCAGTTTGAACGTCAGCCTCAAAAGCAAACAAGCTGAGCTGGACAAAAAAGATGGGAGTACCTCTGTATCCCTAGTTTTTAGAGCCAACTCTATACGTACATTGTCCTCCCAAAGCCAGCAGGATGGCTTCTCAGTAGTATTTCTGACATTTGAATTTTACCATCCTAAAGATGAGGAGAGAAATACTCTCCTGGGGCTGGGTTTTGCTTTGGTACCCTCTCCACATTCTTCCAGGACAAACACCCACTGCCCCCTCCAGCCTCTGAAAGGGGGGAAGCTCAGCAGAGGCTGCTTTGCTGCCTCCTGCTACTGTCACAAAAGGAGCATGGCTGGAGGTGGTGGAGCAGCTACAGAGCTCTGCTGAGCACACAGCCAGCTGTGGAGTTGTGATACTGCCCCTACTGTCCCTCAAAACAGGCACTAAAGACCCAGTGCCTAAACAACACCTTCAGTTTCCCGAATTAGTGGTAATTTATCACTTATTATACAGTAACAAACTCCATGCTGATATTGTCAGCACTGTAACTGTTTCTCCACCTGGTGGTTACTTCTCCATGTACCATTGGGCATGGTTTACCTGCAGGAATCATTGGACTTATTGGTGTCCTCCTCAATTATTCTGGTTCCTAGGACATCTCCATAGAGTGTTTCTTCCTCCTCCACCTCTTTGTAGATGCTGACAAGTGTTTCTTCTCCCTTAGGATCAGTTATGCTGTCCACTCTCATGAAGTAAACAGCCATCAGGACAACAAGACCAAGTAACAGAATTGCCCATAAGATTTGACACTAGAACAGAATCCAAATAAAAGATTTAAGTGACTGCCAGGTCACTTATACACCAGCTAATGGATGACTATATGTTTCAGGTGAATGAATGACAATCATTGAATAGTAGTTCTGCTTTCAGCTACTGTTAGGCAGAATTCTTAGATACATCACTGAAAGTAAGGACCACAAGCCACATAGGGGTTGGTTTATGCGAGTTCCACAATTTTAATTTGGTTTTAATTTTTCCTGTGCCAACATAACATAAACCTGTTTTTTCCCCAAACCTTATGATTAGTTTGGAAATAATTAGCTTTATTTTAGCACAAGACAAATGAGGGTTCAACAAAACTTCTACTAAAATCAAAACCAGGAACTCCATAACACAAGATTAGCTGTGGGATCAAGCCCAGCATTAACATAGAGAGGACGTTCATGAAGAACTGAACCAGGTGAACCTGCTTTAGAAGGGGGTTGGACTAGATCTCCAGAGATCCTTCCAACCTCTACCATTCTGTGAAGTCAGGAAAGAAAGAACAGATTGAACATGTCAGAAGCAGGATGACATTCTGTGGTTTCTGAACACGTTCTGGTTTTGTCTTTTTACTTAAGCCTCACTTAAAAGAAGCTACACAAACCTCATCATCCCTGTGGCAAGTGAAAAGTATGTTCTCGCCATTCTAGTGTGGTGAGTTGGCTTCATTTCCCTTTCTCTGTACTTCCTTTTTTCTCCTGAAAACAGAGTAGCCTGGCCACCTCGTACATCCAGATATGGAGTCCAGACACTCAAATGCTGTAACATACCGCACCAGGCTCTATCTGCTGCCCTATACTGAGGAGGAAAGGATAGCCACCAGTTCAGATCTGTTTCCCACCAACTATTATCATGCCTGGCTCCCAAGGGCAATTCCTGGGAGCTGGGACCTTGCACCGCCCTGTCATAGGCAATACATGCTTCAGAGTTGAGCTTTTGAAACTTCAAGCAGGAGAACAGAGTCTGGGTGTGGTTGTGAGGCTGCAGCTATAAAAGTGAGCTCCCAAAAGGGTCCACATGAAAACTGCACAGAAACCAGTTGCCTGTCAAAGTATTTATTTTAGTTTCTGTGCAGATAATGGTTTTGGCTTTTCACTTTCCCTGTTTTTCTCCAGATCTACAGTGCCTCATCAATTTCAGGCAGTGATTTGAATGAAAAAAACATTTTTAAACTGACAGTCTACTTAAAACTTGACCGTCTTGTTGCCTCTTGTTCTCTCTTGTTGATGGCAAAAAAAAAAATCCATCAATTTTTAACAGTTCTGTATTTCACACCCTGAAAGATTTAAACATCACACAGGCTTTTCAAGACATTTCTAGGGGAAGAGACCTATTTTTATTAAGTCACAACTTGGCTGTCACCATGCTCTGGGCATGCTGAATAAACAAATTAACAAATGGTGGAGGTGAGGCTACTGGTATGAGCAAGGTTTACCGTCCTGAGCCAGGGCTGCAGGATTAGGCTCCACGCTACTCCCTCCTGGCAATATTTGATCGGCCCACCAGATAAATCAATGAGGGTTTTGTCATTCACTTATTTACAAATAGGATCGAAACCTACACGGATTTCCAAAACAGGCAGTACATTCATTCTTCTTAATCTGTTATTTCTTTCCAGAAATAGTAATTTTCAGTGTAATCTCAGCTCTTGTAAGCAAGTGTAATGTATCCCAGTAATTACCATTTTGATGCCTTTTTGATTGTTCATGCATAATTTCATGTTGGAGGACTCATTAAACATCAGAGGTGTTTTCAATGCTTTTTTCACAATCTGAAAAACAAAAATGTATGGGAGGGGTGAAAAAAAGCTTTATAGCAACATTTATATAAAGCCAGTTACAGACTAAAAATGCACGTTACTGCCATTCCTTTATGTAATGCTCTAAGTCTGCCTCTGTGCAACATTCTCACTGTGTTATGGGTCTTTACTGATGTTAACAGACTCTGAATTGAGAGAGACAGGTCCCTGCAGTTTTTTCCCGGTGTTGTCTACACACAAAAATCACTGCAGTAATTAATGTGTAAACAACTGCATCACTGCCTCTTCAAGTTATCCTCCAACATCCACATTTGTCCTGTTACAGATTAACGCATTTGCCAACAAGCAATAATTAAGTGCAGAAGCTGTGGGTGACAGCATACAGACTCATTGTCATCCTCGGTGCGCCTCTGCTAGGCTCCTGTTCTCTTCCTATACATATGAGTTGCCTTCAATGCTGGTCTCTTCCAAGAAGGACTCTGTTAAGGGGACATGGAACAGGCTGAAATCTGAAATCCTCTTCTCCCTTGTAGCAACCATGACCCTGGGAAATAAATTAACTCCTTTTTCTCTTCAGATACAATTCTATCTTGTGTTGTTACCAGCAGAGGTGACCACAAGAGGAAATACCAAAATCATCTTTGGATGTGGCTTTGGACAACCTGATCCAGTGGAAGGTGCCCCTGCCGTAGCAGGGAGTCGGAACTGGAAGATCTTTAAGATCCCTTCCAACCCAAACTATTTTATGATTCTATTATCTGGCCTTGGACACCTTCAGGGATTGGGCATCCCCGACTTCTCTGGGCAACCTGTGCCAGTGCCTCATCACCCTCACGGTAAAAAAATTTCTTCCTAATATCCAATTCAAATCTCCCCTTTTTCAGCTTAAAACCATTGCCCCTCACCCGATCCCTGCACTCCCCCTCTGTAGCTTTCTTGTAGGCCCCCTTTAAGCCCCAGAAGGCTGCTATAAGGTCTCCCCAGAACCTTCTCTTCTTTATGCTAAACAACCCTAACTCTCACAGCCTATTCTCATCTGGGAGGTGGTCCAGCCCTCTGATAATCTTTGTGGACTCCTCTAGACTTGCTCTAACAGTTCCATGACCTCCACAGCTCCAGCAGCAACTGTCCCAACCTGCTGGGCTATCTGGTACAAACAACTGCCCCAGATAGTCCCTCATCACAGAACCAGAGCCTGAGAGGTGTTGCCTTGACCCTCTGACCCCCGAGCTGAAGTGCTCCCCATAATATTAGGGAGAAATTTTTTACTCTGGGGGTGGTGAGGCAGTGGCACAACTTGCCCAGAGAAATTGTGGATGCCCCATACTGGAGGTGTTCAAGGCCAGGTTGGATGAGGCATTGAGCAACCTGATCCAGTGGAAGGTGTCTCTGTCAGTGACGGGGGGATCTCTATGGTCCCTTCTAACTCAAACCATTCTATGATACACCTAGTTACCCAAGCAGGAACTCGGTAAGGAACTGCAATTGTAAGCAAGCTTACAGCCTTGTGATGGCTTTGGAAGGATGGAGCTTATGAAAAACAAGTTGTTTCAGTTCTCTTTTTTTCAGAAACAGTTACAAAATGGCTCCAAAAAGCAGTATTTCTATTAAAATACCAAAGAGAAAAGATGTCATCTGTACCGCAATAGAATGATCTACCATTTGGTCCTGGATATTTCTGACCAGTGACAGGTTAGGTTCCCAGCTGCTATCCAGAAGTCACAAGAACTGCACAGAAATATGCAGTTTAATTTTCAAGAAAGAAAACATCATAGACTCAACCAGAATTTTTAAGACTCATATTGTAGCTAGTCAGTAATTAACTACGCCTCCCTCTAAGATTTCAGGGCTTTACTAGCTGCCAATTTCAAAGACTAAAGTCCAAGAGCAATAAATACAAGTGCTACTTAGTATTGCTGCACACACTAGAAGAAAATTAATACCACAATCTGCTGAGCACACACAGGAGACTGTAGTTCATAACATTAAGGCTGCTTTCTTCCTGCCCCCCAAATAATCTGTTTCAGATTTTGGATTTTAAACATAAGAATGAGACTTCCACTATACAAAATCCTCCCCAGAAGCAGTTTGAAGTTCCTCAGATGAACAAAGTGCGTTCATCTCCCCATAACCACTCCCCAGCACTCTCGAGATGATGTGAAATGTACTTACCATCCTGGAAGATCAACTGTAGTCTGATGTTACTCGCAATTCTAATTATAGGAGGCAGCGCATACAGTTTTTACTAGCAGATTTGTTCTGGGTTCTTCTGTTTTTTTCCTCCTCCTACTGCAGATAACTTCCTCTTAAACAGCGAGTTTCAAAACACACACTCTCAGAGTCCCAGGTTATCATCTAGCTGTACTACCCGGTTCTTTAACTCCAGTTCATTATCTCTATCTGTTTGGCATAATTTTCTGTGGTGCCTGATCTGGCTTAAACTCTGTGGAATGGCTAAATTCCCATGGCACTCAGTGGTGTAGAGCCTAGACAAGCACTAGAAGACACTGTCTGGAAGGACTGCTCACCTTCAGTGCAGTGTGCACCCAGACACAGAAGCATTGGCACTACTTCATTCTTAATCCACCAGTAACTTCATTTTAAACAGACCAACAAACCCTCCAAAGCCACCCCTTGATGCAGTTTCTCTCGCAAGCACCCCCCTGCTCAATTATCCGTGGACAAACATATGAAAGCAAACTAGCTCCTTTGAAATATCACAGCTTCCATCTTAAAAAAACGATATTTGGAATTTACAGTGACATTGTTGAGGGAGACGGTTGCACATAATCTTGAGATGCAGCACCTTTAAAAAACAATGCTTTCCATAAAAATCCAAAGGCTGCACCTCAATTGGCACAGCGCAATATAACGTTGCTGCTGTTGCTCTCCAGGCAGCCCCTCAATGCTATTGAATTTTTTATTTGTGAATTTTTTATTTTTGAATTTTTATTTTTGAATTTTTTAATTTTTATTTTTGAATTTTTTATTATTATTTTATTATTGAAAAAAAATTTTCACTGAAAGAGTCATTGGGCACTGGAACAGGCTGCCTGGGGAGGTGGTTGAGTCACCATCTCTGGAGGTGTTTAAGGGACAGGTGGACAAGGTGCTAAGGGACATGGTTTAGTGATTAACAGGAATGGTTGCACTTGATGATCTTGGGGGTCTTTTCAAACACAGTGATTCTGTGAACTGAAGGATGCAGTTCCCTAGTTAAGTACCTGAGAAAGGCTGTTGTAGGGAGGGAACAAGAGATCAATCAGCTTTATCATGCCTCACAGTAAGGTGCTGAAGACTGAAAAGAGGAACCAGAAGGTAGGTCTGGTATGACAGAAAGAGGCCTTTCTCTTGGAAGCTGAAGGTGACATGAATTGGCTGTTTCCCCTGGCACCAGAACACAAGAAGATAGGACACCTGTCTGACCAGCCATCTCTTTCCTGAATTTACTGCTATACACAGATCACCAGTCACTGGGGCCATCCCAAACCTCTATTAAATCTGTGCTTAAAACCAAGACAATGTCTAACATCAACCCTTTAGTCTCTGGTTACCAGGAAGGCAAAAGCAGGATCCTGCTTGGCTGAGGTTTTGTCTGCAGTCTGGGAAAAGAGGCAGCTCCAGCAAGCCACCACGCTAAAGGTCCACATCTGGGAAGTGTCCCTGTCCCTCTGCTGACTTCAGAGGCTGAGCAACCACACTAAATATTTCAGCTAAGCACTTCATATGTTCCAGTCAGTGGGTGTGCTGTACACGTCAGCAAGCTCAGCAGCGAGCCACCTTCCTCTGCTAACGTGCAGGTCTGAAAGCCTGGCATCAACTATGCCAATAGAAATCACTAAATCCCCTATTGACTCTGAATTCATGATTGCACCACACAAACAGCAGCAGCTGGGTGGAAGTGTGGATCTGCTGGAGGGTCGGGAGGCTCTGCAAAGGCACCTGAACAGGCTGGACTGCTGGGCTGAGTCCAATGGCATGAGGTTTAACAAGGCCAAATGCTGGGTCCTGCACTTGGGGCACAACAACCCTGTGCAGCTACAGACTAGGAGAAGCCTGGCTGGAAAGCTGCCAGGAGGAGAAGGACCTGGGAGTGTTGGTTGACAGATGACTGAACATGAGCCAACAGTGTGCCCAGGTGGCCAAGAAGGCCAATGGCATCTTGGCTTGTATCAGGAACGACTTGACCAGCAGGTCCAGGGAGGTTCTTCTCCCTCTGTACTCGGCACTGGTGAGACCGCACCTCGAGTTCTGTGTTCAGTTCTGGGCCCCTCACCACAAGAACGATGTTGTGGCTCTGGAGCGAGTCCAGAGAAGAGCAACAAAGCTGGTGAAGGGGCTGGAGAACAAATCTTATGAGGAGTGGCTGAGAGAGCTGGGGTTGTTCAGCCTGGAGAAGAGGAGGCTGAGGGGAGACCTCATTGACTCTCTATAACTACCTGAAGGGAGGTTGTGGACAGGAGGGAGCTGGCCTCTTCTCCCAAGTGACAGGGGACAGGATGAGAGGGAATGGCCTCAGGCTCCACCAGGGGAGGTTCAGGCTTGAGATAAGGAAAAAAATTTTCAGAGAAAGGGTCACTGGGCACTGAGAACAGGCTGCCCAGGGAGGTGTTTAAGGCACAGGTAGACGAGGTGCTAAGGGGCATGGTTTAGTGTTTGATAGGAATGGTTGTACTCGATGATCTGGTGGGTCTCTTCCAACCTGGTTATTCTATGATTCTATATTTGTATGAAGTTCATGACTTATCATTTATTACTCCAACACAACCAGTTTTGTTCAAATGAGAAGCAGCTGAGATATATCAGGAGAAAGAGCAACTTCCAGAAAACAGATCTGTATTTCTCCTCCTCTTTGGCAGCTCTCTAACCACTTACAGTTCTGATTTATCTCCTCCTCCTTTCCAGCTTGCAAAAGCCTAGTTTCCTTCTGCGTATCTGATCTCACATACCAGCCCAAGATTAACTATGCGTTTCTGATCTCACAAGCAGTGCTGGAGCTCTGACTGTTTAAAGACCAAAGGGGGTTTGTGGAGAGAAGTAAAACAGGTTTTTTGACCAACTCAGGGCAAACAAGCAATCTTTTTTATTCTTCCTCTTCCCCATCTCTCGGACAAGGACCTTCCCAGACATTTGAGTAAATTCAGCTCTCACTGTACAGTTGAATGCCACATCGTGGTTAATGTATTTCCTCTCAAAATCATACTTGGGCTCTAGTTTTTTAGAAGGATGCATTAAAAGATATAGTGAAAGATCTTTTAATGCCTGTGTGGGAGGTTTGCTAAGCAGAAACTGCCCGTTTAACACTTCCTCATCTCCAAGAGCTAATAATAGACAAGAATGTTGCTACCATTGCAGAGATTACTACAAAACTACACTTTCCGTTTCACAAGGACTAGGGGGTTGGGCTCTGAACACCAACAGAAGGATGGAAGGAAGAAACAGCCAGGGTCCTTATGCTTCAAAAGAAAAATACTCTATTTATATTTTGTGCCAAAAAACCTGTTTATTCAAATGAGCAGGGGAAAAAAAAAAGCCATTTCAGGTCAAAAATTGGGAAGTGACTTAGTTGACAAGCCTAGAAAAATTTCAAAGTTTAATTAAATTCATGATTTTTGTTTGGAAATACTTCTAATCAATTTCCACTTCTAGAAGAATTCAATGAATTCACTAACAATGGATTTAAATATTTCAAGTCAATTGTTTCAACATTTACTTGGAATATTTTTTTCCAGCCTAAAATTAAATGCTTGTCAGCTGTGTTTTGTTTGGAAGAGTATCTCAATTAAAATAGCTCACTTGATTGCAGTGTTCTTTGCTCCCTCAGCCTTGCCACGTCCCCCGTGTGGCGTTTGGTTTCCAGTTGCACCTAGGAAAGATGACCTGCATGTATTAGGAAAAGCTTCAGTATGTGCTGTCTGCCTTGAATATACCTGGATTTGTATTAAAAAAATTACACTCCTTTTCTTCTTTCTGCAAACTACCTGGCAACTCAGGAAATCACTGGCCCAATGCAACTACCCTCACATCCTCCTGAAAATAAAGAATATTTCTTTTGCTTCACAGAGGTTGCTTTGCCTGTGGTGATGCTGCTGGGGGCTGTGTTAAAACCCATCCTCTTTGAGCCTGCCCGACTATCAGCTACTAGGAGGGAGACATGTTGTTAGTGGGTCCTGCTATACTAAAGCCTCAGGTCCTCTTGCTGAAAACAAAGTTTGCCTGTGCCTGTGGCTCTCTCCTTGTCTATGAAGGAGCCCAGGTGCCAGGTGGATGCCACGCCTTGGATTTTTATTTTTTTCTCATTCTCATGGCTCCTGTGAGTCCAGTGTTGACAGAGGTGAAAGCGTTACTGCTGAACAAGTCTTTTCTGGGACTAAATCATCTGGGAAGCACAGTATTTTCAGTAATTTCTCTTGGAGAAGGAAAAAAAAAAAAAAGGCTTGAGGGTAGAGTCCTAGTAAGTACTAGTCACTTACATTCATTTTTCTTGGCTTCCTTTGCTCCGCCTGTGTCCTTCAGAGACCTAAGCAGTCAATGCATTAAAATAATACATTTCTTTGTAGATAACTGGACCAAGTGAGCTCCTGTGTGCAGGCGCCCCAAGTCTCTGCAAGGCTGCATGCAAATGGTTCTACCCCTTATAAGAAAAGCAACACACTCCACAGCCAAATCACTCACTGTTGCTGATGCCAACTCCATCCCACCAGAGAAAGCTGAGAGCAGCAGAGCTTTGCTTTTGAATAGTCCACAAACACCCTTGTCAAAAAAGCATACATGGTCCTCCCACACCATCACAGGGGCAGGACCCAAGACACAAGCATCTACTGGTAGATCTTCACACATCATCAAAAAAATGAGAACCTGCCTCTCTGATGGCTTTAAGTTTGCTCTAAGGAAGGTTCCTGCAAACCCTGCTCAAGGCAAGACTTTCTGGTGTTTACTTCTACACATGCTTGGAAAAACTGAGTATTTCCACATGCAGATGAGGATGTTGAAGAACCAGGCAGGATTGCAGCTGAACAGACAGCAGGAAGAGGCACCAAAGAGATCATTACTTTTGCCATCTACCCTTCATTCTTAAATCCTGCCAGAGGGCAGCTTTCATTACATTACAAATAGTTTTGTCCATGGTTCCACTACCTCTCATGTTTACTCAGGCTGACTGTTAAAAATTAATGAAGTGGATGCATTATTGATTTCAAAAGGGCACTTCGCACAGCATCCCAACTCAAATACCACTCAGTATTGCTGGAGAAGCCTGTGGAGAGGCAATATAGTCAAGTGTGTAACAGCCCTGTATTTCAGAGGAAACAGAAAGCCTACTCTGCAGACACAGCATATGCAAACTCAGGTTAAGAAAGCTTTTTAAGAGGCAGAAGAATTCAATTTTTTAATTTCATGGGTTTTTTAAAACAAAAAGCCTCCCTAAGATTTTGAACTCGTAATCATAGAATAGTTTGTGTTGGAAGGGACCTTAAAGATCATCTCATCCCAACCTCTGCCATGGGCAGGGACATGTCCCACGCGGTCTGGCTGCCCAAGGCCCCATCCAGCCTGGCCTCAAACACCTCCAGGGACGGGGCAGCCACAGGGCAACCTGGTCCAGTGTCTCACCACTCATGGCGAAGAAATTCTTCCTTATGTCTAGTCTAAATTTGTCCCTCTCCAGTTCATAGCCAGTGCCCACTAGATGCCTTTGTAAACAGCCCCTCCTCAGCTTTCTTGTAGCCCTTTCACATAGTGAAAGATCTCCCTCAGAGCCTTCTCTTCACCAGGCTGAACACCCTCAACTCTCTCAGCCTGTCCTCATACGGGAGGTGCTCCAGCCCTCTGATCACCTTTGTAGCCTCCTCTGGACCCATCCCAACAGCTCCATAATCCTTCTTATGTTGAGGATTCCAGAACTACATCATAGGTCTCACACTGATGTATCCACGGCGAAGATCGCCAAGGGATGGGAATTCTCCCACTGATCCTGGTTAGGTACTAATTTTCTTTTCCCCTTTTGCCTATGTGTTAGTTGTTGGTGGCAAAGAAGGCGGCGTTTGTTTCCTGTAGAAGCTGTGCTAATGCAGAGGGCGTGGAGGCAGAGTCCTATGCGGCACCGAGCAGGCTGGGAGAGGCTGCAAGCACCTGAAGGCTGTGCAGGGGTGAAAGAGGAATTAATGTCATTTTGAAAGTGCCAGGAAGGATGCAAAGGTCAGACAGTAGGAAGGAGGGCAGTGATAGAATGAAGGGAGAAATCAAAAGAATTTTACAACCTCCTATATATATATATATAAAAATATATATATATATAAAAACACATAAAAAAAACCACTTACAAGGTGAGAGCAAATGAGTGAGTATAATAACATTCTCTATAATCACATACCTGCTGGGGAATTATATCCAGGCTGGATTTAATTACCATTGTTAATTGTGGCAATGAATTACAACAGTACTAAAAATTAAACCAAGTATCACCATACTGGACTCAGAACACCCTCATGTGACGGGGACTTGCAGACTTCAACCCTGTAAGTACAGGGTCAGGGGAAAGGGGACTCCTGTGCTATTAGAGAGGGATATGTCCCAGCTATAGGTGGCACCAGGATGGATCCAGCCGCACTGTCAGTCTTCACAGTTGCTGACAATTCTTTATTTATGCTGCAATATACACCAATGCAAACAAAGAGTGGAATTATTTAGTCCACCACTCCCCCCAAAATTAACAGATGAAATGCAGACTCATTGTCACATGATAAAAGAATGATTTATTAGAGCAACTTTATGATAAAATTATATAAAATAACCATTTTTTTTAAAGACATTCACAATATCACCTCGAAACAAAATGTACAGATACTGCCTATAATCCAAGCAAAAATAAATAACCATTCAAAAAAAACCCAAAACAAAAGTGGAAAAAAAACAGGGCAGGAGAAACAAATCAAAATTATACACAGCATTTCAAGAGGGTGTGGAAAAGAGAAAGTCATTAATTGATTCAAGTTATACAAACGTGTTTCAGCTTTACTCTCAGACAGCTCAGCTTGCATTTGTGTTGCATGCAAATGGAATGATCAGTGAACAGTTCAGAACAGCAGAATCAGCAGCATAACAGCAGAGAGTGAAATAGGCACAAATTCAGCACAGGGCACATCAAAAGTGAACAGGTAGTTCTGTCTGGTATTTTTGCAAAACTTACACACATTTACTGAACTTCAAAAATAGCTAGTGTGATCTGCAAAACAAGAAAAAACTAGTAGAATCTTGACACTTAAATATTTTACCATTTTCTATCTTTTTTTTTTTTGTCTCCTTTTTTTTTTCAGTAGGCTGTATGTAAACATTCCACTAGTTGTACCTTTACTAAAATACTCAGATGATTGCAGACGTCGTTTTCTCCCGGAGCATGACCACGACATGATATCACTGTAGATACACCTAGGTCCTCACTCACAAAGCTCGTGCACATTCTCACAGGAATTTACATTCACGCCATCAGAACAGTTAAGAGGTTTTTACATTTGAAAGCGTCGAACTGAGAACAGGGTTTTCAAGTATTTTTGAAAGGTGCACAGGGCATCAGGCACCCAAAGCATATGGAAACCCAAAAGGAACTGAGCACCTCCTTCCCTAAGACCTTGAAAATCTCACCTTTTGTTACATTTCTTTAGTCAGATACAAAACACATGAAAACGATGTGGTATGAGAGCGACCCACAGGTCAGCATCATCCCCACCAAGCTCAGTGCAAGGCCTGTCTGTAGCTCCCAGAAGCCAGCAGGTATCCAATGCACTGATCCTGGGCCACCCAGATACACCGTTACGGTCACACTGGAGTCACACAGAGGCATGTGTTGATGGTTGCATACAGTACTGCTCGTGGAAATGAACAATGACTGAAGGAGTTTCAGCCAGGTGGCTAGTGCTCTTTGGCTTATCTGGAGCAGACAAGTGCAAATGGGGGATACTTCAGAAGCAGTGAATACAAGAAAAAAATACGTTGCATTTCATCATCGACTAGCAAAACTGTTTTAAATGCAATGATCCAAGGATGAACATTGTGTCAGGACACAGAAGCATTTTATAGTTTGGCTGAGCCACAAATAAAACAAATCGAGATGCGCATCCTCCCCCCGATTCACACACACATTTCCAAATTACAGACAGACACCGACTGTTGCATCCTTATTAGTCACTTGAAGAGGTTACCGTATTTTGCAGGTTGATTTAACTAATCTGAGATGCCTGCAGGCTCTCTCTCAAGTTCAGAACAAAGCAATCAAGGAAGAAGCTCGGTCCCTGGTGTTTTTAATGAATGACAGAAGAGTCAAGCAATTTTCAAAAGATGGTAAACGTAAGTCCTATCAAGGACATGTTGTAGAGGAACAAAATATACTACGGCATAGCCATAAAGATGTGGAAATGTGGTTAACAATTAATAATAAAAAAGTCAGTTGTCTGAGTAATTCACACATTTATAGCAAAACTGAAACTAACAGTGACACCTTATCTATGAAGGTCCTTCAACTCGTAGTGAGTTGGGGTAGCACCTGGTTGGTTCAAACCCTAACCAAGAAGGGCTTGAAGAAGTGTTTCCTCTGTTAGGAACAAGACCACCACTTATGATATTCATCAAGGACACAGTCAAATATTTCAGTAAAAGACAGATCAGAATAAACAGCTGAATAAAGACATTCACATAGTGCATATATTACAGGCAGAAGAACATCAAGGGCACATTCGTTTTTTATTCTGCATTCACCTATGTGAAATCCAGCAAATTTCTTATGGAAAAGCATCTCCAGACAAGTAGATGAGCCTTATAACCTACTGGAAATCTTGAAAGGATATTTGCACCTACTGTTTATCAGACAGCATCTTGCACGCTCAATGAAACTAACGGCCTGCTGGTCTACTCCCATTTCAGGACTGATCCCTTTTCTGCTGAAATCTATAGAAAGCTCCCACTGGCATCACCAGGAAAGCAATCATGCTCTTCGCTAGTAAGATTAAACACTTTGTGAGCATCCCTATTTATTTAATTATGTTAACAGGTTCCCACTGTTATAACATTCTAGCAGAAAAGCTCAGGTAACTACTGCAACTAACTAAGGAATCCACTACCCACCCCAAAATATAAAATCAGCACACAAAAAGCAGTCAGGCTTAGGAAACCATTTTCACTGGTTAAACTACGCACTGTATGAGGGCAAAGTAGAACTCATCTGCTCACCTTTCTCAGCAAACGTATTCTCCACAGCTACAAAAGGATTTCTTTACCTCATTAGTTATTGACCAGGAAGAATGACAGAAAAAAAATGGGAGCAAACATGTTTGGAAGGGGTCCCCGCAAAACCAAAACTTTTGTTCTTAAAGTGACAAAATTTGCTTATTTTTTCAGTTTAACTGAAAGACAAAATACAAAACCCAACTTTTTTTTTAAACAGGGAATTGTTGAGTCCAACTGCACATAATCTTTGATGTTTCTAGGATTATAACAGACCAAAAAATCCCAAATGTACCAAGTGCCTGACACTCTTTCTGAAGGATATCACAGAATGGAGGGTTTCAAGCACTTTTGCACTGAAGAAAAACTCAAACAGAACTTGACATAAAGGTGGAGCTACATTTAAGCCATTATTTTTTCAGTGCTGACAAGTGAACACCAGTTCACAGCAACTGTGCAATTAAGTTTATTACATGAGCCACTGGAACAGATGTTTTTCTTAGCAATCAGTTAATTGCAAACATCTTAGTCTTTGGCCCAGCCTGGAGAATTTGTAGCTCATTGTAAACAGATTGTATGTTTAAGAGGAAGAAAAAAAAAAAAAAAAAAAAAAGCAAGCAGCTTAAATACAGCATTTGTACCAAAATAATGAAAATTTGACAAGATAAACCATAAAATATGCCTTTTTGTACCTACCCTGAACTTTGGGTCTTAAATATCATCAAAAATAGTAACTGCATTAGTAGTCTTCACATTCACACCATTAACAACTTTTACACTTTTTCCAAGAGAAAAACAAAGGGTTTGTTCTGTCTTATTTTGGGATTTGGACTGAAAATATGAGGATGCACAACTTCAGTGTGGCCACTTCTTTATGACCACTGAAAAGTGCTTCTTACACAACTGTACTAAGAGTTTCTCCTGGAAACCCACGATATTGCACAATCACTCTGTTGGATTTGTAGGTTGATTCCAACGGAGTCGCAATGCTTCCCTTGTACAATTAAAAAAATAAAAAAAAAACCCAAACCCAATATATAATACCGAAAAAAGGAGTTTTTTAAATTGCGCCGCATCACAGTTGAATAATTATAAACAGGCCAATGCAAGAACACTTTAGCTTCAGCAGTATTGAATGGAACATATGCAAAGCCTGTTTTTTTTATGGCACACTGGAAGAGTAATTGTCTAAAAATCAGCTTGCCTATATGCTGAACATGTGCTGTTCCACAGTGCTAGTCCTGTTTAAAAGGCATACACAGACCTTCCATTCACCCTCACAGCATAGCTGGTTTTTTTTTTGTGCAACGTTAGCAATCTAAACAACTGCTCCACACAAACTGTTTACAAACCACTCGTACACAATACTAATGCGACGGTAGATTACAACATAAGAGCAACACAAAGTATTGTATCAGATCATATATTTCTGCCCATCTGGAGTGAAATTCGCATCTTGTAAGTTAGAAGACCCACGGTTCGATTTCTGTGTGTAGTTTCTCATATGTGCTGGAGACAGTGTGGACCCAGAAGCATTAGCCGTCCTGACTTTAGTGGCTGTAGATTGTTTAGCAGCAGAAGATGCTTTGTTACTGGCAACTACATCCAAGTTTCCAGTAGGGTCAATGATAGCGTTTATAACTGTGGGAGGAAAAAAAAAGAGAAACAGAAAAGAGTCTTGCAGAGACATATTAGCAACACTCAGTGGAGTTTCTAAACAGAAGGTAGTTACTTTCATTCTGAACACAGCAGAACCATAGGCAGTATAGAATCATAGAATAACCAGTTTGGAAGAGACCCACCGGATCATCCAGTCCAACCATTCCTATCAAATACTAAACTATGCCCCTCAGCACCTCGTCCACCTGTGCCTTAAACACCTCCAGGGAAGGTGAATCAACCCCCTCCCTGGGCAGCCTGTTCCAGTGCCCAATGACCCTCTCTGTGAAAAATTTTTTCCTTATGTCCAGCCTAAATCTCCCCTGGCAGAGCTTGAGGCCATTCCCTCTCATCCTGTCCCCTGTCACTTGGGAGAAGAGGCCAGCACCTCCTCTCGACAACCTCCTTTCAGGTAGTTGTAGAGAGCAATGAGGTCTCCCCTCAGCTTCCTCTTCTCCAGGCTAAACACCCCCAGCTCTCTCAGCCGCTCCCCATAAGGCCTGTATTCCCATTCATTTTAGTCACGATATTTTCTTCATTACTGCCTTCAGGTCTAGGCAGCTTTAACAAGCAAAACCTCTTCCAGACTAAAGCTAACTTAACCAGCTTCCTGTTTAAATCAGACAAGACAAACTACAGCAGTCAAATGGCAAGCTTTTAGCAGGAGCCCCAAATGACGACTATGTGTTTTTATATAGCTTTATTAAGCTTCTAGATGATGCAAGAGCTTGCCTTGCTTTTTCTGTTGCACAGAGCACTATCTTCAAAATTCAAGTCCAAAAAGCATTGCATAGCTTATTGGCTGAAAGAGTTGCTAAATATTACTTCAGCAGAACAGGCCTTTGCTGGTTCATCTCATGGTAATACACTAATTACCACAAACAAAGCATTTCCACAGTGACAGCTTCCACATTTCAAAAGTCAATAACTTTCTTAAAAATTGGCAGCACAAGATAAATCTCCTGTTCACTCCATATGCACTCAGAGAGCACTGTGCTAAGAAACTTAACTTCTGCACCCTTTCCCAGCTTTCCCTGACAAATCAAGCCACATTATTTTATTTTGTGCAACTTACTGGCATAAGAGACAAAATCCAAACATTTAAAATGACCAACCTTCAAGCTGTTTTTGAACTCTCCTGAGCTCCTTCAGGATAGAACTGATTTCCTAGAAACAAAAGCATAAGAATGGAAAATTAAGCAAGAAAGTATTCAATCAACAGAGGAATCTAGTCTTGCTCCTTCTGCATTATCTGATCAAGAAGACTCAAGAGTTAGTTCCAACCTTGCTTATCAAACAGAAAAAACAAAGCTACTATCTGTATCCAGGCGCATTTTGTCAGTGCCTCTGCTCTGCATCATTTCACCAAGTGCTACTACACCAAAAAGTTCATAGCCGCAGTGTTTGTTTTACATTTTCAAATGCTAGCCAGATTTACTCTACAATGGCTCTTCCACATCCTCCTTAATACCAAATACATGAAGATATTTATAAACTCAACCCCAGCACAAAGCAACTGGCCACATATATGCTGCAGCAGCACCAGGCTACACAAATCCTGTACAATTATATGTATGCTTAGTACTAACTGTATTTTCTGGGACCATTATTGTCCTTAAATCCCTACTGGCAGTCCCCAACAACAACAAAAAGATGTCACAAGAGCACAAATACCACTCTAGTGTTGAATGGAAAACAAACATTCATGGGAAACAACTGTCTACAACTGAAGCTGCGGCAATCACGTGGTAGGTGATGATTTGGTAGGTGTTTACATGAGGCCTAGTGACCCTGAACTTGAATGTCTGAAAGGAGATTGGGTCTTTGAAGATGAACTATGAAGAGTTTGGTGAAAAACTTCTGGAGGAAGTCACGTCGTCACACTTGACACAGCAACAAAACACAGCAGTTCAACACATGTAAGTGGCCTGGACATTTCAAAAATGCATTTGAGAAGGGACAAAGCTTGCTGGCTTGGTTTCTTACAAAACTTTCATGGATGAAAGCCTTCAGTATTTCATTTGGTTTTATGGTCTTACCTTATTTGATGTCTTCAGAATTGGCACCTCGTTTTCTGAGTTAATTTTGGCCTCCACCTCTTCCCAGGTCCCTTCAGAGTTTTGAAACAGAATCCTGCAGCACAAGAATTGGAGCAGATCTTAAAATTGCCACAAAAAAGCTGCTTGCTTAAAAGACTTAACTATCACAAGATACAGCAACAAAGGAGATTACTGGATTAGTGATCAGACAAAGCATCTTTCAGCTGATTTAGGAACAATCCCAAGTACTTCCCTAACCGATGCCTTCTACAACAAGCACTGAAGAAATTTCACAAGCTTGGCGACCTGCAGGCTTTCTGAAAGCCTTAGGACAGAGAAGGAAAGAGGAGAGACAAACCACCAGTTTTCGGTTTTATCACAGAATTATCTTTGCACAGGCAACATTTCAAAGTTAAGGCATCAACAGGTATTACAAATCCAGCATTAAAATTCCAAAGGCCAAACACATGACAAACAAGAAATGGCAAATAATCGCATTACCCCTCATTCACTACATTTTCCTACAGAGTTTTCCTGATAACAAGAATTCCCGAGGCAACAACACATAAATAGCAATTCAACAAACTCAGCAGCAAGTCAACATTTCAGGCCAGTGGGAAAAAAAAATTACTTACTTCATTTTTTCGGCTAGGTTTTCTGTATTTTCACGGATAGCATGTGATAACTGGGACACTGGGTTCAACATCAGATTGTCAAAGATTACCTATATAAGGACAGATCAGAGAATTCAGCAGAAGAGGCACATTTGAAAACCACTGTGGGTTTTGTTGGTTTTTTTTCTTTTTTACAACAAATGGTAACACTGAAACATCTACTTCTACAGGGATCACACTTGAAGTTAAAGGGAGATTAAGATGACATGCAGCTTTGTTGCATCACTGGCAAAAAGATTAACGCTATATTGTTCAATTTTTTTCTTGAGAAGCATGCAAAGAGACAGAGTTGTTTGCAGTAAGATAAAAATAAAGCATTTCTGAAAGAAAAAGCTTAAGGCTAAGCCTCACAGGTATCTCCCCACTCAAAAAAAATCCAAAAGCCAAATTATAGTGCAGGAAGTCCCAAAAGCAGTCTCCCTGAAACCATGTAATATGATTTATGGGAATTCAAGCCACCTTCATAGCCACGTGATCCCCCCATGTTACATGCTGCTTTAATAAAAATAACAAAAAACCCCCAATCCTCAAATATTCAGGTCCTGTGGTTCAAAACAGTCCACAAGATTCTGCCAGGAAAGCCTACATGAGCTGGAGGCACTCTCAGTCTGCATCTTTTATTCAGCTGTGGCACAGCTCTACAGGGGAGGGATTACTTCAAGTCAGTGACAGGACAGGATCAGTACCAGCGGCTCAGCCCAAGTGCCTGTTAGAGTCACACCTTCCCCTCCAGAACAGCAGAGCCCAGCACTCCCCTCCTGGCTGCACCATCTCCCTGAAGCCTCTGCCCCAGTTCTTCCTTCTCAACTGGAGCCAGTAGGCAGAAAGCAAGCAGAAGCATCAGCAGACCATTGCATCAGGAGCCTGCTCTTCCACACTCTCACCATAGAATCATAGAATCACTAGGTTGGAAGAGACCCACTGGAGTCCAACCATTCCTACCAATCTCTAAACCATGCCCCTAAGCACCCTCACCTTAAACACCTCCAGGGAAGGCGAGTCAACCACCTCCCTGGGCAGACTGTTCCAATGCCTAATGAAGAATTTTTCCCTTATCTCAAGCCTGAATCTCCCCTAGCAGAGCTTGAGGCCATTCCCTCTCATCCTGTCCCCCTGTCACTTGGGAGAAGAGGCCAGCACCCTCCTCTCCACAACCTCCTTTCAGGTAGTTGTAGAGAGCAATGAGGTCTCCCCTCAGCCTCCTCTTCTCCAGGCTAAACAACCCCAGCTCTCTCAGTCGCTCCTCGTAAGGCCTGTTCTCCAGCCCCTTCACCAGCTTCGTTGCTCTTCTCTGGACTCGCTCCAGAGCCTCAACATCCTTCTTGTGGTGAGGGGCCCAGAACTGAACACAGGATTCGAGGAACGGTCTCACCAGTGCCGAGTACAGAGGGAAAATAACCTCTCTGGACCTGCTGGTTACGCCGTTCCTGATACAAGCCAAGATGCCATTGGCCTTCTTAGCCACCTGGGCACACTGCTGGCTCATGTTCAGTTGGCTATCGATCAGGTCTTTCTCCTCCTGGCAGCTTTCCAGCCAGGTTTCTCCTAGTCTGTAGCTCTGCTTAGGGTTGTTGTGCCCCAAGTGCAGGACCCGGCCTTTGGCCTTGTAAAACCTCACGCCGTTGGTCTCAGCCCAGCGGCCCAGCCTGTTCAGCTCCCTTTGCAGAGCCTCCCTACCCTCCAGCAGATCAACACTTCCACACAGCTTAGTGTCGTCTGCAAACTTGCTAATCACCCCATTACAGCCCTCTCCCCAAGCCCATCTGCAGCCTCAAGTTTCAGGCCAGGCTTCCTCACTCTTCAGCATCATCCTAATGACCTCCAGGCTACCTCAGCAGAATTGCATCAAATCACATGCATTGGAGGGATCAACACAGAACAAACAGCTTGCTGTCTGTAGAGCATGGCAGAGTAAGCCAGCTGTGCCACAGCACTCAAGCCCAGCTGCAGAAACTCTCCATAAGGTCCAGATCCTTCCATTGCTGTTTTATGGGCAGCTCTGACCAGCATGCTCATTACAGAAAAACAAGGTGCCTTTAGGAACAACTGTTGTCATGCTATGACTTCCTGCCATTAAACTATTGGTTCCGCAGACTGCAAAGCTGAATTCTGAGTTTTTCTTTAAAAGAGAAGAGCAGTGAAATAGCCTAGGAAGGCTCTGACAGTGAATTCCTCCTCCCAAACAACAAGTGACCAAGCCTCAGGTTTTAATGTTAATGGAGTTCTACACAAGAGAGGAAATTTGTCGTCACTATTGCCATGAAGGATGATTCTGCTGGTCTTTTCTTTCTTTTTTTTTTAGCACTGTTTCTATACCTACAAATCAGGGCTCTTGAGAAGTACTTTTGGGGTTTTTTTGAGCAGCTTGGAAAGAGCAGGTATACTTTTTGCATCTTAAAGTAACATTATGTATAAAGCAAAGGAAAAGGTGGCCTGCCTCTTCACGGTTTCTTGTCCTTGTTTTTCTTGAGGGATCCTCTTCTCTATTATCGTTCATATTTTGGTCAAAATCCTTCAGTTCCACTGATCCCGGAGGCACTTTCTGGTAGTTCAGACTTGCTTCTGGAATGTGCTGCACCAACTTGGAAATAATGAGCAATGAATGAGTCATTAAAAATTAATAGGAAAGGAGGCACACTGGCACTCAGTGCAGGTATTGCAGATTTTCAGGCAAGCCCCAGAGGAACACCGATTCATTTAAGTCTTGTTCAGACAGGTATATGTTCCTAAGCAAATTACTAGACTGCAGTCCTGCAAGCACCTACCCACTGGAGTCATCCTACAGAACTCAGTGGGGCTATTTATAATTTTAAGACTTGAGCACATAGTTGAAAAGTACATCTTGGTCTTTTTTTAATTTAGGCTTTAGCTTAAAAAGGCAGGGTTTTCCCATCTCTTAGGTTTTAACATAGCAATGCAACATTAAAGACACATTAAATTAATCAGAAACCATTTAGTAACACATGGAAGAGATGAAAAAGCAACACAAAACCACTGATAATGCAAATACTTAACAGGAAGAACAGAAAAGGCAAGACACCCCCTTCTATTTCAATGACTAAGAGCCAAAAACTCTAAAAGAAGGGGAGGAAAAAACAGTGACAAGACAAACACAAAAATAACAAGATGGAAAGTGCACCTGAGATGGATATGCCAGCTGAAAAGATCTACGAGCAATCTGTGTTAAAACAGAAACAAAGAGATCAATGCTAGTGAATGGCTGTGACAGCAGGTATCAAAGAGAACATATATTTTGGGGTTATTTCAGGTTGAATTTCCCACAAGCGCATTCCTGAGGACTAGCACTCAGTGCCCACCCCCCTGCATGCACTGAAGTCCATGGCAGTCCCGGTCACCAACCAGTTCTGCTGAGGAGGTGTCAGGCAGCACCCCAATTACTTTGAAAGAGGCTGCGCAGAATGAAATCCAGTACCCTCCAAGGACAAAGAATGGGTGAAATATACAGCCCACGATGCTTTCTGGTTGGGAAACCATACAGTTCTTGAGAGGAAAACATGTGCCATTCAAGGTCCAGGCTCCCCACACTCTATGCAATTAGCACTTGGGTTACACGCAGGCAGAAGGTGTGAGATATTATGGTCCAGGGGCACAACAGCCAAAATAAACTTCTCTTTTTTTAAGCATCCTTTCATGAAGTGCAGAAGTAGTAAGTTAGGCTCCTTGCAGCAGTGAAACAGCATCAGAACGGAATGAGATATTACTACAGTCCAGCAGTTTTTAGCACAACCAGTTAAAAACACAGCAAGGACAGCATCTGCTCCACCCTCACCAGGAAATGTTCATATGTCACCTGGTCTCTTTTCATGCTTTCTCTTCTGTCACCTCCATAAACATTTACTCTTGTCATACCAACACTAGCACTGAGTATGTTAAACAACAACTTAAACATTACTGGGCTCTTAAGTTTTTTGCTATGTCATTATCAACTTTAAAAAAGATCAACCAAAAGAATTCTGTGCAGGGCTAAAATTTGCTGAAGTGGCCAGTGATTTGGGACGACCACTTGACTAGGCTTGCGGCAGCTGAGCTTTCAGTTTAAGTGCTCAGCTCTGCAGAAAGCTGGGTCTTGCAAAACATACACACCCATGACATCCCCAAAACCCCATTGCTTTGGTAAACAGGAATCAGGAAAGTTTTGTCCTTGTTGGACTGTTTGGTTTAGTTTTGTTTAAGGTATTTGGCTAAATTTGTAGCAGAACTCAGCTCAGTATTCAAAGAATCTCAGTTATTATAAACTATGCAACTGAGGCTACAAAACAAACAAAACCACCCCAAATATACACTGGGGAAACTGAAAATCTCCCAGGCAAAAGTCCAGGCCAACACTGGACCTGAATGGTCAGAACATCACAAATAAGGTTTGAATCTAAGGTTCCATCTTAACTTTTAAGAGAATATTCATTATTTTAATCCTTAACCAAGCTTCATAATAACATTAATGTAAAAAGCAATTCACTTGAGGCTGAGAAATGCTATACCACAAAATGGTCCAAAGTGAAGCCTCTGGTACAGTATTAAAGCCTCAAAAGTAATTCTAGCATCAGCACTTATTTTTCCTGCATTTTTTCCCTGCTTTATTTGAATAGATATAAATATTCAGCAGTAGGATAGCATACAACACTGCAAGGACCATATATATATATGTAAGACAGTCGCACATATCAAATATTTCTTATCCACATATTTCCTTTTATCAGATGTTCCAATACATTATTATTATAACTACAGTAGCCATTTCTCATCAGTATGTCCTTTCCTAGAATATTTAATATGAAGTTATTTCATAAACACTCTCAAAATTCACAGTGATTAGCGTCACCTGCATTGATCCTCACATTTCCTAGCAACTTCCTTCCATTAAGCCAAAATAATTATTTTGGCACAGATTCAGAAGCACCCGGGCTGAGGCAAGCGTGTCTGCTGATTCTTGTCCAGTTCCAAAGATGTGATATGCATTTATTAAACCCACATCAGTTTATATTGTTGCCATTCATAGCATGACCCCCAAGGTGCACAGTTCAGAAGCCAAACCTATTCAGGATTAAGCTCTGTGTCTCCACATCGTAGAAAGCCCTGCTAATTTAACCTGTGCCTAGCCATTGCTAGCACAGTGCGGCTCCACTGATGCACAGCAGTGCTTTGAGTGTAACTGAAACGGCCTCCCAGCCACTGGCCATGCTGAAATCGCAGTGCTATCCAATCGTGTTTGGAGACAGTCTAGTTGAAAGCCTTTACAGTGGTTTCGGACACCACTGGCTGAACACACTAAAGTTTATGGCTCCCGATCTGTCTTCATAGGCTCCTACCAGTGCTTCTTCATTTACGTTACTCTTCAGATCTCAAAAACTGCTCCAGCAGTGGGTACTGCCAGCAGCATAACCTACAGTGTGACACAGCCCTACCTTGGCTCTCCTGGCTATTGCGAGGGGGCTCACTGGTATAATACCCTACCCAGCGCACAGCAGCTCTGCAAAGCCACGTGGCAGATAAACCCTCAATTCACATGGGTTCAAGCAATCCTGGTTTTGTGATCCTACCATTCAGCATTACAAGTGTGCTTTCAAGCCCATAATTTTGCAGAGTAGAAACACTGCAGCTTGCAGGTGTTTTTCCTCTAGCAGCAGAGGGCACCCCTCTGTATGCATTCAACAAAAAGAGTAGGTAAGTGATTTTCTAGAACGATGCGGGTGCTGAGTACTTGTCACTGCCAACCAACTCACAGCAAATGTTTCATCAGCAAATAAGGTCACCGTAACTACTTGAAAAGAATAACACAAGGCAGTTTTGCAGGAGTGGCACTTGAAAAAAAAGCAAAGCAATAAAACACTATCTCAGAGCCTACAGTTATTGCGAAACATTTGTGCATTGTGACTCCAAACATCCCCAGGAATAAACTCCTCCCTGAGCAGGCTGCAGCTGACCTTGGATTAACACAGGCACAGCCACGCTTGCCTGATTTTCTGAGCATCTCCTTAAACTTAAGCTTTGCACTTTTGTTGATGATCACAGCAGGGTTACAGGGTCTCCAAGGATAAGTTTGATCCTCAGCTCTCAACTCTGCTTAGGATAGGTCTAGAATTTTCACAACGGTCAAAAACAACAGAAGGCCGAGAGGCCCATCTGAACAGCAGATACAGTGACCTGTGTATTTTTAAGCCCACACTGGCAGTAGACAAAGAGAGAATTTCGATTTAATCAGCAGCAAAGGCTATTTTGCTTTAGCAGCTGGACACTCCTGGTGACCTCACAGCCATGTTTGAGCTGAGCTGAGTTCCTGCACTGCAGCATTGGCGAGCCAAATTCAGAAACCGCCTCTCTTCTCAGCACTCCAGTGCAAACAAACTCTGTTACATGATTCAGAAGGAAACCACAGCTCCACTGAAGAGCTGGAGGACAGCATTTCCCAGACTGCCTTCCTCCTTTCCCACCTCGCTGGCTGGGGAGTCTAGTCCTTGCCCTCACCTATCAGCACGCAGACAGACAGAAGGGATTCAATAAACACCTGCACAGCATTTCAACAGTCTGGGCAGAAAAGACATAGCAGAGATACTGAATACACAGCTGAGAGAGTGTGCACCCAGAACACACAGTCAGTGCCTTGCCTGAAATAAGAAGGGAGGCTCAGGGTTCCTGGTACAGCAGCACAACACACTCACCCCATCCTGTTCCTTAGATGCAAACTTCAGGGACTAATGTACAACTAGAGGCCATGAGATCCTTTGGAAATAATACGAGGAATCTAACATTCTGACACTAGGGCCTTCCTCCTTCCTAGAGGCACAGTAAGGAATCCCTCAACAAAAGCCAAACTTGTCCAGATCTAATACAGCTCTTGACCCATGCAGCCCGCCCCCACCTCTTGCAAGCCTGGATGTGGCACAGGGGCGAGTAAAATAATGAGCATCCTAAATAGACTGCTGTCAATCTTCCTGCTGGTGTTTTTTTAGGGGGATATCAGGTGAGTGTTTTTCATGCTTTAGGAACTAAGGATGCTGCTCTGGCCTCCCACCACGAACGTACCCTGCAAGCTTGCTTGCATTCAGATGCAGAGATTTCTGCTATTTGGGATCTTACCTCTTCTCTCGCGGATATGGTGGAAGCAGGAGTGTTGGGCACAGGGACAAGGGAGGGGCTTGGTCCTGACCCTGATGAACTCTGTGAGTTCCCATCTCCAGCAACATCATGAATCTCTCGAGCAAGGATGGCCACATCCTTCACCAAGGTCTGGCTGAGTCTGAAGCACAGGGCATGCAGCAGAGCCGTTAGGACACAATATAAAAAAAGCCTCACACAATACAATAAGAGCAGCCACCAAAAGTTTGTATCAATTAGAACCTCTGCAGAGAGTAAGGAAAGGAGGATTTTTGGTGGTTGCCTTGGCAGGTTGCCGAGCAATACTATGAAGTGATAGAAGAGGAACAAAATAGAATCATAGGATGATTTGGGTTACAAAGGACCTTAAAGATCATCCAGTTCCAAGCTCCCTGAGGGTCACCTCCCACCAGACTAGGCTGCCCAAGGTCCCATCCAACCTGGCCTTGAACACCTCCAGGGAGGGGGCATCCACAGCTTCCCTGGGCAACCTAAGGAAGGAAGTGTCACACCACTCTCATGGTGAAGAATTTCTTCCTAATGTCTAATCTAAATCTTCCCCTTTCCAATGAAAAGCCACTTCCCCTTGTCCTATCACTAAATGCCCTTGTAAAGTCCCTTCCCAGCCCCCTTTAGGTATTGGAAGGCCATTACAGGTTCTCCCCAGATCCTTCTCTTCTCCAACTTCAAAGCAGAGATTTGATAAAAAACAAATTCTAGTGACTACACACTAATAGAAAGTACTGGAAACAATCCTTAACACCAAATTCCTCTTTTTTTTTTGATTTAACAGAACTTTGCCACATTTTCTCCTTGAGACTTTATACAAGGAAACGTTTTTTACTACTTAAAAAATAAAATTTCAAACTCTTTCCTTTTCCTTTGTGGTTTATAGACTGTAAACCAAAGTACACCCTCACCTTCTTCAGAGGGGCTGAGGGATTTCCAGGGTAAACACAGCACACCTTAGAGGGATCTGGTTTTCAGAAACCAAGTCTTGAAACTTCAAGCCCCTTGACAAGTGACCAGTTAATTAGTGATTGTAGCACTCTGCTCTAGGTCTCAAAACCAGTTCTTAAGTTTCTGGACTCTTGCTAGCAGAACTTAAAAAAGTCCCTTTAGACCAAAAGTAGTTGTCATGGCAATTTTGAAGAAAAGAAGCTAAGAAAAAAAGTAACCTTCCAGCTAGCTAGTTTCATCTGAAAGACACTTTCTTCTTTTATTTGAAAAAAACAAGCAATGTAATAAAACTGTCAGTTCATCAAAACATTTCTTCAGAAAGAAAATGCAAAATTGAACTAATAAAAAGCAGTTTGATCTGCCTGCCTAAAGTGCCCGGTTTGGATAGAGTTGTCACCAAACACATCCATTATATGATTCACTTACGGTAAACATGTGGCATTTTCCCTTTTAACTCTCCCTGACTCCTCTAAATCCCTCCCAGATAATTTGGGAGTAGCAACGGAAATCAGAACTGCAATTACGAAGCAGGCTCTGTGACCGAGCCCTGTAACATGCAGCGCCAGACAAGTCTGACGCAACCATTTATTTATAGCTGCTGCAACTCAAAGTGTTCTCCCGCGCTAAGAACGCTGCTAAGAGTGAAGCCAGCATCTCCCACACACACACACTTCACACGGTACAGGTAGTGCAGCCTGGTCTGACACGCTTTCTAGCAGCCTGATAACAATGTTCACACAAGAATGTCCTTACAGTGTGCCGAGTGATATGGGTGATGTAAAAATACTGGCCAAAAGCAGACATAGCCTGCTTCCTCAGTCAAAAGTATTTCAAGTATGGCCAGTACAATATAAAACCAGTATTTCTGGAAAGCTGGCATAACACAGTTGTATATTAGAGATGTCAAACCTCAAATGCCACTGTTTAAAAAAAGAATCTATTTGCTTTACTGCTGAGGTCCTCTAGGCAACCAGCAGTTCACAAAAGGTCCTGTATCCAGGGACATCAAGCTAAGCAACGACTCAGGAACTTTAAACAGGGCCCAGACAGATTTTCTTGTTTGGGTTCATTGTGCCAAGCAAAGAGGTTTCTGCCCCACAGGGACTGCTCACTGCTCCCTCACCAGCTTCAGGCAAAGGAGCTTCAGGCAAGCAGCTTCAAGAGTTTACATATACAGTCTTGCTAATCCAGACTTCCTCTGCAGAGCATTAGCAGTTTACACCAACCAGTCTGTGCACACACAGTGACTTCCAGCAGAAATCGGAGATAAGCAGATGTAGACAGATCTTTTGACAGACCTCGAGCTATGAGAGGAGACTCATCCAGTCTGAATAAGAAACAAATCAAGATACAATGCCCTGGCACCTTGGCATTTTCTAGAGAGAAGGTACAACCAGCATAGCCTAGCGAAGGCTGTAAAGCTTCATGAAAACCTGTCAAGTCTGAACAAGCTTATGTTCAGATATGAAACAGGGAGGGCACACAAACAACAGGAGAGAATGCCTCTCTTTCTACCTCCGCATTTGGGTTTGATTTGAAAACCAAGGAAAATTCCATCCATTTTGAACATGTAGGGCAATACATCAAGCCCCACCTCACCTGGCTATTTCTGCTATCTCTGCTGTTTGAGCCATGAAGTTGTAGGGGTCAGGGTGGTCATCAAAATCTTCATCATCATCCGTTTCTCTGCCACTGTGCTTCTGCTTGCTTAGCCCAGAGCCACGTATCCTTGGCGTTTGTGTCGCTGTTGAAGTATGGGAGCGTTTGTGTTTAGGGGAGCTGTGATTTGAGCCATATTCCTCCTCCGAAGTAGAAGTGTAATCTGAACCCTGTGGTCTCCGCCTTGATGCTTATAAAAAATGAATTGGTTTCAGATTGAGGAAAGCGGTAAATAACTACATAAGGGCAAAAAGGTAACACAAAACTAGCCCAAGAGCACAAGGAAAGGAGAGATTCTGTGCAGATTTTAAGGTAAACAGCATGTTCTCAGAGCTCATTTCAAAGCTGAGCCCTTCTGTGGCTCCTATTCACTATAAAAATTTGGAGTAGGAAATTCCAACAGAGAAACAAAACTGCTGTGTTAACAATTCCAACGTAGTAAATTATTACCACAGACTTAGCTTTCCATGCACAGAAGCTCTGTGTATAAGTAGCACACGCTTCAGACTCCTCACAGTCCCACATAAGTCCTTTTCTAAGAAGAGCCCAATTTTCAAGCCTGCAGACACCTCTCCAATTAGGTGTGAGTACAAGCAAAAGGAGAGTATTTAGAGTAAAGAAGAGACTACAGTGCCTGGTGTTATTTGCAGAAGTCCATACCCCCACATTCACCTCCTGCCTCACAATTCACCATTAATGACACTCTACAAGAAAAGTGTTCACACAGTCGGGACCAGCTCTAACTCCTAAAAACCTACTGGAAGCTACCCGCTCATTCCAACTGGTTCTGCAAATTTGTAGTCACCCAGGTTCTCCTAGCACGGGAAGCACTGAGCTGTCCTTATTTGAGAATCGGTCTTCACTGCTTCATTATACTCTCTATATTACACTTTCATTCTTCCCTGAGGAATCAAGACCTAGCACACACAGAACCAGCCAAGTTATTTAAAATTGCAACACCTAAGAATTTCACTGTGTTACCAAAATTATTATAACACTGAAACACTGCAAGGGGATTAAGCCAACATCATAGATCATACAAGCAAAAATAACAAATTTGGCATTTAAAAGGCAGGTAGAAATTGCAGATAATTACGGTATAGTGAAAAAGGTATTCCTAGACACAGCTATCTCAGCCACGGCTAAATAAATGTATTGGTTTAGGATTAATATAAATATATATACACACACATACAAAAAATAAATTTGCTTATATTCCATCAGCTGAGGTTTGTTTTTTTGAAGAAAAAAAAAAAGAGGTTTAGAACCAAGAGAAGTCATTCTGCCTCTGAACAGCAATTCTAAAATGAAGAGCCTGACTTTCCACTCCTGTATGCCAAGGGAAATCAGAATCAAACCCCTCAGTATCATTCAAATTACACTGAGTAATAAGCAGATTGTGTACACAGAGGAGTAGGGGAGACAGTCCTGGTAACTTGGACTATTCTGATGTTACCTGCACCTTTCACATAAAGTTACTTCAGACAGCCTAACAATCCACTGGCATTTCTTATCTCATGCTCAGATAGTTCCCTCTAGTCCTCTGTTAGTGAGATTAACTTTCTCCCATTGGGAGAGCTGGCTACTCTTGTGGTTAGCTGAACACTTTAAGAAATCCTTGAATAAATCAGCTACATCTCACTCCTTACTCCTGAGGCTTGACACTCAGTGCTTTCAAGGGTTGCTTTATCATGCTAAAAAATGTCCTGGTGGCACAGTGCAATAGTTCAGTTTATCAACATTTCAATTCTGTTCCAGGAAAGGGGTGCTAGGTGTTCATGCACTACACCTATAACAGCATTAGTATAGGAGCATGGATCACACACTTGGTACAGCACAACGAAGCACGAAGCACATTAGCACACTTAGAGCTTGTGCAAGGTCCACAATCCTATCAAGGAATTAGGAGGTTAGTATTTTAAGAGCAGCTAATTCAGAGAAAAGATTAGCATCATCTGTTGCAATACGCACAAGGGAAGGTGTTAGCATGCTGCTACAGAGCCCTGGAAATCAAAAACCAATTCATTTAAATCAAGAACTGGCCAACACTTATTTTTCTCCAAGATTTGAAGTTTGTGGCCCAAAGGCAGAGGGAATGCAGAGTGCCTCCTGTTCAGAAAACTGACCACATTATTTTGTTTTAAGTTCATTACTGCTTAACAAGTAGTCAATAATAGCATCATCTCAAAAAAGGCAAGAGAAGAGACTGTACATATGCTTTTAGCCTATTCATGTGGATTACATGCATATACAAATGTGTAAGAAAAATTATCAACATAAAAGGGAAGCCGGATGCACTAAAACAGTTAAATCAAAACAAGCAGCAAATAACATTTTTAGCATGCAATAAAAATGAATACTGCAAGAAGGACTACTTGGACTGTATAAAAGATACAAAAAGGTCATATTGAGAATTCCAGGATCCCTTACAAAACACAGATATGCTGAAAACAGAGAATCCCAGCCAAAGGGGTTCTCCCTGTCCCTCTGCCTCCCCCCATCATTCCTAAAAGCCTAAACACACAGATCTGTGTTGCCAAATCCATGGTAGGCCAAGGGCTACGAGCATACACTAGGGCTTAGACCAAGGGTGTCGGGGACAATCTGATTATCAATTACCATCTCAGAGCTCTCATCTGCATTGCTAGTTCCCACCTCTTAGTTAAAGGCTCAGTTCAGTACGACAAATGCTGAATATTGCAAGGGACAGAGCACACGACTACACAGCAAGAGAGCCTTGTGGGAAACAGCTGTATACCTACCTTACCTATGGCAAAAGTCAATAAAAACGGGCAGTATCAGGAATCTCTTCGGGCAAAATGTAGGGTCCACCTGCACATTTGCATTCACAGGAAGAACAAGGGAACAGCCTTCACACACAGCGACATTGTTGTCTTATTCTCCTGTTTCAGATGCCTTCAAACCTGCCACCTTGGACATCAGCTGTCACAAACACCTCTAGAAACTGTCTAGGAGCAAACTTTGAATTTTTGAAGTTAAAGAAAAAAAAGAACAGATTTCCTTGTAGTACTAGAAAGGCATTACATTCCATCTTTTTTAACAAAAAAAATTACTTCATGCTCCTGTCAAATGGCAACTGGTTGTTCAAAAAACAAAGTCACTGGAAAAAAAAAAAACCAAACCAAAACCGTGACTAAAATAGCAATATCCTCACAGACTACAACCACAATAATATTTCCCTGCATATGTGAAGCGCTACACTGTCTCCAAACCTACAAGAAATCTCAACCTCCATACTGCTTCTAATATGAACTTTTTACTCACCGATGCAGCACTCATAGTACTGAGATACCAATTCTTGGCAATCATGTGCAGCCTATAATTCAGGGAGAGGGGAACAGGGGAGAAACAAATCATTAAGACTTACTGGATGAGGAGGAATACTTGACACTGCTTGAACGAGTCCTGCTGAAAGGCTGCTTTGCAGAGGCAGCAGCTGCTGTTTTCCTCGCTGCGGCTCTAACCTCCGAAATACCCATCTTCCGATACGGCTCCACATTCCGGCCAGAAAATCCTGTCCTTGACTGCGCCGTCTCAGAGTCACTGGGTACTGTAAAGGAACCTGCTCGTTTCCTTGGCATAGCAAGGATGTCCAGACGGGAGAGCTTCTTTGTCTCTGTGGACTGCTTTGAGCCTGGGGCAGCTGCTTCAGGGTTGGAAGCAGTTTTCTCGGTATCAACGCATTCATTGTCCGAAGCATCTCCCAGCCGGGCACGACGTAGTTTTGAGGCCCTCGTGGGTCGTGGAGTGGACAAGCTGTTTGAGCGAGTAAGAACCTGCTGGATTTTCTGCACATTTGAGGTTGTTTTGTTGTGGTCCTCCTTGGTGGCCTGAGCCAAAGGTTTCCTCCTGGGAACCGGCCGGGATACCGAGTGCTCATGGTCAGACACGACCGCATCAGGGACTGGCAAATAGGGCAAGCTTGAGCTTCTTTCATCATCCGTGAAGTCAAGTGACCCTCGAGTCCCAGCACTCCGCTTTATCTGGAAGCGTTTGGCGGTCTCTGTGTGGTTTGATGCCTCTGGTGCTTGCGTCTTCCGCTTCTCCGTCAACCTATCCCGAGCGCTTGGCTGCCCGCACTGGTCTTGGATGGATGACGTGGACGAAGACTTCTCCTTCTGCAAGCTTGTGACCACTTTGCGTTTTGGGGCACTCATTGGGACATTTTTGCCACTCACCAAGCTGACCGTGCTGGCAGTGTCCACATCAGAATCCTCTGACAAGGAGTCCTCCAGCTGACCAGCAGTATCTGAGGGCTCCAGCTGTTGGCTTTGACCAAGTAATTTGGCTTCCAGTGCTGCCAAGGCAGTTTCGGTGTCCTTAAGGAGAAGATGAGTCTCCTGACCGAAGTCCATACGGGTTGACCGAACAGCCTCTAAATCTTTAAGCAGAGGATGACTTGAAATATGTGGGAGTTTATTTTGAGGAACACCACTGCTTGATTTATCTTTGGTAAAACTTTCCTGTCTAACAAAAGATGATGTTTCCTTTCCTGCCACGCTTTCCTGATCTTGAGGAAGAGTCTGATGAAGGGAAATAACCACTTTCCCTGCTGTATTAATGTAAGCACTAACATCTTTGACTGGTGCCTTTCCAGGAATTGGTGTGCCAGCAGACTTGAAGGAAAACTGATCCTTGCTAGTTTTGTCTGTTCGAGGATGGGACACACTCAGAGAGAGCTTAGCAGCAATCCCCACGTTGTCGCCGTCACCACCAATGTAGAATGAAGTAGGAACTGGCTCACTTACAGCTCTCACATTTGAGACCCGGGAGGCTCCTGGCTGCCGGCTCTCTGACTTTGTGTCTTCCCTCACCTGCTCTAGCATTTTATTGTTCTCTTTGTATTTCTTGCCTTTTTCCATGCTGAAGCCATCATCAGATCTGCTGGCATCGCTGAGGCTATCTGGATCCAAGTCTTCTTGGATAAAGAGGCGGCTGCTGGGATCACCGTAGGGCTCCACACAGTGGTCCTTCACAATGGTTCGCTTGGTAATCTCGGAGTAGGACTCCTGGCAAACCAGGACTGTGGGTGTGGGACTGTCTGATTTATCACTCGGTGGGAGCTGGGGAAGTAGGCGCCTTGTTCTCAAGGGAACAGCATTTTCTGGTTCCCCAGGTTTTGGGGCTGCACTGTTTTCTGAAGAGAGTTAAGTGGACAAGAATGAACTGTTTTAAACCTACCACTTTATTTTATTTAGGAAGAGCTTAATTCAGCAAAATGCAAGTCCACAAAAGCACTCACAAGACGTGTTTAGAACTAGACTTTTATGTAATACAAGACACCAATAGGGCCTACCTCCTGCTCAGTCCCTCAGATTTATCAATAGAGACACTTAAGGTAAAATCACACTTAATTCCTTTGCTGGATTGGAGTGCTCAATATCTTCCCTCTGCAGAATCTCAGATTCATTCTCCCATGATCTAGCTCTTAGTACAAGCACATATGTTTAGAGGCTAACAACGCTGCTGGCATCAGTCTACCATAAATAAATCCACAGGAAGTAGACAAATAGTCACCATTGCCATCTATTTAGTCAAATGGGCTCTATTGAAAGAATGGCACTTAAAACTGCATCACTGCATTTTTCACAGTACAAGTTCTCACATGATCGTATCTCACAGAACAGTTTCAGGACAAAGAACCTGCAACAATGAAGAGGCTCTGAATTAGAGCTCGCCATCCTAGTGCGGGTGGGTTTATTGGTAGGGACACACTTCATGGAAACTGCACTCTTATTTCTCCCAAGCCATTAGCCAAGACTTTTTATCCAATACAGCCTTTAAATACCAGGATAACTGGTTATTTGATTATGGCAATATTTCAAATGTTCAGAGAGTCAGGTTCTTACCTAGTGTTAAAACAGCATCAGTGACCTCAAAACCATAAATTTCTTTTAACCTTTACTGAGTATGTCTATCACCATTGAGGTATGAAGGTAATGACAAGTATTTCCAACCAAAGGGGGTGAAAACATTTACAAAAGCTGCCCAAGTGCTGTTCTGTAAGCTGTCCTGCCAGCTATGATGGGAGCCTGATCTCCTCCTGCTTTCCTCCTCCCCTCCATACTCAGTTTTCTCCACACTTCAAACATGCCACCTGACAGCAAACCCAGAACAGCCCAAGATTCTCAGCACAACCAGACACAGGAGAGTCCAAGACAACTTGCAAAGGGCTTTCATCTGGCATCATAAGGCAGTCTGAAGAATCACTACTTGGCCTTGAGTGTTAACTAGCCCCCTAACAATCAATCTTTCTCCTTCCCAGGCACCCTTTAGTCACACCAAATGTAACATGAGAACTTCTTGGGTGAATCTGAAATGCAAGCCAGAGGCTCCTTCCATCTTTATTCCACCGGGAACAATTCACTCTGTCCTTCCAATTCAGAAACACGATTGCCAAACCAGAAAATAAGTCACAGCCAGACACACAGAAGCCCTTAATTCCTGCTTTTCATATCATCCTGGCTTCGATTCAGCCACCTTTAAACAATAATGTCAAGACGAAACTTACCTGTACCTCCATCATCCTGCCCAGAGACAGATCCAGAGTCTGAGTAACTGTCTGCAAGGCTCGCCCATCTAGACACCCACTTCTGACTCCCTTGAGATGCTGCAGACATCTACAACAAGGTGGGGAAGGCAGTGTCAGAAAGAGGGCTTGTAAACCAGATCCTAATCACAAAACCTCTCCTTTCATACACACATCACTCAGTCTCCTCAAAATGGAAATCAATCTATGCATCACATTTCCATCCAGAGAGAAACCCCATCTACACTTCCACCAGCCCAACAAATCCACCTGGACTGCCCATACCTGTGTATCAGCCTGAGACCCACTCACGGCTTTTGAGGCAAATGCCTGGAGCAAGGGTGACTTCTGACTAGTGCCATTTTCACTGATTAGATGCTGATGAGAACCAGAGTCATCTTTTTCACCTTTAATTATTGGTCTAAAGGCTGAAGAGATTCTGCAAAATTCAGGTGACTCAAGAACACCAAAAACCTGAAAAGATGTTTGCATGGGAAAGATTAAAACCCAAGAAAACAGGAAAACATTAGCCCAAAATCCAAGTCCATGAAGCATTATTCAAACACAAACTATGATCCCAAGAGGAGAAACACTTGCCAAACGCATCCATACAACTACATAAATAATTTTCTTTTCTAGTCCACAGTAGCAACTTTAAATACGTTATTCATAGAAACCCACTCATGCCCACCTCTTCCCTCACCTTTGTTATTTCAGCATGTTGCCTTTAACAGTATGAACCTTCACTGAATAGGAGCCCCTTTTCAGCCTTGAGAAATTTATTAGAGTGTCAGGAAAGCTACGTATCAGCTTAAACAGAGATTTGGAAAAATCTGGTAAAGCTCTGTCTCCAGGGTCTTTCATAGACTATAGCAGCAAGCCAGCTGGGCACAGCAGCCCTACATTGCCTTGTGAGGGCCTGGAAAGGATGCACACTAAGAGATGGTGAGCATTTGAGCTAGCTGGCCAGATTCCCTCTGGAAATAAACAGGTTTCCTAGAGAGGTGACCAAGATCTGCACCTCAGAAGGGCTTGTTTCTCTTTCCTAACTACAAGCAGTTCTGAAGGAGATTACCTAGGCTGGGCAGAGACGGCCATAAAGTCCTTCACTCTCGATTCTACTTAAAAAAGTATGCACACAATGGTGGAAGAACAAAAAGCAGAGTCAGCTCAAAACCTCAGTAAGTCCAGAATTCCTATCTTCTTTCTTCCTCGATAGAAACACTGAGATTCAGTTGTTCCCAAGTGGCAGGTCTGCACTGCACCAAATCTATGTCAGTTAGGAGTACAATGTGGCCAGCTTGCCTGCTCAAGTCAACACAGCTGCCAAGACAACTCTTCCAAAATAACTGTATTTTTGTGGTGTTCTTCCTTGTATTTCCCTAGCAGAACTATTATCCCTAGCAGAACTATTAACCATCTAATCTCAGGACTAGAGCCTTTCTGTGGCTTAAACATCCTGTCCTGAAAGCTTCCGATCACATTTCAAACAAGATGTAAGTAATAAGCATAATAAACAAGTGAGGGAAGCTAGATCTAGGCTCACACAACACTGTATACAGGTTCAATTAAGGCTTCCTTTAAACTTCACCATCCTCCTGCCTACACTTCACTAAATCTTCGTAGCAACTTGCCAGCTTTGTTTTCATAATAGACCACAGATGAAAGCTAAACCTGAAAATCAGCCAAAGTTTGAGTTTGTTTCCCTGCAGTTTGTTTAGCTGGGTGGGTTTCTTGAAGCCACTCCCTCACTTGGTTTTAGGCTATCATTCACTTTGCAAAATACAAACAAGTATAGATCCATCTACGATTCCTCTGCCCTGGACCACACCCTTCACTATCTCAACCAGCTGCCACTTGCCCTCCAGCAAGCACTCCCCTTTCTAACCAGGCACAGCCAACCGCAGAACCACCTACCACTGAGGCTTCCGAAGGATCAAGAGCAGCAGTCCTTGGCCTGCATTTCCTCAGGCCTGCTGCTCCTGTCTTTGTGGGCAGAAGCTGATGCAATGCCAAGGCAGAGGCTTGGGAGCAGCCCTAGAGAGCAGAGCTGCTCCCAAACAAAGCTCTCAGCAGGATGAGCCCCATCTTTATTCTGCTGCTGCATTTCCTCTAAACAGATGGCAAGCCCTGTCTTGTACTTGTGCATTGAAATCTCATTTTGGAAGCAAGGCAGCTCTTTGTTGTGGGCTTACCTTCCTTTATTACACTCTGTGGGTTTTTAACTTTGTTGTTTTGTTGGGTTTTTCTAAAGACCAGCCTCTCCATTTTGTCAAGGCCTATCCTTAACACAGGTCACTCAGGATGATTTCCATCTCTAGCCATAAATCCCTGCTGCATCCAATTCAAAAGGGAGCAATCCTTCACGGCAACAGCTAATTAAGTTAAGCCCTCCAGAATGAGGTACAGAAGTCAAAGCCTTCAGCCCTTAGCTCGGTAACCAAGCACAGAAAAGCAGCATTTACCTGATCTATCATTTTTCGCGCTTTCTCCACCTCTTCATCCTGTGACTCTGTCTCGATGGTATATGTGCCTGTCTCACTCACACAGTCTTCCTCATCATTTCTCCTGCCGTGGGCTGATTTTACTTCTGAAGGCGGAGCAGGGGCAGACTCTGGTTCTGATGATATAACTACGTGTGGAGCGACCGGCGTGGGCAGAGGTGCTGGTTTCTCAGCAGTCTGCTTCCCAGACTGAGCAGTCTCCCGCAAGTACTCAGTCATAAAATCCTGAGCCATTTTAGACTTCCTCCCAACGCTCCCATAAGTTTTGGCTGATGCTCTGGAAGCAGAGGAGGATGAAGAGTTGATTCGGTCTTCCGTCTTCTCCCTCTTGAAGGAGCTAGTTCTTTGGGTCCCAGAGGAGTTGTTACTGGTTTTGCCTGCCGGGGCCCCAAGGTGGGATGGTGGAACCGCATTTCCCGGCTTCTCTTGTGGCAAGACATTCTTGCGCTTTTCAGCCTTGGTCTTCAGCCCTGGATCGGTGTCGCTCTGGGAGGAGTGAGCACTGTGTGTGAAAGACTGTGACCGCTTCTTCCGTGGCGTGTCCTCAAAGAACTCTATGACGAAGGCCTGCTTGTTGTGCAGCATCTCTTGAGGATCGCGTCTCATCTGACGCTGCAGCTTGGCTTGCTCCGCTGAACGTTCGCTGCCTGTTGCCGTCTCCTCCTCTGTCTGGGGAGCCACAGGGTCTTCAGAGTCGCTTTGTGTCCCGTCCTCATGCCTATTTCCTGGAAACAAGGTATGCAGATTTGATTTTCATATTCTTAGTTGCTGTGGCCCTGTTATTACCTCCCAGTTGAAATTTATCTTTTCAGTTCAAAGAAAAAAACCAAACCTATAGGATTAAACAACTCCAAAGACATCTCTGCTATGGTACAGGGATTGTATCCTACCAGAGATAATAAAAGAGAAAGCAAAAGGTTGTCTGATCTCACTTTTCACTATTGGTTGACTATCAAGTTATTAAAAAACAGTTTAAGAGACCGTTTCAGTCCCAAGGCGATTACATTATTTTGCCATTCTGCCCAGTTCCTGTGGTCCAAGATCACTTCATTAGGTTCTCTGTTACAGACCACAAATATCTTTGCTGGATCAGTAAATAAATCCCACACACTGCACCCGTGAAACCAAATCCCCATGATTAAAATGCGGATCAGTGCGCTACAAGTGCATACAACTCTTGAGCACTCACATTACCCTCCCTCTGCAAGGAGATAATAAACCAGATGCTGATGGAAAAGTGAATTTACAGGATTCTTTATTTTTCCTGAAGATTTAAGAATCAGACCATGACACCCCCCATGAGTTACACGATCCTATCACCATCCAAGCAAAGGTTAAATCATTACTTAAGAGTTCACTAAGCTGAAAGTCAGTTTATAATTAGTTTCACTTAATATTAGCGACAACCATCTTTACAACCTTCTTTATATATCAGTGATGTTCTGTCCTCAGTGCTTAGTTAGGACTCTCAGAAAGTAAACTGAAAGTAAAACACAATACATTTTAACTGAATGTCCAAAGAGTTGATTTTTTTATATGCAAATTTTGCATTAAATTACTTCAGATTCTTTCCATTCCTTATGGACTGTAAAGAAGGGTAGTCAGTCTAGTATCACTATGCATTGCTCAGTAAAATCTTAGGATGAGCAGCCGCCTAACTCTCTAGTTTCCTCCAAGAGAAAAGAGTAAAACTGCTGAAGCCCACTTGCACCCAGGACAATGTTCTCCAGCAAGTCAACAAAATCCAATATCACAATAATACCACAAAAAAACCTCCAAAATCCCACCTAAGCCCTCTATCACAGTCACAGTAGACTGAAAACAAGACTTTAAATAGGCAGGGCACCTTAACACTGTACAGTATCGGGAAGAACCAGAAACAAGCAATGACAACAAAAGGGTTCAACTTCCATGCCACATCAAATCCCATGGCTGGATACATGAGACCGTTTTGACCATAGGGGCTTCTCAAAAACCATACACAAAGCAGCAAGTTGGAGGTGAAACTCTTCATATTACAAGGTTGTGTTTTTTTTCCCAATAAGATCCAAGCAAATAGTCCTTTAAAGAAAAACAAGGCAGTGCTCTCTTTTAAGAAGGATCTCGAGCACAAGTACATCTGGTAAACTTCAACACTATTTCATCATCAGTTCAAAACGACAGCTTTTCCAGAGGCCTGCAAGGCAGTGAGAATGCAATGAACTCCTCCTAGCAGTTCAGTGCATTGCCCACAAAAGACATCCAATCAAACATAAATCTTGCAAAATATATGCAAGTTATGGGACTCCCACCAGGTGTACAACGTCCTGTGCCCCAGTCTACACTTCAGATCTCCAAAAATCCCCAGAGAATACCTCAGTGGCCCACTTAACAGGACACAGGTCCACAAAATCTTAAGTTTTTGAACAGAGCAGGATTTCAGAGAAGCTTTAGTTCAAAAGAAGAAACCTTCTACAAGCACAATTTCCTCCACTGGCGATCACGTATATTTCGACTCTATCACCAGCCTCTATGTTAGGACATCTTGTCATTCAATCATGAGGCTCTTTGGTCATTATAGCCATCAGATGATCACACTTAGCCTCTTCTGGATTACAACAAAAAGAAAAGCCATTCCTTCAGCTAGGAGAAGATCCACTGAATTACCTGTGTTTATACAGCCTGTCTGACTGCAGGGAAATTTAGATATTTAAAAAAATCAAAACCCTTTTTTTGATCACTGTTACTGCTGAGCTGGCATTATAGATGTAGAGGAACCAGATTAGAGTGTCCCCAGGCCGGCATCACACATGACTTCAGGGCCAGGTGAAGAGCCTGCTTGCTGGATTCAATTCCATTAACACTCATTAACGAAATATTCTTCATCTTGCAAATTTGGAGCAGAGATAATTAATTCCAGTTCTCCTTGACAGCAGAAGGGGTTTCCCCCTTTATTATGCTGCATTTGCACAGCCAATAAAGAACTACATCCATGAGGCAAGACATTCACTCACCTTTAAGTGTCCTCACATGAACTGGCAGGTCACTCTTCGTACTGTACACATCGTCTCCTGGAGACTGCCGTCTTATCAAGCTTGGGTCATTCTGGATGAGCCAGTCGGCCACTTTGCTTTCTGCTGACATCGCTTCTGTATGAGCTGGTTCCTTACTATATGGTCTTCTTTGTCTGAGCGAAAATTTAGTTACATGGTCTTTTATCTTTATTTTACCGGGGGTACCATCATCAAATTCAATGGTGAAAGAGGCATGACTCTGTACAACAGGTGTTACTACAGCATCGACATCCTTTGTTGGGATCTCATGGACCTGCCTTTCTGGAGATTTTGATGGTTGATGAAATTCTTTAGTTGGAATCTCAAAGTAACTTGGCTCTCTCCGGAAGGCAAACACAGCCTGTTCTTGGGCATCTCTATAAGCAGAAATATTACCATTCATTTCCTCTTCATGCTGGGTTATCTCTTTTGATCTTTCTACAAAAGGGGGAAAAAAAAAAAGATAAGAAAAACTTAAATTCACAAATGTTAGCTGAAATGGATTAAAGAAAAAATACAAGTTCTGTTTTAGATACCTTTGTACTCCAGCCTCATCAGTGCAATTTATGCTTACTGCACTGCTGCAACCCAATCAACATGTTATATTCACTTTGTCCTTTCTTCCATTGCTCCCCAAAGGGAGAGCAGAGTGCACACACAATCGTACGCCTTGACAGAACCTGTGTGGTTGGTAGCATTTTAAGGTTTCTGTATGCCTGGGCTGATGGAAGGAAGATCCTGTTTCACTGTACTGAATTCTCTCACATGCTCACCAACTCAACTTCCCATACTTCAAAGGAAAAGCTTAAGTGTGCAAAGCTAATGACAGGCATGGTCTTGCTGAATCAACATTGATTCTGTAACATCACCAGCGATAAAACCAATTTTTTTCAGGATGGCTTCACGCAGCAAATATCAAAACTGTGCAGAAGTTTTGATCCCCCCCATCTTCTCCCACCCCAAATCACCTCCATTACCTGAGTAATTTTCCTCTTGCCTTCTGTCTTCCTTGTTATTTGCATCATCTTCCCCCCACCAGGAGGGCTGCCCATAAAGAGGAGTGCGGTAAGTATTGGTTTCTAGGAAAAAGATAAGCAAATAGTTTGACACAGAAAATACCAGTTTACCAGGTTCACAGAAGTCACTCGTGTGCCAAAAAGGGAAAAAACAGGAGGAGCAGATAAGATCATGTACCTGCTACACTGCAATTAAAAGAAAAACAAATTATCACAGAATCATTTATAAATGTTTGAAAAGACCCTTAAGATAATCTAGTCCAACCGCATCTACACATCTCTTTAATATCTCTAGGGATGGCAGCTCAACCACCACTTACCTGGGCAGCCTGGTCCAGTGCTTGACAATCCTTTCAGTAACGCAGTATTTCCTATTACCTAATCTAAACTTCCCCTGGCACAAGCTGAGGCAGTTTCCTCTTGTAGATGGTGACTCCACCTCCTTATACTGTCATTCATAGTTATGTTTACCAAATACTGGCTTTTCTGCCTTTCTAGCCTCATTATTCACAGAAGTCAGAAGATTGTTGGCAAGACAGACTACAAAACTCTGCAACTCAGAGGCAATCTAGGTGAAAAAATGGACATTTTTCCTGGTCTTAATTGGAAAGACTTTACATCTGCCTGTTTTTGCCCCACCATGTCCTTGGATGTTGTGAGGCCAAGCATTTTTCTTTCAACTATTCACCACTCCCACTCTCAATGACTTGCATCCCTCAACAGGAAATTCTTGAAGTGTTACAAATATAGGAAAAATGGTCAAGCTGTCTTCTTACACATACATAAAGAAAAAGCAGACTTCTGCTCTCTAAAGCTTAAAGTAAACCAAGTGGATTCCAAAGTCATTACAGAAGTTTTTCTCATGGAGAAGCTTCCCCCACAAGAGCCAGGCTTCTATCATTGTCTCTGCTCACCAGAAGATTAGCTTTACTGCAACAACTGGTACCCAAAGGTGCTGATCCACTGCTTCTCATTTTGTCTCCCACAAAACAAGACTGTGTTTTGGCAATGCCTTGGGCTCTTGCTGTTTACGCAAGTCAAACTAACGCACTTCATTTCACCTGTAGTATGGTTATTAAGCTTTTGTAATAGTTTGAGAGAAGCAAATAAAGTAGCATTTAGACTTTCATCTAGAGGTGATAGAAACACAACGATAGGTCGGGGCTGAGCGTAAGCTCCAGCTTTGGTAGCTGCTTCTGTCTCTACCCATAGCAGCTGTCAGCACACGCTTTACTGGCCACGTCTTAAACCCTGGCTCCAGCTACCGAGCCATAGCCAGGCTGCTACTGCCAGCTGCTGCTCAGCTTGTGGTTTTTTTAAAACCACGCACTGCTCAGTGTAAAGCAGACCTCAAACAGCCCTGAAATTCTGCATTCCCTTCTTTAATAGAGACATGACAGAAGGTAGTCATTAGCATAAGGGAACTCAGGAGAGGAAGGAGACTAAGTCAAAGAAAAAAAAAAAAGACAACTGATTTTATGCTGCTGTTCCCAAAGCCACATAGACCCAATGACCATTACTTCAGATGCTTTTTTTTCTAGCATAGTTCCAGAGGTACAAGCTCATACATCTGACAGTCCACAGGCAAAAATTTTGCTTTACAGAAGCAGCCCACAGGCCTTTTTCAAGAGATCTTCTTCATGTTTCAAAATTCACCGCGCTGCTTCTCTTCATACTGACAATCAAAAGAGGCTGGAAGTATTACTCTCCTTTCTGCCTAGACTGTGAGGAAGACAAACTGTGTTCCCATCATGTAGGTGGCCTCTTAAAGTTCAAAGGAGGAAGCGTTTCTCATCATGAATAAATTGGAACTGCCAAACAATGCATTTCATAACTGAGGTAAACTACTCGACACTCAAGGGAGAGGGGAAGGGAAGAAAAAAAATAAAGGAAAAAACCTACTCACAAGCTTGACAATGATGGGAGGCACTAAAACGTAGGGGCTGGTCTCTGTCAGACTGAGACCTTCTGTCATACAGCCCAGCAAAAACCTGCCACCCTCTTCATGCCATGATTTGCCCAGCACACCCCCACCCCAACCATGCAGGATCTGCTCGACCAAATCCTGGGCAATTCTTTTGGGCACACACTGCCATGAATTATCACACCCGAATTGCAGCACTGATTGTAGGATAGATGGCCAAGATGCAGACAGGACTGGGAGAAGGAGAGCCAACACTTTGGAGCAATAGACAAATCCATTAACAACAGACAGCCTGAAATAACTCATGTCTAAAGATCAATGGGGCACAGTGAAGGGCTCAGCCCCAAAGAAACAATAGAAGAATCCTGTAAAACCAGCAAGCCTTAAGATTTTGGACACTTGTCTCAGACTAACACAATCAATTAGGAAAGCTCATCAGTGGTTTATTTTAAGCTGCTAGTGAAACAAATACTGAGCATGCTACCCTAAAGACGAAACACAAAGACTATCTTGCACTTGACTCTTGCACAAGCAGTGTCTGTCCCAAGCATGGGTTCTGTTACTGTTTGCAACACACAAGGAGTCTCCTTACAACAGCTCATCTTTCCCCTGCATCCCAGCCTCTCACAGGATCCCAATGGCCCCCCAATCCAGAAGATTTTAGTTACCTGTGCAAAGAAAATTTTGTTTCCAAAGGGGCACAAGTGAGCCAAGAGACCTGACATGCATCCTGCAGGACAGACTTCTTTCCCACTACTCCAGCCTCAAGATCTGTGTCCCATCTGCGTACTGAACGCAGGAGCTACGGCTTTTATCCCCCCAGGAGCTCTTCTACTACAGGGAAAAGGCAGCTAGGTGAGCACGTCAGCCTTGGTCAGACTTTTTCTCTTGCCAGGGAACTTATTGCAAGGAAAGCAAAAGGAAAAAAAAGAGGATTTATAAAGAACAATGAGTCAGCTCTCCTCCTTCCTTAGACTTCCCCTTCTGCTCTAAAGAGCACTGATAGGTGCTTGGAAATTCCCCAAATTCCGACTCTGACAAAAACTAGCACAAAGCCAAATCCCCAAGACACATTAAGGAGTACCTACAGGGAGTCATTAGGCTGGCATGAACGCACAGACCTGGGGCCTCGGGGATAGGAGCTGGTTCCATTGCACTCACTGCATGACAACAGAAGGTTTCTTGGGCCTCAAGACACAGAGCTCACGTGGCCTGTATTAGGTTTGAGTGGCAAGGTTTTGGTAACGGGGCACTACAGGGCTGCCTTCTCCTAGAAGCCACTTGAAGCTTCCCCTGCATCTAGCAGGGCCAGTTCCAAGAGAGACCCACTACTGACCAAGGCTGAGCTCATCAGTAATGGTGGTAGCACCTCTGGGGCAGAGTATTTAAGAAGAGGGGAAAGTTTCTGTGCAACGGCAATCACAGTCAGAAAGAAGCGAGAGTATGTGAGAGAAGACTTCGCAGACACGAGGTCAGTGAATAAGGAGGAGAAGGAGGTACTCCAGGCACCAGAGGAGGGATTCCCCTATAACCTGCAGTAAAGACCATGGTGAAGCAGGCTGTTTCCCTACAGCCCACAGAGGTCTGTGGTGGAGCAGATATCCAGCTGCAGCCCATGGAGGACCCCATTCTGGAGCAGGTGCATGTCTGAAGGAGGCTGTGACCCCATGGGAAGCTCATACTGGAGCTGGCTCCTGGGAGGACTTGTGAGCCCATGGGGGATCCATCCTGGAGCAGTCTGTTCCTGAAGGACTGCACCTCATGGAAAGGGTCCACACTAGAGCAGTTCATGAAGAACTGCAGCCCATAGAAAGGACTCATGATGGAGAAGTTCATGGAGGACTATCTCCTGTGGGAGAGACCCTGTACTGGAGCAGGGGAAGAGTGTGAGTAGTTCTTCCCATATGGAGGAAGGAGCAGCAGAGACAACATGTGATGAACTGACTACAACCCCCAGTCCCCGTCCCCTCATGCTGCTTGCAAGAAGGAGGTAAAAAAAAAATATTAGGAGTAAAGCTAAGCTTGACAAGTGATGGGTGAAATGAAAGTATTTAAGATTTCATTTTATTTCTCACGACCATACTCTGATTTGATTGGTAACAAATTAAACTAATTTCCCCAAATCAAGACTGGTTTGCCCCAGACTGTAATTGTTCAACCCAGGAGCCTCTCATAACATTTTCTCTCCCCTGCCCAGCTGAGGAAGGAAGTGATAAAGCAGCTTGGTGAGCACCCAGTGTCCAGACAAGGTCAACCCAGCAGGAGGCCCCACCTGCAGCTGTGTTACAGCACACGTAACAGTTCACTTCTACAGGGTTCTTTTCACTTAACAATAAACTGGAACTTCATTTTAAAGACAGCACAGATGGAAAGCTGAGGAGTCAGCATCTTGCTGTTTAGGGACAGTTTCAATATTGTAAGAGCAACTAATGTTTCTGCTGAGCCTTCATATTAATTTGCATTTAGAATAACATGATATCAAGTGGCACAGACATCCTCATTCTCAGCTACTGCTTACAGTGGCCAGATCCTGAGTTGGAGTAAAATTCCCCCAATTTCAGAAGAGCTACATGAATTTGACCTCCTGCTCCTGTCAGAAGCTTCAGCCCCGTATAATTTGCCAGTACAACCAACCTGACACCTCTCTCCACTCCAGCTTTGACAACACGATATCGTACAAAAAAGGAGGAGGGGTGGGGGGGAGCAGTGGGGGTGGGAAAAGCACTGTAGGAAGGCAGCTAAACCAGATGGCTGTGACAAAAGCAGGCCAGGGAACAGCTACATATGCAGTTGTGCCGGGTGGGGGTTGCTTTTCACCAGCTACAATGCATTTTGGGTAGCGACCTCAACCTGGATCTGCAGCATCCAGAGTAGCACGTCTGCCTGTATCCCAAGACACACATAACACCCCAAAGCCACTGCCTGTCTGTTACTGTTTAGTATAAGATGGAAGCTCTTGCAAAAGCAGAGACTTGGGCCAGCCCATGTCAGCGGTGAAGCAAGGAATACAAATGAAAATTAACTGCTCAGGCATTTTCATGACATGAGATTTCCTCTGATTGATGGCAGCTTGTTACCACCTCTCTCCACTCTGTGCCAGGCTGCCCAGATGGTGACAATTCATTTAGACATATTTTTTAGCTCATCTGTTCAGGCAGACAGCCTGAAAGCCATCCTATTAGATAACTGAACTGAGGTCAGCACAAGCGTTTAGCCAGATAATACTGAGCTACTGGTGATAGTGTAATACATGGAAGATCAGTGACATCCACATGTTCTGCTCCTGGATTTCAGTCTTTGGGGTAGTCACTCAAGAAATAATGAAGGCTGTTTTAGTGCAGAACAAGGTAGATCCATTTGTTTAGCAAGTCAGGCTGCAATGTGGCCTTTTAAAATTAATACAGTATTATTGATCACCTAAAGGAGGCACCACAACAAGTGAAAGTGAGATGTGTCAATACAAAGCATGAATTTATGGAGAAGTGAATCACACAAAAAAACCAAAACAACAAAATAGCAAGACCAAAAATACAGCCCAGGTGATGAAAAAGAAAGCAGAAAGCCTGTGTTAACACTGCTTTCAGTCAGTGAGTGGGCAGAAGAGCTTTCATGATGAGTACACAGTTCCCACCAAAGCGGGGTCCCATTCCCTTGAAGATGTGCCCTGTGGTCATGGCAGTACTGGGGGCTGCGCTTTGCTAGGTCCCCACAAAGCTTCAAACAATTACAGTCGAGAGAGTGAGACAGCAATGGTAAATTGCTTTGCTGACAGAAGCATATGCAGCTTTGAAGCAGTCTACAGCAAGTCATAATAAAAGCATGAGAAATCCAGCTTGCTTTAAGTCAAACTGTTTTTGATTCATTATTAATAACAATAACATCCATCTTCAGAAGAAGTAGAATAGGCTTCTTATGGCAGAGGATTTAGGAGAAAAATAAGATGATCTATCTGTAACATTTTAAAATTAATTCTTTACATCTCTGCTTTTTGACTCTCTCTAAAATAGAGAAATTAGACCTACCATGAATAAACATAAAGCAATTTTCTGACTGTTCGATGCAGTATTTGTTTCACAAATGTGTGGAAAATCTAAGCCCTGGTCTTTTGTACCTGCTGCAAACACATGCAGATGCCAGAGGCCTTCAAATCAGGTTGATAAATCAGAGATGTATTTATATCAATTACATGGCCAAACATTTAACATGCTGCAGGTACCACTGCCCAAGCTCAGATGAAATGCAGATACATCACCACCAATTCCCTAAATTAAAGCCTAGGGTAGAGCTGTGCATCTAAACAGCTATTACCATGATCTCACAGGGAAGGCAGCCAAAGACCATGGCAACCACTTCACAACTGGGCACAACGCCCATTCCCTCCATCCACGCTGCCTGCTGACCTCAGGCCTGGACACCAACAAGACTTTCAAGTTGGCCGCTGTTAAAAGGACTCCCTAATGACACAGACACTAACCTGGCCAGCAAGCCTGTGCTACAGATCCTGGGAGAATCTCAAGTGCTGCTCCTGCAGTTGGTGATGCCCATTTCAGCTGGACGCTGCGGGTAGCCTCCACCCCTGGAAGCTCAGGCCTGCAGCAGTTATTCAGAGGTTATTCATCAGAATTGGCACTACCTACTCCCCAGTGAGACAGTGAGGGCTTTAAAATTAAAAAAAATAAGATCAGCCTAAGGATTAACTATGTGTTGAGAACAGAAGACCACAAAGTAGCTTAATCTCATCCAGTATCTCAACTCAGGTAGCAACAGATGGGGATTGTGACCACCTTAAACTCTGCTCAATTCAGGGCTGTACCTGGCCTCTCGATTGCTTAAAGGCTTTAAACATGAGAACTGATGGCTGGTTTTAGCACTATTCATTCCTATCCATATCCAACCCATAAGTCTTATCAAGCTCCTCGCCTCAAACATTTCACAAAGACTGATGATTTTCTGTTAACATGCAACATACACCAAAAAGCTGCAAGTTTAACAGCATAAAGATTAAGTGGCTGTTTCCCATTCTGTCTGCTGGAACTCTTTATCCACAGCCCCTCACCTCCTCCCATTTCTAAGCAGCTCTAATTGTTCCCATTGTTTTGTTAAACCTTTTCCTTGAAAGCTTGCATTCCCTCTGCCTCTTTTCCACGCAGGCTCTGGGAAGGGCTCCTTCTAAAGGCTTTTGTCATCCCAGACCTTGCTTTAATTAGTCAATGCAAATTCCTAAATACCTACAGGCTTAGCAAAACAGCTCTTTAGCCAAAGCCTCTTTCTGCTGCCACTAAGCAAGCCCCCTCCCCATAAGCATACTACAGTCTTCTTTCCACTAATCATTTCAAATTGCTGACACTCCTTCGAGCACCAAGAAGAAACAATGTGCAGCTGAAGACAAGGTGAATCAGTCACATCGCAGATTAAAAGCAGAATGATTGGTAGGTCCCTTTATGTAACAGAGATGCTTTTTGGAGAGTGAGGTGGTGATTTAATGTTCAGACTCCGTTTTTAGTTCCACAGGCTTCAGTTCAATCCAGTAAAATACTTCCAAAGAGACCTGAATTCCTCCATAGTTCTGTGGGGGTAGCAGCACTTCAGATTTTTCCCTCTCTGTCCTTCAGTCGTTACACCTACCCCAGCACTGGCCTGCAATTACTACTCACAGCCCTTTTTGCCTTGGTTCCGTGCCCACTAACTATGACAGAAGAGTAATACAGGTCTGCAAACCACACACAAGAGAAATGGGTCACCTTGCTGAATAGTCATTCAACATCCTGACTTTGAAGGTGTTCCAAACATCAACTGCTTAGTCTATGTAGGTTAAAATCAACCAGTATGTATTCTGGAAGTTGGCAAGAATAAAAATGAGAATATTCATGTAACCAGGCAGCAAAGACAAACTGTTTCCAGTTACTGCCACTGCTTCTCAAGAATCCACTGTCCCTTGAAGGGCAGCTGGTGAGCTCTCCTCAGACCTGGTGAGGCTCCCCTCTTCTCATCCTCTGTGGTATCAAAGTTAATCATCATGAACTTCATCCCTTTAACTGAGGGCTTGTGAGGCAAAGTTGAAAACACCACATCCATGAGGAAGGGCAACAATACAGTCACAGGTAAGGCCACACGAAGAAAGGTTTTGCAGTGCAGAAAATGGGAGTTGGGCACATGGATGTGTGTGCATATGCTTCCACACAATGAGACCAGAGACACAAATTACACAGTTTTAGTACACTATGTCAGCTTAGAGAGATTTTCATAAAGACAATACATAGGAGATTAAGGTTGGGCAACCCACTCCAGTTAGTTATTACAAAACGTTAACAGGTTTACTCCAAGTTGCGCACTTTTCTAGAAAGCTGCTGCATCTATCTGTAGGTCAACTCGCCCAACATGCCATCCCCAACTTGCCCATTCTCTTCCTTCCATTCACCTCCCTGCTTCTTCCTCAAACAGACCCAGTGGACAGTCTCCCTGCTAACCCTAAAGCTTTCCAACTGCTCTGGCATCCTAGTGCCACAAGACCACCACTGGCAGTCATCTGTCACTGGGATGCTTTAAAATCATATTTGTTCCTCCTATGCATCAAGCTCTAAAAGGCCACAAAGTGATATCTGAGCAGGACTAGGGAGAGACCTGCCAGGGAAGTACCTATAGGAGGTAGGAAGCTGGGTGAAATGGATAAGACAAAACTACTACTGGAGAGGAAGCAGCTTTGACAGACTCTTTATAGAAAGCAGCATTAGGCAGAGGGTGAGATCATATGGAATTTTTCAAATCATAAAGGTTTGCATTCGGGGCACCGTGAACCTGAAGAAAAAGTCTCCCAGTCTGGTAGCCAGTTTCAATCCCACATACTGGCACATTGGGAAATACAGCTTTTTGAGACTATACAGGCTTTGTGAAAGAAATGCCTTGTTACTTTTTTGCCTGCCAGCACCACGCCACAGCAGCCATACATTTTCTACTCTGAGTCACCGCCTCTGTTCAAACACCAGCTAATGATTAGGAAATTAAAAATAGACCAGACAAGTTCCAAAGAACTTACCAAACCTGTTTGGTCTACAGGTTCTCCAGCACACACACAGGGACAAGGCGTGCGTGAGCCATCATGCCAGCTGATTTTTCTTTTAGAGGTTGTATCCCTAAAAAACCGAGTCTGGAACACGCAGAGGTTTAGAACAGTGATACTTCTGGAACTGCTACTAAATACAACCTACAATACTGTACTGGATTCTGACCCCAAGCAGGGCTCAAGCTGCACTTTGCTGTGAATCTTGATTAACTGGTTCCCAAATAAGTACCTGTAATTGCCTTCCTCTCTCCTTTCTCCAGCTTTGCTTGTGGGGACTCCATGTAGACACTATGCTCCGCCTTCTTCAATCCTGTGCCTTTGTAATTCATCTGAAGTTGGCTGGTGTACTTCTCATGCTGCAAAGACACAAGCAACAGCTGCAGGGTGCCAGCCCACAGAACAAGATAAACCACCCTTACCCACAAGTGGATCACACAAAGGCAAATACTGTGGCTATGCTCTGCAACAAAAAGGAAGCACACCTGAACAAAGGTCAGAGTTGAGCATAAATGCCAGCTGCAAGGGGTTCAAACTCCCCATTTGGAAGACATTGACAATTCTAGTCCATGAGGAGGTCACTGTGATTTAGCTCTGCAAAACAGCTAATTAGGAAACCCTTTAAATAGTAAGCTGAGAAGAATCAGAACTTAGGCTATTTTCCATTCAGGATTCAAATCTTGAAATCCCCTTTGTTCTTAAAGCAACATTATAAATTCTTTAAGGGCATCCATCTGCATATCTCACTTCTTCACCAAAAGCAATTAAAATATATTTTAATTATTTCTCATCAAACCCTCTCACCAGCTAGAAGAGTGATTCTGCCTTAAAACAGGGTCCACACTAACACAGTAAATGAGCTATTTTAAAGTGGGTTTATTACAAGGAAATTAATAAAATAGATAGCCCCTGAGTAATTTCCACAAAGGATTTGCCCAGTTTCAGCTGTTAGACTTCTGATCCTCTCCAAGTCCTAAACATGGAACCAAAGCTAAGAAAACCTACCCACTAGCCAAGAGGTTATGCTTGGCACTGACAGCCCAGTCCCTTGACAGCTTTCCTGCCTAGAGGGGGTTGCTTTTCTGCCTTAGATAAGAGGATACTTTAAATATTTTGTACCTGCTACTGAACCCTTTGTTTAAAAAACACCTCATTCATAAGAGCACTGTTCAGTAAGTAAGAATTGAGAGCTTGAAGACAAAAAGAGATATGATATGCAAGAATAAATTAAGTGAACTTTAGCCTGCTGTAGGAAGTGTGATGGAACTGGCCTAAGTTGCCATGTTCAGAGAAAGGCTCCACAAGTTCTGCTGCGCTCCCACTCTTCTTTAATACACTACATTTGAGTAACCGTCTTTGTGGCAGTCATGAAATCATAAACAATTTCATCTACATGTTAGTGCAGGGATAAGAAAGATCAGAGCTGAGATAACACAGAAACATATCTCTCTACCAAGGAAGTTTTTGTTAAGACCCAATCCAAACAGATCATCACACCATGGAGTATTTCACTGCTGTTAAGAGTATTTTAATATTTCAGGCTGCTTAGCCACTACTATACCATTTAATAAGTAAATAATCAAACTCAAACATTCAAAGAAATAAAGACATTAATAACAAGACTGTACCCAGGTATCTCACCTTTAATGCTTCTTCTGGGACTTCGTGTTGAATTTGTTCCAGGACGTACATGTTCGAATGTAAAGAACTCATTAAGGAAATGGCAAAGGTACTGGATGGACAGAGAAATCTAGCATTTAGTCACAGAAAGAAAACAAGATCATAAAACTCAAAAAGCTTAAAATACACAGGGAACTAAAATCCATCTGCACAGCATCCCACCATGGTGTCTGTCATGTATATTTTGCAATGTAGCACGGAATCACAACTGTTGGCCAGCCCTGTTTCAAATTAAGGGTAGCATAGAAGGGGAGCAGGGTTAGAAGAAGCCTAAGGGAGCACTAGCAGCTACGTACAGGACCCTGGGGGATAGAGCCCTCACTCAACTCACACCCCACTCCTCTCTTCCCATCTGGCAGCTCCAGACAGACCACTCTCTCCCCATGCTATCCTGGCCAAGATGGAACAGTCGTGCACACTCAGGACAAGGGAGCAGAAGAATTCAGGCCCCTGCAGGGATTCCCAGAACTATGGTGCTTTCTTGCTCTGACAAAGCCTTACAGCTACTGCAGTTTCCTGGATGAAAAGTAAATCAGGTCATGAGCTGCTGTGACCTCTTAGGAAGGGAGGCGTTCAACATGGTTGAGCCTAGGCAATAATCCTCAGCAACACCACGTGGGGAAAAAAAAAAAAAAAAGGAAGCATCTGGCAATGTCATAATGAACACCCCAATCACAGCAGCACAGAGCAAATGGGAGGAAAAAGGAAACATGGAAAATGTTTGACTAAAAATAAACCAATATTGGCATAGGAGGGAAACTCTGCACAGTCTCTAAGTGAAACTGTAAATGGAAAAGAAACAAATGCTCTTTCAACAGTACACAGCTGACTGAGGCATCAGGAGATGCTGCCATCCACACCAAGCTGAACACAGTGTGCACAGAAAGCACTGCTAAAAGAGAGTGTCTCCGAAACAGGAAAAGAGAGGAAGAGATTGTAACTGCCATAGCAACCACGCTAAAACTTACTTTTTCTACAATTTTCCCATTGAGGGCAATAAACTCTACTATTCACAAATGCCATCATTCATTTCACATGAATTTCCATTTAAGGGTTGCAGGACTAAGCACTTCACTTCAGCTGCTTAGTGCTCAAAATTACTTTCTATGAGAACTTTAAATCTGTATCACAACCACTAAAACCTACCCATGCTCTAGGCACTGGCTTACGCCTTTGCTAGACCAGAGTTCACAGCAAATCTCCTACAAGGTTCCCCACACATCTACAGACAAGACACCTGACCAGCTACATCAGAAGAACATTTGCAAAGCTGCAAAGTCAAGAAAAGCAAGAACTGAGGCTATCTTTGGGACTGTAAGAGGTTCCATTCTGTATGCACCGAGACATGACCTTTCATGACACGATCCCAGGTGACAGGGCTCTTGTATCTGGCAGCACTCAGCAAGGGGCTACTCAGGACTTCCCTGCCCTCCTCAAATAGACCTGAACACTCATCAACTGCAACCTGTTCAAGTTCTCATCTGAAGGCAAATAACCTCTTTTCTCTCTCTCCCTTTATTTTTTTTTTTAAACATCAGCAACTACCTCCTTCAAAAAAATAAAAAAAATATGGCTGTGAAGCAAGGATTTGTTTCTAAAGCAGTAAGAGTCAGGGCGAGACAAAGACCAAAAGTACAACCATATACAAGACCTAGAAACCCTCTTTTCCAAATCCAGGATTGCACACATATTAGTTTAAGCATCCCTGTTGCAATACTGAGTATTCCTGCACTGTCAGTGCTTAGTACCAAGATGCTCCGATCCCTGGAAGACCAGAGAGTCTCAGTCAGGAGTATTTCAAGGGCTACAGCTGGGTCAAGCACAAACTGATTATCAGAGGGGGCAACAAAAGACACAAGAATGTGGCCTTGTGGTCAAGGACACAAAATAATTTTCCAGCCCAACATTTCCAAACCCCTAAAAGGTAAAACTTAGTCTGCTTCTATTCTCAGAAATGCCCGTACTGTTTTAATGGAAATTTCCCCACAAAAGAAAAAAAGAAAACTGGAGAAGACACTTGCTACTTGTAAATTCAGCCTAAGTGGGTGAAGTTTGGCAAATGAAAAAGTAAAAAAGCGTTGGCATGCAGGCTCAAAAGGGCTATGCTTATACCTAGTCCTACAGTTACATCAGGATAAAAATGAAACAGATGAAGACAAAAGAGTTTAAGAAGACACTACCAGAAATTGTGATTCTACATGTAAACAATGCAGTAACTGCAGCCTGCCCTCCCTCAGTAGAGGTGAAATTTGCTATTGCTAAACAGAGATTTATTCTCACATTTTGTGGCAGGAGCAATTTGCACAGACAAACTTAAATCGATATAAAGTCAAGGGTCTGGCCACATGCCCCAGAACTAAATGTTTAAGGCTGGAGACCTACAAATTGTCTGAAAGCAATCATCTGGGTGAAACAGTTAACAAAAAAACATAAGTTGGATGAAAAAGCTAGAAAGATTAGTTCACATAAAAGCACAGAAATACGTTTGCTCCCCAGCTGGTACCAGCTACAGTTGTCAGCAAAATAAAAGAAAAAAGAGAACCCTTCCTTAGAAAGAGACTGAAGAGGTACGTCCAGAGTCACTACTGCCCATGCAGGATCTAATTCAAAGTCCAATGAAAGTAGCAGGCATCACATTTCATAAGCTCCGAATCAGGTCCATGGCGGAGAAACAAAATCTTAGGAGCCATCCAAAGGCTTCAGGAGGCAAAACAAACAGCCCTGCTCATTAGTCACAATTAACACCGTTAAGTGTCCAAGCAGCAAACAGCATAAAACCCAATCGAAGGTTGCATCCCACTCCCTCTTCAGAGGAGGATATCATAACCGAAGCGAATGACATCATTCTGTTTTAGCGTAATGTATTTCTGGTCAGGAATCCTCACGTCGTTCACGAACGTCTGCAGGAAAGAAACACAGGAATGTTTTTTGATTGAGGGCATCAAGGTAACATCTCTCAGATGGATAGACCTGTGCCCATCTGCCAACAGCGCTGCACGCATTTAGGGTGCACTAACACAAAATCAGCCAGGTGAGGAGCTAAGTTCCCTAGAAAAATCAACACTGGCAAGCAGCTCCCATGGGCAAGTTAAAGTACCCCAATTATGCTTCAAAGTAAGGTGCTCTGAAGGGACCTCTGGGGAGATTTACCTTTCCACCAACTGCAATTGAAATTTTAGTCCCCAACTTGAACATGTAAATGAGGTGCCTGCAGTTAGGAACTTCCAATGCTCTCAACTCTCCTCCATGCTTCACAACCAGCAAGAGCAGCAAATAGTGCAATAAAAGCTACAGCAACTCAGACACTAATTACTGACTAGGGAATAAGCTTTCCACTGGATGTCAAACAAGACTGGTGTCAGCCCCAAGGCCTAATAATTTCACAAGCAAAGACTACCACAGAGGAAAGGGGGAATGAAAACACGCAGGAAAACAAGCACTTGCAGTGGCATCACCATGATGTCTAAGGCCACATTGTCCAAGACACCATACATCAGCACACCAGGCCCCTGCGCTTCAGGCAAGTAATTGAGGCCCAAACAAACTGAATTATCCTTAGAAAGGTGCAAGAAACGTACTTTGTAGCTGTGGACAAACATCTCGGATGTCTCAGATGCCTGCTCTCCGAGAGGACCCCCTAAGAAACAATTCTCACAGAACAAGGGTGGAATAAGTCAAGCACTTATGGACCTCTTTTACAAATAAGCCCATGTACTTTTGTAATAACCCGGGCCAAGTAAAAATCAGTCTGGAACTCAGGTGAATAAGTGCCAGCATGCTGAGGAGGACAAGGCACTTGGTTGCACTTGGGGCAGTCACAGCCACCAGCCTCACAAGGTGAGATTCACCTCACAGACCAGGAACCCGCTGCTGGGCCTTCGTAGCCACAATACAAATAAATGCTGCTTCGATGAACAAGAGATAGGCTAGAAAATTAATTCACATGCTTTCACCACTAAGGCACAGTTGTCTTCTGCCTTCTCACCTCAGCCAAGCCAAATATGTTTAAGACCAAGTATTAATCACAGGGGAAAAATAAATGCTACAGCAGGAAACTAGAACCTCAGCAGACAACAGCCCCCAGCTTCCTGGCAATTTACAGAGGCACTGGCAAACAGGCCTACAATTTCAGAATAAAAGCAGTGAAACTGATTAAAAGGCACAAAATTCCTATGTGCCTGAATTTTTTTAATATTTAAAAATCCCAAAACAGTCAGATCAGGAACAGGAACAATTATTTGCTAATTTTTCTGCAAAAGGAAAGTTTGCAAGAAAACCCATTTTGATATTGTTACCTGTTAGTCCATAGTTACTTTAAAGAAAATAACACAGTGAAACTGCTTAGTGCAGATAGAAATGATACCTTCAACAAAAAAAAAGACCCTTAGAATCTGCAGAATCAGCTTAACATTATAATAAAACATTACAAAACGTGCCAATAATTAATATGAAATAGATTACACAGCAAAACCATAAAACGCATTGCTGACAAACCAGATAGTAAATATAAAATAAAAGCAAAATCTGAAAATGGAATTAAAAAATCAATGTTCTAACACTTTTTTTTCTTCAGTTTTGGGGGAGAAGCAAGCTTTCATGAAAATTTTCAAATAATAACCTATGTTTCTTTCACACAAAATAAATTCAGTTTGGCCACAACAGCTTTCTGCAAAAGCAGTATGTGTGACCAGCTGCAGAAGACAAGCACTGTTGGAACTCCTTTTACTTCGCTGCCCCTGAGCATAAGCCTATTATTTAAGTATTGTAAATTCATATTACTTAGCTTGTGAAGAAAGAAGAAAATTAGTGATATGAGACTTCCCTCTCTTGCAAGCAGGATTTTCATCTGCTATTTTGCCACCGTGAGTTAAATACTACAGGTCTTGAAACAGGGATTCAGCTAGAGCCCAAATCAGCTACTGGAAATATTCCCATTCCAGCAAGGCTCTCTGCCTTCAGCTATTAGGCTGAGAAGGATTAACATCCATTCTTGCTGTTTTCAGATGCCAGAAGAGGCAGAACAGTTGCGGTCTACTTAAGCCACAGCTTTTTTAGAAGGTTCTAGGTTCATCTTATAGTTTTGTGGTTGTGATGGTGGAGGGCTTCTGTTTCTAAGACCAAAACAATGAGTACAGTAAAACTCCTACTGTGAAGGCAGTTATGTGATTCTAGCCTAGAACTGGTCCTGCAGAAGAATAACTCCACTGGCATGAAGAAGCACCCAAAGAGAGGAATGCTACATTAGGATGCTTTAACTATGATGGTGTATTAAAAAAAAAAAAAAACAAACCACAGGATTCAGGCACCAGGATGCCCAACACCACCATGTGAACAGGAATCAGTGTAAGGGTTAAGATTTAATATTAGGCAGGATCAGCTCCTCTTACTCTGCTCACATTACCCTTCAGTCTTCACACAAACCAGGCTCAGGGCAGGCAAAAGAGCAATTTTTGTAATAAAAATAGGTAGTTTTAAATAGTTTCTCCCCAAAGAAATTAATAGTGTCATCATCCCATAAATCACACTGTGCACTGACAAGTGAATTGCCAAAAGGTCACCCTGCTCATGCTGATCAGCTACTCCAGAATCTTCATCCATTTAATGTTAACATCCCTAAAATGAAATTATTTCCTCCTCTTTTGCAAAAGGCTCTATGATTTAGCGAACCCAGAAGCATTCTACAAGAACGCCAGAAGAAACTGAAAGATAAATATTCACTAAAGCTTTCATCTTCCTAGAGGAGATGCTACATGACCTCCACCTCCAGCCTTGCAAATAATTATGTATGTTTAGCTTAACACATGCCAACAGACCCTTCTGTATCACTGCAACTAACAGCAGAATTAAGTAAGCGCACAAGCACTTGCAGACTTAGCACCCCATGTGTTTGCCTCCATCAGCCAGGATGCTACTTACGCCATTTAAGCTGCCGAGATCCTTCACCCAGTGCTCATCTTTCTCCTTGTCATAATTGATTACAGCGTGCTGCTTATCGACACTGCGGGACTGGCAACAAAAGCACAATGAATGCGAGACTGGTCAGACATAAGAGACACCGTTAATCAAAGTAACCTTTAGACATTAATTTGATACAGAGTAGGGGGAGAGGGAGGAAAAAGCAGGAAGGATTTAAATATTCTTTACTTCCATAAATAATCAAAGGATAAATAGTAAGTGCTTCCATGGTTGTTCTAAACAGTTCACTGAAGACAATACAATATTTGCACGAGGGAGTTAGGGGCGGGGAGAGGAAATCGCTGAAGGCTGTCAACACTATGCCATCATTTCAATAAATTATATCAATGCACACTGAAAACAAAACCAGTCAGACTGAAAGCCTGGAGGGCAGTATCTCAGCCAGTGTGAACTAGAAGAGCTACATGTTTCACCAGCTAAAGCCAGTGGCCTCATCACTAGGTATATTCCTATTTCTTCCTGTTTTTCAAAAAGAAAAAAAAAAACAGTTTTCTAAAGTTACAAACCAAATTTACGACAATGTATTTTGTTCACAGGATTAAGTCTCAGATCTGATGTAAATTCTAGGATGTGTTCCAATTCGTAAACATGGAATGAAAAAGAAAGCAGCTCTAAGAAAACTCAAATTTAAAGCAAGGTTTGAGAACAACAAACTGGACAGTGGTCTGGCCTCACTGGCTTTGCCACAATTCACAGACACCATCTTATCTTCAAATAAAAGATTCAGAAGAAGCAGTGTTAGACTTCTGAGGAAGAAACGTTAGACCAAAACCTCTGAGCAGTTCTGAAATATGGCCCAAGTGTTACAGCTATTAAGCCAACAGACTGTACTTAGATCTACTGCCTCTCATAACTCAAATTCTTGCAGCAGTTGATCTCAGCCGCTTACTGGAACCTGTTACTCCATCAGCATACACATACGACACAGACCACCCCAGTAACTCAGGCCAGGGGAGAGCAGGGTATGCTACCCAAGCAAAGAGCCAAGCCAGGCTCTAACTCAGCTTATCCACCTCTTCCTAGGCATTGACCAACAAGTTCTTGGTGAAAAGTAAGTCTTTCCCTTTTCCCAAGTATAAAGGCTGGTTTCCACAGAACCACTCTCAGCAAGCCATTATCTACTTCCTTGTAAGTATGCAGAGGCAAAGTTTGTTTCAGGGGAATTCCTTGGTGAAAACACAGACAAACTGCTGCTATTTGCAGGAATTTCTTCTGCCCAATCAATGTCAGGCACATTGGAATATCCCAACAGCTGATAAACGACAGCTCCTCCCCCTGCAGAGCACACCATAAGACCAATACTGCAGAAACATCTTGAAGCACCAATATGAAGCGAGCATATGCATGACTAGAAGAGCGCCCTGCCACCTTGCAATGTCCCTCTCATCATTCACAGTGCAAGTGGAGGAGGCGACAAGATAGGCAGGAGACTCCAAGTCTCCTTCACCCGCCTCACTAATAGAATTATCTATATGCTGCTGAATTTACAAGGTGTCAGCTCACAGAAGTCCCAGCTGAAAAAAAAAAAAAAAAAAGGGCAGCATCCACTGCTGCCCAACTGGCACTGCTCAGACAGCAATCGCTCCCAAAAGAAGCAACCCACAGCTGGCAGGGCAGGCAGAGACAAGGCAGTCAGGCCCCTCCACTCCTCTATCTTGTTATGCTGAGCCCTAAATGCAAGAAGCGATGCGCCGCAACACCATCCCCAGAGGGGCGCACACAAACCTCTTGTCCCCACACTTGGCATCAGACCCCGTAAGGCAAGTCATGAGCATTTGCCTAGGAAAGCTGCTGCCTCTCTGTTACCGCTCATATCACATGCAGCCCCCCAGCACAATTTGCAATCACCCAACTGGCTGTGGCAGCTATGTGCAGTGCAAGGTAAGGATGGTTGAAGGATGCTGCCCAGGTCTAGCACTTCAGCATATAGCCCTGAAGACAGGAATGCTCCCTGCCACAGCCTTGCGTATCACAGCAGCTGATGCTACATGAGCTGGGGTTGCACCCAACCTGCTGCATGGCTCCTCACATCTTTTGGAGGATGAGAGAGAGCCTCCCTGTCTGCCCAGGGTCCATCCCCACAAGCACAGTGCCATGCAGGCACTGCACGTGGGCTGGGGCTCCCAGAGGGCTCATCGCACCTCACCTACAAGGCAGAGCAGGAAGACCATCCCCGAACACAGCACGGGGAGAAATCCCCACTCCCCATGCATGGGCATTTACATAACTGCATTTCATCCTGCTGGACTCAAAGACAAACACGCACAGGGTCCTGCTGCACAGCACAGGTGCAAGGTCTTCCTCAGTCCCGCTGCAACCCATAATTGTGGGCATCACTGTACCAAATGGATGTGAAGGAATGTTGATCAACTGGTGCAGCAGTACTTGCTTTAGCTTTTCACAGCATGCCAGACTCATTTAAAGATTAATAGATTTTAAAGGCAGAACAATCCCTCTAGCCCTCTTCCAGCGGCAGAAGGGCTTTCACCTCAAAAAGCTAACCCAGACAAAAAAAAAATAGGGTAGATTTGATCTTGCATCTAATTTTAAGTAAACCACAGGTCACTTAAAAAGGGGTTTATTTCTGGGAACCACCTGTCTCCCAAAAACTCAATTTGCCCTGCATCTGACCCTGATGTAAACCAGCACAGCCTTTGGTCTGCTGTGCTTTACAGCAGCTGACTACAGCCATTCAAGGGTCCCAAACCAGTCATGGGTTGTCGTAAGAGGGGAACAGACATGTATCCAAGCAGTATGATATTCCCATACATAAAAGCAGGAAGAGATCATCAAAAGAACCAATTTATGCCAAAACTTTCCATCTTCAAAGGAAATTTCAGCTGGGTTTGAGATGGCCCTTTGCCAAAGGAGTCACAACGATACGCAAAATCTGGCCCACAGTCTTGATACAACCTCTCAATATCTCTTCAAAGAGTACACCATATCACACTTCTGTGAAATTTCATGCTTTTGTAGAAAAGATGGGAAATTTCTTAGTTCTGTTTATGTTAAACCAGCAAACATCACAGGAACTGGCAGCAGAAGTTCCTAAGGCCCTATCTCCAAGGAAACTCAACTCAAAATAACTAAAATCACATTTATTTAGATGCTGACTTGCCAAAGGTCACTCTTACTTGAGAACAGAGGTGTGGTTTTTTTCAACATCAGTTACATTTAACATAAACTGCTCTTCTGTACAGCGACAGCAGGAACCCAGCTGATCATGCTTTTCTTCTCAGAGAGGAGCAGACTGCATCAATCAAAAAAAAAAAAAAGACTAACCAGTTTCCAGACTGGTAACAGCCAAAGGCCTGAGAACAGTCCTGCAGAAGCCACTCCAGTCCAGCAGGCCAGTGGTTTTGGATGCGTGACCCACTGAATCACAGAAAGTGATTTAACAGGTCTGAGTCAACACACACTACAGAGCAGTCCACTGTGCAGAGCTCCCAATGGTCTGCAACTCCACTTGAAATACTTTGAGCATCTATAAATTGAAAAGCTGCAATTAAGTTGACTGAACCACAAATATAAGAGGACTCTTGCTTAAATGCACCCTTGCTCCAAATACTGAACCTTGCTTATGATCAATCACAACCTCCACAACAAAAGGCAAGACTGATACATCTGTCAGTCAGGAGGGGATACAGGGGCCCAAGCAAAAAAAAAAAACAAAACCCTGAATTGCCTGCACCCAGATGTCAAAAGCAGAAAATAACCGATACACTCTTGCAGTTCATCTGTTTCACCAGAACACCTCTTGTAGTGGGGTGGGCAGCGCTCCTCAGCTCTGACAAGGATCACTGAGATTCTGCTTGGACCCAAAGAACACAACTGGAGCACCTCTGATGAGATAGACAGGTCAAAAAAGTCAGGGAAGGGAAGTCTCCTAACCACTAGAGATATACGGAGGCAAGAAATAAGACCACACTCCAAGAGGCTGGGAATGAAGGAAGAACACTGCCTTCTCACCGTGTCCTGACATGGGATGTGTTATCAAATAGAAACAACTCTCAGGGAAAAACAACGTGTGCTTTTCTGATTAACAACATTTACACTCCTCTGAAGGGAAAACACAGACACCGATTTGTTACTACACTAAGATCACCCACAGCTTGCACTTCCAGACATTCAAATCGCTACCTACCATAAGGCTCTCCAGCTTCTCCATCATACTATCAAAAATGCATCGTGTTTTAAACACCTAGCAGGCAAAATACACATGCAGCATATACCTTAATACAGAGGTATTTTATAGCTCTACTTTCTTCCAGGATCATATTAAGCAGATGATAGCCCAAATCGCAGGTAGGAACAGCTCCTCTGAGTCTGACAAACCCATATTGGTACCAGGATCTTGGGTCACCAGCCTCCCATCAGTAATACAAGCAGGCAGGTTGCTTGTGATTCTCAAAACTGCATGCACCAAATCAGCAACAGACCTTGCTTGGCATGGGAGCAGCAAAAGCAGCTTCAGAAGCACACAGGAATCTCCACAGAGGTACGTACCATGCTGGCTACATGCGCTGCAGACCTCCTACAGCTTTGCGCTGGGTTTGATACACAGAACAAGGTACTCAGGATGACACCACAAGCTGCAGATGCCAAGCAACTCCCACAAAGAAACAAGACCTGCTTAGGAAGGCAGGAGGAGAAATACAGCCAGACAGCCTGCATTTCCCCACAGGGCCAGAGAGCAGACACAGCTCAGCTGTTACATGGATACAGATGCTGCTTTTTCCCCCCAGGAGAATTACCATGGGCAAAAACCTACTGCTTGGGGTTGAGATTTGGACCTCGGCCCTGCCAGTGCTGCCAGGCATTGTGGCATTGAAGATAAAATAAACATATGAGAGCAGTTTCCCTGTTTCTCACTGCAGTCTGCTGTGTACATCTGGCACAAGATAACTGCAGCATTCTGGTGGCAGCATGCAAGAAACGTTTGCTCAAATACTTTCCACACTGAACAGGTTACATTTCTGCCAGTATTGCGCTCTGCACAAGTGTCCCAGTAAGGAAATGCAAACTTCTCCCAGTGTCCAACTTTGGAAAGGAGAAAGGCAAAGCTAACTTCTTAAAATAAAATAATAATCCCTTGCATTCTGGCCTGAAATACGATTTTTGCTCCCTTAAGGTAAAACCCCAGACAACATTTAATGACAGATATGAACACTGCATCTCCTTTTTTCACCACAATGCATTCCATAGGGTTGTGTTTAGTGGCACCTTCAGTACTTTTCCAGAATATTTGTGAATGCTCCGTCCTGCCCCCACCCCACAAGCTCAGCCTGACTGCTCCCAGGGGCATGTGCTGCCAGTTTAATGACTCTGCCTAAACAGACAAATGTCTCTTCACCAAGAGCCGCTACCTCATCCTGGGTCTGGACTTGCTTTACAGCCTCCAAGCTCCCTGCCTTCAGCTTTACTGCACTCAAGATCACCAGCTTAGTGGATCTGCAACAGGACCAGGGCCCAACTATTCATGTAAAAAATAAGGCATAGAACAAAAGAGAGAAATCCCCTAGGAAAATGAAACTGTAATCCCCCCTGCCTGGCAAAGGGATTTGGAGGCTGGCATAGTTCCCATGCCTACTTAACCTGTTATTCCGGAGTAGAATGGGTTTTTGCTTTGCTTGCCCTTTCCCAAAGTGTAACAGCAGTTCAAGTGACCCAGGGTCAGATCCTGAGCAGTCAGAGAACACACTGCCCACAGACACCCTTTATTCTACATTGAGACATGGAAAAGCATCATCTTAGGTGGAAAAAAGGACTGAATTTCTATTGTGCAGCCAAGCTGCATGCTACTGCCTGGATCAGGATCTCAGGGGCAATGGGTACAAATTGGAGAGGGGCAGGTTTAAACTAGACATTAGGAAGAATTTCTTCACCATGAGTGGTGAAGCACTGGAACAGGTTACCTAGGGAAGTTACGAATGCCCCATCCCTGGAGGTGTTCAAGGCCAGACTGGATGGGGTCTTGGGCAGTCTGATCTAGTGGGATGTTCCTGCCTAAGGCAGGGGGGTTGGAACTATAAGATCTTTAAGGTCCCTTCCAACCCAAACTAATCTATGATTCTATCATTCAGACATGGAAGAGGTGCCCCTTTTTCCCTGCCCACTCTGGGGAGGGACAAAGTCTCCCTCTGCAGGCCAGGCTTCCAGCACCTTGCCAGCTGTGTGCAGACCTCTCACCCCTAGTAACCACCTGCCTGCAGTGCCAGCATGACCTCTCTCCACACCCTGCCTCCAGCAATGAACTCCCCTCCTAGGTTTCCTGGTCTTGCCGTGCCTCCAGCAATGAACTCCCCTCCCAGGTTTCCTGGCCTTGCTGTGCCTCCAGCCTCCTCAACCCACATTTCATCAGATATCATAATCTTCCCATTACTGCACATTAACAGAAAATTATGGGAGAAGCAAGAGAAAAAAAAACAACCTGGAAATATGGGACGTGCATCCTTGCTCCCACAGCTGCTGCCCAGGCACCTGGAAATACTACCTGTCAAAAAGCAGTCTTCCCAAGGCTAGATCCTTTCCCTTCTGCCTATAAGACACCTGCTTCCCTTGTGACAACTAATGACTGACACTTGGGACCACTGCAATTCCCAGTGCCCTGGGACTATCTTAGGTACTTGTTTACACTCTCTGGATAACCACAGCAAGCCAGTACCACTCTGTCCCAACTACAACTTCTCACTCTGCAAGACACAAAAGCAGCCAGTATCCCATGGGAGTCTACTGGGACTGGTCTACAGGGAGTTCCCAGTGCAGGAAATACCTTGGTGATGGAGAGATAAGACTTCTGTATCACAGTGAATTTACCTACAAGTACCAGGAAAAAGATAACCTACCAAGTTGACACCAGCAGCTTTCTCCCAGCATAATACCAGACAAACTACACCACACCTCTTCTCACTTGTGTACGTATGCACTTACTAAACTGCACAGGAGAGACATATTATCAAATATGGCCTGGGGGAGGTAGGATACGTCAGGTCAATGAAATCTTAATTCGACCAAATGTCACATACATACAGAGTTCACCATCACCCTGTATTATTTGCGGAGTATGCTGTACACCCTGCATACCAAACACCGAACAGATCCCACAGGGGAAAAAATATCCACTAATGACAAAATAATAGATTCCATCTTCATGCCTGTGTACATAGGGGCAGAAGCAGGATTACACAGGCAGTCTTCACACTGGTATGTCATAACTGCTCTGCACTTACAAACACTCAATTTAGCAGCCTTAAGAATGTTCCTTCAGAGCCTAGAAGTTCTGTAATTCCCCGGTGTTTTACCAAAGCAAGCTACAAAGAGGAAAGGATCTACTTAAGCAGTATCAAGTTACCACGTATCCCATTCACCAGCAGAAGGAACCCAAATGTTCAACTCGGGAGCCCCTACCACTTGAACTGACTAATACCATAAGCAATATGCAATGTCCCATATGGACTAGTGACAGACACTTGGCCAATACCTTTCACATCTCTGCTGACACCTGAACAAAAGCGAGTCTTGAACCCCTCTCAAGCCTAAGGCACATGCTTCTCAGCAGTCACATTCTATAATGCCCGCTTTCCCCACACCAGATAGCTTCTGCCATATAAGCATCACCCTCCACTTCACCCAGTCCTGCTGTTCCTTCTTTCACTCTGCCCATGACTAACTCCTTGTGCCTCCCGACTTGGCCGAACCTTAATCTTCTGGTGAGGCTTTATAGAGAGGAAATCCAGCGATTAGATACAAAGATATGGCTTCTGGCTTCCTGAAAGATCAGTCAAGAGGTTGAGCAAGTAGTCTGGAGTTATCGTTACACTCTTGGTTTGTTCTTGCGCTTTCCTCGAGAGCTGCTTTGCCCACTGTCTGAGTCAGGATATCAGGCTGGATGCAGCTTGATCTAATCTAGAGTACTTGCTCTTATATCTGAAATCCAATCTTTGTGCACCCCTGCACTTAGCTCCTCTTCATCCAACCTGCAACAGTTCTGTCCTCCAATCCATCCCCACCTCACTCCCAGATAAAATATGACTTAAGACAACAGCATAAAACTAGCCCCCAGTGACCACAAGTGACCACTCCAACCTTTTTTCAGAAGGTTCAGAACTTGGTCAAACACAGTTAGATTACTGGCTAGAGGGGGAGGAAATCAACGCTTATCTAGGCAAACACTCTTGAAAAGCATCACCCTCGCCAGCTCTACAAAGCCAGAACATGAAAAGAACAGGTTAAACACTTTTAAATGGTTTACATAAAGAAAGTGGCATTTTTCTCAGAGCTGCTCACAGCAAAGACTGAAAAAGAAATATGATTGCATCCAGAACACTCAACCAAAAACAGACACCTGGAAAATAAACTCTCATCCTAAACAGTGAAGTAGTTTAGCAGAGTTATAAGCAATTGAAAACAGTGTCTCTTGATAAATAGTGTCAAGCTGTCTTAAAAGGCTCACAGGACAAGGTCATAACAGAAAGTATCATTCCATCTGCACCTACTCCTGCTGTAATTCACACTCACATGAACAAACTCAGACACAGACAACAGCACACCTAAACTATCACTCTAGAGACAGGGAAATACTCAACGGAGCACTAGTTAAATATCTGGCTTTCCCAAATTTCCAGTAAACAACTCTCAAAGAAAGAGAAAAAGAAAAAAAAAAAAGAAAGAAATCATGACCCCACTTTTACTTCCGTTAAATATTTACATCTAGCATAGATGCAAAAGATTCTTTGTTTAGAGGCAGAGAGGCAGGTTTTAATAGTTCAGTGTTGAATGAAAATTCTGAGTTTGCAAAATGTTTGTCCTGCGAGTAAATACACATCACATTAAGAAAGCTATCAAAGCTGATAAGAAATGGCAACTATATTTCCCAAAGAAAGATGGAGCAGGAGCAAGGGGAGAATTACTCTGTTCAAGATGATCAAAAAATCCTCTTGGCTTTGGTTAAGAAAAAAGAAACCTTCTCAAAGAATTATTTTCTACCAGAACCAAGCTTCACAGAAAAATAAATACTACTGCAAATTGGTGATGATCTACATTTCCACACTCCTGCTGTTTGTTGACTGTTACCTGAAGGGAGCTAGTGTGACTGATGAAAAAAATCAAGCACCGTTCTTCAGAAAAAGGGCAGAACTGAGCCCTTGACTCTTTAAGAACACTACATGCCAAGCTATGCTACACAACATTTTTGTCCATGCATTAACATTCAAACCCAATGCAAACCTCACATTTACTTGTACTAGGAAGTTTACAGTGCTGCAAAACGTTTTAAATATTTCTAATCCTCTTAGTAGCTATAGAAGATTTCAAGGTAGATTATGTTTCCTCTCTACAAAACCTACTTAATTTTAAGCTTAAAGACTTTGAGTTTCTTCACCTCTTTCTTAATCAGAAAGCAAATCTAGTATCTGTATGAAATAAACACAGGTGAAACTAAAGTTTAATTGTCTGATGACAAAGCCACCATTTTTTGCTGTTTAGGGATCAGATATCTTAAAACAACACATTCCAAGGAAATATCAAAAGACCAGACACTCCTGTAACAGTAAAATGAGAAAGGCAAGGCAGCAAGGTCTCCTGGACAGGGGTTCTCTGTTATAAGTTTGCACACTAATACAGACGGTTTCCAACAGGGAATCTCAAATCATATAATGATGAAATCACTAAGCAGGAAGTCTCAGAGATGGAAAAACACCAACTAGGTAATCCAGTCCCATTCCCAGACACTGCCAGTCTGTTCCCTGTAATGCACTTTAAAGGATTAAATGCTAGTATATAAGCAAAATAATTGTCCAGCAAATATACAGTTTCAGGGTCAGTACCACAGAAATTCTACAGGTGCAAATGCTGTCACAAGAGCTCTGTCCATCTGCCCTGCTTCTTAAGCTTTCCCCAAGAGAAACAATTGTGCCAGCCTGCACAATTTTTTGACATGGACAGTCACAGTAGGAGAAAAGTCTATTTTTAGGTCTCATCCTCCATCTGCTCTCACACACAACTTTGCTTGGATTTCAAGTCTCTGTTCACAGCCTCTCCTTCCCACTGAGTCTGAGTACAATCATCTCATTTGGAGCCAAAGGTAGCTCTGGAAAACATCTTCATCAGCAAATCGCTGGAAAATAATGTGCTCTGCTGTTCAAAATAAGAACCTACATGTGATCCTAGAAAAAGCTTTATTACTGGAGATGTAAACTAACATGTTTAGAAAGGGTCACATGTAATTCACTTCATGAACATGAGCAGCTGGCTTTTACAGACAATCCAGAGCCTTCATTCTAATGAAATAATGAAAACCTCCTTCACTACCAGCACCTATGAGCCCCCAGATACAACCACTTCACCCACAGATACTGCTGTTTCCTCTAGTAATCCCTATTCCTTTATTGTTTAGAAAAAAGCATGGCAAACGTGGAGCACTACAAGGTTGCTAGTGCACACGCAACACTGACAAGCCAGCTCAGACTTGCAAAGAAGCATGTAACACTCCATGTGGTATGGAAGGGCTCACAATCCATGCTGTCCAGTTAACTCCATAAATAACCAGTGAGAAAAGCAATACATTTTAAGCATAACTGATGTTTGGGGTAATTTTATTTTGGGCCACGCAACTCAAACTGTGCGAGTGCTGAGACCTTGACAGTTACAAAACCTCAAGCATCTTCAAAAGGTATTAAGATAGGCCTAATAATCAGGCTGATTTTGGAAACAAAGGCCACTGCATACGTTTTTATCCCTTCAAGTGACAAAACATAGCAATCACATTTTTGAGCAGTCAAATGCAGACTCAAAGAAAATATCAGGACCTTTTTAATGTCTCACCAGTCAGACACATAGAAACACAAATTAGAAGTGTGATTCATGGGTAGACTCAAACAAATGATCCACTGTCAAACAGACTAGCACTGCAGCGCAGCCATGCCATTCACTGCCAGCTAGCAGAACAGTACAAACACTGCAAGCTCTCCTTTTGTGGACACTAACATTTTATTACAGCTAGACAACACCTTCCCTCCAAGTACACCTCATACAAGAAATTCCACTCCCCTGAACAGATCTCCCGCTAACATATGATACAAATCCCTGCAGCAACCACAAACACAGCCTTCTTAGTAGAACATTGGCAAAGCATTTAGAGCATACCTGTGCCAGGTTAGCAATGGAAATTAAGGGGAGTGAGGCCTTGTTGTGCCGCTTCCTAAATTTGCTGCCAACAGGCACACTTGCCACTTCTTTAAATGGGCAAAAGAGGGGCAGGTAGGTGTAATCAAACTTGGGGTTTTATTTTTGCATTTGAGTACTCACAGCATGGGTCTAGCAGAAACACTAATCTAATTCTGAGCTTATACAAATTTCTGAGCTCCTGTCAAAAGCTCTTTACAAGACTCCAGTTCCATTTGCTCAGAGTGACATCCATTACATTATGCTGTCAAACATCAAGACCACAGCAAAAACTTCAGACACATTGGATTAGGTCCAGCAGAGGCAGAAGGTCGTTCGGAAAGCACTCATAGAAGCTGCAAGTTTGCCCGAGTAACATAATTACTTTGGGAAGAGGTCATCACCTTACCCACCCCGCCTCAACAGCTAGAGCTTCTCAGCTAAACATCAGTAATTCCTACCATGATAAAAAAAGCTAAGGGACAGATAGAAACACTGACAATCTAATTAAACTTAAAAGAGGAAGAAAAGGCAGACAAAAATCACTGCCCACATTCAAATCATAAATATCACACAATGCTAGTAGCATCAAGATAGTTAATCCATTTGATTAATCTCCCACCACTATCACTCCTATCCATCTGATGTCAGGGCAATTTGAAAGAAACTTCACTTGCACTAACGCAAACATATGACATCTTCATGGGAACCACAGACTCAACATAAAAAGGAAGTTAATTTTAAAAGATGTCATTTGAAGAAAGCATGAAACATCTCCACAGATCCCCAGCATTACATTCACACCTACTGCACCTTCAGAAGAAATAACAAAAACCAGCCAGGTTACCTGTAGCATCAGTTCACAGTCATCTCGGCCAACAAATATCATCTCCCGAGGCAGCCGATGACGAATGCCAGTGCTGCTCACTAAGAACCACGAAGTCACGCTCATTTTGGCGCTCAGCACTTAATCTTTATACATCCTAAACACAAAAAAGTATGACACACAGTGAGCCCTTAGTGAAGCAGGAGAGTACACCAGTCACTACAGTATAGCTGTAGTTCCCAAATTTCCCTGTGCTGTGGGACCCAGCACTGCCTCTCGCACTTCTGTGTTCAGGTTGCAAACATCTCATGGCAACAAGCAGCGGCGAAGTGCCTGCCAGGATCTACTGCCCACATGTAGGAGCTCTGCAGACCTGGAAATATTCCCACAGCAAAGTCAGACTAAGGGTCTGAGGACAGGATTGTTTAAAAAAACAAGCATGCAGCTGAAGCCAACTGACGGAATGACGAAATATGGTGGGAAGGGAAAAAATTAAAATCCAACACATCTTTTCCAGAACATTTCCTCATCGCTGCCACTGTGAGCGAACTGCAGCTCGTGCTTCCTCCATCCTCAAAGATCTGGACCAGCACATCCGTGGATGACATAACGCCTTTCAGGGCGCGCTTACACAGGTGCTGGGAGGAGAAGAGCCTCCCTACTGCTCATCCCACTTCCACACCGATAGAACCTGGGAGCCCACAAGTCCTCCCTCGCTGCACCAGCTGGTCTAACACCCCAAACCAGGCTGCAGGAGGCCCAGGCTGCAGCCCCCCCGCCGGGTTCTGGTGCCCAGGGCCCCTCTCTCCCCTGCCTCAGGCAGAAGAGCCGTTACCCGGGCAGGCAGGAGCGGGGAGCCGAGGTCTCGGGAGCTCGCCCGGCCACACCTGTTCGCTGTCGCGGCCTCTTCCACCGAGCCGCGCCGTCCTTCCCCCCGGCTGAAAGGAAACAGAGCGTCACCCGGCAGGCTCTCGCCTTCCCCTCACCCACCTCCCGGGAGCCGCATTCCCTAAGGAAGGAAATCTCCGCTTTATCCAGGCTGCGCTGCCCGGCCGGACCGCCGCGGCGGCCGGGGGGAGCAGGGGGTGACACCAGGTGGGGGTGAAGCACGGGGGAGGAGTGACACAGGGAGTGACACCGGGCGGGGGTGGGAGCACGGGGGTGACACCAGGGGTTATACCGAGAGGCGGGAGCAGGGGGCTGACACCGACGGGAGTGGGGAGGGAGCAGGAGGGTGACACCAGGCGGGTGAAGCACGGACGGTGACACAGGGGGTGACACCTAGCGGGGGTAAGCAGGGGGGTGTGACACCACGAGCGGAGAAGTGGAGCCGGGGGGCTGACAGCGGGCGGGGCGCAGGCCTGGGGGACACGACGAGAGCCCGCACCCCGCCGCGCCGCAGCCAGCGCCGAGGGCTCCCTGCGAGCGGCCCCGGGGAAACACCGCCTCCCCGACCACACGCCCGCGGAGGGGAGCCGCCGGCCAAGCCCCGCACCGCACCGCAGGCCGCGGCCCAGGGTCGCCCCCAGCCTAGGTGCGGGCCCGGCTCTTTGTCTGCAGGGGCCCAGCTCCCCCTTCGCGGCCCCAACGCCCTTACCTGCCGCGGCCCCAACGCCCTTAACTGCTGCGGCCCTCCGCGCGGAGGCAGCCGGGCGCCACGCCCACCCCGCGCACCGCCAGCACAACGCCCCGTCGAAGGCCACGCCTACTCCTGCCCCAAAGCCACGCCCATATCATTCAGGCCACGCCCACCCCCACCCCATCCGCCTGCTGGAGGCCACGCTCACCCATGCAGCAAAGCCACGCCCATCACTGGACAAGCCACGCCCCCCGAGGCCACGCCCACCCCAGCTCAATCGCCATACCGGCTGGCTCATAGAATCATAGAATAACCAGGTTGGAAGAGACCCACTGGATCATCGAGTCCAGCCATTCCCACCAGTCTCTAAACCATGCCCCTTAGCACCTCGTCCACCCCACCTTAAACACCTCCAGGGAAGGTGAATCAACCACCTCCCTGGGCAGCCTGTTCCAGTGCCCAAAGACCCTTTCTGTGAAAAATTTTTTCCTAATGTCCAGCCTAAACCTCCCGTGGCGGAGCTTGAGGCCATTTCCTCTTGTCCTGTCCCCTGTCACTTGGGAGAAGACCCCAGCTCCCTCCTGTCCACAATTTAGGTAGTTGTAGAGAGCAATGAGGTCTCCTCTCAGCCTCCTCTTCTCCAGGCTAAACACCCCCAGCTCTCCCAGTCGCTCCTCATAAGGCCTGTTCTCCAGCCCCTTCACCAGCTTCGTTGCTCTTCTCTGGACTCGCTCCAGAGCCTCAACATCCTTCTTGTGGTGAGGGGCCCAGAACTGAACACAAGATTCGAGGTGCGGTCTCACCAGTGCCGAGTACAGAGGGAGAATAACCTCCCTGGGCCTGCTGCTCACTCCATTCCTGATACAAGCCAAGATGCCATTGGCCTTCTTGGCCACCTGGGCACACTGCTGGCTCATGTTCAGTTGGCTGTCAACCAACACCCCCAGGTCCTTCTCCTCCTGGCAGCTTTCCAGCCAGGCTTCTCCTAGTCTGTAGCTGCACAGGGTTGTTGTGCCCCAAGTGCAGGACCCAGCATTTGGCCTTGTTAAACCTCATGCCGTTGGTCTCTGCCCAGCAGTCCAGCCTGTTCAGATCCCTTTGCAGAGCCTTCTGACCCTCCAGCAGATCCACACTTTCACACAGCTTAGGATCATCCGCAGTTCCTGTAGAGCACATTGACTACCTTTTTTTTCCCTGTTGGAAGGAAAACTGAGCATTGTGGTAGTGGATCACCAGCTGGAAGAGATATGTTTGCATTTATAATCTGCACATTTGTGTTTGAGTATTGTTTTGCCTTCAGGAACTTCCCTAGGTGTCTTCAGTGCTGTCTTTAGAATTTTGCCACTGGATGTAGCCTTAATAATGTCTGATGGCATGGAAACCATAGGTCCAGTATGCCACTAGACAGGGGCAGTCCTGCAGCAGCATTGCTCCATGGACTTACTCCTACAGCTTCTAGTTTGGCTAATATCACGGCAGCCCAGACAGGAGTGGGAGCCATCGCCCTGGAACGGTGGCAGGGAGAGTCAACCACTGCAAGGCTGGAGACCCAGAGATCATGAAGGAAAACAGCATTTCTTCTTTTCCTTCCTCTTTTGGTAGAGCAGTAGGAATTTGTTATTATTTAACAAATAATGTTATTGCCTTCCTTAGCCAACATTTGACGACTTCTCTGGCAAATACACCCCAGGGTGATTTCAAGGTGTGATTATCTTCAAAGGCTCCAAAGCTGGCTGAGGCTGCAGCATCTGCGTTTTATTGGAGTGCTCTTAGTATATCCTTGGAGCAGAGCACCACACCCTTGCAGCGTGCTGTGTCCTTCGGACACCAGGCAGGAGGACTGGATGAGCAGCCACCACTATGGGAGGCTTTAAAGGCTTTTGCACTGAGCGCTGCCATAAAGTAATCAAAATCCTTGATAAAAAAAATTTAGAAAGACTTCCATCCTATTTGCCAGTTTGTCCTGTCAATTGAGTGATGTTTTATTAATTTAGCTGATCTATAGCTTAAGTTTTTATAAATATTATTCACTCTTTCCTTAAGCACGTCTATTTACTGGAGAGTCTGCTCTATGAGCTGATCTGTAGGGCACCTCTATACTGATGTAAGGTAGTAGGATAATTTACTTCTTTATACAAGCCTGCCATCTAGGCAAATCTTTGTTATAAGTTACTATGAAAATGTTAGCATTTGCTTTAGTCTCTCTTTAAGTCTGGTTTTACCATTCATTTATATATGTCTATTTATCTCAGCAGTCAGTACTTCACTATTTATAGAGAAGAAAAATAGTCCCCGTTCCCAGTTGGTATCTTTTGACTTGATTGAAGATGCAGTTCAGGCCAATACACTGGGCCTGGAGGAATGCTGCATTACAGCCTCTTTACTTTATTCTGGTAATCCAAAACAAATGAAAAAGCTAATAAGTGGAGCCCTTCCTTCTCTCTCTCACCTTTCCCAAAACAGCATGTGGGCACTGGGGGGCTACTACAACATCATCTTTACGTCCAGGCAGAAGGCGCTTCTGTGGGAAAGAGAAGCCTCCTGGCTTTGATATTTAGCTTTTTGTCTTTTGGAACAAGCCCTGTTGGCAGCTACTGCAGCCCGCAGGCTGCTCTAGTTTATACGGCAGGCTGACCAAACACACAACTGCCTTTGAAAATATGATACTGTGGAAGTGTCTCAAAACCATCTCTTCCACAGGAAGGTGGGAAGGCACAGGAAAGGTAGCAAGAAGTTGGGTGCAGCAGCAGGACAATGTGGCTCGCGCTAAGTTTGCACCAGAAGGTGCTTATAATGCAAATCTCTCTATGTTCATCTGCTGCTGTCCCCTCCAACTACAAGGGACAAGCCCATAGCTGCATTAACCTGCCTGACCTAGCTGGCAGGAGGTTCATTGTACCGTACACAGCCTAGATGCAGAGCAAGGACTGGTCCCTGTCCCAAAGCACTCTTATTTCCAGTAACAAAGAGTCTGAAGGTGAGATAAAATATCCAGGCAGAAGACTAACAGCAGGTCACAGGCCTATAGGCAAGCCAGATGTCTGTATCCCGAGCTGTTGAATAAAGTCATCTGCTTTTGTCTGACATACCTTTTGTCTGACACTTTGAGCCCACACCTATCACAGCTTGGAGCAAAACCTTTTAGATGCCTGCTTCAAGACAAAAATCCCACCATTCCCAGAGGAGCTGAACTAAATCAAGCTCTCTCTGCCGGGCTCTGATGTGAGGGAGATTTTTGACAGACTTCCCAAATGTGAACCATCTTGCTGTAGAGGAGGCTTCTGTTCCTGACCCATCATAGATCTGATCCAGACATCCTGTGCAAGTCCCCTCTGAAGGGCAGTTTTCCCTGTGTGTGAGCTAAAGAAAAGAAATAATTTTGCTTATTTCTTAGATATTCACATGCTGGGTAGTTTATAAGTAATCCTGCAGGACTGCTAGGTGAACTCTGCCCGTCATAGGCTGAAAAGCAATGTTCGCAGCTGCATGTGCATATCATATATTCACAGGCATGTGTGCAGCTTGTGAATTCCTGAGTGCTTCACATCAAAGAGACTGTAGAAGTAGTCATCAGGCACTATTCCCCAAGATTATTTAATTTCCTCTTTGCTAACTTTGAGATGCATCAGGAGAGGTTCACAAGCAGGTCACGCAGGGATTCTGCTCCCCAGCGATGCCTTTCTTTACCAGTGAGCCAAACCTTGCAGCCAGAACAGTTCTTTGCACCCCACTGCAAGGAGCTAAACCTGTGTCTTTTACACAGCTAATGGTGCTGTGGTCTGCCGACAGAAAATGCAGGATTGAGCCCTTTCTGCAGCCTATGACCAAAGCTTTTAATCATTGATTCTAGGTATCAGCATGAGCTGGATCATCACAAAAAAATGCAAATAATCCCCCTTCTTAATATGTGCTTTTCAGGTGACATTTTCAAAATCTTCCTCTTGATTTTTTTTGTTTCTTGTTGATTGATTTATTTTTAAATGACTGAGTATTTGTCACGAGTTTGGATGTTCATCTTAATTTTGGTTAAACTAGTGTAACAGCGTTGCTGAATTGAGTTCAGACCAGCAGAAGCAATCTGCTCCTCTTCTCTGCCTAAGCATCAATCTTTCACTCTGCCCAATATTTTGATTGTGCTGATTGCCAAAATTCCTGTCTCCCCATACAGCTGAGAAAAGCCCCAAACCTGCCTAATCAACTGGAAAACAATAAGACCATTCATGTGCATGGTTATTCACTTGCATAAGGGTTTGCAGAGTAACAGTCTGACAGGGACAGGCCTCTGTCATTTGAATGGGTCTACCAGACAGATTCTTACAAGACTAGTATTTTTAACCCATTTTTTAACAAGTTATAGAGACGAATTCTTAGCTGGAGTGCAGTAACATTGTACAAAATGGATTCATTTTGGCGTCCTTGTTTTATACCAGCTGGAGAGTTTTTACTGTATTTATTTTTACCCACAACATAGGCCCATGTACCAAGATAACATTTAATTTTGCTAGTATGGAATTTACTAAAATAAAACCCTACGTGTGTTGGCACTTCTTTTCAGAATGTGCAATATGGCCTTCTCCAGTTGTCCTTTTTTGTTCCCCTGCTATGTCACAGAAATTATTTTCTTCTTATTATGTAGCCTAAATTGTAGAGCTATTTTTAATTTATGACCCTTATAACTGAAGGAGGAGCAGGAAGAAATATCAACGCAATAAAAGAGTGGAGCTGGTATAGTGTGAACATTGTCAGAATGTCTCATCTAGGATTTGTGTGGTATAAAAACTTTGCTGAAAGAATTAAAAACATACGCTTAACTGATCCCATATTTGGCGTTTTTAATTAGTAAAAGCTCAGCAATGATGATGTCGTGCTGTCTGATGAGATTAGGTCAGATGATACATGGTTTTATGGTGCGGCGTCTTAAATAGGAATCACCTTATGGCAAGTCATAGCTATTTCACTATCACATTTAAAGAAATAGCTTCTCAGGGAAAGTTGATTGGTTTCATAAGAGAAGCAGCAGGGTTTTGAGGACTCCTGTGTGGGAGAATGGAAACAACAGGCAGCTTCTCTATTTCTTTTTTTTTTCTTTTATTCATTCAATTAATTTTCCATTATGTACATATTTATTATTAGAAAGGTTGCAAGCCTCCTTAGACAGAAAAAAATGATTTAATGTGGCCTGGAGAACCCAGTGCAACAAGCATGTCCAGAGGGCTGTACTTTGCCCTCCAAACCATGAGCAAATTCCTTTTCCCATTCCTCTGTGCTTGTTTTGCTATGATAATGGTAAAGCAAGAATATTTGATTGAATGCCAGAGATGCAAGATTTGCTCAAGCAGTTTTGCTCCAGTAACCACCTCTGCTTTTCTTTTTCTTCCTTTTCCCCTTGTACTCCACTCATGCTCTTGCATGTTTTCTGAAGCAGCCCAAGGTTTGCTTCAGGAGTACATGTACTGTAGACTCTGTTCCATGCTGCTGATCCTCTGCTACCCTGTCCCAAGGCCTTTCTAGGAAAATCCTCTTGATATTTAGTTTGCTGGGGACATTTGATTGATATTCATGAAGAGGATGAAAATCTTGATTTGAATTTAAATACTAGTTTACACTAAAAAAACCTGAATTGCAAACAGGAGCTCACTGATTTTTGAACTACACAAAGTTGTTGCTTGCTGGAGACTTATTAAAATGAGAAGACTTAGAGACTTGACAAGGGGTGAATGAGAACTCATGAAAAAGAACTATTCCTGTGTGGGGTTTTTTCATATTAATGTATTTTACTGGAAATCCAAGACTGCTGAACTTTCTTTGTTGGCCTTATAAACAAGACAAATAAAGAAGGGAGATTTTAGGTTACAGTAGACAGCTGCATCTCTAGAGGGATCACTGCTTTTGTTTCTGTAGCAGGGTTTTTGCTTTCCTAGCTAATACTAGATCATACCATTCTGATTTAATGAAAGTGTCAATTGTGCTTGAAACTGTCTTCTTGGCTTCTTGCATTTCATTGCATTATAATTTTTGCCTCCAAGATAAAAGGCTTTGATAAAATATTTAGCATACATTTTAAAAAAATCATAGTTCCCTTTAAACTCAAGGATATGTCTATAGTAACACGCAACGTACAGGTGAAAGGCCTCACATGAAAAGAAAGTTCAGAATTTGCTGGTCTGCAGGGAATAATTTACTGAATCACTTAGAGATTCACCTTTTTTTCTGCTCTGTGAAGTTAAAAGTATATTCCACTGTGTTGATCTTCAGTGATTCTCTGCCTTCACTTGAGAATGGTGGAGAAGAAAATTATGAATATGAGTGAAAAGTCAGCGGTGTCAGGACAAGCCAGTCTGCTTCAAAGAGGTCAACTGTAGCGGCAGCTTTAGTAATCTATAGTGTACAAACCTTCACTTGGAAATTTGTATGTTTGCCACGCATTTCATAAGAACTCATCAGAGCCATATTTATTTCTATACGGAAAGCAGTTGGATTAGCAGCACCATACAAGAATAAAAGCCACCAGAAGACCAGAAGAGCAAAATTTTAAAGGTGTAGTAGTGGATTGGTTACATGCTGGTTCTTAAAAGCTTCAGGATACTTTGGGATAATCTTCTTTAGTGAGGAGGTGCATGAACTCTCATGTGTTTCACATTTATTAAATAATCTTAAAGCCCTGCAAAATATCTGTGTAGCTAACTGCACATACATGCTTGGGGCTGTCCTTCTCACCATAGATTTTGTAAGTAGAATGTCTGTCCGTTTCAGGTAAACATGGCAATCCCTACTGACACAAGCTCTCCAGTAAGCTGGGCACGGATCATTGTATCATTTCAACACTCATGGCAAGTCTCACATTCCAGGTTATTTCCATGCTGGTGAAATTAGCTCCTGAAAAGAAATTGTGGGTAGGTGGGATAATCGATGGAGGAAGGCGGAGGGACATCTGAAGAAGAACCAGAGGTGCCATACTGTTGGTTATCTACCAAGTATGAAGCAACAGCATACTTCTTACACACAGAGGCTGCTTTGGTTATATTGTCCTAAAGACACTCAGAGTACCTCTCACCTCCACTGAGTTTCATTATGTTGCAGTATTTTTCACGATATATACAATTCTGGGCTCTTTTAATACCTATACTTACAAGACACGCCTACTGGAACATGTTGGCACCATCTAACTGCCATTGTTAATATCAGCTTCAGTGTTTTGGGGTGAACTGCATTTTCTGCAGGAAAAGTTTTAGCAGAAACAACTATGAGCCGATCATATCTGACCACTGCAGGCAGAAAGGCTCTGTTGTATCTCACTGGCCAAATCTAATATCACAGGGTTGTAGAAGTTGTCAGAGGAGAGTTCAGCCATCAGTTTGGGCTGATGCCTCTCATGTTCCTAGAACACAGCAGATTTTGCAGGTTTCCTCTTTTTTAAGTGACTAATGTCCCTGGCACTGTTTTGAGTGAGACGGAGGCAGGCAGCACGAGCAAACAGTGCCTGTAAGAAAAACCCGTGACTATAATGTCAGCCACTGCTACTGACACCTACCCAAGAGTTGAGTACGTAGGGATGAGAATGGATTAAGCTACTAAATCTCGCCAAGTGGCTATAGCCGTCTTTTTTTTTTTTTTTTGCACTGGGACATGTAGGATAGTTTTTGCATAGGATCACAGGGTAGATCTGCATCTCAGTCATGTCTGGGCTAATTTTGCCTTTGCCACTAGCTGCTACAGGTCAGATTTCTTCTCTTGGGACCTTGGAGAAACATCCTAGAGCTTTCTGCCCACTCACCTTGAATTAAATTTAAATACAGAGCTATTTGTTTACATCGTATTATATCTTAATTTCTCGTTCGTTCTCAAGGGTTATTTTCCCCATGTTTCTCAGTACCTGGGCCTGCATATGCATCAGCTCAAACATGTAGTGGAGAACAGAGGAGTCAACATAGCAAAGAGATGCCAAGTGGTGTGGTTGAGACTGAGTGGTCAGGAAAAAACAAATGTAGAAGAAAAAGCAAGGAAAGAATTTCTTTGTACTGTACACCTCGAATTTCCTAGGACTACATCTGGTGTTATGCAAGAGTGAGAGGCAGGAACAGTAGATGGGACAGAAGATCTTCCCCCTTTGTAGCTAGTTTCCTTCCTGTTGTCCCTAATACCCAACCAGACTACAAGCATTTTAAATCAGAGACTGTCTTTAATTTCTTGGGTTTGCTATGCATAAAGCTTCTCAGCACTCCTCTAATATAAATAATCGTTCAATGAAGGCTAATGTAAACCTGGCAGAGTTGAAAATCAGATCCTTATGAGACCGTAGGTGAACTGGAGGTAATGACTCACTGGAATTTAACTATGAAGACAACAAAGTGAGGAGGGGACAGAGATAGTGGTATAGTTAAAATTGATCATGTGGTCTATAATTTCTTGCTTTAATGGACTGGTAATAGTTAAGCAGAAAAACAAAGCTGAGTGGCATCTTTTACTCAAATGAACACATTTATAACAAGTCATCTTATTTACGTAAGGAAGGAATAGGAAATTCTTCAGTGTGTAGTTCAACTGGTCCTATGATCTGTTGTTCAGCTGTAAGCTGATTGCTTGGGACGTGTCTGGACAAGGAGAGGAGCTGAGGTTAACTGCACTCTGCGGAGAACTCACTATGTATGCCCTTTCACAGTGAGTTCAGCAAACTTTATGCAAATGTCTGTCAGAAATATTTGAAGAAAGGGGGAAAAAGGGAATACAATACTGTCCTGGTTGCACAAAAGGACTTTTGAAATTTCCAATTAATACTTGAAAGCATTTTGAACTCTGACTACTGCATTGGCCAATTATTTGCCATGTTTCTTTGTTCCACACTGAAGGATAAAAAGTCATGTAGAAGAATGGCTTAGGCTTCCTCACCCCTACACATCAGCTTTTGCAAACAGAAATGGACACAACAGCTTTCAGAGAGACATTTCCTTTGCTTCAAAACAAAATAAAACCAACCACACCCCAAATAGCTGTCTTTTAAAATATGGTTTTGATTTTTCCTTAAATAAAAGTGTGATAGAATTGGATGATGGGAGTGACTAGATCATTGTGAGCGCACTGCAGAGTCCCATGCATCATGAATAGGAGAGGCACTGCAATGGTGGCACCTTCTGAGTAGCAGGAACACAGCCCTCTCCCTCTGCCTTACTCACAGCAGCATGAAACCTGGGCCCGAGAGTGTCCAGGAAGAGAGAAATCTACCTGATGTAACGCAACCCACATGAAAGCATGTCGGTACCTTCAAAGCCCTAATCACTTGATCAGGTCATAAACCATAAACATTAACAGTGGCAGCAATGATGTCATTGGCCATTGGGCACTTCCTGACAGTGCAGTTTTGTATCTCTGTGCCATTTCTGAGCTGTGCTACCAGAGTTAAACCATTTTCTTCCATCTTTGAGACACAGATGGTTATTTTTTTACATTAGAAGCACTTAGAATGGATGGTGCATAGAAACCAGCTTTTAAAAACATATGAAAAACACCCACTGTTGCACAATAAATCTAAGGATGCCATTGGCTTACGAAAATTGCTATGCTACCTCTCAGACTAATATAAAACTTGAATTTCAGCCATTTTTAGCTATAACAAAATCAATGAGACTGTATGCTGTGTCAGTCATTGCCCATTTCAATCTTTGAAGTAATTTTGGCAGCCAATAGCAAAGATACCAACATCTGGGAGGCTGAGTTCACCCCTGAAAATCCTTTAGGATTTCAGTAGGATTTTCATATTGCTGCAGTCTTGAACAATCAGGTCCTAAATTGGTCTCAAGTACATTAAATAGAACAGGGCAATAGGATGGCATGTGACTGCAGTTTACATTTAAGATGATGCTTGTCTCAAAAACACTTGTGTCACTAGATGGAAATAGTGAAATTGTTGACGATGATGTGAAAAAGACTGAGGTGTTCAATAAATATTTTTGTTCTGAATTTGGAAACAAGAAGAATCATGCACTGATGTCATGAGGACAATGCACTTTCCATCCCATTAGTAACCAAGGAGGCAATTAAACAGCATTACTGGAGATAAACATTATTACCCTAACAGGTCCAGACAACTGTCACCCTCACAACTGGAATGATTTGACTCAAGGGATCTCTGACCCACTCCCACTTAATCTTGGAGGACTGCAAATATTTTAGAGGACTGGAGAAATGTTGCATTTTGGGAGAGTTATTAAAAAAAATCACTAAGGCAATCAAAGTAATTCTAAGCCAGTCAACTTAGCAATTCTGGGCAAAGTAATGAAATACTAGTGTAGAAGTCAGCAAATAAAGACCATCAGCAGAAATAATAGGGGTCAACATGATTTACAGGAAAGAAATCTTGTGAAAGAAGATTTTCTCTTTTTCTTTCATTATTGGTTCAGTTGATAACAGCTACTAAATAGATGTAAGATATTTGCATTTTGTGGATTGCTTGATCATTTGCAGTACTCATTTTAAATTACCACAATAAAATTAGTGTGTCAGTTAAGTGAATTAAGAACTGACAAACTGGCAAGTCCTAAGTAAAACATAGACCTCAGTAAAGACTATGTTACAAACACGAGTATTTCTAGCAGTTTTCTCTGAGGTGAGTGAACCAGCAATTTTCTCTAAGGTTTGTGTAGCTTGTGTAAAACTGACTCTAACTGAAAAAATGGGGATGTCATGATTTATTAAAGTGCCAGATGAAGCTGGTTTTATAACACCGCCTCCTGTACAACTTGGTGCAAAAAGATATGTGGAACTGGGCTGCAACTTGTCCCTCCAGGTATACAAAATCCAGAGCGTGTGTTGGGCTGGAGCTCAGCCCTGAGGCCTCTCTCCTGGCTGTGACAGAAGTGATAAGTGCTGTGATCGGATGCAGAAACAAGTCAATCTGAACCACTCCCCTTCAGTGCCTGTGTGGAATCCCCAGATTCCCTTCTGACCCTCTTGGATAAGGAGATTGCTTGCTGTCTGGACTTTGGTTCATCGCTCCCAGAAACCTCCCAGCCCTGCCTGCCATGATCCAGCTTCACGGACCCATAGGGGGACAATAAGCTCAGCTGTTGGGATTCTGGTTTTTGGCCACCAAAGCAATCATGCTGGGAATATTTAGCACAGCCGAGCACTTAATCTGTGCTCTAACTGCCTTTGCTAGGCAGCATAAAAATAGAAAGCCAAGAAATAAACCTGGAGATGTTAACATCCTTACACAGCAAGATTTCACGTCCCTGAGAATTTAGGCTCTGAATTCCTTTTTGGGGGAAGAAGGGTAGGAGAGCTTTGAACACTCTCTTGTAGTAGGAATAGATCCCTCAAAATCTATTTATGTTAGCAGAGTGCCGAACCGCATGCATTTATTCTGCTCTGTGTAATTACTACTTTTGCCTCCTAGTCATTATTTTACTATTACAATTTACTATTACTATTTGGATTACAAAGCCATTAACCTGGAAGACAAAATGTAAAAGCAGGGGCATGTGAGAAAGACTTTGAACACAGAATTCATTCACCAGTTAGAAACAAAAGTGCATGTTCAGAAGGTTAATTAACAAAAAGCCTGTCTCAGGGCAACTTCTGCTTAATACTAATGGATACCATGAAAATTCATAAATTCACTGCTGCCAAGAGGAGGATTTGCTGACTGCAGAATGCTGTGTGGGACTGCATCTCTCTTCTCCTTCACAATGGGAAGGGATGGCCAGAAAGCCCCTCATTGAAGTGAAAGGGGTAAACTCCTGACTTCAGCCAGGCTAGTTTTTACATGCTGTGTCCTTGCCTGTCAGTGACACGCATCACCCCGTGCTCAGGAAAAATTTTAAACTGCAGCCTTTGCTACTTGAAGGGAAAATTAAAGTTCTTGACCTAGAATTAGCACCGTCGGCTGCATGTGGGGAAACACACCAGTGTGTGCTTTACTCTTGGCATGAAACAGGAAGGTCCAGGCTAGAAAGTCTACTGATGCTCTGGGGACCTGCTCCCACTGAGGACAGCTATGTGCAGGCAGAGCCTGTCTGATGAGACTAAAGTGCTCACACGTGCTCTGGGAAGCAATAGCTTTCCTGCGAATAGCAGTACTTCATCAGGCTAGGGGCCACCTTGGCAGCTATGCCTCTCTGGCCACAGTTAAACTGAATTCCTGGAGAAAAGTGTGGCCTGGGTATCACCCAGCTGCCACCTGTTCACAGCTCAGGGGTTTCCTGAGGTCTCTGTGTTTTCCCTCTGCTAAACAGCCTTTTATGAATCTGTTCAGCCTTTCCTTGAACTCAGGATAATCTTTATCATACAAAATGTATTATTGCACCAAAGAGATATAAGACACATGAGGCCATGTTATCTCTTCCTTTACCAGGGGACAGTGGGCTCCCTAGTACCAGTGGAGGCAAAAGGAATTCAGGACACCTGTATTTGAAGGCTGTTACAGATCAGCTTGCTTCAGGCCTTTATGCAATTACTGTGATTTCTTGGCACTGAGGACTAATGATTCACCTGAGTTGAGTCATGCACAAGGCAACGTGGATCTGGAAATCTTCCCACTGTAATCGCTGTGCTCAGCAAGATCGTGAGGTGTACAAAGGATCTTGCATCTGCTAAGCCTTCTAGGGAAAAAGAGAGGCTTAAAAGAAGTTAAGCAGTCGCCTGCATTGATCACAACTATAGACTTTGTAAACCAAGCTTAGCTCCTTTGCTAGAGAAAAGCAGCTTTCTGGGTATTTAAGACTTGAAGGTAGGTGGCATAGCTAGAAGGCTGGGTTTGGGGCAGGGGTAGGGATGAGTTTCCACAAAAATGACCACAGCCAAGGAGCCAAAAAGCAAAACAGAAGTAACTCTTGAGCTCACTCTCCTGCAGCAGACATGGGGCAAATAGCATAGGCCAGAGGAATGGGTGAAATCCTGGTTAGAAAGACAAAAGGCAGAGAGAAGTGCCAAGACAGCAGCAGATCATCATTCTATATCTGAGGAGCAAAGTGGTGGTTAGTGCTGCAGGTGCCATTCATCACCTGTTAAAACAGAGAGTGGAAGAAAATATGGGATTCACCAGCACCTGATCCAATGCCCATTTCAACAGGCAGCTAAGCCACTGCTCTTTTCAGCAGAGTAAGATGGGACATGGCAGGGGTTTGCAGGATTTTGCATAAGGTTGTATGAATAAATCTGGCAACACCTCCCCTGACCACTGTTGCTAGACCAAGTATTATTAAGAGGCTTTTATTAAGAGGCTTTTTATTGACCAAATGACTCATCATTTGGCCCCACCTATGTATATTCATTATATATATTTATTGCAATGCTTCTGTTATCTATACTGTCCTAGTGAAGCCATTGCCAGTATAAACTGATTATTGGCTGTGTGCTCTCAAGGTGGGATTGCAATCGGTTTCCCAGAGAATACAGGATCAGGGCAGGGCAGGAGGTGAGCAATGAGCCCTGGAAGTCCAAGAACGAATAGCCATACATACATACACTTCTAATGCACAGAACCACCACATCTGTGTTGCTTGAACCTGTTTATGTTGTGTTTATCTCCATGACCTGATTAAATCACAAATCAGCAAAAGGAGTAAGCTCAAAATTGTAAGCTAGGTGTATGCCCAACTATTCTCTTTAAGGTATTAGAATAGAATAGTCCCAGGTGGAAAGGATCTACAGTGATCATCTAGTCCAACTGCAATATTTGCCTATAAAAAGCTACACATGTTCTCACCAGAGCCACCTGACTTATCTAGTAGGTATGCCCAGTACCTCCCAGTAGATCAGGCTTTACTCAGTTACTGATAGTTTTTTTCCAAGAAATATTTATTTTAAAATTTGACATGCCAGACACGTTCCTTAGATTGAACTTACTTAAGTTCCTTGATGCAGGTGAAGATGGCTTTCTGGAAATCCTGCTTTGTCAAGGCTCAAAATGATGTATAAGTAAAAGGGAACAGGAAGCCTGAGCTGCAAGGACTGTACCATATTCAGATGCTCTGTGTTCATCCAGGTGCTCTTTTGCTCCTTCTCAAGCACCAAACCATGGAACCACTTAAGTTGGAAAAGACCCTTAAGATCATTGAGTCTGCTCTGAAGACTGGGAAGTGGCAGGTGAAAAGGTACAGGGGAGCAACTTGGCCATCTTTAATAGGAATGGTTGGACTCAATGACCTGGTGGGTCTTTTCCAACCTGGTGATTCTATGATTCTATGATCTCCATTTGGTCTCATGTCAGTGTGTCCGAGTGAGGTCAGGTGTGGATGAGAGGCAGGTGTGAAGAGCAAGGTTCTGCCAGATCTCACCAGCTTGTTGAAACACAGCATAATGCTAGAGTTCCTGACATAACTGGGCTGCCAGCATTTCTTTCCCATTGTAGTCTGTAGAAATAACTAAAAAGACACTTGGGTTTGGTTTTGGGCCTGAGGTGAAGAGAGAATGGAGGGGTTTAACCCAAATGAGTAAGCTTTAAACCAAACATAACAAAGTGAAAATGACTTCATGAGAGGAACCTCACCTATAAAGGGCATTATGTCAACTGAGTTCAATATTTTGTGGTTTCAGTCCTCACTAAGATTTGTAGTAGGCTGTGAACTTCTTCCTTCATATACTTGATCACATCAAGAGATAGTTGTATTTAGAAAATCACAGAGAGTATCTAAATGAAATAAGGGAATTTAAGATTCCCCTGTGTATAGTAGACTTCCCAAGTTCCTGCTTTTGCTGTGATTCTTTCAGCGGTTTCAACACTGATTCCATACAGGGCAGCACATGAATACCACAACAATTGTCTTCACATACAAGTGTTTAATCTTTCTACACACTACAGTGTGCTTAATCAAAAGACAAACCCAACTTCAAAGAATCTTTGAGAATGTGAACTCTGTTTTTTGAAAGTTATTGTAATGCAGCCAACCAGTGTAAGTCCTGCTTATACCTGTCTAGCCATCTTCTTTCCAAAAACATATTAAAGTATTGTTACAATCCCTTGTATAAAACTGTGAAACTGTGCTTGCATGAATGAGAGGGATCAGTGAGGAATTGCCTCTAATGTTGATGGCAGTATAGTTGAAGAGGTAGAAACAGAAACTGAAATAGCTTCTGCACCCAAGTGGCTGTGTCTAGGATGCAATGTAGTGGTCAAACAGGAGGAGAGAATGCCTTAAAATGAGCTTTCCTGTGACAGCCATGCTTGATGTGGGATACACAGATGATCAGTTCCTTTCAGAGCACTCACTCAAAATTGCCTTATTTGACTTTCTTACTGATCAGTATTCCACATTCCTCCTTCTCAGTTTTCAAACCCTCTTCCCTTCTCCATTTCTCTTTTTTAGCATAGACTTCCTTATTATATAAAGACTTCTTTTTTAGCATAGACTTCATTATATTATAAAGCTTAGCTACCTCCCAGGTTAAGCCTGATCTTGTTAGCCTCGGGCAATTGCATCACAACATCCCACACATAAACCAATCCTGGAAAATAATTCTGGGCTTCTCTTCCCCATACTCACCCCCACAAGAACACTCTCCCAGCCCCAAGAGTTAGAAGCTGGCTCATCCCCAACCAAAACCACTCATGGGACAACCTGGATCTGCTGATCCTGGTGCCAGCCTTGAAACCAGAAACCAGTATCTTCACCACCCCCAACAAATGATCCCCACACCACAAAGCACCTCAGCAGTGTGGTCAGAAACATGGCCATGGCCCTTTCATCTCTAGTTTGCTTAACTTGCCCTACTGGTCAACTCCAATATCTTTTGCCTGAGAGGCGGTGGTGGAAGAACATGTTCCATGTTGTACTGAGTGACAGAATCCTGCAAATAGTCATCCTTCCTCTTCCTCAGCAGGGCCACATATTCCCACCTACTCCTTACTTGTGCTAGTGTAAAATTCACATTGAGCATGCAATTAAAAAAAGAACAAAACACATTGGTTTTAGCCTGGGACAGGTCTTCAATGGCAGGACTGCTCCTTTCTGTGGCCACACCATCTTCAGGTGCTCCTCTCTTATTGCCTCTTCCTACATTCATCTTCCTTTCACACAGAAGACGAGGCTGAGCAGAGTATCTCAAGTGAAGTTTCACCAATCTCTGTATCATGGCCTTTATCCTGCATTGTATTTACTGAAAATACATGCCACTCCTTATATCCAAGGAGGGAGCAAACCACCGTCAGGTCTGTGGCGTAAGTGCTGTGATTCTCAGTCCTCCTGCTCTCAGAGGAGGCACTGAGGTGTTCTCCTTCCCAGTCATTCCCAAGTGTCAAGCACCTGTTTCATGGCAGAAACTGTGTTGCTGCTCCACAAGATCACACTCACTGAATTTCACTCTTTTCTCCTACTCTTTCCATCTGTTCTTCATGGGGACACACCAGCTCCCCTGTACTGGCAATGATATCCCAGTCTCCTTGAGGAACTACTCCAGCAGCTTCCTCAGAGGCTTTTCTAACTACTCACGTTGCCCTGGCCAGTTCCTTACCCACCAAAGCACTCCTACTAATTCCCATCTTAATGCATAATTTCCCAAACGGCGCTTTATCAACTGCTTTGAGAGACAAGGAGAGTAATGTATGGATGCAGTAGTTCTTATGTGGAAGCTAACAGGTTAGGCTGGCACGGTTTACTTTGGGTAAGCTTTGTTGGATGTTATCTCATTTTCTGTTTGCTTCCATGACAGTAAGCACTCATCCCTTCAAAGTTTCTTTCAAAGCCTTTCATCCCACTGAGGTGAGATTAATCTAATCTGTGGCTGTCCTGATCTCACCCTTCCTCTCTACTCGTTTCAGGTTTGCACACAAATAAGGTGTGTTACTCGTCCTAATATCAGCGCTTCTCTAAACCCCAGTGTATGTGCTGCCTTTCTTTCCTGCAGAATTTCTCAGCAGTGTTTTGTTGCAGGCTTTTAGTAGGCAACAACAACCACCAAAAAACCAATCACCCTGAGAGCAGGATGGTTTCAGTATTTAAAGGGGGCCTGCAGGAAAGCTGGGGAGGGGTCCTTTATCAGGGAGTGTAATGACAGGAGAGGGGGTAATGGTTTTAAACTGAAAGAAGGAAGACCTAGATTAAATATTAGGAAGAAATTTTTAACTGTGAGGGTGATGAGGTGCAGGCACATGTTGCCAGGAGAAGTTGTGGCTGCCCCATCCCTGGAGGTGTTCAAGGCCGGGTTGGATGAGGCTTTGAGCAACCTGATCCAGTGAGAGGGTTGGATCTTTAAGATCTCTTCCAACCCAAACCATTCTATGATCTTTGATCTATGAACATGTGTGCACAGGGGGATTTCTGCAAAAGGATGTGGCAAGAGGAAATCGTGTTGGTGCCAGAACTTTATTGGGAAGGGGTAGTTTTCCAGGTGAGGAAAGCCAAAATGCAAAGTCCCAGGGAAGGAAAGTCTGGCATCTTTTCTCCTGTCCTGACATTGGAAGGTAACACATTGTCATTGGCCCCTTGTGCACCCACCTATAGTGTTTGTATAGCTTCTCATCATCTTTTAGCTGAGCATCTAGGGTAATGGTTTTATTTCTTTCAGAGGAAGGTAAATTAGCCTTTTTTCCACTTTACAGGAGAAAAAATAAGGTGCAGAGGGACTAGATTTGTTTCATATAATAGCATAATAGCATAAATACATGTAATAGCCATGTAAGGGCTATTTTAAAATCTTTAGCTGCACTCTTCATTATGCACCATTTTTACAGAGCAGTGAAAATCAAAATGTACCAGCGTGGGAAAATTGCTTACTGTTACTGAAAATATAAAGTAGGTTTTCACAGCAAAAGGAAAAATCCCACAGCCTCCAAGGTAGTTTCACATACATTTTCTAATTAGCAAAATACATATGTAGTCAGAACATGCCCCTTACAGACGTTACTGTAAACTGTAAGCACAAAATATATATTTTATTTCATTTTAAGGTGTCTGTCTGCAGGAAGTTTTCACTTTTTTTTGCATACCTGGCCGCATTAATACATTTAATGTTATAAAATGTTGGCTCTCAGTTTTGCTCGTAGCTTCATAAACGAGAGCTACCCCGCTGCCCCATAGAAAGGCTTAGCCCCGTGGGGTTTTCAGTGCTATTAAATCCTCCTGAATGCAGCCTTGAATGGGAGCAGACAATTTCTACCTGTGTTTGCATTTGCTTCTTTAGCATCTTGAACTGCTTTTTACCGTGAACTTCATGCTCCTTTGCTCTGACAATTTCATTTTTCCTAAGGCAACCAGGCAAGCAACGCTTAAGTGTTACCTTAAATACACACTAGAGGATGCTCTTGGGTCATCAGTGAGAGACAAACTGCTTCCTTCTACTCTCAATTTGCAGAAAAATCTGAAAGAGTTTCCAGGCTTATCCAAGGCTCAGGCAGGGACTTAGACAAGTCCAATAGTTTCTTTAAAAAAATAAATAAATAAAATCACCTCTTCATTGTTCATTATGTGGGGCATTATTTTGACAGGCAATACAAAGCAAATATCAGATAAAGGACATCTCTAAATTCTCACGTGCTGTAACTGTTTGTTGCAGACAACAAGAAAGGGAAGGAGAAAATTTGGGGCTGTTGTGCATTTCTGCAGAGCTGCAGAGAAGCAGCCACCCCACCGCTGCACCCATCTCCTGTTAGGCAGGAGCCCCAAGGACCCAGCAAGAATCCTGAATTTCAGACTCAGGGGGTCTCTGCTCTCAGGCTGCTGGGCACAAGCGGGAGCCCCTGTCCTTCCAGCAGCTCTAGGGTAGCACAGGGGTGTATCCTGTTCAAGATGCCCTCACACAACAGCCTGGATTTTGCAGGTCAACAGAAAGTATAGACACACTCTTAAGCACCCTTGTTCTCCTGTTGATCCATGGGTCCAAGATTATATCTACACATGTAACCTTAGGGGTTGGAACTAGATGATCTTTAAGGTCCCTTCCAACCCTAACTACGCTATGATTCTATGTAACCCAGAAACAGTGGTGCCCTCCCTCCCACTGGTAACAAGGGAACTTCTGAGATTTGTATTTGTACCAAACACATATATATAATGGCCTAGTATCTTGTTCTGCCATGGTTTTATTTTGCTGCTATGAAAGACTTTCTCTAAAAGCCCCTTTTCAGCAAACTGCCTCATAATGCAGGATGAAACCCATTGCAGCACACTGGAACAAATTCAGTGTTATGAAACACCTGAATGCACATTCAGTCTCTCAGGTGAAAATCGCACTAATAATGAAAAAAAGGATTTTAAATGAAGGGCTTGTGATTTCAGGGGAGTTGGAAAACCCGGGGGGGGGGGGCTTTGTTTTTTTAAAAACAGTCCTGGCAAGCTCAAAATGAAAGAAAAAGGTATACCCACCATAAAACACCACATTTCAACACAAAATGACTAGAGAATGCCATGTCCATCATAACCATTCTAAAATTCCAGCTCAGGTGCCTTCTCAGGGTTCCAGTGCACGCGAGGCTGCAGCTGAGAGAAACCTTTCCCAGGAGTAAGACTTGCTCCAGCTTTCAGCCTTGCCAGTCTGTCCAGCAGAGTTTAGTTCATACACAAAGCTTTCTGTACTTTGCTCCTGTCTGAAGGGAAGGTTGATTTTGACCTCGCCTGCAGCATGAAGTCAAGCATCAGCTGGAGGAATGGGAGAAGCTAGTGATGCCTTTGCTGCCCAAACAAAAAGCCACCAAGCCCAGTCTCTTGTAGTGCTGGTATGGACCTGAGGAAGAAGGTAACATAAACTGTACCACTACTGAAACACCTTCAGTAGGGAAGTTTGTGCTGCTGGGTGAACAAATGGTAGGAAAAACAATTATAAAAGCAGATTAATGGTGTAACTGGTAGTTGTGACACTCACCTGCAACTGCAAGTTGTAATTCAAGAGCTTGCTGCAGTCCAGAGAGCATCTTAATTGCTCAAACTGAAGCTGAAACTTCTGGTCTGAACTTCAGGCCCCTCATTCAAATTCAAACTTTTTTTCCTGGGAAAATTTGTTTTCCGTATAATTCCACAGATACCCTTTCCTTCCCTAAAGATGTGCTAAATGTTTGGCCTAAGTAGCTCCATGTGGTAACAAATCCCAAAGGCTAATTGTGTGGAAAAGCATTTCCTTTCATCAGGTTTTTATTTTCTGCCTTTTAGCATCGACCGTACCATTTTCCTTGCATCATGGGAAAGCAATGTTTAATGCACAGAGCTGGAAACAGCCCAAGACCATCGAGCCGTTGCGTGAAGACCAGAGAGCTGCCAGCAGTTTTAAACAACTGTTGATCACCACTGCCACCATCAAATTCCAAACAGATTACCAAAAAAGGCCAAGGCCAAACCCCTATTTCTAGGCTATAAAAGCAGATTCTTCCAGCTCTTGTTATGATGAGGAGCTCAGCGCGTTTGCAGATGACAGGCAAAGTGGAGCTGTCAGCTGCTGGCACCCAAGGCCTGGGAAGTTGTACCTTTCTCCTTTATTTTGCCTGGGTAGTTGCCAACATTGCAGACATCTTTTCAGAAGAAAATGCCAAATAAATCCTCTTTTATTTTGTAATGAAGCAGTAGTTACCAGGACTTGCCCCAGTAGCACCTCTGGGATACCTGTGAAATGTGAAGACTTTTCCTCCTCCCTCCTCAGCTTCACTTTCTCCCCTCAAGCATCTGCAGGGGCTGGTGGCCCCAGGGGCACCTTGGGAAAAGCCAGAACAAGGACAAAGGGAAAAGCAGCAGTGCCCTGCTTTGCTCTTGTTAAGGAGCATAAGCAGCTTTGTGCAGAAGTTGGTTCAAGCCCACCAGCCCAGGCTGGTCTGAAGAGCTCCAGGCCCGTCTCTCATGGGAGTGAAGCTGGGACAGCAACGTAACTGACAGCTTCAAACCACACAGCACACATCAACCTACACCACAGCAAGGGGGGGGTCCAAGCTCAGACCCCTTTTCCTGCTGCCACCTCCTTGCAGGCGCTCGGCCCTCAGCCTGTAGCAGGGGTGAACCTCAAGGATGGGGCAGAGTGGAGCGCACTCACCTTTTCCTTAAGAAATCCAAAAGCAGCCCAAATCCAGCCTTCCCGAGAGCCGGGAGAGCATCAGCTGTGCCAAGCAACCCCATATCAGGCCTGCAAACATAGTTTTGCTTCCATTTTTTAATAAGATACCTGAAAAAAGGCAAACTCACTGGGAGGCCAGTAAGTCAAATCAGTGCAGTTTCCTCAGCGCGTTCTTCTGGCTGACACTGACCCATGAAGCCATCATTCCTGGCTCCACTTGCTTCTTCCCAATGGCTCAATGTCTTGCTCTGCCCTGGTTTTATTTTGCTGCTATGAAAGACTTTCTCTAAAAGCCCCCTTTTCAGCAAATTCTGCACCTCTGGACACACCCACACCAAGCCCTGTCCAGGCACAGACCCACATATGCTGGGCAGAAAAGGCAGCGGGCAGGCTGGGAAGCAGCAGAACCCATCCTGCGGAGCTCACAGAAAGTTTCCTTCCTTTGGGTGATGACTTCTATATATCAGCTCCGGGAAGCTCAGGCAGTCACACTGAGTTTGTCCTCACTGGCAGAGTATTGCAGCGTTTGTTCACACCAGGCAAGGCAGAGGATGACCTTGTGCACACAGCTCTGCTCCCCTTCCTCCCTGCCCAGCCACTACTCACGGGGGTAAAATGATAAGCTGATAATTCTAATGAAAATGCAACTAAAAATTAAGCTTCACCACCCAAAGTCTTTGCTGTGATAATATACAGGGTAGGCTTTCCACAGCTTAGTTGGCAGATTCCAGTTATCCCATATTCATGCACATAAGTTCCACTTTTCTAAAATAGCTGTTCCTCAGGTAACAGCTAAAACACCCTGCATCCTCAGACAAACCAGCACTGCTTTGCTGCCTTTGCTGAGAAGACATGGCAAGGGAGGAGGAGGCTAAATGCTTATCAGTGGCAAGAAAGCTCTGGGGCAAACCCCCTTTTATTATCCATAGATGTAAACAGAAGGGCTGAGAAGTCAGCTCAGAAAAGATCTGGCTACTACACATGAAAAAGTGATGTTTGGGGAAGTTATCTGGAGGGCAGCAGCCTTCCTGAGGCTCCAATCTGCTTCCATTTAAGTCAATAAAAACAAACCTCAGCTAAACTACTTAGCAGAGATTTCTTCACAGATCCTTCATTCAAAATCTTTGGGTGGAAGAAAGGACAACTATGATTTTTGTAGGTTTATGGCCAAGAAAATATAACCAGGTTATTTTAATGGAAATGGTGTCACTCATCAGCATGGAGACAAAGTCGAAGTTTGGGTTGAGGTGGAGCTATGAACATGCATTTTTAGGGTGAAACAAATACACTTTTGGTTCTACAATATAGCCAAACATATAAGTAAGTAAACTGCAAAAGTCACAAGTTCTGAGATTTTTTTTTGAGTTTTTGAGAAAGTTTTTTTGCAATTGAAGTTTGAAAGCAGGGGAGGGGGGAGGCAGGGGCCGGACTGGCTGTATTACAGTTTCTAATACAATCTCCTTATTTAACTGGTCTCATTTCCTCAAACAAAATTCCTTTAGGATAAAAACATTACTCTACTTCATCCATGCTTATAGTTATCTTTCCTCTAAAAAATTTTCCATGTTAAACTCAGCGTGAATGCCTTTTCTGTGCACGTCCCACACACAGTTGGATGGGCAGTTATGCAGGTTCATAACCTCAGCAGTTAAAATTTTGTTTAAACACAACTCACCTCAAAGAACTCCAGAACAAGCTAAATTTGCTGCCTGCTGTACACGGGCTTCAAAGCAAAGTCTATTTGTATTCACGTGTCATTAAAGAACAATATTAATGAGCTAATGAAAGGTAGAAGTGGAGCAGAGCATCAAACACTTGACAATAATTCAGGGACACCTTTATACTGGGAGAAGAGCTGTTCTAGTCTAAAGAAGCAGAGGAAGAAGTTGAAGCACCAACAGAAGTGCAGACAGATGCTAAGGCAACCTGGGCATGCAGAGAGAGGGATATGGGAAGAAACTCAACTACAAGTTCTTCTTCTTGTCAGCTAAAACCAGCTGAAGATACACAGATAATTTTCCTACCTCAATTTATTTCCCCTTCTTTATGCTTATAACGTGAGTACAGCTTAACACGTTTTTAAAAAACCCTGAACTGTTGTATAAATCCATATGTAAGTTCATTTCATAGGACCTAAGGTTTCACCCAAGTGTCTTTTGCTGTTTGTTATTCTAGGGAGTGGGGGCTTTCCATGGGAAATGGCAGCATTGCCAAGTGACTTCAGCATTATTGGCTCTACCACAGCCAAGAGACAAATGTTAAGTGTTATCAACCCCTCAGACTCAGGTCAATATTTGCTGTATTGCCTTCAATACACTAATGAAGACGTTCACTCACATCTGCTGCTTGCCAAAATACAAGTCAATTTGGCTCGGTGATACTGTCGAAAGCCTTTTGAGTCATTTACATCTCTGGTTATTGGTGTCCAAACAGACACCACATGCATCCATGCATTCATTAATAAAGACTTAAAAATAGTCTTTATTAAGACCATTGATTCCTCTAGACCTGAAGTAACACGACTGATCCCAGGAATGCAAAAGACTCAACAGGAATGACCTCAGTCAATGGGGTACAAAGCAGGTGGTTTTCCTAATGTATCTTCAAGTGGTGATAGCAAGTTCTCCTGCTCTCCTGAAGCCTGTGGCTGGCAAGCAAGCTCTGGAGATGCCTCAGCAGTGCTAGTGCTGCTGCTTTGTCTGGGCTTAGGTGCAAACGAACAGCGGATCAATTATTCATCAGCTAAGAGGCAGACTTCTATTACAACAGATGTTTCTCCGAATGTTTGACACTGCCCATTAACTCACCCTTTAATTTTAATTGCTTAACTAATGGCTATGTTCAAGGTTAAATGAGTTTAAATCTTCATTCTTCTCTTTTGCTGCCTAATATAAGGCTACCATCCAACCTAACGGAGAAAAGGAGGGGAGAAGGAACCCAACAAAATGTCATCTTTGACAGGATACAAACAAGTGGCCAGGAAATGCTCTGTGTTCCTGCCCTGGGATAGACATAATACTCAAACCTGGTCTTCTCTGTTGCAGAGACGTGAAGAAAGGATCTTTCCGGCTGAGGGTGGCCATGAGATTGCAAAGCTAGGCTGGAGCTGGGGCAGCAGTCGGGAAGGAGGCAGCTGGAGGAGGGCATCCTTCCTGAAGCCAACACAAAGAGGAAGCACCTGCTGAAGGAGGTAGGAAGCATTTGTCCCAAACATACTCCTTAGGTAATCCCCAAACTGAGATCTCGACTAATGTGAGTAATTTAGGTTTATAAATCACGGTGGTGTTAGCTCAGCACAGTGCTCCTATGCTTCCTTATATAGATATTTACAGCCCATCTGAAGAGCAGAGATTGCTGGCTGAGTGAGGAAGGAGCTCCTGAGGTAGAGGAGAGCTTCACCTCCCCACTTGGGGCAGCAGAAAGGGATTTATAGCTCAGAAGGTATGACCCTGAAGAAGTGCTGGGCTACAGGGCAGGAGTCCCTGCTTTGCTGCTGCCGTTGCATACTTCTGGCCGATTTCTCCACTCATTTTGCACCAGGCAGGACTATGCAGCTGGTGTTTGGCTTCTTAGTGAGATTACACTCATTTCTACAGGATGCTACAGTCTTTCTATCTTCCAAGCCAGTAAATACCATTCATTGTAGCTCTGCGAGTTGGTGTCTCCCAGGAATGTGCAATATAGGTACAGCTCATGTCACAGACAGAAGCGTGTCCCTGGCCCCTCATTGCTCCCCTCTGCAGGCACTAGGATATCAGCACAGCAATGTCTTCTCTGCTGGGATCAGCCCCTTCAAGTCACACTAAAAGAAAACATAAGGATGCATCCTGGAGAGGCCATGTCACCAGACAGGAGGCTTTCCTTCAGCTCAGGCAGGCTCAAAGACACCGTTCAGCGTTGCATCTGCTGATGTAACTCAAGAATATATTGAACTATTTTTCTAGCAAGGCCTATGGATTCAGATTGGGTAGTTCAGATCTTCCCCCCTAAAATAAATTACCAGTACCAATGGGAATTGACAGGAGAGTGTCACCTTCCCTGGAGGTGTCACCTTCCCTAGAGGTGTTTAAGGCACGGGGGGACGAGGTGCTGAGGGGCATGGTTTAGTATTTGATAGGAATGGTTGGACTTGATGATCCGGTGGGTCTCTTCCAACCTGGTTATTCTGTGATTCTGTGAGAGGCAGGACCAGCTACAGCCTTCCCCAGCCCAGGGAGCAGCAGCACCATAGCACCCCCATCCCAGGAGAAGGACTTGACACACATGGTCAAGGAAAACACTTTTTATTCTCTGTGTCTTACCACAGTAGAGACATTAGGGAAGGAAAGAGGAAGCAGGCAGAAGAATAAACACTATTTTTTTCAGTGTGGAGGAGAAAAGGAAGCACATGTCCCTGCTTTCTGGCTTGCTTTCCTTCCTTTTGTCCCTCTTTCAAGAGGTGAAGGAGCAGAAATTAATAAACACCATTCTCCTGGTTGTTCTCACCCTTTGGAATACGTTGGTTCAGATGCTTCTTGTCTCTTTTTTATGAACAATTTGGAGACTGAATGGTGAGCAGACTCCATGCCAGGGCTACAGGTTTCTGCTTTGCTGGTGTAGGTCTAGCTCAGGTCAGCAGTTACAGCCAAACCAGAATCTAGCACCACATTCCTACCAGAATTTTGTGGAAATGCTTTGGTTGTACCACTCATTCAGATCTAGGAAGCCTAGTCCCCACATTTTATCCTGGTCAGATTAGATGAGGTTGTGAGAAATTTGATCTAGTTGAACCCCTCCCTGCTCATTGCAGGAGAGATGGACTGGATGACTTTTATAGGTTCCTTCCAACCCAAACTATTCTATGATTCTATGATTTACCTAGGAGATTTATAATCAATATGTATGATGCTGTAATGCATCAGCCATCACTGGATCATGCCTAGGCTTGGTTGTTTTTGTGGGAAGAGGGGAAAATGTTAAAGGACATGAGCCTGTCCCCTATTGCCACAACCAGTGTTAAACCACAGATTAGGGCTGGCCACAGTTAAATGTCTCTCCTGGTCCCAGGGACAGTTTAGCAGGAGAAGTGATGCTTCCTCCTTCCTGCCAGAGTCTCCTCTACCCCAAAATAGTACCAAGGAGAGACAGCTGAAAACCTGTGACCTTCCAATTTCACATGCAGCAGGAATGTTTCCCAGCCCTTCTCAGCTAAGCAATTATGAAGTAGAACAAGCCTCTTTAGCTTAGTTTCTAAACTGAAAAGAAGTTCTCAGGTTTTTGAAGCTTTTTTTTTTTCCCCAAGCAGGCTCACGAGGACATCCACTCATTTGATTTTGGCTCCATCTCAGCAGTGTTCGGTAGTGACAACCATCAATCCTGCCAGACAGCCGATGGCACAGACTGCTAGGAGTGGGCGATCCCAGTTTTTTTGCAGCTACACTGCAATTTGCGTGGCGGTTCAACGCTAGCTGGCGGGCAGCCAGGCGTTCAACATCCTCCTCCCACCCAGAAAGGTGTCTCTGCAGAACAAGGTGTCGGGGCTTGTGCGATGCCTGCCAAGACCACGGTGTGAACCGTGCCAGTCCTGCAAATAGACACCGGATCACAGAGCTGTTAATCCTACACATTTCGGTAACACAAAGTTCACTGGTGAGATTTTTTTTCTTTTTTTCCCCACCCACTGAGTTCAGCCCCAGTGATATTCAGTTTAATTTTATGGATGGTTCAGTGCAGTCCAGTTTTTGGCAGGAAAGGGGAAGGTTGCATGAAACACCAGCAACGTCAAGGTCTGGCTACCAGCTTGCCCCTGCCTTTTGGCAAATATCGGATTTCTGAGTGCAGAAGTGAGGATTTCATTCTTTGTTCTTGAACTCATTCTTTCCATCCCAGGGGCCAGTGGAATGTAATCTCTCCAGATGCCAGCACCTCTTAGGAAATTGTAATACAGCAGCTATGAACTGCAAGTGGCTTATTCGTACACGGAGAAAAGAATAGTAATATCCTTGGGGGATGGTTTTGAAAGAGTGCATGGTGACACAGTCCTGGGGACAGGGAAGATTTACTTCAGTTGAGGATCTGTCCTCAAAACATACTCGTTTTCAAGAGGAGCCACAGAGCTTGCATTTCATATTTTACTCTTGGTTTGTTTAAAGTCTTTTCTTGATGTTTAAAACCACCAGTGCTTCCTTCCTGGGGTGGGAGGCAATGCTTTTAGGGTTACTGTAAATAATCAGAGCCAGAACAATTGGCTGAGTAAATTATTCTGTCCACTGACACTAACAGATTCCAACGAACTACCAGGAACCTGATCAGTGTCTTCCCCCCCACTCCTTGCTACTATTATAATAAAGTAAAGATTTGCTGGAAGTCCTTTGGAGCAAAGCAAAAGAAATTACTTGTGGAGAGCAATTCCAAGGAACATTCTCAAAGTGCTTATTGACCAACTCTGAATTAAGAGGTTTGTCGAGAAGAAAAAGCACACAGGAGAACAAGGGAGCCCGAGGAGCCAACTGACAGATTACCACACAACAAAGCTAAAAGGGAACTCCAATCCCTGCCAGCTCGGCTGCCCGCAGAGCCTGCCAAGAGCCAGATGCTGCCACGGGGATAATATCCTCCAGGGCTGGGGAACCGGGTGCTTCTCAGCCTACTGAGCTAAGGACGAGGAGATGGAGGGGCAGCTGTGCACCTCAAGCCCAGCACATCTATAAGAAAAGGACTGGAGAGAGGCATAGGCAGGTCTCTTTGGAAAAAAAATAAAAAAAAAAAAAAAAGAAGAAAGACAACCCCAGCCTATCTGCTTCTTACCCAGAAACTCCTTTGGAAACAAAAAAAAAGCTGCAAAAAAATTTCAGATTCCTCCTGGGTAGCGTCTTTCCTCCCTGTGCAAAGCAAACCACCACTCACAGCAGGGGGGATAGAAAACAGGTCAGGCAGGGGAAGAAATGACACATAAGGAAGGGAATAATGAACACACTTTGCAGAATTAGGAATTAAACTACACACCTCCAGGAGCTCACCACTCACCCCTTTCCAAGCAGACTTTTATTTGTAACCAGCTCCAATGGCTCTGCAGCAGGGTTATGCTGAGGAAAGGGCAAGTTAACACAGACTCATTGGTGTTCATATTACCCTTGAATGGATGTAGCATAAACACAAAATATTTGTTTCACTGCTACTGTGCAACATCTGTTCCTGATGACTTACTCATTCCCTGTTCTCCCTCCCCTGGGGTTTCAAAGTACACAAGGAAGAGGGAGAGGCTCGCAGGTAGCCGACGCCGCTGTGCCTGCTTGGAAGTTGTGCAACATCAGAGCCCATTCAACAGCATTTATGCAGGCAAAACCTGCACTGCTGAGCTGGAGTTTGCCCCACCAGGGCAAAGCTTTGCAGGATATGCTCAACAAAATATAAGCTTTCTATAGAAAGTGAATTACATATTCTGCAGTTCACTACCTCCACACATGAAAATCTATGAGGATGGCAAACCTGAAAACTTTTACCTGAAAGGCTGTAAATTTAACATTTTCTTTAGCAGCAGATTGAAAATTAAAAAAAAAAACACAAAAAACCCAACCAAAAATCTTTAAAAATAATAAAATTTTAAACACATATTTTAAACCCCAGTGAATCAGCCAGCTTTGGCTGCAGCGCCAAAAGCCAGTGATGCAGTAAGTGTTCTCACTACAACTATTTTTCTTCCACAGAACTCTTTAACACCAGGCAGTTGTAAAAGCTAAAGGAGTTTGTGCCAGGTCATGATGTGGAGTCAGGTTCTCCTAGGGAAACTCCTGGCACTGACATTTAAGCAACAAGGCCTTTAGATATGTCAGCTTGAGAGGAGAAATAAGAGATCCAGATACCATGACTGTGAACGAGATTGTCCTAGGGGACAAATTCGGGTTTTGTAGCTACATTCCTCATATCACCCCACACTCCCCTGTGCTCCATCAACTGCAAACAGCCATATTGCATACCCTGAAGACCCAGTAAAGGGAGAAAAACACACACACAAAGTTGTACTTTGAAAAATCATTTTCCAAGATAAATCTCCCATGCTTCTTTATTCTGAAAATCACTGACATTTTTTGTTTGGTTTGTAATAAAGGAAAGAAAAAGCCAGTACTTCTAATTTGAAGGTGAATAATAAAACATTGTAAGAACTTGCCAATATGCTACTGGAGGCACAGTGAAGCACCGCAAGAAAGTCACTATGCTCATGCTTCAGAGAAGTGTTGGCATTTTCTGATGTTTGCAAGTACTGTAGAACAAAGTGTCGTCTGATCTTTTAAATTCTAGTTTTATGAGTAGTAAGGCTTAAAAAATAAGTCAAAAAAAACAGGTGGCTTCTATTGTTGGAAGTCTCAAGTGACTTTTTAAGCCTAATTTTAGAGATAACAAGAGTTTCTGATTCTGCTAGTGCTGTGGAGTTAAACAGAGCACTCGGGAAGTATTGCAGTTTCTCTGCCTGCTGGAACTTGGTGCTACCGGGAGCTGGAGCACTTCGGCTCTATCAGCACCAGCAACAAGGAGATGCAGTGCTATTACCATCATAATAGTTAATAATTCACACTTCAAATACTGTGTTCAGGTTTGGACCCCTCACTACAAGAAGACATTGAGGAAATAGAGCACGTCCAGAGAAGGGCAACAAAGCTGGTGAAGGGTCTGGAGCACAAGTCTTATGAGGAGAGGCTGAGGGAACTGGGGCTGTTCAGTCTGATAAAGATGCTGGGGGGAACACATTATTGCTTTCTACAACTATCTGCAAGGAGGGCGTAGCAAGGTAGGTGTTGGTCACTTCTCCCAAGTAACAAGCAATAGGACAAGAGGAAACGGTCTCAAGTTGCACCAGGGGAGGCTTAGAGAGAGTGTTAAGAAATATTACTTCACCAAAAGGATTGTCAAGCACTGGCACAGGCTGCCCAGGGACGTGGTTGGGTCACCATCCCTGGAGGTACTTAGAAGATGTGTGGATGCGGTACTTAGGAACAAGGTTTAGCAATGGATTGAGCAGTGTTAGGTTTATGGTAGGACTTGAAGGTCTTAAAGGTCTTTTCCAACCTTAATGATTCTATGATTCATTTTAGCTGACACCATGGCCCAGAGCCCTGCACTTTACTCCAAAGACCAATTACCCCTTTTGCATTCCAGCCTTGAACCCTAGATTCCTCTTTCCCCAAAACGGTCCTCATCCACTGGGAGCAGAGCCTGGCTGTCATCTCTTGCCCTTGCAGGAGGGGATGAAGAGCAGCCTGCAGATACTGCTGGTTGTGCCCTAGGCAATAAGGCACTTATCAAAGTTGAGAACAGTAAGTTCAAGTCCCAAAATGCTGCAAAAAATCCGAAGTTCTATCTGCCTCCATTCCAGGCAAGCACTGCCACCTCTGGGATGTTGCACTGAACGGCACCACTGACTGCAGCTCCTCTCCTTCTCCAGTTTTGAGAAGGTCCTGGTGAGACAATATCATATGCTTGAGACAGTATCACCTCCAAATACATGGAACTGGACAGAATTCAGTGCTCTAGTTTCATGGCACAGGAATTAGGGCTGGATTGCAGCTGAGCAGTTCAGCAGAGCTCCCTCAGACCTGCCCAGGAGCTAGACCAAAATTCAACCTCCTGGGTAAACTTGAGCTTAAACAAACTTAACACCCTCCCTCAGAGGCATGGAGATTAAAGTTTGTCTGCCAGGTGCAAAAGAAGCACCAGGAGACAAAATGCTGCCCAGACCAGGGGGGACAGCGAGCTGGCATTAACTCTGCTTCACCCTTCCACCAGCCTGGAGAAGGGCAGAGATCAAGGTACCTGCAGCATCAGATCTTACAGACCAGGCATCTCCTGGCACTCCCCCAGCAGCACCAGACCCTTTCCCGTCCAGCAGTGAGTTTCTTCACCACACTCTCCAACAAACATCAGCTGAATTGTTCGGACCTCACAAGGCAGAATGCGGGAAGCACCATCACGTTCATTCTCCTCTTCACTTTACACCACACGCTGCAACATCCTGCACTGCTCCAGCTCCAGCCTAATGGGCCTCACAACAAGCCCTGGTGCAGCCTGACCCCTGGATCCTTTTTCCTAGCATGATGTACCTGAACATCAGCCTTTCAATTTAATGCAAGGAAAATCAGTTTCTTTAGTAAAAGCTACCCGTGTTATTTCTGAAGTCAGAACTCGAGGTTTATTTCGAAGGCCTTGTGAAAGGCAAGGCAACCACATTTGAGTTTTGCTCCTAAAAACTGGAATGATGTTCATTAGAAAGAGACCAAAATTCTGCCTTGAGCAAAAGCCTGAGACAAGGCAGAGGAGAACACAGCCTACTTTTGGCCGAAAAGTTTCCTGAGGGACAAACACAGCATTGAGGTCTTAACCTTGCACCTTTTGCAGAAGTCCTTTCTGCATGTCTTGATCCAATAGCCCATTTTTGAGGCCGTACCCCTACAGACGACAGCGTACAGCCTGGGGCCTCCTGTGTCTCACTGGCCAGGAAATAAAATATCCAACAGGCTTTAGAATAAGCTTGTTCAGCAGTTTGGCTGCTTCACCCAAGACTCTGCGTCCAGGTCTCGTTTACGTGTTGGGTTCAGTCCAGCACACGAGCCCATTTTTACAGCTCAATTACCACATCGAGGGTAGAGCCTCCCTCCTTATCCACCTGGAAGGACAAAAGCATCAGTGCATACGACATTAGGAGGATCTTAAGCTAAGGAACAGGTTGGCACCACAACAGATTGCCTGAGGAGGTTGCCACAAGCAGGTTAGATACATTTGTCAGGTAAATCTTATGGTGAGTTGGCTCTACCCAGGAGCAGAAGGACAGACCAGATGTCCAGACACGGTCTTCCTGTCCTCTTCTAAGAATTTTGTGTATGTACTTTGACAGCAGCAGGGTGAAAGGGTTTGCTTACAAAACATTTCTAGAAACAAAACCAGTAAATGTGCAAGAACATCTCTAAGAAAATTATTTAAAAGGAAATCATCTTCTGACAGCTGATTAGACATCAGAAGGGTTGAAACCCTAGTCATTGTGACTACTTCTGGTCTAACAAAATGAAGATATTTTTATCTAATTTACAAAGTAAGGGAGAGAGAACCTTCTGCTCCTCCAAATGTCATTTGCCTTCTAAAATAAGGATAGCTTCTGGTACCTGAAACGTGTCATTCCTGGTCCTTGTTTGAAGCTCATTGCTGTAACCTATTACACAGATGGGATGGATTTTTTAACACAAGATCCATTACGTTTCCTGCCAGAGGCTCAAATGTGTACAGGCTTTCAAAACACCTTGCCAGGTAGTTACTTTTCATACTGACTCAGTATTTGCTGGTATTTGCTGCCAAACATTAGCTGAAGTCTTACCAACAGGCTGGGAAGTCAGCACTGCTAATGAAATTCTTCATATTATCTGAATGATCACCCGCCCCCCATCCTGAAGCAAAACTGAAGCTCTCCTCACACTTAAAGACCTACCCAAGGCATACGAGTGGAATTTGTGATACCCAAGGCAGAAATGGCATTACCCTTTCTGCCCCCCTATTGCACCCAGTACAGCTCCACATCACATTCATTCTGCAAAATCTTGCTGGACTGGAGCTGCCTTATTTCCCTCACGCTGGAAACACAGTATTTTTACAGTTGCGCTTTCAAGTCGAAGCTCTTTCTGTACGACCTTGGGAACGAAGATGGCACCGTCTCATTCTCATTTTGAGGCAGCCAGGGAGCCCAGTGCCTGCCAAGCACTGACCAGACACTGCAGAACATCACAAAGTGCAAGGGAGGTTCTTCCCTTCCACAGCCGAAGCCAAAACAGCCATTTGATAATTAACCACCCAGATTGAGCCAGACAAGCCATGACAATGAAGATCACAGTGCTCACACACACAACCTGCACCCCACAGGGTGGCCAGGAGGAGGTTAGGCTCTGACCCCAGACCTTGCTTGCAGACACAGTGGCAGATGTGCTGGGCTTCCCCATGGACTCCCCCTTGCCTGGCAGATGCTGGCCTCTCTGGGAAAGCACTAAATGGATTCTGCTGAATCACTGCAGCAGATGGCTCGTAACGCCACCTGGATAGCAGAGAAAAAAGGGAGAGATAGGGAAGGTTGGGGAACAGAAAGTACCTAGTGTGTGGGCCGAGTTATCCCCAAGGAGAAGTAACCTGTGGATAAGGTTGTCATTTGTACCTTTAATAACAGTAGAATTTGGGGAAACAAGAGTGATAGCAGCCACCTTCTGTCAATTTTGCCCCAAGGTCTATAATGTATATTGCTTCAAAATCCGTGGGGAAGAGTCTTCAAAACCTTTGGAATGCCGGAGCCCGCCTCCTGCCACTGGAAAACTCCGGCAGCACTGCCCTGCACAGGCTGTTTGGCTGGTGGCAACACCAGAATTCATCCCTGCCTGTGCTGAACTCCTCTTGCTGGACAGGTCGCACCCAAGGTTGATCCAGATGCAAGGCCCAAGAATATTAAGTGGCCTTTGGGGGTGGGTTGTTTTTTTTTTAATTTGCTTTTGCTTGTTTGTTTGTTCTTAAAGCCACTTTGCCAAGTATGTTCCTTTTCTGCAGCAGATCATTCTGAAAGGGCAGAGGAGGCAGCTGTGTACAGAAGCGTGCAGCTGTACGAGAGGGAACAACAAACAGGAAACAGGTAACAATAACCAACATGTTTGCTCACTCTCCTCCCATTAAACAGCATTAGAAATATGTTTTTCTTCTTTTATTTAATTGGGATGAAAAGAGCTAGTCAGGAAGAGAACGGAAGGCTATGGCTCATCTGCAGAGGCTGCACACTTGGAAAGCACTCGGCATCTTCTGCAGCAGCTCATCCCCACGTGCGATTAGTAGGAACCAAGGAACCCAGATCCTTCGGTCTGGTTGTTATGAAAGACACCTTGCTGCACTGAGTTGCTCAATCTGCAGCACTTCCAGTCAGGTCCTCCCCAGCATAAAACATTTCAGACATAATGTTCTCTAGGAAGGTCGCTCACAGCCCTGTTCATGATTCCTCCTCCCAGGACAAGATGTTTTCACACATCAACTGCATTGCAGGATCAACTCCATTTCACTTGAGCCCAGCTTTGTCCTACATAGACTCCTTTTTGCTGGGTCACACCTGCCATTGATTTTCTCAGATAACAGCTGCTGTTTCATGATCTGCTGTGTGCTTTCCACAGCAAAACAGCACAGGAAGATACTCACAGGCAAGCAAAAACTCAGAGGGGCACAATGCAGCCCTGAGCACCACTAGAAGCTGGGTGGTGCCGGTACTACCAACAAGATGGGCAATAAAAAGATTCCTCTGCCCCTCCACTCCAGCTGCTTCTCAAGGGAGACCTCACTCTTCAACTTGCCTGGAGACTTATTTCACCTGCAAGAATCTAATTTAAGCAATAAACGTCGTCCATCCACACAGTGGTTCCCATGATGCGGGATCCAACAGCACCAGGGACCTCATCTGGTGGTATCCCCACAGGTCAGCGTGAGCTTTCCTCAGTAGTTTGGAGGGACTCGGTCCAAACACATATCCCACCACCTAAGCTAGGAAGAAGTCGTTCTTCTGTGGTGTCCAGCTGCATGGTGGCATTTGGTGACACACGGCCAGATGCACCCAGACATCCACAGCCACTGCTGTGCATTCCAAGGGCAGACCACCTCCAGAAGGCACATAGCACTTCATAACAGAAGCTAAAAACTAATGAAAACATTTCACAGCACTCATCTCAAGGAGAACCAGGCTTTGTAAGGGCAGCAGGAGCCCAGGTGGCTGGCACTGGCATGACTGACCCTTGCCAACCTAAGAAGCCCATTACAAGCTTTCATCGTGGAAGATTACAGCCCTTGCAGCCCATTGTTAGAGCAGCAGATGCTCCTGGGGGTCAATCCCAATCCCATAGGGAAGGGCAGGATTGCTCCTAGTGTACCTGTGAGCTGGCAGGCAGGAAACCCTGCCTAGAAGGATTCCCCTGCTTATTCATTATGTACAAACCCTACACCTCCCATTCCAGTATCCGCTTAGTGGCCTGGTTTCGTCTCAAAGCTTTTTATATTTCACATTCCTAAGATTTAATTATGTTATCAGAACAACAGGCATCAGGATTTGGAGTGCCAGAATTCACATTAGCAATTGCTATCAATAAAGAAAATGGGCACAGCATGCCCATGCCAGAGTAGATGTGGGCTGCTCTCCTCAATCTACTCACGGTTATTTATAGCCTGTGTGCAAGCCATCCGCCTCCTAGGTTTAGCTTCAAGCTTGCCTATTTCTGAGCACCCTCTCCCTCCAATGAAAGCCTTTTGCCTCCTCTTCTGCTAGCACAGCACCCAGATTTGGACACATTTAGTTAACTTTTTTCAGTGAGGGAGGGTAGAGTGGCTTTCAATCTTCTTCCATACACTCACAACAGCAGAAAAGAATGAAAATAAGAGGGTGTCACAAATAAGCAGCTACAGGGACACACACACAATGGTAGATTAAAATACATATAGTTTCTAAGACTGCATGAGCACGGTGCATCTCCCAACAGCTTTTCACCCTCCCCTCCCTACAGACAGGATGGAGGCACAAGCTCCACAAGGCAGGACGCTTGTTGAATATAAGAAATACCTACCTGTTTTGAAACGATTGCAAAGAAGCAGCTAAGCAATAGCTGGAGGGGAGAGCAAGCTGTGACTCTGCATCAGCATTAACTGCAATTTGCCCATCCCTCAACCAGCAGCATTTTGAGGCACCGATTCCACCTCAATCCTTCGCCTCCGAATAATTAAGTAACACAAGATGCAGTGCATGTAGTACAGGTGCAAAATGTACCCACCAGCTTATTTTCCTCCCCGGAGCAGCAGTTGGCACAGGAGGAAGTGAGTGTGAGGTGCCTAATTCCAGCTCCTGCCAAAGTCAACCCAAGTTTTAAGGTGGACTTCTGCAGGAGTTATATCAGACCCGAGATCTCCCTAGTTTGGGAGAGATTCGGCGCCTAAGAGAACCCTTCCATGCAAGTTGGCTGCTGTTGCTTCCATTCAGCCTTGTGGTGTTTGGATGCTGGGAGGCACCGATGCCCTTCGCTGCCTGTGCACACGGCACCACTTCAGCATCCATCACTTCAGCATCCCGGTCCCCTCACCCGCCTGCAGCTACGAAGAAGCATCACACACGGCAGGGCTGGTCCAAAGCTCACTCGGGGCACGGGAAGGAGAGTTGAGCCCATTTAAACCGCCCTGGTACTCTGGTTAAAATGCAGAAGTGATGCTGGTTTGTGTCCTGCCCAGTGACTAACGAAATGCTCAGTCGGGCTCTGACCAAGATAAGGCTGCTCCTCACATGCCTAAAATTCCACAAGGCCCTGAAAAAGAAAGAAATTATTACAGCATGTAATAACAATTGTTTAAAAAGTAGCACAATCACTTGTAAAAAATATTAATAAACCCTGAAATAACAAATATTAATCGGTAACAATAATAAACCAAACACCACACCCCTTCTGCTAAAGGGAGGAGGCTCAAGCTTACAACTCTAGCACGTTTTTATTTTGTGTAAATTTATAGACAACAAACCTAGTCACGATTGTCACATTGTACAGCACATACCAATACAGTTGCAAACAGAACTCCACGCAAAACTAAGCGCTAACAGTAGCTTGAATCACTCTTCCTGCGATTGTCGTATCTAGACTAACAGTATTACGCTAACACTGAAGAAAAAATAGTTCACTATAAAACAGTGATAGAACGTTTTTATAAAATATATTCCATTCCAATAGCTTTTCTACATACTGTATACTATAAAACTCTCCCACAAAAATTAGTGTCTTTAAATATACATATTTAATCTGAACTGCACCAAGATTAAAAACAATTAAAAATATCAATGATTTTTTTTTTACATTAACTTCACAGTATTTGTTTGTAGTAGAAGACAAATCCAGTGTTTAAAATGCAGAGCAGAACCATCACCTACAGAGACAGCAACTGCCCCGCAGTGAAACAGTATATGAAGAGACAGCATTAAGTGTGCAATGTTTTTAGTACTTCTCTGTAGAGTCACGAACCATTTGAATACATGTTCCGAGCTATTGCAACTTAAAAATGAGACGCAGACATAGCAAAATAAAAAAGTTACCTTAAGAACAAAAATAAGTGCAAACATGTTGGGTTTTTTTTTTTTTACTTTAGAAATTCAAGCTATGAGGAGTAGGAACACAAATACCAGACTAGGAGAACAGCGTGTTCATGATGTAGTAAAGAATGAGAAAGTTTTTTTTTTCTTGGATTTTTAGTTTCTTTTTTTTTTTAAAAAAAAAAACTTTTGCCCCATATTCACTGCAGTACAGAGCATGCTCATAGCATCAGTTTAATGAATAATTTCTATACTAAGATCAGACACAAAATTGTTTCAGTTTTCCCTGCTCCACACACTAATGATGTTCTTACGGCACATCCTATTTTATGCTCTTCTAAAAAAATAAAACAAAAAAAAGAAAGAAACAACATAACTGAAGGCTGAAATGCAAAAAAGTGTCACAAGAAAGCAAAATTAAGATTACCAGCTTCGGTAATGCTGACTCTACATTAAACTCTTCACATGTCATTCAACATGCAAAATCCATTGTTATAAAATTTAAAGTGAAGTGTAAATTAACTACTTTTGAAATAGATTAACACTAATAATTCCACTTCAAAAAAAAAAAAATCTAATAAATACTATATCAAGTATGTTCAGGAGAAAAAAATAACTTAATTTTAGTAGAAAGAAAAATAACTTAATTTTAGTAGATTTTGTTCAGTGCTATTTCCAATCACAGCAAAAAAGAAAGATTAAAAAAAAAAAAAAGAAAAAACTGATTAAGTAGAATAAGACCACAGTACCACAGCCACTTGTGTTCAAGATACAGTACTCTCCCACAACTGTCATATGTAACAGGTTCAGCAAAAATATTTTACAGTCGATAAATCAGACTGAAAACATCAAACCCCAAAACTATAAATAGAAGCAAAATTTCACATTACATGTACATTCATAGTTTAAGAGATGAATAATAAGAGGAGCTTGTAACAAGTATATCCTGATTTTCTTTAGAAGAGGAAGTACTTATTTAAAAATAAAAATATCAATCCCATATTATTTATGTAGGTAGTGCTCAGTTTTTGGACCACAGGGGGAAGGCATTGGGAATTTTTTTCTTCATAAGATGAAATACAGTATTTTAAGCACAGCTTTTTAAATCAATCTAACTCAGTGCTTCAAATTCATTTAAAAATAAACACTTCAGTTTCACAAAACAACTCCAGGAGTGTCAGGAAAGCTGGTGAAGCAAGGCTAACGCAGCAGAACAACATTCAAACCCCTCAGATATTATTATTATTATATTCCAGTCCCACGTACATGTACCTTGAATGAGTAATTTGACTGGAAAAGAATAATCTGATATTTACCAACATGCACAGACCAAAGGATGCTCTATTAAGCAAGTAACCGAGTTATTTGGAGTAAAACTGGTTGTAGTTACAGGCAGCCTCAGTTTACACACAAAGTTAAAACAACACCTAACAATACCCCAAAAACCTCCCCTGAAAAGGTGAGACCTGGGGGAAAGTCGGGTCACATTTCCCTGCAGCAGTTTATCTTCACACCACCCCTTCGGAATACCAGCAATCGCTCAGAAATTGGCCCAGAGGGAAGCATCAACTTCAGAAAAAATAAAATAAAATTAAATTCTGAGCTGCTGATTTTAGCGTAGCAGCCGCAAACTTTTTGGACAAGATAGCAGGGCATCTCCTAACACAGGCGGTACGAGTTACCTTAAACTAAGCCACCCAGGAGCTACTTCAGGGCTGTTGTCCCCACCAAGGGGGACAGGATCAGCACCTGGGTGCCGACACGGGAATGAAGTTCCTCACGTATGTTATGATTTTCCATATGTTTTAGTGCACATCCTTCAATTTTTTGGGGAGCGAATATGCTGCAGACAGAAGGAGTTTTTCCATTTGTGTTTTACGCACAAAAGCGGCTTTTCAGGTCAGCCCACAGGTGAGGGTAGGTGGGAAGGGAAAACTTAAGTCAAAGCCCAAGGCAAACGCTTCTCATTCAGATTTTAGAACCAATGGCAGAACTATTCTAAGGTAAAAAAGAGAAGAAGTGACTAGTACCAAAGACACAGCCAGGAGTCCTCTTTATAACTTGGGCCAACTTAAGGTCTTGTCTAGAGAGTGACTATGGCCACTTACTCCACGATACACAGACAAGTTTGTCCACACTGAAAATGTATTTAAATCATAGTTCATCTCTTCAGATGTTTCTGTGCAAAACACAGAGAGCATTAGAGAAGCTTAATGGAATCCAAATTTTTCCCCAGAATTTGCTGATAATTTTTTTTTTTCAAACTAAAAAACCACACACTAAATTAAAAAAAAAAAAACCCTCCTGACCATGAAGCAAGTACTTCCAGCATGAAAACAGATGCTAAATCATCGCAGGATTACTTAGATCATTTCACATTAATAATGTAACATGGGTGCGCAAGAGAAGACCTAAAGGCCAGTGCTGGGAAGGGAGGGTGGCAGGGCAAGGGGGGAGATGGAGAGGTGGAAGGATTGCATTAAAAGGCCTCTAGAGCATATACCTCTGCATCTTTTAAAGATCATATACCTGAAGTGAATACCACCAAAATAAAACAAAGGAGGGGAGGAATTAAAATTCAGGTGCTGCCTTTTCTTCCTGTTTTGTTTTAAAGGGGGGAGAGGGGGTAAAAAAGAAAAAAAAAAAACCAGAACAAAAACAACCCCCCCCCAAAAAACCCACCCACACATCTCAAACAACCAAGGACTTCACAAGGCCACAGTGAAATTTGCGGATATGTCTGTACAAGTCCCCAGACTGCGTGAACCGTCTCTCGCACCACTTGCAGCCGTGGGGTTTCTCCCTGGTGTGCACCACAGCGTGGCGGCTGAGGTTGTGGGAATACTGGAAGCTCTTTCCACACTGGCCGCAGGTGTAGGGCTTCTCCCCCGAGTGAGTCCTCTCGTGCCTCTTTAACGTGTACATGCACGAAAAAGTCTTTCCGCAGAGGGTGCAAGTGGGGACCGACCCGTCGGGGGACAAGCGTGTCCGGGAGCCGTCCTTGTCACGGAAATGAGAGCTCAGGTGCAGCTGAAGGATGTGCGGGCTCGGGAACACCTTGCTACAGAGGGGGCAAATGCAGATATGCCCAGGAGGCACAAGGACACCCGAGGAGATGTCCGACGAATCCATGTCATCCTCGCTCTCATCTCGCTCTTGATCTATATCCTCCTCCCGGGCATGAGAGCTGCCATTCCCCGCGAACATGTGTCCTAACCCTGTCACTAGGCTTTTGGCTGAATTCCCAAAATGCTGACTCTCCGGACTCCTGGCTTCGCCGTCCTCCTGATCTGACAGCAAGTCTTGTTCATCTTTAACAAGTGGCTCGGTACCCTGCTGCTGGCTGTCGGAAGCCAGCTGTCCAAAGACATAGGAGGGGTGTAAGGAATCTCTCCCCGGCACGGGCTTGAAAGACAAATCCAGCGCACAGTCCACATCACTCGAAGCCAGGGGATGGTTAACAGACCTTTGGGACAAAGGTCCTGTGGAACTATTGACATTAGCCTTTGTTTTTCCAGCTGCTGCGGCACACGGTTCTGCCTCTGTCGGCACAGAGCTGACACTTATATGATCAGAGGACCAGGCGGGGTGACTGCTGACCTTTTCTTTGCCTGCTGCTCTCTCATATTCTGCAACGCCGAATTTTTGTTTGTTTCCTGGGTCAAACTCGTGGACCAGGGGCGCTCCGGCGTCTAGAAAATGCTCCGCTTTCTCCAAACCAGCCACCTCATCATTAATCTTCTCTTCCGAGCATAATTCTTTATCTTTCAACTTGCCCTTGCAGACTTTCACAATGTCATACATGTGAAGGTAGCTCGCCGCAGCCAGCACGTCTTCCACCGGGAGACTGTTGAATTCCAGCTTCCCCTCGTACATGAATTCGAGCAGCAGGCTGAAGGCAGGGGCTGTGACAATGTCACTGTTCAGATGCACAATATCCCTTTTGTCTAACTGGTCCCTGTAGAAAAGATGGAAGTACATACTGCAAGAGGCAAGGACGGCTCTGTGAGCTCGGAATTGAGCTTCTCCAACTAAAACAGTACAGTCACACAGGAAGCCCTGGTGACGCTGCTGACTCAGACACTGCAGCAACTGGCGGCTATGGTCTGGAAACTCCATTCTTCCTTCATAACCTGTTCAAAACAGGAAAAACTTGAATGCTACTGTAAACTAAAGCCTCCTAGCAGCTGTAACAAACAGATCAGCTTTTTGGTAACGCAAGCCAAAGAAACAGCCTTGGAGATAACGTTTACTGTTAATTGTCTGTAATAGTTTGGGGAAAGGGGGGGGGGGGGGGGGCAAGGGGAGAAGGAAAAAAAAAAACCCACAAAAAACCACAACACAACATGCTTCTCATCCTTTCGCACCTGCTCCGAACAGGAAAAACTTGATTGTAAGTAAACAAAAGCTAGTAAAACAGCAGCCCCTCCAACCTTTTGTTTCTCCCACCATGCACTTTAATAAAATTAAGAGGAGGAAAGCACACACGCACGTACAAAAAAAAAGAAAAAAAAAAAAAAAAGGCATAAACTCCCAGTATGTCTTCCCAGCAATGCGAACTCACGGCATCTTTTAATAAAGGTATGACCCACGTCACGAACAGACACAGACACACACGCACGCACATTTAAACTTTATCCTCAGTCATTATGCACCGAATCCCAACAAAATCAGCGGCGGCTGGAGCCGGGGAGAGGATTTTTTGGTTCTGCAGGGGGGTTTGGGCTGGAGAATCGCCCCAAAGCGCGGAAAAGGAGGGAATGAAGGGGGAGGGGGCTGAAAAAAAGTTTGCCTTGAAGTTATTAGAAGGCAAAGGGGGGGGCCGAGGGGGGTAAGGAGAGGGCTGAGGGTGCGACCTGCGGAGGGCACTTACCTTGCGGGCAGGAGGGGACGCGGGTGCGAGCGAGGGAGGCAGGAGGAGGGAGGGAGGGAGGGAGGGGAGGAGGAGTGCTCGGTTTGCTAATTACACCGCAAGCTGGAGAGTCAGCTGCTCTGACTTCACTGCGATGGAAATGCTACCTCCAGCTGTGCGCCTTTTAATGCCATATGTTACTCCAAATCTCGCTACCAGCCAACCACAGCTTGCTGCCTTTTAAAGTTCCAGCAGCCCCATTTATAGCCCGCGATTAAATCCCCGCAAACTTACCCCGAGCCCGCACCGCGCCCCCCCCCAACACACACACACACGCTCCCCCCACACCCCGATCCGCCACCCCCCCCCCCCCCGCGCAAAGTTGCTCCGCGCAGCGCGGTGACCTTCGCTTGGAGAGGGGGGGGGGGACCCGCGGAGCAGCTTTTTTTTGCACCCCCCCCTTTCTCCTTTTTACAAAGGCGCTGCCCAACTTTGCAAGGAGGAGTTTTCTCGTTTGTAAAAAGGAGAGGAAACATAAAAAGGAGGGGATGGGGGGGGAGGGGGGCTGTCTGAGCGCGTTGACTCACCGGGGGAGCGGCGGGGCTGGCGCTCCGCATGTGCGCGGCGCTCCGCGGGCGCGGCGGGGCTGGGGAGCAGGTTGTTCGCCGGCCGCTCTCGCGATACTTTCCCTTCTCCGAGCCCTGGATGTGCGAGTGTGTGTGAGAGAGAGTGTGCGTGTGCGTGTCTGTGTGTGCGTGTGTGTCCGTCTGGGGCGCACAATAGCCCCCCCCCCCCCCCCGCCCCGCCGGTGCGCGCTGCGGGCTGCGCCCAACCCCCCCACCCCCTCCTCCTCCTCCTCCTCCCTCCCCTTCCTCCACCTCCTCCTTCTCTACCTCCTCCTCCTCTCACCACCTCCCGCTTCTCCTCCTCCTCCTCCTCCTCCTCCTCCCGCATCGCCGCCGTCCCGCTCCCAAACTCCGCAGCGGATGCTCCTTGGGATCCAACCCCCCCCCCCCCAATCGTTCAGCTGATAAATCGCAGACGCCTACGGATTTTTTTTATTATTATTTATTATTTTTTTCACACTTCCCCCCCCCAAAAAATGACCTTTGCGAGAGTCGATTTGAATTTTAAATTTGAATGAGCCGTAATCCCATCAGAGTGAGCGGAGGGGCGCGGGGGACGAAACCCACCGCGAAACTGCGGCTGCCGGAGCGTCGCAGCTCCCTCCGCGTCCCGCTGGGAGCCAGAGAGGGGGCAGCATCCCTGCCGGGAGGGTCCCGGGAGCTGGAGAGGGGGGAGCATCCCTGCTGGGGGTGTCCCGGGAGCTGGAGAGGGGGGAGCATCCCTGCTGGGAGGGTCCCGGGAGCTGGAGAGGGGGGAGCATCCCTGCCGGGGGTGTCCCGGGAGCTGGAGAGGGGGGAGCATCCCTGCCGGGGATGTCCCGGGAGCCGGAGAAGGGGGAGCATCCCTGCCGGGGGTGTCCCGGGAGCTGGAGAGGGGGGAACATCCCTGCCGGGGGTGTCCCGGGAGCTGGAGAGGGGGGAACATCCCTGCCGGGGGTGTCCCGGGAGCTGGAGAGGGGGGAGCATCCCTGCCGAGGGTGTCCCGGGAGCGGGAGAGGGGGGAGCATCCCTGCCGGGGGTGTCCCGGGAGCTGGAGAGGGGGGAGCATCCCTGCCGGGGATGTCCCGGGAGCCGGAGAAGGGGGAGCATCCCTGCCGGGGGTGTCCCGGGAGCTGGAGAGGGGGGAACATCCCTGCCGGGGGTGTCCCGGGAGCTGGAGAGGGGGGAACATCCCTGCCGAGGGTGTCCCGGGAGCTGGAGAGGGGGGAGCATCCCTGCCGAGGGTGTCCCGGGAGCGGGAGAGGGGGGAGCATCCGTGCTGGGGGTGTCCCGGGAGCTGGAGAGGGGGGAGCATCCCTGCTGGGGGTGTCCCGGGAGCTGGAGAGGGGGGAACATCCCTGCCGGGGGTGTCCCAGGAGCCGGAGAGGGGGGAGCATCCCTGCCGGGGGGGTGCCAGGCGCCGCTTGGAGCGGAGCTGAGGGGGGTCCCAGGACAGGCTGAGGCTCAGGGCTTTGCTGGGGAGAAAAAGGGATGGGTTGGAGAGCTCTGTTGGATTTTGGGGTGCGGAGAGAGCCCCTGGAGGAGTCCCATCCCCTGCTCCAGCCTCCAGGAGCAGCAGGGAAGCTCCTTTCTCTCCCATCCCCTGGCCTGCCTCATCTAGGTTACGGCATCCCTAGGACAGAATCATAGAATCACCAGGTTGGAAGAGACCCACTGGATCATCGAGTCCAACCATTCCTAGCAACTCCTTATTTTATTATATAAGTGCGTTTCCCTGTGCACGCCGGTGGCGTTGGCACCTTCAAACGTCAGCTTGAAGCGCTGGTGTAATTGTTACTGATTTAGTGCAGTCCTTGGATATTTTATCTTTAGGCTTTTTATCACAGATGTCGAGGAGCGCATTGGCAGCACCACTCTTCTTTCACAGACTTCAACTATTTAACTCCATCGGCAGCCAGCGCCAGCATATTTGTGTGGTTTTTGAGCATCGACGGCTGCATTGTCACAAAACCCTCCTCGGTTGTTTGGAACCGTTCAAACTGGGGAACTCCAGCCCAGAATGTAGAGGTGCCCGGCTCCAGTGACAGACTTAAAGGTCTTGGGGTTAAATCTGTCACCGTTCAATAAAGCCAAGAGCTTTATCTGTTTGTCCACAACTGCAGACACGATGAAGAGGAACTATCTGTCCTTTTAAGGACAGTTCTATCCTGCATTCTCAGCCCGATAATACAGGCTCTGCGAAAAGTGGAGCAATCTCTTTCCCGAAGCGCAAGCATGGTTTCCATTAAGTTACTCAGTGGATGTGTCAACCTGTAGAGTTTTGCTGTCTTTATATGCTGGAAATAGGAATGGTTGGACTCGATGATCCGGTGAGTCTTTTCCAACCTGGCGATTCTATGATTCTATGACTCTATGATTCTATGAAATGTTAGGCGGTGCCTTGTATTCGTGTGAATTACGCTGCTTGGCAGAAATTCCTTATTTTGTGTAATTAGTTGTTCATTTTTCCCCCTCTCCTCTTTAATAATGTGGGTGGGGGATGAGATTAGAAAAGAACCAAAGTTTTAATTCCTGTTTGGTTTCTGTAAGCTAGGAATAATTGTCTACAATTTAGCAGTCTCTTATTTTTAGTAAACCAATTACAATTTAGCATTAACTCTGCGGTCATTACTGAGTTTGAAATGTCAGAAAATGCAGCAGCAATCCCCTTTTCTCTAGATGTCTGTTTTGCATGGTGTTTGCTTGCTGTTAAGGGACTCAAGTACTATACTCACCTTCACACCAAGGCAACAGCAGATACAATGCAGGCGTTGAACTGATTTAACTACAGTTGTATAAAATACTGGTAGTACGACTCTTTAACGTAAACAAGCCTGAAGTGATTACTGGAGGCAAGGCAACAAGAAATGCCCCAGAAACTTTATTCCAAGAGCTCCCACGTTCCTGAAGGCTGTCGTGGAGGCACGACGTGGTAAGCCAACTGTCTGCTTTCATCTCCCTGGCCCCCGAGCCCTTTGCAGGTTGAAGGCTCCCCTGCCACAAAGCCCAGAAGAGGCTCCATTTTCAGACCTTCCCCAAGGGAACAGAGCCAGGCAGCAGCTGCTCGGCTGATAAGGAACTTTCTGACCCTTCTCAGGGGAGACCATGACCATTACACCACTGAACACGAGGACAAAGATTGATGGAAGATGTCAGGAAACACTGTACTGGGCATCCTTGTGCTGCCATGTGCATTCCTGGCTCTGGCTAAAACCCTCTCGAGTGCCAGCAAGCGTTTTGCTGCTTGTGGAGCCTTCTAGAGTAGAGCAGAAAGCCCAGATTTAGGGTAGAGAGAGTGAAGATCAGTGGTGCTGGCAGGGCTTTCATTTGCCGAGCGAGGCTATTCCTGCTCCTCGTTGTTTATGCTGCCTGGACACCAGCCAAAGCCTACAGAAATTAGTAGGAAAACCAACTGGATCAGGTCCATAAAACCCGAGGAATCGCTTCCATTCTAACCCCTTTGATCCCACAAGAGTATATATTTACTGAGTGGGGCCTCTCTAGCCCTCTTTGTCGGCCAAATGCAGAAGTGGTAGCAACAGGTTTTTCATGCAATTTAATCATTTTCTCTCTCACCGCATTGGGCAGATGCTTCTTTGTATTTGCTTCTGGATGATTTATGTTCTTTTTATTTTTTTATAGCGCATCTTCTTTGTGGTTGTCCAGTTGCATTTCAGAGGGAGTGTCCGGGCTTGAGACTGTTTAATACCTGCAGGGCTGGAAGATTATTTTCAGCACATTGGTCATAGTAAGGTTTATTTGCAGAAGTTTTTCCAAACTTTCCCAAAGGCTAGTTTGTCCCACGTGGACAGCAGAAGGACCAAATGCTTCATTCCCTTGTCTGAAACAGGAATTCAACTCCAAAGGATGCTGAGCCCTGTGGTGTAAAGGAAGAGCTGCCAGTGGTGTCCACAGATTTTCCCCAATTTGCAATCTACTCCAGCCCTTCCTCTGCAGTCAAATCCAAGGTCAGCATTCAGGGGGTTGCTCAGTTTGCAGTCGAGTCATAAAAGTGGGCATGACCTTCCCAAGGATCTTTTTGAGCATGTCACCTGAGACTCAAGGAAGCATTAACTTGCACTATTGCCATTCCAGACATTAATCAGAACGTATATTACAGACAGTCTCCTGAGCAGTGTGCTTATGTGAGTCGTATTTGTTTTATGGCTGTCCTGCTGATTTCTCCCTGATAATGAGACCCTGTGTGTGCACTGGATTATTTGTGAGTGTATATTGTAGCAGCTAGGGCCATTGTCAAATCATTCTACCAAATTGATAGGCTCATAGCACTGAGCTGCATCTATAAATTACATATTAACTTGTTGTATTTGCTGTAACGTGGCTATCAATAAGGAGACACCAGACTAGTGACAGGCATTAAGAGCGCAAAGGACTCTGCAGAGGTATGGCTGGTGCAGCTCACATTCAACTCCACAGCAAGAGCTTGCAACATCCCCATCTGAACCAGCCAGGCATTTAATATTACACCTGTACTTCAGCTCCTTTGTCAGCAGCTGGGATGCAGCTTCCTCTCAGTTATTCATCTTCCGTAGTTTCACTCAGCTTGCCTAGCCCTCAGCTTCTGGTTGTTTTTGTTACAATCAGCCATGTTCTGGATTTCTAGAAATGGTAAATGAAGATATTCTTTTCAGCCTTTAAAAATTCTTTTCTTTTTTTTTTTTTTTTCTGTAAAGGGATCACACTTGGTTTGTAATGGTGAAGGAAATTTGCCTGGGATTGATAAAGCACACTCTTCTCTCTTAGCAGTTTTTTACCTCTTTCACCCTCGCTAATCACCTTGGCAGCCTTATTTTAATGTTGCCTGGGTTTTATTTTGCACCCTCAGAATATGATATACGTTTACTTTAAAAAAATCTAATATAATAAACCAAGTTATTTCCTTTAAAATATTTGTTTTATTTATTTATCCAGCCCCAGGAAGGAAATCTCGGAACCCATGTTATAAATTAACAGATGTACAGAAGTTTGTAGCAGGATATATAGAGAATGGCAACGAAAGGCAATAAATAACAGTGGACATTAAGAGACAAAACTGGTGTCTGCTTTGGGACCAGGCGTAAGATTTATTAGGCCCAAACAAAACTCTCTAAGTCAGAAGCTGATACATTCTCAGATAAGCTGAGAAGCACTGGTAGGGTCCAGCGAAGGGTTGCTAATTTCTTATTAAAGGACAACTTAATTGGTGTTGCTCTGTTTGTAAGCAAATAATACACCTTGTTAACAATGCACTTTATTTTAATAACTCCCAGAAGAAAAGAGGACTATATAACTGCAGAAGTGTTTTGCTAGATTAGGACTGGGAAATCTCACAATGGAAATACTTGCTAAGCAATAATATAACCTAGAATAAAGAGCTTCACCCTAGTGATGTTCTGGAGCCAGTTTATCAGCAGTTTTTGGAAAATGTTTTGTCCCAGGATAAATCAATTTTACCTCCAGCTGTTACCCTGAGCTCTGTAAGGCAGAGAGTTGATGTACCAGTCCCACTGCCTGTGAAAGGTCTCTTCAGCAGGCTCCTTTCCACTTTGGGGACTCATGGGGTTGGCTGAACGTATTCTTAGAACAAGTGTTGTAATCCTCACTCCGTAAATCTGCAATCTCAGGGCATAAAAGATTCTATCTTTTCCCATGTCTGAGGCATATAATTTCAGTCTTCTCTTGATTTTTGCTTTCCTGTGGGGTTTCCAAATCAACTCAGCTTGAGCAAACATAAACAAGCATAAGCATCCCAGATGTGAGTTAAAAACATAAAAGCCCAAACATCTCACTTTTCTCCACTCCCTGTGCTGAAACCTTCATGTGCTACACAGATCACACCGTCATTGCTTCAATCTCTTTGTTGCTGACCTTAGTGATGGCCATTTCTGCCCTCTCTAACCCACCCAGACAGCTGCAGCAGTCACCTCTACTGTTTATCCTTTTATCAGTTACTAGATCAAAACCAAGCTCTTAGCTCCCAGTCCCAAGACCCTCTGTCATTTGGAGCGCTGACAGCAGTGTCATCTTCCAGCCCCCTTTGCCACCTTCCCTGGATGTTTTCTTCCTCCTTAACCCCTGTATCCTTTCTGTGCTGTTCATTTGGACCAGAATTGCCTCCCTGGCTTGAGGAGCAGCACTTCCATTAGAATCACTAATTTTGTTCCCAGACACATAAGCTAACAATTTTCAAACACATTAGGTCCCTTCAGCATGGAGACCTGTCCTCCTCTTCACCATACCTCAACCCTTCTTTGGTGTTGCTCTCCTCACTCTAGTCAGAGGAGCTGAGATGAGGATTTGAGCAGAACCGACGCTGGGTTTTGGGGGAGTCTGGGAGCTCTGTGCAGAGAGAGGCTGGGCTCAGTGTGCTCCCAACTTCTTTGGGAGCCCGAATGCTAAATCTGCACCTCTGAGAGCAGTCCAGCCGCAGGAAGCAGAGAGCAAACAGGTGATGGGGATGAGGAGAGCAAGACATCATTTTTCTAGGCAAAAAGAGCTGCTGTTGTCTCAGGGCTGTATAGCAGCCACCACGCTGGTCGCTCCATTTCCCTCTGATGTATTCCACGTGGAGGGGAAGTCCAGAGAATGTCATGTAAAAAATGCAAATAAAAATATCATTCTAGACTTCCTTCTCTTCTGTATTGTCTGCCAAAACATTTGCTCCCCTCCTTGACTATTTTGCCTATGGATGTGTTTTACGCTTTTATCTTGCTCTTCTGGTAAAAGAAGTAGTACTCGCTGCAAGTTTACATAACTTGCCTTTTATTGCTCTGGAAATGAACGTGGAGCTTTGGTCTTAATTAGACTCTCAGTGTAAGCCCTGTTTTAACGAATCACTGAAATATGTGAATAGCATTAGGCTTCAGAATATGGCTGCAGAGATGGGTTTGTTCAGCCGGTCTCCCAGATGGGTATATGGGGAGACGAGTGCTTAGCCCCCAGGTGAAGGTGTAGTGAGGGGGAAGGGACTCCCCAAAACCTGAGTAGGGTTGATTTCAGTGCAGGTTGACCCCTGTGCCTGCAGTAGAGTTTTGATTTCTGAGCCCGTACTTGCATACTGAACATTTTGCTCCTGCATCACAGCTTCACTTGAGCATGGACACCTGTCCTTCTCTTTATCGCACCTCAACCCTTCTTTGGAGTCGCTCTCCTCACGCTAGTCAGAGGAGCCGGGGTGAGGATTTGGGGAGAAGTGGCAACAAAGCTTCGCTGTGCAACAAAGCGACAGACTTAATGGCATCAGGGATTCAGGCTGCAGTTTGAGATCCAGGTTATTAGGTTCCTTGCTGCAACAGAGCGAAGAGCCTGAGCTCCACTTGCACCCACGGAGAAGATTTTTAGTAGTTTGCTCTTGGAATCAAAATGGGATAGTAAAAAATGTGCAAAAAACTTAGGGAAAAAAATACCAGCTCTCTGTGTATGTTCCTAATGCTTTTGCAAAGTGTCCATTTTGTCTGGTGAATCTGGTGATTCTTATTAAAGAAGATTTGGGATAAAGGCACCCAAAAACCACCCAGCACCGCACTTAGCTGGAGGTCAGCCAGTAACAGTTAATAAGTGAAAGGAAGCAATCTGGTATGGTAATTACCTGCTGAGAACCCGCAGGCATCGCTGGTAGGATGTCACCCGGTCAAAGCAGGACGGGATGAATGGACCACTGTGGAAACGGTGCCAGTGACAGTATTTTCCTTTCAACATATAAAGGGGTTTTGCAGAAATTGATACAATGGCAAAATGTTCCTTTGCAGAAAATAGAGGATGAAATAAACTAAAAGTAAAACTGAACAGATAAGGAAAGTTGCAGAAGAAGTCGCAGTGGGCCCTGTCGGTTTTAGATCTCCCTTAGCCTGGCTGATCTTCAAGACCTAGACTTGAGGATGTGCCTAGATGGTCCATTTGGCTGCATAACCGGAGGACCTTGGTTTGTGCAGCCAGCAGCGCACACAGAGGGATGTGCTGCTGTTCGTGTCTGCCTCTAATTCCATAGTCCAAAAGGCTAAGTAGTTATTGTCAGCCAAGTGAAGCAGAGACAGCCTCCAGCTCAAGTCCAGAGCAACGTTCAAACTACACCTTCGTAATCGGGATAATTCTCAAGCTCTCTGATGTGTCTTGGAGGTGAATATGGGGGAGGATTTGTGGCTGCAAGGCATTTCAACCAGGCTTATAAGAAGGCAGGAAAAGAAAAGGAAAGCAGAGGACCTTTCAAGATCAGTTAGGATTTAAAAAAAATGGGATTTGAGGGGTTTATTTGATTATTGGGAGTTATACCTGAACTCTCCCAGCTCTTCAAGCACTGCATTTGATGCAGAATCAGTACTGAGAAGACCAGCTCTGATGCAGAAGCTGAAATCTCTGTCTCCTTACTAGGAGATCAGATTGCTGATTTAACTCATGTCTACAGGTAAGGTGGGTAAGTGTTGAGAGATTTATGTAGAGGAGAGACTAAACTGATAGAGAACTCTGGGGAAATAGGCAAAACCTGAAGAGCAGACAAAGGATAAAAATGGTGATGTTCTTTAGAGAGGATGAAAAAACTCCATTTTATTTACTGGAAAAATAAGATAGGTAAAAGTGAAATCCCACAATCCTTTAGTCATGCAAAGAATCCTGTCGACTTAAAGACTTGTGTAAAAGCATTTCTGTGGGCGAAGGATTTGTTGGACTGCGTTCAAAACCTGGTTAAGGTCGATGTTTTCACAGAGACGGCAGCCACCCTGGGTAGCGAATGGCAATCATGGGACACATTTTACCTGATGCATCAAACAAATAAATAAATAATACACACACACACCCCCAAAACTTTGGGAGATTGAGGATGGCAGGGGGCTAACAGGAAGGTGACTCAGTGATGTGGGAGGCACGGTTGGTAGTTATGACTCTGCTGTGGCTGAGTGCGGACCCTTCGCTGGAGAACTCCGCTGCCAGCACAAACTCGCCCAAGCTGTTTTGGCTTCTGGCCTAGAAAAACACAGGGCTGTTTTTTCCCTTTTGTGCTCAACTCCATTGCGCTGGGACAATGTGAGATTTTTAATTTTATGCACAGGAGGAAGAAAGAATACAACTTTTTTTCCTTGTTTTTCTTTTTCTCCACTGTACTTATCTTTGCCTGTGGCAGCGTTACAAAGCCAGGTCAGCAAATACTTTATTCCAGTGACAAGTTTTTGTGCAAAGGGTGCAAGGGGCAGCTGTGAGTGACCAGGGCACCTGTAATAGTCATAGAGAGAAGGGAAAACCCACAATGTGCTGCCCGCACCTTTAACTTTCTGCAGTGGGTTCTTGAGCCGCAGACTGCCAGATCCAGTCGATATATATAGAGAGAGAGAGCAACAAGTGGAGCAGAAGGGAGGTTTTAGGTACTTAAAGCCTGATTGACAAATGAGATAAAAAGGCCTGTCTCACTCGCATCCTGCTGTTGGCACCAATGAGCGAGGGAGCCAAGTCGCAAATCTTGCACGTGTCCAGGTGCAGGTACGCCTGGATGGAGATGAATGACTCTGGCCAGGTGTGATTCTTCCCACATCTTCAATGCAGCTGCCAGAGTGACCCTTGTGGACACCTGCCCGGCAGCACCAGGAAAGGCTCCACTCTGCCTCAACGAGCCCAGTCTAAAGAAGACAGAGGAAGACTTGCTCATCACCCTTATGTTCCTCCAGGACTTTGCAGAAGGTGCTGTGGATGTGCACAGCCCTGATGTCATTGAGGCTTCACACGAGGCAGGTGCTCCCTGGATCAGGACCTAAATGGTTAATTTTCAAGTGGCTTCTTAGAGCAGATGTTCCCATGTGTGTCCCCTCCTTCCCTCTTCTGACACATTTCCTACACAAACAGCAGATTGCTTTGCTGCTGTCCTTTTGATCTGTGGGAGGGGGAGGAAAATCCCACACAAATGATATTAGTTCTCTTTCCAGGCAGGCTGGTGGCAGTGCAAACGGGCATGTGCCTCCCTCCCACCTCTCCCTGCCCAGATGTCTTTTCTGGGACTTCCTTCTTTAGCCTTTGGCCACTTCTGGAGCTGCTTTTAAGGTTCCTTCCCTGAAAGTGTGGAAGGAAAGAAGACATAGGGTTGGGCAAATTGTGGAAAAATTACAACAGCAAAAAATTACTGTCTGTCTAAACACAGAGAGGCTGGGATACAGGCTGATCTGCCTGCTATCATGCTGCTGGTGCTCATGTGGTGCCTCACACTTGTGTACCTGCTCTCCTCACAGGCACTGATAAATTAAGCTACACCGTCTGGGTGAGGCTTAAGGCCTTCTGGGGCAGGAGAATGTCTTTAAGTTTGTGTCCTAGACCATTTCCAACCCCATATTGGCTGTTCAGACTGATGAGTTGTCAACCTGCATGCCCACGTAGCCCCAGGGTGGTTTCAGAGGAATGGCTCTGGCAGTCTCAGTGCAAGGGGATTCAGGGAGGGATGGTAGGAGCTTGCAGGATTGGAGCAATTCTTCCCTCTTTTTTCCAGGCAAAAGAACCAGGGGCAAAAGATAAGCTTAGCAAGACAGCAGGTTCAGGATGAATTAAAGGCGGTGATTCTTTATGGGATTGTGGTTAAGGTGTGGATCTCCTTGGCACAGCACCTTCGAGGTGCCAAGTCTTGCAGTCTTGGGTCTGGAGGACTATAAGAAAAGGCATTAAACACAATTCACTAGTTTTGCCTTAGAAAGCCATGTAGTGTTGACAGTGTGAAGAATATTCTGGGGAAGTACCACCAATTGCTCACCCCATCCTTACATTCACCCTGCCATATCACTGCTGTTCATCGCTGAAGAGAAGACACTAGACTAGATGTACCTTTGGTCTGATCCAGGATGGCCTTTTTTTTTTTAATTATCTTGGGATAGGGAAGAAAGCTCGCTTTTACTCTGCTGCTGGTGGCAGTTGCAGAAGACCTCTAGATGTATGGTGAAAATGATGGAGGTAGGTGTGATGGCCACCAGTTTTTCTAGCATCATCCCCCTTAGCATCTTATTCGTTTAGGTCAGAAAAGACCTTTAAGATCACTGAGTCCAACTGTAAACCCAACACTAAGCCATGTCCTCAAGCAGCGTGCCTACATCTCCTAAGTCCTTCCCGTGACTCAACTGGTCTGAAAACAACGAACAGTTCCACCTGAGCTCTTTCTTAAAAGACCAGATATTGTTCAGGAAGAGCCTTTGCGATGTCTGGGATGCTTAAAGCTGCTGGTGTCACAGCAGCTTGGGTGGATGGACCAACAGGGCAGGACAAATGTATGAACTAACCTAACGCTGAGCTGGCTGGTGCTGAGAAATCTAAACACAGCCAGTGGAGTTTTGGAAATTGGATCTTTTTCTTCATTTAATTGTCTTTTATCTCATTTAATTTCCCTGCTTTAGCATCATGCTAATTTCTAACCCCCAGTAGTATCCAGGGCTCTCCTCTTTTGTCTTTGGAGGCTACTATAGCAAAACACCTGATTTTTATAAGAATGATGTTTCTTGAGGCAGGGAATAGGAAGTCTTGAGTGTGCCACTGTGACCAGCCAAACAGCAAGCCTGGGAGGGACTCATTGAAATATTCTAAATAACAAAATTCTTTTAAACCAAAACCAGTTCCAAAGAGATCCAGCATATTTGCAGATGTTATTCATACAGAAGGAGAGTCAAATATCATCAAATAATCCATTAAGCCTGACTTGCTCACTGGCTTAGAGAGGACACACTAAGCTTTGCACTTTATTTGACTTGATTTCTTGAGCTTGTAACCAGAACCAGGTGGCTTGCAGCAGTCAGCCCGTATGTTCAATTCATCTCCTTCTTCTGTAGTTAAAATTGTTAAAATTGCTTAGGAGTATGTAATGAGCCCATGTCTGTGTGGCTGTGCACCAGCATTTCTGCAGAGACATAAAGTACACATGGATGCTGGGTGGAGATGTGTGGTTAGGTGTGTCAGGGAGGGTGCATGCACCCTTCTTCCATAGTGTTTCAAATGCAGCAGCTTTTCCAGTTCTGTTCAGGACCTTTCACCATCTACAACTATCTGAAAGGAGGATTGTAGAGAGGTAGGCGTTGGTCTCTTCTTCCAAGTGACAGGCAATAGGACAAGAGGGAATGGCCTCAGTTTGTGCCAAAGGAGGTTCAGATTGGACATTAGGAAAAATTTCTTCACCGAAAATGTTATGGGGCACTGGCAGAAGCTGCCCAGGGTGGTGGTTCTATCACAATCCATGGAGGTATTTAAAAGACAGGTAGTCTTAGGGATACAATTTAGTAGCAAACAGGAATGGTTCAACTTCATGATCTTAAAGTCTTTTCCAACCTAGTGATTCTATGATTCTATGATTCTATGATTTCTTAGATGGTGATTTTCTGATATCTTTGAATTTACTGAATTTCTGATTAGTGATTCACTTGGACTCCAGGGGGGCAGGGAGAACCCTGCCCAGTTCTATGTCTTCCCCATTTACTTTTTCTCCATGCCTTCACTGCAATCGATCAAAGAAAGTCTTCTTTTGAAAAGTACAGGAGTTGAAAATCTAGGGTGATCATTTCCCCGTAACTTTTCTGAAGTAGATAACATGATAAGAAGCTAGAGACTGAAAAGAAGAGCAGCAGGAAAAATGGGGACAAATTAATCCCTCCCACTCCTCACCCTGTTATCTCCCCAACATCTTTAGTTTTGTTTTATTCAGAAAAAACAACAATAAGAAACAGAATTATTTATCAAGCAATCAAAAGCCCTTTGTGAATGTTCAAAAAAGTGTTTTTCTTAGTTTATTTCCATAAGTGTTGGGCTTACATGGGGGGTTGCTATACATGGGGGTTGTTTTCTGGGAGCATACATTTAGTTGAAAGGACTCCAGATTTCCCTGAAGGAAATTCATTTAAAATTCAGACGAAAGAAGGTGAGGAAGTGGGAAAACTGGAGAAGTTAAAAATAAAAGCTGTGGAGAGAAGAGGATGATGTTAGGTGCACTTCCAGCCACCAGGAGCTCAGGTAGAATACAGGAGATGAGAATTCACCCAGAAGCATGGGAATAGTGGGTTCTTCACAGACCATGCAGGTGCATTTGCTCTTAAACATTACTCTGTTCATCGGATCATATTCTTTGTACTATATCATTAAAATCTAAGAGCAATTTATTTGTTTTGTCTTTCCCAAAGTTGCCGGCATCCATCGTTCCCACCTTGCAGCTGGCCCATCCGTGGTACTAGCTCTTCTTCCCAGCTGCTTCCCAGGTCATGCCAAGAGCATAACAAGAGGTTGGGGTGGTTACTCTTCACATCAAGAGACTGTATGATGCATTTCAGCAAGTAAAAACATAATTTTATCAGTTTCATTGCCTTGCATATAATACATATTTAGGATGTGTGTTCCCATATGATTTTTACCACTGAGCTTCTAACCCTGTGGCAGCCCTAAGGCTTAGTAGACTTACACACAGCAAGACTCAAATCCTTTCTTTTTAACATCAAATCATTCATTGCTGTGTGATTTATTCAAAGGCTGCAGCATGGAAAGCAAGAAATGCCCACTGTTGCCAATAATATACTCATATGTGCAGCTTAATCCTGTAAACATGCACAAGTAAATATCCTTACATATCTAAGTCTTTGGTGGATGCAGTCATTTGAATGTGAACTCCTCAGTCTGAACGTGCATCTGTACAGTATTTAATGCAAAGAGTTCGAGCCAGCCTGGGGTCTTTGTACTAAAAATATAATAATTATTATAATGAGAGTATTAATGATTTGTTTGTGTGCTGTTCTTACATCTAGTGCCAAATATTCTATAGAATCTGTATCTGGAAAGAATTTAGCCCTTCGTATTTTATATCTGTAATAATCCATGACTGAGTTGCTGGATTCCATCTCATTTGTATATGCCATATTTTTTTCCAGAACATCTGTTTCAACCCACACTGGAGAGCTGCCAGATTAGTGGAAAGGATATGGTATAAAGAAGACTTTTGTTTCCTCTGAGCAAGGAGAAAAAATAAGTTACAAGTCAGTGCATATTGCCGAGAAGAAGCAACTTTTTCTCTCCAGAAGCAGATGTCCTGTAGTGTTTGAAAATGAAATGTTTTTGTGTCTCGCAGGCAAAGGTTCTGCGCTTCAACAATATTGATTGTCAGTTAGTACAGGCTGTCAGCCTGCCGTGGTTAACCTACCAGTTGTTGGAAAGACAATCATGAGCAATTAAGAATCACATTTCGCAGTTTCAAATGCATCCATATTGCCACTTTATTCAAAATTCTTTTTTTTTTTCATGTTGGAAAGTACCTTGGTGAGAGAGAAGGAGTTTTCTTTTTTCCTCCTGCCAACCATATTTTCATTGCTGGACAAATTAAGAGAGATATATATTGCTCATAAACTTGCTGCAGTTTCTTGATTAAAATCTTACATGCAGCACTCCTTTCAACATCAATCTATAATAATAAGGAGGGAGCGCATCGCATTGCATGTCTTTGTGTAGTGCCTTATATGCAAAGCACCAGGGAAGCATAAGGGAAAGATTCAGCTACAGAACAAGCAGTAAAGCAATAAAAAAGGGCCATTCTTCATGAGGATGGACGTCTGTGATTTGAAATGGGGAGACAAGAAGGAAGATTAAAACCAAGATGAGCTGAAGGGTTAGTCTGGAGAAGAGGAGGCTGAGCAGAGACCTGAAAGGAAGCTGTAGCGAGGTGGGTTTTAGTCTTTTCTCCCAAGTAACAATGATAGGACAGGAGCAAATTGCCTCAACTTCTGCCATCAGAGGTTTAGATTAGACATTACAAAAAATTTCTTTACTGCAAAAGTGATGAAGCATTGGAACAGGCTGCCCAGGGAATTGGTAGATTCACCATCCCTGGAGGTGTTCAAAAAACATGTAAACGTGGCACTCCAGGACTCAGTTTAGTAGGCACAGTAGTGTTGGGTTGATAATCTTAGAGGTCTCTTCCAACCTTAATGATTCTGTGATTCCATTCTATGATTAGCAGTTGCAGTTACAAGGATGCTGGTTATGCAGTGATTATGGGAACAGATGATAGAAGCAAAGTAGCAAAGTGCTGAAGTCAACCTATTATGTCAAGAAAAATAGTCCATGTGAGAGGAAACGCTGAGTGCTATGCAACCCCCAGCCAGCAATGCCTGGGAAGTTTGTAGCTCTTGTCACATCTTTGCCAAGCACTTTTCAAGGCTTTGGTAGCTGGTGGCCTTTTAGAGGTAAGTATCAGAAACTCTGGTTCTGGGCACTCTGTCAGCATAAATCAATGTGTTACAGCCTCTGTGCCAGGTGCTCTGCTCATGATGTTGTCACAAACTGCGAGGATGGCTGGTGATTTTGGTCCAAACATCTCAGAATCATGACCAACATGACTTAAAAGGACTTTAGGCAAAGAAAAATACTGCCTTCTTTTCAAGAACTTTTACAAATCAAATGATTTCCTAAAAGACTCAAAAATCCATCAGTTCTTCCAAGACAGCACACCACTCGTGGCCTCAAAAGGGATTTCTGACTAGCAGATGACTCCTTCCATGGGATTTCTCAACACTCTGAGCCTCAGGAGACCTTCCCAACCCTTCTTCACCCACCTCTCGTGAAACTCATGCACAGTTAGGGTCCATAATGCTTAGGGGAATGGGAAGCAGCACCAGAAGATTTTGCTGGTGGGAACATGCCCTTTTCAGAACACATGAGATTCTGCCTTATACACAGGGCAGGCAAGTAAATGTCATGTCCTAGGGAAGACCATATACATCATTCAGAGATTGTCAAGAGCAACTAGTAGAAAATATCAGCACTCACTTCACAATTAAGAATTTCAGAAAAACAAGCTGTCTATAAACCTGTCCATGGAAAGGATTTCCTTCCCACCACGCATTCTCCTCCACACCATCTTCATTACAAAAATCCTTAAACCCTGAGCAAAGTCAAAACGGAGCAAGCCAGCACTGCACCTGAGCTGATTACCAAAGTGCTGCCGTGGCATCATATCACTGATGGATTGATTATGTGAGGTCTTTATGATTTAGGATCTTGGAATTTCAGTATTTCAGAGATGATTAACAATTTGGGGCAGCAGTACCAGCAAATGAAAGGTACTGAAAATGGAGAATCACAAGGAAAAAAGGGAAATTATGTAGCTGAATAATATCGAGAAATCATCTCCCACATACAAATGTACACAGATTCTGATACCAAGGCTGGTATGAATACAGAAGTGAAGAGTTTCATCTTTAGTAAGGCTTTGTCAATTCAAAACTTAGATAAAAGGGATTTCTACACGGTAGCTCTCTCTGACCATCTTTACCTCTCCTCTGTACAAAACACAAGTTTATGGTTTCACAATCACATTTTCCTATTTTTAAAACATGTTTTCTCTGCTGTCTTGCTTTGTGAGAAAGACACTGAAACTGCAAGAGAAACTGTCTCAATGAGGAAACTGAAATGACTCGGTGTACAACATGTGAACAACAGAACAAAGTAAACATTGACAAAAATAGAAAGCAGGGTTTTATTTTCTCTCTGATCTTTCATTTTTAGGGGATATTTGTGATTACAGAGAACTTCCAACATTTTAGGCAAACAGGAGATATTTAAACAACTGATATAGTAGTTTAGATGTTAGCATGCAAGAAAACAGTATCTTATTCTTACTGACAGCAGGGTACACAGATTTCTTGTGTTTAGGATTCTTCCTGAAACTAGTGCAAACCTTTGCATCACATTCAAAAACTAAGTTCTCTGTCTGTTTGATTCTTCTAGGCTTAAACATCCAAGGAAACCAAACATGCTTTCCCCTCCTCTCCTATGTTTGCCTTTGACTTGAGGAAAAGTTTTCTTTCAAGTGATTTAAGCTGTGGAAAATGTCAGGTACTCTGAACATTGTGATTTCTGATCCCCAAAATCTTGATGATGATACCACAGATGAGCAACTTGGATCCATAGTGAGAAAATGACTTGGTCTTATGCTAATCTTGATCAAACTGTTGACACTGATATTAAGCAAACACACTAGGGTGTAATTACGTTTTATACTGATCTATGAAATATTCATGTAATAATAACGAGTATATACATGCAATCATACAATATCATCATCACCAACTGTGGTCAAATACGTGATATTTGCAATGCTTATACCTTGTTCATATAAATAAATATTCATTAGAACTGAAACTAATTATTGCATGTTCGATGACAGCTGAGAATATTAAGCAAGACTATTGAATTATTCCTTCAAAAGCAATTCTGAAATGACATTCATTTTCAAGTTGTGGGTCAGTTTGTTTGTCCAGCTATGATAATATCTTCTTTTCCAATAGAAAGAAAAATGTTTATACTAATTGTCATGAGAATATCCAAGCATTTTCTGTGACTAATAATCAAATTAGGGAGCTGCGAGTGTCTCTAAATGCACCAATGTTAGTCTATTTTTGTATTTAAAATTGGCCTTTCCCACAGCTCATTCAAGTTTATGTTCTAGCCACATGTCCCACAGATAAACAAACAGATGCTCTATATAAGGAGTTAGATCATATTCTGAATGAGTGAGGAACATATGTCATCATTAAGGGAAGCTTTGGTGCCAATGCTGGCGTTAAGGTAGAAGAAAGAAAACAAGGAAGAACTTGAAACAGAGCAGCATAATCCCAAGGAAGTTGTCAAAACCAGAAGAGAGTTTATTTGCACTAGAGTTGGCAAGAAAATGTTGTTCAGTAGTTTTTGCTGAAAAACAAAAGAGTAGCAAGAGGAATTTTTTATTTTTAATTAAAAAAATCCTTTGTTGTTGGCAGCTTTGGGCTAAAACAAAAAAACTCAGTTTTTTTAGCTCAATATGCCAAACTCCTAAGTTTTGTTTGAACAGAACTTTTTGTAAAGGATCTAAGGTGCCCAGTTTGCTAATGAAAACAACCGCAAAATGAGTAAAACTGGAATTACCCAAGGATATTTCTCTCCGATGAAGATCTAATTTTTTTTTTTCAGTAAGAAATTTTCACAGAAGTTTTTTTCACACTCTGCTGATGAAAGGAAGATATCCCGATATAGCTGTACTGTCTGAATGCAACTAGATGACATTGTTTTTATTGTTGCTATTGTGTTGTGCACTTCATAAATAGAGACTGGAAAGAGTTCATGCCCAAGATATCATTGTAATCTATATGTAATTCTAGAAGCTTTATTTATAAAATGTACAGAATCAGGATTTTTTTAATTGTATGCAGAAATAATGTTCAGAGAAAAATACTGTGCACACAAAAAAAGAATGTTAGGTCCCAGGATTTGGGAAAATCGTGAATGAAAAATCATGCTATGAGGAAAAAAAAAAGAGTTATTATCAAATGCTTTCACTAATTTATGTTCAATCTGATTGTAACAGATGAGCTAGCACAGAAAACCTAGAGAAGACAAAAGAGCTCCTTTAAGTGCCAGAAGAGGGAGAGAAGTCTGTGATGGGCAGAGGAGAGATCACAGATGTGCTCAGAGGGTTTCTGTAGTGTGTTGTTTCAGGTGACAGTTGATTTCCTCAATCACAGACTTTCTAAGATGCATCTGAATGCACAGTGAGTAATAAATTGCAAAGCAGTAGAAGGACAGAACTCTTACTCCAGTTTTTATATCCGAGTTCCCTAAAAAAAGGGTTTATTTCTTGGATGAAATCCACAAGGGCTGGGGGATCCAAGGGTGAGAAGAAAGAGACTGTCTTAAGGAAAGGAAAAGAACCATTTCCCTGCCACCGGTGTAGCATGATGTGATCAGGAAATGGTGGGCCAGGCTGGAGAGCCTCTGGCTGGTGGCATGCAGGGGAGGTGGGACATTGTGCATTGGCACATTGTGCACCAGCTCCAGAGGATGCTGCTGGATTTGGAGAGCTGCTTTTGGCTGCCAGTTGCATCGGTCAGTGGCAATGCATAAAGATTTGGCAGTGTGCAGCAGGATCTCTGTGAGACTTGGCTGCCTGCACCATCTTTTTATGCACTTAATTTGAGAAATGAGTACATGACAGAAATTTGTGATGGTCTGATGCGACCGAAAACATCCACTGCTCTGTAAGAAAACCTCCTATAAAGCCCCAGATCCAGGTGTAGTCCCAGCTAAAGGAAACATCAGCTTGGAACTCTGGATTTGGAAAATAAAATTTTCTGGGGAAGTTGTCAGGAGCTGTTTTGGAACAGCAATATTCACACCAACAAGCCCTGGAATATTTCGTGTCCATGGTTGTGCAACCATCCTTCTGTCTAAGTCTTCATCGCTGCAATTAGAAGAGCCTCACATTGACCAGCCCTTGCCAAAGAGACCCAAACATTTGGGAGTGAGAAAAAGGGGTAGCCTGGTCCAGAGAGTCCAGTTTTGTTGTCTTCTTCCAGTTGCTGTGGCCATCACCAGCTCTGTGTCTCTTGGACAGGCAGGTCATCTGAGGTCGAGGAGGGCAGAGCTGTGTTTTGCCAAGTGTATTTATCAGGCACTGGCAGCCAGTTGTCAGCTGGGTACGTTCCTATCTTACTCCAACTATTCAATTTTTGTGACTGTTTGTGGGAAACATCTGGCACAGCATCTTTCTGACACATCTCCAACTACAGAAAGCTGAGAAAAATCAAAGCGGCCACCAGGGATAACAAAATGCGGTTTTATGTGTCTTACGACTCATTCACTTCTCTCAGCCACCACACCTGAGCTAGGAGTAATTCACCTAAAGTCAGTGAAGGAGAGGCTAAAGATGGTGTGAATTTTGGTTAAAATGCTCCAGCTTCATGAGATCCCTGAACCAGGCCATCCAGGTTCCATGACTTGTAGCATCACTGATTTTGTGTGCAGCCCTGGGCAAATAAGTTTCCTTTCTCTCTCCTCAGTTTCTCTCTCTAAATGAAGGAAATGATAGAGTGCTTCGGTCATGCATGTTGATATCTGCTGTTGCAGTCTGTAAGGTTCAAATGTAGTTCTAGCCATTCTGACTCCTTCAATGATTGTCCATAACTTCTGGTGATCATCCCACAACCATAGGTAAAACAAGACCAGGAGCTGGAAGATGAAACCTTGTCAGTTCAGTATGAATGTATAGAGCATGTTTTTAGAGCAGATGATGAACCACTGCAACAGCTTATCTGTGACCATGGTGGATTCTCAATGCAGAATAGCTATGGGTGGTATAAGTGTTTTTCTAGCACTAAAAATAGAGGTTATGGAGGATTAGAAATGTGTTTTAACATTCAGCTTTCCTTCATCCAACACCTGATGTCCTTGCTACTGTAAATTAAAGTTAACACTATAATACTAGGGAAAGCTGGGTCTCTGCAGGGTTCAGGCACTTGATCCAGTTACTGCACGTGAACAAGCTACCTCATGCCAGCTGAGATGTGGTAACTCTGAGGGGACTTGCCCCTACAAGCAATAACAATAGCTCCCTACAGCAACTGTGTGCTATTTCAGTGTTGCTTTCCCCACCACAGAAGTGCCATTCCACAGCCTTTACAAGAGATGAAGCGTGCACGTGGTTATAGCAGTTGCCCAGCTCCGTTGGGCTGACAAGCACTGGCTTGTCAAATGGCAGTAACTCGATTGAATGGCTGAATACTAATATTGAAACTCCACTGAAAATGAGAAAACCTTTTTGGAGCTGTATTCACTCTTAAGACGTAGTAAAAATGGTTGTGGTTGTACTGCAGCTAAGTTCAAACAGGTAGCCCAAAATCTTCTTCCTGGGTCTACATGAAGTTCTGCAGCTTCTCAGCAAGTCAGCGCTGCCATGACCCAAAGTTACTCTCTACTGTTGGAATACACCAGGACAGTCCTCCTCACACATCCAGCTCCCATATAGAATGATCTAAGCATGAAAGAAATTACAAAAAAAGAGCGGTTTTGGAAATAATTAGGTCAATTAAAATGTAACAAGAAGAGTGGTCTAGACATAGATGGCATTTAAATTAGCAACAAACTGCTCCATTTTGGGTTCTTCACCTATTTAATCATCAATTCATCTGTGTGAATTCCTAGCAAATTAGAGAATTTGCTAATTTAAAAGTACCCTGAAGGTGGTGACTAAATTATGTATCAATGTCACTGATGGCTGCTCTGTCTAATGCGTAAGAGAAATCCAGCCAGCCTCTTCAGAGGAGGGCTTTGGTGTCACACACTCTCCAAGGATCACACAAAATGCTGCATTTTAGAAAGGACTGTAAGGTTCAAACTGTCACTTTGGTTCTGCATTAGCCAATCTGAATTTAATTTAAATTTTCCTTGCCCCAACCTGAAGCCCACACACAAAGCACCCGTTAAAGGAGGAGAATGAAATAAATGTCATTCTCACATATTGTGTTCTCTGAAGTTGCAGGTGACCATTTTTGAACCCAAGGGTAATGAACAATAATCACTTTTATTAGCAATAGAGTATAAGCAGATCTAAAAGTGGGAGATGATACAGGAAACCATCGTATTCCCTTATATGACATGCTAAGAAACAAATCCTGTGGCCCATATAGCACTTCTCCCAGGCCATAGGAGGTGCCATCAGTCTCTCCTGGTGAGGCTAACCCCTACCTGAGTGAAACTGGCCCCTGTGTAAAGCCTGCACAGGAGTTATCCATCACTCAGGTTGCTCCACTAATTGCAAGTGGCACGTAAAAATCATCTGGTTTGGCTTTATAATTGATAACCTGTGAGAAGACAAAGTATTCTTCCTCCAGGGCTCAGATATGATCCTTTCATATCTTTCTTCAGGACTGATATGGACTTCAGTGAGACTGAAATCCACCTCTGAAGAAAACAAGTGTACGGTGCATCTCTGTGAGGGATCTGTGCAGAAAACACGGGTGGGGAGAGAGTGAAAGATGAGGAAGTTGGGTGGAGAACAGGTCTCAGAGGAAAACAAGACTGGAATTTTTGAAAAGGCTGTTTTCATACTGCACAACCTGCATGTTTTACCCTCTTTCTCTTCACTTGCATTTCAGACTCAGCAATTTGAGGAAGCCCCTACTGTGTAGTCAGTAACAGATTGGAGATTCAATCTTGTGCCCTGCCTAGAGCAAAAAAGATGGTATTATTTGTCAAACACAGTAGCTCTGCTTAAATATCTCCTGGGAACAGGCATGCTCCTGTCTAGTGAGACCAGGCTGACAGTCCTAGAGATCCTTTCAGATACGGTGGATGGAGTGGTACCTCTACAGGTAAGAAGCAGCATCGTTCCAAGGTGAAGCGTGCTTTGTCAGCACAACATCATCTGCAGGGGTTTCTGAGAGGTTGCGTGGTGACTTGAGAACAAGCCTAGCTCAAATGCTCCCTGAGTGGTATTCAAACGCTTAGAGATATAGGGATGGGTGCAGCTTTGGCAAGATTTTATAAGAAAGATAAGGAGAAATGAATAATTAGGCATCTGACAGGAGCTGAAAATTCACATCTCTCCTCAGGATTGGTGAACAGCTTTGGCTATAATAAGATACAATTTGAATCTTTGCCAGTTGCCTGTATTAAGCCGAACTAATTTTTTTTCCTCTTAAGATCAGAGATTGCTTTGTTCAATGTTGGAGCATGTCAGAAATTCTTCTGGGAGCCTTGAAAGTCTAACGGGAGGGAGGGAATATGGAGAAGAAGGAGTTACCATATTGCTGCATTTGGCACCAGGTGCAACTGAATGAATGCTGCCTCCAGATCTGGGTTATGATTCCATAAGGATTTTGATAAATTAAAGAGGCTACATAGATGCAGGTACCCACCTTGGTACCCCTCCATGGTTGTTTTAAGACATTTGGCTTAGTTAAATTTAAACTCCAAAGAGAAGATCCCTCTGTTTGCCCTGGGGCTAGCTGTTCTCAGAGAGATTTGCCCTTCAGTGCAAGACCTTGCATAGAGACCAGTTTTCTTCTGTAGGGACTTGCTGGCTTTAAAATGACTTACCAGATAGGCCCGATCATGGTAGGGAGCTTGCTGGTCCCAGGCCCTTGGGATTGTAAAAGCTTGCAAGCATCACCACCGCAGCCCAGAGTAGAGCCAGGACAGGGGTTACAAGAAAAACTCCATTTGTCTTCAGCAGAAAGTGAGATTGTCTGGGCAATAAATAAATATAGCAAGGATATACTAACATGGCCAGATCTGAAATGAACATAAATACAATTTTAACACTCCTTTACAGTGCCTGATTGAAGAATTTGGTCACATGGCAGGCAAAAAGATCACCAAAGAGAGCTCATTTAACAGAAGCTCATTTGTATTTTAAACTGGTTACACGCCTTTGCATTTGTGTCTTCTCTGATGTGAGTCTCCTCTTCTTTCATCTTTATTTACATTGATTGGTTCTTACATTTTGCTTTGAATTGCAAGCAGACTTTTTTCTGTTAGCCAGTGAAGGGATGGCAGAGGCATCCCCATTCAACTCCTGCTTGCCCTGTGTCCAAGAAGAAGAATTTTTCCTAATGAAAGAGCATTACGACAATCACATTGACACAATGCATTTTATGCTGTCTGGTCAAGAGCAATTCTAGAAACAAACTGTAGCACACGGGGGTTTCTACTCTTCCATTTGTCTCTGCAGTCAGACACACGTCAAACACATTCCACATCACATCACTGACCAGAACAAAAGGTTTACATGTAAAAGAGAGGCACTCATAGCAAACATAATCAGAAGTGTTGCATAGTGATGCCACTGTAGCAAAACACAGATTTCTGTTGGAGAAATATGTATCATGCTCAGAAGGACAGTGGCATTTGTAAAAGCATGCAGTATACAACGAGGAGGATTTCATCGCGCAGAGCAAGGAGAAGTGTCAGCGGCTACAAAGCAATAGATTTAATCCGTACCTGAGAATGATTTGCTCTTGAGTTTTCTTCCACACTACGTACTATGCCCAAACAGCTTGTATGAGCTATAGATGGGCAGAAATTGTCGGGGAGTTATGGCTTTTAAGATTTGACTTTCTCAGCAGTTACACATGCAAGAGCAGAATGCTGATTAGCTCTAAGATGACATATGCATAAAAAAGGACCCCAAGAATATAATAATTCAAGGCTACTTAAAATGAAATATGGTTTTGTAAACATTACGCAAATAGTGATTTGGGGAATCTGAGCCCCAAGCTGAAAGCCAGGCTGAATAAATTTCCAGGGAATGTGCAATTAGTACCTTGACTCTAATAAGATTACAATGAGCATTTTTGACTATTGCAAACTAGAAACAGAAATTTAAAGTGTATGGGTCAACGTGGTGACTCAGCAATTGAAGTTACTTCATCCTGCTGCAGTCAGAGGACTGCAGTTGGGTTTCCAGCACGTTTAGGATTTCCAGGGGGAACAGGAGATGAGTCAGGGAATTAGAGCAACCTTGCATTACTTAACTAGTGCTTGTAGCATGATCAATGGCACTGGGAAGGCTCTGCTGTAGGGAACCCCTGCAACAGTGTCGCAGTGTGCTTGCTGTTACAGAGGGTGTGGAGGCTGCCAATGCTGTCAGATGGGGAGGGGGGATAGAGGAGAGAAGGAGAAAAATACACGGTCAGCAAATAATGTAAGAATTTACTGTAACAGCATACGGCAGATAATATTTACTCTGTTGTGCATGAATTGATGCATACTGTATCCCAAGTGTGGTGCAGGTAGACATAAAATGTTATATCCCATGGCTCAAAAATACTGTCATTTGCAGAGTACAGCTGATCACCAGTGAAAGGTAATGCACATAAGAGCTAAAACATTCCTAGAACAAGAGTGCATCCTCGCTGGTCAGCTGCAACGACAAGCAGGTAATTAACAAATGCCTTGATAAAAAGAGCGAGGTCTTGTTTATCAATCAACTTACTATTAATTAGCTCACGTGTCAATTTTAATTGAAGTGATTTGTATTAATAATGGTCGTCTGTGCAACTCGCATGGCATACCTGCAGGGATATGTGCTTGCTCCTGGGCTTAACTTTTGGCAAATATTCAAACCTAGGAAATACCTTCACAATTTCAAAAAGCTGTGTTTTTTTAGGAGATAATTAGCTGTGCAACTGATGGCTTTTAATAATAAAAGCTTTACTTGAAAAACCATCATCTAACTACATCTGAAATAATAGCAGAATAAGAGTGTTATGTAAGAAACTCTAGCTGAAGCCTTGTCATTAAAAAGCTCCAATGACACACATAAAGGGGGTAACATTATTTGCAAATTATAATAATAGCTTTCCACATCTGTTCTCATGAACAGTAAGCTGTGTGGCTGCTAGTATTTTATTTAACTTTTGCATCCATCCATCTTGCTTTATGTTTTGCAAAAAAATCTGTGGTGCTTAATTTTACCTTTTCTTACTCTGCAAAAGGCAACGCTGTATCTCATGTTACGCTGGGGTTGTCATCATCCCAGGATAAGGTTGAGCCTCTTCTGGAACTGAATTGTCCCAGGTGTGCTTTTAAAAATGACTCTGTGAGGACAAATATCAGGGCAATCGCAGCTGCTTCTGTGCTATTGAACATGATTGTTATTTTATCATTTACAGGATTGCCAGAGTTCCCTGATGCTGTGCAGGGGCCCAGCACTTTGCAAGAGGCATCGTCTGCCCCAAAGAACCTATAATCAAAAGCCAGAGAAGGGGCTGGGGGAAGGGATTTAATCAATGTTTTAGTTTCTCGGCATTAAATACAGGAGCGTCTGAGGTGTGGAGATTAAATGACTTGGCTAGGTTGTGCAGAGAGTCTATAAAAGAATTGGGAATTGAAAGTAGCCCTCTTCCATCTAAATTCAGACATGTTGAGTCATCAGTCAATAACAAGACTGATTTCCACAGCAGTAATGTTTGGAGGCTTTAATCGGGTTTCATGTCCTATTATGCTGGGTACTGTGTAAATATAGAATAACAGATACTCTCAGCAGGCATGTCCTTAAACAGGTCCCTGCTGATTTCAGTGGAACTCCACACGTCCAGAAGGGTACCCTGGGGTAGATCCGATTTTCTAATTAGGGATGAGATCCAGCAGGTGGGAGTAAAACCTGCAGGATTTATGAGGAACAGATTATAGGTAATGGGATCACAGGAGTGCCTGCGCAAGGTATTGCAGTGTAGCAACTTTGTTGATCACTTATTTTATTTTGGAAGAGGGTAAATGAACAAGGGAAGATCATAACATTTTCAGTGGGATTCTGGCACCTATATGCTTTGAAGTATCCAAATACTGGTGTTTCACTGAATTGCAAAATTTCCCTGCCCAGGAATAAATCAAAAACATGTAAAACAACCACAACAAAGCTCTTTTCCATTTTTTTCACATGAATCGTCTTCAGCAGAGAGCAACCTCTCAGCTACCTTATAAGGTGAGACAGTGAAAGGTAAATGGAAAATAAAGACGCTATATTGGGAAGAACTGTGGATATGTTTGGAGGACATCTGCTGAGATGTTATCGGTGGTGAAGAAGCCCTGCCCATTTGATGACATCATTTTCTACAACTTCCAGCCTGTCCTGGCAGGCTCCGGGGCTGCAGCAGGAACGCTTATGAGAGCCAGGCTGGATGTGGCAGAAAAATACGTGGGTACGCTGGGCCTGATTCCCTGCGGGCTGGCAACAAGCATCTGGCTGAGGAGCAGCCACTTCTCCAGCTGGATGCCGATGATAGGGCTGAGGGCAGTGAAAATCGTAAGGCAGGTCAACAGGTTGATTTCTTTCACAGTTGCCTTCATTATTTTAATATTTAGTGTGCGTGTTAGACAAGCACTAAGAAGCTCTTGCACAGATGGTGCTTGGCACTGGACACAGACATGCCAAGAGGTAGGTCCTGTCTTGCACGGCCCCGAGGAGGTGGCCCTGTTATGCATGGGCTCTTAGTGGAGACAGCCATTCTGTTCGAGGCTGGGAAGGGAAGTTCAGCGGTCAGGCAGGGTTTGACAACGTGAGTTCCAAGAAAACTGATGTTCTGTGCTAAATATGGGGAGGGCTCTGGTGAGGACGGCAACCAAATAGATACTTGTTATTTCAGCACACAAGGGATTTTTAGCCTGGATTTTGCAGTGTTTGTGCATGTGTCTGATTCTTATTCCAAGTATCTTCTTAAACTTCATCTTCTTCCTAATATCTTCTTAAATTCTGGATACCATCAGCTCATGTGGCAGCAGTGTTCTCCATGCCTGCATCTATATTAGATTGTCTGAAACAGAAGTTTGCTTTTGAAGCAAAACTCCTGTTCATAAAACTTCACTGTGCTTCAGTTTGTGTCATGGACCAGTCTGCGAGTGCATGAACGGGGTTCCATGAACCTGGGGCAGTGAGAGCCTCCAGACAAGTTCACATTAACTCTAGCCACCACTGGGCATGGAGTTCAAGGAACCCTGTCACAGCTAGCTCAAAGTACCCCCACTTCACTGAAACACCTTCATGGTGGAGACAAGGTCCTTAACACCAATTGAATCCCTCCAGAAAACCAACCCGCTAGGGCCACTGTTGCTCACGTGAACAGGCTGCCCAGGGAGGTGGTTGAGTCACTTCCCTGGAGGTGTTTAAGGGACTGGTGGATGAGATGCTGCGGGGCATGGTTTAGTATTTTATAGGAATGGTTGGACTCAATGATCTGATGGGTCTTTTCCAACCTGGTGATTCTATGATTCTAAGTGCATCTTGGCTTGTTGCCCATGGGAACCATGCAGCAGGGAGAGGAAGAGGGTTCGGGCTTGGAGAGGAGACCTGCTCCTCAAAGCAGGATGGACATTGCTCACTCTGGCCACAGGGTGCAACAGCCACAAACCTGTCTGTAGGCACAAATGACAAAACCAGCATAGATACAGCCAAAGACTAGTAAAAGTACTCAAATGTTTTGTGACAATAAGAAGTTAGGCAGAAAAGGAGACCTCTGTGATTTCACTGAGGGCAAGAGGTAGTATGAGCACAAACCTGACTAGACATCAAAGGACCACAGGGGAGACATCCCGTAGCAGAAAAAAAAATAAATTAAAAATATTTTTAAAAATACCTTTATATATAAAAATATTTATATAATACATAAATTATTAGTGGGGCTCTCCTCTCATAGGACTGCTTCTTGTATTATAAATACAGCAGAATTCATCTCTCTTGCTGCTCCATAAGCCTTTGCTTTTTTAGTAGGTGTCTGATCAGCATGACTGCAGAAATGAGGACGCAGCAGGGCTCTGAAGTAAAGAAAGCAACAAAGATACAAATTTATCCTGCTTTTATTCATAGTAGTGCCATTTCTTTTACCTATGAGCGGTGAATACAGATGAAGACATCAATAAGTGCAATTTTATGGCTGCCGTAGCCAGAGGATCAGGCCAGAATGATGCTGAAATAGCTACTTCTCCCCTTAAAAGTTTCCAAACTATACAAATTTGAGGAGGTAAGTCAAAAGGTAGCAGATTTTCATGTGCAGAAGCCATTAAAAACACACTGAAGAAATTAAAAGCAATCCCTTCTCTTCTAGCATTAATATACAAGTATTAAAAACCCCTGCCAGTCCACTGGATAAATGTCACGCATATATACATTTTAAAGGAACTAACAAGCCCCTTTCACCATAATGCCTAAAGCTTTAACAGCTCGATTACAGGCCTTGATCTCAAGGAAACTGCAGATGTCGTGAGGCAGACTGACCTGCTCACCTTGAGCAGCCAGAAGCTGAGCTCCAAGAACCCACTGCTATGCTTGTGTCCATGAGCAGCAGTGCAGGGTCTTCCTCCCTCTGTGCTACCATGTGGGGGTCTGCAGAGGTGATCAACCAGTGGTATTTCACCAAAGTTAATATGACCATGTTGTGCTTAACTCTGTAATTTTAGGTGGAGAGCACAGTCAGCATTGGATGTGTGAGAGCTGGGAAAGCAACGGGAACCTGAAGGTTCCTCTTCTTCTAATGTGTGTCTATAACTTCAGTGTTTAAGTCTCAGAGGATTTGCCTTTCTGACTGTAGTTAAGACCATGATGTTTCCTCACACAGATCATTGGAATGGCAGCATTTTCAGGTCTCTTCCCAGAACTAAGAAATCATAACATGTTACTTTATGAGCAAGAGGGAAAAGTAGCGGTTTGAAGCAGACTTCAGTCCCTTCAGATCAAAGCCTGTGACTTCAAGTGTGTCTCTACAGCACGTAATGGTGCCTGGTCCAGACTGGGACTTGTGGTTATTACTGGAACAACAAAAGCAACTGCAGTGGTGTGTGGGACAGAACTGATGTATTTGCTAGTTTTTGTATGTTCTACATCTACCCAGGACATTTTCTATGCAAACCAATTTGGCTCCCGTTTATCTACCAAATTCCCCATAGTGTGTTTTCTGCCCCGTGTCACAGCTATCATTATTCCTGGCAAAGATGACTGTACATCTCTCACTTCAGAGATTGTCAACAACATTCGTGACTCAGACAGAAAAGCTCCTTGCTTTGACTATGAAGCGTTCCTGGTGAAAGCACGCTGCTGCCCCAGGGCTGTCCAGCTTTAGCACCCTGGTAACCAGGAACACTAGCTGGAAAGCCAGCCTAGGTCTCCTGTTTGACCTCTCCCAGGGGTTTTAGTGAGCCACTTGGAAGAAGTGCCCAAAATGCTCCAGCAAATGGGCATTTTGCTTTTCATATTACCAGTTTAGCTGACACTTAGTCTTGTAGGAAATCCATCAGAGAAGTACAAATAAAATTAGACATTTATTTATTCACAAGATGGACTTCTAAAAGGTAAAACTACAATCCTGCTGTTGCTTTGTTATTCAGAAATGTACCTTCAAACAGCAGATTCCTTCAATTTTAGAAGCACAGCTACCTTTATTATATTTAGCACCATGAAATGCACTTTTAATTCACATCTTTATTGAGCTAGATATTTGTCTAAGACCAAACTTGAGCTGTTTGTTTAAAAGATGAGACTGAGGTACTGACTCTGTAATTCCAAGAGGATGTCCTATAGTATCTCCCTTTAAGTGCCTTTTGGTACAGTTTACCTTTTAAAGGGGAGGAACAAATTCTCTATTTATCCATAAAGGTGCTATTGTTACTTGCAGTCATGGAACAGAACTTGTTCTACTGAGGGTTAACTAAATAATTCTTCTTCATCTATGGTAGCCTTTCTTATGCTTGACTGGATAAAGAACATCTTTACTCAGAACTGCGTAATTTCAATATTTAAAATAACTTTTAAAAGTTACATTGAATTATATGTTACCTATATATGTCTGAGAAACACATGAGAACTGGAGTGCCCACTTTTCTGGTGTGGTATTGATAACACAGCCTACCAATCATTCTTTGCCACTGGCCCCCACATTCAGTATTTTTGGGTAATTTAAAACCAAGGAACAATTGATGCACCTTATCCTGAAGCACTTATCAAACTAGAGTCAACAGATGTGAAATTTGAGGAAGCGCTGAGGGAAATCTAGGGACTTCCCTGAAAATTAGGGTTTAGAGACTATAATCCCATTGATGATAACTGAATGATAAAACCCACATTGTTTTCATTTACAACAATTCTTGAGTGATTTCATTGTTCTCAAAGAAAAAAAAAAGCTGCTTTTGTTCATTGTTGATACAAAGTCATTCTTGTTTTTGCGAACAAGGCACTTCCTACTTTACCTGGGTATTTTTATCCACAGTACTTTGCTGCGTTTGAGAGATAAGCCCTTACTTCAGACTCTGAATCACACTTCCCCCCTTAAATTTGGGGAATGTCAGATACAGATCGGGATGCAAACTTTCTAGTTTGGGCCTGTCTTTCATCATGGTAGATCAACAGCTGACAAATCTAAACAATGTATTTGTGTTGAAATTTTGGGTTTTTTAATTGTACTTCCTTTCTAGCAAACAACGGAGGTTTATTTTCTTCTTTTCAGGACAGAAAACTGTTTACTGTATGACCTTATTTTTTAAACTGCTGCTTCATTTGCAGGGGGAAGTCCTAATGACCTTGCTCACCATGCAGCCTGGGAGCTTATCAATCAGGACAGGGTTCTGCAGGAAGGTGAGAAAGCTCTTCTGCAATGAGATCTATTACCACAGATCCCCCTGCCTGGACCCAAGTGTCCTACAGTCACTGAACTCTTGGACTTGCACATATTCTTTATTGCTAGCTGTAACTGCAGTCTGTAGACTCAAAATTACTTCATAAATGAATTTTCTTCTCTTTTCTGTTAAGTTTGATATAAGTCCTCTGAGCTGCCTGCAAGTTTTGCATGCTGATGATTAATTTAACATATCTGTAATGCCTACCTACATTTTAGCCTACATAAAATATTCTGTACATAATGCACAGTAGGTTGAAACGTGATCACAAACCCAGATCTTTCCTTTCCATCACCTTTGCACCTTAAAGAGGTTTCATAGCCATTTCGTTCTGCCCAGATACCAACAAAAATCTCTCCACTGACTGCAGGAGATGAGGATCTGACCCTAAAGTAGGTAACAGCCTAGGCCATGAGGTCTGCAAAGCTGCCTAGATGGTACACTTTTAAAACTGTGCTGAAATATGCCCTAGTAAGCCTAAAGGAGAACCACAGAAAATACTGCACTGGTGTAGCAGCTCTGCCAGGAGGAACTGGTCTGTTCCTTGCTGGGAAAGGAAGTCTTGTTCTTTCTTTCTCCACCATAAAGAAGAGTGAAGCCTTTCCTCCTCTGTCTCATTGTTGGCTCCTGTAGTACATGGGTGTACACAAAACCCAGCGATCCATTATACACTCTGGAACTCTTGTGACGGATACAGTATTAGACAGACCTAGTTGATCAAAATGATAGAGAAGAGTGAATTTCACTAAATGTGTACAATCATTCGAAGGATGTGGTAGAAAAGCCACTTCTTATATCAAATAGGTTTGCTACCACTGTAAATGCAGAGTCGTATTCCCTGGCTTTACTACTGTAGATACATTTTATGTACCTTTAAGTTATTAACAATGTAAAGCTGGGGGAAGGCGTGCTGTTTCTGAGATTCCAGCTAGCTTATGACTGCAGAAATGCAAGCGGTCAAGCAATGGAACAGGCTGCTCAGGGAAGTGGTGGAATCTGGTGCTGGTGTTTTAAAAAATGTGTAGAGGTGGCATTTCGGGATATGGTTTAGTAGGCACAGTGGTGTTGGGCTAACTTGGACTTGATGATCTTAGAGGTAATTTCCATCTTTAATAATTGTACGATTCTATGACCATCAGTGATCACAAATTTCTGAAGAAATCAAGCTAGTTCTTACAGCCCAGTTAGTGCTTATAGCACTGCCAATTAGAAAACCAGCAAAACCCCTTACTGACCAAAGACGGCAAATTTTGATACTGGAAGGATGAAGAAATAACAGATCTGTCAAAAACATTTCCACAACATGATTTTTCAGAGCAGAACAGCTCTTAAAAAGGTCTTACAAAACATTGCCATGCTGTGAGCAATAGTTAAAGTAATTTGTGATGCTTTGAGCCATTCCTGATGCTAGAGCAGGACAGCCTAGAGCGCAGCGAGGTGATGGGAAGAGCAGCATCTAGACCCTGTCTTGGAAGGGATCTTAAAGCTCATCCAGTTCCATATCCTTATACTGGGGATTCCAGAACTGGACACAGCACTCTAGGTGAGGTCTCACAAGAGCAGAGGGGCAGAATCACCTCCGTCAACCTGCTGGTCGCAGTTCTTTTAGTGAAGCCCAGGATATGGTTGGCTCCTGGGCTGTGAGCGCACATTGCCGGCTCGTATTGAGCTTCTCATCTACCAGCATCCCCAGGTTCTTCTCTGTAGGGTTGCTCTCAATACCGAGATATCCCCCATGGTACCATGATGCCAAATTATTGACTCAACTGGTATTTCACACGGGAAAACGCAGGGTAAGCAGACTGGCACTTCATGCTTTTGGGGAAGCTGGTGGCATCCCAAGGGATTTTGGGGGGCCTGGGGCTCCCAGAGGCTGAAATGCTGAGGGCTGCCTGGCTCTCTCTCTGACAGCAGGGTCTGGCCTTTGTTTTTTGAAGTAGATTGTACCTCGAAGGGGCAAACAACAAAGCTGGGAAGGGACTTTATACAAAGGCATGTAGTGATAGGACAAAGGGGAATGGCTTTAACTTGGAGGAGGGAAAATTTAGTTAAGACATCAGGAAGAAATTCTTCATTATGAGGGAGGGTGGTGAGACACTGGAACAGGTTGCCCAGGAAAGTTGTGGAGAACATGGATCTGTTAGAGCGAGTCCAGAGGATGGCCACGAAGATGATCAGAGTGCTGGAGCACCTCCCATAGGAGGACAGGCTGAGATAATTGGGGGTTTTTCACCCTGGAGGAGAGAAGGCTCAGAGGGGATGAGCTGTTAGAGCAGCTTCCAGCACTTAAAGGGGGCAACAGGAAAGCTGGGGAGGGACTCTTTATCAGGGAATGTAATCATAGAATTGGTTGGGTTGGAAAGGACCTTAAAGCTCATCCAATTCCAACCCCCTTACCGTGGGCAGGGACACCTCCCACTAGGTCAGGCTACCCAAGGCCCCATCCAACCTGGCCTTGAACACCTCCAGGGATGGGGCAACCACAGCCTCCCTGGGCAACCTGTGCCAGCGCCTCACCACCCTCACGGTGAAGAAATTCTTCCTTATGTCTACTCTAAATCTGCCCCCCTCCAGTTTATACCCATTGCCCCTAGGTAATGACAGGAGAAAGGGTAATGCTTTTAAACTGAAAGGGGAGATTTAGATTAGATACTAGGAAGGAATATTTTAATGTGAGGGTGGTGAGGCACTGGCACAGGCTCCACAGAGAAGGCTCTGGGGAGACCCCGGATAAAGATCCCCCCCCCCAGCTTTCCCTTAAGGGGGGCTACAGGAAAGCTGGGGGGGAGGATCTTTATCAGGGAATGCAGTGGCAGGACAAGGGGGAATGGTTTTAAGCTGAAGGACGGGTTATCAGATTAGATATTAGGAAGACTTTCTTTCCCATGAGGGCGGTGAGACACTGGCACAGGTTGCCCAGGGGAAGCTGTGGAAACCCCATCCCTGGAGGTGTTCAAGGCCAGGCTGGATGGGGCCTTGGGCAGCCTGGTGGGTAGTGGAACTGGGTGAAACTGGAAGGGCTTCACGTTCCCTTCTCAACCCAAACCATTCTATGGCTCTACGCCTCCATGACTCCACGACCCCCCGTGTCCTGGGGGCGGGGGGGCGGCGCTGGGTTTCGAACCCGCGGCCCTTGGTGGGGCGGAGGGGGGGCCGGGCCTGCTGCGAACGGCGACGCGCGTGGGACCGCGGCTCGAGGCGCGACCTCCCCCCTTCCTCCTCCCTCCTTCCTCCTTCCTTCCCTCCCTCCTCTTCCTCCTCGCGGCCGGAGGCGGCGGCTGCAGAGCGGGGGCGAGGGGCGACATCCCTCGTCCTCCTCCTCCCATCCGGAGCGGGTGTGTGTGTGTGTTTGAGCCCCGTGGGCCGATCGCGAGGGGGAGGAGGAGCCGCCCCGCCGCCCGCCGCCCGGGGACGGTGAGGAGGAGGAGGTTGCCGGGAGCGCAGCGAGGCCTTCGCTCTGCGCCTCTGCCCCCGCGCCCGTCACCGCCGCCTCCGGCCGCGTAAGTGACCCCGCGGGGACCGGGCCTGCTCGGCCGGGGTTGGGGGGGGGCGGCCTGGTGGGGGGAGCTGACCCCGAGCCTGCGGCGTCGGCACCGCCCGGGCCCGGCCCGAGCATCCCGCAGGGGCACGGGGTGGCGGGGCGGGGTGTGTGCTCCTAAAACTGTGGCAAATAAAGTAGGTAAGTGCCTTCTTCCCCACACCCCTTCATCCCTCCTTCACCCTCCCTTCCCTCCTTTACCTCCCCCCACCCCGTCGTCCCCCCTATAGCCGCCCTTCTTCCCCGTTTACTACCTCCTTCCCCCCTCTACCCTGCATTATCCCCCTTTTCTACTCCTCCTTTCTACCCATTTATCTTCCTTTCTACCCCCCTTATCCTCCCTTTCTACCTCCCCTTAGCCTCCCTTTCTACCCCCCTATCCTCCCTTTCTACCCCCCCATCCTCCCTTTCTACCCCCCTTTATCCTCCCATTCTACCCCCCCTATCCTCCCTTTCTACCCCCCCATCCTCCCTTTCTACCCCCCTTTATCCTCCCATTCTACCCTCCTTATCCTCCCTTTCTACCCCCTCTTATCCTCCCTTTCTACCCCTCTTTATCCTCCTTTGTACCCCCCCTTTATCCTCCTTTGTACCCCCCCTTTATCCTCCTTTGTACCCCCCCTTTATCCTCCTTTGTACCCCCCCTTTATCCTCCTTTGTACCCCCCCTTTATCCTCCTTTGTACCCCCCCTTTATCCTCCTTTGTACCCCCCTTTATCCTCCTTTGTACCCCCCTTTATCATCCTTTGTACCCCCCCTTATCCTCCTTTCTACCCCCCCTTATCCTCCTTTCTACCCCCCCTTATCCTCCTTTCTACCCCCCCTTATCCTCCTTTCTACCCCCCCTTATCCTCCCTTTCTACCCCCCTTAGCCTCCCTTTCTACCCCCCTTAGCCTCCCTTTCTACCCCCCTTAGCCTCCCTTTCTACCCCCCTTAGCCTCCCTTTCTACCCCCCTTAGCCTCCCTTTCTACCCCCCTTAGCCTCCCTTTCTACCCCCCTTAGCCTCCCTTTCTACCCCCCTTAGCCTCCCTTTCTACCCCCCTTAGCCTCCCTTTCTACCCCCCTTAGCCTCCCTTTCTACCCCCCTTAGCCTCCCTTTCTACCCCCCTTAGCCTCCCTTTCTACCCCCCTTAGCCTCCCTTTCTACCCCCCCTTAGCCTCCCTTTCTACCCCCCTTAGCCTCCCTTTCTACCCCCCCTTAGCCTCCCTTTCTACCCCCCCTTAGCCTCCCTTTCTACCCCCCCTTAGCCTCCCTTTCTACCCCCCCTTAGCCTCCCTTTCTACCCCCCCTTAGCCTCACTTTCTACCCCCCCTTAGCCTCCCTTTCTACCCCCCCTTAGCCTCCCTTTCTACCCCCCCTTAGCCTCCCTTTCTACCCCCCCTTAGCCTCCCTTTCTACCCCCCCTTAGCCTCCCTTTCTACCCCCCCTTAGCCTCCCTTTCTACCCCCCCTTAGCCTCCCTTTCTACCCCCCCTTAGCCTCCCTTTCTACCCCCCCTTAGCCTCCCTTTCTACCCCCCCTTAGCCTCCCTTTCTACCCCCCCTTAGCCTCCCTTTCTACCCCCCCTTAGCCTCCCTTTCTACCCCCCCTTAGCCTCCCTTTCTACCCCCCCTTAGCCTCCCTTTCTACCCCCCCTTAGCCTCCCTTTCTACCCCCCCTTAGCCTCCCTTTCTACCCCCCCTTAGCCTCCCTTTCTACCCCCCCTTAGCCTCCCTTTCTACCCCCCCTTAGCCTCCCTTTCTACCCCCCCTTAGCCTCCCTTTCTACCCCCCCTTAGCCTCCCTTTCTACCCCCCCTTAGCCTCCCTTTCTACCCCCCCTTAGCCTCCCTTTCTACCCCCCCTTAGCCTCCCTTTCTACCCCCCCTTAGCCTCCCTTTCTACCCCCCTTAGCCTCCCTTTCTACCCCCCTTAGCCTCCCTTTCTACCCCCCCTTAGCCTCCCTTTCTACCCCCCCTTAGCCTCCCTTTCTACCCCCCCTTAGCCTCCCTTTCTACCCCCCCTTAGCCTCCCTTTCTACCCCCCCTTAGCCTCCCTTTCTACCCCCCCTTAGCCTCCCTTTCTACCCCCCCTTAGCCTCCCTTTCTACCCCCCCTTAGCCTCCCTTTCTACCTCCCCTTAGCCTCCCTTTCTACCCCCCTTATCCTCCCTTTCTACCCCCCTTATCCTCCCTTTCTACCCCCCTTATCCTCCCTTTCTACCCCCCTTATCCTCCCTTTCTACCCCCCTTATCCTCCCTTTCTACCCCCCTTATCCTCCCTTTCTACCCCCCTTATCCTCCCTTCCTACCCCCCTTTATCCTCCCTTCCTACCCCCCTTTATCCTCCCTTCCTACCCCCCTTTATCCTCCCTTCCTACCCCCCTTTATCCTCCCTTCCTACCCCCCTTTATCCTCCCTTCCTACCCCCCTTTATCCTCCCTTCCTACCCCCCTTTATCCTCCCTTCCTACCCCCCTTTATCCTCCCTTCCTACCCCCCTTTATCCTCCCTTCCTACCCCCCTTTATCCTCCCTTCCTACCCCCCTTTATCCTCCCTTCCTACCCCCCTTTATCCTCCCTTCCTACCCCCCCTTATCCTCCCTTCCTACCCCCCCTTATCCTCCCTTTTGCCCCCCTTATCCTCCCTTTTGCCCCCCTTATCCTCCCTTTTACCCCCCTTATCCTCCCTTTTACCCCCTTTATCCCCATCTACCCCTTTTATCCCCCATTCTACCCCCTTATCCCCCATTATTCCCCCTTTCTTTCCCCCTTTTACCCCCTCCCCCTTTTACCCTCCTTTTACTCCCCCGTGTCCCTCCTTTTCTCCCTCCTTTTACCCCCGTGTTCCCCCCTTTACCCCCCATACTCCCCATATCTCCCTTTTCCCCCCAATATCCCCCCCTCTACCCTCCCCGTCTCCCCCACTCACCCTCTCGCCCCCACTTTCGCCTCCCCTCTCCCTTCTCCCCTCTGCCTCTCCCCTTCTCCCCCTCTCTTCCCCATCTGCCCCTTTACCGCCCTCCCCCCTTGTCCCCTGTAGCCGCTCAGCCCCAGCTCGGCGCTGCGTGTCCCCTCTGTGCTTCCCAGTGGGTCGTGATGATCTCCGGGGGCACTCGGTGTGCAGAAGTGGCTGTGCAGTGCTGGTGGACCTGCTACTTGTCTTTTTTTTGTTGTTGTTGCAGTGCTGTTTTGCAGAGCTGTAGGGAGCTGTCTGCAGATCCCCCTGCCCCCTCCATCCTCCCCTGCAGTTGCCCAAATGTTCTGGGAGACTTCTAGGACTTCTGCTTCTGTTTCTTTGTCAAATACATAATTATAATCAGATACACGAACATGCTGAGACTTTATTTATTTTACTGACACTGATGCTAATGCAGCTTGCACCTTACGGGTATTCCCCCTGTCCTCCCACCCCCCTGGGGAAAGCATTTAACTGTTTTTCCTTTTTGCTTTGTTTTCCTACTGCCTCTAATATATGAGAAGCAAATCTCTGATTTGCTGTTCTTTGTTTTATTTGTACCACAGGAGGGCTGTACATTTAAAAATAAAGTTGTAAAGGGGAGTTACTAACACTTAATTCAGAAGAATATTTGTTTACAGGTAAATAAATGTGACATACTACATGACTAGTAATTACTTTTATGTAGTAGTTAATTTCCTGATGACAGCCACAACAGTTGTCTAAGTTAATAGATTTAAAGACACTGTGGAACTACTTTTTGATTTTTTTTTTAAATAAGAGTTTTTGTTGTGTGTGATGTTTATAGAACGTAGTACTAAATCAAATTTAAGAATCGATCCAATGTCTGCAAGTAACTTGTACCTCCAGCATTCACTTGCTGGCTTATAAAAATGTCTTGTAAGTGATTACATTAACAATTAAATAGGTTCACAAATGACTTGATTTGTTGGGGAATGGAACAAAACTTCTGTTTTTTTACTTTAAGATGGAATTCGATTAAACACATTTAAAGTTGGTACAGAAGTTGTGAGCAGCGCAGTTCTTAAATTATGTGAGCATAAACTTGTTAGGGAACATAAAGAGGATTTTATCTGGCCTGTGTCTTTGACAGAGGGGGTATGAAGAAGTCTTTGCTGCCATCACTGTTTTGAAATACTCAGCTTAGTTTGTCCTATCGAACTGTAGTCGTGGTTGCAGCATGAACAGCTGGGTGTTGTAACTCTGGCCCTTCACCTGAGCAATACCAACCTTCTGTGTATTGATCAGCAAAGACACGAAAGCACAAGCATTTCAAATTACAGTTTTGTAAACCTAGATTAGGCTAACAGATTGAAATAAAAGTGGATGCGGCTTTAGAGATTTTTATTCTCGGCTTACCATTTTTCCTGTAGCTCTTAGAGAAGCCTTTCTGAACCTTGTGATGAGCTTGCACGTGCTACCAGTTCGGAGGTGGTGTCATTCCACAGGGAGCATGTAGTAGCAAATACTAACTGGTAGCCCACAATATGTTTTTGTAAAGTAAGTGAAGAGGCTGGAACAAACTGGTCCTTCTAAGCTTTCTTGAAAGCTGTCTGCCCAGATTTGGTAACTGGGTCATGGTGCGAAGCTACTGCTGTGTGCTTAGAGGGCCCTGAGCATGTTGAAGCTGCTGCTGCTCCTGCAAAACACCCAAGGGATGCTTGCATAATTCAGGAGATGTACTTCACTGGTCAAAGCCTGGTGGGGACACCTATCTGTATGCTCTACTTGAAACACTGGCTGGAGCCCAGCTTTGTTGTTTCTGTGCTGTTCAGGTCCAATTGACTGTCATCTGTGACCTTATGCTGGGATCTAGGATCTGCTGTGGGAAGACAGTTTAGGTTGCTCATGATATTCTACATAATAGGCCCAAACATGCACCCCTCTGCCCTTTTCCAGTTCCTGTGTCTCCTTTGCTCTGGTGATGGTGTTGTGTGGGCAGACAGGGGTGGCAGGACCCTTTTTTTGCCTGGTCTTGCTGTTGTACCCTATAAGAACATGTAAGGATATGTACCGTGTTAGGGCTCAGGGTGTCTTGGGAGCATCAGGCCTGTGCTACGCTAAATTAGCAGGCAGTAACAGGTGGTGTGATGGGCAAAGTGTTAGTCCAGGAGCATGCTTTGCTGTAGCCTGCTTTCTGATCTGGGCCAACTTGTACAGCCTGGACACAGTGTAACCTGCCAGGTGAGGCAGTGGCAGGACAGGGGTCAATGGGTCTGATCATCTTCAGTCTCTTGCTAACTCTCCCACATAGACGAGGTAATTACCAGAGATGCTCCTGCATCCTGTAAGCTTATTTCTCGGAAGCCTCAGCGTTTTGGAAGACTTCCTTTTCTTCCTGCTCTGCTTTAGGGTGTGAATAGGAATGAATATAAAATTTCATCTTGGAAAGAGAGCTAGGAGGGCAGATTCGCCTCTTGATCTTGTAGTAACAAAAGAAGGTGAGCATAATTAGCAGAAGAGAATGAGAGAAGGAGTTCTGACATGACTCACAAATACAGAAAGGTTGGTTCTGCTCTACCTTCTGTTGGATGGTTGGTTTGACTGACTCCTTAAAGCAGGTTTTGCTGCAGTGCCTAGGGAAGCGAGTTATTTAATTATTTATCAAGAAGTTAATAACCTTTAAGGAATTAATATGTGTAAAACCAGCATCACTGTGATATGATGCTGATGTCATGCCATTCATTATTTACTGCACTTCAGCCACGTGAGGAATACTTTGATTTTGAAAAAAGTGTTGCAGAAATGCATATTGAAAACCAAGCAAACAGAAGGCTAAGAGAAAGACACAGTTGTTTAGCTTTTGACAGTATTCAGTCATGTGCAGACACAGGCTGGAGCAGCCAGGTCATACTTACCTCAGATGCCCTCTGTTCACTGGGAACCATTCCTAGATGGTCATAAATAAAGACTGTAATCGTTCCTTTTTCCTTTTTTTCCCCTCTAAGGATTTTATGGAAAAGGAACTTTCTCTGGTTTACACATCTTCAGTAGTACATTGACCTGTAGTTAACTGGCTGTTCTATTCCAAGAAATTACTCTTACTTGCTGCCACTGTCTTCAATAGCGTCTTTTACTAGAATAGATATATTAGGCACAGCTTGAATGTGTGTTTTAAAATATACCAGATGGAATGGGTTTGCTTCTGTTGGACCTGTGACTTTGGGCATGTTGTTGGACAGTGAGAAGGGATTCCCAGCTCTTCACACTGTGAATAAATTAAATCCCCCCTTATTTTATAAGTGCACTAGCATAGTTGACTGAAGGACCAAGGTGGAGCCCGCACTGCAGGCTGATGTCAGGTAATGCTTAGCGTTTTCCCTCTTCCTTGTCCTCTGCTACTCAAATCTTCTCCATTATAATACTCCCTTCACCACCCTTCACTTGAAGGAGACGGGCAGGTAAAGACACATCCCTGATAGCAAGGCTGCAGTAGCAGGTGGGGACTGTTTCTTCAGTAGAAATTTTGAGAAAAGCCAGTCCAAAGTTTCTGGGCACTGCAGAGTAGGAAAAATAGTTCCTCTGAACTTTGGATTCCTTTTTTTGATCTGCCTTCTTGGGCTGTATTGTCTCAGATTCAGATAATGCAATGACAATTTGGCTGATGACAAGCAGGAGGTTGCCAAGTGGTAATCTTGGTAAGTGTTAACCCAGAAAAACCTGGAGTAAGTTAGCTGCAAGTTGCAGAATTTTGGGTCTTGATGCTTTTTGCTGGCTTTAATAGTAGCATTGTCCTTTCTGCAGAGTAGGTTGACTTGTAGCTTCCTTTTTTACATACAGTTATTGAAAAGGATGTTGAATGCTCAGTGCAGCTAAGTTGTTGAATTCAAGACGCAGAGGTAGGTTACACAGTCCCCACGTTCTGCTCTGGCACAACATCAGGTCAGAAGTGTTAACTTTCACACCTGGGTGTTGCATTTCCAGACATAAGCTGTGATAATCTTAGGGGTTTCGTTCAACACTTTTGCAAATTGCTAGATGCTTAAATGAAGCACCTAAACGAGGTCTACATCAACAAGTCAGTCTAGCTTGCTTGGCTGTTGTGCCTGCAGTTGTAAAAGGGGAACGAAAGGCTGCCATGGTTGTCAGGTTCTATCCTCATTGTTTGGGAGCTCAAGGAGTTTGTTCTAAGATAACTTGGGTAGCTGTGTGTTTCTTGTCTCTATTCTGCAGCACATAGTGTTCTTGTATTTGTTTATGAAATTAAGGAATTCTTATATCTCTCTTATTCAAATGTCATTTTTTGGTGTGTTTTCCCTTCCTCAGGCAAACATCTCTTCCTTGGAGTTGATAATTATAAGGAGTAAGATACAGCAGATTAGTAACTTGTTAAAAAAAACCCACCTTGTTTCTAGGGAAAAGACTAGAAAATGCAGTGTTACTGGAAAAGCTGGGGCGTGGTGATAAACAGTGAAATTCATAGGCAAAGTATCAGGGGAGTGACCTCCTTTCTCCCAGTCCATTTCTGCTTGCAGTGATGGAACTTCTTCAAATGTGACCTCCTTGCTTTGGAGGCTGCCTGTTTCAGAGCAGCGGTGATATACAGTACAGAGCCCTCTATTCCCATGGGGGTTTCTGTTGTAGGATGGATGAATTTTGATTGCGCGTTCTTCCATCCAGGACTGTGTCTTAGTGAGTTATGGGCAATTAGTTGCTTTTTAATCTAGTTTCTGATGGATGGCTGTCACCTGCATGTGCAGAGATAACTGATGCACATGTGCCAAATGCATGTAGAGGTTGTATGTATTTGTTAGGTGGGAATGTGATGTCCCTGTGGTTAGAGAGAGACTTCAGTAAAAGCCAGGTCTTTGGCAGGGAGTTGCAAATGCTGCTGGGTTCTGTTTTATTACACTTCTTGGTTATTGCTGGGAATTTGTCCCCAATTATGTTTTTTGATCATGCAAGTTATGCCAAATTGAATGGCACTATGGACACTTCAGAGAGCACAGAAGTCATTAAAGAAAAACAAACAGAAAACATATATGCCACAAGCAGAAAAATAATCAGATTCAATTTAGAAAAATAATAAAAGCTAATGCATTTGGGAAGAGATTACTTTCACTCATGGAGAGAAATGCAAAGAACATTTCTGTGGTACTCAGCCATAAGCTAGACACGTCTTCAATAAGAAACGACAATTTTGAGCTATTTAGATAGGGACTTCATCTCATAAAGCAGAGGGGTAGAAAATCTAAGTTGTACTTAGGTGTAATTCATTGCAAGAAAGACAACCACAAGCTGCAGTGTGTTTAGGGAAGAGCAATAAAATTGATCAGGGTGCTAAAAGGACTGATTTAGGATAATGGAAACCTACGTGAGCTTATCTGAGATTCTTTGTATGCCTCTAGGAGAGGTTGGAGTTATGAATATGAGAAGTAGAAAAATCACTTTTCGGGGGAGTCAAGGAGATCTGAGTGGGATTAACTGGCTGATGCTATGAATGTTTGAAGAAGAGTATTAGGAATTTTTACTTGTAGAGGTATGACTCTAAGATGCACTGTGCGTTAGTTTGTAGATTGCTACACATCAGGCTGTAAAGAAACCTTCCAAAACACGTTCTGGAAGTCTTTTTGCCAGGTAATATTTAAACCTAGACTTCGTGAAGTCCTAGGATTTTTATTGTTGTGAAGAGCGAGGTGGTGTTGGAGACATGGAGGTCTACTGGGCAAGGTCTGGCATCCGCCTCTAATCCAGACAGTGTCTGGTAATGTGGGTTTGCCCATGATAAATATGCTTGGTGAAGAAGCAGGACTTCAGCAAGTGTGTATTTTGGCACCTCCACTCACTAAGATACAAAAATCTTTGTGAAGAGCAAAGCCTTCATTTAGGATTTGTAATAATAATTAAAAAAAAAAACCCAAACAAACAACCCAGCAATGAAAGCTACTCCCTGTTGTATCCCCTATATGTGATATGCTTCAAAATGATGGTGCACTCTTCTTTTGATCCTTTTAGAAATAGCTGAGAAGGCGAAAAACGGAAAAAAAACCCTCATCCCTTTTGTGGAGCCTTCTGCGGGAATTCAGGAATTTCAACAGAGTGATCTTTTGGTGTAAACTGGTTTTTCAAGAGACGTCCCTGCAATTATGAATGAAGTAGCAATAGTGAAGGAAGGGTGGCTTCATAAACGAGGTAAGTGTCTTTTACCCCCAGGACACTACATTGGCTTTCTGTCTTTGGGTGACCTGTCCTTTAATAACATATTTTCAAATAGTCTGTTATGTCCCCATTCACCCTAATGGAACACTGCATATAAGGAGTGTGCATGACTTTCAGGTTTGAGAAAACACAGGTATAAAGGGGTTTCTTTGTGTGTGTGTGTGTGTTTTCACCGAAAACTGTGTCAACTGCTTTGAAAATGATGATAAAGGTAGCGACTGAAGGAGATGCTACTTAACTTGCTGAAGGTTAAACTGCTGTGTGTTACTTTGTTTCATCTGTAGATCTGTAGCTTTTCTTTTTGTGTTAGAAGGTAGGATTGTCTTGAGGTGAATCTTCATTAAAATGGTGGAAAATATGCCTGTATTTTGCAAGCAGTGCTGTGCTCTTGCAGGGGCTTCCTAGAGAATGTGCTGTTCTGTTTGTGTCTGAACCACTCTTGGTACCAGTGTCCTAGATGGGAAACACAGCCTTGAGCCTTGTGCACTCCGTGCATTTCTGTTGTGCCACTGTGGCATTTAATTTTTATAAAAAGTCTTTATTCTTGACTGGGTGGCAAAACTGGAATAACGTAGTCACATGTACTGTTATACTTTTTGCATTCTTAAATGTTTTAATTTCCAAAACGGTGAGTTTGTTCTTTTTGGGGGAGGGGCAGGGTTTGTTTTTTTTTTTAAGTACTACAGCACCGTTCCTATAGGGTATTTGCCTTACCTGTTTCTTTGTATTCTACTATCGTTTCTTGGAAAGGAGAGAGCAGTGTTAGGTACTTTCCATAACATCGTCATTTTTTTGGACCAAAAACAGTAACTGTGTGTGCCAGCAGCAGGGAAGCTTGCATGGTTCTGCAGACTCAGGAGTTTTCTAGAGGGTTTGCAACAACTTGCCTGAAGGTGCAAAGCTGTAGCGTAATTATTTCTGGAAGAAAATGGAAATATATTGTGATAACCTTGATAAAGGCTGATGATTCTTCTGCAATGCTAATGTTGATAACCCATGTTATAAAGGGTGGAAACATACATTACTAACAGCTGGATATACAACTTAGTTTAGCTTATTGTCTGATGCTCAACGTAAAAGTGTTTTGATGAAGTTTTTTCTGTTTTTTCATTGTGTGTCGTGCTTTAGCCTTGGCATGGCTAATTTCAGCAGCTAAAACTGTGCAGCTGAACTCTAAATTCCCTTCCACCCCCATGAAAAGGAGAAAGAAAAATGAGAGGAAAAAACCTTGCAAATTGGAAATTACAACTACAGTTGTAATAAAATGATAATGATGATGATGATAATAACAATAATGAAAGTAATTGGAAAGTAATATATACAAATATATGAGATTGCACCCCACCCTACCCCTCGATGACTATATGTTGCTACAAATGTGGTAGAGCAGAATGGGTCTGCCACTAGGAGGGAGCTGGACTCAGGGGCTGAATTCAGATACACACGGATCCCAGATCAGGAACAATCAGACAGACAAGGACCCCACTAGATGCCGGTCATCATGGGAGGGGAACGACAGCTTTGTGATCTCTCATGACGTATATAGGGTGGAATACTCAGCTGGTCAGTTTAGGGTCATCTGTCCTGTCTGCCCCTCCTTGCAGGTGCGGCCCTTTTTTGCCAGCTTGAGAATGACCTTGGTTCCTGTAGGAATAAGTACAAAGCATTGGCTTTTCTGCATACCAGTACTCTCTGTTATCACTTCTAGAGAGAAACTGTCTGAGAAACATGCAATTTATTTTCAGAAAATGAAGTTATTTAGGTAAGACTATGTTAAAGTCACAAAACTGACTCTAATTTAGTTCAAAGTGCAACAGTTGTCACTTTTTTTTCAGTTAGAAACACCTTTCCACTCATTATCTTAAATAAATAATTTAATAATTCTGGTATACCCTTGCAACTTTGTTGTGATAAAGTATTTGAGAATTATGCTGGTTTTAGGTAAAGGAAAAAGATGCGCTGATATCCTGATCTTGACTTTTTTATTTCTGAATTACCTTAAAGAAACAGAGTATTATCTCTGATGGTTTGCTGATAATATTATGATGAAGTTATCTACTGAGCACATTTCCATTTCCGAAATGTTACTCTCTGCATATTCGGCATATTTGAGACTGAAAATTTGCACCCAAACTGTTAAATATATCTTGACAGTTTTTGGATGCCAGGTTTCATAATCTTTTTAACCTGTTCTCCAATGCCTTTTTGCTTTCTTGGTATGTGCGGTGACACCTATTCCATTACACTTCATTGACTTTGCAACTGTTAATTTGGCGTTGTCCATGCGAGGAGAGTTTTAGAAGGCAATCCTGTCTCTCCTCCTCAGGTTGTCAGTGTGTCAGCTCCTTTACTCCCTTTTCCTAGCTGTTTCAGGATCAGTTGATCAATGCAGTTCTTTTGGCTGGAGGTGTGTGTGTGGACTGATCTGCTCATGTGCGCATGTGTTTTGTAAAGGAATTTTTTTTTGTAATCCTCTACATTTATTGCCATACCTTATTAGTTTGCCGTTTCTGCTAGATCAAGGGCTTCGACCACAGGATGTTTCCAAAACTGCTGTCTGATACCGTGAGCTTCTGAACTTAAGACAGAAACAGTAATTACTGCAGGGAGGGCCTGCTAAAGGAGGATTTTGGATATAGGCAATGTATATTGCCTTCTGGATCATTTATAAAACTGAAGGTTGCGCTGCATGTGTTTTATAAAGATCCTAGGGCTTTCCACATGCAAGTATTTGAAGAAGCGTCTGGCCGAAATCCAGATTGGGTGATGATGTTCTCTCTACTGAACATTCCCCCGTAGCTTTGGTTGGATAAGGTAGTGTCTCTTAGTTCATGTCCTGAGCTGTTGCATGGCTGTGTGCAGTTAAACAGTTGGATAAGTCTCACACCAGGAGTGGCTTAATTTTGGTGGTTTTAATGATTTGTGTACGTATAAATCAGGCTGCAAAGAGCTCTGGAGCCCTTCTGGATGGCAGGTGTATATAAGCATAAAGCTGTCATTAGCAGGAGCAGGTGTTTTGGCCTGGCAGGGAAATAGCAGGGCTTTCTAGAATTGTGGGGTTGTTTTCTTCTGTCAGCATGCTTTACATTTCTGTTTTTGTTTCCTAGAACAAAAATACAAATGGAGAAATGAAATTAAACCTTACTGCCTGGCCAAGAGCTCTTGGCACTTCTGTAAGTGAGTTGTTAAAGGAAGCTCTACTTCCAGTAGCACAGATGTTTGTGCAGGGACAAGAGTCATCTCCATGACATGTTTGACCTCAACCAGGCAGAAATAGATGAATTCATGAATGAACTTTTTTTGTTTCCCTGTTCCCCATCCGTGGTGCTCGGTGCTGTTACTCTAATCAGAGATGCTCTTGGGTGAGGGCAGAAATTATTAAAATACTGACCACTCTTTACATAACTGAGAGGTTGAAGCATTCCAAGGCACACATAGAAAACATGAAGAAACTCAGATGAGGGGTTAGTGTATCCTGTGTACCTACAGAATATGTAGTCCCTGTTTGAAGTTTGTTTAGTTGGAAAGAATGAGGGAAATGGGCTGATGCAGAGGGGCTATAATTGTGATTGAATATGAGTGGGGGAAGGAGAAAATTATCTGCCCAAATTGCTGCTTGTTGAGTTCTGAGATGACTGGATTTCTGGATGTGTGTCATGAGTATCCTTAATTTTGGCTGTGTGTTGTGGAACTTTGTGGATAAAAGAAATATGCCGAAGTGTATTTTATTTATTCTGCTGATCCATCTTAAAGATTTCATTAGATTTCTTGCATCTTTCTGCTCTGGTCTCTGTTTATAAAGGTCCTTCTATTGTCTTCAGTCTTCATCCTGTTTCTTTTTTTTTTTTTTTTGAAGTCTTTCTGCAAGGCTAACAAAGAGGGGGATTGTGCATTTTGATACTCTGTCATCTCTGTCTTCCCTTGTATGTCCGGTTTTCTTATTAGGGCATAAACTTGTATGGAAAAAGGAGTCTTGTGGAGGCAGGGAAAGAGGGGGAGGGAGAAATGCACACTGACATTTAAAAAGAGTGAAAAATCGAGATTTCCATTTCCTTGAGTCTGAAGCAATTATGAGCAGCAGGAGAGACCTGTGTATTCATCCATTAATACATTGCAGGAAATGTGGAGCTACTTTTTGCTTTTGTTTTTAAATAGTGTATAAACACCACACAGTAATTTTATCCATGAAAACAAGGAAATGTCCTCCAAATGTCAATTTGTGTGGGCTTTAGGAAGATAAAACCATTTAACTGGTTGTGAGGCTGGCTGCCAAACTGATTAGAATCACTAGAGGTCCTTAACTGAGAAATTATACAAAAGATACTTCTTCCACTTCTAGAAATACTGTTAATTTTTTTGTTAAAGAATTATTTCTGTAATGAAGTGGAGTGATACAGATGTCCTAATAAATAGTCAGGAGTCCTTGGTGATTTGTCTTCCTATAGGTTCATTGCATAAAATGAATGCAGGACCCATATGTAAAATACAAGCCAAGAAGTAGATGCTGATTGTTGGTCTTTTAACTTTCTCTAGCAGAATAGCACAGATGGTGAACTTTAGCTTTGTTATTTTAAGCACAGTTTCATACTTTCAGTATTCTGTTAGTATGAATCGAAACAGGACCTTACGAGTATGACCAGAAGTTAACTGTAGTGTTTTTTTTTTAAGCCAGTGTATCTCTCGTGTTGCTGTTTTTCTTCATATCTTATTTCTTCTCTCTTTTCTCACCATGTTCCCTACCTCTTTTGTGTGTTCGTGTTTTATTTTGGGGTGTTTTTTTTATTTTTCACTTTGGCTTCTAAATGTCCCTGGGATGTAGGGTGCACTTTCCTGATGACCTGTGTCAGCAGCACCTTTGAGATACAGATTAGTTGAAGGATCATCTGGCCTTTTTCAAGGGAGTGGCTGTGGCACTTGATTGAAAGGATCCTAAGACATCTGAACTCTGAAGATGCCAGCTGTAGAGAGCACAGAGGAAAAGCTGGGGAAAGAAGAAAGGTAAGATACAAGATAGCGGCTGAACAAAGAACGGTGGGGTGGAAGTTTGTGCCAGCGGGAAAGAAGCTGATGCCACTTCCAGAGCTGAAGGGTTGGGCTTATAGTGAAAATCTGTTGCTCTTCTTTTTGGAAACAAAAGATAAGTGGTGTCAGTTTGTGGTTTTTTCTTGTGTATCTTTTTCAACACGAGGGGCAATAGTTTTGCAATGCTAGCTCTTGGTTGCTTTCATTTTGCCTTTGCTGTTCTGGGAAAAGGGGATTGGGGAGGAACCAGGAAATTGTCCACCAATAAATCTGACCTTGGTGGTAGGCAAGATGCTAGACACATTAAGAAAGGATGAGATCAGAAAACATCTGGAGAAACATGAGCTGATAATGGCTAGTCAGCTAGACTTTTGGAGGATAAATCTCATCTGATGGAATTGTTTGTGGAGAGATCACAGGAAACAAGCTGGATCCACTGTACTGTAAAAAGCTTTGGATGACAGGGATGTCAGATGCTGAGAATTACTTAGTACAGTGTAACTGTACTGTATTACGTCTTTGAAACAGCTAGCTAGCCTAGAGATGGCTCAACTTCCTTCCACTGAGCCGACTACGTAGGTCGTTGACAATCTTTGTTACTTTCCAGTGTCCCTTCAGAAAAGTCTTTCTTTCAGAACATTGTTCTGTGTAGGAAAACTAATTCCTTAAGCCACAGCTTCACATTTTTGAAGGGTGAAGTCTATATGTTTCTCTTATCAGTAAAAAGAACTCCTCAAAAATCTTTATTTCAATGTTTCCCCCTACCTTTTTTTTAGCAAAATACTTTCAGTTCTTTAAAGAAGTCATGCTAGGTGTCATGGTTTAACCCCAGCTGACAACCAAGCACCACACAGCCACTCGCTCACTCCCCCCCATGGGATGGGGGAGACAATTGGAAAACTTGTGGGTTTACATAAAGACAGTCTGATAGGTAAATGAAAAGCCATGCATGCAGGTAAAGAAAAAACAAGGAATTAATTCACTACTTCCCATCAGCAGTCAGGTCTTCAGCCATCTCCAGGAAAACAGGGCTCTATCATGCATAATGGTTACCTGGGAAGGCAAATGGCATCGCTCCAAACGTCCCTGTTCCGTCTTTTCCCCGAGCTTTACACGCTGAGCACGATGTCACACAGTGTAGAATATCCCTTTGCTCAGCTGGGTTTAGCTGGCCCAGCTGCATCCCCTCCCAGCTTCTTTTGCACACCCAGCCCACTCACTGGTGGGGCAGCAGGCAAAGCAGAAAAAGCCTTGACTCTGTGTAAGCCCTGCTGGGCAGTAACTAAAACATCTCTGTTACCAACACTGTTCCGAGCACAAATCCAAAACACAGCCCCATACCTGAAGAATATTAACCCTATCCCAACCAAAACCAGCACACTAGGTCAGATGATTTTCTTTGTGTTTATAAACTGACTATCTGGTGTTTGGAACTTAAATGCCAGTGACGCCAAGCACACTTTTGCTTTGAGTGGCAAAGAGGAAGAGCTTGGAGGTTGCTGCCTATGTTATTTATGTCATTCCTGGAAGTTTACTTTCAAGTTCTGTTTTATTGTACATCAGAATTGAAACAAACTAGATTCTAATTTTATCTCTAAAAGTGGGGTAGCATCATAAATTACTGTGACTTGTCATTAAAAGAGATTTGAGAATGAGGATTCTAGGGTGTTTCAAACCTGGAAGTGCTTGATACAGTGGATCATACAGAAGCTGCCTGTGTTGTCTTTGATTCTTTCTTTCATGGTTCCTTCATTTTCAAGAAGGAAAGGGTAGGGCAGTGCAAAATAAAAAAAGTTGTTCATGTGTAGTTTTTTTTTTTCTTATTTTCTCTCAGTAGGCGTATCGAGAAGTAGTCATGTTTGAATTTAGGAAGAAAGAAGTACTAAATGACTATACTATTTTGACGTAAAGACAGATCAAGGGAGTAAAGCTTGCTGGTTGTTCTTGCGGGAGTGGTTTTAGGCAAGGTGTTACGCCATGCATTTTGAATTCGGCGCTTTGTCCTTGCTTGAAAATGTCTTCCCCTGCAGCCCTTGTGTGGATGCCAGAAGGTTACTTCCCTTCCACCATTCCCTGCTGGCATTCCCTCTTTGTGAGCACCATCAGCTGCAGTCCATGTCTGTGCCCGCAGCTTTCCCTGCCTAAACTTGCTCTGTGTTAACACTCTAAGCTGGTAAGGACTTTGATGCTCATAGAGCAGTGACATGTCATCTATCTCTTTATCCACAGTTTATGTTACTAATAACTCTTAAAAATTAGGATGGTAGTTGGTCTTGGACTCATTAAGGAAACATGCATGGAAGGGAGGGTTTGCTTAACTTTTGAACATTTAGTTTGAATGCATTTTGAAAGACAGACAGTTGTAAAAAGCAAATAACTCTCAGCCTTGTGGGGTTTTGATTTTTTTTTTTCTTTTACATATTAAAGTAACTGATGTACTAAGGAAAAAAAGAGTTATATCTTATTTTAAAAGTTGCCTCTCGTGGGGGGAACGCAAAGGCGGGATTATTATTATTATTTTCAGATGCATTATGTTGCAGGTACAATGTGCCTCTTAAAGGGGGAACAAAAACCAGGAAACTACTTGAGGAAAGAGGAAGAAAAAGAATGGAGAAAGAATAGCACCATATTAGGTGTGAAATAGTGTGCCTCTTTGAGAAATGTTTATTGTAACTGAAAGGGGAAAACAATGAAGACAGACTTTGAGTGAAGATGGAAAACGTGTTATAGAACTCTAGGATTATTCTCCAACCTCTTTAAGTTGAGCCAAAAATGTGAAAAAGATAGCTGGTCAAACAACATTGTGAAATTTGTCAATTTATTCAAATGTGCATGGTTGTATTTGAGGATGGCAGAGGTAAACAGTCATCACAGACTGTGGGCAAGTCTGTTACTGTTTTTCTGAATCTCTTGGGTAAGTCTGGAGAACATGTTTTGAAGTGCTGTACAGAGACCAGGCCTTTGGTGAACAGCATGTAGAAATAGGCTTTGGAGTCAGTGCCAGACTAGTGGGGTTTGTGTTGGTTGTGAACTACGGCCTTCATAGAAGATACCTGTTTTGGGAGGGAGGTCCAGTTTTGGAGTGACCTGGGTTGGAAGGAACCTTTAGAGATCATCTAGTTCCAACCCCCACACCCCACCCTGGTCAAGGACATCTTCCACCAGACTGGGTTGCTCAAAGCCTCATCCAACCTGGCCTTGCACATTTTCAATGGTGGGACATTTACAGCTTCTCTAGGCAACCTCTTCCAGTGTTCTCTACCCTCATATTAAAGAATTTCTTCCTTACGTGTATGTAGTGTAATTCTATTCTGTAGTTTAAAACTGTTACCCTTTGTCCAGTCACTGAAGGCCCTGGTAAAAAGCCTCTCTTGGTCTTTCTTACCAGCCAATGTTACGTATTGAAAGGTCTCTCCAAAGCGTTCTCTTCTCAAGGCTGAACAGCCCCAGCTCTCTCAGCCCGTCTTCATAGGAGAGGTCTTCAAGACAAGCATTATTATGCTGACATCAAAGTCTGACTCATGAGGTTGGAATTGGTGATACCTGAGTGGACTTCAGGTGCTGGCGCAGGTCAGAGCTGCTTAAAGCAGTCGCCACTAAAGCTCAGATTTTAAGTGCTGGCTTTATATCACTTCCCATTTGTAGAAGTCACAAGGTTGTGAAGATTTTGCCCCTTTCCTTTCTAAAACAGAGGCACTTGCTAATCCTCATGGTGTAGAGAAAAAACTGGAAAACAGAACTTGAGTGCTGCCTTCACCGTTTATACTAAAGAGAAGGAAAAGGGCTGTTTAATAACGTCTAATGAAAAATCTCAAAAAATAGAGGTTTTAAAATATTTTATAATGTGTGCTTGTATTTTTCTGAACTTTTAGCTTTATCAGAATACCCTGTTATGTCTGCAATCATGTCAAAGAATCGGGAGATCAAGAAATGCATCTTGATTATGATTCACAAGAAAGTGACATCAAATAATAACTTTTCCTGCAAGAGACCTGATGTGTCTAATGGCAAATGGAAACAGGCAGATGAAACTATATTTGAATTGTTCTTTTTTTATCCATCCAACTGCAGTTAAACTGAATCTCAAGATTTAAGAGAAAAAATACTTACTTAAAATTTTTGCCATGTATTCCCATAGGAACTTTTGCATGTGCCATATTATAGCTGCCAGCATGCCACCTTGTTCCAAATGATGTAGTTACACTGGTATGGAATATATTTGCACTAAGTAGAGTTTATGCCCTGAAATACACATGGAATGCACTATTTTGTATGTTTTTACCATTGTGCTTAAGTTGGAACCTCACGATTAAAAGTGACATTCTTGAACAAACTGGTTAAGCAGTTCAAAATCCATTGTCAGGCCGCTTCATAGCTGCAAAATGGGAATACCACCTTTTATTTGCTAGTTGTTTTTCAGGGGCTTCCAGACATGGATTGTCTGGACTGGTGTTTTTCTGTGTCTCATACGTATCCCTGTGGCTCTCTGTGGTCTGTAAACCTTCTATAAGTAGTGGTCCTTTAACAAAGTGAAAGTGTTTTCTCTGTAATGCAGATTTTTGGGGGTTTTGTTTATTTCAGTTTTTAACTTTCTGTTGTGCAATCTCCTTCCCTTCCTAACCTCATTAGGTATAAATGATATTTTGAGAGCACTTAGAGGAGAAAAGTCAATTGTTTTCTTAATTCAAGGCTTCACTTAAATGTGTAGTTGCATAGGTTTAGCGGCAATATTATATTTATTGTTTCACTAAAGTTTATGTGTGGAGCAGAGTAGAATCCAGTTGTGATAAGAGCGGTGGAACATTGGAACAGGCTGCCCAGGGAAGTGGTAGAGCTCCTTCCCTAGAGGTGTTCAAAACATGTTGATGTAGCACTTCTTAGTAGGCATGGTCATGTTGGGCTGATGGTTGGACTTGGTGATCTTAGAGTTTTTTCCCAACCTTTGTGATTGTATAATTCATGGTGACAACACTCATTGTGGGGCTTGGAAGTAGTTTTATAGGTGGAATTTTATTTCTAGACATAGGATATGCATCCTTTGCCACTATAAATTCAATAATTTAGTAATTATGTCAAAGCGTTCTTTGTGCTGCTTTAGCAGTGTCTTGGGAGGTTGAATATCACTGAGCATCTTGACTTTTTCTTCAATAATTTTTTTAAAAAATAAATTTTGCCTTTTAACTGGCTTTTAATAGAAAAATGGCTTTAATACTGTCTTTGGTGACATGTTTCAGACAGTGAGGAACGTGACAGTAGCTGACTTGTTCAACTCAGAATTTTCTTTGCATCAGAGGTCATTGTAGCTCTGGCTCTTATTTTCTGGTACAGATGCAGTTTTACTACAGCACTAACACTCCAAGGTTTGTAACTGATGTATCTCCTAGTGTGGAAGTTGAAGTTGCTTTGTTACTTGTATAATAGAAATGGCATTTCTTTGAAATAAAAATTAGGGGGAAACTACTTTTTTATACATAGAAAAAAACTAAAAACTTCCCAGCAACAGCCTTCAGCTGACTTAGGGAGATATTGCCTATTAAACGCTATTGTGACAGCCTGTTTCTGTTGTTTTCACTGAAGTTCAGCCAGTAAAGTCAAGATATCTTGATCTGAGAGATGGGGAGATAGTTAAATTACATCATCACAGAATACCAACATACTTAGCTTTAAAGCCATTCAAGACTACATTGGCACCCCTTTGTTATACAGTGTAGCTGAAAATGAACTGCAGCAATAATGAACCAATCCATCTAAATCAGAGCAGCTGAACAACTGACTGTTCTATCTCAAAATGCAAATGCCTTGTGCAGAATGGATTTAATTGTAAATGTTTGCTTAGTAGGGAATATGAGCCTTTTAGTTTGTGACAATAATCGTGAATACAAAGACCCACAGAATTTTAGGGTTTACGTAGCTTGTCCCTGTTCTCATAACAATATTTCAAAGTCATTTTCTTAAAATGTACCATTTGGCTTTTTTTCTAACCAGTGAATAGAACTCTAAATGCTCAATCTCTAAGCGGTGTTTTGAAAACTGAAAGATAAATTCAGCTCTATGTATTTAGATCAGGCAGGATTTTCTGTTGTATTCCTTTCAAATCAATGTTAGGGCTTTTATATGGTTTCAGATAATAAGAGAAGAAAGTGCTGACTTTCAGAGCTTGGATTTGTTTTTGCAGTGCAGAAATGCCAAGTGTAACTTAGAGTATTAGCATTTTCTTTGAGGTTCTGGTAAGGTGCCTCTCAAATAATTAATGGTTACTGTTAGGAATTTCTGTTCTAGTAAAAAAACCAACCACTCACCCACCCCTCCGTATTAAAATCTTCGTTCTTTCTTATGCTCTTGTAACCTGACTGCTGAATGCAACTTACAAGGATGAATCTCTGTCACCAATTTGAATGAGTTAAGATAAAATAACGTTGCTGGTTTTTTGAGCAAAGGAGAAAGCTTATTGAGCTTCACTGGTATTATAAAAAGAGAGACAGCAGAAATACCTGCCTCCAGGCTGTTGCTGGATATCTCTCTCTGTGTAAGAAAAGACAGATGTAACTTTGAAAACACACACACAAAGTGTGCATGTTTGTGCTTCTGTTGGCATTTTGTGTGTGAGTACTTTAATAGCCTTCACATGTGGATTAGTCTTTCTTGAAAAAAAAAAAGCACCCAAGTGCCCTGAAGAATAGGCCTTTGTGACACTGGAGGGATTTACAGCGCCAAAGTTATGGTAAGAATTTGTAAATTTTGGCTGCTGGAGTACTTCCTTCCCCTGCTATGCTGGAAACATGTCAGTGTGGAAAAGAGGGTGTTTTTTGTCTGGTGTGTTCGTTGTTTTTTTAAATGACAATGCAAACATTCATTTCACAAATGCAGCCGCCCGTTCACATGACGCTGCTGGCTGTATATAAACGCCCTGTTGATCTTGTTCTGCAGAAGTCTTCGTTGGGCTTCCTGAGTCATACAGAAATGCTCCACTGCTCTTTTGGGGCTGTGCTGTGGACTTGGGCTGTATCTGCTCAGATCGAGTTTGCCAAATTAATGTCCCTGAAAGACATATTTTTGCTTGGAACGGAGTCCTCAAAGCTGGGATGGTTTTCTATGTGTCTTTCTCTTGTGCGTGCTTAAAATATTTCATTCTGCTCTCTTAGGAATGGTTTTTGTTTTGCCAGCATTCCTTGGATAAAGCTGAACCTGTTGGGGAGATGTTTAGTGTTTCTTAGTTGCAAAACCATCTTCCTCTTACATACAATGCTGTTTCTTCGTGCGGATCTTATGTTGAATGTTTTAGTTGAGGGGGGCAAAACACCTTGAGATGAGAGTGCCCGGCAGCATAGGGAGGGCCAAGGGGATGCCGGGAGCTGCACTGCCAGGTGAGCCTTCCCGATGGCCTGGGACATGGTGATGGGCTACTCAACGCAGTTGACTTAACAGGGGTTTTCTGAAGTAACCAAGGGCAGAATTTGAGTCCAAGGTTAGACTGTCATGGTGACAAAATATTTAGAAAACATTTTCTTGCTTGAAACAAAAGCTGGGATTGTGCAAGACAAGTACCGTCCCAGTGTAATAAACGACGCTGTGTATTTTTAAAGGGTTCTGTGTGTTCAGTGACCATCAGCTCTTGCCAGAATCAGCATGTTCAGGTAAAATGTAGCATTTTTCCTCTGAACTGTTGGCTTTACAAGCTGAGTTAATTCTCCTCCTTTACTCATTGGGGTTGCAAAAATGCGGCAGCCAAATCTGGACTCAAATTTTGAACAAATTGGACAGCCCTGTTAAAAACAGATGCAATGGAGCAGTGGCTCTTTACAGGCGTGGTGGCTCAGCTGCATTAAGAGCAGTAGCTTAAAGCTTACACCTTTTCATTGGCATAAACTGATGAACCTAAGGAAGCTCTATGAGTAGACTTGGTGATTGCTTTTATTGGTTAGAACGTGCTGTTCTTGCTGCAGTAGGAACCTTTTGTACTGTAGGTGTTTGATCCTTCCATAATAACTGTTACAGCTTTTTTTTTTTTTTTTTCCAATGCCTGACAATATTTACCCTATGACTTGAAAGGAAGCCAGAGGTCTAAAGTGGCTGTAGTAGATTTTTCATCTGGAATAATAATAAAATTATTTTAAGATGAGCAAACCTGTAACAACTGAGTGTAGATTGCTAGCCAGCCTTATACGATTCAGTTCAGCTTAACTGCACCTTTTACAGGCAATGCACTTTCTTCCCAGTCTAGTCTGTGTTCCTGGGTAATCAAAATTATTATTTCAGAGAAAAGCATGGTTTTACATGTATACTGCTTTCTCTGCTTAAAGCAGTGGGTGGCCAATTTTCTTTCTGAAATGGGGACTTCTGGGCTCTATGGCAACTGTAACCAGATCGTCTGCAGAGGCTGTATTTTCTTAACCTTCAAAGAAGTTTGTAATTTCAAAGTTGCTGGAGTATAGTGTTATTTGTGAAAGTGGAAAACAAAAGCAAAACAAGGAGGGAGGGGGATATGTTTTTCTAAGGTTTGCATCATCTTGCATCTTTGTATGCTCGACATGTATCCTTGTCCCATTCACTACTGCCCTGAACAGGACAGAGCTTGTTCTTTACGCTGCTGCTTTGTTGCTGTCTATTAGTTCCTCTGTTGCATTGAGCTGCAAAACCAGCTGCTTTTGCTTTTCGTACCTATTTTTACCATCTCTAATTTGCTATTAAGATGTTAACTTCTGCTGCCAGTTAGCCTAGCATATCTCTGTACTGAGGCTGCAACATGGGGCCAAGCAACCACTTCTGTGCTTTCTCTTGTGCTACCCTTTCACACTTGGGAAACAGTCCCTGTAAACAGCTGCAGTACAGCTTTATTATCCTCTTTAGAAGCTCTTGCTCCTTGTGTTGGTTATAAAAGGCCTTGACAAACTTGCAGGGCATGTGTACTCAGACTGCTGTTCACTGCAATGCCCAGTATTGGTCCCTTTTTGTGTATGTGTGTGTGTGTTTCTGTCTGACCATCCATTGTCCTTGTTCTGTGACAGTAAACTCTGCAGAACAGGGACGATCTCATTGTTTTATTTGTACAGCAGGTGGCTCAGCTCCAGATGTGTGTCTGAAGTTGTGTTGTACTGCAGTAATACAAATCATTATAGTATAGGAAGCTCTGTCTAAAATAGGAAAGAAAAATACTATTAGCTGTGATTAGTTTTGTATATTTTTAAAGGATGTCTTTTAGGTAAGGGTTTTGTGCTTGGTTTGGGGTTTTGTGTGTGGGTTTTTCATTTTGTTTTTTTTTTTTTTTTTAATTAATCCTCTTGACAAGTTACTGGCAGGAACATGCAAAAATCAGTATATATGAAGTTTCCTTCCCACTTGAGGGAATCCTGCTCCCTGGGGCCAGAGGAGAGCTTTCTTCTCAGCAGCAGTTCCAGTCTGCCAGGAACGGGCTCCTTCACAACAGTTCTTGTTGGTGTCTTGGAGAGGTTTGTTTACTCCCACGACCAGACTGGGTGTGCTTATGGCAAAACCTCATGCTTCTGGAGACTTTGCTCTTTATAGGCACCATTTTAGAAGTGGAATGACACACAGCAGGATGTGTGGTTATAGAAACAAGTTCACGCTTCAGAGGCCGTGCATACCTTTTTGACCATGTACAATCCTGTACTATGTCTCTCATGATTCATGTGGTGAAATAAAACATGGAGGAACACAGAATTAATTTCTTCTTTTTATGCCCAGTTTACACAGAGGATATTTATTGATATTCATCTTTCTGCTGACTCTTAGAATCCTCAAACCAGTTACTGGAGGCAAGGAGATAAAAATAAGGGCACGTGGCCAAGCAGACTTGACGTTTTGTTCCCAAAATTTGTTTTGAAAATTACAGTTTGATAAAGTTGCCTTCATTCTATTTTTTGCCTTTGTACTTTTGGGGTTGTTTTTATTTTTTTTTCTGAATTCCCTCCATGTACTGTTAGTGTTAGGATTTCTTTTGTAGGATGTTGAATGGCCCTGCTTTGAGTGGATAATTAAACGAGATCACTTCTAATGGCTCCTTTCAACAAGAAATTTTCTGTAATTCTTGACCAGTTTGTTTTTGGCAATCTGATGCAAAGCTCAGCCTGATTTTGAAGGAGAATAACAACCCCATTTGTAGAGGTATTTGGTTTTAGTTTTGATATTCCTTGTGATGGCCATCAAACAAAATAAATAACAGTTCCTGTGTTTTCAACAGGCTTTCTCATTTTTCAGTGTTGGTTGATCTATTTAAATATAGAAGTTGGGATTTTTTTCAAGAGAAAGGTTTAAAACATGGAATAATAAACAAACCTTGCTAATTTACCACTTCTTAGTGTTCTGAATCTGTGCTTCGGAACCGAAAGTTGCTTTTTGCTTTAATAACTAGAACGCCTGGTTTACTGAGATTGTGAAGCTGCTAAGAGTTTGGTTGTTGCTGCTGTGAGGCTCCCTTTCAGAACATAGAAATGTTTTTAACCTCATCCCAGCCTTTATCTTTCACCCCCTTGTTTTCTGAGTGTAAAAGAAGGATGAGAGGCTTGTTCCTAGGGTGAAAGAGGGGTAGCAGGATGTGTGGTGGGAGTAGCTCTGTTGTTTGGTCCTTCCCAGGCAAGGCCTCAGTTATTTTATGTCACTGGATGGAAGTTAAATTAGGTGCACTTGGTGATCGTCTTCAGCAGTAGGTGGTTGACTGCAGCTCCTCGAGAACTCTGACTGTGGCAGAAGTGCTGTGCTCTGGATTCACGTCATGCTGCTGGTTGTTGAAATTTACAGCAAGAGGCTGTTATACAAGTAGGGACCTGGGCCGTAAGGTCCAGCTTATCAGCAATGATGGATAAAGTGGTCTGCTGACTGATGTGGTGCCTTCAGCTAGCATCAACTCACAAATTTCTGCCTTCGTCCCTATCAGAATAGTGACTGTGCTCTTCATCGAGGCTGGTTTGTGCTGATGTAGCCACATTCCATCATCTTTGGCCATTACGATGAGTCAGACTTAAAAAAAACAGGTGGTCCATAGGGTGATGGATCTCTGCTGCTTGTTCCAGGGTAATAGTCACTTCAAGTCATTGACATTAAATGCCACTTTATGAATCCCTTTAAGTTGTAGAAGCTTGTTTCACAACTGGTGGTCTGTATGGCTGCAACTCAGGTCCCAAAGGACAGAGTAAATTTAAGACTTGAGATGCCGCTTCACTCAGCAAAGAGAGCCTTTGAGGGCCTGGTTGAAGTCTGGTTTGGCCAGAAATGGGAAACCTTGACCAGTCTCCAGGCTCTGGAATTTCTTTTATCTGAGACAAGATTGTTGTGTGAATTCTGGAGACATGCTCTCTATATAAAACTCCATCAGCTCTGTATTTAGATCTGTGTCTGAAATGAGATAGCTGTATTCCCAAAGGGATTTTTTTTTTTTGTTTCTTATTGGTGTCTAACCTGACATTTCCAGAACAGGGAGGTTCTTAAAGGATACATTTCTAATACACACTTCCTATTAAAATTTTCACTATTTTTCTTAAAAATTATACTTATGACCTGCCTTGGATTTGTTTTTCACTTTTCTTCTTTGAAAACTTGATGCGTCTTCCTTCCCTTTCCCACAATACCAGAATAGTGCTGACTGTTTTGGAAATTGTTTTCTTTGTTCAGATTTGGACTTATGAATGCAAACAATGCCTGCATCTGATACCCTCTTCCATTTCTGCTGGTTTGGACAAAATGTATAGGCATTCTTCATTCCTTGTTGTTCAGGGAAAATCAGCAGGTCGAACTGAAGGCAAAGCATCTAGAAGCTGAAGACGTGGATGGTGTATTAGAGTACCATCCTGGAACTGAGAATCGAAGCCAGTCCTCCCTGCTCTGCCACAAACTTCCTCCTATACGATCGTCTCGGATAAGGTTATTTTTATCTCTCTGTGCCCCAGTTCCCTATCTGTAAAATGGTGATAACAGCACTTCCCTACTTCACAGGGATGTTGTGAGGACAAATGCAGCTCAGGCTGTGGGACTCTTGGATATTGTGGTATCTGGGGTCACAGATGGGAAAAGGGAAATGTTCCACATAAAAGCTTTCTGTTTGTTAAGTGCAGTGGTGAGTTTCAGCACTGATGTGTGAGTGTGGTTTCCACTGAAGTCATGGCTTGACTGGTGCCATGTCTTTTCCTCAAATGCTTCCTTGCTCACCACTGAATGCCTACCAGCCTAAGGTCCTTGCTAAATGCTCTTGTTTGCATCCTTGGCTAAAGGCTCTGAGAGTTTGAGAACCTGGGCGAGACTTGTTACACTTGTGTTTGCCAGTGTGGGCTGCTCACAACCACTGAATGGAGTACGTGCTTCTGGCAGCAGCCATCCAGTGCATTTCATAGACTCACTTGGACCATGGAAGGACTTAAAAATGTGTATGACTGGATTCTCACTTGTGAAATTCAAAGTACTGTAGCAGTTACTCTGAGCAAGCCATAGACTGCAGTCAGTCTGACCAGAAAAAAACAATTATCCTTGACATAACTGGTTAAAGTTCATAGAAACCACATCCTTTATGTTGCCACTGACAACATAACATTCCTTAACGTTTAATTTCAAGTAGTGCTTTTTTACCCAGCTGTACATGCATATGTACATGCATAATTCTTCTTCGGAAGAATTTCTGTCCAAAGACACCACAGAAGAGTGGTGTCTCTTTCTGTTTTAATGTGGACTTCGTAGTGCTTTTTATATATAGTACAAGAAGGTAAGAGACAGGAAGCCTGTTTGCTTAACACTTACATTGTTACATGTCCAAAGGGAAGGCTGTGGTAAGTTGAATATTTGTTCAATGAAATCTTGCTCGTGCAAATTTTAAGTGTATTTTTGGGGAACTTTTTGGGTCAGGAGGCAGGAGCGCACTTCATGTATCGCTTGGTCCTGGAAACATGCATCTCATGTCATCTTCCTTGTTCACCTGCTTTGATAAATTCTATATTTAGTTGTCTCTGGCCATCCACTTGAACAGGACAAAAATAGCTTCAGTGTAATCCATCCTTTCTGGCCTTTCCTCTCCACCCCTTCCCTCCCCGTTCCTGCTGCTGGGTTTAGGGCATTCAGTTGTTTGGGAAGCGGTGGATTTTTTTGTTTGTTTTGCTTTGTTTCCTTACAAGTAGGGCTGGGGGGCAGGAGAAAACATTTATACCCTGCAATAAAATTGTTGTGAAGAGTATGTAAACTGTCAGGAACACTTCCTCCTCTCTTACAGCATTTGCTGAGGAGGTCAGAGTATGTGCAGAGTGCGTGGAGGGAGGTGGAGCAGAGAGGTTGGGAAATGACTTGCATGTGGCATACATCTGTCTGACAAAGAGCCAACCGTGCCAGGGGATAAATGGATAAACAAATAGTGTTTCAGTTCTGAACTCAGAGGTTGAACCTAAAGTTTGCACAGGAGCAACTTTTCCGATAAGTTTCTGATGGACCTTGACTCCTGTTGTGCAAGTGTTGTGTAGTAGCTAGTACGGAGGAGACTGTCCTCTAAACCTCCTGCTAAGGAGGGTGCTTTGCACAGCTTCTTCTGTGTCCCAGGATGGGCATACATGTATCATATCTGGCTGTGGATGTTATAGTTTTTATCTGCAAATTGAATAATGTTCACTGAACTTACAAAAATGCTTTCTGCCTGTGTTATCAGAAATATTATTGTCTTCCATTATAAAGCTGATAGGGATTTGAGGGAAGCTATTGCTTTGGTAAAACTGCTCTGAGTTCTTGTACCTTGAGCTGGGTGTTGGGTATGTTGTTCTTGACAGACGCGTTGTCTGGGGATGTAGGGTGAGTGTGTTATCCCACCAAAGAAAATTAACATTTTGTAACCTCAGGTTGTGTTAAAATTGTGATGAGGCACAGAAAGATTGAGGGGGGGGGGAAAAACCTCAGTTGATGCATAACAGAATTCAAATTGTTTCTTGTTGAAATTTTTCATTTGGTATCTGCTTTTCAGAAGGAAGTGAGAATTTTTTCTTTTTTTGCTTCTTTTTGCAATTCATAGAATTACTGCAGGGGAAGAGGAAGAAAGAATTGGCTTTGAAAACCAGTCACCATTTTAAAGATTAAAATTCTCTTTTCTTCCTCTTCTTTTGCTTGTGTGCTGACAAGAGCCAAAGCCCTGTGACAGTGTCAGGGTGGCCGTGCTGCCTGGCTGCCTGGTTTAATTTGCAGCACCCTGGGTGACACTGGCATGGAGGACACCTTGCTGGAGAACACCTGGTCACGTAGGGACTTCCTAGAATCATTGAATGGTTTGTGTTGGAAGGGACCTTAAATATCATTCAGTTACAATCCTTCTGCCGGAGGCAGGGGCTCCTCCCACCAGGCGGCTCAAAGCCTCATCCAGCCTGGCCTGGAACGTCTCCAGGGATAGGGCATCCATGACTTCTCTGGGCAACATGTGCCAGTGCCTCACCACCCTCACAGAAAAAATTTCTTCCTAATATCTCCCCTCTTTCAGCTTAAAGCCATTCCCCCTTATCCTACCACTGCACTCCCTGATAAAGAGCCCTTCTCCAGCTTTCCAGTAGCCCCCCGCTTAAGTACCAAAGACTACTATAATGTCTCCCTGGAGCCTTTCTTCTCCAGGCTTAACACCCTGAACTCTTCCAGACTGTCCTCATATGAAAGGTGCTCACTTTTGTGGCCTCTTTGGACCTGCTCTAGATCCATGGCCTTCCTGGGCAGTACAGTGGAGCTGCTAACCAAACCTGGCTTTCACTTAGGAGCCTGATTCCCAGTTTGCACCCCTAGGCTATGGATTTGTACCAGGGTTCCCTACTGGAGCCTGTCTTGCCACCTCACCTCTGTGGGGTGGCATCTACTGCCTTGGCCCCCGGGCTCTGTCCTGCTTTCACAAGCACAAATGAGCACTCTGGGTGTTTGAAGAGAAGTTGGTCCTAAATTGAGGGTGTGCTTACAGTTCCAGGTGTAGTGTAATCCTGTTAGTAGCCTGGGTTGCTGCGATTGTACCGGGCTGGTCAGGCTACCTCGCATGCATCTGCTTCCCTGCCTGTTGAGTCAAGTCAACATCTTCAAAACTGTTATTTTCACTGTAATGATGGATTGTGCTTGTCACACTTTACAGAATTTTGTCTGATGTGCTTAATAAAAGAAAATAGATTGTAATGCTTATTATTTCTGAAGTCCAATACATCTGAACTAAAGCTCAGTGTATGCAAGACAAACTACGCTTTAATTTTACAATTGTCTGATGGGACTTCACGATTTATTTGTTGTTACTTCCTTAATGATGTTGCAGTCAGAGGCACTGTTTTGCTAAATGTTGTGTAAAAAGTAAATTGTAGCACAGCAGATGTTGGTATTTGGATGGATGTCGGTGCAATGGGGGGACAGCAACAGTCATCTCTGTCAGCTGTCTTCAGGCTCGGCAGGCCTGCTGCGTGGTTACTTTGGTGTGTAAAAACAGCTCGTTTTGCAACTGGGAAGTTTGGCATTACATTTGGCACCGAGCCATGTAACTGGGTTAACACAAGTGTTTATCCAGCGATTTTCTCAGAATTGGTAACTTAGAGAAAGTGTTTATTAAATGTCAGTACAAAGCAAGGGGGAAATGTGTCTGGATCCCTTCTTTGTTAAAAGGCATCAACATGCATAATGCTAAAACCTTTTTTATTTTTATTTCTTCCATTCCAAATGTCTTTACTGTTTTATCATCAACCTTCTTGCAGTTTATTGTTTATCATTTCCTTTTTAAAGATTAAAACAGGGAAGCATACCTGATGAAATACAAAGTATACAGAGTGTAAACACCTTTCTCTCCATCCTATGTTCTGTCATGAATTAGGTGCAAAGAGCTGAAGATGGCAAATGAAGTGATTTAATTACCAACATCCCCCATTTGGTAGAAATTCCAGCTGCAGTGTGGAATGGGAGCCCTGATCTGCAGACCAGTTGATTTTTGCACAATAAATTACTGTAGATTTTACCTTTGGGTTAAGTACAAGAATCCCTGCAGACTATCAAGATTTTTTTTGCAGAATTCCTGTCAATATTGGACATATTTCTTTATGGAAATAGGAATTTGGACTGCATTTTTAGTAATGAGGGGCAGGAGAAAGCAGTTGTTTTATAAAGAGGTGGCAGTTTTGATCATGTTTTATACTTGAAACTGGGAACCTGTTGAATTAAGGTGCAGGAGACTTTATCATAATGAAGGAATTTAGTTTGGATTAATTTTTGTAATCCATTTTAATCTTGTACTGCCTGTGTGATAACTAAATGTCTTCATTGCTTAAAAAACCTCCCGTTTCTTTTGGGAAAGAGAAGGTGATTAAACTAGGAAATTCATATTCTCTGGTGAGAGGAAGGAAAGTGTAAAGGGAAACATTCTCAAACCAGTGATGGTGACCTAGCAGTGGACTTCCGCTTAGTTAATGTTGTAGCTGAGCTGTGATTTTATCACTAAAGATAATATCAAGGCAGTAATTTCCATGTGGGACCTTAACTCTTTTTTTCTTTTAAAGAGGGTGTTACCCATACCTTCCAATATCTGAACCATGGCTTCATTTAGAATACCATAATTAGCAAGAAGGTCTCCTCACTCCAAAGATTCATTTAGTGTGCTGTGGATGAAATAAAACTGCAGATCAGCCTCTGGAAGTATGCAGCGATTGCTTTTTAGAAACTTATTTTTTTGTCTCTTAGCTTGATACTGAAACCATAATCCTGATGTTAAAATGGCTTTCTCGCAGTATGGAGAGAGAAGGGGGGGGAAATAAATGAGAGAAAGCTTTGATTTGAGAATAATCTGAACTTTATAGCTTCCTTGGACCAGAGGGTGGGCTGAGCCATCATGGCCAGCCTGATTTTAGGAAGAGCTCACTGTGAGCATTGGCTCTGCCTATGTTTGCCTGTGAAAGAGCAGGATCAGTGTGGTGATGTTCTGCACTTGACGCCATGCTTTGCATTAGCTTTAATGTATGTACATGTGCATTTAAAGGATGTAGCTTTGCTGTTTAAAATTATCTTGGTTGAATCTGGCTGTGTTTCAGGAATCGAGTCCTGAATGGGGAGCAGTATTCTCTTCCCATGGGCTGGGCACTACCTGCCATTCCAGCATCCCCCGCTGCAGCTGGGAGAGGACCAGTGATGGTCACAGAGTGAGGGTCAGCCTGCTTGCCTCTCTGCAGCCCAGAGTCATCCTCCCTGCCCAGCAGAGACCCAGCGCTGGGGAATCCTGGCTTGTCCCTTTGTCGGCATCCTTCTCTCTGATGCAGCAAACTCCAGCCACAATTGTGGTAGCCACGTTTTGGCTCATCCCTACCACACTTTTCTGCCTCTGCAATGTGCCTCTCTCCTCCATCTTTCTCCTGCTCCCCTCTCATCTGACTGGCAGCAGCGTCAGAGGTTTCAGGGTGGCCTTGCTTGGCTTGACCCTGGGGTGGCAGAGGAGCCCTTGGCAGCTGCCACTGGAGCTGATGGCATCAAATCAGGGACCAGTGGAAGAAAATCCTGTAACCGGAGCATGTGCTGATCATCAAATGACAAAGCGGGGTTTGCACGCAGGGTTTTCTGTATGTATGCATGTACTGTCCTTTGCAGAAGTCCCTGAGGCACAAACGTGGCCCCCGATGACCTTCTACAGGAATGTTACCCCAGGTGACCTGTAGGGTTTTTATCTCTCTCTTTTTTTTTTTTTTTTTAAATATTTTATAAACAAAACAAAACAAAGAAACCCCAATCCTCATATGACTTTGAAGCTTTATTTCTGGCTTTCTGGTGTTCTCACGCTTAGAAGTATGGGAATTTCACTGTTATGGGTGGCTGCTGTAGTTGCAAGTTCTCCTACAAACCCAAGGGGTTGTGTGTTAGTGTTTGTTTTGCTTCTGTTATTTGGGGTCATGGTGGTAAGAGTGGGAGGATGAACTACAGAGAGCAGGATGTGCTCAGTTTTGAGATGGGGTCTCTTAGGGTTCAGGTAATAGGGGCGATGAGCATGGTGAAGGGCAGTTATGTGCTGCACTGTGCTTGGAGGATGAGGTGTGAAAGAAAGGTGGGTCTTGTGCAGCCGTCCCTGCCCTCCCTTGCAGTGGGGCAAGTGCCAGGTTTGATATAACAGAAATTGGTGCGAGTTTAGGGTTGGCTGGGGATAAGGAATGATGTTTGTTTCTCCCCTGGGAGCAGGAGCAGGTTTAAAAGAGAAGACTGGAATTTTTGCCATGTCTTCCCAAAACAACTGTATAGGGCACTGCAAGCTGGAAAGCATAATTCAACCTCCCATCTTCCTGTGCCCACCCATCTGCTTTTTGCTTCTGTGTGGTGAGTCCTTTTCATTTTTTATGTTTTTTTAAAAGCAAAAGGTGTCTTTAAAGTACCAAAATGCTGTTGCAACCTGAAAATAATTCATAGTAACAATGTCAGGGTGGATGAGGTTTTATTCAGTCTTTATTCAAGTTGGTCTTTAATCCATTCCTCCTCGCCTAAGAAACTGTTTTTTCTGTGACTGACTGGAATATGTCTATCCTGGAGCTTAGAGCTTTTAGAGAGAGGTATGACGAGTTTGTGTAATAGATGACTTTGGGGTTTAAAAGCTAATAGTCATTGATTATATAAAAATGTTTTTAGTAGTACATGTGTATATTTCAGTTTTATAGGACTAAATTGTGGCACCACTGGAATCCAGCAGGAATTTTGCTGTTTGATTAGATTGTGACTCAATGTAATTACTGTGTACTGTAAAAATAAATCCATTTTAATGCTGTTTAAGGTGGCAGAAGTGTGTCTAGCTTAGTCTGTGACCTGCAGAGGCAGCAACACAGATCGTGCTCTGCTCTATGGTAACAACACACATTGGTCCAAGGCACAAAAAATCTTTGCCAAAGTTTCTTATGACTGTGTCACTTGGCTAAGCTTAGCACCAGAGCAATGGTGGCTGTTTGCTCTCACGTTACCCAGTGGTGAAGTTGCTTTAATAAATTCTCAGTATGCAGTTAAGTTACTTAGCAAAATTCCTCTGAACTGAGGCAGGAACTCCTGTTATCTGGAGGAGACTTCCATTGCTGAGTTTGGGGTAGTGACTCAGTAAAAGTTATCTGTGGAATACTAAATATGGAGGTGTAACCAGGAGGTTGCCATGATAACAAATATTAGAAATTGCTTTCTGGGAAGTGCTTGTCATTTTTCCATTGATGGCCATTAAATGGCTCAAGATAAATGAAACATTTTGTTAGAACTAACATGGTCTCCCTGTGCACCTCCGGGGTTTTGCAGACTTGCCAGTGTTGAAATGAAAAGGGAAATGCAGATCAGTCCCAGCCCTATAAACAGCACACCCCTTTTTTTTAATGTTGCTTCTATTTTTTTGCCATTGAAATATTTGCTTAACTTGGCTTTTATGCATCTTTCTGTGAAATATTTACCCAGTAACTGTTTATATAAACATGTTTAAGATACTGCATTGATGTATTTTCTTGGTACTTTTAAGAAATTTCCTGATGCACAGCATGGTCACACAATTACTGGTAGAGCTTTTATTGTAAGTAGCCTAAAACAACTCTGCATTTATGTTGAGAATTAGGACTCAAACCCAGAAGCTAAAGGATAACAATACAATGTGTTAATTTCTTACCCTCCATAAATTGCTTATTTATAAAAGTCCATGTTCTGCAGCTTAATTTTTACAAATAGAGCTCTTTTTGGCTATTTCAAACTGCCTCTGAAGTTGGTCCATATATAATCTGTTTTAGGAAAGCTGCCATTTCCATAAATCTCTCCTAATGTCCCTTAGCCTTTTTTTCACCATTTCTTTGCAATTCCTTGAGGTTTTGATTCGCATTGTGAATGACACAATGATCCTGGAAGAGTGAGCTAGGGACCTGAGTCCTCGCTGCTGATGTTTTGTGCATGGCTGTGTCCTGCTTTTTCGTGCCTCTTGCTTTCCCATGGACGCACGCAGCCCACTCTCCCCTTGCCAAGTTACAAACTCGCCTCTCAGCTTCACCTGCTTCAGGATTTTAATGGGGAGCCTCTGTTGAGTACTTTCTAGGTTTAACATTCACAAAGCAAACATGCATCATAAAATCGCTCTCAATCTGTTTTTTTTTTTAATGGGACAGAGTGGAGGGAGGGTCCTAGAATCAATTATTATTCAATTAGTGGTGCTTTTCCTGCACATCTTCTGTGTGTAGTCAGCCCTAGCAGTACAAGGTAAAACTTCAGACTACTTTTCCTTGATCTCTGGAGGAGCATTGGTTTGTGTGTGTTTCTTTGCTTTGTCCCTTATTACACTGTCAGTCTCTAGACAGGATTTACTGAAGGGGAAAAAAAAACCTGGGTACGTCACATTCAAATAAGGCGTGTGTTCAGATAAGCACAAGAGGCACGGCTAAGGATGCTTACGCTAAGAGGTGAAATAATTAAATCAGCTTTTAGATGAAGACGAGAAAAGCCCTTCCTTGTTCAAATACAGTAGGGTGTGGCCTGTTTAGTCTTTTTGGTTTCGTTGTTCATTTTTTTTTTCTTTTTAGTAGAGTTCATAAAATCTTTGGAGGACAAAGTCACACCCTTTATATAAATACTCTCAGTGTATTTAAGAGCCTGCTTTGCAGAAAAACTGATTGTATTAACTTCAGATTGAGCTCGAGGAATAGCTGTAGGTACCTCCCACCTTCCTCTAAGGGGAGATATTTAAAAAGTTGTGGAGGCTTATTAGCTCAAGTGCCTTGTTAGCTGCTTGTGCTGTTTTCCATCATAGTGTCAAGGTAAAAATTACTTGGGGAGAAATAATTGTTCCAAGCATGCTTAATTCAGTTCAGTGAATCTGACACCTCCTCTGTCATGTTTATTTATTTATAAAAATGAGAGAGAATTGGGCACGTGTCAAAAGCAGAGGATTACAGGGTGGCACTTTCTGTTACAGGACCATTTTATTTTCTTAAACCACTGTAGCTGCTTGCAAGCGTATTACAAATAAGATTTCTGTTGTGTTAGACACCTCATGGTAGTCTTAAGTCCTTTTGCTCCCACCATGAGGTAGTGGAGATGCAATTCACTCTGAGATTGTCTTCAGTGTAGCTTAAGAAAATCACTTTATAGTTTCCTGTAATTTATGTAGCTATCCTTAAAACTGCTGTTTTTAATGAAAGTTCATTTACATCTTCTCCCACTGGAGACAGCTGTAGGTTAGGACTAGCCTGACTAAGCTGTGCCAAAGGTAGGAGTAAGGAGTTTTTTACATGCTGATTAATTCTCTTTTGCTCCTTTGGGAATATCTGGTATTGCTTAAATTGATTGCTGTAAGCAATATGGCAACATTTTTGACCTTCTAAACTGAAACTCAGCAAAAAACACCAAACAAACAAAAAAAAGATAAACCTTCTTATTTCAGTTTTACATAACCATACAGTTGAAACATAGTGATAAAAAAAATAAAATGTCATCCTCTGTAGTGGTGGTGTTGGCTGATGATCTCGAACCCATTAACAGAGGTGGAATTGGAGAACATGGTAGTTGTCCATCTCCTGCATGGAGAATTTCTGGGTGAGAATTTGTTCTACTTTCTTCCTAATCTGGCTTCTCATCTGTCCCATAGCCTAGCTTTGTGAATCAGAGCACCTATTCCTTTCCTTCCTTAGATGTTTCCCATCTGCGTAACTGAAGACAGAGATAGCTTCCAACCTGCTTATTTTCCTACACCCATAAAGCTTTGTGGGGTGCACTAATCTGGGGTTGTTCGTTGCTGTCTGAAGTGGATGCACAGCTGTGGGGTGTCAGGTGTCCAGGAGCGAGGGTCCCTTTGCTGCCCCAAGACCGAACTGTGCCACTGTTCCCCAGCTCCCCTCTTCCTTGCCCCCCCTCCCCAAATTCTGTCAAGATATGATAATGAAGCAGGTGCCCTATATTGCAGCTTTGTTGTGAGCGTGAGAAACTCCAGTAGGTTTAGAATAGCCAGAGCCAAGCTGGAGGAGGAGGAGGAGGCATTTCTTCTTAACCTGTTGGCAGTCCCATCAGTCACGGCCATGCGGGCTGCCGGCGCACCGCACGACCGACCAGCTGCCCGAGGGAGAATAAAGCGAGGAGCAGATTTGCTGTGCCCCAAATTAGCCCATTGCCACTGTGGGACTCCACGTCAGGATGGCGACAGGCACGGAGGAGCAGGACAGCGGGCAAGCTCCCTGGCGGGAACAGCTCCAGCCAGAGTAGCCCCGGACGCCTCATTGAGATTCAGGGCACAGGCAGTGCCTCTGCAGCTGTGCGTGGCTGAGGGGGCATCCAGAGAGGGGCCAACACAAAATCATCAAAGAACCGGCCCCTTTGCTGCGCCTCTGAATGGCCAGACAAACCAGAGGTCCTACTCGCTCCGCCAGCGTGTTGGGAAAGACATTAGTATAACCTCTTTTTCCTCTCCTCCCTCCCTCTCCTCCCTCCCTCTCCTCCCTCCCTCTCCTCCCTCCCTCTCCTCCCTCCCTCTCCTCCCTCCCTCTCCTCCCTCCCTCTCCTCCCTCCCTCTCCTCCCTCCCTCTCCTCCCTCCCTCTCCTCCCTCTCTCTCCTCCCTCCCTCTCCTCCCTCTCCTCCTCTATTTCCTTTCCCCAAGCTACTGAAAACCTGGCACTGTGTGTCAGTATCTTGCTCTGACTGTTTGTTGAGGGAAGGGAAGCACTACATCAGCCTGGTGGGTGTCTGTGTGACTATTAAAAAAAAAAACAAACCAAAACATATTTGAACTGGGAGTTTTCATTCAGGTCACCCTGGACTTAATTGTTTGGTGTCAGGTCGTTAAGATCCAGAATTAGCTCCATGCTCTTTGCAAAGAGCTTACTTCCGAGTACTTTAAAAATGCAAAGGCAAATTTTCAAGCCTTGCTCTTTTTCCAAACCTGTTTTGATTTCTGGTTTTGAAGGGAGGGTGCACTTATCCTGTTTACCCAAGCAGCAGAAACTAACTGTAAATCCTGGTCCCACTCTTCAGCACGCAGGAGATGGCAGCTCCTGAAAGCTTCACGTCTTTAAGGAAGCTGGCATCTGCTTTGTGAAACCTTATTAGGCCAACAGGATGCAGACCACTTCTTGGCCATTGAAGTCTCAGAAATGAGTCATTCCCCTTTTGACCGGTGGCACATTCGTGCTGGGATTGGCATCACTTTTGTGTTTCCCTCCGACAACTCAGGGCTGTACAATCAAGGAGTGTCATACATCTTTGGAGTGTGTGGGAACATAGAAAAGGCTTGCATAACTCAAAAGCACTAATATTGGAGTGTTGGCCTTAATTGTAATTAATGGTGCTGCTTTTGATGCTCAGAGCAGAAAGTTTAATGCATTATTTATCCATAGATTTGTGTTAGCCACTTGAGTGCATTTAATATAACTTGAGATTTTGTTTTCAGTCAATGCTTCTGGGCTCACTCTGGTTACTTTGGGGCATAAGAAAGTTAATGGTTGGCCCAGCGCTTTTGTAAATATCAAGGCTATCGTTGGATGCTGACTGGTTAACCTATTGGTTTTTTTTTTTTTTTTCAAACCATTGGTATGTACGAGTTGATTAAAAAAAAAGAAGAAGCAGAGGCTTCTTAAATATAGTCTGTTCTGAATTAAGGGGTGTGGCGTTGGCTTTGAATGAGCTTGATGCAGCAACAAGCATGCAGCAGTTGGTAAATAAAGATGGATTTTCTTTTGTTCTGCTGGTGCTTGCTGCTCATTATTCTCCACTTACCCCATGAGCTTCCCAGGGAGTGGCAGCTGTTTCTGATGTTAGACACTCTATCAGTGGTAGACAGCTCCAGATTCGGTGAGAAACTGTTGTGTGGAGAGGAGAGGAAAATAACCTAACCCTGCATTATTGTAAATCCTCAGTAGAATTAACTTTTCATGAATCAAAAGAGTTTTGTGTTTAACTTTTTGGGAAATATTCAGGCATAAGCATGCTTTGCAGTGCATGTTACTGTGAAAAAGCTTCTCTGGCATGAGGTGGATTTACATTCTAAGTGTGTGTTGAGTATTTTAATGTGCTGGGGGGGGGGGCAGACACAAGGCAATAAAGGGAGATCGGTCTATAACAATCTTTGTGTATGTTTCCAGATATATACAGTTTGGGAATCTTTGCAATTTGGAAATTGCATGGAGTAAACAGAATGGTACATAAAGATTTTAAATAACAAAGCTAGCAAGCTACAGAGGAGTCTGTTTGGTTCCAGGATTTTATATGTAGGATTTATAACCCATGCTTTTGCTTTCCTGTCTCTGCAATGTTAGCATTCTGTTACTGAAAACAAAGAAGGCTTTGCCAGGGCATTACACAAGCAGTGAATCACAGAGGAAAAAATGTTTTGCTTTGTAAATTGTTCACTTTTCCATGGTGGATCATTATTAATTTTTTTTTTTTTAGTGTTGTCTGATAGAATTTGCCACACATGCTTGCATTTACTGTACTCGGTACAACTCGTCTGGTGTGACTACATAACTACTAATATTAGTGACTTCAAGTAACTTCTTGCTTATGATTCTTAAAAACAAAACCACAACAGGAACAAAAAAACCAGGCAAAAAAATGAAACAGCTCAGTTCACTCTTCAGGCATGACAGCTTACAGAGTATATCAGAGGAAGGAAAAGGTGTTTATGTTTTTCAGTCAGCTTTGTCCCAGTGGTTACACATAATTATTTTTTCTCTCTGTTGACAAACTCCTTTTCTGCCAAAAATGCTCAAATTTGCTGTCAGGATTGATGTGGGCCTCCTCACTGGTTGTAGGAAGTTTATAGTCTTGTAGCTAATCATAAAAATATGAACTAATTTCCTAATGATACACACTTTGTACATTTTCTCGATGACTGCATTGTCGAATCTGTATTTCAGAACTTCTGTAGAGGAATGATAGTTTGCTCAGGCTTGAATGTAAAATTATACTTGCAGATTATCTGATTGGGAAGTTACCCACCAGGCAATATCTTGCCACTTTGCTGCAGGACGCAGAAGTACAAGCTCAGTGTGTTAAGATAACACCAGTTACACCACAGATGCTGCTATGTGCCTCATAGTCGCCTTGGCAAGAGAAATAATCAATAACTTGTATGATTGCCATATTGCAGTATTCATTATGCTCCAGACACGGGGAAAAAGAAGTTTAAAATCATGCTACTTATTTGCAAGGTAAAATGGTGGATCAGGAGCCGGAACCAACTAAAGCAATGGATAAGGGATGGTCCAAGTATAATGATGTCCTTGATTTTTCACACAGAAAGAGCAAAGGAAGAGTGAGTGTGGAGTAGGATGCTGTGTAGATATGGAGTGCACCATTTTAAAGCCTATGTGATTAATCCTGTTAGATGATGTGTTTCTATCAGAGAAACAGGTTGGTGAAATAAAGCTGTAAGAAAGTACAATAGCCAAACATAAGCAACTAATCTAAAAGGAAGAGTCTCTGGTGGTAGTACAGTGTAATTTTGTGTAAAATTATGCATAACTCACTGCAAATAACTAGATAATAATTTCTGAATCTGCAAAAAATAAATATCTACTCTGTAAAAAACAATGGGGAAAAAGTGTAGCATGTATTAGAGAGTAAGAAATGGAAACTCTCTGTGCTGTCCCTTTTCAGATATTTTTCATTCCATCCGATCTGGATTTAGCTCAAATGCAGGTATGATTAGGAGTTTGTGATGGTTCCTTGGTCTCCTGGATCTGCTCTGTGCCAGAGAAGAAAACACCAGTGAGTCAAGTATGTACCAGTGTGCTCCAAAATGGTGATAGTTCAGACAGCTGCTTTTCTGTCCTGCTTACCTGGGAAACCTCTAGGCAAAAGCTAGGTTGAGTGTGCCATGTATCTTCTTGTCTCTGTAGTCACATCTGTCGTGTAATAGTAATGAGATTGGAGTAATCTCACTGATCTGGGCTGAGTTAGGCTGATAATTTAAATGTGAAAGGCTTCATAATCTCTTACTGATCCCAGAAAGTTTGCAGCTTTTAATTAAAATCAGAGCTAAAAAGATGACAACAAAACCTTCTATGCTTTCTGCCTTGCCTATAATGTTATGACATGCCAGTTATAGGTGAGTTCTTCTGAAACTGCTAAAGCCATGATGACATTTTTGCAAACCCTTTATAGGTTAGTGTAGCCACCTACCAAAAGACTGAGAAGGTTTGGGCTCATTCCTTTCCCTCTAATCTTTCTTGCCCTGCGCCCTGTATCATGCTGCTCTTGGGATGAGAGCTCTGTGTGACTCTCTCTGCCAGTTCAGTAACTCTATTTTTTGCTTTACATTGGAAAACTGAAATCCTAATGAGAGCTAAAGAGGTAAAAGCAGCAGCCAGGGATGTCTGTGCCCATGGCTGTGTGCCGTGGGCCTTGGGGTTGCTTGTGTTTCTGTGTGTAGGAGAGAAAAGTGTGAGTCCGAATGGAGAAGAAATGACACAAGCTGGTTTCCTGAAGCAGGTTGAAACTGCCACAGAGAGAGGGGACGTCTGTGGGGAAAGGAAGGACGCAAAGCAGCTGCAGGGCAGTTTCTGCAGTAGGGTGCACATCACTGGAGGAGACCCAAGCAGCAGGCAAAGAGAATGCGAGCGGTACCTGGGAAAACGGGGGAGCAGCAGAAGGTTGCCAGAGCCAGTAAATCTGTGGAGCCTTTTTTTCTCGCTGCTTTTGGTGGTTGTTTGAAGAGCTCACCAGCAGATAAAACTATGGGTACTGGGTACCAGCTGCTGCAGGGACAGTCTTGTGGGGTACATAGGCATGCTCTTGCTGTGGCAGACCACAAAGCAGCTTGGCTCCTGTTCTGCTCCCTCATCCTCTCCCTGATGTTGAACAAACAAGTGGCGGGAAGAGGGTATAGCTGCTGCCCGGCTTGTGGGTGCTTTGTAGTGACCATTTCTCTTTAAAAATTGTAAAAAAAAAAAAAAAAAAAAATCAGTGGTTGGGAGGAGCAGAGTTGGAGAGGTGTGTCTGGGACCCTGATTTTAACAGCACCTCAAGTGAGGTTTTTGTGACTGAGCTGGGTAGAGACATTACTGCAGGATGCTGTAGGAACTAAAGGCCCAGCTTGACACCACATATGAGGTTCCAAAGAGACTGCCTGAGAAGAACAGTGGACAATGGAGAAGAACATGGACAGTGATGGAAGGAGAAACTGAGGCACATTGACAAAACCACCCAGAAGAGCCACAGGTGTAACCCTTGTCTTCCTTCCCTGAAGCCCATTTTAGTAAATCCAGTGAATAAGTGAGGTTTTAATCAACTCTTTGTTCTACTGCTGGACATCCTGAACGTGGCTGTAACACAGCCACGTGACTGTGACCTGGGCAGGTAACTCAGATGAGCAGTAGCATGATGTGAGCAAGGGATGCTTTCCCTAACAAAGGTGGAATATCTTTCAGAATAGATGTTTGTTTTCTTCTATGTGATGGCAATACATCATCGAGTGTTTTCCTGTTCATATTGTGGTATATCATCTTGTGTTTCACACTTGAGATGTTGTGAGAGGAGTGAGCAATGTTATGTAACGTAGGCAGAGAATTATCTTCTGATGTTCTAAAAGTGACTGTTAGTTTGATAAAGCAGTTGACTAATTAGTAAATTACCCATTGTTGTTTAAAATACTTGCGCTGCAAAATGTAAATGAAAAAAATTTCTCCACTTGTCAGTATGAAAAATGACAATAGCAAAAATAATACATAGGACATCTGCTCTGTTTTTTTTAAAATTTAAAATGCATTTAAGGCAGATGTTGCAGAACTTGAATGGAAATCGGAGTAGATAGAAAAACAAAACATAGCTGTTTACCTTTTATGAAGTCCCATTTTTATGGTTAACATCACTAGCGATATCTGACTCGGTGCCTGTATTTTTCCACTGTTTGTATGAGAATGAACTGAATGTTCTGAAAACTGCTGTTGTGTCAGGATGACATATAGTTTCAATATTTTAAAAAAAGATTGTTAGCGAGTCATTATTTCAGGGTGTTTTCTGATGATCTCTCCTTTTGCCCATCCTTTCTTTCCAGGAGAATACATAAAAACATGGAGGCCACGGTATTTTCTTTTAAAGAACGATGGCACGTTCATTGGCTACAAGGAACGACCACAGGATGTCGACCAGCGGGAATCACCTTTAAATAACTTCTCAGTAGCTCGTAAGTGTTTTTTATGTGCTCCCTCATCCACTTTGGGGGTTCATTTCTTCTTAGAGTTATAGAACTGGTAAGCTACATCAGTATCATTCAAACCTGCCCGGAGTGATTTATCTGAACACTAAATGTTTTTATTTGAGATGATAAAACTCCCTGTGTTTCTCAGGAATAACTGTGTTGTGGAGACTTGATGCTCTGTTTTTTGCAGTTTTCTACTATTTCACCGTTTCTGGTTATAGAATAAAATGGGTTTATTTGTTAATCTTTTGTATGTCTGTTATTCAGCAAGTTGCTTTAAAGTGAAAATTAACCCAGGCTCGTGTCACCGTACTTGTCAGGTAGGCAGAGCCAAAGCATTCCAGTGTCTGTTCTGCCACCAGATCTGAATTCAGGTATCATTGACATAGGTCAAAGCTACTTGAGTGTTAGTGTAAGAGAATGAAGAGAGAGCACTGATTTTAATGAAGCACAGTTTTTCTTAGTTTTGAACACGAAACCATACTACTTGTATTAGAGCCAACAAAATATTCAGAAATTAATAACACCTCCAAAGCTCTGCACCGTGTCCTATGCAATTTCTAACATTTCTCAGGTGCTGCAGCACAGGATGTGATAGAAGAATCTGAAGATAATTTCCTTTTCTTGATGGTGTTTTTAAGCTCTTACTGTGTGCTTCCAGCTTTTATGTTGTTCTGTTCTTATTCTCTCTTGTCTCATGATCTGCCTGTGTCTCATTCCACCACTTAAAAATAGATCCCTGTGGCACCTGTTATTAATGACAATCTGTTCTGTGTACCTGGTGACTAGTGGAAGTGAAGTTCTGCAGAGAGAAGGGGGTTTCCCTCTTTGTTACAGGGTAGCTTGAAATACAAGGGATTGATCTTTGTAGTTGTCCTTTGAATAGACAGGTTTATTTTGGAATAAGAGAAGATAGCTGGGCAGCACATGGAATTAATGTAAATGTGCTTTTTTTTTTTTCTACTGGTAGCAACATATACCTGTTCTGGCTTATGATGGAAATAATAATGGACATACCGTTGCCTTATGCCTCCATGCAGGATGCCAAGAGTGCTTTGGGTTCTTTTTGTTTTGTTTTAGAGAGAGAATTGTAGTGTTTTCATTTTGGTGATGACATGATGCTTTCCTCTTTAGACTGGTGTCTTCTTATGAATCAAGAAAGTACAGAAAAGCAGCAGAAAGCCATTAATACATAAATTAACTCAGTACTTGGTTTGTAGCCAGAGGCTTTTAACAAATGCAGTTTTTGCAGGATACTTTCATCCTGTTAGTTACAATAATTATTTACTGCAGCTCAGTGCTAAGGAGTGAAAAAGATGTGCCTGTTGCATTCTCTTTGTCCAAGTTGCCTTCAAAAAGGATAAACTTAAAGCAGTGTTCACAACACGAATATGGTGCTTTTTTGGCAGATTGAGCCCATTGGTCTTGGCATTTATAAACAAGTTTGTTACCATAGTATCAGAGCATTGTCAGAAAAGACGCAGCACATGGCTATGGAGTAAGGTGTGGCCCCCATGAGAGGGATTGCAGGGAATGTGGTGGGTGTAAGGATGTTCCAAGCAGTGGCTCTTTCTGGTAAACCGGTGGCAGGTTGGGATGCCTTGATGATTATGGGGAGGCCTCCTTGCTAGGAGTCATTATTGCAGTTTTGGGCTCACTGGAGCAGCTGTTGCCCCACCAGGATTTAATTTCTCCTGTAGGCACTGGTATGTTGTGCTGCCAGTACCTGATGTGTGGTTCCCTTCTGGGTACCCTCCACACTTGTATCATGTGGATGTGTTTTGCACCACAAGTTTTCCCTTTGAACCTGCTTGCCTGGTACTTTCATTTGGGTTAATTTGTTGAGTTCGCGTGGGTGAACTCGAGCTGCCTCTGGAGGAAAGCTCAGGCCAGAACAAAGCCTCATGCTGCAGAGGTAGCTTGCAGAACCCTCCTGCCAGTGAAAGGTGGGAGGAATTTAGCTTAAATGTTTTGTAAAAATTTATAATTTTAAAAATTCATCCTTTTTTTTTCTTCCCTTTTCTTTCTTTCTTTTTTTTTTTTTTTTTTTTTCAAAAGACTGTGCTAGCTCTGACTTATTTGTTAATTAGTGAACTAGATTTTTTTTAATGAGATGGCAGGCTGTCTCTGTCAGTCTGTTCTTTGGAAGTGGTCCCATGTTTCTGATTAAATCTTTACAATCTTTTGCTGTAAAATAATGTAGGCTTTTTTATCTTTGCAAGTAATAAGATTTTTTTCATGACTAGGGGACTCTTCTTATTTGTAGTGTAAAATTAATATTAACTTATTTTTGTCAACCCATGAGAGGCAGGAAATACACAATTTGGGAGAAAATAATGAAAGGAGATAACATCTAATGATGGTCTATCTTTTCCCTTAACAGATATGAAGAAATTATTAGCAGTAGGATGTTGCTTTTCTTGTGCTTGACAGTCTCTTCTTTCTGCTATACTAGCCTTTTCCTTTCAGTATGCATCAATTTTAATCATATGTCTTTGAAAACTTGTTTCTAGGGCCCCCCATGGATAAAGAGAGGCTCGCTTTTCTTTTTTTTAAGTGCCTTTCTCCACTTTATCTTTCATTTTAAATAGCCATATATATGTTTGTAATTTCATATATTTAAGTAGTTTATTTTCCCTGTAAGTTATATAATGCTCATTTACCAAAAAAGGGGGGAGCCAAAAACCAAAACAAACTGAAAGATAGTGCCTGAGCATTAAACTGTGGGTTTTGAGTTGCACTTGTATTCACGTTCTGTATTTCACCACTAGTAAGACAGAAGGAATAAAAAAGCCTGTACTGAAATAGTTTTGCTTCAGAGACTCTGCAGATGAATAACCAATGCAGCCTGTGTTGTAAATCTGCGAGATAAGTAGCCTTCATACTGATTGTAATCTCGGATTATCATGTATGTCTGCCTATTAGGTTATAAGCCTTTAAAACCATATAGCTGAGAAGAGCAGTATGTTGTGAAAAACTACATGGAGAGAGAGGTTATTCCTGTTAGAAAGAAGGGATTATTTCTCCGACTGTCAAAAAGGGAGTGGACTGTGGTGGTTTTGTTCTACAGCTGAAAACATAATTGTTCAACAATATGAGTGCTCCTTTTGGGACAGGACTGCGTGTCTGCAGTCCAGCATTTACCAAAGGGCATGGGATGGCCAGATTAGTGGACAGATTTTTTTGTGTGGTGTTACTGGGGGCTGCTTTAGTCCAGGTCTGTAACACTGGGCTTCCAGCTCCTCACTTTCCCCATGCTGAGCTGTTTGGGGTGAATCTATGTGGTGGTGCTAGCAGAAAACGAGCGCTTAATGTAATATTCCTGTTTGCCTTTCCCCAGTTCTAATTGTTCGTCAGCATTCTTCTCTGGTTTACCTTTTTGTTTCTTCCCTCCATCTCTTCCTTAAGGAAACCAAAGCTGGAACAGGAAGGATTCTGCCTTGACATTATTATTTTAAAGTGTGATGTCATTGTACAGGGAGCAGGGTTTGACGCTTTCATCACAAGTAATCTGCCTTTTAGCTTAAGTGCTGGGGAAGCAAATATTGTGACATTTTAGAAAGTCACTGGGATAATACTAAGTGTCTTTCAAATACAAAATGGTAATTTACATTTGAATGCCTTGGTGTCTGTTCCTGTTAGGAACAATTTCTGTGTCCTACTTACTTTAAAAGACCAAAGGCCAGGCAAGAATCAAGAGGTTCTTCAGAGTAATTTAAATAATTTTGAACAGGAGGCTGTTTATAGTGCTTACTGTGTTGTACACGAGGAATATTTATGTTGGCCTGTTTGACATGAAGAACTGTCTTTTTGTTTGACCTGAAAAACTGTCTTTGAAGTGGGGGAGTGACCCTCAGCCTGTATTTGAAATGTGAATGTTTTTATAGCAGAACCCCCCAACATGCTATGAATTGGACTTACTCTTACACAGCATCTGCAGTTGCACTCTGCTAGTGGTGTGTGTTGCGTTATGTGGTTATAGAAGGCAAGCTTGGTGCTTCTCTATGTTGCCAAATACAGTAAGGAGCAGAGTTGGTTTTCAAAGGAAGAAAAACCTACCGCTTTGTTATTTCATTGATAAAATATATGTGATTGTCATATATGGGGAGAACTAAGTGGTTCTTCAAAACTTTCGGTAACCTATGTGGTATGGCACTTTGGTAAGGCAATTTAAAAATAAAGCCTTTTGTATTTCTTGATATGTGCTGTTATGATTGAGCAGGGTAATTAGACAGCATATTGTTCGCTAAACAAAACAGTTCTATGTGACAAAGTTGAATTATAGTGGTTATTAACTGACAAATCTCTATTATTCATCTTGCTGTATGCCTTAAAGATTGCTGGATCAGCAAGCTTAACAAATATCAACGGACAGTGCTGATTTAGGGGAAAAATGGCAATGTTTAATTGGTCCCCTTCTATGACAGAAAATGCCTTGTGCGATTTATTATGCTGAAATTAAATGGTTAAAGTTTAGAGTTCATGGCTAGTTTAAATATCTGTACTACTACTTCAAACTACTTAATCTGAGACATTAAATGTGAATCTAAAGTCTGTTTTTAAAAAAGTAAGCGTAAGCTCTCTGTTTATTTCTTCATAATGTTGCATTTTTTTGTAAGAATTGGAAACCACTCTGGGTTAGCACAAGGATGGAAATAGCCTGATTTTCTTCCTTGAGTCTTCAGCCTAAATCAGTATCTATTAGGGCTGCATTGTATGAGTTCATAGAGGATAACCCCAGCCTTTATCTGATGATCACACTACCCAGACAAAAATGGGAGACAGAACAAACAAACAAACAGCTACAAAAAAACTTAGTTATGCTAAGGTGAGTGATCTGGGAGCAGGAATGGGATCTCTTCAGTTGAATTTATCAGAACCTGGCTTCCTGGGCTGTGCCAGCTTGTGCAGTTGTGTTGGGCTTTCATTGCCATTCTGAGAAAAAGGATGGAGTTAGCTGGAAGGATAAATACAGCACTCTGCTAGCATGGCTTTGTCGCTGTGTGGAAGTTCTTTAATCTTGGTGAATGAAGGAGTGCTGTTTATCACACTAAAACCTTTTCATGACTCATTAATAAACTTTCTTTTATCCAATTGCAGTGCTTTAGTAGGGTGCAGTATAACCTCCCGTGCTATTAAAGAAAAATTAGATTTTCTTGTCATGAAAAATGCAAAGTTACTCATTGAAAAGCTTATCATTCCAGTAGGAAATGAAGCATGAAATATATTGCCAAAAATGCAGCGCCCAAAACCACTGGCGGTAAATATTTTATCTTGGTGCTAATTAAGAGCTTGAATTTAAAACTGAGCATTATAAATTTTCACAGTAATAAAATTAACCTAACAATACCAGTGAAGCCTTTATAATGTGCACTATTATTCTGGCCAGATTCTGTCCTTGACTTGCATGTTGCTGGTGGTGGGGGATGTTCATGGCTGTAGCAGTAGGCAGAAATACCTTCTTGCTTTCATAGTGCCCTTTTATTTACTTGGAAGCTGATTTAGAATCATAGAATGGTTTGAGTTGGAAGGGACCTTAAAGATCATGTAAATCCAACCCCCCTGCCCAGAACTTGGAAGACCAAATAATAGCAAGCTTGTGATTTCATTAACTGCAAAAAAAAAAATTGTTTTAAGTAAGAAGAAAACTCCCAACTATCTCTCACCCCCGTCCCCCTGCAGTTGGTTTCTGCATTTGAATTTCCTTTAACGGGAGCTGTTTGAATTAGCGTTAGATTTTCTATTAATATAAATCTGAAAAATGTGATGTTTGGGCTTCTGCTGTTGTTTCATTGATTTTCTGTTTGTTTTCAGATTCTTTTAGTATAGCTTGTGTACCCTTAATCAGGTGCAATTTCAGGTCCAAATTTGAAGGATAAATCACAACATTGTATGAAGCTTAAAATAGTAGGTGTGATTCTAAAGAAAAACAAAGGTAGAAGTTAACACTCAGCTCAAGAGAGAGCATTTTTATGAAGGAAGCAGTGGTTTTGCATGTCGCCGTGCTTCTGTAGCCTTTTTAGGTTGTGCTTAAATGCTGGCAGTGATGGGAGGTGTTAGCTGGGTCTCTGTACAGCATCCGACTCTGCAGCAGCTGTCCTGGAGGCGTTTCGAATGGGGTCTTTTCTGGGGGTGCCTCTGCAGTTTGATGTTCCCTCTAGTGTTTGACACTGGAAATGCTGAGTTGAATCTGTCAGGTCGCTGCAAAATGATCGAACACACTCTCTAGCAACTCCTTGAAAGCCAAGGGCAGGGGTTTATGTTGGGGAAAGACAAAGGAAGGGAATGTGAGGGCTTGGGTTTAGTTTCAGTGGATGTAATTGCTGCATTATCAGCTGACTTTGTGCTTTTGCTCTGCTCTGGATGACCTCCGGAGTGCAGGACCTGAGTCTGAACGGCTTCTGTGTCATCACATCACATTTCCACTTACCTCTATGGGCAGACCAAAGGTGGAGCCTTTCTAAGCAGAATTTGATTTTGGTGCTTCTTTGATGATATCTCCTAAGCTATTTATTGGTTTCATCAACACAGTAAATTGTCTCAAGTCTCCTAAAGAAGTACTTACAGAGATTTCTGTGGCTGATTAATCGAAACAGTTTGCTAGATAAGAATAAAGACAAATGATTATTTAAACCTGCTTATGTACCATGACTCTTTCTTCCTTGATTGTGGTAGAGTGCCAGCTGATGAAGACAGAGCGACCTAAACCAAACACATTTATCATTAGATGCCTCCAGTGGACCACAGTAATTGAAAGAACATTTCATGTGGAGACTCCAGAGGAGCGGTATGTTTCATTCATATTTAATATATAAACTACTCACAAAAGCAGATGCATGCATTCAGCATTAATAGCGATTCCTTTGCTGAAGCTCCTATTTATCAGATGATGTACGTCTAGACTGAACAAATAATTTTTGATCGTGTCAGTGTTTTAGTGTATGTTTCAGTATAAAAGGTATCTTAAAGGGTGTTTCAGAGAGTGGATTTTGAGTAGTATTTGTAAATGAACTGTTGCTAGGTTGGGTATCCAGAACAGGCAGGTGCAGGTGTGTAGCAGCACACAGGTAGTTATTTCTAGAAACTCAGGGTTCATTTCTCGCTGGAAATGTTGTGGTATATGAAGTGAAGGGTTTCTGACACCGGAGTTTCTGGAAGGGTGAGCACAAGTGATACAGAGGTTAAGGCAAGATGAGTTGTATCAAAATGCTGACCTTTCAAAGTCTTTTTAGACACCTTGTTTTTAAAGGAAAAATGTTAGTTGTGTCATTGCTGATTGCTAATGTTTCATGCAAATTAGATAATAAAGGTGATAGTTATCTGCTGCAGGTGCAGATTTCTGTTTCAACTGATAGGAAACTAAGAAGAGCATGCACCATGTGCTCTCATCATTGGAGAATTGATCTCATACCTCCTGAGAGAACAGTTTTCCAGCACAGCTATTCTGCAACTAGAGAGTATTTAAATATTTACTTGCTCTTCAGGAACTGAACTTCAATTTGTCTGGTACCGTTGCCCTAGAGGAAGGGGTATTTTAAAAGTCTTGTCCTCTCTAATATGTTTTCCTTTTAAGAGTGTATTTCTTTTTAAGATCAGCAAATTCTACCTAATATTCTTTTGCTTTTTTCTTTTCTAGCCTTTGCATATACTGTTTGAAAGAAGGTTCCTGTTTATTGCTTTTGATTCTGTTACAGTGATCAGAAGAAGGTGAAATCAAATTAAAAGCAAAGAAAAATAAACTAGTCCTTGTTTCTTTTAGTTGCTTTGTTGTCAGTGACCCTAAAGGGAGTGAATAACAATTTCCACTTGGAGGAAGATTGTGTTTCAGTCTTGTGTTCCCTCCTAGCCAATTAAGTCAGCTTTGTGACACTTCAGGGCTCGGGGTGTTAGTCACCTTTGTTGTGTACGCTTGAATCGTAAAGGCTGAGGGTGAAATTCCGGTCTCCCAAAAATCAAAGATACTCACTTCAGGAGAGTAGAGATCTCAACCAAGTCAGTAACAAACCTTAAATGAGTTGTGAAGGTAGATACGCCTGTAGCTTTCTCGTGTGCCTTTAAAAGCGATGTGTGTTTTTTTCTTTTTTGAGAAATGGAGAGATAAAAATACAGAAGAAAAAGTTCTTTTTGTAATGGTTCTGAATGTGAAAAATAACTGGTAAATAAAGGAATGTGTTTGTGATGGTGAGTGAAGAAGTCTGCTGGGAACGTAAGGAGAATCTGCCCTGAATAGTGCATGTTCAGATGATATCCAAAATAAAAATGCATAGGGTAGGAAAGACCTTGTGTGTAATTGATGTGGTTTTTATTAGAATATTGTGCTGCATATTTCCCAGTGGACTTTGCTGCTTCTGTGGAATGATGTGCCTCTTTCACCCATCACAAAATGAAGTTCACATGTTCAGATGTGATTTTTTATTTTTGTGTCACCCAAGTATTTCACTGTATAGTTTTATACAACCAGTGAAATATTTGACGTTGCTTAGGGTATCATGGCTTCACCGCAGATCGTGCATAGCATCAGCTCCTGTTCCTGCTATAGTAACAAGATATTTTACCTGAGATGTCCTTGGGAGAAGAGTTTAGCCAGTGCCCACAAAATATTAACTAAAACACTACTACGTCCGGTTCCATGCAGATACAAAAGAGAGTAAAACATGGTAAATTGACATAGTCCACTGAACATGTCTTCAGCCCCTATATGCCTTAAAGCCCATCCCAAAAATTGTAAGCCCTTGCGAGTTGCATGCTTTACATTCAGTAAATTTACAGTGAAATGGAGTGAAGGCCAAGCACTTTCACTTCAGTAGTTTCCAAAGGTGTGAAATTCCCCGAAGGACGCTGGAGTGGAAGTGGTCTCTGTAGGAACCAAAGGGGTCAGTGTTAGAGCACCCATTGTTGGAACAGCTGTGGAAACTTTTATGGTAACCAGGACCTGTGACTAAGATATAATGTTGCTCCTGTTGCTGACATTGTGCTAAAGTTTACACAGGAATTGCTGTTCTTCTGTCATCGTCTTTACAACAGAGGAATAACCTAACTATCTTGGGCTTTAATGCCTTCTCCTGCAGCACCACTTACCATTAAAACTTGGGATGTGTGTGCAAAGGGGTGGCATAGTGCCCCCAGCAGTTGGATATATGTGTTTCAGTGCACCATAGGAATGGAGCAGCAGTGTTTAATTGCTTTGTGCTGCATGGGAGCCTTTTGCTTTTCTGATTTTGGCAAGTCTGGTTTAGTTATGTAAATCGCTGTATCACCAGGTCAAATCTTGAGCTGCTGACTGAATGCCTATTAGAAATTCTGTTGTCTGAAAAGGCTTATGTTGTAGCCAGACTGGGAGGACTTTAGTTATCTCCTGTTTCTGGTACGATTAATAAAGATATATTTAAAAAGTGCTTTTAAAATGCTCTTTTTACAGGGCTTGAAAATGCTCGTAATTAATTGCATGTTATAATGATTCATAAGTGAGCTTTAGTTGCTCTTCATACTTTGGTGACCCTTGCCATGGCAGATGGTAATCTAAAGTCATAAATAACAAATGTCTTTGCTTATATTTTGCCAGGGAAGAATGGACAAAAGCCATCCAGACAGTAGCAGACAGCCTCAAGAAACAAGAGGAAGAGATGATGGATTTTAGATCGGGCTCTCCCAGTGATAATTCAGGTGCTGAAGAAATGGAAGTTTCAATGACAAAGCCAAAACACAAAGTGGTAAGTGAGCGTTTTTTAGGTCATCTCAAATGTTGGCAAGAAACAGCCATCAGGACTTAATCTGTTCAAATAAAAACTGCACTGTTGGTTGTAGGTGCAGCTTCTGGGGTAAACAGTCGTGTGAGCTGAGCAGTTACCAGGCAAAGCATGTCTGGGTCCACTGGTGTTCCGATTTCAAATGTTCTTACTGGATGGCTTTCAGGGCCAGCTCAGGTCTGGATTTAGTTTGCCTATTTTCCTGTGGTAACGAGTCTGAAATCATAGCTCCCGCTGGACTGTGTGACTGTGTAAACTCTTTGCAGGCTGATGCAAAGATATTCCAGTGGATTTGCGAGACTTAGGGTCAGGCTAGTGAATTTAATTGCTCTGGATTTAGGCTCAGAGTTTAGGCTTACTCCCAGACAACCACTGCGGTGTCTGTCCGTAGTGTTTGAATCTTTTCATTGGGCACAGCATAGTCTGAATTCACAGGACCAGCTCAGCAATGGTCTTCCATGAAAGGAGTATGTGCCAGAGGAGGTCTTTGCCCTGTGCGGCCCTTTTAGATGTCTGTCTTCAACCTCCCTTCACTTCTTTCTGCCATTCTGTGGTCTCCTGTTTGAATTTCTGCTTTCCAAAGCATTCCCATCCGCTCGTGTAGGAAAGAATTGACTGTTATGTCTGTGGATCGTATCAAGGCTCTTCCTTGTGTCCTTATCTCACCATCATCATCCTCATGTGCTTTTATAAGTTTGTTTCAGTTTTGGGAAAACCAATGATGATTTTTAAAGAAGAGAGGCAGCCATAATTTGTAATCACAAAGTGTACGTGCTGGCCTTTTGTCGATTATTTTAGACTGGTGTGAGTGGCTGCTTCAGTGTCGCTCTGAATTGCAGCTGCTGCTGGCCTTGTGTGTCCTTGGCTGGATGGATACCGCTCTTGTTGAGCAGCTTTTCATAGAAATGCAAGAACCACCTCGTTGGTCAAACACGCACGTTCTTCTGAAACTGTTGCTTTTTGGGCGTGTTAGTGAGGATAACAAAATCTATTATTGGGGTCCTGGCAACTGTATTGAACAGGTATCAGAAAGTCACCTCAGCCAGCTCTCGAAAGGTTATGGAAGAAGTTTGCTATTGTAAGCGTCTTGACTTTTTCCCCAACCAAGGTTATGGTAACCTTAGGCTATAAAAATCTCACTGTTGGCGTGCTGGCAGTGGCCATTGATATGACCATTGATAGACTATCCTCAGCCTTCAACAGGTTCGGCATTTTTCCTAATAGTGAAACAAATAAGAGTGAATGGCTAATCTGTGAGACAGTCTTCTTGTCTTGTATATGAAAGAGAGGTCTGTTAATGGAAAGCTTATGGTTTTCCCTAAATAGTTTGTTTATTTTTGGGAGTGCACTGATATTTGTTTTTATAGAACAGTCATGTCTGCTCCTGAATCCTACTAATCTTAAGAATTAAAAAAACACATCTGCAACACATATAGTGTATTCTCACATTAATGAGAAATTCTAGTCTAAGAATGATACACTTGTTGTTAGCCCATGTAATTCAGTTATTGTTTATCTTGTATCCTTAACAGACCATGAATGAGTTTGAATACCTTAAACTACTGGGAAAAGGCACTTTTGGAAAGGTCATTTTAGTTAAAGAAAAAGCAACTGGACGGTATTATGCTATGAAAATTCTGAAGAAGGAAGTTATTGTAGCAAAGGTGAGTAAATGGGGAGTGTGGGAATGTGGTTCACCCTTGATAGAGCCTTCAGGAAAGTCTAGCAAAGATTCTTTGAGCATGTGTGAAAAAGTGCTCCATTAATGTTTGAAATTTACTCCTGATCTAGGGAATCACATTACGAATTTCCTTCTGCTTGTGTTTCAGGATGAAGTAGCACACACGCTGACAGAAAACCGTGTTTTACAGAACTCACGGCATCCATTCTTAACAGTAAGGACTTCTCCCTCTGCTGAGTGTAGCTTGACGTAACAACCAAGATGTTCCTTGGGGTTTTTTTTTATTATTTACATAATACATCTGAGATCTGTATTTTGAGAGTGGCTGTGTATTTCTGTACCCTTCCATTTTTGGGAAGCACAAATTAAAATGCTTTTTGAAGTCTTCTGATTCTTGCAGAGCAGGTCCTTAGTATCTCTTGAAGGTAGTGTTTCAGGGTGTGGTTTGGCTTTATGGCTCACCCAGTTAATGGCTTGGTGTCTCTGAGACGAGAGAAGCATCTGCTTTCCCTGTTGTTTTGGTGTCCTCTTTGCAGCAGAGATCGGGGTCACCCTGACCTTGTGACAAACAAGTTCAGGAATATATAGTGGGCAAAAAACTTTTAATTTTGCACTTCCTTTTTATTTTTTTAAGCTCCCAGAAGCAGCCCTCTATGAAATCAGAGCACTGGTGATGCCAGCCAAAGGATAGCAGTGGGAGCACATGGGATGGGACAGTGGAGAGTAGGACTGTGCCTTTATCTACTCTTTTCCTTTTCAGTTGGGTTAGTTGTAAAATCAAAACATACTCAGTTTAGATCTCCAGTGCTAGCAGTCTCTCCCAGTTGAGCTCAGGTACCCGAGTTCCATTTTAGTATTTTGTTTCTAGTACTTGTAACAAGTTCACTCTGAACTGTTTCTGACAGCTGAGCCTTCTGAGAGACCCCTGTAGGATCCTACTTGTTTCTTTTGTCCCAGTACACAGGGTGGACTTCTGAGCATCACCTCTAGAAGTAAATATTGGCTGCGCTGGGTATAATCAGCAAATGTTTGTTGACATGTATAAAACCTGATCCTTCCTTTCTCTGTGAAAGTATGACTAGCTTAAAAATGCCACCCCCAGTAACGAAGACGATGATATCATATGCAGTATTTCCATGTTAAACCCAAATATCCAAAAGAAGGGCTGTTTTGAGCCTTGGTGATGACCAAGAAACTCAAGACTGTTGCAAACAAGCTGATGTTACTCTTGCCGCAGGAATACACATGACTGGAGTGTACAAAGGCACCTTGTGATGCTCCATCACACCCTCCATCCGGTCTGTTTTAGTGAATTGCTCACAAAATGATATTGACAGCATTTCTCAATCCTCTGGCAGGCTGTCAGCGGGGAGCATTTTGCAGGCAGCAGGGCAGAGACTGGGGGACTGATGTAAATATGTGTTTCATAGAAGAGGGCTTGTAGCAGTTAGACCGTGTGCTCTAGGTTTTGTTGTGGCCTCTTGTCTGTGACATGAAACTGAGAGCTTGTGCCTTGAGGAGGAAACTTCAGAGCCGCTCTTGGTACATTTTGTATCACTATTAATGGAACAGGACTTCATTTCACAGCTTTATAGGCATTGCTGGTAGCTTCTCCAAGGATTGTTTTAATGCTTTATTAAATGTATTTAATTAAAAAAGTTGGTGGTAGATCAGTCCTCATCTGCAACAAGAAAGAGCAAGTGTTACGTAACATCCAAGGGAAAAAAAGTCCGCTTAAAGAGAAAAAAGTCATAACTGTGTATCCTATTTTCTGTTAAAAATGTTTTTATAACAATCGCTGTGATTTGTCTTCTAATTTTTGTTTCAAATCCGTTTCAGGCTTTAAAGTATTCCTTCCAGACACATGACCGCTTGTGTTTTGTTATGGAGTACGCTAATGGAGGGGAGGTAAGGGAAATGTAATAAGGTTTAATACTTCAGGATTTTTCAGTGCAGCTTCTAATTCTTCTTGACATTATTTAGCTAAGGTCCATGTGTGCAGTTCTAATTAATGCAAGTTGACCCAGTTATACAGAGAGGTTCACAGGTTTAACTCTGAATTAAGGCTCTTTAATTTTTTTAACTCCGTTTTTAGAGAATAGAGTTTTTGGGTGTAGGTTCATACTTTACATAACAGCTTCATACTGTAATCTGACATTTAGTAATTCAAGGAGGCAGAGTTGCTTTCTGTTTGCTCTTCAGACAGCTTCTGATACTTTTTAGTGAATACTGTGAGCACGCGTTGCTTTCAAGGCAGAACTAGAAACTGCAAACTACTGCTAGTCAAGAAGGAAAAATAGGAATTTTAACATGTCCCCGAATTGTGTGTTAAGCTGTAGTTTTAACATGCAATTGCAGTTCAGTCAGAATGGGGTTTTACAGTTTTTGTGCATACAAGAATATGCAGCACACAAACTGGTTATCAGTGTTCCTCTGTGAATATGAGATATAACTGTCTAGTCATTTAATTTATGATACTTTTTGCATCATAAGTGATGCATTTGGGAACACAGCTGGGTGAGGATGGGGAGGGATTTTCTCTTAGATAATACCACATTCTAAGCAGGATGGCCCATGAAGTGTGAGATGTAATAGAGAAACGTGCAATCTAAAGGTGACAGGTTATTGTTCTTGTAGTTGTTTTTCCATCTGTCAAGAGAGCGTGTCTTTTCTGAAGACCGGGCTCGGTTTTACGGAGCTGAGATTGTTTCAGCATTGGATTACCTGCATTCAGAGAAGAATGTGGTTTATAGAGATTTGAAGGTACGTAGAAAAATAATTACATAGGCTTTTTGTGCTTCGGTATTTTGTTTGTTAGTCACAAAAGCAAATGAGCCTGAATGATAAGAAAGCCTTTTTTTCACTGAACTTTCATGTAACAGTTGTTACAGCTATTGGACTTGACTTTACAGGATGTCTAAACACTTTTATAGTCCATGAGGCTGTATAATGCATTTATGAGGACCCTGGCAGCATTTCAGAGAATATAAAGGGGTACTTAGCTGCTTGTATTGCATTTTCACTTGCTTGCTTATGTTGTAAGAGAAACCTTACAGGCTTTGCTGTGGTAGAACACAATCCTGGGCTTTTAATCTCAGGTCTTATCAGATAGATGCAAATTCATACTGTGTGGACATTGTGCTTCCTTGTAATGTACCGCACAGCACTATCTTCACAGTACATGCTTGCAGTTAGAAAATTGTATAAGTTTCAGATTGCTTATTTGTTTGGTGAGCAGAGAAGGAGTAAAAAAAAAAAAAACCAGCCAAGCATGAAATCTCAGGTCAAACAAACTTGGAAAATTTTTGAGGAAAATGCAACAATAGTATTTTTTTACCCCTGACAAGTGTTTTCAGGAGAGGATGAGGGGTCGCTGGTAGTTTATTTAGGAGCAGTTGAAAATGAGACATGCAATGTAATGTTTTCAGGCTGTGTCTAAGTCATTTCAGGATTTCTCCTGGGACTTCATACACAGTGGATACTCTGTCTGAAATCTGGATAGCTTTCTCAAAAATCAGTGGCATGGGCTAGGATGAATACCATGTGCTGAGTAAATGTATAAAGTGATTCTCCTGTAAAGGATCTTTTTGGAAGTAGTTCCGTTGCCTTGCATTTGATTTTTGCTTCATTTGCTATCCTCTACTGCTATAGAATCTTTCATAAACACAATGTCTACATTCTGTGTTCTTTCTGTGTATATGATTGGTTACTCAAAGACTGCAAATTAGTTATATCTCGTTCCCTAAAGAAAGAATAAAAATGATATAAATGTGTATCTACATCATGAGCTTTGGCAGCTACCAAAGCTGTTGGTTCTGATCCCAGTGAGAATAAGGCTGAAAACTGATCTGCAGAAATTCATTGACTTGCTCAGGAGCAGCGTACCTTATACATAGTAATGTCTTTGATTTGGATTTCCTTCTTAGTTGGAAAATCTTATGCTTGATAAAGATGGACACATAAAAATAACAGACTTTGGCCTATGTAAAGAAGGCATCAAGGATGGAGCAACAATGAAGACTTTCTGTGGCACTCCAGAGTATCTTGCACCAGAGGTATGTTTGTATTGGCTGTTGCACTAAATTATATTCATAAATGCCATCTGTGATAGCAGTAGTGATACAGAACAGTTCCTTTGCCATAATGTGTCTACATGTTTTTAAAATACTCCACTTCCCTGGGCAGCCTGTTCTAATGCTTCACTGCTCTTTCAGTAAAGAAATTTTTCCTAATATCTAATCTAAACCTGCCCTGACGCAACTTGAGGCCATTTCCTCTCATCCTATTGCTTGTTACTTAGGAGAAGAGACCAAGATACACCTTTCTATGACGTTTTTTCAGTTAGTTGTAGATGGCAATAAGGTTTCCATCAGCTTCTTTTTCTTCAAAATTAACAGCCCCAGCTTCATCAGCCACTCCTCATAAGGCTTGTGTTCCAGAACCTTGACCAGTTTTGCTGCCTGTCTTTGCACATGTTCCGTCAGCTCAATATCTTTCTTGTATTGAGGGGCTCAAAACCGAACACAGTATTTGAGATGCAGCCTCACCAGTGCTGATTACAGAGGGATAATCAATTTATGTGTTGAAAATGCCAATGTTTCTCAATGTTAATTTGAACTTTTCAGTTTCAGAGGAAATAAATCCAACCAGGGGATCTCGAACCCCAAACTGTATGCTCTTTTAGAGTGTTTTGTAAGTGTAAAATGCAGATGTGCGCTTGCAACTTTAGTCCTGGAAATATTCGGTCTGAGAGTTGTGCAACACAGGTGTTGTTATAGCTGTGAGCTAGTTACAGGCAGATCAAAAGTGAAATTGTGCGATGAAGGGGTATATGTATACATGGTATTTTGCAGGCAGACACTCGTTTTCTCTGCCCACACTCTGAGCTGTCTGGCAGCAGACTAGCTGTATTAGTAGGGCACTAAGCCTGAGCTGATGCCATGTGCCTCGCAGAAAGGCTGGTTGCCTTGTGGTGGATGCTTTGCTACCCATGGTGTGAAGACTTCCATCCAGCTCAGAGCACAGGCAGAAGCGTCTTGAGGTGCTGGCAGATTTGTTGGCACAACCAGAGTGTAGCCTTTCTGTGAGGTGATAAACATGGGCATTGCAAACCTTTCTTCAGGTGAAGAAAGCAGAAGTATTAAGTATGGAAAAGCAAAGTGGAGGAGGAATATTTTTACTGGGAACTGATATCTTCTGCACACTCCACTTGCAGAGCCCTGCCAGTGTGCTCTTGTTTGTTTTCTTTCTAAACTCCCAGCTACTTTCAAGAGCCTTCAGTGTCTTCGTAATAATGAAGAACATGGGCACCTGTCAGAGTAGCTTGCGGCAAGGAGGTAGAGCCAGTCTCATAATAGCTGCCAGCTCTTCATGGATCACCAGGACTTTTCAGTGAATCTAAATTGGGGTCCATGGACCACAAATTGAGATTTATTGATGCAGGAAGTAATTAGCAGCATGACGGAGTGTTTATTATTCATAATCAGGGCTTTTATTTTAACTTCCCTCATAAAATCAATTGCTGAACTTCAGTTTCTCATCAAGAATTCTGTGAGGAGACTAAAAATATTTACTCTTTTGGTTTTGTTTTTTCCTCACTTGGAATGTGGGGATTCCCTGTGCAGATGTTATGTTGTTCTTTCGGTTATATTGTTTGCTGCTGTATTTCTTTTTAATGTTTATGGTGAGCTGGCCTGAAGGACAAATCCTTCTGATTAACCCTGCTCTCTCCCATGCTTGCAAATCCCATCTGTGAGCTGGAGTGTTAATTTCTGGAGGCTCTTGTCAACTGGTCAGTAGCATGCAAAAAACCTGGAAATTGTGTGCAAGTGATATTCTGTGCATTTAAGGTCGTGCTTCCTTAAAAGCAGGGGTCTTGGTCTTCTTGTCTGCAGTAGTAATTTGAATCCAGCATAGCGGCGTGTTTGCACAGTTGCTGCATCGTTGTTTTTAGGTTCATACTGGAATCTCGTGCATGGATGACAGTGACTGAACCATGTCAACTTTGATGTGGCAGTTGCATAGGTGGCTGTGATGTTCACAGCTGTTGTGCTGTCTCTTTCGAATTCCACCTCACAGCAGTCTAGAGCTGCTTGTTAGGAAATGATGATCCTTTAATTTAAGTGAAATGACCTTGTTACTTTACTGCTCCCAGCTATCCTGTGTGTTGCAATAAATCATGAATGAGTGCAATACCTTTTTTTGTTATGGTGTATTTTTGATACAAACACCACTGCACTGTTTTGTGCAGTCACGAATAGGAGCAAACACTCATTGTGATAAAGCACTTTGAAGAAATAAACATTTTATATTCTGTTTAGAAATAATGGCGTTGTAGGAAATTTGTAGTTAGTAATCTAGGATATAATACAGGTTATTAACACACTTTGGTAAAGCAGCATTTGAAGTATTTGCTGTATTTTGAAAGCACCTGTAGCATTTATTACATACACAGCAAAGTCCTCTGTGGTTTTGTTTTTCTTTCGGTTCTGTCCTATTGCATCTCTTGCAGAAGTTTAAAAAATAAAAATAAAAATCAGGGGCCCTGTGACTGTTTCATTTTAGGTAACCCAAGTGTAGAGGAGTGTGAACAGGAAGCGTGTAGTGAACGAGGTGACTCAGAGAGCGGTAACTGCATTGTCACCCAATACCTCCTGTGAGCTGAAGGGCCGCGATGCCTCGGGAAGGACGGGGCCGACTCCTGGATTCTTGACTGGCCGGCAGCTGTGTCAGCCGTATACATATATGGGGCAGCTGCAGAGCCAGCTGTCTTTGGTGTGAATCATATGGCAGGGGATGCTGTAAATAGACCAATGTGGGGTAATCCAATACTTGGCAGCCTTTTGATTTGTACTGCAGGCCCTTTCCTTCCTTCAGATAATTAAGGGCAATAATTAATGAATAAAGAGAGGCAGAGTGCAAACAGTTGCTACAGGGAGGGTCTCGATGCTGCTTTTTTGTGTGCGCTATCTTTATCAATGTCTGTAAGAGGTTTGAATCCTGCTTTTGTTCAAAAACTCGTGTCAACTTCATTTCACTCCTTCCCCTTTTTAATTTTGAGTGTAAAATAGTCTGAATTGTAGAAATGTAAAGCTCACAGAGACACTGTGGCATAAGAAAACACACTGGTGATACAGTTGTGGTTTGTGCTCTTGGCAAGAGCAAGCATTCAGTGCAGACTTCTGAAAAGCGTAAAGATGACAACTAAAACCTGAGGACAGGCTCTGGAACATGAGACTGTTGGTGTCAGCTACAGACAACTGTGTAGGAGACACAAAGTCTAGAGAAGCTCTCGTAACATCCACTCCACAAGCCACAAAACACTCCCCACTCCCTTCAACAATCTTCAGTGCTGAAGATCAGAAATGCACTGTGACAGGGCTTCTCTGGAGCAAGCAGGAGAGATGGAAGGTGGTGCTGGGGTCCCGCATGCCAACACCAGCCAGGGCTTTATTAGGTAGAAGTGCCCAGTGGAAGGGAAAAATGAACTGTGCTGGACTTGTTCTGCTGTGAGAGCTGGCAGAAGTCCATGTGTGTGTCTGTCTGTTTTCCCATGCCATCCCCCTGAGAATTCCTGGGCTTGCAGCCCTCTGAGCAGAGGCAGGAGTGTTAGAGCTAAGGAGCCAGTGCTTTTGGAGGGGCAAGGGAGAGGAGAGGAAACATTTCCAGGCCATTTGGCTGCCATTTCACAGCCTTACGGCCAGTCAAATGTTTGGAGTGGCATTCTGGCTTTAGTGTTTGATGTAGATTAGGCATTTAGTATTTGCAGGTGGTCATTCAGGACCACCTTTTGGGAGTGCAGGTTGTTATGAAATGATAGGAATGTTCAGCTTGTTGCTTGTCAGATAACAAGTTGATGGTCTTTTCTTTTCTCCCTGTCCTGGCTCCTTGGTGGTTTAGGTTTGGTTTTTTTTTTTTTTTTTAAATGGGATCCCATCTGGAACACTTTGTGATGAATAAGTGAGAATTTAACAGCTGGCTCTGTAATGTGAGAACAGTTTTCAGCCTTTGGCCTTTCAGAAGTTGTGCTTATCATGGTTGTAATGTGAGGGAGGGTGGGAGGGAGAAGAGAAGGAAGTTGCCATAGTGCACCCACTGCCAGTATTTCCCCTTCTCACTCACCTAGAGCGGTGAGCATGGGTGCCACTTGTTTTCAGATGGAAGTACTCGGCTGGTAGATTTAGCTGTGACATAAGATGTTCTTGCTAGAGGAAGTTTTGCCTCTTGGGTTCTGTGTTCATGCCTGGTTTGGGAATGTCCTTTAACGCCTTTTCTTTACGTTTCTGTAGGTGCTAGAAGATAATGACTATGGTCGTGCAGTGGACTGGTGGGGTTTAGGAGTCGTAATGTATGAAATGATGTGTGGCCGGCTCCCTTTCTACAATCAAGACCACGAAAAGCTCTTTGAACTCATCCTTATGGAGGAGATTAGATTTCCACGCACTTTGTCACCTGAAGCAAAATCTCTCTTGTCAGGTTTGCTGAAGAAAGATCCTAAGCAAAGGTGAGATCATTGCTTAATGGTTGCATTTGTAAGCACTCGTACCCTCAGAAATGCTAAAATAAGAACAAATCACAAAAAAAATGGTCTGCCTAAGGCCTTTGCAAAGAAATTAGTAGTTGTGCTGTGCAGAGTTGTGTCCATGAATGGGAATCATCTTCAGGACAAGTGGCTTAGAAGTGACTTTCTGTGCTGCAGTACAAAAGGCCCCTATTGCCGTCACTGAAAAACAATTGAAAGTGATGCTGCACAAAGGGCTATTGAATGCACATGTGCCAGATATGTTCTTTATTTAAAGTTGAGGAAAGCATTCCAGACAAAATCAGAGTTTTGTTTCTAATCTATTCAAAATGATCATCCAGCGAGATGCAGCAAGTGGGCTTGCTCATTTTTGGTTAACTGTTGGCATCAGCTGACACTGCGAATAACAACATGAAGCAACTGAACTTCAGGGCATAATGGCTGCCATTACAAGGGCCTCTAGTGACAGGATGAGGAGGAATGGCTTTAAATTGGAAGGGGGAAGATTTATAATAGACAATAGTAAGAAATTCTTAATGATGACAGTGGTGAGAAGCTGGAACAGGTTGCCCAGAGAAATTGTGGATGCCTTCTCCCTGGGGGTGCTCAAGACCAAGGCGGATGGGTCCTTGAGCAGCCTGGTCTGGTGGGAGGTGTCCCTCCCCATGGCATGGAGGTTGGAACTGGATGATCTTTAAGGTCCTTTCCAACCCAAACCTTTCTATGATTTTATAATTAATGCCTAGAGCCTGAGACAAAGGAAGTTAACCGTGCTTTTGGTCATAACTAATCCAATATCTGTCATGGGTTATAAGCTGCTCTAGACAGAATGCTTACACTGCTGTCTGTTTTCTGAATTTTTGCTTAAATCTGCGCTAGTGATTTAGCATCCTGCTTTGGACAGTAGGTGGTGGTGTTTGTGCCATGTTTGTGGTGGAGTTTATACCATGCTTAATCTACTTTTCCTGTTTCTTTAGTTTGTTTTTTTCTATGCTGTATTATTTAAAAAATAACCCTTGATTTAAAAGCAAAAAACAAAGTAACAAACTCAAGCACTTAATGGCTAACAAGCAGAAAATAGAACAAGGTCCAAAAAGGATGTTGATCTTCTCACAAAGATAAACATCAGTCTGAAAATCTGCCATCTTGTCAGCCCAGACATTTTTAAAGCAAATGATATTGTGACTCGTCCTCTGATCTCCTGTCCTGAGCATTCCATTGTAAATGGGCCTCGGACAGGAAATCTTTCATGTGAGGTGCAAGCAGAGCATTCTGATTTGCTTTCTGATGTTTGTGTAGTCTGTGTGTGCATGCATGCAGCAGGAAAATGCTTTTTTGCTAGTGCATGGATACTTGTAGTAAGGATTTTTGTTATTGCTCTAGGCTATTTTCATCACTTTTTTTGACGGAAATTACTGTTGAGGGCTCGTGTAATGCAAATCCACAGTTTGTACTACTGGAGGATTCAACTTAGTGGTGACGTAATGAACCAGGAAGAGTTTGGTCAGGAATGTGGCCAGCCTTGTACCGGGTGGCAGCAGCTGCGTTCCCCTCCTGAACCTGGTGGCTGGGACCTCCAGGAGAAGGTTCTGTCATTGATTAGCAGTCTCCTGAGCTCAATGCTCTGTGAGTGTGGTTGCAGCTCCTGCCAACAGGATTCCTGTCCAGGAAAGCGCTAGATTAAATACAGTTGTGACCCTTTTTGTAGTTTATTCAGGTGGGGCCTTTCAATCACTGCAAACACAAGCAGCATCTGCTGTAATTTGCTCTTAAAGGAGCATCTCTGATGAACCAAAATGCAATTTGTTTACAAACAAAGGACGCCCACTTGTTTCTAATTACAAGGTTTTCCTCATGCCAATAATTACTGCACAAAATGCTCGTTTTATACAAGTAGCCACATGTATCTTCACATGTATCTTCTCCAAGCTTGGAACCAGCCATTCTCTGATATGTTGGACAGATGATTTTCATGCTGCCGATAGAAATAACTACAGATTAGACAAGCCTACACACATCCCCATAGCTTGCCAATTACACTCCCAAGCTTTCTGAATCGTGGACCATTCTTAAACAGTGGTTTCTCACCAATCACCATTCACCCAACTTCTTAACTAAAGTTGAGATTCAGCACATCCCCTGTCCTGAGTCCTGGCTTTGTAGTTCTATTTTCTTTTTACTCTCGGTCTGTGTGCTGTGGTGGGTACCTGGGATGCTTGGTAGTTGACATATAGTGAGTTCATGGAGCCTTATTGAAGAAAAACAGCCAGATAGCTGCAAAAATTCATTCCATGAAAAGTTTAAATAATGACTTACAGTCTGGTTGACGTTTAGCCCATCAGTGATGCTCTGGGGAACCACTGTGTAATCCAGCAGAAATCCCCTCTTCCACCAAGCCCAGTGGTGGACAGAAGCTGGTGTCATCGTAATGTTGGCTATGGCAGAAAATGTCACAATTGACAGCATTTAGTAACTGCTGACGAACTTCAGAGTGGGACACGGGAGACAGCCAAAATCATGAGAAAAATTAAACTGGGAGATGTTGTGCCTTCTCATAAAATCCTCAAAAACCCACAGCAACGAAAATTTATATAACAAGGCTCAGTGATGAGGATATTGTAAGAAAAGTACCAAGGAAATAGTGAATGGTGACCTCCATCAGTGAATTAAATGTTAATTACCTGTTGTATCTAAGCTGCATATAGAAGCAGTCTTAACACCATTCAGTAACACCAATTCAGTCTCAAACTCACACGCAAATGGGGAAAATGTAAAGAACAGTAAATTGCATTCTGCTTTTAATCAGGACTGTTTTCTAAATTTGGTCACATAAAAGTCATTTTGTAAGAGAAAAGGAATTTTGAAGTTTCTTTTGGGATTGATATAAGTTTATTAATCTTGTAATGTGAGGTCTGATTTTCCTAAGGAAAAAGAATTATTCTATAAATATTTCCTTTTAATGCAAACTGAAATTCTCCTTCACTACTTTGTGCTGTGTATAGAATGAAAGGACATAATCGGAGCATCTTTTCACACATAAACTAACGTAACATTTAACATTTGTTACCCAGTTTCTGGCTGTGGAAACTGCGACCCATAAAGTGAACATGGATCAGAGTGCTCCATGTAAATGTGCCGAGTTTAGATGGGTGGGTGGGTTTGTAAACAGGGGAGCATCTGGCAAACTCTGAATCTTAGTTTCAAAGTTGGGAGAACTTCAGGATGGTTCCCTCCTGAATTTTGATCATGTGTTTTCACTCTGTGCTCCCTGTCGTTGATCAGGTTGACATTTGTCACAAGCTGCTTCATTTGCTCTGTGGAGCTGTTGGACAGGGAGAATGTGAGGAACAGGATGCAGCATTTCTCAAATACCTGTTAAAAGATTTCTTGACTTCACAGAGTTGTAGTTGTGGCTGTGGAGTGCTGAAGGTGGTCTCTGGGAGCTAGTGATCAGTCCTTGCGGCTGCACAGAGATCTGGACTTCATTCTTTTTCGTGATGGTGGTTCTTCCCACATCCAGAGTGCAATCCAGATGCTCAGGAAGGTCAGGGTGAATCAAGCCTTTATCTGCATGAAAACCATACTCCTTGTTTTTTTCCCCCTGTGGGGGTCACTTGTAGTTAAGATGTATGTCTGCATCCTCTCTTTGTGGTGCTCTGCCATGGGAAGGGAAGATGGCTTGAGCAAACTTGCTGTCAGACACAGCTAGGTCTGCAGCCCACACAGCCACTGCTGGAGTTGGAAGAGGTAGAGGTGACAGTCATGGGGACTGCAGGGGCCTGGAGGTGGTCCCGGCTAGCTGGTGGCAGGCAGGAGGGGGTAACCTATAATAGGAGATAACCTGTCAGGCAGCAGAGTTCATACCTTGTGGGCATACAGGGTTTTGAAAGCATACAGGGCAAGTGTCGTGTGTGTGTCCAGCACAAAAGCACTTCTGCCTCCAGACAGCTCCAGTATCCCAGGTATCACTTGAAATTCAGGGTGCTTATCAAGTCTTCATACGTGTTTTATCACGTGCATTTAGGCAGACTGAGATTTAGTTGATGTGTATGATAATTTCAATCTAAATCAATTCAGTCCAAAGCTTTCAGAATGAGTTTGGGCAAAGTCAAACAGTTCACCCATAGGAAATCTAAATGGAAGCTGAGGAAAACAGAGAAGGCAAATTTAAAGGTGGGGGTTTTTTCCCCCCAGCTTTCTAGAAGTTGGTAGCATAGAGACCTCCCAAAACTCAGCATCCTCAGACACGACTCTTTTGTGGTTACTAATGTTGAGGGGTGGGAGCTTTTCCAGTGTTACTGGATCCACTACATTTGTGTCACATGCATGTGGTTAATGAAGAAGTGGGGAAGTAAAGTTCAGCTCAGAGCTGGGAGTTTCATTAGCCTTTCTAAAAGTCTCAATCTCTGAGCAGGAAAGTCCCCAAAGACTGTGTGCACAGTGTTTTGGGAAGAGTACAGCCTTTCCTTCCAAATCTGGAGTCATTGAATTGTTCTGTTCCTAAAGCCAGCCAGAGCTTCTCCTGCTGCTACTGTCAGCCTTAGGAAGGCAGTGCAGGTGCAGTTCCTAAATCCTTTCCTGTGGCTATTGGAGATGTAGTAAAAGAGGTTACTAATCTCCATCATGACTGTATCGGAGAAGAAGTGTGCTCTGAGCTGATGAACACCCATCACTTTTGCTGAGCTGATTTTCTTGAGCCCAATGGGTCTTCTTGCGCTGTTGTAAAACCAGGTTTGAGGCAGGGGTGAGTCAAAGAAATCACGTGAGGACAGAAAGGCACCATTTCTGTTGCCAAAAACTGTCCTCTCGGATGAAGATGGTGCTTGTGTGAATCTGTAAGCAACAGAAATCCATCACCTAAAAGCATGGCAGTCTCTTCAGATGAGGATTCACCCACAGTCAAAATTTGTATCATTTTTCCTGATCTGGTGAAGCACGGATTTATGAATGGGATTGTTTGGCAACCCAGAGCAAAGGCATTTGCTGAGTTGGAGCCTGGTGGTCCCTACTGTAGAAACTTTGTAACTATAAAATTAGAAGTTTGTGGGTTCCTTAAAGAGCTGGAATGGACCTGGGTGCTAAGCATGGTTTATTTTTCCATGGGCAAATAGAGAAACAATATTTTTCCTGTGATGCTTTAATTTCAGTCTCCCAGCCTGATAATAATGCTATCACTGTTGACTTTGTGTTTCTACACTATGATTTTCTTACAATATGTATATAAAAAATAAGAATACTTTGTAGTGATAGCTGATAGTCCTTGACTTGTGGAGCACAGACATCATGAAATTATTAAAGGAACTTGGAAGCAATACATGGTTTTATAAAAATTAAAAACAGGGAGATGGTTTAATATTGATGTTGCACTTTATTAATAAATTTTCTCCTTGGGATTTCGCTGAGACATAGAAACAAAGGATTTCATTGTAGGTAGAAGTTCAATGAATAACCAGAATTATTTGGCAGATATTTTTTGAGGAGACCAATGTAGAGAGAAGTTTGGGGGTTGTTTTTTTGTTTGGTTGGGTTTTTTTGGTTTGGAGTTATATTTGTTTTGGGTTTTAATTGCTTTTGGACTTCTACTCTTTCCCTTATATTTCCTTGTGTACTTTTAAGTCTCAGTAGCTTTTTAAGGTCTGTTTATTTTTGGTTCTGTTTGAAGACTTAAATACAAAAAAATTAGCTTTAATGTACAAGAATCTTCTCAAGACTTTTATTCTTGCTATATTTTTCCTGCTGCTGCTTCAGTTATCATTGGGGCTTAACCATGTTTTTTACATTTGGTGCTGATTTAATTTTATTCTCCTTGAGAGAGTCCTTTCATAATAATTCTGAAAAACCAAGAATGTATTTTGGACTAAATCTGTATCCAAAATATGAGGTTTCTATCATTTCAAATGGATTTGTTTAATAGTATGCATTTTGAAAAGGTGAGTAAACATCTGGGGTTTTGTTGGCATTGCCCCCAGTGGGTATTTGTCCTTCATGGAACAGGGGCTCATATTAAATAACGTGTTTTCCAAAGAACTCGTGCGTGGCTGCAGCCAGACAGCCTTCCTGCATGCTTCTGCAAAACACAAGTCAGGTTCTTCTTAGGCTTTAGTCACTCCTGAACTTCTGTGCCGAAGAACAGTCTGTTGACATTTGTGGATAAAGAGGATCAGCTCCACTATCTCCTTCAGTGGCCTTCGTCATCTGCACTGGGGAAGCAACAAGGAGCCTGGTGGAGTTTTGGCAAAGCCTCTAGGGCAGCGTGGAACCAGCTGAGAGATGATCACTTGCAGATTTTGTCTCTGTTCCCAGGCTGCCCTGGAGTCTGTCTCTTTTCCAGGCTTCTCTGCAGCTCTGCAATGTTCTGCCAGACAGGTGGGAGATCAGTCATCTGTCTTGTTTTGGCCTGTGGGACTCTAGGGTGAACTTAGATGTGGTCTTGAAGCTTACCTGGGGAAGGAGAGCATCACCTAGTGCGTAGACAGTTGAAGACTGAGGACCCATTCCCTGTTCCACTGCGCATTTCTTGAAGGAACATGAAGGAGCAAAGCCCTTTGGTTGCTGCGCCACTAAATGGTAGAGGATCAGGAAGCAGTCGTGAACTGTGGACTGCCAGTCACCTCTGCTGGACAATTGCTCTGCGACAGCTCAGGCTTCTGCCAGCTTGTGTTCTCTGAAGGCTGTGCTCAGACATAATATAAGAGGGGTGCATACACCAGGATCCATTCCCAGTCAGCAGGACACGTCACTTTATTTGACCCCTCCATGCTAAATTGTCGTTTATTTGACTCCTCCATGCTAAATTGTCGTTCAGCAGTGTCTGAATAGCGTCGTGCCTTTAAGCTATGTCCCAGAACATGCAGTGCAGTATCAAGCTGAAAAAATACCACTTTAATGGTCTGTAGCATAACCTTCATGTTGTCTGTGATATTTTCAACTAGAACCATCCTGTCTATCCTCAAATAATCATGTTTTGAGGTGGAGGGTTACCACATGTGGCCTGGAGGAGATTTGGGGCCAAATGCTACGCAGCATGGATGAGGCCTGGCAGGGCAGCTTGGCTTCAGGTTCAGAAGGTGGTCTTTGGCCCTGTTTTCTGTCCTGGTATAGCTCTAGCCTTGGTCACAGAGAGACATTGTTCCAAGCTCTTTAAATAGGGATAATATCTCCTTTTACCAGTGGCACCAAGAATCAGAGAATAGGCAGATACTAGAGGTCAGCCCGGATGAACTTGGTGGCACCTCTTGTAGTTAAAACCCTTGGCGTCATCTTAACTCTTGTACCTGAAAGCACGTCTCCTGCTGGTTACTCAGTTTGTGTTTTCTCAGTGCATGCCTTTGCTTGCAAATGTGGTTCGGTCTTCTAGAGAATGTTCTAACCTCTGCAGCAAAATATAAGCATCTGTTAGTTCAAGACCACAACTAAACTGATGGCATCTATAAGCTGTGTGGACAGTTTTATTTTGGAATAAAAGTGCTTTATCTTGATATACCTTAAGTCAATAAAACACCTTTTTGTGCTTTCATGAAGCCAAGGAGGGGGAAAAGATTTGCATATAACACAAGACTATCACTGCAGTTGTCAACTATTTTCTTTAATGGAAATAAATCAGGTTGCATAAATCAGTTTGTCTTAAAAAAGACTTGCCTCTTCAACAGTTTTATTGCTGGCATCACTCTGCTCTAGGAAATTGTAAGGGAGGTCACTTGTTAAATTAGAAAAGGAGAAGGGTGTGTGTCTCAGATCTTTTGCTGTGTCTGTTCTGCGGAACAGACCTGGTAAACAGCAGTACAGCATCTTTCCTGAAGGGTAGGGCTTTTGAATCATCATTATTAATTTTTTTTCTTTGTTTGTTTGTTTAAGACAGACCTTTGTTCTAATTCTGTTTGTTAGCCTGTTTTCAAATCTTTCGGTGGAACTGTGTTGAAGACTTAAATAGATTATCCTGCAGACCTTGCAGAAAACCAAATATGAAGCAAATGCTAGAACTGCTCCCAAATGGGTTATATAAACACAGAATTTCTTCACAACCGTTTAATAAAAATTGTATGAGAAAAATAACTGTACTCAAGCATTTAATTACTTACTTTGCCCAAACAGGTTAGGTGGCGGTCCTGATGATGCCAAGGAGATTATGCAGCACAAATTCTTTGCTGGCATTGTTTGGCAAGATGTATACGAGAAAAAGGTACTTGTACAACTGTTCTCTCAAGCTGAATTGTCACTGTGGATGTACTGAATGTTTCAAATTGTGTTGCCCTCAGTAAGCTACACAGAAGCCCTTCACAGAAGAGGTTTTTAACAAGGTTAAACTGTTTCATGTTTCTTAAAATACTGTAAGTGGATTACTTCTGAACCAAAGCTACTTTTCAGAGTAAGCAGAGCATCTCTCAATGGATGTTCTTGAATAAATAGGATGCCACCAAAACTGCTTTCAAATTTAGACAGTATATAAACTTTTAAAATGGCTTTTCTTATGAGTTCTTGTTGCCATTTCTTGCTGTTGACTGATATATCCAGGAGCTACTGTTGATTCCTGAGCATGTGGAAGCAAAACTTCCTAGAAGCAGTAGTGGAAGATGGGCTGTTTGTTCCCTCGGCATTTTTCCTGTCTTGAATGATGAAATTAGTCTGAATAGGCAAGTGCAAAGATGTGTAGGCTTTTACATCAATCCAAGCTTCATTTTTTCCCTTTGGTGACAGAGGGCTGATGTGGTGTCTACACTTCATAGGTTTTCCTTGAGACCCCTGAGTTTGTAGACTATCCAGTGGGGAGCCACTGAAGTCAGAGAGCCCAGCAATTTCTATATAAGGGTGTTTCATCAGTTGTCTGTGCCTTGATGTCCCTCCATTCGCAGGTAACTTATTCCATTCCTCCAAGATGCCGTGCTTCATGCATTCAGGGCAATCTGCTGTTATCCTCTTACATTTGATTCTCACCAGTCACATTTTCCTTAACGCTCTTGTGTAAGATGTCTGGTGATTCAAGGCTCCCATCTACTGGTGCCACATGATCTCACTCAATCCCAGCCTTTTCCAAGTTCCCTCCTTGCACCTGCAGCCCCTCATAATATCGGATCTTGTTTGATCTGTAAAGGCATTTCAATTCTCCCTCCAGTTGGTAGGAGCAGGTAAGAAGCTTAGCAGTAACTGAGTTTTTATTCTTTGGATTCTTTCAGTAAAACTAATACAGGTATCTGTTAGCAACATTTGTATTTTTTAAAAAAATAGAGAAGAACATGGCTGGTTTCTGTAGTCTAGTGGGAGAATTGTGCTTGTATACAATCACAGAGAGTGCTCAATTTCCTTCTCTCCTTTCACTTCCTCACAGATTGGTGTGGCTAAAGGGAAGTGAAAAATGGTAAAATAAGTTTTTGTGACTTGAAAGTGTAGATAAGTGTTTAGACCTCTGTCCTTTCAAAGCATCCCTAGAGAGAGAGCTGCCTGTGGTCTTGAGGGCAGGAGGGCGTTGCATGGAGTTTGTTCCACATAATGTACAAAGCATGTCTGAATTACCGGTCTAAACCAAAAGGTTATCTCCATTTCCACTCAGCTGTCAGGCTGAATACTTGGAGGTTTGCTTTTTTTTTTTTTTTTTTTTTTTTTTTTTTTTTTTTGTATTTTAAGGTAAAATGTTCATCATGGGGCTGAAATGTTTTCATTGAAGTTATTTGTTATTTGACGGTAGTCCTGCTTCCCTGAATGAAGGAGAAATCACGCAGGTTGGAAGCAGTTTATTTCTCCATAAGGGCTGAGAAAACCGTCATAAATCGTCCCATAGTAGTACTGACTCAGGTTGTTGTGGAAACTACCAGGAAATCCCAAATGTTACACATTATGGAGATAACTGTGCTAATTGAGACTATTTCTGACCTTGGCATATCCAGGGAGTCTAAATTCCGATTTTACTCCTGTCTCATTAGCATGGGCATCTGAAATTGGTTGTAAACCATTTCCTGCTGTAGAAACAGCCATGCTGTGCAAATGGGGAGATTTCCAAAAGCCTGTGAGTAACTGCTGCCTACATTCTGGGTGGTCCAAAGAGAATCTTACAGCATTTACCTGAAATGCAGTCTCGGGGATAAAGTCTGAATTCTCTCAGCTACCCAGAGGTGTTTATGTGCTAAGCTTGGTTACCTGCTCTCTCCAGATAATGGTGAATATGTTTATGGATATAGGCTTGGGGTAATCAAGAACACTTACTTTGTAATTAAGCTTTTTGGAAACACAGCTTTGCTTTGAATTATAAGCAGTTTTGAATAACTGGGGTTGTCCCAAGAATTTAAAATATTCATTAGACTCTCCTGGAAAAGTGCTGTTATTTGTCTTCAGTGCAAAGAAAGGTGTGATTTAATTTGCAGTATTTTGCCCACCCACAAGCAAAACATATGCAGTGGGATTTTAATCACTTTTTTCCTGGTCTTTTTTTATCTCTTAAACCAATATAAGCCCCTGGGCATCGTGATGGTCTGCAGCAGTGGGAGGCTACAGGTGGCACCTCTCTGCCAGTTGAACTGCAGAGCTATTGCAGTGACAGCTTCTCAGTGGAGCAGTGTATTTACTTGGTAAAGCCAGCATTAGAGCTTTCTGTGGCTTTCCCTGTTTCCAGCTTAATGTTTTAAATTCAGCAGCTGTGGGGGAAAAAAAATGTCTTGTGGGTGTGTTATAATCTGCCTGCTTTTAACAGGTACTAAAATAAAAGGGGAAATGACACAGGCAGCACTAGCCCATTACACGTGTGTTCTGACTTAGGATTGCTGCTCTGAGTTGTTCTGATGTGCAGAGTCCAGGTGTCTGCTGGCAGTGCCCAAGCTTTAAATCGCTCTGTGCTGCACACAGCAAGCTAGAGCAACTGGGAACATCTCAAGTGCCAAACCCACCGTTAACTTAAAAGGACAGACAGAACTTCACACACGCGTGCATGCACAGCTTGCCAAAATCAAGCTAAGCTTCGCTTTAGGGAGCAGGCACAAAATTGCTATAAGGAGAAAGAGAGTAGAGTTAAAATGTGAAAAGAAGAACATTCCTCCTCAGTAGGTTTTTTTTCATGTAATAGGTTGCTGTGACTTGATTGAGAATATTGTTATTAACGTTATAACGTGAAGCTTTCCCTCTTCAATAGCTTCAGTAGGACCGTAAGGCTCAGAGCTACTGGTGACTTTGGGATATGCTATTTCCTTTTCCTTTTTAAATTCAAGACATAAAGACCACTTTTAAGGACCTGATTTTTTTTGACAAGAACATTTGCCAGGCTCCTTTAAGCCACCCTTGGGCACAGAGGAGTGTTAGTAATTGAAAGAAAATATTTTTAACACATACTATATTTGTGCTCTCTTATAATAGAAAGAATTTTTATGTCTCTTAATTTTTAAAGATTGATTTTAAACAGTAAATGTTTCTTTGTATTTGGCAATACTGCCATATGTGTAAATTACAGAAGTCTTTACATTGAAAATGAAGGAGCTTCATTGGGTTGTTGTTTATAAAACATGACAACCCTCTGTTAGTTGCTCTTAAAACAGATCAGAAAGATGATCCTAGTGATAGGGAGCTTGATGCTGATGCTTTTCTTATTTATCAACTCACACTTGATTCTTCAGATCTAAGCTGGGAGAGAATGATTGGGGTGAGGAAGAGGTGTTTTCCAGATTTGCTGATGTTTCCCAGGTAGTGATTTCTGTCGGTGTGGTTCTTATTTGTGTAAGAGCAGAAGTGCAAGTCTCGGGGTCACAGCTTAATTCCAGTTGGAGCAATTTACCATTTGCCTTGATAAACCTTTCCCTGCAGTTTCAGATTGGAAGCCATACACTTCCTCAATCACGCTCTGAAGTTGTTGCCTGGTGTGGCTCTGTGCTATTAAAAGACAGCCATGCTTAACCCCAGTGGTGGGCGAGCTGAAGGCCAGCTCTGGGAGCTATTACATGTCCTCTGTGGGAGGGCTGAGAAGTGTTTACATTCTGTTTCTGCCTCATGGTGCAGCACAGAGGTGAGGAAGGTCTGAATCCCAGCTCCGTTGCCCTCCAAAATTGTACATGTTCTAGCTCTGGGCATCTGTATGCAACCAGCTGCTCCCCCTCGGTTCCCAGGCACGCTTCTCCTCCAGCCCGAGCAGAGCAGCTCCACTCCATCTGGAGTTCCTCTCACCAGAGCTTGCTTAGGTGCACATGGGTGATTTCTAGCCTGTCTGCCCAAGCGAGTGGCAAGAATAAAGCCCAAAGAGTGTGACTCATGATGTAACAAGGAGAATGTTCACCGCAAAGCATGCTTGATTTTTTTGTAAGCGCTCCAGATTTTCCAAGTTCAGGGTTGAGATCAAACTGCTTTGCGGGACTGAGAGTACAAGCACTTAGTGCTGCTGCTGCCTTTTCCTGAACTCTCCCAGGCTGGTCCAACCTACAGCCGAGTTGCTGTGAATGCTGCATGGGCATAGCAGCTCTATAGCTGGGGTTTGTTTTGAGCATCTTAATCATTTCTGTCCTCCTCAAGCATCAATCTGAGTAGATACAACTAACAATTTCCATAGAATTAGTTGGGGAACCAGTATATACTACTATTTGTAAAATTTGCAAGCATTTTTTAAACTTATTTTAGGAATGTAGGAAAAGGCACTGCAGCTTCTATTTACTTCACATTCCACCTGCTCCAATTGGTACTGCAAGAGCCTGTAAATGAACAGTATTTTGTTTTTCCTTTTCATAGCTTCTACCTCCCTTTAAGCCACAAGTTACATCTGAAACAGATACAAGATACTTTGATGAAGAATTCACAGCACAGATGATAACAATCACTCCTCCTGACCAAGGTAAATTTTTTCCCAAGTGTTGCCCACCGTGCTTTCCTGACCACCAGAAATAGTTTGCTGTGATGTTCCCTGGTCTCTTTAGACCCTGTGAAGAAGCATCAGTTCGAACTGATGGCCTCGAGTTGCACCAGGGGAGGTTCAGACTAGACATCGGGAAAAATTTCTTCACCGAAAGGGTTATCAGGGCCTGGAACAGGCTGCCCAGGGAATTGGTTGAGTCACCATCCCTGGAGGTGTTTAAAGTATGGATAGGTGAGATGTTCAGGAATATTTGGTTTAGTAGTGGACAGGTACGGTTGGACTCATGATCTCAAAGTTCTTTTCCGACCTAGCAGTTCAGTGATTCTGTGAACTTGCTGGGTTTCTGTAGATATGTTTGACCAACAAGCTGGTAAACTGATGTGAAACTTTCCATGTCTTTCCACTTCGGGAAATGAGATGTTCTAGAAGTTAGTGAGATTATTTGTACTGTTGTCTTTTCCAAATCTGCACATTTCCATTGGAAAATAATTCTATCTGTGAGTTTTGCCTGTGTACATCTGCGCACACAGTGTGTGTATGAAAGCACTCAATTGAGTGAGGACCAACATCCCTATTCAAGCAAAATGTATTTTATTTTCATGGTAATTGAGCATGTTTGATGTTCTGAAATAGCAATTGCCAGAAATTCAGAACATTGAATATGGGTTTAAGCAGCACAGCTCCTAGCGATATTACAAGAACATCTGAAAAAACTGCTTACATACAACACTCAGGGCCTTCTGTGATGCCCATTTAATGGGGTGATATTTTAGAATTCCCATTTCTTTGGTTTTTTAAGTTGTGAAAGAAAAAGGCTACAGTGACATTTTCAGAAACAACTTTGCTATGTGCTGTTGTAGTGCTCGTTTACTTGAAAAGGTAGCAAATGTTGTCTGCTTGTTTTTTTAATTTGTTTTTATTTTTCAGATGACAGCATGGATTGTGTAGATAATGAGAGAAGACCTCATTTTCCTCAGTTCTCCTATTCAGCCAGTGGAACCACTTAATGTTTTGCCATGTTTTCCCATTCAGAAATAAAACAGACTGCATTTTGGGGACCTTACTTCAATGGACACTAGAGAACTTTCTATATTACCTGAATTACAAACTGTGTTTGTATTACAACTTAGATGAGTTTGTAGGAAGCCTCACAGATTCTGTATTTAAAGCAATTGTTTGATGCCTTTTTGAGAAGGAAAACAAGTCCATTCTTAAAGTATTACGTCAAGGCTTTTACGCTGAATGACCATAGGTTTTTAAGAATATACACCAAAACTGTTTACTTTAGAAATAATTAAGGTATTCAACATATCAGCAACTCTGACCAGAAAATCCCCTTATTTTATTTATTTCATACAATTCATTACCTAAATATAGAATCTGCACTCTGAACAATTAGATTTATATAGGAAAATATAAGACTTTAGTAGCTAGTGCAATAATATACACAACAAAGTGAACAAACTCTGGAGGGCTAAGGTTCAAACTCGTTTTGGACAGCAGCGATGTGTCATCCAACTCCAGAAAACCACCTCTAGGAACAGCATTAATGGCCTCAGTGAGGTAAATCAAAAAGCAAAAGTTATTTTTGTTATAACATCTGCTACAAGACATTACATATCAAACTGAATCCAGTGGAGTTGCCACGTCATACAGATGAGTATTCCATTCTAGGCAGCACATTTAATGATCCCATTTGTGTAGAGTTTAGGAATACTTAATAGGATTGGTTTCTCAGAACCTAGAAAACGCTTGATTTACTAGTCTAATACAAATTGCAACAGGACAAAATCACCCACTTTCACCACTGTATAAAAATACCATACAGGTCTTAATGAGAAATCATCTTAAGGAGCGAGTCAGCCAAACAAAAGTACATTTTGGCACTGAAGTAATGACTTGTTGCCATTTTTGGGGTTTTTTTATGAGAAGATATATATATATAAACACTTACTGATTTTTTTTGCATCAATGCCAGATCATTTCTTCTTTCTTGAGTGTGCATTAAAGGTATCGGCCAACAGTTCATGGTGCCTTCTCACTCTTGAAGATTCCCTTTAACAGTGTTTCCCACATATAAGAAAAAACTAGGTTGGAACTTCACATGTGTTTGAATAATAATTGTGTTCAAAAAGTGATTTTTCTGTTGTTGTTTTTCATTTTTAATCTTTAGTGGAAAATTCCCCACCCCCTATTTTTGTTGTATCATGTTTCTTTGTAATTTTTGTAAAAGCAGACTTATTCTGTCTCTGCTGTGATGGATTTATTCCGTTGTAGGTTGCGTTCTCTTAAATCACTTTTTTTTGTTTTTCATTCTCTTGGCTGTATAAAAAATGATGATGTGTACTGCAGTTAACTAGCATTTAATATTTTTATTTGAAAGGGAGTATGTTATGAACCCCCTTGCTTCCCCTTTTGATCAGAAACTGCTGTGTTTGCACAGAGCCCATCATCTTGACTTTTTTTAACATTCAACTCTAGTATTTTTATTCATGAAATGAAAGTTTCCCTCCAAATGCTTAAATAAAAATTGCTTTAACAAGTTAGGTTCTTATTTCTTGTGGTAGGACCCTTCTTAATTTGCAGAGATGGAACAGCTGCTCCAGTCTCTAGAGTCTGATGTATCCATCGCTGAGGGATTTAGGCTTTTCTACCCTTCCTCGGCCATTTCATCTCTGGGCTGATCATTATGCAAAGATAATTTTGGCAAATGTTCATTAAAAGAAATATGCCCTGTGCCAGAAATAGTTTGTCTTGAGGTGAATGAGGACAGGCCTCATTTTGCTGTCCTCCTGATGCCAGTAAGATTGTGTTACGGTGGCCTTAAATCTTCAAAGGTATTTCTGTTCCAGTCACTTGGGCCTGTGTACAATATATAATACTGCCTTTCCTTTGTAGGGACTAATGACCAATATTAATTGCTTCTAGTAGGTTGATAGACAAGGTTGAATGTACTTTTTCAGACAAGAATACAGAGAAAAATACAGGAACATCAAAAAACAACAGCATTATGCTTCAAACTAAGCACAGAAGTTGCAGCTGTAGTAAGCCATTAAACATCCAAAACAGTTTCTTGGTTCTAGGCTATAATTCCCAGTAGAATTTACTGTGTATTCTGTGCGGGGGGAAGGTGAAAGGAGGAGGGATCTGTGTCTGTAGAGGAGAGTACCGACACTGGACAGCCTGTCGCGTTCTGCAAGTCTGATCTCCTAACTGCTCTCCTTCCTTGGCTCCCAAGCCTTCATCTGAGTTTCCAGCCAGCCCAGGACAAAGTCCAAAGAACTCTTCTTCAACTCCACAAGCCCCAACAAGTTCTGAACTAACACACCTTGTGCACCCTAATATAGGTAACACGACTGAGCAAAGGTTACTGCCGTCTGACCCAGGAAAAGCTGAACTTCCAAGTGCAGGAGCAGACGCGGATCAGGTTGTTCTGTGGAAGCTGATAATGTCTCAGAACAATATTTTTCTGCCAGCTGTTGCTAATGGGTTTTTGTTTGTATTTCTATATGTAAAATGGAACTTAAAAAAAAAAAAAAAAGCTGCTAAAAAGCCTGGGCATCTCAGTATTGTTAGTGACAGCGAGCTGTGGGGTCACACCTGAATACAGGTGTTTTCCCTCATTTTACCTGTGGTGGGTCAAGGCACCTTGCCTGTCATCTGTAACAGAATGATTGCCAGCATTACAGCTGCTTATCACAACAAGGTGTTCTTTACATTTTAGTTTAGCACAGAAAATCCTGTCTCTGCAGTCTGTGGCCTCAGTGTCATTCACCTCAGCTTTCTTTTGTGCCATATATACAGAGACAGCTTAAATCTTCCATGTTCCTGTAGCTCTTTCACTTGAAAACACAAAACTTTTCTAGTTACCTGTATAGCCACAACCTCATTTTTCCTTCTGGCATTGACAAATGTCATCTTGTTGTGGTGTTGTACTTGACAGCAAATACAGTGCATCCCGAGTGCAGGGCAGGGGTGGCGTACGTAGTGCAGCCCCGGAACTTGGTTCTAAACTCAGGTTGGGAGAAAAATAGCAAAAACAACCTTTGCAAGAGCAAGTTAACTGTTCTCTGTGCCTCTGACTGCAGTTGGATGGCAAGGTCAGCCAAGCAGTGGCCAAACCAGGGAGCAATGTTGCAGCCTCTCCTGCTTCTTTGAGGTTGAGAGATGTGGGCAGAAGCCAGGTAATTAATTCTGCAAACTCTGTTTCATATTCTCTCACATAACTAAAGCATCCATTAGGATATGACAGGCTCTTCTCCCTATGAATTGGATGAAGATCACTGTGGTTTATAGTATTCCCAGCTCTGCACAAGGTATGATCTCTCACCCCCACAATAAAATAAATTGCTTGGACGTTTTCCTTTGCACACCATCACCCTTCCAGCAGGAATCCACATGCTCTCCAGCTGCTGCACTGTCTGTGTGCAGGCCTAGAGTAGCTCTGCTGCTATTTGAATTGCTTCCTGATTTTCCACCTCAGAAGCAAATTACTATAGTTTTGGAGGCTCAAGGGTAAAAACTTCCAAGGAAAGTTTTTAATTTGGTGATCTTTGCATTAACTGGGAGTGAATTATCTTGCCTGCTGCTTGGATTGCTTGTGTGCATTTACATACTCGGTACAAGAGTGCTGTACTCTTCATGTTCTTATGTGTTTGTGGTTTCTTTAGTATCTTTGAGAAAAATGCTCTTTGCTTTTTAGAGAGAAGATGCTAAACCAGATTTGATCCCCAGTATCAGGCCTTAGGATGTCCCAAATTAGAGGTGTCACACCTTATAGTGGGCACACGAACTCCAAGGAGACAGAGTTGCAGAAGAAAAGCCCCCACACGTAAAGTGCCTCTGAGAGGTGCATGGATTTTCTGGCCAAAAAAGTCTAGGAGAAAGGTTTGCTTAGTTTCACTGTATCTGAAAGAGCTTCAGAGGCAAAAACCCATTTAAAGAAATGGGTGTATGTAAAAAGATCTTATTTCTTCAGTGTTGCAAATGAGCGTGTTTGTCTTCCACTTTTAGCTCAATTTTCTTAATAACAGGGAGGTTAATTGCCACTAGAAGTAAAACGAAAAGAACACACAGTGCCTATAGCAAATGGGAGCTTATTATCCCTAATGTAGCTGAGCGTACAGACGTTTGGTAGCTCTATCTAATGGAACATACGCTGCATTCTAATCAGGTGATGACTGGTTTGCTCTGTGTCTGAAATAATGTTAAACAACCCCACTTTGTTATAGGAGTCTCTGCATGCCACCTTTTTGTCTTTAAATTGTAATTTTTGGAACTGCTGGTTGCCACCCTGGGTTTGTGAGCATGGTGGGTTCTTTCTTGAGGACCAGATTAAGGCCTCTGTATGTGAAAACTCCTCTTCTCTCTCTGTTTTTTCAGCCTGCTTGTAGCTTGGCTCTCAGTTTCTCTATTGTTGAAGCCCTGCTTTGTGCACTTGTCTACCTGTTACGACTCACTACCTTTCTTTAGAGTTGTCTTTATGAACTTCTTCCTTTGTTAAATGTAACTCTGGTCTATGCTAAGATTCCATTTTTATGGGTTTTTCCACGCTGTTTTTTCATGTCTTCTATCATGTTACTGTAACCGCCTGTATTTTGCATCTTCCTGAGGTCTTTGAGTTTGTTTCAAGAAAATAATGACACCGCAGGCGGCAGTTGCTGTGTTTCTGAATTCTAAGGACCTCTCAAGGTCTGCACATTTTAACAATAATACATGCCTTTCACCCCCATAGAAGACGCTGTAATTATTTTGAGTACAAGAGTGAAAATTATTCACAGAAACAGAGGAAACATAATCCCTACCCAAATGTTGTCATCTTTAGTTATTTGTAAATGCTATTGTGTTTATTTCCTTGCACTGGGGTGGTGTTGCAGTACTGATGCTGTTTGTTAGAAAACTGTGTAGTGCTGAGAAAACCCATATTGGAACGAAAAATAGTGACTGTGATCTTCAGCAGAGTGCCTGAGAATTCATCAAATTTGGATGAAAACCATCATAAAATACACACTTAAACATTTCATCTGGGGGGAAGAAGCAAACCCAGCAATACTGGCCTTCCTTCATCTTACCGAAGGATGGTGATTGGAGCAAATTGGACTGCTTGGAGCAATCTCCAGAAATCCATGCAAACCTCAGCTCATCTGCGAGTCTATTTAGCGATCTGGGTGTGCGTTTGACAGCACATACCTTAGTGAAGAAGGTTCATCGTGGGTTGTTTTGTTTGGGTTTTTTCCCCTGTCATTTCTGGTATGTGCCCACATTCCCAGACTGACGCAAACCGTCTCCTGCGTTCGTGCGCTCAGTGTGACTCAGCCCCAGCCTTGCTGCGAGATGCCCCCAGTAGGACAAATTCTGCGTTATTCTGATTTTCTTTTATGTTATTGGCCCTGGTCATCACTGCACTTCACATGCTTTGCTTAAAGCAGTATCCTTGATGAGTTTGTACATGTTTTATCGCATTATAATTTTGTGAGTAATATTCTCAGGGCTGTAACGAGTTCGTTGCATTGTGGTACCATCACGTACTGAACTGCAGGTTGTCAGCAGTTTCCTAAAGCAGGAATACCCTCACATTGCTCCAGATGGGTGCAGGCAGGCAGGATACTTAAAGTTTCCTCCTGGCATGACTAGGAGAGAAAATCCTGAGTGATATTTACTCTTTCTGGGGAAGGATGATGCCCACTTTGCATTAGGATTTGCTCTCTAACAGGATCCTTTGGCTGTTCCTGGAAGGCTGCATTAACAGCATCACCACCACCAGGCACTTTCATCTCTGCTTGGTTTTGGTGGTTGCAGCTTTCCCTTCCCACAGCGTCACGCCCAGAATAGATTCCTTTAATGTTCTTTTCACCCATCTGACACAGGTCACTCAGCAATTGTCCCTAGTGCCACCTGGAGTCGCCAGTTCCCTTAAGGTGGCTGGAACCTGGAGCTTCCCCGCTCTGCCCTGTGGGTTTGCATATGCTTCCAGTTTGCCAACAGCTGTTGAAAATGCCAGTTTGACTTCTGTCTCCTGCCAGAACTGGATCCAACAGCCCAGCGCGTGTCAGCAGCGCCTCAGTCAGGAGCCCCAGAGCGGCTGAGGGCAAGGTCTGCTCTGCAGAGGCTCCTTAGCCTCAAACTGGCTTTTGATTTTTAATTCAATGAAGTTCAGAGCTGACTAGGAAGAACTGCAACACCTTTTCCCCACACAGCCGTGGCACATGGGGATGAAACAGCATCTGAGTGGTTTTGAGCATTTTTTAGTAGCTAATAGACTTAATTTTTAGTAGCTAATAGACTTTTCTAATGTATTTGATAACTTCAGTGATTAATTAAAGGCTTTATGGATGTGCAGAAAGATCCAAACATAAGCCTTTTAATGAACTTTAATAATGAAAATGGAGTGATGCTATTTTAAAGATGGTTGCAGCATATAGTGAGCTTTCCATCTGATATCAGCTACTGCAATTGTTCTTTATTCTGATTTTACTGGGGGAAACGAAACTAAGCAGGAAGACAGGAATACCTGCCGACAGTCCAGTCAGGAGTATAAAATGATACCAAATAAAGCAGAAAGAGCAAGGTCCCTTGGAGCAACTTCATGCAGGCAGGCGGGTTGCAGAGGAAGGAGGTATAAGAAAGCAGAACAAAATGTGACTATTTACACAGGTGAGCTGGTCATAAGTTTCATTTTAAGATAAAGGAGGTAAACTTAGTATCGCTCTTTATTCAATTATAAGACTTGAAATCACATTACGTTTCCAAAGTTTTACTTTCAGTGCTCACTTGATCAGCTGTTAAGGAAGCAGAGATCAAAGGTAACTGCTGTTTTAAATGGATATTTGTTTAATTCTAGTAAGCAGCTCACCTAGTTGTGATGGTGATACTTCCTGGGCTGCCCAGTAGCTTTCCAGGTAGTTTTGAGAACCTCATCACTCGGTGCTTTGTCAGAGGTAAGAGAGGTACCTAACAATTGTAGGAAAGCACTGAGTTTGACAGGTGAGGTCGGTGTGCGAGTGAGGCAGCAGTGCCAGGGGTTCCTTTGCAAAACAGTCCTGTCAACTGTCTTTTCAAATCAGTGCTCATGGGCTGCTTTTAATTAGCAATTCAGGACGATAAGAAAACACAGGTATATGTTACAAGAAAGAAAAAGTCCACAAGGATGCATTTCAAACACAGAGAAAACCCTAGATATAAATACACCTGTTGGTTTTGGTTTTTTTAACAGGCTCAGCTGATGCTTTGACAGTAGCAGATGCGTGTGTGCACACGTCGGAGCAGCACACGGTGCAGGGACGCAGGCTGGTGGAGGCCCTGAGCGCTCTAGTGCTGCTGGAGAGGAAGGCTGGAGCAGCGCAAAGCAGCTTCCAACTCCCCATCTGGAAAAATTCCCCACAGGAGCACAGGCAATGGCAATGCCATCTGTCTGTCTTCCGCAGAGCGAGTCTCCTCTCCTGGGAGCAGAAAAAGAGCTGGCACATGGAGGTGGGCTCTCACTTGCCCGCTGCAGGGAGGTTGGATGCAGACTACTTGGTGTTACCTGCAGAGACCAGGCTGCTCTATTCTGTCCCCTCTCACTCTTCTTAGCCAGTTTTGTCTGTATTCCAGTTCTCTTTATTTTGCCTCTTTCCTTATGACACCTTCTTCCTTCCCAGCAGACAAGACGAAATGGGTATCTTCCTCCTCCTCTGCCTTCTCTCATACTTTTTTTATGCTTAGCCTGTTTCTGATCTCCTGCAGACCCTTCTAGAGGGCGATTTATGAACTGATATAAAATCTCATACCTTAAATAATTATTTTCCCTTAGACATTGTCCTGATGCTGGACGCTTCTTGGGTTGCTGTGAAGACTCCAGAGACGCAGTTTAGAGTTAAGATCCCTTTTAAGTGGTAAAAGGAAGCTGCAAGACCCTCTGTCCTCAGTCTAAGTTTAGATTTAATGAGCAAAAGGTAGTTAAAACCTACAGTGCAGTCCCTCCTTCTCCCTCCTGGCATGGCACATGGATGAGAAGAAGGTCCTGGCCACAACCACCAGTGTAGTTCAGTGCCTGCTCCTGGTCTGGTGCAGTGACTTTCCTAGCAGATACAAAATACTGAGGACAACCAAGTATTTGACTTTAGGGATGGATATATCACCTGTACTCTCATTATTGAAATCTTTTTTTTTGTATAGTACTGTTCCTTAACGTAGTGAAGCTGGGCAAGTTGAGTTTTGTCATCTTACCCAGACCTATAGGACCACTTTATCTTATCTGTATAAACCTATGTCCCCAAGTTTCCTGTAGAATTTTGACTGATGTATTTTGGCATGAAATACTGGCTTAACCAAAGAAAAGAACATGTCTTCCACTGAGTTTTAAAGTGATTTCCTATTGATATTTCCAATATCAGTTCTGCTGCAGAAGCACAAGAAATCACTAGGGTAAAAGGAAGAGACCCAGCACTTTTTGTCACGTGTTCTGTTTCTTTGGTAGAGTTAGAAGGGAGTTGGTTACTTCAAAAAAAAAAAAATCATCATGCCTCACTGTTTTGGCACTGTTCTGTTCCAGGGCATCCCTAAATTTGTGTGGGTTTTGAGCTGATAAATGTAAGAAACCTGGGGAAAGCAAAGGAGACCATTTATCTGCTGCTTACCTAGCTTATCTTTTCATTGTGTTATGAACAACTATCAAGTTTAATCTATCCAGAATTTTCTATAAAATAAAGTTAAATCCCTGATAAGCCATTAACTGACAAATGCTGATGGAAGACACTTACATATTCTCTTTAAAACCTTTACAAACTCTTAGAACTCCTTGAAATGTGGGAAACTAACACCAACCTTCTTCAGCATCTTCAAGTTCCCTGCCTCAGTCTGCAGCCTGTACACGCCCAGACCCATTTAATCCACTTTTTGGCCTTGCAGTCCAACTCAACAAAATCAGGTAAACTCTTGGAGCACAAGACTTAATCATGTCCTTTCCCATCCTTCTTCTGCAGAATCACTGAGGCTTTCCTCTCTGGCACCTCATTATCCCCTGGGAACCAACTGATCTAATTTTCTAGGAGGAACCAGGGGGAAGTCCTGCCAGGCAGCTCTGTGGAAGTTACCCAAGAAGTTTCAACACCCTATTCCTGGATGATTCTGTCCCATCTTATAGTTACCCTGCTTGGCTCCAGCTAGTCTGCAGATGCAGCTTCAAAATCAAATCAAAACAATATAACCTCTGTACTGCTCCCTCTCCCCCTTAGTTAGGCAGCTAAGCAGAATACAAACATATGGAGTCCATAAATTCTTTTCTGAATGGCTTTATGTTAAATTCTCAGCCAAAGCAATGGTTATCATTAAACAAATAATGACAACGCTAGAGCGTATCACAAATTATATGCAGGATGAGATCCTCAGCTGTGTAGCTCAGTTTGCCCAGTGACACTAGAGTGATTTACACCAGTCCTTTGGGCTTGGTGCAATCAGCTAACTCCTATGAAACCAACAAGGAAGCCACACGATCCACTCGCAAACCTTAAAGAAGTGCTCTTGCAGCTCGCTGAACTCTGAATGAAACCATGTTTTGTGGTGTTTGCAGCTGAACAGTACATCATAGCACAGCTTTCAACAAACACCCAGCATAATCTACAATGTATCCACAGCTAGGCAAAGGAGGCTAAAACAGCTGAAATAAAATACTGCTGGAGACAGGTTTAAATATAGACTGACTCAAAAGCATGTGGAGAGAAGTTCTGCTGCTGGGTTGAACTGTCGCTCAGTAACACGAAATGCCATAGGGAATGTGTCAGAATAGTTTGCTATAACAAATACTCTCCCTCGGAGCCTACTGAATTTTTTTGGTAATTAATGGGAAATTCTTACGTGCAATCTAATTATTCCCAAAGCTTTCTGAACAGTAATGAAACTTCAGAGCGCATTACATTAAACTAAGTATCAAAATAACGATCATAAATGTATGTCACACCTTCTAAGGAGCTTAGTTCACAGCACTTTTGCTTGTGTGGCACCTGACCAGATTGTCAAAACCCATTCTTGCAGGGGGCTGCAGGGTACTATAACTTAAGTGATTCATGCATGCAGCTGTTGGAACTCTTGTTGGGTTGTGAAAAAGTTCACAGTGCCAAGTGCTGATCTAAGAGAACTCAGATCTCCATCAGCCGCCTTGGCTCTGAGGAGTTACTGAGCAACAGATGGTAGCAGGAGTTAAGCAAACTAAGAAAATATTCTGAGTTGAGAAATAAAGTTAAAAGCCTGGCAAGTACTGAAATTCTTCAGAAAATACAGAGAACGAGTGTTAAGGTTTTAACTAGTTTTCATGTCCAAATGATGTGTGTCACTAAACAATAAAGGGTGGTCTCATTTCTGACAGTGTTTCTGAAGCACTTGTCATTATAATAGAAAGTTTTTATTTACCATGGGCAGAAGTGAGGAGCGGCTGAGTGAGCTGGGGGTGTTTAGCCTGGAGGAGGCTGAGAGGAGACCTCATTGCTCTCTACAACTACCTGAAAGGAGGTTGTGGAGAGGAGGGTGCTGGCCTCTTCTCCCAATTGACAGGAGACAGGACGAGAGGGAATGGCCTCAAGCTCCACCAGGAGAGGTTTAGTCTGGACATTAGGAAAATACTTTTCACAGAAAGCATCACTGGGCACTGGCAGAGGCTGCGCAGGGAGGTGGTTGAGTCACCTTCCCTGGAGGTGTTTAAGGGACGGGTGGACGAGGTGCTAAGGGACACGGTTTAATGATTGATAGGAACAGTTGGACTCGATCTGGTGGGTCTTTTCCAACCTGGTGATTCTATGATTCTAAGTGACCACCTGTGAAATTAATCCTACAGACATTTCAGGCACAGCTCAAAGGCACAACTCTCATGTATTAAGCTATACCTACTTACACTATAAAATCCAGCCAAAGACAATACCTGAGGAAAAGATAAAAGAACCCCAAATCACACCATTTTGCAGTAGATCACAAGCACGAGCAGCAACGAAGGGGCAGCATCGTGAGCTTCAGCAGAGGAAAGACAGCACTTCGCTTCCACAAATGGAAAACTTCAGCACCTAGGTGAACAGAAGCATGTGAGCTCTTGCTGTATCCCTATCCGTAAGACCGGAACAGAAGGGACAAAGTCAGCACAAGTCTTAAGAAAAAAGGTTACAGCCATGATCCTAAACACAAATGTATGAAAGTGTGTGGGGTAACCAGAGACTGGAAGACTTGTACCTGTGATGAGGGAAAGTCACTCACTTGGTGTAAAATAACTCCTAGTTCTTGGTCTCACCAGAACAGTGCACTCCAGTGTCGGATAGGTGAGGAACAAGAGATTTTTCTGCCCTCATAGATGCTTGTGTTGAACAGCGCTGATAGGAACTCATGTGAACAAAGCTGTTTTCTACAGAACTTTACTCCACGTGATGGCTGAGTAAGAACACTTTTGCATTCATGTAAAAATCTGACACCTCTAAATACACGAGTAGCGTAAACCAGCTCTGTTAGTAGCAACACACGTGACTACACCCAACTGAGAAGTCCTCTCATTTTCAGGGAAGGACTTCCAGAACAACATGGAGTCAACCTCCCCAGCAGAGTATGAGACATGGTATGAAGGAACTATTTGAGCTGGCTTATATTTGTGAAGAGACTGTGAAAATCTGCACATTGACTCTATTTTCAGCCCTACATTTTGCTGTACTTCAATTCCTTATATTGTTTCTCCAAACTGATTGCAGTCCCAGGTTTCTAAGCTTGTTTACACTGGGTTAAGAAACATTATAAAATCTAGTTTGGGACAGTAAATAAACTTGCTTTCATGGAAAGAGAAATCGGAACAATCAGATTACTCATTCAGCAAAGTATTACTCAGCGCAAGAAAGCATGGGAGAATCAAGCTCCTAAAATAAAACTTGCTGGGACTGAGATGCATAAAAGTGCATCGATTTTTGTATGTAAGCTACTTGACTGAAAATGTAATTATTTCTTTAGGCTCTGGAACCTATATTCTGCAGTCCTGCACTGTACAGCACAGCCCATCAAAACACTTAAGGGTATGAGTAAGTTGCATCCTATCAGTACTTCTAGCTGAGTAAACAGGATGTAAGAGTGGATGTGCTCGGACCGCACATCCTTTCACCAGTTCCTCGTCTCTGACAGCCAGCAGTGATCAGTGCTTAGAAGAACAGAGGAAGAATAGCCAGTCTAAAAGCGCTGACATGTTTCAAAAGTACTATAAATCCTTAAGTGTATTCAGAAGCTCCGTATATGAACACAAAGCCTTGTAACTCCAAGTAAAATTATAGAACGCTTGTGCTTTTGATATGCTCTGAAGACCATAGACATGCTTTATCTGTAAACTGAAAGTCACCAAGCTTCCTGTGTGTTAATGTTGCCTGTCTGCGCTGTCCGGTCTTCTGGACAGCTAAAGGCTTCCTATGCCACAGTAACACCTCTAGAACTCATGCACAAGGGGAGCTGTGCCGCCTCTCTTCTTGCTAATGCAGCCCAGCAGGGTTTGCCTTCACCACGGCAAGGCCACACTGTGACCTGGGTGCTACCTACGCTCCAGGACACCTCGGTCCTTTTCTAGTCAGTCAGCACCGGCCTGGGCTACGGCTGGAGAGACTCTGTGCCCAGGGCAGGACTTTGCACGTACCCCTGGAGTCCAGGAGGCCCTGCCAGTCCACTCTCACGGCTTCCTGAGGCTCCTGCACTGCCACCCTTCAGGTACTGACTATTGCACTTAATCCAGCATCATCCAAGGACTGGCCAAGGGTTCCCTCTGTCCCATTGTCCAGGTCATTAGCAAAGACATCCAATAGTACCATTTCCAGTAACAAGCCACAAACAATGCCACTGGTAATCAACTGTTCATAGTGTTTGCTCTGTCTGTCACAGCCCTTTATGTCTGACAGTCCTGCGAAACTTCTACTCACCTTACAGCTCACCTGTCCAAACCGTTCCTCCCCAGCATCACTGGGAGACCGCGCTGAAAGCCAAGGTGAATCACATCCATTTCTCTCCTCTTATCTGGTGATGCTCATCTCATCAGAAAAGGCAGTTAGCTTGGTCAGACCTGATTTATCCTTGATAAGCCCATACTGACTGTTCCCAAAGACGTTCTTGCCCTTCGTGTGCCTGGATGTAGTGCTGGGCACAGCCTTTGTGGGGATTCACACTATAATCTTCCTGCAGACTGAGGTCCGACTGACCATCCCATAATTCCGCATATTGTTCTCTTCAAAGAATGGTACAACCTCACCTTTTCTCAGTCATCAGGATCGCCCCCAGTTGCCACTGTCTTTCAAAGACGAGGGACAGCAGCCTCCTAGCGAGGTTAAGCTTGCTTGTTCAGAACCCTCTGGATCATTTAAAAAATCCAGCCTTACAGCCCTGATACTGGCACAGCAAGCACCTCACAGTTGTATGAGAAGCCATTTGTATGTGATGTTAATTTAATACAACACAACGTGGAATGCGACATAAGGTGTGTGGGTTGCTTCTTTTTTAACAAACTAAAAAACACTATAACTTACTGACTGAAACTACCTGAAAGGAGGTTGTGGAGAGGAGGGAGCTGGCCTCTTCTCCCAAGTGACAGGGGACAGGACGAGAGGGAATGGCCTCAAGCTCCGCCAGGGGAGATTTAGGCTTGAGATTAGGAAAAAATTCTTCACGGAGAGGGTGGTTAGGCATTGGAACAGGCTGCCCAGGGAGGTGGTTGAGCCACCGTCCCTGGAGGTGTTTAAGGTGAGGGTGGATGAGGTACTTAGGGGCATGATTTAGGGATTGCTGGGAATGGTTGGACTCAACGAACCAGTGGGTCTCTTCCAACCTGGTTATTCTGTGATTCTGTGATTACGTATTGTCTGGTATATAAATACCCTAGTTTATGATAGTGATACTGTAAAGAACAAATAAAGTGATCAAATTGTGTTTATACATATGATTTACATTTTGGTTTTATCTCTATAGACAGAAATATGGTCCATTTTGAATTTCAGGCTGTATTTTATGACCGGTACAAAGTACTTCGGATAAAAAATAAATAAATCTGTTTTGGAAGCATTTGTTTTGGACCTACAGATTTATGGAGGGGATATTTCAAAACAACCCCCCAAAACTAGTAACTGAATTAGAACAGATCCAATGAAGCTGTGAGCACTTGAGAGAGAAAACCAACTCCGGCAACCACCTGCACAAAACTAACAGAGTGATGCCACCCTGTGGCTACAGCACAAAACTTCTACTGAAATGGAAGGATGAAAGGCAATCTTTTAGGTCTCTAACCAGTTCATATAAAGGAGGACTTCTGCACGAGGAGCTGCTGGCAGTCTTCCAGACTTCAGCACAAGTCTAAGAGCACGTGTATGTAGTAAAGCTCAAGATAGTACTTAGTGGAACTACGGTGATTTTGATAGTGCTGTGCAGGTTACCAGATGAACATCTGGCCCCGCTACCTACAACTGTATTAGTCAAGGAAAGAACAAAAAACATCCATATCTTACAGAGTAAGAAACAACAGAACAAACGAGAAGGAGATCATGAGTTTAACTATTACATATGAGTAAAATGATGCAAGAAAATACACTTAAATAAATCCTAAAATTTAAAGTAAATCCAACAACCACAAAATGTTTAAGCACTAAGAACCTCTGCAAGAAATAAATAATACAACATCTCTCACTAGGTTTTTATGGAAATCACAACCACAAGGATTAAAAATTTTCATAAGGGTGTAAGCTTAAATAATCTGATTCCAACTGAGGCTGAGGCTTTTCCTTAAGAAAAAAAAAAAACAAACAACAAAAGTCCAGATTACATAACACAAGCAAATCCTGTGTTCAGTTCTGGGCCCCTCACCACAAGAAGGATCTTGAGGTTCTGGAGCGAGTCCAGAGAAGAGCAACAAAGCTGGTGAAGGGCCTGGAGAACAGGCCTTATGAGGAGCGGCCGAGAGAGCTGGAGTTGTTTAGCCTGGAGAAGAAGAGGCTGAGGGGAAACCTCATTACTCTCTACAACAACCTGAAAGGACGTTGTGGAGAGGAGGGTGCTGGCCTCTTCTCCCAGGTGACAGAGGACAGGACAAGGGGAGAATGGCCTCAAGCTGCATCAGGGAAGGTTCAGACTAGATAGCAGAAAGAAATTTTTCACAGAAAGGGTCATTGGACACTGGAACAGGCTGCCCAGGGAGGTGGTTGAGTCACCATGCCTGGAGGTGTTTAAAAGACGGATAGACAAGGTGCACAGGGACATGGTATAGTGACTGATAGGAATGGTTGGACTCAATGATCCAAGAGTTCTTCTCCCACCTGGTGATTCTGTGATTCTAGGATTCTATGAAACATTATTAGAACTTGTATTACAATGGCAGCAGTTCAAAATGCAATCCACTATAAAAAGAATACTTCAATGTCTTTAGAAATAAGTATCTATACAAAAGATAGAGTTACATAACTGCAATAGTCATTAAGGTATTCTAAAATACACTGTCTGATCACTTCCACTCTTCCAATTTGATTAATGCAAGACTGAGAAACATTTTCTTCCCATTTTTTGTCCACAAGCAGTTTTGGTCTTTGGATTACAGAGCTCGTGTTTATTTTTCAAAGAAGCATTAATGTTTTTTGAAGCCTCTTGGCTACTCTCAATAGGTTAACCAACTGGCTTCAACACCACCAAAATACAATGTTTAAAGCTTTGCTACCTTCCCTTATAAGATTCAGTAATAAAAGAAACGTAAAGAGTAGAAGAAACAGCACAAGGAAACTCAGCATTGGGGTAAAAGTGGTCTTTCTTAGCCTTATCTGCCCTCACGCTGAAGCCTGCTGGAAGAAAGTGCTCTCTTGGCAGAGCCTCCCACCAGCCCCACCTTCCCCACTACATTTTACAGAGCAGAAATACCCAACACTGGGCTACAAAGTCTGGCTATGCAACCTTTGCATTGCTGTAGCAGTTTTGTTGTGCCCATCAGTAGAGTGTTCCTGCTGGATGGTTGGAGGTTTGCCTCCCTCTGCTTGAACAGTCCAACAGAGCTCTACAATAGCGTGGAACCTAAGCTTAGTCTGACAATCGATGGTGAACCACTGCATAGAACAGAAGGCCAGCTTAACACAAGCAGAATGAACTGTGGAGTTAGACTGCCACGCTCCATGCTACCTGGAATTCCCCTAAGCACCAAGGGCTTACTGCCTAGGTAGCCAGCACAACTGGTACCTAGACGGAAGGTAAAGGCAGCACGAACAGCTAATAGTTACATCATCTGCCATGACTAAACCATATTATAACTAACCAAAAATTACAAGGCGTAAGTATATGTAAGTTTGTATATATACAACACAGGTGGGAGTTTAACATCATTTCAGTTTTGCTAGGATTCAATCTTTTAATCCAGTCTGATCTTGTCAAAACACAAAACTATCAGGCAACTACTAGTCAGGTTCTGCCTGATGAAAGGCAGAAGTATGTAGTATTTATATAGTGCCAGCATTTGCTGTTGTATAAACAACTCGCCTAGAGGGTAGCTGTGTGCTTTCAAAAGAATCAGATCTAACAAACCTAGGGACGAAGATGCCATTCCCTTTTCTACTTTGTGGCTGCACCTCTTGAGAAAAGACTGAGAAGATTTAAGCCATTTGTAGACTGCTGCTGCCACTTCTTACTATCTCACAGCTGTGGCAGCAAACATAGCACAGAAGCAAAGCATAAATGCCTTACCCATATTAATGAAGAAAAAAGGACATAATTTTTCACTTATACCTAAATAACTAGGGAGTTGTGCCCTGTCCCAACATAAAATACAGCAGCACCCGGTTACCACCTGCCCAGAAGGAAAAAAAAAAAAAAAGTCTACAAATTAGCTATAAATCAGGATCCAAACAGGCAGGACGCTAAAACAAAAAGGAAGGGAAGAGGGTTAGGTGCTGGCTGTATTAAACAAAAAGAAGTACCAATCACTCAGTAGCAACGGTTAGATCTGTGTCCTGAGCTAAGATTTCTTTTTTTTGGGGGCTATCTGGATCATATGTGGAATGGCTTACTTGGAGAGCAAGCAGGATTCTGACCTGATCTGCAAAACATACAGGAACCACTCGCTGCATGCACAGGACTAAGGTTCTTTGTGTAACCACCAAATCTGATCTACCCACCAAGAACACAAGGCTGCTGAGAGTGATGCACTTAATGGACTCACGCTCTTCAAGGAGATAACCCAAGTGTATTTGATCTTTGGACTGAAGCTCTTCATAATGCTGTGTGGTTTTGTTCTGATGCAGATTGTAGATATTGGAGACTAATGAAATTATTTGTGACCTTAAAAGAACACACATTTCTAGCATTTACTCACATATTAGATTTAAAGGAAATTGTTTTATCCTGATGAGATCAGCTGACTTCCTTTCAGATATAAAACTGAACTCTTTGCGACTTATTTCACCATTAATGATGTACAAGCCTCAGAAGTAGTTTCTCATCCATATGTAAAATCATTACCCTGCAATATTGTCACCCATCAATATGCTGGCTCCTCAGAGGATCTCCTTCCTTCTGAACATCAGGCAAACTCTGATTCTTGACACTCTGCGCTGAACAGGACAGAAAGAACATATGATAATAACAACAAAACACAGTATAAAACCCAGTCTCCTGCTCAATTAATAAACCATAAAATCTCTCTGGCTCTCCTGTGCAGTCTAAGGAGCACCTAATGTACAGCTCTACAACCAGCCACAACAGACAAGGCCTTGTGAGTAGGAGTTAATCAAAGAGAAAGATCTTTGGACCTCACCCAGATGTTCTCCCCCTCTGTAGGCAATGTAAAGATTTTAAACCAGTCCCTAGTCCTACCTCCTATTGCTCATGTAAGAACTGCACGACTCGAGCAGGAACTTTCCTCAACAATTAGATTTGAGTTTTTTGGAAGATAAAAACACATGAGAAAGTTTTTCACACCTTCTGAAGCCAATGAACCAAATAAGCTGGTAACCACTAAAAAAAACATTTTTTATGTGTATGATGAACCATACTGAAACAAAAGTTGACTAAGCTGTTCTGTGTTCCTTCTGCCCTGTTCCTCCACAATTCTATAACCATTCTCTTCCAGCCCTCCTGCTTTTTTCTTCTCCCAGCAATTTGTTCCACGTTGAATCTCTGTCCTAACGAACAACCACTTTTCAAGGGACAGGCTAGAGGAAAACCAGTAAGAACTTCAAGCCATGAAATCAATGTCATTATTACAGAGTTGGGCTTTCTATGAAATCCAGCAGTGACTGAATGAGCAAAAAAACCCCATAACTACTCTGGAACATAAATCATTAGTAAACAACATGTCTCATCTCCCCGAGAGCCTAGAAGCTGAACAGTATTTCCAGTCTCTCATCCTCAGGAGAGAATGAGAAAAAGCAGATATCCTTAAAGGTTTCAGCTTCAAAAGTACACTTGACTAGAATACAGTTTTTTTCACTGCTTAGAGCTTCAAATGAAACAAAGCGAGGTTTTAAAATTCTTTCTTAAAACTCACATTTAAACACAGTAACTCAGAGATTCTTCCCATTCCTAAAACTCAGCTTTGCATTTGAAGATGATTATCACAGGAATAACATTTTTATCTGCCCTATGGTACATGGGAGCTGCACCACAAATCTGCTATCACCCTGACATAGAGAATGCTGCAGAATGTCTGCACGCTCTAACATTTCCACTACCAGCTCACCTGACTCGGACACTTGTTTGTTTCAGAGGTGTGGACGTGACATATTTTACAGCTGCTCAAAATCAAGATTGATGTAACTAGGAAAATCTCCCATTTTAACTAGCTACAAAGCATGGAGAACAGGGAACCAAACTGGATCCATCAGCTAGACTAGGCTAGCACACAGATGGCTGACCTCGTGGTGAAGTGCTTCCCCTCCTTGGATATCCCAGCACTGCCTTCAACAGCTCAAGTGCAGATGTCACTGCAAGAGAGACGCAAGTCTCTCAACTTGCATTGCAAGGGCCTTTCAATTTTTGCTTCTCCTTGCAAAAATATACTGATTGCAGTTGAGAAGACTGGGAAGCACGAGCAGCAGACTTTGCTTTGGAAATTCAGGGCAAATAATTTGGCAAACAGCAAAGTCATCATTTTCCTGAGGTGAAGACTACCATGGTTTTGTCTGATATATGGCTGGTTTGCAAGATGTTTTTATTTTTAAAAACATACAAAGATAATAAAAGAAAGTTACTTTCCCTGGCTTTCCAGCAGCATTTAATGTCCCACTCTTTCAACACAGACAATACAAAATAAATACTATTTTTGAGTGCGTATTCAGAACAGTGTGAAGTTTACAGTGTAAATAATCAACTTACAAAAATAAGCTGCTTTCCAAAAAAGACCTTGCAAAGGAAAATTAGTCTCTGACACTTAACTATTGAGAAAAGCTTTTTTCCTCCAAGCCTGCTGTGCCATTGTTCTTTCTATCAAAGTTGCCATGGGAAGAACAATTAAAACCATTCAAGCTGTCAGTAATCCTAGGATGTTTGTGACAGCTTAAAAAAATCTAACCAAAAATCAGCAAATTCTCTGTTTGGAAAAGCTTTGGGCCTGGCTGATTTTCTTAGTTATCTCACAAAGAAAATGTTATGTCCAGAATAGATCCACGCTCACCTGAAAGCATAAAAGAAGCAATTCATTTCTATTCTGATATCACAAAAGTGTGTCCTAACATAAGCAGTAGAGAGACACTGGATGAACATCCTAAATTCTGTATCACAGAAGGAGCACCAGGAAAAAGCATGAAGTTGCCCCTTCTAGACAGAACATCACTACTAGAGAAAAGGAGAAAGTTGACTCGAAATAATCTAGAAAGGCTCAAAATATAAACATTTATTTAGCAACAATATTAAAAGTACAATATAAAGATATAAAACATAGAAATTCCATAACTAATTCACATGCTAAAAGGATTAACTGACCAGCTGTAAAGAGGAAACTTCATTAAATTTACAGACATCTTAGTCATGAAGGGCGTTTCATCAAGTTTCAGACTTGAAATATTGAACAACCATTGCAGAGAACTTGCTCTCCCATATCTCCATAACTAGGAAAAAAAAGAAAACCAAAAGAAACAGTCAGTCTATCTACTGTTTCTGGAACACAATAGAGAATGCCATCCTATTTCATTATCAACCGCACCCAAGGCAGTCCCACACAGCAGTCAATATTTTGTTATATCACATAATTGTTAACAATGATGGCGAATACCTTAAGATTACTCCTTGGGAGAACATTCATAAATCACTGGCGAGACTACAATATTGCCGGTCGGGAAGCAAGAGGCATTTCTGCCTCCTCGAACATTTAAATAAGTAGCTACGTTAGACTTGCACCAAGATTGATTAGACTACTTCATACAGGCATTTTATTTTCCATGTTCAAAACCTTTTCATGGATGAGCTAGGTATCTGTTGGGTCTTCATATCCTACAGCCAATCTTCAGCGCACAGGTAATTAAAATAACCTTAAAAATTCCAAAGGCACTTACTCAACGGTGGAGCACAAAGGGCAGGTAACTGTGTTACAGCAGCTGCAGAGCCTGCTGCAGTTCTGGCAGACGAACTGATCGCACTGCGTACACACTTCCTTGACATCAGCCGTTCTTACACATGATGAACAGGCTTTGGAAACTCCCACAGGTGGAACTGCTTGGAAAGATGCAGTTAAAAGATACGCACGTTACAGCAAAACAAGAGAACTTCTAGGAACTGCAGAGCTTGGCACGTCCACTTTACAGCTACAGGTGGCAGAACTCGGCAGAACAAACTCGTTTTTAACTTTGTTCGTTCTTTTTCAGGAACAGATGCTCAAGCAGAGAGGGAAAGGGGGAAGAGCCAAGGGAGAGGGAAAGGGGGAAGAGCAAGGGGAGAGGGAAAAAAATTTTCATGGAAAGGGTCATTAGGCACTGGAACAGGCTGCCCAGGGAGGTGGTTGAGTCACCTTCCCCGGAGGTGTGTAAAAGACGGGTGGATGAAGTGCTGAGGGACATGGGTTAGTGATCGATAGGAATGGTTGGACTTCATGATCCAGTGGATCTTTTCCAACCTAGTGATTCTGTGAAAAGGGGAAGGAGTTAAGCGGAAAGAGGGAAACAGCAGCTAACGAAACTGCAGCTAACCACATCAGGGAAGCTCAAATCTAAGACCCTCTTTAAAACAGAGTGCAATAAAGAACCCTGCCGAGCCGGGCACACCCCCAGGCCGCCCCAGGAAGCCCCTCGGGGCCACTCACGCTGCTCGGAGGCGGCAGGGCGCCGCTGCAGTTTGCCGTCGGGCCCGATGCGGAGCTGCCCGCTCCAGCGGCGCCCCCCGAGCGGCTCCGGGCAGCGGCTGCCGGCGGGTGCGGCGGGGCCAGAGCACCAGGAGCCCTCCATGAACGCCTGGGCACCTCTGAAGAGCAGCCGCCGGGTCCTCTCTGCGGGGAGACGAGTCAGGGGAGAGCAGGGGAGGGGGGGAAGAAAGAGGGAGGGGGGGAAGAAAGAGGGAGGGGGGGAAGAAAGAGGGAGGGGGGGAAGAAAGAGGGAGGGGGGGAAGAAAGAGGGAGGGGGGGAAGAAAGAGGGAGGGGGGGAAGAAAGAGGGAGGGGGGGAAGAAAGAGGGAGGGGGGGAAGAAAGAGGGAGGGGGGGAAGAAAGAGGGAGGGGGGGAAGAAAGAGGGAGGGGGGGAAGAAAGAGGGAGGGGGGGAAGAAAGAGGGAGGGGGGGAAGAAAGAGGGAGGGGGGGAAGAAAGAGGGAGGGGGGGAAGAAAGAGGGAGGGGGGGAAGAAAGAGGGAGGGGGGGAAGAAAGAGGGAGGGGGGGAAGAAAGAGGGAGGGGGGGAAGAAAGAGGGAGGGGGGGAAGAAAGAGGGAGGGGGGGAAGAAAGAGGGAGGGGGGGAAGAAAGAGGGAGGGGGGGAAGAAAGAGGGAGGGGGGGAAGAAAGAGGGAGGGGGGGAAGAAAGAGGGAGGGGGGGAAGAAAGAGGGAGGGGGGGAAGAAAGAGGGAGGGGGGGAAGAAAGAGGGAGGGGGGGAAGAAAGAGGGAGGGGGGGAAGAAAGAGGGAGGGGGGGAAGAAAGAGGGAGGGGGGGAAGAAAGAGGGAGGGGGGGAAGAAAGAGGGAGGGGGGGAAGAAAGAGGGAGGGGGGGAAGAAAGAGGGAGGGGGGGAAGAAAGAGGGAGGGGGGGAAGAAAGAGGGAGGGGGGGAAGAAAGAGGGAGGGGGGGAAGAAAGAGGGAGGGGGGGAAGAAAGAGGGAGGGGGGGAAGAAAGAGGGAGGGGGGGAAGAAAGAGGGAGGGGGGGAAGAAAGAGGGAGGGGGGGAAGAAAGAGGGAGGGGGGGAAGAAAGAGGGAGGGGGGGAAGAAAGAGGGAGGGGGGGAAGAAAGAGGGAGGGGGGGAAGAAAGAGGGAGGGGGGGAAGAAAGAGGGAGGGGGGGAAGAAAGAGGGAGGGGGGGAAGAAAGAGGGAGGGGGGGAAGAAAGAGGGAGGGGGGGAAGAAAGAGGGAGGGGGGGAAGAAAGAGGGAGGGGGGGAAGAAAGAGGGAGGGGGGGAAGAAAGAGGGAGGGGGGGAAGAAAGAGGGAGGGGGGGAAGAAAGAGGGAGGGGGGGAAGAAAGAGGGAGGGGGGGAAGAAAGAGGGAGGGGGGGAAGAAAGAGGGAGGGGGGGAAGAAAGAGGGAGGGGGGAAGAAAGAGGGAGGGGGGAAGAAAGAGGGAGGGATAAAAAGGGGGGGAAGTGGGGGAAAAGGGGGGAGAAGTAGGAAAGTAGAGAGTTAGGAAGGGCAAGAGGGAAAGGGAAGAGAAGAGAGATGGTGGGGAAAGGGGGAGAGTTAGAGGAGGGGAGAGTTAGAGGAGGGGAGAGTTAGAGGAGGGGAGAGTTAGAGGAGGGGAGAGCTAGGGGTGGTCCCCCGCGCCGGGGAAGCCTCGGGGCCCAGGCCAGGCCCGTCAGCCGGCGGCTCCGGCGCTGCCCGTCGCCTCACCGAACACTTCCCTGCGGATCTCCTCGCCCCGCACGCCGCGGCTCAGCTCGCGCAGCCCCACGCGGGTTTTCAGCTGCAGCGGAGCCGCGTCCCCGAAGGGGCAGGAGCGCTTCGGCATGGCGGGACCGGCCCGCGCCGCTGCCCGCCGGCCAATGGCGGGGCGGGGGGGGGCGGGGAGCGGGATTGGCCACGCCCCTAGGCGGTACCCTCCCGGCTCAGCCAATCGCTGAGCGGCAGGGAGTGGATGGCCACGCCCCCTCGGGGGCGGGCGCTGCCCGCCGGGCCAATGGCGGGAGAGGGGCGGGGCTATATCTGATTGTCACGCCCCCAGGGCGCGCGCTCATCGCCGACCTTTGGAGGGGCGGGGCTATGCGGGTTGTCCCCGCCCCCCGCGGGTGCGCGAGGGCCAATGGCGGGGCGGCTGAGGCGGGGCGAGGGGCTGGTGGAGCCGCCTCAGGGCCTCCCTCCCCTGCCCGAGGTGCCTGGCAGCCCTCGGTTCCTGATAGCAGGGAGCCCACGGCGAGCTCATCCAGGCCTGCTGGCAGCCCAGCCCCACAGCGCCTGCTACCCCAAGTGCCACATGAACACGTGTCGAACGCCTCCAGGGATGGTGGCTCCGTGGCTTCCCTGGGCAGCCACTTCCAATGCTTCATTACTCTTTACATTGACAGCGAGATTGAGGGCACCCTCAGCAAGTCTGCAGATGACACCCGGCTGAGTGGTGCAGCTGCCACATTGGAAGGGAGGGATGTCATCCAGAGGGACCTGGACAGGCTGGAGAAGTGGGGCTGTGAGAACCTCGTGAGGTTCAACAGGGCCAAGTGCAAGGTCCTGCACCTGGTTCGGGGCAATCCCCGATTTCAGTACCTGATGAGAGATGATGTGATTGAAAGCTGCCCTGCAGAAAAGGCCTTGGAGTGCTGGTCGGTGAGAGGCTCGACAGGAGCCGGCAGTGTGTGCTCACAGCTCAGAAGGCCAATCATGTCCTGGGCTGCATCAGAAGAACTGTGGCCAGCAGGGCGAGGGAGGGGATTCTGCCCCTCTGTCCCTCTCCTGTGAGACCTCATCTGGAATATTGTGTCCAGTTCTGGAACCTGAACTTCCTGAACCTGTGACTCTCTCTCAAAGCTTTAGCGGTCTACATGCTGCAGAACCCACAAAAATGTGCACAAGTGCAAGAATTTACTTTTTTGAGACCAACACAGGAGATGGAGAACTCAATTCAGCATTCATGGTGCCCAATGCGTTTTCTGGGATTGATCCTCAGCTTTGGTTGGATCATGGGGCTACTTGAGACTTCCTGCTGTCATTGTGTGACAGAGAATTACCAGAATTAATTTCCTGTCTATGGGCAAGCTGTGTAAAACAGGCTGGGTATGGTTTTACAGACTCAAAGTGTCATGTTCAAGCCCAAGTAGCAGTTAGTCTGGTTTCTACATATATTTTGAAAATACATTGTTGTCCTGAGGGCGAACAAGAAGTGTAAAACCCATGTTGGCATTGGTGTTCCTCGCCAAATGTTTTGTGTCATTTGAAGAATATAATCAGCCACCACAGCTGATTCGTAGAATAGAGTCATAGAATCATTTAGGTAGAAAATGACCTTCGAGATCATCAAATCCAGCCAAGCCCACCACCAAGCCATGTCCCCAAGTGCCACATCTACACATCTTTCAGAGACCTCCAGGGATGGTGATGCAACCACTTTTCTGAGTAGGCTGTTACAGTCCTTGACCAATCAACCAGTGAAGAATTTTGTCCTTCTTACAGAGAGGTTTCTGAGTTCAAACCTTCCCCTATATGTGTGCCAGGATTCTGGGCAAAGTCACAACAAAGTACAGAAGTAGTGTTTCCATCATAAACACCAAACCCATGCTTTCACTGACTGCTGAGCTGCTATTAGTTTGCAGGTGTAATCACATTTGATTTCATGCAGGTTAATCTGATTTTTTTTTTTTTTTTTGTAGAGCCGATCAGCCCAGCTTTGTGATCTGTGGAGGGGAAGCTACAGTTATAATCCACAGTAATTCAGAAAAATCCCTTCTGAGCTGCAAAGTCTGATGCCTGCCACACTTCAGCTGTGAAGATTTCTACTTTGGCCTTTTCTGCATGTACCTGCAAATGTGTGCTCAAAGATGTTCAGCAGACAAATTTCCACTGCGTATTGAAAACTCATGGTCTTTCCTTTATCTCCACAGAAATTTATTTTTAAGTATTCATTAGATAAACACTCTGATGTCCCTGAAGCTCCCTAGGGAATACGAATGAATCAGGATATAATTCAGTCAGACAGAGGATAGAGGGCAGGAGATCACAAGTGTTTCATTAAAATGGTATAGGGTAAGTGTGGATGGAAAGCGACCATCAGAGAACTGGATGAAACACAAAAATAAAAAGTTAAAAAAATTGAAGTATGTTTGAAGGTGAGCAGCACGTGCTGCAGCAGCACTGCTGCTCCTGTCTCCAAAAGGGCACTTTCCCTGATGGCTGGTGACATTTGACACATGCCACCACCACGCCACTACACAGCAGATGCAAGGATCTTCAGTTGCAGCTATGAGTCAGCCTCAGGAGGTGACATCTCCTAATTGCTTTGTAAGCCCCAACCTTAACAACATCTATTACTGATCAGGTATTCCGTATTTGTCAGCTGTAAAAGTAAGATAATTCTCTTTGGTCTGTAGCAGTGCACCTGGGCATTCTACAGGGAGGGAATTGGTTCATCTGCCACTTTGCTGACTTGTTTCCCACTAGAATGATTCCAAGTGTTTTTTTTTTAATTTCATACCAGTAAGCCTTGAGGAAGGTCCACTGGTGATTTGAAAGTAGAAGAAAGATTGAGATCTGGTCTGGCAAAGCTTGCTGACGTTGAACGCTCATGAAAATTAAAGCTGGGGATTTCTGGGGTTAGTTAATGAGATCGTGTGTTATGTTACACAGCTTCTGAATGTGAAAAGAACAACCCAAACAAATCCCAGACCACTAAAAGTAATTGTGGAATACAATGATTTTGCTTTATCTTTGAAAATGTGTTTGAGAAAGAAAAGCAGAGTATGAAAATGACAGTAATTTCCTTACTACTTTGCTTCTCCAGTCCCTGTGTGAATATTACAGACAAATTGCCCAGTTGATAGCTTTGTCACTTAAAGAACAAAGCAAAATTGCACTTAATGTTTTTCCAATACTGTCCACTTCCAGTAAGCAAATTTAAGAGCAAAACTGACTGGATTATGCTTGCTAAGTCTGTCTCTCCTAATATTCTGCTTCTACTGCTGCTTCAAGAAAGTCATGGCAGATGCAGAAGGACACTGGCCATAGTTCACCTCTGCCACCTCTAGCAGTTTAGAGTTCAGAAAAAAATTTCTGAGCCAAAATTTCCATCTGATCTTTAAATATTTAATAGTTGTCAGTGGGCCCACTCTTCATGAGTTTGTTAATTTCCTTGTGTGTCTTTTATGCCTTGGTTTTTTTATAAAAAAAATAATTAATAACCGTTTCCTATTAACTCTCTGCACAACATGTGTGACTATAAAGGTGTCTGCCATATCATCCTCCTTCATTTTTTATTTGAGCTGAAAAATTCTGTCACATTGAAGTGCTCCTTTGCAATGAGTCCTAATCCACATCAACTGTGCATAGAACGGGAAGCCTCAAACACATACTGCTGCTCTGCAGAGGGACTGGGGGATGTGGGAACGGAGGGAACCCCAGATGATCCAAAAGCACCTTTGCTCTAGGTAGCAGGAGGCTGTTATAGGTGTCTAAGTGCACCTGGCATTCCTAAACTGCAGGGTACAGATAGCATCAAATGCCCTTTTCTGAACCTCTCACAGTCTCTACCATCCTTCCTGAAACTGTGTGGCCAGTGTGCAGGCGGTGGGAATGATATGCATCTGGACAGCATAAATCTAAAGATGTTTTCTTCTTGGTCCCTTCTCCAGTAATTCCTAATGCATGTTTTGTCATTTTGGTTACTACTGAAGTACCAAACTGATGCTTTCAGGGAACTATTTATAAGTGGCTCCTGGCATCATTCTCCTGAGTGCTAATCACTTCATCCAGAACCCATCTATGTGTATATGTATCAGTTATTTTAACAAGTGTTGCTGTGTACTTTCTGACATCATCAATTTACTGCCTGTTTGATATAGTGAGAGCCTCAAAAGAGAGCTGTGGCTCTTGCCAGTTGGCTTTTGGCTTTGACTTTTAACAGTTATTCAGCAAACACTGGTAGCTCACTGCTCATCACCCTTCCTCAGGGTACTTATAAACATATGAGAACCTTCCTCAGGTTCACTGATACACAGTTCTCAGGATCCCACCAGTCCATTCAAAAAATTGGTATCAAATTCCTTTAGCACTGAGAACAATTTAATTAAACATATCATGTTCAAACCTGAACTAAAATAGATTTTTCTACAACCTGTGTAGATTTAGATTTTAAATACCAAAGTAAGCAATGACAGATTTAGTAAATTTTTTATTTCTGATCTATCCGTAGGCAAACACAACAAAAGTTTGCCTGACAGCCAGTGCTTCCAACTACTCCAAAATGCAATCAGAAATAAAAAGGTAGGCCGGAATAAAAATCAAAGGCAGTGTAAATCACAGACATTGCAAATCGAGACTAGATTCTTTCTTAAAAGGAAAAGAACTTTCAAAGTAGGAAAAGAGCCAATTAAGAACAAAATTTTGCCTTCTGTTTTAGACAGGGTCAGACAAAATAACCACAATGGCTGATTTGGCCTTGTGAACCTCAATATTCATCAGTCTTATTTCTTTCTTCTGTCTATGCCTAGTATTGCAAGCAACTTTTATCCATTTGCTGTAATAAGTTTTCCATTTTAGGAATGGTTGGCAGATAAAGAGCAATCCAGTAGCTTATACTAGCTTCTGAACTGTTCCAAATGCCCTGTAGTAGGTTTCCAGAAGCATTCGAGGGCCTTAAAATAGTATATCTTTCTCTTTAAAATCAGGAGTTTCCTTTATGATTCCTCTCAATTTGTACTGATATAAAAAGAATTTAATTTGATCAACATGATGGCTCTTTTCTAACTCCTTCATGAAAAACCACCAAACGTGAAAACAGTATTTTGGCAATTCTTTTAAGTGGAATATGTGTTATAGTAGTTGCTGTAGCTGGCTGTGCACCAGTGTGCAGCCTGTGTTAAGTCAGAAGAGGAGGCTGAGAGGAGACCTCATTGCTCTCTATAACTACCTGAAAGGAGGTTGTAGAGAGAAGGTTGCTGGCCTCTTCTCCCAGGTGACAGGAGACAGGACGAGAGGGCATGGCCACAAGCTCCACCAGGAGAGATTTAGGCTGGACATTAGGAAAAAATTTTTCACAGAAAGAGTCATTGGGCACTGGAACAGGCTGCCCAGGGAGGTGGTTGATTCACCTTCCCTGGAGGTGTTTAAGGCACGAGTGGATGAGGTGTTAAGGGACATGGTTTAGTGTTTGATAGGAGTGGTTGGACTTGATGATCCAGTGGGTCTCTTCCAACCTGGTTTTTCTATGATTCTATGACTCTAAGTCAGCCAGAATATCAGAATGCACACGCATCCTCTGTTAGGACCTGAGTAAAGCACTGCATCCCATGCACTCGGTCCCACTGTACTCTTCCTTCTATGCTCCGCAGTATGGATTTGAAGATTGAAACATCCCTCCTTGAAATGACTTGCTCTTACTAGGATGGCTTGGGGCCGTTTCCTTTCTTCTGTAGCCTTTTCTTTTTCTACAGCACTGTAGCATATCAGCCTTACAGACAAAATGTATATAATTTGGATCAAAGGGCTACACACAATTCAGATGTCATCTGTTCACAAGTGCATGTCTTTAGCTCGTCAGCAATAGAGTTCATGTCCTCATCTTGATGAGCTGGTGTGTGCATCAAAAAACATTTGATAAGCCCGCGATGCGCAGGATTAAAGGCTGCCTCTTGAAGCATGCGGCTCTTAAGCCAAGGTTCTGCTGTCTTGGCAGAGCAGCCAGCACTCGCTGTTAAATTAGCACAGCGTGGCTGAGTTTCACAGCACGTTACTGCTCTGCCAGCAGAACAGCAGAACTGTTCTACCAGCAGATCAAACACTCCAAGGTCCCACTTACGCCAGAGGGCACTCTCAAGACTCTGAATTATTAACGCTGTTGCAAAAACGTTACTTTTCTGCTGACAGCAATGTGCAGGGTTTACAAAGTGACTGCTTTGTCCAAGGTTTGGGTTTGGGGTTTTTTTTTTGTTGGTGGTGGTTTTTGTTGGGTGTTTTTTGTGGTGTTTTTTCCTGGCCTTTCCAGTTGTGCACCTTCATTTCTGTGGCATGGCATACGGTTTCCTTTTATTTTGCCTTTGCAGATTATTTTAATCTATCGTGAAGAAAAAAGAAAATTGAACTCTGACAGTGAAAACTGCCATTCCTGCCCTAACATGGTGCTATAGTTTTCTGATTTCTTGCTCTGCAGGCGACAATGTTTTTCATTTAATACTAGGTAGTTGACCTAAGAAGTCTTTAAATTTGTGTTCAAATGGTGCTGTTCCATTATTCTATAAAGATTAACCTGGGAGAGTCTACAGGTTCCTCTGCCCTTTCATTTGCCCCACGCAGTACAAAATATCCTCTTCCACCCACAGTATGAGAAGGTAAAACCATCCTCCCTCCACTTTGCAGCTACATCCAGCCCTGCTCTTGTTATCTTGTTATGGAAATGAATCCTTACTTTGACAGCTCTGATGCTGCGCTCTGCATGCTCACCTTTATCCACTCTAGTTTTAGTGACTAGTACCTCTATTCAGCCCAAAGGGACTACATCAGCGAAGGCTGGTGAGGAACCTGGCTCTCTGCACTCATCATGTTCAACAGACAACTCCCCAGCAGCAGCCTACAGTGTGTGTATTTTAACACCGTGTGGCTGTATTGTCAGTCCTGGATAGAGAAGATCTCTGCCCAGAAAACAGAAGCTGCGAGTCCCTAAATATTGCCAGGAGAACACACCACAGCTATGGCTACAAGGACCACCACTAGGGCTAATGTGGAAATCTTCTTAGAACACCCTTGTTGAAATCTGTTTACATTGGGAAGTTATGAAGGCACTAATTCTCTCTCTTTGCTCTCTTCTGAACAGTTTGCTTACGTGGTGTGATATAAACTGTAGAAGTAATGTTCAGTCCTAGGCCTACCGTCCATGGTACCGATTAATAGAATGAGAATCTGGTGCTGCTGGCATGTTTCCCCTGGATGGAAACCATCTATATTTTGCATAGGGCTCAGACTTCCATCAGTATCAGCTTTGGTATTTTAATTATGTAATCTGGTGCAAATCAATCTCTAATAGACAAAATGTCTTCTCTCATTTGTAATGCCTTAACTACCTAACATCTATTATTTCTTCCATTTGACTTCTTTTTCATGTATATTAAAATGCATTCTGACTCTTTCTATATATTTATGCTTGATTTGTTCCAGCCATGTCCATGCATTAATATTTTCTTCTTTTTTTTTTTCTTTATTTTCCTGCATGGGAATTTCAGAGACAACTCCAATGTGACACAATCACATCTTTTCTTCTGTTGTAACTTTCCAGTCTTGAAGATCTGGAAGCTCTCCAGATTGATGGTGACGATGTTCAGTATTGCTTCCATTTCTAATACTGATTCTTTATCACCCCTTAAACTCTAGAACTACCTATGTATACAAATACATCACCACTGAAAGTGGTGCAAATACAAAACTCTCACATTGGCACTGGCTAATTGACTGAATAATGGAGCAGAGCAGCCTGACATTCCTCCAAGATTTTCTAAATTCACAGCCTTCCAGTGTTTGTCCCGGGCACCAGTCATTCTTTTGGCTCAGTTCTGCACCCAGCACTGCTCTGCATGAACTTGCTGTTGGCTTATTCCAACTTCAGTTCTTCTGGCAAAGATGGAGCTGGTTCTTTGTCCAGCTCCCTATTCTTATTTTGTCTGCAGAATCTACTTCAAATCAGTGGACCAAATCCTCAGGAAATGGCTTTGATGTCTTAGCTTTTCCAGTAATATTCTTTAGAAGCTGTAGATAGAAACTTAATGCTGTTTCTGAATGGCAAGGCTAACCTTTCGTGAACTTACTCAGTAAGTGTCTTCAAACTATATTTTATCTCACATAGAAGTGATTACAGCCCTGTTAGTACAGATATAAACTCTGTTCCTGAATTCTGCAAGAATGGGTCTTTGCAATTGCAAGGTAGGAAGAATTGCATTAATAATCTTTCAAGTTTGGAGTGGTATTATGTTATTTGAGAACTAAAAATGTAGTACTTATAAAGGAGGTGGTGAGAAAATCATGCTTACAACCCAAGGGTTGATAGCCTAGACTCAGTGTTTGCAAGACTTCAGAAATGTTTTCAAGGAAAAGCTCACTAAAAACCTGGAGGTAAATGCAAAATAGAATAAAATGCAAAATGGACTTAAAACCAATTGACCCTTAACTATCTTGAATAATGGCTGATCTTACGAAGAAAGGAAATGCAGGGGTTAGAATCTGTTTAGATTTCATGAAGCATTTGATATGGAACCACAGAGGGAATAATTAGTTATTAGTTAGGGATTAGTATAATGTGAACAAAGACCTGAGTAAAGGGAGATGGAGTGGCTAAATTTCAAAAGCTGTGTTTATATTAGCAAGCAGTGCAGTCTGACAGGAACAAATATGCAATGCAGCAGGTGCTCAGGACCCAAAACCCACACTGCAGGTGGAAGGTTGCTTCTGACCGGCTCATGTCTGGCCACTTGGACTGAACTGTAATTAGTGTTAAGGGCATGGGAGGGGCATCTCTTGTTGAGGTTTCATCTGAAAGGCACCCACTTTCCACACTGACGCTACTCCGGAGTGCAAACCAAAGCATGGAACAGTGATAACAGCCATTGCAGAGCAGGATGAAGCCACGAGCCTCAATAGCTGGAACAATTGAAAAAGGAAAAAAACTGGAGTACAAAATGCAAATTTCAGAATTTGAATCACGTTGCCTGTTTTTCATGCTGTAGGATGCTAATTAAAATAAGCAGTGACATTATAACTGTATTACTGACATAGACATAACTGTGCACTGAGACCATAGCTAGAGTCTTACCTTTAGCAAGGCAGATTCCTGGAACAAGAACATCCCTTGATTTTCCTTCTCTCCTTAACCCATTTACTAAGGACACAAAACACATTACACAGATACCAGTGGACATTTGGCACGAATTGGTCCTACCATTCACCAGCACGAGCAATGGGAAATATCTTTCCTCCATCTCCTGGCCAGTGTCTTCCTGGTATAGCCCAGTCAGCCACCTGCTTTATTCAAGGTGCGAATGCATCATTGGCTCGTATTCACCCAGGCATCTGCAGCAAACCCCGAGTCCTTTTCAGCAGAGCTGCTACTCAGCTGGGTGCTTCTCAGTCTGAGACATGGGGACCCCTGCACTTCTTCCTGAGCTTCACAACTTCTGCAGTCCTTAAGAAACACATCTCCGGCACTTCTGCCCAGAGTATTGTAAGGATTTCAGCAACAACTCAGACTGTCTGGATGCTCTGCCACTTACCAAGCACTGTAAAGGTACCTCCTGAAACCCAACACTGTTGTCTGAGGCTCTATATACAGGCCTATAATGTTAACTCTGGTGCATGCACTCAACTTCTAAAAGGTAATGCCTGTCAAAGGAAGGAGACATTATCTTGTCTGTGAAAATATTAAATTATGAGCGTTATTTTTTTCCTGACAAAGACACTTCCTTGCCAAAGACATTTTTGTAGACAGTGCTAAAATCTGTACTGTTTCCAGCCATCAAAACGTGCAGCTGCTGGCCAAAATTTTCTACATTAAACGAAGTTATAGGTAGTAGGCACTTACAGAAGACCTTCTTTCCTGCTTTTTTTTTATGTGTATTTTTTTCTTATAGTCTCATGGGGCTGATGGGCAAATACTTAATGCACTGTCTCTACTCCAGAAATGTATAGATATTAATAATACACGAAGGTATTTTAGAACAACAGATTTCCTATAAGCATGCAAGAGAGTATAAGACAAAATCTTGAAAAGGCAAAATCTTGAAATCCTTATTTAGAGCTGACATCTTTAATGCCTCCCTCTACAGCTGACATCTACATGGATAATATTTTACTTTAAATTTGAGCAATATATGAGGGTTCAGCCAGACCCATTTGAAAGTAAAAGGTGTTCCTTACCAAAGCCCTTTTATGGACCTGATTTGGGAAAGGAAGAACCCATTTTCCCATCCCCCTGAACAGGTTGTACAACAGCTGTTTGCACACACTGCAAATCCCATGCAGTACAGAGAGTAAAGCAGGCTCTGTGCCTCCGGCATCCTCTTTTTCATTGGCAGCATGAATCTAATAAAGGCATAAAAGCAGCACTAACAAACTCACTTAAATTAGTAGCCAACATAGCCAACAAAACTACAGGCTACTCCCTTGATACAGTGGCTATACCACAAACAGGGATGACTTCTAAAGAGAAGGTGGTTGGCCCTGAATTCTCTTTCGTGCCTGACACCTAATTAAGAGAGTCATGTCAGCTCACATTTGGGAAAGCAAACACCCAACACTTGAAACCGTCTCTCTGATGAAACATTGCTGTAAAGGAAGCTGGGCTACTTCCACAAGGAAGGAGTGGGATAGAGCTTGACCCCATGTGAAGTGTTGCTGGAAGAGGGTAGGGGCCAGGCTAACTAGCAGAGAAGTTCTCATACAGCTCTCAGACGTTGCCCTACACTGTCTAGTAACCTGTTATAATTTACTGGTCAGGTCACTCACCTGCTGTTCCAGGCCCCGTCGAGAACACATGAAAATGTGGTTTCTATAAATGCTTCTGAAAGCCCTAACAGTACTTGTCTGAAGCCTGTTCGCATTTTAGAGGCGATAATTATCTGAGCCAGAACTTACATTTCCTTTCTAGCCTAATACTGTTGATAAAGAGCTACATGCAGGTGACATCAGTTGCTCTGAGCCTGCTGGTATGGCAAGGACATTTTTACATCAATATTTATTTCTCTTCATAAAACCATCATTCACTCAGGTCAGCTCACTAAAGACGATGAACCATAAATCCTGGGGGTAAAGGTACATCCCTGCTCAGTTTGTAAATGGGAAAGTGTGAGAAATTTTATAGAACATGTTAAAAAAAAAAAAAAAAAAGGCCAAACACTGAGATCCTGCAGACTGAAAGAAAATATTAATCCACCCAGTAATGCTGCTCTTTGTTTTTAAAATACATGAATTACTAAACTGGGTTTTCGTATGACATACATTCTGCTAAAAAAAAAAAAAGAAAGAAAGAAAGAGGGACCAAGCACTATTACTTTGAATTGGTTTTAATAAGTGTTTCAGAAAAATAAACAGGTGTGGATCCAAAATTCACCTGAAAATATCTGCATAATGTAAGTATAGTTTGCACACTACAATGGAAATGCTTAATCTTCTCTCCTTTTATAAAGTGCATTATGCCAGAACTATAAGACCATATACAGCCAGATTAAAAATTACAAAAGCTTCAAAATCCTCTCCTGCATGTGTTAGGAAGCACACACCTGTCTGAAGGCCACATCGTATGGGTAACTGTGAGAAAGTGTGTCAAATACATTAATGTGCAACAAGTGAATCAGTAATTGCTACTTCAAAACCAATACTCTTTTCCACAAATTATGCCATTTTGGTAGATGTTTACTCTTACTCTTCCATCCAGATAACTAACAGTATGATGCATCAACCAGCTTTACTCATTATTATTGCATTTGACCAGGGAGGAAGAAATTAAATTCACCACAGTGATTGTTTTTAAATTAAATTCCAAATAATACACATGGGAAACAGCCAAAATGAAAGCAAATTTACATTAATATGTTACTAAGCATTGTGTCACTCAATAGAGATTTTTGATAAAAGTCTGAACTTACATTTAACTCAATGACAACATATGAAATTCAATAGAAGCAGAACTTACATTTAAATAATCCATGCTATGAAATGAAATGCATGTTATTTTTACAGTAGCAGAGTAAGTTATGGGATAACTGCCTGTTACATCATGCCCACTGCCAGTATCACTGGGTTTGCTGATAAATCCTTGAATGGAAAGACAGGCGTTGTGGTTCTAACCAAGACTTAATGGAGAAATTACTTCACAAAAATAAAAGATCAGCTGAAGAAGAGAAAGTAATCCTGTGAAAATTAAGCTCTAAATTCTATTTTTTCCAATATATTAAATACTTTATTTAGAGTCGACAATTTAATCCAGTTATTCAGCACACTGGCTCGTTAGTCATTGTGGTCTTGGCCTATAAATTAAGCAAAGCTTAAATATAGTGGCAAACCCCTAGCACAGATGAAGAAGGGGCCAAGAATAGGGACAGGTCTAGATTATCCAGTAGGCAAGTGTCACAAGGTTAAGCCATGCGAAAACAAAACTTAACTACTGTACCACCAAGCATCTTTAGGCTTAAGTTACTTCATATAAATTAGGAACATTTGACAATAATTTGTAATAATTAGCACTTAGCCAGCACCCTTCAGAATTGTTTTGCAAACTGTTAAATAAGGCCAGAAATCTTATTGCTTTTTCATCAGGACACCCATAAGTACTACAGGGAGAGCTTCCTCATTAATGTGAGAGCAAGGACTGCAGGGCTCCACCCAGGGACCTCCAGAAAACAGTGTAAAAGTGAGCATGTATTCCTAATTGCCATTTTACAGACTGCAAAAACAGTAGCAGGGAGATTAAACCACTTGTCAAAGATGGACAAAGGAGCTGTAGCTGAATTAAGGATTCGCAGCTTTGGGCTCTTTTTTATTAAGAGATAAAGGGTATTTGCCTGTGGCATAAAGCTGCAGTCTGGCGAACTGGGATATGCAGAGACAAAACTGCAGCTAGAGGGTACAAGAATTCTGCCCTGCAAGCAGAACCTAACATCTTTAAGGTTAAATTTAGTGTTTGCTATGTGCTTGTACTGGTAGTTTTCTAATTGCTTCTTGACAAAAACAGGTTTGAACACTACTGTAATTCAATACTAGGTGAGAAAAGACAAAGGGGGTAAATATGACACAAGATACTTCAGACAGGTTTTTCTTTTTCCCTATCTTTGATGCAAAGAAGGTAATTGATTTGTATCCTTGGAGTTACCATCTCAGAAAAAGTGTATTTTCATACATTACATAATGGCATTACTGAGATTGTGATGCCACTTCCACAGCCCCTGGGAATAACACAAAAATATTGTTATAGCTCCGAGACATATATAGAAAAGAACAATTTACTTGCAAAATTCCAGTTACAGAATATCTTAGTTTCTGGCGTATTCTTTTTTCTCTACAAGAGGTAGGCCTTTTTGAGAGCTCTTGATGTGTAACAACTATAAATCAGAGATACACAGAGAAATCCAAGTGTATTCTTGAAAATTCCAGGATATCTCCATGCATATCCCAAGCCTGGCTACCACATGTTGTCCCCTTCTATAAATAGGCATTACATTTTGCTGAGGAAGGTCAAAACGTGTGAGGGGTGTAAATACTGCAGCAGTCGTCATTAAGTCATGCATTGATTTATTCTTGGAAATCTAGGAGCTGTGGAAGCAAGTGTGCCTTACAGAGCTGCAAGTCCCAAGTTCCTCAACAGACAACCACAGTGAAACTTTGGAAATTGCAATCACTGCATTAGCAGGGAAAAATGTCTCAGGTTCATTGAGAAAACACAGCGTGCTCTTCTCAGCTCCGCTCTCCCCGTGTTCTGTATGCTGAGGGCTCTCTTCCTTCCACCTTCACTTACTCCTCCTCTACTGTATAAAATACAGACTGTGTCTGACAGCCTCCAGAGGGATTGTCTGTTAGCACACAGGATATTTGGAAGAACTATTAGACAGGTCAACTTTCTTCGGTTTGGCCCCTCTATAGATGTTATCTCAGTTAGTGAAACAGGTTCTGTGATAAAAATACTTTAGCTGCTCTCCATTCATTTTAGTGGGCTATAAAAAATAGCTGTATAAAAATGATATATAATTGTGTTTACTTTTCAGTCAAATTTACCTAGCAACTCTACTGTATTTTAGAAACTGAAAATCTGTATAATCCAACCAATTTGGATTATAGAAAGCAGCTGGTTTCTGTCTTATTACTGCCAACCCACATACATGGATACTTTAACATTTGAAGTGGAATAAACAAATCCAAGCTTCACAATTCCAAAGCCATCCAGTAACTACTGGAAAAGGCTTAAAATTGGTTTCAGCAAGAAGAAATAACTCTATATGGATGCAAAATACTTTTAAATAGTAACATGGCTCAAATTTAAAAAAATATCTTCACTTTGTTAAGAATACTTTTATTTTTTTATGATGGCCACCAAATATATTTTACACTGAACTTACTGAGAACTTAACAATAAATAAAATCTTAAAATTCAGAACATATGTTTTGCTTCTATTAAATCCTTATAGAAGAACATGTTGGTTTTGAATAGCATCTCCATTTTAAACGGAAGCAGTAAGGAACAGATGAATACTAAACCGTGCTTCTCATCACTGAAGTTCTTCACTTGTTTAAAATAGCTGGATCATTGACTCTCTCGATTTTCCAACTCCAACCCATTTAACTAGGGAGGAAAAAAAAACATCTATTAGACCAATTACTGAGAGTAAATGTTATAAACAATGAATTGGAATAATTTTTGACTTTTATTACACTTCGCTACACACTACAAGTTGGCCAACTTTGTGCTGAAACACAATGCTCAGATGTTTTTCTGTCAGAAATCTTTATTTCTACTGCATTACCTGAACACAAGAGCAATATTCCAAAGTCTGAAAGCATGAAATAATTACATAAACACAAAGCACTGCAAGTGAAGGCCTAACAGAAGGTCACATGTTTTTGTTGCGGGTTTAACTGTCAGTGCCTTGCATGATAGGATATCCATCCAGCTCAATCCCTGCGGAGAGAGAGCAAGAGCTCTGCCAGCCTGCAAAGATTTCTTGACGTAGACCAAGAGCCAGTGAAGCACACACGCTATAGTATTGTTAAATGCAAGGCTGCAATTAAAAACATTACCCAACGTGAGCAGCCACCCCAAATATTGTACCATAATTTTCACTGTCCATGGATACTACAGGAACAACTGCAGGAAGGTCTCCTTTAACCATAATATGCACCAAGGCACGCTGCCTTCACATTGAGAACCTCAGAAATAAAACAAGGGGAGCTTTATTTACATATCTCATCACTGGCATCTGTGTCCATGACCACACAGGCCATTCACTAAATTTCAGGTTCTGCTATCAGACGCTTCCTAATCCACGAACAATACTAGAATTGCCACACTTGGAACTGGCTCACACTCCCCACATATGACCTTTGAAATGCTTTATGGAAAACAAAAACATACGTAATAGCTTTAAGTTTGCTACCATGGAAATTCCCTTCCAAATCCCACCATTCATGCCATATCTTGCTCTTGGCACCTCTACAGTTCTAGCAATTAGATTTTTTTAAAAAACGGATGGCTTTACATGTCCAGTCTCCAAAGGCAGAGATTCTCATTTTCGCAAAGTGACAGAATTGGGCTACATGATTTTTGTATCCATTATGCAACACATCTAGGGAAGAAGAAGGGGCTCTATCTATGTTCAAGCAGAGATGCAATGAAAGAAGTTAATAAAGAAGAAATTAATACAGGGCAGACATTTGACTAACTGTGCACTGAAGCATGGTGCAGAGATCTCAGACTTTTCACTGAAGGCAGCAGTTTGCCAAGAACAATACACATCTATCTTTTCTCTGGTTAAACCCTTGTCAGCAGCAGCCTAGAGCTCTCTGCAACACTGCAGACCTGCCTGCAGAGCAGCACCCTTTGCTGCACCTTGGCAACCTGTCCTTCTGTTGCCTCCCATGCAAACCAAGCCACTTCCTGACTAACAAATTAAGCACCTTCTCATTACTGTTCCAGTCTGCTGTGGCATCCTCACATGTACATACACAGAAATATTTACCTGGCACACCAAGATGGTTCTCCACACATCGAATGTAATTCTGTGCCTTGGGTGGGAGATCCTCCCATTTTCGTGCACCAGTTGTGTCAGTCTTCCATCCAGGCATTGTTTCATACTCTACTTCAATCTTCTGTAGTATCTCCTGATTAGCTGTGGGAGAATAATATTTATCACAGTTGATTTTGGCTGCTCCACCTTAAAAGAAATCACTTATAGTCCTTGACTGATGAAGTCTTTTGATAACGTTTAAAATCTGATACAAGAAAGAAAACAGTAATTCTACTGGTTGGCTCTTTCTTTCATTCATTCTTAATTTAGATTAAGTTCTGTTACTTAAGAAGATAACTGATTGATGAGGATCCAGGAATCCAGTTTCCTCTTCTAAAAACTGTATTATTTTTGAGAAAACAAAATCTTTGAAGTTTACAGTGGTTCCACTTTTTGTTCAGATTTGCACATAAGAAAGAACCTTCTATAGACTAGGCACTACTATCTCAAATGTTTTTATCTTTACTTAATTCAGGCTGGCTAAAACTTAGATGTCCATAGGCTTTTCCGCACTGATACAAGAGCTGCCAGCCTTCCCCACGCCTCCAGAAATCCCTTATCTCAACAGAACAAACCCCTCATCTTGGCACAGACTTTACAGGTATCTTGAAACCATCACTAATGTAAGAAAATTACATATTATTACATCTTAAAATTTTTAAGATCAGTCATATTGAGAGGCAATATCTGTTTTTATTACACAATGTTGTTAATCACAGGCATACGATGGTAGTCCAAAAGAAGCTTTATTCTGCTTTTACCAGCCGCACGGTAACACGGTTTAAGCACTGCTTTCAGTTTTACTTTACTTCATTAAACATTACTGCCAATACTCCACAGTTAGCGCCTTGAGCCTTGCTGACTTTCAGGTCCTCAGTGAATAAAAAAATAAATCTAACAGGACAAGACAGAAGCTTATCACAAGATTTCATTTGCTCTGAACTACTCACCATAGGCAGAGATGCCATGTGAATAGAAAATGCCTTTATAGCCATACTACAGTTCTGCCAATTTCTACAGAAGGTCTAGTGAAAAAGAAATCAAGCCCGATTTTAAAAAGCAGTCTCTCCCACCAGGTATGACTTAACAGGCAGAAAAAAAATGAACATGGATATTTAACAACATACCTGGAAAATATGGAATTCTTTTTCCACCCAATTTGTAAGCAACACCAATTTTAATCTCATCAAGGACATCAAGAATATCCAGTTTTGTTAATGCCAAACTGTAAAGAAAAACATCTGTTAAAGTTACACACATAATGAATCTACTCTTTTACACTTTCTACCTGTCTTTTTTTCTTTCTAATTTTGTATTTACAAATCCACCTCAAGCAACCCAGCAAGCAGAAATACACAAATATATTAAATTTTGAAAGCTGTTAATCGAATTCATGCCTCTGGGATGAACACATGACTGAGTTACTAAGACTCATTTCCAAATGCTTGGCTGCTCATACAGGTGCACAGCGTTCAGGTCAGCACACGAAAACACGAGCTGACTATGTGGCACTTACTGGCCTTGGTTTGGATGTGTATGGTGGCTCACCAATTTATGTCACTACTAATGATTATTTCTGTTATTGCTATTGATACACAATAATCATAAGACAGATTTATTTACAAAATTACACTTTGCCTTCACAAGCATAATCTGGCCACTAAAATCACGTATGCAGTTTAGCAGGAAGGCTCCCAGCCTGACTTTCAGTGCTGGGGCTGTGTTTTCAGGGTTGTCAGTTTAATGAATTTTTTTCATCTTGTGAGTGAACGCTCTGGAACACAAAACTGGAACCTCAAGAAGATATTGTAGTATTCACTGATCAAAATAAAACTCCATTTTAAAACTGGACAAATTCTTTAGAAACAATAAGCCAGACATTGCTTGGTTAAAATGTATCTAAGTATTTCAATATTTATGCTATATATGCTCAGTAATTATAAAATGGATGCAACAACTAAATGAAAAGACTTTTCAGAAATGAACAGTATAGAGCCAGTTTTTCAACTTTTTTGATTTTTTTGTCTCCCCATGTTTTCTAACTGTCAGTTTACCAGAGATGACCTAGCTTTGTTGATAGAAGTGCTCTAATGGTATAAAACTGAAATGGAATGAAACATAACTTCCTAATATTGTTTCCACATAAACTAGAGCTGTGCAAGTAAAAGAAAAATATAAATGCAAGGAAAGTAATCAAACCCAATCCCCTTTTGATAAGTTAATGAACAAAGATTATTGTTCCTTTATAAAACTAGAAGCATAAACAATACTTAGTCAAGTCTCAGTTTATAAGATATTAAAATGCCCAGGGTTATGTTTTTGCATATATGAACAAGTTTGCCTGAATGGCAAGGCCACACTTCATCAGAACAAAACTGTAATGAAAATTTTGCAACCTGTTCTGAAAATATGGATTGGTCGGTAGTTATAAATGAATGGCTTGAGATAGCTCCTAGCATCTTAGCACCTGACAGAATATGGCTTAACAGTGTTATGCTCTTGAACAGTTCTTTAAATAGCCGCTTTTCCTTTAAAATGTCAATTTAATGTTCATTTTGAATTATGAATTAATTTACCAAACAAGTAATTCACTCGGTCCCAGTGAAAATAAAACTCAGTCCATTAAAAGTAGTATTTATAATACAATATTAGACTTCACCTTGGCAAATAAATTAACCGGTCAGGACTGGAATGAGAGCTATGACAACTGCCGTACACTTAGTGTCATCTGCCTCAATTCATTTAAACAGGAGTGGTTCTGAATGATGCACATTTGGCCCTCCAAGTGTGATCCACATCCAAAAACCAGCAGCTTTTAGATCACAGTGTAAGGCACTATGAAAGCACCGGACTAAGAACACCAGAGCACGCTGTTACAAAACAAGATATATTGATCCAATCTATCACTGCCATTTGATGTAAGCAAAATGAAAACATATATGAAAAAATCACTTATGATGTTTGATTTGAAAAAAAAAAAAGTCAAAGGAATTAGATTATTAGTATTAAGACAAATCTCAGTTGCCGATTGTGAATTATTTTATTGCTTAAAATGTAAAACTTTACTGGACTTATAATGTTACCTACATATTTATTCTGCGAAGCACAAAATTATCACTTCCAAATGTAGCGCAAAATCTATGATGCTTACGCAGTGAATCCGTTGATCATATGAGCATGTTTCAAACTGACAAGATCTAACCAGCCACAGCGTCTCTTTCTGCCTGTAGTTACCCCCCATTCGTGGCCACGGGACTGCAAAAGATCTCCGATTTCCTAAAAGAAGACAGAAAGAATGCTGATTGTATTTCATTGAAATACATCAGGAAAACAAAAATCTAAACAGATATACATAAAGAGCAAGCAACAGAGTTGCTCAATTTCAAGGCTTTCTTTCAGGAAAAATTAAGTCTTATTAGGACGGGGCAAAGCTGGAGAATAACCCTCTCATGCAAAGGATTTTTGTATTTCAATCATTAGCTTTTCCAAAAGACTTATTTAATATGACTATTTCAAGTTCTAAGAAGACACTTTTCTTCCTTCTTCATCTGACAGGAAGATTTCCTTGACAGTTCAGCCCTGTTTTCAATTTAGTCTGTGTTTGCTTTCTTCACCTGGTCTTTTGGCATACACTGGTTTTGAGGGCAAGACCGTAAATGCCTGGGACAAGATGAACACTTGTACAGTATCTATCAGGGTCAACAGATTCATAGAATCATAGAATCACCAGGTTGGAAGAGACCTACTGGATCATCGAGTCCAACCATTCCCACCAATCTCTAAATCATGCCCCTCAGTACCTCATCCACCCGCACCTTAAACACCTCCCTGGGCACCTCCTTGACCATGTCTAGGGCCTCTAGGTTCCACCACAGTATGAGACTGCCAGCTGTTCCCTTCAGGCTGTCAGCATTTATAATGTGTTAAAAATGAAGAAGAAAGAAACTTTACAGTCGTGATTCACAAAACTAAAGGATATCATCAATTCATTTGAGCCATTAGAGAAAAGATTTAGGTGATGAAATCCTTAGATTCAGATCACTGACCTAGAGATTGCTGTGTGCACAGCTCGTAATTAATATCCTGAGCTTTCTAGTTTCTTGATAATGAAAATACAGACAGTTTAAAAGAATCAATAAAAGGAAGGGGAGAAATTTTGATCAATTTGTGCATGACTGGCTGATGCACACACATTTGTTCTATAAATCTCACAGAACACAGGCTGTTAAACACAGAAGTTGCAACTTGTAAGTTAAGCTTTCTTCTGATGCACTGACAATTCCAGTCTACAACTATCACCACAGAAATGCATTCAATGATGTTAAATAAAATTATGAAATCTGTTTTAACATTATTACAACAAAAGTAGGATCACTGCAATGTAACATCAACACATTTGTGCTTTCTCTTCTCAAGAAAAATACCTTAAGTTTACAATGTAATTTCCCTCTCTTTGCGAGTGCATTATCATCACAGAGCTTATTTATTGTTGCTATACCCTTACTCCATTCCATTGACCCTATTTTTTGGCAACTGTATGTATTGAATTTTGTAATTTTAAACCTACATTAATCTGCTCAGTGGGGAAAGCTCCAATTCCCACCCGAGTAGTGTATGCCTTCACCACACCGTACACATCACCAATATGCTGGGGAGGAACACCAAGCCCGGTGCATACACCACCTATGGTGCAGTTTGATGAAGTAACGAAAGGATATGTGCCTGTCAGAAAAACAAAACAGAACAACCACATTTCAGCACTGGCAAGAAAGGCAAGACTGATTTTCCTTTTTAAGTTGAAAGGAGGTTTTCACCTGTAGGTTTGGCTTTAAAACTAAACGTAAAAACCAGCCAAAACAGCAGGGCGAACTCTTCTTACTATATGTCCCCATTTTGCTTTTAAGAAAAATAATTAAGCTGTTCTTCCCCAAATTGCTTCTTCCTGTAGTGAACAATACGTATTTACGTTACTAAAGCCCCACAGAAGCCCCTGAAAATGAAGGATTTGTTCCAAATAGTTGACTTATCCTGGCAATTTGTATAAAAGCATATTATTAGTGAGCAAGAATCAAACAGACAAGTAAGAAAAAGCTGTACTTAAGGGAGTATCAAGTAGGTATGATCTGTTACAACATGCAAGCTTTTCAGCATCCACCCTTTGCAACTTTCACTGAGGACTGCCCACAAGGGAGAAATGTAAAAGCATCTCAATACTACTTCCATTAGGCACTGGATCTATTATAGGATGCTGCTGCTGTGTGAAGTTTTTTCTTTGACTGTCCTATGTTATCTGAGGAAGTATTTCCCCAACATCCCCAAAGAACTTGGTGTAAAGGTCACAGTCTGACATTCCTAGTGCTCTACACAAGTAGCTCTGAGTTTCTGCAGGAAATTTCCCAAGTCTTAAGAGGTTGTTCATGATCTCTGCACTGTGACACTGCATTGGAGCGTCTCTTGTTCTTCATTTCACCTTCATGGATACATAAGTGGTTTAACTAGACTTTTGGTAAGAGAGCAGAGCAGAGATCAACTGAAGAAGCTACACTTACAGATTATCTGTATCAGTTTAATCCTCCCTCCACTGCAGCGGAATTCTCTCAGGCTGGAATGCATGGCAATGTGCACATACATTTAGAAATAAAAGTCAAGAACATCTGGAGTGAAATTTCAACTCCACTGGAATAAACTTAAGTAAAAATGAATATTTAAGCCCTAAGCACTTAATCCTGTTAATGATACAATCTCTCCCTTACTGTGCTTTACTTTTGGGAGATCTGTTCCTATTAAAGGAAAGACTATTGTGTTTCTCTATTTTCCTGCTGTTTGCAAAGCTGATAAAAACACAAATCAAACCAAACCTAATGAAAATAAAACTAATCTCCTAGGAATTAAGTGGAGCCTAGAATGTAACTTACCAAAGTCAATATCAAGTAATGCTGCATTAGCTCCTTCAACAAGAATCTTCTTTGGGGAGCCATGAAGAGCTTCATACATAAAATACACACCATCTCGAACCATGGGTCTTATTTTCTCAGCATATCCCTGCAGATGTGAGTAGAAACAATGGCTGGAAGCAAGGAACACTGCATTCACTTTTCAAATATTCAGATAACCCTAAAATGCCAGCTTCAAGAACTTAAATAATACACAAAAACTTATTTTAATGCCCACAATAAGAGAACATCCTATTACAAAGCATAGCCACTGCTTATTAAAAGGTTTTATAATAATGATGATAATAAATTAATTAACTTAAATGAAAAATTTATAAGCAGTAGATTCTACTAAACTTGATTTTTACTTTTTTGACTAAAATAAATATTACCATTTTCTTCTATACTTTCCTTGAAACTGAACAAACATCACAAGTGTTAAATCCTTACCTTTAGCTTTTTCAATTGTCCTTCTACGTCTATTTCCAAGGTAGGAAACATTGACTTGTATTGTTGTGCCAGATTTTTAAACCTGTAAAATATTGAAATCGTATCTATGAGGAACATTCTGAGTTACTGTTCATAGAACCTTTGCAAGAACTCAGGTCAGTATATATCTATAGTATACACATAGCATATACTGACAGCTATAGGCAGAAAATACCCTGAACTTTGATATCTCAACCAGTGCATTTCCCAATGTATAAAATTACATTTTAAATAATGAGAAACTCTGTGAAATACAGGAAACATTCTTTCTAGTTTTCTTTGCTTTCTAGACAATTTATATACAAAATTCAGACATGTATTTAAAAACCTCTCCTTAAAAGCAAATCTGTCAGCCAAAATGTAACACACTAACATAATATTTAGAAATTAAAATAGTTGTACCTTGAAGAGAATTCATCAAAGTCAGAAAGGAGGTCACAGATTCGAAGGCCTGTTCGTGCAGCCTTGGAAGAATATGCTGGTCCAATCCCTTTCTTTGTTGTGCCAATACTAATTAAAAAGAACCCCCCAAACAAGTATAAATACATGCAAAAATATGCTTTATAATAAGTAATTTTGTTAAAGCTCTTCAATATACTATATACTGGGCAGAAGGGTCTGAGATACAAAAAAAAAAAAAGCTAAAGTTCTGTAACAATAAATATGTAGCAAATTTCATGCTCCAGTGGATTTGCATAAATATTGCTAGTTTTCATGGTATGCAGTAAAACATTAAGTCTTGAGTCTGGCTGAGACAAGCTTAGCTGAAATTATGCGTGTGTGTGTATATATATATATATATATATATATATGTTATACGGTTATAATGGTTATGGTACTATGCTGCAGTACTACTACACTCCTTATCACAAACAATAGGAAAAAAGTGTCATCTTCACAGCTGCAGCACCATCTATAGTTGTAAACAACAACCAGTCCTGTGAGTGATCAGATTGGTTTCCTACAGCTTTGGCATTATTCATAATCACCTCTTATCCCTATGAACTGTTGCTGCAGCCTTAACCCTGATGAGTTAAAAAATGAAACTCTTTCCCATACCCACATGCTTATTGCACCAACACTTCAGGCCTGATTCAAAAGAGCATTAGCAAGTTGATACCAAACTGGATTGGAAACATCATTTTAATGAAAATAAGTTTTGAGGATTTTGTAGGAATTAAAAGATGTCCCTATATGTTGCAGAGAACTGGAAAGTGGAAATATATAAGAATTCATACCTTGTCTTGTCAGTAATATTCGTTTGCTAACATAAGCAGAAGAGCCACAGAATTAATAACACCAGCAAGACTCTTCAGAGGTAAGCTGCATTTCTGTTTTCCAAAATTACACCTATTTTTCAAGTTTGCAAATAGATTAATAAAAATAAGGTGCTGAAAATAGTTACTTTTTTCCTTCTTGCGCTTGACGTTGCACTTCCTGGAGCCCATCTACTGCCTGGTAGAAGTCAAACACTGCAAAGGAAAATTAAGCAGACATTGTGGGAGATAAAAGGAGAAGAAACATTCTTTAAATCACAGACATCTATAATTTCAAGACTAAGTGCCTTTGTTTTCTTTGATAGTGCACAGGCCTCCTCATGAGAAAATGAAGCAAGTATTCCTTAAACATGGTTAAAACACGTGAAATGTCACTCTCTAGTGGATACAAATTCTATTATTGTGCTTCCAATACACAACATATAAAGAAGGCGTATTAGATTAAATACATGACTGCTTTGGGTGTAATAATGCAGTTTAACACCATACAATCATTTGTGACTATTTTTTTCCCTTCATCACTTACCTAGATGTGCTCTATCTGATATAATCAGTCTTTTCTCCCAATCTTTTAAACCTGTCAGAAGATATAAAGAAAAGAAAAGTAGAATTTCAGTTGTGCTTACTGGTCATACTTTGAGATTTGCTTTTAGTTTTTCTATGTTTTCAGCTTTATATAGCTTCTTGTTAAGATGAACGTAGACAAAATAGATAAAACCCAAGGCAAAACTGACATACCAGCAAAATTTTCATTAACAAACTTTTCACCTTTTTTTTACTTTTTCTGATTTCTCATTTTGGTCTGGACAAAGATACTCACTACTTCTTAAGGTAATAATGCTGCGGATTACACACACTTACACACATCTTTAAGGAAAGATTCTTGTCTAATTCACTATATGATAAATCCATTAACTTAAACTCAGAAAACAGAAATTTTTTATATATGTAATTATAGAACAGTTTAAGATGTACGGGACCGTAGAAAGGCATCTGGTCCAAGGTCTCATCTGAAGCAAAATCAGCTGAGTTTGTACTTTGGCACAAAATGGGACCACAGAAGCTCTAGGTTAAATCATCTCAGTTTAAGGTCCTATTAAGCTTTGACATCCACTTAAGGATTTTATTTTCTATCTAATGTGGTATCAAATGCCATAAAAATTCCAGAAAGTTCATGAAAAGATTTCTTTTAAAAATCAGTCTGAAGACTACAACACAATTCAACATTTTAAATACCCTCTTCCTCACTACTTAAAATCCAGAACGTTATTGCACTCAATATTTACGGTCATAAACAAAGGCTTAAAAAACCCCTCAATCTGACTACCGGTATAAAGAAAGTTAAAAATTACTTGATACAAACCTTTCTTTTCATTCTTTTCAGCTTCTTCGAACAGGCCTGGTAAATGTATAACCACTCCATTACCTTTGGGAACATAAATAATTTATTTTAAAGCAAGAAATAAAATATTAATTCTTAGGATGCAAGGCAGGTAAATACTTGCTGTCTGAATTTTATTTAAAAGGAAGACTAAGTTTCTTACAGGTCTCACAAAGTGACCTTGAGAACTGTTTGCATAAATCCCCACTTTGGGTAAGCAGCTACAAGCCTGCTAAAATCAGAAAAACCAGAGCTTGCTTGTTTAAGATGTGAATGCCTGCTCCAGAGCCAGCTGAGGTAAGCAGATTCTTGTCTTTGTGGTGGACTTTGGACCACAACTTCGGCCACAATTGTTCATTGTAAAAGCTGAAAGTCGTCTAAGGCCTTAAAACACTCACAACTCTCTGTGACAGTATATTTTCACTGTAAACTCAGCTCAAAATATGCTGTAATGCATTAGCAATGTCTTCTTCCAGCTTTTGAGCTACAATATAGTATCCACAAGCAATATGGAGCATTACTGATGAGATGTGGAGGATTAGTAATGTAGTGGGCTGGAAACAGCTGCTGCTTCCTTCTTGGGAACATAAGAAATATCTGCAGGAGTCTGTCTCAGCCTAAATTTAGGATAACCTAAGTACAGAGAGTAAATCGGAAAATAAGACAATACACCATATTTACAAGAGAGAAAAAAATGTTTCATATATTTCAATTACCCATTTGGAAACTATGAAATGGAACAAAAACTTGGACAAATAAAAGGCTTAATTTTGCCTATTGCTTATATATGAGTTTAATGTCCAGTAAGCAACATAAACTTTTTTATGATGTGATCTGCATCAAATATCTTTACAGTGAACAACATCAACTCAAACAGCTGTCACTGTGAACAAAACGGAGACTGGACAATAACCTTCCAAGCAAAAGTATCCTGTGGGCTATTTCTGAAAAGTCGGCAAAGAGATGCTAGAAATAAATTATATTATTTATTTAATAAGTACTGAGTTTTGTCAAAGAATAGTGTATATATCTGTGAAAGCATAAAAGGAGTGTGCAATTTGGAGATAGGATCCAAACTTGTACCATCAAGTATAAGAAAAAGCAACATGATGGTAAGAGTGGGGTCTTGCTTTGTTTTCTAGTAGTAGAAACTAAACTGCCAGTGAAAATAGAATAGCTCTTCACACTAAAGCAGAAGTGAAATAAAAGTCAAAGAGATGAAGCTAAAGCAAATCTGACTGACAGTTGCCTATGTTTCAATCTGCTTGCTAGTATAAAATATAGTTGCAGCTAGCAACCATGCAATGCTGTTTTATTTAATAAGTTCCAAAATTATCTTACCAATAAAAGAAATTGCCTTTGGATTAATAATGCCACTTGGAAACAGGTGAAAATCATATTCTTTCCCATCAACGACAACAGTATGGCCTGCGTTATTCCCACCCTGCAACAGAAAGAAACACCTGAAGATTAATGGTCTTATACCACACTGAACTCTCAACAGATAATTTGACAAGTTCATCTTTTTTTCATTTACACATTCATGTCTTACATCACTGCTTTCTCCTCCTTATACTTTCTTGAGATGCTGTAGCATTGCAAAAAAAGGCTCAGACAGCACAATTAGGGGACTGAAGGGTTTCAGCAGAACCATGTAGAATTACAGAATGATACCACAGACTCAAGGCATGACTAGGGCAGAGCAAGAGCAAATAAGGGACTGGTGATAGAAGTCAGCAGAGAACTGAAGCTTTCTACATTTAACTACCACCCAGAGTCCCATCTCTGACATGCCTACACAAGCTCACCCTTTTTGAACATCCATGCACAGTCATTTATTTCGGTTTAAGCCTACAACACCAGTATTTCCTTTTGAATAGAAACCCTTCCTGCCTGCCCATCTCCAAACAGCTAATGCTTCTCTAAGTGTTAGAGACGGAAGGTCTGTATCAAGCTGGGAGCATGCATAGTTTTTGCAGCTTCATAGAATCTCCCTGTCAAGGCATGATCTTCCCAGTTAACACCACATTACAGAGTCTGCTACAATTCATACACAATACAATCATCTACCAGAATAGGAGGTGGCATTTCCCTTAAGAAAGCATTTTGCAAACTGCTTTAAAAGAGAATGAGGAGACAGCACAACCTTACGAGGGATAAGTGAACCAAAGTCATGAGTTGATTTGAAAAGAAACAGTACAGTTTAAAAACTAAAGGTCTAGCTTCCTCCACAGGCTTAATGTTTGTTGCTGCTCTGTCACAATATGACTTCGCCTGATTACTTGCTTGTTCTGATACTACAGGCCTTCCATTTTCCAAAATAATTACAACTCTTCAGGGGTTCAATTTGAGGTTCCAAATGATGTAGAAGGGCATCTACAGGAGGGAAAAGTGTCACTGGCAACTTGAAAATAATGAAGAGTGCTGGCTAAATGAGTGGAGTTGTTATATAAAAACTCCTTTATAAATATTAAAACACAAGTTCTTCCAGAGTTTCATTTACTGTTCATTTACTCATTTGCATACAATATACAACAGCAACAGCTGTTCCTTTCAAAACATGGATCTATGCTCAAACACAGCATTAGAAAAAAAAAAAACTACAGATTATGAAAAAAATAGGTTTTTTCAAAGCAGTGGAATAGAGGAAAACATTAAAAAAAAATGCCTTTAAATATGACAAAAGTAACACTTGTGTTTTGGAAGATGTGAGTTCAATAATGAAGCTTAACAGATAACCTGCTAAGGAAGAGCTGAATAGGAGTTGTAACTGGCGCAGGCACGTATTTCATTTGATTTCAGAAACTCCTGTGTAGCTCATCCTTGGGCTAGGAAGGACACCCAAGTGACTTGCTAATGTAGAGTTAACTTGACCAGAGAATCGTGAAGAAAGCAGAACTGCGCTGTGTATCTAACTTGCCTCCTAGATATACAAAGCAAGTTGTAGGAACTGGGATCCAGTTAAAGGTACTAAACTATCTAGAAGGCTAATAAATCACACAGGAGACTCCTTTACATATTTAAGAGATCTGAGACTGGATACTAATATGAGAATGTTTATGAAAGTTTATGTGCTTGGAAATTTTCTTGAACAACTGATACCCAGACAAACACTGTCTCTTTCTTTAGCAAACTCTTAAAGGGACATTAATCAATCAGCTGTGAAAGCTGGTATTCATAAAAAAAAAAGTGCTGAAACACAGAAACAGCAGCAGATCATATACTCTTGAATTGCCAGATTCTCTGAATCCACTTTCAGTCTCTCTGGACAGATAATATAAATCAAGAATTCAGTGACAGATCTTATAAAACAGCACTCCCCTAATTTAAAGCTAGTGTTGACAGTTCAGGAACTGGTTCTGTGTACTGCTCATGTTGGCCTACATTACCTAAAAAAGTGTCTGAGTATGTTTTTACAGCTCAATCACATTTTCACAAATTAAGGTGGTAGCAGAGCATCAAACTGCCCAACAGATTTGACAAAGCATACTAACGGCTAGATGAGATAAGTTATCTATTATTTGGCCATCTCGGGCATTTCCAACATTCAGTTTCTTAGATTTTCCTAACAGCATATTTGCAGTCTAACAGCTCAAATATGAAAGATATCAACCCTTTTTCTATTTGTACTTGAGTTCTGAGAGTCAGTATAGGGTCTATATTTCCTTTGCTAACAAAGTTTAAAGGGACCCTACCTAAAAGCTTGTATGGGCTTAATCTGAAGATTACATGATTGAAGGTGCAGAGAACCATCTAGTACACTGCAACCATGTGAGCATGAATGTGATTTTATTACAGTGGTGTCAACACCAACACTTATTATTTTCTGGACCCTCAAGATACTCCCACTTGGCCATCACTTCAAATGCAGCTCTGCATAATGAGCTGCCATTTAATATCCAGACCCAGGTCACAGAATCTCTGCTGTGCGTGACAGATCACACCTTAATTTTATGTATCTTTCATTATTTGCACTTTCCTAGGTCTTTAGAGATGGCATCTATCTTCTTTTATGGTTCTCCAAAAACTTCTCTAACAAAGAGAACATTAAGACAATGACTTGTGACAGGTTCATCATCACTGCCACTTTGGCAATGTCCGTGTTGTGAAATGATGGTACAACCACAAGTAACAATTCACATCCAATTCCAAAATTCCTGGGCATTCCCATTAAACTGTTGGACTACAATAGAAGTGCACTTTCCTGTAAGATTTTTATCTACATGTTCAGACTTCTAATAAAAGCATAAAGTTACATGTTGTCTCAGTACCAGAAGAAGCTAAAGGAAATTAAGCCGCCTTATAAAACATCCAAACTTCTTTTTTCAAAGTACATTATTGAAAAAGAAAATACCTTCTCAAGCTTTTTATGTGCTGATTTGTTTGAAATACAGGATTCTTGCACTGAAGTGCTGTACTTGGATTACTAATCTACAGTATGTGAATACATGTACTGCATCAATACACTAAATTGAGAAGCTATTACATTTTACCAATATTAATTGTATGCTTATACAAATACTATCTTTTAGGGTATTAATTATTACAAACAGGGTGGCAGAACAGAGTCTTCTTGTTAGTACAACTTACTAAAAAGATGAAGAAACAAATCCACCCTCCAAAGTGCTCAGCCACAGTTAAGGATATTTTGCTCTGTTTTAAATCATCTCTTCTGGTCTCTGCAGCTGAAACATCCCAAGGTAGAAACAGAATTTCTATTCAGAGCAGAAATGAGGCTGTTCAGTACATGCAGCAGGCCTTATGAGACACAGCTGCATAGGAAATGTGTACTGATGCTCAGTGCTTCCACCCACTCTTGCCAGCCAGGTAGCACAAAAGAAATTGCTTTCTGCATATGTAGGAGAAATGGTTTTAGATGTTCTGCTGTTTTCCACAAATTAGCACATTCTTCATTTGCTCAGTGCTCTCCATAATGCCCAAACATAACTCAATTAAACCAGACTGATATGCAAAATTACCAGTGCACATATAAAATGTCTTAAAATCTGATAGTTTCAAACTATAACTAGAGGATGAATATGAAACCAGTAAGCTTTTGACAGTGATCAGTTCTCACAGTCTTGTGGCTAGCAATGATAACCAATGCAATGCAGAAAAAATAGGAATTCATTATTGAGATATGTAGCTGACAACTGTTATTTCAGTGGTGTACCAGTAGCATGCAGCAGTCAGATCCTTAGCCAGTTGGTATGAGCAGTGAATGTCTAATTTCTCATGAGCAGGTCTGAAATAAATAGGTTAGAAACAAAAAGGTAGGTCATACTTCAGATGGGAGATATCTATGCTGGGAAGCACGTCGAGTTGTCTGAACAAAGTTTCAGTACTGGCTGATATGCCTAATACGAACCCTGCACACATAAATGGGAATATCAAGTAGGAGTAGAGAGATTCTATTACCTCTCCTTTTGGCAGTGCTATAACTGCTACTAGAATACTGTGTCCTTGGTACTTGGACAAGATTACATGATGATCCTCTTTGGCATTATAATCTATGATTTTATAATCTGAGTTGGAATACCAGCTACAAATCAGCAGTTTGGGAAGCATGCACCTGAAAAATGCTATGATTCCTGTCCACCTCTCTTCATTGGCCAAGAAGGCCAATGGCATCTTGTCCTGTATCAGAAACAGCGTGACCAGCAGGTCCAGGGAGGTTATTCTCTCTCTGTACTCAGCACTGGTGAGACTGCACCTGAAATACTGTGTTCAGTTCTGGGCCCCTCACCACAAGAAGGATGTTGAGGCTCTGGAGCGAGTCCAGAGAAGAGCAATGAAGCTGGTGAAGGGGCTGGAGAACAAATCTTATGAGGAGCAGCTGAGAGAGCTGGGGTTGTTTAGCCTGGAGAAGAGGAGGCTGAGGGGAGACCTTATTACTCTCTACAACTACCTGAAGGGAGGTTGTGGAGAGGAGGGTGCTGGCCTCTTCTCCCAAGTGACAGGGGACAGGATGAGAGGGAATCACCTCAAGCTCTGCCAGGGGAGATTTAGGCTTGAGGCAAGGAAAAAATTCTTCATGGAGAGGGTGGTTAGGCATTGGAACAGTCTGCCCAGGGAGGTGGTTGAGTCACCATCCCTGGAGGTGTTTAAGGTGAGAGTGGATGAGGTACTTGGGGGCATGATTTCGGGATTGGTGAGAATGGTTGGACTCGATGATCCAGTGGGTCTCTTCCAATCTGGTTATTCTGTGATTTTAAGTGTCTCAGCCCTATAGCTCCATTGGTGAATAGAATTAAAACTTGTGAAATTCAACTGCATCTGCAGGCCAAATATCTCTCATCACACTATCATAGAATCACCAGGTTGGAAGAGACCCACCAGATCGAGTCCAACCATTCCCACCAATCTCTAAACCATGCCCCTCAGTACCTCATCCACCTGTGCCTTAACCACCTCCCTGGGCAGACTGTTTCAGCGCCCAATGACTCCGTCCATGAAAATTTTTTTCCTAATGTCCAGCCTAAATATCCCCTGGTGGAGCTTGAGGCCATTCCTTCTCATCCTGTCCCTCTCACTTGGGAGAAGAGCCCAGCTCCCTCCTCTCTACAACCTCCTTTCAGGTAGTTGCAGAAAGCAATAAGGTCTCCCCTCAGCCTCCTCTTCTCCAGGCTAAACAACCCCAGCTCTCTCAGCCCCTTCCCCAGCTTTGTTGCTCTTCTCTGGACTCGCTCCAGAGCCTCAACATCCTTCTTGTGGTGAGGGGCCCAGAACTGAACACAGTATTTCAGGTGCAGTCTCACCAGTGCAGAGTACAGAGGGAGAATAACCTCCCTGCACCTGCTGGTCACTCTTTTTCTGACACAAGCCAAGATGTCATTGGCCTCCTTGGCCACACTGCTGGCTCATGTTCATTCAGCTGTCGACCAACACCCCCAGGTCCTTCTCCTCCTGGCAGCTTTCTAGACAGACTTCTCCCAGTCTGTAGCTGCACAGGGTTGTTGTGCCCCAAGTGGAGGACTCGGCATCTGGCCTTGTTAAACCTCATGCCAGGTTTAACAAGGGGCTGCCCAGCGGTCCAGCCTGTTCAGATCCCTTTGCAGAGCCTCCCGACCCTCCAGCAGACCTACACTTCCACCTAGCTTAGTGTCATCTGCAAAGTTGCCTTCATCCAGGTCATTGATAAAGACATTGAAGAGGGCTGGACCCAGCACTAAGCCCTGGGGAACCCCACTTGTCGCTGGCCTCCAGCTGGAGTAAACTCCATTTCCCACCACTCTCTGGGCCCAGTCATTCAACCAGTTTTCCACCCAGGAGAGTGCACGCCCATCCAGGCCAGACACCGACAGTTTCCAAAGCAGAATGCTGTGAGAAAATGTATCAAAGGCTTTACTAAAGTCCAAGAAGACTACATCCACAGCCTTTCCCTCATCCAAGAATCTAGTCACTTGGTCATAGAAGGAGATCATGTTATTCTGGCAAAACCTGCCTTTTGTGAACCTGTGTTGACTGGGCCTGATCACCCGGTTCTCTTGCAAGTGCTTCATGATAGCACTCAAGATCACCTGCTCCATGACTTTCCCTGGCACTGAGGTCAGACTGACAGGCCTGTAGTTTCCCGGATCCTCCTTGAGCCCCTTCTTATAGATGGGCACAACATCAGCCAGCCTCCAGTCCAGCGAAACCTCCCCAGTCATCCAGGACCGCTGGACTGATGGAAAGGGGTTTGGGCAAGCAAGTCTCTAATCACCTCCTCTTGGATCATGGGAATCTCCTTCTGCTCCTCCAACCCCTAGGGTTGTACACAGAGAGAACAACTTCCCTTCCTATTAAAGACCGAAGCAAAGTAGGCATTGAGTACTTCAGGCTTGTCTTCATCCTCTGTTACTGTTGTTCCCTCTGCATCTAGTAGGGACTGGAGATTCTCCCTAGCCCTCCTTTTACTGTTGATATATTTGTAGAAAGATTTTTTCATTGTCTTTCACAGACTTGGCCAATCTGATTTCTAGTTGGGCCTTAGCCCTCCTGATTTTTACCCTGCACATTCTTGCTTCCTCCCTATAGTCCACCCAGGATGCCTGCCCCTTCCTCCAAAGCTCATAGACCTTCCTCTTCTTATTGATGTCTCTCAGGATCTCCCTACTCAAACATGCTGGTTTCTTACCCCACCAGCTACTTTTCCAGAACATGGGGATGGCTTTCTCCTGAGCTGCTAGGAGTTCCTTTTTGAAGAGTGCCCAGCCCTCATGGACTCCCTTGCCCTTAAGGAGTGCCTCCCATGGGTCTTTTCCGACCAGCCTTCTGAAGGGTCCAAAGTCTGCTCTCTGAAAGCAGAGCGCGACTGTTCTGCTAACCTCCTTCTTCATTTCACTCCGCACTGAGAACTCTATCATCTCATGATCGCTTTGCTCCAGGCATTCTCCAACCTTCACATCCCCCACCAGTCCTTCTCTGTTTACAAACAGCAGGTCCAGGAGGGCACCGTCCCTTGTCGGTTCGCTCACCAGCTGTGTGAGGAAGTTGTCTTCCACACACTCCAGGAACCCCCAGGATTGCTTCCTTTCTGCTGTATTATACTCCCAGCTGATATCCAGGAAATTGAAGTCTCCCACAAGGACTAGACATAGCGATTTTGAGACTACACTCAGTTGTTTGTAGAAGAGCTCATCAGCTGCTTCTTCTTGGCTGGGTAGTCTATAGCAGGCTCCCATCACAATCCCTTCCTGCCCATGGGCTTCTCTGATTTTCACCCACAGGCACTCAGTCCTTTCCTGACTGTAGTCCAGTTCGAGGGTATCAATGCCCTCTCTAACACAGAGGGCTACCCCACCTCCTCTTCTGCCCTTCCTGAAGAGTTTATACCCCACCATGGGTACACTCCAGTTAAATGAATCATCCCACCATGTCTCCGCAATGGCAATGCCATTGTAGTCTCCTATTGCGCTAATAACATAGTATTTTTGCATTAGTATGAATAAAAAGTGACCCTTACTTATATGGATACTTTGGACTTCCTAGGTATCCAAAAAATGCAACTGGAAAAGCCAGGTCTAATTCTACTCATTTTAAGACAGCAGTGTAGGCAAACTAGAGACTGTTAAACTTCAGTCATTTTCTCTCAAACAGAATTTTAGTTTTATATGGTTTGAGAAACTTTATCTACTATGAAAGACCACCATGACAACACACAACTCCAGCAGATGATGTAAATAAAATAACAAATGTGAGATGTATTGATAAAACTGCTACACTTGGAAAAGCATTCTGTTAAAAGAACCCTAAAATAAAGGAAACCACACACAAAAGTCCTAGACAAGTCTGCTCATCTTCAGTCTTCTCTTCTGAAGTGCAGCCATGTCCCTGTGGGAAGCAATATGATCTAAGGATATGAAAACAACTCTTCTTACATCAGTAAACAATAGCTAGTGAGTTACAACAGAAATGAAACAAAATAGATGCCATTTCAGCATAAATTTTTAGTTGCTTTCTTTTGATGCTTGTAGAGGACAATAAATTTATCAGGCTTTATGAAGGGGATTGAAAATTAAGCTTGCTTTCTTATGGAGATTTGGAAACTTTAAACCTGACCTTCTCATACAGTATTTATAATCCTGGTGGTCCTGACACTATCTCACTGATGCCCGAAGGAGGGGCTAGTTTAAAATAGCAGTGTCACCAGGTTATTCTAAAGCCTAAAGTGATATAGGGTAACATGTAAGCATGTATAAGCAAAGTGAAAAGTAAAATTTGGATAAAGCATCTTACAAATGACAGATAGTCACAAAAAGTTTAAACTTTGAAAGGATGACTTCTTTATTGTAGCTAAGGAAACCAATACTTGATGAACCCTCTCCTGTGTTGAGCAGCAAAATAAAACCAACTCGCTTTCGAAGCAGGGAATCCTGCAAAAACCACTTAGAAAGTAATACACTTGTATGAAGGCATAAGCACATGGGATTATCAGCCTTCCCAAACATTAGAGAAATCAAAACTGATGACCTTGGAGTCATGAGTGTGCAGTGACTACAGGACTGTCAATCTCTTCACCGAGTATCATCAAGCACTAAATCATTAGGAGATTAAAGTCTTTACATGCTACTTTATCCTGTAGGGAAAAGTTATACCAAACATCAAGGTTAAATCTCACTGAAAGGAGAGTAACAACACATGATACATAAGCATGGAGAAAAAAAACAGTAGCCAACATGCCTCTAACTTTACACAATCATTGCATAAAACTGCTCTAATTCATTCCCATGATCAATATGGGCAATCACAACAACACATGGCTACTTGACTCTGCCATGTCAGCAGCACAACAGGGGAACAAAGGAAATTACCCTGTCTCACACCTAAATCACTGAGGAAAAACTTGTCTAGCATTTCTGCTGCAGTTTTTTTTTTACTAGTTTATCACTTGCCTACAAGTCCATTTCTTTGAATTCCTGAAAGTACAATTCCCAACACATATGGAATTTACTTTGCATTCATGAAAACACTAGAACAAGTAAATAAGGAAAAAGGCAATAATATGTAACAGTTACTTGAGTTAGGCACATCCCTTCACACCTTCATAGATTGATTCCTAATGTTGCAGCAGTATCTCGAACCAAAACCATTGCTAGGCTTTTTTTCTCCCTGGTTAGCTCCTCTCCACTTTATCTGTTAACTTGCACTAAATTGAGAAAACTAGCCACTGCACATCCTTGGTGTATGACTGTTAAATTAATTTATTCCAAATGACTGTGACCTACTCAACCATAAAAGAAGTTAATAGCAAGTTTTTCTGGTACCCTTTTCAACCTTGGCTTTTCTTCAGTATTAAAATAAAAAATAATTTTTGTCCATCTGTCTCAGAAGATCAGATGAGTCCTACTTAATAGCAAAGCAATTCTTCACTTGAAGGCGTACTGGTATGGAAAGAGGAAATGCTTTCAAAAGTGACTGCATATTTAGTGAAAAATAAAAGCATATTAATATGAGAAGAAATCTAGTATCAGCTCTTCTTATTGCAATCCTGTTGTTACAATTTCATGCCTTTTCTTCAGTGCCAGCTTCTGAGGGAATGCTGATAAGATCATGCAGATTGTTCCCAGACTTCCAGACGCTGGACATGTCACAGGTCTGACACATACAGCATTGCCACAGGCAGCACTGGAGCTGCAGTGCAAACTGAAGGCTTGAAATCATCTTAAAAACTGTCTGGGACAAGTCAGTGTTGCTGAATCATCGTCAGTGGTTTCAGTATGAAGCGACAGAAAGATATGTAGTTATGCTGCAACTGTTTTGCCACCTTATTCAGTAACTGAGGTCAAACCTACTGTAGGCAATGACTATTACCCTAGTGGTTCTACCAATTTATAAGTAACATTTTTTGTATTTTTCACAATGAACTTCTCTAAAAGTCTTTTTCCCCTCCTTTATATTTTTTATCAAATTGTTTATGAACATTTTCCTCCAATGTTTTTGAACATTTTGTTGAAAACCAATTTATTATACAAGAAAACATCCTCAGGAAAGGCAGAATTGTTTACTCTCCATCACAACAGGAATTCCTGGACATTCTTGGCACATACCTGTATAAAAGAAAGTGTCTTATGAGTAATTTACAGTTATTGGCAAAGATGCATGGTACTTCTGCCATTTCTGCCAATGCAGGCTATTTCCTTTTCCATTCACACATCCAAAACCATACAGTAAAGATGTTCTGTGAAAAATTATGCTGACAAGCGTACCGCGTACCTTACATGGTCCCAACTTAAGGAAACAGCCAGAGCAGCATAACCACTAGCTGCCCTTGGTTAACTGTGAACTTACTACAGCACTTCTATACAGGACTTTTGGGGAACATAGCTAGTTTAAGTGGTGCCTGTGGAGGCACATCACCTTGGCAGTTGTGACAGTTGACCATTTGTTTGATCATGCTCCAAAGCCGTTCTAAGAAATTACCTAATTAAAACCCAGGTAGGGAAAGTTAGTCACACAACAACAAATGAGATGAGAAACATACAGTTGCAGGGAGAACTGTCATGAAGAAATCACAATCCTTTTGAACAATGCCAAACCTTTCTTCATTAATATAATTATATGCATGCAAATTAGTTAAACTTACATTAGGACTTCTTGTTCTACAACAATGTGGTAAGAGGCTAGGAAAAAAGTGAACTTCCTTCTTTGTGTCTGATACTCTGTGAATTAAAAGCATTATGCTAATGCACAAATCCCATTTTTAAAGGGAACATCAAAATGAAATATCTGCAGGCGAACACCGATTTTACCTTTCCCTGAGAATAAACAAGGGATTTTGAGTATTGCACAGCATAGCATGCCAGTTCTATGCCCTACGAGGCCACAATAAGAAATATCAGCCTCTATTGTTCTGCTTCTGAATGTCTTTGCTTGCTGAAATTGCAGTTTATCAAAAGAACGTTCTTTATGTTCTCCATTAATAACCTGAACTTAAGATAATCCTACTCAGTTCAACAGCCCTAAATTAAGAACAGGCAGTTTATTTAGAAATAGCTTTTCTGCTTGTTTGCATGGGTACATATGCCGGTGTATCTGTATTTTAATAAAAGCCTGTGAAAAGCTTTGTTCAGCATCATCTGTGAGAATATCCGGAGACCTTTTACCCTTACTGAAACATCCTCTTTCACAAAGAAAGCTTCAAGTATATAAGCAAAACAAAATCAGTTTCTTCAGGTGAACTGAGATTTCATATATAAATTACATCACATATTTCAGTGTTGCTAATGTGAAAAATGAAGTGAATTATGGTGTATATCATAATTTATTTGTACATAGACTAGGTATAATTCAAGTACTGAAAAACGCAGTTATATGATCAAATTGACTCCTCAATTCATGTGAAATTAAATTCCAAGAACTCAGGAAAACTAAAGAGGCCAGAGTTTTAATGCAGAATTTTCTTTACTTAACACAGAATCACAGAAGGTTGGAAAATACCTCTAGGATCATCCAGTCCAACCATCAGCCCAACACCACTGTGTCTACTAAACCATGTCCCTAAGTGCCTCATCTACGCTTTTTTGAACATCTCCAGAGATGGTGACTCTACCACTTCCCTGAACAGTCTGTTCCAATGCTTCATCACTCCTTGAGTAAAGAAATTTCTCCTAATATCCAATCTAAACTTCCAATGGCACAACCTGAGGCCAGTTCGTCTCATCCTATTTATCCCTTGCTTCTTTTTCCCAGTATCCAAACTGCAGTTTCCCTTCTAGTGGTAAAGGATTTCCTATTACCATTTGTCTGTTTGCTTTCCTTCCCAGTATGCCATGAACTACTATTTCATTTCCTCTGCAGCAATCTTACTGTCACAGATTTTTCTCAAGCAATCAACTTGTTAAAAATACTTGAGAAACATTTACTTTAAATTATTTCCTTCCACAGAAACATTTGAGGATTTCTATTTTGAGCAACTTCTTCAAACTCAAACTTGGCCCTGAATTTAAATTCTACTGGGGGTGGAGCTTTAAGAAATATTAGATCAAAGAACATCCTACTGTGATGAAGAATTAATCTACTTAATACATTGTTTTAAGAGACAAACATCCCCATTTCAGTCACTCATTCGTTAGCTTTCCCTACCTTCATTTTACTAAGAACTAGAACTGAATACTGTTTCCATCAATATCAGAAAACAGAGTGGACAGAACATCATGAAAAATCCTGATGGAACTTATTCTGACATTTTTTCTAAAGTCTCTGATGAGAGACCTTTTGTCTTTGTTTCAGCAACCTATTCTAGCACACAAGTGCTATCGCACTAGAAGCTTCTTATTTTCTAGGAGGAATGTGAAGAAGCAAAGTTTTGGTCAAAATGCTGAGGATTTTTTATAGAATTACATGCCATTAATGAAGTCCCTCCCAAACTAATTAGGCCTAGAAATGAATCACCTGCCATTATCACTCAAAGTGAACTCTAGTTAGTACTGTTTACCTGCTTATACACATGCATATTTTACTGGAATGTCCCAAATCTGAGTTTTAAGAGAGGCAAAAATCAGACCATTACCTGCCTGCGGAATTGCCTTGAAAGCATGCAATATTAATCTGTTAAAATGGCACCTTTTAAAAAGTATCCTAAAATTGTCAATTTTTAAAAAGCCTTAAATATTGTTAAAATCATCTTTTATTTAAGTTGCATAATTTAGGCTACTCAAAAGTAAATCATTACTCATTTTCTGAAATGTTTTACCTTCTTCCCTAAACTCTAATCTTGAAGACACTCCCATTGAATCAGTGTATTATCCCACTGTAGTCTCACACATCACATGCACATGTGCATATCTGTGACCACTGTTCTGAAGAGAGTTTAGACCCCTTCTAAGTCCACCTGAATCACATTATCAGGCTAGAGAACTATGATCTACATGTGCCTGGCAGCATATTAAACCATCTAAGCCATGTAGCCTGTTATCACACTAACCCTGCTGGCACACTTGCATGCGCAGTGTCCTGTATCTGCCAAAGGGTATTCTGAGGCTGCACCTGGGGGCCACGCTTGCCTTAGGTCTCAGGATGGGCAGCAAATCCATCTTGAAAGCAGCCTCAGGGCATCCCTCAAAAGTGGGCTTAGAAATGTAAACCTACGAGAAAGCACTGTGTTTGACTGTGGTCTGTATGGTCTGTATGACTTGCTCCTCCTCACCTAGAACTTTTACATTTTGTTTCCTCATCAAAGCAATTTACAAGACCTGTTTTTAAATTCCTAGCAGCTGATGGGGGGGAGGGGAAGAAATAAAAATGGAAAACTACCTACAATCCAGATAATACATATTCATTACCTAACTTTGCATAGAAACTGCTCCCCAAGGTGATTCAAGACCTTCGACAAGTTCAGTGTTCCAACTGCAAGTATCTCCTCCACCTTCTAAATATTTAACTCACATGGCAACATTTATTTACATAATACACTTAATGACACAGATGTCCTTGGATTTATTATCTCAGATTCAGGGATATCTGCAGCTTTTCAGTAGCTATCACGCATTCTAAAGCAAAATCAATTTCATGGTACACACTAAGTAAACCAACGACTTACTGATTCAGCCACATGAGTTCACAGACACAACTGAAGAGAACATCATCTGCATTAGGTTAGTACATTCATGATTAATGTTAGAAAATAGCTCTTTTAGAAGTTATTACTACTATTTGGGATCACTTTGGTGTTCAGTGGAGAATTGTAGAATGCAAGACTGGGAGAGACCTCAAGGCTCACTTGGTCCAACGCTGTCAGGTGATATATAGTTTAAATAAGATGGCCCAGCACCCTGTCAAGCTGAGCCTTAAAAGTGCCCAGTGTAGAGGAACCTACCACTTTTCCAGGGAAATGATTTGGTTCATACTAGATAACTTAGCTCATATTAGGTAAAATGTAAGTAGTGCAAGAAACTGTGCAGGGACTGTTTACAAAGGCTTGTAATTGTAGGACTAGGGGCAATGGGTATAAACCAGAAAGGGACAGATTTAGACTAGACATAAGGACGAATTTCTTCACTATGAGGATGGGGAGGCCCAGGACAAGTTGCCCAGGGAAGCTGTGGCTGCCTCATCTCTGCAGGTGTTCAAGAATAGGCTGGACAGGGCTTTGGGCAGCCTGGTCTAGTGGAACATGTTCCTGCCCACTGCAGGGCGTTTGGAACTAGATGGGCTTTTAAGACTGCTTCCAACCCAAACTACTCTATGATTCAATTCAGAAATGCACATAAGCAAAGCAATGTAAGATGTTCCCAGTTTTCAAACTTGTTTCTTCCATTTTACTCACACTTCACTTGAAAACATTCTTAGGTGAAGCTTCCAGGCGTTTTGCAGGGAACACAAACTGCCCATCAAAACCCTCCCAGCAGTAAAACTTAATAAAACTCATTAAGTTTATCAGCAGCCGGTCTTCAACACGACTCATTTCCTTTTTTTCTTCCAAGAGAAGCAAAAAGCCGGGACGCATCAACCTCCTTCGGAGCGGCGTTACAGCCTCGCGCACACCCGAGCCCTCGGGTTTCGCATCCCCAAGGAACCCAGCGCCTGGAAGCGCTGCCTGCCTCGTCCCCCCCACCCCGGGATCCCGTGTCACTTATCGCCAAGGGTCAGCTATTTATATTTATAGTTCAGGGCTTTTTCTTTCCGAGTGGCATTTCGAGGAGCAGCCAGGGGAAGGGGGGAGGGGGAAAGGGTGCACATTCCCGTCCCACAGCCCGCTGAGACGAGGAGGAGGACGAAGGAGCGGGGAGAGGAGAAGGGAAGCGGCCAGGAGCGAGGATGAAGGCAGCGGGAAAGCGGGAGAGCAAGGGAAGTAGCGGGACGAAGGCAGCGGGGATCGCAGGGCGGGGAAGCGACCCCGGGGAGCGTGGGGAAGAGCCGTCCCGCCCGGGCACCCACCTGGCACCGGCACACGATGTCCGACTCGGTGGCCAGCAGGTCCACCACCTTGCCTTTGCCTTCGTCCCCCCACTGCGCCCCCAGCACCACCGTCACCTTGTTGCCGCCCGGCTCCCCGCGCGCCCGCTTCACCCCGCCGCCGGGGTGGCCGCTGCGGTCGTTGGACGCCCGGGTGCCCGACATGGTGGGACGAAGGGGAAGGAAGAACGACGGGAAAAAGGACCCCGGCACGGCCGCCGCCTCAGCCTCGCACCCGCGGCCCCCGCCCGCCTTTAACGGCGCCGCCGCCGCGCGCCCCGCCCCGCGCGTCACGTGCGACCTGCGGGCGCGCGCGTCCGGGGCGGCGGGCGGGGAGGGGCGAGCTGGGGGAAGGGGGGAGCGGGGCCGCGGGCGCGCGCGCGCGGGAGGGTGTCGCGCGCAGTGGCACGGACGCTCTCTCACACACGCGAGGCACCGTCCCCACTCGCTCTGTCTCTTTCTCTCGCGCACACACACAGGCAAGGTTTCCACACCTTTTCACATGTACACAGGCGTGGTTTTCACACGCTCACACACTCTCTTTTTCTCTCACACACACATACACAAGGCATGGTTTCCACACACTCACATGCTCGCACACGGAGAGACACACACAGAAGGCACAGTCCCCACTCACTCTCTCTCACACACAAGGCACGGTTTCCACACGTTTTCGCATGCACAGATGCACACACTCTCTTTCTCTCTCTCTCTCTCTCTCACACACACACACACACGGTACGGTTTCCACACAGTCAGACACACTCTCACACACGGGGAGACGCACACACACAGAATCACAGAATCACAGAATAACCAGGTTGGAAGAGACCCACCAGATAGTCGAGTCCAACCATTCCCACCAATCCCTAAACGATGCCCCTAAGTACCTCATCCACCCTAACCTTAAACACCTCCAGGGACGGCGACTCAACCACCTCCCTGGGCAGACTGTTCCAATGCCTAACGACCCTTTCCGTGAAGAATTTTTTCCTTATCTCAAGCCTAAATCTCCCCTGGCAGAGCTTGAGACCATTCCCTCTCGTCCTGTCCCCTGTCACTTGGGAGAAGAGGCCAGCTCCCTCCTCTCCACAACCTCCCTTCAGGTAGTTGTAGAGAGCAATGAGGTCTCCCCTCAGCGTCCTCTTCTCCAGGCTGAACACCCCCAGCTCTTTCAGCCGTTCCTCATAAGGCCTGTTCTCCAGCCCCTTCACCAGCTTTGTTGCTCTTCTCTGGACTCGCTTCAGAGCCTCAACATCCTTCTTGTGGTGAGGGGCCCAGAACTGAACACAGAACTCGAGGTGCAGTCCCCCACTCTCTCTCTCTCACACGCACACACACACAGAGGCACAGATTCCACACACATTCTCACATGAGGCAGGGTTTACCACGCACACACACGGGTACACGCTCTGTCTCTCTCACACACACATGTGCAAGGCACAGCCCCCCCCCCCCCAGAGACATGGCTTACACACACACACACACACAAGGTATGGTTTCCACACACTCACATGCGCACACACATGCACATAGGCATGGTTTTAACACATTCTCACACACATGTGCACACTAGGCATGGTTTCCACGAGGACAGACACACACACACAGAGGCACAGCTTCCACACACTCACACATGAAGACTTTTTGCACACATGTGGACTGCTCACACACACGTAGTCTCCTTGTACATGCACATCTCCATGCACATGCATGTTCTTCTGCCACATGCACATCTTCACAGCCACGCATGCGTCTCCACACACAGGCACATCACACACACATGCATCTGCATACCCACATGCAGGCTCCATACACACGCACACACGTGCAGCCTCCTCACACACACATGGACTGCCCACGCGCTCACATCTACACAACGCACACAGTCTCCTCTCTCACACACACACATGCTGTCTTCTCAAACGTGCATCTCCACACGCACAGATCTTTATAGCCATGCACACATGCCATCTTCTCATACACACACATCTCCATACCAGCACACATATACAGATGCCTCTCACACATGCACATCTCCACAGCCACACATGTATCTCCACACACGCACACGTCTCCATACCCTTATACAACTCCATACCTATGCACATGGGTGGTCTCCTCACACACGCACATCTCCACACTCACACACACATTTATACATCCACGCAGATCTCCACATCCATGTACACGTGTGGTCTCCTCATATACATGCATTTCCACACCCAGACGCACATCTCCACACCCATTCACACGTGGTCTCCTTACACATGTTGTTTTCATACCCATGCACACACAGTCTATACACACACACACAGCCTTCTTACATGCATGTGGACTGCTCTCACACACATGTTCATGCACACACATGCAGTCTCCTCATACACGTGCCTCTCCACACACACATATCTCCATACCCACATGCATTGTCTCTTTGGACACGTGCATCTCCATACCCACACGCACATCTTCACACCCACCTGTGCATGTCTGCACCCACACGGTCTTCTCACATATGTGTATTTCCCTACCCAGGCACACAAGCAGTTTCTTCATACATGTGCTGTTTCCACACCCATGCACATCTCTGCACACACACAATCACCACACACGCGCGCACACACACACACGCAGTCTCCTCTCACTCACAAATGGTCCTCTCTCACTTACACAGATGCACAGACACATGAACACGTGCAGTTTCCCTGCACATGCAACCTCCTCGCACAGCAGGGCTGTGTCACTGTGAGGTGCACACACATGGGGGTCTGAGGTGTGCAGCTGTGTTGCTGAATGATGGAGAGACACAACATATGGGAGACACATTCCATCCTGAGGTGCTTGACTCTTGCATGAGCAGTGCTGAGGTGTATGTGACAGTGACACAAGACAGGCTGGTCTTGGGCACAAGGGCTGTGTTGCTTTGAGACACTCACAGAGTGCTAAGGTGCATGAAGCCTGTATTGCTGCAGACAGACAGACAGACAGACAGACTCTAGCCTGAGGAGCATTGTCTGCTTTCACCACATGGCAGATACTGCTCTGGGGCATTTGGGATTGTTGCTGTCAGATGCACTGAGAATTGCACACTCAGAGTACTCGGTGACACCAAACAAGCACAGAGGGAGAAGGACAGGCACACAAGCTGCTCTGGCAGACACGAGTCATGAGACACAAGCATCCACCCGCTGGCCTGAGAAACATGGGCAGACGCGCTCTGAGCTTGACAGACACACACGCTAGCCTAAAATACATATGACTGTTGTCACTAAACTGGCACATAATCCTTTGACAGGCGCATGAACCCTGTCCTGAGACTGTTTTGGTGAGGCATGCATGCACACCCACAGGTGCACTCACACACTGACCTGAAAAAACACAGGCACGTGGAGCTGTGTCCCAGGCACAGATTTATGCACCCGCCTCCCTGGTGTGTCAGGCAAACAGACAGTGTCTGGCACCCATAACCCTTTCCCTGTGTACGAACCATATGCTGGGTTTGACTTCTGCAACACGCATGCTCTAGCTCCAGGCATGTGGCACCACGTTCTAAAAAAAAGCAACTTAAAAGTCTTAAGCTCACAGCCTAGTCTGAGGCACATGCAACTATGTTAATATGAGGTGTATATATGTACATACACACCTGCACACATATGCATTCCTTGAAGGAAAACACCAGCAGAACATACCTGGTTGCAGCTTCAGGCAGAAGGAGCTGTACCAGCTGCTGCTTGAGTGCTCCTGCTAGCAAATACATGCATGTGATTCCGACCAAGGAAGCAAGTGACAGAAATTCAGTATTTTCAAGTGACAGGTTGCTTCTTTTATAGCGTGGCTCAGGTGAGGTACCCTGATAGACCTGAGATCACACAAACACGTTGTGTATGCAGCAGTCAAAATGCAGAAAGCTAGTTATGCAATATGTAAGTCTGGTGTAAGGATGAAAAGAGTACTGGAATACTTAAATGAGAAATAAAAATACAGCAGCTTGTACAGACCATTTCAAACAGGCACATGTAGGCTCTGTGTGTGTCTGTGTATGCACATGCCAAACATCTACTCGCTTATACATAAACATATATAAGTTTACATATGTGCATGTGTAGAGCATATTCCAGACTGCAGCACCTTGTAAACATTCATGATGGCAAATTGAACAGACATTTGCTCTACTTCATTTCTAGCATTTGTAATATTTCCTCCACCAAAGGGAAGTAGAGAAGATTTAACACTGTGTGCTCCAGCTGAGTATTTATAAGAGCATTGTGCTGGTTTTAGCTGGGCTAGAGTTAATTTTCTTCACAATAGCTGGTATGGGGCTGTGTTTTGGATTTATGCTGGAGATAGTGTTGATAATTCAGGGATGTTTTAGTTACTACTGAGCAGGGCTTATGCAGATTCAAGGACTTTTCTGCTCCCCACCACACCAGTGAGCGGAGGACACAACTGGGACAGCTGACCCCAACTGACCAAAGGGACATTCCATACCGTGTAATATCATTTTCAGCATGTAAACCAGTGGAAGAAGAGAGAAGGAGGTCAAGTTTCTTCCCAGGTAACCACTAATGTATGATGAAGCCCTGGTTTCCCCGAGATGACTGAACACATACCTGCTGATCAGAAGTAGTGAATGAATTCCATGTTTAGATTTGCGTGTGCAGCTTTAGCCTTACCTATTAAACTGTCTTTATCTCAACCCATTACTTTTCTCATTTTCATCCTTTCAGTTCTCTCCCCCACCCCATGGAGTGGGGAGTAAGTGAGTAGCTGTGTGATGCTTAGGGTTAAACAACGACAAACATCGACTTGTGGAGGTGAGAAATATGGAAGAGAAGACTGGAAGGAAGCTCCTGATGTTTGAGCCTAGTTTCCCTCACTAGTTCAGTCAACTAAAAAAAATCATACAGCACCTTGCTGTTCCTACTGAATAACTGTTCCAGAGCTGTTCTAGTTAGAAACTGCTGCTAATTTCCATCCTTCTGGACAATTTATATCCATATGTTCTATGTTGACATTGCTGTACTTCTTCATATCTCTTTTCTGTGTATGTATTTATAGAAGGATTTAAATGCTGTCTTTGGGTTTATTTTGCTTAGCAGAAGATGACAAGATGTTTTACTCCTCTCTAAAGACCATCTCTCAATTCACTCTCGGTTCTCATCGGCCTGCCCTGCACCTGTTCTGAATTTGGTTCATGTTGCTTGAATGTGGGTGGCTAGAATTGTATGCTGATCCACATCAAGTTCCTTAGTAGCCTCTTCATGGGAATTAACGTCTTCTTTCAGCTGGAAATACCTGACCTAAGACATTCCTGGACTTGTCAAGTTTCGCATATACAACGAAAGTCTCTCCCACGCTTCCGCTGATACCATATACACTGAAATGCTGCTGCCTCTTTCTGCTGTTGGCACTTCGCATGCACAATGCAGCTGCTTGACATTTCACCTACGTATTCCCAGCCGGATGCTGGGTGCAATAAAACATTGTCTGAAAGACAAGTCTACAGCTGGGGTTTCACAATCTTGCATTATAGAATTTTAATCTTTACTTTTATTTTGATCATTATTTCAATTGTAAGGATGGAAAGTTTTTGTGAAGTATTTTAAGACATTTCATTCCTGTGGTCTAAAACACACCAAACGTCTGGCCACAACTCATCAAGCATAGGCTTTATGCCAAAGTCTTTGAGCTTCTTGCTCTGGTACCAGCCAGTCTAGAGCTGCCCAACATCCCTGATCAGTTGAGTTTGAACTTGTTCCACCTGACATGGGAACAGCTGGCACTGGCTGTGTTTCTCCTCACAGCCACACACTGGCAGCTTGTGGACTTCATCTGAAAAACTTCTGCCCTGGTCTACCACCTTTTCAGTAATTTTCAGCCAGCCTGGTCCGATTGTGCAACTGAAATTCTTGTTAGTAACTTAAACTTCTCATTACATGATACCTTAGCCCCCTTTGTAACTGCACTCACCCTATACATAACACCACATTGAGTGTCTTAATGAAGTCTGTGTCTACTGAATTTGATCTGCTTTGATAGCTGGTGAAGGAAGCAAGTGTCAGAATCATCTGTTTCTACTTTTGCTTGTCCCTTTTGTATCTTACCCCTGTTTCATTTCCCCCTCGTCTTTTATTTTCTTTCAAAATTTCCTCTGAGGTTTTCCTTACTGTTCCATCTAATATTTCAGATATTTTTTTCTGCTCAATAACAAAATAATTTTGTCCATTAAATAATCAAAATTGTGTCATCTTATTTTGGAACAAGTATTTGTTGATGAATACATTTATTCTTGTTTTTACAATTTGAGAATGTGAGGATCAAGGACAGCAAAGTGCAGCAGTGCTGCCACTCAGTTCCTTCACACACACTAATTCTCCTCAAAACTGATGGCTTGTAAGTCAGCTCCACACAGGTAGAATATAAAAATAGCCTTTGCTTCAAGAAATCCATATTCCTGGTGCTGTTCCTCTCCAGGAAAAGCTGTATGTAGCTACATTTCAAAGTCAGCGAAGATCCTATTATTATTTTTATGGCATTTAGCATTGGCATTCTTGCATGCTTTTTTTTTTTCTCTAGTCACAATACTCTACATGTATCAGTGGAAGAACTAAAATCTTTTTCCAGGGACATGTTAGTGCTGTTCTTTTGGTTGGTTATGCTCTATCTGTTTCTTTACAAGGAAATCATCCTGGCATAATTATATGTAAACTGTCCTACTCAAGGACAGAATCCAGCCTTTTTAACAGGAGATGATGGTGTTTCCAGCTCTTTGCGACTCTCAGTCAATCATACTTTAATAACTTTAATATCTCTTCAAATTGAATGGCTTGGTGGAAATGTCTGAATTTGTGCTTTTGTTTTTTGTGTGTGTGTGCAAAGAGTGTTGCAGTTTCTCTGCTCCTAATAGCCAGAAGGTATTCCAAACTGTTCTGGGTTCTTCTATATCAGATTTAGCAAACAACATTTTTTCGATGTTCTCTTCAGCATTTCTGTAATTGGATCCACTGTCATTGTGAGATGGTCAGAAACTCCACCTGCATTTTCTTTCCAGTGCCAGCAATGTCAAACCTACCATCTCCATAAACTGTTTCTTATGAAAACAAATATATTGAATACTTTGCAAAAATCCTTGTTTGGCCAGGGGAACAATTCTCTTTATGAAAGTTAAAAACTTCTCTGAGCATAGAGAATTGAAGCACTTGATGACTCACAGTGATTTATTCTTCTTGCACCAATTTAAAAAGAAACTCAAGTCCAGTGAATTCAATGGATTCAAATCCCTTTTGATTTGTGAGATGAAAAAGAACCCCAAACAAATCTTCAAGATAGAGTTTGCTCAGTTAAAAGCAAATGTTTGACTTTTAAATTGAGGTCATGATGTCATGCAGAGTGGCATGAGACCTATAAAGGCTGCAGGTATGCAGTGCCCCGTCCCCTGTGAGAGGCACCTGGTGTTGGGTACAGACAAAGAAGGGGATAATCCATTATCTCAGTAATCACTATCTGTATCTCAGAGGAGCTCCCTGTTCCTCAGAGCTCTTCCATTAAAACCAGTTCACCTGACAATGCTTGACCTTTGCGTTTTCACAGAAAAACTCAAAAAGCATTTGACTACTCAGATAAAAAGCCTACACTTTTTACGTTACTAATAGAAGCCAAATATGTCCATGTGTTTAAAGCAGCGCAGTGTAGATTTACTGCAGAATATATCAACCATAACTGTACTGTTTATTTTCGGAACTACATTACTACCAAACATTTGTGTGTTTGCGGTCCTGATAGAAAGAGTAAATTGGTGCAAAATCACATGAAGAACTGGAGATTGGTAATTAATGATTTATTTGGACAAAGTGCACAACAAATCAGAAACACTTTGTCTGTGGTCCACGTTTTTTCCTGTTTTGATGAAAGACTCAAGTGTGCAACGGAGAACATTTATTGAATGTATAGATAGCAAGCTGGAAACAACAGGAATCATGCTGGAGATCAGGATGCTTCTCTGAATAGGAGTCATAATGTAATATAGTTGCAGAAGAAGTCAAACATCATGCTGAGACTGAAGAAAAACTGTAAAAATGCAAGAAGACGCCCCTCTGCTCTCCTCGGTCCTGCTGAGCTGCCCAGCTGGAGATCCAGCTGAAGAAAATCTAGAAGAAAGGCACAAGTGCCTGAACACAGATCTGGAAAACCCTAGGATTAAAAAACTGAAAGGGCTGACATTGTTTAGTTTAGGAAGAAAAAGATCAGAGGAGACACAGTAACAGTCTCCAAATATGTAAAAGGCTGCTGCAAGTAAGAACACAACAGTATCATGTTTTCTTTGTAGTAGATAGGATGAAATGAAAAGCGTTTGCCTCTTTTATTAGAATCATCAACTGATCTGATAAATGTGAACTTGAAGGCATTTAAAGCTTTAGAAACAGGAAAGAGAAGCTGTGAATAAGAACAGTTTTGCTCCAACACTGCTTCCAAGGGTAGCACTTTAGCACAACTGCGTTTTAGCACCCTCTTAACACAGCAGCAATTTTTCCAGGCTGCAGGATTCCTGTGTCTTTGGGTGTTTTGGAGAAAGGATTAGGCAAAAATTATTCAACATGAACTGCTTTGAGTCAGAGCAGCTTTACTGTGTAAGTCTCAGTGCTGTAGGTCTTTTCTGAAGACTTTCACCCAAGCCCTTTAAAAGTACATATCCATCTGATTCAATGCTCAGACTGAATGCTTGAACAATACTTAAAAAGTTGCTCAGATGCCACCTAATTCTGTAAGCACTTAAATGTCTTGGTAGGCGCATGAAATTTGTCCTTTTGTTCAGCTAGCTGTGAGGGGAGGTCTCACATCAGTGATTCTGCTTTGCTAACAAGTCCTTCCCTCATGAACAGCAAATGTATAAACTAGAGCAAGGGCCCCACAAAATTATATTTGGATTATCACCACAGTCTGGCTGAGGAGTTAAGGGTCTCAGCTGTGATGTGATAGACACTGCTTCAAATCTGCTTTTCCTGACTAGAAACATGAACAGGAACTCCATTTAGTCTCTAACATCCTAGGGGAGCCCTCTAATAGCTGAATTATGTAACATCTTTCTCTGCCCAATGAATAATCAAGCTGATACCAAAATCAGAGGCTTCTCCACATGATTTCAGTTGTTTGAGTAAACAATGTGCACAGAAAATGAACATACATAAAGCCTGTGGAAAGATTGTAAACCACATTTAATGAAATGGGCTCAATCTGAATTCCCTCTTCAGCCAATATAATGAATTAGAGATTTTGCAGGGGCATATCTATTTTAAAAAAAGATTAAAGGATCGTTAAAACATGGTTATGCTCCTTTACGCCTCTGAGAGCATGGCCTGAAGTCTGCCAAACTCCCAGTAAAAGAACTGTGACAAACTCATTGAACTCCAGGGTGCAGGGTCAAGCTTTTTTTGTTAAAAAAATTCTTTGCAGTTTTCTGGAGTTCATGTGGCATTAATCTAACTGCTTAGCAGTTTTATATTGCCAGATGCAATTAAGAAGCTTGTTCTTATTTATTCACCATCTTCTTTAGGCAATTAAGAGCCAGATAGTCTTCCCTTTCAGCTGCACTTAAAAATAAATAAAATAAAAATACCATGACAGTATTTACAATCAGCACAGGAAAAGCAGTTGCACACAGTCTCATTTGCTGTATGTGATTTAAAACCAGAACTACTAAGCCTCGCAGATTCAGGTACATTTGTTTAGCTCTATTTACTGAAATGACATATACAAAAGTGAAATACATCCTGGATTACAAAAAGATACTAGAGTACAATGTAAAATTCTGTAAGTAAATTCTGTGTTGAGAGTTGTAATTGTCCTTAGTACATGTTCTTTAAAACATTATTACTTGTTTTAAAAAAGCAGATCCAATCAATATAACAGCAACCCAGTAAACAGTAAGCTTTCAGCAGCGGAACATTTGCTCATATCCCCAGCTCTTGAAGACTAGATACTTTTGCAAGACCAATTTATGCCGATGACATTTTATCATACATCAATTTGTTACTTACAGTCAAATAATTAATTCCCATGTAAGTACAAACAATAAGAATTTTGCCAGAAAAAAAAGTTCTTGTATTTGACGCTGAATATATCAACATAAGAAACTGGACTGGGGGTGAATGTTTGCTTTCACAATTGGTTTCTATATACAACAATAGTAGTTATATTATGGAACTCCTGTACTGTTCATCAGACTTCACTTGCTTTTTATCTTTTAATACCATTTCATTTTCTCCTCCAGTTACAGTATTAAAGCTACATACATAAATTCTCACCAGATAATTAACGGCACATTTTAATTTCTTAATAGTATTTTTTCTGTTGCTTGTTTTGGTAATTAGATATGTCCGCAAATTTGTATTTGAAGCAGTTCATTTTTCCACTTGGTTAGCAAAAGAAATCTCTACATGTTATTTCTTTTGAAATAAACCACATGTATTACAATATATCATATTATATATAATTTTTCTTGAAGTAACATATAGAATTGATCTTTGCAAGTATCTCATGCTATTATCCTTAAGAATTTAAATGCCCAGTAATGGAAGATACAGTAAGAGAAGCTGAAGAAAATAAAGCAGGATAGCTCCTTAGTCTACAGGAAGCAAGCAAAGGAAAACAAATAATATTAATGTAACTACATGTGTAAAACATATTCAGAGGAGTTAAAAAAACCCCCAAACCCAGATATCTGATTCCCTGGAATCAGCAGAAGCCCTTCACCAAACCTTTTTAGAAGGCTGTATCTTAAATTTAATTTGTGGGAAGGCTGTTTTTAATACATGGAATCAAGTATAGGATATTGCTCTGTGCTCCTAATCGTGGCATACATTTGAATTTTGTTAACAGTTTCTGACTCGGCTTAGTTCGCAGCAGTTTTCAGCAGCTACAAGCCTTCCCTTGTAATCTGGTAATAATGCATCAATGATGACTGCTTCTGCCTTCACCTCTTCTGTTTGTAATTGTCAGAGCAAGGTTATTGTGTGCTCCGAGAGACTTTGCTGCTGTGTGCTGTCTGTGCGCTGTCCATGCGGATCTGTCAGCTGCAGAGAAATGATCCTCAGACAACTGGATAAACCAGATATTGCCACTGACAGAGCATGTGACTGGAGTTAAGGTCAGAGATTCAGAAGGTGTGGGATTTGGGCCTGAAAAGATTTATGCACAGGATTACTCCTCGTGCTGTATATTGCTGGCTTCAAGGGAGATACCTGCAAAGCTAAAGGTGTACTTAATTCTTTGTGGAACCAGGCCTTGATAATCCCGTAAGCACATGCTAATAGGGTTTTACTAGCTATACTCTCTTTTCATTCCCTCCTTCAGAAAATAAATGCAGAGTTAATTTAATTATATGATCAAGAAAAGTTTTATACATAGACTGATTATTAAGATGAGCTTCAACATCCTGCCATGTCAGAGCTAATACCCTCTATAGTTTATGTCACTATATCCCGATGCAGATAAATGCCTGATTCTCACTGTCACCAGTGCTACGCACAGTTTTCTAAAATAAGTACTGGAAAATAGTTTAGAGTCTAAATGCTCTCTTATGTTTAAGCTTATATTCTGATAATTAAATTCATCTTCTTGCAAAGGACCAAAATTTACAACAGTTACACCTAAACTGTGTGCTGGAAGTGCAGAAGGTTCTTTTGGTCTGACTCTCCTTCTCTTCACAGGGTTGAAGCACACCTTTAATCCTGAAGCTCAATGTTTTTTTATAATTTTATTTTACCATATACTAAATTACTTTTTTGTATTTACAGCAAAAGTGTTTATTGTTTTAATCTGCATCTTTACATTAAGCATGTTAAAATTGCTAAGTAGATAAAATGCATTTGCAGTACAGCTTGCTCAACAATATTAAAGGCTTTGTTTTGGACAGCTTTCAATTAATTTTATGCATTTAAAAAATGTGTTTCAAGAGATGAGTAACTATGAAAGAGGAGCTAAAATAAGGCCATTTGTTTAAACATCAGACACAAGGAAAACCAAAGTCTTCCAAAGGGGTGAGCTCCTGATGTAATATTTACAGGAATTAATAATGCCATTTTTGCAGTGGTTTGCTGAAGAATCAAGAATCATAACCAAATGTTATTGGCAGAAATCTTAAGTGGATATCAAGTATCTGCCAAAATAAAATTTTAAAATAGACACATGACAATCTTAGCACTAGAAATGCCTCATACCCTCATAGGCCAAGCACAGCAAATGCTTTTCTACATTTATGTCAATCAGCCGTTCTTCAGCGTAGTACAGATGCTCTTTTAAGCACACACATAACTGCTTTAAGGAATCAGACCTCTAATCAGAAAAGAAGGAACTGTTATGGTAACAGTAACACCTGACACAACTTGCCTACCACAGTGACACAGCCCAGCTTGAAGTTCAAGTACGTGCAACTTTCTACACCCCTGAAAGTCTTCTAGTAGCTATTCAGAGCAATAGCAGGATATCACCCAACTCTAAGCAAAGCGGTGGAAACATATTCATTGGAAGAGATATTTTTACTAACATCCCTGACATGATTTCTTCCAAGCATTCAGATGTTCTGGCGCATTGATTTCTTACTATACTATCTGCTCAACAATCCATGGATAACTCGCTCTCATTGTCTTAGATCATCCACAGCTAGAGATATATTTTCCTCCTAACTAACGAAAGACTGGCTAATAAAACCAGAATTAGTTTCCATACTCTGCCTTTAGCCTCTTCACATCTTCTCCTTTAAGCTGTTTCTTCCTTTTCTCAGACTTCCTAGCTTGTGCCTTCCTTTCTTGATTTTCCTGAATTTAAACAGAATGAGAAATAGAAAAAGAAATAAAATGAGTCATTAGAGGAAAAGCCAGTCAAGAAACTCTCAATTTACCTTGAATAGCTATTCTGAATATACCCTATGCACACCTTAAACTCTCAGCTGCTGGGGTTTGAGGGCAAATAGCAGAACAGAGCTTCCTGGTCATTCCCTTTGGCCTTCTTTATATGATGATGCTACCAGTGAACTATTTCATTAGCTTTAACTGCAATGTTCAACTATGGACTGAAATGTATTCTTAATTAGACCCTTTGTCCACAAAGCAGAACATTAGTTTAATTAACATTCTGGAGATTTATCCCATAACAACCTTGGTTTTATATTGTTTGTGTTCAGTGACTTCTACTAGAAATTTCAGGAACTCAACTGTTTTCAACAGCAATTCATAATTTCTCTTCAGGCACTCATTATATTTGCCAGCGTCTTTCTGCACTAGTGTTCACTGGCTGCCCAAGATGGATGTCTGTTTGTACCAGTCATACGACTGCCAGGATGACATAAATCCTGTTCGGATTTACACAGACAAGGCAGGACTCTGTTTTCTACAGAGCTGCTGGCACTGGCACAATATGATTAATGGAGGAAGAGAAAGAAATTGAATGATAACTCCTGATAAAGGAAGAACTGTACTCACTAGAGGAGTATATCTGGGTTTTGACAAGGAACACAACCTTAGATGAGGGCACATCTGAAATAACTTCAGCAAAACATCAAGATGACAAAAGCCATTTTCTGTAAAGCTTTTGCAGTTCTTGTTCCCGAGCTGCATCATCATCAGAACATTGCCATCACCATCTGGAAGATTGCTTGCTCTCAACTGCAACCAGTCAGTCACTAATCTGTGTGTTGTGGGTATATCAGTAGTTATCTGGCCTGCTGTGATAGAGGTCTGTGATGTTAAAAGGGGGGTGCTGCTGTGTCATGTTACAAAATCTAGGAAGATGTTGGTAATCTGGTTCAGATAGGATTCTTGAGACGTGTCTGGTCTGCCTTGCAGAGAGTTTGGCAGCAGCAAAGGTATTTTTCTATAGCAGTAATAGATTTGGTTGATTTTTGTGGATAATTTGCCACTAATTCCACAAGATGGGCTGAAAAAATCACAGGAAGCATGCACATGCTTCTTAGAGCCTTTATAGAAAGTTAAAGCCCAGAATCCTTTGGCCCACAAAAATTTCCAGACAAATAAAGACAACTGTGAACATTCATAAAGTTAATCTCTCTGAAATCCAGGAGCTTTATAGGCTCAAGATTATGAAGACCTGTACTGGATGCCTAGGATAGGAGACAAAAAGGTGTACTCTTGACAAAAAAAAGAAAACGATGGATTTGCCTTGAATGGAGGGTGCTTCTAAAAGAGCGAGGTACAGGTGCCGAAGTCTTAGAGAACATCTAAAAGCCCTTCATCACTGCATGCCTCCTGCATGCTCACCTGGCAAATTCTTTCTGTGTCTTAGCATAATGTCTTTGAGATACAAGAGCTGCTGAAAAACTAGGAGAATATCTTTATGTAACATACCACAGGAAGTAAAGGAAGTGAATTCAGGCATACATTGTCCTGCTACTTGAGCAGCACACACGCTACTGAGAATAAACCAAAATACGAGGCATAAATTTATGAGTTAAGCAAACCTGAAATTAATTGTTCAGAGAAACATAGTTATTCAACACAAAAACATTCTTAAAAGAGTTTCTTCAACATAAGACGACCCAGGTTAAAGTCGTAGCAAGGCAGAGCACTGAATTTTCAACAAGCCCTTCTCTATCTTGTGTATTACTGAAGGTAGCTGTATGGATGGGATTAAATGTAAAATGTCACTTTAGATTTACACTTTGTTGGATGTTAGATACTTGCTTGATCTTTGAGTTTAAAGATGCTCCATGACAACTGCTTATCCCCACACTATCTGCAGCACATCCTGTTCCAACACCATATGCACTCTACTAAGGAGCAGCTGCTCCAGCCTCGTCATCCTAGGGGAACACTCAGAGAAACCATCTCTGTGTAGAGCTGTCTGTGTAACCTCTGTCATCAACTGAGTACTTTCTACAGCACATTTTGTTTGACCTTTTTTCCTCCTTTTCTTGAGATTAGGCAGCCTCTTTGACAGGAGCTCCCCTCTTTGAACAGCTGCAAGTGCTAAGGGAAATCAAATGGTTCTTCCAATCCCCCATAATGACAGTGTTTCTTTTCCTCACAATTTTGCAACTCAGTTCTCAATGTATCTACAATTCTGTTGTTTTTTTGTTTTATTTTATTGTTGAACTGGAAGCTATTTTCTCCCTGCCATCTGCTCCTTTTATTTTTTGAGAACTGGTGAAAGAGTCATCAGCCCTGGATGACAAACTGGATCCTTTTTTTTTTGTTTGAAAAGCTTTTTTTTTTTTCCTCCACTATTTCAAATGAGAGAAGGAAGAGGGCAGATTCTTATTACAGTAATTTCATTTGTGCAGCTTAGCTTTTGTTACCTGAAGAATAAGAGAACATAAAGAACCGCCAGGGAATGGAGAAGGATTTTGTTTAAGCAAAGAAGTAACAAAATCAAAATCTCTCTAGGCAAGCTTAGGAGCTGTGAAGGACTACTCTTTATCAAAATTATTTCCCTTCTTATTTGATGTGAGAATGGAAAGACAGCACTAAGGATTTTGGTAGTGCTAAGAGACCTGCTTTACACAGAAAACTCATCCCAAAATAGAAGTTACACCTCAGCCTTAAAGCTTCTGTCAAACAGCATGGAAAGAAATGATGCATGTAGCTGATTCCGGTGTAAAAATCAAAACTACAGAACAAAAAGATGTTTTAAAAAATGAAAACCTTCAATTTCTCAGCACTTTGCTGTTTCAAGCACAGATAGTATATTTACTACACCATAGAATAACCAGGTTGGAAGAGACCCACCGGATCATTGAGTCCAGCCATTCCTATTAAACACTAAACCATGCCCTTTAGCACCTCCCACCCATGCCTTAAACACCTCCAGGGAAGTAACAGGGAGAAAGCAAGGCAAGAAGGGAGAGGAGATTACATTACAGCTCTGCAACTGTGGTAACAGAAGCATACAAAATGCCTAACAGCTGTAGTACCTTTCAGGTGAGGTGCTGCAGAGAACTGGAACCAAAAATAAGATGAAAGGGAGTTTACATGTGGTCTCGATAAAAAGAATCTTCTTTCTAGTTGCTCCAACCTGGCTGTGAGCAAGCAGCACCCAAAAAGCAGTTTAAATCTTCTGCAGCTCTACTAGGACACTGCACAACCTTTATTGGATCTATTCCTCATAGGAAGTGCAGTTGCAGGATTTACCCTTCACAGCAATTTTCCAGTGTAGCTTTCCACAGGTGCTGAGCTATGATCCTCTTAATATTTCCCTTCCTGCCTAGATTTTTAGGGACTTTAAGGGTCAAGAGTACTGCCAAAGGATCTGTGGTTTGTAGGACTTATTTTCCAGACTGTCTGCGGTGCTATCACATTATTTCGAGGCCTGGGTAGCTGTACTGCTTTCAAAATTGAAGTCCAGTGCCTCACAGGAGAAACAGGTAGTTGGAACATTACAGTATATATTTTTCACCTTTCAGCACTTCCTCCAAAGCTCCTTTGTTTTCATTTGAAACCATGAATACTCCTTCAGCATCTCTTGCCTTGACATTGCCTAGCATGGCTGTCTGTATTTGCAATACTTATTGCAATGTGGATAATTTCCTCTACAGGAGGCAAATCTCGTCTCCATCTCACTTGGAGTCAGCACAGGAGTAGTTGCTGTTAAAATTTATAAATGTGAAACCACTATTGCCTGGTATTAAGAAAACCCTAGATGAAGTACACTGACTCAGGTGTGCAGTATGTATCAAGGGATGTGAAAGAAAGGTTTACTGGAAGCTTATTAATTGAACAGTGCTCTACACAACTTTTAAGGTGAAATTGCTGTTTTCTTAGTCCTTTTTTGTAAGGAATAAATCTTACACCAAAGTGCCAAATATAATCTCCTGGGAGATTTTTGTTTTTTAGAGTAGTTAGCTTTGAGCTAACTACTACAATGAAATACCTACATGTATATATGCTTTCTAATTTACCTTTTGCCTGTTGGCATAACCTATAAAGCATGTCAATTTTCTCATTCTTTCACATGCCATTAAGCTCCTGTTGCACTGAGAACCAATTAATTATTTTACAGCGGGAACAACAGCTTGGAGGGTTCTTAGTTCTCCATAGTGAAAAAACCTAAATCACATTTTATATTTGCCTGCATGCTCATTTCTTGCTACAGGTTGCAAGGAAATGTACTTTCAGCACAAGTTACTTTCATTTACTCCTGTAGCCTGTGTGTAAGTAGCCAAGCTTAGAGTAGAAGAATAAATAAATTTTTGCTTGCTCCAAAATAACCCCCAGAAGTTCTCATTCTGTTTCTAAACAGTCACAAATGCAAAACACCTGTAAGGCCTTGAGGAAGAGCTCTCTGAAGGTTTTCATTGTGCCAAATATATCTTCCAAAGACATTTTTTTTCGATCTTCACAAAGATAATTGGCAAGTTCTTCCTTCTTCTTTTCGATGATGGCAAACTCCTTCTGCAGGTCCTTTGAAGCATCAAGACTGCCCTGAGACACAGTTTGCAACACAATTTTATGTATATTAAGTAGCAGACTATTCTGAGCTTCCTCAAAAACTCCAGCCAGTTCACACAGCACAGATAGTGCTTTAAAAACTGACAATTAATATAAGTTCACAATGTGTGATATTTTCCTCTTACTTTAACGAGATTAATTTCCCCCAGTTTCATTTGGCCCAAAGCAGCAGCTTGTCTGCTCCCGCTGCCACCAGACAACCACATGGAAATCTGGAACAACCGATGAAGGGCGATACAGCACCAGGATTTCAGCTTTAGTTTAAGTGACCCTGTTTTGAGAATATCAAAAGCTACCACTTTTGGAAATACATACAACAAAAAGCATATTGCAAATCTGTTCACTTACCCTTCCCTGAAGAGCAGTGAGATAAAACATGCTTCTATCCAGCACTGTACACATTTATAGTTGCGTCCTACATTTGGTTCTTAGGACCTTCCTTTCTTCTGCACAAACACAAAGCTGACTGGTCCTCAGCTTTTCCTTATCATGATACCACCTTACAGCAGTGGAGAAAAATCTGGATTGCTCCCTCCACCAGTGCCCGGGGGGACTGTAGATAAGTCCCCTTTCCCATAGAGATCTATGGCCGCTTGCAACTTGAATTACAGTGCCTTTGAGAAGAGATTCAAAGTTTTTTTAGGAAGGCAGATGGGAAACGTGTCACACCCACATTACCTACTTGAACAGATTTTGCATGCTGTATTTTTAAATCGTCTGTAGACAAAACCAAACGCTTCTCTATTTCCAACAGTTTCTTCAAATTGGCACCTGCCTCAGCCTGCATGGCATCGAAGGAGATTCTGAAAAGTCCACAAAAGTGATAGTACATTAGAGGGGCAAGTCTTTTGTTATCAGTAACAATATTATGTCTGCAAATTAATGTAGACCTAAATGTCCAATCTTCACGCTACCTGTTTCAGATCCTTATCTATATAAATTCTTTTCTAAGTGCTCCAACCGTTGTCTAAGAAAGAAACTGGTTTTTTGCCCTCATTATGTCCCTGGGCAGACTGTGAAGCAACCTCACCGCTCTAGTATTCAAAAACGTCCTCCAAAATTTCCAGCCCGTTTTCATTCATAGATAACACCAGCTCATCTCCTTTGTGCCAAAACCATCGTTACTTAGCTCATTCTTTTCCCTGCTTGCCTTTTCTCCCTGATCTTAGTCCAAAACTGTATCTGTTCTCAGAGTTTGTTTAATTCACATGGAGACCCAACATGTTACATTGCCAAATCAACATCCCTTATGATTCTGACCTATTCTTTGTGTCAGACGAAAAATACCAAATCAGTAAAACCTGATGTGGTATTTCATGGTGCATTCAGATGTGAGCAGGACTGGAAGAGTCCCATGCAGGATTTTCATCGTAAACAGTTCTCTGAAGGTTGATTAGTGAATCTAATTTTGTAAGTTTGAGATTTTGACTAACCTAGAGAGCACTTACTTTATAAAAGAGAGCACATTTATCTCATCAGCCAGCAAGATTTGATTTCAGGCAACAAAAGCATTTCCACTATCGCACAACCCCAAGTTAAATTTATGTTTCAAAACAACACCTAACTTAAATTCTGCATAGACAACACACAAAAGCCATAATACTTGCTGTTGTATTACTGAATAAAGAGACTTTTTATATGTAATTATTTAGCAACTACTTAAAAATGTCAGTCTGTCTCCAGCTTTACATGTTACCCTCACTTCTAAAAATAAGTAAAATTAAAACACTGAAGGTTGCTATTCATAACAGGATTTAAAAATATTATGTTAAGTCTGGCGATATTAAATAAAGATTCTAATAGGTGTAATTTAAAATATCTCCATATGTTTTTCCCATTCTAAACAAAAAAAAAAGCTGGTGTTAGACTCATGAAGCTTTCCTCAGGCACATGGAGGAAAGTCTGCAGAAGTAGATTTCTTTCTTTCTACGCACATATATTGGAAACTTGTGCTGCTACTCAGCTCAGGACCCCTGAGGTCCCCTGATTTCCAGTACATCACACCAGTCATTCCCTCCTTACACCAGTTCTGCAGATGTGTCTCCTGAAAGACTTGCACACGAGCATGACTGATGAAGTTCGGGAAAGGTAATCTTCAATTGCAATATATGGAAGAAGAATCTAGTCCCTGAAAATGAGCACATTCACTGTTTACACAGTTTTACTTCTGTGTAGCACTGGAGCATCCAATAGTCAAAATCCCACTGAGCTACACATAAAAAGTACTAACCGTGTTGATTCATAAATCTCTAAATTCTTTGGTGTTGGAAGAGAACCTCTCCCACAGCAGAGAAGCCTTGTGACCTTATTACACAATCGTAAAATGACTCAGCTCCTTGTTGGGTTTAAAGAGGTTGGCAATTCATACATGGCAAAACCAAACAATAGTGTCCTACCCCACTGCCTTGGAAACAAAGTCAAGATCTCTGGGAAGCTGCAGCAGATCTGTATGTTTTTTCTCAACCTCCTAAAATTGAAGTGAAAAATGGTTACCTTGCACAGTCAGTCAAAGAATAAGGAAGATTTTCACCTGGACAACACCAGGACTGAAAAGCTAACACCTCAGTTTTCATTCTTATAAGCACAGGGGTAAATTTAGTCTTGTTCGTTGTTTTTCTCATGTTGGCATGCACAGGGGCTTAAAAAGAAAGCAGAAAGCTCTTTTAACGGCTCAGGCTTGCATCTCATGTGCTGCCACAGCACACAGGCTGACCTGGGATTTTGTCTTCACAGGGCTAAAATTAATTTCACTTGACAGCTGCATTTGGGAGACACATCAACATGAGAGAACCGTTGGAGAAGAGAAAGAAAACAGTAAGCAGACATATTAAGAAAACTTGAGAAAAGAAACCTTGTGTTAAGTCTCTGAACATAACTGCATATGGGTTTGAACCGATCTGCACAGAGTGCAGTGGAAAAATTATCATCGCATTTTAGGCACAGAGGTTCACCATCCTGATACATGTAGTGGATGGTACTGAGGTAAAGCTCCTAGGTTTTTGGGGGATGAATATTTAAGAATAATACAAACAGGAATAACCTCACAGTTTTGTTGTACCTCCAAAATATGGTGAAGCAGAGTAATGTGACTTTGGTTTGCTTTTGTTTCTGTTAGCCTGAGCAAAGCATTAATTTTAAAACCTCCAGCATCTCCAGTGTGATGTCCCTAGAAGATACATGAAAAAGTTTCTTCCTTCAGTTCCGAGTCTTGAATTTGTATTCAGTTATCTTTAGAAATACAGCAATTAAAGAAAATGGTTTACTTACATAGTTCAGAAAGTTTCCCACTTTAAGAATCAATTGGCAGAAAACTGGCAGTCGATGACTGGTAAGAAGAGCTGAAGAATAAAAAGGGAGACATTTTCAATAAATTACATAGTCTGAGACAGGATTTTCCTTAGGTTTTACAGTAAGGATAATAAAACTCTCATCCAAGATTATGTCAAGCCATTGTTACGGATTTGAAAATATACCAGTAAATAAGTAAATCAGCTGAATGGAAATGGAATGAGTAAGTTTCTGGTGAGGTCTCTTCTGTACAAATATAGGGAAAACTAGTTTTCCTGTCAAGTTTGGAGCATAGATGTGTCATCCTTGTAGCTGGTTATGAGGCAGAACTACATATGATAAAGCATATAAACTTGTGAAAGTTGACAGCCCCATTTTCCAGCGCATGTTATTCTAGGTTAAGAAAAGCAAAGAGCTTTTTGCCTTATTATCATCTTTAGTGAGCTTTGCCTTTTTGCAGGATAATCTGGAGTAAAAACACAGTGGGACTGCAGAGAGCTGTTGAGCGCAACACGGTAAAGAGTAACTATAGTATGGACATCAAGCAGCCAGGTATAGCCAAGTTTTATGTGCAAACACAAACAAAGGTTTTGCAATTTGACTATTCAACAGGAGGTCAATGACTCTGCAAAACTATTGAACTGAAGATCCAAGAGCAACTTCATGGAAGAATTGACTTAAAACCAAGGCTAATTTTGTGTGGAGCAAGTTCCTGAAATACCGGTGAATGTCACCAGGGACATCTGTTTTGGAAGTCAAACCATGTTCTATTATGTCACTGTGTCCTGCTCCATCACAGAGATAAGCTAGACTGCAACCAGTACGCACTACAGGAAAAAATGGAACTGATCTGTTATTAAAATCTCTGCCACACGTGAAAATTCAACCTATATTCAAACAGAATCTGGCACTGGCATAAAAGAAATCTCCTCCTTCTCTGCAGAACTAATGACAAGGGAGAGATCTGTGCTATTCATGTTGACAGAAGTTCCACTTCAGAGCAGGACAGCACAAACTGCAATTCTCCCGAGCAAGTTCTAGAAGCAGGAATCTGCATAATAATTTTGATATTTTCTATATATTCAGCAATTGAAAGGTTAATTTTGATTAGATTATAGCATATGCTATCCCTGATTATATTCAAGGAGAAAAGAGGCTTCCTGTGACTGGGCCTGTGCTGATGTACTTACTTTCGCAGGCTGTCCTGATGGCTTGTGCTTTTGGCCACAGACACTCCAGCAGAATTTTTGTTTCCTCGCAAATCAGCATACATTCAATCCTCAACTGGTAGCTAAAAGAGATCAGTGAAAAAAACCCCCAAAACAAAACACCAAACACCAAACACCACAAAAACAAAACCCTGATTAACTGGCTTGTGTTCAGCAAGAGAATCACCCATTTTAGGCAAAGTGCAGTACCATCATTGTTATGTTCTCTTTTATGCCCTGTCACAAGAACTGGATTATAAATAAATCAAACACTTAGATATTTCCAAAGATGTCCTAGAAACTATTATCATCTCCTCTTTCAGAAAGCAACGTTGTGCTGACATCTGGCAGCGACTTCCTTGCATAATGAGACCATATTTTTTTACAATTCCTGGGCAGCACTAGCCAGGACTTTTGTTCTTCCTTTTAACATTCCAAACAGAAATTCAAAACATTTTTTGCAGTGATTTCCTTTATTGCTATGAATTACAACATATCACCATGCTTTTATGAACACCACAAAGATTTCTCTGTGTGCACCTCATCTGACTTGGTAAAAATGAGAGAGGTGGAGAAAGCAGAGGCACTGATGCCGTTCACTTGCGAGTTTGTGGCAGACTAGAGTCTCTAAACCAGGGGTGGAGTGAATCAGCAGCCTGGTGGCAGGATTCAGTCTGCAACTTCATGCCATACAGACAGTAACTATAAAATAGCCAAGAGTTTTTTCATTAACTTAATACTGAGGTTAGTTTAACTGTAGTTTGCCAAAGGCGTCTGAAAGTCTGTTTGGTCTTTGGGAAGGAAGGGTTTCTTAAACCAGCTCTACAAATAGCAGTCAGATGATTTATCCTTACAGCTAAATATCAGGAACAACCCTCTAGCACAGAAAACAGAGACCTCAGCTCTTATGGACAAATCTTATAAGAACCACTCTCAGGGGTTGAAGACCAAGAAAATTTTGCTTACCTAGGAATTTCCAAGAGGTGGAGATAAAACTGATCAGCACTTGCTAGCTCTGTTTTTTTTTCCTTGCAAGATTTCAGGCTGTTTATCTAACAGGGAATAAAACAGTAAAATACCCACAAAAATATTTCTGGTTCACCATCGCTTTATTGGCTTTTCTGAACTTGCTGTGTGCAAAGGCAGCGGGACTGCGACAGATGAACAATTTATTGTGTACATGAACCGGTTTGCAAGGGCAAACGCTTATGTTTTGTTTTGACTGGAAGGTCATCTGCACTTGTACAGCACCTTGTATGATGAATCCCTGATCCACAGGCAGGGCTCCAGCAAACTGCAATGCATTCAAGCCTAGCAGCCCCTTTAAAAGATGGGTCCTTTCTCCTCACAGAAAACTGTTCCAAAAACACTTTATTCACCCTAAGTCCACAAATATTAATGTACCTCATCCATCTAATTAAAATAATGGGAATAGAGAGCAGGAGCTGGTCTACACATGTGTTGAATCTCCCAGTACGCTGTTGCCTAATCTTTGTGTGAAGCGGCCAGACTGATGCTAGGACTGACTTCCCACCCGTCCAGCCTGGAAGGGTGTTCATCGAGATGGTGCAGGAAGACATAGGATCTGGTCATAGCTTCTTACTTCAGCAGTGCAAATGTTTCAGTCTGAGCACAAAATACACTGAACCCCATCAGAATAACACACTTAATAGATACCTCAGCGTTTTCAGGCAGCAGTTTAAGTAGCTGCTTCAGTGTCTCAGCGTCCAACTTGGAGCGATCTCCTTTCTGAATCAGGGCAGCAATCTCTTCATTAGAGCTATAGGAAAGAGAGAGATGCTGTGGAGCAACAGCATGGGGAGTAGTTACATGCCAAACAGAAGAGACTCCAGTCTCTCAGCCAGCACTGTAGAAGTAAATGAAATAAATCTTATTATACTTGCCTCCCATCATGTTTTGAGTCTTAGTCCTCAGAAGTGCAGTGGGGATATGAAAAGTAAAGAATTTGTTTAAGCCTAAAGCAATTCTCCTTATAATTCATATGTGCTTTCTGGGCTTTATTCATCTTTATACAACAAACCCGTAAGGCTCTGCTTTTACTGTGTATGTTTGGTGTCACCGAGAAGAGATTTACTTCTGGATTTCTCCACTGCTTCCAGCAAAGCCGAGGCTGAAACCAATGGCTCTCCGCTTACTGAGAAGAATTTGTAAATATCCCAGAAAGTTATACCCAAGATACTTCTTTGAAACTTTAGAAGACGACATGCCTTTGAAATGAGCCTGTACTGCTCTGGTTTGGGCTTTGGAGAGCTTGGCTTCCTGTAGCCACCAGCACTCCTAGATGTGAGACCCAACTGCACAGCAGCCTCATCCCTCACGAGTGCAAGTGGGGCTCAGCTCTTTGATCCTACAGTCACTAGCTGCTCTCAGGAAAGCGCAGCTGCTGCCCAGGGAATAATGCAGAAACAGGAAAGAACAACTGGATTAGGCCACACAAAGCTCTTCCCCACCAAGAAGCAGTTTGCAATGGAAAAATAATAGGAAAAAAAAAATATCTTTCTGACTGATTCTGATTTGTTCTTAACACAATGGAATTTCTAGGCTGAGTTTCTCTTTGAAGCCCTTGTAACATGGAGCAGTGCACAAAGCACAGGGAGAGAGCAGGGAATCAGTTTTCCTCCAGGGAATCTAACATTAAAGCTGTTTTGCCAAAACCTAGTACAGATTCCATTTTTTTGCTTCCTCCTGCTCCCCCGACCTAGTGAGGGCTATGACTTGGTAAATGTCCACTTGCTTAGCTATAGAAACTGTTTTCTATTTCTAGAAAAACAGTAAATAAAAATATATATGATTCTGGATCTGAATTTCTGGAGATGTTGCTTTAAAATTATTTAAGTTATTTGAAACTTCAAATCAAGAATCTTCACTGATGGGTCCTCTCATTAATTGTTATTTATGTCAACAATAGTAATAGGACAGAAAAATATGTTTACACACAATTTTACTGCTGTTGATAATTATCTTCTCTTTAGGAATTAGTGGTGTTCAGTTTTAGGTTTGCCAGTATGAGACATGATATTAATTGCCTGGCAAGAGACTGCCACATCTCCTTAGTTAAAAATAAAAAAAGTTGACTCCTTGCTAAAGAAAGGTAGTGGCTGTAAAGAATTTCTGCTTAATTTCTTTTGTGCAATATCAAAATCAACACATATACACATCAAATAAATATTCAGTTGTTAGTCTTCAAATCTTACCACTTAAACTGCTTCAAAAATATATTCAGAAGGAGGCTTTTCTTTGGACCTATAAATGTGATCTATCAAAAGAAAAAGAAACAAAAGCAGTTAACTAGATACACACGTACCTTGACTGTAACAGAAATTTTAGAACTTTTGTTTGCTTGTTTGGCCAAATTCACTTTTCTCTAGTAATAATACTATAGAAGATTGACAACAATAAATATTGAGTAAGCTTTTCACTGTCAAGAATTTTGCCAGGCTTTACAAAAAGTGAGTAGTCCAAGTACCTCTTTTGATTTCTTTATTTTTGGCCCAGATTTCTTCTTAGGTGGGACACAGAAAAGTAGCTCCAAGCTTGTGTAATCAGGCTCTACAGGCTCCTTGCTGCTGTTTGGCATCACAGCCCACATAGAGCAGCTTTCTGGAAGAGAATAGCACTTCAAGATGGGCCACAAAGATAGAGGAGCACTTTGAAGGCAGTGTGATTTCTGGAAGGAAAAACACTTCAGAGGATTAATGAAATACAGTGTTCATTAATCCAGGACAAATGTAAATTATTTAAGAGTGGTGGCTTCCATAGACAAAATCCCTGGAGGCTAATTAAACCTGGAAAACTACTTCTGCATTCAATTCACTGAACTGAAGGCAGCAGGTGAACTTAATGAGCTACTCCAAACACTTTTTGCTGTTGCCAACCCAAGGTTGTTACAATTGTGGTTCCTAAACCACAAGGACATGTTGCATCTGACTAGGTAAACGTCTCTCTTTGCAAAAGATAAGGACTCCCAAGCCCAGCGTTATTACCAGAAGCATTAGGAGTCATGTGGAAAACACACTGAACTTCTAAACGCGAGCTTGTCTGCAACACTGGAGTCTTTAACAAAGGATCTCGCCTCACAAAACAGGTATAACGGTGGCACTGAAGGCACTGGGGCTGAATCTGAATTTGTATCTCTGCCCAAGAAATCAGCCTGTGGTTCAGACTGGATTTTACATGCATGGTTATGTGTTTTAACATAGCAGCAAGTTCGTACCCTCAATGTCTTCCTTTCTTGGTGATAAGTACAATGAAGATGAGCACTAAGAGATCTCTGTTGTGGGATGTGAATATTAAAAGCTGCAGTATAAATGGAAACGTGTTCACAAACTCCTTGCTGCAACTTAACAGGCCTTGCATACCCTTGGGCAGACCACAAGTTAACCACAGACCTTAGTGTTATTTTGTGTATGGGGAAAAACCAAACAAATCATGTGGCTGTGGTCAATATCAAATGAAGTTAGAGGATGCATCCTACTCTGAGAGTACGTGTTTCCCAGCCCTACGGGCACGAGTTTTCAGCCCTGGGTCATGACTGATGTATCTGTGGCTGTGTAAGAAAAAAAATGTAAAAGCTCCAGATGAGATGACACTCACCAGTGATGTGCCAGGAGCTCATTAGGAAGAACCACAGAGCACAACTGTTCAATAGATCTTCCCACTCAACACATTTAGAGGTTTTCTGCAATTCTTAATTGCTGCAGACTCATAACATCACTTTAACAAGTAACTAATACAGCCTGAGAGGTTAAGAGAAGCTAGTTTTAGCTGCCACAAAGTCTCAGTTCAGAGCTTTCCCCACTACTATTTCCTCCATTTATTGGCAAAATCCTGTCTTTCCCTATTTATCTGTGATTACTAATTTTTTGTAGGACTGAGAGTGAGCAATGGGACCACCTTTGTTACCTGACATATTAATGTCTAGTCCCCCAACATGAGCACTGTTGTTTTTATGTGAAGTGAACGAACCAATCAGCCCAGTGTTACAAACAAGCACGTACGTCTCACCACATCAGAGGGAAGCTTCTGCCAGTGAAACACCTTCATCTTCAGAGTTGGTGTCTTCTTAGGGTGCAGCTTCTCCCCATAACCACAAGTAAGATGATTACAGTCAGGATTACTGCATGGCCAGGGAGGTGGGACCGATGGGGCATTTGTGCCAGGCATGGGATGAGGAGGAGGAGGAGGCACCTCACTCCCAGGAGGAAGGGGTGGAGGGGCTGGCAGCAGTGGTAGTAGAGCTGGCACAGCAGACTGTCCTTGAGAGGCTGAGGAAATACCTTGCTGGGAAGGGTACGTGTTCCCTGGAGGTTGCTGCAGCTTGCCAGAAAGGCCAGTTATTGGAGATGCGCTTAGGTCTGCACTGCGTTTCTCCTCTTCCAAATCCACATCAACTTGAATGCATTTGTTCACCTTTTGAATAGATCTTCTGGACATTGCTTTGTGGTGATTTGGGCATTGCATGCTTGATAGTAGGTTCTCCGTGTCTTGCCCGGGTCCCATTTTCCTGCTCTACAAGACAACAAGGAGGTGCAGGGACTAGCAGAGCTCCCCACAACTCCTGGCTACTGCCAGCTCCACAGAGAAAGAGAGAAGTAACACTGACCTTCCCACTAAAGGAAAAGGCAGAAACTATTCTAACTGCTTTATAAGTGACATTTCACAAGGGTTTCAGCTGTGCAAGTCAGTATTGCTGAACTTAAGGGTCTTTTTTGACTTCTCTCAATCCTTTCAATTTCTTGTGGTAATACATAAAAAAAAGTAAGAGCAAATACTGTCAGCATAGTAAATCTCTACCTGGTTACTTTGTTCTCCTTCTTGCTCAGCCATTCAGTGGGATTTTTCTTTTGCAGGGATAAACGGATGTCTACTATGGAAGTTGCTACAGATAATCTACAGGCAGATCTTCTGAGACAAAAAGAACAGAGTCATTTGTTCCTGAGAAACCTCATTACCACAAGGGTGGGGATTTTGAGAGGAACTCTCAGAATAGCCCAATATATTAAACAAGCTACAGCTGAGAAGGACTTGGGCTGAGCTGCTTACAGAGCTCCGACCACACAGGGGAGTAATTGGTAAGCGTTAAAATTAGTAAGATGGTCTCACTTTGCTGCTTAACCAAATCTAGGACAAAACTTTACATTTACTCTGAGACTACAAAGAAGTCACCATCTTCTACCTATGCCCAATTTTAAGTATGGAAGTGGACTTAGTACATCAGCAGAAGTACTCACTAGCTCAGGATGTAGTTTTGTTTGCTGGACTGAGCGAATTTTTCTTTTGCGAGCACTTGCATCTCTTTGTGGATGAATACTGTCCTGGGACACTTAATCTCAGCAACTGTAGTTGTTCTGTGATTTCTCTCTTTAGCTAAATTCTATAGCAACATTCATCAATAAGAGTAGAAATACCACATGTTAAATGAGGGGAGATGAGCAAACTATCAGTACTCCAGAAATAACACATTTGATGCAGCCTTTTTAGGGAGTGCATGTAGACAGGAACAAAGACCCCTGTCATCCCATCCCTTACAGACGTCTGTAACAAAATGTACATCAGTAGTATCAGCAGCTTTAGCATAGAGAACTAGACGGGTACTTTTAGTTTTTTATGTTTAGTACAGGATCAGAGACTTATTTGGCTCATACCCCATGTTTATTTTCCTGAAGGACTAGATTAGTACATATGAATGACCATTTTCCTCCTGACACAGCAATTTTGACTAATGGCTTACACAGACGCTCTTGAAGGGACCTGCATTAAAACCTACTGCTGATGCATCTCTGATCCATAGTACATCTCTGGAATGTCTCCTATGATTTGAAATAGCTTGTCTTTGAAACCTAGCAGTTCATACTGATGATAATATCCAGCCTCAGTAAAATTGTGAACCAATATATTCAAGCCAAAAAAAAGCAACAAAAAATTTGATTTGTGTTTTTAATCTTAATTTAGTAAGAACGACTTAAATTAAAAACATTGTGTTAAATCAAGCAGAAAATAATGCTTGATTTACTTACACAATGGAAACAGTTAAAATAGTTAAGCTGAAGGCCTATAATAGAAGAGGAATATCAACTATATTTGCTGCTTACTTAAATTAATTTGTTATTGGTTTCCATAAATACTCTTTTTTTTGCACAAATAAACACTAACACTTTCCCAAAGGTAAAGCAGGCTTACATTTAATTTATGTAAACCACTTAATGTATCCCCTTTAGGACTTCACACTCTTTGTGCTAAACTTGTGCAGATGCCTGTAATTACTCTATCAGGACAAGTGAGGGATTCAGGATTATGAAAGAGCCTAGGAATAAGCCCGTTTCTGCCAGAAATATTAGGAGTAAAATGAGCTGATTAAAAAAGAAATCTTATTAAAAATAATCATGTTGAAATTCTGCTACTTGTTTATTTTAATTAAGGTATTGGAGGGATGACTATTAATTAGGAAGCTCATTTTTTCTTAATCAGAACGCTCATCTAAATCACTGCTGGGTTTGTGTAAGGAAAGTCTTGTTTTTAAAAATCCTCATAAACAAGGAATGCTACACAAGAAACTTCTAATATGCTTTGAATGATAAATAAGCTTATAATAATGTACTTCCAAAGATTATACTCTTGAGACTGTCAGAGAAATCCATGCTCTTAGGAAGATTAAGTCTTTGGTCTAACTTGAAAGCAGCTGTAATGTATATAGCTGATACTGTTCAAATGATCTTGTGGGTGTATTAAAAAAAAAATCTCTGCATGGAATTTCTCTTTAGGAACTGCAAAAATCCACCACTGGGAAATACAGACATATATACAGACACATCTCCGTGCAAGCAGGCAAGGACTAGCACGCTGCAGAAAGCTCCCCCACCCAGGCAGGGCAGGGAACAGAGATTGACTGATTACACCAGCCCAGCTCTGATGATTCAGTTGAAATCATTTAACTTGCAGTTAATCCTGAAGCAGTTCTCAGTGTTCCCTACCTTTTGTTTTATTGGAAAAGCTGCTGATGGTTGAGAAATGCCATAATACGGGCTTTCATGTTCATTTGCTTACTAATATGCTAAAAATAAGAACACTTCTTATTAGCCTAGAAAGATAAGTTGTATTTTCATGGCATAGGTTTGGAATTTTTAAGTTAGATCCAAAAAGCATCCTCCCTTTGCATCTCAGCCCATGTAAGCACTCTCATTTTTCTCATTTCTAATGTTGCTGATGGGCTGATATAGCACTATGTTATTTTGTAAAATAGTTTTTATTGTGGCTGGACATTCATTTATTGGTCATTATTATGTTGGAAATGGAGATTTCAATGAGAACTTCAGAAAATGTCGTATTTCCTCTTGCTTGCTATTCCTAGAAAGGTTTGGGTTTTTTTTTTGGGGGGGGGTTTCTTTAAAAACTGTGTGAAAAGTGCATCCCATACACTCTTAAGGTAACTATCAAAAGTGTAAGTAGAAGAGCCAATATCTGCTATACAAGATATTTTTAGTAGTTAGAAGATGTGCTGCTTACCAAATGGCTTGGAGAGAGCTACAGGACATATAAACCTACCAGAAAGAAGGTTAGTCACGTGGTTATGCAGGTAGACTGTCCTTAACTAGTACAGAGCTACTGCTCGTTACCTCACAACAGGCTACATTTGCTACGGTCCTGCATTAATTGAGAGGTTCCCTGTGTGATATTCTCATTGGTGACTTTTCAACAGGGGTAATTTATTCTTGATATTTATGATTCTTGCAAGAATAAAAGTTAGAAGCTGAAGAAATTAGAGATAATAAGCCTTTCTTGTGTCAGCGACCTTGTGGTTATAAGGGTCAACCTTTTTCTTTCAGATACGTACCTAGGTGTTTTCATGGGTTTTCTGCAATTTGGGTTCAGAAAGCTCTTAGATGAGTGGTAGTTCTCTGAAAGTTACCCCCTTCCTTTTGTTTTGGCTTTCATATAATTGCAAACTTGTTATGATGTCCGAAAAGGCACTGATTTTTTTTTTTCTAATTACTAACAATATTTGTGCTCTGGCATTTTTCATCAACAGTTGCCAAGTGTTTCAAAGGATACTATTGCCCCCATTTTACAGATGGGGAAACTGAGGTATGGAGAATTGGCTTGCCCACAGCCACTTAGGAGGCCAGCAGCAGATACCCTGTGATCCCAGTAACTCGAGTCCATGGCATTTCCCTACAGTGTTCTGACAGCCAAAAACCTGTTTAGTATTAGCAATCTAGCAAGTTACCCACCTCTCCCTTATTAAGACCCAGCTACTCTTGTGCTTCCATTTTCTTGTATTAAAAGAAAAAAAAAAAGCTGGAAGCAGTTGGAAACAAAGCAAAAGGCTCAGTTTTCACTCTGTAGCTGCCTCTGCTGCTGTTTGGAGCATGGCTGTGAAGTCTATACGCTTAACCCCATGGGTGCAGTCCTAGTGATGGAATTAGTGAAAAAACCCTGTAACAGAACAGGTTGCACTTTCTGGAAGCTGATGGGAAGGCAGGAGCCTTGGGATCTGCTGCAGGTGGAGCCTGGACAAGCAGCAGCAGCTGTGGGTGGCACACAAATGGGGGAGACTGATGCTAATACTTCTTCGCTCGTCTCTATGCCCTGAGGCACTGCAGTGAGGCAGTTCAGCCAAGGAACCATGCAAAGGTGTATACAGAGTACAAGGATGGGCTATGAAGCATAGGTGAATGGGAGAAGATGGGGTTTAGGAATAACTGAGGGCTTTGCAGAGAGCAGGGATGAGCTCTTCAAAATGCAAAGGAATATTTGACTTTAATTGGGGCTTGTATAGCTGAAGAGTTTAGTGAAAAGATATAATGGCTTCAATATTTAGATATTAGGCTTGAGATAGGTCATGGTTTGGAAGAGATAACCATTTTGGCTGTCATTTGATCTACATATAGTGCTCTGCACCCAGACCTCTGCAGGCAGCCATATACACCACTGAAGATACCTTGTGGAGCTCAGGGACTTTCTTCTGCCCTCTAGATCTCGGCAAGTGAAATAGAGCAGCTGAAAGTACCTGGAGGAAGAAAAACCCTTCTATCCTCCTGTTCTTCCTGGCTCTCTCCAGCTAAGGGGGTCCTTTAGACAAGCAAACCATGCAATGTGATTCAGGATGGGTTTGAGGGCTGTTACTATGGTGAATGTAGTTACTGCTCCTGGGGCATATTCTTCTGAGAGTATGGTACCAGTTCACCGATGATGATAAATATATAGACCTGAAAGGATGCCTCAACTCCTACTGCTGCTATCTTTTCTGAACTACTCTGCTTCTCTTCTGTTTGGTACTTGCTGAAGAGGGAATCATAGAAATGTTGTTTTGGGGGGGACCCTGGAAATGGTCTTGTCCAGGCTCCCCTTCAGAAGCCTATCACCGCTGCTATAGATCAGGTCACCTATGGTTTTGTCTAACTGAGCTGTGAAAACCTTAAAGAATGGCGATTAAAAAATACAGCAAAGTGTACAGGAAAAGTCTGTTGGCCTCAAAGGATCCTCCCTGGAAGTTGTGTGCTGTTGAGGGTTTCATTTAGATTACAAAACCGAGCTGTGGTTTTCAAAGGATCAGAGCAGTAGATGTAGATCTGTTAATGCTTTTTGCTGTGCTACCTCTTCTTCTTTGGCAAACGCAATCTCTGTGGTAGCTCTGACTTTCTCCATGTATTCTGATTGATGGATTTTGTAATTAATTGTCACCAGCTCATGACTAAACTCATTGCAGATTATCTTGTATGAAGCTGCTTAAGTACTAAGCAAACACATCAGGTTCTGCATGCCCAGAGCAGGGCAAACCAACCGTAACTGTAATGTAGGTGTCATCAGCAAAGACTGCTGATCCTAGAAAAAATCTCCTTTGATGGGCTGGGAGTGTATTTAAACTGACTTGATAGGAGCTGACTGCCACAGTGTGATTCTTCGTCTTCTGACTTTGAGTAATATAAGCTGAGTCTGCTTATAGTCTCCAATAGGGAAGACCAGAGTTCCTGCTAATTCCTACCAACACCTGGCTCTCTATGAACCATCACACAGAGCTCTTGCGAGTTGTTCATGCCACAGCAAAGAGAGCATTAGAGAGTCCCTAATGTGAACTAAGTGCTAGCACAGCATGGGTGAAGCAGTGAGTTACACTTAAGAGCGCTAAATATGCTGATTAACACTGGAGATTAAATTCTTCGCTGGTATTTAAGGACTTGTACCTGTCCTCCATTAAGGAGTTGGAATTTTTTGTTTTTTACTATGGATCTGCATCACTATTGCAAATACTGCAAACAATTCAGTTGTTCTGCAAGTTATTCTGCAAGTCACTGTGCAGCAGCTGCCAGCACCCGAAAAGGTCCCATCAGTATCCCTGCCCCATTTTTAACCCTCTGTAGTCAAGTGTCTAGACACGGCGAAGTGTTTTCTGTATCCTGCCCATGGCTTGAATGGTGAGGTGACCAAACAAAATGTGACTTCTGATGATATTGTTTCATACTTGAATTTCCTTTCAGATACATTAGGTGAATACAACCCCCTGACTAACGCTTACCTGTATTTCATGGCTGTGGCTATTACCACATATTTAGAGTGAGTGAGCAAGGATTGGGCTGACTTTTAGTATTGGGAAACTTGTATGTTATACTCAGTTGACCACCGTGTACAGAAAGCCAGAAATACAAAGCTGTAGAACCAGGCTTTATATTTAGACAGAATTAAAACTGGTTAATTTTGCTGAAACAGGCTTATACATACATTTCACTTTTACTTCAGTTTATCCTCTCTCTTCCTAACCAGAATGGAAGTAAGTCTCAGCACCCTCTCCTCTACTGAATGCGGGAGAGGACCAAAGAGTAGACTGAAACTGAAAGATACTGGGATAACTTTGGATCACTGAGATTTCAGCAATGCTCGAGTGCAGTGCAATGCTGTGGTGGTGCTTATGTACTAGGTCTAGTTCCATTTATATATCTCTTGTTTCTTTGAGAGAAAACAACAGGTAATTATTACTAAGCATTTATGACACTGATATGCTTATGCAGAAAATGTAGGACTTTGAAGGACAAATCCTGGTGAATTCTAGGCCCTCCCCATCCCCACAAGAGAAAGGAAACTTGTTAAATACTTGTTTTATTCTAAACTTTGCAATATTTTCAGTGTTGAAATTAAAAAAAAAAACCAAACCCTGAAAACCCATTCCATTAAACATACCTGAATTCTAAGGTGAAATACTTGGCAAAGACTTCTGCTGATTTCTTCCATAGCTTCAGTTTATCATATACCCAATGCTTAATTATGGAATACACAGTTATTTGGCACCTAGAAACTTGTGATGTTCACAGGCTGGTTTACATGATGGACTCCACGTGGGGTCACTTTAATATACCACAAGAAATCTTTTTTTGAGGTCCAAACTCATTGTTAGCTTAAATGATCACAGACTTGTTGAAGTATCTTCAAGTGATATTGTTTTTACCAGCAATTACTTTGGCCTTGCAACCAGAGGTGAATCTGAATCACAAATCATAAATGGAAATCTGAATCACAAATGGAGAACTGCCTATCTCAGTTGAACATCTTTGACCTGCTCTGATTCTTTTTAAATAATCACTGTAATGTAAGCAGAACTGCTCTGAAGCAATAAATTATAAATGCTGTGCTTCAGCCTGCTTATTGGAATACGATTGTGTAGATAATTTAATATAGTTTTCACTGATGACCACGGAACAAAGAACCAGCAGTGGCTCAAAATATCCTATTTCTCTGTAAACTCTTGAGGGCAGTGGAAAGATAAAGCCAAACGCTCTCTCTTTGAAGTCCAAGGTAAGAACACAGAGTGATAAAACCTCTGGCTGTGTGAAAAGAGCTGCTCTCTCTAGCTGGAAATGGGGATAGCTGAAAGACTCAGAGGAAGAAGTGGACACCCGCTGCAGCATCTGAAGAGAGCATCAGAGCCTGCGGGGCATCAGTGGTTAAGGTTCCCTAGGTAACACCAAGAAAGCCTGTTTGTTCCCAGGTCCTGAATCTCCAAATGATATTGTTCCTATTGATAAAACAGCAGGGTTGGGAGGAGGAGGCTGGAAGGCTCTGGCTGGAAACACAAAGGTTGCAAAGCCGCTGGGTAAACGTGTTTGGTACTCAGATTTTTCTAGCCTGGGTCTAATGTGAGAGCACAGAAGCTGGATTAATGGGAGCAAAAGGACTGATGCTTTGGGTGATGTGCTCTGAAGCTGGGAAGAGGAAGAAAAGGGGGATGGAGACAGTCCTGCAGGTCAAACCTGGGGTGGGTTACATGGTTCTGCAGGAACTGGTGGGGCTCTGACTGCTTCTGGCAGCCAGGAATGGGACTTCTGCTGCAACGGGGCTGTGCTGCTCTACAGGGACTCCTGAACTGAAGCTGTCGATGGGTTTGTTCTCAGCTGATGTTTGCTTTTGTTAACTGATGCTCAATATGCTCATAACAATCCTTTGGTTAAAATAAATCAGTGATTTAATTCTTGCTTTAACTTCTAACTTAGTCCAGCAAAGTTTTCAGTATTACAAGTCCCATTAAGCAAATCAAAATAAGCTTTAGCCTGAACATTAGTCTACCCACAGTGAGTTACCATATAAAGGCATAGTTCTTAAATGCACCCAGCTCTTCCACTTGATTGATGTTTCAGCACAATACCACACCACAGATTCAACAAATGTAGATAACTTTAAATTGACAACTATTTACAGTTCTATGATACAACGTTATTACAAAAACTCAAGATATAAAGCTCTGAATTTTGGAAACACAATACTGCACATTCCCAGTTTAAAAGCAAAAGTAGCATGAATCTACACCTTCTGCATCTTGAACACAAAGGCTTTTGAGCGGAAGCAACTGACAACAGCATTCAAACCCACAGATTTATTGAAGGATGAGCTGAAAATGTGTCCAACAGACCAGACCAAAAACCTCTTTCTGTTGCTTTAAGAAGAGGAACTGAGACCCTGGTTCTCCAAAAGCTGATGGACACATCCATGTATGGCAGATGACTGGTGATGTGCTTCAACATAATTGCACACAAGCATCATGTAGGAACCAGACACTGTTTATATGGCCATATGCTTACTAAAATACAAACTTTTATCTTTTTTTTTTTTTTTTTACTTCCCCCACCCCCGTAACTGCTTTATGTTTGAGAGTAAAAATACACTTGTCTGATCTAGATCTTGGACCTGCTCCAATATAAATTGTCAGTGGGCAATGAGAAGAGGGAACATCATGCTTCCACCTGTGATGGTACAGCCACTGCTTAATCTATATCCTTAATTTAGTTGAGGCACTGCTATTTTTAAAAAATTCTCTGGGGGCTAAATGCTGCAATCCTTTCTTAGGCCACACTCAGCTGTTGCTTCAAGAAGAGCGTGGCCTAAGAGCAGGTTGGAAGACTTGGCTTCCAGGACAGTGGCTGAGAGGTCTGACCCTTTCACACTGCCACGCGCAGAACCGTCCCCGGTCCCTGTGGGCGCTCGCTGTAAGGCACGGGCCGAGGGTGCTGAAGTCTCCAGGGACGCTCTCTGGGTCTTGGGCAGGGGAGTGAGAGGCTGCATGAGGAAAAGTGTTGAGTCCTGGTGGGGCAGAGGGCATGGTGGCGTTTCGGCAATGCAGAACCCGGCTTCTGAGAAGCTGGTAGCATTCTGGGGACGTGTGAGTAGTTCGCTGGGTCTCTGTTATTTCTTCTGCCTTGCCGTGACACCTGCAGGAGGAGGGGAAAATTCAAAGTATTTACGACTGTAAAAAACAGCATGGTTTTGCATGTGTGTGTATCTAACAGTTGTGGTGCTACCAGGGAAACCAGTTTCATATTCCTCAGATGATCTAAAACCAAGCAGAGCTAAATTTTTATGTACTTAATAAAAAAATCATGTTTCCAGAACTGATCCTGATATTAAAGAGTTCAGGCAACGTTCAGGACTGTCAGAAGGAGAGGATGGCACATTGTCATTTTTAAGAGCCTGTCCCACACAATAATCAAAGGAAGCACCATGTCTAATAACAGATATAGGAGTCATATAAGAAGATGAGCATTAGTGTGATTAAATTCTTGTGGTCCATTTAAAAACTGCTCACAGACAATACCGAGTCTGCTAAAAGGCGGGTGAAGCTCTGAAAACCTGCATTCTCTTTGCAGGGGGAGGCTGATGTCCCACTCTGCCACGTGCAGGACAGCTGCTGGCAGGCAGTACTGTGCCCTCTCTTGCCCCTTCCCTCACTCCTCCCCAGGCTGCACTTTTTAAGCACTGACCTATGCTCCTGGTTTGGTTTATTCCTATATTTTCTAGGGAATCAAGTAGATTTGTGAGTAGGGAAATTGCCAAAGCCTGTTTGCTTATGGACTTGTGCTTTCAAGACTTTTGTTTCCCCTAACATTTCCAAGACATGCAAAGACGGGAGACGAAAAAGGGAATTGCAGGTTTCCAAGTGCAGTTCATCTCTGCCCTCCTAGCACTGCTACCAGGTGCTGCATTTCAAGGATGCACTCAAACTCCTGCCTGACTTGTTCACTTCAAACAAGCACCATTTGTCCATGCGTTCCTCTAAGTTGCTTTCCTACCTCTTCTAAGGAGAAATCAAAGCTGTCTGTGTCCCTGTTTTTTTTCCTAATGCAACTTCTTTTTAAGCCTGCATGCTGGAATCCCTGTGCTTACAGCATACATAATCTGATTTATGCTTAACTTGTGGTTTCAGCTGCCACACCTCCCAGTGCAACACGACCACTAGTCCTGACATATTTCTTACCTGTGTCTTGCTGCTACTCTTTTCTGTTCTTACTACAAATCTTCAATAGGATTTTTAAATCAAGAGAGCTACTTCCCCTTCCCACTTGATGTGATCCTATGGTACAGCACAGAGAGGGCCAAAAAAAAGGGCAAGAGTAGTTACGACTATAACTACCCAACACATATCTACTTTTCTCTTGCTACCAGTGATGCTTCAGGTGCAGGAACAAAAGCAATCCTGTGTGGAAATCCTGCAGAGATTCCTCTGTTTAACCACTCTAGGGACCAGGAAGGGCCTAGGGCCACCAGGCTGTGCAGGAGCAGGGCTCCCAGCCAGGCTTGTAGCCCTGGGCACTAGGGATGCTGGAGAATAAATACATTCCTTTCAGGAAATGAGACAGAGAGAGATTTGACGTTATTAATTCAGTTCATAGGAAATGCTCAACAGCATGGAAAGGACAACGCATAACTATGCAATTTCAGTATAGTGGTTCTTCCAATTGTTTATATTTCTTGCTTTTCTTTCCAGTTGCTGTAAAACCAGGCAAAGTTTTGCAAATGAAAATCTCATCCTGAAATTCCTTAAATTCTCTTTTGAGGGGCAACTCTATGCTGGTAGAATCAATGAAGGATGCAGGGAACTTGGTACATAGTTTCCCTAGAAACTGGGTTTACCTGTATTATCTTTTGGGCAGACAAAAGCCAAATTACATACACCGCTCCTGCCCCCTTGCCCTTCCCAGAAAGCTGCATGAATGCACACAAGAAGTATGCCTGGTCTGTTTGCTCCAATGGACTTATTTGTGTGCAACTCTGAAAATGAATTTGGCTTTGAGTTTGAGCTGGTAGCTTGCCCCAGCCAGCAATTCTTCCCAGGTTTAGTGTTTTATTCCCTTTTCCAGATACCTATACCTATATGTTGGATGGTGCTATAGGAAGTGGCTACCTGCAAGCAAACCAACCATTGCTCTACACAGGAGAAAAGTACTGAAATTGCATTGTTATGGTTTTGGAGAAAATAACGGGATCAAAGCGAGGACTTTGTTTATCACATGAAGCTGGATTCATTTGGTTAGAATAATGACTTTTAATTATCTGCAGGGAAAGGTGATTTGGCTGCTGCTGACACAGAGGACAGATGTGTGGGCTGCGACCCTGTGTTGAGGGGAGATCAGCGCTGACTCCACTCAACACAAGATCAACACATTGAAGAATAAAAATCAGAGTAACAAATTTATTTTCCATGTGTTTGTGATTAGATACAAAGACAAAAAGCTTAGCTGATGTGCTGAATACTAATTAGGTCTGTAAAGTCCCATTGCTATGGTTAGTTCACATAAAAACACTTCTCTGAGTTTACATACCTCATTGTACCACACAACCTCTTTTTGTTTTATTATCTCCAGTATCAGTTTCAACCTCTGTTTTTAAACAAAAGAGAAACACTAAATATATCTGATCATGGCAAGGCAAATTTAACAACAGGGAACTTTATATGATGAGATCCTTGTCTAGTGGCAGTGATTCCTAAGATGCCATCCCTGGATTGCCAGAGTGCCCCGTAGCTTTTGAGTTCCTAAAGCCAGAAATACTAATTTCAGATGTCAGGAAAGTATCAGCATGGCTGGGAGTGAGGGGTGCTCCTGCTGCTGCAGCTCCTCCTGCTGCCTCCTGGGAAGCAAGTTTGTGAACCACTGCTCCAGGGAAACCACTCTTGTTTGCGGCTTGTTTAGGAATGCAAATAACTATAGCCCCAGGGCATGCCAGCGTTACAAGGGTAAATTTCTCTGTGGTACCTGCTCAACTCACACTATCTTTCTCAGCAGTGGATATTCAAACCCTGCCTTCCTTTCTCTTTCATTTTCCTTAGTGCTTTTCCTAAGCACTAAACATTGATTAAAAAGACACTTTCAGCACTTTCCTGCCCATTTGCTTGAACCCAGGATCTTGCAGAAAAGAGACTTCGGACAATATACTGCATCTTTCTAAAGGGTAACAGATACAAGTATCCTCCCTATGAGTCACTTCTAATTTGGGATTAAAGTATCCACCAAAGCGGGGGCTTCAGCTCATAAAGTCTGAGGAACTTGAACAAACTTCCCAGGCTTGGGGCCAGCTGCAGATGAGATGGAGACCTGGGTGTCTCTGGTGGTGAAGCTTTTTCCCAGCACCGGGAAAAAGTCCTGGGCACGGGACCAATTCAGCCACACAAATACAATCCTTCACACAAGCATCAGCAAGAGGCTCGTTTTTTTTAACTGTTGGCTTTCTCCTGTCATCCTGCAGAGGTGGCTCCAGGACCTGCTGTTCAGGAGCAACCTAAGTACCTCTGGGGCAGGCTGTCAAGTTACTGCAGGCAAAGTGCTCTTGCAATGAGGCTTAGGAGAGGAAAAACAAACAATCCCACGGCAGCGCTCGTGTTGCTGGTTTTATGTGTTTATAAGTAGCTGAGAGGAGGGATCACTGATTAAGTACCCAGTATTAACTGCTCTTAATCACTGCTCTGGAGTCTAATAGAGCTCTTGTTTGCACATAACTGTGCCTTGTAGCAGTCTTTAGCACACTTCACAGATGTGCTTATTGCCATCTTTACTGCATATGCGTAATGGGCTTTTTAATTATTGATTCATCATTACCCCTTCATAAACTACTTATAAATGTCAAGAGAACAAACCGTGCTTGTATTTTTCTTTTCAAATCTCTGGTTTTAAAGAAATAATTGTTTGATGAAACAGTGTGGATCTAGGGGTAGGGGGCATTGAACCTTCAAGGGAACAATAAGATATATACACAAATATATGAGTTTAACTCAGTTCCCGACAGCTAGGTATGAAATAGGCTACCTGAGTAGCTTTTGCTGTGCCTCTTCTTCTTCCTCCGTTTCCCAGATGGCCTCTGCTTTTCCCTGTCAGTGTGAGTTTGCCCTGGAGGGAGCGTTGCTGAACAAGAGGAGTCGGTGGCTGGCTCTTCTGAGAAGGACTTCTCTTGAGAGGTGTCCAACAGCGAATCTGTACCAGGGTCTTCATTTTCCTTCACCATGTCTTTCAACTCTTCCTGATGAGCCTCACTGCAGGGAACAGACTGACCGCTGCCAGGTTCAACTCTGGTCTCACTTGGCTGTGTTTCTGGCTCCTGCACAAGCCTGTAGCTCTCTGAGCCATCAGCTGGGAATTTCTTGTCCTGGCCTTCTGAGATGGACCCATTGAGTTGGTCTCGCGGAGCAATGCCTGAACTGCTGCACACAAACCTTATCCCTGTGTCTATGTTAGCAGCAGAGAAGGCAATGGAGCCACCCTTCATGCCTGGCTGGAGGCTTGCCCAGTTGTCTGCCTGCTCCATTCTGGCATCTGGCATGGGCTGACTGGCCCTGTCAGCTTCCACCAAGCCTACTGAGTCTGCCCGGGACTCTGGTGGCAAATTTCCTCCAGTGCTGGTCTTGGATAACTCCTGGTTTGAAGCTGAGGCATTTGTAACATCTCCACCCATCTCCATCAGGGCAGTGGTTGAGGAGCAAGTGCCTTCTGAGGGATGACCATTGCTGTTCTGCTTGGTCTTATCATCAATCTGCTTTCCTGCTACCAGTGGATCTGTAGTGCTCTTTCCTTTAAACAAAAAAAAATGCAATCAGCCAGAGATGCAGGATTGCATCCAGGATTAACCAAGGTGTTTCTGTCACTGGGAGAAGATAAAAGCAAGACTTGCCTGTGGAGGATGAACTGACCCTAAAGGAACCATGCAGAGGGAGCACTATTTTACCCTCCCTATACTTCCCCTCCTTATACCCACTGTGGTCACTCCAGTTGGATTCAAAGGCTCCTCCTCAGTCAAGTCCCTGTTTCCAGCAGGTGTTCATGTGTCTTTGCTGCCAACCAGCTTATTTCCATGGAAGCCCCTTGACTTGCAAGGATGTCTGAAAGCCTGTGGCAGGAAGAGAGAATCTGCCTTTTCTTATGAGCTGCTTTAGACTCCCAATTGCAGACTAAGACAGAATGCAGCAGTCTCCAAGACAGTGACAAGCTGTGCTACTGAGACTTGATAGCATGAAGAGGACTCATGTGGGGATGACACCAATGCTCCATCAGCATGGTACAGTGGCTGTTCCATGGGCTGTGCCTCTCAGAGGGCTTATCAGCATGGGTGGAAGGCCATGCTGTTTCAAAACACTGCTAATTCTGGGGCAGACCTGGTTGGCCACAGCTCAGGGCTCTCTGCTCCTCTTCTCCACAGCACTAGCTGCAGAGCACCCTTAAATAAAATGACCTAAATGCAAATATAGAGGCTATTTGCTTGTGTGTTTGGCTTAGGCTCAGGGGCAGATGGAAATGAATTGCTGCAGGTACAGCTGGGTCTGTGTCCTTACCAGACTGGCTCTCCTCCGGGCTCTCTGCAGGTGAAGTTTTAGGAAGTGCATCTGTCTCGTGTCTGTTCTTTGTCTTTCTCAGCGTGAACCCTTTCCTTATGTCGGCCAGCAGCGCATCGATGACGCACACCTCCTCCTGCTTCACCATCCCCTTCTTAACTGGGATGGAGAGACATGAGTGTTAAATCTGCTCATGAAATGGTGGAGAAGGCCACTTTGCAGTGATGCTACTGCATGGGGCAGGTACTGCAGTCTTGATACAAGCAACCACTGGGCACCAATGCCAGGTCTGGACGCAGCCGTGCTCCGTGTCCCCGCAGCAGTGTGTCCTGGCTGAAGGCAAAGGATCTACCCCAAAGCCTGGGTACTACAGGCTGGGACCAGTGGCACTGGCTCTGCCTGTCCCTGTGCCTGGTTGTAACAAGAGCTTGAAAAACCTCCTGCTGGTGGAGGCCTTTATTGGCGGGGGGGAGTGGGCAGAGGGATGGAGGGAAAATTATCCTGATTTTTCTTTCCTCTCTGCTCCTTCCAATTGTTCTTTTATGTTGTGCCACCTTTCATTTTCATCCAGAGAAAGGCAGATTTAAGTTATCTGCAAGATTTCTGGGACATCAGCAGTTTCTGTTAAAGAAAGACTATTCAAGTGTATACGTGGATTTTGGGGGAGAAGTCAGATTTCTCCTGTCAGATTTGGGATTCAAAAGTTATCTTTAGAAACTGAAAAAGTTAACGGAAATGTTTCAATTTGATTTTTTTTCCTCTGCTGTTCAGTCAGCAAACCTAAAATTAACTTCTCTGCCCAGCTGCAACTGTGAAAAGTCAATTCCTAGTGATGGCTGTAAGACAGCTAAAAGCCTGTAGTCAGCCAGCACCTGGAAACACACAAAATAAATTACCACTACCGGTCCATTAAAGCAGGACCAGCAAAGAGCTCCTATCCGCTCCATCTCTCTTTTAAAGCCTTTTTAGATACTCACTGACTTTTCCATTTTCTCCTTTCTGTCTCTTCCCCTCTTCCTCTTCCAGCTGTTTCTTTCTCTTCTCTGCTTTGGCAGCTTGTTCCTTCCTGTCCTTGTTTTCCTGCAGTGATATAACAGGAGCATAAGAAGGTTGGCTAAATGTCTGCTTGAAAAGCTGAAGAGAAGGATAATCTGGAGATGGTTGCAAAGGAGGAAGAGAAATTCTGGCCTTATCCTGTGCAACAAATAAAATGGGCAAGGGGAGTAAGGGCTGTTTTGCCAAGATGGTGAGAGGCAGAACACTGACTTGGCTGGGATTCTGCTGCATCCTAGTTGGTGGTGGCCACAGTGATCTGCCTAACACAACTACCTACCACTGTGCAGATCTTCCCAACCTTTAGCCGAGACAAAAGTGGAAACTCCAAACTGGTGGCTCTTTTTACTACACATCCCCTTTCTGGGCCTGTTTGCTCAGGCTGAACAGAAAGGTTTAAGTTTCATAATCCCATTCTTCTAAAACTTAGGCATTTGATACCAAACCATCTCTGAGACTCTGCAGCTAGAGCTGCACTGAAATTACAAATCACCAGGGTCTGAGCCAGGCCAGGAGCATCAGCCCTACATGACAGTGCAGCGGAGCAGTGATCAAACACTTCTTTCACCTGGTGATCTCATGCCAAGCGCTGAAAGGAGGAGGCTGTAGTCACCATCTTCCCTGCACAAGATCTGTGTGTCCACCCCATCCCTGCCTGTTGGAGTGGAGGATACATCAGTACTAGGAAAGCTCAGCAGTGCGCGTGCAGACACCAACCTTCAGTGCTCGGATGAAAAGATCTCTGAAGGTCTTCATGGTGCCAAATATGTCTTCTAAGGACAACTTGCTTGGGTCTTCACAGAGATAATTTGCAAGTTCTTCTTTCTTCCTTTCGATGGTTTCAAATTCTTCTTCCAGCTTTCTGGAGGCTTCGATGCTATCCTGAAATGCAGTTAATATGGACAGTAAAACACCATTCAGAGGACAATGAGTAAAGTGCATTTTTTAAAAAAAGGATGTCAATGTAAGAGCTTGAAGTAGGACTGTAGGGCCTGGTTTTTAACTGCAGCAGAGCTTATAAGGGGGAAGAAACTAAGATCATCAGATGATCTTTGCTCCTGGCAACTATGCTGTGCCAGTTTACAGGGGTGGTGAGATACGGAAAGCTCAATGCAAAGTTTAAACCCAGGAAAAGGGCTTTACTCTGTTGATCCACACAGAGGGTGAGCATTTTCACTCAAAGTGAGAAGTCACACAACAGAGTGGAGAGAACAGCTGAGGCAGACGCCTGAAGAAAGTGCCTCACCAAAGGTATCTGGGTTTCGGGTTAGAGCTGGCAAATAAACACCAGTGGGTTGTGAGGCATCACAGATGATTTCCAAACCTGAGAGCATGTCTTGTGGCCATATTTTCAACCCTGTCATGAGCCTCCTCAGCTGCAGAAGTTTAGACCAAATATTAGGAAGTAAGTTTGTTTGCTGAGGATGGTGAAGCAGGTTGCTAAGAGAGGTGGTAGATGCCACATCACTGGAAACATTCAAAGTGAGATTGGATTGGGCTCTGACAAATCTGATCAAGTCAAAGATGTCCCTGCTCACTGCAGGGGGGTTGGACTGGATGACCTTCATGGTCCCTTCCAATCCAAACCCTTCTATGATTCTATGATTCTATATGTACTGCACACTGCCTCTGCGTGTAATAGGGGAGATACAAGGGAGGTCCATTACTGACCTGGATAGGTTTCTCATACTGCTGTTTCACGTCATCATTGGATGATAAGACTTTTCGCTGAAGCTCCAGCAACTTCTTTAAATTGGCGCTGGACTCTGTGCGTATAATATCAAGATTAATTCTGAAATCACACAAAATCCCCTCATTAGTTGACACTCCAGCATCCTGTGCTGATCAAAGAGAAGACAAGCCCAAGCTGGTGGTTTTGTTGTCCCTCTGCTTCCCACTACTTCACTGTACTGACACTTGACCTCTGAACTCTCTATATCGTCCCAGCACATAGAAAATACCTTCCCTCCACAGCACTTCTGAAAAGGCTGCCAGGTCTACCTACAACATTGTGTATAGACATGCCAAAAAAAGTCTACCCAGTCAAAGGGTTGTTCTCTACCCTCAGAGCTCAGCACTAGCTCACTTTCCCTTGTTAAAAACACTTCAGCGGTGCTTCTGGGTAGCTGGCCTTCACAAGCTCCTGCTACCACAAAGGCAGTGGAGATTTTGGTAGGGCTTGGGAGGCAGCATTAACTAACGCTCTGCAAATTTTAGCCCTAAGTGTTGCCAGCTGTAGAACTATTATACATTAAAGGGGTTTCAACATTCATCAGGCAAATCTTTCTGTTAAAACTAGATAAGATGCAATCTTGTTAATGTGCTATACCAGCTGCATGTGTCCTAATTTTTGCTACATTGTTGATGTGTATGGGATTTTTTTTTTGTTTTTAATTCAAAGGAAGTGACACACAATTTTACCCTGCTGCTTTTGAAACAGTTTCAAGATCCTTGGGCAGTTCCAGGAGGTCCGTGTGGCTGTTTTCTACTTCCTGAAGCAGAAGAGAAAAAGAACTGTTATTTGCTGCATGGCAGTAGCTGAGGGAGAAAACTGGGGGGAAGAGACACAGGCAGAAGTGCCCAGGCAGCACGACTGTGCTATGTCCTGCTGCTGCTCCCCTCCATGCAGCTTTGCCTTGCCTCACAGAGCTGAGCAGCGTTCAAAATGGGGTGGCATGTTCAGAGAGGAAAGGCATTGCTCAGGTAATAAAAGCATACAAGAGGGCTGAACACTGGAAGTACTCATAGTTCAAAGCAAAGCTGTCCTATTACTCTTGGCCGTGGGAGGAGGCTGAACTGGTGTTTGATGCAGTCTGACACTTCCTATGGTCCCAGGGAGGTATTAAAAGGGGCATGAATTTTATTTGAATCATTTACTTTCATGGCCGTGGTTGCTGAAGCTACTGCCAGCTAAAGCGAGGTCTTGAACATGCATAACTGGAATAGAGGAAGCTTGATGAATGAAGATGGCACAGCTAAGCATGGAGAGCAATTAAAAAGACCCAGCAATGCAGGGAATAAGAAAGCCATTTGAGCTGGAGGAGAGCATGAAAACCTCAAGCACAGACGGGTGGAAAAAGAGGCCATGCAAAAGCAGACTGGCTGAATGGTTACAGACCAGCCGGGGTGGTTTTGGTAGCCACGTGCTCAGTGGTTTGCAGCTGATGATGTGAAGATTGCACAAATATGAAAAAGGAAATTCCAGCCATTGCGGTGAAAGATGTTGGAGGAAAGCAGAACATGACTTAAAATAGAGAACTCCCTGAGTAGTGCCCACAGGCAGCCTCTGCCTGACTAAGTGAATTGAACACTCATTGAACATTCTGCAGGTAGTCAAGGAGGATACAAATGCTTGTGTGGCATTAACTAAAAGCAGAATAGGAGAAATGGTTCATCTGCAATTAAACACTCCCTCTCCCCTATCACCCAGGACTTGGCAGTGGTACCTCCAGAATATGGTGGAGCAGAGTAATGCGGGTTTGGTTTGCTTTGGTTTCTGTTAATTTGAGTAACGTGCTGATTTTAAATCCATCAGCATCGCCCGTGTGACTTCCCTACAAGACAGAAAGAAAGCAGATGTAAATAATGTGTCCATCAAAATAACAGTCCTAAAGATCATCCACATACTGTAACGGTGGAAGGACAAGGCAGAAGAAGTCCTTACATAGTTCAGAAAGTTTCCAACTTTGAGAATCAGTTGACAAAAGAGTGGCAGGCGATGACTGTTCAGAATATCTGAAAAACACAAAGCACTTTTAAACAAAAGCCTCTGTTATACTAGAACATTTCCTAAACTTCATTGAAACTGGGTTTCTGAACTCCACCAAACCAAATCTGATTTTTCAGGTTTGCAGCCCAATTACCCAACCTGTGGAGAAACTGGTTCTACATAGATTCGACTCCATGAGTTGTGAAAGTTTTTGTCGACTTATGTTTCTTCCTTTACACCTGGTCTCATTCCTTCCTAATGGAAAATAATCTGGAGTTAGACCCTCCTCACTAACAGCCATCAGCCCACTGCTTTCCTTGGATGTACCCAGACTTACCCTTGTGCGGGTGAGGGTAACTGGGCCATAATTTTAATCTCGTAGGCTCTGTTTAGTCATGCAGTGAAGCCAGTTCTGACAGCCCTGTGATTATCTGCCAGCTGCTAAAACCAGACACACCTGCCCTGTTCTTGGTCTCGCTTGGTGGAGGTGATCACCAGGGCACGAGGGGTGCAGTCTCTGTCCTTGCTCTGACACTGGGGTGCTGCAGTGCTGTGCTTTCTGGGGCACTTGGCCCTGAGGCAGCTCTAGAAGGGCAACTGGGCTGCTGGGAGGACACTTTTTGGGGAAAGCTTCAATTTTTCCAAGCAGACATCTGTAACACCAGCTGGAGGAATTCCTGGCAGGAGTTCAGGGAATGGGCTCTGTAAGACAAATAGCACTTGCCAGTGCCAACAAGAGCATCCCGCTCTTAGTGGAGTGGGATGTGAGGTTTCTGCCACAGGAAGCTGAAACCTATTGCACAATCTCTCCATGTACTCACAACATTAGAGCATCAGCAATTTATAGCCCCAAATAACAACCCTTTTATTCTGGTTCCATTTGTGGGCAGGGAAAAACTAAAGCATCACTACTTTCTGGGGAGTTTGGGGTGTTTTTTTCTGGCAGCTGAGAAAATTGCTGTCTGAAGGTCTTAATGTGGCAAATAATGCTGGATGAATTAGCTGTAAGAGGGCCAGCTCCACTGTCCAAATTCAGCTCCTTTGAAAGGGCTGACCAGCTTGCAAAGCTTCACTGTTGAACGTGTATCAGAGGAACACATCTGCTGCAGAAAAAGAACGCTGAGGGTGAGGGAAAATGATCTCTGGTCCTACTAAGGGTTTTAACCAGCAGTGGAGTTACCTAAAGCAGCATCCTGTATCCTGCAGCGAACCAGTGAATGGCCCACATCAGAGTTTTTTGGGGGGGTTGGATTATATTACTGCAGAGCCCCAGGGGACTTGTGGTGAGTTTCAAGCTATTTGTCACAAATAAAGTCCAGAAATAAGGTCAGGTCACTTACCTTCGCAGGCTCTCCGGATGGCTTCAGCTTTTGGCTGAATCATGTCCAGCACAACAGTGGTCTCTTCGCACATCAGCATACATTCAATGCGCAGCTGGTAGCTAAGGACAGACATTGATCCAAAGCTTAAGGATTCTGTGGTCTTGGCCATCACAGAGGCCCTCTTCCCGCATCACTGGTCTGGCAACCCCACAACATTGCTGACAACCACACCCACATCAAGCCAGTACCTGTGGCTTGTGGAGGGAGGCAAGGGGCTGCCGCTTGACTTGGGGACCAGTGGGGATGCAGTTTCTGCTGACACACTGTGATCAACAGAGAAGACCGACCACCGTATGAAATATGGGGTCCCCTTTCTTGGCACTGAATTTAGCACTGCCTTTCAGTAAGTTATGAGGCCTCCTTGGGCAGATCTGACATGGGGTTTCGGCGAGCTTTGCTACTTCAGAGAGAGAGAAGGTGCTGAAGCAGCAACAGCCTTTCATCTAAGGCTAACAGGAGAAGGGACGGCTTTAAGGTGGAAGAGGGAATCCACTAGCTTTATTGATCAGTATCTGTCTGTGAAGGTCCTAGAGGGAAATTAAACTTCCCAGAGGTAAACCAAGAAAAATACTGGGCTGAAGTTCATGACCAACACCCTTACCTGGGAATTTGAAGGAGAAGAAGATAAAACTGATCTGCATTTGCTAGCTTTGATTTCTCTTCTTTGAAGGCCTTTAGGTTTTCTATCTGATGAGGAAAAAAGAATCAAGACTGCAGGACTGTACTGTGTATTTAACTCTGTGAACTAAGGGTACCATTTTTCCTCCTGACCTCATGCTTTTCAGGAAGCAACTTCAGCAACTGCTTCAGAACCTCAACATCAAACTTGGTCCGGTCTCCGTTCTGGACCATGGCAGTCACCTCTTCATTGGAGCTGCAAGGAGGAGGAGCAGAGTCAGCCATCACCCAAAGACCCCTCTTCCACAATCACATGCTGCCGAGACACATGTCTGTGCAAGCACTCTGTGCTTTCATAGAATCATAGAATGGTTTGTGTTGGAAGGAACCTTAAAGATCACTCAGTTCCACCACCCCTGCTATGGGCAGGGATGCTTTCCATGAAATCAGGCTGCTCAAAGCCTCATCCAACCTGGCCTTGAACTCTTCCACCTCCTTCCACTTTCCCTATTAAGAACCACAATAATCCAAAAGGAAAGATAGGTCCCAATGATTAACTTGGAATTGGGACCTGCATCCCTGCTATGCCTCAAACTTGTTTTCAGGTCCTGGTCAAATGACTCAAAGTCAGAGATCAATCCTGCAACTCAGATCTCTGTCTCTTGGCATTTGATTGCCTTAAAAGAAAAAATAATTCTTAACTTTGTAATTGTCCCTGTTTGGAGGAGGGATTTGACATCCAGCTGTGTCTCACAGGGGTGTGCAGCAACTTTATCTATAACATGGAGCAGCAACTTTATCTATAACATGGAGATATACTACCTTTGCCAACACATGGGGATGTTGTATGTAAAAACAACTAAATGCTTAAACTCACTATTTTAAAGACACTGTAGCATAAATTGGGAAATGTTCAGATATTTCAGTAACACAGGCCACCATAGTAGATTGGCTAGAATAGATTTCATGAAGACTTTCTAGATACTAGTCAAAACCTGCTTAAAGTTTTGTCAACTGTCATGAAAATTGGCTATATCTTACCATTTAAATTGCTTCAAAAATATGTTCAAATTGAGACTTTTCTTGGAGTCCAAAAATGTGATCTTCATTAAAGAAAAAGAAGATATCTCATATTAGATGAGCTGTCTGCAGTGATCTTTATTTGAAAGAATGAGAGGGATCTCCTCACCTCCTTTGGTTCTGTCTTCACTGGTGCAGCCGTTTTCTCCTTGGGGGTTGGTTGTGGAAAGCAAAACAGCTGCTCTATGCTTGTGTAATTGGGCTCTATGGTTTCCTCGCTGCTGCTGCTCACTGAAGCCCACATAGAGTGACTTTCTGAAAAAAGACAAGGTGTTCAGATTGGCTACAGGGATAGCTGGAAGCTCCTGGTTTTTAGGGCAATATGAGTTGCTAGAAGGGATACTGCTCAGAAGGTGAGTTAAAGAAGAACGGACATATTCATCCTGGACAAATACTAATTACCGAGGAGTCCCACAGGCAGGATCCAAAGAGCCTGGCGTGTAATTAAACCTGGTGCTTTTCCCCAAGATATGCTGGTAACGGGATGCAGCACTGGGCACACAGAAGGTGTACAGCCTCATTTCTCCCTATAAAACTACATTCTTCTCCACAGCAGGGAAAAGACGTCAGCATGAGGAGAGTCTTAACCATTTCTTTCCTAGTCCCATGGCTGACGTTATTTTTCCTTCCCATGGACTGGTCAAAACCTGGATATTTTCTGACTTCAAATTTCCTATATTTTTCATTTTATAAGCTAGCCTTTGTATAAGGACTGATTTAACTCATTACCACTGTGCTTTCTGACATATCTTTTTTTCACAGAAAAATCCATCACCCAAAAGGTCCTGTAGAAGTTCCTGTAGAAGTCTCTTCTGAAATAAGTGAAATGATTAACTGCTCCTGTGATTGAAAATACTCCTTATTTAAACTTCACCTATGCAAACCTCCATGCAGTGGATGCCTTGCTTGTCTAGGACAAAGCTGACCTTGCCTGTCCTGGATTCTCCTCACATTTCATGTTCCTATTTGGATCCATTAGGAGAGGGAAATAAGACCCAAAAATCAAAAGACAAATCAATGATTTTCACAGCTCTCTCATTCTTTCAGTGTCCTTCTTGGAACTGTGATGTGATCCTTACCTGCACTCTTTACTCATGACTTTAATATACCCAGATAGAAGTACAGATGAACTGGGGCATGAAAATCTGGGGAACCCAGATCAGAGCCTGTTGAGAAATCGAGCCTATGGCATGTCACAGTGGATCAGGGAAATATTTCCATCTCTCCCCCTTCTTTTAATTTCAATGGATTTTAATTATAAACAAGCTATCCCAAATTACTGATTTAGTTGGGATGGTTATTACAGTATATTAGTAGTTACAAGGTATTTTTATTTATTTAAGTTCTGCAGGTCAAATGTAGTTGAAATCAAGATATTTCTCTATCTAAATGGAGTTAACCACATCTGACAAACTCATAAAGGCAGTTTTTTTCTGCTGGTTCGCCCATAAAGCAGTAGTGAATTTATGCCAGAAGCACCCACCTCTTACCACATTGGAGGGCAGCTTCTGCCAGTTCAGCTTTTTCATTCTCAGTGTTGGTGTTTTCACTGTCTTGTGGGGAGGCCTGCTTGAGCCAAGAGGGCAGCTGAACTGGGAAGCCACCACAGCTTCTATATGATCTCCTCCCACGCCGGGCAGGAGAGGAGGAGGAGGAGGGATGCCGCACATGCCAGGCAATGGGGGTGGGGGAGGAGGGATGCCCACCATGCTGGGCAGTGGAGGCGGAGGCGGTGGGATGCCCACCATGCCAGGTAAAGGAGGTGGGGGTGGAGGGATGCCTCCCATGCCAGGCAAAGGAGGTGGAGGTGGAGGGATGCCCACCATGCTGGGCAGTGGAGGCGGAGGCGGTGGGATGCCTCCCATGCCAGGCAATGGGGGTGGAGGGGGTGGGACGCCCACCATACCAGGTAAAGGAGGTGGGGGGGGAGGGTTGCCCACCATGCTAAGCAATGGGGGTGGAGGTGGTGGGATAACCTCCGTGTTAGGCAATGGGGGTGGGAGTGGAGGAATCCCAGGGAGTGGAGGGGCTGGAGGCAGGGATACAGGGGTCACAGCTGCTGTGCCAGAGGGCAGGGGTGGAGGCGGTGGAGGCTCTGGTGCAGGAGCAGCATTGATTGGAGGATTAGATGTCTCCTGTGAAGCACAGCAGGCTGTGATCTGGGACGACGAGACCTTCTCGTTGGCAGGTGGCCCTGAGGGAGGAGGCGCTGGTGCCTTGGAGGGGTTTGATGATCCTGCTGGGTTCCAAGCTGCACGTGCACGTGGCTCTAGTTCAGCATGGATGCCTCCATTCACACCCCCAGACAGACGGTTTTCAGCTCGCTTTTGCTTGTTTGGATGTTTCTTGATAGACAGCAACCTCTCAATGACTTCCTCAACAGTGTTCCCTTGGACTAGAGAAACGAATCAGGGTCAGAGAAGGGGATGAGGTCCAAAGGTTGATTCATGCTATTTATCCCCTGCTATGCAGCAGATCTGGAGCCACAGAGCCCATTCCCTGGTATCATTTTACACAACTGCAGTTTTAGCTTCCAGATAATTTCCTTCCCATGGTCCTGGTCCCTGAGCACTGTTTTGAGCAAGCCTGCCAGTAAGACTAGCAAGCACCAGCAACAGCATGTCAATGAGGACAGATTCCCACTGGCTCCTGTGACCCAAAGCTCAGGACTTAACCATCAAAGCAAGAATATGAATCCTGAGCACACTGCTAAATGTAGCCAGATCTTACTGGCATATGCACGTAAGGGGCTTTGCATCAAGACTTGACCCTGTGCAGCACCTGTAGCTTTTTTCCAGCTTCTGTTCAGCGCTTAGCAAATCCCATAGATTAATTGTCGGGCATTTGGGAAGGACTTTTGTGGGTACTGGGTGGAATAAGGGAAAAGAGGAGAGTGCATCTAGATGGATATGTTATGCTTACTGTCATTTGCGAGTAAAAGGGCTCTGTTCACCACCGCATCCAAGGACTCCCACAGCAAGAGGCTGGAGTGATGAGATGGTTCCAAGTGCAGCAGGCTCTGAAGGATGGACAGCAGCTGGACAGATACCGGAGAGCGGCTCACCTGGAAGACAGGGGAGCTTTCCATCATGGCAAGGGTGGTTCCAAGCAAACTGTATTGAATTTGCCATTGCATCAGTTTGTGCCCCATGCAATGGCCTACTTACTTTATTAAAAAGAGATGAAAAGACCTCATGGTGATCGTTCATGTTTATCCCATCACATATCTTTAATAATTCCTCATCATCTTCTATCTTGAACTCCTCAAATGTATCACACTGGATAATCAGATCCTCTTCCTCTATGTCTCTGCAATATTACAGCATTCACTTTCAATGGAGTGCCCTTCATTGATTTGCGGATCATTATCTTTGATTAAATGACTTTTTTATCTATTTGCCCTTCACACTCAGCTAGTCAGTGTTGAAAGTACCCAACTCTACCTTATTTATGAAGGATAAATACCATCAGCGCATCCTTTCTTGAACCAAATGTACATCTTTCTACAGTCAACACATACAAATGAATGGGACTTTTCAAGGCATTAATATGCTTTGTATGGACTTCTCTTTGGAGCTGTGATGACAGTGGCATTTACACCTTTTTGAAGTGGCATTTCCACCTTTTTTAAGTGGCATTTCCACCTTCTTCTATTTGTAAAGTCAAGATCAATTAAAATATTCCAGTGATATTTCTGTTTAAAAAACTTCCCTCTCTGTTAATCGAAATCGGATCTTAAAAAACCCAAACACTCTAAAGCCAGCTTTTTCAGCACTCTTGAGATCCTCAGTGCAGAAAATCTACCCTTGCCAGGTGGCAGTATTGAAAGACTTTGTCTTCCCTAATTTTTATGGGGTTGAATGGAGCAATTCCAGTTACCGGCATGACAGCAACTCATATATAATGCATACTAAAATTTATCATGGGAATTTCTGAGAGAACATAATTTTTAAATTAAGAAAATGTGAAGACAGGTATGTCCAGTTATGCACTAGTAAAGTGTCCCAGCTGGATGCTTCTAGGACCAACACCAGCAGTGAAAGGGTTTGGATACAGCAAGCTGCTCAGTGAGCCCACAGCAACACCTCAGGTTCAGTCTGAAATACAGCCTCAATGAGGACGCTCCATCTGTGCCCAGAGCCTCTGTCAATGCCATCTGCACCAACAGCTGTCTCCATGACACTGTGCCTGGTGAGAGCATCTCAACGCTGGCCTAATGCCTCCAGTTCCCGTGTAAGGGATGCACACTAGCGTGGTCCACTCCACCCAGGTACATTTCGCTTCACAAAACTGAAGGCTTATAGGTATGAAGTTTCCATGGCTACATTACTGTCGATTTCATTTATAAAGAAAATTTAAACAGTGACTCTTACCTTAGCTTGTCTAAAACATCCAGCAACTGAAGCCCTAAGAGAACAATAACATAAAAAAAATATTAGCATTATGATCTACTTTGCACTGATCTGTTACGATATTAGACACAAGTCTATGGGGCTGTATGGATATTGAGAGGGCTCGTGGAAGTGCTCACCAAGTCACTTTCCATCATTTATCAGCAGTACTGGCTAAATGGGCAGGTCCTAGTTGACTGGAGATTAGCAAATGTGTTCCTCATCTACAAGAAGGGCTGGAAGGAGGATCTGGGGACCACAGACCAGCCAGTCTGACCTCGGTGCTGGGGAAGGTTATTGAGCAGATCATTTTGAATGCCATCACACAGCATGTAGAGATGACCAGGGGATCAGGCCCAGTCAGCGTGGTTTTATGAAAGGCAGGTCCTGCTTGACTAATCTGATATCCTTCTATGACAGGGTGACTGTTTAGTGGATGAGGGAAAAGCTATGGATTTTGTCTACAAAGACTTTAGTAAAGCCTATGACATAATTTCCCATAGCATTCTCTTGGAGAAACTGGCTGCTCATGGCTTGGATGGGTGTACACTTCACTGGGTAAAAAACTGGCTGGATGGCCAGGCCCAAAGAGTGGTGGTAAATGGAGTTAAATTCAGTTGGAGGCTGGTCACAAGTGGTGCCCCCCAGGGCTCAGTGTTACAGCCAGTTCTGTTTAACATCTTCGTCAATGACGTGGACGAAGGGATTGAGTGCACCCTCAGTAGGTTTGCAGATGACACTAAGCTGGGTGGAAGTGTTGATCTGCTTGAGGATAAGGAGGCTCTACAGAGGGATCTGGAAAGGCTGGATTAGGGGTTGGATGAGCTGCGACCAACGGTTTGAGGTTCAAGAAGGCCAAGTGCTAGGTCTTGCATTTTGGTCACAGCAACTCCACGCAGTGGTAAGACTTGGGGATGTATGAATGGCAAGCTGCCTGGTGGAAAAGGACCTGGGGGTGTTAGTTGACAGCTGGCTGAACATGAGCCAGCAGTGCGTCCAGGTGGCCAAGCAAGCCAACAGCCTCATGGCCTGCTTCAGAAACACTGTGGCCAGGACGTAATTGTCCCCCTGTACTCAGTGCTGGTGAAGCAACACCTCAAATACTGTGGTCAGATTTGGGCCCCTCACTACAAGAAAGACTTTGAGGTATTGGAGCTTGTTCAGAGAAAGGCAACAAAGATGGTGAAGTGTCTGGAGCACAAGTCTAATGAGGAGTGGCTGAAGGAACTGAAGTTGTTTAGCCTAGAGAAAAGGAGGCTGAGGGGACATCTTTTTGCTCTCTACACCTACCTAAAAGGAGGTTGTAGTGAAGTGGGTGTTGGCCTCTTCTCCCAAATAACAAGCGATACAACAAGAAGAAAATGGCCTCAAGTTGTGCCAGGCAGGTTTAGACTGGATATTAGGAAAAATTACTTCACCAAAAGGTTTGCCAAGCACTGGACTAGGCTGCCTAGGGCAGCGATTGGGTCACCATCCTGGGTAGATGGGTACATGTTGTGCTTAGGGGCATGATTTGGCGATGAAGCTGGCAGTGTTAGGTTTATCTTTGGACTTGATGATCTTAAAGGTTTTTTCCAACCCAAATGATTCTATGATTCCACAATTTCTATAATGGCATTCTTATAAATGCTTTTTTTTGTGGATATAAAGAGTGAAAGTATCTCCAGATGGATCCTTCGAAGTGGGCAGGGTCATATGGTAAATGAAGTGACCCACGGTACACATACCACCAGCTCCATGACCCACTAAGCATCCCTCTGGAGTTACTGAGGGACACAGGCACTTCTGGGGCATGATTCACCTCAGTCTGAATTAGATGTCTAAAATCAGTCAGATGAATGGTGCAGTCAGGCAGCTCTTGCTCTCTGCAAAGAGAAATGGAGCCCAGACTCACCAGCTCAGATGCACACATCAAGTCAGGTGAATTCTAACAGTACCTAGGATCCCAGTATTCAGGCAGTTGGAAAGTATTTCTGAATCACAGGGCAGCTTCTGTGGTTCAGTTGAGAAGAAGCAGCGCAAAGAAACATGACCTTCTCTTAGGAGGAGTTGCAACGTATGGATATGTGGCTACATAGGATGACTGCTTAGAGAAATGTATTGATGATGCTCAAGGGATACAGTGCTGCTGGGATTCCAGAAAAGATCAAAGCTATGGCTAGGCAGCAAAGTTAAATAAATCTGGTTACAGAAAGGTTGTTGAAGAGAATAGAGACAAAGAAAGAAAAAAGGAGTCTGACTTTAATATTTGCAGTTTTGCTCCACAGCCCTCTTTAGTCACCTTATGGATACACCTGAAAATAAAACTGTTTGGAAACTGATTTTCTCCAGGAGAAGTCAGGTGCTGCAACCATCCTTACCTATGAACTCATTTCTGATTTGGGTCCTTGTTCTTAGCTCTTCTTTCCCCAGTATGATGGCATTGATAGCACTCAGTAGTGTCACCATGTATGGCACATTATCTGTGTTGGAGAGCTCGTTCATTATGATGCTGAATCGATACTGCTGGTTCTTCACACTCTGTTAATAACATAAGTGACAATCCTGTTCAGATAGTATAGAAACATCTACCATTTTGTTTCAGGGTGTCAGATGGAATTACCATCCTAAAACCTCTTAGTTTATCCCACAGTGCACAAGATGGGAAGATACAGGTAAAAGCAGAACACCAGCACTACAGAACAGGATATCTGACAGAGGAAGTCAGTGAAACTCTTCTTGGATCCCTTTATGTGTTCTGTTAACTGATGAACCTACCTGGCCTTGTGGCCAGTGAAACCATGGACGCAGGACCTTCTGTTTTGCTAATCTGGTAGGGCTTTTCCTGCCAGAAAGGACCTTGTGGTTGGCAGTCACTTGGACAGACAAGTCACAGAGCAGCACCATGGACTTAACGCTGACCAGGCCAAATTTTCTACACATTTTACCTTATAAAACCCTGCCTCTCTTACAAAAATGTTGCAGAATGTCCTTCATTCCAAGCCCTTTTCTGTGGTACACGGATCTACCTGCATGAATCTGAGCAGAGCCGTACCTATAGCTGTAGCTCAACACTTGCCTTGTAATGGTCCAACGCATCCATAGCCAAAGCGTGGCCGTCTGATGAGTAAATGCACAGCGCAGCCAGGAGCTCAAATACTTGCTTTTTGACCATGACATTAGTTGTGTCAAGTGCTGGAGGAAAACCAAAACAAAACACAAAGAATGTATAATGACATTAACATTCTGAATCTCAGTGTCTTCTACATGGCTTATGACCGGTGGGAGAAAAAAGAATGAAGGAGTGGAGCCACTACATGGAAGATATGAAAAGAAATATCCCAATGTATAGATAGCCCATCCCAATAGCATTATGTGATAGCAATTTCAGATGGGAACAGTAAATGCCACAGGTATCCTATTGACATTCTCATGCTACTTGTAGTTGTTCAGCTCTTCTATGTACCAGCGGCAAGCTTCAACAACAGCCAAGGTCTCAGTGCTCTCAGTCACACATTTTATTTCCCATTTTCACACATAGGTATTTTGTAGAACAGCAGATGAACAATTTTCCTCAATTAATGAGTCTTATGTTTAGTGCAGAAACATCCAATATGCATACCAAGCAGGCCAATTGTTCTACCCAGTCCCCATGTATTCTATTTTCCCCACTAATTTTTCTCTGTGAACCCTAGGAGCGGAGAGGGAGTGGATTATATCACCTTATTTTTATTTTACTAATGCACAAAGAAGACCAACTGCTGAAAAGCCCATGGTGTCCCCTGTTTTTCACAGCACAAAAATGCCAGCTCTGTATCTCGTACTGGTTAAGAAAATAGAGGGTGGAGAGAAAGGAAGAGGACCTCAATACTGAAGAAGGGAGCAAGCTAGCTTTCAGATTAAATGTCTTTTAAAGAGATATTAATAAGGGTTTCTGGGCACAGCGGCAATCTCAGCTCTGTGGAGAGCACAGAAGTTATCCTACCAGCACCACGAACATTAAGCGCTGCACGGTCCGCCCTAGGAGATGCCCTTATGAGTGTCATACCTAATGACGAGCCAAGTGAATAGTAGGAGAAAATGAGTAGTATTACCTACCATCTTCTAGAAGGAGCAGACTGAACAGCACAGAGAACAGACTCTCTTGAGTCTGAACCATGTTACCTTCCCTCCTTTTTCAGGCTAAAATTCTCCGAGACCTTTCAGTTCTTCTCCCTCTGCCCTTAAGGCTCAGAAAGACTAAATAGCAAACGTCTACCAACAACTGAAGGGTCAAGGACTTCTCATGCCCATGTATGGCTAAGGCTGGGTTTATTCCTGGCTTCTCAGTGAACTAGGAAGACATTTGAGTGGAAAGAAGTCCATCTAAATAGCACTGAGTAGCAAAGGCAATGCCATTTCTAAGCAATACCATTTTAAAGAAGAAAATTATCTCTTTTATTATTCCGTTGTCATCAGTAACTTGCAAAAGCCTGAAGCAGGGCAGGAAGATAAGCAACAGGAAAGTGTGTGTTGTTGCCCCCCATGCTGCATGTGATGGGTGAAGCAGGCATATGTCTTCTCACCTTGGAAGAGTTTTCTGACATAGCCCTCGTTGCTAACAATGTACTCAATGCCTTTGTGGGAGTTCATGACTGCTCGCACACAGTTAATGCAGGTGAGCTGAAGCAAGGCATCAGAAATCCTGGCCACTCCTCGCCCAGACAGCCTGTCCAGGGCCTCCAGGAGGAGATCCAGCCCACACAGCTCCAGGAACTGGACCATCCAGGCATCATCACTGTTCTCGAGCCGCTTCTTCAGCCCAGAGTAGTTCACCACTGATGGCATTTGCAGGAGACGGATGCACAACTCTGGCTCTGCATTTTCCAGGTTAGCTTCTGACTGGTCGCTCTCTTGGGGTCCTAGTTTCTCCTTCAGGGCAGCCCACTTCTTGTGGGCACCTTCTTTTTTGATTGACATTGTGAATGGTTTGTCCTGAAAGGAAAAGAAAAGACAAAGTGAGAAATTTGTCTGGATTGACCAACAACTCTCTGGCAGTCCTCTTTTTTCTCCTAGTGATCAGGATGTAAAGCTAAACTTTATAGGTCTCCAGCTCTCCAGGGCACATACTGAAACCAGTCCTCTGCTGAAGAAATTCAATATATTTCCTCCTTAACTACATGCATTACATTCAGGCCCTGCAAACTCTGTAGGAAGACTCTTAGCACATCTGAGCCAGCAAATACATCTTTAAAAGTAGCCAATTTGTACCAGTCAATAGCCACTACCCATTTTCATGCAGTGAAAGAATAAGTTTGAAAGAAGCATTATCAGCTCCTAACTCCTTAGGCCCACTAAGCCACTTTTTTTCTCTTGCTGTCCTGGAGAGCCTGTGCCATTTTTAAGCATTTGTAATATGATGGAGAAGTCATTTTGAGCATACCCGGCTCATAAGAGCATCTGATTACTCCGCTATTTTTCACTTCTGTTTCTTTTGACTGATGCAGAGGTTAGTTTTATAGCACTCACATAATTTCTTCCTGTCTTCCGTAATAGCAAATATGTTTGCAAAATGTGTTGCTTGTGTGTGATAATGTGACAGCCTGACAGGTTGCAAGTAGAGGGACAGCAGAAGGAGGCTATGAAAACAGCAGTGCAGCTTTTTGGAGATGGGGAGAATCTCATCAAGGCCCATTTCTGATGAGTTGATCCAGCACAGAGCAACAGCAAAGCCAAGTCTGATTAACCCTTGACGCCAGATTTTATGTTTTATGCAGTATCCTTTTTTTTTCAGACTTCAGTGATTAAGGTACAACAACATAAGTCCTTTTGAAAGCTGAATGCCATAATTTTAAAGCTGAATTGCTCTCAGAGATGACAGTTGTCCAACAGAAGGTGGACAAACCTGGGGATGGCTCCTGGACCAAAAGCCAGCTGCTAACGCTACCTCCCCTCCCCGCTGTATCATCAGAACCTCTGCTTCCCTGAGCTGGTGAGACTGCACAGAGCTCAAAATAACCTGGGGGCCAGCTGGTCCCCAAAACTCAGCACTTGGAAGACTAAAGGGATTATAAGGGAGTCTTGCTTTCTCTTACCAGCTCTAGCACAAGGGCTTCCAGCCCTTCAACATTTATGGAAAAGGCTTGAAAAATCTCGAATTAAAGTCTCTGAAAAGTTTTATTTGCTAGAGAGCAAAGATAAAGGACACATCGTTTACAAGGACTGTAAATAATCTCATTATTTTAAAGCCTGCCTTGTGATTTTTCTGGAGGACTGCTCTGTTGAGAAAGATCCTGGACGCCTTGCAGGAGCAGAGCTGCACGGCTTCTGCTTTACCCAAAAGTCTCATTATGGTAGTCACCCCAAAAAGGTTTGCTCACTAATTTGTGGTGGGCAATTAGGGCATCATATTATAGGCCTAAACATGCCTCTTGGAAAGATGGGAGGTCCAGTGGAATATTTGTGAGAGCTCAAACAGTTTCCCTGCAGCAACGTGATGGTGCGACCATCACCACCATGAGGGGCACTCAGCTCATGGCATCCAAGGCTGTGCTGAGTAAGGGTCAGGCAGTGGTGGAGTTAGCAGGATATGGTCACAGAAAATCCTTTTAGAGAGCTCTGGTGAAACCCTCTTGCACAGTCTCTCTGTTCTTCAACTGGAAAACAACTGGCCAAGCGCTCAGTTGTTTACTGTTCAGTTACCTGAAAAAATGATGGTTACAATTGAAAAATGTGAAGTTGTGAATACACCACTTGATAACACACTGTACAGCTGAAAAGTAACAAAAATGACCATATCTAGAATTCCAAAAGCCAAACAACAAACCTTCCTGCCAAAGCAGAGGCTTGAATTTCTAAGATTTTCCATCATTCTCGGCAGCCCAGAGCACTTACTCATTCCTGGTAAAATTCTTGTTGCAGTTAGTCACCTCTAGTCACTCCTCTGCACACAAGCCCAGGAATTTGGGTTAGGCTCAACGCAAAGGAGGGAAATTCTCCCTCCCCTGAGGGGAGAAGCGAAAGTGTCCTGCTCCAGGGTCCACAGTCTTGGCGCTGGAGCAGCATCCCACATCTTTAATTGCAGTGAGTTTACAGTCATAGGCTGGAGAGGTTCTCCTAAGGAGCTAGAGTGAAATCCTGCCCTGTGCTGTGCATTGAGCCCCCTAGTTCCGTACTAGCGCCTGTAGGTGAAGAACTTCAGCACAGGACAGTGCTGAGGACCATCTACAGGGTGGAGCACAGCTCATCCTGCCCAGCCTCCTTCTCTGGTGGCTCCCCTAGAGAACCAAGATCCTTCAGCCTCCGGCTTGGGAGAGGGAATCCACTGTCCTGGATTTTTAACCTCTACGCAGGGGAAGGGCACAAATCCAAGGGCTGGCAGCAGGGCCAATCCCCGGCTCACGGGGTGGGACTCATTCCTCCTCTGCTGTAACCGAGATTCTTTCCTCTCCCCCCAGGTAAGCATACACCAAGCAGAGTATCTGGTTTTGGGCTCTGTGTGTGCACAGAAGAGCTCTGTGGCCCCACCAGGTGAGAAACCTGCAGGAGTGGCCACTGGAGGAGGACAGACCTCCTGGCTCACACCCAGGGGCTGCAGAAGCGGCTGCTGACTGCAAGCTGCCTCTCTCTCAGTGTGACTTCTTTCTAAACTCAGCAAATCACTCTGTTTATTTGTTTATGACTAAATGTTTCTTATTGACCAGGTAACAAAGCAGGCTGGCTTTTTGCTTCTAGTTGTACAAATACTTCATGACACATCGTATCAGCTACAGAAAAGTCAGAGAGATTATAAAAGCATTATTGACCTTAGGCTTAGCTGATTTCTGAAAATTTAGCTCAACCAATGCAACAGGAGACAGGAAATACTGACACAGTATCCTGTTTACCAGCAGATTTGCTCTGAATTATCCTTTCCTCCTCACTTGCTCCACACAGATGTGAAGAGATGAGAAACAAACCCAGGCAGGTACCTCTCCTAGTGGTACCAGCTTGCATTTTTATGCACCAAGGTGAAGAAAACAGACTGATTAAATACTCTTTCACATAGAGAATGTTACTCTTTTTGTAATGAAGAAAAAAAGATGGCTAATTTATTTAATCACAGAAAGGGAATAAATAGAAGCTGTACTGTATAAATGGTAAAGAAATAAATATGGACGAGACTGCAGTACAATTCTGCAGATGGTGTGATAAATCTGTTTACAAACACACATATGAGTGATATATTATGAATGCAACATCTTCCCATATTTTCCATGAAACACAGTGTTGCAGAGCCATTCAGATAGACCCTTAAAGGCCTGGTAGTTTTACCTTTTATATCTGACCACAGGAGCTTATTAGCAGGTAAATCATCCCAGCAGAGTGAGACAGATAAGAGATTAAAATGGAATTCATCTCTCTGGCTGTCTCACAGAAGCCATTTAGACTATGCTGGCTGAGGAAGTCTCTTGACAAGGCACCAGACTTAAAAAGCTGAATATATCTTGCCTGCTGCCAGCAGAAGGGCATGGGGAACTTTACTCTTTGCTTCTCAGGCCACAGAAGAGGTGTGATGGTGGAAGCAATGTCCCCAGCCTCAGTGTCCAATCTTGCCTGCAGCACCCATGGTCTGCCCTCCCCGCTATGCGCTCAGCATCACTCCTGGGTGCTGCTCCCCAAGGCACATAGAATCATAGAAGCGTTTGGGTCGAAAGGAATCTTAAAGATCATCTGCTTCAAACCTCCCCTGCTATGGGCAGAGACCTTTCACTAAATCAGGTTGCTCATAGCCTCATCCAATCTATTCTTGAACACCTCCAGGGATGGGCCATACAGGACTTCTCTGGGTAACCTGTCTCACTACCCTCACAGTAAAAACTTTCTTCTTATCTAAATCTCCCCTCTTTCAGCTTAAAACCACTATTCCTTGTCCTATCCCTGCACTCCCCGATAAAGAGTCCCTCCCCTTTCCTGTAGCCCCTTCAGGGTCTATAGGTCGCTATACGGTCTCCTCAGAGCCTTCTCTTCTCCAGGCTGAACAACCCTAGCTCTCTCAGCCTGTCCTCATATGGGAGGTGCTCCAGCTCTCTGATCATCTCTGTGGCCTCCTCTGAACTTGCTATAACAGATCCACGTCCTTACTGTGCTGAGGACTCCAGAACTAAACACAGTACTCTGGGTGAGAATCACATTCTTATTGTGCATCTCACTTTGCTGCCATGGGGAGCTCCAGGGTCCAGAACACACAGTGACACAAATGCAGCACTCTCTCCTCATTTTATTCCTCACCCTCAGAGGTTGGTTAGGCCTGATGGGGAACTATAACCAAAGAAGCATCAATACAAAAAGACCTTTAATTTTAAGAGATTCCCTTGAGAAACATAAAGGCATCATAAGACTCATCCTCTTGCACCAGGCCACAGCAATACTGCGTTTCACGGTGCTAACTTTTTGGATAACTGGGTTTGCCGAGCTGTAATATTCCCTGCATCCACTCAACCCAGTTCATAAAATTTCCTCCTCCTTTCTTTCTGAATCAGGTGTTTCCCTGATTCAGTTTTCTGTGCGCCTCTGCCCTTCAGGTCAGCTCCTAGGGAGATGACATCTGTGGCAGATAAATCAGGGCAAGTCAATACTTCCTGCATCCTATGAAGCTGTGAAGAACAGAGCTGCACAGCTTTCAGTCTATATTATTACATGCCTCACAGCATGGACCTGGGAGGACATGTAAAAAGTGATTTCTCAGGGCAGCTAAGTATAATTGAGTGAAAACAAAAGGGAGAAAAATTACAAGTCAAAACCACTCTGACTTTTTGGGAGCAGATCCACTGCCCATGCTGCAGGATGCAGGGTGTGAGGGGCAACAACAGCTCATTCCTGCCCTTTGAAGAAGTCTAAGCGCATCCTGACTTCTTGTGCTGCCCCTGCATCCCTCTACTTCCCACTGCAAGGCTGCTGGGGCACACTGTGAGCCTCTAAGGAAAGCTCAGTCCTCCTCCTTTCCATGCCTGCTCCTGGTACTCTGGAGTCTGTTCTGCCTTGCTGACTGCTAATGATAGGTTTTGCCTCTGGGTAGCTCCAGTTTTCACTCGCCACTGGGAATATGCTGAGCCTTTGTATTTTGTAAGGTGTCAGACTACTCAGGCGCTGAAAAGAAAAAACATCCTGGCTTTGTGCTTTCCAAAACCACTTCAAGAAGCATGATAGGTTTGTTCCTCCTCTCTTGTTTTCATTTGTACTCTTGTGTTTTCCTGCGCAGCATCTGAACCACTCACATATGTACAAGTTGAAGAAATCATCCTCCCATGCACTGAAAGAAGCGGAGGGGGACCACAAATCTCTATTTTAGAAACCAACCTGACCCCGTGGTGTGAGCCCATCAGCACTGTTAGGAACTGGCAGCGTACTCAGTCTCCCAGGGGAGCTGGTGGTTCAGATATGGCAGGAAACCGATGAGTGCAAACGAAAGGCATGGTTTGCCCCTACGATAAAGTTAGCTGTGACCCAGACTCAGCATGCAAATCTACTGCTACTCTGTCTTTTTTCTACCATAACCAGTAGCTTAAATCACCTTCAAATTTAGTTATTCTTGATCTTCAGCTGTATCAGAGAGCTAACTCCTAGAAAAGGGCTTCAGTGCATAGACAAAAAGGACCATAGCCATACCGATATAAATTTATATCTAGTATGCCACTATAGCTAATTCTTTTTACAAAAAACCAAAAAATGTGTTGTTCTGATTTAGTCCCATCTACCACTATTAGGATGTTGTGTGACAGCACAGCTTTCCTCTCCTGGGCAAATATAAGCTACAATATTGAGTGATGTCTTACACAAGTGGTAAATGTGTCCACTCAGTACATATTGGTAGTGGTGGGTGTACACCAGAATTAACTACACCAGTAAAAATAATCACTGGTGCCTTCTTCTTCTCCAGTAAACAAACAAGTGAATAAATCACCAGGCTGCTACAGCTACCACATACAAATCAAGCTCAAGTGAGATGTTCAAGGATGTTTATGTTAGGATTTTCAGTGGCATCTAAAGCCTTATTTATATTTAAAGGCTGCACTAGCTTAGCTTTAAGTGTGTTTAAAAACACTCTTTGTTACGAAAGTAACACTGTCTGAAGATCTCAATAACCAATTTACCATAATCTAGCAAAAGCTTTAAATCAAACTGATTTTTGCTTTAGGAATGGCCACTGCCCCTGGAGAGACACAGCCAGAAGCAATGCATAAGCCTTCCCCATCTGACTGCCAAGCCAGCCAAAACAATTTAAAAAGCTTTCCACGGTGGATATGAGCCCTGCAGCATCCTCGCCTGCAACCACAGGCCTTGAAAGGCATGGTGGATTTCAGGCTGGAGGGGTATCAGCTGGTAGCAAGCACTCACCCCATGGAGGCTGGGGGTGCTGGCTCCCAGCTGCACTGCAGCAAGGAGCTGCTGCCAGCAAATGGGGCTGCAAATGCTTCACTTTAGTCTTGCTGAAGCTTCCTCCTTGCTACTGAAAGCAGATCCATGGGAACCAGCAAGGCGTCCTGACCTCAGCTGGAAAGGGAATGGACTTGGGTCGGGAGCCCATGGAAATTCTGACAGCATGTAAGGCGGGTCCTGCTGATCCTACCTGGCTCCAGCACCTGCACACTCAGGCAGAGACAGCACCTCCATCCACCCCATATCGGCAATTCCAGCATCGCTTGGCATTTTAGGATGCAATTCATTATTATGATTTGGGAGTCACATGAGAAGCAGAAAGTGTTACCCAGCAACACAGACAGTGCGGTGCTAACTTTCTGAGACTTTCCCTGTTCCTGCTCAGTGGGAAGCTGTCACACAAACAGATATGATGAGAGCCAAAACCCTTTTATTGCTTTTCTTTCATTTGTTTTTAAACACCTCCACAGGATGCCACGAGGACAAAGAAAAATAAAGAGAGGAAAGAATTCCTACCCTGGATCTAAAGCCAAATTATTCCCCTGTCTCTCTTGCATGGAAGGATCCCTCTTGACTGGCTGTGTGAGCCTTCAGTTCCCCAGCCAGTTCATTTTCTCCTTCCCTGCCAAACAACCTTCAGGCAGAAAGCCTAAACCTCTGAAAGAACAGATCTGAAAGTCGCATGCTTTAAGTTCAACAGGATGTTGGTGTCTAGTAGTATGTCAATACTACTCTTTGGAAAGGCGCAATGAAGTGACTTTTCTGTAGCCTCCAGGAAAGACATTTGCATGTCATTTGTCACCCCCCTCATTCACTCTACACGGGCCTCTAGGAGGTGTGATGCTTCCCCATGGGCTGGGAAGGAGAGTGGCTTGCACCACAGCAAACACCTGTACGGCAGCAGGAGAAAGAAGTCCTGGCACTGGGAAGTGATCAAAGCATGGAAATGACCTGGCAAAGGAAAGAGTGGAGGGAAAAAAAAAAAAAAAAAAGAAAAAAGAAAAGAAATAGGAGGAAGAAGGCTGGCTGGGGTGGGCGAGATGGAGAGTGTGAGGGTGGCAGGTGATGGGGACAGTCCCCACTGAGTTTTGTGGCTTTGTGGCGCTAGAGGGGCTGGAGAACAAATCTTATGAGGAGCGGCTGAGAGAGCTGGGGTTGTTCAGCCTGGAGAAGAGGAGGCTGAGGGGAGACCTCATTGCTCTCTACAACTACCTGAAGGGAGGTTGTGGAGAGGAGGGAGCTGGCCTCTTCTCCCAAGTGACAGGGGACAGGACGAGAGGGAATGGCCTCAAGCTCTGCCAGGGGAGGTTTAGGCTTGAGATTAGAAAAAAGTTCTTCACGGAGAGGGTGGTTAGGCTTTGGAATAGTCTGCCAAGGGAGGTGGTTGAGTCACCGTCCCTGGAGGTGTTTAAGGTTAGGGTAGACGAGGTGCTCAGAAGCATGATTTAGGGATTGGTGGGAATGGTTGGACTCGACGATCCAGTGGGTCTCTTCCAACCTGGTCATTCTGTGATTCTGTGATCTCAGAGGTCTCTGAAATGCTGGGAGACACAGAATAGCTTAAAATAATGAAGATGTCTGGCCAGAGGCTGCGCGCACTGGGATTGGTAGGTGGGAGTGGGTGGCACAGCAAAGGTTGGAGGCTCAGGTAGTGTCCCCTTGGGCAGGGGTGGAATTACAGAATCTTGCTCTCACCAGGGCATCCCTAGGGTCCCACTGAGCTTTGGTTCAGTCTTGCTTTTGCCAACTGAGCCGGCTCTTGGAGATTTAAAAGCTCTTTATAGAAAATGTCATTGTGCCTTTCTGGTTGAGATTTCACATGGAAACTAGATTGTGAGCCACAGCTGTAAAACACATCCATTCAGCCTCTCAGGAAGTGTTAACTGAAAGCCAGTTATTATTAAATTGTGACTATTTCAACATGGCCCATCTTAGCAGAGGCCTCCTGCCTGGCTCAGGGTAGCAGTTAAGTCTTTAAAATACTGGTTTTTTTTCTTATTTGGTGAGGTCTCTACCCTGAATTGAACCCCTTAGATCAAAAGTTAGAGCCCACAGCAAGAATCTTCCTGCCTTATGGTGGGAAAACTCAGCCCTTCTGTACAAAAGCACAGTTCCATCAATGTGAGAAATATAGTGATCCATCTGCCCTTTGGTCCAAATGCAGTTAGCATTTAAGAGACAAACTTGCCCACGTGTTTTCTAATTAAGGCATTTTCACCATAACAATAAAACGTCCAGGGAAATGACTCTGTGCAGCTCCCCATCCTGCTGCAGGAAGCATTCTGAGAGCATGTTTATGCAATCCAAGGCAAACATTAACTCATGATGAGTTTTAAAATAGCAAATGAATTTCACTTTATGTTACGTGCACTCCTGAATTGTAAATCCAAAGTTCTCAGAAGAGTAGCTGCTAATCTGGTTCTAGGGGGGAGGATGGGGATCCCAGCAAGTTTGGGGGAAAACCTAAAGAGTTAAGAGACAAAAAAGTCCTGCAAAGAAAGGATGGTTGATGTTGTAAATTCTTGTTCTCACGGCTACAGACAAAATTTATAGAGCTACCAGCTCCAATCAGGTTTCATCTGAAGCCTGGACCTGTGAGATATGCCAGAAAAGCTTGTGTTCTTAAAAAGGCTGCATCATCTCCCATGTAAAAAAGAATGCAGAAGCTGAAAAATAGGGCTAAAAACCACGAAAATACCTCAGCTCTAGAGCTGCAGAATTCCTCTGTGACGCCCCTGGCACATGAACAGTTGTGGCAATGGCTAGTAGCAGAGAAAAATGAGAGAGTTTGAATCCTACTTTCTGCTCCCAGCTTCTACAGCTTCCAGGCATTTGCAGCCTTGCCTGCACCCTCACCGTGCTCTGATGCCAGGCTGTGTGGGAGCAGCTCAGGGACAGACAGATGCTTCTGCTCCTTGCCATGCTTAGCCCCCAGCTGTCGCCCATCAGCTAGAGTCTCCATAACTCAGCCTAGCAAAGGCATTTGCTTTCCATGGCATAAGCAGAAAGACTTCGCACATGGGGCTGTGTCTCTGCCTAAAGGTTTCGGCATCACCAAAGTGAGTGAGGATTTCTTCAGCATCCTTGGCCTCCTCTTCCTCTGGAGAAAGCAGCAGCAGAAAGGATCCAGAAGTTTATCTCCAAGAGAGATGAGTTTGCTCCTGGGGGAGCAAAGCTTTGCCCCCAAACCACAAGGATGTAGGTTACTAAGGTCATAAATCCTTTCATGGATCCATCCCCTCTTCTGAGCTTCTGTCCCAGTAACTTTACTATTAGACTGTTTGGAGAGAGGACTCATGGTTTTCCCCCAGCAAATCAGCCTAATTTTACCCTGATTTTATACCATGTGATTTGACGGTCTACAGTAATTATGTCAAAATCAGAGAGATTAAACCAAGAACTAAGAGTTTGGTTCCATGTTATGTAAAGAAAGGCTGAGACCTTCTACAGCTCCAGGATCACTCTGCTGCCTCCAGATCACAGTGTGGTGCCTCCCCTGCCCATATGGCAGGTCCACAAAATGCAGGAATCAATTAAACAGAAATAAATACACCCCATTTGCCCACATGAATTAGATTATTCCTAATTACAGTAATCAGTGTCTTCTTGCTGCTTTATGTTTATGTGACAAATCAGTTCCTATGCCAGTGGCTCTTCTTGTAAATTGTGTCAAGGATTTTGGAAAGGAGATAGCCAGCTCATTTCTGGCTGGCAGGGTGAGGTGCCAGCCAGAGGTCTGCTGCAATGCCTCTTTTTAGGTGATCCTGCCTAAAATGCCTGGTATCACCTGCTATCAAATTACTAAAGATCAGCACAGTTAGTATCCAAGAATTACAGGTGTAATATTCTCCTCTACATCTCCGCGACCAGCTTGTTGGGTAATGCTTCTTCTATGGAGCCAGTGAAGACAACCACATGTTAATGGGGAAAAAATTAAGGCACTGGGAAGAAATCAGGGTAATTTTACAACACTCCTTCATTCACCTGAGAACTGAACTTTATATTAAGTTATCAGAAGTACCAGTGTCAAAGAAAGTGCTGAAGGGGCACCAAAAGGAAGTTTGGCCAGGTAAAGTCAAAAAAATATAGGGGGAGAGCCCAATTTTGCCCCTGCCCACAAGGAAGGGAAGGCACCTGGCCTTTGCAGCATGACCCTGTGCTGCAGGGATGGCAGAAGATGCCAGAATAACTGCTGGGGAGCAGATGGGGGGTGGGGAGGGCAGTGATGACTTTCCCAGGCAGCAGGAGAACACCAACGAATGCAGCCGGTTTGCTCCCTCTTTGGGAAGCAGACATCTGAGGATCCTCAGCAAGCTGTGGGAGCAAGACAGGGAGCTGCAAAGCTGACTGCTCACTGTTCTGTTAACTGAATTTTTCAACCCTCCTTGGAGATAGACCCCCTCCAGCCCTTCTGTCACAGACCAGTTCTCTGACTGCTTTTCTGCTGGTTCTATTCACTTTAGATGACACTCTCAGGATGAAAAAAAAAAGAAGAAGCCTTCTGAAGTAGTCTTTATCTGATGGATGCTTCAGATAATGAAAATAAAGGGCTCTGTTACTGCCAGCACACACATATTTCCGGGAACTTTGTATTTAATGGGATCAATCTGCTTTAAACACCCAAAGCATTTGCTCTGCAGGGCTTTTGATAGGAAGTTTCTGCAACAAAAAAACCCATCCTGTTTGGGGGAAGGTGCTTCCAGCTGAGGAGACTACTCCATTAACCATGGGGAGCTCAGTGCCTTCTTTGGACCGGCAACAACAGAATTTTCTGCCCAAATCCCAAAATGCACCAGCAGCTCTACCCAGAGCAAAGGGTACAGACCCATACATGGTTTTCTAAAGGATGTATGTGCTCCTGAGCACAGACTGAGTAAAAAGTCTGATATTTATTTAGTTTATTTATCCTGCACTACCATGCCAAGGTCGCAGGGGAACCGCTTAGGAATTGCTAGGATGAAGGCTGCCCAGGCAGCTGAACTCTGCTCTCTCACACACACAGTGGTACTGCAGTAGTGAGACAACCTTTTGAGCCTTGCCCCAGAGAGGGAGAGGCAGGCAGGCTCTAGCTGTATTTCTCAGGCACAGGCATGAACCCTCCTGGCTTGCACAAGGATGAAGATCTTCAGGCAGGGAATAGCTCTTCACTGAAAACCAGCTTGAAGCTGGAGGTCCACAGGGGAAAGGGTTGTAGGCACCACTAAGCCAAAGAGCTGCTCAGATCCATATCAACATTTAGAGATGTCCCTGCTGAAAAAAGCTACAGAGACACCAGAATGGCACACAAGGAAGCAGCTTTTCCCAGCTGTTCTCCAAACAGGCTGTAAACCCAACTCCTTCCTATGGAGATCAGCTTTTCCATTCAACCGCTGATGAATCATGACGGCTGGTATCTCACCTGCTGAACAGTCCAAGAGCAAACATCCTGAATATTTTTGTTGAGATAAGGCTGGCCATACCCAGGATTCCTCATAGCACTGGCAAAGTACACATTGCGCACGTTAAGAACAGCCCCAGATACTGCTAGGTACTTTCCTGCAAGCTCGTCTGAATATGAACATTAAGAGTAACTAGAGAACATGCTCAGCTGCTAATTCAAGAAGTTAAGCATGTGAGCCTTTTAAAACAAATTCTTGCCCACAGCAGAAGTGACTGAACATTATTTCAAAAATAATCCACTCTAAAGTTGCCTTCTGACTATTTTCTCTACTGCTGGGTGAAAAAGTTTGAAGTCTCTATTCATAATGCAATAATACTAGAGCATTAACTGGCTTAATCCTTCGTAACCCTTCACTTTGCTACTGTACTTAGTCCAGCTGTTTCAAGAGGACCTAAAGTTGTCCTCCCAGACACTATTTTTCCAGTTCTAATTCAGTCTTTGAATTAATGTGAAGGGATTTTAATATGGTCCAACCAGCTGGAGGGTTACGATGGGAAATTCTCATGTTGGTGCAAAATGACCTTACTATACATAGGTGTAACTTACACGCAGGGTATTGTATACCGACACTTTGATCTCTTCCAGTTTTTCCTGCGTAATAATTTAAATCACTTAAAACAAGTAGTTGATACTGATTTTTTTATTTGCAAAGAAATCAGTTGTTTAGTCATATCCTGAACAACTTTGCACAGCCCAAAGAGCTGTGGTGCCTTATGGCAGCTGAGCATTTGGCTGTAATTGATCTTCAAGAGGAAAAATCACTTTGCTTATCTGATAAATAAATATACAGCTAATATTAGGATATCATTTTATAAGTGATTCATCTCTACACATATGGCTTGCTCTAACACTTGCTTACAAGTGTTATCAGAACAGGGGTTTTGAAATTGCAGGCTTGTAAAACAATTTAGCTTTGTGATAGCCCTTCCCTTTACCTTTCTCCTAGGTAAAGGAAGGCCATATTTACAGCTTGGTAATGGCTGTGTAGGTTCAGTACATTTTCAGCAATGGAAATCACAAACCCCAGAATTTATCCCTAGGCTTATAAGAAGACTCGGAACTGGATAAATACAAAATAACTCATGAATATTGGACAGCTTGTACTGAAATGTGGAACTACAGCCCATCAGCGCATAAACAAGCAAGCAGAGCCAAGCAGGCGGGAAAGCAGCCTTCCAAGGAAGAAATGGAGCAGCTTAGCCAGGCTTTGGATACAAGCTACTCGAGGAGCTGGGTGCCACATCAGCATGATGTAAACCAGAAGGGAGACAAGTCATAAAACATATGAAGGAATAAAAATATTTGTTCCCCAGTTCACCTTCATGGTGGGCTCATATTTGTACCATTTGCCATATAAGTCAAGAACAAGACATGTTCATGAATACTTCCTAAACTGCAGAGCCCACTGCCAAACTGCCAGGTAAACAGTGCGACAAAGGGTTTTTTTTCCATGCAAACTTTTTTTCTCCAGCTTGGAGCACATTTGCTTTACTGCATTGTACATACTGCTGAAAATAGTATGTATAATGACCAACTCTAAAGGATTTCTGGTTGTTGTTTGCTTTTTGGTTTGTTTTTTTTTTTTTTTTTTTTTTTAAATAGGAGAAGTACTTAATCTGCTTCAGAGAATGAATCAGCCTTTTCTGAGCTAGAAATGCACAAAGAAGAAGATTGTGGCTGTTTCTGGGGCGGGAGGGAGGCGTACTCACACAACCAACATAGCAGAGGCAACTGCCCAGGGTCCATGGCTGTGGGCAGAAAAGTGGGCAAAGCACCAAAGCTGATGGAAAGAGCAGATTTGCCAGCGGTTGGTTTCCTGGTAGCTTGTAGGATGAAAACCATCGCTCCCAGAAAGCTGCTACCTTGTACTATGGGAACTTTGGTTTCCACCTGGGGCCTCTGATAGAAAATAACGCTTACGTTTCACTCGTTCCTTTCACCAAAGGCTGTACAATGACTTAACAGAAAAGCAGAATGGACAAGAAACAGACAGCTTCCAGATAAGGGAAACCAGCACAACAGAAGCAGCACAGAGATAGCTGCCTTATTAAAATAATGCAATTTAACTGACAGAGCAGAGGGTAACAAAATTATTCCTTAGCTACACAGACAGAAACAGAGCTGCTCATCGAAGTCATAAATAAATAAATAGAAATGATGCTATTCTCATTCATCCGCCCAGAGAGAGGAAAGGGGCTGTGCTGCAGCGCGGGGCTGCTGCTGCTTTCCTCCCTTCATCTGCCTGCTAAGGCCAGCTGGAGAGCGGCTGCGTTTGCAGCAAGGGCCAAGCTCACTGCACAACAGAGATGAAGCTGGCACATCCCCCCACGCGGCACTGCCACTGCCAGAGGGGAAGGGGGAGCAGATGACCCCAACTATCCATGGAGAGGCTTGTTGCAGGGCAGAGAGGAGCAGAGCAGACCCACATATCTCCAGATTCATCTGGCCTCTGCAAAGGCAACATCACCAACATTTTCCATTCTAAACTACAACTAAATTTAGATTTTATGGTTGCAGAGTCCCTCCTTTCCCACACTTTTCTGGAGTGATCTCCAAATTCCTTTGCTATCCTCGCTTGTTAAAACGTGATTCAGCTCTCCCAGCTTGAAAAGTGGAGACCAACGCAGTCCCAAGGTGGCCTGATGCCATTAGTGGTGTCCTGTGTTGGCACTAACCATCAGCTTGAAGGCAGCAGAGGCAACAGAAGGCTTTGCATGTTGGGTCTGGGGAGAAATCAGTGCTACTGAACCTGTGAGTAGCCTGTGAGCAGCAGTGCAACCTATCAACTAGAGTTTTTCTCTCATCACTTTTGTAAAATTGCAAGGATTCTGATATCAGGAACAAGAATTGACCAAGGACACTTACAAAATAGATTTTATTGGAGCACCAGAGCAAAGAGCAAGTTCTTCCTTCATGCTTAGACATTCCCCCAAATTAATAACATACACACCTCAGCCAAGGCAAAATAATGGTCATGGTAAGAAAAACATGTAAGAAGTCAATGCCAAATAGCACCACCTGGTGACAACTACTATAGTGATGCCAAATTGAACAGTGTCCCCCACCAACTACAAAATTTGGCAGCTCACAGAATCACTAGGTTGGAAAAGACCCACCAGATCATCCAGTCCAACCATTCCTATCAATCACTAAATCATGCCCCTCAGCACCTCATCCACCCGTCCCTTAAACCTGTTCCAGGAAGGTGACTCAACCACCTCCCTGGGCAGCCTCTGCCAGTGCCCAATGACCCTTTCCGTGAAATTTTTTTTCCTTATGTCCAGCCTGAACCTCCCCTGGTGGAGCTTGAGGCCATTCCCTCTTATCCTGTCCTCTGTCACTTGGGAGAAGAACCCAGCACCCTCCTCTCCACAACCTCCTTTCAGGTAGTTATAGACAGCAATGAGGTCTCCCCTCAGCCTCCTCTTCTCCAGGCTAAACAGCCCCAACTCTGTTAGCTGCTCCTCATAAGACTTGTTCTCTTCGTTTGCTTTTACTTTTTTATTGGTCATGGTGCTGCAGCACTGTCCCTTCTGAAGTGAGCTGTTACTTTTAGGATATTAAACATTTTGGAACCACCTGAACGACTCCAGTGCAGGGATGAAGACTTCGTCTTCTGGCTCTCATTCCTCCTTCTGCCTTTGCCCATCCTCCTATATCAGATCAGTAGGTTTTCCAGAGCACCTCAAAGTACATCATGAAATGCTGTGGAGCTTTTTGCAAACACTACTGCTTGTTTAAGATTTACATTGATCTGTGGCTTCAGCATTCCCAGCATTTTAAAATGTCAGCTCAGTTGTCAAACAAGTAGAAATAGCTGAATCTGTGCACAATACCTGTTCATTGCATCAGACAGAAAAACCATCATGCTGTTAGATGCTCTCTTGAAGCTTTCCAAAGATGTAAAAGGCCAGTGTGACAAAACAGCAACAGATGTTCACCTGCCACATTGTACAACTGCTTACTTTTAACTGCAGCCACTCTTGTAGATGCCAGACTATGACTCAGGGGCTTATGAGCCTCACACACCCTCTCTCTATTTGTTTCCACATTCAGTTTCATATAATCAGCTCCTCATCTACCACTGACAACATCTGGCAGCAATCATAAGGCTTGGCCATTGCTCACTAGTTATTTTTTCCTAGGAAAAAGGAACCAGCACTGAGGAGTTGCACAAATGTGGTGACCCCATTTTTGAAACATTTCCATCTTGCGCTGCTTCACTCCAATTCCTGCAGCACGCCTGCCAAACTGGAACAACTGGAATGCTGTGACAACCCCACATCAGACCTACCAGAACAACACCACTCCTGTTACAAGGAGAAAACCAAAATTCCACCTAACTCTTTTTCCTTCTCCCAGTTTGGTCTTAGCATCTCGCTTGACAGCATGGGACCCAAGAGCTCTCTGTATAATTAAAATACAGATTGCTTGCCTGCCCTGTCGCAGCACTCAGTGCTTTTTCTGGCATCTGGTAGATGAAGGCAGCCTCTGCAGCACAACCCTCACAAGCACTGTATGATAAACTGCTGCACATGCAATGCTAAGAAACACTGGAATAAACTCGGGTTTGGTGGATCTTACTAAAGGGATTACAGTACATTAAGTCAGAAGCACATAGGCATTCTCGAGCCAGAATGCCAGGGGTATCACGCTGCAGGGCTGTACGTAGCTTCTGCAAAATATTTAGCTATTTTTCTCCTAGTCAGATAAAAAGCAGTGTACAATGTTAACAAACGGAACCAGGATAACTCATTGTGATGTGTTTGTTTGCATCTACCAACTGCAGCATTTCGCACTGAGCAGAGCTGGATTTGTTCAGTGCTTCTGTGTGATCCTGTGAGTTGATCATTGATTCAGTGGGTGGCATTTTCTCTGAATCATTATTGATAGACCTTATTGCAAAGATTAACAGCAAGGATATTCAAATGGGAGTTAAATCTGTGCTCAGATACGAGCAGAGGTTCTCTGAAGCTCCCCCAACTGTTTCAGCTCTACAGATATTATTTGCTGCTTAATCTGTGGCATTATGTTACTACCCACTGCTGAATTACTCCTGTCTTCTACTCATGGCTGGTTACGGTACAATGGTGGGATTAAAAATCCCTCGTCAGCAGAATAATCATTGCAGAAAAAAAAAAAAAAATTGATGACATGGAAGTAAACAAGGGAAGAAGAGGGACAAAACTGAACTTAAGTTTGCTTAGAAAAAATTTCTACTCAGTTGCTCTGGGAAACCTATCCAGCATAACTGGCACACAAGAAACGGGTAGAGTTCAGCTTCCAAAACATCTGAAGCACAGCCACTTGCTATGCAGCTCAGTGAAACTATGAGTTAAGACACAAAATTAATAATAAAGAGAATACAAACCTAAAAGGATGAGACAGCCAGTCCCATGGAAAGGGTCAGGCTGAGTTTGGCAGGGTTCACCACTAAAAGCAAGGTAGACCCCATCCTGCTTAATGTCTCCCTTCAGGACAGAGTGAGTGGGAGAAAACTCCACCTGTGCAGAACATGGAGACAAGCAATAAACATGGGATTGGCAGGAGGGCTGGAATAAGGTCAGATCTGACAGCAGAAAACAAAAGTCAGACAGACACCTAGTGATGAAATCTCAGTTTCCCAGCCCCATCACAGGACAGGAGGAGCCTGAGGAGGAGATTAACTGCAATACCTACAGGTGAGGTATTTATTTCTAGGTGGTGTCAAAGCATGAGAGAGGCACCGGACAAACCTCTGAGCGTCACAGCTCTGATCATCCACAGGGAAGTCAGAGAGCAAGAAGCCCAGTGCAGGACTGCTGGGGATCAGCAGAAACTGGAGCTGGCTTCACTAAGGCAGACAGCAAGTTCTAGCTTGTTTGGCAGTGCACAGCGAAGAGAAAAAGCATACAACTGCTATTTCTATACTGATAAGAGAGAAGACTCGGAGAAGTAAGCAATCATAGTGCAAAAGCAGAGTAAGAGAAAGCCATACATTGGGGGAAAAAAGTTACAGTAAGTTCAGTAAAGTTCTGAAACTTCCCCTTCTCGGGAGATGGTGAACAAATGAATTACAGTGGTGTGCAATAAGGCATGATATCATTTGGTGCTTAGATTTGCTGACCTGCTATGTCCCTTCCTGTCCTACATTTAGATTATCTTTTATACAATGGGTCTTGTACACTGCTTGCATTTTTGAAGCAAAATTCTTGGAAAACAGCCTAGAATGGGATTATTAACTTATAACAGTACAAAAAAAAAATCACATATGCTCATAGGTTCCTGCAATTCCCCCGCTCACAAGTCTGGCAGACACTGCTCCTCTGTGTAGTGGAAAAAGAAGCTTAAGTGGATGGAAGAAAAATTAGATTAGTGGCTGGACAGCCCAAAGTCTGAGCAAGTTCAGCAGGATGAATCCAACCTTACTGTAACTCTGCTAACTCCAACTTTTATTGTTGACTGACCTAAGCCAAAAGTTTCCTCACAGTCAACCAGGAAACCTGACATGTTTTGCAGCCTGCAGATCATTCACCCAGAGAAACTCCCCTGTCTTTGGAATCAGAAAAAAAGCCTGTACAGCTCACAACGACAGTCTGGTATGGGGAGGGAGGACCATAAACACCATTTTGGGGTATTTCTCCTCAGATCAGTGTATCTGAGCACGCCTTCCCCACCCCCAAACTCTGGAATGCAGCTGATGTTGCAAGAAGCCACTTCATCTCGAAGTTATTGAGCAAAAGGGAGGATGAGGCACGAGGGAAGTAAGTAAACCCGGACAGGACTCGGGAGACCTTGCCCGAAATCCTCTGGATAACAGAATCTTTCAGAATCAAAGCCTAGAAGTGGCCCAGCCCCGGGAGCAGCCACCAGCAGCTACCTGCTCAGAGATGCTCCGTCACACCCAGCCCCCGGGAGGACCGCATCACACCGTCGCACCCGCCACCCCGCACCGCACCTACACCTACACCTGCACCCACCTACAGGACCGTTCTGCACCTCCACACCGCCTCTCCGCCTCTGCCACCCGACCCACAGCCAGCCCGCACGGGGATGCGACCCGCACGGGGATGCGACCCGCGGGGAGATGCGACCCGCACGGGGATGTGACCCGCGGGGAGATGCGACCCGCACGGGGATGCGACCCGCACGGGGATGCGACCCGCGGGGAGATGCGACCCGCACGGGGATGTGACCCGCGGGGAGATGCGACCCGCAGGGAGATGCGACCCGCACGGGGATGTGACCCGCGGGGAGATGCGACCCGCACGGGGATGTGACCCGCACGGGGATGCGACCCGCGGGGAGATGCGACCCGCGGGGAGATGCGACCCGCACGGGGATGTGACCCGCGGGGAGATGCGACCCGCACGGGGATGCGACCCGCACGGGGATGCGACCCGCGGGGAGATGCGACCCGCACGGGGATGCGACCCGCACGGGGATGCGACCCGCGGGGAGATGCGACCCGCAGGGAGATGCGACCCGCACGGGGATGCGACCCGCACGGGGATGCGACCCGCACGGGGATGCGACCCGCAGGGAGATGCGACCCGCACGGGGATGTGACCCGCGGGGAGATGCGACCCGCACGGGGATGCGACCCGCGGGGGGATGTGACCCGCAGGGAGATGCGACCCGCGGGGGGATGCGACCCGCGGGGAGATGCGACCCGCACGGGGATGCGACCCGCGGGGGGATGCGACCCGCAGGGAGATGTGACCCGCGGGGGGATGCGACCCGCACGGGGATGCGACTCGCACGGGGATGTGACCCGCGGGGGGATGTGACCCGCGGGGGGATGCGACCGCACCCGCTCCCACCTCCGAGTTACCTCGCGGTCTGGTCCCACCCACACGCCGCTGCTGCACCCGCACTCCAGACCGGCGCTCGCCCATCCCCGCAGCCTCAAACCGGCAGCCGGGACCGCGTCCCAGCCGCGAGCTGCCCCGCTCCCCGCAGCACCGACACCCCCCAGCGGGGCCTCTCCTCCCTCGGTCCCCACCCCAGCTCACCCGCGGGGACCGGGATGGGGGAGGATGCTCGGCCGAGCTGCGATCCCGGTAAGTGGGAGGGACGCGGTGCAACTTCTCGCAGCCGCGGGGACCCCCCCGTCCGCGGGCTCCGGCTGCCCCCGCTCCGCCGCCCGCAGCCGCCGGGCTCAGCCCGCCCGGTTCCGGGGCGGAGCGCGGGCGGGGCGGGGGTCCGGGGCGGCCCCGGCGGGGACTTTGTGCCTCCCCCGAGGGGGGTCCCGGCTGGGGAGCCCCGGCAGAGCCTCCTCGGGGCGAGAGTCCTGCAGCCGGCGCGCTGCATCCCGGCACCGCGTCCCGCCAGGGATTCCCTTCTCCTCCTGGAGCCACCGTGCTGCATCCCCCTCGCACAGAGGGGTGGTCCCGACCCCTTTCCCAGGAGGGATTCCCTCTCCCGGACCCACCGTGCTGCATCCCCCTCGCCCAGAGGGTCCTGGCGCCCCTTCCCGGGGTGGATTCCCCCTTCCCCCTGTGGCTCGTGGCTCTTTTGGAGGCAGGAGCTGCCTCCCGCCCCGCAAGAGGCTTCCCGCATCCCGAGCTGTCCTTGCACCCCGAGCCCGGCATGGGGTCCCTCTCTTTCCAGCCACGGGGGTTTGAATCCGCGGTCCGAAGCTGGGAAGCGAGTGGGGAACCACGAAAACTGGGGAGAGGCTTCCCAGGCAGTTGGAGTTGCAAGGGACCCCCTATGCCCTGGTCTCTGACACTCAAGTTCTTCGCTTTCAACAACTGTGAAAAGAGGGGAGGGATGGCTTTTTACCTTTAGCAGAATGCATCAGCAAAATGCCCTACAGATGAGTAGGGAAAGTGGAATTAAGCCTAGCTGTTATCAGCCAAGCGGGGGGAGCATAGTGGAAAATTTGGGGTCGGGAGTTCTGTTTTCTATAGGTGTTTGGGGCCAGACTTGGTTCTGGTGTCAGACAGAGCCACTTAGCTTCACCATCTGGAGAGAAAATCTGGCAGGGAAAATCATGAGCGAGGGAGAGGGGAATAGCTGACGTCCAGCTCGTGATAAAGTGTTTTGGAAGGGGCCTCTGCGAGCTGGTGAGAGCCGAGCTTGGACCACCAAGTGTGATTATGGGATACTGGAGGATACTTACAGGGTAAGAACACAGCGCTGAGCATTTCTGAGACTTCAGATTGGAAAATGAGACCTGCAGTTTTACGATTTGCTCATAAAACACTCCTCTGTTTTTAGTGGAAGAGGAGAGAAATAGAAGAAGACTGTATCTCCCAGGGATGGCAGTTAACCAACGTGGCTCATTAGATTTTCTTTTACTCAAAATAAATGTTTGTAACTGGTATCTTATACAATACTCAGCTGGGTACATAATTTCTTTTGCAAATCTACACAGCATCAAAAACGAATGTGTCCCCTGGAATCTTTCTTTGAGGGTACAAGCCTGATTTTGAAAGAGCTGCTTTTTCTTTAGGAAATAGTAATTGTCTCTTGCTGCTTCTGGTTTTGCATTAGTATTTTTCCCTTCTAAGTTTTTGCTAATTTGCAAAGAGGAACAGGGGGCCCAAATCTTTCCTGCTTGAGTGCATTTTTTTTTCTTTGCCTTTGTTCCTTTTTGTCCTGGGACAACCTGGTGTATGAGCAGAGTTGGTCACACAGGAGGAAGGCAAGACATATTGCTCCTGGCCGTGATGGGACCTGTGGGGTTTCCCATCGTGCTGCCTGACGTATAAGCCCATTTCAGGCATTTTCAGCATAAGGTTTGTGGCCTCTCTCCTATGTAGTGACTGTATGTGCTGGGGCAGTTGGCCATGGATTCCTTGATTCACTTACCAGCTCCATCCGTAGGAGCATGGGGTAGCAGGGAGGCTGGGGAGCTGTGTTAGTGTGGGAGACCTGCAACTCACCGTGACCTTATACTCTGGGCAGATAGAAGACAGCAAGGGAGCTCTTCCCCTTCCTCCACGTGTCCCTCCTTTATTCATCCTTACCTTAATGCTTGACCCTTGTCAGTTGTGTTGACATGGGTATGAGTACAACAGTACACATGGCCCTAAAAATTGCTTATAAATAATGATAACTGCTGGGCTATCAAGTCTCTCACCATCATGTAGGAGTGAGGAGCAAAGCTCAGCAAAGATAAGGCAAGGAGAGAAAATGAAATTCTGTGTAAATGCCCCTCATTTTCACTAAAATCCCTTTTGACGAAAGCAGATATGAGTGCGGGGGTGAACAGTGATCACACAAATGCTCCCTTGTTGGGATAAAGCCACATTATGCATGTGTGTCCAGAGCTGGATGCACACGTGATTTGACCGAGGGGACACAGGAGCTGATTTTCTTCCCTGGGTGTGTATCTGCAGTGTGCTTTGCACCTTGAAACCTTGCATCTCAGAAAAGCAATCTGAACTCTCCCATGGCTTTTCCATCTGCCTGGAGGGGTTGTGAACACTGAAGGTGCTGTTGGATGTCTATCTGAATTGCCATTTCTGTTTGGTGCTGTCACTGCCAGTTATGCCAGAAATGTGTAAATAGAACTCTACCACATTGATCAAATTCCGCTTTGGTTACACCATGACCCACATTTTCTCTTCTAATTCACAGCTAGGCACTTACTTGCTTTAGTTCAGGCAAAAGTGAAGTGCTGATGGCAAGCCTATTTTTGTTCAACAGGATCCTCATGCTGGTCCTTGGTTGCTTGGACCCACAGTAAAAGGTATGAAAAGAAATACCACTGCAGCTGGAAGGTGGGGCTTTAATGATCTGGGAGGGGAGAGGTGGTGTGATTGTTGCCCTGGCTGGTTTGAGCTCTTAAAAAGCGACTTTTTCAGTGGGACAAACTGTTTCCAAATCACTCTTAGCTTGTATTGCTCTGAGTTCTCACTACCTACATTAATACAGAACAGAATAGAATATTTCAGTTGGAAGGGACCTACAATGATCACCAAGTCGAAACACCAAATGTTTGGTTCAAAGGCCTTTTCTTCAAATCTCTTTTTTTCCTCACTGTCCTAGGATCCACGTCAGGTTCCTGATATTTTACCTATAGTTGTGCCCTGCCCCTCAGGAGGACTGAAGCTTTATTTGAGCCTTACAACACAAAGTCAGGGCTGCAGTAGAGCTCAGGAATGTCTGAGATACGTGAATGTTTGTGCAGGCATTCCTCCTCCTATCAATTAGCTGAGTTTTAGAGATCTGCCATGCTGAGAATGTCATTACTGCACAGCTGCAGGAATTGTTGTCCCAAGGTCTGATGACGAGAGCTGGTTTTATGTTTGTCCCTGCTTAGATTAAAGCAGGACTCTTTTCCAGCCTTGTGGTGAAGGTTAAGAGCATGTACTGCACAGAAGGATTCCTGATCTTTTGTTTCTTTGCTTCAGCCCTTTGCAATGCTTATAGCGAAGGTCAGAACACAGAAGAAAAAGGCTTTTTGGTTTTGAGTCACAAAGTGGTAGCAGCGGTTGAATTTTCCTGAGAAAGGGGCCCCAGGAGAGTTAAGAGTCTCAAAGATGAAGATATTATCTGTAATATCAAGGGCACAATACTCTTTGTGTTTTAGCATTCCCGGAACCACAGGAGATTAAGTAAGAACACTGGGAAGCAATCTAGTATTTGTAAGGCAATAATGGAGCATACATACACAAGCATTTAGACACTTATTTTCAGTTGTTGTAGTGGTGGAAGATAAAATAAAAAATAATTTATGAAACTCAGAGACACAGAATGGGTAAAATGCCTCAGATTGTGTAATTTAGATAAAGACTCGCTGATGTCCTATTATATAATGCAGATAAGCACAGTCAATTTTTCTAAGATGTTTTCAGTCATTTTGCCTTGTGTTTTGTTTTGTTAAGAGATGATACTTGGAGAGCAAGAATCCTTTGTTTCATAAGGGCTCATCTGCTCCTCTTGCCTACTCCTCACTGGAGAGCATTTTTTTCTTTACATGCCATCATGTTTATTTCCCCAGCAACAGCTATTGCATCTCAAACATGATTTCAAAGAAGTTAAAAGCTTCCAAAAGAAGCATCCACTGCAGTTAAAGAACAGGCTAAAACCTCCTTCCCATCATCCCCAGATTTCTACCTAATTGCAGTTTAGGATTAATGGCTATATTTCCCCATGTAATGGATTTCTAAAGCACTATAGTTCTGTCCCTGATGTATTCAGACACAGTCAAAGCATGGACTAATGGGACACAATTTTGTACTAATTCAGTGCTCTATCAATCTCTTACTCCTCGATCTGCTTGGTGCTCCTCCAGGGGCACAGCAAAGCCATACTTGCTGCCACTTGCTGTGGATAAGGGAATCTGTTATAAATTTAGGATAAAATATTCATCCAGGTATCCCTTTTACTGGTGGGATACACATCTGTGAGCCAAACTGGGAGTACAGGTGATGTATGGCTCCCTGCCCCTGTCTGATGCCCAGACAGCATAAAGATTTCTGATTCTGCCAGAGCTTCGAAATGTTTCCAGCTCTGGCAGGAAGGCCTTCTGCTTTTATGTCCAGCTTGCTTGGGTTCAGGTTCCCCCCGCTAATAACTCAGCTAGGAGCATCCTTTGAAATGCTATGTGTAATTCTCAGAATGGTGAGTATAAAGCAGAACAGAAGTTGAGAAGGGGAATGCTAGTTGTGGTTTACAGTGCAAGATTAAAAGACTTTAAAGACTTCGGCTGATATAGCATAACAAAATGAGGATTGAGAGTGGATTTGATAATTTCTGAGTATTTCAGGAAAGGTGTCAGTGCCATGCAGGAGCAAAATCCCCACCCCCAGCCATTAAAGCGTGTGAACTGTGCTAGCACAAGAACAAATGAGTGTTAATGAGAAACGAACACATTTATACTGGCAACGGGAACAGGTTTTGTAATGGTGAGAAGAGTGATAACTGTGTCAGAAGATGAAAGACCAAAAATCCTAGGCTGAGTTAAAAGGAATCTTCATTGTTTTGTGAAAAGTGATTGAAGAGGGTTTTGCCTGCAATAGCAGAAGCCAGTTTCAATGACTACAAAAGGGTTTGGAACTAAATTCTCTTTTCCATCTAATTAAAAATCTTCTTGTAGCCTGAAGGAATGAGGGAAGATTGTGAAACACAATTGTCCCCTCTCATTTTGGATAGTACTCAAGGACATCTGCTCTCACAACATGGAGTGGGCTGGTTTTGGATAGGTCAGCCTTCCATTAGTTCACTCCTTTCTCCTCAGATACTCACATGTCAGCCTCAGCCTACATCTCATGCCTTGACCGTGGGTCACTGGTGGCTTCCTTTATCCCTTTGTATCCTGTATGCAGGGTGTGTTTCATACACTCTGAGGCAGAAGATGAAGGTCTATGGGCTTTGTAGGTTTAGCTGTCTCTTGTAGTGGAAACATCTCCATCAGCCTTTGGATTACCAATCCACAGCCATTGGAAGGAAGAACAACCTCCTTAAGACATGTATTACAGGGACTAGTTATAATGAAATTACTACATTAAGGACACTACTCCTGCCTCTTTATGCTCTCATTGAATGGTGGAGGTGCAGATATGATGAAAATAATGTGACTTTCCTGAGAAAGGATTTTTGCTAAGGCTTGGGCCCTAAGATTTTTTGGGCGCTGTTGTTGGATCCAGTAAAACACAGTACAGTTATTCAGCGTCTTTTCCAGTGAAAGAACTAAGAACCTCAAAGAAAACTAGTGAGGTTCAAGGCAAATGACAGCAGGTGATTCCTCACATAATGTTAACTGGGAAGCTCTCTGCTGCAGTGTGTTGTGGATGTTTGAAATCCTTGAAGGCTAATTCATGGAAGAAAAGTAGACTGAGGGCTATTAAGATAGTACTTCTGGCTCTGGAAGTCTAAACTGTAAAATGATGGAGGCTGAGGAGGCATTATGGGTGAGTATCATTACATGCTGTGCATAGACAGGACTAGCAACTGTGAGGCAACTGGTCTGGCCACTTACGGAGACTGAATGTGGGGCTAATTTTATGGTGGCCCATTACAGCTGGTCTTATGCTTTTGATTATTCTTCCATCCTGCTCCTCATGAATGGAGATAGACCTTTACTGTCTGCAGAGCCTGATTCACTGCCCATTCTTTGATATGGTATCTGTAAGTCTTGGTTAAGCAGCTTAACAAAAGCCTGGTTAAAAAATATTTGATGTCTGCAAAAGGATGTCTTATTTCTTCCTCAGAAGCTTTTTGTTCTACTTTTGAGCAAGGCATGGGATCTTTTGTTTCTAGAGACAGCTCAGTACTAAGCCAGCACTGACTGAGGCAGATTGCCTGGGCTGGTGGAAGAATGGATGTACCATAGCAGGGCAAGGCACAGTTCCTTTTTCTTTTAGGAACATCACTATTCCCATCATCCTAGCTTGCCAAGAAGCAGCATGTTCTGCATGTTAAGTATCAACATGGCAACGAATTTCATGCACAATTTTGATAAATACAATCTGTGTTCTAAGCAAAAGCACCCAGACAGAGCCCCTTTGTGACAGTGAAACTTAGACCTAGTGTGTGTCTTTGGGAGAAATGCAGAATTCATTTTGGGGAGGGTAACTGACACAAACAGCAGGCCATTTTCTTTTACAAAAGCTCCCTTTCAAAGCTGGTGCATGCAGCAGAACAAAGGCTGACCCCATAATCTGTACTCAACAATAGCCTGGAATATTTGATAATTTGGCTATTGTACATGCGTACATCATGCTTGGCTGTAAATAAATAGGGCCATGGATGGATCCACTGTGAGGATATAGTCAGCCTATTTCCCATCACTATTCTAGTTTCAAGGAAATGCTTATTATCTGCCTTCTCCTGGCTGAGCTAAGTCCATCTTGCCACTGAGGCTAAAGGGTCTCAATTTCAAGCTATAACAAAGACACAAAATATTTTGCCGCTATTTTAGAGGAAAAGTCTGTATTGATGGCAAACTGGTTCAATTCATGACCAATGAAGAAGATCTTTGGCCTACAGTAGCCAAGAAGAACTTTGGCCTAGAGGTAATTTGAGGCCCATGCTATGGTAAACCTATAGACTAACTCTGCACTTTCTGTTCCTCATGTGAAAAAAGAGGAAGATACATCTTCTAAAGCCTATCCTTACATGCCTGCATTTTCTTAAGTGTGTGGAGCAGTTGTAGTTTGTGAATTAGAGATAGTTTTTTATTTGCCTGCAAACTTCTGTGAGGAGGCAGTGGATTTATTTTGTGGTTATGTTCATAACGCAAGGAATATTTGGATTGCTGTACTGGAAACATAGAAAATTACTGGCTTAAGACACAGTGTATTTGCAATGTAAACATTTGACCCTTTGTTAATGTAATTGGCTGTAACTGAAGAACAAAGCAACCAGAGTGAGACTCTTGCAAAACCATCAGTTGTTTTACGGGGTGAAACAATTTTTACTTGGATATTTTGATGATGGTTAATTGATTCGCATTAGGCAAATTTTTTTTGCAGTGGCAGTTGTCAGAACTTGCTGTGGATGATCTGTCTCCTATGTAAGTCATGTAGCATATCAACACATAAACATTTTCTAATGATGTCAAAATCTTTGTGTATCTTTCAGTAATGAGACCAAGAACACAGAAATTTGTTCCAGCAGCAGAATTAATGGCGTATCTGACTCAGTACATGGGATTGCCTCTAAATACATAAACACTTGACTACCACCAACATTTACTCTGAGGCTTTGCGACATTCCTATAAATGAATTTTTTTTTTTTTTTTTTTTTTTTAGCATTTACTGTTTGCATTCCCATGGTGAAGGAGGGTCAGATTTTCTGGAGAACAAAACAATCAGCCTCCTTAGGATGGTAACCTAGGGAAGTGTAAGAAAACGATATGGGAAACTTCAGACTGTCATAGTAAAATTGATAGAAATGATTGACAGAGAGTTAAATTAATAGTCAGAGGAGTAAGTATAAAAGGGACAATCGCTCAACCTATGAAGGGAAGGTACCTCCATGGATTAATGACTAGTTAAAGCATATGAAGCAAAATGTTTTCACAACTGAGAAGAAGTGGACTAATAGACTGCTAAAATGATATATCTTGGGTTGCTTTTCTGTGCATTCATAAGTGATATGGAAGAGGAATGAATAAGGAAGTGACAGCAGTTCCTGATGATACAGAGTTTATCGAGAATAATAAGAATTAAAACTGACAGTGAAGATTAACAGAGGGATCTCATAATGATTATTGGGTGAATGTTAGAATAGCAGATGCAATTCATGTGCTTAAGGAAAACAAAACAATCCTAACAATGTGCAGCAGTAATGTCTAAAATTAGCTATTGCCACTCAGAAAAAAGAGCTTAGACTCATCATATATAACCCTATGAAAATGTCAACTTAATGCTCAGTAGAAAGAAGATAGCAAATCGGGTATTAGGTATTGCTCAAACAGGAAAAGGTAACAAAAGAGAAAATATAATAAGCTACGCTAGAAATGTTTTGCACTCATGACTGGGTGCTGCTCACCCAGAGCAGTGCATGCAGCTCTTAACTAACTACCTTGCTGAAATAATTTAAACCGAAGTAGAAAGGAAGCAGAGAAATACAAGAGAGGCAAAAAGAATAGGACTTCTTTTCATGAGAGGACTTTTTACTGACTAGGAAGAGGGATGATTGAAAGGATCTGTGCTAGAGGCTACAATGTCATGAATGCAATGGAGAAGGTGAATAGGGAACAAAATTATCCACTTTCTTCCTTCAAATGAGAACCTGGGATCATAAAATGAATTCATTTCTTCAAACCCAGTTTTTAAACAAACACAATGAAATACTTCTCTACACAGTCTAGGACTAAACTTAAGAGGTCATTGTTCTGGTCTAGATGATGAAGAACCAAAGGCTTCAAAAAGTTGTTAGAGAAATTCAAGGGAGAAAAGTCCTTTTAGGCTATTCAATATAAGATTCAATACAAGCTGTGGATCAGAAATCCTGTAAGCTGCACATGAAGTAAAAAAGTTTTTGGGTTAGCATGCCATGCCCCTTTTGCCTGTGTGTTCGCTGCTGTCAAAGACAGGATATGGTTCCATAGTCTACATGGAGCACGTGTGGTCCCACAGCAAACGTTCTTGCCTTTTTCCCCTGAGCTGTAAAGAGTCCGGTAAACTGGATTCTAGGCTTCTTTTAAAAACTGACTTTCAGATTTTTACTAGACCTTGAAACTCTGACTATTCTGAGGTTACAGAGGAAAATGACAACAGAGTCTGTAAGTCCACTCAGATTTCCTGTGTCCCCATGGGATTCCATACCATGAGGCAAAGCAGTCCACCTCCTGGTGTGCAGTTCTGCTTCTGTTCTTTGTAATTAAGTTACCATTTAATCACTTGCCAACATTTTCAAAACATTTATCCCCTGCCACTGACAAGTTTTGAACGAATTGTGGTACAAAGAAGCTGCTTTTTCTGAAACATCTGAAGAAAAAGTAGTCAAAAACCTGATGTGACAGGGAGTTTCCATAGCTTTCTATCACTGCACAAAGGTTTGCTGTTTATGACTCACCCACTGATGTGACTCAGTTATTCATCAGAAAACTGCCCGAAGAAAAGACTAATTTTGAATTGGATTTGATTAAGATCTGAATGGTAGAGCTGGGGCAGAGGTTCAGGTCTGGGGTTAGCAGTAGCATGGGGTGGGGAGAACTGATAGCTTTCTGCATCACACTGATGTGAGCTTCTGCTTTCATAATAAACCCTTCCCTCCTCCCAGCCACATAACAGCTGCAGAGAGCCCCAGGTGTCTGTGTTAACCTCAAAAAGCAGCATATTTAGCCCTGGGGCCCACTCATGGGACCTGCCTGTCTGTGTTCTTGGCCATGTATGGATTGATGTGCCCCTTTTACACCTAGGTGGACTGCATGAGGAATACGCTATGTCTCCACCCTATGGTTATGGGACCAGGCAGCCAAGCCAGCATAAGAAAGGTTGTTATTTAACATTGCCATGGGCTAACAGTAAAAGCTTCTTTCGGTTGCAAGAGGAAACCAGAAAGGGAGTAGCTATTCACAGTTAACCTCTGAGTCATAAGGCTTGCAAGGGTTGTATTAGGGCAGGGCTGGATATACCCTACTCCTTACTTTACGGCAAACTGTCTAGCACTCATTTCCTTGCTGCTAGAAGTCGGTGCTGCCTCGTGCTTGTTTCATTCATGCTGCACTGCTTTGACCTCCGCCCAACTGTTTTGATAAAGAGTGAAAATCTTGTTCATCACCTTGGTGTTGTGCAGTGAATTGCTTAAGGCTGGTCAAATCAGTCTTCCTGCAGGTCCAGGCTCGGAATGGAGGATTGTTCATTGAAGGGGGCTTTCGTCACCAGCCACAAAGCCCAAACAGCACTGGTGCCTGTGTGTCCAGAGAATTAATTGCAGAAGCAATGAAGATCTATGCATCTGGCCCTCCTACTCTCTTCTTCATAAAATTTTAAGTTCTCTCTGTCTCCTGAGTGTCTGGCAAAGAGGAGAGACAAGAGAGGTCCTTAAGCTGGTAAAAACATAAGGGAGAATTGTGGTTGTGGAGGGCAGGGGAGCTTTGGCCCTTGGCTTGCTGGCAGTAGAAGCTGTCTGGGAAGGGAAAGCTGGAAAAGCATTTCCAGTATGACCTTTTTGCACTTGGGTCTCATACAGTCAGAGGAGTCATGCCTGCTGAAGGATTGCAGGTGGGTTAGCAGCACTGGGATCTGCTTTCCCCAATAAAGCTTCTTGGTGTGGCTCTAATGACGGCTCATTTCAGGATGCCAAATTGTAAGATGACCAGTCCATACTGTAGCTCCCAGTTACATAGCACAGATCCTACAAAACACAGGAGAGCTGGTTGTTCTTGGCTGCAGACTCTTCCCCAGAGCAGAGGAAGACCTGAATCCCAAAGGCCATCCTGGAGGAAGTCAGATCAGATCCTATCGTGGCTGCTGATTGCTGCTACTGACTCCTTGAATGTTCATATAGCAAAGGATTGTTGTAACTGTGATGATCTAAGTATGTAAGCAAAGTGCAGCATGAAGGAAGAGATATATTTTTTTGTTATACTAACTTAAAATTTCTTTTATTTATCAAGAAATCTGTAAAGGGCTTAGGAAAACTGGTCTTTAAATCTGTCACCACCTTTTAAAAAGATGAGTCCAAAAGCTTCAGCTTGGCTTTGACTGACAAATTTGTAAGAAAGACAAAAGCTGAGGAGATGTGTAGGTGCTGAGCTCTATTTTCCAACTCCATGAATGGAGCTGTAAGTGAATGGGGAATGGATAGCTCACATCTCCTACCCACATCAACAGCTTTATCAGAAAAGGGCTAGTTCATCCTCTCAGTTCACCCTACTAGGGATAGTTATGCTGGTGTAAAATCAGAGTAGCAGATTCATCATGTCTCACATGCTGGGCGTGGGATTTACTCTTTAGACTTTTCATTCCTTCCCTCCAAATGAAGCATGTTTATGCACAGTACTGTACCGTGGCAGCTCCTCCGTGTTAGAATCCCGTGTGTCTGGTGTAGCTGCTCTGCTTGGTCTGTGAAGCCCCCATCAAACCTGTAAAGAATATCACAGGTGGGAGGATGGAAGCAGTGTCCCTTACAAACACCTTGATCTTGTTTTCACTCCAGAAAGTCCAGACAAGTAAACATCTGCCTTGAAGTGGTTTCTTTCAGAAACAGCACGTTTGCCCTGAAAATGAAGAGCCTTTTCTTATTTGCAGAAGCAGTATGATAAATATTTTCATTTCAATATGCTTTTAGTTGGGAATCACTTGCATTTAGCTTCTTATCACAGTGACTTGAGGGCTAAGAATAACTAAAGTCTAGCAGCTCCTAGCTGGTGAGACATGTATTTCAAGAATTGAGTTCAAACTTGCATTACTCATAAGTAAAGAAGCAAAAAGCTGCTCATGCACTGAGCTCAGGTTCCTGTGGGCCTGAAAAAAAGAAGAGAAAGAGATATATTTTTTTACCTCATCAAAATTAAGACCTTCAGGACTATACAACTTCTGTAGTTTCTGCACTGCAGAAGCTTGAGGATGAGCTAGGACAGTGATAGATGCCTTCAGGCCACTGGCTGGAAATAGTTGGTATTTCCTGCATAGCTACTGCTGGAGATATCCATGCAAAGCTTATTATTGGGGTGCTGGCTTTTGTTCTGAAGGTTTGTTAAGATGCTCCATGCACAAACCTCTATCTGTTCAGGTACAGAGAAGCCCTTTACCATTAGCAGGCTTGCAGTTCACTGGGAGCATGGACTAATCCTTTGCTCAGGTGAGGTGGCTGGAACCTTTTGCCATCAAGGTTGCTGTCCTGGACCCTTGGAGAGCCACTGTGCACCAACACAGCATTGTGCAAATGTGCCTGTCTACACTGGCCAGCTTTCATAATCTAGCAGTGGTCAAGTGAGTTGTGAAGACACGGCAAGGCTTCAAAAAGCTCAAGTCAGACAAAGTGTGTGATCTGGGGAATTGGCTGTGGAGTGAGCTGCTTTCTCAGACAGCTGGATTAAAGCTGGTGGAGGTCCCTGGGTTGATGTCTCACCTCTGTTTTATAAGGATCATCTTCAAATTTGTGCCCTGTATTGGTTTTGGAGGGTTTTTGAGGGATTCTTCTAATGGTCAGAGAAGGAAGAATGGAGATAAGATGAATGCTTTTCAGTTTACTGAGGATCTCAGTAGGGTTCTGTGTGCTCTGGCTGCTCTGAGTACCTAACGTGAGGAAAATGAGCTTTTGGCTGGGGATGTTGCATGTACTCTGGAGGGGCACAACTTGGCCTTTTGCAAAGGCAAAAGACTGGAGGAGGTCGTGCTTTCTGAAGGGGAATGGAGAGTCTTGTCTTTCTCTCAGGAGAAGATGAGGACAGTGTGGAAAGGTCTGGGTTGCCTGTAATGTGGGAGGTGAGCAGAAATGCCAAAGGAGTCAGGCACTTGGAATGGGAGGGAGCAGATAAAGCCTGCGAAACTACCAGGGAAGAGTGGGAGGCAGCATGGGAGGCTTTGCTGCCACGTCCAGGGCAGGGGAATTGTGGAGGGCTCTGCTTTCCAGCTTGGAGGTGGGATTTTGAACCTCAATCTTTTTTGCCTTCTTCAGGCCAAACAAGTTTGTTTTTAATTTTTTGTTTTGTTTTTGTTTTGCTAAAACCCACATTTTAGCGTGAAGAGGGTATAGAAAAGATATTCTTTGTGTCAAATGAGAAAAGGAAGTGGAAATAAAGGTTTATGCTGAAGAGTCTGAAACATGGTATGAAATGAAAGGCCAATTGTTGTTTGGAGTTAGAGCTGGTAAAGGCTCTCATTGCACTGAGGCTGATGAGGTTTATTAGATTTCTCTGCTGTGGATGAGATTACACCCCCAAGAAACCAAAACGAAAGCTGTGAATCTTGACCATTTTTAGAATCACAAACCAGTATAGAGAGGAGATAATTTGGGCTCTGATTAAAAACTGAGAATTGCAGAGCCTCTGGGAGTGGAGACTCATGCAAAGTAACACTCAGCTACGCAGTGTGCTGGTGACCCAGATATAAGGTTATACTGGTCTGCTCTTGAAATGGGAGAACTGCCAGCAAGCTGTGGTGCTCTCCTAGGAGGTGCAGGAAGATGCTGATAGTGATCAAAAGCAAGAAAGTCTCAGAAGGTTTTCAAGGTTTTTATCTTGTGTGGAGGAAGTGCTATCACACTTCTACAGTAGGTATTACTGTGGTGCAGCCCATGCTGAAATGATGGAGGTAACCAGGAGACAACCACAGGAGCCAACATCTGGCCACACTTCTGTACCTGGATGGTGCTGTGGTCCTGGCTTTAGAACTCATTAGGTGCCTGAAGGCATTTGGAAATGTGTTTCTTTCTCCCTGTGCCCTTCTATTAAACAAATGCATCCTGTTTGACTGTGTTAAATGTTTTGAGAACTGCCGGGATGTTAAGCTCTGGGATATGACTCCTGCCAGCTTCTCTGTGGCATGTGAAAGGGTCATGTTCACAGACAGTGATCATTCTGCTCAAACCATCAGTAGCCCTGGGAGGGTTGGGGCATCCATACCTGCCAAACTGCACACCAGACACTACCGTAAAGATCACAGAGGGTGATGCACTTTGTCTGGAAAAATTACTGACTGTTGTTTCTCTCTCTCTTTTTTCAATAAATACTAGCTAGGGAGATCTTGAGGTCAGATATGAGGTCAGTAGAATTGTCAGAGACTAAATCCCCCTCTAAGGATCAATCTGAGAGCAACAGTAACTCCAGTAGTGCTGGTTAGCTACCAGCCAGGTGGGAATTTCTTGCCACAGATGGAAAAGTGAGCTGTGGAAGAGCTGGGCTATCATTTCTAGCTGATATGCAAGTGCATACACTTGTCATCCCTGTACCTGAATGTGAATGCCCTTCTTGAATTTATGCTGATTTAGAGGAAAAAAACACACTTCTAGCTATCTTCAATGAACAAGATGAAAATATACCTTGCTAGCTGGTAGGTTGCTAGGTTGAAGGTGAGCAGGCAGCTGTGTCCATTTTGCTTCCAGGTGTCTGTGCTGCTCTGTGAAGCCCCATGAGTACTGCGGGCAGCTGGGGAGCCAGGGAATCTGCAAGGAAGCCCAGTGGCAGGGGAATGGAGCAATGGGTAGGAGGAAAATCAATAGCACTAAAATTGGGAGAAGACAGCTTGTGCCAGGCTTGTCAGGTGAATGGCATGATTGGCTGCCAATGTTCTTCTTTCTCATTGTGGTCACGGCGCAAGAGCCAGTAATGCTGCACATGGACAATGAAGTAGTGGGACTCGGTCTGTGGTGAATGTGTTTAAGCATGCAAGGAACAGGTATGGTCAAATCCTGCACGATGTTGCTGTGCCAGAGAAAAGAGGCTGGAGAGACCTGAGGGCTGATAACCTGCCTCAGCTACTGACAGTCAAGCTGTGAAGCCAAGAATTCTTGTCCACATCTGCCTTGTGCATATACCCAGAGCCGGCAAAGGCAGAGCAACTTTACTTTGAAGCACACTATCTATGCACTGGCTTAGAAGCTTTGCTGAAAGGACTATAGCTGAGTGATTCACACCAAACTGTGCCTTGGAGGTTCAGGGTTTTGCCTTTCGTGAGGCTGCATCATGAGCTGGGCGATACCCAGGATGTATGGGGCTGAGCTGCAGGTGATGTCCCTGCACATATGTAAGCTGGAACTTTGCATTCCAGGCTCTTGTTCAGCACAGGTAAATCTGGTTCTGGGCCCAGAAACCTCCATGAAGAGAAGTGCAGGTGCCTAGACTCATAGCCATCTGTGCTGTGGTGATCACAGACTTTCTACTTCCCATTTTTGCAAGTGTAGTTTAATTTCTCATGCAGGTCTGAACTTGCTGGGGGCTATGACTACCTTGACAAGCTCTAGCTGCCATTTAGGAAGGGCACCTGGAGCCAGAGCTGCAGGAGGAGGCTGTGCTTTTGTAATTGGCAAGAAGAGGTTTGAGCCTTGTCTCTTGCTTGTGGCTGAAAGCTCTTCCTCTTTTGAGGGTGGGATGAAGGATGAGGTATCTTAGGCCTGAACAGGAATAACTGAACACCTGCCTGTGATGCTGGCAATGTGGCATCCCCTTCTCCTTGGCCTGAGTAGAACCTTGCAACATCTGCCTCATAAAAATTATGTTGCGTGGAACAATTAATCTGCATGGAGAGGCTCAGATGTTCAGTTGGCTAACAGGAAAACCTGAACCTTTGGGTCCCTTGATGCTGTTCTGTGCTCTGGGTCAGCACTGTCACCCTGGAGGTGACAACCCAGGACAACCCGGCCACAGCACTACTGGAGTGCAAGTAAGGTCCCTAGCCCTTGGGCAACAGCCAAAAAGCACTTCTTTTCTCTGCCTTTGGCCTGCTGCAGTGCCTCTTTGCATGCCACATTGGGTTTTGGTTTGCCTGTCTTCCCCAATGCCTGCAGTGATGTGGCTGCACAGGTGTGAGAAACCTGGGGCCATTCCCAGAAAGTCATTTCCCTCAAGCCACTCACTAGCGAGCTGCCCAGCAGCAGAGGTCAGGATGAGTTCTGGACAAAAGGGCTCATGATATCACTGTCTAAATTCCTGAAGTTGCCATTTAGGGCACATACAGGACTCCATGAAGAAGCCAGGGCCAAGACATCGAGAGACACAGCACTCAGGGGGATTTTCAGGATTGCACTTTCAGTGCATTTTCTCTTGTCAAGAAACAGCCTCGCTTTCAAAATTTTATCCAGATCCTGCAAATAATCTAAATCCCCTTGTGGCCTCTAAGTCAGTAAAACACGTTGGCCTCATCTTTACTCCAACCTCATGGCTAATTGACATACCTGTCAATTGAAGTGACATACCTGTGAGTTGGAGTGTTCTGTTGAAGGTAAGTAGAAACTGATTAAACCACTTCTGAAATATAGCAGTTTGGCATAGATTGTGACCTGAGGTAAACATCCCTCCCAGGGCCTTTACTAAGTAGAGTTGTCAAATAAGGATCTGCCTATATTAAATGTGCTTCCGCTTCTCCATCCCTTCTCTGTGTCAACATCATTTTCCATACCTCCAGTTTTCCCACTGATGTAATGCTTCTCTCTGGGTACCACCCTGGAGTACATCTTCCTCTCTCTCACTTGCAACAGTTATTTATTGTCCCCAGACTGAATGGTAGTGAAGTGGCTCGGGGCAGCTATGTAAAATTGCTTACAGATCATTGACTGCCACAGATGAGAAGACAGCAATTACACTGTTTATACCAGAGTTGTTATGTTTTACAGCCTAATTCACATTTTTTCCCCTGTAACAAACTGGAGAAGAGAAAGAACCCCTTCATTGGTGTTACTCATCTGTATAATTAAACAGTAAGAGCCTGATTTGTCAAATAGATAGATACTCATTCAGGTTTTGCTTGCAATGTGTTTGCTCTGTGGAAGGGTGGAGCCCCTCGGAATTGGCACAGCTCCATTAAAAATAAGCTCTTAACGAATGGAGGTTTAGATAATTGCCCCAACTGCTCTTACAATGGGAAAGAATGCTTTCTCTCTTAGAAATGAGGACAAGTATATTCCTGTTTTTTCCAAAGAGTCCTCACTTGTTGCAGCTCAAGCTTCAGACTTTTTTATGTTTAGGCATTGACAGTGCAAATGCCCTTGACACGAGTGAAGGAGAAGACTAGATCTGTGCCAGGTTCTGCTCTGGGACCTGCGTGAGTGGATCCTGTGGCCAGCCTTTGCTGTGAGTCAGCTTGGTGATAACATGCCTCCTTCCTATTCTATAGTTCTGGTTCCATGGGTTTAGACTTTTATTTTTTTCTTTTAGTTTGAGAGTCACATAACTAGTTCTGTGCTTTTTGATGGTTTTTAGAGAAGTGATACCTTCAGATCGAATGCTTTTCCTGTGCAAACAGCACTGGGACCAGTGGGTAGAGGCTTGAAGTAGGCATGAATCAGATCTGCTCTGCACTCCTGTGAACTTAGAAAGAGGAAGGAAAACCATATGAGACTGATCAGTCCTCCCTACATTACCCACACACATCCTCCAAACTTCTGGCACCTCAGCATATGCTACTTACCATTGGTACTGCTAGTGAGTCAGGCAGAGAAATACAATGCTCTCCCCCACTTAGGTGCATGTACCCTTGCTGCAACAAATATATGTAGCTCAGTAAGGAAATGTTTCACATGTGTATATCTCTTTACATTTCTATAATTTCTACCACAGCTTGATTGGCAGCAACAAATCTTGTGCTCAGATTTTCGGTTAGATTCCTAACAAAACATTAGCTTGAGTGCCCAGCTTGGAAAAACTAAGCTTTCAGTTTCATAGGAAGGTATTTTTCTACTTGGAAACGTAGTTTAGTTGGGTAAATAAACTGGATTTCACTAAAGGGGCAAAAGAAAATGTCTGGTAGCTTAGTCTCTTATTGCTAATGGCCCCCACTTCGTACTTCCCTGTCTCTTTGCTTCTTTAGCACTCCAATCCTCCCAGAATATTTTTAAATGAATGACAGATTATCATGAGCTGTTTGGCAACTAGTTCAGATTCTCCCCTCTGCCTGCAGAAATAATATTTCCCCAATTTCCTGTCACATCTTTTCTTGAACAGAAATATCTGCTAAATGTATGGAGACTGCAAAAGTTTCAGGTCTTCAATTTCCTTTCTTTCTTCCAGATGCCCACAGAGCCTCCTACCAATTTGGGTCTTTTTTTGCCAGGAACTTAAATTCCATCCAACTAGCAGTGTTTGCAGCTTCAGTTAGGGTTTAAGAAGCCCTAAGGGTAAGCAAAGAATGGTGCTGGGATAGTTCCAGTGACCTTGAAGCTTTCCCCAGGAAAGTGGGAAACCTGTTGAGAGGTAGGTCAAGACTTCATTAGCATAACACTGCAAGGTCAGCCTAATACTCCTTCTTGATTTTCTCTTAATAACCTAGGCCACCCTGTGGTCAATTTGTGAGTCTGGGAACTCAATTTAGGCTGAAAATCCCTATGCGTGGTAGGTTGCTTAGAGCGAGGGATCGCAATGATGAGTGAAGAAAGGCTGTACAGGCAGGGAGGCTGGGAGATTAAAGCCTCTCATTTTTCGGTTTCCAGTATAAGATGTTCAGAGGTAGCTGTCTACAAGGGTTCTGCTGTCAAAAACATGTCTGTTCTCTGAGGGCAGCCAGCCTGGGTGCCAGCTGGGCTGTCTGGCACTGCTGCAGAGTACAGCTGGAAGCGTTTGGCCTTTCTGCCCCTCAGGCTCCAGAGACCCCAGGCAGCACCTGGAAAAGAAAGCATGTGACTACTCATTGAAAATTTTGCTTAAAAGTTCTAGCATGGCTGAGGCAGGGAGAAAAGCTAATTCCCCGGGACAGTGTCCTGTTGTCTGTAGTCTCTTTGTCCCTCTGCAAACAGCAGCAAAGTCAAGAGGTAACTTGTGACCTGGCTAATCTGGACAGGTTTTCATGGGACTAGGAAAACCCATGTTCATGATCTAGAGGTTACTTCACTGCTTAGTTCCACATCTTGTCCCTAAACCATGTACGAAAGGAGATCTTGAGGTTTTTTTGCATGGCTAAAGCAACATTTCCTCTGATGTAGCCTTGTTGCTGGAAAAAAAAATCTGCTTTTTTCTGAAAGCCAGACTAATTCTCTGGATATTTAGCCTGAAATGCAAACATAGTAGAAAAAAACAGCCCAAACAACAGACATCTGAACAGTTTTAAGGAACAAAACCAAGGTAAACACAGAGTAACCTTCCTCAAATCAGTCCTACCAAACTGATTCAGTCCACAGCGAAGTGTTGCTCAATGTTCTTCTACCTGGTGTTCCTGGGATAGGCACCACTTCACTTATGTGATTAGATAGTCTGAATCTGCAAATCCTCTTAAGTACACATTCAACCGGCAGGTGTCTTAACAGGAGGAGCCTTATCTCAGTTTTCAGGCAATCTCTTTCTCTGTGTTCTATCTGCTTTGAGTTAAGATGTAGCAGCAGGAAAATAAGCCACCAGAGCTGTTATATTTAAATGTATCACTTGTCTGCTATGATTCTGAAGTAGAGGAAACCTGAAAAGATGGGTATGTATGTCCCTAAAAATCCACTTCTTTAAGAACTAAAACTATGTAAGTATAAATTAGGATCTTCATAAAATAAACCTTCTCTCTAATGGTCCCTCTATTGTTGACAAAGTTTACTGAAGTTGACTCATTTCCCACTGAAGTCTCAAAGAAGATTTCTGTTGAACTGAGGAGAATGAAATTCATACCTCATACAAAAAATCAAGCAAAACCGTCCAAGAGTTAGCTTGTCACATGAAATATTTTGTGTCCCACTCTCTGAGAGGCATCTAAGGCCTCACATATTCAGACTGTTTCGTTGCTCCACAGACTTAGGCCACTTGCCCACCCTTGCCCCCTCTTGCAGCTTCTTCTGTCCTACACGCTGGTGTATTTTTTTTGTGGAGGCAGAATGTGTTGGTAAAGGGAGGGAAGGTCTGGCACATGCCCATGTCCAGCTCTGATAGCGAACTAGGGAGTGGCTACAATCTGGTGGCTCCCAGATACCTCAGCTTAGATTTATCATAAAAGTATATATGCAAGTCAGTTTAGGGACTGCACTATTGCTCCTTCCCTGAAAGTAAGCCAACACAGCCATGCGGATGTGTGCATCTTAAAAACCAGAGAAAGCAAACAGAGAACTCAAACAGAAACCCTCCTTGCAGTGGTTCTGGAAAGGGACCGGTTATTACACTCAATACTGCCGAAACAGGAGAAAATCTTAACTTGGATCTGTAGTAGATTCACCATCCCTTAGGCTCCTCAAACCATTGGAAGAACATTTTGGGGAAGAACTGCTACAGATCAGGTAGCAGAAACTGATATTTTGAGTTCATGTTTTCTGTAACATTCCAGAAGTTTATAAGAATAATTAAATGTTCTCTGAAGGAATTTCAGGCAGGTGTGATGCTGTTCAGACTATTCCCAAATGTATCTTGCAGGCACAGCTGAGCAAAAGGGCTTTTTGGTGACCACATCCTTCCATGTGACCTGCTTGTGTGTCAGCCAGGACCCAGGCTGGCCTGTGTCACAGCCTCCAGCAGCCTCTGTTGCTGGGAGTTAACGTAAGGACACAGACCATCCAGGGAATGTGGCAGAGGGATGCTCTGCCACAAGCAGCAGAGCAGTACCCTGCTTTTGTGTGTATACTCGCCGTGTTTGGCCAAGTGGACCTCTCTCTTGGCTTCTCCAGCAGAGAAGAAGTGTTTCAGGGTAGGGGCAAAAGTGATGGCCAGGTTGTGCTGGGAGAAGGAGATTAATTTTGTTTCCTTGGCTGCACACTGCGAATGCTAGGCTGTTGTACATACCCAAACCTCGTTCGTGGCCACTCAGGCAGCCGTGCCTGCAGGCTGGGAAGATGGGCACTCTGCCTGGCTGGGTGTGCAAGCCAACAGCTCAGCGGCTGAACCCACTCTGGCAGAAGTGAGTGAAACACTGGGTTGCTCAATCCTAGCAAGCCTGGGCACTGAGGCTGAGTGCCGGTGCCTTAGAAGTACCAAAGAAGAAAGTCTTGGTGTTTCTGTGCTCAGGTAATAGCTGAATGAAGTGTTTTTTTGAGCTGAGACCTCGGCCTTTTGCTTCAATCCTTTGTTGCGTTGATTCCTCATTCTTAGTCACAGTTCAGCTCCCATTCCTTGCTACATGGTAATATTTTAATGCTTATTAAAATGTGTTATTTTTTCTTTATCTTTTATCTAGTCTGATTAATTGCCTGAGCATTATTTCTGTTCCTTGTCTGGGACTCCCCCGTTGTCCTCTCCTATTACATTCTGATAACAGCATGAATACTTCTGGCATCAATGTTTCTGTGAATACAAATTCTCACCAGCTTTTGCAACACTTTCATGTGTGCCAACATCCAGAGAAAGTGTAAAGCAGAAGCAGCAAACGCTGCCACACAGTCTTCCTTTGAACAAAATCTCATTATGAAGGTTATGGGAGATATCTGTATGAGCCTCTAGTTTGTCCAAACATCTGCTAGGAGAATGGGATTCTCTAAAAGTAGGCATGATTATTAATGAAATTCAGATTTGTATGTGTTGGTTGAATTTCACACCTCCCTCCAAGTATGGGGAAAATAATAAGGGATGAATCCAGATTTTTTGAAGATGATGAATGCATAACTACAGGTTGCAAAACAATACCCTTTTAAATACAAAGTACTTCAAAGAAAAGTGCAAACTATTTCAGTAGTTTAGGACTACTGGTTCTAAGATGCTGTCTGAAATTCTGGTTCATCTGTGCTTCCAGCAAGGCTTTTACTTAGAGGATGCAAGAAGCAGCATCCAATATTTGTTTTCCCTCTGACCTACTGCTGAGTAATTGAATCATCCTAAGCATTAAGCTAATGTTTTTCCTCCCTTGGAGAACATAATGTTACCAGAAAAAGGAGTGGAAGAAAAAAAGAAAAAAGGCAGCTGCAGGTGTTTTTTTCCAATTGCCAAACAGTGTGTCTCTGAGACCAGGAAAGAACAGTCTTGTAGCTGAATAAAACACTAAAAAGGTAAATGAGCATGCTGGTGGGTGGTGGTGATCCCCTGCCACCAGCAGAGTCTAGGTATACGTTGCAGATCTGGCTGATGGCATGTAAATAATAGAATCAATCGTTGCCAGGTTGGAAAGGACCTCAAGGATAATCTGGTGCAACCTCTTTTGGAAAAAATGTGATCTAGAAGAGATTGTCCAGCACCTTGTCCAGAAGAATCTTCAAGTGTCTGATATTAGGAAATCTACCACTTCCCTGGGGAGATTGTTCCAGTGGCTAATTTTTCTCATTGTGAAATATTTTCATCTTGTGTCCAGTTGAAATGTCCCTAGGACTGACTTGCACCCATTATCTTTTGTCTTTTCCATGTGACTCCCTGTAAAAAGGGTGTCTCCACCTTCTTTGTAGCCAGCCTTTAATTCCTGGAACAAGGCAATAAGGTCTCCACTTTCTCGAAGCTGAACAAACACTGTTCTCTCAGCCTCTCCTCATATGGGAAGAATCCCAGTCCTTTGATCATCTTTGTGGACCTTCTACAGACCCTCTCATCCTGACCATATCTTCTTTGTGTAGTGGGGACCAAAACTGAACACAGTGTTCCAGTTGTGGCCTGAAAAGCACTGAGACATGTGGGATAATGACTTCTTCATCTCTGCTGGTGATGCCCTTCTTGATGCAACCCAGCATCCTGTTGACTTTCTTTGCCTCAGCAGAACACTATTTTCTTATATTAAGCTTGTTGTCCACTAGGACCCTCGGGTCCCATTCTACAGGGTTGCTCCCCAGCCAGGAAGATCCCAGCCTGTGCTGCACTCCTGGATTATGTTTTCCCAGCTGCAAGACATTAAAGTCCTTGTTGGACTTTATGAGGTTCTTATTAGCCCACTTTTCCAGCTCATCCAGGTCTTTCTGCAGGGTGGCTTTCCCTTCCAAAGTATCCATTTCCCTGCTCAGTTTGGTATTGGAAGCAAAATTCATCAGAGTACACCTGCTCCCATTATCCAGATCACTTATGAAGATACTAAACAGCATTGAACCAATATCGGTCCCTGGGGAACCCCATTTGTGACCAGTTACCAGTGTGAAAAGGAGCTAGATACACAGATAGGCAAAGACAGAAATGTAGGACCTGACTTCTGGTGTATTTTGCAACACACTCAGAGTTGATACCTGAATTATAGATGCTCAGAGCTGCCAGAGCATCAGCTCAACACATTGGCTATTTCTATACAGCAATCGAGATTTTGAGATAGGACAACCTGGCCTCGTTTTGACTTTTAGTGAGTACTCAAACAAGTATCCATCTTCCAGTGGTGGGCTAACTACTTTGGGCCAGGACCTATGGTTGGTAAGTTCTTAATTCACTGTCCCATGGGCAGATGGAGAAATTGGTCAGACACGTGCTCCACTGCTCTGGATGCAGACTGGCAAACTCATCACAGCTATTGCTGCTATCATGTAGTAGATGTCAAGGTATCAAAAAGCATTTCTTTGTCACTCTGTGTTTTGGCCTGCCTGCCTTCAGGAGGATATAGGCACTTACTGGAAGGAAATATTATTTTCCTAGTAGTGTTGTCATGTAAGAGGAGTAACTTTACCAAACCTTACTGGGCTGCATTAGCAAGAGCAGAGGCAATGTTCTTTCCCTTGTGCCTCAGGTCTAGAGATGCTACTCTTAAACACAGAGACTTTAGCTGTCCAGAAGACTGTGTAGTGCAAAGAGACAGCACTAATAGACAGGAAGCCTGGAGACTTTCAGTTCACAGATAGGGCATGTTTGTGGCTTTTGTAGTCTATTATAAGCACACCCTCCCTTGGAGGACATAGTAAGAAGAGGAAATAAATGAAATTATTTTAAAAAAACGAGTGTTTCCTGCATGTCTGCTTTTTGCTGCTTCTATGGACAAGGTGCTGGGGCTGCCTGAAAACTTCCAGCAAAGCATGTTTTATTTTGCAAAGGGAAAGTGTTTCCTGCACAAAAAAGGTGTCCTTTTAATGTCTGGTTTCTGCAAAAAAGATTCAATTTGAGGGGTTTTAGTTTTGTTGATGAAATGTGTTCATGGAGTCTCATTGAAGTGCTGCCTTCAGTTTTCTTTCTTTCTTTGGTAGCTCTACAGAAGCTTCTGTTTTCCAGAAGAAAAATATATTTTTTCTGTATTCAACCTTCTCTCCAGAGCACTGAGACATGTAGATCAGTGGCAGCGTTTCACCCATCCGTTACAATCTGTATCTGTGGTCACATCAGTGATAACTGGAATGTGTCCCTGTTCAAAGCCTCCAGGAGGAGCCACCTAATTGTGTGCTGGCTAGCAGTGGTGCCACACTCCAGGAGGTCTCACATCATCCATCTCCTCCACCCTAAGCAACGTTCAGAGGTGATCCAAGTGGGCATATGTTTGCCTGCTCTGCTGTACCTGCTTCACAACGGGAGGATTTCAGCTCTTGGATGTGTCATTTCTGCCTTGTTCTTGACCAGTTGGCTGGGCTAAAAATATTAGTGTCACCTCAGAAGTTGTATCGGTGTGGCCACCTGTGATTTCAGCTCAGTTGCAGCATCCCAAGAAAGCAGTCTTGTCTGAGTTTCCAATCATATTACAGCACCAGCACAGAGTGCATATGGTAGCTACAGTGCAGGGGGAGATGTATTTTACTGTCTCTATTACGTGGGTGTGGAGCAGAAGCAACTCAGCTGAGGCTTGTGCAGTTATACATGCACAGATTGGATTAGAATCCAACCCTTGACATTAAACAGTCCCTAGTGATTTCCACAAACCCCAAGATTTATTTTAGGACAATGAGATCAACAGTCTAAATAAAGAGTTTTAGTGGAAAAAAAACATTTCAAAAGTGCAGTTTCCTGCTGCCAGTTTTGCAGTACAGATTGAATTAAGGAGCATCTCTTGTTTATCATGGTCCAGCCATGATTTGTTCACTGGATTGACAAAACTATCAGCGTCTTTGGCAGGGACACAGGGTTTTTGCAGATCTTCAGATCTCGTGTGTTGTGATTTGACGATACAATAAATCCAGCTTTAGGGTTCCCAGTACCAGAAAAAAATAGTGATATAGTATGCCACAAAGTGCTGATGTTGCATAAACTCCCTCTGCCCATCTATGTGTGTGCTGAAGGCACTCCTGGTCTGTCACTGCATGGACAAGCTTAATGCCACATCAGCTGCCACCTGCCTTCCTGCAACTAGAAGAACACCAGCTCAGCCTCTGACTTGTGCTTTTGGGCTAGTTAGAGGGATCAGATGCCTCTGCCTGATGCAGATCTGATATTTGCTGCTGAGTGCTGGGATGAAGCCCAGCTGTCTGGGAAGCTACATCCAGAGTTGCAAACCTGGTCTCGCTGTGACTTGCCTAAAAACAGGCAGAGCAGCTCCACTCTGTGGGGAAGAAGGGGAAACAGCCGGGGAGCTGGCACAGGGGATTTCTCCACTCGCTTGTACTTCATCCTCTGTTGCGATGCTGAGGGGGATCCACTGGCTCTCCCACCTCCAATTCTCCCCTTGTCCCTTTTGCAGTTCAGGGCGAGGAGCCTCACCCTTCCTCAGGCTGCTTCAGAAATCTCCTCTGGGATGCACTCTGGCTCCTTTCACTTAACACTTTTCTTTTCCCACTTGCAGGCTTGGAAGACCACAGCAGGTGTCTTCAGAAGGATGTGGGGCAAAGGAAGCCCCAGGGAGGACTTCACTTACCATCTTAGAAGGATTTTTTGCTTGCAGGGGATATCTGCAGCAAAATTTCTCACGCCTCCGTGGGGAAAAGACCTAAGCAAAGGTTAATCTTCAGCTGCTTCACCAGTTGCTGCTTAAATCACTATGCTGAGCCCTTTTGTAAGGATGTCTCCATCCACATGTGATGCATAGAAATCTCTAGTACCATGCTGCCCGGGCTCACCTTCCACTGAATAAAGCTCCCTAGGGTGCTGAGAAAGTCCTGAGCATCCTTGGTCCTGAGCATAGCTTGCTTTGGCAGAAGGTCAGCTTAGTGCAAGGTGAACCCTTTTTTCTAGGGACTAACTACTGGTGGCACAGCCAGTCCATGGTGCAGCAGAAAGGCTAGTGATGAATTAAGCTTGGCTCTGCTGGGGCTGCCAGCTCTCCATTATGGGGTTGAGGGGGCTGAGTACTGCCAAAAGACTTGGCTGATTCAATTTTTCTGGTGAGCTGGGGAGTGCAGCAAAACTTGTTCTGGGATCAGTCAAGTTCAACTCTAGTTCACAAGGCTGATATGAACAAGTCACTCATTGCTCCATGTGACCCCTTCAGTTGAAGCTGTTTCGGAGCATCTGGCAATGGTTGGTCAATGACCTTTAGCAGCTAATTTCTCCTTGAATAGATTTTCCCTGGGCTGAATGTCTCCCAGGCTGCCCTCAGAAGGTCACCAAGTGAATAGTGGAGCAATGTACAGTTTCAGCTTCCTATTATTGAACAGGTCAGGTTGCTTCCCTGCTATTTTGGCTGACAAAGCCAGTTGTACCCTTTAACTGTCACAGATTCCAGCAAGCTGTTCGCTCATCTCCACCCCTAAATGTCATCAGCAGTGACATGGATCCCTGAGAGTCTTGTTAGAGTGTCTTGCTGGCGGCATCTCTACTTTTGATCCCAAATGACAGTCTCAGCCATCTGTACTTCGATCCTCATGCTCAAAGCAAGTCAAGGAAGCTTCTTTCCTTGCCTAGTAGCTCATGTCAATCTCCATCATTGACATCAAACACTGGGGATATCTTTTCTTCCTTTTGCCAAATCAGATCAGATTTCTTTGGTGGCAGGTACTTGGACAGAGGTGTGGTCAGTGCACTGTTTAGCTTGCTTAGGTCTGTGCAAATGCATAGCTTGTTTTGCTGCTTTGATAACTGCACCACAGCTGGAGACTCTGCCTTCAGCCATTGTTGGCCATTTGTTGTGTTGCTCTCATTATATTTTCTCTTAACATGCCATGTAATCAGGAAGGTACCTGCTCATTGCTCACCTGTTTCAAGGCTGGAGAATTTTCAGAGAGTCTTGTAGCAGCTTGGATGTAAGGAGACTGGGGATGTTGTCTGCTCTGGTTGCAGTTTTTTATTCTACTCATGTTTTTATAATATGAATATTTCCTCCTAGGTTTGGCCTCACTTGGATTTCAAAATTACACTACTTTATTGAAGCTGTAGCTGCTGTATCCAATACCAATAGCATCCCAATTGCTTCCTTGTCCCTGCTCAAGCTTGGCATGTCCAAACCCGGGAGTGAGTCCCTCAGCTTCCTCTCAGTACCGCATGGCAGTGGTCTCTTAAACAGCTGTACAGCATGTTGTGACACCTCTGCAGGACCCTCACCCACAGTGATGTATCCAGTTGTCTCACATGCTGCCAAACAAGGTACTTAAGGGTCTGAACATCTTGTGTGTAATTTAGGTCTCCTCAGGGGTTTTTGGATCCCGCCAAGCCTTAATTTTGCTTTGTTTAATTGCAGGTTTGGTTTCTTTTTCATGTGTTGCTGAGAATGGTCTTGGAACCCAACCTGTTGGTCCCTTTGCCTGTTTACCTTCTGCTTTCTTCTTAATCCATTTCACTTCAAATAAGTAATGCTTTTTCCCTTTCCTTTCCAGAAGCATTGACATAATGATTTATCTTGCAGTAACTACTGTCAGTGACATTGTGTGGCATTTACTGATATACCCTGCCCTTCACTGTTCAGAAGTAAGGTACCCTCAGCGGTTTGGTTTTTTGTGTTTTTTTTTTTCCCCATCGGATTTTCCTCCTCTGCTTTGTTCTTTGTCCTCATCTGCATTTCCTTGGAAATATCTTCTGCTTTTGCATGTGTTTCTGTGCTTTTCCAGGCCTGCTTAGTGAACCAGGTCTTTGCTTCACACAGGCTGCCTGTGGAAGGGTTCTTGTTAGCTACCTCTGCTCACGTCTCCAGCTCTTGGGAGGAAAATAGAATTTCTCAGAGCATTTCTGAGCACTGCCCTGGCATCTTGGTATTGTCTCTGCTGCCTGTCAAGGACAGGCTCTTTCCCCTCTGCTGTGAGCCCACAGATTCTGCAGGTTTCTTTGAAAGAAGAGCTTGGATTTGTCCTGGCTGTGGCTTGCACCCCTGCCTTACCCAGGAAGTCCCAGGAGTCTGTTTGTACAGTGCTGTTGTGCAGATGCCAGTTGTGCGTGTGCAGCAGAGGAGATGCAGCATGACTCTCTGCACGTAGCCAAACACAGCTGGCAGCTGCTTCCCTTCTCCTAGATGTGACTGCAAGCAGCTACTTCAGTCACTGGTCTCAGGAGGATGAAGGGCTGGCTGGAAGGGGCGTGAAGTTCTTCACAGCATCAGGATGTTACTGGGATGAGGTATTGCACTGCTGTAAAGTGGTTGTGAACGTGGTGGTGGTTGTGATGCTCCAGAGATGCACAGATCAGAGCTACAGGTGAGCTAGGCCCAAATGCCATCGTTAATTCTTGGAGATGATGGGATGCTCTGTTATGTCGTGGGCAGAAAAGTGTAATGGGAATTTGGCTCAGCTCTGCCACTGCCTTCCTGAGAGTCCTTAAGTCTTGTCACTCTGCTCTCCAGATCAGCTTTCTCTGTCTGTTATATGGGGATTTTGTGGTACATTTTAAGTTCAGCAGATTGACAGCTATACAAGACATAAACCTTATTCTTATATCAACACATTTCCTTTTTCCCTAAGGTTACAGCCAGATGCTGTTGGAATCAGCTGTGAATTTGTGCATCAGTTCCTTGCTGACATGGTGTCACGTCAAAATTTTGTGATTTATGATGCTTCTGCTCTCTCAGGACCTTTCTAATTTTGTAATAAAGATACTTTTGTGAGGTATCTCTCTCCAAGCCCAGCCATGCTAAAGTACTTAAGGTAGAAACAGAGTAATTGATGGAGAAACAACTTTGTTCTATTTAACTGTTTAACAGGCTGACAAGGCTGAGAAAGAAAACCTGCCTCCTCTGCAGCCATGCTCAGGCTAGGTGGGGGCTGGGAAGGCAGAACACCAGATTAGTAACCACTCTGCTGATGCCTTATACATCAGCAGCATATTGGCAAGGAAATTGCAAGCTTCCCACTTTGACATAGTTATGATGATAAATTAGGTATACAGAAGAGCTAATGATGGAATTAAACAGAGTTATGAATATATATTGGATCTCTTTCCCAAGGTCAACTCTGGATGACACAGTAAAGATATTATGTCAGTTAGTGATGGGCAGCATGTTGCTGAAGCCTGGATGCTTATGTCTGTTAAGGATGTACAAGGAGAAAGAAGTAGGTAGGAGCTTTCAGGTTCATAGCATGTCCCTCTGCTCTTGAAGGAGCCCTGTTTTTTAATAGGCAATTTTGACTGTTAGCACCCTGATTAACTAACTCCAGCACCCTTCACACTAATATATTTTATTAGGAAGCTGTACAGTTGCAGGACACAAGAACTGAGCTCTGGGTGCTACAGACACCTGTCCTGGGGTAAGTCCAATGTTCCAAAGAATGGAGGATTAGGCTTTTCAGATGCTTCTCAGTAATTCAGGAGGCAGTTCAGTTTACTTGGCCCCATCCCAGTCTCCCCTGTATAGCCTGGGGCAAGTCATTAGGGTCAACATTTCAACAGTGACTGGTGATTTTTTATTCCTTATTTTTTTTTTGTTTAAAGCACCTTCATGTTTGATTGTGTAGCTTGGGGCAACTAAACTGGATTCAAGGCAAAGCTGACAGCCTCACCTCAGCAAGTCGGGCTCTCTCTCAAGTAAAATATCCATATACAGGACTCAGAATTGCCAGTCAGTTCTGAAAAGCCTGTCCTTATGTTCTCTGTTTCTTTGCCGCCAGGAATGCTGAGGGCATGGACACAGTAAAAGCAGAAGGGTATTGTCGGACTCGGGGGGATCAAAAATTTGTCTTAAATAGACTTTATTTATTTATTTTAAAGATTTTAATTCCATTTCCAGTGTCTTTGGAATTACCACCATACAGAAGTCATATCGCTCTGCAGGCTTTTCCCCACAAGTGGTTGCTACATCATTCCAGAGGAGCTGCACACCCTGCAGGGAAATGCTTTGTGAAGCAGCTCTTGAGAGATGTCCCTGTGCTTTCTAAGTGATGTGAGAAGTTTTATTCACATTTCGCCAAGTGACCTTGCCCAGAGCTGCTTTTTGCTGAAGCAAAAAGTCTTTATGACTCTGTAAGTTGTGTGTATGCAGCAGATTTTTGTCTTTACTATTTTTTCATGTGAGGATGCCTTTTTCTAAGGGTAAGGGTATTAAGTAGTTCAGTTTTCATTCCACTTTTGTTTGCAGTTTGTAGAACAAATGGAAGTGAGCTAGATTCGCTTCTAATTGGTGAGCAAGCATGTCTGGCTTCTGCTCCAGTAGCAAAGAGAGGAGATGTATGCCCCCACCTTCCACAGAACTGCTGCTTCTGAGGAAGGAAACATTATAACCCAGTGTCAACCTCTATCAGGGGACCGATGTCCAGCGTTGGGGGAATCAGGGGTGGGGAGTGCTGGCAGTGTGGTAGGATGGATCTGTGTGCATGCTCTGCTTCTTCAGACTGACACACTGAATCATAGAATCACCAGGTTGGAAAAGACCCACCGGATCGTTGAGTCCAACCATTCCCATCAATCACTAAACCTGCCCCTCAGCACCTTGTCCACCTGTCCCTTAAACTCCTCCAGGGATGGCGACTCAACCACCTCCCTGGGCAGCCTCTGCCAGTGCACAATGACCCTTCCTGTGAAAATTTTTTTCCTAATGTTCAGCCTAAACTTCCCCTGGTGGAATTTGAGGCCATTTCCTCTTGTCCTGCCCCCTGTCACTTGGGAGAAGAGGCCAGCTCCCTCCTCTCCACAACCTCCTCTCAGGTAGTTGTAGAGAGCGATGAGGTCTCCCCTCAGCAAGTGGGCAAGTGTCAGTGGGTGATGCAGCCACCAGCAAAGTGGGTGCGTGGGAGACATCTCAGGTCCTTATGCTGGACCAGCCACTGACCTCTATTTCTTTCTTCTTCACCCTCCCGCGTGTTTTCGAGGAAATAATCTAATGTGAGGAGTTTTTCTTTATTCCTTTTAATTTCTAGCCCTTGGAGAGGGGATGGAAAGCCCTCCCCGGTGGGGATGCGCCTCTCCCCGTCCCCTCTGGCACAAGCACACTTGCAGTAGTAGCTGCCTTGTGACAGCAGAGGGAGACGAAAGCCCGGTGAGCGCACGGCAGTGGTGCAGGGATCCCTAACTCGCCTTTGGGGAAACTGAGGCACCGAGCAGCTGGGAATGCTCATGGCAAGGGGCAGAGCAGGATTAGTGTCCCGCCGGCAGCTTTCCTGGTTCAAACAGGGTGATTTTCACTCTTTCCTGGGATGTCCTCCTCTCCCAACAGCCCACTGTTTAATATCTTCATCAATGATATTGACAGCGAGATCAAGGGCACCCTCAGCAAGTTTGCAGATGACACCAAGCTGAGTGGTACAGCTGCCACACCAGAAGGACAGGATGCCATCCAGAGGGACCTGGACAGGCTGGAGAAGTGCGGCTGTGAGAACCTCATGGGGTTCAACAGGGCCAAGTGCAAGGTCCTACACCTGGTTTGGGGCAATCTCCAATTTCAGTACAGAGTGGGGGATGATGTGATTGAAAGCTGCCCTGCAGAAAAGGACTTGGGGGTGCTGGTTGATGAGAAGCACGACATGAGCCGACAATGTGTGCTTATAGCCCAGAAGGCCAGTCGTGTCCTGGGCTGCATCAAAAGCAGTGTTCCCAGCAGGTCAAGGAAGGTGATTCTGCCCCTCTGTCCCTCTCCTGTGAGACCTCATCTGGAGTACTGTGCCCAGTTCTGGAATCCTCATCATACGAAGGATATGGAACTCTTGGAACGGGTCCAGAGGAGGCTACAAAGATGATCAGAGGGCTGGAGCACCTCCATAAGAGGACAGGCTGAGAGAGCTGGGCTTGTTCAGACTGGAGAAGAGAAGGCCCTGAGGAGACCATATAGTGACCTTCCAGTACCTGAAGGGGCTACAAGAAAGCTGGAAATGGACGGTTTACAAAGGCTTGTAGAGATAGGATGGGGGGCAATGGGTATAAACTGGAGAAGGGCAGATTTAGACTAGACCTAAGGAAGAATTTCTTCCCTATGAGAGGGGTGAGGCTCTGGCACAGGTTGCCCAGGGGAGCTGTGGCTGCCCCATCCCTGGAGGTGCTCAAGGCCAGGTTAGTTGGGCCCTTGGGCAGCCTGACCTAGTGGGATGTCCCTGCCCATGGCAGGGGTTGGAGCTGGATGATCTTTGAAGTCCCTTCCAACCAAAACGATTCTATGATTCTATGTGCTGGCCCTACACAAGCACAGTACAGATCTGCTCACTTACCTATCTCAGCTGGCCACCCTGAGGTGGGGGTGGTCCCCAGCATGAAACACGGGCACCGAAGCATTCACTTTTTAAGGCAGCACGTGTTGAAGGGGAGGAAAAGGAGAAGAAGAGAAAGAAAGCAGAAGCAGGAACAAGAAGCCAATAGTTGCTGACAAAGAAAGCACAGCTAGCAAAACTGAAAAAGTGCAACCTTGCATAGCTGGCTTTGGACTCAAGGGGTGCCTTGGTTCCCTCTGCACAATCCCCGGTCCTGTAGAAGGAGTTTTGCAGCCCCTCCAGAGCTCCATCTAGCAGGTGTACGTTGCTGCAGGATGGCGCATTTACACCCTTTGTCTTTAGAGACTCTGCTGGTGTGAGGCAGAGTTAAGCTAGAACTGTTGTCAGTCTGCTTGAAATCCCAGATGAATGTCAGCTTTCTGCAGTAATGGGGGATATTACTTTAAATGGCTCAATAATGCTACAGCTTTTCTATCTCCTCTGCAATATATGAACTCTTCTACAGAATGAGATGGAATTCTTTTGACGTCTCCTCAAATTGCATTGTTTTAAGAAACTTTTGCATTTTTATTGGCAACCCAGTTATAACAGAGTGAATCCATATAACATCAATGCTGCTTTTTAGGAGATGCCTAGTAGATGCAAAAAATAAACCAATAAGGTCTTGAACTATAGCTAATCTTATCAGCAGAATTCAGATAGTGTGAGGTAGAAACTGTACTACTAACAAGCGTTTTCAGCCATCATTGCCTTGATGAAATGGGATGGAAAAATGAGAAAATAGAGCTGTGTCTGGATCCACACAGCTCCTGAATACAGCAGCACAGTGAGAGGAGCTGGCTGTGCCAGGCAGCACCCGCATGATTAAAATAAACAGTTCTGTGCTCCTCATGTGCCCTAAAGTTACCACTGCTCTGGTCAGCGTCCTGAGACAGGGGATTTCAATCCTCTTCAACTACAGAGACAAAAGGCAAGTGATTTCAAGAAAATACAGATATTCTGCTGATATATTTAGGAACTCCTTGTAGGTTAAGAAAGAAGTGAGGGCTGTCAGTGCCTTGGGGATTGCTGTGGGTGTAAGCAAGCACCTCTATTTCCATTCCCTTAGGAGCAGATATATAGGTAAGACATCCTTTTAGCTGTTGGGGTTTTGATCTCTGCAGGTTTTTTGTCTGTGGGTTTTACTATCCACATTAGAAGATGTGTAAAACCCACCCTAAAAGCTTGCCAATATCATCTTTTAATGTTCCCCATCTCTCCCATCTAATGTCCTACCCCGTGGGGCTGCAGAGTTATTATGGAGCTTACACAGTGTAGTTTAAACTAGAAGAATGTCTGTTTCTTAACAATTTATAGCCCCCGATTAATGGGGTCTTAAGGTTACACAAGCCTGTGTTCATAAGGTAGCCCTCTGGAGAGCAGGAGGTGGCTTCTCAGAAATTACTGCCTTTAGCTCGGAAAAAGGAGCAGAGAGCTTTTGAAAGGGACCTGTCCTTGGAGTGGGGCAGATGGAGGAATTTCATATGTATGTAAACCCTTTGCTTCCTGTGATCTTAAAAGGGTTGAGATGTGTTCACTCCCCTTCTCTGGCTGCAAAGGTCTGACTTTGGTGCATCTCAGACCCGAAGACTTCTCAGCTCTGTAGAGTCAGGCTGCAATAGTTCCCTGCCCCAAAATCCATCCAGGAGGGAGGCAATGCTGGTGCCCGTACAAACACTCTCCCCCAGCAGAGACAGGACTCGCCTCCAGGTTTGTAATGCAGACAGTGGGGCCTCCATAGGCATTACAGACATAAAGCATGTAAATGTGAACACTATAAATGGCATGATCCCATTCTTATTTGCCAGCAAATCTGCTCAAAAGCCAACAGCAGATCCCCTGGCCTCTCCAGGATCTGGCCCCAGACCTGTGTTCTTTCAAGAATGTGGTCTCAGATGTGTTCTCCAAAGCTTTTCATGCTGCATTGCTGTTAAGCAGACATCCCCACCACAGAGATGTTTGTGCCATTGCATTGGTCCTCTGCACCTCTGCTCTGCACATAGTCCTGGAGCTATGAGATGAGCCCAACACTGTCACTGGAGCAACTGTACATCCATTGCAGCACTAGTTGTTCTTACAGACTCTTGCCTAAGTGTTTAGTTTGTCCCTGAAGTAATTAACCATGCACCATTTGTTGTTCCCTTTCAGCTGGTATTTACCCTAAGGGAACTGGGGGCCTCTGAGAGCTATCACATGATAGAGCATTACAGGGACCCCAAGGAAAAGGAATCACGTGTAACCCAGGCTTTTGTAATGGCCCAGGCAAGACTGGGAAGAAACCAGCGTCAATCCTTAGCTTTTCAGTACTGAGCCAAGGAGACTGCAACTGGTCTGTAATGATGTTTTAGAGCTGGCACTCCTCTTTGTCTCTCCAGTAGTCATGGGACCTGTGCACACACCTCCACTCAGCCACGCTGGTTGCTGGGAGCCTGTCAAAGCATATCAAGTGTTGTTTGCCAAAACACGTCTAGCCAGAAGTGGTACAATGATGCAGAGGTAGTTCCCGTGCCCACTTCAACCAGCAGCAACCCTTCCCTGTGCACCGTAGCTGAGGCTGGGCTGCAAGTACACGTGGCAATTGGGATGGTGTGCGTATTTGGGCTACCTGTGTGGCCAAGATGATGCTGTGCCAGCCTGAATTTTCCAGTCAGGTCTTTCTGGGATGAGAAGCCATGAGAAGTTTTGATGGCATTCTAAAAATTAATCACCAAATAACACCCCTAAAAGTGCTCCTTTGATATATTCATTGCTCAAAATCCAGAGGCTTGCTGCAGTTCAGTGCCTGATTTTTTCTCTAACTTGGATGTTGGAGGTCTACTGATTTTGGATGTAGGGACTCCTTCACTGGCCAAAGCAGGTGGCCTTTTTACTCAAGTGCTGTGTTATTGCTTTCCAAGTTGTATCATTACACACCTAAAGAAATGCCAGATCTCACAGACTGATAGGTTTGAACATGGCAGCATTGCTAAACACTATATAGAATTTTTAAATGTTTAATTTGTAGTGATGGAGACTAAATTGAGAATTAAAACCATGCACATCAGTCCCAAGGGAATTCCCCCCATTCCCTCCCACTCCATCTGGAATGAAGAGGAGTTGGAATTATACATGAATTAATGAATAAGTAATAGAGAGTCACACAAATAAATTTCAGAGGCAAGGATTTTTTTCAAATCATGCACAAGTTAATATTTATTTATGTAACTTGCAGAATTCCAGCCAGTGGCTGCATAAATATTAATTACTAATTAAACTTTAATAGCAAAGAAAAACCCTCCTATTTTTTAAATGCATTATTTGTTTGGGGAATTGGGATTGTTTGGGAATGTGGTCAACCAGAATACAGTTTTAGAGCAGGAGACACCATGGGTTAACCTTGCTTTTAGCTTTGATTGCAATTGCTCAGAGAGAGGATGAATTAATTTCTTTTTTTTTCCTCCCATGAGGAGATGATAACAAATTTAATAAGAGCCCTCGGCAAAACCGGGGCATAGCTGTACTTCCAGCTGTGCATCCCCACTACATTTTTGACTGATTTCTAATACAAAAAGGAAAAAGATGGCTTCTCAGTTAGTGAGCACATCTCTGCTTGCTGCAGTAGGTGTACTCATTTAGAACAGCTGATTATCTAGCTTGTGGTGGCAGTTTTGCATTTACATGTCTTTTGGCAGCCTGAAGGCTCACCTGCAATTGCCCTTTTTGCAGGCTACCATGAGTCACTTTATATTAATATCTTGGGTCCATAAGTCTGTAACATTGCTGTGTATCGCTTTTAGGTACACAGGGAGGAGTTTTACAAAGATGAGCTTTTCTCTTCCACAAAGAGAGTGAAGGGGAAAAGCTCGTGAGTCCCTGCAGAGCTGTGGCTCAGCTCAGTCTTCCCTGCGGCACCTCACACCACATCACTGGCTGTCCAAGTTGCTGCCATCTCACTGCTCTGGGGCATTTGCTAAGGTTTCCTGATGCCATAGTTGAACCAGGTGTTGTCCCCCTTATGATCCAGGCTGGCTGCTTTTCTTCTGGTTCCCAAGTGCTGGAGCCTTGCTATGATTTGTGGTTTGTGGGTATCGATGACCTTTTGAAAGAGGGAAAAAAACATTCTAGCCACAGAGAGAGCTCTGGCATTCTGTGTAATCTCACGCAAAGAACTGGTGGTACCACCTTCGGTTACTCCCGACTCTGGGCGAGTCTGAGAGATACAATTGTTCTGGCATTTGGGTTTGCAGCTTTCTTCCTTTAAGCCAGTAATTGCAGACTAAAGCTGGTGAGACCAGCTCTGAGTAGAGCACATCAGAGCATTCCATTCTTGTGGGGAGTCAGAGCCTGCCTCCCACTATGGTCCTCTGATCCCGTGGTCCGTTGTAACAACAGACTTGGGAGCCAACGAAGAGAGTCCCAGTGTTCATTGGGACATGCCTGTGTAAGCCTTTGAAGGCTCAGGACTTTAATAAGGATGAGGAGCAGATAAAACATTTATTGCAGTGCTCTTATCTTGGGCCTCATTTAATTGCAGAGACATTACAGGTTAAAGAATTTAATAAGCAGTTTTCTTAGACATTTTGAGATTGATGGAGTATACAAAGATGAGTTGATTAAAGCCAGCCAGGCTTCACCCAAAATTCAGAGTTTAGCAATCTGTAAGGCCTGAAAAGAGATGTACATGATTGTCGCTCCTATGCAGTAGCCCCAGAACTCACCGCAATGAACTCCCCCGTGTGCACTCCACAATGCGTGTGCTTTGGTTCAATAACGGTGGATGGCCTTTGGATGTGTCTATTTTATCTAGAAGGAAGAAACAGAGACACAAAGTAAATTAAGATGGTTACAAGCACAATAAAATAAAGTGAACAAATTTAAATGTAAAACATTGAAATGTACCAGAAGCAATAAAGACAAACCGGTGATAGGACTCTGAGAAGGAGCCCTGGCTAATTCTGTACCGCAAAGATATAAAAAGAAATCAATATAAAAAAATGGGACCTTTAGCACAGAACCTTGTTAAATGGTGTATGCGACAATTTAAAAGAAATAACTTGGAAGTTAGAAGTGCAGCATAGAAATGTCTGAATAATTGACATTTAAAGAATTAACATAAAATTATTCCAAGATAATGATGAAAGTAGTCAAGCACTCTTCTAATGACCACATGAAACCAGGCAGCTTTAACAGTGCACCCTCAACCTTGAATGCATCTACTTAACAATCAGCACAGTGTCCCAGTTTTCTATAGGAAATATAAGCATTCAGTAATGTGTGGACCAGCCTGTTTACATTAGATTTTTTTTTCCTCTTGTTTGGCTTTACTATTAGATAGTAAACTGGCAGGCCAACATGGGGCTTGCTCTGTCTCTGCCTCTCCTGATGTCATGGGCAAAACTCTGGATAAACAGAGAATTAAATCAGCATCCCCTAAGCAAGCCATCACTCTTTTGGAGGACAGCTTTCTCTGTCAGTGATTGACATGAAGAAAACCAAAATGCTGTGGTATTGCCATTCATCCTTCCTTGATCCAAATTTTTGTTTCAGTACGCTGTTCTCCTTTTAGTGTAATGCCACCAATCTTCATTACTTAAGAAAAGACAAAGTTTAAGCATGTCCTTAATTTCTTTTCAATTATTCCTCCTTCTGCATTTACAGCAGTGAAAATCAGGAGATGCTACTAATGCTTGTGTGCAAAGTTCAAGAGATTTCTGTGTTTGAATGACTGTGCAGTGATCTGAAGTTGTTTTTTTTTGACTCCCCGGACAGTTTTGGACTGGCACAGCCCAATACCATACCGAGCAGCAAGGATGTTTGAAGATGTGATGAAGTGAATGTCCCCTACTGCAAAGAAACACTAATACCCAAATTGACACCTGTGCAGCCAGGCCAGCTGTGAGCTGCTGTTTTCAGACCTTAGCCCTCCATCCTTCAGGTGGTGGGATTAAAGATCTCTCCTTACTGTGTGACTTCCAACAAGTCTCGAAGGAATGAGATGCTGCACTGCTGTTTGCTTTCTCCTTCTCTGTGTCCACAAGGAGCAGTTTGCTCTGGCTGGCTCAGGCAGTCCAGGGAGCAGACAGTGGTAAATCCTTTAACTGCTTTGATCAATGCAAAAGAGAGATTGTCCCTTACTCAGATAAAGATCCCCAAGAGGCCGAGGCTTAGCATCTAGCAGATTTTCTCTCTCTTTGATAAAATATACACCATACACCTAAATCTTATCCCATAACTGCAGAGCTGTCTTTTCATTGTGTAGTGGTGCCGGCAGCACATCTGAGCAAGGCAGAGACCAAAGAGCTACCTTCTGATATTTGGGATTTGGGCTGTTTGCAAACTCTAGCATACCTCAAGGACTCTGTTGCACAGGCTTCATGTTTCTAGGGTTATTTTCAGAACCTCAGTGCAATTTCCCTAATCAGGAGATGGGTTTTCATTACATACCTGTGGAACAAGGCTGACAGCTGATGCACCTAATAGCTGACACGAGCCCAGAACCAAGTTGTGCCTAAATCAGAGTCTCTCACAGAGGCTATGATGCTTCTCTGGGGCTCCAGGCTTCAGCCCTTGCATGTAGAACACATTGCCTCTCTTACTTTTGCTTGACCTCTTGTTTTTCACACTTGCAGGAACTTGCGTATTTTTGAGATTGTACCACTCTATGAAATGACAAAATAGACTTGGCCCTTGGGTTTACAGGCTGCCAGGAGAAGACCTATGTGTAGTGGCAGGATTGTAGCCTGCTTCTTTCTGTGAGAAACCAGCCTAAAAAGGAAGCCAAAAGCATTGTGATGCCCGGAGGATCCAAGAACAGTCCCATGGCTTTGTTTATGCGGGGATGGAGGTAAAGCCAGGAAAGATTAGTGTGCCTCAAACCTGAGTGTGTGCCACTGCTGTAAGCTTGGGCTGCACTGCCAAGCTCTTGCAAAGCCCAAGTACAACCTTGGTGTGATGGATGGAACAGAGAAATTATGAACTATGAGCATTGTAATGTATTTTCTACTCCTTAGCACTCATATTCATACCATATTCAAAAAGGTTTATAGCAATATTTTTGTTTGCTTCCATTTAATTTTTAATTTTTTTTTCCCTTTTGTAACTACTATACACACCCATAGCTATTTTTTATCAGGCATGAAGTTTTTCTCCTCTGTTTTTTCTTTTCAGAAACATAGTTTTTCTAATTATCTTTTTAAAAGTGAGATGGATTTCTCCAAATCTTAAGTTACTTGAAGTTTTGTGAGTGCTGCATCTCCATTTCACAGTTTAGCTGCCTTGGGGGTTGGGATGTGTTAATTATTCAATGATTTAAATGAAATATCAAAGGAGTTTTTATTGATTTGCATGTAAATTTACAAAACCCAATATATGGCACAACAGGCAAATTAGTAGGCCATAAAAACCATGAGTGAATTACTGTTTTCTTAAACCTCTAGGATAACACGCTGTAGTATCTGAAAATAAAGGTCAAAAGGAAAAAAAAAAGAAAATTTAAATGTGTGCACATTAATGGACTGGGGAATGTGGCTTTACTATAACTTCTGTGCATAAAAATTTATATTTTTCAACACAGCAATAATTTCTTTTACCCTGTGGGGTATTTTAAATGTGCTCCTGTGTATATAATATTAATTTAGTCATAAAATAAAAGGCAGTAATTCAGAGAGTAGCCCATGTGAGCTATTAAATTCAAAGAACTGTGTGAAATATTTGTGGTTATGGTTCCTGCAGTTCTGGATAAGACAAAACCAAACCGCTCCTGACAAGATGAAAGCATTTGCTTTCAGAGTACCTGCCCATGCTCAGCTCTAGGTTTCACCATTTCTTTTTCCAGAGAGGATACTATCTCTGATTAGGTTCTTTGAGTATAAATTATGAGAATATTCCTTGAGGAGAAGCACAAAATGAGCATTTATGCAATAGCCAGGCTTTTAAAGGGGTTTGTACGTCACCCAAGTCCACCTAAACTAGGTAATGTTATAGTTTGCTTCTTTTTATGCTAGATCAGTGAGCTTTGCTGCTTTAGCAAGTGAAAAGATGTTTTCACTTTTTCTGTTCATTCACTAAGGCAGAGCTGAAAGTTAATCTACAGCAAATGGGCTTGACTATGGAGCCAGTCAGCCATGTAAAACATTTTCATGTTGTCTCTCTGAAAAGCTTGAAGCAAATATTCCATCCGCCTCAGTGGCAAATTAATACACGGCAATTAATCAAAATTCTTCTCACTTGCTTTCTCTGTGCCTGTACTCTTGCATTAAGTCTTTGAGTGCCTTGTTCTCCTGTTAAATGTGTCTATGCTAAAACTCAATACAAACACTTCTCAGCAAGAAGAAATTAAGCCTGGACTCAGGATGAATCTTTTAGCAATTTGGCTCGGTGCCTGCAGCTCAGCTAATACGTATCTGTCAGCATCCAGCCCTTAATGGTACTGGTGGAAAGACTCAGAGACTCTGGTGAAACCTTCTCTGCTGATTTTCTCTATGTTAGGACATATGATCACATGTAATTTCAGAGCTATCTCTCACCTTTTAATACAAGTGCCTTAGAGAGAGAGATCTCCTTTCCACAGCTCCCACCTCTGGATGGAGAAACCAGGTTCAAATGTGTGGCAGGTAATAGCCCCTGGTATGGGGTAGTTTGCAACGAAAAAAGATTTCCATGGATCCTCCTTCCCACAACACACACAGCTCAGAGGGCACATAGCAGCGTCTCCTCTAAAGCTAAGCCTAGACAGAGTACGCGCATGTGGGGCAGAGGATACGCATTTGTCATAGCTGAGGCACAGGAGCAGTTACTTGTGCAGCTCCTCAGTTCCATGCTTCCCCAGAATAACTGTACAGCATGAATCAAAGAGAACTGGTAATGGAGTAAAAAATTATTTCCTTCTCCCAATGCTTCCTCTTGCCAACTAGAGGCAGATTAAAAGCAGTAGCCGAATTCAATGCATTTTTTTGCATTCTTGATCCTTGGTCAAGGCACAGATGCAGCAAGAAGTTGATAGACGCCGGTTGCATGTTGCTGCCTCAGTCTTCTGGCTGTAGAAGAGGGTATGAATGGATTCCTGCAGGTGTCACAACAGGATAATCAGGATCCTTCTGGTAGACCTCAGGAAAGCCCAGCTATGTGTGTAACTGAGTATTTAACAGTTGTGTGGCATGGCTGGTGTCTTGACCCGGGCTCCTTGCAGTGATGCCAGCTCAGCTCGTGGTCCTCAAGCTCCGCCACAAGCTCCGCCAGGGGATATTTAAGCTGGACATTAGGAAAAAATTTTTCACAGAAAGGATCATTGGGCACTGGAACAGGCTGCCCAGGGAGGTGGTTGATTCACCTTCGCTGGAGGTGTTTAAGGCACAGGTGAACGAGGTGTTAAGGGGCATGATTTAGTGTTTGATAGGAGTGGTTGGACTCAATGATCTGGTGGGTCTCTTCCAACCTGGTTATTCTATGATTCTATGATTCTCTGCAAAGCCTCAGGCTCAGCCAGGGAGCATCTAATCTGTGCTACCTGGGGTCCTTATGGTCAGAGCCACTTGGCCAGCCTGCGTCTGCCATTGTAGCTGTCTCCAGTGTCCCCTGAACCTCATTGGCACCTTCCAGGACACCAAACAGTCTTGCAGGATATGAGAAATATCTCCATCCAAATTTAGCCCTTCTGTAAACCAAAGAGAGGAAGGGTGGCTGTTTGTCCATGCCAGTATCCCAGGGACTCCTCAGCCAGCAGTCTTCCCAGACAACTGACCCTGTTTGCTCTGAGACTCCCATCCTACAGAGAAACCTGGGAGAGCCTTTGCCAGCATATTGGAAGTGGTCTGAGAGCAAGTGCTTTTGCAATGAGGAAGGGAACATAGCTTGGCTGTGCAAATGAGCGCGGACCACCCTCATACCTAAGATGAAGGGTTAATTCACCACCAAGAGAGAAGAAATGTGTGTGGGCAGGCACAGCATGCCCACATCTGTGGTGAGTCAGACACCCCAGAGACTCAGCCGGCAGACAATGAAAGGGAGAAGTAGGTCAGAGCAGACAAAGACACAGAGGGCTCCATCTGCCAGATCAGACAAACCAGGAGATGGCAGCGCAGAAGGTATCTGACCTCCTGTATGGTTGATATGCAGAGCAGTTGGGACAGCGTTCATCATCCCGCAGCCTCATAGAGGAGTGATGTTTAATGACTGGCAGCTGGAAAAGCAGGTAGCTGGCTGAGAGGAAGGTGATGATATGGCTCCACCTGGTCAAATAGCTGGATAAGATTGCAAAGCCATGGGGAGTCCTTTAATTATGTGCTTGCTGCATCAATTAGTAAAGGCAAAAGCATTGGCCTGCCTAGTTTAATTGGCAGAACCTGTGAGGAGGGCATCTGACACGAGCACCCTCAGCCTCTCCAGGGGCAAGAGAAGCCCAAATGACTCTGAAGTTGCAGGAGCGGAGCTGTGGCACAGCCTGCCACATTCACGCTGATGCATTACTCACTTAAAAACAGCTCCCATGGTGTGCGGCTGAGTTCTGCGCAGTCCTTGGCCATGAGGTCTGAAAAGACTCCCTTGAAGATGGTGAATACATGTTATAAAACTTAGTGCTCCAGAAGGGAAAGGTCAGCCTTTCAAACTAAAGTAATTTCCCTCTCCCTAGCAAGGTGTAAGTTGTATCATTGATTTATCTACTTTCTTTGCCTCCTTGGCAGGCTTGGGACAGAAGCACGTGCTTCTCCATGGAGGATGCAGCCTCTGGGGTTTGTCAGTGCTCAGGAAAGTGAAGATGAGTGGGGTCTGAAGCATGTGTACATCATTTCAGGCTACTTAAATTCTTGCAGGGATGTTCTCAGTCAGGCTTCAAGCGACATAGTTTTTTGCCACTTCATTTGAGTAACAAAATTAAAGTAATTCCTGCTGCTGATTACTCTTGATTCTTCTGGCTATCTCCAGGAACATTGTCTTAAGCTGAAGGAAGAAGGTCTGCTTGCTGTAGATGTGTCTAAGACTGTACCTTCACCAAGCCCCCAGCCAGCACAGGAGTGATGGATAATCATATCCTTCTCTCTCTGGTAAGCAAAAAAAACAGCACAAGCATTTGAAAATGGTCTCTGACAGGACAAGTGGGAGCTTGGTGCAGGAGTCAGGGGGAAAGCAGGACCTAGGAGAGGGGCTGCCCATCAGACAGAGCTGGCACAGACGCGTCAGTGGGGTCAAGTGGGAAGTTTGACATCAAGGTGTATATAAGGCATCCTGCCAGAAAACTGTCAAGCAGAGAAATATTTCTCTTAGGAGCACTTGACTACATGGAAAGGGAACTAAATTAGTGAGAAGTTACTAGCCATGCCTTGTGTCCAGTGGGGATGGGGAGATGTGCATGAGCCTGGGAGGTTAAGAAGGAAAGTGAAACGCTTACTTTATCTGGGAAGCACGAAGTTTGACTAGAAGAAATCCTTCTCAAACATTTTGCAGAGTTCAAGTCCACTGGTGACCTCTACCTCTTCTGTGAAAATTTTACTCTGCCACTTTGGATAAACTACTGTCAAAAGATTAGGTTGGTGGAAATTATCAGCCTGTGTAGAAATACTCATTGATTTAAAGCAATGAGAAAACTGCCTGGCTGTATTGATCAGTGTGCACCTAAAATTATACAGGTCTCTAAAAAACATCTGTCCAGGAACAATCTCACCTGACACTGGGGCTTTGTCAGCAACAACAGTTTGTCTCAACTCTGGGATTTTATTCTCAGCTCCTTTGTATATGTTGTATTTGATATTACCAGAGTGAAAGAAGGCTAAAATAAAACTTTTCCCACTTGAGAAGGGCTACTTGCCAATTTCATGTAGATTTAAAATGACAGAGTGCAATGCAGCACAGTGGATGATACATCACCCAAAGAAGTGGATCTCTCTAAGCAAGAGAGTGAAAAGTGTGTTTTCTAAGTACTAAGATGTCTTTGGAGAGTAGACAGTAGGAGCAGTGGATGGGAGGCTGCTCGCTTCAGTGAGAGTAGAGTGAGGCTGGTGCAAGCTGCTCTGAGAAGTCCTGACTGAAGAAAATGGGAAGCACATCATACCCCTGCAGCAGGAGCCAAGGTTTCTTTTGTGTAGATGATCCTGCAGAACAGAGAAAGCAACAGGTTTGATGAAGAATCCTGTATTTACAGCTCCAGAAAGGGATGTTCTTGTGCTTGTAGTTGGTAACACCCTCCATTCAGCCTGTCCACCTTCTGTGCCCCAGGTCAGGATGTGTTACTATCGCTGTGGCACCTAGCTGAAACTAAGTGAAGCCATAGTGACTTCTCACCATCCTCGTGCACAAAAAAGAGGATGCTGTTCTGCAGGGTGCCTCAAAAACCCAGTAAATGAGATATCCATGTCCTGTCCCTCCCCCAGGTACTAAGCTTGCTGGTTTGTTTAAAGAAAAAAAAATAAAATAAGGAAAAAGCCAGACATTTGCCAGTGGCCTTGTTTGCATAAACTTGCGAACTCTACCTGCAGGGTAGAGGGTGCTCAGCTACCAGGATGACAAGCTCCTTTTTAGGGTAGTCTGGAGATGGTGGGGAGGACAGCTGTGGGCTAGGAGTAGCAGAGGGGCACATCACACAGTTTGCAGCTCTTAGGTAACCACATCACACAATCCCCATTTCACATCTGCATAATCCATCACTTTTAAAGACGTTTCCTTATATCAGTTAATATAAAATGTTGTTCATTGTGTCAGCCAGCAGGAGGTTTCATTGGTCCTTTAGGCAACTTAAACAGTGATTAATCAAAAAAAAGCCTCCACCTTCTTCGTGCTGTTAATGCTGCTGTTAGGTTGCAGTCAGCATAATTTATGGCATTTTCTGATCCTGTTAGCTAGGATGTCTGATTAATTTTGGCTCTGGGATTAAGTCAGCAAAAGAAATTTGACTTCCACAAGCAAGTGATATATATCATCCACCCGAGTGCAGGAGGGACAGAACACTATCTTTCTGCCAACGTTTTTATTGTGTCCTTGACTATAGCCAGAAGGTGGCATTATGTACTCATTTTATTACTGCTGCTGGCTGGGGACTGAATTGATTTTAAAGCCCAAGACAGGTCGGTTTCTTGATCTTGAGATGGAAGGGAGAACACTAGCATATGCTGCTGGAGATACTGCCCCTGCTTACTGATATGGACCACAGTGTGCAAACTGGCACATTTCTCATTCTTTGCGCTCCCAGATAAAGTAGAAAATGACTTATCAATGACTAAATTATTAGCAACAATTTTGCCTCTCACAGATTTTTCATTGCTAATACTCAGATGGCTTTTTGATGCTGTTGCTTCGTTTTTTTTTCCTGCTGCTTATATCTTGTCCATGCTTATTGAGTCTAGAGAGAAAAGCTGGGGGATAATACAGATTTTTCAGTTCTTTTTTGCCTTCAGAGCTCTTCTTTAATTTTTCTTCCCCCTCGCACCTCATTATTACAGAACCTTTTATCAAGCAGGCAAAGGAGCCTTTAGTAGTAGGTTGATGGAACAATGTTATCTGAGTGGGTTTCTATGAGACAATTTGAGCCACTCTCAAGTACACAGATACAATATGGGTGTCTCCATCTAGTTGCGTAGAATTCTGTCTTGTTACATGGGATCCTTACTCTGGGAGGGCTCTCTGTGGGTGTAAACAACACACGGCCATGTTAAAACTCACGCTCCTTTCCTTCTCTCTGCCCATCGTGTCCTTCATTTTGGGTAGCGATATGTGATTTACAGACTGAAGAGCTCTGTTTGCTCCACTTCAGCAGGACCATAGGAAGGGCAGAAAACCAGACAGATCTCAAGACGTCGCAACTGAGTCAGCCTTTTGATAGGAATTTCAAGAGGAAATCTCTGTCCCATGTTGTCCCTGCAGGCCATCAGGAAAGGCATCTCCACACCATAGCTTGAGGAGTGACTGTAGCCTGGACAAATGCAGCAGACATCTGGATCTGAAACTGTTCGGAGGATCCTATTGAGAGATGACTGTAATACTAAGATGCTGCAGTTTATATTCTTGCTCCATTAACTCTGACAACAGATTTCTGAGACCAGAGTTTTCTAAACCTGGTTTATAAATCATGCTGGTAAGAATGCACTGGGATTTACTTGTGCATAGTATGGAGCTCTGCAAATAAAATTAACCCTTTGTGCAAGGACTATAGCTAGCATGAAGAAGACAAGAACTTTGTGTTAGACTGTTCAGATTTTGGGCTTAATTTGTGGAAATCCAATAGCTGACACTGCATCCCTTGAGCTTCTGTTACTCAGATTTTCCATAGCTGAACGCAGACAGATGAGAAGTCAGAACTGGTGGGATGAGACCAGACCAAGCCTGGAAGCTGTTATAGGATTATGACTGAAATATCCAGTTTGCTTCCCAGCAATTAATGATGTTCAACTGCCTTCAGCTGGGCTTATATCTGTCTGCTTAGTGTACTGGAGCTTAGCGCTGTTTGTACCCAGAGGTTTACTCTGTCCTTGAAAAGATCTGTTTTACAGAAGCAACCAAATACTCAGTTCTTTGTGAAAATATGAGCCTTAAAAAAAAGCTCAATTGGTAACCCAGGAAGAGACCTGCTTGAAACCATGAATTGCTTTGACCTTAATCTCTGAAAGGATGCTACTTTCTGTATAGCTCAGGCAGTCTTACCAGACTTATATAACTTGAAGCTATGCCTGTGCAGGTCTCTGAAGAGTACGAGCTTTTTGTAGCTCCTGCATGGCAGAGCCACAGTGGTTCTGCAAGAGTGAACTGGATTACCTCCCACCTTGTGCATCAACAGCAAAATTGGGAGCTTGTAGCAGGACCTTTATCAGTGGTGATGAATGGTAGAAGGGGTTTTCATTTCTCTGATTAATTCTGCAAGGCTGACCGTTGGAAAGATCACATCTTGGCTCTTGTGCCCAGAGTTTTGATTAAGGGAGTCTTTGGGAGGTTTAGGTGAAGTAACTTTACTTCTGCAGTACCAAAGTGGAAAACAGGCATGCAGCTAAGCTGGCAGGATGGGGAGGCCACACTTGTGCTGTCAGTTTGGGAAGAGAAACACTGGTGCATCTGAAGTCATTCCCTCTGTAAAGAAAATACTGAGGCAGGAGCAGCCCATTCTGCTCACAGAAATAATCTTCTCTTATGTAGGATGTTTGAAAAAAAAGAAAGGCAGGATGGATTTGAGCTCTCTTTTGCTAGATATTTACTGATTTGAGAGATGGAGGTTTGTGGCCCAGGGGCTGCTGTGGCTGTGCTGTGGTTGGGGAGGATGGAGGCAGGCTGCAGCAGCTAGAGGGTACCACAAGTCCTGCTGTGGGCATGAACCTGGCATGGAGTAGAACAGTGGCTGGATAAAGCCTCTGGGGTGAGAGTTTTAAAAAAATGTGAGCTTTTTTCCCGTGGTTCACCCATTTTCCCTGCCTTTCCCTAACACCCATTCCCAAGCATCTCTGTCCTTAGTGAATTAAGTTGCATGTATAGAACATTTCCTTGCTTTTTCTTCTACCAAAACCAGTTATTCCTAACTCAACCTGTTTTTCTCTCCCCCTCATGCCCGCTTCTACAGCCACAATAAGAAGCTGGCTATCTCCCTTTGAGATGTCCACTTATGATCTGGGTCTGAACCTTTTTTTATTAGGCCAATACAAATCTGATCTATAAATCTCCACTGCTCAAGAGAAACTATTTTCTGCCTCCTTGTAAGTCACTGTGATCTTCTTCCTTGAGTTGCAAGGGCGTAATACGTGAATAATGTGTGATATTTCAGCTAAGACCATGAACTACTTCCTTTATGGCAAAAAAAATCCACTTAACTAGGCTGCAAACAGTCTAATATGGCAATTTTATCCTAGTCCCATGGGATGCTGTGGGCTTCCTATGGGACTTCAGACACTGAATGGTCTTGCACTTCATTTCTTATTACAGAGGGAAGTCCGAGAAACAAATCCTAAAGAGGGCAGCAGAATCAAACCCAGATCTCTTGCCTATGGCTGGCTGAAGCAATGCTGGTGCTGCTAATTGAATGTGCTTTATGTACGAGTGCATTTCAGTACATACACCCAGAACATGCTGCGTATCTTTTGGTGATATACAAACCGACTGGGACAATTTACAATGGTGATTTTTCCACTGACGGGTAAATTAATGCTCTCTATTATAGGCATTTAATCAATGCCAGCTCCCTAAGCCTCTAAACAGGCCACCGAGATAGAAGATTGATTGGTCTGAATGCATCATATATATAAGACAAGAATGCTTCATAAGAACATAAATGATGTGTTTGTTACCCAGAGCCACAAAGAGAGCTCTGTGGTAAGGAGGAGCATTGACACTCTCCTATTGAGACACAGCAAAGGGGCAAGACATGGGTTTGTTGTGTGGTTTTTATCTTGGGGTTTAGTTGTTTTTTTCCAAGGCAAAAAGACTGAGATTACTGCAAGATGGGGAGGAAGATTTTGCTAGCTCTGCACGTGGGCATGGTTATTTGTCTGGAGGGGATCTTGGTGATCCCTGAGATGTCTGTGCGGCTTATGGAGATGCTCCTTTTGCACTGTGCTTCACAGCAAAATTAGCAGTTCATCACAGAGGTCTGAAATTTCGCTTTGTAGTTACACAGGTGGCCAAAACTCCAAAGATGCTGATCACCACTTTGTTTATTAATGTGTTTTCTCTTTTTATTTAGACCAATAAAATGATATGTTGCTTGGCTTAACTAGGAGAGTAAACCTCATGTCCAAGTCTGGTTTTGATACCTGGTGACTGTTGATAGAAAGGATTTGCTGGGGTCACGGGAAGCCAAGCTCTCCCTGAGTGTGTATGTGCTCTTAACTGGAGCAAACACAAAGTAAAATGTGTTAACACATATATGCTTGAAAGAGGTATAAGCTTTTATCTCATGTGACCGATGGGTTAAAGCACACATGAAAACATTTTGCATTGTTTCTTGACCTTTGCAAAGTCAATAAGCCAAAGTACTAAGCACTGAGTTGAAACAGATATCCATCTTCCTTGATCAATGGAATAAAGCATATCTGTTATTATTATGGCTAAACACATTTATAGTTGTATAAATAAAGGGGGAACACAGAAAGTGATGGTCACTCTGTCAGGATCCTGAACCCACACTGCCTGTGAAAGCCTGTGAGACCAAGGAGGCTCAGGCACCTAAACCTTAATCATGCTTAGAATGATATTTAAGTGTCCATGTGCCTCAGAAGTTTATTTACCCTGGCTTCTCTCAGGTCTGTGAAGTTATCATTAGGAAATCAGTCAAACTAACAGCTGGAAAGGTTATCACCATATTCCTCTGAAGTGGATGGCTCACAGCCACTCCTGATTTCTGCTGGTGGAAAGCCACAGAGCTCAATAAATAAGATGTGGTATTTTGAGACTTCATTACTTCTTGCCCACAAGATATCTTGTATATGTCACTGAAATTAAGGAGAAAACAAGAATTTGTGATAGTGTCTCTGGGGTAGCATGGAAGTAGAAGCAACATTTTAATGCATTCTGACTTTGTTCCTGCACTGCCCCTGAGTTTAGTCTAGGGATCAGTGCAGGTTTTTATCCTTATTTCTGAAATCCTCTGCTTCGTGAGCTGGTTTATCTCCTAAATAAGGCACACGAGGGTGTCATTTACAGACCAGTAAATTCATACCTTGTGCATTTGGTGGCACATGGTCTTCAGGCTGCTGGTTAACAACACACAAGTGTGACTCGCTGCACTGTAACTCATACTCTGTCACAGCCTCTGGCTTAATTACAAAGCACTAAAAATGTGAAGTAAAAAAAATAATTACTGTAATAAACTAATGAAATAAAATATATTTTCCTGAAATTTAAAAAAAAAGTGTCCGTCCAAGCTGAAAGGTCCAAACATTAACCTGCGTGTAGGGACCAATTATGATCTGAGGTACATGACAGTAATGATAACTTCTGTTGGACTGCTCCACTTCCAAGATCAGATTGTAGTTGTATGGGGAATATGTTCTTATGTTCGCACAACACTTCCAGCAGATTTATTTGTTACTGGGAAGAACTGAAATGTACCCCCAGTTCCACACTGCTGTGGGCTATTTCCCACAGTATTTGTACAGTGAACTAGACCTGGGAAAGAGCAGAGACTACGTACATACGTACAGACTCTCTTATTGTGTGTGTTTATCGTCTCTCCTGTGATTCCATGGATGATTCATCCTCTTTCACTGTTTTGTCAAAAGAAGTGATGTGACGAGATCTTTGGAGGTGAGCTCTGCAGTGCTACTGACCACAAGACACTGCATGGGTGTCCCCAGGTTACTCGTAGCACACACTGTCATTGTCACTGCAAGGTAACAGGAAGAGGTCTGTGCCACCTTGCAACACAGACCGTCTCTTACAGCGTCCACACACAGCTTGTGAATTGGTCTGTGCTGCCACTGCTGTAGCACAAACATGAACAGAGATCATAGAATCACCAGGTTGGAAAAGACCCACTGGATCATCGAGTCCAACCATTCCTATCAAACACTAACCCATGCCCCTTAGCACCTCGTCCACCTGGCCCTTAAACCCCTCCAGGGAAGGTGAATCAACCCCCTCCCTGGGCAGCCTCTGCCAGTGCCCAATGACCCTTTCTGTGAAAATTTTTTTCCTAATGTCCAGCCTAAATCTCCCCTGGCAGAGCTTGAGGCCATTCCCTCTCGTCCTGTCCCCTGTCACTTGGGAGAAGAGCCCAGCACCCTCCTCTCTACAACCTGCTTTCAGGTAGTTGTAGAGAGCAATGAGGTCTCCCCTCAGCCCCCTCTTCTCCAGGCTAAACACCCCCAGCTCTCTCAGCCATTCCTCGTAAGACCTGTTCTCCAGCCCCTTCACCAGCTTCGTTGCTCTTCTCTGGACTCAACAATCTCATTTCTAGTTGGGCCTTAGCCCTCCTGACTTTTTCCCTGCACGTTCTCACTTCCTCCCTATAGTCCACCCAGGATTCCTGCCCCTTCCTCCAGAGGTCGTAGACCCTCCTCTTCCTATTGATGTCTCTTAGGACCTCCCTACTCAACCACGCTGGTTTCTTCCCCGCCGGCTACTTTTCCGGAACTTGGGGACGGCTTTCTCCTGAGCTGCTAGGAGTTCTTTCTTGAGGAGCGCCCAGCCCTCATGGACACCTTTGCCTCCAAGGAGCGCCTCCCATGGGACTTTTCCGACCAGCCTTCTGAACAGCCCAAAGTCTGCTCTCTGAAAGTTGAGGGCGACTGTTCTGCTAACCTCCACCTTCTTCATCTCACCCTGCACCGAGAACTCTATCATCTCATGATTGCTTTGCCCCAAGCGATATCCAGTTCGAGGGTATCAATGCCCTCTCTAACATAGAGGGCTACCCCACCTCCTCTTCTGTCCTTCCTGTCCTTCCTGAAGAGTTTATACCCCACCATGGGTACGCTCCAGTTGTACGAGTCATCCCACCACGTCTCCACAATGGCAACGACATCGTAGTCTCCTAGGTGTGGTCTCACCAGTGCTGAGTACAGAGGGAGAATAAACTCCATGGGATATTCCATTGTGTTTGGGGACAGTGGTAATTTCTGTATGTAAACGCTGAAGTGCAGTTTCCTTCTGTTTTTCAGTTCCCTGCTTTTTGGAGGGAATATGAATTTGTTTTGCTTTGCTTCATACTCCTCATTCTTCCTAAAGGCTGGACAGGTAAAAGGAAGAAGTGAGAAAGACAACATAGATACCCAGGCACAAGAAATGAATAAAGTTTTAATTCACTTGCTTTTCTGACTGTGAAGTGCAGCTTTAACACATCAGCCACATGCATCTGACTTAGAAAATCAGCATTTAGGCCTCTAAAATTGGCATCTGTTTTTTTATATTGGAGCAACCAAATATAAGATTTGGTGTCTCTTTTGCATCAGTTGGATATATGCTGAATGTCGCGAGGACAGCAGTTTTCATTGACAAAGTAGTTAGGCAGGGCCAAATTTGCTTTGTTGATAGGAGGTAAGATGTTTGGGGTAACAAAGCCACTGGTTGCTAGGGCATTGGCAGTCTCTGTGCAAGAGGAGGAGATGCCAAAGAGGCATAAATTTGATCTGTAACACGCAAATAGTGTCCTTAGAAACAAATTAAGATGTGACTAAAGCATTAAGCTTTCTACTAAAATTGCATTTGGAGAAGTATCCCCATGAATCACCAGTGGTAAAAAAGTTCATAGCAGCGTGGGAACAGGCAAGACATCAAGAGTAGAAATATTCCCATTCTCTGCTCACCTGACAGACGTGCTGAAACAGTGCTTGATAATTTTTAATACTGCTTTTCACAGAGAAGAAACCTTTATCTTTAGAATTTTTGTGTTTTAAAGGGTTACATATGATCCCAGTTGTTAGACAGATTCTAGTTCACTCATCACAGAAGGAACCTCTGCTTATCCGTTAGTGTTATCTGGCTGTGAAACATCATTTAGGCATAGCAGCTACTCACTAACCTGTGAAACCAAGAATGAGATTTGGGTTTAATGGGCCTCTTAAGTAATACATGTACTCAGGATTTCACACATTTCCAGCGTTATTGCTGATTGTGGGCTGCCATGCAGATAACTGTGATTTGCAAAACCGCACCATTGTTATTAGGATTGGCTCTTGCTATTTTCCATGTTTGTGTGCCATCTACAGCAAGAGCAGGTTTTAAAAGGTAATTAAGTGAAAAGTTTGGCAGTTTGGATCTGCTCTCATTCTTAATCATTGAAGTTAAAATAAATTATTACCACCAAATGTTATACTGGGTCTCAATAAAGGGCTTGCCTCATTAGAAAGGGAGTGTTTGACAACATTACTGCCCTGGTAATCTCCATCAGCATATTTCTGCTAAGCATAGACTGAGTGCAGCAAAATTCAGTCGTCTTCATACATTCTTGTGCCTGGTTTCCATCCCTGCTCATGTGCGAGTGCCTGCAACTGGAACCTCTCTAAAGCTGCAAATAGAATTAAACCATTCAGTATGATAAACACCCCTTGGGGACCAAAAGTGCTTCCCCATGTGTCATCTTGTGGGAGGCAGCCCTGGTGCAGCTGTGTCCAGCTGTGTGTTCTCAAAAGAGGTGCTGAACAAGTCCAGGTGTAGCTGGCAGCACTTACTCAAAGTTGTGGATCATTCTTGAGGGTCATATTAGAGACTGGCACTTGCCCTCACACAGATAACAAGAAATGTTATGTTTAGGATTATCAGATGTTCCAGCTACTCTGCAGAAACAGCTGTCAGCAAATCTGTGACAGCAGATGTTGGGATGTTATTCAGTGTACTGTGTGTTAATCTGCTGCTCTGCACTCGCCAATCAGACAGTCATTTTTTGCCATCACAGGAGGTAGCTTGGTCAAATATTATTATAAGAATGTGCAGCAAACTAGTCTGGGTCCTCCCAGAGTAAGGAGTTTTAGGCAGGTGCTCACTTTTCCAGTCAATTGACCTTATTTAAAGAGTCCTGTCAAGACAATCATCTTGTGCTTTGCTTTCCTGCTACTCTGTGGGCATTGTCAGGGTGGATAGTCTCAGAAGATAAGGGAAGAAACATGTAGGGACAGGAACTGTTTGGAGCCAACACCAAAAGCAACCCACTGCCTGAGCTGCACTCCAGTAATCTTCAGCTACCTGGGCCTGACCCAGCTTATATGAATATTAGTGTAAATTGCAGCCTACCTTGCAAATACCACCTCCTTTGCACGTGAGATATACATTATGCCTTCAGTTATATGTGAAAGGATCTACCAGCCGATCCATAGGACTAACTGCTAATGAGATCCAGACTCCTGCTGGTTTTTGACTTAATTACCTTTTAAAACCTGCTCTCACTATAAAAATCCTTGTGAAAAAGGAATCCTTATCAAAAGCTGGAGCTCTGGAGGCAGCATATTCTAGTGCTCAGCCACTAAAACTCAAACTCGGAAGAAGCATCTAATGTAGGCGAGTTTCATATGCAACTTTCTCAGCAGCAGTGTTTGTTTGAGCATATCTCCTAACTCAGTCTTTGAAACTTAAAATCTCTGATGTCCCCACATTGAAAAGCACCTTCCATCTTTATGATCTAGAAACACGCAGAAGTGATCTCACTAAGAAAAACTCATTGGCTGAACCCCTGTTACCCATCTTTGGGACTGTGTCATGATGTCTCCTTGTTTCTTTGCTAGATGGGTGTAACTCCCAAGTGAATTTGTACATGGACAAATCCAACACATGGTTTCTGCATGCTTACCAGTAACCATGTCACAGGACAGGCTAACTTTCAAAACATGATTGTTTGTATAGCCTAGTAAAGACACTTAGAGATCCCAGATTATATTTCACATCTGTAATTTTTGAATAAAAGCCAAAATTAGCAGAAAGAAAAATAGTTATTTACTTTTACCCAAATTAATGTTCCTTTATTATGGGAATCTCGATCATTACAGACTACAGATGCAAAATCAGAAGCAAAAATGAGGCAGATTTCTTGGATTTTCTCTGTCAAATAAGTACATACAGAAAAAATTGCCTGTCACCTGGCTTGTAACATCTATGTTTGCCTCTGAGCTGGTCATGCAATGCCTCTGCTGCAGTGAATGGAAAAAAGGTATTTAAGGCCATGGTTCATCTCTTCTATTTTAGAACGAGATGAATGATGCCTTCAAAGTGCTTCTGTGCTTGCAGACAGGCTCAAGGTGACTTGCTTAGATGCAGAAGTCACGTTCCTGACATCTCCTTTTGGTCAGACAAATCCTGCCTGTGGTGATGATGTAACTGGGTTTAGAAAAATACAGAACAGAGAAGGAGAGCCTATACTTACATTGCACAGTGTTTTGTACTGAGTTATTATTAAAGGTAAACACACATTTTTAAAAGGCTTTCTCAACAGAGTCATCTGTGTGAGCTGACAGGAAAGGCTACAAAGCAGTATTTCATAACATCTGCTGAGGATGCTGTGCAGACTCTTTGTTTGCCTTGATCTGGAAAGAACTGCCCCTAGAGAGGAAGAGGAGGAAGCAAGATACAATAACTATGGCTTCTGAGAAACTTTGCAAGGAAATGTAACAATAACAGACTAGAAGATCAACAATTCCAGGTAAACAACATGTCAATATGTTGATTTTACATGTATGGGAACTTTCATCCTTGCATTATTAAAGTCCTATGGCTAATGCCCTGATTAATGTTCTTCCAAAACAAATTAAAGATTAGCTACAGTGTCTGTGGAAGGGACTGATAAGGATTCCCATATTGCAGCCAAAAAAAAAATGATTCCCATAGTGGTACTCTGGATAGAGAGTTCACTTTTCTTCAATTTCTGTGCAAAAATATACCAACATGCCTTTTTCTTTGCTTCAGCAACCCCTGGGTTAATTCTACGCAACAGAGCAAGGCTGTCGCTATCCCACAAATGAACTCCTTTGCACATGCTCTTCACCATAACTACTGGACTTTGCTGGCTCTCGCTCTTTTCCCCAACATTCACATTTGCATTGAGTCAAAATCTTTTCAACTCTTGTGGAAATCCTCTCTAATTTCAGCTTCAAACCCCTTCCTTCCTTGTGGTCACTGTGACCAAACTGATGATTTCCTACTCGGTTTCTACCCTGGTAGAATTTAGGTTTAGAAAAACAGTTTTGCTGAGACCATGACCAAACACTGTTCTGCTAATTCATGGCTGCACACTGCTTATCGTTTTGACACCCACTTATTTCAGAGATGGTCATTGAGTCACAATCCCATCTCTCCTTAACATAAGCTATGAGCCTACAACATATGACAATCACAACTCATAAATGCACAGAGCACTCATAAAATCACATCTGGAAATCATAAATTTGCCATAGTTGGTTCGCAAACTGTTGAGACGTGCTTGTCTGTCTGCCTTCATGGATGTGCTCCATAACCCTTTTTCTCTCCCCTGACCAAACACTGGCCAGTCTCTTCTTTTAGGAATGCAGTACTTGTACTGAGAATTGTTTTACTTCTTCCTCATAAGCTCGCTTGCTGCTCTCTCTTGCACAGAATACAAGATTACCCATAAGAATAAAATAAAGGAATTAATTGACATTTTAATTAATTACAACTTTTAATTAATATTCACGAGGGTGACAAATGTTCTAGAATGCAAAATAGGAGTAATTCCTGAGGAGAAAAGGGAAAGGCCCTGCAGTTTGTGTTCAGGTTAAATGAAGACCTTGTAGCTGAATATATGATTATACCAGATGACTACTGCCTCCATCCAATGCCTGAAACTTTTGCACATTTTGAAGCAGCATGGACAGTTCTTTATAAAGAACATCAGGGGCTGTTGGCAGAGCTCAGAGGCAGAGCACACTGACTGAGTAGAAAGCATGGTCCATGACCTAAACAACTCAATGTCTAAAAACCTTGGCTGAGCTCAGCCACCATGGAAAGAGAAGTCAAGGAATGGACATGATAGGTGCCATCTCTTCTTCCTGCTTTTTGCAGACTCCCATCCACTGAAGAAACCCATGTAGGAACACACAGAAGATTTGCAGTTTGTTGATGACTCTGTCAGGGCTGAAGGACTCCCCACAACCACCCACTGCCCATCCTCACTATGAAATACTGAGCAAGGCTCTCATGAAGTGTTGCATGGATGTGCTGTATTTTATTTGCATAGTGGGGATCCCTTGCCTGAATTGCTGTAACAGCTGTCCTGTAATTTTCTCCCAGGCACGAGCTAAAGCTCTTTGACGTGCCTATGAAAGATGGGATCCTTTTACTCACTGGTGGTATAGAGGTTGAAGGGGAAATTCTCCCTGTATATAATTTAGTATTTACTTTATAATGAACTTTATACTTTAGTAATATGCCACTGATTGCTAGGAACAGTTGCTGCCTACAGGCTGTGATCATGAAGGATGGGGCAGGGCTGTATTACTGGCTGCATCAGGTGTCTGGCAAAATTTTTTTTTTGTTTTCCTGAGTTTAAGCAACTGTAACTGTTTGTGGAAAGAGATGAACTAACAGCAGTGGAGAGTTCCCTGTCCTGCCTTTCTAGCATGAATATTTGTTGAGGCAGTTACTATGGAGTAGTGCCAAAAAATATCTTGCTGCCAAAGCTCTTAGCTTATTTGACTTTGAAGTATATTTGAAAGAATGAGTACAGAAGAGACTTGAATCTCTTGGCTGTTGCCTCAAAGATGGAAATATCCCTTTACCAATTAAAGACAACAACACAGTCAACCTGACCCAATAACTGATTTTTCACTAAAAAAAATGTGTTCTCCCTTTTATCTTTCTCTTTTTCTCCTTCTCACCCCCATCTGCACTCCCGCAGCAACCCTAGCCTGTCAGCCTGACCCTTACATGAGCCAACACAACTTTTTTTTTCCTGAGTTAGTTTTCTGCCAGGTTTGTGAGTTCAATCAGTAAAACAAGGACCAGGAAAACCACCCCAGTCACAAAAAGAGAAGCAGAAACATGCAGCTGGGAGCAGGGAAAAAGAATGCAGGGAGTCTGGAGGGACAAAGGTTGACCTCTCTCAATGCAGTGATCATTACACTGGCTTAACTGTGTGATCCAAAGGCCTTGGAGAATGTTTCACTTCTCAGACAATTTTCTAATAGCACAACAGTTGTGATGGATATTCATTTACCAGTTCAGAGGAAGTGTTATCAAGTGGGCTTCTGGGCTGCAAACGATTGTGACTAAACTCTTGGACGAGGGAAAGGCTGTGGATGTATCTTCCTGGACTTCAGTAAAGCCTTTGACACAGTTTCTCCCAGCATTCTGCTTCGGAAACTGTTGGCCTCTGGCCTGGACGGGCGCACACTCTCCTGGATGAAAAACTGGTTGAATGACCGGGCCCAGAGGGTGGTAGTAAATGGAGTTAAATCCAGCTGGAGGCCAGTGACAAGTGGGGTTCCCCAGGGCTCAGTCCTGGGTCCAGTCCTGTTCAATGTCTTTATCAACAACCTGGACGAAGGCATTGAATCCTCCCTTAGCAAGTTTGCAGATCACACCAAGCTGGGTGCAAGTGTCGATCTGCTGGAGGGTCGGGAGGCTCCAAAGGGACCTGAACAGGCTGGACTGCTGGGCTGAGACCAATGGCATGAGGTTTAACAAGGCCAAATGCCGGGTCCTGCACTTGGGGCACAAAAACCCTAAGCAGAGGTACAAACTAGGAGAAGCCTGGCTGGAAAGCTGCCAGGAGGAGAAGGACCTGGGGGTGCTGGTTGACAGCGACTGAACATGAGCCAGCAGTGGCCCAGGTGGCCAAAAAGGCCAATGGCATCTTGGCTTGTATCAGAAACAGCATAACCAGCAGGTCCAGGGAGGTTATTCTCCCTCTGTACTCGGCACTGGTGAGACCGCACCTCGAGTACTGTGTTCAATTCTGGGCCCCTCACCACAAGAAGGATGTTGAGGCTCTGGAGCGAGTCCAGAGAAGAGCAACAAAGCTGGTGAAGGGGCTGGAGAACAAATCTTATGAGGAGCGGCTGAGAGAGCTGGGGTTGTTCAGCCTGGAGAAGAGGAGGCTGAGGGGAGACCTTATTACTCTCTACAACTACCTGAAGGGAGGTTGTGGAGAGGAGGGAGCTGGCCTCTTCTCCCAAGTGACAGGGGACAGGACGAGAGGGAATGGCCTCAAGCTCCGCCAGGGGAGATTTAGGCTTGAGATTAGGAAAAAGTTCTTCACGGAGAGGGTGGTTAGGCATTGGAACGGTCTGCCCAGGGAGGTGGTTGAGTCACCATCCCTGGAGGTGTTTAAGGTAAGGGTGGATGAGGTACTTAGGGGCATGATTTAGGGGTTGGTGGGAATGGTTGGACTCGACGATCCAGTGGGTCTCTTCCAAACTGGTTATTCTGTGATTCTGTGATTTATTGCAACATCAGAGCAGTCCACGTCAGAGGCTGAACCACCTCCTTTGGAGGTCATGATTCAGTTATGCTCTTTAAGTGATGGTGGTGATAATTTGCAAGATGCCCGTGACTTGTCCCAATCCTTTGGTGACCTCCAGCTGGTGAGAACTCTTTTTGCAAGAGTAAGGTCTACACTTGTGTCGTTTGGAAGTGTTTTGAAGGAAACTGGGGACACTTCTTGGGCCTCTCTGGTGACATTGGTTGTATGATGTTATCACAGTGGTGGAGAAATAAATGGAGATGGACTTACTTACCTATCCATCTGACAGCTAAGCTGCAGGTTATGCTCTGAGGCAAAGATGAATTGTTGACTCCTGCATCAGCAGGAAAAGATGAAGCCGAAATCACTCAACAAGTGAATAGGGAGAACAGTCACCAGATCTGATCTTGTGACTACTCCAGCATTCTGGAAGTCAAGAAAAACAATGGACTTCAGCATGAAAATACAGATCCTGCTGCACATCAGCGTCATGCAGAATCAGACCCTAAATAGCAAAGGAATTTACCGCAATCCCATCTTTGCCAATTAAGTGTCTTATGGTTCTAAATCGAAGGAAGCTTCAGTGTTAATTTTAAAATATTGCTGGTATTTATCACAGTAATTACTTTAGCCATGTAAAACTCCAGAAGCTATAAATAGTGTTGATACTATAGATTAAGTGCTCCCAAGGTACGTATTACTGATGTTACAAAACCCACATGCAGACAAAGATATTCTTCTCCAAGCTCAGCATTTGTTGGGCTCATGAAAAAACATTTAAGCACACAGTTGCCTCATCAGACTTCTGGAAATGACTGGTGTTCCCTTTCAAACGTTGTCCATCTTTACCAGTGAACATATTTTTGTAGGAGCAAAAGAAGCATACTTGGGCAAACACATTCACAAGCTGTAATAAGAAAACACGCTTCATCGCAATTATGTTTTTCAGTTAGTAACTTTTAAAGGTGGGAAAAGTTTATCTCAAGGACTTTGAATTTTCATGGTCTTCCATTTCCAGATTCCCAGTCTTGGAAAATCAGATCTTTTTGGTCTCTCCAAAATATTGTAGTTATATAACCCATAAATGAGACATTCTGAATTAAAAATCAGCTCAGAAAATGTTCTTTTTGATCTTCTGGTGTGGGCCTATGCACCTAAAAGCAATGAAAGGTGTCTGTGTAGGCAGGAAAAAAGCAAAGTCTTTATCAGATACCCTTCCCTAGTATGGACAGGCTTGTTCAGACAGGTATGGATAGGTGGATAGGGCAAGCATTTAAGGACATTGGGAATAACCTAGAAACTGGTAAGATAGCAAACAGGGAGGTACTTGAAACAAGAAATTACACACTGGTCAAGTCTACACAAGTAAAATCTGACCATTAATGTAATCAACTGATGTCAATATTATCTATAATACTATTGATTATAGTAGGAAAACTAGGAAACTCATGCCACACTTCTGTGAACATTAGTAAAGGGTATTGTTACCAAAGAAAGTTAAACAGATTTCTATTTAGATTTGGTTCTGGATGCTCCCTGCAGACAGTCTGCCCCATCACCTGGCTGATGGGCTCCCTGGGCTTATTTTTTCTGTAGGTTTGCCTGTTTACAGGAGGAGACTATATAGAACCTGCATACAGCAGGAGGTGGCTGCACCATTGGAAGCCACAATATACATATATAGAGATGTCTATTGCATAAGATAGACATTTATCACTCCATTGCTCTTTATTAATAGGAGGAAGGATACTAACTCAACCCCTAGACACAGAATGGAGATAAAGCTGTTTTATAGCATATGAAAGCATGTAGAAAAATTGCTGCATAGCTGGAACTTATTTGGCACTAGGGAAAGTGTTTGCTGAGCTGTCAGTAAAACTTGTAGGAGAGGAAATAACTTATAAGAAGACACCCAGATAAGCACTGAGCTTCCTTCCCATCAAAATCAAGGTCAAAAAAAGCACTTGAGATCATTAGGAAAACCTGAAAAATTGAGCCTATATTGTCACTGGGAATGACTCAGACAACGGTTGGAAATATGATGTATGTGTTTGTAAGGATCCAATAGGTTCCTACCACCTGCAAAACTCTCAGAATTTATTTCTTGAGCACAGCAACTGGCATAGCTTGGACAGAGTTCCCAAAATTCAGCTTTTGTGCTCTAAAGAGTGAGCTCTGTCTATAGTACCATTGCTCTTGCTCATGTTTAACCCAAGGGGAGACTTCATCACTCGTTAGCTTCTGTCCAGGAGATGTGGCTGCATGCTCTGGCACAAACTCGATCAGCTTTTGAAAAAAGCTGTATGACTAATCTGACTTAAAAGGATACGTATTTTGCTGTGGAAAACTGTGTCCAATTTGCTTTCATATAGAAACATTGGCTTAATGTTAATATTTTGTGTCCTGTGGCCACAGTAGTATTGTCTTAACTATATATGCAAGTATTGTTGCTTTTAATCTTTATAGAGAAAATATTCAATGACAGTAAGAAATCACAGGCAGCCAGCATATCAGAAAGTTTATTGAAGGCTTTTCTGGTTTTCACTGAAGCTACACTCTTTTTTTCCCTAAATGACAAACTAACTTTAGAAATAGAAATAGAATTGTATGGTTTTACATCATTTAAAACCTTTTTTTTACTGTATATTGCATCTCATGTAAGAGAAAGAAGGATTTTTTTTTGTTTCTAAAGCAAAATAGATCAATATAGATTTTGCTCTGTTTCCATTCACTGTAACTAAGTCTTCTGTGATCATCTTTTGCAGCCAGTGTGTTGCTGGTTGTTTAAGAACTTATGGTCATTATGGAAGATAAATGACAGTCCTTGAAGCCCGTGGCTGAAGCACACATTAGTCACTACTAAATGATGTATAAAAAATATTCAGCTTGCAAAAAGATAATGGTGGTTCCTATTTGAAAATGCAGAAAAATGCACATATCTGGAACACAAAAATGTCTCATCAATATCTCTGTGGGTAGAAAACTAAACTGTCAAGAAGAAAATGTTGAAGAGATGGAGATATTTATGCACTCACAGCACTGATCATAATGATGAAAAGGGCTATTAAAGCAAACTTAAAATATTAGATAGTGCAAGTGTACAACTTGATTGTTTTTTCCATGCAGCCTAGGAGCACTTAAAAAAATTCTATTAGGAATTGTTCATTCCACATCTCTGACCTCCAGTGATCCTGCCTCTCCCCATTGCAGTTCTATCCATAAGTATAATATTCATTCCTGGTTTGACCTTTTACTAATGGCAAAGTCCTTCACCTCCTTCTGGTGCTGGAACTGAGGACGGGGTCTCACAGTGAAGGAAACCCAAAGGACAGAGTCTGTCTTGGTGACTCTGGCATTGCCAGGGCTGTAGCAACATCCACAATAAAGGAATGGAATGACCTCATGGCAGCATTCTTCTCTGTTCCTCTTCTCACAGGTGATGATTCCTGCATGAGACGTCACCCCTGCATTACACCAAAAATCTCATTGCCCACCAAGAAGAGGGCAATTCTGCCATTTTCCTGGTATGGAAATAGAGTGGAATTATCCCATTTCAGCCCTCAGCTAATGAAAGCCCCAGACTTTCATTAAAAGTCTCGGACTTTCATTAGCACCAGACCTTGCTGGGTGAGCCATGTTGCAGAACCAGACCATTAGTGTGCGATGGCTGAAAACCTGCAGTGGAGAAGGCAGATGCCTACCGAGAGAGACATCTATTTCTAGCAAGTGGCTTATGTCCTTATTGACCTCTTTCCTCGTTCCCTTAGCTTACCAAACAAAGGTCATTTTCTGCATGGTTCCCCAGTAGGGATGAACTGACCTGAAGACTGGCAGAACCAGTCCTATTCCATTTCCTCTACCCTCAGGCTTAGTCCTGTGTCCTTTGCTCCTCATTCGGGCTAGATCTAGTTCTTCTCTGACCCTTCACTGAGCTGATTTAACTCACTCATCTAGAAGAAAACAAATATAAAGATATTTTATATATATATATGTAGATAGATAGATAAATTAAACCAATTTTTAGCTGTCCTAATTTTCTGTTGATTGTGCAAGATTAGTGAGAGGTCCTCTGAGGACCCAGGCAAGTGAAAGAAAACATCAGAAGAATGGAAAGGAGAACGGGAGTAAAGAAGCAATGAGGTAGAGAGGGCAGGACTACACCTTCTCAAGGCAGTGAACTGTTAAAGCAGTCCAGCAGTACCTTTGAACAACCAATTAAGAGTACAGGTACAACTCAGGGAAACAGTGTGAAGCTGGGAGAACTAGCAGGGGGGCAGGCATCTGGAGGGCAGGCAGCAGATTATTTCTTCTGTAATGGGCTACTTAGTACCCACTTCAAGGGTTGATACATATACCTAGAGGGTAAAGTCAAGTAATCAAGCTAGTTTTAATTTTCTTTTTCATTAGTTACTTCAAATTCCAATGGAAAAGATAAAAGCAGCAATGTGACACCTGTTGAATGTGGTGAATGCCAAAGAAAGCTGTTTGTACTTCTTCACCATCAATACACAGAGGCAATACAAACTCCATCATGGGAGGCCTTTCCACATGTGCTATGCTCACTGTTACTCTGTGCAGCTATTGAATGACCTTATAGATTAATAATTACCTTTAGTTCCTTCCTGTCTCTGTCTGCTTTAGAGGGAATGTTATGACACAACAGTCTCAAAGATTATATCGTCCTTCTTTTATAGTAAAAACCTGTAAGATACAAATGAGAGAAATTGTTCTGTAGAGCTGGATATCAGTAACTGGCTTATGGCGGTCAGTCAGATGCTGCCCAGCAGTTTGGAACAGGATCTGGGATCTTCAGCTGCCCTCAGCTACACTTGAATTGTCTGTTGAAGCTGTCCTGCAGTACCAGAGATGACCTTGGTTTTGAGAGTTTTTCTTCATTCTGTAAAGATACCATAGCTCGTAGCATATAGAAGTTTTAATATTTGATCCCTTTTTCAACTTCTGTAACACTCAAAACCAGGGTGTTATTTTGCAGAAAGGAAAGCCTGGAGAACCTGCCAGCTTTCTGCTAAACCTTGCTTGTGTAGTTTGCACTTAGGGAAGATGGAAGATTAGTTTAACTCCCTCAGCAGAACAGAAAGCTGTTTGGCACTCAACACCACAACAACAAATTGAACCTGCCCACATTCTGACTTGATCAGCTCTTCTATAATGAAAAGCAGTCAAATTCAGCATGTTGCAACTTTATTATCAGAAAAGAGAGAGAAATCTCTTTAACAACACATTATTTACTTCAGAAGTAACCTTGAGTTGTCAGATGAAGAGGAATATGTTCCCTCTCTGTATTCACTTCACTTTTCCCTTGCTTCCAAGGTTCAAATTCAAGGCAGCTTCTGCTGCTGTGGGAGGAACAATAGCACATTGCTGAGTGCCTGGTTAAGATATTTATAGATGCACATTTAGAGCCAAACACTGCACTGTAGCATTATGTTTCCTAGACACAAGAAAACAGTTACATGTTTTCAGCTAAAATGGTTTTTATTTGAAATGAAGGTGCTCAGTGCCATAAAAAGTACAAAATCAAACTCAGCCAGAGACAGCCTGCTGAGCATTTCTTATATGAGCTCTGCTGCAGGAACAATGAGAGCAAAATTGCTGCTTTTCCAGGAGTATGAGAAGCGACTTCAGGAAGTCAGTCCCCCACTAGCAAAGGTAGTTACCTCACAGCTGCTTATTAGAACAGATTGGGAAAGGGTACTCGCTCTCATTCATGACGTTTCTGTTCTGACACAGTCTGGAACCAAAGCCTCTGAAATTTTCATTGAAAATGGGGAAGGTGAGGGAGGTTCAGAAAATTCAAAGCTCTTGTTCAACTCTTTCCTTACTCTGCTGGGAGCTTTTACTGCCACAGTGCTGGGGAACTGGGGGTAGAAACAAGCTTTGAAGCTTTCATACTTTGCTTTAAATTTTTTTATATTTGTGCCTGCATCTTAGGGAGCAAGAAAGATGACAGATATAAAAAAAGGTGAATAGAGGAACATTTAAATTGTTTGAGATGCTTTAGCATGGAAAAGAGATGACTGATTGATGTCTACGTCCCTGGATTACCCAATATAAAACAAATAAATAAATTCCCCAGGTGTGTCAGTTGGGAGGTATTTTTAATAGGATATATCTTGTGGTTTGAATAACATTGTCTCTTCCACCAGCAGTTGACTATGGAGATAAAAAAACTTATCCAACATAAAGCCCAGCCAACAGAAATTGTTTAAACATTCCATATGTGGGGGGGAATGCAGCTATATACTGTTATGGGGAGGATAGAAATGCACACTCAGGCAGGATGCTAAGAGAGAGAAGTTCAGCAAGTTTTTCAAGTTTCTGTCTGTGATCCATATGATATTATAAGGCATCTTATATCATCTAATGCATATCTCTATAAGCTGGCCACAGACACCAGAAGTCCTTGTAGCTTATGTGTTTGAAAAAAAAAAAGGATTTGGGATTTTGCCCCCCTTCCACTTTTTTCCCCTAAAAAGAGGAGAAAAATATGAAAATCTGAAAATATTGGTTGAGGAGACCACAGCTGGGACACTGTAATACTGTCCTGAGGTAGAATTAATTTGATGAAAGGGAAGCACTCTGAGAAGAGATGGTCTATTGAGGTTTCTGGTCTTTGCCTGCCACAGAAAACCTCTCCTGAAGATGTCTGGGAGAGAAGACCAAACTCTCCTCTAAAGGATCAATATGGAACCCTACCCAAGTGTCACTAATACAATGGAAAAAAAGACAAAGTTTATGAGCTAAGGAAAACGATTTGGCCTATGATCATGAGCTTGAAATTAATAGGTTACAAGAGAAACAGTGGCTTTCAGGAAAAAAACATTATGTAAAATGTTAAAATTTGAGGTTAATTAAAGCTACACCTTCCTTTGGAATTGGGTCATTTGTATGTTTACTCTAGGAAAAAAAAAATTGGCTTTTGGTGGATGTTTACAAAGAGAGATCTATTTTTAAAACTTCTCCAGGATTACATCTTAGAAATGGAAATGGAGAAAAGAGCCAGACTTTACTGGAATAACTAAACTCCTGCAGTCTAATTTGTCATTTGAATAAATTATATTAATTACACAATTTCTTGGAATTTTGTGTGCTGGCTTTTGACAGCATTGGCCTCCAAATTACATCCTACACTGGAGAAGTTATCACTAGATTGAAGACCCTGAGTCACATCGGCAAAGCAGCACTCCTCATAACATATTTTTGTTAACAGCCTCTTTTGCAAAGTCAAACAAAGCAACACAGTTGCAGCGTGACAGTGGAAAGAAAGGCAATGCAAGCAGCCACTGCAGCACCCATGCTATCCATTAAGCACAAACTTGAGCAGGGTGACAGGAGGTTTCTACTTTGCCAGATAATTCTTCTACCAGTGGTCAGGAAATTAGCACAACAGCAACCAGATGCAAGATGTTTTCTTTTCAGTCAAACAGCTTCATAAGAAGCTTTCAGAAATCCCACTCCTACCTGCTTAATTATCCCCAGGCACTGAGCACTGGCTTCTCTGTGGAGTACATAACCCCACTGCTATCTGAGTGTCTAACACTTCCTTTGCAATTTCTGGGTCACTAGGGGACTGCTTTTGTATCCCTAGTTCTTCTTCTTTTAATTTCTCTTGAATCACTAACAAAACAAGAAAATATGTGAGGCTGCTTCAGTCTGATGTTGCCCACTGGAGGGAGCAGATGGCAATTCATGTGAGGGAGAGCACCTTCCACAGGTAGCCCACAGAGAGCAAAAAGAGAATTAGAATCACAGAATAATCATAGAATCATAGAATAACCAAGTTGGAAGAGACCCACCAGATCATTGAGTCCAATCATTCCTATCAAACACTAAACCATGCCCCTTAGCACCTCATCCACCTGTGCCTTAAACACCTCCAGGGAAGGTGAATCAACCCCCTCCCTGGGCAGCCTCTGCCAGTGCCCAATGACCCTTTCTGTGAAAATTTTTTTCCTAATGTCCAGCCTAAATCTCCCCTGGTGGAGCTTGAGGCCATTCCCTCTTGTCCTGTCCCCTGTAACTTGGGAAAAGAGGCCAGCTCCCTCCTCTCTACAACCTCCTTTCAGGTAGTTGTAGAGAGCAATGAGGTCTCCCCTCAGCCTCCTCTTCTCAAGGCTAAACACCCCCAGCTCTCTCAGCCGCTCCTCAGAAGACCTGTTCTCCAGCCCCTTCACCAGCTTTGTTGCTCTTCTCTGGACTCGCTCCAGAGCCTCAACATCCTTCTACAGTACAGTCTTCAGCTCCAAAGGTGCATCCTTATGGAATCCTAGTTGTGCAGCATGATCAAATATCCTCTGTAATGGATCTGGTTTATGTTCCCCCATCTCTGAGATCTTTCCTGTCTCCATACCAGAAGTGTGCAGCAGAGAGGTGATGATGCTGAGGAGCTGCCATATGAGGGGAGACTGACAGCCAGCTCTGTGTGTGGAGCTGGCTGCGTTCCCCCTGCTCCTGGATGATGAGATTGGAACCCTTGTCGTGGGATAATAAAATATTCACATATTTGGGAAATTTATTTCCCTTGCACTTGGGCTGTGTTCTTGGTAAGTGCAATGACTATCCAAATAGCTAATTTGACACTGGGGTATGTGTCTGTGCACATGACACTCAGGTTTTACACTAGTGTGAGAAATATTAGGGAATCTGATGCCTTCTAACAAAACTACCTGGAAGCTGCTGCTTCAGGAGGAGACTGGTGTTAGTAGGCTCTAGGGATTTTAAGCTGCAGTTGCAGTCAGAAAAATCTTCTTTAAAACTGGCCATTATATATGATGCCATGTATTCCCAAGGATATGTTTGGGTTATTTTCCTCCCTAATTGCCAGCACTAGAAGTTCAATCTCAGATCTGAGAGTGAACAACATTCTTGTCTTCTCAGATATCATCACCAGTAATAAAACCTCGAAGATCAAAGTGTGCCCTTGGTGACACCTCTAAAATCACTTTATCTGCAGGCGATCAGTAGATCAGTAGGAACCCTACGAGCATTTCTGTCCTGGGTGCCTGAGAAAGGGCAGAACCCAGATGGCTCTTTGTGTTATGTCTTCTTCAACAGCAAAAGAAAAACAGAAATAAACCAATTATTTTTTTAAAAAAGAATGGACAAAGGTGTAATATTACTTCACTGTTACTTGGTGTAATATTGCATCAATGTTATTAATCTGTTGAGAATGTGATTTCACCTTTGTGGGCAAGATGTGCAATTCAGTACACCCGAACTGATAAATATTAAACACTGATGTTTCTGTTATTGTCCCTGACAAGTCCTTGTTAGTTGTCAGGAGCAGAGGACACTAACTCTGAAGACTAATTAGGCTCATGGTGCCCTGCAGCTCTGATATGCACTTGGAGAGCCATGAAGCTCAAAGGGACACACCTGCTGTGCTGGCTGTGGGTCCTAGCCCTTGTCTTGCTGGCACCGAAGCTGTGCCCAGCCATGGGTGTAAATCTAATCTTGTTAGGAGCTAACGGGTGGAAGAATTTGACACACCTTTTCTATCTCTGTAGATGGAAGCCATATGGCTCCCAACTCTCACAATGTTCCGCAATCTGAAGATGAATGAGCACTAACATATGTTCTCTGGAGTAATTAAAAATGTGATCATAAACATAGTCTGATTCACTGAAGGTAGAATGTGTTACCAGAGGTCCCACCTCCAGCAGCAGGGGAGCATCTTTCAAGAAAATTAAAGAAATGGGAATTGGAAAACTCTTTGCGAGATGCCAAGCCCATTCCAAGTGTGAGTTAAACTGCAGAATTTTAACTCCCTTTTTTCATATTCATTCACAATAGGTTTGATGAGATGCAAGGCGATTACACTGCGCCATTATGAAGAACCTGTGCAGATTGGTTTTGCTGGAGGCAGCTACTGAGCATTGAAGTCAAGTCACTGCTAAAAGTCAAGCAGTGTCCCTAAGTGCAGCAGTTTGTGTTTGGCATTGGGAAAAAGAGCACCAGGAAGAAGAAAGGAGATTTGTTTTGCATAAACCACAGTAGGCTAAAGCTCTCTCTAGAAAGTCTGAATTAAAACATTTTAGTGTGCTTGAGTTAAGACTTTTCATGTTATGGACAGAAGCAGCTGCTGCAGCTCACCTGGGATCAGGTAACTCACCAAACCGGAGGAAATCAGTTAGGTGTCCAAGCCCTGAGAAGTTCCAATTGCCAAGCTACAGCTGGATTTGAGGTATTTTTGAGAATTCCCCTGGGAAGTACTTGATGACTGGATAGCCCTGGAGGTAAAGAAGCAATCCCTCAGATGGGAGGAAGAGGTTTTACGCTTCTCTTAAAGAGCTGTATTTCATGGATCCCTTTACCAACAACATAGAAAAAGATACATTTTTTCAGGCAAATATCAAGCATCCCATCCTGGAAAGCTTTGTGAAAAAGGAAGAAGATTGTTGCTTCCCATCTCTCCTGAGAGAAAGAAGTGACTGGGTGTGGAAGCACGCAAGGAGAGAGAGCTTTTCAAAGTGAGAAATCTTCAGAGATACTCCAGTGCAATCTTTTTTGATGAACCAGTGCAGCTTGCTTGTTGTGTCTTTGCCTCTTCAAATAGGTGCTTATCTTCATAATTTTTGAGGTCATCTTGCTCGTTGTTAAGATCTCCTTTCCCCTGGGATTAGAAATAGTTGTCCTCTGCACTGGGGGTCATTGTACAGCAATGGCCCCATGCTCCCTTACACTCCACTTGCCTTTATTTTCCCCTGCACCAAACAGGGAGCCCCATCACCTGCCTTTAGGTTGTGCCTGACACAACCTCTCTGTCTCAAAGGAAATAAATTTTAAAGAAACTACACCGTCAAGGTTAATCTGAATGCCACTGAAGTTGGTGAGAAAACTAATAATATCAAGTGTAAAAGCATTTCACCTCAGGAAACATAATATTGAAAAGTGTACAGGGAATTTTAAATGCTTCAAGATGAAAATTTCCAGTCATTTTTCATGAATATTAACAAACAGTTATTCTTTAGGTGACTAAATGCTCTTCTTGGTTATGGCTAGGAAATTCTAGATGAGGTGTTTTGACTTAGAATCATATAATCATAGAATAACCAGGTTGGAAGAGACCCACCAGATCATCGACTCCAACCATTCCTATCAGACACTAAACCATGCCCCTTAGCACCTCGTCCACCCGTGCCTTAAACACCTCCAGGGAAGGTGAATCAACCACCTCCCTGGGCAGCCTCTGCCAGGGACCAATGACCCTTTCAATGAAAAATTTTTCCTAATGTCCAGCCTAAACCTCCCCTGGCAGAGCTTGAAGCCATTCCCTCTCGTCCTGTCCCCTGTCACTTGGGAGAAGAGGCCAGCTCCCTCCTCTCCACAACCTCCCTTCAGGTAGTTGTAGAGAGAAATGAGTTCTCACCTAAGTCCTCCTATTCCCCAGGCTAAACACCCCCAGCTCTTTCAGCCATTCCTCGTAAGGCCTGTTCTCCAGCCCCTTCACCAGCTTTGTTGCTCTTCTCTGGACTCGCTCCAGAGCCTCAACATCCTTCTTGTGCTGAGGGGCCCAGAACTGAACACAGTACTCGAGGTGCAGTCTCACCAGTGCTGAGTACAGAGGGAGAATGACCTCTCTGGACCTGCTGGTCACGCCGTTTCAGATACAGGCCAAGATGCCGTTGACCTTCTTGGCCACCTGGGCTACTGCTGGCTCATGTTCAGTCGGCTGTCATCCAGCACTCCCAGGTCCTTCACCTCCTGGCAGCTTTCTAGACAGACTTCTCCTAGTCTGTAGCTGCACAGGGTTGTTGTGCCCCAAGTGCAGTACTCGGCATTTGGCCGTGTTAAACCTCATGCCATTGGACTCTGCCCATCAAACCAGCCTGTTCAATCCCTTTGCAGAGCCTCCCGACCCTCCAGCAGATCCGCACTTCCACCCAGCTTAGTGTCGTCTGCAAACGGGTGCACTCGATACCTTCACCCAGGTCATTGTTGAACAGGGCTGGACCCAGCACTGAGCCCTGGGGAACCCCACTTGTCACTGGCCTCCAGCTGGATTTAACTCCATTTCCCACCACTCTCTGGGCCCGGCCATCCAACCAGTTTTCCACCCAGGAGAGTGTGCGCCTGTCCAGGCCAGAGGTGACAGTTTCCATAGCAGAATGCTGTGAGAAACTGTGTCAAAGGCTTTACTGATGTCCAGGAAGATACATCCACAGCCTTTCCGTCGTCCAGCAGCCGAGTCACTTTGTCATAGAAGGCGATCAGGTTAGTTTGGCAAGACCTGCCTTTTGTGAACCTGTGTTGACTGGGCCTGATCACCCGGTTCTCTTGCATGTGCTTCATGATAGCACTCAAGATCACCTGTTCCATGACTTTCCCTGGCACTGAGGTCAGACTGACAGGCCTGTAGTTCCCTGGATCCTCCCTGTGACCCTTCTTGTAGATGGGCACAACATCAGCCTCCAGTCCAGCGGAACTTCCCCAGTCTTCCAGGACTGTGGGAGGATGATGGAAAGGGGTTTGGCCAGCACATCCACCAGACCCTTCAATACCCTTGGATGAATCCCATCTGGCCACATAGACTTGCGGGTGTCTAGTCAGGCTAGCAAGGCTCTGACCACCTCCTCCTGGATCATGGGAGACTCATTTTGCCCCTCTAGCTCCGGGGTTTGTACAGAAAGGGAACAACTTTCTTTACAATTAAAGACCGAGGCAAAGAAGGCATTAAGTACCTCAGCCTTTTCCTCATCCCCTGTCACTGTTGTTTCTTCTGCATCCAATAGGGACTGTATGGTCTCCCTAGTCCTCCTTTTATTATTTATATATTTATAGAAAGATTTTTTGTTATCTTTCACAGACTTTGCCAATCTGATTTCTAGTTGAGTCTTAGCCCTCCTGATTTTTTCTCTGCACAATCTCACTTCCCTCCAAATTCCCTCACTTCTCCAAATTAACAAAATATTAATAGGAAAAAAAGAGAAAGGAGCCAACTCTAAAGATGAGGTTAATATCAGTAAAGACACCCCTCAAAATCCAAACATATATGTTCGTATTAAATGTTTTGTCTTACGATGTCTGTTACTTTAAGTTATTTTCTATATATTTTAGAGTGCAATCTTTTAATTTTATATTTTTAGATAATTTCTGAACATATAGTAGGTCAAAAGACAAACAGAATAAAAGGCAAACTTTGTATAAATAATTTATTGCAAATACTTTGCTTGATGAGTGATGAACCAGAATAACAGAACAGAGTTAGCTCTTCTGTCCCTCTAGGTCATGATATATTGCTGTCTGCAGGTCCTTTCCCATTCTTCACCCATTCATGTCTCCATAAAATGTCTTGAAAAGAAAGTGAGTAATAACCCAAGTCCTGATGTCCAGGCACTGTCAAATGGATAGGAAAAAAAATGTGACAAATGTAAATGTAAACTCCACACTGCCATGTAATAGAAGGGCATAATTTGCATAAATATTGTTTGCAAAGAGCAATTAGCAGTTCATTTACATTCAGTGAAGTAGCAATTTGCACATTTTCAGGAAACAATTTCTTTACCCATATGTGCAAATTTTGTGCACTGCAATTGACATGCTAATAAAAAGATGTTAATAGACCTTTTTTTTTTTACTTTATATCACAGTGTACTGAAATATTGATTCACTCTCCTGAAATATTGATTTGGTGGGCTATTTGTAAAACTAGAATAATGCAGATTTGATTTTTTAAAACTCGCTTTCCAAAAAAAAAATCAGAATTAATTTCAGATGTCTGCTGTCTTCATGCTCTTTAAGTGGTATTTTAATGGGTATTTTTGTCAGAGAAATATAATAAACATTATCAGAAAACATTAGCAAATTCAGTTTCCTAATCTGCAATAACAATGAGTATATTTGCATATCACAGTATAAAAATAGTACAGTCCATTTTCTAATGTCAATTTCTAATTCCTCTTAAATTGTTAATAGAAATATTTCACATTTATGTAGATTTTTTTTCAGAATGCAGAAACTTCCTAATTAAGAGACAAATTTTATACTTTTTTTGGGACAGAGCATATTCTTAAACAACAGGAGTTTACATGGGAGATTGCCGGGAAATGAATAAGCCCGTATCAAATAGGTACTGTCAATGGACATGTCTCGCCTTTGCAGCAAAAGAAAGTGATGTCGGGTGACTACACTACACCTCCTACTGTACAGTCATTAATAGTTGTTTTGTCTGTAGCATTTCCTCCAGTATTTTATGCATTTGTGGAGGGGTAGGGATTGGAGGTCCCATAGGCATTGGGTTGCATTGAGGTTCGCAGCTATTGACGGAGTGGAGAGAAATATTTTGGGCAACACAATTGATTTATGGAGTGCTGCATTTTACCATTCTCAATCTGAGTTTCCTAGAAGGGTGTTTTTTTTTTTTTTTTTGAGATTATTCAGTTCCTCATTTTGAAGGGCAGATATTAGGATATGGCAGCAGAGAAGGATGCAGAAACACATGAATTTTTCTGCTAAGTAGGCTAGACACAGTCCACCTTTGCTCTTTGAGCCATGTAACGTGTCCTAGTCACTGTGTGGAGGCAGTGTTTGTGGGACACCTAGACATCACAAGACACCTCCGAAAATCTTGCTTATACTGTGCATTTTAGTAAAGGCATTATTTGTCAACTGTTGAGCGATCACAAGGAAAATGAACATCAAATATGACAAGAAACAGCAAAACTCCCAACAAATCCCACTTTTACATGCTTATTAAACTCATCGTTGCAATAATGAGCTTGTGTTCCCTGTCTTTTCATCTCTGCTAGAGGATAAGGTATCATTATGGTAGCACCTAGAAGCGTGACATTCAGATCTATTTTGATGTCTCATTATTGCTGTTGTCTTTTTACTTTGCAGTTCACAGATCTATATTTCATCTCCTATGTCAAGTATTCAAAGCTCTGCTTTGATCAATGTAAAATGCATGTGTCCCTAACATAATGTGGGACCTGTGTTTGAACCTCCAAAGTAGATAATTTTGAGCTCACATGTGAATCTCTGATTTGCTACTCATGGTTTTACTCCTTTTTTATTTACCATTTTTTATTCTTTTTTTTTTGGATGGCATCCTACAGAACATTTGAGGCCCTTAGCAATAATGCTGTGTAATACAACTATGTCTCATTTACTCAGCAGCTTGTGGGCACCTCAGGATTTACCCAAGCAGTTGGTGTTATCCTCCCTGTACAGGCCTTTAAATACAAAGTCCACCACATCATTATATAACCGATTCTTGCGCATTGCAAACAAATAACACCATAGTGAGAAGGGGAATGCATAATCCAGCCATTTGTGTTTCCAAAGCCTTAGAGAGGCTATGTTTTGCGAACAACTCGTAACATTAGAAGAGAGGGTAATGATAAGAGAGCAATAATGGCATTTTTGCCACTTTTGGAAGTCCTCTGGCCTTTAGAAAGCCCATAGGTTTGTTGTTTTCAAAATCAACTGAGGCATAACCCAGCATCCATGCATGGGATAAACTGGGGCCAGCCAGTGTTATTACCTGGCAGATACTTTTGGTTTGGACTGAAATATGGAAATGCAGCTCTGCAAAACCACCTGGTGTATGTGGTTTTATCTGCTAAGTTGAAAAAGGCACAAAGCCTGGAATATGATGATCTGAGGCTCTTTTTAAAAAAAAAAAAAAAGTATTTCTCCTTCTTTCTCAGTGGCCTTGAGAGAAGATGTACCAGGTCAGACTTCTTGCTGGCTATAATTAAGTTAGTGCCAGTGCCTTCAGCTGAAGAACATTTGTCTCTATTTCGCATATGAGCAATGTGACTAATGAGGCCACAATACACTCGAGCAATTTGAGGGCCATACTCACCTCATTTCCCTTTAAGTCTTTGTGTCTTGTATTTTACTGGGGCTGGCTCATATCTTTCACAGATACCTGCACAATGTGCATTTTGATGTTGGGACTTTATGCTGGTTGACAGAGCTTGTCTTTAGGATGCTGAGTGCAGGCTGTGACGTGATCATGTGGCAGAGAAGCCACATTTGTACTTAACCACATTTGTATATGGATCCGGAATTATTTTAGAGTCCACTTTCTCCCACTGCAGCCACGTTGTCCCACCTATGGACAGCAGCAAAGCCTCATCTTAAAGCTTTAGGTTCTGTTTTCAGTGTAACTTGCCTTATTAGAGGGAAATAGTCACTCTGAAGTTTCTCCCCTCTCTAGGAATTAAGGATGTACCTCTCTGTCCTGATTTATTCACTTTTGAGACAGAACGTAATTTTGCAAATGATCTCTCTCCTCAGTCTTTGCATTTAGTTTGGCAGGAACAGTTGCCTGCAGCATGAGCACTGAAGACTAGCTCACTGTTAATAGTTGTCAGGGAAAATGAAGAGGCTATTTCTCACATCAGACTTTCAACCTGTGTGACAAATGCTAGATTGAGGAGAATAAAAGTCAATGCATGGTACAATATGTCACATGTAAAACAACTACATGCTATTAATTGGCATGTTACACATTAGCTGCTCTTCGTACATGCCTACGTGAGCAGAATGGAAACTGGTAGACAGGTGGGTCAGAACCTCCTTTGGTATAAAAGAGTGCAGCACTGTTGGAATCAATTGAGATATGCTGATTTGTAGCACCTGGTTACTTGGACTGGGGGTTGAGATGCTTTTTTTCTATTCTAAAATGGGATTCAACATACATTTAATTAGAACGACCAGCAGAGATACTTTGTGATACAACTCCCCCTTCAATCTAAAACCTCTTCCATCACAATGATATCTCATTTAAAAATATTATGTGGTTTACAGAGGGATATTTTTTTCTGCTTTTCCGCTGCCATTGTGCTGGATCCTTGATTACTGACCTTGAAAATTTCCTTTTGAATATTTTAAAGAGGAATTACTTCATCTTAAGATACAAAGTAGTTAGCGACTGCACATAAAAATGCTTTTACAATGAAAACCCAGAAGAGCAAAGGCTAAAATTCCTCAAAGTCATATCAAAACTGGGAAATGTTTGACTGATCTTCAGGAAAAAACCCTGAATATTGTTTTCTGAAGGCTTAGAGTCATTGGTGTTGTAGGTTCTGGGGATCCCCTACACCAGCCCCTGAGAGCCAGGCTCACTTCTGCAAAGTGTCAATTACCAGTAAAGGCTTGAGCAGAAAACAGTTCAGAGATTTTCCCCAAAACTGCTGCTATATTTCTGTATATCATAAGAATTACCTGTTAAACACACCTTCCTGCAAGAGACAGAAACAGAGAAAGGGACATGGACAACACAAGGCACTTTGCTGCTTGGTGGCTAGTAAGGACACAACCTTCCCTGCAGATTCTACTTGGTGCCTCTCACTCTACAGAGCAGGCAGGAACATTAGAAAGAGGCACAGGGCAGCTGTTTTATCAAGGGAAACGGTGTAACTGTCCATGTGGAGAAAAGCAGTTCACACAGAGCAGAGCACTGATACAGACCTTGTTATATAAACACAAAGGGCTTATGGATGCTGAATGTAAGTACCCGAAGCACAGGCTCTGAAGTTTTGAGCAGAACCAGCACTGTTCAGATGGTGGTATCACAGTCTTTGACAGTCACAGATTAAGCTGCAGATGTAAGACATTGATTTAATATATAATGACCTTATTTAATCTAAAGTGTGGCAGAATTACATTTTTCCTCAGGCTGGGTTTCAACTGCTCGGACTCTGCGGGTTCCTAATTTGCTGATATCTCTTCTGTCATCTTGCCCCCACCTCCTGCTTCCTTGATTCCTTTTATTCTTTAAAGCAGTGCCCATATCTCCTATGCTTTTCTAATTAATTTTTTTGATGCCAGAAGAAAGTATATATTCACTCCTAAACTTTGTTTTTTAATGCACTTTTCACCTGTGCAGAATCTGGGATCAGAGCTTTGCTAGAGTTTGTCCTACACTCATCATTACCTCTGTGCTCTTACAGAGGATAAGAGAGGAAGGTGAGTAAATAATGTGCCATTTTGGGCCCATCTACCTGGTAGCTGTTATAGTTCCCACAGGCTGTAAGGTGAGCTTAGGGTTAATGATACTCTGAAAAGCTCCAGCATCCTTTTATCTTTTACATTTATATTTTAACCACAGTCTGACCTTGTTCAGTTCAGAATGTGAAAAGCTTTGAATATGTTTGTTTTTCTTGGGGTGTCAAAATACAGGGGTTATTGTACCTGGACATATTAATGACATCATTTGCTTCCTGATAATTGCTCCATTAATGTCTGTCAGCATGGCACCTTCTCTGCTATAGCCTCGTCACAAACAAGACAGCTTTCCTTGCAGAAATATTTAAAAAATATTTGCACAAAAAAAAATAGTGAGAATGTCAAGGCGTTCCCCAATGAGATGCCCTGAGAGAGTCATGACGCAGTAGTAGCTGCAAAGAAATGCAGATATGACAGGTGGCTGACAGTTATGTACTTTGTCTATAATCCCTCTGAACTAGAGGCAGACACCTTCTTAGATTACTATGAGAAAACTCTCCCCCCAAAAAAGCGGTACTTGCAGTAACTGCCACGAGATGATATGCAAGATGCCTGGGTCCTTTCTATTTGTTTCAGAGGACAAATACCATAGATCAAGAATTCTGCAATAATAACAATGGAGTAATATAATAAGAAAAAAGACCAGAAAGTCTAAATAAAATAGGCGTCAGAGCCTGGAGGTGATTTACTGCATTAAATGGGCAAACTGCATTCGCTAAACCATTTGGTAAAGTGGTCTGAGCATTCCTTTGAGCTACAGGGAGAGTCTGCCTTTGGGTGACTAAAGGGTTGGCTCAAAAGCAGCCATTTGAACTAGTTTTCTCTGCTTAGAATACAGACTTAGCACTCCTTGGACATCCTTCTACAAAGATACTGCTGTGAATCTGTGCTCCTCTCCAGAAATAAATAGCACATTTTTGGTTTCAAGATGGTAGCCACCTTCATGACATGCAGCAATTATTTTTCTTGGACCACAGAAATGATATATTCAAGGTAAAATTAATATATAAATAAATAAAATTGCTCACAAAAATATTTTTGCCTGAATAATTAGTTCCTCAGCAAATTTTCCCAGGATAAAACATGTCCTAATGAGCTATCAAGAGGAGTGAAAATTCATCACTTACCTCACAAATACCAACTTGAGAGCACTGCTCATGTCAGATGGCATAACTAATGACTTGAGAGGGAGTGTGGAGCGGCAGAGCCAAACCCACAGTCCCCATCAGTCATTCTACAACAGCCCAACTCATAGTTTTACTCAATATACAGAGGATTAGCCAGGTGACTGGAAGGAGATATGAGGCTGAAGGGAATACAGACAAATACAGTACTTCTGGTCTTGATTTATCCAGGCTGATTTCTTATCACTGAGGTTGCAATGGCAGTCAATCCTGCAGCCTGTTTTGAGGTTTTGTGACTTTTTTTCCCACACAAATAGAATTTACAAACTTTTGTCCTAACCCTTCCTAATGCTGGGTAAATCATCTTCAATTTCAAGTCAGCACATGACCTCCTTTGGGTTTCTTCCTTGCAGGAGATGTTCTCTCAGTCCGTGGCAATTGCAAGCGCTACCCCACTGAGTTCCACCGCAGTGTAAAAGGGACCAAATGCTGACCACATATTTGCTTCTGTGGTAACCCCCTTCTAAACACAATTACAGAAGCCAAGGCATGGAAAGATGCTTTGGAATACCCTCTCTACTTGCATGGCAAAGCTGAAACAGTGGTTGTAATAAGAACCTGAAATGGCCAAGGCTGGTCATACTAAAAGACTATCTCACCTGGGCTTCCATCTCCAATGACAGCCAGTCCTAGACGCTTGGTTTAGGGAAGAATGCAGGATTCTGGCAAACGCAGAGTTATCATCTTGTGTCTTTCCTTTCCCAGCAACCTGCTGCTCAGGAACTTCTTGAGCTGAAGGTTACTTTCCCAGATCTATGTGTAGTGGCCCTTGATGGATTTTTATCCTATTAGTTTCTCTAATCTCTTTTTGAATTGGTATTTATTTTTGGCCTCTGCAGGGTCCTGTGGTAAGTGCCACAGAATAACTGTGTGATGTGTGAAATATGTGCATCTTTTCCAATGGACTTTCTTAATTTTTCTGTGGACTTTTGAGGACAGTTTTTATTTTAAAATTTCTGCCTTATCTGTGTATTTGATATCATTCATTCCATTTCATATGGGAAAGAATGAATAATTATTCACCTGGCCTTGTGCCTTTCTCCCCCAGTTTCGCCATTTTATGGAAACTAAGCCTATTTAAGTATTCTTTGTAAAACACCATTACACTTACTCCACCAAAGCAGCTGTATATTTCAGAGACCTAATTCCAGCCCAGAGTAATTTTTTTTTAGGATTTACAGGAGAGAAGAGTACGAGAAATCCAGGTGGTTGCCAAATGACTGATGACTGACAAGTTTGATTTCTACCTCTTTTCTCACTCCAGTGTGTGGTCGCTTGATCTGTCCAAGCACTGCACTTCAGCAGCCACCAGCCTCCTAAGTGCAGCTGTGTTTTACATGTCTGTTAACACCTGCAAACGCCTAGCTGTATTTTTTGAAACTCTCCAGTAAATGCTTACTTGAGACTGTTCATCAGCAAAGACAGCTTTATACGCTACACAGCTCACCCTCACTTTTCACCTTTGCAATAACCCTTCTGCAAAAGAGCTCTGTGGTTGCTGCTGGCAAGATCTGAGCATTGGGCTTGCCCACAGCTAAGCGCCCTTGGCATCTGCTGGCCCCTTCTGTGGGCTCCAGTATAAGCAATAATTGAGCTTTTATGTTGGTTCCTGGTTCCCAGGTAAACTTCAGAAAATATTACCTGGAAAATCTGATGTGTCAGGTTTCAAAGAAAAGAGTTTTTCAGCTCAGCCCCGGTCTGATTTCCTTCTAGATAAAGGACAAAACCCTCTGGGAATCCAACACTGCTTGGAAGCAGAGTTAAAAGCCATAAGCTTTCATCCTTACTACCAGACTGAAACATCAGCAAAATATTTTCTGTTAGGAGTGCAGGTTTAATCCCACAGGGCCAGGCCAGCTCTCTATAAATCATCTTGCAAAACTGAAATGCAATTTTTGATGATCGGAATTGGGTAAGGATCAGAAAATTGGCTTGACACATTTCATATATATTGGCAAAAGTTTTTATTCAAGAAGCAGAATCTACACAAAAAATACTTTACCTTTATGGGCAAGATTTCAAGATCATGTTCATTACAAATGATTTACATTGAAGCTGAATTAGTGTTTTCTCTGAGCATCCTCGCAGCACCTGCCTCAGGACTGTATCGATAACCTCTTCACAGCATAGAAAAATAAATATTTTGTTCCCCAACAGAAATATAAGCCTGAAATCCCACGTGTAGCATATTTGGGATGCCAGATCCTCATCTGCTCATCTAAACATGAGCAGACTAAAATGAGCAGAAACAACCCTGGGATTAAGAAGTGACCCGAGACCTGCAGCTGATTGCAGACTGGATATGGCTAGGAAATTGGATGAGGAAATAAACTGGAGATGAATTGTGGTGTCTTGTGTTGAAAAGAGGATTCATGTTTAGATGGAAAAATGAAATTGGGACTGAGGGGAAACTCTAACTTGGGGTCAGTTTAATTTGTACTTTGTGCCAGGAGGAGGACTGAGCATAAGTCACATTCCTCTGTCTGACGCCTTCTGCTTTCTTGCATCCTGGCCATGCAGTTTCGGGCCCTACAGCTGAGGGGATGCTCTGATGCCTTTCCAAGACTGGTGCAGGACTGGTACCTGCAGTGCAGAGCAGGGTGGATGCTCACCCCCGGTAATCAAGTGAGCGACTACTGTCCTTGCCATACACATACCATTGCTGTGCTGGTTTCATTCTCACCTCAACATCTCACTTAACAGTGTTCAGGGTTATGGTATGAGGTTTAACAAGGTCCTGCACTTGGGGCACAACAACCCTATGCAGCTACAGACTAGGGGAAGAGTGGCTAGAAAGCTGCCTGGAGGAGAGGGATCTGGGGGTGTTTGTTGACAGCGACTGAACATGAGCCAGCAGTGGCCCAGGTGGCCAAGAACGACAATGGCATCTTGGCTTGGATCAGAAACTGCATGACCAGCAGGTCCAGGGAGGTTATTGTCCCTCTGTACTCGGCACTGGTGAGGCCGCTCCTTGAATCCTGTGTTCAGTTCTGGGCCCCTCACCACAAGAAGGATGTTGAGGCTCTGGAGCGAGTCCAGAGAAGAGCAACAAAGCTGGTGAAGGGGCTGGAGAACAGGCCTTATGAGGAGCGACTGGGAGAGCTGGGGGTTATTTAGTCTGGAGAAGAGGAGGACTTAGGGGAGACCTCATTGCTCTCTACCTGAAGGGAGGTTGTGGAGAGGAGGGTGCTGGCCTCTTCTCCCAAGTGACAGGGGACAGGACAAGAGGGAATGGCCTCAAGCTCTGCCAGGGTGGTTCAGGCTGGACATCAGAAAAAAAATTTCACAGAAAGGGTCATTGGTCCCTGGCAGAGGCTGCCCAGGGAGGGGGTTGAGTCACCATCCCCAGAGGTGTTTAAGACAGCTGGATGAGGTGCTGAGGGACCTGGTTTAGTGTTTGATAGGAATGGTTGGACTTGATGATTCTGGGGGTCTTTTCCAACCTAGTGATTCTGTGTGTTTCTGTGATTTTCTTTTGCCCCTATTCTGCCTGCCAGCCAGGGAACAATGCATGTGACCCCAACCCTGGGCAGCCCGTAACTGATTTCAAGGCTCCAAAAAAGTTACTCCCTGTCTGGTGAGCCCTTGATGCCACTTGCAATATTTTGTTGGGGGCAAGAACAGCTGGGCTAGGAAGAAAACTAGTCTGCCTGCAGGTCCTGGGGTGACAGTGCATCCTGTCCCTTAATGCCACCATGTGAGGCTGGCAGACGGATTTTTAGAAAGTGGGGCCAACACTTGCTGGGATCCAGCTAGGATGAGACTGTTTTTATGCAGTGGAGGGGTGTGTGTCACGGCCAGCAACACGGGTGACATCAGTGTCCCGTGTCATTAGACAGATGAGAGAGCCCGGTGGTACCCAGCCCCGGCGGGGAGGCACAGACTGATTTAACCCCTTGGGCACCAGGGTGTATCAGCAACCAGATTTTCCCGAAGAAGATCGATACCCTGCAACAGCTTTTCCTCTCCGTTCTCCCCCCGCTCCGCATACCCTGAAGCCATCGGTGGGGGCAGCTCGGGACGCGGCAGAGGGAGAAACGGCGCCCGGAGGCGCCTCGCATTGCAGTGCGCATCCTCCCTCCCCACCCCCGACTGCTGCAGGCTTCCTCCATTCATCCTCCCGCACCTACTACCCTACGTCTCCCCCTCCGGCATCCCTCCTTTCTGCATCCCTCCCTCCGGCATCTCTCCTTTCTGCATCCCTCCTTTCTGCATCCCGCCCTCCTGCGTCCCTCCCTCCGGCATCCCTCCTTTCTGCATCCCTCCCTCCGGCATCCCTCCTTTCTGCATCTCTCCCTCCGGCATCCCTCTTTTCTGCATCCTGCCCTCCGGCATCCCTCTTTTCTGCATCCCTCCCTCCGGCATCCCTCCTTTCTGCATCTCTCCCTCCGGCATCCCTCTTTTCTGCATCCTGCCCTCCGGCATCCCTCTTTTCTGCATCCTGCCCTCCGGCATCCCTCTTTTCTGCATCCCTCCCTCCGGCATCCCTCCTTTCTGCATCCCTCCCTCCGGCATCCCTCCTTTCTGCATCCCTCCCTCCTCCATCCTTCCCTCCGGCATCTCTCCTTTCTGAATCCTTCCTTCCTCCATCCCTCCTTTCTGCATCCCTATCTCCATCCCTCCCTGCATCCCTCCCTGCATCTCCTCCTCTGCCTGCGCAGAACAACCGTGGACATGGCGCTCAGCAATTTCCTCTTCGCCCAGTGCATCTGCTACTTCCTGGCCTTCCTCTTCAGCTTCATCGTGGTGGTGCCCCTCTCCGAGAACGGCAACGACTTCCACGGCCGGTGCCTGCTCTTCACCGAGGGCATGTGGCTCAACGCCAACCTGACGGTGGAGAGGCAGCGCTTCACCGTGCAGGAGTGGGGGCCCGAGGCTGCCTGCCGCTTCAGCATCTTCACTGGGCTCCTCTCCCTGCTGCTGGCCACGGTGCAGGCGTGGAGAACCCTCTTCTTCCTCTGCAAAGGGCACGAGGAGTAAGTACCCCAGGGAGGGCAGGGGTACCCACCCCTCCTGCAGGCTGGGGCAAGTGGGAACAACCTGGGAGTGAAGCGCTGGGCTTCGCACCCTCCAGATTGTCCGATCTGGAGGGTGCGAAGCCCAGCTCTTCGCTCCCAGGAGGGGTTTGGGGTGAGCCCATGCGTTGCCCAAATCCATGTACGCACACACCACCCGCACCCCGACCTGTGCCCAGGGCCCTTTCTGGAGGATGCTCCCCTGAAGGAATTAGGGGTGGGGGGCGAGATTCACTGCTCTGCCCCCACTGCTCTTCGGCTCCTGGGGAACAGTGTCTGGCCAGCTCTGCTGTGGTGGGCACGGAGGATGCTACGGGGTGATGCTAGAGGTGGAGACTCGCAGGAACCTCCTGACCATGGCCCCACTGAATGTCCCTGCAAAGGGAGGCCTTGCCCAGATGGACACTGGATGTGGGAAAAACCTTGAAAAAACAAAGAATCATAGAATAGTTTGAGTTGGAAGGCACCTTAAAGATCATCTTGTTCTGCTATGGGCATGGTTGTTCGTGGTTGGTCAGAGGGGAGCAGTTGATGGTGTGCTCCCCTCTCCTCCTCTTTTTACACCTGCTTTTCTAATGGACATGGCAACTATTGCAGAGAACAGCTATTGCTTGGTCATGGCATGAGAGCAACACTGAGCACTCCCTAAAGCAGCTAATTGCTGTGCTTAGACAAACTAAGGGGGACCAGACCCCAGCAGGTATAGGGAGAGGCATGGTGGTTCAGGCTGCATCTTGAGGCTCTGGAGCGAGTCCAGAGAAGGGCAACAAAGCTGGTGAAGGGGCTGGAGAACAAATCTTATGAGGAGCGGCTGAGAGAGCTGGGGTAGTTCAGCCTGGAGAAGAGGAGGCTGAGGGGAGACCTTATTACTCTCTACAACTACCTGAAGAGAGGTTGTGGAGAGGAGGGAGCTGGCCTCTTCTCCCAAGTGACAGGGGACAGGACAAGAGGGAATGGCCTCAAGCTCCACCAGGGGAGATTTAGGCTTGAGATTAGGAAAAAGTTCTTCACGGAGAGGGTGGTTAGGCATTGGAACAGTCTGCCCAGGGAGGTGGTTGAGTCACCGTCCCTGGAGGTGTTTAAGGTGAGGGTGGATGAGGTGCTTAGGAGCATGATTTAGGGATTGGTGGGAATGGTTGGACTCGACAATCCAGTGGGTCTCTTCCAACCTGGTCATTCTGTGATTCTGTGATTCTGTGTGATTGGGAGTTCTGATCCCTGTGCTTGGCTCTCTGGTGGCCTGTCCTTCTACCTGTCCTCAGGTAGGGCCTCTGGCACAGGTAACTCAGCTTGCAGGTGCTATGGGGCCAGGGCCCTCCAAGCATCCAGGTGTACAGAGGTGGGAAGAGAGGAGCATGACTAGTGGTTGGCTAGACTAGGAAAGCCACTTTCCCATGGTCTGGAGACCATGCCAAGGATAGACTCATATTCAGGTCTATTTGGACTTGAGGTTGCTGTTATGCCCATTCGGGTTTGTACAACACCCTGATGTAGTTAATAGCGGCAACTGGATAGCAGCATTGTCTCTCTGGATTTTTCCAACCACTCTCAAGCTGCCTAACACTCAAACTTGCTATAACAAGTATAGAGTAGAAACTTATTTCCATATTAAAACTTACCTTGCAAATTCTAAATACAACCGTGTACTTCTTAATACATTTGAATTTAACTTCCTCAGGTGAACAGACACCTCTAGAAGATTAGTTGAATCTGGATGCTTTTTTTCAGCTTTGCGGTCCAGAACTAGTAAATTTTTGGAAGAAACCAGCAATAAAACTCTTTAAATAATGAAATTTGTATTCGTTGTTTGGCCTGCTTCCGAACATGGCTATTTAGTTAAAAATGCTGGGCAGGTCTCTGGAAATTGTCTGTTTAGGATCACTGCTGTTTGGCCAGCTGTGGAATAAGTTGGAGAGAGGCAGTTAGGAGCATCCTAGCAAGGTGGCCAGTCTTATGTACAATAGCTTCGGATGAGTGCTATCAGATATTTAGGACAGCTAAGAATTCTTCTTAACAGGGTTTCAAGTACCCCTTGGCTCAGACACAGGCCAAGCTCAAGTTGCCTGCAGGAGTAAGAAGAGCAAGTGCTGGCCATGCTCTGGGCCTGGGACTACTCAGCTCAGCTGCAAGATAGAGGTACAACTCAGATACCTCACTACTAGGGATGCAAAGCAACTTCTACTTTGAATGTAAGCATTTATTGTTGCAGGCCGTTCACTCAACCTGGAATGTATAGCTTGAAATTACGATCTAAGAAACAAAATAGGTGAGGTAGGGAGTCAAAATAGCACCATTCTCAACCAGGTTGCCCTGGTCTTTGAACCCCCAGAACATGGTGGTAGTTACTGATGGCCTGGTGCAAATCAGAGCAAAGCTCAGTCTAGCTTTGCCAGTGGAAGGTCAGAGTCTGGACCTTGACACCTCTTATACTACAGGGTAGGAAGCAGAGTGAGGACTAGATTTCCTGGTCTGTTGACATTCCACTGAGTAATCCTAGTTAACTGTACCTTTTCTAGACCTGTTAACTGATTCTGATGTCAGCTCTGTTGTTATTCATTGGACAGCTCAAGTCTTTATTGCCTTTCAAGCCATTGAAGGATGCTAAGGTGCACCCGGTGGAAATGGCTTTAGAAAAACTTAAGATGAAATTCAGGGTAGGTGCAAAATCAGGGCAGGGGCAGTGAACATGCAAAACCACGACGTGCTTGTACCAGATCCCTCTGCTGTATGGGTCACCCTGGCACTCAGTCCACTAAGCCCAGTGAAGCCGAAGGACAAGAGTAGTATTCGTTTCAGTGTTCTCCTAGATGTCAGATGTCCTATCACCCAGACCCCACTACAGTCTGCAAGGGCAGTCCTGGAAGATGGTTTGTTTCACTTCTTTTCTGTCAATATTAGGATAGGACAACTCATTTTGGAGAGAACCTAGACAGTCCCCTTAAGGCTGCATCAACCCAGCAACAAATTTCCTAACCCAGCTGGTAACTGTTTTGTCACCTTATTTTAAAGGAATCCTCCTGAGGACTCATATGTCGTAACGAGGTGTCATATGTCTCGTAATGAGGTGTCATATGTCTCATGATGTATAACCTGTAGAAATTAGGATTGTCCAGCCTAGAACCTTCCCAGGATTCAAACAGGGACTCAAAAAGCCTCTTGGCTTTTCATTTAATGAGCCACAAGGGAAAACAAATGACTGTCTTTTTGTTTTCTGGGGTGAGTAGACTCCTCCTGTTCACAGCATAGTGTGAGGGGCACCTATGGAAAATTCATCATATGTATCCTTACCACTTAACCTCAATAAAAGGACCTGCCTCCTGGAGTTGCTAGTCTTTCTCCAGCCTAGAGTAGATGTCCAGTTTTTTGATAATGAGTCTTTTGAAGGGCTTGGTTAGATGAATGAGAAAATGATTAGAAAGTTTTCACTGGTTAGAATTAAGGGGAGGAGTTAAGCAGCAGAGCTAGAAAATGAGTGGATGATGCCTTGATCTTATGGGACCACTGTGAGCATCCCACCCTCTACCACACCAAACACAGTACATGTCTAGGACCTGCCCTGGTTGGACAGACTTAACGGGGCTGAGGTAAATCGACATTCAGCTGGTAGAAATAACATACTGACACCAAAGCCAGAGAAGTCCCATGAGAAGGTGGCCTGCTCTACAAATTGCCCATAAACCTGAGACTCGTGTCCTATTATGGTAGTACCTTGTGTTACATTGCTTAAAATGATTGTAACTATCACTACTGTGTTATTTTATTTTTTGTTTCCCTCTTACAGGCAATTTTTGTCCCAATTATCGCTTTAGTCATGAAATAATTTTAGCTCCAGTTACTATATAATTTGAGCTAATGACATTTATTTTAACAATGGTGATTTTCATCATTACAGCTAATGAAAGCTACACTGTGTATGAACAATCGCCACTTAGTATTTATGGTTTGAAGCTCTATCCTCTTATGGTGAAAAAAAAATCCAAAATCAAAATCACTTACAGATGAAGATAATGTGACTCAAAATCACAATCCATAGTTTTTCAGTGTATTAGGTGTCCTTAATTAAAGCAAATGTGTTTCAAATGGAAACTTATATCTTTGTGCCTGATGTATGCTACTTGGGGAGAGTGCTGATGTCGTGTTTCAGCTGTTTATGAGTTACATTTTTCTTTGCTTTTATTGCAGCTCTTTCTTTTATGCCTTCCTGAATCTGCTGATCAGCGCCTTTGTGGTGTTTATCACATTTATTGCTAGCACTATAGTGAGTGTAGGATTTAACATGTGGTGTGATGCAATTACCGAAAAAGGAAGCATGCCGAATAGGTTAGTATTGAAGAGTACATTTTCTTCCTTTTTTTTCCCATATATGCACAGATAAACAGTGATGTTACAATCTGTAGTTATTATATGCAAGGTGAGCAAAGGGAAGAAGGCTTTTTTTAATGTGGAAATCCAGATTTTTTTTTTTCATCTGGAACAAAACCAGCAAATAAAACTTGGCTTGCATTTAGTTCCTCACAAAGAAAAGGACAGTTTCCATGGAGTTTCATGGTCTCTTTAAAAGTCACGATCATAAGCAAAAGGAGGGATAGATTTGGAAATGCTGTGAGAATGAGGCAAGTCTGGTGCTGAGATCAGAGCAGAGGACTGGGAGTTAGGGCTCCTGGCTCACTGTCCTGGCTCTGCCACTGACTCGCTGTGTGACAATGGGCAAGTCAGCCATCCAGAAACTGATACAAAGATGCTGGCCTCATAGCGGTGCTGTGGACACCCCGAGAGCTGAAAACTGGAAAGTACTTTGTAAGTTCAAAGTACAGATGGTTGATTCTTACAATGCACAAAATATACAGCTCTTAAAATGGTCTATTGTATCCCACAATGCTTATGCCCCTTAGAGGAAACGAGATAAGTTGAGATTGATTTTTCCTGTCAAAAAAATAGCAATGAAGACAGAGGAAAAGCTGACATTTTATGTCATATGATATTGAATAAATGTACTACTTAACGCATACATTTATGTTGCGCATTGTCATATGTTGTAAAATGCCATAGTAAATGTTCTGTTTAGGGCTGCAACGATAAATCGAATTATTCGAATATTCGGTTAAAAGTTCAGTTACAAAAAATGACTAATCGAATATTCGGATAAGAACCCAAGATGACCGACAACACTGAAAAGGAGAGAGAAGAGGCTGCAGAAATCAACCAAGGGATAGAAAGACAACCTCAAAATCCTGGGATTTTTTTCACATCAGTAAAAGTCCAAGTTATTTGTAAAATCTGTAGGCAGCCTCTGTTTTACCATGAGAATATCGTCTCCTTGCTGGAGCACCTGAAACAAAAACACCCACACAATCCTTCTTCTGAAGCTTTTCCTGATGAAGTCAAAAGGTAACTGAGGCTCATACACTTTGTTTCCTTGAGGGTTGAAACAACCGAGTTGGGGTGATGCCAGATGTGTATGTATGGGAGGCCTGGGGGTAGCGGGAGAAGAATATTTGAATTATACTGTTTTCACAATAATTATAACAGTTTCACTTATGGAAGATTGGTGTTATTGCTTACATAATTATACATTGTTTTTTTTTTTTAATGAAAGGTATTACATAGCCTAGTTTTAAAGAAGATTGGCAAGGAAAGTGGTTACTTCAATAACTTAAGTATCTTCTGATAGAGCATGCCATTGTGACTGTTTGAAACACATGTAAGATGTTAAGATGTTGCTTCATTTTCTTTTTGGTTTGCATGTTTGGAATCTCTGAAATAATTTTCTTTTTTCCCCTCCAATTGCCTTCCTTGAGTAGCTGTGAAGAATTACAGGATATAGATCTTGAACTGAACTTAGAAAACTCTGCTTTCTATGACCAGTTTGCTATTGCACAGGTAGGTCAGACTAGATCATGGTTCTATTCCAGTTCATTTACCATTTGCTCATTGATCTAGGGTTGCTGGAGTTGAACTACCATTCCTCTGATGTCAACGGGAACATTTCCGCTGACTTCAGCAAGTGCTGGATCAGGATGATAGTGACAGGCACATTTGCATTTTAAATCCAAAATAGATAATTTTGAATGGGGACATATAAAAAACTGACTCTGCCACTGATCTTGCCACTCATGGTAGAAAATTTATTGTTTCTCCAAAGGATGAGGTCTGCAAAAGTTGTGACATTCTGCTGTCCTGGAACAATTCATTGTTGTGTGGAAAATCGTCACAGGACTATTAGATTTGCCTTCCGTGAATTTGTTTGAGATCCCTTGAACCTGTATAAATGTCAGACCCTTTAAAAGAATAAAATATTACTGTTATTTAGATGGGGCTTTTTCCTTATGCTTCTTTTAAAATTAGACCTCTAAGACTGTCAGACCTTTTTATTGAACTTGCTAGCTCTTAGTCAACACTCAAAGCAAGTGAATACTAGAACTTGAGGACATGATCATGTGAGCTCAGATTAGTTCTGCAAGGAGGATAGCCCCATCCATGCAGAGCTGCAGCCATACACGTGCTTCTTATGTTATCCTGCATGGATATTAGCTTGCGTTACCTCGCCTAGGGCACTCTTTAAGGGTTACTGTGCTCTTGGATGCAAGCTAGTTGTGTGTCTTTGTTACTGACACTAGCATCTAGGCACCCAGGTCAAACATATCTGCATGTAGGACAGAAATATGCCATGAAAGTGACCCCTTTGTATGATGCTGGCCCAAGACCAGGCTGTGTTTTGTAGCAGGTTTTGCTGTTAACGTCTAATCTGCCAGATAGCAGGAGAGTAGCAGAAGTGGACATGTTATCCATCTGTAGCTCTGTGTTCATGGGAACAAAATGTCATGTCCACCCCGTGATTTCAGGATGAACAGCTGTTAAAAGGACAGCAGGATAAGGCATTTCTCCAACGGAAGGCCATGCTTAAAAAGTCAAAGTCCATGCACACAGCACTTAAATTGGAGGAGGGTTAATATGTCACAGCATAGAAGGATCAGCCCAAGCTGTTGGATGCAGCTTCCCACATGAATCCATGTTCCTCCAGATGTCCCTAAGAAGAGCTAGCCTGCAGGGTGCAGCCGCCAAGCTCTGCAAGCACCCAAGTATGAGGAACCTGGGACCATAACATCTCCTGGGATACTTCATTCAGCTTCAAAATTTGAACCCAGTAGTATCAAATGGAATCCTGACGTTGACTATTTGAAGAAAGATCAAGCACAGAATTGTCTTCTGATATCCAGGGTACGATAAGAAGAGTTGGATGAAGGCATGAGAATGGGTCAGTCTATGGAAGGCGAATAAGTTTGTTTGAAAAAGTAGAATTAAATAGTCCAAGAACAGACTGAATTTACTGGCTAAATCAGGCAATAATATCCCACGGTAGGCTTTACTTAAAATGAGTGTTCTGAATGAAGATATAAAGATTGCTGACAATTTAAGATTACAAATACAAGGTTTGGATAAAATCCAGAAGGGAATAATGGGCAGTTTATTTAAAGCTTTGGATGTTTTGCACATGTATACGTGTGTGTACAAACACACAGGCATATGTACAGAGACCCTATATCTGTCTGCTTTCCTCCAGGACATCAGAATGACTCTGAGAGTTTCATTGAATTTGGCTAAATCCTCGTAGATTCTTTTGTATCAGATATGCTGAGAAGACCACAGCAGTAGCAGATGTCTGAATACCTTAAAGTATACCTTTCATTAGTGAAATCGTGCTTAAGGAATTAATGCAAAGCTTCCAAATCTTCAGATATGATCATATAAAGCCAAATTTATATCTCTTATTTCCAAGGTTTGTAGAATAACTCAAAAATACTCTTTACAGGTGAACTGAGATAATTGTAAGTATGGGCAAAAATACTTAAGAGAATTTCCAAAGTGTGTAAGATATATATATATATATATATAAACAAACTCATTTAAAAATAGTGCCCCTTGCTTGTCTAAATTGACTGTTAGAGTAAACAGCCTTGTCAGTGACTGGAAGTGTGTAAATTGTTATAGTTTTTTTTTTTTAAATTAAAATGCAGTATGCCAAAACTGAAGTATAGGGATTGAAATGCTTTTTCTTGGCTAAAGGCATGGTAGAATTAAAATGGAATTTCTGCCAAAAAGCCTTACTACAAATAAGCCTCCTCTGAGATGGGGAGGCCAATATTTGGTACATGTACCTATCAAGGTGTAATAATTTCTATGAAGTTAAGCAAGGGAGACTGACAAATTAGTGAAACCTGTGGAAGATCTGAGGCTCTGGTATGTCATGCCAGGTGTAATTAAGATACCAGGCACTTGAGTGGATTGGAGTGGGTTTCTGTTGGTCTTCAAGTTCATGCTAATGTCAACCAGTTACCCTAGCTCAGTTTGTAAGAATTTCTCAACAATATGTCGAATAGAAATACCTTAAAATGTATACTTCTCCCTGGGGTAGAGGGGGGCCTGAAGGACTTGGGAAGAAAGTTTTGGAAAATGTATTAAAACATATTGCAGTTTTAAAGTGACAGAAGTGAAATAATCCCAAGTATTTGGGACCAGCCAGTCAAAACAACAAATATAGGAAGTTCAATGGATGCACGTAGATTATATAGTTTTCTTTTTTCTTTATTGTTCTAATTACATTTTTGCCTTAGTTTTTCTAGTACATAAAGAGTTTTACCCTTTAAGCTAAAAATAACTTGACAGAGATGAGGAACAGTTGAGTCAGGACCTCTCTGGGTGTACCTTGGCATGACTCCGTGCATCTTGGCCCAACTGAGATTTTGATATTCACCTGGAGAGTTGACTTTGGTTTTGCAACACAGTACTGACCTCTTTTCTTTTCTTCTCTTCTCTAGTTTGGTCTCTGGGCTGCCTGGCTGACTTGGCTGGCAATTACCATTCTGGCTTTCCTGAAGGTTTATCACAACTACAGACAGGAGGACCTGCTAGATAGTCTGATCCATGAGAAGGAGCTGTTGCTAGGAAGATCCTCTTCACGAACCTCTTTGCAAGATGAGAAAAGTGGCATGATCTAAAGTGTACACAAATTAGCAAGACAGGTTCTAGATTTTATTATTCAGTAGTGTGAGCTGAAGTTGAGTCAGGGTATTGAGTGTGTGAGATTTTCCCTTTCCTGAAAAGAGATCTATTTGTGAATCACCTGCTTCCTCCGTGAGAAATTGTTGGCAGAAATACTTATATTAGGGTACAGAGAATGAAGAGCCCTGTGTGCCACTGGGAGAATGAAGTTTCTGTCCTATGCAGGTGCAAGCTGTAACTGGCTCTTGCTAGCAGAGCTCCTGTATGCTATCACTGGCTTTTGGGCCAGGGCGTGTTTATGAGGACTGTGCTGGCAAGACCAGGTTACAGAGCCTAGGCTATTTCTTCAAACTGTTCTGCAACAAGAGTTGTAACTGGGACTGTGTCTAATTCCTCTTCTCTCCCTCTCCTCCCTTTTTGCCAGTAACGTGACCCCTATTCTCATTTAATCTGGGTAATTGCAGCTCTGGTCCAGGTACACATTCTTGCTGCCTCTGCTTTTGCTATGTGTGGACACAATGCTGACAAACCTGTTGCTCCTGCTCTGATTTTGAGTTCATTTAGGACAGATATTTGTGTTCCAGACTTGATATTTAGTATTGAACAGTGTTAATGAATTTCATGAAACCTCTCTATTATCACAGTATCTGTAAAAAAGCTGTGTATCATCATTGGGAAGGATGGTGGGAAATTTTTGTGCTTTTGTTTCTTCTTAGATTTTGGCATGACTAGCATTTTTATGACTCCTGTAGCGTAGCTAGCAACTGCTGAAGCTTGCATACTAAGAAATGAGGCTGAATAGATAGTATTTACAAATGTAACTTGGTCCCTAACATTGTATATTATACAGTTTTGAGTATTAGAATTTACTTTTGATATTTATTTCATATAGGGTATGCAAAATTACTGTGAACATGAACATTTGCCTTGTAGGTATTTCTATATATCTGTAAACCTAGCAAGGAGCTTGAACAGCTGAGTTATTTTATAGGTATTTCAGTGTTGAAAGTGTTTGTTCTATTCACTCATGGGCAGGAATTCCAGGGCTGATGAATTTTGCAGTGGAAAGGGAGAAGAACTGTTATTTTCACAGAGCTCATTAATAACTTGGATGTTGTTTTCAGTTTTACTTGGGCAGTGCTTCAACAAATAAGGTGAATGGTTGAGATGGGAAGTTGATGTGATAATTGAGAAGTGTCACTCAGAGCGACTCTGGGATTTGCATGGCAGAGAAATAAAGTAGTACTAGAATTAGGCAGTTATACTTGGGTACATGTTACACAAAAGACCCTGATTCAGCAGAAAACTTAAGCTTGCAGTTAAGTTTAGGCCGAAGAAGTTTTTATGGGACACTTCCACTCCTTGTGGCAGCTGCGTTTGAGCTGAGACTGAATTTATTGCAATATGGGTGCAAAGCATGCACAACTATATTGACTGGCAATTAAGAAGGAGGGGAGAGAAGGCAGCAAGCAGGTTTCCACCAGATCACATTTCAAGCTTGGGACTAGCACAACCATGCAGATTTACTGTTGTCGTCTAGGGACTATCTGATGCTTAACACTAAGTAGTGGTTTAAGCACTTGATTGAAGCAGAATTGGAAGTCGTAACAAATCTGTGAATTTGTAAGCATTTTAGAGCATAAAATCTAACCTAATTTTTAACAGTCAAATTGTTATAGTCTTAGGGGAAAATCCCTCCATAGCCTGTAAGCAGTGAACCAGCCCCATGATCATCACTTTTAGCCCCAGCTGGCCACAGCTATGTATAGAGAGGTCTTATTTTTCAGTATGATTTCTGCCCACAAGGGAGGCAATTCCTTTGAAAGCTCTACAGTAGTGGCTTTTTTCTAGTTGCGAATTGATGTCAGAGGAGGGAATTAGAGATCAAGTTAGTTAATATGAAATTAATATTCAGAGATCAGGACTGTTAGAGTGCCTTTTTATTCAGTTGATGTAATAAGAGAGACATACTTGCAGATACCTGAGCCCTTTGCCAGGCTCTGACCTTCCCCTTCATACCCTAAAGAACAGCTTGGGTCCTGAAAGTTTAGCCTGTTTCCTGTGTTTCCCCGGTTGGTTCTTCAACTGTAAAAGACACTAATTCTTCTTCCAATCTCACTTTGAATTTGAGATTCAATAGTGATATCTCTTCCTACAAATTACTTCAATGCATGCTTTACTTTTCACGTTGAACCACAATCCTGCTTTGTATAATGTATTTTGTCTATGTGCTAAACCCAGTTTAGGTTGAAGTAACATGTGGGTTGGGACCATCATTCCTGGTGAAGGATCCTTGAGTACATAGACCTTGACATGAAAGCATTCAGGGAGTTGGTGTATGTGTGTATGCACAGTGTACACAGATATATTCCAGAAATAGTTTCACTCTTCTTCTGTGATATGGATAGAGGCTTTTCACTTAACAAGCCACTTAGGTTGGAGTAGTTGTTAGGTTGCTTTAACTTTCTACGCTGGCTTTTCTTAGTTAGTATTAGCATCCCTGCAATGATACATAGGTTATGCGATGTGAGTGGAGTAGGAAAGCACTGCCCAGTGCACTCCTCTCACACTCCACTTACACAGTCTGAAGGGCTGAGATGAGTTTCTACTATGGGTTTGCTGATGTTTTAACTCCTCCACTGTCTCTGGGTAATGTCCTGATATTAGCCCATGTCAGTCCTGTACGAACAGAGTCTCACATTTCCCTCCAAGGTCTTCCCTCACTAACACAAACCACCATTGATTTAATGTATGTAGTATTCAGGATGGAAACAGGGCTGGAAGGAAAAAGCGCACACACTTTACAGTTGCATTGCGTGAGCAAGGGGTACTTTTGCCCTGGTTCAGGAATACTGCACCATGGACTCCTAAATGACCAGTGACCCTGGCATGATCATACTCCTGTAACTAATTCATTTAAAATACAAACTTCCAGGCATCAAACAGAACATATTTTGATAGAAGTATCAGTCTTCCCATTGTAAAATCACACTTTTCTGCAACACAGTACAATATTCTGGCTCAAAACAGCCAGCATGTCTTTTTGTGAACAGTCATTTATTTGCTGTTAGACAAATAAAGGTGACAAAGGGACAAAAAGATGTATGTGTAATACAGTTATTTAGTAGTGCAAGTTTAGATCATAGAATTGCAGACATCATAGAATGGTTTGGGTTGGGAGGAACCTTAAAGATTATCTAGTTCCAAGGCCCTTGCCATGAACAAGGACATCTTTCACTAGGTCAGGTTGCTCAAAGCCTCATCCAGTCTGGTCTTGAACACCTCCAGGGATGGGGCATCCACAACTTCTCTGAGCAACCTGTCTCACTAAGCTCACAGTAAAAAAAATTTCCTAATATCTAATCTAAATCTATCCTCTTTCAGCTTGGAACTGTTACCCCTCATCTTATCACTGCACTCCCTGACAGAGAGTCCTTTCTTGTAGGCCCCCGTTAAGTACTGGAAGGCTCCTACAAGGTCTCCCAGCAGCCTTCTCTTTTTCAGGGTGAACAAACCCAGCCCTCTCAGACTGTCCTCATATGGGAGGTGTTCTATCCCTCTGATCATCTTCTATTTATTGTCTCAATGGCTCAAGAAACTCAAGCAGATGTTTGGTCTAGCAAATCAGTGTGTAGCTCTTGAGGGACAAAAGGGCTAAGATGATCTCTGGTGTCTGAGAATCCAACTGAGATAACCTTCTGCATTTAAAGCAATGTGAAAACTCACCTTAAGATAACCCATGTACTTGCCCTGTTTCTTCTAAGTCCCATATGTAAATAGAGGATTAGAGTGCCCTAGACTCTGTTATTCTCTAAAGTGCAGAGTTAGACTGGGCAAACTGATTGCTGGTTTGAAGGCTTTGGATTTTCTTGGTGCATTGGCTATTGCATGCGGAATGCATGACTGGTAGAAAGAGGACATTCAGGATTCTCCTTGACAACTGAAGGCTCTCATCAGAGAGCCTTACAAAGCCATACTTCACCTTCATTTGTCCTTCAGAATTTTTGTCTGGCATATTGGTCCAGCTTCAGTTGTTCACACTTCATACTCCTTAGCCACTAGGTTCATGGTTGATTACAATCTCCAGAGAAGTGGGGGACAAGAGTCTTTCCAGGCTGATTTGGGTGCAGAATGTGGGTTCGCCTTGTTAGGGAAGTGTGAGCCACAGGCCATTGTATAGGTTTTATGCTGGAAAGAGTTGCTGTACAACCTCAAATCACATATTGATCTAGGTGATGGGTCTCAGAAAATGCAATATCAAATGTGCAGATTCAGAATGGATGCCACCTACAAAATGTTCACTGTAAGAAAGTACATGCAAAGTGTTTGGTTGATTATAGCTTTTACAATCTTCCTTCTTTAAAGCCTTAACCACTCCTCTGCCAGATATATTGCATGTACAATAACTTTTACTATTTGAATTATAAATTTAACAAAAATCCAGACAGTCATTCACACTGGCAAGACTTGGAGTATTTTGTGATAAACCAATTTGGATTTTGACAAAACTTTTGCCTTTTCTTCTAAATCAATGGCCAGGGTGTGAACATCCTTGAGCTAATGGGAATCCTGTCTGTATCCAGATCCTAAATTTATCTCAGACCATTTCCTTTGCTGATGGAAATAGCCCGTTTTTATCTCATTGGAATGTTTGCTTTGAAAACCACAAATGTCCTTTCCTTAAGCTTAAGCAATCTGGGAAGAGGGGCAGCTTTTGCCTGGCTAGTTTCCACACCTGCATGCAGTGAGAAAATGATCACATAGGTTAATGAGCACTGAAATGGTTTTAGAGTTATTTCTGTTCATGGTCCTAATGCCTTGAAATGCATGTTTCTATTTTTGTCTTCCATAAGAAAAAGGAAACTTAACCTGAGCTGTATTTTAATATGCACAAATACACAGGTGAGAGATGTTCAAATATTTTTGAAGTGACAAAATTCCATTTAATAATTTGTGAATCTAACAACGACATAGATGATAGCACTTGGATGTGCTCCTGATATAGAAGAGAAAAACACAACTGCACTGTCTCAGAAAACTTAACATTTGTTTCTGGAAGGTTAGACAGGAATTTACTTAATATATAGCAAGTACTGCTTATTTTAGTGCAGGCACATGATTGATAGCATCTTTCCACTCTGTTGCTGGGAAGAGTATTTACATAGCAATGCTTTGTCTTTAGTTTCTTTTGTCCATGCCAAAGACTGTAATTGAACTGACATTGCAAACATTGATTAACATGAATGTATTCACCTGAGTGCTTAAACTTTTCTACCTCTCATAGTTGCTGTAACTGAGCTGTAGCTGCACACAATAGTCAAAAAACCCGAATCAATGTGAGAGTCTAAATTGTGTTTGTGTAGATGGCTAAAACATTTAGGGTTTAAATCTTATTAGCTTCCTGTCAGATCCTTATTCCTAAAATAATGGGCATAGGAACCCAAGAAGGACTGTGTGAATCACTGTTTTGATTGGTCAGAAGATTATGTTATTTTCGATTTTTTTTTTCTCACCAAAGCAAATAGGTACCAACTGTGATTTGTTAGATGTGGAAGGTTGTATCTTATCTGTGAAGCTGCATTTCACAAAGGTGGAAGAAAGCAATGAGCTCCTTGTTGACATGCCTGTTAGCAGTCCTTCTGCAGTCTTCCCCACAGCAGGTAACTAAGAGATACAGGTGTAGACTCCTACTCTGCCTTGGGAGACAGAAGCTGGCACCTCCATGCTTCCACCATGGTGTTATCCTAAATCCCCCTCAAATCCTCCTCTTGGAGCCCTTCTACTTGGCTTGAAATTCTTAAACAACAATTGTTTAGCCTGTTGGTCCTGTTTTTTATCAAGGAGATAAAGTACTTGACAGCAGGAGCTGCTCACTGAAATAGCTTGAACTGTTTGTATGTGGTGAAAACTCCATTTGAGGAGTTTTTGTTTCCCCTTTCCACTTGACTATGTTGTAAACTGAGTGTTGAGACAACCTGCCAGGAGTTGAGAATAAAGATTCGTCGTTGCTGTTGATATCTTGGGTGGTTTCTCACACAAGTGAGTGAACTTTCTTATGACAAAACTACTCTTTATCGCTTCCTTACTTTCCCCTTGTTTCCCCCTAGATCTGGGCAAGTTTGACTCCAGTTTTTATATGGGTTCTAAAGAGTATTAATGAATAATGTGAGAAAAATTGCTGCTCCTATAGCAAACTTTGTATTTTTTCAAAAAAAAAAAAAAAAAAGAAGTGTCACAGATGTTTCCCTGTTCTCACTTGTGCTTTCTGGAGTATGACGTCAAACCCTTCCCTTTACATAAACCAGGCCTGATTTGGGTCACATGTTGCTCTAAGAAGTTCCTGAGGCTGATGCCAGCAGTGCCCTGAGGAACCTGGTAGAATTAGATATCTGAGTGCTATATTAAACCATAAATTTTTGAGGCAGGGAAATGTTTGAATATTGTTTATCATGGTATCCCACATAACAGAGTCCAGAGCTCTTCTCCTTCTCACTCCTGCAGCAGAGGGAATTACTGTTCCCTATTAACACTGAAGTCCAACAATTTGTGTCTGAAATACAACACATTTTCCTGAAATACACTGGATCTTGATTTCATTAGTTAACCCTTTCCACTTTCTAGGTTGCTGGAACAGTTTTAACCATCATTGTTAAAACAGTGCTCAACATTTGGCTTTGAAAGGTGCTAACAGTCTCCTTACTAAACCACAGTCTTCTGGAGCTGCAGACAGTCCTTTTTCTAAATGGTGCAGAGAAGTTCTGTGCTGAACACTGTCCTTCTAGGGGAAGAAGCACTGCATTGCGGTCCAGAGTCAGTGCAGAGTGATGGCATCAGAGCAATTCTGGTCAAACACTCTCAATAAAACTATTGATTTTTTTTCAGCCCAAGCTACACAATTGAGAAATAAGGATGTTATAACCTGAAGTGCACTGCTAAGGGATTTGGAGAGGTTTATACACAAAACAAAACAACAACAAAACCTCCAGTACTTTCACTGACATCATCTTGCCCTGGATCCTTTCATCTCCAAAAATATTCCTGCAAAATTCACAGAGGGTTTTCTTGCCATCAAGGTGATCAGCCCTTACTTCTCATGTGTCTTCCTACCGGGGACGAGGACTGTTGAGGGTAACAGGAAAGTGACATAAATCAGAACAGGAGTAGGTAGTGAGGAGAACTCTTAGTGCATTTCCTGTGATGGATTTTGGCTTTCATGCTATAATGTGAGGATCCAGCATGGCAGTTGAAGCACTGGCACTGCTGATGCTCATTTCAGCCTTTGCTTGGCTCACTCAGCTCCAGCCTGTTAATGTCGCTCCTGGAACTGCAGAATACCTCCTTGAAGTATGTGTTTGCCAAAACTCAGCTTCTGGAGAGAGCCACGTGTTTCAGCTGTGCAGATAACTGGCTTAAAGGGGCTGGTGTTGCCACCAGGTCTGGAGGGGCTGCTTTGGAAATCTCTTCTTTCCACACTGGCAGATTGCGCTACCCTACAGCTGGTCCTTTGCCCTGTGCTGACTGTGGCTTGTGTGGGAAAGAAAAGACTGTTCCCAAATCTCTTGCTTTTTTTGAAAGGAGTTTTAAAAGGTTTGGGTTTTTTTGTGTAGTACCACCTGCAAAGATCTCAAAGTGATCTTTCTGGCTTATAAATCGTTGCAGAGGCCAAAAGTGTTTCAGCCTCTGAAATGTATGTCCTGTGACTTATGCATTCGTCTCGTAGCCAAGTGGGAAAAGTTTTACATGAGTCTAGACTAACCATTGTGTTATGCTGCTAAACAGGTCCCCATATCATGGGTATTTGGGGACTAAATTAAACACTTTTTCATAATTTGTTTATTTGTTGAAAGCAGATCATTTACTGATGTATATAGCTTAGCTTTGTGAGTTGCGCTGGAACCACATCAGTCCACACAAGCTGAGGGTAGAGCCTGATTTGTTTTGGATATTATCTCTCTTGGTTTGAATGGTCTTTTGTAGTATAATGGCTGAGGATTTGGAGCTTTAATTGTCTGCGTTTGACAGAACAGAAGTGGAGTGAGGTTTATTATTGTTTTGATACAGTCTCAAAAGGGAAGCTTTTTACTAGCATTTTAATATAGCCCTTTGTAAACACTTAGCAAATAAAAATTCTGAGTCCAATCCTTCTGCTAATGGAATTGTTGACAAAGTTTCCTTTGACTTTAGTAGGAGCTGGACTAGGTTCACTGTATGTATATACTCTAGTGTTACTGATGATGAGTCAATGTGTTTTATATATTGATGCTTTTTGCTGGACAGTGCATTGGCTTTTTATGATTTGGTGATATATACATTAATAAATTATTTGAAAAGTCAGTCTTTCCATGTCTCTTTTTTGAAGGTGAATTTAAATTGTTGCAGTATAAGATAAAAAATAGTTCTCAAAGTCAGTGTTAGTGTCTCAGTTTGCGTACTCAAGGCAGCTTGTACAGTCAAGGATATAGCCAGACATCCTAAGCTGCCTGAGCCCTTCTGGTGCTGTCTTCCAGCAGTGAACCCTAATGTCACAGCAGTCAAGGAGAAGATGCTCCCATGCAGCTGAAAGGCAGCTTGTTAGTGGATGTAGACAGAGGCCACAGGCAACATGGGCAGATTAATTTTCAAAATGCTAATTGGTTAATATTTGGTTTGTAACATCAGTCTTTCTCTTTAGAGATGGGCATAAAGGTTTGCAACGGTTATCCTGGAGCAAGGAATTAATAAGAAACAAGTCTGCACTATTATCTTAGAGGTTTCTGAGTTATGCCTTAAGGCGAATTGGCAATACCCTACATCTAGTCACACCTGCCAGCCCTTCTGCCTGCTTCAAAGTGGCAAAAGGCAGAAATGACAATTAAAGTTGCTACTATGAGCTTCTTCTGCTCCATTAACTTGTTGCCAGACTAGGATTGGAAAGATGAAGGGAAGGAGTGAGACTAAGAGCAGTCTTTGGGGCTGCATTTTACCAGGGCTAGTGCTGAGTGCATTAAAAGGTTAACACAAAGAAAATCTAGTGTCATCTCACTGGGTCCTTTTCTGTCTCCTCTAATTGAATATGGATAGCCTGCTAGTGCAATCGGGTGCTGTTGATGTGGTGAGCCTCCCTGAAGAGGGTGTTGGCAGCTATCCTCCATTCCTGCTGCAGGAATGTACTGAACACTGTCAAAACAATGCTTACCCCATGCTGCTGTGATCTGCTGATTTCTGTTGTGCATTAATTTAATACCCATTGCATAAGAGATATTAGGCAGCACTTCTACACCTGGGCCCTGTCGCTGGCCCGTTTTCATGCACAGAACTCGTTCTACTTGCTCCTGGCCCTTTGACGCCACCTCAGACACTGCAGCTGGGAAGGCCACCTACTCACTGTCTGCTTCAAAAACTGCTGTGACATTCCTTTTCTCCATCACTCCTCCTTCTGCCCTTTAAAGCTAAAACACAACAAAGCTTAATTAAATAATTTGCTCAGAGCTGGTTGGCTTCAGGACTTCTGGCTTCTTAAAGCAATTCACCACACTTTAAACAGGTGAATCCAGGTGAGCATCTCAACAACTTGTAATAAATTATGAACTCCTCCCTTTTAGCCTTTTTATGAGCAATTCTCTGGAATTGTACTAAAGGGACATACCACCTAGCATGGACAGAAAGGGAAATATTACCCAATGTAGCTGATTTTGGGTAGCTTCAAAGCTCCAATCAGCTCTTCCTAATTCATGGATTCATAAAAATGTCACACCTAGAAAACCAGAACTGAACAAGAAGAAATCCCATCTAGCTTGTAGGAATGATGATAAATCTGTGATGGATAAAGAAAAGAAAGAAAAGGCAGAGTGGGAAAAGGGTGCGTGTGTATGTGTGTGTGTGTAACCAGGAGGGATGAATGGGAATAGAGCTTCCGCTGAGAAGGAAACATAACAGATAAGTCCCCAGTGAAGTTGTGTTGTAATTAAATGCAGGCCCAGGAGCTGGGATTTCTGCTCCTATTCCTGGCCTTGTTATTGACCTGTTTCGTTCACTTGCACAGTTGCATTGGCTTTCTCATCTTCAGTTTCTTCACCTGCAAAGAGCCACCACTCTCACAAGGCTGGGATTTAGCTGTTAAGTATTTCAAAGGTTCAGGCTTTGTAACAAACTTATTTTAGCAGTAAACAATTCTGAGCCAGGAGGCCTTGCAAGGGCATGGCGAGTCCTCAACAGACAACTCGAGTACTACTTTTGCCCTTATCCAAAACTGTCCCAACCAGAGCCTAGGTAGAAGCCAAAAATAAATGTTCCTCTGTTTATTCCTCTGTTTAATTTCCCTCACAGCCCAGATGCAATAGCTGTTATCACTCACACTGATAATGTTGGGCACCACCAAGAAGAATGTGGCCATTTTCCATTTAAAGCAGACCTAGGGGAAAGGTTGTCCCATGTTCATCTCCAGGGGAGCTGTGCAGGGAGGTGAGCACACATATGGATTTCATACTGCTCCACATCTTCCCTCACAGTCACAGTAGTTCCTGTTTTACTTTAACCCTACGGCTTGTTTTAAAGTTACGGAAAAGAGGTTGCTAATATACTGAAAGCATTCACTTTATCGTTCCTGAGATGGTTCAGTTCTTGTCAGCGCAGGCTTTGCTTTCTTATTGCAATGTGTCATGCTATATTGTGAGGGAACTATCTTTTCAGAAAAGGCTACTGTTTGGAAGGATCTAGTTGCTATGTGCTGAGGCAAGTATGTCCAGAGCCAAAAAAGGAATACCATTGACTTGCCCAAAGAGTTTCAACATTACCATTCAAAAGAATATAAACATTAAAAAAAGAAAACAGAAGTTGCAACGGCAACCTTACTCCATGCATATATCAATCCAAACCTTTTCATCAGACGTTCACCAGCACACGAGTTTAAAACCTTTCATCTTTATTACATGAACAGGAGGGCTAAGACAGGGGGGAGGGGAGGGAAGAAGTGGTGAAACTTACCCTCTGAGCTGGGGTAGCCAAGTGGTTTGCACAAAGAGCCCCTGAGCTAAACAGTCCTCTTGCAGCAATCTCTGCTTCCCAGACTGACAGTGTGTCAAATGCAATTGTTGTGGACTTTGACATCTTAGGAGGAGCATGAGAATAGACACTGAAGTAATTTCTTTCTATCTAGGACTGTAGTTTTTTTGACTTGTTCTCAAACAAGTTGCTCCCTTCTCTCTTCTTGAGAAAAGGCTGCATAATGTGTTTCTGTTTATTTTCTGCCTGGTTACAGTGCTTAGGCTGCTTGGAAGAAGGTTGTTGGGAAGAGAGATATGGCCCTCATTTTTAAAAATACAAAGCAATATAAAATAAGGCTTTGCCTTCCATGCCTTCAAAACCGGTCCATATTACCACTGTACAAGGCCTTGAATGCCCAGGCATAAAATCGTAACTTCTGACTGAATAGAAGCACTACCATAAATCTTGTAAGCTCAGTTTGTGAGGTTTATGGACTGAATCAAACCCAGAGGATTAAATTACTGATTTGATTATTAACCTGGGACTCAATGGTGCTATTTATTATGTTAGTCAAATAAACTGTTTACTGTTTAAATGAGTTTTCACATTCTTTTTCACACCTGGGAGTCCAGTGAAACATTAAGAAACAGTTTTTGCCTGTAGAGGAAAAAATGGATGAAGGGAAACAAGAAAGCCATTTGCTGGGATTTTACTAATAATCATTTCAGATACATAAATATAGTAACTTTCCAAGGCTTTGGCCACCAGGAGTGTTTGTGCAATATCTCAGCTTTGTTTTAACTTTTGCAGAATAGCTCATAGGAGACTTGAGGAGAAGGATAGTTTGGTATTTAAAGCATTGACCTTAGCTTCAGGAGACTTCTATTCAGAGCTTGGTGTTGCCTGCACAGATCAATGTATTTCTCTCTCTACTTCTGCTCCTCATATCAGCAGTTTATAATCTGTTCAGGGGACAAAATCTGGATGCTTGTTTACTCTTCAAGATGACGGAGCATGAGTTATGTGGGACTCATGTGCTACTGGGACTCCCCAGGAATGTGAAAAACAAAAAAAAAAAAAAAAGAAAAAAAAGAAAGGAGTACAAATGGCTGCTGGAAAGTGCACAACAGGATGATTTATTGCTCTTTGAGTTGTATGCCTGTGTGTTCTCTGCATGCGGTGGGAGTAGATTGGGAGCTTTGCGAGGTCACATGCTGGTTAGCAGTGCCAGGGATGTCTGTCAGGTCAGAGGACATTGCTACTGCCTCATAAACCAAGTCCAGCATTTCTGAGCAATGTGCCTTATTTGAAGAAAGAAGATAACAATTCGGGACTGAAATTCCTCCAGGATTTTGACATCCCGCTTCTGGTAGTAGTAGAGACTCACAGCCAGGATCAGCACCGCACAAAATGAGAGCCACAGGAGCACAGGCAATCCAGATGATGACCTGTCATCTACTGAACAGTGATGAGGAGAAAAAGAAAGCAGCATTATTTTAGTGTCATCTTAAATACTTCCCAAATTTGACCCCCTGCTGATGCCTTTGTCCCACTTTTCTGGGAACAGCGGAGTACACAGCACTCTGGTTGTGAGTGCTTCTGTAGGCATCAGTTAAATGATAGTGAGTCACACCTTCTCATGGAGGGTGATGAGTATAAAAGATCTCATTTAATGGAGTATTTAAAGAGTTTTATTATATACAATAAGAACAGGGTTACCATAGCTAATGCATGATCTCAAATTTCCCTCCAGCAATTTTTTTTTTTTTTACCTTTAAGCTAAATCTTAGGTGAAACACTAGGAGAATATTAATCTACCTTTTCGAATTATTTAATACTCAGAAGGATACCATAAAGAGAGAAAATTTAGTTTTCTGTCCCTTTCTGTGGTGATTCAGCTTGTTTTGGGGTAATGCTAATTACAGTAGTAACTGAGATGTGGCTCTGTTAACTGAGAGGCATATTTAGAAAGCTCTGTCAGGTTTAACCTCTCTCTAAGTGGTAAGTGTTCTAGTTACACTGGAATATCCTCAGCACTTGCTCTGAAGCAGGGTGAACTGTAAATATTTTTGTTACCCTTAACATATAGTTCAAGGACATTTGAAGTGCCTTAGGTCAGGCACAGGACCTGTGGAAATCAATGGTCTACGTTTAGCTCGCAGGTATCTGTGCAGCTTCTCAGAGGTGGTGCCTCAGCCCTTGCATTGAGGATCCGGTTTGATTCAGACCTTGCTGCTCTGTTTGACTGTGTGGCCATTGCATAATCAGTATTATTTTACAAAAACATTGAGTATTAAACATGTACTATAAAACCAAATTCATGCCTGAATAAAAGAACCAAATGTGCAGCTATTTTCTTACCATATGAACATATCAATAAGGAGATAAAAATGCATTACGTATTATTATGGGTAAAGGTCCAACATTAGCTGTAACATATTTAAATTAGCTTCTACTACGAGCCCTGGAATACACAACAGTCAATTAAACTGTCACACAGTTGTACAGAGAGGAAGGTAAAAGTCATAAAACCAACCAAGAAACACATAATAATGTATCAAAAAGTGCATGGGGAAAAGGTAAAATGTTAATAGGCAGGCATTTTATAGCTAACCAGAAACCAAATCAATGTCCCATAATAGATCTGAGTGAATTATTTGCGGCAAATCATTTATCCATTTGAATTTAGCCCTTCTTTCTGTTTGCAAATTATCCACTAGCAGACTTCAATTTTTATAAATTTGTTTATTTAGCATTATTCTACAAATGGTTATATGAAGGTATTTAGCCAGGGAATTACCACTTTCTGCTTTTGCAGAAATTTGTGACTTGGAACCTGCTATTTCCCTTGTGTGATCTCCCACACCACGTGATACAGTTCTTGACTAGGTGACCCTCTGCTTTTCAAAGTGCAGGGCCTGCCTCTGGAGGATACCTAGTAATAATGAAAATTTCCTGGTTTAGCTCTTCATATCAACACTTTTTAATGAATTGCTTATAACCTTTTTCCAATCTCATGAAAGTTACTTTCCATGTTAAAGTTCTGGGTGATGTCAAATATAAAATTAGCTTTTCCTTACACCTTCTCAATACAGGAGTATGTTCAGCCCAGGAACAGAAAAAAAATAACATGTAAGAACAGTGCCACCCGCAAAATAGAGATGAGCTACTGCTACAAGCATGTGCTTACATGTAAGTTTGCTCTTTTCTAGATGAGAGACAGAAAGCTAATGCTTAAATTCGCTACTTAAATTGTTTTTTGGAACAGCACACTTAGCCATGTGCCCATTCTAAGAAAACAGTGACTCATCTGAGAAAAGCACTGGACCAAGACAAATCATATTTTAGTTCAGTTCATGCCCTGGACACACATTTCTGCTGTCATCTAAGGGGTATTTGGTCTTTCCTTTTGCACCTTTCCTTTTGCACCTGACTACAGTACTAACTTCATAGACCAAAATCTGCCTTAGCCGATGCTGCTGCTAACGTGATGATACAACCCCTCTTCCTGGGCAATAACAACTACTAGGACATGTAGGGACCTTTGCTTCACTTTGGCCTGTCAATACCATTGCTCTATGTGTGTGTATATATATATGTATACACATGCCCTTTTCCTCCTTACTACATTGCATACAGCATTGGCTGGATGTTGACTGGGGCCTCTAGAAATATTTACCATCATAACAGCATCTAGATACACATATTGAGGGTCTGTGAGGCTGGTTGGCCTCGAACATCCTTGCAAACAAAAAGGAAAAAAAAGATTATTTTTATTACTTCTACCCTGCTGCCAGAATATAAATGAATTGTCTCTTCCTCACATATGAAAATCAGCAGGGGGGACCATTGTTTTGCTTGAGGTGTTTTCCCTGTATATCTCAGCAAAAAACCTGTATTTATTCTATTGCCATAAAATATATTAATTATATTTAAATTAAAAACAGCTTCGGGGATTTCATTTTTGTTTCCACTATTTGTCTTACTAGATGTCTTGTTTAAAATACTGCACCAGACTTCATCAACACCTTGTGTTTCAATTGCTGAGGTGAAATAACAACAGCCACTAACAGCATGAAATACTCTGTATATGGAGGATATATTTGCACAGAGCATACCAGCAGCTACAAAGCAAACTTAGGTTAGTGCCATGGATGGCTCACAGCTGCAATATGAAACTTTGACTTACCCACTACGTAGTCACAGAAGGAAATGTCTAGAAAAAAAGAATGAAAATGTTCTTACATGCCTGGAAAGGTCTGTTTGTAGCAGATGAACAAGCAGCCAGCATCAAGTGGTGTCTCTGAAATTGCCTGTCGCCTTACACCACTGTTGTCTTTATGGATTTTATGCCAGATGAGGGTCTGCCTACTCCATGCAAACATGTAGATAATAGATATACTTCAGGGAAGTGAGAAAAAGTTACTGTATGGGGGATTTTTGAGACAGAGATTACTGCTATTGCAGGGAGGCCAGGAGTCAGCTCTCGTAAAAGTGACCTTTCAATTCCAAATAATTTCTAGAACTGAAAGGAGATAGATGAGCAGATTGAGAGAAGAACAAAAGTTTGGAAAGCAAAGTCCACTGTCAGATTCATCTTTCATCCAACTACATCCTGGAGTTGCCTCTGCTTGGCAGCTGGGGCCCAGACACAATCCAGGAGAGTGGAAAAATTTCAGTGATGCCAGCAACCTTCATCTTACCGGCCTCTATATTAATGAAGTTGTGTGGGCAAATAGTAAATCATCTGAATCGCTGTCTGTTTGCAACACAGAATACTAATTCTTGGTTAGGACATTTCTCATGTCTTCATGGAAAAGAGTAAGAGTCCTTGAAGCTCCCTTGAACTCGTGCATGGCTGCACTGAGTGCAGAGTCAAGGAGAAATGAACTAAGTTCCCCTAGGCTGGACTGACTGCGGGATTGCCAGTGCTAATCTGGGGGCATGGACTGGCAGGGAGCTGAAGGAGGTGTTATATCTAATAAAACTCCCGCTCTCATGCAGTCAGATGAACTTTGAAGAATCCAAGGCTGACTCATTGAGTCTTTCCAGGAGTTCTGTTTTGATGGGGAAGCTCAGGCGGTGTCAACAAGCTTATCAAGAAACAGCTTTTCACTCCTGCAATAGGAGGCACCAGAAACAACATATTGCAAAATGCAAACACATCAGCAAATGACAAGCCTTGCTTTCAAAAGCTGAGCAGCAGTTCTACCAGGTGGCCAACATAGAAATTTTACCATTCTGTCACCTATGTTTTTAGAGACTGATGTATCCAACCAACGCAATTTTACTTCCCTACCAATAAATACAATTTTTCTTAATTGTGTCATTTTGTGAAAGTCTGAATGAAACTACAGTTCTTATTTGATTATGAATTTGATTATTGAATTGTGTAGAAGTGCCAAGCAGATCCTTGTGCTAGACCTCTGCTTAAGGTCACTGGATGCTGACTGACCTGCAGACTGTTACTTTGGCTCATGAATGAAAGGCCAGAGGATGTGTTAGCTGCATCACTCCCTGGATGCCCTCCTTGGCAGGAATGGTTACATCCTGGCTGCCTTTAAGCCCAGTGGACCAGCTAGAGTCAGACCTTTATGTATCCCATGGCATGTGCACCACTCAGAACCATGAAAATGTATGCTCTCTCCTTGCCATTACACACTAGCTACTGAGAATGACATAAGCACGTTAAATTTCGTCTATCATCTGAGATGTTTTTCTGTGAATGGAAGCATTGCCCTGGGGTAGACCTGGGGCTCAGCTATGGTCTGCAGTGATCCCTGTGGGGGCTGACTTAGGAGTTCACCACTGGAACAACACTTAGCCTGCTCTAACTTGTCCCAGGAGGTTTTCTTCTCTTGGGACAGGCAGCCAAATGGACCAGCTGCAATTCTGCAGAGCAGAGCGCAAAAAGTGTTTTTCCTCTGCTGTGTACTGAGCTCAAAACCACAAATGACATTATCAGAGGTGGAAACTGATGTGGACAGACAGGGTGGATGTTAAGAAGCTAGAAATGTCATGCCAAAAGGCTTAATATCTTGAGCCTACCATATTCAGTGACGACTTCTGGCTCACGAAATCGAACCCTTCTCTCTGCTTTCTGGTTTTCCCCCGTAGATTGTTCCACAGGTGGCCTTTTCCTCAGAATTGAAGAAGGATATCTACTGTTATCTGTCTAAAGAGTTGATCAGAATAGAAAACACATGGCCATTGAAACTGGAGTAATACACCTGGGTGAAACATTGAGCTATGTTTTCACCATGTACCTCAAAGGACATGGTATGAAACACAGCTCTTATGATATTTATAGTTAGACCATTATAGTATTTACTGCAAGGCGATATGGATATTTCTTCTTATCATAAGTCTTCAGTATTCTAAAGCTATGTTCTCAGGAAAAATGTTAGTTAAAGTAATGGACAGCAAAATGTTCAGAAACTATTCCTCTGAAGTGGAATAAATAGTTATTCATGGTGGCTGCTCAACAACCCTGGGCTAGACAAACATAAAAGTGGTATGCAATATATGATCCATATCATTGGGTGCAGCTTTGAAATGTTTTTCCGAGCTAAGTAACTCCATTCTAAATGTAATGTTGTGATTTCAACAACTGAGGCTATGCATCAGTCTTGGGTTTGGACACCATCCTGATGGGTGTGAGAAGGTAAATTGTTTGCACTTCGATATCACAATTATGTTGCTGCTCTGGTTTTTGCTTGGAAGCAATATTCAGTCTTTGATAGTGGAACCAGTTTGCTGTGGATTCTGTCAAATGACAAGAAACAGAGCTGCAAATCCCTCATCTATACAGGAATGCTCCCACAGTCAACCCCCCAAAGTGAATCCTAAGCATCTTGATTCAGAGATCCGCACTACCCTCTGAAAGTGGAGAGCAGATGTCAAATTTTATACTTTTCAAAGACCTAATTGAGTGGCAGAGATTCCTCACATTTGTTTTTGCTTTAAGGTCAAAATAATCTTCTCTAACCCCCTCGCCCCCCTCCCCTCCATTCCTCTGCTAGGTGAAGTTTATTATTTCTTAGATAGCTTGTTTGCTTCTGCTGGTCACTATCCATGCTCCTTTTTTCACTCCCCCATGTCACTTCCATACTCAGTGACTGGATAGTCCTTCATCCACGTTTTACTTCCTGTTTTAATCTTTCTTCTCCTCAATGCCAGCAATTTATGCCCATTTTTGAACTCAAACACTCTTGCCTTACATCTTTTCTCCTTGAATGCTCCCCCTTCAACACTCCTTGGGGTACAGAGGCAGGATTAAGTCCCATGAACTACAACCTGGGGGTATCAGATCCCAGAGTATAAATTTCCCTAGGCATTGTACTCTGGATAATCTCAGCATCAGACAGACAGCAGTAACTACCATGGACTGAAGGAGGCTTCCACTTTGATGCCATCTCCTGAGGCATTTATAAACCAGATTGTGGTTTAATTTGTCACTGATAAGGATGTTTTCTCTGAGCTTGAGGTTGTACAAGCATCTGTCTCATGCCTGGGGACAGTATATGTTGGAGGTCTGTTTTTTATTCAACAGCTCAGAAGCTGGGAGAGCCACCCAGGGAATGGGAAACCTGGATTCCACTTCTTTCTAATTCCAAGAGAATATGAACTGACATCTCCTATACACACGACCTCATCATCAGAGCTATAGTGTACACGTGGGAGTGGGGAATTTCAGTTTCAGCCACTGAAGCCATCTTCTTTGACCTTGAATAGTTAAATATTCATTGATTCATGATTTTGCAAAATGATGTTTGGGTGCTCCCTTGGGGGTAAAAGAAGTCTGGTCCTACCCTTGCTCCAATGAATATTTAACATGAAATACTTAAATATGCATTGGAGCAGTCACTGGGAACAGGTCTCGTAATCTACCAGGTGAGTACACTAATGACTCTGGAATAGCAACACACATGCACACACACTTTCAGGTCCAAAGAATATTGAATTTCTCTGTGTAAAAAAGAACAGGTTTAGGGGGACATAGCAGAAGGAAACTGAAACCTCTATCTGAAGAGATTTATAACTCCAAGTGCAGCTTTCATCCATATGAACTCTTACAAACACCTAACAGTCATCATACATCACAAGAGAAAAGCATTGAACAACCAGCTGGTTGGTAGTACCTGGTCAAAGAAGACCTTGAAAAGGAAGTGGTATTTACAGTATTTACTAGGCTTCAAACAGCCTGTGGAAATCAAAGCTATACAGTGTCAGAAAAAAATGATGCATTTCCCCTTCAGACAGAAACCTGGTGTTAACAGACTATGATGAGAACTGGAAACCAACAAAAAAAGCTAGTCAGGAAATCATAAGCCCTTAATAAAAACCCATTTGTGAGAAGCTCTGGGCATTGGATGCAAGGATTCTGTCACCCATGAAGAGATTACTTACCGGTGGCTCTTCTGCACTAGGATCAGAGGCTGTGGCTGGACATATTTGGGACATGTACTCTGGATGCCAGCATGAAGCCTCCCACACCAAGTTTCAGTTGGAAAGCCACTTGCTCAAGGAAATGAGAAAGACCAGGAGAGAGTGTCTGGAGATCCCTCTGCAGTGAGGACCGAGCAGGCAGTGCCCCTGAGCAGATGGGAGCAGCAGCAACTGACAGAGGAGTGGAATGAAGAGTTTCCGCCCATACATGCCAGTGTTGGCTTGGGAAGGATGACGTTACTTGAAATGTACTCGGTAGCCAAAAATAGCACATGGTGATAATACTGATTGTGTAGCTGGAAAACAGGGCTTTCCTGGCAACTAGAAAGTGGCTGAATGGAGCAAATCACAAATACATACACATTTATGTTTACAAACATGAAACCAAGACTGTTTTTTTTTATCATGATTGCTGCATATTCATGATCATGTTGGTCTTTCCAGAAATCATCTCTAAGTTTGAAAATATTTTGAGTGGCATTGCTTTTAATCCTTTTGTTCAAAATATGTAGGTAAAGCCGTCAGGAATTGATATAGATGTAGTGGGATCACATATATCTCCCTCCAGTACAGTTATGGCCTCACTTTATATGGTTTACAAATTAGATTCATTATTATAGTAATAAAGTAGGGTTTTAACGTTAGACATTCCTACAGATATTATAATAAGATTATTGATAGGAAGAGTGGTAAATTATTGTTCAAGAGGCTTTAACAGCCCCTTGTCAAATGCTGAAGGCTGGTCATCATTAGATACAGTATTTTCAGTCAGAAATACCTGCCATGACTGCTGAAATATGGTGGTTTACCGTTTCTACAAGCAGAAGACTGAGCTTTTTTCATTGTTCTTTTCCTGTAGCTATTTATTTGCTGTGACTTGTCTAAAGTATTCCAGTTTTGTGTAGTTTTCTGGGTGGCTGAGTGGATTATCCCATGGCATGCTCCAACTGGCCCGTGTTTTGTACCTACCCAGTGGACCAAGGGCTGCAAGATGCTTACATTGGCACTAGGAACCAGAAAGCACAGCAGGTCTGGGGGCTTCACTATTTTAATCTACCTTTCAAGGATTTGGGAAGTAAGTGAGTAGATGGAAAGGGTTGGGATCCTCCCCCTGAGAAAACTGGGCCAGTATGACAGAGGAAGGAGCTGTGGCTGAGCCTTGCTGCATTCCTGCAGCTTAGCTTCTGCATGGATCTACAGTGCTTGCAAGGGCTGCTGTGCTCAAGCCCTTCCTTTTCCAGCAGTGAACACAGTGCCAACGTGCAGGACACATGTTGATGTCCTGGGGATCTTCACTGAATGTATCATATCTAAAAGCCACCTGGAGAGAGTCACCTTACCTTCTCTTCCTTCTCTTTCCTGTACATTGGAGTGATGGAGGACTCTTCCTCTTGTTGCAATCGGCTCACAGCTGCAGGACTTGTGCCACACTCTCAAAATCCCCTCTTTGGTATGTCCTGCAAGTGTTTCACAGCAGTTATTTTGGAGTATCTAAGCTGATTTTTCTTAAAACTTTTGCTTGTGAGCACGGCGAAGAGGAGTATGGCAGAGAGATGTGGGGCATGTTAGTGTAGTGGGCAGTTTGAGCGGCAGTTTGAGCGGCAGTTTGAATGGGCAAGGTGAGCAGGAAGGGCACACAGAGGGGCTGGAGGCCAGCCAGAAGGGATCGTGGACAATGGTGACCACCTAGCACATTAAAGCTACTCCGTGTGCTGCAGCAAGCAGGATGGAGGTTGCCACCCAGACAGGGCCTCAGTGGGTGCATGCAGCTACCCAGACCCTGGGCTGCAGGCAGTGCCCCCCTCCCACCTCCCACACCAACTCAAGCCTCTTGTACTGGTTCCAGTACCAGAGGTTGTGGAGAGGAGGGTGCTGGCCTCTTCATCCAAGTGACAGGGGACAGGACAAGAGGGAAAGGCCTCAAGCTCAGCCAGGGGAGGTTCAGGCTGGACATCAGGAAAAAAATTTCATGGAAAGGGTCATTGGGCACCGAAACAGGCTGCCCAGGGAGGTGGTTGAGTCACCTTCTGTGGAGGTGTTTAAATGACAGGTGGATGAGGTGCTGAGGGGCATGGTTTAGTGATTGATAGGAATGGTTGGATTCAATGATCCAGTGAGTCCTTTCCAACCTAGTGATTCTATGATTCTATCATAGATCATAGATCCTAGACAGAAAAGTGACAAACCCCTCCAAACCGTGCACTCTAGCTTCTTCTCTGATTCCTCCTTCCTCCTATCATGTTAATCACTTGCTACTAATTAATATAAGAAGGAATTTATTTGCCTAGTTTGGCCAGCAAAACTGATGGAGGTAGGAAAAAGGAAGTAAAACTCTTGCCTTCATCTAGCTTTGACTTTCTCCATGGGAATTGTCTCATTTTCTTTTACTGATATCATTCCAGCAAGGCACATAAGAAGGTCTGGTGCAGCCTTTTATTCTTGCAGAGCATGACAGTGAGCTTGAAAGCTTTTAGACAAGAATTAAAAATCTTGTTCCTGTCTTTTTCAGTGAATCTGTGTTTATTGAAATAGAAGTCTCACATTTTTCTAAGCAATCGATAATGAATTTGTTTTACCAAAATTCTGGGTATTTTCTTAAAAAAAATACTGCAGAAAAGTCAAGGGTGTTTTTTGTATTATAGAAATGGACATATGGAGACAACTTTTATCATTATTTATGCCAGAAGACATTTATTCTAATTTCTAGAAATCCTCCTTAAATGTAAACAAATTTTCTGTTCATTTGATTGAAAAATGATTAGTCAGCTTATAAATATTTTCATGAAAGATTGCTGTCCAAATGCTAGGAATGATCATCTCATAGCGCCATTCTTCCTTTTACCCCACAATGTGCTAATTATATTTATGGTAATGGTTGTAAATGCTTGAATAATTAGTAGTTACCTGAGTACTCAAATTCCAGTGGATAAAGATGTCAGGAGTTCAAATCTCATAACAGAGGCAGATACATTCCTACTAAGTGCTTTTGATTGCAGTTTAACAACCTAAAATAGAGTATACATTAGGAATAAAACACAGTTTAATGCACGAAGTGAAAGATTCCAGGCAAATAACTTCACTGTCTTTGAAATCACTGGTAATAAATAATATTTACAACAGTGGGACAATTTCTGCTTTGCAAGCTGGGAGAATTTTCCTTAATATTGCCCTTCTTTTTAAATTATTTTTTTTATCTAAGCTTTGATCTCAATTCATGCAACACATGTCAGAAACAAAGCTGGCCAAAGAATTCATAAATTAATTATTTAGCTGATGAGTGTCACCTCTATTTCTTTCATTTAATTGTTCACAAAGAGATAGTGACTTTTGTGAAAGTATTCATTATTTAGATTTATTCAGTGGATAATTGCTAGGAGTGATTCTTTATAGAAGGCTTGGAAGTGTTTTGCTGTGAACATTGAATAGTAAAAATCTATCCAGGACTTAAATGCAAGACAAAGTAAAAATATCTGTAACTACTGATTGAGTCCTTACGCACAAATGATATGCTGACATCTTAATGAGCAATGCTACATTTTCAGGAAGAACTCCACTACTTCCCATCACACATAGGAGGGAAAGCAAAGATATTTCACCTATTTGTGTAGCTCTGACTTTGAATGGTACACATTATATATGTGAATATGTTTTTACAAGAAAAGGGTTGCTTAAGTGTTTGCTCAGCAGAAAAACAAAACAAGCCTGAGCAAAGCATGATTGACTTCCCAGTGAATAAATATGAACAGTCCACACAAAGGAATTAACTGCACAGACAGTATTTACCTGCAATACCCCAATGGACAATGTCTAGGAAATAAACACAACATGATAAAACAATTTTATGCTCATAAGATAGCTGTGCAACCATATGAACTCTTTTACCATTTCCTTCTGCAGGAATAAATATTTTAGACAAGCGAAGTACTTTGTAAATGATGCCTTTGTGGGGATTTGTCTGGCCTGGTTCAATTATTTTGAAACCTAGTGGTTTTCTCATATCATTGAATCTGGTTTTATTGCAAATAGGGTCATAGAAATAGTCACTCATTGCAATAATGGACTTAGTTTATCTTAACTATTAACACTTCCAGTAGGTTTGCACACACGTATATATTCAATATTTATGGATATGCACAGTGCATATATATTAATAATGAAGTAACTTTATCTCCAACAATCTGAAAACAAAATCACATAATACCATACAGTGTGGGGTGCAGTGGTAACTAGAAGCAGTGTATCAGGATAACAGAACAGAAAAGGAATAAATAAATTAGAAGGGAGTCTTCCATATCTTCTTCAACTTCCAGAGTGTCAATTGAGCCTTTGTTCAGTATTCCACCTTTTGTGGTTCTGTGTGCTCTTGATTAATAATTTAGAGATACACCTTTTAGCAGCAAGGTAAGTTTTGTGTTTGCCAAGAGTGATTTTCGACCAGTCGGGGAATACATTGGGAAATACAAAGGTAAATTGCCCCACAGAGCATAATTAGCTGTGTGCCTTCTTCCTTTTCTGCCTCTGGAGAAACAGATTTATGGCTGAAAGTTGGGGTAGCCATGAGGTTCTGTACAGCACCTTCTCTGCTCCTTAGACCTTCCAAGGAGGAAAGTATGCTATAAATCCCAATCTCAAGGCTAAAATCATCCCTTTGGACAATGTGTTTCAATGAGTATTCCACAACCAGAAAGGTTGTGGTGTTTCTCTTGTCTGATGGTCATTCCAAAATGGGGAATTTTGGGGAGCTGGGGAAAAAAAAGATCAACAACAGAGCATAATGGAGACAAAGCAATGAATGGGTGGATAATCTGATAACACTTGGCCTATGTCAGAAGAGATGGTGAGCAAAAAATGACCACAGGTGTTGTTGAGCCTCTGGAACTGGAGTGCAGAGCGTTTGATATTCAGTTACCCATCTGCCTGAGAAGAATCAACATCAGTGGCAAAAATAACAAGGCATGAAAACAATAACAGTGGTCATGAGGAGCTTGGAGGGAGAAAAACATGCTTTGGAAAGTTTTAGGGAGGACTTGTGGGACTGTTGTTGAAATTTTGAGTACGGTATAATTATGAGCTTGTAACACTAAACTTGGTCTTAGCTTGAAACGAAAGCTGAGTCTGTGCATGTTCATGTGCCATGAATGGCACTTGTATTGGGTCTGAATGGAGGTTCGTGTGAGGAACATGGCCCGTGGGGTACATAGCAGAATGTTTGGAGGGGCTGAAACGAAGCCCAGGGTGCACTCGCAGACACCTGCCCGCTGGATGGAAGGTGAGCTGCCTGTAAGGGGATGGGGAACACAATAAGCCAAGAGCAGAAATATCTAATAGATTTATTTAAACATAATTTAAAGAAAGAAAACCGAAACCTAGAAATTAATGATCTTAAAGTGCTTTAGGTGTGGACTTGGGATCATGAGACTTCTTTTGATGTTTGCTCATCATTTGAGCAAGAAACTTGGGATAGGATCAGAGTTCAATTATGGGATCAAGTGACTTGGTCAGACCAAAACCTGGTAAGTTTCTTGGTCCCTGGCAGACTGTTTTTGAAGTGTGAAAGGTGCATATCAGCTCCATGATGATGGAGATGGCTCACCATTATCAAACAAATGCCACATTGCCATCTTTATCTAGTCTTTTGATCAATTTATCAGACCATTCAGAATTTATACATAAAAGTATTGACTTTTGCAGGACTTTTGGATGGATTTGTTTAATGATTTTACTTGGGTTTTTTTGTTGTTTTTGTAGCATATTGATTTGCTTAATGAAATTAGTGCAAAGCTTGACTGATAGAGTGTTAAGACAAATATTAGTAGTTCACGAAAACAAAAAAGGGGGAGATGTTGAAAGAGATGGTGAGTAAGAAATGACCACGATTGTTGTTGGGCGTCTGGAGCAGGAGTGCGGAGTGTTTGAGAAAAATCAACATCAGTGGCAAAAACAAGAAGGCATGAAAATAATAAAGGTGGTCATGAGTAGCTTGGAAGGAGAAAAACGTGCTATAGAAATTGTTATGAAGGACCTGCGGAATCATTGTTGACATTTTCAGTAAGGTTTAAATAAATCTTGTAACAGTAAACTTGGTCTTAGCTTGAAATGAAAGCTGAGTCCGTGCATATTAATACACCACAGGTCTATGTAGCCAGCTAGGCTGAAAACAATCAGTTTTCCTTTCTGTATATTTGTTAATTCCTGTGATGCCTGGTGACCTGTGTACCCAGGTGCCTTTGCCCCCAAGGAAGGGCAGTGTGCTTAAAGCAAAGTCCAACATCAACAGTCCCTGTAGTGCTCCATGCAGAACCCAGAAGGTTATTGTCCTAGTGAGACTTTCTCTTCATCCTTTATATATGACTACCCTGCACTGGAATTTTTCAGGATTACACACAATTATAATCTCCCCTTTGCTTTAGCAAGGCAGACCTGGGGCCATCCATCCAGGAACTGCAGGCTTGGTTTGTTTCTATTTGCCAAAATCAGATTAGACATGATAATATCACATGCAGTCATCTGATCCAGCACAACAGAATTTATTTCGGAAGGTGGAGCTCTGGCTTTATTTTTGGCTATAGCAGGTACTTCTGAGTGATAATCATCTTCCTGGAGCTCTGGCACCAATGTCAAATCTACAACATGCAGGGGGTTGTACTGGTTTTGAACATTGTTTTACTCTAAAACAAAGACATAAACAGAATGTGTAGTAGGGTTTTGCATTGTGGTGAGAACATTCCCACTGCAATGCAAAGTGATTTCTGCTCTGTTGGGACTAGCTAGAAACAATTTCACTCTGTTGAGGAACCTGGTCTCAATTCATCCCTGGCATGCATCCATTGACTAATAAAAGGTATGAATTTGTCTCCAATTCTTAAAATACCGCTCTTATTCATGCATCTTTCTGAGCAGATGTTACAAATAACCACAGAGTACTTGTTATGATATATAGTAAATACAGAGAGAATTTCTGGGCTGACGAATGAACTTTCTAAATAATTACAGAATGATTCCACATCCATTTCGTAATTAGACTCCTGAGATTACAGCCAAGCTATTATTTGTGATTAAACTTGCCCTTCTATTTTGGAAATGTCCCATAAGCCATTAAGTTTATTCCACCTGAGGTTTTCTAATTAATTCTGTTCATCCTGCCACTGGGATCTAAAATGTAAAGCATGTATTGATTGAATAAAAGTTACCAAGTAACCAAATGCTAATATCTGCCATTGGCTAACTGTTTCCACATCAGCCAGTTCTGTTGATGTGCAGGAGATGGATAGAGTTGGAGTGACTGAAGTAATTTTGAGTCCGCTTTTATAACACGCTCATTGTATTTTAGGAACAGAAAGTAGTGGAACTGGAACCTCTACTCAAAGCATCAAGGCTGCTCTTGTTGGCATAGCTGCCACCAGCCATGAGATGAATGAGATGGACAAACCCACAGCCAGCAAGAGTGGAGCTGGCGTAAAACAGAAAGGGGAATAAAAAACACATGAAAAGAAATACCCTCAGAAACAGCCAAACCAGAATTATCTTCAGAAATTACATTTTAGCAATAATCACTTTTTACTCTCTGTTGTGTTGATCACAGCTTTCTGTAACAATTCCTTATTTCCCTGAGTGAGTTTTGGCCTGAGGAGAATTCAGCCTAGGCTGGCTGCAGGGTATAGCCTGAAAAGGAATTAGTGGTCTAGTCTAAATTCCAGATATCAAAAGGCTCCTGTTGATTTCTGCAAGCCACTGTCTGTCCTTAATGGATTTTAGAATCCTGATAGCCATTAATGCCAGACTGGTCCTGAGAAGGGCAGCAAGTGGGGCTGATGACAATGGGAGGAGAAGAAGCCAAGGGAATCATAAAGCACCTAGACACAGGCATCATTGTATGAGATGGTTTGAAGGCACTGATATAAATGGTCTTGAACTCTGTTTGCAGTGTCACCTTGAAAAGGGATTAGATAGATTAACGACATGAAAGAAGAGCAGAAAAATGGAGAACAGAGCAGATTGGAGTGTGAGAACAGCCCAAATGAGTAAAATATGCATGAATGGGAAAGAGTTAGGATGGTGATATTGGATAATGAACAATATAAAAAGCAAGTAGCAAATCCTGTTGTCATTGGCAGCCACTTTACATTACTATTCTTGCCAATATTTATTCTGGATTTAATTTCTTGTAGTTTGTATGTAAGTCTCTCTCCTCCATCTCCCCAAGCCCTGAAGGCTGGTGTTTTCAGAGTAAAATATTTAACAAAAGTAATTGGTGCCATTTCCAAAACTGACCAAGTGCTTCTGGAGCCCTGTATTCAATGGTGTCTCAATTTAAGATGAGGTTAAGAAATGAAGCACGGGAAAATTCAGGCAGCATATCAAAGAATGCTTGTGGACACTGGGATATGTAGAATGTATGAACAGGCAAGATGAACGTCTAAGTTATGGTTTTGTTCCAAAGGACAACATCCTTTGGCATGCCTGCAGGAGTGTTGGAGAGTCCTGTTCATGTCAAGACAATTTATATCTTACAGTGGAGTAGCTGAGAGCAGGATGGCCTTTTACTGGAGAATTTGAGACTGGAGTCTAGCTCTGAATTCCTGACAGGTTTGAATCAGATCCCTAAAATGTTTTGGTCATAGGAGAGAGCTTGTTACTAGCTGCCTTGTAACAGTTACAGTATTCTCTCTTTTATTCCTCTTCTCTCTCCTTCATTCTTATTGGAAATTTGGTGTGGGACCAGGAATCCTCTTGGCTTAAATTAATACGTTGGGCAGAATCATCCGTGCTTCAACAAATGTGCTTTTTCTGATGTGGAGCATTTTCATCAGCGTATTTTTCATCATCTCAAATGTATATGTCTTTCAATCAGTCTTCTCAATCAAATAATGGAGATTACATTGCCTTTTCTTTTAAAGCAAGACAAATGCAAAGGCGAGGAATAAGCTTCACAGGACAGCTATGGAGATGGTGAATTAATAGCATCTGAAGGAAGGAGAAATGAAGCTAAGCCCTTGGTCTGTCTTATGATTGTGGCTATATGACTGTTCCCTGATAGAGGAAAAGCCTCTGGGTGCAGAGGTGGTTCAGTGTCTTGCATTATCTCTTTCAAGCATTGTACCCACTCTAGCAAGCATTTCTGGTGGAAGTATTGATACTGAAGTCCTTTTTTTCTCTCTACTTAGTGTCAGCATTTCTCCCTGGGTATCAAAGAGCTGGAAAAAAATTATATCCTTTTTGGGCCACAGTGGTCCAAAAGGCTCTTTCCAGCTCTAAAGTAATAATGATGGAAAGGTGATGTTACCTCTCCTCCATCTCAGAAGAGGACCTCTTCTGCTTCTGTGACACTGAGGCTGCAGAACTGGAATGCATTTTCCTGACATTCATGGTTTTGGCAAGCTTTTTTGCTGCAAGGATAGTGTCAGAGCTGGGAAACAGTTTCAACTTCTTTGATGGATGTATTTGACAGTCCAAATCAAAAGGTTTTTAGAAGGGATGCCATAAGACTTTACAGAAAAGTTGCCTTGTGTTTTCCGATATATTTGCTGTACAAGTCTTTTTTTGTGCAACATTTCTAAAACAAAGTAAAATAACAACTGATTGTTCCCCATTCCACTATCAAGGATATGGAACCCAGGCAGGATTTCACGTCTGCTACTCACATCTGTGAGACTGGTAGATCTCCACTAAATGAGCAAAACTCACCACTGTCAGGGTACTATGGGTCAAGCTACATTTCTACTAACATTCCTGCAAAAATACTGTAGCAAATGGAAATCCGTGCATGAGTAATGGCATTTTCTCTTTGGTTAAATGAAATAACATGAAGTACAGAGACTGGGGCAAAGAGAAAATTTCTTTTTTCCTCTGCTTTACTGTGAGGGGCAGTCTGAATGTACAATTAGCACTCTGCTCTTGTGAACTATGGCTCTGCTGGCTTCTGCCGAAAAAGCCAAGTAATTTCATCTGTCACTTTCCCACTGCCTTGTCTGCTACCACTAGCTTATTATAATTGGTGAGTTGTCAGCATTTTGGCACTCCTGATGCAGTGACACACAGTATAATCTTCTGAATAATATACTCTGCTTGCAGTACATGAGTGAAAAAGGTATCTGTCTTCTTCACTTCTTTCTCTTTAAATTAATTTTCCTTACATACACTGATCTCTACACAAAGACTCCTGGTTTCCATTTCTAAGCTAAGTGGCCAGGCTGGTCCTTCCTGCCCCTTAGCTTGGGCTGCTTTGGGCTGTGCTGGGTGACTTTTTCTGGCATTAGTCATGGTGACAGAAAATACTGCAGAACTGGCTGCAGCCCACTATTAGAGACTGATGGGTGAACGTGGTGCTGGGTGTCTCTCTTGTTTCAGATAGGAGGGTACATGGAGAGAGACATGTGAAGCCTGCAAGTTTTCCTTGGATAGAAAACACATACCTTGGCTAAAGCACATATAAAAAGCACATATGAGACAAGAAAAGGAGAGGATTTCCTCTAGCTAACCCTCAGAAAGTTGGTTTCTGAAACTACCACTCTGTCATGTCTCTCAGGAGAATGTAGTGTAAACTAGCATCAGTGCTGGAGACAGGGACCAAGTAAGTGCCAGGCTAATCAGGGTTGGTGGATTTGCATAGCCATGATACTCTCTCTCTTCTATGCTCCCCTCTGATATTTTGGAAAGGCAGTTGGCTATTTTTATCTTCAACTCCTTTGTGTTTACTAAATAGAGATCAAACATCTGCAAGGCAGTAGAATGGCAATACATGCTTTTTTTCTGGGGATGTGCAACGTAAATAAACAATAGAGAGAAGGAAAAAGAAAAGAATTTTGGAGAATTTGGAGAAGGGGGAACTGGTGGTTGTCACCTTTGCTTTTCAGAGTTGGGTTTTGGGGCAGAGTGTAATGGTAGAAGTGGTTTGGCCCTGGACAGGTGAAGCTAGCGCACCAGTTTATCAAGCATTTCTTGCTCTTCGAGCTATCTGCTTACACGGGAGTCTCCTTTACAAAACCAAAGCTGGAGACATCTTGGGGATGAATTCCCCCAAATCTTGTCTCTTTCCAACAGTCCAGGCAGCAGTAGCTTTGGCCCTAGGCATGTGGAACCAAACCCCACTTATCTGAAATCTTTGCTTTATTTGCTCCTCAAAAAGTAAAGTAGCTGCTCTAGGATGCATATATAAAATTTGTATATTCAGAAACGTGTGTAAACTTTCATTGAGAAACATTCTTTTCTGAAGAATAATCCATTCACTCTGGGTGCTTTATATGAGCAAAGGGGACCTGGATTTGACAAAAGCTCTAGGATGGGAACACAGAGCTTTCCTGATCCACACAAATGTTAAGCAGGTTAGATCTCCTACAAAGATGTAAAGTGGGTTGTTTGGGATCTGAAATGCTGTCTGCCTTGTTAATGGCAAAAAAGGCTCTAGAGGAACAGGTTGTCATAATGCAGTTATACTGATGCAATTCTAAAAAGTCTGCTAATAGATTTTATTGCAGCTAGTAATAATGGTTACTATTGATTATGAATAATATGCTCATTTTCATAAGTCTTGGTTAAGATTAGGGTTGTAAAATAGCTACAGATATTGGTAAAGAGATTATTCATGCCCTGAAGTCTGTATAACCTGAAGGAGCAATGCCAGTTTACACCAGACAGAAGGGCTGGCCCAGAGTTTTCAGGGAGGCTGAATATACAACGCAAAGGAAAAGAAGACAAGAAGCCACAGCATTTTGACAGAAGCAGGTTAAGTGGTTTTATGGTAGAGACTCACTCCACACTGGCCTATGCAGGCAAGAACACAAAATCTTTTTCAAACATACCTGTAGGTCATGATGAAAAATGTAGGCAGCTTCTCCTACTGACATGTCTAGCTTGGGAGGCCTGCTCAGAAAAATCCTTCATCAGAGTAGCAGCTGTCTCCTTCCCTGGAGCAAATTCCTTTAAAGCTGTCAAAGATGCTGTAATCAGACGAGGTCATCAAAACCGGTCCTCCTGAGGACTGGAAATAAGATCCAGAGATGAGCATTCAGCTACATGGGCAAGGTCTAAAACACTAAAGTTTCCATTGAAATTAAATGAAGGGACTGTAATTGCTGTGAAAGAAAAGCAAAGCAATCACTGGGAGAGCCTGAAAGCTTTCAAACTACCTCCTGAAATGATGCTGGCTGTAAAGCAGGGATCTATGTACCCCATAACAGAATCTGATAGCAGAGCAAAGCTTTTACCGGGAAACAACTTAGATAACTACTGGACCATTTTCCTGCGTGGCTCCTGGAGCTAAGGAAAATTTTAATCGAAATTTCACCACACAGTTGAGTAGTTTTATTACCAGGTTAAATAAAAAAAAGGTTAATAAAGTAATAAAAATGGATTCTTTTTGTTCTTGATTTCAAAATATGAAGCAGCGGTCAATGTTTGATAATTTGTAAATAGAGTGGAATAAAGAAGAGACCACTGAGAAGGGATTGCTGTGCATTTGCACCCTCTCTTGCACTTGTGCTTGCATCAGCAGTTTTGTCGTGTCCATAAATTAATTGTTAGTAAGGAATAGAAAATGGACCAAGTTCCTCTTTCATGCAATGTTTACTGCTGCTACTGGAATTATATCTGGGATAAATTTTACTAAACCCAGTCTTGAATAAAATTAAAGAATAATCAGTTTATTTGATTTTAGCTGTATTTACAGTATATTGTTTACAGTGTCTCTGATATAATATGATTGATCCTTGCTTGACAAATAGTATTAGAGCAAATAGATCAAAATACATTCATAATGCTTCACCAATCCTCTGGAGTTACATCATATAGTGGTTCCCAGATCCTTCCTATTGCTCAAATTAAAAATAACCAAAAATCATCCCAGTGCGTGGTGTGAATGCTTGTATAACTACAGAAAAAAATGGTGTATAAAAACTCTCCCTCCCAAACAGGAAGAGGTAGGGATAATCACAGATTGATCCGACACTCGATGTGCTCGTGGTCTAGCTGACCCTTAGAGCTGCCCAGGAGGAGCAGGCTGTGCCCTGACTGCTGTGGTAGGTAAGGGGAGCAGAGAACATGCCAGGGTGCCCAAACTGAAAATAGCAGCTGATATTAAAGGGGGGGAGGGGATGGAATCTCCAGGGGAAAAAGGAAAAAAGAAAGAAAATGAAACTAATATGCCCCACTGAGCTTCTGAATTAGTTGGAGGAGAAGTTGCTGAAGCATAGGAGCAGTGGAGGTATGGTGTGGGGGCACAGGGATCTCTAGAGTAGTTAGGCAGACTCTGGAGCAGTAAGGCATGCGGAAAGCTGGCACAGGCAAGGAATGGGCAGCAGTCCCAGAATCATTAGTGACAGCGAGGAATTAACTTCCCATTACTTACTGCTATGTTCGTCAGAGCCTTTGAGAGTGTTTCACCCCACTGTCTCTGTGCTGGTTTTCCCATCTGTCAGAAGGGAAACTGAGGCACCAGGTTGAAAACTGATTTGCCCAAAGTCACTCAGCAAGGCAGCAGCATCTCACCTCCTACAAAATCCCCTGCTATCCAGGACAGGTGACTGTTCTGAGATGATTCAGCCAAAGGCTTATGCAGGTTGTGAAGCTCACAACTATCGAGGGAGAGCATGACAAGAATATTCAGAAGGTAAAAACTGTGGTAAATGCTGCTATAAATCCTATAACACCGAGGAGCAACCTTGCAAAAGTTGAGGAGCAACCCTGCAAAGGCTGAGGAGCAACCCTGCAAAAGTTCAGCAGCAAGGCAGAGCAGAGCGTGGAGGAGGTAGCAGAGAGGAATATCACAATATACATAAACCCATGTACTTGCCTGAACCCTCCTGAGAGAGCAATACCCACCAAAAGCACTGTGCTTGAATGAGCCGCAGGGCTTCCCTAGCTGTTTATCCTGGTGAAGGATATTTAAAAGCCAGTCAACTGTTTGAAGCTCAGCTGAAAAACCACAGTGCCAAAAGCACAGGAGATGGAGCCAGTGCAATAAACACAAGGCTGCCTGGATTTTTTTTCTGTGTCTGATTATATATATGCGCAGAATTCCTGAGGCTCGATTATAACCTTTAAGTCTCTTTTCCTTCCTCAAAAGATTTTTCTCTGAGTTAAGCAACCAAGAACAAAACAACAAATATCTTAACTCCACAGGTCCTATGCCACATTATTCCCGTATCAAATCTGGCAGCTTCCAGCCTTCCCAACACTATAATTAGAGCATCTTGCAGCCATCAAAATAGCACTGACCCTCACCAGAGGGCTGACCTGCCTGCTATACAACTCTCATCTGTCACGAACGACAGCTCCTCTCCCACACAAAGCAAGCATATAGAGGGGATGAGGGTTTTGTGTTTCGGCTGCATGTGCCTGGCCTGCAGCCTGGGTCCACATATCACCCCAGCTCCCACACACTCTGTGCTGTTTTGTGAGACTTTGGCTGTGCTCCAGTTTGCTGCTGGAATGGGGAAGCTGGGTAAAATAGGAAGGTGGAGGAAGGAGGTGCTTTAATCTGACATCTCTTCACCCAGGCTCCTTCTCGAATTAGTGCATGAAACTCATCTCGTCTGTCAAAATTTTGCCTGGGTTTGATTTATATGAATGTGCAGGCAAGCTGTGGCTAATTGTGCTGGTTTAGGGAAAGGTCTAACAAGATTCCTTGTTAGATTAGTGCATCCTAATTTCCTTCAATCTGTGCTGTTTGTTTGGGCTTCCAGCTCCAGAACCCCCTCATTGAGCACTGGGGAACCCCTGCTACCTCTTGAGCTCCCTGTAAAAGCTGTAATGAGTGGAAGCAACAGAAGATTTCATTACCAAGCAAGGATTACTGTGTTTTGAGTTGATGGGCTAATTTTGCTCTGAATCTTTTTTGAACAGTTAGGGTGATTCAGTCTGCTCTCAGTATTTTGGAGTTTTGTTTAGAGGAATTTGTCCTTCTTGGTAAGTGGGGTAAATAAGCAGCCAGAAGAAACATAGCTGATCCAAGGCAGCAGTTAACCCATCCTAAGAGCTCTAAAACTTATGAACTAATAGCCCTTCGAACAGGCTTTTCCCAGCCATAGTGGCTACCTTATGTCAGATACCTGAGTTAGGCAGCTGAGAAGGCACGTGGACTGAGTCCCCGTGTGAGTGGGACTGGGTTAGCGCAAGGAGTCAGTGTCCATGCTTTCGTTGATGGATGCACACCAGATTTAGCTGCCTTGGGAACCACAAGCTGCAGGGGTTCAAGAGCTGTGCCACATGGGGAACTACACATGGACCAGGCCATTTTATCACATATGAGCTATTGTGTTGCAAATGCAGCATCCTTGCTACCCCTCTCCTGCTCCTTTCCATACTCACCAGCCTAAACTGGAAAAGGTCCAGCTTCACTTACTCTTCATTTCAGTGAATGGACAAAAGTCAGCAGCAAATCCAAGCTCATCTGGATGCAGTAAAATCATGAATGTTTTCACCCTGTGTAAGTCTTTTCCCCCTAAGAGTAGAGTTTCTTTCACTAACTGTAAAATGAGAATTCAGCTGCTCAGACATTTGCTTCCCTGGAGACACCTCCACCTCAGTACATCATCTCAGACTTCCACTATAGTCAAGGGAGACAAAGAAGTGCTTTTAGGGACAATTCATCCACCTTAATTTAGATGTTTACATCAGCAGCAGATGAGTTGTGTCCTGTAAATGCCTGTTCTTCTCCCCTTAATATGAAGGACTAGCATCCACCCAGCCAGCTGGATCACACCTCCTTATGTTCTAGGAGAGAAATTTTTTTTCCTGAAGGCCAGGATGACATTTGAGTAAGAATTGCTGGGAGGCACAGGCAGAGATCTCTTCAGGGTGACCTTGCACAGAATGTGAGTTTGTTGGGCTGCAAGTCAAAAAGCAAGAAGGATTTACCAGTGTAAACTAATGACCAAATGGAAGTTTCAGTGTAGAACTACCCTGCGCTGGTACCTCTTTATATCTCTCTCTCGCTCTCTGTTACTGTGTTTCAGAGAGTTAATTTTAAATGTAAACCAAGACTCTTTTCCCTCTTCTGAAGTCTCTCTTTGTTTAACAGAACATAATTTACATTTTCTTTTACTTTTATTGGAGGTTTGGGTTTCCCTGTATGTCAGCAGTGTATAGAACAGACATCTGAGTGGGAGAAGTGGGATTTTGATTTACTGGAGGAGAGTGCATTATCAGTAAATTCAAGCGTCTAATTCTGCCATGGAGAGGACTTCTTTTATTTCCATCATCAAGTCAAACATTATATACTGTCAAACATCCCTAGGGATGCTTTTGCTCCAGTCACCAGAGGTAATAACTCTGTGCAGAAGTGCACTGTATACTGAAGTCTTCACCTTACAAAGCTTTCAGCTCTTGTTCAAGTTCAGGATGCAAGATAAAGAGAGAGTGAATAGGCATTAATCCTTAGTCTTACCAGCTCTGTCTTATCCCTGTTTTTTCAGTGCAGGATGACAGGTTCTTCATCTAAGCTGTTTCTCTTTACATGATCCCACAGCTAAGGGTGGTGTTGCAAAATGAAATTTTCAGCTTTGGATACGGTGTCAGAGACTTGCAAACATCATCTGCTAGCATCCTGCCACTAGTGTGATTACTTCATCATCTTCCAGTCCTCATAACTATAATGCTTATTCTTAAGAGAAGGATGGATCGTCCTTCTCACCTTTATTCCCCTGCAGATTACTAGTTAATGGCTTAAATGCATTTGGCTCTGGTGGCATTTGTGGAGTTACCTCAGCAGTGCATCCATTCCTTCACTGGGGGTGTTCATCTTCTCAAAGGCTCCTTTTTTTTCCGTTTTTGGGGTTTTTTTTTGTTGTTATTTTTGCTTTTTATGAAGTTAGTGATACCTGTAACGTAATGCAGGAAATTACCTCGGATAACAGCATTTCACAGCATGCAGTCAGTTTTGGACAGTACTGGTGCCGTCACTGCGACACTAGCTTATGGCAAACCAAGCCATGTCCCCAATCACAGTTTTTAACCAGAGCCCTCAATGTGGAGGAGAGTCTGTCTCAAACTGGAGTATTATCCCTCCTGTTTCTTCAAACATCCCTATAGCCCTTCTGCTATTGCCAGAGGTCTAGTGGCTCACTTCAACATTTAGTGACTGATTTTTTATTGTCTTTCAGGTTTCGCAGGCCAGTAGTGACACACTGTTGATACATTTGAATAAAGCTCACAAAAGTTTGTAGAGGGCACATCTGGTATGAGTTGACTACAGAAATATACTGTTTCCTGTGTATTTCCACAAAGTGGAGGGAGTCTGACTAAACGGCAGCTATTTATGAATAAAAGTCTCTATTCAGCGAGAGAATTATATAAACCAATGGGCTGGCAGTAGCTGGTAATTTAGAGTGCAGCAGTCAGACTGTCACTCACATTAGTAACCTATGAGACATACTGCTTAAACAGCACAATCAGCCCTGATCAACTCCTTAGGAATTACTGAACCATTTGTGGCTTGCTTTATTCTTCAGGAAGCTTCTTCTTAAAACTCTATTGTATCCGGTTTCTTTATTTACATAAACTTGATAACTTTAAGTGACTATGTTTTCATTTAAAACATAAGCTTTTCATTCACAAAAAGCCACATACAATCAGCTCTTAATATTACTTACTTTGGGCTCCTGGTAGGGTAATAATATTTAACAATCCAGTACTATACAATTTGTTTCATTACTTCTGTCATTTCTTTTCATCTCCAATGTGCAACGGATTCTTCTCACCATTAAATTTCGAGCTAAACTATATACATTTCCTGTGAATTGATTGTGCCTTGGCTTACTCATTTGGTGCTTTTATCGTCCCCTTAATTTTGCAAATACCATCTGTTGTACCACAGACACAGTGGCCTTTTTTTACTGACAAAGAACTATCTGAAAAATGGAGGTTAGATCATATGTTTGAAGTAGGAGGTGGGCTTTTGAGAAGCAATTCAGTCAGTACTCTTCTAGCTCCAGCTACATAGCTCCGTTAAATGCAATGAGAGATGCTAATTTAGACCATCTTTCCAAACATGAACTGGAGTACGATCATAACACAGAATAAGCACAACTCAAAAAAAGTGTAACGGAGAAGCCAGTTTTCCTTCTTTGTAAGTTAAAGAAGGCATTGTCTGTTAGAGAATTCCAACCTATTCTGAAAGTGGCTAATGCAAACTTTCAGTTTCTAGTCCTGGCTGGAATAAATATGATTTCAGAAACACTAGGAGGAAAACTGGCTTTTAAATATGTGGCTAGACTGTGGACTTGAGCAGCATGAGTAGCCAAGCTCCAGCGGCCAGTGGAGAGGGTGACAGTTTGCTGGAACTTCCAGCTGAGGCACCCATTCTCTGTTTGCCACGGGCATAAGGTGAAAAAAAAACCCCAGCTGTTACCCAAGAAGAAAGTTATCAAGTAGTTTCAGGCTTTGTGAGGTGTGTTCTGGGTCTTTTTTTTTTATATATTTTTTTAGGTGCAACCAATAGGATGAGAGGCACAGGAGAGTAGTTTTTCACCTTAACTGTATCTGCTACCTTCACCTTCAGGAACTGCCTCCTTCATCCAGTCCTCCTCTTGAACCCCAAACTCCTTCTTTAATATGCCTCTCCTCACTGCTGGCATCACTAGCAGTGATGTGGATCATCTTCAGCCTTTCTCTCCATTAACCCTTCATTCGCCTCATTTTCATCAATTGCACTGTGCTTGTGCAAGTGACTTATCTAAGCTTAATAATAATAACAACAAAAATAATAATAACAACAACAATAATAATAACAAGGAAGGGAACTATCCAAGTGAAATAAAACTGAAAGAAAAATTGGTTTTGCTCTTTTTTAAAAACTTCTTAGTGATTTTTTCCCTGTTTCCTTTGGATCACAAAGAATATTAACATCAATCACAGAGAATGTGTTGCCACAAATTGAAAATCTTTAAAAACAATCATGAAGAAATTAAAGTGGAAATCTACTGAACGGTGACCTAGCAGAAAAAGGACGCACTAGCCATTATATGCAGTCCACTGTCACAGGCAATCACATCATACATTTTTATTTATAAATGCACCAGCCTTGACACAAAAAACCCAGCGTAGTAACTCTTAGTGCATAGCACCCACCAGAAACCTTTTGCAGGCTTTCTCTTCTTTCAGTCAACATGTTTAAAGTTATTGATTTCTAGTTGATAGACATTGCAATCCTTTATCTTCCACAGCTCTTCCAGAGAAGGAAGTGCAGTGCCATTTTACTTTGATTTTTAATTATTTACTTCAAAAATAATGCTGTCAAATGGTAAAGATCAGGATGAGACCTAATATGTAGCTGTGATGAGGAAATCATTCCCAGATATCCTGCTGAGCCCATATGTTAATTTCTGTGCTTGAGTATGTTAGCAAATGTTTGATTCAGCGTCTGGGAGAGACAAGGTAGTGAGGGAACAAGAGAAAAAGACATTACAAAAGAAATTCTCCCTCCACCTTGCCTCTCCTCCTCTAAGTGGCATCTCCTGCTCATGATCACAGCTCTGTCCCAGTCTGTACCAGAAGCTGTGACAGAAGTTGATTTTACTGCTTCTTCCACATCTGATTTCATTTAACCTTTGCTTATGAAACAGTAACAACATTTAAGAAATATTTATTATGCCAAACTGCATATGAGCTTCAACCAGATTTTTGGAGAGGGCTTAGCCAATACAATGTATTTGTGGCCCAGGAATTTTCACATTGGCTCTCTTATTCCATGCAAGGCTGCTGTAAATGACGACTCCTCAATTTCACTTTCCTCCATAAATGGATGTTTAGATGTTTAATTAGGAAGCAAACCATACAATCAACCTTCTGCAGATAGAGCCACACAGTGTAATCAGTCACGTTCAGCTTCTTTGCATGCTGCTAGAGTACCACCAACTGCTGAATTTATCAACAATGATGTGGTTTGGGTGGCAATTTGCCCAAGGATTTCTCAATTAATAAATATGAAGCAGCAGGCAGTCCACTGCACAGGCTATGCTGCACATCTAATGTACTGGTTTCACTCTATTTTGTCAGGAAACCAACTCCAAAGAAATCAGGCAGAAACACAACTCACAATAATAACAAACTGTGCTTATCTGAGCAACGGAATTTATCCTAGCTGATATTCGAGTCTATTACATTCTGCGTGAATGATCCAGAGCCCATCTGCCATGTAGGTGGGGTAAGGAAGGTAGGAGAAAGATGTACAGCACATGTCGCAGATGCAGCAGAAATATAGATGAGCTCCTGTCAAACACAGCTCACAGTCCCACAGCTCTTAGACTAAGTGCTAAAGAGGAGTAAATCTGGTCCAAAGTGGATACTGGCTGTGAATAGGATCCTTGGGAGGGCAGTGAACTGGAGAGAGCAGAAATGGAGGTGCATTTCTACATGCTTAAGGTGGAAATTGGTTCTCCTGGTGCTCCTCATGCAAACATGGGAGGAAAAGGTTGAATTCAAACAATGAAATGACCTGTCTTCTGAGTAAATCTCCCCTCAACTGTCAGAAAAGGGAGCCAACGAATACTGGCCTCTAGCAGGTGCCTGTGATGGGTCTATGAAGTCCTGATAAGAGACTCCAGACTTGCAATCTGTAAACACTGAGGTATTTTCCAGTGAGGGTGCAGACTCTGACAGTGTGTTGGAGCAGGAATTCCTATGTTGAAGGTCATAGGGTCACCTATATCCAACCTCCCAGCTACTGCTAAGGTCTAAAGCTGCAGAAGATGTGTTGTTTCTATGTTCAGCCCCACCCTTTTTGCTCACACCGATGCAGCCTCAAATTGCCAAAAACTTCTCTGATCTGAGGAAGGCAGCTGTTTTTAAATAAATTTTCTGCTCAGTCCATTCCAAATCTACTAGTCCCAGGCCAGGGAGGTTATTGTGGAAGAACACGCTCTCTCCTGTTACTTATAGTTAACAAGGCACTGATCATCTGTCAAAATGATGCGTCTGGAGTGTGTTCAGAGACACTTTCTTGTTATTTTGGTTTCAGCAGCCCTCAGTTCCTTCATGCCACAATCATTTTAACCACTGACACACTAATGTATTTTGACACATCTGCTTCCTTACTGCATTCAGAGTGCAAAGAAACATGAAGCACCTCCCAGATTTCTGCTGCAGCCTGTGCAGAAGTGTTTGCCCTCTGTCCTGTATCCTTGCATAGGAATGACTGCATCTGGGTTTTATGTATCCTTGACAAACCAGAGCAAGTAGTGGAGGAGCAAACTGGAACAATCTCCTGTGGCTCCTAGTCACTAAAGAGATTTTTTGATGCAGGAACTAAAGGCAATAGTTGAAGCAAGGGCTCAGACAAGACATGTAACACTAGCAGGTGAGCAAGTGGCTGCACATTGGCAAGCCCAGAGTATAGACTCATTTATGCTGTCCCTGATCACGGCAAATGGGAGATAATTCAACTTATCTGGCACTGCTGAAAGAGCTACAGTAGGTCATTGTACATTTTTTGCACATTAAAACACTCAGGTAGACAGTTGCCAGAACTCCTCTGATGTGTGATATGGATTTTAGATGCCATTGAATTGCTCATGTGCCTGTGTAGTCCTTGAATACAAAAAGATTAAATAGGTTTACCCATTCCATGTAAGAAAATACTGGAAACCGACTTTATGAGCAGGCAAACTACATACTGAAAAATATGCATTGAGTTACATATCCAGGAAAATGTCTGAGCATTCACTATGACGTGGGAGTTCCAGTCAGATGATGTTAAAGTTATGTAGTGAGCTGATAAAATTCTTTTTGGCTTGATCTCAGAAAAGGAGAATTAGGGATCGATACATTTTTTTAAGCCCAGAAAAATACATTTTATTTGAATACTTCTATAACACTGACCCACACTGAGAAAAATACATAGTGTTTAACCAAAACATGTTCTCCTAAATGGTGTCTAAATATTATGTGCGACAGAAAATAATTGAAAAATTCCAAGGCCCAGTTCTCCACTGCTATGTAATTATTGATGCCTGTGTAATACACTATTGATTTGCCTGTGTTTTCCTACACTCATTTTGCACAGGTGTTAATGACTTACAAAACGTAAACCATTGGAAAACCAGCTCTGAAGTCTTAACAAGAGTCAGCCACAATTCAAAGGTCCTTAACTCCTTTATCTTCATATTTATATGTGGTGTATGATCCCCACTAGTGACATGGAAGTGAATGTGAACTGCCTGTGGAAGTGTTTCATATTTAAGGCCTTTACCTGCAAATTTCACTGGAACAGGCTGCCCAGGGAGGTGGTCAAGTCCCTTTCTCTGAAGGTGTTCAAGGGATGGGTGGATGAGGTGCTGAGGGGCATGGTTTAGTGATTGATGGGAATGGTTGGACTTGACAATCCAGTGGGCCTTCTCCAAACTGGTGATTCTATGATTCTATGAACTGTACCCTCACATCCTTCCTTGCTGCCTTATGCACTGACTGCTGACAATTATTTTCCTGCTAGTATTGTTCATGATGGCAGAAGCAACAAACAATCAGCTGCTGCTCTGAAGATCAGGAATCCAGTGACTCTTTTCCATCACACAGCCGTTTTAAGGATCCCAGTAGTCTTGCCAATCAATGCTTACTTTTCACGAGTCCAATTAGATATATCTCTGTAGTGCAGGATTATGAGGACTTGAAAAGGGTCAGTTTGTAATGGTTCTTGTGGTGGTCACTGCTATTTGCAACATTAAGGAAGATTTATTAAATTAACAACACATGGTTCTTCAGTAATCCAGAATTCACACACAGCTAATTAGCGTTGGACTCTATACATGCACCAGCTTGGGGAGCTGCTTATGTGTGCAGAATTGATTAGCTATACTCCTGTTATATTCATCCAGAACTCTGCTGTCCCTATTTATATCTGGTTTTTTCCTCATAAGATCTTATAATATCACAGTGGAGTAGTGCCTGGATTTAAACTAGAGACTCTCGCATACTGTTGTTTTTTTTTTTTTTGTTTTCTCAGCATATTGTAAAGTCCTCAGAGAGCAGATAAGGCAGCTGCAGGAAGCTTTTTGGGCCTGAACTGGAAATTGATTTGATTTTGTAATATTTCTTTTCCTCCATCAAGCCTCCAATTAATGTGTAAGACAATAGTAAACTACTTCAACAAAATCACTCAAACATGAAGTGAAGAAATGTCACCATAATACTTTAGGGAGGAATATTCATGTAACCAACCAGCTCATTAATTACATCTTTTACTCTCATTTTATCACTTTAAACAATATAGCTCAATCAAGCAGACCTGAGTATTTTTACAATATTCAAGATTAGCTTCAAGGGAAATGTTCAGGCCAGATGTGTGATCTGGATTAGATATGTAGTAAATATTTAACAACGAAGAATCTACCTTCATTTGCCAAGAAGAATTTGGAACACCTGACCCAACACTTCTGGATTTTTTATCTCCAACTGCAAATGCATTGGATGTTGCGTGATTCTGCTGAGATGCAGTACGTGTCTGGGCATTTTGGAAGTTTTGGGAACAATTCTCCAATTTACTGGAAATTTTACTTCTGTCCTGGGCAAACTGCTGTTCCATTCAGCCAGAGGTGGATAAGGGTTGTGTGAATTGATTTAATCTCTTTTGGGTGGCTGTAGCAGTATGGGCTCTACTAATAGAATGCCTGCTGGAAAGGAGACTCTTCCAATATCTATCCAACTAAGGTATTTCCATGCTTCTCGCATTACTGGCATTACATCCAAGCATAAATCTTAATGTATTTTCCACCTGGAGTGCTGGGTAGGTTTTCAGTAAGTAAAACCCCCACCCCTGAAATTATAGTTATAAGTGTCCAATTTAGAAAAAACAAACTTGCCTGTGTATTGAATCTATTCCTAGGGATCTACTCTCAATGTCCTTTATCATCAGTGCTCCTTCTTACAAAAAGGGGGCATAATTAGACCTCTTCAACTGGCTTCTAAATGGACAAATACATGAAAGATCATGAGGCTTCTCAGTTACGATTACAATGGATGCCATACAAATAATTGGGACAGACACTGGGCTACTCTGCCATACCAGTTTATGCAAACCATGACAACAGTGCTTAGCTGGGGGTTAAATTAGCTCTAGTGTCCCGTTAGATGAGTATCCTGCTGCCTTTCATTTATAGGAATGAGGATCTGTACTCCTGTTTCAGGTCTGACTTGTTGAACCTGCTCCTTGCTCCTGTGCCCCCTCCCTTGATGCTTAGTTTGTATAATTGCTTCACATCTGAAACCAAATGGTCTCAGATGAGTGAGGCAGTGAAGCGGCAACATTGCGAGCACACTATGGTTATGTATGACTCTGGGAAGAGCAGGAGGAGACTTTTTAAAATAAAGGTGACAGTTGCTGAAAGTTCCTCTGTTCTCCAAAGATTTCACACAAGTAGGAATGCTAGCTGGGGAAAAATTGATCAGTCTTTAACTAAAATCATAGGCAATATTCATGATGCTTCAGCCCTGGGTGTCACCAGAAGCACAGTGAGTCCCCCATCCCTTCTCCTCCCCTTCGCAATGGAGCATTTTCCTAATCCTGCTCTCCAGTGGTGGCTGGGTGGACAAGGCATTGACCTGGCATGTGGCATTGAGCTGAGTGTTGCCTCTCTCATGTTGAGGTGTGGAGGAGTCACGTCCATCTGCAACCACAAGTGTTTTCAGGCACTTGACTTCTGCTTTAGAAAGTAAGTCCGATTGATACCACTTTCCTTGTGGTGTTGTACTTGTTATTCTAGGGAATTAGCTATCGGGTGCAAGGTGTTAAACAGTTTTGGTGAAAATGAAACTTCATTGCATGGTGCTTAGTCTTCTAATGGGAATAATAATGTCACACCTCACTGGATTGTTGTAAGACACGTACATTAAAGATTATGAGATGCTCACATGCTATTGTTATGAGGGTCATGAAAGCACTGAGAGAGAGAGATAAAGTGATAACAGTGTGAGCAAGAGAACAAAGATAAAGCCTTGACTGATTGCTTTTTTTGTCTTGCAATAATGTACACAATCAGTGCTGATCAAATAACAAAGATTGTAGAAGCTGCCTTGGAATTAGATATTTTTTAGTGCAATTCTGACATGAGGGATTGATCCAAAGCTGGATCCTTTGATTAACACATAATAGTCCAGGCTCTGAGTACACATACTCCAAGACCCTGTATCATTTGAAGAGGCACTTTGCAGATACAGGACCCGCTGTCGCACTGTGTACACTAGGAGTGTTTCCAGTATGCAGGAGGAACAACAGTTCTCCTCCGCAGATGCATGGGATGGTGGATATGTGTGGGAACATTATCTTAAAGTCATTCTCCAAACACGATACCTAACACGATTTCTTTCCACTAAGAGAGAGAATGAGGAGTCCAGAAACACGGCAAACAAAACCTATTCTCATTGCATATTAGCTATAGTTAAATCGCTGTCAAATGCTTGTGCAAGAGGGAGTCTTTGTGTAACCCGTTTTGATTTTGTAGAGGGGAACAAGCAAACAAAACCTAACCCATTAGTTGTTATAAAGCAGTTTGAAAGTGCTTTGGAGAAGCCTCATCTCCCCTTGCTGGTGTTTGGTGGTTATTGCAGCCCCATCTTTCCTCCTGTGGTCAGACTTTGCACTACATTCCAGCTGCAGGTTTACAGGATTTTCCAAGTGTTGCACGGGAAATAATTACACTTTCTGTGTGCATGCTTATGGAAGTAGAACTGAACTTCTCCTTTTGATGAGACTTAGCTAGATAAATGAAGTTTTTTCTTTTCTGAGAGGCCTTCAAGCACCAGTATTCACATTTACTGCAAAGGGCTGTTTTAAGTGGTTCCAGCATAACCATAGTTGCTGGGAGCAAAAGGGAAATATTTTCTTAAAAAGAAGAAAATTTTAAAGAAACAGTTGAATCAAGCTAGGCCTGCAAAAATGCTGATTTAATTACATGCAAAGGCCATAGCCTTTGTGGTCAAGGATTGCACGAGTTATAAACCTGACTAGGGAGTCAGGAGGCAGTGTGAGAAGAAAGGGTAGTCTAAAGTTCCTGGGGATGAGGCTGTATGCCAGAATGTGCAGGTCAATCTGGAGCTCACTCAAAACTGCTCTAGGGCCAGCAGTTTCCTGGGCCTGAAGGCAGCGAGGGGTGTTTGTTATACAGGTAAGTAGTAAGGACCCACTCCACAGAGAGGTCTGCTGCTTACTGGGGGCATCAGTGAAGGAGGTAGCTAGAAACCTTCCTTCCCTGGTCCATGAGACAGACTACTATCCTCTGACAGTAGTCCAAACCGGTAATGATAATTTAGAAAACAGAAAGACCAAAGCCATCAAGAAAGACTTTAGGGCCATTGGAAAAATGATGGAGGGCTCTGGGGCTCAAATAGTATTCTGCTCCATCCCAAGGCTAAATAGAGAGGAGTAGGAAGTCAGGAAGAAGAATTCGATTAATACCTGGCTCCGAGCCTAGTGTGAGGAGAGGGGCTTTGGCTTCTTTGATCATGGGGTGGCTCACGCACCCCCAGGCTTTGTTACTAAGGATGGGACACGTGTGTCTCCTAGTGGGGCAAAAGCCCCCTTGCTAAAAACCTAGCTAAGCTCATAAATCGAGCTTTAAACTAGATGTGAAGGGGGAGGGGGTTGAGACCAGGCTAGACAGGAGTGAGCCTGGACGTGGGGCACTGGTGATTCGGAGAGGGTGTGCTGGAGAGGACCACCAGTACAGCACCACACAGAAAGTGGGGGAGAATACACCTGGGGGTGGTAAGGGAGATACAGGCACTCTGGTGCTAGCTACTCCAGTTACCAGGCAATTGGAATGAACTCTGTTCCCTTTAAGAAGGCTGAAGGCTCAGCAGCTCAGCTGAAGTGCATTTATACCAATGCACGCAGCATGGGGAATAAGAAGGAAGAGCTGGAAGCTGTCATACAGCAAGGAGCCTATGATGTCGTTGCCATCATGGAAATGTGGTGGGATGATTCATAAAACTGGAGTGCAGCTATGGTGGGGTACAAACTCTTCAGGCTGTATAGGAAGGGTAGGAAAGTAGGTGGGGTAGCCCTCTTTGTAAGGGAGGACTTGGACACTGTTGAGATGGATTGTGGAGATGAGGAGATTGAGTGCCTGTGGGTTAAAATCAGAGGAGCCCATAGGAAGGTAGATTTTGTGATGGGAGTCTGTTACAGGCCTCCCAGCCAAGAAGAAGCAGCTGACGAGCTTTTCTATAAACAGCTGGGGTTAATCTCTAGATCAATGCCTCTTGTTCTTGTGGGAGACTTCAATCTTCCTGATATCTGCTGAAAGTACAATAGAGCAGAAAGGAAGCAGTCTAGGAGGTTCCTGGAGTGCGTGGAAGACAAATTCCTTGCACAGCTGCTGAACGAATCGACAAGGGAAGGTGCCCTCCTGGACCTGCTCTTTATGAACAGAGAAAGCCTTGTGGGGGATGTGGCAGTAGAAGGACGCCTAGGACTAAGCGATCATGAGACGATAGGGTTTTCTGTACTAGGTGAAGTGAAGAGGGTGGTTAGCAGGTCGGTAGCACTAAATTTCCAAAGGGCAGACTTTGAACTCCTCAGAAGGCTGGTTGGCAAAGTCTCATGGGGAACAGTACTTAAGGGCAAAGGAGCCCATGAGGGCTGGGAGCCCTTCAGAAAAGAAATCCTAGCAGCTCAGGAAAAAGCCATCCCTATGTTCCAGAAAAAAAGCTGGCAGGGGAAAAAAACAGCTTGGTTGAACAGAGAGATCTTGAGAGATATCAAGAAGAAGAGAAATATTTATGGGCTCTGGAAGAAGGGACAGGCCTCTTGGGTAGACTACAGAAGGAAAGTGAGATTGTGCAGACTAAAAATCAGAAGGGCTAAGGCTCAACTAGAAATCAGCAAAGTCCGTGAAAGATAAGAAAAAATCTTTCTATAAATATATAAATAATAAAAGGAGGACTAGGTTGACCATACAGTCCCTGTTGGACACATAAGGAACAACAGTGACAGGGGATGAGGAAAAGGCTGATGTACTTAATGCCTTCTTTGCCTCAGTCTTTAATTGTAAAGAAAGTTGTTCCCTCTGTGTACAAACCCAGGAGTTAGAGGAGCAGAATGAGGCTCCCACGATCCAAGAGGAAGTGGTCAGAGCCTTGCTAGCCTGACTAGACACCCACAAGTCTATGTGGCCAGATGGGATTCACCCAAGGGTATTGAAGGAGCTGGTGGATGTGCTGGCCAAACCCCTTTCCATCATCCTCCAACAGTCCTGGAAGACTGGGGAAGTTCCGCTGGACTGAAGGCTGATGTTGTGCCCATCTACAAGAAGGGTCACGGAGAGGATCCAGGGAACTACAGGCCTGTCAGTCTGACCTCAGTGCCAGGGAAAGTCATGGAACAGGTGATCTTGAGTGCTATCATGAAGCACATGCAAGAGAACCAGGTGATCAGGCCCAGTCAACACAGGTTCACAAAAGGCAGGTCTTGCCAAACTAACCTCATTGCCTTCTGTGATCAAGTGACTCGGATGCTGGACAAGGGAAAGGCTGTGGATGTATCTTCCTGGACCTCAGTAAAGCCTTTGACACAGTTTCTCACAGCATTCTGCTTCGGAAACTGTCACCTCTGGCCTGGACAGGCGCACACTCTCCTGGATGAAAAACTGGTTGGATGGCCGGGCCCAGAGAGTGGTGGGAAATGGAGTTAAATCCAGCTGGAGGCCAGTGACAAGTGGGGTTCCCCAGGGCTCAGTGCTGGGTCCAGCCCTGTTCAATGCCTTTATCAACAACCTGGATGAAAGCATCGAGTGCTCCCTTAGCAAGTTTGCAGACGACACTAAGCTAGGTGGAAGTGTTGATCTGCTGGAGGGTCGGGAGGCTCCAAAGGGATCTGAACAGGCTGGACCGCTGGGCTGAGACCAATGGCATGAGGTTTAACAAGGCCAAATGCCGGGTCCTGCACTTGGGGTACAACAACCCTGTGCAGCTACAGACTAGGAGAAGCCTGTCTAGAAAGTTGCCAGGAGGAGAAGGACCTGGGGGGTGTTGGTCAACAGCCGACTGAACATGAGCCAGCAGTGGCCCAGGTGGCCAAGAAGGCCAATGGCATCTTGGCTTGTATCAGAAACCGCGTGACCAGCAGGTCCAGGGAGGTTCTTCTCCCTCTGTCCTTGGCACTGGTAAGACCACACCTGAAATCCTGTGTTCAGTTCTGGGCCCCTCACCACAAGAAGGATGTTGAGGCTCTGGAGCGAGTCCAGAGAAGAGCAACAAAGCTGGTGAAGGGCCTGGGGAACAGGCCTTATGAGGAGCTGCTGAGAGAGCTGGGAGTGTTTAGCCTGGAGAAGAGGAGGCTGAGGGGAGACCTCATTGCTCTCTACAACTACCTGAAAGGAGGTTGTGGAGAGGAGGAAGGTGGCCTCTTCTTCCAAGTGACAGGGGACAGGACAAGGGGGAATGGCCTCAAGATCTGCCAGGGGAGGTTTAGGCTGGACATTAGGAAAAATTTTTCACAGAAAGGGTCATTGGTCCCTGGCAGAGGCTGCCCAGGGAGGTGGTTGATTCACCTTCCCTGGAGGTGTTTAAGGCACGGGTGAACGAGGTGCTAAGGGGCATGGTTTAGAGATTGATAGGAATGGTTGGACTCGATGATTCTGTGGGTCTCTTCCAACCTGGTTATTCTATGATTCTATGATTTTATAACACAGCAGCTCTCTGCAGCATTATGGAGTTAAGCACTAGAGAGCAGGATGAGCTACCTAACTAGCAGCAGTTCTGGCACAAGAGTAGATGGGCTGTGAATATACTCAGCTGGGAAACAGCAAGAAGAGTTCTTGCCATCAGAAAAAGTGGAACAGCTTTATAATAAAAATATATCTGTACCAAGCCAAACTGTGCTCCTACCAGTCAATGAAGGAGCTTATGTGATGTGGGAATGTGATAATTCAGGAGGTAATATTCAGGCCTGTGTTCCTAAAAGTGTGGTTAAACACTGGAACAGGGAACTTGCAGAGTCTCCATATTTGAAGATATAAAAACCTGGCTGGAGATGCCCCTCAGCAACCTACTCTCACTTTTTGTGCTTTGAGCATGTAGGTTGGACAAGATGGTCTGCAGAGGAGCTTGCCAACCTGAGCCATGCTGTGGTTCTGTGGGGTAAGTACATCACCAGTGACAGTGAAGCAGGTCTCCACATCTTTTTTTCTTCTGTGTTTATCTTTAGGTTTGCTCCTTATGGGCAAATACACTTTTATTCCCCTCCTCTATTGGTCCTCAAGCTGTACATACATCACCTATATCTCAAGATTGCAGGAGTATGTGAGATGTGAGTGGAACCAAGAGTGAACTATTGTTCTGTAGCTTAAGATAAGCTAGCATTAATGCTCTTTTTAAAAAATCCTAGCAGTGTTGTGCTGTCTAGGACAGGGAGGTTTAAGTCCTCCTTCCAGAACTCAGGGGAAGAGCTAACTTAAAGATTTATCTACCTCAAAGGACAGTACACTCAGGAATATGTGTGAGTCAGCTATTTTGATGGGCTAAATTTTGCTTTACTTCTCTTTTCCCTGCAGACTTCTTTTACTCAGTTTACAGGTTTTATTTACAGACGGAGAAGCCTTCATGTCGCTTATTCCCACATACCTGTAAAGTGAGTTACCCTTTCCAAAAATCCCTCTCCATGGACTGCCTACCCAGGATCATGAAGGTGCGTGAAGTCAGAACTGTGCTGGCATTCTGTAATGAATAATGGCCAGGATGCTCAGGACAGTGAAAAATTCCTGTCTCTCACACACAGATCCCAGAGCCTGTTCAGAGCCACATCCATAACTGCCAGTGTATGAGGGCTGGAATCTCTAGATGTAGTAGTAGTAGTTCTCCTATTTATCTTTGAATAAACTTTGAGAATTAATTTTCTCACCTTTAAATTATTTCTCAGCACAAGATCAATGCTTCTAACTCTACTGGTTAAAGAGCCATGGCTGGATTTACTGCCCTCTGACTTTAACCTGCTGTTCAAGGCTACAGTTATTGAACACTGGCTGCAAATCCAACCTCTATATATTTTATACCATTCAACTTTTGCTACTGGTATTTCCCTAATGGCCTGGCAATGTACATCATTTTTTTTCCAGTGAAATAATCACTTCTTGAGAGGCAACATGATCTGAAATTGCATTTAACCCACAGCAAGATATTTAGTTTGCTGAATGGGTACTAAGAGGGGACAATTGCATGCATTACAGTTTATAATAAGCAATCAGTAGCCAGGTAAAATACATTTCATATTGGAAATATGGCAGGATCGAAACAATGGCATATTCAGTCTCTTCTTTCTTTTATTCTTCTACATAATCCTTTTATGCAATTTACACAAATGATCTTGAGATAGAGGATAAACTTTATCATTAACAAATCAGAATAAGACAACAATTCAGCAGGACCAATAAATAAAGATTGTTTCTAGGCTGTTTGGGGAACACCCTAGAAGAAAATGACAGAATTAAAATGTGCCTATGCATTAAGGAAAAGCACTATTACACATGGATAAATGCAACTACATTAGCTTTTCCTCATCTTGCTGGATTCAGGATAACAGCCAGGATTTCAGCATATGTTGATCAACTGGATAAATACCAGGAGTATGCACAGATATCAAAAAATCCGTGCCAGCATGTCTTCATGGGTCATTTAGGCATGTGGCTACCAGCACTGCTGTCACACCTTCCTCTGCAACATCCCCTTGCAGCCCTTTCTGAGACCAACATCCTAGAGGCTGTGGAGCTTCCCAGTCTCGTCATGGAAAGTGCAACCTGAATTAACCACAGTGGAGGGTGCTCAGCATCATGCAGAATTAGGACTCCCAAGTGTGATTCAGAAGCGGCTAAAATCATCAATATATTTCTGCTCATGTCAGTGGAGCATGTTGCTCTTGGATCTCCCGTTAATGTAATTATTCTCTACTAAGGGAGGTAAATGGAAAAGTGAAGGTAACATTTTACACATCAAGGTCACACATGCCAGCCAGCTCTCAGCATCCTAAATGACACTGTAAGAAGATTTTATTATTTTCCAGACACAAACATATGTGAAGCACACTACAGCATGGCCTTCCTCCTGCCACTCAAGATGTGTTTTTGTTGAGAACTGAGAGAAGATGGTCTGCACCTCAGGCAGAGGGGCCATCAAGGCACATGGGGGAGAAGCATCGCATCTGATCTGTGCAGAATTAGGGGCAGGGGGCAGAAATCAGGAGGACTTTGCTGGGCTGACCCCATGACTGCTTTCAAAGGCCATGAGGCTCCACTGACCCTGCTGTGACAATACGTGGTCTTTATTGTCAGGACTCTCATCCTCACAACCTCCTGGATCTTACATCAATCCAGCAGAAGGCACTTTTGTAATAAAAAAAGTATTTCTTTGTTTACTATATGATTGTTTTCTTATTTTTTAGGAAATGAATCATCTGTGCTTTGATTGGAAGTATCAGAAAATCTATATCACTGTCTGGCTTCATGTTTGTACTGTGGATGAAATTATAGTAGATCAGTTCAAGTCATGCTGTTTCAAATAAAATCGGATACAACGGTTCTTGCAAAACAAATAAAACATTCAAAAAACTGCGTGTGATTGAAAACATTCTATCCAGGGAAATTTTGCAAAGAAAGTTATGTTCTCTCTCAAAACTTTTCAGGAGAATACCTTTGTCATGCTACCTACATCTATTTGTTGATTAAATGAATGATTGAGTTCCGAAGAGGTCCACCCTTATTATGGACAGAAGTTAAGTTGAATCTTCCCATTAACTTCCATGACCTTTGGATCAAACACTGAAACATGATCGTGAGAGTTGGGCATTGATAACGAATCTGGGCACAATGAGGTTATCTCTGGCCTAGGTAGCCTAATACCAGGGTAAAACCAGGGCAATGAGTTGCAGAACTGACTCTTACCTTGCAGTGAATTTGTTTGGAGCAACTGTAAATACAGTGAAGCCAGACACTCCAATCATGAGCCTGGAAATGCTTGTTTTACAGTCTTAAGGAAGAATTCTACCTTGAAGAAAATGGCTTCTGTAACTAAACAGCAGACTGTTAATTGTATCCCATTATCAATTGATAGTGGAATGATTTAAAAGTGTGACTACAGAAAAGAGGGCTTTTGTTTGCACCTGACCACTTAAAAAGCCTTACCTTTATGTAGGGCATCAGGACTTTTCTGTGTCACATTCTATTTCCATTTCTTATTAAGAGAAAAATTGATTTGATGTGCCAAGGGCTTTCCATTTGCATTTCGATTACATATTTCAGTAGCTTCTTAGGCTTTTCCAGCTTTTAAAGGACTAGTATTTCCTATAAAATATTCTGAAGAAAAAACATTAGGAGCTGAGGTGGAATGAAGTTCATTAAAAATAAAACTTATCACAAGGACTGCCATCTCCACAGTTAAATTCATTGTTGAAAGCATGTATGTTCATTGTTTATTAAATAAGTAAAGTCATTACTAAGAGCTGAAAAACCTATGTGTGAACAGATGACTTGTATGATTTTACACGTCCTGAAGTCTTCATTCACCTGAACCTTTCAGTGAGGTAATGAAGTCCCTGGAGGTTGTGTGAAAAAGGATAAAGAAGTTGATAAGGACAATAGGAGCCCAGCTGGGGAGGTAGAAGTCTGTGCTCCCAGCACTGTATGAGTACTCAAGGAATCAGAAAAGAATCTTACAAGCTCAGATTCCCAGAGCTTCACCATAGCAGAGACCCAAAACTCAGGGAGAAATCCCATTGCTTAAGCTCTCTGGCTCAAATGTATTTAGGAAATTTGAAAATAAAATGCTTGGATGATTTTGAAACCAATTCAATACCTCTTCCCTCTCCCCTCCAGCCAACATCCCTTTTTCACTGAACACATCTTTGCTCTGGGTAGAAACTATGTATATGAACGTCAAATCAAGGTTTTTTCTCCACAGTTCTCTGTGCCAAGGGGAGAGGGCCTCCACTCCCAAAGAAAAAGCTAAAGATGCAGCTGTTTAATGCAACACCACCTCTTCTAGCTATATCTTTGCAGATAGTTTAAGGCACCAACAGTGACAAGTAGAACTTTTACCAGTCATTTGCTTCTCTCCAGAAGGGATCTTTTTACCTGGATATATTTTATTTTCTTTTTCTGCAATGCCTACCACTGACTCTGTACTGTGGAGACTCCTGCCAATGCTGCCATCACTCCCTTTCATGCTACACACCCTCCCAACAGGGTCCTCGTGGACCAGCTCTCCCCACTCCTGCTCTACCTCCCCTGGCAGATGACATGCAAGAAATACAGCCTCCTGTAAAGCAGGAAAGGATTTCTATCCAGTCTGTAATTCACTTCGCTGTTTCCATGTACTGTACATACCCTTTCCTACCACTGGAAAGGAAATGAAATAATTACACTGCCTGCAAGAAACATACTTTATGGCATACATTTATGATAAAATTATGGAGCTGCTGCAATGAAATATTCCATCAATACATTAAAACAAAGCAAAATCAGTGTGGCAGTAAAAAACTTGCATTGCCTCTGTTCATCTCTGTTTTTCTTTTGTTGAGTTTATTTAGCACCTTTATTAAAATATTTCTGTTATGATACTGGTTTTAATGCTATATTGTTTTTATAACGGTATGATTTTATTGTAACATCACCTCCAATTTAATAGCTCTTTCCATTACAAGTGAATTGCCAGTAAAATTGAATTGCTGTTGTAATAGATGTAATACCCTTGTAGGGAGTTTTAAGTGTCATTACTACTGTATAATTATAAAAGAACAGCCAGGAAATGGCATGAGGAAGAGGGAAATACTATCAAAACAGAACCTTTTTGTGATAAAGACAAGCAAGATCAAATAGCCAAAGAGTCTGGTGACCTGAGACTGCAGAAAGATATCACAGAGAGGAAACATAAGAGAGAGATACCACCAGAGCCTGGGCTGGACATCCTTCTCTCTTCTCAGTCCTTCAAATGGAATTCAGAAGAGTAAAGTGAAGCAATTGTTGTCTTCTCCCTTACCATCATGAAATGCTCATGCAGACTCTGATTTCCTGGTGATAGTGTGTTTAGAGAACAATATGTAAATGCAAAATCTGCCTGTTACCTGTCAAACAGGGGACTTGAGGAGGGGACTGGGCTCACTTACTAATTCACTTCTATTGCTAATAATGTTGTATTACATATGCTACTCTTGGAAGCTCTTTGGAAGGCTCTTCTTCCTCACCGGAATTTGATCTGCTCATTCAAGCTGATTTTCTATTTTATTTAACAGAAATATTCAAGGTGGGTTATCCCACTATGAAAACCTGGAGAACAATACTCTGACAGTACAGATATAGAAAAAAAAAAAAAGAGATTACTCATCTGAAAAACTGGGGTTGAGTTTACCGAAATACCTTTAGATATGGATTTAGATTTCAAATCTGAAGCACCCATATTTAACAGTAGTTTCTGCTATCAAATGTGCCAAGTTTTAGTGATATAATAATAATAAAATGAATCGATAGCCTTAAAAGTTCTACAGATCACCCAGATAAGGCATGGATACATTTTATTTTCACACGACGTTTTGAGGGAGGAACAAAATCACTTATGTTCACACAGTTCTCATTTGGATCATTGAAACATATGGTAGCAGATTTATGGCAGTTTATCTGAAGATTTGTATGTACATGGATGCAAACTAAATATGCATGCAAAACTGCAGCTGGCTCTTTCGCACTCTCGCTGAAATTTATCTCAGGGTAGATCTTCAATTTCCAGAGTCTGAATTATAATTTGAATTCCAAGTAACAGGACTCACAGGGCTGGTCAGCCTTGATATCTAAGGATAATGCATTTTAATCTCAGGATCTCTCTGGGGTGGTGCAAATTAAAAGAAAAAAAACAAACAGCAAAACAAAGCAGCGCACACACACTCACAAAAACCCCATGAAGCCAGTTTGATGAATTTCTATGATCTTATCTCTGCGGAGTATTTTCTCTTTGGCAGGGCAGAGTTTTTTTGCTTCAGCGGATAATATGGGAATTCAATCATTGTTTTCCAAAGTGCGTATTATTTGCAATAGTGTGGTCTGGGCGATTGCCTTTCTCAAAGAGAAGGACAGTATTTCAGCTAACAGGGTGGAAATCAATAGCAAAAGATTAAAGCTCAAAGGATGAACAAGTGCATGTGCACCAAAGGAGAAAGTGACAGTGAGAGTTGCCTTTAAGTGACAGCAGGTGCTCCCGTAGCCAGAGAGGAGAAGAACGAAAAGAGACGCTTCAATTAGCTCATCGCTGTGCTCCCGACAGATGCTGCTTTGTTCTTGTCTTTGAACGATTCTTTTCCTTTCTTCAGACAGGTTTGCAACTCCCTACAAATTTCTCATTGCAGCTTGATCCCACGTTCCAGTCAAGCCCTGGTCAGTTTGTTATCCTGCCTGATGACTTCTTTGCTAACTACATTCTGACTGAAAAACCAGTTTAGTCCCCCTAGAATAATAGAACAATATCATGCCTGCCGCCATCAGTGCCAAGGGTCCCAGGCGAGAATAGTGATGCCAGACTACCTTGTCTGTAACCACTCCCCTAATATCTAAGCTCTCTGCAAATGCTGGGGTCAAATCATCAGAACTGAATAAGAAAATCACCAATGAGAAATTATTAGAAAGAAAATAGAACAAAAATCATGCAGCCATATGTGTACTGTGTGCAGCCTGGGCCTTGCGCATCACTAAAAGGAGAGAGAAGGCCTGGTAAAAGGCAACACCTATATCCAGACGTGTGTTGGCTCCCACAGAAAGCATGGTTACACAGACTAAGATGCTTCAGTTCAGAAAAGATTTGGTCTAGGTAGGACATAATTAGAGATTATCAAAATGAGGAATGGCATGAATGGGGCAAATTTGCTCTCTGCTTCTTCCTTTAGGGAGCTGGGGAGGAGTGGTGCAAGTGGCAGATTTGGGAGAAAAAAAAGAACCCCAAAACTTCTTTGCCAGTGAATGCTTAGGCTAGGAAACTCCTCTTTGCAATGTATTGTGGATGCTGAAACTTTACAGGGCTACAAACTCTGGCTGGATAAATTCATGGATGGAAAGTCCAGCAGTCCCATTCCTTGCTATGAAGTGCCTCAGCCCTGAGTGCTGGCTGCTAAAAGTGTACCCTAATGTTCTGGCATCAGAGTTTCAAGAAGGATGCTGGGATCAGTCTCCAGCTCTTACCAGTAAAGCCATGTGTATTTAAACAGTGACAGACTGCATCAAGCCTTTATGCTCCAGCTCCTGCCTAGGGTGGGCTCAGACACCTCTACTTGCTGCACTCCTCCTCCCTCCCTTTCTCCATCTCTCCTCTTATGCTGAGGAGGGCTTGGGCTCACACTTTTCCTTGCTTTAAGAAATTATGATGCATGAGCTAATCCCTGCTTTTGCCCATGGCAAATATACAGGTGGCAGGGCTTACAGTATGGGCTAAACTAAGCTGAATTACTTTGCACATGCTATTGCTGGAATTTTGCATACGGATTGTTGCTGTGGATCTGCTGGTACACAGGAGTTTGCAGTAACTTCAAGTAAGCACAGGAGTGCAAATGGCAGGTAAGGTGAGAAAGAGAGGAGAGACTTCTGGTTTCTGGCATGTTTTCAGAGAGAAATATAGGTATCACAGTACTAACTGCTTTGCTCAGTTTTGAGGCTGGGACTAGCAATTGCACTGACAAATTGTGCTTGGCAAACTGAAGTAAACAAGCCCCTTTGCCAGACTGCTCGTGCCATGGCATTAGCTATTCCACCGTCCTGATCCCATTGACTGTCGTTCACTGTCGCTGAGTTACTGTCATTTCTGTCTGCGAAAGTGAAAATATGCCAACGTTGATCATGTACATGCTCATAACACTTCTGACTCCTGAAGATCACAAAGAGTTTTAACCCATAAATGGAATTAAATACCATTTGGTGAGACTTCACGGTATGTCTGTTACCGCAGGAATATGTGCCTTTGAGAGAATTCGTCCCATCTCTGCTGCACAGGCTGGGAGCAGAAATGGATTCACAATATTCTGAGTTTCAGTGAAGTTCAGCCGATGTTCTGCCTGTGAATAAGTGCTTGACTGTGTGGTGGAAGGTATTTTGTCTGGACTTAAATTATGGATTATGTTTCAGGATGTAAAAAAATAATCCTAGTGTATATTATACATTTGATTCAGTTGCAAAGGTTGAGAATTAACATATCTATTCTAAAATGATGGTGGAAATTCTGCAGTCTCTAGCCTGAAACTGGGAATTCAGAAAAAAAGTAAAGAAAAAACAACAACCCGGTCTTCAAATCCAGCCAAAAGGTTTGAATTTCCCGCATTGCCATTATTAGGGGATACATCAAGCAAGTTGGAGAGCTCAGTATAGCTACTCAGAGGTAATTCTGGCAAGAGCTTTCTGATTACTTTTCTTCCCAACAAAATGAAATAAGTTAGAGAATTTTCCAAAGAAGCTAAATGAAATCAAGAAGTGCTGTAACAGGATTTTCCCCTTCTCCATATCACAGAATCACTAGGTTAGAAAAGACCCCCAGAATCATAGAGTCCAACCATTCCTATCAAACACTAAACCATGCCCCTCAGCACCTCATCCACCCATCTTTTAAATACTTCCAGGGAAGGTGACTCAATGACCTCCCTGGGAAGCCTCTTCCAGTTTCCAATGACCCTTTCCATGAAAAATTTTCTTCTGATGTCTAGCCTGAACAACCCCTGGTAGAGCTTGAGGCCATTCACCCTTGTCCTCTCCCCTCTCACTTGGGAAAAGAGGCCAGATCCCTCCTCTCTACAACCTCCCTTCAGGTAGTTGTAGAGAGAAATGAGGTCTCCCATCAGCCACTTCTCCAGGCTAAACACCCCCAGCTCTCTCAGCTGCTCCTCACAAGGCCTGTTCTCCATCCCCTTCACCAGCTTTGTTGCTCTTCTCTGGACTCGCTCCAGAGCCTCAACGTCCTTCTTGTGGTGAGGGGCCCAGAACTGAACACAGTATTCGAGGTGCGGTCTCACCAGTGCCAAGTACAGAGGAAGAAGAATCTCCCTGGACCTGCTGGTCACACTGTTTCTGAAAGGCAGGTCTTGCCAAAGTAATCTGATCACCTTCTATGATAAAGTGACTCAACTACTGGATGAGGGAAAGGCTGTGGATGTATCTTCCTGGACCTCAGTAAAGCCTTTGACACAGTTTCTCACAGCATTCTGCTACAGAAACTGTCAGCCTCTGGCCTGGACAGGCGCACACTCTCCTGGGTGGAAAATTGGTTGGCTGCCCGGGCCCAGAGAGTGGTGGGAAATGGAGTTAAATCCAGCTGGAGGCCAGTGACAAGTGGGGTTCCCCAGGGCTCAGTGCTGGGTCCAGCCCTGTTCAATGTCTTTATCAATGACCTGGATGAAGGCATTGAGTGCACCCTTAGGAAGTTTGCGGATGACACTAAGCTAGGTGGAAGTGTTGATCTGCTGGAGGGTCGGGAGGCTCCAAAGGGACCTGAACAGGCTGGACCGCTGGGCTGAGACCAATGGCATGAGGTTTAACAAGGCCAAATGCCAGGTCCTGCAGTTGGGGCACAACAACCCTAAGCAGAGCTACAGACTAGGAGAAGCCTGTCTAGAAAGCTGCCAGGAGGAGAAGGACCTGGGGGTGTTGGTTGACAGCCGACTGAACATGAGCCAGCAGTGGCCCAGGTGGCCAAGAAGGCCAATGGCATCTTGGCTTGTATCAGAAACCGCGTGACCAGCAGGTCCAGGGAGGTTCTTCTCCCTCTGTACTCGGCACTGGTGAGACCGCACCTCGAGTACTGTGTTCAGTTCTGGGCCCCTCACCACAAGAAGGATGTTGAGGCTCTGGAGCGAGTCCAGAGAAGAGCAACAAAGCTGGTGAAGGGGCTGGAGAACAAATCTTATGAGGAGCGGCTGAGAGAGCTGGAGTTGTTTAGCCTGGAGAAGAGGAGGCTGAGGGGAGACCTTATTACTCTCTACAACTACCTGAAGGGAGGTTGTGGAGAGGAGGGAGCTGGCCTCTTCTTCCAAGTGACAGGGGACAGGACGAGAGGGAATGGCCTTAAGCTCCGTCAGGGGAGATTCAGGCTTGAGATAAGGAAAAAATTCATCATGGAAAGGGTCATTCGGCATTGGAACAGTCCGCCCAGGGAGGTGGTTGACTCGCCTTCCCTGGAGGTGTTTAAGGTGAGGGTGGATGAGGTGCTTAGGGGCATGGTTTAGAGACTGGTGGGAATGGTTGGACTCGATGGTCTGGTGGGTCTCTTCCAACCTGGTTATTCTATGATTTTATGATTCTATGATTCTATGATTCTATGATTCTATGATTCTATGCACTTAGAGTAGCATTGACTGATAAGCTCTACTAAGGACTCTAAGCACTAAAAGGAACAATAAAACTAGGGTAACTATTTGGATCTGAGTTACAAAAACACCTCCTCAGTGATTCTGGCATCAAATTCTCATTTGGGGAAGAGGATAGATCTTAATAACTTTAACACCTAATGTAGTTAGCTAATTTAGGTGCAGAGTTTCTCTGCTGCTCAGAGGTCTCTCTTATTGAACATAAGACCAGTCTTCATTTGCTTCTGGTGTCTATGCCGCATACAGCACCCTTTGAGGAGTCACAAGCCATTGGGGAGTCACTGTGCCTGGTACTTAATACTGAGAGGAAACTCACGTGGAACTTGACCTCTGATGGATACAACTCATTCAAAATCTGGCAAATCCCACAGCAACATGGCCTCCTCCTTAGAAAAGACAGAAAAACCCAGCATGTAGAAGAAGTGGAGAAATGTTGCACTGCTCAGACACTGGGTATTTGTATGTTAGCCAGCTTTAAGGCACAGGCAAGTCCCTGTAATGTTCCAGTACACAAGCAGTACCAGATGCAGGGTTATTCAGTGCCTACATCATATGATAAAAATAAAATCTGCAGCATGGCTCAGGTAACCGCTCTCTCACCTTGGTTTCCTCCCATCCCTACAGTTCCCAGCCCTACACTATCTTCTGACTTGTAAATCAGCAACAACACATGAAATCGCAGCCTCACATTGACAACAGCTCAGAAGCAAGAGACACATATAGCACCCTGAAGAACAAAACATGCCACTGGTATTTATTAACATAGCCTTGTAAATCAAAACAGTCTGCCTGTCCTGTATCTTGTCCAGAAATTATTGGCTCATTCATCTTAGCCATATTAAGCAGGCCACATTTATCAAGGTCACATAAAAAGAGATATATAAGGACTATTCCTGGACAATAGTTACATGCAGGTATCATGCCTACAGCAACTGCCTCTTTTGCAGGGACATACCAGTTGGTTGATATTGCCATGGTGAAGGAAATAGAAAATGTGCTAGCTTCTTTATGCAGCTATACAGGCAGGGATACAAAAAGAAGTGAAACCCAGAGAAACTTTGGGTCAAAATAGTGGCGTAGCCTGAAACATGCTGAATTCAAGGATGTTATTCTGGCTGTGTGGATATTTTAACAAGGATTTCATGCAACTGCATGAGGTAGTAGAAATATTCTCTCCCTCCTCTCAATATACTCCCCTGAAATACAAGGAACACAGAGCTGCACTGTATATATAATGTTAGAAACATCTGGAATACACTCTTGCTGGCATTGACTCATTTGTTTAAGTGATTGTCAGTAATGCTGCAATTTGGATACACTTCCAGCAGGACACAGGCTGCATGTCACCAGACCCAGCTGGCAGGCACATTCCGATTCTTGGCTGTTCAGTGGCCAGATCCCCCAAGTGGATTTTTAGCCACCTGCATGAAGATGTGGCCAACTGGCCACCTTGCCAAGGTTAGCAGATCCAGGGCAACTATTTGAAGCTATCCTTTTCCTTTCACCATTCAGGCATTATATTCTAAGTCTAATGCAAGTCAATTTTAAATGGTTGACATCAACTCAGTAAAGTGGAATTATATTTCTCTCCCCATGATTACTGTAATGTTTAGTACATTGTGGGACTCTATCAGAGCAGTATATTATTGTACTGAGCAGGGCACAGACATCCAGTGATGCCCTGTCTCTATGAGTTCCCACACTGAGATGCAATCTTTTTCTCAAAGAATTCATAGTCTATCAGACCAAAGAGAGGATGGCTGGGAAATAGGGACAACAGCTTGCCATGAACACACATCAGTAGAGCTCATTCACAGAGGAAGCCCAGTAAACTGTTAAAATGTATTTAAAAAAAAAAAGAGTGTTTTCTTGGTTTTATTTTTTTTCAATTAAGAAGATATGAAGATAGGTGTTTTAAATAATCAGATAAAAAATCAATATATTTGATCTGCTTTATTGAAAGAAGTTATGCAGGAGGCAGTACTGTAGCCCCTGGGAAAATGGTACACCATACGTGATCTCCTATTTTGCTTAGGTATCACTTGAAAAATATAGAATAAAAACCCTGCTCGTTTTCAAGATGGTCAAACTCACATGTAAAATAACATATGCTAGTAAGTGTTTGTAAATATAATATTTTGGAAAATTTTCCTCTGGAATTGTAGAATCTTTTTACTGGATCTTTCTTTTTTCCTACTTCACCTATCCTTAAACCCACTTTGAGCTAGTCATTGCTTATATTGGACGACAGAATAAATGTTAAAAACCTTTAAATCATCAGAGATAGATTTTCCATTGATCACTGTCATAGCCTTAAGGCCTGAGAGCCTGCAAACCCCTAGAGCCTGCTGGAAACAGTTACATGATTAGAAATCTGAAAAACCCAGCTCCCCAAGACAGGTGTTTCTAGTGATGATGGGTAAAGCTATTACATCTTAAAACACTCCCTGCTCCATGCTCATATAATTCTAGTATAAATGGTCAAAGTAGAGCAATTTGGGTAAGAAATTACAGCACTGAGGCACCATGTTATAAGTATGCTGTTCTGGGACCTTCCTATGAAGCAGATTATTTCTAAAAGGAAAATTCCACTTTAACAAGAAATATGGAGGTTTTCTGATATTTTCTGTATTAAACTGAAAATCAGACCTTAAAAATTGCATGTATGTGTGCCTGTCTTCTAAGTGTAGGACAGAGGAGAGAGTCCTGACTGTGATAGCTGATAGGTGATGGAAGGTCAATTCCTTGCTCTGATTCTGTGGAAATTCCAGCCAATACTCTGATAAGGTCTTAACTGTCTCATTGCATAAAACATACATACTCGATGTTATGCACATAAACATGTTATATACGTTGTGGTGGCTAACTGTTGCCCATGGCCTTTATACATGACCAGAAGAAATGAGAAACAAGGAAGATATGTTGGATATCAGAACTCTCTTAAACAGAGAAAGAGCAAAACATTACAACAGGCTGCTGGGAACTGTGAAGCATCTTTGGCAGAAGAGAGTAAAAAACAGGCAGAACAAACACTTTGTGAATTATTTCCAGAGTAGTGAACCTGCTTTCAGCAATGATCCTCACCAGATGATCTCCAGAATCTCCTTGTGACTCACTGTTTCTGTCTTGATGTTTTTAGGGAAAAGTTATCATACCAGCCTGCGTTACAAAAGTCCACATCAACATTTGCCCAGAAAGCAGGGAAAAGATGCTAGGTAGCAAAAGAGCCCATTTGCTGTGGTACAGTGCCAAACAGCTACGTGGTTCCTGACCCTGAGCTGATCCTGCCTAGGGCTGTGCCATGGGGATTAACCAATTCACCTCCCTTTTGTGACTTGAGCAGCTCTCCACTGCATCCACAGACCATGGTGCTGGATGCCACAGTGCATGCAGGAGGGGAGGGAAGCAGCAAATATATTTTCTAGGTGTGTTCACTGCAAATAAATCACCCTGTATGAATTATGGAGTGAGGTGGAGTACAAGGCATGATACTGCCATTATAAATGCTGGTGTTACTAGTTGTGTTGATGTGCTGGAAGAGACAAATCAGTGTGGATGGAGCATGGATATGTGGTATGAAGATTAGGTATGATGGATTAGCATTTAATTTCTCTGGGACTGCAGCACTGTCTGAGACCTGTGTGTGGTCGGACAGCCCCATGGCCGGAGAGGCAGAACATGCTGGCACAGCAGGATAGACTTGGTGGCATTACACGGCTGGCCAGAGAATATATATGGGCATATACGAAGAAACCATGATTCATTCCAGTTCCTTATTTCTGATTTCCTGCTGCTTCTGAACAACAAATGGAATTGAAAATGCAAGCTTGTGCGATAGTGGGACTCTCAGGGCTGGCTGCGAGTAACTGACAGGTATAAATTGTAGCTACTGCAAGCAGTTAGGAGGCCTGTGGGAATAAGAGATATCATAACATGAAAATGAAGGTCAGCTACAACACCATGAACAAGGAGCAATCACTCACTATATTATAGGGTCTTTAAGGACTAACAGAACTACCCAGCCTTTTGCAGACACCATGGATCAGAGGGCTGCTCAGCAATGCCCATGAGAATAAGAGACAGCAGTGGGATTGGGCAGAGCTCTGAGTCCCCTTGAGGGGTTCGGTCTGACTGCAGCTGTCAGGCAGGAGGGATATGTTTTGGGTGTTTTTCACTGTAGTAAAATACCCTGGGATTTAATAAACACAGAACAGGAGAGTTGGAGAGAACTCACGAATCTCCTCTGGCAATAAAACTCAGATGTGTTCACAATTCTTGTATTCAGACTGGGATAAAAATAAAAATACTGACCTGCTTGCAGTGATCCTACACAGCTTACTTTCACTAAATTATTTTACCAAATTATTGTGGAATAAAAATATGAAGCCAGAAAAAGCAATGGATCATTTACAAAGAACTCATTGCCAAACACAGCCTATTTTTCAATCAGAGAGGTACTTTTTATTTTTTAATTTTAGAAATGTTTAAGCAACTTGGAAAAGTATATTTTCTCTTCAGAAGGGATACATGTTGTTTGGCAATTACTGTCAGGCATACACTGGGTGATAAAGGTGGTGGCAGAGATTCAGAACAAAAGCAAAATTGGATCATGATGCAAGATCCATCAGAGACTTCCTTGCTTGTTAGGACAAGGGATCCCAAATCACCAGCATAGGTCTGGAGATGGTTTGTGAGCTCTGCTGTGAACTCATGACCAGAGGAGCCTGGTAGACTCAAAGACAGGCATGATAGACAGCATTTGGCTCTTCTTCCCCTGTTGCTACTGACAATTCCCCATCTAGGAAGACTGGGAAGGCTGGGAGATGAGCTGCCCTTAGCCCTCACCTTCCCTTAATGAACTGCTTTTTGCATGCCAATGGGTAGCTTGTACTCAGAGACTGGTACCTGGAGTAATGCAAATTATTAAATGAGCTTTAGTTGGAGATGTAATGGACTGTGTGAATGAGGTCCCAATGGGGAGACATAATAGACACTTGGCAATGAATTATATCCCCAAACTCCAAGAAACTTTTGCAGAATTGATGCATAAGGACACTTTTCACAGCTTCAGACAAAGAGCATTCTGGTAACAGCCTCAGTGTCTGGGAAATTCTGCAGGGAATTTGTGGACTCTGATCCTTCCTGTACCCTAATTTCCATTCTCTCCACTAGGGCCCTTAAGTGGGCAGAGTCTGGTTTCGTTTTCAGTCCAAACCATGCAAAAGGCAAAACCTCATCAGCCCCTAGCAGATGTGATGGGCTGATTGTTATTGAAGATGATGTATTTGGGATTTGTAATTAAAATTAAAGCTATTTGGTATAAAGCGTGTAGAATTTAATTCCTTTCATTAGATATCTTAGGCTAATTGTTGCATCCAGCAGGGAGCAAATGGCATTGTAATTGCTTGATATCTCATGCTGGTTTGATGAGAAGACGATAGGAATGGGAAAAGAGAGGTAACTCCAAGAAGGGGTTTATCTCTCTTTCTTTGATTTCTGCTTGGTGCCAAGCATTTTTAAAATAAAATTGGAATTTTCAGATTGAATTTCTGTTCCTGTCTCAGTGAGAAGGCTATAGAGTTGAGAAGTGAAAACACTGTTTTTATTTGCCTCTGGAGAGGTGCTGAAACTCCTGAGGAATGACACTATTTTAAGGCCAAGCTTAGTAAGCACTGACTGATCACATCGAGGAGTTCTCATGTGTATTCTTTCCACCCTTCTGCCAGGGAAACCAAGATACGGAAAGGCAAAGTGTTTGGTCTCATGTCAGAGAGCATAACAGGCACAGACAAAGACTGAGCCCAAAGAATATCCCTGTTCTTCTACAACAGTTCTGAAATGAGTATGTTGAAATTCAGGAAGGTGATGGAGGTGTGAAATACTAGTGAGTCACACAGGACTGCTGCCACGCCTGTTTTTTAGCTAGTAAATTATAGTCCTCATTCTGCTATAGAGTGCACAATTCTATTATGGCTGGTGTTTGAGGTACACAGTAGGATGTGCTCATCTGTGTATGGGAAATCAAATACCTGTTGTAGCTCTGAATACAGCATGCAGCTTCCTAAAGATACCCATGCAATGTCCATGCCAGCCTCTGTGCTGCTGTCTGACTTAGTGAAGAGCGCTGGTTCAGTGTTAATCCTGGGATCCACAGGAACAACCAGGAAAGCATTTCTTAGTGGAGAAACAGTACCATCAGTCAGACTGTGCCTCCTCTTTGAACACTTACAGAGATGGAAATAAGGCATGGACAGAGTTAATGACAGGCATGAAAACAGATAGAAAAGTCTGAGGAAGAGAAAATCTAAGAGGAAAGAGCTTGAGACTAGAAATCAAGGAAAATCTAGTGTAAAGACATATCAAAAAGAAATTCCACTTGTGAAATACGTATAGATTTAGAGGAAGCACAATACAGGAGGGATAAAGGTGATGGCAAAGTTGTCCTAGGCTCCCTGTATGCTTACATGAGCCAAAGAGCCACAGCTGGGTGCCTGGTGGATTATGCTGCAGGCATACAAGGTGCTGCAGGACATTAGTGGGTGTAAAGGGAAAAAGGGAAGTGAGCAGACAAGGCTGACAGAATTTTGCTGTTTTATGAAAACTTGATGACTAACCACAGAAGGAAATCTTTCTATAGCAGAGATAAAGGCAGGGAAGTTGCCTTTGTTTGTATTGGAGACTCACAGGACTTAGGAGATACTACTCCCATACTGCTCAGTACTGTAGCAAAGTGAAAACAGCAACTTCTAAAGTGAGTCTTTTTTTCAATCTTTAAAGGGAGATTTTTTCACGTTCCCCCAGTACAATAACTGATATAATGCCATCAACATGGCATCAGAGAGTCTGGCTCAATTGGCCACTCCCATGCCACGACATCCTCATCAGTCAAAGCCCATTCAGGAAACTCCAGACCCCCCAGTAATGACCTTTCTGTTAAGAAGCAGGCTGCGCATGGCCCCAGTCACAGTGAAAACAGGCAGGTCACACTTCAGCTTTTAAAGGTGTTTTTGCCATACTTGCTGCCTCAGCCTCTAAGCACCTTGTAATCGTTATTAATATACTCTCTCCAGCACTTCTGCAAGATAAGAAAATGCCATTGCCTTGATTTTTTCAGGTGAGGAATTGATGTTGATTCACATTGATCCTTCAGGTACCACAGATGACTTCTGACCTGATGCTGAAGCTCACAAGCCTCTGAAAGACTATAAGTTTCACTCCTGGGTAGGTCACCTCAGGTGCTGGGAGTTAATGAAATTCATAGCCAAGGCTTTAATCAGCTCTGCAAAGGCTCCCAATAACTGTTATTAGGCCAGAAAATGGTCCTGGTGGCAGGCGTGGTGATTGCCTAGAGCAAACTGATCCCAGAGGCAGCCAGGCTGGAGCAGTCATGCAGGGATGCAACAACTGCACTCTGCAAGCAGGAGCTGTGGCAGGGAATGCATGGCAAGCACAGGGTGAAAGCAGAGGCTGAAGATGACTGTCTTTCCCCCCTGCCACTGCATTTGAAACAACTTAGCTGACTGGCTTCAGAAACTCTGTGAATGGGGAGATTTTCTTTTGTGTCTCTGAATATTTAGTGTGGCAACTACTTCTCCTGCCCTCTTATTATTTTACAGAGGTTTGCCAGTGGGTTTTTCAAACCTTTCCTATGTGGTGACAGTTTCTTATTGGAGTTTTTTTCCATCTATGCTGCCAGCTGTGACTGGCTGTTGCTAACATAGGTATGCACACAGCTTCTTTGCTTTGTGCTGTTAACTTTTTAAAAAGACACACACATTAAATAAACTTGTGCATTAATTTTGTCTGCGGTGTGCGTGACATTTAAGTTCAAAAAACAAACCTGTAACTAGCTGCTCTATACTATTAAGTCCATCTAAGCAAGGCTTTTTCTAATAAGAAGGGGGAAAAGTCTCTGTGGCTGTTGTACTGTCAGCTTTCCAATCCAATTTAATTAGTTCTGTGGAGCTCTTTGTCTAAATTTGCATGTAATTTATTCTTCCCTCCCTTTCCTTGTTACATGCATTAATTATTTTCATGTGGCATGCTCAAGGCTCACAGATGAAACACAGATCTGGGTGAATATCTATGCCTCAGGCAAGCAGTCACCCCAGGAAAGCATGGCTGTGAATAGGTAGGGGAGGAGAAAATTGTGTATGATAAATTTGAAGACTTTACGTTAGGCAGAGTGAAAGGCAGGAATGGAGCAGGAGGAAACTGCTAGCAGTCTGGGTCTTCTCTAAGCCATGCATACAAATATGGGGATTGAGTGAAAGTATTTTGGTGAAACTGGCTTCTGCTGCTAACCTAAAGGTCAATACAATGTCAATCTCTTAAAGGTTTTGGTTTGGAGCACCCAGTAAATACTTTAAGAGAAATAAGACTCCACCTCTAATTTTAAGTGCTTTTTGGGGGTGCACGTGGAGTGTGCTGAGGGTAAGCCTGGGTGGGAGGGAGCAGTGTGAGGTACCAGGGCACAAACGGCGATGTCACAGCCAAAGAGAGCAAAAGGGATGAAATCAGCTGCAGACTGAAGACTGATGCTCCTGTCACCACTATAGGGGCTGCTGGAGCAATAACACCTCTCCCTCAAAACCCTGGGGCTATGGTGAAACCTACAGAAACTGGTTTTGTTTATTTGTTGGATAGAGATACATGAAGTGAAAAGCTGGCAGTTTCACACCAGTGTCTAAAATCACTGTAGTCATCAATCAGAGTTTCACAAATATCTTTCTTCTTCTTTGGAAGAACAGGTAGGGTGCTACCATCTGACCCCAGGATGGAGCCAGTGACCACAGGCCCTGGCTCCCAGGTCCTCCTACTGCTCCTTTTGTTGTGAGGAAGTAAGAAACATAAAAAAAAAAAAAAAATTAAAAAAAATTAAATCAAAAATGTGTCTACACACTGACAGAATACCAGATATTCTCCTGCCATTTGGTTGCAAAATCTAGGTTTATCTCCACCTTTCCTTTGGCATTTATTTGCTTACAGGGACAAAGGAATTCAGATAAGCACCCTCCTTTTTTCTGTGGTGGAGCACTGATTTGATGCGATGAGGAAGGGGACTGCTAAGTGCTCTGCCATGCATCCAAACGAAGGTTGTAGCAATCTAGTTCTGCATGATAAGCATAAAACCTGGTCATTTTATGCTAGATCATCTCCTGTTGTGCAAGGTAAAATGATTGTGCATCTTGGTATGACATAGACAGAACCGCTTAAACAGAGTCCAGAGGAATATTTTGCTGTCTCCTGAAGTAACAATATTATTGATAATTACCAAAATGTCCTGTGGCCCGTAGTTACTTCTAAATTTATCAGTGGGGAAACAGTTTGTGGGAGCTATAACATTTTGGTTTTGTTATTAATCCGTCTGAACAAGAGTGTTCTCCTGCCATGATAAATGTCAGATATGGGAATTTGCAGAGTGGACAGAGGAAATACTATGTCTAGAAGCCCAGGCTGCTGGCTAAATAAACCTCCAGTGCTGGGAGAAATGGGAGCATAGGGAGAGGAAAGGGGGAATTTGATTCTGAAGAAGAGGGAATTTAGTTTAAATACCTCAACTGACAGAGCAGAGATTTTTAATATATGACATGAGCAAATGATTTTTTCTTTGACTGCTTTGTTTACTGCATAATTTAAAGGAAGATTTTTGTCACCCTTTGCTACATAATTGAATTTTTATAGTGCTGTTTATAAAGATACACATCAAATGTGACAATTATTATTCTTCAATAGATTTGTCTATTATTTCATTCTGACAGAGATATGAAATAACATTAGGGATAACACTAAATTTGTATCCTGAAATAAGTTCTATGATTTAATACTTATTAAAATTAGGGAAATATTTGAAGTCTTCTCTACTCTTGCAAAGTTATTCTGAGTTTTCAGGGAGTCAATATATTTTAACAGTCATAAAAGAGGGTCTAGTCCTTCAGTCACTTTCAGGTAAAAATCCCATTTGTTTCCATGGGAGTTCTATCGGGGCAAGGGAGACAGCGGCATCAAGATGCATAAATGCACGTAAGAAAATGTCAGTTCCAGTATGTCATTTGTTTGAGTGTTGAGAACAGCATTATCCTTTCATGTCCCATACAGTGAGGCAGTAAATCATTTTAAAAACGGTTTGGAGATAAAGAAAAATACATTTGACCCTTTGTGCTTGATCCTGGCCCCTTTCTTATGTCACTCCCTTGGTTTCTGAGGGACTTGTTACAGAGCAAAGCTGCAGAATTTTGTTGTGTCTATGAGTGGAACAACAATGCAGATCCCTACAGCTTGCCTTTCTACCTTCTGAGATGTAAACTGATGGAGTTCAGAAAAATATTTCCTTCTATTTTTATTAATGCGGACCTCCTCATTAAACATCAGTTATTACATTTATTCAGGACAGTAGTTTCCAGCTGATGCATTTCTTAAGTGTATATCCTTTGAATAAAAAATGGCATTATTTTCAGAATGGAAAAAATTATGATTTAAATAAGTTTGCTGATAATGGGACCACTTTGTTAATGAACAGTAATTTTCTGGCTACCTCCAGAGGAATTAAGCTCGTGGATTATAGAATACATCTGTGAAAGCTTATCTGATTGCCCAGTAATTGTGACCTCATTGTGAGTTGTGCAATTAAGCATTAAGCTACTATTTGGCACCATGGTTAATTGTGTTTTACTTTTCTGATATGCTTGTTGACAATATGGGATGAAATTACTGATAACAGCAGAGGGATGGGAGGAGCAGTGCTATCTAAGCACCATCCCTACACAGCACTGCAGGTGTCCCTCTCCAGCATGGAGGAGATAATTAAGCAGGCAAAGAGCTAATGGCAGTGGGGAGACAGTTATATTCAGTGTGAAGGTTTTTAGGCCAGCCACCAAAGTCCTTCTGCTTGCAAGCCAATGTGTTATGCTGAAAGAGGCAGATGGGTTCAACATGTGAGAGAATAGTTTTGCAGGGTAAATTTGCCGATATGTCTTTTGCCCGTTTCCCTGCACCAAGTCATACCTTCCTAAATATAAATGGTTGCTTGGAAACGTGCAAAGCAGCCACATATTAGAAACATTTTTTGCGAAACATTACAGAAAATATAGTTGTTAGTCAAGTTGAAAGCTGGTTTTGGAGATACAGTGAGAAGGATGAGATCAAGATGAGCAGAAGAGCAATATTTACAGGTAGATTCTCAATTCTTCTGACCTTCCAACTAATGTGCTAAAATCTTCAGTTGACCAAGAGCCAGGACAATTAGGTCACTCATTGTAGACATGTTTAATGACTCAGTGGGTTTTCCTGTTCACCCCACTAGGGACTTGTGCTGCGCATTGCTCCCTGCATCAGCAGTGCCCTCCTGCTTGATATGTCACAAAACTGAGCCTGAAAGCCAGTCCTGAGTTTGTAAAGAGCTGTAGATCCCCATATGCTAGTGCACAAGAACCAGAATGTGAAACAGGATGGAAAGAATAAACAAATTGGTCAGTTCTTTCATGGTGAAAGAAACAAGAAGTGTAAGCATCCACTGTAGCTGATTTCAATAATGCAAAGTGAGGAAATATTAAAGTCTTTCTGCTGTGACAGTAATCTCTTCTCAATGAAACATGCCTGCTCTTGGACCCCCTCTTCTTTGGACTCTGCCATCATGTGAACAGTACATCAGCAATACACCCTTTTCTGTCATGATGTATAGTGCTCATATATCTTCAGTGTGAACTTTTTTTCTAATGATCTATTAGTGAAATGCATCATTTGAGTGAGGATGATGATGATGATATACTACTTCATGGATGATGCCATCCAAAAGAAAGAAAAGGTCAGACAACAAATTCAATAGAGTTATTGGATAAAAGTCAGGCAACACATCATCTCCAAGGCCACTTTCCTAATGCCAAGGAGGATTGCTGATACAAGCAATGCATGCCGGGGACCATTTCTTTTACGACTGTGTGTGAACTGACCCCTTAATGTCAAGGGCAAACAGTACTTTTTATCATCTGAATTGAGAGAGAATCAAAATATTTTTGTGCTTGAGACTATGCGTGTGACAGGTTCAGCATCAAATTCCTAGACCTCATATATCTTCTGTTCTACTGGCCATGCTTCTGTCTTCTGGGTGCACATTCACAAACATCGCATGCACACCTCTCTGCCTAGGCTAGTTTTAAATTAAGTGCATCTTTGTGGAACGTGATCACTTGGTTCACTGCAATCAAATAACAGGGTAGCAAATAAGCTTTTTCGTGAGTTGAAGTTGCCAGTGTAGGATTATGGAATAGTGCCTACAAAATTCTTAATTTATTGAAATTGTTTCTTTTACGAAATCTGAAAACATATTTTAAGATCATTCTCTCTGCCTCGTTTCCACAGAATTCAAAAATTCAGATATGTTCAGGCTGAACAGATAATATCCAATGTACCTCAAACGGAATTTTTAAAAAATCAGTATGGATTTTTCTCTTCTGCTCTCAAGTGTCTTGTTTGTTTCCTTAAAGTCTTAGATCTTTCCTGTGGAAGGGCACTAAGAGAAACACATAAATAATGTGTAGAGTTGTATCCCAAAATGGCTTAATTGTTTAATGCCTACTGAAATGTAAATGAAGCTTATGAGAGCACTAAGAGATTCATCTATCCATCCAAGGTCAATATATTGAGTAAGGTGCAATTTGCTATGGGGGAGGGGTCTTACAATGAGTATTCTTGATTTTCAGAAAAAGGCTTCAGGCTGGCCTCTCCTTTCAAGCTCCCCATTTGCATTTGCTGATAGTAATGATGAATGGTTTTGTAATGCTGAGATGTGACATCTCACTGCTTGATGTTTCCATTTCACAAGTGGGAATGACATGCAATGCAGCTGCTTAGAATATGGGAACGTGAGCTGGCACTGGCCTTGGAAAATTGGTGAGGATGCTTTTGAAGCCAAGGCCAGTTCCATGCTGTATGGACATTTCAAGATGTTGTGGGTGAGTTGGTGTCAGCAGCTGACCCCCCCAACATTTTCTTTTCCAAAAAGCATGGGATGTGCTAACAATTGTATCATCATAAGGGCAGTCAGACGTATCCCAGTTGGAATCTGTGTATGGTCTTTGGAGTACTGTGGCATAAATTCAAAATACAATGCATACACTTCATCTGTTCCACGAGGGTTTTTCTGTTCTTTCCCATATCATTGACACAAGAGACTAATTACTGCTAGGGAAATTGCACAGTGGGTTCCCTGGAAATCACAGCGTGCCTGAGCATCTGCCTCCAGTGAGGTCCTTCTGTGTAACAAATTGAGTAGTTGCTTTTGGGGAGAGTGTAGAGGAAGATTCACCCTGCCTCCAGCTGGCTTCCTGAAAAATGCAACCTATTGATAGCTTGGAGCCACTGTTTTGAGACCTCCAATGGTTGCCTTTTAGCCTGAGGTAGCATAGAGAACATTGAATGGGAATTAGCTGAGGTTTATTAAACCTTAAGAAGTAGGAGACTAAAACAGCAAAATCATAGAAATTTACCATGCATAGAATAATTCCTGCAGAAAAAGCTTAGAAAGCCTTTTGGCACTTTTACTCAATTCCATAATCTTCACGTTACTTTCTTTTGTTTCAAGAAATGTATGTTCAGGAATGCTGCTGCTTCTTAATTTGAAGCTGTTTCAATGCACTTAAATTGCTTCAGCATTTGTAAAGCTTCTTGGCAAGCATGATTTTTCTGGGTTGAGTTAGTGCATCTAATAAGACAGAAAAATGAGAAGTCTGAAGGTTTCCTTGTTTTTAAAAGCTTGAGCAAATTTCTGGTAACGACGTGTCAAATGCAGCTTGTAAATTATACAGTGGCATTTTTGAAAACATTTTCAGCTACTCTAGGCTTCATAGTCCAGTTAAAATAAAAGTGAAAACAGTTTAGCATGTAGAAGTATGTGTCCATGAATCACAGAATTAGCCTTGGGAAAGATGGATCTATGTGTCTCCCATGGCTAAAGCTGTTGTAAATACAACTGCAAAATACATGCTGTAAGTATACGTGTGCCTGCCTATTTAGACAAAAGATCCTATGCTATACACAAACAAGCAATCTCTGTGGTTATCTGGGATGTGGATATATTATTTATTCTATCTCTGTTTCACTGCCTGCTTTTTAGGACAGCTACCTTACAGGTGAAAATTTAAGAGATGCAAACACATACCAGTTTACTATACAGTCATAAAAATTTCTTAAGAGCAAAACCAAATTTTGTACTTACTAGAGAAATCTACCAGAATTAAGAATTAAGAAAATCTCAGTTTGAGTATTTATAAATAAATGTTTGCTTCTCAGCACTGTAAGAGAATGTAGAGTTAACCTGAACAAAATCTGTCTGTCTGCTATTTTCTTCATTGCTCCCAAATAATGTCAAATAGAGCTTAATAAGCAATTATGGATCTTTTCCTACTGAGCCTGCTTTTTGGTTTTGATTCCTTCCTTTACCTTTCCTGTTACCTCTCCAAGCTATTCCTCTGAATCCCTGTTTAGCCTGGACTTATCTTATCTATGCCCTAATGGTGCAGCCACTCACACTACAGTAACAGTGTCTCCCCATCTCAGAGTCTATCAGATACAAAATTAACTCATTGCACTTGCAGCCCGATTTTGCAGTGTGCCAAACTTTCTCTTTAAAAATAAATAAATAAATAAAAGAAATGTCATCTTGTCGCTAATGGTATTTGCGTCATTTTGCAGCTGTGTTCACTTTGAAGTGAGCAGTCAGTGATTTTCGAGTTAGCTAGGTGAAGTGGAAAAATAATTATGGATTCAGTAGTCTTTTGTCACTTTTGGTCCTGAATTTTCCTTATGTCTGTGTGAATGCTTGCTGCATACTGCTTGCTGGTGGTGAAAAATGACTCATGTGCAGGTCTTGTTGGAAGATGAAATCTGGGCCATAAATTTCCCCCACCTCCTCTTCATAATGAGTGTTAATAAATAACTTTGCGAAAAATGGTTTGTGATATTTTATCACTCAAATGTGCAACAATGAAAATTAAAATGGAGGAGAAACCAATGAATTCCTAATGCTTTATAAGCATTCTTTACCCAAAACAATGAATAATAGGAAATAGAAGCAACTTTTAATGGGAAGATTTGGAGGTTTGAGACCAATCTTGGTTATTTCTCCCCCCACTCCCCCAATTTATTGTGCAGCTTATAACATCTGTTTCAGGACAGAATAATATAGGTCAGTAACTGGCTTAAAAATCTTTAAGAACTGGAATAATTAGCAGTCTGAGCAAGAGCCATTAGACAATTCACCAGTTCGTGCTCTTTCACAGATAAGCTTGTCTTTACCAAGGAGCATAAATCTAATACTCCAAACTCCACTGTTTGCATAAAATAAATCAATACTCATTCCTACCAAGGGATGCATTTATTTGGTCAAAAGGAAGGAGGACCTGATGGTTACAAGCTCCTTTCTTTTTATCTTTCTTCAGGAAATTATATTTATGTTACGGTGTGCACCTATATCTCTTAGGGACATTTGACTCTGTTACCCAGTTTCAGCCAGATTTAACCAGATTGCAAGATCTTAAAGACATCAGAATCTGACAAATATTGTGAAAACAAGAAGTGAAGTTAGGAAGCAAGAGAGAGGATGCCACTGCTTACACCAGCAGAGACTATTCCAAAGCTCTTGAGGCATGATTTCTGATATGCCCATCCATGGGCAGCTGCTCATAGACCCATTTGACTCCTAAGCTTAGTCTGTACTTCAGTCTAAGTTTCTATTTCCTGCAATACTGGGCAATACTGGACTTGACTTCTCAGGGCCCCAAGGCGTCTCTTGGTAATCCAGGGAGAAAAGTCACTTTTTCAGGCCTGTCTCACCTGTTTTAGGTCTGAGCTCTTTTTTCAGAAAACAATGTTTTTTTTCAGCTACAGTATTGCTGCCAAGGGACTCTGTTCTGACTGATGTGCCTGAGTGTCACTGAAATATGGATGACATGTTCACGTACCTCAGAAACCTTCCTATCTCCTCAGACACTTACCTCAACACCTTCTCAAAGCAGAGAGACAACTCACCACCTCTTCACCTGCTATCTCAGCTAACTGCAGAGCAGAGGGCATTCTTGCAGATTTGGCAAAAAATGCAAAATGAAGTAGATTACCATAATTCTCCTTCTTCACTGTCCCAGCTTCCCAAGTATTTTTACTTTCCAGTGTGTAGATAACTGACTTGAACCCCAAGCTTCCTCCGGCAAGGAGTGACTACACATAAAATTTCTACCGTCCAGCCACGAAATCATGAGCTATTAGAGACAGGAAAGTATATACAGAGGACAGAGAAAAAAAACATAAGGCAGTGCAATTGGCTTTTTAGAGCCATTTAAAGGCAGAAACCAGTGAAGGAAAGGTGTGTGTCGGGGTGGTGAAGTGTTGCTTTTTGTGGTTACTAATGATCACACACGGTTTCCTTCTGCAAACTTCCTCCTGCAGCTCATCTCATTAAATGGGAAATCAGGCAAAAAGCTTTTGATATTGCCTTTATCTGCACATAGTGGGTTTTTCCTCTTCTACACCACTGTGTTGAGGGGAATTATCACCCTGGTTGGTGAGAAAGGAAATTGGAAGGGAGCAATGAGGGCTTAGGTCCACAGTGAGTCCATACTGGAGCACTTAGTACCAGGGCCAGGGAAGGAAGGTGCTCACAATTAGCAGTGATCATTATCATCAGGCAAACAATTCATAAATATTCCATAAAACACAGCCCTGTACTGCACATGCAAAAGCAAATATTGCAGCAGATTTATTAGCGGAGCATGAAACATTTATATTTTTCAGATGACAGGGCAGATGATGACTGTATTACGCTAGCAGGCAGGATGATCCTTATTTGAAAAGTGACTCACAGGTGATGGCTGGATATGACAGAAAGATGAATTAAGGCCTTTGAAAATCAAGATGGTGTGATAGACTCTGGGAATCGAAAACTAAATACCAGTGGTATCCTTCAGAAAGCAGCAAAGCTTTCTTTGTCTAAGTCAAGGCATAGACTTGATAACTGGGGTGCCCTGGTGACATTGGCAGGGACTGAATTTTCCTGTCATCTTTTACCAGGTCAGCTTACCAGAATAAATGTTTAGTGCTTTGAACTAGAGTTATAGTTAGCAAGAAATTGAGAGAAACTTATGTTCCCCAGAGATCTGGACTTTGACAAACAACTTTGTTGAAGGAGTTTTGAGCTAGGGACACCTTCCTTTCCTGCTGTTCATTAAGTGTGTCACTCCCCAAATCTGTAAAAGATCTGGACTTTATACAAAAAGTGGATAGAGAAGAACAATTGAATAAGATTTGATCCAGAGTCACAGCCCAGGTAGGGCTAATGGAGTTAGTAACTGGACAATATTTAACTTAAACAATCAAGCTCTCTGGACTTACTGGTGTTGTATTACACCCACATCAGTTCTTGGAGGGAAGGGAAAAGGCCATGAAGCAGAATGAAACAGGACATGCCCTTAGCTGCCAGTGGGAGAGACTGATGTCCTTATCTTTCTTTTCTGCATTTTTTTTATCCCTGTCTAGATTTTGCCATTTTGAGTTGATGCTTTTTTGATATAAACACATTTCCAGATGACAGATCTTCCCACTTTTCATTCATGTTTAAATATATTTTCTTGAAGTAGTCTAGTATGTGAATGAGTTTCACACCTCCTTTAAAATATATATGCAGGTGGATCAAAACTGTGCCTGAGATGGCAAGCAGTCTGACTTATATGCTGGGAATGTGTCCTCTGTGAAACTTCACTGTATACATCAAGATCATCTGCCTTTTCCTACTCAAAGTACTTCAAACACTGCAGTGTCCTGGCAAATTGTAATCGTCTCCTTCAGACAGAGGAGGAGGAGTTTGTGCCCCATGATGTGTTCCTTTCCTTTCCTTTCCTTTCCTTTCCTTTCCTTTCCTTTCCTTTCCTTTCCTTTCCTTTCCTTTCCTTTCCTTTCCTTTCCTTCCCTTCCCTTCCCTTCCCTTCCCTTCCCTTCCCTTCCCTTCCCTTCCCTTCCCTTCCCTTCCCTTCCCTTCCCTTCCCTTCCCTTCCCTTCCCTTCCCTTCCCTTCCCTTCCCTTCCCTTCCCTTCCCTTCCCTTCCCTTCCCTTCCCTTCCCTTCCCTTCCCTTCCCTTCCCTTCCCTTCCCTTCCCTTCCCTTCCCTTCCCTTCCCTTCCCTTCCCTTCCCTTCCCTTCCCTTCCCTTCCCTTCCCTTCCCTTCCCTTCCCTTCCCTTCCCTTCCCTTCCCTTCCCTTCCCTTCCCTTCCCTTCCCTTCCCTTCCCTTCCCTTCCCTTCCCTTCCCTTCCCTTCCCTTCCCTTCCCTTCCCTTCCCTTCCCTTCCCTTCCCTTCCCTTCCCTTCCCTTCCCTTCCCTTCCCTTCCCTTCCCTTCCCTTCCCTTCCCTTCCCTTCCCTTCCCTTCCCTTCCCTTCCCTTCCCTTCCCTTCCCTTCCCTTCCCTTCCCTTCCCTTCCCTTCCCTTCCCTTCTTTTTCCAAAAGTTAAAAAAATCCAAAGTCAAAATCTGACCTCTTCCCTGTTTTGGGGGCTGTTTCACATTGTGCAGTTTTTTAGTCAGTACTGGGATAATTCACACCAATGCCTCTGCTTACTTACACTTCGTTGAAAAATGAATTATTGTTATATACTATAGGTAGTCATCTCAAATTTGTCTGGTACCACTGAGACACTCATTTATTTGCCCTCTCAAAAGCCACATTCATTCATGTCTAGCACTAAAGGGTTTGTGTCTTCATCTTACCAGGGATCTGAGATTAGTGATGAATATTTTTGTTGCTGGAGGACTTGAGAAGATTATGGGTGATCCGCAGGACTTGAGCAGACTGCCTATCCTTTCTTGATGCTATATAGTGGCTGTGCTGGCTGTAAGCAAACTGGGAGTCCTTAAGGTTTAACTTATTTCCATTTTCAGGCTCTTTGGCTCCAGCTACAAGCACTGCTGGACTAGAGGGAGAAAAAATGTAGACAAATGGTAAGAAAAATCTGTATACTAAATTAAGCATGGGACTAGGTTTTAGTCTCAACAAGCCCTTGATGAAAAAAAAAAAAATATTTCTCTGGTATTCCACACTTCATATTTTTCTAAACTGTGACCTGAAGTAATTGTTTCACTACTCAGAGATCAGGCAGACGAGGATGTCCCTTTGCACAGAGCTTTCTGCTGCCATGACTGCTCCATGAAACACCAAGAGCTCCACTGGCACATTGCAGAGACCGCTGCCCAGAGTTGTTATTGCTGTCTGTCCCCATCTGCCTAGGCAGACCCCAGCAGAACTGAAGTTTTCCCAAGAAACAATTCAGCTTTCACCTTTCCATCGGCAAGCAGGCAATACTTGCCCTCCCTTAAGCAAACTTGGAATTTATGCCACAGAAGTACGTTATTTCCCAGAACATTGTTTCTTGAGTTTTATTATAGGCATAGTATGACATTCATCGGCCCATGTCAGTGTTTTGAGGCAATATAGCCTCTACCTTTTCTTCACTTTGGATTGAAGACATGAAGTTACCATGCTCTTGTGCTTGTCCAGCATTTCTTAGTCAAGCTAAAGTTTGTAGGAAGAGAAAATTCCTTTTTAAAATCAGAACAGCTGGCAGAGTTGGAAAAAAAGCAATAAACTTCTGGTCTTCAGTTCTCTCTGGAGAGTCTGGCATCGTGCATAATGCTTATGGATACATTTGTGTGGCTTAATTCATCCTCCTGGACAATGGATATAAGCCTAACTTTAGTTATTCTGTCAGCATTATGCAAAATAATTTTATGTGCTTTTGAACAGTATTTTAACAGTTGGATGAAAGGGCACTTATGGCTAAAATGGGTTTGTTATATCAAGCTGAATTGCCTTTTGTGCCTAGCACAATGCACTGCCTTTTTATTTGCTCACACTGTGAAAACTGGGAGCAGAAGTTACATGTTTGGCAACAAGTAGGTCTTAAAGGACTTTGGACTTCACAGTAGAATGGATTTTCATTGTGTAATGAAAAAGAAGAAGGGAATGGACCCCTAAAAAAGTATTTTACCAAATTCTTTCCATGGACATTGTGTTATTACTGTAGCTAATGAGCTAAAACAATATCTGAAATCCCAACAAGACAAGAAAGTTCATAAAACTGCAAGGAGCAGGAAAAACTCCACACAGCATGCAAATAATGTAAATTAAGACAAAGAAAATGACTGTAAATGCCAGCAGTCCCTAAAACATTAGGGACTAATTTCTAACAAATCATTAGCTGCATGGGGAATTGTCAAACATTATTAAATATAATTTGCTACATCTGCTTTAGCATAGAATTTATTTGGCACATATGCTATTTGTGTTGTGCACCCTTTTTTTTTTTCTTTATATGCTGTTTTTTTCTTTTTAATTTAAGTCTTACCTGACACCGAAACATAGTGCAGCAAGTGGATTAGGATTTATTCCACTCCTGCTGTAGGAACTCTGTTTATTTGCTTGCATGCACACTTACATCTGCATCAGTTTCCCTCCTGCCTTTTCCCTCTTTCCCCCTCCCACAAGCAGTTGCACACAACTGTTCCTGCATTGCAATCAGCAGCCAGCCCCCAGCAAGTGCTGTGTCTACTGCCTAACGCTATGAATGCATGGATGGGGGACATGGTTTGCAGACTCTGCAGGATACTATTACCATCAATATAATTGTGCCATTAATATTTAAATGGAACCATGCTCTGAATTACATTGGGGTTTTTAAAGCTAATATTCAGGGGGTAGATAATAGCCTGTAAGCATTGATATCAACGGCATCAGTCAGCCAATGCTGTAATCTTGATCAAAAATAATAATGCCATCCATAACAGCATAATGATTTATAAGTTGTGACAGATCTATACGTTAACAAATCACTACATGGCCCTGAATGGCAGGTAGAGAGAGCCAGTCTCACATGGAATTGTAAGACCTTTTGGGGAATTCTATTAAGGGATGTTTCACACAGGAAATTTTGTTCTGAATACAATACAGATTTGTGTGTGTGTTTGTATGTGTGCATGAGTGATGAACGGCTGTCTGTCCACTCTTGCTCCTCTGCAGTCAGGATGGGGAATGACCAGCAAACCAGAATGGGCCCACTAAGTATTTTTGGTGCAGTTTGAATCTGTTCTGATTTGGCTCCACTTTTCCTTCTATAAAACTGCAGGATTACTCACATTGAGTTGTTTTGAGAACATATTACAATTAGGATGACTTTTAAGCTTGACTTGATTCCTTCACTTCAATTGTTTAAAATGTCCATTCCTATGATATCAGTAAGGAGATCTTCTCTGACTCTGATTTTCACAGCTTTTACTCGTAGGGCATATGATGCATAAAGAAGTTTTCTCGTGGCATTAAGGTTTCAACAAAAGCAGCTAAAACAATGGAACATGCAGACTTACATTACTCATTCATGCTTGCCCTTTCTCTACAGTGTTTCCATCTCAGGTATGCTGGTGGTGGAAACATCTTCAAGGAAGAAAGAGGAAAAGTACCTGCCATCTGAGGAGTCCTGCATCTGAGAGGAATACTGCTGAGACCAGTCACTTAAAAACTTGTGAGCCAGGTCATAAATAACAAAACATTAAAGCAATAATAATCAGTAGGCTTTGTTTGTTTGTGTCCTGGTTGTCACATAATCATAGCTCATATTACCAATATCTTCTTCAAACATTCTGCAATGTTCAGACACATTCAGAAATGTCTAGAAGCGTTGTCTCCAGTGATAGTTTCCTAGTGCAGGCAGAGCTTTTGTGTCTAGGGACTTTCTGGTCCTGTCCTGCTAAAGGAAGAGCTGACACAGTAGTTGTGCTGTGGCCCGTACCATAGAGGAAATGAAGATTTTTCTTATGTTAGTTGCTCCTTCCCTACTCTCTCTCATGCTATTTCCTTCTAATTCTTGTCTCAGGGATAAGCACGTAACTCAGTGCTCCAAGATGGGTTTCACTTCTTTAGTTACCCATTTCCAGAAGCTCAGGGGTGTCTGTGACACTGAGGATTTTGGAAACTTGCCCTCTTGGAATGGGAGATGGTAATCTTGAGGTATAGCGTACAAAAGCGTGAAGGATACAGCTTGGACACAGCTGAGTCCTCAGCTTAGTGTCTCCTAGACCTTCTGTTTCCTTTATTCTCAGGGGGTGCAGAAACAGCTCTCATTGCCTGTTACTCTGCATGCTTTTCTGTTCCTTATATCTGGACACTGTGCTGAACATCTTCCCCCCCATACATATAATATAGTGTTTGCTCTTCATCCACACACCTCATCCACAGTCCCTCCAGATCTTGCTTCCTGTATTACTTGATTACTTGTCCCTTTCCCTCAGCAATGCTTTACATTATATTCTGCTGGTTTATCTTCTCCTTCTCTGCCATTTCACTTCCAAGATCTTTCACAAAGTACCCAGTAGTGTCCTTTTTTTTGCTGACAAGTGACTCCTGGATAACCCCCAGACACTGGCCTTCATTGCCCACTTGCCAAAATATCAAACAAGTTCCATACACTTTTTGTTAAACTTGGGATGAGCTCACCATGAAAGTGCATCTATCTTTATCCCTTTCCTATACACTCTTTGGATCTGTATCTGTCTGAGAGCCATCATAATCCTTATAGACTATGACCACAATAGAGGAATGATGTAAAAGGCAAAACGGCAGGGTTTATCCTTATGCTTTTGCATTTTTAGTCACTAAGATAGTGGCAGGACATGGAAGTCTCAAGTTGACAGCTACTAGTGTTTGAAAAATTTATTTTTTATGGCATTTAGGGAGGATCAGTCCTCGCCAAAGGACAGACTTGTGCAAATGGTGGGAAAATAAAGAAAAGAGCATATTCTGTTCATCTAATTTATCAAAGATTCAAAAGAAAAAATTGTTTTGAATAATTTCATACTTTGAAGAGAAGAAACAGTAATTCCTTTTAAACTGTTTTTACTTTTAAAATATTGTAATGTGTTTTAATGAGAGTAAAATACTTAGATATGAATGAAGCATACTGAAGGATTCTGTCCGCATTTTCTGAATGTTAGTTCAATAAGATTTTTGAGATTTTGCTTTGGTCTGGAGCTGGGATGGAAGGAAAAGTATGTAATCCTCCAAGATCTGCAGGCTCAGGGATCTGTCTCCTGCCTGTGAGAAAGCAGGAAACTTTGTCAAGGAAACTGTGGGAAAAACAAGCAGTGCCAACATTCACACTCCTTATGGTGCTTTGACCCATGGTGACCACAATCACTTTTCCTCGTCAGCTTAAAAGATATGGCTGAACAGGCTTCTAATGCATATTTTCTACTGGAAGATGTAATTAATGGAGCTGTAAGGGATAATATACCAGGAAAACATTTTTTAGAGTACTCTACCTCATTTGTATAGCATCCCTGATATTACTGTAGGAATGCATCATAAGATAGGAAGTGCACTTCTAAAGTAAAATCCAGATACTAAAATCTTCTCTTTATATATAGGGATGAGAGAGCAGAGTGGTACAGTGATTTGTGTAAGGGCATATGGCTACTTGGTGCTGGAGATTGTGGTACAATGGACTTGCCTGACTTGCCAAGACCAATCCTGCAAGACTGGTCTTGCAAGAGGGGTCAAACACTGAAGCCACTGGGACTTTGCAAAAGGGAGCAGTTGGACTTGAACAACTTTATCCGATACAACAGATAGATAGGGTGATGGTGCTCAGCTGAGGGGCACCTGAAGTGAGGTGGAGGTGCCGAAGCGTGACTTTGCTTCAGTTAAGAAATGGAAGACTGCTGAAAGCATGTGCTGCCTGCGCCATCCGCTGAGTCCCCACTTCTTCACAAGTGATCTTCCCAAGAGCCAGTCAACATATAATAACTGACTTCGTTCGACCTCGCCAACAGGTGCCAAGGAGTTTTCAAAAGTATAAATTTGGCTTATACAACCCTTTCTTTGGAGGAGGACCAGCTTACATGAAGGAGGAGTTGATGGGCCTGCACCTCTCTCCTCTCCTCCAGCAAGAAGGGACTCTTTTTGGCAAGAGTTGCACTTCTGAGTTTGGTTGGATATTCCTGAGAAAATAACTACTTACTCAAGTTTCAATTGTTATTTCTTATATATCTATATGTATATATAAATATAGATTTAATCATTGCTAACCAGTTATAGCTGTGTGGTTTTAGTGCAGCAAGTGAATTTATCAACAGCAATTCCAAACTTGTTTTACCTATTGTTTTAAATAAATTACCTATTTTTTCAACAATGTGAAATTGTCTCAGTGAGAGTCCTTGGGAGGGCTGTGACAGGCATTGCACAATTGTCTAAACTACTCTGGTGGCAACTCATTTGGCTCTCTGGTGGCAAGTATTAACCCTGTGAGTGACAATACTCTCACAAGTAATACTAACTCTGGTGGCTAACTCATCCACATAATTCTTTAGACATGAACCGTTGTCCAAATCTGGGACTAGGGATGGATTCAGTCACACCTGCGCTTCCCCTCTGCTGAGGAGTTTAGAAAGGGAAGAGGTCTGTCTTAAACATCAAGATTCAATGGGAGGGCATCCCTCAGCCATCTATCAGAGCTTTACCTATTCACATGACAGAGCTGAGGACTGAACCTGGCCTCCTGCCGATGTGCCAAGTACAGGGCTGCCTTTTCTGCTCATCACACTCAGAGGCAGCATCTACACATGGTCTGGACATCACAAAAAATGCCACGTGTAACAATTGATAACTAATAAATTTTCTCCTTGGAGTGGGATGATGCAAGCATACAGAGGAGGAATGTATATCTTCAGCAGCTTTATCAACTGTATGTATTAAAATGTATACATAGCAGACATTGCAGGTATTTCTCACTGAAAGAAGGAGCTTTTGCCAGAGGATTTAACAATCAGGACACTGGAATATTAGGAGCAATAGTCAGGGAAATTGTGAAATGAGATGAAAGCATCAATTTAGTCTAATATTTGGACCGTGGAGAGACCATGCTAAAGAAATGTGAGTTGCTTTGATAGAAAAATACCCATCAGAGTGTTAAGAAGAAGGCAGATACAGGCTTTTCAGAGCAGTTCATGGTGGGAGGGCAAGAGGCTATCAATATAACCTGAAACAGGATAAGTTCAGATAGGATATGTGGATAAGCTTTTGGGGACAGCAAAACACAGCAACAGGTTATGCATAGAGGCTGTGAGACTTGAGACATGACTAGATAAATCCCTGAGAGCCCGGTGTTACCTCACAGCTGATGCTGCTGTGAGCAGCACTTGCGTAAACTGTTCTAATGAGCCTATGGAAATGAGACCCACTTCACCCCAGAGACCTCCTGCCTGGGACCCAGAATTATGTTGCTCCCGACAGAAGAGTGAGGACGTACCAGAAATTATTCAGCAATGTTACAATGGAGCTGGCATGCAAGTAAAGAGACCAGGATTTGGCCTTGGCTCATCTTTGTTGTTCCTCCTAACCAGCTTTGGGGCAGAGAAAGCCTTTGTTCTTCTCTTTGCCCCTTAAGTCCATGTGAGGCCAAGAGAGCTGACCGTGAGATTTTTTCTGAATTAGTAGAGGATGCTTAAATGTGATGGCATATAAGCATGTATGTCCTTCTAGACCAGCCTTTTGCATATTGCTTCTGAGAGCTGCTCGCTTTGCTAGCAGGGCAAGATTAAATACTGTACTGATATCCCTCCCCATGAGGCAGCATCTATGACTAGACCATCACATCAGTCAGTGACATTCCACTGGTGGAAAAGTCATCAATCTGTCTCCGTTGTGACACATGTCCTCTTGAGATACTTCTGGGCAAGGCACAGGCAAGAAATGAAGTTACAAAAGGTGTTTTTTTCTTATGCTGCAGATGCTGTTTGTGTTTGTATTTTATGCCTCTTTTTTGGTTGGTTGGTTGGTTTTTTTTCCAAATGGGTCTTGATGCCATACATGCTTAATTTATTTTATTCTCCTTTGTTTGCTAGTTTCTCTCTTGTAAAGTATTTCTATAGAAATAGATGATGGATTGAGACCAAAAAAGCAATTTTTTTAAGCCTGGATACAAGGTAACAATAACTGTAACTAGCATAATGGGGTCACTTAATGACAACCTACCCCCCACCTCCAAACTCCCAGGACATCTATGTGTGGCCTGTGTTGAAATACAAATTTAATTTCTGCACTCTGAGCTCATCTCTAATAGTTAACAAACCTTTGCTGAACTAATCAACATGCCAGTGCAAGAATCTCGTGCTCCTTTTACTCATTTTTGGACCTGTCCATATTAGCGCATAACTTAAAAAAAATCTAGTGTTACGTATTGTAGTATTTGGTAGTTCTGAAAAATTACCTGCCACTAGAGGTTATTCAAATTCTGGTCTTGATGTATTAGCCTAGACAGTTTTAAAGCCATATCTACTGCAAGTAGTTAGCCATACTGCTGAACAGACATTTTTTAAAATGAAGTACAAAGAATAGCCTATTGTGGTTAGCTTATTTTATTTACAGCATTTCACATGGTGTGAACATTAAAAATTTACAGAGTAATATTGATTTGCAGCTCCATCAAACCATTTCTACCCAAACTACGGAACCAAACTGTTTGAGGAAAGATGCCTTATTCCAATGATTATTTGTGCTGCTCCGAAGGGTGTTCTCTGTGAGGCAGCTGTAATTCACCTTCTGGCAGAAAGTTAAAGAGGAGATTCAGAAATAAATAATTGCCAGAAGCATTAGGAAAGGAGTCTTGCTAGTGTGCGTGATACACAAGAGCTGGTGGAGACTGGTGTGTCTGATAAGAGTTTAATAAATGTGTTTCAGCAGCTCCCGCAGCTGGCTGTGACGCAGGGTGGCACTGTTGTCAGGCACTTGGTTGCCTCTGGATCATTGCCCGTTATCAGTTGGGGAGAAAGATTTTTTGTCATTTCTGTCACTCCTCAGATTAAAAAAAAATCTAACAAATTTCAATAGACCAAAAAACCCAAAAGATAATACGTAAAAACACGTGGCTTTGCAGTGACATTTCTGCTGACAAATAAGTTACAAAAGGGAAGAAAACCCCACACTCTAAAACTCAAGAAAGTCACAAAAGTCCAAGTAATGTTTTTAAAAAAAGAATAAAAATGCAGAAGTGTGTGCTGGAAATAAAGATGCCATTTTCAACCCCTTTAATGGGAACTTAATTAGGCATAAAATTTATGAAAGACATTAGAAACACGATCTTTTTTCCATTAGGAGAAAACCGGGCTGACTTCAAGTCTGTGGGAGGGCTGGTTGATATTCAAATTTAAAAAGATACATCTCCATCAGGAAAGATATATTTGAAACATCTGGTAAAGTTCTTTGGCCAGCTATGTGTACTTTTTGAAATATATATATGTAGAATTCTTTTGGTCTCCTCTGCACTAGACATGTGGAATTAAACTGTTCCATGCAGATGTTATAAACTAAATTATTCAGCTTTCAGTCTCTCTGCTTACAGGTCCTGCTCACATTTGTGAACTAAACTGCTAGAATTTCAAAAGAAGTTGTAGTGGTGGGATGCCCAGGCTTCAGTTGTGAAGACAAGGAGCCAAAATCCCAGATATTTTGGAAGTACTGATCTAATTCTGCTGCTGTTGGCCCTTTCTTTTATGCTGCTGTAACCCAAACAATTCTGAAGTTAAACTTTTAGATTTACACCAGTGCAAGTTACTGCAGGATTGAATCCGTCTTAACTCGTTTAATTCACCACTCATATTAACTGACTCATAGTAAAGACCAGAGACATAGTTAATTCATTTGAAAGTATCCAGAGTTGAAATGAAGAAAATAAAGACAGGATTTGATAGCTTGATCTAATACTTCTGAAAACAGCCCATCAAAAAATGATCTGGAAAGAGTAGATGAAACTTTGCTTGAAGGTTGTAGGTGAAATCCAGTGAAGATATGGGTGACGGCATGTATTACACAGCAACAATGAGGTGGTGAAAAGAGATATTTAAGTAATTTACAGTACTATGAATGGATAGATTTCTCACTGGAACGTCAAGTATTTACAGGAGAAGACAAAGAGAGTGTCTGATCTCCACAGCACCCTCTCCCGCTTGCGTGGGTTGGCTGTGGGGTCTGCCATTGCCTCGTGTGGGACACATCATGGAGAAGCTAGGTGCTGGGTTTTGTTAAAAAAAGTCAACAGGGAGGAGACAGTTAGAGCTGCTTTACTGTTGCTTGTCTGTTTAGAGGTCTTTGTCCTGTGTATAAATTACTCACTGTGTTACTCAGCAGCTTGTAGACAGATCTAAAGTGACTTAGGCTCTCCAAGTAAATGTAGGTGATTGAGTCCATCAGTATTATCCATTACCTTCCCCAGCTCAACCTTTTAAGTCTCTGGTAATTTTTTTTTCATTGGCAGAACTTCCTTCCACACCTGCAGTTTTGCTCTAGGGGATACATAAGGAAGGAAAATTGTCCTTGTGAGCACAGAATTGCTTTGGACCATAAAATGGGGCATCCCAGGAAGGATTTATTACTTGTAATGGCCTTATAAGTGATAGTGAGATAAACACAGTGTGAGATTTGAAAAAACCTGAGTATTATAAGGTGAGGTCTGAGTGACAGGAGATAGTGAAAATACCTTCCTTCCCTCTATTGGCATTTCAGTATACATATTGAATCAAAGAAAGCTTTAAATAGAGGGGAAGGAAGGGGAGGGAAGAGAAGGGAAGGGAAAGGAAGAAAAAGTAAATACTTAGCTGTAATCTAGTTATACTCCCTCAAAATTATGGCAAAGATCCAGCTCATCTTTATCATTTAGAATCACCCTTACTAATGACACTGTGCTACGGACCTGGGGCAACTTGCAATTCCACTTTCAAAGACGTAAAATGAGGCTACTTAATGAAATGCCATTGCGAAAACTATGCAGGAGGGAGTTTCATCTCTTCCTGATTCCAATTCTTTATTTTTTGCAAAGTTCTGTCTTAATGGTACAATTCTGTGCTACCTTGTCATATAAACCATTAAAGGATGGAGGGGAAGAAAGGCAATTTGCTCTATAGAAGGAGGCCCACTAGAGAGGTATTCAGGTTTTATAAATAGGTCTATAAATAATACATTTCTATTTCTACTGGTTCTATTTCTATTGATATGCAATAAAGTCCTCTGGGGCTTAAATCTGAAGATATTTTTATTACTTGGGGTCATTGCCACATTGCATTGTAATAGTAGCACACTGCATTCACCTCAGCATATGTTTATTTTTGAATGCCTCAGTGGCTGTCTTTAAAAGGCAATGCATTGGTTGTTATCCATCTCTTCTACTTGTCCTTAGATTTTACTAAGTGCATACTTTTATGGATCAGTTGAAAAGCCCCAATCACTCTGTAATTTAAGATTTTATGCCTGAATGCCGGATGTCATCCTAATAAGTATGGTTCTGTGTGCATGTGTGTGAGGAGGTATAAAGGAAAATAATGCTTTTTTCCTCATGTGGGCTTCTGTGACTTTTTCATGATACTGTCTGCACGGTTACTAATTGAATAAGGATTGTTTTGGAATAAGGAAAGCTGTAGCAGCTGAATAAGATTTAGGCAGCGCAATTAAAATGTTAACATAGATTGCTGTTAAAGAGAATTCCATTTTTCTCAGTGTATATAGAAGCAGAGGTGAGCAGTAGGTGGTCAGCTTCTGGGTTTTATTCTCTTCCAATTTATAATGTGGAATACCACTAGTCTGCCATAATTACCTCTTTGAAGCTTACTTTATTTGTATTGTTACATATGTCAAGTCACAAAATGAGACCTGAGACTGCTTGCCTGCTGCTGTGTAAGTACCCAGCAAAAACTTGCAACCTCCACTAAGATATTTGTGTGCTGTTTTCTGAATTTTGCCATGTGCTGGCTCGTATATGCACACAGCCTTGCTGTAAAATTGCACCGAAGATGCAGTGCTTGTATGCTTGTGGCACAGTAAAATCATGTGGGTACTTCTGTGTTCTGCCCAGGAGCTAAGTCAGACTGGAGCCGCGGTGCAAGCCTGCATGTCAGACACCCCAAGTTATTTTGGCATCATGCAAGCAAAAAGCAAGACCATGGTTAATTCTGAGTCTTCCAAAGCCCTCCGGTGCCTGTGCCCAGAGGGTAATGGAAACCAAAGAGAAGTGCCAATGCAGGCCATAAAGCACTGAGATTGCGCTGCTGTTTCCAAGCAGTGTCTAATGAAATCAAAAGCTCTTCCCTTTTCCCTTGTCACCACCTCTGTCACCTCATCCCTCTAAGATCAACCCCTAGCTCACAGAAAGGCTTTCTCCTAAAATATATTAACCTCAGCTCTCTCTCGTGTCATTACTCTAATTGAGACTTAATGTATTTACCTCTGCTTTTGCCACCCTCCCTCCTACTCTCCTTTTATTGGCACCGTGTCGTATTAGCATCTGTAAGCATGTGCCCTTTCCTGCACATGTCAGACGGGTAGAGTGCTGTCAGTAAGACCTATCATTTATCCAGTGGTGTTCAGGATCATTAGCACAGTGCCGCAGTTTCACCCTCCATCGTAGTGCCTTTCCTTAAGTAGATTTCATTGCATAAGTCTCATTTTCGAGACGACAGCGTAAGTGCACATGTTAATTGCAAGATTTAATTATACGGTGGTGAAGTTGTGAAATTTTCCTGCTAATTAACAAGCAAAAACTTGGAGCGGTAGAAAGGGTATAATGGGGAAACGCCTTTTGCATTTCATCATTCGCAATTCTCACGCGTGTCTGTCGCAGTGGTGCGTGCCCTGCCTCATTGACTTCCCCCTGGGAGAATGGATTAGGCACAGGTGAAGGCCAAAAGGTGCATGGCCAGACACCTGCAAAGACCATGGTAGCGTAGGAGCTGGAGAGGAGCAGAGCACTGACATTACAAAAGAATTATCCAGAGTGTTTCAGGGAGCTTCTTTTCACAGGCGTGTTGACCTGCTGCAAGCAGGATGAGCCCAGATCAATTATATTCTGAGTTTTCTTTCCAAATTGGTATCTAGAGATTGGGTTCAGATTCATATCCAGTCTTCAGGAACTACATCCTCGCATTAGATGGGAATTAGGGACTCGGACAAATATACTCTATCCACTGGATGAAATTGTATTTCCACAGATCTGCCTGCTTGCTTACCTCCTAAAGTGGCTTTCAAGGGTGGATACCTGTTTTTTCTCATCTTGGGTTTTTCTTTTTATTTTTTATAATCTTCTTTGTTTTTTCCTTTTCAAATATTTGGCCTTTCTGTTAACTGTCTGTTTCCTTTCCCCAGGACAGACTCTCAGAGAATCTATGCTGCTCAGAGTGAGAACAGAACTAAAGTCAGTACCAGGGAATTAAAAAATGAAAGAATATTAGACAGTGAGAGTCTTCTTTTGGGTAAAGGCTCTCTCACAAACCCATCTTAATTGAACTGAAGAAGTATAAAGGACATGTTTCGCACCAAGACTGCATTACCCCCTTGTTCTCCTTTCCTTTAGCCTTTGTCCTTGCATTATATAACTTTTATTTTACTTCACTGACACTGGTGCTAAACGGCTGATGCTCTCAGGCTTTTGAACTGCTCTGGCAGCACTCTCCTTCTGCCCAGGTCACTCCTCCCAGGGCTCCCATTTCCCATTCATAAGTGGAAAAGCCTCCTCTGCCCTGGCAATCATCTTTTGGGAAGGGGAGGGCAGCACTGGGAGTACCTAGGAGACTGGCTAACAGGAGGAGCATGATAAAAGGCTACAGATCTTTTGCAGGAGCTCAGCGTGGTGGAACTGATCTTGAATTTTGGAGACTGCATACCAGCAGACTTTTTGTGTCGCATGATTTCCAGATAATTGACCTGAACACAACTGAAAAGTTGCATTTCTATAAAATCAAAGTATTTTATTCTTCTTTTATATTTCTTTTAAATCAGAAATTATTTTGTAATTCATAATCCAACACTCCTTCTAAAATAAGGTTTGAAACTTTGATTTTGACCTTATCAAATAAATTAGTTGTGTTTTTTTCTTTTTTTTCCAGATGAACTTATGTGAAATTCAACACCCGTGGAAAGTCCTGAGACTAGTAATGTGTTTTTTTCATTCATCATGCAGTCACCTTATGTGACATCAGAATTTCACATAATTTTTCTTTAAGGTGTGCTACACAGGTACATAATTCTGTACTCTCAGAATTCAGGTAATGAATAATCATATTCACAGATCAACCTAATTAGGTACCAGAGAGCATTGCCTACAACAGAGTGAAAAAGTGTATATATTCACAGCTAGACAACTTTTCATTAGGGGCCTGACCTTGCAGCTATTATTCACGTTGAGTAGTACTCACTTAAGGGAGATATTCCTGTTGTCTTCAGCACACATATTACTATGTAAAATATCATCTGCCAGTGTTATGACTTCCTTAACATCCCAATATTTTCTGCCTACAATGACACTTGGTGTAAATTATGTGAGAAAATTTTTGAAGAGAAGGCAGCATTGGCGGTGATGCTGTGCATTTCATTGCTTCTGCAGGAAAATCCCCTCCCGACACATCAAGCCTGTTACCACTCTAAGGCTGAGGTAATCATAACTGGCCTTGAGTATGCTCCTAGTCTGTTGCTGTGATTTAAAACTTGTTTACTTTACCCTCCTGAGGAAACCTGTCTGACTTTGTGTAGCAGAGCAACAGAAGGAAATGGTCAGTAGATGACACTCCAGCTGACGGGGCAGTTACCAGCAGCTGGGGGCCCTTTAGCATATTAGAATGCGCTAATGCAATTGCAAGCAGTTGTTTCACCAGTCCCTCGGGATGAATGGATTTGAATTGCAGATTCTTGGTTTCTTTCTCTGGGGCTTGCTCTGTTTTTCTGTCCATTTTCCATCCTCTTAGCCTGGAGGTCTAAGCCCCTTTCTGACTCATCCTGGTCAGTGTGGGTGCTGTGCATGCCCCACACAGTGGCCACGTGCCGCACATCCCTGTGTACATACAAACCTTTGGCAAGGGATGGCTGAGAGCAAACTAGTGCTGCCAGGCCAGTTCATATACACATTTCTGTCTGTCCCCTGTCCCTTGGCAGTCGAGAGGGAATGGGCTGCATTATTTGGGAAGCTCCCTACCCCTGAGTTCTTGGTGGGCTACTCATATTTGATAGGAATGGTTGGACTCGATGATCCGATGGGTCTTTTCCAATCTGGTGATTCTATGATTCTATAATTCCTCTGTTGCAAGAGAGAATAAGCAGAAGCTATTTGTCATCAAGCAGACATGTAACAGATCATCATATTATTTTTTATTTTGCAGTGATTCCATTCAATGGTGGAATGAGGTTTTGGAGGCTCCTTCCTCAGAGAACATACCCAGAGGAGTGGTTATTCTAACACAGAACAAGTTGTGTTTCTGGGACAGATAATCCACCTGAAGGCTTGGCATATCCAGGTTTTCTCCTAGTTCGCTTGCAGACTATGTGCAGGACCCTAGTCCCTGTGACATGCTGGAGACCCATATGTCCTGACAGAATATTTGATGTGCTATCTGTGCTCTGACTTGCCTGTTTAAGAGATGTTTTTCAGGGCCAAAGGTATTTACCAGTGCTGAACTGCTTTGCAAGAAAGGGAGTAATTCCCTGCTTAGCTGGGCTTGTGAGTGAAAAATGGGTGATGTTTTCATTGCAACAGGGTAAAAGCCATCTGCTTGTGCTAATTCTTGATTACCATACTGCCTCCAACCCCATTCCTGCATCCAGTGCTGGCACAGCCAGACCTCTGCCTTGCCTTGCTCTGCAAGCACTGCTGCACCACAGATAATAATAACAAAGCAGCCCCAGCATTTGCTTAATGCTTTGCTGTTTGACAGCTTTTCGATATAGGTAAGCTTCATGGAAGAAGTGGAAGTAATGAGCTAGTGTACTGGCTTAATATATCAGGTGACAGCATTCGTATGTACCAGGCACCTTCTTACTACTGTGAGTGCTTTGTGAGCAGCAAAGATGCTATCTACAGCCGGGATAGGAGGCTGTTTTTAATATGATGCATGTCTTGCTGTCAGGTTTTGACAAAGAAAGGATAGCTTATCTTGTCTCGTGATGGGGCAGCTCTGAATAAAACTATGGACACGGTGCAGTGACACAGGGAGGTGATCTCCAGAAACAGCCTTTACAGGTAGAGTGGATGTAAGGATTTTGTGCCCAGCAGATCCCCTTCCCTCTCCTCTTTCTCCAGTGAGGAGCTGCCCTGTGAAGTATGTTAAAGCTGTTTCTTCTTCTACTCTATGGGATGCACAGGATTTGGGGCATAGCTATTGAGCATATGGGGCCAGGATGATCAGACAGCAGATAACAGAGCCTGGGGGTGAAGAGAGGTGACACTGCTCCATCTCCCATGTCCTTGTGGAACTCTCACTACCCACTGGTGTGGTTCAGATTTCTGTTGTGTCTGATGACAGCAAGAGCAGAAAAACATTACTACAGTTCAGGTGTTATACAGACAGGGCTCTGTGCTCAGGCAGGTGCTTTCGAGCCCATCAGTGCTCATGTTATTGCTGGAAGTTTGGCTGTTGAGAATTTATCTTCTTGCTTTTGCCAGTATCAGTCCATGTGAGCCAAGGCTCTTACTTTGTTTCATGGGAAATTAGGCAAAACCTTTGGGCCTGACAATGTTAGATCTGACTAAACTGCAAGTGATCAGGAGTTCAATAATATATTTATACTCTGTTGAAATGAATCTGGTCTGGATGGGTCAGGCATCTATTCAGAAGTTCACTGAAGCAGTGGAAATCTGCACTTGATTTGAGAGGACTGGGCTGTTAAGATGCAGCTAATCCTCCCCAGGAACCTGCTGTTGTCCCAGTATCTGGAGTCAAGCTGATCTCGAGTAACGTGACATTCTCAGTATTTTCTCTCTTGGAATGTTTAAGTCTTTTACAGGCTTATTTCTTCCCTCTGTTACACATGAGGACCAGGTCTGTCTGAAGCCATGCAGACCCAGGGTAGGGTCCTGGTGTTTGCCGTGGTGATTGAAACGCAAGGGCAGCGCAACACTGCCCCATGCCCAGCCAGCTCTCCACTCCGCAGCCTGCTGTGCCCGTCACTGTGGCTAAGCTCTTAGCAGCTTTCAGATGCTTCCTTCTTACGTTTAGAGGCAGACAGAAAGTGATTGCAAGAATTATCTCAACCCCATTCATTTGAGAATTGTTGTCTGTCAGGATTGTGATTTTTCTGATTCCTTTTCCATAGTGCTGGCAATGATACAAAAGCCAAAAAAAAAAACCAAAAACCCAAAACAAACCACAGAAGAGCTCCTCGTCTAAAAAGAGCTGTGGCTGTATGGCAGCCTGTGATGACGTATTGCCAACAGACATGTGAGTTTACTATAGATCTACTTCAGGTCATAAGTGCAAAAACATCACGTTAATATTTAAAGTTGCTTAGCACAAAAGCATGCATAATTGAACAGTGCATCACAGCTGATAATTCCAAATAATTTGTCTTCTGAAAAGGGATTTTTGTAATTTGTTAAACTGGGTTGAAATCCACAGCTTAGCAGCAGGAGTATGTTTGCATTACAATATGAATAATTTTAAATGTTGGGCTGTGTCCATACTCTCTGAGAGAAAAAAGAGACGTGACATGAGGGAGGGTTTTTAAAAATACACAGAGGTATGGATTCAGCATAGCACAGAGCTCTACATCTCTCTGAGTTATGTCTCTTTTTTAAAAGCAAAACTATATTCATGCCAGGTGTAGTATTACTTTCTCTCACAGGATATTTTCATGTTCCATGAGGAACTCATTGATATTAACCAAGTCTTTCTCTAGATAACTCAATAGCAAAGGTATGCCTATAATAAGAATGATATATTAGTTAGTAAAACAAGTGACATACAAGACAAATATGAAAAAATTAATGGTGTCAGATACAAGATACAAGATACTCTGAGCTTTTCATTACATCCAAAAGGCTATCAGAGCACATTTTCTGCCTGGATGCTAAAAATCTATGAGGAAAGAAAATGTTCTTATGATCCATTGCAAATCATGCTTTTCAGAAGTGCCAAAATACAAATTGATGTGTGACCACAGCTATTCATTAATTTAATAGAAGATCAAAAATTAAATGGTAAATGTTCGGAACACACACAGATCATTGATCAGAAAGGAGAATTAGTTACAAGGCGAATCTGAAGAAAAATCTTTTACAGGTTTCACTAAAGGTATTTCTAGAAGTCACTGAAGTTGTCAGGGTCTTGTTGACCTGTGACAGTACTGGGAGAGTGAATCTCAGCAGTCACAGCTCTGCTGAAGTGAATCTACGTTGACTGTTATTAACTTAGTACCTGGAGCTTTTCTCTTGACTCCCTACAACAAATGCATTTTCTATTTCAACTAGTTGGGAGGGGGTCAGGAGGTGTGTTGAAAACTCACATATTGATATCCTACTAAGTGTTGTGTTTTATGTAAGAGCCCAGCACCTCATTGTTAATCTGAGTATGAATTCAAGACAAAATTGTGTGTGTGCAGGATCCTGCTCTGGATTTACCAACACCAGCAGTGGAGGGAAGGAGAAAGGAGAAAGGAGGAATTTGTTCACACAGGTGGAACTTGAAGCCCAGAGAGGTGTATTCAGAGGGAACCTGTATGACTGAATCTGTGATTTTTGGCTCTACTACAAAACTGCACTGGGCCCACAAATACACTACTTAAATTGTGAAAAATATGCATTTTATGTATTAGCTATGGGGAAGGGGCAAGATTTTCCCATTGTGCCACTGTAATTTATTTTTACCATAATTCCCTATCTTGTCTCTCTGTAAGCTGTATGCCCTGCAAAGACAATAACTATTTTATGGGCTAATAAGGCCCTTCAGACTAGCCACAAGGGGATAATCAAAGGCTGAAGAATGTGGCATGTACTGCTTCTCCCTTAGAGGTCACAGTATTCTTCTACTAGCAAGTCACAGAATTATGATGATGAAACCACTGAGTTTGTTTCTTTGACATCAATTTCTGCATTTTTGAGGGCAACAGCGTGTACTGACTAACTAGTGCCAGAGAGACATAATTTCCTGGTATGTTGTGAAAAATATATGAATAACAGTAATTCATTCTTTTGGTCTCCTGAGGGGGAAAGCTAGGGAAAGTTTTCTCCGTCTGATTTCTGCTTTGGAGCAACATGTCTTCAATAAATAGTTAGCCTATGTGGAAGAATAGGACAAGGTGCAACTCCTGGTCCTACTCTCTGTCTGCCAAAAGCTGTGGAAAAGGGATTAGGAAAGAGAAAATTTAAAATCTTTGTCCCCTTGTCACTGAATAGTTTAGGCCAAGCAGGGACATGGACAATCCAGAATGTCCCACAATTCCAGTTTGTGTCTTCCCTTAGCAAATATTTGAAAAGAGGAACAAAAATAAGATTTGAATATAGTCTTACGTTTATTTCACTTATCTCAAAGGAAAAGAGATTTTGCTTCCACTCTTTTTCCATTCTACTTAATTTGAGATGCTGCCAAAATGTCAGTATTGCTGTCACACCAAAAGAGTCCTGAATATCCTGCTGGAAGCCACAGACCTACATCCCATAGGTATTAATAAGATCAGTCTTTATTCTTCTGCAAATTCTCCCTGGATCTTCGTATAAAACATAGGCCCATGGTGTAACATTTCACATTAAGGTATGGCCATAGACTCATCAAGAATGGTCAGATGTATATGTTTCCAAGCTGGATATTTTCAATCCTGCTTGTATTCTTCATTCATTGCTTTTTTCTAGCAAAGAACTTTGAACCAAGTTCTTAGATAATATCAGGGATATATGGGGAGGCTATGGGACCTTTATTTAACTCGCATCAGCCAGCTGTGCTTTGGGCTTTCTGAATGGGATACAGACTCAGATTAAGACCATTGAATGCAGGCATTTCCTTGTAGATGCTGGCTTGTGAGCTAAGATCTGCAGCTGTCGATGTCTAGACATTCATACTTAGGGAATTGCCTCCCACTGCTACTCAGGTCATGCTAATGGATGTTCACATACTTACTAGTAGTAACCTGTATTTACATGTCCTAATCTGAAATTGAATCTCAGATATATCACTGCTCATTGGTTTTGCTTGATTCCATCCCCTAAAGTTCTGTTTCCTCAGGCCCACACTGGGTATAAAAGTAAGGCAGTAATTTGAGGTTATGGACTGATGATTGTTTATGACAATTCACTGATATTTGGCCTCTTGTCCCTAACTGGAGGAGGGCATACAGGCACTGCAAGGCCACTGCTGTGCTAAAGCACACCAGGTTTGCTTAAAACAGCTGGGAGATTAGCAGTTCATGCCCAGAATCTCTAGTGAGAGGAGTATAATTGATTCAAGAAATGCCAATTTCCTGGCAAGGAGTTGTCTTAACTAAGTGATGCAGTTAAAGGTTTTCTCTCTTTTGCATTTGCTGTTGCCACTCGGCTTCTCTTCTTCACTCATGTCATGGGAGTCAAAGGTGAACATGGAGAGCTGTTCTGTTGGTGTTCACTCCCCGTTGTCCTCCTTTGGGTGACTTGGCAATGGGACTGAGGGTCCTGTGCTGACCCGGTCCTTCTGTGAAACTGAAGAGAGAGTCAGTACTGTGGAAGTACATGGACAGTTATGATGCTGACTGTGAAAAACCGCAGTCAAAATAATGCTAGAAATAAGTTACTTATCATTTAAAACCTTCCCATCTCTCCAGCCTTTCCTCTCTTTGACAATGACTGAATCACATAGTCCAAGGACTCAAGGAACTATTTCACCACCCACACTGTGCAATGCAACCTGCTGAGCTTTGCAGGCCATCCATATGTGCTCAGTTAACCCTGTAATGACCCAGCTAAGCTGTGTGTAACTCAAGCACGTCTCTCCACAACCAACTGTGACTCAAAGGTCATGTCCAGGCAGTGCAGGCATCCTGAAAAATGCCTGTTCTTCCCTGGGTTTTACCAGTCACTAATCCCTGCGAAGCTGGGCTGCCCCAGCAGAGGTTTTGTCATAGGGCAATGCCTTATTGTCAGACTCTCCAAGAAACAGAAGTGTGCAGGAAGCATTCAGGTGAGGAATATTTTCATACACACTATATGTCTTCTAACATAGATGATGCATTTAGTCTGCTACCAAAATCTACTTAAAGTGTTGTATTAAACTTCATCTCTCAGACTGCAAAAAGTTTCACTCTGGGCTGCTATTTCCATCTCTCCCAGTGAAATACTCTGCATGGCTTAGCTGGCAAAGCACCAAGAAAGAATACTACAGATTTGGTTTGGTTTTATTCCAGAGTTTACCTATCTAAAATGATTAATGCATGCTTAATAACTTCAAAGATTTCCCATCTCTTCAGAAGGAGGGAGTTTCTTCAAAGCTTTCAGACAGTGAGTCTCCCTTCCGAATTGATGAAGGCATGGTCCCAGTGGAGATTCTACATTGCCAGTACGTACTTCTTCAAAGATTTCATTGTTGGCATGCTATATTTGAAGCTTTCCTGCCCTATGTTACCCGTTAATTTCATTTTTTTAAAAAAAGAAAAAATGAAAGAACAAGAAAATCATATCATTGGGGTCTCCTTCAAAGCAATTTCATGTCATACCCCTGAACTCTGGAGAGGAACAGCATCCACCAAATTGAGGGGTTTACTGTAGTGTAATTAGTACCTCTGAGGAAAAAGCTGCCCTTGCCTAGATTTGTTTTTCTTTCTATGAACTGTCTTTGATGTACTTTGATTCAATTGCCAGATCACTTTTCTGATTAAATGCTGAACAATAAGTAATTCTTCAGCAACATCATCATTCAACTGAAATGTTTTTGGATCATGGAGATGTCCACTCGTAAGTCTAGAAGGATTTAAATGTGTGTACAAGAATCGCAAAGCAAAATTTTCCAGGATTTTTAGAAGTAAAGGAAAACGCTTATCACACAGAGTGGCTAGGACTGAAGGAACAATGTCTAACTTATTGTTTCCTAGCTGTTTGTGGAAAAAAAGATGTACAGTAAGTCTTGGAATGCATATTTTAACTGTTTACTAGGACTGCAAAAATTTATAGCTGCTTCACTTCCACTACTCAGTCCTATCAATATAGTTTAAAGTAGATCTGAGAAAGATATAATTCTTCTAATGGTTTAATCAATTTATGAACACTGCTTTTACTCCTGTTTTCCCCTGTGTAATAAATTGTTAATTAGTGCATGTCAGAAACACATGAAAAAAAGTCCAGGCTTGTAAAGACTGCTGAGAAAAGGAGTTTATTTCTGATACTGTATGTAAATCTGTTCAAACTGGTAGAGCTGACATTCCAAAGCATATCTGGAGGTGTCCATATCCCAAATAAACAATAGCATTCCGTTGTTTTGCATTCCTGTTCTTTCTCATGGTCTTTTGTTTTGCTCAGTGAGTGCATTCATCAGCTCTTCATGGCTCAGTAATTCATGAAATTCTCTTTCCATTAAAAATAAATATTGCATTTTATATCCTTGAGATGGACCTCGTATTTGATTGTCTTTTCTGTGGCAATGTATATTGAAAACTATAAAATTATAATACAACTATTAATCCGCTATATCTGCTTGTACCTAATTTTTATTAAAAATGTATTGTGCTCCAGCTGGCTCATAAATTACAATGCAGTTGAAAAGGCTCCAGTTGGATTACTTCAGAAGAAGAACATATTGAAATAAAGAAAGGTTTGCTGATTAATATTTTGACTTTATATATGCCATTACTAAGGTAGTAGCTTGATTACCATATAATAGAATTTATAGTTAACTGTACTGCAAGTCTGGTGAATGTAACAATGTGAAACTTTTTGAAAGTGGCATTTACCAAAGAAACAACATTATCATCACTGATGAAATCTTTCATGTCATCTTCTTTTATGAATGACATAAAAAACTCAACTTTGTTTCAACAGTAAATTAATACATTTATAGGAATTTTGCAGAATCTGGAATTGTATACCATCTGTTCTCTGCCTTTCAATTGCTACCGCTGATTTGGTTTGATAGCCCTTCTAAAAATGCCTAGAAATAGCTGAAATACCTTTGTCTTTAGTTTTAATACTATGAAAAGCAAAACTGCTAAATTATGTCTCATTTGGGAAGTAATAGGAAAGGAGAAATGAAAATATTTAGTGTAGAAACAACTGAGGGCTTCCTTTGCCCCTTTCTATGCTTAACAGTCAACACAATTTTCGTGGTAAAATTTATACGCTAAAAAACACCCCGTGGAACAGCCCATTTCTCAGAAAGCAAACTGAGAAATTTCAGCTGAATGCTGAATTATTCCAATTCGTGTTTGCTGCCTAAGACTGAAAACAGAAGTTAAACTCACACATTGTACTCAGTTTTTACACTGGAGGCTGAGACTGCTCAGTGGCAGAAACTTACCTAGAAAATGAGCTGCTTTCTACAGGAAAATGGGTACACAGACACTTGGACTACATCCTCTGTGAGTCCTGGTATCTCCATTTCCAGTGTGAAGCAGTTTGATTACAGGCTTTCTTTTTAATTAATTTTTTTATTTTAATGAAAAAACATAGCTTTCAAAATGGTCCTTTGAATTTCTTGACTGTTTCACATCTTCCCTCATTCTTTCTCACACATGCACACCAGGTTGTGCTTCTTTTCAGTTGATAAGATGACAGAGAAAGTGATTTTTTTCCAACATTTTTGAGTTAAATGAGTATAAAGCCCCTTTATTGTCTATACTTTGTTCCTGAAGTTTTGCCAACAATAATGTTGGCTTTATTAACAGTGTCAGATTGAAGATACTATCATGGTGTCAGACCACATACCAAGATGCAGGACTGCATATGTTTTTAATTTTTCCAGTTATTTGTCTTCTTGTTGGTCAGCCAAGGACTCATGAGAATACCACACAGAAATGAAACAAAAATGGAGTATTGGAAACCACACTGGCAGCTGTATAACATAGAGAAAAGATTACTTAACAGCCGCCTTCCACAATTTTCTGGGCCAGGCGTACAAGGAGATTTACATATGCTCTCCTAAGACGTCAGTGTAAGAACATAAGCATTATCCTTGATGTACCATAATGCTGACTGACAAGATGTGCACATGATAAGATTACTTTTGAGAGTAAAGAGGCTCTTCTTTTTGATCACAGGTATTTACAGGCGTATGTAAAGCCCAATTCATTCCTTTCGCTATCTGATAGCAAAAAAGGTAGGACACAGGATTCCATACAGAGTGATTACTGGTTGGTGAAATCAGCAACAGTAACCAGAGGGGGTTTGATGCCCTGCAGTACATAAATTTTCTGCCCATTTGGATAAGTGAGCTCCCCAGGATTTAGTTGATCTGTACACATGGTTGATGAGACACACCACACAGTGTGGACTTGTGTTAAATCTGAGTTTGAAAAAAGTAATTTATTTGCATTTGTTAGTATTTTCTGGGTTTTGATTCAATTATTTTTTTTTGTTTTATATACAATTCCCCTGCCGTTTCTGTCCTTGGTTGCTTAGAGTATCTGCACAGTAACCGAACAAAGCAGTTTTGCTCTTATCTGCACAAGGCTCTTTCTAGTTCTGAGACTGCAAATGGAGAACAAAAAAATACATATCAATTAATATGAGACACTGTCACTACAGAAAATTCTACAGGTGAGGTTATTTGAGCAAAGCATTAAGAAAAATATTCCAATGGTATGGAAATTTTTTTCGTTCCTTTTGGAACTTCCACTCTAGCAGCTCCCTTCTGACTTTACTGTCTGCTTTCTTTTCCTGACTGAAAGAGGAATACAAGGCACTGAGAACCACAGTTCCTACTAGGCAAAAGTTCTACAACTATAGACTGAATTTTCTTGGATTTCTAAGGAAAAGAGGATGAAAGAAATCCTACACCAAGGTGATGCATCCTAGGAGATGTAAAATCTCTGTGGCAAAATCACTCTAAGTTTAATTTCCAAGTGATTAATTTTCTTGAAATTGAGAATTTGCCTCAAATAATAAAAAGAAATTAGTTTAGCATATATATATACACACCCACACACGTATATATATCCCTAAACCACTACTGAGAAAAATATTCAACAAAAATTCTGGGCATGATAATGACACCACCAGCTGAGGAAATTCCCACCAAAGACTTGTAGAGGTGCCCATGTTCATTATTTATGGAGAAATTAATCTATTCTTTAAGGAAAGTATCGCAACTTTCTGTGATGGGATTCTATCAGTGAACCACAAAGGTGAAGGATGACTTTGGAAGTTAGTACCAAAGTTAGGATTAAATTCACATCACAAGGGTTTTGCTTGGGAAAGATGCTAAGAACCTCAAACACTCCCCATCCTTGCAGCAAAGAGATGGAGGATCTGTCAGTGTTTTCTAGTGATCTTTAATCTTCATAAGTCAGCAAAGCCATGGCATAGATATGGGTCATGGGATTCAAACACCTCTGTCTAATTTACAGTTCCTGGACATTTCCAAAGGGTCTGTGTTATTAGTTTCCCACATGCTGTGCAACAACACCTGACTGGTGCCTCAGGAGGTTAGACTCTACTAAAGAAGCATCAACACAAGTTTCTTCAGCATAGTCCCCTAGAGCTAGTCAGCAGCATCATCCCACAGGCCAGTACGCTGCCCAGCATTTGGTAGTGCTGGGATTTGAGGCGGTTTGGTATGTCAAACTGAAATATCTCCGGCACTGTCCTGGCTTGTGCTGGGAGCAGTCATTCTTCCTCTGCCTGAAACGGCTCCTCCTTTTACAGCAGCCAGAGAGCAAGGACAGAGGTTCCTTGTGTTCAATGCCTTTCAACATTCCTTCTGAACAGCAGAGGCACACTGAAGCTTGCAAATGAGTAATGAAATTTGGCACCTGTGGGAATTTGTAGCAGTATTAAAAAGGCTGAAGCATTAAACTGAGAAAAGAAACCAGTAGCCATGTCCGTTAATTACTGCATTACTAAAAAAAATCTTCCAAAGAATTCCCAGTAAATAGTTCCCCACCTATGAAAGAACAATCCCTAAATACAGTGAGTGAATGACCCCTAAACATACATTGGTGCCTTAGCCTGGCGATTGACTATTTCAGTGATTCACGAACTATACACTCATGTGATGGACCATGCTAACACTTAAGGAACCTTTTTTTGTGTGACCTGCAGTTAATGGCTCTCAAGGAGATTTTGGAGCTGAACCTTTTAATTCATGTTATTGTGCTTTGAAGGTGCACAAAAGCTCAGTACACTTAGATGCACCTCAGAGCTTCCTCAAAACACCTTGGGCTCTGTCCTATACACATGGATTGATGGAGCCATTAAGACCTGAATGGACGAACAGTAATGATTCCATTTGGACCAATCCAATTTCAATGACATTGTCTCATACAGTTCCATTAACATTGGAGCTGTTACAACCTCAGTGACAGATTATTATTTCTTTTAAAAAAGGAAAAGGAAATTAACACAATATATTGAATTGCACTGAATTGAGACAATAAATAATGGAATGTACCAGGCAGTAACCTCTCCCTTCTGTAATTCCAGGAGGAAAAATAGACATATTTACCACAAAGTTGATGACATATGTAGCACTTACGTTAAAATATGTGGCAAATCCTTATAACATATGAGTAGAATTATAAAACTGGCTAGATCTCATATTGGCTGCAATATACCTTCTGATGTAGAATTAGACAGTATGTATCTATCTATATCTATCTACCAGTGGTCATTGTTGTAGCCACTGAACAAAACACACTGCTAAGCAAGTGCTCTGTAATAGAAGAAACTAATTTAAGGAGCTAAGTTTTTCAGAAGGCACAATAAGACCAGTGGCAAAATGAAGTGTGATCCACCGCATCCCACATTAATATGTCAGGGTGATGTCTGCATGGACAGATGGCACCAGTAAGTGTACACAGAAACTTCCCTCTTCCTCCAGGGGTACCTGAGGGCATGCTCTAAGTAGCTCTTATTCCTCAACTTGTTATATTAGATGAGCTTACACCATGAACTTTTGTTTGTCTAAAAGCATTTCTTTTGAATAAGATTTCTATTACAGTTCACAATCTCTACCAGATCCCTACCCCAATAGTTATTAAACAGTATTGGGTCAGTTTGTACTCTCTGATGAAGTTGATGCTAGAAATAGCACATTATTTTTTGAACTGATGTATTGAATTCAGCCTCAGCATAAATGCCAGGATCCTAGTCATAGTAGTTATTCCCCCTGGGTATCCAACTCATCAAGGCACATCTCTTGAATGCACAAGCACATTCTAGGGCTAGTGTAAAGGTACCACAAAAGAACATGCTAAGAAGTTATGTCTCCATGGTATTGTCCACTCCTTAACCCTGGCTAGTGCAGGAAGATGCTCCATGCAGATGGGAGAATGTGCAAAGAGAATATTTTTAGAAGTGGATGCACAAATGAGCTAGCAGAGAACTTCAAAATCCACTTGTTGCATCCCTTTTAAAAAAATGTGTCTTCTTTGAATTTCCTTTCAGCAATGTTTCCATAGTTTTCTAGAAACATTGAATAATTCCCATGCATTTGCAGTGTAGTAGTTACCAACTATTGTATTCAGAGATGGTAAGGCTGTTTGTTCTTTTTCTTCAAGGCCCTTATTTCTAGTTTGCAATGTTGTGTGTGTTAGTGACTGTGTTGCAATCCCCTGTCATTTGCAGTATGCAAACTGAAGAGATTAGACAGAGGAAGAGCAAGGACCCTTCCTGATGCATTCAGGTGAGTTCAAGACCCTTTACATAAATCCTTTTGTTTTCAGGGGAGATAGCCCTGTTTACTGCAGTATCAGAAAGCAGATAATCAAATGTGGCTTTTGGCAATGCCTGACAGCATCAGGTCTGATGGAAAAGTGATGTTTACAGTTGCTGAGGGAACACCCCTAGAGACCCACAGGCTTTTTCAAGTCTTTCTTGTAAATAAATTTTCTGATTGAATGACTGCCTCTATTCTTTACTCAGAAGCAGTTAATGTGGACCTTGAGTGTTTGACTTTTAATACTTTTTGCACAGATTTTCTTTATGCATATTAAAATCAGACAGTTTATGTTAACAGGGCACAGGATTTTATATTTTTGTGTGTGTGTGCAGCCATTTGGTCTTGTGAGTAATTGCTTAGTTATTTTTTTGTATCTGTCTTCCCTGCCCTAGACTGAATCCCTTAAACAATTAAAATAAGTGAATTCCAGACCTTATGACTTATCTCCCATGCACACATATCTGATCTAAAAAGCCTGCTCACAGTTACTTTCCCCTGTCATGCTAGCAGATGCTCATGGAGATTCCCTCTGAAAATGTCTTGCTCTTGAATCTAACCTTTATGTAGCTGAAGACACAGTCCATTCAGCTTCTTGCAATACCAGAACAGTTGCACACACTGAAAGTGCATTTGTTTGAAATGCAATTAGACTAATAATGGGAAGTGAGTTTTGGCTTTAATTAGGAAAAGAGAGCTTCTTTTCTCCCTAACCTTGCAGAACTACTCTGAGCAGGTCTGCCTATCTATCTGTGAATCTGTTTCCCTTTGTTTGCTTTAAATATGAACAGTCTGCACACAATTAGAGGTGCCAGAGGGAAAATTTGCTCCCGATACAGCAACATAAGGAAAGCAGCCACATTCCCTGCTCCCAGGTCTGGCATCCCTTAGACTAACCCTGAGTCTCTACAGTGCAGGTGACAGCACAAGGAAAATAGCAAAAGTGGTGGAATTCAGCTTCTGTTGACTGTGAGGTATTAACACAAAGCTTCAGGAACTGCCTTATATTTTGCGAGAGCAAAGCTTGATACTGACAGAAAAAAAACCCAAGGATGCAGTTACCACCCTCTCTTCAAACTGCCCATATCTGCAGTTTTATTATGATCATTTCTACAGATTCATCTCTGCAGCTGTGGAAATAATTAAAATAACTGGAATGCTTGTGGATGTCTGCTTTCATTATATTGTCTGTAGGCTATAGACAAGTTTCACGACAGAGAAGAGTAGTGGGGTTAATGCTGGCTGTAGATCTGCAAAGCCTTTGTCTGTAATATTCACCTTTTGATACACTTAAGCCTCCTTTCCACATCCACTGTTGCTGTTCTGTAGTCTCAGGAGTGGTTCATTGCACAATGAAAGTCTTTTTTCAGCCTCTTTAGCTACCATAAATAGCAATGGGGCTTTTCCCTACTCCTGAATTCACACAGTGGAGTAGTTTTATTTTACTGTAGTATTTCTGTTTCATAGGTTAGCTGATTAATTTGTAATATTATCAGGATACAAGAACTAGCTTTGAAAAAAACTTTAGCAATATAAGTAAAAAATCCCAGGCATGCGGAGAGATGACATGCTGAGTTCTGGTCAGCAAGGATCTTCACAAACTCTCCTTGCCTTGAGGGAAAAAAAGAGATTCACTATTTCCGCTTTCCCTTGTGATCTGACCCCATCTGGCTTCTGACAGCAAGAGCTTCCCTCAAACAGCTCAAGAAGGCTTGTGTTCTCGTCTAAGCCCCAGGCCTGTGTTTATTTATGAACGCTCATAAATCAATCTGATTTCAAAGCATTTCTGTACAAATATCAGATTTTTTTCCATGAGATTTAAATACAGTAAGAATCTGATTTTCCATTTAGATCACTTCAAAAGGAGAAGCTTTTTAACATGTCCTATTAACTTTAGAGAACTTAAGGTTATGTGTGGGGTTTTATGTACATGTAAAGTTGACTTCACGCTTGGTTTTTTATTCAGATAAAACTGAACGAGGGAAATAAACAGGTTTCATCTTGTAACGTAACAGTCTAAAATGGTATCTTTTCTTCCACTTAAAAAGAAATTGGCATATTCGTTTACATGTATTGTTAATTATCTTCACATCGGTGATGTAAATATTTCCCGCAGCTAAGTGACCTTGAAATATCCTGAATTAAAAAACAAAACCATAAACAACCCACAAAAAATGAATGGAAAAAAGGGCATACACAAACCATAATGAGATTCCCATGGGTTTAAATGCATCTCTGTACATTGTGGGCTTCTATAGAGCCATTTAAATTAAAGATGTATTAAAAAAAAAAAAGGAAAACTTTCTTGCCTTAAAGATTCTACACAGAAATAAAAACTTATTCCCCATGGAAATCATGCCTTTAAATGACATTTCACTTTTATGAACAGTTTTATTACAAAATAGATTTTCTGCAGCTAATTTCATCAGTTGTCTCACTCCGCTGCTACTTTCCACTGCCTCTCTAACTTCTTGTTATCTAAGTAAGGACACATTAATTGCTGTATGATGTAAGAGAGTTGGCTGCATGCCAAAGCCATAATCAGGGAGACATTGTGCCTAGCAAGTCTCACTGAAGATGCCTGCACCCAGCTGACTGTGGTAGCAGTATTTAAGCAATATTTCCATGTGATGGATTAAATGTCATTGATGGATTTGGGTAATGGTATCTCCGGAGTGTCATTTTAACAAGACGTATATGTTGTTGGACGTATTTCACAAGTCTTTGTAATAATACATTAGCCGCACTGAGAAGGAATAAGTGATTAGTAGCACTAATTAGAAAGTTCTTGGAGACAGGCTTTGGTTGATAAAGTATGGTGTGAGCTTTCAGTCATTAACAATAATACAATGAGTTCAAGGTAGAATCAATCTAGGAGCCTGATTGCACAGATGACATTAAAAATTATACATTCCTTATTAATATATTGATTTGCATTCTAAATTAAGTGATGGTATTTAATAAAGAAGAAAAAGAAGAAAGGAATTTTTTTCTATTCTATCTGCTGTGTGAGTGATGTGTAGTTCTGTTTCAGAGTAAGGAGTTTAATCTTCTGTCATCTGCAGCAAGTCCTGCATTTGTGGAAAGAGAAAAAGAGAGAGCACAAGAGAGGAAATTACCTAGTGCCTGGGAAAGCTCATTATCTTGGATCCGGGTGGGCTGGGAATCCTTTCACAAACATTGCTGGTCATTGGTTTACCTTCTGTATGGCAGAAGTGAAAACGAAATCAATTTCTCATTCTGCAATTTCCATTTCCAATTCCCAAAGCTGGGGGAATCTTGGAAATGGAGGAGAAATAGATAATATTTATGGTTGCATTCAAAATGCTCACCCATCTGGACCAGTCCTCACTGGCAAATAACCCTGAAGCCAGCAGGCAGGAGACCACATGCTGTCTTTGCAGGATTGGGCTAGAGGCAATAGCTAGCTATCTCTACCTTCAGCCTCACATGCTAGTGTCGAGTGGTTCAACAACCATTTAATTCCATTAAATGACTTCACAGCAAGGACAGTAGCTAGATTCTCTGCACTGAAGAAAGGGAAGCCTGGATCTATGGAATCACCCAGCTACAAAGTCACTTTGTGTAATTTCTCATCCTTGCTCCAAGCTTGCTATAAATCAGCCTCTAAACCCTTTGCATTAAAGGGTTGGTAGCACCCATATTTTGCTACTTTTCTGCTGCCGCCCAAATAAACAGCTATTTCTGCACTGGAATTGGATCTAGCAGGAAAGGTAGTATTCTGAGAAGGTGCCACTGGAAAAAAAAAAAAAAAAGTGGTGCACTGAAATAAAAAAAAGATGCCAGGATCCTTAAGACTGAGATGCATCACAAAGGAATACTGCATGGTGGAGCTTCTCATTATTACATGTGCTCAGTGTGCCTAAGCCAGTGACTGTCACAGGACAGTTGCTCTTGCCCTGCATGCGTATAGACTTGCTCTGCTGATTGGTATGTGCCGCAGCAAAACCACATCATCTTTACCGATTCAAAAGATCCCTTTATGAAGTTTCTCAGCTATTAACTCCATCCCAAAGCAGACAACCCCGGCACTCAGCCACAGGAGAGTTGGTTTCTGATGCAGTTTCCTGCAGAATGCCCACCAGAGCAGAGCACAGCAGCAAAGGTGGAGGGGAAGTACATTATGCGAAGGGGAAGGAAGGGTTACAGTCCAGGGCTGAGCAATTTGCCTGCCTATAGATGTCTGTGGAGAAGATGCCAGTGCTCCCTGGGTGCACAGTCTGTGTGTGTTTGTGGGCTGAGCAAAGAAGATGAATCTGCAAAAGTGTAATATTGCTGTCACCAACACCACATATTCAAGCAGGACTGAATTCTTATATACTCTTGGTGCAGAGGCATGGTTGTTGTCAGCAGGGAAAGACAGGGGTAGCCTCCTGCTGAGAAGCAGTCTCTAAGTGGCACACAGTTGGTGGCACCTCAGAGAATCCTTCTTTGTGGACTGCAGAAGCATTTTTTTTCAGCCACTTAAGTACAAACCATACAAGAAATCAGAGGCTATCCATTGCCTGAAGGAAGGGAGCAGGCAGGTTTAGAGGTGAGCACAACTCCTGCTGGCACTTATATGCGGTTCTAAGAAAAACTGTTTCCAACACTATGTTATCTCACCTCAAGCTCTTAGTGTCTGGGAGCTGGTCTGTGACTTCTTACCTCAGCGTTGCTATCCAAGAGATAGAACTGCCACTGGAATTTGCCTTTTGTGAGTCATCTGTCCATTGTATCTATCCTATGCTCTCTTTACTTCCTAAAACACAGAGTCAGGGACACAGATACAGTGTCAAAGACAACTGTATTTATGATATCGATATTCTTTTGTGAAACTATCCTGCATATGCAGCTTGGAATTAATAATAAAGAAAGGTCTCTCTGCTACTCCTAGAGGTTCAGCTCCCTTTGATTCTTTGTTCTATTGGACTCAATCTGAGAACTGTTATATTGAAATATTATTTGAATTACTCTTCAAGATTTGGATAGAGGTACATCATACTTGTGCCAAGTGAAGACAGCTCATTTGTGACCTACATGACCCTGGATGTGCTGTTTTTCCATATTCAAGTGATCGCACAGCAAGCCAGTGTAAGCTACCTTCAGACAACATGGACACACTGAAGGGGAAACATAGACTGCAGGAAAAGTCACCTTCAGGTGCACTTCCTTCCCATGGAAACAAGTTATGGATCTGATGAAGCCTGAGATCTCAGCCTGAAACAGAGCTCATGAGCTCACCCATAGATCTTGTATGCCGAGCAAAGCAAGGTATGCTTGAAAGAGCTGCTTCTGTATGTTAGCAGCAGAAGCCATCACATTAAAACACAAAAGTGAGGCTATGCATGCCTCCCCCTTTATTCTATTTATCTCTCGTGTCTTGTATGCATGCCTATCACATGCATTAGGCTCACATTCAGTCCTTAAAATCAGCTTTCTATAGACTGAGATCAATGGACACCTTTCTGCTCCTTAGGGAAAATCATGTGTTTTGGGATAGGTTCTCTCTTGAGCTTCTCTGTGTGGAAGGAAGCTTTACAGCACAGCATGCATCACCTGCTGAGGCAATAAGAACTGGAGAATCTCTCAGAGGCACATGACATCTGGGTTTATTAGGAGGAAAGTGGTAGGCTGGGAAAACAGGTGTCCAGAGCTGAAGCTAAGCCTTTCAAGAATTACATTTTTAGCAGATGCTCAGGACTGAGTTCTGTTCATTGATAATTAGCAGGATAAGCACAAGAAACCTGTTCTGGCCTTGAGTGCCTTTTGAATATTTGGCATTTCTGATGTGTTATTCAGATCAATTTGTGAGAAGACTTCTTTCCCACTGATTAAAAATAAAAAACAAAACCAAAAAAAATCTCAAACAAAAAAATCCCCCAAAACACACAAAAGAAACAGATGTTTTCTATTGGGGAAAAAAAAAATCAAAACACCAAAAAAAATCTGCTCAGACCTGTCCCTGAGAATTTTTGTGGTCTGTTCCCTAAATGCCTGACTGTAGACCTGGTGTGCTTCGGTTTTGATGTCTGAAGTTTATGGCATAGCAAGGCACAGAGGTTTATCAACTCATTCTGCATGTCCTAGGGAGAAAATAAAGAGTGCACCCTGCAAGGAAGAAATGGGGTCAAGGGCTAGGAAATCCTCCTAAGAAGGCTGAGTCAGAACTGAAAACCCCTCTTTAATCAAAAGATGTCTCCAAATACTGTTTTGTCCTGAAGATTAGAGACAAGTAAAAACTCTCCAAGGAATTTGTTTGTTTCAAGTAGAATTCTGCTAAATTTTGGACAGCAGCCCATGCTTAAAAATTAGGCAGCTAGTTTCAAGTACCTTTTGGTATGGGAGAAAAGGTAAATATTAGAGAAGAGACCTGAGGCATGGTTTTACCAGGTAGGACTTATGTTGTGAAGAGGGCAGTATCACTTCTACAGCTCCTGCATCTTACATAGTACAGTTTATCTGACAGAGGTTGTCATACCTGAGAAGCAGCTTACTGTAAATCCATCACAAGCCTGTAGGTTATAGAAATCTGTCACAACCAGGTAGACCTTTGCTTTCTGTCAGTCTCTGTGAAGAGTATCCTTCTGTCATTTGAAATACACTTTTTCCTGAAAACCAGAGAGCCGTTTTTCTAAAGCACAAGCTGTGTGAAAATGCTTGTATACTTCCCCTTGAGTGGAGCCTGCTTGTGCACTTGATATAAATTTAATCATTATACATGCCATTCTTTTTTATTAAAATAATAACATCTTCCAGGCAATCAAGCTGAGTTTCTTGAAACTCAGCAGTTTTACCTGCTTATTTATGGCAACGTCAAAGTATGGGCACTCTCATTACAGTCTGTAAATAACCAGGGTTATGTCCTTGATCGGTGAAATATTAGAGTGTTTTGTGAGTGGGAGTGTCTGGCTGTTACTCCTGGGAGGCTATAAAGTGCACAGAAAATAATTACCTTTTTTTTAAAAATATTTTTGATAATACAGTTATCCTTTACTGATGGGGTATCTGTTATGATCTGCTGGTCTTTTATACTGCTTTCCACAACACATCAAAGAAAAGCTAAAGAAATCATCAGTGTATACATGATGATGGTTCCCCATGTGTTTAATCCCATAGAGAAGACCATGCAGAGAAGGAGGTGACCCAGTCCATTTTCATGCATTAAGTGCTGGAGAAAGGGTGTCAGGGAAAGGATAAGGATTGCTGGTGAAGTCCTGTTGCATACCACTTCAGTGCAACCCTCCTAATGTGTTTCCACCCAGTGACAGAGCAAAAAGCTTATATACATCAGGGTTATGCTGAAAGGAGGCATTTAAAAGTGACAACTGTTCTACAGTTGCTCAGTTCTGTGGGAGCTGTGAGCCTCACTTGTAATCAAGGGTTATATGATGAATCCTAGACGTGCAAAGGATGGAGACTGCCCCTGCACAGCTCTGATATCCTAGAGAAAAGGACATGGATGCCAAAGAATGATAGGAACATCTTTTTTTTTTTAATTGAGCCTTGAGTCAACTACACGGTGCCACGTTGGAACTGTTCCATACGTGATTCTGGAACCCACATGAGCAAGGACATAAAACCAACCCTGAATATCCATGTCTGTTTCACTAGAGAGAAAAACATGCCTATGTGGTAGTAGAAACAGTGCAAAGAGGAATTAAATTTCAGTCCAGTTGCTCTTGGTGATCTGGGACTTACGTGTTCTGCCACAGGAAGATGTAGTCTTAAGCTAATCTACTCCTCCTTTGCAGTATGTATGTACATGAGGAGGAGCAGTTGTGCACTCAACTAACTCATCTCCAAGGATAAGAAGTCTTAATAGAGTACTTCACTTGGTCATAAACAGTAATTGGTCACTGGATTTGCAGTTGTTCATCATTTCAGTATTTATTATTTTTTCATCATTTACCCCAGGAGATGAGATGTTAGGGATAGAAATATTAAATACACTGGCAAAATACTCATCCTGCCAAGAAAATAACTGTGATTTTTATGCTTGTGATGTATTAAAGAATGAAGCTGAGATATTTGGGTGGGAGAGATTAGTGGGCAAAGGCCTGAAATAGTGTGAGAGCTTCAAGAAATGTTAAGTCTGCAGGGAATGAGATACAAGGTTTATATTTGTGTGTCCTCCATCCTTAGACTTCTCTGAATATTTGCAGTTTTACCTGTAGCTAGTGCTTCATTTTAGCATTTATATGAACATTAAATGTCTTGAGCAAATGTATTGACACAGTGCAGTCTATTACAAAATAGCCCATACTTTATAGAGATGTGTAAATTGCTTATATTATTATTCTTTCCTTTCTGACCTCTTTCTCTATATTTTTATTCTCATTTAGCTGTTCTCACACAATGACACATGCTAAGTGTTCCCTTCAGCATGTGAATGTCAAGATAACTTGAGGTTAAATTATAGCTTGCTAAAGAGGAGCCTTGAACCATGCAATGTTATGCTTTCATTTCTTTCTTTCTGAGGGTGGGGGAAGGGGGCAAAAGGATGAGGAGGAGGTTTAGTAGCAACATTTAATGAAATATCCAGATTCTAGCTTTGTGATTTTGATCTCTATTCACACTCTCACTTAAGGTGTATGCCATGCTTGCGTGTGTGTTAAACAACATCTGAAGAAGTTGGAATACATTTGCATTTTAAGTAATGTGAAAATGTACAGGCTACCATCTGGGATTTTGCAAGTCGTAATATGAAGAAACAAGTTGTATTTAAAAGCTGCATTTAATGTTTGGAATAAAATCTGTGTTTTCTTAACAGCTGAGAACAAAACATTTTCCAAAACAAGGCTTAGCTGCCTGGGTTCTCCCTGGTGACCCAATGCTGCGTGAAACGGAGAGAGAGGGTCCCACTCTATACAGTTTTCCTCCCTTAGTGGGAGGAAGAGTCTTGATGGCTTTCTTGGTTTGCTTATTTTTCCACTCTGTAAGTAATGTTAAGAACTCATGTGCTGTGCTACAGAGTTTCTGAGGAATTTTCTTCCTTTTTATGGTTTGCTTGCCCACTGCCTGCCATCAAGCCTCTTCACCTTGTCTAGCACTTCTTGGAAGGAAATACTCTCCTGTGAACAGTCCACTGCTCCCAGTAAAACACTTTACTTCTCTGCACTAGTAATAAATTTTGTCCTCATTTGACTTACTTGTCAAATGAGTGTTATGCTGCTTCACTCATAAGGTACTCAGAGGTCCATGGAAGCTGCAGTATTAGAAACAAACTACAAGTGAAAATTAGACTAAGTTATTTAAGATGCTTCTGTACTCTGGTGGTGTCTTATGAGCTTTGTCAAAGCTACATTTCAGAGTAGATGTGAAAGATTAACACACTCCAGCTCACCTTGGTCAACCTCAAGACATGTTGATCAAAGCTGATAGGTGTTATTGAGGATGGGCTACTCCGCTGATGTTATTGGATTTGCATATATCCTTGATTGGTAACACACTGAGCATGCTGGAGGTAATTGTCTAAATGAATATAATAAGTTTGGGCTCTGACCTTTTTTTTATTTCCCTCCAGCCTTTTCCCCATGGCTTTTGGGTGTGTGATCAGAGCTAAACATGCTTAAGTGTGTGGCTAAATTTAATGCTGAAGGATTCCTAAGGCAAGTTCCCATGAAACACACAACACACAACACACAGCAAGGTGAAAAAGCAACGAAAGTTTTATCAGCATACAGATAGCCAACACAGGTCTTCTAGCTCTTATGGCTCTCACCAAAGAAGACCTTGTGCCACGCAACATTGCAGCAAAGTCTCAGTTTGCAAGAAACCATATCCAAAGCTCTGTCTTTGAATATCATCCTGACAGTAAAGGTGACATGGGTCTGCTTTTGCAGGAGAAGACGTGCACCTTCTGAAGAAGCTAGGAAGTGAGAAGAGAAATGGGCTGGATGCAGGGCTGGCTTGTTATCCACCCATCCTCCCATGGCTGAGCTGGATTACACACAAATCCAGCACTGAGGAAGTTTCCAAAGAGCTTTTTATCCTCTCATGTAAGGGCAGTATCTGTTCTAGTTAAGGTTATGGTGTATAGTTTGTGCTTTTGGGGGAATGGGTATAGGCTTGCTGAGAGTAAATCAGAGCATGACAAGATGCAGTTTCCTGCAGGCTCCTCCGCCTATGCTAGATAATGTCTGACTACATGCATGCAGTTGGTGAGTCAAGGGTCTTGTTGCTTTAAAACAAAAGAATAATGCATCCAGGAGTACAAACCCTAAATAATGAATAATAAGAATAATGCTATTGAACAGCTGCAACTCTGCAGTGAGTACTTAAATGTCAGCTTTAAAAACCTATATGCCAAATATATCTTCTCTTGGAGAGAATATTTACCTTAATGTTCTCTAATGAAAAATATAGCTAAAAGATTTATAATTACAGTGGTACACTTAGAAAGGATTTACAAGTATCAATGCACCTACTGAGCTGAAAGAAAATCCATTAAGTTTTGTACCCTAAAAAAAGCTACTGCCTTCCCTGTTCCCAAATAAAATAATATGAGTACATGTTTTCCCTGTGAACATTCATTAAATGCTCATCAGACATAATCTAAATGACAGCAGAGCTTCAAGACACAAATCACTCTTCTGTATCCTCACCTTGGCTCATTCATTTAAACATGTACTTGTCTCTTCTTTTCTTTTTTTAAATGATGCCTTTTCTGTAGCAAGAAGAGATGTTTGATTGCTCTTTACAGGTATATTTCTTTTAACTCTTTTTAAAAATCATTAACATAATAGAGGAATGACATTTCTTCATTTAAATGATGCACAAATGAGACAGAGAATTTTTAAAGACATTTTTGCTCTTGTTCTTTTAACTGAAATCATTCTTTAAAACAAATTGCCTGAAGTTAAAGAACGTTATTCCATCTCTCCCCCGAATAAACTTCTCTTTGTAAGGAAAACTTGAATATAAATGAAACCTTTCAGTCTACAGAGAATGAAGAAAACTGGATAAACTAAATCAAAATGGACTATTAAAGGAAATTAGGAGCATACGCTGCTTTCTTCAAAAAGGCTCAAACATTAGTTATAAGTATTTTAAATTGACTGATTGTTGGAGGAAGAATGAAATGAGGTAGTCATGATATGCATAAAGCAGACTTCAAATGCATTACTATATTCATCACTTGAGAGCTTAAGAGAATAGCAAGGTTTACCCTAAAAGGAAATCAAGGCAGGGAGGAACATTTACATTATCTGATGTAGAGAAAGGGATGATATAAATTCCATTTAGAGGTCAGCTTGCCATTGCCCTAACTTAACTTCTTGGTAAACAGCGGGAAGCTGTCTTAGCAAAATCTCTCCATGTGGTATTATACTTATGATGGTGGGATGAAAAGCCACAAACGACCTTTCTCTGAAATGGAAGCGAATAATCAATGAATATGTTGGTTGAATATTGCCAGCCACCACTGCAGCACATACGTTACCATCTTTGAGGAGATATTGTTGTTAGTGCCCATGGTATAATGGAGTTATTAAATCCTGAAGACAGTCTTTTTCGGAAAAAGTGGGAGCCTTACTTTGGCTCCACAGGCTGTCTTGGGTGCCTCCTCATCCATCTACCATCCTGAAGCAATGACAAAACAGCAGGATTGCAAAGTGCCTGCCTGCTTCAAGGACTGCTGGGTGTAGGAATATCTTCTTTGCACAGAAGGGGAAGAAAACACAGACGCCCTCCAACCTGAGGATTTGCATGAAGCTAGCTGCAGAGACTGAGCTGCTGAACTAAATACTAGTCCAGGGTCAGTACTGATCTATTTCAAGATAATTACACCCATATTTGCACATATCAGGGTACAGATTGCTCCCATCCCATGAGTCTTTCATTCTATTTTGCATCCTTCTCCCTGTCTCCCCCTTGGAGAGGAGCTATACAATAGAAAAATACATAAATCAAGGTTACTGATATCTTCCTTTGAATTCACTTACTCTCTTGATAGCAGATTTCCTCTCTCCATGGATCACTTTACTATAATATAAAATCATCATACACCATCATCTATTTGCATTCCTGCAATTTAGTGTCTTTTAGAGGTTGTGTATAAAGCAGCTTTAATTCACAGGTGTTGTTTAAACAGTTATGGATCAGATCCAACTTAGGGACATCCTTTGGGACATTTCTGCAAGTTCAGTTCTCTCTGCAAAAATCAAAGAGCATGGTCAAGAGGAGGGGATGCTGAATGTGATGACTTTTCTGTCACTGACCTCAGGATCAAGATATTGGTCTTTAGTTTCTTATCTGATATAGAAACTCTCAGGAGAATTCTATGAACATCATGATTTCATTCACTTCTCCTTGAAACATGTCAAATTAACTTGCAAAGAAGGTACGTGGGCTGGAGATTAAAATTAGTTTGTTGGATATCTGTACAGTATTAGCAGTAGAGGGCATGATTCTACTTTTAATTCAGTGACAGTAAACCTGATCCTGATGGGATTTTGCTACATAAATTCATTATGAAAGGAAGATATGTCTAAAATGCATGAAAGTGTATGTTTGAACTCTACAGAAAACAGAAGTGATCAGATCCGATGTTTTGCTGCTTGGGAGAAACCCATCGCCCCGTCTCAATATCAAGCAGTATTTTATAATTAGAAAACAGCTGACTCTGTATGTCTTGAGGATCTAATATGGTACAGCATCATTTCTGATTGCTTCAGAAAATAGCCAGCAGTATGAGCAGTGATGTGAGAACCGAAGCCATCTGGCTCACTAGCAGAGCCAGAGTATTTCTTCCCATGTGAGTGTAAACGCAGCTTGATGTCCTTAGTCTTTTCCTTCTTCTACAAAATTTGCTGTAGCTGAGAGGCCAGATGCCCTCTGACTGTACTCCAGGATTGTTAACATGGTTTGCAGACAGAAGTCATTGATAGCGATAATATAATAACTAAATATACAAAATACATCCCTAGCTGGTTGCTATTCAAGCTTCACTGTTGCTCATGGTCTCCAGCACATTTTTTTTTTTTTTTTCCCTGTTGATCATTTTCACTGTCTTATTTCTTATACACACAGCAGTGTGCTGCAGGACCGGTGGCTTCTCCTCCACAGCAGGGCTTATGGCCTGCATGGTGGGAATGAGGACCTTGTCCTGACACAATAAAGTTGCAAGGTGCTTGGGTGATATAGTTAGCAGGTTGTATCATATAGTTATATCCTTCAGTTAAGAGGTTTACAAGGAGGAGATTCTCAAAGCGATAGATGTCATTAAGCAGTTTTTTTACATATTTAACCCCGTCGTATTGCAATATGCATGTCCTTGTACATAAAAATCCCACCACACTGGAATCATAGAATCGCAGAATCATAGAATCACCAGGTCGGAAGAGATCCACTGGATCATCAAATCCAACCATTCCCACCAATCTCTAAACCATGCCCCTAAGCACCTCATCCACCCGCACCTTAAACACCTCCAGGGAAGGCGAGTCAACCACCACCCTGGGCAGACCGTTCTATTGCCTAATGACCCTTTCAGTGAAGAATTTTTTCCTTATGCTGAGCCTGAACCTCCCCTGGCAGACCTTGAGGCCATTCCCTCTTGTCCTGTCCCCTGTCACTTGGGAGAAGAGGCCAGCACCCTCCTCTCCACGACCTCCCTTCAGGTATTTGTAGAGAGCAATAAGGCCTCCCCTCAGTCTCCTCTTCTCCAGGCTAAACAACCCCAGCTCTCACAGCCACTCCTCATAAGACTTGTTGGGGCCTTTATGTACAAGGACATGCATTTGTCTGCTGTTCTATGAAAATGGAAATTCTGGTACAGGGATTAAATCCTTTTAATTCATCATGTTTGCTACCAAGTTTGGGATTTTCTTCTCTCCTTGAGAGATCAAGCATTCCTCAAGCATGTTGATTGTAAGATATTTATCAATCATGGTTTCTCGCTTCTGCAGACAGCAGATACTGCATAGCTCAACATGTTATGTCAACCAAGTACCTGTATTTATTATGCTGGTGTCTAGGTCTACACTTCCACACACTTGTGGAGAACTAATATATACAATCCACCAACTAGTCTTTCCAGTGTTTATGCCAACACTGTAGACCAGTAAATTGTGAAATGGTTTGTTTCTATTGTTTTCTCAGGAACCAGAAGACATTCTCATCTTTAAGAGTGTTTTACAATTGATTAAATAATCAGCAGACTTCCATGGGGGAGGATCTATGAGGAGCAGAAAGCAGCCCTGTGCACTGATCTTGTTGCAAGGCTGGGGAACACTTTGGCTGCATGACACAGGTCGGCTCACACCCACAATAGTAAAACCCTATATTTAATTTCTACTAAATTTCCTACAATACCCTTGATAGTGGCCACACAGCTGGTGTGCTCTGCTTGTTATGCAAACTATAATCATATCACTGTGCCTTGTGCTTCCTTGTCTGTTTGATATACTCCCCTAGTCTCTCGTGCCAGATATGCAGTCGTGCTCTTTCCTTGTTTATACTGAAGCAGTCAGTCAAGCCCATATGGAGGTCTGTAAGGGATCACCAGTCCCCACAGTAATGGTGATGCTGGTCTCCTGAAATCATCAGTCTAAGAGGTGATTAATCCTCATTGCAACTTACATGGGAAAGTGGGTTCAGACAGTGAACCCTGTCACAGCCCAGACTGGACAGTCCAGGGGTTACTGAGGTCAAAAACTGGGTCTCTCTGTAAAATTCATGGGTTGAGTATCCTTCAGGCTTCATTAAGACAAAACAATGCCAAAGGATTGGCCTGGAAAGGAATTTATTTGTACAGGCATTCTTAGGAATAAGATTGGAATTGACTTGCTAAATCTGTGTTAAGGGAAAAGAAAGGGAGAAAATGAGGAAAGGAAGAGAGAGAGCAAAATGCACAAGGACACCGTCCGGGCTCCGGTCCTGTTCTTCACTCTCCCAGGATGAATGGTGGACACACTGATCCAAATGCCCCCTCTTGAAGACTATTATTTATAGGTTATGGTGGACCTGCACAGTGCTGCTTCTAAGAAAGTTCTGGAACTGAGTTTGTGGAGGCTTAGGGGTCCTAGATGAGTCCAAAGTACTGTCTTTCCTACTGGAAAGGCCTCTCTGAGCATCAAGAGCGGCTAGGCTGCTTATAAGAGAGAGAAAAAGCTGAAGGATACTGCCTTTGCTGCAGTCTCAACAGTGCTTTAAGGCAGAAAACCAAGTAGTTTAAAGCAGCCAAAAGAATCAGTCTCTTACAAACCCACATCCTTTGCTGATCTAAAATCACAGTGCCATAAATTCCTGCAAATGAGTGGATAAGTTCTGCAAAACAGCTGTGTGTATTTGCTGGGACATTAGCTGCCATGCTTACTCACTGCATTATCACTGCTGGTACATGTCTTGCAGGTAGGGAATAGTGGAAGAGCATTCACTCCATCCATGGTCTGTGCAGGCGTAGGCTGGATTGAATCAATTGTTTCAGCAAAGAGTAAATCCAGGGACTGATATGTGAGTGATGAGAAAACACTAGGAAGTTCCCACTGCAGTGTGGGAGTTGTAGCAGTCCTCTGAGAAAGTATTGATGGGAGTATGTTGTTCTACTGATTGCAACTGAGGCCACAGTAATAATTCATTGGAAACTGGTATTGCTTGTGGAATCAGAAATGTGAATAATCGAGAAGAGCTGAAAAGAAATACAGAGCCCTCAGAGAGGAGAGGAAAATCCATCTGCCTCCAGAGGGTATAGGAGATAGCTGGAAGGATCAGTTTGACCTATATGTTTGCAAGATTTTTTTTCTGAAGGATGAGGAAGATGGATAAGCCAGATGGAGTTCCTGCATTACCGATAAACAGCCTTGCTTTACAGTGTTTTGCTCAAGATGACAGTGCTTGAAGAGCAAAAATGAAACAAAGAGAGATGTGACAATGGAACACATTGCATTAAAATATCAAACACCAGTACTGACAAGCCAGGTGCAGTTCACAGCCTTCTTGGTTTCTTGATGCACTGTAATTATTGCACAGGGAAGATAAAAGCATTTTTCAGAGGTTTGGGAACAAATGTCTATGAGGCAAGAAATGGTACTTCTGCCTTTGGGCCAAATTCCTTGCTGTTTCAAAAGGTAAAACATGGCTGAGATAAAGGAATCTCCACCTGCTTCCCTCAGCACATTACTCATTTGACGTCTTTGTATAAAAGCTGTTAGTTTTTCTCAGGCTTTGGAACATGGTTCCTCCTTCTTAGTTCCCTAGGAAAAAAAGGTAACATCTCACTAGGCATCAAACAGCATGGAACACAGTCAACAGTTGTGAGAGCTGGTTGGGGGCAAAAAACCACCTCTGAGGTATTCTATTGATTTGAAGCCTGAATAAACAGAAAAAAAAAATACAGGTTTGTAACTTTTACTTACCATTTCTAGAGATAATAAATTGTGAAATAACTGCTATTTTATGGATCTAAAAACACACCCACTCAAAGTGGAATTTCTTGGGGATGCCTTTTGTCCAAAATGCCACTGGAAGAGCCAGAGAAATAATCAACCTTTTTTGTTCACTTTTGGTGAATTCAGTACATTAAAAAACATTGCTGTTGGATTTGGTCTCAACAATTGCTATGCACTATACATATGTGTACTTCTGTTATAGTATAATTTAATGTTTTATATATATGATATCTTTTGGCAAAACACTGATAATGATTTTTTAAGATAACTTGAAAGTAGATAATTCCATTTTATTGGCTGACATTTTTCACCTGCTCTAGTCAATTCAAGCAGATTCCCAGCCCAGGAAGTCTATGGGGTGTAGGTAGTATCACCTTAGATTAGTTTTTATTCTTCTACCTTGAAGACCTTTTTATAACTGGTGAGACAAATCAGATAGGTGTTTGTTTTCTCTGGCAGGATGAGCAAGCAAACACTTCAAGAACAGTACAGTGATTGCTTTGAAGTTTGCCTCATAGGAAAATGTGTGCACCACTAAGTTTTCATACCAACATTTCTTGGGAGGCAAAAGAAATCATTTAATGGGATTTCTGTTACTACTCACATGGCTTCATTCCTGTTACTAGAAGTCTCAGCACTGTGCTGTCTGTTGAAGTGGTCAAAATGTTTTTCCCATCCTCACCTTCCGAAAATCATCTGGGCTCTGTGCTTGGTCCTTCTCTTGAATGTTGCTGTTCCAGCTCATCAGATTGCCCATGACAACAATGTTTTTCTTCTAAATGCTTCCATTCCTAAATGTGGGCACCTCTTGCTCAAAAGCAGCACTTCCCCAATCCTTTTCTGATGCATTCACAGAGACAAAGCAGCACTCACACCCTGTCAGACCTATATTGCTGTAGTGTTATTTGAGGCTCTGCATTTCTGTCCAAACTAAAGATGTGAAATCTGTAGGTACAGAGTTTCTTCAGGAATGGGGTGGGAGAAAGAGTCTTCTTGTGACCTCTGCCATGTGGCAATTTTATTGCATATTAACCAAACAAAAATTCTTTCCTTCTCATCTCAATTGACTGATAGATGTGTGGTCAGATAAGCTGCATTTCTATCAAAACTGTTCCTTTTCAAACATCTCGTGGGGTTTCGGTTCTCAGAGAGATTTTGCCATTCTTCCTGACCAGCTCCTAATCCATGTCTACTGGCTGCCCAGGACAGAGTAGATCAGGAATTGAAAAGGTTGACCCAGAGCTCAAGGTGACTCAAGTTGTGTATCACCTGAGCATAAGCTGTAGCAGATTTTGACCCTCTACAGTCCAAACAAATATAATGTCATAGAGCATACATGGGCACCATCCTTTGTCACAGTAATGAGAACTTTTTCCTCCACTACCTTATATCACTATGAAAGATCTGGTCGGAAAACTTTCTTTTAGGGAGACTCAAAAGCTAGTCTAATTGCGCTGGTTCCTCCGTGGCTGAGGAAGCCTGAAATCATCGCTCGTTGTACTGTTAATCAGAGGGGTTTTGCAGAAGCTGTAACACCCCGTGACCGTGATGATGTGACATCCAGTGAAACGCTAAGTTTCTGGTTCTCCCTTAATGAAAAGCATGCAGTGTGTAATGGCAATATAAAAAAAATGCTGAGGACAGCTTTTTATTAATGCTGCCTTGGAGTTTATCTGTCTAAGGCCCAGTAAAAGCTACTGACCGTGGACCCTCATGGTCAGTTCAGCTGAGAGCCAGCAGGATAAGCCAACACAGGAAAAACAGTGTGACAGAAAAAAAAAAAAAAAATAAAAAAGAGAAGAGCTGGGAAGGCACAAAAGCCAGCTGCCATCTTCTGTAACATTTCTGTACCGCAGAACAAACTCAGCTCAAGCTGGATTTGCCTCTTTGTGAACAGATACATGAAATGGGAATTTTCATGTAAATTGGTGTCAGCAGCCTTGGAAGTAACTAGAGCTTGTGACAGAACAAGCGAATAGCAGGTGTTTTCAAGGGAAATAAGTCTGCAGATTGATGGATGAGTTTTGGGAGGATAAATTGTTAAGCTTGTGAAGATGAAAGTCTTCTTTTGCACAGGTGCAGAGTTTAAGTAGCTCTTTTTGATTCACGGTTTTGAACTACAAGATAGCAGTGTGCGTTGTGTTATGTGTAACTTAATAATCTATTTTAAAATAAATGTGAGGCAACACCAATTAAGGCCATTTTTTTTTAATGAATAGCTGCTCTGCCAGGTAAAAAAACATGTACCATATTGTGCCATCCATTTTAAGCAGAACTTCACACGGACCTTCAAAGGCAGGTTCTGCCTAACAAATAGATGGAGCGATGCATCTCTATTTTACAAGGCAAAGGGGAATAGTACAGGCAATATATGATCTGCATGTGTGTGTGCGTGCTCTCAGTGTTGAAAGCACCAGATTAAGCTGAACTGATTAAACAAGCTTACAATTGCATTACAGCAGACGCTGTGCTGAGAGCCAAAATATGATTGGCAAAATATATGTGGCATATTGTAAAACAGATAAAATGATAACAGCTTTTTACTGAAGAGCATCTGCTATTCAGTTGGGAAATTAGTGTGGAATGCAACCGTTCTTACAAATCACAAAATGGTGTTGCCATCATCAAGAATTTCCTGTCTTCATTTTTTAAGTGTGATGTTGTTGTTACTCTTCCTTGTATGTCAGAAAGTTAGAAGTTCTAATTTTTGTTCCTCAACATGCTAGATAAAAACAAGTTTCTTTAACCACACTTCAAGATTAAGTTCTTTATAACCTGTGATCACTAAAAGGTATGAGGACTAAGTCAGATTGCCTCAATAAAATAACCTGACATTAGTGGGGTTTTAATTTATTTAGTGGAACTACATAAGGAGAGAGAACAAATCTGATTACTCTGATGTTAGTTCCTTGTTGCAACAGTTTACTGTTTGTTTCTGCAGGAAAGGCTGCACACACGGACCGTATTGTTCTGTGTGTTGTTCTGCTGAGATTCGACATACCCTGACTGAATGCAATGACGTTCAGATGCTTCCATGGAAGAAGGTTTCTTAGGCCAAATAATTAACCACTGCAGGATGGATACTGCCACACCATCTACTGAATTGTTTCGACAGGGTGTAATGACTCACTACTTAATTGCTAAGTAATTTTATTATTATCTGTAAAATGTTTTTCAGAATGGGAAGAAATAATTGAAATGGTCTGATGTAAACTGATATAAATTAACCTAGCTTTACTGACTTTCAGTAATCATGAGTTAGGTCCCTGGCTGGTATAAATGAGTGTCTTGAAAGAACTGTCCCGATTTAAGCAGCCTGCTATACATTACCCAAGCAGGAGCAGAATGCATGAGAAAGAGTGACACACCCAGTGCTCTTTGTGTTCTAACCTCAAACGACATGACATCATGGCAAATCAGATTAAAAATGTGTGCCATCCAGCTGTCTTTCTGATCTTTTCTGGCTGTTCTGCTGCTTCCCAGGTCATGCAGCAAGCACATATTTTGTAGTCTACAACTTGCAGTCAAAATAAGGCTTTGTACAGTCCTTTAAACGCACAAGCTGCTGTGATTTACCTGTCCTGTCTCACACTACATCCCAGAGTTCTTGCACCTGCTTCAGTTTACTGGTTGTGCCATATCAGTCAGTTGTCTTTTTTTGTTTCTTTCTCTTATCTGGATCAGCTTAGGAAGTGCCCGTGTGTATTAAGATTTTTATAAGATTCAGGTAGCACTTCTTACTGTATTTGTTCTGGCTTGTCAATTCTGTTTACACCAGAGGTTCATCCACTCAGCTTTGACACAGTGCTCTTACATCAATGCATCATTTTAACCTTGAATTGTACTAAACTTAGAGTGGAGATAGGAGTTGTTCTTGATGTCTCTCACTATAATATATAAACATATCCTGTGGGTACATGAAAAAGTAACTTTTTTGGCTCAGAGAACTGTTTTTTATCTCTATTCATTAGCCTGTGTGACTGTTGAAGGCTGTCACACTCTTCATAATCCTGTATCAATGTATGTGCTTAAATGAATTACCACATGCTGGGCAGCAAGTTATTCTGATCAAGTGTCCTCCAAAACACCTCTGCGCTTTTTTCTGCTGCTGACCTTGTGGCTTTTAAAAATGTTCTTCTCCTCCTCTCAAAATGCTGCATCAAAGGCTCAGCTGAGGGTACACAACAGTTGGTAACTTCTTGCCATGATGTCCTCTCCTGCCAAAGCTCATGGGAACTGATAGGTATCTCTTGTCTGAGAGTTGATTCATGCTTTTGATTTTCATATGCCTGAGTAGATTAATGACCTGGCAGAACTGCACCATTGCCAAGTCCAACAGAAATGCTGGAGTGAAGGTGAATTGAGAAAAGGATGACTGGCCTTGTAGAAAGGGATGAAGGTGACTGTAACACCCTGTGCTCCAACAATATGCTGCTAACAGAAAGGTAGCTAGTGGGCTGCAAACTCCAAAGTAAATGAGAGTCGCTTAGTTGGCCACAGTCCTAGAAGAAATCTTTGGTCAATCTGCATACTGGGGAGGGACAAACATGAAACCACCTTTTCCTTCACCTTGCACTGACATAGTTTTGGAGTTATAAGAAATAATGAAATTAAAAGTAAAAAGAGAAAAAAAAACAGTGCAAGGATGTTCTGAGGTAGTGTGCATCAGTCAACATTTTTTCTAAGTTTCTTTTTGTGGACATGTGGTTTCAGGGCACCTAATAGCAGGCAACCAGTACCTATGAGAAGCACACTGAAAAGGCAGAGTCAGGCCTTTTGTAGTGGAGCATAGGGGGAGAAAAGAGAAAAAAAGACATAAAATGAATCAGGAGACATTTAGAATGTGTGTAAGGAGAAGCTTTTTCACCATGAGACATTTAAGACAGAGAACAAGTTTCCAACAGAGGTTTTGCTGTCTCTGTCCTTGGAGGTTTTCAAGACTTGACTGGATAAAACCTTGAGCAACTTGGTCTGATCCCACAGCAGACTCTGCTTTGAGCATCATATTTGACTAGGGATCTTCTGAACTCCTTACCAATCCAGATTATCTTGTGACTGTATGATGCTTCAAGACTTGTTTAACTGATAGATCAACATTTCTTCAAAGTACTTATCTTTACTTCTTATAGACTCATGATTCTTTTCCAGTTTCAAAAATTCACTTAATTCTTTAAAGCCTCCAGGCTTTTCAGATCCCTTCTAGCATCTTCTCCTCGTGGTGATATATTCACTACCAGTTCATATTGTCTCTCTTCAGAGACTCTTATAGGGATTGCTCAGACCTGCAGGATTTTCTACAATATTCTAAAACTCACAGTTTTCTCACTTCAGCACAATTCATGAAGGTGTCATTTTCATTAAGCTTTGTCCTGTGTCCCTTCCCTGGGTAGATTCATTACACAACTTGTATGTCATTGCATTTTGGAACAGCAATGCACTTCATCCTACATCTGATGGAAAGCCAAAGGACTGAATCTTAACTTAAACTTAAAAGTAGTTTTCAGTGCTTCACAAATTGTTCCTATACAAATGAAAATGGAAGCCTGTGGATTGCTTTTGTCTTCTAATTTTTATTACATATTATGGAAGAGTTCAGGAACAGTCAGTAAGTTGAACGAGAACTGATTCCCATCTGTTGTTATGGTTACCAGGAGTAGAAAATAATTTCCTGTAATTTATCTTAAGATCATTTATGTCGGATACAAACACAGATTAAGCTGAATTCCATGGTAATTTCTTCTTCAATTGTGTTAGGAACCATAAGACATTCATTTTTACTTCATAAATAAGGGTTACAGTATGTCATGCTCAGTCAAAGAAGATAAAATGAATCTAATTAAGTGCCATCAGAAGATCACTTTGCTGTTTTTATTGCAGCAATAAAAGTGCCCTTACCTTCTTATTCTTAGAGAAATGACAGAGATTATTATGGAAATAGGATGAGATCAAGTAAGTCTTGCTTGACCTAGACTTGGATACAACAATATCCTTGTGTCAGTGGTTGTTGAAGTGAATAGGCAGTTTACAAAATTTGATGGGCTAAAGCTCATAAGAGATGCACTTGCTTTATTAGAATGAATGAAACCACATGTAAGACTCACACAGGCCTTGTTTATTGGGTTTTATATAAACAATATCATCTTTTTATTGATCTATAGGCCTCAGCAGTGATGATGACAAAAAAAGGCTTTCAGATGGATGACCGCGGGTCCCTAATGTTGATTAGTTGATGTGTACCCAAGTGAAAAGAACTCTTTAGCATTAGTGGTATGTGTATACCTGTATAATATTCTGGAGGTTGCTTCAGGGCATAGAAAAGCTCTGCATTGAAGTAAAAGCAGCTGAGACCCTGGAAAGAACACAGGTTAAGTGAAATGCTGTTAAACTATATCTTGAAGACATTTCCATCAAGTTGCCAGAGTCTGTAAAATGCCAGCAGGGCAAAAACCAAAACAAAATAACACAAGACTGAAGTCTGTGAAAAGTCTGCTACAAACTCTGGAAACCTTACAGGAGTCTTGCTGTCCCTAGAGTAAAAGAGACCTAACTAAGCAGACGGGGAAGAAAATCCCACACAAACATGGTGAGTCATAGAATTCCCTTCAGGTACATAGAGTTTCCTCTCAGTACCAGAGGTATTTTATCTGAACATCTGCCCAATGTATTTTTTTTCTGTAATGATACCTTTGTACAGCAAATTTTGAAAATCCTAGGGGCTGGTTCCACTCTAGAAAAGGTGCTACATCTATCTGCGTGGTTGATCCTACATTTTTGGTGAGTCCAGGAGTGCCCTGATAGATCTGCCCACCTTTTGGTATAAGACAGCATATTTTGGTATGTGGTGTGAAGTGTGCCCCAAATCCTATTTTATTTGGTAGTCAGCTCTCAGTTTGAATAGTGAGTAAAAGTGCAATAAATAGAAAGTACAGTATGTAACTGAAATGGCAAAGATGGCTTAATTTTTAACATGGAAAAGACAATTAAACCATGTGTCCTCACTAATAGATCCTGCAAAGTTTATTACTCAGAGACTATCCAGTTCTCATGTGAGAGAGAACATACCTACAAATTTGGGGTATTTTTATGAACTTTGGGGCCAAGTGGAAACATTTTCTCACTCAGAAAAATGCAGTCTTTGCCATTTTGACTTTAGTTGACCTAGCAGAGATGTAAAGTGCCACAAAAATCCAATAATGCTAATTTATTTAATTTCCTGAGCTGGAAATGACACAGAGCCAAGTGCACACTATACAGCTCGCATGAAAGCTGATGTATAAGTTAAAAATCAAAAATATTATCAAAGAGACTGCAACTTCAGTAGAGGTGACCTGTATCAAAGGAAGGCTTGTGAAATCTTTTACCTGCTTCAATAAATGACATTTCAATGCTAACAGAGAGGGAGAAAATGAGAGGAATTATTTAAAGGAAACATATTGTAGCTGAAACTGCTGAGCCAGATCCACTGATTGTTTAAGCATTGTTGAAGTAAATACAAGATATAATAATTAGCATCAGCTAGGAGTATGCCCGTTAGCAATGTGCCATTAAAGTTCCCGGGTGTGGGAGTTAACAAAGACAGTTTAAAGTGTATTGGAAAATGATTTTTCATTCCATTTTAAAAACTCATTTCATGCATTGTTGTGTCATCTACTTTTAAAATTACAGTCTGAGCAGAAAGACCAAGATGTGGTACAGATCTTTTAAATCATGATCCCCAGGGCAGAAGTACATGATTGACCTGTAGTTATTTGTTAGGTCTTTCTAGGCCATTCAGCAGAATAGTATGCAGGAGAGTCATTTGAGTACCTATATAACAAGTAAAAGGTATTTGATTGAGAACTATATTAGAGTAAATAAATAACAGTGAGATGACTCATGCTGTGAAGTTATGACTGAAACTTAAATAGCCATTTCTGTTGCCTTGATGTAATTGGTGACCTACTGGAGCCAGTTCTTTCTTAGTAATCTATATCAATGCTGGACAACAGTACCTTTCAATTCATCTTTTCCCAGGAGATTTAAAGCAGTCATAGAAACATTTTCTTTTGCTGCATGCCATTTATTTCTTTGAAGGACAGAGCAGTCTCTTCTAAACTCCCACTGTGCATTAAATATTATAAATTAAAATAAACTACTCCCTGTCTAAAAAAAACAGTAGTCACAGGGGCAGGCTGGTATCAGCTTATTTTCTAACATTTTTCTCAATTAAGAGGAGAAACTCTAGTAAACAGAATATAACACAGTGTTGCTTCTTATTCTCATATAGTGCATATATGAAAAATAGAATTCCTGAAAATGAGAATTAATTGTATTCCAATATGCTTAGTGGATGGGGAATGCTCTACAACATATTATGCTTAGCTTTATTACTTAATCATATTGGCTGAGCTGGCAATGCCTCTTGTGTATGTATTCAAGATGATTAGATATTGAATGGAAATACTACAATTTATGAGAAATGAGCTTTTGCTGGTTTCTTATTTCTTGTGCATGAGGGGAGAGAAGTTGACAATTCTATGTGTATTTTTCCATTGTTCATAGCATGTGGCTGGGAAGATATCATAAGCCATGAATTTAACTGTGTTAATGTAAGACTTTTTCACAGTACAAAGCTCTAGTTTTTTCCTTTTTCTCCATCTTAATGTAGCCGATTCCACTAAGAACAAAGTAAACAGCGTGAGAGAATTCTGTCCATATTCAGAGTTTTTTCCTTTGGTAAGACTTCTGGATTCCGACATATTTCTGGATCCAGACATATTTCTGGATTCTTCCAGGTCTAGTCTGAACCACAGAAAACCACTTTGATTTTTCAGACTAAAGAGTGTTTATCTGCTTCCTGTGTCCCCGATAGCCTTCATTATTCTCTCCTGAAAAGAGACTCCAGTATTTGAAGAGGGCTGGTGACTTTGGCTTACATTGTCCTCTTTTCATTTTAACAGCAACCTGCTGTACTTTGCAGAATCATAGAATCATAGACTAGTTTGGGTTGGAAGAGACCTTAAAGCTCTTATAGCTCCAACCCACCTGCCATGAGCAGGGACACATCCCACTATGTCAGGCTGCCCAAGGCCCAGTCAAACCTGGCCTTGAACACCTCCAGGGATGGGGCAGCCACAGCTTCCCTGGCCATTCTGTTCCAAGTGCCTCACCACCCTCATGGTGAAGAAATTCTTCCCTATATCAAGCCTAAATTGGCCCCTCTCCAGTTTATACCCGTTCCCCCTTGTCCTATCACCACAAGTATCTATACGAGAAGTACAGATAGTGTGAAGTGCATACAGAGATAAGGAGCCACTGGCCAGCCTCGTATTTCCCTTGTCTTCTGGTGACAGCTTCAGTGCTGTGTGTCAGAGGAGCAGTAAGCATATGACCATTCAAGCACCCAACTGCCGTTAACATCAGCTGGGCTGTTTACAACCAGCATCCTTTGGATGCAAGAGCCTGACACTTGTGTATATGAGTGGTTAGCATGGTTCCGCTGATAAGCTATTGCAGAAAATGAAATGATTGCCAGCTGCCTAGCAGAGTCATGGTGGCTTGGATGCATGTAGGTTTGTGCTGGGGATAAGGTAATAAAAAATAACTCTATGTGACATTCATAGTTGGCTCTATTTCTGTTCTTGTGATTGGTGCAAATGGTACAAACAGCAAATACATTTTATTTGGTTTTGACTGTTCTTGCCCAACCTTTTCTGTAAAAGTACTTGCAGATATTATGTGTTCATCAGACATTTTGAGAGAAAAGCTATACTTTAGTTCTCCATACTTTCACAGCAACAAACATCTCATTTAATTTCACCGCATGCTCTCAGGACATTCTGAGCTCAAATAGCTTAATTACTAGAAATATGTGCTAGGTACATGTCAGACCTGTGACTGACATCTTCCTGATGTGTAATCATAATTGCAGATGACTTTTGACAATTAATCAGAACACTTCCAGCTGGAAGTAAGTAAACATGCAGGGGACAGAGTACAAATTCAAATCATTGTGATTTGAGTGGAAAGGGGATAGAAATCCACTATCAGTTGTCTTGAAATACAAGAATCGAGTGTGGCCAAATGAAGCTAGTAGGAGCAAGGTACAAAGCAAGCAAAATGGGACAGTGCACACTGCAGCAGATCTCTGGAAATCTCTGTCCCATCACTGATTTCTAAGCTTGACTGGGACGCTTGCAACATCTGAGCAGCATGTAAATACATGGTCTTCATCACTGACCCTTTTCTACCAGCTAAACATCCACAGGGTTTGTTTTGCTTGGCCTGCCTTCCCACAGCAACATCTCTTGTTGTTGTGTTCATGTCCATACATAAGCTGTAGATTATAAGAAACCATTCTACAGGTTAAAAGACAGAAAGGTTGGATAAAGTTCAGTGAATTGCTACCCATTCTTTTCCCCAGTTCACTGTGGTTTAGCTTTTGAGATATTATTATATGAAGCAGCCTGCAAGTCTTTTTCTGTCCCCTTTCGAAGACCCTAGCTGTTTTATTTTAATCAGACACAACTTCAAAGCTGATATCTGTAAGCACATTCAGGTCCTGTGTGGAAGAATGTGCTTACAAATCGCAGATTTTCAGCCTCTGAGGTTCTTAGCTTTTGTAGAAGCAGCTCACCTCCTTGTACTTTACTGATTTCATTATTTTTTTTTTTCTCCTTCTAGTAGATGAAACCTACTCTTTGGAAAGCAAGTAAATGAATACAGAGGTTGCATGAAGAAGGTATGAACAAAAACTTTTCTACTACCTTAAATTAATTCTAAGTCTGCCTTCACCTGTGCTCTCTCAATTTTTCTTGGTGAAACTGATTAATTGATAAAATCGGTCATTTATATTCAAAAGCCTCCATTCCCTTCTGTGTCCCCTATTAGTTTGGATCTATGGAGTTGGAGATGTGTTGTTGAATACATCTATGGTTTTAAAAACCTGATATATTTCTGAAAGCACATATTTGGAACAGCAGTAATTTATCTACTTAAATGTAACAAATCGTTACATCAATCTGAAAAAAATTAATCTGGATTATCATGTATTATGCTAGCTAAAATGTGATTTAACCACGCATTGGAGATTATGGATTTTATGATAAGCTTATGTTCAGAGGACCATAAGGGTGAAATCAATCTCTGAGCTACACAGTGGTCAAAGAAATATGCAAGAACAGGTAAGTTTTGTAAATTTTTCTGTTTGTTGGCCTGTCAGTTTTGCCTCTTTCTCCTCTGATTTGTTAATTGACTGAATATATTATCCAGCATGCATGTGTGCATTTGTCATCTTAAAAAGTTGGGAAGTTGATAGGAAGCTTCTGTATTTGCATTTTATATACATTCCCTTTTTCACCTGAGGGCTAAATTTCCATTTTAACAGAAAATCCAAACCATCCAAGATTCAATAAGAAAATGACAGAGTCTAGTTATGTGATTGTTGTTTTCCAGTGGTCTCAAACAGAAATACCTCACTGCCTTGCAGCCCTTTAATATATTTGCCTTTGTGACATTTTCAGAAGGCAGAAGACTCAGCTCTGGAGAACAGAAACGCTCTTGGACAGGGGCGAAGTGGATGCAGTATTGGATGTAAGAACTATCTATGACTGTTCCCAGTCATCATCCATCAATCCATTTGCAGGTCTTATAACATGCACAAAAAGAGGAGCAAACTTCTAGTGCAGGATATGAGGAAAGCTGTGAGGCTGACTGCAAATTTAACAGCTTAAAAGAATGTACTGTCAGCTGGAAATCTGTGGTCTGATTTACACTGTATCAAAGCATAGTCAAATCAGCCCTTCAATCCAAGTAAGGAGCACTGAGTTTATATTAGTCTTTTTAATATAGAGACGTCATTAATGAACCTGATGCAGTGAGAATCTCCAATATTGTCAGAGCAGGAGATTCTGTTTTAATTATGATATGTGATTTTGTAATTTTAATTGTATAATTACTACAAAATTAGAAGACACAATTAGACTTCCAATCTTAAGAATTCAATTTTATTACATTTTTATAACTTTGTAATGGCATGATATTTTAATGCTAGAAATTAGAAATTATTAGAAATAATTTTATTATTACACAGTTTAAAAATATGATCTTTTTACTATTTCATCACTTTATTTTACAACCATCCTAAACACCCTGTGTAAAATGAAAAGTTGCAAGCATTTTGAGAGCAACCTAGATAAGATACCAATGATGATGAAATTTTTTCACTTTAACTGTTGCCTGCCTTGCAGAATTAATGAGGCAGCTTACAATGACAGAAGTTAGTTCAAAGCAAAAGTCTCATTGTGCAAACAGCTTTTGTGGAGGCCTCATGCTTAAGATGAGTTATGTTGCAACTGTCTGTGAGATCAGGGACTGTGTGAGAGGAGGTGATGAAGTTGTCTGGTTCTAATTGTTCCATTTACTCACGGCAACATGAATCAGAGGCAATCCTGTTGAAACCAGAGGCAACACTTTTGTTACAGAGATCTGAGACTCATTTCAAACCAGAACAAGGCTCAGTCATCCATCTTGCAAAAGCCAATGAAGCAGTGTCTTTCCTAAATATGGGAGATGAGTGAAATGGTCCATGCTGCGAATCAGAGCTTGAAGTGCCTTAAATGACCTCTATTTCCTTTTCTATTTTTTATGATTTGTATGTATTTACTGTTTCCTTTCACGTTTTCCTTTGTGTTTTTTATTAAATAAACTGTCCTTGTTGAGTTATATTAACATTTTCCATTGTTCTTCAGACTTTGATGTTATATGTAATAATATTCAACCTTTGTCTCAACTCACTCCTGAGTCCTGTTACAATCAAAATGGAATAAGAAAGCATGCTTTGATCTACAAAAATACAAAGGCAAGTAGGTAGGGTGGGTGGGGATGTTTCCACCCTACCCTAAAGAACTATTAACTTGAAAGATAGGGTGACAGTAATTTTAACTACTGCGCTGCCACAAGTACACTGAACACATGCACCTGGTGATCAAGAAGGCTGTGATCTTTCTAGTCTGTGAGACTTTGCAATAAGGAAAAAATAATCCCTGGTGAGGATATACATGCCTTCGTGGTTTGATCCACTGAGTGAATGTCAGGTCTTAGAATAAAAGAGCCTTTTGTCCAGATGCCTTCAACACTGTGATGTCAACACAAGTAATTTGATAATTTATCCCCCCGTACGTTTATATTTTCTCCCTGCTCCAAATCCAACTTGTGCAGCAAGAGAGAGAGAAACTTAGACACATGACATTGATCCACCTGTAAGTATTGAAGGGACTGGTGGAAGTGCTCACCAAGCCATTTTCCACCATATATCAGCAGCCTGGCCTAACAGGGGAGGTTCCTGTTGACTGGAGGTTAGCAAACGTGATACCCATTTACAAGAAAGCTGGAAAGAGGATCTTGAATCCTGTGTTCAGCTTTGGGCCCCTTAGTACAAGAAAGACATTGAGGTGCTGGAGCACGTCCAAAGAAAACCAGTGAAGCTGGTAAGGAGCCTGGAGCATCGTTCTTATGAAGTGGAGTGGCTCTTATGGAGTGGCTGAGAGAAGTGGAGTCTTTCAGTCTCGACAAAATGAGGCTGAGGGGAGACCTTATCACTCCTTATAGCTACCTGAAAGGAGGTTGTGGCAAGGCAGGTGTTAGTCTCTTCTCCCAAGTAACAAATGACAGGACAAGAGGAAATGGCCTCAAGTAGTGCCAGAGGAGGATTAAGCCAAGTATTAGGAAAAATCATTTCACTGAAGACGTTGTCAAGAATTGGACCAGACTGTCCAGTGAAGTGGCTGAGTCACCATACACGGAGGTATCTAAAAGCAGTGTAGATGTGGTGCTTAGGGACACAGTTTAGTGGTGAACTGGCAATGTTAGGTTTATGGTTGGACTTGACGATGTTAAAGGGCTTTTCCAACTAAATGATTCTGTGATCCTATGACCTTAAACTATAAGTAAAACGAAAATTGGAAAAAGAAAATCATAATAAAACACCAATGTAATATTATATTCTGAGGGGCACAGACTGTTTGTTCGAGGTGCAAATCATAAATTTTAAAATTCAAGCAATTGGTTAGTCTCAGTTTTCTCTCCGCTGTCTTCAGATCTGTATTTTCTCTTATGGCTTCACCTCATATATAGATAACCAGAAGATAAATTTCAGTATAACCTATTATTTCTCTGAGGTCCTCAGTAGTGTTCTGTCTGCCCAGATATCCCAAATTATTTTAATCAGGAATGGATTGAGTGTAGGTGTTGTATTAAAATTATTATGAATAAAAAAAAAGTACATTGAATTTCCAAACTGTGAAGTTTGCAGTATGAGTGTCACTGTATAGAACGTACAGTTGCTAGAATTGCTGTGATTGTGTTCCTTTTTAAACTGGTAGAAAATGTAATCTCTATTAATTTTCTCATAGTCATCTTGTATTACATTTCAGAACGCTATCTGAAGTAGCACAACGTAGCATGGTACATCAGGTAGGAATGAATACTTTGCAAGGAAGCTGAAATCACAGTGTGCAGTTAAGAGTCATGCTTCATCTCCAGCCATTCTTTCAAGTCAAATGAGAATTTACATGTCAGGACTTGAAATCCTGAGATATTTTCTCTACTTAACGACACAGCTGACACATATGGGAGAGCAGGAGTATTCACATGCATCAGAACTATGCTTAAAAAGCAGTGAGATTTTGGCATTGTATGTTACTGCTTTTGATGACAGCACAGGCCAGTTACTGCTCTGCCCTGCTCTTCCCTGTCCTTAGGTGCTGATGAACGTTCCCCATGCCAAAGAGGTTTGCCAGGCCAGAAGTGAAAAATTAAAACTCTTCTGCTATAACACAGTGTGAGCATTTGGATCAGCATTTTTCTGAAAGGTGGTTGTGTTGCCTTTAAAGTAGAATTTATTCCTACAGCAACATCTGTATTTGCTGTTTTTAAAGGAGGGACATTTCTGTACCTTGAAAACAATAACAATGTGTTGAACTCTGGAGGCTTAGTATTTTTCTTTATATCATCTTTGCAGGTGATTTTTTTGTTAAAGAAAGAAGACTGTAGAAGTAATTCTGTCTTAATTTTCGTATTTCACGACTTGTTAACCTTTCTGAGATGGGATACAGTGGAGGGGAGAGCTGACCTCTAAAAATAACAACCTGAAAGTACTTGGAGGAATCTCTATTACAGTTGTATCTGTGGACCTTTCTACATTAAACACACATTTCCCACACACTATCCCAAGGGATGCAAAACATAATATCCCATTTATAGGTGAGCAAAAGAGTTGCAGAGATATTTTGGATGACACTAATGCTCTGCTCATGTGCACACACACAGAGTCGCACTACACCTGGCTTAGTCACAGTACCTCCGACTGGTGCAGAATGTGCTTAATAGATCAAAGGGGCAGCCCATAAATTGATTCCAGTAAGTGCTGAATCAGTCAGGGTGACTCTAGGATATATTGTATACAAAACTAGAAGTGAATCCCTGAGGAATTTACTATCAGCAGCATGGATTATTTGACCACATCCAGCTTTAAGACTTCTACAAAGAGAAAAATAAAAGAAACGAACTTCTGGAGTTGCTTTCCCACATCCCTCCTAATCCGACGTGGAGAAATCAGATAAACTAAACATTGAGTTATAATTGAGTGTAAGGGCCAAATTTTCAGTTGATAAAAGTCAGTACAGTGCATGGAGCTTATAAGGATCTCCAGCAGCACAGGTGTCAGTGGGGAAAAAAGGATGTGATGGCAAATCTCAGGTATTATTAGCCATATTCTCAGCCATATCCTCCCTGAGCCTCTAAGCATAGGGAGTTTAAATAAGCATTCTTCAACCTGCTGTTACAAGTAAAACTACAAAAACTGCATATGAATAGTCCTGGGACTATGAATTGCAGCGTTAGATTTGTATGCTAAAACACAGAAATGCTCATCAGCCTTAGTGTTAGCATTAGTGTATGTAGCCCTGAACAAAATGATGGTTCAGAGCACCCTATTTCACTAGAGTAACTAAAAATTTAAAAGAAGGACAAAGTAGGAAGGTGATTTGAGTGTGTCATATGCTTATTGTCAAAAGTATTTCAGTCTCCCTGCCTAACAAATGAGCATTCACTGCCATGGTCCAGACCCTCAGGAACTGCTGTGGCAGTCAGTGGAGCAGCACAGTAACATAAAGAGCATCTCGGTGAGGGGGGATTTGCTCGTGGACCCGCTGGTGGTGCAGCGCTGCCTCATGTATCAACAAAATGCAAGAGGCAGCACAATTTTAAGACTGAGCTTCTGAGTAAAGGCAAAGTCATGGATATACCTTCTCAAATCTTCTTTTGGATTGGAAAAATGTTCATCTGTGAAGCAATGGTGCTTATCTCAAGGTGAAGGCAGTGAAGCTGGATTAGTGGTCATTGAATGCTTGGCAGAAGTTAGGTGGGATTTTTCAAACCCAGTTATGCAACTCTGAAATCAATGCATGTTGAACATTTACCTTCAGTATTGAATGCACATTCTTAAGACAAAGTCTGAAAATCTTCAAGAAACTGTCTATAGGACTTGCTGAACTTAAATTATCTGACTTTATTATATTCTTTTTCTTCTTTAGAAACTGGGAGGTTAAGAACATGACTCATTTTAATTTTTTTTCTCAGTAGATCTGCAAATGTAGAAGAAATCAATGTATCTATCAAGCATTTAAGAAAACTGTTAATGAATTTCAGAAAAAAAACAATGAGCCACGTGTGGGTAAACATGTCTTTATTTTGGAAAAGATTTTTGTCTGCTGGAACTTGCTTTTGTTCTCAATGAGGTTACAAAACTATGCACCAAAATGCATAAGAAATCACCAAGTAAGCTGGCAGTATACATGGCTGCTTATATTTACTTGTGTTTTCTGAACTCCTCTTCAAAACATTTAGATGCAGATGAAGTTGAATTTCCTTGTATAAAAATGATCCTCTGGAGTTTTTGTAACCAGATTTCAAAGCCACTTTTACCTGAAAGTCACAAAAAATGTGACTAAAATGTCCTATATTACATGTAAGGGGAAACTGTCTCCCAAGTACTCTCCCAAATGGGGAACAAAAGTACCATCATGTTGTACAAAAGCCTCTTCTCTAAATATTCCTTGTATGGCCATAAGTAGAAATGAACCGAAATTTCATGAGGCACCCTTCTCATGACATTTTCAAGCCCTCTTTGAAAAGTGACTAATGTGCAGTGAGCATCCTGTTGTTAAAGTTCACCATCTTATGATATTGATGTTCTACTTTGATTTTTTGGGGCAAAATATTGATTTGGGGAGTTCAATAGATTACAATAACGTGTTGTACCTGCCTGTGGGAAACAGATTTCTGACACTTTATCACATTGGAGAAAAGTTTGTTCAGAAACACACCTGTGCTTAATGAGAGAGAATGCTAAAATAAAATATTTCGGTAAGTGGTCTAATTTTACACCTTCCATGAGGTGAAATTAATGCTCTTTTTGCTTTGCCATAATATTTTGGTAGCTCCACAATTCATAAGTTGGGTGATTCTGCAATTATTTACTTCCCTGTGTTCACAGGCTGATCTTGATGATCAGCGTCTGTCAAAAATTAATAAACCCAATGTACCTCTCTTTGCTTCTTTCCAGAGTTGCAACACATTTCTTCTCTACACTCTCCACTTTCATTCAACTGAACAGATTACAGCAATCAATAACACTACTTTCATCTTTGTATTTTTTTTCCTCCAGCAATGTTATTATAATTTCCTTTTTCAAGTCAGGGAAAAATATGTGAAATAATCATAGAATCACCAGATTGGAAAAGACCTCTTGGATCATCACATCCAACCATTCCTATCTGCCACAAAACCATGTCCCTGAGCACCTCATCAACCCTACTTTTAAATACCCCCCAGGGATGGTGACTCTACCACCTCCCTGGGCAGCTTGTTCCGGTGCCGGATGACCCTTTCTGCCAAAAAACATTTTTCTGATATCCAGTCTGAACCCCTGGTGCATCTTGAGGCCATTCCCCTTTGTCAAGCTTCCTCTCCTTAATGTACTGTTTCTGGTTGAAGACTAGCACGTGTGATGAGTTCATTAGTTTGCTGGTGTGCGTTCTCTGACTCACATTAAAGTACTAAAGGTCTTTGAGTTAGCAATAATTAGATGAGGTCATTAAAGCTACAATGAGTTCATGATTGCCAGAAATGGCCTCACATTGTACAAAGTAAGGTCAAATCAGCTACAGTCATTATTCATTCCTGATTTTTTTCTTCGTTACATATGCATTAAGTAACAGTAGTTGTTAATCCACAGCTTAACATGAGTGAGATGCCCTGCAACTTCTCATACACATAGTATTGTGGGGGCCATGCAAAGCTGCATAGTGAGATCTTTCATAGCAATTATCTCTTACACAGAGACATCACAGCAGGGACTAAACAAGAATGGATCAAAAAGAAATGGCAGGTTATTCATCAACATTTTGAAGGCAAAGTAAGGCAGGGAATCATGGGCTGCAATGCTTACAGTCAGCAGGAATGTTTTCCTGGAAGGATCAAATTAAGAGGTAGCAAACAAAGCACCCGACCAATGCAGACTTAGATGCTCCTGAGGTCTACAGCCGATGTGAAAGTCATGGTTTCATCAAAGCCCACAGTCACTGTGCATCGTAAGCCAGCCCATGTGGTTATCTTGTTGGAAGGTAGCACTGTTACCTGAACAGTATGTGTCACCTGCGTTCCTCTGTCACATTTGCCTTTGACCCATGAACAGAACTTCTCCAGAAATACCAGTCAACCCAGCCAACAGAATGTATGGATTACTTTTCACATGCACATGAGTGCCATGTCCATTCTTTAGGGACAGTCGTTCTTTGTGAGCATGTAGTAACCTAATGAGGGATGACAGCACCCTTCCAATTTGCTTCTCATTTTCAGAACTGCCAAGAAGCAGCCTCTCCATGGCAATGGATAACACAGATCAAGTTGACCAAATAGTTAAGCAGTTAATAGTTATAATAGTTAATAGAAATAGTTATGTTAAACCAGAAGAGAAGGTATTCAATATACTAATTAATGTAGCAACTGCTTCCAGGTTTGTGTATGATAGAAACTGGAGCCATTTTCATGTGGTTTCCGATTACCTCTATCCACCTCTTCCTCACACTACCAATTAGAGGCATAATGTAGAAATGACACTTTCAGCACTACAACAGGCTGCATTGCTTATGTGCTTTCCAACAGGCAATGTGCTCCGCAAGAGCAGGGCAACTCAATGAGCACTTCCAGTAGCTCTCAGTTCTGGTGCATGAAAGTCTGCAGGAAATTCAAGGCTCCATTTCACCAGCTTTCACTGTGAAATGCCTCCTACCTAGATTACAAGTGACAACCTCAACTACATGTCAAGGATGAGGAGTCACGTAAAATTACATGTCCATTCTGGGCCGTGCCAGAGGAAGGAAAAATGACCTCTTTGACAACTACAGTTCAAACATGAGGTATAGACCAGAGGCCTTGCCTGGAAATAAAAATTCGTTGTGCCCAGGAGAGTGAGCACGGTATCTAGGGAACTGACTCCCAGCTGCTTCTCTCACCCTCCTGAAAGACCTCTTGTCAGGAGTGGCTTGTCTCCATTTAAATGTTAACTTACTGGTTGCAAGCATGCACAGACACAGAATTTCTGTTCAGGCAATTCTTGCCTGCATTGCCCCTATAACCAAAGTTGTTAATGAGCCTAGCAAGCACAAGCATCTAAATTTCTTTGCAATTATAAACAAAAATAATATTTGTTCAAGAGCTCTTAAATTGCAGAGGCCGTTTTATCTGTGTACAGAGTCACTCTGAATGACCAGGTAAAGTCACACAACATCCTTCTGTGCAATCAGGTTGTGAAGTGCTGTTCCTTACTCTAAAACCCACTTTTTGCCTGTTATTTTAGGTAAGGAGTACAGCCCTTTTCTAAAAATATTGTTGCTGCTGAATATAGATTTTAAAGTGTGCAGTGAGTTCTGATCTGCATATGGATGCTGGGATATCTGGTACCATTTAGTGTTACCTCCAGAGCCCAGATGCTGTGGGTCAGCTTGCATGTGAGCTGTCATTGTCCCCAGAGAGCATGCAGTTAGGGTTTTATCAACAATAACCTGAAAAGATGCTTCACAAATCTGTGTCTAGGAGTATGTCCTTTTTATTTTTAAACTTATTTGACTGATGATGGGAAAAAGCAATGGCAATGAAACCACAAACGGAGGAGACTGCAAATCTGGCATGCTAATGCTTTCCTGACATTTCAGATGCCCTGAGGACCTGCTTCTCTGTGTTATGGAGCCAAGGATTGGGGCTTTTTCACTGAGTTTTCTTTTCTTTGAATAGGAAAATCATTTCGATTAACAGAGCTTAAAATATCCACAATGATGAAAAAAAGTGTTTTGTTTTAATATATGGAGTAGGAATAGTCTGCAAATAAATAAGAAGCAAACAGGTTCATTAGCACTGATGTGTTAGCCTTAAAGGGAAAAGGAGAATATAAGCAGCTAATGTTGTTTGTCCTGCAATCCATCTTCTATGTCACTTAGGGGAAAGAAACCTTTCCTGGATTTCCTATCAATCTTTTTAACCTTTTTACATTAATTTTCTTCTTTAAACAGAGTATTTTTTATTATGAATTTTTCCCTTCATAATTAACTTTAAAAAAAAGAAATCCTTTCTTCTAAATGCTTCAGCCTAAAAAAGTTCAAATAGGAAAACTCATCATTTGCCATTTTGCCCATGGAGCAGCAATCCAAAGCTCTACCTTAACTGGACCTAAGCAATGCCTGTAGGTCAGCCTCACTGGTCATTTTGCCTAAAAGAGAAGCAGGACCTAGGGGAGGTGATGGATACTCTCAGAGATGATCACTCAGTTTTGTCCCCACCTGGCTTGCCCGAACACCCTTCAGGCTATCAGCAAAGAAGCATCTAGGTGGAGGACATGTGGCAAGCAGGAACAACTTACACATCCATGCAGCACTACTAGTGCTCACATAGGTTGAGTAATTTTTGTAGATACAGATTTTACTGCTATGCAGGAATGACTATTCTTTTAGCTATTTATTTTGCTAAGCTATGTCTTATTTGCATAGTCAATAATAGATCATATCATGACACCTTTACCTTTATCGTGACACAGAAAATAGAGATAACCTAGGTGCACAGTAGCAGAGCAAACAGAAGTAGTTGGTATAATAGAAAACAAACACATTTACACATCCAGCATTTGCACACAGCCACTTACAATTTGTGCGCAGCTTCTCATGGCCAGTGAAATTCTTCAAGTATCTAGTTAAAAGCATAAAACTACACAGACAAATTAAAGAGGTTCAAACCGTACTTTGTCAGCTGTGGCAGCTGCTTGTTGTTACCAAAGTAACATAAGTAAGTATGTCAATTACAAGTATATATTTTTAATAAATTTACTAGAACAAAATTGCTTAGAGTTTGCTAATAAGGAGTTAAAAAGCAAATCTGGCTAAAAGATAAAGCAATAAAACCATTGCACTATTATAAAGCATACCCATTGCCTCTCTGTTTCTAGAAGTCAAGAAGTCTAGCTTTTACCCTTTCCTATTAGTTTCCATTCTTGCAGGGAATTTTGGCAGAATAGCAGCCCCAGCTGAGGTCTCCTAAACAGCAGACTGGTCTTCTTGGTAAAAAAGCACATCTTGAAAGCCTTGGGATCTGGATTTGAGGATTTAACACCAACAAATAGCTGTACTTGGATTTTTTTATGTCAGTTCTGCTAGGTGTATAAATGACAGCAAATCCTTGCCCTGCTACCCAACAACGAGTTCATCTGAGTCCATAAGAATTTTATTTGCAGCTGAAATTAATGGGGAGGGAGAGAAAGAGTGTGGAACTTACAATAAAATCCAGCTCTTAAAATTACACCCCACAATGGTAGGAGTCTACTGGACATGAACAAGGTGACTTATTAAATCATTCCTGATCCTAACTTCTATGAAAAGCTGCAAAAAAATGGAGTTTTGGTAATTTTAGAGCCCAGGCTTCGGGAGAGGGAGAGACAGCTTACTGACACACAAAGAAGAGAAGAATGTTCTGTTTTTGTGATTGATGGCATGATACTGACTCATCAGTCAGACCTTTTAGGTGGTATCAAAGAGGGGATGGAAGCAGGCAAGGGGAGCTGCTCCTGTTTCTGCACATCTCTCCAGTTTCTTCTGCAAGAAAGGAGACTTGGAGAGTGGGTTAAAAAACATATCCTGTGTCATAGTGTGCTGTGGAAAATGATCATCAGTAGAATTACACATGCTATATTGTCTGATGAATCTCTCAAAGCAGTTGAAGAGCCAGGAGAATATGAGACTGTCATTACTCTGTCTCCCTCCCTCTGCTTCAGAGCATAAACCTCTGCCAGACACTCAGGCAGAACAAAACACTTAATCAGTGTTAAGGATGCATCTGGTCCCCCCAGAGAGATGAGCTGCTCATTTATGCTTGTTTACAATATGTTTATAAACATTAGTGGACAGGCATAGATTACCTCAGTTTACTGCCACATAAAGGAGTCAGCTATTTATGTTTCCCATCATATCTATGTGCTTTTCTTTTGCATTACTTAAGTGGTACCTTATGTCAAGCAATCTTTGTGAATTAGGCCAGAAATCAAAAGTGTCCCGGTAGAATTCACACTGTCACCCTTGTGATTATTTCAGAAGGGGATCAAATCCCTATCCAGGATGCCTATTTTTCCTTGCCATCTAAGTTGCTTTATTTCTATCTTTTTTTTTTTTTTTCCCCTGAGGTCCTTGAAGGAATGTCATTAGGTTTATGCTCCTTATAAAAATCATACTGTTTGGATAGCAATGGAAAAGCTATTGTTGTGATGGCACTCCCCCCTACATGGGAAGTTCATTTGCAATCAAAGAAAGCAGTCTTTGTAAAGGAAATCATTACTTTTATTGTTCTGATTTTAAAAACAGCTTATCCATGCACATTCTCTCTGAATTGTGGGTTAGGTCTTAAGAGAGCAGTGGGAAAACTGAGAGAAACTTTGCAGCTCTGGTCATGTACCAAACCTCTGGGTTCTCTGAAGCCAGGGAAGGAGTCAGAAGTGCCTCCAAGTCCAAGGAAAAACTGCTCTGCAATTTTAATTCTCACTTCACCTGCTAGTTCTCTCTTTTTTTTTCTCCATGTTCTGTTTAATTATGAGTATTTTATGACTTCATTGTTTCATTTCACTCATTTGAATGGCACATCATGAACCTTGATTTGAGTTTAATAATCAAATTCAGGGTAAGATTACTTATGGTTGCAAAACACCAATGTAAAGGAGGAGAAATAAATTGAAAGAAAGCAGTGGAAAGGATTTCACAGAGGAAGAATGTGTTGGGCCAGGCAACCAGCTGGTTGTGAATCAATATCAGACAATTTCTTTGGGCTCTACTTCATTGGTGAGAGGATATAACTGAAACTGTTTAAGGTTTCTGTGTTTTGTGTAAGTCTATTTATAGGCCTGGAATAAAATGGTGCAGCCAGCTGTAGCTTCTTCTTCCTGACCATAAATTTATCACAGGACCTTCCATAATAAGGTCATAATTTTCATTTTGTTGGCTGAAAGTCAGGTATTGTAAGGAGTATTGTCACACCTCTCATTAGATCAGCATTTTAAATGATCCAGCAATCCCATCAATCAATGGATATGTGAAAAATGTCCATGAGCCTGCTCTCCTCTAATGGGATTCCCCAAGTTGCTATCAGGCATGACTTGCATGACAAACCAGGCTTGAGAGTGCGACATGCCTACAGAAAACCAAATCTATCAAATTATGGAATAAGGCTATGTACCATATCAGGAAAGCAAAATCCTCTCTATCACACACAAGCTGTTCTGAAACACCAATATGTGCAATGAAAACTTTTTTTTCCAACAAAGTGCAGAAATGCTCTGGAAAGCAGAATTTTTGCTTTCCTAGTATAGGCCCTGCTGTGCTGTTTACTATTTGAGTGCTTCATGTTAAAAATCAAAGCCACTGCAAACTAAACCGAAGGAATTTTCTGACTTGTTTTCACTGATACCAGAAAACTGTGTTCCTCATGCAAATGGAAGAGCCTTCCGCATGCATATCTTCACTATTCTCTGCATCATAGTACTCAGTCATAGACACAATGTTCTTCCTTTCATTCAGTCTCCAGGTGGCAGATTGAGAAAATGATATTTGTTTGCACCTGTTTCTTGAGGCTTCTCTTCTCCAAAGAATAAAACAACCATTAGGGAGGAAAAAAGATTTCTATATCAAACCATCCTATACACATGCAAATTGATTTGTTTGCAGGGTGAAATAGCTTGTAGATAAGATTAATTCAAAAAAAGGTGTGAATAGATTCTTGATATATTGTTATATGTATAGTATATTTGCAAAATAAGTTAGGCTGAGTCATGTAGTGCTCAAGTTCAGATTCACTACTGAGATTTGCATGAAAAGAAGCCAAATGACCTTTCAAGCTCAGATGGTTTTCACCTAAAATACTACTGTATTATGGCTCACTACCTTACAAATTATATGGAGGAAAGAGGCACTTCAGATTTCAAAGTTAATTTCAGATATATTGGCAAAATTCAAAATGTTAAGATAACAAAATGTAATTAAAATATTACAGAATAATGTTGCACAACTTCCACTGGAATCTAATTTTACCTGACCAGCATTTGTAGAACTGATTATTAGAACTGAAAAGATCAAAATTTGTGATGCTATTCACCTGAAGAATATCTGTGGGAGACAGCAGGTTTTATATTGGGTCCTAACCATTACAATTCATCTGCACCTTAGAAGTAGTGCTTGTCACATTACCAGACCAGAATAAATGAGTGGTAACACATATCTTGCTTTGTAAACAGAAGTTTATGCCACTCTTAATTTAGAAGCAATGTCATTGATTTAACTTTCAAGTTTCATACATAAGAGTGGCACAATCTGACACTTAAGTTTGGGGTTTTTCTTTGCACAGGTTGACCCTGGACAAGTTTTGAAACAATCAGACATAATTATCATTTGGGATTACCCATGGACATTTTTTACAGGAAACATTCAGTTGGGCTAGGACAGTTCAGCCTGGAAAAGAGGCAGTTTGAGGAATACGAGAGGTCTAGAAATACCTGAGTATGCTGGAAAAGCTGAACAGAGAGTGGATGGTCACTGCCCCTTCCACTGCTGGACTAGTGGCCATCAAATGAAGTTACTGAGAGTAAGAATTAAAGCAAACAAAAGCATGTGATTCTTAGTTCTAAGTCACAGATAAATACATGGGCGTACTTGCTAAAAGCCACTGTGGATACAACAAAGTACTTGGGAGAGAGCTTTATGAGGAGTTACTTAATACCAAGAGTGTTTCAACCTTGGAAAGTCCCAGGAGCTAACAACAGCTTGAGACTGAAAAGTAACAGGTGAGAGCAGCCCACGTTTGTACTGTTCCTTAATGGTCAGATTTAGGACCCAGTGGAGAAAGAACAGATGAATAACTGAACCCTTCCTCTGAATGTTACAGAGCTTCTCAGATTCATGTGCTATGGAATCTAGTTCCCTGCTTTTGCAGATGAAGATGCCATATAACTCCTCCAAAGAAGATTGTTTGTTTGTTTGTTTTATTTTAATTATCATCTATTTGTAGAATAAAATGGATGTGGCCTCAGCATCAGCGCAATCTTTCATTTAAAAGTATAAGTCTCACCCTGTGTTATAAGGAACAGTGTAGGCAGCCAGGCAGATGTTTCCAGGAGACCCTTCCTAGCAGAGAGTGTCAAGATATCTTCATGGACTGGTGTGTATAGTGGCTACATTCAGAGAGAGGCAGCAGCTCCCCATTCATCGTGTTCCCTGTTGGTTAACCCCAGACTGCTTCCTAGGCATTCTGCTCCCTTTTTTTGATCCTATTTCTCTGGGACTGTCTGATTAACAGGAGTTAACTCTAATAGGCATATAAGGAACAAGGACCTGATGAATTAGACTACTCAATTCACTGTTATAACTTTGAGAAGCTTTCAGGCTTTTACCGAAGTACCCCTCAACATGAATGGCAGACCCAGTGAAGAAATTCACACCTCTTACATGCTGCTTCTGAAACTATTTTGAAACACACAGGATTAGTTGAGGATTAAAGTTTGGAAAAAAAAAGTTTTGATAGGAATGGTTGGACTCTATGATCCCGTGGGTCTCTTCCAACCTGGTGATTCTATGATTCTATGAAAATTTGTGTTACCATGGCACAGAATTTTTTAATGAAAAAGTAAAAAAACCCAGACTTTAAAACCTTGTAATTATAGTAACCTGCCTCATGCAGTGTGCAGATAATTCAGGATATCAGACTACCTAATGTGTAGTCATTAATTCCTAGAAGCACCTTACACATTACAATCATAATGGCATTTCCCATTAAACAAACAAACATACTCCTGTGTTTGCTCTCATTTCCATTTAATAATAGCAATAGCAACCTCTGCACAGGGCATTCTCAGGGATTAATGACCAGTTGGGACTAATGGCACCCTTGGCTCTAACTCTGGCCATAAATGCCTGTCAGTCTATCATCAATCCTCAGAAAATGCCTTGTGCTCTGATCGTTATTACTTAACCAGTATTTAGAATGAAATGAAAAGCAAATGTAGGGAAAGTTGTTAAGAATTTCCACCTTTTATACATGGGAGAGTATGTTTGCCACTATCAGAAATCTTTGCCTTAATAAGACAACACACAATCTATATGGAGTAACACACATTGAATGTGTTTCTGTGGTTAGTCCTGGTGCAATTATCCCCTTGACAACTCACTCCAAGGCCAAAGAAGAATCCAGGTGGAGAAGTCCTCTCCCTCCTAGGTGTGAGCAGAGTCAAACCTAGTTTTGATGCCACCGCTAACTTCTGTCCTGAACATGGTTTTGTATGACAAGCAACAGCCAGCCAGGGTATAATCTTTTTGTTTCAGTTCTTCTCAAGATAGCTGAAAGCCTCAACTTAGGCAAGTTATTAACATACTATGGGAGATAGAACCACTACTTTCATTAAATGAAGATCAACAGGAATTGCAACATTGGTTCAAGACAGTGGTCAATCTAGTTTCATAATTTTTTTCATACTGGTTTGCAGAGAAGGTATATATTGAAGATTTGACCCCAAAGGTCTCTACGTGTTCTGTAAATTCTCAACATATAACAGCAAAAGCCATCCAAAACACATGCCTCTGAATTGCTGAAAATGCGAGACATGTTTGTAAAAGCAAGTAAGAAAACATGGGTCTGATTTGACTGACAACCAACTGCTAACATTTTTACTTTTTGCTGAGTGAATGACCCCATGAAATATTTATGCTGGCAAACTTGTAGGTGCAAAATGGGAAAATGAATTGAAGCTAAAGCTGTCAGTAAGCTGCTTTCCACTCTCCTTTTAGGTATATGTGAGTGTTAATGTATTTAGGAACATAATTAATAGCTCTCAGGGACTTTCCCTGGCTACTTTTCAATGAAGAACGCTGCCAGTTGATATTTTTCTTATGTTTTGCTTTTCTATATCATTAATTAAAACAGATGAATTTTGGCCAAAAAATACTCAAATGGGGACAAATGTGATCTTTCCATTCTACTTTTCCAATTGTCATTATCAAAAGATATTGGAAGACATTCAGAAATGCTGTATATTTTACTTTCTGATGCATCTCCTTTCACCTGTATCTTCCTGAGTTGCTTGTCTCACAAGCCAACAGTGACTGGGGCTGACCAACACTTTAGCCCTTAATTTGCTACTTTTTAGCATACATTCAGCCTTACTGTCCAAAGAAGTTTTAATGGTCAGAAAATTAAGCATATCTGTATTTCGTAATTGAGACTTTAGAGGAGAATATGCAGCTCTTGCTTGATTATTTGTAGGTGGAGCTGTAACGAAGTCTAGGTCACTAAGAAAAGGCAACATGAGAACAAGTGCACCAGTGGGACACAATATCAGGAGTTGGCTTGGCCCCGCTCTAGGTGTTTGTGTTGTTGAAGGTAACCTCTTTACTCTTCCCAGTCCACCCTGGCTCTGTTTCAGTGTGTGGGAACCATGCTGCTTTCAGAGAAGGCAAAACCAGGAGCTATGCACGTGGGCCTCACCGAATATACCCACCCCATCATGGGGAGTGAGTGGCCTTGGATCAGCATTCAGACATATCCTGCCATCTCCTTTGTGGAGATGACCCAGGGGACAAGATTAAACGTTGGGTCATAAATAAAGCTCCTGAAATGATTACAGTGTAGGTGCAGAGCTTTTGGACCAGATGCTTTGATCTGCAGGAAGCTTTCTTTTGTTGCCTCAGTCTTTGATGCAGCTTTAGGACATCCATCCCTCGCATGCCGTTTCTGTTATACTGCACCTTGAGACTGAAGGGAAGGTGAGAAGAGACATCAGGATCATTAATGATGCTACATTTGAGGGAAGGGATATTTTCTTATCCCAATTATCTTCTGATTATTTTAAATTTCTTCACTGTTTTAATAGTATTCGGGTGGGTTTTTCTTCCTTCACTGCCTATACATTTTTTTAATGTTTCTTGCATGTATATGATGCAGAGACTGAAGAAAGAGTTGCAGCATTTCTTCCCAGAAACTGCTGCATTTGGCAATGGTTGAATCAAATTCTTAGGAAATCTTGAGTCATCGAGCACTGAGTTGGAAGAAAAAAACAAGGTTGTTTCATAGGAAACAATCTTTCAGAGTGCTAGGAGAAGGGCTTTCACTGGCCGTAGTACTCTTATGCATGTGTCACTTTAATTCCCACTATGCTGCCTATGTGTAAAGGACAGTGGATATTTTTCTAATTATTCATCCTAGGATACTTACTTTATTGTTTCATTCCTATAATTGTGAAATACAGATGAGATAGTGTGAGATTATATGAGAGTCCAGTGCCAAGCAAATAGAGAAGCTAAACCAGACTGTATTCTTATTGAGATGTACAAGAAGTGTTCTAGCTAAATTTGTCCAAAAGCCTCAAATAGGAGTCTATGATCTCCATAGTTTGCATTTCTTCATCTTTTTCTTTTGTGGGAAAGAAAAGTAATGAAGCTATCTAAATCAATGGGATTTAGCAGTACTTTGTCAGTTTACACTAACACCTGGCTCCTTTTAGATAAAGCCCAAATGAACATTGACTGGTGCCAAAGCACACACTCCGACTGTTGACCTAACTGTTTAACCTATCATTCCTCAGATTTGGATAAATGAATGCTGGTACTAATCCTGTCCATTGCATGTAAACTTATGCCCAGGCAGGCATTCATAAAATGTTCATGCATCCTCTATATCTAGCAGGTCTTTAATGTTCATTGAAACTTATGTAAGCATTATATTATTCAAGAAGCAGTAAAGTCAGGGGAGAACAAAATGCACAAAAATACTCCCCCAAAATAAAGTAGTAAACAACAATAGAGGAAAGATTGGCATATAATTTCCTGCTACAGTAAGCTTTGATATGCCTTAGGAACTCTTAAACCCCTTTAATATGAACACTGTAGGCAGCCATTTATATGGTAAATGTGAGACAAAAGTATCTGATCCTTTAGTCAGAGCAATCTGTTGGGGCCCTTTGAGAACAACACATCCCATGAGAAGTTCAGGTCTCAATCCTGCAGTTGCTCCCAAGCCAGGAGGTTGTTACATCAGCATAAAATCATCATAACCCTCATCCAGCTCCTGTTCATCATGTTTTGATCTGTACCTGGCTGGCTGTGAAAAGATGTCCTAATACATGAGGTGCAATCCCTCACTGAGTAACACTGACCCTGAACAGCCATGCCCTGAAATCACAATAGATTATTGCTGTTTGGAATTGATTGGGTTTTTTGTTCAAGCAAGTGGCAGCCAAAGGGACTGTGAATCGTATCAGTGGCTATGAATAGCCTACAGGGGCAGGTGGGAGCGTCTGAGGACAACAGGGAAGGCTGTAATCTCCCCAGTAGCTTAGTGTCAAATAAAATCAAGAACAAGATCAGCGTTAACAGTCAGTGAATGTTCGTTCACTGCTTTTATTCCTTACAGCACTATGGAACTGTCATTGCCAGCTGTTGTAGTGGCCTGAAACTACATTTGCCTTTTCCCTGGTCCCCTTGCCTGCTCTCTGTGATCACGTTTGTTACTGGGAGAAGTTGTTATCAGAGCAATAGCACAAAAATGGCTAGATATACAGAGAAATTTATCCTCTTCTAGTTAATTACTCCTGCCAATTAGGTGTTTACCCAGGGTAGCTTTACTCCTGGAATAAAAGCCCTAGTCCCTCTCAATCAGATGGCATGTTCTAATCGAGCTAAGACTTCCACTGAACAGCTGTACCTCAATTAGAAACTGATATCCATGAAGAAAGCACCGTTGGCTAATTATGCTAATAAGATATTAGCCACCACCTCTACAAACTGCAGGCTTGTCACGTTTCTCAGTGGTACGTTATTTTATTGCTGACTATACTGAGAAGGGTTATTTGCTTTCTTGTCACAGCCCTCATGGGAATGCAACATTTAACCTGCTTAAAAAAATCTGTTTTCAGAGCCCAATACTGTTAGGTTTTGGAAAGTTCAAGCTTAGCATTGGTTTTAACACAACCTAAGAGGATTATTTGATTTTAACTGTTTTAAAAGGAAATTGAAGTAAAAATGCTTTTCTGAGGCTGGCTTATAATAGCTGCTGGAATCTCCACTGCTTCCAACCCAGTGAGACTCCCCAGAAGAATAATTTCATGTTCAGAGGGAAGAACTGATGCTGCCCTTTAATATAAAGGGCGCATTTTCATGTAATTCATGTAAAAGTAATTCAGAGCTGTAGCTCATGGATTTAATTTCTTATTTGTTGGAGAAAATGGACTTCAAAAAGGATATTCAAAAAGTGCTTTTAATCTATTGTCTTGTTGGACTCCATAACGATTTGTCACCATTGATTAAAATAGTTATTCCTCATTATTAACCCTTTTAGAATAACACATGGAAATTTAATATGAAGTGTGATTAGAGGGGGTTTCTGTTTAAATCAAGTAGGATACTGTTACATTGAAAATTAAGTGAATGTCAGGGAAGATAATAAAGCCTTTCCTTATTAGAATTGCTACCTCCGAGTTAGACTAAGAAAAGATAATTTCAGATGCTCAGTCATTTGATTGCACTTTTCTACTTCAGAGTCTGTCTGTAGAGGTTGAGACCCTTTCTTTTAGAGTGATGTCCCTACAAGAGCTCAGAGCAAGCCTGTTGCCGCTGGATCAGAGGCTCTGCAGGTCACAGCACCCCAATCATTTCATGGCTGCACAGCTCGGCTGGCGACAGGCTAGCCTGACCCCAGATAGGGGAAAGCAGCACAGCTCCTCTGAAACCCCTTCCAACTGCTCAGTTTTCAAGATTTACAGAAAGGTCGAAGTTCAGCATGGCAGTGTTTGGCTTCTTTGCTCTTGTACACGTTTTTGGGTCCATATGAGAAAGTTGCAACAGTTGTTTATTATAGTTGGGTTTTTTCATGAGACTCAATAACAGCTTGTTGGCACTGGTTAAAGTAATTATTCCTGTTTAATTAAGTCTTTTCAGAAGAAAATTGCACATTGAAAGTAATTGTTTAGGCATCATCAATGCGTATCTCTGCTTATTCTCTGTCTTTGTAGGAATATTTCAGCAACTGTTACTTTTTTTAGTTTAAGAGTCCATAATTTCTAATCATTTTTAAGCATATACATACATTTTATTTTTTCAGTTCACAAATGGCTATGGCTTTCATTACAAGAATGCTTTGATTATAGCAAATAAAAAGAGACAACCGCTTTCTTCAGAGCCATGGCTGAAGATCGTAATTAATACTGAGTGGTCTAATTCCTATTTAGATGCTAACATCTCAGTTATTTACAAGCTAGGAGGTATATAAAACTTCAGACAATTTGGGCTCTATTCCAAGTAGAAAACACAGACAAAGGAAGTGGATAGCCCAGAGCACCCAGACAGAGAGTGAGAGAAGGACACACCAGGGCTCATGACCTCTCCTAAGCTGCGTAAGCCAGTACGGGTATGCGAGATGGGAGTATTGCATTTGTACCACATGCCATAAATATGGTGCATAGAAGCTGACCCTTCACAAGAATCTACTGCTGGTAATATCTATGGGTATGTCTGATACCACTGCCTGAAAGACTGGAGATCACCTGTTTGTGTGAGAGCCACAAAGCTGGAAGGGACTAAAAGTTGAAGCAGCTCACCATGCAGAAGGAAATATGTCACTTAATGCCACTAGGAAATGGACAGAGCAGCTCCAAGAGCAAAAATTTGAGAGAAAACATTCCAAAATCCGGTTTAGTCACAGCATTAAAAAAGTTGGAAGAATGAAGGGGTTTTCTATCGGAAAGTATTTGTTTCACAGAGGAGGCACAGCACTGTCCATGTCACTTCAATTATAAGCAAGAATTTGTTCTTGTGCATGTTCAGACAATATCATCGTAATGAACTTCTCTCTGCATAAACAAGCTTTTTATTATTAACGTTTTTCCTAGAATCTAAAGTCTTTATGAAATGCTTTTTACATAAAGGTACTCTATTGAAATCTGAACACAACTTCTACTAAATGTAAAGTTTTCAAACCTTCTGACTAAGCAACACTGAAGTGTCTACCTGTGTTGTAAATAGAACAAAATTATTCCTAAAGTTAATTAAAAAGAAAGCCACTTCTATTTGCATTCATAAAAAGCTAACTTGACATCCCAAAAGCAGCTATTATATGTCAGCATGTCATGTGCTCTGGGAATATCTGATCCAATTCACAGCTCATAAATGTCTAATTAAAAAAAAATACAACAATTTTAATTGGTTCATTGCATCATTTGTTTTTATTATGGTTTTAAACTCTTGCACAACAGTCAGGGTTAAACCTCTCAATTTGCAAGGAAAAAAAAAACCCAAACACTTATGAACAAGAAGGGTCTTGAGCAATATAAAGATAAGTAGGAGTTCAATAATAACCATATGTACAGTGGTGGGTAAATGGCTGAATGCTAGTTAGAATGTAAATCTAGGTCGTAATATAACACAAAGTAGATTGAATCTGTCTATGTCATGTTTCATCAGTGCCAGGAAATCAACATAGCATTAAAAAGAAAGTGGAGCTAAGTTTTACATTCTGTCCAAAACTTTGGCTGAAAAGTGCAGTAGATACATATGTGGAAGTACAACTCATTTTCAAAAATACAAGAGAGACAGAAATCTGAAAATTATGCTTGCAGTTGGTTTTGTCACTCTTTTTTTTTTTTTTTATAATGCTGTAGGGAAAAAAAGGTTAAATAAGAAATGTCTTATGGTTAACTTGGTTTTTATGTAATACTTGATAAAGAAAATTGAATTCATAATTATTTATGAACCAACATCAAGGAGTTTATTACTCTGATTACTCACTAATAATTTCCTGTAAATGCAGTGACCTAAAAATCCCATATAATCAATAAAGTAGTAAGTTTCGGGTTTAAATCACTGTACCTTGTATTCTTGAGTAAACCTTTGGGTAATTTACAAAGGCTGTTGAATTTTATAGTAAGTGTTTTTCAAACCAAGCTGGATTCTAAACAATAATGACTTTTTAATGTGGATCTGTGATTACGTTGTCATAGTGAAATACGACAGCCTTTGACTGCATTTGAAATGAGGCAGAGGGAGAATTACTCCAAAGGCATAGATTACCATAGCCTCAGGTAAGACAATCTTCATAAATTAAACTCCAATCTTAAGTGACCTGTCAGTACAAACCTGTTGCTACTCCTAGTAACTTAAATTTCAGTGTACAATTTGTAAACAAGTTCTTTTCTTATTGCCACAGTGGGGGAGAGTTACTTTGCTGAAGTGCTTTAGAGTGCGTGTGAAGGAGGAGAATTATACATAAGTATTTTATGGGTTTCTTCTCCATGATTTCAAAAAGTGTTAGTTTAGGAAATGCAACTTGTTGTCTGCTAAAATGCTTATGCTTTTAAGATATCTAGAGCTGTCAACTGAAGGAGTCATTGGAGTAAATAGCAACTACAGCACTTCCCTAACCCATTTTTTATATACTGAGCATATCTGACTCATATCCTCAGCAACAATTCAATGATATTCAGAAATGTTTTGTACATTTATCTGCTTGAACCAAATTTTCCCAAGGGGTGTGCTGGGTTTCCCATTCCTCAAACTGGGGAAATCTAGTTTATAAATGTTTTTCCAGAGATACAAGAGCAGCTGTCTTCTGAAAATCATATGGCTTGTGTGTTAACCTGAAGCTGAGAAGTTAGTACAAGGGTGGTTTTGAATGGCAAGTCTGAAAAGAGACCCTGTCCCAGCTCTTCGCACCAGACTATTCTCAGAGAGTCCACCCACTGCAGTAGGGACCCTGCAGGCACAGCAGTCCCTGCCATCAGTAGTTTTTAGCTCATCCTAGGAAAGAAGCATCAATTTTAAATTTTTCAGTAAGAACATTGTGAACTTTTAACCACGTATATCCCTGCAGTGTTACATGGGTTCTTCCAAGTAAAGGATAAAGACGGGATGGGAAGCTGAGGAGAGGAACGACCCAGCCAGTGGTATTTCTCTACCTGGAAGAGCCCATTTACTAGACTGCTGGAAAAAAGAGGTCTCCTTGGCTGCTGCAGCAGCACAGCCAAAGATTTAAGGTCCCACATGGTTACATTCCCATGGCCTTTCTAAGCTCTCTATCACAGAAACCAATTAAAAATCTTGTAACTTCAGAACGCCTGAAGACAAGCTGTCACAATCTTGTCTTTTGTAGGCTTCCTTTTAAAGTCTAAAAACAACAATCTCATGATGATTGTGAGAGCCCAATCTTTCTTGTGACTGCTTAAATGAACTGCAGTTAATAGCTACCAATTGCAAGCTCAGTTTCTGTTAAGCAAGACCCTCATATTCATACAGCATGACTCTTCTCTGTCAATATTTTCTTCATTGGTTTGCTTTTTAGTTTAATAAAATTCTCAGTCAGCCTCAAGCACAATGAGCATCATAAGAAACATGATACTTTCACAGTGTAGGGTCTGGATTTGAACCGCAAGCTTGGTTCTTTTCTCACTGGGATGACAGGTTTATATATAGCAAGGTAATGAGGCAGATGAAGGTTCCCTGTTCTTTCCCCTCTTGAGGGAGTTAAGCCTTCCTTAAGAATGACAGAGGACTGGATCATGGAGTTATTTCTAAGGAACTGAACAGAGCAGTTTGAAGAGAATTGAAACTAGTATGCACCCTATTTCATCAAATATCAGGTTTTCAGATGGCTTTCTTTAGGATGAATATCTTCTTCCTTAGCCAAATTGGTTATTAACATCATGTCCACTGACTTCTCCTATGTTTTATTCATCCGGTCATCATAATCATTAAATCTGATAGTGTCCTAAGAAAAAGGGTCCTCCTGAGGCATTTTATGTCTGCCTTGCATTTTGCATCTCAAGCTGTTAATTGGAAGCTGTGACCAATTTCATCCAAACTTGATGTCTAAAAAGTTAACCCATTACAAGAGTCATGAGAATCACAGAATCGCAGAATAACCAGGTTGAAAGAGACCCACTGGATCATCGAGTCCAACCATTCCTATCAAACACTAAACCGTGCCCCTCAGCACCACCAGAGTGCCTTAAACACCTCCAGGGAAGGTGACTCAACCACCTCCCTGGGTAGCCTGTTCCAGTGCCCAATGACCCTTTCTGTGAAATTTTTTTTCCTAATGTCCAGCCTAAACCTCCCCTGGCAGAGCTTGAGGCCATTCCCTCTCTTCCTGTCCCCTGTCACTTGGGAGAAGAGCCCAGCTCCCTCCTCTCCACAACCTCCTTTCAGGTAGTTGTAGAGAGTAATAAGGTCTCCCCTCAGCCTCCTCTTCTCCAGGCTGAACAACCCCAGCTCTCTCACCTGCTCCTCATAAAGCCTGTAACAACGAGAACAATCAGCTGTGTTGCATGTCTTTCCACAAAGAGATAAATGCTGTAGATGTCAGACAATTTACACTAAGGTGATGAAGAAGAAAAAAATGAGCTTAAAATAGAAAGCTGATCAAGTTAGCTTATAGATATTGTATTGCAGTTTGAGGAAACTCAGACGAAACTATCACAAACAAACAATTTTCCAGTCTTTACAATTCTGTCTGTATTCGTAGGGAAGTGTAAAGACTTATAGATGTCTCCAGGTTTTTTTTTTTCATTTTGTATTTTGGATGGGGATATATATGTGCATATATATATATGTAAAAGTCCTGATCTTGCTGATAAGTTTGTCTTGTGGTTCACATCTAGGACTTGTCACGTTTCCAAATATCAAGATTCTTCACAGATTTGTCCCCACTAATTTTGCTCGAGAGACCAAATATAGCACTTAGTAGAAGGATTCTTCATCCTGCAGAGATACACAGATAGAGCTCCAATATTTATTGCCCCTTCCATAAAGAGATGGCTGAAAGCACTCAGACACTTTCATGTTTTCCTTTATCTGCTTTCAAGCAACATTGCTTACACAATAATTATTTGTTCCTCTTATAGAATAATAGAACCATAGAATCATCTAGATCCACAAAGTTCAATGCAGGAGCAGAAACATTTTTTTTTTTCCCTCTACAGCATACAAGCGAGAGCAAAGGACAGAGCCTGGATAGAGCCTTTTTCACATTAATGACATAATAAAAATAATTAAAAATCATTTTAACTTTCATTGGAAAACATACACTCCCAACAGTTTGCTCATTTTTCAATTCTGAGTGAGTTTTAATTGCTAAAATGCAAATGTGGGATTTTTGACTTTTCAAGACCTAATAATAGAAGACTTTTCTTTATTTTACAGTGAAAACACCTTGGAAATTACAAAAGAAAATAAACGTTGAGCTTGCATCACAAGCCAAGATATCATGTCAGCTGTGTCAAGTAGCACAATGCATAATCTGTGATAAAACTGACACAATTAAGCAGATCAAAATAGGTCTTTGTGCTTTAGAGCTTGTGCACAGCAGCAGTTAGTATTTCTCCACCTTCACTGGGACAGTCAAGATCCAGCTGTGGTGGAAGGACAAGATATGAGAAGCAGGACAACAAAACACTAGGAGGAAGATAATGAACAATAAGACTGAGTGATTGATAGGAATGGTTGGACTCGAAGATGCTGTGGTTCTTTTCCATCTTAGTGATTCTGTGATATTGTGATTCTGTGAACTGGCCTTATTTTAATACAGCTCATCTATCATTTTGGTCTGAAATTAGGGGGGTTTAAAACATGTACAGTTCTTATCATTATTTTTGCACAGAGGCCTTACATAACTTTGTTTGTTGTGCATATTTCAAGCACCAGGTAAGACACAGGATGAGAAAAGAGGTGGCTTATAGAGAAATAACTCCTCAGTGTATGAGTATGATTTCCATCAGGAGAAGAATGTGGATGGGTCACATTGAAAGAAATGTCACAGAAAACCATCATCTTAACACAGCTGCACCTCTGTTTCCCAAAAATGTGGGGAGTATTTTGAAGTATGAACAATCTCAAAGGACAGACCAGCTGTGAGATGTTTTGAGGACATCATGGCAGGCAGAACAGGTCTCTGGACCCGTTCCATCAGCTCCAGACTTGATGCCCTTGGTTACAAACAAATACTTTAAAAGGATCAAAACACAACAATTACTTCCTTATTCCCCAGTACCTCCTTATTTTCTGTATCTTTGGGGCATTTGGGGAAAGCCGGGTGATATTAGCACCCACGTATTTTGTAAGGAGCCAGTAAAGGAGTTTCCATCTAAGGAACTGCACTGCTGCTGAGGCTACTGTCAATTCTGAATGCAGGTGCTTGCTTATTTGCTCTGTTGCCAAGAATATCAGTTGGATACTACATTTGCTATTGATCCAAAGGTAGGTTTTTGTTGTTGTTACTGTAAAAAATGTGAATTCATTATGCTATGTCATGTAATGCTATAAAGAAAAATAAAAGGTACAGGAGGGGAAGCAACAGAACAGAATGACAACAGCATTAGTACTGCAGATTTTCAGCCTATAATGGCACATTTTGGCAGACGGACAAAAAACATGACATATCTATGAGTCTCTGAGTCTGGAGATGATTCAGTTTCTCTCTGCCGTGCCTTGATAGGATTGTCTGCGAGGACTAACACAGTTCCACCAGCCTCACTGATATTACTATTTGTAACAACTGAGAAATAAGCATACCCAGAGTTACATGGGGTGTTCAAGGAAGAATTTGGAGTGGGTTTCTCTGTCCCCTCAACTCCTTATCCAGCTCAAGCTGGTCAATGCTAAGGGAGACTCTGTGAACTCTTTGCTCCCCACATCTCTCACCTCTGCTTTTTGAGGGGAAATCTCTGGGTGGACAATGTAGCAGAGAAAGGCGCACGGTTTTGTGACAATGGACTTTTAGAGGCTGGGCTCCTACTCTGCCTGCTCTCTTTTTCCAAGGATGGTCAATGTCTGCAATGGTTGCTTTGTGTTTATGGAGTCATTACACGGACATGCAATTACAGAAGAAATCACTCTTTTGGCATGGCAAGAATTAGTCACCTGAGTAAAAGACAATATATCTCATGTTCCTGTCTTCTTTTCCTTATGCTGTTCTTAAATCTTCCTTTTCCTTAAAGCAAGGTCTGCTTAGTCTAGGAAGCCCCACATGAATTCTTGGCTTCTGTGAAACGTGGAGCCTGTCCTCATCTCACATAAAATCAGTTTCCTTTTTTCTTATCTGTAACACCATTACCCTCACAAATCCATCTTTTTTTCCTCTGAACCTGATAACCTTTCCATCCGTTTTTCAGAGAAATGCAAACAATCATGAGGACATGTGGTTATATTTGTAATATGTGCATGGATAAACTTAGAGAAAACAGCGTAATAAGTTACCCACAGAATGGAAAATAAGTCTAAACACTTGCCAGCTTACATCTAGCATAAGTATCAATCAGTGTGCTTCAGTGAATCTGCTTCAACGTAACCCCATTGTGGATGTGAGCCAAAATCTGAACAGCAACAAACAGCCCATTATCAATCCATTAGTCCTCACTGACTGAACTATACACATAAAATCTTGTTTTACACACATACTCCTGCCATTCCCCAGCAGAGATAATGAGATTACATGTGCTGTATCACTCAGCCCAGAAACTTGTCACATTCTAATGAGTTCTTTCTGCTCGCAGACACAAATAAAATACCTGCTTTTTCTTTTCCTACATAAGAGGTAGCCAGCAGCCAGAATCTCACTCATGAAAGCACCGGTACCAACTGCAGCATCTAGCTAGCACACATGATGATTCCTTGATAGTTTTGTCTGTCACTTTGCATCACACATGAGACAGAATAGCACAAGATGTGTCCCCCAGTGTGACACTACGTGTTGCTGGGAAATTTAAACATCAGCTCTTCCTCTGCAGGAAAGCTATTTTTGAATAAAATAGAACCATCCTTCCATCCTTTCTGCCTTCCTGCCTTCCCTCCTTCTCCTTTCAAAACCTATGAGTATTCTGTAAACAGATAATTAGGTTCTTGTCTGTTCTCTTAAAATAGAGTATTTCCCAGAAAGGTGACTGATGTTTATGGAATTATGATGGAGTATAAAAAGAACAATTGGATAAAGTGGGGGATTTTTTCAATGTGGTTAATGCTGGTGTCATGGTATCTTTCCCTTATAGAGTTTTCTTGTGTTTGAGATATGTTTTCTATGTGGATATTTCCAACTGATCAATGACCACATTACTGTAATTCTTTCCATGATTATTTAAAAGTGTGTCTGCACAGATAGTCATCATGAGCCATGTACCCAACCTTGAGCCATGTACCCAACCTTTCATGTTACCAAAGATCCTCAGATCTGACTTCTTCTAGGACAAAGGACTCAGCCCGGCTGACAAATCAGTATTATGCTTGCAGTTACCATCTACATCCAACTTGTGGTACGAAGTGGTTCTTAGTGTACAGCAAATGTGAAATATCCAGTGTGATTTGACTCTCCTAGCTGGCAGACAGCCACTGCTGAACCTTGCAAACATCACAGTTCACCTGAAAAAAAATATGTTTCCCCACTTCTGCAACAATCCACCGTATTTAATTTCAAGGTGTCCGACTGGACTTTAAGTAATTGTTGCATATGCCCTATGCTGGCTCACTTGTTTGGGACAATGCTTGCCTTACGTGAAACTTGAAAGAGACATGTTTGTAAAAGCCACTGGACTAAAACTCTGCTCTAAGTTGTTGCTGTGCAAATGGCATCCTTTGTTTTAATGGGGAAAGCCCTGCTACAAATAAAAGGAGAAACTAGTTGCTCTATTTTACTTTTTGATGTTGGATAGGTATACATTGTGCTGAAGGGGTACTGGAAAGGAATATGTACAAGAGAATGGCAAATTTATGCCCTAGATTTTAAAGCAGAATAGCTCCATGATCTTATCTGTTAGTTTTGTTTAAAATTCAGTGGTACAATGTATCTTGAACCCTGAAGAGACGACTGAAGGATTGTATAGCTTGCTTGAGCTGAGGAGGAAAAGGAAAAAATCTCCCATTATTTTATGGAGTGGTTGTCTTTTCAATTATGGATGAAAAGATGTGTATGACCCTGAGGGAGTGGATTCAGACAAAATAGAAGGAGAGAAGAGCCCCAAAACCAAGCAAGATCTGTACTAAGATATGATTAAAAGGGAACATAAATATCTGGAAATGTTTTGAAGAAAGAAGTGCCATGGAGGGGGAGAAAATGATTAGGGTGGAACATAGAGTAATGGTATTAAATTAACAAAAGGAAAAAGTCTGTTGAATATCAGTAAAATCCTTTCTGTTTTCCTGTGGCATCATCTCCCAAGGGAAGTTGCAGGAGCCTCATCATTTGAGTCCTGGCAAATGACTTGGGACAAATCACAAGAAAGTGTGGTTTAAGGCATATTACTATGATGTTCAGGGATGGAGTTACTGACCTAGTGGCTGATTTTTCTCCCCCTTTTCTCAGGGTATCTACAGCATTAATGAGAAAAAGAAAAGAGACGACCATGGTGAAGGATAGCTCCTGCTTACACAGAACTGGCAGTGCTACAGCAGCAGAAAGAAGCACAAAGGCCCGTTCAAGCAGATCAAATGGCCTGATGATGACTGCTAGCACACAGGGGAGGGAGATACACAGAATAACTAAATTGCGTGAGGATTGAGAACAGGATGGATAAGCTGGTGTGCCAAAGGCAGCTAGTGCTTGCAGACAGGCACTATCAGAGCTACATAAAGGCATTTTTGCCCTTGCAAGATTTCTTCTTCAAGGGACTGCTTTCAGTCCCTCTGTATTTCTGTCATAAGGAAATACTGTCTTAGTAATTAATAAAATAAGTAGTTCTGCAGAATATGCTCAGAATTTTCTCTGAGATTAGTCCTCTTTAAGGTCTTACTCCAAGAGGATGAAAATCTGGAAGCCTCAGATTTCTGTCCAGCACCAGGAAGGGCAGGAGGTGCCACTTGCACCCTTCTAGTACATCTATTTTACATCTCCCATCTCCTGGCTGAAACACAGAAGTAACTGGTGCTTCTGGGGAATCCAGCAGCTTGAAAGAGTGAATTGGAAAGTGAAGGGGGGAAAAGGGATGTGGAAAATTGGATCACTGTAGGGAAAGGCATGAAACTGAATCTTGGAAGTAATAAGATGGAGCTTAGCTACAGTAGGAATGACAACAGTTTCCTTTGAGAGGCATAGGATGGTGCATGCATGCTTGGTAATAGTGATAATGTCTATTCTGCATCTGTGTCTTAATTATCCATTAAGGTTCTCAAACTGCTTTTGAAGCATTTTTGGTTAAGCCCCACAGCACCCTGGTGCAATAGATGTTGAGAATACACAAGACAAAAGGAACTGTATAATTCAAGTGAGGCCACAGAGAGCATCAGCTGGAATTGCAAATGATGTTCCTGACCTCCCAGACCATTAGTCAAAGGCCATATCTGGTCTTATGCCTCTGTTTATGAATAAGCTCTTTGATTATGCATGCATTTAAACTCCTTAGCCAGTAGGATGTAACCACCTGCTCAAAATGAAGCATGGGCTCTAAAGGGTTTCTTGAATGGAGTATCTAGCTACAAAATGGAATATGGTATTTCACCAAGTTAGCTCAATAATTATTTTAAAGGGGAAAAAAATCCTTTGGAAGTGGAGTCCTTCAGCACTAAATTAGAAAGATCCAGAGCTGGTTGAGTTTTGAAAGGAAACACTGATGGGAATCTGTTTGTTTTGCTGAATTATTCAGCTGAACTCTCTGCCACTGCACAGAATAACATTGAAACAATGAGAGTCAGAAAAGGCACTAAAGGAAAATGTAACTGACCAATTGAGCTTCTCCGCTGTCCTCGGAAGAACCTTAAATATAAACATAAATTTTGTCATAGAAGTGTGACCAATAGCCAAAGAATAAATGCACTAACAAAAGTAAGAAGTCATACATTTTTTAAAAGTAAAATAACAAAAAAAAAGGCAAATTGTTTCTCATCAGATTGGCAGAGAAAACTACTTTAATTTCTGTAATATAAGACAACAATTATTAAATCTTATGACAATAAATTCAACCACTTTAAGAGCAGGCTATAAATGCTAAGCATATCATGTCAAAAATTAACATATAAACTTCAAATCTGTGCACCAATTCAAAATCTGATTTAACAAACTGCAGTTATTAAAGTCAATTGGAGAGCATTCCACTATAAAAACAAATGAAATCTTAACTCCATGTGAAATAAATAATTTTTTTCAAAGCTTAAGCAGAATGCATTAACTTAACATGCAAGGATCTAAATTATGTATTAAACTCAATTATTTTTATTGCTACTTTTCAATTAAGGTGACATGATTAACTCCATCCTTATTACAGTCTCAGATCTGATCCTAACTCTATCTCAACTTCTGTATTTTCTTGCAGAGATATTGTTCACAGAGCTATTTTAATCTAGTGTGTCTTCTGGATGTCTAATAAGCAATGGCACAAACATCTGCTGTGAAGAACAACAATCCTGTGATTTAGCAGGTGGATTAGAGTTGAGGTGCTTTCCATTGTCTTTGTCAGCATTTTGAATGGAAGAGTATGAGTATTGAGGTTCTTACCCAGATTAATCCTACAGCTATATTTTTTAAACAACCAATTTAGTTTTTACACTTTTCCCCCCTTAATATTCACCAAAGATCTGTCCCAGTTTTAAATGGAGATGCTATTTATACCATGACATGGGCTCTGAATCAGGCTCACTTGCCTCGGTAAAGGAGGTCTCATTGACATTAGCTTTTGCAGGCATTGGTTGGACCAATTCACTGAGCTACTGCAACAGGTTTTTACAAAAATATTATTTCCTTGTCTTTTGCCTCTTTGTTCATATAGAAATCAAAATTAATGGCCCAGCTTTTTAAATTATTTATTTGTGTTGGTCTTTTATCTTCAAATGTTTATCGTTCTTCACATATCCCCTTTTCTAGTGTAATTTCTCACAGCCAGAAGTTACATCTTCAGCATTTATAAATTTTCTAATACTGGTAGGATGTGAAAGTTCCTTGGGAATGTGTTCTTAGTCCTAGATAGTCATGAAAGAAGACTTCAGTAGCACAGTGCCTCTCCAGGGTTTTTGCTGTAATTGAAAACCAGGCTTAGAAAATTTTTGAAAGATGTGGTCTGTTCATCCTGAAAAACAAATTCAAAAGTTAGAAAAATTAGTCAGATGTCTCCTCATTTTCACTGGAGAATCTGCCCTGGATTCCTAGGAAAGGCTTTGAACTTCTGATTGAATCAGGACTACTGAATTGGAATCACTGTCTCCTTTACACACAAAGCTTCTGTTTGTAAGTCAAGAACACAAGCACTCATAAAAACCTCAAGCAGTCATAGACTGGGTGCTGTGTTCATTCTCCATGCTTAAGTTTTTGGAAGAACCCTCATGACATTGTGTCTATGCCTCAGCAAGAGAGTTTTGTTTTTTCATTTCATGTATTCCTTCGAGTTTAAATAAATAAATTAATTTTACTTATTCCTCTATGTGATCATTAGAAAAGATTTAATGAACACAGTAAAACCCAACTAATTATCACAATGGCATTTAACTCTAAATAAAACTGACAGGAAGCAAGAACATGATACATATAATTTTGCACAGTTTATTAAAACACATCTATCACTTTTTTCCCCCTAAAATAACCTGATCATATTATTCTATGATAATTTAACAAATATTTTTTTCTGTGCATTTAATATTTAAGTGGTTTTTACTGATATTAAAGTCATAATGCATTTTATGGAAATTACCCTGCATTCTAATTACTTTTCTTGGTGAGGAATAGTAAATAGAATTATCTCATTAAACTTGTCATAGATGAAAGCAAAGACATACTTAATGACAAGAGACTGGTAACAGAAAAAAAACTCCATATTCCTGTGGGTTTTTTCAAATGAGTCCATTTCCCCATCAATTCAGAGATGTGCAATTCTCAGAACCACTAGCAGGAACCAGGCATGCATATGAACAACAGAAAGGCTGTAAACCTGTTGGATGTTTTTTAACATCAGTAGCTCTCCTTTATTTATGGTTTGCCTTTCCAAACCTAGGCTAAGGAGAGTTGGGAGGAAGACAGTGTGTTACCTCAAGAAAGCAAGAAGCACAAACAACCGTGTCCTTGAGCTCAAGCTGCACCATGCTTTTAGTAAATTAAACCACTGTTAGAAAGCTATAAATTGTATCTAGAAAAATGGTGAGGTCAAGGCCTGTGTTAACCCTTTGCTTTGTCTTTTTATTCCCAGCTCTTTAAATGGAATATATTTACTGACTGGAGAAATTAATTGCTCAGAAATCAAATTTTCATGCCAACTCCATACTCAGTTACTCTACTGAAGTCCAAGTAAGGTCACAGGTAAGACTGGATTAGTGTATCTGAAAATAAGATGGGAAAATCTTTTTTTGAACCTTTATAAAGTTGAAGGTAAGCTTCAGTACTAGGTCTGTCTGAACTGGTCCACTTTCGGTAAGTCACCTTTTGGTGGGTATGAGGTGGAGTTTGTCTTCAGAGAAATGCTCCACTGGCTCCTGTGTCTGGAAGTTTCACTGACAACCAAACTGGACTGTTCTTACCTAGTGTGACTTCATAACATACGAGAAGCTGCTGCCAGAGCATCATAATAGAATGTAATGCAGCGCAGTATGGAGCAAAATCAGGCAGATAGGAAGAAAAATGTGAATATTAACTCTGACAAATGAAATGTCAGGTGCCAGTAGTTTTCTGTAAGATACCACAAATTTCTCTGGCTTTTTTTCTTATTTTTTCCAGTAATTAAAGAGGCCCTACAGGGAAGATGGGAAGGGGGTCTACTTTTTCTGTTAGCATCTCCAAATACACCTGCAAGACGAATATTGTAAAGATTATTGTTGGTCTCATTTATTTCACTCTCAGTTTTCCTGCTCTAGTAACTTTTGATTATCAGTTGTTAAAAGAAAGTGGATAGAAAATACGGAGTGGGGCTTTAACTCATACTGAAATTGCAAATTCAGTTTAATTGAATCTTTCTGCGATTTTCTGTCTATGTGAAGTAATTTTTTCTATTTAGGGGATAGATCCTGGAAAGTTCTGTGAATATCTATTTCACAGACTTCTAAGCTTTCTTTCTACTTGAAATGACCCTTAAATAAAATTATTATTTTTTAATTTACATTTCATCTCGCTTCTTATAGGTTTTAAACAACAAGTTCTTTATTCCTCTGTTGTCACTGAAAACTCCACTGCAGACTCTTAACACTGTAATCCAACCTACAGTCCTATTTATTCATTCTTACTCAAAACATTTTGTGCAACCTCTACCATAATTGTACACACAATAATTACAATAATATTTCACTGTTGTACCAAGCATCAGGTTATGTGTGTTGAATATTTGGAAAGGTCAGTATCTCATATATGACATACAGGCAAAGATAAAGCCACCAATGAATGTCATTAATATTTACTGCAAATGCACTATAACATTCTGAGATTGCCATGCACATTTCTCGCCGTAATAGAACATGTTTCCAAAACGGATTTAATTCTGATTTGATTTTACTACTGTACATATTACAAATGCATTTAATTTTAAGTGACAAAATAAAATGTGGCTTATGACATCCTAATCTGATGTATAGCAGTTTCAACAGCAGTTCCCTGAGATATATCTTTTTTTTTTTGAAAAAATATGAATGGTGCCTGACTCAGTTCAACTTAGCTCAGTATAAGCTTAGGGTCTTATATTCCAACAGTGCTGCACCTAAGTGCCTTTTTTCAACATAACATTAGCTAAACTGAAGGGATCTCAGCAAGATGGGAAAAAGTGAATTGAAAGAGGTGCATTTATTTTACAAGACGTGGTCTTGCTCTGCTCCACCTTATTTGAATAGACACAGAAGAAAAATGTATGTAGTGCTTTTGAAGGTCCACTTGAAGATTTACCATTCACTTCTAAAGACTCAGGGTGAGCGGAGAGAAAATGAACATCGTGTAGCTGTGTGCCAATGGCACAGTCTTGTTTTGGAGGTCACCGGGTATCTTGCTGATGGAAAACAAATAAATGAGTAATAACATTAACTGAATGATTGGGTTACGGGCATTATTCTCTCCAGAATCCTTCAGAGGCTTCAATGTGTTGACTTCAGCAAGGCAAAATCCTCTCAGGGCATCATGACCATTACGACCTCTTTTCTCTCAAATTATGTTAGTCCTGAATAACAGTTATGGAAATTAACTTATTAGTGCAAATTGATACATGATGCTGGGCCAGCAGAACTGACTGTTCTGTATTATTTTATTTATTTATGCTGTATCACCAGTTATGTGCAATAAACAGAAATCAACTCTATAATGCAGAGAAATATTTAAGTTATAGATAGACTGATTAACTCATCCATGTGAGATTTACCTCAGAAACATCAGGGAATATTCTGATGTCTTCTGCAATTCGTTACAGTTGAAAAAAAGAAAAGAAAAAATCAAGAATTAAGAAATCACATTTGTTTTATGAGCACCAAAATGAAATCTCATTTTTTTAAATTATTTTTGTAACTTAAAGGGCAATATATTTTTTTGCTCATGTATTTGTTCATGTCTTTCTTTATTGACCTCTTTTCCACTGGAAAAGATATATAAGTCTTGATGGGTGGAAGCTGAAGAAAGACCAAACAGGTGCAGGCAGAGGCATGTGCCACCAGTGTTGCTGGGGATATGGTCAAGGTGCTTTGCTGGTGTCTTGTGAGGACCACATGCAGACCTCCCATGTCAAGGCAAGAGGTGTCCCATCTGCCCAGACAAGAAGAAAATCCTTGTATCTCCAGGAGGGCAGCAGAGAAACCTCTGAGAGTAACAAATCCCACACCACAGACCTCCACTGATGGAGGAAAGCCCTTATGCATGAACAGCCGTGCTGCATGGATGTAACCCAAAAACTCAGCAGGAGCCACAAGCACAAAAGCCGTGCGGGTTGACCCTATACCAGAAAGGCCTGAAGGAAAGTCTGAAGGAGAATTAAGAAGCTTTCCTTGTGGCCAGCTGCATTCACATGCAAATTTTTGTCTTCGAGGCTTGAGATTAGTGGCACTGCCATGGGACCAAAATGACCCATCCTGAGCCTTGAATAAGGCACCTAAAATCGGCTTTGTCACCGCCACTGTCAGGCTTGCATGGGAGCCCTTCTAATCTGCCCTGGATCACTCCAATTAATTTTAGGGCAGGCCCTGAGGCTTAAGTATGTTTACACCAAATGTCTAACAAACCATCATATATAATGAGGAGAAAAATAAAATTAAATATATGTTTATATAAGGGGAATTGAAGCTAAATTTTTCAGAAAAAATTAAGATAATTATTTCAACATCCTTCATGTTACTGCATGGAAGTGCAACAGCAGCAGTTATAAAGCAAATTTTAATGATATGCCTGAATGTGACAGTTAGATTTCTGACAAGTTTCTACAATGGTAGCATTTTGATCTTTTTCCCTTTTTTTGACCTTTTTCCTTTTTTTTTTGACCCTAGAGATTAAAATCAAAAGCTTTTCTTTTTTTTCTCATTTCACATTAAAATCTTCAAACTTTAAATTAAATCTTATCTGCAAATTATAAAGCCAGTGTTTCAAAATGAAAAAGTGAGATAATAAATACCTGCACTGTGCAAATAAAAATTACTTTTCAGTTAAAAAGAAGGAATTACGTGTTATTTTCTTGTATTTGTATATGTTATGGAGTGTTTTGGGGAAAGCCTTATTGTTTGCAGTTTTGCCTGACTATCTGTCTAATGAACCCTGACTGCACACAGCCCCAACTGGCTATTTTAGCCATTGGCAAGAATTTGAGTACAAAGATGTTCTGTGAATGCTCATTTTCCTCTATCTGAAAACTACTTGGGAGGAAATAAGGGAGTTCTAAGATTCCTGACTATATCAACTTTCCAACCAAGAAGTGCAGCTAGAGCACAGAAAAATCTGGCTTTCCATCAGGGAATTGTATCTGCATCAGTGTTAAATCAGGGGTCTCCAGAGCAAAAACAAAGCATAGAGGAGCCAGGCTCTGCTTGTAAAAGCTGTAAAAGATCCACAGCCTTAGAGCATATGGCAAAGAAGCAGAGTTGCTATGACCACTGATTGGAAAGCTACACAGTGCTTTAACAGACAGGGTATAATGTATAATACAGATATTAAATAATCTCAGACATCTCTAGAAATTCCTGGAAAACACTAAGGTGCTACTTGGTGCTATATAGGCCATCAGGTACCTCTGGGTGTATTGTTTTCCACACAGGGACAACACATGGACAAGGGACCCTCCTGTGACCCTGCCAGCAGAGCACAGACCACAGAAGGGAGAGTGTGGGGAGCGGACTGTAATGCTGTCAGCAGCAGCTCAGTAAACAGCCACTTAAACCAGATTCCTTGCTTAAAATCTGCTTATATAAATACCCAGTGCATGGCAACTCTTCTCTTTTCTCCCCTTATTTTTCTTGTGCTAACCTCATGGGAGAGTTAGCTTAAAAATTCACCCCTTAGCCTCAGAAACCTTCAGTGCTTATTTCTCGTGTCCTAAACCCAAGGGTCAGTACAAGCATCTATGTAAAGCAGCACATAGCGATCCATTCTAATTGCATAATAGAGGCATGGGAGACAAAGGGAGAGAGGGGATGTGTTTCATTTGTTTGATAGTGGCACAAAGTGGTGTAGTGCTCTGAGACTCCAAACCCAAACAGAGGGACGCAAAAGAGGTAGGAGCTCTAAGTACTGCTATTGTGCAGCTCTCAGATCAGTCTCTTTCATCCGGGCAAAGGAAAAAAATGATAATGAAGTCTATAGGTCTTCTTGTGCACTTAAACCCAAAGCTAGCTTGGTGCAGCTTGAATCAGGATAATATCTGAAACTTTCCTTTCTGAGTCCTTTCTTTTTCTTCTCAAATGGCAACTTTATGAATAATTTTACTCTGTCAGGGAAAAAAAAGAAAAAGCTATAGTTCTTCCTTTCTCAGTCCTGATAAGATGAGAGTCTGCTGACATGGTATTCCAATGAGCTTAAATATCTGTTAAATTCGCCCTTATTCTCATATCTCAAAGATATTAGAACTCTGAGCCCTCCCTGATCAGAAATGGAACTCAGCCAAGTCCCACTAAGAAAAATAGCAACATAAAATGGAAAGCGTGTCAGGAATTCCTTGCTGAGGACTTAAGTACAAGGCTATTATTGTCTGTTCTTCTTCAAAGAGATTTCTTGCAGTTTCATAAAAGTTCCAGCCTCATCCACTGAACTATGCCTTTCAAAATTCTTTGTACTGTTGAAAGTCTGTGCCGTTAGCTTAGTGTTAGTTCAGAGTTTTACAGAGAGGTCTGTTACTGTGTCCTTACTTGACCTGCAGAGTCCACAGTACTTTAGCAGTACCGATGCAATCCACTAAAATTTGTGAGAGTTAAATTTTTAGTCTTCTCTTATGAATCAAGTGTTTAGACAAGTATTCAGTTCCTCCAGAACATCATTCCAAGGCCATGCAATACCCACAGTGTTACTTTTCCCATCTCTTTTTTTTCATGACACTGAATTTTTGGGGGTCTGGATTGGGCATTAGTATGTGCTTCTATAAAGCAGGAACCTAGTGGAAAATGTTGATCTCATTTACCTGGGCTTCTAATCACTTCCCATGTATCACCCTTACAGCAGCAACAAAGTAAAGCCTAACTCCTCCTAGGACAGCATCAGGGATGAATTTGTGAGGCAGAGATGTTTATACATTTTCTCATTATTGCTGATGCCATATAGCTCATATGTCTGGATCACACTGAGGAGTTATGTGTTTGCAGGGCAGCCCTTGGTGTGTGGGTGTAGGATCTGCCCTCCTGAGATTGGGAAAAGGAGTCCAGAAGTTGTAAAATGAGAGTTCTAACCTGAGGACCTGACTCCAGTTAATGGATTTAGTACTAAATGTAAATTATTGCTAATATAAGACACTGGAAGACAATTCTAGTCATTAATGAGAACAAGTATGAAGTAATTATTTCTTGTCAGTCTTAATGAGAGAAAGCAAAGACTGTGCCAATGGATTACCACTTTATACCTCTGCCTTCACTGAGGTGAAGCTTCATGTTGAAGCACAAAAGATAATACAGAACAAGATGGAAAAACAACATAAAAATTACTGCTTTGAAGACATAAGTAAAAGCCAAGTGTTTAGTGAATTTAAGTTACGCAAATATTTGGCATTGGCTTTATTTAAGCATTTTTAACATATTCAACATCATCTTGATTTGAGGAGGAACAATGAAATTATTGCAAGTAATTTGCTGATAATAAGCTCTGTCTGGTTTTTGTAATTAAAAAAGTGATTAAGAAAGGCTAAGTCATTAATGCTTGAACTGCTGCTGCTGGGATATGCACAGGAATAGACAATTTATAAACTTTTGGCAGAGATTTATTTAGTGGTTCTTTTTGAAGAAAATTCTTTCTTTATGTTATCTAGAGAATGTGAGAAATAATAGATCAATATTATGAGCAGAGAAGAGCAATCATTCAGATAAAAGCCAGAGGATATGTAAAAGTAGACCCTATACAGAGGATACAACTGCTAAATATTGCAGCTCAGCTACTTTGTCTTTTGCCAGGATTATTATCTCAAGGGCAGATGGTTTGGTTTGGCAGGTAACTAGGTAAGCTATAGAGAAGCCACAGTGCTCTATAGCCAAGACCAATGTTGAAGCTATGTTTTCATTCTCTGAAAGTGGAGATTTTTTTTTTTCTGGTTGATGTATCCACTTTCTATTTCTGAGCAAATGTAGAAGCCCTAGTAGAGGATGGGACAGGTCTTCTGATATAAATGGAAGCAAATAATAAAAGACCTTCTTTCTTCCCATGTTACAGAAAGGTGCAGGAATACTTGGGATAATGTTTAGTATTGTATCTAGTCCCTTATCTCACCTAGGTCTCCAAACCTGTTGAATGTTTGGGATATGCATACCAGCCTGGGCTGTGAGTGTGCAAGAGGGAGAGGGGGCACCCCCTTCTCTGTCTGTGGAATGGGTGCCAGCATCCTAAACCAGGCTCAGCAACTGCAGTTCAGAAATATTGATTCAAGATCACTTGCACACACCACACTCTGAATTTCATGTCACTTATAACTTGCAGAAAACTATCTGAAAATTAACTTTTAAAATTTGACACAAGTGTCACAAGGTTCACTGCATCAAAAGAATCATTTCCAGCAGGTTGAGGGAGGTGATTCTTTCCCTCAACTCCACCCTCGTAACAACCTACCCAGAGTACTGTGTTCAGTTCTGGAATCCCCAGCACAAGAAGGGTATGGAACTGTTTTAACAGGTCCAGAGGAGGGCCATAAAGATTATCATAGGACTGGAGCACCTCTGCTATGAAGAGAGGCTGAGAGAGTTGGGGTTGTTCAGACTAGAGAAGACTCTGAGGAGACCTTATAGCAGCCTTCCAGTACCTGAAGGGGGCCTACAAGAAAGCTGGGGAGGGACTTTTATGAGGGCAGATAGTGATAGGATGAGCTTTAAATTGGAAGGTGGAAGATTTAGATTAGACATTAGGAAGAATTTCATCACAATGAGGGTGATGAGACACTGGAACAAGTTTTCCAGGGAAGTTGTGGATGCCCCATCCCTGGAGGTGTTCAGGGCAAGGTTGGATGGGGCCTTGAGCACCGTGATCTAGTGGCGAGGTGTCTCTGCCCATGGCAGGGGACTAGAAATGGATGATCTTTAAGGACCTTTCCACCCCAGACCATTCTTTGATTCTATGATTCTCTATATAAGTATATACATACATATATTTAAGATATATTGTAAATATTTCTACAATGTAGACATGTTTCTCTAAGTACATTAGCAGTGAATGATACACCATATTTTTTTAGAGAGCACAGACCTACAGATCTAGTCTAGGTAGAGTTAGACTTATGATTCATACTGAACTATGTTGGAGCCATTCCTGAAGTTCTCAATACACACTTTCAGAGCAATTCAGTGCAGAATTTTCATGAGCTGGAGATAAAAACTATTCCCTGCTAGAGTGAAATCAATTAAGATCTATCAAACTTCAGGCAAATAACTTTCTGCTTGGTAATGCCACCTAAGAACAGCCAGAGGCTTTAAAATTTATTATTACCCTTGCTGAGCAGCAGCATGGCTCCTACATTAGTCTTCTAAAAATAATGAAATTATGTCAATAGAATTCTTTTTTTTTTCTGCACAAGGATGCTATAGGAGATAATGAGAGAATACCAGGAATCAAAGCTTTTGCTTCAGAAAGATTTACAGCTGCTGCTTCATACCGTAAGTCAACACTGAATAATTAAAAGACTTGTAATTATAGGATAATTTAGTATTGATTGTGTCCTAGAGCAAGGGGACCAGTTCACTGTTGCCATACCATCCTGTGCAAGCTTCATCGGCCAGAGAGTGAGAGCCCAATTATCCTAAGTAGCCATCAGCAATGGGACAGGATCTCCTCCAATCCATTCCTGTGTGTTCCACAGGTGCATTAACAAGAGGACAGAGCAGGCTAGGGGAAGAAGTTATTATCTTACAAGGTCTTTATATCAGACATTCCCTCAGACCACTCCATGCTCCAGAAATGAATGTCAAGTCTATTTTATTCAGGAAAGTGAGGGCATGGGATACCTCTTCAGTCCAGTTTTCTTCTTGTTTCTGTGTGCCCTCTCTTCATGGTTCCTGTAATGGGCAACTTTGGAGTGAGCATCTTTGTCAGGTGTCTCTGACTGCTGTCTCCAGAGCTTTTCAGAAACAATCTCAGAACTGCTGTCTGACTGGAGAATTAAATGAGACAAGGATGGCCATTGTGTACCTGCTCTCCAGTCCACAGACACATCAATGCAGCCGTAGACATAATTTAGCTAGACTTTCTGAAAGCAGAAGACTTCAGTTTGCTAACGCACACAGAGAACTTATTCATCGTTGCACTGATGAACAGGAAAAGGCCATCCACTGTAATATGGAAAGAGAGGCTGTCAAAAATCAGGAAGTCACATTTCTTTCCATGACACCTTGATGATCCTCTGATTAAATTTTACTATCCCTTAAGAGCATATTGCCACCAATCAATTGATTTTTTTTTGTTCTTCCAGGATCTCATATATCTCCTGTATGCATCTTATATCATAGAAATTAGGTCATATGTAATAGACTGGATCATAAACATTAGAGATGGAAAATCTCATTAAGTTATCAAATTTATTCCTTTGTCAGTGCAAAAGATTTCCCATGTAGAATAGAATTTAAGTTTTAAGACAACGTATGTTCAGCCTACAAATATTAATTTTTAGTGGTTATTCCATAGAAACTATTCTTGCTATATGTGATTTTTATAGTAATCTGAATTTCTTTTGTGAAACTTTGCCCCACAGCTTACTTAATTATATCTCTACATTGCTCCTCCTGTCTCTAGAAAAGTACTATTTGAAGGTAATAATCATACACCTTCTTTCCCAAGCTGTTCCAAATATGCAGAGATGGAGATAAATATGGAAAAAATCCTGCAATATCCATTTGCCAGGATATCCAAATGTTCTCCATTTTGCTTTCCGGTAATAATTTTTTTTCAGAACTGAAATAATTGTTTTTGATTCTGAAACCAGCTTCTGCTTAATGAAATTGTTAGTTACCTTTCAGTACTTACTATCATGAAAATAACCTAAACCTATGTTTTCTTATAAAATCTTTTGCTTTTTTTTTTTTGATGAGTTTTGGTAAAAGAATATTTTTGTCTTATTTAGCTGCATATGTGTTTTGGACATTTCAAACAATACAAATCTGTTCTTTGCATCAGATCAAAAAAGCAAATAATTCTAACAACAGGAAACACTTCATTAGATATCTCTACTTTTGAGAGACAAAGAGACAGAACTCTCGAAGATCCTTCATGATTTTGCTTCTTTTAGTGAAAAGAAAACCCAAAGAGAGCTCGAGCCTTTTGTGATGAATAACACGATAGGATTCATTTATATTGTAATTATACTACATAAAAATAGAACAATGCTGAATCATTAGGTGGGACTGAGCATCCCTTATGTTTTTTGTCACTCAGGAACACCTGGAGACAGAGACAGGAGACAGAACCATACCTGATAAACCTTGTCTCATTCCATTTGCCCTTCGTTCCATTTACCCTCAAGACAGGTTACTTCTTGATATCACTTTATGGCACTTTGCTAGTCCGTGTTAATTTAATGTCCACTAGGGCTCCCAGGGCCCTTTCTGCCAAGCAGTTCTCCACCTGGATTGCCCCAGCATATTTTGGTTCATGGGGCTGTTCCTCCCCAGGTGCAGGACTTTGCACTTCTCCTTGTTGAACTTCATGGGGCTCTTACAAGCATAGTTCTCCAGCCTGATGAGGTCCCCCTGGATGGCGACGTGACTCTAATATATTAGCCGCTCCTCCTAGTATGGTGTCGTTTGCAGACTCACTGAGGATACACTGATGAATGTAGATAACCTTTTATAGTTTTGCACAGTATTTGGAATATAATGAATGTACCCAGAGAGGATGGCGTATTTATGAATTTTGATAGTACAGATCACTTTCTCTTAAAGCTTCACACCACCTTATTAGAACCTTTGGCTGCCAGCCAAAGGGCAATTTCTGACCAGTTTCAGTGATTTTCCTATTTGCAACAATGTCACCATCTTGCCTGACCTTTCAAATCAATTCATCTTGAGATACATTATTGACTAATTTCCTGAAATTCAGGTGAAAAGAGCCATCTTTAACCTTATTCTTTCCTTACATACTGAAATTACCTTACACTCTGGTACTAAAATTGCCATTAGTAAGCAATCAAAATTCTTCTCCAATGGCTTCTCAATTTTATTTGCTTTTTCCACACTGATTTCAGAGATGTATTTCATCTAATTCTGGTGCTTTGTCAACTTTTTAATAGTACAGAGAGCTTTAATTGCCTTATTATCATCTCTACTGCTATGAGGGTTTTTTTCTTTAGCATTTCTGTTCCCCTCAAGGAAAACATGGACTCTAGGATATTACAGGTCCTCCATTTCCTGGCGTGAAGAAATCGCTCAGACCCTTAAGGATATCTCCTTCATCTCTCAGCAACATTTAATCTATCATGGCCCCTCTTTATCTTCCTAATAAATTTGCTTCTCAGGCAGTAAAAGTTTCATCATCTATGCTCTTCAGTCACAACAGTGTTCTATTGCTCGGTGACTTTTCCTTCTTTTATGCAATTAGGGATGCTAAGACCTCAAGGCTGAAAAGCCAGCGAGCATTTTGGGTCAGGACTCTAGTCCAAGGAGGATGGCACTCAGCTAGGAGAAATGAACCCTGGACTCTAATGCTTGTTTTTCATGGAAAGGCTGAGAAAAGCAAAGATCTACCCAGTCCAGAGAATCTGACACTTATAGCAAGCTGAAGTGTCTGTCAGACTTTATATTGATGGGTGGCAATGGGGATCAGAGCAAAAATGTGCCTTATTTCTCATGGCTGACTCTTTTGTATAAAGCCTAGAACTGTGTGCCTCATCGCATTCTCCTCCAAAGCACAGGCAAAAAACATATTTGCATGACAGGGAACAGTACTGCTACTTCAGTGCTGGTGCTCTGTATTATTGTATTCGCTGTAGTCAGTCTCATTTTAGATGGCAAATAGCTCCCCTGGCTCTTCCTGACACGTGCCCATTACTGGGATCAGTGACAGGTACTCAGCTCTCATTGTCTTGCCTCACAACTGTATGCCCTGCCATGCCTTTGCTCTGGCTTTATCAAAACCGAATGAGCTTATAGTGTGACAGATGATTACCTCCAAGACTAGACACTGCAAAGAGATCATAGGCAGGGAAATAGAGGACTAACATGTGAGAAACTCAGGATTAAAAACTTCTGTCTTGCAAATGGGGGTTGTTTTATTCACCTGGCTTTCCCATCCAGATTATACACTCGCTCTGTGTGTCATGTGCAGACAGCTCTGTTGAACAGAGAATAAGGAGATGAATAACATTGCCGCCTGAATGTAGCCATGAAAATCATACATGAAAGAAAAAAACCTGTTCTTGCTCAAAGCTATATTAACTGGAACTTTTATGTTATTTATGTTTTGCATCAGACCCACACATATACTAGCAGGAAAAAAATCTAGTACTTACAGTAAATCTACTGTACTCTGTTGTAGACTTGGAAAAAAAAACCAAACGTTGATTGATTTGCTTGTCCAAGTTATTTAGAAGGAGCTGAAAGCTGGAAGGTTGTTAGTTTCTTCTAAAGTGAGTGCTTTTCCCCCCTGAATAAAAACATTTAATTTAAGGGCTCTCAGTGTTTGTGCACGTATTCGTATTTCAAAGGCAGGAATTAAATGTCAGCAGAGCCAGACCTTTAGCGATGTTTGATGACAACATTGAAGTTAGTACAGCCACATTGATTTATGCCACCTGAGGAACTGACCCAAAGTTGTTACTTTCCACTGGACATCACATAAGAGCTAGAAACAGATTTCTGAGTGCACAGAAAACAAAATGCAGCATGTAGAGTGACTTGAAACCAGAAGCCAACTGAAAAGAATGCTCTATCCTGTTAAAAATACACCAATCTTTATCAGACACTTCCAGTGGAAATGATGTTATCTGGGCATTTAATGTCCCCTGTGTTCCAATGGGAAGCTGAAAAAGACCCTATCAGTTCAAACATCAGGCTTGTCTTTGAAAATTGTTCTCTTCCCACTGTTAGAAGTGATGTCTAAGATTGCAGCAGCAAGAGGACTTTCCATTTTCTTGACAACAGCTTTGCTGTGGGTGTCAGAAGAGCAATTTCCATGCGTTGTTTTGCAGCTACCATATCTATGGCTGTATAAGTTATTAATCTACTTTCATTTTTTCAGTGGCTTTCCTGTGCAATGGATAACCAACACAATTACTGCAGCAGCCGATATGCTGTGGGTGAATCTGGAGAGTTAAAAACCTAAAACCTCCCATGCTGTGAAGTATTTGGGTTTTTAAATTAGATTTATGGCTTATAGTTCAAATCTGAGTTGAAATAGATGTATTTACATGGATTGTAGCAGAGCTTCCACAGTTTGTAGCTGCTGGGGATTTGGTCCAACTTGACCTAATGAATTGCAAGTTTTCTAGTAAAACACTGAGAAGATTTGATCATCTCAGCAGCACTAAATAACCCAAATGGCTTTGCCTGCCTTTCTGTCTCCACTAAATCTGTAGACAGTTTAAAAGCGACTTTTGACTCTAAATAACCTCAGTTAGATGGAAAGTGTCCTACCGGCTTGCTCAAGTTAAATCCAAATTGAAACACCAGGGAAATACTGTATCTCATTTTCTGATAAATTGTTTTACTGTTTACAAATAACAGTCTTTAATAACACAGCCCTTTCCCTGAAATGTGTCACCTCCAGGAACTCTGCATAGGATTTAACTTGCTTTTTGGAATGCACAGTTGATGCCTAATGTACAGCTTGAAACCATGCTCAGTGTCACGGCACGTGAATGCTTTAACAGGTTGACACTGTGTGTCTTGAAACTTCAGTGTGCTCAGCTGATCGGATCTGTTTGTTCACAGGCAGCAAGAAGCAACGTGTTATGAGACTCAAGATTTCTTATCTGTCTTCCTAGGGATTATTTTTAAGGCACAAAGAGTTGCTGCTAAAGGCATGTGAACAGACAGAAAACATGCTTACTCTTCATATGAAGGTGTAATAGTTAATGAGAGGCAAAGACATCCACTCAAGACTTCTCATCTTTTCAATCATGTGTCACAACGCAAAGCGCGTTGCAGATGTCAGCTGATAAGGAAAGTGTAAGTAGAATCGACATAGTATTACAGAGAGAGAACACAGAAATTGTCTGGGCTGTCATATTTTCATGAGATAAACACCCAGTTTCCTTCCTCAGTCACCTATTCCATCCACTTCATGTATAGTTCCTCCTCACAACATCCTGCAGTCAGAAGCACACACAGAAAGGAGGTATGTGCTTTGAAATTTTCTAGATTTTTGATTTTGCCAAATATCTGGAGAAATAAGGAAAGGAATGAAAAATTTTAAGTTTCTGGTTTAAATAGTTTTGTCTGAGTCTTAATGACAAATTATGCTGGTCATTGAAATGCCACCACAAAAATTTAACAGAGTGCTCTTCTCCATTTGGAGAGTAGGACTCAATTATCTATCTGTGCCCATCTTCTCTGACTGGATGAAAAGGATGAGTATTGTTATGTTTATATATGACTACAAGAGCTGCTGAAAGGTGAACTTTTGTCTCATACCAGTAATGTAATTGCATGTCAGCAAATCCAAAATAAAGAACAATTACTCTCCATGTTATGCAAATAAAAATTGTGTCCTGTCTACCTGCACAATCAGTTGAGGTGTTTAAAACAAGGACAATACAGGTTCCCATTTGGGAACTAGTAGGTCTGATGCAAAGCTGATGGGTGGAAAATTCAGAACATACACAAAAGGAGGCAATTGCTCCTGAAACATACAGTTTAACAGAGGAAGCTCTTGCCACAGGATGTTGTGGATGCTGAAATTTAAAGGGACACTCGACAGAAGTCCCCAGAAAACGTCTCTCATGAATTATTAGTTGCACAGAAACTACTTCTGACTTGGAAAGGCTGAGCTACAGAGTGTGTAGGTTAGGAGAAATTTCTAAGGAAAACATTGACCATTTTTCCTATTTTATTCTGCTCTTCTGTTCTCCTCTAGGTCTATCAGGACTTGTGGACCTTCAGTCTGATTTAGAAGAGGTGCTTTTACTCAGTTTCTCCTGTAATGCCCATTACCCACAGTAATAACCACTTTAAACATTCTAATCCTCTCAGAGACAGAGCATACGAAGATGTTAAAGACAGCCATGATGTTTCTGATCTATCTTCAGTTCAGATACCAGATTTTCCTGCTTGCTTTAGGATTCTTGTCCAGTTGTGCCAAATCATTCACTTGCTTTTCTACATTGTTTTTAATATAAGTTACGAAATTCAGAATGTAGAAACAGGATTCATGAAAATACAATTGTAATAGCTTTATGGGTAGCTTATTGTATTTTGAAGTCTTGAATTCAGAATGGATGTTGCAGCTATGCAACAGGATCATACTCTGTTATCTCAATCACAAAGAGCAATTTTCCAGCGAGGGATGAATGGGGACTTCTCTCCTGCATCGTAAAAGATATAGAGGAGCTTCCAAAGTTTTCCGTTTTGTAAGGGGCTCTGTTCTTAATTCCCCTCTAAAAGAAAGTGCGACAGAATTTGTCACCTGCCAGGCACAGTGATTCCATAACCACAGCTGTCCCAAAAAGTTAATCCAATCTGTCAATATCTTTGGAAAAAAGTAATCTTGAGGACAAAATGGACTAATTCTCCTTCTTCTGTTTTCCTTTGTCTTGTGTATGGATAAATGATCCCATCCTGCAAGATATGCCCAACTGAAGGTATAAATATAGAAAACAACATGTTTAACAGAGACAGATCAAGCTGTCTGTGGCATTCTCATGTACATTGCAGCTCACATTACTGTTCTTTTTAAATGCCCCACATATTCAGTGCTGAATTATAGTTAGACAATTCATCCTGGCTTAAGACAATAGTTGCATGCACTGCACCTTTTCTGCCACAGGTCAGCATTACAATATTAATGACCATCTGCAAGCGAAGTATACAGCAGGGTGTTACTAGTGTAAGCATTTAGCCACTTACGCTTCTTGGTGACATGAATACAGTTTAAATTAAACTGCAGTTGGCTACAGCTGAAAATGTTTTTACTTTTCCTGCAATGAACAGATTCCATTTTTCTCACAAAATTCATTCCTTCTACAGCTACTCACAAGATGTTGTGGAGTTTCAAAGACTCAGTACGTGCATCATTTATTTCTGCACTGTTGATTGAGAAAGCTTAGCATGATCTGGATCAGACCCCTTTCTCCTTATCTTGAGAGTGAAATACAGTTTTTGCTTTTGTGTAAATCAGAGTTCTGCCTGTTCTGCTTGGTTTATGTAAATTTGAATTAAAACGTTTCACCGTTTGATTTTTTTTTGTCTTCTGAGGTCATGCTTTTTAAGCTGAAAAACTGATTACTAGAATACTGTACTTTCACAGGAGTGAGAATTAGTCCTCTACTGTGCAGCTTTGCAGCCAAACAAAGACATAAGACTTGTTTAGAGTCAGTCTCTAGGGATATAGTACTCCAATTCATTCTGCTGTTTGTGTCTCAGGAATCCTCCAGAGTGCAATCCAATGACCATTGAAGCCAACTGGCACTGAACTGTGTCATAAATCCAAATCTCATGATCGACAGGGTTTAAAAATCCCTTGAAGAGGAAAACTGTGGATGTTTCTGCTGCAGTGGCAGAAAAACCTAACAAGGGCCATGGCTGTATGCACTATAAGAGAGAAGTAGGGGCAAGGAGGTGGTTTCATCTCTGCTTCTGGCATTGGTCAGACTAATACTGAAAGGCAAGGTGAAGTTCTGGCATCCATGATCTAAAGATAACACTGGAAAATCAGTGAAGGCACAGGTAGAACCAAGGCAGTTAATTAAGGATGGATACAGCAGTGATTCATTATCATGGAAATACAGTGTCTTCATTGCATCTGGACAAAACTATATGCCTTCACTGACTATAGGATTTGATGGAGGTATGCGAGAGGCATCTGTGATCTTCACAAGAGGTGAGACCTCCTGGCCTTAAGCTCTGTGAAACTGAGAGATGTGACAGCCACACTACAGGATTTAGGAGCAATAAACCTATGTTCCCAGATTTCTGAGCTAAAATGCTCTGAATGAATCCAAGTGTGCTGGCTTGTACAGAAGCAATGAGACAGTTGATTTTAGTTACAGGAGCATTGCCTTGAAGTGGATTTGGGTAGGTTGTTGATAGTCTTCTGGGATGCTGGCTAGAATGTCATAAGGAGGGGGTTTATTTATTTTTTTAAAAGGCATGTTGGAGAATTTATTTATTTTTTTTCGAGAGACTATGCCATCTAATACTTGTCCTATTTCTTGTCTCAGCATCCAACCCTTGCCATTCCTAATGACACCATTGGGCTGGTTGGATTTTTATTTTGACTTGCTGTAGAAGTTGCTACGCTGTCATATTGTTGCCATATGCAATATGGAATTGCCAAAGCCCCCAAGACATTGAGGATTCCCACGTTTCTTAATCACCAGACACACTGCAAAATTTACACTCTGTTACTCGGATAACTTTTTCTTTAATGTTCCTATGTTAAACACAGAAAATAGTAAGCATAATAGGCAAAATATTGCCTGCATAATTTCTATATATAAAGTTCATAATTTACATTAAAAAATCTAAATATCTGTTCATGCTATACTACTACAAACAAATTAAACAAAGGCAAAATATTTCGAAGGGAAAAGTATGAATCTTCTCATTATGAAATTCCTTTATTCTCTGACCAGCTGGCTGGAATTTTTGGAAAGATCATACAGATTATTTCTGGTGTTTGACCAGCACTGCTACGTATTAGAGACACTTAGCATAAAGTGGACCCAGGGGGAGAGCTGTTGCAATGCTTCCAAAATAAACGTCCACAGGATTTCTGGCCAATTGCTCGGTTTGACCATGATCAAATCCCTTCCTATTTGCTGTTGCTGCATGTGTGCAAACAGTTTGTTTGCTTGGCATTATTGCTGTGGAACACTTACTCTCTAAGCAATAACACTGTTTGCCTTCACATGTGGAAACATATTAATGAGCGAGGTAAGGCATAAGCGACTTATTACATTAGGTGCTTACCTTGTTTATTTTCCTTTAGTCTAAAAGTTCGAGTAGCCTAGCAGTGCAGCAGTGAGTGCTGTTCTTAGGTAATCAGCTACATATGCTAAATAATTAACAGGAAATAACTCATGATAGGTTTGCAGAGGAAACGTAAACTGGTACTTGTGCATATGGCAATGTATTACAGTATATTAGCAGAAATCAGGGCTTGCTCTGACTGACATTTTGGCTGTCATCTGGCTTTTAAGTGACACGTTATCCCATCCTCCCTAAATTGAGAACAGCTACTTTTGCACCACTCTGCTCACAAGAGGTCTCTTGCACTGGCATAGGAAGGGAGGTGAGTGTGCAATGTTTGATTTTTCCTCTCTTGGTAAGTACAACTCTAGGTCCAAAATAATGTAACGTGGAACAGTCCGTCTCCTTCCAGTGCTTGGGAAATTCAGACTTTAGAGACTGTCAGAGGAGGAAGGAATTGCATACTGATTCAAATAGAAGTGAAACAAACCACATTGCCCTCAACCACAGTATCACCACACCATACTTTAACAGTTATGGATCCCAAAATTTGTCCCACTTGCTTACGTTAGCAAGGTAAGGAAAGCTTTGTGTGTGCACACAGCTGGGAAATGTGAAGGAAGGGTTTGCCATCCCATTACATAATACCATTCAGAAACCTTGTTCAAAAAGAGATCAAACTCTAAATAAATTCAACAATGTGCCTACAGAGTTGCTAGTGCCAGCACACTGCTCCAGTTGCTGAAAGCTTCCTGAATAGCTAAACTAAAATTGTTCATGCTTCATTGGTCTTGTGTTAGCATTACATAGCATGTATATTTTTGTGGAATTTGTATCACCACACTGCTGCCTTGAGTACCTCTGGGGTAACTGAACTTATCCAATTTACTATTTTGTTCTGGGTTATATAGCCTGGCAAAATAAAGTCTATCTCTTTAAATCTCCTCTCATAAAATACATTCTCCCTTACCCAATCCTTTCAGTGCTTCCACTCCTTAAATCCAGTCTTCAAGCTGAGTTCTTGTTGGTGCCTTGCACAAAGGTGCACATGCTTCCTCCTTAATGTTGGAAATGTCCTTAATGGATAGAGTCTGTTATTTCAACTGTTGAGAACATATCAATGCTCATTAAAGAATGCCTTTTCTTCTGAAAACACCAAACTTTTCCCTCTTTGTTTTGTCTGGTTCACGAGCTTTCTAATCAGCTCTCTCATCAGTCTCTGTAGGCATGACATGCATTTTGGCTATGAAACAACATTCCATTTCTATCATCTTTTACACTACTCCAATTCTTTCCTTGTCCTCCAATGTCCTAGTGATGCCTCTCAAGCCTGTGTCATCACCAAAGACTCCCACTTTTCAGGTCAGACCACCTAGTGCAAAGTGGTTCCAAGACCTATCCTTATGGAGCTTCACTAAGAACTTCCTCCACTACCTTGTCATCTCCTTTTCAGTCTGTTCCTCCATAATTAAGTTGTGTTTGGTTTTTTTTTTTATCTACTGCTTACTTAGTTTAATTAGTAAACACTCGGACATTAAGTTGGGGGCATGTTTCCTCCTAAAGGAAAAACAACTGTTTTACTGAAAGAGAATTCTGAGTTTGACAAAACTTATTTTCAATAAAATTTATTCTGTTTCATTTTTCTTTCCTTCACAATTTATTCTAAAGCATTGCACTTATTTGACTTCTAGCTGCTAGGTTGCTTCTTTCCTTTCTCTCTCGCTCTTTATACACATAAGGACCCCCAATTATAAACAAATATTAATTAGAATTTTTGGCCTTCATTCTTCAAATTTGATATTCCAGTTCTCTGAGTTCCAGGATGGGAGAGCACTCAGCTCGCCCGAATTCCATCACCAGACATTGTCATTGCTACATCTTTTTAGCAAGTCTATAACTTCACTTCCTAAAATGATAGAGCTGGAGGGAAAGTTCATCCCTGAATGACCTATACAGACATCTGTACTCTAATAATTCTTTACTCTTCATTTTCCAAACTTTCCTATAAATGTTGCTTGAAGATTCAATAATATAGTTAGGAAATTTATTCCAGAGTTTTTCTATCTGTACTATTAAAGTCTCCCTAATGTTAAACACAAGATTTCCTTGTCTATAATTTAAACTCATTAGTTCCTGTTCCAACCTTCATGGATATGGAAAGCAAACCATATCTTGTCTGTAACAGTCTTTTGCCTGCTTGAGGGCTATTTGCACCCCACTGGGATCTTTTCAGTAACACAAATAGTCCCAGTTCTCTGGCTCACACATGACTGGTTGTATTAGTTTAGATCCTGACCATTCTTACTGTTGCCTTTTGGACAGCATCTTTTTCAAAGCACTGTGCTGCAATAGAGCAAGAATCACACATGAACATTTTTAGTCCTGAGTCAAGTATATGAATTACTTGATGTTCTTTCTAGCAGCACTTTTGCCTGAGCTAGAAATGACACTCCTGACTCATGTCCTCCTTTTGATCTGCTATAACCCTTGGGTCTTTGTCCATAAAATTGCTGCCTAGCCTATTATTATCCAGCTCTGATAAGGGCAGTTGATTATTCCTGCTGAAATATTATTTGCTTTGCTCTTTCTCCCTAACAAACTTCATTCCATTCAGCCTCCTGCTAATTTTCAGGATGTTCCTTCAATAGACAAGCTCATTTTGAATTTTCAAGGACCTTGTAGCCCTTCCTTGCTCCATATCCTCTGCAAATTTAATAAACATACTTTCTATTCCATCATCCCCGTTAATGAAAATATTGAATAAATGCAGACCTAGGACAGACTCCTGCAGAATGTCACTCAATAAACCCTTCCATTTGGATAATGAACCATTGATAAGTACTTGGTAAGTATAGATTTCCAATCACTTTTTCACCCTTCTCATGCCAGTTTTATTAAGATAGCATTTGCCTAGCTTCCTAATGAGAACGTCGTGTCAGATAGTGTCAAAAGCCTTATTAAGGTCAAATACACCTATTGCTTCTTCCTCATTCACACAACCCTTGATCTGGTCAAAGAAGAAAGTCAAAAAGATTTGACACAGCTTGCTCATGACAGATTTATTGTGTCTGCTGGTAACTCACTTTTATCTTCCAGAGGACAGTGTGTTCCAGATTTTCTCTAGAAATCAAAATCAACATGGGTGGCACAAGTCCTTCATAGGATTTCCATTTTTTTAATTCCTTAATCAACTCAAATCCTCTGTCTCTACTTCTTTTCACACGTTCATCCATGACTCATACTTTTTCCTAAATTCAATGCACTTTTTATTGCCTACTTTCTTTTTTATTTTATAGCTTGATCGAACAGATAAGGCAGAGTATTTATTTCATAAAATCACAGAATCACCAGGTTGGAAGAGACCCACTGGATCATCAAGTCCAACCATTCCTATCAAGCACTAAACCATGCCCCTTAACACCTCATCCACCCGTGCCTTAAACACCTCCAGGGAAGGTGACACAACCACCTCCCTGGGCAGCCTGTTCCAGTGCCCAATGACCCTTTCTGTGAAAAATGTTTTCCTACTGTCCAGCCTAAACCTCCCCTGGTGGAGTTTGAGGCCATTCCCTCTTGTCCTGTCCCCTGTCACTTGGAAGAAGAGGTCAGTACCCTCCTCTCTACAATCTCCTTTGAGGTAGTTCAAAGATCTTAATTGTATTTCCTCTCTGCCATGGAAAATATTTTTGTATTTTTTAATGACTTCTGTATTTCCCTTCTGTTCTGTGAGGTTTTACAGAGGAAACATAGGGCAACAGGGCTTGAACAACAGAGACCAGGTTCATCCTTGGCTTGTGGAAACATCAGTCATGCATTGGAATGACTTGTCTTAACTATGGAGCAAAGCATGCACTGTACACCATGCATGTGCCAATACCACTTCCCTGCTGTTAAAAGACAAAACAACTGCACATAAATTTGCAAGGCTAAACTTAGGGCAGGCTGTAATGTGCGCAAGCAATGATCTCTGCCCAGCTTTTAATGGGAAATGGAATCATAAACTCAATTGCTGGTTCTCAAGTTATGTCTGTGTTCTGATTCGAGCTAAAGTAGAAGCTAAGTTCATCTAAGGATCTTCATTTTCTGAGAATCAGCTGTATGCGTTTCAGACAGTGTTTCTCTGTAGAGGTCATGGAGGATGGTGGGAGAGTAAATTTTGTATATTTTTATACCTTTTATTTTCTTATTAATAGAATTTTCTTTTTTATTATAATTGTTTCATTAAAGCTGTTTTTGTTTTAGTTTTCCAACCTATGAGCCTCTCCCATTTCCCTCCCCGCTTCCCTGATGTGTGTGAGAGGGGATTGGGACACAACTGCTCGCATTTAGCTGCTAATCAAACAAGGCTGGGGCTAAACAGTGAAGTCGGCTAGTCCGTGGTTTGGTACAAATTTTACAGGGTATTAGCCATTCTGATGAAATTCTGGCAATACTGAAATCCATGGAAAAATATCAAATGTGGGCCTTAAAACTAGGATTTCAGCTTGAGGGATGCTTTTCCCCTTCAGCAGGTTTTCTAACATACCCTAATAATGAAGAATCAACCTTACTTTGTTTTGAGGTTTTCTTATTGCTTTTTTTTGGTTGGCGCCCTCTCCCCCACACTCCATTTATGTTACTGCAGGTTTCTGAACTTTGAGAGCTTGCAAAGCCTCAGTTTGTGAGCACAGAGGGCGGGCTAGCTGGATCACTTTCTAAGCTCTATTATTAAGATAATTTGTGCACACTTGTTTTATTTTGGAGTGTTTAGACTTCCTGAAAGTGGTTTATTACATCATTTGAATGCTTCTACTAATTTTTAAAGGTCAGACAAAATCAACCAAACCAAATCAATTTATGTTTTAAAAATGGTGTTAATGTGACACCATTATGGTAACAGAGATTGAGAGAACCTAACTTTCAGGGATAAATTAAAATAGATTTATCAAAATAAATAACTGCTGTAATGTGAAGAGCATAGTACTGATGCATCAAAGACAAAGAAAAGGCATAGGGATGGGTCTGCATCTGATGTAATTCTAGGTGTTGATGCTGATTTTAAAGCAAATGAGAACTAGTCCAGAACCCTTAACTGAACAATCATTAATTTCTGTAGGCTTATCTCTCTTTTTCCCTCTGACAGAATTCCTCTAACCTCTGCCAAGTAGTGTTATTCAAAGTACATGCATGTCTTAGCTGAAGCCTAGCTCCATACTGAGTATGCAGTGTGAAAAATAAAACATCTGTCAGCTGAACTTTCCTGCTTTTAGCAAATTCTAGGGAAACTTGGGTGAGGCAGCTCAGCAATTCACTGGAATCTCAAAAATGTAAGGTCTTGCTGCAGTTTTTTCCTGCTTTTTCCCCTGTCTAGTTAAGAGGCAGAACAAGCCTTTAATGACAAGATGGTGATGATTTTCCATACTTTGGCTAGAGTTTTGGGAGCAAGTAGCAAGCCATGTGTTGAACTTTCAACATGTGTCAGTGTCTTTATGATTTCTTGCTTACTTTTTTTATTAGCAAGTTAATCACACTCAGCCCTGTTTATATATTACAGACAATGTGAATGTGAATTTTTTCCACACTCCCTCCAGGGTCAGGCTATGCATCCATTTTATCTCCTCAAAGGAAAATAAGTTTATTTTCTGCAGAAGTCTGAGAGAAAGAAAAAATCCCTTCATTTTTCCTATTGTATTTCTTGAAATATCTGATTGAAATGTAGCTGCATCTATTTGGAGAAAGATTCAACTCAGTATCCAAAGATACTAACCCAGCAATATAAGGATAAACCACTTGGAACAAGATGTACTGGATCCTCTTGTTTAGTTTTAGAAGCCAAAGCTACTTCAATAGTTTAAGAAGCTGTTAGAAAGTCTGGGAAAGGCTACTTCTGTATTTACTGTCTTACTGCCTGTTTATCACACTTATAAGATCCACTTAGGACTAGGACCAGAAATATTGCCATGTTGATGAGAAGTTGCTCTAAATTTTAGTTGAGATTAGCAGAAGATTGCCAGAAATCTAGTTAACAGACCCTGCTTTTGTCAGTTTTACAGCCCAGTTGCTGTGGCTTCAATCTTAGCCACACATCATCGTCTGAACTTGCAGATGCTTTTCCCAGCCAAGTCCCTATCTTTTAAGATTTTCCCATTAATAGAGCACACATTAAATCCTTCAGCTGGTAATATTCAATAGTAGTCAGAGTAAATTTTAACTGTTTAGTGATTTTCTATTTACTTCAGAAGTGAGCATTTCTGTGTTAAAAGTCCTTAAAGGCAGGATGATTTCTGCAGTCCTTTCTCAGAAAAACACCCTTCTGCTATGTTTCAGGAGGAAGGAAGGTCTGGTGGATATGGCAGTAGATGAGGTGTTAGAAGAACATGCTCTTCCTGCATGACCTTTTGGCTGCTCAGTTAATCTCTCTATGCAATTAACAGACTGGTCACTGAAGATAGCAGTCCTCCTATCTCATGGTCTCTCATCACATCTGTCATGTTTGTTTTACACTTTAAGGGATAAACTTTCCCTCTGGTATTGCCCTATTATAGCCTCCTTTTCCAACCCTCCAAGTCCTGTTCCAGGCTAGTTTAAAAAGTAGGTAAGACTGTTAGGTTGGAGCTATGAAGCTTTGCTTCACAAACTTGTGCATCTCAACGATGCTGGTGGTGCAACAATTTCATGGCCACAGCAGAACAGATCCTGGGAGGGAGAAAAAATCTGAAAGGCAAGGTAAGCTTGGGAGACATAGTTCCAGTTTCCACTCTTCTCTTTGGCTCTAGTTGTTACCTCCTTACATATAAAGTACACAGTCCCTTTACCCTGGGCAGTTACTTGTATTTCCTATATAATGAGCTGGCTCTGGCTGATACAGCTTCTAAGCATTTGGTGTTTTCAGAAGTCTGCAGCTCCGTTTGCTAATGGAAAGCTAACAGACCTCTGATATTACTACAATGGGTGGGGTTTCCCCTCTCCTTTCCTTTTTCAACTATACTAAAATAGCCATCTCAGTTTTGACCATCAGTTCCTCAAGGGGAAATTACGCTAGAGAATGGAATTTTTTTTTTTTTAATGCCAGGTTTTAACAATTACTGTGTCAGGTTCCAAATCTCTGCAAAATAGAGTTTCCTAATGGAAACTGACCCTCCTCTCACCCATATAACATTGTCACTGTAGCTAATGTCATATGTCTCATGATACTGACTGTCTGCCTAAATTGATTACCCAGGATGTTTCCCCCCAACCCTGCTGCAGGATGTCACTGCTCATATTTGTAACTGGCCTCTATCTACATATCTAGCAGACTGCATATACAAAGCCTTGTCCTAACTCTCTCCACAAATGTTTTCTGAAGAAAGAAAAAAACATAATATTCAACATTTCTTCCTCACTCCAATCACCTATGACATGAAAAAATTTAGTGGTATCACAAAATAATTTATATATTTGAAAATTAATTGCAGGTTTCCGAACTTTACCTCAGCTCCACACTATAATGTTATACAGGTATGTATTTATGACCTGAGTAGGTTTAATCAAAATGATAAAAATACCTAGCTGTATTCAAGTGTCAATTGCTACTTAACATCCAGGCTTACGCTTCTTGTAACAGTTGCTTTCTTGAATGTTAGAGAGACGAAAGATTGAGAGCCTTAGTTCTACGAATTGTACTGTTCTGTGGTTCCTGGAGATGTCTCCCTGAGGACCCAGAACATGATGGCATACATTGGTTAGGAAATAAAAGGCTGTCTACTTAATAAGCAGGCTGCCTTTCCATATTTTAAGATATCTAAACAGTATTTGCATTTCCCCAGTCTGGCAAAATTTCTGACAAACATCTCAAGCCAGCAGGTAAATAAGAGAAGTGAGTGTTCCCCTACTTTATGAGAAAGGTGTTTTTTGATGTTTAAAGCACCATATTCCATTTAAGGAGATCATTATGGCAATGCTGGACAGACTTAATGAATGTTTTACTTTGATCCTTGAGATGTGATGTCAGGAATATCAGATCTCAAGAAAAGCAGCCAGATTTGTATCTGTATTCATCACATGTTTGTAAAAGGAATGGAGGATTAATAGCTGTGCCTTTGAAGGAGAGGAGCTGAAGAGGAAAAAGATGCATAATTTAACTAGCAGCCCTTTGGCAATAGGCGATCATATGTTAATGGAACAGGCATGGCCATTCTAGCTGCCATGTTTCACCTCTGCTGGGCCCAGGAGGTGGATCCATATTGACTTGGATCAGGTTTCAGAAACAAAATTGACCTCAGCTCCTACGTCCAAACTTTCTGCGTCTTACAGACTCCCTTTCCTGTGCAGACTGTTTTGCTGTTTGAAAAGGTTTAAGAATACAGGGCAGATATTTTTTGCTGCTTTGTAATGTCATTCATACAGCTGCTGTGCATTGGGATCTTTTAATATTTTGACAAAGAAGTGGAATGGTTCTACACAAGAGATCTTTTCCTGTTCTTTCATTAGTGTGTGAAGTTAAATGAATAGGAGTGGTCTGGACTATGAAAGGAGGCTGAGAGTACCTGTTATAGGCTTCTGAGCTGATTTATTTTCAAGGAAAGCCTAAAATTTTCAGTCACTTCAGATGTGGTTCTTTGTCTCATGAGTAACTTGATAATTAAGGTTGCTAAGTTGGTTTTACTACCTTTTGTGTCTTGTCAAACCAAATTACTTACAGTTTTTCTACATGTATGAAAAATATTTTTTAAACTTTAGAGCTAGAAAGCAAGGATCTTTCATTAAAAATTGAAATAATTTATTATATTTCACAATAAAACTGTAATACCCGAGAAATTGAAGCTTTAAGAAAATCATTATTCTAGTATCTTTTCATGTTGATTGCTGAAATAGTCTAGCTTCACAAAAACCTTCTCACAAAAGAAAGTCAGTCTTTAAATTATTGTTAGCAATGTACAAAGAATTTAATCCCAACCTGTTTAAATAGGAAGGTCTCAAAAGGAAGAAGTCATTGAGGTTGATAAAAGCAGTTAATTACTTACACTGGAATAAAATATATTCCTATTGTGGCGAAGATCACCTTTAGAGCATGGGCAAACAACAGTTATGGAGATATTACCTTTTTTCTGCAGGTTGCCTATGCCATCTTTGAGTATTTTTACTCCACATGGGGGGGTTTCAGGGTTTTTCTTTCAACGCTTCTATTTTCATCTCACTTAGGACTGGGGGGGGAGCGGATGCATTGTCTGCTCTTTGATGGCTCTCAAAACTGCACAAGATGAGGGAAAGGCTGAGCAGCACATTGAGAAAAGATAGCTGAGCTGAGTTTTCATAAAAAAAGAATGAAAAATGAGAAGAAGGGGGTAAAGAGGGGCAAACAGGAAAGGGAGGTCATTGTTGAAGAGTGAAATGAAACTTGAATAGTGAAAAACATGATATCAGAATTACTTTGCTATATTTGAAATGAAAAAGACATATAGTAAGAAGAAGCACTAGCTGTTTCTTCCTTCACACTGAGAAAGCCTATGTAATGTTTTCAGCACTAGCTACTTGGTTTCTGTGTTTTATAAAATGCCCTCTTACATTGTGAAGTAGGTATAGTTATTGATTTAACTGTGCAGTCAAACAGCTCAGTAGATAAAAAATTCAGACCTCTTGAACTTTCTCAGGTCCTTATCATCAGGAATGCTGCATCAGAAATTTTTATCAGGTCTTGAGGAAAGAAGCAGAAGCACATACAAACATATGTTGTTTTATTAGTGAAGGACAATTCAGTTTTGATCATAGCAAAAGCCTGGAAATTGTAGAGTCAGTTCTTGTAACTGGAGGTATATTTCCATAATAAGATACGCCATGCTATTTGTATTCCATCCAGCTGGCCCATTGGAGCACAGTATTTTATGTTATTATTGTATAAATTTTAAAAGATAAAACATGTAAATGAACCTTAGTGGTAGTAATAGATGATTTTAATTACCCAGACACAGACAAGATTGCATTAAGTAGAGGAAATCTATTTTTAAATCTTGAGTGAGAGTGCTTTCTAATTCAATCTGGACATCAGGCAAAGGAACACAGCTGGGTTTGAGTGTAACTCGGAGAAGATGTTGATGAAATAATGTTAGAGGACAATTTGGGCTTCAGTATATTAGCTGTGGTCAGAAATATACTGCAGAGAGAATTAAAATGGCAATCAAAGCTAAAGAGAGGAGCAAAAGGGAGGACGCCAACAATCAGCTTCAAAATAGTAAACTGGGATCCCATGTAAGGCAAATTAAATAAAGCATTAAAGAGAAAGATGATAGAAAACAAAAATGCTAAAATGAACACTGCATGCTCAGAGACAGCTGAACAGCTTTCCTTACACCTGACTGCATTATCATGGAGGCTGGGCAAATAGTCCTATCTTCAAATGTAAGATGAAACTCTTGTGTGCTGCCTGGAACTCATAGATCTACTGACCACTGAAGGCAGAAGAGAAGTTCACAAATTTTCACAACAATTCATAATGAGTGGCATCCCTCCATGCCTTTTAAGCACGTAGTTAAACTTACTTGAAGGAGCTCTTCAGATTCCTTCTTAGTGCTCAAGGTTGGGTTCAAATTTATTTAAATCCCTGTGCCTCATCTTTTTTTTTTTTTTTTATCCTTTTTGGTTTGTGTTCTCTGCACTTTTCATCAGTGCAGGTGCTACAGAGCAATAACAGTACACAACTCATGAACTATTTGTGGGTACAGGATTCAGACCTGGAAGGGAACACATAGAATACCAAGTCCAAACTTCTGTCATTAGGTGCAAGTGTGTGATAGATGCTTACCCACTGGAAGGGTTTAGAGAATACTAGCACCTTACACTATTCCATAGGCTCTCTGAGCTTAAGAAGGACCTGGTTCTCATGACATGTTTCCTATGACTGTAGATCAGTAAAGATCATCACCTCCAATTTAAAATTTGCTTGATATTTAAGCCACTTTACGTAACTTTTCGATGTGATGTAATGCTTAAGCTGTGGTTTGCTTATTAATCCTATCAGCTGCTCCAAACTCAACATATAGACTTAGCTGCAATTAATCTTATTACCAGTACAGGAAATGTGAAGGGGATTCATAAAAAGAGGGTTAGCTGGACAGATCCCTTAGATCACGGGGATCAAAGTAGCCTTCTGCTTACCAACAGCTCCTTGATATGACCATAAACTTACACCCTGAGAGACATCACCATCTACGTGAACAATATTGGCCAGGTTGCATTGCCCTGTGCTTTGCTACATGGCCCTTCCCCGACATATGCTTGGAGGACCCACTTCCATACTAAGCAGTTTCTGTTCCATTCCCTCCTCTCTCATTGCCTTTGAGCAAAACCTTGCCTTGATGGTGACTGTTACCAGGATCCAGTCATGATATATAGTAGTATAATGTTCTTTATGTTGTCTGCATTAAAGGTCTGGAAAAAGACTATCCTAGCTGGTTTCCCTCTCTTGCTGCTTGATGGGGAGGGCAAGAGGGGATTTTCCTTTCTCATTTGTTTCTTCAGAAGCTCTTGATCAGCCTCAAGGGGTACCTGAATTTTGAGGTTGAGTTCATAGCAGAGGTGATATATGGATCTTGCTCTGTGTTGTTAGTGGCTGAAAACCACACTGAAGGGATTTTTTTATTATTATTTTATTTATTAATCAGCTACAAACTAAATTTTGCCTGAAGATCAGTCTCTAATGAAGGTTTGGCATTGAGAAGAGGCAGAAGCTGAGGGAAGCACAAGTGGTTAGTCCAGCCCTAAGGCCCAAGATCTGCACAAAAGATGGAAACTTGAAGATCTACCAGAATTTCTGACAGGAACATGGGAAGTGAAAATGCCAAGAGAATTAAAGATGAACACCCTTATTTCTCTGTCCTAAGAAACCTGAAGTAAACAGCAAGGTAGTGAGGCTATCTAGCTATTAAAGATCATGACTGGGAAGTTAGTGACAGTTGGGTTGATAATGTTGCTGACAGTCTGAATGATTTCTTTCCTTCAGCATTCAAAAAGGAGCTGAAGGTCACATTTCTGTCACTAGGATACGTTTTCCTGGGGGGAAAGTGAAATGTTAAAAGGCTTTATGATTATAGCAGAGGAGATAGGCAATTAGAAATATTAAAAATTGACAGGCAGCAGGTCACTATGAATTATATCTCAAAATTCAGAATTCAACAAGAAGTAGCAAAGGAAATAAGAAAAGCCTTTTGCTGCTGAATTTTGATAGGTCAGCACAGACAAGAGAAGAGAATAGGAAGAAAAGAAAAAAGCAGACACAGCCAGGTTAAATGCAACAACACTGAGGAAAGATGAGCCGGGAGAAAGAAAGAGGCAAGCCAGGACTGTGTTTAGCTTGAGCAGAAGGTTCAGGAAATGTTCAGGAATTAAGGCAGCAAACCATATGGTGATCCTAGGCCTGTAATGAAAAGACCTAGGAACAGCCGTCAAAAGAGAGAGGAAAATACAGTAGCTGTGGAGGCAGTGAGGAGAGATTGAACCAAAGAATTAAAATTTTCCTGTCCTACACATTCAACTCAGTCTCCGGACAGCCTGACACTGAAGGAGTGTCACAGCAGAAGGTTGGCATTCCCAAATTCCATTTCAGAAATGGTCCTTACAGAAGTAATAAAGCTAATCCCTGTCCTCTTCTTGCTGTTGCTCTCCACATTTTCTGTGTTGTGCTCAACTTCTCACTCTTCCAACACCTTTATCTAAAAGTAGAACAAATCACAGCTGACTTCAGTTGACCATATTGCTTGATACTTCTATGGTTTTCATGTCTGAATGTACTTATCATCCTAAGAAGACTAGGGAGGCACTGAGATAGGGGAAAGAGCATTTTGTTTCTCTGAGAGAGTAGGGGGAACTTCTGCCAGCATTTTCTGATAGTGCCTCTGCTGGAGAGTTATTTGGAAGAATGAGAGTTATGGTAAGAGTAAAATATTGAATTGATGTAATTAAACATGCTGTCATAAATGATCTTATGTTGGAGAAGAATCAACTCTTTCCCAGCATTAACTACAAATAGTACAGAAGATAATGACCAGTCCTTTAGGCCTCTTTCTACACTAGTGTAGGATATGTGATACTATTTCCCTTTGATTTGGATTCATTTCTTTTTAATCTCATTATCACTGTGTTATGTCAGCATGTAAAGACTCTGTCAAGTTACCATGTTCTGGGAAAGAAACAGGGAAGAAACGTGTTGTCTTGCTGTTATAAGCTCTGTCAGGCCAGATGGAGAAAAAATGGGGAGGACATAGCTCCGCAGGCATAAAACAGGGTTAATGCTGAGGCAGAGAGAAAATAAGTGATTTGACCATGTTAATAGAGGAGCTTTGGACTGGATGGGGTTGGCAGAAGAGCTGATTTCAATGCCTTATTCAGCAATGGACTCCAGGTTTATCCAGATTCTCCCTGAATAACTAACACAAAGACTGTAATAAATAACAACAAATAAAGCTATGCAGCAGTTTATGGAGATATTTTTTACTATTTGCATTGATATATTTTTTAAAAAGCAATCCTTTTTTATTAAAAGCAAAATAAAATTACTCATAAGAAAATTCTACAGTATTTTGTATGGCTGAAGAGACAGGAAAAAGCTTTTAGCTAGAGTTGAGTAGTTAAACCGACTGCTTTTCAGTCAAAAGAATCCTTCATTCTCGTGTTACATGAAGAACTTACATTGTGACCTTGTATAAATTGTCTGACTTCCTCACATCTCCACCAACACTGGTGAAAAATAGGAAAAAACCCACAGCATCTCACTTAGAAATGCATTTCTCAGATGATCTATTTTCCCCTAAAAAGTGAACTATGGAAATAAAAAAGGACAACTATTGTTCAAATGGCAGGAATAAATTAAGGAAACAAGATGAAATCAGGAATTTGGCTGGATTCTTTAAGTCACTTTGACGGTGATCTAGAAGTAAGCAAAATCTAGGTATCTAGCAAGAATTAGCACGGCCATTGTGAGCCTAAAAAATGGGCACAATTGTGTTCATCACTACAATTGCATAAGTTTTTATACACTCCAGGTCTTCACTGCAGCCATCCTCGCAGAGATGAACAGGGAAGTTCAAAAGCAGGAGGCAACTCAGCCAGTCTGTAAGGTGCTGAAAATCTAACCACTTCTCCAGCTTGTCCACATCCCTCTGGATGACATCTCATTCTTCTGGTGTGGCAATGGCACCACTCAGCTTGGTGTCATCTGCAAACTTGCTGAGGATGTATGCGATCGTGCTGTCTATACTATTGATGAAGATATTAAACACATTCGTCCCTGAGGGACACCACTTGTCACAGATCTCCATCTGGACTTGGAGCCATTGACCACTACTCTTTGAATACGACCATCCAATCAGTTTCTTATCCACCAAACTGTCCACCCATCAAATCCGTATCTCTCCAATTTAGAGAGAAGGATGTTGTGGGGGACTGTGTGAAAGGCTTTACAGAAGTCCAGATAGATCACATCCATTGTTTTACCCATGTCCACTGCTGTGGTTATCCCATCATATAAAGCCACTAGATTGGTCATACAGGATTTTCCCTGGTGAAGCCTTTCTGGCTACCATTAATCACCTTCAGATCCTCCATGTGCTTTAGCAGAGCTTCTAGGAGGATGTGTTCCATGATCTTCCCAGGCACAGAGATGAGGCTGACAGGTTGGTAGTTCTCAGGGTATTCTTTTCTACCCTTTTTAAATATGGGAACAATGTTACCATTCTTCCAGTCACCAAGGACTTCTCCTAATTGCCATGGCTTTTCAAATATCATGGACAATGTCTTGGAAACCATATTGGATAATTCCCTCAGGACTCTGGGTTGCATCTCATCAGGTGCCATAGACTTATATATGTTCAGGTTCCTCAGGTGGTCACAAACCTGATTCTCCTCTAGAGTGGGAGGGGCTTTACCCCCCTGGTCATCCTGTTGTCCCATGACTCAAGAGGGGTGAGGAGAGCTGTTGTCAGTGAAGACTGAGGCAAAAAATTGTTAAGTATCTCAGCCTTTTCCTTGCCTGTTGATACGAGGTCACCATTTTCAAACATCAGTGGGGGCACGTTCCTTCCTCTTCTGATCGACATACCTCTAGAAGCCCTTCTTGTTGGTCTTCACTTCCTTTGCCAAGTTCAGCTCCAGCTGTGCCTTGGCCTTCCTGACCTGATCCCTACACAACTGGGCAGCGTCCCTGTGCTTTCCCAGGTTACCTGTACCTGTTTGCACTGACTGTGTAGTTCCCTCTTGTTCTTGAGTTTGACCAGCAGGTCTCAACTCAGCCACACTTGTCTCTTCCTTTTCCTGCCTCATTTCTTACATATGGGGATTCCGTGCTCTTGTGCCCCATGGAAAGCATTCTTAAATATTTGCCATCTCTGTTCTGCTTCGCTGTCCCTGAGGACCACGTCCCAGGGGTTCCTACTGTGTAACTCCTAGAAGAACTGGAAGTCTGCTTTCCTGAAATTTAGGGTCCTGACTATACTCCTCACCAGTCCCATATCCCTCAGGACCTTGAACTCCACCAGTGCGTTATCACTGTAGCCCAGGCTGCCTAAAATCCTAACGTCATTGATGACTTCACTTGTATTAGTGACCATCATGTTCAGTATTGCATTCCCTCAGGTGGGGGTTTCTGTCAGCTGGACTAAGAAATTACCTTCAAAGAACTTCAAGAGTCTTCTGGATTGCCTACAGCTTGCTGTACTACTTTCCCAGCGTACGTCAGGGTGGTTGAAGTCCCCAAGTAGTATGAGAGCTTGTGAGCGTGAAGCCTTTTGTAGCTGAAGGAAGACAGCTTGATTAGTTCGCTCTCTTTGATCAGGTGGCCTGTAGTATATGCAAAATCTGTTTTGGAGAGACACATGAGGAGGTGTGGGCAAGGAGGGGGATGTTTTCTGCCCTTTTGGTGGACTTTCTTCCACTCACTACTTCCTTTTGAGCCCTTGCCTACAATCTGATGGAGAGAAGATACCAGATCCCTTTGACCCTGGGCTTTTTTCTGTAGCTGATTCTGCTCCTGTATCCTGGAGCAAGAGGTGTGGTTCCACCAGTCCATCTCTAGCTCACTGTCCCTTCACCTCGATCTAGCTCCCTGCTGCAGCAATTACCGTGTCTGCTGCTGAACTGCTCTGATTTTCAAAGTGAAGGCAATAGGTTTAGATGCCAGCAAAACTGCCCTTGTCTCTCTAGATCTACGTGCGTGACTATTCTCCTAGATAACACCCCAGAATTATTGGTTATTATGTATATTTAGAGCTGTGATGGCACTCTAGCATTAATATGTTACTCATCGCCAACATCCAGACCCAATTTTCAGGATACAGCTGCTGTATACTCCACACTATGATTCACAGTTCTGACTCAATGCCAGATTTACTTAAAATGTTCATATCAAGGATGATGCCACAGAGATTTCTGCTTCTGAAGGGCGCCAGCAGGCCTATGCCGAAGCTTATACAGCCATCATCATCACCAGCCTGGCAAGAAAGATCAGTTGCATATACACATATATATGCAACTATTTCCAAGCACAAGTTGTCTTTCTGGAAAGCCACATTCATAATGGAAAGCCAAGAGTCCTGGTAGTTTAATCTAATAGATTTTGAAACTCCAGTGAGTTTTAATGTCTTGTGTTTTGGATTAAACCCTTTTTCTAGAACTCCCCAAACTGATGACTGCATATTCCTTTCATTGCCTCCGCTATTCAGGATTCAGCCACAAAAATGATGCTGCGCATAATGTTGTCATCATGTAGATCCCTTTTCTACCAGCTCGTGGTCGGTAATCCTCCAAAAGCCCCAGGAGCTTGTGTAGACATGGGAAAAAATTGCACAGTCCTCCCCTGGTTAATCTGAAATGATGCTTCGATGCTCCTGCCTGACATCTGTCTACTCTGTCAGGCTCCTGTCTGACATCTAGAGAGACACAGCACAGACGAAGCGGAGTTTAGACCTGAAGACTTACGCTACATGTACAAGATTACATGTTGCTACAGAAGCCGGTGTTGCTGGCTCAGGAGAAATACACTTACAGCTATTAAACTAAACAAAACAAAACAACAACCCAAGAAAAAGTGACTAGTCTAATAACAGATCAAAACAAAGAAATATGCTGGGAGCAGCATTATTTTCCATGGTGACCAGCTTTTCAATGAATCACAAAAAGTCCCAGTGAGTAGCACCATACCGAGCTGCTCCAAAGCTCCTACCCCAGCCTACAGGGAGGAACTGCGCACAGTCGTGTGCTTTAATGACCTGATCCCCCCTAACGCAGATCTTGTTGCTGCTGCTCCTGCTCCAAATCTGAAACAGTGAGACTTCCTTAAGAAATGCATATAAATCAGGCACAAGTCCACTGAGCTTTAGACTGCAGCCCATTACAGTTTGGGAGACAGGACAAAGACATAAAATATGGGTTTGTTTGCCCATACCAATTGCCTTTTTATCTCCTGTCTTCTAGGCACATAGGCATTTGAAGTGAGGAAATGTCACTTTTGTTTTGTATGTTCACAGTTTCATTGTAATAAATAATGTCTTCAACATGTTTTTGTAAAGAAAGAAAGAAAGAAAAGAAAAAAAACCTGCCCAAACCCTTGTAGTCTCAGGTACAGAGAGACCACATATATTTTGGCAATGATTTTTGACAGCTAGAGAAAAAATGTAATATAAGTATCTAAAGTGAGACATCGAAATGCAGGCTTCAGATGCCCTATGCTTTGCCATGCTGGCTAGCAGCATATTTAAGTCTATTTCGCAGCTCAGTCCTATTTAGGTCCCAAAGTTCAAACCCTGGGAAGACAGGTGGAGAGACTGGAGCCTGTGGGAACTGCTCAACCACACTATGGTGCTCATCTGAGTGGTAGTGAAGAGACTCTATGTCTCACTAAATGGGGAGAAAGAGTTAATGTGTCTATTGCCCACATGAGATTAAAATTGTTGACTTTGCTCCCTGGCACAAGTTACAAACGCCTGTAAAAACCCAGCAGAAAAGTCACAAAAGCAGGGGACAGCTGGAGTCCCCTGCCTGCTCTACGCTCATTCATTGTGTGGCTATGAGAAGCACTCATATCTTCTGCCTCTCCTCACTTGCTCAGCTGCAGAACACGTCTATCAGTGCTGCTCTCAGTGGGGGATTAATTAAAGTTTGTAAAGCACTTTGGATATACTAGAAAAGCACAAGATATTTAATCCTTTGATAATATTTATTTGGCTGAGGCATAAGCTAGGAGGGGAAGGAAAACCAGGCGCATGTCTGTTTAAAAATATCCTTTCTCATTAAAAAGAGCCAAGTTAAATGAAAAGGATTTTGGAATGTGTTTCCTGTCAAACCTCAGACCTGGGAGGAAAAGTACTGGAGGAGGATTTGTGGCTGTAGTGTGTGGCTGTCTGAGCACAACTACAGGGCTTTCGATGATTTGTGAGATGGAGGGCTGACTTATTTCATCACCCTGTAACATTGCACGCTGTTAATACCTGCATTAGTGTGTCATTTAGTTCAGCTACAGCAGGTATTAATTGCCTATCCAGATAAAACTAGATTATGCTTTCTTTGTCTGAATTTTTTAAATTTACATAAAGGCTGGTGACTTTATAGAATTCTGCAAGACCCAGCTGGAATCTTTGCTGAAGCCCCTACTAAAAATTTGTGTGTGTTTTATTTCACTATCTAAAAATCTTTAATCTTTCAAGACTGACATAAAATACATAGTTTCTCCTCTCACTTGATTAATTTTAATTTGTTGTGACCCCTTATTTGCTGTTTTAAGAATCTTCTCAATCTAACTTCAAGATTCAAAGCCAGACAAACAGCCTACGGCGCAAATTTCACATCTGTATTGTGTTACACTTGGCAGGGGAGATAGGTGCACTCATTTACTGGAGCTCAGCATGAGGTGAGAGTTCAAAGGTTATCATTCCTGATGGCTTACATCTTTACAGATGTTCTCCCTCTATGAACAACAGAACCACTTGTCAGTCAGACCTGAAACTTAAAAAACAGATGCCTATACCTTCCTTTCATAATTATTTCCATGTATTGTAAAGAGCCTTTTTTAGGGTTCAGTAGTGGGGAATTGATTACAGGTTAACAATTGCAGGAGATTCGTTAACATTTTAAATATGTATGGAATATGACAATCTAAAATAATAGCAAAAAATATAACGATAGTCAAAGCATACGAGAAACCTAATCTGCAACAATCTTGACTCAATATTAAAGTCTGTATCACATTTTTCCAATCTTGCCACTGTGGGAATACTGAATGCACACATGTAATATACATTGCTACGGAATTTATGATTTATGTGATGTATATTTCAGTAAAACCTACATTTGACTAAATCAGATTTAGCTACATAACTGATCAGAGTTGTGACCTTCAGTTTGGTCTTGGTTTGGTTCCTCCACCCGTTTACAATAAAACTGAAGAACACCACCTGGATAAGAATGAATACCATTTCACAGAGGTATTGAAATACGATTTCAAACTCATAACCAGAAGTTCGGTCACTTTCCCAAATCTCATGGGGATTCTATGAAACAATTGAGAAATTTACTTGTTTGTTTTTTTTTTCTTCTGAGCAGTCCAGGTTAGCCCAAGAATTTTTTTTCTTGCTTGTGGTGAATAACACTTAAGATTTGTGTTACGGATCCAGCCTCAATCTAAAAGAGGTATCCAGTAATAACCTTTTCTGCAGTAACTTTCATTGAACATTTGAAAGTTTGATTTAAGCTCTTTGAACTTCTAAATAAGTGAATTGTAATCACTAGGAAATTGGTAGGTGTTCAGAAAATAAAGAGACTGATTCAGATAGCAATGGGCAGGTCACCAAAAAGAAAGCAATTTAAAGGGTTTCCCCTGTTTGACTATTCTTCAGTAACCAACTTCGTATGAATTCCTTGTCATCTGGAGCACAAGCCGTATCAGTGGTGTGAATTTTACACAAAGTGGATGTTACTTTGCAGAGTAACAGATTTGGAAGTCTCACAATTCCGGCTACCACACCTTAGCTAAACTTTAAATAGCTTCCATTAAATCCTCATTTAGATGCTTAATTTAGCTCTTCCATTAGTATAGTTTTATAGTAATTTTTTTAATGCTCAAAAGAAATGTCCTTTTTGCTTGCATTAGATTTTCAAATTCTAGCTATGATTTTGTATGCATAAATTCTTTGTAATAAAGAGTACAGTGATATAGGCTAGGAATCCACATTATGCATCTTGAAAGTCTTAGTGGGGATGCGTGACTTGTCACAGGCAATAAAAAATGTCAGTGGCGCATGTTTGTGTGTAGTCTACAAATGCTGTTTGATGTACTTATCAGATCCTTCTTATAATATGTCGTAGCTACTGAATAGCACAGCTTGGCTATTGATGGGTAAAAGAAGTAGAAGATAAGAGAATGGGCAGACAGTGATTTGGATTCTGTAGATGATATTTTGCAGGTTGGAAAGGACAAAGACAATCTGCAAGCACCAGCAGCTGATACAGCCTCAATAGAAGATAATTCTGGGCTTGGAGACAGAGAAAAAAACATATGCACAGTAAATCATGCAAATCAAGTCTAAATGGCAGGGCATTTGACAATAAGGCAGAAAATTATGGAGTTGGAGGTTGTTTCATTTTTTTAACATCAATTTTGTAATAAAATTATTGTTGCACTGATAAGATATTAACTTCTTGGTGTGCAAAAGGCTGTGATGACGGAGCACACTGGGATAACAGCAAGCTTGTATTGGGAAGAGGGAGGACTGAATAATGGTCCCTCTAGATCTTCTTTACTGACTTCTCTGAGTCCTGTGATAAAGTCACAAGGGGATAAGAAGAAGCCAGTTCATGGCAGGAAGTGGGAGCAAGTTTCTGCATTTAAGAGTGAGAGGTTCTTTTTTCCCACTTCGTTTTTTCCACTTAATTGGTCCTTCTGTGAATATTTAAATCTTAAAAAAACCCAAAACAAACAGTGAGACTGCTTTATGACTGTCTCCCCCTGTAAAATCTCTGGAGCAGTTCTTGGAGTGGATGCTGACCAAATGAAGAAAGCCAAATGGAGCTACCAGCAATTTCTTTGTCACTGCAACATCTTTTGGGAGAGTGAGATGCTTGGGGACAGAGATAATGATCAGCTGTGGCACCATGCCATGGAACTGTCAAATTATCTTGAAAGAGGATGATAATGAATGTGTATCACTGTTACATATGATTTGCTTTTTAGCTGGTAGGTAGTGCTGTGACTGAGGACAAGCCATTAAATTATGAACAGAAGGAAAGCTATCCAATTTTCTGCCTTTCTAAGGAAATGAATAGTTTTAATGATAACTGAAGACTCTGAGTTTGCCCTTCCTTATGTAATCTTCAATTGTTTCCTTTTAGTATAGCAAATCTCATTCTCTAGTCCATACCATCAATGTTGTCTTGGTATAATTCCATAGATGTTTCTAGAGAAGCTGTGTTTTGTTTTAGTGCTGTGGAAGGAAAAGTGAAGTTCATTGTTCTAAAGGTCCTCCTGCAAATGAGATGAGTGGAATATGCAATTTACATTCCATTAGCTCCATTACAGAAATGTCTTCTGCAAGAAGAGCTTGGGATAGGGGGCCCTTTCATGATCTGTGCTGCATCTAGACTTTCTTCTTCACTTCAATGGAGAGATTTTATTCAGGACTAATTTCACCAATGTTTAGAGTAGATACAAAAATGGGGCAAATAAGGAACTATGGAGCTCCCAGGTTGCTATAAGAGCAATAACTTATGCTCATCACCAGGAGGTTCTGTCACCAACTCACTGAGGCCATGCAGAACTGCAAAAACTTTTAGTCTTTTAGACTAATATTATTGACAATGTTGTTGTTCACACAGATTGTGGTCACTGTAAGATCATACCATAGAAGAGAAAAGAAAGTGCTGTGCTCAAATGTATCTTTAGCAAAGAGGCCTACAGTTTAAGGTAGGGTCTGCTTATGCAGGTCAAATAAAAAGAGAAATTTTTCATAGTGAGTTCTGCCTGGCCAGTATTTGTTAAGTCCTTTCTCAATGTTGTTGAGGTATAACTGAAAAATGTATACATATGAATTTCTTACATAGATGTTTTTCTGCTATTGCAAACTAATCTTAAGCTCTGTACCTTAAAAGATAAAGCTAAAAAAGGTGTGCATTAAGGCTACCTCCAATACATAGTGCATGTCTTCTGACTACCTTCTATCTAGTTCTGATTAAAAGCATTTCAACACCAAGAAAACTCGATGGGTTTATGCCTTATCGACTGTCCTGTTACTTGTAACATGGTTAATTGGCTCTCTCCTTGCTTTAATCTCTGATGTTTTATTCCACTAAATTGTTAAAATATTTTTGACTACATCATCCTGCAAGTCTTTAAGATAAATGTTCCTCAAATGCATATTTTCTCTTTTAATAAGTTCTGCTTAACACATAAATGTGCAAAGGAGTGAGGAGAAGGGAGAATGCATTAAATGTTCATAAAGATCGGTATTACACAGTCAATAGATGAGGCTTGTTAAGGTAAAATCTTGTTTTACAAGGCATTCAAGTCTGGATTCCTAGGTAAAACAGTCTATGCGGTTCATGTTTTCTTTTTTGTCTTTCCTTATACAGACAGGGGCAGAACCAGCAGAAGGAGGGAAAATTTCTCCCTTTTCTTTTTTCCACTGTTTGTCTGCAATCGTGAGGAGAAGAAAGTCTCTTTTAGAGCTCCTGAATCCTGACTTTAGATGCTAAAACATCATTTGGAAGAGTGTATAGGATCAATGTAATTTAAAGTAAGCATTTATTCCTACACATCTGTGCACATTTGTGCATAACAAATAATGATCTTCTGATGGAAGCTTACTGTGGGGGTACATATGGTGGGGGCCTATAACTCTCTCAAGGGTAGTGCTGTCTTCTAAAGACCATAGATATGGAAAGAGGTGTATGATATGACAGCCACAAATAAGCCTCTTAAATAAAAAGTTAACGGGGGGGGGGGGGTGTGAGGGGTGCGACAATGCAGTAAAAGCTGGACAGAACCTGTGTGTTCCTCTGATTGCTGGTACTACTAGCATCTGTTTTAGGTAGAATGCAGGAAGATTGGGTCGTGAGGTAACCTGCTTTGGCTAGGAGAGTTTATATAGCACATTTTGCTCCCCTCACGACTCTCACGGACAGCATGGTCATCAGCTCTTCACCAGGAGAAAGGCACTCCTCTCTGCAGCCAGGGGACAACGTAACTAGCTCGTTTACACAGTATCAGAAAACAGATGTCTTCAGTCCAGCTCCTCCATCAAGTTTTGTGGCCCATATCCTTAAAAACCCTACTCAAACAATTAACCTTGTACTTGTGAGGGTGTCTGTGTCACAGAGTGATCCTCCAGGGTAACCCTGAGAGATGGGCTAAGAATTGGGCAGGTTGTGGCTCTCTTGCAGCGTTTTCTGGATTGAGGACCTGGTGATAGTGTGACTGAACCCTGCACACGATGCAGAGCTGGGACCAGGCAGTGGTCGGCCTCAAGCATTCTGCCTGATGCTTCAAACTAACCTTGGGTAGAAAAGTGGGAAAAACAGTACCTGTGTTTTATTTTGTTGACTGGAGATGGAACTGAAATCCTGATGGTGTGTAAAGGTGTGCTGCGAAGGTAATGGGAAATGGTGGGAGTTGTTACAGGCATTTCCCTTTAACTGCTTGTTTTTATTTGAGTCAAAAGGTCATAATCTTGGGTCACTTTCTCTGTTCAAGCAAGTGGGGGGGTTGTTGCTAACATATTTGTAGTGATTTCTTGGAATTCCTTACAAAAGTGAAGTCTCAGAGAAAACATTTTGCAGAGTTAGGTGCCTCCATGGATTTGTGCCTCCTGAAAACTTGCTTTTTCTGTAGAATAAAATTTCAATTAAAACCATTCCTGTAATCTGTCGCTAGAGGGACATGAAAACATGGTCTAGACTAGCTCCTGTTGTTCTTAGTTATGGCTCTTTAATGTGGAAAAACACAAAAGGGATGATTTAGGCCTCTCCCTTCTCAAACTGAATGAAAGAGATTTCCAACATGATCTTTGAACTGCTTGATGCTTGTTAAACAAAAAAAAAAAAGAAAAGAAAACACTTACTAGTCCTGAAGATAGTGCAACAGTATAGATAAGACACAAAGAAACAGTGCCTGTTACAGTTCTTTGCATATTAACTTCCTAATACCAAGTATTTATGTTAGGCTTAGCCACACACACGCACATGTCCCTTTTCATAGTGTAGATAAACATTAGAACAACTTTTAGCCTAGAGTTTGAGCTCTACCTATGAAGCTTTCAGTGTCACCCATGGGTTGTGTTTGGCAGCTGTACAGGAAAAGGAGGCCTTGTCATAGGCTGCAGCGAAAAAAAAGCTTTTGTGTACTTCTAGGACAGAGAAATGAAACTGCTTCTTAGCAGAGGCTAGTGCTCTGCAGGCAGCTCTCCTGCACCCTTGTCTGCCATCAAGCCAATGAGTCCAGCTCCAATCCTCCTATGTCTCGTACTCGATTGGAAAAGGGTGATCCTAGCATTGGTCTCAGCTGGGAAGCAGCAGCTGCAGTGGATGTATCCATGTGTTTGCAACCTGCTGCCTCCCAGCCGAGACCTGGGATGGCTGCCTAGGGGGATGCCATGGGTGCCCTGGGCCATCATCCAAGCTTCGGGTTTGCAAACACACAGCAAAACCACTGCCCACAGAATCCTGCTGGTTTACACTTAATGATATTTTTCTTCACATTTATCCTGAAATAAATCTGTGGCCGCTCAAGGCCAGTGCAATCAAAAATTGTTAGTAAGAAGCTTTTGGTTACAAGTAAAATGTAGGGAAGCAAATGTGCCACAACGCCTTAAAACCTCTTGGTTTTGGGTTTTTTTGTGTTTTGTTTTTTTTTTGAAAGCCATTAAATAACCACAGCTGAGACATATCCTCTCAGCAAGCCTGGCTTCCAAACAGTTCCAAGCACATTTTGGCACTATCTGACTCCGGGACACAGGGTTTGCAGCCGTTTTGCATCACCTCTTCTCTATGTCTCCCCTCACACCTAAACAGCCATTCTAAAGTGAATTCCTTTGGTGCCCAAAAGGGGTGAAAGCATTTCTCAGCTTCTGCATGGGGTATGGGAGGAGGGTGCTGGTGAGACCAGGGTGTTCCCCGGCTTCGCTCAGGGGGAGAGAATTTTACTTGCATACATTTGTCCGTAGCAACTGCAAGGGTGCTCAGTATTGTTTTCCCATCCAAACAACCCCTTCTTGTGGCTTTCTTTGCTTGGATTGCTTTTGTTTAGCATGTAGTAATTAAGGAGAGGAAACTGAGCCCTTTCCCTTCTTGCCTTTGTTTCTTTTGTGTATCACATTACAGGTGCGAGGAGGGATGGGGGTCATGATGTGAACATGTCAAAAACTAGTGGCAATAAATAGCTCCAGAAGAGGATTTGTGTTACTGCAGCTTCAGTGAAAAAGCAAGCAGTGCCTGGCCTCTTTCCTTCCTTTTTCTCTCTTTCTCTCATTCTCTCTCTTTCTCTCTCTTTCTCTCTCTTTCTCTCTCTTTCTCTCTCTTTCTCTTTTCTCTCCTCTTTTTCTCTCCTTCTCTTTTTCTCTCCTTCTCTTTTTCTCTCCTTCTCTTTTTCTCTCCTTCCTTCCTTCCTTCCTTCCTTCCTTCCTTCCTTCCTTCCTTCCTTCCTTCCTTCCTTCCTTCCTTCCTTCCTTCCTTCCTTCCTTCCTTCCTTCCTTCCTCTAGCTTATTTTTATTTTAGTTTATTTTTCCTGAGGTGTTTGGGTTTAGTTTGTCCCTCATTAACTCTCGAATGATTGCGCATGCAGTGTGATTAGTTTCATGTTGTACCTGTCACTGCCTCTGCCCTTTGTTCAGTCTAGCTAAAACAAACATACTAGTACCTCATTTCAGCAATAGACCTGACCTAGAGTAAAATGTACAAATTCTTACAGAAAGCACAATAATTGCAGTTGATTTACTCCTTTATGGAGAACTAATGTCTGTTTCAAACAATAACATCAGTTTTTTCTTAACTGCATTACATTAATATCATATTAATCTGTTTTCATATCCACATACAATGCTGTGAAGCACGTTTGGGCTGTGGGTTATGTTTTTCCCTAGCCTAATGGCACACACGACTCTCAAAGTATGTTACCAAGTCTGGGAAGCCCTTTTTTCCCATTCCATAGTAGAAAGACAAAAAGGAATTAACCCCCCCCCCCTCCCCAAACTCAACAAATCTATATATATTACAATATCTATCTTGCCACAGCCCAAAGCCCATGTTTATTTTTGCTCTAATTCAGTAGTGGGGATGATGTCATACTAACGATACATGGGAGCTTTGGACTAATCTTTATTCCTGGCTCAGAGCATCTCCTTCAATAAATGTCTATTACACGCATATGTGATCTTTTGGCTATCTACACTTAAGTCTATCCATCAGGATGGCATCATGCCTGTGCATTAATGTGGTCCAGCTGCTAGGGCACAGAGGAAAATGGCCTCTGTGGCCCTGTAAATGCCATTTCCTTGTAGAACATCTCCCTTTTTTCCCATTCATGTGGCTCCTGGCTTTGAGAAGCAACCAGCCACCTGATTTCCATGCAACTCCAGCCCTAAGCAGCTGGTTGGGATGTCTGAGGGGATGCAGTGACAGATCCGATTTGGCACTGAAAGAGGGAGATGCCCTGGCACAACACTCCCCATCCCCTGTCTCCCTCCCTCAACATCAGGGTCTGTGAAAACACCAGCCACAGAAAGAGCTGGATCCTTTACAGAAGGCTGTGATAAAGCAGAGATCTAGACTGTAAAACCAACACTTTTCAACAGGGCAGAGTCACAGATAAAATCCTAGTTACTACTCTTCTTCTTGAGATCAACCTATGCAAATTGGAGCACCTCCTGAGGAAGATGTTACTAGCACGGTTTCCTTCAAAATAGACATATTTTAAGGAAGTTGCTTAATTTTTATTTGGAGTGGATGAAATTTCAATTCAGAGGTAAAAATGGCTGTTGGAAAGGCAGTTTTTGTTTTCCGACTTTCAGGCAATTGGACACATTTGCTTACCTGGAATGCAATATGCTGAGCTCTCCAAAGTGATTATGTGTTTAATTTCTGCAAAATTTGTACCTGTTCTTTTTCAAACTGGAAAAGAAGTCAAACTGGAAAAGAAGTAAAAAAATAGTCAAATGACACAGTTTCCCATGAAGTGGTGAGTGTTATTTCTCTTCTGGTTTTGCTAGGTTCAAAACATCACAGAGAGAATTTTCCAAAAAGGTTATTTATAACCTTTTGAATATGGGAACGTTTCAATGTTTTCAAACTGAAGTATGTGGAAACCAACAGGGTAACAAAACATTTCCATGATTTTTGATAACCAAAACAGCAGGTGCTAGAGCTATGAATAATGACAGTGGAATGGGAAATTACTTTTCACCATTCAAGGAGGCAGTCAGTGGAATTGCCCAAAGAGCAGGGTTAGCACAAACACAGAGACGCCCTTTTCACAACCTGCATTAATTATACCTGGGGAACTTTTTAGCACATGATGTTGCAGAGGTCAAAGGTACAAATGGGTTCAAATTGGGATCAACAAATTTGATATAGGAACCCTATCAGGAACAATTACGATGTTTCAGGTGTTACCTCCAGCTCAGGAAGTCCCTGAGCTACAAATTGCTGGAAGAATTCCTGTATTTCCTCCACTTCCTATAGGTTTTCCTTGATTGTCTGCTGCTTTTGGGGGAAGGAGAGCTGGCTAGAGTATCTTTGCCCTAACCTTGTCCATATGTCATTGGCAGATCTGAGAACATGGAAAGCAACCATGGCAGTCTCCTGCAAATGGGGATAGAAAAAAAAAAAAGCCTTGAAATGAAATAAAACAAAAAAAATCATTTCTTTGATTTGTTTTTCTTTGAAAAGTACTGTATTGTATACTTTTGAAAAGTATATGTATTTCAACTGTTTTCCATCCTCAGTGATGTCCCAATAGCTGCAGGTCACTAAGCAGGGACTTGTTGCAGAGACCTTGTTAGGAAAGAGAAAACTGCACATCGATAGCAAATAGAGAAGATGAGGAGAGAGAAGAAAAGGCAGATGAGGATTTTAAGATGGTGAGAAAAGAGAGGGCCCCATTTGGTATCTATTTAATGCTTATCTTATTATTGTATTTGGCACCCAGTTACCATAGTGATTGGCAGCTGATTGACAGGATTACATAATGGAGCTGTGTGTGTAGAGCAAGAACCATATTTTCTGGGGGGAAATATCACTTTGCTACTGGTGATGGGACCAACGTGCAGTATGCTCAGATCAAGGGAGGGTTTTGAACAGAATTTTCTCTTTAAGCAACCAGATATTAACAACTCTTTCCCAGCGAAATGCAAGTGAAAGACAAATAGCCATCAGGACTTCAAGGCTGTCTAGACATTTCATCATCCTCATGACCATCTGACAGATCCTACAGCAGCTGCTAAGCTGGCAGCACAAAGTGCCTTTTGAATTAGTTAGGTGGTACCCGAGCCTCAAGGATCTCCTGTTTAATGTAGATGTAAACATATTGCTTTCAGAATATTTCAGAATATTTCTCAGAAGCAAAATCTGTAAATAAGGAAAGTATTAATAAAATAAAACACAAGGAATGAGTGGACAGTATAGCAAATTTCCTCTTGGTATTTAAAATACTTTGGCTTTATTAACTGGGGCACAGTTGTGGGTGTGACCCAACCTTGTTTGCTTCTGAAGGGCAAGTGAAGCCTTTTGCTGACTTCCCCACAAGGCATTTATCACATCAGTAACAAGGATCTCACTCCTACTGGTGCTGCTTCATACCTAGCCCTTCTATAATATCCCTTGACATTTGAAAACTTAGGGTTTGCTGTCCCTGATCAGATAATCCTGGGATTTGCTTACACATCAGTGAGATTCATAGGCGCAGTGAGGGATATTTGCTACATTTGGAAGAAAGTGAATGAGCTTCAGGGACTGAGCCCACAGATAACCTGGCTGGAGTGCTCTTGGTGGCTCCCTTTCCTGCAGGAGATGCTCCTTAACCTTGTTTTCCCTCCAGGGAGATCCTGAACTTGCTTTTTTTTCCTATGCAGATCAGACTGTGTAGATCAGGCTATAATGGGTGGCCGGAGAGTGACAGCAGGATTTTCAGACCTCTTGTTTAACAGTGGGTCAGCCAGAAGCTCACTAGTACCTGGAAGAGCTCAGAGCAACACAGTGATGGCTCTTCTGTCTGCAGGGGTAGGACTCTGGCTGGCTACACTGAAAGGAAAAAGTGTTAAGGTCACCCAATTGCTACTACTCTAGGAACCTCCTCAGTTGCTGTCAGGCTGCACCAAAATTTACCTTCTACTCCCAGTTGCTTGCTGGAGAAGCCATTTCCCTCTGTGACCCCAGGGGCAGCCTCAGCACTGGATTTCCTCATGGCAGAACTAGCCTTTGGTGGGGCAGATGCCCTCTCCCTTCAGTTTCTGAACAAAACATGTATTTTCTCTTTCCTAGATAGTATTTACTGCACCTCTGATTATAGACTAGATTAATATGCAAGGTATTGCAAAGCCAAGGAAGACTGTGCTGCAGGGTTGAGTTACTTGCAGTATGGAGAGGACATATAAGAATGCACGTGTGGATGCGTATAATTTGTGAAATGCAACCCAGATACAGTCTGCACACCACATCTCCAGGGAGAGGTACTGCAGGTGACACAGGGTCTTGAATCCACTGTAGGCATGTGTATATGAGTGAGCAGTGCTGAAGTTCTCTTTCTCTGTTACACCAACTTGTGTGAGTTGCAAGCTGCATATTCATTCACTAAATGGGTAAAACAGATACTGCTGGCTGCCCTCAGCACATACACTGAGTAGTTTCTGTAGCCAGTGGAGTCTTTTGCAACAGCTTTTTCTTTCACCTCCACATGGCATTGAGGTCTCTGATTTGCATATGGAATTTATGAATGTAGTTGCCCCAAAGAAATACTGATATGGTGAGGTGGTAAGAAGAGGTTTATTTCTCTAACTAGGAAATTAAGTTTCTGTAGCTTCTGACAGAGTCTTATACTATCAGCTGGAGATGAGAAATCTATTTTCACATGACTCTAAAGCATCTCAGAACAAAGTTTTTACATCTCCTTTTATTCATCATGTTTCCTCTCTCTTCCATCAGGACCTGGGGAAAAAACCACACTAAAGCCAAGGTGAAGTTTCCCACTGATTTCAATGAAAGCTGAATCTGGCCCTTTACAGACCAGCTTTACAGGTCTCTGTGCTCACAGTGCTGTTGTTAGAGAGTAGGAGTTGTCCTGGATTACATACCAGAGAGAGATTCTTTATAAAGATGCTTTCCTCTGGACTTCAAGCAACAACAACCCCTATGCACACACACACACGCATGTGCACAAAAACCAAGGAGAAGTCATCCATCTTAGAAAACCTGTTATGCCTTCTAAGCGTTTCTAAATCAAAGACTGATAAATAAAACATAGGTTCAGTGTTAAAAGGAAAAAAGAGCCGTTTTAACAGATTAAAGTGCTCACAGTGCCTGACACGGTGAAATAAGAGTGTTGAGCAGCAGGGCAGTTAAGAAAAAGGACTGGTTTTGCTGACAGGTACAAGCTGTTTTGTGTCTTGTAGCAGCCATTGGCAGCAAAAAAAAGCCCAAAAGCTACTTTTCCAGTAAAGCCTTCTCAGAAGATAACAAACTGTAGCCCTCTATAACCAAAGTTTTGCATGTTCTCCAGCTGAAAGTTGCGATATAAAGCTTCACTCTGTAAAGGAACAAAAAGAGGTTTTAAAGCCCCCCCCCCCCCCCCAAAGCAAACAAAATCAGCATTTTTTATTGTTTCTGTAACCGTTTATTCCAGCAAACTGGAAGCCTTGCTGGTTTTTTTACAGAATTTCTTTTTCCTTGGTGTTCCGATTCTTCTTAAAGCCCAGTGCCTTAGGTTGGGTCCTTAAAATATTTCAAATTGCTCCACAGCAGCTGAAAAAGAAGGGGTGGTAAATCCCTATGCACTTATCATTCCTCCAGGACTGTGAATAGAGAGGCCAGGACATCTAAAAGCTGAATTTGTGCAGATGGGAACACTTCTCCATATGAAGTGGCATTAACTAATTACCTTTATTTGGCTGACCAGAAAAATTGATCGTTAAAACTGATTTTTCTTTCACTTCTCCCTCCTGAGCCTGTGCTGCCTTGATGGAGGGGAGTCTAATAGCAGAGGTCACTGAAAATCCTTCTGAATATTTTATCAGTTCTGCTTCTTATGACTTAGTCTACAAAGACAAACCCTTATGTGTGAAGGGCATGGAGCTGAAAGCTGCAGGTGGAAGGATAAACCTGTGTTTGCCCTTGCTTTGCTTTCTGACCAGAACACAGAATGGAAGTGGCAAACTGAAAGAATTTATTCACTATTAGGAGCATTCTTGATATGGAGTCTTGTTCTTATTAGCCAAAAGAAGCCCCAGTCAATGTGAATGAAAGCCAGTTGATTTTGCTTTCAGGCTGGTAAGAGGCAGTTTCATGATGCCAGCTGCCATCACATAACTGCTTAGGAATAACTTGCCTACTTCTATCATGGATTCATAATGTTGCAGCAAACAACAAGCCTAGTTTAGAGCACAATCAGGCAAATTGTGAAGTTCTTTCCCTAACCCAGCTGCACAATGTAGCTGTGCCTCTGCCATTTGAGAATCAATTCCTCACAGCCATATAAACCATCTCCAAAATGCCCCACACAGCAAAATGCGTGGCTAAAGGCAGGTGTGAGGAACATATAAAATTCAATCGCATTATTTATTGGAAAGAGCCAAGTTCTGTCTTGCCTTAGGATGTCATTATGCACCTCTATTTTATGCTGATAATAGTAATCTGCAATCTGATAGTGACTTCAATATCTTTCTAAAATGATGATAATTTAACAACTTTATGAAAGAAACTCCTTTTTGACATGCTGATGACACCCCTGACAGATCATGGTGTTCGTGCAAGGACTGAACAGGACTAGAGCCTGGCAGACCACGTTTGCTATCCACTCAGTGAGGCAGCCTTGCCTCTGTCAGCAGTGAATCACTAACTTCCCTGAGATGCTGCTTATATTGAGTGTGGGGCCATAGTGGCACAGCAGCTGATGTTTGATCAGAGGCAAAAAGAAGCTGAACACCAACACCATAACTGTATGAGACTGCCGTAGATATTGTCCTGTTCCCGCATTCAACAGAAGAGAGGGAGGGAGTTTTGTGTCTGGTGGGCTGCCTCACACTGCATTCAGTGGCCCTTGCTTATGGTTATACCCCAGGTGACTTTTCTCTTTGTATTCCATTTATTTCACATCATTCATAATAAACACCCTGCAAGCTTTAGCAGGTCAGAGCATCTTATACCATTTCCTCATATTTCAAAACTGATGGGATGAATCACAGAATCACAGAATACCAGGTTGGAAGAGACCCACTGGATCATCGAGTCCAACCATGAAGTAGTAGGAAAAAGTACTTTTGCTCATGGGAAGCAATTCTGAGCTTTTTCTTTAGATATGTATCTTCTCCATAATTCTGGAAGAAGCTTCCACCTCAGTCAGAAAGACTTGGATTTTTCTGTGGCACTGTTTAACTCAACAGTGTCTCCAGCACACTTATAAAGCAATGGCTTTGGTGAAACACTTCAGCCATTACAGTCCTGTCTACAGCTTGCATACAGCCTGGGACTTTTCAGTTTTTATTTTAATTTTATTTATTTACTCATTTATTATAGAATTGACAGCCCATGGACTGATAGGTCAGGTTTGTTCACTAAGTATCTGCTGCAGAGCACAGAGCATTTGTTATGATACTCTGCCAACATGATTCCATCCTGACATGCAGTGAACACCTCTCAGCCTATGCTGACACTGACAGTTAACACCAATTACACTGGTATTTTTGTAGGGTCAACATTGACCCTCTGGGAGCCCAAAAGACACCAATGCACTTCATATAGACTAGCTGATAGCTGTTAGATAATAATAATTTACTGACCGCAGCTGGGTTCTGGCAGATGACCTAGATTTTGTCAGTCTTTCCTGACACTTTCAGCCTACAAAATCTGAGACTTTTGAAGGAGTAAATGCTATTCACCATTGAGATTATTCCTTCCTTGTTTTAAGAAAATACTAGGAAATTTTTTTTTTAATCTTTCCTTTCACTACCACGGGAGACGAGCAGAATGGGATGTCAGATTCATATCCTGTGGAAATTACTCTTTCTCTGCTGCACCTCCTAATCCTTTCCAGTTCCCTGCAGTGAGATCGGTAGTAGCAGGAGTTGTATGGCATTAAATAAAAGCAGCAAAGAACTGAGCTTCTGTCCATTAATTGTAGCACAAGCACAAGTTCAACCACTGAAAACCAGGGTGAGTGGAGTCCAAGTCCCTCAGCAACAAGAGCCCTGATTTTAGATGCATGCACAGCACCAGTGCAGTGAGGTAATGTAAGTGCTTTGGGATGGTAGATGCTAGTTTCAATATATTAAACTAAAAATGATGTTTCTAAGTTGTCGTGAAAATGTTATGACAGTTTGCATACCACTGAAGCAGCAGCAGCTTAGAGTGTGTGCCTGCCTCTCCGTTTCAGCTCTCTCGAAGAGTCTTTTTGCAGGAGTTTACTGTGGGCAATAGAAATCCCACTCTATGGAGAAAATTCCTTCTGGGTAAAACAAAATTGCCAAAATGGCTCCTCCCTCTAAATCTGCAAAAAGGCATTTTTCTTTTTCCTACTTAACTAATTTATTAAATATCTTTCAGTGTACAGATAGTGTGAAAACACTAAGTCATTTTGAACTGTGCTGACAAGTCTCCTTTCCCTAATTTACATTTCTTTAAATTTCCCTTGCTCTTTCCCCAAGATAACTTCTAGCAGGTTCATATGTCCAACAGAGGCTGTGAAATCTGTTTTGAGGTGCCAGACATACCTCCACCACCAAGCAGCTAGATGGCTTCCAGACTGCTTCCTTACACACTTTGGTGTTCTGACTTAACAGGCAGTGGTGCTTTTACAACTTCTTCTTTCCCAGAAGCAATCACTGACACTTTTGGAGTTGATCTCCAAACAGATAGAGCTTTAGGAGGATAACAAAGGGGAGGGGGCACTGTGGAGAGTGAGTGGAGAAGCTGCTGCAGAAGAAAAGAGATAGGGGTAAGGGGCTGGTGGACGGAGAAGGTAAAAGGACAAAGGCAGGGAAAGCAGAGCTACTTCAAATTGCTCAAGCCTTGAAAGCCAGGGACTAACATTAGCAAAAACAGATTTGGGGTTTGTCTCCATGCTGGTTGGCTCTGTGTCTCCAGCTGAGGAGAGTAATTTCTCCTTCAGATTGGTTCCTCCTACTGGAAAAATACTAAGAATTCTTCAAAGAACAAACTGAAATATATCTCCTACCATCCAACAAACTTGAGTCTAACAGAGTTGACAGGGAACAATCCTGAGAGACATGATTTTGATTTCTCAAAATCAATTTGGTTTATGCCGCTGTTTAACTAATTTCTTGGAAATTTTAAACTTGAGTTAGGAATGTTTCCTCTGCTGTTGAGCCCATGCACGGCAAATTACTACACAGCCCAACAAAGCAGACAATCTCTAGTCCATGCAGAAGAGGCAGATGTGGTGTAAAAAAGGGTGAGAACTAGGATGGCTATGAGAAAGAAACCCTTCTTATGAGAGACAATGCTAAAGCCAGTAAAACAGCATATTAATTCCTCTTTGCATTTCTATGTCTCCCATAACCATTCTCTCAGCATATCTATACTTCCTTTCCTCTTATTTTCAATAAATGCCGTACTGCTAACATTTTTAATATCTCATTTTAAAAATTAATGTATTTTAAATAAAATCTCCCAGTTGCTCATGCAGAGAAAGTTACTGGTTATGTTGAACAGCGTATGCTGATGCAAAAAAAGTAACTTTCTGACATCCTGGGCAGCAATTTCTTTTTTAAGAATAATGTTTCCTTTGTCAGCTGCATTCTCACCTGTTGATGGAGAAATGATTTATAACAGAAATACATACAATGGTGACATTGTAATACTTAACTGCCTGTTTTAGGTCTAAGCCAAAGAACTTTACATATTCTTATAATAACAATATTGTTTGTCTTGCTCTTCTGTGGGTTTACTCTTACTTTGGAGTGACTTCCTTCACCTCCCCTCATTCTGTATTGAATATGTTTATTTTTACACCTAATAACTTAAGTCACTGCTGGATAGGAATACTGGAAGTTCAGTAGTTCCTACAGTTTCTCAGTTTTGTTCCGTAACTTAATGAACTCTGTGGTCTCTCCTCTTTTTACCTTCTTTTGCATTTATTTGCTGAAATGAAGCTCAAAAGTTGTTGATTTTTGTTACAAGGCTGAGGGCAAACACCTCAGCTTCCTCAAAAAGAATTCAGATGCAAAGAAAACTTTTTGATCCGAGAGCTGTGATTTACTCAAGTTTATAAATTTCTCCCTAAAAAATGGAGGCAGTTCCTTCACAGTTGCCGTATGAGACAAGTGGCACAAGTCCTTCTCCTGCCATAAAATACTCTGTATCTCGATTGCAAAGGGAAGAAAAATCAGACAGGTGAAAGAAAGAGCACTATGTTATATCAGACAAGAATTTGTGCCTTGAAAATGAATAGTAGGCAACAACTCAGAACATCCTTGGGACCTCTCTGACCCTTTGAAGAGCACAAAGGCACTCTGATACCAGTATCCTTTTCTGTTTTGCTCTTCTGATTAAAATCTGACCACGTAATTTACATTATTCTTAGAAGAGATTAATTTTTGTTCTTTCCATTCAGAAAACTCATTTCTCCTGTTTATGTACATTCCCCTAGATTGAACAAACTGAAATTCACTTCAAGTAACTGATTTCTAAAATTAAAGAAACCTGATTTAGGTGTTATTGCCAAATCATCTTGAAGGGGGAAGAAAAAAATTTTTAAAAAAGTCTTTGCTTTAAGAAAAATGTGTGATTCTTGAAATTGAAACTAGCTTTGCTGCAGCTTTCTTTGTCTTCTGAGGAGACTAATAAGCAGATCAGTAAAACTGACCCTTTGACCTCCTGCAACTGCTGATGAGGGCACCCTACCAATATTATCTATTTCTGCTTGCAGCTTTCTCTGTCTGAGACTGGATTTGCAGTCCTCCCCAGGTTACTGGTAAGCAGCAAAGTCTTGTTTGATAGACTTTGCAAAGCAGGGATTCTTTAGGTTGAGGTTGAATCGCTGCTCCGGTTATCACTTTACCAGGTCAGTTCTGGGTTGTGCCAGACTTTTGGGATTTTGGAGAATGTCCTTGCCCAAGGGACTATCTTGTGCTATGTGATGATACAGTGCCTGATTCTAGGAGACATGAAAAGAACTTCAGATGAGGCTCTCTTGACATTTACAGTGTTAAAAATACCAATAAAAGACTTAAATCAGCCCCTACCTATAATCTTAAACTTTAATATCTTCTGGCTGGACTATGATCTGTTGCATAATGATGTTGCTCTGCCAAATTAGAGGTTGCTCTGCAGATTCCTACCAAGCCAACCAAGATAAATCCTTATAGAGGTCATACTTTGGAACTTGCTTTGTATTGTGTTTAATAGATTTTTTCAAAACAACACAAGAAAAATCACAGATCTTGCAATTTCCTTTAAAGGATGTTTTTAGAACCCCAGGAAAGGAACAGTCTCAGTAGGGTGGACTTTCCTAGAGGATTCACAACTTGATAGGCACTTTCTGAATTGTACAGATTTTTCTTTTCTGCCAAAAATAATTTATTTCAACTAGAAAAAATGTAAGAAATCATCTGAGCCCACTGACACTAACGGTCCCTTCTGCTATTGCGTTCCAAATATATAAACACTGTTGCTGACAATCTGACAATTCCCTTTTCAAATTCATAATTTCCTCTGAAAAGTTTTGTACCTAAAATACTGAAAATCTCTAATTTGCAGTTCACCTGTGCTACTGGTTCTAGCTGAAATCAAAATCCTCTTCATGCTTAGGCACTGTTCAGTCATAGCATGATTCAGTCCCTAAGCTGAATACTTTCCGAGTTAGTAAGGCAACACAGACCAAACAGGTAAAGTGTAGAAAAGAAACAACTTTTCTGAGACCATACATAAAGCAGGTCACTGCCAGAGCCAGGGATAGAATCTCCAGCCCTTCAACATCACTCTACTTCTTTTCCCTTTCCCATAATCACTCACAGTCAGAGTGGTAAGAAATGTAATTTAAAAGTGTTGGGGATTTTCTTCTACCAATAGAGTAGGAATAATTTAAAATTAGCAAATTCCACTTAGCCATAAAATTTCACTACTCCAGACTAGCATACAACAGCAAAAGGGCCCCCAGTACAGAAACTCCTGTCAGAGTGCTTAGGATGCTTGTTTCAACAGGTTTTACTTGTAGATCCTTTGTACTTTTATTTGGTTTTAGATGTAATTTTAATCTGGCTGCTTACAGCTTACACTGTTTCCTCATAGGACAGAGCACTGACACAATTTCTACTTAGCTCTCAACAAATCCCCATCTCCTTTTTCACATCCTCTTATTTGCTGAGCAGGAAAATGACTGCATTTTTTGGTAATTAGCCATCTGACAAACCCTTGACTTGTAAATCAGCTGCCACCCCTTGGCGTGAACAAATGAAGTATTGAAAAGTTACTGCCTTTGAGAACCAACTTTCATAATCCTTTTAGGATGCTCTGTCCATCTGACAAATTGACTTGAATGTGGCCAAATGTTACTACAGAAAGGACTGGCAAGACACAGTGATCACACAGATGTTTTTACTATAGAAGTCAGGATAAAAACAATGCCTGACAGCAAGTTTAAAATGCATTATGTGTGAAGGTAAGGGTCTGCCCCACTTGAGGCAGTGGAACAACAGTCATTGCCCATCCAAAGGCCACATTGTGTGTTGTTTCTTACAGAGTTGAATCTTAGGCAAGTGAGCACTGCTGAGGCGCTTTATAGGTAAAACAGATCCCTGTTGGACACAGGCAGAAAGTGATCTAAGTAAACCAACACTCATGCATATCACTAAACTGCCATGTAAGAGAAAACAGACAACACCAGTTTAGGCATGATTCAATGTCTCATTCCTTATGCATTTGCTTCTTACAAATACGTTTCATTGTCTTTGTTCATAGAAATTTAGTTTTAAGTTTGCCAATGACATTTGTTTCAGGATATTACTCAAAAAAGAAAAAAGGATTTGTGGATTTGTGGCAGTGATAGTAGACTGTGCTGGAATTAATCCAAACTAATTTCTCTGAAACAAACAAGAACAAACATCCATTTTATTTCTTAGTACTGCTCCTTAGTCTGTTGTAGTCAGAATTACCATGTTGGGGGAGAGAGAGAAGGTATTCACACTGTCACCTTGAGTCTGAAATAGGAGACTAGGCACCATAAATTCCCTTATACAGTCAGTTGAAAGAGAGATTCCTCCACAGACAAGTTCAGAGCTCCCCAGGGTATGGCTGTGAGGGATCAAGTTAACAGATGGCTGATGCCGCAACAGCAACCTGTGCCCCTTCCTCCCCACTCCTAGCCAGGCACTGTCTCATGTCAACACTAGTGCTCAGCATCTACCCCTCGGATGTATCACAGAATCACAGAATCTCTAGGTTGGAAAAGACCTCCAGGATCATCTAGTCCAACCATTCCTACTCTTCTTGACTTGATTGTCCGTTCTTCCAGAAGAAGCTAGCTCTGCTTTTTAGCCTGAGTCCCAGCAAAATCTCCCTGTTCAGACAGGCTAGTCATCTTCCCTGCCTGTTCATCTTACAGCAGGCACATGGGGACAGCCATGAGAAGCTTGCTTTTATTTGTCAATATACTTATCCTTCCTGAATAAAGGCATTTTATGTACCAAGAGAAGGTTAGTTCCTCCTCCCTTTTTCGTTTAAGGGCTAATTCATACGCAAGCTAATTTGTTCTGGCTATTATCACAATTTATTTCCATTGCTACAGGGCAGCCAATAATTTTAATAAAGGAGGTTCCAGTTACCCAATCTTCCCAGTTAATAAACTTCATTGAAACACCCAGAATGAATTGGCTCCCACATGCTACAAATACAGAAAATTACTATGCTGTACTGTTATCACTACCACACAGGTACAATTAAATGTGTGTTATGTATGGAGTTGCACAGAACATTACCAGTAATGTCAAATGCAATTAAAAAGGAACTATTGTGTGAGTCCATTTGAAAAATCAGCCTGCTTATATGTACTTTACGCTGGATTACTCACTGGATAGGGCAATATTGAAACACTTGGTGCTTGGGATTTACAGGCAAGAGCTAAGTAAACAAAGGAGTACAACCTGCCAGGGAGCTGGTTAATAGCGAGGAGCTGAGGCCTTCCACCTCGGATGAAAGCATGGGATATTTATTTCCTGCATCATTGGAACGGGACTTGTTCATTAATGTTGACCTTATTGGGTAGAGACACTGTTCAGCGGGTGGCAGATTTTGTTCAGCCGTGTGCTCTATCCTTCTTCTACAGAAGTGACAGTTTTATACAAGTCCACTGCTCTGTTTAATAGATCATCTTTCCATCACATTATGCTCCAGTTCTTCTCCCTTTATCTTTAAATCTTTAAGTCTCAACCTTCTTTTTACTCTTCTGTCAGCCTGAAGACACTCCCAATCCAGGCAATTGTTACAGTATAACTGTTGGCATCTTTCTTTAACTGAGCTCTTGGAAATAAAATCCTCTCTTGAGACCTATCAACATATTAAATAAATATGAGCTCAATATTTTTATTACTTTTATTTGGTGATTTCTTTTGCTTATAATACAAAATTGCAGTATCCCTGGATCAAATTCTATGGTGACTGAAGGCTAAAGAAAGTCCTAGTGAGTTTCTGCAAATTAAACTAATCATCCTTAATCCAATGTAAGAGACTTACCAAGACCAGACAGCATTAGGGAACCTTTGAATCACAGACATTTTTAAAGACAGCAGAAAACAAGGCACTTTTTGGTGATGGGTTGAGGTTTTTTATGCATAAAATTCACAATCCACTTAATCAAAGATACTAGTGTGACAAAATATTTATTTGCTTTTAAGTTAACAGGATAAATAGAGGAATGCTTGTTGAGAGGAGACCTTCACTGCAGGTTGTCACTCTTCAGCATGATACTGACCTAACTGCAACAAATTGTGAGTGTTTCCCCTTGCAAAGCATAGTAAGCCCAAGAACAGGTGTTACTCCATTTTTTTTTTTAGTCCAAGATACATTTTTCTCCCCTTTTTCAACTGATTGATTTAGACTCTCAAATAACTACTTAAATAAATACACTTCCTAATGGGAGAGATGCATTAAAGGCACAGTATGAACATGCTACTGACTTAAAATTCTTCATTGTATGTCATTCCTGGCAGCGGGCTTTGGCAAAGGGGAGGATAAAATGATAAAATGCAACATTTTAAAGGCTATGTCCTTGAATATAACAAATCTGCCAAACTCCATCCAGACCATCTGAGCTGCAGTGCTTTACTCCCATCAGTGTGAAGCCTGTATATTTATTCTTTCATTACAAAGTCCAGAACAATTGAAATTATGATCCAAAAGTGAAAATAATAGCTATTCCATGAAATTGTTCAAAATTCATTCCTTTAAGAAAGGTATATTTGTGTGCTATCTCTCTCAGCACTGCTGAAGACTATAGTTCCTATTCCTACAGGCTTTCTAGGGAGCATTCCTGGACCCAGAGCAGACCTTGCTAGATGTGATTTTCATAGCTAGTCTTGAATCAACTCGTGTAGAAGATGTCAACTGAAATATAGACTGAGAGCTCGTTGCCCCATCCCTGGGACAGTGTGTTCATTGTAAAGCTGTTGCAGCCACTGGTAAGCAATGTCACCTGTAAAGTGGATGAGCTCTGTGTGGGGAATGGCAGAATGGGGAGGGATGTGGGGGACCGCCAGCTGCAGATCACATGCTGCTGTTACTTAAAATGTCATGCTACTGTGGAGTTACAGTCATACCAAATACACTGGGTGGGAGCAATTACAGCATGCATAATTGCTGCCTTCCTTTCCCCTCACCTTTCTACTTGGCCGAAGATTCATATGCAGTGGGCGAAGCAGAACATAGTATGAAGTAAAGAAAATTGCACGATTCCCTAACATACATATTACACAGATTGATTTGCATTTACTTGTAACTGAAACCACATGGCTAGTCATGGTTTGAGAAAAGTAAAAAGGATTAGAGCATCCCAATACCGTGACTGAAAGCAGTTATTCAGCCCCTGCATTGTATCATTTAGCTTCACAGTGGATCAGATACCTAATCTAACATACAACAGACCATCTAAAATCAAGGAGTCTGCTGCTCCCTGGCTGTCCTGGAATGATCACTTAAGCATTTGACATGACAGATACCCAAGACTCATTTGGTGAGGGTAGAGCAGCACTGAAGGGAAAAAGCAGGTAGGAAAACCTTTAGGAGACTGATTGCAACTGCAGGTGACAAGGGGATTGATGGCAATTGCAATTAGGCGCCCCCTGGGCAGTAGATAACTGTTAGAGATACAAGAGCTGGGTTCTGCGTGGGATGCCAAAGTTACGTCTGGTTGAGAGAGTGACCCACTCTCTTCTCCAAGACAGCAGAGTGATTTCCAGCAGGGCTTCTGCTTTGCACCTCATTGTGATTCAGGAAAGCCCAGCACTGAATGTTTTCATTCTTCTTATACCCTGATGAGATTGTTCTGCCATGATGCAGTCAATACAGTGTCTAAGAAAATTTCTTTATGAAACACTGGGCTTCAAATCATTACCTTAAGTAGAACCCTTAGGCTGAATTTAAAGCACAATACGATGCATTTTCTTGTGTCCTTCCCTTTCCTTTTCTTTCTCGCTTGGTTTCTTTTTATTTTCTTGTAATATTATTTCTTTTTAGAAATTAATTCAGACTGTGGATTGTTTGCTTTTCATAGTTCTGGGCTCATCAAACTGATGGATAACTCTAAGTAGTGAATCCCATGACTACGCTATTGAAATTATCTCAACCACCAAAATGTCTGTTTAATCTACATCAGAGTGCCTGCACTCCTTTTGTGCCCAGATAAATCAGCTAAGCATAACAAAGTGCCTCCAACATTCATTTCCAAAGATCTAAAAAGTGGTTGTCTTGTCTTAGTGCAGTTCTGTCGCTGACGGCTGTCTGGCACTGTTTCTGACAAAAAAAAAAAAAAAAGTAAGGGAGTGGGGAGGAAACTTCCCTCTCTAAAATAAAAGAATGATTTTACTATTTTACTAAAATTGGAATTCTGGAGATTCTTCTTGTTTGTTTCAATTTCTGTTGCCAGTCAATCAATATTCTTACTGAAGGAACTGAAGATGCTTTCAGTAAGAAAAACGTGTTTCCTTTCTTCTTCTTTAATTGTTCTTCATCTTTAAGTGGATGGTATCTATACATGGCAGCCAACATGGGCAAACTTCTAGTCTTGCTGAAATGAGACCCAAAGAAAATGAGGCAGAAGAAACACTATGGAAGCAGCAGCAGTCCTGGATCCTCCATATGTGCTTGCATGAGGTCATCCTCCCATTAAGAGCAGCCAATATCTGGGGTCAAATTTGAAGCTGTGGCTGCCAGGAGAAAGCAGCCCAGCCTCCCTGAGAACAACCCCTTCATGATGCTGAGCTGAAACCTGGGACTTTTCCATTCCTTCTGGTGGTGGGTTCAGGCTCACCCAAAGCCATACCATTTGACCTGGCCCTCAGGCTCCATCTGGGGGAAGAAGCTGGGGAGAAGGGACTCAAGCATTGGCTGAGCTGGAGTTCCCCAAGCTCTGCCTACTCCACAAGGCCATCACACAGTGCTCACACTCATCCTCAACCCTCAGCTACTTCCTTGCAAGGCAGCCAATATGTCAGGCATGCATAAATTGGGGAGATGTTTGTAACATAAAACAAATGACCTTTTAATCCTTCCATGGGGTTGAATGGAAATAATAAAAACATTAAACCTGTTTCCCCCAGTGTTGAGTTGTCTGGGTCTATGTTTCTGGATTTCACCACTAATCTTAGAGAGGAAAAAAAATAAAAATACAAACAATGTTTTTTCTGTCTTGCATTCCTTCACACAATGGAATAATATGTAATTGTCATTCATTAAACAAATCTCTCCATGCAGGATATAAAGGAACCATGGAAAGTATCAACCCTGAATGAAGAGCTTCATTAATCACAAACACAATGAATAATTATTTTTAAAAGAGAAAGCACAAAAGGCCTCAGAACATGGAGCATACATTGTGGGACACAGCAGTTAGGAGCAATGCAGACCTACCAATGGTGCCTGTCCCACCCAGAACAGTCTTTCCTGGAATATGTCCTGTTGGGTTTTCTGTTTGTTTCAATATACTGTTTGTTTGTTTGCCATTTAAAGCAGTCCAACTGGCTGTATTATTCAGTAGGATGCTAATAAAATTTAATGGCAAACCTTAAAAAATGCTTATTTAATTGTACCATAGAAATGTTTGGTTAAAGAAAAAATATTCCCCCCACAGCCGTATGGTTTCTGTTTGAAGTGCTTTTGGATTGGACTCAAGGCATTTGGGATCTTGCCAGGAAGGGGTGTAAATAAAGGGGGCGTGGAGCTTTTATTCTCAGAGAATGTGTGACAGATTCAGGGTGCAGCAGTGCCAGGACGTTTGTGCTTTAAATTCAAATCAGACACACACACAAAAAAAAAAAACAAAACCCATTGCTTTTACTTGAGAAAGAAATGTGCTGGAATTACCTTGTTGTAGAATTTAGTTAAGAAAAGATTGATTAATTTGTGTGGTTAATCTGCCTGTTAGAACACAGTTAATCCCTATACACCTTCAGCAATGTAGTCTCTGGACTAATCTCAATAATTCCCAATGCCACCATTTTTTCTGGAATATTTTTTTTTTTGCCTTTAAGTAGCTGATAATCAGGAGGATTTTATTAAATAGAGCAAAAATAATTCTAATTTTATGCTACTGCTTTTTATAAGTAGCTCTAATTCTAACAAATATTTGCTGAAGTCCATTTTTTAAAGAAGATATGCTATACTGTCAAGAAGTAGGAGTAGAAGGTCCTGTTTTAGATTGTCTTGTCTGTTTTTCTACCCTCAAAGCAAGATCAACTCACTTATTTTGTTTACCTTGTTCTTGAATATCCCAAAGGATGGAAATTTCACCACCTTCCATGGAAATCTCTTCTGTTGCCCAACTATTTGTCACCTACAACCTTATCCTGATGTTTACCGTACATGTCCTTTCCTGCAAGTTAGGCAATAACTCATTAATCTTTGTCAAAGCCATAGATGACAAAGAGAACTATTCCTTCTCTCTTTGCAGCAACTTTTTACACTCTCGGTGTTTATTATCATCTCTTTCCTAATTAAAGCTACCTAGTTTTTCCAAAAGGGACCCATTTTCTAGACTGTTGGATATTTCTTTTTCTCTCCATTTAATACACTCTCATTGGCTGACCTCCTTTTTAAAGTACAGTGCCAAGGACATCAGGTGAGAAGCACTTTCTTTGCCTGACCACTTGGAATGATTACTTCATTTGACTTATGCCTGCAACTGTCCTGTTTACACAGCTAACTATAGTATTTATTTTTTGCAGTCATGTGACAATGTTGACTCAAGTTCAGTTTGTGAGCCTTGGCAACATCGAGATCCTATTTCACAGAGCTGATACCCAGCAGATGTTTTGTATCCGGTGTTTGTACAGTTCATTATCATCACTTAGAATTGTTCACTTTTCTCTGTTTTCATTGAACTACATCCAGTATTTCTCAGCTCATTTCACCCGTTTGTCAAGCAGATTTTAAATTCTAATCCTGTCCCTCAAAATGATTACAGTTCCTCTGTGTTTCGTATTCATCCGTTAAAGACCTGCCACAGTGCCTCAAATTAGGGGGCAATCATCCTAAACCACAAGCCATTTAACAAAGTATATGTCCAAAAGCTATAAGACACCTGTCCAGTGCACTGGAAAGCTTAGAGGAAGGTCAGCTTCAATCATGGGTTGCACAGTTTCTCAAGAAGCCTGGTATTTCATTGTCAAGATGAACTTGGGCAGAGAAAAGCAGCATCATGGCCCAAGCCCATCCAGACTTTAGAAATTTGTGTTACCTAGGATGCATCGCATCATCACAGCCCTGCTGCTGGTCATGGAATCATAGAATGGTTTGGGTTGGAGGGGACCTTAAATATCATTTAATTCCAACCCCCCTGCCATGAACAGGGACAATTCACACTAGATCAGACTACTTAAGGCCCCAATCAACCTGGCCTTGAGCACTTCCAAGGAAGGAGCATCCACAGCTTCCCCGGACAACCTCTTCTGATGTCCTACCACTCTCATGGTGAAAAATTTCTTCCCTAACCTAAATCTTCCCCCTTCCAATTTAAAGCCATTCCCCCTTATCTTATTACTACATGCCCTTGTAGCCCCTTTCAAGTACTGGAAGGCCACTACAATGTCTCCCCAGAACCTTTTTTTCTCCAGGCTGAACAACCCCAAATCTCTCGGCCTGTCCTCATAGCAGAGATGCTCCAGTCCTATGATAATCTTTGTGTCTCTCCTCTGGACCTGTTACAATAGTTCCATATCTTCTTATGTTGGGGATTCCAGGAATGGACACACTACTCCAGGTGGAGTATCACGAGAGTGGAGTAGAGGGGGAGAATCATAAAATCATAGAATAACAGAATAGTTAGGATTGGAAGGGACCTTAAAGATCACCCACGTGCACACACACACCCCCACACCCCCACAACTCCCCCCCCCCACACACACACCAGGATATTGTTGACCTTTTGTGCTGTAAGCGCACATTGTTGGCTCATGTCAAATTTCTCATCAACCAGCAACCCCAAGTCCTTCTCCTCAGTACTGCTCTGAATCACTTTGTCCCCCATCCTGTGTTGAAACCATGTATAACCCCTATCCAGGAGTAGGACCTTGCACTTGGCCTCGTGGAACCTCATGAGATTCTCACAGTCCCACTTCTCCAGCTTGTCCAGCTCCCTCTGGATGACATCTTATCTTTCTGGTGTGACAACTGTACCACTCAGCTTGGTGTCATCTGCAGGTTTGCTGAGGGTGCATTCAATCTAGCTGTGTATATCATTGATGAAAATATTAAGTAGCGCTGGTCGCAGTATGGGCCACTCAGGAACACCACTTGTCATGGATCTCCATCCAGACATCGCGCCTTTGACCATTACTCTCTAAACGAGACCATACAATCAATTCCTTATCCACTGAACAGGTCATCCCACAGAAACACGGAGTGGGAGCTGTGAGCTGCACTCCTGAGCTGTTTCTAGCACAAGAACCATGTAGCAACTGCCATGCATATATGTGAATGTAGTCTGGCATGAACATGAGCTCAAACACATTGTCAAAATCAATTATGACTCTTTATGCCTCTCTATGTTACATATTACAAATTTCCATTTGTTTTATTTTTATACATACATACACACATTTATATATATTTACATGTTAGGAAGAAGAACTCTAGAAACCCTGCTCATTTGACTTAAAGACCATTGATACTATATTATCTATAGCTGCTGTAAAGGGAATTTGTGGTATAACACACTCTCTAACTCCAATCAAATACATGTTGCATCTCCCTCTAGTGGCTTAATCTATGTGTCCATCCTCCAACAATAAATCTATGTATTGATACTAACTCCTCTTGTCATGGACATGAATGCAGCTCACTCACACAGAAGAGAGCTCATTTATAAGCATATATTTCTTTTGAGATATTTCTTTATTTCTTTGGTTCCTGGCAATGATTAAAGTCTGCCTGAATTCTCTATTACAGCACAAACAAACTCTGGCTTTTGCATATAGATTATGATGATATATGTATATATAAGGAGGAAAATGTGAATTTTCAGTCTGAAATTTTTTTGGTGGTAAGCTAGCAGAAGCAATGAAACAGGGACCAAAATTCAAGTCTGTCAAACAGCTTTCTAATAATATTTCTTTAAAAGACTGGAAACATCTCAAAGAGCAAAATGATATTTAGGGGTTTGGGCACCAGACATACCAGGAAGCTTTTCAGAGTTAAATCCAGAACTGCCTCTGTTGCATACACCATGTAAATAGGTGCCATATTTTGGAGTGGTGGCTTGTGCTCAGGTACTTCTCTAAAGCTACTCAACCTACTTGATTTCAGACTTGTAAGTCAGTCATCATCTAGTTAATCAGCTATAAAATGAGGTGGTTATGACTCTGAGCCATTTCTTGCTTTTCTTCCCATTGCTGAAATGTGCCATATGCCTCTGAGCACAACATGACCATCCCAGCTGAAAGCCAACAACTTAACTGCCCTCATTGTTCATTAGACATTCTGCACCTCTCTCCATCCCTTTGTCCTTTCTCCAGAAGATACATAAAACCAAGGTCTTGGGCACTTGTGTTAATTAACATTCCCATAGTCCTTGTTGCAAAACTGGAGATAATAGTGCTGGTGTGCTGGCCAGCTTCCAGTGTGCAAATTGCATTCGGCTTACCTCGAATTCCCCTGGCAGCTGGAGGTGGCTGAGGTATTTGAATGCTCTCTGTCCTTCACTGTGCCTTGCACATAGAATGAGCCAGGCTGAGAGATGACCTGCAAGGGGATGGGGAGAATCTCCCCTTTTGAAAAATGTACCAGATAAAGCTGTAGGCAGAGACAAACACAAATACAAGGAGCTTATCTACTGCTAGTAGAGAAGGAAAAGAATTTATTTACTTCCCTCTGACTAGTCTGACAATAAATTCACAGGTTTTCCCATTTTTCTTCATTTTTCAGTACACAGCTGCTTTTATAAATCACTAGCCATAAATCTAAGAGTCTGTAATCTAAGAGTCTCTAACAAAGCCATAATTAAGTCTAAAAATTCGGGTGCCTGGTTTTATATTCATATTCTCCATGGCCCTAGACAAGACAGTTTTCTTCTTATTCAAACATCTCATGTACAGCTAGCAGAAAACTGAATCTTCTTGTTGAATCCATTTTTTTAAATATAAGTTCCGGCTCAAATACCTGAAGTTTAAGTGCCTTTTTAATGATGGACAAAATACATATTCTGTTTAGGATATGCAGTTTGGGCCCCAAAGATGTTGATAAAGACTTGTCACAGAGAACCTATTTATCTCAAAGTGAAAAACTCTGAATCAAAATTTTGCTGTGTAGTTGCTTCAGTGTTGCTTTCCCAGTCTGCATCTACTCCTTCATGGAAGAGGACTTGAAGACTCTGGATGGATGTTCCACAGTCCTTTTGGACGCTACCATACCCCATATATGATGAGGTTATTCCCCCAAAGCTGTATAGGAAATTTGTAGATGCCTCCCTAAAGATTTAGCATCCAAATCCAGGGAGTCAGATTGTAAAATTCCAGCAACGCACCCCTTTCTGTTACTTGATTTGGAGAAGTCAATACAATTATTATATTAGAGAAGGTACATTCCTTTGATGATGGATTTATAAACCTCCTGACTTCTTTGCCTGCTGCAGAGGTGCCTTAATTGTAAGAGGTTCCTTAAAGTCTAAGAGAGCTGGGACTCTTTAGCCTACAGAAGTGAAGGTTGAGCAAAGGATATTATTAATGTATATAAAAATCTGAAGGGATGATGAAAAGAGGAGGGAGCTAGGCTCTTTTCAGTGGTGCTTAGTCACAGGAGCATAAGCAATGCATGCAATATGAAATGCAGGATGTTCCTTCTGAATGTCAGGAAACATTTTTATACTATAAGAGTGACAGAGCACTGGCACAGGTAGCCTAGGGAAGTTGTGGGGTCTCCATCCTTGAAGATAATCAAAAGCCGACTGAAAAAAATCTTGGGTAGCCTGCTTTAGGTGGCCCTACTTGAGCAGGATGTTTGGACCAAATGACCTCAACCATGCAATGATTCTGTGAAGTTTCACCTCATTCCATGCTGTTGATGCTTAGGGACCAGAAGCAAGATCCAGATACATAGCTAGAAAAGAGCTGGAAGGACACAACTGATGCTGATGCTTTAGGAAGATGAGAATAAGAATAGAATAAGCATTAGACAGTGATTTCTTTCTCTCCTTTGCTCATCAGCCTGAATATTACATGGTTTGTGTGCGGCCAGCCTGACAGAGATGGAGGAGGGCGTGATGCAGCACAGGGGACAGCAGGGTGCAAGGATGCTCATATTGCATGAGTCACAAAATTATTCTGCAAGAAGTCAGAGTGAATATTCAGGATTTAACCCTGAGTTATTCTGAGGCCTGTCTCTCTGTCAAGACCATGCAGTTCTTCCACTTCAAGGCAACAGGTTAATCCATGTGTAAACAGTTCTGGTAGGTGTCTTAGATTAATAAGTAGTGTTAATGGATCGTAGGGGACAGAAAAGCTGTTTGTCAGTGAGATGCACAAGGCTTCCTCACTCAATGGTTAATTCTTGCATTGGAGTCTTAACTTCTTCTAAGAAGCTAGCAGGAGAGGACACCTGGCTTTTGTTTGTTCATTAGGCCATCAATGAAGAGCATTATTGCTTTTCTTGGTCTTTTAGATCACTGCTTATTTCAAATTAAAATGAAATTTTCAATCCCTTGTATTAACTTTTCAAACAAACTAAGTGATATTTATTATAGTCTTCTATACTTATCTATAAGATGACTTTATTTGGCTCTGTATCCCTGCTTGATCTTACATTATTATGATTTGTTTATCTGCTTCTCAGAGATTTATGTTCTGAAACTCCTCCAGTGGCACTAACAAAGATTTGATAACACAGGTGATAAACCAGTTCTGGTTTAAAGTTTCTTATAAAACATCATTACAAGTGAAATTAATCACTGTAGATTTTAATGCAAAGAGAAGACAGAGGCAGTTATTTGATGGACTGGTCAAAAAGCTGGGTAAGCTTTATATCACCCTATATGATAATAAAGAATTACAATGTAAGACCAAGGTCGTACCATAACATGAGCAATAACACCATGTGCTCATAATGCACTGACAAAGGATGCTTGTTCAGCTTTATGGCTCTTACTGTAACGTTTCTTTGCTTCATATGCACTCCTAATACATTTGCAGTTCAGCTACCTACCTGAAAATAGACAGTATTTTAGGAATAGATGGTTACATTTAGTTCCAGTTAACTGAAGAAAAGCCTGTCTTACATGCCTCCATGAATTTGTGATTTTCAGAATTACAGAGACTGTTCCAGATTTATGTTCAACTAAAGTGATGATGTGATGACTTGTATGAATTATCATTTATATTCTTATTTATCTGTCTTGCTCAAACTTTGAAATCCAGTGAAAGCTCCAGAAATAAAGTACATCCTGCAGGCAGAATCTATGCTGTGGTTTGTTATGTTCAGAAATCCTCTTTCAATAGGAAAGAGTAATCATATTGAGAAGCTGTTCTGCTTGGTATTGGGAATGAATATATCATTCTTTTGTTGTTGTTGTTCAGAGCAGGAAAATATGTATTAAATAAAGTATTTCCAGCTGATATCTATTGGTGAATGATATTCTATAATACAGGCTTGTCTGGAACTAATTAAAGGAGGTATCCAGCTACAGCTCTCAGGCAGGGAAAGAGACAGTGCCCATATTCCTGCTTGACCATTGAACATTCAAGCACAAAATCACTTAAACTTTACAGTCACCCATGTACTTAATTCTATCCTGCAATCCTGGCAAATGAATGTTACACAGTTGAGATCTGAACAGAGGTTTCTTGGCCCAGTAAGTAGAAGCCATTGGACCATAAACATAAACAGATGTTTGCACATGTGTGTGATTCATTCAAAGTATCTAGCTGGGTTTGAAGATGCAGTTTATAAGTACATAGAGAATGAAATGATGAAATTACAGTAGGAAATTAATTATCTCAAATTCTGCCAGAAGGTATCCAGTTCTTGATAATTTTTAAGGTCTTGAGTTATCTCAGCTTGGTAATGCTAAATTGTGATTGCACTATTATTTCACCAACTAAACAACTAAATTATCAAATAGATGGTACAGTATCACAAGTGCAGTGAAAGAGACATGCACTGTCCCTTTCATCGTTGTCACTAGGGACACATTCTAAGTATCTGGAAAAGGTGAAGCTCTGTGATTACACCATTTTCTAACAGCAAGGCTTAACCAGTGAAAACTGTGGATATACACTGTGAATCAGCAGTTAGAGACAAATAAAATTGTGTTCAGGTGATCTGATGTAACACACATACTGTATTTCATCTCTTTCAGTAAGATGAGAGCAGATTTGAAGGTCTCAGTCACAGAACAGGAATTTAAGTGATAAAAATATTCCAATGTAAGCAGCACCAAAGCAAGTGTATACAGCTGCTTTGCAGAGTAATTTCATACAGTTACGAGTGAATGTGATATCTTTTCCCCCCGAACATGCAGGAGGAGATGACAGATTTAAGTTCTTCATGTGATTAAGTAGAGACTCTGGCCATTTTTCTGCATTTAAGCAGAAGCAATAAAAACACGTGGTCATGCACCAAATCCTAGGGTCAAAACCGCCATTACTACTCAGGCAAAACTCCCCTTGACATCCGTAGTTTTACTGAATGTGGAAAGTGAGCCTTCCTTCATGCATTAAGTCTATCCTCACATGTTCTTAAATAGCACTATCAGCCGTCTAAGCAGGAGAGGTAAAATAAGGCAATTATTTACATGGACATTTGAATGTCTAAAAAGTGTAGTTGCCCTCTTTTACACCCCCACACCCATGAAAATTCAGCATAGCAGCCAAGAGGGCACTAGGGCAGTCTGATCCATAAACTGGAGTCTTGTAGGAGGATGTATGGTGAGACAAACCACATTGCTCTGCCTTGAAGGCATTCAATGATATTTTGGACCTATTTAACTTTCTGACCCATTTGTGGCTTAAAACAGCACGTAGCTCAACATAGTGCAGCTGCACAGTGCATGAGCTGAACTTCTAAAGCCTGAATCTTTACATGAACATGCAAAAAAATGAGGACTCGTACTCTGTGGTGTTGTATGCCTGCTCACTGACTCTGCTACAGGTAGTGCATTAATATTGGAGAATGGGGTTAGCCCATTATATTCTCTTTCATGCTGAACTTTTAGCTGAATGGACTCTATTAAAATTAATGTTAGAAATGAGAAATAATTTTTTACATACCAAACCCTCTCTCATAATGTCAATCCCCACACCAGAGAGAACAGTGAGATGAGAGCGTGCTCTCAGCAAAACATGCCCTTCCCTCTGAAGCCTAGCAGTTTTAACCAACTCTTCAACTTTCAAAGAAGTCACACACCAAAGTATCGCATGGTGCTCTGAACCTGCTGATGCACTGGCTAACTTCTGACTTGAATAATAATGATGAACTATGATTGAGCTGATTGACATTTACTTAAAGGTGCTTGTTAGAAAAAGTTCCAATGTAATTAACACTATAACCCTTCAGGTGTTCCACCAAGTACATATTAAATCAGCTGTCCTTTTCCCCGAAATGGAAGTAAACTAGAAGTGAGCTTCAATAAAACCAATGAACTATGACTTCTTGTAAGCACAACTGTAATGAAATGTTACTGCTGTAATATCCAGATAAATAGTCTGGTGAACTGGGTAGGCCAGCTGCAGTGGCAGATGCAGACAGGATCATAGGCTTTAAACAATGCTATCACTGAACAAACATAGACGAGGAGATAACATTTCTACACGTCCCCAGTTTCCATGAAATTAGTTTTTGTTATTCTAAATCCAAAAGCTGATAATCCTCTCAGTATAAAATGAATAATGGTAATTTTTCCATAAATGGTATCATAATTACCATTAGCCTTTAGTTAAGAACATTTGGAATTATGTGTCACCCAGCATTGGAAATTAAATTGTATATTTGAGGAGACTTGCTGCTTTGGTTGGTGAGAGAGATTACCCTCTGTTTTATAATATTTTAACTCTATGCTGTGACCAAATAGTCACATCCAAAAGGAGTTCTTCCTTATGGAAATACCTCAGTAAATACCAAGTTATGAACTGACTAAAGAAGTAAGTTAACTACTTCAGTACAAATATGGGGGTTTTGTGTTAGATGTGGCCAAAAAATGTGAATATATATGATATGCTGAGGTTTCAAAATAAAACACCATCCTAAACTGAAGTAAAAGTTACAAAATTGCTCCCATATGTCTATTGCATATTTTATCATCTAAGGGCACTATAAAAAAAAAAAAAGAAAGACAAAAGTACACCATATCCATGCAATAATATCCTATGACAATAATATTCATGAAGCTTTTTGGGAATTTGCTGTGTTTTTGTGAAATATATAATTCTTAATAACATTTTTCAAAGGCAAAATAAAATCTAGTTTGTGTTACCGGTCACTTGATAAAGCATATCCAATAGAAAGCAAATGTCAAATAAGTATCAAAATTTACCAACTTCAGTGTCCAAATATATAACAGTTCAAGCTCAGAGCCTCCCAGTGTCCTTGAGTCCAACTAGTGTCTGGGTTTAGATACATATTTGGTCCTTTTAGTATTTGTTTTCTTTTGCCCTCCTTAAAACTGAACTTTTCACCCCATTAAAAATGGTATGTCAAGATAAGAATATTATAGGATATAATAATGTGCTTAATAATGATAGGACTGATTTGATTACACTTGCTTGTAGTAGATAACAACATTTTATCCAGCAAAAAGTTCCACTGATATCAAAATGCCTCTTGGCACTGGTTTAATAAATTGTTCCCATGCCATAACAAAGATGACTCAGTTCTACTTCTGTGCATTTTATTGGATACTATTTGGCCAACATCTGAATAAATTAAGTGCTACTATTGTGGAAGATAAAACATTGCAAATTTACCACGTCATATAAGATCATTTGTATAGTGTTTGCAGGGAAGGAGCTTTAAACTCGGATAAATATAGAAGACGACACTTTAACTGAAAATAACCAGTAAGTGGGAAATAAATGAAATGTGTACCGATACTGCTTTTACAGATAAACTTGGTTGCCAGGTTTTTAAGGGTGCACTGAGCACAAACCATTGAAATGAAATGCAGTTTATCCTGCAAGAATTCACAGGGAGCTTGCTGAAGTATGATATGAAGACTTGCACGTTCCCATGAGACCAAGCTCAATGAGCAAAGGCAGGAAGAAACTGCAAGTTCGAGAAAGACACTCTTGGTTCCCATGTTGCTGCTTCACATCCTGCATCTTCCCCTTCTTTGTTTGCACCAAAGAGACTTCAGCTGTAACATCCCCATCTTCTGCTGAGGGAATGTCAAAAGTGTTGGGAAGTATTAAGACCCTTTAATTGAAATTAATAGGAGAAAGCAATGGGGAAGCAGAAGTGATCCCATCATTTAACATAACTATCCTATAGCAATCAGTTTTAGACAGAAATACTTGAAGGGTAAATATACTTTATTATCCTTTGGACCCAACAGGACAGTTCAGCTGTTAAGAGCAAACACAGGGGAACATTTCCTTCCCTCCCTAGCATCCTATTACTGTCTTATAACATATCACCAAACAATTAAGCTTCCTTCAGCTAACATGATGGATTTATAATGAATTTGCTTAGCGAAGTAATTCATGCATAGATCCTTACCAGATATCAGTTACCTATTTCACAAGATCCAGGGCATCCATCAATCAAAAGGACCTAGACTGTTCTTAATTTAAAGGCACATATTTCTATTTAAGCAGTCTTTTTGATGGAAGAATTTACAGACACCAATGCAAAGTACATAACCCTAGACTTTTCATAGAATTGTTTGTGTCAGAAATAACCTTCAAAGATCACATAATCCATTCTTTCCTGCTTTAGGATCCCACTTAGTTGCTTGATCATATAATAAAATTATAACCCTCAATAGCAACATCATGGGTTTTCACCATGGAAATGACTATTTGACCTTATAAATTCTTCATTGCAAGCTGAAAAGCTACTGACATTTCCTTAACCTCAACTTTCCTAAAGAGGTATCAGCTCTGTCAAGAGCAGTGATTAAGAACCATGCAATTGTAATAAACAAGTTTTTTTAAACACTATAATTTCTTAATCTACTATTTCTAGGGAAAGATGACCCGATATTAAAGAGTCTAGCCTGCATCTTCAGAAAGACAGTTTCAGTTCCTGGTTATTTTTTCCCAATTCCACCCTCATAGCTTATCTGCACACTTATGTCTTTTTAAATTTTTTTCTTTAATAAATCAACATAACAGTTAAATAGAAATAAATAGCTCTCAATTTATGTTAATGAACTCCAGTAGTATTGCAGGATCTAACACTAAAACTGTTGCTTTCCCTGTACTGGTAATACTGCCTGTTTCTAGTCAAGAATCAGAGCTAATACATAGAATGATCACTTCTTTGCATCACGCATTATAAGCTGAATTCAAGCAGTTTTGGGCTGGTTTCATGTGTACGTTACCTGACAGGTCAGAAATTTATTTACATCCACAGCTGTACACATGCTTATCCTCACAGCTCAGAGCAGAACAAGAGGATAATCTGCAGCCAACACATCCTGGGATGACCATGTTGATATACTGGGAAATCCTGAAGAGCTTTGCTAACTGGAGAGAGTTTAGTAAATCACAGGTTATCCATCTTCATCCAAATTACATCAAGGAATCATGCAGAGTTGTCAGTTCAAGAGCTGATTGCATACTGCTATACTCCCTGCATTTCTGATAAAACCTAAATCCATTTTTTTCTGGTTGGACCATAATCATGCTTTTTTTTTCTCATTTTTCAATTTTCATAATTTTTTTCAGTAATTTATCAGGGCTGCAATTTTTTCTGCTTTGTCTTTATACACAGATTGACTGTTTGTTCCTCCCAAGGACATTTCCCTAGCTGTCAGACAATGACAGGATCAAATAAGGGGGCGGGAGGTGGTAGATCCTTTTGGTTCTTTACAATTAGCAAACAGACTGAAAATGGAAACAAAGCATCCTATTTATGTCTTTCTTTCCCCCTTACAGCAGCTTTCATACAAGCCAAACAAAGCATTTTTAAGCACATCACATAATTACTGTTGCACTTAATGAAATTACGGAAATTTGTTAAAAAGATGGCAGTCTCGGGCCACCGTAGCTCACATTGTGAGGGGTAAGTAGCCACAAACAAAGGAAGACCATGCAACACTGCAGTTCTCTGTTAGACACCTCTGTTAGGGGACCAGTTTTCAAATGGTGTTTGGGGTACATGTTGCAAGAGTTCATTACCTACAGGAAGGGCCAGATATCTCTAAGTACTTATTAGTTTCATTTATGCACCGTATGAGAAGACTTTGATAAAGTATTAATGTCTTTTCAATGAACTCTTCTTAATATCAAACCCATTATTTAGACAGTTACAGTGTGACTCGGGCCATTCGTAACAACAGGGGCAGAAAAGAAGCAGATCTGTGCATGTACTGACTCCCATATGGCTTGCACGGGGGTGAAAATACCCCAGAAAGCCAAAGAACAACTAAGGGAAACCCTTTGTGCTGACACCACAGTTCTGCAGGTTATGAAGTGGATACTACAGATTGCAGGAACATTATTGTCAAGCTGAAACCAACAGCATGGCTGGGAAGTTTGGGCTCAACCTGCCTGAGCCTGCTATTTTCCTCACAGTGTGGATAGACCCAAATAATATATGCAACTCCAGTTTCTCCACCTTATGCCCTCCCAGGTGTGTTACTTCAGCTTATGTGAGTAACACATCAACATGTAACAGAAAGTGAATTCATTTCTGTACGATACTCCTGAGACAATATCAGTGATCCTTCTCTTACATATTTATTGTACCAGTGTCGTATTTCTTTATATTGAACTTACCATCATCAGCTCAGTATGGAAGGGCTCATCTCTTGTAAAATAAGTAAAATTATGGCTATATTTTCCTTCTGCTTAATGGGACTGTTGCCATTTTGAGAAATGAACCTCTGCTTTAATTTCTCGTTTTCTACAACAACAAAAGAAGAAATAGGACTATAAATCATTCAGAAAAATAAATACCCTTTTTGTCTGTTATGCCTGATTAAGTGTTCTTTATGCTTATGTCCTTCTCAGGAAAAATAAAATAAAACCTGGATTAGCGCTTGAGCCAAGTTCATAATTTGTTTTAACTTGATAAGTCATGAAAAGAAAGGGTTATTGAAGAGGAAGCCAAATACCCTTGGAGAAGGGTCAGTCTGTAGGCCTCTCCAATTCATAATTCAGCTAAGCAGGACCAGAAGCCAGTCAAAAGTCAAGCAATGAAACAACAGTACTGGGACATATTTTTGCAATTCAGTATCAGCAATGAATATTATTGCAGAAAAAATACCTACCTTAAAAAATAAAACAAATAAGTTCACAAAATATAGAGACTTGATTATTACAAAGGCATGGTGTTATTGTTGTGCTTCATATCATCTCTTTAAAGTTGCTTGGGGTAAAAATGAAGAGTAAATGCTTATAAAAGACCATTCATCTATAATACATCAAGCTACATTCATCTGTTTCAAATTCTCAAGTCTTTGAAAAAGAGGGATCAAAATAAAAGGGAAACATATCTGATTTCTGTCTTAGACCATCACTGAGTTTCTGTTTCAAGGTGGACACAAAATCTAAATTTTCAAGCACTCTGGTCTCCAGAACTTGTATTTTACACCTTAACACATTAATTTACTCCCTCAGATATGAATTATTTGCATCTGGATGGTAATGTCCAGTATGCCACGATGGGAAAATGGCATCAGGGTGTTCACTGCACTCCCTAAGGGCATAGGTCTGAAGCGTGATGGTTGCATGCGTGCGGCTGACACCTCAGTGGGAATAACACCATCACCAGTGGGGGGGGGGGGGCAGGGGAAGGTCTCCAGTGGTGCTTCCTCTGCTAGAAAGGGGACAGCTGAGTGCATCGAGGTAATGTTCCTACATATGCTGTGGTCTGATGGTGCTCAGTCCAAGGTGGAAGCATGTTTCACTGAACCCACTGAATAGCAGCCCACGGCAGTGCAGCTTGGGACTGACACCAGGTGAGGTGTCCTGCAGCCTTAACTGGTTCAAAGAAGAGTAAGGAACACTGACACACATTCACTGCAAGCAGTTAAACATTTATACCAACATGATCCTGTGATAACAAAAAGGTATGCTCCCAATTGATTCTTTGCTTAAATACCATTACATTATTTTGGCTTTATTGTTGTGTAATTGTTGTGAATTGAACCCTGTCCTGCATCCAGTTTGCCAGAGCTAGAATAAATTCTTATTTTTCCATTGAGGTGAACATTGCATATCTTTCCTGCGTCACTGGAAAACCAGCACAGTCAGTACAGGGGCTGAATCCATACTGTACACCGACCTGGCAATGAGACCAGCTTGCATAGTCAACATTTGCTGCCATTCACACGTCAAATATACAAATACAATCTCATCCTTGGTCAGTCACCATCATTTGGGCATGCAGGGCCCCACAAGTCTGAATGTGCTTGGAGAGCTGACTTTTCACAGCACCAGGCAGGGTAAGTCTGGTGACAGGTTGTCTATGAGGCCAGATCTGGAAAAAAGGCAGATTATGCAGTGACTCCTGCCCTTACAGAAGCAAAACTTTGAGCTGCGTAATCACAGCCAGAGACTTAACAATTCTCCACTGTCAGCTTTTGTGGGCAATTATCTACACTTCTGGAATATGATCAGCCTTTTAATACAATTGGAGGAAGCTCTTGGATTCTGGTTATTTGTAAAAAAAAAAACCAAACCCACAATTTATTCATTAATCAGCTTTAAAAAAAAAAAGAAAAAGACATTACTTTGCTGCTTTCAGTGAGCTATCATTTCATTTAGAAGATGTGCATCTGAATGGCCTGAACTTTGATAGAGCTTCAGCCAGTTTGTGATCATTATTAAGCTATCATATGCAAAATACAGTATGTTTTTGACAGGTCCTGTCAGCTACTGAGATAGATCCTTTCCTGATAAAGCATGCAATGAGCTTTGACAATCATGTAGTCATGTAGTCAAATGTTTTCCTACTTGTCCACATATTAGTTTGCTTAAATGTCTTCATGCTCGCTCTATCTCCAGGCATGTTTGTTAAGTAGGATATATTGCTGTGCAGATGCTTTATTCTATCATCTGCAAAATATAGTAAAAGATGTAGGAGCCTTTAACCCATAGGTTAATGAATAGCTGTAAACTCTGAGAGTCAGTTCAAGAGTTAGAAGGAAACCCTTGGCCCCATGGCTAAATGTATGCCTAAAGGGAAATGAAATCAAGACCAAGAAAGCTTAACAGTACATTCAAAGCCCTAGGGAAAGGACATTGCTGCTGTTTCCACTTAAAACCATCCTGTGAAGGCTGTTAGTTATTCCCAAATTTCATGAGTATAATTTAGCAATTTACTAGTGAGGTAAGAAGCTCATTTTCACCACAGTTGCTGCTCTGCTCATGTTAGGTATCTTGTAATTTTAAGCAATCACTAAATACACAAAGGATTCATTTGGTCTGGTTCCAGGCACAAATGTCAAGAAACACTTGAAAACAGAAAACATCATAAATTGTGTGGGAAGAGGTTATTATATCAAACTAATTTGCTGGTCATGCCAAGTAATAAAGTCCTAAGACTTTCAATGAATGTAAGCATTTTCCTGGACCAACTAAAGATAATGGTATTCCAGTAAATATTGCTCAGTGCCATTTCTGATCATTTTTCTCCTCAGTTGCTCAATTTTTGAGAAAATTTGTGTATGTGTGTTGACTCTCTATGGTTCCATATGAAACTGAAAGGGAAAAAATTAAAGGATTAATAGAAGAATTATAACATGGAAAAGGAAGAGGCCAAAAGAGAGAGAGAGAATGTCATTTTTTTCTGAGACAGACTACTATACTGAAGAGAGTCTATCAGCGACATTCCTGAAAGGAAGAATCTTTGGACAAATTTGATTTGGTATTTTCTTTGAAATTGTTAGCATAAACCTACATCTGATTCTGATATTTGTCAATGATGGAACAACTCTTAATACCAGATGGGAGATTTTCATGACAGAATATGCTCAAACACATCAGGGAATATGACAAATTGCAAATATACCAAGTGCAAACACCTGTATTGAAGGATGAATTAGAAGAATATCTACAGCAATCTGGGAGCTCCTTATCTAGAAATTGCAGAAATGGGGAAAATGTTTGGATGGATCAAGGATGTAATAGAAGGAAAACATCATAAGAAGTGATACTGGAGAGTTGTTAAAAATGGCAATTATTGGGCCCTATATACTTCTCTTGGTCTGAAACAGAAGCAGTAAGCATGAAGTGAGAAACCTATGTCAGCATTATGAAAAAAAAGGCAGAAAAACAAATGCCTGAGATGGTAAGAGTCTCTTAAACCAGCTCTGTCATTAGATCAATTAAAACATGGAATGACATCCATCTATTATCTCTCTTAGACATGTCAGTCATTAATAACCATATAGGCTTCAATGTACTGCAGCTGTGAAGAAATAAATTTAATGTGTGTACTGTGTTCCTGTCAGGGTACTTAAAAACCAGCGAGTTTTGTTATTTCACAAAGAAATGTTAGGATTTCATCTGGGATAACTTTCATGGCTGGTAGTCCACAGAGAAGTTCAATATGAAATAGGCGACTAAGGAATTGTTAAAATGGTTGGAGAAGTCCCTCTTAGAGAAAAATGTGTTTAGGCTGTAGGTGGGATCGTTCACTGTGAAAATACTGGAGAAGTAAACATGAGGAAAGAAAGGGAGTGATTTAAGGGGAAAGACAGTGGTTACACAAGAAGTGTAATCTTGAGACTAAAGGAAGCTGCCTAAATAAAACAGACTCCAAACAGAGATTTTCTCCAAGAAAGCAGATTCCTCAACAGTGTTTAGTGGGATGTGTGGAGGCAACCCCAAATCAATGTGTTCTACCTGATTCATTTCTGATTTTGATTTAATGATTTTGATTTAATGATCTCTGAAAGATCAGAGGATGAACTCAGTGATTCAAATATTTTATAGTTATGTTCTCAAATTTTTGTCCACCACACAGACAACAAAACATATTAAAACTACTCATGTTTCAAGGGATAAGGCAGGGGTTGTGAGTAGGTATCTAATAAGAAAACAGAGACCATTAGCAGCTACTTAACTGACCAGATCCACAGCGCCAATATTAGACACTTGCACAAAAACTCAGAGGAAATGGAGTTTGTATCAGCTATGTGTGCAAACATGTCCCCACAAAAGACTCATCTTTCAATGGCAAATGACATAGGCAGCTGCTGCAATCACCTGAAAACTGTAAATTTACTGGGTAAATTATTCAGTATAAATTGTTCATGCAAATCTTCTTGTCATGTGTAAGAAGAATGAATTTATCTATTTTAGAACCATACAGTACTTCTTTTTTAATCAGTGAAGTCCCAGAAATAATAGAATTTGTTCATGATATTTATATTTCAGTGGTATAAGAAAATGGTACAATTTCATAAATGCAAGACCTCAGAAAATATTGAAGCACGTACTGGACTGTAATTCAACTGAAGCTTTTGTTTACATTGTATAAGCTATCAGAAACTTAAAATACAGTTGCTGCATCTTGGTGATGCGGGCTAGCAACTGGAGAGGCTCACATTATCAGCCTTGTATTTTACTGAATAACTAGTGCAACCACTGTGCCAAGGTTTTTGCTTTAAAAGGCTGGTACATAGATCAGTGAAGAAGATGGAAATACATTAATTCCCACGGGCTTTGAACAGTGCCTTTAATATTATATAAAAGATGAAGACATTTTATTGAATTTCAAAAATATTGTTCACTTCTGTAGCAAGATGGACATGCAAGAGTTGGTCTTATTTAATATTTGAAGAAAAATACATCTAACATCCAAAAGTAGACTTCATAGATTATGAATCAAATGTATCTTTCAGTCTGGCCTTGAGCAGAATGCTGGCCATGGGACTTCTTGTTTGACCCAGTCCTTTAGAAAGATGTGATTGTATTTTTTTTCAGTGACAAGGAGTCAAGAACAAACCTTGCAACCTGTTACAGTGAATAATACACTGTCTCATCATATCCTCTACTTCAAATGTGAATTTATCTGGTATCCACCTGGATTACAAGAGTATATCTAGCATTTCAGCAATCTCTAGTTACTCTATGTACCTGGGCGTGTACCACTCCGCCCCTTTTGCAATAGCCCCTCTAGTTGTCAGCTGGTTATTTTTCACATGGAGCCCATTTTAAAGACTGTTTTCCAGTGTTGAAATAGAACCTTTATTCTTCATTACTGAATATGTGGTTTGCTTGTTGTTGGCATCAAAAGAGGGTTTTTTGTGGTAATCTACTTATCATACTGTCCAGATCACTCCCTATCAGTAATTTCTCTTTTGTTACTCATCGTGTCCCCATTCTACGTGTCATCTGCAAATTATATTAGCAATAATTTGAAGTTTTCTTTCAGATAATCAACAGTGCTTGAGTTTAGGAAGATGAACAGCTCTTACCAGAAATTCATGTACTTTGTAGCGATTTCTCATCCATAATCATACTGTGAGACATCTATTTATATCCATTTTTTGGTGCTTCAGGTGGATTTTAATCATTATTTTCACTTATGAAATAATATGTATCCCAAGCCAAAGACCACATAAAGCCTAAGACCCTGATATATGACTATGCCCTGATATAGCAACAGGGAAGGGGTGAAAGAAGTCATGTGGTAACTACTGTGTAGCATGTTTAATTTTGTTACTGGATGATCTAGAGCCAAACTACAGTCCTTTGAACATCTACACATGGTACATTATGTCAACATTGTGATATTTATCACCCAGGTTTATAGAGTCATAAGCTTATAGTCAGTTTGACACAACTTCTTTCCCACTAACTCAGCCTTGTTATTTTAGCCTCCTTTCTTTCTTAGTTAATTGAAACCAATACTAGCCAGCTGTTATTTTGCTTTGGACAAAATGTCAGGGTCATATCATTTACTTATTAGACCAGCATTAATCTTCTTTCAGCCTCAAACAACGATATAACAATCTCCTCAAACAGCTCTTTTCAGACTTTTTCTTGCAAGTAATCCAGATGTAGTATTCCACTTTAATTTAATACAATGCCTTTTTTAGTGATTGACAAAAAATACTTCCCTCCTTATTGGAAAAGATTGTCCTTATCTCACTTCTGTCTAATAAAGTATCAGCACCATCCTTAGTATTTTTCCATGTGTTTTTTCTTATAAGCCTCACCTCTGCAGACAATGTGGGGTTTTGTTTTTCTCCTTTTACCAGTTCTGTATACTCCCCAGTTTCTAATTTCTATTTGTTTCTAGTCAAACCTTCCAGTCTGTTGTAAAAATAGGCTTATTAAAATACATATTTGTTTCTCAACAGAATGTTTTGGGGTTTTGTAGTAGAGGGCATACACTATGCTGTGAATTGCACAAACATACTGGAAAACAGTAGCCATTTTTAAGCAGTGGTATTCTCCCGTCTTTTTTCAGGTTCTCTGCAGAGGTTATGTTCAGTTAAATTCCTGAACTATTTTCCCTCCATTCTACAGTACTGGCTAAATGGTTCATCCACTAGGGCATGTGCCCTCTGCAATATCACAATAGAGCAGAGGTTCAGGATCACTAGGAACTGAGTGGGGACAGAGGCTGAAGGGGATGTGAGACAAGACTTATACAGGTGTGCAAGACAGCAGAGATGGGAGACTGGGGCTGTGATAAGGCGTCCTGCTAATACTTCTAAGTCATAAGCCTGTAGTACTTTCTCCCTTACATGGTCCTGCCCCAGACAATTCCTTCTGTCCATGTCCCTGCTCTGCTCCCTGTAGTAAATAGCCTCTAAATGTTCTCAAACAGATTTGCTTCTGATTTGACATGCTGGTTACACTTAAATATGAAAAAGGTGAAGCTTCTCCCAAGGTACTCTCTCAGTATTGGGAATAATTTAAAGCCTGTCACAGACCTAAAGACAGTTTAAAACCATGTGACTTGAAACTACAGGGAATGTTTGTACAAATCTCTGCAAAAACAAACCACCAAGACTTGTATGGAACATTTCCCAGCTGCTTGTAAGGGAACAAGTTTTACATTCAGCTTATTTACTTTTGTGCAGGAGGAGATTCCTCCCCCTTTTTCTTCCTCAGATTGCCTCAGTAGAGAGAGACAATGTGTCTCTCTGGGGAAGGAGAGACCTGTGGGCACAAGGGCAGCTGGAGTGCAGATATGATGTCAGATGTGCTCTAACACAGCTGGTGGGATGCTATAAAACAGAGCATTTGGTATTTGACTGAGGAAGGATTTGCATTAATTCCAGATGTTCTCTGTATGATCAATCTTGTGACGTACACAACAAGTGTGTCCCCATGCACGTGTAAAACAAAGCCTGCCTAACCCAAGGAGTGAATAAGTGCACAATTGCTTTCCTGGAAGTCTTCCATTTGCTTTTCCATTCAGATCTTATGTGTCAGGTCATATACAGATTTTGTGAGGCTCATGAGACTAATATGGGGCTTTATAGCTGCTACGATGATGTAATACCTTGATTTTACTGAAACTGAATAATCTTTACATCAGAAAATGAAATTAAAATGACAGTCACTAGAAGTAACCTATCTAAGCCCTTAAAAATGGAGACAGATGCTTATATTTCAAGGCACAAAACAACATTTGAACTGGAGGTTAGGCAGGAGTTTTCTCTATAGGCATGTCACGCTGTAATTGTTTCTAAAGCCTTTCTTGTCACGTCCTCTAATGTAACTGCTGCTGGCCAGGGTCATAGACAGTACTGCAAAAGCTGGATTCCTGGCTTGAAATGGTGCTGTAATTCCTGAGTTCCTGTCAGTCACTATTAATTTGCTTCATTATAAATAAGATTGGGATCAGGTCCTTTGTATTTCACAGAGCAATGGTTCCACTCTTTCCAAAGGCGTCAGCATTTTAGGGTTAAAAAGCCTAATGCCCCCATTCAGTCCCAAGAAGAGCTGTACATGAGTTCTATTCTCTATGGACTGTCTTTTATTTTCTTTCTCCACAAGCAATTTTGGAGATTAAAGCTATTTACAATATAGAAAGTTGACTCGTAAATGAAACAGAAACTGGAATCTGGAAAATACTGTGATTAAAGCCATGCACAAACTAACATTTTTGACCAGAATTCTTCAGGAGACAAAAGCCAACAAGTTTGATTTGTTTGGCCTCACTGACTGTGAAGCTGGAGCAGAGAGGAAGGGGATATTGAGCTTGTTCTCACCTCAGAGAAATTATCACATTTGAAATTGAAAGTCTTCAGTCTTTCAGCCCAAGTATTTCAACCATTGAAGGCTTAGCTTTCAAAACTATCTCCACTGGCTCCAGATGTAGTCAGATTTTAAAACCATTACCTTGCCTAATCACATTACAGTAAATATTATCATCAAAGACTGGAAATGGTGAGGCCTGTTTGGGGACTGACTGCTGTAAGCTGCTGAGGAACACAAAATTGGGAAGTCTTCACATACACTTTAACCTCAGTATGGAGATGGACACAGTCTGAGTAACAGTTCTGGAATTTGATTTCTCCTCTGAAGTGAAGCCCACAGTGGAAACCAGATGTCTCCAAGGTAGCTGGAGCGTTCGCAAAGCATTGGTGTCAAGCTGGGAATATGGTCCCCAGGCTGGTACCAAGGTCCACAAGGCCTGCTGAGAGTCTGAGTTCACTCACTGGTGCACACTTCCACACTGGCACAGCTCGGCTGTTCCTGGTGCAGTGGTCACAGCAACGAGTGGACAAAATGTGGGTTGAGTCTATATGCCATGCTCCTACCTATTGCCAGGTGCTGTAGGTATGGACTGAATGTCATCTTTCCAGAAGGGCCCTAAATAAAATAATAAAAAAAAAAACAACTAAATACCCCAAAACAAACTACTGAATTAGAGAACAAGGAATTAGGATTCTTGCATTTATTTAGGATTTCATCATGGCTTGGAGTAACTCGCTGAAATAGCGTGATTCAAACAACTTAGCAATTAAATGCAAATAACTGTTCCTCACAGAAAGGCAATGAGATTTCCCTCCCCCTTTCTTATGGCTTTGCAGTCTTCACATTAAGACATATATTTCGGTGCAGATACTTTCCAGGTGGTTATTGTCCCAATGAGATACAAGCAAGATTTATTTTGTTAAACACTCACTGTCGTACTATTTGAAAGTCTCAGGCTGGTTTTACTAACTGGCTATTTTTTCTCTTCATGCAGGAAGAATATCCTGAATACCAAATAATCCATGAAGTGTGTTTAAGCACAGTGTTACTGGAACAAGATTGCTGCATCATTTCTGCACTTTCCCATGGGGAAACAAAAAGGCAAAGCTGCAGTAAATCTCCAGGTAAATCTTGCTTTAGTGGAGATCAGTCAGAGACACCCTTTATTTAGAGTCAACTAATTTATTCCTAAAGCCAATAGAAAATATTACTATCAGTGCCAGGATTTTGCAGAAATTGTGAGAATTACTGTAGTCGAATGAAAGCACTCTAATAACAAAACAAAATTGCACTATTGTTCATGATGACTGCAAGGGAAACACTAAGCAAGTAAAAGACCCCATGGTGTCTCTTTAAGAGCAAAATATTCCTTGTTGTGGGAGGATGTATGCAATTCTACACAGTGAGAAGGAGGAGAGTCCTACTGGGAAGAACTCATAGGGTGACATCTAGATGGTCTCTTCTCTCTGTGGGTAGTTGAATAGAGGGGTTTAGCAATGAGAAAAGGGGAAATGGCTTAAATTGAATTATGCCCTGAAGGAGAAAGTTTTGTATTTAATGAGATTTTTCATTGTTGATTTCTAACATAAGATAATGGAACTAGTTCGGAACAAGACACTTTTCTTACCAATTTTAAGTGGAAAACTCTGAATCAAAAAGCTGTGATTACCAAATGAAAACAAGATAAAGGACACTGCTGTGCTTTGGACTCCCATGAAGAGCCCACTCTACTACCGACTGCAGTTGCCAAGAGGACAAAACTCAGCTCATCTGTTTGTGGGTGTCTATAATACAGTTGTCTGCACCACAGCTGGTTTTCTGAGGTCCTGTGTAGTCAATTCAGTCAAAGAGGAGAGTTAGTAATTCTGATCACCCCAAAGAAAGCACATGTATTTCATCATATGAATCACACCTTAACTCTCCTGAATACATTGGCCAAGATTAATTGGCTGCAATGAGAGCTCAGGATGAGCTCAGGATGAGGTGTTTGGGTCAGACACCTTCATTGCTGTGTCCTAGATCTCAGAGAGATGGATTGTATCCAAAATCCCTAATACTGTTGATGAAGCCAGAATAGCGGCAATAAGGGAGCTGAGAGCAGCCCCTTTCCTGCAGAAATTACACACCTGAGCCTGCCAGGGATGGGAGCTGGAGCTAATCCAAGACCTCTCAGCATATTGCACCCAAATATGAAGTGCCATTTTGTCCCAGAAACACCTGTCTACAGAAACACCGTGGGGAAGGGACAGAGCTTAAGTATCAGAAGATTTGCCACTACAGATCCAAGGCACAAAGTGTGGGACATAGACAGCTATCCGTATAGATAACTATCCCTGCCCCATAACTGGGCAGGATCCTCCCTCTCCTCACTGAGTGCTGATGGTTTACACACTCAAACCTCTCCAAACATGCACACAAAAAAATACAGTGGGTCCAAGGTCGTGATTGCAATCCCCATAATGTGCCTCAGATCAGCTCTCTATGAGCCTTCCTACCCAGCTCATACTGGTTGCTGGCATTGTAAGCAACACTTAATGTGCCATGGTGAAACAAGTTTCAGCAGCTGTTTCAACATATGCAGCATAATGCCATGGGAAAGGTTACGCACAAGGTACCATCTACTCTGTGGAAACACCACAACCAGCATGTTATGAGTATTTCCTTTTCGAGGGGCGAGGGGAAGTAAAAGTAAGAAGTTGTTAAGTGTTTAAAATAATTATGATGTTTGCCTGCAAAGTTTCACATTTTCTGTGGGATTTTGTGAAGAAAACTTCTGGCTTGGATCCTTTTTGAGAGGCTGAGGGGTTGGGAAGAGGCATTACATAAGAAGAATTGCACCTCCATCAGAAAATCTAGTTCCTTTCCTTCACTAGCTCTCTTGTCTTCTTCTCCTTTAAGAATTGGGCTTGATAAAGCCTCGAGTTGTCATAATCACGTCTTTTCACATTGTCATGCAATTTAATTAATACTGAAGAACCAATTTGGATATCAGTCACAACAGTGAGTATCCAGTATAGCTTCTCCAATGTCAGTGGTGTTGCAGCAGTACATGACTATGATGAACTCAGAAAGAGCCCTGAAGCCTTTGTTATTCTCTGAAAAATGTAATTTATTCTCATTTCTCTCATTCTGAATTTCAATGAAGCATTTAGTATTATCTCTCAATTCCAGTTTTAAGAATTGATAGTAAGCTGCCGCATGGCATATAGTGTATCCAGCATTGTCTCTTACACCATATGAATCAGTTTCCTGTAAACAGCAATGAACTTCAGGTAATCTGTGAAAGTATACATTCAATTGGACTAGAGGGCATTTTGTGGTTAAAGTCTGTAACTGTTGTAGACTTGGATTAAAATCCAAATAAATTCTGCTTCATACTGATCCCTTTGGTGATATGCCAATATGGTAAGACACCTGTGCAAAACAGATTTATGACAGCACATAATGAGGAAAGCCCAAAATTAAGGTGATTTATAGAAATGCTGGATATGGTGACTATCTAAACTAAATTCTTGTTTAGGGGTTGCTCTTGCCTTCCATTGCTGTAACACCAAGCACATGGGCTGTTCTTCTGCTTTTATTATTATGCTTTCATAAAAGAGGCAACTGTGTGGGAGGTTTGGATGCACAGAGAATAGAGAGGCCTTAACTTGGTATTTAGCTGTTTAAAATATTTAGGGACATATTCAGATCAGCTTTTGAGAGTTGCAACCCCCTTACTGCCATCTAAGAACATATTTAAAAGCAGGAAGCATCTTCTCTTTGGATTGCCTTTTTAACACTGAATCTTGATTTTAAGCAGTATTTTGAAGAACTGAGTGGAATCCACATCCAGAATTACATTGCCAGTAGGTATACTCAGAAATGTGAATAAAGATAACTGTGAATTTGATATATTGTTAAATTTGGATCACTCCCGTGTCAGCGAGACTGAACTTCTTTGCAAAACATCATTAGCTCATGTCTAATTCTGTAGGCAGAAACAAAGAGAATTTTATGTTTTTAAAAAAAAAAAACCAAAAATCCCCAACACAGTAGTAATGACTAGGAACATTTGCAGAAAGACCAATGTATTTATGATATAGAATGCTAACTCTTTCAGTAGCATACATGATCCTTTATAGACTTTTGCCCTCCACAGACAAGGCCATTGCTGAAGACTGCAAGCAGAAATTTGGAGAGTCTCTGTATCCTGGCATATCAGATCTGATTCCCTTCTATTGAATTGATGAGATCTCTGCATATCAAAGAGAAGGTGGAAAAAGTGCTACGTAACCTCTACAAAAATATGAACAGCATCATTAGGCCTGAAGATGAACAGAGCTGTCATCTGTTCAAATTAGTGAAAATGAGAAGAGAGGAAGCGACACAGGAAAACAAACAAAAAATAAGATAAATAAATGAAGAGGGAAACATCCTTCTACCTTCCTGCCTTTAATATTTTTAAATAGGGAAAACTCTTCAGCTTTAAATCTGTCAGTTTGTATCCTGTAATTACTGACAGCTATGTCTGTTCAGGCAAATATTATGCTTAATGGTTAAGCACAAAGACTCTGGTACTCTTGGTAGTGAGGGTTACTGAAAGAGAAATATCATTCTCTGTTGATTTATATTTACCGTTCTTTGTCCAGGTGTTTCCTTCCTCTGTTAGGTATATTGTAGATTATATGCAAAATTGCACAACTTAATGGGCTGAAGAAGTTTGATGGCAACACTTAACTTGCCACTATTTTTCCAAGGTCGCACTTGCAGGTGATCTGTTGTCATTCACAGATATGTTTCCTAAGAAACCAGTTGCAGAAGTTCTAAGCTTTGCACATTCCTTTACAGCACAGGTGATTTGACAGTTTTAGGAAAGTTAATGAAGGAAAAATGCTATTGTTAATATTTTTACAGGGAAATAAAAGCCTAAAAGAAAAAGAAAGGATCCTGGCAAGTTTGTACTGTATTTAATTCAACTAAACAACTGGAGAACTAATATCCTCGTCTCAAACAAAGACATGTCTCATTGCCCTCAAGGGCATTCAAACTCATCATCAACAGTTCAGGACACATTCAGATGCCAAGGAAAATACAAACGCTGTTGAATTGGAATCCCAGGGTACTAGGACTGTGTGGACTCAGCCCAATGTGATTTAGTTTAAAAAAAAAAAAAAGACATTACCAAAAATCCTCTTCATGTCTTGATGTACATTCTTCTAGCCTGCTCCAGTCACAAGTGGCAATACAGCATGACTCTCTTTCAGTGAAATGTAAAGGAAGTGCATGAGAAACTACTCAGACAACAGGCAGTAGCCCATCACACATCTACAATTCAGTTGTTTTTACTGGTGTGTTCAAACCTAAGAACTCTTTAGCTGCTGTTTTTACCCAGTGGCAGTATGGAGCTCCTTTTTCTGTCTTGTGCCTAAACAGGCAGGATTGGTCACTGATTTTTGTCTACTGAGTGCTAAGCCAAAGTAAGGCTGCGTAGGTAGCACAGCATTGCATGGTTAAATTCAGGATAGCTTTGTAGAGGAAATGAGGCAGTTGTACACAGTCATGGAATGATTCTGCCTCCTGAAATCAGTGACAAAGTACTAACAGAAAAGAAATTAAAGCTTCAAGCTTTAATTTTAAGGACCCTTTTAAAAAAAGGATCCAAATATAACCACATTATCTCAGGTGCCTCTGTGTTTCTGGCAGTGTGTCAGTGAGCAGCGATGTGTTGCATCAGATTGCCACATCCCAGGTACTGGATGTCATATCAAATAAGTGTAATACAGGCTAGCAAACATCAGACTTTACATGACTCATCACCCTGAACAATCAATATGTTGAAACTCTCTGCAACCTGTGCTTGAAAATATGTAAGTAGTAGGTTTTTTCCTCTAATCTATAGCTGCAGAATGGAAACCAACATCTCAAATGTGAAATATGTTAGAGATAAGCCAGATGGTGGATAGGAAACGAGGTTTTGAAAGAAATAAATGCACAGAAATTCTGCACACTTTAGGAGTAAAATTTAAGTATCTTTCCAGGTGGAAGGATAATCTGACATGTCAGGTATGGCAGTGGAGTGGAAGGAACATATCAGTCCCTCTTTTCTACAAATATCCCATCTATGCCTCAGTTTTTCTGAAATGGATATAACATCATAGTGTATCACAAGGAGACAAGGAAAATAAATACATTAGTGAATGTAAAGTGCTTGGATACCATGCCAAAGAATGAATGGACAAATGGGCAAAAATTCAGATGGAAGACTGAACATGTGTGTATTAAATTGTTTCTTACTCTTAGGCAGAAAAATAAAAAGAATAAACAAAAAAAATTCCTAGGCTGGCACTGCATCGATGTATTTCTATCAAGCTACTGTGAGCTTGCAAAGTAAACAGTGGCTTTGCCTTCTCATGCCAGGACCAAACATTGGGTTTGGGTGGTTCAACAGTAACATCAGTTCATGCCAGAAAAACCAAGATGTTTCCTCCTCCCAAAGCTGCAGAGCATGTGAAACTTTCTTATCAAGAAATGATTCCCTTGCCAAGGAGAAAATCAGTTGGGCACTAAAGAACCTACACTGTTCACTGTTTGTAAAGTAATCTGTTCAGTAGCATTAGAATTACAAATGGAAATTATTAAGGATTTACTTACATCATAATGTCTCTTCAGTCTACTACTGGGGCATTTTTCTGGGACAACACAAGATGTAGGGATGTCTTTATTTCTTGAAGATTTTCTTTCAATGAGCTGATAGAATATAATTTTGCAACAGTTCCATAGCATGTATTGATATCTATAATCATTATTACATTTTCATTATTAGTTTGAACAAATAATTCATTAATGACTTTTATTAATTTCATAAGAATTTTTTTACACTTAAAAATCCTGCAGATTTTAAAACCAAGAAAAAGAATAAGTTTAATTAAGGATTTGGAATCAGCTGGTGGAAAGCTAGATTAAAACGTGTGCTAAGGAGCATAATTTGAAGTTCAAATGAAAGGGAAGGAAACCAGAAATAATTTCCTGACTCTGTCTTACAACAGATCAACAGATAAACTATAAAGATTTGCTAGTATGTTTTAATTAAGATTAATTTCAAAGAACTATGAGTGCTGAGAGTCTCATAGCTATCTCCTAGTGTTTACAATGAGTGAGAAAACACTATATTCAGTTGCCCTTGTTGTCTCATACAGCCTGTGTTAAAGAGGTGCTCACTATAACAACTGACAGTCTTTCCCCTTGAAAAGGACGGTTTCGGACACCTCAGCACTGACTGCAGAAAAGCAAAGATCCAGAAGGGGGAATTACCCTTCAAGTCTGATTACAAAGTGACTTTTAGTGAAAGACAGTTAGACCTGTTTTCACAGGTGTAGAGACAGGCTGTTGTTCTGGTACAAATGAGGGCATGAGACAGAAGCAACCACCTCTCTGCTCAGCGATGAGTGTCACAGATATCTCTGCTGTGACTGAGCCCTTTGGCTCCAGACAGAGTGGAAGCAACCTCATGTGAGGTTTGTGAATGTCAACTACCCCACAGTCCTTGGTGACATAAGCGCTGTATGAACACAGCAAGGCACTTGCTGCAGAGTAAAAGTCATGCACAGAGTCACCAAACAAACCAGAATTTTATGTCTGCTCTCACTGGGTCTACTTGTAAACTACAAAATAACAACTTGAGTCCACTTAGCAAACCAAGGATAGATGCCAAACAATACCACTAAACAAACAACAGTGGAATCAGGAAATCTGTCCTTCAAAAACTCCTTCCTTGTGCTGAGTTAGTGCACAAGGGAGACACAGCAACCATATTAATGATTTTCACAATGTGTTGTACTTCCAGTAATTAGTTGTACTGTTATCTTGGAGACTTTGAAATGACTGCAGCAGCTATATATCATGGTGCACACTGATACAGTAGTGCTTCCATTTATTATCCATATCTTTTTGCCTTTCTTTCACTTTTTTGTGTTAATGTTTGTTTTACCTGGGCTTCAGAGGGTATGCTACTGGTTTTGGAAGCCACTAGATTCCTAAGTCCATCTAAGGACAGGAATTCCCAGATGCTCCCTCTGTTTATTTAGCATTGTAATTAAAATGGAATAAAAAAATCATAAAATAATTTGGGCTTGATGGGACCTCTCGTGGTCTTCTGAACCAGTCTCACTTAAAGTAGGTCCAGGTTTGAAGGGAGATTCACATGTCATGCTATATCAGGCTTTTCTCTGATGATTTTAAACATCTTTAATTATGGAGATTTTATGTCCTTTCTTGGATCTCACTTCAGTGTTCAACTGCCTTTATTGTAAAAAAAAAAAAAAATAAATCCTAATCATAGTTTTTTTGTAACAAACTGCAGCAAGCTGCAAACTGTGACTGTTTCAACTTGGCCTTTAGCTGTGTTCTTCATCTTCCTAATAGAGAGTTAAAGGCAGATATAAGAAATCCTCTTAACCATCTCTTCTTGAGGCTGAACAAATCCAGTTGACACTACCTCTCCTAAGATATCATGTGTTGTGTCATGTGCTTTGTCATTTTAATGCCCCTCTTCCAGACTCAAAACTGCTTTTCAATGTTTTTCTTGCACTGAGGGGACCCGAAATGGGCACATACACCCGTTTTGTAATCAATAGGGATGTGTGTAGCAGCACACTGGTAAGCTTTAACCCCTGATGTTTTCTGTCAAGGTCAAAGTAAGTTTTGACTAAAGTCTAGAGTGAAGTTGGAACTCAGATACGAAAAGAAAAGCTTTAACTCTTCTGAGGTGCAAAAGCACTTCTATTAGAAACAGACTTGAATTATTTGGGTTTTTTTCTTCATGAAACCAAAGATCTTAGCATTGTGTGAACTTACAAATGCAAATCGGGTCCTAGAAATTTGAATCACTCTCCACTTGTGCACAGAAGGAAAGGAACAGATGAGTACCAACTCACAGTAATTATTGCTTTCCTTTTCCACTACTGACTATTTAGATTGCTTTTAGGTTTGCAAACCTACAGCCTAGAGTTTTTCTTGTCCCCATAATCAGTGAAGACAGATAACAGCACAGCTAAATCCTAAAGCTTAGGTCACCTTCATACAAAAATCACATCTAAAATGCACCATACAAAATGAATTTATATTAACTTTGCTATGCAAGTATCCTGCGGACTCAGGTGGGAGATTATCTCCAGTACAGCCGAGTGTCACAGTAAACATTTGCCCCATTCTCCTCTAGAGCAAAGAGTTGCGAACACACCTCCAGCAGCCCACAATGCTCCATGGGAATAGGCATTCTCAAGGAAAATTTACAACAGTTTTCTTCAATGAGTAGATAAATTGGCAGAAAATGAAAGACGGAATAGTAAGACCAGAAGACCCATTAGCATTTAGGATACATTAGGTGATAGACTCTTGGAGCTCTTCTGGTTTAGTTTTCTCTGAAGAGAATTTGGCTTGCATGTTCCAGTGCTGCTCTGTAGTGCAAACTATAGTATGCATAGGCAGGGATGATGGAATTATTCACTTCAAAAGCACTCTCTTATCTGAGATGAAGTTCTGATAGAGAAACACCAAAGTTTATCTCCATTCCTCCTCCAGTCTAAGGATATGAAACAAGAGAAGCAGAAGAACTGGACTCATCTGACAGCAGACATCATGGTTTATATTTTCCTCATAAAAAAGAAGAAAGAGTGTATTGGAGGCTCATCAGATTTGTTCTCATCTTCTTTCACTGTGCAATTTATACTATATTCTGCAGTAAGCAAGATGATGTAATATCCAAGTCTATTCCTTAAATCATATAAATCTCTCAGCCTTACAAAAATATGGCTTACAAATTTTACTTGCTGACAGGTGTCACCAGCTTGGTAAGTGTTTGTTATGCAGGCTGAGAAAGGGTGAGGGCTTCGGATGTTTTGTACTTATGTTTTTACTGTTCATGCATGGGCTGTATATTGTCTGGATAGACATGGCATTCTACATATTAAACATCACTTCTCTTCTCTTCTTGCAAGCATAACGTGTCATTCATCTAAATTAGCTACTATTCATTAAAATTATGATCTCTAAGTATTGCTATTGCTAGAAGTTTGATTTGTGCTCCTTTTGTTGTAATTTATTGGGTATTGCTTATTTCCACCATATGAAACACTGTTACAAAAACATAAAGCAGTGCATCAAAGGTGTAATATAAAGGACATACTTTTCATTATCAGATATTGTACCTTTTATAGAGATTATCTATTCTGAATAGTGTGACATACTCCAGAGACAGGATCAGTGAGTCTCTGAGCTCTGTACTTCTTCCAGTCTCTCTCCAGGATGCTAAGATACACCCATCTATATACTTGTAAATAACTGACATCAGCTCTGTTCTTCTCAGGGATGAGGAGAAAAAGAATTACTACAGATGTCAGGAAACTTATCACTAAAGACCTACTGAGCCAGGGAAAAAAATACTCTGATTTCCTTTCTAGAACTGGATGAATACATCCACCACCAACAGTTTGTGATTCTCTCAGATGTTTTCACTCCACTAGACACAAAATAATGTCGGTCACTGCACATATTGTGCTGCAAGACACTTCCAGTTGATTTACAAGGCGTATTGAATCCACTGCAAATCCTTTTCACAGAGGTCAGTCTTCTATATGCACATGAGTAGAACTACCCCAGTCTTAGCAGTCAAGGTTGCAGGTAGTTGACATGGGCTCTTACCACCCTGCATCATGTTTTTGAGCCCCCAGCTGGAAACAAAGAGCCACATAGTGACTCACCCACCCATGTCCCTTATGACGAGAATAAAAAGAAACAAAGGCAAAGCTCATGGGTCGTGGTAAGAACAGGGAGGGTTCATTCACCAATTACTATCACAGGCAAAAGAGGCTCATCTTGGGGAAGAAAAAAATCTGATTTATTACCAAGCAAAACTGAGCAACATACTGAAAAACAAAACCAAATCTCAAAAAGAAAATCTTTCCCCGACCCTTCCTTTCTTCCCGGGCTTAACTTTTACTTCCTATATTCTCTGCCTCCAGCCCCACAACAGTGCAGGCAGATGAGCAATGGGAGTTGTGGTCAGTTCATCAAATGTTACCTCTGCAGCTCCTTCCTCCTCAGAAGGAAGATTCCTCAATCTGTTCCCATGCTCCAGTGTGAGGTCCCTCCCATTGGAGACAGTCCTCCATGAACTTCTCCAACAGGAATCCTTCCCACAGGCTGCAGTTCTTCATGACCTGCTCCAGCATAGATGTCCCATGGGCTCACAGCCTCCCTCAGGCACCTCCATCTGCTCAGGCAGGGGCTCTTCCATGGGCAACACATGGACATCCACCATGACTCTTTATGGACTGCAAGGGGACCATCTGAGTTGGCAAAGACCAACTGTATGAAGTTCAACAAGGCTAAGTGTTGGAGCCCGCAGTTCAGTCACAACGGTCGTACACAATGCTAAAGGCTTGGGGGCAAATGGTTGGAATGCTGCCCAGTGGAAGAGGACATGGGGATGTTGGCCAGTTGCTGGCTGAATATGAGCCAGCAGTGTGCTCAAGTGTCCAAGAAGGACAACAGCATCCTGACTTTTATCAGAGGTAGTGTGCCTAGCAGGACTTGGAAAGTAAATTTGGCCCTGTTGAAGCAGCACCTTGAATACTGTGGTCAGTTTGGGGTCCTTCGCCCCAAGAAAGACATTGAGGTGCAACAGCGCAGCAAGAGAGGGGCAACTAAGCAAGTGAAGGGTATTGAGAATGTCTTATGAGAAGTGTATGAGGGAACTGGAGCTGTTTAGTTCGGAGCAAAGAAGGCTGAGGGGAGACCTTTTGACTGCCTATAAGTGCCTGAAAGGAGGTTTTAGAGGCGTGGGTGTTGGTCTCTTTTCCTAAGTGACAGGCAATGGGACTAAGAAATGGCCTCAAGTTGCACCAGGGGAGGTTACAATTAGATATTAGGAAAAAATTCTTCGCTGAAAGGGTTGTCAAGCATTGGAAGAAGCTACTCATGGAAGTGGTGGAGTCACCATACTTGGAGGTATTTAAAAGATGCGGTACTTAGGGATATAGTTTAGTGATGGGCTTGGCAGTACTAGGTTAAGGATTGGTCTTGATGATCTTAGAGTAGTTTTCCAACCTGAACAGTTCTGTTGCTCTATGATTCTATGATTCCTCTTCTTCCTTCTTCACTGACATTAGTGTTGTCTGCAGTGCTATTTTCCTCACATCTGGTGTCTGCATGGCCATTTCTCCCACATCTTGCTTTTCTCTCTCCACTGTCACATGGTACCAGACTGGTGTGACCAGTTCACCTAGCTCTGGCAGACCAGCCACAGCCTAGAGGCAGTTCCACCCTGGAGCCAGCCAGCTCTGGCTTCTAGAAGCCTCCAGCAGCAGTCACTCTGCAGCCCCCCCCAAACCCTTGCCACCAAAACCCAACATACCCTGCTTAACTAGCAGACGTGGGATACTCAGCAGGTGATCTGCCTGCTTCCCCATCAATTTTACTTCCAGCTCATCTGACAAGTATAATCCAAAGTGAGAACCATAAGACTCTGAGCTGGGCTTTCTGCTACTGCCGTGCAACATGTAAGTCTGACCTTGTTTCTCTGGATGTTACATTTGAAAGTCAGACAGCATTAAGTCTAGAATTCCTATAACAGAGAAAACAGTTGTGTTTCATGAAGTTAAAGAAGCAATAATGTGAAGATATTAAACTAGGAACAAGTCCAAATAAAAACCTGCATTTGATCAGGGATTCTTTGGGCTTATCTACTGACCAGCTTCCCCTGCTTTAATAGCTTTCTTTTGCTATTGTGTAAACTACTAAATATATTGCAATAGTTTCTGTAGTTGTCACAGGAAAGGCAGGTGCTTTTGCTCCCCATGGGTGATCTTCATCCTTCTGTCTATCTCTTAATGTAATACAGCTCCATTCATACTGTACCCTGTAATCTTTAGTGTAGTTCCCCTTACAACATCCCTGGGAGTTAAGTGAGTACTAGAAGTTAAGGAAGCTCTTTCTCCATTTTATATGAGAGGTGAGACAGGACAGAAATACAGGACAGATGGGTTTTTACAGCACGTAAGCATCTATTGCTCATTTAGAAGAAAAATAAAATCTCTGCAGAATCTTTTCTGATTCATGCATGCAGGCTGTGACAGATCGAGGAGTTAAACCCAACATACTATCCTCAGCCTCCAGAGTCCCTTCTCCTGGGGACTCTTCAATGCTCCCTCTCCAGGCAGAGGGGAGTTCAGCCCTAACTGGCAATCATATCAGTGGTTTTCCATTTCATCTTGGCACATCATGTATAACAGACATCTAATATGTAAAAATTTCCTCCTGCAGTGTTCAGCTACATATATCTTTCTCTTTATAATAAGTCTACTATAATTTTTCAGGCAGGACTGCCTTATGTGGCTAAAACTTTACAGTTAAGAAAATAACAAAAAGAAAGAAGCAGTATACGAAAAAAGTGCAAAACCATTCAGAAGCAGTCAACAGCATTCAGTTCTTAAGTGAAGGGCAGTCTAAATTCTGTTCTGCTAAAATATATTTTTTAAATGTCCAGACAAGCCATAGTTGTGAGGAAGAGCAGGCAGTGATCTCTTCTCTCTGGTGACCAATGACAGGACCCAAGGAACAGCAGGAAGGTGTGCCAAGGGAGGTTTAGGTTGAATATCAGGAAAACTCTCTTCCAGAGAATGGTGGAGCACTGGAACAGCTCCCCAGGGAAGCAGTAATGGTGCCAATTTTGACAAGACTTTGCTTTTCAAGAAACAGTTGCACAATTCCCCCGGACACATGGTGTGAATGTTGGGGTTGTCCTATGCAGGGACAGGAGTTCCACTCGATGGTCCTTGTGGGTCCCTTCCAACTCAGGACACTGTATGATTCTATGATGATTATCCATGTATACCTTTAGATAAAAAGTAGAACCAGTAAAACATGTTCTGATGGTCTTCTTTAGCCACAGAATACATGCAGCCTTTGAAAATAGAGCTTTCTGTAAAAGAATCAAATGATATTTCTCTATCAGGTAGTAAAGACATCTCAATGGACTGAAAAATTCTATTAATCAGCACAAAGCCCTTCTTTGTTTCAATTCAAATTGTGTTGTGTAGCACAGATGATGATATTATGCAAAGAGAAATCAGGAAGATAATAAAATGGATGAAGATAAGCGCACAAAGCTTGCATTTAAGCTTAGCAGATTTTGTGGTTTGGTTTAATTTTTGTTTAGATCAAGGCATGAACAAATATTAGAGGGAAAACATTCACCATTGGATAGGAGAACCTTGATTTATGAAAGCCACTGTCAGGAAATGGTTGGACTCCACGATCCGGTGGGTCTCTTCCAACCTGGTTATTCTGTGAGTTTCTGTGAAAGAAAGATTTTCTCCTTCTGTGATGATTCTTTCATCATTTAAGTTTGCCTCTGAGGTTGTTATTTTCCATTTAATTTAACCTAGAGCAGGATTATATATTGAATAAAATTCTGCCTAGGTAGTAGGTTTCAAGTTTTCACCATTCTCAAAGAGGAGTTCTAAACCTCTTCCTTCTCTATAATTATCTATAGATGTATGGACTCCATTCACACAGCAATGGGGTTTTATTTTCTACCAATCTTTCTAAGTAACCATCAGCTTATAACTGCTGTCAGTTCTCTGCATGTTGACTCTGGCCCAACAGGTACCTTGGGAATAACTAACAGATAATATAGAAAGCCCTCTGTTCCCCTGCCCTTGCTGTTCCAGAGGCGTGACTTGACAACTATGGTGGAGATATTGCCATTGTATTCAGTTGCACCCCATCTCATCCAGGTAACAGCATGGCAACTAGTGGTAGTTTATTAAAAGTTCACATAGTTGGATAAATTGCACAGTTCCCCTGGGATATGTCTGGCTTTGTGGGTGCACGGTGCCATTGCTTAATACATTTATCTCATTAACACAAATAAGAGGACCACCACAGTCAGCAAATACATAACTATTTTCCAATCAAGAAGAAATAATGATACAGTCCACCTCATTTTTATGTTCTGCTTTAACAGGGTGGTAATGACATTTGAAGGTAACAGTCACAATCTATTTATAATTTAAAGTGATGAGCCAAGCTGGGTAAACGTAAGTGCACATAAAATCAGTGAAATCTTGGTTTTTCGAACCCAGTTAAGGTTGTTATTTTCTCTATTTTCCTTCAACAGTTGGTGACTCCACTATTCTTTGCAGTGTAAGGAAATAGCACATGGCACTTCATTTTCCAGAGACTTTACACTCTGAACAGATTACAACAAGGAGGAAAGGAACAATGATTTTCCACAGATCCCTAAGTGAACACTCGTTTGGCATTAAGTGACTATACCAAAAGGATAAAGGTGGAATGGGAATTCACTTTTGTAAGAAGGCTTGAACACAGATCTAACTCTGTACCTTAATTCCTGTACCAATTATGCTTGAACACTTAAGCAATTATTTTTCTCAGGCGCAGGACACCAAAAAAGTACATAGTAAGAGTATGTTAAACAATAACTGAAGAAAACGAAATTCAGGTGCTTGCTGTGTGCTTGAGTTTTCATTGTCTATAGTTAAGGCTGCCTGACAAATTCTGTTAACAGACCATTTTTTTTTAGCTTTCAGAGCAAACAAGTTCAGGATGAAATTTCTCTTGCCAGAAGTGCCCTCAGGCTGATTTTTTGGCTGTTTTTTGAGAAAGCTTTAGCTAAAAATGTTTCTTACATCTCTGCAAAAAAAAGGGGGAGAGAAAACCATGTTTTAATTTTGCCTGTCATTTAAAAAAATTTACATCTGTTCAGTGGCAAAATTCTGTACTATTACAGGTGGACAGAGGGACTTGAAAATTAGATTGGAACCTCCAGTGTCCAAAGTGTGCCTTTTATGTACCTGGTGCTCGTGATTTTTTTAATTCAGTCAATACGTGCTCAAAAAAAAGGCTTGCTGGAATTCGAAAGCTGAAGTATTTGAAGAGACCATCTGCCTTGAACACAGTGCCTTCTTTTATCTGCTAGATAAATGCACAGGCAGCTCCACAGAGTAACTGAGCACTGTTATCACGGCTGTGATGGCTGAGCAAAATTTCTTCACAATTTGTTTCAGTTCACAGCTGGAGACAACTGTGGGAAAAAGCTTAGAAATTGAGAGAAAAGAGATCTATATTCTTTACTACTGGTGATGCCTGTGCAGTGCAGAAAAATACGGCAAATTTGCAGGCAAATTGAGAAGTAGGAACCTTTTGCAGGGGAATGGAAGAGAAGAGGGAGAGATAAAAGCCAAAGAAAGAGAAAACCTGATATTTAACTAGGATTAGACTTCCCTCCTAGGTAAAACTGATATGGCTTTTTCTGATGTGTTCATGTACGACACACAATGCAACAGTTTAAGATTCCAAAGGCATGTTCCACCCAAATTCTTGATTGCAATATTAACACTTGTTTAATAGATTGCTTGGGATGTTGATCTGTGTCTCTGTCTACAGACCTACCCCAGTGCTTTATCCTTCTTCAAATCAAAATAAATAAATAAAAGATCTTAAAAAAAAAGATGCTAACAATGTTTAAGAAAACTTTATGTATGTTTAATTTTGAGTACTGAATAGAAACAAATAGGTGCTCAAAGCAACTGCTCATAGAAATATCTGGTGACTTATTTCAAACAGAAATAGCACCATCATGTAATTAACCTTTCATCTTAGTAAATGCATTGTTTGTATCTTGCTGGACCAGTCAAATAGATGGCTGTTCTGTGATGCTCAGTGTTTTCATTGTAATAGTTTATGAATTACACAATAAGCACCAATTAATTTCAAATAACTCTCTTAAAGAACTTGTAAAATCCTAATGTCCACAATGCAGGATCATCTGGATGATAAAGTCTTAAGAATCAGGAGGTAAAAGGATAATTCTGACTTATCTGAGATCAATATCAACAAAGGAAGATCCAGAACTACATGAATCTCTTCAACAAGATTTTTCACTGCATCATGGTGATGTTACTGCTGCCTGTGGATATTTCTGGCCCCATAACTTGAAAATTTTGCTTCATATTCACTTTTGTTTAAAATACCAGACAGTAGTCTGAATCAGCTCTTTTCTTCTTCTCCTGCTCAAGCCACAATAACATCCTCCCTTGAAAATAATGCTCAGTGAAACCACTTGCTTTTGTCTTGTAAAATGATGACTTCATTTGTTTCCTACTCTTTGACCTGCTCTTCAGATAGTGTAGTAAAACTCATTATGGATGTTGACATTTACCCTGCCAGTTCCATGTTGACAAACAAACATTTAATTACAGTATCAGTAAAGAATACACTGTAAAACCTAATCTTACATGATCAAAGACAGCTCATTCATGCTGAAGAGAGCAGCAGGCCGACGGCAGAAAAGTGCGAGTCTGTTGTTTTGAGGTAATACTATACTGGATCCAAAACACATTACTGCCATCTAATTAACAGGCCCTGAGACTCGGAACTGCTAAGACAAAATCTTTGGCCACGTGGCATTGGTATGTTAGCCAGCGAGACGTGTGCTCATACACAGTTTACACCTCTTGATCCATGCTACCTCTCTAGGTTTCCAAAACATACTTTTTTCCTTTAGTGATGGTAACGATGCGGTTGACCCTTAGAGGAAGCATTTTATAAGCTAGCTTTCAGTTGTTTCTTGTTATTTTTATTATGTTTAAAACAGCAGCTTAATGCTATGCATCACGAGTGGTCAGATTAGGAAGGCATGCTCAAGTATGTCCTACCCTCATATCCAAAAGCTACATAAGCACTTTCAACATATCACAATACCTAGTGGAGCAGGAAGATTTATTTTTCTTTTTTGCTGTTACCAGTGTTTTAAGACTCATGCCTGTATTTCGAAGCACCCATTTTCACCAGTCACTGTAAATATACATATGCAACTGTCTGAAATCTCCATTAAATTGCCCAGCAAAATCCAACGAGGCGGCTTCTGATTACATGGTTGTGTTTTAGACAGCTGTTCCAGGCTATTTGGACATCCAAAGGGCACTACTTTAAATTTCAAAATCCTCATCCAGCTTTCCCTTAGCTTGCCTTATGCAGCAAATGAGTTACAAACTTAGAAATGCTGTCACACTGTATTCAGTGTAAATCCCGACATCAGTCTCCTTGCCTCTTTCTCCTGCTTCTAGAGAACACTGTACTCATCCATCCTAACTTCAAGAAACTTCTCTGACAAAGTAGCTTGTACTACCATCTCTCGTGCTTCTGCCAGTTCCTATGCATCATGAAGTCAAGAAAACATTAATAATGCTGAGCGGACACAAAAAAAGGATCAGTCCTTTTACTAACTAATTGCTTTCTCCTACAGATCTAGACCAAGGTCCCAATGGTCACCTTTACACTTTGGTCTTTGCATATGGGCCATTGGAGACATGTAGTTCCCTGAGTATTTAACGTCTGTAGCTTTCCTTTTTATTCTCTTGGCTTCAATCCAGCAACACACTGGGGAGGGTAGATTTAGTTACTTATACCTTCAGCGTCACAAAATTTTGTAACTTAAGTACTTCTTGGTGTTCCTTCATCTGGTCATGGCTGAACAAGCAGTCTGTGAAGTGCTTTCCCTGATACTGCAGGGTTTTGCCCACTGGTGAAACTTGATTTTCCTCCAATTGTTCAGGTTATCCACTTTTAAGGACAATGAATTTCTGCTTTTTTGAGAGCATCTTTGTCCCCTCCTTGTGGCTGGAGCACTGTGAGAGTTGAGATGGGCTAGCAGTAATGGCAGTGCTTTTCCTTTTCCTTACCTCTAGTTCTAGTCACAGTTTCTCATGCTTTGCTCTGGAAAGGAGAACCAGAAACCTGATGGATCATCCTATCCCTAAGGTGAGCAAGCCTCTGTGGTGCATCACCTCCAGCAGGGGAAAAAAGAAGTTGCAAGGTACTATCGGTCCTAGGCCTGTGATCTTTCTTCTTGAGTACAAAAGGCTATTGCATGCAGAGTGACAGATCCATTCCTTGGCTGCCTTTCAGTTGCTCTCATCCACAGAGATGAGGGTGGTCTAGCACATCTGTGACCTCTGGCACAGGGAGTGCATTCTATTTGCAGGTTTAAGTGCTCACTCAACCTTTTCCAGCCAAGAGCTTAGCTCAGAAGTAAGGTCTGGTTTCAAAGTCCCATCTAATGATTCATCCACATACCTAATTAATTCTCTGTCTCATCGGAGGTATGTTTAGCATTCTGTGCCCAGCTTTCAGCCTTCACAGTTGTTAAATGTGTTAAAAAGCTCTTGATGTGAAACTCACATCACTTCTTGGCTTGCATTTCTAGACCACAGTGTCTACAAATGGAACCTGCTCCAAGGACGTTGTATCTCATTGCAACTCAGCAGTTAGTTAGCAGCGTAACAGTAAGTATAGTAGTAAGGATAACAGTGGGTTTGCACCTGCCTTTTAAGGTTTTGCAGACCTCTAGTTAATATGGGATTTTGCCTATGTATTATCTTCTGTATTTTCCAGAATTGCTGGTTTTTCACCTGGTTGTTTCAAAAAGCTGTTGTGTTCATAGGAATATTCTCCTTACTTTCCATTTCTTCCCCCAGGGTAGTCTATGTTTCACTTTGTATTGACTGGTCCACTCTTTGTTCTTGGTGGTGATGGAGAAGACTTTCCATAGGATGACTGAGATGTCAAAAGTGGTATGGACAACCATCAGCCTGATGTCTGGCTGTCCTGGTGCACAGGCATAAAGAATATTTGTTTTTCTGAGCCTTCTCATTTAGGTTCTTCTTACCCTCTATCTGGCACTCCTTAATGTCAGTCTCTTTCTAATTGGTCTCTTTTATGTTGACTTTTACTGTGCTAAGACACGCATACAAGTTTATACTGAGCAGATGAGTTATCACTGACATCCAGAACTATCATGAAATTTAAGTATTTTGAATTGTGCAAATCAAGAGTTGTTCAGATAAGTGCTGAGATAGAAAAGCTGAAATAAAGGCAGAGACCTAGGTAGCAATGTTTCCTTCTGTAGAGGGAATTATAAACCAGAGTATTTGACTAAATTTTCTAGAGATGAGACTGCTTGAATTCCAAAACACGGTTTTCATAACCTTTAAACCTGAACTGTGTGATTGTTGCATGAATCAAAAGAAAAAACAGTGATAGGTATGAATAAAGAAAATCATTCAGTTATGTGGAAAAGGGAAAGATTTGTGTTGCAAGTAAGAGAGAAAACAAGAATTGGGTGAGTTAGAATGAAGCATAATAATAATAATGTTTAAATTAACTTATTTCCCTAGGTTGAAAAGAAATTTCAGTTCTAATTAAAAAGCCTATGTACATGTAACTTGCTGTCGTCTACAACTGTAAACCTTCAGTGGCTGAGAAAACAGATGCAGTCTCTCCGTATAGCAAAATTAAACCCTATTCTTTCTCCCCCTTTGATAATACATCCCAAAGTGAGCAAGCATACACAAATATTACATACTAATTAGCGAGACAAGGCATAGTCTCAAATTACCAAGCAGACATGTGGCCATAGCCCATTTCTCTCTGCCTCTCTGCCCTTATGCAGCTTTACTCCATTATAGTGTATTCAAGTAACAGTCCAACAGCAGTCACAGTGCTCTAAAGAGAGAAATTTCATGGAGAAAAGTCATATCTTTACATATGCTTATATATTTTTATATAGCTGTAAAAAAAACCAAACAGACTTTCAGACTCTTTGATCCTTCCCAAAGACTTGTGTGCCTAACATCTCGTCCTTTTCCAAACTGTGACTGTTACTGTAACAAAAGATTTGGTCTCTCCACACAATCTTGCCTCCTTTCTATCAGAGCCAGGACCGTCTGAGGCCATTCATTCCCTGGTTAATCCATGGTGTAAGAGTAATTGTACAATTGTATTGTACAATTTTAGCAACCAATATGATAGGAGGAAGAGAGCTGAACTGCCACTCTATATTTCTTAGATTTCAAAAGAATTGCTGTCCATAGGACTACCATTTTGGAGCACAGACTGAAAGTGAGATGACCCTGTGATGCAAGCTTGGGGCCTGAAGTAATTTCTCTTACACCATAAAGCTGCTGAAAGGATTCCTAACTGGAAACTGCACTTAGGAGGTTGTTAGTAGGATTTACCTCTTCAAACAGCATGGTAGCTGATAGGGTTAGTTCTGAGGTCATTAATTAGTCACTACTTTAAATGAACCTTTCTCCGTGTAACTTAATCTCACTAAACTTCATAACTTCACCATTATCTCCATTTCAGGCTTATGGCTTTCCCTCAGTGAGGTTATTAGCATGATAATTCCCCTCTTCCCAACAGCAATCCAGAAGTAATAAAACAATTTGGAATCTTTATTCATATATTAGACTTTCCTCTCAAATAGATACATTTGCATCTTAAATGTAGATTATTAAAAAGTTTCTCATTTCAGGATGATGTTAAATTTAGTGAAGAACACAATATGCTTACTTCTAAGCCTCATCTCTGCTTTGCTTCTTTTCCATAGGCTTTGAAAGAGAGTGTCACTTAATGATCCTTTGTTAATATGCACATTTATATGATCCGATTGCCCCCTGCAGCAGCCTAGGAAAACCTGTGAAAAGACAGGTGCCAGGATAACCCTCACATCCCCTAATTTACATTTTTAATTGTTTACAGTTTTACTGCAAAGAGGAAAAAAAAAAGGAAATTATAGAAACCCCCTCTATCTTTAGAGCCAGGAAGGCTGCTAACAAAATGAGAGTAACAACTGCTGTCTGGCATGGGTCTTAGAAGCCATGTGATAAAGTACTAATTATGTGATTTTTTTTTTATATCAATCCTCCAGGCAGGAGCAAAGTATGTACATCCGATGAGATTTAATGTTTTCTTCTTCAAGAGCCCTTTCTGCAAGATGCTGGACAGATGAGTGTGTAGGTACCTGCAGAAGGTGCTATCCAGACAGGTGATGTAGGTGTCTGCCTAGCTGAATGAAACTTCAGGCACATGATTAATCCCATAGACGTCAGCATTTGCTAAGCATACTTTTAAGTGCTTTGTTGTCTTAGAGCCAACGGCCTTTGGAAAAGGCGTGACGGAAAGTGGGAGAAGATTCAGAGCCAGCACTGCAGCTGGCAACCACATCCAGGGCTGTATCTCAAGACAGTCAGTTCTTCACAAGGTTTCCCTTTCCTCTACTCTAAGTGCTTGCTACTGAAAGCACAGCAAGATTAATTTTCTAAGTGTAAAGGAAAAGCCAAAGAGGAAAGATATGGAAGAATTGTAAAAAAACAGAGTATTTACTGGTGGGGAATGGGACTGTGGCTGCAGCCAGAGGATATAGAGGAGATGCTCTGAATTGCCACTCTGGGATAAGAGTCAGGACTGAGAGAAAGCCTCTGCTTCCTGGAAGGGCTGCCTGAGGGGGAAAATGAGTGTTTTGCATTGCTTTTGAACTGGGGCACCCTAACCCCTGAGTGCTGAAGGCTGCTTTGGCAAGTTGCCAAGAGCCTGAGGGCTGCCCCTAATCCACATAGGCATTTGCATAAGTGCTTTTTGTTGAGATTTCTGGGGTTTGTAGTGTCCCTTTGTTGTTTTGGTTGTTTTTTGGTTTGGTTTGGTTGTTTGTTTGGGTTTTTTTTTTGATCAACAGTGGAGACACTACCAGGATATACACTTACTCTGGATGTTTTTAAATTTGATATCCTTGGAAATGCTCTTGGTATGTTGGCGTGGTTTTATGTGGCAGACACCCTCATGCATGCAGTTTTGAGAGGAAGAAAGCACTGCACAGCACCAGTGCCTCTCACCCACTGCCATGTGCCAGCCTGCTCTATTACAGCTCCTTCCAAGGAGCAAAAGCCCTTGTGCATCCCAAAGGAAGATCTTCTGTGGTGTTCGATGTGTAGGAAGTTGCATTTCAGGACAGTAATATAACTCTTACATACTGGGTCTGGAGTGAGTATTGCAAAATGCAATAAAACCTGGAGTAATATTCCCTGGTTTGAAAATAATAGGAAAAAGTGTGGTGCTGACATTTTAGACGTTTTAGCTGTTTCTAAGCTTGTATATTTATTAGTGATTCTGTACCTTAAAGGACAGAGAAAAATTTTCATTATGTCCATGCTCCTAAGAAATGTTCCAGGATAAGAAAGACCTATTCTGGCTGTTTGTGGAGATAGGATTTGTCAATTTGCCTGCATTTGTTTTATCTTTGAGAAGAGTTTAGAAGAAACTGCTTGTTGATTGAATGTTTAACTGATCAGCTGTCTTCTCACTAAGTAATACAGCGAGCAGTTCAAGAAAATTGCCTCATGAACTTTAAATACTTAAAATGTGATGTTATGTCTGCTGGATTCATTTGAGTGCGATAAGCGCACTGTAGGAAGTCCGCTATCACCGAGATGTACTCAGGCAGTGCTGGACATTTGCAGGCCCGGTAATGTAGTGGCAGCATAACTGCATGGATAGGAAATACGGCCGAGGAGAGCCTTAACACCTTGTTCTCACTTCTGCTATGGATTTCTTCTATGACTTTGAACAATCTTCTCAAACCCTTGAAAGCTGCTGCTTCCATGATGTGCCTGGCAATGAACCCTCAGGTTGCTACGGTTTTGTAGGGGATATTTCGCAGTTTCTGTAATCCAAGGGTCTTTTCCTCAAAAGGGAGAGGTCAAAGGAAGGGCATTTCTGGATGGGGTGGTAGGAGCTGGAGAGTTTGGCAGTGACGGCAGCCAAGAGGAATGTGACCCAGTAAAGTTCAGTGACAAACCACATCCTTGCCTCTAGAGCAGTACTGGAAATTCTCCCTCCTTTTAAGTTGCAACCCAAAGCCATTGTGGTTTTGCTTTTGTGTGGCCAGTGGGGGAGTTTTGGGCAAGTGAAGGAGTCAGTGGACAAACCATAAAATCTTGGTAACCACCCAAATAAAGAGCAGAAATGAGGAAATGAAAGAAAATGCAGCAATATATGTTTCAATGTAATGTTTAAGCCTATCTCACAGTTTGGAGGAAGGTAGAAAGATAGTAATGATAAGCAAATGCTTGAGGCTGGCGACACAAAGAATTTTTGTTTGTTTAAAAAATTAATTCCAGGGTCATCCTCTCTCCATTGCTTTTCCACAGTGGTATATTCAGCTCTAAGTGTGCTTTGTGGACTGCCTGACCTCGCTTAAGTAGAAGAGATGCCTCTGCGATGCAAGAGGTGTGGAGAACATTTGCCTAAGGAAGCTCCTGCCCTCCCTGATCAGCTCCATGCACACTGCTGGGAAGTCTGTTCTCCACACCAAAGAGACCTCCACTAGCAGATAACCCTTCTGTTGAACAAACTTGTTCAATGTTGAACATTTCTGAGGCTTGTGGCTGTGGAGACTGTGAATGTTATACATTTCAGGCTTGAAATTCATGAAGAGATATCATCAAACAGTGCTAGTTCTGTGTTGTTTGTAATACAGATTATCATTCATCTGGGAGCAGGTCTGAAAGTCCTGATTTCATTTTGAGTTGGACAATCTCAGAGAAAGTATCATTGGAGGCTTGTATTAAATTATTCTTTTAAAGCACTTTTATTTTAAGTATCATTTTTTCACCTTTCCAAAATGTGGTGTTTTAATGCTGTGGTTATTTGACTTACGAGAAGTAGAACAAAAATATTACATTATACAAGGCTGTGGCAGACTCCCAGGGGAAGGTACTGAGACACACCACCTCTCCTTTTTTTCTGCAGATCTCCCCAGAAACCCTTCAGTCTGAGGATGTTCCTCATGCATATTCAAGGCCAGAAGGGCCTATGCAATTGGAAAATGAACGCCTTTCCTTACACTGGTGATCCCATAGAAATGCACAGGTAAAACTGCTGTGGGTGCAGTTTCAGAGAGGCTGGGATGCAGACTGAGACTGAAAACTGATTCAACATTTAGTGTGAGAGCATATCATTGAGGCAATACATCTTTAACACTTACAACTCCTTTGTGTGTTCATATCTTTTAAAAAGCCATTTCATAACCAACTCAGAATGAAGGTGCTGGGACAGTCTAGAAATGGTCATCAATGCCATATTGCTTACGTTCCTAGACATTGGCACATGCACACAGTCTTTTCTCTTCTACACAGGCTGCTGGCACAAAGCTGTTGTGCATGAGGCAACACATTGCAAATAGACACGAACGACAGCATTGGTGACAAGTCTGACAGTCTGTAACGCACATAATTTTATTTCTCAGTTTCCTGTGCCTTCCCTAAGACCAGACTCTGATGGGCATGAGAGGTCTCTGGAGGTATTCCATGATTCTGGGCTTTTTTGACCCTTGGAAATCTGCCTTCATTACATTATTGCTGTCATAAGCACTCCTCTTCAAGAAGGGTCCAACTGAACAGCAGGTCCTTCTTTCAGCTGAGATTCGCACTGCTGCTGGGCAGGTGCAGTGAAGTTGCCTGATAGTTGTAAGGGAAAGCGCAGTCATTTCAAGCACATTCCATGAAACTTCTCTCAGTCGTAAGCCTTCCTGTGCAAGCTAGATTTACACAAAGCTTTACAACTGCAAGCACAGGTTGTCTGTCTACAGCTCATCCAGCCCTAAGGAAGTTTAAGATCCCATCTTGGTTAACTCACAATACAAACCGATAGAGAGAAGAACTCACTGTATTTATCCTATTATTTCCTCAGGGGTGCAATGACAACTGTCACTCCTGAAAAACTGCCATTCCTTGTTGTTTTCTTCCTTAAAATAACCATGACCTCATGAGGTTACCTGCCACCTTCCTTATTTATCTGGTATAAGGCCTCTTTTCCTCTTCACCTCCCTCCCTCTGAAGTACAAGCTGTCCATATCTCTTTCTCACAGATAATGACCCCCTTATCTTTATTAGTATACCTTGTTTTCCAAGACAAGCTGGGGCCTGCAGCCCTACAGATTAATCCCTCTCTTGTTTACTGCTCCCCACATATTCCTTTCCTACAAGTGGTCTGAACATCCTAACTGGATCTTCTGTGTCTCCCAGGCTTCTGCCAGTGTGGCACAGGTTTTAGCTTTAACAGTACACATACTACTGAGAATTAAATCCTATTAAAGGTCATAGTCGATGTACAACCACAGCACAGAATTTTGCATAGAATTGCAGGTTGTGTTCTTTGCAAATTAGCAATGCAACACCACAATCTATGTGTAAATCAGTGACAGATTTATTAGCCGTCTACCTTGCCTTAGATTGTAATGACTCTGATCTCATCGTTGGAAGCCCAAAAGAATAAATCACTGATGTCTTGCCAGTTGTGACTTCAGTTCTTCACTGCATTTGGGAGGTGAAACAGATTTATGAATACTTCAGCAGTCCAGATTAAAAGCTGGAATGCATTGGTAAGTGTTGGTCTGCTGTATAGGGTCATAATGATCATTGGTATTGATTAAGGTTCTGGACAGTATCTCTATTCTTTCCCAAATGTTCTAGCAAAAATGTATAGAATATCTCTATAAATATATTAAGATAGCTTTCCTATGGTATTAATAATGCATTAGCATCTGAGAATGAACATCGACTGCACTCCAGTAGGTAAGTGGCCACAGATTTTAAATTTCTCAATTGAGAGCAGGAATAATCAAATCCTGGTAAAAAAAACATATGCTTTATTGCAGTTGAGCATGCCACTGTTTGTTGTTACTGGGAGGAACCTTCCAACCCCTTTAAATTATATGTTAGAGGAGCTACTTTGAATTGCTCGACCTATTAAGAGAGAAACTGATGTCTGACTTATTATTATCTGGCATCTGCACACACAGTATCAATCAAACCATCCAGTAAGGAAAAATATTTCCTCCCCTTCAACTGCTTTAGTGTACACATTTTCTTTCTTAATATGATCAAAATGTTCTACAATACCCATAATCTCAGACGCAAGTAAATATCCCTTCAGAAATTACAGCTTCCATATCAAAAGTTTAAATTGTGGCCCAGTCAAAGAAGCCAGTAAAAGCAATGAAAAGGTGACTTTGATGGTCTGCATTAACAGACCTTTATGTGAGTAACAGACTGTCTGATGAGGTGAGAACATAAGTAGCTCCAAGTGAACCAATAGATATTGCAGTGTGTCCTGAAAGAAGCAGAGAGCAGAGCAGCCTCTTCTCTACACCTGTCTGAGCATTAGAAGCTCAGCTCAGCTTCAGCAAACCTGTGATTCCAAATACAAGCAGCAGAGCCTGTGCCTCTGTGGCAAACTGACATCTCTTGGAGTACAGAGGCAATTCTCTATATCATAAAGATGTCATATACATCTCTACAGTCCTGTCATGCATTCCCACCACATTTTTTTCTGGGATCTCTGCATTTTCCTGGCCCTTTTGCTTCCAGCTCCTCCTAGGTCTTGTCTTCAAAGACTTTTGACTAGAAAAGATCCCTCAGGAAGAAGTGTTTGCTTTGAAGTCAATTATTCAGCACCATGATTCTTCTGCAACATCACTGGACAAGAAAAGGATAGATGTCACAGTGCAGCTTGCTGAATATGTTTGAAAAGTCTGTCTCACATTCAAGAGAAAAAATTTCACCATCAAAACTTTAAATGATTAAGTAGTATTTAAATCCCAAATGGTTACGTGAGATTTTAGCAACACAAGAGATGCAAAATCTACTGCCAGTAAAAGGGAAAGGAAGTAGAGTGAGGAGACTCATGACTTTTACTAGTGCTTGTGTAGGTAATCATTCAGCTTTCATTGCTAGAGCCAGTGCAGGCTTGTAAAGACGCCTTTTGTAGGCTGCTACATCAGTGTAATCTTTTGATGTTGTTATCACCTTCAGTGTATTTGTGACATTTGCATAGTGGCTATATCCCATGCACATTTTCTGTTCAATAGCCTTTCCTGTCACCACAGTGTCACACCAGGGTTGTGGGATGGTAGTACAGGATGAAGAGTTGCATGCTAGCCATAGGGCTGCGGCAGTGAGAACAGTATAATATTGTATACGTTTGTATAACATTGAAATACTGGCTGATGCCCTCACTGGCTGGTGGAAATAACACCTCTGGATTGGATTCCAGTTCTGCAAATTCTTATGACAGATGCAGAGAAGAATAGAGCTGGAAAAACTTGCATAGTGCATCCCCTGCCTCAAGACAAAGAGAATTGCACCTCAGCCATTCCTGATAGCTGTTTCTCTCGTCTGTCCTTAAAGACACCCAATGCTGGAGACTACACAGTCTTGCCAGACAATGTGTTGCTGTGTTTCACTATCCTAGCCAGTGAAAGCATGATATTATCTGTCAGACATTTCACAGGGGACAGTTTCTTCCAGTCCTTATCTTTAATTTAGGATGCAGATCAGGATTGAGAACGTCACCCTGTAATGTTCATTCTGACATATTCTGGTTGCTCTAGATGTCATTCTCCTGTACCTTGGCGAGGCAGAACATATGCTGTTCGTTCTGTGATCTCTCACATACATCACAAGAAGAGCAAGGGCGCACACTGTTAGCAGAGCCTCTGGTCCCTTCCAAATATTGCACAAAGGATCCTTGAATAACTGGAAAAACTAGCAGTCTGGGATTACTCCCACACTACCCTTAGCTAAGCATGCTACAACAGGTTTCTTTGCACTCTCCCGTGTCTGGCACCAGATCTCTTTTTCTTAGGATGGTGGTTTTACTTTGCCATAAGGATGTGGTTGCTCACCTTATTACTTCTTGTCTCCATGAACCTTTTCTGCCAAGAGCGCATCTTTGACCTTGTATGGTCCTGCAGTTCTCACATGTGAAACAGTGGGTTACATGACACAAGTCTACTGATTATATTTTAAAGTTTTGGACAGAGAAAGGCTATGATGCTGCCTGGAGCCTCTACTTCTCTCTCTCAAGAGCCAATGTTCAGGCCCAGTCATGACTCTAGGGATAAGCCATGCTATGACATGTGGAGACCACTGAAGAGAAGTGAGAGGATGGGAATATAGCAGGTCCATGCTCAGCATGCAAAATCTTGCGAGCCATGCAGAAAAATATTAAATAATATTCAGAGTTCCGGACAGTTCAGCCTTTAAGTGGTCTTTTTGTCCTCTGCACAATGAATAACAGCAGTTCTTCTTGTTTAAGACATTGTTCCACACTTTTAAGTCAATTACTGTTGGAGTCTTTACTTGTCAGAAGGCAAGGAAGTAAACTGGGAAGTTTGGTAAGATATAAATACTTTCCGCTTTACCCAGAATTATTATAGCTATTCATAGGGTTGTGCAAGTATTATCACATGAATGGGACTTAATTTTGCTGGCTTTATGTAAAACTCCATAGTTTATCTTCCTGGAATTACAATGAAATTTTTATAAAAGTGCCAGCAATTTAGAAGTCATAATAAGCAATTGAAAGGTGAGAAATTATTAAAGTCTTTTTCAAAATGCCATGGATGCCATACGACTCCAAAATGTTCTTCTATTTTCATTTCAAAACTGAGGGGAGTGGGTATTAAATTATGCAAATCACCCACAAGTTGCTTAACCTTTCCATGAGCACACCATGATTGAGGATGATGATAGAGGCCTGTTACCAGCAACAGAGCAGCAAACCCTTTTGAGGAGCTCCTGTGTATCCTGCTTACCCCCTCCAGAGCTGTTGTGGAAATTGCAGCTTGTGAACTGTTTCTCTGCATCTCATCTCATCCCAGGGCTTAGAGCTGCACAAAACATTCAACATGCTTCAAAGGCATCAATGTGGAAAGCACCATATTCCCTGCATTCTGTCGCTGCATCCACACAGCTGTGCATTGGTAATTACTAATGACAGCAAGTAAAATCAAATAAGCACATATGCAAATGCTAATGGAGGAAAATAAAACCAAATAATACCTTAGCAGGCCATGATTGCCTTTATCTTGTCTTGCTGTCACACCAGACTGTCCTCATTGCGGAAAACACGAAGTTCTACAATCTCTTCAGCAGGAAAGGTAAGCATGAAGGATTTTTCATCACTAATTATTTACAAATTCCCTGCAACCATGCTGCCTCTGTCATTTTTATTTACCTAATAAAATATATTATCTGGAGAAAAGGTTGGTGTATATGGCTGTTAAATTTATATGTGTTATTCTAGTATGACAAATGTTTTGTTATAGTTTGCTAGCAATTATTCAGAATAACACAAACAGCTTGGGATGATTGTAGCCTTGTGAATTGACATTTGAAATATTTATAAGTACAGCCATTCTGCCATATGGACCCTCTTTGGAGTTATCAGTCATGCATTCCTACTGCTTCTGCAACTTGGGTTCACATTCTAATGCTATTTGATTCTGTAATTCAAAAGAATGCAGGATGGGCAGTGCAATACACACGATTCTTTTAGATGTAGCTGTCAGCTTTGACAAAGGAAATGAAGGCTCATGGTGCACATTACTTACTGAGGTGCTCCGCGAACACCTGCTAAATATTTACTTACACTGTTTAATGTAATGTGGTTCATATGGTATAATGGATCTTGCTGAAAGTGAATTTTAAATGCAAAACCACCCATCACTGATCTTTCACTTTGAATAGTATTATTATACAGTGAGGAAACAGAGGGCATCTCTCCTTGACCTGTTGGTTTACAGGGTCTCTCCTTATCATGTAAAATTCATACAATGGCTTGGCTAGCAAAAGTAGGATGTGTCATGTCATTGTTTTCCCCTAAAATGAGCCTTTCTCACATCGAACAGCTTATGAACAAATAGCTGGTATTTACCCATTCAACAGGACTAGCATCCGTGCAAAATTCCTATTACCTTCACTGAAATTACATTCAAGAAAATGATGATAGGGTATGTCCTGAGCAGAGCCAGAGACTAAACCACATATGCTGCATTCTTTCTTTGACTAATTAATAGTGTGTATGAAATCTTTTATGTCAAAGCCGGAGGTGGAAATTCCTCACAGTGAATTCAGTAAGGTTAGGGTTTCAGTTCTGGGAATTCAATCAATTGCAAGGATCACTGGAAATTGGGGACAGGGGGAAAGAGGAAAAACAGGAAAAAAAAGGAAAATAGGAGAGGAAATAAAAATAAAATCCCTAAAATTTATATTTTATATAGATATATTTTTGGCATTTTAAATCCTCATTAGCATGGTAGAGTGGTATTTGATAACTGGTGCATTTTCTGTGTATGTACGGGGACAAACCCTAGAGGATTCCCAGGCTCAGTTAGTAAGCAAAGTAAGAAAGGAAAAATAATTTTTTGCTAGCTCTGGGGCGTTGCTTTAGGCAAACTGGGTGAACAGCTCAGAGAATTAAGCTCCCAAAAGCATATTGTCTCCTCTGAGTGCAAAGGGTTTTACCACACAACTGACAGCTCCATCTTTCCCTTGTCTGCACAGTGTTCACAACAGCCTGGAAGAGTCAATGCAAGCAATATGGGTCAGTGCTAGATAGACAACTTCCTAAATGAAAGAGTGCAAGTAGGTGCCAAGGTGGAGTTTACGTGACTGGGGTCCTGAGTAAATCCGTTGAAATGGGGACTGTTTTATTCTATGCTATGCACAGTTCTGGAGTGCATCAGGAAGGTGCAGTGCATTAGGAAGGTGCAGCCTCTGCATTTTCAGGTTTCTTATCTTTATTTGACGGCAAAGCTAATACTCCTCAAAATGACAATATTACTCAAAGCCTACCTGAAGCTTCTTCAGACACTAGGCAGCCAGAGGGAATATACCTAGCAGGAACCAGAGCTTCTTTCCTTTTCTTTGCTTCTGCGTTGCTGGTCATCTTACACCCAGTGTTCAAATCAGGCCTCCAAAAATTTCCTAAAGAGAGTCCTGCTGGGCCTCAAAGGCCAAGAGTATTTGTTTTTCATAATATATCTCAAAAACAACATGTTGGAAAAGCTTCTGTTGCTAGCTGTGGGTTTAGTCTTGACCTGTGTTATATTAGATGCTTTTGTACTTTCTCCATCTCTAGTTAACTACAAACCATACTGAGGACACTGAAAGAAAGCAAAGAGGATCTTCAGGGAAACTCCAGTCTCTCTGGCCAAGCTACAAATCGGAAAGGCCCTGAGCATGTCTCCTGAAGCAGAGGAGACAAATGACGAATATGAGCTTTGTTCAGAATAAAAAGCAGATGAGGCTCAAAGTCACTAAGGCACAAAAGGATTAGGACATAACACATTCTTTCATTCGTCATGGACTGCTCAGCTGGGATCCAAAATGCCCTGAAGATGCCTCCTATTCTCCATTTTAAAGGAAATCCCTCCAATTCATATGTAACAGGATATTGACACCAGTGGGTTTTTTTGTCCCAGATAATGAATCCATTTGTATAGACTGACTGTCACAAGAGAAAGGACAAATTGCAAAACATGCACCTTCTGTCTGGATAAAGGTTATGCTACCTAGGTAGGATGCTGGAGGATTAAGGAAAGGTGGGAGGATGTGAGAGAGCTGGCAAAACAGTGTTGGATCCGCGTAACCTTCATCAGTGAGTGTTTCTGAGATGCTGCTTTCGGGCAGAGAGGTATGTTTGAACTGAAAGCCCCCTTTAAAATTCCCCCTTGTTTTGCCAAATGAGGGCATGTGTCAGGCCGCAGGCAGCACAGCCTGATAGACTGCCGGATAGACTTCAGTCAGGCTGCTGTGCTCCAGGGCTCTGCAAACATCAGGGGAGCTGCTAGCTGGCTCAGGCCTTAAAATTGTTCATCCTACCCAGAGCTTGTACAATAAAAACTTCTGGTGCTCATTACGCTGGCCAGCCAGCCTGTTCTGTTCTGGTTGCATAATAGACTGCGCAAAGCATCTAGAAAAAGACTGTCCCATGAGGTAATATTTTAGACCTGAATCCTTCAACAACCTCTAGAAAGATCCTCACCTGGCACAAACTAGCATTTGCCCTGCTGACACCAAAGCAATTACTTCCACTTGCTGTGGACCAAACCCTTAATCAGTTATATTTTCATATCATACTACATGCATAGGAGTTTACAAAGTCTGTATTTATTAAATGCTCCAGAGATCACTTAGACAGAAATGTCTTGATCTTCACATTGCTTCTCTGCTGAGAGGTAGGAGCAATCCCAAAGAAGCAAGTGGAATTCCAGAGGTGTAAAAGTGGCGGAAGTCAAAGAAGAATCGAGAATCAAGTCTCATTGATCATTGCTCATAGTGATCTTTCAGCTACCCTTATCAAATATTAACAATAATGACTTATTTATATAGCACCGACTGTGAGTTAGGAACAAGAGGATAGGCATAAGTCATGGAGAACTAACAAACTAAATAATAAATACTTATCAATCTTGAATAATAAATAATAAATCTCATTTTCCAAAGTCACTTTATATTTTTTCTTCAGACATGTTTGCCATTACTTTTTCTAATCAGCAGGAGGGCTTGGTTAAAAAGATCAGATTAGAAATGAATCTCTTTGATGTTTACAAAGGCAATAGGCCTTTCACACCTTTCCAAGTGCAATTCTGCTGCAGGTAAAAAACTCTGCAGCTTGTGGAAGTGCTAATTAAAGCCAATAAAAACATGATTCACCTTCAACGTACTCTGAAGTGTCCCATATCTTTTTTTCCAGAAGATGTTGCATCTCCAGGGCACTACATTTGAGGAGTTCTTTTGTTTCAGGGACCTGTAATGTATAAACCATTTGGCCTAGAAGGGGAGGGAGCAAAGTTTTTTAAATCAATCCTTGTCATAGGATCCACGGTTTATTGATATCCTGAAGGTGAAAGGTTAATGCTTTACTCAGGAAGCCACTCATCCTCCAAAAAACTATTATTGTTTATCTTGTTGAAATCTACTTTTATATTTTCCAAGACAGTTTTATTTAATTTCTAGTGCAGATTGTCTTTACTGTGTTTTCATAGTATCACTGTACAGACTTAATCCTTTTCCAATGTGACATTGCAAGTTGTGATGGAAAATGCCAAGTGTCTGGTATTGTTTTAAATAGAAAGATTAGAAGAAAGAAAAATTATTAACTTCAGGCTAGTTATTTTAGCAGAACATGAGTTATCAGGGACTCCAATCAAGCAATGAAGTTGAAAGTAACAGATCAACTAGAGTAAATACTTGTCTCCAGGAATAATATGTCTGTCACTTTAGTGGCTTGGAACTTGTTCTCATTTATCCAGCTATTTTCTTGTCACAGAAATTATAAAATAGCCAGCTTGAAATAAGATCTGTTCCCATTGATTTTATTCTCAGCATCTTTTTTAAAATCTTTGTACCTTGTGGTTAATAAAAGAGTAAGAGAGTGAAAGGTACATAAATCTGCAACATATACATGTAGCATTTCATGTGGACGATTTGCCTGTGGTATTCAATGTTAAAGGAGCTTCAGGTGAAATATTGTATAATTGGACCATAAATATCTACTAACACATGTAATAATACCAGTAAGAGGATGTATTTCTTCAGAACAAAACTGATGTCTGTGTTGTAGATGCATCAACAACTGTTTTATTCTCCACCGGTTTTCAGCATTTAGGACCTTAGTTGTTAGTAGCTACTGGAATTAGTTAATAAATTCGTGGTTTGATGTAGGTTGGCAAATACTTGATACTTATATTCATGAACGTGAAATTACAAGAATATAGTAATCAGAAAAATTAATTGAGATTCTCTAACAAAAGGAATCTAGAAGAACTGAAAGAAAATCTTCATTTGTTACAGCTGACATAAATCATAGGTCATTAAGACTATAGAAAATACCAAAGTCCAACCATAGCAACTGAGAAGTTATAGAGAGGCTTTTGTTGTTTTCTCACTTTTATAATGTTGTCAAAAATGAAGAAAAACCTTAATGTTCTTGAATTTTTCAACGCCTACTGATTTCCCCTTTATTATAGTGGAATCTGCAAATGTTATTCAGATCAACTAAGAAAACTCTTCCTAATTAGCATCCTTCATTTAAGAAAATTACCTGCATCCTAAAGGGTCTTAATTCCACGCTGTTTAGCTTGGACATATCACTTGACCTTATTTATCAGCATTTTAATCACATCAGGACAGAAAAGAATGTCTATACCCCAGGTGCATTACCAGACCCAAGCACAGAGACCTGCCAAACCATCTGGGAAAATGTAAATGCTCTTCAACACATTTTGCCCAGACAGAAATGTCTGGGAAAAGCTTTCTCAGAGGTGGCACTACTGGCTCTTTCCCTGTGGGAATCTTGAGCTTGGAGACTTTTCTTGAGTGGAAGGTGATTAAGCAGTCTGAATTGTGTTATTCAGAGAAGCAGTGTCTCGCTCAGAATTAGAAGCTGCTACTTAGACCCCTTCCTTAAGAAATAAAGCTTTTGGATTTTCATGGGAACCTCAAAACAGGGACAGGTCCATACTAACTTAAATTATACAAAACAAATAATTTGTGATTGCTGATTAGTCTCCTGGCTTATTCACCAAAATATGAGGTATAGGCAGAAACTCACAAGATCAGACCTCCTTTCTGCTCACTTGCACTCTTTCCTCTTCCACTTGCTGGGAGACTGCCATCCTCTGCACACAGGGATGCAAGTACTCACGTTCCCGAAAATGGTAAATCTTTATAAAGCAGCCTGTAATATATGAGTCTTCTAATAGCCACAGCAGGCAAAAGGTTCTTCAGTTTGGGTGCAAAATTGTGGAAAGGAATGAAAATAAATCAGATTTTATTTTCCAAGGGGCAAAAATTTGCCTATAAGTCACTAGCCCTGAACGGATGATTTATTGAGGGCAAGTGCAAAGTGATATAGTCTTTGAACCGAATCCTGTTGGCCCCTCTAGTCTCAAAGGTGAAAGCCAGTAAATGGCCCTCTTCTAAGTTCTTCATTTGATCACTTTGCTGACAGGTACAAGCATCCCATGGAAGCTGTGCAGGCAATGGTTCCCTGGATAACTGCAGGCAATTGCAGCCTTTTATGAGTTGTTCATTAAATTCATTTCCACTGCTGAGGGACAGCCATCACTTCTCTTTTCCTGCAATGTTACCTATTAAACTTTGTCTTCCCTATTTCATCTTCTCAGTGGTTCTCAGCCACTTCCAGCAAGGGCAGTTCTTCTCTCTGCTCTGTGAAGCAGATCTCTGCTGCTGTGAATGTAAACCTGAAATGTGACCCCCCTCCAAGGCAGATCCAGGAAAAACAGCTGTTAAAATGAGAGATGCTTTCCATACTGGCAAGCTGCACTTCCTCCTGTTGCTATTCCTTCTTGCTCATAGGGGCTGTCCCATGTGTTTCTCACAGAAACACAGAATAACCAGGTTGGAAGAGACCCACTGGATCGTCGAGTCCAACCATTCCCACCAATCCCTAAATTATGCCCCTAAGCACCTCATCCACCCTCACCTTAAACACCTCCAGGGACAGTGACTCAACCACCTCCCTGGGCAGACTGTTCCAATGCCTAACCACCCTTTCCGTGAAGAAGTTTTTCCTTATCTCAAGCCTAAATCTCCCCTGGCGGAGCTTGAGGCCATTCCCTCTCGTCCTGTCCCCTGTCACTTGGGAGAAGAGGCCAGCTCCCTCCTCTCCACAACCTCCCTTCAGGTAGTTGTAGAGAGTAATAAGGTCTCCCCTCAGCCTCCTCTTCAGACATTAACTTTGCTGCCTGTCCAGAGACAGGCTTTAATCGCTAACAATACAACTCAGCAGTGTAGACAAGGAGGTAGAGGTCCTCAGCAACAGAATCTGCATCTGTTTCAGGAGGAGAGAGTCTTCCAAAATACCAATCCTGCTGTCTCCTGAAGTTTTTGCTATGACTGGTGATCCTAGAGTACTGGCTGTATGTGGGACAGAAGCTGTTTGCAGCAGCATTTTGGAAATGAGGAATGAGGGTAGTTGTGGATTTGGGGTAAGATGGGTGGGATATCATCAGGGCCATGTGTCCAAAGGGTGAGTGAGATCAGCCCCCCACCTTTATCTAAACACTTGCCTATAACAAATCCAAATCACTTTCAGTTCCCACCTCCACTCATCCCGTTGATCCTTCTCACCTTCCTCTAAACTTCTCAGCTTCATCACAACCTATCTTTCAACATTTCTTTTGCAAGAAAGCCAAACATTTTCTTTTCTGAATGGTAGACCAAATGTTGGTTTACAAATGTAGGATTATTTCAAGAAAACAAATGCATGTACACATTTTCTCATTAGAAAAAGAAAAAGGTAATGATCAACTGCTAAAAGTCATGCACAGTTGCTATTCTAATTCGAGCACAGCATGTAATACAAGTGGCTGTGGTAGGCTACAACATTATAAATGACACCCCATTGGTGATGGAGACAAATCAGATTATGTGTGAGTAGGTTATTGATTGTGCTTAGATTTCTTAATCTCTTAAATCAATGAAAGAATAGCAGACAACAGAGCGAATGTGTGCTTAGAGGGCAAGGCGTATTTTAATACCAGGTTTTTAATGATTGTTTTTTAGTACATGGTATCTTAACTGGAAAAACACTCAGCCAGCTTGAAGTATAGGCTACTATTTATTACCAAGATGCCTTAATTTAGATATCCTTCTTAGTGTTTATACTAAACATCAATCCTGATTTACCTCTTGTTGAGTTAATGGAAACATGTTATGCAGTTTTATTAAAGAAAATGAAGTCTTCAATTGACTGCCTCTGAAACAGTACAACAAATTCTAAGGAGATTAGCATAAGGATTAAACATACAGATTTCATTGCAGGAGTTGTTTTCATGAATACAGTCTTAATTGATTGTAGCAAAACAAATACGCACTTTGGTAACGCATGCTGAGTCTCCCATTCAGCATTATTTTAATTAAGTCTTTTGAATGACGAATTTCAATACAGCAGATGTTCTTGAGTATTCAGGTATATAAATATAACTGGCATCAGTATCTGATAAGCCTACAATTTGAGAGTTTAAGCACATATGAAAACAGGCCAGTTGTTAAGAGTTGAAAATAGAAGGAATTTGCTAAAACACTGCTTGCACCTGTTTTGAATTATCATGTTGTACCCTCCAAACTAACCTCAGGGAAGAGAAAGTCTCGTGTGCAATGCCAGAACATGGGGAAGGAGATGTGTTTTCTCCTCTTTTGCAGTTTCTTATTAACCATTTCAGCAACTGTACCTTGTGAAGAAGGAATTTCAGCACATTTTACATACATGGGCACAAACACTTCACTACTGAATTGAAGATGAATAAAAAAGTGCCATACCCTGAGAACAAATAATTTAAGGTTGAAATTTTGTCTCCTCACAAATAATGGCAATAACATCTTCCAAATGACATCTGAATTGACAGGCAGTGTCTGAAGAATTTTAAAATCTTTGATATTCACTTGAATTTTAGATGAGATCAGAAATATTAATGGTCTTCAAAGTATTTGAGCATGTTGTCCTTAAATTTTCCTATGGGGTTTTAATCAATGAATACACCCCTGTGCCTGGAAATCTTGTGCCTCAGCTCTAGATCATTCAGATTCCTTTTTGCTGCAGGAAATAGATTGATGAATGGTCTTGGCTTTCTTCAGTAACTTGGCAGTCTTATTATTCTCTGTCTTTAAAGATATACAAGCAGAGGAGTCCTCTCTGTTTTGAGCATGTCCAGGCTTCCATAGAAAAGAAACAGAGCCTCTCAGCTTTATACCACAGACTGGGAAAGACAAGGGTGAGAAGGAAACTTGAAAAGCACAGTTGTTTGATCTGGAATCTAAAGTGTGACCCCAGGAACCACCATCCTGAGAGTACAGGTCATGAGGAAGAAAGTCATCTCACCTGTCTCCAGCACTGCCACACGCAGAACTTTGCACTGTCAAGCTAAATTTCTGTAGGCACAGCATAGTCCACAAGATGTGACTGAAATCTCCTGTGAATTCTGGATTCTGACCCTATTACCTGCTCTTCTCCCCCTCTCTCAGCTCCTTTCAATTTCAGATACCCAATTCTATTTTTGGAGAAATTCGAGGGTACATTTCACAGCCAGGAGCAGCTTTTAATGCAGATATTTTTCTATCTTTCAGAAGCCACATAGGCAAGGGCTGAGATGAATGAATTGATGCATCTTGGTGGGTCACAGCTTCCTAGTCTGGGCTTTGCCCAGGTCTCACATCTGGCTCACCCCAAGTTATAGACACCATATTTGGCTTTTCCAGTGCACCCAAATTAGGAAACCAAAGTCTAACCACAGCTCTGAATCCCCCCTCAGATTCACAGATTAATACATATCTTCAGTATTTCACTAGAAAAAAAATCAAGGTCTTGTTTCTTATTATGTCCTGCTTCAGGATGGATTTCAGGGCCTGTGTGCATCTGAAAATCTCCCTTCCTGATGTTTGCTTTCACACATTTCTCCCTTCTTTTTCCTCTTTCATTCTCATCTCTGAGCTTTGCTGGCTCTAGAAGCCAAAGACAGTCATCCATCACAGATTATTTGACATGAAGGCAATTCACAGTCTCTCAGCTCCTGGCAGGTAGACAAGTGTGCTGGAGTATGGCCTAACATTTAAATAATGATTCACCGTTGAATATTATGAGAAATTGGCTGACAATTTCAAGGTAATACCCTTCCGAAGATATGCAGTATTAATTCTTTACTACCATATAACTGTATGTTCACTTGGAGAATCTCAAATAAAGTTTATACTTTGCAATTAATTTAGTGAAATCCTGAGTTAAATGACTTGCTATAAAAAATATTAAACATATTACAACTGTCTGGACATGGTCTTCTAAATGAAAGGGAGGTCTAATTATTTTAGAAGAGAAATATAAACAGTGTCAAGATTTAATGACTGTTCAGTTTAATATAACTTCTGCCTAAATTTACAAACCATTATTTGTACAATTAACATGCATAAAAAATTAATAAATGGCCTCTATAATATCATTTTTGGTATAGTTAGCACTGTAGGCAATTATTACAGTAATGCTGAAAAAATCCACCAGGGAAATTTGTACTTGCTTCCCAAATGCAAGAATCAAAGACAAAGAGAAAAGGAGGAAGAAATGTACAAAAAGGAGCTTCACTGAACAAATCTTAGCTGTGAAGGCAGCCTTGCATCACTCTTCCAAAAAGAGGGGAGAGAATTTGAAATGAGGCTTTGAGATGATGTGGAACTTGTAATCTGAGTGCAAGTTGAAGCTTTTTGTCTCCTTTCTGCCTTCACAAAGAGCAACTCCAGAACAAAATGTTAAAAAGAACCTGTTCCTGGCCTGCTTGCTGCACTAAATGGTGGTGAAGCCTCCTGGGGCACTGGGAGCTCTGGCCAAAAGCCAGTCCAAGAATTAATGCCACAAAGTGTTTTATATGGAGAGAGCACCAAGAAACCATCAAATACTCTTTCTGTCTAGCAAGCTTCTATCAGGCACCATCTGGCATGCCCGGAGAGGTGCAGAAAGCACAGATACAGGATGGACTGTGCTGCAGATACAGAAACCTTTGCTCTTTACTGACATAATCTAGTGGTTTCAACCTGTGGTTTGTGGGATAAGGGTCCAAGGAAGAAGCAAGCTTTCTGGTAGTAGATTTACACATATTCTGAATACTGTCTCCCCTTAGTGAAGGGGTCTGTAGATTGAGCACATATAGGTTAAAAATTTCTATTAGAGAAATAGCTGTTACAAGGAGGCTTCTGATGTGAAGCCTGCAAGTTACCGAAGGCTGTACAGGACGGGACTGCATCAGCTCTAACGGGCCACTGGTAGGACCAGATACATCAAAACAGTATAGAGGAAATCCCAGCCCTACTGAAGCTACTGGGGGTTTCAGCAAGGACATGCCTCTCAAGCTTTGCTCTGAAATGCATGCTAGATTTTCAGAGTAAATTTTCAAGTACTTATATCAGTTAAAAACTTGGCCTCCACTGGCAGAATACTATCTTCCCTTCCTTCCTTCTTGCTGACTTTTATACTTGCACACCTTGCTGATTTACTTCTACAAGTATTAGATCTAATATTTGGAGGCACCCACTGTATAGTAATTACTTAATTCCTTTCCAGAAAGAAAGGGAGGAGGTAGGGAAGACTGAATGCAGATAGCATTTTTAATGTTTCATTACAGCAGTACACCCAAGTGATTTGATCCCATCTGTGTTCCCAATAAGAAACAGAGAAAGAGAAGGGGAAAATATTGTTGAACCTCCTTCTGAAGCATGATGTAAAATAAAAATAATCAGAGGTTGGTACTGAGCTATCATAGGGGCTACTTCAATACCAGAGTGCTTTAAAAATGCCTGTTTGTCAGAGCCCTAGGTGATACTTCTCTATGTTTGCAGGATGAATCTCAGCCAATGAAATAACTGTGCAGCACTCTTTTTTTCCTCCTTTATTAAAAGTCTTCTGGCGGATAGTAGAAAATTATCTATTCAGACACTGCAGAGGGGCTTTATTACTCTAGACAATATAATAAAAGATATTCTCTCTTCTGTAAAATCATTCAAGATATTTTTTAAATAGTCTTTTGGGTGGTCAGCCGGCTCAGTCCCCGAACATCCCTCAGAAATGTTATATGCACATTCACCTCCAAGTCATTTTGAGAAGAGGAAAGATTCTCCACACACATTAATATAGAAAAGGTTCAAACTGTTTCACAGGAAAAAAAAATAAGGCTGTTATTTGGCCTCTAACCTGCATCTTTCTATTATGTTGATATTTTTCTTGGCTGAGTGAGCTGAACAGACATAGTTGTCACAGGAGCTAGAGCACTGGGGAGGGATGTGGACCAGGGAAAGAAGGAGGAAGAGGCAAGAGGGGAACTATCCAAATGAGAGAATTCTCATCTTGAATCAATAGATTCTTTACCATTGGTTTCTATAGAAGCCAAGAGTGTCAGGAAGAGATGCACAGAAGATATGAAGTCCAGGAATCTCTCAGTTCCACATGGAGAAAACCAGATAATCGAAGTCCCTGATTCCCCTGCTATCTCTCCCTTTCCTAACAATAACTCCTAAACCCACTAATCTGCATTCCTTTTCACTGTTTCTTCATTACTGAAGTAAGTTGAGAAAATCAAACAGCACTTGCAAATGTGGATTACTGAGATTCAGCAGGACTTTGCTTTAGTTTATCTAGAACTCTGACTTGCGGGGCTAGGCCAGTTAAGATTGAGCCATTATTCTTAACGGCACCTGGCAATGAAATACAAGGATATGCTGCCTGAATTCCTATGTATAGACAGGAGAAAGAGAGTTTTCATTTGTAAAACTGCTGTGCATATCCCAGGTCATCAACAGAAGATGTTTATGCACCAAAAACCCCCTTGTTCTTAGACTGGAAAATGACAGCTACGGATGGTTGCTCGCTCTCTGTGAGCTTTTATTTCAACTAAGTGAGAGGCACTGTGATGTAGTGAACTGCCTGGTCTCTAGAAAGACCAATATCTCTTCTTATTTTAGGTTTAGGGGAGTTTGTCTGTGCGTTGTATGATGCTATGCAACAAGCCAGGTGAACATGAAACACTCTCTCCTTGTAACTCCTGTATCACTCTTCTCAGCACTAATTAGTGAAGTCTGACACAAAGTCCTGGATCCAGCATGTTTAGGGGACTTAGAACCCAGCAGAGCTCCACATTTTAAAATTAATCTCTTGTATTTTGAATAGCTCAAAGCAGGACCACAAATCCTCTTAACTCTTAAGCTCTGGCATGTTTTGGATCCACCTCTTGACCAGCATACTAGGCTGTGAATCAGATGAATCATATGTGAGGCACAGTTTGAGAAACTAAGTGGGTGTTGTTAAGGTTATTAGAAGTCCTTCAAATCATGTGAGAGCCAGAGGCCTTCTAGGTTCATCATATTGGATAAATCCTGCCAAAAAGGAGCCAGCTGGATGTGCTTGCTCTAGACTATCAATGCACTGATATTTTGATATATCTTATTCTTTTATTAGCTCCAGTAATGATTTTTTTGTGCCATTGCACATAATGGAAACGAGTATAACTACCAAATATTAATATGGTCTCACCAACGGTATTTTGACATGTTTCAAGATCACTGCTACAGAAAGATAGTATACTATCTTCAGGATATATAAAATACAGCAGTAACAAATCAACCTTCTCTGGCATGGTCTGTTTCTTGGCATTTGTCTTAGCTGTCCTAAATGCGTTATCAGATGTTGACAGTAATAAAGTCTCTGTGTGAGGGAGGGGATATGGTTCCATCTGCTTGAAATGTTTATGCTTTGGCTGCCTCCAAGAGAAAAGAGATGAATTAGCTGACAGAAAGTAGTCCTTTCCAGTTCCATGTTCTTTATTAGGACTATCTCACCAATCTGTGTGTCATTAAGGAGTCATTTGGTTTAGGAGTGTTCTTCCTAAGGACACAACTATTTCCTGTCTAAACTTTGCCCTATTTTGATATTTATTTCTTCTTTTTTTCATGATACTTGTTCATGATACATGTTGAAAAACAGGTTTGCTGTTCAATTAAGGGTTTTTACTTATTCTCTCTGCTGCTGACCTGAAGTCTTCAATTTGTGCAGGCTCCTGATCAATGACCACACAGTGTAGTACTTCTAAGAATGCAAAGTTGGCTGATATATAAAATCCCACAAAAAAGTACACAAAAGAGGTCATTGCATGTATCTGCACCCACTGGTATGTGAATTCAGCTTTGTCTACACATGCAAGTGCAAGGATTTGCAGACAGAAGGAACACAGGAGACTTTGGGGTACAACTGTCCTATTTCCATCTTCAGTTGCTACCTGTCTGGCCAAGACCTGAACTCAGGAATGAGCAAAGGCTACACATAGTGAAGCATCCTCTCTCTTTAAAATTACTTCTGCCTTATCTTGTCAAAGTTGTATAATTTGTATCACCACATCACCAGCCAAGCCACAAATAGACCTTCCAAACTATGAGCTCAGCCAACAGATCATACTCATTATGGCTTCAAGTTTTTGCAGAGTACAAAAAAGGAGCTTTCTAATTTCACTTATGGCTGTAAATGAAACCTCTACAATTCAGTCTTCATTGCAAAAGCTTTCTTGGACAGATTTACAGAAGTTGGCACCTCTGCTGTCATAAATGAATTGTCAAAGATAACATCTTTATTACATTTATATATCTTGGCTCTAGATAGCAGTGCTATCTGTAAAAACAAGGTCTCAGAGAGCAATGGAAGTGTTGTTGTTTGGTTCAGCATGCTCCAAGAGGACAAGGGTGATCATAACACTGATAATGTGCTTCTGCAATGGCAAAACAAAGAGGAATGTTAATCTGTAGGAGTATACAGGGCTTACACCTCTCCCAGACAAAAACATTAAAAATTCTGCTTGATTAAATAGGTTTCTGCAGGCAAAAATGCTGCTGCTAATTAGGAAAGAAATACTAGTGCAAAACAAGCAAGCTTAGTACAAGTTAGCATTCATAAATTCTCGCTTGCCTAGTAGGGAAGGTTAGTTAGATAATAAGAAGACTAAAGACAGATAAGGTCTGTAATCATGGTGTTACAATGTTAATGGATTTGTTTGTTGTCCTGTTATCCACAATAGATTAGACAAATCCTAACATGAAAGCCAGAGGTGAAACAGTCTGCTGGAGAAGGTTTTTGGGTAGTAAATCTATGTATTATCTTCCTTTCTTTATGGAGCCGTTATTGGTGTACTGGGCACTTTTGTCTCAGTTCTCACAGGTGGCAAAATTGCAGGCACTGAGCAGTTTTGCTTATAGTTAATGTTGCTCTTCTCACTGACTCCGCATAAGATGACTGCTTGTTAAAACCAGTTAAAATACTGATTAGTGTAGCAGGGAACACCTCCTCACACGGAAAGGCAACTTGGCTAAACAAAGAGCCTTGGGCTATGTAAACTTTTTCTTAATACTTCAAACCTGAGAGCTCTTACAAGCGTGTCCCACTTGTGCTGGACTTGATTAAACGATGTGGCTGGACACATTTTTAACACATGTTGCTTGGGAGTCAGATGTGTCTCCACTGTGCTATGTGCTTGCTATTACACTGCGAGCAGCCCTGCCTTCCCAGGTTGCTGTACTCAAAACTGAGCCTCCTAAAACAGGGCATGTAATTAGGTGGGTGGTTAGGGGGTCTTTGCAATGAATTATCTCTACCATATCAGCATGTGGCCAATAACTCAATCATGTCTGTGCAACAGTATGTACCAGGCCAGGAGGAGGAAAAAATGCTGTTTGTATTCTAATGCAAATGACTCTGTCTGCAGTGTGATGCACATATCTTGCAAATATTGATGTCTTGTGCCTGTTCCTTCAATAGGAATTCCTCAGGGTTTGGGGATTTTTTTCCACGTCTGGGTTTTTTGTTGTTGTTGTTGTTGGTTTTTTTTCCTTCTTCTTCTTTTAAATTTTCACCTTTTAGAACTTACACCTGGCAGAATACTTCCTGCACAGGTCTGTCTAAAAACAGCTGGGCAGAGTCCTGGGTATTTCACTCTACAGTGACGTAAAATATTGTGATGGGTTTGGGGTGGGAGTTGTTCAGTTACTACTGTGGCTGCCCAACAGAATTGAAGAAGGAATTGGGATCTTTGGCCATGTAAACTCTTATAGCTTGTCTCTTGAAATCAATACAATGCCAAGTTTTGCAAGGTCTGAATCTAGTCCTCTGTACTTACAGACTAGATACTAAAACAGCCTCCCACATGGCAGTGTCTAGAGCTGTTCATGGATATTTTACAGAAAACATTACATCAATGAAGTGGACTTCTCCTATAGAAATCATCTGCTATTTCATTCTGGGGAAATAAGGAAAAAACATTTCTATGAATTTGAACCTAAAATAAGTTTAGACTTATTTTATAACATCTTTTGTGACAATAAAATTAATTCATATAATAATTCAATAAAAAATTTATAGTGTTTTCTACTTTTTTCACAAAAACATGTGACTTGGTCTATAGATTTATTTTCTAAGAGAGAAGAAGCTTAAGCACTTTGAAATAAACTAAATATCAAGAGATTAGCTGGCCCGTTACAGAATTCTAGCTCAATGCATGCTGAAGACCTCATCTGTGTATTATGATATGAAAGAGAATGAGACCTATATAGAGAACCCAAACACTGAAATAATCATGAAGCTAATGATGTTACCTCAGTGGGATGTAAATGTGCATAATTTTAAGTATGCTATCTAGCAGATTTGCTGAGTAGGCAAACTGAGTACTTTCATGAATATCTGCAAGCTCTAAATAAAGTAACAACAAGTTACTGAAACTAGGAGTATAGGTATCACTGGGGCTCACTGAAACCTGTGTGATATCACTGAAGTAATAGTCCCAAATGTGTTTTATTTTCCATTCTAATGACATCAATAGCTCAAGTGACTCACAATTTAATGTACAGTGGATTGACCAAAAATGTTTTTTAGAACACAATTATCCATCCATGCCTTTGTTTTCAGTTTGTTTACAGTTCATTTCCATGTTCTTATTACAAGGTTCTTGTCAGTCCAAGCTGGAACACAGTTTGGGCTTAGTTTGGGTACATTTTGCTGGTTTTAATTTAAAAACTCATATCAGTTACGTCTCCATGTAGGAATGTCAGATCTGTAGAGACTGAGAGGTAAATTCTGGCTGCCAGATTTGTGGAAAGTGGACTGGGAGTGTGAAAATTGGCACTGCTGCCAGGGCAAGCCAATCCTAAACCTCTGGGGAAACTGCAAAGAATGATGCCAAGTGCAATGTGGCTTTTAGTCATCATAATTGTATTTATAAAGCTACCAGGCCACCTGCTCAAGTGCTTGAGTGTATGCTCAGCCAATTAAAACACAGTAGCCAGGTCATAAAATATGTATTAGAAGAACCAAACAAAGTGTTAACTCGTGGCATGGAAAGGGAACAAGCCTCACTCTCGAGGAAATACAAGCAAACACAAAAACCTTAGATTGTCCTAAATCAGGCAAAATCACTGCTGTAGAACAGGGGATGCCAAGTCAAAGGGTGAGTTGGAGCTGCAGCTGAGCAGGACTGGAGCTCTCAGATGGCCTCTGGCAGGGACTGCCAGCCCCCAACACTGCCCCAGGGCTTTCCTCAAACAATGAGTTTGACCGTTGATGGTCTACACTTCATTTGAAGACTTGCTGTGAAAGGTCTCTTGATACCCCCTCACTCTGAGTACAAATACTCTTGGAGGATGTATATGCTACTCTGCTGCAAAATGATAACGTCTGGTCTTTCTGCCCAGTCACCATAGCTACCTTTTCATCTGAAGGAAGGAAATTTTGCTGTGCAGGGGAGGAAGGTTGTGGTGGTGTTTTTTATAAAGGAAACACAATCAAGGCTAAGGACTTGCTCAGTTCTGAACTCAACCATGACTTTCCTGCAGCTCATTAAAAGCCTGTGAGACCTTCCTAAACATTTCTTTCACTATACATTAAGTAAATGAAAGCTTTAAGAGTTATTAATGTACAGTACAGTCTTGATGCATTTTCACAATTTTCCACTAGGTGCCTTAAGTGCAGGAACAGTTGTTCAGCAAGCAGTTCCCTACCTTTTCCTGAACAGCTAAATGACTGGTTTACCAAATGTCATCTTATGTCATCGTCATATTACCAGATCTACTGTGAAATCAGAATTAATAATACCCTTTTGCAGACAGAGCATTGACCATGAGCTTTTTTCATATAAAAGAACTGGCCAGTACAGGAAATCTGACAATATATTAAAAATAAAAGTTTCATATATATATATATATATATGTATATATAATTGGGTAGGTACTTCAGGTTTCTTACTTGCTGGGAACACTAATTCTGAAAAAAAAAAGAGTTCTTGGAAGTGGGGGAACTCTGCTCTGCTTTTGGGGCAAATGTGGATAGAAAGGAGAAGAAATATACTGAATTAAATTTGATTAGTAATGTTCAGTTCCAAAACCAAGTATTTCAGCACTCTGCTTACTTCAGAAACAAATGGAATGTTGGAATTTTTAGCTGGTCCAGAGTATCTCCAGGTAAGGCAGGGGCACATTGGACGTCTTCATCGGGAATTTTTTGTTCTTAAATTTGCCTGTAGGAGCAAATGATGGAAGAAAGTGGCAGGTGTCAGATCATTCCCACCCCTTCTCATGACCAGCCACTTCACCTCTAGATAGGACTCAAACTCCAGGCTGAGCATGAAGACAGCTGGAAGTGTCTTGGAGAAATATGCTTCCTTTACTTCTCCATCTTGCTGTAAAAGAAGCATGGCTTTTTCTGAGCTTTAGAGTATTTTCCTTTTTTTCTATGGGCAGGAGATGGTTGTCTGCAGAACCTTTAGACATCTTTTGGTTTGCCTTAGCCACAAGAAATCTTAAAATGAAGACAACATCCTCTTATTTCATAGTTTATTCTCACAGATCCCTGTCCAGCTAATTATGCTTACAGGCTGTGATGGGTAGAGGAGCTGGAACTGTGTTGCGCTGCCCTTTAACAAGTCTATTCTCAGTATTTTGCAGCACTTAAGTTGCCTTGATGTTTCCTTGTTTCCTTAGTTGTCATCACCAGAGCACAGGAGGGAAATCTATTACTCATCTCACCCTCCATTCTTTAGAAGACCATCACTGCTGCTATTCTAAATCATTCACCAGCCAGGGGAAGAATTGTAGTATGGCTACCATATAGCTGTATAATGACCTTCCTCCTAAGCCTTGTTTGATGGCCATGATCTATAAACCTATGGCATCCCATTTGAAATCCATAGGAAGTTTCTTAATATGCTAAAACCTACCTTTGGAAAATCTGCTTGCATCCTTTTTCTGTGATTATGTCCTGAAGCAGGACGAGACTTCCCAGTACAGATGATCTGATGCTGAACATGGAGCTTTCATGCAAGCATTTGCTGAAAATCTGAAAACAGACAATATGAATTACTACCAGCTCTGAGCTGATCTATTTATATCAGCTGATATAAACTGACAGCACAAACCTAGATCATAGACATGATCATTTCACCACACATCTGATATTTATAGTTGCAGGAAAGACCAGCCCCTCTGTCTGCAACTGGTCAAAAGTTAGATACCTAACACACTCAAAATTCTAAAGAATGCAAACAAAGGAATGCTTCTGTCATACACCATCTTGCTTTTTATAAAACCAAATTTAACATGATTGAAAGCATCACTGTAGAAGGTGAAACTGAAACGTTCAGCCAATTTGCCTACTTTTCTGTAAATATGATCAAAGCAAAATGAAAAAAGAAATAAATTAACCTTATTTCACCAGCACATGATATTAATAACATGCGTTTTTACACTTTTACCTTTTCGTTTACATGTTTTTTATCATGATGTTGATAACTATTATTTTCAGATACAAGGCTCTTCTCCGGAAGGTTAATTTCCTCAAGCTGCCTGCGGAATCATTAATATAATAATAGAATTAGATACTTGGACCCTCAAAAATGGAATTTAGATCTTGCCCTGGCAAAACAGAAAAGAAATCCCAAATCTGTAAACATTCTTCTGAATCTCTTACTCTGTCACAAATAAGGAACCACTTGAGGGATATTCATGTATATGCACATCTGTTCCCTCATCTAATTTACTACGTACAATAAAAACTACTGAAAAAAATCCAATTTCTGTTACTCAAGCAGATAATCTTTTTTTTCTTTAACCTCTGGTGTCAAATTGTAGATGGACTGTATTGTATCATTTTCACTTGCAGCATGCTAAGTGAATTGTATAATTGTGTTGAATACAGGGTTGAATTCAAACCAGAGGTTCCCTCTTCATATTATAATCAAACTTATAACAGTGAAACAGTGGAACATGTTGCCCACAGAGGTCGGATCACCACATCCAATGGAGGCTTTCACAACCCACTTGGAAAAAACCCTAGGGAGGTAGGATTAGAGTCACTTTCAACCTGGATTATTCTACAATTCTATAATACTAGAAAAGTGAAAAAGTTAAGAGTGTTTCAAAGTATCTGTAGAAACTGGTAAACAAAAGAGGCAGGGCTGGAAAATAAACTATGTATAAGAATGTTTAAACACTATTTTAAATAGGAAGTTATCCAATAAATCATGACAACCAGGTGGCACTAATACCCAGGGGGGCCACTTATTCCTTAACAATTGCCTAGAAAGTTCTTTGCAGAATTTTTTTTTATAAATAAGAGGAAAAATTCAGAAAAAAATCTATGTAGAATACGATTACATAAATGCTTGGAATTGGAGACACAAATCTTAGCAACAGAGGAACATAAACTTCTAAATTAGAAATGGTGATCGCTCTAGGATTATTCAGATCATTTCCGTGGTTATTAAACTGATTTCTTTATTCTCTGAGATAATTCCATAAACTATTAGTGTGGTAGACATATACGAAATTGCATCTGTCATTACCCAAAGCGACACAATTGTTTGTTTTTCAACTACAAAAGTGGTAAAGAAACTGTGTGAGTATTCCTTAATGTAATTTACTATCCTACCACCATCTGCTAGATTTGGCACTGAACGTGTAGCTGAAATCCCTTTTATAAGTGTGCCCTGAACCAGGAATCTGATTCAGACCAGAACCAATTAGCGTTCCTGGTCTTTCTCAAAGAATAAAGAAACAGAAGCACATTCACCAATTGTGCTTGCATTTTACAAGCATTTGTGTTTTGTGAGTGTGGAAGTGTTGAGGAATCTCTTTTAGCATATAGCACCTCTTTCCAATGCTGCTTATCACTGATGTCAGTAATGAGACACAGCAACAAAGTGATTGGAGACAGGTAGGGACCACATAGCTTCTCATTTGTGACCTGCATCTGGGGATGGAGCAGTAGCTCCAGAGCAATATGAATCCCTGTGTCATGTACATACGTTGCCCACGGCTGCAACAGAATGTGGGCCAGAACTCGAGGGAAAGACAAGGAGTGTGTTTAGGATTCAAGGCTGGATTTCCAGCTTCTGCAAATCAGTGAGGTTCTTGTGTTTTCTATAGCTCTTCAAGCTATAGGAAGCCTCTCTTGGATGGTGGGGTCTTGCCCTTTTCTGCTCTGCTCTGTGGAGCACTCAGCAGCCACGCCCAGCTGATGGCATGTGGGATTTGACAAAATCCATGAAATATACTTTTGGCAAGCAGTTCCAACAAAATCTAAAGTGAAAAAAAAGTGAATGGGCAGCCACAAAATCACTCCAGCTCCAGTCCTCTAAGGAATTTATGAAAAGAGCTCGAGGCTTTGTTGTGGCCATTTTAGAGAGAATAACATCTCTTGAGGTATTGGAGACACATTGGCGAAGGTCTCCCAAGGCTGTGAGGTGCAAGCAGATTTGCACAGCATTCGTGATGTGATTCCAAGAAATTTTCTGCTGTAGAAAACTGTAAGTCATCCTCCAAACAGATTCCTTTCGATGAGACCAATGCCTGACTGAATGTGTACAGGAGCTCACTGATAATGTGGAGGTTAAGAAAATCAGTGGAATAGGTTTTTTTTTAATCCACTTCAACAAATGTGTAGGGTGGTTTGTTTGGGTTTGTTTGTTTGTTTGTTTTTTCCCCAGTTTTGCCATACAGTGGCTAATCACCAGTAAAAAATCCTTTAGAGTTCTGCCAGTTTATTAATGAAACCTGGGAACTACACCATTTTATAAGAGGTGACTATGTGGCACTGGAAAGAGAAGGAAGGAACCCAAGGGGATATTATCTTTGGAAAGAAAAGAGAAAAGAACATGCTGATCTCCTTTTCAACAAGCAACAATAGATCAGAAATCTAGGATCTTCCCCATATGCTAATGCCAAAATAGAAAAAATACAAAGAGCAACAATGATCAAGTCTGAAAACACCAGAGTCCTAAAAAAGTATTAATAAAGAAAAGCCATATTTACCTGCTAAGGAAGAGGCGTAGTGAAGTAAACACAGCACAGGCTTCTGGGGAGGGAGTAGGAGAGTCAGACGTATTATGATTTAGACAAAATCATTACAAAGTTAATACACAAATGCTTAAAGAAAACCTTATGCAAAAAGTAGTTATCAATAGTCTGCTGTCACATTATGCAAGACCCATAGAAACATGCTGTCTGTCCATTGTTATTCAATGTTTTTATAAATTACTTGGATCATGGAATGGAAAGCACATGTATAAAATTTGTGGATGACATCTTACTGGAAATCTCATGAGAATTTTTGAAGACAGGAGTAGACTTCAAAATAATTTGGATAATAATCACAATAAATTGGATAAATTACCCCAAATCAATGTCTACTTTTACTCAGCACTGGGGAGTCCAGTCTGGGTTCTGCATGTACATAATTCCACAGAACAGAGACAAAAATGACAAGGAGATAAAAAAAATCATTAATGTAGGAAAATAATTAGACTTCAGCTGTTTTATTCAAGAAAAGAGAAATATGAGACCTATTGGGAGGTTATGGAAACAAAAGCTGTGTAACAGCTCATAATATAAAAGATTATTCTGAAAGGTGTAAAAATCAGTTGTTTTCCGTGTCAACAAGAGACTGGACAAAGAAAGGGGGTGATTTTGCAAGAATGGAGGCTTAGCTGAGGTATTAGGAAAGTAATTTCTAAAAGAGATCTAAGGATTTCTGCAAGATCAAGGTAGGATTGTTGAGAGAAGGAATCCTCAAAAGGGATAATTGTTAAAAGAAAGGGAAATTTACTGGGGCTGAGAGGAAATGGAGTTGCCAGTGGTTATTTTTGCCTGTAACTATTCCATCCTAATATAAATATTATTAGGATTTCACTGTTTGTTTTGGCCCTGCCAGTTTAAGAGCAGCATGTCCACGCATTTCAAGTCTTTCTGATGTTTTACCTTGGTGGAGTATAAAGTATTACGTGGATAGTGAGAAACCAGTTCCTCACTTGTTCTAGCACATATTTGTACTATGAACAGAGACTCTGCTGGCAGCTGTATTACCAAGTACACTTGTGCTTTGCTTTTCAATATACAAAGATGAGATGGAGATTTCTATATGTTCAGGTCACCAGGAAAGAGTAGGGTCGGTATGGATTCACTGGTCATTGTTCTTCACCATCTTTGTTGGGCTGCCATGGAAAGCTTTTTTAGCTCTTTGGGATTAATGAGACCCAGACATTTTATCTGACCTCATTATCCTCCTATTCTCCACCTAGTAGCCTCTTTTGGTCATTCTTTTATTTACCCAAATCACATCTACTGTAATAAACGAGATGCCTTGAATAGGCAACCATCAATTTAGGCACTACTGGCGTTTCCAATATGCAAGAGTTTTGTATGTTTACAGGCTGTGGATAAACACTGATAGCCGTCTCTTTGTTCTGTTGTTTGGAGGGAGCATCTATCATTGAGATTTATTATCTCATGAATTAAAGAAGTGAACACAATTTCTCAAATATACTTATCCGTTTAAAGCATCGGATTTTTCTATCTCATCACTTGCATTGCAGGCTCCTGCTTTCCTTTGTTCTGTTGCAACCAAGAAAAAAATCCTCAGACTTATACCAATAGTCGTCAGAACATCAAAGATATTTCGAAGAAAATGTAGCCCAAATTTTTATAACGTGTTCAGTACCTTAACATCATTTTCTCCAGGTTTGCATCTTACCCTTAATATTTTGCATGCAAATCTTTAAACTTTGGCTTGCTCTTCAACAGCAATGAGAATGGAAACATCACAGCCTATTTTCATTTAGACAGGAGTTGGAATGGAGACATCAACACCAGAGACCAAGTGATGATAGGGGTCAGAAGGATCGGAACATATCATGATTTCTTTCAGCATATTTACTCAAACACGCAAAGTCCTGAGTTTCTCCTTTAATACACGATATACATGCAGTCAGCTCAGCAGGAGCACAAGGCATCACCCCTTCACTTGGACTTTGCCCTGAATTTTCTTATTATCCACATCAGCATCTACATAATTACAAAAAACTTTTTCTGGGAGATGAAGTATTTTTTCTGTTCTCATTGGAGAAGAGGAGGCTGAGGGGAGACCTTATTACTCTCTACAACTACCTGAAGGGAGGTTGTGGAGAGGAGGGAGCTGGCCTCTTCTCCCAAGTGGCAGGGGACAGGTCAAGAGGGAATGGCCTCAAGCTCTGCCAGGGGAGATTTAGGCTTGAGATTAGGAAAAAATTCTTCACAGAGAGGGTGGTTAGGCATTGGAACGGTCTGCCAAGGGAAGTGGTTGAGTCGCCGTCCCTGGAGGTGTTTAAGGTTAGGGTGGATGAGGTACTTAGGAGCATGATTTAGGGATTGGTGGGAATGGTTGGACTCGACGATCCAGTGGGTCTCTTCCAACCTGGTTATTCTGTGATTCTGTGATCCTGAAATAATTCTTATAAAAATCCCTAAAAGCTTTCAGTAGCACCTTTTGCAAATTCGCCTGCAAAACAAAAAATGGTTGAAAAAAGAAGTTTCAGGAAAGAAACAGGTGAGGCCACATGTGACATGCTTTGTAGATTGTTCATATTTTTGTCACTGATGTTTCAAGTGAAGAGACAGACCTTCTCTTCCTCAAAGGCAACCTTTCTTTTGAAAGGAGAAGGTGGAGGAAGGAAGAGGGAAAATAAAGTGTGATAAGATAATAATATTAGGAACCACTGTTACTCAGGCCAGAAAATGTTAAGGTAATTGCTTTACATATATAGTAACCAGTAATCAGAGTCTACTGGTTTCAGAATTCTGTTTTTGAGAGTGCTGTTTCTGAGAGTAATGTAGACCAAATTCTCTTTAATCTCCCTTTAAAGAAGTAAAGAAAGTTTTAATTCTTCCTGAATAAAGCACTTTCTCAAAGGGGAGATGCATTCTGTTTAAATTCAGGGTCCAAGCTCCATAAATGAGTTGTATACATAAGCAGAAACCATCCTTGGAGCATAGGAGGAATCTCACTCAAGTACATGAAATAATTCTTTTGCTTTAACTTAGGTCAATTCCAAGCATGCTGGGAAAGGAAAGTTTTAATACTCAACTATCCAAGAGACTGAGTAGCATCCTGAGGCCTCCAGTCTTCTTGGCCTCACTAGAGCTGTCAAGACATTTTTGCAAGGTCTCAGCAGCACTTGGATAGGATTGAATTCCTGATCCCTATGAATACTCTGCTATTCCCTCTGGGCACTACAGCTAAGCCTGGTGCAGGAACTAGTTATCTAGCTAGATTTGTGCATGTTAGAATTCCTTTTCCACTCTGTAAGTCATATGACATTGCTGACACTTTATGATGAAATGTGATTATCCAAACTTCACTTTTTGGTTAGATGGTTCCTTGCTATATTGCAATTACAATCAAATACATAGTTCCCTTACTATATTTCCACAGTTGCAAGTTACTGAGTAACATAAGTTACTGTGCTTCATTTACTTCAGAATTATTTTATGATCCGCTTGAATATTTTAATGATAATATGAAGGCTTTGCAACAATTCAGATGGCTAGACACAGAATGGATTAAACAAGATCATGCTCCATGTGTTTGAAGAAAACAATTGTTTAAGGTCTGAGCTTAAACACACAGTGATGCACACCAAAAACTGGAGGAAATGGATGGAGTTACTTCCAGTAGGACTACACTGGTTTACACCTGCTGAGTAATTTCAGCAAAAAATCTTAATAAAATTAATCAATTGTAATGCAAGTGAATGAAGTGGGGGACTGTGGTCATAAAAATTCCAGTACTGCATGTCAGGTGGGGCAAACGGCCAATGCCTTGGTGTACTTGCAATATTAGCGGTAAGCACAGAACAAATGGCTGATGTTCTCATGCTTGCTAGCTGTTGAGACCTTGGAATCTTTATTAAGACCCATGGGTTAATAGGAAAGGAACGCACTAGGTGGAAAATATGAAGATAAAGGGCACATCTGTGGAAAACAGGGGGTTGCACTCTGTCGCTGCACTGCGGGATTCTCATGGGTGGAAATTCACTGGGGTAGCTGTTACTGGATACAGAGGCACTATATAAGGTTTGCATTCTCTAAATAAAGTTGATCTCAATTGTCGCCCCCATCAATGAGGTCCATGCATTAATCACTACAGGGGACAATTTATTCTTTTCACAGCTACTTAGTCCATTCACAGTCCCTTGTGATAAGATATGTTTTAAAAGTTTCCAAACTCTAGGGAGGAGGGAAATGCTGGATTCTCATCAGGCACAAATCAGCACAACTCTGCCAAAGCCAACAGAGCTGCACCAATTCATACCAAAGGAGAACCTGGCCAGTTATGTTAAGTTTGATAGTTTTAATATTCTTTGCTTGAAGTATGGTTCATGGACACTTTGTGATATCAAGTGTGAATTGAAGTTTGCCCAGCTGCACAGTATAAATCTCATGCAATGACAGTGCTGTTGCACTGCACTATTGTCTTTTATTGCATACATCAGGCAAGGGATTACTGTAAGTAATTTGTTTTGGAAGGCTGGCAACCCTAATGGGGCATGCCTGATAGTGTTCAAAGGTTCTGATTAGGCACAGTCCACAGAGATGTTCTTTCAACTTGAATCTCCAAAGAAAAAGACTTAATTTTTAACAAATCACTTCCTTCACAGCTTCATCAATTTGGTTTCTTTGAAACTCAGTAGTAAGATGTATCAAAGGAACAGATTGTTTGCCCAAAGCCTATCAAAAAAATGCTTTTTCCCTGAACCGAAAATACCTAATCTATTTTCACAACTCATTTAGAAATGATCCTGTAAGGACTATTATTCCTATAATGGTTTGTGAAACTGGAGCTCTAAGAAGCCGGCAAGGTGCCTCTGTGCAACTGAAATGATATGAGCAAGTACTAGTCGGCTGTTCCAGAAGGACTAGGTGGGAGGAGGGCTCCAGCTTGCCCCACCGTGCTGGAGAGGTGAGCCCAGCCTGCTCCCTGCTGGCTACGAGAAAGTGGTGGTGAGTCTGCTGGAGATGATACATTTTTCACGATGCCATTGACTTTCTGTCAGCTGCATAGTCACTACCCTTCCATAATAATCTAGAAAGTCACAGTTACCCAGCACTTCACCTGAACAAATAAAAGCATTGAGATGGCCTCTTCTCTGGTTTCACAGCATGGACAAAGCATTAGATGACATTAACCATATCAGATAAAAACAAGGTGAACCTTTCTGCTGTTAAATCTGACATTAATCTCCCCAATACTTCCATCTCCCAGAGAGACAAATCAGAAGAGATGACAGTTGGAAATAGCTTTAAAAGTATATTATCTCATTGATTTTTGAAACAGAGAGCTCCTTTAAGAAGAATATTGTTCCTTCAGTGAGCTGAGTCTCCATCTTTAATGTTTATTCATTCAGCTGCTTCACAGGGGACTGCAAATCACAGAAATGCAGGAGCTGTACAGTAGTGTGCAAATTGAGCACCACAAGGGATTCAGGGCTTCATCTCTTCCTATCCAAGCTTCTGAGGCAAAGAGCTTTGTCCGCTGAGGACGTGGGAAGAAAAAGCAACATAAAGCTGAATTATAATATCCTCTTTTCATGCAAAACTTGAAATTCATGTGATTACCTGGGATTTGTGTTTGAACCGCTGCTAAGCATATGCTGGCTTCTGAGGCAATCTGGCAAAATAATTCATTTATAGTTACCACAGGGACCTTCTGTAAGGCCATATCTCTTACCTTTCTGCTGCTTTCTCTTAAGGCATGGGAACTTGCAACACAAATCTCTAAATTTGGTCTTTAATCTAAGTCTCCATTTTTTTTGTTGGAGAAGTTTTAAACATTTCTTGGTAAACATAGTGAAGAATCAGCCTTCGGAACAAGCCAAGGTTAGGCATTTGCAAGCCTAACAAAAGAAGAGTCATCTGCAAGTTACTTGTGGAATTGTTCATCTAGAAACAAGTACAAACTGCACCACAACCGAAGAGTCCCTTCCCCTCAGCATCAGCTGGCTCAAAATGAGACTTTTGGTCAGCAGAAACCAATTGGCACCTCAAGAGACATTTCCTCCTACCTGAGTACAGATTATAGAGGCAAATTGAATACATCATCATCTTGAGTTGGACCAACATAGATGAGGCAAGTCCCTTCCAAGATGCAGGCTCCATTGGCAGTCCTCCAACACATGTATTTCACAGGTATGTATACTTAATACGGTGTGAAGAAGACTCAACCCTCTCTCAGTGTCCAGTGCTACAAACTTCCAGTTGTTAGTTCAGCTTATAGAATAATTGAACAAGTTTCAGAAAACAGGTTTTGCCTGCAAAATTATTAAATACTTGGCTGTTAAGCTGAACATATTAAACTCATAGTAGTTGTATGTTGAAGTCAATAACTGAGTTAATAGGCATTTGTTATGTATTATTTAGTGTTCATAGCACAGTAGTGCGAAAGACTTAAATTAATCAGAGACAATAGGATAAAGGAGACATTTTCAAGACAAGTTTGAAGGACTGAGGAAATGACACACTGGTTTGGCCAGGTAGAGCTAAGTACAACATGTGGGTAATGCGTTTATCCTTACTCTGTGCTAGCTGAGGAAATATAGGAGAGAAATCCACTGAACATTATATGTTACTCTGCACTTTTCCTACAAAGACCCACACATAGCACAAGTGGCTGAGGTAGTGTCTACTGCTACTAGTTTTATGTCAGCTGAGAATTTTGTAATACCCAAGGGATCCTCTTCTTAGTGTTCGTGGACAAATTTCATTCAGTTCCACATACTCAAATGGCAGATCTGGACTGAAAACCAAAGTCAAAGTATGCAGTGATTTTACCTGAGGGAAAAAAATTAACATAGATGTATATTCAGTTACAAGGTCAAAAGAGTGAGTAAGGTATTTAAACTAAACACCATATAAAGAATAGTCTATGAAGTCAAACCTGGTCAGTGGAAGGACCTGGAGTGTCAGAGACTGGTATTGATTCTGGGTCTATTCAGTATTTTCATTACTAGTGTGAGAAAAGAAGGTGGAGTATGTGTTAATTAAATTTGCAATTGACACTTCTCTAGGAGGTGTCAAAATGCCTAAAAGGACCACAAGGAAAAAAAATACAAAAGGACTTGAATAAGCTGGAGAACATGAAACAAGATTTAGCTTAGAAAAAGCATGTGTTAATGGCTGAAGGAAAAAGTAATCAAATCTAAAAGGAATGATGCCAAAATGCTGATTTTGCTTAGATTAATTGTGTAAGGTTACTTTTACTCCTGAGATTGCCTCTTACACCAAGCATCAGAATGTTATTCAGCTTTAAGATTAATCCAGTTTTGTAGTAACTCTTTTACAGAAAATAGTGAAATCATTGGTTGGACTTGACAATCCAGTGGGTCTCTTCCAACCTGGTTATTCTGTGATTCTGTGAAAATAGGCCTGTTACTACAGTGCTAGAGAGCTCTGTGGTTATAACCTCAGTGTAGACCAGATCTAATGGAAAATAGCCATTTGAGGAGCCAATTGCTGTGGGCTCTACATAAAAAGGAGTATAATTTTATAAATTCAAGAAGAATCTGTTTCAAAATGAGAAAAAGTATATCTCAGATTTACGTCTTCATTTTTAAAGGCCAGGTGGTTTAAAAATTATGTTTATATTATATTACTCTAAAAGACATGAAGGTGTGAGGTCTCTTTTCAAATAACCTAATGGATAAAATGCTGCCTTACATGACTGGAGAGTTTGTCTTTATCCCTCTGCCTATCATTGAACTTAGATACATATTTGTAAGAAGGGGACATGAGGAGACAGTCAGGCTGGAGCACAGCAGGGATTCTCAGCCCTCTTAGGCTGGATCACCTCTTTGTGTTCAAGTGTACTAACAGACACAGAGAGATGATACCTGAGTCTTGCTACTCTAACTTATATCATGGTAGTAGTTGAGAGACATTTTCTAGGAAGCTTTCTGCATCTGTTGAATGTGTTTGTGGAGGACTGGACTTAAAAAACCCAGTAGCATTTGTGCTGATACTTTCCACTGCAAGGTAGTCTCTCAGTGCCTTTATCGCTGTAGCACCCTGAGCACCGAGGTAACGCACACAGCTGGTTAGCTCGCTTTTGTAACTCAACATCCAGTAGCAGGTGAATATCATTTAATTACTATTTAATTACAGGAGTTAAATTGTCAAAGGCTTTACTTAATAAAGGTAATCCTTTCTACTTTATATCCTGATTGGTCCCCCAGAGTTTGTGGTATTTATCACAGAGCAGGAAGGGACCACCACAAAAGGCTGGGTGAAGTGAGCTACAAAGGGGCCTATGGGCCAAGGGGATGGGCAGAGAACAGCCAATGTTTACGTGCTTCTTTTCCCTGGTCCAAGTGAGATTACCTTGTACTACAGAGAAATTACTGCTGTGGATGAGATGTAAACAAGCTGCTGAATGCACGAGGGTCAACAACACCTGACCTACCCCACAGGAACCTCAGAGTTCAGGAGTGTCTCAACTTTTTCCAATTTTTAGCTACCCCAATCAGCTGTACTGGGAGGTGTTTTCTTTCTCCCAGAGTTTCATATCTTATACCTCCTCTGCAAGTGTGCACAAGCACTTCCACTCCAACATAAACCAAGGTGACTCTCTTTCAGATGCCTTGTTTTCAAACATTTCCTTTGGGGATTTAGTCTCTCCATCTCCTAAATCCTCCAGTCACCAGGTAACATCGGAAGGAAGGCATGGGGGTGGTCCATGCTGAGTAAGAGAATCAAAGAATAAAAGAGGAAAGAAAAGGAGATGCGGTTCGGTAGCCTCGTGATTACTGGGTGGTTTCCCTCCAGGCCCCGCTTCAACAGTTATCTTCTCTCCCTATGAAATAGCTGCCTGATAAAACACAGAATTGAAAAATGCAGAAACATGCTGTACAACAAAGTTTTTTTTGTCTTGTTCATCCCTGGGAACCACTACCGTCTGGTATTTGTTCAGGCCAGGTTGTAAAGGAACTCTAGTTTTTGGCAACATAATGTCTTATGCATATTCTTATCTGGTTTTAGGATTCTCTGTGGCATGACTCTAGTTTTTTTATCATACTTTGTTCATCCAATAGCACATTCGGCAGAATAAACATTTTGGGATGACGAGAACTGGGATTTTCTCCAAAATTATATGGAAATTATAATGTAAGTTACAGAAATTAATCAATAAGGATTTATTACATTGCAACACTGTAAAAACGCTGTACATCATAACAATTGACAAAATCCTACCAAGCTCAAACACACTGTGCTTCTGAAGCACAGAGGTGCATGAATATCTTTGTTGGAAACTGACAAATCTTGGCATGGTGTTACTTATTACTTTAAAAACTAAACCGAAGAAGGAAGTTATCCATCTTTTAATACAAGATTTTCTTACATTTTTTATAAAAGACATTATTTCCCTCTCTAAGTCATGTTTTCCTACTCTTTTGAAGGTGCAAGGAAAAATTTCACAAAGACTATCTTTCTTGAAGAAATACTTTGCCTAAAAATAATGAAATTCAAAGTCACACACTTATTTCCTGATGATTTCATATTCAAGTACAGAGCATAATGACAACACTTAGCCAGCCTCAAGGTGATCAATAGTGAACAGTTCTTTCATTAATCAGAAAATCTCTGTACAACCAGTCGCCTCTCAGCAAATTTTGTTTCCATTTCATCAGAGCCCCTCTACATGATGCTGCTGATGTAATGCAATATCAAAAAAATATACATTACAGTTATGGCTTTTTATGGTACAAAGGAGGCATAAAGAGGAGCATGCTATGATTCAAAGAAGTTGTTCATATTTTGAACCATGTTCCAGTTCCAGTCCTGCCATCTGCTATTAACTGGGGTATTGTATACCAAAGTATGTAGTTCTTTCGCCTTCAATAGCTCATTGAGTTGCCCAAGAATTATGTAGAATAGTTGTCATCTAAGGGTGCAGAAGTCAGGCATCCTTTTTTGCAAGGGCTATGGATTCACTCAGCGAAAGTTTTGGGTTCTGTGAGAGTAATATAATGCTTATGCAATTTTTTAAAAGATGTTACATGCAAGCATTCTACAGTAAGAATACAAGATTTTTGCAGGACCTGGAGCCTCTAAGTAGTAGTAGTTTAAAATGGTGACAGAGGAAACATGCATTATCAAGACCTTCAGGAAACAGCATTTCATTTCCACTGGTGGTGTAATATGTCCCTTCTGGGGGCTGCAGTCTATGAGGTTATCCCATTTCCAACTTCAGGGAGGCCACAATGACAATGTCACATATTCCAACGTCCCCTTGGAGTTTAGGATTTAGTGTTCACAAATATCTGAATATATTTACATACATTTTTACAGGTTTTTTTTTTCCTTTATTCTTTGTGATGAATGGCTTTTGCATTAAGGCCTTTTCAACAATGAGATCTTTCCTCCCATGAAATTTCTCCAAGCAACAAAAGTCTTGCCTGGATCTGTTCAATTTTATCAATGGTGCATAGTCACGTCAATACTCTGTAGAAACTACTTTTTTCTAGCATGTTTTAAAATCAAAACCAAAAACCACACAAATCTCTCTTTCCAAAAGGGTTTCAGTCATTTTTGGATGCTGTCTTTAACATTTCTACACTAATTTGCAGTGCAGACCTGGAAACATCTTATATAAGGTGAATCTTTCTAATCTCGCATTCTTTGTGAAACTATGGAACAATGCCCTTCAGGAGATGAAGACAAATCAATACGACTTCAAGAAGTAAATATCCAGAGAAACCATTTAGCAGCTTCATTGTTACAACTATACAGTAAGTTGCTCTGGGGTAATGTTTCGTCATTCATTTTTACATTTGACAAATTTTAATGATTTTATTGCCAAGATGGGTGTGCTATAAGATGTCATTAAACTCCTACTAGGTTTCCTGTTTGAAAACTGCCTGTTAGGTCTGTTTAACTTTCAGGACATTTAACTATTAACAGAACACAATCAGCATTTTAATTTACATTTCAGGGGAGGAGAGAAAGAAGAAAAATATCCTGTATCTTGGGATTTAAGTCTGCTTTCCTCCTTTTGTCTTGATGGTCACTGAGATTTTGTGCACAGTTAATGTAAAATGGATGTCAGCTGTACATACATGCATCCACACACGTGCACACACAAATGGCTTAGCCATAACCACAAGGGGCATTGAATAAAGCAAGTAATTCACATTCTGAGGCTGGTCTTGCCGGCTTTTATCACTGTTCTCATATCAGGACTGCTAGTTTCAGCCCACTTGTAAGACTCTCATTAATCTTAATTCATCCACCATCTACCTTAAAACGTGCCTTGAAGTCATTTTTTCCCAACCCTTTTAAACTATGCTCAATCTGCCAGGCTAAATACAAATTTATCAACCTCTCATACAGCAACATCCAGTGCCTAGGAATATTTCAGCCTTTTAAGAAAATTTCTTTGGGTCTTCTCATTCTTACTTCTTCAGCCTTGAATTTCTAACATTCCCACCTCCAAATCCAGGACTGTTTCAGTAATTGCCAGTGTTGCCACCATTGTGGTATAAATCTCCAGCCACGAGGGCTAAGTACAATTGTTTTAGAAAAGATGACTTGTGTCTGCACACACTGTGTCACTTCCTCATTCATCACCCTCAAGTGATCACAAATGAATTACTCCCCACCACTGCCACTCATTTTTCAGGCCTTTTGCTAATTCCTGGAAGCTTGTTAAAATGCTGCAAGCAAAAGTGCCCTTCTGATCTTTCCAAACATTCACTAAATGGTTTGAATTTATTCATTGGACTGAGCTCATACTAGGTCATGTCTCTTTTTTTCTGTGTTTCTCATTGACTTTTAAATTTTCATTAAAGCTGCAGTATCTTCTTTTGTTTGAAGCCAGATCTGCTAAAGAAAGTTACTGCTTTGAAGGGAAAGAGGTGTAAAAAAACCCTACTCAGAACAACCACAGCCACAGCAGAAACAAAACACAACAAAAAATCACTTAGCTTTGCACAGAGCTATCAGCATCTTGGACTAGCAGAGACTGAATTTGGTTTTGGAAGCATTTGGGGAGCAGCTGGTTCCCTTTAACAGCAAAGGAGATGCTGCTGGATGGAGAGTTCCAATGGTAAGTCCTTCCTTTTTTTTAACTTGACCTGCATTTTGAGTTGAACCCAAACAACATTTCCAGAGGAAAGAGAAAAACAAAATGATTGCTCATGCAGTGTCACAAAGCTCCCATCTGACAACACCTGATTAACTTAGGCTTCCAAGCTATCTTGCATCACTGTTTCTCGTATATTGAATTTCAGAGCTGTGAGACTGAAGAGAATCAGAAGAGGAAATGAAGAGGTCTCAAAAGTCAATACAGGTTAGGGCAAATGCCAGCCTGATTGGAAGACTGAGTGCTGGCCTCCACCATGGCAAAGATGAAATTTGCAGAAACAGTGATATAAAGAAATTACAGTAAGGAACAAGCTCCTCCTTTCCCTGCCCTTGACATCCACTCTGCCCATTATGGAGATGTCAGGAGATACAATATTTAATCATCTGTCCCAGAAATCCATGCAATGGAGAAAGTTCAGAGTTTCCATATGGAGAGAAAGCTTTCATAGCTTCAATGTTGTTCTGACAGGCTTTCCTCAACCTGCACTTTTTTTTTGAAATTATGAGTATCTAAGTGGTCATTAAGGTCCATAAACAATAAAGGCAGCAGAGTTGTTCTCAAAAGAGCTATCTCCTAGGTGTTATCATTCTTACCACCTCAGGACTGAGCTAGATTTGTGGTTTCCCCTTGTGTCCAACTGCCTCCTTGCTGTGGTAGCTTCCACACTTGTACTGCCCAACCCCTGGCGATGTCCAGGGGAGGATGTGGCAATGGGATCACATGCACCCTCAACAAGATTGTGGATGACACCAAGCTGAGTAGTGAGGTTGACACCACTGAAGGATGAAATGCCATCCGGAGGGACCTTGACAAGCTGGAGAAGTGGGCCTGTGTGAACCTCATGATGTTCAACAAGGCAAAGTGCAAGGTCCTACACCTGGGTTGGATCCTCAGTATTGGTGCAGGCTGGGGCATGAAGAGATTGAGAGCAGCCCTGTGGGGAAGGACCTAGCATTCCTGGTGGATGAGAAGATGGACACCAGCTGGCAATGTGCGCTTGCAGCCCAGAAGGCCAATCATATCCTGGGCTGCATCAAAAGAAGCATTGACAGCAGGTTAAGGGAGGTGAATCTGCCCCATTACTCTGCTGTGGTGAGACTACACCTGGAATACTGTGTCTATCTCTGGAGCCCTCAGTACAGGAAAGACAAGGATCTGTTGGAGCAGGTCCAGAGGAGGGCCGCTAAAATGATCAAAGGCTTGGAACACCTCCCCTGTGAAGAGAGGTTGAGAGAGTTGGGGTTATTCAGCTTGGAGAAGATAAGATTCCAAGGACACTTTATTGTGATCTTTCAGTACTTAAAGGGAGCTTATAAGAAAGATGGGGATAAAATTTTTAGCAGAGCCTGTAGGAACAGGACCTGGGGTAAAGATTTTAAACTACAAGAGGAGATGTTTAGACTAGATATTAGGAAAACACTTTTTTTCACTGAAGGTGGTGAAGCATTGAAACATGTTGCGCAGAGAGGTAGTAGATGCCCCATCCCTGGCAACATTCAAAGTCAGGTTGGATGGGACTCTGAGCAACCAGATCGAGTTGAAGATGTCCCTATTCGCTACAGTGGGGACTGGACTATATGACCTTCATGGTCCCTTCCAATCCAAGCCATTCTATGATTCTATGAAGTGGACTGTGTTTCCCCCACACCTGACCCTTTTCCAGCCAGTAGCAGTTCAGGGAGCACAGGTACAGTGCGGTTATTTCTCATTTGTTCTTGGGCTCCAAAATCTAGCTTAATACTGAGAAGCTTTCTGCCAGCTCTAGTATGTTGTGTCCAACATGTCTGTCCTTCTACCCCTTCTCTGCTCCATGGAGAGCTCTATGAGTCATGTTACTAAGCCCTAATAATGCAATTTATCTATTTCTTCATGGACAAAATTCAGAAGGCCCATTTCCAGATTGTCCACAACAAAATGACTTTCATGCAAGGTAATGCGGGTGTCTTTACCCACATAGCTGAGCTTCAGAAAGTATTTGACTATTGAGTCATACTACAACCACTGAAAGTGTCAGTAGTCTTTCCCTTCACATACTAGCTCTTTCTTTACAATAAAAATTACAAAGAAGAAATTTTAAATAATTGTAATATCTATGTCTAAGGTAATCACTTAGGATAGCTAAGCACCTCTTTCAGAAATGTGAGCACTTTTTTTCACATAAATGTCAAAAGCAAAACAAAACCCCATTCTCAACAACTTCCGAGTTAATGACTGAGCCTTTCATGGTTAAGGGAAAAATATTTGTAAAGAGTATTCACATGCCATAGTGCCAGCAAAAAAAATTTCACATCTGTTGAATTCATTTCTAGTTGAGCTGTTCGTATAAAACTGTTTTCTAAGTGTCTAACTGGTGATTTGAAACCAAAACTGCTGGGGTGTGAACACTGCAACTCCCCTTGAAATTCCACCCCACCACAGAGCATCGACGTGTGCTGTGTTGTGGTACCCAGCCTCTCTGAGACAATCACAGTAATGGACTGCAGAGGCATCCTTGGGGCTCTACTGGCACCTGTTCTTCAGAAAGCAGATCCACTTGGCACTGAACATGGTCCCATCCTTCTCAGGCACCGTAAGCACTGCTAGAGATGATATAACTACGGCAATATTGCTATGAAACAGGGAGTTACTTCTTTTCACATTCTTCCCATTCTACGTCTGAACCCCAGCTGTCATATGAGGGAACAGAGGAGGAAAGTTAAGACCCCTACAGTGTATTGGGATCTTGAAAAGTTGTCATTGTTGAGCACCTGTAAATCTGATCCTAAATAAAGTGGGAAACTGACATCTTCTGTATGTCTGGTGTCAAAACTTCTCTTCAAATGGAACATTTCAAATCTTATTGCCTGCTATAAATAACAATAAGGTCTGCTATATCAACACAATGACTTTGAGCCTTGGCTAACTGGCAAACCCTTCTCAGGAATGGCACTGATTTGGAAGAAAAATAATAATCAAACCACTGACATTTCAAATGTGCGAAGTCAAAGTAATTGTCCAGTTTCCAGTGTGTCTCTCTGTAATTCAATATTTATTTACACTGTACTCAACTGAGTTAAGGAAGATGACTTCTTTAGAATCCCTTCTCTCCTCCAGGGAAAAAAAGTCAAGACCTGATCTAACCTCTTTGAACATTCATGGGGTGTTTATAATATGTAAGCACACCTTTATTCTATTATTTGGCACTAACAACATTTCCAGAGCTCATTATTTCCTGCAAGAAATAGTGCTTAATTAGTGCTGAATTACCAGGGAATTGCCGTGGAACTACAGAAGCCATCCTTGCAAATCCCCTAATGAATTTAATCTGATTGCTCCTATTGCATTGAATTCTAAATGGATTCATAATAATTAGAAACCCAAGGCATACCTGCCTGTTATTGATCTGTGTGTGACAACAGGATTTCTTTATAAACAGAGTCATGCAGACAATATGTTAATATCAATATCTGAAGATTTTCAGTGCCTCATGGGGGAAAACTGGTGACTATGCCACTTAAATCCAAGGCTGCACTGATAAATGAATCAAATCTTATTAGTTTTTTCCAAGTCTATTCGGGTCTCAAAGTTACTAGCCCTACTGAGTGCACAACTAAATTGAATTTAGATTTTTGTACTGAAAAGACAGATGATGCTGAATTTAATCAGAGGTACACAACATCTAGGTTCTTAGGTATAGTGAATATGTTCACACAACCACCCCTTCATGAGCTTCATTCATATGCCTTTGTAATCATATAGAAATATTCTCTCTATTTTTGCTGAATGATGGATTGGATCCCAAGTTCACAAAGTTGCTCATTGTAGATAATTTCATCCCTGAGATAGGAGCAACGATGCATTTTCCCATTTCAGCCCTAAACTAGAATGTGAGGAACAAGGATGTCTGTATCCACACACCATCTAGTCCTAGCTTTCACCTCGACTATAAAGTACTTGAAGTCTGGTGATGGGTACAGAAGCATCACCAATCCCACAGTTAGGACATCTGCATTTGGTGCAAACTGGGAAGAAAATTTGCCTGCTGTTTTATTACTCTCATTCAGTATTTGTTGAGACATGCTTATGAACTTGGGGAAAATGTGCTGGCATTCAACTCAGTACCTTTTTCACTGATGGGTTTTTAATTTTCCCTTTCTAAAATTCCTGTTATATTGGTCTTCCATGCATTGCATTCTGCAATCCCTGAAGCCATTGCCAAAACCACTACTAATTTCTTTAGGAATACTTTCAGGGTTTTTTTTTTAATCTCTTACAACAGATCTTCCCAGTTTGTCGTATCCTTCAGACTTTGACGTTTGGAACAGGTTAGGCTGACACAAACACTTCACCTTAATACCCACTAGGTAAGATTTATTCCCACAGACTTATATTGGTCTGTGTTGAAATTAGAAGCGGTTCCAGGCAGTCTGCTTCCTTGGGGTATGCTGGCATAAATCTACTGACTTGGGAGGAGGTACTTCTGATTTTCACTGATAAATCCAAGAAAGGACTCAGCATTCTCCACCTAAAAGACTTAGATTAGATTCTTCCTGGCTTCATTATTATCGCCACCAGTATTTTTTCTCTGTTTCTTTTGCAGTGTACTCCAGTTAGTGCTTTTCCCTCAGCTTTTAAAATTCCTTTAACTGTTAAGATAAGTGAAACTCGTTTCCTTAAAGAATTCCCAAACTGATCTCTCAGTCTGAAATGTACTTGAATGAACTTTGGTCCATGAGCAACATAAAAGGCTTTGACCCCTGTAATCTCAGTAAAACATGTAATGGATACTTAGTCTAGATTAGTCTATAGAAGAATCCCTTCTGACATGCCGCAAACCACAAGGTGGTTCTCTCTACTCAAAACCAAACTCAGAATCATTCATGAGCCACCCATATCCACAAAATAAAAGCTACTGGAATTAACAAAAAACATCAGAGGAGAAAGGGAGAAATAGATTGTACTTACAAGATACTGTATTTAGTGGAAAAGAAAAGGGATTGGGTGTAGAGGAGGATATGTAACACATGCAATCATGGCACTGTCATCAGTCTCAGGGACATAAAAGAGAGAGGAAGAATGGATAAAAAGTTTCTACAACTCAGCCATCACCTTTTTTAGAGGCAATGGGATTACAAGCAACAAAACTTCTACACATTTCCTGGCCATAAAGTTGGAACTGAGCCTTGCATTTCAGTGCTCTAGGATTACCTCTACTTATAGTCACACTCCCAATTATGGGTTGTGTTTGCACAGATTGTCATAGAATCATAGAATAACCAGGTTGGAAGAGACCCACCAGATCATCGGGTCCAATCATTCCTATCAAACACTAAACCATGTCCCTCAGCACCTCGTATACCCATGCCTTAAACACCTGCAGGGAAGGTGAATCAACCACTTCTCTGGGCAGCCTTTTCCAGTGCCCAATGACCCTTTCGATGAAAAATTTTTTCCTAATGTCCAGCCTAAATCTCCCCTGGCGGAGCTTGTGGCCATTCCCTCTCATCCTGTCCCCTGTCACTTGGGAGAAGAGGCCATTATCTTCCTTTCTACAACCTCCTTTCAGGTAGTTGTAGAGAGTAATAAGGTCTCCCCTCAGCCTCCTCTTCTCCAGGCTAAACACCCCCAGCTCTCTCAGCCGCTCCTCATAAGGCCTGTTCTCCAGCCCCCTCACCAGCTTCGTTGCTCTTCTCTGGACTCGCTCCTTGTCCTTGGCAAGATGGAGATAGCAATCTTATTGGGTTCAAATGGGAACTTAGTGCATCTGACTTGCAATTGTGAGAGCAAAGTTGGGTAAAGAATCCTTTCAACATGCTTAAACCAGGTCAAGACACAGACACGCTGTGTGTCACTACAGGCAAATGTTAAGGCAATTATCTTCCCATAAACTTCTGGCAGAGTTGATCTATTCCTTCATCTCGTTCAAATGGTTTGTTTCTGACATGTTCTGGTTTGCACTAAGCTTTCAGTACTTTCATGTTATTAAAAGTAATAACATGGTGGAATATCCTTCCCACAAGCTATTCTTCTCTCCTTCCAAGACATGCAATCTGAGGCTGAGATCAGGAAGTATTCATGCCTTCTGAGCACACTCCTGTTCAGTCCACATGCCCAGCGGCTATGTAGACAAAGCCTGATAATCACACGCATCTTGGAGATAAGAGTGTGAAGACATCAAGAAATGTGCACTTTGATAGTCTGATACAAGCATTTTCTACAGAGCACTGTCACTCTCTTGTTGTCTGGTGCGGATGCTGCTGGTCCCTCTTTGACAGCATTGAATGTTTGACCCTTCCCAAATGGCTGTGCACGTTTGACCCTCCCATGAGAGGTGAGAAAGGTTGAATGCAAGTCAAATCCCTGATTGTGCAGTATGGAGGATAATGAGTCTCAGCAACCCAGGCAGTGACTTTAAGTGATATGCATGCAAAATATGCAGCTACGTTAACCAGTCAGGCAAGGAAGCAGAGATATTTCCTGAGGTGGGAAACATATTGAAATGCTAATAGATCCCGGCAGGTATTGTTGTTCCTTTGGGGAAAGATACCTAGGAGGAACTTCTTAATTGTATGTTCACCATATCTTTTCAGCAGATCAAAAGAGAGTATTGATATGAGCAAATAAACTTTGATATGTGCCTTTCGCTACTGGTACTAATTGGAAGGAAATTCCCTGGCCTATGGACCAAGGCACTTAACTTAAAAACATTGGAAATGTTAATTGAATAAGGGGGGAGGGTTGATTAGAAGCATGACCTCATGTCTAAAATGATAATGAGGGCTCTTGACACCTGAACAACAAAAGGTCATGAGAGTATAAACAATGAGATAAGAAAGAACCATCAGCTAGAGCCCAGACAGTGACATATGAGTCTCATGTGTGAAAGGGTGTTGGGCATAGAGAAACTGTCAGCTTCAGAACTGAGACAGTCAAACACACTCTAAAATGGAAGACCTGTATTCTATACTCATGTACTCCCATTCACTTTCATTAGAGTTTCAGGGCTACAATTGAAGGTAGAGGTTTGCCCTAAATGCTTAGTTTTCTGCTCATCAAGAATCATTTGGTCCTTTCTTGTGCAGCCTTGTACCTGAATTACTTGGCAATATACAGGTCAGAGAAGATTACCTCCATGATGAGGAGTCAGAGGCTGACAGATAACCCTCATATAACTGGCCAGAGGAGGTATGCAGAGATATGCAATCTTCTCCCACTTAGAAAAGGTCATTCCCTTGCCTTCAGCAAGGAGAGTCCCATAATTAGGTCAATAGCTGGATTTCTGCTGTTGGGAGAACAGGACTTGGGGGTACATCTCATTTCCTTGACAGAATGGAGTTTATGGCTTACATGCAGGCAGGCAGCTGGAGCAAAGTACATGAGAATACATTTACTAGTTATGAACTTCATTTTGGGCAATAATTCCCTACATAAAAATTGTGTTTGCAAATTACTGAACTTCTATCAAGTATATATTCTTTCTAAAATTCCTTTTATTTCCTCTCAGATATTTCTGTTACCATATTTACAGAGGATGTTTGCAACATACAAAAAGAGGTCATGAGGAAAGATGCATTTTGGAGGGGAACAAAAAACAGTTCCAAGACCAAGGAAGGTCTACATTTCCACATCCATCTCATCATTTTTCATGATGGGCTGCATCTCAGATTCCAAGATCTGAATTCAGCTGGATTTACTGGTCATGCAAAAGTACACAGTGTCAGAGTTTTGGCTACTGCAAAGTTATTTGAGGATTGGTTTGGAGTTTGTTTGTTTGTTTTTCCTATTGGGACAAATATATAAACCAGTAGGAACTTAAACAGGGTCAGGGTAGAGAAATCATTATACCTCATAGCTTTCCATCTTTCCACCTGGAGAATCTGTCTGTGGGATGACAGGTTTGTATGAACTCTTCACTATCTCTGGACTTCCCAGTTTCATTTTCAGTACCAAAGCAGCACTACAATGTGGTAAGAGTGAAAAGATGGAGTGCGGAAGATGATGTGTGGAAGTACTTTGATAATTTGTGTTTGGTTAGTAATTTCCCACACAGAAATTATACTGACCTTCTATTGAGTATTCCCTCTAGAGTTTCACTCTACCTCTCTTCTGAAGTCTCTGATATTATATTCTCAATCTTGTTTGCAATATTCAGATTCCACTTAAAAATTCTTCTAGCCTTATTCCCTCTTTATTCCCAAACCTTATTAACATCTGAACTAAAGTGCACTCAGGTCTCAGTTTTTCCTTTATACATACTTTACCATCACTGCCTTTCACTCTAATGTCAATGCAAGAAAGATTGCTTATCTGCTTTCCTCTTCTTTATATAGTTAAACCAAGTTCTCCTCCTGATAATTCCTATTTACATAACATCATGATAATTCCTATTTACATGAAATTAAGTTAAAATAATTTGCAGATTTTTTTCCCCTCTATTTTGATGATACGTAGTTCTGCATTCCCAAAATCTCTCCTGTTTCATGCCAGGATATTATGCATGTTGAATTAATTTCATGTAACACACTGTATTCTCCTATTTTTTTTTCAAAAATCCAGATGAAAGGGAGTGAAAGGAGTGAGGAAAAATAGTAGAAAATTGGTTAAATGTGACAGATGATAAACTTACAATAATCAACCTATAAAGAAGCTTAGTACAACCATCCTCTTTCCTTATTTTCTTCCTTAGAAGTTGGACTCACTTTCACAGTTCACCAGAATTGGATCTGTACATGGATAGATTCTATAATTTTAGGATATGCCCTGGTAGTATACTATTTTAAGCTTTAAAAGTTATTTTATGTCTGCACCTCCTATGGAATTCCAGGGAACTTGATACTTTCAAAATTTAAAATGCATGGAAGGAAAACATTACTTGGGGTGGTTCCATGATGCATTTTCAAGTTGAACACATGATGGTTTATAGCTGGCCCACAAAGCTACTGCAGCCAGCCAAAGCAGAATCATATCTGAGCTCTTAAAAGGGGATATTGTCAGCAGGGAGCCTGTCACTCGCCTATCAGAGCTGAAGGGGCCAGGAAACACACTCGGGACCTCGGCATCCAACTCATGCAGCTGCCCAGCACTCCTCTATTCTTTGAGAAGATGAAGGGAATCACAGAATTACAGAATAACCAGGCTGGAAGAGACCCACCGGATTCTCGAGTCCAACCATTCCCATCAATCCCTAAACCATGCCCCTAAGTACCTCATCAACCCTCACCTTAAACACCTCCAGAGACGGTGACTCAACCACCTCCCTGAGCAGACTGTTCCAATGCCTAATGACCGTGAAGAATTTTTTCCTAATCTCAAGCCTAAATCTCAAGCCTAAATCTCCCCTGGTGGAGCTTGAGACCATTCCCTCTCGTCCTGTCCCCTGTCACTTGGGAGAAGAGCCCAGCTCCCTCCTCTCCACAACCTCCCTTCAGGTAGTTGTAGAGAGTAATGAGGTCTCCCCTCAGCCTCCTCTTCTCCAGGCTAAACACCCCCAGCTCTCTCAGCCGCTCCTTGTAAGATTTGTTCTCCAGCCCCTTCACCAGCTTTGTTGCTCTTCTCTGGACTCGCTCCAGAGCCACAACATCCTTCTTGAGGTGAGGGGCCCAGAACTGAACACAGTATTCGAGGTGCGGTCTCACCAGTGCCAGGTACAGAGGGAGAAGAACCTCCCTGGATCTGCTGGTCATGCCAGCAATGAGCAAAACACAGCAGAACAAACAGGACAGTAACAGAAGACAATAAGTATTGTCAATATATCTCCATGCCAGCATGCTTCCTAATTGATTGTCCATATCTTAAAAATGTAATTAATTAATGTATTTGTACCATGGATGCATGTTTAAACAATTGTACCTGCCAAAGATGCTAGCAATAAGCTGTTCAGTTAGCCACTGGAAACAATCTTAACATGATGAGCTGGGAGTAGTGACAATCACTCTGTGAAACTGGACATAATGTCAATCTACCTCTCCTTCTGGGTCTGGATACCTTTGGCATGGTATATGTCAAAATATCCCAAATGCCAGAATGACCTGCTTATTTTAAAAATCTTGAGGGACAGAGGGCTCCAGGCCTTATTCTTCATAATAATAAAATATAAGAAAAGAAACCTTCCCAAGTGAGTTAAAGGTTTTCTTAGAAGAGGCATGACTTGTTTGAACTAACAGCTAGAAGTAGGCTGGGTTTCCTTGAGCAATGCAATGGCATTTTGTTCTTCACCCAGCCGTACAATCTCGTGCCATATTGCCCTGCTGCAAAAACTAGATACCAGATCTGATACTGGACAGGAAACAACTCCGTGACTGATTGTAGTTGTGGATGCTCATGTCAGAGCTTAGATGAAATGATGGAAAAGCAAGACGCTGCAACACCCTTGCAAAGAGGAAGGCAGAATCAGGAAAACACATTAAAGGCCAATTTTTCAAGACCTCAGCTCCTACTTTTGTTTCAATGCTTCTTATGAAGCTCTTGGCTGGGGCAGAGAGGGGGAGAAAAATTAAAAACAACCTAGCATGTTAATTTAAAGGCAAGAAAGACTTGCCCAGACAGTTCCAGCCAGTGTTTTCCTTCCAAACTCATGATGCCCGCTGTGACTAATTTCTCTATAAGATCTTGCTAATGGCAATAATAGAGAACTGCCAGCCTGGATTAAAAGACTCTTTCTCACGACCTGTCAATTTATCTACAGTAGATGATATATCTAAGGAGGTGAGGTTGTCCTCCTTAACATGTCCCAAAATCAACAGCAGAGGCCACCTGACCCCCCACCAAGCTGCTTCCACTCTGCTCAACCTTTGCCACTGTAAATACAAACTGTTACTGGGGAAATAACAGTGCTGGGTTCTCTTTTCATCTGCTGGTATATCTCAGATACTACTCAATCCTTTAAACAGTGGAGAAGAGCCTTGTGATACACCAGCACTACAACCTCCAGAGCACTTTGCAAGGGTCCTAGGAGGCATCAAATTTGCATAGGCTGCTCCTCCTCTAGCGATGCTGCTGGCACTATTGGCCCCATAATGCCTACCACAAATCTGGTGTTTGTACCCTTTAGCCTGGCCCTGATCATGGGCTGACATTTTTACCAGTGAAATTTCCTGCTGATAGTTGTGGAAAGGTTCTGTATTGTCTGAGATGCTGTCTCTGGGGAGAGTGCCAAAAATCCCTTTGGTGGCAAGTTTAAAATTAGACAGTAGGCTGTTCAATGTACAAATAAGGAGCAATCCTGCTTCAACATGGAAATGGGCTAAATGATGGAAACTCATCTGCCTGTAACTGCTCTGAATCTGCCTACTGCTCGATTCCTCTAGTCTGTGCAACCCAGGTGCTGATCAGAGCTGAAGCTGTCGACAGCTGCAAAATGGATTAACCAAGGTCTTGAATTATTTTTGTCTCTCAGATTAGTCATTGCTTTATAAAAGACTGTGGGGATTGACACTGAATGCTTGAATAATCCAGCATCTTCCAGAATTTTTTAGGGCATTGGAGAACTTGTGAATAACTGTAAATGTTACGGGCTGGGGAAGTCCTCAGCAGATTTCGTTTGCCCTCATGATCTACATCCTTTTCACACCACTTTGTTCTGGTTTTCCTTTCAGTTCTTTCCAGGATCTCTGCGCTGACATGCCCTGTGACAGAGAAGAGAGGCACAGTGCAGTAAGAGGTAGCATAACTAAAGAACTAAAGGTTCTTTATGTATATAAACCTATATAAAGAACCTATGGTCCTGCTTTTCAGCATAACTAAGCCTTCAAAGGGTAGTGAAGTTGTTGGAGTTAGACTGCTTAAATGTGAAAGCAGAAAAGGTCTTGAATGGCAAACAGCAGCTCTTTGCTTTGTTTAAATAAATTGCTTTGTCTTAATGACCTTTAAAAACGTTACTGAACAAATATTACTAACAAATGTTACTTTCAAATACTTTCCTTCAAAGTCCTGTTCAGAAATCAGACCAGGTATGGCTCACACTCTTTTTCTTGTTTGCATGGTTGTGTTTAGTTTATCTTTAATCACTCTTTGGTGTCTAATTACTGTTTAAATCCTATGAGAACACCTCAGGAATTCATTGCAGTTCAGCACAGGAATCTAGCCATATACACTGCAGGGCTATTTCTACCTTACCTTCATTTTAGTGGGTCTTCTAGTCCATCACAGACTCTGCAACCCTTTCCACTGAACATTAGTACATTTTTGTCTCAAATTGAGAGGGAAGAAAGTGCTGCAAATGATTTTTCCATGACTGAAGCACCAGATAAGGTTTTACAAACGGAAAAGGGAAAAGTGAGCTGCAGAACACCATCTATGTTACAACCTCCTTCAAAAAAAAAAAAAAAAAGGAACAACCAGTTACTATAGCCTGTCCTACCCCTTCTGACACTGCCCCACGTTGCTTTGCCATATTCACCTTCTTCCAAAAGTAACAATTAAAAATTACCACTCGATCTTTTAAGATTAAGAGGTTAAAAAAAGCATCTGGTATGTTCCAGAGGATATTCCCAACAGACCCCTCAAGCAGGCTTTCTGCACATTTGAGTTCATACTTCTTCATACATCACCACTAAATTAAAGCCATCTAAAACTTACAGATTACCTACTATTAGGCAAAAAAAAAAAAGCATTATTCCTCCTGCAACATTTACTGCTGCCTCAGTGCACATGCTGAGCACAGAATCAGCAGCATTTTGCTGCTGGTGGCACACTTTTAGAGGCTGTATTTGTAACTGAGGAGACTTTATGACTTGCATGGACATTTACATTCACATCAAATTCCAAGATATCCCCAAGAGTAACAATGGTTAACTCCTGTGTCCTTGACAAAAATGAGCATGTTTCTGCCAGGGTAAATTTCTCCCTATGGCATTTTCTGCTTCCAATACTTCAGTATTGTGCAGTCTGGCTCGTTAGCTATTAGAAGTGGAGCCAGGCAGGAAATTCAGAACTTCTTGAAGTGTCTATTATTTTTCCTCTTTTTGTATTGAGATATTTGGAAATTTTCTGTGGAAAACAACAGAATGAAAATAGACTCCAGCACAGTGCTTTGTTCTTTGCTGTTCACATTTTGGATTTTAATCTAAGATCTAGTTTTGCATCTCACTTCTTTTGACCATCAACTTCATGTTATCCTGAAAAAGTTTCAAAAGGAAAATTTCATCAAACCTTGTATGTGCCTGTGAAAAGAAACTTCAGTCAGTTTGTATTTTCATCAAAGGGTTCCTAACAGGCTCAAATTAATAGTCAACTTTCTTCCACTAGAAAAAATATTCTGTTGTGTTTTCTAAACAAGTAAAACAATTATATCTATTTTGGATTTACAATGCTTTCAAAAAACAGAAGTACCATTCTGTCTTGATTTGTTGGTGATAAGCACAAAAGAAGAAATTCATGGGCTCCTATAATGGCTTGTCAGCTCTTCACTATGAACAAATCACATTTTATGTGTTCTTGGTATTAATCGCCAATCAAATGTCTATGCAAGAGTTGAATTACTATTTTTGTGACTTTTTTTTCTCTTAGATTCCAAGAATAAAAATCAAGTTCAGGCTATTCAAAGGTCAGTTGGCTTAAGTTTTTGTTAGAAACCAAGACAAGGCTGGATAAGGATCACTGGATTCAAGTTAATGTGGGCTGGCTTCTCTCACAGCTGACAATTTCTCTACCAGTTTAGCTCTTAATTTGCAGTTCTTTACTAAAGAGAGATTGAAGAGACCCCCAAGCCCACATTGCTGACTATTGTTCTCCCAAGCCAGTAAAGAAAGCAAAACTTCAAAGCCTTAGAAATCTGTTATTAGTTGTGAAGATAATGATAATCATGCATATTACAGAACTGCCTGTGGGACAGCTATGATGTGGCCTCTTATTGTTGTGAAACAGCAGACGGCCAAAGCCTTGGAAAGTCTGTAACCCAAGTGGGCAGTGAAAAAACACATTGTTGTGCTAAGCTTTCTTTAAAGTTCCATCTCTGAGCTAAGAAGTAAATCAATCATTGCAGAAGTTCCTTCTGCATGAGGGGACTAGCACATACAACTACAAATAGATCCAAACTTTTCAAATAAAATCCTTTTTTTTTGGAAAACATTTGTTTGTGGAGACAAAATGGAATAATGAAACCTGCTGGGTTTGATGAACTTTGGTCAAACCCAGTGCAAGGGTCCTGGCAGGCTGTCATTTTTGTACACATTGGAGAGCAGAGAAAAAAATGCTCCAGGTCACGTCCTCAATGCTGTCTGCTGATGGATCACAGTCACACCAAGGACATGGATGATCTCTCTCCTTCGCATCAGTAAAGCTGCCCTTACCAATCTTGCTTTGATGCTTCAGGACTCACGAGTGATTTTTATTTTTAACTTCAGTCTGATTCAAAATGCAAAGACAGAATCTTTCTTTTTTATGCATCATAACCATGAACTTTGTTGAAGAGGTTGAGGGTGCAGCCACTTTTTTTCTGACCCCAATAGAAAAAAATATTCCTATAGCGGCAAAACTTCAGCCAATATTTGCTCACAATCAATGAAACAAAATGGACATGAGAATATGTTGTTACTCTTCTTAAATAAAGCCATTTTTATAAAAGAAGTTAGATATCAAAATTCCAAAATACTATTGTCATTTGTAGTTTACATCTAGAGGAAAATACAGTACTTGGACTCTGGCTCACCTGTAATTTTTCCACAACAGCTTAAAGAAACATGCTTCATTCAAAATACAGGGGGATGTTTTTCTCTGGCTACAAAAGCGGTGAGGTACCTGGCTTAAAATAAAGATTATCTTGGCCAGAAAAAAGGAGGAGTTCTGACAGCAGAGGACTGAAAATGAACAGGACTGTGCTATATCTTCTGGTTTGTTTGTGAGTTTTACTATCAGTCATCAGTGCCTTAAGCTAGAGGAAGTGTGAGTTTCAACCAGCTTTATTAAGTGTGAATTGAGTTACTCCCCATTGTTGATGTTTGATGTGGATCATTTAATACATTCTACAGAAACTGTGAAGATCATGTGGCTAGAGCAAGTTAGCCCAGCAAGGAGTTGTCATGAGAGCTTAGACTTCTCTCTTTTATTAGGAAGCACTGGGACATGTACCAGTGGCTACATCAGTGGCTCCACTAATGTTTCTCTCAGAAAAGGAGTAACCACTGCTTTAGGCTGCAGGCATTTTGGATGGTACATTTAGTAGCTGGAGATGACATACAGATGATACCAAGTTTGTCTGCGAAAATGCTTAGAATCACTCAATGACAAATTAAAAAAAATTCTCTGTTCATCACTGGTTTTGCCTGCAGATTAAGAAATTTAACCATTCAGACTAGAGATCAGGTTTACAACTGGTATTGCCTGTTATGGCTTGAATTCCTCAAGTGAATGTGTCATAGATTAATTTGCAGATCTCCTGTTACAACAGTTCCATCTCTTCTCCTCCAAACCCAGCTAAAAACCCAGTGAAAACAACAGATTTGAATTATAACAAGGAGCATACTTTTTCTTAGAAGAAACAAAGATACTTTATATTTCTTCCTCTCCTTCATTTAGATGCCACTGTACTGGCATCATTTGTGTTCCCAATTCTTCTGTCCGAAGAGTGATGGCGATACAATCAAGATTGTCTCTGCAGCAAAGGAATGAGAAAGATGGGAGTAAGTGGGAAGTTAAAGCCTGTTCTATGTCTATTGCTGGGAACAGGTTATGGGTCTAGTCACTGCAGGGGAACAAGAAGTCTCATGGATGCTGTTTTGCATGTGCTTGTGATAATGCTGTTGTCTTTTGGCAAAGATATGTGACCTTGAATCCTCAGTGAGTTCAATTCTCTCAGTACAGTGTTCTGATATATCACACATGATATGCACTTTACCAGATTTGAGGTAGGTCCTCATTCAGATTTATTTTTCTGGTCAATCTTAGCTTAGTTCTCACCTCCACATGTATGGGTTCTACTTGTTATTAGTTACTCTAAGAAAATATACTGTCCAGAGCTAAGTGGAACAAAAATAACAGGGTTCGGGCACTAGCATCTAATAAGTTCCCAGATGCTCAAAAATAGTAGAAAAATCATTGTTTTTCACTGCGGTTTCCTTTTCTGGTGGAAAATCACATCCAATAATCACTTTCACATAACATGGAAAATTCCACCTGCAGTACATGTGCTGTATTACTGCAGAGGAGGGTAATCCCACATATTGTTTACAGAGACAGACTGCTCGCTTGCTCAACATGGGTTAAAGCTGGCCAACCAGCCTTAAAATAAAACTGTATATGAAATGCTTGTGGGAACCAAAATCATTTACTATCAGAAATATCCATTTATTCAATAAATTCAGCTAAATCTTCCAAATACAGCCTGCAGTTTGATTAATGGAAGAAGCTAAAGAGCTGTACTTTAGTCAGGATTCAGGATATTGCTAGTCACTTACTTTTGATGGATGGGAGGGATGAGATTCCTCTTTCACAAGAGAAGAGGACAAAGCATTCTCTTTGGTAGTTCCATAAAAGAACATCCCAAGGCAAATGAATGGGTAGGGTCATTTCTACTGTGAAAATAAGTACTTTGTGAGAGCTGTTCCTTTCCACAAGTACACTAACTTTTTACCTGGTGGAAAGTACGGGGGGTAACATTTTTTTATATTACACTGATGTCAGAACTCTGCCATCAATTTATAAAAACTGACAACCAGGTCGTATGACCTCTTACAGATTCTGCTGGAATCGCTCACCTAAGATTTCATCTCACAAAACGTTTACATTTTTCTTTATGACTGTGTCATAAAATGCTCCTAGACAGGAGGTTTTTTTCTCACCTTTATTATTCAACCCTCTTCCTATTGCTTAAGACTCTCTTTATTCTTTTCTCATTCATTCAAAACTTTTAGCTGTAAATCTCCTCTGGTGGCTCTCTTCACTTGGCCAGATACATTTTATTTGATAATTCAAGACCACATGAAAGGGAAGTGGTCTCACCATTTTTTTTTTATTTATTTACCATTTTTGAGAAGAAACTCCAGAGGCTCAAAATGTTAGAGCATTTTTCAGATTAAATCATAATATAACCTCTACATGCAACAATGGTCGGGACAAGAACAAGTTAGTCTCGAAATCTCCAATACGCTGGCCCAATACCATTGATAAGCTGGACTTAATAAAAAGGTCTTGAAAAAAAAGAAATCAAACCATTATTTGTTAGGTCTGAAAAAACAAAGTTCACAAAATGCAGCTTGTTCAGCCCTTACGGGAAGCAGCCAGCTGAGAAGCTTTCCACAGAGTCTGTTTGCAAATGGCACAGTGACTCAAAGTACCACTCATTAAAAATTGTTTGGCATGCAGAGTAGGGTACTTCAGCAACTGTGGCTGAAGGGAGATGGTTTAGTGGTAGACATAGCGGTTTTAACCTTACAGTTAGACCTGATGATCCTGACTTGATGATAAAGATGTTTTTCACCCTAAACAATTATGTGACTCCATATGTACATGGATTCTCTGTGGCAAGTATTTCAGCTAACCATGCAGGCTACCTACAAACCACCCACTGTGTCTTGTGGCACAGGTTTTTTTTCTCCATTTTTGAAAACTCAGAAAGAATCAGCTCCCTGGCATGCCCATCCATATACCAAAGCTGGGTTGAAATGTCTCACATTTAGGGGCTAGAGCAATTTTTTTGTCTTATTACAAGTTATTTGCTGCAGCTAGGACTTTCAGCAGCAGCCAGTCAAGCACAGAGCAGGTCCCTGGGTGGCAGCCAAGATAACATTAACACAAAAAAACTTGTCAATTCAGTTTTTCATATGTTTGGAGAACCTGGGGTGTACTGGAGTGGAACCTATTCTGGGAGGGAAAGAGGTGCCCAGCTACTTCATGCCACCAGCTCTCCTCCCAGCTCCACCTCAGCCTTCCCCATAGCCAAAGCACCTCTTGGGGCAGCAAAACTCAGCTTTGCCTCACCCCTGTAAAACTTAGGTCAAGTTTTTCCCTAAGGCTACCAACAGGAGCACTGCAGGCATCTACTGAAGTTGAATTATGGGTCAAGGCATTACCTGGCATTCTCCCAGCACTGACCTTTGGCCAGCTTTGTACACAGCTAGCCAGTCAGTTGTAGATGTAGAAGGAGGTTGTCTTTGTGCAATTGGTTTCAAGGCCCAGCAATAGAATCATCTGTGCGGAGTCATTGATTACCCTAAAACAGCAGCGACCAGAGTGGTCTGATTTCTACACACAGTCCATTCTGGTTTAACTAATTAAACATCTCTTATTATCTGCTGACAGCTGATAATTCATTCCTAATCTATCTGTCTCTGAAAGATCATCATGGTGCCAAGCTCCAGTCAAAATGCAGAAAGGACAAAGCAGCTGGGCTCCAAATGTTTATCTTGTGAGAATTATTTATTCAAGTTTTTCAATATTTCTACCTGGAAGTCGAAATGCTGGGGTTTTCTTCATAAGTGAAGATGCTGGATATTTAAGAAGGTTTAAAAGGTGAAGGACACGGTAAATATCTCCATGCAATATCACACAAAGAACCTATGGCTGCAATCAGTTTACTGTAAGAGCCTAATGGCAAGGCTTTGTACTGTGTGCTTTTTTTTCTTTGACTCTGCTATCAAGTGGCATGTGAGGTGTAAATACTAGGGGTCTGACTCAGTGCTCTTTACTCAATCCAACAGAAGCAGTAGGAATGCTGCCCTCATTTAGAATTTCAGATTGAATTTCAAAAAGTTGAGCTTGCTGCTGCTAGCTGATTACTCAATAATAACTCTGCAGTTAATATTGAGTTAATACTCTGATTACTCAATATTAACCCTGTAAAAAAAAGCTAAGCACTGAGACCCCCATTGCACAAGCATGAAAGAACAATAGAAATCAAATATCTTAGTGATCTCTGTTGCCATAGAAAAGACACTTCTGTATTGCACTGGGTGTGCAATCTAGGTATCAATAACCACATTAAGTACCCTCAAGCTCACCCTTGGAAGATCTAATTGGAAAGGAAGAACCCTGTAACGCTACAAACCCTTATGCAAGTCCCATTCTGGGAAGAGTAGGCACTAGCATGATCACGCCATCTTCAGTAGCAGAGGTTAATATAGAAACGTAGGCTAGAGCTGTCTTTTCAAATTAATACTTCATTCATAAGTGCCCTTTAGCACACTGCATCACAGAACAGAGATGACATTTCCATCCTTGTAAATGTGCTGCACTCTTCTAATCTGGATGTGTTGTGTTGATGTTACTGCCTGGTAATACAACCTGGCCCACTGCAACAATCTCATTTGTAATATCTTGCCATCCCAATGGCGATCTGTAGAGCTTTTTAAACAAGGCTGTATTGATAAGGAAGGACCATCTGGTAAATGTGTCATGTTTCAGGCACAGCTGAACTATTAAATACAGTAGGGGTTAGGAACAGCTTTTAACTACTGTTTACATATCTAGAAAAAAAACATTTTGTATTGACTTATGACCTCATTCACCCCATGTTCTTCATAGCACCAATAGTGATGTAGCAGATTACTGCATTCCCCTACTATCCTGTACACTTCAAGTCAACATTTCCTTCATTGTGATGGGTTTTGGAGCAGTACAGAAAAGGGCATAAGTGACATTGGTTAACTTGGACCATACTCTGACTCTGATGCCAGAAGAAAATTATTTTCAGTTTCTCCAGTTACCCCAACTCTGTATACTGCAGATAGAATCACCAGCTATGTTTAGACCATAACCCATGGAAGATTTTAGTGGTTTGCACTGGAATCTTGAAATAGCTTGGGAATTGGATCAGTGCAAGGTGAGGTGAGGCCTATCCTTCCCCTTTACTAGTCCACAACTTTGACTACTGCACACAGCAGACAGCCCTCATGTTCTATCTAAATAATATCTCCTACAATCATTGCCTATATTATCAAGTGGACACTTGGCTCTAAGGAAACCTCACAGCCTTCTCTTTAGAAAAGGGAGGCCAGGTAGGGGAAAACACAAAGGAGTCAAATGATGTCAGGAGACAAAGAAATATCTACATGGATATGTTGCATGGGTCGTGCGTTTGAAACTAAACAGAAAGCCAGCAGAACATAGATCAGAGTGACCAATATTTCCATTCATCCCTGCACACATACAAAGAGTTGGTGGATGCTGACCAGACACTGGTCTTGGTAGAACTTTGCCCTAACCTTCTGTGGCCTTTTTTGCATTCTTTTTTATAAGTGAGGAGATATACAAATCAGAGAAACTCTTATGTTAAGAGTGGCTGATTTCCCACTAGCATCACTAATCACCAGGTCAAAAGGAAAGTCTGAGACACACTTCAGATCTTTAGGAAACTCTATTTGGTCTTCAACACTCTGACCTTGTCCTCCCTCTGTGTTCTCCAGTGGATAATATAGGATAATATAGTATGTCAGTGAATGAGTAGGAGGGGTTATGAAGAAAGATATTAACCCTAAAATAGAAGGCAAAATGCAACATTAAAGGAAAAATATGCAGCATTCAGAATTTTTTTTTATTATTGCAACAAAAGAAAACTCTACAAAGTCAAAGATGGCAAAAAGAATAAGGCATGGTTTGGTGTAACAAATTTCTGGTTAGCATTTCTACATCTGTTTGGCAGCAAATACAATGAACACAACTAGAGACCACAGAATGCTTTTTCAAACATGACAGAGGTACCCAAGAGACCCGTGACTTTAGGTTGCAAGTTGTAACCAGTGCAAGACCATGTCAGTAGGGTACAGTATATGTAGGCTTAAGCAAGGCTTCCTCTTGCAGCAAGTAAGACTGTCTCAGGTCGACTCTGATTGCCTTGGAGATATCCACCAGCCACCTATAGCGCTGACAAGGAATTCGAGCTTGTATGACTGACATTTTTGAAGGCTGGTAGGGAATATGAGAGTAAGTGTTTGGCCATTCACTCATGAATTTACTTGCCAGAAAGCTACTGTTACATCAGCTCAGATCCCTTGGAATGTATAGTGCGAACAGAATCTCCTTCAGTCTAATCTAAATATGCCAAATGAGGGAATTAAAAACCTTTATATACTCAGATTTCCATTGAAAATTGGCACCATATATATTCAAAATTTTGTATTTGGAGCTTGCTACATTGATTTGAGGAAGCAGCCCTGAAATTGGTGAGCCAACATAGCAAGTTCTTAGATTTTTAATTGAATTCCTTTTATGAAATATAAAATCTTAGTGGCTTTACTCAGAAACAGATCTTGGTTAAGAGCTGACAGTCATTCATCTGCCTCCCAACTTTAAGTTGTCCAGACAGAAGTGATCCTAGGGTAAGACCACAAGCTGGGTCACTAGAACAATAGTTTATAAACTTTTTGGAACAGTTAGAAAGATCTTTTCCTCACTGCAGTGGAGAGAAGAGGGATAGATGTCTGATCCTGTTGTGAGATCATTTGGGTGAGTCTCAAAAGATCTAAGCTGCACTCAAGATCCCCTCTGGTGAGTCACTACATTTTTGCACGTTTCGTTTTTTCCTTTTATAGTATTAGACATGCCTCAATAACCTAACTGGAAACAGCAAAAAGAACATCTCAGTAAAAAAAAAGCAGGCTTAAGTAAGAAGTCAGTAGCTCTTATCTTCCTGTAGCAGTTTCTAGCAACACACTGGGCTGCTGTTTAGCAATGGCTTACAGTATTATTTAGGAACTTACACCAAAGCCTGTGTTTGCTCATCTTGTCAGAACAGAGATTTATAATGCATGTTCTTCCACTACAGTGAAAGACTTAAGACTCCCCTACAGAAACTGAATTTCCCTTCAGGGTTTTGAATCCAAGTACATCCTGACCTTACTCAATGTCTGACAAAAATATTGCTTGTTGTGCTTTGTTTCTATGACCTGTCTTGAGAAATGCTGTTAAAAAATTAACATTTCAGGCTGTGTGGATTGCTACACCTCTTAATTTTTGAATTATAGCTATTGGATGAGCTATCTTTTGTACTCCATTTACCTTCTTCTAGGAATAGCCAGAATCCTGAAAACTGTTACATATCTCATGAACAAATAAATTATTTTTTCCAAACCCACACCTGATATTTTGTCACCTGCTCTTTCTGGAGGGTTACCTTACTCAACTGCAGCAGTAGACAAGTGATATTTTGTTAGTCCAGAAGATCTATTCACAAGTTACAGGAGGGTCCACTCAATGCCTTCATCCCTGTCTTTTGTTTAAAGTATAACATGTTGCCTGACCCTTCCTTATCACAATCATATCTCTAAGAATGTGCAGGAAAATGCAAAAGCAAAGCAACTGAATAAATGCCAGAGCTGAGGATAGTTTTTAGTTTGTGGGGAGCTCTGATCTGACCAGTCATGGCAATTCCATTGCATGCTGTAGTTGGACAGTAGACAACGAAGTTAAGCACTATATTGTGCTGGACTAATATTCATTTATATCTTGATTAAATGTGTTGGTGGGGTTCTTTCTAGACAGTAGTGGTGAAATTCCATCTTCAGTGTCGAAACACCCTCTGATTTCAACAGGGTCAAGATTTTGTGAGTCTTCTTGCATGGAATATGGACTTTGATGAAAATGAAAATATGAATAGAATTACAGGCACATTCCTCCACCTGGGGCAAAGGTACAAACAATTTTCTGGCCATCCAGGAAGATTTATAAGTTGTTCACAAGTCTCTAGAAGTTCTAAGTGGGCTTCCTGCTTTCAACAATCAAGCCTCAGGTCATTAGATTCAGGTTAGTATTACATTGTAAAGGAAAAACATCCTTAACCACCTGCATGGCTTTACTAAATCAATGAAATCAGTCTGCACATGGCTTTTCCACCCCAGGAATGAGCTCAATAACTTCCACAATCTATTTCTCTTTTAGGCTAAATTCTAGTTCGCATCTCATGAGAGAAAATCCATCAAAACTCCAGTGAATACAACAAAGCAATTCCAGATTTACCAGGATGTTATGGAGAACAGATTCTGGTCCTCTGGTTTTGTAGTTGAGACAAATGAGGCCACAGACAGTGTATTCATCATTGAAGGGAAAACTGGAATGTAATAGTTATTAGTCTTGAAATGTTTGGACTCCTCCTGAAACAGTAAACAGAAGGAAGCTCTATGAGAATTACATAAAACCCATCAATTACTTGGAACATGACAGCTGCCTCATAAATAAGAGTCATCTGTTCATACTGCACAGGTTATCTAAGCCCCCTCCCAATTGTGACATTTTTTTACTGATATTCAGAAGTGCTGAGAGACCCCAACCACAATAAGAGACAGCAGAGGACATCAATAGGGGTGCAGTACACACTAGGAGTAGTTTAAAATTTGGGGTGGAGAGGAGGTAGAAAACAAGAAGCCTACACTCATGCTTGCCCTAGGAAAAATGTAAAAAAGGAAAAAGGCACTAGAAAAATAGAGACAGTAGAACAAAAGAGAGTAAAAGCCCTCAAAAGTAAACAGAGATTGCTGAAAGAAAATCAAAAGAAAGGAAAATTCTATTTGGGCCTATTTTATCTACTGAACATTTTTTTCAAGAGCAAGTATATGAGGCAATCCATATTCTTAAGCAAAAAGGAAAATCATTCCACTGCAATCGAGATAATTTCCCACTCCATTTGATGATATAATGCACCAAGAGTAAAAAGCTCTAAATCATCTACCAGTCTCACATTTTAGCAAAAAGGAATAAACTTTATTCTAAACTGTTTGGTTCTCAGAGCTAATGCCTTTTAGAACCCCTAATGGGAATTCTTTAAACACTGCATTCCTCCCACACAGTGGTGGTGGGGGAGGTGCCAAATAAGTCCTTCACACAGGTGTTGCGGGTCTAATAAGGCTCTGCTCATACATACAACAAATCAGTTTCTCCTTTCCAGAGACCTCCCCAGGACCTTTTCAATCATCATGGGCATAAGCAAGTGAAAGGAAACAGAGATCGTGTAAAATACATTTAGCTATGCTAAGGAATTGTTTTCAACATCAGTCTGCCCTTTTCCTGCAGCAGCAACTTGCTGGTGTGTGCATTTTCTCCTCTTTGAGGAGTGCTAAATCCATCCAGAATGCTGTTATCGAAAAAATACCCAAGGGAAGTGTGATGGAGAGTTTCTCCTCACTGATTTCTCTTCTAGCATTGTTTCCTTCCTTCCTCTCCTCTCCACCCTGCGGACTCAATCCTCAGCCCATTGATGTCAATGGAAAAACTCACACTGACCTCACGCGACTTTGGATCATGCTTCCATTCCTGGGCCATTTGTTTTTATAAGTGAGGTAGCAGCAGCACTAAAATATCCTGTCAGTGGAGCTCTGAAAGTGCCATCCACTGCCCTAATGGCTGGTGTGAGTTTTCAGTGGAACGGCATCGTTTGAATCCAGGATAATATTTTATCTTCAATATACCACCATTATGAATTCATTTGACATTCAATGTACAGTAATAACAATGAATTTGCTGGATATTGAATGTCGTACTTTCACAAGTACAGCATTTCAATGTAATGCACAGTGGCATTAGTTAAATAATACCAGGGTTTTTCCAGAATCCTCTCTTCATGCCCCCACTTTCTCCAGGAGAACAATAAATATTCCTTAACAATGCCTAAGAAAAATAAAATTATACTTTGCTTTTGGAAAGAAATATGATCTACATGCAAGTCTCTAGTAAGCTGAATACCATTACTTCCTGGGACACTGTGAGCATGAATTTTTGCACAGAGGCTTTTTTTAATGATAAAATGGATGGCCTGGAATATTAATCAAGGGTTGTTTTGTTTTGCTTTGCTTTACGGATGCTTTTCTTTTTTTCTTTCCTTAATTGATTCCATAATACAAAAGGAAATAACCTTGCTTCAAATCATCCTGCACTCAAAAAAATGAAAAGATGGAAAGATATTAATCTACAGTGTGGTCAGGAGATGAGTTTTAAAATGAGCGTTTTAGAGCTGCTTGGTGAATATTTCGGGAAGTGATGGACAACATGGATTTGTTCATTTGTTCAGAGCCAAATCCTATCTCTCTTTCTTACATGAGTTGTCCACAGGAGATGCACAGAACATGCTGCAAGAGTGTAGTGAGCTGGGTTGTATCCCACTGATGGCAGAGTGAGGGGCTGGGAGGTCGGGGGGGGTGGATTTCCCCCCACGCCAGAGCAAGAGGAGGCAATGAGTATCCATCCAGCATTAGGGAGAGGCAGTGATAGGAAGGGGTTACAGCCTTCTTAGAACCTGTGGCTGAACCTGTGAGGAGTATGTCACCTTTGAAAGATCTCTGCCAGACTTCAACCCATCTCCTCAACTTGGTCAATCGGTTGAATTCCTCAGTCCAGAGAAATTAATAACAGAGCACACAGCTGGTTTTTTACAGTGAAGATGCACCAATGGAAGTGCTTCACTAGATGAGTGAACCCATGTTACTTATCCGTTATATTCGTGAGATGGTCTGCCAGCCAACAGCTGGTCCCGTTTCTATACAGTTGTGCAGAAGCCTTGAAGAGAGATAAATATATACATGGATGTATCTTTTATTGTAGAAGGAATGATCACCATGTAAATGGATTTTTTTCTAACCTATTTTTCTGTTAATCATTTGGATGCACAGCATCTGCAAATGCAGACAATGAAACCCAAATAAATATTCTTTGATAAATTAATCTGTTCTGAAGCAGCATTTTTTGTTATTTTAAGGGCAAAAATAGTAATATTTATGATGGTAAAGTAGACACAGACATCACCTGTCCTGCTTGTAGTGCAGTTTCACTGGAGTTTTGTGATAGCATGTCTTTGATTAATTCCTAGTTTTATGCTCAGTTCTACTGAATTACAGATAAATCTATTGTTTCCATTCCTTCAGCAAGAAGAATATAATATTGAATTACCAAATATGACAAGGCTTGATTGAGAAAGGCTCCTTGATGGGCACGTGGAAATCTGAGGCATAAGGGTAGCCTGCAATTAGCATGTTTTTTCGTGGTTTACTTTAACATAAGTGTGCCAATCCTCTCTTTATTTAAAAGCTCTTGGAGCTGCAATTTTCCAAGCTATCTCTTCAGCTTTATGTTTGCTTGCATGGATTCTGGTTTTCATCTGAGAGTACAGAGGCTATTTCCATGGCAAGGTGCCCTTCAGTTAAAATACAGAGGCATGGTGAATATATTAAACAGCAAAATGAGTAAGACAGCAACTGTAACTAGTGCAGCTATTGCTGCATCACCTATCCTTGTACAGAAGGAGTTGAATCTACACAATTATTTGCAATGAATGAGCTCCAGAAATCCAATCAGCATTTTGAATGAAAGAGAACCTGGGGGAAAAATTGCTCATCTCAGATAAAATAATGAAGGTAATAATCAGTGGGATAAAGCAAAATGGATGGCAAGACCTGCTTGTTCAATATTAGCTCTTCAGACCAATACAACAATAGAAAAGAACTGCATCCTAAATGAGATACTGTTATGTCACCTGTCACAGATGTTTAATCATGTCTGGACAACATTATTCTTTCCCACTTATCTCCTAGTGCTAATATTTTATCCCCAGTACTGAACATGGTCTTTCAGGCAGCTGTCTACATATGGTAGTTTTTGAGAAAGCTAAGAGAGGAATAAGAAAATATGAAATCTGTGTTCGTCATACTTAATAACAGATGTGACATTTCTGTAGCCAGCACTTCCACCACAGAATGGCCAAGAAAAAAATTCACCATAATTAGATCCCGTTGATGAAATGCTGCAAACAAAAGGTCTCTATTCAAGGGGATGAAATGGTCTTGCCTCAGATATTTATATGCCACTTTTTAATGAGACGCTGAATGATAACTTACCAGTCTCTGTGCTGCTTTTTGTAGTGCAAATACTACAAATGTAGTGCAAATGTAGGTTCAGATATATAAACAGATAAAAGACAAACAGAAGAAGTAATGATCAATCCAAGTAGATGTGTTTTTTAATGAAGAATTACAAAAAAATAAGTGATTCTAGACAACGCACGAAAGGCAAAGATTTAGATCAAGCTATATAAATAAATGGTGACTTGAAAGAGTTCAAAGTAAAGCATGGGGATGTCCCAGGAGGGTATATGTGTTTTACCTGTCGATTCATACAACTGCCTGTTAGATCAAATCAAATATTTCACTTGCTGACTCCATACAGTGATAGAACACAAACAGACATTTTTTGATGTGTCAGCATGTCAGTGGTGAGACAACAGATACATGATGTTGCACTCACGATGAGCCTTGCTTCATGCTTTGTTTCTTTGGCAGCAGTGGAATAGTTGCCAATAGGAGGCTGCTGGGCTATGCTACCTGGCTTCAAAGAAACCCAGTCTGTGAACAAGATGAGTACAAAACCAAAGATACTAATCACAATGATGCCTCAATTGTGTGTAACAATTTTCCTTCCCAAAGCAGATAATAAAGAAAGAGCAGGGACCCTTTCACGCATCACTTAAAGGAACATGACTGCTTAACAGCTCATAGTGACTCTGCCCAGGAGCTTTGGATCAGAAAAGACAGTGACTGGCCCAGCTAACTGGATATGTAAGACAGTCAAACAGGCAGTAATCTTTCAATATGCAGTTCAAAGAGGATTTCTATTCTTACACTGTCACAAAAAGTGCAGTTTAATGCTTTGTGGACCCTGGTTACTGTGGCTCGAATTTTACACCTTTTCTGATGGCAACCCCTGAAAGTTAAACCTGTTAACTCTATGATGGAAAGGATGCTTAGTTTTATTTTAGAGGAAGAAAAGAGTAATGCTTACTGAAGTAGCTATATCATTTATTCTAGCAATTTAAAGGTCTTATGGACACTGACTTTTTAGTTACAAGATGTGACATGATAACAACTTCAAGTAAGGCTGCTGCTCCTTATAATCAGAGGGAATTTGATCATTATCCTGAAATGTTTAGCTTCTTTATTGCTTCTTTTAATAAAAATATGAATTTCATACATATTGCACATATATCTGTTCATGAACTGCCTGAGCATACAAACCCAGGCATCTTTCATTTTCATCAAATGCCATGTTATGTATGTTATGACATTTTAACTCCACAATTAAGCTTGTGGGGTTTCCTAGAAAGAAAATCCATCATAAGCTATGTGTCATCATTTCAACACTTTACTTCCTGTCCTTTACCATTATGCCTACTCTTGTAATTTGCATTTCAAAACTCATGTTTGGCCACATACAGCCTCCAAATTCAGCAGTACTCTGGAGAATTAAAACACTTAGGAGGGAAGATGTGACATTTGGGATGAATCTTTCTCTTAAAGAAGCTAGAAGAAACTTAAAGACACAAGAAGCCAGAATGTTAATAGATAAATGAAAACATGAGTTTGTGTTATTGCTATATTTTAATATTTAACTGGATTTTTACCTGTACAATTTAAAAAATATATTAAAGCACATGCCTAAATTAAAATCTTTCTAGCTTGGCCTCATTTCCTCCCACAGTGTTTATTTCTACAATCTTGCCTGTGCACACATCCCTTCATTCTCTTTACTGTTACTTTCCCTTTAAGTACAAAATTTCAGTTCCTGAAACACACCAGAAACTTTGAAATTGCTTTCATAATGTCTGATTAAGTGCTATTACATCACTCTAAAACTAACATTAAATCCCAAATTAAATCTTTGGTTGTTTTGGTTTTATGCGTGTGTATGTGTTTTCTTTCAGCAGCTAATGACAAGCCTTGGAATATCTGAAACATGCCTCCCTTTCTCTACCCCAATCACATCCCAAAAAGAAACCCCACCCATAAGTAATTACTCTGCATTAGATCCAGTTTTGTTACATCTAAACCCAAATTTTGTAATTCTCCTGTGCTGTAATTGATACTATTATTCAGATCCTGTTGGACTTAAAAGATTTGATTCTCTCCAAAATATTCAGTACTTCTCTTCAATTTTTTGTGAAGTTTAGTAGTTTCTTGCACAGCTTCCCCTTGTGCAATACAACCATCTTCCATGGAGCTGTCTGTAACTCCTGCCAGATTCTCACATTGTTGTCTGTCATATCCAGCAGTTTCTCATGTTATGTCCAGTAGTTTTTCACATCCTATTCAGTTAGCCAAACCTCGGCTCTGTCAGCACCTGGTCATCTCCCTGCAGCCCTAACACTTTTCTTGCAGTTTTTCTTGCAGCAGCCAAAGAGCTGTCTTCTGAATTCCTGTAACATCTGTCACTGTGCTCCAAACTCAGTGAAATTATGTGGGTTTGCAGTCAGCTAACAAGTGCTTTCTTCATAAAGTTTTGTCACAGTGATGTTTTCTTTTTAAAAAAAATGAATCATTTCTTGGTGGATAAACCACCCTAATCTATTAACAAAAAGAAACACCCAAACACACTTCCAATGCTGATTGCCCTACCATATGGACAACTTGATTTAAAATCTAATAAAGCAGAACACCTTTCAGTTCTTGTTCCTTGTTGCACAGCAATTTTCAGTTATTCATTTTCACTTTGGGATGCTGTATTATTTTTGCCTTCAAGCTCCATGTCGGTAAGACGAGAGAAAGAAGAGGGATTTAATTTGGATTCATCATGGTTTCAATTTTCACTAATTCATATGCTGGGTTTACTCACAAGGGAGCACTCTCCTGCACAAAAGCAACAGCTGCTTAGCCACCAGACTCCTGCTTATACCTAATATCAGCTACAATATACAAGACTTCATTGTTAAATTCGTGGGTCATTGCAAAAAAGGAGATGGAGGCTGTGCTGTCAATATAGGATATGTTCTGCATTGCACTGACTCACTTATCGATCCAACCTGCACTGAGCACTTGTGCCAGATTCCTTCACCCTAGCCTTTCTCCAAATGGCACTTCCAGCCCAGCTTTCTTATACTCACTGTTCTTCATCTTTTGATGTCTTTTCACCTACAAAACCTCCTCCCAAAATGCAGGCACAGCACAAAGGGCTGATGGAAAATGACACAGCCCAGCCCAGAAAGGTTGAGCTCATTCAAAACCCAGTAGTGTCTTTGGTCCATGCTCTGTCTAGGGCTAGTATACACAGCCTAAAACTACACTGGGCAGCACACTAATTACTAAACAAGGATAAATATGAGTGCTTAGGGGTAGTTGTAGTATTAGGAACTAAGAAATCATCCTTCCCCTTTTCAACTCCTTTTTTGACAATATATCAGTTCTGAAAATGCCATATAGTTTGGTGCAGATTGATGATTTGGTTCCTTTCTCTACAAATTAGGTCCCTAGTAGTAGGAGGTGTCAATATTAACATAAAACCTAGCGAGAAGTGACTAGATTGCATCATATCACTAGTGAGGATATGGAAAAAAATGGGAAAGAAAAATTATATAGCTTAGTATATACATTGGTTTACCAGTATTCATCACAGCTAGAAAATCACTTAGTAAATAGTTGAGGGAAGGGAGAAATGGGGGGAAAAATCCAGGAAAAATGAGATGGCGGTAAGTGACAATTCGACAATTCTGTGTGCAAACGCTGAGGCAATGAACGGATCTCATCACCTATGCAAGACACTACAGAGCATTAGATATTTTGCTCCAAATACTTTTTTGTCAGCAGCTGACTAGTCCTCATGCAAATTTTTCAGTTTTATACCAAGAATAATTATCAGTTCAATATTGAAGTACATTCTTTCTGAGCTTCAGAGTATCAGCAAAATAAAGAATGCAAATAATGTTCCTGATCTAAAAATAGCAGCAGCCAGGTAGATCATTTCCTATTCCTATTTAAACTAAGTATTTATGTGTTGAATTTTAATTATAATTTTCCTATCACTCTTCAACAAATTCATTTCTTTTTCTCACCCAAAATGTTTTAAGCTGTGACCACAAAATTTTGATGTTATAGGGAGTGTCTTGTTTAGAGCCACAGATAATTTAAGAATGACCCAGTCATGTCATGCAAACTTCAGCTGGCTAAAGTCACCATTTTGTCAAGAGGTAATAATGTTGATTCTAATCCGTTCACCTGATGACCTCTGTTTATCATTGTGTACCAACTGAGACCTAAGCTGAAAGTATGTCTGGGGAAGAGTTCAAAAAAAACCAACTCGGAACTCTGGATCCTGCAGGACACTAAAATTAGCAATATAATCTAGGTGAAAATGGAATTCATATTATCATCGCTGTGTCAGTTGCAAAGAACAGGGTCTTTCCTATATCCTGTCCATTCTACCTATCTTAGACCCATAGGGATTTTCTGGAGATTTAAATCCAGACCTTCAGGAAACACAAGAAACAAAGTGGTCTGTAAGCCACCAGCAAATACATGTCTAGTTATGTGCATGACAACTGGATGATCTACCTGAAACTTTTCCTTTCTTTTCCATTTGTGTGTTCTCCTTCTTTCAGTTGTATATTGGTATTAAGAATCACTCTATCTTCTCCTGTCACTGTTTTTTTTTCTCCTATTTAATTTCAAGTAATTACAACTAAAACAACGCTCAAGGAAAAAAACACCATTAGAAAACTATACATTCCCTGAAATACTCTCACTGTCCCCAGGAAAATAGAAGAAGACAGTAAAGTTATCTGGAAGGGCATCACCAATATTGACAGTAGAGCCAGAAGAGTTCATCAATGTGGTCATAGGAGATGGGAGGAGAAGTGGAAGGAGTGTGTCTTATCTGGCAGTGCGGGCAGTCTCTGATCCCTCACGGAAGAAACAGAATACTGAGTAATGACTGAGCCAGGCTGAAATAGGATGCCATGACTTTTAGTATACAAAGGGCATGTTCCCATTGCAAAGGTGTGATTAACGCATTGGTAGCATTAACAAACACTATACTATTTCTGAGGGTTCCATAAAGGATGATGCAGGAAAACTCATTCATTTTTTCTTCTTCTGCCAGAAAATTTTTAGGGCTCTGGGCATAAAAAGGAATGGGAAGTTATTGAGTGAAATCATCTCTGGCAGGAATGAAAGCACGGTGGAACACTGCAGACTTGCAGGAGACACTGAGAATTTCCTTAAGCAACAAGGTAATGGTCAAACCACTGCTATCTAGTTTTTACTCCTGTGGTACCTGAGGTGCAAGATGAAGATAACTCTCTACAGGCAAGCATAACCTTGTATTCCTAACGAAAGAGATGGTCAGGTTCTCAGTTGATACAAATTGACATAAATACATGCTATTATAGAAATGTATATCAGCCATGACCTTGCTCCGGGGTTGTTTGATTGAATGACTATATTCTTTCGTGGTGTGGGTTGCAAATGAATCTGTGGCTGCTTCAAATTCATCCATAAAAAAAGGTTATTTGAGATGCATTTGTGTAGTGGTACTTAGCTGTGATCCTGGAACCTGAGGTAAAGCTGAGCACTGTCTTTGGTGGAATTCTTGCCAGAATGGAGATCAAAGCAATTGTCTTTTCACATTGATTTTAGAAAAATATTTTGAGATGTTAAAGTCTTTGAATTCTAGGCACAATAATAAATATGTGGTTTGAATAAGTTCAAAGAGATTATTTCCTTGGAACCTAATAAAATCCTACATAGTTTACAAAACAAAACCCAGGTTATTTAGAGGCAGGAAAATCTGTTCTGGTTACATTTCCGATAGATTAAGTTTAGCAGGATTAAAATTACTACACTGGAATCATTCAAATGGAATTTTTTGGCTTTGCCTTATCTTTATTTAACTTCACTGTTTTATCAGCTGTGTCCTGTTTTCTGCTTCATTGACAACTCTGTTCACACCTAATCAGATAACATTAAATTCTGGATTGGAGATTCATCTAACAAAAGCTTACATGTGGGGGGTTCTATGTGCTTTGCATCATTAAGATTTTTTCAGCATTCACATGCTGTTTTGTAGTTAGGAGAGATTTTACAGTTTTACATTTCTTTTTAAAAAAATCTCCCTCAATAATGAAAACCATGTACAGAGCCTGGCAAAGTGATTTTTGAAACATGGAAATTCAGGCTGCTGAGTTTATCACGTTCCACTAAAAAGGTGTATGTCTAAAATCAGTAGAAGTTTCAAAAAGGCAGTAGGTCACATTTAGAATTCAAAGATTTGATAGACTCCACAAAAGTGGATTTTAGTTTAATCTTGCACGTTTACAGACTTCTAAACTGGAAATAAATCTTTCCAGACACTTGTCCCATAAAATGCATCCCCAAGCAATGTCACTGAATTGCACATACATAATTTCTTTAATGAGTCACATGTGAAAAAAGTTTATTTTTAAAAATGGATGCTTTCATTCCCAGCTATACAAAGGAAATCACTAATGTTTGCATGTGGAAATTATAAACCTGCTTTTTTCATTGAGGATATTCTTTAAATTTCACCACAGCTTTTACTAGGGTAAACTTCTAGAGCTGCTTGATTCTCATACACCTTGTAGCAATTTCAAGCCAGAAGTCACCAGGAGTGCAGGAAAGTGAAATATGATTACCAAGTCCATCTTTCATGACTAGCACACATAGTTTGAAGGAATTTGGAGTAAGTAAAACATAGGCTTACAATGCCTTTCTCTAAAACCTAATGAAATATATTGAAAAAACTTCGTCATCTAGGGAGCTCCTGGGTACATGCTAGGATCTTGCTCTGTTTTCAACAAGACAGTCCTAATCAGAATTTCTCTCTCCCTCTCTCTTCCATCCTCATATCTCATTGCCAGTAGTCTGCAAATAAGAATGTTATCCGTTAACTTTGACTGTCTTAACATGAACCACCTACATCAACTTGTCTAACTATGAATTCCTTATATATGAAAAGACAGAAGATCCTATGCTAAAAAAACACAGTCCCTGAGATCATCAGGAGAGAAATATGTTTCTGGATGGTTTTGTCTGTTTTCAGTGACATTTGGTAACTATTTTAGACCAGATCCTGAACTTTCCAAGAATTATTTAGATCAGATGAGTTCTTCCAGGTCAGACTATTTACTACAGGAAGAAAAATTGATTATTTTAGTTGTTCAGAGGAGAGCAAAAAACCAGAATCAAAATGTAGCAAAACTTCGGTGGAAGGGGAAAAAAACATGGCCATCCACCTGAGAAAGGACTATCTCCCATAATTAGACACACTTGCATCTCTCAAGGATCTTCCTTGATAGCAGGTGCAAAGCTGTGTGCTATCAGCAGGAGCTTTCAAGCAAGCTCTGCAGATCAGCTCTGGATGGAGGACTCTGGCAGTGGATGCTTGCCTCTTTTTGAATGTAGAGTTGTGGGTTTCCTTAAGTAAATGTATTTGAAATAGGACTCATACAGTACATTTGGAAATTGTTTTCCTTCCCCAGGACTACTTCTAAGAGCCCAAGGGTTGAGGTTTGATATAATAAAACATAAATCTCATTGCTATATAATCAACTCAAAATTTAATGAACAATAAAAGTACAATTATGCTCTTGTAATGTATTAAGTATATACTCCTGCTTAATCCATTTTAAAGGGCTCTCTAGGTGTTTACTTGGCAAATAACAAAATAGGGCAAGTCAGAAATTACACTTATTAGTAAATGTGTATCTTTAGCAATTAATATCTAACATCAAAGACCAAACTTACAAAAATTAATTAAATGAATAAATGTTATGCACTTAATATCTCCATAATTACAAGGCTAAACTATCTTTTACATACTGGGAGAGTTAGAAAAGTGTGGGACATGTTAGAAAAACAGGGAGTTGGAGCAGCAGGGTGAGCAGGGAGGAGCTGGAGGCCGGCCAGAAGTGACCAAGGACCATGGTGGCCACTGGTCAGAGACTTAAGGCTGCTCCAGGTGCTGCACCAGTCAGGACAGATGCAGCCACTCAGACACTGGGCTGCAGGGAGTGCCTCCCTCCCACAATGAATCACACCACCCATACTGACTTCACTTGTGGGAGCTGTGCTTGGGTGAGGGAACTCCTCCGCTTGGTGTCAGAGCTAAGGGAGGAAGTATCTAGGCTGAGGACCATTAGGGAGTTTGAGAGGTAGATAGACCAGTGGAGCAACTCTCTATGCTCCCTCTGACAAACCAAGCAGACAGCCAGAGCATCCACAGTTGAGAACTCCCCATCCACTAAGCGCAAAACTGAGGAGAAAAAAGATCACAGAATCACTAGTTTGGAAAAAACCTTCAGGATCATCGAATCCAACCATTCCTGTCAACCACTAAACCATGTCCCTGAGCACTTCATCCACCCATTTTTTAATATCTCCAGGGATGGTAATTCCACCCTCTCTCTGGGCAGCCTGCAGACCGGACCCACTGCACAGAGGGGTCTGCTGCCTGCCTGAGACCTCTGTGAAAGATTTTATAAGAAAATTCCTTCCCTAGTAAAGCCTACAGAAAATTCCTCCCCTAGTAAAGCCTACAGACTATTGACCTCTGTTAGTGTTCCAAGTAAGCAATAATGATATCCAGAGGAGGAAGCTGAGGGCAATTAAGAGGGACTTCAGGGCTCTGGGGAGAATGGCGAAGGGCTCTGGGGCACAAGTAGTGTTTACCTCCACCGTTCCAACAACAAGGAACAAAGAGGGAAAGAGCAAGACAAATCAGTCAATTTATACCTGGCTCCAAACCCTATGTGAGGAGCAAAACTTTGGGTTCTTTGATCATGAATTTGCCTATATACCTCCAGGCTTCCTTACCACGGACAGGACACAATTTGTCTCCTAAGGATACAAAATTCCTGACCAAAAATCTAGGGCTAATCAACAGAGCTTTAAAATAGATGTGAAGAAGGTGGGGGGGGAGGGGAGGGGGAATGAAGCCAGGCTAGATAGAAGTGAGCCTGGAAGTGGAACTCCAGTGCCCGAGAAATCGTGTACTGGTGAGGACCTCCAGTATATCAGGAGGAATTGGAAGCTATTGTAGAGCAGGGAGACTATGACATAGTTGCCATCACGGAAACGTGGTGGGACGACTCGTACAACTGGAGTGCAGCTACAGTGGGGTATAAACCCTTCAGGTGAGACAGGAAGGGTAGGAGAGGTGGTGGAGTAGCCCTCTATGTTAGAATGTGCTTTGATACCCTCGAGCTCAGTTAAGGTGCTGACAGGATTGAGTGTCTGTGGGTAAAGGTCAGAGGAGCCCACAAGAAGGCAGATGTTGTTTTGGGAAGGTCTTCTACAAACAACTGGAAGAAGTCTCAAGATCACTAGTTCTTGTCCTTGTGGGAGACTTTAATCTACCAGATGTCTGCTGGAAGCACGATACAGCAGAGTGGAAGCAGTCTAGGAGGTTTCTGGAGTGTGTGGAAGACAACTTGCATTCAGAGCTGGTGAAAGAGCTGACAAGGGAAAGCACCCTCCTGGCCCTGCTGGTTGTGAACCAAGAAGGCCTTGTGGGGGATGTGATGGTTGGAGGACACCTCACAAACTTAAACTTCACATGAGATTACTACTTTATTGACCAGCTTTCAGGCTTATTACAGTCACATGCAAATTTTCTATTGAAATTTTACTATGTAGTGGAGAAGAAAATAAATTAGAATAGCATTTCAATATTGTAGATTATACCATGTGGTCTATCAGCTGTTGATATTATTTGTGGTTTGTAATGTATTTTCACAGACCGAGACTACAGGAATTTTTATTGCTGGATGATGAGCAATTCTGTCCAATTCTGTTTGCCAGTATCCCTGAAGTGGTGTTACAAGTGTTCTTTCACCTGGAAGACATATTTTACCTCTAGATTCTTCTCCTTAAGGCTACTATGAGCTACATGACCCTTGATAGTCCCAGGCTACAACTGCTTCACAGCTGGACTACAGGTCAGGTACACTCTCTCTCCAAAATACCAGAGATGTTACAGCCTGTAAGGCTGTAGGCAAATTTCATTCATGAAAAAGGTGTGAGTCTGCATGAGACTGTGCTCTAAGATCATGACTCATCATGTGAGACGCCACTGAAATGCACAGGGATGAATAGATACAGAAGAGTTTCTCCCTCACTTCTGAAAGGGAAACTAAAATATTGCAAGATTACATCTTGTGTCACAGTCAAGTCAGAAATACCAAAATTCAGAATCAGTTAACGTAAATCTTAGTTCACCGTGTTACCTCTAAAACAAAGTAATACCAAAGATCCCACCTGTGGTAAAGATACCAGCTAGCTCAGAAGAAGACTTTACCTTAGCCAACTGTTTCATTTACAATTTTCAGTGTTTTACTTCTGTCTTTATCACATCCCAATCATAAGTTACAAATAATCTGAAATGGTCACAATATTTTTATAAAATGCCCTTCCAGGTCACTAGAACTGATTACCACTGCCACCATGCCCCACTCCCAACTCTACCCCAATAAAACACACTCAATGGGAATCTACCAGTGGTGTACACTTCCTAAGGAATCGAATCAGAGTCCTTAATTTTAATGATTATTGTTCTTTTCCATTCCAGCTATAATAGTCTCTTTTATCCAAATAAAAATTTGAAATCTAAATGAAGTGTTTCAGCCTTCTCTAAATAAACTATCTCAATGAAACATTTTGATATTTCCAAATTGAAGTTTTTAAGAAATGTCTTTTTTTGGTGTGCAAAAAGTTGCAGTTGTCATTCCTTTACTTAAGTTAAAAGAAATGTCACAATATTGTAGATTCCCCTGTAAAAGCAATTCCAAATTTTGACCATCCCTATAAATTAGACTAGCCCTCAACTCTATTTTGAATTCACAACAGGTAAATGGCACAGAGAACTTGAAGTGCACTGTTAAGGAAAATGGAAAAATTTTTCTCTTGCAATCATTCTGACTCATAGTATAATTAGGACAGCTCTGAACTTTTAAAACCCACCCAGAAAAACTGTTGTGTTTAAAAACTAATCCTCTCATTTTTCAGCATATTTTACATGTGCTTGGGAACCACCAAAAGCCCTTCATATCCCTGTTTTAATATGACTACTCCAAATGTTATATTGTAATTTTCTCTGTTTTTCCAGGAATCTTTAGAAATTCTCTTCCTACTAAGCAGACTGTTTTATCTTACATAAAAGGCAAAAGAATCAAATCACAAAACAGAGAAGGCTGCCCATTTATTGACCTATAGTGCATCAGAGATTTGCAGAACAGTTAACAGACAGGCTCCTTTCAGGATATTCTTTTTGAAATGCATTTTCATTAAAGAAAAAGGAAAGTTTCTAAAGTGTATTGTGAGTGATATTATGCAGCAGTACTTAAGGATTTTTTAGAACCAGGAATTCATACAGTGTGCTTTTATACAGATGAATATTGCATCCGGAGTCTTAAAGATTTATTGTTAAAGACAACTCTTTGAAATTTGCCACAAAATATCATTAAAACATACCCAGCCTGATTAAAATTTACACTGAGCATTTTATATTATTTTAACAGTATACAAGGGACCTATCAGCAGAGGTAAATTACATTTGTGCTTGTTTCAAGTATGTAAAAGTGAATGATTTGTCCAGATTTTTAGAAATGTTGAAGTTGAATATTAATGCTAGTGGCATTGTATCCAAAACAAGCTGTAGTGTTCGGCATGTTAGGTCAACGCATCTTCACTGTTATTTAGCTACTGTATCATTGAAACAAGAAGGATTTAGGTGGGTTGTAATTCTGGACAGAATCTGCGTCCCAGAAGGAAAAGAGCTGTCAATTGGAACTAAATCATGTTCACCTCTGAAAACACTTCTTAAAATGGTGAGAGCTTTGGCTTGGAGATCCCACTATATATGAAGGAAAACACATGGCACTCCTCTGCTATGTTTCCTCGGATATTAAGTCCTCCCAATATTTAAATGCCTCTCTGTTATTCTGTTTAGTGCCCTTCAGCAGAGGTTCTTGTTATACAGTTTTGTCCTACCTCCGGGTGCTGGAAAGCTGTGCTTTGCAAAGTAATATACATATATGCTGACATTCCTATTTCACTTACACCTCAAATGATTTCAGTGAGATATCACTAGGTGGAAAAGCTAAACAAAGATCAAAATAAGCACAACCTTTTGGGTGTCTGCTAGGTTCCTCCTGAACACTGTGCTGCAGATGAGGATGCCCAGAAGGGAAGACTGAGGATAGTATTATAGTGCTGACACACTTTCCCAAACCTCTTTCAGAGCACTAGTCAGACCCCAGGGAAATACAGTTATTGTTCCCCATCCCCATAACTCTTAATGTCATAGCCCAGCCACTGCTCCATATATGCTTTCTTAGCTGAGTGTATTTTTCAGAGGTCTTGGCCATATAGTGGTTCTAATATGTGGCACAGAGTGGAGAAGATTCATATGTCCTGATAAATCTGCTCCAATGTATCCCTCAGACATCCCTCATTCCAAGCATTTAAGGTCCTTCTGCTCCCCTTGGCTCTTTGAAACACCTTTGAGTTATCCTGTCACACACAAATATGATTTCTGAAACAGGCATATGAAAAAGAATCCAAATTTCATGTTCACAAGCACAGCATTTGCAAAGTGACCTGACTTTTGGATTATAAAGAGGCTGTAGAGATATCTCTGTCCTATTCTCTACTTACCTCCTAGGATGTAAGCATTATACTTTCTCTCCAGTTAACACTGCAGAAATTTTTTTGTGAACCCTGGAATGTGTCTTGTGCTGCATTACTTTTCCGTAGTGGAGCCACAAAATCTCAAGATCCACCTAGTACTTTAAAGAGATTTGTGGACGGTAACTAAGAAAAATGGATTTAAGGAAGCTTAAATCTACTCCACAGAAATCCATGTATCTACTGAACACTTATTAATACTTCCACAAACTGAAGCAAAGCTGATATTATCAAGTGTGTTAGCTATGGATATTACTTGTGATTTGGAAGTAGATGGATGTTCAGGAGATGACTGGCCTCTCAAGATGCATTATTTTAATTCTAACCTCATCTGCAATTAAGTCAGCCTAGTGCCTCAATTTACCATTAAAAAATTAAAATTGTACATCTCTTCCCCAAAATGATATTCAGAAGATAATTTCACCGGTTATGAAAGTCTCATGTATTAGTTTAAGGAAAATCCTAGAATATAAATATATCCCCAAACTCTGGTCAAAAATAAATAGAAAACGTATTATTAGGAAAAAATTACCATACATGGAAATGATCAGCAATTTCATTTTTTACATGTGCCCATTTATTCAAGACAGAGGAATCGTCTGTTGAAACAGTAATATATCAGGTGAAATTTTAATCAAGCTGTCAAGCTTCATTCTAATTCTTAGGTAGTCTATGTGGAGGAGAGAAAGGGAGAGGAAACATTAAAACTGAGTCTCATAAGGAGATAGAGAGACAGAGAGCAACAAGCTGTGCTGATATATTAATTATCTATTTATAATGTGTAATCTTTTCAACTTCTGTCATGTTAAAATCAACAAAGAATTTAGCTGAAGACAGCCATAAAATGAACTGATTACAACTTGTGTACAACAGCGATGAAAGAACAAATACACACAGCTATGCAAATGTGAAATATAACATGACAGAGAGAACAGCCATGGTGATAACAGCAGGTAATTGCTGGGCTCTGTAGCTCTCCCGCCAAACCAACTCTGTGATATTTTCTTTGTTCTACAACTGGCACATTTTTGGCATATGGAGGGGGAAGCAGAGTAAGCAAGAAGAAACTGAACTCCTTGTGAAAGCTGCTGCAAATATACAGAGTGCCATAGCAATGGGAAGGCAGGGTTACTCAGAGCTGAGCCTTCAAGGTAACACTATGTCCCGTAACTAGTACAAATCATGTCCAATAATACTACGCAGCCAAAGGTTGAAGTGTGAATTTTGTCCTTTTAATTCTAACGCAAACTCTCCATGAAAGCACCATGTCACAGGTCAGATCTAGTCCGCTGAAGTTGACAGCAAGATCCCTTACCCCCAAGAAACAGCTCAGGGTCAGGACCAAATCTGAAAGCTCACTGGGTTGTAAATTCATTTCATTAATATATTTGCATGCATAGCTACTTAACAGTGCTTTTCATAGAACTAGAAATAAGTTTGAGTTGTGAGTGAAAAGTCAGTTTTTGTGGAGCTGACGTGTTGTATTTGAGAGCTGTACAGTTAACCATGGTCATCTAGTGATAAGCACAGCATGAAACACATGGACCCAAAGTCGTTAGCCATAGTTTTAACTCTATCTAGCTAAAAGAAATCGGTTAGCTTCAGTAGAATTCAGTTCTCCTCCAGAACAAAGTTGAACATGTATCGTGTGCTTGGACAGATGGGAAATTTTAGAGGTTGGTTTACCCTGGGGATGTCGTTAATCTCATGAAAAGTATTCTTGCAGATTTGGGGAATAAAAGTTCCAAAATGAAAGGGTAATGTACTGATTTATTTTGATATTCAGAAATTCTGGGATTTATTTGAGAAGTAACTTTGAGACAAAAAGTTTTCTAAAACAAGAGTAGAGGTTTTGTTTCCTTGGGACTGAACTGAATAGAAGCAGGAGCTGTGTTTTCCTGCTGCTATACCTTGCACCCTATCTGCCAAAATACTTATTATATCTATACCTGATCTTCCTTTGATCAGACACTGTCACCCTTAGATCATACATTTCAAAAAAGAGCCAGACTGTCTTTGATTTCGGTGGCATATATATTCTTAAGATTACATCACAAGGGAAAGAGATAGCCTTTGACAGAGAAATCTTAATTTAGATAGCTGGCATTTCCCAGAAACTTTAGACACAGAATTTCAAGTTTGTTACCAGAAGGATTTGAACTCAGGTCTTCAATATCCCAGGTAGGTGCAGCGATCTCTGCACTACAGGCAAGTGATGGATGATGCAGGGAGTAGTTTTAGGTGATCTTTGTTCATGCCAAGCTGTTTAGCTGGATCTTAAAATCTTCTTTGCATATACTTTCCTTAAACTTACTATTTTTGAGAAGGTTTTTAGTGAATAAATACTCTTTCAAAACAAACAAACAAACATCGTACAATTCCCATTAAATTTTAGTGAGAGCTAAGGGTTCTGGCTCCTAAGAATTCATATAGTTATCTTTTTGGAAACATTGACAGCTCCCTGATGTATTGTCTGAATTTAGTACTATCTAAATAGGAATTTAGTACCTTGTTTGTTTCTTTGATTATATTTTTAAATAAATTACACCATCCATATTTCTGACAGTGGAAAGGCAGCTCAAGGTGTTCTATATTCTTTTGCCATAAGCAGAAAGAATAAAAGAATTCCTTGTTTCATCTATTCCAGGAAAAGAATATCTTTCTTGAAAAGTTGGGTTTTTTTCCACACAAAACCTACATTCAGGCAATTTCCAGCCTCACTCACACCTTCCTGCATGCTTTACATGCTGTTCTTTAAATCTCTTCCTTAGGGGAGGGGTTTCTGGTGCATGGTTTGCAGATGCTTTTCCCTTCCCTAACTCCTACCATGTGTTGGTTTTTGGTTTTTCTCAATATTGACATTTCCACGCTTTCAGGGCTGGTAATACAAGATTTGCAATGTGGGATCAGATGAATTGCCAGTCTTATCAGCACCCTGTCTCCTGAAGGAATGAGATGCACTGGGCAGAAACTCAATAATCTTCCCAGAGAACAAGGGCTGGGCGATTTGGTTTTTAGGATGGAAGAGAGGGGAGCTGTAAATTCTAATCTACTCCTGATGATGGTTGACAAACTTCATTCACATGGGTTGTATTGATTTTTATGTGAAGTAAATTTTGGTTTTATAAAAACATGTATCTTCTCTGATTTTTTTTTTTTTAAAATGATTTTTAACAAAATGAAACACAGACAAGGGACACAAACAGATGTGTCCTTGCAGATGTGGCTGACTTCGCACAGTTAACACTCAACTGTAAAGGCAAAATCAGGTAAATAGCAAGCAGAAATACCTTGAATCACTACACAGCATGGAAGTGCTTGGGCCATGGTGAAACAAGCATTCTACCACATGAACTCTTTACATTTATCCACTTCTTCATCCTGACATAGGTATTCTAATCCCATAGGCTTTTCCCAGCCTTTAGTGCTCTTTGTTTTTCAGATTGTTTAAAACCTACTTCTATAGACTTTCTTCTTATCATCTTGTTACAAAAAAAGAAAATAATTACAAAGCTTTGAGGAAGGTAGAAACCATTACTATATCTAACAGAAAAACAAATAAGTTGTAATAACTGCTTATAGACAGCAAATTGCTTAAGTATGCAATGAGAAATTATATGAAAGATAACAAGATTATTTGATAGCAAGTAACTTCAAAGATGACATCTGAAGAAATGAGACAGTTCAGCAGCCTACAAGTTAACCAAATAATACCTTCATTCCTTCACTTTCAGATGCCTACCAGAATATTAAATAACTAAGGGAAGGATAGGGATTGCAAAGTTATTGTGAAACTTCACAATACTTTTGACCATTTTTCCTAAAACAGGCAACCAGCATTTCACAAGATTCCAGTATGTATGACATCCATTTCTTCAGATAAAAGATCTAGGGTCATAGGTTGAAATCTTGAAAGGGGCCTGAAACAGTGCCTAGAAAAAGTAGACACATCTAGATAAACAGAAGCATATAGAAAAGTGCCTGAATTTGGTTCCTGATATGAAACTCAGATTCGAGGGAAAAAAAACTGCTCTAAGTAGTCAGAAAACCTATGGGGTTACCTGAACAGTACAGTCTTCAGAAAGAAGATGGAAACCACCTTCTGCCTCATTTACCTTCATGTAGGTGTGTTGAAAGGGAATATATTATCCTTTTTATGTATTAGGCTAATGGCTAAAGCATTCATCCAGAAAATGGGAGTTAAGCATTTTAAATCCTCCCATCTCATCTTCTTCCAAGTGCACTAGCACCAGATTAGCCATTGGTAAGGGTATAATTTCTCCAGTTCCAGTGGAGCAATAGAGGAAGTCTGCAAGTTGTGGAAAAAGAAAAGAGGCAGGCCAGAAATCAAATTGTTTTGTACTTTAGTGTTTAGGAAAAGTGAGAAAAATACCCAAGTTTCTGGTTCACATTATAGTTTCCCTTTCCCAGATGAGCATTGTAACCATGAGCAGATTCCTTCTTCTTTGTCCTCAAAGCCAGGAATGGCTTCCCAAGATAAAAGCAAGCAAGCAATTGGATTGGCACCACACTCCAAGTCACAGACACAGAAGGATGATCCTAAGGGTACTTAAATCAGCCATACCCTGTGCATTCTGCTCAAGTAGGAATTACACAGCTACCCAGGCTTACTGATTGCAAGCCCTGAGTGACTGATGATCCTGGAGGTCTTTTCCAACCTAGCGATTCTGTGATTCTGTGTGAACTGCCCTGTATTCAGCTGTGAGAGACTGAGATAACCCAGATCTGAATGTACCCTGCAGGCACTGTTCCTCTTCATTTTGTTATTCCTTATACTTTTAAGTGTATATCATTAAGCAGTGAGTCTCCAGAGAGCTGTAGTTAGCCTTTTTATTTTTTTCCTTTAAATCAAATTATCTCCCAACTGCTGCATCATGAAATTGCACAGCGTCACAAAATAACGAGCTAGCTTGTGGGATACACATTTTTAAGAAAGAAAAGTTATTAAGAAAGAAGAAGAGCTGTAACAATTTCCTAACTAATGATGGTGATGCCCTTTCCCAAAGGCCCTTGTCACCTGTTCCAATTCAACGGCTCTGACACTTTGCGTGCAACCACAAACAACTAAAATCAATGGGAAATGGAAATGTCCTGACAAGGCCAAATTGAGCCCACCTAGGCTGTCAATGATTTCTTCACCCTTATTAATGCTATGTGAATCTTCCTGGGTGTACAATGGTAAATTAAACAAAAGCAGGGCAATACAGAGCAATACAATGCCTGGCTCTGATGTGCCTCACCTCTGGAACAGAGCCCTGGAGTTAGGCATTCTGTAATGCATCAGAATAGGTAAGGACCTGAGAATGGGATTTAAAGCAAGCAACACATTGACTGCAGAGATGCCTTGCCAGTCTGCAGGTGAATATTGAAGACAAGGGTGTACATTACACCGTGCTTGGAAATAACCAGCTAACCTCCTTCTGCACCCTGCTCCAACTGTTCATTTGTAGCTACTTTAATTTTTCATTGTCGCCTTTGATGTGCTGACCTGCATGAAGGGCTTTTTTATGAGGATCCACAACAGAAACAGGTATCCATCACTTTTTATTTTATTCAAGTGAGACCCAAGCCCTGTGAAATATAGTAATTTAGGAAGGTGAACCTTCAGTCTTGTCTTTATTGTTACACATGGCATCTCCATATTCATACTTTGGAAAATTTAAAACTTACTAATTTGCCTTTCAGATTTTCCTAATTAAAAATTAATATGTTTTAAAAATCAGCTGGTTTACACTTCTCTAATTAAATTTCCACAGGATATTTTTTGGTGGGGGAATTCAATTAGGTTTTAATTTTAGTAATCAAAAAAGCACTGGTGCTTTGAGTATTTGATTTTTAATTTAAAAATTTGACATGGCATTCCAATTAAAATGTTCAACAGTTGCACCATAGCATAAAAAGTCTATTACATCTGGTAATCAGGAGAATCCAGTGACCATAAAATATGCGAATGGTATTTCAAGAACCCTCAGGTAATAACCATATTTAGCAAACACTAAATACTTCAATTACAGCTGCCTATAGCAGCTCTGATCACTCAGAACCCACAGCAGCACGTGGAAGCAACACTTTACCTATCTTATCTTTCAATAAGGTTGTAGTTCGAAAACGTCATTGAAAAGCCTGACTTTGCTTCTTTCTTTCCCTTAAACATTTTGTCTGAAGGCTGGCCGTTTGTGTGTTTGTTTTGTGGCAATGAATAGCAGAGGTGATGCTCCCCAAGGATGGAGTCTGTGGCCCAGATTCCATGGAGGGGAGGTGCAGGAGTAAGCACCGCTCCCCCTTGCCAAGCCAAGCTGATGGGGGTCAGATGGACCTTATAAAAGAACCTCCCGTACAAGGACAGGCTGAGGGAGTTGGGGTTGTTCAGGCTGGAGAAGAGAAAACTCGAAAGAGACCTTAAAGCCACCTTCCAGTACCTGAAAGGACTACAGTAAAGCTGGAGAGGGACTGTTCACAAAGGCCTGTAGTGATGGGACTAGGGCCAATGGGTATAAACTGGAGAGGGGCTGATTTAGACTAGATATAAGGAGGAATTTCTTCACAATCAGAGTGGTCAGACACTGGCCCAGGTTGCCCAGGGAGGCTGTGGCTGCCCCATCCCTGGAGGGGTTCAAGGCCAGGTTGGATGGAGGCTTGGGCAGCCTGACCTAGTGGGACGTGTCCCTGCCCATGACAGGGGGTTGGAACTGGATGGGCTTTAAGGTCCCTTCCAACCCAAACTGTTCTTTGATTCTATGAACTCACAAGGAGCCATGCAGCTCTCTCACTCCCATGCTCTCTCACTCCCTCTCTCTCACTCATCACTTTGATTAGACCAGCCTGGAAGAAGCTGCTGCAGCAACCACGTGTTCCCAAGGAACTGCCACTGCACTTTGATGTGGGGATTTCTTTCATTTTCCCTTTTCTCTCTTTCTCTCTATCTCTCCCGTTACCTTACGGTGTGTGTGTCGAGTCAAACCCGAGTCACCTTGGGTGTGTTCAGGGATCAGATTGGGATCTGAACAGATTGAGATCTGTACCCTGGGGAAGTTGCATCCCCCTATCTATGCACCCAAGTGTTATGTTTGCCGGAACCAGAATAAATATTGCTTTTGATTTTTGCCCTGAGAGTGACCTTGTTGGCCTCCAGATCACTGCACATATAAACAATGTCCCCCTTGTCCCTAGTCAGGCCTGGATGCCAGTGTGGCTTGTGGATCCAGTGCGTGACAGCCATCTAAAGTCAGGTTCCAGAAATAGAACCAAGCCTGAGAGGAGAAGGACTCTGCTTTCCCATTCATGCAAGCTCCTTTCTCCTGGCTTTTATGCCAAGTTAAATAGTATCTTCTTTATAAATGACAGAGGATGTAGCTTGGAAATCTTGCTGTGTTCTTTCTTACCTTCTTTTGCTACTTGCATATGGTTTTAAGTCAACAAAGTAGTAAATATCTCAGAAAGGTCCTGATAAAGTCTTCTGGGAGAAGGCAATACACCACTTTTTTTTTGCAGAATTGAGCACCTCACGCAGTGTATGTCCCCTTCCACAAAAAAAAAAAAAAATACACCCTCCCATTCGAATAAGAAGGCACGTTTTGGGAATGAAAATCCCTACATATAAAAATTTTTGTGTCACTTACGACCTTACATCAAGATGTATACAACCTTTCATGTAAATGAAAAGCACGAATTTGGATGTGCCAAATCAACAGAACAAAGAAGAAAAATTAATCATGTATAGTGAAAGCAAATTAGTAATACAAAAATGTTGTTTCAGTTTTCAGCAAGTATATCATATATATGAAACACAGACTGATAGCTTACCAATGCCTAGCACAAGCTGGGCTTGTGGTAACTGTATACAAAGAAACCCAAAGAATATTTTGGTCCCTAAGGGACTAGTCATTGTCATAATGAATCACGATTGGCTCCATCCAGTCTACTGACCTGCCTCTGACAATGACAAATGCCACTGAAAGATTCCAATATTGTCATTGCTCCCAACAATTGTATGACATTTTAGAAGAATTGTATCCGTCTGTCTCGGCTTTCGTAAGTCCTCCATTGCTAAATAACATCATATTCTTGTGTTAAGTTTTTCCATTTTCCTTTAATGTCAACTTCAACATGTACTGCTCATCAATCATACAATCATTATACATTATTTTTGAAACTCCTTTGCTACACATGGCATTGTATGGTACAGAGAGCAAGGCACAAGATCAGGTACACTAGCATACTTAAATGCATGCTATCTTGCAGTAGGGGAAAAAATACTAGAGAAAAATGTGTCAGGATGGACCATTTTTTGTTTGAAGAATAGTATCATACACTAAGAGAGAAACTGTGCTTCAAAACATGACAAGTAAATTCAGAATTCAGCCTTGTACCAGACCAGTGTGATGTGTGAGTGTATGTGGCTTTGCTGAAGATCCTGAAGAGGGAGCTGAGAAAAGGAGTTAGGCAGTTAGTAGACAAAATTCAAAAGATAAAAAATGAAATTGAGGTGATTTAAGATGAAAACAAGAGGAAAAATAACACAGAGCCCAGTGGAGCTTCCTCTCTGCAGTTCTCAGCCAAAGGGTCAGGCCTGGAGAAAATGTAGAGAAGCAATGCTAGAGAGAAGGCAAGTTTTACATTTGTGAGACTTAAAAGCTATTTGAAATGAAAAGTGAAGAGAGCTTCATGGAAACCGATAAGTTCAAGGACTGCTAAGATATGAGATAAGAGAGCAAAACAGAATGAATGAAATTTTAATTAAATATGACGTGAAAACAAACAGGATCCGATGAAGTAGTCAGCCAAGGACAAGCAGGCTCAGTGCTTGCCTGAGTGTTCTCTGGGATAGCTTCTCTGGAGTCAGCACAATTACACGCAGGTAGAGCCATTTACAGAGAAGGAGAACCTTTGCCCCTTTGCAGTAGGAATGGGAAGATAAGACAAACATGCTAAAAAGCCAGTATGTGATGAGAGCACAGGAACTCTCCAGCCTTATCGTAGGTATCTGGAGCCCAGATAAGACAGAGTACGCAGTTCAGCAGACGTGCTAGTGACCACCACTACTGGTCACCAGCAAGTACACCAAAGTGTGGATACACTAGAGAGGCCAACTAGAGAGGTGTGGAGGGAATGAGAACTGAAAGACAATGTCTGGGGTCAAAAACTTGCCTAGGGATAGCTTCTGTAGAGTTGCTGGAGTGATGCACATCTTGGTGTTCTACCACTTGAACAGAGGCTTTGTAAAACATCATTTGTTTCTGCTTGTTACCATGATGGGTCTAATGGCAGTTGCTGCAGGGGGTGAAAAGCTAATGGCCATGCAGTCGCTGCCCTTGTCACCTGAGAAAGCTTGGCCAAAATTTGTGATCTCTAGGGCTCTGGAGGAGCAACTTCATTTCTCTGTATCCACGCAGTCTGTAGAAGAGAAAGAAGAGCAGATGGCATTTTAAGGAATGAATATGAAAAGGAATAAGCTTAAAAGTCCAGCTCAGAATTTAATAGCAAACAATTAAAAAACCCACCAAGAAGATTAAATAAAAGTTGAAAACAGGCTTAAAAATAAAGGAGCCAGCAAAGGAATCATTTACAAACCAAATGAAGTGGGGAGCAGATAAGATAAACTCTGAATGTTAATGAGCAATCAGAAGAAGGGGGGGAAAAAAGAAAGTAAAATAGGTCCTTATTACCACAGGCAGAATAATGTACAATGTTTCAGATTCCCTAGTTAACTTAAAGAATAAAAAGAAACCTTAATATAATATCAGAGACTAAATCTCTCTCGAAACCACCCACATACTGATTGTCTCTGGAGGCAAATAGATACGATAACAGGTAGAAGGCAAAATACCACTGCTGCAAATGCAGCTAGGTTGAATTTTCTTCCATGGACAGTAAGGATATTTTAATAAGCCCAAAACAGGAAAATTAGAGCAGCTGAACTGACCAACAGAACAATTTTAAAGAAAGTGAGAATACATTGTTCTCCAGCCAAACCCTGTCTGAGAGGGTTGAAAGTATAGGAAAGCTGCTAAATAGCCTTGATGAAGTGTTTTGATATTTCCAGTCAGGAAGCTGTTTGCTGATGACACCAGAATGTGGTTGTTGCATATGGGGTCCAGCCAAAAAATCACGTTCCTGCATAAATGTAGCAGAGATTCTCTAAAAGGCGATGTGACTTTGGGAGGAAAAAAAAAAATTACCCCTCTCATTATTTTGTTTGAGTTTGGTTACATTTTTTAAGATGTCCTGGGGGCTGTGGGACTCCTGAGAGTTGCTCCTATTTGAAACAACAGTCGGTCTCATTTGTTGTGGGGCTGGAGCAAGTCTTCAGCTTCACATCTAAACTGCTCATGAGGCATTCTACAGTTCTGCTTGTTATATCCTCAGGGCACCATATACACTAATAAGACGGTGCAAGAGAAGAGTCTACGTGGAAAGCCTTTGATGTCTTGTGCTGAGATTCTGTGTACAATCTGATATGTTAATCATGAAATTAGCCATTATAAAGAAAGGAGGAAAATTTCTGCTATAATGAACATTTAGTTTTCTGGAAGTGATTACACAAACTTTTCCTAGCTTCTCAGTCCTATCAGTTCCATACTGCTGTAATTTTTCTCACTGGGCAATCTACTTATTCCTCGCTGTGGGAAAGCAGGTCTCTCCTGCCTCTGCTCGCAAAACAGCACTCTGGAAATAAAAAGAGAATTGTCAAAGACTGCTGGCATCATCTTATCTCACACCTTCCTGGTGAAACAAAAATAGGCTTTCTCTTTGCCAGTATATCCTTGTCTATTGCCCTGCAACCTAACAAAGACCAGTGCAGAGCTCTGAAATTCATTCTTGCTCTCCTGAACAGGAGTTTTGCAGCCTGAACTGAATAAGAGATGACACTGCCTCTCCTTTTAATTTTTTTTCTTGTTCCTTTCCAAAGATAATTCTCATGAAATGTCACAGGTGAGTATCTAGGAAAAAATACTGTCTAGATCTGCAGTGGAATTTTCCAGGCTTCTGAGAGCCAAGGCCTGCCCTTAGTGAGATCTGCTGTTGCCCTAGTTCTGCACAGCCATGAGATTTACCAGTGGTGCAAGGGGAACCCTGTAATCCCACCAAGAGGCTTAATTATTTTTTCTCTGGGATCCTTTTAGCTAGAATCAGAGTCAGGATAGTAAGAACTCATGCAGACATTGTCCAGTGCCTGTAAGTTCACACACTCACATGAGTTGCCCCTAAATATTGAGGAGCATCCTACATTAATTTCTTTCAGACTGAGCACTACAAGATAAGTAATACAGAAAATAATCCTTCAGAGGATAAGGGAGCAATCACCATATATTGTGCAGTGAAAAAAAAATACTTTCATTCTTTTTATCTTCCTGAATTTATCTTGTGAGTACTCCAGCTCCAATGAAAGACTACCTTCTTGCTCAAGGGAATTTCAAATTAGCAAAGTCAGTTAAACTCTAAGAGCTCCTGGGAATAAATATTTGTTTTGTTTATCCCCAGCCAACAGCTAATAGCACAATAATGATCCAGTCCCCAGATCCCTTTGGCTGGAAACTGATACCTTAATCTCTGCAATGCAAGTCTTATCAGTCTTTGCTCCTATGCAGTTTGAACATTTCCTTTATATCCCTGATGCCCTCTGTAATGAAAGGCTGTTGCAGATTCTTTATCTTCACCATTAATTACCTTCCCCTGACCTCATTCACTCCTTCCTGACTAGTATCTCCTTTGAACTATTTTCTTCTAGCCACTGTATGCCTGTTACTGCAGCCCAGTGTTATTGTCTTAATTTTGCCTAACTTTCTCCCTTGTTCACTAATGGAATGGCATTATGTGTGATTCAGTGATCAAGACAGACAGGTCTCACTGTTACCCTGCCTTTAACCCAGTGGTAATAAACACAGATATGTAAAGAATCCACAAAGTGGACATTTCTTTTGAATCTCAATCTGCAGCGAACGTCTCCATGCTATCAGCTAGATCCAGTGCATTAGTGAAAAAGAAAATTAATGTTCTCAAGGGTGGCCTCGTGGCATCCCTATAAGGTACCTTTTCTTTACCCTAATAGACAAGACATGTTGAGTAGGGACCCCATTCTAGTCACATTTAGGGCATCAAACCCAAGCTTTCTGTCAATGTTTACTCATCATATATATAAAGCACAGAAATAATTTTTTGAAACAGTGAAAGTTCAAATATAACTGAAGGAAAACCACTATTAATAATGTACGCACTATCAGAAATATCCTCTGTTCTTTCCTCTACACACACAGACCTAACCACTACCTTATCCTGCACATCTTACACAGACTTAACATTACCTTGTGTTACAGAGACTACCCTCCTCCCACCTATTTTCCTGCACCCTCAGATTTTGCAGCCGTTTGATCTAGTAATTTGATGCATGAGAGAGAAATAACATAGGATACCATAATAACATAAGTTTTCCTTCCTTGGGGTACCTAACTAGTTTAATTGTTTCATAGGCACTCCACTCATATGACCTTATAATTAGAGTTGGCTTGTCAGATAACCAGAGGTTAAAAGATTTTCACTTTATCTCTTCCAAGTTACTTCATTTGATTGCAACATCTATTTTCGTATACATAGTCATTCTGAATACACCTGTAATTGTGGTGGACAGGAAAATACCACTGCTTGTAAAAAATAGCAAGGATTTTCTTCTCTCTTTAAGCTTTATTTGTTTGTAAGTAGGTTTAGATTTTTCAGATATAAAATCTCAATAATAAAATTACACACAGAGAGGAGATGTGGACATATTTGCACCACAGTATTCCATCCTCCCAATTATATCATGCCTCCTTCTAAAAACTGAAGATCATCCGGAGCCTAATTTTGGCTAAAATAAAACAGGATGAGAAGAGGCCTCTAGTGGAAGCAAAGAGCTTTGCAAAGACCATGAATGAGTCACTACCAGACAGTGACACTGTCCAGGAATGCAGATAACTGCATGATAAAAGATTGCAGTACATTCCTCCTTGTTTTGCCTCAAAAGGCAATGTACTCAGATATAAGAGTCAAGAGCATAGAGACTGCCAACCTGGTGCCAGTTTTCCCTAAAATGCAAAATAAGCCTTAGCACACCTGTCTAGGTGAATGCTATTTCTAATTACATGTTTACTATTTTTATGATAGTCAGAGGTTTTTCAAGGTTAGCAATTTTGGATCAAGTATTTTCTCTCGTTGGAGGGGAACGAAAATGAAAGTTCAAGGGAAGAATGCGACAAGTTGGAGTTTTTTGAACCATAAAAAGATAAATCTACCTCACACTCTTTAGTATAATTGGTTGCAGATAGTTTACCAGAGGAGAAACCACTCTGTTGGAGTTTACAGAGTGTATCAGTGCTACCTGGCATTTTAAAATAATTTTCTTCTACCTTGTGTAGGAAAAAAAATCATCAAATTGGACTGCTAGAAGCCAATTTGGCCCAAAATCTGGCACCAAACAACTCTTTGCAAAATACAGGAAAACTATGAATAGTTTGGAGATTTTGACATTCCCCACTCTCCCTTTCTTCTCCTCCTTGTTTTTCCCTTCATCATTTACAGCCCAGTTATTGCGACTTGAGCCCAAGAGCCTGCAAAGCACCCTGACTAGAAAAAAGCTTTGAATAGAAGTGAACCTGACTGCTGTATTTCTACAGCCTAGCCTGAGAGCATTGCAAAGAATATAGAGCAACAGAGCTAATGGAAAATAAATCAGTCAGTTAAAGTCCTTTCTGTTTTAGTAGCTGCAATTGTTACTTATCAGTGATATGGACGAGGGCTTTCTTTTTAGTTGTGCTGTTCTCACAGCAGTTTGGCAAACTCAGAGATGATCCTGGACTAGCTCCTTTGCCGTGCACCATGGCTCTCTGTCATTAACACCTGTTGCCATGGGTGTAAATGGGTGTAAAACACTTCAGTTTCAAGTAGGGAGCAATCCAAAGTCACTCACACACTGGAGATGAGGGTGTAATGAAGCCTTGACCGCTTCTTGAACACAGTGTTCAGTTCTGGGCCCCTCACCACAAGAAGGATGTTGAGGCTCTGGAGCGAGTCCAGAGAAGAGCAACAAAGCTGGTGAAGGGGCTGGAGAACAGGCCTTACGAGGAGCGGCTGAGAGAGCTGGGGTTGTTTAGCCTGGAGAAGAGGAGGCTGAGGGGAGACCTCATTGCTCTCTACAACTACCTGAAAGGAGGTTGTGGAGAGGAGGGAGCTGGCCTCTTCTCCCAAGTGACAGGGGACAGGACAAGAGGGAATGGCCTCAAGCTCTGCCAGGGGAGGTTGGACATTAGGAAAAAATTTTTTACAGAAAGGGTCATTGGGCACTGGCAGAGGCTGCCCAGGGAGGTGGTTGATTCACCTTCCCTGGAGGTGTTTAAGGCACGGGTGGACGAGGTTCTAAGGGGCATGGTTTAGTGTTTGACAGGAATGGTTGGACTCAATGATCCAGTGGGTCTCTTCCAACCTGGTTATTCTATGATTCTATGATTCTGTGATTTGTATTTTTGCCAGCTCAAGATGCTTGGCCTCAGTGGGCTTGCTCAGGCTTGTAATGGGATTAAGCTCCTATTTACACTGCACACTGCAGTGAGCCTATGGCTATCTTAGCTGCTTCTAAATGAGCTATCTGAGGAACGAGGATTAGGCTGAGAGGAAGGGCAAGGCAGTCTCCGATGTCTGGCCACCACGTAGGCAGCTCAGCTAGGCTGCTCTCACGACTTCTGAAGAGCTCTGCCCCATAGTGTGGATACACATTGGGACTTTGCTCCTCACGGAGAGCTGGCTTGTCATCTCTACAGATCCATCTGGGAGAGGGCAGTTTAAATAGGTCTGGCTTTGGGTCAGACAGTAGGTCAGTGCAAAGCCAAACAGCAGATTTCCTGCCTCGTGCCTTTCCTCTTGTGGATCCTGTACAACTACACTGCTGGAGGCATTTTTGTTGAAATGCTTTGCACCATCCAAATAAGCACAGCTTGACACATGTTTGGTGGTGGTGTAGGCAGGGAGAGACTCAAAAGGGAAATAGTGGGTGGTGGAGGAAATGGAAGAACAAGGCAACATTGTGAGGATTTGTGGGCATAAACATGACATCAGAGCCAGCATCCACTGGGCAGGGTGAGAGGTGTTGTGGATCCCTGAAAGGTCACGTTGATTTGACTGATATGCTTGTCCTGTGGCTCAGTAGCACTTGCTGGCACAATGCAGCTTTGATCAGGACAATGCTGCACTGGTAGAGGAACAAGGAGACATTGACCAGATCCTGCACTGCTGCCCTTCCATGGAGTACACAATAAATGTGGTCTACCACATTTATTGAAAAATGTTCACATAGGAAAATGAAAGTAGTAGCCCTTAGATTCCCTTCAATCACCAGTGGGCCAGGTCTGGATGTAGTTTTATGTCAGTGAAAGCTGATGTAGGGGTATGGAATAAGAGGGGTTAAAATACCTCAGTTAAAGTATTAAACTCCAGCCTTGCCTCCAACTAATGCAGAGTTTCCTAGTGAACTCAACTGTTCCCATGCCTCTAATCATTCAGCCAGTGGGAGTCTCTGAAGTCCACTATGACTTAATTATAGAAACTGATGTGCCTGAGCCCAGATGATTCAGTGGGCTATCTTGTCTCAATGCCTATGGGCTCACTAAGGGCTCTGCACGGTACAGGGAGCCAGGAAGCAACCAGAAGGCCAGTTTCACTCCTAATAGACCTGAAAAAGGTCTCAGCATGGAGCAAGGAGGTGAGGTTCAGAGGAATACCTTTGTTTTAAGAAGAGTGAATAAATTAAGAGTACTCTTTCCTAAAGGAGAGGGTAGATTGTCTCCTGAATTCATTGGAGGTTTTATGTGCATTGCACAAAGTACAGCAGAAGTGTCTTGTGCTCTACCAAAAGGAGCTGCCCTGTTTCTGCACTGTGTCTATCTGTAGAGTATAACCTGTCTGAGAGATGGTTTATTGGCAAAGTAAATATCTATTTCTTGGGCATACAGGAAACCATACCTCTGACTCCCTGAACAAGGGGGACACAGAGGGTCAGATGGACCACATTCCTGCCCTGTTTCTGAGACAGTACAGATGCTCTGACTCTCCTGCCTTGACATTGGCTATATCTTGCAATTCTACCCCAGTTGCATCTTTCTGTTCCTGGAATATGTCATAATTTTTTCTGGCAGGACATAGAAGCAAATGCTATCTGTCTATCACTCTGCAGAATCAAACTTAAGACATGAGTTTCTACAGCATAAGCTCCAAATTTTAGCCCTCCCTCATTGACACAGTCCCTGCTAACTCAGTCAACCAATTTAGTTGTGCGTTAAATATTTCTGCAAGCTTCCAACACTACATCTGCTAGATCAATGGCCTGTGGGAGAAGAATGTCTATAGCTAGCATTAAGGTCAGATGTGTAAACAGTTTTAAGGCAGGCTGAAAAATGAGATTTGGCTGGTATTCCTAAATCTTTCCCCCATAACTTGCCTTCCAACCTCAGACTTTAGTTAAGCACTGAGTATTTTCAGGGATGGCTGTTCCTCAGTGGTCCTCCTGCTTTTCACTCCTACTTTCTTATTGCAGTATGGCTTTCCCTATATTTCATCAGCCATGATACAACTACTCGCCTTTTAGGAGAAAGGAGGCAATGAAGTTGTATAGAGGCAAACGTAATTTGGATGAGAACTCCAGCCTGAGGTGGCTATTTGATTTGGATATTCCGCCCCCCCTTGTCCTGCTTTCCTGTTGGTCAATACGATTTTTAAGATGTTGGAGTCTTTTGTTTCATGGAAGAAAAATTATGCATTATAAGGTGCATATTCTAATTAAGAAACAGCCCATCACAAATGGAACACCAAATAACTAGTAAATTTAATGGTATAAGACAGTAATAAATTCCAAGGAGCCAAATTATTTGGGGTTTTTCAAAATCACTTCAAAAATTCTCATGGTGAATGGAAAACTTTTCATACTATTACTTGGAAATGTAAGCCTAATTTTTGTCAGAGAAGAATTTTAGCTAAAAAAAAAGGAAAAATAAAAAAAAACCCCAACCAATCTGGCATTCTTAGATGGCAAATCAAGAAATATATAACTTCCTCATGAGGGAATTGATACCATTTTGTGAAGAGACTATTGAAATGATAATGTTAATGATACAATGAAACTTGCCTACTTCAAAACAGAATTTGGCATGTGCTGTGGATAAAAGAGATTATACATTATAGTTATACATATAGCTTCTATCACAGATATTTGCCCATAGCTGAGGAATTAATTGATACACTGAAATATAGTAACACGAGTCTGAAATGAAATCAGCTTATCCTTCCTGATGGAGTAAGCAAAAAATTGTGCTTTCTTTATAGAAGGGAAAATAAACTAGAATTAGTCACAGAGAATCTTCCATTTCTGCTTCAGGAACGTTACCAGATCAGATTGGGGGTTTCTCATGTATTCACTAGTTCCTTTACAACCCAGCACTGGGAACCTGCCCAGCAGCAAGGTGCTGATAGTGTGCAGACACACATTGTGCTGAGCAAAGTGCAATAGATAGAGATTTTTTGTGTTGAGTGAATTAGAGGCAGGGTGAAAGTAAATAGGTTTAGAACACAGGACAGTAAATCTTTCTAAAAGTTAGTACAGGATATTTTTTTTAATCAATTAAAAGTCAGACAGTCTTGAAAAAGGCATTTTTATAACAGAGAAAATTTTGGATTAAAATAAGCAGTCTAGCAATTTCTTTAGCTTTTAATGGAAATTATCTTTGTTAATATTTCTTTGTGGCAAATACAGCTAGAGATTTCAAGTGGGCTGACAGACAAGAACCTCTGAGTGAAATTTATTGGGACCAGGCTGTAAAAAGAAGTGAGACAGATTAATCTGTTTTCATTTTCCAAACAGAGAGACACCAAACTGTGGTCATCTGACAGAGTGAATGGAAAGTAGTGGAAATGGAAAGCACATTCAAGCTGTAATTGTGTAACATTATCTGTAGCATTGGAAAATAAACTTGGTATTTGGGAGCTGTTTTGGTTTCTTAATATATGCTTAAAACTGACAACACGCCCTGAAAGATCAAAACTACCATTTTATCCAGTTCCAGGTGCAGCTCAGCAACAGAGAATCTGCAAATCACAGATGTGTTTCACTGAATGAAAGTCAGTGCAACTTAAGTGCTTTGCTGAACTGGAGCCATAACTGGACCTGAGTCAGAGACCCATCAACCTCACATCCTGGAGCACTCCACAGTTCATAGAAATCCCTTTTCCCAGCTGTGACATTACCTGTCCTGGCAGAGAGGTGTGCAAGTCCTGCAGGGACCTTGACTAAATGTGTTTCCAGGCATGATCTGTTTCATCATTTATGCTGATTGTGCACGAAGCTGATGTTACATTGTTTGAAGGCTCTTGTTTCTTTCTGATCTTGTGAATAAATTATTTGTTTTAGGTAGTTGTAGCATATGGCAGCAAAGAATCACTCTGCTATGAGGAACTTCCAGGTGACCAAAAAAAAGAATAATAATTTGTTGAACTTCTTTATTACTGTAAGTTCGTGAACACTCTCTGATACTGGGTCCTAGATCTCATATGATCATGTATTTTATTCCAGAAACAAAAGTGAGGGAAAGAGCTCTCAGACTTAGTATAAAATATGAGGCAAAAGACTGGTTGAGAGTAATTACCTGAGAGGTATATCTTGTTGTTGTTCTTCCTTGTAGTGAGGACTGCATTATTTCAGCTATAAAATTGGAAATGGTATAAATCATATAGGCAACTAACAATTCACCTCCATATGATTTTACCCTTTCGCATTACCAGTAGAAAACATCAGCTACAAAGTTCCCATACAGTTGTGGAGAGTAGTTTGAAAGATGGGTTTAGTTTAGTTTACTGTAGAAGGAGGGTCAAAACAAGACATGAAGTCTGAACTCATGCAAGTTGAAATCTCCCTCTAATTTGAGTTGGACTAATCTTTTAACAGATCTGAACCAGTGCATTTTTTTGTCTCTCCAATACTTTCAACAAGATCCATTTCACATATGAGCCAATCTTACATTTAACCATTAAAAAGAACAGAATTTGTTAGCTGCACTGTATCGGTGTTTTGGTGTCAGGTTGCTCCTAAGCTGCTGATGCAGATTCTGGGTGGATAACAGTCATACAAGATAGTAAAAAATGATCCTGAGGATATATTACTTGCAGTTGGCTATTTTTTCAAAGGCTATTGATGTGCATGAGCATTTAGTATTTATTTAGTACCCAAAATATGGCATGTTAGTTTTCCCTGACCCCAAATGATTACAGTTTAACAAAGACACACAGGACACACAGGAGAGCCATCATATGCTGGAAAATCCAGCAGAAGCCTTGTATTAATAGGCTTAATTTTTGGTTTAAACTTACTTCTTGTAAGTCTTGTAGTTCCGCCCTAAGAGTGTCATGAAGGATAGATCATGGTGACTGTCTTTATAATGTCAAACGCCTCATAAATTGCTGACATGTGATGGAAAAACTCTGCAAGTGGGATTGTTTCCCTTCAGCATTAATACTTTAATATATGGGGTACGTGTACGAAAACAGAATCTTCTGCTTAATTGCTGCTCATTCCCTTACCTGAAACTCTGGTCACTGAAATGTGACTTGATAATGCTTTCCTGGCAATCGAATGTCGTGTCACATGAAGAGGATTATGACCTCAGGCGAGAATCATTAGCAAGAAAAGAAATAAGCTCTTAAACCAAAGAACTGTTTCTTTATGCAAATAGCATCCAGTAATAAAAGTGAAGAGAAAATATGTTCTGCTTGGTAATCTGTACCTTTGATCTTACTCTGTTCCCAAGATCTCCTAATGTTTGTTATGTCTTTTCCTCATTAACAGAATGGAAGCAATTGTTGAAATAGGATGATGAAAATAGGGATCTTGAGAATGCACATTTATATACCCATATATTTTTATTCAAATATTTTAAAGCAAATATTTATTTAATCAGTACTGTAAAATCTCTTACTCATATAAATATCAGTCAACCATGTTTGCTCAAAACATGCACTACAGAATCCACACCTAATAGGCTTCACAGGAGGCAAATTTATTAAACCGGTAAAGTGTTATATTTACCTTAACACACCTCTTGAATTCCAGGATGTAAGATATCCTCTTATACAAGGACCAAACCTAGTGCTGGAGATCTGGCTTCAGTTCCTGGTCATTCCCTATTTTCCTTTAAATTTGTCTCTGAATTCCAGCTCAGTTTCTCTTCCTTTCTTTATAAAGGTCAATTTCCCCATTTCCAAATTCCATGATGAGTTTTATTCCTTGTCCACCTATGTGATATGGAAAGGACGCTGATCCTTTGGTACAATCAGACACAGAGCTGTGTTCTGGAGAAGTTAAATTGAATCCAAGGGGAGGTATTTCCTCTTCTAATATGCCTTTTCTTAGAAGAACAAAGATTTAGAACTTTTAATGAGAAGAATGTGAGCATGAAAAAGGGGAAAATGTTTGCTTTGCCAATGGCCATGAAAGTCAATTCTGCTCCAGGAGAAGAAAATTCATTACTTAGATGGCAGCATGGATTGGTGACTACAGAACAGACTCCCAGCATGGAAAGATTACCAGGTCAGGGCTTCAGTTCCTCAGGAAAAGTTTTTATGAACATGAAAAAGCACCTCGAAAGCTGCCTCATTTTTGGATGCCAGCACAGCTCTCATGTTCATTAGATCCTAAAAGGCTGATGTTGACCAGGAATTTCTTCAGCTCTCATATAAAAAGCATGAGCTGAGTTCTCTTTCAGGCTTTCTAAACCTAACTTCCATCCCAACAGTAACCTGAAGCTTAGCCTGAAGCAGGACACAAAAATAACAGACTTTGGGTTAGAAATTTTCCTAGAACTCTGCACAAATTTCAGGTTTATACAGGGAGGGTCATTTTTTTTGTGAAGCTCCCCTTGCTGCTTTGTAATTTAAATTGATATAATCCCCAGGGGCTCTTAGCAATGAAAAATAATTAGCTAAAAGAATTGCAATGATAGAAATGGTGTAACTAACTATGGAGGTCCAAACATTTACTCTTCTCAACCTATGCTTCATTCTTTTCATACATAAAATAAGGCTTATGTGCCTGAAATAGTGTTTGTTGTTTTTCCAGCAAGCTGATACCTGTGCTTACAAACCTTGCCCTGGCTACTTGACATTCTCACCACAGAGCGCAGGGACAGCAAGAGCTTGCTGCCTCTAGTATTAAGCTGCCAGATTTAATGGCCTCAAACGCTGGACCTGTGCTGCCATGACCAACTTAATTACAGTTCCTGAATTTCAGTGGTTTCCCAGTTATTTCTGCTCTCTTTCCCTTTGTCTTAGCCATATAAATCTCTAGCCCTGGAGATCTTAAGCACATTGCAAAAGTTTCCAGTGCTCAGACCTAATGGCTGCTGTCACAAACATTTAGGACAAGTCTCGGTTTATTGCTATCCAATACGCTGACCAGAAGAGAAGAATTCAAAGTGTGATTTTAGTCAACCAACAAATCCACGGGCAATTTTTCTGTAGGCACAGTGCTATGCATTCCTCTCTAAAAATGAATTTTAAAATTGCATTTGTAGTAGTCTGGGTTGACGAAGGACAAATCCATGGAAGAAAATAACCTGTTTGGCTTTATTAGCTACATCTGCTCTGCCTCAGAGGCCCTCAACCACAGGCCACTAAGAGGATATTCTCAAGGAATGTCAAAAGGTACTTGCTTCAGTCTTACATTGCTCATTAGATTTCTGGTTGCTTTTGGACACTGTATATAATACAGGATACAAAGCTTTGCTGTCCACAGTACTAGTTCCTGTGCTTCTGTATAAAGGGGAAAAAACAGTCTGCAACATGAGTAGGGTAGAAGTGATCCTGGCAGGTAAAACCAAACCAACCAAATAAACAAAGATGGGGATTATATCTTTTGTAAAGAGATTAAAAGCTGCAAAGGCTCTATGACTGTATTTTGAAGATAAACTCTTGAGGAAATTTAAAAAAAAAAATTAAAAAATACTCAGCAAAATTTAAAAGTACGAGGTCTATGCAAGATTGCCGTGATCATTCCTAATGAAAACTACTAGAATACGGTTTGTGCAGATCCTGAGTAACCCCATGCTGGTTGCTCTGAGATATCTGAAGACTGATTTCTTATACTGTCAGATCAATATAAGAAATGTGCTTTCAATACAATGTCAACACTTATTGTAACAGGCAGCAAAATGCTGCATCCACATTTAGATCTTTCTCGGCATTTTGGATTTAAGTTCAAATATGTAAGACATTATATTTCATGTCACAGGAGAGGGGTATATTTTCTGCCACATAGAGTATTTTACCTCCTATTTGCATTTTATGTGTATTTAAGTTTATGAAACAAAGAAAATGGAAAATTGTAAGGCCTTATTCTCTATGTCTGCTGTGTGGGTGTTTTCAAAAACCATACCCTCAACTCCTGCAACCCAGCAAAGCCAGAAGCAGGCACAGCAAGTCTGGTAAAAAGAAGAGTCCTTGCCTACACGATGAGTTTGTGCTGGTAGAAATGGATGGCTCCTCTCTTCAACCTCAGAATGATAGAAATACTGCTGAAAGAAAGCAAAGACAAATCAAATGAACTTTAAGCTCTGACATTTACAAAGCTATTTTCAAGACAAAAAATGAATAGGCTTCGTGTATTGAAAGGCTTGCTGTCACCTGTCTTAAGTGTAGAAGTCTCTGTCACATCCCTCTCAGGTGCCTTTCTTCTTGACAAAGGTGCCTGATTCTAAGACCCAGCTTGATCTGGCCAGTCCACAAATACAGAAAAGCCCTTATAAGACAGGTTCTTCTTACTCTGAAAAATAAAAACAGAATGTCAGCAATTTTTATTATTACAGCTCTAGGGAACTAAATTGGAATTTTTTAAGGTAAAAGCATCAGACCATTAAAGCATATCTATTTATGGTTATAGAAAATGGAATAGAAGATCTTTAGCACATACTGTATTCATAGCGTCATCAAAATGTTCATTTCGGGTCTGGAAGGTTTATTAAGTTGCCTTTATGGGTTGAGGGTGCAGGCACAGGTTTCAGAAACAAGGTCATTTCAGAAGCCAAACTGCCCTGGAAGGGAATGGAGATATTCCAAAACCAGCTTTTAACGTGATATTTAATTACACTTAATGTTTCTCTTGCCACGTATCAGTGACTCAGAGAGATGTCTTTTTTCATGGATATAAATTCAGACTGTACTCCCAAATATAGTTAGCACTTTTCAGCAAATCTTTTGCTTATTCAATAGGGAGTTCATTTATATTCCTATTAAATAGAATGAAGTAAGAGGATCTCATTTTCCCTTTTCTTCTTTCATTTGAGCCTTTATATTCTGCATTGGAAAAAAGGGAATTATTAGGTCAGGAAATGGAGTCAGAGCTACATATTAATCAATCATGCCTCGTATCCTAGTATTGCAACACAAGGCTGATGTCATTGGGAATTGATGAATGCCACATCTGCATATAAAACTCACAGGCAATGTCGGGAACTAATTCCACAGCTACTTTGCGGTTACCTTCAACTCTGACTGATACCATCTTCTCACTGCTTCCTTCTGTATTCCCTTGTGCTCTCTGAAGGAAGCAAACTTATTCCTAAAACACTATTCTCACTAATAAATGGGAATTCCATATTTTTTTCTCACAAACTCCTTCAAAGTTGAGTTCAAGAGAAAAATAGTCAACATTTAAGATCGAGAGTTTGCCCAAATACAGTAGCATTTGCTTGTACATTTTTGTTCTGACACATTTCTCCTTTACTCAGGGTACCTAAGAGCCTGTCAAGGTCCACATACCACGGGAAGTGATTAATGCTCTGCTTGCTTTGTCTGAATACTGAATATTTGCTCATCCAATATGAATGAATCAAGAGCAAAGGAACACACAGATTAAACTGCTAGACATATTACTAGAGAAGAGTTCAGTGTAAAAAATTACCGTATTCAGATGAGGAATGAGGAAAAAGCAAAAATCAAAACCAGCTTGGTTAGGATAATATTCAAACTGAAATTATGCCAAAAAAAAAAAATTTAAGTAAAAGACTTGTAAAAATAAAACTAATAATTTTTATTTTCCTTTAACACAATGAAATTTTCTGCCATTTGGGGTTAGAAAGGCTCAAATGCTGAAAAACTTTAATGATCTCATAAAAATACTATTCTTTTCTGCTGACGAGCAGCACAAGTAGTGACGTGAGCATAAAGATATTGAGAACAGTTAGAGCACGATTATCATTCTTTTATCCAGGCCACGCAGCCTTCCAAGAGAAAGTTCGGTACCTTTGTACTCTAGATAGGAGATCATCATCTAATCAGTCAGTCAAAACTATACATTAAAATGTGAGCTGAATAATTGTATATGAATCTATAAAATTAAGCCACCCTCATACCATGGTGGATTCAGTTGTGTTCATGTGGTGAGGCTCTGAGTGCAAGTAAGTTCATGCCATCAGGACAGACCTTTCTATCCAGTCACTGGGGACAGCTACAGCGCACAATAAATGCTTTCCATAACATTGTAAGGAAACTAGAGTACAAAAGGCAGACCATGAGCTCACAGGACAGTTAATACAGCAAACAGTACATTCATTGTATGTTTCCAATGGGCTTTCAGGGAAAATGGCCATCAGGAGTGTGTTCAGAAGTATTAATGAGAACAACACCAAATCTCTAAAGTGCAAATATTTATTCCTCACTGGCATGATGTCTTTTGGAATCCATGGTAGCTTTGGATATGATACCTAAGTCTACAACAACATTATTAAACATGCTTTGAAGGATGGGGAGAAGGGAATCACTCTTGGGAACTGAGCAATGTGACATGCCTGTGGTTACTGAATTTTGTGAGAAACAGCTAATTTTAATACCTGCTTTTTGAAACTAATTTCAAATATTTCTCCAAAAGACACAGGCTGCTATGGAGACCCATGTGCATAATGAACATCTGTAGTAAAATTGCTTTGTTATGGGTTGTTTGATGCTATTTATTGTATACCCATTGGTTTGGGGGATTTTTTTAAGTGAGCAGCATTTTGAAGATGGGTACTAAATTTACCTGTGGCAAATTTGTGACGACCAAGAACATATTAGCAAATAAAAATACATCTGCTCCAAACAATGATGATTGAAAGACTGGAATAACAAAGTGATACATATACTGTATCTCTCAAAGTACATTAAAAAGCTGTTGAGAGTAATCAGTAATGCAGTAGGATAGGCAACTGTGTTGTGTGTAAGTAGGACTTAGTGTCAAGACCCCAAGCAGTTTTTCTTGTATTCACGAGGAGAACACCACACTTAGTACCCAAATGCATTCCAGTGGAAAGTGTTTTCTGTCTTCCCTGCCAATACATTTTTTATTGTTTCAACTATCTCCCATCTGTCCCTATTTCCTGGATATCGCTTTGTCTGTGTTGTCCCCCTTTTCTCCCTTCTAGATTAATATCAATTCCAGGCCAGGGCTTGTAAATTCCCTTGATGATCATTGCAATAAAACTCAAAAAAAATCTTTCTCAGATATGGATAGCAACATATGGGGACAGTTTGCTTTATGTCTCATTTTTCATACTAATGTGGTTATTTTATAGGACTGCATCTCATCTCCTGTCTGACTAATGCCTGAGTTGTGTCTCATTCAAATGAGAGGTTCTCTAGGTTCACTAGAACAGAGGAAGTTTAAAGCTTTATCATACATTCAATGTGGTGGTGAATATTTACTTAATATTGCTCAACAGTGAATAAGGTTCTCTCTTCAACCTCCTGGGTTTTGACGTATTGCAGGCAGAGTTCAGTCAAAACTGAAATGCTGTGGTACTTACATGAGTTTCTTTTTTCCTTAGGTAGGGGAGAATCATGGTTCAAATCACTCATGTGGTTTAGGTTTTCCTACAAATGGAATGACAGTATAATGCATGATGCTCATAGTCACTTGGCAGACTCCTTGTGGGTGTCAAAAATGTTCTTGGCTTGAACTAAATGTCTGAGCGAGTGCATTTCCTTGAGGGCAGTTCTAGACACAGCAGAAATGTCATCCAGTGGAACTATTTAGGAAAGATAAAGTTTTTAATGGGAGCTTTGCAAAGAAATTTCTGTTTCTAATTACTAGGGCAAGAGAATTGTGGGAGGTGAGGATGGCGGGAACAGAAATGTCTGTTAGGAATGTGGAAAACAATGTGTTCTTTTTAATTTTAAATTCTCTTTTTAAGTGGCTGCATTTTCAAATTCAATTTAATTTTAAGAATAAAAACATGTCAAAAAGATTAGCTACAAATCATTTGGAATATCTCAAACCCATTCAAGTGAAATGTTTCAGTGAGTCACGTCTGTGTTTGGCAACATGATTTCAGGTTAAGCATATTTGCAAAATTTCCACTTTGCCTTGTCTTGACTTTAGAATTATTTTCTTTCATCTTAAATTTGTTGGAAATGAAACTGAGTTTATGCCCATTTCTATGTCTGAGAAACAGTTCATATTACAAATATTTTCATGCCCATAAAAAGTGCAGCTAGAAGGAACTCCTTGGTGAAACTTAGTGGGATTTCAAGTAAAATTACTAAAGAGGAAAACCTCATATTTTAGTTAACGTACTGTGAAGTCCTTCCTCATACAACGTTTGCAATACTACTCCAGCAGCTCACATGCTAAGGGATTACAGTCAAGGATTTTTACATCTTGACTGCTAGCTCTGATCACAAAGATGAAGATTTTGTAGAAAGCCAGTGGCATTCTGGTTCACCATGAGCACACAGTACCTCAAAATCTGCCCATTCCTAGTTTTATCTTGCCACCTCTGAGTCACTAGGACATGACTGTTTGACCTAGGGCTTCCCTGGCAAGTGACACTCCCCAAGATTCAGGCTTTGGTTCATGATGAGATTTCAGTGTTCCTAGCAAAACTCAAGTAGTATTCAGCCAAGGAGGACAGTAATCAAAATTCCTTCCAAGACCCTGCCCTGTGCAGAGTGTTATTCACCCTTAACTTCCCTGGCATCTGCTCAAAAGACATTTGGGTGGAAATACATGAAAATCACTAGAGCAGGAACCAGGTCCAGCCTCCTAGCTGCATGCTCCAATCTCACTTTGTTCCTTCTGGCTTCCTCGCTCTTTAACTTCATACTTTACAGTATAGTAAGCCCCTGTCAGCAGAATGGAGGAGAGATGGAATTTCTCCCCCATCTCTGTTCCTTCACATCTTTATTAGTAAGGGAAAGCCTTGATCTTTGTCACAGTTACCTAGACTGCAGTGTTTTGGGCACCTCATCAGGACTTGAGAAGTAGATTTGAATCCCATATTCAAAAAAAAGTCTGAAAAAGAAGATAAAAAAAAGTGTCAAAGAAGATAAAAAATGTGTGTTCCACTTTCTGGCAACTCCCATAGCAGTAGATTTTAATATAAAGAGCTAAATATTGTCTTCATTTTCTTTTACAATGCTTTAGAAGAAGAGTAAGACATTCACCCAAAAGAACAAAGTTGGCACCTAAATGAGGAAGAGATTGAAACAGACATCCCATATTTACATAACTCTTGTATTCTTGTCTAGCTGTAGACATCCAAATCCTGGAGAAACATTGGATTGAGACATTTTCTACTGGTTAGTGAGGACACCTGGAATCTCAAGACACATAATGAGAAGCTGAGTAAGGAAAAAAACAATAATGAAATGAAATTACCACATGGACAGGCTCAGTACAGGCAGATGGAGATCCTTTATCACTCATGGAATAGATCACATCACTCATTGCCACATGCTGTTGTAGCTGATACAAGTTTGCACGGATTTAAAACGTAGGAAGAGAAGTTCTGGAACAGTCTGCCCAGGCAGGTGGTTGAGTCACCGTCCCTGGAGGTGTTTAAGGTGAGGGTGGATGAGGTACTTAGGGGCATGATTTAGGGATTGGTGGGAATGGTTGGACTCGACGTGGGTTGGACTCCAGTAGGTCTCTTCCAACCTGGTGATTCTGTGATTCTGTGATTCTGTTTTCATAGAATTAAATATATTAGGAGGCACTGAGCAAAGAGATACCACCTCTGATCTGCTGGCACTTGTGGACTAGAAGACTGCACAAAAATATATCACTGTGTTTTTGCCTAATTCTTACATACTTTTCTAAGCATCTAATAGAGTTCACTGATAGAAACAGGCATTTAGACTAGGTGCACCTTTGACTTGCTGATGTCCCAGCTTATCTGCCCTTCTGGACTTACCTTAAAATGCTCCCTACTTGACTTCCTACTTCTCCCACCGAATTTGTCTTTCCTAAGCACTGTTGGCTGTGCATAACTAAGACATCAAATCTTGGACACGGGAAGATGAAAATTTGTCATGCTATGATGTAGACTTCATTGGGTGAGTAGGACAGAAATCAGATCATTGAGTTTTATGCTTTCTTTTGAATCCAAATTAACTCATAAATTAACTAATAAAATAGCTTGTTCAAGTCCTACTACTGATTTTAATGGTAAAAAATACTGCCAATCCTAAATACTACCAGATCTTAATCTTTATGTCTCACGTTATAACGTATAAATTATATGATAAAAATAATTCCTTTTTCTTATGCCTCATATTTCTCCTATTTTAAAAATAATAGGTTCTTAGAGTCGAGTCCTCATGTTCCTGTATGCGTGAACCTGGCATTATGTACAATACAAATATGAGAAATACAAATTTTAGCTATACCATGGAAGTAGCCACCCAGCTGCTGATTCCTTGCAATGTGCTGAGTAGTCCCTAATGTGGGATAAGCTGCTCAGACTTGATAAAGTCTTAATTTTCAGTTCTTTTTCTATGAAGCACCCAGCTCATATTCTCATTCCTCTCTTCCTTTTTTAACCCAGGGAGAGACTGAGAGTCAGGATAACATATTTTTATTAGCTGAGTGAAGCTGCCATGTAGCAAGTGAAGGGTTAAAGATAAACAACATCCCCCTCAAGATGTTCCTGAAAAAAACATGCAGATAAGGAAAGGGGAAGCTCAGACAGACTTTTTCTGTTAAGCATGTGACAGAAATTTCCCATCTCAAGGTAAGCAAGACAGAAGCACTGTTGAATTATGTTTCCCATGAGTGTTGCTAAGGCATACTTACACATATTATATGAGGTAGAAAATTAGTACTTTGAATTGTTATGGTTACATTTGCAGTAAAGTATAAGTGTTTGCAGGTTTTCAGAAGTTTGCCTGTGGTTTGTCATGCAGTTCACCCACTGAGAAGAAAATTTACTTACTTTAAAACAGTGAAACAGATCAATGGCTACAAGGGAATGGTTACAAACTCTGCCTAGAGTCCTGTTTCTGAAAGAGTTGGGCAATAGAGATTAAAAGACTTAAATGAGAGCTCCAGGCTTCATATTTATCCACTGTTTATATTTAGGAAGATCTAGGTCTGATCCTCATTGCACACTCAGCAATGATAACTCAGGATTCACACAAATGGATGTCAGTCTCTGCACCTCAGGGATACAAACCTGTTTGTGAATCAAAGCCCAAATTTACAACACACTTGAGATAGGACAAGTTTTTTTGATAATGACAACTGCCGCTAGCCATGGTAGAAAAGTGTGGTACCTAGATCTTAGAAATTTTTAGCTAGATATAGAGAAATTCATGGAATAGTTTGTGTTGGAGGGCACCTTAAAGATCATTTAGTTCCAACACCACTGCTATGGGCAGGGACACTTTCCACTGGACCAGATTGCTCAAAGACTGATCTAGCCTGGCCTTGAACATCTCCAGGGTGTCATCAGCAAACTTGCTGAGGGTGCCCTCGATCCCACTGTCCATGTCTCTGACAAAGATGTTAAACAACACTGGTCACAATGCCAATCCACTGGTCACCATTGAAATTGAACTGTTTACCATAACACTTTGATTGTGACCATCCAGCCAATTCCTTGTCCACCAAGTTGTCCATGAATCAAATCCATGTCTCCAATTTAGAGACAAGAATGTCACGCAGAACAGTGTAGAATGCTTTGCACAATTCCAGGTAAATTGTTTGGTACTCTTCATTTATCCATCAACACTGTAGCTCCGTTGTAGAAGGCCACCAAATTCATCAGGCATGATTTGCCATTAGTGAAGCCATGTTGGCTGTCACCAACCACCTCCTTATTTTCCATGCCCCTCAGCAGAGTTTCTTGGTGGATATACTCCATGATCTTGCTGACAGATAGGTAAGACTGACCAGCCTGTAGCTTCCAGGGTCTTTTTTTAAAACTTTTCTAAAATGAGGGGTTATGTTTCCCCTTTTCCAGGCAGTGGAGACTTCACTAGACTGCCATGACTTCTCAAATATGATGGTTTAGCACCTTCTTCTGTCAGTTCCCTCAGGACCTGCAAATGCATCTCATCAGGTCCCATAGACTTATATATCTCTGGGATCCTTAGATGGGCTCAAATTCGATCCTCTCACATACTCCATAGACTTCATTTTCTCACCAACATACCTGTGGAAGTTTTTCTTGTCATTCATAACATCTTTGGCCAGATTTGATTCTATCACGGCTATAGCTTTACTAACCCGATTCCTGTCTACTCAGACAATTTCTTTGTACTTCTCCCAGGATAACTGCCCTTGCTCCCATCCCCCGTAGATTTCTCTGTTATGTTAGTCCAGGAGTTCCTTGTCCATCCATGTAGGCCTCCTGGTGTTTTTGACCGACTTCTTCTTTGTTGGGATGTATATGCATTGCTTCTGAGCATGGAGGAGGTGATCCTTGAATATTAACAAGTTTTCTTGGGCCCCTTTCCCCTCAAGGGCTTTATCCCATTGGTACTCTACCAAGCAGATCCCTGAAGGGGCCAAAGTTTGTTCTCCTGAAGCCCAAGGCAATGAGTTTTCTGTGCACCCTCTTTGCTAACCTATGGTTGCTACAGCCGAGAATTCCTTTGGGTTTCACATTCCCTAGCAGCCCTTCCTTGCTGGTAAAAAAGAGTTCCAGCATAGCACCTCTCCTTGTTGATTCTTCTATCACTTGAGGTGTGAAGTGGAACCTCCTGGACTGCTTATGCCCTGTTGTGATGTGTTTGACATCCTCCATGAAGACCAGGGCTTGTGAACGTGAGGCAGGATCTATCTGTCTATAGAGGACCTCATCTGCTCTGTTCCAGTGGCCTGTAGCAGACCCCTACTGTAATGTCACTTATCCCTGCCTTCACCTTGGTAGGCTCTTGATCAGTTCCTCATCCAGCCCCAGGTGGAGCTCCATGCAGGGTGACATCTACTGCATGTCCTTCTTAAGGAGCCTGTATCCCTCCATCCCAACACTCTGATCATAGGGTGACGGTAACGAGGTCACAGCCCTGCAGGCATGTGCACAACTTTAACTCCTCTTGTTTCTCCTGTATACCTCATGCTGCTGTGCTTGTATAGAGGCAAATAAGTTGCCCCACCACCACCAACTACTCACCGGCTGGAAATCTTTTCTGTTGCTTTTCAGATGTTCTCCTGCTGACCTGTGTTCATTCTCCAGGCTCTGGACATCTATTGCTGGCACTAGTATCAAAATATGTATATAACTATATATGTATATATTTAAGTATTTTATTTATGTGTGTGTATCTATATTTGCATAGGTATATGCATACATACATATAATGTCTGTAGATTAAATTCTTAAATTAGAGAGCCTCACTATTGTAAGGAATGTGAAGAAGGATGAGTTGTGGCAGCTCTGGGCAGTGGTGATTTGAATTGCTCCACTTTCTCTCCCTTGAACATAGATAACTAAGGCTCCTACTGCAAATAGGCTGAGCCCAGCCTGATAGAAATTGCGAGGGATTTGGAATTGAATAATCAGCTCTCATGCATGCAATAAATTACATGCTTTTTCTGTATCTACACAGCACACATGAAGAAAAAAAATGAAATCAAATCAAAATCTCTGACGGAGGGAAAGTATTTCCTGTCAGTCCACATGTCAGAGCCTAGCATCCCCATCCTCACCCTGACATTCATGTGGCCAGGGGACTAACTCAAAGGGACTAAATTTTTCCTAAATTCTTGATACTTCACTAGCACTGAAGAAGTCACTACACTGCAACTCCTTTCAGTCCCTGCTCTCTTTTATAGTTCCTCTCTTTCCTACAAAGGAAGGAAACAAGCACACAAGCCATCTGGTACCCATGCACCATCACTACTGCTCAGTCCTTTACCTGAGTGCTAGGCAGTCATGAACATTGCTATCGTTGTGTTATAAACCAGGACAAATCCTAAGAGTGGTAAATTAATGTGTCTAAGGCCATATTGAAGTCTGGCTTACAGCAGACGACCGAATGTATGTGACCCTAAGGACCACTGACCCATTCTTCCCTTACCTGCAGTCTTAAACAAAAGTACTTAAATGTTATGGTGTATCATGTAATGTGTACTTGGTGTGCACGTGTGTGAGGATATATCGCCGTCAAACACACATATGATTTTCAGTGCTACCACTGTCTGGATGAAATTTGATGGCACCATGCAGGAGTGTATCAAAATAGACAAAGCAAGAGCTTTGCACTTCTAATTCTGAAGTCAGTCAGCCTGAAAGCAGAGATCGCAACCCTTAGTTCAATTAATCAGGGTAACTTTGCTGGCTTTACCAGCTATGGTTTTATTCCTGATGAAGATGCTGACCATTCATTTCAACTATACATTCGGTAAACAATTCTTCCCTTTCTGTTGCAATATCCTCTGCAAAGTCACACAAAATTGCTTCAAAGGGAAATTTCTCTACAGTGTCATTGTCACAGGAACTGGTTTCTTAAAAGCAGTATGGAACATCTCCATATAAACCTAGTTGATATTTGCTCTTTGAAGATGCTCTGCACATCAAGTGTAGGGACAAACTGAGTAAGGAGGACTAAACATACAGAGAAAAATTACAAAAAGTAACATTTAATTTTTCTCAGTGAATTATTTATTAAGGGTCTTTGACTTTAATTTTGTAGGTCTAGAGCAAAGATGTAAGTGCTGAATTTATCTGATTTTTGTTAAACACTAAGCATTCTTGACTGAGTATCATGTATTCCTCCTCAACTACTGAAAACACTCAGAATACAATGCTCTATGGTGTAAAGTAATTTACATGAAGAGCAGATTGAGAAGCCAGTATCTTTTTTCCAGGTTAAAAAAAAAATAAGTCTGGAAATGCACAGGGAAAATGTGTAAAGGAGATAACAATTCCTGGGAGGGGAGAGGTGGCTTGAGGAGAAGAGGAGGGTTATTTAGTTCCATTGTTACTAACAATTCATCAGAAAATGGCCCAAGATTGAACACGTCCCTTTATGGCAACTGTAAGAAGGCAAATCCATCACAGGAATGCAGATGAGGGGCACTGATGTAGTGTGAAGCAGCTTTACTTTCCTGGGTTGTTTCTTTCTGAGAAAGCTACAAGTTCACCTCTAAACCCATCACCTGCCACCACAAATGTTCACCTCATGTGGGCTTGTACAATAAACACTGACACTTAAATTCAATCAGAACTTTTAAAAATGACAAGGGCAATTGGTTCAATTGCCAAGCACAGCCTGCTGAGGCTACACCATTAGTTAAAAACAAAGGTCACTGTTTTCCCTTTGTTTTCTGCTAATATGATTTTGAATATTACTATTTCCAGCTATTACTATTTAGATTTTGTGATTGGTTAGACTAATTAAAGTGAATGAATGCCAGGAGATGACATCATTTACATTTAATTGTCTTATTTATCTGCAAAGTCTATACAGTTGTTTTAATAAAGGGCAGGGGAAGATAAAGGCTACATTTGCATTCTCTGAGGAGCTTTTGACAAGGGTCTAGGATACTGTTGACATTTATTGTTTGCAAATAAGATAATCAAATAACGTTTAGTTTTGCAATTGTTGCTTTTTCCCCCCCAGGACATAATAATTTTTCATTATCATTATTATTCTTGGATTTTAATGAATAGATATTCAGTTTCTACTGCCTTGCTGACTCTTTCCAGGATTCTGAACAACTGACACCTGTTCAGCTTGCTCAGACTCTTCTCGCTTGCAACATAAGACAAAGCAATAATGCACTATTTTTACTATAATAAGAACTAGAGTTTAAACATAGGCATAGGTTGTAGGCTTTTGTGAATCCAGGCATTCCAGATTCAGAAATAGGATGTTCAGTATTTTCTGAGGGGATTATTGCCCCTTTTTCTATCTAAGATTTCCAGACAAAATAAATTAAGCAGGCAACACATTGCTAATTTTACACCTTTTTTTTTTTTCATCCCATATGTGATTAAAATACAAATGATTTGCGTAGATGCCATAATCCTTCCTCATGTGACCTCACAGCAGAACTATGGCAGCTCTCAGCTGCCAAATCTCTTGCTCCGAAGCTACCCCATTATGTCTCCATTGCAGTTCATCTTTTTTTTACGTATTTTCTACCCTCATACTCCCTTGAGGGTGCAGCTGTGCTAACTGCTTTTCACATTTACACATTCAGCCCAGAGTGTTAACTTTATCCATGATAAAGCCAAGCATGCCATTGCCATCTATAGAGCCTACTCTTTATTTGGCTTTTAATTCTGTCTTTAAGGAATCGTTTCGTGGTCAGAGATACATCAGCCTGTCCTTCTTCAGAGCAAGTCCCAGCATTTTGGTGTCCTTCTCGCCATCAACTGGAGTCCAGAAGCCAGTCTGAAGTGCTTGTAGCTGTCTTGGATCTAAGTGCTTGGCTCATGTGCTAAGAGATATCTGACTCAATCTAAGGCTTCCACAGTGGGTGTTTTGGACCCTTTGCGCCCTTTCCAATCTTATCTTTTAACTTCTGATCTAAAAGACGAACAGTTTTCTTTCATCTTAAAAAAAAAAAAAAAAAAGAAAAGGATCTTTGTACTTCGGTGTGAAAATTTAAGTTTTACCCAGTCTCTGAAATGGAACAGTCCATGATCTTTTTGTGCACTTCAGGCTACAGGCTTCACCCGTTTTGCTGAGAAGCCCAAGGCAGCAAAAGTAGTATAATTGCTGGTTACATGCATGCCTGCATTTAATGCAGGTAAGAATATATTTTTTAGATGCACTGCTCACACCAAGAGTACAGATGACATTTTCTACTCATTTGCTAATAAGCACTTTAGACTTGATTCTTTGCTCCAATTTTACACCTCTGTAGCTTCAGTGGAATTGCACCGACTTAGAGTCCACATGACACAGCAAAAATCAAGTATTTCATTTGCAACAGGACCTAAAATCAATTACAGGTATGTATTTGTATAAATTTTCTTTCTTGTTATAGAACAAACAAGACACCCCTAACAAAAAGTATTGCATTGTTTTCTAAATGGTGAGTCATACCAACTGCCAGAGTACCATAGAGCTACTCCCAGTGGGCCCCTATATTTAGGATGATCTAAAATAGCCCATCATTTTTGAGCTGATATTATGAAACAGTAGCAAGAAAGATATGCAGAGTACTGCTTCACTTTTGTCTAATGACTTTGGCAGATGAAGGTGTGAAATTATTAGCCAGTAACATATGGGCTTGAGCTTGGAGAAGTTCCCAGTGAGAATTCTTTTTATTCCAGGCATATTTTATCATTTAATTTAAGGGTGTTAACCCATGGGTGAGCCGCTGCCTTCAGCTCTCTCACTTGCTTTCACACACTTATCAAGCGTATTCCTAATCTTAATCATGCTTTCTTCTGCTTACTTGCAAACAGTGTAAATAACCCTCTGGCCTGATGTTGATGACACTAGTGGGTGGGGAGTCATATTGTGATGTGGGGCCTGATCTCCACATGACAGCCATAAAACTGAGAATTTACTGTTTGGGTACAATAAGGGGGCTTAACAATGCTGATCATATCTATCAGTCCCATAATGAAAAGAAGATGACCTTTGCTTCCTCTCAGAAACACATTTTTCGGTGCTGCGATCAGGGCTGTATCATTACTGTTTTTACTTGAAGACTGAAGCAGCATTTCAGCTTGATAAATATAGACAACATAGGAAGGCACACCCACGCAAACACCATTTTTGCACTTCTACTTTAGTGTCAACATTCCCAAGCTAACTATATTTAGCTCATATTTGAGGTGCCTAAAATACTTGTATTAAAACAAGCAAATGTGTGTTCCCTTCATCCAGCTAGTCAAGACCACAGACAATTTGTCACACGTCATTTGATGCAATAATGCACAACTCTGCATGTTTCATTCATTTCATCAGTAGCACTCTGCTTGTGCTTACTGAAACTCCATAGCCAGCAGATAACAATGCGTAGAGTGAAAAGACAGGGTTTCAATTTTCAGATATGGGAAACTTAATCCCTAAACTGGATGTTCCAAATTGCCACTTAGACATGTAAATGTCGATTTTATGCACCTAAGTGCCAATTTGAGTGTCCAAATGCATGACTTGGACACCACATTAAGTCACCTATTGGGTTATATCACTTGCTTTATCTATCTGAGTGCACATTATGTGCTGCAAGCAATTATGCTCTGTTCCATACAAGTAAATCAATTCATTCAAGTAGCTTTCCAGAAGAAAGTGATTTCAGCACAGCACAAAATATTAAAAACAAGTAGCTGGTCATGTGTCAGTGTCACATTCACCTAGGTGCCCCCTCTGTTCCCCAGCAGCACTAAATTGTCAGTGCCTGAGAGCTTCCATTTACAATAATTTCTGAAAAACCTGAGCACAGCCATTTGGGAACCCTGTTCTTGCTGCTGCAATGCAGTCCACCTGCTGTGATCCCTGAGCTCAGTAGATTATTCAGGGTGCTAACAAGCAGGCAAGGTGGAAGCCAAGCCGTGCTCTGCCTCAGATAACTGTGAAGTCCGGTCTGTCAGAGAATCCAGACTTTACTAGCTCCACACATTCCATGGCACTAATGGACATCTTAAAATAAGATTCTGGGTGTCATTTTGTCCACCCCCCTTTCAAAACAATGTTTAAATGGCCTTGAGAAAATGAGACAGAATAATACCCACCATGATTTCCCCAAGATGCCTTAAAATACTGTAGGCAGAGAGGCACAGGCAGAGGCCACTTTAACTGCAGCCTTTTCTGAGCAACAATATCTAATATCTCTTTCACATCACAGTAAAGATTGTAAAATTAGGTGCAATTTGCAGCTTTAAGTGGGTGAGGAAAGAGCAGCCAAAAACTGGCAGCACATTGTCTTCACAGTCAAGACCTATACAGTGTGTATCTGTTTATTTTCTGCACTCTTTGCCTGACTGAAATGACTGTTTCAGAAAGCCCAAGGAATGAAAAGATGCACCTTGAAATTACCTCTGAAACAAGCCCATACTCTTTGTCTGGGAATTTTCTTGAGTTTTAAAAGGCATTTTCTTTGTCTTCCTTGCTTTCTGTAGACATGCCATTAATAAAGCCTTGTTCATGCAGGAACCCTCATGACAAAGTCGATACGGTAAATGAGTATTACCCAGTAGATGTAAGGCTGCTTTCCATGCCAGGGACACCACTTTCAGTGCTGCAAACCCTTATAGCTTTGCAAGGAAACTCTTTCAGCTCCTTCACCCATGGGGTGTGAATGTCCTCAGCGCAGTAAATGCTTTATATCCTTTATCTGGGCAGGCAGGGTTTGAAAAAGCTTAAAAGTGAGAGATCCTAACCCAACCCATTGTTGATATCTCCTGAGCTCCCATAGGCACTTTGAACCCCATATCACACGTGGGCTGAAAGTTCTTGGAGTTCACTGTGCTTATGCCCAGTTTGCTCTTCTTCTAATCAAGTAAATCTGGCCAAAATTCACACTAATATCCTATTTCATTGTCGCTGTGGCTTTGGTCCTGGAAATCGCTACCTATATTGCAATACCTGTCCTGAACAGAGTGAGGAAATGAGTCAAGCAAGAGGCTGACTGGACTCCCTCACAGAGAAGCCAGAACAGAGGCCAGTAATTTGTGTTCATAGCGATGAAAGAAAACTGCAGCCCAATGAATGCAGTAATTATGTCAATAGATTTTTACTGAGGGGAACCGTGACAATTAGCTTCTTTTCCAAACACAGTTCATCCAGCAAAGTCCAGACAAAGATAAGCCAACACATAGCAAAATTATACCTGCACATGTATGCGTGGTTACTTTGTATACACAACGAGTATAAGGGAATATAATATGTATATATGATGTAAGGGAATTGTAGAGAATCAAAATTCATGTAAATGCTCTTCAGTCATTAAGTCTTTACATCATCTACTTTTCATTTCCTCCTATATAAACTAAAAAGTAGAAGACAGAATAAGAAAGCTGCCGTTCCCAAGCCTTTCTTTACTTCCTAGCCTTCCCCAGAGATTCAGGGCCTTTGGTTACTAAATTTATTTTCCTTACATGTGCTTCTCCAGTCCACATATGGAATCAATACAATATAAATTATGTGACCTGTCGGAACAAACAATTCAGACTCTCATTATCAGACATTTGTGGCAACCAATTTGTAGGTCAATGTTCTGTGAAAGGGTACTTGCAAAACACTGTGCTAAAAACTTTCCTGTGTAGCAGTTCAAAGGCTTAGTGCAGTGTGTGGAAGTTGTCCGCTACTGTCTCTCTGTTGAAACAGGATTTACATTAGAGACCAGTCTTAGGAGTCTTCAACCCTGAAGCAAATGGTCATAATTTCTCAACTTGCCACCAAGTTTTATTACTCTCAGTTTAACTCAGAACACTTACAAATAGAGGTTTGAACATCTACAAATTTAACTTATTGGCATGAACTTAACTAACAAGGTTCATATTGGCACTTCATGAAGCAATTTAAGAATGTCACATTGTCTGACAGATTTACTTAAGCATTGCAGAGAATTTAGTAGTTCCTCTTATTTCTGCAAGGCTTGGCTGGGGAAATGATGAACAGCAATAGGAAGCTATAACACAAAATTGACATTATGTTTTCCCAGTAATCTTGGACTTAATAAACAGCCAAAGCTTTTAGAAGTAAATGTACAGAAAAATATGCAATTATACACAGAATGTATGTGCAGAGCCTTTCAAACATAAAAATGGATGTCCATCCATATCATAGGGGTTAGAGTCACTTTTCTCTTTGGAAAAAGGGAACATTAACTTGTTCAAGGCCAAAAATTAGTCATTGCATAAATTAAATTAAAATCACTTGAAATAGAATTAAAATGATGGAAAACTGCTGAACATAGTTTTTGTAACAATTAGAGTTGCTCTACAAAAATTAATGAAAAGCTCCATCTTAATCAAGTCATGGTCCTGTCAGCATCCCTCTTTGTCGTTCTCTATTGTCATTCAAATAACTAATCTTGCTCTTTTCCTTGCCACAGTTTCTACCCTTCATATCATCTAGCATTGGTTTGCTTATAAGTTCTATGATAGTTAATTAAACTGCTAGGAAAAAACAGATGATTTAGGCTTCCCATGACTGAAGGAAAGAGGTACACTTGTCAGGAACAAAAAAGCATATAAATGAGTTGATATGCTATTTTTATAAAAATGTGGAAGATAGAAATCAAAACAGCCTGTTAGGCCAACTAGTTCATCTCTCCATTAGGGCAGAATAGTTTCCAACAGGAATAGCTTTTATAGTTTTAACAATTTTGGTTTTAACAGTCCCAGGTAATGAAGCTTTCATAATATTGCCAATTTATTCTGATTACTCCTTCCATAATCCATATCAACAAACTCCTCTCCTTTTTTCTATTTTTAATTTTTATATTGTTGCAAATAGTATACATAATATTATTAGAATTATTTTACATACCAGGACATAATGTGTGGAATATAAACATGTTGTTGAGTGAAAACATACTTTCAAATGCGAGCATAGGAGATTTCCAAGACATCCATCAACATATGTCACACCTCATAGATTCTTTAGCTTTGCCCTCAATGAATGCTGTTAATGTATTCAGAGGCAGCTTTATCAAGAGAGAGGAACCAATTGCATGAATGATCCAATTAACTTGAATCTCTCGACTTCTGTAGGAAGCTAATCTGTACTGACCTGCTGCAGAGATACACAGATAAAAGTAAAGCTGCAACCATGCTGACAACATATTGTTCAAGTTACACTTATCTCTAAGCTAGTAAGTTAGTATTCTCTTTTCAGATACAAGAGTAAAGGAAGGGTGCTGGAAGGAGGGACTGAGTCTTCGCAGTGATGGGAATAGTTGCTCTTAAACTGTTTTTCCAAAATTCATAGAAAAAAAAACATTCTGTCAGCTGAAATGTAATTAAAAATCTCATAAAATTAAAAAATGGAGTTGCAAATCTATACATAATGCCACACCTTTAGAAGATGCTTCAATGCTTTGGTGGCAGGGAAGCACAGCAAAGAATGGGACAGGATTCCTAGCAAGGCACCAGTCTCTCAATTAGGACAGGGAGGACTTGAAAAGTGTTCCTTAGTCCCACCTGAAAGTGAACCACATGGGCAGTCCTTGCTCTTCCTACAACAAATATAGCAGGAAGTAAAGGCAGACAGGGGGACTAGAGGAGATACAAGTGCACAGTGAATAGAGAGAGCTTGCGTGTGCCCAGACACACACTTGCCTGAGCAACTCTTGAAAGCATGGCGATAACTTCTGGAGGGTTCTGCAATCACTTAGTGAAAATCTGCCTTTTTTTCTCGAAGCAACACGAGGTTTGCTCTTAAACTATGTGCACGGTTAGCTGCCATAAACCAGGAGGACTCACAGGAATGGATGGGCAGATAGGTCTTTTACACAGAAATACTATGAGAACTATAGATTGAGAAAGATACCCAGATATTAATACAGCCAGACTCAAAACACAGCAATGCAGTAAAAGCCAGCAGATGACACCTGCCTACATCATCATCATTAGATGGTGTAGATACGACATACTTTTCTCTTATTTGTCACCTAGGTTTTCTATTTAAACTTGGAACAGAGAATGTCTTTGTGAACTACTTAGATTCTCTATTATTGTGCATTGCTCTAGGCAGGACTCCCTAGACGTTGTTCTTACATAGCTAAAGGATAATGGCAAAATGAAACAAACATTACAACCATCATGAAACCCAAATAAAAATCCTGCCCTTTCATTCTCCTTACAATCTGTTAGAAAGTGGTATAAGCATAAAGTCCAGAAGGTCTCTTCTTATTACAAAACAGTATTTTTATTCATCAATAAAACTGATAAAACCTGGCTTCACGGAAGTCACAAAGGCTTGTCCAGTCAAGATAATGGCAGCATAGCACTCAAAATTAAAAAGGACCAAGCAGTTAATTCATACTGCTCCTACCTTGAATCCTGTGTTCAGTTCTGGGCCCCTCACCACAAGAAGGATGTTGAGGCTCTGGAGCGAGTCCAGAGAAGAGCAACAAAGCTGGGGAAGGGGCTGGAGAACAGGCCTTATGAGGAGCAGCTGAGAGAGCTGGAGGTGTTTAGCCTGGAGAAGAGGAGGCTGAGGGGAGACCTCATTGCTCTCTGCAACTACCTGAAATGAGGTTGTGGAGAGAAGGGAGCTGGCCTCTTCTCCCAAGTGACAGGGGACAGGACAAGAAGGAATGGCCTCAAGCTCCGTCAGGGGAGGTTTAGACTGGACATCAGGAAAAAATTTTTCATGGAAGGGGTCACTGGGCACTGGAACAGGCTGCCCAGGGAGGTGGTCGAGTCACCTTCCCTGGAGGTGTTTAAGGCACAGGTGGATGAGGTGCTGAGGGGCATGGTTTAGTGATTGATGGGAATAGTTAGACTCTATGATCTGGTGGGTCTTTTCCAACCTGATGATTCTATGACTCTATGATTCTACTCACTTCACTCCAAAGGACATATGCTGATAGCAACTCAGGTAATTCCAGAGACAAAGAGATCATAGAATCATAAAATCTCAAGGTTGGAAAAGACCTTTTGGATCATTGAGTCCATCTGCCACTAAACCGTGTCCCTGAGTATCTCATTGGAACATTCAACACAAACTCTTGGGAAGTGAGATTTCTTAATGGGGACTATGTGCCTTCGAACTGAATGCCCCAGTCTTTGACAGTCAGAGGAAAAGCCCAAATTGGACACTATACTTATTGTACACTATACTTTTCTAAACTAGAGGATACAACACATTTATTAAAGAACATTCTTTATTGTGATGTTGTATAAGACTTTACTTGTTGTAAAGGCTTTACTTGTAAAGACTCAGTTTTTCGTCTGGACACAGTCTTGCTTTTTGCAGCCTTGATTTTCCATCTTCAGGCACTGTGCCTAAGGTTTGGTGCCAATAGAAAGAGTAAATTAATGCCTGTTTGCTTTGTAGATACAAACAACCAATCAAGAAAGTTGGGCACCAACTCTATGGAACTATTTTGCTTATTTTCAGTGTAGATTCCAAGAAGTGCTTATCAAAAGCATTTCAAGCAGTTTAGGTCAAGTTCTTTCACAGTTATTTCCATCTTTCCAAGCACTGCAATATCTCTACTATTTTCCCTATTTTCTTTACATTTTTTGTTCAAATTCTTACTTCTCCTTTTTATTTTCTTTCTGGCCAAGAAACTTTTTCAGGAGCTATCTCATTGAGTCCTTAGTCAGAAAAATTTAAAATACAGCTGATTTTTCATCCTAGAGGCACAATGGTCCCAAGAACAGATGTGGTGTAATATTGTCTCTCTTAAATATAACTCTCAACCTCAAAAATTTTACATGGCCTTACAAATTCTGTTCCAATGTATCGTTGTGCTTTTTTTATCTAGAAGTCTTTTACGTATCAAATTGATTTCTTATCCTTCAAAGATATGATTACAAATCCCTGAAAACTAACCGGTGAATATCAGTATTTTGGATCTATGAAGCACATCAGTCAATACATTCACTCACAAATCCCTGTGACATGCTCATAACAATGCTTCATTTTTATCACCTTCCTTCCAGATCAATATTTATAGTAGCATTTAAACATTTATTTTTGTAGAACAGTAATGCTCAGGAAAAAAAAAAATAGAAAGAAAAACTAAAAAGGAAACAGAAAGCATTACATGCAGAGCACACTTTTAACTGCCTGCAGATCTCTGTGAGTTTTGTTTCACTTGTTTGCTTTACTTAGAGTTCAAACGGGAAGGCTGTGGTCCTATCAACACAAGGCAACAGAAAAGCTTCCTGAATCAAAGTAGTAAACACTTTCTTGATATTTCAATAATGACTTCAGGCTGGGCTCCTTTGTGGTGCTAATGAGAAAGGAGAGGCTGCATAGCTGCCCAGCTCTTCCCTGTCACGCCCTTATTATATATGTCTCTGCCATTGGCCACTCCTGGCCATGATGAGTGATAAAGCTAGACACCCATAACACTCTAGCCCCAGTTATTTCTTCCTTCCCTACATTTTCCTGCATTTTAGGATCTCAAAGCCATTTTTAAGCATTAAATTACTCATCCCAATGACAGTTCTTCTGCATAGTACAAAGATGAGGGGATGTGGAGAGCAAGAGGGAGCACAGAACATTATGGGACACACTTTGGCTCTGTGCACATTTGATGGAAAGAGGATCACAATAATTTCTAAATATGACTGATAAAATGTGGTTTAGATTTTTCACATTGTTAGCTCATGTACATTGGGACTTCTGGCTGGCAGGGAATAGATAACATTTCTGTTACTTTGCCTGGTTTTATCTCAGTTCGTAACAGCTGGTTTGCTTTGGGTGAGTGGTATTAACAGCGTCCTGGCATTCTTTTCGTGTCTGTCACTTTTCTGCTTTCATTCCTGGACAGTACATGAAGGAAATATATTTTGGCACGTGGTCTTTTCCTTTTCTTGAGCCACATTAACCCATCGATGTTTGTCTAAATAGAGACACTTGCAATATTCATAGTTGTTGCAGCTAAAGAACCAAAGTAGATGCCAATGTTCAGAGAGCTTACAGTTACAGAGGCAGTGGAAAGAAACCTTTTTATTTGACTTTTGATGTGCACACAGCTGCGAAGAAACATCTCCAAATTCTCCAATTGCTTGTGGAGTCCATAGACACCATTAAACAGCATTCCATGGGGATAGATGAAATGCTGCAACAGAGTTCTATTTTAAGGCATTCCTGTTCTTCAGGGGAGTTAGAAGAGTTTCAAAGCTTCTTTAAATTATGTTATACTCTTCTCTCCTAATAGAGAAGAGGGACTGGATTTATCTCTGGAAGCTTGAGCTTCTTCTTGCTTCTTCTAGCAGTCTGAAGATGGCAGGTGTCTGGAGAAGAGGCTCCATTCAGCCAGGTATATTTTGAAGAGATGGATCACACACACACCCCCCTCCTATGGAAAATCTTGGGAGCAGACCCAGTTCTTTGCTTAAAATAATTTCCCAAGGCAAGTGTTTTCTTTATTTATGGCATTAAATATGGAATTCCTGAAGGATAACTCCTGGAAAGCAATGCATTATTTTTACATACACATCTGGCAGATCACAGAGAGACAGACAAACCAGATTGAAAGGGTCCTCAAGGACCCAGTCCCCACCTGTGCCACATCACTGGCTCCCTTTCAATACCGCACCCAGCTTGACCTTAGATGTTCTCTCTCCTCTGTTCGTAATCAGAAAATTGTTTAAGAATTTGGTTGCTGAATTGGTCAGAAGCTGTTTTCTGATCATGAAACAAGTGCATTCCTATATGGCTTATATCAAGAAGGTCTTTCAACTTGAAAAGGTATTTTCCCTCCTGATGCTGAGTCCCTAAATGCATCTACATGGCAGTCATCATCATTCTTTGTGCCACTAAGCTAAACCATCCAATTTTTCAAGTCTCCCCTTATAAAGTAGACTCTGCTTTTCCCACCCTTGCCATTTGCCCTTCTCTTTTGCAGTCAGAAATCATCTCTCCTTATGGTGACCGTATTATGGACTCAGGCAAGATAAAAGAGCTTCGCGCAGCTCTGTTTCTGTCGCCCTCTCATTCTAGAAATACTTCTGCCTTTACGTCTTGGTGTGTATTCTAACACCCCACTGGTATATTTTTATTTTCCTCACAGTCATTTCCAAGTGATGAGTTTCTAATATATACCAGAATTACTATGCCCTCATGCACAACCTCTGTTTCAAGCTTTTGAATGTAATTCTGAAGTCCGACCCGTTTTTGTGTGTCGGTCACTCCTTCTTTCCATTAACAGTACCTCCTAGCACCTTATCATCAGTAAGCTGGATTCAACGTTAGTTAATTTCCTAACAGTCCTGCCAAGCTCGTTAATGAAAATAGTGAAGTCAGTGCCAGACTTTATCCTTGAGGAACTCTGCTAATGACCTCTCTTCAGCCTAATATTTCTTCTTTAAACCTATCTGTTTCCATGTCCTTGGAAGCTGGGTCCTTACCTACCTGAGGCTTTCTCTGTGAATCCCCGTCACGTCCATTTTAAGACAGCTCCTAAATGATGGTGCAATCAATGTGTTCTCTGATTCCACATAGACTGACTCTATAGCATTCCTATCATTTTCTTAATAGAGAAATCCATTGAATACCCTTACATGAGCTACATTTTATGGTAAAAATAAGGCACAATGTATTCCCATTTTTCCATAACAACTTCCTTTTAGATTATTTCAAAGTCTGTTTCAAAATTATAACCTAGAATTCAGATGAGATTTACCCAGACCATTTTCCATTCTCTCTCTCTTTCAGTATCAACAGTATAGGTGCTGCTGGTGGTCACTTGGTGCCATTCCACATCTGTCAGCTTTGTTCAGGTCACTTGCACCCAGGCAGAAATGCCATATGTGAGCAATTCCACTTCACTGGGGTGGGATGGAGAGTATCTGTCCTCTCTGCCTCTCCTTTGCCAAGTACCAACCTTTGGCAAGTGTATGTCTTCATTCAGAAATTTAATTTTTATTTTGTTGTACTAGTTTGTTAGGGCTTATTTATTTCCTCTTTTCTTCGGAACAGCCAGACTTTCTTTGTGCACAACACTAGCTTCTCCAACCATGACTACCTTATGCATGCATCCTCCCAAGGCCAAAAGCAGTTTATCTTTCACTGTTGAGAACCTCCTCTGCCTACAATCTCATTTGTGATCATGGTGGGTCTGATGGTATCAATCAGAATATTTCAGAGAGATTCAGGATTGAGAGTTGTGAAAAGAAGAATGTATAGAACAGTAGATTTCTTTTAACCTTTCAATCTGCATGAAATTCTGTAAGCACATAAAAATGCCAGAAGTATTTGGTACAGATGAAAGATTGATGGATTTCTTGCACCAGGACTGACTGTAGGAAGAGACCAAGTGAGCTGGGGGCATCTACGTGCTGGAGGTGGTAAAGTAGCCATGAGGACGGGCTGCCCCCAGGTATGGGGCAGCTACTGCTACAAGAGCCAGGAGGCAATGGTCACTAAATCCTCAGTCTCAATACACGCAAAAGCAGGAATACCCTTATATAAATATTATTAGAGGTTCTCCATAGCCTTCCATCACTGCTTCACCTTTTTATCTTCTCAATTTCTCCCTTGGCAGAAGAGGCAAGATCCTCTGCTCCAACCTAAAGTTGTAAATTCAGATTTTCATATGCTGTTGAGAAGCCTTCAGCTATGCAGTTGTTCTGCTTCCAATTTGTCATATAAATGTCACATATCAAATAAGGAGCAACCTGATAATTGAGATGCATATACATATGGGTGAAGAAATATAACTTTCATTTTTCATGCATAATTATGCACACATGCACAGAGATACTCATATATATGGTTTTTCAGATAGTAAAATGGATTGCTGTAAGTTTACTTTAATACCGTTTATATAAGTCTCTCTTAAGCCCCATATCCTAACTGTGTTTCAAACCCTTTCAGATCTTTTGTTTAGTTGGTTTTTAAGGAGGAAAAATATCCTAGCAAACACTAATCGGTGATGTTTGTCTTATAAGGAGTAAAATAATCCTGTTGGGGCATAATTCTTCTCCAAGTAGTTTTTTATTGTCACACTAGTAAAGAAAATGAGTTAACTGTAATTTTGACTCATCCATAATAATCTGTTTATAACTATGATGGTTATTTCTGTTTTCTACAGAAGCAATCACTTGCCAGATAGAATGGTACCGTAATCTTAATTTATCACATATACTTCTTTTGCTTGCAGCAGGCTGACTGCAGTAAATATCCAGGTCAGAACAAAGGTACAAATAATCAATACATCTGTTCCATTTACACCAATAATGGCACATAGTAAGAGTTATAGGTCTCAGTATAAAGAAGGTGCACTACACAGTTGATTACTCTTCAATAGCTGACATGTATTTGAGTTTCCCTTGTCTGTAAATATGACAAAAGACTAACTATTCTTGGAAAATTATTGAATGTACCACCAACACCCTCTCATAAAGAATTTTTCTCTACTGTTTTTCTTAATTCTATTCCCTTTGGAAAAAAATACCTTGCTTTCCTTCCCTAGGAAGAGATTTCAGCTAGTTGTCTGTCTACATTCCCACCCCACATATAACACAGGCCCCATTTTAATTCAAATGCAACTGTATTGTTTGCTACAGAAAGGAAACATAGCTTGTGTTGGAAAAATTTACCTCACAACATTAAAGTTTTTATCATCCAAATGCTGATGTGCTTATCAATACTCTAATCGCAGAAAAGAAATACTGTCACTGATTGGGAGCTGAGTAGGCTGGATGGAGAAAATCTATGATGAAGAGAGCCCCAAGAGCAAGAATCTGCTGAAAGGGAAGAGATTTAAGTGTCTGTTAATTAAGCAACTTTTTATATACTCTCTTTTGACATCAGGAACTACATTAAAAACATATCATAGTTTCTAAATTTTAGGTTAATAAGAGTTTAAGTCATGCTTTGTAGGAATGGAAAACTTTTTATCCATCTTTGTGTGTACTATTTGTTTAAGGTGTTACATCCAGGAACATCTTCCTTTTGCCAGAGAAAGACAAAGTGCAGTAAGATGAACTGCCATTCTAGGACAATACCTGACAAGAAGCTGTTGAGCACGAGGTGTTTTACATATTCTTTTGCTTTGCTAGCAGCTGACAAACTGTAGTAAATAACTTCTGTGACAAGGGAGAAAATGACCAATAGATCCATTCTGCTTAAATCAATAAAATAATTTTTTATGCATCAGGAATGACATGATGCACATTGACACAGTACTTATGGCACTCCTCACTTCTTCTAAGAGTAATCCTTCTGCTCGGTATTTTCCGAGGCAAATTCCTATTTATATTTTCTCCATGCTTTTAAACCCCACTTAAAGACACTCATTATCATTAGCCAGCTTTGGAAATCTTGGCCCAAGGCTCTCCACTGATCGCTGGAGCAGAAAGATAAAACTACATCACAGTCTGTAGCAGCAGTGGTGACAAAGAGTGGGAGAATTGGAGACTGCTTTGGGTGAAGTGCCAGTGGCTAAGCAGAGTGGTGTGCAATCTGCCTGCCAGCCCTACATGGGCTGAGAAAAAAAAATAGAGGAATGAAATTGATAATTCTGTGTTCTCTTTCCACAGCTTTATTATCTCAAGTCTGCAAATAAGACCTTCAAGTCTCTTCCCACTGCTCCCGAACCACTACACACAGCTCATGAAGTGAGTAGGAGGAAAATAAGTGAACAGCACAGACTGCAGGAAGATGGTTAAGTAGGTAGATAAACTTCAGCAACAAGTGTAGTCAATTGATATCCGTGCTTTCATCAGCAAAACCCCACCGAGTACAACTGAATAATGTGCCTTCACTTAAATTCAAAAGCCTTCGATTTTCAGACTTTAAAACTTTTATTTTGAAATGGACATTTTTGTTTGATTTTTGGGATGGTTCCTATGATTCTTTCATACATTTCCTGTCGTTTACTGTCAATGGGGATTTGAGTCTTTGCCTCCAACACAGGCTGCTCATATTTGCATTATGGGAGCTAACTAACTGCTAGGAGGAAAGTGTTCCTTTTCCAAAAGCGGGATGGAGAGGTCCAGGTGCCCTGTCAAGGTGCAAGGCCAAGCCATGGATCCACCTCCAAGCTCTTGCTGTCCTCCCTTGGTAGGTGTGTTGTCATGTGAGGGTGACAGAGAGAAGCAAGGGAATTTGAATGCGGGGATCTGGTGAGATAACAGGAATATCTTGAGCTCCTCTTTCCCCCAGAAACAAAGGGATACTGTCCTGTCAGGATAGTGTGTTTAAAAACTGCTTTGGAATCTTGAGAGGGAACCACTTTATCCCTGATGAATCTGAATCCTAACATCAGGGTCCATTCAGAGCAAGCAAGCACACACACACACGCACACACACATTCACAGCAAGAGACTTCATAGAAAACCTGTATTTTAAAAGCACCAATCAGGTACCCCTTCATTCAGGTTTGGGATTTTTTTCAATCTATAAGTTTCTGGTTTCAGCTCTAAGAAGATTCTGCTTGTGTAAATGTCACTACACTCTGTACCAAAAGCAAATAAGAATACTTGCATGAAACATTACAAAAACATTTTGCCTATAGATGTAAAATGAAATAGTGTTGGTACATCACTTTCCTGGATCTTTGCAGCAGCAAGGGGAAGACAGTAATCCTGTGACATCAGGGAGCCAGAGGCATAGATTTAGCTCAGTCCTCAGTATGTGCCATACTTTTGCCAAAGAGAAATTAGCCTTCCTCTGAGTGCAGCTTTGGAAAGTTTGGGATGCCTTTTGAACTAACCTGCTCCCACTACAGATGTAACAGACACCAATCAGGCAATTTTCTGTGAAATTATGCTGCAGTTCAGCTATGGGTCCAGCTTTCACTGCCAGAGCATATAGACCTCCTCAGAGAAAACCAGGGCCTGAGCGTAATGTGGTCTGTGCTGCCTGTGGGGTTGTAAACCAGATTTCTTCAGGAAGACACATGATTGTTGTCTGCAGAGTCAAATGCTGGAGAGCCTGATAAATATGAATGTAATGGGATAGAGGAAAAGCCTCCCAGAATCTGAATATATTTATTCCTGAGTGAAGTAGCATGTCTGACAAGAGCTCTCAGAAATTTAAAGGTTTATTGCCTCATAATGGAATAAAAGGATTAATTTAGAATAGGTCTGTAGCTACTTGTAAAATATTTCATTTTAATAATTTATACTAATGGAATACATAATATAGGGAGGGTCATATGGGTTGCCCCTGGGCAGTTGTTGACAAGACACATGTGGCTGGGGAGATCTGGGCTAGACTTCTATTTACTCATCCCAGGTGGACTTGCAGGATGTTAAAAAGAGAGAGTAAGAACAAGCAGCAGACAAAGCCCTTAATTCATCTACTTCTCATGTTGCTGCAGATCAGAGGGCAGAGCTGATCAACTCAGCAAGTTCCCAAAACATTCACAAGGAGAAAAAACCTAAACTTTTATCTCTGCAATAAGTAATTCATCCAAATTTCCCTTTCTAACATGAAAAATAAAAATAACTATAAAAAAATAATTTAATCTTATTGTGTGAGCACAGTAGAGCTTTGTAACAGCAATGATCTCAGCTCCAAGAGGTGTGCTGAGATTTAGGGGTCACAGAGGCTGTTGTGAGTCAGTGTCCTAGCAATGTGGCTGAAGCAAGAGTTAGATGTGATAGGTAGGAATTATGCAGTCAGTACAGAAAGGGGGTCGTATCTCCCTCCACACATGTGCTATAAGTCTGTTATCTCCCTGTAGCCATCTGAACTGTGCTTGTAGTGGCTATTTCTGATAGCCCTATCCAAAATCCGAGAAAGGATTTTGGGAGCTGTGTTGTGCAGGGACTCTTAACTGAGAGATTTGCAGAAATTCTTTAGTTCTGTTTCACTGGCTCGTTTCGTAAAACACTCTGTTCTCTGACATATCACACGGAGACCAACATCTCAGCAAGACTTTTCCTTCAAACCTTCTATATGATCACTACGTTCCTGCAAGAAAAGTCATCTCATATATTTTTCAACTGTTTCCGTCAGCATCAATAAATCAGAATCAACAGAACTTGTCTTCACTTCTGTGCTTACTGAAAGAAAAGTTACACAGAAGTTCCTGATTTTTGGTTCTGTTTCATCTGACAGGCTAACAGCACATGGGACTTTTTCCTACCTCCTCCACATTTATAAACATTAAAACTTGACCTCTGTTTACTGCCTACTTCCTCATCTTTGCTTTTGTTAAGCTGCAAACATATTTTTCTTTCATAACTATTTACATATGTAATTACTACAAGTACTTCAGGAATTGTTTGCTAAAGGCTCTATGTAAATACTAATTATCAGTAATTAAAAATCCACAGCTATTAGGAAGATACTGATAGGGAGAAAATACTGCTTAGGAAGCAACTAACATTTGTCTAGGCAAAATTAAACATCAAATAACTTTCTATCTATGTAATTATATAACACGACTCATCATCTGCTGCATAAATGAAAGTGCAAATGGAAGAAAGGTGTCCCCCGCACACACATGCACAAACAACCTAGCCTCCTAACAAACTGTGTGTCTTCATTATCAAAATCCTCTCGTCTTGGGAGGAAAGAACATTTAGAGGTCTCACATTATGCTTGTAGAAACATAACAGCTGCTGTTTTCTATGGCATGCTAAAATTGTGTGCTTCCAGGCTGATGATATGCAAACTTAACTCTCCATATCATAAAACGCACCAGGATTCTTTCTCATGCCTAGCAAGTGAGAAAATATCCTGTGTAAACAATAGAAATAAAGTGCAGGAAGATATGAGGTCTGCTTCATATTTTTACAAAATCTCTATGCTGGGTTTTCACCCTCCTTGATGTATGTTTTAACTGTTAATTAATTTGTTTCCTTATCAACTGTGGTTCAATATCCATGTACTTGAAACAGAATTTAGGCCCATCTACAGATGTCAAAGGGCTTTTTGCCACTGTTGTACATGGAATTATATTTTCATTTTAGTGATTTATGACAAATTTCAGCAGGCTTTAAGTCAGCCCTAGTCCATCTAAAATTAATCAACTTTCTGAGCCTGGTGGGAAAAGTAAACAGGTAATCTATGTGCACTATATAATAAGCTTAAAGTTTGCTTTCTGCTGTATGTGCCTCTGATAGTAGGGGAGAAAACCCATTAAGTAAACAGGCAAAAGAGGCAGCAATTTTATAAGGGGCACAAAATAGATTTCTGCTCTCAAAGCACAGGCTCCATCTCACTGAAACCTGTCATTGTAACGGGATGGTGTGAATGTGCCTGGAGCACAAAGCTGCTGCTGATATTCACCTCTGACAAGAAAACGATGCAGCTTTGAGAAAGCCTCTCTTCCTATAATAATGCTTGGCCTCAGCATGCTCGGCCACGGCAGCTGCATTGTCAACAGGAGGAAAAAGCTGCCGGTCAGATGAAGGCAGCTGTGCTGAGCTGCCTCCAGAATTCATTTTCAAGTATGTATTTATTCACTTTTGTGGAGGTTTTTTTTTCCCTTTTCTGGCTCTGCTGTTTTAGGCTTGGATTCAATACAGGGAAACACTTCGGTTATCTCTGGATCAGGCCCTCAGATTGTATTGTGGCTAAGGCCTTGAAAATTGCTGTTATCAAAACTGTTAGCCAACTCGCCTGTGCTATTTTGGGCTGGGCTGAATATCGTTTGATGGGACATTGAGTCACAAGCCACAAGTCAGACAGGAATAACAGGAGTTTCACTGTCAGGTTTTGACTTTCAGCTTTCAAAGAGTTTCTCAATGTACAGCCATCCTGCTCCCTCTTGGTCAGCTGCTAGACTCAAACTCCCCCAAGACTAAGGCCAAGGTGTGGCAGGCAAAAGTAGTCGTTGGGGCAGAATCTAACCTTGCCTTGGCTCGGTTTGCTACTTGCAACAGGACACCACCAGCCTGGTGCTGAGGGGTTCTCCTTCCTGGAATGTGAGGCTCGCAGCACACCATCTCCTAGGGCAGCTCCAGTTAAGCCCATCATGCTGGCCTGTCTGCCTCCAACAGGTGATGAGAACCAAAGAAAAAGGAAAAAAAAAGGACTCCAGCCCCTGTGGCTCCACATTTGCTACTGGATATCACTCATCTTGATCCCAGACTGCCTTCAGTACACACCAAGCACAGGAACTTCTTGACATCTGGAAAAGCTTAGCTGTCACGCAGCTCCCAAAACCACAGTTTTCTAGCCTATAAGTAATACTGGTCTCCTCATGTCTGCCAGTAATTAATGCCATGGATCAATATTTTGTTATTTTACAGCATTTCCTCAGTCTTGACTCTCCATTTTGGTTCTTTCCCTTCCTACTTGCACTTTTTTTCTCTTTTGCTTCAACAAAGCTTGAAATCATTGTTTGTCAAAAGATAATCTGCTCATTGTTGTAACCAATGGTATTTTCTTCAGACTTCTAGATTGCTGGGTAGACATGTAACTGTATTCTAAATAACTTGAGGTCAGTCAACCTAACTCAGTCAGCCTAACTATTGTGTTTGCAGGTTATAATTAGGAACACTCCAATGAGACCCTCTTGGTCTTATCTTGTTTGGCTTCATTTGCTGAAAAGGGTAAGTTTTCCTGAACAGAGAGAGTGCTCCTCATCCCTCCTATCAGTCCCTCTTCACCCCGAGACAAAAGGCAGCTGCAAACAGGGCACATTTAAGCACTTAATCACTTAGCCAATTCATGTTCATCATCTAGACCTCCTCACAAAATGAACAAGGGGATTCAGACACAAAAGAGGAGGACTCGTAAAGAGATCATGTTGCAAGGAGTGGACCAGAAATAGACGTCTGGGGTAGAAATGAAATGGAAAGACCCTTTGGAGGGATCTTGGTTTGATTCTGGATGGAAGGCTTGCATCCATGCACAGCACTCAGCCTCAGCATTACCTGCAAGAAGGTTTCTGTCTTCTCAGACATGACCAGGCCTTTCTCTTAGTTCTGAAGTCCCATCCTCCTCTTGCTCTCTGACTCATAGGTTAAAATCTCAGTTAAACACAAGATAGAATAGAGGAGTTAAAAGTTCTATCCTGCCTAAGGGTATCAGAACCTGTGGTGTCCAGCTACAGGTGGGCTACTAGGATAAGGAGAATTTGGAGTTAGGAGGAAGAGCATTTTTTTTATCATCTCTACTGAATTTGAATTTTCACGGAACATAAAAGCATTCATTACATGTTTAAACAATGTATGACTCTGTGTAATCTGTTAGCAACAGCATAAAGGATGAGACGATCTGACACCCTGCTTCATTTAATACAACACCATGGAGTGTTATGAGTGACTCAAGGGGGAATAAAGAAGCACCATGTTTCCAAGAACAAGACTGAGGTGAAAGTGCATGTCATCCTCTGGTGAGTGGTGTGTCATAATGGCTTCCAAAAAAAAATCACCACTGAGCTGTACATGACAATGTGTCACTCAGGACTTCAGAAGGGTGGAGCACGCAGAAAGAAAGGGAAAAGAAAGGAAAGAAAGGTAGCAAGCTACCAAAGTTTTATAGCAGCATCTATCACAAAAACTGCAGGAACTATAACTATGTTGGGTAAGATTTTATCACCAAAGCATCCCTTGGGAATTGGTCAAGTCCAGAGGGGACTGACTGCTGGTCATCAGGCCAGATAACAGCATGCCCAGGGGGAGGGTCTCTCCTCTAGGACCAAATGTGGGGCCAACTGCTCATGGTAGGGCAGGACATGGACCCAGACTCCAGCTGCTCTCCCCCACACTCTTTTTCTTTCTTCACCTGATCCCTTCAGGTCATTCAGACATATTCACAGCCCTCCCCCAACCCGCTTCTATTTTCTTTTTCTTTGCTCTAATGTGGAAAGAGAACAGGTTTAGAAACCTCAAGAATTGCTGGTTGTCTTTTGATCAGCTTGATTTGGGATGCCAAAGTACATCACTTTCAGCAGTGGGAAGATCAAATAAACACCTCAAAATGTGGACTATTCATTCCAGGGCTCTCATTTATTTCTCTAAATATTGCTAAAACTGAGACGGAAGCACAACAAAAACAGGTTTTCAGGCAAGATTTTCCTTACTTCCAATTTCTCACTGGACTGTAAAAACATGAGCTAAGTCTTTCCTGTGGCTTCAGATCATCTGTGCCCAGGTCTGCCAGAGATTGGCAAATCTCAGTAAGCAAGGGGAGAGAATTAATTAAGCTGAATCTGTTTTAAGTCTGATCTTATACTCAACTTAGTACTGGTTTCCTTTGTTATGGCAAGAAGTGGGGTGTGTATATGTGTGTGTGTTTGTATTTGCTTACGTGTTTACCTTCTGGTGGTTTCACTGTTGGTGGGAATTGCAAATGTGCTTGCTCATTCCTCTTAGTTTCACTGCTCATGAGAAATACAGTTGATTTAGATGGAAAGAGCCTTGCCAAGCACAGTAGTAATGGCTTTGTGCTAAGTAAATTTAATGTAATATTCTTGGACCAACAGCTGAAGCTTTGGAAAGAAGTGATTCACCTTATCCCAGAAATAACCATGAGAAGCTAAGTAACTAGCTAAGAAGCTAACTTATGCACACAAAGAATCAAAGGCCTGCAGTGCTAGCTAATAGCATCAAATGGCTATCAAAAATAACGGCTCAGCTGGTGAGTCCCATGAAAGTGGAGGAGAAAGGAGAAGAGAGAAAAATTCTGAAGAGTGTGTTTCTCTGTGGATTGAATATAGACTCTTTTATTCTGGGAAAGTTAAAATGGAATAAAAGTGCCAGAGACTGACAGTTTTAGGTATTAAAATATTTAAAGAAATAATCATTATGATGTTAGTCCAGAAAGTATTGTTTCATCTAGCAGAGGCTGATGCATTTTATAGATTCTAGGGCCAGAAAAGGCTACTAGGATCACTTAGATTGTGTTTAATGTAATTCAGATTCAGCAGCAATGCGAAGACCCATTCTGCCAGGCATACATCCAAGTATGAGGTTGTTCCCAAAGTCCTTAAGAGAAAGCAGAGAGAGACAGACAGATCTGTCAACCAATTCTCCAACAGAAGTGAGTAGATTTTTCCTGAAGACATGATTTTGTTTAATGATGAGGTCCAATAGCTCCCCTCAAGCAGCAAGGTCTGTTCTGCAGGACTGTCCAGACCCCAGTGTGGTTAGGACCAGAGGAGTCACCTTTCCTCGCATGCAACAGCCATGTTTTACTACAGATGTATAGCACCTCATCAATTCTCAGCTCTCCTCTTGGAGCACACAGGATTCTCCTCTCCCCCATACAGCTTCAGTTTGTGTTTTAGACAAGTTAGCGCCAAGCAGAGCCTGCTGCTGCTCCCCTGGGCCAGCTCCTATCATTGTCCCATGCAAACAATGTGTTTTCTTCTCCCCATTGTCCTCTCCAGCCCAGCTGTGGAGGACTGGACAGCTGGCTTTCCTTCCAGCTCTTTCAAGCAGCTGTATGATAACCAAGTGCAACAGTGCTGATGGGTGGTCTGGCTGCAACCCACAGCTCCTCACAGGAAGCACGGAGCAAGTGCTTCAAAAGGCGGCTGTGTAGGAAGCTGATTCAGATGCTACTGACAGCAGAGATGGGTAGACAGGATGCAAGCTTTGCCCTCCTCTGGACTCCAGCACCTCACCTGGGAATTGCCAAGACCTACCAGGTATTTTTATTTCCATAGCAAGCTTAACAGTATTCACCTCAGGATTAAACAGAGGACTGTATATCCCTTTCAAGTTTACTTTCTGGGTTGCTTGTTTGTTTTCTAAACCTGACCCTGCTTTGGAGGAAAAGAAAAAGGCTTTTGAAAAAGTAGCAGCTGGGAAATTTGCCCTGGTTTATAAGTGGAAAAAAGTAAATACACAAACAGAAAGAATCACTTCTATTTTCACCACAGAACATATTTCACTGGGGTTTTTTTCCCCCCCAAATAAATCATTGCATTTACCATAAAGCCTCCTCTTTTTCTAAGAGTGACAAGTGGTTTCTTTGAAAAGCTTTTGTTGAGTGTTGGCACACAGGGCTGCAAAACCTGAGCTTGGTCCCAAGCCACAGGTACTGCTGGTGTCCGCTATGCTCTTCCTCCTTTAGCCTTGAGGCAACACAGAAAGAGCAAAGGAGGCAGTGAGGCCACTTCTTAGCCTTATGCATTTGCATGTCACCCCTGTAAGAGAGCTCAAGTGACTTTGTTCTGCAGCTTCATTTGTATGCTTGGAGCCAATACTGCCATGGATCTAAGAACCAATCATTCCTATTGATTTCATTATGAATTTCCCCCATGGAACAACAGTCAGAAGAAAATTTTGCCTTGTAGCTATAAGCAGATAAAAAACAAAACCCAAAAAAACCTTCTTAAAAAAAACCCAAACCAACAGTAAAAATGGAACCTCGATTTCTCCTTCGCATTACATAAGCCTCTTGGCATGTTAAAATCACTCCTGAGCATCTCCCACGGAAAATTAAAAGAAAGCCTCTATTTTGTCACCAAAGATGAAAGATGTTATTATTTAACAATTGGTTCTGAGCAGTGTTGATGTTATAATATACTGATTTCAAATCAGAACACATTAATTATCTCTAAATTGTTCATTCAAATGAATACTCCATCATACTTTCTTTTGCAACACAAATCCACAGAACTAGTATAGTATAAATACAAGTGTTGGCTAGTATAAAAGCTTTAGATACTGTTTTAAATCCTGCAAGTATGGCTGGTGCTCAACTTGACAGCTCAATGCTCTGTCAGGTCCCACGGCCAATCTCATTACTGAAGTAAACGGCTCTATCTTATTTTATCCTGTTCTACACACGATGCACTTAAAAGGGCTTAAAAAGAAGTAGTAAATGGAAATATATGGTACAATGAACAGTTAAAAATGTCAATTGAATTAGTGGCTGTCTGATATCTTTTCAGCATACAATGTGAACACAGATGCTGCCTTTTATAGAGGTTTATGCATACGAAGAACATGAAGTGGAACAAATGAGATTTGAATTTTATTATTCTTTTATAGCATCGCATTGCAGATAGCTTTTTTTAATTAGCTCCTATCTCAACACCTTTGGCAACTCTAAATAATTCAGAGAATCTTGTCTTTTGTTTTTGTTGCTGTTGTGGTTGCTTCTTTTGCAGAGAAGCAGCCCTTGCGAATGGCAGGAGGTTCATCTATCACCTAGTTTAAAAATGATACCCCAATTAAACAATTAAATTCACAGGGAGTGTGCTACGCTCTACTCAGATTTGTAAATGCAAATCACTTACCAGCTGCATAATGACAAAATCTACCCCAGGCCCTAAGATTTACCGGGACTGCTAAAAGCTTGCTTCCCGTTTTATTAGGTTTCCTAAATGCCACACAGAGTGAAAAAGTCTGTAGAAGTCAGTTTGATGGAGTGGATGTCAGGGACCCAGTTCCCACCAGCTCCTCAGCGTGCCCAGGGAGGGACAGGAGGGACCTCGTAAGAGCTTCATCAACCTGTTACTGTCTCCTGGCCTGGTATTACACCTTTAACAATAAACCATGATTTTGGTATAAAATAGGCACAAAACTCATCACTCCCAGGACTTCAAAGCAACAGGCAGCATTTTATAAACAAATTCAATGTAAAATAAATAAACAAAAACATGTAGACAGAAGTTGATATTTATGCTACATTGCACGGTGTGAGGGTGGAGGGGGGAGTGTTGTCCCACCAGCTCCCTTTCTAGACAGCACATCTTTTCACAACTTCTTTGTTGAAAAACTTCAGGGACACGGTTGTCTTATAAGGATTCCCTCGGGCTCCCAGCCTCTCCCTTGCTTCACAATGTGTGGGCAGGACACAGCTGTTCAACTTCACTGCATGGTCTTCTCTTCCAGACTGTTCACCTAATGCAAAAATTACGTCCCTCAAGGCACTATGGAAATTCACATCCTAACACAGAATCAAATGCCTATTCATTTCACAGCCTAGTGCAAATATTACTTCTGCTCCAGAGTCCATTCTCTCAAACAGTACCACAGTACCCTAGATTGTCTGAGAGGTTTCTTTTGTACCTAAAAAGGACAAGGATTTCTTATTAGTTGCAGAACAGAAAATAATTTTTTCTTTTTTTAAAAAAAATAAACAGTGAGGTATTTCCCTACCATCACTACCCCTTTTTTATTCAAGGCAAATCCAAAGTTCAGAAGATCTGTGAATTGTAAAAAAGTTTATTCTGAGGGCTTAGCCCAGCTCAACAGAAAGAATTATTTTAGATTAAGTATTGCACTACAGCCTGTTCTCCTACTCCAGCTGAGCACTCCCCACTCACAGGAGAAACAAAAGCGATTTCTGCCACTGTACATCATATAAATACAACATGATATGAAATGTTTATAGACATGGATTTGAGAAACTTCTAGCTCAAGCTTTCAGCAATGACATTAGTTTGAAAAAGTAGCCCTTATATTTTCATCATCCATTTCACACCTGGGAAGCAAGCACAGTAGAATGAGCTCAGCACAGGGGGTCTAGGGAACCTCTGTCCAATACCAGCTCTGACCTGAATCTTTGTGTGACACTGTGAGAGTCATACAAGGCTACATCCACACATGCAGGGACTCACATATGCTCCCACTGAACCCAGATCCTGGCCTCACTACCACGTTGTGGCAGGGAGGGTTTGCAGTATAAAACATCATTTCCTGCCACATACGTTCTGTCCATCTCTCTTGCTTACATCCCTCAACTCTGTTTGCACTTCAGAAATGTTTGTATGTGTCCTTTAGCTCAGTTGCAGAAGAAAAATTCATTTGCCAGGTTATGCAATAGGGAGTTTGGTAAAAAAATGTGATTGTAAACCCAAGCTGCATGAAATGGTCAACAGAGCACTCTGGCACAAGCACATTCTCTTAAGTCCCAAGTATAATTCAATCCATCAGAAAAACAAAAGGAAAGAGGATAAGAGGCTGACTTTTTGGCAGCATTTACCTCTTCAGAATACAGCAGTTGCTGCCAAAATACTAGGCGCTCTCATCTGTTTTCCTCATTGTTTTATGATGGGGGGAATTAAATACTACAGTTGCAATCGATCTAGTGTGCCAAGTGTCCTTCCTGATAACTGATGATTTTCTTGATCTCCTTTTATGACACACCCTGTCCTCAGATGCCCATTGTCCCTCATTGTCTCCCTGTTGCCCCTAAGCCTTAATTAGATCTTTTAGGTTCTGTTTCTGTGGTGCTTTAATTGCTGAGGTTTGTTTCACTCCAGGTCTGACTTTTCTTCAGGCTCCAGCTGCAGGTTAAAGATGTTCTGCTGTTTGCCATCAGTTGCTCACCTGAACTACCTTTTTATAACAGCTCTGGCAGCTACTGCCCCAGTCCTCTGTGAACGGCTGCTGTTCACCTCAGCAATCATGAAGTGGTATCAACAGCAAGGGGTGAGTACAAAACAGGAACTTTGGGTTAAACCTAAATATGGAACTTGCGCTTCATGATACAAAGCAGAATTCAGGTATCTGGCTCAAGAATGGAGCAGAAATACCTAATTTAAATCTCTACACTCTGTTACACTTCATACACAGAGAAATGGGATTCACAGAAAAACAGTGCATTGCCATTAGCAAGCCTAGCTGATAGATATGCAAGGCACTGCATTTCTTCCTGGCAGAGTGACCTAGTCAGGGTCTGAGGTTTTAAAGCCTCTATGGCTTAAATTCTCCTCCAGTTTAAATAGCCAAGTCGTGCATTCAGGGGCAAAGGAAGCAGCATGGATATTTCACACAATTGCCTACCTTATGATTGAGCCATGGCACATGAGTATAAGCTAGAGGAAACCCAAGTCCACAACCTAGAGTTAGGGCAACCAGTTAGAAGGGGAGTTGACTTTCTAGCTCCTACTCCCTAGATTTTCTAGAAATTAGGGCTAAGGCAGAAGACTTTCCTCTCCCGTATGACAGCCTTACTCACTTCCCAGAGTTACACCCTCTTTTGTCTGCTCTTCAGGTAGTCCAATAACCATTTCCTACCTGGCTGCAAAGTTTCCTAGTATTCCTATTATTCAAAAGGTGGGTTTGAATTGTCAGGTCCCTGCAGCAGAGTGGTAGGTGTGTTTTGAGCATGTTAGTTGAACTAAAGCTTGCAGGGCAGGGGAGTTTGAACTGAGAAGCCTGTATTTTCATAAATCTAACCAGGCTCAGCTAGGAAGCAGACACCCTTTTCATAGCCAAAATGGCAGTACTCCTTCTCTGGAATAGAGCTGAACTAACCTATAAAAGACTTTGGAGGAACATTTATACTCATTTAGGTTATTTCAGGTTCTGAGCTGCTTAGATAGAGATCTGCTGGGTTTGACTGAGGATCTAGGAAAGATCTTCTGACTGCACAGAACATCAGATGTGGTACACACTTGTGAGGAGGGAGGAAAGGCAGACATCTCCACCAGAAGACTGAATAAAAAGTGGCACATTGTAAGGAGGATACTACTGAAAACAAACTAAATTAGACAGTAGCCACAAAACTCTCCTGCCCTCCAAGTCACCAGCCACGTACTAACATCATAAGACAGGGTTTGACATTTTCTTTTCTACTCCAGCCCCCAACAAGGAGAGGAGTTTGTCTGCTGGCTGAGAGCCTCTTTGGAATTGCTAGAAGCTTCCCTTTTGACTTCCTTCCCCTGGTATACCCTGCCCTGTGGTTTTTGGCAGCAAAAGTGGTGACTTCAAAGTAAGCAGTGGGAATGATCTTTTAAAATGTGGGCACTCAGCAGCAGCCACATTAGGAGATGACAATTTTAGAGAACTTGTTAAAAGAGAGGAGTCTCAATAGCAAAGGATACATTAACAGCTAAAGGTTACTTACAGTGCAGAGGAAACAGCAGCCTGCTCTTTATTTATCAGCTGCCATTCTGGTAACTAGCTTTGGCAGAGTGACAGAGTAAGTCAGGAGTCCAGGGAACAAAAGAGGCAGATTTCTTTCTGCAGTGTTTAGATTCTGCATTTACAGATCGTCTTGCTAAAGACACAAAGAGAAGAGAGAGATTATTGCTATGATAATCTACATGGCAATGCAAGTTTTAGGGAAGCTGGATTCCAGGTCACCTGGGAGAGTGCAGGCAATACCAGAGAACATTTGGGTTGCACATGCAATGCCAATGTTTAATGGAAGCACGCAGGGAGTAGAGGGGCAATGAATCCTATCATAATGACACGCGCTTTGGAGGGGATAACACAACAGGACCACAGTAGCAGACTTTTAACAGCACTGGATGCTCTGGGTACACCCAGTTTTTCTAAGCCATTCGGTATAGCTCCTAACACAATTGTCATAGCCACATTTTCAAGCCAATGTTATGTCAGAAGCACTCAGTATATGAAGCTTTTTGGAAAATTGGCTCCTACTTTTTGGCAGTAATTGAAAGCTGAGCTTTTAGGAAAAAGGGAGCTCTAAATGCTTGGATGACATTTCTCAACTTTGCTCACAAATCGGAGAGCCTGTAAATCACAAAGGCAATGCCATCAGACGTTTTTTAAGGATATCACCACCAAAGAGACTATTATTACGCTTGCTCTTCTATTTAGTCCTCATGAGAACTATGAGGAAAATTTAGCAAAGGCAGAGTGACAGACAACTACAGCATTCAGATTATAATATCCTCCGTTTTACTACACAGCTTTATCTAAACAGAGACAGCGCTGATATGCATGTAGGTAACAGTATGTGTAGTGCATGCCTGTTCCTTTAAATGAAAGGAAATGCCAGGCAGTTATCTCCATTAGATTTTATTATACGACATAGGATGAACAATTACATACTGTGCAATAAGCTAAGTGAGGTTTTAATCGCTGCTGCATTTATGGATGGTTTATCCTGACCTTTCATAGCCTTAAAAACTAATAACTGAAGCAAAACGAAGTTTACCAGCTTCTCTCAGAAACTAGTCATGTGAGCATAATCAAATCCCAGACATTAGTAAAGCCTGGATTCCTGAGCTGGTGAAGAATTGAGTCACTTCCCATGTCAAATGGTGCTGGACAAGCAATGTCTTTTCTTTTTGATCAAATTAGAAAAAAAGGATATGGGTTTTATGGCTAAGGACAAATCATTGCCCAAAGTAAATAGCACTGAATTTGCAGCTCTCATTGTCTAATGCTTCATTTGTAAGACAACAACAACCCCTGTGATATCTTTAATAAAGAATACTTAATCTAAGAAATGAACTTACAGTAGATAAATATCATATCTCTGTCTTACAGAGATATGAATTGTATGGAAAAATTCTCCTATGCAAATTAATTTGATGAAGTCCATGCATAGGTTAGTAGCAGAGCTATAAACAAATCCTGAAGTCTCACCTTTCCTTCCCTTTCATTACACCATCATGGCTTTCCAGAGAGGTGAATGAGAAGACCAGTAATGAAAGAGAGTATTTAACATATTTCTGCTGCCTACTGAAGATCTGCTGTCTATAGGACTCTAATCCAGATTTTTCTCCATTCCAGAAAACTTAGAATAAGAGTTGCCTCCCCTTCACTTTTTCTCTGCATGCCATTGATGTATGGGCTTTCATGCCTTTTGCAATAAAACAGTGCCTTGCAACCCTAGTGCATCCAGCAGGCAATAATTTGAAGCAAAAGACTTGGAGAATCACTACCATGAAGCTAACTAATGTTAACCTCTCTTCACCATAGTCATGTTTCTAAATGCAGGAATGCAAAGCTGCCTCATCTCACCTTACTTCAGACATGAAGAAAATACAATTCTGTGATTCTCTCTTTTGCCTTTTCCAAAGAAAAGGCACATTTGCAAAGCCTGCCTAGAGCAAGCCCTCTCTACCTGTGGTCTGTTCAAGAAGAGTGGCTTTCCAAGGCTTCTCAGCGGCTGCCTCATTCCAGGCTTGGTGACAAAATTGCCTACAGCAATACTTAGCCATTTTATTTGCCATTCAGTTGCAACTGCAAAGGAGCAGACACGCCTCAGATTGAACTCACCACAAACATTCAGAGAAGTTAATCGTTTTGATCTGACCCACAAAAGAGAGAGAAAATGCACATATCCGATAGACATCACTCCTTGCAGCTGCACAGCTGTCCTTCACACATGAAAGAAACAGGTCCAGCTACCAAATATATCTTTCAGCTTTTCCTTCTGTACTGCTACATCCAGTTTTCTCCAAACCACAGCTCTGCACAACATTACAGCTGCCTGGGCCAGATCCCCCATAGTTGTAACACAACCTGGCTCCATGGATTTCAAACGCCTTTTCCACTAGCTGTAGGATCTGTCTACAAGTTGAAAGTACTTCCTCTCCCCCCTGCCTGCTATGCAAATATGCACACATATATGGCAAATGGAATGAGACCAGAATTTTGTTTGTTAACTCTGGAAGCATCATTATTAACTTTTTTCCAAACTAACTTCGAAGGAAAATTTTGAAAGCTTTCCAGTGCAAATGTTCCTGGGGCAAGAGGGCTAAATATAAACAATAGCTAAGAGATTGTTTCTGGAAGAACTGTTAACATGGAGTCCTAAGTTAAACGTCCTTTCCCCCTTCTCTACTTTCCCTTCTACAGCTAGTGTGTACTGTACACAATTGTGCATTTCCCTGTTGGTCACTCCTTATGGCTGCCAGGTCACTGAGTATGTGGCAGATGCTGTCAGAGAAGCACAAACGTGCTGGTATCACATTTTTGATAATGAGTTTCCCCTAACAAGTCAGGGGAAATAGTCATTTTCCCGAGTTCTTGTGGTTTGCTAAGGAACAGGTAAGACATGCCAGAAGAAGCATTTCCTACTTGTCTACGCTGTTTTGAAAACTGCTGGGAAAACCAGAGAGAAAGGATCTTATCTTGTGGTAATTAGGCCAAAGGGGAAAAAAAGGAGGGCAATGAAAATGATGAAACCTTTGGTCTCTGTTTCATAATTTCTTAAAGCCTTGAAGTGATTAAGACAACGAGCTTCTGATCTTCAGAATTGTACAACGGCAGCCGTCTCAGATCAGACATCATTAAGGTAGGAACAGTCATACAATAGCATGCTAGGAAAAAGGGTCAAAAGATAATGAAGTTTTCTGCTTTAATTTTCTAAATAAAAGGTAATCACTGGAGTAGAATTGATGAAGGCAAGTTGGATAGACTGACCTTTACCCTGGAAATAGTGCAGCTTTCCACTAGAGGATCTCCAGTAGGTCTGAGTGAGGCGAACATGCCACAAAAAGATCAGGCAAAGACCACAGACTTTGGCCATTCCATCATCTACTGCAAATTCAGAGCATCTCTGAGCTTTTAGTGAGCTCTTTTTGATTCTGTGATAACCACCTAGGTACAAACACATATAGAGGCATTTTCAGAGTTTATACAAATCTGGGGACCAGGGTGATCTCATTCCAACACAAGCAATATTCAATAGATGGAGGCTCTCAGTGTCTTTGCAATACAAACCACAGTAAGGTTATTAACAAGGCATTACCTTTTAAATTAATCTCTCCAGTATAAAGTTGGTGGTGGTGGTGGGCTGTTAATATATTTCAGATAACAATATTATCTAAGCATCTTCTTGATAAATGGCATCTTGGCCTGTATCAGAAACGGCGTGACCAGCAGGTCTAGGGAGGTTATTTTCCCTCCGTACTCAGCACTGGTGAGACCGCGCCTCGAGTACTGTGTTCAGTTCTGGGCCCCTCACCACAAGAAGGATGTTGAGGCTCTGGAGCGAGTCCAGAGAAGAGCAATGAAGCTGATGAAGGGGCTGGAGAACAAATCTTATGAGGAGCGACTGAGAGAGCTGGGGGTGTTCAACCTGGAGAAGAGGAGGCTGAGGGGAGACCTCATTGCTCTCTACAACTACCTGAAAGGAGGTTGTGGAGAGGAGGGAGCTGGCCTCTTCTCCCAAGTGACAGGGGACAGGACAAGCGGGAATGGCCTCAAGCTCCACCAGGGGAGATTTAGGCTTGAGATAAGGAAAAAATTCTTCATGGAAAGGGTCATTAGGCATTGGAATGGTCTGCCCAGGGAGGTGGTTGAGTCATCTTCCCTGGAGGTGTTTAAGGTGAGGGTGGATGAGGTGCTTAGGGGCATGGTTTAGGGATTGGTGGGAATGGTTGGACTCCATGATCCGGTGGGTCTCTTCCAACCTGGTTATTCTGTGATTCTGTGTGAAATCAAACTCATGCAAAGTTTTTAGCTGATTTCATCACCCCACTGCCTCTCTTCCCTTTTCAGAATTTTAAACACTTCATGGTATATGGGCTGCTGCAGTTTTTTATTTTATTTATAAATTTTATTGCAGTTTATTTTATTTAAATGGCTGATCAATTGTATTTGAAAGATGCAAGGCTAAGGAAGAAAAAATACACTCATTTGACTAGATTTAGTTGTGAAATCCCCAACAATGCTTGCATGAATCAAATCCTAAATTCACATAGGGGATTGTTGACACTGTTGATTTGTTAACTTCTAGATTCATAATGGATAAATGTAACCATACTCATGCAAAAGACAGCTTCTTGGAAACTCCATCCATCTGCAAGTCTGGTTTTATATCTGACTCTTCCTTTCTTTGATAAGCAACACAGGGATTTCTAGATTCAGCAACTCAGCATCTTCTTTTAAAGCATGCACCAAATTTGTAACATATCGTAGGTTGGCTTTATTAGATTAATTAAAGAAACCTATTAATTTCCAAGTAAATGAAGAATATTTTTAATCACTGCCTGTGAACCACTTAGCACATTAACTTGTCCCTCTGAAGTCATTTACTTAAGTATGCCCTTAGTTTGCTTAATCCATAACTGGTCAATAGTATATTAATATTACAGTCTCATTTTGGATTTAAGCATGTCTGAGCCTATTAAACTGTCACCCTGGATTTACTTGCAGGGAAAAATTATCTGCATTCAGAGATAGAGGGAGAAAAGTATTAAAGTGAATCGAACAGTAATGAAATTAATCATAATCATGGTAAGTACTTTCAACTGCTATCACCCAGTGGGAGATGCTGCTACAGGAAAGTCTTCCTGCACTCTTGTTTTTATGGCTGAGCTGTGGAGCGTACTTTAGGTTTTGTTTGTTCCAAAGAGACTGATAATGCTCGGGTGATCATTTGGAATCATTCCTCTTTTTTTTTTTTTTTTAACTGAGAATCAACCTTAGAGACAACCTTGAAATACAAGATACTTCACGTAAAGCTTGTACTACTGAACTAGTTTAATCTAGGTCAGACCTACTGTAGTTTGTGCTATAATTCATTCAAACTATGGGACTCAATCTCTTGCTATTTACTTTTACTGCATTGCTTGTGGACTTAATATATATAATTTACAGGCCCAAGACAATAGGAAAGAGCAAGCCAGGAGAAACATTATCTATGTCCCTGCATTGTAAGATACATTTAGATATAAAGAGCCAGATCCTGAGCTGAGTAAAGCAGAATAGGTGCATAGTGCATTAAACCAAATAAAGATATGCAGATTTGTATTAATGCTGTAAGATTATCCTTAGCAGCATTCCTCTTAATTCATGCCAAAAATTTATAATCCTGTAATAATAGTTGCATTTTAAAAATGGGGGGGGGGGAGGGTTGCTTCCAAGTGCTGGGGTCTGTAGTGGCAAGACACTAATCTATATCCTGTTTAAAACTCCATGAAACTTTTGAAGGGTTCTCTCCACATGTCTTTGAATTCTTCACTTGTCTTGAAACTCTGGTGTTGTATGGATTAAAGTATTGAAGGAAACCTCTGATGAAGAGGAATTCGACAATAGGAAAGACAAAAAATATCAGCAGATCAAAAGCAGTTATCTCTAAATAAAAACTTGGTGTTCTCCACAATGAAGAAACATTTGACATATAAAAGATATTTGATCAGTGTTTTGGCTTACAGAACTGCTTCAGGAGCACTGTGATGTGTAAATTACATTCAAATGAAGGTTAAATACAGTTCTTTGGGAAAGACTGAACAGTTTAAATTACCTAATAATTTGGACAAAATCTGTTCCTCTGTAATTAAATGTATACGAATGTGTCTTTTCAATAAGTACATTTGGAGAAGAGATGTTTATCGACAAATGGTTACTTCCAATGACTGTAGAGATACTGTCATTGCTCAGAATTGTGTAAGGAGGAAAGTTAGTTTATATGTTTGTCAGAGACGTTGCTGAGGTTGAAGGGAAGTGAGATAGAGCGCTCCTGTATTTTCCTGTATGTAGCCCTCCAGCTCCTGATCCTGCAAAGGCCCTTAATATACACTTTGCTTTAAGTCTTTCCCTACAGTTCATACCTATGCAGGAAGGCACATAGCAAGGCAATGTGCCCAAGCAGTGCTCTGGTAATGGAAAGAGCTGATGATTCATCTAAACCCTGTCTGCTACGATGCATGATTGCTATTTGCAGTAGGACCGGATTTCTACTGCATCCACCTCAGACTCTTTCTTTCTGCAAGTGTTCCCACCTTCAGAAGGATAACTGCAGGAGCGCGTTACGGCCCCATGTTAGTAAGGGAGTGAGAGTCTGGATAACCAGTGTTTAAGTGTATTTATAAGGTGTTGAGTGAGGAAATTTTAACCGTCTTTCTAAGGGAGACTCCTCCTGAGCCTAGCAGATGTCAACAGCAGGGTATCTTCTCCATGAGAGAGGTTAGGAACTTTCTCTTCACCTTGTCTATTCCTTTTTATTATATTTTTTCTCACTTTACCTCTACCAATATTCACAGCCTTCAGTATTACTGTTTCTTTCCCCAGAGCCATTGCTCACTCCCATAAACTGTAGCCCTTTCATTCTACCTTTGGTGTTATTCCATCTACCCCCTTTCTGCTTTGGGAGGGCACTCTTTTTGCCTCTTTCTAACTCCTTCCAGTTTGCCAATTCAGTTCAAATCTGCTGTGCATGGCTGACAGACAGAAAAATCATCCTAGGTTATGGCTCAGAGCTCTATGCCATCGATTCAATATTGTAATATAGGCATAATGCACTTGGATTGTTCAATTCCTGCTAATGAACCAAAGTCTGGCTCTCCAAAGGGGTGGAAATTAACTCTGCACAGTGTGCCTAATCTTCACAATGCTGTTCACTGCATCAGATCTCTGATACAGTACAGAACATTGGAAAACAAAATAAAAAATAAAGGTGATATTGCTTAAAATTCTGAAATTTCCATTAGGTACATGGAATTATGCAAATATTTGTGGTTTCCCAGGTAGGAAGATTATCATGACTCTGCGTGTCTGGTCCCCAGTCATATTATCTGTCATAATTATATTGGAGAAGAAATTGCATGCTCATTAGAAAAAGTGCATTGGTGCATAAAACTTGTGTCTGATGGGCCCAGAGGATCTGAATGGCACGTGGGAGAAATGTTTGGGTTTCACAAATGCACCGAGGAGGGATTTTTCAAAGTGAGTGGGAAATTAAAGGCAGCTCATCAAACTTTCCCACAAGTTATTTTACAATCCACTTTCTTTATTCACATCCATTCTCCTAAACACTTAAAGGAAAAGGGAGAGAGAAAGAGAAGGGAAAAAAAAGAAATTGATTTATTGCTAATAGTCATAACGGGAAACCATAAATCTACTGGGGCCATGTAGTGACTCTAATAGTGATAAGAACACATGTAATCAATATGAATGTATTCATTTTTATTTTCTCTCAGCCGCAATCAATATGCGTAGTATCTCACTGTTGAATGGGAAGGCACAGCTTTTGCCCCAGTGAGTTTACAATAATTCAGCAAAACTCCTGCTGAGTTTTGATTGAATAACAAGTTTGCCTCTAGCTAGATAAAAAAGTGCAGGCAGGCAATATACCGACAGGGAGGAAAAATGGGAAGCAGCAATTCTAGAAAAGAGCCAGGTGCAAGAAGGCAAGGGAAAACCAGGGCATTAAGGGGTGATTTTGAGAAAGAAAGTCAAAAGTGCTGCAGTTGTTTCACTGGGTGGTGGAAAAGATGATTGCGGAGCAGAAGAAAGCTGTGCCCAGCCTCTGGTGTGGCATGAAGAAAAAAGCTTTAAAGGTAATCTTCACAGTAGTGCAGGAAGGAGTTGCTAACACACAGGGAGCTGACCACTGCAGAGCTTCAACCTTCGTATGACTCCTCCAAATACCCATTTAAAGTCTCGCCCTTAATTGTCTTTATAGCCCTTGTATGGTTACATGCACCTAAAGGGCATAAAACAGCACTGGTGGAGTTGCCAACAGCAGAGAAAGAGGAGATGCAGGGAAACCTGGAAGTGCACTGGCTCCCACTATCACACCCTAGGCCTTTGAGCAGGCACGAACATTGCAGAGGAAGCCTCCACTCTGCTCTCTGCTGCTGACACTGCTGAACAAGCAGACTGTTGCATTCTCCACTAGCTTGAATTTGGAAACCACCTTGAAGCATTGCAGAAAATAGCATGGAAAATTTTTTAATGATGGTAAGAAAAATTTGCCTGTGTGACGACTATAATGTAATCACCGAACAACCAAAGAATACACAAGATGTCACAGGGAAGCAAGAAAGACATCATTCTGGCCAGAGCAGAGAATGAAATCATAGAGAAACATTCATACACATTGAATCAGCTTCTGCTCTACCATGTCCGGACATTGAACCTACTGGAGAACTAATAAAAATCCAAATAAATATCACTATTTCACATGCTCTTGACCTCACCTGCCAGAGCAGTGGATGTGTCCCTCAATTCCCCTAAGCAAGGAGCCAGAAAACAGTTCGAAGAGCAATTAAGTATCTAACTTTCACCGGAATTCAGGAGTTCTGGCCATTTAGCTGCTCTTTGATGCCAAACACACAAGCATCCACTGCTCCGTGTCAGACAACATTTTTCTCAATGGCCTCTTTTTTTCCTGGGGAGAAGCTCCAGAAACAACCCCCATGGATGAGCTCTCCAGGGCTAATCCCTGTACACTGCTTATTTATTCATTTCACAGTCAGGTGATATTCCAGCTATTACAGTGTGTCCTGTCATTCCTTGTTTGTTAGCCTCTTATTGAAAAGACCTAATTCCTTCCCTGACTGGCTGAAAGGTTTGGCTAATGGTCCTGCATAAATGAGGAAGACAGTTATTACTATTATTCTGATTGTTACATTAATAATAACAAGGAACTGTGGTCAGGTATGTCATACAGGAAATGAGAGAAAATACCTACTTTAAAAGGCTAAAGAAACAACTGCTTCCCATGAACTGAGAGATTTGCATGTGAAAAAGAAAATTATGAGCTCAGAAAAAAAAATTATACTAACATTAATTCCAGTTTAAAAATTATTTAATTTTGCCATGCATTTTAGCCCAGGCAACACCAGCTTTCTGCATGCATGCAGGGGAGCTCATGAATACTTGCAGGAAGGGAAAGTTGAGCTCATATACTTGGAGATTCATATCCAGGGAGAACTACACTGCCCTGAGTGAGTGGAGGACTTGGAGAGAGACCTTCTGTCCTGTACCAGAGAGGCCAATGACAAAGGAAGAAGTAAAAGACTAGCCAGGTTAAGGATGGTCTTTTCCTACTGCATCTTCAAAGCTTTTAGCAGTCAATATGTTTTTGTCTCCCTGAAGTGGCCCAGGTGGCATCTGAACATAACAATGTTGACAGCCCCATCAAAGGCTCTGTTTCACCTTTTTGGTTGCTCTTCAGCTATAGTGTACCAGTGCATCTGGACCAGATGTGAGCATATTTCAGAGTACGGAGAAAAAGACTGGTGTAAATCTCTCCCATAGTCCTGGGTACAGTTCTCCAAGGCATAGACACCGGCTTAGGTGCCAGGTGGAATTTCTTCCTGTTTAGCTGGACAAGGAGAACTCTAGACAACAGTAATCTAGTTATCTCCTCACAAGTGGTGTACAGGCAACAAGTACTTAAAACGTGACATAGCAAATAGTTTCAAATAATGATCTGCTCACAGCAACTTTCTTTCAAAGTAAGAGACAATATTTTTCTCCAGGAAATGATTCCTTGCAGTTTGTGCACCAAGCTCTAAGCTAAAAAAGCCTGCTTATGCCATGGAAAACCTCTTACTACCAGCAAAGGGGTATCTGTAATGTCCTTTCCAAAGTGCATTGTAATGAAAACAGTACATTGGAAAGACTGATCTAGACATTACTCCATTCCTTCAAATGCCCAACACAACGTGATGTGTCAAGTGCTACTGTGTCCCACTTAAACATGGGTGGCGAAACCAAACACAACACCAAACACATCAGATCAACGATCTATTGTATTGGTCTGTTTAGTGTTTTACATTCTGTTGTTCATCCAAAACTTTTGTCACAATCCATCTATGCCCTAAGCAATGCCTGGCATATTTTTCCAGAGAAAAGCAGGAAGCGCATTAGCTTCCTTTAGAAGATACAAATCTGCTGCTCAACATAAACTTCAGGAAAACCTATTCAATTTTCCATACTGGAATGTAATTTTTTCAAAACTAACAGCAGGGTAGTTGATATATCTCCAAGATTATTGTTCGCTCACAGTCTGCTCATGGGACACTTCAGATATGTGAGCATAGAAGTAGCTCTACTTCATGTCATCTCCAAAGCCTTGGAGAAAAAAAATAGGATAAATGGTGGAATAAGAAAACAAATTTTATAACAAGTGGCAAAAAAAATCTCAGGAATTGTTTCAATTAAACAGAAAAAATTTTTAAAAAGTAGTTAAATGGATGCAGTTCCTTCTTATTTTTACAGCTGGCTAAAAATTTAAGAGTAGCAATTCAGTGCATGTACAATGGCATCTGCACAAACAGCTGTAGTTCCCTTGAGTAAAACACACTGGATACAGCAGTGAATTTGCTTGAACTTGTTTTCACAGGCAGCACGATATAACAAAGGAATGGTTAATGGTTTCTGCTAAATAATAGAAAGCTTCAGACACATGGCAGCATAGGACACTCCTTACTCTCCCTTGGTGCACATCTTAAACCTTGCCCAATCGAATCAGGGGGAGGGGGAAGGTAGGGCTGGGGGGCTGGGAAGCGTAAGGGAGAGATGGTGAAGAGAAATCTTCATTCACTTTGCCTGGCTATGGAGTAGACCACATGGGTTACCTTTTTATTTACATTTTGTCTTCTCTGAGTATTTGTGTTTAAAAAGCCAAATATGCCCTATCAAAAAAAGATTAAGTGTAATTGGCTTGTGCTGATCTCCTTCTAACTGATGCTGGAAGACACAACAGTGTATCCAATATAGAAGTTTGCATGTAGGCCAGCACCCAATTTTATATTATACGATTTCTCTGTTGTTTCTTTATTGTTTTTTTTTTTTACTTTATACAGAGAACAGGGAGAACATTTCTGTACTTGATTAAGACCAGTTAGTCGAGATCTATTGGCAAGGGTTGCAATGTGGTTTTGTTATTAACCTCTCAGATCACAGCAAGTGGCTTTTGAAGTTGCCCGGAGGCTGGAGGTAAGTTCTTCGTCAGGGGTTTTGCCACACCTGCCTCCTTCCAAGGGAAGGCTAAGGGCGGAGGAGGGAGTGGGAAGGTCACCCTATTCTGCCTGCCACATCATGCAATAAACATTAACCGGAGATGATTATTGACTGCAAAGAAAAATAGCTCTTACAAGCCTTACAGTTTGTATGTATCTTGTTAGATGATTAAAGAAAAGCAGGGTTTGGAAAGAATGACACAGCCATATGAAATCTCATAGGTTTTATTCCTAGCCGTGTTGCAAAGAGTGAAATGATTTAGTGCTTTATATTCCCTTATTTATCCCTCTGTTTCTGATTCCTCCTGACTCCTTTCAGCATTCCTGTAACCTTGTTCCTGGAACCACACTGCCAGGTCCCCCACCAGCAGCAATGGATTTTTCTCCCTGCTGGTTAGCACACACAGAACATCTGTGCTTTCCCACTGGAAGAAGCAGGATTGGACCGCAGAGCAAGTTCTCTCAGTCCCACCAGACAGGTGAGGGGGGATTTTCACACTCTGCCTCACTGGCCAAAACCCGGCTGCTACAGCTACACCTGAAAGAGAAAATTAAGCACATGGACTTTCAATTTTCCTGATTTAATTTACCTATTAAAATAAAAAATAAGAATAAAAGATAAATGTATCCAGTAAAAAAAGGTCAGAATCAGACCATGGACTTCATGCCAGGAAAGAAGCAAATAGAACTGCAGCTTTATTTCTGCCTCTAATAGGGCAAGGGCTAATTGACAAAATTCACATCTTAGTACAGTTTCGGGTAATGAATGTGCCAGAAGGTGCAGAAAGAAGATGTTTAATTGTCAGCTTTTCTAATTGTATTACTTTAAATGCTGAAACAAATAATCAAAGAAACTATTTGTAAGCATCTAGAAGATAATGAGGAGATAAGTTACAGCCAGCACGGATTTGTCAAGAATAAATTGTGTCACACTAATGTAATTTCTTTCCCCCTTAGGATAATAGACTTTGTGGATGTGGAAGAAGCAGTAGATGTCATATGTCTTGAGACCAGTAAGTTTTCTGACATTGTCTGATGCAACATTCTGATAAGTAAGAGAAGAAAATGCGGACTGAGGAAACCTGCTAGAATGTGAGCACAAATGTGGTCAGAAAGCCATACTTAAGAGAATAATTATCAATGGTTCACTGTTAAAGGCTGTATCAAGGGAATTCCACAGAGGTTTCCCTAGGCCTGATACTATTCAATGCTAATGAACTGGTTGACAGAAGAGATTGTAATGTAATTAAATAATACATTGCCTGTTACTGGGAGAGGTTCCACACATGCTGCAGGAGAGGACTAGTATTCCAGGGGATCTTGACTATTTTGAAATAGTCTCAAGAAAGAAGATATAAGACAAGCAAAGTGGCACAGCAGTAGTCTGCTACTTAACTTAAAAGTTAGGAATAGCTGACTTGGCACTACAGCTTTGTATTTGTGTTACAGTAGAACAGAACACAAAATCTTAAATTTTTTTTTTTTTTTTCATTTACCCAACACTTGTAAGACCTCAGGACACTGCAACCAGGCTAGGTTTTGGCCATTTAACTTTAAGGAACATATAAGTCAACAAGGTCCAAGAGAGAATAACCAAAAATCTGGGCATCTAGGAGAAAAAGCTGGACCTGCACAGTCTAGAGAGAAAAAAACTGATGCAAAACTCAGCAGTGATCTTTGATTTGTGATTGCCATAAAGAGAAAGGGGACAGTTGCTTCTTTGTGGATATGTTGAACAGGTCAAGAAACTAATGTTTTATAACTTAGGAAGTGAGTTAAAGGTTAGGCATTAGAGAAAAATTGTCCAGTATTATAGACAGTTGAACAATGGAATCCTTAGGGATGCTGTGGAGTCTCCATCACTTAGAGAAGATCCATGTACAACTTGATGTTGTCCTGGAGTCAGGAATGGACTAGATGACCTCTAGAGACTCCATTCCAATCCACTTTTCTATAATCCCATGAATTCCATGAATACCACAGTCTAGCCATGTTTAATAAATTAAACTGTAAGGGAGAAAAATAATCCCCTAGACCCAGAGCTAGATCTGAAAAGACTAAACACGTTGTAGTAACAGGTCATAAATTAGCCTTCATTCCCTAAGGAGATTTTATTGCCACAAAGACTAACATACCAGAAGCCTATTCCAATAGTTAAATAACTCCAACACACTGGCAGGTTCTTTGATTCATATTCTGGAAGAAGTGGTTTATGTTTATAGAAACAAATTGGTTGCATCAAAAATATAGGTTAGGTCAATATTCTGAGCTCTATATGCCTCCAAAATGTCTCTTTGTAAATCCTCATATATCTTGAACAGCAAAACCACAGTTCCAGACATTATTAAGGGGCACTTGGAATTATATTCATTCTATTCCTATAACTGTAACATTCAAATACCTTACCACCAGAATGAAGACAAAGACAATGCAGATAAGAGAAATGCTGTATGGCCTCACCAGCTAATCAGAAAAAAAACTCACAAAACTGAGCTTTTCTTCAGTCTCAGGCATCCCTATTTTATGTAAAGCAGAAAGCACTTTACCTGTATGCTGATGGAAGGGACCTTGAGGTGCTTCCTTTCAACACCATGAGAACAACAGAGAGAAAGAGAAACTTTCTAATTAAAATCTCCCTCAGAAAGTGTGGTTTCAGAGGAAGAAATAAATATTGCTATAAAATGTCACACCAGTAAAGCAATCGAAGTTATCAACTAGAGTTTTAATTTTCTTTTTGCATCACCAAGCTGATTCCACAATACATTTTCATATAAATGCCTAGGTTTTATTCTTTTTTTTCACTTGAGATTCTATGGTGTTATAGCGGAATGAGGCTTCTTGCTTATTTTGATGAGCAAAACCTGGTGAAGGGAAACAAAAGTCACCATCTACTTTCTGGCTGGAGTGAAACTACACAGCTGACTCAATGAGCTTTGGAGAAAACAAGGTCAGAATGAACCACCCCTGTAAAAGACTATCCCCCAGGAGTTTGTGGGGTTCACACAACTGACATTTGTTCTTAGCAGAAAAGAACAATGCAAGCCTTATTTTACTAACAGAGGATATAAGGTGGTATCAAATAATGACTCCAAGTATTCCCCTTCTGAACTCAGCCCAAAGCACTTTCAAAGTTTTCTAATATAAAATAATATACCGTGAAGTGGAAATCTTTCTGATATTTTGTCATTTTAAGCTGTGGTAATATATTTTCCCTCAGAAAATATAACTCTGCTCATTGTGCGTTTTTTGTTTTCTGTTTAATCTGTGATGCATATCTGAATGGAATTTCTGCCTGTAATTCTATAAAATTTACTCTGAACCGCTGTTTATGCTCTACTGATCACAACTCTGTTTTAAGAGTTGGCTCTTATTTTTCAATCTTCCCTTCACTGCACTTTTACTGTATGAGGAGTAAGAGGGAAACAGTTTTTGCACATTTAACACTTTGTTTCCCCTGGACTTCTGTCTAGGTCTATGGAGATCTTGCTGCCTCAAATGAGCAAACCCAGAAAACATACCACAGGGATGACACACTGAGTAAAACTGATAGACACGTGTGCATTGACTGCTATTTTTCCTCTCCAATGTTTTTAGTTTCTACTATGTTTCAGCTGTGACAGTTACAGCAAATGTTCCAAAAGAAGGCTAGATCCTCAGCTGGCAAACAACTATTTAACTATGAAATCCTGAGTTGTGTTTTACATACCTGTACGTTAGGCTAGATTTAGTCATGGCTTTAGACAATAACTTTTGGCCATTGCCCTCAAATGATCGTTGATTCTAATGTGTTTAAATATGATGCTGATTGAAGAAGCCTCACATCATTTAATTCAGCTTGTGCAGGAAATGGCTTGGTTTGTTTTCAGCCCAAATGAAGCCTAAAATCACTTCCAAAAGTTATTTTAAACTGAATAGTAGGACAACTATGCCAAGGCTAAATTGTACCCTGCACTCACAATCACTTAGCTTCTTCCCAGGTTCTAGAGTATAGTGTTTCATTAGCTGCCAAGAAGATAGTATTCCTTGTGCAAGTTTACACAGCCTGTTGAAGCTGCCTCAGCTGGGATGAGGACATTTTCAAAAGCTCAGAAATCATAAGGGAAGTCCATGCTTCATCCATGCTTGAATAAGGTAAGCGCTTAATCATCACAGGTGTGATGTTCAAAGGATGCCAGAGAAGTGATTTGACTTCTAGCTTCTTTGTTGCTATAATAACCACAGAGCCACTGCACAGGCTGCAGTCCTTGTAAGCGGCAGCACAAGTGAAGAATGACTGATCACTAAAAGGAAAGAAAGTGAATGAGGTAAGGATAGATGGGGAAAGCAATCTCAGAAAGAGGTGAGAACTTCAGGCAGGTCATTCAGTGGTTAATGCCCAGCTCCTCCTTACACAGGATGAGAGCAAATAAGAGGTCTGAAGTAGCCTACCAGAAGTAAACTAAGAATATCTGAAGTCCCTCTGCCATTGAAGTAAACATGACTTTAAACATGAATACATTAATCAGAGCACTGTCATTTATAAGAAATAAAATGTAAATATAATGAGATAAGCTTCCATGAAAGAGCAACAAAATAAAGAAGACAAAGCAAACAAACTGGAATGTAAGGAAAGCACAGTCAGCGTTTGTAATATAGTCATTAACTGCGGTTTGTACTTCTGAATGCCCTTTATTTGCTGGCCTCAGAGTCTGCAAACATTAAGGATTTGTCTACAGAGAGACTGTAGTAGTAGATGATTTATTTATTCTGCTGCCACTTTTGTCTCTGGTTACTCTTCTGCTTTGTCAAGTCTATTTACACTTTTTATGGATGTAGCGTGATGCATTGTGTGTATATATATATGTGGAATCAAACAAGGATTGTCCCAGAGCATGCCCATTCATAAGCAAATATACTCTGTCTGTGCAATGCACACAAGGCACCTCCACATGCAGCATCGGCTCATAGTACAATCCTCATAGACTGAGTAACGACAAATTGCAGTTACTGATCATCACCAGCACCAAATCCTAGTTCACCTGGATTCTCCTTGAGACCATTCCTCATGAACATACACTAAGCTGCAGGGGAATTTGGAAAGATCTGTCCAAAACCCTCCTACTGGGAGCATACAAGTTGTGTGAATTTTTAAGACCTGTATTTGGGTCTTTTCAAAAGTCTAGGCTCAGTTTCTGAAAGTGTGGCTCTGATAGAGCTGGAACATGTACCTGGGAAGTTCTCCGGCCCTTTGCTTCTCCCTTTGTAAAGAGAGACAATATTTACTACATCCTGAGCATTAGGAGTTGCTGCAAGGATTACTTGTACACTATAGTGATCTAGAAAAAACATTTCTAAGCTATAGCAGAAGGAAATGCTTTCTTCTATTTGTGCTGGCACTTTTTTCTCCTTTTGTGGCAAGCTTAGTGCCTGTGAGAAGTGCTCATAAATTCTTTGTTCTTAAAAGGCAGCTTGAGCAAATCAAGTCTTGCCATCATGGTACAGTCAATCCCAATGTGTTGTGAAAGCCTTGTCACTTTACATAACACACCCTGATGAGATACAGGTTGTGAGACCTGTATCTAAATGGTTCCATGGGCATAAGAGGGTCATACACGAAAGTAGCCTCGTTCCCTGCAAGGTGGCAGGTTCTCTCAGGAGATAATCAGGATTTTCTTCCTGAAACAGTCAGTGGTTAACAGTTCATCACATGTAGAAGGAAGCAAATACACATTTTACAGATCTGATTATTGTGAGAGCTCAAAGAAAATTTTGAGGACTAGGAGACTGGTTGCATGGGAACCTGTACTTTGATGTTTCTATTCAGCCACTATGTTTATATTTGTGCTCTCTCTCCAAAACTGATGGATTCATTATGCCTCACCACCTGCTTTAGGCATTCTGCAGCTGCCGCAGCAAAAAATGGACAGATATTACATTGTCAATGAACTAACTGAGCTATCGCTTACTGCTTCCTTCCAACAAAGGGGAAGATGATGGACCCGTTTCCCCCAGCACAGTTCTTACACAGAGATGATGCTTTGTTAATAAGCCAAGCCGAGTATTTTAACAACTGCAAGGTGAAGGGTTGAAACAGTAATATGCCTTAAGGTCATGTGGCACAGGGTCATATTTTAATTACTGCTGCCTGAGGCTATCTCCACAGGTATGTTTCCTTCCTACATAAAACATGAACCTGGGAGTGATTTCAAAACACACTGTCAAACAGTCTGTGACTCCAACAGGATGTACATGGTATGGGCCTTTAAACCAACGGCAAATTTTGTTTCAGTATTTTATCTTGCAGGCTCAGAGGGGTGAGAGAAAGAAACTTTTCTACTGGTAAACTCATCACGTTTAGCAATGCAAGGTGTATCATATATTGTAACAATCTTTAATTTCCTTAATAAATACCCAAGCAGAGCAAGCTCTCAACACTAATATCCTTTCAATAAAAGGTAACCTTATATGGTCACTCCATGATACATGATTTATAAGATGTCATGTTAAAGTAAACTCAAACTCACCAAATACACTGAAGGGAGGAAATGGTCGTCTGGCTCCATATGGTGTTTTCATGTTTCTATTAAAACCAGGCTTTCAAACACCGTGGATACCAGCACAGGTATTAGCTCTAAAGGAACGACAAAGAGAGTCTTATCCATACCATCTGTATCAATAGCATAAAAATTTCTGGTAACACGTGAATGTGGTTTAAACACTTCGGATCATCTTACTGTTGGGGATTAAAAAGACATTGCTCCCACAGACGGGTTTGCTCAAAGAGCTTTCATGAAAATGGATCATTGAAACCCTTTGCTAGACAAATATAACGTAAAAAGGAATAGGAATAGTTGAACTGTAAAGACCAGCTCCTTTGAGACAACCTCCTTTAAAGCAGCATTGCAAAAACTGAAATCTAATCTTCACTATCATACTTGACACTTAAATCCAAGGTCCAGATTTTTGTGAAGTCATGCTATTTCAACTAAAGATATTATGCTGCTTTCACAAACATCTTCAATCTATGAATTTATTGCGCACCTTAAATAAGTAAAAAGTTGCTTATTTATTATGGATGACCATAAAAAAAAATCTAGGGCACTGAAATAATTTTTCCCTGGCTGTTCCCTCTGTTCTCACTCCCTGGTGAATTCTAGGAAGCATGCTCCTACAACAGGCTACTTCAGAGACTCCCAGGCTCAGCCCCTGCCAGGCTCCACCCAGGCATCAGTCCTGGTATAAACAAAAGGTGGCTGAATTATATTTTCTTTCCCTATAGGGGGCAACCCTTCACCACTTCAGCGAATGAGGGGCTACCACACATCTCTGTTCAGGCCCAGGAACATGCTGCATCACGGTAGTATATCGAAATCAAAGACGGGAACAGATTCCAATGCACGTCACAGCAGGTCAGTACATTTGCTCAGTAGTATGCTGCACAAAGCTCACATAGCTGCTTTTTAAGTTATTTTTAAACCTGCTGCCAAGCCATGCTATTATAAAGCCCAGCTGAGATGAGAACCTGCAATAAACTCACTGAAGTACAAGATCTAGATTTTGTAGAAGAGGCCTCATGACACATATTTGCAAGGTGCATTTTCACCTTAAGTTACACTAACCCTTCCAAGTATTCTGCTTTGCTTGGAGATTAATGTATTTGTCATGTATTTTTGACTCGTAGAGTTTTGGTTCATTCATTTCAACGGATAAACTGTAGTCATTAGATTTATGTATCTACCACTACTTCTACTTCATTAACACACATGCCTTCAAGAGCTTCTGCTAATAAGAATGGCAAGGACCCAGAAAATGCTCTCTGTTCTTTGAACCTCATTCACATCATTCTACAAGGTTAATAGTGTCACTACAATTTTTAAGTACTACAACCTCCAGAGTCAATAGTACTTAATGACTTTAACACCTTCCCCTCCCTGCTTTTCTCCCTACATTAAACATTATAGCAGCTTTTCTTTCAGTAGCATCCATGGCTCTTGTGTGTAGTTGTCCAAATGGTTTCCATTTAAGTTTCCACATAGAGGGCATATTCCTTGCTCAGTCAGAGCTACCAGTGGAGCCTAGAGAGCAAAATATCTTCTTTCTCACTCCCCTCTAGAGCACACAGTCAGGGCCTGAGGACAATCTTGCTGGCTGCAGCAGGCACAGCAGTCCCAGCTGCTTTCTTATCAGGTCAAGGGACTTTCATCCAGATTTTTGGTTCCTCCACCTTCCTATGGCTCTTAAGAGTTTCAGAAAGATAGGCTGAAGCTGGAAGAGAATCAGAGGCGTATCATAAGCATCCTCAATTTCAACAGTACAGTATCTTAAGTGAGGCAGCTAACTTCAATTGGATGATTTGAATGGGTGGAGATCAGTACATGAAACATATTCTAAAGTCAACAAGGAGAGCTTGAAGACTCCTCCAGCGTGATTCACAGTACAGAGCAGGAAATAAAATGCAGATGAGGAATAAAGGCAGGTGCTGAGTGAAGGGGCTGGAGAACAAATCTTATGAGGAGCGTCTGAGAGAGCTGGGGATGTTTAGCCTGGAGAGATGAGGCTGAGGGGAGACCTTATTACTCTCTACAACTACCTGAAGGGAGATTGTGGAGAGGAGGGTGCTGGAAAGCTGCCAGGAGGAGAAGGACCTGGGGGTATTGGTTGACAACCGACTGAACATGAGCCAGCAGTGGCCCAGGTGGCCAAGAAGGCCAATGGCATCTTGGCTTGTATCAGAAACGGTGTGACCAGCAGGTCCAGGGAGGTTATTCTCTCCCTGTACTCGGCACTGGTGAGACCGCACCTCGAATCCTGTGTTCAGTTCTGGGCCCCTCACCACAAGAAGGATGTTGTGGCTCTGGAGCGAGTCCAGAGAAGAGCAACAAAGCTGGTAAAGGGGCTGGAGAACAAATCTTATGAGGAGCGACAGAGAGAGCTGGAGTTGTTCAGCCTGGAGAAGAGGAGGCTGAGGGGAGACCTTATTACTCTCTACAACTACCTGAAGGGAGGTTGTGGAGAGGAGGGTGCTGGCCTCTTCTCCCAAGTGACAGGGGACAGGACTAGGGGGAAGCTCCGCCAGGGGAGATTTAGGCTTGAGATAAGGAAAAAATTCTTCACGGAGAGAGTCATTAGGCATTGGAACAGTCTGCCCAGGGAGGTGGTTGACTCACCGTCCCTGGAGGTGTTTAAGGTGAGGGTGGATGAGGTACTTAGGGGCATGATTTAGGGATTGGTGGGAATGGTTGGACTCGATGATCCGATGGGTCTCTTCCAACCTGGTTATTCTGTGATTCTATGATTCTGTGAGCTTGAGCTGCCTCGTGCTAGGTGATAGGAAATGTTGAGCACAGGGCATATCTGAACTCCTGCTGGTTTTTTAGGAACATTGGTGTTCCTGTAAATGGTTTTAGGGCACTTTCCTGGGAACTAGGACACCAAATATTCGGACTTTTCACAAGACCACACTTCACCAGAAACTCTAGAAAAATCTTCCCGTTACAGGTGGGCCATCAAAACACCTGCACTAGAAGAGCACAAGCAAGAGGTCCCTAAGCTGTAATCTTGGGTTTACAGGTAGAAAGTTCTGAACTCTGCTGCCATGCAATATTTTATTACAGAGCAAAGACTCAGGCTTCTTCCTGCAAAAGCAGTATCAGTAACCAGAAAGCTCACTCTCCCCTTAAGGCTGCCCAATAACACCTGTACCTACATCATGTCATGGCCATGCTACCTGTTGTCCTTGTGCTGGATTTAAAGCTGTTGTGTTGCTTGGATCTCAGCCTTCATCAGCTGAAGGCTGAAGAACAGAGGTTCTATTGTCAGCGTTATTCTTCTGATACAGAGCCAAGCAAACAGATCTAATCCACAGAGCAAGGCAACAACATGATATCAAGAGGCCTTTAGCCTCATCTGAGAGGAGAAAGAGGCTTGCTCACATCACGTTCATGCCATGGACAGGAATTTGGAGGTGGCTCCAGCATGTGCAGTAGAAGCAGAGTGGAAAAGGGAGAAAGCCACAAGGAGATCCTTTTACCAAGAAGAAACTTCAGAACAAACTAAGGAACCAGGGAACCCCTTTTATGGTCTTTCTCTTCAGCATGATAGTCTGTCAGCCCAACAAGCAAGACCTATCCTGGTCTCATTAAAGTGATAGAAGTTTGCCACTGATGAAACCAGGACCCTCAGTTTTCCTGGTGTTTTTTTTTCAAAAGGATGTACCAGGAATGAGGGCACACACTGCCATGTTAATATAGAAGCCTCTACATCTGGGTGAACCCAGGCCTGCATCAATTGCAAGCATGATTTTCCAGTTAATCTTCTGCGGCCTGACCAACAGGGATGGTTATTTTAGGTGGGCATTGTTTTTTTTCAGGCTAATTGCTTTAGTTTATTGCTGCTTTGGAATGCTTTTGTCTATAGGCTTTTTGTGGAAGCATATGAGGAGGAAGGTCTTTTAAAATAAGTGGCATAAAGTGAAACAAGAAGAATTTCTATCAGCTGCTGACACGGCCCGCTTTACCATTTGTTCCTGGCAGGACCTGAGCATGCGGTGTGCTGCACTTGCAGCTGCGCTCTCCCATCCAGGATTTACGTTACACTAATACATTTCAGCACAAATGAATATGTTCATGTGAACTTCAGGCCAATTTCATTGCAGTGACACAGAAACAAAGTGGCAGAAGCATCTGCCAGCAGTCTCAAGCACAGGGCAACAGTATGCACAAACATTTGAAAGACTTTTAAAGAATAGTATTCTTCTTTGGCTTATTATCTTGCTGTTTACTATGTTGGAAACAAGATTAAAATGCTTTAGTGTTTATTGAAGCAGCATATATAGTATCTAAACAGCATGTTATTTTGTGCACACTGTTTAACGTTCTTTATTGCTCCAACTCATAAGGTTTATTTGAAATCAGTAGAGGAATTCATCCCATCCACCATTTACTCAGCTATTATCAGCTACTGCAAAAGTGCCACGTGGAGAATAAACACCGCTAATTTATGAGCTTTTGCAAGCATACAAGCTACTGATAGAAAATTACATTTTTAATATCCGTTATTATTTATGGCATGTATGTGTCACTCTATGCAGTTGAATTCTGTATTGAAGTTGCTCCTGAGGTAACCCTGAGAAGAAATGTAGCTGCCTGGTTTTACTTGGCATTTTATGCTTGATTCCAGCCTCCTCTTCTCCCTCTCAATCCCCTATCCAAGCAAAAGCCCCTCTTCTTTTGCTAGTAGCTACAATAAGCAAGGAGCTGATGGAGGATTATACTCTATCTAACATTTTGATCAACTTTTAGTCAAGTCAATGGGAAGCCTTCCTGTCAGAGGTGTGATCATTGAATACTCCCAAACATGAAGAAATTTCTACCATGGAAGATAAAGAAAATGTTAGGCAGACATTAGTCAGTAATAATTTAGATCCCATTTACACAAATGGGATCAGAGAGAGGAGAGGTTCCCACTCAGTGTAACATGAGCCATTTCACAGGTAGACATCTGTGCCATGGATCAATGCTCACCTACAGGCAATTCCTGACTGTCAGCTCAGTGAAGGAAACTCTTCTATATTCTTTAGCTAAATATAGGGGAGTGTTGTATGTTTTTCCAATATTTCAACTTATTCCACTTGGCTTTTTAAGTTTGGTGCATTACTACAGTTTACATTCTCCTACGCTGCCTTTGTGAAATTGTTCCTAGTCTTGCTACCCAGGAGGAGACAAGGGTGTATTTAATAGCTAGTGATTGCTTCAGATGAGCAATTTGAGTGGAAATGTTTAGTGCAGCTTCATGTTTCATCTTCCCAGAACCTCAGTGACATCTCATCTGGAATACATGGTTTGCATCATGTCTCTGTATATGTATTCCCAGGTTTGATTATATGAGCTCTCAGAGGAAATAAATGCCAAGAGCTATGTACCTTTGCTAACGAATTCTTACGCTGGTTTTGCATAATCAAGCAGCACCTTTCATCCAATAATATATTTAAAATATCTTTTAGACAAAGATCAATTTGATGAGGCTGACTCTGCAGCAGCAGGGAGCGTGCATGGTACATTGGGCTTTAGAGTAATGGTTTAGATCTCTCTACAGCATGTAGCACACATAAGCTTTGAAGCATAAAAATCATAAATGATTAACCTATTTGATTTCACATAAATGATAGAAATATGCTCTTGATGGTTTATTTTATTGTCTAAAACCAAAGGAATTATGTCATCATGTGATATGGTCTTTTTATGGTCTTCAGCAGTGCTAGTTCATTTAGTTTTAATTGCCAATTTTTCACTGTATTAATTGTTAATTATTATATATTTGTATACGTGACACTTCAATTATCATCATGTGATCATAACTGTTTGGATTGAGTATTGTTTCATCTCCATGAGCTATTTCCAGAACAAACTAGGCAGTCTTAAAAATAATTATGTCCAAACGTTTCTCTTTTTTATTATTTATTAAAGAAACTCTTCAAATAAGAAAGAAACCTACTAAAACAACTAGTTTGCAAGAAAAATGAAGGGCCTTTGTTAGAAAAATTGAATCAGCATTTGTCAGCTTTTCAATAAGCAACATTTCAAGTCAAATTATGGGGGAAGAGGTGGTGCTACTAAAAAAAAGGTTAACGAACACCAATATAGACATTTCCAATAGCAATTAAAAAACCCAAAACAACACTTCCCAAGAACTTCTCTAAGATAGAATCTTTTAAAACCATGCATATTTTTGTCTTTACTGAGCTCAAAAGTGCTTCAGAGGACTCCTTTGGATTTTCAGGCAGTGTTTGAAAGGAGAAGCAATATTACAGATTGTTATTTACCACAGGAGCTACTGGCTCCTTGATATGTTTTTTTTAATAAGATGTCCCTCCAGCACAGTATATCCCTGCCTAGTTAAAATCAGCAAAGTCAGACAATGTGCCAGACATGTCAGAAACATGCTTCATGTTAGGGTCATGTAAGAAAAAGAGAATCTGGGGTTCCTTGCAATTTGGCTACTCTATGCTCACAGTGAGATGAAATTATTTGCAGAGAACAATAAAACTCCTCAGCTTTACTTCAGTTGATCCTAATCTCAATAGCAAATTGGCTATGTATGGTTCATAAGCTTATCTTGGCAGGTCAGGAAACAGGTGGAATTTGCTTGAAGAGAGTTGAGGCAACCAGGATACTCTGGAGATAACCCAAAACATGCTCCAGTGTCACACATACATGAGCTTACCCAGAAAAATTACAGCAGTGTTACCTACATTGAGTCAGTTATTCATATATAAGAAGGGGCGCAGGGAGGATCCAGGGAACTACAGGCCTGTCAGCCTGACCTGGGTACCGGGGAAAGTCATGGAGCGGGTGATCTTGAGTGCTATCAAGAAGCACTTGCAAGAGAACCAGGTGATCAGGCCCAGTCAACACGGGTTCATGAAAGGCAGGTCTTGCCAGAGTAATCTGATCACCTTCTATGACCGACTGACTAGACTGTTGGACGAGGGAAAGGCTGTGGATGTATCTTCCTGGACTTCAGTAAAGCCTTTGATACAGTTTCTCACAGCATTCTGCTTCGGAAACTGTCGGCCTCTGGCCTGGATGGGCGCACACTCTCCTGGGTGAAAAACTGGTTGAATGACCGGGCCCAGAGGGTGGTGGGAAATGGAGTTAAATCCAGCTGGAGGCCAGTGACAAGTGGGGTTCCCCAGGGCTCAGTGCTGGGTCCAGCCCTGTTTAATGTCTTTATCAACGACCTGGATGAAGGCATCGAGACCTCCCTTAGCAAGTTTGCAGATGACACCAAGCTGGGTGGAAGTGTCGATCTGCTGGAGGGTCGGGAGGCTCCAAAAGGGACCTGAACAAGCTGGACTGCTGGGCTGAGACCAACAGCATGAGGTTTAACAAGGCCAAATGCCGGGTCCTGCACTTGAGGCACAACAACCCTAAGCAGAGGTACAAACTAGGAGAAACCTGGCTGGAAAGCTGCCAGGAGGAGAGGGACCTGGGGATGCTGGTTGACAGCGACTGAACATGAGCCAGCAGAGTGCCCAGGTGGCCAAGAAGGCCAATGGCATCTTGGCTTGTATCAGAAACGGCGTGACCAGCAGGTCCCAGGAGGTTATTCTCCCTCTGTACTCGGCACTGGTGAGACCGCACCTCGAGTACTGTGTTCAGTTCTGGGCCCCTCAGCACAAGAAGGATGTTGAGGCTCTGGAGCGAGTCCAGAGAAGAGCAACAAAGCTGGTGAAGGGGCTGGAGAACAAATCTTATGAGGAGCGACTGAGAGAGCTGGGGGTGTTCAGCCTGGAGAAGAGGAGGCTGAGGGGAGACCTTATTACTCTCTACAACTACCTGAAAGGAGGTTGTGGAGAGGAGGGAGCTGGCCTCTTCTCCCAGGTGACAGGGGACAGGACAAGCGGGAATGGCCTCAAGCTCCACCAGGGGAGATTTAGGCTTGAGATTAGGAAAAAATTCTTCACGGAGAGGGTCATTAGGCATTGGAACAGTCTGCCCAGGGAGGTGGTTGACTCATCGTCCCTGGAGGTGTTTAAGGTGAGGGTGGATGAGGTACTTAGGAGCATGATTTAGGGATTGGTGGGAATGGTTGGACTCGACGATCCAGTGGGTCTCTTCCAACCTGGTTATTCTGTGATTCTGTGATATACCCAAGCCCTGTCTGGTGGAATGATCCAGAATATGCATCTCCCCTGCAAACTAAGAGGCAAAGATAAATTCCCTGACTTTTTTTGAAATGCTGTCTTTCTTGATCTCTGGGATATAGAAAGATTTATACAAGTAGAACTTCTTTTTCTGTTTGCTTCCCTGTCCTGGAGAAATATGTATAAATAAGAGATCAAAGATCCTGTGCAAACATTTAACATAAAGCTGACAGACTGCAAAAGCAGAACTTCTTCCTTAGTGTCTCAGAGAACAGTGACTTAGTAAGCCCCTGGGACTTTGCAGAGCTGCTTCCTCCCCTAGACTATACCCTGCAAAAGAGACCTTTTTTAATTTCAGTTTCATTTCAGTGGTGCCCTTGAAAATATAAATATGTCAGAATGATTAGGTGGTAAATGGTTTATATTAGCTGCTGCAAGGCATTTTTGTAGCCTATTCAGAATCACATAGTGCTGTCTGTGTCCTGATCTTGTTAGCAGAGCCTGCTAAATTCCCACGTGGCAGAGAAGATAGGGGACGTGCAAATTTCAGTGTCTGCTAGCCCCTCAAAAGCCTCAACAAACTTTTTATTTGTTAGTTTGGTTTTCAGTTAAGATTCCAGCAAGCAAAATGGCATTTCCTGGTTTATCTTTATTTGGGTTTGTTTCATCAGTTGCCTCCCAATATCCCAGCCAGCTGTGCAGATTCAACTGAGCAAATAAGGTCCGGTAGGAAGTTATTGATGGCTTTATCAGTATGAAATAGTCACAATGCATCACCTGCATGCTTAGGAGTATAATGCTGACAATAAATATGATAATAGTTGTCACACATCAGTGAGAGAAATGTTGAGCTTCCAAAGCACTGAATAAATTGCATTTCCCTTTATTTATTCAGTGCAATAGATGGCACAAAGATGGTAGAACCAACCAACCATTTTGACATGTTTACAAGGCTTTTAAATCACAAAATGGGTTATTTCAGTGCTGAAAGTATTTGGCAAATGCATTTTATGCACAGCACATTCTGCTTGAAGAGGCAGGCTTTTTAATTTACATTTGTTAGAAGTGCTTATGATGAAGAAGAATTGGATGCCAACGAAGTTACACCTTTGTTACTAAACACACTAACCTGCACAGTTGCATTCAAGCTGCTTCACACACAACCACACAACTAAGCAGAGAGGAAGCATGAGAGTCAGAACTAGTATGCAGATGCCCATGGATCATCTTGCTTGTTTTAGCGCTATCTAAGCTGAATCCACAATACCATGGCCAAGCTCTTTCTGCTGAATGGATTCACAAACACACCTGATGAGGAGTTTTGATGCATAGATCAAAATTAACAAACCTTCATTATTGGTCCATTGCCATCTCGAGAATTTGGGTTTAATATAAGAAGTCTGCACTCATTTGAGCCTGATGTAACAAAGTGCCAAATACTTCCTGCAACTTGGACCAGGCTTGTTTCATTTCCTGCTGAGACTCACAAATAACCAGTGAGAATAAAATCCATGACTTCATGACTGAGAACTGGTAGAAAACATCTTGATGGAACGGGCCCATCTTGCATACAGTGCATATTTTATCTCACATAACCTGAACTGTCTAAAAGTGAAACATTTCTAAGCAGATCATCTGTGCTCTTAGTAAGGAAAGAAAACAGGTATCTGCAGGAGGCGATGGAGGTGATTAAATCCATTCACCTTATTCACCTGTCCTCCTGGATGTGCTTGCCTGTCTCTTTCTCTACCGGTTACAGTTAGTCCTGGAGAACTAGCTCACTAGAATGGGATTCATATACCATGTTAGTAGAGCGCTGCTAACACTTCTTTGAGTATCAGCCCTGCCCAGGACAGCCTACCACATCACACAGCACCCTCCTGGGGTGGCCACTGCAAGGCAGGATGCCACAGGCACTTATGATAACACTGTACATTTTTGTCCGACCAATAGTACCTCTCTGATTGTCTAAGTTTCAGAAAGCCAGGTACAGATTAAATAAAACCCTATGCAGTATCATCTGCCCAGTACCCAGGATCCCTTACAGAACAGTATTTCTTTAAAGAGATTCCCCTACATTGGATGCTTTTACGGTTCAGCTGAACAGTTCGATGGCCCATCTTGTCTAGGCTCTGCATTTGCCAATAAAGTTTAGACAAGATGATCTTTGAGGTCTCTTCCAAACGTGCATTCTATGATTCTATGCTTCAATGATTCTAGAAACTCACCACATTCCAATGATACTACTTATGGCAAAAGCTGATAAGCAGTCTCTAAAGAGTCTACCTTCAACCATGTCCTATTTCCCTCTACTTCTAGTTCCGATAAACCAGATTTTAAACAGCTATAAGCCAAACCCATTTCAACTCTGCTTTTGTAGAGCATCTGATGGTCTGGTCAACGTTTCTAAACTTTGGCTTCATTTAAACTTTGCTGCCCAAAATATGGTGTTCAAGCATGGAAGCAGTTAACATAAATGTGAAGTTGTCTGAGGAACTAAGAAGCAGAACAGTAACCTAGTAAGAAACAAAGGGTATATTGTAAGCCGTTAGAAGACCTGGATTTTACTTGGTTTATAGTTACAGGCTAAATAACCATGGCATTCTGCCAATAGTAAAACTGCGGCTTTATGGAAGTGTCTTGGTTATATTTAGAACAAAACCCCCAAAATATCAGAGCACCTTACGACAGAGGGAAATAAGTTCAATATGAAATAATACAGAAGGACTGAAATGCTCAAAACTCAGTTCACTAAATGAACCAAGAGAAATGGAATATTAGGGATAAGTTAAAAAAAATCAGAAAAATAGCCAGCTCTTTGTTCCCATAAGCCAGAAATTAATAACATGCACATATTTAGCATTCTCCAAGTTTAGACATGATACTGTTCCCATTGAATTAGGCATGTATACATTATTAACACACATCAAACTATATAAAAGTAATGTGAGTGGTTTGATTTAAAATCCACAAATACATGGCAGTAATATATCTTCACATCAAGGAAAGAAGTGAGTAGAAACCTTTCCACTACTTTCTAGTTCCACTGAACAGTGTTACATCCTTCACATGATTTCAAAACACATTATAATTAATTTCTCCTCTAAATATCTATGGCATTTTGTGTATTTGCTTGGCCTTGGGCTTTAAGGAAAGGGGAAATAGTACCAGAAGTATTTAGGGAAATCTTAGAAACCACAGGACATTGGCAGGACAGAGAGCAACAGCACTGAGTAGTGCCAGCAGCTGCTAAAACTTTTCTTCTACTGATTCTTGATGCAGCAGAACAGTGCACATTTTATAAAAAAATGCTTTGTAAAGTCTGTGTGCTCTGCTGCCTGTTCATAGTAGGCTTTTGTGGTAAATAGTCTCAAGAGAGTATTATTTGCATGTATTTGTTATACCTCCATTCAAGTTTGATATTTACTTGGGTATATGAAGGCATTTTTCTATGAAGCCTATATTGTAACTAACAGAATTAAAGCAGAGAGTTGTTTTCATCTGGTTTCCATAAGAATGGAGGCTTATTTAATTATGTCATCTATGTGTGCATGCATGAATTTGTCTGTCTTTTCCCCACACTGAACCCACCAGGCATCTTTGAGCAAATTTGTCTAAGGGATAGGGACCTCAAAGATATGCTTTTACAGGTAAGATAGGCAAAGCTGGCTGGGTAAAGGAAAATCCCTTTTACGCTTCCACTGAAGAAATGACAGAAGTATGAATTAAATTCTTACTAAACTGTAGAGAATGTTGAAGGGAAAATGACTTTAAGTATTTTCCTGCAACAAAAGGTGTTTCTCTAGGTGATCATCTTGGAAAACAGCACAGAATCTATCATAAAGCAGCAGGCAAGCATGCTTTATCAATTCTTCTGACGGCACTGTTTCTTTGTCTGCTCAGAGAAATGTCAGAAATAAAGGTTTCCAGTAAAATATTAAATTCCTTAAACTAATTTAGAATATTGCACAAGGGAACTACTTTGTACATTTGTGTCTATTGAAACAATAGCAGAGTCTTGGAAAACACAAAAAAACCAAAATCTGCTCTTTACAAACTGGTCTTTAGTTTCAATGTTGGTTTGCAGTATCCAGATGTAAAGTTTATCATAGCCTCCCTTGGCATAAACTAGCATAAAGTAAAGAAAAGTAATATAGCTCTACTTGTCTACATTAAACAAGGCATTTATTTTGATATATTTAGCAAGAACTACATGAAACAATATGAGAAGAAGGTCCTTAACCTGCTGGAACTCAGTGTTAATGACTTCTTTTGGTTTAAAATTGTGGTTAAAGAAAAGCAAAAACAAAGACTCCAACTCTAAAAATGGAAAACCTATCAAAAATATCGAATAAGAGCAATCAAAATTGCTGCGAAAGTATATAGAAAATATGTTGCATTCTACATCTCCTAGCACCTTCCCCTGAGGGGAAAGGTGATGGCTGTCTTAAACCCTAGTTTGTCCTCACTAGTTTCTTGCAGCAAAAGAGAATCAACTCTGTATGCATAGTTTCTTCAAGTTTTGATTAAACACAGATGCCTGCATTTCCATTGTTTTAAAATCTTCTTTTCCCCTTGGACACATTTTTCTTTTCTTTGTCTATTGTGAATTTTCTTTTCTGTAGCTTTATACTCTTGCTTAATTCACCATTTTTTTCACAGCTTATAAAACTTTTACTTCAGCTACCTACTCGGGCTGTGTGACAAGATGGCAACAACCACCTGAGTGAATCTGGATGTGTCTCAGGCAGGAAGTTGGAGAAGATGTCTTGAGGTTATCCCAGCTTTACATTTCTACCATTTCCACTGTCTTTCTTTCATGGCCTTGATTTTTTTTTTTTTTTTTTTTTTTGGCTATAGATTACATGATCTCAAATACAGCAAAGCTATTAGGTATATGTCAGTGTTCATCCTGTCTAGAAAAGCAGTCAGCAGGAATGAACTTGGAACCCACTGGAATAACTTCTTGAGAATCTCAGTAAAGTCTTTTCTCCTAGTTCCCTCTTTTTCTCCTGTTCCTTCAGAATATCTGTCATCCACGTATCATTTTGCATATCAGACCTTCCAGCAGATCTTGTTCTCAGTCACTCCCCAGTTCCTCCCTTCAATCAGACCTCTTCTCTTTCTCCTCTACATTGCAGGGTTATTAATTAGTACCCTGAGCTGCTTCACCTACATTCTCACTATCCAAATACTATAGTTTCCCTACTCAGAGACTGCTGGTAAGGGAGTACTGGAGATTAATGCAGCTCCAGCTGTGCATCCTCTACCAAGCTGGCCTTCCACTAATTCCCTCTTCCACTGTTCCTAACACAGGCTTGGTTATTGGTGACCAAGAAGAGAAGGGATCTGCAGTGGTTTTCAACTTAAATATAAGCAAAGATCAAGAAGGCCAGGAAAGGGGCAGTAAAAGACTAAGGTCTAAAAGCTGAGAACTGGGAGATAGGTTTTCCTGTACAGAAACAGTGAAACAGGGGGTAGCAATCAGCTCTAGAGTTACCTCCATCTCCAGCAATGGATGGCAATGGTTCAAACATACATAAGAAGCAAACTGGCAATTGCACAACTCAAAGACTTCTCAGTGGGATACATACCAAGCCAATGGGAAGGTTCCTTTGAGAAGAATCTTGAAAGATCTTCCTTGGATTAAATTTATTTCAAAAAATTTAATGTGATAGGAACCCAAATCTAGTAATAGTAAATAGTATTATTGTCTTAAGATATTACATAATAAATATTTCAGGCCAGAATAAGTTTCTTGTGGTTCATTGTGAGACGCCTGGAAATAAGATTTACGTTTAAAAAAGGTAGGGATGGGAAGGACATTATTGATCATGTTATAATAATGAGACTTATGCTTCCAAGTTAAGTCTGTTTATGCTAGGCAAGAAAGACTTACTGAAGAAGAACCTGCATCTCTGGCATAAATACAAGGACATTAGACTGGCTCCAGGGAAAACTGATATCTGGAAATAATTTTCAGAATTTGTGGATTAATTTTGTTGCACCTGTGCTTTTAAGCTCTCAGTTCAAAATTATTTTCATTAGATTCTTTTATAGTGTGGTTGTTATTTTTTATATATGAGAATAACAATTAGTGATCCTTCTATCTAGCAAAAATGGGCTCATAATAGGAAAATATCAGGAAGATGATAATGATTTATACTAAGTGACTGATTTACCCTTCTTCACGTGGGCCCATTTATTGTAATTAAAGATTGCCACTTCAGCACAGAGGTCAAAGACTACGGCTTGTACAATCATTTTCTAAAGAAATTGTGAAGAGTTGGAAGAATAGGCTTTCTGCTCCCTCCATCATTTTGTTTTGCTTCTGCATTGTAAGAAAAGCTTGTTGCTAAAATGCATAATTTGCACACACACAAGGAGCTTAATTTTGATTGCAGTTATAGACTTGTTATTCCAACCCAGAATGAATAAAAGCTGCTTTAAGTAATGAAAGATTTCACTGAGATTTGAGGGCCAAACCTGCAAGACCTTCATGTGCACTTACATTCAGTCTACCTGTTCACAAGGAAAATATTAGAACAGACAAAATCATATAGAATTGGCTGCACAATTTATAGAAAAAAGGCAAGTATTCTGCTAGGGTTCAGTCCTTACAAGCAGGGGCAACTTCCCATGAGGCACAGCTTACACCATCCCTGTCCTTTTATTGCTTAGTGTTGAGTCAACATTATTTGCTAAATAGGAAAAGGGATACATAGAGAACTTTCAAACACAGAAATGGCTCTGCCTTGGCCCTGGGAATTAGAGTCAATATGAAAAAAATAATGCCGACAGGCAATAATGTTGCTGGTGAAGAAAGGAGTCACAAAGGCAGGAGAAAACCTGGGGAAGGGAAAGACATGAATGAGACCAGATGCTGAGGAGGAGAAACAGAGACAGTATTTACAAATAACCCCTTGCACACTCAAACCATCAGTCTACTCTGTACGATATAGTCAACAGCATCAAATAGGAAGGATACTTCCTGACTGACTTTGGGTATTCCAAAATTTAGGGTTTCTTGCATAGTCATTCTATGCTGCAACTCTGGTACTTGTTCTCTGATACACTTTGTACTTGTACTCTTAATATAAATTTTCTAAAACAAATAAGGCTGCCAAGTTCTTATTTTCCAAAGGGTTAACACTGAGGGGGAAAAAAAGGAAAGAGTAACTGAAACTAATTAAACAGGCAATCTCAAGAATTTGCAGGCTGACGGAACATATGAAAGGGGCAACACACATTCAAAGCAGAGAGGAAAAAAAGTGTGTATACATATTCAGGCTTGATTGATCCAGATTAACTGAATGAATCAGTTTAAGATTAATCTTTGAAATCATCAGCTCTCTGTGCAGCAGCAGCCAAATATACCAAGAAAATCCTGGGACACGGTGAAGCAGGTTATTGAGAACAAGAAAAAGGGAGCCATCTTGCTGGGGTGCTGAATTCCATGGTGAGCCCCCATACTGAGTACCAGGTGTTTAACTGGTGTAGTCCTGCATCTCAAGAAGGGTATCATGGAGATAGGGAAAGTGTAACCGTAGGCAGGTTACACTTTGGGGTCATGGGAGAGATGAAAAAGTATGGGAATCTGAGTTTGCAGAGGGAAAGGCTGAGTGGGACATAATCAAGGATTCCAAAGTGATGAAAGTGGTGTATAAACTAAATGCAAAGCCCAATCACTGATTCCTGCAGTATGAGTGTTAGGGGGTATTCAGTGAAACACAGGGTACCAGTATAAAAGAGGTGAAAAACAGTGAGTATGTCTTCGCACTGGAGCCGTGAGCTTGTGGAACCTGCAACACAGAAGGTTATGGACACAGAGCTGTCATCAGGGTCAGAGAAGTATTAGAAAAAATCATGGATGACAGACATGTCCGTGAGCGGACCCAAAAAGTCTAAGCAAGGATGTAACTTCTAAATCCCTAATAGCATAAATCTGGAAAATGGGGAGCAGGCAGCAGACTGCAGAAGATGTCAGGCTCCCAGTGCTCACCTTAAATAGTGAATCTCCACTGCTGGAGACATAGCCTATGGCTAGATGTGCTGCAGCTCACATCGATTTCTTATGTACTTAAGAATCAACTCAAACTTTAATTAAGATATTAAAATGTGGTGTTGATTTGAACCCACTGTAGAGGAAGTGATAATTGCCAAAGTCAATCTTAGTCAGAGCTAGAAATGCAAAGGAAAATAAACCAGGTTAAAAATGCAGCAGCTGGGACTGAGGATTACTCTATCAGCCACAAATGTGTTGTGGCATGAGAAGCCCCATATAAATGACAATATTTCCAAAAGATACAGTACTACCATGTGAAGCACATGTGAGACCTAGGTTCAACTCTTCTCAACCTTAGTGAAGAAAAAAGTAACTTAAATTGTTATGCTGAGGAATGGAGAGTCTAAATTAGGAGGTGAAAATAAAAAAAAAGTATGCGTTGGTCAGCTCAGCCACAAAGAAAGCCTGAGAGGAGAGATAATTTGTTCTCTATAAACGTATTAGTAAGGTAAATGTCAGAGGAGGAAGAAGAGGTAATTAGGCTAAAGCAAAATGTTGTCACAGGAACTAATGAGCAGACACTAACCAGAAATATCCTCAGGCTGGACTTCCTAATCTTCAGAAATGTTTGATTCCGGAAGAGCTTTCTGTTTTGAGCAGGAGGGGGAAATCAGGTAGTTTTACACTTGTCCTTCATCAGCCCGTGAAAAAAAGAAGACAACGAGGAAATCTGCAATAGCAAAGTAACAGACTTGATGACTCAAGAGATCCCTCTTTTGCCATGTCTCTTGCTTTCTGTGTCCCCTAATTGTTGAGCATACACATCAGATAAATATGTGGTGAGACCTGTGGGATTTTTCATGTCAGGGACCTTGAGGAAGGAAAGGAACAGCCGCCTATTATTTTGCATGGCCTCACCATCAGGTCAACAATACCTCATGATCAGTAGTAACAAAGGCAACTGACTAATCAAGCATGTCATTTTGAATGACCCTACCTATTGCAACCTAAAATGGGGCTCAGTAACAGAAGACTGCAGCAAGTAGTGTGGATAGAGGATGTAAAAGACACTAGGCATCTGTGTTGAGTCTGGCTGAGATGGAGTTAATTTTCCTTATAGAAGCCCTCATGGTGCCGTGCTTTTTATTGCTAGCTAGAAAGGTGTCAATAACACAACAGTGTTTTGACTACTGCTGAGTTGTGCTCACACAGCATCAAAGCTGTCTCTCCAATATTCCCTGCTCACCAGTAGACTGGGAGTGAGCAAGATCTTAGAAGGGGACAAAGCTGATACAGTTGACCCAAATTCACCAAAGGGATGTTCCATACCATGCGATGTCTGCTCAGCAATAAAAGCTAAGAGAAAGGAGAAGAGGAGAGGGAGCATTCATTATTACAACATTCATCTTCCAGAGCAAACTCTGTGTGTACTGAAGATCTACTTCCCAGGAAGTGGCTGGCCATTGCCTGCTCATGAGAAGTTGAGAAAAAACCTGTCTTCCTTTGCCTCCACATGTGGCTTTTGCTTTTACTTTGTAAAACAGCCTTCATATTGACCAATGAACATTTTTTCCTTCTTATTTTCAACCTCCATCCCCATCCTGCTGCGGATGGGAGTGATAGAGTGGCTTGGTGGGCACCTGGCCTCTAGCCAAGGTCAGCCCAGCGCAACATCACATTGTATGCATTTTCTAGACACAAGGTCACAAGTATGATTATTGAAGATCTGTATTGTATTTTCCTCTGGGCATTTCACTGTTGTCCTTTCTACTGTTTTCGCAGTTTCTTCACTCAAACCTTGCTGTCCACCCAGTGTTTCTGTTTTTCCTCATTCTCTATTCTCTTTTGCCTGAACAGCTCCTACCTCCCTTTTTATCCCTACTGCTTCCGCATCCAGGGGTAAGCAGACATACACTAAAGCAACCTTCATCACAAGCCTCCTTAGCCTTCACATTTACATGTCAAGAAACAGAGGGAAAGAAAGAGATGGTGAATTTGCTGGGTACGTTCTTTAAGCTTGCACAGTTGAAAAAAAAAAAGGAAGCACAATATATTGACTATTACCTATATTTGTATATAATAATAACTGAAACTTCACTGCTGTCTCTTTTGTTACCTAGAGTATTGAATACTATGAGGAATACAAGATTTTTGCCATTGAAGCTGATTGTTAGTTATTTTCAACACCCTCGAGACAATAGTTTAACATTGTGTCTCTCTTCTTTTTTCCCCATCAAGTTCTGATAATACCAAGTCACTGAACATTTCCATGTTTACTGATGTTTAAATATATTCTAATAAAGAGCATTTGAAATTTACAGGACCATAACCAGCTCAACCCACACAATAATGCCTTAAACACCAGAGAGTTAGAGGATAATGGAAAGGCCACACATATATATCTGAGTAGCTAATTCTAGGAGTCTAAGAAATCTATTCACTATTATAGCCAAAGGCCTAGAAAGCCAAGTTATCAGTGCTGATGTGTCAGCATTTCCAGGATTCCTGTGACCTGTTACAGTCCCAGGAATGACATCTGTGCAAGTCTGACTAGGGTGTCCCTTGAAACAGAAGATGTGTAGAAGATATTCCAGATGACTATTAGTCACTGCCCTGCAGTCGTATCTGCTCTGCTCCTCCTGGGGCAGGAAATTAACAGACTAAGGAATGATCTAATGTATCTATTGCTGATGCAACCTGTTAAAACAAACCGAGGAATCAAAGTTTGCATCTGGTGCTATTCAGGCTGGGTGCATGTGGTCAGAAAAGAAATGAAACAGGTATTGACATATAAAGCTTGTGAGCCCCTCCAATCCCTAGTAAAAAATGGTATTATCAAAGGTGTTGTTAGATGTATGGATCTAAAAAAGGAAAAACCTTTTAGAGTCAGCAAGTAAAGCACATATTGGAAAATTACCAACAGGGGAGAAATTCTATTTCTTTTGCCTGACTTCATATAGGAACAGATCTGTGATGCAGCTGTGTTCAGCTCTCTGTCAAATTGCAAGACCGAAGTTGTCATACTTTTAAAAATAAAGAGAATAACAGCCCTTTAAACTCTACTCAAAGTGTCAGGGCCTCACCCCTACAGCCACCCCACCTTTAAATCAACAGTAAAAGGTTCACTGATTTCCATGGTAATATGAATTTGCTCTTATTTGAATGTGACATTAACATGGATATACTGTTCTCAGGAGAACTGATTGCTATAGGCCAGAGCTGGACATTGATTTCACACCAAATTCCCCATTGATCAGGCATGATGGGAAGTTTATTCATTGGATTGATAGCAGGATATAGCTATACAGTATTTGTTTTTCTTTTAAAATACAGCTTCAACAGCAAGCCATGCATGAATTTAATAAAAGAAGATAATAATCTATCCATTCTAGGAGCTATGGACTGAACCTGGGTGATTATCAGACTTGCCTTCACTGCTATAAATCATGTCAAATAGGAGACTCATTTTAGCTTTAACAATGAAAAAAATTCTTGTGTTTTAAATATCCAGAACCTGTGCTTTCTCCTCATTCACATTCAGCAAGTCTGTAACTGTATTCAGTTATGTTTTATCAATGTAAAAACATCAACAGAAAACAATCAGACCTATTGTGCTCTTAGAAACCAAGCATTTGAAGTAACAAAGTAGCTCTAAACTGAATTAGAGTATTTGTTGTATCTGTTGCAATGATCCTTAGTTGTTCTGTAAGCTCTTTCAGCTGTTGCTTCATATTTAGGACTGGAGGTTTTGTTAAGTTCATCTTACAAAACAATAAAAGAAGATGCTTTGAATATGCTAATGCTTTCTATTGCAGGAGCGCTAACACTGGTAATGGAGAAAATGGGCTGCTGTAAAAGTCATTGGCAACTATAAGGGAAACTGAATGGGTGGTAAAATTCCTAACAGAGTGCTGTGTCTGCAGCTCAGTCTGGGAATAGATCCTTAGCAATCATTTTCTGCTAGATGCTTGTAAATGGCATAAGTTAGACCAGAGGAATTATAGCTATAATGCTTTTCAAGAAGAAAAGATCTGCACTTTTAAAACACAGGTTGAAAGTTACTTTCAGAAGTAGTTCAAATTCAGCTCATACTGTTCCTTCAAGAGCACCAGTGAAGCCAAGAAAAGAACTCTGGGTACAAACTGATGAAAAGATGGGCTGGAATGTGTAAAGAGCGCTGCCTAGCAGACAGTGTTCTCATTTCATGGCACAACAGGATGGCATGGGTTTCCTTACTAGCATAATTAAAAATCCGTGTTTCAGTAAATTACATCATCTCTTCTTCTACCTTTACCAGCTCACAAGGAAAGAATTAAAGGTTTGCTTTCTACCTTACCTGACCTAGCAAATGTGATGTGCTTTTATGTAATGAACCTCTCAGAACAGAACAGAATGATACCAGGCATTTGCTGGAAGAACTGTGGAACCGAAAACCTGCTTGCTCTTATCCCAGGATATGGCACTCCAGCAACTCTACAGTGACTGAACTAGCATGTAAACCTGATTAAGGTAATGAGCTCTGCTGAGTTATCTAAAGTAACAGATTAACAAGGTAAAGGGAAAAAAATCTTCCTAAGCTTCTCTTAATCATGGCATTCTAGCAACCCTTCAAAATTATTCACAGAATCATAGAACAGTTCGGGTTGGAAGGGACCTTAAAGGTCATCCAGTTCAACGCCCCTGCCATGGGCAGGGGCATCCCACTAGATCAGGCTGTTCAAGGCCCCATCCAGCCTGGCCTTGAACACCTCCAGGGATGGGGCAGCCACAATTTCTCTGGGCAACTTGTGTCAATGCCTCACCATTCTCATAGTTAGTATCATGATTGTAAATGAAGTAATATAAAAAAACAGAAAAGTCTGGGGAAGAACTTTAGACTCACATATGGATTCATATATTCCCCCATGTTTAGCTGATGAGAAAAAAAAAGACTGCTGCTGGTTACATGCAGTTCATTCCCCAGTCAGACAAAAAGCACAGAATATGATAACAGCCTAAAAAGAGGCAATGGCAAGTGAACAGAAATAATGCAGAATGGCAAAAGACAAAGAAACTGGGGCAAACATACTTATTTCAGCACTGTCCATACTTACCTGGGGTAACTCCAGGAATAGCTGAGACTTTGGGAAAGGTGAGGTAGAGCTCTGGGGTTTGCCCCATGCCTAATGAAACATTTATGAGTCAGTTAAGATATTTTTGGATAACATGCAATTGAAGGAAATGGCGAAGGCGGCCTCTGAAATTCCTGCCACTTATTCAGCAGTGTCTGGTTAAAGCAGAGAACAGATCAGCAGCATCACAAGTGACCAAAGAACAGTGAGGTAAAATCCTCTAAGTGAAACACAAGACAGAGAAAACCTTGGAAATAAAGAAAAAACCCCAAAGGCTTTGTTTTTATTGCAGTGTATAAAAGCAGTTGTTGTACCAATATAAATGCTCAGTTGAGACCTATATGTGACAGCAGTGTCTCCTGTTACCTGTGTAAGAAACAGTCAAGACAGTTGTAAACCTAGCTGTGACCTAACCTATGTAAGAGCTTTCATCCGCACAGCTCAAAGTACTTTTTTTCCCCCAAAAAGTCATAATGTTTGAGGTTGAAAGGGATCATTACATGGCTTGACCATCTATGCCACTAAATTTTATCCAGTTACTAAACAAAACAACTACTGATAGTCTAAAAAATATCTTATGTATAGCCAATACAGCTTATCAAAAAATCTTTTTCCTTGTCCTGAAAGTCTTGGGAAATGGAGAATTTGCATGTCTCAGGAGCACATTTCAACATTTAATCACACCGATAGTAGAAAAATTAAATTTAATCTAAATTCTTCTAGCTTCAGTTTTCAGCAAGTCATTCTTACAAGGCTTTTCTTGGACTGGTTAAAGTGTTCTTTAGTACCTTCATTTTCTCCTTGTGAAGGAGAAAATTTGAAGATGGCTTCACTGCAATGAAGCCGTCTTTATTCTAATCTGATAAGATTCAGTTCCTGTAGATCTGTTATTATAAGTAGGGCTGACTGGAAAGGAGACTTTTGTTTTGTTAAGTGTACATAATTGAGGGCTGGGAGTTTTTTTCCTACTATAAAATAAAATGGAATTTCTCTTACCCACAACTCCAAAAGCAAGATCTTTTTCCTATTTGCTGTCAAATTACAGGTGAACAGTTAGGCAGCAATATCTACATCCCTAAAAACTTCCATTTATCACGCCTTCCTCCTGATGACTGTCATTGAAAATGAGCTGTCTGTGCTCTATACCGACGCTACTTTTTAGCTATGCAAATAAACATAACACTATCTCAATTTTCCAAACAAAGAGATGGAGGTACAATGCAGTAAAGCAACAGTGATGGAAATTTAATAGCAATCCTCCAGTCCATTTGGCCTCGTGCAACAAATTAGCCTTGCTGGCTGGTCCAATTCTCTTCCTTGTTTCTCCTCTCACTTTCTCTCCTTTCTTGCTTCTTCGGTGACACCCGGCAGCAGGACAGTGAGTTCTCTGGTGGTGGGGTGGACATTCTGAGGCTGTGGGAGCTTCCCTGAAATGGAAGCGCCGCGAAGAGGAGTGTGGCAAGGAGTTGTGGGGCAGTTTGAGTGGGCAGGGTTAGAAGGTAAGGTGCAGAGAGGGCCTAGAGACTAGACAGAAGATGCTGAAGATCACGGTGGCCACCCGGCAGAAGATTAAAGCTGCTCTGTGAGCTGCAGCAGGCAGGATGGATGCTGCCACTCAGCCAGAGCCTTCCTTGCTTCACATGGTGAGCTCTAACTGTTCTTCTGCAATTACAGCACACAAAAGCATCATGACTGTCTTGCTGTTGATCCGCATAGCGTTCATATGCTTTACCTCTTCTGCATTGTCCCTTTCTTGCAGCTTCAGCTGAACTTCCTCCAAAATGCATTTCACTGCATTAAGCCTGAACGATCTGAGCTCAATCTCTTCTTCAAAGTCTATATCATCTCCACAATATTCCTCTGCAGAACGGATCTCTTATTCAATCTCTGATAACAACGCCTAGAAGGGCAGCAATCATTCTCAGAAGCACAACACCTCTCTCCTAATTACATTCTGAAGTCAATGCTCACACCTGCCCTGTCTCCAGAAGAGATTCCAAGACTTCTCTGGGCAGCTTTTTCCAGGGTGCCATTACCCTGACAGTAGAGACGTTTTTCCTCATGTTTAGATGGAACTTCCCGTGTTCCAGCTTGTGCCTTCCGCCTTTGTCCTGTCACTGGGCACCACTGAACAGAGTCTGGCCCTGTCCTCTTGACATCCGCCACTTCGATATTTATAAGCATTGATATGATCTCCTCTCAGTCTTCTCTTCTCCACATGAGGCAGAACCAGGTCTGTCAGCCTTTCCTCCTAAGAGAGATGCTCCAGTCCCCTCATCATCTTCGTGGCCCTGTCCTGGATGCTCTCTAATACTTCCTTCTCTAAACAGTAAAATAATCCAAAGGAAAGCAAAGCTTTGAAGATACTCAAGAATTTACCTAACTCCTCTGGATGCGTAAAGAACCCACCTCTCAAAATAGGTACTTTAACTGAGCCCTTGGAAAGCTGAACCTGAGGCTGAAGCCAAGTGGTTGCCTGGTGTTTGCCCAGTGCCACGAAGCCGATGCAAGCAGTGAGAGCAGAAGCAGTAAGCAAAGTTTTTCTGCAGACACACACACCCCAGGAAAGGGCATCTTGTTTGGATGGCAGCAGTAAACTGACTGCTCCATCTTACCTGGCAATAAGCAAGATTCAGATCCATGTCCTGATTTTCAGAGGTCTGCTGGAGTGGAACGACAGACACTGTAGTTTTTGTTAGCCACACTATAGCTTTGGCAATCTGAGTCAGGAACATGTTGTAGATCATTTCTGGCCTCTTTTCACGCCTGCCACCATCCATTGTTTCCTCTGACTCCCCTCCTTTTCACTGAGAGGCTTGTGTGCTGCTGGGGACAAGAGGCGCCCTCTCACTCTGAAGTAAAGCGCATAAAAGGAATGAGGTTATCTATCCAGATTGTTCCTCCTTGGCAGCCACAGAGAAGAGGGGTTAAGAGGGGCTGCACTGAAGGGAGCTGGTGTCAGGGGAGAGGGATCTTTGGGGCAGGCAGGAGTGGGGACAAGGCAGCTGGGACATAGCAATGCCTTTGCACCACTCCCTGCCCAAGTGCTCCTGCGAGCGGGGTGGACATTTGAGGTGGTGGGGTGGACATTTGAGGAGCTGGGGCAGATATTTGAGGCGGTGGTGCAGACATTTGAGGCAGTGGGGTGGATATTTGAGGCAGTGGGGCTGACATTTGAGGCGATGGGGCAAACATTCGAGGCAGTGGGGTAGACATGTGAGGCGGTGGGGCGGACATTTGAGGTGGCGAGGCAGATATTTGAGGTGGTGGGGCAGACGTTCGAGGCGCTGGGGTGTAAATTTGAGGTGGGGGTGCGGACATTTGAGGCGGCAGTCTGGAAATTTGAGGCAGTGCAGAGGACATTTGCGGCAGTGGGGTGGACATTTGTGGGGGTGGGGTGGACGTTTGAAGCAGTGAGGTGTATATTTCCGGCGGTGGGGTGGACATTGCAGCATCAGATGGAAAGAAACTTGAAGTTGTTATCCTTGGCGCACCTGTAGTTTTCCTCACAATATGGAAAAATGAAAGCGAGAAGTAGAAGCAGCAGAAGGAAGAACAGAAACGGTAAAGCCACTCGCAATACCCAGCGGAAGAAAGAGGGAGACTGAGGTGCTGCTCCATTAGCTTGTGGACAGCTTTCACCTCTGAAATTGAGAAAATAAAATCAAGAAAAAAGCACTTTAGATTAAATTATCCATTTGTCCCTCATTTCTGGCCTGTTTTCACGACTGCCACCATCCATTGTTTCCTCTGACTCCCCTCTTCACTGAGAGGCTTAGGTGCTGCTGGGGACAGGAGGCGGCCTCTCACTGTGAAGTAGAACACATGAAAGGAACGAGGTTATCTATCTAGATTGTTCCTCCCTGGCAGCCAAGGAGAAGAGTGGTTCAGAGGGGCTGCACTGGAGGGAGCTGGTGTCAGGGAAGAGGGACCTTTGGGGCAGGCAGGAGTAGGGACAAGGCAGCTCCTTGGCAGCGATGCCTTTGCACCGCTCCCTGCCCAAGGTGCTCCTGTGAGCGGGGCGGACATTTGATGTGGTGGGGCATAAATTTGAGGCAGCGGGGTGTAAATTTGAGGCGGTGAGGCAGACATTTGAGCTGGTGGGGCGGACATTTGAGGAAGTGGGGCATAAATTTGAGGCAGTGGGGTGGATATTTGAGGCGGTGGGGCAGGCATTTGAGGTGGTAGGGTTTAAGTTTGAGGCAGTGGTGCGGACATTTAAGGCAGTGGGGCGGAAATTTGAGGTGGTGTGGCGGACATCTGAGGTGGTAGGGTGTAAATTTGAGGCAGTGGAGCGGTCATTTGAGGCAGTGGGGGGGACATTTGAGGCAGTGGGGTGGACATTTGAGGCGGTGGGGCGGATATTTGAGGCGGTGGGGCGAACATTTTACGTGGTGGGGCGGTCATTTGAGGCAGTGGGGTTGACATATGAGGCGGTGGGGTGTAAATTTGAGACAGTAGTGCGGAAATTCGAGGCGGTAGTGCAGAAATTTGAGGCAGTGGGGAGGACATTTCAGGCGGTGGGGCAGATATTTGAGGTGGTTGAGCGGACGTTCGAGGTGGTGGGGCTGACATTTGAGGCAGCCATGTGGAAATTGGAGGCACTGGGGAGGACATTTCAGGCGGTGGAGTGGACAACTGAGGCTGTGGGGTGGACAACTGAGGCAGTGGAGTGGACATTTGAGGCGGTGGTGTGGAAATTTGAGGCAGTGGGGAGGACATTTGCGGCAGTGGGGCAGACATTTGAGGCAGTGGGGCGCACTTATGAGGCGGTGGGCTCTACATTTGTGGGGGTGGGGTGGACTTTTGAGGCAGTGAGGTGTATATTTCCGGCAGTGGGGTGGACATTGCAGCATCAGATGGAAAGAAACTTGAAGTTGTTATCCTTGGCGCACCTGTAGTTTTCCTCACAATATGGAAAAATGAAAGCGAGAAGTAGAAGCAGCAGAAGGAAGAACAGAAACGGTAAAGCCACTCGCAATACCCAGCGGAAGAAAGAGGGAGACTGAGGTGCTGCTCCATTAGCTTGTGGACAGCTTTCACCTCTGAAATTGAGAAAATAAAATCAAGAAAAAAGCACTTTAGATTAAATTATCCGTTTGTCCCTCATTTCTGGCCTGTTTTCACGACTGCCACCATCCATTATTTCCTCTGATTCCCCTCTTCACTGAGAGGCTTAGGTGCTGCTGGGGACAGGAGGCGGCCTCTCACTGTGAAGTAGAACACATGAAAGGAACGAGGTTATCTATCTAGATTGTTCCTCCCTGGCAGCCAAGGAGAAGAGTGGTTCAGAGGGGCTGCACTGGAGGGAGCTGGTGTCAGGGAAGAGGGACCTTTGGGGCAGGCAGGAGTAGGGACAAGGCAGCTCCTTGGCAGCGATGCCTTTGCACCGCTCCCTGCCCAAGGTGCTCCTGTGAGCGGGGCGGACATTTGATGTGGTGGGGCATAAATTTGAGGAGGTGGGGTATAAATTTGAGGCGGTGGGGCAGACATTTGAGCTGGTGGGGCGGATATTTGAGGTGGTGGGGTGTAAATCTGAGCTGGTGGGGTGGACATTTGAGGCAGTGGGGTGGACATTTGAGGCAGCGAGGCGGATATTTGAGGCAGTGGTGCGGACATTTAAGGCAGTGGGGCGGAAATTTGAGGTGGTGTGGCGGACATTTGAGGTGGTAGGGTGTAAATTTGAGGCAGTGGGGCGGTCATTTGAGGCGGTGGGGTGGACATTTGAGGCGGTGGGGAGGACATTTGAGGCAGTGGGGTGGACATTTGAGGCGGTGGGGTGGATATTTGAGGCAGTGGGGAGGACATTTGAGGCGGTGGGGAGGACATTTGAGGCAGTGGGGTGGACATTTGAGGCGGTGGGGTGGATATTTGAGGCAGTGGGGAGGACATTTGAGGCGGTGGGGTTGATATTTGAGGCGGTGGGGTGGACATTTGAGGCGGTGGGGAGGACATTTGAGGCAGTGGGGTGGACATTTGAGGCGGTGGGGTGGATATTTGAGGCAGTGGGGAGGACATTTGAGGCGGTGGGGTGGACATTTGAGGCAGTGGGGTGGACATTTGAGGCAGTAGTGCGGAAATTTGATTCAGTGGGGCAGTTTGAGTGGGCAGGGTTAGAAGGTAAGGTGCAGAGAGGGCCTAGAGCCTAGAAAGAAGACGCTGAAGACCACGGTGGCCACCCGAGAGAAGATTAAAGCTGCTCTGTGTGCTGCAGCAGGCAGGATGGATGCTGCCACTCAGCCAGAGCCTTCCTTGCTTCACATGGTGAGCTCTAACTGTTCTTCTGCAATTACAGCACACAAAAGCATCATGACTGTCTTACTGTTGATCCGCATAGCATTCATATGCTTTACCTCTTCTGCATTGTCCCTTTCTTGCAGCTTCAGCTGAACTTCCTCCAAAATGCATTTCACTGCATTAAGCCTGAACGATCTGAGCTCAATCTCTTCTTCAAAGTCTATATCATCTCCACAATATTCCTCTGCAGAACAGATCTCTTGTTCAATCTCTGATAACAACGCCTAGAAGGGCAGCAATCAATTACTCATTCTGAGAAGTACAACACCTCTCTCCTAATTACATTCTGAAGTCAATGCTCACACTTGCCCTGTCTCCAGAAGAGATTCCACAACTTCCCTGGGCAGCTTTTTCCAGTGCACCATTACCCTGACAGTAGAGACATTTTTCCTCATGTTTAGATGGAACTTCCCGCGTTCCAGTTTGTGCCTTCCACCTTTGTCCTGTCACTGGGCACCACTGAACAGAGCCTGGCATATATGAGGCAGTGGGGCATAAATTTGAGGCGGTAGGGTGGATATTTGAGGCGGTGGGGCAGACATTTGAGGTGGTAGGTTGTGAATTTGAGGCGGTGAGGAGGCCATTTGAGGTGGTGGGGCGGACATTGGAGGTGGTGGGGCGGACATTTGCAGTGGTGGGTTGGACAATTGAGGTGGTGGGGTGTAAATTTGAGGCAGTGGGGTGGACATGTGATGTGCTGGTGCGGAAATTTGAGGCAGTGGGGAAGTCATTTGAGGCGGTGGGGCAGACATTTGAGGCAGCTGGGCAGATATTTGAGGCGGTGGGGCAGACATTTGAGGCAGTGGGGCGGACATTTTACGCAGTGGGGCGGTCATTTGTGGTGATGGGATGGACTTTTTACGCGGTGGGGCGGTCATTTGAGGCGATGGGGTCGACATTTCAGGCTAAATACATCAAAATACGCTATATTTTTTTCTATATTAGAAATAATCCCTGTCTTCTTTGCAGCAGAGCTGGATTTCTCTGTGGCTGGATCTTAGGCTCCCCAGTCCAAGTTATCTGGTACTTAAAGGAATCTTCTGACTTTGCAGCATGAGATCGAAACAATACTTGAAGTTGTTCTGCTTGGCGCAGCTGCAGTTTTCCTTACAAAAAGCCGCTTGCAATAGCCAGCGGAAGAAGGAGGGAGACTGAGGCGCTGCTCCATTAGCTTGTGGACGGCTTTCACTTCAGAAATAGAGAAAACAAAATTGAGAAAAAGGCACTTTAGAGTTTGAATTAAACTTCTGAATTTGTAAATTAATCTACTGACAGGGTGCTGAGCAGGCACACATACTCTGGAACAACGGATGGGGTTTGGGTTTTTTTTTTCCCCTCCTATGCTGGTGATGCAAAATGCAGGAACACAAGAAGAGCCATCAATCAGAGTACAAGTGAGGTCAGTGTGAAGATCAAGGATTAATCCATTAATCCATAGCAAAGGACGGGGCAGAGTGGAACATAACGGAGCATGGAGTGCTTTAATAGGCAACAGCAAGAGTGGCATTAAAGATGCAACCAGCCCAGCAAAAGGAAGGAGTGAAGCATACACATGCGCTGCCAAGGTCTTTTGGTCACCACTGAGTCAGTCCCACTGGAAGTGCAATTGGCAGATCCCATGGACAAATTTGAACCAGACCGTGATCTCTGGACTTTGGCAGGGTGGCAAAGCTGAATCCTGGCATGAGTGCAGGTGCTGTGGCTCAAATTCCTCCCTGTGCAAGCACAACACAGCAATACCCGTCACGGGGCTAACTGGGCACTGGCATCTCCACAGGGTTAAGTTCTGGCCAGAGCATTCCCCCACCCCAGATAATATGTGTTGGTGTTTATGCAGAAGACCATTGAAAGCAATGGCTGGTGACACTGCCAAAGCTTTCCTGAGGAGTTTCACAAGGTGTGGGTGAGAGCCAGAGGCACAAAGCTTTCCCGAGGAGTTTCACAAGCTGTGGGTGAGAGCCAGAGGCACGATGGAGAGCACATTGTGACCAAATAACACGCTGTTGAGTCGTTTCCTAAAGTCATTAGAAGAAACTTCACTCTGCTGCTAGAGCTTTTGCAGTTCTTTTTCCATGTGCCTTCCTCAGTCTGGAACCTGCCCTCACCCTTGGGGCAGGAGAACAGGCTTTAGTGTGGTCAGAGACAATGGGAAAGCCTCATGCCAGGGGGCGGTGGGCCGGTTCCTTCTGCCAGGGCTAAATCTTCCTCCAGAAAAGGTTGTGATCCCTGTAGCCCCTATTCACACGCTTTGACACTGCTTCTTTGGCGACACCCGGCAGCAGGACGGCGAGTTCTGCGGTGGGGTGGACATTTTGAGGCGGTGGGGGCCTCCCTTAGCCGGGAAAATCCCAGAAAAAGACCCAGGCGCGGGCGGGGCGGGCGGCAGCACAGGCCGCCGGCGAAGGCCGGTCCCGCGCGGTGCCTGACAGGAGGGGGCGGTCCGAGCGGCAGGTGGAGCCCGCAGGGCGCAGGGAGGGGCTAGAGATCGGCCAGAGGACGCTGAAGACCGTGGTGGCCACCCGGCAGATTAAAGCTGCTCCGTGTGCTGCAGCAGGCAGGGTGGATGCTGCCACCCAGCCAGAGCCACAGTGGGTGCCTGCAGCTCCCCAGACCCTGAGCTGCAGGCAGTGCCCCCTCCCACACCGGCTCGTGCCTCAGTCACTGGCTCCACTTGCGGAAGCTGCACTCGAGTGGGGAGCTCCTTCGTATGGTGGAGGAGTTAAGGGAGGAGGTAAAGAGGCCGAGAACCATCAGGGAACGTGAGAGGGAGATAGATCAGTGGAGCAGGGCCCTCTCACGAACTCAGCGGGCTGCTGGAGCTGGTGTGTCTAAACACCATCCACCTGCAAACTGCAAGGCTGGGGTTACAAGAGATGGGGAATGGCAGCAAGTTCCTGCCAGAAGAAGGAAACCTGCTCCCCTCAACCAGACAACAAAACCCCAGATCCTTCTGGTGAACAAGTACCAGGTGCTGCAGGTGGAATCCTGTCCTGAGGATGAGGATGATGGCTCCCACAGCCGAGAATCTTTCCCTAGGCTGCACCATCCTCAGCAAAAGATAAAAACATCCTCCATTAAGAAGAAGAGGAGGGTGATTATTGTAGGGGACTCCCTCCTAAAAGGAACAGAGGGACCCATTTGCTGACTGGACCTGCTCCACAGAGAGATCTGCTGCTTACCGGGGGCATCAGTGAAAGAGGTAGCTAGAAAACTTCCTTCCTTGGTTCACAAGACAGACTGCTATCCTCTGGTAGTAGTCCAAACTGGTAATGATGATTTAGTTAACAGAAAGACCAAAGCCATCAAGAAAGACTTCAGGGCCATTGGGAAAATGATGGAGGGCTCTGAGGCTCAAATGGTATTTTGCTCCATCCCAAGGCTAAATACAGAGGAGTAGGAAGTCAGGAGGAAGAATTCGATTAATACCTGTCTCCGAGCTTAGTGTGAGGAGAGGGGCTTTGGCTTCTTTGATCATGGGGTGGCTCACGCACCCCTAGGCTTTGTTACTAAGGATGGGACACGTGTGTCTCCTAGAGGGGCTAAAGCCCTTGCTAAAAACCTAGCTAAGCTAAGCTCATAAATAGAGCTTTAAACTAGATGTGAAGGGGGAGGAGGTTGAGACCAGGCTAAACAGGAGTGAGCCTGGACATGGGGCACTGGTGACTCAGAGAGGGTGTGCTGGAGAGGACCACCAGTACATCACCACACAGAAAGTGGTGGTGAACACATCTGGGGGTGGTAAGGGAGATATGGGCACTCTGGTGCTAGCTACTCCAGTTTCCAGGCAATTGGGAATGAAATCTGTTCCCTCTAAGAGGGCTGAAGGCTCAGCAGCTCAGCTGAAGTGCATTTACACCAATGCATGCAGCATGGGTAATAACAAGGAAGAGCTGGAAGCTGTTGTAGGGCAAGGAGCCTATGATGTTGTTGCCATGACAGATACGTGGTGGGATGACTTATATAACTAGAGTGCAGATATGGTGGGGTACAAACTTTTCAGGAGGGATAGGAAGGGTAGGAGAGGAGACGGGGTAGCCCTCTTTGCAAGGGAGGACTTGGACACTGTTGAAATGGATTGTGGCAATGAGGAGATTGAGTGCCTGTGGGTTAAAATCAGAGGAGCCCATAAGAAGGTAGATTTTGTGATGGGAGTCTGTTACAGGCCACCCAGCCAAGGAGAAGCAGCTGATGAGCTCTTCTATAAACAGCTGGGGTTAATCTCTAGATCAATGCCTCTTGTTCTTGTGGGACACTTCAGTCTTCCTGATATCTGCTGGAAGTACAATAGAGCAGAAAGGAAGCAGTCTAGGAGGCTCCTGGAGTGCGTGGAAGACAACTTCCTTGCACAGATGGTGAACGAATCGACAAGGGAAGGTGCCCTCCTGGACCTGCTCTTTATGAACAGAGAAGGCCTTGTGGGGGATGTGGCAGTAGGAGGACGCCTAGGACTAAGCGATCATGAGACGATAGGGTTTTCTGTACTAGGTGAAGTGAAGAGGTTGGTTAGCAGGTCAGTAGCACTAAATTTCCAGAGGGCAGACTTTGAACTCCTCAGAAGGCTGGTTGGCAAAGTCTCATTGGAGACAAGGACAAGGGAACCCATGAGGGCTGGGAGCTCTTCAGAAAGGAAATCCTAGCGGCTCAGGAGAAAGTCATCCCCATGTTCCAAAAAAAAAGCCAGCAGGGGGAAAAACAGCTTGGTTGAACAGGGAGATCTTGAGTAATATCAAGAAGAAGAGAAATGTTTATGGGCTCTGGAAGAGGGGACAGGCCTCTTGGGAGGACTACAGGAGGGAAGTGAGATTGTGTAGAGAAAAAATCAGATGGTCTAAGGCTCAACTAGAAATCAGATTGGCAAAGTCTATGAAAGATAACAGAAAATCTTTCTATAAACAATAAAAGGAGGACTAGGGAGACCATACAGTCCCTATTGGACACAGAAGGAACAACAGTGACAGGGGATGAGGAAAAGGCTGAGGTACTTAATGCCTTCTTTGCCTCAGTCTTTAATTGTAAAGAAAGTTGTTCCCTCTGTGTACAAACCCAGGAGCTAGAGGAGCAAAATGAGGCTCCCATGATCCAGGAGGAGGTGATCAGAGCCTTGCTAGCCCGACTAGACACCCGCAAGTCTATGGGGCCAGATGGGATTCATCCAAGGGTATTGAAGGGTCTGGTGGATGTGCTGGCCAAACCCCTTTCCATCATCCTCCCACAGTCCTGGAAGACTGGGAAAGTTCCACTGGACTGAAGGCTGATGTTGTGCCCATCTACAAGAAGGGTTGCAGGGAGGATCCAGGGAACTACAGGCCTGTCAGTCTGACCTCAGTTCCAGGGAAGGTCATGGAACAGGTGATCTTGAGTGCGATCATGAAGAACATGCAAGAGAACCGGGTGATCAGGCCCAGTCAACACGGGTTTACAAAAGGCAGGTCTTGGCAGAGGTACAGACTAGGAGAAGTCTGTCTAGAAAGCTGCCTGGAGGAGAAGGACCTGGGGGTGTTGGTTGACAGCCGACTGAACATGAGCCAGCAGTGGCCCAGGTGGCCATGAAGGCCAATGGCATCCTGGCTTGTATCAGAAACGGCGTGACCAGCAGGTCCAGGGAGGTTATTGTCCCTCTGTACTCGGCACTGGTGAGACCGCACCTCGAGTACTGTGTTCAGTTCTGGGCCTCTCACCACAAGAAGGATGTTGAGGCTCTGGAGCGAGTCCAGAGAAGAGCAACAAAGCTGGTGAAGGGGCTGGAGAACAGGCCTTATGAGGAGCTGCTGAGAGAGCTGGGGGTGTTTAGCCTGGAGAAGAGGAGGCTGAGGGGAGACCTCATTGCTCTCTACAACTACCTGAAGGGAGGTTGTGGAGAGGAGGGTGCTGGGCACTTCTCCCAAGTGACAGGGGACAGGATGAGAGGGAATGGCCTCAAGCTCCGCCAGGGGAGGTTTAGTCTGGACATTAGGAAAAAAATTTTCACCAAAAGGGTCATTGGGCACTGGCAGAGGCTGCCCAGGGAGGTGGTTGATTCACCTTCCCTGGAGGTTTTTAAGGGACGGGTGGCCGAGGTGCTAAGGGGCATGGTTTAGTGTCTGATAGGAATGGTTGGGCTCGATGATCTAGTGGGTCTCTTCCAACCTGGTTATTTTATGATCCTATTTTGTACACTAATCTGTGCTGTCTTTTCTTTATCTATGTTTCCTATAGAGTAGATGTAAAATGGTTGTAGGTAGGGACAAGTTCTAAGGAAACAAAGGAACAAAGTTTAAGTTTAATAAAAAACTCTGGAATTTAGATATGTGTATTCTATGAATATCAGTGGGAGCATAAAGAGATGGCTGAAATATCCTGTATTTCTCATTTTCACTGTTTTGTTTAGGGTTTTTTTGCCTTGAAAAAAGTCTAGCATTATCTACAAGGAACTAGGAGTGCAAGATGTAAGATTGTTTCAGCAGCTCATGAGTTCCTTATTGTTTTTGAAATACGATTTCTGTTCAGAAGGTTGATTTCAGTAAATCCTGATAAGACCACAAAATCATTTGGAAAAAGTCCCACCAATGCATTTTCTGAATTTTGAGAATGCCCCAAGAATTCCTTTTGCCTCATAAATTCCAACCGGGAAACACAAAAGAAAATAATACAAAAAAAGGCCCAAAAGCAAATGACCACCAAAAAACCACCCATGGAAATAGACCAAGAAATTTATTTTTTTTTCCTCATAGTTTTTTACAGCTTCAGACTCTTTAATAATTTTTGTCATGTGAAAGTACCTTAACATTAGGATGACTAGATCTCAGATGACTTCATAATTGACCTTTACACTACAGTGTAGTCTGGAAAATATTACCGCACAGTGGGAACTGATAAATATCAAAATGTCTTTGCTGTTGATAGTTGAGGTGACTTATGCGATCTCAACAAAGAACAAGCTACTGCCTAAAAGCTTTTTGTATTCACTTGGCAAAATAATCCTGAAAAATAAAAAAATCACAATATTTTCATTGCTGTGACAAATGAAAGAGGGTGGGGTGGGAAAGATAGTGAGTATATCAATGCCTATAATTTATATTTAGTGAAAAAATCAGCCAGATCTAGGCAGGAGAAAAGTTCTTTATTTTAGATTCAGATCTATACTGAAAGGTGTCAAGGAATTTTTTCCCTAGAAGTTGATCCCAAACCAACATTCTTAAATGTAAAACAAACTAATTGAGAAAAAAAGTTTGTGGGAAGATACACAGGATCCTCCAAAGGCAGGAAACAGGAGACGTGAAGCACTTGTACCATGCAAAAACACTGGACTAGGTCTCTGAGGTGCGGAGTCAAAAGCTACTTTCAGGGGTATGATGATGATTGAGCTGAGGACAAGGTATTTTGCTGTTGGATATTTGCATTCTTCCTCCACTATAAACTAGGATAAACTTTTATGATTTATTAAAAACCACAGGAATTATATGATAGAAGTTTGAACACTACATTTTACCTCCTTTTAGGAGAGTACAGTTACGGATTTGTGCTGCTGTTGACTACAGTTGGTGCAGAGCCTAATCCAAGAAGTCAGATTTGTAGGAGTTCTTTGGAGCCTAAATAAAGCAAACTGGTATTTAGCACCTACCATATTCAATTGTAGTTTGGCATCTGGCTGCTTCTGAATATCATCCTCAGTGTTTACCTATATTTTTACTTTTCTAAATGTATCTTTAAAATGCAGTCAAAAAAAAAAAAAAGCGGAGATTAAATGATACCTCAAAATGAGTGTTGAGAGGAGTTTATAATCCTGACACACATTCATTACATATAGTTCTCCATATCCTGGGCCACAATAGCTAAACACAAGCAGAATTTCCACTGCCAGACAAGGGTCTTCTGTCCTGAAAACACTCGCTCTCTTGAGTTGCCTGGGCTTCAGAGAACAGTTGTGCTTGTGTCAGTTTATCAGCTCCCTTTTTTTAAAAGTATAACATAGCAACAATTATTTACATTCCCCATGAACACTGGAGAAATCTCATGTCTCATGCCTCTCATGAAATAAAAGCCTCAAAGACAGGGTGGATCGTTGTCGCAAAGAACTATGGGGAACTGTGTATTGTATCAGTATATAGAGAATTATTCCAACCCACATAAAAATCAGAAACTCTTCCCTAGCTCTGGCAAAATGTTGCTCTTTAACACTAGCAGATGGGAGATCATTTCAGCAGGAGTGATTAAAGAGTTGATGTAAAGTAGAATCCTGTGATCCCTTAAAATAAGAGGACATTTGTTTCCCACTGTGTAGCTTTTTTTTTCTACACAGAAAGCATCTATTTTATCAAAATATTTTTCAGATAATACCAACCAGTGGCCACATTTTATGGTTCATGGTGTGTGAACTGAACCTGATTATTCTGTAATCTCAGGGGAGCACCTTATTCATGTTTTATTTCCTGCATGTTGGTCCATTTTGATGACTGATACATCTCATTCCTCAAAATTTCTGTATTTTACAAAACCTCACATCCAGATCCCTTTTTCCTCCCTGAGAAATTAGTACATCATACACTTCTTTGAAAGGACAGCTAACACACCTTTTAAGTATCACTGAGGATGGGGTTCAGGTTTTGCACCACGAGGCCAATAGGACTATAGCCAGACACATGAAAATCTCACAAAGCTTTCAGAAATACTAAGTGCAGAGAGGCAAGTAGCAGGGTATTTGGCTTGTGCAAAAATCATGCCAGATAATGGAGGAGCTCAAAAACTTCTCTAAAGGTCTTATGTTTCAACAGCTGTAGTTTATAAACATCTGCCACTGTATAAATATCTTATATCAAAATCGGAACATAGCTTTGCCAAGTGACCACCATGCAGAACCAGCTCACAGTCTACCAGCATCTGTTTCTCAGCAGAAATGCCCTGGTCAGAGTACATTAATTTAACTGCTAATGAAGGTGGCACTCAATGGATAATCATGTGCTGAAAGAGGAGAAGAAATAGAGAAAATAAACGAAAAACACTTGAAGAAGGAACTTGTTATAGAGTGCATCTTTTTTAGAGTGCCTCCTTTTAATTATTCTTACAGAAAGCAATCAGGTTTGGACTCATCTTTTGTGCTCAACCTATATTAAGTCTTTCATTTTCCTCACTGACTTAAAGCAATGTTCTTTATTCTTCCCACTTCAAATGAAAAATCCACATCATTTGTTAATGCAGGTTGTTGGTTGTCAAAGCTTGTAAGGGTCCTTCAGTTTTGGGCAACTCACTCACAGAGCCTTAGGCTTCAATCCATGAGATGTAATAAGGCAAACTGTAATATACAAGCCATGAACAGACTCATATCTATGGAAAAAAGGTTTCATTTTCTAATGCTCATATAGCTCAGGGTAAATTCAACTAAAATCCCATCTGAGTCTGACATAGCATGAAAGTCATTCTTATTCATTGAAAATTAGATCGTAGCAGAAAAAAATTCCTCATTTTATATAAATATAAGAATTTCCTCTAAAGCGGTTTGCACTTTTGTCCTGGAGGAAACGAGGGAAAGGAGTAAGAAGCTACAGGGAGATCTTATTCCAAGTTTTTTTCTTTCTGTATTCATGTTCCTGTTTTTTTTCCCATAACTTAGGGAGGGGGAAGATTGTTCCATACCAACACTTCTTGTAAATTTACGGAAAATTAGGTTCTCAAAGTTTACCATTCCTGCTTCTGCTTTCATGTTATGAATGTAAGCAAGGAGATTTTATGAACACTTAACATCCCATATATTCTGATGAACAATACAACCCTAAAATATCTTCTATATCATTATATTTGTATGCTTTTTTACCTGCTGTTCAAAGACTAAGATTGTACCAGTCATCAGTGTTAATGTGCAAATTCAACTCCAAGTCCTCTTACCTGAATTAAGAAAAGGCGATTTCCACTGTCTTTTTTCGTGATAAACTGTAATAAGAATTTTTCATTTAAAAATATTGATGTTTAATAGGCCCGTTGTTAAATCTTCCTACTATTCCGTATTTCTCATATCACGTATTACACTTCTGCCCTTTAGATGTCCCAAGCCCTCATGAAGGCTTCAGCAAGAAAAGGGATTTCCCCAAGAACAAGTTATTCCCAGATATCTTGCGGAACAGTACTGCCCCGTATTGCATTCAACACGGACAAAAGACACACAGTCCCTTATATTATTGCTAAACCAGAAAAAAATCTAAGCTAGTTTAAAAGTCCTCATAGCTTTTAGCTATCTAGGCAAGAAAAAGCCAATGCTTAAATTTTGTTGAACTGGGAAAATAATTGGCCTTTAAGTAACTGGTTTCAAAGCATAAAGCAAGTGGGAAAAATGGTTGAAAGACCTATTTGATACTACATTTCCACAAAAACTGCCATTTGATGGAAACAAACTAGTAACTGAAACTCTGGAAAAACAGTCACGTCAAAAGTAGGATAGCCCATTCAGTCAACAATTAAAAAAAAAAAGTAGTATGGATGGCAACGTCCCTAGATTAGGAGCATGACTGTGCTAGATGGAGTGGTCAGCCTGCCAGGACTTTGCTGGAGCCAATCCACTTCATTATACATCTCAATAATCAGCAGTACACAGCCAGCAGCTTCTGCCTTGCCGTGACAGCACTGACCCAGGTCAACAAAGTTGCATGTTTGAGTTTGCTCCAAACTCAGAAGAGCAGAGAGCTGATCTTCAGTACCATTTGAAAGACCATTACCATCATCTGAAGTCATGATTCAGAGTCAGGCTTTGATCGAGAAAATAGATTCTTAGCAAATAATAGCATCAAATCTTCTGGCTAGCAAACTGAACTTGCAGTTAAGAAGTGCATGGTGAAATACGTGATGTGCGCAGAGAATGCTCCTCAGTAGTTAGGCACAGACTAATCTGTGAAACACTGAATATTCCCCAAAATTGAGTGCTATAGCAGTGAGAGAGTGGGCTACACCCTGCTGAGTTCATTCACATGAATAATCCCAGGGCTTTCCATCAGACTGTTTGTGTCAATAAGGCAAGCAAGTTTTGGCCTGTCCTGAGTTTTGTTCATTGCAGATTGCAACAGAACAGATGTAATTATATAAGTGAGAGAAAGGCAGCAGCAATTCCTAAAGGCAGGACATCATTAAGATTTCACAATAGGCACTTTTTCCCCAGGGATCTACAGGAAACTAGAGCCATGGATTTCCTGAGGCCAGACTCCATGTTTGGCTTCAAACATCCAAGTGGATACTTAATTGTGGCATTCACTTGAAAGGCTTAAAGTTCCTCAGGAAGTGAAAAGGATTTAAAACAAGGCCTAAAAAAATTTCAAGTTCCTTATCCTACAGAACATGGAACGTGCTGGAAAAGAAAAAGAATGGTCAGCTTTGGAGATTTACCATCTGCAATTTTCTTTGGATAATAGAAAAAGAAATATGTGTATTGCAAGGGGAAGCAGTTAGTCTGTGTTTTCATGATCCGGGCATTGTCAATTAAAAGAACCAAGTCTGCAGAACAACTCTGAAACAAGTCAAGAAGCATTAAGAGTGAAAGCAGTGAAAGCTGGCAGATGAGTTTAACACATCCAACCGGAATAGAAAGAGATACTGTCTAGACGTGAATTCAGATTTATTATAGGATCAAGAATCAACAAAATACTTGGCCTTATGTTAATATTACAGCAAACTCTTTAGGCTGGAAATGGCACTTAAAGCTAGGTTGACACACCTTTGGCCAAGGAAAGTAAAAAATACATTCAGCCCAGGTTTGTTTGGAGTTTGTTAATCTAATGAAAGCTGAATTGGGTATTAAGAAAAATCACACATAGACTGACTTTAATTAAAGGGGAATGCTTCAGAAACTGCTCCTTGAAGCAGGAAATTTCCTGCTGGAATTAAACTTTGAGACAATTGTCCTCTTACATGTCTTTGTTAGTCTAGCTAAAATAGTTCTTGTATGACAACAAGTTAACACCATCACACTGCCACCTGAGGTGCTTTGCAATAGGATTAAACAATCTTGTAGTTCTATTTAAACTATGCTAAATAGTTCCATAAACACACACACACACACACACAAACCACACATATATGTAAGGCAAATAAGAAGGTCAAAGGAACTAGAGCCAAATACTGATCTGATAAAGACGGAGCAACCCTCTTGGATTTAATGAGGCAGCACCCCGTGTGTGAATCTTGCTTAGTTCTGTTAGGTGGCAGTACTATTTCTGAATTACTCCACTTCAAATTTTAATCAAATCCACTCCTTTGTGACTATAACACCCTGCTTCATAATAATGAAGCTTAATGAACAGAATTAAAAGTTGATTAATTGTAAGCACAGTTAAACACAGAAATGCTTTACTTCTTTGCCATAAAATCTGTCTACTGTTAAAAACTTTTCACTTTCTGTCCTCTCTGTCTTTGGACTGTTAAACAGATTTTTATGGGCTTTTCAACTTCTGCCCACAATTCTAATCCACTTTCTGGTTTGTCCTACTTGGCCCTTCCTTCTCCTACAACTCCACTTTCCTTTATTTAAAGGTAGAAATCTACATTAGGTTTAGAAAATCTAATACATACCTGACATTGCCACAATCTTTTTTTATATAATTCAACAGGACCCATTCTATAATACCAAGTCACAGTGTAATAACACAGGATGACATTGTCCTGTATCCTTGCAGAGATTCATGCTGATTCATTCTATCATTAGCTTATCCCCTAAGAGTATAGCACTGCCTTAGAACTGGTGAGATCTCAATTCAATCCTCAGCATATTTCCAAACTTTAAATATGAGGAAATGAAAAGAAGGTTTTCTACATCACAAGGAGCAAGAAGATAAATAACTGAGGGAGGTAAAATATTGAAAAGCGATTATAAAGTTTGTCTGTGCTGGGGGAAAAAAAATGTTAAAAAAGTCATGTTGGAAGTTTATGCAGTATTATGGAAATATGTTTTTGTCTGATTCTTGTCTTCCTTGTGTGGCCTTACCTGGATCGTGTCCACTCATAGAAGTTATAAGAATAAATGTCAATGCAGTCTGTGTTTCCATAGAATTGTATTGAGCAGACATGTCCTTCAAAAATAACTTCTGTGAGACATCCCAGAGTATTTAAATGCCTACAGGCAGAAGAGCTAAATTTAGGCAATAACTAACTAAATTGTCTTAAACCCTTTGAATTCTCTCATCTGGAATATGTTACCCGTTGAACACTAACTAAATTTCACTGATTTAAAATTATATTTTAAGCTTCTAAGTCACTTGGCCAATCACGAAAAGGGATGTTTTTCTTTTAAAAGCAGCAGTCAACAACTATATGTAATACTGTCTTTTTGTTCCAGGAAGGAAACATGACAATTCAAATAATTTCAGTGCTCTGACATCTAAAGGAGAAGTATTAATTCTAAGAAAATTATTTTAATTTCCTTCCTACCAGATCTTGACACATATGTCAAGATCCAAAAAGTTAATCAGAACTTGAAAAAGTTTAAACTTTAAAAAGATCTTTAAAAGATTAAAATAATATATGAAACATATAGATTCCTGTGGTTTATGTATGCCATCTCTGTATTTATGAAAGCTCTAGAAAATAAGCAGATGATACAAAGTCTTATCAAAAATATAAATGCACTATTTCAACTGAAAAATAATAGTAATTAGCTTAACAGCATCTTTGGTATGTATCTTTTATAATACATGCTGTATTGGGAGTGTATTTTGCTCAGTTTACAGAATTAAGCCAGTAGGAGGTCTAATTTGAATTAATATACAGGTTGACTGGAAATATTGAGAGGTTTAAGTATGATTCCTTGTAAGATGCTGTTGTATACATTTACGCTTTGGTTGATGGGGAAAATGAGCTGCCTAGACTAAAATTATACAGTATTCTTGAACTATATTTAAAATGAGTTTTGAAAAAAGCCCAATGCAACAATTGTTTTCATAAATCCAAACTCTAGTTCATGTGGCATGGGAAATTGCTGTGATTTTCCTTACTGTGCACTGTATCTTTAAAAGTAGAGGAGGTGTCTGCCATTTTTCAAAACAAACTCGATGGCATGTGCTGTGCTGTCTAGTGCAACTTTACCTTTGTGTTGTTTTGTTGCTTTATCTCTGATACACATTATGCATCATCCAGCAAGGACAAGCAGTCCACGCTGGTGGCAAAGCTAAGGCTATCCAGCGTCATGAGCTCCCATGTCAGGGCCACTGTGTGGATTTCTGGGTAACCTGAATCCCTCTGGGATGAAACAAATCAGCAGAGACCATGAAAGCCGATACACTGGTCATTGACTTTCAACCACCATGGAGGAGCCCATGCAGCATGGGAACAGAACCCAGTCGAGTCAATGGCAATGTTAAAGGCTCGGGAAAGAGTGACAGGAAAGCTGCCTAGTGGAAAAAGATCAAGGGGTATTTCTCAATATCCAACTGAATATGAGTGAGCAGTGTGCCCAGGTGGTCAAGGAGGTCAATAGCATCCTGTCTTGTATCAGAAATGGTGTGGCCAGCAGGAGTAGGGAAGCGATTGTCACTTTGTACTCCGCCCTGGTGAGGCTGCACCATGAAAACTGTGTTCAGGTTTAGGCCCCTCGATACTAGAAAAATATTGACTTGCTGTGGTGTGTTCAGAGAAGGGCAACGGACCTGGGCAAGGGTCTGGAGCACAAGTCTAAGGAGAAGCAAATAAGGGAATCGGGGCTTTCTAGTCTAGAGAAAATAAAGTTGAGGGGAGACCTTATTAGTCTTTACAACTAGCTGAAAGGAGGCTGTAATGAGGTGGGTGTTGGCCTATTCTCTCAAGTAGAAAGAGATAGAAAAGAAGAAAATGCCTCAAGTTGCAACTATGACCCAAAGGATTTAGGTAAGCAGCTCTGAAGACTGGTTACCCTTTAAGAGTGGTTCCTTCCTATGCCATGACAGCGCTGAAAGCCTTTCCATCCTAGAGATCACATTCCTTTCACAGTTCAAATACAGCGCATTAGCACATACCAACTTCTTTTTGGATGCCAAAAGGGCTTAAGAATCAAACTCCTAAAGTGAGATGGCAACATAAGTAGCCATTCTCTGTAAAACACTTTTAATCCTCTAACTGCTGAGAACAAAGAACATGGATAGCAACTAGGTCTCCCTGACCCCAGAGTGCCAGGTAACTACACCAAGTTTTAGCCAATCTGCGGCTACAGAGAAATACTGTGTGTTGTCTCCAGCAAAATGTCCTGCTCAGCATTAGACAGTCTGCCTGAGTGTTTCCTGGTAGGTTCTTGTGCTTGTGAGTGCCATTATTATATGGTGAAAAAAAAAAAAAAATGAAAACTATGTTAAGTGCACAAGGAAAATGACAGCCATCTTACTATTCTCTAAAAACTCTCCCTGATTGCATGTCACTCACTTTAAATTCTGTTTAAAAGAGGACATTGAGAATCCCAGCTGGGAATGCAGAAGGATAAATGGACTTACCCTCAGCTAAATTTTGCACAAACTAGAAATCTGGGTAGCTTTCATTTCACAGCAAACTATAAGGGCTGCCACAACCCAGATGTTAGCATATGGTCTCAACATTTACAGTAAAGCATTGCTAAATTGTCTTTTTTTTTAAGAAAAACACGTCTCAGGCAAATAGAAGTGTTTTATGTAATACTAAGAGTAGTATTGACATAAGGCAGTAGGGACAGCTTTATTTATAATCTTGGAGATGGGAAAATAACAATAGACATGAGAAACTGAGAAGTATAGTCAGTACTGGGAGGCTAATATCAGAAAGACATGGTGATTTCTGTCTTGGAATGACTTTAAAAGTATCTTGTTAGAATTAAAGACTAAAGCAAAGTGAAAGAGCACCTGGGGACAAAACAGACCAAAATAGGACATGGGCATGCTAATAGTCAGGGTGAATGAACTATCTGCTCATTTCCATTTTCAGATGGATTTCATCAATCTTCTGCAGAGACAGAAGAGCAAGCCTTATGTGTGGTGAAATCCAACATGGCTAGATTCATCAGCCAATATGAGCTGGGACAAAAACTAAAAATAAGCCTGTTACTGAAAAATTGTTGATGAGGTGTAGCATAAGAAAAAAAAATACTGAATGTGTACAAATGGCCCTGAAGATGAGAAGAAATGCAGATTGTCTTATTAAATATTTAGACCATGCAATAAGACTTAAGTCTTTTATTAATCAAGAGTAGAATAAGGTTCTCCAGGATGCCATTAATTCTTTAGGATATCCTGAAGCAAGTACTTCTGCATCTTCATTTTCTCAGACTCTTTCTATGCATTATGGTACTATACCAGCTGTATTTGGTGTTCATTGCCATTTTTTAGTAGTGAGTTAAAGATACTTCTAAAAAAACAATGAGAAGCTGGTGGTATAGTAGAAATACATATTACACAAAATGAATTATGAATGGCATGGAAACTGTAAAAAAACCCTTTTCATAATACATGTGAAAATCCATCCCAACTCTTTTCCCATTCCAGCTGCTGATTTGTCTATCAACACTACCTAAGTGAGGGAAAGGGCCAGCAAAGAGCTCTTGTTTTATTTGATCCCTCACCTCAGTGTGTGCACCTGGCAGTCAAGCAGTTGACCAAAGTACTAGCTTGGCAATACATTGACACCAAAAGACTGATATTTCTCATTCTAATATATTTCTCATTCTAACTAGCCTGTATGCTGCTGGAGCCTTTTGTTAGCATGACACCCACTTGTGGCTGGGAGCAGGTAGAAGTTTTACGAGAGATCTGGACCTAAAACTGCGGAGTGCCTAGGCTATTCTGCAGTAGCAAGTACAGGAACCATTTGGGTTCCTACACAAACTGGCCTAGAAGTTTCTAGCACTGACAGAATTTGAAGTACTGGTCTTGGAATGGGATGAAAAAAGAAATCTAAAGCCAATGGTACAATGGAACAGTCATGGAAGATGACAGCAGTTTGCAATACAGTCACAATGCATCTCTAAGACTGTCATTTCATCAGAGGTTTGATTGGTAGCTTGGGATTCGCTGGAATGCACTAAGATCGACATTCAGATGTGAAAATTTTGGTTTGAAGAGGGGGAGAGGACTGTCTGCTTTACTGTTAGCAACTGTCACAAGGAGGAGACAAGAAAACCTTGTCTCTATAAACTGTTGAAATAACAATGTATTTAATTTCTGTAGCTACCAATGATATTTGGGGAAAACTAAATAGACAGAGATGAATCTACCTATTTGTAGCATGCTGCAAGTCCAATGCACCTGGTGACTTTTCTGGAAGGCCTTAGATTTGCATATTGTAAATAAATACAGAAATTAGTATCTCAATACATATATGATTTGTTCCTGTACTATGGGCTTTTCAAGATGCATAGAGATATTTGCTTGGTTTTTAAATTCTGTGAGAATTCAGTGTAAAAGCACTGTATTCATATAATCAGAGTACCACCTCAGTTAAGTCTTCAAAAAATGTATTCTTTAAATTACACACTGAGGCCTTCAGCCTGCAAATTCATGTATACTTGCCTTTATGCATTGTCGTTAGGGTCACTGATGTCAATGTAAATACTTTCATGGACAAAGTTTTTATTCCACGTGTCTCAATAGAGCATAGCCTGTACATGTGCAGAAATACTGCATCACGGTATCATTTATGTATACAAATGGTAAAGGGGTTTTCTCTTCATCCAAATAGATAGCCAAGTCAGACAAACAAATACTTGATTTGGGACAAGCTTTGTGTGAATGGGGTCTTTCACTAGTGCACATCTTCAAAAAATCAACTTATTTATAATTGAAGTTGAAACAAGGACTGCTATTTGATTTGGTAGTAAGTAAATGGTTTCCTAGGAGAGAAGGGGTGGGGTGTTTTCAGATAACCAAGTATAAAATTACATCCTGTGATAGCTTTCTCCAACAGAGATCCAGTTTGGAGCTGTAAAGGAGGAACGCTACCTTAATCTGTAGATGCAGGAGCTTTCTGATGGCAGAACAAAGTATGGGTGCCCTCGATTCCACAAGAGTCATCAGTATGAGCTCAGAAACCTTCATAAAACAAAGCAGAGCCTGATTAACACGTAAGTAACATCAGGGTCCCACAACTCCAGCATAGTTTTTATTATTGGACTACTGGGGTACCCAGAAGTCAGGGAATTTCAATACTGACACGTCCTCATTGAATATTAATGACAGAACCATGACAATAGTGGCTAATAATGCAGCTTTTCACTGCCATGTGAATTACACATCAATATTAATGAAGCCTTGTTAACATTCAGGATTCTTTCCTTCCTGTGTCACTGCCAGGATTTTGGACTGGTTTATGCCAACAAGACAGACTTAGATGTCAACACTGAGCAGATCCTAGACATTTCAGAAAGGCCTTGTTTCACAAATGTATGTTTAAATTAAGAAGAATGCCCTATCAAGGTTGCTTTAAATTGACAGTTATTCTGTTCTTTCCCCCTGCACAGGACAGATGTGGCTTTATATGTTTGCATAACCTAAAATTAACACACAGAAGGCTGTCTTTTATTTCAAAATGTTATTACAACAGCCCCAGTATATAAATTTGAACACAATCATTCTCAATTGCATACAGTTCTCCTTCTTCCTAGAATCAGACATATCAAGAAAGGGTAATGGTTCTGTGATGAGAGACAGAGACAAGTGATTTCTAGTTCTGTGCCCATGGCACAGATCACTAAGGAAGTTCATCCTGAATTCTGCTATTCTGAACAGGAAATTGTTCCAGTGCTTTGAACCTTCATATGAAATTTAAATGTAATTGCCAGAAGCATTACCTTATTAATAAAAGTAGAAAAGCATCATTACTAATTATCGCAAGCTTCATTTGCATTTTCTAAACATTTACACTATCTAATCTAACTATGTAACAGATGCTTGCATGATTTCCAACTCAGCTCTTTTCCAAAACGAATACGCAACAGCAATAAATAATAAGTGTTGCTTTGGACTACTACTGTCAGTTGTAGTGTCTTACTCCAAAAGGAATTTCATCAGCCACAGAAGTAATACATTTTCTAATGAATACCAAGCCGCTTCATTTCAGTCTAACTGATCAACCTTGTTGAATGCCGTATCAACTGATCCCGTTTCAACAGCTGATTGTGCAAGATATCTGCAACAAATTACCTCTGTGAAAGAAAGACTCAATTGATTTGCACTAATCTAATTTAGACAAGGCCAGAATAAAATCATACTGGGACTTAATCTGATCTGAATATAAACAGTACAAAAATGCTGCTGCTAAGTAGCTGATGTAATGCTCTAACACACCAGGGGGCTGATGTACCGATCCGCTCCCACTGAGGACAGCATTCTGCAATTCCCAATGGTGCGCCTCGGATTAAGACTTGAAATTGCATGTTGAGCATAGAATATCTGGAATTTAATAGCACAAGATTAAAGGAAAAGAAAAAGAAAAGCAGAAAAAGCAGGCTCTTCTTTGCAACAGTTGTCATTAAATGGAAATGAATAACTCTTAACTAGATCCAGTTCACGCAACACCAGGCCTTTGATGACATAACACCTAGAAAGGAATCATTGTTTTATTTCTCAAAGGAGCAATAAGGAGTGCAAGGAAGCCAATATAGAACCAAAATTCTTCTCAGAAGGATTGTATTGTTTTAAACTTAAGGTGAGGGTGGTCTGATTTTCGTGCTAGTAATCATCAAAAGCAAACGAAACCACTACTGTTGCTTTTTCTTTTTTCTAAACAAGCCCTCCAGATTTTGGTGGACAGTAAGGCAGCTGACTTCCAGCATTTTTATCTGCTTCATTAAGTCCACTGCAGCAAAGAAGAGAACAGATTTTATAGCACAGGACAAGATGTTCTTAAAGCCTCTGTCTAGAGTGACTGGACATTGAGGAAACACTTTTATTTGTATACATTTATTCCTTTATTTGCTGATTTATTGTTTAGATTTAGGGTATTTCAGGCCTTCATCTTACTGTGTCTGTAAAATGATGATAACAATCCTTGCTTCATGGGAAGCTTGAGGTTAAACAACACATGTTTGGAAAACACTCTGAGGTGCTGTAATTCAGGCAGTAATATGAATGTAAAATATCACTGTACTGATAAGATTCACCTGGAAATGGCTTTTTTCTAAGGGAACTGTATTACAAAAATAAATATGTGACTATGTAGGGAATAATTAAAATTAAAATTAATTAATTAATACATGGAGAACATAGAAGTTGCAATAGATTCTTGTCATCTGGGACAGGAAACAAAAAAATAACTGGATGAAAAAGACAAATAAGTACAAAGATCCATGGAGATCAATCAAATTAGGGAAGCAGAAAGGATCTTTCGTTCATAACATCCTGTCTTACAAATCTGTTTTGTTTGTGAATGACTTTCTGTTTCGTTACAGGATTTTTGCCTCCACAGAATATGTCAAGAACACAAAATTAGGTAGATGGTTAACATCTGCAAATCCCATTCAGCCTCTGAACGTACTTATTCCTTCACATCTTTGCAAATAAATGTCTCAGCTATCCTACAAGTATGTCCATGTTTGGATTCCTTTGTCCCTAAATTAATGGAAAGTTTCCCAGATGATTTGAAATTTTATGCCATGCTTCACATTAAATTCCAGAACAAAACAAAACAGTATGTTGACTTTCTATATAGCCAGCAGGAAGAACAGAAACAAAACCTTCATCACTGTAGTGCAAAAATGAAAAGCTATAACATTTGTCAGTACTGTGGCAGCAATTCATTGAGGTTCCCTGAGTGTGAGGAGAACATGGTTCTGACAACAGGCACAGTTTTGGCATTAACAGCTGTCCAAAACCACTTCAAGTTATAAGCTCTTTATAAATATCTGTCTTCTGGGAGTACTCATATTTGAAACCTATATTTTACCTTCCACTTGATTTCAGTAGCTGTCTGGAAGCATACTCCAGCAGGCTGACTTCCTGCTCTATTCTGTATTCACATATTTAAAATACACCACTGGAGAGGAGTCGTGAATTAAGGCATTTACCCTATTTTCATTTTATCTTTCCATGGCCTCAAAGAGAAAGCAGAATTTCATGAGAAACAAACCCCAACACGGGATATAACAATTCCCACTTATTATTCACAGCAGAGGTAAAGCAGGATTTCAAAGGCTAGAACATGCCCTCAATTTGCATCCTGCTTCATTTGTCAGAAAATCTGTTTGCTGTTGGGAAGGCGTTTGCCATTCTGTTCTATTAGTCATTCAGTTAAAGCAAGACTTGTAATTAACACTTGTGATAATTAGGTTTTGGTTTGGTTTGGTTCGGAATCAACCTCTGTGTTTTAATTAAATCTCAGGAATTGACAAAAATGGATATAGGCTTTTGTTAGCCAAATGATTAAGCATTATTTTTTTATCATCTTTTTGTAGAAGCCATGCTATTTTCTACCCTGAGCAAGCAGGAATGTTTTATTGTGGATTTAAATGAACAGTTTACAAATAATTACTACTTCTCTGTTTAATGTTAATAGGAAACTCATTCTGAAAACAAATCACTAACCTCACACAGAATGCTTCTCTCAACGGACGTATTATCTTTATGACAACACTGGGTCAGCCAACAGTACCATATATTACACATGACTTATTCTTTATTGGAAGATGGGGAAAAAATATCCTCACACTGAACTCAACCTATCCCAGTAAACCTGTTACACAAACATTTTGTCCATCAGCAAACAGATAAGCCAACCTGCCATGACAGATTCCAATTACAAGAAAAATATATCTTAAACAAATGAAACCCTTGTGTACCTAATGGTGCAATACAATAATTACAAAGACGATTGGACCATCTGTGCATCAAATTTATAGCCTTATCATATACACTCAGACCTTCCTAAAGCAGCTTGTCAAAGGAGTAGAAAACAGCTGAATGTTTGTCTACATCTTGAAGTATCTTCCAGAAAATGAAGACATTGTTTTGCTGATCAGTTTTCAGAAGCTGAAAATTCCAGAACAAAATGAATATGAAATTAAAACTCTGGTAATTAAGACTTTCTTTTTTCCCCCAGCAAATTCCTGATGACAAAAGATTAATGACCAGGAAGAAGGGCTGCACACAGTAATTTCATGAAAAATACGTTAGAGGACAGTATTGAGGTCCAAGCTCTGCCCCTCCTGTGGGTGGGAGTGCTCTGGGGAAACTACCTTCATAGAGGGGATTTGAAAGAGGTAGAGAAATGAAGAAAATAGGTGATTTGATGTCATTGAGGAGGTCCAAGGAGCTGGACTTGAGGAAAAACATGAAAACCCCTGATCAATGAGTGTGGAAGAGAGAAGCTGGCTATAGATGACTCACAATAAGGAAAGAGCAAAATGGCTGGGAAGGGATGGCTTGAACAAAGTAAGAAGATCACGATTGCCTAGGAACCAGTGCAAATCTTCTTCCTCAAACAGAATGTTCCTGTGAGCCCCAGAGTCAGAAGACAGAACTAAACCTTTAAAATACACTTTTAAAGAATCACCAAACGGAACAGGCACTACTTGAAAACAAAGCCATTACAATGGAATGTGCTGAAAAAAGAGATATGTAACAAGGTCCTTTGCTGGAGATTCATCTTTCCCAAGCAGCAGCTGGTTCAGAAATCTTCATATTCTAAAACCAGCCAGTGCCACACAGAAGAAAGCCATAGCAACAGAGTCAGTCAAGCTTTAAAAGCAAGATCACACACCAGGATTCCTTACAGAACCTTTTATATGGCATTGTGGTGGCAATATGAAGCCCAGATAGAAAGCTGAGGAAAAGATGTTAATCATTCAGAGATACTATTCTATAATGTCAGGAAGGGGTCTCTCCTCCCTCCCAAGAAGACAGGTTAAATGACATTGTTTCTTACACAGTTAAGTGTTTTTGTCAAATAATTTTAACTGAGAACTTAAAAATATGCAACAGAGAAAAATGCAGAGTAATATCACAGTAAAATTATCTATATGCAGAGAAATTAATGTAAAGGCCACTTAAACTCATTGGAAGAAGATAAAACAAACAAGAAATTGTCCCAGTCACCACTGCAAATAGTTTACAGTGGCATAATGAGAATAACTATTACAGTAAAAAAAGTTCTTGGAAAACTTGGCTGAGTTTGATGTAAACTCTTTTTACATCTCTCAGAACAGTTATCGATGACATGGACCTTTGAAAGAGACACAACAGAAGAAACTGATAAAACTTGCAGCAGAGGAAAAAAGCTAAAATTGAAAAATAAAATAAATGTAGGAAAAATACAGGAAAGTAAAAATGTGAAGAAAATGTACAGAAAAATAGATATGATATAGTGGAGATAAGAAAAATGAGAAAGCAGAACTCAGAATCAGAGGTGAAGTACTAAGGTGGGAGGAAAAAGGAAGAAAACCTGGTTTGAATAAGATATGAGAAGACACAGAGTGCAAAGCACTACATTAATGTTGATGATGTTCCCACCTCCAATAGAATTCAACACTAACAATCTTGAGATCAAGGTAGCTGGCAAGTTTTAAAAACTAATAGAATTGATGTTAAAAGCAGCATGCGCAGAAAATGCCATCTTTCACCAGCATGCAAGTCTTGTGCCCCAGGAAGCAAGAACTTTATTCATGATTTTTTTCATTGGCAAACTCAGGTGCCTAACTCAGCTAAACCTCAAAATGAAAACATTGCTCTAAAGCTGCATTATGATACATATACAAAGAAAAAAAGGAAAAATACCTATAAACATTAGGTATTCCCAAGGTCTTGTCCTTGGCAATGAATTCACTAAGAGTTTTCCTCTTGTCTTTGAAATGCTTTTGGAGGAGGCCTTAGAAGAGCTTTAACACTGTCAGCTTTGCACATCCAGTGCAGCTACAGCAAGAGACCATAACTTTTCTGTCTCCAAGTGTGTCTTAGGTTTCATACAATGAGCAGAGGATCATAAAATCAGAGCATGGCACAGAGTGCTACATATGCCTCATGTGCTACTGTTTGGGTCTTAGCAAAGAGATGTGTGGAGATGGATGGTGACTGAAATTCTGCCCCTGCATTTAATATTTTCAGATTCAATGCAAAGCAAAATGTATTAGGGCATGGAGTTTAAGTCTTAAAATTAATTTTGCAGACTCTAGCCACTTTATCTTAACTGCTACAACAGTTTGGGGGTGTTTTCTTCTCATAATCACATTTCTACCTGTGTTTCAGTAAAAATATTAAATGCTTTAAAAAATTTCTTCATACTCCCAATTGGATAGAAATTTTTGGAAACATGAGCTGACAACAGCATGCATTTCCAGAAAGCAAAAACCACCCTTGAAATGGCTGATATTTTAATAGTCAGCTGCAAGATTCTTTGTAGCTTTAATAATAAATAATTCTACAGGGGAATAACAGCCCTTATAGCCCTTCTCTTCTTTTAGGTTCCACACCACAGATAGTCATCGCACAGGCTATTTCATGATCTTTAGGGACCACTGGGACAGAAGGATGCTGCTGACATAAGAAGCAAACACAGCCTTGGCTCCAATCTTCAGCTGTGCCCAATGGCACCGTCTAGAAGGAGAACAAAGAGGCTTGAGGAAACTCCTGCCTGCAGAGACCAAAGAGGAAAGAATGGTGAAACCAGGAGATGTTGGCCTCAGCATCTCCTTGCCTGCTGCAACCCCAGAGCACACGATTCTTTTGCTCTGAGTTCTGTCACAATCAACCTCTACTTAGTTGCTTGAACCTAAAGGAGTAAGCCCAAGGTTCATGGTGCTTTGTTACCTGAAGACCAACTAGAGGGCAGTACTATGTTCTGGTCGAGGCTGTAATGATATCTATTACCTCAGATGTCAGAAACATGCTGAAGTTTCTAGATGGACTTGTGGATACAGTGGGGGAGGATGGAGGGAGGAGCATCTTCCCACCTCGGGGAAAAGTTTACACCAAAAGAATCATAAAGAGAGCAAAAAAGTTGACATTTCAAATAAAAAAAACCTGACAGTGTGGCCTTTATTATATTTATTATTCCTTCTATTATTATTTTCAAATAAAAAGATGAAAGATTTGGTCATTGGATCATCTTGTAATTGCCTTTTTTCAGGGTTGCCATACCTACTTCACACCAACAATGTAAGCTATGTAAGTTGGTCTAACAAAAAATTATTGACTCTTTTTAGCTATTTTGCCTCACCACAGTGACCAGAGCATTCCTTCTTTGGGGATTTTTTAAACTACTGCAATATTCTGACTTAAATCTTTATTAATAATAATATGTTTCATTTATAACAAAAAGTTATTTTGAAGTAAAATCATAAATGTTTTCTTTTCAAAAAGTGTACTAGTGTAATTTTGCAAATTTGGAAAAAAATCCCAAAATACTTTTAAAATAGGATGTTTTCTAGAGCCATTGGTTTGCAATAAGCAGTGAACTGACAGTAACAATCAAACATATAAAAAACCCCCACATCAACAAAGAGATTTTTGTCAGAATGAAAATGGCAGTAAAGAAGGATCAAAAGAAAACCTACATTGTCTTGGGAAGTAACAAAAAGAAAGGGAGGAAAAGAGGAAGGAAGAATGTCCAAAACTTATCCCAGTAATGGATTCCAAAGGAAAAGCAAGTGAAACATATTAAACAGTAACTCAATGTTTCCAAATCCTCTAGTCCTCAGCCAATTTCAGGCTAGAGTGACCTCTCCCTCTTGCTCTCAGTTCAGTGGTAGACACTGCATACTCAGATGCTGCCTATGCGCCTCCTGCAACGCTTACTGAAACCAAGGGAAGTCTTTGCAGCATTTGGTTTTGGAGCAGTTTCCAAGCAGAGCTATTCTGTGGTTAATGCAACACTTCGATTTGCTACGAGACGTGACACCACATTTTCCATTGCAATAAGCTTTCCCTTCTTGTGGCTATTTTAATAACACACAGAATAAACAGTTCTAGCTACTGAGCCAAAGCTTCAAAATATTTAAACCAGAATCCAGTATTTATTCAGTCACTTTTCCAAATTCAAGTCAGAGATTTAATCAAACGATCACCCTACCATTTTGGTTTTGCTTTACTGTTGATTTTGGCAAGCCTGTGAAGTTAATCATATCCCTGCGTGTTTCATGATCAGAGCCCCTATAAATAGTGAGACAGCAGTTTGAGAAATTAGCATTTTCTCATCTTCTTCTGCTGTTCAACAGACAAGATGGGTCTGTAGTATAACATGTCTGAAAACTATGAAGTTCCTTTAGACAAGCTTCTGTGAGAATTAGATCCTTAGGAACATTTGACAAGTGTTGTTTCTTTATCTTTTGTTCCTCCTGTTGTCCTCTATGGCAGGTAGAAGATGAGCAATTAGAAAGATCTTATGTCTTCCTGTATTCAATAAAGAGATGTGTAAGAGGCTGTCACTGTGTCAACCCATTTCTTCATCACTGCCTTGAAGACATGCTTTCTCATCTCCCATTGCCTCCATTAAAAGGGCAGAAACTAATTTCCTCTACAATTTCTTTGACCAGGCCTAAGCAGCTTAAAAAGCAGTCCTGTGAATGCACTCAGAAATAAGTTCTACAGCTTTCTGCTGGGAAAGGAGTTCAAATAAATTAGAGCTCATTGAGCATTATTGCAGCTTGTTGCCTATGGTATTTCCTTCCCCCAGGGTAAAGGAAATAATCTTGATTAATGACACCCAAAAAAATCATTTTGCTCTTTAATTCACTAATTGGTTAATCTTTTATGACATCAGAGAAAGCTGCAGGATTTGCAAAAAAATTGTCAATGCAAAAGCCAGATTTCCTGTGCATTATCCATGTATGCTTTGTTTCCTGATGTAATTTCTAACTGAAAACGAATGAAAAATTGAAATCTCCAGTTTACATGAGGAATGGCAGTTTTGAGCTCCCTATCAGATACCTAATTTTCTGTACATTAGTCACAATCAGCCAGACAAGGCTCTGTCTTGTTGAGCTACATTTACCAGTCTGTCTGAACTGCAAATTTAGATGACATCCAAATTACACAGACCCAGGCAGTAGGTTACACTAATGCAAACTAGGAGAAAAAGAATCAAGACTATTGATTTTTTCGGTCCTTTCTCCGTCATATTCCCTTAAAGGCATTTACCAAGGCTTTTAAGATCTTCAGCATTTTCACAAAGGAACAAATTACGTGCAAATAGGACTGCCTTAATCTATTCTTCCCTGCTTAGATTGTTCCTTCTCTACAGTCATTATGTGGTTTTTAGCTGCTGCTGCATTTTACTTGATCCACTTCCATGCACCATGTGGTCAATATATATGTTGAAGAGTAACTGTGAAAAAGCACATCTCTTGCACCTGCCTATGATAATCAAAACCTTGTTTGTTAATTCCCTGCAATCCAAATACATCACGCACCTCTCTACTCTTTCTTGCAGATGTTTCAGCAATTTGGTGTCATATTCTGCAGAAACTCTTCCGATCACATTTTCATTTTCAGACAACTTGATTTCTGCAGTGTATATTTACAGGGGATTCACAGCAATCTTGCTAATACAAAAAGCAAAGACCACAGATTCTAATGACAAAGAGAGCTGATTTCTAAAGTATTGAACCTTCATAACTCTGTCAAAACCTAACAACCCTGTCCCTTCTGACTAACTCTAACATGAGGTTATGAGGTGTTAAGGGTCATGGTTTAGTGTTTGTCAGGAGTGGTTGGACTCGATGATCTGGTGGGTCTCTTCCAACCTGATTTTTCTATGATTCTATGACTCTGATGAAGCCACAAGTAGCTCTACTGAATTTGTACAGCAAGGTTATTGGCTGGTGTGAATGTCTAACTGAAGGCAAAAAAAACATGAAGTATTTTTCACCTATTAGTCTCTGCATTGAAGCTACAACCAGTATCCAGCCCAACAGTACGTTACTGAGAAAGAAACTTTCAGAAAACAGGCTCCTTGGAGCTGTCTGTCATTTTAGTGAACATACACTAACTAGCACAATGGGCCAAAGACTCCGATTTCTAGATGCTATCATAAGTAATAAGAACAATAACAGCTTCAGAGATTTTAAGTGCTTCCTTCTTTGAATCAGCTACCAACCAAGAGAATTACGAAGAGCTTTTTCTATCTGATCTCACTAAGCAGCTGTATAAGCTTTTTTAGGCATAGTTAGCAAACTACAGACTCATTAACGACTACATATGGTACTGTCACTTTCCATGAAATCTGAAACTCGCATACTTATCTCTTAGGCTGTGCACATGCTTCCTGTCGGAGTCTAACGTATGTGCAGTCAGGCAGAAATATGCCCCTTATGCATTGCCATTCCTGTTTATTTGATTTTATTTTTCATGGGATCCTAGGCTTCTTGCTTTTCAGCCTTCTAACTTACAAGCCCTGTTCTTTTGTTACTTTTTTTTTCCTGCACCTACAAAAAGGAATCAATTCATTTACTTTTTCCTTTTACAAGCCCAGTAGGAATTCATCGTCCATTTGCTGTTCCCTCTCACATGTTATTAAGTCAGACAGAAACTGAGGTTCATGCTGGTTTACAGTGGTTATTTTAACACTGCCAATTGCAGGTCTTGGCGTAAGTGAGTTTCTTCCAGCGTAGTAAAGTCGAACAAATTCTTTCTTAGTCCTTCTTTCCCCGTCAAGAAGGCTAATCTCTCTGCAAAGCACTAGGAAAAGTCCTAGTTGTCATTCCAAGCCAGGTTAGCATGTTTTTCTCCCCCTTCTAAAACAGACACATTTCCACTCTTCAGAGTCTACATTTTCTCTATCATAGGTTTCTTTTTTCTGACCTTTCTGTACCACTATTTCACTTCTTGCCTGTCCCTTTGCTGACCCTGATGGATTCAAATTGAAGCAAATTCTGAAATTCCTTGAAGTCCATTTCTCTTCCTTCCTTCTTTTGCTTTTGTCTCTGACAATCTTTCAACAATTTTCCATTTCCTCTGATTTCTTTTCTCCAAGAGCTCATTCAAATCACAGAAATAGCCTATTTAAGGTATCTGCAAATTGTGCTGGTTTCTTATGTTCCTTTTTAATCAAAACTTCAAGCTTGTACCATTGCTATGGGTTTATGTCACTGCTTAGACTCACCACAAGATAATACAAAGACTGAGTTGAATTAGAATGAGCCCTAAAAATTAATTTGAATTACTGTGGTATGTTGACCCTGTCTGGACACCAAGTGCCCACAAAAGCCACTCTATTTCTTCACTCCTCAGCTGGAGAGGGGAAAGAAAATATAACAAAAGGCTCATGGGTTAAGGTAAGGACAGGGAGAGATCACTCACCAGTTATCATCACAGGCAAAATAGACTCAGCTTGGGGGAAAACTGATTTAATTAATTATAATGAATTAGTAAGGTAATGAGAAAAAAACAAATCTTAAAATGCCTTCTCCTACACCTCTCCCTTCTTCCCGCGCTTAACTTCATCCCCAAATTCTCTACCTCATCCCCCTAAGCAGTGCAGGTGGATGAGGGACTGGGGGTGCAGTCAGTTCATCACACGTTGTCTTTGCTGGTTCTTACTCCTCAGAGGGAAGACTTCACATACTCTTCCCCTGCTCCAGTGTGGGGTTCTTTCCATGGGAGACAGTCCTCCATAAACTGATGTGAGTTATTCCCGCAAGCTGCAGCATGGCTCCTTTCCATGGGCTGCTCCAGCATGGGTTCCTCTCTCCCTGGGTCCAAAGGTCCTGCGAGGACTCTGCTTTAGTGGAAGATTCCCATGGGGCCACAGCCTCCTTTGGTCATCCACCTGCTCTGGTGTGCAGTCCTCCACAGTCTGCAGGTGAATATCTGCTCCAACATTAACCTCCATGAGCTGCAGGGGGACAGCCTGCTTCACAATGGTCTTCATCGTGGGCTGCAGAAGAATCTCTGCTCTGGGTGCTGGCTGATGAGAATCTTGACATGAGGCCATAGAACACACAGCCCAGAAAGCCAACCATAAGCTGGGCCGCATCAAAAGAAGCATGGCCACTATGTCAAGGGAGGTGATTCTTCCCCTCAACTCCACTCTGGTGACACCCCACCTAGAGTACTGTGTACAGTTCTGGAATCCTCAACAGAAGAAGGATACAGAACGGCTGAAATGGGTCCAGAGGAGGGACATGAAGATGATTGGAGGGCTGGAGCACCTCTCCTACAAGGATAGGCTGAGAGAGTTGGGTTTGTCCAGCCGGGAGAAGAGAAGGCTCCAGGGGCACCTTATAGCAGCCTTCCAGTACCTGAAGGGAGCTACAAGAAAGCTGGGAAGGGAATTTTTTAGTAGGGCATGGAGTGATAGGATGAGGGGAACGGGCTTTAAATTGGAAGGGGGAGATTTAGATTAGACTTTAGGAAGAAATTCTTCACAATGACGGTGATGAGACACTGGAACAGGTTGCCCAGGGATGTTGTGGATGCCCCACTCCGGGATTGTTCAAGGTCAGATTGTGGGGCCTTGAGCAGCCTGATCTAGTGGGAGGTATCTCTGCCTGTGGTAGGGGGGTTCGGGCTAGATGAGTCCCTTCCCACCCAAACCATTCTGCTATTCTACTATCTTACTATCCTATGATTCCTTAAAATCAACAAGTTCTCTGAACACTTCTCTTTCCCGATCAGTTTAGTCTGCGTATTTCCATTAAAGGAGAATTTGTGTAGCTAGAGAAGTGAGATGAAGAGAACAGAGATGTTTTACTCTCTAGAAATGGAACAAAATGCGGCACGTTCAGCCAATTTGATTGAGGGAAAAATAAAATTTTTTAAAATTAAAGAAAAAAATGTTGCTTGCCATCAAAAATATAAGCATTCAGAGGACCACGGTAATGTCAGTATTTTAAGATCCCTTGTTGAGTTAAAATATAATGTACAGTGCTACCACTTCAGTGGTTATTACTTAAGAGATGGGAAACAATGGCACCACAGTGAAAAGCAAATCATATGACAACAGGACAGACTTCATGGAAGTGCAGCATTTCAGAGATGCAGTTTGCCACTTTACAGAGAGATTAGAAGTAAGCTTTGCTTGGCTCAGTTGCAGATAGGGGATCACCAATACTTGCCATGGAGATGACAAGTATTACAAATAGAAAAAGAAGGCATTTAATGAGTTGTTGTTGAGGATGGTAGTATTTTCTAGCATGCCATTTTGGGAGAGAGGATAAGCCTCGGAGAGGATATTTAGCAAATCCATTTCACTTCCAGCTTAACACACTGCTAGACATAACAGGCGCAGATGTGTACTACACAGGACTTCGATGCTACTGATACCTGCTTTGTGCCAAAATCGGTGATAAACTTCTGCTTCAGTATCAGAAGGTGACAGTTCAACTCCTGCTGAATCATAAAAGAAGCCCTAGTTCCTCATTATTTTATTATGGCTCTTCAGCATTCACATAATATCCCATTATATACTTTCAAAACTCTTTGGAAAGAGTAAGTATGTACTCATATACATATTCTCTAGAGAAAATTAAATGTTATTATTCTCCTTTTACCAGTGGAGACAGCAAGACATAGAAAAGTGAAGGGATTCTCTGCATGTCAGAAGCTTCAAAGAGAAAATCACAGCTTCCTGAAAATCACACGTTCTTGAAAAACTAGTTTAACCGAGTATACCACACCCCTTGCCACAGGAAAAAAAAAAAGAAAAAAAAATAGTTGTCTTTCTGGACAAAAAAGTTGTCTTTCTTGCTGGAGCATACAGCATAAGTCTTTAGTAACCATATGTAAAGGCAATAATCATACCATGTAAGAATAGGAGTGGGGAATACAGCGGAAATCCATGAATAGTATGTTATATTTTAGATGTGCCTGTTATTACTAACTCTTCTGATGTCACATATTAGCTGGCCACCCATCTGTGTAAGAGACTATTTCATGGAGGACACAACGTCCGTGACTGGACTCAGTCAAATTAAGGGCCAGAGTCAAATAACTGGATGACCAATACCATATATACTGTGGTATCTTCACAAAAATAACATTTATTTGTATTAAATTCAGGCAAAACCCACGTTCTTTTCTTTTTCTAAGGTAAAATGAAATATATTACTAAGTAAACATTCACATTTGCACTTGGGGGATGACCTCTAGTATTAAGACGAGGTCACCTGAATTACACCATCTATATCTGAATGGCTATATAGGACTTACTTTACATGGAGGTCCCTGGGGTAATTATTTTATATGAGAGCTAGCAAAGTTTAGTATCTGTATGCAGTATGTATTTACACTTCATGTCAATGCATTAAATAAAATTCTATCACATTCTGCCTTTGTCTTTGTATTTTCTTCTTTTCAAAGACATATAGTACATGATCAGATTACAAATTCCCTCATAGTCTGAAAGCTTCTCTCCTGTTAATATTAAAGCAACTAAGAAAGACTTGGCAAAAACTGGGAAAAATAGTCAACAATGAAGCTGAAATTCTCTTAGAAGAGTATACAACGTCTTCACCATCCACACTATCATAAATGAAAAGGCAAAAAAATGTAAAGGAAACACATTATTATACCGCTAATGGACACACATACATATATGCACATGAAAAACAGAAGAACATAAAACTTTAATGACAACCTCAGTCAGGAGAAACAGCTGGGAACTGTTTAGTTAAAGGACAAGTTCAGAACTCTTGTAAGACTATGAATATTCTTCAAAATAACCTACAGAACACTCTGAGGTGCACATGGCACAAAAAGAGAACACACAATTTGCATGACCCAAAATATAGGATTTTAAAGTCCAATTTAAAGGGATCTAAATTCTGCAGTTAAAGAACAAAACCAAAAGACCAAAAGACCCAAGGACAACCTTGAATCTTTGAAATCTAGATCTGAATGTATCTGACTTCTAAGGCCAATGTGTACTCAGATTTGTTATTGAAGCTGGACCCAATTTATAAGGAGGTTGACATAAGGGTCTTTTCAAATTCTCGATACTTGAAAGTCCTGAAGCCACACAGCAAACTGTACAGGACATAAGTACAGCCAGTTAAAATTTAATAATCTCTTTCTATGAGAAATGTGTACATAAATATGACATTGTCACATTTTCCAAATACTTTCTACATTTCTTCCAGGCAGGAAGTAGTAAAACTGGTTAGGAGGTTCTTTGTTCCACTTTTCTCACCAGTTTTCAGAAGCATCCACATGGAAACAGGTTTTAAAAAAACAAGATTTTTTTGAAGATTTTTTCTCCTTTTCCCAAAGGAAATTAAAGAGGAAAATAGCAGGGGGGGGGGGGAGAGAAAAAAAGAAAAGGAAAAGAGACCAATATACTTTTCCTGTCCGTAAAAGATTGAGACACTGAGATTTGTGTTGTTGCTATGCATTTACACAAATCAGCTTCAGCCCCCTTGTAATTTGAATACTGTTCAGCACTTGGATCACAGCTTTTAGCCAAGCTAGTCAGGAGGGAAAGGGGCAGCAGGTCTAGATTTCCTGCAGGGCCAAAAGTATCCAAGCTGTTCAGAAGGACAGGGAACAGGCTGTTGTTGCAGTGTCCTGCCTGTCCTCTCACTGAACAATGCCTCACACAGCTGTGGCTGCCCCATCCCTGGAGGTGCTCAAGGCCAGGCTGGATGGGGCCTTGGGCAGCCTGATCTAGTGGGACGTCCCTGCCCATGGCAGGGGGGTTGGAACTGGATGATCTTCAAGTTCCCTTCCAACCCAAACCATTCTATGATTCTGTGATCTATGATTAAGACAACCCAAGAACATTTCCTTTTGTATGACAGCAGAGGTAGAGTCCATAACCCATTCCTGCTTTTCATCTGCTCAAGAAATCTCTTCCAGAACAACAGCACAGACAGGACTCCTCAGCCACTAGTCTAGGTTCACACTGCAGGTGGTGGAAGGTAAAACACGCACAGTCCTTGTAAAACACAATTCACCTGAACAAAGGCTGTGCCCCAGAATGCAGCTGCTTCCACTGGACTGTAGCAGAAGCAAAGCATCCCAGTCCTCGGAGTACAAATGTCCTTTCCCGCTTCATTACAGCTGCCGCACACTTTAGAAAAGCAAGAATTTATTTGGCAACGGGGTGGCAGGATCTGCTCCAGGACGATGGGAAATGAGAATAGAAAAGGTGCTGCAGGTCAGGACAGAGGTACAATCGCAATGTTGATGTTTGCACTGTGCTTGTGAGTGCTATGGCTGTTTAAGGCACTACCATTAATCATTTACTAAACTCACTTGAAAAATTATTACAAATAAAAATAATTAAATAGTCCCAAGGCTTTGTATTTTTATACCACATGCTTTGACCTTCAAGTGCATATTGCATGCACACCATGCCTGTTTAAATAAAGTTCTGTAGCATACAGAACATGTTAGGTCTATTTTATATTCATGTTTAAGATGGGATTAGTCTCTAGGCTTTGTCAAATAATGAAGAAAAACAAAAGGGGAGAAAGAAATTAAAATCTTAATTTCCCTTTGGTTTTGTGAAACAATTTGAATTTAAGATAATTAGTACAAATCGTTATAGGAAATTCTGTAGGATCCTTGCTTGAAATCTTCTTACCTTATAGAGATTAACAATGCACCTATATTATAAAGCCTTTTGGAAATGAAGTATATGTATAAGACTGAAGAATTATGAGAAAAGTTACTTTTAAGTCAAAGGACTTATGTGGTGTTAACTGCTACAGCTGTGTTGGAGATAACCTTGTTACACTCTTTTTACATCAGACTGGGAGCTGTCACCACGTAAATGTTTTCTGTGTTTTCCTCTAGCGTGCAGAAAGTCACTGTGATCAGCATTGATGTCAGGCTAGAGCCTTCCTCATTTTAAGCTAATAACTTCTCCACTACCGTCACTTCAAAATGCTTTTCAGAGGTAGAACGTATCCCTTTGACAGTTTCACACGACTGAAGAACTTCCATGGAAGAGCATGTGATCTCTTGGTAGGTGTTTCAGCTCAGTAAATGCTTCAAAGCTGGTTGTAGGAAAACTGAGTGACAGCTGAGTCACCAAGCATCACTCAGAGCCCACCCAGAGATGATTGAAATTTAGGTCAGAAGACGCAGAGGTTAGATACTAAATAAATCACACAGGCTGCACAGGGTATGTCTCAGCTGCAGGACTAGGAAGGAGGGTAGTATGTATTGGCAATGTTGAGTTAAAATGTAGCCCAAATGAATATTGACATTTTGCCTAGAAAATTCCTAAGTATCAAAAATGTGAGACTGGAAAGAAAGGCCTCAGAAAGACAGAAAGATAGTAAACACAACTGCACTCAGCTGTTTGGGAAGCACATTAAGGAGCTCGGAGTCAACCCAGAGAGCTGGAAGGACAGTAGGAGTGAGCCATCCACAAGCCATAGATGAATGAAAGGGTGAAGTATGGATCGAGTAGTGGTTATCCACCACCCCTGGTGTGATTCCTTTTTCCATCCAACTGGGAACCATTTCCAGTTCAGCTCTACAGGCTAGGCAGGGCTGCTGTGTGAGGTTCCTGGTTCGCTAAGCTATAGTATATTGAGAAAAGGGCACAAAATGGGAACAAAGAGAAAACTAGTATTTAAAACCACAGGCAAAAAATACAGGCATCCACCGTACTACACCTCGGGAGAAAGTGACAGTTCTCGGACAAGCACAGACCTACAAATCAGAATATTTCACTCACATAATCTTTTGCATGTCAGGACTTACCACAAAGCACCTGAGTCAAGATCTTTTCCAAGGTCTGCTCTCTCTACTAAAATCTACACTGGATATTCCCCACTAATGGTTTTTACAGCAAGCGTATGACAGCCAATTTGGAGGGGTCACTCCACTAACGGGAAAACAGATGGGAGTGAGTAATTATGATCAGAGAAAGACTGTACATAGACAAATATCAACTGATAGGATGACACCAGCAGAGCTCTCATAAGAGTTAATCTTGCCCCTTCACCTTCTAGAAGTTGTTGCAAAGGTTCATGAAACAGTGGGCAAAGGGGATAATACGGGTGTAAAGTGGATGTGGTGGGTATAAATACTTGCAATTTCAAAGGGCTTTTGACAGTCTCTGGACTCTGGAGATTATCAAAGGGAATAAATAACTATAGGATAAAGAGCAATGCCATGTTAAGGATTAAATCCCAGTTAAATATAGAAAACAAAGAGTTATAACTAATGGGATTTTCTCAGAATAAAGAGAAGTTAATAACAGGGCACCTCACAAAGCATTACAAAAACTATTATGGTTCAATACAGTTATTAATAAAGAAGGAGCAGGACTGTGGGGTCACAGCATATGCCTGGGACAAGAATAACCTAGGACCTCCTCTGACACCTTTTTTTGCACTCCCAAAGCCCACTGTGAAATCGATGGCAAAGCATGACTATGGTTCATAAAAATCGGCGCCCACTCTCAGACCTCTGCAAATAGCCACTCATACTGGGACAGGCTGTAAATCGGTAAAAGGAGCTCCTAAATGCTGCTGCTCTAACAGCTTATCTGTGTTTCAAAATATCTCTGGCTAGAGAGTGATAAATGGGGTGTCATGGATGCTTGGGAAAGCAAAGCTGAGATGTTATAAACCACATTATGAACTTTATGTAAACACACATGATCCCATAATATGACACAACTAACTTTGATCAATGATTAAACTTAATACAAGAAAAGTTAGAGCTTGGTGGGATGGTGTTTGTTTGCTTTTCAATGCATGAGGAATTGATTATTTAAATTGCAAAGAATTGTTTGTTTCTCTTTTCTGACCCCACTGATAATGGCAAGGCAGTGCTCTGCAGGACTTTGGTAACCAGACACTACACAGCAATTCTTGTCTAGCACTTTAGGCAACTGATTTTTTTATTTTCCTTTCACATACCTAAAGCTCCTTTGAAGACACCAGCCTCCCTTCTCCAGCTGTTCCGAACCTTCTGCCCTAAAGAGACTGAGAAGCTAGAACAGCTGCTTCCCACAAATAAGTGTAAATGTACACTAATTTTAGTGCACAAAGAGCAAAGTAGTTGGGCAAGACAAGCCAGATTTGACCTCAGTTGTCACAGGTCCTGTCAAGAATAACACCAAAGAAATGTGATTGCTACTGTACACCAATCCCTATACATACAATCATAGATGGAAGAACACCGAGAGGAAGAATTCAACTCACAATCAGTCTGAAAACTAATCTAAATTAGAAGCAGGGAAATATAGCCTATAACCAAGAGAAAAAACAGAAGCCAGTCACAGCCTTCTGATTTCATCAGCAAAAGGAAACAAAAGAATTTTAATGGGAGGATTTCCAGAAGCACTTACTGGTGCCTAATTCCTGTTTACATCAGTGATAAAAACATCAGCTCACACCAACCATTCCTAATATCTTGCCCTTGGGATATCATTTATAATGTCCTTGTTATTTAGAAACAGCACTTCCTAGAGAAAATACAGCCCACTTAAACCCACAACACTGGGTCAACAGTTGGTGTAAATCATTACTTCGCTACTTTTTTAACACAGAGAATCCAAAATGGCAAAAAAATCATGGTTTTAAGCATCTTCTCTGCCTTTTAATAAAACAAGATAATTCTCATCTAAATAAATCAAGAAATATAGGTTTTAAAAATTTAACCGCATGATTCAGAAAAGTAGGGATAGCAATGTATTCCTATACATGCCTGTCTTAGCTTTGGCATGTTGTTTTGAATCAGATTATAGTATTTTTGACAGTTATTAATTTTGTATGAAAGAGAGATGGCTGTAGCTTGGAGTGCCTAGTAATGACTGCTTATAGTTTTCTGTTGATTTTCTTTTTTAACTTGAACGACAACAGAGAAAAATGACTACTGATAGTTCGAATTCTGGAATGCTACCAGGGATCACGTTTTTTGCTCTGAAAATAGGCTTAAGATACTTCAACAGTATCAGTGCAGAAAGGAGAAAGTTGTTCTCTTTGCAAAATCTTTTAATGTACAGCACTAAAGACGAAGTCAAATTGAATTGACTCTCTTATGTTTTGCTTTCCAGCCAGCTTTTGGAAATAAGTCAGATTGAAAAATGAAAGAAGTTCACCAGAAACTAGAGATTCCAGGAACTGTGTAATTAGATTTTTTTTTTAACCTTTCAGAAGGAGGTTGTAACAGCAAAGCTTTCTTTTCCATGTCATGCTATACTCTGCTGCTGTAGCCTGTGTCCAATTACTAACAGTTGTATTAAATAAGAACCTGGCCTTCACATTAATAATTTATTCACATCGCTTCACTAACCAAGAAGTAATTACTTATACGCAAATCAGTAGAAGGGTCATGCAGAATTAAGAAATGTTTTCTGTTGATCAAAACAAAGCAAGCCAGGATAATTTCAGAATATAAATTACTAAGAATGTCCTGCCTTCTCCATAACCACTCATCTTCACCTGTATTCAGAAAACTCAAAAGGTTCATTCCTTCAGTTTACTGAATATTTTAAACATGAAGGACTCTGCAAGCTGTTAGCAAGGAAAAACTCCTTGCCATGGTGGTGTATTTAAGTAATGGGTGTTTCATGGAGTTGCATTGAAATGGGAAGATGAAACTCTCTAAAGTACTAGCTGCAGTAGCCCAGGAATATAAAACTGAAATAGCTATTGGAAAGACAGACAAACTTTGGTAACTGGAGTTGGAGATATTAAAAATTCATAGGGTCCAGCACTTTAACTCTGATGCATTGGAAGCACTGAAACAGTTAAGGTGTTTCACCAAGGCACAAAATAATCTCATTATCATTTCTAATACAGATCAATATTCAACACTGGCCTTTGAAAAACACAGCGCTTGCTTGTCCATGCATTTATTGTGATCCTTGCATTAGCTCACTAACATTAAAGCTTTCACTTAAGCCCTTTGCTATCTTCTGAAACATTCCAATTCCCCCCTGCCCCCATTTGATCAGCATATTCCTCTATCAAATTGTAAGGAAAAAGAAATGCAAATCGATATCCAACATATTGATTATTTTTTTCCTTTTTTCGCTGTGACATTTTGTTAGGTGGGTTTCTCTGCTCCTTGGGGCTGCCTAGTGGCATTAGGGGGCTGCTCCAGTCAAGACTAATGGCACAGGCTCTGTCCCAGGTGGATGCTGGGTATTGTTTGAAGTAACTGATTGGTGTGAGAGCCCTCTAGCTCCCTCTCCCCAGCATGTGGTCCAAAGCACAACATATGCTTCCTGCTTGCTAGATTTGTCTCCAATAATAAAAACAGGATTTCTTTTCAATTTTAGTCTTGTGCCCAATTTATCAAGGAAAATAACATCAAGGCTTCAAAAGGCTTGGTTAGTAATCTTGTTCTGCATTGGATTAGTGGGAAGAGGTGTAACACATTGAATAGAGAATTACCAAGATAATATCTTTTCCTGCACCATAAAAGGAAAAAAATATGTGTATGTGTATGTGGGTTGGGTGTGCATGTGAATTCTGACCCATTATTAGGGCTTCTCCAGCACAGAGCTGGGAATTGCAACCTGCAGCTCTCTAAAATGAGTTTTTAAAAAAATAATAATGCAAGGGGAAGAGAATAGAAGCCATAGTAATACTGAGATTCTGATATTTGTTCTTTTCATTGCAAATGCAGATAAAATACGTTACTTCCCTGGGGACTAGGGGGATGTAATTGTTTGGTGATGTTTCATTCATGCTTCTATAGGTCTTTAAACACAGAACAGGAAGGAAAAGGGGCACAGCTTTCTTGCTGGATTTTGTTTGTTGTTTTTGTTTGTTTGTTTTTCTTCAGGAAATTGAATCATGAGAATAAAGTGCCACACTCTCAATTAACACAACAATTTAAATATTCTTGTCATTGTCGTCTAAAATAGTAATGAACAGTGTTACAGATAAATTTAGTGCTCCTCCTGACAGTTCTTTAAAATAAATAAGATAAAGCAATAATAGAAACAGACGATTTAATCATATTAAAATATAGCATGCAAAATATTTAAGTAAGATTTTCTTTTGAAAACAGATTAGACTTATTAAAAGCTGTTGTTTCATCTAAGTATTTAAGATTTATGTAACTAACAACAATCTTTCAACAAAGATTTTTGACTTGTCTAGAAATCTCTCTAAACACTTTGTATTTAGATCAGAAAAAAAAAGAAAATAAATTGTTTTTATTGATAAAATAAATCTAGGACCAATTAGACTTCTTTTTCTTCTAGCAGAGCATGCAATTAAATGTATTGCTTTAGGGGAAGTTTTAATGCCAGTTGCACATTAGGTGAGGTAATGCCAAGCCAAACACTTTACAAGCTGCTCTAGGAACAGGCTGACTTCGCAGACACTCAGCTGCAAGAATATCTCAGTCTTCCCATACAGCAACGTCTGACTGACTGAAACCTGGAACCAGCCCTAGACATTCAATAAGCTGAATTTTAACATGCAAAGATATCAGACATAACTCCTGCAGAGTATCAGGATATTCAGTGATTTATGCTGTCTTTCACCATATGATATGTCTCTGTTTGAATGTCTAATTTACTCTGTATCAATCACCCTACAGGATAAAACTTTGCCTTCCCTGTTGTTCTTACAAAGAGAACTGATCTGTGCATGCTCATGCAGAAAGTACTTTCAAAATGGCTCCATTTAAATGAAGATTTGGATTTTACGTGCAAAAGGACTTGGAAAGACTTTGTTAAGAAACACTAATACAGGGTTATATTCTAATTCATAGTTTTATGTCACAGATGAGAGGTTTTCCTTGTTTTTCTTAAGGATTTTCTCAGCTGCGTCTGATGATAAAGAAATGACTACCGGGTAAATGGCAGAGTCTTACCTTTGAGCTCATCCATTCTCTGTTAAGTGAGCACAAATATCTGAAAGCCCCAGGATTAAAGTTCCTCTCAAGAAATACTTATTTTATTGTAAGACTGAGGATAAACACTAAGCTGTTTGAGAAACTATGGTGATGCTATTGCTAAGTTTCAGAAAACACCCAGAAACAGTCCAAAGTCTGGATGCCTTGGAGCATCAGTTTCTCCCCAATTTAGCAGCTACGGATTTCGAAACGTGACCTTCTCCTGAACACAGCACTAAGCAAGCAATGTATAGCTGCTGGTTTGGGCCATGATGAGGGGAGAGATCTTAGCTGAGAGGGCAGGATCGAGATTGTCATGAGGTACAACAGTCCTGTCTGTCATGGGCTACACAGAGATACAGATGGATACAAATGGAGTTGCAGTTGCAAAAGGCTCAAAATTGCGTAGTTCCATATGCATCTTGCAAAGTGAAATAATGTGATCACGTTTCTAAATGTGCCATATATAAATAGCTGCAGCTCATCCCGACATATCTTCTGGGAAAGGCAGGCAAAAATTACAAATTTGCAGATGCACAATCAGATGGGAATACTACACACTGAATACAAATATTCTGTTGTGCTTACATTTAAAAAAATGCAGAGTAAACATTACAGTGGCTGAGTTTCGATCACAACAAATAATGTGTATACAAGCTATGCTCAGAGAAATATTGTTTATCACGTTCTTCTGAAATGCTATAGAGCAATATCCAGTAACACAATCCAGTCCAAAGCAAGAGCAGTGCTCTTGTCTTTCATGTCTCCTCACTTCACACATGTGTGATACAGAATGATGCATCAGAGAAAGGGTCAGAGAGAAATTTTGTGGGGCCAATGTGATTTATTTGTTCATTTGCTATGAAATCTAGAATATTATGTTAAAACCTATGGGATATAGCAACTCCACTGGAAAAAATTAGCACTGCATGATAGACCATATGCATTATACTTAGTTAATATAATTATTTGCTCCTGAACATCACCAAGGAGAGACAGAATGATCCCTGCATGCAGGAATTTACGGTACAACAACTACTCTCAATGATTCTCAGGCACATAAAGTTCCCACTGAGGGCTATGTCTGATAATGCTCTACACAGTTTGGATACACTTAGGAATTCAACGTGGTTTTATTACAGGCAGTAATTCTAGGAATAAGAGTTCTTTTTTGAAGTCTTACAGGAGCTACATGTTTATATTACCGAATACTCAGAATATTCTTTCTATAAACGCTCAAGAGTCTATTTACTTCATAGCTTCTAAAAAACATGGTTTAATCACAAGAAAAACATACTAATTTCTCTGTTTGCATGCCCAAACCTTCCTCTTTGGACCACAGAAGCTGCAGAAACAAGAAAACTCAGTGTGTAGAATGACAAACAAAGGAAAGTTAGAAAAGTAAAAATATTTAGAACAATAAATTAATAAAATCTGTGGACCAAGAAAGCTAAGGGAAAAATGGGTTTTATTCCAACTTCTGCCTGGCCACTTGTATATAGCACTTAACACTGTAATTATTCACAATATCCAATTATCTTCTGTAATGGACAGGCCATCCTGAAGAAAAGTGAAGATGTATACATCCTATATTGTAAGAAAGGAAATAATTTTTCCTCTTTCACTTTTTCAGGCAGATGCTTTTGCTTGCATATTTTAAAGTATCTTGCTTTGTAACAGTTATTCTATCAGTGGATCTCATTCTATGGATGGAGATTAAGAGAGAGAAAGCAGACATGCCCCCAAATCTTTGACTATTTGACAGTATTTCTTTAGAATAAAACAAAAAATATATCTCTAAGTACTAAAATTTCATTCTTTCCTTGTCTTCTATTTTTTATTGTGAAACACAAGGAAATATGCAAACTCATTACACATACAAATTTTCAGCAACATCACGGAAATCATTAAGCACTAAGAAAAAAAAAATATTCTTTCCACCATTTCAAATACTAATAAGCTTTCCTTAATTTCTCTGAGATAAAATTAGTCAAAAAAATGGAATATAAATGTTAATAAGACAACTGATGTCTCCAAAGCTTTGTTAAACACAATAGCCTGGGAAATTATAATTTATTTTAGATTTGATGATTCTGATGAACACAAGCACACAAGGGACAAGTTGCAGTCTTTAACTTGCAAACCACATGGCAATATTTTGAATCTGCCTCATCCTTTAAAGGCACAGATGCCTGTCCTTCTTTATGTGCAGTGAAAATATTTCCCCAAAGCTTTGCTAATCAGAAGAAACATTGAAATTACTGAATTAAATGGTCTAAAGAAAAGCTATCATTGCACAGCAGAGACAGTTCAGCAAGTCTTCCTCCATTACTGTATCTGCCTTGTTACTCTTTCAGGACTAGGCTGTGTGACTCCAGACAGGGGGTCAGGAGTGGGCTTGGAACTAGCCAGGAAAACAAAATGAGAGCAAGGAGATTCCTCCTTATGTCTGAGAAGGGGATTTCATCTCAGAGGCAGTTTTTCAGCAATTTTTAATTTGGACTAATATCTTGCTGAGACGCACAAATTATTTCTTCTTGCCTTCCACAAAAGCAAAATCTGAAATCACTGATTCAAAAGATCAGTTTTCTCGAGCCTCTCATATGTGTTTTTAAGAGATCTCTAACATATTACAAGGCTATTAGCAAAGAGATTTTTTTTACTAATAGAAAAAAAAACCAAAAAACAACCCAAAACACCAACCCAAACCCAGGCCCCTTTAATGACTGGTTACTCTTCCAGCTCTGCCTACAATATGGCTAGAGTCTTCTGTTTCCCACAGTGGGAAAACTGCAGCTGGAACTGGTTTGAGTACCCATAATGGGAACTATAACCAAATGCAGATGCTTAATGGATGCTACCTGTTTACAGCTCTAAGGAAGTCAGACGATAGGGTGTTTGGGGCCATCTCAATTCAATAGTTTTAGGGGGAGGTTTGGATGCCTGGTACAACAATATCTATCATGCCAAAGGATCCTGGCACCGCTATCTTCCCTTGCTCAAAACTCATTGACCATAACAATCTGTACTATTTCTGGTACAAGTCAGGATACTATTTGCCTTCTTGGCCACCTGGGCATACTGCTGGCTTATATTCAGCAGGCTACCCACCAACATTCCTAGGTCCTTTTCTACTGGAAAGCTTTTATCCAGTGTTCCCCAAGACTGTAGCATTGCATGGGGTCATTGTAGCCCAAGTGCAGGACTCAACGTTTAGCCTTGTTGAACCCGATCCCATTGGCCTTGGCCCATTGATTCAGCCTGTCCAGATCCCCCAGTACAACCTTCCTTCCCTCAAACAGATCTACGCTCTCACATAACTTAGTGTCATCTGCAAACTTACTGAGGGTGCACTCAATGCTCTCATCCGGATCATTGATAAAGGTATTAAACAAAACCAACCTCGACACTAATCCCTGGGGAACACCGATTGTGACCATCTGCCAACTGGACTTAACCTCCATTCACCACAACTCTTTGGGCCTGGCCACCCAGTCAGTTTTTAACCCAGTGAAGAATACACCCATCCAAGCCAGAAGTAGTCAGTTTTTCCAGGAGAATGCTGTAAGAAATTACATCAAAGGATCTAGTAAAGTCTAGGTAGATAATATCCACAGGCTTTCCCTCATCTACTAAGAAGGAGATCAGGTTAGTCAGGCATGCTGATCACCTGCATATCCTGTAAGTGCTGCATGATGGCACTCAAGATGATCTGCTCTATGACCTTCCCCAGCACCAAGGTCTGCGTGACAGGCCTGTAGTTCCCCAGATCCTCCTTCTGGCCCTTCTTGTAGATGGATGTCACGTTTCCTAATCTCCAGTCAAGTGGGACTTCCTCAGTCAGCCAGCTCTCCTGATAAATAATTGAAAGTGGCTGGGTGACCACTTCTGCTAATACCTTCAGTACCCTCAGGTAGATAACCTCTGGACGAAAAGACTTGCATATGTCTTGGTGGAGCGGCAGGTCACTAACCACTTCCTCTTTGGTTATGAGAATTCTATTCTGTTCCCACCCTTTTCTTGCAGCTCAGGAGAACAATGAGTCTTACTATTAGACTAAAGCAAAGAAGGTGTTAAGTACCTCAGCCTTTTTTTCATCCTTTGTCACTAACTTTCCACCTGCATCTAGTAGAGGCTGAAGATTCTTCTTAGCCCTCCTTTCACTGCCGATACATTTAGAGAAACATTTTTATTGTCCTTTACTGCAGTAGCCAGATAAAGTTCTAGATAGCCTTTTGCCATTCTGATTTTCTCCCTACATAAACTTATGACATCTTTGTAGTCCTCTTAAGTTGTCTGCCCTTTCTTCCAACGGTCATAAACTCTACTTTTTTTACTGAATTTCAGCCAAAGCTCTCAGTTCAACCAGGCTGGACTTCTTCCCCACCACCTCGTCTTCCAGCACAGGGGAACAGCCTGCTCTAAGACATGTGAGGAGGCTTAGGTGTTTTGGCTGGAAAACACAACTTCTTTTCCTGAATCCTCTCACTGAAATGCCCTCGAAAACTGCCTACAGAAACAGACATTTGAACTCTAGGACTTTTTTTCTCTACAGCTTCAAAAGTATGGGCAGAGGTTGGCCACTTCACATCTGGGTCTATAAAGTGGTAAATGGAGTCCTCTAGGTGAAGGTGAAGCACCTTTCATGCTAGCAAATGAACTACACAAAGCCTCCACTTCTTGAATAACTACATTAAGCACCAGGCTGCCTGCAAAGGTTATTCCTGTTTACTGACAGTAAAAGGAGTATCAAATGCCTAAAACTGGCTCCAAAGTTTTCTTCCTGGGGAAAGGGAAGACAGAGAGGAGATTGTCTGTCTGGTAATTTTCCAGTGAAACAGTCATGGTGACTGTTCCTTAAACATAATAATTTCTGTGAGTGAGAATGACACTGGGTGGTCTAAAGCCTGAAGAAATGTGGCTGGCACCAATCAACTGACTATCCTTTAATCAGATCTTATTTGCCTCTCCAAAAAGGAGTACTTCTCTTAAGTAATGATGCCTGAATGCATCTGCATCCATGAAGGTGTATAATCAAAGCAAAACCAGAGTTAGCTAATCCACCTCACAGGAGCTGCAGTAAACTGGTCAGTCATAAATTTCACCAGCTATAGCTCTCACAGATAACAAATCTGAATTATCAGCCACTTCACTAGCCAAGATAGTCCCATAGTATGAGCCACAGCTAATTCCATGGATTTTTCTAAGTTAATATATGAGGGAAAGTCTGTGGGCTGGGACATAGGGTGCCTTGAAAGAGATTGAGACACCCATGTGGAATTTTGCTGAATCCTGATCAGAGAGGGAGCACCAACACTTCATGTCAAAATTACAGAGAACAAGATAGATTTTGGGCTACGATGAAGGAACATGATTGATGAGAACAAATATGAGAAGCTAGAATAACACAGTGAAGCCAGTGGAAGCCTTGGCATGACTCTAATGAGGCCTAGTTGAGTCAGCAACTATAAGGTTGTATCCATCACAGTGAAAATCAACAGTTGTTTATCTTTATCTACATCTGAAGACTCAATTTATTTTTAACAAATGCCACCTAAAACTACAATAATAGAGAGAAGTCAAAGGAATTAAAATAATATAGTGCATATAGATATGCCAAATAAATTCCAGGTGAAGTTGATGCATTCTTTGATGTAAGACAAGAAAAGTAATCTTTATTAAGCAGAGAAAAATAGAAGAAAAGATGCTGAAGACTCTGAGAACTTCCCAGAAAGAAGTACAATCAAAGGAAGGAGCACACTGGAGCAGAAATCAGAATGGAGCTGAATGAAATTATTAACAGCCTAATGGTACCTATAATGTAATTGTCCACAAACCTTCACAAAGAACAGAGCTCTAGCTTTTCAAAATTGTACCAGGAGACTGTGATCCTCTCCTAATAGTTTGTCATCCCATTAGACAAACCAAAAGGAAAAATGGAAACAAAATTTTATCTTTGTCTTAAGAATAGGAACTCTAGAATATTATCAATTTCCCCATAGACAACCCAGGAAGCTTGCAGAGAAGCAGGGATTTTAACCCTTTTACATTCCTCTTTCTCACAGAGCATTCCTCCTTCTCAAACACATGTTGAAAATCACAGTTCTTATGGAAAGTGAGAATTATAGGAATGGAAGGGACCATAGAAGGATCACAAAATATTCTTGTTTAATTGTTATTATTATAGTCCTATTATAACTGTTCAAAACTTGTTTCTAATGTGCAACCTGAATTTTCCTCGCTTCAGCTCAAGAGCATCAGTTCTTGTTTATTGTTATCAGATAAGGAGAAAAGATTATTTCCTTCCTCTCTCCAGCAGGAGGAGTTTAATATATTTGAAGACTATCTACCTAGTCCCATTAGACTTTTTCATCTGTAGACTAAACTTCTACCAGTTTACTCCCTTCTTGCTTGCAGCAGTGAGCACAAAACTGAACAAAGTATTCAAGCTAAGGTCAGCTGAGCACATCTCTAGCAACCCACTCAATTCCCTTTCATAGGAAAGGAAGTTGCAGCATGTTCTTACCCTTAAAGAAAGTTAGGAGACAGACTAGTGTTTTAAGGTCAGCTTTTCTTGCCCAGCTTGCCTGCCTTTGGTCAAAGAGCAACAAGCTTGATTTAAAGCCAAATCTAGTATCTTCACTAGGAGCTAAAGCTTAGTTCACTGGAGAGCTACTATTCCAACACAGTCACACTCCATCCAGCACACTGAAATAGCTGTGCAGCTGCTCACTGTGCTGTGTAAAGGTACTGGCATTTTGGAGTTGGTCTTGGATCTCTGCACTACATTTCCATTCATGAGCTTTAGAAACCCAAAGCTGAGGCACAACTGATGGAGAGAGAGGGAAGTGATCAAGAGGCAAAAACTTATGCTGAGTTCAGGGAGACACTGCAACATTCAAGCATATGGCTTTAATGTCACTGGTAACTCCCCAGCCTCGTTTGTCGTATGTTAAATATTGCATGTTATGTATTGCTCATTTTCAAGAAACAAAACAACATTAATAGACTAGCACCACTTCAAAGCTCTTAGTCAGTCTATCAGCACATGTTCATGTCCCCTTAAGAATGCATGCATGAAAAATACAAACAAGTTTTATTTCATTGACATTTTACTGCGCTTTAAAATTGTTTAGCAATGAAATGCATAGAGGTTGTATATCTCTGAGTATTTAAAACGTCTGTCCATGAGTACTACAGGGGCCAGTCTTGCTGCCCTTTATTTACCCTAGAATCACAGGCTAATCTGACAATAGGCCTTCAGAGGTTATCTGACACAATCAGAGCAGAGTGAACTTGGATCAGGTTGCTCAAGGGACCATCCAAACAATTTTTTGATCCCTGGGTCAGGATTCCACAATCCTTCTCACTTATTGAAAACTATTTCTGTTGGTTTCAAATGGTCTTGCTGGCTAAAAAATATTATTCAATATCCACAGCAGAACTTGAACATAACTTTAATATATTATAGCCAGTGTCCTGATCTGCAGCTGTGTCTTTCTTTAAATAACACAAGTTCACTTTATATTTTTAAGGGCTGATGAACTGTCTGCTCTCTCAGCAGAGACATTTCAGTGCAGTCATTGGGTCTACTGGTGAGCATCTGGCTGTTAACAGTAGCAAAGCAGTCACACTTTTGCTCCTAATGGTTAAAGCAAAAAAATACAATATGTTATGTAGCATACAAAAAACCCCAAAGAATTAATACAACAGTGCTTTTCTTTGTAATTATAGAGATAGTTAAATGATTGCAAGGAAGGATCAAAGAAAAGCGAGTTGAAACATAGGTTGGCCACAATTAATAAGAGCGATCTTGGAGAAGTACAAAAATTCATAGTATAAGTAATATCAGAAATTGTACCAACTTTACTGGACTTCTTTTTTCTAATTTCCTCTATATTCAGTGCTAGCAATCCTCATTGTTATCCCATTCCAGACAGCAATTTTCATCAGCAGAGCTCTAAATTTATTATAAAAGTGCTCATTAACATGAGAGTTCCTCATTCCAAACCCATTATGATCAATGAAAAGTACCTCTACTGATGTCTCCCATCTTGTTTCAGTTATGCAAACTAGCAAGGAATCTATTCTATCTAGCATCTGGAGGGTGTTAAATAGTCACCCACTGTTCAAGTGCTAGAAAACTTAGAGTTGGCAATATAATTGGGCTATCGATGGAACAATACAGAACAGCTCGGTGAATGTCTGAATAAAGCCCAGTGTATTGACAGCAGAAGAACTTTAATATTAAGGTCAATAGATACAATATATATATCTGATATATACATATATTTCTAATACAATAAATATTTCACTGTTGTCATTCTAACGGTATAAAAGTCTCGTCTGTAACATCAAGACAAGTTACTTCTGTAACATGAAGGATAAGGACAGGTTTGTTATTTTAAGAAGTCATCCACCTGAACTGGATCATACTTCCAAAAGATTCATTAACTGAAGAGTCCTGTTTTGATCCAGGAAAAACAGTGTTCACTGAATTTGACAGAAAGGGTCAATAGTTCATGTGATATAGAGGGAAAGTTCTAGTTATCATAGCTCTCCAGTATCACTAGGCATTTTGACTAGTTACAGAGCTTGCTGCTACCCTGAGCTGTGCACAGCTCTTGGCTTTTCTATAACTTTCATTCTTTTAAACACTGTTTTGCTCTGCAGCAAAATTTATAGGCAATAAACAGCCAAGGTTTCCATTATCTGGGATTTGGTTAAATAGTTAGAGCTCTGCCAGAGACTACTGAAAAAAAGCCAAGCAGATCAGTTCATTAAACTAGTCGCAGCCAGCCTCCAGAAAAGTAGCAGAAGAGGTATTATCTTTAGTCAATGGTCATCTACTCCTGATCCTAGTTAAAACTGCCTTCTCATGTTCACACACTGAGCAAAAATCAAATAAATGCAGGGATAACTAGGATACAGAGAAGTCATGAATTTCTATGTAATGCTAACTGCTTTGGTCAATTAGCACAAAATTTAATTTTCACTAATCAGTCTTGAGGTGAAGGGTGCATGAAATTAAGCCAACATATTAGTTTTACGTTTTGTGATGCTTCCTTTTTCCCATTTTTCCCCCTTTTAGATGAAAGTGACACCCAAATATCCCAAGTATTGTCAACATTGTTAAACACTCGGCATGAATATGAAGTTTGGAAATAGAAAATTTCTAGAAGATATGTCTATGCATATGTGCAAGACTATTATGCTCACCAGTACTATGTTATTCAGCTGGCCTAAACAAAGATGGCTAGAAATTATGCTTATTAAGGTGAACTCTTGATTGGAAAACAAAATCAGGTACTTTTTAAACAAAGCGCCCTAACAATTAATAAATTAGAATATTAGTCTAGACTTAAAACTATCTTTTTACCACGGTGGTGTAGAAATACAAAATATTCCAATATTCCTGCGTTTGGTTTTTTTCTTCACCACGCATTGCAAAGCTAAAGCTATATTCTTGTCCTTGTCTACTGTAAAATTCTGTGCATCACAAAATAGTGGTTCACAAAACAGATACATGCCTTGAAGCTTAAATGACTCTTGTGGGCTTAAACATAGCTTACAGATAACTCAGTCATCTGCATGGAGCATGAGTAACAAAGCCAATGATGGAAGAAAGCAAAACAATGAAAATACATTTTTTTCCAAGAAGGCAACTTTTCCCTGGATTTTTCTTTTGCTTGCTGTACCAGGCAGCAATAGAAGACTGTGCATCCATGATATCAACTTGTAGCCAGTTCTCTTGACAGTACAGAGAGAAGAACAATCCTTGATTTTTTTTAATTGATTTTTCCCACCTACTTGAACATTAAAATGAACATTTCTTAACTGTGTTTTGGCCCAAGAACCAGACTGGGCCCTACTGGTCTGTATGGCTTCTTATAAAATATTGACTCTCATTCTCCATAACTTACCAGCAATCCTGGGAAAATGCAGTTAAAGTCTTTTTCGTCTTCTTCCTTGACTCTGAACATGAATCCTCTCCAGCCCTGTTTATTTTGATATTTTGTGTTTACTTCCACAAACATTACAACCACTACCTTTTACAAACTCATGAAAAACAAGCTGACTCATGCCATCATTCATCAGCTCAGCATTGACTGCAAACAACTATGAACAGATAAGATAACACAATATGCAACACCATAGAAGCCTATTTTTAATTTGCACATGCAAGCATCCACACTGGTTGTAACTTTGTCTGGTCCAACATAGGCAACAATACAATGTGATATATGTGACAAGTCACCTCTCTAATGAAACAGCAGTGCCAAGTCTGTCCCACCAGCATCACCAGAGCTGATTGATGCAGTTCCAAAATATAACGTGTATAATGATTTTCTATCATCAGCCTAAGTGACTATGTTCAAATAATGAGCATTCTTCGAGAAAATTTGTTTGCATTCTTCAAGAAAATGATGGTTTTGAGGTAGAAAAATGAGACTAGATTTATTGAACAGATTATTCTGGCCTAGTACATTATTTTTAGTACCTGGGTGCCACTTTTTTTTCAAATTAAATAGGTAAAATCTCAACTTGTCTGCATTCTTCTGGCATCTAGCTAGTAATCACAATTTGATTCCTCTATAAATGTAACTGGTTTTAGCATTTTTATTCTCTTCTTATGGCATATTTTAAAAATATACCTGTTTTGATTTCTTCAGAGACAAAGGAATAACTCAAGGGTTTTCTTCAGGCAGAACACAGGAACTTCCCCTCCACCTCTTCTGAGCCCCTGTATTCATTGAAGAGCTTTAAAGTTTCAATCAAGAAGACTCAAGCCATAGTCTGATCACTGGATGGAAATTCCCTTTTTTTTATTGCACAAAAAATAGATCCTCACAAGATACACTGCTCTAGAATGCATTCTCACTGCAGACAGTCTGGAGGAGTTACTCCTGACTTACACCCACTGAGGCCTTTTCTTCCAAGCTATTTTTATGTGTAAGTAAAGGTTGATGCAAGGATAAAAACTTTTTACAAATATATTTTTATGTACACAGGAGTGAAAGGAATTCCCTGAGAACATGCCCACTTTTTAATAGTGGCACATGCTTCTTAAGGGGGAAGGTTTGTATGTATCTGTGCCATCAATGATGATACAGCATTTTGAATCAACACCCATTTTCCCCTTAATTGTTCTGTCAACCTGTTTAGGACCTCATCTACCTTCCTCATTACAGCCTTCAGAGGGAGGGCTCCTACCACACTGAGAGTCAAGAGCAGATCATGTCCCTCATTTAGACCCAACACATCTTTCTACAGCCCACTAATTGCATGGCAGCTCAGGCTCATTTGTCTTCCTGGATCGTTAAAATTCATCACCATGCTCTGTGAGCTCTCACTCCTGCCCTTGGATGGGCAGCTGTAGATTATTTAGCCAGACCAATCCTTAATGTTTTTAACTAGGAACTGACCCCAGCACCTGAGCACCTGCTGGGCTCTTAGTCTCTGTCATGTTAAAAGAGTGCACAGAAGGACCTGAGCCATCAAAAGCATCCTGCTGCATTACATTAAATATTGATAAAAAATATGCAAATTGTTTATTGATCTTTTCCAGGAAGGGCTGAGATAATGAGAGAGGGACTGTTTGAGATGATGCTTGGGATTTTTAACTTTTTTTTTTTCTTAACATTCGACTGTTGTTGATAGCTGAAGTTAATGAGGTCTTTCGGTTCAGTCAGTATTTCAGACCTTACCACTGCTTAAAAGATAAAAGAGATCAATGCAACTTTATTGTGCATCACTGGCAGCCAGTGCCCTGAAAAGGGCAGGGGTATTTGTACAGGTGCAGTGCCAGCACTCCTTACTAACTTTACCTGCACTGCCCTGGTTAATATTATACTACTCTAAATTGTCAAATCCTTCATTGTATTTGTTTTCTAAGCCTAGTATATATCAGAAGTTGATGCTTACACTGCCTCCAACTTATTAGCAGCTCTCTATATAATTAATACCCAGAGACTGGTTGTTTTCTCTTTCCTCTTTGCTCAGAGCATTAACTGCATTGCATATGCTTCCTACCCTTTACATGATTGACATGTGACAGCTTTTATCTGTCTTTCTGTGCCCTTATCCTGATGGTGGAAATCTTGTCACATTCATACCCTTGGCTTCTTTTTCATTTCTTTCTGTTCTATCTCTTCCTCAAATTTTTGAGTGTTCTCTGTTGCCTCAGTGGGGTAAACAGCAGTAAACCCAAAGCAGCTGGATCAGAGCATTGTTGCCCTGACATGGACCATTCATTGGAACCACAAATCTGTCACACTTGGTTTATCTGCACAATGTTGCTTCTGCACCTCCATCAAGCCTAATTCCAGAGAAAAACACTCTGGACGTGGCAGCAAGAAGCTTCCTTCTGCAATCAAATCCTCGTTACACAAATTCCTGGAGCATCTGCATCTCGTCTAGGAAACGGCGAGAGGCAGGTCATGAGCATTTGCCAACACGGAGCTCAGGATGTAATGACTGTCATTCCAGACTGGCACTGATTTGAAACAGAACCTCCCTTCACAAAGAATAAGCTTCACATTCTCACCATAATTATTTAAATTTCCTTAGGGCTTGGATGAACCCACCTAGGTGGAGATCAGTACTGTGTTAGGGGCTGCACAAAACCATATCAAGATGCAGTCTTCACCCCTAAAAGCTTGCTGTTCTTAGATGACAGAACAGATATGATGAGATCTGAATGCGAGAGAGCGGCTGTTTAGTAGCAGGGAAATATCTCAGGTTTCTCCTTTGCCCCACAGTCCAACCATGTACCACCCTGGGCAGTAGCCAGGAGATAGAAAGGAACAGGGCTATTTTTCCTTCCCACTTAATAACATGCAGCTGACAACACAGAAAGAGCATGAGTAAGCAAGCAAAATCATGGAGAAATAGGAAGTCTTGCTGCATATTATAACTGATTAGAGGCAAGGCTGCAAGCACAACTTAAACCTCATGGGTTCAAGACACCGTTACCAGTGTCACTGTGCCAGTTACGCAGGCGCCAGTTATGAAAGATGCCATCCTGACCTGTACTTCTATAGCAATAATCTATTGTGTTAATGTTATCAATTGTCTTTGTCAAAAAAAAAGGTATGTTCTAGGAAAGGTATTTCCAACAGAAGCAGACAGCTGTAAATGGAGCCTTACCTCTACGCCTGGCAAGACCACAGAACAGATTCTCCTAGAAGTTATGCTAAAGCACATGGAAGACAACAAGGTATTTTGAGACAGCCAGCACTGCATCACTAAGGGCAAGTACTGCCCAAAAAACCTAGTGGCTTTCTATAAAGGGGTGTACACATCAGTGGACACAGAAAAAAGCCACTACTCTGGGTGCTGGTTGATGAGAATCTCAATATAAGGTGGCAGTGCATGCCCACAGACCAGAAAGCAAAATGTATCCTGGGCTGCATCAAAAGAAGTGTGGCTAGCGGCCAGCAGCCAAAAAGAAGATGATTCTCACCATTACTCTGCTCTTGTGAGACCTCTCCTAGAGTACTGTGTCCAGTTCTGGAATCCTCAACATAAGAAGGATATGGAACTGTTGGATAAGGTCCAGAGGAGGGCCACAAAGATGATTGGAGGGCTGGAGCACCTCTCCTATGAGAACAGGCTGAAAGAGCTGGTGTTATTCAGCCCGGAGAAGAGAAGCCTCTCGGGACACCTTATAGTGGCCTTCCAGTACCTGAAGGGGGACATACAAGGGGGAATGACTTTAAATTGGGAGCAGGAAGATTTAGATTACACATTAGGAAGGAATTCTTGATGATGAGGTGTAACAGGTTGCCCAGAAAAGTTGTGAATGCCCTCTCCTTGCAAGCGTTCGAGACATGTTGGATGGGGCCATGGGCAGCCTGATCTAGTGGGAGGTGTTCCTTCCCATGGCAGGGGCGTTGGAACTGTATGATCTTTAAGGGACCTTCCAACTCAAACCATCCCATGATTCTATGAAACACTCTAGACAAACTATCCAAAAGGAGCAATACCAGGGGATGATGCACCTAAATGGGGTGGCCCGATAAAACCTCAGACCTGTCATTCTCAACTTAAGGTCCCTATAGTGTCAGTTTAAGAGCAATCTGGAATTTAAAAATTGGTTGTAGCTTGATCGAGGAACATAGTCCTGGATCTAATTGTGTTCTCAATACTCCTGCCACATGCAAACACACGCTATTCCTAGAAATATTAACATCCCAGCACTGGATGGGGATGCAGTTACTGAAGTTATTCTAATACATACACTGAATATATATATATATATGTATACATGTAGAAATAGTCTGAGATTTTGTATTCTTCCATGTCACCCAAGAAGAAAATATTTTACTTGAACTATGCTTTTCTCAAGGGAAAATAGTCTACTGAGTGCTTGAAAAAGTTGGTTTTCCAGAGCAAATCAGAAAAATAGAAATAACCAATTATTCAAAATCAAATGGAAGAAAAAGGTGATTGATGGACTATTCTTTCCTGTGTACAATTTCAACATTTATGCCATACTATTGTGTATGTGAGGATACAGCAGACATGAATTATTAATTGTTCTATGATTCCCATTCTCTGAACGATACATTCCCTCAGCGCTTCTCTGAATGTATATTCTGTACATGTAAAACAAGAGCAAAAGCATCGCTGCATTCCCAGATAAACAGAAGGAAATTTAGGGTAGACAGTATTTCATTGCTCCCCCTAACAGAAAAAAAACATCCAATTTAAAATAGCTAAGCAGCAGGGAAAACATTTTTCCCCTTCTCTTTCACACCAGAGTATTTAATTATGAATTTATGCAAACAAAAATTTCAGAGCTCTCACTGCTCCAACAGACTCTTGCCTGAGGTGCTTTCAAGCCCACAACTGCAGAACAGAGGGGGCGGAGTAGAGCCCCAGCATTTCAGACAATCAGCTTTGAAAGCATGTTACAGCCTGTTTAGTTGCAGGGCACTATTCATTTTCTGTGTTTCAAACAAGAGCCATTTGCTTAAAAACACTGCTTTTTTTAAAAAAAAAAAAAAAAAAAAAGTCCATTTATTCAAAGAAATGAAAACATATGAAAATGAGAACAAAAGCTAAATGCAAGTGGAAGACAATAAAAGGAAAATGTTAAATATGACCAAGGAAATTGCCTTTTTTCTCTGTTGGCTGCATCAGAACTGAAAACACAAAGGACCTCTCAGTTATATTTTCATAGACTGCTAATAAAGCCAGTGAAGTCACAGTATCGTCTTCTGTTAGTGGAGCCATAATAGGTCAAAGGTGTCTGTGTTTCTTTACCATCCCAAATGTATTTGCAGTTGAAAACCTTGATTCCTAGTCAAGCAAACCACTGTAGACATTTTTGGTGATGCAAACAGATCTCAAGGTAGGAGCAAATTGTATTTACATCCACTGAATGACCAATTTGAACAGTGAGAGTGGCAAGAAGTAGCCTTCATGTAAATAGAAATCAAATCTTAAGTTCTTAAAGCAGAAGAATGCAACAACCACACTAATAGCTAGTAATGACCAATTTGTAAAACCAGATGACTTTAAGCAAAATCTTTCAGGTAGTGTTCCAGTTTGTAGTTTAGCTTTACAGGAGGTACACACCAGCTTCACTTCTACATCTCTTTGGGCAGAGGTGATTCCATTTAAAAGAGGATTTTTATATCAGTTTGGAACACAAATTTCAGACCTTCTAGAAAACAGGTAAGCTCCAAATTTATAATCCAAGTCAGGGAGTCCCACCAAGTGTCAAAGTACAACAACCTCCAGCAGTGTGGGAGCAGCTTTCTGGTTACGCAAGAGCTGCAGACTTGATCAGCCCCAGACTACGAGTGTAGCTGGCAGCCGCATGCTAGGAGCCCTGCACCAGCAGCAGAGGTCCTGAAGCCACTGGGAACCTCTACTCTGAGATGGTCTCTGAGGAAAGCCAATTCAAAACTGAGAGATGCACGAATCCTAGAAAACACAACTCACAATCTGTCTAAAAAGCTGATAAATTCTGTGAAGAAAATGCTGACAAGATCTATGAAGAAGAAAGGCAGCTTGAAAGAAGGCTGGAAGCTCAGCTGCACCAGGGGCTACAGGATCAGTAGCTAGCAGTTTGGGCTTTCAGCCTCCCAAATCTCTTAGAAGCCTCTCTCTAAGGCCGATGTGTTCTGCTACCAGTTAAGTATGGCAGCTAAGGAGCTGGCTCCCACAGTCTCCTCAGAACCTTCCAAGTGGGCAAAGATTCTCTTGGAAAACCCAACTGAGTCCAAATTCCACTTACCTGAAGTCACAGTTATCTCCAGCAAACACCCAGTGTCAGATACACCTGAAAACAGAAAAATGCACTACTGAAAATGCATTTCTTTGACAGGATTCCCACACTCTTAGAGAATTAGTGATAAAACAAACCATATCTGACAGATATTAATCACATCACTTAATACACAAGCACCAGGTGTGCTGGAAATGAGATGGCAGAAGAAGTGATACAGAATAAAATTAATTGTTTTCAACTGTGTTTTCCACACTAGAAAACCCTCTAGCATGTCTCCATAATTTTTCTTATAATTATTAGTCATTCTTTCATCAGTGAATTGTAAAGTAATATTCTGAAGTCAGTCACTCGGAAAGAAAAACTAAAGGTATGTTCAGGAATGACAAAATGCTGCTCAAAGAAGAGCAGCAACACCACACCTGCAATCTGCTTTGAAAAATTACCTAAAGCACACAATTAAAGCTCTTGAGAACAGAGCAGAACATAGCTAGCATCACCTTTAATCACACTCCCATGTGAAACACTGTCTCATCTCACCCTAGCAGCCAAAAATGAGCATTATCAATGTCAACCCATATCTGCAGGCTGTGTTTGGGTTACCAAAAAGGGTGTCAGAAGTTACAGCACGGGATCCAAGATGTCAAGCATTAGCCCTCCAAACACAGAAGATGCTTCTCAGTTGGTTTCCCAGCACTCCAGTCTTAATAACCAAGCATAAATAAAATAAATAAAATTAAAAAGGAGCCACTGTGTGAACATTTCTCCCCGCAAAAAAGACCTTTCTTGGCTCCCTGGCTGAGCACCAGCTCATCTGTTTGGTTTTGTATTTGCAGGTAAGCATGGCAACAGCCAGAATGAGGTTACTGAACAAACATTTACGTTAATGTAATCATTTCATCCCTTTGAAATATAGCATGTCTTGCCAGCAAGGCCACACACTGGAGAGGCAAGATATTTAAGAGCAAAGGACCTCACACATCTCTTAATTTTTGCTTGTTTCGCACTAACGCAGCTGAACTGATTTCTCTGCCATTGTTTGAAAGAAATTTCTAGAGACAAACAGGAGCCCAACGGTGCCAAGACCCAGTAAAAGCTGTGCCATTATTACTGGTGATTGAAGAAGTGTGCATCCAGGAGAAAGAAGGCTCCATCACCTTTTCCAGTTACAGCTGCCAAGAGGAAGGATCATCTGGTTTATCCAATCCCTGACCTTCAACTGCTCCAGATCACCATCAGTTATACCACCCGTGGTCACAAAGACAGGGTTGGCTCTTCTTGCCTTGGTCTCCAGCACCTGTGATGCACAGGAGGACACTATCACAGCACTGTCAGATTAAGCAGATTACCTCTGCAGGGCTCACGTAGCACCCACTGCTCCTGGGACAGTACTTTACAAGCCCACAGCCAGCAGGAGCAGTGGTGTGTGTGGAGAAATAAAATGAGATCTTTGTAGGAGAAAGGAACTGATTTAGGTGGGACCTCCTAGGAGAAGCTAGGCATGATCCCAGAGCTCTCTGAGCTAAACTTCATCTATTTATAGACAAATACAACTCTCGCTGACGCAAACAGGAGGACTCACAGACTATGCAGGAAAAGAGTGGATCCTGCACTTCTTACCTGGATTCTACTGCACCCTTCTTCAGACGGAAAGGCATACACACTTACACTTGTATCACAGTGTTAGCAGGCTGTTTCACCCCTCACAACAGTGAACATAACGTACACAATCTTGATTTTACTGTGCTGAAGAAACATTTATTGGCTGTAGAATGGAAAACTTATGCACACCAGCCCCTTTAATACTGCAAAGACCATGTCCACTGAAGTTTTTTCATCGTCTTTAATAAGCTTTAATAAACCAGGTCCATAGAATTACTTCTTTATGAAATCAATGACAGAACTACAAGATATCTCACAATAGTACTGGTAGTGCTGTTTACTCAGGATGCACATTTACTGCTAATCGCTTTCTCTTCTTTATTCCTCCTCTTCTGTTGTTTTTATACTTGCTTTCAACACACCTTTTTTGTGCCCATAAATCTGGAATTCAACAAGTGAAAACACTAATTTGAATCAGATTCTGAGATTTTAATGATAAGCATAAGAATATTTAATGTTTAATAAAAAGCATATGAGCCATAATTTGAAAAAAATATATAAATCACATTAAAGGTCAAATCCTGACATCAACACCCTCTTCATTACAGTCACTGATAAAACCACCCGTGATTTTCAGTGGCATCCTGATTTAGGTCTAATGATAATGCTGATAACTGCACAAGAGAGGAAAATCAGGATCTGTACTGGAAATTCAAGGTGACACTCTGACCTTAACTCATGCTGTGGTGCTTTTTGAAAGGGAGAGGAAGCAGCAGCTTTCTTCTCAAAGCATGAGTTCAGACAGAATTGTCATCCCATATTTTCCTGTCCTTCTTTACTCAGTTTTATTAAACACTGGTCAGGTGGGGGGGGGGGTCCCTGCCCATGGCAGGGGATGGAATTGTATGGTCTTTAAAGGTCCCTTCCAAAGTGAACTGTGCTGTGATTCCATGATTCTCCATCTGCTCGGATGGTCTGAGAGAGCTGGGGTTGTTCAGCCTGGAGAAGAGAAGGCTCCAGGGAGATCTTGGAGCAGCTTCCAGTGCTGAAAGGGGCTCCGAGAATGTTGGGGAGAGGCTCTGGATCAGGGAGGGCAGGGACTGGACGGGAGGAATGGTTTTCATCTGAAACAAAGGAGATTGAGATAAGATCTCAGGAAGAAAAGTTTCACTGTGAGAGTGGTGAGGCCCTGGCCCAGGTTGCCCAGAGCTGCCCCATCCCTGGAGGGGTTCAGGGCCAGGTTGGATGGGGGTTGGAGCCCCTGATCTAGTGGGAGGTGTCCCTGCCCATAGCAGAAACTAGATGATCTCTAAGGTCCCTTCCAACACAAACTATTCTATGTTTCGATGATTCTATGTTCCAAGGTCGTTAAATATTTAAAAAGGGGCAATTCCTTGCATTAGGTGGAGTGCAATCAAAATTATTCCATTTCAGACAGACAATGCTTATATCCATACAAAGTCTGCAAAGGTTTGTTTTGTAGTGAGAACTCAATGTTTTTAAAGAAAAAAAAAAAAAGAGGGAAAAAGCTTTCTTGTTCTGCCTGTTGGATTAACTCCAGTGATCCTTAAAATAACAGAAGGTCTCTTTTTTAAAATATTCTATTCCAACCAGAAATTAAGTTTGATAATATGGAAAACAAACATAAATTCTTAATCTTGCAAGATCTGGAGACCTTTAATATATGTTTTATTTTGATATTGCCATGAGTTGCTTAAATGCATAATGCTGATGAGATTGTTTGATTTTAATGCAGGTAATGTACTCTGAGCTCAGTGATCCAAGAGAAAATTTCCCAGCAGGCCACACTTGACAAGCAGGTGTCACTCAATCATGCACGTTTTCACCTCCCTGAGAGGACAGATGGTCCCAGCCTACTTAGCAATTCCATCCTCTGTTGGCAGCCCCCTCTCCAATGCAGTGCCGTAATAAAGATGCTTCGAGATTTGTGTTAATCTGTGGTCTTTGGGGTAAACTGTAAACAAAATGTGTAGAGTTATCGTTTCTCATTATGAGCTGGACCTCTTATCTCCTCTTCTGCCTATAGCACATAGATATGTCTAATAGCTTATACCCCTGGACTCAGCTTTCATGGAGATTAGTTCCTATCATTTTAAGCACCACAAAATTACTTTGTCTGCAGAGACTTTTTTGAGGCTTTTACTATAAAACAGTAAGACAGGTCTTTTTCCTCCAAATTAAGAGAACAATGGTATAAATTAACAATAGCTCCTGTTGCTGAATTTTATGCATATGTGTGTTTATACTTGCTGATTTCCTGCTCTGAGATAGAAGAGGTAGTGTTATTCTTCTCGTCATCATTCAGAAACAAGAATGGGGAGGGAATAAAAAAATCCTTACATCTGAACACCATGTTGAGGGGGGTTATTTGTTGATTTTTTTTTCTCTGCTGTGATACATTTCTACTGCATCCAATTTCCCCTGTGTAAAATGAAGATTATCTTCTCCTCACAATCTGACAAGAGCAGTAGGAAAAAAAAAGCAGAGAGAGAGGGATTGTGTGCAAGAGTTCCCAGAGTCAAGTCTTGCACCTCCTACAATTTGTGTCATTAGGGAATTTTCCAGGACTTTTTACATGCAGAAAGGAAAAAGAAGGTCAAATGTTCAGAGTCCTCATAACACTACTCAAAACAAAGCCAGAGCTGCTTTCAGCACCAGCATGTGCAACGGAATAAGGTTGGAAGGATATCATGTCATTAAAATGAATTAGCCAAATTCATGATTCTATCACAGTTTTAAGTCCCTTAATCTCATTTTTTCAGGTGTAACAGAGATTGTATGAAAATCAAGGAGCACTATGCTTTGTTTCTGGCTTGTGCAAGTCTCATAAAGGGAGATTCATGGTCATTTTAGTGGGGTAGGGTTAGAGAGACAGAGCTCAGCTGATTGAAAAGAGAATTTTTTACTAGAATTTCTCTTAAGATGAGGAAAATTTTTACCCATTAAAGCTAATTGAAAATATTATACAAGATCTAAATGCATATGTTTTCAGAAGTCTTTGGGTTTCTCATTCTTAGTCAAAATCTTCAAATTCTTAGCCAGTCCTGGAAAAGAGGAATACTTTTAAATTAGTTTGTCAAAGACAACAATAAATACCAAAGAAGAATCAGAGGATACACAGTGGCATTGATTAGATGTCAGGGAAAACATCATGTGACCACAGTTTCCCAGAAACATATTTTCTTGTGTTTTACATGACACTCACAGACCTTCAGCAGACTAGTTCTTGCTGACCAGCCACATAAGAGTGCTAGAAACAACCACAAGATTACAACTTAACTGACTTCATCCTCATCACTTACTCCAAAGCATCAAAACATTCTAAAGTAAGATAGAGGTGGCAATGAAAGATAATTAAAAAAAAGAGAAATTGGAAGTCCTCCATTAAAGTTTGACTCAGTCCTGTGGTCAGTAGGACGTGGTACACTCTAGTGCCTATCTTAGGTATTGAAAATCTGTGAAATGCCTTTCCAGTGTAGTGTAATATTTTATTTGCACATAAACACAGTGAATGAGCCAGCAAATCCTATTCCATCTGAATAAATTTCCCAGTTGTTATCTATATTACAATAGTGCCCTGAGGTTTAGTGGAGGTAGGGGATTCAAGAGCCTCAGTGGTGTCCTGCGTATCGCATTGGGCTAAAGTCACATTGATACAGGCACATCCAACGGTTGCAGCCTAGCTCTGTCTGACTGGTTGGGCATAATCCAGATCAGGTCCTGCAGCTCTGCAGGCACTTCAGTTCCCGTGCTAAAATATCTCCCTCTGCACAGTCAGAGTTCGTTCACCCTTAGCTAGTGGGAGGGGAGGAGAAAGGGCAACAGACTTTACCTTTACCTTTCCATGACTGGCTGTGGAGATGTCCTCTGGGATTGAAGATGTTCAATTTTCTTTTCTAATTTCACTATTGGTCTCCTGGGTCACTCAGCAGGCTATTGGCAACTCATTATGCCTCCTCCTTCACAAGCAGCAATGACAGAGACTTCCTATGGATCAATGGTGCTCCCTACCCTGTGATGCCCACCAGAGGTAAAGGAAGAATAAAAAATAACACCAGAGCTGTGAGAGAGCAAGCATACTAAGAATCCAGTCTCTTGCATCTCAAACCATTACCTTGTAGTCACAAATCTAAAAGAGCAGTTCCCACGTGAACACACAGAGCTATTGTGCCTGGTCCTTCTAGAGCCCATTTACTTTTCCTACAAAGCACAGAGGTCTCCAGCCCTCTGGAGCTGCAGCACTATTTCTACAGACTGATCGAGCATATGTTACTTTCCTACTTTCCTCTCCTAGAAACCTTAAACATCTGATTCTACAAAGCGCCCCTGTATTTGCAAACTCAAGCCATGGGAGTAGCCCGTGAGTATGTTTTGAAAGTCCACTTGAGTTTTTTCCTTCCCATCATTAGGAAAGCTCATAGGAAATTGAAGTGAAGGACTCACAAGCCTAAAGCACTTTAGGCTGTTGCCAAATATATTGTTTGCAAAAAAAGAGGTTATTATATTCCTGTAGATTCAAAACACTGTTAAATGAAATATAAGCATAAAAGTGACTACACTGAGTCACATCAAAGGTATGCCCAGGTATACTCTGTTTCCAGCAATAGCCCTAAGCAGATGCCCATGTAAGAATAAGGCAAGTAGATGGGACACTTCTTACTAGGTGTCTCCCACATTCAGCTGTTTCAGATCAGGGACTTCCAAAACTAGAAGAACAGAACAGAGAAGATGAAACTTGAAGCAAAACATAAATCTGAAAACCAACAGACTAATCCTCATAAGATGAGGTAGTAAAATTTACTTTTGGACATATTTAAAAGGATATTCAGAGGTTAAAATTAGTAAAAGAGCTAGCATCCTCTTACAGTCTGTTCAATCCATTATTTTCTCTATTTTATTTTATAATATTCAATACTAGCAATAAAATTCAGTAACATAAAAAAAATTGTAAGGAGAATATTGAGAAGGAAGGACCATTTCTTTGTTGTGTATCTAGCTGAGCTCACAACTACGGGGCATCACAGGTGAGAAAGAATAATGCAATTTCAAAAGAAATGTGACTGAAGCATGTCAGCAACAATGTACACAAAGCACTATACCTTCAGTAATAGGTGTGGACCCTCTGACACAGAAACTGTATGTGTATGTCTGTTCATTAACGTACGTACAGTTTACTTGTGCAAAACTGCTTTTCATCACTGAAAGAGGAAGGACAAATGTGTCAATGGCCTGGTATGCAGCATTTTCTTTTTATCCATACAGCCAAAGAACAGGGTACATCCCAGAGTCACTATTTCCCTCCCCATCTATCAGTTCTTTTTTCCATTCTGACCAGTACTTGGTTCATTGAAGCATCCACTGACAGTAATACCCAACTGTCTATGACCTTACTGTGGCAGAAGCAGAAGGAAGGAAGCAGTGAATGCACAGATATGTTGCTCAGTTGCATATGCTTTCTGTAACTTGTTCGCAACCCTCTTCCCCAAACCTCTCCTCAGATTGTACCACCACAGGTAGGAACCAGGCTGTCATCTAATGCAGCTGGATTCAGTGACCATCTTGAAAGTAAAACTTGCCTTTCTTCTCAAACTTGCAACATTCCTCCACTCATTCAGAAAGAAAAAGCAAAATTCTTTAACATGTTGGTGTTAAATATCCCCTGACACCTCTGCAAGGAGTCACCTGAGGACAGTAAACTAGCCTATAAAACAAGGCCAAATGAAACCAATCAATTTAGAAGTTAAGAATCCTACAAGTGTTGGGTTTACAGTTGCACTGAAGATCTTAAAGAGCTTTTCCAACTTAAACAATTCCATGATTCTGTGAAGAGGTTGTTAACGTTAGGACTGGAATGGGAGAACACAAGCAAGGAAGAGGAACATGGCTCCTGCTGCTTAAGGACTGGAAGGGAAAAGAAAACCTTGATTAGAAAAGCGTAAGGCAGACAAGCAGAACTACCTGTACACTGCTAAACCTCCCAGGGACAAGTTCACTGGTTGCTGCTAGTAGAAAGGGTCAAGGTGAATAAGGGACTTATGGGAGAATTCGTACTAAAACAAGTGAAATACTATAAGTTCAACATTTTCCTGACTTCATAGTTCTGTCAAAGTTGCAGTGAAAGCAAAATACTGCTGCTTAATGAAGGAAACATAATTCCTCTGCTTGCTGATCGCTTTTTAGACAAAAATTATATTAGCTGTGGATACTCACGAATACTAGCGGTCACTGAGCCTCAGCATAGTTCCACCCTTTGCTGGGTGGCAGAAAAGTGAATTTCTGAGGCAGCCCAGCCTGCATGGAGTGGGATCCTTCATGCAAGGGATTCCTTTGGCAGTTTCTTCCTCAAAGAGCTCAGTCATCCTCACTGCCCTGACCAAGGGTACCATAGCGCTCTCAGTAAGTGCTGAGCTTATTGACCAAACTCCTCACACACTTGTGAACAATTGTTGTGAGTAATAGAACTGGCTGATGTTTTGCTTTTCCTGATTCCTGTAACATAAAGTGAGTTCTCACCCAGCAGGGTTTTCTTTTCAGTAAGAAAGTATGTATTTGTGTAACTTCTTTTTACAACATATTTTTCAAAACGTCTCATTCAGTTTTTACTAGGGGAAATGACATTGTCGTTCTTTTTTATTATTTTTTCCTAGTCTTGTTTTGCCCTTGGTACAGAAAGGTTTCTTTGTGAACTTATTATCAAAAATTCCTAACAAGAAAATAAGGCTTTCTTTTTTCCAAATTACAATAGAACACTGTTCTTATAATGAGACAAAAGCATTGAAATTATTGATAAAACTAATTTAAAACATTTCCCTTCAGCTAGCCCTAAGAACTTGTGAAGTTGTCTCAGACTTCAGATCATTTGGAATTCAGTTAAAAGAAATAATTGGTTGAAAGTCCAGCCCATCTATGCTAAAAGCATTGCTAGAAACTCCTCATGTATTTGAAAGGAAGAACTGAAAGTCAGAGAAAGAATAATTTAGTATATAGCTCAGAGGTATCATTAGTAGTAACAGCGTGATGCTAAGAACAGGGAAATTTAGGTTAAACAGCAGGAAAGAAGGCTGAGAACAGTCACGGGTGTGATGCGGGGTGACAGCCACTCTCCCATTGTGTGACCTCAGGCACGTCACTACCAGCCACGCTCAGCTTTTCATCCTCTTTTTCTCTAAGGAGACATTTCTGATTGCTAAATTATGGGATAGCTCTCAAAACAATTTTTAAAACTAGATTGCGAGATGTTCTTCTTCTACACTTAAAATCCATAGCCTTGACAAGAGACTGTAAGAGGCAACTTCTCTCCTGCTGCTTCCCCTCTACCATGACCACATCTGTGTGTTGACAGGACCTTGTGGATATCATAGCTGTCTTCTGCCTCTAAGCATAGTCCCTGCACCTTCTCCCTACACAGAGAAAATTTTGAACCTTTCTAACCGTGTTAGCTTCATGTGTTTTAAGACACTAGATTAATACCAGACACTGAGACAAATGAAATAAAAAAAAAAGTACCAGATTTCTCTTTCTTCAAAATTTCTGTACTTTTTTAACATGCAAAATAATATTCCATTGTTAGGGTCATTTTTTGGAAAAAAAAAATTAAAAATTGAACATGTCAACCTGACATCCACAAAAGCTGCAACAAGCAGAACAGAATTTAAGCACTGCATAATCTTTCTCAGAGACTTTTTCAAACAAAGATTCTGTGGTTTTATTTGATTTTTATTTAACTCTCCTGAGAGGTCTCTCTTTAAATCCAGGCATGAAAAATACATTCTCAGTCCAGACACACAGATTTTAGCAAAGAGAAATGCAGTGAGACAGCATTTCATTTGCAATTCTTTTACATTTTAACAGTGTCTATTGCTTTCCACTCAGCAAACATTACTGAAACTGCTGATTCCTATAATAAATTTAATGTAATATTTTAAATAGTGTATATATAGTATATATGCAATATAAAAAGCTTTAGCACATCTGTAAATGTGGGCCCTTGAGATGTATATATTTATGTCTGTGCATGGTATGCATTAGCAAGCTATAAACAACATATACTGTATATTCATATATGTATGGGATGTCACTTTGATTCTAAATATAATGTACACAAGTTCAGAAATAACAATCTTGAGAAAATGAACAACCAAATCCAGTCAGCAATACTGCTGAGTAGATACTTGGAAAAACAGAAAAAGAAAAAAAAAGTTAGGAAAAATAACAAGCTTAGAGATAACTTGTCATACATGAGGAAAAGAGACAGATTTTAGTCATCATAAAAAGAACTCAAGTTTTTTCTGGTGTTTAGTGGTATCATTCAGGTTCTAAGAAAGGAAGGGGAAAGGAATAGAGATAACTAGGGTTTGTTTGCCTATTTTGGTGAGCTTTTCCATAATAATAAATGTAGCTCAGACCCTTTTAAGCCAAGTAATTGTGTCTGGGAGTTGTGTTTTAAATATGCTCTGGGGCATCTCATTGTTCCTCCCGAGTGTAAAGTAGATTGTTTCTCTGCTTAAGAAACTATAATGTGTGGGATTAAATAATACCCTTAGTGAAGAGGCTAAAATGACTGCATTGTTGCTATTTCAAAGGGATTCCAGGAAAGAAAACCAACCAGGATTGGTGAAAACAGACTTTACAATCTATAATTTTATTAATACACATTCTGTAGTGTACTACTTAAAGCTGCACTTAAGGAGTATGTGGCTATGATATTATACCACAACTAATTTCTTTCATCTTTCAACAGAATTATCCTTCCAACAGACTCAGGACCAGTCCTGGCCAGGTGATTACTTGTATATGGAAAGGCTGAGTCACGATCAGTGAAAGGGAAGAAAAGTGCATTCAGGTTTCTAAATCCTAGACTATTAACCTAGTCACTAAAGTAAGTCTACTGAAATGACAGAATGCTGTCTCAAACTAGACTATGGGATTTGGCACAACAAACAATACTCAAACCTTTCTATAACTCTAGACGTGTGATGTCTCCCAGAGTCCCACGGATGAGCACATACTGCCTTCCATAGCTGTAACCAGGTTGCTGGGCTTAGTCTTCTGCATCTTTTGGCTATGAGAAGTTGCCACTTACACCTTTTGCCCAACAGAGGCATGTGGGACAGTCCCCAGATCTGAAGGTAGGAAGCAGCCAGGAAGACCCACACACAGTCAGTATTTCCCCTGAGCACAAGAGAACTGTAGTGAAAACTATTTGAGTGCCACTGCACTGCCACACAATGTCACGAACACACTGGTTTGTGGGGGTATAGCAGCACAGTTGATTGGCAAGCCACTATGGAAACCCTATTAAAGTGCTAATAGATGAAACAATCCTAAGGTAACAGCCAAGTGATGACCCAGCTTGGTCTATGGAACCTTATATGGCCTGGCTCCTAATAACTCCAATTCATTGTGCCATCTGAACTTTGCTGCCCCTTTGCTTTTGACATCTCACATCAAAGGGGAATTAAGTGCTATGCCATGCCTGCTTCAGACACATTTTCAGTTTTTCTTACCATCATCTTTCACAGATCCTCTAACATACTTCCTTGTCTTCCCGAACAGTATAAGTATAGCAGAAGTTCCTAAGTTAGTAGTTCATGAAGTACCAACACTGTTTTAAACCAAGGAAATCAGAGTTCCTTCACTGCCACACTTGACTCCAGTTAGAGAAGAGAAGGACCTGGATAACCAGTTATAACACCTGGGAGAAGGAGGAATTTGATCTAGGTCAGGCATAAGCTTCTCAGTGGTGTTTACTCTTGGAAAACCTGAAGAAATAAAAGCCAGCTCTTGAATCTTTTCCTGTAATTTTATGGCATGTAGTACTGTTTGCTCAAGATTTTTATGACTGAGTCTGTGCCACATGCTTTGCATACCCCCTGTGCGTGCCCCAACTCGTAGCTGCCATGTTTCACAGATGGATCAGCAGTGGTAAACACACAGACTCACACACTTGCCAGTTTGGAACACAGGTGCTTAATGTTGACTTTGCTAATAAGCTAGCAAGTATCTTTTGGTTTTTTGGAAAGGGTAGGGGCAGCTATGAGAAAAGGGAAGCTGCCAAAATACTCTACCGCTCGTATTGGCATTTCTCTTCCTTGCTAAAGCACGAAAGGGCTCAAGCCAAAGCTGTTTAGCCTTTCCGCCTGTCTCAGACTTTTACTCTCTGTTGGGTCATATAGACACAGTGTTTAAAGAACAACTCTAATTCTTTCAGTTTTAAAATGTAGTGCCTTTCGGAATTTAATCCAAAATGCAGACACCTGATCTTTATGTCCTTCTCAGCATATAAACAGAATTAGAAGTTTTATTTGTGAAATTCTACTTTTGAAGTGTTTGTATGTGAAAAATCTTCAAGTTCCCTCTCCAGCATCTCCAGATAGTCTCAATAGTTTGTCTCTGATGGCCAAAGCTGTTGCAATTAGCCAACAAAAATGAAACACTATCTTCTGCTGCCAATACTTGCATCATCCTAATGATCTCATCTTATAAAATACCTAGAAGGTGAACCAATTTCTTGGAACCATAAATTGCGCACTTCCTTCTCATACCAGCTACCAAAGTGTCTGCCTCTGTTACTGTAGCTCTTACTCATTCTCCTTCTTTATGTTTTCTGTTTTCTCAGGGGCCATCCTTGGAATTCTCCTCCCACTGCAGCACATCCTCTGCTCTGTGCATGGTCATCAGCCAATAACCTGTGGCAATGGAAGCAAGGACTTTGAAAAAAATAATGTTCTGCCACATGCCAGTATGCTAGGACTGGTCAGACTAGGAGACAACAAGGTGAATGTGAGGAAAAGTTACATACATTCCTGCCTCTGTGCTCACATCTGGTACTGACACTGCAGAATTTTGTGTGAAATTTCACATTCCAGGGAAGATCTAACTTCATACAAGTCTATCTAGACTTGAAACAAACAAACAAAAAAGAAGTGTAAAACAAAACCTCTACTTGAAACTCAGCAGACTGATGACTGCATGATGCTACATTCATTGCTTTCTTGCTTCCACATCAGCTTTCCCTGCAGAGTAAAAGCCAACGTGTGACAGCTGCAGAACAGCTAGTTCAAAAGGCTCTATACCAGCAGCCAACTGTGTCTATTGTCCTTTTTAAACACCCTCAGTAAATAAGCATCATTTTATCTACTTCGAGACCTTTCTTAGCTGACAGGGCTGTTAGTTGTTTTGGGATCTTCAAGGAAAATGAGCGTGTGGTAGAGGATTTGGTGAGGAAGTAAAGCAAAGTGTGTAAGGAATTCAGATGTTGTCCAAGGATGACAGCAAAGCACTGGGGGGGAGAAAAAGAAGCCAAGTCTCTGTAGGAGCATTTCTTACGTAGTTATTAAAAAAAATAATATTTGAACTCTTACATTAATATTTGAACTGAGAGCGCAGAAGGGGTTTATGAAGTATTCCTGCTAGAAAATGGGTTTAAACACAAGTTCTTTGTGCAAAGGCCTAATCAACGCTGTCTGCACATGGAGGAGACAGATGACCTGCGTACTGTGGTTAGTAACACATGACATGCCCTGACACAAGGATGCCATCCACCTCTACAAACTGCATGTTTGCCTCTGAAGAAAAGATCATGTAACCTGAAGAAACTGTTCACTTGTTTCTCACCTCCTTAATTTCTTTACAACGTGTATTACTAAAGCTGCACCTCCTATTGCAGGGTTTTTCAATAGGAGGTCACACAAACAAATGATGGTAATAGCAACAGAAGACGTTTCTCTGCTCCTGAAGTGATTAATGAAACCTGAGTTAACCTAGATGCAGGTCTGATTGAAAGGAGCACTGGTTCAGGTGCATCTGCTTCTGGCTGTGCTTGTGACTACCCTCCTTTCTTCACCTTGCTTCATCAGCATGAGGTTACCATAAAGCTGCTTTCCACAGCTCTTCACCCTGGTGCTATCACAGAAGAGTATGAACTGGTTTTTTCCTGGTTAGAGGCAGGAAAAGGGAACCAAGCTGAGTAAAAGAGAAGGATATCACAAAAAAAAAGAAAGGTTTCATTAGCCAGGTGCCAGCTTTGAAATGCAGCCTTTTAACAAGGCAAACTCCAGGCTTGGTCGTCTTCCGTCATTACCTCAGAGCAGGAGCCCCACGGGCCTCTGCATGTGTTCATATGTATGTAGCAAAGTGGCACAGGAAGCTCTTAATAATTAAGTTCAAGTACATTCCTGTTTACTCCTGAATATGCAGTTTAAATCCATTTGGTTTTGCAAAGCTGCTGAACCTTCACCAGTGCCTTTTGTTGCCCTGACTCCTGGGCAAACCCTGGCACCTCTGGGCAAACTTCTCCCCTTGCTGAGCCCCCTGGTTCTACCTGGCTCCTCCTCCTCCTCCTGCAGTGGCAGATCTCCACCTCCACTGAGCTGTGGCAGTTTTCCTCCCATTACAAGTCATCTGAGTCACAACTGCTGCACAGACAAGTGCACGTTATTATTAATGCATTATTAAATTTTATCTCACACTTAGAGCCTTGTCAATGGTGCTCACATATAGACACTGTCGTTATAAGCACTATAGGAATGACTATAAATAATGAATAGTATCACTCTCATGTCTTTCCTAGTCTCCCAACTCAGCAGGTATTCACTGCAAGGCAAATGCAGATCATCTCCATCATATTTTTACTGATTAAAAGTAGCAGTAGGGTGGGTTGTTGCCACAAGGTAGGCAAAAGACTGCATCTACTGTGGGAGGCAGACCAAGATATTTAGCAGATTCTGTTCCCAGCAGTGTACCTTCCTCTAAAAGGAAAGCGCTAACTCCAATTTCCCTGCTATGTCACTGCTCTTTGGAGGGCTGCAGAATCAGACATTGTTTGCTCTTTACAGTGCAACTGGACGATGCAATTTTTAATTGGGGAATGCATCATCTCAACATTTGCCTGCCATACAGCAAAGTTCAGATACCCACTCATTGAAAATCAGAGCCCAAAAGAGCAGAATGCCAGTGCCATCTCATATCTAGCGTTTCCTACCTCATTAATGTTTGCTATTTGTTTTTAATTTCTTCCCTTCCACTCTAGCTCCTGCAAATTAAGTCTTTGAACACCATTAACACTTCTGTACACCTATAGTTCTTGATCATTTAGCTATTAAAAGATGTAAACAATTTTGCTATTACCATAACATCTATAGGAGCATAGAGAGAAAAATCTGGAAAAGAAAAAGCTTCAGGATAATACTGACAGGTTTTAAAAGAGGTGATGCAAACCCTTTGGTTTTGGTCCCAGCAATGTCCAAACAAAAATCTAGATTAATGCCCTGGAATAAGATACCTTAGTCCCTTTGTAGCTTCGTAACAGACAAAAGTGCACCATGTGGTTTGGATCTCAAAGGGAACTCTGGAATTAGTATAGATACCGAAATTAAGGTCTACTCTAAGTACCACTAAACCTAGAACTGTTTGGATTTACTGATTAAATTTGGCTCATCAAGCTGGTTTTCAGACGGCAGTCCAGATAAGATGCCAGACCTAAAGCTGAAATAGGCGGAAAATTACTTTCTAACTTGCAAAAATATCTGAGATACCATATTTTTGTTCAAATGAAGTTAAAAATTCAAAGCTAAAGTTATTCTCAGAAGTAAGTTTTCAGTGGAAAAAAAATCAGTTTGGGTCAGTAACAGCATTTTCTTATGTTAATGTTACAATGTTTAATTTTTACCTTGATTTGGTTTTGGTTATGTATAATTATCTTATATTTAACAATAAAATGTTCTTAAAGCAAGGAAATGTTGGCATTCTTTAATGCTGAAAATGTCCTAACATTTTCTAAAATGAACAAATACACTGGGGGGAAAAATGCCTTTTCCAGTTAGAATAGTCCCAGTTTAATACACCCTTGGCTTTTGTGTACCAGAAAAACAGTTCTGTTAAGAAATTATCTCCTACTCCATCTCAGATATAAGCCCTGAAAAACAGTCATCTCCCCTGATATTAAGACTGAAGTTACCCTTGACTTCATTGTGTCAGGACTAAACCTTATAACAGACTCCTTTAGTCTTACTGCATGAAGTCTGAAGGAATCCAAAATTACCATGGAAAAAACTTCTTAGATTTCCTTCATTTGAGACTTCCTAACTTCACTCTAACCTAGACTCATGTTTGCCAAGCATTTGACTGAAGGTCCCAAAAGTTTTTCTCTTAGTGCATTTGCTTGAGCTGTTTTGAAACTGGCTCATGTTCCCCATTCCTGTGCTCTTTTCTGAAAGATGAGATTAATTTTAAAACACAATAATGAATGGATCCATGTCAGCAACCATACTTTGTACTACATGGCTGTCTCACAACACAAAAAGAAACTGTCTCACACTGACAGGTTTAATCACCAGCATATATTATATCACTACTAAGGGTTTATCCTCCTGTAAAGCTGGGTTTAAAACTAACATAGTTACACAACTTTTCTTTGGCATAAAGTAGAAGAAAAATTTGTTTCTGCCTGCCTGTAGAAAATTCCTTGGATATACCCTCAGGAATATATAATGAAAACCACAATTACATTTGATAATGAACTGAAGTATTCAAGTTTATTTATCACATATCATAGAATCATAGAATATCTAGGTTGGAAAAGACCTCTTGGATCATCGAGTCCAGCCGTTCCTATCTGCCACTAAACCACAGCCCTGAGCACCCTGTTTACCCTGATGTTAATTATATCTTCTGTCATTACTTAAGTACCATATACATTTATTAATAAATGTTTTTATCTGAGGTAACTTACATTTGTGCATTCTGACCTCAAACACTCAGCATCAAGTCTAATCTTAATGGACACTAAGGACCCACATTCCCTATTAGTTTCTCTTTTGCCAGGGTCTCCCACCAATTCAGGGAGGTTTGAGAATGAAAAAAACCTCAGGTAGACAGGGAAAAGTTATCACTTAGCACTCCCAAGATCTGATTCAGGGTTATTATCAGGTGCCCTAGAGTTCCTCCAACAGAGAGTACTAATTCTTCAGACATGGGGAAAAAATATGTAGCAGCAGCTGGGCTCAGCGAAATAACGCTGTCAAAATCCCTCTCTTAAAGTGGAGATGGCAACCAGTCTATTCCAATATTTACTTTGTTATCTGCCCATCACAACAAACAATAATTAGATCACCATGGGTCACGTTTTTTTCTAAAAGGTCACACAACCCCACAAGATGCTGACTTGACAAGACAATTCCACTGTACCTTTACCCAAACTTTCACCATCTGTAATTACAATACAGTCATTACACAATATACAAAACAGGGCATGCAACGTAGGGCCATAAATTACAGAAATGAGGGCATAAAATATCAACAATCTTGCATACTTAACTCAGTGCATAAACGAGAAATGCATATATATTTTTCACCAGAAAAGAGTAAGAGCGAAGTTCTCAGCGTCCAATGACCCTCTCCAGCCACCCCTTGTTTGTCAGAGCTTTCTCTACACCTACACAGTGTTTCTCAGGATTAAAGAGGCTTAAGTAACTCCTACCATAAAGACTTTCGTTGGCTCACACATGTCAGAAGGCCTCAGAAATCATATCATAAACTGTAAGTGGTGGTGCTCCCAGTGCTGTACTTTTGGGGAGCAAACTTATTTGAGATAAACATTGCTTGGAACACTATCTGTTTCTCTTCTTATCAGGAAAAAAATTATATCCCAAGGATTCCCCCTTAAATTAGCCAAGCCCCACTGCTATATCCACTGCTTCCCTACAGCAACACAAAGAATATGGTAACACTCATTAGAGTGCACCACCAGGGAAAAGTCTAATTGCTGGATTTACATTTTGTAGGCTACGTGTATTTATACTAATAATTCTATTTTGTGCTGCTTTACTAGTCAGAGAAGAAAAGAGCATATTGTATTAAGCTCCAGCCCCCAAGCACTAAAAAAACAGTAAGAGATCTAGAGAGACGGGCTTTCATATAATTGGCATCTACCCACAGAATGTAGTTGATGATGAAGCATATTTCCAGCAGTTCACAAGAAGGGCATGCAATTCCCTGAGGATTTTCAACCTTTAATATTCCCCTATCTTTGGGAGCATCTACTCATCTCATCATTACAGCAGTACTAGTCACTTCACTGATTGAAGTGGGACTGGAAAAATCAGCACTTTAACCTTGCCCATTTGGATCTTAACCATTATTGCCCTCAGTGGTCACCGCCAGGCTCCCACAGATCCTGTAGAAATAAACGTCCTACCCACTGTTTATTCATAAAATAACTATAAGAAAGAATAAGAAGCTGCAAAATTAGTCATTCAACCAGAAACAGTAACAAAACCTGAGATATTCAAATATTTCTTTTAAAGAGAGCTATTTATTTTTTGTTCAATGTCCTCAGTAATTGGAGGACATACATAAAAAAAATAATCCTTCCAGTGTCTCTGCTTCCAGCTTCAGTAAAGTGAAGAAACGCTAAGATGTTGGTAAACTTGACTTTTTTTTCTTGTAATGAGTTCATCAAAACATTTTGCCACCTGCAAAAGTGTTCAGATTTGATTCAAGATTTTCACAGGCTCTTATTTTATCTGAACAAATTCAACCTGTCCTAATACTTTCTTTTCCTTTAATACTATAAAAGTGGGAGTTCTAAACTCATCAAACTGATGAAGGAAAAGACAAAACGTAAAGCTAGTATGAACTTTTCTAAAGATCAAAGTTGTCAGATGCAGAGATTTGGTTTGGGACTGTCTTGACAACTGCTAATAAAAAAAGTTAAAAGCAAACAAAGAAATACTTGTCTCATTCATAATAGTTTCACATGAACTTAAGAGTACATAAAATATAATTAAAGGCTTCGTCTAAAAGGAGCTGGAAGTCATGGTGTTATGACTCCCTTCATTCGTTTTTTAATCAGACTGAGCAATCTCAGAAAACCTACTTTACATGTCTTTCTAAGACATGGTTTCACATTATCTCAAGTAGCTGTTTCACCAGAGCACGTCACATCCTGCGTCTGGCCCCATTACCTGGAAACACATTCCCACAAATTAACACTGTGCTATTAATGCTTTTCTATTTGATCTTCTCCTCACCTTCATTTTACATAGCATTGCCTTACAAAAAGCATCTAATTGCAAATTGACCTGTTCCCCTTTCAAATCCACCCAGTTTCTTTGTGGGAGAATTTGTAAATTAAAACAGGCAGTAAGCTTCACATGCACTGCAGTGGCTAGAAAAGGCTGGAAGATGAGCAGTCTGGTCTGTTAGAGACTGGTCATACCTTTCATGAGCGGGACATCAACCTTAACTCCTCTTCCAACTCATCATAAGCTGCCAAGCAGTGAGCCAGCTCTTTCTCAGTCCAGCAGGCTTTTTCTCTGAAAAAAATGACGCAGTTGATGATACAATATTGAGCCATGGATGCACAATAGCTCAACTGCCAGTGAAACAGGTATACACACCAGAGTGTTCAGGAAAAAAGTCTACATGAATTGCAGGCAGCATTGGAGGGAAAAAAACACTGCTGACCGAATGTTTTCTACTGTCAGTAGCTGTGTGACCTTTTCACTAGAGACAAGATGGGAAGACTGCAGAGCACGTACTGATTAGGTGTATGGCTCCAAGAATACTATTTGGAAAATGAAAATTTTTTGTTACACTGTACTTGGAAATATTCTGGAACATAAGAAAGCCAAGAATAATGCGTTTTCCAGAAGTCCTTATCTTTCTTGTTTTATTTGTTATTTAAATCTCTTTAAAGCAGTCACTCTGGTGTAAAGAAAAGAAAGAGAGAGCAAATTTCAGTCTTTTCCAGTTTCTGCTGGAGCAAGGACTGCTAACAATATCTCCCCGATTCTGTGCTCCTGAGCCACATATCACACACATGAACATCAGAGGCAAAGACATATCACAAAACAATTCAGCAGACAAAGCAGACTCCGTGGTTATTTTTGCTGATACTTTTTGGGATGGGCTGGTATCGGAGTGGAAATTTTACACCTTTATTTGATTTAGGGGCAGACAATCCTACACAGATTTAATTTATTTCCTCGTTTGTAAAATAACTTGCTTCCTGGAGTCAGTCCGAGGTTAATTACCTCATGCACCCTGCATCTAATAGGGATTATTATTAAAAATGTGTGCTTTAAAGGAGGAAAATATCTGTAGTTCATTGTAGGCTGTTGTACACAGCAGAAGACTGGTAAAATCCTTACCTGACCTCCTGAAGTGTGGGTAAGTCCAGCACACAACCACTAGCCCACATCAGCCCTTCAGCCAGACCTGCCAGTACCACACATCAAGACCAAGACAAGGACCATTGGCAGGGCAGTGGCATGACCGAACCCCTAGGAAGTCCTAGGAAGGTAGAGACTACAATCCTGGATTAAATCCTTTGTGTGTGACTCCTAACAGTGCCCCATATACAAGAAGGTCTTCTCCACAGTCATGGGCTCATACCATAGCCCCAGGCCAAGACGTGACCCTAGACCAAAACCTGTGGCTGTAACATAACCCACCTCCTGATGAGTTTTTGTGACATGAAGAGTGGAGGTCTTATGCATTAAGACAACATTACTTGAGAGATCAGTTCAAGTCCTAGGCTTGCTCTTGATGCCTGGCTTCAGGAATGGGACTGATGTAGCCATGGCTGACATAATCTTCAAGAGGTGATTGTTCTTGTCCAAGCATGTGCAATTGCAAATCCTTGGACTGTTTCCCTGGCTGGCCACTGACTTAATGAGGAAGGCAGACTGGTGCTTTTAGCATTAGCTGCTACCAGAGGGTCCTTAGTTGAGCCATACACCATTTTTCATATTTCAAAGTGAATTATTTTTATTAACAAGAAGAAATTTCATCAGACTAAAAAAATTAAAACTTTTCAGGTTTCATGACCATCATCTCTTATTCTGATGAAAATAATTAAGATTGGGTGCTCATCAGTGAAAAGAAGCTCATTTTTATTTGTCTATAAGTAGCTCTAAACAGCTAGTCAGAATAAATACTGCATAAAAAGAAAAAGTAACAAAGGGAGTGTTTTTTTCCTTCATTTGTTATTTTTGGGGAGAAAAAGCAACCATCTGTGTTCCAAATGTGTTGCTTCTCAATGATCCACAAGCTGTTTCTATGGTTTTAAATTATTTGACTTTGCTCTTCTTTTGAATGGTTGCCTTCATCATATTAAAATACAGCGCCTCATCCTGCTGAGTGCTGTGTTATTTGTCTGGCTGCTCTGCTAGATAAGCATTGTAGAGGTCTGGAAATGATAACCTACACAAGAGTGTGGTTTAGTTTTCACTGCAAATGAAGGAAGAAATCAAGGAAAAGTTCATATTGCTTTGGTGAAGATATTACCTGAAGAGCAATTTTATATATTTTTGGTGACAGGGAAATTGGTTTAGTTTCTATCTGCAGCCCTTATTAATACAATTTTTCACTCTTCCTGAGCCTAGAAATTAGGCATTTAAGTGCTTAAAATGGGAAAAAAATTGTATGTATAAAAAATCTTCTATATACATTGCCTGTACAGAATGCATTTTATTTTGATTGAGAGCAGATTGTTCACTCCTGTCCCCACTCCGAGACTTGGCAGATCACATTGTGTGCCCATTTTCACAATATAATTTTCTTTATGTACACACAGATGTACATACCAAGTCATACACATGGCATTTTGGCAAATGTAGCACTTTTAATTGTTCTGATGTTCAGATCTATATTCCCTGGTTAGTCCAGCACACATCATTAAGAATACTGTGGATTCAGCAATTATTTATTAAAGGTAGAGATGTAAATGAAAAATATTTACACAAATATCTGCAAACACTATGCATCATTTTCTTTGTCTTCAGGAACACACCGATATGCCAGTTCTTTTGTATATTAAATGACCAAACACATACTTAAATCACATAGCTGTTCCATTCAGTCTATGCTTTCCACAAGTCGTTAGACATGCTATGTTGAAAGGGGTGACTTCATGCATACTCAGCTTTTTCAAAGAAACATCTGTGTTTTAATGACCAGATCTAAGCCATACGGAAGTCTGAATTCTGGGAAACTTGCAGCCTGACTGCCATCCACCCAGGAAACTCCTGCTATAAAGGAGTCTATAAAGATGCCATTCACACAGTCAGTCACCAGGGCCCTGGTGCATAACAAACCTAAAAAATTTTTGCTAAGATCTGTCCTAGAGAAACTCAAACCACTGCAAGCATCGGTGTCACTGAGACTGCTGAAAACACAAAGAAGCGCTTCCTCTGAGACAGACATCTCTTAATGAGAGCAAACACTCCCCTCTCTGAAGAAGACAGCAGGAGACGGATGTGTAAAAGGACCAAGCTCTGTCTGTCTGTTGTATTTTCATGGTTCCTGTTACCACAGCATTTTAGAGCCTCACAGCTTAAATGCATTTCTCCTCAAGATGCCCAGATGAGGGGCAGAAGTACTGTCATCATTTGGGACAATAATTCTCTCCACAACAGGAAACCCATCATAAAATCATCAGAGCCATTTAGATCAGAATAGGAAAATGTAGATGACGCTTCTACTTTTCAAAGGTATGCTTTTAAGTTTCTCATTAACACCTTAAATTTACACTGAATGTTTTTCAACATTTAAGAACATTCAGATTTAATTCCAGAAACATAAGCACAACAGAGATCAAGAACAGATTCTCAGGTATTAAAAGACATACCAAAAATATTACATTCTTCTCCCCATGCTGCACCCTCTTCTTCCAGAGACTTGCTTCCATCCCCAAGTTATTTTCTTTCTTACCCAAACAGTCAGAAAGGGTTCAGATTCACATAAGTCAGAAGCACTGAAAATATTAAGACTTTTACAGAATTTTATCAAAGCTATCTAAACAAACCAAATCTGTAAAAATGGACAGGAAATCTCGACAAAGCGGGCATACATCCTTTTGCTACTTGTGATACATTAGATACTCCTACAGTATTTTAGCTCCAGAATGGAAACGACAGAAATTGTATTTCCCCAGGTTAGCAGGGATATTTCAATAGACCCTTCATTTAGGTGTGCTGGCTAGCCCTCTCCAGACATACCTTTTCTCCTAGAGACTCTACTGAGACCTCAGCACACAAATTCTTTTTGCCCAGTTGCAGTACTAGTCATCTCCTGCCCCTGCATTGCTCTCTTGGTTGTACGAGCTCAGTTTCCTACAAGGGAACAATGTGAACTGCACAAGGAATGGATCACCTATTCTTTCATCATTTTTCCATTTATTTTTTTGTAGTTATCTTTCAACTGAATCAGTGCCCTGGTGCATTTCACTGCATGGACACACAAACACTGTGCTGGCACAACAGAGTAGAGAGGCACTGGGCAGAGACCACTAAAACCTGCTTACATAGCATCACTGTCTAATATTTAACCACCATCATAAGCTCCTCGCTGTGGTTCTCTGAACTGCAACCAAATTAGATATAGAAGGCAAAGCAAACAGTGCAATCTCCTGCATCTCTGTCCAGGGTTTTAATCATAAGTCACCAAAACCAACCAGAAATACTTCACAGGTTTTGTAGCTTGTCCATGTTCCTTGTTGCATTTGTGCAAATTAGAAATGTTCATTAAAAGTATCAGCAACAACAAAATAAAACTTGCAGAAAAGTTTGACTACTTCTGCCTGAGCCTGACAAATTATCAAAGCAGACATATGTCTCAAACCCAAGTTTAATCTACTTAAGTCAGCTGCAAATCTTTCATCAATGTATTTACAGTCATTCACATATTGATTTCCAAATACACACAAGCAGATATGTATTTGCCTTGAGTTATCAAGTTGACAATTCACTATCTTTACTTTGTAATTAGTAGAAATGGGACTCCAAAAGAACATATTGTAACCTGGCACCTCAGCAGTTTCCTAAACATATGGACCAAGAAGAATTAAGTAATTTCATAACCAGATTTTCAAGGTTTAAATCCTTCAGGAAAAAAAACCCCATGAAATACTATTTATTACTTCTATTAACTTTTGCAGGATTGCGGAAGATCTATTGTCACAATAATTTTTTGTGTTATAATGATAAATACTATTTCTGTTGCCCTTATACATGCAGTGTCAAATAGTCTTGCCTCTTGGCCTATAGTATGCACAAGGATTATAGCAGCGAATTAATTTGACTCAGGTACTCTAATAACACCACGGACCCTTTCAAGCTCACCATAAGTCTGGAACAGCTCATCAAAAAATACACGCCACTGAGATGCTTTGCAAAAACATAATTTTTCATCCTTGAACAGTACGTAACAAAACAACAGAGCAAAATATATGTTTGCGAATGGAACTGATTTTGTGTTTCAGGAAAGGCCAGACTAGGGCAAGTGGCTATTTCTCCCGTAAACTCTCCATAAGACTCTGTATTCCTAGTGCCTCCTGGCCCTATAGTCCCATGCATCACTTCTCAGTAGAAGAGAAGCGGAAATACTGGAATTATAGTTTCCTATGTAAAATCTTATGCATTTCCTGATTCGTCCTTATCTAATCTGTACTGCATTTGTGGTCCATTTGTGCCGCTGGAAAACAATATAAAAAATCAATATGGGTGTCTGGGCTGAAAAATGACGTATTATTTTGAAGTAAAGACAACAGTTTCTAGAAGATTACATATTAAGGGCAAGTAATGTTGTTCCTTCACTGGACTGGATGAGAGAACTTACAAGAACAGGCTGGTCCTTTGGAGCTGTCCTTCCCTAGAAGTCCTCCACTGGAATAACAGGGAGGCACCAAGTAAAAATTCAAGTGGCTATTAAGAGCAGACTCCAAACAAGGAGTTTTTCTGCTTCTGAATAAGCAGAAAGAGAGGTTTGCCAGATTACTCTACTTAAGGTTGTAAAACCTTTTCCCACTTTCAGTTCATTGCTAATACTTCAACAGTTCTTTGGTACCAAACCACAGCTGACATTTTTCTCACTAAGCACTGTTTTTATTGGATGGCAGCAAATCTCTTATGAAATCAAAAGGACTTTAATGATGAGTGATAGTTCAAGAACTATAATGCCATCCTGGAACTTCTTTCTCTCTGATCAGGAAAAGAATCTTCAGAGTTCAGTGAGTCTCTAAGAAGTTGCAGTACTAATTTCACAGCAAGAGCAGTACCTAAGTTTTAAGAGCAGGCAGACATCTTAGTCTTTTGGCACCTTTCAGTGATGAGACATCACCTCTGTTGCCAAATTTAAAAAAAAAAAAAAAAAATGAAATAAAGAGTGGTTGGTGCAGGAAACAAAAGTGTTATTCACTTTTACTGACATCTGCAAAAGTAAAAGGAATTTATCTCTCCCTTTACTGAATGGCAGATTGCATCCCTTGATTTCAGTGCTGATCCTCCCTGAATTGTGACTCAGCTATCTGCAAAAGGAGAGGTAGTCTATAGGAGAAGGTCCCTGTTAAATCATAAAATTCCTTCAAGAATTAGCAGGAATGCAAGTAAAATATAGCAGAAATAAATATCCTGTATTTATTTCTTTGCTATAATCTGGGTAAGCTTCTTTCATCAGATTTTTCTTTTTCTTACTTGAAGCGTTATTCATTTTTTATTGGAACAAATGTTTCAGAAATCAATTTGCTTTCCAAAAGGGACTCTCAGTCACCATAAAATCAAATGCAAAGTGTTTCCCTAAAATGTAGAGGCTTTCTTATCTTAGCCTGCCAAGTTTAACAGGAAAGAATTTGGCTAGGATAACAACTGGCTTCCATTCTCCTTAGTTGGGCAGGAGCCACTCCCTTTCAGCAAATATAAAGGTGTAAAAGCCAAGAGTTTCACTATAACATGTACAAATCACACTGAGTCTTCAAAATCCAGCTATGTCATGTGCTTTGCTATCCAAACTTCACTTTCTATCATTGCTGATTCCCTATTATACTTGATATCAACAGGCAGGCATTTCCTAAGATGAGAGGCAAGAAAGTCTTAACATTCCCCTCAGCTCCCCCCCATTCACAATAGTACAACTGCCTGGGATTTCTGGACATCTGATTGCCTCCACCTCCATTCAAGACTTCTTTCAGGCAACTACATGTACCCACCTTTGCCCACAGAAAAAGCCTTCACACTCGGTAGCAGCCACCAGTCACTCTCCTAGTGCAAAAGCATAACGCAAGCAAGACCAGCACAGTTTATACAGTAACAGCCCCACAAAGTCATTCAAATGAATTTTTGCTCTAGTCTTTCCTTCCCTCAAAATTAAGATGCCAACATGACTCCGTGAGCTTGGAGCATGTCAAAGTAGCTTGTCTTGTAGACTAAACCATACTTACAGCTATTGAACACCAGTTTCTCACGCTGCAGAAAAAGTGATATATACCAGAAACCTGTTAAGCCATTACAGTAAAATATAGTGATGTGTAAAGATGATCCAAAGAATATTTTACTGCTTAACTCATCTTGTCATAAAACACCAGTAGGACCTAACTCATAAAATAGAAATTTCCCAGATTCCATATACACTCAAGGTAATATAAAAAGCTCTACTACACAGGACATCCATTTCAGCACAGAAGAGCATTTTTGTTTAAAGCAGCTGCAGCAAGGAGTCCAGATAGGGCAGTAGGAACTATGTGAAAGAATGCCAGTCCTGCAAAGAGAATGCTCTTAGCAGTTTTTCCTGCATAGGATTGATGGTGACATAGAATAAATAACAGCTACTGCATTTTTCGAACTTCTGGGTCAAAATCTCAGCCCACATAAATCATCAATGATTTTCCTCTGTCCCTCTGATTTTATGAGAGAAGCTCTTTTTATTCCATACTCTATGAACTGTGGTGATCACATCATCCCAGAGGGAGCTGGTTGGAGAACCATGCTACTCAGACTATGCAGCTCCATCAAAAATTAAACATTAGAGATTTATTTTGAAAGAGGGATGGAAGAAGATTGCAACCCAGGTAAAAGAAAAGATATAATGTACTGCAAATACATGTTTAACATTTTCATGTCATTGCGTGTGGAAGGATATGTTATATTATTTACACTATAAAAATTATGCATCTTTATACAGAGTGAAAATGAAATGAACTACTAGCCTTGTGAAAGGAAAGTTATCTATCTATCCAAATCAGAGGGAGGCATTTTTTTCCCATTGAATGTTATCCTGTGAAAGATGTTGATTAATTGTGTTTTTCAGTTTTCACTACAATTAATCACAAAAGCAGGCTTCACTATTTCAATGTCCGGTACAAAGTGAATTCCCATCTTGCAGTTATCTGTGGTCATGATAGTTCCTCTAACTAGAGAAAGGTAATTCAAGATTTAGGAGTATAATCTCCAGTTGCAACTACCATCATCTCATTGTTTGTACTGGATGCTCAGTGTAACAACCCTCAAGGAACCACTGGAACCACTGTCTAAAGACGCAAGAATAAACAATTTTCACCATCTTCATTTTTAAGACATAGGTTTTAAAGTTTTTCCTTTCCCTTCTATCCCCCTGCCTAGTCCACATTCTCTTTTTTCTCTCTACTTCAACATCTTTCTTGGCTTTTTGTCTCTCTCCAGTTCTACCTTGGTAGCATCATAAATCACACCATCCCCTCACCCCGACTTTGACTTTTCTGACCATATATTTGCTGACTATTCCTGCATCTCTCCTTTCTCATAGAATTGCTCCTCAGAGCGTAATTTCTTTCTCCAAAAGGAGATTAATGGTTTCAAAAAAACCTGTTTCAACCCCAAGAGTGAAAGGAAACTAGTGCTGGGAGATATTTGTGAAGAACTGTCAGTGCTTCTGAACTGAGAAACCCTAAAACTGCAGGAAGAAAAAAAAACAGCTTGGAGGAGTAAAAGGTGCAACTATAATGAAATCAAAATAAGATACAGAGGGCTGCTGTAAATCACTTAGACTTTCATTTAGTGTGAGATGGCAGAGTCTGTCCCTAAAGGAGGAGCTTGCATGAACTGATTTATTTTCAATTGTAACAGCTCAAGATTTGACCAAGATTCCCAAGACCTTAGTGGTCACTGTGTGGGTTACTGGCTAAAGCTCATTCCTGGACCCCTACGCAGCATATTGTTCACACCTGAGGAAGTGAGGTGGGTCCTACTCTGACAAGCTCACAGCCAACAGACAGACAGAAGTAGAGGACAGATATACTGCCATTCTCCCCATGAGAAGTGAAGTAAGAGTAAAACAGAGACAGTAAAAGAGGGATTTTCAAAGAAGTCCACACAAACTCCTCCCTTCACTAGCTGCCTTTGACAATCAAAGACTAAATGCATTGCTCAAAGTTACACAGGAATTATACAGCAAGCTTGGATATTAAATTCCAGTTTTTGTGAATAATTCTTCCCCATGGGAAGGAGCCAAGACTCAATGTCTGCAACAGTCTCCATGGAAAAACTGCCTTCATGGTCTGTCTGTTCTACTCTTTACAGGATTTTTCCTAAGAAAAGCCAAAAGCCACCATGTTTGTCCTTTTTTTGGAATTGGAGCCAACTACCCAGATCACAGTTTAAAATTTTCACAAGTTTTTAGTTTATATAGTATTTCAAGGCTCCTGCTGGCATTTATCTTTATTCTCTCTATCAGGAATAAGTAGATGCTGATCAGAGCACTTTAAAACTGCTTTACTTCCATGCCTAGATCTCAGGATAATTTCCCAAATTATTCTGGGATATTCCTACCCATGCTTCCCAGCCACAAGTCCCATTAGTTCAGCCCAGTCAAACAGGAACCTTTTCCCCTGATATTGAAGTAATCTTGCCAACCTGCTTGCTTCACCACTTTCTTTGAAGGCCCATAACAAACATATCATAACAGTTTTATATCCTCTACTTAACCTTTGGAGCTGTTTAAGATTCTCTGAGATGGAAGCTCTCTGATTTATACTCTAATGCCTTCCAGTCTAAACTAATGTAATTCCTTCTAAAATGCCCAAGTTTAAATTATGGATCACAGTGTCCAGAATATTGCTGCAAAACCTTACTGAGCTTGTCTCAAGCTCACTGAACAATTTTTCCCATGTTGCACTCATTAAAGCACCTTCAATTTTGCATCCATTTTAAAATTTTGTTTGTGATATTTAAATATATTTATACTTTCAGTTTTCCTGACAGGTTTTATCTGCAGGAAACAAAAGCATCTGGGATTGCCCTATTCTCACAAATACTTTGTCAAGCAAGTTTGCTTGTTCCAAGTCAGCACTGAAAAAAATTCAAGATAAATGACTGGATTTGCAACTGACTATTTTTTAAGTCAAATTCTGTTCTTGGAAACAGCAGGCTTGACAAATGGGAAAGCTAGCATCCTGGAATAGTCACATTATTAAAAATACCTGAAAAGGAGAATGGACATTCCCCAGATCAATACCTCTCCTAGGACCTATCATGTTGTGAGAAGCATGGTCCTCATTAAGGCTATGATGGTATTATGCAGTCCTTTGACTTCTGTACTACAGTTAGCATTGCAGACGTTATCGAAATCCATTGGCAATGGACATTCTCACAAGAACCGAGAGCAATAGATCAATTCAGAGAAACCATAAAAGGGTCGGCAACCAGTGGTAATAACTTTCTAACTCTCCACACCCTGGATTCAAAGAGGTCTAAATGTGAAAGGCTAAAAGTCTCATCGCACTGCAAATCTATCACCAGGCACTATCCAGTTTCCCATGATAGCTTGTACTCAAACCTCCATTTCATAGCCATTTAAACACATCTTTTAATCCACTGAAAAAAAGTCTGTGAGGTACTTGTCAAAGGCATTGTGTTATACAGATGTCTGAGATTTGAGATTAGATATTTTCAGATAAAGTTAGTCAGAAAGGTATCTGGAGCTTTTCACAATTTAAAGAAAGCCTTATTGAAAGGTTCAGCTGTGTTACATACCTGAAATTATTGAAGATGTCCAATTCTGTGTCAAATTGAATGACATGCAGGCATAAAATCCTGCAGAGGAGACTGTAAAAAAAGATTCTTGCTCTAGCTAAAAAGTGATGAGTTAATATCCATGGTCCATTTCTGCACTGTACTCCAGGTATATAGCCAACCTCTCTGACCTCAATAGACACACAGCAGGCTGTGTACATGCAGTTGATAGCAGAACCAGGGCCCACAGTATGACACCACATCAGAAAAAAATAAGCAGCCTATGAAGCATAAAGCAGACTTTTAAAAAATCATTTTAAAAGAGAAGGAAATGAAAATTTACCAGTCAAAATCATCACGCATTCCCCCACACACACGCTTTGTGTGGTTTTAACACAAGTTTTATGTATCAAAAACTTTGATGGAGAAAAAAAACAAGAGAGAAAAGAGAAGAACTAGGCCCATCCCTGTAGAATTAATTAGTTGTGGAGATTTTTCCCTGTACAAAAAATTCAAATAAATTGGTTCTGTTAGCACCATATACAGACCCCGGATGTAATTAGTGTGATAATCAATATATCAGTAGGAAACAGCTACTTAAGTGCACCCAGTGCAGTTATAGATTTAGGACAAGTGAAAGGGGCGTACTCAACAACAGCAGGGAAGAGTATAAATGCAAATAAAGCTCATAAAAAAAATGAGTAGTTCTGGCTGTGCAAGATGCTCAAAACTCATCTTTTTTTTTTTTTTTTTTTTAAACAGAGAAAAGAATAGGCTGCTGCAAACTACCCATACTTGGCTAACAAATGTCAATATGTACCATAGGCCTTCATTTGTTTACACACCTACTTGCAGACTTATTAAAAAGTGCTGCTACCTTTCTTCTCTCCACTAATGCACAATAAAAAAAAAAGTTATAATAAAATGTGCACCTGTCACACTCATATTGTTATTGTTAAAAATACTCCTGTCTTGTAGAAAGTACCAGCTGCACCAGCAGCTTCAGTGCATGACTGACGTGCTCAGAGGCACCGATGGCTGAAGGTAGTTTGCCTCAGATTTGGCTCTGATATTCTCTGCCTAAAATGGAACCTCAGAAAAAGCAAGCTAAATATTGATGTGGCAGAAGATCTCTGAAGGAATGACATCTCAGTGCTGCATTTTCTCTTCACAATCCTTTGAATATTTAAATACTTCAGTACAAAGGTGAGAGTTGGGATTTCCTCTAGAAAACTAGAAACAGGTTGCCAATATAACCCTATATAACAGTTGTTTTACTGCTTTCCCCAGTGGGGAATAAATCAGGAACATTTAATGAAGGGAATGGAGGTGCTAGTTTTATAGAGTTTGGGTCCTAGTTGTTAGTCTTCAGTGAGTGAATCCTGGAACACCATTTGCCAATCTATATGTGAAGCCATAGCAAACGTCAGCCCACCAGCCCCTAAATTCAGGAATAGTATTAACATAATGAACTGAAAACTGCATTATGTGTTCTATATTATTCTTTAGGTCATGATGCTACTCTAAGAACAGAGGCATAGGCTAAGAACTCAGTGCTCAGTGAGCCAGGGCTCAGTGCTGGGTCCAGCCCTATTCAACATCTTTATCAATGACCTGGATGAAGGCTTCAAGTGCTCCCTTAGTAAGTCTGCAGACGACACTAAGCTGGGTGGAAGTGTCGATCTGCTGGAGAGTTGGGTGGCTTCAAAGGGATCTGAACAGGCTGGACCGCTGGACTGAGACCAATGGTAAGAGGTTTAACAAGGCCAAATGCCGGGTCCTGCACTTGGGGCACAACAACCCTGTGCAGCTACAGACTAGGAGAAGTCTAGCTAGAAAGCTGCCAGGAGGAGAGGGACCTGGGGATGTTGATTGACAGCGACTGAACATGAGCCAGCAGTGGCCCAGGGGGCCAAGAAGGCCAATGGCATCTTGGCCTGTATCAGAAATGGTGTGACCAGAATGTCCAGGGAGGTTATTCTCCCTCTGTACTCGGTACTGGCGAGACCACTCCTTGAATCCTGTGTTCAGTTCTGGGCCCCTCACCACAAGAAGGATGTTGAGGCTCTGGAGCGAGTCCAGAGAAGAGCAACAAAGCTGGTGAAGGGGCTGGAGAACAGGCCTTATGAGGAGGGGCTGAGAGAGCTGGGGGTGTTTAGCCTGGAGAAGAGGAGGCTGAGAAGAGACCTCATTGCTCTCTACAACTACCTGAAAGGAGGTTGTGGAGAGGAGGGATCTGGCCTCTTCTCCCAGGTGACAGGGGACAGGACAAGAGGGAATGGCCTCAAGCTCCTCCAGGGGAGATTCAGACTGGACATCAGAAAGAAATTTTTCATGGAAAGGGTCACTGGGCACTGGCAGAGTCTGCCCAGGGAGGGGGTAGAGTCACCATCCCTGAAGGTGTTTAAAAGACAGGTAGACGAGGTGCTCAGAGACATGATTTAGTGGCAGATAGGAATGGTTGGACTTGATGATCCAAGAGGTCTTTTCCAACCCAGTGATTCTGTGATTCTATGACTCCTGAGACTTTCCTTACCACAAAAAGCAAGGGGAAGATGGACTTTGGGGATGAGGATGAAATGGTAGAGATGCATGTTTATTGCTCCATTTGTAACTCATGATTCTCTGAGCCATGTGTAAAGGAAAAAAAAACAGAGAAAAGCATGACTGAGGTAGGGAATAACTGATTTGGATCAGATTATCTATATCTCTGCAGAGAAGCACAAAGGCCCACATTTTATTTAACTCACTGTCATTAAATAATATCTACAGACTTGGTCACTAGTCAGATGTAGTGGAATCTTTCCCAAAATAGCCACCTCAATGCTCTTATCAAACCTCCTTGCCAGATCTTGAGCCAAGCATGTGCTTCACAAAAGCCTGCAGAGAGCAATAAAAGCAGGAAAACACCTTAATTGTTTGATCTCACTCTCTAAAAGACCAGTAGATTGTTGACTTTCAATATTCCACAATTCTTTATCTAAAAATGAAATTCTGTATCTCCTCTACATGGAATTCTTTTCTACTTCACATTTCTCTTGGATGATGGATTTAAAATAACTTTGGTTTCAATCTCTCTTTGATAGGAATTTAAACATTCATCTTTCACAGCAGTCACTATCATTAAGACATCGTTTAAAGTGAACAATTTGGTGTCAGAACCCAGAGCAAGGTTTACAGGATCACCTCCACAGATTCACAAGTCAGAGTCTGCCTTGATAAAACCTTTAAGCATGTGTTCAATTTTTAGTCTGTAGGCATACTCCACAAATAAAATCAAATAAATACGCAGTACCAGACTCATCCATAGATTCTGGCATAAAGAAGAGGTCAGATCAAGCATTCTGCAACCAAAGAGCTGGTATCAGGCTGCAAGATTTGCTAGGCATTTATTGACCTCAAAGTGCCTCAGACAATCTCTCTTCTATCTATACCCCAGTCATAGCAACACAGAAGGGAAGATCAGGGACACAAAGCAGAGCTGCTGATTAGGGCATTCTACCTGTGAATTTCCATATTTTCTAAGTTTAAGAAAGGTCTTCCCTAGGAATAAAGGAAGCTTTTTCAAACAATGCCTACATTCTTTTAAATATTCTTTACCCTACAGCTGCTGATAAAGCTCCACATGAAGCTGAACTATGTTTTGGCCTGGAAATATATACATCGACTAGAGAGAAACAGGCGGTGTGTATTCATACTTTTCAAAAGAGAGGATTTAACCTCTGAAAAGAGATATCAAAGTGGCACCAAAGCATGGACCTGCATTCAACACCTTCACATTTGGTTCACAAATATCCAATTAGGTTTCTATCTGAACCACAGCACCTCAAATCTATAATTAATCATCTGTCAAAGTTACAAGGGAAACAGAGCACCATATTTTTTTGAACAGTGATAAAAATGATGTTGAGGTCTTGTGAGAGAATTTCTTAGCTCAGAGCAGCAATATCAATATATCTTCAGTAAAGAGTTAATAAGGACCAACACGGTGTCTCCCAAGCTAACTCAGCAGCATGCTTTGCTCAAAATAAAGACAGAAGCCACACATATTTAATGTAAATTCAAAATGGATTTTTGTAAATGACAACTAATTTTGTAAAAAGTAAATGTTAAGAATCAACCCACATTTCTTACCAAATTCCAATACTAAGATTGATTCTTTAAAAGTTCAAATAACTTTTGAAAAATACTTTTTTCCCTCTTTGTTAATTACAAGTGGCTAATGAACTGTCTTTGTTTATCTGGGAATGTGAGACCATGTAATAAATTTTAACAGTGTTAATTAACATCTCTATATAAAGGAACAAATGTTTATAACTGCTAAGGATGCAGAAACCCTACCAAACTAAACTAAAACTCTTTTGTCCTAATTGGGGATATAATTGTAATGAATCTCCTAGGAATTTTGCTGTTCCTTCTACATAAAACTATATAACCACTTGATCCTACAACAAAGATATGTTCCTAGAGATTCCCATAACCCTAATCTGTACAGTTCTGTCCCTAGTGGGTACATAGGTGGTCATAAAAAGTGAAGGTCCCCATCTTTTTAAAGAAGCCTTAATTAGTAAGACCCAGACAAATACAACTACATACTAGAAAAATTGCCTCTTTTCCACTTTTCCAGATGGAAGATGATAGAGGTTATTTGGCTAAAAAGAGTAGCTGAGGGTTAATTTAAGAAAATGGGATTTATCTGGAGGCTGAAATGATACTTCTTTTTGGTATCAGCAACTATGTACTGCTATAATTTGGGACCATATGCTATTTGCTGTATATTCTCTTAAACAAGTTCACTGCACACGAGGATGGTTTACAGTATTTATTATCTGATGTTATCTGCCTGTACTATTTCCAGTACTTCTAGAAACACAGCCTCCTTCCTCACAGCATTGGGCAGGTCTAATACACAGCTCAGTTTTTCACTGTGCTTACGTGGGAAAATCCTGTTGAAAGAAACACCCAAAACCAAATCCAATTTTTGGCAAAGCAAAACATTTCAAAACTAGTCCAAGAGCTTCCCTGTAAAAAGGCATGCACTTTTAATGTTTCTTGTGCACAAGCCCAGTTCAGTATTTTATACTGTGGCCAGATTTAGTAAGATGCTGGAAGAAACAATCATTGACCTAGTTACCACCCACAGTTCCTGCTTTCAGCTGCTTTCTATGCACAGAGACAAAATGCATTCAAACTTCAAGCCAGCCTGATTGGGACTCTCCCTCATCAGAAGTCTCAAATCCACCTGCAGCCCAGTTTAAGGTGATGGTGCAACCTCATTTGGGGACAGAAGAGCCAAATCACTCCTACCAAGTTGTTGGGGTAGCAGCACAAGTACACTATGGTTCAAATCTATTATTTTTAATTGCATTGGGAACATTCAGCCTTTAAAACATACTGAGAGTCGAAACAATGTCTAAAAATAGGATGTAAGTGCACCCCCTTAACAGTCACAAAGCTCCCCTGACCACACACATAGGCAGACAAAAGGTGTCTTAATTAGTTTATTGTTTTACAACTCTCTCAAGCTATGAAACACAATTTGTTTTACAATGCTTCATTAAAAATGCACTCTCCAAGGATTTCAAATTGTTTGTATAATATAATTATCAGTGTTAACACTTCCTTTTATTGTTTTGACAGTCTTGATCCTGCTGCTACCTCATTCAAGCATCCTCCAGCCAATAAAGGAATGAATATTTCTCACTTGTTCTCCTTCCCCAAATTAGGTGCATGATAAATGACTTAAAGTTTCAAGAACTTTTAAAATACTGAGGCTGTACTAAAAGATTTTTTAAAATCTCAAAGCATAAGAATGAAAAGCTTCCACCTTGAGGGAAATTAAGTCCTTTCAGAACATGGGCGAAACAGAGGTGTTAAACCTTTGAATTCAGCCATGGCTATCAGAGCTGATGAAGTTATGCATAAACTGCTCCTCTTTCCGAAGTTAAACACTGGCAAACCAGGTCCTGAAGCATTTACATACATGGGCATTCTTGGCACATTGGGTGGTCAGCATTTCCTGTGCACATAAAAACTGATTCTGCCTCCTCTCTGCATTTCTCCAAAGGGGAACAAAGATTTGTAAATAAGTAAATACAGGGAGATTTGAGTCTACACAATGTCATACACTTTTGGGCAAGAAAGAAATAGAAGAGTCAGCTTGTATCTTCTACTGCTTTAGCTGGTATATGTTACTACGCTGCCTTTTGGCCTTGTGTAAATAAGGTTCTGCTTCACATGCAGAAAGCTAAATAGTCAGGCTGATACTGTCCAAAGTCCCGGTCTTAACTATCATGGACATATGTCATGCAAACTTCGAGGAGATGAATAATGTCTCCTAATACATACCAAAATGACATCTCAGAGCTGCATGTTTCTTGATCCTTTCTAGTAAGCCCACTCAGTCCAGGTTCCCCACTGATTTGATATACCATAAGTACCCTCCAACTGAGAGCAAAGCAAGTTCTGATATGGACTCCTGAGATCCTGAAATGCCCCTGCCAAGCAACTGCTTCCTCAGCTCCTGAGAGCCACTCAGATGTGGTCCACAGACACCACAAATGGAGAAAAGTACAAGGAACTGAAAATTACAGCCAACCCAAAACAACAGAATAACTTTTCTGTTTTAGCAGAAATATTTCAATTTTGAAAAAGTTATTCAGAGGTTTGAGGGTGGTTGTGCTTGGGTTTGGGAGTTTTTTGCTTGGTTAGTTGTTTTTTAAACTTTCTGACAGTAAATTGAAATCTCCATAGAAAAGGTTAAGGTTATATTTCATTATTATTGATGGATTTGATGGCAAAATTTTCTCCAGCCAGCTCTAATTTTACACTATATCATAAGTTTCTTCAGATGCCCGTTGCTTTTTCCTTTCTTTTTTTCCTACCCCTTATCAAATTTCTATGGCCCAAAAGGACCTTGGTGTGGAGCACAGACCACTCTCAAAATAAGCAGATCCACTCAGAAGTACTAGCACAGTATTCATGTTTACCACCACCTACTTATCCCTCCTCGATACTGACACCTAGCTTACTTTTCACAAAGGTCATGAACTCATTCCGATTCATATTACTAGAATCATGGTCAATTTTTTTATTTAACATATAGTTTAAATCTCACTCCTGCTGACTACAGACTTGGTTCCTGGAGACATTAAGAACTACAGGAAAAGAAAAGTAATTTATATTTAAAAAGACCTTTGGCCCTACCCTTTTCAACCTTCCTATACTTCAGATGCATGTATCTGTTCATGCTCATGAACAGAATTCCTAATTGCAAATACATTGATAATACGACATGATCTAGTATTTATTTAATTCTGCAAAGAAAGGACACTTCTACGAAAAATAACTCACAGCACATAACTGATGGGGCCAGTTCATCATTTTTTTAGAGTAAAAGACCTCTGAAATTCTTTAAATTCTTTAAATTACACTTTGCTACATCTAGCTCACCTACCTTAAAATGCAAGTGTGAACTAACTGGTGTATGAAGGATTGTTTTGTTCTAACAATTTATCATTTCTTAAAATGTATAACAGCCTAATAAATGAAGTTCCTTTTCAAGTCATTTGTTTCTAATTATCAGAAGGAAAAATTTCCCATATAACGGAAATAATTGCGGCTTAAATGCAAATTCTGAAGCACTGCTAAGGATAATGTCAAGGGGCTTACTATTATTTTTTTTTTTTTAAAGCAGCAAAAGTTGGACATTATTCAATTCAAAGGTAAGTTTTACATATTTATCTTTCACTTACAGGCATGTCTCAGATAGGATTACGAAGTCATTCTATGGAATATAAATGTAGAAAATTTAACAGAATACAAAAAATATGAATCCAAGATAAATTTTTAGTTAATGAATTCTGGATAGGTTCTTTTTTGCTTCTGTTGCAAAGGCAAGAAAGAAAGATTTCACAGTACAGAAGTTAATGTGCTCAAAGATTTCTCAATATATTTTTTTTTCAATTCCCTCGTCAGAATAACTTCTGGCTATTCAAGAAATACTGGGATAAAAGGGATAAGAGGAATGCATTAACAAAGAAAAGATGACCAAAGCTGGTTACCTCAGCCTCAGTTATATTACCATACAATTATTACTATATTGATTCCCCAGTAAAATTCACTTAACTATTTTTCTAGTGTTTATAGCTAAACAAATTGCTTAATCTATTTCAGAGGAAAAACCTTACACTGATGAGTTTATGTTAAAGATGTCATAACCCCTTGGGTGTCGCTCACTAACCGTTCATTCACAATTTCTCTCCCTTGAGACCACAGTACAGACATCAAAGGCACAGCTGGATAAACTGTATTAGATACCAAGCAAGAATTATCATAAACACTATGAAGCCACAAAGAATGTGGAAGGAATGATCATTTAGATCCACAGAGTTATTAAAATTCCTTTAGTCCATCTGCTTATGGAGGCATGCGACATTAACCATCAACCACATTATCACTTCAAATTCAAAAACTGCTTGGGAGAGATCGATTTTGCAACAGCTATTCCACAACAAGAAGAGGCTGGATTCAGTGCTGACTTAGTTCTCAGGAAATTTCTCTGTCCTTAGTGGGATTTCATGACACATACCATCACACCATAGTCATAGTGACTGATTAACTCTGATTTTTCAAAGATCTGGCAGATGATGGAGAACTGACCCTTGATTGTTCACCCCACCACATTTACCACTGTTGGACTTCTTATTACTCACAGATTTCATTAGAGTTCCTAGGGCCTTTCCCATAGGCCAAAAGAGAAAAACATTTTTGTGAGTATTCATGCAAGAGAAGAGATCCACTTCTTCTGTTTTCCAGTGAGCACTAACAGCAATCCTCATGAAGCAAGAGCAGAGCAACCTGTATAAATGAGAATGTTCTTAATGACTCTTACAGGAATTAATAGGAAGTATAATAAAAAAACTTGTCAATGAGCATCTCTGTTTATCAGGAACGTCACTAAGTTTTTAGGAAGATTATTTATGTCCAGCACAAAATTTTCCTCTTCAATTGAAAAATACTAATGGTAAGATTAAAACTCTGCTCTTTTCTTCACTGCTAGTGTCAGCAGCCTCTAATTATGTAAGCAATATGAACTAAATTAAATCTTTACCAGTGTACAGAAAGTATGACATACTAGTTCTCTTGGATGCTAATGTGTAATAATGACCAGCCCCTTTTCTCTGCACTCACATTGTGCTCCACACAAAATGAGGTACTGTTAATAAAATTATTTTCATCACCTCCTCTGTGTGCCTTTGGGAACTAGCCTGTGGGCTGTTTCTAAGAAGGCCTGTGAGAGGTACAGAGAGAAAGCAAGTTCAAGCTTGTGCTAGAGTAATCCATGTGCAGGAAAATGTTAAACCTTCCCTGGAAGAAAGTTAGATGCCCACAAATCAAAATCAGTTGGAAAAAGTTTGCTTAAAAGTATTTCTCAGCAAAAGACAGCATGGTGAAATCTAGCACCACATGGAGATATTTAGTGCCCACTAGGTCATACATGTAGGAGAGAATATAAACCAAAGAAATAGACTATTGAGGTAAAAGGACTAGAATAGCTCCTCTTTGTCCTCGTACTTGACTATTAAAGTGAAAAGGAAGCATAAATACTGTGATATCATCAACAGCAAGAGTATCGATCATATAATCACAGAATAGTTTGGGTTGGAAGGGATCCTAAAAGTCATCTAGTTCCAACCGCCCTGCCATGGGCAGGGACACCTTCCACTGAATCAGAGCCTCACCCAATCTGGCCTTGAACACTTTCAGGGATGGGGCATCCATGACTTCTCTGGAGAACCTGTTCCAGTGCCTCATGATCCTCACAGTAAAAAAGTTCTTCTTAATAGCTAATCCAAATCTACTCTCAGTTTTAAACCATTCCCTCTCATCCTATCACTACGCTCCTTGATAAAGAGTCCCTACTCATATTTCCTGTAGGCTCACTTTAGGTACTGGATGGCTGTTATAAGGTCTCCCCAGAACCTTCTCTCCTCTAGGCTAAACAAGTCCAGTTACACAATAGGTTCCAAACACCATAATTATGTTTAAGTCTGTGCAAATTAAAACTCTACTGTTAAAACAAAACCAACAAAATAAAAGCCACCATACCAAATAAAAAAGGATTTACAAAGTTGTATATTACTGTTTAGGAAGACCCATGGGAATGTTATTAGTGCTTGCCTGCCTGCTCCTCCCAAGAGGAGACTGCCAGCCAACTGGCTATGGAAATGACTTTGTTTCTAAGTTCCAAAAGGTCCACAAATATGCTTAGGAACATGCTGAGACAAAACATACAAATGTTCCAAACAGATTAAGCATTAATTAATCTCAAGATGGGGACACCCATCTTGCTTAGATAAAGTCACCACCCTATTTTGTTGGTCTTAGCTACTAACTTCCAATGTGACTTATCTCAACCAAGTAGGAAGGAACTATAAGGAAAGGGTGTATCACTGTATTGCTCAACAGGATTACCACCTCTCCCATTTCCCCTGTAGTCAATAACTACTCTTTTCCCTTCAAATACTTGGAAAGAGGAATATCTTGTTTTCAGGCTATTGCAGCTTCCAAAGTTTGTTCCTGGAACCTGAAGAAGTGTGGCCTTAAGGTCCTTGAGAGACCTCATGAGGTAACTTATTAGTCTCTTCCTCTTTCTCTTGATCAGAGTGTAAAAAGGAGACACCTGTGTATTTTACTTACTTACAGTTCTCGAAGAATCAAAAAATAGACCTACCTAGAAAAACAAGGATATCTTCTAACAGCTAAAAGGCTTTGTGAATTTGAGCCAAATTAAATCAAAATATTGGATTCTTTCAAACAAGACTTTCAAGTGGCTCTACCATGTGCCAAAGGAAATTCTCTGTGATCTGCCTCCTATTTTCCAAGTTAGAGCTGGTAGCCATCAGTCAAATATATCTGTTTGTTGAAGGACCTTGACACGCACTTTAATATTCTTATTGACTTATAGTGGTGAAAAATTGGTAAGACTTTTTACAAACACATTTTCCAAAGAGTCTGATTCTTACAAGTTTTCTATTTGGTTTAGGCATAAAAATTCCAGTTTCTTTTTTTAACAGGGCTTCTAAATAGCTCAGGGCTTCTACATTACCTTTCTGCCACTGGTGCTATAATTGACTCGTTTTCCTCATGCTGTTAGTATGGCTACACACTGTAATATCTGTACTAGTTTGGGGGATTTGGACCAACCATTTCAGAAACTGGAGCCAAATGTTACACTTCCTAACTCCATATGTGACTACCTGAATAAGTGCTTTGCATCTCCAAAAGCCAGAATCACTAGAACTAACCATTTCAAAGGCAGCTGCTAGGTGCCCGGTACCTTGGCCTCTAGGTGATTTTGACATATTGGAAATACCTAAATGATAAAAAAAGGCATTTGTGGTAAAGGACCCTGTGTGTAAAAGATGTTGATGCTGTAGGGTGCAGTATTGGCCTGCTCTGCCTAGGAACAACCATTTGTATTTTGGGAGGGTCAGGACACCAGTGGCTTCCACACAGTAATGAGAAGGAAGTTAATATCACCCAAGCTTGCAAGGCATGGGCCATGTGCCAATACAAGCAGAACATTTCTTTTTCCTCTGCCTCTCCTCTCCACCCTCAATGCTTGTTTCCTATCTGACATCCTCTTTTCCCCAGACTGCAGGAACAGTAGTTTTGTTTTCTCCAGTGAGAGTCTTCATTCACCTCAAGCCATCTTTGCTAACCAAGAGGTCCCAAGCTACCGGAGGCAGAGCAGAAACATTGAAGTAGCCAGGAAAGTAGATCTTGAAACTGGGAGCATATGGAGCACCGAATATGCTGCAACAGTAATAGAGGAGAGAAAATATATTTACACTGACCCATCTATGCCATGTTGCCTAGGGGGTATTGCTAAAACAAATAGGTAGTACACTGGTGGAAACTGCAGTTAACCAAGTGTATGTCATTGCTTATTTATTCTCTGTAATTTCTTTTAAAGGATCAAATCTATCAACATAAATCTACCTAGGCACTCTACACAATGATGTATTTGTTAGATCTCCTTCCTTTCCCTACAGAGTTTTAACACGCCTTGAAACTGGCCTTCAATCCCACAGGAAAAAATGGCCAAGAAGAGGCAAAACGATCTTGATTTCAGCAGGGCTCCCAAAAAGGCAAGGATTCAATCAAAAATCTCTCAGAGGCAAGGGTAAAGGGAGCCAAGCTCTTTGCAACACGTTTTTCTTGCTATTCTGTGGCATTTGTTTGACAAGCATTAGCAGGCATACCAGGAGCTTCCCCGTCCTCTGAAGCCAGGTGATTTATATACCTATCTCCAGAACAAAACAGACACAAATGACTCTAAGACCAGCAACCTTCTAGACAGAGCCCAGGGATCCTTCTCAATTTCAGCTCCATTAATATGTTGAGAGCTCCAAGCCATGGCAGCTGGACAGCTGTGGGGATCCCAGCTAGCCTATCCAAAGCTCAGCTAATATTGGCCATATATACTTGTATCAAGACTTGCAGCATAAGGTCCTTCTCCAAAGCCAGGCATTTGCACCCTGGTGCAATCATTCCAACAGTTCCTGTCAAACACTAAACCATGCCCCTCAGCACCTCGTCCACCCATCCCTTAAACACCTCCAGGGAAGGTGACTCAACCACCTCCCTGGGCAGCCTCTGCCAGTGCCCAATGACCCTTTCCGTGAAAAATATTTTCCCAATGTTCTGCCTAAACCTCCTCTGGCGGAGTTTGAGGCCATTCCCTCTCGTCCTGTTCCCTGTCACTTGGGAGAAGAGCCCAGCTCCCTCCTCTCCCCAGCTTCCTTTCAGGTAGTTGTAGAGAGCAATGAGATCTCCCCTCAGCCTCCTCTCAGATTTCCCTTAGCAGCCACCAAGTGGCTTTTCTTCAAATCTGCTATACACTAGGTCCCTGATCAAACATGAAGAGCCTTGTTTCTTCCAATGGGATTACCTATATGCCCTAAATGAAAGAGGAGTTTATTAGAGTTGGAGCTTAAACCATCAGCCTGTGAAGCTCTTTAATGCACACTACTTCTAACCATCAACAACATCATTAACTCTTCCTTTTCTCAAAGCAGCTTTCTGTCAGTGCGACACTTCTGCTATTTTAAAGACATAGATTTCCAGTTGTACCAAAAGTAATTGGAAAGAAATTGTCACACTACGTATGATATTTCCAGCTTACAGCTTGTGTGATACGTTTCAATCAAGTTTCATATTAGATTTTGGCACTCAGATGCCATATATACCCCTGCAGGTGAATGTTAACCCATTTTCCTTTAGTCTGTTTCGTGTGTTCAAATGATCTTTATACTACTGATGATGTTTTTTAGATCAATGTAGTACTCAAAATAATCCATTATCTTATTTTTCTGCCAAGCCAGGTGTTATTCTGGATCTTCATACTTTTAGTGTTTGCCTCTAGGTGTTTTGTCGGTCGGGGGGTGGGTGTCATAACTCAAACCTAGGGGTTTTTTTAGGAGGAAATATAATAACTAAATCTTGTCAGTCTTGCCTCAAGAACATGAGTAATGTTTAGTCTGCAAAAATGTTTCCTTGCAAGACAGATTTTGGAAGCCCTGGCTCTTTCGAAACTGCAAAGGCTTACTGGTGTTGATTTAGTATTCTTTCCTGCACAAATTACACTTTCCTACACCTACTTATTTTGGGCTTTTTGGTAATAATGTTTGCCTTTTTTGCAAAGTAATAATTTTGTCTAATATAATTTTGAAGATTCCTCTGATAGAGGTTTCTGGCTGTAATACGTTTTTATCAAGCTCACTTTTTGTTACTAACTCTAGAATCAATTGAGGTTGTGACCCACTGTATTCTTCCTATGATCCGTATGCATATTTTTATGATGACCTCATGGGATTACATAAATTTATTATTTATGAGACTCCCAGCTGCTTCCCTCTAGCAACTGCAGATTCTGCAAACTCAAGCATCAGAAAGCTTACTGAAGGTAGACTCTCCCAGTTCTTATGCTTAAAATTGGGGGGTTTGGCTCACTGTGAAGAAAACTAACATCCTTAAGGCTTTGTGTAGATTTACTACTTCACAACAAAGAGAGATCCTTAGTTTACACCTCCTGAGATGAGCTACAACCATTCAAATGCTAAGGACAGTTGACTGCTTCGCCAACACCAGCTGTATAATTTTGGTTTAAAATTAGAATTAATTCTTTGTTTACCTGTTACTTGTCTGTGTTGAAGGGCAGACAGCCTGTTACTTATACTCAAAGTGTGGACTGCATTGGTTTCATTCAACACTGCAAATCCAGCACACAGTTCTCAGACTTTGCTTCCTGCCCCACATCCCATCTTCTGAGTGAGGAAACCAGATTTACACTCAAAGGCAATAGCCAAAGAACAATTACATGGAAAACTTATGAGGCATATATTTAAAAATCTGCCTTCTAAATTCTGCAAATGAATCATAAATATTAATCAAAGTCTCTATCAGAAATAATATTTTTCTTAAAATATAAGATCCTATTAAAATATCAGTGTTTTAAAACCAAACACCAAATGCATTTGTATTTCAAGCATAAGCAATAAAAAATTCTGCATTGCTAGCACATATACATGAACTCTTATTTTATTCTTGTATTTGAATTCCACCAAGAACTTAAGATGAGGGACAATTCCCAGTGTCACAGTCACTATGCACACATAACTCCCTATCAGTCAATCAGGACATATGCATGGACTTGCTGGGCATCATCTCGAGCCATTTGGTTATGCTGGTGGCTTGGTAGCCATATGTGAAGCTAGATGATTGCCTGTGTATAAGGACTATAAACCACCATCAGAGTACTTTGGAATCAGATACAAATGTTCTCCAGCTGGATTCAGCCCCCGAAGCACCAACTGGATGTTTCTGACCTGAATAAGGTTGTCCGTCTGTATTCAGAATTGAACTCTCTATATATCTACCCACGTGTAGATGTATAGAGAGTTCATTCTGCCCTTGATACTCTTTACCAAAGCTGAGCCCATTGTTTAAACTACACAACTAAGCCAGTCCATAGTATTCTTATAATAACATCTGCTCATATCTTACAGATGTTGTTGGAACCAGCAAGCTTTCAGGGTTAAGATCATCTTTGCATGACAGTCTCTCGTTTGCCCAGCATTTATACACATGGCAAAACAGGGCTCTATTCTCAGGTGTGAAACTATGTGATGCATCATTAGCAATTGATAGTAACCAAGAAAATCCCAGGGCTACCAAAAGCAGATACCCCAAGCTATGGAGCAATCACCCCAGGTGTTCACTTCTCTCTGCAAGAAGTCTTATTTCCAAGCAGCCTGCCCTTTATGCCAGCTAAAGCAAGAGGCACCATCTCTGCACAGGTGGATTTTCAGTCCTTGGTATGCTTGAGCGACCATTTGAGCACTGCAGAGCCCTCAGTGGCTTGCAAAATTGCAGGCAGGTGACATACAAACGCCACCCTGGTGCTGACACCTGTGCAGTGGAGGTTTGTGAAATGCCTGACAACTTGGGGGGCTGTGACTTGTTTTCCTTTCAACTCCTCAATCAACCTGACAGGAGGTCGCTTTGAGTTTTCAGTTTTGGCAGTGCCAATAAATTCCCCTCTCTCTGTGAGATTTCAGGCTCTGTTCCTCCTCATTCTTGACTGTTTCCTTTGTGGCACTGCTTCACACTGGGGCAATTACTGAGGCTGTGTGGGATGCATTAAATTCCTCATCAAGGAGCATGCGGTAATATCACTGCTGCAGCCACCTTTGCATCTTTTCTGTAACAGAAGATGCTCCAGGGCCTCGAGCTCATTTCATGCCTATTTTTTAATTAGTTCAGACATTTTCCAGGGCTGATTTTCATGTTGTTTTAGGGACTTATTTCTAACCAGTTTACCTTGCCTTCTGTTAGAGAAAGTGCAAACTCAAGAAAAGTGTCAGAATGTGACAGTATTTGCCAACCTTTTTCCACCTCTACTTCTTCCTCTTCTCCTGGTATTTTCACTGGATGTTAATGAGCTGGAATATGAAGTCACCTGAGTGAAAGTTATTATACAGTAGACATGTAATGTATATTTTAACCTACAATGAAACCTGTTTTACCAGATGAGGCCAATGAGACTTGAATTCTAGGGTGTCAGGGAAATAGTTTCTCCTGAATTAAAGGGATTCTTCCAAGCAGGGAAGGGGAGGAAAGCTTCCTTTGCTAAGTGACAAAATCTGAGTTTCCTGAAGCTTATATTTACTGTTGCATCTCATCAGGGTTACCTCTACCTTGAACCCAAATCATGGTCTTTTCACATTAATATACTGGTCAGCAGTGGCATGCTTTGTGCTGTGGCCACAGGGTATTAGTTTTAAAACCAATAGCGCTCTTCCTTCTATTTTCACTTCCTTAATTTCTTCTCTTTTATTCCTTGAGAATAACCAGATTTAGCTGTCACTGCCAGTTCCTACCAGCAACTCAAATGCTCTCATCAGCTTGGCCTGTCTGCCCAGAAACCCACAAATTGCCACAGGCAGCCCTCAGCAGCCACCTCAGACAGTGCTCTTCTCTCCAATCAATGTGCACTGCCCTCAGGATTTATTTTCTTCTCAGTTCACTTCAGCAAAGAGAAACGTCTTTTACTGTCATAATGAGACATGCTGATGCATCAGCATTTCTGGGTTAATGAAAGAGAGAAAGAAAGAGAGAAAAGAAGAAAGAGGGAGAGAGAGAAAGGAGGAGAGGGAAAGGAGGAGAGGGAGGGAGGGAGGGAGGGAGGGAGGGAGAAAGAAAGGGAGAAAGAGAGAGAGAAATAAAACAGAACAGTGACATTTAAAAAAGTAAGTATCAGTCTCATCATTTGCTGTTTGTTTCCAGAAATGGTTCTATTGCTTTCCCTAACAGAGAGAAAGTGTAATTTCATCATTTCTCTTTTCTTCTTTTCTTTTTTTGGGGGGGGGCTTTATTGAGCTTTTTTTCACATTAATTAATACTCCTGATCTACGGTCACTGGCTCATAGTAGCCTTTCTGTCTACCTTGCCTTCTACACACCTTCTTAAAATACAGTGTGCAGTAGGTGAAAAGAGGGTTCAGGGTGAGGCAGCAGTTATGTGATAAAAACTAAAAAAAAAAAAAGGAATCTGAAAGCCTAGCAGAATCATAGGTCTAATTTCTATTTATTGCTTGTAACATATGTCCATACAGAAAAATAAGTGCATGGCCTTTTCGCTACCTGTTATAACTGAGCTTAACTCCATACAGATCTAAAGAACCACGTTCACCCTACAGCAGAGGAAGGTGGGATACTTGCATTCAGTCTCATTGCGTGAGAACAATGTGCAATGATCAGTCAGAAAAGAGGTCAACAATAAATATGTAAGGAATTTTGCAGCAGTGAATTAATTGCTTTGTACCAGGTTTTGGAATACTATAGTCTCAAGTTGTTAAGTCCTTCCATCCTTTGTTAAATATCAGGCTTTCAGAAAATAAGGTTTCCCCATCCACTTGAGTCTTTCTAAAAATAAGTATATAACTTTGAGTGTAATGGATCATCTGAGGAGAGGGGAACATCCATGCACTCTTTCACCTCATGAAAATACAGGAAAGGCAGGGAGCATCATCCCAAACAGTTCCAGGCTCATCAGGTTTCTGTGGATTTTTAAAACTCTCTCGTCTTCCCCCAAAATATTTGTTTCCTTCTCACCATCTGTGCAGTTCTGGCAGCAAGATTTCCTCAGCTCTTCCTATGTCAGCTGTCCCCCTCACAAAGTGTTAATTTTACAGTTGCATTCCTCAGTCACTTGATTCATGTAGATTCTGCTCAAACATTTCCTCTATTAAACATCAGCTGAGCACTCATTGTCCAAGACTATTCATTTCAAGGCTGAGGACTTATTTGGATTTGTTTAGATGTGATCAAACTAAGTCCTAAAAGTAGATGCCAGAATTTGCCTGCTTGTTTATTTTGCTGAACAATAACGGTTGCAACCTTTTTTTTTTTGCCCCGTTTATTATTTAATACTCTATAAGACAATTTTCTCTTGAGGAAGTACTACAAACATCACTTTGCTAACACAGATCCACAAGAGCCACCAGACACAGCTACATTCTGGGAAAGAAAAAAAGGGCTTGTCTGCTTTTAAACATTCGCCCCCGCATTTACGTTCCTCTGGCTCTCCAGTTGTGGAGTTCTCAGCCAGGAACCCGGGTGGACCTGTCTGTCTGCCAGCAAGGAGCAAGGCTCTGCCACATGTGGCTCCAGGCATGTAGCACCAAGTGCAGCACTAGAGTCTTGTCAGCACAACCATGCAGGAGGAGCAAGGGAGTTTTCAGCATATTTAATGTTAAACCCATAGGTATTCAGAACAATAGGTACACAGCCATTTTTCCAGGACAGCACCCATCTGCCAAATTACGCTGCTCAGTTCTAAACTGGGTTGCTCAATATTTCCCCATCATTACGCAGCCTTTGAAAAAAAAATGCTGTGGGGAAAAATATTTTCAGTCTAAAATGGATATATTTACAGGCAATAAGGAAGCATGAAAAGGACAATGTAGGACCACTGAAATCAGTAAGTCTTTCCGTTGACGTCAATGAGGTTTTGGATCAGATTCTAATTTATTGGATAGATTATTTGTTGACAAGTCTTCATTCATCTTTAACGAGAACAGACCATGACACAAATAAGAATCTGGGCAGAGAAAATACATTTGTACAAAAGCATCAGGCCAAATGTTCAGACTGAATAAATTGGATCAGCAGGGTGAAATGTGATGCTTCCACAGACAGAGACATATGGTTTTTCATATAGGAAGGACTGAAGAAAAACCCAGATGAAAAGATGCTATTTTACCATTTCCTGTGACATCTACAGCACATAACATTGCAGCATGGAGGAGGTGGGGGGGAATAAAGGATGCTGTCAGCGCCACTGTGGAATGACTTATCCATAGTTCTAACTGCGGTCAGTGGTTTGACAGAACTTTTTATTCTGCTGTGTGATTGCCAGTCCCAAGCAGAAGTACGTGCAGAGCCACCTGAGGCATAGCAATCAACAGGTTAACGTGCAGTAAGGTGGCTTTCAAATACCAAAGACAATTGTATGGCCCTGTCTAGAAGGTTACAGCAATCTTATTCTTTAGGAATAACCTTTTATTTGTGGCCTAGAAGTCTGGTTTTCAGTGGAATGACGCCTCCAGTCACCTGCGGATGCTCAGATGTAAACAAAACGATAAAGGACGCAGAATCCAACTCTTTTGACAGCTCTGGAATAGTATGTCATGTAATGTAACCTATCTCAGTGCAATGTGTATGAGCATGTGTGTGTAATACTCCTATCACTCTGTGAAAGTACATAGGTGCCCATAAACATAACTTTCAAGATCTCAGGAATGAAGATGGAGAAAATCTGCTTTAAAGTGAGTGGAGTAGCTCAAGTACTAAATCTTTAGTTACTAACAGCAAGTAGGTCACCTTTTTATCACTTAAATCTCTTTCACTTTTATCATTATTGTTCAGTTAAGGCAAGACATTTCAGATTAAAAAAACATGTAAAATAAGAGTCACCTACACCAAACATTCTCCTTTTCTTTTCTGCAAAGAATTTAATGGGCAGGAATTTAATGAAAGACTTTTTAACAAAAGCTTTCCCCCCCACATGAGTGTTTCTGTTTTCTACTAGGAGCTGCTGGGCATTTCCATTCCTTCTGCCCATGCTGTCAGAAGCAAGCTTTGCATTTGAACCCTTATGTGTTCCTTCCACTCATGAAAGATGAGAAGACTTTTATGAAAATTAAGAAGTAGGGCACATCGATTGAACTCCGTCTTTCTGAACAAGTCTTGTTATCACTGGAAATTCACTTGGAATGCAAGTTTACCGCTCACAGAATTGCTGTGATTGTCAAAAAGTAATCACAGAATCACAAGGTTGGAAAAGACCTCTTGGATCATTGAGTCCTACTATTCCTATCTGCCCCTAAACCATGTCCCTCAGCACCTCATCCACCTGTTTTTTAAATACCTCCAGGGATGATGACTCAACCACCTCCCTGGGAAGCATCTGCCACTGCCCAATGACCCTTTCCATGAAAAATTTCTTTCTGATGTCCAGCCTGATTCTCCCCTGGTGGAGCTAGAGGTCATTCTCTCTTGTCCTGTCCCCTACCACTTGGGAGAAGAGGCCAGATCCCTCCTGTCTACAACCTCCTTTCAGGTAGTTGTAGAAAGCAGTGAGGTCTCCCCTCAGCCTCCTCTTCTCCAGGCTAAACAACCCCAGCTCCCTCAGCCATCCCTCATAAGGCCTGTTCTCCAGCCCCTTCACCAGCTTCGTTGCTCTTCTCTGGACTCACTCCAGAGCCTCAACATCCTTCTTGTGGTGAGGGGCCCAGAACTGAACACAGGATTCAAGGAGTGGCCTCACCAGTGCCGAGTACAGCGGGAGAAGAACCTCCCTGGACCTGCTGGTCACGCCGTTCCTGATACAAGTCAAGATGCCATTGGCCTTCTTGGCCCCCTGGGCCACTGCTGGCTCATATTCAGTCGCTGTCAACCAACACCCCCAGGTCCTTCTCCTCCAGGCATCTTTCTAGCCAGATTTCTCCTAGTCTATAGCACTGCACAGGGTTGTTGTGCCCCACGTGCAAGACCCAGCATCAGGCCTTGTTAAACCTCATGCCATTGGCCTCAGCCCAGTGGTCCAGCCTGTTCAGATCCTTTTGCTACCCCACCACCTCTCCTACCTTTCCGGTCCCACCTGAAAAGTTTATACCCCACTCCAGTTATAGAAGTCGTCCCACCATGTTTCCGTGATGGCAACTACGTCATAGTCTTCTTGCCCTACAATAACTTCCAATTCCTCCTGCTTTTTGCCCATGCGGTATGCATTGGTGTAAATGCACTTCAGCTGGGGTGGTGAACCCTCAGCTCTCATAAAGGGAGTAGTGTTCATTCCCAATTGACTGGTCCTTGGAATATCTAACCCCTCAGCACCGGTTTCATCCTTTCCCTCACCAGACGTACTCGTCCCCACTCACTCTGCAGTGATATACTGGTGGTCGTTGCCAGCATACTATCTCTCAGGCACTGGAGTTCCATTTCCAGGCTCACTCCTGACTATCCTGGCTTTGTCCCTCTCCACCTTCACATCTAGTTTAAAGCTCTATTTATGAGCCCTGCTAGATTTTTAGTGAGGATTCTAGTACCCCTAGGAGATAAGCATGGCCCATCCCTAGTAAGGAACCCTGGGGGTGTGTGGGCCAGTCCATGATCAAAGAAGGCAAAGTTTTTCGGCTCACATCAGGTTCAGAGACAGGAATTAATCAACTGATTCTTTTCATCTCTTGCTCTTCATTTCTTAGTGTGGGAATGGAGCTAAACATTACTTGCACCCCCAGAGCCCTCCATCATTTTCCCTAGAAAATGATGAGTCTAGCCTTGCTCCAGACCATCCACCATAGCATATGTCTTCCACTTAAGTAGTTTTAGCTCAACCGACTGCTTGAGGACATTTAAACTATGGTTAGAGCCTAGAATAGACTTTTTCTTTTTTAAATAGAGAGGCCTTGTTTGGTTTTAAACGAGAAATAATACATCCCATTCCTAGAAAGAGAGGCAATAAATTCTAATGTACACAGCAGAATTAAAAGTAAATCCAAACAGAAGAGGGTGGCTTATAAAACCAAAACCTAACAGCAAGCCACTTCTTTGGCTACTAAAGCCCAACATGCAATTTTGCAGGCGGGGCTTCTCAGCTTATGGCTATGTTTTCATCAGACTCTTCCCACTTGAAAATCAAGACAATGATTGTATCAGAGTTCGTCTTCTCCAGAGAATGTGCATCAGTAATTGACTAGGGCTAGTGCCAATAAGCTTATGGATTTAGCCTTTATACACACTACTTCAAACTAAAATGAGACACTAAAGATTGAGTAAAAAACAGCTACACTATATTATTTACAGAATTAGCTGCTGGTTCCAGAAGCTGCAAGTTCACAGGGACTGTTATTCATTTCCCACTCCATTCTGATCCTTACAGTAACACCAGGGTCAGCTGAGTCTAAATACAAGTTGGTGAAATCAAAACATGGGACTTGCTGGGTATCAATCCTATCAATACATGCTCTGTGGGAAGACAAAAATGACCCAGCTGCATAGGCTTTAGTGTGTAAGCACCTGTGCATATTTAAACCTGCACAACTAGCACAGCTGAAGCCTTTCTACAGCACAGCTGTTCACACCTGGGCAGTATCTCTTCCCATGCTGATTTCAAGTACTCCACAGATAGTATGAAAAGAGGACAGTTCCAGAAGCACTTGAATTAGCCAGCCATGGCCACAACAGTGAGCCCCTAGTTAGATAAAAAGGAAGATCACCTCCAGCAACAACCCATACCTTGACATAAAAGGGGCGGAGCTACACTTATTGTGCTCGTCTGTCATATGGCTTTCCTCTTTGTGTCTTCTCTTTAGCCACTGATCAGCACAAATTCAGATTCACCTGGAAGGGAAGAGCTCATCTGCTCCAATTTAGACATCTGAAAGGCAGTTGCTTCTGTAAGAGATGGGAGTTCAATCCAGTAGTGATTCACCTTATCCTGAAACAAGCCTAAGGCTTTGATTTCTCACATATTCATTCCTCACCTATCTATCCACTTAGATCTGTGTCTGCCTAAAGCATGCAAAGGCTCCTGCCAAGTACATATATTTGCTGCCTCTTAGGTGGAACCAGGCTAGGATTGGTCCTTGCTCAGGTCCTACCCCAGTGTGAGTCAGATGTGGCCAAGGTGCCTCAGGACTTGGGAAATGCTTCCACATGAGACAGCATATACAGACCCTAAAACAGAGGGAATTAGACATCCTCTGGTGATTCCTTCATCTTGCCAGTTAGGTAAGGTGAGCAAGTGTGTTTCGGTATCCAGAAAAATACAACCCTACATTACCTTTGCAGTGATTCACCAGAAAAAAAATCACAAAGGGAGAGCACAGTCGGTATTTTTGTTCTTTTCCCTCTAGGAATTTTCTTATTGAGAATCAGAAGTAGTGAGAGCAGATCCCACAGTGTTTTTTCTTATAATTAACATTTCACAATATGTCCCAGCATGACTTCATCTTGTTCAATATTAACTATAACACACTTCATATTCAATAGAATACAGGCAGCAATGACATCAGTTTCTCTGGTGACAACTTTTCCCAACACAAGAGGGCATTGGCCCAGATGGAGTATTTCAGTGCAGTGCTGGCAGCATTGATTGTGTGCTTTATGGATAATATATCTGTGTGATTCGGTTGATTACATGTAGCACTTTGGCATGTGAGTCAGACACATATTCCTTCCACGCTTCAAAGAAGAAAAATCCTCATAAGGTTACATGTGTAATGGCTTTGTGAGGTATGTGAGTAATAGACATGAAAGATGTTCAGATATAATGACAATTTGTTTTTCCTACAGTATGCATTGCTCCACCTCACAATGATCTATTCAAAATATCCATTAATCCAGAGGAAAGAATTGCAAGTGCAATGAAAACTAAAAAGCTTAAAATCCCAGTGATGCTAATAAAGCCAAAGAACAAGAAAACAAACTCTTCATTACCTATACAGCCAATCATCATCAGTGAACTAAAAGGTTAAAGTAATAAGGGCTTGACAAAGGTGCCCCTCTTCACAACTATCCAACTGCACATTTGCCTAACTTCATAGCTAAATAAGGGCTGCACAGCAGCACAAATCTCAGATGCTCATGTTATGTATCAGTTCATGTTCAGGTTAATTCCACTTAGCTCAAATCTCTACAAAGCCCACCATGATACACAAAAAGAGGGGCAAGATGACAGCAAAGCCTTTGACTCTTCTCATGGATGGAAGGGGTTGGAGGCAATATAGAGAACCTACACCACGACATATTCATGTTTTAATTTGTGAAAGGTATGTCATTATTGCTCAACAAACACAACAGAGTAACACAGAACACCAAAAGCAAGATTCTCAGCAGTCTCAAAACAGTGGAACAATCGGGGTCTGATTTCATGAAGAGCAGCTCACCAGTAAAACCTGGCAGGAAAAGCCTGAATTTGCAAGTAGTCAGGGCAGTAGCTTTGACTGCTTTAATGTTCCTAAGCAGCATCCAAACATAAAGATAGTAGCAGAGATAAGTACACATAGGGAGAGAAACAGCAAGCTTGCTTTACTTCCAAGAGTAACACCAAACACTGTGCAAGACAAAGTGATATTTTGTACTTGGCCTACATGTTTTAAGCCATGGGTACTGAACCACAAAATTACCTGATTTAATAGGGAATTTAATCAATACAAGCTTTTGCATTTAAACTCTTAAGTTTACTATTACCTGCAGATCAATTATTTACTCAAGACTCAAAGACAGTGTGAGCAGCAGTACCAACTCTTTAAAATGACAACACCAAAGCATTTAGCTTTTTAGAGGCAGAAAAGCAATGAAATAAATAGGATCTCTGTGCCCAGACAGAATTAAATGCTCAAATCCTTGTTCCTAGATATAAAATGGATTGTGCTAAAAGAAGGAATGAAAAACAGTTACTCTTTCCCATGCTGGCACTGGATCACTTTAAAACTACACAATTTTCCAGGTTCTTTCTCCTGCTCCACAGTGTGATTTTTTTTTTAATGACTGATCTTCCGCAAATAAAAGTAAACGGACTAAAGCAAAATAAAATAAAATTAAGAAAAGTCTTCTGAGGTGAGTGTACTATTCCATGCTATTTTTTACAGGGTTGGGTGTTTTTTTTAGGATTTTTCAAATTTTTGAGCTATATAATTACCTTTGTTCAAATTTCTGTCAGTTTAGCTCAACATTCTGGTTAGAACCTTACTTCCCAAAACAAACACCACAATTTGTAAAGGAAACAAGGACTTATAGTGCACAAATCATGCTAAAATCAAACTGGATACACAAATTCCAAACTTTCCCTCTGCCACAGTGTTCACACAACTTGTTAAGAAGCAGTTCCTTATTCAGTGGAGTCATTAATGAAGATGTGGACCTATACATACTCCACAATGCCTAGGTGTGTTCTTCTGTTTTCAAAAGATTTAGTTGCTTTCAGTCTGTTTGCTAAGCACACAACGCAGCAGACATCTCAGGAATCTTTCCATACATGATCAGGTGTAACCCAGCTATGCTTTCAAAGCTATGACAAAGTTCTCCTAAAATCCACGCATTTCAAAAAAAAAAAAAATGTTTTGTGATCAGTATCTAAACTTTGTGACTTAGTTACCCCCCAGAGCAACCACACACAAAATGCAAGCTTATCACATAGAGGAAAAATGCTTCTCCTTGCTTGAAGGAGTAGAGTTTAGATTTACAAACTGTCCTTTCCACTTGAAAATCTCTGTCTAGAGGAACTGAATGACTTCTCAAATGTGAAACGAAACTCATTTAGGAAATGGGCAGATTTCCAGAGGAACTGTCAGGAGGTGAGAAGAATGTGTGTCACACAGACAGAAGTGAAACTATCACAATGTAAGAGAGGAAATCTCTCTCAATGCCACTAAGGAGATACAATATTCATCAGATCTTATCAGTCAACTGTAAAACAGACCAATTGTTACCAATTTAATTACAATCCTTGTTGCTAATAGCACCATTTTCAGCTGAGAATTATTTTGCAATTATTTTATCACCAGAATGCTTTGCATACAAACCCCCTTGTTTTGCTAATGAGAAGGCACAGAGTCACTCAGACTATGACAATGACAGATATTTGTTTCTTTTGTAAAAGAGAAAATTTCTACCTCCCAGGTGATTCATCTTTCCAAACAAAGAATCTGGCATACATTCAATGGCGAGAGAGAGGGAGAGGTATAAATATATATAACTATTAATGTTATGAAAATAACTGTGCATCAGAGCCTGATAAGTTTAGCTGAAAATAGTCAATAAATTATTTAGTTCACAAAATGTCATTATGTGTGGGGTTTACTTAATTGAATAGAATAATTTATGGTAAAACCTAGAAAAAAGATCAATGCAGATGGCTTGCAAGAATGATTGAGTTTCAGTGGAGGCAATTTGATTTTTATCCCTCATTATAATAATATTAAAGGGAAAGCATCAACTTTGGTAAAAATCAATATTTGATGAGTGCCTAGGCCATGAATTTTAACTAGAGGTAGAACTGAGGTAGGAATATGTGTAAATAATTAATAACTTCCATACCCTGAACAAATAACTGTTTTGTTTTGGAACAAATGCCTATTATCCAGAGATCCTTCTGTTCTCATAAAATATAATCCAGTAATGAGTGTTTGAGTTTTAAAATCCTATTCTTTAAATTGATAAATGATTCTTAAAGGAGTCTTGCAATATATTTAATAAAAGGTTTTTAAATGTAACAGAAGCTAAAAATTAAAAAATCTTAATTTTCTGAGGGAAGCAACACATTTCTCATTTTTACCTTTTTCTGTACACTAGAAGAATGTTTTCCACTTTGTCATCAATAGCTATGATGGCTAGAGATAGACTGAATAGAAAAAAAATACAAATCTTATGAAAAAATAAATTGTAAATTAAATCTGTACACAATCTTGCACATGGATTTGCAGCTGTCAGAACTGTGCTACAAAAGCAACCTGTAAAATCCATTAAAAGATCAATCTTACTGTGAGACACTAGCCATGCAAAATTGTATATTTGCATTTTCTCAAAATAAAGCATGATTTAGTTGGTGTGAATGTACTGTTTATCTTTGTTTCTGCATAAAATATTTCCCTCACCAATCAATAAACTAAAAAAAACCTCAGACTTTTCTTTCTCAGACTTTTTATCACTCTATTGTCTAAGAAAAGAAAGCATTACATCTTGATCCCCTCCTCCTCAGTATATTGGGAAGCCTCCTCTTGATCTGACACTTCACTTCTGCACCACCCTCTGCTAGCTAATGTGAACAAAATGGCTCAGCACAGCAAGTAAGTACAAGTGTACCACCATAAAGGAGAAAAATGGCTAATTAGTCTCTATTAACGAAGCAAGGCTCTTCAATTTCTTTTTGTTGAAACACAGGCACATGGCAGAAATTTAGCACACAAACCAAGACTTTAGTGATAGAGCCTCTCAGGTGGTACCACAAGTAACATACACCTCTACACTTATGAAATAGTGAGGAAAAAACAAGAATGCAGAATGACAGCTAAGGAAAGAAGATCTCTGAAAAGGGAACACCAGGTTCAAGCAGGCTTGTATTCCCATTTGGTTTACCTAGTTACACAGTAGTTGCATTTTTTTGACTACAGTAGACAACACTGCTTGACAGCTTTGTACATACATACACATGTAATTTCATGGGTCACCCACCACTGATATTCATTAGACTCATTTCACCTTCCATTGGCTCTAGGGTTAGAGACTGTCATGAAGAAATCTGACATCCTTCAGTAGCTTTCCAGCAAAATTTGCTTGTCCTAAAGATTCAACAGGTTGCTATTTTTTTCCATTAAATCAGGCTGAAAACACAGACTGCAGTTTTCTAAATGTCATGTTAACATCAATTTGTGCAACAAATTGTAGAACAAAAAGACACTGAGAGATAATGAGATGGAAACCCTGCACACTAGAAATTAGTTTGGGTGGCATACTGCTGCCTCTGCTCCAGACTGTATGTAAGAGTCTGCTATTTAATGTATTCTGGAAATGTTTACATTGACCTGTTAAAGTTTCCTCTTATCAGAGAGAAACATCCTATATGTGGGCTTGAAAGGAAGCGTTCCACGCAGCAGGGATTATAGGTTAGAAGAAAAAAGCAACTTCCTGCAAGGCTTGTGTATCTTCTGTTCTGCACTCTGAGTTTATGGATATCATCTACTTTTAACATTTACTTTTAACATTCGCTTCTCATCTCAAATTTCCTTGCCATTTGTAGCAAGATCCAATATGGGATTAACACATTGACCACGACATTTATAAATGTAAAGTACAGGTATTGCCATGTAGGAGGTATGACACAGAAAATAACTCTGGTAAACGCTATATTATGTCTTCAACTAATTTTCTTTATTTATTCCCAGCATCCTTCTGGCTGTCACTACATCTAAAGCAGCATTTTTTTTTAATTGAATTTTCTTACCCTGTAAGCAGAGTTCTACTAGTGGAAAAAGCGCACACTCCAAGTAGTGTAATTCTATAAGCTAAAACATGCACTCATTTACATGAGATTACATTCCAAGTCACTCCCTGGAAATCAATTCACACCTCTGTTACTCACCATAGAGTTGCATCAGAAAGTGACAAAATTAAAGTGATTGGAAATAGAAGCTAAAAATCATCCCTGAATTTATACCTACTGATTCAGGCCAGGTCCAAAGCCAAGTTTCCTAGGAATATGTCCTTTTTTTTTTTAGTGTTGTTGACTAGAAAATATATAGAAGGTAGTTTACAGCTACACTGACATTTGCCAGATTTAGCCTTAGAAATCAGTTACTGTAAATCAGCAAGGACACCACAAATCTCATTTTTTTTTTTCTTATCTAAAGGGGCATTGTCTAACAACATAGAATAATCCTGAGTGTGTGGAGGGAACAGTATATTTTGGAACTAAAACCAGCAAGCTCAGGAGACCCTCCACCTTCCTCTTCTTCCCCTAGGTACATACTTTCTAGCACCGGGCCAGTCTGGCATACTGGAGCTATACTTCTGCAGCTCTGAATCTGTGGGGAAGCAGGAATACAGATGTGCCTTAACTCAAATGGCACTTCTATTTTCTTTTCTTGCCAAAAATATTAAGGAAATCAGTTGTACAGAATGGTCTGCAGTAATCCATCTAGGAACATTCCCCTTGCTCTTACATGATTTCACACCTCTGTAAGTGGATGTAAAAATAGCAACACCAGTTGTAACCCCACTGTGACAAGGTAGAAAATAAGTCTTTCTTGATTAGTTTTCCTCCAAGTCCCAAACTTTTGCAGGCTTTCAGTGGCAAAAATAAAAGTCACACCGCAGGAATCCTGAGGCAGCAAAACATCAACTACATAGACCTGCAATGCTTCACCTCTAGAAATACAAGTGGAGAGGATACTCTTCTCAAAGCATAAATTTCAGTCATCTCTCTGTCCTAGAAATATTTAGGCTGCCTGACATATCCAGCATCAGGTGCAGCTATGGGTAGAATGGTAAAAAAGCCCACAGAGCAACATGCATTCTCATCAGGACTTGAGAGAACTCTTCCAGAGTTTAATCATGTAGTGCTACAGCATTTCAAAATTGAGATATAGGCTCTGAAACAGCCACCTCAAGTAAACTCTAACTCATACTGGGGCTATTTTGTATGGGGTCTACGTACCCTACTTATCACCAGTGCAGTCAAGTGCAGGCCAGACAGAGCAGGGCATCCAGCCACTGAATGTGCTGCCTTGGACTGGCTTGTGAAGCCCAAATAGTATGTCAGACTTGAAAAAAAGAGTTGTTTCTCAAGGGTTTGTACCAACATGACACAAGTGTGAAAGCTGCAAATGGGTTTGAGCCTGAATTTCTTGTTAGAGAAGCAAGTGGATCTTTAATCTCAGTCGAAAATCCTCCTTATGACATTAAACACCTCTAATTGCTCTCACGCATGCAGTCTCCCTCACTCTGAGCATGTTAGACTCTTCATCTGTACCAATTACTCCAGTACACATGTCAATCACAAATATTAACAGGTTTCTTAGCAAATGAAAAATATATTATAAACTGATACTTCTTACTAAAAAGTGAAAAGACTAAATCCATATCTATTTTTACTAATAAACAAAATTTTGATTCAGTCCATCTTTTTCTTTACAACTGGGATGAGACAAGGATCACACAGCCAAAGCACAAAAGACTGGATTGCAAGGAAGTTAAAAATTGCACTTCCCTATATTTTGTTGCATGACTCCAATACTTGTAATGAAACATGCAGCCTTTTAACAGGAGGTATTGAATTATAAACAGCTTCACAAGCAGACTTTCACCTAACATAAGCTTCTGTTGTAAGGTGTACTCCACCATATCCATCCATTGCAGCCTTTCAGGAGACTGAAGAGGTAAAGTGGTTCTTAATTACTACTGGTCAAAGTTCCCTTTTGGTATCAGAAAAGTAGACCTCAAGACAGATATTCAAAAATCCAAATTCAGGCCAAAGATGATTTTTGCGGGCTGTGATTCAGTTTCTTGTTAGAAAAGTCTCCAAGTTGCATTTTTTTTTTCTCTCTATTGACTGTAGAAGGAGGCCTGAGACAGAAAATTCTCACAGACAACGTTATCTTTTATGAATACATTACCAAATCCACAGAGACAGGATTTCTGAAATTCCCTTTAGTTGCCTAGATAGCTTTAGAAATACATCCAGAAAACATTTTCTCTACCTGTAGTCCAACGGATATTTTTAGTGCATTGGCTTGATGTGTCATTATTAATTAACTTACCACCCTTTTTGGAAGCCCTCCAAGCAATCGGAAATGGGGCTGCAAATTCTGATCTGCCTAGGTCCACAAACTTCAAGTCTCAGAAGAATATAACTGCCATGGTTTTAATAATCTTATTAATAACCTATGATGAATTTATGCCCATTAATACAGAAGTTGCAGGAAGTACAATTAAAAATTCTGAGCATACGATACAACCTGAATATATTATTTAAGCACCCATTCCCATCACTGGTTGTAGTATAAATAATATACTATGAAAAATACATCATGAACAGCTTTAAAAGACTCAAATATTCAGGAAAATAATCCCTCAGAAAAAGCCTCAGGAGATAGTTTATTGTACAAATAAAACTCCTGCAAATCACTGCGGGTTTTCCACTAAACATCAAATGTTAATCAGCATATGATTTCTAAGTTTTACTTTAAATTTTGCATAGATTTCTTACAAAGAAATTTTCTGAGGAACAGTCAACCTCACACCTTCGCTATTTCTGGTTTTCTTCATGGTAAATGTTTAAATGGATTTATATTCCTTATTGATGATATGAGGGCAAATTGCTTTTTTTTTTTCTTATATCAACTCCATATAATGTTCCTTACAACTAACCTAGAAAACACCCTAGGCATATCCCAAGAAATAATCTACATCACAGATCTCTTAAAAGTAATGCAATACTTTACCTCAAGCAATACCACATGCAAAAGTGGACATCTGATTGACAACCGTATTAATTTTTAATGCCAGTATTTGCCGATTTAGCTCTTGCACAAGACATTTTGATTATAATATACTGTTCAGTAAAGGCACTTGTCACTCAAAAGGACAGAAAAGCACACAAAAAAGATGGAGTAGGTATACTGAGAATACAGAGAAGTGAAAAGAAAGTACCAACATTTCATCTCCCAGCACAGGGGCCAAGCTGTAGAACTCAGCTGGCAAAACAAATACAGTGCCATTCAGAGAACAACAATGCCTTTTTGTTCAAATAAAAACCAAAGACAAAAGAATTATGCAGGAATGTAGTGGTGACAATGGTACCTAGTTCTTTTTCTTTAAGTCTTGTTTTTAAGAGCAAATTAAATAAGCTGTTGTGTTCTATGAAGTACATTTCATATTGTATAGACTGTATTTTATACAGTATAGGCTGAACACATGCACACATACACTCTATTCAAGTATTTGTCAATTCTGTACTTTGAAAGAGCTTTACATAATGAACTTGGCTGAGATTCTCAAAGGCAGCTTGGAGATCACAGTCTTAATATGTTGCTGTGATTAACTTTCTGGTTCTCTCATGTTATATTTTATGTAAAATGTCATGGAAAGCCTTACCAGCTCATATGGTGCAAGGTCAAGAAACACTGAAGCATGCAAGTGTGGGCAGCAATAATGCCCTCAGCCCATTTCCCTGCAAATGTTAATTGATAATGGGATTTTTTTGTTGTTGCTGCCAGAGAAGTTGCAAAACCTTATTGAACAGGTCGAATTTAAAGAGGCGACAACGATTCTCACTCATCCTCTCCACACCTGCATTACACTGTAATATAGACTAAAGCACGGTAGTTCTACTCAGTACCTTGAGATTGCCTTCAGCCAATGACCCGCTTAAAGGATTTTTACAATATTGCATTTAGAATAATTCTCCCAGATCAAACCTGTTCTGCTGCAGATAGGCTTTTGTGTTGAAAGGCGTTTTCTGAAGTAGTATTTATCAAAACCCAAACAAATGATAGAACAATCTAATCAAAACACTGAAATGACCACCTGATTGTATTTTAAAAATCATAACCTAATTAGAACCAAATTGATTTTTCCGTTAGCATGAAATTAAAACTAATTTCCCTGCACAATATTTACTCTAATATTCCCCAGATGCAAATACAGTCTCATAAAACATTTCATAAAAAAGCTTTTATAATTGTTTCCTGATTTTTTTTCATTACATCATCAATTGTATTTATCTTTCTAAATTATCCTTCTTGTTGTCTCTCTGGAAAATACATGAACAAAGGGAGAGAGATGAAACATCACTGAAATTCTTTAACTGCTCCGATACCGCAGGCAGATAAAGAGGCATTTTTCAGAGGATCTAGTCTTTCATTTCCTTTCCTAGCCAAACCTGCTCCTGAGATGACTTCTCCTAAATTAATGTTACACTCAGGCTGATAGACAGCAAAAGGTGGCAGACGTTCCCTGTTCAATTTCTTTTAGAGAAATGGGCTAGAAAAGTAGATTTGTTGCCAAAAGAAATTCCTCTGTCATTCTTCAACATATTCACAGTTTTCTCATTCAGTGTCACGTCTACTGCCCTAGGCTGTTCCTTTCTCTTTGCCACAGAAAAAGTTTCTGAATTCCTGCAGCATATGGCAGTTTGTATGTTGGGAAATTGAACAGTGAGACACTACCTCACTCAAGCACAGACACAATCAGATTTATAGGACTATAATTTCATTTGCTACGATGGCTGCCTTAATGAGGAAAGCATGTTTCTACCCAAACAGGACTGTTCTTAATGTAATATACTCTTGACCTTGAACGTTCATTGGGTCTGTCTGACCAATGACCAAGTCTAGGGAGTCCACCCTTTTAAAGCCAAGATAATGAACAAAAATGGCTATATAAGTATTGAGGAAATTATCTAATTGCCTGAGGAAGAAAATTAATTATAGAAGAGCCACTCCACAACTTTTTCAAATTTACATACATATGTATGGAAGTACATTACCTTTGGCAAATAGAAAGATGATTCCCAAGTAAGCGTCTAGTGCCACACTATCACTAAATGTTAAATATCTTCCCAGTTACTCTCTGTTTCAATGGAATATGCAGTGTTCAAAAGATGAGTTAATTCCAAAAAAATAAATCCTCATGTTCTTTGTTTTCAGGAGTTGCCTTTTCTTTTGCCATTAGTTGATCTTCCTTTATGCATATAAAATGTTAATTTGTGAATGCAGGTTTTATCACAGTAATGGAGACCATATTGAGTCGTTTTCTCTAATACACAAACTGAATACATCTCTGTCCCTTCTGATTAGGAGAGTTCATACATCCTTATTTTAAAACTGCAATGCAGCATCTCCCAAGGTAGTCCTTACAAGACAGGCAAATAAAAACAGAAAGGCAATGTCTTTCTGGCATCTTTTCTATACATGGACCACAGAGTTTCTGGACAGGAGCTGGTAAGATCTTCACCATGCAAGTATGCAGTTCACCAAGCAGAGAAGGTCCTTGAGAGACACATGTATTTAATGCAATACAAAAAAGTATTAAATTGAGGCAAGAGCTTGGGAACTTTGATTTCAGTTCACACCTCTGCCACAGACCTTAGGGAAATAATTTCTTTCCTCTTTGACTTGGGTCCCTGAATGTAAAATGAGGTTAATGATATTTTTATCATATCCTTTGTCCAATTCATCTACTCAGAATTCAAGAGGGGGACGTTCTCACTGCATAATTCTACAGTAGCCACTGTAACAAGGACAAAATTCTATTAGGGTGTCTGGTCTCCACTGCTACCCATATAAATACGATAAATCATCTGCTATTAATCATTAAGGCTAAAAAAATTATCACCTCATAAAACTGTGATAACAAAAACTGATTCCAGCCATATCCTTGCCATTTATCAAAAAAAAGAGTGAGGAATTAGCTTGTGTGTTCTTCCACCAGCAAACTGATCCAAGACAGAACTTCCATCAGCAAAACATGAATCTGATAGGTGGATAAGTTCCTGTTCCGACTATCTGCTTTTGTGTTTATTCTCTATATTTTCTTCAAGAAACTGATAAAATATTACAACTTTTTATGGAATTATTCTCTCAGAGATATTTTTGTGATTTTTTTTCCCTTTTGAAGGTCATGCACACTATAAACATAAACAGATTTTGCAGAGATATAATAACACTAGAATACCTGAAATGACAACAACATTTTAAGCATGAAACAGTCAAATGTATTTTTAAAATAATGATCACTCAATGAATGAATTTGAACATACATATCTCTCATTTAAGCAATTATCATTGTGAGGAAATCTCCCTCTTGCACCAGGCCATACAAAATGAATAAATTCAGGGAGCAACATCCTTCCCCTCTCTTTCCCTTCTAAAGGATAGTAACCTAGTGATTAGTTTACTTTAACAAGATGATAGATGCTACTTCCTAGCCTACCTTACTTTTTTAAAATAAAATTTTAAAATAAAATAAATAACATTAAAATTCTGTAATGCTAACAAGTCTTCAAGTCTACTCATCTGCTTTGAGAAGTCAGTGGCATGTGTGCAATTCACTGCAAAATGCCACATAGTTATGTGTTTCTGGCATTTAGCCAGCAAAGTGCTACATTTTCTTATTGTACGAATAAGGGCTATAAGACCAGTGCTAAGAGGTTCAACACGGCCAAATGTCGGGTCTTGCACTTGGGGCACAACAACCCTAAGCAGAGCTACAGACTAGGAGAAGCCTGGCTGGAAAGCTGCCAGGAGGAGAAGGACCTGGGGGTGTTGGTTGACAGCGACTAAACATGAGCCAGCAGTGGCCCAGGTGGCCAAGAAGGCCAATGGCATCTTGGCTTGTATCAGGAACGGCGTGACCAGCAGGTCCAGGGAGGTTCTTCTCCCTCTGTACTTGGCACTGGTGAGACCGCACCTCGAGTACTGTGTTCAGTTCTGGGCCCCTCACCACAAGAAGGATGTTGAGGCTCTGGAGTGAGTCCAGAGAAGAGCAACGAAGCTGGTGAAGGGACTGGAGAACAGGCCTTATGAGGAGCAACTGAGAGAGCTGGGGTTGTTTAGCCTGGAGAAGAGGAGGACTTAGGGGAGACCTCTTTGCTCTCTACAACTACCTGAAAGGAGGTTGTAGAGAGAAGGCATCTGGCCTCATCTCTCAAGTGACATGGGGCAGGACAAGAGGCAATGGCCTCAAGCTCCACCAGGGGAAGTTCAGGCTGGACATCACAAAAATTTTTTTCACAGAAAGGGTCATCAGGCACAGGAACAAGCTGCCCAGGAAGGTGGTTGAGTCACCATCCATAGCGGTATTTAAAAGACAGGTAGACAGGTGATCAGGGACATGGCTTAGGGGCAGGTAGGAATAGTTGGACTCAATAATCGCAGAGGTCTTTTCCAACCTGGATATTCTATGACTCCTGAGAAATCCCCTCATGTTGATGGGACTGTTTGACAGGACATTAACTAGCCTTGTTTATATTTATCTTCTTTGCATTTATAAGATGATGCACTTATGCCTATGTGTGTTTTCCCTGGTCTTTGCATTTATCACCAACTTACCACCCAGCACTGAAACCTGCAGCGTATTCTCTTTGCGAAGGGGCAGAGCCAAGTCTCTCACAGGCCTATGCAAGAAGCACTTACAGTGACACCAGTTCCAATGAAACATGTTCTCATTTTTTAAATTTGTATTGCAATCCAGCACCACAAAATAACACTGCCATCTTAGATAAATATACTATCATTTTAAATCCTTTGACTCTATTACCAGCTAATTACACACTCTGGTCTAGCTTTGTATTACATTAAATCCATCGCAGTATATGTGTTCACTTGCAGTGACCATTACATTATCTTTTTCATGAAATAGATCATTAAAAGAAACACTGGAAAACAAGCAGTTGAAATCAATCTGTGCTTTAAAGTCACAGATTCCAATAACACAGTAAAAAGTTATTACAAAAAGTTTTACTTCCTAAGCAGAAAAACATACCTAAAAATAAGCAAAGCAAGCCCACAGAGTGCTGTGTCTATACACAAAGAAGGAATCGTCTGATATGCAGCAATTGGAAGAAGAGGAGGCTATGATTTATGGAAGCTCAGTTAATACATAGACTCAGTGCATATTTTCTCAAAAAAACCCAAAAAAAGTTCTGGTGGGTAACATTGAGTCAGAAGGAAAAGCTCCATTTTCTTCTGTGTTTGCATATTGCTCTTCTGATGAGGCATTTAAAAACATAAAAGAATCAAAGTGAGCTGTCCCCATGCTTCTGTCTAAAAGTTCTGTCCTACCAACTGTGGGAAGGCATTCAAGAACATGAAATGAGAAGCAGTGATTCACTTAGCTTTGCCCACTTCAGTAGACCTATAGAAATTATAATAAATGTGTTTTTGTCACTGCCTTCTCTCAAGAATTTTGAAGTATTCATTACATACCAGATGCCATGTGAAGGATTTGGGTTTCAAAGTGACAGGAAAGAGTTCTGAATAGCGTGAATTCTAAGGCAACATTTTCTGTGTGTCTGTCTCTATCTGTCACGGTAATGATTAGAAAGGGCAAGAATGCAGAGGCACTTACTCCTCTCCAAATATAATCACCGTGCTCAGAAATTCCTAAATAATAGCCTTGAATCATTTGCTGGGGTGAACAGAAATGGTAATCCTTCACTGGCCTAAATTAGCTTGAGAACACCACATAGGAAGCCTGTCAGGGAGAAAACTGACAGCTACAAACTGCAAGACTGTGTGTCTCATCTTACTTATTCACCACCCAAGGTACCACTCAACATCCCAAGCAACAGCTTTGCTGAAGGACCAGCTTCACACATTGGTGCCCACCACTCACAAGCAATAAAGAAGCCAGGGCAGTTGTTGCATGAGAAGGATGACTTTCAGGGAAGAATGAGCAGTGTGAAATTAGGAAATTAAGGAACTCAATGAGCAGAGGAAGAAAACGCTTTAATCTAGAGATTTTTTAGGAAATTCAGGTGACATGTTTAATTTGCAAAAGTTAATACTTCCAGAGGCTAAGGATACCACAAAATAAATGGGTACACACTGTTTGGGGTCTCCCTCTTGGAAAATGACAAAGATCAAAGACTCCCTGATCATTTTCTCTTTGAAAAACTGAAAATTAATTGCTTGAATTCACATACCAGTTTATTCAGTGCCTGCCTTTTCCACTCATACAATTTGCATTGATTGACAGATACTTTTAGAATGCTAACATAAATAGCTGGCCTAATACTCCATGTCAGGGTATATTTTAATTGGTAAAAAGCAATCATCATCTTTGTAGCAGTGGGGTCATTTTCTGAATGTCAGATATCAAATTAACATAAAAGGATAAGGCCTCTATCAAAAAGTTGTGTATCCACAGCCTGTGAGATATAAGGTGGAGAGTGAAGTCATAGAAGTTTTCTAGCTACCTCCGTCACTGATGCCCCCGGTAAGTAGCAGATCTCTCTGTGGAGCGGGTCGGGTCTGCAAATGGATCCCTCTGTTCCTTTTAGGAGGGAGTCCCCTACAACAATCACCCTCTTCTTCCTCTTAATGGAGGATGTTTTTATGTTTTTCTGGGGATGGTGCAGCCTAGGGAAAGATTCTAGGCTGTGGGAGCCATCATCCTCATCCTCAGGACAGGATTCCACCTGCAGCACCTGGTACTTGTTTACCAGGGGGATTTCAGGTTTTGCTGTCTGGTTGAGGGGAGCAGGTGTCCTTCATCTGGCAGGAACTTGCTGCCATTCCCCATCTCTTGTCCCCCCAACCTTGCAGTTAGCAGGTGGGTGGTGTTTGGACGTACCAGCTCCAGCAGCTGCTGAGTGAGCGAGAGGGCCCTGCTCCGCTGGTCTATCTCCCTCTCACTCTCCCTGATGGTTCTCGGCCTCTTTACCTCCTCCCTTAACTCCTCCACCATACGAAGGAGCTCCCCACTCGAGTGCAGCTTCCACAAGTGGAGCCAGTGACTGAGGCACGAGCCGGTGTGGGAGGGGGCACTGCCTGCAGCTCAGGGTCTGGGGAGCTGCATGCGCCCACTGGGGCTCCGTCTGCGTGGCAGCTTCCATTATGCTTGGTGCAGCCTCAATCTTCTGACGGGCAGCCCCCATGGTTCTCAGTTCCTTCTGGCCGTGCTCCAGCCCCTCCCTGCCCGCTCAAACTGCCCTGTTTTAACACGCCCCGCACCTCGTCGCGGTGCTCCCTAAGGGCCCTTTAAATCCCCCGCGGTAGCTTCCGGGACCGCCCTTCCCGTCAGGCACCGCGCGGGAGCGGCCGTTGACTCTATCAAGACTGAAGGGCAGACTCAGTTCATAGCGAGGACAATGATATCCAAAGTGTTCCTGATCTGACTTTATTTTTTTTTTTTTTAAATGGGAAAAAAAAAAAAAAAGCTAGGATTAAAGCTATAGAAATTGGGGTTTCAATGTGTATCCTGTACATACACAGAAGTGAATGGCTCCAGGTATGCTGCAAAAGCTGAGCATTTGGCAGTAACCCTAGTGAGACAACCACGCCTGTCAACAGTAGAGGCCAACCTCAAACATCTCTGGGTGGTCACCAGGTTGGATGCTCACCCCTCGCACGTTCATATCAATTAGCAACCCACCTGTATTACGATACATAAAATTTTATTACTTTATAATAAAAAGGCAAGTGTGAAATATGAAGCTTTGGGGTGTTGCCATTCATTTCCTTCAAACAACAAAAAAAAACCTATGCAAAAGGTGCACATGTCTGTTCCCTAGTTGCCTTGGGACTTGTTAATTAAGTTTCATGAGTATGTAAATTATAAACATTGCAGTGGCTTCTTTAACTTTCCTTTCAGTTCAGCACTGCACTAACAGACCTGGGTCTCCATGAGTAAAAGGTACAATGTCTCTGTATTGTAGGATGACAAATAATGCACATAAAGCACTGATCTGGCTGCAAGGGTGTGCAGTCCGTGCCTGTCAGCATCCTGCCTTCATTATCATCTTTCACAATTTACCTGCAGCAAAGTCATGGACCACAGCTTAATGTTCCTGTGAAAACCAGAGTTGTGTGACTGAGCTGCAGTCCCTGCTTTTGTCGTACAAAACAAAGATTCAAAGCTTCAGAGATGGAAATCATATCCTCCACTCCCAGGAGTAACTACCTTGAACAGCTCTGTGGCTAGAAGTTACAGAGTAAGTCCTGGAGCCTGGGGGTCAAAACACTGAATATTCTTGTTGCCCATAAATATCCAATCAGTTGAATGCCTGGCTGTCACAGTGTGAATAATGGAATTTTGTTCAGCACAAGAACTTAAAGGCAAAACCACTAATGCTCCAAGGTAACCTTAAGCCTTTGATTTTTCCACCTGTTTTATTTCCAAAACTTGAAGATAGACCCAAATATGGCTTATTAGCCCTGAAGAATTCAATGTAAACACAACCTTCAAAAAGACCCAAAATATATCCTTTTAAATGTACTGAAACTAAGCATTTTTATTCTCTTCCTTTTGTCCTATTTGTTTCAATCTGGCTGAAGTTCAAGCTGCCAAATTGGTCTTTTTGGTTAATTTACACTTCCTAGGTTTTTTTGTCTATCTCTAATCCTAAAAGATTCTTTGCTACATGGTATTTAAACTTCCAAGTTCATGTGGTAAATGCAAGGGTTTAGGGGTTTTTTTTCTGTTTCAGCAAAATCAACTCCTGTTTAAAGTTCCTACTTCCTCCTAAAAATAATTTTTTCTATTTGTCTACCAGATCAACTTCTCGTTATTTTGTTCTGCTTAGAACATGGTGAACACTGCTGCCAGGAGACAAGATTGTTAAATAAATTACTGTAGATGCTTATGGATTATGACTATGTACATTGTGCTGTATATAAAATAATAATAGTAATAGACAATCCTAAGAAACGGGAAGTGTGATTTTTGACCAATTTCAAAATGCTATCTTTATCAAATTTCTGCCTACAGAGTGTGAAATCAATACATGTATCTTGCTGTAAAATTAATGAGCTCGTCAAGAGGCGGTTTTGATAATTTTTTTTATTGTGAATCATCTCTGATTTTAATTTCCCTGAACTGCATAGACACATACATAGATTGTTAAGCCATAACAAAAGAAAAATCCCTGTACTGATCTCTACCAGGCATATATTCTTCTTTCTCCACACAGATAGACATCAAAATTAAGTACATTGGCTTAATTCAGTTGCCATTGTAAGCTCAAATGGGATACAAAGTGAAATCAATATTAGTGAAATAGATCAGACTCGAATTGGAAGGTAATATAATTAGGTTGGCTTTGCTATACTTTGTAATGCTTATCTGTAGTATTTTACCAAATAGAATACAGGTATCTATTTTCTGAAACTGTAGGAGGTTTTCAATGTTGTTTTATCCTTATTTTTATTTGAGGGGGCACTTCAGAAAGACCTGTCTGCCCACCTCCATGGGATTTAGGGCTGCCATATCTCACTGACTGATCTGGATTTTGTGAGTAAAAGGGGGATTTGCTTCTCAAGCAACAGTATTAAGAATTGTTTTAATACTACAATACAGAAAAGCATTATGTGTTCTGGCCATAGGAAACGTGTCCTTTACCTCTGAATACAAAGCATTTCCCTTTGCGGCAGTCTCAGAGCACAGAAACGAAGAACGTATGATCTCATGCTTCTGCCTCTCAGACTTCACCCCAGCCCCATCAAAACTTCCTTCACCATCTGGAGAGTTTACCATACATCATTGAGATAGGGGAAGCAATGCAGTCTAGTGTCTCTCCGGGCCTTTCAGGAGTTGAAGTAGTGCTCCTGCACCTCGTTTGTTCCGTTTTTCCTGGCCAGAGCCAAAGCGCAGGGTTAAGCCTCAGCTCCTGCACAGAGAATTTCTACAATTAAGGAAGTAGTTTCTCAGCAATCAAATGCAAATCATGGGCTCCTTCCAATGCCTATGATGCACAACTCTTCCCCCAAAGAAAGCTGATTTTATGTCTGACACCCAAAATACATTTCAAGATAACTAATACTACGTAATAATTTAATTATCTTGGAACACTAAAGATTTAGTAGAGGTAAAATCCTTTCTAAAGATAATATTAAGCCATACAAATTGTGGCTTTACACCCTCTTGACAGATATAAGGCATGTTAGTAAAAAGATATGTGAAGAATATTCAGATTTCACCTAAGCATGAAGTTCAATGTTCCCCAAAAGACCTGCTGTATGTGCAATGAGAGCTCTGTCTTGCGAAGACTGAGGAATGTCACATCAGGCACAACTCCTGTAACACAGCAGAGAAACATACCAGACTGCATTCATGCCAGGCAATGAATTTTCACTGTTTTCACATGTCTTACTTCAGGATGCCACAACAGTCACTGGCACAGAGTTAAAAGTGGTCTTGAAAAGATGATACCCTAATAAATCCTCTAGGGAAGACCAGGTTAAGAAACAAGGTGTTCCAGCTCTTCGGCAAATAATCATTAACCCCCAAAGTGGGAAAATAATCCCCTTCATGGATTCGGCATTCACTGCTGGGATTTTATCCTCTCACTGAATTGCCAGAGGCAGAACTACTATTTCTGATGCAAAACCAATTTTTTTTTTTGGAGAGGGGCTGTGTTTGTTGTTTTTTTTAAAAAAATCCTTATCACGAACAGAAGGAAAAAGGGGATAAGTTATTTTCTGTGCCTTTTTCCCTTCAAGGCTAGCTTTAATGATTTTATCCCATTGGACTAAATTCTGTGATCCTAGAACTTGGTTTATGGACCAAGCACAAAGTAAGGAGGTGTGCAAGAGCCAGTAAAAAAAAAATTATATGTCTAGTGAGCTACTACCAGAGGATATTTGATGGCACAAAGCATCCACATGTGGATTTACTGGGAGAAGACTGTGTTGACCTCCTGTAGTGTGCACATTCCCAAAGTTGGAGGCAGGGCTGCATCACTGTCATATAGCAAGGAGGTGCAACCCCTCCATCAGCAGCCCCACACAACAAAAATATCGCTGGCAAGTCTATGCCATATGCACACTAATTGTGTGATTCCCAGAGGCCTCAGAAATAGAGCGTAATGCAATAAACACTCTCAAGGAAGGGGAAAGGGAAGCAGGTCTGACACAAGGCAAAAAAACCACTGTGAAACAGATTACAAGAAACTCTCGAAAGGCTGGCATTTGTGGTTAATAACCCGATGCAGAAAAACTTAGAACTATAAAAGCAAATCTGGCAGCAAATAACAAAACCTGCTTTCCCCATTCCTAACTCAGCCCTTGCAAGGCAAGTAGGAAAAGACCTTCTTCAGGAGGACAAGCAGCACAACACAGGAGCAATAACCAGAATGGAAGGGCAGTACCATGGGGACACCAGTGATATCCACACTGACGCACAAGGACAAAAGAACTAGGAGGACATGGGGAAATTAGTATATGAAAGTATAAGAAAGGAAATCACTTGAAATCAAATTTTTATCTCATTTAGGATTTCCCGTTCATTTTTCTTTTCTGCTTTCCGCTTTCACAGGTAACATAAGCCAGAAATCAAAATTATAATAATGCTTCACAGATTTATCATATTTTTAACGTTCCCTTTTTAATGAGGGAATGCCACAATTTTCACTGTATGTCAAGGTTCCAATTTGTAGAGATATATCATAGACTACAAGGAAAAATAAGATTTCCTGCTTTTTAAGTAAATTAGAGTAAATCATATAAAATATAGCATCAATAACACATATACTCTCATATTTTAATTATTGATAAACAAGCTCAGATGCAGAACATGAGTCACATCTGTTACACATTCTACCAGACCTGGACAGAGATCTGTATTGCATACCAACTCCTCAACTTAGCTTTAGTGCAGCATGAGCATGGTCTTAAAGATGAAATGAAGCTAGTACTGAAGTTTGTAGTATTGTCCAAGCTACTTAAATGGTAGTCTACACAGATGTGGTCCAAAATCTGACTATTTCATCCAGAACTCTTCAAATACTGTATGAATCTCATGTTACTCTTGGAAATAGAATTTTTTTTTCCTTCCTTTATACTTTTTCCTTTAATTTTGTGCCTTCTGCTATCCAACATGATAGTACCTGCAGCACGTGATCACCTCAACAGCACTATGTCTGGGAAAATTCTTCCAGGTGAATACCTTGATAGAAATTGCTGGACCTCAGTCAAATTGTTCAGTGGACTCTGCAGCAACAAAAGGAAGCGTTGTACTATAAATAAGGAAATATTGTCAAAAATGCATACAAGTATCTGCCTCAAAAGACAAAGCTCTGCCACTGGATTTACAACCATTTTGAAGTCTGCTAAGTGGCATATGGCTACAAATCTGTCTGGATGAACAGTAGGCACCTGGAAATGCCTGCAACTCGAGTCAACTTTTACTCCAAAAATACTTTAAAGCCACCGATAAGAAACTTTGAAATGGCACAACTGAGAATCCAAGGATGCTTTACTGTGCGACACTTCTTTTCTCAGGACATATCTCCCAGTCCACATATACATTTTTAGCTGAAAGAATGGGATTCTAAATAGAGTATATTGAGTTAGTACATCTATACCTGTGGGGTTCCCATCCTACATGAGATTCCCTGCTGATTAATCACAGGCAGTTTTCAGTAGTTTGAACATTTTCAGTGGCAAAAGCATGTGAGTAAATAAGGGTGATTCAGTCACAATCAGTTATATCATATATTTCATTTGAGGTGGTTTGACCAACTTTTGCTGAATTTCCTTCCGGGTCACAAGGAAAAGCACTTACTAAAAAATTCTTTGGAACAGACAGATCTTAAAACACAAGGCAAAACCAAAAACAAAACAGAAAAAGTAAAATCTCATAAAACCAGTCAATAAAAGTGGCAGCAAGGGAATAAACTTACAAAGTATCATTCACCATAGTGTGTAACACTGTACTAATGAAACAAAAAGTGCTTAGATAAACTTAACACCATCTAACATTATGTATTCATTTTAAAAAGGAAAGGTTAGAAAAATATAAACACAAAAATGTTAATAAGTATAGCTTTATGCAATGAGAAACAATAATTGAACTGTCACTGCTTTATTATTTTAAAAATACTGCTTGACACAAGAAAAAAAGATGTAGTATCACCCTACCCAGGACCAAGATCCTTGCTATTTGCTTGCAAGATTTTTTCATTTCTGTTTGACTTAAAAGTTAATCTAGAGTCAAGGAGTTGGGTTTTTTTTCAGAAAGAAGACATTTTACAGTACTGCTGCTTGCCAAAAGAAGATAATTACCATCAAACTTGTCCAATCAGGGCTCAGCAGGTCTCAGGTGTTTCCTTGGACTCAACAAGTTCTCCCACAGTTCAGAATAAATGCCTTACAAAGCAGCTTACCTCACACAAAGGAAGAGTCCTGGAACATACCATCAGCCTCGTCCTAGTTGCAAGCAGGAAACTGCAACTTCACTAATGGAAAATAGGTTATGGTATGGACATAACCCCGTTATTCTCCATTTCAAAAGGATAAAAACTTTTCCTTCCCCTTTCTACTCTATTCAGCAGAGTAATCCAGTACCATACTATTTTGATTGTTCAAGACCTCTTTTCCACTCTAAAATGTTCCTCATTCTTCCAGACGCCATGTCCTGATATTACCATAGATAGCAAAGATCTACTGACTGAGATTCCTTCTGTAGGCTAAGCAATGTTCCTTCAGTAAAACAAATGCTTCATCCCCCTTGAACAACCTAGTGGCCTTCCTGGCAGCTGTCCCAGACTGATAAACCAATGGTACATTCAATGCCATTTCCTGTTTACATTCAAGTTATTCAGATCTTGCTCCCTTCAATTTTTAGTATAGTATGATTTGTCGCATTTTTTTTCAGTATATGTATCAGATTTGGTATTCATACTCTCACTCTTAGATTACTTCAGTAGAAATCTTTGCTGCCAAAATTTCCAACTTATAAAGCTATCTCTCCCAAAGGCTGAGATGGCAATTACCTGGGTCCTCAGACTTGAGCATACTAAACCCTGCAACTGCCTTCAATGCAGATATCATTCCACTTTCTTGACCACTTACCTTTGGAGCCCATGGTCAGTAATGTTATCCTTCCTGAAATAAGGATGCCAAGTATACATTTAATCCTCGGGCCATCTCTAAAATGCCTATCTCTAGTATTCTCATTGCATAGATGCTTTCTACCTTTCCTTATTCTTTTTTTGTTTATTTGGCTCCTAGATTTCTCTTGATGGAATACTCCTCTACCTCCACTTAGTGTCCTCTGCAAATCAGAAGTTATGAACTTTCATTCCATGACCCAGATATCTACTAGACTAGACTTTGTAGTTCTCTAATGTTAAGGAATCCAGGTGTGAAGTGTGAAATGTAACTAGCAGATGACTAACCAAGTTTCAGAGCTGTTTGACACATCAAGGCTTTTTTGACAGCATAAGGTTGCTTTGGCATTCAGTTTTTCACAGTGTTTCCATCTAACAGTCAAAACAAAGAAATCAATTTGCCTTTTGCACTAAATATTATTTTTACAGAATTATTACACAGAATTCTGATCTATAGTACTGCGAGTAGTTTAAATTTCACAGTTGTACATTACAATTTCTTTACCCCAGTAATGTCCTATTCCCATTCACATGTGAAAGATCACTAATAAATATTTCTTACTGTTGGAACCAAACTGCAAAGAGGATTTAACATTGAATTAAAGATTATTCAAAAATTAATATACAGTAAAATGCATTTTGGAAAACAGTGAAATTTAGACATTGATTTCTGTCTGTTTATTATGCAAACTAAACTGGGAATGAAAGCAGTAATTATTTGGAGAAAAAAATCATGGATAAAATTTGACTCCCATCTTACAGCAACCTCAGCTCATCAAAAAAATCCGTATTTCAGCCCCTAAGAAGTGTTATGTTTCTACAGTTCTGACACCATCAGAACATGAAGGTACTGATCACCTTTGAAAGTGAAGCTGTCCTTTGTAATTATGTCTATTTAGACAGAGGCAACTAACTTTAAATCCGCCTCTTTGAAATTCTTTTCCATATGAAAAGCTGTGAAAAATAAGGTACATTAATCATGTATGCACAAGCCCGTTTCAAAAATCAGAGCACCATTGAGTGAAGCCTTGTGCAAACATACCAGAAGACAAGTGATAGAATAAATGCATTTTAGAAATCAGTGTGGGGTCTGCATTTGATTTGACCTGGATTGGGATTTTTAGGATTACACTCATTCCTGTCCACAGTGTAAGAAGTCATTGCAAGATAAAGCCAGGATGTGGAAAAGGCAAAAAGTGCTGCAATAACAGTCCCATGAGCACTGAAATAAATGGTGCTTTATTTTCAATTCATTTGTTCCTCATGGCTGACTGATTTTTTTTGAATTAATTTAACTAAGGTAACAGTCTGAGATCCCATCACTTCCATTTTACCACCAGAAGCTTATTTTTATTTAACTTCCCCCTTGGGCCAGAGATGGTTTGAGCTGCAGTCTGCTCAAAACTACACATATACTTCCTGACCAGGAGTCTAAGCATTATGTGCCTCCCAAGTGGTCAGCTGGACACCAGCAGTCGGTACAGCAGGCTGTACAGAGCAAAATTTTTAGCATCTCTTGGTGGCAGGCTGAAATTATTACTTTGGAGGTTAAAAATTTCACTTGATTTTTGTAAGAATTCAATATTTTGCAGCTTCCTATTATCCTGATGAATTTTGTTGAAGTTATACAATAGGATCAAACATTTACAAGAGAACTGGGGAATACACATTCACATTAATAGAATTATCTCATACACCTCAATTCCACAGTTAAAACAGATTAAAACTGGTTTACTTGCCCCAAGTTTCTAAAAGGAGGTAGTTGTAGGAATAGTGAGTAACTGGAACTGTGCAGACTTACCGTAGCTCAGGTTATGGTCTGCTTTAAAGATGAACAATCCCAGATAATTTTGTAAAAATGGTAACAAGAGTAATAAACAATATTAGAAGTACACACTACAACATTGCTATCTCACTAAGATCTGAGTGATGTAAGTCATTCAAGAACACCCTGGCAGTAATAAGCTTTAAAAAACCCTAATCTAAATTGAGACACAAGTATCCCAAAAGAGAGGGGTGGACTCTTCTCATGCATAGTATATAGCATGAGGATCAGCATCATTTTTCATGCAAGTCTCACAAAAATTAACAGTAAATAAGATGTATTTCTGAGTATAATGTGCACATTAAAAATATCGTCTAAAGATATCAACTGTTCAGAGCATGAATAATACGCTGACAAGCTCATGAAAGAGTGATGTTCTTTGAGCTCATCATTGCATACTTGAACAGGGTATGAATATTTTATATTCATGCTAACTGTCATACTGCAAGTTGAGCTGTTTGTACTATGAAGGTGCACACACAGAACTACTATTGATGTTTACATTTATGCTGCAAGTGTCAGCAAAACGTTTCCTTCTTGTAAGCATCCCCTGTCCCTCCCTCACTCTTTGTAATTTAGACATAAGGTTATTCAAAAGGACCACACAGCTGAAGGCTGAAAAAAACATAAAAGTGGCTTCTGGGTATCCAGGCTGGGGAGGAGGCAAACAGGATCTTATATCCAATATCCACAGCACACAGCAAGTTACCTACCACTAAAAGCTGCTGGTAAAGGCCTCTGCTAGATGCATATTAGAGACAGTAAAGAGACACAGTATAGAAAGGAGGCTAAATAAACTACAAATACAGATACCTTAGAAAAGTCCATCAGAACCTGCAGAAACCAGTACATAACATTGAAATGATCCCCAGAGAAAGCAATCATATTAGCTTTTATCTCAAGTGATCACAGCCTTATTTGATAGAAACATCTACCAGAGCTGACACATCAGGATTGCTAATGTTCTTTATATGGCAACTCTCTTATCACTTGCTATCAAAAGAAAAAACAGAGAGGACTCAAAAGCAAGTACCATTCAAACAGAAATTAGCACACATAAATTAGCAAGCAGCTAATTTATAAATGCTGGATGTTTTCCCTGAAGGACATCAAAAACGTCTAAGGAAACAACTAAAAGCTTAAAACTTCCATGGCTTGCTTTCATGGCAAGACAAAACCTCTCATGAAATAGCTGGCACCTTTAGCACACGCCAACGTACTGGAGGGAACCAGATAGAAGGATTTAGTAAGTGCTTACAGCAACAACAAAACGCAAGCCTGAGTCTGCTGTCCTCCTGCCAGCTCATTCAACATTAAGGGAAGGACAGAGGGTTGCATGCTTCATGCAGCAAATCACCTGGTAGCAGATTATGCAATATCCCTATTTGCACAAAAATCATGTTACGTTTACCAGGACAATCACAGAATGGTTTTAAGAAGAAACTGCTCCATAGCATTGCCACTAGCCAGCTTCCCTTGCCATTTCATGAGATCAATGACACTCCCACCTCCAGGTCTACATCACCTCAGAATAACTCCACACATTGCAAGTTTACGTGCATCTACCTGTGATCACCAATTTCTCTATACAGCTGCTGCACTGGTGACTTCTAGACAATTATTTTGAAGATTTGTTGCATTCATTCCTTACTTGTTTCATTGTAGATGAAATTAAACTGCTAATAATTCTTCTTTTCCTGAACCAGTTCAAAAGCATGCAATGTAAAGTGTACCAGTCTTTCAAATTCTACTGTAGGGCTATAATTTGGCTTATATTGACATCTGCATAGAAATTAGCTTCCAGTCTTCTGATATAGTCATCACTTAAAGTTTCAGAGACAACATTGGAATCATGCATGCACGGGCAGAACTCAAGTTATCGCAAATGCATTGCAATTTGAAGTACACTATCAGACTTCTCTGTCACTCTCTTCAAGTCATATATACAAAAGAAGAGGAGAGTGCATCCTTGCACTGAATTTACACAGGTGTTTCAGTCAATAAGAACTAGTCAGTGAATTGATCCTCCTTTGGCCCAATGTGTTCACAAGTGATTAAACAAGAACTATACATTTTTCAAAGGCTGTACAATTTAAAATCTATAAAGACTACCAGTGGTTTTAGCACAAGAATTCTTTTTCCTAAAGGTTAGCATAATGGATCTTTTTTTTTTCCCCTTAATCATGCTCCACAGCATCTTTTCTACAAGTCGCCTTCATTGCATTGCTTAAAGACAAGCTCAGCAAAGTTAAACCTCAAGATATCACACAGCACTCTATTTCTTCCCTTTCCCTCTCTTTGCCTGTGGTATTTTGAAAAGCACAAACAGATGATAAATTCATACTGAGCCAGTGAAGTTATCTAGGAGACCAAGCAGTTTCTTCTTTCTTGACTGCTGTGGTCTCTGCAGTCATTAAAAGGGTGGGCAACAGTCTGAAATCCCCTAATCGTGCTACAAGTTGTTACATCTCCATTTATGCAGGAGATAGCTGTAATTTGTGTAAGTTATTGAGACACAGCTGAATGTAATCCACTCTTGTCAAGATAAGGTAAGCCCTGGCACTACTTCTGTGGGACAAATGACAAGTCCCTGATTTGGAGTATCAGAGATTGCCAATGAGTCACAAGACCTTTAAGTTCCACCAGAAGAGTTGGGTATATGCCCAAGAGGGTTTCTAGATTACAAGCCTATAATGTGGTTCTTTCATGCTGATATACATGAACTTCTTTCATGTCAATATGGACAAGCTTTCTTTTAAAATAATTATCAAAAGAGGTTACCAAATCTGTCTCACACAGATTTCACTGGCCCACAGACATGGATTTTTCCCCTGGATCTAGAAGTCCATTAACACAGAACAGATACAAGAAAAAAACCTGCCTACCAGGTACCACAGTGTAGTGCCTGCAGATTTACAGGGGCACAGAAGAACAGTTTAGTACTAATGTCTCCATTGACTTCCACAACAAATAGATCAGACCACTTTCTATCACACAAGCTCCATTCTCTTTGCACAGTCCCTTGAAAGTCAATAAGCTACTCTATTTCCTGGGGTAACAAACCACATACTGTCCACAAACACACGTGTTAACTTATAACAAGCCATGAATCTAGAGGCCTTTACTCAAAGACACTCAAAAAGCAAGGAGAGCCCCTTTGACTGGTACCAGTTACACACTTCTCCAAGTCACAATGATATAGCAATAACATTATCCAGAGGGAGGGAGTCCCTTTGGCTCCATTCTTAGCTGGTGTTTCTAACCCTCCTTTACAGAAGGATATTCAATGAATGACGTATTTCTGTGACCTACAGCAAGCATACACACAACTGTTTGTATTATATATGGTTTCATTTTGCTCCCTGGTACTGCTCTTTGGTGGCTGTTACAGCCCATAAAGCCATCTGTTAGGAACACTTAGTCATAAAATTATTAATGCCTATAGCCTAAAACCAACCCCAAGTAAATAAACAGTACCAGAAGGCCCAGTGCAAAATTCTGGGATGTTAAATACACAAGAAATACACAGAAGCATAAATCTTCTTAATAGTTCTACGTGCAGATATGTATTCACTTGAAATTCAAATAGCACAGAAAGACTAGACAGAAGTTACTTCTAAAATAGCACACCACAGACTTGACTTAAGTTGAAGCCCACATGAAAAAAAATCTGAGATACTGTTTTGAATCCTTGTGACATTTAGAGTTAATAATAGAGAATTGTGCAATTAGGAATGAAAATTCCTGACAAAGAAGCTCAGAACACACATAGTCCTCAAGGCTTAAAATGCAGAGAATAAAGGAAGCGTGTCCCATGTTTGAATCATTCAAATTCTTAAAAGAGGAAAATAAAGGAAATTTATTGTGTTGGATATGAGGCATTTGCAACCATGAAGACTATATTAAGAAATTAAGTACAGATGGATCTTTACCGCTGTAATGGCAAGTCTCTTAATTAAACAACACAGGACTGCCATCTTAGACACTTGGTTTTGGCTCCTACCTTAACATAAAGATGGAGAACTTTGCCCCTCCATCACATCACATCTCCTTTTGACTGTACTAGTCAAGGGGGTCTCCAGAAGGCTGGCATAGAGCCTAGCCTCTCAAGTGTCATGTAGAGGATAAGACAGGCACAGCAGGCTCTGCTTCCCATCCCTCCCACAGCTAGGGCCGTATTTTGTGCATGCCCAGCACAGCCTGTCCCCCTAGTCTGGTAGCCAAAGATGTCAACAAATAACGTCAGTGGGAGATTCTAGGATCTAAGCATCTGCTGGAGCAGGAGAAAAGCTGCAGTGCTGCCAGCATTAAGCACATCTTTTAAAAAGATACTGTCTTAACGAGGCTCCCTAGCTGCAGTTAACATCCACAGCAATAAGTCCAAGTGTTTGCAAGCTGGGCACACTCAGGACTATCTGGCTTATAAATGCCAGTCCTGCAAAGACACCAAGACTTGGATAAAGATGGACAAATACTCACTGCCTGGCCCCTAAGGAAGTTAACACAGTCAACAGCTGTCATAATGGAGCAGAGGACCGGACACTTGCACTTATGTCAATGGCTAAATCAATAAGGGTGCAAGATCGGCTGTGCTACAGCCAGCACTAGGTATGAACAACCCCCAGCTGACATACTGTATATGACCACACCAGCCTACAGTACAACCATTTGACATTAGACCTGTACAAAATTTGCTTCCACTCACAGCACTGCCCACAGCAGCAACCAGCCACACCACAAGTCTAATTTTTGCAGTGAACCTCATTCTCAGCTCTCCACCTCGAGCTGTCACTTCCCCTACAAGACAGTCTCCTTGGGACACCTGTGGATATGATGAACTCCTGTGGGGTACATGCCACAGAACCTCCTATCCCCAGTACAACTTCAGCACCAACAGAGTAATGGAACCTGTGCATGGTAAAATACCAGTCACTGACAGAAGACGTGGTTGCTCTACAGAATTCATACATCTCAAGACTTAATTCCAACTTCAGGAGCTTACTGGAATAGACAACAGTTTTTCTCAGTTTAGCTGGCTTGATATTAACTTTGAAGAAATTTGAAAGGAAATTCTCGGATGCGTCTCTCTCATTCTACAAGAAAAATAAAGGAGTAAACATGTTACTTTAATTGAGGATAATTCCTACCTCCTACGAGCAAAAATTATGCTTTAAAACTACAGCAATCTACTAGAAATTAAGCAAGAAGTTATTTTATATTTTATTCTCTTAAATAAAAGGTTCAAATTCTTCAGATCTGAGTATAGCACTGCATTGATAACAGCAGGCTTTTGTTCCACACTGTTGCTTGTATTTCGCTCCACATAAAAATTGTAGTGCCCTATCCACCTCATCTTGCTTGGTTTGTATCCACAGCTTGTGCTCCTTTCACTTTTTAACTTAAGGGGTTTTTTCCCTTAATCACAGAGGGAAGGAGTTCACAGTTATGCAAGTTACAGATGGGGGGATTGTATTTATTTATAGTATGTTGCACATCTGGGTTTTCTCTTAAACTGCCAGCTTCCATAAACTGGTTTATGATTTTAACTGTGAACCACATTTTGACATGTCACATTAAAGTAACCCAAACGCTTTACTTTTGTCTATCAGGGTTCTTTAAGATCCTGGATATCCTGGAAATATGTCTTATTTATGTCACAGCTCTGTAGACTAGGGATTGAATGGGAAAACCTAGACTACATGGCAGTGCAGGAAGTTTCATATAGAAATGGAAATAGATTACAATAATCATAAACTACCTCACACACAGCTGCAGTTCAATTTCCAAATTAAAACTCCTAATATCTGGGTTCAGTTCCTAGCTCCAATACAAATTTATCAAACTTTTGATAAATTATTTCATTTCTTCATGTATGCCAAACAGAAATAGTTTCCTTCTTTTATCTATCCTGCCTATTTGTAAATTAAGATTTTATGGAAAGGAAATTGAGAAGTTACAACACTAATGGAAACTATTTCTTAGCTGGGTTCTTAAGTGTCCAATCTGATCAAGATTCTGATTTCTGGATATTACTCTAATATCAATGACTTTTTCCTATACCATGAAAGAAAATTTTGCTGCCAGAATATACTGCTAATAGAAGAAAACTTTAAGCAAACATCATCATCAGTGATGTCCCTTGCAGCCTCACCTCACATTGTAATTGTAAACATGATACCTTGATATATTTTCTACTTTACTTGCCAGGATGTTATCATAATTCTTTGTCCAGGACCAGATGCATGCAGCAATCATTCTTGTCCATCGTGTGTCCTACTGCGATCCTCCACAACTGCAGCACTTTACACAAGGCAATATTTATACGTATCGAGCACTGCTTTCATCCATTTGCACGTCCTCTGCACCCAGCCTACTTGACCATGGAGATTCCTCAGTGAATTCAGGCCAAACCTGCATCCCCCCCAGGAGAGCATTTTCCAGTTTTCTGCTATGCAACAGGTCTTCCTTGAGAGCACAGGGACTCAATAGATCCATATTTTCTAAATTACATATGTTGAAAGATATTCTAGGCACTCTGTAATTAGCCAGCAAGGAAAAGCATTTCTGATTCATTAGGTCAGCGTTAATGGTTTCCTCATTAAAAGTTTTTGCTGTTAAGCTGACAGAAGCTAGAATTTAATAGTAGCTTCCAGCACTTTCTTTATTAGCTGATCTCTATTGAATCAGTCTTTATCACCTGAAAAGATATGTTAAATGGAAATTCCTCAGCCCTGAGCAACCTAGATTGACCAAAGGCCTGCAGATTGCTCTGTCCCTGCTTTAATAAACTGACTGTATATATTGCTGCAAAGGTCAGTCCTCATTAGTCAGTGATGGCAATGCAGAATTTAACACATTATATTCCAGTACCAATTTGTCACTTGTTGATATTGACATGTCTTTGTTGACATTAAATATTTATTAGATGCAATTTATAATTAATAATCTCTGGGGACCTTTTTCAAGAAGTGTTCTCCTCCCATCAAATTCACAATAGCTGGGTAGTTCTTTGGTCTGGAGAAGACAACTGCTGTTAATGTGACAAAATACACAATTAAGTTCTCTTACTGTCCCCCTTGAATACAAATCAGGTCAAAGAACTATGATAGGCTTGTGTTCTAAATGCTTTAGGTACAGTACTTTCAAAAGTAGTTCATAGAATATTAGATTCCCCTTTGTCAGATTTTAGCCAAATCAAACCACATCTCATGCTAAGATTTTTGAGTTTGCAGGGGAGAACATTCTTTCTTTTAAAAAGCCTTCCATGTCTCATTAATGTCCCAGCTGCTAGACACTAAATTTTCACAGAGAATAAGCCTACCCAGTTCTAGACAGCAATAAGTTGTACAGCATGGTTATTTTAGAATACACACTCTGCAAATACAATAAAGAACTGGGCCCACTGAATCCAATCAAGATTGCTCTATCTTAATTAAAAACTATCCTCCTCAGGAGACTAACTTGATTTTTTAATGTCTCCTTTAATGGGTGGTCTTGCTCTGGATATGCGAGTCACTTAAAAAAAGCCAGCTCCTAATTCAAAATTCTACTTTCTGCAGGGAATTTAATTGGAGAAACTTCTATAGTCTTTTAAGAGAAATGCTTGCCTAATGAGCAAGGTATTGTTTCAGGAGTCAGGAAGTGGGGAATCAATCCCTGTATCTTTCACTGTGACCTTGAAGAAACTATTTCTCAGGGCTTTAGTTTCCACAGATATAAATTAGAGGTGACACTTGCCTCCTCTTGCGTTTGGTCTATCTTGTTTGTCTGGATCATAAACTCTACATTGGCAGGGACTCCCTTTTACAATTTGTTTGTAAAATCCCTAGTGTGGCACTTTACAAGCTGTAGCAGCTAGTCTAATACAAGTTAAAAATAGTAATTCATATGTCAACATATTAACTGATTTTCTCATCATAAGCCTATGTACGTGCCTTAAGTAGTGGTGTTTCTTTTAAATGGTATTAGATGAGACAAGTGAGGAAGACAGGTTATGCGAGGTGGGAAGACATTGCCAGAGGCAGTTCAGCTCCCTGCTTCTTCAATTTTACCAAGCTAGCTCAAACACTAATTGCACTAATTTGGAATTTAGCAGATTATTAAATAGGAAACCTTCTTTGGTTAGATGCTGGAAACGGTACAGAAAGCAGAGTACTTTAGTTTTGGCCAGGGTGTTTGGCTTTTCAGAATTCCCTTATTTCACTAGGAAAATTGCAGGGATTCAGCAGTTATACTTTTCCTGGTAATCTCCTCTTGAGGAAAATCAAAACTGGCCTACTCGGCACTAAGATGTGAATGCAAAGCTTGCTGGCACAGGAGTGACCTTGGCATCCTTCAGCAGTGTCTTATGATGTTAATGGAGGATTAATGTAGGGAGGAGACAGCAGCAAATAGCAAATAGATGAGGAAATGTGTGGGCAGTAAAGTAGCAATGAGCTTTCAAACCCCCTCCATACTCACAGACCACAAAAAGTAGCCTGTGACCATTCTCTGGAACCAGGGTGAAATAATTCAGCATGACAGCAGTTTAGAGACTCAGCGTTAAAAAAGAAACCCAAAATTTAATTATGGATGAGGAAAATGGTAAGCAGTACAGTAGCACTAGCAAGTGGACACCTTGAGCTTCTCATAGAGTTTTTAATCTTCTGGCTGCTACTTCTGGCTTCCAAAATGCATCAACCTCCCTTGCTTAAATTAGCATTCATGTTTTAAACAGACTCTGTCTTGCCACCAGGAGCATCAGAACAGAGGTTGACGTTGGCTATGAAGAATGGTAAAAGTGGCATCTAATCCTATGCCTTCTTCCAGTTTTTGTTTGGGTATTTATAAAAAACAACAAACAAAACAACAAGCTGCAGAGTGGCAGACTTCTTGCTGAAGAGAGCAATCCTTAAAGAGGGAAATACCAGGAAGAATCAGAGGCATATGGAACCCATTAGAAATGGCATATTTGCAGGGACAGATTATAGAAAAGCATCTGAAAAAAACTGTCTAAAATTCCATCTTGTGTGAATTGCCTCAATCCAACTCAAGTCTGGGTTTAACCGGAGATTTCACTTTTCCATCATTTCTTCATTTGACCATGTCTGAAAAAGGCTTGTAAGCGATGGCAGTAGGAGCCCCACATACTGTGAGACCCACCCTGGTACAGAGGGAAAGGAGAGAGGAAAGAATCGCCTGCTCACATAGGCACCATAACATAGCACCATTACACCTCCAATGTTTGCCCTAACCAGAATCTATTTCAAAGGTTTAGAGGGGCTATAATCCACATTTGTGCAGATGCTAAGCTCTTCATGCCTGGATGCAACAGACATGCAGGTGCTGCACTAGCTCAAAGTCACACACACTGGACTGCTCTTCTGCAGCCCCACACTTTTTGTAAGTGTGGATTTCAACTCCTTGCCCTCCGCTCTACCTTGTAGCTTCTTAAGTCTCACTGCTAACCTCCCCATTTTATGCAGATGCAGCGGATTTCAACCTAAAAGAATAACAACCCATCATTTATTAACATCAGACATGCAAAACAAATTTAGCTAAGCTGATTACTGTAATGTAGTAGCCAAGAGCACTGTTCAAATTGACATGGGAGAAGAAATGTCTTTGATACTCTCAGTACAACAAGCTGTCTATTTTTGTGAAGTGTCATGTTTCTTAATTACCTTAATACTATAAGAATTAGGTAATATCAATGTTCAATCACTCACACCGGCCTGGGTTCACACCCTCCCATTCCATGGTGCTTACAGGGAATGCTAATCTGTTAAGAAAAGTCTGGCTGCGACAGAAATGGTGTCAGGCTGCTCCTTTGCAATAATCAGCTGTACCTCGGGATAAAGAAAACCATAAAATGCCACAGGTCAGAATTCACAGTAGAGTAAAGGAAATGCTAAAGGCATACAGGCAGCTGCAAATATGTCCTCCTCAGAGCGCCTTGATAAAACCCTTTTCAACAACAGCTGCACCTTAGAATGCTGTCCCCTTACCCCAGAAGTCTCTTCCCCCTCCCAGCTAAAATGAGGATCACGGATTCATTAGGTTGGAAAAGACCTCCAGGATCATCAAGTCCAATCATTCCTATCAACCACTAAACCATGCCCCTGAGTACCCCATCCACCCATCTTTGAAATACCTCCAGGGATGGTGATTCAACCACCTCCCTGGGCAGCCTGTTCCAGTGCCTGGTGACCCTTTCTGTGAATTTATCTTTTCTGATGTCTAGCCTGCACCTCCCCTGGTGGAGCTTGAGGCCATTCCCCCTTGGCCTGTCCCCTGTCACTTGGGAGAAGAGGCCAGCACCCTCCTCTCTACAACTTCCTTTCAGGTAGTTGTAGAGAGCAATAAGGTCTCCCCTCAGCCTCCTCTTCTCTAGGCTAAAAAGATGAAGGCTAAACCGATGAAGCTTTACCTTCCCTAAAGTACTGTGAAAGCAATTCTACTCTCCCAGCCACGTGTGTGCCACGAGACACCTAACACCCTTCTTGCTCCACACATCACCTCCATAATCTGGGCATGACCCACACAGACACTCAGTATGAACCTTGCACAGCAGAATAGTGCCGTTATGGAGATGGCTTAACCTGAGAAGAAGGGACTAGTTCCTTGAGGTTAATTTTCTGTTCACCCAGCCCTTTCCAGTAAGACTTGAAATTAGGCCCAAAGGAGTTGCATAGGTGATGTTGGATGTCAGGTACAATATATGCTGCAATAGCTGAGCATGTCAGTGCTAGCAGACACAAACAGGGTCCTTCTGTGCTAACCTCATAGTGTGTGCTCCACACCCCAGTATTTTTCTCTGTGTGTTTATTTACGGGCAGACTCTGAACAAGAAAGCAAAGCATCCTAAAATGGGAACAGATGGGGTCTGCCTATTATCCCAAATCATTCTATGACAGAGAATAAAAACAAGCAAGGCTCATATGTGGCAACCTGCAGTGCAAGACACTAAGCAGACCCTGCTGACAAGCGGTATCTTATTGCTGAAGAGACCCAAGCTGGCTTCTCTTTCGTGTACTTTAGCAGAGTTACTTCTAGTTCACAACAGTGAGAGTAAGGAAAGGAATCAGTCTTTGTGTGCAACAAGCACAGCTGAGACTCAAACTTTGGCTCTTGGGTATAAAGAAAAAAGATAACCAAAAAGCTAGGAGCGTGTTAAACTTTCCACAGCTACAAATGGCTCTTTCATGCATGATACATACAATTACAGCATGCTTAAATCCTGGATTATTGGGACAATAGGTTGTAGCAGCTTTAATCCAAGTGAGTCATTAAGCTGTGCCACTTCAGTAGGAATCTGCATACTTAAAAAGTGTCTGTGTATCGCTCAGTCCATCTGTGTAACACACAGTCCATACAGCCCAGCTCCAGTAATTAACTTAACTACACTTCCTCGTGAACATATTGCTACCATGTGTATATATTAGCATCTTGGCAATATTTTCTTTTTGTAAAAAGATTGAAAGTATTAGTGCCAACGTGGTAAATCTGTCTATGTCGGTCTGTATGTCTAAGCCTTACGGCTGTTCACGGGGATTGTGTGTGTGTGTGTCTCTCTCTCTCTCCTCCCTTGTGTTAGACTACCAACTGCTTTGGAAAATTCTTTTTCCATTTCAAATGCATTTTTTAGTTCCACATTGAGATACCCCACTCCACCACCCACCCACCTCCCAGGAGATGACTAGCAAGACTCTTGCATCTGAGGCAAGGCTAACAAAGAAAGACTGTTAGCTGTTGATGATGGTGAGTTGAGTCAGAATGAGTCGGAATGTTTACAGGGAAAAAGCCAGTTACCATCCAGTGCAGACCAGGTTGTCAGACTGCACTAACCATACATGTCTGCTGGCAATCTTCAAAGGCTTATCAGCCTCATCAAATGTACTGAGAAAAGGAAAAGGAACATCTAACAGGAAAACATGCTAGCAGTTTTAGATTCACAGTTCAGGGGCAGACATTGAAATTTCAAGAAACCTTGTCAAAACCAGACTGTTCCAGAGACTGATACAAACCCTAAAACACCAAACAGTAACAACAAAAAAGCTGGGGCAGGAAAATGAACTCAGTTTCCTTCTCTGATCTCTGTGAATGCATCTATGCTGCATAATGGATGAAGACCCCTGAAAGCCAGTAACCAACCTGAACTGTTAAGTCCACACATCACAGCACACTGCAGTATAGATTTACCATTTCAGACCAGTGTCTGCTCTGCAAGGCAGCCAGTCCAACTAGCTCCAGCACATTGCTCATGCATTTATGCAAATAAACACAGCAAGAGCCGTTTTGGTTATCCAAAATACAGCCAGGTTATTTCTCACACAGTCCAGGACTGGTATCAAGGCTTTTGTAAAGCTTGCAGGTAACACTTGAAATGTCTAGTGTTGAAGATAAATAAGCTGCAACCCAAATAGTCCTCTGGAAATCTTATGGAAGTACAAAGGCAGCAGTAGTCATGCTGTTTAGTCACATAACTGTAAAGGATCACAAAGAAATCTAAACAATATTTGGTACATCATTGCTCCCCAGCTGCAATTATATGTCAAGTTTTACCATCAGGAAATAAATGGGAAAAATTAATAGGGAAAATCCAAATAGACCTCTGATTCTGAAGTTTTAGTAAGCCATGCCAGAATTATGATTTGACATGACCTGCTAATCAGTGCTTTGAGAATTCTTTCCTCCATTCCTTGCAATATCTCTAAATGGAAAGTTACACCTAAGGAAAAATATTTAATAAATGGAATTCTAATTAAAATCAATCTTGTGGCCTGAGGTAGTGAACTCAGATTTTTACATGCTAACTAGGATTTCTAGCATATAGCAGACTAAAAAATTATTTTTTCATTTTATGGACTCCCCAAAATGGGACAAAAACCCCAAAATATAAAACAGTCTACAGAATGAAAATACCACACTCCCACACTCCCCAAAGAAATTAAATGCTTCTGCATATTTATGTTTTGGAAGTCTATGTTGATGGTGAGCCATATCCACCTAACTGCTCTCTGGGAACTGCAATGTCAGAGCCTCAGTTTTGAATTCTGCTGACAAGACACTGTCCAGTCCATCACCACCTCCCACCCACCACGTACAGCAATCATGGGATTCCTAGAAAGTCACAGCTGGAAGAAGTTCTTCCTGCTGTATCACAGGAATTATAATCCAGCTAAGGAAAGGACTCTAGGAAATAACAGCAAAACAAGATGCCAAAAATCCCAGCCTCCTGCATGGGACCATGGAAGCTGAGCAGATGCAAACACAAAGCGAACAGATATGATACTTTCTGGCTGGACCAACTACAGCAAAATATCTTAATTCTATTAAGCCCAAAAGAAGATAGATTTTTTGTTTTCCAGGTTTACCTGGGGAAATTCAAAAGTTTTCTGCTTTCTGTCTTACAGTACGTCTGCTGAAAAAAAGTGTTTTGGGTTTACTTTGATTTGGTGTTTCAGAAGGAAAATAAAAAACACACTATCACTTAGACTGAGCAGCATTTAAATCAGTAGAATTCAGATGAAGAAGATGAATCAGTAGAATTCAGAAGAGGTAGAGTTGGCACCACTGTTCTTTAGGTCTCTTGCTAATGGCTGAATACCATTTACATCTGCCTTGGCATGCACTTACACCACACAATGATTCTGTCCATGATAAAACATCATGAACTGCTGAAGACTTAAGCCAGCTCTGCTTCTGTGCACAGGGTCAGGTTACAGGAATCCTGTCCCCCCACCATTCCCTCACACATTACACTTGGAAAGGAGTACCACAAATGTAACTTTATTATTCTTCTGGCCATAGGGTACTTAAGAAGTCTAAAGTATGGAGGGGAAGTGACAGCAATTCACCGCTAAGCCCAGACTTACAGCGAAAATGATAGTAAGCTGAAGCCATCACTGTGCTCAAGTCACAACAGCATTTTTGTATTCCAGGATCAGAAGACTTGAGGCATCTCACTGCAAATCCAAAGGCAGACGTTTCCACTTCGTTCTGGATTCATGCCAGAGAAAAGGTCTCAGGGAAGCAGCTGTAAAGGAGAATCTACGTTGTCAGGCCAGAGAAGAGAAGTCAGAGTTGGGCCGGCAGCTGCCATGTGGCTTGGCCCTGCTACATCAATGGGACAGGCGCTGGATTGCAATTGCCTGTAACTGAATTGAGAGCTTTTCATCTGTTTTTGGTTAGGATAATTTCATACTTCTCAACTATTCTGTCATGTTAGCAAGTTTGTTGGAATATTGGGGGGCATGGAAATGCACTAGAGAATGCAAATTTCCTGTAGAAACAAGCACATTTGTTATTTTATAGATTACCTTTGCTCTCAAAAATGGACTTTACAAACAAAACCTCTTATCTATCTGGCTAACAGGTCTGCACTTTATATTTGTACACATTTTATTTCAAATAGCGCCTTGAACTGTAACTTGCTCTGCTGTTAGCAATAAGGTCACACACTTTTCAAATCCTCATCCCCTGAAATAAGTCTTTCCTGACTACATACACAAGGGGCAAGATGTCTATTGATCACAGTCAACCACAAGTATTTTGTATTTTTTAAAGCATGTTAGCTATAGCTTCTATAGTCATCATCAGCCTTCATTCCTTAATCTACAGTACAACGCTCATCACACAGAAGCTTGTCTGCGTTTCCAGAAAGCAGCAACTAGTACATTAGTCACTGCTGCACACCAGATTTGTAAGTAAGATGAGTCAACAATGCTGAGACCTAAATCCAAACTATTCTTAAATAGATTAGGGAAATTCACTAGAATCATTGTGCAAACAATAATTTCTAAAATTAAATCAATTAAGTGTTTAATATTACAAGAATGTAAAGAAGTTTACCTAAGCATAAAATAATTCATGTAAGAGGAGTTTGCCAGTTTTCCCAAGTATCATGGTGGACATAATACTTCAGTTCATAAATTAATCTGGAGTCCCTTTGAAAACTAGCAAAGCTTCATTCTCTCTACAGGTTTAATAAACTCAAGGGGAGATGGGTTTAGAAACAACACAAATCTACTCAAAGTCTGTTTTTGAATGTACCCATTCACTAGTCACACCTTTAAGATAAGAAGAGTCTTTCTCTAGACATTACAGGTTAGCTTCACCGCAAGCAATTACAAAACAATAACTGGGAGACTTCAAAAGCCATTGCTGACCTCACCAGAGGTTTGTTGCTAGCTTATAACCCTAACATATATTATTTTGTGGCTTTCAAATACAGCATATTTATATGTCTACCTTATAACTCCACCAGTCACAGTATTCACCATTGCTGTTGATTCACCAACTCCAAGTTGCTTATTTGGCTTCAAATATTTAAACACTAAAACAAAGAGGCCACTTGGATATCTGCACCATCACTCTCCACTGAGCTAATATCTGGGTGTAGTTACTGTCTCAATGTTTATGGAGGTAAAGCAAAACTTTTGTACAGCCTGCCACCTTTGGCAATGACCACTTCGCCTAGCAGACGGAAATAGAAAACTGCTGAAAAGAAAAAAAATCATAAAGGAAGCATACTGCAAACATGCAAACAACTCTGGAATGCTGGCAGGAAAAGAAACAGAATAGTGAAGAACGAAGGGGACGTGGTTCGACAAAGTCAGCATCTTGGGAAGCAGTTGGTAACGTGAGAGACAGATTTCAGCATAGTAAACAAGCTATAAAGTACTCCACAGGGAGAACAGACAAAGCACCCTGGATTACTGCAATGTCTAAGCCATTTCTCCTTTGTGATGATCTTAAAAAAAAAAAAAAAAAAATCTTGTTTTTCTGCCTGTTTGTTTACAGGGAGACATATAAGTGGCTGTCTCTTTTGGAATGATACTTTGAAATAAAATACTGTAGCTTGGCCTAGACACATTCTCACTTATGATGAACACACTTCCCACTTGTAGGAAGAAAGCAAGGATTTTCCAACAAAGCGAACAAGCAACTGGATGTTTGGGTTTTTTTAAGATACATTTTTCTCTTTTGAAAAGAGTTAAGCTCTTCCACAGCAGGCAGGATATACCAATAGAAACTTTGCTTTGCCAGCATATTGCAGAAATTCCAGGATGTAAGGACAGGTACATGATCTCCCAAAGCTGTATTTTTTTTTCTCCCTGCTAACGGCATAGCAGCAAGTGCTGGTTTTGTTACCTTCTCTGGGTTCCTCACTACAAGGAGGACATTAAGATGCTGGAGTGTGCCCAGAGAATGGCAAAAAACCTGGTGAAGGGTTTAGAGCCTTATGAGGAGTGGCTTAGGGAGCTGGGCTGTTTAGTCTGGAGAAAAGGAGCCTGAGGGGAGACTTTATCACTCTCTACAACTAGCTAAAAGGAGGTCGTAGCATGTTGGGGTCTCTTCTTCCTGGTAGCTAGTGACAGGACAAGGGGAAATGACCTCAAGATGCCCCAGAGGAGATTTAGGCTTTATATTAGGATGAATTTAGTTACCGAAAGGGTTGTCAAGTATTGGAATAGGTTTCCCAGAGAAATACTTGAGCCACCAACCTTGAGGTGTTTAAAAGATGAGTAGATGTACCTGGGGACATGGTCTAGAGGCAGACTTAGCAGGGCTGGATTGATGGTTGGGCTCGATGATCTTAAACTTTTCCAACCAAAACCATTCTATTATTCTGCTCTGGCTTCCTCATACTACAGTGTTGTCAACTTCCCATACCCTCAGCCCTCATAGATGTGGTGTATCTGAAAATCAAGCATATATGCAGTAGACTATACAAGTGAAATTTCTGCAGAGATTGCAATGAAGAAAGCCATCTGTACCCCATCTTAGGAGCTGCAGAAGGACTGTGACAGCAGTACGAGAGTGGCTCCATTGTACAAAGGGAAATAGCATCATTCACAGATTTGGACAAAAAAAGGTGTTTCTCACTAGTGGTGTTTTCAACCTGATCCCTCATAGATCTTCTATCCAATCTTTTGACTAAAAACAGATACATCAGTTGGGTACACAACAGGCAGGCAGCTATCAGAAGAAACCAGTGGTAAGCAACTATGAAAACTGACTGTGCAACTGCAGGAGAAAGAAGGATCAATTTCCCTGACAGTAATAAAGCAACAGCCTGTCACTCAGCCTAGACACTAACTCTTTGTTTTGGAGTCCTAGATGCAGGCCTTATGCCTACATTACATCTTGTTATTCAGTTCTCTAATAGTCCGTACAGACCCAGAGGAGTCAGGGAAGATAGTAACACCTTTTATGGTTTCCTGGCAGCCCTCCTTCATTTCAAAATAACAGTTTTGGAATGGTTCACATATCCCACTTATGTCTGAACGCATTCAAAACTCGCAGAGAGAAGACAGAGAGCTTCTAACAGAGATAATTATGGTCTCTAGGTGGATGGAATTTTGCAAATTCAACATCCATGTAAAGTATCTGCAGGCTGCATGGATGTGCCAAAACCCTCGTCCATCTTCCCAGAAATCAAAGGGCTTGCCTAACAAGAATATTATCCCTGAAGTTTAGTTTCGTAGGAGTTAAACGATTCACAGAGGGATTGCAGCACTAGGGGAGAGTGTGAAAAGGTAAAAAGAAAAGGTCTCTTCCCTGTCTCAGTATGGTTTCTTTGCCACATTTAATACAAGGTGTAATATCATTTACCTAAAATAAACTATTTTATATATTTTATATCACCACAGAAACTATTGTTACAGTTATTGCACGTGAGCACATCACACCTTAACATTGATTCCAAGCATTAAGAGAAAACTCCTCCAACTGAATTTGAAATAGTTGATAGTTTTTGGCCCAATAACCTGCTCTTCATTGGCTTGTTTTCTCACTGGTTGTTCATTCTTCATGCATATAGACACAAATATACTCACTTGGCTCAGGCATAAAAGTCCCAATTGACATCAGGAATTAAAAAAGGTCTTTAAATGTGAAGTTTGCTAAAACGCTCTTACCAAGAAGTGTAAATGTGTGCTGACTGTAAATATTCACCGAATGGAGTAGAAGTAATAAATTTAATGTGCCTATCAAGGGTTGTGTATTTTCAGCTGATTTTATTAGTTCTGGAAGGCTTTATAATGCATTTATGAAGATGTGCTTACAGGCAGGATTAAATCTCTCCTGTTTGCATAACTATAATGTAAAATATGCAAATATTGCGGTAAATTAAAGTAGTTTCTTGCTTTTCTCTTCCAAGGAAACTTGATTTTCAGGATTCTTTCCTTCTCCTGTTTAGCTTATTAAAGGCAGAAAACACCTTATCCTATCATTTCGACACCCTAAACCCATCTTTTGTCATGCACCACTTTCCAGAGAAGCTATTGTTTATTTTATCCAGGAAAAGACTGCAGAACTTGCCCTACGCTGGAGTGACAAGCATTCAGTGTGAGCAAGTCAGGGGTCATACTAAGACAAGAAGAAATGAAACAACTTACATTTAGACATTTGACACAGATACTAATCATAGGAAAGAACATTTACTGTATTAAATTGAAACACATGAATAATTCACCAGTTTCAGCTGATGACAAACCCAGAAGTGGCAGAGTATTTGATGATCAATAATTACTTCTGAGATTTTAGGAAGTGTGGCATCTTAAAACTGAACAATTTAATTAAGCACTAGATTTGATTGTTTAATTGCATATGCTGTATCAATCCCTCTTCCTTGTGAATTTTCTGCAGGTGATAAAAATTGCTCTTCGCCTTTTGAACAAATGCATTTCTCACTATGAACTACAAAACTGGTTCTCTAATAAGGTTTTCAAATATGACACTTTGTGCTATTCTTTCATCCTCATTGAACTGCTAATAGCCTTCAAGTAAGTAGTTTACTGAAAAATGTAGCTCTAGGTTCACTGAATTTGCCTTTAAATATAATCTGTTGCTGAAGTTCATAATAAGTGACAGCACTAAGACTGAATCTGGTTTTGCTGTGACCTTATGTCCAGTGCTGTTGTACTCCAACAACAGTTAAAATTTCCAAAACACATGTCCAAGTTGTCAGTCTTGGAAACATTCTTAAAAAATGAAGCAGATCCATATATTCATCTAAAGAATTGTTCCTTTCTAAAACAACTCCTTTTAAAAAAGTGATATCATTAGTTTTCACACTAAGCAAATCTCACAAACTGCCAATCAAATTTATTCACTGACAGTGTTTTCCTAGGTCTGCTGGCTTTGTGCCATCAGCTTGGGATGCAGAAATCCAGCTTTTTTTTTCCAAGTAGGATAAAAATAAGGGAATTTTTCAGCTCCTTGCTCTGTGTCAGAGCAGTAAGCCTCTCCATTGCTGACTCCAACAGCTTTTGGGTTTCAAATATCCCCTAGAAAGAAGATACAGGTATTTCTCCTGAAACACTTTGGAGCAGTTTCTGATCTCCCTCAGTTTAAGTCTTTTTTTCTGGCTACTCATTCCAGTTTTCTCTGTCCTCCATTTCTCCAAGACACAGGAAACTTCCCTGTGATGCATCAAAGAGCTCCTCTTCTTCCTGAAAACACATAGGTCTCCACACACAGGCATATGTTTCCCCACACTATTCCACATCCTTATCAAAACCTCTGATTAGACATCAATATACCTTGTCCATAATTCTTCTCTCCTAAAGTGACTACTTGGGAATCTTTGCAACCATTTTCTCTACACCAAAAGTGTGGTTTTTTCTGACGCTAGAGCCCTAGTCAAAACAGGATGAATATTGAAAAAAAAAAATCAAAACAAAAAAAAAAAACAACCCACACTTCAGTAGGCTTCTATTGTAAGCCTCTTGTATGCAACTACTACTTCTATTTTTGTGACCCAGTGTTTTTGAACACATGTAACCATGGAGCACACAGGCCCTTGTGAAGAAATTTTTCTTAAAAAACCTTGTCACTCACTGCCATCGCTTCTCATGGATAGATTAATTTGTAATAATTTTTGGTCAAACACAAGCATTGGTCTATTATAGACTCTGGCTGAAAACGTCTCAACCAGATCCATAGCTTTTACTGAAACAGACAGAAATAAAAAGTCAATTCACACTTGTACATGCATCCAATTCCATTGCATCTCTGGACATGGTACCTAAGGGGCTGAGGCAGCCCGAAACATTTCTAACATGCTGTGTATTCTAATTCTCCTTGGAATTACCCAAAGATTAAATCTTTACAGGAGAATCTGAGATATCTTTTTTTATTAAGCAAATTAATCTTTTATAAAATGCTTCTTGAAGTAAATAATGTTAGATCTACACTTCAAAGAAACCCTAGAAATTGTAGGAATCCTTTAACCATCTTTTTGCAGTAAAAATATTCCAATCTGGTCTCAGCTTCAGTGAGCACAGCAGCATCTACTGTTCCTTTTCTATCTGTCATTAAAGTTCATATAAATTATGTCTTGTGTGATCCTGAAACCGAGCTGAAGTACTATAAACCATCCTTTCTCTCCTGGTAGAAATAATTTCTTATAGCTACAATGACACATATTATCTACACTGCAAGAAAGCTGTGGTGATTGAAATGAAATCAACCCCCATCGCAAGATATCCTGATGCTGAAACAGCAAATTGAAGACACAAAACCAACAGCATTCGGAGAGGATTTTGCTGTGTATATTCTAAACTGCCTTTCAAACTCCAGTAATTTCTGATGAGATTTTAGATTTTCTCAGTTAATTTGGCTTTGACTATTCTCATAGCCCTTCTTTATCCACTTTAAGAAAGTGCTCTACCTCTGCAACCTTCACCGTCAAGACTGCTCTCCAAAGCACAGGTTATTACAGAGCTATCATAAAAGAATTATAAATGCACACACTTGCCCCAAGAGCCTCCTGTACGCAAAGCTGGGAACAACCCCTGTGTGAAGGGCAAGGACTACAGAGCCATGTGGTGAATATCATTTTGTATAGCCCAGAGTGGGTAGGCTATGCCAATTAGCAGTAGTAGGGGTGTTTCATCCTCTTAGCTTCCAAGGTAAATGCTGCCTGCAGTCAACATTATGTTCATGTGGTCTCAGCAGACATTTGATCTGCCTAATAAAAAGAATCTATTTTCCACTACCCAAAAAAGAAAGAATGCAGTACACTAAAAAAAAAAAAAAGGCAATAAAAAGTGCAACATTTTTATACAAACATACTCTCAAATCATAGTCGAACAATTACAGTTCCTGTTGCACTTATTCATGAACAGAAAAGAGTTTAATCAGTTAACAGGTAACTCCTTACAGATGGAGGAGGGGGAAAGGTGTCAGCAACCCTGAATTTTGAATAATTTTGCTGGATTCTTTGTTCAATCAACAGTTACAGAATACATGAACACAGGAAATCTTCTCAGAAGTTTCAATGAGCACGCTTCATTCTTGACTGCTAGTGATTTCTTAAATTTATCTGGATATCACCATCTAAGCTGACTTAATGCCTCTGCTCTCGAGATCTCATGTATTTCAAGACAACATTTGGAAAAGTTTTCAGTATTTTGCAAGATTAGGTTTAATTTAAGGACTGTGACACCCATACATACTCCTTAGTCAAGGCTCAGTTATCCCAGTATAAGTAGGTTCCATTAGCAATGGGTAACACATCAGAGGAGTCAAGTCAGCTATTGGGGAACACAATTAATACCAAATTCAGCTTCAGAATAACAACATATGAAAGCAACTATTAAAACTGCTCAGCTAACACCTGAGAAACAGCCTATCATTCATGATGATGCTTTGGAGAGTTATTGCTCCATATGCTTGTATCATGCCATGCCACCAATGTATTACCATAAGTCTTTCTTGGCAAATTTTCCAAAGAGTATAGTATGTACTACACCACCAGAGAGATAAATATCATCTCACAAACCTTATTAAGCAAAGCCACAAGAAGACTCCCTTTTAGCATGACTTGTATCACAAAGTGAGATTAAAAAGATCCTGTGAATTTTTTTGCCTTCAGCTATTGCTCATTTATTCTTATAGCACTGTGTACCAACCAGCTAAACTAATAACCTGCCAATATTTCCATTCCTGGAACAGCCACATCAGTTCTACAAGTGTTGTAAAAACTAGGCTTTAGCCCCTATCTGAACAAAGTACAGAATCTCTATAACATATCAGCAATCAGCAGAGAACTGGTAATGTTATTACGAACTTGGGTTACTCTATTTAGAAAGTGTCTCCATGCCTTAAAACACCACATTGCAATCACGTAGTCTTTGGGTTTTTGCTGTTTCCTTTAGAAAAGGATTGTACTGACAATTCTCCAGCTGCAAGACATTTGCTGTAAATGCAGTAGCAAAAACGTGTTTTGCTTGAGCCACAAGTCAAGTCTCACTAATTGCCAGGATAAGATGTGAATGGGAAAATGACCTGGGCTGCAACCTAACAGACTGAAAAATTCAGTATGATGTAGGCAACAGGAACGTTGGACAGCAGAGATTAGATGCCAGGCTATGAAGATGTAAAAAGATAGAGAACACGAGCCAAGTCAATTTACCTGTCTCAGCACCTTCCTGTAACACAGCTGCTTTGGCATCCCCTACTTATTCCCCCGACAGATCCTGCTCCAGTTGCTCTACAATGTCTGTAGGCACACTGCTGTCCTGGTACACTGTGCAGCACAAAGGACTCTCTGCAGGGCACTTTGCAATGTTACCACCATTCTCTTGAGTACAAACACAGAAACAGCATTTCTGTATTATGCACACAAATTCAAACCAAACATCAGCTACAGTTCCTGCAGCAAGATCAAGAGACTTGTATGCCTAGATGCCTTTTTCTCTGCTGCCTTTCAAAGTTGTTAACACTTGACAAAAAGAATGGGAAAAGCATTTACTTATTTTCTCATGAAAACTTGCATATGGGGATCAATACCTTTTACTCTGTAATAAGAACCTCCAACTTTTTAATGTTGGTTTTCAGTTATTTGTAGTCTGAGCCTATCCAAAGAGGCTTTCTAGCATCACATTGCAAGCTTGTTCTGGAAGCTCCATGAAATAAATGTCTCATCTTAAGATACACGAATTCTGGGAGACACATACTTAATTCCATGGAGAAATTTGGTTCTTTTCATCTCTTCAAACCCTAACTCATCCACATTTTTTTTTCTTTTTTATATACTTTGTGCTTTTGTCTTGCCTCTGTTACCATTACAGTAACAGACTATTAACAGAAATTTAACCCACTGATTATTTCTCTTTTATAACTAGCTTGTAGCTACTGTGTTCTGGTTTGGATGATACATACTACTTACATTTTGGAATTACTGCCACTTACTCAGCACCTATGTATAAACCAGGTCTTTCTACTCTTGCAAAGTTCTCCATAATTAATCATACTGACAATACTATTCAGGGCTTCCTTCTGCAACATGATAAACATAAGCAGAAATAAGGCACATGGCTTTTCACCAGGGTTTTCTAGATCACAGAAAACAGGGAGTTCCTTCCAGGAAAGCCCATGATGAGTGAAGAAGTCCTTTCTTCAGATATTCTCCTCTGAAGTTGCCTTAGAGCCAGCCAGGCTCTAAGAAAGGCCTAAGAAATGATCTAAGGGCAACGTGATGAATTGCATTACAAACTATGGGAGCAGCACCTTTTGCTCCTACCCTGACTCACTTGAGCCCTGCTAGAATTTCTGGTCAGTCTGTCTCCAGTGAAAACATTTTTCAGCCTTAACTAGGTACTATGGCTACTCTAGAGATGTTAATGATTTGAACTTTAAATATTGCTACCATAAAAATCCAGTGCATTCTTTTTTTATGTAGGGCAAGCGAAGTACTAAGAGACCTTGAAAAAAAAAAACAAAAGGTAAGTTGAAGTTACCTTTTTTTCTCCAAGCTTCTGTATAATAAGAAAATCTTTTTGTGGGGGACACTTTTGCTTTTCATCTCCACTAAACAATTCTCAAGTGTACCTGAAGAGATCACTGTAATTACACTGGCCTTGAAAAGATCACAGTACTGAGGTCAATGTGTCAAATTCTGCTGTAAAGCAAGTGTGAAAGTGAACTTTGTACACTGTGGGTCAATACAATGAGTAGCTAACACATCCAGTTTAACTGGAGAAGGTGAGAAGTAGAGCTCAGCATTTGTCTAATGTAGGTAGAACAAAAAAAATCTCCAAGGCCACCCATTCAAATTTCTTCAGTTCTCAATATTCATGCTAATTTGGGGTACTCGGCACCATGCAAGTGGAGAGTCAGCTGTCTTCCTCTGTGTTCAATATAAGATTAAATGTGACACACATTTTAAAGTTTTGTTTTGCTTTTAATCAGAAACTCCAACATTGCTATTTATCATATAAGTTACTCAAAACTCCAGGTTTCTGTCAATGCACAGATACTACAAATAACATATCCTCTCTGTCTGCCTTGGATTTTTACGCATCATCCATTATGGGACTTCACCTAAATACCGTCTATGGAACTGAGACAGCAGCAGCTCTATATAGATGAGACCATGTAACTATGAGAGTCACCAAGAAAGAGGAGGGGTCTGCCTTCCCACAGGGGAGCTGGGAGAAACTGTCTCAGCCTTGAGGGGATTAAATCTACTACTGCAGTCTGCATCCCTTTTTAAGACAAGAGTCTGGAGAAAACATTTGGGTTTTGTTGTTTTTTTTAAAAAAAAGACTGATAAATACAAAGCTTTGTGGTCCAAAACCTAACCTATTAACGTACAGTAACTAGGCATGTTGCATTGTGAAATTTCTCATGTATTTTTAATCCATCTCATAGTATCCGATATTGAAAACGAGATATTGGCCTAAATGAGCAATTAATCTAAGCCAGTGTGGCAATTCCTGTATATTTCTTTCCCTCTAAACATATACCAATATAAAACTATAAAAAGTGTTGGAAATGCTTGAATTTGATGTACTGAAGGTCACTGAAGAGCACACAATTCTCCCTTCCTCCCTCTCCATCCCACAAGACACAATATGCTAGAAGTTATTTCATAAATGACTTATTTTTTAGATAACTCATTACTCGGGAAACAATCAAATACCCACTCAAACCTATAAGTTTTAGTTTGTTTTTTTTTCAATAAAGCCAGCATGGTGAAAAACATCCTGATTTCAAGACCCAGACACATAACTTAGAGTTCCAGTATCAAAACTACAGAACAGCACATACCAGCTCTGCAAACAAAGCTCTAAATTCTGAAAATCATCCTAAAAATATTTAACATAATGTCTTTGGATATTTCTGTTAGAACTCAACAGAATAGGCCCATCATGTGCTCACAAAATAAAAGCTAATCCTTACAATGCTGGATAACCATAATATGGCTCCAGGCATATCTTTGGTTCTTTCTTACAGCTGGCTCCTACAAGAATCACCGTTTTCCCTGATGCTCAGGGAAAGCTCTTTAAATGGCTGCTTTTTTCCAGTCTCTTCCAACATACTCATTTTTTAGGTATTGCCTCTTTTCTCTTTGATCACCTTTAACACTTCCATTAAAGACTAAGATCAAGAGTTGTTGTCTGGGTGCATTAATCCAATCAACCGGCAGCTTTTGATTTTCACGTTGTTTTATAGCTTATAAAAACTAAACAGCCAGCTGAAGAAATAAATTAACACTGTGCACTGTTCAAGGTAAAGTCAAAGAAATTATTTACAGCCTGATTTTTAAAGCCAATTTATGACTGAAGCCTACACCAGTGATGCCAAGAGCAGACCCTCCTCACTCCAATGTTCTCTGCACCCTGAATACACACCCATGACAGCAGCACTAACATGCAATGTACTCATTTGTGTGCCAAATTAAACTTTAGTTTAAGAATTGCTATGATCTCCAAAAGGTCAAAATTAGGAAACCCAGATTTAGTTAACTTCTCTCACTGACCTGATACATCACTAATTTTTATTCTCTGCCCTCAGTTTCTTACTCTTGTCTTTGGGATCACCTTTGGGACACATTTCACTATACAGATGCAATGACCAGCATAATGGCTCTATCGCAGCTATGCCTCCAGTTCAAAATGAATTTCTAAAACAAAACACTGAAGCAAAGAGCATTTCATAGCCTAAAATCAGGGGGGAAAAAAGTTTCACCTCAAAGTTTCACATCAGTGAAGAGGCCAATGATTTTTAACTTACTCTTTCTTACATGATTTCACTTTATTCACCTACATGCCTTGCCCCAACTAGAGAGTCTAAGAAAGTACACCATGGCATACTACAGTTCATCTCAGTTTCAATCTTAGAGAAATGAAAGAAAATTACTCAGCCTTCCTTCATCAGGGAGGCTTACCTGCTATTTTGTTACCCATTGTGTTGATTCCCATGAACTCTACTCATCTCCTGTTTTGTTGCCTCATTCTTAAAACAGTCTTAAAAGGGATATTTCACACTTTCTGCTACATCACATCCTAACACTGTCAGTAGAGCACTTAAAAACCATCCCTGCTGTGTCCTGCCAAGAAAAGCATTTCAGACTTGGACTTGTCAGGTGGAGTTCTTGAGAAATTAGATGTGCATTTCTTTTTCAAGTGCGATTAAATAGACAATAAAACTAACACTAACCCATAGAACATTCTTACGGGAATTAAACTTCTAATCAGATGTTTAAGTTGCCTTTACTCGTATAAAAATATTGCGTCTTGGCTTGTATACCTTTGTATGTTTTTGTGAGAGGGTTAGTCATCTCTGCAATAATAAGGTAGTATGTCCAGTAATCACGCATCATTGCTGCAAATTAAATAAAAAAAGGGTTTCATATTTGTAACAGGGAAAATACACCAGACACAAAGGTCAGAACCTAACAGAAGAGAGTAAAATGAAAAGAGAGAGAGGAATCATTCAGAAACAAGTGTGTGCAGTTATAAAACAACTGCTGCTCTGCAACAGTTGCAAGACTGCATTATCTAGACATATGTAAGGGCTCAGTTAGCCAATTGCTATCAAGAAAAACTGTCTTGAAACTCTGAAGAGTTGATTAATTTTAGTAGGCCAGATTCTTTGTCTGAAAACACCAGAAATACAATTTTTTGTGTATATTATCCATCATGAGTTGAGTTTAATGCTTTCCCAGTTATTCAGTGGTTAAGAATATTATGTAGCAGTTATTACCCGTGAATCCCATTTAAGTTAACATCTAGTAGTTAGGGATTTTTGGACATAATTAATGTTATGAAGACCAGAAGAGCTTATAGAGCTGGGACAAGCCCAAAATCTATATGTATTGTCTCCCTGGCAGATATTTAGGGAGACAATATATATATAGAATAAGGCAACTACAAGTGGTCCTTCTTATGGAATATTGTTCCCAGGTGCTGGGAATGACTGTTTTAGAAATCATTACTCATAAAAACTTGAAAACAATCAGCAGTGTTGGCAAACACGTTTGTCTGAAAAGAGCTTTGCTGGAAGAAGACAGAGTTGGAAGTGCGTTTTATCAAATCGTCTTTCAACAAAACTGGGTGTATTTGCATTTTTTGTTTTTAAACTGTATTGCATTTATTTGTATTCTTATCATGATGACTGCAAATGATCTTTGGAATGAAACTGTGTCTCAAATGGTCTCTTTTCATTAACTATCTCCAGACAAATCAATATATGGGGTGAGAGATGTGAGCAACATCTTTCAAGAGAAAGAAGTCATCATTGTAATACATAACATTCAATTAGTTATGCAAAAATAAAATGCTCTGGATATATAGTCTGTTTTATAAATTCTTCATTGTGAAGAATAGGTAGTACTTCAAAATTATAGTGGAGCAATAAGTTCTTGTTTGTCAACATAATATTCCCATATGTAATTACAACATTGTGTGCAGGCTAACCACTTGAATTTGGTCCATTAGGGAAATGGACTGCTAGCATTAAGAATACCACGACAAAACTGTTTTCAGCTATGAAATGAACAATGATTCAATATACTACGTTACTTTCAATGCTTTCCTGACATATTTAATCTGTGCCCTTTAAACAAACTTAAACTTTTTCCCAAGCCTTCCAGAAAAAAAAAGAAAAACAAAAAAAAAAAATGCAAGGTCAATTATTCAATTATCTTTATGTGGTTACTAGGGTAAACAGTAAGAATCAGCTTAAATGCATCTAAAAGATTCAATCTGAGGTCTAGGGTAAATTTTCTACCACTAAAGCTGGTGACACACTAGAATAAGGATACCTAGAGAGATTTTATAATCTCCTATACTGTCCCTACATATGCCTAAAGGTTTTTAACAGCTGCAGAGGACATCCATACTTTGTCAGTACAGAGCATTGGACTCAGCTACTTCTCAAAGACTTTTCCAGCCTGACACATCTATTATTCTCTGCTTATACACACTCTGGTTCTATGACCGCATTGCTGCACTGCTGCAGTCATACAGTTGAAGCTGATGGGGCTTGGCATAAGTATCGGGTGCTGTCAAGACACTAGCACTTGCAGGACCAGAGCTTTTCTTTAACACTCTGCGATTTTTCATTATTAAGATACACGTGAGGTCTCTACACATTGCAGTTTCCCAAGGTCACTGCAGCATCTTTTTGATTAACTGATCAGTATTTCTTGCTTTTTTGTAACTGCAAATAAAGACCTTCCTGGGCAATATTCAGTTTTCCTTCCTGGTGAATATAGTTGCATAAGAAAGGGTGGTTAAAACAAGTTAGTTATCTAGCTAAAGCAAGTAAGAATGTTATCTGTGTTAGCTGCCATATAAAAAAAGATATTACAGCAAATGCTATGCATAAAGAAATTTAAAAAAAATAATCCTGCCACAGCTAATGTAAATAAACTGAATTCAGAGCGTAACCTGTGCCCAAAAGAGAGTCAGTACTAGGTATCATGCCAATTACTACTCCATTATTCTCTCTAAAATAATCACTGCACCTTTACACAGCAAAACATGACCCGATGTGAAGAGAGTATATAAAAAACAGAAATTCTAGTTGGTACAGAAGTGATTGCATTTTTAGCCATATTCTGGGCCTCCACAAATTGATGTGAGTATTCAGTTTGCTTGTTATTTTAACTACACTCATAAACTAGGCCAATGCCCTCAGGGACACTTCTATAGCTGGTCCACCAAATACCATTCCTCTCAGTACAGAATGAGTGTTCTCTTCAATACATACTCCCTAGTTCGCTTCATTACCCAAGAAACCACATTGTTCCACCAGCCTGAGATAAAAATCAGGTAGCAGTCACAAGATCTGATGGAAAATTATGCTTTATGTAACTAGCGTTTTACATTCAACAAATAAAGGTACCATTTCCCTAAAGCATACATAAAATGTAAAGGGTTAGGTTCAAGCAAATTAAAGAGGTTCCAAGGGACAATGAAACAGAAAAAGTTTTAAGAATTTCAGAAGCTGCAGGTTGGGTACTGGGAGAATTATTTTCCCATCTGAAATAGAAGTTTGACATTTCAAAGTGTCCTTTTTTCTCCTCTGTACCTATGTCTGGTGAACACAGAACTGTGTGTGGGTAATGGATGCGATCAAGGGGGCTATTATCAGTGTAACCAGTTCTCTCTCATTGCTACCAAAACACTGAGCACATCAGACAACTGTTCTGGGGTTTGTTTGTTTTAATCTATTGACAGATGACAGGATTTGAAATCCTGCTTGTCTACTTTAATCATGCTAACGGAGTGAACCATCCTTGACAGGCATTAGGAAGAAAACATCATTTTTTCCCAAAGATGTTCCAATCAGGTTAGTTTTCATTGACTAAGCCATAACAACCATGAAAATTCTGCTTTACTGAAGTCTTAAGACAAGTTAGGTACCCCCAAACTCCATTTCAGACTACCTATGATTCTACACAACAGGGTGGCCATTCTTCCTTCTCTCTGTAGCACGGAATATTTTTCACTTATTACGTAATATGTTTTAAGCTAGGAGATCTTTAGTGATTGTTGTTTGCTATATATTCATACAAAGGATTGAAAATACTCTTAGACCAGAACCAGGCTGTTTGAGCTCTGGGTCAGCACAAATAATAAATAAGCAGCATCACACTATTCTTTCCTGAATCATGTAAGAGAAAAGCAGAAAGACTGGACAAAGCTCTATCCCTACAGACAGACACAGATTCTTTAGTCAATATAGGGAAAGGCTCAGGAGCTTTCCAAGGGAAAAACATTAAATTCTTCAGTCAAACAGAGATGCAATATGCCCTGTTCCTCACTTGGGACAAAAATGAGTTTCTCTATGACAATTAACTTCAATGTTATGTTGCTTCTCTAATTTTAGAAAATACAAACATACCAACCTAAAGGCCTCATCTGTTGGCTTTAATAGATTTGCTCTCCCTCCCCTCCTTCTGAACAGTATCTGATTTTTTATGAGTATGTTCCCTGCTACTTGGCCTGTATATTTCTATTAGCTTGCTCCTTCAAATTTTAGCAAATTCACCTATCTCCTTGACAGAGCCACAGTTCTTCTCTTGTTTCTTCTGTATTTTTATTTTGCTTTTTCAAATAAAAAAAGTGTCAGCTGTTCCTTCATTCTCCATCTTCAGCTCTGTTCCCAGCTCCTCAGGGAACCAGTTTGCCGTATACCTACATGTCACTGTCAGTATATTTGGAAAACCCTTGACCTCAGGTTAGAATGTACCACATGGCTCTCCATGTTCGCTATTCAAATTTATTCTTAACTATCTCTAAAACAGAGTTGTTTATACAGTCAGCTGTATGTTGAAACCTGAACACTTGTCGCTTACATCCTGCCTTTAGCCATTTTCCCCGCAATGGTATCTGCTGCCCTTTTACCCATACGCTTATTCAGTGCAATTGGGATGAATGTCAGCTACAATACCTCTGACTGCCGTCCTGCTCCTGTGCTGTAAACTGATGAATTCTAATCAAAATACCTCAGGGCATTTTACAGTCTCTCAAAGTCACTTTCGTGTTGCTTCATCTAGTGCTCTCTCTTAACAAGTATCTCAAATTGGATGATACCTCTAGAAGGTTTTACTCAAATACAAATAGTACCCATTTTCCAGCCTTATTAAATCATAAAGCACTTGATTCATTTCCAAGGATTAGGTCCAAAATATCCTCTGGCTATATTGACCATTCAACAAATTGCATTATGAAAGCAGCGCTACACTAGAGTAGCTCTAAAAGCCTGCCTTCACTGGATTTTGTATGGTTATTATTCCAATCAATACTAGAGTGATTCAAATCCCTCATGATCAGTCGCCAAGGCTTCTTTTAGGTCTTTTTCTTATCGGTACAAACATTTCACAAATAATTTTTGTGAACTGCCCTCAGGGTCTATAACAACATCAAGCCTTTCCATCACCAACTCCTTTCTATACCGTCTCTAGTTTATGGGACACAGTACATGTCTCTTGGGAAATTCTTTGCCATCTTTCAGTACTAATGTTTGCTGTCAGAGTCAGTTTGTATTCTAAATCTCAAAACCCTAGACCTTTCCTGGTTGGTTGGCTAGATATCACACTCCTTAAAATGTTTACTCATTCAAAAATGACAAGCTACTGAAGACTAACAAGCTCCCTTACTAGTTCCTGCAAGACACCCATGTATTCTGTATGGAAGATAACTCACTTTTAAGTATCAAAAGCAAGAAAAAAAATCCAGTGCCATATTAAACATTTCAGTCAGGACATTTTAGTTCTGAAAACAAAATGCTTTTTCCCTACCAAAAAGATGTGTAGTCTGATTCTAGTATGGTCTGTTCTCTTACTTGCTGCAAAAGTAGAAAGAGGAAAAATGTGAAAAAGAAAAAATTAGGAGAATTCTCAATAGACACCATTTGGGGAAAGATCATTACAAAATTTAATTTAGTTGATTAAAAAGTTGGCAGTATCTTTTACAGAATGCTTTCCCCTACTTTGATAAATTCATACTTCTAATGGGAAGAAAATTTATGGTATCTATACCCCACAATCAAAGAGTAGAACTCCAGCCCCTTTCCTCTCTCACTGGCAGAAATGCTTCTTTTAATATGTGTTTCTAGAACACATCATCATGAAAATATAAACTGTCATTTAAATCTGTAACTTGATGCAGTTCTACAATACAACCCCCACCACATCCCACAAATTCAGGTTCTTTATAACCTTTCTGCTGCAGGGGTTAAAACAGTTAAAATCCAATGGATTTTCTATTTGATAGTCTCAATAGTGTGACAAATTGAGTAAAAAGGCAGGGGCACATGAAGGTTGCACTAATTTCAATCAACTCTTTCCGAGTATGTGAACGCCAGAGAATGATTGGATCTCAAATTTCATCACATGTGTGAGTATTACTTTATTGTGAACACTTGCATTAGCAGTTTAATCCCTTTAGGAAAAGAATAATAAAAAACTGTTTTAACTGTCCCTTTCATTAAATCTGTTGCAATTGCTCTTGAAAAAAAAAAGGTGCAGTTTGAGGCAGCGAGAACTTAATAGATGAACCGTTAGACACATTAGTTAAGGACCTCTCAACCCTTAAAAGGAAAGAAATTGTACTGTACGTTTCTCAGCTGAATTGTTGCAACATTTTAACATCATTTGGGGGAATGGAATTTTAAGTAAAGGCTGGCAATATGTATCACATGTTCAAAGAAGATCAGCCACAAAAATAGAGAGCTTAAATATCCAAGGAAGCCACATTCGTACACAGACGCTCATGGGTTTTACCTAATCCCTCTTTTCTGCCCTTTATGGTAACTTGTTCACAGCACTTCACTGTTCTGGGAGACAGAAAGATGTTGCACCACCAGGGGAAATGTATCTCAATTTCATGCTTCAGCAAATTCCCATCTCAGAGAAGACCTTGCAAGATTGTCCTCAGTCTTGATTTCTTGCATCCCACCCACTCATTGTGTTGCGCATAGAGATGTATACTGCAGTTTTCACTGTTGTATGAACATCAACAACCTATCCATGGGACACGCACCTGCACTGAGCGCAAGACCAGAAGTCAAGCATGTGGTTTCTTCCAGAAATAGTGCTTTGGAAGAGCTTCTTTTCGAAAGCAGAATTTGGTCCAGTAGACTTTGGTTTAATTAAACTTATTCATGCTTACCTCAATCCTGGGCTATGCACTGCAAGGAGTTGTTGTGCCCTACTATATGCTCAGTAAACTTCTTGCGCTTATGACCCTAGTCTTCCCCAAAACATATAAACAGCCAGATAGTAGTTTCTTAAAATATCTACAGTATCGACCTTTAGGTTCAGCCAATTCAAATTGTCTCAGATCTGTCTTACATTACAAACTCAAGGGGAGTACTGTAAATTAGCTGAGGTACTTGTTATGCCAGCATAATTTATGAGGCTGATAGGGCTCTAGTCCCTTCCATGAAATTACTGTATTCCTGAACTTGATTCTTCCAGATGCCGGGACATTTTGGATTGGTTCACACTCTTTCCAGCTCTCACAAACTAAGCCAAGCAGCGTTTTGCTGAGTTGGTCTATGCTGCGAACAAGATCCTATTTGTCAATGTCACACTTTCCAATCATGGAATATTTCATTTAAAATTTCCAAACTCACCTAAGGGTAAAACATTTCAAGCCCTTTAACAAGCTTCTTCTGTAAGTAGAAATCAAAGCTAAGCATCTTAAAGAAATTGTTATCTTTTCTATGCAACAATCTAGCATGCTCAATTAAAAGCATGATGATACTGAAAAACTGGTGTAGGTAAAACTTATTTTGTTGATGAAATGTCCTTTTGTCTTCTTTGCTCAAATTTTCAATAATCTCTTACTTGTTGTCTGTGTAAATCGTTTATGCATTATTAAAATATCAAAATTCTTTTTAAAAATACATTTGATGAAAATGCTTATCTGACCCCCACAGAAAAGTTACAGAAAATACTTAAGTACTAATTGATGAATGAGATTAAAATGAGCAGTAGAGCACTTTTCTACAACAGAACAGTATTTGGAAATTCTATCTTCAATAAAGAATCTTATAGAAGCAACAATAAAAGTAGCAGTACATGGGAAGCCTTACCCTCCCCCAGTTCCACTGCTGTGAGGGTGTATTGGAAACAGGATAGTGGGAGTGTACTATTAACTGCCATATAATCATGGTTTGCTAAACCATGAGAAATGAATGAATAAATAACCTTCTGGAAACTCTACATGTCATGCTCCTCTGTTGCCTCTTGTCTAAGATTAAACAGGGCGCATTAGCATTGCTCACAACACACGTGACTTCAAAACTGGGAACATTAAAATTTCTGTTGACCCATTTTATTGTATGACACAGATGCAGAATTATATTGCAAACAAAAACTGAGAGACCAGCATTGAAAATAAGTGAGGTTTTCCATAAGCCTACTCTTGATCTACACCCTGGCATAAGTTGTTTAAAAAGACAATTAAGGAGAGAAAGGGGCACAACAACCCTAAGCAGAGGTACAAACTAGAAGAAGCCTGGCTGGAAAGCTGCCAGGAGGAGAAGGACCTGGGGGTGCTGGTTGACAGCGACTGAACATGAGCCAGCAGTGTGCCCAGGTGGCCAAAAAGGCCAATGGCATCTTGGCTTGTATCAGGAACGGTGTGACCAGCAGGTCCAGGGAGGTACTCGGCACTGGTGAGACCGCACCTCGAGTACTGTGTTCAGTTCTGGGCCCCTCACCACAAGAGGGATGTTGTGGCTCTGGAGCGAGTCCAGAGAAGAGCAACAAAGCTGGTGAAGGAGCTGGAGAACAGGCCTTGTGAGGAGCAGCTGAGAGAGCTGGGGGTGTTCAGCCTGGAGAAGAGGAGGCTGAGGGGAGACCTCATTGCTCTCTACAACTACCTGAAGGGAGGTTGTGGAGAGGAGGGTGCTGGCCTCTTCTCCCAAGTGACAGGGGACAGGACGAGAGGGAATGGCCTCAAGCTCCGCCAGGGGAGATTTAGGCTTGAGATTAGGAAAAAGTTCTTCACGGAGAGGGTGGTTAGGCATTGGAACAGTCTGCCCAGGGAGGTGGTTGATTCACCTTCCCTGGAGGTGTTTAAGGTGAGGGTGGATGAGGTACTTAGGGGCATGATTTAGGGATTGGTGGGAATGGTTGGACTCGATGATCCAGTGGGTCTCTTCCAACCTGGTCGTTTTGTGATTCTGTGTGATTCTATGATTCTGTGAAAGTGAGTTCTCTCTGTTGGTTCCACCCACACAAACAGAAGCACAAGCTATTACATGTTCCTTTGCAGATGATTTTTCCACATTTTCAAAAAAGAATCTTCTAGACAAAGTCTTCACCTGCAGATATGCAATTGCTGTGAGAAAGCTCAGAAAACATTCCTCAGGACCAAGATGTCATTAGGAGGAGGCTGCACAAAACAATATGCAGAAATCCAAATTTAGCTTGGAAGGGGATAAAGGCTTTGATACAAACTATGTCCAGAAGAACATAAGGAATCACTCTAACATTTTCTTATGTTCTGTCTAAATGTTGTTCAAGTTAAGTATTTGGGTTTGTTCTTTTCCAGACTACAAAGGAATAATAGATACACTCTTCAGTCTTCATGTGTGACCTGTCTCACTAAGGCACATCAAACCATGCCCTCTATAACTATGTCTGCATACATCATATACCTCTAAGAAGGGATCCCAAAGTAGTACCACAACTCTTTAAAACAGTAATCCTAAAACCTGCCACATACCATCAGCTGAGGAGCTACACTGGTTCCAACCAACAAGAAACCAATTTAACCAAAATCCTCACAGAAATTTGACAGCAAAGAAGAAATTTTAAAAAGCAATTCATATAAACAGGGTGCATTTTCTCTAGTCAGGATTGCTTTTTAGTGCCAGAAGCCCAGCATTAACTCAAAAATGGCTGGATCTGTGCTTACACAGACACCTAGACAAACAATGAAGAACATAATCGTTGAAGAGTTTAAGACAAAACAGATGTTCTACCCAGTTTTGTTAGAACTAGAAGCCTCTGAAAAGAGGTGTCTGGATTGTTTAGCATGCTTATTTCTGCAGCAACAAAGACCATTCTGGCTACTGTGTTTTGAAGCGGTAATTTATGAATGATGATGCTGGCAGAACTACAAACAAAGAATTACACTAATCCAATCTGGATGTTACTAACACATGTAAGGCTGTCTTCAGATTTTCACAGGTCAAGCAGGATTTAAACCCTGCTGCATTAGTGAAACAGAAAGCACAGTTCCAGGACTTTTTAAAGTGTCTTTGCCTAAAAAGGCACAAGACTGCCAAGCAGGCGTTGTCCTGCAAGAGCAGCTCAACAAAATAATTTATACAGATTAGACTGCCAACAATCAAATTGCTTTAAATAGTTAAAGCTCATCTTACTCTAAACATTTGGAAAGCAATAACCTTGCTAACATGGGACTGCCTCTCCAGAGTCTCTCCAGGTACGCAAACTTCACACTAATCTCAACCTTCCGCTCCATGATATCAAAAAAGAGCACAATGTTGATTCAGATCTCTGGAGGGGTGTTTTGTTGGTCCAAGTTCGAAACCCAAAGAAAAAAAATTGCACCTTCATTTTTTATATTACCTAGAGCAGCTGCAAGAACAACTTACTTCTCAAGGTTTTCTGCAGTTACAGCTGTCCATGTGAAGAGCTTACAAGACACTCCATTTGCAGCTGAGAACATTTCACAAAAGAGAGACTTTAACACAAGCCCAAAGGCTAGTATCCTATTCAACATCTTAGCCAGCCTCAGTCTAAAGAGTATCTTTACTAACTACCTGCTTGCATAACTTAGTATTCACCAGGCTGCACACATGAAAAATAAAGTAGGTTGGAAAACAAGACACGAGTTCAAAATGAACACATAAGAGACCGATTAAACAAGATGCTACATCAAACTGGTTGCCACCAGTCTGAGAGTTAGCCAAGCTACTGATGGAGGATCAGACTTAGCTTCAAAAAAAAAAAACTAAGTAACTGCTTATTCATTTTAAGATTTCATGTCCTGTTTAGAATGTATTTAATAAAGTTTGAACTGACAGCACCTTATTTTGTTAGTATGAAAAAAAGGATTGTAATTGCAAGAAAAGTATTTCTTCAGGAAACCAAAGAAAGGAAATAAGTATCCATATTATTTATTATTTCACTCATAAGATGAAAATCGAAGTGGCCACCAATTCACCAGTTTAGTACAGGTCTTTCCTTTCTATCGATGCTCCTGGCTCATTAGCACAATTACTTCATGAATGTAACTCTGAGAACAAGCATAGTAAATTAATTGTGATATTAGTGGGCAGTGAATATTAAACTGCCACTGAAAAGTCTGAATTTTAGGAACTGAATATTTTCTTTCCAATTACTTGGGTTGATAGTTCAAGGTAGATTGTACAAAGCCAGACTAAACTGGCTTTTGAAGCTACATTTCTCACATTTGAACGATTCAAGATTCTGGACCATTAGCAACTTTGTACGCACTGCAAGGATAGCAGTTATCATAAAGCCTTTATTTTTGGGGTGCACCGAACAACATTAAAAGGGACACAACAGGAGGAGCAAAGTAGGAAGTTGCCACGTTCACGTAACTTTCTCAGCTCTCTTGTCCAGTGGACAGCAATGGCTGGGGACCTGTGAGGTGGATGGAGCCAGAGACTATACCCATAGAAAGACTACTAATAAATCTCTATTATAGCTTTTTATACAGTCCCAGATTTTGAAACCCAGTGGAAAGAACAATTACTGCTAAAAAACACATGAGACGGAAGAAAAGGAAGCTGAAGGTTAAGAGGTAAAGCTACAGAGAAGCCCAAAATGGAGCTTCATATACAGGCCTCCTCAAAGCTAGTCATGGCCTGCTGTATTTTGTATATTATCCCTCAACAAAGCTAACTCAGTCCCTCCATCAGTAGGAAAGCTCTTGCTATTGAGTGCAGCCTTCACATCATCTGCCCCTTAGTCTCCAGTCTCTGTCCAGCCAAAATAAACTGGTGTTAGTTGAGAGAAAAGGCTCACTAGCTCAACATTGTACTAAGACAGCTATATTTGTTCACATCTGGCTCACATCTGGCCAAATAAAACCACAAGCAGAGTAAGCATATTGTCATCTGTTCTGCTGCACAGGTGTACCAGTAAAGCTCACTACAGACAGCCCCTTCCTTGCCTACCTAATTAGGTCATCAGACATTTTAGACCTCAGGATGCATTTAAACAGGAAGCCAGTGGCTTTAGTCTCCTCTGGTTTTGCAGACATACAACAGCAATGAAAACCAGAAACCCTTCAAGGTGCTTTATAAGAAACCTTTAAAGGTTTCCAATTTTCAGCCACCGGATTTCCCTACCAGTGCATAAACCAGCACAACTATAAGCTGTGTAATTGTGAGATCGTTAAAGACCTGGAAACAGATGAGAAAGGAGAAGTCACAAAAAGCAAGAGATGTTATACCACTTTGAAATATAGCCTGGAACCTCAGCATTCCTGTTAGCCCCAACTAACAAAAAAACCCAGGAAATGAATAGTTATGCAATAGTATAGCTTTAAACTAGAATTCAGTGGGCAACTGAAAAATACCACACACAAAAAAAAAAAACCCACCCCAGCAGAAGAGGCACAGTTCTCCCTGATCAGCAGGAAACTTTCCCTCAAGCTTAGTAGCAGCTGGGTCAAATCTGTTTAGAAAAAGGTAATATTCATAATCTGTTTAGAAGAGGTCCATACAAGAATATGAGAAATAGTCAAATTCCTTTCCATAAGAGCAGAAAAAAACAAGTTGCTGGCATATCCTGAAGAAACATAGTTGTGCCTAACCTAAGCCAAGAAACCCTTCAAAACAAGGATGACAATCAGTACAGAGAAACTCAAAGGATGGTTTTTAACAAGCACACCAAGCAACTAACAAAAAAGATTATTGTAGGACCCCAAAATTCTGGATCTGGCATCCAAATTAACTCCACTTGACAGTATTAAAACATACAGATTAACAGCAGTTTCTATTAAATTTACCATAAGAGCCACAGTACTGAACTGATTTGGAATGGCAAAAAAAAAATCAAAAGCCTGAAATAATATGAAGGCTGGGAAAAGGTCAGATTGAGGCAGGCTGAGGAAGAGCAGAAGGGTGGAAGGGGATTTTTAAAGAAGGCAGCAGTGTAAAAAGCAAGGAAGATGCATAACATCTTTCTATGAGCTAGATGCTTTTAACTTCTAGTGTATCATTTTACTATACCATCAACTGTGTGAGCCTATGTGTGCTGGCCAGAGGGCACCCAGTGTCTGAGATGAGAACCAGCAGCTTCCCATTTCTCCCTCGACTCCTTCATCCAAGAAATAAAATCTCATGTGTACTCCAACCTTACTGGAAGTGGTTAGAACTATTTTTAAAAAATTACAGGAGAAAATGTAAGTCCTCCGTTCGTCATGCCAGAGAAGTAGCCCATGGAATGTGCTACACCTCATGCCTACACAGCTAGAGAAAGAAATTCACATGCACACATTCAAAATGCTTTCACTCAAGCTATCCAGATGCTTTTGCACAGCTGCATGTTAGGAATGATTTGTGGGCAGACTGCACCAGACCCCAGAACCCATCTTGCTGTGCAGAACATCTGCAGGAAAATGAAAGGCACAACCATAACTCACAAAAGCTAAAATAAACTTCTCTTGTTCATGCTTTATAACTAAAACTCAGACAACATGCATGAAGAAAACAGAAAGGTAACCTAGATGAAGGTAGCTAAGGAAAGAGGAAAATCTATCCTTACATTGGTTTTCAATTCGGGTTGTAATTAGGAGAGTCTTTTAATTGCACTCAGCAGCCCATTTTCACATTCTCTCCCCTCCTCTTTTTGTTTTGTATATTGTGGATTTATGCTCAGAGAAACATAAATATTTGGAAAACTTCAAACCACAAAAATTCTAAAAAACAGAACATGCAGGCTGGAATAGTAAGGAATGGCTCTGGTCAGGGAATATCTGGCCATAAAATTTCTGTTAAAAGATGCTGTTCCATAGCAACTTACCAATTTTAATGACGGTTCTGATGGTAGACTTGGCCAGACCCATGATGACATTTTCATCCATTTTGAGAGTCTCAGAGGGAAAGTGGGGCATTTCCAGGAAACCGACGCTTCAATTCAGCTTCAATTCACACAAGAAAAGATACATTTTACTCTACTGTAAAGAAAAATAAGCTTTCAAAAATCAGAATCTGTTCTCTGACCAAGCTCTGTTTTTATTATCTGATCCAGAGAAGCAGAGACTTATTGGGTATTTGGGTACGACAGGACTCTGGTGAAGCTCAGAAGAAAATCCAGAAACATTCATTACTAACAGAAACTGCTCAGGTAGCTGCCGAGATTTTAGGCATTTATGTTTATGATGAGTATCAGAGATCACACTTTCTACTATTTGAAACAGTTGAGCAAACAGAGCTTAATCCTTGTCTGATGTTCCACGAACTTGAACAAATGCACACTGCTGCACTTCTGCTAAAGATCTGAGAAGACTGCATGCTTCTCTTATCTTCAGATCTTCCTCAATTGTAAGCATTTTCAACTAAAATCTCCCCAAACCAATATAATATTCAGAGCTTTACTAGCGATAGCAACAGAGAAAATCTGAGCATATGCAACATGAGCATTAACTTAGATTTTCCAGGTATAGTTTGTGTAGAAACCGCTTCCATGGACAGAGGTAGTGAAAGCAATTTACTCTAGAACAAAAACCTACAAACATATTCTAGCATATCAGAGGAAGCACGAGCAAAACTCAGTTTTGTTGCTACCTCTTATCCCATGGATAAACAGAATTCTCCTGAGTTGTCAGCTATCAGCATCAAAAGGATACTCTCTTTAGCAATACAGAAGTTACCTTTTAGATGGCTTTGAAACAAACTCTTAGTGGGGAATTTTGCAGAGAGAGCTTCAAGCCTGAGAGATCAGTCCAAACCATACTTCATTTTCACTAAATCTTAAGTTTAAATCTGCTTAGGAAAGAAAACCCCAACTTTACTTGGAGTCATTTGGTGCAACACAGGCTATTTAGAAAAGCCAAAGATGGTCAAACAACTTAAACGCTCCAACAAGGACATAAGGTCCAATAAACGCAACAACAACATAGCAGCATCAGCAAGAATATCAACCATTTCAGTACAATGAAAATAACTGTTGGCAAGTCTTCTAATGTCATTGCCTTTCATTAAAAAAAAACTATTTTAGATAAAACCTCAACAGTTTAAAGGCTTGAGACAAAATCTGTCTGAAAACTCACACTGTCATGACCTTTGAAATGCCAGGTCTTCAAACCAAAACTCTTGTCTTCCACTGTACATCTTTAGTGGCTAGGAAAGCATCTTTTCCTCTGGCCATCACACTTCCCTTCTCAGAGATTCTTGTCAAAATAAGTCCTCATCTGCAGCTCATATTCTATTCCCTCTTTCATCATACAAATCTTTCTTGGCTTCCTGATTTTTCAGCCCATTGCTTCCTCAGTTGAGTCCCATTTCCCCCATGCCCATTTCCACCTCATCTTTCCTCTTATAGATTTCTCTCCCTCTTAGAATTTCTGGCCCCTAAGTTAAAAGTATTTTAAGCTGTTGGTCTTTACAAAATCCACTTTTCACCTCAGTTTGCTATCCAGCTACCAGCTCTTTTCCCTTTTTATTTTTTCAAATCTCAAACCATTATTTGTGCTATCTAGTCTGCCTGAACTAGAACTGGACAAGGACAAGTTTTGCTGCTCCGTGAACAATCCTGATCTTTAATTGCTTTTTTTGCTATCTCACAATGAGATAAAACTGAGATTGTTTGATATTTTTATTAAAACCAAAGACACAGATGACTATCTCAGACTAGACAATTAGTCTTGCAAAGCTAGTCATATGGGAAAGTCTCGGTCTACCTAATTAAAAGGAGAATTCTCTAAAACACAGAACAATGTTTTTCATATTGTGTTAAGGGCTGTAATAGGAAGCCAGCACCACTTTATTTCCTTTCTACCAAAATGTAACCTTGAGCTGGGAAAAACCTTCCAGATTAAGTACTTAATTGAGATGAATATGGCCTCATGAACATATATGGTTTCAACAGAAAACTAATAAAAATATTTATCTGCATTAACCCGGATTTCTCTCCTACAGCTCCTCTCTACCCAAAGAGGGGTCCAGTACTTCTAGCTAACGCTTAACTGAATATAACTGTCAGGCCTAACACCTCCACCTTCCTGAGGCAGCTTTGATTGTGTTCAAATGATTGCATTCTTCTTCCTAATCAAGCCCCATGATGTCCTCTGGAAGATCTTCACTGTGTGGGAACCACAGGACTACCTTTGACAGACTTTGCCTTATTGCCAGAGGTCACTTCAAGTAGTTCGCCCAACACACATACCTTCTGATGAATCTTGCTTTTAGCTATTTAAGATGTTGTTATCTTCAATTATCTGCCCCAGTCTTCTACGCACAAGCAAATGAAGACTGGCACATATCATACACCAGGCCTCTGTCCACTGTAATATCTTAAACAGTAGACTTTTATATGCATATATATAAAATCCAAGATTATTCTGAAACAGTTCAAAGTATGCCAAGCCAAGTAAATTTATGTCAATTGATGGTTAGCTGTGGATGTCACACGAAGAGCATTAGAACTGAGTAAAATTATAGTTTAAATTTCCCAATTTTACTTTACTGTTTCCTGAACCAGATGTCTCTTTTCTGGTTTGAAAGTTCTTGTTAGACAATTTTCCACTAGTTTAGATTAAAATCATTATTTTGAAGCTCTTGCATGTCATTTCTCATCTGACTTCTACCTGCAATCAGCCCATGAGCCAATCTAACACATTATTAAACCTCCAAATATACACCTTTACCTTTTCCCTTACAAAGATCCTCATGGCTGCTACACACGTCCTTTCATTTTTGTGACCATGACTGTATGTGGTGTTTGACAATAGCCTGCAGCTACACCTGGGTCTGCCTAGAGCTGTATCATCATTTTCTTTGCCATTGTCTGTTGCCATCTCATACTTAACATAGACTTGTTGGGGCAAGAACACCCTGTTCTGTGTCTGCATATCACCCAAAAGAGGAGGATCATGGGCCATGGTTCAGCAGGACGGCACCAAAAAAACTACAACGTGGGCACAGGGTCAATAAGGGTTTCAGTACCACCATGACACGGTTAGCAAAGCTCCAGGAATTTGGGAATGGGAGCCATCAGTTGCAAAGTGTTTTGAAAACATCTTGGCATGAGGCTGCCTCAAACCAATTTGCCTTTTGGGAAGGAAACTCTGCGTCCTTCCAACATCAGGTCAGGCATACTTATCTGCTGAAAGTCAGACTCCTAGTGTCAACAAAATGACAACTCTTCCCACAACAACAGGTAAATAGAGTTTGAAGGAGCTCTACAAGTAATATTGACAGCTGGAGTGAATATGACCTCAAGCCTGCCCTTCAGGACATTTGAGAATAGCAGGTAATTTAACGGTGAAAATCTGATCACATTAACACGGGCGAAAAAAAGAAACAGAAATAAATGCAGTAATCCAAAAGGGGCACCAGTGCTTCTCCTAGACATTTGTCTTCGACCATTATGTCAATATTGTCAAATATTGCTATTTTAGTAAATTTAATGGGTTGGAGATTATTTTTTAATTAGTACCTCCAAGAGAAATATTACTGGGGTCAGTACATTAGTTTTCACATAGAAAAAGAATTTCAGCAAAAGATTAGGGACATGAAAATGAAAACACAAACCGGAAAATAAATTGTTTACCTTTATTTATTTGGAGGAGGAAAAGTGAGGGAGGGGATAGGCACAATAGTTTGTAAGTTCTCTCAACATTTCAGACTTCTGACTTTGTCAGATCAAACCTTACCAGGAAGTTTCTATAAATAAAACCCAAACATTCATTATGAACAGACCTGAAAATTAAAGCATGAATTAAAACAATGCTAGAGTTTGGGTAGGACTTGGGAGGAATCAGGTGAAGGGCTGTAAGTAAGTTCAATATATAAACAACACTTATAGTTGGAATTATCCTGAAAGACCCTGAATTCCCTCAATTCTTGTCTCATCACTAGCCTGTGTTTCTTCTCCAGGAAATTTTGTAATTTCCCTCTGGTTTAATTATCCCCTCAACTGAATTAGTTTGTCAGTGTGCAGAGGACATAAATAAAACTAGTCATGGGCAATAAAGCTTTGCAAATCTTCAATTGTAGTGCTCAAACTCCCCATCATCCCTCCTAATTTTTAATTGAATGTTGCCATTAAGTCGTTCCCTTTGATATGAAGCCAGTGAGATATTTTTTACCACGCCAATTCCTCTATTTCCAGAATAGGCGTTAATGACATGACATTTCTAATTACCTAGAATTTTTTTTCTAACAGTCATTAAAAATAGACAGATTTTCAATATTCAATTAAGAAATAAGGAGCAGCCTAAGAAAGAGACTTAGCAACACATTTAAGGTATTCTCAAACATTAAAAAACTGCTGCCAGAGGAAATGAGCGTGATTTCCAAAGCCACTTTCCAAAACTGCTGCTAGAGACAGCAGGATAATCTGTTGTAATCCTAGGTCTGGAAGCAGGGATACCACATCTTTCAAACTGCTGTAGGCAGTAACCAGGAGACCTTTACCCCCTCCTTTCCCATACTTTAAGCCTGTTTCCAGCCCACTGGAGTGGGAAATACAAGCGGCGATACCACAGCCAGTTTCTGCCACCAAACAGATGGTGACTGCTGGAAGCCAGCGACTCACATCCCAGTCACTGAAACTTTATTGGGAGTGCCCACGATGTGAATAAATGTCTTTAGATGGACTAATTAAAAGGATTCTTTTCATTAGTTAGGACCATCTGTTAGGCCACAGACCTGGTGGAATTTCATACAGGTGGACATTCCTGGGTGGGAATTGCCAAAAGATCATCTCATGGATTGTAAAGCTATTGTGTCCCAATAACAGACTAATGAGGTTTCACACAGCGTGTTCCTTCAGTTTGTGTCCACAGAACGATTTTTACCCTTCTCCCCATCTCATTTAGGTAGGTGAGGCATTGAGTACAGAGCTCAAAAACATCTTAGACTTCCTGACCAAATATCCCTGCATGTGTCAGAAGTGTCTGCACCTTCCTGTAATTATCCTGGTGTTTCCATGCAGCACAAAAAGGGAAAGAAACAATTTGATTGTTTCTGATCTGAGATAGCACACTCTGGTTTGGCGTTCACTAACATGCTGAACCTACTAGCCATAAATGCTGCAAGGCGGAGAGACCAGTAACATAACCAAAACCAGTCTTGTTGCTCTAACACTTGTTCATGTAAAGAAAAAACTTTTGATCTTTGGATCTAGACCCCTCTGTGCTCACACATATGATCCCTTATTCAAAGTCATTGCTAATGGATCTCCTGCTGAAGCCCATATGTCCTGACTGCTCAGTGCTTTAAAAAGCAAAAAAGCCAAAATACACGTTTACCCCATGAAGCAAAAATCTCACTTATAAACATGGCTGTGAATCGCTTCTGTTAATTGCTCACACATCCTGCAATGGCAGCTATTAACAAGTTAATCTAATGTTTGCTTTTTTGAGGCACCTGGAATTCTCAGATGGGCCAGAATATGTGCAAAAATGGAAGGGTTTAAAAATCCCAGTCTAAACACATTAACGCAAGTACTGGTCACTGCAATTCTCCTGTACTATGCTATATGCTACCAAGACTTCTGTGCATGAGAGATGGAAGGAAGATACTTCATTGCTGAAATAAGCTAAAGGTCTGAAAGGAAGCATTTTCAAGGAAAAAAAAAAGTTGTCTCAGGCCCTAGTATACACTAAAGGTCACCAACAGTTTATTTTTTCCCCTCCTTATTCATCACCTTTAGACAGCCAAATAGTTAAGACAACACAGACATCCAGGAAGCTGGCTAGCCAACATAAAGAACTTTAAAAACAGCAGAAAGGCCCGTATGTTCATATTTACAATATTTTGTGACCCTAACCTAATCATCATGTTTTATTATTTCCTCATTTTGTAGCTCTGCTTGTTCAAGAAAGCCGACCGCCAACATATCTTCTCCACTGGCCAAAAGAGCAGCCAAGTGTCTGCTTCACAGCCAATAGTTATTGAGCCATAAGCAGCTAATACAAGGTTTTGAATGTACAAGGTAGCAGCTGATGCCCTTCTACTGGAAAATTAGACTGGGGTTTTATGCACCTAAGGATGGTTTTTTTATACAGACTTAATTCATTTTGCAACCCGATTTGAAATTATTTGAACAAATTTGGATTTAAAACAGGGCAGTCAGTGGAACTACAATAATTTATGCCAGCTGAGGAACTGATTGTGTTTTAACACTACATTCCTTTGGTTTTGTACAAGAATAAACAAGCAAGAATTCAAGCCCAAAGGAAAAAAAACACTATTGTGTAACTTTAAAGAAAGAGAAGATTTTGCACTGAAATCAGAAAACTCTAATTTTAAAACCCTTGACAAAACAGAGATAACTTTCCCAGTTTGGGAGTCTGCAGATCTCAGTAGGTGGCCTTCAAACACAAGCAAGATGAGTTGTTTGTACAATAAACTAGTTGAAAGCATTCACATGGTAGATTTACTTACAACCCTGTGTAAACAGCTCTTTAATGCCCTCAGTTGATACCTCTACAAGCAACCAAAACATTTGTAGCTAAGCTGTATAAGATCATAATAGCTCATTAGAGTTCTCTTAGAATGGTATATTCATCCACAAAACCTCCAGCCCTAGCAATGACTTGCAATATCCTCCTTTGTAACACTGTTCTTGAACAAAGCTCTTATGCAGAGGGGAAAACACTGTGTTAAGCCTATTTACATCCCAAAATCATCATAAGAACAATGCCTGGAGATCCACATTTAAAGGTCATCTCACCCAAAGTCTTTATGGCTTCCTGGAAGCCTTGAACCTGAGCATGCTCTGAACAGACTTGCATTTGGAGATGGATGCTCCACCAAGAGATAGACTGGGTGGAGTTCCTGTCATATGGAAAGCCCAGTTATAGTTTGTATAGATAGTGATCTGTCCAGAAGAAGTAGAAGCTGAAGTCTATGCTCACTGTTTGCCTTCTGAGGATGAGAGCCACAATTCACTGAACTCAGTAGGATCTTTAAGGATTTAAATTGAACTTCAGCCCTTATAGACATTTTGTGTGGCACCAAACAGTATTTCCTCAAAGAGAAAGCCGTTCCCAAGCATTAGTCTTACACAAAAATCAAAGATTTGCAAAGAAAAAATGAGAATCCCAAACAAACTTCTGTGGTATCAATCTCTCCCTACCTATTCAACTCAAATGGAGCCTGATACATAACCCATACAGAATTCCTAAATAAGAACATCAAAGTAGTAAAAAAGGGATTTGAAGCATTTTATAAAGGAATATCCTGAAAACCTGAAGCAACTATGATATATGCAAAGCAGGAAAAAAGGTGGTTCAGAAAAAAAAAATAAATTAGTCTCTTGTTTAATAGCATATTGCCACAGCCGTGCAAACAGATACAATTCACCTTATAGTGCACCTGTAATTCCACATTAACCTAAATATGGGGAAGGAATAGCAATTAGGTAAGATCAATACTGCAGTTTTCCCTTAAAGGGAATTTTTTTCCACTGAACATCAGAAATGCCAATTAACACACCCAACTGGCAAGCTTGCAACGTGTAGTTGAGCTTCCTCATCCTCACCTCTGAAAACAGGGTGAATTTAAGTGATGTATCTGGTAAAGATAAAAAATAGAATGACACTGGAGCTCTAGAGCATCTAGCTGTTTTACATATTCTTAAAAAATTGTTAAAATAAAACTTGAGTTTAAAGTCAAAGATTTGTAGACATTCTTTCACTTACATATGTGGAAAAAAGATGTGTCAATGCACTTTTAGTAATCATCAGCATGAAATTCTGCAAAATTAAAATTAAACGTGCTGTGACTCCCAGCTTCATCCTTAATCAATAAGGAACACAAATGTCCTGGACTGAGCAGCTAAGGGTATAGGTTAGAATCTACTCCATAATTTACTGAGATCACATTTTACCTGTTATACTTCTAACAAATCTCCTTTCTCTCTCTCATTTACATTTCCTTCTTGTTTTACTCAAAAAGCAACCAGTAAACAGCTCATTCACGACTAGTACTGAGTATGTACATTCGGTTGTGGAGCATCTTTATTTCTAGAGTCTGAATATGCCACTTCCGTGACACCCGAGACCTCCACTGGCCCAAAGTTTAAGCAGCACAATTCCATTTTTCAATTTGCAAATACTTGAGTACTACCAGTGGTAAGCCTGTAGCATTTTAGGGGACCTGCAGCTGATCATTTTGTAAAAATCTGAATGGGCACATTGGGTGGGATTAAGGTGTACAGCTAAGGTGTAGCTACAAATTGAAGATAGATGAATTTAATTTAGAGGTTAAGGCGGAATGTGAAATATTTAGAGTAACCAGTCAGGCACAAAGCACCACAACTTGTCATCCTGACCAAACAGAAATTCTAGCAGTAGAGATGGGGATCCGAAAACAGGCATGATTCACGTACTAGCTAACGTAATATACATTACATATGTAATAGTATCCTGAAACTACTGGCAACAGCAGAAGCATAACAAAACAAGCAAGACCACTCAGCTAAACATGCCGTCACAATGCATGCACAGTTGTTTTATTATACACAGGTCAGCAGATTAGTACTCATCACCTAACAGTGTATGATTAGGTTCACTTCAGAAACAGATACAGACTGGTAATGTGGGTGTCCACAGAAGATACAGATGCAATTAAAAAATACATGTATGGGAAAACTGGACGAACTTTGCCCTCTAACAGATAATGCACATGGATAAAGGCAGACTGATTTTCCCCCACCACATGTCAGGTGATAAAAAGGTGTTATAAAATCTTCCATTTCCTGATTACACACAGCCATAAATGCCAGTTAATTTTAATTAAAAAGATAGAACAGCAGCCTTTAACAAGGTTTAGGAAAAATTGCTTATGATAGAACATCCATTTACTTTTCTTTAATATGCCACTTCCAGCAATGTACATTCCCCCACATCACATGTGAAGCTCATGTTTGTCAGCACTGCTATTTAGGGCTCCCAGTGTATTTTGAAGTTCCACACAAATTAAAATAATGGGTGAAATGATACCATGCCTACCTCAGTTATGTATCCACATACTGATTGCATTCCATTTGCTTCCATGGTGCTGTAGTCACTGCCTCTGAGCAATTTTGTCCAAAATGGTTCTTTCTAGAGCAGAATGAAGGATAAATTTTCTAATGTCATAAAGAGGCTGTTGCTAGCCAACAGCCTGCCTGTAAATATTTGTGCACCATATAACATCATTGATCATCATTTCCTACTGTAATGGTCTTCATTGCATGAGCTTATTTTCAGGCCATCAGTCCACTGTTAAAGTTTCCCCTTAACTCAGACTTCTTTTTCCTTTATTTTTCATTCAGATAATGGTTTTGGAAATTTGACAGTGGTGATAAATGTGAAGCGCTTAATCTTATGGTATAATTTTGTGCTAACACTATTCAACAGTTACTTTAATATAAATAACAGAAGCAGACATATATCACATGAAATAGCTAATAACTTTAAATCTTTTTTTAAGAAAAATCAAGATAAGACAATCTTCACAAATTAACCAAAGGCTGCGAGCCAAGTCTTCTTCAGGGCATACAATAAGTATGAAGCCATCCACCTTCAAACAATTAAAACTTGTGAGTTGTTTCCAACAATAAGGAAGCAATTAGAAATGCCTTCATTGTTCACCAGTGGAGAGCTTTTGAATTATCAAACAACTTTTTCAAACTTCTTATCAAAAAGGTAAACCAAGAATCTCAGGTACTAAGCTTGAAATAAGATGACAGGGCTTTAAGATTAATATCAAATATTAAGATTCAAAACAAAAGCTGAAAAGCTGGAAACACAAATGCCAGAGAGATGAATCCACCGAAAACAATCCACACTACCATTTCTGTAATCAACAAATAACATGCTTTCACCTCCTGCTCTGAAGATGCTACTAGGAGTCAAATGCTCAAGCATTAACTTCCACTCTACCCTTCATTTCAAGCATTTCACCCAGGTGTATACAGTAAGAATAAGACAGAGGAAGAAAATCCCCAGACCTGGCAGCCAGCAAGTGGATCATCACCATTAACCAAATGAGCAAAGTCTTGCATTTTCCCCAAACCTCAACCCGTACACAATTGAGATTTAACCATAACAGTATAATTATTTCAGGAATCCCTAAGCCCTTAGCCTCAGTGCTTATGGCAATGAGTGCTGCAAATTAGCAGCAGGAGTGAGGTAAATCAATTACCTACCACATAGTTTTGCTTATATGTACATAAATACATTCATATATACATATATACACAGAGAAATACATTGGCACAGCTTCCATCATAAGCCACAAATTACTGAGAACTTATTGGAATGAAAGGAGGGTAGCCATGATGCAGTAGCATATTAGAACAGCCCCAAGATTCCTGTAGCCTGTAATGACACCCTAAAACCATGACATCGCACACCAGATGCCTTGATACAAGGCATATACCTTCTTGTCCAGAAACACTCGCTTTGGATCTGGATATTCAATCACTTGCTTGCAGATCCCAGAGGGTAATTGCAGTTATACTCAGTAACTTATGTGCCTATTCATTTTATATTGCTCCCTTACATTTTTTAAGCAGAAAAATAAGAACTGATTTAATAGTATACAAACATTTGAATGATATTAAAAACAACTTATACATTAATGCAATAGCAGGTAGGAAGTTGTGAGCTAGGACTGCTACTTGGTACTTTCTGCAACTCACAATCAGCACTCTCTCCTGTCCTCTCTAAATCAGATACATGGTTATTTAAATGCATTTATTTAATTTAGCTGTGTGCTGCTCCTTCATCTGGCAAAGCAGATAAAATTGAAGCAAATAGTCAAAGAACTTAAAAGATCAGTAGTCAGAAGGACATGGTTAGTTTACCTTCCCTTCGCTCCACTCCTTCCAGAATAAATTGTGGAGCCTTACTGAGAACCAAAGGGAACTGAGACTTTCCAGTTTATTCTGACCCTTTAATTACAGCAGCAGGGTAGAAAGAAATAAATCCTACCTTTCTACCTTTATGACCTTTGATTTCTGACAGTGCAAGACACATTAAAGAAACGTTTTAGAAACAAAATTCCTTATCTGAGGAAAAAAAATGCCTGATCTTACCCTTCTGGTACAGTAGTTTGTACAAAGATGAGAGTTTGTGACATTTCTGTTCTACAAAATTAATGTCCCTTTCAGTTGAAATGGGTATTGAGTACCTCATATTACACTACTGTTCTTTAATTAAATTTGAGTATCTTCAGAGTATGAAAAAAGTTCTTCCTGATTGTTACTGAGACAGATGTGTCTGATGTAGTGAGTGACTGATTCTCATTTTCATACTGAAAAACATCAGAACAAAAAACTCATATTGACTCAAAACAAACTATCCCATAATATTAGAGGAATAATAGATTTTAAAAATTATTTGCAGTTCAATTTCAATGTGAATCCTTCTACTTAATTTGAATATAATGTTGTAAGGCTTATCTTTGCTATTTTGCTTCATTTCTTAAATGAAAATTTCAAGTTTGGACATATTGGAAATTCTTTAAAAGTAAAAAAATCACCTAGATTAAGTCACTGCATATGATCCAAATTTGGCACAGTTTTAGTTAATTTGGTTAGTTTTCCAGTACATTTGATGGTTTTCAAAAGCAAATAAGTTTTATACAGTTCTTCATAAAGACTTTTCAGACTCTGCTGCAACCTGCCGCCACTTTTATTGGCTTCCATTCTGTTCACATAAAATCTCTGTGTCTGAACAATGAGAACTGAAACAGATTCTCAAGCTGGTATGAATTAAAGGAACTTCTCTAACTGGGGTAGGTTTATGCCGGGAGATTCTGGTGCATCATGACAACAGCAGACATCGCTGTTTTGATTAGTTTAGAGAAGATATTCTGTAGAAGAGTAAATAACACTTTTTAAAAGAACTCTGCTAAAATTTAAAAAGAAAATAGCTAACAGTTTTTTCATGGGTACTAAGCCAATCATTAGTAAGTGTGTGATCTTTGTTAGATACCAGAGACCTAAGCATAAGCAGTAACAAATGGGCCAGATCCATAGCAGCAGAACTCGTGATTTCAAGGGACATTCCCCACATCAGTTTGGATCAGATAATAATTTGGTCAAATAAGTTTATTCTTCTCTTTTCCTCAATGCAAATCCTGATCGATTACATGTTTCCAGAGGCTAGCTTTTAAGAGACTGCTTAAAATTATTTGGGAATCTTTATTTGCAACATACCGGAGGAATAACAGTAAACACTTCCTACAGGGCCGCCCAAGACAAGGCTTTTTTTGAAGGAAACTATCCTTTTTTTCTGTCAGCAACACAAGAAAACCTCCCTGAACAGCTTCCTGCTATTCTGTAGGGGATCTGAAAAGAAGGAGAATTGCTCTTTACTATACCTCTCAGGTTTCATTGTTATCAGTATCCAAGCTCTTTCTTTGCCCATTTTTACTCTCACTTTTTTCTACTTCTATTTCTTCAAGCATAAATTTTTTTACTTTTTAAAAACCAAGATTCCTTTCTGCCTTGTGAGAAGATTTTCAGAGATAGAAATTTAAAAATACATAGAAAAATCATCTCAAGTTTTACATATTAGGGTATCTTGAAGACACAATGGGTTCACTTTTCACCTCCACTTTACAGCAGACTCATAATACGGACTAAGGCTGTGTGTAACTCCTTTCCCTGCTACCAGTTGCCCATAAGGACTTGAGAGATGTTTACTCTGTGTCTCAAACACCGTATCTTCCCAAGTCACCACAAACCTTAGGGTTTTGTCGTTAGCACCTACCCCCGTCCACTCTCAAGTGCTAAAATGAAGAGAGATTTAAAAAAAAAAAAAGTAAATACCAGGTAAATCCCACTGGTCTTAGTTTTCATCAGTTAAAACTGAGGCTTGTATCCCCATTATAATTCTTTGGGCATATCTTCATTATTCCCATTTAAAAATTATGGATGTACTGATACTTCCTTCATGTGAAACAGTGAAATAAAACAAGTCACAAATGCTTAAACGTGTCTACAGATTAAACTGATATCCAGGTATTAAATATCTCTGCTTTACTTCCGGTATCACTAAATTCAACTGAGTTAATGCCTGCTGCAAAGTAACTATGTAGTTTAAATAAAAAAAATGTTCAAAGAAAGGACTTAGACACCAAGAAATCTCCTGTACTAAAGACATCTGAATGACCAATTACTCTGCAAGCCCAAAACCAGTACAGATGTACTTTCTAGCTAGCATCTGATGCACACTACATTTTCATCTTGGTAAAAATACAAGATCAAAAGAGCATAGCCAAGGGGTATAATTTTCTCCTCTTTTGTCACATCCCAAAATGTTAAGTACAAATTCTTTTCCAGCAATCCCCCCACAAAAGGATGAAATAAACAGCAGTGAATTTCAGTCTACTAAATGTCACCCCAAAATAGGTAATTACCATATGAACATTAAAGTGACGCACTCCTCTCTTTACGAGGTGCCTTTTTACTAGCTAAAGATATTACCAGATCATAATTATTGAGCCAATGAAATCTCTAGAAGTTGCAATTTGAAGACCTCCAAACCTTCATCTACCAGATTACTCTACACAGTGTTGACAACATTAGGCCCATATAAACCTAAAAAACCCCAAAATAATAGAGTACTCATACATGGAACATGTGTTACAGCATGCAGAACTTTGAATTTGTGTTTATGCCTATAATATACATTAGTTACTTCTCTGCCAGTAATGCTGGCCTGTTCCTCTATGGAAAGGTTTACTGGCCCTCTGCCTGAACCATCAACCTGTGAGCTTCACAGTAAGATATATGAGATCAATATGTTGTACACTATAGGAAAACAGAATATCGGCAACAGACATCAGCTGAGCAGTTCAAATTAAAAAAATATAGGCAAATTTAGACTGCACATGAATCTAGCACTTCGTTCATTCCCAGAAGGAAAGAGAAGAAAGATTTAGCTCTAAAATCCAGAGCCAGAGACAATCAGATTTAGCTTCGTTTCAAAGAAGTACTTAACAGGGAATCTCTTTCCTCTCATAGCTCCTTAACTAACTCTTTCCTGAAATACAAGAAAGGGAGATAAACGCCTGGGGAGTTGACAGGCATCATGAGAACAGTTGCATTCATATTACATCAAGGGCAGCCACAATGAAAGTATTAAAATTTGGTATCAATGGAGAAAGAATGGAAAGTGCTCCAGTCCCAACAGGCCAAAACATGAAGCCATGGTACGTCACATTATTTTGGTTCACTGTCCTAGCCAGTTTTATTGCTGTATGAATGGACACAAAGCTCTTGTTTCAGCTTGTATATATTTTAACAAAGTAGAGGTTACATATAAAAATACACTGACATCAAGAGGCTGAACAAACCCTAACATGTTTAAGAGGACAATCTACATCAGCTTTCAAATACTCATCTACACCTTTCCAAATGTAAAGCAGCTGCTATTTACCATGAACGAAGAAATTTTTTTTTTTCAAGAGGAGTTGAAGACTTTGAGAAGTTCCTTCAAAAGGAAGTAAATGTCTGGAAAGCCACATATACACAAAAATGCTATGTGATTTTAAGGTAATGGCATATCATTGATTGGTCCATGAAATCCTCCTCTTTTTCTTGGAAGTCATACATGAAAACAGGCTACCATCTTTCTAATAAGACCTCTAATAAATCCCATATCTTTCCAAGCACTCAGCACTTTTCATGTGTAATACTTAAAAGCTTGTAAAATTGTTATTCAAGCTGCTTAAGTACAGATTTTCCTTAACAAGTGCCTGTGAACACCTCCATGCTCATAGTGAGAAATGTGTTTCCTTGCTTCCTCACTGCAGATTCCACATAGGAAACATCACCAGAGCCCAGAAACTGGGGAAAACAGGGAAGGGGGCATGTCACAAAGCTGCAGTTCTCCAAAAGCTCTCAATACAGAAATGGAGTTTCATTTATCTGCTCAAAATTGACAGTTATTTTCTCCAGTTGTGATAAAAGATGAATCTCATCCACAGTCTCGCAGCACTGTTAAGCTCACACAGGTTTGATGCACTACGCTACCAACATAAGTTACTGACCCTGCTCCGCAGACCCACGTGTTGCTAGAGCAGCAGAGGAAACCAAATAAGGCACCAGTTTCCATGTAGGGGCTTTATTTTTCTCTCCTCGGATTTCATCTCCTAGGCATTTATTTGTTGGGACATTCACTGCCATCATCATGCAAAACTGACAAAAAAAATGGGATTGCTAGTTTACACTCACTGCAGAAAGGCTCAAGAGCAGCAAGCAGAACAACACACAACCCAACAGCAGCACATAACTTCTCCACCCAAAACATTAGACAGAGTTGTCTCATCTTACCTCCCTCACAGCTGCCACAGTCCTCCCCTCTCCAAGCTCTCTATGGGCTCCTGGGCCCCTACTCCCTTCCATCTGCTCAAGCCTGTGTGAAGCTTGGAAGTCGATCCTCAACCAGCACAGATCTCACAAGCATCAGTTCCATATAGTCCATGTTTTACAGCTGCTCTTCAGCATCTAAGCCACAGTTCATGGCTCAATTAATCTACCTTGCCAGCTCCTGCATTTGATTCTGCCTGAGGAAACAGCAGCAAAAAAAAAGTCACAATTGTCACCATTGAACATGAACATTTTACATGCTGAAATAGTTTTTGTAAGGGTTAACACAGATAGAAAATAATTCTTGCTCCAGGATGCTGGCAAGGAATATTATTCCCTCTACCAACACATTGGCAAGGAAAAATTTCTTTCCCCCTTGCATCAGTGCTTTCAGATTGGAAATTTTCCTTGTGTCAGGACACTGGCCAGTATAACGCAGCCTACAAGCATCTCAAACCTGGCATTTTTTTATTCCCCTAGTACTGAAATCTTTCAACATCTGCTTCGTTAACTGAGTTAGACATTAGTAAGGATTATTTTCAATACACATGTTTTCATCTTCCTCACTAACACCTTCATAAAGATAGGTTTTTAGGCATATGAGCTATTCTATGATGAGGTTAAGAGAGAGCTAAGAGAAGATGGATTTGGGGTTGTGCTTGTGCAGAGAGATGATGTACAGGACCCATCAACTGCCTGTTCATATAATCTTTCTCCAATCCATATCACAACCTTAATTTTGAAGAAAGGGCATTCTCAGTTTTGCTACTAACATGCTATGAGCCACTAGAGTCATGGAAAAAACCACCTTCTCTTCACGCTGCTTTTTAAATAAAGGAGGATTTGCAAGAGTAAAGGTCCCACACTCCTCAGATGTTGCCTGGCACAACAGGCACATCTAGTTCACAGCACATATTTTCTATGGCATTAGACAAGTTGTGGTGGAAAAGAATTAGCTTACAATTTTTCTTATCTCAGACCTAGAAAGTGAGACTCTAGGAACCTGCCCACAGCTTCAGAAACTTCAAAACTACATTACCACAGCCCATAAGCACGCCAAATGCTACTTCTCAGCAGGGTTTATTGAATGGGATTCACTAACACCTGCATGGCTTTTAAACAGGAGCAGTCTTGGGACATCTGTTCAAAGCCTTATGACCATATTAACTGAAACTTGTTTTTATAGGCCCTGCGTGCTGCAGTCTCTGGCAAGGGTTACATTTAACTTCAGGCAGAACAGAGTCATGATGAGCTTAGCAGCAGCATTTCACAGTCAAGGACTTCCACAAACACTTATTTACTGTAAGATGAAAGCAGGCTCCCTGAACAGCAAGAAACTGGCTCCCTGCAAAGTTAGTGCTCACTCTCCTTCAGATTAGGGAAATTGCAGATTTGTTTTCATTACGAGAAATAAACTGATTAGCAGATGGCTATTTATTTTTTCCCCCCTCCATCAACTCTAATATAATATAAATTGAAATCTTACTTCAATGAACATTCAAAGAGCTCTCAGAAAAATCAAAACTCCTATACATTAAGTGTAAGGTTTTTGCAGATGAAGTAAATTAATCTTTTGAAAAGGAAGTTTGTTTTTACTTCTGACTGATAGCATGCAATATGATTAAAACACATTGATCTGCAAGCTTTAAACAGATGCTTGAAAATTAACTTAAAGCATTAGATCCACTTAGCCAAGTTTAACCCACTGAGTATATATTCTTGACGCTGTGTAAGAGCTTTTCATTGTTTATATATTGGCTCAGTATCAGTATCAACATAGCTAACCATGACAGAGTGTTAAAGGACAAAATCTCAAGCAAAACCAAGAAAGTCCCACTTTCAACTTGCCACACTCCTCAGGGCCAACAAGTCTGAAGCTTTTACCTAGGCTTCTGTTTCACATTTATTCAACATTCAGTGGAACACACTTTTGAAATACACAGGGAAGAGCTCCTGTAGGAGGCATACAAGTGTGTGCAGGGAGGTCAGAGCCCAAGGCAAGGAGAGGTGGAAATCACCTGTCAACCCTGGATGTGTTGCAGCTCATGTTTTTCATCTCCCACCATTTCTCTGCCTCCCCTGTTTGGATTATAAACACCAAGTTGAGGCTGCTTCTTCACCAGGGGCTCACAATAGTCCAGGGAGAAGTCAGCCACAAGGGACATGATATGAAAACAAACAACTCCAAGGGGATTTATAGGACTATAAAAATACAGGAGAATATTTTATTTCCTCTGTAAGCTGCAAAAAGACAAAATCATCATTACACTGGTGTCCTCCCCTATCTGTTCAGCAGATGCTACTTTAATAACAACATGAGCCAGCCTCAATATGCAGTTGTACAAAATGTACTACAGCATTTTAGTGGATTGCTATCATTTTTTAGCATAATTTATGCATTTTTAATCCCCAGCTATCATCTATTCAAGGAATTGCCATCAGAAAATACATTCTCGCATATATAGGGCGATCAGGGAAAGGGCTGCTGCATTGATTACAATAGTTTCCTTTTCTCACCCAAATGCAGCAGTAGTACACCAGGCTTCAACAAAACACTGAAGAAAAAATATTAAAAATTACTACACAGAAGTAGTAAATACAAATTTGGACCAGATAGGGGACCTGTGGAGCAAAGCACACCAACGATGCCTCTTACTGGGAATATACCTGTAGTCAATAAAGCACTTAAACATGTGCAAGTCCCATTGCAGTCACTTAGCCTTAAAATTATTGTTTTCCCACACAATAGCTTAAAGAGGAAATAAAGTATTCGCCTGTATTTTTATGGTTTATTTCAGAAGAAAGTCCCTTGACTGAAAGAATACTATTTGTATTGTAACTATTTGACTCACAGCTTGAATTTCCTGCCATATAGAGTTCCCTCAAAGAACACCTGTAAATGAGGATTTGTCTTAATGGCCATTTCCAGTCTTGCAGTAAGGGCATCAATTATCTGTTTCCTTCTAGACAATGAACAATAATTTATCTAAAAAACAAAATAAAATCAGAGATTAAAATACATTCTATAGAGCAGAATGAGATCTAGAGCTGTCATTTGTGGGGCCAGGGAGTGATTTGTTAACTGAAAACAATAAAGATATTATTGCCCTTGTAGGCAGAAGACCATATGATACAGAAAGGAGGAGAACACAAGACCCCAGTTGTTGCTAAGAGCTTTAGATAACTGGGCTAAAAACAGACTTTGCAAGGCTGGAAAACAAGAAAGCATAACTGAGCTATTTGGCCAAGTGGAAAAGCACTGCCTCAACAAGGCAGGGGTGTGAAAAGGAGTTGCTTGTGCTTAATAAAGTGATCACGTTTGGCACCTCAGAACAAGGTCCACGCCTCAATCACTACAAATAGCTGCCTAAAAGAGAGAGACCTGGGGGTGTTGGTTGACAGCCAACTGAATATGAGCCAGCAGTGTGCCCAGGAAGGCCAATGGCATCTTGGCTTGTATCAGAAACAGCATGACCAGCAGGTCCAGGGAGGTTATTCTCCTTCTGTACTCGGCACTGGTGAGACTGCACCTTGAATCCTGTGTTCAGTTCAGCACCACAATGCCTCCTTTCCCTCTCATTCCCACTATATTCACAGTCTTACCTTCTTGATTACCTAAATGATACAATTGCTGTATCTCAGCTGACAGGTCTAGACCCTTTTTGAAAGTCAGGTTTACCTACCATTCTTAAAGTGTTCAACTGCTACCTCAACTTGAGCTCTAGAGAAAATACAGAAGAGAGGCTTGCCACCATAACCCAACTGCCATTGTTTGGGTAACTCTAAAACAGGCAGACCAGGCAGAATATTCTTCAGCCTAACCTATCAACAACAGCACTCAACTCTTCCTAAAGCAAGTGCAAGCTCAGAGCCTGGATCAGTCAAGTACAGGAAGGACTGCTGGCTCATGGTCCATATTGCAAAGCCTTTTGTGATTCATATGACACAGACCCTGCAGCACCACCTTATTACCAGGGATCCCCACATGTCCTGCAAACTTCCTACTTATTTTGCCCAAAAAAGAAAGAATTGAAGAATTTTACAGCCAAGATATTGGATTTTTACTGTGTGAAATGAATTCAACAGAAGGTAGGTACCCAGTGGAATCCCCAGATCTGCTTAAATGAGCCCCTACTGCAAATAATCTCTTCTTAATCAGTTTGATGCTCTGATAAATTGGCTGCTATTTCCTAGCATGGGGAGAAAAGGAGCAACTAAGCCAATGTTTGTTTGATACAGAATATTTTAAGATAGAAACTATTTATATATGTAAACGCCAGAAAGTCTCTAATTTGAAAACACAGGCAATTCATTTTTATTTCAACTCCATAAATCTATGTTGATGTAATCTTGGGATATTTTGAGGGATTTTATGTTAGCCCGTGTGTATATATTTGCCTGCACAGCAAAAATTGCTTGAGTACACAAAACATATAGCAACTTGTTGGGCTGAGTAATAGTAATAATCCATCTAATCACAGTCAATTCAGCTGCTAGTTGCTTATGGGCATCTTTTACACATTAATTTAGAGACTGAATAAGCAAGATCAGAGCAGCTATTTAACAAAAACATGCTCATAAAGCTAGTATAAGCACCCAAGACTCATTTTCAGATGCTTGTGATCTGGAAGCAGGCTTTTAAAATAAGTTTACTAGCTTTGAACTTTCCGCCTGTCATCTGAAAACACTCCCAAGTCAGGGAATTTTACTTCATTTGTTACTAAACAACACACATTTCTTATCGCTAATTTGGGCATTGAGAAGAAGGACACAGACACACAAACATAACGGGGAGGGGGTTGTATTTTTCACTTTTCTTCTTTAAATAAAAGATATTTTGTGTCCACTCCTCAGTCTCAACTTGACATATTATAAGCAAGTTACACTCAGTTAAAATTACCCCAATGGGGTGGTGGGCAGCACAAAGGTTTAGGTGACACAAGTAGTTTCTTCATTAAGAATTACTTTTCTGTTAAATACATTTCAGTAGGGATATCATGAGGACTAAATGGTTGAGTTTGGGGCCTAAGATTGGTTGCTACTATTGTTTCCAGCTGCCTCAGAGCTGTCTGGCCGCAGTGGTGACCATCCCAGAACAGTTCATGGCTTACTCAAGCAAGTCACCACTGCAAGACCCTGCTGCTTAAAACTGGTGACACATGTCCCTTACACTGTCACAACAAGGAAATAAAGTAGTTCACTAAATTGTGGCTTCAAGGGAGGATACAGAAGAACCAAGAGTAAAATACTCCCAAACGTTTTGGACACGCCCATGTGGAACAAGCACATCCTGATCAGGTTGTCAGGAGGTAGCACTGCAAACCACGCAGTTTAAAAAAGCATGACTCCTGTCCGAACTTGTGCCAAAGATTATTCCAAACCATGGCACTGTAAGCAGGATCCAGTCACTTGAACCATGATTGAGAGTTGGCTGTGATAGCATTGTATCATTCCTAAGAGTGCTGCAAGGATAGCTAAGCCTCAGTCACAGCAACCACATCATTACCGGGACCTGCATTTCCTTCACAAGTGCTGTCACAGTGCTCTAGTTTGAGATAAAAAGTTAGAAAGTTGTTTCTACTTTATCTAAGTCTTACTTAAGTGACTTCATTTTCTGAAAGTTAACTGCATATTCTCAGACAGTTTCTATCTAGAAGTGATAACACAGGGTACTGGTATGCAGAAAGGCCAGTGCTTGTGCTTATTCCTACAGAAACACCAAGGCCATCCTCAAATATTTTAAGTGAAAAAGGCAAAAAAGGGTCGCACATGCAGGAAGCAGCAAACAGGACACGTGACCCAACTGACCAACAGAGTATTGCATTCCTTAAGCGTCACCCTCCATATAAAACAGGGATCACAAGGGTCAAGTTCTCTTCTTCAATGGCCAGGCTCCAGTGAGGACCTCATCTGTATTTTTGCCTCTGATCGCAGATCCACGCGTTCCTGAATCCAGCTCCCACCTGCTACTGAGTCCAGCCTGGGACATCTTTCCCATGCCTGCTCTGCAGCACCTGTGGTGATGTATTTATTGAGGAGGGGGCAATTTTGTATATTTGTACGTATTTTATTATTTTCTTATTAGTAGTATTTTCCTTATTATTATCATTGCCTCATTAAAGCTGTTTTAATTTCCAACCCACTAGTCTCCTAGTTCCTTTTCCCCTTGGAGGAGAGGAGGGAAGGGGGAAGAAGGGTGGGATGCTGCCAGTCAAGCTAGGCTGGGGCTAAACCACGGCATACAGGAAAAGATGTTAATAAAGATCAATTAATTCCTCCTCCAGGACAACAGCACAGCAGTTTGATTGCAAGAGGAGGTACATTTGTTCCTTATATTTAATTCTAAAAGTACTAGAAGTCAAACATCAAGATGACAGAAGATTCTGCTTTTCCAGGAGGGACATCAGATGGGGGTTCTGTGAAGATTTGTGTGAATATACAAGGGGCTAAGAAGCACTAAGGATCCACTGAGAAAGAAATCTCAACATGCAAGAAGCAGGAGCAGTTCTTCCTGAGCTGCTTTTCCTAGCTTTTTGCTTTAAAGGCTGAGGCACTGAATTCAGATACACATTCTAAGGATGAAAATCAGATACATAGCAAAAAGCAAGAAGTGAAGGTGTCCATGGCCACAGATGCCTCTGCCACTGCATGGCAGTAGTTCTGAAGAGTGCCTAGAACACCCCCACAAAATGCCATTCAAGAATCAGTCCTTTTTGTAATAAAACTGTACCAATTGGTGATATGCTTCCCTGAAGGCCACAATACCATCACAGCAGGGGGTTCATGATAGATCAATGGAAACCATAATGTTAATGAAATTAATGTGTGAAGCAGGGTGAAGTTTTCCCAAGGGGAGCATCTGACATGGGAGGTAGGCATGTATGGAGAGGCCACTGGTTCATGTCCAATATCACATAAAGGACCTAAATTTCAGTTTCAACATTTCAGTTGGAAGTTGCAGCAGTACGCATTACCTTTCCCTTTCTTCTAACTAGAAAAGATGTGCTTATAAGATCCCTAGCTCTTTTTAGAACACCACCTTTCTTTTAAAGACACTTATTTGCACATGACTAATGATGTGCTGTCCTCAACATCTCGTTAATATAAATTTTACTTTTCAATACAGCATTCAAATTTATTTTGAAACTGTCAGGTCTCTTGGCAGTGAGCTCTGCTGGTACTGGCTACAGAATTTTCATATACAATTAGATTCCTCTAAAAGTAATCATGTTTTTATCAGTAAAGACAACATTATTACATCATTTTATGGTATATCGCATCCAGGTTTCTCAAGCAGGCTTACTAATCACCATAAGCTTCGCAATATTTCAGTTAGATGTATTAACTGTACCAAACACTGCAGAAGTAAACAGATTGTGAAGCGTCTCACCTCATGTCCCTTAAATAGTCTGTGGCAGATTCAGTGTTCTTTATTAGTAATGAACAAGAAAGCTGCTTAACAGCTAAGTACCTAATTAAATCTTCAGAGATCTAAAGTCATTTCTTTCCCACACACCTTTTGTTTTGTCACGTGAGATAGGATTTCATAGATAAGGACAGAAAGTGTCAAAATAACCCAGCCACACGTAGCATGAGCAAGTACTTCTTGTGCAGTGATGTTGTCTTCCATAGGAAAGAATGGAAAAATAACTCCTCTCTAAATGCCAACTCCTTAATCTTAGGCAATAGAAACTAAAACACAGGTTAATCCAAGGAGGTCGTGCACCGCCCCCAGTGCGGATACACCTTACACAATGCAGGTTATTCAGCCTTTCCTTTCAAAGTATAGAATGAGGCAGTCTTACAGCCACAAGAATGTGGGCATGTTCATGCTAGTGCACTATAACTTCACATCAACTTACTGCTCATGCCCATCAGTGGCATACAGACTACCCTATGATCCTTTGTGATTGTGCAGCTTCTGCTTCCTGGCAGCTGAGGCATCCAGACATACAAGTAATAGAGCAGAAGACTTTGGGGAAAAACTCCTCAGTGCTCATGGGACTCGACTAAGCTCTACCAGTAAAGAGAGGAGAAGCTACAGGATGAATATTCATTCCTTTGTGCTTCAGCATTGGCGCCACCACCCCATCTCACACAAATGGGGGAAAACAATTACCTGAAATTTACAGAAGAAGCAACACAGATCTTAGTCATATGGAAGCAAAGATGTGAAAGAGAAATAATGGAATGGTGTAGGCTTTGACTTCATAATCTCTTCAAGTTCTGTGCTCCAATAGATTTATTCAAAAACTTGCTCAGTAAGAGAATGCATCTTGTGCATATGAGCTCCTGACACACTGTGTTGATTTTGGCCTTTCTTTGATACGTTCTCAGGGCCACTACACTACAACTCATATCACACATTAGCTTCAACCTCCTCATTTAATCAGCTGTCCAATACTCATCGTACATTGAAACATCTTTCCTTCTCTACAAGAAAGCAAAATTTAACATTAACAGAAAAGACCCCTGGGTCAGGCTTAGAAAAAAGGTACAGAAGAGATCAGGCTTTTCAAGCTTTCCTCTACAGCCTGTAATATCTTCTTCTACAGCTCTCCCAGTATCAGTGACTCTGCTCATCTCAAGGGAATTGCATTTGATAGCATATTTAGTTCACAAGACTAGCACAGTTACATTAAACAGAGGCTGCTAATAAAACATTATATCTCCCTCCCCCTGGCACTCCATTTGCTATGATGTAAAAGTCAGACACCCCATAGAGAAATTAATCAGAAAGAAGGAGAATGAATCCAAGGAGTGAAAATTAAAGACCCCATGACATCTACTACATCCAGATGAAACGGTGTCCCAAAACTCAAGGATGTATTAAGATTTGTCTGAGAGATGCAAGTGGTTATAGAATCCAGTATATTATCATCAATATAAATTATAGTTATTTAAATGGAAAGCTTTCTCTTTGCTCATCACTGAAGCTTCACGGAGAACAGAATGTCTTTTAGAGGAAAGCACACCTGTTTTGTTCTGCAGAGTGATGAAAAACACTTAAAGCTTAAAGACAGATCCTGTAGAGGCAGTGTCACTCCGACTTTAGTAAAGCCATGATGTTTTGCCTCATCTAAGGACACAGCCTAAGAATCTACGTTTCTCCCATGAAGGAAAACCTGAAGAAGTGCCTGTGTTCAAAGAAAAAGACATAATTGAATATTCCCTAATCCAAATTCTTCCCTAGTTGGCCCAACTGCCCTCAAAGCTTTTCAACATCAGAACTATTCCAACATAATAAGTGCCTAAAACTGTCCTAATGACATCTTCATTTCTATTTAAACCTTAAGTGGATACTCATCTCTCAGCATGCCTATGAAAAGCTGCTTGCACAATCCATCGAGGCTGTATACAGGAAGGCTCCCAAATGCCCGGGCTAAAAATTTTGGCTGAAATGGATTAATCTGGATAGAATTCAAAAGAAGTCATGCTGGCTTTAAGCACATAGGCATTGCTCTAGTCTTTATAGGCTTGAGCTTGTAGTGCAGAGGAAAGCTGTAAGTACCAAGAGAAATAGTAAGAGGTGGGGAAAAGCACTTGCATTATGAAGCATCTTGTAAACAACCATGTAGGTTTCACAACACTAAATAGAGGCCAGGATTTAAATATATGGCATATGTGCAAAAGCACATGCAAGAAGAACTTCGTGAACCCTAGCCCTTACAGACAATATTAGATTTATGGAGCAATATCCAGATCAGAGCTTCCTCAAAGGAATTTAGTAGAGCAGGGTTTGAATGCCACTTTCAAATTTATTATGCCCAATACAGGCAGAAGACCTGAACTTGGAGTAGGGAACACAGAGAAGTCCCTTAAGTAAATCACAGCCTTCCACAGTACAAGATACAGAGTAAACAAAACCCTTACTGTATGTTACATTACATGGCTTCAGGTGTTAGGAGATGAATAAAACTGAATCAAACATGCAGGCATGTTTTTTAAACAAAGGCTTTACTTGTTACCAAAACAGAAGCTTAACTGTTTTAAATTTAAGCTCATTTGTTCTATCACACATAGCAACCTTAAGTCACTTAAGGAGAGACTGCAAAAATCCCAGGAGGACAAGAATTTGCAGTATAAAGCTGCTTCTAGTCTCAAACACCAAGACTTCCAATCTTTGCAGCTCTGGGTCAGAGATCACAAATGGACCTTGAGAGATTATTAAAAAATTATTACAGCCGGATATGGACTATATTGCATGTTCTTGCTGGACAACCTCATACTTACCATGTCAGAAAAGCTGTTAGCATTCAGCAAGTGGCTGCACACCAGAAGATACATAGAAAATGGCAAATTACTTAGAGCTGATTTCAAAGCACAGGTCATAATTTATTCAGAGTAAAAAAATAATTTTTTTTTTTAAAAATGTTTCTTACCCCATGGTCTCACAGACTGCAGAACTGAGGCAAATACAATGATCTTTGCCTCCTCTGATGGAAGGGTGGTAGTGTCAGTTTGAAGGTGGAAAGCATCTTCCTACCTATCTAGAAATCCTGTTCACATCCACACTCCAGTAAGAGTCAATCATGGTAGAGACTGCAACCAAACAACAAGATAGTGTTCTCATTAGCTGGTATCAGTGTGAGCCCACTGCTCATCAGGAACATCTTTGGTACAGTCCTGCTCAGGTACAGAAAACATGTGCCAACTCCTGCCACCAAAGCACCAGAGGAACAAAACTGCAGTGGACAATTAATTTGCTACAAAATACAAGTCGACTTTTCTCATTCTCCAAATGCTCCTTCCTTTGCCTTCATCTTCATAACAGCTTTCTTACCTTTCTGCCACTGCAGATGCAAAAGTAAACCAACAACTAACTAGGTGCCCAGGCTTTGTGTTTTTCAGAAAAACCCCTCTAAGCCTCTCAGTTCATAAGGAGTCCCTTGCTTAAATTTATCAAACAGCCCTGTGCCCAGCCCAGTGACAAAGCAGTCTCCTGTTATTTCAGCTCTGGTAACAGAATGCTACCAATAATTAATTTAATGAATTTCACTAGATCACTACTTGCTTATAGATCAGACACTTAATAGTAACAATTCCTCACAGTATTACGTGATAACAGACTTCCAACAACATCAGCAGCAGAACTACAGCAAACCACATGAAAGTACCATGGTTATGTCCAAGACTGTCCCAGTATTTAATTACTCTAAGTGACAAAAATTACCTTGGGCTGTGGCTGCAACACCAAGATATCTCTTTCCACCACTGCAGTTATAGCAAGGTGCTACCCTGGTTACACCATAAGAAAGAACAAGTACAAAGGGATTGTTAAGATACCATCATTAAGTAAAATTGTTTATGTTACATCTTCTGGGAGTTGAGAAACATCCCAAATACACCCTATGAACCTTATCATGTGGTCTTTGTAAAAATAGACAGGGAAAGGATGAGAACACTTGTAACAAATGTTCATGAGAGATGAAGTCAAGATGACTATCTATACTTAAATGTTATTTGGAGTATGTTGGTTTATCTAACTGGTAAAAAACTCAGGTGGACTAGATCTTGGTACTGATCAACATACATATGCAAACACTCTGCAAAATATTAACTAAGTGAAATAAAGTGAGTTGGAAGTTGCCATGTGTTTCTGTTTCTGTGTGATGCCAGATTTTTGCAAGTCAGCTCTCAATGCTTTAACTCTTGCTATTTTCCTTGATTATTTTCCACTACAACTTTATGAAATAACAGGCATTATTTCATTACTGTGTTCATACTAAAGCTTCCCCTCTTTTTATGTTACTTTTACAAGAACAGCAGAAAGAGGGCTATACTCTATAACATTTAAGAAAAAAGTCTGGCCCCATAAGTACTTGCTGAATAGAAACGTAGAGGGTTCTTTGCCTTTGGCACATTAACTGCTCCCTAACATAGCAGGCAAATGATAATCAAGATAAAAACTTAGGTATATGAATAACTTTGACTATATATGTTAGATTTAAGTCAAAGGTAACTTCACTCAGGAGTTAATAATCTGCCTGGAGTTGATGCCTATGTGAAATGTCTAAAAGTTCATCTGAAACTCTAAGGAAGGCTTGTTCTAGCTTTCAACACCAGCAAATAAAACACCTTATTTTAACAAGTTCACAAAGCAAAGCAATTTTTTTTGCTGCTGACGCTTTCTGCCTGAATGTGTGTCTATGTGTATAACAAAATGAATCATTTGGTTACATCAGCTTCCCCCAGGAATGTGAAAATATCCAATTGTAAAAATACCTGTGAATTCCTACCTGAGGCAAGTTTAGCAGAACTCAGATTTTGTAGTTTAACTGTGACAGGATGAGTATCCTTTCCTCAGAAGCACATTTTTTGCCCTGTAAATAATATTTCTGCAATTGATTCAAGATGTTTGTGCAGGTCCAGGCAATATTAGACCAATAGCTCTGGGATATGGCATATCTTCCAATAGCCAGAGTAAATAAAAAGGAGCCAAGTCTACTACCCACTAGCATCACGAACTTGTGTGCCTTTGCTTTTCACCAGTTTACCCTCAATATCACTCTTCTAATAATAGCTTGCTTCAATGTTCGCAAAATATACTGAGTGCTAGGCATCGTACACCTGAATATAATACATATAGCAATGATTTCTCTTCACAGTAGGGTTCGCAGTTCTGAAAGAAAGTATTTTTGGCATGCCATACAGACATGAGAAAAGACTTAACCAGAAATCTCTTCCCAGACTAAATGCTTCCATTCAGACTGACAATTTACATTGGAAGCATTCATATCCACTTCAGGCTAACCCGTATTTCCAACTAACATAACTTTTTGCACTACCACAAGAATAAGAGAACTCGGGCAGGAAACACACACATCAGCACTTTCTTCTCCCTCTAAGCACTGTGCAGCCTTTGAAGTAACAACAAATGAGAACAGGTGTATTTTGTAAACAGATTTCTGCATCAACTTGCAAGATCACCATGCAAAGTGATTAAAAGACTCACCAGCTTCCTTATAGCAAAGGGTGACATAAACAATTTTATAAAATATCGGGTTGATCAATTAGGCCTGCTCCAGAAAGACTTGAATTAGTTTGATTATTCTCAGCTGCTTAAATTCAGAAGCAGATGCCTCTCCTTGCAAGACTGGTGATTAAAAGCAGCATTCACCAAAAAAATTGTATCACACACACTTAAGACAATACCTACAATTTTTTGGCCCTCTCTACACATAGCAGACGGCCCATACAATTAGTGACTCCAAAAAATTCTCACCAGAACTCCTCCAAAGCAGAGATGTGACTGCCCTCACTTGTAGAGACAAAGATTTATGCAAGCCAAGACTATTTTCAAATGTTCTCCTCACATTAGGACTGATCACACAGGTCAAGGAAGCCATTCAATCCATTTACATATGGGCACACATCAAAACACAGTGCTTGCAGGTTCCCAAGAGTCACCCATGAGGCTACTAGCAGCATGGGAGAAGCAAAACAGCAACACAGGAGGCTCAGCAGCAAATGAAATCCACATCCCACCCTCGTAACGCTCCAGCCAGCACGAGCAAGTGAGAAAGCCAAGGCTCAAAGAGACAAAATAGCTCATTATCTACCCCAGAAGGCACAGCACTGCCAACACTGCTCTTTATCAAGTCCTTAACAGGTGTAAAATTAGCACTCGTTATTAAAGACAATGGAGTTACATATATTGCCAGCAGCTGAAGAAATGTGCTAGAATTGTTTTTACCTCCAGTTAATTCACTACCATTCAATAATGTACACAAAGCCAGTAAATGAGAAAGCGGCTTTCTGAACGATGGCAGCGAGTTAAGCCAGTATGTAAGCATCCTTCCTAAACACAGGTGGTTTCCTCGATGAACGCCTAGGGACCAAATCCTCTTTTCATCAATACTGATGGAAGTTCAGACAAACGAAGTTTATCTGAGTGGATCTCAGGTAAAGCTGTGCTGATATAATCTGTAACCAGAATCTGGAGCTGTAAGAAAGCCTCATAAGCAAATTCCAGGACAGAGTTATTTTCAGCTTTTCTAACACCACTGAAAGCAGATCAACTGGCTGCAGTGATATCCGTTCTCCTCAACTACTTACAATTCATTCCCAGAAGCAGACACAGGTGTTATTTACTGAGGAAAGTAAAGCTGTATTTCAGATGTACCTCATTACAGCAGGTGACCTCAGGTTTAGGACTGGAAGTCACTGAATCACTCAGGGATGTGCAGCTTCATTGCACGTTTTTCTGTTTTAATATCATGCTCAGCTTTGAAAGCAAATTATTTAGATTCACGCTGCACATAGGAACTCCTGTGACTGCTGAGCCATTTTTATTCAATAGCACTGTGTATCTGGCCACTCTCTCCCTTACCCCCAGTAACTGGGAGGAGGGTTGGCCAACATCAAACAAATCTGACCAAGGACAGAAATCTCACTAATAATTACATTCCCACAGGATTTCATTAAAACTGGCAGCGAGATAGCGGAGGAAATTAAGTCCTCCACCAAAGGAAGGGCAGACACAAGTCGGGAATCACACAGTCCTCGTGGCAGCAATTGGCCAGGCAGCCAGCACGCAAACTGCTCTGCACTAGCTGCAACACATGCTGCCTTTTGTCTGCTGGGGTTGTTGCTGGGAACACGTCAGTAGCTCAACCTCAGTGAGAGAGGATGGAGGGCAGGTGTTCATAAGTACATAAGAAATCATGCTTCACTGCTTCCCCTGCCAGATACCGTGTACACCTTGAAGTGTGAACAGTGGAGCAAAGCTCTCTTGCATTAATATATTCTCTTATTGCTGTGTGTAGGAATGTTACTGATGTAAGGGAGAAAAATAAACTCTAAGACAGTTACTAACAGCCGCAGGTTCTCTTCTGTTATAGTTTCTCGGCACTTTTTCTATTGTTGTTTTATGATGCAGTCAGAACATATCTGAAATACCCAATATAAAAAGCAAACTGCTTCAATTGAAAGGCCTGTGTACAAGTTCAAGTTTGGACAAAATGGGAAAAAAATCCTGCTTGCTAAGGTATGAAATACCTTAATACTCTCCTTGGTTCATCACACATCTTGGAAAAGGCAAAAATAAATGCAAAACAAATAAGAAGAGCAATATACAGTTATACAGAGCAAATCTCCCGCTCTTGTTGGATCGCTAGGTGTGGCGAGTCACAAGCAGGCTGTCAGGGCTGTCAAGTCATCACTTAATCTGGCTATAGTACAAAACGGAGTCCTTCCACATGGTCACCGCTCACCTCATTTGTGCAGCGGAGCTGCAAAAAAAAAAGGCTACAGACTTCATTCCTCATTCCAAATGCACAGTGAAAACTGTTATTTCTTCATCAGTCTCTCATCCCTCTGGGCAATGGGAGTGATTGTAATCTGATGTACCTAAATGCTAACAAAACTCCCATCTCAACATTAAGTAGTTTCAAACTTAAGGTACGAGAAAAAGTTACTGCAATGCAAAAAGGACAAACACTGGACAGGTTCCAGGTGGCCAACAGGGCCCTGCCACGCTGGCACTGACATATGTGACATTGCTAAAACTAGGCCTGGGACTTTTCAAAGACTAGGAACTAGCAGGAGAATTTGAATCAAAGTCTGGTTGACTCAGATACTTCTGTCAACCAGTGGAGTTGCTCAGTCATGCAGCGACCCTCTCCTCAGCCCACACATGTGCACTCCAGAAATGAAAAGCAGCAACAGGTCCCTTCGAAGCGTATGTGCCAACATGCTGCAGGCTGGCAAAACACATCAGTCATTCACTCTGATAAGACGATAACACAACAAAGGCAAGGCTGATGCAACACACTTGTAAACACAATGCCACGCTGGCTTTGTTGAAGCAGTGCCACATTTGAAACTTACACACAAATAGCAGAAATACTGCCTGTGTGGCTCGTTGCTGTGGGAGATTGCAGTTAAACAACCCCCTGCAAAGTATCTGGATCTCTGTGTAAACAGCAACACAGTGGAAGCCACTTGACATGCATGCAGCAACTTCCATGGGTCTTAGAGTGGCAGGAGCATCTCTATATCTCTCAATTTTCTTCTCAGAAAATTGTTAACTATCCTTGTATATAGAAGGGTCAGAGAGATGTTTTTTTCCCAGAGAAAGGAACACGGCACTGGCATTTCTAAAGATTCCCAGTTAGTTTGCATCTGGTGCTTTCGGACTGCTGTGCGCATTTCCAACCTGAATATTAACACTACTAATGTGGAAAGGCCTTGGAGGACAAGGACTGCACAGCTGCATGCTTGGTGCCCACAGAGCTGAAATTCCTGGCCATATTCCCAAAATATGCAGATCTATCTATCGTATTAAATGTTCTTATAACATCAGTGACTCAGATATCACATCTATATCATGAGCACCTTGGAAGGGTAAATTTTATGAAGCTTTCAAACCTGCATTTACAATTTACACACCTGAAAACAGATCTTTAAATTGCTATAGCTAACCAGTCTGTGTGTTGTTGGTTCATGTGGAAGTATCTACTGACAGAGTCAATCACAATAGATTTCTAGTTTCTGATTTTAAAGAATAAGTAAACTAGATGTGTCTTTGAAGTTTAATGCTTCCACGCTATTTCAAATCTTGGTTTCTTTTGGGTCAGCTGTCTATCAACAGCTCTATCAAGTAACTTCAACATCTAGACTGGAGAAGGGAATTTTTCCAGAGTCACAGGACTTTTGGAGGCTCCAGAGCAACCCAAGAATGTACTTGGTTTGTTAATCCACTGCATTGTATTTTTTCCAAACAGTAGATTAATAAGTCAACATAATAAGTTCTGAACACGTAAACAAAAAAAAATAGCTAGTTTCTACATTCAGCACTTTCCTCAAGAGCCTACTGGATATCAGATGGAGAAATCCCGTACAAATGAGAAGCTATCATTACTGGATCTCTTTGGAGTATGGATATGTGGTGCATATTCATTGCTTCAGTAGTTGCCAAAAATCCTAGCAGTGTGAAATTCTATCTTTTGAGTTTGGATTTAGTAATTACAGCTTATTGACTATAACCAACCATGTAATGAAAGTATGACACAAAACTGAGCAGTTATAAAATGCAGTTTAAATACAAATATAGCTCAGTGAAGCTATCCGCATTGCTGGTCTAATTCTAAACATAACTTCACTGGCCCTGACGCAGCAGTGTTAAAGTCCTAGAGGTGTCCATTCCCAGTTGTTCTACAAAGCAGTTTTCCTTTTACCAACTTTTCTCTTCTTAGTCTTTAACCTCTCCTAGCAGGGTCCTGCTCACATTGGACAATGCCCAATGGCAACTTGTAGTTACAACTGCAACATTGCAAAGAAGAGTTGGAATAAAAGGTGGAGATACTTTACACTTTCCTCCTTCTTTTGCTCTCTCCAAAAGCTGAATGAAGAGCTTTGCTTTTCCTCATTTCCTATCATAAAAATAAATAATGTCTTCACTGAAAACTGAGGATTTTGAAAATGGCATCCAATCAGAGTCTGTCTGCAGTGTTTCAGCTTCTGCGTCTGAAGGTTTTGCTCTGTACTCAGCAAAGGACATTGAGTGAAACATATTTTAAAGAACTCTGACATACTCAATTTGGAGGGAAACATAGTAGTCCACTTCGTCCTTCCCCCTCATACTCCGTCTATATGGCTAAAAAATTGTGTTAGTACAGCACTTCACCCCATGAGACTGAAGCCTTTAGGTACAAATGTAACTCATTTAAATGGTAATGTGCCACAAAATGAGTGGCACCCATCAAAACAAGGGGCATTTGTAAGTATATCTGTGCCAGGTGCTGACAAATTGAGTGTCATTGTTACAGAGACAGGGAAAGGTCTCAGAGAGCCAATATTTAAAAGTCAGGTTTTCCAGTCAAAGGGCAAACTCTAAAAAGTCTGCTTATTTTTCTACTGCCTGTGCCCTGGAGCACTGTGCCTGCCTCCCAGAGAGCAGCACGTTAGAACTCTAAGGGTATGTCCCATACAAGGTCAGATCAATTAAAATGTGCTTTAAATACTGTCACATGAGCTGTGTCAGGAGCTCTGCAGCCCTGATGAGGTCCCTGACACTCTGAAGGGCAGAATCTAAGGCAACCCATTGACCCTGGGTACAAAAGCTGAATAACGAGGAGACACAAACCTGCTTTTTCATTCGTCTTTTACTGAAGGCTTTGCTCCTTCTGGACATGTAATATTGCTTTAACAGCAGTGATGCTAGGATTCAACAAATTACCTGGTTCTTCTCCTACTGAAATCAACAGCAAAGCTCCAAAGAAAGTCTTTCAAAAGCCAGGGCAAGCTCTTTTAGCCATTCTATGATGTCCAGACAGCACAGTGGATGCTTTGCCACACCCGATAAGATGCTCCCATGGAAGTGATTACACTGAAGAAATAAATTAAGCAAAACCTTAGCAGAATGAAGTGGTACTGGCTCATGACAGGACCTAGGCTGTGCATTTGGAAGACAAATCAACCAAATAAAAGCTGTCACAGAGGGACCTCCTTACCACCAGGGTTTGGAGGTGGTCCTAATCGCTAGAAAATGAATTCATATAAAAGTACAGCAAATAAATTATGCTACTGAATAAGTGTTGATGCAATGGATAAAAGGCAGAAATGTTGCTTGTATTTCCTGTATGAGCATCTCTTTACTGTCCATCCCCCAGTAAGATGTAACCCCATGGCAGCTGTGCTTCCCTCCCATTCAGTAGCCACAGGAATATGCCCAGGAATACTGTCTCAAGCTGAACGCAATGATCAGAAGCAAGAGATGTATAAAAAAGGTAAAACCAGGCCGTGGAGGAAGTGTGCATCATCCTTAGTACTTGTGTGGGTTGCTCTGAAAGATTCCTGTCCTTTTGCTACTATGCTCCTGCTCCCCACCACAGCTTGTGGGAAGAGTCTTGTGAAGGGAAAGGATGAGTTAAGCAATGGACTCCTACATAAGCTGCAAGGTTACTGTCACGTTAAACACACCCAATCACCAGGCAGTTTGCCTGCAGGTCTGATAATAAATCTTTTTGAACATCTACACTGTCAAGAGGCAGTTTCTCCTTTCTAATTTGCACTCATAATATCATTGCACATTGATGGAATTATTCTTTCCTTTCTCCCAAAATACCATGGATAAGTAAAAAATTTTCAGCAGGACCTTCATCTGGTGAAAGCCAGTGTAGTTCCACCGAACCACTGCTAAAGCATTTTACATGATATGAAGCCCTGGAGCAAAAAAACTCCAAGTCAGTGGGATATATGCCAAAATTGAAGTGTTTTGCTGGATACAAACCAGACAGACTTGCTTGCTTAAACAGGTGCCTAAGTGCTTGAGCGAACTGGGGCCCACATACAGCACCATTTATTATTTGTGTCCACTTCTGCCAGCTTGGACATCTGATATGGAGGTCATCTTCTAGCTAACATTTTTGCCTTAAACCCTGCCTGTATAGCCACAACATAGAACAGCTGCTTGTGGAGTTATGTTCCACACACAACTTTAAAAATAAAATGCAAGTGACTGGAAAATGTGGGTTTATAACTAGAAACAAAATATATGGGTACCTTGAAATAGAAATAAATGAAACACTTTCTGGATGCTGAGGAAAGAACTAATAATCTTCTATTTCTACTGCATTCTCTTTTAGTACTGATGTTTCAATAGTGCAGTTAGTGTCCTAAAAATGCCTTAGCTGGAACTAGTTAGACCAAAAGCATTGTAAGGAAAAAGGTTTCACACATAAATGAGTTTCTGTGTACATACCATCCAATTTCTCTGTAGGGAATCGATGTTTGTAACAACTGCATTTAGCAGTGTCCCTGCAGATGTACACTGCTTACATGGTTAGCAACAGCACACCTTACAGGAGCGGCTACTGACTCCTCCAACTCATCCATCCAGTTTGCAAATTCTGATCAGTGAGATGAAATCTCATATCCTAGGAGTAATTTTCTGTATTGGTACATGACTATTGGATGGAAAATGCAAAATCTTGGAGGTCATGTCCAGAATGGAAGGTTGTCCTCACTTTCCTGAGTCGCTGGTCACCAGCTAAGGGTCCTGCTTTCTCATTTTCGTCTCTTCCTGAAATGTGCCTGACCTTGTCACTGAGGTGGTGGAGACCTCTACTCTCCCTGCCCCTCACACACAGGCAAACTCATCTTTGGCCTTCCAATTAATGAAACCTGGTGAGAGGTGTGGTTTGAGGAAAAGGGAATTCATGGCCCACTTCCTCAACTATAATCTTTAGGCTTTGGTTAGAGTCACCACTGCATTGGTTTAAGCAAAACAGCTGCTGTTAATACATTTTATCCTGCTGCCATGAAATATGCATGATGTGAGCTGCTTGGTAGACTGGGTGATCAAGGGATCTAGAAAGGTTTGCTCCAGCAAGGAAGAGGTACGGGATTTCATGGGAAGATCTGCAACCAAGGGAGAAAAAATTCTAGCATGATTCAGTTCTACCAAAAGTAACTCGGGCAGTTCTCAGCACCAGTGGGTTTCCAAGGTTTTATTTGATACCACAATAAAACAAACAAGATCACTTCAAGTGTGCAATTTAATAGCTCTCTTAAATCATTAAATCTCAATAGAAATATAATTAAATAAAGCATTCAGCTTCATTTTTAAAATTATCATTTATAACTTTATATAATCAAGCCTTTGTCAAACCAGGCTTGAATCATAAACTAAGAATGTATTTTATGGGTTTTTTACTGGACAGAACTGCAAAAGTAACCAAAAAAGAATATTACAGGCTCCGAGGTCTTTAAAGGTGAAAGATAATTTACTATCCACAACTAATAATAAAGAACAGAATTCGCATAGGGAAATTTCTGTTATTTCAGCCATCAGTGCCTCACCTTATTTTGCATCTCAGGCTCGTTTTGTGTCACCAAGCCAGAGGCTAAATGCATTTAATATTCATGCTACTGCCATGTTGATATGGAACTAAACAGCCCTGAAATGCCTCTTTTGGTACTTCATGGCAAACATAGCCATAATTAGAAACAAAGGAGAAAGTAGCAAAGAATGCAGGCCTGACAGCAAACACCATATAGCAGAATATTTAAACAAACTGTCACACTTATAAAATTAGGGGTGGATGACTAGTGGCTTGATTTTTATTTGAGAGGATTATAATATTGCCAGAGTAGGGGAGAAACAACGATGACCTCCGAGAAGCGGATGAAGTGGCTGGCAAATGAAAGAAGCAAAAACTCTTTTGTTCATTTAAGACAAGGTTACAGGCTACCTTGAAAAGACTGTGAGCCCAGTCCTGCAGTGTCCAGGGCTCAGAGGCTGAAACAGGTCCACCTACCTTGCAGCAGCACCATTAAGATGTACATCGCTAGAGGACAGTCTAATGGTACCAGTGCAAAACCTAACACCCTAGCCCAGAGTTCTCATGAACATTCTCCCTTGGCCCTCGTGCTTGGAGGTTTTCCCCTTTGCTAAGAAATGCTCATCCCTCAGAATGCTGCTGCCTGTTTTATTTTCATTGTATTTATTCAACTGATCTTTGCTCAGAAAAAACCCCAAATACAGTGTATTGAATCACCATGTGGTTTTGATTCCGTCTTTGGTAAAACTGTGACTTTCTGCACAGACACAGAAAGTAAATATAGCAGGAATTTACAACCTAATAAATATACCCAGTATTCACAGACATCAGCAAGGGGATTCTCCAGAAATTCTAGATGTGACATTCCCCCGCATACAATCCAAGCCAGTGCCAAATGTCAGTAAGCAAATACATTGCACCCTTTCCCTGAGATCAGTCCCAGAGAGACAGATAAGAGCAAGGCAGCCTTTGTAACCTGTGCGAAGTCACAAAGGTATTTAAGCATCAAACTCTTACTCTCCCACTTCTCCTGCCACAGAACAAGAAGGAAAGCATTTACTCTCCTCTCACAGACCTCTTGTGAGGGTAACAGAACTTGGTGCTTGGATATCATGTTGTTAGGACTATGTAACGAGATAAGGAAGGAGGGGTAAATTTCACACATTAGAGGCAGGTTAGCCAAACAGATGGAAAACACTCACGCTGGTGTCATGAGAAGCATGAGCTTATATTAAATCTGCTGGGAGTTACTCCGGTCAGTATCGGTGGGATACAAGGACCAGGCATAGCTAATATCTAATCAGACTGCAAATGTAGCAGTGTCAGAGAGAAATTAATGCAGTAATTCTCCATGACGGACCTACGAGGCACAGGGCTTGATTCCAGTTCCTAAAGTTCTCTTGTGCTTTTAGAGCCGTTTTTAATTGCTTTGTCTCATCAGGGAAAACAAGCATGTGAGCCACAGGTCTTTGTTCTGTAAACTATGAAGCGCTAAGAGAAGATAAGTATTATCATTGCTATTTAATTTTCCCTTTGGTGTTTTGTCTCTCTTTACGGATTAGTTGATGATGACTAATGTCAAAATTCCAGTTCACAATTATATCTCTTGGGCAAAGAGATAATATAATATGACATTTAATACACTGTACCATGGGCCATCCTCTCTCTTTTGAACATTAGAATCACATACATAGCAAGAAGCAATCATAACAATAGATGTATCTTTTTATTCACAGATAAAAACTGAAGCAAGCTGTTATAATACATATTTGTACAAAGGATTTGAAAAAACCATAAAAAGGAAGATGATTAGAAAATATGATTCATTATGAAATGTGATATTACATACACTATTAAACCTTTTCAAAAGTATTTGTTTGGCAACAGTTTATCAATAGTTTCCACAATTAAGTGGCCTCCTTCAAAAAAGCACAAATCTCATGCAGCATGTATAAACTTGATCCTGAGGGTTTGCCTTCCTTAGAAAAACTGTAAAAAGATATACTATTTGTCTTAAAAGTTTAAAATGCAAATGCTATATTTATAGTCAAAACTATATAAAAATATGGACCTAACTTAACATTTACAAAAACTTTTTGTTCCTTTTTTTGTTTGTTTGTTTTATGGTTTTGGTAATAAATGTAATTCTCAACTCCTGCAGTCAGAGAGGAAAAAAGAAAACCAAAACACAGTGCCCTTTGTAGAATTCCTCACATGAAGTTTACAACTCCAAAAAGACCAGGTCTGTGATAAGTGAGGTTAGTAACCAAGGAAATAGGTAAGCAGTTAATATATATCTATATAGGCATATATAAAATGGAAAACAAACATTTATTTTGATCTGAAAAAGTAATAATACAAAACCTGAAGGTAAAACAATCATCTCAAAATGCCATAATAACCTTTTCAATAGATAAATGTTCATAAAAATATCTTGAACCCTAACCAAGAAAACAATTATAATACAAATTTAATTCTGCTACATAAAACAGCTTTTCTATGAAACAAGAAGGCAAGTTCAGGTATGAAAACATAATTTACTTATTGCTTTTGCTACAATGTCATTTGTTTTTTACATAGTTATAAATACACTATACAGTATAAAATATTTTGTAGGAATACATTTTGTGGTCTGCTTAGGTTTGCTGGCTTTATTTGTAGCACCCAATACAAAAATGAAAATCAAATTAACTTTAAAGGCACTTCCATTGTATGTTTTTTGTTCGATATTAACATCTTTGCTTGTAGTAAATTTCTTCGTTTTCTCCGGTAGAAGCAACACTTGATCCCACTTTTATCTTTGTACAGTTCAGGTCATGTTGAGGCACCAAATGATTTATGAACATTCCCATCCTTCAGCTGTTTCTTTCCCATACAACATTCATTCTTGCTTTTAGACTTCATCTTTCCTCCTTCACTTCCCAGCTACTCAATCTCTTTACTTCTTCATGTCGGACGGTCCAGCTTCACTTCCTTCAGTCCCTTGAAAACTTCTCTTCAAACCTCCACTTCTCTTACTCCATCTTGTGCATCTGTTATTCCAATATCAAAGCACGTCACTATCATGATATGTGACTTGCACAGATTAACACACTGCTCCAGTTCCTCTGTCACTTGTTCCAGTGCCTCCAGGTATTCCTGTGACTCCTTATCGAGATCAGGATCCACTTCAACTGTCAGACAAAAAAATACTGAGTGAGGGAAACAGTTCGTAGCAAAACATTACTCTTTTGCAAGGGAGCCAATAATGTAGGGTACAATTTTATTTTTCTTGAACTAAGAAATCTTTTTCACTTTGTTCAGCAAATACAAAACTCTGCCCTGAGGCTCCAGTTCAGCACAGCACTCGGTCTCAACTCCCATTTCTCAGCTATAACATGGATAGGAAAACAATTGCTTTTATACTTTGAAAAAAAGGATAATAAAAGGTTATATCAATATTAATAAGTATCACAGTAAGTCTCTGCATCATTTTGGCATTCTCTTCTGGTTGATTTGGAGACAGGTCTTGTTCATTTCCGATACAGGATATGTTCAGTGGTGAGTAGTATCACAGAAATATAAATGGAATCACAGAGAATTTTAGGGCTGTATTCAGCAAATTATCTTAGCAAGTGCTAAGTGGGGCTGCTCACATGCTGAAAATTTGTTAAGCGCTGAGTATACTACTGTTTTTGCAAAATACTTACAGTCTTCTTTCCACTTATTTGGATCTATCATCAATCTGCACTTTGTCTCTTCCAACTCTTCCTTCAAAAATTCATGCTTTGCCTTTACTTCTCTGATCCGCTGCTGGCGCCTTTCGAGTATCTTCAGCTTGGTATGGAAATACATTAGACCCTTTTAAGAGACAGAAAGACCATTTCATTTATTTCCCTGTTAGGAACTGACCTCCAACAATTTGGCACAAATTGCTCCCAGCTCATTATTTGTAAGAGTTAGCAGGTGGTTTGTTTTCTTTAGTTGTGAGGTTGGTGGGGTTTTGTGTTTGGGGTGAGGGGCATTTGAAGTTTACATTAATGGATTCTAATCTAGGGGAACAGCACACTACATCACTCAAGCATCTCTGGAGTAACAAAAATCTCTAACACATTCTGAAATTACTACTGTTTGTAGACAATTTTTTTCCAGCAGGGCAAATGATAAACACAGACTTATAATACTGTAAGAGTAATATTTAATCCTAAAACACATGAATTCTTATTTTCTTAAAAGCATTTCCTACCTTCTCAACATCCTGGAAAGGCTATTATGAAAGAAATGGGGAAAAGGCATCAGAAGAATATAGAATTCTGGTCTCCAAAATAGAATTAGCTGAAGTGTTTTCCAGTTATATGTATATTAAACTAAGCACATCCCTGATTTAATAGAATCCTGTCATTTACATAGTTAATGACCCTATAGTTGAGGGAAGCTGTAAGGTTTCATCAGCAAGACTAAAATTATAAAGTGTTCTTATAAAGTATTCATTGGTAACTTCCATTTATACCATCAGTCATGTTAGACACAATTAATTTTAGACAGTAATCATTTTCATTTTCTGTGTTAAGGGTACCCCAACATATGAATTGTAAAATTAATAATTACAGCGCTTTAATTGCAATCAATTTCCTGAACACCATTCCAGCATTCAAGCAAGGATTCTGCCTGTATACTTTAATTTAAGTTGTCTACAGTTGTTGTAAAATATGTGCTGACCTCAGTTTCCTCTTGTCTGTGTCGCTGTAATCGTTCCACATCATCAATCTCATAAACTTTAATTTCAAATGGCTCTTTTAAAGTGCCTGGCAAAGGCGGTAGATCAACCCATTGGCCAGTGACACTGGGTTTTCTTCCTAGAGTGGCAGCATCTGGCAATGGAGCAGGAATCAGTCTACGACGCTGGAGACCTAAAATACAAAAGACAAGCATTCTTCAGACGTTAAGCAACTAACAGACCCCAGAATATAACACAGTGAATTAAAGAAATATCTAGTTTCTCAAGATGCTTAGGAAAGATGCTTTTATTGATCTTTTCCTTTCAGTAAAATACCCATCCAGCCTGGCCTTGAACACTTCCAGATAGGGGGCATCCATAATTTCCCCAAGCAACCTGTGCCATTGCCTCACCACCCTCATCATGAAGAAATTATTCCTAATGTCTAATCTAAATGTGCCCTTTTCCAATTTAAAGCCATTCCCCTTTGTTCTACCACTACACGCTCTTGTAAAAAGTCCCTCCCCAGCTTTCTCTTCAGGATCTGGAAGGCCACTCAAAGGTCTCCCCAGAGTCTTCTCTTCTCCAGGCTGAACAACCCAAATTCTCTCAGCCTATCCTTGTAGCAGAGGTGCTCCAGCTCTTTGATCATCTTCCTAGTCCTCCTCTGGACCCGTTCCAACAGTTCCATATCCTTCTTATGTTGGGGATTCCAGGCTGGACACAAAACTCTAGGTGGGGTCTCACAAGAGCAGATCCCTCTCACTGCATTACCTCTTTGCAAAGAGCAAACTGTTTCCTCCAGAGCTACTACCAATGCTTGAATGTGCTAAATACCTGCAGTTCTTAAGGACTTTGTGGGATTAGGAGGAATTCAGCAATGACCATGCTGCAACCCGAGCCACCTCTAATGTTGAAGCCTGTCAATACCCATTTGCACTAGCTCTCAGAAGTTCAGAGCATGACAAACCTCACCAAATGCTCCACCGGTGGGGTCCCAGATTTACAAACAAACAGCATACTACCGCCTCAACATACCTGCTAGAGTTAAAGTTTCAAGAGGCAGAGATGGACACACATCCTTCAAAAATTCTGGTACTTCTGTATACAAGACTTAGCAGTTGGGTGTCCAGCATTTCTTTAATGATAAATATCTCTTCATTCTCTAAGAGACTGACCTTTACACTAAATGTGTCACAGATCAGTACATGCATACAGCTGGTCAGGCAATGTAAACAAGGCTGCAGTCCAAACCCTAGGTAAATAGGAGGGACAAAGACCACCAGAAACAAGCTGAAATGTCTCATGGCAGCAGTAAGTATAGCAGCTTTTGGGTGACTGGTAGCAATAAATGTAGTGGCTAACTTCCTCCTCACATAGAAAACCAACACAGAGGTAAAATTCTTATTTCTTCTAGCCTTCTAGCACATCAAACAGTGCTGCTAAGAGGCCAGTGCTGTCAAAATAACTTGGGGGCTGAGACCTCTACAATAGAGTTAAGTGCAAGTTGACACTGCTAGGTAAACTCTGTCACAAACTTCAACATGAAATGGAGACAAAATCCCAGCAGATACCCCCAAGAGCAACACACCTCCATAAATATCTCAAGAGTTACCTGCTTTACATATTCCTAAGAAAAAACATCTCTAATTAGAAGTTAGCAAGGATGCAATTAAGAAGTAACATGAATAATGAGAATGGGAATATTTTGAAAAGGGGAAGATTTGATTCTTCTTCTACATCAATTGCTCATCATTGTCACAACCTCCATTCATTTAGTCTGAATCACTACTATAATCCTGCCTGTTGAAATCACCTGTTGTAACTCTGATCCTGTAGCCACTTTGGCGAGAGCAGGATCCCTCTGAAGAGGACACCGAACAGATGCAGTCAAGCACATATAATAACCAAAAAAGCTTCATATCCTTCCCCTGTACCAGTTGAGGTCAATGTCATTTCTCCAAGGATGAAGGAGGAGGTTCCTAGTAACATACAGAGGAGTAGGGTCTGGGAGTAAATCCAGAGACTACATGACTCCAACACAGTCTGGAGCAACATAAACTACTCCAAGAATCTCTAACACTTTGCAAAGATCACAATATAATTTAGACCAATAACAGGTCTGCACCAAACATTTTATGTAAGAAATATTTCATAAACTTCCTAGGAAACCTCACTTCATGTATAAAATATGTTATTGTCTCAAAGTCTACAGCACTCCAAAAAAAGTAATACATAATTTACCGATATAGAGCAATTTCAATTGTAAAAATAAATCGTTCATCATTTTTAAAGACTTCATAAGCATTTCCTGGGGCAAAACCAAGTACAAATCTATCAACGGGTAATGCCTTCTCAATATGTGTGCCACTTATACAGCTGTTAATATTGATTTGTAGGAAATGTTTAAAAGGTTGATATGCTATGGAAAAAGAACTGCAGCAAATGTTCCAGTAAGTTTATAACCCGCTGAAACAACTCGGTTGCTTTGACCAGAAAGCACCAGGAGTTCTATGTCAGTTTAACTCATTTGGTTTTACTGCCAGAATGGAGTATCATGGGTGTCTAAAGGTATTGTAGTAATTACCATTTTCTAATCAGAAGCTCAGAGTCAACACTGATATTAGTTCCTACTACATTTCCACTAGTCTGTTTGCTTAGGTTGCTGAATGAGGCTGCTGGTCATTAGCTATATGATTTCCACTAATTCTTCATGGTACTACAGGATTTGAACCTATATCAGTAAAAATTACTCCTGTAACAGCAGTTATGTGAGCCTAATTTTGAAGGTGGCTACAACCAGCAGCGGTTACATGAGCATCACATGTAAAAGCAATAAGGAAAAGCACTGGAGAGCAGGAAAGGGAACGTGACTCTTATACGCCCACCTTTCCATGGCATGGTTGGGCATTTCTGTCTTAATATGTGAATCAGAGCCACTTCTGAGCAACTCCCCAAGTCAGTTTCCTATTGTTCATAGCATCCACAGGTACACCCTAAAATTTCTTTCTAAAAAAACTTTTACAGTGCGACACAATAATTTTACAATTAGCTTGTAGCATTAACGTAAGAGTTGCTGCATATTACGTATGCATCCTATTGTTCTTCGCCTAAGCCTTATGTTTGGGTAATCTAACACACATTCAACACAATCCTCATTAATTCACAAATGCTCTTCTCCCCTCCAGCCTGTTGCCTTGTTTCCAATCTATAGACTCAGCCCATCTCACTGAAATTCTCTTGCAAACACCTAGCAGCAAAGCTCCTCCTCTCCTCACTGCCATTCTCTCACTGGTCTTCCCCTATGCTCATAAAATCTCATCAGCACCCACCCAACACTCTCACTTGTTCCAGTTCACACATAACACCCTCCTCTATTTGGGCTGCACCGGTGCCACGCTTGCTGCAAACCCTACTGAGAAAGGAACATTCCCCTGTCCGCCAACAGCACTCTGTTACCTCTCCTCCCTCGCAGGGAGGCTGCCGGCACCCCAGGGCACCCACCACCTCTCCTGCCCTCCCCACTGCAGCACCTGTGTCACACCTGCAGCTTTGAAGTAAAATGAATGACAAGTAGCTGCTCCCCCAGCAATACACGTGCACACGCAAGCGGATGCAAGCGGTCCACCCCCTGGCTCTGAGTTTCACCCAAACCTCCTCTCCTTGACATCATGCAAACGCCACGTTCCTCAGGGACCAGCAGTGGATGGCCGGTTGCCTTTCCCTGTGTTCCTTACCTGTCGATCGCTTCTTGGGGGACTTGAGGCTCCTCATCCGGCCTGGCGATGACATCCCACTTTCACTCATGGAGTCGTGTGCCGAGGAGGCGCTGCCAGTGGCCTCGCTGTCCCGAATCATGCTCTCATAGCCACTGCTGCCCCCGCTGTGGTAGAACAGAGCTGTCCTCCCCATGGCAGGTGGCAGCTCCCCGCTCAGGACACTGCTGTTGTCACTGCCATGCCCACTGCTGTACCGTTGAGGCCGTCGGGGGGCTGTTATCTTGCTGTATGGAGACGGTAGCACTGGAATTTGCGATTTCTCATCACTGAGGTTAATGCCGCTGTCGTTGCCACTATCAGAGTCAGTGGAGCCTCGGAAGTGACCCGCTTTGGCAGAGCTGCCCGACACCAGCTCATTCACACGGCTGTTGGCCGCCCTCATGGCTTGCTTGGTCCCCATGATAGTTCCTCGGCCAGGTTTGCCACCAATGGGCTGCACGGAACGTGGTGCCGACTTCCCACCAGGGGCCATGCCAGAGCCCTTCCCCGAGGGCTGTGCCAGCGACTTCACAGAGGAGCTGAGAGACTTTGATCCGCTGGCAGAGAGGCCTCGGCTTTTATTCCCACTCACCTGCACCTTCTGGTTAGCTGTGGGTTTCGCCTGGCTGTTTTTACCAGGTGCAGGGGTGGTGAAGGGTGGTGGTAAACCCACGCTGGAGGCAACAGTGGGGACCCCCAGCCTGGGGACGGAGCGCCCTGGCCGGCTGTTGCTCCCATTCTCCCTTGCCAGGCTTGCTCTGGATCCGACCGATGTCAGGCTATCACATCGCTCCAGGGACATGTGGCTCCCATAACGGTGCACAACTTCACTCTTTGACGTCTTTGCCTTTAAACTGGACGTCATCTTGGGCAAAGAGTGGTCACCTTTCAGGTTCATTTTGCTGCTGGCACTTTCACTGAAGTAAGACCCAGCTTTCAATCGCAAATCTGGTTCATCTTCAGCCTTTGGCATGGAAGCTCTGGCTATGTCCAGGCTGGAGGCTTTACCCCCACCACTACCCAAACCAACAGGTTTCTGCTCCAGGCTTGATTTGCGTACAGGAGGTGTTGGAGGTGTTGGCCCACTTGGCCTAGGCAACATGGTTGACTTCTGTGGTGCGCTCTTCTTTCCCAGTGAAGATTTCAAGCTGCCAGTGGTCAAGGGAGCATCCAAATTCCCTTGGGTCATGGCTTCTGATGAAGTACCTGTAGCGTGCGACACTGGCATGACTCCCAATGTGGTGGCTCCTCTCTTCAGCTGTGGCATCTTCATCGCATCCTCTGACTTCTTTGCAGCTCCGCTAGAGGATCTGCAGGCCACTTCACAACCATCCACAAACCTCTGTGAGCAGGCAAGCATAGTTGGTGACTTTGTTGGCCTGGATGCTGTGCCAAAATACTGGGCAGCTCTTCCTGGCTGCTTCTCAGTACCAAGCACATGAGATTTTGGAGACGGCAGTGAGTCTGTAGGTTTTGCTTCCAACTGATAGTCGGTGCGCAGCAGCCAGGGATCTTCAAATATACAATGTGGATTCTGCAGCTCTTTATAGCTGAGGACAGTATTATTGTGGATTGGAGATGAGGTAGTTTTTGTTTTCCTAGGAAGACTAGAATGTATTGTTTCTATCAAAGTCGTATCGTGAGAATTACTAAATTTTATGTTTATGGGCTGATCGGTGACACAAAAAGCACTTTTTATCTGAGATGCTTTGGTAGTTTCAGAGGTTTGAGGGCTTTTGCTGATTCCTGAAGACAACTTACTGCAACTCAAGCTCTCATTCTCTAGTTCAGAGAAGCAAAATCCACTATCGTTCAGAGCGCTTTTCAGAGGGACAGATAAATGGGATGAATCCAAGTTGAAGGGTTCCTCAGACTTATTATAGCTGTAGGGTGACTGTGAGATAAAACCATCGTTAGTCTGGGCTCCATCACTTTCGATTGTACAGATGCTGACTTCACTAAGCCATGAACTGATGGAGGAACGTCTGCTGCCGGTAAAGGGATCCTTAGCAAAGGGCACAACAATATCAATATTTACACCTGTAGAAGTCTCCTGTGAGGTATAAGCATCAAACTCATCATTTATGCTGCTGATAATACTGACTGGCCTCGAACCAGATGCAAGGGCCTGAAGGGAGCAGTCACTGTTAAAGCTAATGATACTGGAAGGTCTTCCATTATCCATAATCCCACTAATGGATAGTTCTTCCACCACAGTGAAAACAAGCTCATCCTCTCCATTTAACTCAACAGGCTTTTGCAAAGTCACTGTGGTCGTTAGTATATCCCGATCAAAACATTTCCCTCTGAATGCTGACCTGAAGCTGTGTACTTCTATCGCACCTGACGGATTCTGGGAGTTGTTACCAACCAGTTGTGTGCTTCCTAGGGGGGGTTGCTCAGGTTGGTTTCCTATCTGTTTGCTCATTCCCACAGGAGGAGTCCGAACCGCTTTGCTATTGTCCAGCTCCAAATTCTCAGGATTCAGTACATGCTCTTTCTGCTGCGGAGGTGGAGGCGCTGGGCTTGGCAAGGTTCTCTTCATGTACAAGGACTTTTCCTTAACAATACATTCAGCGGCAGCCTTATTCTGCTCTGGATTCCTTGAAGGGCTGCACCTTGAGGACTGCAGGGAATCAGTGATTGTCTCTCCCTCCAGTATTAAGTCTATTATTTTGTTGTCGGCTCTGCTCTGCGGTTTGGAAAGCTCGGTTTTCAAGTGAAGTGTGTCCTTTTCATTACAATTGCTATTGCTAGCCCTTGCTGTAACAGCCTGGAAAGGAAGGTTATGTCCTTTTTTGGGAGATGTAGTTTCTTGTGGAACTGGTTTCTTGACCCCTCCAGAAGGAGAAGATATTTTTTCCTTCATCAACTTAGACTGTGCATTTTCTGTACCTCCAGGGACTGGACTACAATTGGACACAACACACATTTCTCCACAAGCAAATCTGATGGGTTCCTCACTACCATCAATGCACTCTAACCTTTCTTGCAGTTCAGCAAAAGTGTTGCATTTAAAATGGTCCTTGTCAGAACTCCTACTAACAGCAGAATTGTCTTTACTTCTCTTCTTGTTTAGGGATGGAATTATAGGAACAAACTCTGGAGGACCTTCATTATCTGTCAATTCCCTGTCAGACAAAGCTGCACCGTTGGGACCTACATAGATGACAGTATCACAAGACTGTTCACTGCTGGAGGAATAATCAGGATCACTAGATATACTCAGAACAGGAAGGTCAGGGTCAAGGGCAACAGTTCGTGGGTGGAATGGTCGTAAATGGGGTGGTCTTCGAACATGTCCTTCTTCACAGGAACTCTCTCCTCCAGATGAGCTCGATGCATACTGCAAATGATCAGTAAGGGAAAGCTTATTAATATTAACTGACATATAAACATATGTACATGTAATTAATTAAAAGGTCAGGTCTGCCAAATACTCTGTGCTTAGTCTATACTATCACAACTACATCTAGTCGAAAAATGTTAGACCGTGAACTAAAATTACAATGTAATTAGATTTTAATGTATTAGGATTAATATAACAAGTACACCTTTTCAGATAATGTCAATTAAATACTATGCATTGACTTTCTCCTCAACAGTCTTCTGCTCCTTTCTTATTGGTTTGTGATTATTAAATATAGGAGCTTATAAAATAGTTCCACATATAAACAAAGGAAGAATACTTGTTTGGAACAAAAAGAAGGGAATTTCAGGATTAAGGATGTGGCGTGGGATAATGGCTCAATGCCAAGTAATTTGCCAGCCCTCTCCTGAGCTTTTATGAATTTTGTATTACTTCTTCCCACCGAGAAATCCCATGTTCCCCCACCAAAAGGTTAGGAAAACTCATTTTCAAATAATTAATTTCTGCTTGTTTGTGAACTAACCTTGGATTTCTTCTTTCTCATTCGGTGGATTCGTGATGCAAGTTGAATGGTGGTGAGAGTTTCTGCATAATTGGCTGGGGAGTCAGAAATATGTGCAATCATAGTAGTTCTACAGTTGATATTCCCAAGTGATTCCCTCAACAGCATTGTCAATTTGTTGTCCCTGTGTAACAAATGAGAACACTAGGATAGTTTAAAGAAATCACAGTCATTTTTTAGCAGATTTTTACACCACAGGCTGAGCTTTCATTCTCACAGGTTATATGCAGGTGTGGTACATGTAGATAAGAAATACGACCCTACTATTTGACCACACTTAAAATGTGTCTAAGTGCTCACATACAAAGATAAAAGTATTTTAATTATTTAACTGCCTGTTTATTTATAGTTTGCTAAGTCATTTTATTTGTTACTAAAAAATTGTAAAATTATTGAAAACTCCTTTAGTTATCTAAGGTTTAGCTCGTATTACCCAAAGAGCTCAGGAATGCTGTATTTTTAGCTGAACAGACTCAGTACCTGGATAGCTAAATTCCATAAGATGTACGCAAACAGTTTTGGTAATAAGAAAAAAAATAAGGGAACAGAAATGGTAAGAAATCTCTAAACAAACATATCAATGTTAGGTATCAGAAATATATTATCAGCGCCATCCCAACTAATCCTAGTTTCCATTCCACCTGCTGTGCTCTGCTTTGACGTAGCAAATAGAATTTCTCTCTGAAGACTTTCCTAGTGAAGCAAGTCACCCAGCCATTGACAGCAAAACTGACAAGAGGGTAACATTTTGTCCTCCATTAGCCCCCAATACATCTCTCCCCAGAATACCATGGAGGCTGCTTCCTATTGCTCACGTCAAGTCACTAAACCATGGTAGGGAACAAAATTGAGTACCTGCCCTTCCCTTTTCTAACCCATCCACCCTCTACTCCATCCACAAGCGTAGCAACTAGCCTGAGGAAATCATCGTTTTGACTAATATAGAAGAAACATCTGTTTCAGTTGCAGCAATAAATACGTGAAATGACATGATTGATAACAACGGCACAAAGTTACAACACATGAAGACAAGCAGCAATTAAATTTAAGGACTGAAGGCCAAGTTCTGGTAAGGGTGTTTACAATGTGGCTGTTGTCTTCAAGGTGGGCTCCCCACAGGTGTGTTTCACATAACATTATTGTCAAGTAGGCTCCCCAAAGGAACACAACTAAATGTTTGCTTCTGCTAAGCAAATGTGCAACACGGTGGTCTTCAGTTTTTTAACTGAAAAGATGTATCATTAAAAAAGGCATGCAAAAATAACAACCTTTGATTACTATACTTGATAAACTCAAAAGTACTGTCTGAAATTTCAGTAAAAATTTTCAATTAGGAAATAAGAGAGAAAGAAAATCCTATGAAGTTTTCATAAAATTGTTTCCTGGTTTGAAATTCAGGGCAATCTCTGCCAGCTGGACATTAATGAACAAAGAGGAGACAGAAGGAAAGAAAAAAAGTTGGGCCATTTTCCATACTTTTTTTCAGCAACCAAACCCTCTCCAGCATTTCACCCAGCTTAAGTATATACCAATATGTTTCTAATTTTTAGCCACATAATTAAGAATGTCATGCTATTATGTGAAATTGTGAAATTTAAAAAGTTGTGTGTATACATATATGCATATAGACAGGTAGATAAATAGATATATGTATCTGTAATATGGAAGTGACCTTAAAAGAAGACAGATTGTTCTCTCACAGAACTTCCTTTAACTTCATCTTGGGTAAAGACAAAATTGTTGATGCAACTCATTGCTAAGGTAACACAGACAATAATTCACTTACTTATAGGGCACATGCTTAGCACCATTAATTAAGGCCAAAACTACATTGCCCAGGGCAGAGAGAGACAGACACAGAGAGCCTCCTCCATCTCGGCTCTTGCTTAGCACTTTTTCACAGCTCCCTAGATCAATGAGATGCAAACGGCTGCGTCCTCCAGACACTGAAATGAAAAGGGGAAAAACAGTTGTACATTACATTCTTGCATGGACTCAAGCCAAACTTGGTATTCAGAATGTATTCAAATGAGGAAAATAATGAATACAGCATGGGACAATGACCAAATTAAATATTAATAATAAGGAAAACAGATATTAGCCACAGCTACTAAAGGTAAAGGTGACTTAACTGGCTTGAAGATTATTTTTTTTTTTTAAGTTTATTGCAAGATATTGTTTAAACTAACCCAAAATCATGTCATTTAAAAATAAACAATATGGTAAGAAGATTCATACTTCCTCCTTTGCCACTCTTCTCCATACGATACTGGTATATATGAAGAGTAAAGAGCATATGTGAATTCCTTCTATCTTCTTCCTCGCATTCAGGTTTGCTGGTACTTCTGGCAGCAATTGCAGCATCAAGGAAAAAGGCAGCTTTCTCTGCTGTCGGGGCCCTTAGCTCACTTTGGTTTTGAAGCTTGAATATAAATAAGAAAATGATTAATTAGCATGGGGGTATTTTTATTATTCTCTTTTTCTGAACTGGCTAGATCTCCAGGGCACTAAAAGAAACAAATATGTACACCATGCGAGAAAGCCTTATAAATTAAAAGCAATAAATATTTTTTACCATCTTAAAAGCTGTCATAATTGTTATCAGATAAAAGGAAATAAAAAGCATAAGAAAGCCAGACTCAGAAAATATACATTTTGATATCCTCTGTACCTGGGTTCCACATATTGGATCTTCTCTCAGATAAACCCCAGGAGACTGGCCATCCTGAAGGCTGCCAGTGGCTACTTCAGCTAACAAATCCTTAAGGTTTTCATCTTTGCCACTGATTTCCACAGCAGATACTCTAATCGAGAAACGAGTCCCAGTTTTTTCTTTACGTTCATTGATTAATTTGAAAAGCCAAGAAATTGCACAGGGGATTATACCAAGGCTTTGTGTGGAGTTATCTTTCCCAATCATGGTAAAAGTTTTTCCTAGGATGAAAAGAAAACATGAACTTAATTCACCTTTCTTGTACAAGACACAGTCTCTTTATATCACCACTGTGCATTACATGCAATGCCACGTGCTGCACAGATAATGGGAAAGAACAGATGCAAAAACTGAAAGTATTTAATTATTAATCCATTACTATTTATTCAATTAGTTTTGCAATTTGTGTGACTCATTCCGACACCAAATTAACATTAAAAATATCTCTGATCTTTTGATTTTCATCACAATGCACCTATATAAACTTGCTCTTGAATTAACTAATCTGATGTTACGTTTTACCTTTTCAAATTAAAACTTACAATCCCAGTGTAGAAATAAAACATGATAAGTTTGCAAAGCTAATTAAAAAGAAATTCTAATCTATTCATATACTCCAGCTTTATTGTTCCAGGAGCTGACAGCATGTAATTACCAGACTGACATAGTAATTAACTGTAACGAATTTGGGAGCTCACCAAGCTTGACATGACCAAAGCAAAATATGCAACCATCTGCACCATTCACAACAGACTGGATTACTTCTGCTACTGTTCCAGAGCATACCTCGGCCTGAAAGAAAGATTGGAGACAAATAAGTAAAAGAGCATATACTGCTATGGTTTTTACTATTCTGTAATAAAATGAATGAGTCAATGTTTTTGAGGCACAATATTCTTCCTATTTTTATGGCATCCGTTCTATTATTTTAGTAACTATACTATCTTAAAAAATAATAAAATATGCTACTACAGCCTAAAATAGTTTCCAATTCTATTAAACCAGATCTCTTGGAATATTGATTCCATGACTAATGTAGCAAACTGAATGCTGTCCAACTAGACTTCCTGCTGGTATAATAATGTAGCCAAGGCTATTCAGCAATAGTAGCAAGTCCATTGAAATTAAGCTACTCAAGAGTGCTCACAGGAATTAAATAGACATTTATACTGGAAGAAAAATGCATTAAGATCCCTGAATATGATTTCGTAGTATCATTTTTTCCTCTTCCAGGGGAAAAACGGTCATCAATAAAGAGAACTTGCTGAAGTAACCCAGTGTACTAAAACCAGTTTATCCACATCAGTGAAGGTTTCAAAAATACAATGAGATCATCTATTAAGTACAGCAACTAGAAGCAGGGGAGAGGGTTGGTGTAAATATGTAACTACAGTGAAATGATAAGGCTCTGTCCGCAGGTGCGTGGCAGCAAGCTTGCCTCAAGCAACGATACCTACATAGAGGTAGCTCTGCTGGCTGACATCACCCAGAAACACCACAAACGGGCCACCAGAAAGGCCTACAATGAGCACCTGAAAGATCATAGCCCAAAACAGGGGTCAGCAACATGAAGGACTGGGGCCAAAGCCAGCAGAGAAGCAGGCTGTGACCAGCCACCTTGCAGGTGGGCTGGCAGCACAGGCAGGAAAAGCCACTTCAAGTTCTGAATTAACGTTCAGATCACTGTTTTGTAATCTGCACAAAGACCATATTTGAGCTTATGCAGAATCTTAAAAGAAACCTCCTAGTGTGGTTACCATTGCTTTAGGCACCAATCCGTGTGGGAGTTTATTCCTCATCTTTAGTGCTTGGCTAGAACTTGGACCTAATGGATATTTTCATACTTCTAGTTTAGGACCCAAAAAATTAAACAAAATCCTCAGAGAGTATTTGTGCATGGGATTCTGAACTAGGTCTTGTCATGTTTCCTCAACATTAATATACCATTTTTCACCTTGGATGTTTTGTGTTTTATTTTTCTTTCATCAGACTCTATTTTCTTTCAGACAGTTCAAATTTGAAGTAACTCTCCATACTCTACTTGATTTTTTCCCTCTTTTTAATGTTGTCCTAGGATTTTTTTCCTGCACTCAAGATTTTTCCCAGAGTGTCCAGTCTCATAAATATACTGCAACCCACAATTCTCTTAAAAGCTATCCTATCTGCGTATCAGATTTCAGGTCCAGGGCTATTACTGAACAAAAACATCCCTTTATAGGGCAAGAGAAAGGCATGCACCATCAGCACCACTCTCAAGATAAAGCAATCAGTCAAAAACGCAGTATAAACAACCTGGAAAAAGAAAGGAAAATATAAAAACTCCCTAGCTGTTTCAGTATATCAATCCCATGGGTTTAGCTGTATCTCTTCTCTTAACAGCAGCATTTAGTTTAACATTAAGCACATGTTCATTTCCCATTGAAAACAGTGGGGAAGGACGTTATTTCAGTAACATCAAATGGATTAAAACCTAACTGAATGGAAAAGTGAATCTCAAATTCGCTGTGTGTCTTTCTCTAACACGAGAAAATGCAAGAAGATGATTCAGTCAGCAAATCCATCTCCTTACTTCTACTCCTACATACTCCTACTATTACTCCTTACTTCTACATCTCATCTAAACTGAAAATGTAAATATCTACCCATTTGTCTACTAGTCACTGTGCTTTTTCCAGATTTTAAGGCAACAGATTTAAATAAAATTCCTTAGAAACAGAAAGAACTCTTAAGGCAATCAAATGCAGCAGCCATGAGAAGACTCAGGAGGCTGATGGAAGTGACTCCAGTACCTGCGAAGCGTCCTGGGGGAAAACTGCATCAAAGGCAAACATCTTCGGGACAGCAACAACACCTCTCCTGTGACCTGCATTGGAAGGCCCACTTGTGGCTGGATCATAAAACGTGATTTGTTTTTTTCGTGGATCTACCTTTAGGAAGGACATGGACTCAGATGTTTCATGTGCTCCTTGAGAGGGACAAATCCTTACCATCACTTTCACCTGCAAGAATTCAGAAGAAAGCGATAATCTGAGTTCTCAGCTACAGATACACACATGGAAAGCATTCCTCCCAAACCTACTCCCCTTCCCATAGCACATTCATTTGTAATATTCAGATGTGTCAAAATAAACCTGAGACAAAAGCAGAGACAAATTTTTCAGTCTGGCTTCCACCTTGGAGTCCATTCAGTTAGCTTTTAAAGGTGCAATTTGTCCCTTCAGTTTCAGTTTTATTATTTCAATTTATATATGTCTTATTGGTAGGTATAATCCACTCTAGGAGTAGTACCATGCCTAAAGAAAGGGAAGTCTACTCTTCTACCTTTCAAGCACTCAACGTGACCAAAAGCACAAGCCAATTCACTCCCAAAATTCACTCTGAATAATTCTAGGTTCAAACAGCTAGTGCATTAAAATTGAACTAAATCTAGAAAACTTCTGTTCCTGGTTCACATTCTTCTAAAAAAAAAAATAAATAAAGATGCTTCACTTACAGCCCAGGCAGGCACCTTTACACTGTCATTGCTAGGTTTTTCAATGGTTAGTTGCAGATTTAATGGCAGTCTCAAAGAAGGGGGGAAAAAACACAACAAAAAAACTCCTCACACATTAAAAAGGTCACAAAGCTTGAAAAGAAACCACTCACTCACAAAGTATATTTCTATTGCAGCACCACAGATGCTGATTTCCTACACATGACATTTTAAGAGAGGATTTTTAGAGAGCTTAGACCTGTTGGCTGTGATTTCCAAAGCAGCTTAGGGAATCCAAATGACCGGGCCTCAAAGAAGTACAGCAAAGGCTGTACACCTGGTTTTTTTTTAGCTTCCTGGAAATCATACTCTTACTTTGAAAAACTCTAAAATATTGCCTCACACCCACTTACAACCATTTATCCTTATGAAATGCTCCCAGGTCAGAACAAGCGCGTTTTATACACCTTGGAGTAAAGTCAATTACTATTACAGGCATACTGAATCACTTTGCTGATCCTCAATTCTGCACTGCCCAGCAGATGAAACTTAGAAGAAAAGATTGCTCAGCCAGTGTGACTTTCCATGGCCAATACGAAATGTTTCAACAACAAGCTGAACACTATTAGCTCCTTATCCAACTAACGACTTTCACAGAACCAGTGTTGACCATCTCGTTTCAGAGTGAAGAGCCTCCATGACTGTAATGCATAATTTACAACCGTACTCTCCAGAGCAACTATCAGGAGCTTCATCTTGCACAATGCAACTACATATGACCTTTGAAACACCCACTCACACAGCACTTGAACCTTATTTGGAAGGGGAGTGACAAATAGCAGATCCTCAGCTGCAAATCGCCAGGTGAACCCTCCAAACACAGAGCATGCAGTTGCTTGCTTCTCTGAGTCAGGCTCACCTCTAGCCCTGAGCTGGATGTTACACAGGGAAATGGGGTTGGAAAGCATCCATCTCTGATAAAGACTGATCCTCCTTGGCAGTAACTTTTTGTTGCTAAATTTAACCTTATATCTGCCAGTATAATTTGACTCCTGCCTACAGTGTTCCAGGAACATTATTGCACTAAAATGGTGTGCACTTATTACACTGAAACATTTTTTTGTCTTTACAAAAAAAAAAAAAAATTAATTGCATTTTGCAGTCAGCACTTCCCCATCATTCCTGTATCCAGAGAAATAATGACAAAGGAAGAATCAAAGCTGAAAAACTACTTCAGCAAAGCACAACACAGGAAATGCATGCAACGAACAAACCAGAGCAGGCTGAGGCACCCTCTAGGATGGCCCTTCATACCAGAGAATATGACAAGGTGATGGCATCCATACCTGCACTCCATGGGTGCAAATAAAATGTAGCGTCCAAGCCACGATAATCCCAAGCAAATGAGTGGGTGCAGCAGTAAGCACCATGCTGAACTGTCCCTGCCTTTATCAACTGGGGACAGAGGGTAATTTGAAGATTTCATTTAGGTCCTCAACTGTTTCACTTTTCCAGCTTCTCCTCTTTGCAGAAACTACACTGCACACAAAAATCCCTGCACAGTTACTCCTCACAGAAACTATTTCCCAGAAAGCAGCTACAAAAGTTTTTCCCCAACATTTTTTTTCCAAACGAAGAGATTAAGAAACAACCAACCCCTCCAGTAAACAATGCAGGATGCTCTACCAAAGGTCGCAGTAAATCCACCAATTTACTCAAGCAGTCCTCCGATTTCAACACTTTCTTTTCTTAATCCTTTCATAGTGATATGAATAGGAAATCAGTCCCAGAAAATAAGCAAACTTTAAAATAAATGAAACAGCAGCTTCAAAAGCGAAGTGCATCAGAGGTGACACACTTAAGGCTGTTTCCCCTTAAAAGCTTCATGAAGCTTGCTTTGTGTATTAGCTTGCTAGCTCAACCTTGACATGCTACCAAGGTGCTCAGAAAAATAACCCCCCTCAGGGGGGAAAAAAGAACCCACCTAAATATATAAGTAAAAATAACCACTTCAGGGTCACTTGATTAAAATGGATTTTAAAATATATGCTGTTTTCAAAGTACTTCTCAAAATAGTTCCTTCTGTTCTCTGTTCCACCTATTACTAGATTATAGCAGACAGCTTGAATAAGAAGAAAATTGGTTTGCTCCTGACCTAAACAGCAAGTTACCTCCACCAGAGCTTTGCTCCCAACACAAAGATGGCTTCACCTCAGAAAAACCTTGTTTGTCACATCAGCTTTTTGAGGCTACCTCTCAGAAACAGAAAGATTCTAAAGTGTAGCTTTCCCTAATCAATCAGAGCCCAAACTTAGCAGGTCTTAAAGGTCTTCTTCAGTTTTACACTGGAAGTGAGCTTTGAAGACAGATGGGAGAAGGAAGAGAACAGCAGCTCGAGGGAGTTATTCCTTTAGTGTTTTGTGTATAAAAGCTGATTTGCAAAGTAGAAAAACACTGATATCAAATTTAGTTTCTCTGCCCATCTACAAGCAATGCCTACCAGAAATTGTAGGGTTATGATATGTCACACTCATTCATGATGCCGAGCCAGACTCTGACTTCACATGGAAATGATGTGAAAATGCTCACAAAGTACCAACAAGCACAAAGATTACTCAGATGCATGCCCTCACAACATCAAAAAATGAGTGCATACAGGTCCCAGGTGTACGTACACACTTCTAAGTACGTAAAAGAAAGGCTTGGTCTTATACTGTTTATTCTTCTTGTACATCTCACCCTCCTGTGTTTCAAGAGGAGTCTTAAGTGACACGTGTGTATTCTCAGCTCCGAAGTTCATCACGCTATACTTCTGAGATGAGTACTGCAAAAAAAACCCAGCATAATGTAGAGCCAGCATGTTTTCTGTCTTAATGATCAACTTAACTGCATCTTCTCCTGGGTTGATATACTAGTTCTTATACAAAAGGCACGCTTACCTGCAGAAAATACCAACATGCCATGCAGGAAATCATTCAGACACTTGAGTTTGCAGTGAGGGGAGGATTCAAGAAAACATGAGAATCTGTGGATTTTAAAGTAACTTAACCCATAACTGGGAAGCGTAGCAGTAATACCTGCACTGCACTCTAATGTTTTTATTTGCTTATTACAAGTGAGTGACTAGAATCAAGTGCAATAACATTAGTTAAAACACCCCAGCCTCTCTGGGCAGTTATTCAACAACACGGCCAGCTTTCTGGTGGTCAGTTCCAACTGCAGCAGTATCTGCTACTGGTAACACTGGTACAAAGCAGAGAAAACACAAGATACGGAATTTAGAGGCAGAGGAAAAATAAAACAGGTCTGAAAGAGTAAGAACAGGGCTGGAAGGAAAAAAAAACAAAAATAGTACATTAAAAGGAATGGCAAGGGCTGGGGAAGCAGGGGTAGTGCAGAGAGAGCGAACACAGAAAAAGAAAAACAATACAAATATGTTGATTCCAGAAAAGTCATCTCAGACTCAGCACATCTCTGCCCTGACAATTTTTATACTGCTTAAGGAGAGCTATGATGGAACATCCTTCCTGTGACTGGAGATTTGTATTAACTCCTTTTCACCCTCCCTTTTCTGTATTTCTTCATCAATGTCTCAGAAAGATGCAAAGTAAGAAAAAAGTCCAAGTGAAAGTTTGTCATTATCAAAGATGCAAAAATTTGCACATAGGCATCCACACAGACGTTGAATATTGGATAGAGGCTCCAGTTAAACGAGGATGTTGTTAGGAAAAAAGGATAGGTTCATATTTGAGTTCAGTTTCTGCAAATAAGAATAAAATAAAAACAAACATCACAATACTTGCACATTATTAATATTTTTCTCAGTGCCTGAGGACAGCCTAAATCATGTACACTACTGAAGTACTGCATTAATTAACTGACTCTAATCTGGAGGGTTTTCTACACTTCAGGTTAACACTCAGCTGATAAACTTCCCAAATTTATGTTTCTGTAGGAACCAGGAGGTCAGAAAAATTGCCAAAGGAAATCCTATTAAAATTAAAAGTGTTTGGGAAAAGAAGGTCGCAAATACATCCTGAATATGCCATTACAAAGAATTTTAGAAATAAATAAACAAGCACATAATTTGGAAAAGCCCTAGAAATTAATGGCATGAGGTCAGAGTCCCGCTCACCCAGCACACCAGCAGGTATAATTTTAACTTTCACTGGCAAGGGTAGGAGAGACTCATAGCAATATCCTTTTTTTCTTTTTCTTTTAAGTTTGTCTGTCTGTCAGCCTACAGCTGAATTAAGGAAAAAGAAAGGCTATAAAAACAGGTGCTTGCAAGCTAGAATCCATTCCCCCCAGCTATTTAAGGGCAAACCAAGTGGATGGATGCTGTAGCATAAAAAGAAAAGCCACATTGCATTATTATGCGTGCACAAAGAACGTTGAGGAAGACAAACTGGCAAAGGACAGATTTCTGAATAAAATGAGGGGTGAAGTTCCCTGTGCTGAGGACACTGGCTATGTGGAGGACTGTAGGCCTAAACCCCATACAGTTTTAGAAACACTGGATGAGACCACCAGAGAACCACAGAAACATATAGTTCACACAAATATAATTAATTTGTTGGACCCCTGCACCAAAACTCTAGACTTTGACATCTTTGACCCTCATGAAAGTTAGATATAGATACATATTTAACAATTCTGACTTAAACAATGAAATATCTCAAAAACTGAAGGGGGTGCATCCTGGTTGGTACCTGTCCTTCGTCCTTGCCTCTATCGCTACTCTTTACCCTGTGTTACACTTAGGGGTCACAAGGAGAGACCTTCTGCCCCATCATAATGTGGCAGTCACAGTTCCCATGCTGTGACCTCCTCCAGGGGTGCCATTTCCATGTGCTTCCTTTGTGTGGACTTGTGATTTCCAGACCTCCCCCTGCATACTGAGTCAGCTGGATTTCAGGAGAACAGGACAAGGGAGTCACAGCAACCAAAATAACAGGTTGGGTGCAGGACTGGTCAAGATACTGCAAAACATCTAGTGTACCGCAGTGTCAAAAAGCAGGCCTGGAAAAAGTAAGAGACAGCCAAGAAAACATAAAACCCAAATTTCAAGGCAACTCTCTGACATAAATACAAGATTGATGACAACAGACAAGCTAGCAGTTTTGTCTAATGCAACCCATATATTTTGGATATACTGTATTGAATGGAGCTAGAGCAAAGCCATGCATCAATGAACATAAAACTCCTCCAAAACCAGTGAAGTATGTGCCATCCCAGAAGATATCATGTCCAAGGCTGAATTTGTAGAAAGAGACAGTAGTTACAGAGAGAATGACACAATCCTACACAATTTTAGACAGAAACAGTCAGGAGACTGAGACAAGCAGGTTCACATTGATTATCACTCCATAATCAAAAGAGATGGAAGAGCTATCAACCCTGAGACCAGACAAAGGGGAAAGACAGTCTCACACTTAAAGAACCAGGTGATTTGGAATGTGTTCTTAAAGACTACCACAGACCTCTACTACATGTTGTAGATAATGAAGACAAGAAATATTACATACAGCTCAGAAAGTTGGTGATTCATCTTTCAGTGAAATGAAGGGTGCCAAATACTCTATGCAGTTTGATTTGGGGCAGACACATAGACAGAGAAGACTCCACTAATTCACTAAGTAATGACTAGATTCCCTGGCATTTTGGATGCCTAGGAAATTAAGACCCTGGGCCAGCCAAGTATGTTAGCACAGGCATAACAGCAACATATGGTACCTCCTTTGAAATCAGTGGATGTGCAGTGTTCATGTGTTTATAGTGATGCTTTGTTAGCATTTGATGCTTATATAGTCATCAAGTTTCAAATTAGACAGACTGAGAAGGAAAAGATAGAAGGAATGAATTTAAAAACATGTAAATTTTTAAGACATATATGCTCAAGCATTTTTTACTAAAATAAAATCTGACATTATCCATCTACATTTCGGGAAAGTATTGGCACTATACTGGATTTCATTCGAAAAATCCTGGTCATATTCTGCATTACAGCAGTATCATAATCCCTAAATGAACAAGCAGTTTGGTCTTTAGCAATAAATGTCATTATATCAAATTCAAATGGACGCTAAATATTCCCTGGAAACACTCATTCTTGACAGGCATCATGCAGCCAGGAAGTTAATTTTGTCCAATGTTCGCAAAATGGCATATAACAGCAGGTTAATTAAATAACTATGTTTAGACATCCACCATTCTGAATTAAGACTTCTCAGCAAGAAATTACAAAGAATTCACATTCAGTTGAATAAAGAACATTTTCCAACGAAATCACTTTTTTCAACTACAGTGTAAATTCATATACAAAAGTCCTCGTTCAGAGCCAATATTTTTCATGGATTTAATTGTAACTGACAGATATGTAACCCTTGCTAAACTGGTTTACTGTGGGTAGTTCTTACAAGCCTTTCATATACTGTCACTACCAGTGGATGGCAAATTTATATGCAAAAGTGCCATGCTAGCATAGACCATGTAGCTCTCCTGGGAGAGCCTTAAAAAAAGTCACTTCTATATTGCACTCTATTAAAGAAGAATTGATTCTCTGCTCCCAGGGGACATGAAGAAAACTATTTTATTTTTAGAGGTGAAAGCCAAGTAGACATTTTTCACATTTTTGTTTAATCACTTCAAGGCATTTCAGCAGGGATATATGTACCTTGAATGATACAGGACTACATACATGGATAGAAGAGTACTCAGTATGATACATGATCTATATCAGAAATAACACTCTAGTCATTAGGAGACAACCAGTAGTAAAGATGACAAAATTAAGTACCTAGTTGTTATCCATCATCAAACCACCATAAGAACCAATGAATGCAACATACCGCACACTTAAGGAGACCTTGCATGATCAGTAAATCATATTAGCAGTACCTTAGCTTACAGCTTTGAGTAAATGAAAGTAAACGTCTAAAACACAAAAATGGAGATCAGTATGTGTATACCTGTCCAAGAAACTTGTCTGACAATTCAGGTTCTCTTTAAATGCTCCACTTCAATTGTCTCACACAGGAGGATTCTGTCATTCTAACGTAAAAAATTGACAGGATCCTTGGAAGAGACAAGCACTTAAAGTTGCTGTTGTAAGTGATGCAGTATTATAAAGAATGAGCTGAAAAGAACCCCAGAAAAAAAAAATTTTGCATGAAAAAAGCTTCCTACCATGCCAAAGAAAAATAGCAAATTAGAATGCTACGCAGCAGCCATTGTAAAAGGGATGTCTTTTTTAATACCACAATATGATAAATTATCTTAAGTAGCACATTAATGTCAGAAATTGAGCATAATGTAACTTCTTCCCAGTGACAATATTAAATGGCTTTCAGACGTCTTTCCTACTATTCTGACATTAAATTTAATAACACCCAGAGAGACCACAAAAACGATTCAGTTACAAGGATCACCACTGTACTGGATCATTGCCTTTTAAGTAGGATACAACTAAATGATTTTGACTCTGATGGTTTTGGCACATTCAAGAGAAAGGTATGAAATTTGCTACATAACATTCATCAGTAGTGAGCAAAATTGCTTTCAGTATTCAGTTTGCATTGATAGCTGGATGAGAGTTTGCATTGATAGCATGAGAGTTTGATTATCGTTGACTATGTGAATAAACAGTCCCAGATAGACTTACAGTGATAATTTTATTTTAACTTTTCCTGCTTGGTACTCCTGAACATGGACAAACCCTGCATGCATCTGTGAGAATGTATAACTTTTTTCACTTAGAGAAAAGAAAATTAAGCAAAAAGGTTTAAGGATTAGTATCACAGAACAAGTCCACACACTCCTGCACTATAAGGGGAAAAATTAGTATTTGTGAAATGTAAAAGAAATTAATAAGACATTTATTTCCCACCTTCCAAGAGAGTACTTGAAACAACAAGCAATTATAAATAGAAACCACAAAAGATACATATAGGCTCCCCACTGTAGTAAGTCTCTTAACAAATATATTGAACCATAAAAAGCTATATAGCAATTTCACCACAGCAGAACTGTATGATATTCATGGAGATGATGATGTGAGACAAAAAAAAAAAAAAATTTTAGACCTTGGGCTCAAATAATCAATAACTGAGTTGAAGCGCAAGAACTGGCCATCACAATATTTTCACATTCCTGCATCCTCCAGCAGTTCTGATAGTGTACAGTTACTGCCTTTGCTATAAGTCACACCACCTACAAAAAGCAAGAATTCAAGCCTCTTTCGTTCACTAAATGTTCACAGAGCTCACAAGTTCAAGACAAGATCCCATGAGTGACAGGACCTGTCAGCTAGACCAACTAATTCCAATTCTAGTCACCATAGAAACACCCAAGATAGTCCTGATGCTGCCTATGCTCAGTTCAATCAGTCCCTTACCCCATTTCAGGACAATTCTTACTTGGTTAATTTAAAAAAAAAATTTAAAATGAAAATAATTTAATGCATGGGGAAGCTCTCCCCTGAAGCTCTCTTTGGCCAAAGGGAGCTTCTTCAGCAGGAAAAGTCAACAGTCGATGCTAGGGTGGCTTTGAAAGTGCACATCAGATAAGGAAGTTAAAATTCCAGGTATAGATGTTAGTTTGTTTGGTAAGGTCTTTTTCCCAAAAGTTAAGGCTTATTGGGGTCCAACTCTGTACCAGCACCAAAAAACACAGTTGCTGCTTAGAGTCCAGATATTCCCTTGCTCAGCAACAACAATAGCTTCTGTTTTAAAAGGTAATTTAGAGATATACATGTGGGGAAGGAGGGAAAATCTTTACATTTCTTATTTGTTACCATGCTTTATTAAACTTCTTTAAAACACCTCAAGGAAGAAGGCCACCAAAGAGCAAAACATTAATGGTTTTAAGTATTATGAGCCTAAAGAAGAGCACGTGTTTATATCACGTACTGTTAGAGATCCTCTATAGCTAAAGATACTTAATTTTCTTGCCTCCTGAACAGCTAATAAAGCATTTATTTAGAAGCTCAGACTCATGATACCAAACCTAACACTGTAGCTCCCATGATGGCTGGTAAAATGGGTTACAATCATGCCAGATTTCCTTACAGCTTACTGTTTCTGTGTGCATAGCAAAAGTTCCCTTTCTTATGTACACAACCTTGAGTTAATCAATAATAAAGTTCATCTGCATCTTTATCCACTCAGTAACTTTAGTGTCATGAGATCGTTTTTCAGGTCTTCACAGGCAGTTTTAGTTTTGGCTACTCTGAACGTGCAGCTTCACCACCTCATCCAAACCATTTAGGAAGACAACAAATAGCATGGAACTCCATGTGACATCACTGCTAACTTTGCTTCAGTGTGAAATCTGCCCTCTTGTTTCCCTCCAGTTGTTAAGCTACTAGAGAACACATAACAGCTTAGGGCTTTTTTAAGAAACTTAGGTCAGGGCGCTTGTCCAAAGCTTTTTCAAAATTCAGACACACTCTATCAATCACAGCAAACTTATTCAAATGCTCTTTCACAGAACGCTATCATATTCCTCCTGTAAAAGCTCACCTCTGCTATATAACATTAATCCCTGCCTGCTAATTTCTATATTTATTATTTCTTTAACCACTTTGCCTGGTCTGACACTGGATCCCTTTTTTCCCTTTTGTCCTCAAAGTCACATCACATTTTCTACATTCTTTTCCTGAGTCTCTTATGATGTACTACTGAATACCATCCAAAAGAAAATCCTGACCGTCAACGTGGGTAAAAAATGCTAAAAATTACCATAGCAGGGGAAGTACAGAAAACAAATCATTCTGGTCATCATAAATGTTTCAACATGTACATTGCTTTAAGCTTTCAGTGGATTTACAAAAGAATTGGGACTACCTAGACTGTCATTACAGATAATAATTAGTTGTTGCAGGATTCAGGCCTTATAATAAACAGTATTTCCTCAGAGATGACACATCATTCACCACTTCAGCTTTTCATAAAAGAAGCCACATTGTTCCCATTGATGTATTTTGGCCACTTCGTGGGTTTCCAGTTTGTTACTCTATTTTTCATTCTCACATAAGTTAAACTCTTATCCCTTAATTATATCTCTTCACAGGAAGACAAGGCATGTTTCTCTACAGAATCTCATTCTGAAAAGAAAACCAAAACATTTGACAAGACGGAAATTAACACTTGTCAAGCTCTTCGTGTTCAGAGAAAACACCCTTCTTGAGGATAATAAGGACTGGTCCTCAATGAGTCTTTCTCAGCTGAGTAAGGTGAAGTGGGAATTAGGCAGCTCATCAGTATTACATTCCTACTTGTACAGCAGAAGCCAGCAAGGAACTAGTGATCTATGCCACAACTAACCATGACAGACAAAACAGCAGCAAGCCAGCAGGTAAGGAAGGAAAAGGCTGACCCACCAGCTGCTTAAACCCACGCTATACAGTAATAACAGGGCAAGGGACACCGCTGACCTGGAAATGGTCAGACAAACCAAGAAGAACACCAGCCAAAGCCACAGATGCTGCAGTAGAAAAAAGTTACTCCACAATCAATCGCTAATTCTGTCCCTTATGCATATCTTGTACTTATTTTGGACAGGCTGCAAGAAAAAGCCAAGGGAAGAGATAACTAGGATCAGGGTAAAGTAAAAAGCTGTTAGAAGAGGAGGGGCTGAAGTTAACAGAGGACCACAGAACATCTGCCAGCATTTGCGGATCTTCTCTCAATTGGTATGATACTTAAAGCAGTGAGGAAGAAAGGTAATTATTGTATCTCTATCAACCTTATAATGAGATGCTAGCCGACTAAATCTTCAGCAGAAGCTGGTGAAGAGGAAATAATAATGAAGAATGTCATCACACAGTGACGTAAAAGCTACCAAAGCTTCTTGGCATTGCTTAGAGAAGGCAAAACTATGAGTGTTTAGCATGAAAAGAACATCTATATTGGACTGAGGCTTTTCCTTTAACCACAAGTTCTAAGAACTAGGATTCATGAGATTTCATTTATGCTGACTCCGTTTTTACAAAAAGCTATAATGCTTGAGGTTTTTTTTTCTATGAGCACACACTGTAATTTAAAAAGCTGCAAAAGAGGAATGGGTTAAGAGACATTTTATAGGTATTGTATATTTTAAACTGTGGATTGAGAAGATGCCTAATTACTTTATATTTTGAGGACTATTAAAACTAGTAACTAGCACAGCCCATCACAATGTGGATGGTCTAGATGTTAACTCAAAAACTAAAGGGCTGATTCAATTAGGGGAGAGTTTTTATTCTCTCCAGGACAGGACAGGATTCTTCCAAAATGTGGTCAACAAGTATGGGATGAGGATGACACAGCTGGAATCCTGGGCCTGAACAAACACTATCTTCAATAATGTTTTTATCTGAGACCTAAATAACAGAGACATTTAAGGGTCAACAGCACCTTGTTGACCCATAAAGTCTAGAAAATCTTGGTGTAGTGTGCTAGGCAGGAAAGAAATACCATCACGGGATATCTATCTATCTCATGTTGGACAAGCTCACGCAGCTGAGCCGCACAGCTGCTGAAGGTACTGCCATGCCACTCGGCATGCTGGTAGAGCACCTCCCTTTGAAAGTCCTCTGCTGTGCTCACTAACGAAGAAAGCAGGTAGACTGTGTGATCCAAGGCAGATAATCTGCCATCTGGGATCATACACTTGATCTTTATTAGACTTTGTTGATCTGTTTGAAGACACCAGATAAACCAGAGCTTTCCACGAGGCAGAAGTCATGCTGGTAAGCTCCACCAGCACCCTCAAAGTGTAGGAAAAAAAGCTGAAGCCTTTTGGCCACACTTTGCTGCAGGGATATGAGTGTGGTAATGTGCAAAGATAGTTTTATTGAGCTGTACACACAAGGACAAGCATTCTTTAACGGTCTTTCTAAGGCAAAGAGCCTCAGAAATGCCACGGTTATTCCTGGTGCAATGGCCAAGTGCTAAGGCTCACCGAGAAGACACAGGCACAACAAATGGGCTCTGCTAAAACACACACATAGAAAAGATGTTCTTTAGCAAACCCTCCTTCACCAGGGAATCTCTAGAGTACTGTGCCACATTTGCTGTATTCCACCATTTAATACTACCTCCTCTTTTCCAGACACTGGGAAAAGAGAAGAAGAAACCACATTTTCATCTATGAGCTTCCATCTGCTGAAAACAGCCCTGTTTACTCCTTCATCTTCCATTTAACACAAACTCACTGACTTAAGAAATATGGAGTATTCTCTGTGAGCAAGTGTTAGCTACAGATACTTAAGACTGACAATCTCTTCATGTTAATGGCAATTTGTTTTCTTGCTCAAAGTGCGTATTTTAGCTCTTCTTGCACATTACACACTTCAATTCTATCTTCAAAGGCTAATCCCTTGTAACCTATGTAAATATGTATTCAGACTCTACTGTGTCAGCGATTAAACAGAAATATGAATAAAGCTCTAAATAATTGGGTTGTATTTTAATTAATTTTAAATAAAATTAGCACAATTTTCACAATTTGAAAGGTGCTATATTTCCTAAGATGGAGAGACATTTATTTCTCTCTTCAACCTCATTTCCATACTCCCGATTTACAATGACATGTGAAGGAGAGGGAAATGAAGCCTCCCTCAATGTATCTCCTTAACCTCAAGCAGACGGACAACACCAGCAACAGTGGCAGAGCCTTGCTGGCAATGCAGAGGCACTTCTCCCAAAGCTGAAGCCTGTATGTCACTAGTTTTAGAACAGTGATGCCAAAGGAAAATTTGTCTCTTGCTTTAACAGAGGGAAGACAAAACAACCTTTGCCAGTGTTGTCAGTGATATTAAGTGGCTCCAAGGAGGCCAACACACTAGCACTGAATCTGCTTTGACACTGCCAGCTCTTTCCAAAGTCAACACGTGATAACAGCTCTCAGGCACAGTCAAACAGTTGCAGCTATCTCTCTATCCCAAGACTCTTCCCTTGAGCTTATGCAACTCTGTTTTAACCTGAAAGCTTCAAACTCTGTTAAAATTCATCTAGAAAACTATTTTTAAAAAAAACAAAATCTGGAGTTACCTTTCCAATGCCAGGGTTGTCCTTGATTTTGGACACAGCTCTCAGAAGGCATGGTGGTGCTGGGGGAGGACAGAGCTGCAGGATGCCACTAAAGTTAGTAGCATAAATAGAGAAGTCGTGTGTGTGTGGCAAGGGCGGATGGTATTTCTTTCTCTTCGAAGACAGGTTAAGCTTCTGTGCTGCTCTGTATAAAAGTAATAGCAAAAAAGGACAATGTTACAAGATGTTAATGGGACTACGGATCAGACACACAGATGCTCATTGTCATCGCTGCCTGCTTAACAAATCAAGTCATTACATTATAATCTGATTCATAAGGACAAACCATCAGGAGACTAATAGGAGGAAATGTGGGTAAAAAAATTACTTACAAAATATTCAGTTAATTTCTCCCCTAACAGAGCTTCAACTATAATCTCTCTTCCCCCTCGTCCCCAAAAAGCTTGACAGTCAAATCCTAAAATGTCACTGACAATAAAAAGTTAGAATAATCCCCTTGTCACTGGCAGGACCAGATGGACTTTAGTGTTGATAACATTATGAAAGTATTTCTTTGTACTCTACAAGTTACTCAAGGCAGAGGATAACACTCCAAGTCAGCTGAGCTCAAGATCCTCTCTTGTTGGCTGCACTGAAAATCCTTAGATAACAGAGAATTTTCTTCAAGACAGATTGGTTTTTCCTCCTCAATTCCATTCTTACACATTAAAAGGGAAAGCTATTAAAAAGACATGCTTTAATATTCTGAATGATAATAATGCTGCTTTTGAAATGCAGAATTTAAAAACATAAAAGATGAAGAAAAAGGAAAAATTAAAACATACAATTAAAATCATAACATTCTTCCTTGTGAATAAGAACAGGAACATAATCAGTTTTTCTGCTATTCCCCACCAGCAACACCAAACAGTATAGCAAGAAATAACACCAGAAATTCTACTCTACATCAAAACCCACAAGGGAAAAATCACTCTGCAGAGTTACATAGAACACACACATATATATACACACACGATAGTGAGCACACACTGGGCAACTGGGGTGGAAGTGAGGGGGAAATCTCAGCTCTGTCAAACCCAAAGAGAGCTTTGCCACCTGAATAACACGCATGTGATCTGACTCTGAGGCCGTCAGTAAACAGCCCACCCTCAGATACATATCATAAAAGCATCCAACATGCTATCTTTTAACATTACTTTGAATAACCTTTAAGCCAGCAAAAATGTCAAGTGTTACACTGCCAGCATCTATGGGCAACCTGATACCATGCTACTGATGCCAGCAGGTCTTCTGGGGACAATGCTTGCAACATAAAGGCACTTTGGACAAATCAGTTTACAAATATGTGACAACAAAAAGTCTCTTCATACAATGTCTACTTTATATTTTCATTATGCCTTTTAACCCAGGATCTCCAAGTACTCTGCAGAGACTTCAGGCTGGTGCTAGCATCTGTGAAGTATTATAAGCAACAGACATATGAAGAAATAAAGGCAGTGTTTAGGTGTCATACCTAATTCAGGGTAAATCTAGACTTCTAATCTGCCACAAATCTAGTCATCAGGAAGTCTCAGGCTGAGTCAGCTTAGTAAGATGATCAGAAAGGAAACTCTTCCTTTGCTTGTATTTATGGTAGAAGCAAGAATGAACACTGAGAGCTTCAAATGAGTTACAGTACAAACAATTGGTTGTGTCTGAGGAGCAAAATTACTCACTAGGGTCAATATTAGGCAGCTAGTCAGTATGAGGAACAGTACTCTCAATACAGATCTCCAGAATTCCCAGTCCTATGCTCTATATTCTAAAATGTGTGGTTTCAACTCCTGGATCTTTTTACTTCTTCATTTTCTTGACATGATAACCCCCTTTGTGCTTTCTTCTGCCTCTACAAACACTGCAGTATTTAGAAAAATACGAAGATTTGGGTGAGGAAAAAAATAACGCTCTAGTTCCAAACTCGAGAGAGCCACAAGTCACTGTCTTGTGAGGGACAAGCTGGACTTTTGCCTCCGAGCAAAAAGGCAGCTTTTGCATCCTGAAATCAGCAGGAACTGTCCCCCACAGTGAAGAAAAACACTGTAGCATGGGTTTATACAGAACCCTGGAGTTTTGGTAGCAATAAGAACTGATTTAACTGCCTAAATCACAATCTCCTTGTGAAAGCCTCATTGACTATGAAAACATGTCTGAAACGTGCAACTCTTGCTTGGTGTCCTAACTTCACTACGGTTGCAGCTGCACATTAAACTCATAACACTTCCTAAATTATATGCACCTTCATTGTGCTTTATAATTAAATTATATGCAGCTCTATGTGCAGAAAAGAGTGTCTACCTGTTGGTACTCTCATTGTCAAACTCAAGGAAATCATTACCCTCTATCTCTAAGTACCAATTAACAGTTGTGGTTATTATTTAATCATCTTCTTGATTAATATGAAAGATAATGTTTATTTCCTTGTTTACATGCTATGATCCCTTGTTGAAATGATAAAAACTCCTCAAGAGAATGTCTTCAAAGTGCAATCAAGATATACATTAAACCCTGATGAAATAATTATTCCTTCAGTAGATCTGGTCGAAGGAGCTCCTCTGGGAAACATACACAATAGAGAATGATATAAAATGGGCAAATTTACTCAGGAATTGTGTATTCAAGCACATAACTAAGTGCTAACAACCCAGTGTGTAAGCGCACCCAAAAAGGCCAAGCTAAGCAAAATATATAAACAAATAAACATAAAAGTCAGCCTTTTTAAAGTAAAGCACCTCTCAAAATAGTTCAGTAACATGGTATTGGATCATATGAGGAACAGCTGAGAGAGTTGGGGGTGTTTAGCCTGGAGAAGAGGAGGCTGAGGGGAGACCTTGAAAGGAGGTTGTAGAGAGGAGGGAGCTGGGCTCTTCTCCCAAGTGACAGAGGACAAGACAAGAGGGAATGGCCTCAAGCTCCACCAGGGGAACTTTAGGCTGGACATTAGGAAAAAAAATTTCACAGAAAGGGTCATTGGGCACTGGCAGAGGCTGCCCGGGGAGGTGGTTGATTCACCTTCCCTGGAGGCGTTTAAGGCACAGGTGGATGAGGTGCTAAGGGGCATGGTTTAGGGTTTGATAGGAATGGTTGGACTCGATGATCCGGTGGGTCTCCTCCAACCTGGTTATTCTATGATTCTATGATTTCAAAAAGCATATTGAAGATGCCCACTGCAAGTTGTCTTAACTTCCCCACCTAGACAGAACAACTTTCAAAGTGATTCATTTCCAATAGTATTAACACACTTTCTGCATTTCCATTGTTCAAAGGACAGTGCCATATGCTAGCTGAAGCAATTAACTGCTGCAGTGCTGAGAAATCCTCTTCCTATGAATCTGAAGTGCCATGATTTCACTAAGAAATCTGGCAAAGGGAATGCTGATGTCCATGTGAGATAACAGGAAACTGGGGGAAAAAAAAAAAAAACAAAAAAACAGAGGTACTGGAGTAGCTGTTGTAGAAAATAATCTGTGCTTTGATGGGCAACAAGCCAACTGCACTACTAATGATGTATGTGGTTCACATTTTAAAAGCATCTCTTCTTAGGTAGTAGTGCAGAAAGCTTAATTACAACCTCTCTATTTGAACACAAGAATTACTTTGCCTGACATTAAAATGAGGCTGTTTCTGGAGTAGGGACATCACAGACATCTTGTACCAGCAATATCAAACAGCATATTTAGTTTGGTTTGGGTCTGGGTTTTCTTTACCTAAAAGGGAAAAGTTAAGGACCTAATGGAAAGAATAGGGCAATTTAGGCAAAATGAAACATCAAACTGTATGCTCTGAATATGAATTTAAGTAATTGTCATCCTCAGCTCCTGTAAAAAGCAGTCAGTTCTTTAACTAATACAAAAGCCATCTGGGCAGCACCCTTCATATGTTTTCGTTCAGCTCCTGGGCTGGTCCAGGCTGAGAGCACCACATGAGGACTCATCAGTCCGCCCGCACTTCTTGTGCCACCACCAATATACTTGGTGGCATCCTATCCAAGCATTCATTAGGCCCAAACTTAGCCCAGGCTGGTTTGGACATAGGTCCAACTAAACTAAATTAAATCCAGCTTCACAGAATTCCTTACTTCAGCAAAATTCATGGGGATGTGTCCTTACAGGGAGCCACTTCTGAAACACTCCGGAATGGTGGGTTTTCTGCAGTCATTATCCAGCAACCTATTATTGAACTTACACTTAAATTTCCAGTCCTTTTTTTCTGTAGCATTCCTTTTCTCAGGTATAATCTATCCCATGAAGTCAAAGCTCTCATAAACTGAGCCCTTTTTGCCTAGCACCAGAAAGACAAAAGTTGGGTTCATACAAGATAACTCTCTGTCGGAGCCTAATTAGGTGTCGCGCCTAGTTCCCAATTTGTTTCTTTTTCACAAATTTATTCTTGCACAGGAGGCCCTTAAATCCATCTTCACCACCACAACAGGATGTCTGACTTTCTCCAATGTTTCCTCACAGGGAAAATTACGACCTCTTGAAAATATGATGCAAAACTTAAGCATTAGAATCATTTGATTTTCTGGGCATTTTCCAAGCACTTTGCCACAGCTTTGATGCAGATGTATGCTCTCCACCTATCTTCACTTTCCCCATTAAGCCTCCAAACTCTCTTCTACAAAACATTCTTGCAATGGAATCTGAACTCCACACTTTTATACATCTCTTGTAATTAAAGCATGAGACGTCTGCATATATTGTTTTTACCTGTCACTGTGAAATCTACTGTCTGCAGTTTTCTTAACTCTTTCCATCTTTAATAGAAGATGGCTTTTAAGATGCTCTGGAGGGTTCTTTTCTCATAGCTAGGTGTCACAGTAGGAAATAAAACTAATATACGACACATGCAGGGGCACTCAAATATCAAATGACAAGGGTCAGTCTCTAACCTGCTCTTTCCTCCACACAGTTTACAGATTACTAGGTTTTCTGCCGTACATGGATGAGATCAGTGAGGAAAAGCATAGCCAGTCAGTGACATAACACTAAGCACCTAGGGAATAACACTGTGCAACAACAGTAGCTACAAACTCTGCCCACTAAAAGAACCATCCAATTTTTTATTTTAAATTCTGCCTATACGATTAATATGACATTTTATATATTCTGATATAGTAACAAGCTGCTTTTAGCTTATACTCACCACGCACGTTCTGCATTCTAACTGTGAAAATAAACATCACAATTTAAATCTTTAAAGAACAGTGCTCCTTCTGGGCATAATTTCACCATGAAAAAGAAAACTAGAATTGAAAACTTTTATAACTACACAAAATTATAAGTATTTTTCCTTAACTCTTCATGGAATGCATTAAGCTCCAGAAGGAAGAGTGATGTGAAATGTACTCTGGGACAAATACTAGAAACGGATCAACTGAGAGAGATGCAGAGGACTTCATTCACATGGTGGGTCTATGGACAAACTGCCACAAGCAAGAATAGAGCTGGGAGTCCTGCTTCTCATTATTAATCTCCAGTGACAAAAATAAAAGCAAACTTCTGTGCATTCATCTCATTACGACTCATTAAATATCAAAAGTTTTAGTGTTACTAGCCAGCCTTATCTTCTAGAGATCACTGCTATTATTTATATTGTGAGACTATTTAAGGGCTTCACTGAGAGGATCAAGGTCAAAGAACTGTACAAATCAAGCCTTAAATATCTTGAACTATTCTTCTGATCCCTCTATAAAGCCTGCAAAATTCTATACACAGGTTTACACTGGGTATCTATCTACTTTAAAGCAAGACATTTCCAGACTTCCCCAGTTCCCAGCTCAACAAGGCATCATTCCGCCAGCACATACCAATATCCCAGGCCCTTCCCGATGCAAACTAGCTCCCAGGGAAGCAGTGGGAAAGTCACAGTCTGTCATTGTATCTCGCAGTTCCAGTTATTGTTTCCTTAATTACTTGTCAAAAGAGACAACAAATAGACGGATGTCCTACAATACACCCTCCAGCACTCTGTCCCAAGCCTTCTGCAACCCACAGAATCAACTTGGTTGGCATTATTACTTCTGTTATTGCCATTACTGTTTGATTTGCCATTCTAAATTTAGAAAGGTTGCACAATGAAACAGTTGTTACCCAGAACCCCAAGCAAACTTAAAAATAACCAAACTATCTGTTTCCACTAAGGGCATATGAAAATAAAATCTGGCTAAAAAAAAAAAAAAAAAAAAGAGTAATTTTTAAACAGAGAACTGGAAAGCCTAAATCTATTGTTAAAGTTTGGAAAGGACAGGCACCACCCCTATTCCTACAGTAAATTCTGTCCAAGGAGTCACTTATCAAACATACATTAAAATTTGAGGCTATGGTTTGTTCTTTCCCCCTATAACAAGCTTACTAGGTTCCTGTGATGCATATATAGCTTCAGGAAGATATAATGGCTTTTCTCATATTAGTAGCATTATACAAGTACAGCACCAAACTTTTGTTTGCTTAGCTGTCCCAGCAATGCTGTCAAGAAACACTGCCAGGAAGAACAAACAATTAATGTTCCTTATTTCAGTGGTTCAACTTCCTCAGTATATAATTAGTTCATCTGGACCACAATGCACAGCTTGAAACAAAAGCATTTTTATAATGGGTGATGGTAATAAAGTTCAATAGAAAATCATTATTCTGAAACATCGCAAAATGTCAAACCACATCTAATATTGCGGGGGCATTACCAAGTCAATATTATGAAAGAAAGTATCTCCAATATGCACATAGGATAATCTTACAATCCAGGCTTGAATTTCAGCCTCTCACTTTGAGTGACCTCTTAATTTTCTCTTACTATCTCTTATTGAAATCAGCAAGGCAGAAATAAAAATCAGCTATGTTGATATATTAGGAACACCAAGTGCTCACAGTTGATCAGAGAAGACGGGTCCAGAAGGGTTTTTAAGAGGTTATCCACATTTTCCCAATGCTCCACGGTAGGATTAACTTTACCTAATTCATTCCCAACATCACAGAATCATAGAATAACCAGTTTGGAAGAGACCCACTGGATCGTCGAGTCCAACCATTCCCACCAGTCCCTAAATCATGCCCCTAAGTACCTCATCCACCCTCACCTTAAACACCTCCAGGGATGGTGACTCAACCACCTCCTTGGGCAGACTGTTCCAATGCCTAACCACCCTCTCCGTGAAGAATTTTTTCCTAAACTCAAGCCTAAATCTCCCCTGGTGGAGCTTGAGGCCATTCCCTCTCGTCCTGTCCACTGTCACTTGGGAGAAGAGGCCAGCACCCTCCTCTCCACAACCTCCCTTCAGGTAGTTATAGAGAGCAATGAGGTCTCCCCTCAGCCTCCTCTTCTCCAGGCTAAACAACCCCAGCTCTCTCAGCCGCTCCTCATAAGATTTGTTCTCCAGCCCCTTCACCAGCTTCGTTGCTCTTCTCTGGACTCGCTCCAGAGCCTCAACATCCTTCTTGTGGTGAGGGGCCCAGAACTGAACACAGGACTCGAGGTGCGGTCTCACCAGTGCCGAGTACAGGGGGAGAATAACCTCCCTGGACCTGCTGGTCACACCGTTTCTGATACAAGCCAAGATGCCATTGGCCTTCTTGGCCACCTGGGCCACTGCTGGCTCATGTTCAGTCGCTGTCAACCAACACCCCCAGGTCCTTCTCCTCCTGGCAGCTTTCCAGCCAGGCTTCTCCTAGTCTGTAGCTGCACAGGGTTGTTGTGCCCCAAGTGCAGGATCCGGCATTTGGCCTTGTTAAACCTCATGCCGTTGGTCTCAGCCCAGCGGTCCAGCCTGTTCAGGTCCCTTTGCAGAGCCTCCCGACCCTCCAGCAGATCAACACTTCCACCCAGCTTGGTGTCATCTGCAAACTTGCTAAGGGAGGACTCGATGCCTTCATCCAGGTCGTTGATAAAGACATTAAACAGGACTGGACCCAGGACTGAGCCCTGGGGAACCCCACTTGTCACTGGCCTCCAGCTGGATTTAACTCCATTTACCACCACCCTCTGGGCCCGCTCATTCAACCATTTTTTCACCCAGGAGAGTGTGCGCCCATCCAGGCCAGAGGCCGACAGTTTCCGAAGCAGAATGCTATGAGAAACTGTACCAAAGGCTTTACTGAAGTCCAGGAAGATACATCCACAGCCTTTCCCTTGTCCAACATGTATTTGTTGTTACAAATCTCGAGTGAAAGGAAGGCCACAGACTCCCAAGGAAATCAATTCCAGTTTTTAACTATTCTTATTGTTACAAATTTCATACCTCGTGTCTCTCAGAAGCCTGCCTTGCTGGAATTTATGTTCTTTGTTTTTCCCCACCTCCCCAGCAGACATGTGGAATATCTCATTTCCTTCAGCTGTAGCGGCTGTTACGTGTATGAAGACCACTACGACACCTCAATCTTCTCTTTTACAAATGAAGAAGTCCCAGTCCTTCCAACCTTCACACCTTCATGAGGTATATAATTCTGGCTTAAGGCTTTGAAGAGCAATAGTCAAGACTTATCCAAATTCAGGCACCACACAGAAAAACCAGGCAAGGCCATTTGGGATGAGGTTAAATAACCTCTACAATATGACAAGTTAAAGAAAAATTGCAGGCTACCTCTGAGATCATAAGATATTCCTTTTGCTGCATAGACCTAAGAGCTGATCCCTCCTCCCAGCTACACATTATTATTCAAACAGAAGCAACAGAACAAGCTCATTTTCAAGCATTCAAGCTATTTGCACCTAAGAATCCAAGGACTCTTCTCTATTTTTTACCCATGTTTAAGAAACACCAAAGAGCAGATCTTCATGAGCACCAACCATTTTTTCTCTTCTTCCAAACCAGCATTTTCTGAGGTTTCTGCTATAAAATTGTCACATGTGATGTCAGCTCCATTCTCTCCTCAGCTTGCAGATTTAAGACACTCTTCTGGCCCACAAACATTGTTTCAGGAGCCAGGACCAGGGTCCAGGAACTTTTTTTATCTATATACAGCTAGTCAGTGCAGCCTGCCACATACCATTTCCAGCTCCATTCACTAATGATGTTAAACAAAGCAAGAGGAGATGAACATATTGCTGTATTTCCATACTTGCTGTTTACAATTGTACCATATGACAAACTGCTGAAAACCTGTGTAGGTTAATCTTTATGTAAGCAAGACTGTCAGCACCTAATATAGAAATATGTCAGTTCTCAGGCTGCACACTGCATTAGATAGCGATGTATTGAAAATACAGCTACCTGAATGCTAGCAGTATTTCCTCACTCTGTTTCATGAACTGAGCTAAAGCAGGCAGAACAACATCAATCTAAGCACACTCCTCAGGCAAGAAAGTTGGACTTATTTGCCAGCAAGACACAGACTCGCAAAACAGTCAGATTGAGGAAAATAAAATTCTAGTCTCATTTGTACTCTATAAAGAAAAAGTAATAAAGACATTTTTAAAGCTACAAAGTAATGAAACAGAAACAACGGTGCTAACTAGCCCTTCGTTATTAAAGTAATTACTTAAATAGATCACTTAAAAAAGAAAGAAGTCAGTATCAAAATTACTTCCCAGGCAATAAATCAGTTTTGTTACAAAGGATATTACATATTCATTAAAAACAATCTGGTATGAACAGCAAAAGCATTCTGTTTATTCAGGCTGCTCCAGGGAAGAAACAGGCACATTTGTGCATGGAAAAGATGAGAGAAATTGCAGGACACTGCTAACAAGGGGTGCATCTGAAGCACTAGATTCAGGCAAATATTACTTAGAAAAGAGGGTGACTGAATGAGAGATAAATTCAGTATTTTCACATTTCTGATCACAAATAGCAGTCTAAATACACGTTATCATCTGTGACTGTAAAGCCTCCTTTACCATAAAAGCTCTAGGGTGGGTTATCTTTGCAGGTTACCTTCCTTTGCCCCAGCACACAGAAATCCACAGAGACTCCATTCTCGCTTCAGCTGGGTTTTATTTCAGATCCTTAGTCAAAGACTTTACATCTATACTACAAGCAAATAACTTCTCAGGGGGACACTTACTTATTCCTACTGTTAGCAAATTTAATGGTCACTGACAACATTAAATGATGCAGTGGAAATCACCCAAGTACAAAAATCGTTATGTCCACACAATAAGTATTTTTAAACAGAGGAAGGACATATGGGCTTCTTAAATAAATCACAGGAACACTGGGCTTTAACTGACATCAGTTCTGAAATGATACTCCTCAGAGGTATAATGGGCTGAAATTGCAGCACCATTTAAAACAGCATTTAGCAGCAAAATGTAAGATGCATGTTCTTGCCTTACTGCAGATGGAGATTTGACCATTTCTGACTCACAGATAACTTCAAATTTCAGCAGAAACAAGCAACTCCTGAAGACCTGCTCAAGACACACTATCAAACAATGTTCTGAAGATTACCCTGGACTCCAACTACCTTCACTAATAGCATCCAGATTAGATTCATTTTATGCTGATTAACTTCCACTGAGTCATTTCCTCCCAGTAAGAACTTCATAGGGCAGTGCTTCTTAATAAGTGAGCTCCCAGACTGACGACACAAGTAGTCCAACAAAGCATAAAGCAACCCCAAGAGCATCACTGGCAAAGCAGCACTAACTGATGCTGAGCAAGGTACTTGCTAAGCCCTTTGAAATGTCCTGCCAAAAGAAACATCTTCCACCCTTTCAGCAGGAAGGATGAGGGAAGTTTCAGAAAGCCAGAATTCACTGCTGTTTCACAGAGAACTTAAAAAGTAACTTCAGGGTAATCCTGCAGTTGATCAAGCACTGCAGCTATAGTGCTGGTTCGTTAATTTGGCTTGACACTTAATTTTTGTTACAAATGGTAATGTGGGATGTCTTATTTTGCCATGAGAGCAAGTAAGCAGAGCTGTCTAGTTCAGAATAGAGACAGTGTCACTTGAAAGTCCAACTGCTCTGCAAATCACACCCTGCACATAGTAAATTGAGTATTCGAGTGCAAGTCAGCTGTGAGAACTAAAAATTCAATTAACTATCAGTCTGATCTTACTATTTTGCCTGCTAAATCTGCCTGTCTCAACTAGGTATTCAAACAGTTAAATACATTATCAGAAGAGTCTGAAAGTCACTTCTAAAGCTGCAAAACAGGTGCATACTGTCAAATTACATTCACACAGAAAAGTCACCATTATCATTTTACCTACGGAATGCTCTGTTCCCACTGCAGGAAAACCACCAGCACAGCTGCCACTGCTGCCAAGCTGAGGAGCCCCAAATAACAGAGTTGGAGCAAGCACCGGTGTTCAGGAATCCAGGAACCGAAAAAGACAGGCAGCCTAGGAAGGCTACGGGGCTGGGATGGGGAGGGTGGGAAAGAAGAGTGTGAAAAGTGCCCCTCTTGACAAGCCAGGAAGGACAAAATACAGGGAAGAAGAATGAAAGGGAAAGAGACACTGGTAGCTAGACCACAGTGAGATTCCATGTATTCAGGAAAATAGAATAAATCAGGTGCATTCAGCTCTAAATGAACAAGAAAGAACAGAAGGGATGGCATGAGAAATCCTTAAATTAAGGGAGAAAACATTAGGTTCAGGAAAGCAGAAGATCAGAGACAGGATAAAGTAGGAAGAAATATCTGCATGACTCCAGTCAAGATTATCCATAAATACTTCAGATTATTCCCCATCTTAAAATCCCTTCCACTGACCACTGTTTACTCACACAAATAAACTCAAACTTGGGTGGCTCTGAAGGCACAGATTCTCCTGACATATCCATGACATATCCATTTTAAATTCTTCTGCTCTCTTCTTCCTCCTGGGCATCACAAATGTCTTGGAATATAGAGTTAACCCAAGAGTCAACTGCTGCAGCAGCAGTCTCCACTGATTCACCTAAAGCAGCTCCAAAAGTTGCAGCACCTCTGAGGCAGGGGGTGCTCCTTCAGGTCCTCCAGAACCTCCTACCCACCAAGACACTCAGGGCTGACAATAATCAGCCTTCCCCAGGAGTAGCTTCACACAATAAAGATCTCTAGGCATCTGATCAGAGTGAAACAACACAAGGGTTTTGTTGTACCCCAATTCCACTTTCACTACAAAGCTGGAGTAAAGACCTAGCACATTCTCTCAAACATGCCGACCTCACCATCAGATCCCCACAACACTAAATCTGGTTTTTCCCCCCTCTTTTAATGCCTCGTCCTTTTCACATTTCCTGCCAATCTGGTTGGCACAAGGCTCCCTCCTTTCCTCATTTTGCCACCTCCAGCACAGCCCAACCTACTTTCACACAAACCCCGTGGCCTGTGCTATACAAAAGAGGCTTCTCCTTCCAAACATCTCTGACACTAATGCCTTGCACGATCTCTCTGGTTCATATCATGATCTCTAACCCTCTATACAGGGGACCTTCATCTTCCACAGCCATGACTCCTAGATGTCCAATGCTGCTTCACCCGGTCTCCACCACTCAGCCAATTCTCTTTGAGGCTTCCTGAAACCCTCATCACAGGCTCTCCGCCTGGGCTGATCATTCATTGCTTTCCCACTCTAAGTGAACAGCCATATCCTGATCACAGATCTATTGACCTCTGGGAATTTTTTCATGTTTTCAGCAGTGTTCTAACTCCACTGTGCCAATGTCCAAAATTCTACTTCCCCTCTCCTCTCAGCTACTCCAATTTCTTTACCTCCTCCCTTTGCTGAACTACAGCCCTGTATCCCATCTCTGTCTGTCCCATCAGTCTCACAGTCATCACAGATGAGCTCTTCATAGCAGGGAGCGTGGCTTACAATATGCTGATAAAGCACTGCGTGAATGTATGATGCAGTATTAGCAATCATACCAGTAACGTTTGCTAATACTGCATCTTAAACATGCTGCCTTGAGAGTAATTCCTGTTTCCAAGAACAAAGCCTACTAAATTAGACTTATCTTCTAGTTTATCCTCCTTACAGGCTAATGCAAAGTGAGATATACCTAAAACATACACCGTTTTGTTTGTCCTTAATTATAGACAGTATTATGCTGCCACAGCAACTAGGAAAGCTTAAGCTGCCCTAAGATGATATAAGATACTGCACAATGCCACACACCCTGCCGCCCTGTCTCCTGTCCACACATAGCACCATGCTACACATCGGTTATGTTTATTCTCCAGGGACAACTAGCAACCACATTCCAGCAACCACAGCATGGCACCAGCAAGACGAGGCAAGCCCTTCAGTGGCACGAGCGCTAACTTCATTTGCACATCTGCATGAGGGCTTTCTTGCTCTCCCTAGCTCCATGTAGAAAGGAAAAAGAGGCCAGGGAAGGCATCCCCCTCTCCAGCACCGTGCAGTGTGGAGGACACTGCAGGGACTGGGCTGCTCCAGCCCACTAGATTCAAAGGCAAATTTCATTAAGGGGAAAAGGCTAATTATATGTCTGTCACCCCCTGAAACAGCTGGATGCTCTACTTCATCTGCACATCTGTAGCTCTCCCCTAAGCCGCAGATTGCTCAGCCACTCTTCCTAACCAGCTTCCAACAGCGACCAAATGGTAGCAAGAGAAAGTGGTACGTTGTGAGGCATTTAATGAAGAAGGGGTGATGCACTGAGAGGATGCTGAGCTGCATTAATGCCAGCGAGTCATCACATCCATGAAGAGCCTCACAGCTCCTGTGATACTGCTTTGACACTGCAAAATAGGGACAAATCACGCACGGGTTTTGGATATATCTGCCAGAAAGGCAGTCTTAATTAGGAAGAGCTGGTACCCCATTTTCCTAGGTAATTAATTCAAATTTAATTTTCACCTCAACACAGGATTTCTTAGGCATGGGTTATGCTTAATGAGGAAGTTTTAACAAGTGACTCCACTTTTTCCCTTGACACATCATTCACCAGGCATTTAGTACAGTTACCTGTAACTATAGCAAGCACTTCTGTTTCAACCTCACAGACTAGGTTAACTACTACAGGTCAGCACAAAAAGATCTAACTCTGGATCCAATGGCACACATTTTCTTCACCTTTTGGTGAACTACTACTTATTCATAATGCAGTTATCCACTTTACCTGTTGAAGAGATTTAAATTGTGCCAGCACTGCACAAAGCCAGAACACTAGTGCATCTCAGCAGGGTACAGGGCAAAAGTTTACAGCTATTAAATACAGAAAGCTGGTCAACTATATTATAAACTTAGCAGAAATATAATTCTTGCTTTTAACAGGGCAGAGAATGACAGGCTGAAGTGATTTAGCTAAAAACATCTTAAACATGGCAACCTAAAAAAAATGTATGTTTCTTTTTTTGTGCTTTTTTTCCCCCTGCATTAAATTCTGAAAGTACTGACAATCATGGAATAATCAGGTGTAACAGGTTAGCAGTAATATATGCCTCAAGTGTTCCTAATACATCATAATCTTCTTTCACAGAATTTGCATCACTGTCAAACCAAACTACTGATTTTCAGCTGATGCTTTTAACATGTTTCTATGGTTACTTTCCAAGGTCGCATCACAGAAGCCTGAACAGCAGTTCAGAAAGACAAAAGGCATTTTGCATCCTTCACCATATTAAATAATTTATGGAAGTTAAGGGACCCTCATGGAAAAAAATCATAATAGAATAGGTTCTCAGGTTATTTTCTCAGCAACAGTTTGGAGCACAGTAAAATCAATACCGCTATGAAAGCCTTCAAGAACTAGACTATTTGATTAATGTTCCATATGGTATAAAACGCTAAGGAACACATTCTAAGTTTAGATCTGTATGCACAAGCCTACATGAAATGCATGAATAAACCTTAAAACACACTATGTAGACATCTAATTTGCTGCTGTCAGCTTCATCTTTTAAATCGTGCACTAGGCATTGTCTCAGAAAGTATTCTAAATGTAAAATGTAAATGCAAAAATAAAATGGAAAAAAATGAAGTAAAAATGGTAATGACAGCCTTTATTATTTCCATCATTTTTCATTCAAAGCCACATAGATTTCATCTGTCCCCAAAACGTTACAAATTTTGAGTAGTGTAATGAAAGCTTGTATACAAAATATCTGAATTCTCTGCCTACCGCTACACTAGATCAGAGTTTATTGGAACTAATTGAAGTGTCTGAGGCTTGGAACAAAAACACATTAGTCATTTAGTGGTTGTGGTAATATTGCTATGCCTTTCCTGCAGTTTCATTAGATACAGACTGCTTCAATACCCTAATCATATGCTCAGTCACAGCATAATCAGTACACAGAGTACTGACAAGCTGTCCCACCATGCCTAAAACTGATAAGGTGTCTGCTCTATGAGTAACCTCAATTATTGACTATATTTTATGGTCAATCTAATGACCAAATGCTTATCAGTGAACCATCAGGTGCCTGTAATAGGATAGTGACCCTTAGTTTATATGTACCATTACTGCTCATTAGTGAATAATTAGATTCTTTAATCCACAACTTGTGGGCATTAAAATATGATAGAATATCATTAATCTAGAAAAAGACTACTATGCTTATTTTAACTTTTAAGATGTGTAACTATATTACTCAGAGACTGTATATCTTGTTAAGAAAAGCTGCTTGTAAAAAGCCTATCATGTGTAATGTTTTGTATCATGTCTAACTTGACACAGCTTTCCCAAACACGCAGCAATATGACAAGTGGAAAGATAACGGGTGTGAGTCACCACTGTGATTCTCCAGATTTATTAACTTAAATGGTTTTAACATAGCAAAGCCCAGCATCACTGCAGATAATTTAGAAACCTGAAAATGAATGAGTGCTATGCTTGGATCAAACAAAAGCAAGTGGATGCAAGAAACAGTAGCTGCAACTACACGGCTATTTCTCTGCTTCGAAGGCAAGTGCAATCCTGTGACTAAACCAGTATGAAAAAATGTGACAATACCCGACATCAAACATGATTTAAATTTAAGAAGAGGGACTTAATACATTTTCTGCTGCTCAACATTGCTTATGGTTGCTTGCTTTTATATGTATATTCTTCTAAACAGCTTTGATTCCTCCTAGCTGCCCCTGCAACTGCCCAAACCTTCCTTCCAGCTTGCCTCTGTGCACCAAGGCCAGCCATCCATGCTCTCCCTGAAACACCGCACCCCAACCCAGCAGCACATGTAGTGCTGCCACCATGCTCACCAGCCACCAGCAGGTAGAAATGGCACATAAATAGCTATAGCTCTGATTTCTCAGAGGCCTCAGGTGTTTTTTTTTCCCCAAGGGAGTGACATTTTCATTTTTGGTAGATAGCCTATTCTCCTCCTCTTCCTCGCTGCACTTTTTCTGCCTGTTCTTGGAAACATAATTTCCTCTCTTCCCTAGCTGTCCAGGTGACACAAAACCCCACAGCTTATTACAGCTTTATATCACAACAAGCCAATATTTACTTAGTTGAAAGCATAGTTCCCACAGAAGGGTCCTACTACTATCTCTACTATTTTCACTTAGAAATATAAATCTTGTTCAGGTTCCTTCTGAAAAAAAACCAAAATCAAACAAACAAAAAAACCCCACCCAATTAAAAAACCCCACAAAACTGGAAAAGGGTATTAAGAGCAGAGCATTAAGCAAGGTATGGCTCATGCAACACCAAGGGACAAAACCTAGCTGCATTCTTCTTAGATTTGAAGAATGCGAGATTAAACTTCTGCATTGTAAGGGTAAACAGGGAGCCTCTTCACAACATCCATGCCCTGAAATGGGCATTTTGCTCCAGCTTTCTTATTCTGTCAGTGACCTACTGAGAAGCTGTATTTTCTGCTATATCTTCTGGTCCTTTGGTAACATGACCACTGAGTAATGTCTCGCAATTTGCTTATGTGACACAGTCAGATGTTAATCAAAGCTTTCCTTCTGTGACAGATCAGAGTGAGGAAAAAAGCTTAAAACTGATTTAATTTCTTAATGTGCTTCTGTCTGCTCGCTCTAATATTTGGCTTTGATTTTGAATACTTAGCACTTCCATGCTAGACACTCTGCATATCTAGGTAATGAATACTTTTTTTTTTTTTTTTTGAAAAGCAGAACATAATTAAGCTTGAAGAAATTAAATATGACATTCAAATGAGAAAGAGCTTTGGATGAATATGTAGATTTGGGTTGCACATATGCTTAACAAAATCAATGCACTCACTGCAAAGACTATCTTAAAAATATTCGTTTTAACAATGGGTAGCTCTTATCACCAGGTAAACATTTTGCTGCATCTCTTGGATATTATTTTCCAGGTGAGGACATGAACTCTCTGTATGGTCCTTTGAGCTTGTGACCTTATAAACACAAAGCTATGACTTTCACCAAGGAACAAACTGGAGTAAAAAACAAACCAACAAACAAACCAATCAACCAGCCAACCAAAAAGAATTGCGCAGTCCCTCTCCCTTCGCAGGCACAAGGCAGCTCACAAGCAAGAGTCAAAAGGTATTATTTCACCACATAGACACAGCAGTTCTAGTGTGAAAACCAATATTTATTTCCTGCCACGAAATCGTGCCACAGCCCCAACGTCAGTTGTGCTAGGACCTGTAAAAAAAAACAGTTAATGCTTTTCCATGAAGAACAAGACTGGGATTCTTTATTCATGTGAAAAAAAAAAAAAATCTGTATTTTACATTGTTGCTGCTAAATAAATCACAGATGCAGTTTCCACCAGGATCCGATGAAGGCTTTTTCTCCAAAAGTAACTAACCTTGCACTCCAGTACACCAGATGTTAATACACTTGCATGTTTTTGCTCAGCTACTTTATTTCTATGACAAAGCAGACCTTTTCCCAGGCTGAAGTCTCAATCACAGACCCTTTTACAAAAGGACTGAAAAAGATGGAGGTACTCAGTCAAATAGAGACCAATGATTCAAAATAAAATAAATGTGTGTATGATTCTCAATATACTGGTTGTGTTTACTCCAGTAGAGAACAAGAAATAAAATGTTTTAGGTTCTGTATAACGCATGTAACACCTGGCATTGTATGAACTTCACAGTTTAAGCGGCCAAGGAGAGAACTGCAATAAGGAAAGATACAACAAATACAATGAATAGGGACTACAGCATAACAGTAGTGCTAACACTCCTCTTTCATCCCTAGGTGCTTGCTGAGAGAGGATTAGATGAACAGAGATGAACTGGATTCTGCTGCAAAGGAGATGACTTTCTTCCTCAGCAAGCTTGAGGCTGGATGGTACAAAGGGAAAAAGGAGACAGGACTGAGAAGGCTTGAGAAAAGCTGCCTGATATCCATCAGTACTGAACAAAACCAACCAAAAATGTTGATATGCCAATACTTGTGGATAAGCCACTTCCACCACACTTTCTGAGAGCATCTATGTCTCACTCAACCTTGAAGATTTCCTTCTCTCCCTCTCCCCTCATGCTGATTACTGCATGGATTGAGGGTCGGAGGAAGACCCTGTGTGGAATCTTTGTTCAGTAAGGTCTCCATGGCACAGGGATTTGTAAGAGAAGGAGCAGCCTCTCCTGGGATTAATGCCAACCATACTGGAGAAGCCTGGCCAAGACTACACAAGAGCATCCATTTGAGGATCTCCTCAATATACTTATGACTGCCAGGGATCAATAGTGGATGTCTATCCCACAACTCTTGTGATATTTTCTGTGTTTCAATTTGTGTTCATAACTGAACTTGTTTCTTGAATGCTCACCTTTAGGGAACCCAAGATTCTTAGACGGGCTCTGGAATACTGAGAAATGAATGCTAAAATACATTAATTGGCAATGTGATGAAAGATCATGAAAATGCTACAAAAGTAATTCAGATAACTGCTAAAGGAAAAGGTATTATGTCTCACTTGAGTCTCCCTCTCCAAAAATATAAAAAAAGAAATAGAAGTGGTTTGTGCATAAAAAAATTCAACCATCCCTGTTCTTTGGTTAAAATAAAAGAAGAGAATCAATTTTGAATAGAGGAAATATGGGTAGGGAATAAGCAATGTACTAATGGGATTTAAAATGTTTTAGCTAACACATAGCTGCCAAAGCCATAAAATTCTGATTCATTAGGGGCAAAGAGAGATTCATGAGAAGCTATTAGGGCCTGATCCAATGTGCAATGATGTTATTTGCAGTCTTGCTGCTGGAGTCCTGAATCAAGCTAGCAACAATCATTAGTAAGAATCTGTCATATTTGAGTAAAACCAAAACTGAGTTTTCCTGACCAGTGGTAGAAGTTATCACTGTGAGTAAAGAGTTTGGATCCTGTTTCAGGCTGTTAGGCACTGACTTCTTTATCTCGATTCCAAAGAGGGTATTTTATTTTCTGGATTCCCCAGTGAAATTATAATTTTTGCATTTGCTTACAGCATACAGACTCACACTGCAATAAACCCAGATTAGATCAAACTAAACCAGACTGTTCATAGCCACAATATGAAATTAGTAATGAAAGCTATGCTGCTGTCCAGTTTAGGTACTTTGGAGAGGATTCACCTGTCCTTATTTAGATAACTAAAGTCTGAGTCTTAGCTTCTGTCTCCACTCCTACTGATTTCAGACACCTATCTAAAAATCATCCTCTCATCCTCTGTAGGCAACCATTTCTCTGTGTTAACTTCAAACCTGCGGCACTTAGCACAGACACATCACACCAGGGGCAATCATTTCCCAACCTCTTGTGCACATACAGGCTGCGATATGTAGGCATATAATACTTATACATAAGACTCACTGTACTATGCGTAACTTCTTCTAAAAGACAAGACTTGGGAAGCTGAGCTCCTTCTGAGGTCAGACTGTAACTTAGAGTAAATGTCATTTTTTTAGTGGCACATATTAAAGATTAAGAAAAAGGAAACAATACAATTACCATCATGATTACATGATAAGAAGAATCTTCACTTAGTGCATATATTTACTTTAATGCATTCACAGACATACGTCTCTCAATATTGTCTCAAAACATGTTCAGTTCTGAATTAAAAAAGGAGTGTGGAATGCAAGCACAAAGCCCTGAATTTTGTTGTTTTAAATACCATCTGCTTGACAGCGTATTGCATTTAATCAACATTGCTAATTACAATAAACATTTCACAAAAAAAGCTAACATATCATTTTTGTTATAAGGCCCAAGAACAGGAAAAAAAAGATTGTTCTAGGCTACTGCTTAATAAAAAAAATCTTCAACTGTTCTAACTGTTTTTCCAGCTATGAAAAAACTTCTATTTGTACATATAGGCCATGCTACTGAATAAAAATATAACTTCTTTTTATTTAGATTTGAGTGAAAATTATCTTGTTACTTCAGCTTCTGCTCCAAGGAAACCAACAGAAGTTGCTACAGGCAGAAATGTCCACTAAGGACTAGACAAAAAACAATAGATGTTTTCTTTGGTTTTGGTCAACAGAGGTTCCTGCTCAGGTCTCCAGAAAGAGAAATGGGGCATTGCGGTCACATCCCTGCTCCCCAGTAGCAGTAAGAAACCACAGTCATAACGAGGTAACTAACTCCACCTCTCAGCAACCAGCACCACGCGCTACACCTTGCACCCATGGCAAGGAGACTCAACAGCATTTCATAAATATCTGAAGACCAAAGAGAAGTTTACAGAAGCCATAAAGGTGAAAAACTACCTTATGAAGAATGAAGCCGCAGCTGAGGTACCTGCCGAGACCCCAGCTGGAGTAACTAGGCTCTGGGCAGCTGCCGAGCCACCTGCTCCCACGGGATCAGAGTTGTTCTGCCCTGATCGGATCTGAACACTGGGACAATCCCGTCCATTTTCTGGAGCTGTTTCTGCCTGAAAAAAAAATGAAAACATATGAACAGGTTAATACACTTGCTGAATGGTCATGACAGAGATAAATTTCACGTGGCACTTTGAAAGTGTCTTTGTAAGGGCGAAGGTGAATACAGCAATGACTGAGGAGTGATAGAGCTGGACAACAGTACCACAGTAGGTCCTGCAACAGACCACAGCAGACAAGCAAAATAACAGAGAGACCTTTTGCGATGGGTAATGCACAGTTAAATAGTTTGACAGGCATGAAGAAATGGAAAATGATAAGCAGAACCCTTTTGTTTTACAGTGTTATTTGGGAGCTAGCAGAACTGTTTATCTGGTTCAGTTATAACTGTCAGGAAATATTTCGCAGCGGTACATCATCTGCAAGACCTATTTGTTTAGGAGGAACTAAGCAGTCACATTTGTAACATGTTTCCACATGAATAACCCCAAGAAGTAAATTAAAAAAAATTGATTTTTTAAAAACATACGTACAGCCCTGGTTTTCAGCATTATCTATCTCCGCAGCACAAGCACACAACATTTTTGTCTTGTGCAACCATTCCAGTGGAATAAGAGGAGTGACTGGAGATGCATCTTCTGCAGTATAATGCATCTGCAGTATCTGAGACAGAGCTGGGGGAGGACTGGTTTGGGATTTTGCCAAAATATCTGACATCTGCATTGTGAAACTGTGTCATGGCGATATCTTCTTGCTTAAGCCACCAGCTCTTTCAGTATCAAGTTCAATTAAGTCCCATCAGTCAAATGCTCATTGACAGTGCTGGGAAGGCCTCCTTTTTTGGAAAAACCTGCTCTATGTCTAGGATACTGAAGATTAAATTAAAGATGACACCACAATAAATATTTGTCAAAAGAGTTAATTGCTTTATGTATGATAATATATGATGCTTCTGTCATCTGAAATACTACTTTGACATTTCCAACTAATTAGCTAAAATAAATTCCAGAAAAGGAGACAGCCTTCTAATGAAGCACAGACACAATTAAGTACTTCCTGGGATGCCACCAAATTTTAAATTTTGTGCTGCCATAGATCATGTTTTACAACTGCAGATATGCAGACATGGTAATAGGGCCTTCCCAGTTACATACACACCCTCAATTTTCTCATACACTCACAAACCAAACACAGTTTTTCTCATGAGAACTAAGGCAACCCCATTATTAGGTATCAAGTAAAAGGAAACTCTGTGAGCTGAGCAGTGCTTGACAGCTGCATGAAAGGCTGTCCGGAGTTTCATCTGGACTCACTCCCACAGGCTGAGTGCTGAATTCCCAGTTCCTAGCAAAGTCAACAAGAAAGCGCACCCAGGTCTTTTTAAGGACTGCTGTTTAAAGATTAATACTGTTTTCTGGATTATGAAGTGGTTGACTAAAGCTTTTCCATAGACTGCTACATAAAAAAGTACTTTTATAGAGCTCACCTAAGAGATCACAGGTTGAGACACAGAATATTCATGCAGATTAACTTAGTCCTAGTGAAGCTACTCACACTAGAAGCCTAACTGGAACGTTTGAATAACCCTCTGCAAACCCTTCACTCTGTACTACAGACGTCTCACGAGGCAAAAAGGTAGTGATCGAGCACAGCTAGCGGTCAAGACTGACACAAGAAATGGTATGCCAGCAATATGAGCAGTACTTGAGCATTAACAAATTGAAGCAACAAATGTGTGGTCTTGACCTATACCAGCCATGGAAAGTATATGCCATGGGGAAAACAGTGGAGACTGGGAAAGATCCGACATGGCATCTGAACTTCTGAGTTGCACAAATTGATGCAAATCAATGCAAAGTGCTAATAATTCCTCACTACGGATTTAGCAATTTACCTCACTAAGGACTTAACAATTTACAGACCAAGAAGTCTAAACTAGAAACTCTAGAGCCAGTATGTCGGGCTCACAAACCAGCATGTCAATGGGTTGACACGCACAGCGGCCAGTGGCATGTCGGCCAGCAAGAGAAGGAAATCCTACCAGCAGCCACTGGCAGGCTAAAATTACTGTTTGAAAACTTCCATATGTTCTCCAAGAAAGATGACTATAACCCTCTGTCACGTGTGCTGTTGTCTGCTAACAGAAATGTTAATAACAATTAACAAAAATACAAGCAATGTATAACATATATTCCTTTTTAACCACCTTCTTATTTCTATGAGAACTTAGAAGTCTATATTGCTAAGACACAAGTGATTGTAGACTTATCATGCATCTAACTTGAAATATCCAAAACAACTCTGATATTTCAGATACCAGATGGTTAATATATTTTCCAAAACTATATGTCTAAGCTGGATGCCTGTAAACTGCCATTTCCACATTAAACACTTTTGAAAAGTCAAACTGTAATTTCTGGGTAAGTCTGGAAGTTTTATTCTCAGTTCTGTGCACGTGTAAAGTGGAGATGAGGGAATGCCAATGAGAAGGCATTGATTCTTGTAAAATATGGAAAAAAGTGAAGTAAGACATGCAATATAAAATCATCAGAAAGCTAGTGCAGAACATAACCTGTGAGTTTCTCACTGAGTCTTCAAACCCAATTAGTATTCTTAAACACAGAACTAACACCAGTTTTGCTGCACGGTGAGAGACTGAAAAAGAACAAAACAAGGTCTTCCAAGTACAGAATTAATTTCAAGGACTGTTTGCACCATTCAAAGTGAAGGCACTTTCCTGTCGAACCATGTTTGGCTGTCCCCGAGATAGCCGCATCTCTCAGCTGATGAGGAGGGCTCAGGTATGAAGAAAGTCATCATGTCCCAGTCATGTGCCCTGAGGAAAACTAAAGACAAGTTATGGGACCCTCCTGGGCACTCCAGTTTGTCACACTGCAGTTTCAGCTTGTGTTGCTTACAGCTGCTCAAGGGGTCCAAATAAGATAAGGAGGCTTTGTTTTTAAAATAAATGGAGGAATCACTTTACACATCTCCCTCATCTCGACCTCTGCTCTTCTGGAGAGCGTATGTGGGAAAATACAATTCTGTATAGAGGAATGGAAGCAACTTTTCATGGCTCTTTTAAGCACACAAGTATGCCCAGGGAGAAGGCTCCAATCTGCAACTAAGAGGGAATCATGCTTTACTGTTTACTAAATTTTCATAAATCACTCATGATCAAACACAGAAATTGCAACCTTGTCAAAAGTACTATTGACTGCATTGAATATTTAAAGTGTCAGAAGCCTCCACATCTAGAGATTAATGTTTGTTCTAATTTTCTAAGAAAAGGTTAAGGGGACAAAACCTACCAACTCTCTGGAAATGAGCTAATCCTCAAACAAAGGATTTCTAAAACTGTTCAACAGGACTCCTTCTCTCTACATGAAAACTGGCACCAGTAAGAGCACAGCAAGGATAACACTTTAAAATGTCACACTGGGTGTTTTGCACATGCAGGAATGGCAGATATCTCAGTGCTTCATATTGGTGTTTGTGTCATACAGAGGAGGGTTTTGGCACTGACATCCGTCCTGATGACTTAGGAGCAGAGCTGGACATGCTGGCAGCACCCACACATGCAGCTGAGGTTGGCAGGGCCACAATAAGCAATGGCAGCATGAGTTGTTCTCAGCTAAGATGCCCAAAGGCTTGGGGAGAGAGCAGGAAGAGATGGAGGCATCTGACATGCTCAGGCTGGGGAGGTCTGCTGGGCAGAGCAGGGGCATCCCCTGTCTCACCCGCAACTCCCAGCACACAGGTTCCCTGTTGTGACCAGACAGCAGGAAACATCTGCCCAGCTTTAAACAAGTCAGCCTAGTCCAAAATTACACTGTAGAGGAGTTGGCCATAGATTAAATTTCCAGGTACACAGTACACTGTCAGGCCATTACCATCTAAAGGACAATTACAACCCTAACAAGCTCTTTAAAAGTTTGAAAGTGCAAAACAAAAAAAAAGTCGTAACGTTTCCAGTTTCCCGAATCTTTCCATTCTCTGGACATTGACTTTTCTCCAGTGATCCAAAAAAAAAAAGCCACGAGTCTCTAACTCATGCAAAAATATGTGCATGGTGACAGGCAAGAAAACTGTAAGCATATAAAAAACTAGAGAAAAATTTATCAATCCTAGGATTGCACTGCTATGGTAAAAGAAAAACAGAAGGTTTGATAGAGCTGTAACAGAGAGTAATCAGATATGATGCCTAAATATGTGTCAGTAACAGATTCATAGAGTATATGGAGGAAATTACAAAAGCATCTACTACACATCTGTGTAATCCTAGTCAGAACTCAATACCATTTATTTTATTTCAAAAAATTGGTCCTATCATAAAACTGTTCACTAGGGCTTCAACAGTGAATTGCAAGTGAAGCTTTAGCAAGATCAAGCCTGAGTCTGTACTCCAGCACTTTTTTTTTTTCTCTTTAAGTTGTTTTTACCTCTTTCTGACTAGCAGGCAGGCATACAGAATGTTGAGTATTTGCTTTAGCTTGTTATATTAACCTTGCAAACGAGAACGTCACAGACAATTAAATTGTAAAGACTGTTTGATCTAATGATTTTGCAATGTATTAAGTCTACTGTTTCTATATGATAAACCAATAATTTTCCCCCTAAATGATTCATGCTAAGACTCTTATGACCTACTACACTAACTGGAACAAATGTGACGTAAATCTACCTGGATAATGCTACACTATAAACCCTTCCTTCCCGTAAGCATGGATAAATCCTGCATACATCTTCTATGTAAATTGTCTCCTTGTCAAACTGCCTAGCATTATATAAAGTTAACTGTGCAGTGTATGCCAGGCTGAAGTAAAACATGTTCTGAATAAACTTTTTACTGCTTTTTGACAGTGTTTCTGCTGGGGCTCATTATAAAATAACTAGGGCATTTTATAACTACAATACACTATTGTAGGCATTTTATATCCTGCAGCTGCAGTGTGGCAACAAGAATGGCCCAAACCTGTAGTTTTATACTTTTACATGCATCTCAAGTCCAGTGTGACTCAAATGCAGAGTATAATATCCCTTCCTCCAAAACAGATTTTCAGCTGTAAGAGCTGCTAACGCTCAACTTACTATTGATCTCTGAAGAGGAGACAGAAGGAGAAAAATCACAAAGAAGTGAAATTAAATAGAAAAAGGAGGGCTCATCTGTTGTCAGGCTGGCAAGTGATATAGGAGATCCAAATACAACTAGAGGACCCTTGCTTTTTGGATTAATATCCGAATTACTGAGACAGATTAATGGTATGGATCTTCACCATCAAAAATCACTAGCCCTCTGTGCTTCAAGCACAGTGAGGACCTCAGCCTTTAGCTGCAGAACACACACACCCAGCTGCATCCAGAGCTGATGCCTGTGGCAGAACAATGACAGAGAAGAGGCAGCTTGTTCCACTATAACCAGGGCTCTTGATCTCATCTTGGCCAAGATTTATCCTCCTTGTTCCCTAAGAAATTAAGGTTTTGTGCAGGTCTTGGGCAGGCCTCCTTCTACAAAATGCCTGTTCCTCCTTCAGCCTGCCTATATCGTCAGGCTGGAAGGTCTCTGCAGCCAAGACTCAAATAGCACAATGATGACATCAGGCAGCAGTGGGCCAATTACTTCACGTTTTAGCCTCTTGGGACAGTGGTACTGAAAAAGGCAGCAAGTGATGGTTTGGGGTTTTTTCCTTCTTTGCAGCTATCTGACCATCAGTCACACAAACTTCACCATCCTATCTGCACATGTAAACCTTCCGCTTGGAAAGTCAGGAGTACATGGGAAAGTGCTATCAAGGAGGACATAGATCTGCTGCACATAAACACCCTCAGATCGGGACTTTTCACATGCAATAAGTTTAAAACAGCCAGAGTAGAGGAACTGTTTCTTCAAATGCCTCCAGGAAAACAACAGAAATTGTTACCCAGACCCCTCCCTGCTGATGCGTATTACAATAGTTACAACCTCCAAAGCCAAAAATATATAGCTGTGTACCACTTAGGGTGTTTTAATTTACTATTGCAGTCAAAATTAAAAATGAATTGTTTATTCAAGTGGGCAAATATACAGTTGAATCCCTGCTTTTTGTCACAGGCTGATATGAGCAAGCAAAGGAATTCATTAACAAGCTCATAATAATGCAAATTTTTGACAGCTTAGGCTTGAGTTTCCTACAAGACAAATGCTTTTCCATTAGGACTGACTTCCACAAGCCAAATGTATCTCTAAGACCAGTGAAATACAGGACATGTACAGAGCTTTGAATTGGGAGAACTTTTGTTGCCTTCCTGACTCCACAACAAAATTTCTCAATAACTTTAGGCAACTCAACCAAAATTTCACTGTGCCTTGAGTACTCTCTAATCAGCAAAACTGAACCACCATATCCCAAAGAACTGCAGAACCACTTTATTATAATCATTATATTGTTATAATGATTGACATAAAAATGTCAGCAAATAAAGGCAAAGGTGGACAGAGATATCTAATTTCTATTTCAATCACGTCTGAACTGCTTACATCTTAGATGTAACTACTTTAAAGAGAACATCCCTCGGGATCAATTTGCCTGACAGCTACCTCATGCAAGGCACCCACTGACTAGTATCTTGCTTGAATTGCTACAAGCCCTCATATGAAGGAAAAACTGAGTCTTTGTACACCCAAATCTACAGAACAAGGTTCAATTACAGGCAAGATCATGAAGCAGCATTGAGTTCACAAACACCGGGACAGCTCTGACTATGTGATCACTGTTGAAAAACATTAAGCTTCCAAATTATGAAATAGAACTATACAGATACTGCTCTTGTTTCCTTATGGTTGTTCCCTCCTGACCTGCTGTTTACTCCTCACATGGAAACCACGTAACTCAGATGCAGGGACAGTCATGATTCACCACAACTGGAGTGAAATCTCCAACTCTGCAGATGTCCTGAAGCTCTTTCAAGTGGCCAAATGCCACTTGATGAGGAATTCCAGAATAACTTCCCAAACATGAGTGGGCAAAGAAGTGCCAGGTGAGATTTGACATAGATAAGATTGGGTATTTAGGGAAAAATAATCTAAACTACACCTAAACGATGCTGAACTCAAAACTTGCAGTTACAGCTCAGAAGATCTAAACATCCTTGAAATCACCACCTTAAGATAGCAGCAGCCAAAAAGAAAAATAACCACCAAACCAATTTTGGAAATCACCAGGCAGGGAGCTGACAAGAAGGAGAGGATCCACATACTGAGTGCCTGGTGCCGTCCTACTCCTGCATCTCAAAACCGTGGTAGTGGAGTAAGGGAAATAACACGGCTGAGCAAGTAAATGGTCAAAGCAGACAGAGCAGCTGCCTTAGAAGGAAAGATGAAAACAGCTGAGACTCTGGTTTGTAGAGGGAAGAGCTGAGAGGGATCTGACTGACGTTGACAGTGTCATGGATGTGGTGGCTAAGCTGAAAGAAAGGAAATAGTTCTTTGCACTGAGATAGTGAACTTGTGGAACCTGCTGACACAGAAAGCATGGAGGCAGAGCATCAGCAGGGTCAGAGAGGGACCAGATTAATTCCCAGACTGGTGGTCTATAGATAGATACTAAAGGATACAGATAGGGATGAGGATGTGTCCCTGAGACTCTCTCAGCTGTGCATCATGGCAGGTATGAGCAAACTGCAGAAAGCAGCCAGGCTCCATGGCATCTCCTAAATACCATTTCCAGTTCTGCTGTCGGAGATAGCCCTTGGCTTGAGAGGATGCAGCTCAGAACTAGTAGGATATTCCTTGTGTTTTTATCATTCCCTTACAATCTTTTCACTAGAAACTTTAGCTTAACTAATAATAGCAGGTTGCACTATCACCATAGACCCCCAAATATACCTCAGAGTCGTCAGGAAATGATGGTGAGACTGAAGAGGAGGTCTACACAGCTACTCTGCATGGACCAACTAAACGCCGGCCCTTCCCAAGCCAGCAATCACAAGGGCTGCTGTCCCCTTCTTCATCCTGCCACTGCCATCTACACCCTTACAAAAACCCAAGTGCCTTGCCCAACTTCACCACACCATGACTTTCAAGAAGCAGAAGGAGAAGGTTCTGAATGGTAGATGTGTTATCATTCCCTAACAACACTACCACGGCAACAGACTCCTGCCTATGGCACCTTTCAAATGATTCCTTCAACTCGGGTATCAGAAAAGAGCAAACTTGTCCAGTTTTGAGATACTAGCAGCTATACAAAGCCACAGGAATTAATTCATAAGCACTTGGACACCAAGCAAAAGTAATAACAGTCACCTCTGGAAAATGCCTAACTACATCAGTTTGTATAATGACTTATAAGGACTCACTTGCCCAGAAGTGTTTCACGCTTGAATTTTTCAAGTACTGCTTTCAGATTCAAAGCAAACCTCTAATTATTGATCCTTCGTTACACTGGAAAATTACCTCATCGTAGTTTTAAAGTTCTATTTATAAGTCTAATAATCTCATCATTGATTATGGTGATTGTATTCTAATTCTAAATCCATTATCTCCTCAACAATGAAATAAAATCAATAATGCACGTAAATGGGAAGAAAGGAATTTAAATGCATACATTAATGTCATTTCAAGTAGCACTATTTTATGCACCATCTCTAGCAAAACTGTGTCACATCATTAGCAATAATGTGAAAAATCTTTTTCAATTAACAGAGCTGATTTGATGCTATGTTCAGTAAAGTAGCAATCCATTCCATTAAACACACACATATGAAATGCTTGAAACATCTATGAACTCTATCTATACATCATAAATTCTCTCCCAAGTGCTGAAACAGAAAAGAAGATATATCTTCTATTGATGCTTTTTAAACCTCTTCTGATAAGAGATGAACCAGAGCATTTCAGTGACTCCAGCTGCAAGTAACAAAGAGCATCAATATTTGCCAGATGCTCAACCCCTCATGCCACAAAACAACAAGAGATGCTTTTGGCAATGCTCACAGTGTGCACAGCTTCACTACCAAGAGTTCCATGACCTCAACATGCCACCACCCCAGTACACAGCCTCTGTAGAAAATGTTAAATTCAAAGCATTTTCCAAACAGTGTACAATGTTCAACCCTACTGTACGCTAGCAGGACAACAGGTAAATTCACACTTGCATCCAGCCATGCAAATCAGTTCCTTCCATGTGTTATACAGAGACCACCGCAAAAGACTTCCTCTCCACTAGCCTACACACAACTAAGGTTTGAGCTCAGCCTGAATTTATGTGGTTTCTCTGCAGCACTAACCTCTGAAACCAAAGGGTTTCAGCTGCAGCTCACCCTCAACAACCAACGCAACCAGTGCAGAAAAACAGTAGCCTTGTAAAAGCACTTCTACAAAGCTCTACATAGAGTCTTTCTCAAATTTCAGATGATGCTTCTGAGCTCCAGCCAATATGTATGACTCTTTCTTTTAAAGTGATTTCTGCAGCTGGGGTGGCATGGAATGCATCGATCAACACTCAGTTCACTGGTGAGTTCATAGTGGAGCACATGCACAGTACATGGACTAGGGGGATGCAAAGGAAGCTGAAAGTGAGTTGAATGAAGAGGAAAGGCCACATCAAAAAAACCTATTCCAAAGGCAAGAGTACAAAAGGGGGGAATTTTTATCTTAGTGTAGCTTATGATACACTTGCCAGATGAAAGAATGGCCTTTGGACCAAAGGTAAATCCTGTGGATTATCATTTGCACATAATCTCTAAAGTCTGCTTGTCTTAAATCTACCCCTGATGAGTACAGGTGAAGTCTGGGCCAACATTCTTTATTATTGCTCACTGACTTCAATTGTCAACAAAGGCAGGCATGGACTTGTTTCCCTGTAAGAGCTGTAATAACAACTGCTTAGCCTAGAGGGCTGAAAGATCAAAAGAACTGTTTTCAGGTGGCAATTTGAACCACAATAAGGTCTGAGTCCTGAGAATCATTATCCTGTCCCACACTGTAAAACCAGTAGTATAGCAGAAGTGGCAAACACAAAATGTAAAGAGAAGTAATCCACACCCTTACCTAAGAAAATGCTCAGTACCATCTTGCAGCCCAAATCCTTCCTGTCAACTCTTAACATTTTTTGCAAGTCATCCTGATACCTGGGGATACTTTAAAAAATAACTAATTTTCATCCTCAGCACCATGCAGTGGGGGCTATCTAGAAAACAAGTATGAAATCCTTGGCAACTAAACCAGAGGGCTACAATTTTATCTGTGTGTTTAAGGTTGACTTTCCAGTTCACACTTTCTAAGCTGGTCTGCTCCCTGCCTGCTGGGGAAAAGCCTCACTGACTCTGGAGGCAACGTACTGGTAGCAGTGTCATCATCCCACATCACGTCCCTCCCTCTGCATTTGCTAAGTGCAATGCAAAGCAATATTGCATAGCTGAGATGCAAAGTCTCAGGAGAAGCTTTTTCCATGGGGGCCATGTATTACTAAATGCTTTTCCCATAATAGCGTAACTTGGATCAAAAGGTTTCCTTCTGCTGTCCAGACTTGTTAGAGAGAATGACCAACACTAGCTTTGAAGTTGTTTGGGGGTTTTCTTCTCAACTCCCTTTCCTTTATGTATTTCCTGTCCAAGAGCAGCAGCACCAACACAACTAAAGGTAAAGGGAAAACAGAAAAGCCTCTAAGCAAGCCCAGAGCCACCACCTGTCTGGCTGGGGCTTGCTATTCACTTCTGCAGAGCAAAAATTTTATATGTAGAGTCTGAGAAATGTTCCAAAGCTCAAAGTCATCCAGATGTCTCACACACAAGATTTATGGACAAAGCACTATATTGTAATTGTTTCAGTACAAAATACATTTCACGTATTGTATTAATAAAAGGTCACTGAGAAAGCTATCAAGAAGGATTTTAAAAATTAATTTTAAAATCCATTTGGAATGACATTTATCAAAGTAAAAAAGTAAATTCTGGAAAGTAGATCTTGTCATTCTTCTGTTCTCCACAGTCAGCTTTTTATTGCATCTTCTAAGCAAAATGTAAGTCATCCTTACTATAAACAAACAAAGAGGATTTAAGGAAAGTCAGCAGAAGCTGAACAACCCTCAGATGAATTCATGTGGTTTTCATTACTGCAAGCAGCAGACCTATTCTTAAGAACTACAGGAAAGCTTGAATTGTGGCTAAAATAACTTCCAGAGATTTCTCACATAAACCAAACGAGCATAACTCCTTTAACTTTAGAGTATATTCACACATGCTATGGGTGAACTCTGTCTCTCTGAACCTCACTGAATTAGACCATAAACTTATACCTAACTTTAAACTTGTGAATACTCCCAAGGACATCCATTGGTCTACTGATAAATTTACAATCACATATACATATGCTTTAAAAGTCTTACTTGGGTCACTTTCAATTTTCCAGTGCTCCAACTTTTACAATTTCCTAATGGTGCATTTTTTAATGTTTTTTCAAAGTAACTTAAACTAGTAAATATTCAAGGAGCCACAATATTTCCCTTATTAACCAGTACGATTTGTATATACGCGAATTAGAAATACAGTGTGGCAAGGATTTGATTTTGCATAAGATGAAAGAAAAAGCAATTGCAAAACAAACTCTATTTCATTGTGATGTCTTTATAGCACATGGCGTGGCAACTTTACCATTTTTATGCAGTACATAATAGTGCATACTAATAGTGCAGGCAATTGAAAGCATACAGTAAGAACTATATTTTCCACAATACATGCAGATACTTCTAGTAGACGTACAAGGTATTTTCAGTGGTTTTAATTTTCTACCTCTCAGATTCTAACACATCTAGGAAGCCTAAACTCCCCTTGCTCCTCTGCTTCAGTGTTTAACTGAGTGGCAATGCTTAGCACTGCTATGTGTTTTCATTTGAATAACCTTATATTCACTAGACAGGCATAGAAATAAAAACATCAATATAAAACTATTTATTAATTAAAGCTGTCAGTTGTCCACTGCAAATCAACTACCTTATTGAGAGTTATCCCAGCTCTCCCCTCCAGTACTAGATGTCTGGTCAGATTAGTTATCACTGCTACTGGTGATTATTTTTTGTAATTTTTCACAACAGGCCACTTGGGTAAAGCAGATGATTACATCTTCACCTTTTGCACCTCAGTTGCAATCCCAGTCCTCCCCTCCCTGGACCTTCCTCTGGATCCTTAATTACTGTTCCTCTTCACAGCTCCCGAAGCCCATGGTTATTATTTTGGTTTGAGCAGTACCCACGCTATGCTTGGAAGACACATTCCTGTTCAAAAAATTTATAATCTATATAATGGATTTTCACACTTGAACTCCAAACATATATTAAAAATTTACCATGTCATGCACTTCTGACCCCCAACATTCAGCCCAGACGTGTTTTCACAACCATAAGTGACATTACAAGGTGATACATTTGAGATTGGGAAGGAGATGAAGAGCAGAAATCAAGGCATTTTTTTTTTCCTCTTTGCAGAGAATTCCACTGCTGCCAATATTAAAACTAACCATAAATAAAAAATACGGATCCTGGAGAAATGTTTGTAGGTACAAGATGTCCTGAGGTTTGACAGCAGGAGTTTTACCCCTGCAAGGCACACACCACCCTGCACTGGCTACCCAAGCAAAAGTTTGTGCCGCATCACCCACCTGGGCTCTGCTAGCACCGTCAGAAAGCCACAGACATCTACAGCAGACAAGGGAAGCAGAAACAGATATCCAAGATGAGAAGGACAAAGCACCTCTTGGAGGTGCCTGTTGCTCTCCCACAACTACAAAGGAAGCCTTCATAATTAACTTAGAATAAACACCTGTCTGTTTGGCAGCTAAATATAGTTGAGACAAACCCCAGCCTTTATCTGTGTCCGTCTTCTCATCTTTAGAAAATTAATCACGCTCATTTCATATGCGGCACCAAGTTAATTCACTGAGAGGTAAGGTGCTTGGATAAGTTTCCTAGCAGGGAGCTCAGCGCTTGTTTTAAGAACCACCAGGTAGCTCAAAGCCTTATCCAGCCTGTCCCTGAACACCTTCAGCAGGGATGGGGCAGTTCTTCCTAATATCTAATCTAAGTCTACCCCCCTTTCAGCTTAAAACTGTTACCCCTTGTCATATCCCTGTACTCCATGATAAAGAGCCTCACCCCAGCTTTCCTACAGGCCCCCTTTAAATACTTGACGGCTGCTATAAGATCTCACCACAGGCTTCTCTTATGTAGTTTAAACAAGCCCAAAACTCTCAGCCTGTCCTTGTAAGGGATGTGCTCCAGCCCTCTGACCACCTTTGTGGCCCAAATTTGGACTCGCTCTGAAAGAGTCATGTCCTTCCTGTGCTGAGGACTCCAGAACTCAATGTAGTACTCCAGGTGATGTCTCACAGGAGCAGACTAGAGGGGCAAAAATCACCTCCCTTGACCTGCTGGTCACACTTCTTTTGATGCAGCTCAGGATACAGTTGACTTTCTAGGCTTCAAGTGCACATTGCCAGCTCATATTCAAGAAGACAGTACAGGTTACTAAAGACACACCTCTCTAATAGCGTGTATTATCCATAGATCTCTCCTAATCTAAACATGAACACTGTCTCCAAATTCAGAAAACAACAGCCAAAACCAAAATAATAAATAAACAAAACAGAACTTTTCTAATGGGAGAAGTTCAGATCTGACAATAAATACAAGCCAAGGAATCCTAGTATTTGCAAAATTGTAAGATAAGGTGAGATGAGCACTGGGCAAGAATGTCCCGTAGCAGATGCTGTCCTAGGCAAAGGCTCTAATAGCCAATTCTTGAAATTGCTCCAAGCCTATTTCCTTCGACGCCTGCAATTCCTCTGCGGAAAAGCACAGGGGAAGCACTTACTGCCTCACCCACACAAATAGCTTCATCAGGCACAAGGCTCTTAATAATACAAAAGGCAGCAGGAGAATTCAGACAGAGAAAGCACAATCTGAGAAGAGATATACAACTGACTATATTTGGGCTTAAATTAATAAAAAAAAAAAAAAATTAAAAAAAGAGAGAGAGAGAGAAAACAACTGAAGCCTAGCTTCTCTCCAAAACCTGCTATTAAATCTAAACTGTCCTTGCAGACAACTGGATCACATCCAAACAGCCTCCAACACTCACAGTCTAACAGCATTTGTCCTTTCATTAAAGGTCACTGTTTTCCAGTCTACTGAGTTTCTTTGCACATTTCTAGATCATACTGAAGGTCTATTGCATTATACACGTTTTTCCTTCAAAGGGTTTAAATGAGGCAACTCAGTTTTACCTTAGAATAATATAGTGGTTAGGGAAAACCACATCTATCAGTCAGCATAGTTAAGCAGGAAGAAATCTAGAGCTGGCTGCTAATGAATTATTTAGAACAAGAATCAGGGCAGGCAAGGAATGAGCAGAAAAATGGAAATACTTTTGCTTTCAGAGAGTGAAGGCTTTCTAACTCGGCAGCTTCCCTGTTTGGGTTTTTTCTTCATTTCTGTGATATACACGGAATTGAAAAGATAATTAAAAGGTAACATTGTACGCATTACATTGGCCAATCTGATCCCTAAGATATGGGGGAGGCTTTCAGAGAAAAGCACTCACAGCAACAGTTGCTCAAATTATGAAGAGCTGAATGGGCCAGGTTTTTCCTTTTCTCAATGTAAAATATAATCAGAGTGATCTGACATCAGGGAAGATTCCTGGATTTAAACAGTGACCCTTCAAAGGTGGAATGTATGTGCATTCACAAATTTCCATATGAGAGAGATTTATGGGAGGGAGGAATGGCATCTCCAAGCCTTTTCTGGAAGGAAACACCACAACCACTCTATAAAAGCAATGTTATACAGCAGTACACTGAAGTATTTCTCTCTGATAAACCTGGAGCTCAACCAGCTAAAGCTACCGAGTAATATTAGGTCATGTTTATATAAAACAGCACATAAGACATTATGCTAAATCTAAAGCTGTTTAGCACCAACATACCTGGTCTTGCAAGAGCTGTTTCAACGTCTTTAACTGAAAACTATGACATCTAGTCATACACATTTCACCATTACTGTTCATTGCTACATGAAAATGTTTTAGGAATAGATGTTAGTCAAAACCAGTCACTATATCCATCCTTTTAACACAGTTCCAGAGACAGTCACGAATCTGTAGTGAACTTGATTTTAGAGGTAGCATGCACTTATATAAAGCACTTTCATTTCCCACAAGAGTTCTTAAAATACACACAGAATACAGGACACATTTAAAATCCAAGAGCAATGACATTTACGGGCATGTGGCTCTGAAGCAACCTTTGGAGTCACACGCTCATTTACAGCAAACTGTTTTGCAGCACATCTAACCTGAAGATTAATGCTCTCCATCACAATCTATCAACAGCAAATGATGAACTGAGCACAGCTTTAGAAGTTCAGCGCTAGACTTGAGGGTCAAGTTCATCTTTGATATAATCCCATGAAGCTCCAAGAGTTTCATATGTGACAAACGTGGCCTTTTATGTTGCTCTAAAGGGGTCACCAGGTATGTGACAGCCAAATAACATCATCTACATATGCGTAGCTAAAATAGGTGAAAGCACATCTAAGGAAAGGATCTTACCACCTGAGATAAGAAAGCAAATTCATTGTGACATCTGACAGAACATCATTCAAAGCTCTTTTTCAGCTCTTCAGTTCTTGAAACATGGTTCAGAATACCATTAACTGATCCTCTTTAAGATAAATATGTATACATCTCAAATATTATCTTTATCTCTCTATCCAAACACATACATAAACAAAACTCAAGCAACTGAATTATCACTACTTACTAGACAAGCCTGAGGGAGAAAGCTGTTCACTCTGGAGATACTCCACATGCCCTCAAGGTACTGCTGAGCTTGGATAGTGACCGAGCTCAGAGCACTGCTGAGACCGCTGGGAGCCACTGTGACTTGGACACTGGAATTTGGAAAACCTCCCATGCCTTGAGACCATCCAATTCCCTTCTTCCTCTCTGCCCCAGAGAAGAGATTTGGTGACTTTCCAGGCTGCCTGCCCACCTGTCCAGCAATGAGCTGCAGGTCTCTCTGCGAAGAGACTGTGACCATCCTAGGTACCATGCTGGTCACTGCGCCAGCATTGAGCGGGAGGTCAGGCATCTCTGCGTAGCCAGCTTGACTGAGGGTGTGCATCATCTGAATGGCTTCCTGCTTCAGCTGATACAAGTGAGTGGCACAAGTTTCACATCTGCTCTCTCCTTCATTCCTGTTTTTCTGTAAATAGTCAGGCACTTGAAGCTTGTCAAAAATTAAAGCTGATAGTCGTGGGTCCTAAAGAAGAGGAGAAAGGCAGAAAAAAAAGCACACCAAGTTTAAACAATGCAGAAAGACAAAAAGAAAGAAAAAGACAAAAGTTCTCTGTGACTTGCTCTCCACCCATGGAAGGACTTTAAATCTGTTCTGGTAATTCAGCTTTTTTTCCTCCCAAATATCCTAAAAGACCTGCAGGTCATAGCAGATTAATAAACTAGAACTGAATTCATTTGTATGAGATCCAGCATGAAAACTATCATCAGAATTAAACAGCAGAGCTGTGGTGTACTTGATAACTACTTGTTCTTCTGCTTAACTCTCCTGTTGAGACATCTAACACACCTGTGTTTCCCATGCTCGGGAGCCACGTTATTTGATATGCTGACCCTACAAATACCATAATGCGCTTCAAAGGCAAACCACCCCCTTAAACCCAGGGAAAGTAGACTTTAGATTATTTTTTTTAAAAATTAGCGCATGATCTGGTAAATGCTTTGTTGTCCTCACTCCCAGAAATGATTAATCAAGTGGCATAAAAAAGCAGTTTACATGGTGCTGTCTCCTCTGCTAGCAAAGACCATTATTTCTGATCTTTGCAACCCAGATGGTCACATCTTACATTCCTTACGCTAGAGTTGCTTTGATGAGAAATAGATTTGAGCCTACAGCCACGTGTGGAGGTGTGACAATGTGCACAATAAGAAGCTGATTTAAAAGCAACACCTATTTTATTTCCACAGAGCTATTTTTCCTCCTCTCCCCCTTGCTAATTCATTTTAAGGCTGCCCAGATGTTTTAAAACCCAGGTCTGTTTTTCCAATTCAGAGATAGAGTTACCTATCTCCTGAAACACGCAAACACCTTCCCATCCCAAGCCTGCTACTGTAAAGATTACTCAAGAGATTAAATCCAGCCCTGTGGTAAACCTGCTATCAAGAGTAATGCCATGCAATAAAACTGACCCAGCTTCACACATCCTCACTGAGCTCTCTAAACAATTAAGTTTTTAATGAAATCACAGCACAGCCAAAGGTTTATTTGTATAATTATTTTAACTGAAAATATTTAATTTGCTTGTTAATAATGAGGGCACACAAAGCTAGTAAGTCAGGCATCCAACATATGCTGAGGGTATCCCCAGATCAGTAGTCATTTTTTAAAATGTATTACTTTATGCCAAGCTGCAACTGCTCTCTAGGAAATGAATGTCCTATTTGAAAACTAACTAATTCTGGTTTTAATTATAACACACATCAATAAAACTCTTTTAAGAACCCTTGGCACCGGTACTTTGGCTTTGCTCATTTATTCTCTTTCAACTGCACTATTTCCCTTTGCTCTGAATTCACAAAGTCCTAAAACACTGCTCAGCTTCTGCAGCAAGAGCACAAAATTTATCGCTTTTTCAGCTGCCGAACTACTTCTGCAGTAGTTCATAATCTATCTCACAAGACACAGTAGGGAGCTGATAGAAACCATTGTGAGTATATCTAGCATCACATCATTCCACAGACAAAGGCCAGTAACAACAGTTGCTTTTCCACAGTAACCTAAATTATTGTTTATTTACTGACTTAAAAAATAAAAGGTAGTTCTCAGGCTAAGGAAAGCTACTCCTACTGCTGACTGAACAATAAGCGGCATTCACATTAGTGAACTAGTTTACAAAATCAAGTGAAAGAAACTGTTTCAATTTCTGTCTCTTTTCTCTTTATTGAGGTTTAGATCTTGGTAAAAATGCCTTTGAAGTTGCACCATGTACTTACCCTCATGAGCAAGAAAATTCTTTCCCTCTAAGCCTCCCAGTAGATGATAATACTAAATTAACAGATATTAGTCAGGAAAAATAGCAATTAATACTTCAGAAACTTTTTTCTAACCCTTCAGCAGAAAGTGCTAGTGGTTACACTTAAAACTATAAAAACTCTGCGCTGCCAGCTCTATTAGCCTGAGGCATAACAAAGGCCACGCAGTCTGCCTTCCAAGAAAAACAAACATCATGGCACTCCACAGAAACCTTTCCAAAGGAGAGTCCTCTGAGCAAACTCTTGCCCAGGCTGATACACAACATCTATTCAAACAGCCCCAGCAAACAGCACCTTCCAGCACCAGGTGCCCCATCCACAGCCAGGCACAACCCTGAGCTTGCTCCTTTCATCCAAGTTGGGCACACAAGGAAGCACCTGCAGGTCCCAACTGCATAAGCCTCATCTGGCAATGTTTAAAATCGCTATCAAATGTCAAAAGTTTCAAATAAGCAATTAAAACGAATTACTAGGTGAAACAGGCTTCTCATTTAAAAGAAATTACTTCTTTTGATGTAAAGAAAATTAATGACCCCAGTTCTAGCTCCATAAACACAGTTTACTGTGCAAGGCAGATCAGAGTCAGTCCCGTCTTGCAGTTACAAGGAAATCGAGTGGATGCCATATTAAAAGGGGAACAAAAAAACCCAAAAGTTTGATTTATTTACAAAATTACACAGAACAAACTATATAAGCACACAGTATGCCAAATTTATTTATAGTAAAAGAAAAAAAAAAAAGACACTACCTCATTTCCAGTGCTTATGTTTTGCCAAACACTTACAAAGGGGCCTTTTAACCAGCTCATCCAGCCTCTGTGATCCTCAGTTTGCATCTATGTCCACCCTCCTCCAGGACCTCACTGAGGGCCCAGCTGTATGGTTACATTACTTTTATTTTTCCTCCCTGTGCAACAAAAACACCTGGCTAATGGTTGGGCGTGAAGGGCAGAGGAAATGCAAGTTACTGTTAAAAACATTAACCATACCTTAAAAGTTAAGCCAGCCCCATTAAAGAGGTTTTACTACCCAGTGACAATGCCTGGTCCCAGGGAGACTCTGTTTTGGCAGCTCACACTCTAACAAGGCTGGGGTGGAAGTTACACTTTCATGTTTTACAGAAGGAAGAAATAAACTTGAGTGACCAAATGTGTTAGAGGCATACATGGAAGGGGGGAAGCAGTTAAAAGCCATCCCTGTTACAGCTCCATACTATATACAAACCTCTATTCCAAACAGTGCTCCAAAACCACTTCAGTCTGCTGTGCTACAAAGACGACTCCTTTATTACTGCACAGCATAAACAAACTACGCTGTCTTTGTCACACCTACTTTCCAAATGCTGTTCTTACCTTCCGAACAAGCAGGATAAGCAAAATACTGTGATGCTTTAACATTCACAGCTTCCCCTCCCACTATAGAAACCAAAACCCTAATTTCAGTCTCAGCTTCTTAGCTTTTGCATACAAATTTGAGATATTTAAACACTGTGAACTGTTAGAAGGGTATTATAAATGGTCTCAATAGGGATAACTGCGCTGGGGTGCTCAGCAGCTCCCAGTGAGGTCAAGGCACAAGATAATTACATGTACTTATATGATGAAGAATTTTCTGAAATGCCTGAATTTACCACTGTCTTTCAGCAAGTAGTTCTTACAGGCACAAACAAGCTTGCCAGCTGCTGCTGGGAGATTAAACACGCACGTGCAAATTGCCCACATGACGAGCGGCACACGGATGTGGCCTGCAAGCCCTACCAAGTTCAACCAGGCAGGATGGTAAACCTGGAAAACGGAGATTATGCTGCCACTAGAACACAGGGCAAAACACCCATTTAGTTCAACACCAACTGCATTTAGCCTGGAGTTTGCCTTAGGGCTTTATCTCTGAAAACAGCAGTAGGGAAAAGAAAAGGAGCTCTGACATCCAGCAACATATAACAGAAAGATAGAATCATCTCTACAGTTCTGTGATTTTTCATTCACGCTTCCGTCTCTGATGTATAACTCAACTACTGCATTGCTTCCCTGTGAAACGCAGTGAGGGTCAAGCCGGGTTTCAACTATGCAGATAACACTAGCAAGCCACACGTAGGGGACACAAACAAAACCCACCTCTCACAACTGTAAAATACCACAGCCTGAGACCGTTGCTCTGAAAACTACAAATACAAGCAAAGCAACAGGGCTGCGGCCAAAGGCCAACAGCTCTGAAAAGTCCCTCTACAACCGAGATACAAAAATGATAGCAAAGTTTTCAAAAGCACACACCACCCAATGGCCTTGCTGGAGTTGAACTCTTTAGAAAACCTGAAGCAGTCTGTCAGTGATATAGCACTTAAAAATCAGATTCTTTTGAACTTTTAGCTCAATCTGTAGTTTTCCAAGTACTTAAAGTTCACGGGTAGATTGTTCTTTTAGTTAACAAGGAGTAAGAAAGAGTTTATCCATTGTAAAAAAGAAACAAAGATACAAGCTTTAAATCTTACCTGCAGCCACTGACTTGCAACTCCCAAACTAAGCAAGAAGAGAGGACACAGAAAAGCATCTGGATTCTCACTTAAGAAGTCCCTGAAGTAATACCCACCCATTTGTAACCTAATCCTTTCAGCAACAAACTATCCACAGAGTGTGAACAAATGATGACGAACAAATGATGAAAAGTCAAATTGCCAACAATCGTCCTCAGTAATTACCTGCAATTCTGTCTGGCACTAGTTTCTACAATGCGAGTGTATCTGGAGCAGTATTCTGAATTAAATTAAATTTTTGATATAAAGGCAATTTGAAAGAAAGAAGACAAATCACTGAATGTCGCACTGAAATATATACTTAAACACAGACCAAGTTAAACAACATTTTTAAAGGATGCTTAGCGATAAAGGAATGTACTTTCCCAGTGCAAAAGAATCAATGTTAATGATTTTTTGTCTTAATTGCCTTTCCAGATTTCTGCCATGCTGCTTACAAATTAGTTTTTATCTTACATGACATTGTGAAATATCCACTAATATCTTCTATATTGACAAATACTTTGAAGGTTGATGCTTGCTTTCAACTACATAGCAGTCATTGCCAGAAAAAAAAAAACAATAAAAAGAGAATGCTATACTCAGCAAAACAAGAGACTGCTCAATGCAATCAAGAAAAAAAAAAAGCGCTCATGGTTAATTTCTTTTTTTTTTAAGAAAAGTTTCCAAGTAGCTGACTGTCTCAAGGGATTGAAAATATGAGCTGTAAGTCTTCAAGTAAATCATGTTTGTGACTTCAGTCATTTACTGACTTAATCTTATCAGAATATAAACAATCAAGGAAAAACAAACACACACAAAGCTTTCACAAAAACAGAATTCACCAGAAGTCCCATCTCCTGAGGATTAAGGGTATCTGGAATTCACAGTGTAACCTTGCTATCCTTGAAAAAAGCCCTCTGAATAAGCAATCCACATTTTCAAAGAGACCAAAATGAACATGCATTAAAAAAAACAAATAGATGCATTTTTAAAGCCAAATTCCAGCCACCCCCTCTACCTGAATGTCTCATTACCTTTAGGTGGAAGATTAATTCAAGCCAATGGACTGTGGTACTCATCCCATGCTGTCCTCTAGCATAATTTCTTCAAACCTTGGATCCCATTATTCTGTTTTTAACCACAACCTCAGGTACTGCACGCAGACATAACCCACTGACTCTACCCATCTGAGACTCAACTCAATTTCTCTTCTTTCATCTTTGGTATCCCAAAGAGTCTGAAAAAAAAGAATACCTGAGCACATTTTCTTACTTATTTGATAAGTGTATTTATATGTATACTGCATCTCTTTTAAACAGCACCCATCTTTCTAACAAAAGTCAAGTAATACGATAAATCTGCTAAAAATCTCATGACCCCACACCAAAAATGACTGCAGCGTGTTTAGTTATTCTGCAGCCTCCACTGAACTCTATTTATTTCCATTTCCTGCCCACTTTAATGTACTTCAGTGGCCCGCAGTAAAGTTAAAGCAATAGGTGTCTGTCATAAAGATGAATAGTGCTATAGGAATGCATAATACAGTGGAAAGAGGAAATGAGAGCAATCTGGTTTATTTACATCTCAGGCTCCCATCAGCACCTCAACCCACCTCCCATTGGTTTCAGCCGACTTTCCTGTTATCTTGCTGTATAGTCCTCTGCAATGATTTGGCTTTTAACCTCGCAGAACCAGAGGGTATGAGCTGATCTTCCAGATCTGCGTTCATGAGCCGGCAGAGTATTAGAGCAAACAGCCATGCAGTGTGTTCAGTGTAAAGAAAACAAAATAAAGGTAGTGGTTGTGATTTAAAGTAATTAAATACACAAACAAAACAAAAGACCCCAAAGAGATCTGCTATCACCGTTAAATTTAGACCAACACACAGGAACCTGACTACTTCTGAAAAACAGTAATTACTGTATCACAAAATATTACTTTTAATCTCCTTTCTTTACGATCTAATTAAACAGATATTTTACTTGCCTTTGGAAAATGTTTTTCTTAATTTCATTCAATTTTAACATTTGGTATATTCTATAAAATACACATTCAAACTAGTATGTAATTTTGTGCTTATTTTTAATAGTGTATGACTTCATTTAAAAATGATTACTTTTAATTTGCATGTTTATTGTTGGTTTTAAGTAATCCTTTAATTTTCCCTCTTGGGTCTGTGCCTTACTGTAACTTCACAATGCAAATTCAGCACCAATTTTGTTCATATGAAAACACCACTTTCCAATGCTCATTGTGTCTTTTTTATTTCTCTCTGGTTTTTGGTTTGTTTTTTTTTTTTTTTTTTTACTAAACCTTCATCAAAGTATTACCATTTTGAATAGCAACAACTGTTTGGGGAAATAGTTGCATACCCATCACTTTGGTGTCTGAAAAGCCTTTGACTATTACTTTCAGGAATAGCCACTTAGATGAAGTTGTCTTTCAGAGATTCAGACAAAAATTTTAGTAGAAATTAGACACTTATTTAAAAGATAAATGGCTTTCATCCTAATTATTTCTTCCTTGAAAATACAGAGTAAATTTCATTTAGTACATATAACAACTCAGATTACAGAAACTCTGCTTAGACTACTAAAAAAAAAATCACAACTTCTCTTTCTTCTTAACAGCAAACTGAGTGCTTGTGAAAAGCATCAGAATGACTGCTCTGGAAACTGATATTCCCCAATAACTTAATCATACTGAATACCACCTACTTCACAGAGTTTGAGGTCAGTTAGGCTGCTTGGATAATGTGGTAGCTCTGAATTTCAGCATAGAGGTGAAAATAAGAGAGGAGCACCACTACACAGAAAACATGCTGCTTTGTCAAAATGCCTTAAAAATATCAACTCTTCACACCATTCTATTGGAACAAAAGGATGTTTCCACTATCAGCTTTTTAGGCAACAGCCCATGTTTTCAGAATGACAAATCGCAATGGTAGACGTGGTGAGATGGACTCCTTCACTGATGAACTTGGACCAGAGACCAGCATCCCAGCCCAGACAGCCCAGTGGACTAGGAGAGGAGTAATGCTTCAGATGAGATCTCCGGCATGTTTAAGTGATCATTGCCATATTTGCCCCAGGAGAACAGAGTCCATTTGTATCAGACAGATCTTTAATATGGGAGCACAAGAACATTTGGACATCAGCTACAGTGAAAGCAACTTTGGCTTAGAAAAATCGGATAGGAAAAAAAAGTGCTGGAGCACTCAGGGCATCTGTACACAAAACGTTCAACTGTTTTAGTCCAACCATCTGAATCCAATTAAAAGAGCACTCAGCAGCAGAAGATAGGGAGAGGGCACATTTTCCAAATGAACATCATTAGCTTAACGTAGATTTAAAATCAGCCATGAAAAAACAGTGCTTGGTACTGGATCACACCCTCTTAGTGTCTCTTTCACTTGCTCATTTTATCAATTATTTGGTTGGTAAATGAATACTTGAGGACCATACAGAAGTTATTTACCTTTCAGAACCAAAGGTTCTTGCATTCCTCTTGCAAGCTACAAACTGCTGCATATAGCACACAGCACACTAGGCAGTTTGTCTCCAGAAACAAAATGGATTACACTTACCCTTCATCTTAATTAAAGTGCCGCTGCCTCAGTTTAACTCTTTCACCAAAAACTGACTTGGCCGAAAATCTTGGGTTTACATCTGAATTTAGACAGCATTGTAGTGGGTTAGAGTTTCCCCTTTTTATCTTTGCTCAGACTTAATCAAGAAAAAAAAAGAAACTCTTAAAAAAAAAAATAAAAGCTCTAAGCAGGGATGACTAGAAAATGAATTATACAGGGTGTTTCTAATTCCTCAACCATAAGCAGGCCACACACTGGTTCCTTTGCTTACTTGGTGGCATGCGAGACATCATCTCCCTCTCTAATCAGTCCTTCCAATGGCAGTTCTATAAGATGGATTCTAAAGTCTTGTGGTTTGGGAATTTTTTAATCCCACTCTCCAGCAAAGGAAATTCAACAAGTAAATTTACAAATTTGCTGTTAGCCGTCTGTCGGAAAGTGGGGTCTTGACACCATCAGTATCTCAGGACTTCGATGAAAATAAGTTACATGGTTGTCCCTCATTTTCAGTTAAGACACTGGTGCACAGAAGTAACTGATCCCATTCCACTGGCCTTATCTTGCATTAGAAAGAAAAGATAAATAAGTAGAGCCTAAGAGACATCTGCAGGTAGGGGACATTGACCAAAGAATCAAATGATCCCCGTATGGAATCTCATTAGGTTGAAGTGTGATCTCAGCCATATAAATAACAGATGGAGAAAGACCATTTGGATAGCGTCTATAGGACAGAAAGTGGTTTAGAAAACAAGAATACTATTTAGACTAGAAGAGAGGAAACTGAGCAGAGTCCTCCAGTACACAAAAAGCAGCTACAAAGAGACTGGTGACCAATTCCTTTCCATGTCCACCTGAGAAAGGAAAATAAGAAATCATCCTACTTTTCAGCAAAGACTCCTTAAGAAAAACTGCTAAGGGTGAGTCAGTACTAACAAGTATTTAGAATGATGTTGAGAATTCCCTTTCTTCATGGCAGATTCTGAAGAGCAGGTCAGAAATATCCATTGGAGGTGACCAAGAGATGAGGGATCCCATTTCAGTGGAGGAAGTCAGACTACTTTTTAAAGATCTGAAGATTATTTCCAGCTCTGCATTCTTATGATCCTGGCTTTGGAAAGATGAATAACACATTCATAGGTATATTTTTCTTTAGGTTCGAGTGCCACAGCCAGACAGGGAATATAGACTTCAAAATACTGTTCACTTAGATGACTATTCAGGTGCTCACAGCAAGTTTTCCAATTTGAATCATTCCTGCATTAATTCTATGCCTTTTGTCATAATTGTGACTCTCTATAATCATGAGTAATTCTTTTGCCAAATACGAATAAGCCCATCACCACAATACCCAAAATATTCTTCATAATGGACTATACTACATAGGTGTTCCACTTTCAATTTACCTTTAAAAAAACCCACACAGAGTTATTGCATTTAATTCCCTACATGTTCCACAGGATAATTTTAGGAATCCAGATAAGATACCTAAATTAGATGGTGTTAACTCCAACCCCTCCTATCTGGCCATAACATTCTGGAAATAAATGTAATAATCAAGAATGCTTAAAACCTCTGAAATGAAAACTGGGGGAAAGCCACCAGCAAGCATTGGTTGCATTACTGCAACTAGATATCTCCTTGTAAAAGTTAAAAAAAATCTCAAGGCAAAGCCCACCAAAAGGGGCTGTGAAGGAATGCAAAGTAGCCATTCCAGATCATAAATGGGAGACGTCTCAGGCTGCTGATGGTACACTAGAAAGGTTGGAAACAGGATGGCATGAAAAAGACAATTCCATAGATACCTGTTGGCTTATCTGCCCAGATGTTTCTAGATGCTCTGACATCAACACATTTCACAGACTCTTCAAAAGGATTTTTGCAGTAAAACTCTTGCTCCTCTTACCCCAAGACTTTACTATCAGGTTTCAGGAGTAACAAATAATCACACACACAAAAAAAAACAAAAAAAAAAAAAAAAAAGGCATGGTTTCCCACAGATATCCACGCAAATGATGACAGGTGAACAGAGACACTGAAAGCCTAAATATATACACTGGAAAAGAACAACAAAGAACAAAAAAGAATAGTAATTTTAAAAGCTGCTGAAAATTTAAAATAGCTGTTTGCTATTGCTATACTTTACTACACACTTATCTTCAAAGAAAAAGTTGAAATAGGAGAAGTTCAGCACCAGCACATCATGAACCATGAACTAGCAGCATTATCATACTGAAACACTACATAAAAGCATAGTAAGTACAAGATTAGTAGTAGGAGTAAAATACTCTTGTTGCAGTTTTAGTTGATCCAATTAATCTTCAACACCCCTGCCTGAACAGTACTAGATAGTCTTTACAAAACAACTTATTTCTAATAGTCCTATTTAAGAACAATCAGTTGCTTTGCATAAGAATACTCTGGCTTCCCAGGAGAATACCACTTTTTGTAAGTTTGCTGCAACCCTTTGATTATACAGTCCCGTAGTAAGTCCTTCAATGGCTATACTGTATTGTGAACAATCAATCATAGATAGAATCATAAACTGCTTTTGTTTAGAAAGGGATCTTTACAGGTCATCTAGTCCAACATCCCTGCAGAAGCCGGGATATCTAACCAGTCTTGAACCCTTAAAGTACCTAAATGGGCAACAGAAGGTATTGTGCATTTTCTGTGTGACCTACGTTATAAGAATTGTCTTTTTTAACCTGTTCTCCTTTGTTAGCCTAGCAAATCACACTCATGTGAGTTGCACAACAGTCTTGTGATTAATACCCACCTGTAATCCTTACGGCATCTATGGTGAGAAGCCCTACAGTGGTCCTATGAAATCTGCAAGCTGTGCAACCTCTCCCCATCCAAAGGGCTGGTGTAATCAAAGAGGAGCAACTCCCTTCTCTCTTTGCCTAAGGTCTGTCTTCTACAGACATAAATCAATGTGGTTATACCCACAGGCAGACAAAAATCCACCCCACCCATGCTCAGAGCATCTTGAAAACCATATTAATAGGGTTTACAAACTCTGCTATAACACAGGATATAAAAGACATTAAACACATGGGCAGAGTGAGCTTGTAGCTGCCTGTAACATATATAGAAGTAGACTAGCCCACAGATGGCTGGCTAAAATACCTCTGTAAACTCTTTCAGGCTTCTCACAAGCCTTCTCTCCCAAGATGCAAAAGCAATCAAATACCTGGCAACAACTTTCAAAACCCTTCAAGCCAGATCCTATTAAAACCAGCAACTAAGAGATGAAAGGCTCGAGCTCATCTTACCAGTCACACTTACAGGGCGCTCAAACATTTACAGTATCTAATGCTGCTTCTATAGAAACTGTACAAACATAGACAATGCCTAACATCATAGGTTGCATTTATGTTTCCATTCAACTGAAGGTACAACATAAAAGGATGTTTTTATTTTAATTTTTATTCTGAGGCCTTGGAAAAAAAGCTGCATAATCACCTGTTATAAAAAGCCAAGTACAGAGGACGAAAAGGTTCTTTCAAGAAGGGACATTACAGCCCCATAGTGGCACCAGGGCCCTAAAGAAATCCATGGCAACATTTCTACTGAAGGCAAAGTCAGTATTTCCTCCTCTAAGTTCAAGCATCCCCATTCCCAATTTCAAATCAGCCATGAACTCTTTTACCAACTTGCCTCTCCATTTCATAATACGTCTACAAAATGCATGTTTGTAGCTTTTGGGTGATGAGCTAATATACATGTTGCAATGAAAATTCCCCCTCCATTGTAAAATAATGTTTTGTGGCAGTAGGTAATGTCTGAAATTTGCTGTAAATAATGATAAAAAATATACACATCACCCAGGTTGCCTTGTTATTATTACAGATATAAATACATATTTAACACCAGAAAATAGTGTGTAACCATCCCTTGCTAATATCCTTATAAAAACTGACAGCTTGTCAAACAGCTTCCACTGCAGACAGCACTGAAGCTGTTCTACAGACCATTAGAGTTAAAGGCCAGTGAAGATAACCATATTGTCTGGCCTCCTGCACATCACAGCCCTGCTAATTTCAACCAGAAGAGGCAGTGATCTCAATAGGTTTATTTAATAAAGAGGATGGTTTAGTACTTTAAGAAATGCTCACTTTTATTTGAGCCCAGGTATCTTCCAAAGCCAAAATACTTCTGAAAGAATTACGGTTTTGAAATACAAGGAATGTGAAAAAAAAAAAAAAAAAGAAAAACATACAATCAAACACCCAGAAGCAACACACACAATTCCTTGCTCCTGTGCCAATTTATATCCTCTGGGCCAGAAACTTTACTCCTTACGGTCAACTTGAGAAATGCAAGTCCTGTTTGATTCCAGGACTCTCAGCACCATCCTGGACATGACCCGAGTACAGTAATATTTGATTTAGATTTGCAGCTCCAGTCTCAGAGAAAACCATTATGCAGGATATGTTCAAAGATGTGCAGTTTACTTCACAAGACTGATGCTGCAATTCACAGGGAGAACCTGCACAGAAGGCACAGAATAGGATGTTATTGCTCCAGCTCCAATCAGCAAATAGTCACTGAAATAAATTAACATCAGCATCTGATGGAAATCCCTGCATGACGAAGTTATGCAAGATTTATTCAAGACCACAATCTCCTGAGCAATTCATCAGATTCAAAAGTATAGCCGAAAAATAAGTACATTTAAATGGGACCAGCTAGAATAACAAAGCAGCACAGCCAAGGCAGCAGCCACATGACAGCCAGAGGCATCTCCAGAGTGATCAGAACAACTGTCCACAGATCTTGCCAACGAGCCAGATGCTGCTGCTGGAAGAAGGCCTGTGTTGATATAAACTCAGAGATGCGAGATGCTTAACACCAAGAGCAATCAGTCTTCACAATTCCCATGTGCCTGCCAAGCTTCACTATTATGCCACAAAGAGATGAAAACACACTTCGTAAAACATGTAGATTCTACATGACATCAGACTCCCTCCACCCTCCTCCTACTACTCAGAAACAAACCAGCAATTTGGGTGTAACTATAAATGACCTGATGCTTTTCCTGCGTTAACAACAGAACCAGGAAAGAATATCGTTGGCTAAACAGCCCATTGTGCACACGCTGCCAGAAAAACCAATGAACTTATCATACTGTATAGGAAATTCCTATCTTCCACACCAATTAGTGACCCAACAGTGATTGATTTTATAATTCCAAACTTGACTTAAAAAGTGACTTCCTCTGGGGCCAGCTTTCCATTACCCAGCATGTGGAAAATTGTACGTGGTCAGTGCACTATGAAAACCGAGGAAAAATAAGTGCTATTTAAACCCCAATTCTACCATGCCTCCACATTCTTGCTTTCCCTAAGGGAGATGCACTTTTGACAGCTACTTCCTTTCCCTGCCCCAACATCCTATCTCCACCATACACCAGCTGGTCACTCAATCAAAACACAAACAACAGGAACTAGCAGCTATTCATTACAATAGGATCCAAACATTTCTAGGCACTACTGCTCCGCCAAGTCACTGTCCTCGAAAACCCTGCCACAATCCACTTCCTCCCTTCCATTACAGACACTGAAAGTGGCTCCAATTCAACCTGAAGCACCACATATTTAAAAAAAAAAAAAAAATCACAGGTTTTTAATCAGAAGCCACTTGGTGGCAGGCGGTCACATCTCAGAACTGCAGAAGGCAATGAAACTGGGCAGCAGAAAGGTGAGAAAATTAACTGGCCAACAACACAGGCTGTTGTTTATCCTTTATTTTAATCAAGCTAACATTATCTCCAGTCTATAAAACCAGAATTGCATTGCACGCTAACTACAAGCGTAATCACAGCAACAGCACTGCGATATGATTTCTGGACACTAATTATATCTTATGAAGAGTTAAAGATAATCAAGTGCATATAATAAAGATTTATATGCAGTTTTCCACTGACCTGGAAACAGCTTCATACATTAATAAGTTAACATTACTGCCAGGAACAAAGCAAACAGTTACATCTACATGACAAAATACATGAAACAACAGCCAGATGTTGAGCCCTTTCATCAAGGAAGCAATTATTCAATTTCTGGGAAAAAAAATTTTTCTCCCATTGTTCCATCAATTCATAATTTGGCTTATAAACGACCTAGTCCTTGCTCCACGGTCTGGTCTTGGTACAAATCTGCAGCACCGCACAGGGCTATGGACCAAAGATCTTTTCCCACTGTGCAGTTGCTTCTGGGCAATAAGCACAGGACAACTGAAGACGTCCTCAGAGTGCATTCACTTCTCCCTGTTCCACACCCAACAATGCAGACCCCAAAGTGACTGCCAACAGCAACTGTGCCACGTCTTACATCTCTCCAGGAAGGCTGACTCTCTATCAGTGAGCATAACTGGGAACACCAGGGAGCTGCCACACTCTTCTACCTCCAGCTCCCAGCAAGAAGGTTCCTCGGCCACCAACCTAACGGCTCCCTGCTCCAAGCACCACTGAGGACCACTGGTCTTTGGTGAGTCATTTTGGCCATACTCTTTCCACCCCATGTCCCTCCTCCCAAATGACTACAGCCATTATCTCTCGCAGGTAAGCACTCAACAGTCACCATGATCAGCGACTCAAAGGTTATAGAATAGGTTGGATTGTAAGGAAACTTTAAAATCATCTAGCTCCATCCCCATCCCCCCTCCGAACGAGTAAGGACACCTTTAATTTGACCAGGTTGCTTAAAGCCTCATCCAACCTGACCTTGAATGCTTCCAGGCATGGGGCATCCCCAGCTTCTCTGGGTAACTTGTGCTAGTGTCTCACCACCCTCACAGTAAAGAATTTCTTCCTCACATCCAATCTAAATCTACTCTATTTTAGTTTAAAACCATTACCTCTTGTCCTATCATTACAGGCCTTGGTAAAAAGCCTCTCCCCACCTTCTTTATAAGCTCTGTTTAAGTTCTGAAAGGCCACAATGAGGTCTCCCTGGAGACTTCTCTACTTGAGGCCAAACAATTCCAACTCTCAGCCTTTCTTCATTGGAGAGGTTCTCCAGCCCTCTAAGCATTTTTCATGGCCCATGCTTGACCTTACCCCAGGATCCTTACAGAGGAAATATGTGTAAATATTTATACACTGGTCACATCCATAGACCCAGCAGGGTCTAGCCCTGCCTCCCCACCATGTCAAACTTACAATTCCAAAGCATTTGAGTTTACAGAAAAGTCAAATTACACAATACTCTACACAATAAGCAATTAAGCAGTTTTGTTAACTACGCTAAGGACATCATAACTGAAAAAACACATCCCTCTGCTTGGTTATTCTGAGGCTGTCACTAGATAAAATAGCCAGACTAAGCCTGCAAACACCATATGTAAGGTAAGCTCCAGAACAAGACACAATAGACAGAAGCACTTAAACAGCTCCATTAACTAGGAAACATCCCTGCAGCAATCAAAACTTTGCAAAGTAGTACGATGTACACCTGGTTATTGCTCTGACATCTGCTTACGTTTTCTGTGTGTTTGCACATTAGACCAAAGAGAATAATAATTGAGTATATGGACATACCATGACAGAAATGACAACAAGGCACTGTTAACTGCTCATTAAATATGGCATAAAAATTCAAATAAAGCATGTGTACTGTTTGAAATTCTTCAAATTTCTGATTTTATAATAACCCATATACAACCAAATGGTGTTTCTCCTGTTGCTGAAGAATAATTTTATTTGGAACTAAGGATCCCATGCTAAAATGAGAATAAATTCACATCCTGAACAATCACAGTTGTGTTGAGCACGTTTTTAGGCATATGGCAATTTTATAATAGTCATTGGGGATGAAGAGGTAAAATTCAGTTGCAGACTTTGAATTTAAGACATTTCACATAAAACTGCATATCTCAGGAAACAAATAAATTGTGCACTCGCAGCCCAAAAAGGCCAACCTTTTTGGTTGCATCCTGGGCTGCATCAAAAGAAGTGTGGCCAGCAGGTTGAGGGAAGTGATTCTGCCCCTCTATTCCTCTCTTGTGAGACCTTATCTGGAGTATTGTGTCCAGTTCTGGAATCTTCAATGTAAGAAGGAGATGGAACTGTTCTAACGGGTCCGGAGGAGGCTACAAAGATGATCAGAGGGCTGGAGCCCTTTCCCTATGAGGACAGCCTGAGAGAGTTGGGGCTGTTCAGCCTGGAAAAGAGAAGGCTCCTAGAAGATCTTATATCGACCTTCCAGTACCTGAAAGGAGCCTACAAGAAAGCTGAAGAAGGACAATATAGAAAAGCTTGTAGCGATAAGACAAAGGGGAACGGATATAACCTGGAGAAGGGCAGATTTAGACTACACGTTAGGAAGAATTTCTTCACCATGAGTGTAGTGAGACAATGGAACAGATTGCCAGGGAACGTTTTGGCTGCACCATCCCTGGAGGTGTTCAAGGCCAGGTTGGATGGGGCCTTGGGTAACCTGATGTGGTGGGATGTCCATGCCCATGGCAGGGAGTTTGGAACTAGATGATCTTTAAGGTCCCTTCCAACCCTAACTATTCTATGATTTAAGCGTGCAACCTCATAACATTACAACCAATACCCAGTATACGTAAACCTGACTACCTCAAAATGAGTGCTATTTTCAGAACAAGGACTCGGTTACCTCATAATGGGTGCAAATAAGTTTAAAAAAACTTCTATAGGTATCATTAAAAGACAATAAATATAATGAGATCTGTTTTAACTTTATATAGTCTGAGTTATCTTGACATTATGCAGCTACAATTTGTGATCCAATGTTACCAAGTAAATGCCCTAATTACTATTGTAAGTCTGTCATTTAAATAGTTCCTTCCTATTTAAAATATAGAAAGCCAAATGTGTTTTCCCACCATGGAGCATTGTGTAAGACTCTTTTCTCTTCCAGCAAGCTGGCTGAAGATGGATGAGCTTCCAAACTGATATCATTTTTAATTACACGTTTTTCTCTCGCTACTAATTTCCTAAACATGTCTCTAATCTTGCAGAGAAATCTCTGAGCGCAGTAGGTGTATCCACATACATCATGCTCTAGAAAATTAATATGAGATAATGATCAGGACTGCCATCACAACATCACCTGAAACAAGCAAGATACACGAGAGGTGATATATACTCATTAGACTCTGATCTCAAGTGTTTCTGGAAAGCAGCTATCAATAGAGAGTTTCCCTCCACCCTACACCCTGGAGCCAATAACACAGTTACTGGGGTCTGGAGGAACGAGATGCTTCAAGCAACCTCCCCTTTGCACTTTCCACCAGGCAGTTAGAAGTTTGTGGTGCCCAATGCATATTGACGTCTTCACACCTTTACCCTAAACACTCCACGAAGAAGTACTTTTTGCATAAAGGAGCCATGATCATTTGCTCCTCTACAGGCAGCCCAACTCCCTCCCTCAGGGGTCCAAGAGCTCCCTCCACGAAGGACAAGGTCTCCTGGTGGGGCTGTCCTCTCCAAAAGCACAGAAGGAGAACAGAAAGCACCCACCAAACAGGTAGGAAGGCATATGCCCACACACTGAAACGGGTCACACACCCAGCAGCTGTCTGCATCAGATGCTCTTTTGGCTGGCAGGAATCAGGACTATGTATAGACCCAACAGCTTAGGTCAACCAAGTGCCAGACAATTATACATACAAGATCTTTCTCACTACCTTAAAGGCATTGCACAGCATTCCTTCACCATTAAATCAACGGTGCAAGATGGCAACTTTTAGGAGGAAGAGAAAAAAAATATGCAAAATAAAAGAACAACTCTCACTGGGCTTTCTCTACAGCTAAACACATCATACACCAAATTCTTAAGGGAATGATGCTTTCAGCACACCAGCTAGCTACCTTCTCATCACCTGACATTTCCCAAATACAAAGGAAAATCCTAGGAGTGCTTTAGAGCGGCTGACATTTAAGGAATCAAATAATGCAAAACAAGATACATCAAAAGCACTTAAATAAGTTTGTTTCTTCTAAGTAGTCTTACAATATGTCACAAGTATGACTCTGCCTTCTTACTCAAAAAAAAGGGACTACTGCTGTTTCACAGTCAAAAACACCAAGGCAGAGAGAGATTAGAAATACAGATGAAGGATACAACCCAAATTAATGCACATAAAAAGAAGTGTATATATAAATTAAAACCAATAGGAAGGCTTGCTGTATATGCCTGAAAAGCACTAGTCTGTAACCACACACTGAGCAACACGCATATGCTAAATGGGGTAAGTACATCTAAGAACGTAATACTAGCTGACTTGCCCTAGGTCCCTAGGGAAGCCTGTTGCACAGACAGCGTGAGTAGGCTGGAGTTGTGATGTTTCACTCTACTCATAGATGCTGCTATGGAAGCTGGCTGATGGATAAATCACACCATTTCACATTTTATTCTCAAAATGAAAAAGTCAACTGTTTACCAAAACTGCTACCAAAATTTCACCTTGTATTTCTACCTGCTGTCCATCCACTGAACAAGATCGACAGCATTGAATCCAGCCTCAACTTCCTCAAGAATCTGATGAAGAAATTTCACCTCACACAAGAACACTGGTTCTTCTTGAAAACACATACTTCTCTCTAAACTTCACTCATTCAGTAATGGGAAGGAAAAGCTGGGGGATGTCCCCATTTTCTCTTTCCCATAGCGTCTTGAACGAGCCATGACAAGGACAGGGACAAACCCAAGGCTTTACAAGAGCTTTACTATGCACCATCCACCTTGCTGACTGGAACTAGTGCTGAGCTGCACAACACAACCCTCCAACTCAGGTGGGAATTAACTGACCACTGAAGTCAAGGTAAGCCTTTCAAGTGACTTTGCTTGGTTATGACTGGGCTCCTACATCTTTGTATTTCTTGTTAGCATTTGCTGACAACTCCTTTACAACCACAGGGACAGGTTCTTTATGAGAAGCTGTTTCGCCTTCCATAGTTAATACCTTAATGCGCAGACTGAAGCAGGTCAGATTATCTGCACATATCAAATACAATATTATGATTCATAAGCTATTTTTCTGCTTCAGTAAGGACTAAGCACATTTTTATTTCTTACTGTGTTTACTCACTACCTCACCAAGCAGCATTATTGTTAGTCTTTCTGAGGCTCTCCTAGAATAGGAACATATAAAACAGGATTTCCTCCAGCCCTGCGTTCCCACTTACTAAGAGTCATTAAGGACATAGGATGGGATTGAACAGAGACTTAACATCAAATAAGCATACAAAACAGGTGGGGGAAAAAATATATCTTCCTGGAACACTGCATCTCTGCTTTGTCTTTATTAAAAGTGCCGATAAAACACAAACTGACTATAAAGACCACTTTCACAGAAAAGTTTTCATGAGAAAAAAATGGAAGAGCTAAGCACTTGCACACAGACATGTATCCCAGTGGGCTCCAAATTAAGTTTACAGCAGCTTTTACACAGCAATCTACAAATCAAATTGTCCATTTTACTGGAGATCAGAAGTAACTTCAATGCTGTCAGAAGGAACTCTACAGAAAAGATCCAAATCCTGCACAAGAATCCTCCAAAAACCCAAACCAACTACATAGTCTTCCATGTGATTACAAGTGATAGCCAAAATATCCAAGGGTAGGTAACACTGCTCAACTCCGAGGCTTTTTTTTTAATACCTCTAACCAATATTTTAAAGAAAAAAAAAATATAGATGTATATGCATACAAAAAATACAAGCGATCTGCCCTGGGATTCATAGAAGTCAATTCTTGCACCATTCGGGTATTGGATAGAGACATTCATCAGAAGGACTCATTCTGCTGACAGAATGTGCTTCCTAGCAGAGCCAACACTGCATGGCAACTTGTGCCCCGCACCATCACATCATGCCACAGGACAAGCTACTGATAGCCCAACACCGAGGAGCCACACACCCTGCTCCCTTCTCCTTTCCCTCCCCACCATTCCACACACAGGAACACTAGCTCAGGGTACACTTTCAGAAGCTACCCTGGAAGCACATCACCCTGAAAATTAACAGGAATTTGGAAAAAAAAAATATATATATATAGGGAAACAATGCAAAAAAAAGCCAGAGGCTACAGACTGTCCATGTAATTACCCTACACATGGTCAAAGTCGGTATGACATGGAAGAAATAACACAAAAGCTGCAAGGATACTTGCTTGAGTTCAGTGCTTAGCATTCAAAATTACCCTGGCAATTTCTTAAAGACCTCTGTACCAGTCGTGTAGACAAAAACACTGGCAGCCAGCAGGCTGGGGTCAGCACACAATTAATGTAAAGGATGACTGAGGAGAAACACTACAACTCTGTTATATGCTATCAGCTCCTGCTTGCCTGAGGACATTTCCTACCTCTACCTACAAACACAGCGATTCCCCAACCATTAAGTAAACAGTCTTTGAAGATACCAGCTTACTCTAATCTCTCACTGATGTCACTCTTGTATTGTACTCAGCTGAGCTACAAGACTCCCAAGTTAACTAACTCCTCTGTAAAATGAGGATTACCTTAACTCTTTGCTTTTGCAGAGATTTAAAGAATCCTGTCAAGGTACAGAAAGAAGCAGATTTTTTCCACTTAGTGGATCTACATTTTTTCTTGTTGCACAATCATAGACATTTTTCAGCTCATTCCTATTGATGCAGGTGAACCACTTCTTTACCATTATGCTTCATGAGTTGCCTTCTATATCAGACCTTTCACCACTTCCAAAGAAAGCAGAAGTACAGCCTTTAGAAAGATGGGGATGCCCTGGACTGCTTTCCAACACTGACAAATAAGGCTATTGCTTCAGTGGCAAGAAGAATTAAAAATCAGATTTAATCTGGACTAGCAAGGGGAATTAAATGTGAACTACAAAAAGAAAGCACAGAAAAGCTTAGATTTTCTAATATATCACCTCAGAGAACAATGCCTTTGTGTTCTTACTTGTGTTCACTTCCCAGGGTCAAGTGTTTTCTCTGCACTGCAGTCATCTATCTATCTACTCCATGCTTTTCATTGTTCCCAATCCTACAAGAGTCCAGCCCTCCCACAGCAATAAAAAGCTCAGTGAAGAACTCAGGGTGGGTCAGAAAAGTCAGCCCCACATATAACATATCTTTCATGTCATCAAAAGGCTTGGCAATAAGAAGCTGAAACCCAACTAAATTTCTACAGCACAAATCAGAGCTATTTTGCTCTCAAGCTGCATGTGCTTAGGAGCAGTCATGACCAGAATAATAAAAGGATATACAGCACAAATCTGAGAAAAGGGGCTCAAGTTGTGGCTGAATATTCACACTCAGTGTCAGTTCCAAGGCAGATTTCTTTTGGAAATTTTGAGTATTATCGGCCTGGGTTGTTTGCTTCTTGGATAAACTATGTCTCAGTTATACCAAACAGATCCCAGCCCTATTTCCCCCTACCCCACACAGGTAATTATGTTCCCACTGAACAGAAAAATGAAGAGGATGTGCTGGGAAAAAAGCAGACAGAGGTAATGATACCTACACAGAGAGACAGATTTAGAATACAGACATTGACCTAGTTCTGCAGTCTGGCTTCCTCTTCTGTTTTACTGGTGTAAATCAACTGAAACTACACAATGCCAAAAGGCTTCATTTTCCACCTGTTAACATAGTTTTTTGATTCCACTGTCAATAAAAGAACCGCAATGCAAACTGTTACAAAATGAAAATCCAGTGCTGTATGTAACCGAAGATAGAAATAGAGAGATGTACAGCCAGATTCAGGACAACATCTTGCTGAAAATACTCTTCCCTAAATCCAGTCATAGTATCCTGAAGGTTTCTTACCAAAGATATGACTACTTCCCAATACCAAACAGTCCACAGGGAGCCAGCAAGGTCATAAGCTGAGGCCAGGTAGTTGCGACTCGCAATCAAACTGGCAAATGCTGAGCACAAAGTCCACCCTTTCTTGCAAACATCAGAGAAACCCATTCACAGCCTGTGTTTCAGAGGTACAACATAGTAGGCTGAGAAACTCTCTCAATTACACAAATATCTTTCTAAACATGTAGCTTTCTGTGGAGGTCTCAAATTTTAAGTTTGAATAAAAAGTAACTTCACCAAAGGTCAGTCAAGTAACACTAAGATCACACTAGCTGGCAGGTTAAAGCATCTCGTATTTATAAGAGTATAAGCACGAAATTCAGAAGGGGCCCCCAGGGATCCCTATGCAAAACATGAAGGTGTAATTAAAAACCATAAATCCATCAAAAGAAAAATATGTGAACTTAATACATTAACTCATACATTTTTCTTCCTCAACCACATTTGTCTTCCTCTACACTCCTTTGGAGCCTAAAATAAAAAATTAACAATATCAGAAGAAATATTTCTTAGTATGTGGAATGCAAGTATCAATAATAAATGCTTTTTACTTTATTCCTACAGGTAATTGCTGAAAGAAGCTCTCTCAGCAGACTGTTGAGACTCTGTGCATATTATAAATTACTTCAACTGTCTCTCCTCTTTATAAAACCCACAAAAGGACAATATCTTATAGTGTTTCCATGCCACTCAATCATACACACAAAATTACCCTTGTGAGAGCTTGTTGGAGGAATGTCAAATGTACTTGACATTTCTGCAACAAAATCTTCAGAGAAAGACACAAAATAGCTCATTTCTGCCTTCACAGATATACAAGCAACACTAACAGCAGAACTTTTTAACTGGAAATTCTGGGATTAACTTTAGACTTAATTACAAACCACAGGCAAAATAGTCACAGGCAGAATCCTGGCCCCTGTTTCACTCATTGCATAGTTTTCAAGATAGCTTATAAAAGATATGCAGCACTATAGTTCATATTAAAGCTAAGGCATTTCTTCTAATAGCGATATTTTGAACAAAGCAGTCCTTCCATCTGCTCAACAACCACAAAAGTAGCACCAGCATTACCTAGAAATGACAGCGGCAAAGACATCTGTGCTTTGCCTCCATCCTTCAAAGGCCAAATTTCAGACTAAATTCATTTCTCATCACTAATGACTGTTTCCTTGGGACCAGGTGGCCCAGGGCCAGGCAGTGGTATGGGAATACCTCTCTTCCTTACAATGCCCTCAGCATTAGGCCACATATGTGGGGATTATGAGATGTTCACATCAGAGATTCAACTAAAGTTTCCTCTCTATTACTCATTCTCACAAGTGGAGCAGCCAGGTCACTATACAAACACACATATGTACGCAACAGTTCAACACAAAACTGATGCATTATCACAACATGGCTAACACTTCTCAAATAATACCCAGGTCAGGCAAACATCAAAAAAAAACCCCACAAAACAACACACGATCCAATGCTAGCAGAGGCTGGCATGTCCTTTACCCTTGTCCTAAGCATGCTCACCACAGGGGAAGCAAAATCCTCCTTGCCCTGGATGCCAGGGATTATCTTACTCAACAATCTCCCTACCCTGTCTTTGATCACTTGGACATCACATACCCTGGCATCATTAGTCAAGCTTCCCCTGCTGAACAGAGGAAAGATCTGTCCAACTTTTGCTGACTGTTTATTGCAGCTGAAAACAATTTCCTTTCATGAAACCGACTATATGGGATGTTCCCAGTCCAGGCTGGTGATCTGGTCACCTAGGCCTGGAAGTTGTTTTGGCTTCTGAGCTAGTTCCACACCAACATCTACCAAGCATTCCAGAGATGAAACACTTAGCACATTTTAAGGTTTGGCTCTTGGACTCTTAACCCTCCTGGGAACTGTGGCATTGGTCTCTAGAGCCTGGCTGCTGTTGGACAGTAAATATAAGCAGTTGGTTTTACACTCCACACTCAACAATTTGAATTTAAAGAGAGTGTCTGCCACAATGCTGACGTGTTTTGTCCTGAGGCTCTCAAAGAAGACTAAACAACTACCAAGGAAAGAACAGAAGGCTTTTACCACTCCACATCAAGCAGTCCAGAGCCTCTACAGATGACCCAAAAGCAGTAAAGCAACTGAAACAGGGACAGCCAGATTTCTTCATCATACATGCCACTTGTATGTTATTTCCAACAGTTGTTGAAACTGCCCCATCCCAGAGAGTCCCTCGAGATACACTGTAGTCTGAGGATCACAGCAGCTCTGGGTTCCCTGTTCGGGGGTGGGAATCAGATGTGTATCACCAATAAAGCACCGTGCCATTAACATCAACCACCCCAGCAGTACCACCTTCTCAAAACCACTCAACTGTAACATTCTGCTGAGAGATGCATGATGTACCCTGGACACAGCCACCACCTCTGAACTGCTCAGTGCCATATAAGATGGAAAAGCAGCAGGCAACTTCTGCAAAAACAATCTACTTGATAAAACTACAGACAAAGCTGTACTGCCGTACTCTGAAGTCCAGCAGAATTACAACAATGGCAAAAAGAGTAAACACATGCTACAACACACAATACAATGAAAACAACACAAGGCAATAAAAAAGGAGTACAATACAAACTGAGTACATCTAACTTCCCAAATGACTTAAAACATAAAGCCAAACACTGCCCATTTACAGTATAATCAGCCCTGATCGATCTATACACACCAACAGTGACACAAACCATGCTATAACAAATTGTATGTTGTGGTAAAACAGGAAACACATTTAAACATAATCTTTTGAATGCTGTGAGAACTAGGACTAATGCTTCACTTTCACAGTTAATGCTGAAAGCCAGTCAATGCCCAGCCTAGCCTGAAGTATCACATTTCAGTTTTGTACAGAAGGCTTCCTACCCCATTCACCAAGCAGTGTAAAATCCCTGAGCAACATTAGGGGAAGATTTGCTAAGAGCTAAATGAAAATTGATCATTTTCCCACAGCTGTCTGGTGTTCCAATCAATTCTGCACAATTATTGATGTATGGTAATGCCAGCCCAGCCCCAGCTGAAACTCAGAGCAGCCTGCCAAACTCCAGGAACGCTGATCAAAGACTGATTTTAAGGCTTGACTCAGAAAGAAGGATAATTGTGTGCACCTAAGCACTTCCTTTTGTGAGCAACTGCTGAGATTTTGCTGATTCACTACATTAGGGTGATGCATACTACAGTCAGATTCTTAGTGATAAAACAAACATGCAACAATAGCATTATGCTGCCTAAAATAGAATGTTTAACTAGTATAAATATATCCACCTTTCTCCAACATGAACATCTGCCAGCTATGTCTTAAAAGCTCATGCAGCTTCAAAGCAGTCAGTCCAAAGAACTATACACCAAAAGTTTACATTCACTTTAACTTATCCTAGAGAAGAACACATTGCTCCTTCAAAGCGACGTAACCCTGATACCACCCCTGCTTGAAATAATCATTTGAAACTTTGTTCTTAGGTTCCTCTACAAAATTTTCCTTTTTCTCCGTTTAAAAATAAAACATGGAAGAAGTTTCATGAAAGGCTAAGAAGTAATACACTTTGGTATAAACTTCAACAAACAGTGTGAAGGACTGAAATCACTGAAGAGTTTCCAATTTACCAGGCCACGCCCCATTTCCACAAAACACATTTCTAGTTTCATCATAGGGAGACACAGCACAGTATGCAGATAAACCCCTTTTAGATAGCATCAGCACAACTCTAACTTATGCTCCCTAAGCTGATCTGATACCTGCTACTTAATCAAGCTCCACTCCTCCTGACCACCTTCAGTCCCCTTCCACAGCCTCACCACTCGCCTCCTGGTGAACTGGCAGATTTTCAGGACTGTCTGTTACTATCTTCACTTCATCTGAAGTCCTTGGCTTTGCTTGCTGTTTCTACTTTTGCAGAGACCTCAGCTCCACAACCACCTCCCCGACACCAGACCTGTAAATCCAGCTGCAAGTCACAGAATATGCTGTTTTCTAAGTCTCTGTGTTATTATATATTCTTCCTTATTATATATAGTACGGGAATGGTCAAGTCTACTAAGAACAGCAGTCAATGATGCTCAATGCCAAAATGAGCAAAACATGGAAGCTTTTTCACTCTGCTGGGCAAAGAAGAAATCAGACTCATAGGTGTTGAGCAGCTTGTCCAAATTCACAGAGTCAATGACAGATCTAAGGATTAAATTCAGGTCTTGCATCCCTGTAACAGGACCCAATTCCTCCTATTAAAAAGAGCAGCAGGAGGCATGACTCTTTCCATAAGCCACTCATATGAAAGACTATACAAAATTAGTAGACCCTTGTAAAAGAAATCAGCCTGTTCCTGATCAAGAGTGACGGTGACAAGACTGAAGATGCCTTCCTTTGGGGATATATTGGACACATAAATATTAGTTATTCCAGTGCTGCAGATCTGAAGGCAGACGACATGGAGATAAATGCAGACAGGTTAAATCCCATCAATTTCCAGTAAATAAACAAAAAATTAAAAATTAGAATACAACACACTCAAATAGATAGCTGCCTGCCATAATTAGTGTCAGCAATATTTGAACAGATGTAGTTCCTGAAGGTAGTGCAATTTTGAGAAAGGCAACAGCATTGTCATGGAAAATTCTTCCAAAAGACATGTAGATATGCACACATTTCCAGAGAGATTCCCCTCCTCTAGCCAGAGTAAAAGAAAATCTCCACTCACTTTTCAGGACAAAATGTTCATCAGCCAACTGAAAACACAGGAACTAACTGGCTCTTACCTAGATCAGCATCCTCACTGGGGTGAAAAAAGGATTCAGACCCACCCAGGAGACCCATGCAGCACCTGTGGGGGCAATCCTGGTCTTGGGAAAGAAACACCTCTTGGTGGTTTCAGCCATCCTTGCTCCAATACCCTACACTGCCAGGCCCACAGCAGCAGCCACTATCAGCTGCTCAGGGAAGAGGAGGATGACTGCTCCCTCCTACAACCTTGCTAGTAACAAGTTAGAGGTTGGGAATCACTGTAGGTGGAAACTCTTGGCAAAAACAATAAAGCAGCTACTACATATTTCAACAGGTTCAAAGTAACCTCAGATGTTAGGAGCAGATGCTCTTTTCCACCCCCTGGGATTTTGAAATGGTTTGTGTTTCCTCCCTTTTCCCTAATAGGGCAGGGTGCTGAAGGAATTAGATACAGAGAGAGACAGAGTAATACTAATTACCCTCAGCAACCCAGGAGACCGCAGTACCTTCAGCTAATGGCACAATCCCCACTCCCCCACTTCAAATCCTCCAGGGAGAAGGTCTCTTGCCTCTGGCATCTGAACTGCAAGATAATCCTGCTCACCTGTATTTCAAAAGGGCATACTTGAAAATCCTAAATGTCTAAAGCAAACTCGTTACAATTACTTTCCGCAGCCTATCAGATAGTGTGGAGACTACTGCACTGACTGAACCAAGGGAACTGCTCATGTCAACACATTTGACACAGTGTTGTCACTAACCCCGTTATTAGACTGCACACGTAACTGAAATCCACATCTGAGCTCACAGCCTGAAGCACTCCACAGCCAAGTCTCTACAAGAGTCTCTCTCACAAAATTAAATATTAAATGTGCATCTCAAAAAATGCCCTGTAGTTTCATATTTATTAACTAAGACATTACTTTTCCACTTAGGTGTTTTTGAAATGTTAAACACAGAACATTTTAAAGTGCATTTAGTACTTGGAAAGAGCCCTGAAAACTGGATTCCTCTAGAAAGGAATCTGTAAAAGACACAGTTGTCCCACTCAATTCCCCTTACCCACATCAACCCAGTTGCAGAAAGGCCTCCTATAAAAAGAAAAAAAAAACAGCCCCTCAGTAACAGAGGGCCCCAAACTTATCCAAGACTCTGCAGCTCAAGACTCTCAAATTCCAGGTGACTGTGCCACTCAGCAGATAGGGCTGACACATGAATAGAAAACAATGGGCACGTGAAGAAACACTCCACAAAAAGTCAGGAGCTATTCCTAAAAGATTGGACCTACTCTACGTGCACATCAAATGTCACACGAGGTTCCCACATGCCCCTCAAATGTCACACGAGGTTCCCACGTGCCCAGAACCCTTGCTCATTCAAGAAAGCAAAAGCTTGCAGACAAACGCTAAGGTCACAGAGGCCTCTTCCAGGCTCCCGTGTGCAGCACAAGCTCCTAAAGCACCCAACAGTGTGCACGACAACGAGGAGATGGGTACCAGCTGCCAGGGATCATGCGAGCTCTCCTTGCTACTAGTCCTGCTGTACTATAGAATGGGTTGGGTTGGAAGGGACCAAGGTAAGAATAACAAAGCATACCTTGCCTTCCTGCATCAAAAGCACAGTCCTCAATCCCATACCTGTCCTCTTGGCCTAGTTTTCCAAAGCAATGAGAACTGCTGCATTGCCCTTCCTTGCTGCTAGGACTCCTTAACAGCTTTGGAACCTATCAAATGATCTAAAATTGAGGTAGAAGGCTCATAGCATGTTCCTACAACTTCCTCAAACTAGCCATGAGAGATGTTTGGCAGGACACACCCATTATTAATTGTTTGGCAGAAGCCAAACGTCCAAGTATTAGCTTATTGTCAACCAAACAGTCTGTGTGCAGATGCAGAGAAGGTTCTGCTTCTTATCAAATCATTGAGGACAAGGAGGGAACAGCTGAGATTAATGAGGGATAAGGAGAGCAAAGCATCCATCCTACCAAACCATCCTTCCTTAGTTCTGCTGCTGGTGGACACATATGGGGGTTATTTAGCATACAGGAGAAACCCACAGGAAAGAGCATGCTCTTCCCAAGACTTTGTTCTTTGTCTCCCCTTCAGGTGATGCAAACAGCACATACAGGTGTCCTAAGTGATGATGACTTTGCTCAGAAGTGGCTGTGGTGGCAGCTCAATCCAGCAGCACCGCCTGGCATCTGCACAGCTGTGACACATCAGTGCAAACAGTCTGTCTAAAGCTACTGCTACCTTCCTCTGTTTTTCTGGAGAAGACAGGCGTCCTCCAACTCTAGCTGGTGTAACACAGAGCCCTGCTGAGGATGCAGCAAGCTAGGGCTTGCTTAGCTCCCTCAAATGATTCATGGTTTGTTAGCAATGAAAGGTATAACCTGTCCTGGTCACCCAAGACTCCCTGCAGACCAGAGTTGGCAGTGTGCCTCTCTACCCAACCACAGCTTACCAGGTCAGCTAGGAGGACAGTTTTTTTTAGGTATATGAGGAAAAGCACTGTCCGTGCCACCAGAAATTAAGAGCCTGCCCATGCTCCTTTGTCCCTTAGGCTCCCGGGAAGCTGTTCAGTGGTGTGCCTCATGTAACACGGTGCAGATAATGCAACAGGGACAACAAGAATGTGGTCAAACTCAAGATACAATAAAATAAGCATGTTTCTGCCCCCTCTAACGCTGCTTCTGATACCTGCCTGCATTGGCAGTAGGTACAACACAAACTGTTCAGACTTGGGGTGCTAGGGGTGAAGTGTGGATGGGGACAGGTGAAACAGGGCATCTGAATCCCTGTGCTGCAAGAAACACAATCCTCAAAGCTAACCGCTTCCAAAGTGAATTTCCGCTGGCCTTGGCCTCCTTTCAGTACTGATAGAAAAAACAAAAAAACTCTTATTCCAGTATAACTATGTATGATTATTACTCCTCTGTAACCAAGATATTCATGCCAGTATAAAACTCTTCTGTGGATGTAGTTTTATCAGCGCACGCGTTCCTCACACCAGAAGACCTTTCTTCCTCTGCTCCTAAGGGATTAGCTAAAAGCATTTTATAATAGCTCTGTATCCTTAAGGCTATTGCCTGCCCTAGAGGGAGCACAGAATTTACTTCCAGCAATGCAGCTGCAGGAGCACATCTCTCATGTTGGACAGTCGCTGCCTGTTCCCTTCCTTTCAGAGACACACACCACACTCTAACATACACCTCCTTAGAAACGACAGCTCATTTGAGTTTACAGAACAGGGCATCATGCAAATTAATTAAGTAGCATTTGTGAAGCACTATGAAGATTTTAGGTGCTAAGTATTATTATTATTACTAATTTAATCTACATCCCCATTCTGTCCTCAGCCTCTCCTGTGAAACTGCCAACAGTGATGCCAATTAGCGGTAATTGTTGTGGTGGTTTTGTGACAAGGCTATTTGCCAACTGGGAGCGAGACAGAGACCACCAACTCATTTCCTGGGGATTGCCCCACAGCTGCCAACAGCAACAACTTCCAGGCACAACCACCTGCTCTCCACTCCAGCCAGAACCCTGGAGGTAGGAGATCCTGTATCCCATTACGGGCTCCCCAGGAACACAGCCTGCAAGGCACGTACAAAACTTTTAATTAGGGATAAACCAAGGCACCTTTTATTTTTTTTTAAAATCCCTTCACTAGTTCAGTACATGGTCCAGCAACTGCTGCCGCTACTGCAATCCCAAAATGCCAATCTGAAATAATTTTAGATTCAACTTAGCTCTCATCCATCCTTGCTTGACAAAAGTCACATTTTGATTCACACACAGGCCTCACTGTGGAGGCAAACTGTAAAGGCAGTAGCAGTAAAAAGAATGGAACTGACAGCGTAGGGTGCAGTAAATCTTGTACTTGGGAGAATTGTTAAAAGAGTATTAACATAAGCAGAGAGGTATATCTTTTTATCAGCTCCCCACAGAGATTTAGAGGACTTTAAAGAGACACAAACAACTAACAGTGTTCTGTAATCAACACACATCATCTGAGCACCAAAACTTTAAATTATTTAAATATTTTAAATAAGTCTAATTGAAACGACAGCAACACATAAACTGTATGAATCATAGCCCTCAAAAACAATTAGATTTGTTATCCCTGCAGACTGCAAACAGTAGGCTGGCTTTTTATTCTAATGTGAATTCAATCCCCCCTCACCTGCCCCACGCATGAGAATACACCTTCTCTCTTTCATCAGGAAAGATATCAACAGCAGGAAACTAGCCCTTCTTTCATCTCTGAGGCACTCACCCACCTTTCCAAAGGGTTTTCAACCAGGTGTGGAAATCTTTCTGAATCTGTGCTGAAAGATGTCTTAATTATTATGGCAAAGGAGGTAAATCCTTTGAGAGCAGCATGCTCCAAGCAGTAGCCTTCTGGTGTTTACTTATCCAGTAGCTGCTTGGTTTGACAGTGCATTAGAAGAGCTTATAAGAAACTCTTTGGACTTTTATTGTATGGGCATGAAACTCTCATCGAGAGGAGCTGTTTTTTTCAGATGTCTTGTTATATAATTAAACAAGAAAGGAAGACGGGGGGAGGCAAGCTGCCTTTCTGGCACAAACATTATACAGTGCTCAACCTGCCAGCATATTGCATCAGATTCCCACTGCAAGGCCAATTCACAGCATCTGAGTAGCTGAACCCCTGGCTGTTATCTCCCGCTAACCTACTTCACACTCAGAAGGCTGTAAGTAGCACTGTTTATTGCATCTTCCTTCCTGAGAAGCTGCTCGCTGCACCAGGATTGGTGGGGGTTTTGAGTTTGCAATTAGGCTAGAGGTCTCACGTGTTTTTCTTGAAAGTTTTAAACATCTAACTGTACTGCATGCTACTCAATAAATAAACTCCAGGTATCTGTTAACCTGAGATCAGGTCTGTCGAGGTTCTGACACTGTGATGACTACTATTTGATTACATTCCTAGGCATGCTTTGAAACCCTGCAAAAAAAAAGGGGGGGGGGATTAATTTACCCATCATCAAGTGCTTATCAAGGAAGTCCCCTGAGACTTACAGGAACGAGACCACACAAACAGGCCTTTGCTCACAGGTCTCCTCACCTAACACCTGGCCACAGCCCCCTGACTCTCCCACACCAGCAGCCTTTCTTCCCATGACGGAGATCCTCCTGTAGATAGGACACTATTCTTTACAGCAGAGGCCCATCCCAAACAGGGAACAGGGTTTTATGTGCTCCTCGCTGAAGTAGCCTATTACACACGCTTCACAAGGGCAAATTAAACTTCTTCCCACTATTCGCAGCGATCTAGAAAACAAAAGGTCCAGCAGTCCTGAATAAAATGAGATAAGATACATGACCTTTTACACAGCAGAAAAAAAGAGGTTGTTTCAAACCTAGCAAGTCAACAGAGAGACCCCTGTTGATTTCAAAGGGGTTTGGATCTGGCCTGAAAACACAAACCTTGCTGCACATTCGGACACTGCTCCACAATGCACTTCCAAACAAAACTATATTTAAATTCAATGGGAATTCTGTAGATCATACAGGAACTCTTTGAATGAAAACGAAGGTCAGTAGGGTTTGGCTTCCTCTTCAGACCCTCCCCCCTATTCTTCAAACATCCAGATAAGCATTGTTTAGAAAACAATACATTACTTCCAAATGTTATCAAAAACCTAACACAGGTTTTGTGTAGCCTGGAACAGAATCTCAGGGTCTTCTGTTGCATTTTGTCCTGTCGGCTAATCCTTGGGAGCTCTTCTTCAGGTGCCTGGGCAGGACTCTCTATCAAGAGTGTGTATTTTTTCACCTGTGTTGCGTTTTAGAAGTTTTGTTTCTCCTTTGGAGAAACACTAAATCATAAAGGAGAACAGGCCTTATGAGGAGCGGCTGAGAGAGCTGGGGGTGTTTAGCCTGGAGAAGAGGAGGCTGAGGGGAGACCTCATTGCTCTCTACAACTACCTGAAGGGAGGTTGTGGAGAGGAGGGAGCTGGGCTCTTCTCCCAAGTGACAGGGGACAGGACGAGAGGGAATGGCCACAAGCTCCACCAGGGGAGATTTAGGCTTGAGATTAGGAAAAAAATTTTCACGAAAAGGGTCACTGGGCACTGGAACACGCTGCGCAGGGAGATGGTTGAGTCACCTTCCCTAGAGGTGCGTAAGGGACGGGTGGACAAGGTGCTGAGGGACATAGTTTAGTGATTGATAGGAATGGTTGGACTCGATGACCCAGTGGGTCTTTTCCAACCTGGTGATTCTGTGTTTCTGTAAAGGAGAAATCACTAAAGGAGGGAGTACAACAGTAATAAAGACCTCTGATATACAGAAAACAAACGGGGGGAAAAAATGGGCATGCAATTACAACACACATGAATAAAGCTGCACGTGTGTTAAAGAAAACGTGTGCCCTGCTCACGCGCTTCTTGCACTCACTACCAGGTACGAAGGGCAGCGTGAGGCACAAAGCGCCCCAGCCTTGGCTTGCCCAGGTGACACCAGCGCCAGGAACGAGCCCCTCAGCCAGCAAGGCACCTCGGGCACGCACAGCGACACCAGCCCGCTCCAACTCCCCCCGCCGCAAACACGAGTGGGTGGGTTCCAGCTGCGCTTTAAAGGCTCCTCAGAAGGAGGAGCCGAACCCGCTGGCCCCGGCGGCTTCTCGTGGGAAGGATGAAGGCGCTGCAAGTCCCGGGCATCCCCGAAAGGGAGCGGGACGGGGTCGGGGGGCTCCGGGAGCGGCTCCCGCGCCACCTCTCCTCCAGCCGAAGTCGCTATCCTTGTTTTTTAACCCTTTCAGGCAGCCGGTAACCCTAACAGAGGGTTTCGCTTTTTGATAAAAGCACCTCACCCCCTAGCCCCCCCACGGGACGAGAAATCCTTGAACTCGTGAAGAACCCTCCCAGTCGGACCGGGCTGGCTCTGATGTCGCTCCGGGGCTGCCGCTCGGGCTCCCGCACCCCCCACACCCCTCCCCACCCCGGGGGGCTCTTACCGGCGGGGCGTTGGGGGGGCATCCCCCGGCCGCCAGCCGCACCGCCTGCCTCCTCAGCTCGGCCAGTTGCGCCTGGCAGCTCCGGCACCAGCCCCCGGCCGGTGCCCGCTCCCCGGGCCGCGGCTCCGCGCCGGCCCCGGCTCCCTCGGGCGGCGGGCGGCTGGCGCAGCGCTCCTCCTCCGCGGCCGGCGCTCTCTTCCGCGGGGAGAGCTCCCTCGACGCGCTCCCCTCCGCCGCCTGCGGAGAAAGGAGAGCTCAGCACCGCGGAGGCGACGCGGTTCCCGCCCCGGTCGCGAAGGAAAAAGAAAAAAAAAAAAAATTAAAAATTACAAATTTAAATTTTTTTTTAAATAAAAATGAAAAAAAATTAAAAGTTTAAAAATAAAACAAAGTTAAAGAAAACAAATAAATAAAGGCGGGGAGGAGCGCTGTAGCAACTTACCCGCGGCTCCGGCCCCAGCCCCCTCCCGCCGGCCATGGCAGCGGGGGGAGTCAGCGCGGGGCCCGGGGCGCCGGGGCGCCCATCGCCGGGCGGGGAGCGGGGCTGCAACTGGGATCTCGCCGGTTCCCCCGCCGCCCGGGCCGCCGCGCTAGGTGATGTTGCCTCCCATGTTGAGGAGGGAGTGAAGTTTGGGTTGGGAGAGGGAGGCGGAGTGAGCTCCCCACGGCGGTGCGGGGAAGGACCCAGCACGGGAGCACGTCGAATAATAATAATAAATAAAAAAAAAAAAAAAAAGCTGGAAAAGTGCTCGGAGGGCAGGGGAAGGAGGGGCTGGGCGGGGTGGGGGGGTGGGATAAGCGTGGCGGAGGCGGCTCGGCCCGGACGGGTTGGGGTTTATGTTTGGAAGATGCTTTTTCATAGTGACCCTACGGGATATTCCCAAACCGGCATCTCCTTCACACTCAAACACCCAAGTTCCCTGAGAGTGGGGAGAAAAGGGCCAGGCTGGAGGGGGCCGGTCCCGCTGCCGAGCTGCAAACGGGGTCCGCGGGTCCCTCTTGCCCCCCCCCCCGGTACTGGTGTGCGGGGTTGGGGGGGAGGACCGGGGCCCCCCTCCGCGGGCAGATGCGCAACTGCCGCGGGGCACGGATCCCCAGCCGCTCGGCAGGCGCGCTGGGATGTTCCTACACGCGAAAATTGACCTGACAGATGGAGAAATTAACGTTCGCAGCTAATTGTCTACTTGGCTGCCGCTCCGACTTGTATATTTAGCACTTTTTTTTTTTGTAGGGTTGGGATTTTTTCTTTTGGTTGATTGAGTTTGGGGAGGGGTTTTTTTTGGGGGGGAGGGGGTTTTTTGTTTGTTTGTTCCCCCCCCCGGCCCCAGAGAGACGAATACTCGCGTCTGTCTGTCGTTCCTGCCCCGAGCCGGGACGCGCCCGGGTGGCGGGGAGCGCGGCCGCCGTCCCTGTGGCCGGAGCGCCACCTGCCGACGGGATCCCCCCCCCCCCCCCCCCCAACCCGGTGCCACCCGCGACGGAGCCCGCAGCCGGTGGGGAGCGGCGGGTCGAGCCGGGAGGCTCTGTCGGGGGCGGCTTTTTCCTCGACGGCGCCGAACGAGGAGCTGCCGCCTCCCCTCCCGTCCCCGTCCCCGCTGCGGGCTGGTGGCACCGAGCCGTGGGGTGGGGTCTGCGGGGAGGTGAGCAGCGCCGAGCACAAAGAGGGGGGAAATATATATATATATATATATATATAGGGGGGAAAAAATATCCATCCCTCTAAGAGGCGCCTTCCCCGGCCGCTTAAACTCCCTCGAGCACCTGTCTGACAACCCCCCCTAGATGGGTTCGTGCCCTGCGGGAAGGCTGGTGCCCCGGCAAAGCCCTGAGGGGCCCCCGGACCGCCTGTCTGGAGCCTGGGAAAAGTTTAAGTAGGGAAGAGAAAGAAGGAGACGGGAGAAGAAGCGAGACCGCTGCACAAGGGCTGCTGTGCGCTCCTTGCCGGGGCGAGCGGGGCTGGCACACGCACCCCGGCTCCCTCCTCTCGCCTGCTCGGGGCTCTGCAGCTGTTCGCGTACTTGCCCCGAAATGCCATATTCCCAAGGAACAGCTGCGACCCCATCCCCGCTCCCCCAAGTCTCAGGCTGGAAGGTTGGACGGGGCGGGGGCTAAAGGGTTGTGCACCCCGGCCGGCTTTGGGGCTGAGGGAGCCGCGCGGCTGGGCTGAGACACAGATTTCTCTTAAAAACAAACAAACAAACAAACCCTCCTGGAAACTGCGGGACAGGGTGTCCCTCCAGGCGGGTTGAAGCCGGGGTGCCCCGGGGATGCGCCCGGACTGTTCGTGGTGCTGAAACCCTTCCCGGAGCCGCCGCAGCCAACTTCCCACCGGCAAGTTTTCCAGACCCTTTCCATGAGCCCGTCCGGGACAGGGCAGGCAGCAGCCCCCCCCTCCCGCTCCCTACATCCCCCCCCCCCCCCCCCCGGGCGATGTCCCCCCCTGACCCCCATCCCCTGGGGCTGGAGCGAGGTCCCCTCACCTTGGCTTTCCTGCGCAGGAGGTGGCTGGTGAAGCCGAAGATGATCTCGGAGTCTAAGCACAAGGCTCCTATCTCCAGGAAGCTGGGGTTTTTCCTCGTGGCGTTGGAGGCATCGGGCGATTTTTGAAAAGCCATAGTTTGGGGTTGGAATATCCAGCTCCCTGAGCGGAGGCGATGTGTTTGTATACACGCACACACAGAGTAAAAAAAAAAAAAAAAGGGGGGGGGGGATAAAATAGCGAATATCTCCCACCCCTTAAAAAAGATGGGGGGGGGGGGGGGGGAAGAGAAGAAGAAAAAAAAATCCAGACTCGAGTGAGTTACTCCTCCATCTGCCGGGGTGAGGGAGCCAGCCGCCGGGCGGACCCACCAGCCTGTCTCTGCCTCTCTCCGCCGCTCTCCCTCCCGTTTTATCCCCTCTCCCCGGCGCAGCTCGCCGGAGAAGCGAGCCCGGCTCAGGGTCCCGGGGCCGCCGCTGCGCTGGGGGCGCGGGGCCGGCAGCGCCCTGCTCCCCCGCCGCCGGCCATCAGCCTCCTGCCCCCCCCCGGCCGACGCGGGCTGCGCGCGGGGCCCGGCTCGCTGGGGTCTGGGTGTGCGTTCACTCCTCCTTCGCCTCCTCCTCCTCCGGGGTGAGCGCGACGAGGGAAAAGCTGCCGGTGGAGTCACTTTAGGAGGGGGGGAAAGACACGCACCAGGGGAAAAAAAAGAAGTAGGAGAAGAAAAAAAGAAGGGAAAGAAGGGAGGAGGGGAGTAGGAGAGGGAGAGGGAGAAGGAAAAGGAGAAGGAGAGGGAGAGGAGAAAGAGGAGGAGGAGAGGGAGGAGAAGGAGGGGAAGGAGAAGGAGAAGGAGAAGGAGAAGGAGAAGGAGAAGGAGAAGGAGAAGGAGAAGGAGAAGGAGAAGGAGAAGGAGAAGGAGAAGGAGAAGGAGAAGGAGAAGGAGAAGGAGAAGGAGAAGGAGAAGGAGAGGGAGGAGAAGGGGAAGGGGAAGGGGAAGGGGAAGGGGAAGGAGAAGGAGAAGGAGAAGGAGAAGGAGAAGGAGAAGGAGAAGGAGAAGGAGAAGGAGAAGGAGAAGGAGAAGGAGAAGGAGAAGGAGAAGAGAGTGAAGGAGAAGGAGAAGGGAAAGAAAGAGAAGGAGAGGGAGAGGGAGGAGAAGGAGAAGAGAAAGAGAAGGAGGAGGAGGAGAGGGAGAGGGAGGAGAAGGAGAAGAGAAAGAGAAGGAGGAGGAGGAGAGGGAAGGGGAGAAGGAGAGGGAGAAGGGGAAGGAGAAAGAGAAGGATGAGGAAGAGGAGAGGGAGAGGGAGGAGAAGGAGAGGGAGAAGGGGAAGAAAGAGAAGGAGAGGGAGAGGGAGGAGAAGGAGAAGAGAAAGAGAAGGAGGAGGAAGAGGAGAGGGAGAAGGAGGAGAAGGAGAAGAGAAGGAGGAGGAAGAGGAGAGGGAGGAGAAGGAGAAGAGAAAGAGAAGGAGGAGGAGAGGGAGGGGGAGAAGGAGAAGGAGAGGGAGAAGGGGAAGGAGAAAGAGAAGGAGGAGGAAGAGGAGAGGGAGAGGGAGGAGAAGGAGAGGGAGAAGAGAAAGAGAAGAAGAAGGAGAAGGAGAGGGAGAAGAGGAGAAGGAGGAGAGGGGAAGAAGAATAGGAAAAAAAGGAGGAGAAAAAGAAGGAGGAGGGAAGAAGAATGAGAGGAAAAAAGGAGGAGGAAAAAAGGCAAGAAAGAGGAAGGAAAAAAGTGGGAGAAAAAAAGGGAAGGGGGAAAAAAAAAGAAAGAAAGTCTAAGGGAGCAGAAGTGAAGCACTTTCTGGAAAGGATTTGGCCTTTCACTCCTTTGAAAAGCTTCCCCCCACCCCTTTTCTCCCCCTGCTTAATTGTATTTGTAATGGGTGAGGACGACAGGGAGGGAGCGAGCTTCTCCTCGTCGAGGGGGTCGGGAAACGGGTCCCTGTCCCGGGGAGCAGGAGCTGTTCCGCAGGCTGCCTCTCCGGCAGCCCCACGCGTGCCCCAGACCCGAGGCCGGCGCTGAGTGCTCCACTGCCATCCCGTCGGGGCAGAGCGTTAATCCTTCCCCCTGTATTTCCCACTAAACAAATAACTCACCCCCTGACAAGAGCATCATCCCCGCGGCGAAAGTGAGTTGAATAATCTGTTTAGGCCAGGTCCACGGGGGAGAGCACCCACCACTCCACCCCGAGCTCCAAGGAGAGGGAAGGGAAGAAGTTTCTACATCCATAATATGACACCAAATTTTCTTTTTACTCTGAATTTAATGGATCACCTGTTCTGGGCTTCCCGCTAATGAGGAGCGTGAATGTTAAACGCGAGAAGTGTGGTTTTGGGTGGCTCTGTATGATGGAGGTGGAATCTAGCTGCCAGGGGCAGGCACAGGAGGGATGCAGAGATGGAGGGAAGAGGGAGGGAAATGGAGAAATGCTTACAGCAGGAGGGCAAGGATTTGTTTGATCTCCTTGTCGTCTCCTATCCTAATGAAGGCATCTCAGACCAGAGATCTGCCAGCTGTGCCCTGAACCCATCTGTGAATGGAGCTCACAGGGATCCAGCCTCTGTGCCCCCTTATACAATCGTAGATCATAGAATCACTAGGTTGGAAAAGACCCACTGGATCATTGAATCCAACCATTCCTGTCAATCACTAAACCATGCCCCTCAGCACTTCATGCACCCATCCTTTAAACCCCTTCAGGGAAGGTGACTCAACCACCTCCCTGGGCAGCCTGTTCCAGTGCCCAATGACCCTTTCTATGAAAAATTTTTTCCTAATGTCCAGCCTGAACCTCCCCTCACCCCCACCAATCCTGTCCCAGCTTGCTGCCTTGCTGTGCACCACTCCTCATGCACTCTCTCCTGTGCTCCACCACCTTCCTCTGCACAGCAGAGACATGCCTCTGTCCCAGAAGATAACCATGGTTGGAAAATGCCACGCTACTGAGGAGGGTTAAAAGAAGAGCGTGAAGCGGAGGGCAGAAATAAAAGCAGTTCAAGCAGAATGATGGTATGGACATCAGCTGTCCAGGTAAAGAGTGTCCCCCTGAGGCCCTCATCTCAGGTGCTCAACAGCAGGTAAAACTGTGCCCACCACCAAAACCCAAAGCAACAAATGTAATTTCCCATGCATTGGGGAAAGAGGCTTGGAAGGGCATGGCCAGGCTGGACAGGCTGTGGAGAAAGCCTGAGCCATTTGTTCCCATCCCCCCAGTCTTCAGCCCAACCCGAGTTTAAGCAGTCAACCACACTGGTCTGGCCCCAAGGACAGTCTAGCTCTTCCTTGTCTGCGGACCACCACCAGCTCACCAGGTGCCCCTTCCCCACCACAGTTTGCTCCTTTTTGCAGGCTCTTAGCAAGGACTCTAGAAAGGTCTGGGTCTAAAATATGCCCTGAATGTCAGGCACTGAGGGTCCCTGGGCAACCCCAACCTCACCCCTAATCCTGGAAAGTCTATCTTCAATCAACCCTATTAAAGCAAATACCTCCCCACCTCACTGCCCTCAGGTGTCTTGCCGATAAACAAGCTGAAGGGAAAGTTATTAGCTCTTATTCATGGTGTCTAAACTAAAGTAAAACATCAACGGGGGGACTGTACATAATAATAGACTAGATAAACTCCATTTTTCTTGGGCCCTCTGAAAGCGATCCCCAAGCATTAAAATGGGTCTCTTAATAAATACCTTATCTCCCCGCCACAGAGCCCAGGCTGCAGATAACCAGACAGCCATTACTGTACCTCTGAAATAACCCCATTTCCATCAGGGGCACTTCAAACAGGCTCCACTTTAAAGACCTCCCTCCCTCCTCGAGGGGAGATGGGGGAGGCTTGAACCTCCCTGGGTGAGAGGAGGAGGAGGCAAAGGGCTGGGGATTTCATCCAAGTCCCCAAGCAGGGTGGGGGGTGGGGTGGGGGTGGTGTTGTTACTGCATTGCAATGCATTCCCTTCCATAAATAACCATGGAGTGAAGCATTCCGTCTGCCAGCCAAAAGACTAACTCTACACCACCACCTCCTGTGCCCTGCTTTTGGGTGAGCAGCGATGGGCTCCCACAGCCCAGCTCCCCTGGACCTGCTCTGCAAGAGGGGAAAAGGTTGGGGAGAAGAGCAGGGACACAGCAGCCAGCTGCCATCTCCTCTGGGGAAAAAGGCCTTCCCAGTGTGTGCATCCCAGGCTGCAAGGTGATGCTGCACAGGTTGTGTTGGAATTCTTTGTTAATATACCATACAGGTGATAGTGGGTTTATTAAGTATATTGCCGTGATTTCACATTTAATTTACTAAGAATACAATGGTTTGGTCTAGAGGACCCAAGGGAAATCTAGGCAACAGTGAGCAAAAATCCATGAAATTCAATGTAGCACACTAATCATGGAGGCATTATAGTATTAATTGCTATAATGATATACTTCTAATCCTATCTTACACCACACCACATAATTTCATTGGGTAAGGGAGGGAAGGAATTAAATTTAGTTCAATATAGGCAAGCATGTAACTTAATAGAGTAGTTTGACTCCTGCACACTCACGGGTTTAGGGCTAATGTCATGCGATGCGGTCTGCAGTGGGGAAGAAGGATGGCACAAGACTTTTGACACCCTCACCAAAATCTGGAAGCAATATGGAAAAGTGTTAGATTTCTGCTTTTTTTGAAAAGCAACCTGGCCATATAAAGGATAATTAGAATTCGTTGTAAAGATGATTTATCATGTCTATCATTGTGTTTGAAAAGGCTAGGTCACCCATGAATGCTGATGAAATTTCAAAGATCTACTCCCCAAGGACTCTCCGCATCTGCTGCCCTCTGAGGTGGCGAAATAGCCCAGGGCAAGCTTCTCATTAATACCACAGGAAAATATAAGCATTTTGTCCAACATAACATTTTTCTTCAGTATTGTACCTGACACAATCGGACCTTTAAATAACGTGGTAATAGGGCTCACTTTAAAGTTCATGTACTTGGTGTTGTGTCCCTCACCCACGTCCCTCTGCTCACCCCCCCTACCCCCGCCCCCCCCCCGCTGTGGTTTGAGCTAGGTAGTATCTGTCTCTCACAAGGCAGCCTTTCAATCCAAAACACACTTTCTCCTATAACAAATATTGTGTGAGGTGGGCGGAGGTGGTAAAAGTAGCTTTTGATCTTGTTTGTATAATATGCAAAAGGACATCAAAGTGAGGGAAGAGAGGGAGGGAGAGAAAGGAGAGCAGAGCAAAATAGCCCTAGACACTGGAGCACCAAATAGCTCACAAATAGCTAAATAAAACATAATTAGGAAAACACAATAAATTAGTGATCCTTTAAAGTGATAGATGGTGGAACGGACTGGGAGTGAGGCCAGAGGAGGCAAGCACGTTCCCTTTCAAAGCCAGCCCAAACCTCCGAGGGGAGGGACAGGGAATCCCAGGGTTCAGCAGGACCCCCCCTCTCCCCAACCCATGCAGGAGCCCCGGGGACAACGGGCACCGACAGGGTGAGGGATAAAGTGGAGCTGGTTTCAGGAAGTTCCCAGGTGCTCCCCACACAAGGCTGCACAGGGGGGCACCCTGGGAGCTGCGGGGGCGCATGCTTGTTTGGGGTTTGCTTGTTTGTTTGTTTTTTTGTTTGCTGTGTGGCTTCTCCTATATTTTGATCAGGCCTGGTTGCCAGCATTGGGTTTTTAATTGATTTGTGGGGCAGGCAGTTGGGACCATCAAGGGAAACTTCAGCCTTTGCAGACTGTGAAGAAAATAACGATTGTATCAGTGTGTATCAGTGAAACTGGAGCAAAAAGTAAACACAGCCTCCCCCTCACTCCCCTCCCCTGCCGAGCATCTTGACACACAGATGGGTTTGTGGTCACCTCGGAGACCTAGGGTGCGCGGGTGAAACTGGAGGGCTGGAGCAGCCACCTGGGCCACCCCTGTAGTCAGGGAGGCACCTGGAGAATCCTCCAGCCTCTTCCAGTCGCCAGCTCCAAGAGGGCTGCAAGAGGCAAGATGCCAGCTCTTTGGGTGCTCTGCGGTGGGATGTGTCTGCACCAGAAGGGCCAGAAAGGACACATGGAGAAGAGTGACCAAATTCACCCTCTGAGACAGATTTCTTCTCGGACTCCAAAGGTGAGCCAGGCTGGACAATTCCATCCTGCCTCCAGGCAGTAATTCCAGCTCTGCACTTGGTTAACTCTCCCTCACAGTACAGGGGCTGTGACCAGTGCTCACTTCACTGGTGCTTCCTCACTACTTGGAGTGTCCAGCCCAGCCTGCAGGACCCCATTGCAGTTCCCACAACAGTAACAGGGCTCCCTCCGATGCCAAGACTGTGTCCTGCCTGCGCTTGAGGCAATTCAGACCACAGAGTGGATTTCACAGGGCTGGAGCAAAGCAGGGGCTTAACCAAGCCCCAGGTCATGACCTGCCTTGTAAGGGAGGGCTGGGTAATACAGCTCAATGCAAGAGCTCTCCTGTCTCTGCCTGGGCTTGGCAGCTCAGAGCTGATCTCAGCTCTGGCTTGGTCCCTTGCCTCTTTGTGACCCTTCTCTCCAAGGGGAGATCGAAAGCCCTCCTGTAAACAACTGGTGAAGGTCAGGGGAAGGAAAGCCTGACACCACTTAATGAAAGACAGTTGCAGATAATCTTTTGCTCAGTTGTCCATGTCTGGGAGGCGTGGGGATCTCTGTGTTCAAGCTTTTTAATTTCCATTCTAATTTGCAAGTCATAAAGAGAGACAGTAGGCAGTCCACAGTCTCCTGTTTGATTTCTTGTCATGCCCTAATCATGCCAGTTTAACCCTCACTAGGTTCTTCTTATGCTCAGCCCTAGCTACAATCTCCTGAGTGAAATATACCTACCTGGACACACTAGTGTCTTCCTTGCACTATAAATCTGTACTTCTAAGAATATTTCAATGAGCTCTGCCCAGGTGCATTTGAGCAGCAGCCCGTAGGAAGAGTGACAAAAAGCAAAAAAAAAAAAAAAAAAAGAGAGAGAAAAAAATTGTTTGGATGATTTTTAAAGGTGGTGGTGGTGGGAGTGAAGATTACTTTTTCCAAGCCTGGTTGGAACCACCTTCTCCCTCGGTGCAGGGACACAGAGAGCGGCGGTTCAGCACCTTGGACAGCGTCCCCAGCTCCAGCCCGGTCCCTCCTCCCAGCGGCTGCTGCGGGGAGCGGCGGTTCAGCACCCTGGACAGCGGCCCCGCTCCAGCCCGCTCCCTCCGCCCCGCGGCCGCTGCGGAGAAACGGGACCCGCGGGCAGGTGCCGGCCGGGCCTCAAAATGCGAGTGGAGCTGATGTTTTGTTTGGAAAAGAGCTTCTGGAAGCAACTGGGGGGTGTGCGCTTTCCTCGTTTTTGTCCTGGTAGAGGGATCCCATGGGCTGCTAGGGATGTGTGGTCTGAGGACCGTTCTGCTCTCTCCAGCGGCAGGTTTGCGTTGCCAAACCTACACAAACAGCGTGAGAAGAAAACAAAATCACCTGCGCTTTAAACAAGGTAGCAGCCGCATGCTGCCCAGCACGATCCAAAGGATGCCACAGGCAAATCTTCACTCCGCCGCATGGGCACAAACTGGGATTAACTTCCTCTTCTTCCTCCTCTTTGTGTTAGCAGAGTCACTCCCGCTGGTGGGGAAACCCTCTCATGGGGCTGCAAGTGCCCTGGACATCAAGCATGACGTAGGGTAGATTTCATGCATGCTGTAGGGCAAAGAAAGAGATAGCAAACCAGCAAGGCTTCTAGCCTTCATCAAATAGTTCTTCTGTCTCCCCATTACAGTGTACATGGAGGTGTTCCCAGGGAGACTCTGCTTTATGACGACTCATTTAAAAAGCAAACGTGAAGTTCTACACAAATGTATTTTCATCAAAGGTAAAATAGTAATGCAATAAACATTAAAATATCCAAGAAGTTGCAGTGGAAAGATTCAGCTTTGCTGGCCACACACAGCTAAAGCATTTACAGCTTCTGTGACTTGAGAACATAGCAAGCACAGCCTTGGAAATACAGATCGCTGTTCCTGTCCTGCCCTACCCGACAAAGATCATATTGTAAGGAATAAAGTCAGCAAATAGACTCCAGGGAGCTTGGTGCTGCTTCCTCTTGTATATCCTATAAGCTCATCCGATGACTTGTCTTACTGGAGAAGTAAGACCTTCACCGCATTGGATCTTGAATGCATTTTTCTTACTGCCTCAGCCAAAGCTGTGTGCCTTATTAATCCTTCAACCAAGCAGAAAGATTTGATTTTCTACATTCGATATCTAAACATGCTTGAATGGAAAGAAAAAAATAAATATAATTCAACTAAAATGGGGGTGCTTTGTCAGTAAGAGACAAAGAAGAGAGCAGGTGATTATTTTTCAGCAGACTAATGACTCCTCAGAGTAGATTTCACTCGTAGCAACAAGCAGAAGCTTCTTGATTGAAACATACTGGTAATCCTGAGAAGTACACCAGAGAAGCTTGAATCCCAAACCTCAAGTAAACAAATCAAAGGGTATTTATCAGCCTTCAAGCAGCAGCCTTGCCAGAGGCGCCCGGAGTCCTGCCGCCGCACAGCACTGCACCGTCTGTGCTTCCCACTCTCAGCAGATGGCACTGCTCGGCCAGGAACGGCCCTGGAAACCCAGCACCTTTCCCTGCTCCGCAGCTGCAGGGGTGGCTCTCTCAACCTCAACTCAAGTGAGGCACCAAAGAAAAGTTGGCAACCAAGAAAGCCAAGTCGAATGGACCAGAGAATACCTGCATGGCAGCTGCTGGAATTTAGCCATGCCTTTTGTGCATTAGAAAAATTCCCAATAAAACATGTATTAGAATAAAAAAACTAATCAGAGGACCATCAATGGTCTCCTTTCATTCTTTCCTGCACCCCTGCCGTGTCCTGCTTTATAAAGGAAGTTTTAAAATCAAGTGACTAGATGAACCAATTCATCAATTTTTCTTCAGAAAACCTTTTTCAAGTTACTCAACTTTTGTGCTGAAGTTTGGCTGTATATTGTTTATTCGCTGTCGTAGGATAGAAAGGATGAAGACTTGAGCCAATGTCAGGGCACCAACAGCTTGAGAAGGCAAAGGAGAATTAACGCAGTTTTCTGTGAAACAACCCAGAAAGGGGGTGTGAGAGCATTGGTTTTGCAAATGGAAAACATTGCTGGAGAGCCTATGACACAAAACGTGATGACAAGTTCTTGCATAATATGTCACTGAAAACTACAAATCGTTCACCACACTGGAAAAGCACTCCCTCTGTACCCACTTGTGCCCATTTTCAACATACGAATACTTTTACTGGTACATGAGGCTCCTGTGGACTTACTAGTGTTCTTGTATTTGTATCTCCAGGCCATTCCAAACCAGCAGGCAACAAACATGGAGGAAATGAAGAGCAAGACCAGCTCCAGCTATTGCCAGAGTAAGCAGTTGTCTACAGCAACAGACAATCAGACACAGCAAAATGACCATGAGCACCAGTGATTTATTCCCTCTACCAGAGCTCTAGAAATTCAGTCTGGAAGCTACAGCCCCTGCTGTGGAAAAACAGGAATGTCTCTGATTCTTTCACACTCTCCTCCTCTCTCACATCTCCCCAAGAGCAGTAAGAACACCAAGTCTTTCCCCCAGTGTTTTTCCTTCTAATTGCAGAAGACATGTGGCCAATCCCCTTATTTACAGGGCAGTGTAGGAAATTTTACCTGCTTTGCTTGCATGGCTGAGAAGTATTCTGCCAGCTCTGCTGAACACATCAAGACAAAACAGTCCATCACATACCAGATGCAAATTTATCATTCAAACAATGAAAAAGTTTGTTTCCAGTGGAGGAGGAAAGAATTCAGAAATGTCATCTTCAGAAGATTAAAGCAATAACAGGAAGAAGTGATGTCCCTGGTTCACTGATACTGCTAGCTAAACCTTAACACGGACTTACCTGGAAAACCTAGCAAAAGCTTTGAGCAACAAAGGTTACTTTCTCCTCTGATGATCCTTCTAGCACATGGGACTGGAGGAAGTCAGTTTGAAAATGCAGTCAGGAAGAATATGCATGATAATGAAAGAAGACAAGAAGGAAGAGAGAAGGAAACATAGAAGAGAAGGCTAAGAAAAGGCCAGAAAAAGTAGCATTCCCACACAGAGGCAGATGCCTCACTGGGAGAGAGGTAAGGGGTCAAAACTTCATTGAAAAAGATCTCAAAGTAAAAAAAACACCTAAGACATTGTCTTTTCTACCTTTTTCCTAACACACCCAACTTAATCCTTCTCCTCCCCCCACCAGGGTACCCGACCTCTTCTTGTTTTCATTTCAACTCACCTCTTTTATCAAACCCACCCAGAAGTGTAATCTTTGCACAGCACAATAAACACATTGGTTGGCTGCTTTCCTAGGCCAGTTTCTCACCATGTTGATCCCACAGTGAGATATCCCATCCACCCACCACCAAGCCACCATTTCTCTACTTCAGCTTCTCTGGCAACACAGCAGCCCTTCTGCCCCCACAATAGCCTATTATTTTCTGCTCCTTAATAAATCTTGCTCGGTTTCCAGCACATGGTCAAGAATAACTGCAGTTTATACAAGGTCACACATGCTAACCCCAGACTCCTAGCCACTCAGAAGCCGAAGTCACAGCTATAGGGATGGTGACAACAGTAGAAAAATCTTCAGCTATATTGCTTGAACAATATTTGCCTATCTTTGCAAAGATGATAGTTCCCATTTTGTCAGCAGCAGTGATTCAAAAGTCATGACTGAAAGCACCCCAGTGACAGAGCTAAGTCACTAGGCTTAGCAACAGCTCTGTACTCTCTACAGCTCAGACACATAAGGTGACATGGCACATACTGCCACCAAGCAAGTGTCCCCTTGCCTTTGTTTTTAACTAAAATCTCACACATGGGGAGGAGGGACACAAGAGTGGAGGGTTTACCATTACAATTATGTTAGCTGACAGTGTTATTTTTTCTTAACCGCCTCAGTTATGTTAATTCTGGTGTAGCTAAATGTGGCATAAGGTATGCAGGTCCTAGAGGTGTCTCCTTATGACTCTGAATGACCTTCTGTCCCAGGGCAGAGCAGTCGCTGCCAGCAATAAGGATGTATCTTGTACGGTGCTTAGCTGTGCTGAAAAGTCAGCTTTAAAAGGAAGATGCACAACTTTTTTTTTATTATTATTATTATTACAGTCACAAAAATTCTCAAGAGACATCACATAAAAAGCTAACTACAGTCTTAATCTATGCTCTTTCTGGAATTCATGGTACATGGATGACTGTTGATATTTGCTCTCAGTAGGAAGCCACCTGAAGCTAGGTTAGTTATCTCTCTTTCTGTCCAAAAAAATACAGTTTTATGCAAACACATTCAGTATTTGTTTTTACTGAACAATAACGTGATAACAACCCATGGCTTCACGGAGCTATATACATAGGCTGAAACTTCTGCGATAGAAACACTGTTCACTATAGTATTAATATCACTAAACAGCATTTGAAGTCACAGCCAGGTGTGTTCAGACTGACATCAGCTCAGATGTGACAAGTATTGGACAGCAAGCAAACACTGGCAATGCCCATATTCCTGGATGCTGACAGGCTGAAAGATGCAGTATCTTACATATTGGCCTTCTAAACTACTTACAATTAAGTCTAAATATGGATTTGGGAGCTAAGCTTAGGCTTTAGAGCTAGAAAGGCATGACTTTGAAAGACGCTGGCCTCTGCTGGGATATTAGATGCTTAATACACAGCCTGTACAAACACAAAAATCCAGCGCCTGTTTTTAAAGTAGTGTGGTCACCCTGTTTTTCTTTAAACCCTTATTACGAAATGGAATGCATAAGAAGAGCCAGGAAAAATATGTTTGTATTTACTAGGGAAAGAAAAACAGGGAGGGAAGATGTGAACAACATTATTATATGTGATGGATCTCCTGTTTATTTTAGAGAGTCTGGAAGAATGCCTTATTTTTTCAATTGGACCACATGTCTTTGTAAAAGAAGTGTTCCACTCCAAACCATAAATATTCCAGGGACATCCTATTATCTGTGTTATGCAAGAGAGGGAACTAGCTTATCCCAATGGAAGGCATTCACACTGCCTCCTGAGGTGCATTTGATTTAAGCCTGTCTCCTACACACCCTCTACAGCAAAGGGGATTCTGTTCAGGAACCTCACTGCAGTCCCCTGTCCTCCCTTTGGAGATGTCTGGGAAGATAAGCCTCTCACACGTGCCATCTAAAATTAGTGTCACGTGAATACCCTCTTCTGGCCTTAAAAATTTTGAAAACAACAAAACACTATTCTTTAACTTGACATGAGCACAAAACCGCTTTTTACAATTTTACATCTGCATTTGATTAGAGGGAGCCTGGGATGCCACCACTTTGACCTCTAGTATTTGGCAATGTGCTGCTGAGGTATGAAGCCATCGGTGGTCCCTAAAGAAACCTGCACAACTTTGCTGAGTCCATGCCAAGCTGTGTGAGTGTGAGCATGGTCTGATGAGGCAAGTTCATATACAGGCTGCAATGAGAGTGCAAGAAACATGTTGGAATAAAAATCCCGTCAGACTTTCTCCTTCTAATTCTAAATCACCTTTTTGATCCCAGTCCACCAATGGGGGAAGCAGGTGCCCGGGAACGTGATCCACAAACATCGGCGTCCTCCGCAGGAAGCTGCTTATTCTGAGAGGAAACGTGTAAGAGGAAACTCAAGACTCTGAAACTCTACGGTGCAAAGAGCCACTTCTTCATACTCCAAATCATCCCTTGCCTGGAGCTAAGTGCTTATTAATTCTGCCCTTGAGCAACAGAGGCAACCGGGGAACCTCCCTCTAGATCTCTTGCTGCCAGAATTTAAACTGCCTTTCTTAACAGCTCACCAAATGCATTTTTAACATGTACCAATACAGCTTCACAAGCCTTCTGACCTGGTAATAAGATTAGCAAAACACAGGCTGGGCCAGACAGCATTTGGGATTGGGAATCACTAGTTTTACTTGAAATGACAAATGCACAGATCATTATACCTGTTTTAGTATATTCTGTTTGTTTATTCTGTTCCATCAGTGTACACAAATAACTGGTGTTTTCCTGGTTTTAAGCCCATGTGAAAGAGAAAAGATTTGGCTTTCTGTTTGGGTGTCATAATATTAATAGAGAACATCTTTAGAGGCTTATTACAATGCAATACTGCTAATTCCAAGCATTAAGAAAATGAAGGGAAAAAAAAAAGAGGACATAATGAATCATTCATCCCCACCCTATAACAAAGATCACGAGAGCAAAAATGGCTTTGATTCCATTTGTTTACCAGTTTCTGAGCATTTCTGTGTTGTCAGATTACTATTTCAAATTTTTCTGCCACGATGAGAGCTAGGAACCATCTTCAATAAAGTTTCTTAGTTATTCTTAAATCACATGAATCCTGAAGCTGACGCCTTGGGGTAAAAAACATCTAACAAAAAAGCAAAAAAGAAACAAAATCAGCTAACAAGGGACGTATGATGAAAGTATCAGAACAATTAATGAACCATCGATACCAAATAGGTCCATAAGGTTGGATATGCTGCAAGACTCAGAAAAGGTGACATTCACTACAACAGATTAAGTTGCCTAAAATGAAAAGAAGCCAAATATACTACAGTTTGGGTATTAATCCAAATCAACTATGCACGATGTTCCTGGGAAAAAAATAACCAAAGGAAAACCCATACTTGAAAAAAACAGCTAGGGCTTTGGCTTTGAAGCCAGTTCTCCCATTCCTGATTTCTTACAGAGTCAGGAAAAAAGCTACTGGCAAAAATAGCTCTGTGCAAGACTCATGAAATGTGTTAACTAAACGTTATTGTAAATTTATTTCATCTTGACACCAAAAAGAGCTTTACATCTGGTTTACGATACTGTGAAGGTTAAACTACTATGGAACAAGTACTCCTGCATACAGCTACTATAAAATGTCACTGAATTATTTCTAATTTTAGTGCCTGTTTTTCTAAAAACTGCTTCTCATTGCATTTTGGGAAGCAAGAAAAAAGGTGATTCACATAAACATTGAAGTTGAGTAACAACATAGATCTAACCAATGGAGTCTAGCAGCTTTATATGGCTGGAAGGTTCATATTGGACTAAGACTGCAGGGAAACTCTCAAGGGGGTTTGAGCGATGGTATCACAGAATGGTTTGGGGTTGGAAAGCACCTCTGGAAATGATCCAGTCCAACCCCGCTGCTGAAGCAGGTTCATCTAGAGCAAGCTGCACAGGAACATGTCCAGATGGGTTTTGAATATCACCAGAGAAGGAGATTCCACAACCTCTCTGAGCAACCTGTTCCAGTGCTCCAACAACCTCACAATAAAGAAGTTTTTCCTCATATTCAAGTGGAACTTCTTGTGTTCCAGTTTGTGCCCCTTGCCCTGTCACTAGGCAACACCAGAAATAGTCAGGCCTCATCCTCTTCACATTCATCCTTTAGATTTTTATAAGCATTGATAAGGTCCCCTCTCAGTCTTGTCTTCTCCAGGCTAAACAGACCCAGATCTATCAGCCTCTCCTTATAAGAGAGATGGTCCAGTCCCCTCATCATCTTTGTGGCCCTACACTGGACTCTCTCCAGTAGTTCCTTGTCTTCTTTACCTGGAGAGCCCAGAACTGGACACACTACTCCAGATGGAGCCTCACTAGGGCAGTATAGAGGGGGAGGATAACCTCCCTCGACCTGTGCTGACCACACTTCATCTTATGCACCCCAGGATATCACTGGCCTTTCTTGACCATGAGGGCACATTGCTGGCTCATCTTCAGGTTGGTGTCTACCAGGACATAGTCCACAATGTATAAGTCTTGTGGGTGATTTAGTGATGTTGCCACATTTCCTAGCAAACTAAGAGAAACAGGTACTTTTAGGGCAGAATTAGCTTCACTTACTTCAGTCACCCATTTTAAGATGATGACACAAATGACACCTGAGAATAGCCAAATGTCTACACTAATCATAAAGTTAGTTCAGGCGACTAGATATTCAGTGTTTTTCGGGTCAATCGTACCCAAATGTTGAATAAAAGGTAAATTAGCAAGACACTACTCCAGCTTCAAATATTGCTCCACCCCACCCCCTGGGACCCAAATTTGTCACAAAAACTGGAGTGAAAGAAATAAGCTCAGACAGCACATGCAACAAACTTGTGGGACACGCTTGTAGGAATTAGTGCTTTCAAAAAGCACTCTCTTCACTGCTGTTTGTAGATACCAGTAAAAAAAATTTATCTGAGAGCTGGTTTTGTCTAAGACCATCAAAAAATTACATGAAACTACATAAGCTAAAGGGAGATGTAAATCCCTGGTCCTTGTATCAGACAGAGATAGACCAAAAACTTGTTAGCAAGATGATCACCACAGCCAGTACAAATTGCTGGATATTATGAACACCTTTAAAATTAAGGCTGTGCAAGTTCTAAAATCACAGGTTATATTTTTTTTTGTCAAAGAAATGAACAAGCTAGCAAAGAAATCATAACTTCATTTTAACCAAGCACAGACTTTCCTACCCCATTTATCTCAGGGATGCTGTTACTGCTGATATGGACAATTAACTGTACTTGAAAAATGCGTCTTTCAAAAATTATCTGTGTTCTCTATCATTGGTTTTGAGCACAAAAATCACTTTCAGAGAGAAATTTCAAGGTCTGTGCCTCAGTTAGGGTAAGCAGGTATAGCTACACAGAATTGGAAGTCAATATGCCAGTTTATGTGGGCTGCAAGTATGGTCACTAATTCATGTCTAAGGGATTGGAAGCTGCCAGCAGTGTGTGAGACTCTCCTCAGTGAAGGTCAATAAATAGAGCAGGCCTAAGAATTTCTGATGCTTAAAGTATCTCAGCGCAGAAATTATTCCATGAACATTGCAAGTACCATCCCAGAAGCTAAGCGTGAATCCTCTGTGAATGCTGAGTACTAATGTCTACAAATGGGGCGGGTGGGGGTGGTATTAGCCTAGAAGATCTTTTTACTGTTACTCCTGGAGACACAACTGCCTTGTCTGAGAACATAAATATGATGTCTGAGTGCAATGTCCAAGTACAATACCTAGGATGCCCTGATTATGGCATTACTCAATAGCTGAGAAGCACCAGCATCTAGATTGCTCCCATGCAGAGGCGCAGTACTTAGTGGATGACAAAGAAAGAGCAACCTGAAACACGCCTTTCTTAATTCAAACAAGAATTTGAATGCATACTTTACTAGGTGTTGCCACCTGAATCTCTGACCAATCAGCATCTCATCCAATGTATTTGTGTGTATACTGAAACTGCCAGATGCTGCCAAAGCATTAAGCAGCCTACAGAAAAGGGCGAGGAAGAAGGAATGTGCTTCTGCTTCCTGTTCTTGGGCAGAGCAGACTATGAGAAACACCTTCACAGTCCAGGGGTTAGTCTAGAACCAGAATCCACCTATGCTTCCAATCTGGCCATAATGTCTTTACTATTCATTTTAAAAGGGAGTAAAGAAAATTATATGTTATTATTCAAAGGTTGAGATTCCAGTGATAAACTGGAATATTGTCTGAGATGCTAATAGTAAGCACTAAAGACATGCTCTGCAACTGCAGGGCAACATTTTACTGAGCTTGGCAGGACAGTCTTCTCCCTTCGTGCCCTCAGGCTTTTGCTTAGCTTAGACAATATCACAAGGAAGGGCTCTTTGCCCAGAGGTTTTCACTGCGTAGTTGTTGGGGATTTTTGTTTGCTTGTTAGTTCATCCACATGGTTTACTGCCAAGCTTATGAAAGCTACAAGCCTGTCATCAGGAGTTCACCAGTCTGAGAGAAGAAAAACAATGGTTAGAAGTCAACCTGATTCCATACCTTTAAAATGTCAAAGAATGAAACACACATAAAAGATATGTTCCAGTAACGTTGTGATGCTCCCCAGTTTTAGCCGTGGATCACAATTAAACACCGGTTTCTATAAGTAATCAGTGGAGGTTTGTCTTGACACGGACAACCCAGTACAAGAACATTAAGGTTTTTTTGTTGTGTAGGCAGAACCTCTCCCACAGGTTTGCTCTTCCAGAATGACTGATGCTATCCTTAATAAAACAGAACTCTTCTTACCCCTATCAGACACGGTTTTATTCAAATATGTTGAGGCCACACTGCACTGAAACACAGGAAAAGCCACTTAAATCATTTTGAGGTATACTATTAAAAGCAAAGGGGATTCCCTGGAAACAGGAAACTCTGCTTCGCACAGTTCATATTCCCACCAAAGCCAGTGAACAGCTAGGATACAACCAGCTGAGAGGATCAGAGGCATCAGCTGGAGATGGGGCAGGAGAGAAAAACACTGGGTCAAATCCCAGCTGGTGTAAATCAGTGTAACTCCACTCAAGTTATCAGGGTTGTGCTGATTCAAGCCAGCCACGCATCTCACCCACAGTGTGATTTGCAAGTCTATTTTCAGCTCTTCAGGGCTCTGCTCTGTTTAAATATTCACAACACCCACTGAAATTAATGAGAACTCTGTGTGCAGATCACTAGTGTTATTTCTTTTTAAATATTTGGGAGGTGCGCAGAAACTGTGATAATGAGCACCATATATTAGAACCCAGACAGAAAGGTATTGAATCATCAGACCCTTAAGTGGCAGAACATTTCAATTTTGGCAAATGAGGAATCCTCATTAATAGATGTGAGGATTCTACTTTTGCCAAGTCCCAGACAAAGTGTGTTTTTCCATTTGCCTTGGGCTTGTGTAAGCTTGCCTAAGGAGACCAGCCTTGCAGTTTGAGAAACACTGCTAGTAGCCACCATACCCTCATTCCCAGCTAAATTAAACCCTATTATGCTGTAATTAACCTTGCCTAACTTGTTCTGAGTTACAGCAGTAGGTAAAAATCATGCTTCTCCTAGGCTGTCCCCGAGAAGTATTTTTACATATCAGGCTTGCCTACTCTTCAAATATTTCCAGCTTCTCCTGGAAGCTCTTCTTCTGAGGATCGCAGCTCGACTGCCAGCAACATCAGAACTCTTCTTGACTTCAGTGAGGCCAGAATCACCTGCAAATATACTCATGCACCTTGTGTTCATGCCAGATGGAATATTTTTGAAGTAAACACAATATCACGGAAGTGATGGTGAGAATACACATACCTTGTTAGTTTTTAACATTTAAAACATACACACAGGCAAGCTCACTAACCTTGGTTAAATATAAAGAAGTAAAATTCCTTTTTATGAGTTGATCCGTTTGTTTTATTTAGATGCAAATTAAAAGAAAAAAAAAAGGAAAAAAAGAAACCTAACACATTTCTAGATCCATTCAATACTCGGGGTAAAGATAAGAATGAGCACAAAGGAGGAAGAACTTCTCATTTACAAAGCTACTCTTTCGCAAGAAAAACAAATTGTTGGCAGAATTACTGTTTCCAGCTTTTTTTCCCTTCTCTTTTTAAAAACTCAAAATTCTTCAGCTGTACTTTGAAAGATCCAGCGTTTTCACTAAGGTCCATCCAATCTGATTAAGTCCACAGACCTTCAAAACAAGCCGTCAACATGAGTCTTCAAAGTATAAAACCACTAAGGTAATTCTGATGACTGTAGGACAGAAAGTCTGGATAATCCTTTAACTGCCTGCAGGAAGCGTATACATAGAAAACAGAGCATAAAAGAGGACAGCACGAAGACTACGCTGCCCTAAATAAAAGAGTGCTCAAAGGGCACCACGTGTATGTTTAAAACAAACACACAGGGAAGCTCACCAAGTTTCCACCGTCAAAAATAAAGTGCTGTCACTGAGTACATGTTGCAATTATTACAGGTGGGAAGCCTTTGGAAGAATTAGAATCACGGACTCATAGAATCACCAGTTTGGAAACGACCCACCGGATCATCGAGTCCAACTGTTCCTATCAAACACTAACCCATGCGCCTCAGCACCTCGTCCACTCGTCCCTTAAACATCTCCAGGGATGGGGACTCAACCACCTCCCTGGGCAGCCTCTGCCAGTGCCCAGTGACCCTTTCTGTGAAAATTTTTTTCCTAATATTCAGCCTGAACCTCCCCTGGCAGAGCTTGAGGCCATTCCCTGTCGTCCTGTCCCCTGTCCCTTGGGAGAAGAGCCCAGCTCCCTCCTCTCCACAACCTCCCCTCAGGTAGTTGTAGAGAGCAATGAGGTCTCCCCTCAGCCTCCTCTTCTCCTCTTCTTCGGCCTGGAGAGTCAAAGACAATCTGATTTTTTGTTTAATCTTTGGGGAACAAAGGCGAGATGGCAGGTGGAGCAGCCGAGCGGGGCCGGCTGAGGGCAGAGCTCATCCTACCTGTTCCGAGAGATCGGGCTCCGCGGTGCCCACGGCGCACGCGAAACTTTTTAAGCGCTTGCAGCGGGATTAACTCTTTCCGCCCCGCCGAGCCGGAGCCGCGGGGGGACGGGGGTCGCTGCCCCCGGGCTGTTCCCACCTTCCCCGCCCCGAGGCGAGGCGATGGGCCCCCCCGGCTCCTTGGGGGGGTGGAGGGGGGAGATGGAGGGGCTGGCTCGTCCTTCGCGATGCCCGGGCCTCGCTGGTCAAGTGGTCCTAAACATTTCACAATTATGATAGAGAACTGTTGAACTGTTAAGAACCACTGCACCAAGGAGGCTGAGGAGAGAGCGGGGATGGGGAGGGGGGGGGGTGGGAAAGGGGGGCTCGCTCTCCATGTCGTTCCTAGCCCCGGGGGGGCTTGGCTCTTCCTCTCGCCACGGCGAACCTGGGGAACGAGACAAAACACACGGGAACCATGCGCGATCCCGGCGATGCGGGGAGAACGGGGGGTGTGTGTGTCTCTGTGTCTGTGTCTCTGTGGGTCTGTGGGTCTGTGTCTGTGTGTGTGTTTGTGTCTCTGTGTGTGTGTCCGTGTCTGTGTGTCTGTGTCTGTGTGTCTGTGTCTCTGTGGGTCTGTGTGTCTGTGTCTGTGTGTGTGAGTCTGTGTGTCTGTGTGTGTGAGTCTGTGTGTCTGTGTGTGTGTCTCTGTGTGTGTGTCTGTGTCTCTGTGTGTGTGAGTCTGTGTGTCTGTGTGTGTCTCTGTGTGTGTGTCTGTGTCTCTGTGTGTGTGAGTCTGTGTGTCTGTGTGTGTGTCTCTGTGTGTGTGTCTGTGTCTCTGTGTGTGTGAGTCTGTGTGTCTGTGTGTGTCTCTGTGTGTGTGTCTGTGTCTCTGTGTGTGTGAGTCTGTGTGTCTGTGTGTGTGTCTCTGTGTGTGTGTCTGTGTGTCTGTGTGTCTGTGTGTCTGTGTGTGTGTGTCCCCTTGCCCTCCCCGCTCAGCGCCGCCACTTACTCCTGGACCACCGTCCCACGAGCATCCCCCCGGAGCGGCTTTGGCAAGCTGGAAGGCGACAAGCTTTCTTTAAAAAAAAAAAAATTAAAAAAAAAAAAATAAATCAATTAAAAAAAAAAAAAAGAAGTAAAAAGAACCCTACCAAGAACAAAAAAAAAAAAAATTTTTTTTTTTTTTTTTTTTTAAAAAGTGGTGTTTGTCGGCAGGGGAGCCGGGCCCGGGGCGGGATCCCCTCTGCCGCGGATGCCCGTGCGGGAGCTCTTATAGCCGCGCGGTCCCTCGCGGTGATGAGCCGTCCCCTGCCGCGGCAGCCAGGAATGCAGCCCTCGCCCCTGACACGACCAGTTTTTCCAGGCTGCCTTCGCACTGACGGGGCGGTTTTTCTTTTCTCTCTCTCTTTTTTTTTTTTTTTTTTGTTTTGTTTTGTTTTGTTTCCAGCCATCACCACCATCATCATCATCATCATCATCATCATCATCATCTGGGGCGGCCAAACGTCAGCAGGTAGAAAAAGAAAGGACAAACCTGTTCCGAAGGCGGCGAGGTGCGTTTCCTCCTCCCGCCCTGGCACCGGTGGGGAAACTGCTCGACAGGTTTCGCTGGAGGTGGCTCCGGGAGGTGAGTAAGAAACTCCACCCTGAGCCCTCCTGGCAGGCACCTTCCCTGTTCCCCCTCGCCTGCCTGCCAGCCGTAAAGAAACAAAACCAAAAAGACAAAACAAACAAACGAACAACAAAAAAAAAAACCCTAAACTGCCTCATCACGTTCTCCGGGGGATTTCATCGCAATCACCCGCCTTGGTCCAGGCTCCATCCTTGTCGTGGCATCGCTCGTTGGCAAGGAAAGCAGCCTCCCAGCCAGCCTGCTCCTGGAGAAGGCCTGAAGTGGAGAAGTCTGGTCTCCTGGCTGCCTTCCCTGGTGTTCGGAGATGGGTCTCCCCTCTTTCCCCACCCGCCAATGTTCTGAGAGCTGTGGGGATGCTGCCTGCCAAAGGCAAAGTGCAGGAGCCCCCTGGCATCCCTGCGTGGGCTGCCGATGTGTCCAGGTTCCCGTCACCTGGATGGGTAGAAACACGTAGCCCTCTCCAGCCTGGAAGTGTTCACTGTCGGCTTTATTCTCCTGAGTGTGAGGTTTTTTTTAGCTCAGAAATGATGTGAGAAACCACCTGCTGTGTGCCCCATCTTCCCAAACCCAATCCATGAGGCTGGATTTGACCCATCTTTCACTCCCCACAGCCCTGCTGCCATTTCCCCACTTGAAGCGTCACAGGGGTTGCCGTCGGTGAGCACTGTGCCTCTTCAGAGCTGGCTTTCTCCTGATGAATGTTCTCAGCCTTGAGGACAAAATGCTACTTCATTTCAGAAGAACAGGACTAAGAAACCAGGACTGAGAACCCTGAAGAAGGGCCTGATTTTCAGAGGTGTTGGGCAGCCAACTGGGAGGTCATCCCGACCTTCCAAAAATCAGGCTGCTTGCTCATTGTCACGTCCTTAAGCCGTGACTCAGGGAGCAACCAGCTCTGACTCTGGGCTTCTTCAAGTAATCCCTCTCTATTTTAGTCTCTCAATTGGCAGAATAGCAATGAAACCTAGTTCACCGAGGCTTCCTCGCCGCGTTGTTGAGGTGAGCTGAAGGCCTTCACACCCAGTCACCTTGGATTGGAATTTTTGGTGACCTAACAGCAGCTCCCCAGCAGCAGGGCATGCTGGTCACTGGTGGTGCCGGGCTGCCTGCGTGGCCTGACCGCACTCTGTTCCTGCCAGTCAGCCAAGGAGACACCATTTCAAAAAGTTGTGGGTAGAAACCCTGCTCTGCCAGTGACTCAACCTATGGCCTCAGCCAAGTCACTTCACCACACCTTGAGAGGGAGAGATAATGCTTACCTACCTTGTCTTATGAGGCTTCACTAATGTTTATATAGAGTTTTGAGTGTTTGAAGAACTGCCTAAGTGCTGTGTATGAATTTTGGTGCTCCAGATCCTATGATCTTTGGCCCTTTAAAAGAATATAGGAGACTCAAGCCGGTCCTGAAGGAAATGCTCGTGCAGGTGTCGCAGAGCAGCAAGGGAGGGAGAAGCCCTCGTGCCTCTGCCAGAGCTGTTCTTGCATTGCTTGCACCAGAAGCAGGAGCAGACAGGTTGCTCTGGGAGCTTATGCAAAGCTCATGCTCAGGAAGCTCCCCGGGTTTAGGCTGGAGGCGTTTCAGTCCACTTTGGTAAAACCAGCTCCTGCTCTTCTGCTCTGTCCTCTCAGACTCAAGCCCAGAAGTTAATTCAAAGTTCATTCCAGATATCCCAGTTCTTAGAGTGTTTCTGGATCTTCTCATTCTCCTAAAAGGATCTTTGCTTGCCTTGGATAGAGGAAGGTGCACTATTTGTGAGTTAATTCAAAGGGGAACTCTGTCCTTGGCATCAGGAGAAATCTGTGGAAGCAAGGCTGCTCTTTACTCCCTGTAAGAGGAGTCATTTGTTTTATGACACAATGTCCTAGGTCTCCCGCTCCTGCTGGGGGTGTACACGGTGCACTGTATGATCACACGAGCTGTACTTCGTGCATAACCCCTCACTTAACTGTACTGCCAACTCTTGCCGGCCCCTGACAAACACAAATCCACACCTGCACCCACAGCTCCACAACCCCATTCAGCTCAATAGTAACCCAACTGTCCATACTAATCGGGTGCAAAAGCCCTTTCTAGCCAAACCAGTCATTACCCACTATGGTGCTGGTGAGATACATGATCCCCAGAGATCCCATTGCTGTTCTGCTCCCAGCTCAGACATATACGGATGATGGTCCCTAAAGAAAGACTCTGAGCTCGGTGTGAGGGATTGTCTGGAGCAGCCAGGGGTAACTGAAGAACATGAATGGGATTTAGGCAGGATCAATCATCTTCTGCTTTGGATTTTTTTTTATTTTAATAAGTGTTGGTGGTTTGGGTTTTTTTTCCAGGGAAGAATATAACAAAAACAAAAAAAAAGAGAATGCAAGTCTCTTGTGTTTCTTTGTTAAGGGGTGACTAGAATGAACTTTATTGGCTTAAGGGGATGCATGCAGTCAATGTACGAATTCCTTTAGATCACCAGTATGAAAAATGTTCTTTTTCTTTTTTTCTTTTTTTGTTTATTTAGAAACTTACATGTTAGAGAGCAGTGGTCAAATGTACATTTAATTTATTTATGTAATTATTTCATAAGTTCTGTTTCTTGTCTGTATACCCTCAATTATAAAAGTAAGAAAGATAACATTCTGCTACCTCTATTGGCTATGTAGGGTCTCAGAGAATAAGCTGAAGGCTTGAAAAGGTAGATGAGTAGAGGTGCCTAACAACAGAAGTGGACAGAGCATTACGAAACGGATAAGCCATGTATGAATTGTTCTTCCTCTGTAAAGGTACCAAAGGCGATGAATCATTAAAATAATCAAATTAGTTCTGAAAATTAAGAGAGGGAACGATTTAGCTGTATTAGTAGCAATAGTAACTAGTCCTTAATTTCTATTGATGGACTGGGAGAGCTGGGGTTGTTTAGCCTGGAGAAGAGGAGGCTGAGGGGAGACCTTATTACTCTCTACAACTACCTGAAGGGAGGTTGTGGAGAGGAGGGAGCTGGCCTCTTCTCCCAAGTGACAGGGGACAGGATGAGAGGGAATGGCCTCAAGCTCCGCCAGGGGAGATTTAGGCTTGAGATTAGGAAAAAATTCTTCACGGAGAGGGTGGTTAGGCATTGGAACGGTCTGCCAAGGGAGGTGGTTGAGTCACCGTCCCTGGAGGTGTTTAAGGTGAGGGTGGATGAGGTGCTTAGGAGCATGATTTAGGGAATGGTTGGACTTGACGATCCAGTGGGTCTCTTCCAACCTGGTTATTCTGTGATTCTGATTCTGTGATTAAACTAGGTATTGTGTATCTCCTTTTTTCAGCTGCATAGATGTGACTACATTAGTTCTATTCTTGGTTTCTAAGGGATCACAGTGCAATACGTGGCCCTGTTAAGCAAGCACCAGGTATTCTTCTGTGCGTTTGCAGTCCAGGAGCACAAACTCAATGAAAAACTACTCTAATACCAGCCAGTGTGGACTCATTCCACCAGCTGTTAGGACCTCTCTGGCTGAGCTGACACTCCTGAAACCTGGAGGAGCAGGACACTGTAAGGTGGAACATGGTGCTCGAGCACCTTGTGCGGCAGGCAGAGCTTTTTTGGAAGGGGAAGGCAAACACTGATCAGCTGATAGTGTCAAATAAAGAGGGCAGCAGAAAAGGAGACATAATGTCGGGCGTGATTGTGTGAGACAAAGAGCTGGCCTGGGAGGAAGAAAAGATGAAGGGTACGGTTGTGGGAGGACATAAAAGGGTGCGCTGTTTGCATGGCAGAATATGGAAGATCATGAATGCTCTGGCAATGAGAGGAAGAATATATTTCAAGGAGGTTCTACTATGAAAAAAAAGATGAGAAAAATGACTGGGAGGTGCTGTCATTATCTGTCTCACACTTTTTTGGCAGAAGTTCCCTGTACTTTCCTACCAATATCTTATTCCATGGATGGAAGGGCACAGGACAACCCAAAATACTGTCCTTTGTACCAAGTGTTTTATCTGGCAATTCTAAATTTAAAATCAATCCAGTATGCAAATTAAGCCTGGATATGGAGCTTATTGTTTTTTGGCTAATCATCTTTACCTTCTGCATCATTTCCGTAATGATTTGCTACTCTTGCTCATCTAAAATTAGGTTGGAATTTTCTTAAGCAAAGGCCCAGAGTCCGACGTGTCCTGTAAAGTACCTGTCACATCCTCGGGCCTGGTAAACAGAAAAAACTCGTGCAAGTGTATTTTCTCCCACCCTGGGAAATCAGCATTCCATATGTTCATAGCAAACACTGATGGAGCAACTTCTTGTTTATTTTAGTTGGTTCAAACTCATTTGTCAATACAGCAGCCCACTATATGTCACATGCGAGCATAATAATAGCTTGACAGTATCTTGTTTTGTAGTAATAAACATCTTAAATGATGGCCTAATGCTTCCTCACAAATAGGAAGCCGCCTGAGATTATTGCCCAAATAACAGCAAGTAATTTATAGAGAAATAAAATGGGGTGGGATGTTTTTCCAACCAAGAACTTTTAGAAAGATTAGGGGTTTGCCATTCAGTAGTTAAATTCATAAAGACAAGGTAGAAATTAAAATACAGATAATATCTTCCTGTGAATCTAAGAATACACATTTTATTGGAAAATGTGACCACTGTAGGCACAAAATTTTGATTAAAGCCAAAGTTATCAATTCAGCAGGAGAGGGGCTTGTATCTTGTGTGCTCTGTCTAAGCAGCCAGTTCATTGTCCCTGAGCCCTACAGAGGTTACATACCAATTTAGTGTGACACCGCTCTTCACCGCTTTCCTTCTTCTGATTTAACATCATGTTCATTCCAGAGGTTAACTGTATAAATTACATTATACAAATTAATGTACTTTTTTCCTTTCTGAGAGAATTTATCAAGTCAAGCTTTGTCTGTATACAGTAGCACAATAGGCAGCAGTGAATAGCCATATATTTTTTCTGGGTTTTATTTCAGATTTTCCATAATTGTTAAACATTTTGGTTCTTTTAATAATCCGTCCAGAACAAGGAGACCTCAGGGCTTTGCACACTTAATGTTGGATCAGTGGGTACAATTACCGGGGCATCAGTAGCTGGAGGGGGTGGGTGTATGTGAAAAACAATCCTTGTGCTGCCGTGATGACCCATGAGCTGTCAAGTGGATGTGTCCTGGGTGATCCATCAGCCTCTGCATCAAGAGGTTTATATTAAGGAGAAGCTTCAACTCTGGCCATAGGAGCCCTAAAAAACATTAGGCAAGGCATATTGCAAACAATGAGGAAGGGCTTCTGCAGTCGTGGTGCAGGTTATCCTTTGCTGTGACTTTCCACTGGACACTTAGGAGCCACAAGGGTGCCATTGTGATGACAGTTTGAGGTGTGAATATGAGAAATGGAATCCACTAAGTTCTGTTTAGGAATCGATTCTGGATGAAGAAGCTCTGTAGTATTTTTACAAAATTTCAGTAGTTTGGTCTCATGCTTCCTTTTTTCCTCTCCTCACAATCCAGTTTCCTTTCTCCTCTTTTTTGTGTTGTGTTGTTTGGGATTTTTTAATTTGAAATAAAAAGTACAAATTAAATATATAGTGAACATGACTTTGACATGGTCAGTAATTTTGAATGCCCCCCTTCCCAGCTGCCTGCCTCTACAGACTACGAGAGGAGCTAACTTTCAAAAAAATGCTAGCCACCTTTTGTTCTACCATTAATGTTCAGACCCTGGAAGCTGACACTTGACATCACTAACATTTTCTGAACATTTCAGCTGATAAATTCATATTTAAGACTAGCTGCTGTGCACTGTGTGCTTTATCAACTTCGTATGATTGCAATGATAAATTGCAATAGCCATCACAAACCTTGCGCCAACTTTATTTCTGATGTTCACTGACCAGATGGCTTTTCAGTGTTAGCAGAATTACATGTCCTGCACTATAAAGCCATCAGAAAGGAAGTCATTACTAACGATTTGACCACCTAGTGTGATTTCCCAAGTATCTGCTGGTTCAAACCCTTGAAGACAGAGAGTCAGAGTGTGTCTTTGCACTGAAATTGTAACGTAATTTTTAGCAACATCCCATACTTCTGGTTTTGTGGCCTTGAATGTAGAACTTCCCAAACAACAGTAGTGAACGGTGACATAGTGGTGGGCACAGAGCTTAGTCAAAGAGGTCCAAGTAAATAAAGTTAAGTATTTCACACCACACTCTTGTCATTAGGCAGAGACAACAGGCTGACACCTTTGTCCTGAAGCCTTGGAGGTCTACAGGATTCAGCAGAGATCCTGCTGGAAGTCTTGCCACAAAGTTGCTGGGAATCACGTCACCCAAAAATGACCCTTCAGCGTGAACTGGGAATTCAGATGTGCCACAGAAAGAATCTGATGCATCAAAATCCCACTTTCACTGGGCCATGGTCACAAAGATCCACAGCAAAATATATCTAGGAAGGAAGTCACACACTGTAAAAGATGCAAGTGTAATTATTAATGCACAAGCACCACCATCAGAGAATCTCACCAGCGCAGCAGCTTCTTGCATATGACAGGATTAATTTACAACTCTCTGTTCCAATTGTGATAATTTCTTCTCTCTCAGCAAAAGATTGCCATAAAGATTCCTTTTTCTTTACCTTGAAATTATTTTCTTTGCTACACATGACTGCTATTACTGAATTGCCAGGACTGTCATATCCCTTCTATGCTAATAATTAATCATTTCAAGTTAAATAATTGGCAATCAAGGTGTAGAAATAACCAACTGATTTAAAAAAGAATATTACTGTCATTCTCTTGCCCCTTTCTTTTCAGCTTTCACTGCATGGAATCTCATCTAATTTCACTTGTAAACTCTTGAAACCAGGGTCTGTGACTGCTGAACACCAACCACAAGAGCCTAATAAGATCTACAACAGTGGCACTACAGAAGAAACACACTTATTGTGCACATGAACATGCAATTAGTGGGGCTCATCTGCGCTCAGAAATGCTGCATACACTACTGAGCAGGCAGTTCTGGCCACGTAGCTTCTCCCCCAGCTACGTTCTTCAGGTCCCATTTTGAAGCTGAGAAGATGTGAGGGAAAATTGTGGCTGGAGAGAGTGGTTCTCTCTTGTCGTGATATTTGTTGCTGCTGCAAGAGAACGATCTCTTGGCCTTTTCCTCTCTGGTCATGCAACAAGCAACATTAAGTGGTGCTGTTTTGTGTGGTTTACACTAGACATTTCATTCGGTTGCTGTGATCCAAGATACTTGTCTCTGCTGCACTTCTGAGATGCATACTTCTGCCTCTTCCCATTCACCTGATCACAGGTAAACAAATGTATGTCTAATGAAGTTTCTAATGCAATTTTCAGGTAGACACTTTGCACACATAATAAATCTGGTAGTACCAGATTTTATTCTGACTCATGGACTATCTAAGATGGCAACATTTGAGTCCCACAGTTTCATTTGTATGGTGCATTAAAGTATTTTACATATCTTATAAGCTTTCTACATCAATAGCTTCTCTAAAAAAGTCACTAAAATAAGTGTGTTGTTACAACCATGCAATCAAGCACCACAGTGTCATAAATCATTGCTACAGAACCATGGAAAGACTAGTTTTACTAGTCTAGATGATTATACTGCTGATAGAGTCCACTTGGAAGAGACACCAACATCTCAGCACTGCTTGTGATGACATATGCATGCACACTTGATTGGTGTGTTTTAATTTCTAGTTTTCACCCATCGTGCAATTACTTCAGGTTTATCTCAGTGATCTCACAGAATGTGATGCTGAAAACTAGAAGCATTTTATTTCTTACACTGCTGCAGGAGATTCTATGCAGGGATCAGCAGAAGTACCTGGAGAAGGGGATTGCATGATTTACTTTGATCACACTCTTAGTCCAATAATAGTGTGGCTGTGGAATTGGGCGCATTTTGTCTTCTATGTACAAAGGACACATTCCTCATTAGTCATTTCACTTCTTGAATTCACCTTAAAAATGGAGGAATCTTCCAACTAGATCACAATGGGGTTTTGGAAGAAACCCAGTCAATGACACCTTTCAGAAGACTGCAAATAAAGAAAATCTGATTTGAGGAAGATAAAGGAGTTTAGTTCCAGATGAGAGATTTCATTATCACTCATTGCTGAACACCAGAATCCCTGTATGAGACAACTGAGACATGCTGCAGTACAGTAATTCTACGTTAAGATGTGCAGAACTGGAGTTATTTAGCAATTTAAGATGAATGAGCAGATACTGAAGCCTTGCTGAACAGCTGACTTAATTCAGCAAATACTGATCAGACACAGTCAATCTTGTCAGTGGGTCAGCCAGCCCTGACAGATGTTAACAGTTTATGAAGATTACATGCAATAAGAGAGCAAGCATGTGCTGATTTTTCAAATAATTAATAATGCCCTTCCATCACAAAAGTTTTATAAAAGAATCTCCAAACAGAAACTTAATTTTTCCAGACATCAGTCAAAAAGAAAGGGCTTGCATTCAGGAAAGGAAAGTTGTAACTCAAATCAGACTGGAACTTTGACATGTTAGTTGTGCAAACCTCTGCCTTCTATGGTGCTGGGGAAGTGCTGACATAGACTAAATAGTCCCTATCCCTTGGCAGTAGTAGTTGGATCATTAGCAAAAAGAAACAAAGTGGGAGCTGGGTATTGTCTTTCAAGCGAAGAAAGCTGTAGAATTGATGTGGCGTCTTCTCTGTGGTGAGGCAGCAGAGGTTCCAGCACCAGCATCCATTCCCAGAACATCGCTGCAACTTAAAAGATCTAACACTGGAAACAAATCCAACAACAAATTTGTGCAGCAGCTATCAGACTCAGATTATTGACTATGCTTTTTCGCTGCTGTACAGTCACTGCTGAAACCACACACAAACAGGATGGTCACAGACCTGCAGCCACCTCTCTGACACTCACATGCTGGCAGGCTGTCTCAGGAGCTTCCGCGTGTTCCTGGCACAACATTTCATTTGTTGGTGCTTTTGCAGGGCAAGGAAGGCTACAGCCCAAACGCTTGTATTGTTAGAGTGAGGCTGGAAAAGAATGGGAGCCACTGCCATTTTCAAACAGGAACTACAATGTCATCGTTATCTTCCAATAAGCATTAAAAATTGATACTAAAAAATATCACAAGCTTTTTTGCTCAAAAAAAAAAATGTAAAACAAACTTCATCCAGCTTCTATCATTTTATTCCAATGTGTACTGTGTGTAAAATATCAAACAGATCTGCAGATGATCTTCACAGTATATGTAAGATCTAACATGTTGGACGTCAACATGAAAGGCTATCTGGACATCACGGGTGAGTGGAGTTCAAGCTGTTATAGAAGTTATAAAACGGACCCACTGCTAGTTTCAGCAATAGAATGAGCATGTTTGCGTTACTAATGTACTGCTGCTTAATCTGCAAACTTTTGCCAAGAAGAAGATGGCTGGATAAAAAGAAGAGTGTATTTGATCTTCTCAGGGATGATCTGAAGGAGAAAAATTAGGATGCTTAAAAAAAAATAAGCTGCCTCTGGAATGTCTTGCATAGTTCAACTAATGAAAGACACTCAGCTGCTTACAGTAACTAAAACAAATAGGTAGAACAAATACGTAGAATTTTCATTCAAGATTTTGCTTTTGACCAATAACAATGTAAAGCCTAAGGGTTACTACACACAAATAGATTCATCATATGATAGGGAGTTACCAGGGAGAGTATAATTCTGATTATTAAATCCACTACTACATGGAGCAAAAGGTCTGATAGACAAACAAGACCAACACAGGATCTTGAAAACATTATTGAAGTTCATCCTCGACACCGAATAAGAGCTCAGTTGCTGGCCTTGACTGGGTGATTCTTGCCACTTTTTTAATAATTCAGTAATTCACACCATAGTATCATTGTTTGTTTAAAAGAAAAAGAATGTGTTTTGTACTTTCAATGGATGTTGTATTTTAGAAATATAAGACTGTTGTCACTTAGAAAGGTTTCTGTAGATCAGATGAGCCTTTATTGACAAGTTTAAGGAAAATATTTATGCTTCTGTATATGTTGCAGTCATTCTGGTACAGAAATAAAGAATGAATGCTATGCAAAATTATTGCACCCAAGAATCATTGAAATAAAGACAAATATTCCAGTCCCAAGGAAGTCATTTGCAGAGAAGTTTATCAAGGGATTTCCTAGTCCAGTGCATCAGCTTTTAGACTACTGACTAGGCAAGATAGTAGGTCCAAATACTGCAGGAATTGAAGTCTGTGCATGGTTTTTCTCCTGATCCCAAAAATTTTCACATTAATTACTTTGTTACATACATTGCCTTTACAGATAAGGTCATTTACAGATAAAACACTGAAAAGGTGACCAGTTTGAAGCCTGGTATTTTATGTTAGATCTCATTTACTTAATTCCATATTAATTTTATTAAATCTAGGACATGTTTATTGCTACATAATATCAATTATTTAATAATGAGACAGCATAGTTGTAATTTTTGTGACCACAGCAAAGAGGTAGGCTAACCTTCACATTAAATATCACGCAATTTTATATTTCTGTTTTGAACTGGAGCACACACAGCGTTTCCTCAGACTTCATGCACAGTTACCTTGTTTTAGGGGGATCTGATACGTGACATACCTTGGGAATCTTTTAATACCAGGCAGGCTCAGCAAGTAGTCCATGCAGCTTTTCTCCATGATAACAATAGCTGTGGGAAGGCTGAAGAGTATAAAGAGGAAAAAGAAACAAACTATCTGCACTTCAAAGATTCCCTTCAGATAAAGCAGATAGAAAATCCACATATATTATTGCAGAAGCTGTAGGTGAAATTAAAAGTTGCTGTCTCCAATATATGCATTTGCCTGAAGTATTCTCTACATTTACATATTCTAAGTCGGACACAGCTGAAGAGATACATATTGCTTTTTTTCTTTAGTCTCAAAGTGTTGGGACTTTAAACTTGGGGTCTGTTAATACTGAGATCACATTTACAGTCCAAATAATTATGTGTGCAGCATGTAGCAATCTTAATTATATTCCGGTCAGGATGTGGGAAGGATGCTATTAGAAACAAAACAATCAATTCACTTAGACAGTCCCACAAACATGCTTTATGGCATTTGCCTCCTACTCATTTTAAGCGAGGTTTTATAGTGATACATTGGTGAAGATTAGTACACAACTGCAGGCAGATGCCCATGACTGATTCAATTGTTTGCACTGACACTCACAATTGCTGTAATTGCAGCTGAAGCGATACAAACCATTGCAGAAAAACAGACAAAGTGAAACCAACATTGTTCCTCAGAGATTTTATTAGTTGAAACCCAGAAATGCACAATCTGCTGGTTTTTTCTTGGTATGAATTCACCACAGCATTTGTTTGCTACGCCTCCAATATTATCCTCACTGATTTAACATAAGAACATTCAAAAGGTCTCTTTAAAAACAGAACTTGTACAGTATAGGTAATACATTCCAGTCTCACTTGTTTATAAAAAATTAATTTCAAAACAAGTTTTTAAAAGGTAAAAGCAGCAAATCACTTTTAGAAATCAGCAAGAACTTAATGTGATCCTAACATTTCTAAGCTGTAGCCCTCCTGTGTGCTCCAAGTGCAGCTACCTTTCTTCCTTTCCTCTCTTCCTCCCATAACTGCTGAATACCATTGATGTTCAATGCCGATATTTCTGAAGAAAAGTGACCAACTTCGACAGCCTCTGCAGAAAGAGGAAAAGGATGTTTAGAACTGGGCAGCATCCAAAACCTTGCTGAGAGGATTACCTTGTAGCCTGCCATGGAAGTTCTCATGCAGTACTGACGGTTTCCATCAGACCCCTACACTGCTGGTAGCTCAGTCCAAAGGAATTGAGAGTTGATCCACGCAGCAGCTGAGGATTTAACACATTCATTCTCCACGTACAAAAAAAAGGTGACTTTTGCACACGTATTTCACTGAAAATGGAAATTCCTTTGCATCATAACCCATATTCTGAAGGTGTCTCTAGCATCTTCATCTTGGACACTGGAAAACTTCAATTTAAATAACCAAGGCTGTAGTTATATTTAATCCTTCTACATCAGCTAAATCCAAAGAAAACCCCAAAACTTTACGGGAAAGCAAAAAATGCATGATTCTGTCCTATGTTCATTTAGACCAGTACAGAGTGATGAAAAAATACTACTGGTTCCAGCTGCAGTTTCCCACTTACATACACCTGAATTTACTCACAGTGATCAAATGAGACACACAACTGGCAAGGTAACCATGGATGCAGCAAAACCTTTAACCTTTAACATCTCTTCCCAATATTTAAATAGGTATTAGACATGCCAGTATACTGGAGAAAAGATAACTAAATCATCAACTTATTGCATCTGAAAAGAGTTCTGAGAAATGAAAGGCAAGTGTTTTAAATGTTTCCAGTTATAGCACAGCACTGGAGAGGGTCAAACGCCCAGACAAGACTCCTACTGAGAGACTTGTCAGATCTGATGCTTTGAACACGAAGCTCACGCCCGCCTCACAGCAAGAGAAAGAGACCCATGCTAGCAGCACAAAAGATATTCAAGCTGGGAGCCTGTCTCAGAGACAGCCAGGCAGCTACAGCTCAGGCCTGGGTAAGAGAGAGGCCACGGCCCCATCTTGTCCTGCACCCAGGTGGGGAGCAATCCCTCGCCAGAGCTCTCTGCTGGAAGAGAGCCTTCTGCAGCCTGTGTGTGTAGTACAACTAACTCCTGTCTCTTAAGGATCTGCCCCGCATTTCTCACGGTGTTTGACAACGTTACACCAGAAGACGGGCTGGTGTAAGTTGCTCCACTACAAGCTAGAGGGAGAGCACACGTGGAAATGCTGTGGGTACAGCTGAACGGCTGTGATGGCCTTGCAGCTCAAATGGGGAAAGGTATCCTGTGCTGGGGGCACTGCACCCTGAAAATCAGGCCTGGAAAAGTGCCCAGTGAAAGGAATTTCCTCTCTAGTGCAGCCAAGACAGAGGAGCAATTTATTGCAACGGGCCAACGGAACAAGACAGCGCTGCCCTCGGTGGTTTTATTTTGGTAGTGTTTAGACTCCCAACCAAGTTCAGGACCACACTGTGGAACATACCCTAAAAAAGCACTTTCAGGCTCAGGCAGAAAGAAGAATAACATTAGCCTTACTCTACAAAGAAGGATTATTCAGAATCACATCAGAAACTAAGGCAGGTACAGCAGCTGAACCCAGATGCCCTGGGGTGAACTAGGGCTTAAATACAAAATCCTCCTTCATACATGTATATGCTGATCCATACATTTCAGAAATCTAGCACTTGATCTTATCTTCTTTACTGCTTCGTCTAAGGAAGTCAAGAACCTTGAAAATAAGATCTTACCTTCTTTACTGCTTTTGTCTAAGGAAATCAAGAACCTCCTTATGCCCTGTAGCTTCTGCCTGTTAAGTAAAAACATGAATTAATTCTGCCATCCTGTACATCAGGCCATGCAAATACTTACTTGTGGGAAGTATGAATATGTTATCACAAAATAATTAAAATCCAATTTAAATTTCAATTTCTCTGACATAGATGAGAAAATTCTAGCTCCAATAATTTATTACTTCGGAACAACACCAGACTTGAGTTTGTGACAAACTCTAACCCAGTTCATAGACCCGAAAGTAGCACTTACTTTTCCCAAACTAATATTATCTGACAGCGTGCGTTATTACTCACACAGCGAGCACGCTATATGGAGTACAGCCGTATGCACACTTACTACTTGTAGGGGATTCCTGCCATCATAACCAGTTTGCTGAAGGTCTGCACCAGCTAGGTACCACGCATACAGTCCATCCACATCACCTTTAGCTGAAAGGCTGGAAAAAGAATAATTAATATTGGTTCTAAATCTTTCAATGCATTTTTAGTGTGCACCTGAGTCCTGTCAATTAGCTCAGCAGGCAAATGCTAAACCAGAACAGGTTCGACATGGCTGCCAGGGTAGAAAGGTGAGTAAAGGAACCCTATTACAACAGCTTTGAATAGCTGAGCAAGCACCACAGCTTGATGAATCAGTTCCTTAAATTAATAGGGCCGTGCTATAAGTACTTAAAACAGGCTGGTTTCACATAGTGGGTGTGACTATGACCAAAGGGGAAAAAAAAGTCACGCAGTTTCATATTTCACAACACAATATTTATCTCATGAAATGAGTTGGGGGGAGGGCAATGGCTAAATCAGGATGCAGCTCAGTCAGTGAGAGCACAAGCAGATGTGCTAGCAATCAGCACACCTTGTTTAAAACCACCCAAGAACCCCCTGCACAAGTCTGCCTAACTATGTTTGCTATCAGAAGTAATGACAGCAGATTTACAAGACAGCATTCGGAGAGTAATGCAGCTACTTTTTTTTTTTAGTTTTATAAGATAATTTATAAGATTTAAATGGGCAGCAAGCAAAAAAAAAAAAAGCTTTTTGAAGATGACTTCTATCTGCAATGTATAATGAGCAGAAAGGATCAAAATTAATCATACACAAATAAGTGAGTTAAAGTTTTCAGAGGAATATACACTGTATTGTTTCTTTGCATGTCTGCTGGTAGTCTCATCCATAATGCTTCTGGATCATTTTTAATTTTTATTTTGGTAAAAGGAGGGCTGACAGCCTGTACACATGCAAATGCATGATTCTCCATATCAAGCCTGTAGACAGGCTGGGAGAACTGCTTTCAGTTTTCTCTAGAATACCAACATCTGTCAGGCTCCAGACCTGAGCTTGCCATGTGCTCGCAGATTGTTTCAGCAGAACCACACTGATAATCATCGAGTGAAGCTGAATCTCATTAAGAGAGGTGGAACCCTCCCTACACTTATTAAGTTCAGAGTTTGCTGTGTTAAACAGCGCTTGCTGTGGGGTATAGCATAGTGTTAGCAGCAGGGATGGAGGATGGTGACAGATTCCTGGGTAAGACAAGCAAGCCAGGCAGACCTGGTGGAGAAGGGAGAAGGATGAAGGCTGGCAAGGGGCTGGCACTCAAGTAAGCTTATAGAAGAAACTGTGAAAGCACGGCTGCAACATTCACTTTTCCACCAGGCTAAAATCACTTCTGCTGTTGATTAAATCTCTTAAGTACCTGCAAAAATGCTTTCAAGGGGGTGGAAGCCTCTAATTGCAGCAGTCTGAGAAGAAAGTCAAAGGCTTTTGCTTGCAGCAGTCCTAGAGGCTAGGCAGGAAAAGGGAAAGCAAAAGGTCTCCGTGTTCCTCCATGCAACCCCACCAACCCTGAAGCAGGGAAGAAGACCTGCAAATAGGGCCCTGGGGGACAGAGAAGTAGCAGCGGGGTGCTAAGGTTTAACAGTGCTTCAGTGTGACATCATGAAGAAAATGATCAATAAATCATTAATGAAAACTGCCATCACAAAAAAAGCCCCTCAGAAGCAATAAGGAAACAGAGGAAGGCAAAGGAGGTCTAATAGGAAGCTCAGTGGGAAGTCTCTAAGGAAACTGCTGGGAAAAGTAAGCATTAATAAAGAAGTATAAATATTAGTAAAGCAGAAAAGAAAATGTTTAGCAACAACTTCTGGAATACAAGAGTTATCTTTATTTAGAAAGACAAGTCTCTTGCCATTGACACTGGAAGGTCCCAGAGTTAAGGAATAAACAAAAAAAAGCCCACCTAGCAAGTGAGGGTTACAAATGTCTCCAACACTGGACAGGAAAGCATTGTATCTGTCAAACACAATGTCACCATTCAGCCACATGCAAAGCAGAAACCACTTTGGGCAAAGACAAGCATGTTTAGAAATATTACCAACCTATGTATGTACCCAGGGAGATTCAGTCAGCATCACTGTTAAGTATCAAACCAGGACTCCTGCACTTACTTGAAAATTAACTCAGAAAGAACAGTTTAACCCACATTGCCAGAGGTCAAAACTGTGACGTGGTCTCCTTCTGTGACATAGCAGCAAGCCAAACATACAGAAGTAGCTTCAATTTTGCAGGAGCCATTTACTCACCAAATGAGAAATGTATTCTATGGGGACTGTGACCCAGAGAATAAAGTAATGTAGCTTGTGAGGAAAATTTAGATATCTTTTTAGTAGAAGATACCTGCTATTCACTAAATTGGTTATAATCAAGAACACCACAAAACATTTTCTCAAATTCTAGATCTCTGTAGTCAAGCCATACACACCTGTATGTCCTTTAAACACTGTAAGGGTACTTAATCAAATACATACACAGAACTTCTCAGCAGACACTACAGGGATATTTGCTCTGTATATTTCTCAAAGACATTTATACCAGCAATTCCAACTACAAATTCATCCTTTGAGAAGCAAGTCTTACATTTTTATACCATGAAATGCAATAAAAATAACTTCAATATACACTTATCAAAATGTTAAAAATCTGCTCCATTGACAAAGAACTACATTGCACATTTTGCTAAACTCCGACTGATACATTTTACAGCAAAAAAAACCCAGGTATGCTCCCTATTAATACTCTTGCATTTCATAAAAGTGATAATCCACTCATTTCAAAGTTACAGCATGGCTAATGTAGCCATGATGATGACAGAGCTAAGATATCAAGAAAAGCAATACGTGGTGGGTGAGATAGTCTCATAGCTGTGGATTTATGTAGCAAAACACCAGCAATGTTCATATTGACTCCTGAAATTTGGACTAGTGTACTTAAGAAAGCACAAATAGTCATTAAACCAAGTAGGGAAAAGATCTTCAAGATATACTTCTGACAATTTCTGTGCAACAAAGAAAAAAAATTTGAGAAAGGGTTGGATGTATTCTGCTTTTTCAAGCCACATATTTCAAACCAGAGTTGTAAATGGCAGTAAAATAACTGAACAGTACAATGTAAAAAGTTTAGTTTCAGTCTACCTATTTCAGTTTTGGGTGCCTATACTATGGTCTCCATAGACTGACTGACAGGTCATCAGAACAGTTAATCTTGATTACACTCTGATTGTGTATCTCCTGTCACACTAGCATCAAGCAAACTCAGTTACAGGAGCTGCTGTTTAAGTTGTGCTCTGTTACTGTCAGGGTACAAAGCTGCTCAGATCTCAGGGGGTTTAGAAGAACAAGGGCCAATGCAGCACTAGGTCTGGTAAGGAATGAGTACAGTGAAAAGATACCTTGGGGTTCCCTTCTGCCTCCTCAGGTACTAGGATTTCATCTTCCCTCTGTCATAAAGCTCTGCTTTTTCACTGTTTATATAAAGCAATCAGGAAAGACTTTCTTTTGGTTTTGAGGTGCCTCACTACCCTCCCTGAGAGAAGAGAAAATATTTTTTCCCTTTTTCTTTTTTTTTTTTTAAAAAGAAAATCCCTTAAAAGTGAGCTAAAAATCCAGCACAAGGCATGGTTTTTTCTATCCTGAACACATCTGGGAGTGCTGCTACTCTCAGCTAGTACCTCCATGTCTCTCTCAGTTGAGACAGAGTTCTTTGAAAGAGAGCATGCATTAGAAGCTCTGGTCTTAATTCCTGCAGAGGCACATTTATCCTTCCTCCACTAGTCTTACCCCCCAGGTTTATGTTAAATTGAAGAGGCATATTATTCTGAAAACTGCTGATTTGGAAAGGCTGCATCCCTGTACATTATATCATATCATTTTATGAAATCTAAGAATATGAAAGAGAAAGCTGGTTTGGCTTTATGCCCCCATTTAATTTTGTAAAGTACAGACTTGAACAGAGTATCTCAATTCTACACAGGCTTTTCTCCTTTAAAAACAACAAAGTAGCTTCAGAAGTTAACAAGTCTTCAGAATAAGTCTGAGGGTCCTCATTTATCTCATCATTGTTCGGTTTTGCAGACAGATGACAACACTACTGATACATGAGAAGAGATTCTGACATTTTTAACAGATTGCTAATGCTGAGATCTCTTTCTCATTTTAAAACAAAGCCATGAACCACATATCAAACATTAACAAAGTGATTCTAAAAATCAGGCTAACACCTCTCTCTTCAAAAAAAAAAGAAACCAACAAACAAAACCATGAAAGATTTAATAACTAGATCATCTTGGCTGCACTATGTGCATCTCCACTTCTTACACAAGGGCTCCCACTGATGCTGTCCAACTCTCGGTTCTGGTTGGTACTTGTTCTCTCAAACATCACCAATGCCAAAGGAGCATTTTTACTTTTATTTTATCTCCAAATCTTCTATTGAACTATTCTATTCTTCTACTGAACTATTCTATTCTGTTCAGTTCTAAAATCATGAGTCTAAGCAGAAGGAAGCTGAGGAGACAGTATTGGAACACAAAAATCACTGTTCGTGTCTTTTATGAAAGCCAGTTTGAGGATAGGTAAGTAGCAAGGAGGGAAAGCAAGGAGCTTCAAATTCAGAGAGAAATATACAGGAGAAAAAAGTTAAGTTAGTTAAGCGCAGAAATCTAGAGCTTATCAGAAAGCAAGCAGCTTTGTCCTTCTAAATCCCCAGAAGTTGATATATTGCCTTGGTGATAAACTCATATTGGTACCAACTGCAGCTTAAGGCACATTAGAAGATAGAAAAATGGACAGGAAAATAGTTCAAATTAGACAAAGGGAAGATGTTATAAACAGCTTGTTCTATAAGCAAATTGACCATGTAAATATGATTGCCATGAAGGTGCCAGTGCCTGCAAAGAGAAGGTTTAAAAGGAGGAGATAAGAGGACAGAGAAGTGAGCCTGAGTATACTTGAAAAATTAGTGTATCAGTAGGGTCATCTAAGGATACTCAAGAAGTATCTGAGACATTTTGGCAGGAGGCCAAGCACCAGCACTTCAGATTTAAGCATCTGAGTAATATCCTATGGAAAAAGTCCACTTTGGTGGAAAAGACTATAACCAGGCCCTCTAAAATAGCAAGAGGAGGAAAAGCCCTTCAGCTCTGCAGGACCAGCATACGGAAGAGCCACAATTCATAGACATTGCAGTGCTGTCCTGAAGCCTGACCACTGCCTCAGGGTGGCTGTGCTCGTGTTATATGCTATTCAGCAACCCCTGTCAGTGGACGCGTCTCTGGCTGTGGCCACTACTCCAGCAGCCCACTGGGACAGAGACGTGGCCCTGACTCCTAACCCGCACCGAGCTGGAAGAGCTTCTTCCCTCCCACCCCAACTATGCCACTCCACTTGAAGTCCTCATTCAGCCTCAGCGTGAATATGCACTCCTGTCTTCTTTTTTTGTTGGGTTTTTTTTTGATACATTACTCCCAGGCTAGCTAGCCGAACTGCTTCTGCATGTGGCACCATGGCTAAGTAAGGGGCCAATTTATTTGGAGAAGAACGTCATTTGCAAAGCCATTCCTCTCACCTTACTTACTCCTCCAAAACTACATAGACTGAGGGTTTAGTTCTGTCCTATCACTTGCAGTGCCCTGGGAAGCACACATTTTAACTTCAGTGGTGAAAGTCTTCTTACCCATTCTCCTCTGAGTGAGTTCCAATAACAGAAACACTTCAGCTAGTTTTTCTTGATTCTAGAACTACTCAGAGTACAGTCTCTTTACAGAACACCTATAAGCTTTACGATGACCTTATGTTTCCGTAGACAATATACAGTACTTGCTGTTCCCCACAATTCTCATGGTTTCCTGCCAAGTCCTGATATAAAGGACAATATTCAGGGTGGTTTTGTTTGTTTTAGAGAAGAAGACATGAAGTAAAAACTATAAGTAATTTCTGGAAATGCACAAAACCTTCTTACAATTTTCAATTTGTATAATAATTCAGGACCAGTACTGGGAAAAAAAAAAGTATCTATTTCTTGTCATAATATATAGCCATATCACTAAACTACCTTGTATATTAAAAGCAACTGTATAGTAAAACCACTTTAATGGAGGATTAGACTCTCTTATAATTAACTATAGGGACAGTGAGCAGTTGTTCAAAAGTTTTGGGGTTAAACCTTTTTGTCTATTTCATTTAGTTGTTTTTAAGAACAATGTTATACGCTAACTACAGTAGAAGCCATTCCCATACAAGTGAAAAGTGGATTTTAGGAAAACAGAAATGGTGCACTATGTGCAGCTTTATCCTCAAACAGAGATGTTACTAAATCATACCTTGCACAGCTTCCTCCTCACCCTTCCTCAGTGAAAGTGTTTGGAACAAATGAAGCATATTTGCTTTCAGTTCACTTATCCCCACGATACTCCTTACTTTACTGGTGCTACAACACAGAATTGGTTCTTAATTTCATTACTTCACTTGTTTCCTCATTATTAGTCTAGCACAGAAATGGCCACATCCTATGCCAGGGACTCAACTGTTTCTTAGAAGCTGTCTACATACTGTTCTCCATTCTGAGAGTCTCTTCTGAAAAAACATTCCTCTCCATCTCAGTTTTAGGGCCACCTCACCTTATATCTCATTTACCTGCAGAGTATTGTTCCGATGTTCTCCAAATCATGGCTTGAAAGGTGCGCTCCTGTTTCTCGTAATAAATTAATCACTTGCATGTGCCTTTAGGAAAGGAACAGAGAAAAACAGAGAAAGTGCTTTGACAAGTAGGGTCTTTTTCCTCTAAATCCAGGATTACTCACATACACAGTCAGTGAAAGTTCTTATATATTTGCCACCATCACAGAACCAATGAATCCTATTCAAGGTGACAAATGCAGAAAATAGATTTGCTCTCCCTATCAAAAACTCATTCACATACTAAGCAAATGGAAGTGTTAAGTGCAGCTCTGAAAACGAAAGGCATGCATCTTGCTCTTCAAAGAATTTCTGTGTCCTTTACCTTAGTGCTGGTTTAACTTAACACTTTAAATATTAGTGATTGAAATACATGCAAACAGTGAGGACATCTATTACACAGCATCATTCCTGTTTTTTACAGAATACAGTGCCTATATGTATTAGTCTTAAATAAACCATATGCCTTGCAGATAAGCAATGAATCTTTCAGTTAATGTAAAAATTGATTGAGGTTTTAAGGCTTCAAAATTGTGGTAAGTATTCTTACAAACCTCCCACAAAAGCACATCTTTTCCTAAACTCTTTCTCCCAATACTTTTATTATTTATTTTCATCTGGAACCTTTCATGAGGTCTTCCTTGTCCTTCTCTTTGAGATAAAGGGGCAAAAAGATCATAGAATCATTGAGTTAGAAAAGAACCTTGAGATCGAGTTCAAGCGTAACTGTACACTACTAAACCATACTCCTGGGCTCTTAATCTACCCATCTTTTAAATACCTCGAGGGATAGTGACCAAATCACCTCCCTGGGCACCCTGTTCCAGTGCCCAATAACCCTTTTGATGAAGAAATTTTTCCTGATGTCTAATCTGAACTTGCCCTGATGCAACATGAGGCTATTTCCTCTTGTCCTACTGCCAGTCACTTGGGTCCTACCACCTACGACCTGAGATATTTAAGCACTACCAGTCAACTCCTATACCTTAGTTAGTCAGACACATGAGAATATCTATGGAAAAGGTTGGTCTTTAAAGGTACTGTCATGGGTAAAAATAAAATGAGAGATGAAAAAATGTGCAAAATACATTTTTCACAAGTGACCTAGTGAAAAATTTAGAACTAGGTTCAAAATGGATGTGACAGCTGTATTCCTCTGCTTAACAAATGACCCAGTTTATGAATCCAAACACAGGGGATTTGTCCTCCAAAAAGAAGATGATGACAGCTGTGGATCAGGAATAGGTTCATAGTTTGTCTTTGAAGTAAGTTGCTATACTGTAACACTTCAAAATAAAGAGTTAGGCGTATCATTGTAATACAAAATACACAGGCTTTCCCAGTCCATTACCTAAAACTCCTCTACATAAATTAAAAAAAACCCAAACTTACATACATGTTCTGCTCAATTATTTGCTATTTCTTGGAGGCAGCTGTGGGCCTTTCCATTTAAGAAGTGGACTAAACTGCTTGTCTAAACCCTCTGCTTTTTTTTAGGAAACTCCATCTTGAATGAGAAGTTACTTTACAGCTACCCATACCAAGCCTATGTAAGCTTACATGTTTCATATAAGATTCTAATTTATAAACTAAACAAAGAGCTGTACAGATGCTATAAGAATCATTTAGCTTTTCCAAACACGGATTATTTAACCTAGCAAACATATTTATTTAAATTGTACTTCATTTCAACTGACAGCCAAAATAATAAAAAAAAAAAATTTATGTCATAGCAAAGCGTTGCTGGTAAAACACACGCCACAAGTTTGTTCAGTTATCTAAAATATTTTCTCAGGCAGGTCCCTTACAATGTGGCTACCCATCCACAAGCAGCTCCTTGAGCTGGCAAATAATAGCACAGCTTCCTATTTTTCAACCTGTAGTGAAGAATAAATGCCACATGTCGGAAATTACTGTTCTGCTTAAGACTGAACTAAAAATTACCTGAGGAAATCTGACCTAAAATAGATTAAAGTAGAACATGTTTGTTCACTCAAGCTCACATTGGGTACACAACAGAATATGGGGAGTGTCTGCTTACTTTCCAGCAACTGCCCTGGAGTATTCCTCATTTCACGCCTTGTATTTGAAATCACAGCATGAAACTGGCAGTTTTTTAAATAAAAGCTTTGCTGTGGGACAGCACTAAAAGATAAAAGGCAGCAAAGCATGTAATGTCATGTAGTGTCTTCCCTCAGTGTGTTTCCCCTACAAAGTCCCTATCTCTGGATTCCAGCGAAGAGCCACGCTTTTGTTTTTCCCTTATTGTAACTATTTACACCTCACTGGTAGCACGATTCCCCCCAGAAAACACTTTATGTCCCACCTATGCCACACAGCCATTACTACTCTGAGGGGGACTTAACAAATCTTTGACACAGGCAGATTTGGGGCATTTGCCCCATGCATTTAATACAGCAAATTAAAAAGAAAAAGTGGTTTGAAATAAAAGAAATCCTTAAGCATTGAAACTAACAGTGTTTACAATAAATGCTTAGAATAAAACATGTCTAAATAGAAGTACAACATCCCAATGACTGGGAATTGTTCAAAATCATGTTTCTTGGTATGGCTGGAAGAGGAAGTGCTGTATACTACTGCTTGTTAGCGGAAGAGTAAGGGACAAGAAGAAGAGGGACAAATAGTAGCACGCTATATAGAAGTGCTTAGTACTGTGACTATGAAAAGCAGATCCATGCAAGAAAGCAAACGGACCACCTCTCACATTCCCATCACTCAACGTGAAAACTCTGTGGGAGGTAAGTCACCCTACAGCTTGTTCCTACTTGCACCCAAGCAGTATCTATGTTCTGCAGAAACTGAAGCCCTATCCAGAGTACCACTTCTGCTGTCTTGTACCTACCACAAGAGCATTATACATATTTCAAGAGGGTGGCTGTGAATTTTCTGATATGGTGATGTCTTCCGCACACGAGAGGTGTTTGTCTTTAGAAGTTGTTTCTTTAAGTGCTGCTCTCCTGTGGCTTTACAAAAGCCTCCCAAGCATCACAGTTTGGCTGATCTGAAATTCAGCTGATGTCACGAGCCAGGAACTTCTTGGGAATGGTTCAAATGCAACTCCCATTCTAAGGTGGCAACACAAAACTAAGAGCAGAGCAACTGCTGGACAACAAAAGTTCAAGGTGTAGAGGGAAGGCCAACATCACCACATTAGCCTGGGGTGCACCACTTCTTGTCTGATCTAGCCCCATCTGATAGAGAAATCCATGAGGAGCTATGGTCATCTGTGAACTGTTCCTGACGCTTCCTTTTTTTAGGGCTCTCAGTTATCAAACCATGGCTCTTGGTCAGATATAGCCTATAGAAACAATACTATTTTGAATATGTTACTTATGTTAACTTTTTGATGCTACCACTGTCATTCATCCACTCTCTGAAGGAAAAAAAAAAGAAAAAAAGTGTTTCTAGTGTCTCCTCCTCCCTGCTAGATTCTATTATTGATAATACTAGAGATTAAAAACTCCAATATGTACTAATATTTTAACAGATCAATAGCAAAACAAATTATTCAGCCTGGTCTTCAACGTTCACTGCTATGAACAAAGTTTGAGTTCCTAATAAAGACATCTTACTACTTCACAAGTGCTCTGGATTCACAGCAATCGAAGTGCCATACAGTACCTATCATCTTCAGCCCTGATTTGGCAGACACTTATTAAAAGTGAATCAACTTCAAAAGGGATGAATCACACATGTAAGTGTTTGCTGGAGTGGGGCCTTAGGGTACACACCTTGCACCAACTGTCTTTAAAGAAATGCAGGTGTAATGTATATCCAAACTCAATTGGCTTCATTCTTTTTAAGGCTTGCTCCCCTAGCTACTGGAATGGTTATGGCAGGATCAGCTTAAGTTTCACTTGTTCAGTTTGCTGTCATTGAAAGTGGGACTATCATGCTCAGATACTGTAAGGACAGGCTTCAGTGCACTTCTGGAGGCAGTGGTGGTTAGATTTTCACTCTGCCTTAGATTTCCTATAGTAATATAAATGTAACCTTGCAAAATATCCAGTATTTAAATCCATATTTACGTGGGAGGTAATTTTACTGCCTCTAATCTGATGTTCTCACAGCAATGTATGAGCAACTTCTCATTTTCAACCTTTTAGCGCTGCTCTACAAGTAAATGGAAGGGATTTTACTACATAAAATATACACTGATTTTATTCAAGACGTTTTCCTGCTTAGACAGTTTCTGTTATTAAAAAAAATATTATTCTATTGTTTTGAAAATGAATTATCCCTTGAGGGTACTCTAAGAAATTAAAAGAATGCTACTAATTTTGATATGTCAAGCAACTGGCCTAAATTAACAGTGGTCTGTTTAGCTTCATGCATAAAATAACTCAGACTACATGCAAATCATGGAGTTACAAATGAAAAAGAGGAAATGCGGTAGCTTATTTCTTATTTAGAAAATGACTCTACATTTTACCATCTAAAGAAACAAAGAAAGAGTCACTTAGAGTCAAAAAATTTAAGAGGCTATCACCCATATAGATCAAGTTGCTGGTCTGCCAACTGGCAGTGCTATGTTAAGAATCATCTAAAAGATATAATTCCTGATCATCTTTATGAATTATGAAACGGAAAAAGAGAAATTAGTCATCGTTATAAAGGTTTTCATGGTAGGTTAAAAGGCAAGCCACTGAGAAATGTGCCCCACAAAACTGCAAGAAAGCTGTTTTTAAGATGAGTGGATACTGTACTGCAGTTAAATGGCAATTAAACAAATATTAATTCTCAGAAAATAGGATTAGGCTGATGCAATATTCAGTAAAATTGAGAAAGTTTCAATGTTAAATAGTTTAAAGCATTCACTGCTCATTACAATCAGTTTTCCCCCTTCCCTTTCTGCCAGTTCGAACATTGCATCAGGCTATGTCTTCACTTTCAGCACACAACTGTTTCATAAATAGAATTTAAATATTTCTGTAGCAGAAATCTTTTTAGTGGGTATCTGATTACACACATATACAGCTGTCTGATCTTTACCATTCTTCTTTGCATGCTTATCAGAGTGAAATGCAGTGCAAGTGCACAGCAGATCATAAACACTCATTTATGAGATTAGGTCTTAGTCAACTCTTCCTCTCATTCCAACAGTAGAAACAAAAAGAGAAACTGAAAATGGTTATGGTGCAGTTTCCCTTTACAATTCCCTATATCAAAACGGGTGTGCAGTTTTAACGAGCTTAAGAGTCATAGTAGGAGTCTAATATAGGAGTGGCAATGCTAAGGAATCCAAACAACAAGCTCATGTGAAATTCCTCAGGCAGTAGATGGGTGCGGTGAAAAAAGTAGGTGCCTGATTTGCAGGAACATCTAATGGTATCTAATGCTTTAGCATTTTCTCACATTGGACCTGAGCCACCTCTTTTCAGCTGCGAGGTTATTTGTTTGATTTGCTGTTGGGCTTGTTTTTGCTTTAAGGCTTTAAGGGTTTGCCACTAAAGGGCTTATACATTCATGAGATCAAGCATCAACTACAAAGCCATAGGGGACCATGCAGTAGGTATGGCAATAGCACAGTGTGGCCACACAGGACTTTAAGTCTCAAGTTAATGAAGCCTTCCTACATCTCATCTTTGAGACAGAAAAAACCTTCCACTTACTCCCGCAGCCAATGCAAAACCAGGACTGTCAGACCTCCCAAGGAGCTAATTCCAGCCTGACAAACCAGGTGAACTTGTCAACATTAGAAAGCTGTAGGAATATTTTGGGACAGACATCCATGAAGACCAGGAAAATTCTATTCACTTCAAACTTCTTTACAGAAAGAAGCTTCTCTCCTGCCATCACACAGACTGAATATAAGATAAGGAGTTGAAAGTGGATCAAAGAAACAAGAAGAGATTAGGGGCTGCAGCTTCCAACACGTTAGAAGACCAATGGCTCTATGAACCCCCCGGCTATGTAAACTAATTGTTTTAAAATTAAATTTTGATATCTGATAACTTTTATATTCTGTGCTACGGCCATTCCTTAGGACTATACAACATGGAGAAGACCAGTGCATGACTACCATTCCAAAACTGCTGACATCCACAACAACAAGAAGAGGAAATCCACAAAGCAGGCAGAGCCATGCAGCCATCCCATTTAATTATGTGTGGGCGGAAGGGAAAATTCAAAAAAACCAGTTAGCCAGCAAGAGATTCAGGAAAGCACCGGTGAAAGGGAAAGATTAAAACATATTGACCTACCAGGATATTTTATGCCAAATGAAACAGTCTGGTCTTGATGGGAAAGGGGAGGGCAGATAGAAAACAGAGAGCCCTTGGTCCTGCACTCTCACTTCTGACAGTCAAAAGGAGTGATCAGTTTGGCTCTGGTTTTTAAGGAAGCCTCATAACAAAGAGTGGAGTCCTGAAAGTACGGACAAAGTCTTGGCGGGAATGCAGCAACAAGTTACCTTATGCTAAAATTCTGCATGCATACCAAGTTGTTTCCTTTCATTTCATATTTTTTTTTTAAATCTTTTAGTTTAGTCACATCCTTTGAAAAGCAGCTGGTTTGTGTTATTTTAACTGCTGTCATTTACACATGACTGCTGAGACAAAATAAGCCCAAAACATAGGGATGGACTTAAAATCCAAAATGACAGACACTTCATAAACTTTACATAGAGTGGTGTATAAATTATTTTGTTACCTGAACTTGATCGCATTCATCAGTGGGGTAGATCCATATCTGTCTCTCGCATAAACAGTTGCACCAGATGTCAACAAATACTCAACTAGTGCTAAATGCCCTTCAGAGGCTGCAATATGAAGTGGAGTTCGGCCATCATAGTCTCCACAGCTCAAGTTTCCACCCTGCAAAAGGACAGACCCTTCACATGTTAAAAAGATAATTTCTTCAGATTAAGTTGTTGGTACAACAGTAGAGGCATACACCACATTTTAATTCTGCCACAGAAATGTTAAGCTTGTCAACATACTTCAAGTTTACCTTGTAGCATTTTTTCAACACCAATAAAGATATTTATTCCACCTTCTGCATGTCCCCGCCCCCCATATTCTCATTACAGCTCCTTCAGATATGCTCTTTATTGCAGTATGCCACACAGAAGCTTCATGCCTATAGTCTAGTAATTTTACTTGTCTTAATTTATTACTATTTTCAAGATATATTTATTGTTTCCTGAGGCCCATTAACAAAGTTTCAAGAGTAGGGTAAATCAAGGCAAAAAAAGAAAAAAGGCAAAAAAAAAGAGGTGTGGCAAATGAGAGAGGGAAATGTCTGTTTCTTCTTCTGGATACTGCCAAAGCTGGTGCTATGGGGAGAGGCAAAAATCCTGAATTAGCACTGCACTGTGTTTTGCTTAAATATAATTTTCAAGTTCTTTTTTTTTTAATCATGACAAATTTACATCCAAAACCTGGATACTATGAATATGCATAAAGAAAGGTAAGTGAAAAAAACCAGCACAAACTATTTTGAAGTGTTCCAAGTCAGCAGATAAGAACTTGAATTTTAATCTACCTGTATTTTCACAGCTCAGAAGAACATATAAACAGCTGAGAACCAGATAGGAAAGAACATAGCTGTTTCGAAAGGCAAAGACTGAGAAGCCTAGAAACCAACTGCATTAGTCAAAACACTTTGTTTCTACGACTTAGTTGCTTCCCAGTGAGCATAGCTTCCTCCTGCAATTTACAGCTCTATTTGAAAATCTGTGTTTTGTACAGGCTGTTAATTTTACATTACCATTTCTGCTATGGCTCTTAGCGCATCTATGTCACCCAGTTTAGCTGCAGCACAAGCCAAAGGTGGAATTAATGCATCTCTTACAGCTTCCAACTCCTGAAAAACAAGTAAAATTAAACAGTTTTAACATATTCCCTCACAACTTTCTTCTCTCTAAATTGGAGAGGTTTAGATTTGATGGGTGGACTATTCATTGGAGAAGGAATTGGTTGGATGGTCACAATGAGAGAGTAGTAGTCAACAGCTCGATGTCCAGATGCAAGTCCATGACAAGTGGTGTCCCTCAGGGGTCCATACTGGGATCAGTGCTGTTTAATATTTTCATCAGTGATACAAAAAGTGAGATCGAGTGCACCCTCAGCAAGTTTACAGATGACACCAGGCTAAGTGGTACAGTCAGAAGGATGTCACACCAGAAGGATGGGATGGTATGAAAAGAGATCTGGACAAGTTGGAGAAGTGGGCTTGTGTGAAAACTCATGAGGTTCAACAAGGCCAAACGCAAGGTCCTACACCTTGGTCAGGGCAATCCACGGTTTCAATACAGGATAGGGGGTGATGTGATTGAAAGCTGCCCTGCAAAGAAGGACTTGAGGGTGCTCATTGATGAGAAACTTAACAGGAGCCAGCAATGCGTGCTCATGGCCCAGGCGGCCAACTGTATCCTGGGCTGCATCAAAAGAAGTGTGGCCAGCAGGGCGAGGGAGCTGATTCTGCCCCTCTGTTCCTCTCCTGTGAGACCCTACTTGGAGTACTGTGTCCAGTTCTGGAATCTCCAACATAAGGAGGCTATGGAACTCTTGGAATAGGTCCAGAGGAGGGTTATGAAGATGATTAGAGGGCTGGAGCACCTCTGCTGTGAGGACAGGCTGAGAGAGTTGGGCATGTTCAGCCTGGAGAAGTGAAGGCTCTGGCAGGCCTTATAGTGGCCTTCCAGTACTTTAAGGGGACGTACAAGAAAGCTGGGGAGGGACTTCTAACAGGGACATGTAGTGATAGTACAAGGGGGAATAGCTTTAACTTGGAGGGGGGAAGCTTTAGACACTAGGAAGAAATTCTTCCCAATGAGGATGGTGAGGCACTGGCACAGGTTGCCCAGAGAAGTCATGGATGCCCCGTCCCTGGAGGTGTTCAAGGCCAGGTTGGATGGGGCTTTGAGTAACATGATCTAGCAGGAGGTGTCCCTGCCCATGGCAGGAGGGTTGGAACTAGATGATCTCTACAGTTCCTTCTAACCCAAACAATTCTATGGTTCTATGACTTAATATCAGCCTCGCCTCGAATATGACTGATGTCCAAGTCATAAAAAAACTGCTTTCATATAAAGTTTCCAAATTAGTCATTTGGTTATTTAAAAACGGTAGCATCTAGTTCTTGGAAGGAAAGAAGTCTCACATGTATTTTACATTTTGTTGGTTTCACATCCGTGCAGATTTATATTCCTCCCTGGCAACACTACAATTATCTGATTATCTAGCTAAAGTGCATGCACTAATTACCATCTCTGTACCACTATAGTTACGTATCAGTAAGAGAAACTACACTGGGAGGAGTTGGAAAAGCCATGTAGTCCAGCCTCCTCAAGACAGGACACCTTTATTCATGTAATTCCTTAGATATCTGTGTAATCTAGACATCTGTACTTTCAAACATCCAATGACAAGCCCCATAAGCCCCCTAAATATCCTCCTGTTTCTCACGCTACCTAAAGAATAAGTGTACTTTCAGCATTCTTTAGCTACTAAAAATCTCATCTTCCCTGAAACCAAGTCAAGAGAAAAGTAAATACTTGTACCTTACAACAATACTATATTTTCTGATTTTCCAGTTGGGAAGGACTAATATGACAGACCACAAATTACACTTGTGTAATGCTTCCTTAGTATCAGCATTCTGTAAATGCAGGTACAATTAAGCTGTTTCACCCATTATTATTTGTATTGCTCCAAACTGTCAATATATTTGATCACAAAAATACAAAGCACTTTTTCATATCATTGATACCCTGAATTACAGCAACCATCTGAGGCTTGTTATTGCAACCAGCCAGCCAGTCAAGACAATAAACTCAAGATGGGGCTACAAAGCGGGAAAAAAAAAGTTAATATGTTTTTAATTAAAAACATTTTAATGTTATGCTTGCCACTGTGTCCTTTCTCCCTAACCTAGTTAGCAGGGACACTCATTACTATCAAAATAATGCAAAAGGTCCAATGTTCCATTTTTTCCCAGCTCTGCTGTTCATCTTTAAGGCAGGTTCATTTGACTGAGTTTACAGCTTTGTATGAGTTCAGTTTAAAATATTTAAGTATATACCTCTTTGCTGCTGATACTTAGAGATTTGGCAATCACTTGAATAAACTTGCTATCTCTCAGAGAAATCTTGGCTCCTGTGGGTACAAGAGTCATTTCTCCTCTTAGATTCTCACTCAGCATCTGAAAAGCAAGCAATCAAATCCTTTGTTAGCAGGGGAAAAATATGGCAGTAGTCTAATAGAAAACCTTAGAAAATTGTTTGGAGGAATTATGGAAACTATTGAATGCAGACAAAAGATTAAAGAAATAGTTACTGTCCCATGAAGAATGCAAGTTTAAAAAGACAAATGGGGGGGCTGGGGAGTGGAGGGAAAGGGACAGGCAAATAAAACTTTCTTCCAAAGTAAAGAAACCAAAATAAGCACATAACAAAACACCCCAATTTTTAGAGTATGCAGACAAAAGTTCCCTAGTGGGGTAAGCTGCAGCCTACTTAAACCACAAAGATAGTCAGTAATTAGCAGAGTGAAGCTGAAGACCAGAATATTCTGATATTCCTGCCTTGTACCAGCATTCCCAAATGTCAGTACTCTGATATAGACTGTGTACGTAGACCTCAAAACAAATTCCAGTGCTGCCTGTAGACGGTGATGTATTTCAATGGATTTTAAAACAGCTCCACCAGGATTGATTTTTCTTAAAATTTGGCCATAGAGCCTGCTTCGAATGACAAAGGTCTCCAGTAGTACTAGTCATTCAATATTAAAGCAGGTGTGTCACAGTTTGCAGGATGAGTGCATTCAATACAACCAGGGAAAAAAAAATCAACAAAAAACAACCACACAAAAAAGAAAGGTCAGCCAATTCATATGTAAAAGTGCTCGAACATGGCAATAATGAAAAGAAAATACTCCAAGACAGGTTCTGGGAAATCTGGAGAATGGAGACAGAAGCCAGGTATTAAGAAAAACCAACTGGTTTCCTCAATTCTGACAATTTTAAATACTGGCACTCTTTCACGAAAGGTTGCTGATGCAGCTATAAAGCACACAGTTATTTCAATTAGAATTTTAAAAAGCAGGATTGTGAAAGTTTGCAAGAAACAGATGTGATGTTGGAAGGAGGAATGCCCCAGGTTTACTTATGTCTAGGCATGCCCTGTGTTAAAAAAACCAAACTCCAAGCGCTGACAACACCGCAGCTGTCTGCTGGAAGAGTCTCATATAGATGTAACTCAGAGGATACCAACCGCTTTGGCGTACTTCTAGAGTTTGACAGGTTGAGATCATTGCTTTGCCCAGTAACCTTAGCAATTGGCACCTGTGCTAAATGCACCCAGTGCAAAGCCCTACATGCCTTACTCCTACCGGCTCTGCAGCCATTTGCATGTGTCTGGGGGCACATTCCTTGCTTCTTCATGTTGAAAGAGAATCCTAAAATAACCACAGCAGCTTCAGGAGAGCTTCCGTCTCTTGGGAGACTATTGTTTGGTGATATGTTTAGCTGAAGATATTGCCACAGACAACATATTTCCAGGCTTTTTTCTTCTCCTGATCTTTAGCACTCATTCCTGCCCAGGCAACGTAGCACGCTGCTCCCTTAGTTGTGCCAACAGAATTGTTTGTGGGTCTGTACAATGAGTCAATTGAGGAAAACGATCCTGCTTAACTCAAAGAAATTGCAGAAATTATTTTGTTTTTCAAAACATACAAAGAAGGTATCAGCACTAGCACACAAAAAACATGTAGTGCATTCCAAAGGCCAGGAAGGTGAAGGAGTATCTTGTGCTAATAGTACCTAAAACATCCTATCACCAAGTCCTCACCTGAGTAAATCAGCTATCTTACCTTATCAATCTGGATCTCAAATTAAGTTTTAACTCACACACCTAGGCAGGAAGCCAGCTGGGAAAGTTTCTCCTGTTCTAGGTCAAATAATCCTCCATGCAAGAAGATTAAAGTCTGCATTAAAAAAAACAGGCTAGTATATGTACCTCCCAGGGTCAGTGAGCGTACCAAAGAGGCATTGGTGAAGAGCCTGGATTTCTGAAGCGTATATACACAAACACATGCAATACCACTACTCTTCACACAGCACGAGGCATGTCAAGCATGTTCTTGTGCAGTTATGTTCTTGCCATCCTCATCGAAGAAACACAGCTCCTCCTCCTTTCATTTTTCAGAGCTTGAAAGCTCAGCTGAAGGCTCAGTGTCTGAACTGTTTCTAAGTACAGTAAGTGGCGCTTCCAGCTACCCCGCTCATGTTCATAGGTATCCAAATATATTTGTCTCGAACTGCTACTGGTTGGGAGATACTGAGCATGAAACAACAATCAAATTTGTTTCAGTTTTAATAAAAATAGAACACCATCATAAGATACACATATGCATGCAGTGCCTTAGTCTAGAGAGTGACTCATCATGATGTCATCTCTTAGAGTGTCAGGATGATGATTTCACTGTATACAAACATCAAAACAAATGCATTCCTGCAGATTTCTGCTCCCCTATCTAATTCAGAGGTATATGTTCCTTGTATAAAAGGAATATGATATATAACTACATAATTTGAGAAAAAAGCCTTTATTAAGCACTAATGAACAGTATGACCATTGTTAAAGAAATTACGATTTTAACAAAATAACCTTAAAATCACCTATTTTTAATGTATTTATATAGCGTATCTACGTCTACAGAAACAAAATCTAAACACTCTTACAAATAATGCTGTACAGGATGAGGCTGAAGGCATTATTTGTTTTCAGAATTAGCTTTGTGTGAATGAGTCTTGAATGAAATCTTTACAACACTAAGATCAATGACAAGATCTTTGCTGACTTCAGGAGGGTTGGGATTCTGTCTGCCTTGTGAATTTCCACATATCACTTTTAAGTACAGAAATGTCCAAGGTAGACTATTGCCATTTAAAGATGGCATTTTTAAGGCTCAGTCAATGACTTCACCTGACTTACACAGAGAATTCTTCTCTCTCCCAATTTACATACATTCATTAGTGCCTAACTGTATTTTCCTTAAGGAAAAAAACATGTAATGGAACCAATTTCTTTTAAATGCAAGCTTAAGGTATTCAGCTAAGCAGAAGTTAGCATAGCAGATGAGAAAGTTAAAGCCTTTCAAGGTCACACTAAAATATTTACCTGTCTCTTCTCCTCCCAGCTAAGCTTACTCTTGCTGAGTATGTATGACAGTTTAGTTAAGGCTGCCTCTGGTGTCATATCACCTCCAGGAATTACTCCAACATCAGCGAGAGTCTGAATAAAAAGGAATAACGATTCCAATTAGCATAGCATTCAGAAATACCTGCATGAACAGAAAACGTGTATGAATGATGAGTAGCTACACAGAATACGAGATGCAGCTGTGCCTCCACTCTCTTGCTCCTCCTGCTGCCACTGTAATTTTTCTAATTTTAGTTATCAAATACTGAGTAAATGCTAGAGCCAGTTGAATAAAGATGACTTTTACTTTAAATACCTTTTCATGCAATAACATTGAAGAATGCCACGGTCACTTACTATGCTAAAAGGGAAAGGTTACAGGTTCGTATCAGCTATCTGCAGAGTTGTCAGATTCCCTTTATTCAAAAGCTGCTGTTACTCTGTTTTAACCCAATGGCATTTTGAACATTGCCAAGTAGGCTGTTCTCACACAGACATATTTACCATTCTTTTATGGGGCATTGCTTTGGATGAATTCCAGCAGTGTGCTCACAGCAGGAGTGTTTTCAGATCCTTTCAGGTCATGCTAGCAGTGCACAGTTTAGAACATATAACTGAAATATGTACACAGTTCTGATGAGAACAAGTGAAAAAGATTACCTTTTTGATTTATCTTTCTGGTAGCTAAAAAAAAGCCAAAAAAACTATCTGAACTGAAGCAAAAAGCAGAAAGATCTTTATTATGGTCAGCAAGCTCCGTATGTGTACAGTGAGCAAGATAGAAGAGACAAAGGATATTTCAGACCTCTTGTCACTAAATTTTACCTGGCCAAACACTCAGGCTTCTCTAAACAGAGATCATCATCTTTGCCATAATGTGATGCCTAACAGTTAAGCACCTTACAGCAAGTTCTTTACACAGCATTTTACTTTCAAATACCTTGTATATAAACTTCAGGTTACATAAACCTGCTGTGGCTTAACTTAGCAATATACAGAACCTTAACCAGCTCATTAATCACCCCTGAAAGCCAGCCCCAGACTAATATTTTTAATAGTCCCATGGGACACTATATACCGAGAAGGTGAGAAATACTTTCAGTACTGCAGACTGAGCCAAAGAACAGTGAGGGCTTTTTCAGCAGGTTTGAGAAAAAGGAGGAGGAAGGGATTTCCCAGCTTCCTTCCTGTACCTAAAGTCCCTTCAATTATACGTTTCTACTAGGCAGATGGATTAGAGGCCAGACATTCAGTTAATCAAAACAAACACTTCAAGGGAAACCAGGGACTCAGCTGACCCACCTGGCTAGCCTGAATTAGCAAACAAAATGGCCTAGCCATATGCAAGGACCTCTGAAAGATCTCATTTAAAAAAAAATCAAAGTAACATTTACATTACAAGTTTCCAACATTCACCCGTGACACTTCCTCCACTGAGCCATTTCTTGTGAAAGGGAGAAGGCAATGAAAGAACAAGCATGAAGTAATTCTGTAGGACTTGTCTCTGTCAGTGTTCTCCTCAAAAGATGCCAAGAAAACAGGGCATCTTCCATCAATGGATGCTAAAGCAACAGAACACATCCTCAATAAAAAAGTGGAAGCAAGAAGAGAATACATTTCCACACAGCCATACAGTGGTTCAGTAAGACCTGAGCAGATTCCTTCAATTCTGTATATCAACAGTCTGGATCAGCGAGCATAAAAAAAATATTTAGAGGTGTTTACTTGGAGAATTTCTTAACTAGAGCATAGAAAACGTGTTGCTTTTATTCCTTCTATACATTTTAGCAGTTCATTTCAAGCAGAATATCACATAAAAGCTCGGCTTCATTTTCATGTAGTTTTTCAAATACAAGTTTGGTGTCTGTTATTGACTTAACTGCTTTCTTCCTTCCATGTGAACTGCTAAATAATCCATGTATTTTTATTGTATTTGCTACAGAGCATGGGATCTTTGCAAAAGTTAATACTTCTCAAAGCATCTCCATTAAGTTATACAAATGTTTTACCAACACTCAACTGACTGCCCAAATCAGAAAATCCCAAGTTTGGATCCTGAAAAGGTGGAAAGAAACTCTTTGAATCTCCTTTTCTTTCTCCACAAAACAGATTTTGTGTTCTTGAAGCAAATACAATCTAAAGTTGTGTCAAAACCTATAGTAAAAGGGGCAGGTTTCTGCACTAGACTAGAGTATCTGGGTTTGTCTCTCAGTCACTGAAGAGGCTGGCTCTGCCAGACGGTTAGTTGGTCCCAACAAAACCAGGTGTCTAAAACAGTGAATGAATAACCCTCCGGCAGTGCTTCTTGGCTATTTATTGGCGAGCCTTTTTATAAAGGCCAATTAAACCAGCTTTCTTCACACTACCACATGTAATGCACACTCTTATATGGCTTTGAGCTCTTATTAGTCCCAGCGATGTCACATCTTAATACACAATTGAGAAACTTATTATAAAATGTCCTGACTATTAACAGTGTCTACACAAAGTCTGCTTTAAGCTAGCCTTCATGGGTTAAACACAACTGATTTTTATTCCACAAGTGATTCTTCCTCACATACTGTTCTCCAATCTCTCACTGAATTCAGTTGTACTCCCAGTCAAATAAAAAAATGGGATTTGAAATATTGCTTGGATTTGCAGGCTTTCTTGATGTTCTTACATTGTAGCTAAGTAACTGCTCTGCTATCGAATACTACTTTATTTGAACATCTGACCCCTAAGCTAGCTTCTAGCTCAGTGGAATCCCTTAGGGATAGATACTACAAATCTAATGCAAGTAACCCTGGAGTGCAACAAGACAAGAGCAAGCAATCGCTAATTTGAGATTTGAACTGTTTTGACCATTCACACTAGGAGTAACAGGATCTTGTTTGCGGATAGACATTTAAATGCTTCCAGCTTCAGATTTTTAAGGTTTATTTATTTTACAAGCAATATCTTTAGAATTTAACAAATCTGATTTTATACACTGGGACTACTAGAAGCATACAATCAAGTTCTATCAGTGGGATGTTTCTTTTACACAGTAGTAGAGTCTGAAAGCATTGCAAGACCCTTACCTGCCCTGTTGCATAGACGGTTTTAACAGACCCTCGCAGGCACTGTGTACAGTTTAGAATCACTACTTTTCGTTCAGTTGCTTTCTTCAGTTCTTCCAGCAAGTCTTCTCTGTTGTTTGGGGCATTGCCACTTCCATAGGTTTCAAGTACAATGCCCTCAATTGGACGCTGAAGAAATGCCTTTACCTGTTTAAAACAAGGCGGGGAAAAGAGATAAAAGATGTGTTTAAGCTACATTCAGATTTTCATGTATGGAACAGTGTTTTTAAAAATATTTTGTTATAAGCTCACAGGGTCTCATGCCTTTTGGTCTTCTCATGTCCTTTTGTGCACCTCGTTTACAAGAACTAGGACTGTAGAATAAGCTTTAAAAAAAACCGAGAAGTTCACTCTTTAGCTTCCTTGAAAATTCCCAGATGGATAGATTTTAAAATAAACTATTTTCTATAGTCATGACCTCAGCGTGAAAAAGGATGCTATTGTCCAACTGCCATTAATAGGCTATACTGTTGCACCATGGCAGAACAAAAGGGTAGATGTACACTTATGAAATAAACGTGGAATTATTAATTGAGATTAGAACCTTCCCCACACCCCATCCAGATTTGTTAGTTCACTAAAGAGTTTTGTTAACAAATGTCCACCTAACTTATAGAAAAAGTGTCTCTCCTTTCAGGAAACAACATTCTAATGAAGCCTGGAAGTTTTTTAACTCAAAACTCAATTGATTTAACTCACGGTAAACTGTTAATGAGGTAGCTATTGTGCCTCACTGTAAGACAATGCCTAGCAAATTCCTCTTCCTAAAAAGATATATTTTAAACAACATAGACATTTCCTTGCTGATCACATATGCTAAATGCAATACACTGTAAGCTCCCATGAGGCCAACTATGCAGTTGGAGTTTTATTGCAAATATACCACCCCTCTGCCTTTCCATCTGTTTATATTAACCTAAAAAGAATGGCAATATAATTGAGGAGTGCTGCTTAAACTACTGGATTCAATTTAAGATGGCAAGAGCCACAAAAGACCTGTCAATTTAATGGAAGTAGTACCAGACAAAAATTTAAAGACAAATCTACCTAAAATCACAGTTCTGCAAAATAATTTCTGAAGGCAAAAAAAAATCCCACTTCTCATCTTCACCCCTGTACAAATGCTGAGGGTCATGTTAACCACCCAAGTGGGACAAAATGAACCTCAAAACAGAAGCATGAGTTGTAGGCTTCACACTCCTCTTCACACACCATATCGGGCATTCTTTGACAAGATATCTATTATTAATAACATGCCTCAGTGTGCAGCAAGAGAGTATTTCCATGGTCCCTGTAGCCTGCACCTCTTCAGGAAAGCACACTTGACCTTGTGAGCCCCAACAGGAATTAATTTTAAGTTTCAGAGCCCAGGCAGTTTAAACAAAAGGTATTGCAAAACCTTTTATCAATTGTTTATGGCATATGAAAATAGTCTTTGAATGCTCTGATATTCAAAAAATATGTTTATCAGAAGATGACAGATATTTACCCTTCCCTCCAAAATCCCAACCACTGCTACAACAAGGCAGCTTCCAAGCTAACTAGTCAAGTATTTGAGCATCATTTCACCCATGTCCAAAATGAAGTGGTGACACTTACAGCAGCAGCAGTGATTCCTGGGAAGATTCGGAGAAGCCCAACATTCCTGTTCATATTGGTGTGAACTCGAAATTTTTTTTTGGTATTGGCTCGCCATACAGTTTCCCAGTTTACTGTTAAAAAGAAATGGACTTTTTAATTTAATATTATGACATAATATTAAGTACATTTGTAGCACTTCGCACTTACAACGCTGTCTTTAGAACTATTCCTTATGCAAGGGATTCATGAAAGACAACATAATTTTGAAAAGAGGAAATGAAGGTCCATTTAAGACATCAGCCATAGCACCTGATCTAATATACCTTATTTATTAACCACCAAAAAGTATGTCTTCAAGGCCACATCCACATGAGGCCAGGCTCAACTGTGTTATATTTTAGCTTTAATTCCAAAATAGTCTAGATTCTGAGATAAACCAGTACGACTCATCAACGTTCCTAAGTTAGTGTCCTTCAAAGAAATATTTAAAATGTATACTTCAATTAAATAGCATTTTAAGGCAGAGGCTTCCAAAAGGGGTGTTTTAGTTCAATTACCATTAGTGAACAGAATGATCTATCAGACACAAAGCTGTGTACTTCTACTACAACCTCTTCAACAGAGAAGTCCAATAGCCGGGGAAAGCATCCAGATACTAGACCTGGTGGGTTCATGATGTTGGCTGTGCCCTGTTTGTGCCAACTCAAACTGCTCAGAAAGCCTCAACCAACTGAGCAGCATGCAGGTCTAGCATAGGTGAGATATTTACTTGTCACATATTGACCTGAACTTCATGGTTAGGTAGTTGGCCTGATACAAGGCTGGATTCACGTTTAGAAAACAGACCTTCAACTCCCCAGACATAAGAGACGACAAATGCAGTTACTGTTGCTGCTAATCACCTCCAGAGCTTATTAGGTAGTTAATAATGATTAAATAAAATAGCAAGGATTCAATTAACTGTGATTATACATTTAGAGCCAGAAGTCAGCTGTTTAACTAATAGTTTGTTTGTGTCGCATTATTAGAAGCCAAGTCATGCGTTATTGATTTCAAAATTGGACTATTTCAGTGTAGAAGCTCAGCGCTGGTAGTGCTGATGGCTCCTACAAGACAGTGGAAGAGGTTTAACAAACAGCAGACAACAGCTCAGAGCATCATGCTCCAGTGAAAGTAGACCATGCTGTAAAGCTCCCTGTTTCCCCATCATGATTTAAGCTTTTTACATTTTGGAGAAACTCCCATGCAGCAAGACAGATAAACGATCTGCATGCATAATACTGACTTGCTCTCAGCCATGTGGGGAGTTACTCATGCCAATTACTGTTGAAATCCTTTGCAATCAGCAGACAGCCATTTGCAAGAAAATTCAGAGTACATTTAAAAGCCTCCATTGAAACCTACTCTACTGCCCCATTACCAGAGATATTAAAAAATACACACTCCATTAACTCGGGACAGAAAATAGCAGTCGCCTCTAAGACTTTATGGACTTTCCCTTCCTGTCGTGGTGCCCTGTCAGCAACCACAGCTTCTGTATGTTCTTTCTAAAGAAATACGACAAGTTAAACAGGTCACAAGTAGCTGGCTTGGCATCATGTTTGTCCAACCAGCCACACTTCAGCACGTGGACTCCGAACGCTCTGGGAATGGGGGAATAGAAATATAGACCATTTCTACAATTTCTTTCTTTGTGCTAAGCTGGCCAACATGGTTCAGAAACCAACTGGCTGGATTTAGCAGTTAGCCTAGTAGCTCTCAAAGGCCTCCGTGAGCTTTCCAGACTGAGTTAGAGATTTGCAGGAGGTTTATGGGTGAGTACAGAAAGCTGTGAATTTGTTCTGCTTGAGGTTCATAGGCCTGGCTAACCACATTCACTCATGAGCACTGTCCTGTAAGAAGCAGCAGCGTTTAGCAATAAATCAAATCCTTTCAGCTTTCTAACACACAGATTAATTCTTTAAAAGCCGCCTCCTCTGTAAGAATGGATGGCAATAAAATTGTATCAGAGCTTTCTTTCCTTTATCCTCCATAAGCTGGGAGTCCCTGCCAAAACTTCACAAATGCATACTGTTAAGTCTGGCAACTATCAGCATCCCTAATGCCTGTAACGAACTTGAATAATGAACTGAGCAAACCTGCCTTGGCATGGATAACTAAGATAATGCCAAAAGTAGAAGACCAAGGAAAGAGATCAGAGGACAGGTTCAGAAGTCAGGCCTATACCAGGTCTATACCTGTATTCTTGAAGTATGCTTTAGCAAATAATGTATAATCTTCGAGATAAATGTAATGCATGCAGACATAGTACAGTGATGTAATTCCAAACTATATTAAAAAAAAAAGAACTAAAAATTGTCCGAGTTAGCATTCTTTTGGTCATGAACCTCAGCAGTTTATATTAACTGCTCAGCACTGCAGACTCCACAGATGTCAGTTTTCTATTAGACAAACGAGTCTAAAAAGCAGAACAAAAGGCAAGTGTGATGCAAGAGACAGAGACAAACAAATATACATGAAAGCACAACTTCATCTCATATTTATTCAGAATTGTTCTAAGTGAGGCAGAGCGCCATGCAGAGGAAAAAAAAAATTAGAACACACCCTTTGCATCCTCCATCTCAAAACACTATGTCCTCAAAAAGGAGGAATATTTATGTTGCATAGCTAAATCCAAGTATCTTCACTGAACTGAATAAGTCATCTGTCTTGCAGCCTATAGTTACACCACACAGCAATCTTCTTTTTGTTAAATAAAAACAATTAAAATAAATTTGAGGAATGACTAATAGTTCTTAATTAAGAAACTCATATACAAGCAGGTGAGGTATAAAAAGCTATATATATCAGTGTTCATAACAGTATTTTATCCTATGGATAAGAGTGACTAATTGGAGATATTCAATTTTGGCACAACACAGAAAAGAGTAACCTGTTCTGACTTGGATGGTCTGTGCCTGTCAAGAGCTTAACTGATACAGTGTGCTTCATTATGAAAGTGCAGATACAAAGCTGAGGAACAAACATAAGCTAGCTACTGGTCTCGTAGAGCAGAAAGAAAGTCTTTAAAGCAATGTGCATTAAATAAAGAGGTAATGGGTGTTTATATACAGTATCCAAAATGGCTTGGAATAGAAAAGACTGCAGTATTCAAGGAGATTGCATTCAAGATATTAATGCCTTTTGTTTATTCTTCCAAACAAACCATCATAAAAACAATACTCTACTATTTCCAGTCTCTCCCTTCCTGCCAAACACTACAGTTTTTAAAACTGCAGCTCAAAAAATACATCCTTATCTTATTCAATATTATTCTTTCTCACACACACAAAGCTATGATGATAGGGTTAGTGTGGAAAAAAACTCAACCTGACTTGAAAATTAAGGTAAAAAGTGATGCAGCCCTACACAGTCTAGAAAGCAGAAAAAAACCCCCAACCTCTTCTTTTAAACAGCAGTTATACCACCCATGCAGGTTTCAACTTATAATAGCAGAGCAGCAACTATGAGCGACACCTCCCTTAGGAGTGGTGACTGAACTCCAAGTTATGAAATCAAACAAGAAATACAGCTTTTCGTGATTGCAGAGCTCCAGACAAACAGCAATGCTTTCTTCTCATCCTTCTCTGCAGGGCTAAGGGCAAGCCCTACCACTATATAGGTCGCTGCCCCAGCAGTCATTACAATTCACGGTGGCAGCCAAGGGGTGGGGAGCACAGGCCAACCTATGAGTGCAAATCCTTGAAGGATGCTAATAAACGTAGACCCCTTTTTTGGTAGTTTGGTAGAAAACAATCAAAACACACCTTCTGAAATGAGTATTTAAATTAAATGGTGGTGTTGTAAGAAGGAACATGCCTGCTCACAAGGGAGGCGGGGGGGCCAAAAGCATTTCAGTGAAGAGAGTTGGTGTTCCCCTTAACACACAAACAACTTGCGCTTTTTACTATAAATAACCAGAACTGCCAACCAGGACACAGACTCATCCTGTGACAAATACCTTCTCTCTAATTAGACCGGTGAGTAGATGAGCCCAAAAAGTCCTTCTAACCTGCTGCTGCCGCTGTACTAACTCTGCATGCACAGTCACATGGGCTTTGCTCATCCCCTACACATTCCTTATCATACGGCCCCGTGCATGTGCACCACTCCCAGAAGTTACATGCATGTGTGATGAAGAAAGTCCAGCCCTGGTAACAAAGCAAGTTTCATATTTGCTTCATTAGGGCAACAGAAAACAGAGTAATCAGTTATGAAATATACAGAGACTCTTTACACATTTCAAGTGAAACAGTCCTCCTTGTCTCTCTTGTTTCCAGAATATGGGAGGAATAAGGTGAGGTCTTTTATTTTATAAGCTTTGAGATTTCAGAAATACTTTTCTTACTTCTATATTGTTCATTTCACGCAGAGATTTTTTATTCTGGTGCAAAAGTATTTCCCATTGGCATTGGGTTTCTTATTTCAGGGGTGGACTAGAATTTTTCCGTTTCTTACAGGAGTTTCTTGTGCTAAATTCAAGGTCTTGAGAAAGTTAATAAACTTGCTTATCTAAAACTGGATAACAGGACTCTCAGGCATTGCTAACACAGTTAAGAATCTGACCAAGAACACAGCTGCTTGATGGGATCAGAAAACCACTGGGAGCCTTAGCTGAACAGGGAACAGGGTGAAAAATGGATATTAAAATTAAGATGAGAGCTGCATCTAGGGCAGGGAAGAGGACTAAGTGTCTCCTTCTTCACTCTGGTTCTGAAGTAGATCATTGCATAGTCCCAAACAGCACGTCCTCTCCTCATTCTTGTGTACCAACCCATGATCCCCTTACACTCCCCGCTCCCTTCATCCTATCACCTCTCCCCCACTGCTTTTCTAGAGTTCTCATTCCTGGCTTTAACAAAACTGGGAAGGTTGAGGAAGAGTTTCTGCACATGGTCTGCTCCTCCTGGCATCCTCAGATTGCTCTCCATAATGCTGAAGCAGCAGGAGTCGGCCCTGTCTACAAGAGGATTAAGACACGCTATACAAAATCATTTGAAAAAAAAAGAGTTAAAAGATGCTAAATTTGTTTGATTTGTTTTTAAAAGTTCCAGGTGGTTCCTTGTCTCCATGAAAGCTTCATATGAGGATTGCAGAAGCAAACTCAAGGGAGACAGCGATGTTTCAAACAATTTCTTCAGACAAAATAAAGCAGCAATCGTAGATTGACCATACTATAAACTATGTTTTTCCAAAATGAAACAATTCTTCAATATTGACACCGTCACCTTGGATAAATGATGCTACTCTAACCGGGTAATCAACTGAAACAAATAAAAATAGAGCCTATCACACCATTAGTTTTTAAATCAGAAATCCCCACTGATCTCAATGGGGCATTCTACTGAAAAGATAATGGGACCCAACGTAGGCCAAAGGAAGTACTTAATAACTTTCAACTATAGGAAAAGAATCACAAAACAGTTCGTTCAAATCCAAAAGAGAACTAGCATAGAATCTGCAGATTGATTTCATTACTGATCAGTCAGTAAACAGAATTTATTTATAACCTATTTGATGCCATTCATAAAAACCCAAGAAAGAAGATTCTCTCCAATTTACTGCAACAATCAACTGTGAACTGTTGATTTCAGAGACACTGTATTTGACACCGCATAGTAATATATCAGTGGCAGCCTCTCTACCCGAGAGATGTCTTATGGACCGCTACAATATTTCACATGGTCTCTCAGTTTGTATTTTGCTGCTACAAACATGGCACTTTGACCCTGGAATTCTCACTCGTTAGGTGGAAGGGATAAATTTATTTTTCCAGACTGCAGAATGTTGCTCTCTGGCAGTAGAAGCCATTCAGAATGGCATCCTGTACTACACAGGGCTAGAGCTCCTACTGCCACTAATAGCATCTGGCAAAAGAATTCAGGAACCCAAACTACTTCCTGGTTTTGGAAATAATGGAGGTTGTCACCAAGTCCTACTCCTCTTTAATAGACCTAACCTATCCAAAAGCAGCTTGCATAACATGTTATATTTTTTTAAACTGTCCTTTAGTACAATTTTTGGCAACTCCTCATTTGACAGGACTCCAAATGTCTCTCTCTTCTCTCCAAACTATGAGTTTACCTAAGAACAGATATCAATGTGTTAATGACTTTGCAAATGGGTACTGAAATCTTTAGGCAGTTTTTCCTCTCCTTAAAAAAATAGACACACAGAAGTTATGAGGAGTCTGAGTAAGTTTGGGGAAAAAGACTTCACACAGCATATTTTATGTCTGCTGTTTTCACTGTGCTTGCACTTTAGACAGGTCCTAAGTATCCAGTAAAATATCTTACACAATGCATGCATCAAATAGAGAATCTGTTGAAGCTGCAAGTACTCTGCAATGAGTCTTTTCCCTGATTTCAGAGCCCAGCACAGTCATTAATGAGATTAAAGTCTTTGTTCTTTCAGTCCTTACTCCCTCACTTTTATCTTCAGAGCAAGCGTTTTCATGACACAGGGGCAACATTCCCTCTGGTTGGTCTGGATCTTTACTCAAAGTCAGTCTAGCTCACATCTATACTCAAAAGATAAAATGCTATTGAGTCACAGATTCTCAGCCTTACTAATATTTTAACAGTTTCAGAGCAGATAAAGTGCAGTCAAGCTACAGGGCCCTCCAAGTTGTTTGAATTTTAAAACAGCATTTCAACTACATAGACACAGACTCTTTTCAGCTACAGTTGTATTGCATATAGCATAAATTACAAGGCTTAAGAGATGATGTTGCTTACTTGTAATATCAACCTCAGCATTTGCAAGTGGAGGCAGGTTAGGTGAGGAAAAGGCATTGAAACTCCCAGCATCCACCTTAGTCACCCTATTTCCCCTGTACAGTTTATTATAAAAATACAGGCACACCTGCAAGACAAGTAAAGAAACAGGTCTATGAATAAGCCAGTAATTAAAAGATTCAGTAGATAAATACTGTAGTCTGTCCTTTTTAAAGTGTTTTTTAAATCTTTAAAGCAACTCAGAGGCTAGTAGATGTTTACAACTCTTACCCTTTCAAAAAGTTGGCACATCTGTCACACATTGGTTTAAGAATTTAAGAACAAAACAAGTTAAGAGCTAACTAGTTTCATAATCCTCTCATGAGGCATAGTCTAAGAGACAGCAAATTTGCCTGAGTCCAATACAGAGACAGAGGAAAGAAGCAGTGTGGACTTTTAAATAAGTTCATCAGTTATATTTAACTTCAGAGGCTAAAACCTTAACAAAAGGCCTAGTGAAAAAGAGGATAACTTTCAAAAGGGTTACCACAGAAAAATAATTGAGTTCCTTCGTGAGTCCCTCAAAGTCTGTCAGCTGGAATTTGAAGGAAGAGAGATAACTCAAAGTTATTGTCAGCTATGAAGATTTTAGTCAGTCAGCTACTGCTGCTGGTTTACAAGAACTGCCTTTGGGAGCATGGCAGAAGTGAAATAAGGTGTAACATGACCAGTTTTCTCTCGGATTTCTGGGTTGCACAGCAACAGCATCTTAATTTAAAGGCAGGGTGCAGAGACCCTGGTGGTAATTCCATGTCCACTAGGTGTATTATCCTTGACACTTCAGTCTTCAGGAACTAGAGCGAGAAGACACTCCTATGAGTTCCAGAGCAACTTTAGAATTTGAAAGTAACTTTCAGTTACAAAAACTGACTTAACAGTGTTTCAGATCCCACGTATTTTCAAAGGAACCTCTGATTTCAAGCCTGCTGCAAGCTACGTTTCAGACTTGGTATTCTTTATAGATTGCATATGGGCAAAACAGGATATGACTCCTGAGAAAACGGCACCTGCTTTGCCGTGCAAGTGCTTGTTACCTCAGCAGAATCCCTTTATCTTCCTGTTTAAGTGCACTTCCTTACTGCCTACCGGGTATTTTGAGCATGAAAGTATGTGTTCTGGCTAGAGGAAGAAAAGTAGCTTCTGAGATGGTCTTCACAGGCAAACAGACCTCGGGAATCACGAACTGCCCAGCAAAGAGGAGTGCCCCGAGAAGGTTGGCTCGGCCGTCATTCTGCAACTCATATATGGGCACCTAAAGAGCAGAGACTGAAATTACACCCTGTCCCTTATGTAAAGCCTACACAGCAGAAGAAAGAGTTCAACTTACACAATATAAATACATGAATAATTTATGTAACAATGATTTATGACAAATAAAGTTTCCTTCTTCATCCAAACAATTGTAGACTGCAGCAGATGGCAGGGTTTCCCTCTGTGTTTAACAAACTTTTATAACATAAGCGCTTAAAAGCTAATATACAGATGATTCTAGTGTGATTAAACAGATTGAGAGACTCATTCAGGAAAAATATAAAAAATAGGCAGGTATAGCTAAAGCAACTGAGCATGGAAGAAGTAATTGTACAGTGAAAAAGCAACAGCCCCAGATCACAGAATGACAGAACTGCCACTGTCAGCTTCACAACAGCTCTCTTGCACCATCTTTCCCCACAGTATAGAAAAACTGAGCCAGCAGGTTATTACCAACAGAAAAGGACAAGATTAAAACCAGAAATTTGTTCTGCTGAGTGATGACTTCCATGCCTTTTCAGATTGCCTCTTTATTAACAGAGAGCAGAGCTCCTTTCAGCAATGAAAAAAAAACCCAAACCCACACACTCCGTTGCAAGATCATATATCAGGCAGATCTCCAAGCTATAAAGCCAAAAAGAAAGTAAAACCTTGAATATGATGTATCACAACTAGACTGCCCCACGTCAAGGCAGTAAATGTGAGCCTTCTCCTTCCTAGACTTGTGTATTTTGACTTCAAATAGACCACATATGAAAGGGAAGTTATGAGATGGGGGAGGGGAATTTTACAGCACGATGTTTCATCTCTCTTTTGTGATTAGAGCTGTATTTTACATTCAAGCAAGCAATTCTAGTAAGACAACCCCTCCCCCTCAGAGGATATGCAAAGGGCTGATCTCTAGCTCAGAGAATGAAAATTAATACACATAGTCTTTAGAGGGAAGGAAACAGACCATGTTAGATGCCTTGTAGAACAGTATTGATCAAAAACGCACCTAATGCTTAGAGATTATCAAAAAAGTTACGAAGAATGCAACAATGAGTAACATAAGACATGATAACAACTGCTGAAGTAAGAAATAATAAGCTTCAGGGCTTTAAAAGAAAAAAAAACCACAGCTAACAACCAGCAGCCACCTGAGGCTGGAAAGATGCTTCTCTTATAAACCGATTAATACACAATGGCCAATGACAGGCTCTTATATCTTTTTTTCTGAAGCATCTGGCCCCAGCCATAATGAACTACTGGTCTGATTTGGCACAGTGTTGTAAAGTCATTAATGATAAAATTATGGGGCAGATCCTCAGCTGGTGAACCCGTCAGTTCTCACTAATTTCTATCAGCACTGTGACCATTCACCCTGGCCAGAGGCTCGCCCTACACTACTAAACTGGTGATAATCAGGATACTACCTAGTTTTGCATATAAAAATATAAAATGAGGCTTCTGACTTCGACTTCAAATTAAGTCCATTACCTGAGATCCTGTCAGAACAACAGTTTTACCAAGGTTCTCGCACATGAAGGATAAAGCTGAAGCAGTATAGGCCATGGTATCAGTGCCATGAAGGATCACAAAACCATCGTACTTTTCATAATGCTCCTGGAGATGGAGAGACAGTTTTCACATTGTTAGACCAATGCACTGGCATCAGCAAGAGAAGTACATACTGCATTATTTTCACTGGTGGAAGCAACAGCAGAATACTTTAAAGGGTACGACACGCATAATTCCTCCCAAAGTTATCCTGTTTTCAGTTTAAATACAATTAAGAATTAATAGGACACTAAGCACTAGAGCCAGTAATTCTAATTATGGAACAGTCAAAGAGATTCTTCTATGTATACATATTAATGCAGCATTTTTAAACCAGAAGACTGCTAATTAAGAAAAGCTTAGCAATGGCTTTAAACAGGAATGTTAACATATGCAAATGAGTTGTATAGTCTGATTTCTTGTTGCTGCTTTTACTTTAGGGATTACATCATTTACTGGAACAGATTAAGCAAACGAAGGCTATCGTAACATATAGAAAAAACAGTCCCTTTAATCCGGGTGGCAGACAGGCAAATTGCCAGTGTAAGAGTGCCCTCTTCTGTTGAAAAGTCATCCTTTCTGTAGCAGAATGTGATTTCTGCAGCAAAAAAAGTGGTGAAGAGGCTTATTATTGTTCATTAATGTGCATACACTTGCTGTTTTTTTAGAAGTCCCTTAGACTATCAGGCATGTACAGATGAAAAAAGGAATTTTACAATAACTTTAATCTATATACAATTCCACATAGGAATTTTTTCTAATGCAAAGCCATGAATTGCACAGTTCATCTTGGAATAAAGACATCTGCTGGCTTTTGGAGGAAAAAGGAATTGGTTCCTCTATTTTAAGAGCGATGCATATAGTAAGCACTGTAGCAAGAGACACTGGTGTGTCTGATATAATTTGGTAATATAGAATGGATGACATCGAAGTCTAAGCAGATACACGAAGAGCCAGCATGGGGAAAAGAAGTGGGGAGTTGCCATAGAATTAAGCAGGATTTCCTTGTAATTACATTTTTAAGCTACAGTACGCCCACACATTTGGCATCTCTGATATTATGGTCACCTCCGAACTCACCTGCAGATTTGTACTTGTCCTTTTGCTGTTTCCTCACCGACACTGATGACTACATGTTGCCACCTATGGGAATTTCTACTTATCTCTAACAAGTTAGGCAGCAGAACAACAGCCAATGTTGCAAGATCTCTCTGTAGGACAAACTATAGCATGATGCAAAAAGCTTGCTGTAGTTACTTACCAATGTAGTAACAACATAAGAAAATTTCAAGAATGGCTAAGATCATAGCAACATCCACTTGTTCTCTCTAACTCAGTTAGTAGGCTGGCAAATATTTCAGCCTTATGAACCTCATTAGATACAGAAGAACTGAGCTTGGTTTAAGCTTCATAATGTAAAAGATCAGGCTGGCAACTAAGGAGATGCCCCACAGAAACATCTTAGAATACTTTGGTGTGGAAAGTCAGCAGCATGTTAGGGCCCTACCAAGATTGTGTCCATGACGAATACCAAGTGGCAGCGTCTATAGGTAAGTCCCACATTTTAAAAAGGGTTTCTTCTTCCCTTCTCAGCAATTTTCACTTGCATGAACTAATTGTACACAAAATTTTTTTTATAAAACGAATATGCTATTAAGGAAGAAAGGTACGTACTCTCCTGTTTAGCATGGGATTCCCTTCTACTCTTGACTCTGGGCCTTCAGCAAATGCACCCCTACTTCATCCTAGAAGCTCTCCACCTGTACACCAGCTCCATCTCTGCCCTGGCAAGGTGCATTTAATAGGAGGAGCATTTAATAGGAGGAGCATCATCCCTAGTTTGGTGGTTTGAGGATTAGAGGACCTAAAGGTGAAAGACCATATTCAGCATTATCCTCTGCGTTACTACGCTGCTTGCATGCCTTGCTACAGTTTGGTTGAAGAAGGAAATTTACACAATAAAGCCAACTATCATAGAGCGAGCAGGAGTGGAAGTGGAATATCTTACTAGGCCCACGGTTATTTACTTCTAACAGCTATGTATGAATTCCTGGTGTGAAGTATTTGAAACATTTCACATTTCTGCTTTCTTAAAAGCACAAAGCTAAGTTCAGACAGAGACAGGAGCACAGAAATGCTGGTTTTTTTAATCTAGAGAAAGATGTAATGAGTTTATCTATATATGCAGAAATATCTAGGGCTTTAAACACTTCCCAGTGGGGAAAACCTAACCATGGCAGCATTTTTTAATACTGGATGCAAAGCAAAAGCTAGTCAAGTCCATCTATGTCCACAGTAAGAAGGGCATAAAGACATGAAATAATATCCCATGTCAATAGCCACTATTAAGTTATTTGAGCACTTGAATGATGCGTAACTAAGCAACCTTTGGTTAAGTCACCTATACCTAAGGATTTTATTCAAAAATTCTGGACAGTGAATTTAAGTATATGTTTTAGAACATATCAGCCTACATATTACAGAACTTATTCAATCATACCTGCAATTTTCCTATTTTATTTTCTTGTATAGAATTATGGCACAGCTCATCATTGGAAGAATTATATAATTTTTATGACTTTTCAACATTTTCAAAAGGAAAAAAAAATTATCAGGCCTTGCAAGCACAGTACTTTTACTTTGCAAGTAACTATGCAAGGTATATTACACTTACATTTTAAATAAAAAACAGGTACATATACACTACTGAATTGTTTTATCTTGCAAAGTATAATAGGTATACTGCTGGGTTTGTGCAAGCAACAAAGGAATTATTATCTACCACCACAGTACCTCAAGTTTCTTTGCAATTTTGGCCCAGTCCTCTGGTGTCATGTTGGAAGAATCAAGCAGCGGTGACAGCTCAAGGATTGTGTAAAATATTCTCTTGTTTTGCTTAGAGACACTAAGAAGAAAGAGAATTGAGAAAAAAAGAGTTCTTAGAGCTAATATCAGCTCATCACTTCTGATTTTTTCTCTGAATCAGTAGCTTTCACCCTTTTCCTCCCCTTTCCCCAAGTCTATGGCAAAATAATGGTCTTAATTTGGGATCATTAAGTTCTAAATTTAGAAGCTCAAGGCTTCGTGTGGTATAAAGCACAAATCCCTAAATTTAATTTACTAATAAATATAATCTAGGAGGCAGGGAGGAGCTGGCACCACTAAAGACAGCAAAGAGCAACCCAGAGTCACTTTAAGTTTGGAATGGTGTTCTAATAAAAATCAGTACCAAGGTTCAAGGTCCAAAAAAACATTTCATAAACTATTGAGAAGAATCTATAAAGTTCCCGAAGGTTATAGGGAAAGAACTCTTTACAGAAGATTTGCAATGACTTACTGATCCTTTGATAAATATCAATAGACAATTCTTCTCTGACACAAGAGGTATCATCTCTTAAGAGACTTATGACTCGGATTCACTTTTGTGACCTTTAGAAGATCCACTCTTCTCAATTTCACTGACGTCAGATTTCAGAGAAATTACTCCGGGTTAATTAGGATCTTCAAGTAAACTGTTGCCTTTGCTAAGAACAGGCTGGCCTTGTAAAAATGGTTTGCTATCTCATACCAGGACTATAAGCAACTGAATGGCAATCAATTATTGGCTACTGAACAAGTGCAACCTTGACAGCTGGGAAAAGACCACTAGAAATGCAATAAAAACAAGACAAACTAATTATGCAAGTTAAAAAAACCCAAACCAAACAAATCCAAACAGTCACGTAATAGGGTAAAGTACCTGTGGGGCTGAGGAACGTAATACTTGCAAACATCATGCAGCGTATAGCCCAGCAGATGGAGACCAGAGATTAAGAAGTGTCTAGGCACTCAAATATTTTATAAAAGAGCATAATCCCAGTTTTGGAGGATACTTATCAAAGGCAATGACAGCTATGGAATCACAGTAGGACTGTCCTAGCTCTAAGCATTCTGTTTGCTCTCCCTGCTCCTCAGGTCCACACGTCTCCCTTTTTCCATCTACCTATCTCAAGAAAGGTCACCCTTCAATGACTTTTGGTTTACCAGCCACGTGGACTCCATACAGAGTATCTGTTTTACCCCACAATATATGTCCATTTCTCCACACTAGAGAGCCAAGTCAACTGCATATGAATTCCATTTGGCTAGTTAAGAACCCTACTAACATTATTTTCTGGTACCTTTCTGAAGCTCAGAAGAGGACAGAATCTCCACCATTTTCACCCATTCTTAAGTTAGATGGGATACGTTCCTATCTAGCAACACAGAGGCCAACAAGCAGCTAACAAAGAACTTCTAGCAGGCCAGCTCTGTCCTTCCTACTTGCTCTTCCAGGCAGAGCCATCCAGGAGCACGTGTAACAGGGTCATCTTCAGAGTATCCTCAACACTCATACACTGCCTGAGGATGATGGAAATTTCCCTGCCAGTTCGAACTGTGATAGATAATTCAACATTTACACTGGAAGATATTGAAAGGCCATAGAAAAGACCAGAATACTGCATGGATGTGTATTAGTTCCCAAAATAAAGTGCTTAGAGCACAGAAAAGTTGATTACCTTCCTTCAGCATTCGCAAGAGTGTTTTGTTCCCACTTGCTATCGTTGTATATATTTACAGCAATAAAAAAGAAATACACAAACCCAAGAATCAACTGGCAATTCACCAGTTATTAAAATCTGCAGACCCACTCCCCTCATGAAGCCTGCAGGACATTTGCGTACAGCAGAGAGAGCATTTAAACAATGTGTAGTTTTCATTCATAACCAACTGACATACTGTACCTAAGAAGTTAGACTCGAATGGCCTTGTTGGATATCACATTTACACGTGCTAAGAGCAACTTTGGAAGTCAGCTGAAAATCTGTGAAAAGAAAGCTCCCCTGAGGAAGTGCTTTTTAAATAAAACATGACATACCAACACCAGAGACCAGCCTAGTCTATGACTTTTTATGCCTCTCTCTAAACAGAAATTGTATCTTTCCTCTTACATCCAGGTTATCACAGAGATATACAAAGTTCACAAAATACTCCTATTTTCTCTGCTGAGAAACTCACACTATTTCTCAACTGCCTAGTTAAAATATCACTTAGCTAGCGCAAAAGAGAAAGTGGCAAATTGCCATGACTAACCTCCAGAAACGGCACTTTGCAGTGCCAGAAAACAAGATTGTTTTTTAAGCCTCAATTTTTTATGTGAATGATGGTTTTAAACTTTTTTGTTCTTCATGGAAAACATGTGCTAGGAGAAGTATTTTGAGGACTCACACAGTTGGGCATGTTAGGGTAGTTCTGTTATATTACAAATCCCTTAAAGTTATTCAGTTATAAGCACAATATTGTTAACAGAGCTCCATTTTTCTTAGTAGAACCATCATATTTAACACTAACTGTATGTTCACATCAATACTACTCTACTGGGAGTCCATTTGTTTTCTCTTTAGCCCTTTTCCTGCCATCTGCCTTTTAAGTGGTTACTTTTAAAAGCTTTTACACAGAGACTTCAATATAAAATAGAAAGAAATTCATAAACCTTATATTTTCTTTAAATGTCTGGATTTTCTCCTTAAAGATTAAAAAAACTCAATTTTTACAAAATTAAAAAATACCAATTTTTACGGCTATGCTCCCATTTACTTTTGAATGACTCTGTTAAATCCTCCTTTGTGTGAAGTTAACATGTTTACAAGGGTACAGTCGTTCATCACAGCTGAGGACTATCTCAAATTAGCATACTGCCCTCTAAATAAAATCTACAAGCTTATTAATCATTGCCCAACAGTTAAGAAGCAACGCAGATTAATTATAAGCCCACTACTTATTATCATAATGTTGCATAAATTTGGGAAAGACAATCAGCTTTTAGAGCTTTTAAAAAACAGGCAGCCTTCAGAGATGCATTAATTAGATGCTAATGTTTCAGAACTATGCTGAAGATAATTTACAGAGCTGTACCTACAGTTTTCTTAGCTTCTACAGAACATTTGTATGTTTGCACAGCAAATCAATATCCAAACCAAGAAAAAAAAAATACAGGACTAATCTGTCCCAAATGGTTACTTGTTGCCTAATTTAAAAGTTATTTCTCAAGCAGTATGAAGACACTTCACTGCATATATATCAAATCAGACATTTTCTATAGCATCAGACGTGCTAGGCTTTTTCCTTTTAAGTCAATACAAGCATTTTTGTTAATCTCATAAAGGATTCTTCACAGTAAATTTTTAGAGATGTAATTATGTGCTGAGGCGCATGGTTTAGTGTTTGATAGGAATGGTTGGACTCGATGACCCAGTGGGTCTTTTCCAACCTGGTGATTCTATGATTCTATAATTCTATGATCTGAAAATTAACGTGATACTTCCTAGCTCACTCTCCCCAAGGAAAACGTACTTACGGGAGCACCAATGTGTTATCTGGAAGTTCATGGACGTTGTTCAGTTTTGTTTCCTGGACATATGCCTCATCATGCAGCATCGGCATTGTTTTCAAGCTGCTTACTAATTTGTTGGCCTCAGGAGCAAGTCCTTAAAAATAAAGAATATCATCAGTAAATGAAGGAGCAGGGATGGGAGGAAGCAAGTGGCACAGCCAGGAGGGAATAAGTCCAGTTACACAGCTGTTCACCCATCCTTCCAAATTAGATTTAAACAGTCTGTTGCCAGTTTAAGAGCATGAAAATGGGATAAAACAAATAAATCTCCATGCAGTTATTATTTCTTGACTAGAAATGAATAAATATTTTATTTAAGAGAAATAACATTACAAATTTTCTCCACATGAATTTCTATTTTACCTATTTTTAATTGTTGATTGTGTGCAAATACTGATAAGCATCAGAGGCAAGAAGTCATTTTTTGTAGCTCTGGCAAAAAAGCTATCATTCTTTTTACATTTGCCATAGCTATTCTCTACCTGGTGGCCTTACCTAACGCTGAGCATTTGTTTGTACCATGAATTTGCAGTATCTTCACCTAAGCTCCTTCGCCTACAGCAGCATCGGCAGAAACAGCACGCTATGGGTTGGAAAGCTGCATGTCACGTCTCACTGACACCAGCAACAGCATTTCCATAGAGAAAAAAAAAAAATAAAAGAGAAAGCCAAAGCAAACCCCACAGTAGGTATTGAGCATTAACAGATATAGCGAAACCTCAGCTTCCCAGGAAAGTCTTAATCAAACGTGTTCTAATCACTCTCTCTTCAACAGGTACTTTCCACCCGCAGGTTTAGGAATGAAATCTCAATTGACCACAGGCAGAGAAGATGCATAAAAGCTGCTGAGCAGAAAAAGTCAAAAGCACGAATGCATCTTTAGCTCTGTTCATCCTCTCCCTACCCATGATATTGCATTTCTCTCTGTGGCAGGAGCCCTACAACTTTTAGGACTTAAACCAGCCTAGGCACATTTGCTGTGTGCTGAATCTGCAGGTGTCCTGACTGCAAACCAGGTGTTTCCAAGGGAATCCACACACCCTTCTCTGTTAGCCAGAAATGCACCTAAATTTTTGATATCAGCATCATAGAACTGAGTTCATTCATGAATTTCACTTGCAACACATCTCTCAATACCCCATCGAGGAAGCAACAGTTCTGGTGTCTAGACTAGATGACCTTCATGGTCCTTTCCAACTCAAACCGTTCCACAATTCTATTGTTCTAATTTAAGGCCAGATAATACTCTCCTACTTCCTAGTTCTTCTCTTTGTTTAAACACAAGTCTCACCCCAGTTAGCATCTGGGGATTTTTTCCCTTCACCTTTCAACAAGAAAATTTATTTAAAATACTCCAAAATACAGAGAGTATTTTCAATAGTAGTTTTATAATTTTCCATTTATTTTACAAACTGATGGAAAAACCCTTAAGAACTCCCTAATCTCCCTCCTGGCTCGCCTTAAATGAAGTAGCAGGCCCCTTTGTAGCCAACTTTCTCACAGGATGGCAACAGCATTTGACTGGATTTGTTTGGAATCCTGCCGGAATACTTTTTTTCACAAACTACACTTAACACTTTCAAGCTTTGGATGTTTCCTTCATTCAGCTATAATCCCCGCTTTTCCTGCTAAGGATGTTCCTAGCTTAGTCACAAATGGCAACTACTCCTGCACTTGGGCACAGAGTCATCTTCGCTCTGGAATGCACCCAGTTTCAAGTATTGTCTGATTATTCTTCTGTTCATCCAATCCTCATTTTGGTTTTGAATATTGACAATAGATTTGACTGTTTCATTTCTGTATTTTGTATGGAAGTAGAGAGCTGATGTACATGAATATTCTTAAAACCCTTCTTTATAATGGCAGTTCCTCATCTTTCCTCTTAATTACACATCTGTCAGGATTTTTCTGCAGTTGCTTGCCCTGAACCTAAACCATTCTGCAGAAGTCTGAGATGCCCCACTTGCAATCTGTGCAGTTCCCTGAATGCGTCCACCTTTAGCAGTGTTTTCTGCTTTACAGCTTCAAGAAGCAAACACAGGGGAACTCAAATGCAACTGTTTTAAGAAGACTCGTACTTTATTATGCATGGAAAACATCTTTTGTGAGCCAAGCTTGCTAACCAAGTATTTGAAGCAACTTCACTGCAGAGAAGAGGCAGGCTGTGCAACTTGTTCAAATAGCTCTCATCAGCTTCTGTCCTCTCCCTCTTTAGCTGGCCAATCCCAGCATCACAAAGCAAACAGGCAAAGGCAGAACAGCAAACAGGGAATTGTGGCCAAACAGAACAAGCATAGTTGTCTCATCTACACTTGGCGACTCTGCTTTTCACTCCGGTGCTACACAGAACATAATTACAGCTACTCATCAATCAAGATATCCTACAGCCTGGGCTGCAGCAGAGAACAGGGAGCTGAAAAAGTTTGATGCAGCTTGCATCAGTTAGGATCTGCACCCAAGGAGCTCAGGTACTGGGGAGAAAAGGCATACTGCACCGCAGCATGCCTGAAGCCATCACCCCCACTCCTAACTCTCCATCCTGAGGAATACAAAGGAGTTCACTAAACCAGATTTTACCTATAGGAATATCAGTGCAAGTGGCACGTATGTCTACAGTGCCAGATCCCAAGAGTTACAACTACATTTCGTAAATGCAGAGAAGCAGAAAGCATTCGCCCAAATACTCATTTCTGCAGTTGTAATACTTGGAGCTCTCAGAAGTGAGGTGAACAGGTTTCAAACAGAAAAAGGTTTGGACTACAGTAGCCAGTCCTCTGGCAGTCCACTGTCTAGAAAAGACAGATAATTAACTAAGTTAACCAGGCAGACTATTCAAAGACAAGTAATCCTTCTGAGGGGAGCTAGCTTAATTCTACTTGTATTTGTTGGGTGTTTTTTTCTTCATGTTTCAGGTAAAAGCGAGGAAAGAGAGCCAGCCCACAAGCCCAAGGAAAAGATCTTGTTGAAGGCACCAGCTAGGAGAAATATGAGCACAAACTTGACACAAAAATTGGTATCACAATAACCTCACTAAGGAGTTTTACTTTCTGAAATGAGCTACCAACAAGCCAAAACGAGCTGTTGTGCAAGGAAGTAAGTAGGAGGAAAACATTTTTTAAATGCACTAAATTGGCATATTTGACAGCAAAAACACAAATGCTGAGGGAGTCTGCAACTGAACCTGGTTGTCACCCAACTCACACAAACTCCAGAAACTCCATTTTCTCTAAATGATTCCTGTGCCCCATAGGTGTGCAGAAAGTCCAACAGGTCCAAGACATGCTGCAGTTGCCACACGTGCACATGTCAACTGCAGAACCTCTGCAAGAGGCTTATAATCGGATCTCATGATGATACATAATTGCTCCATACATGATCAATAAGCCCAGAGAATGTGATTATATCAGTCTTGTACACCAGGGCAGCTCTGCACAGGAACACATTCCTTACAGAATACATTAAGCCTATCAAAACTGTCTGATTTTGTAAACAAAACCATCTTCTCCTGCAACTGGAAAGGCCATAGAAAACCTTGTAAGCCTAGAGAGAAATTAATTAAGTCGAAACCTAGCTTGATCCCTTCAATATGAGCAGTAGCTGCTATGAAAAGTTTCATGCAGCTCAAAGAAGATACTTCTGTTTACCTTACCTGAAATAAAACATTCGTAGTTCTAGGCATGGTTGTAGAAAGGTCTAGATAATTTCTATCCATTGATTAATAAAAAGAAATTAGGATCTATTGTGTTTTCCTTTGGAGCTTGCTGCCTTTCCCATGCCCTTTCACCAGCTTCTGTCTGAACACTAAAGAGTGCCAAATATTCTGAAAGAGGTACTCTGGCTGCTCTGCTGCCAGATCTGTGTACGAAAAGCAGGTTGAAACCCTCACCAGGATGTGCAAACAATCTAACAGATACAATCCAATGATACTGACTCATTACATGCTTTAATGATGGGCATATGTGAAGCAAAATGAAAAAGAAAAGACATGCCAGATGAGAAAAGGTCATGGAGCTCATTTATAAAAGAATTAGACAAGATTTTAATTTATTTGCTTCAAAGGTGGTTGAGAAGCTGAGACAACAGAAGTGGGGAATTATTTGAGTATAAACAATGCAGAGAGGAAAGTCACCACACATCATTTGAAATACATACTTTTTTTTTATAACTTTGACAGATTAAACACAAAGATGACAGTCATTAAAAAAAAAGCAGAACAACCCCTCAAAGCATCTTCCCTACAATAAGAAGGATCAGTCAGCCACTATCTTCTGAGAAGGAAGGATATGTGTTAAACAAAAAGCCTAGGAAGCTCTAAGGTGGTTTAACCATACAAATGAGTAGCTGTGCTGGTATTTCAGGCAGAGTCTTGAAATTCTGTAGTAGGGAACAGAAGTACCCACACTTCTGAACCTAGACAGACACAAGCTCTGGAAGCCCTGGGATGCTCCACTTCCACCCAGGTGAAGGAAAAAGGAAACGTCATAGATGTTTATCAAAATTGGACTGCTTCCCGCTCCTCTGCTCCTCCTGCCCTGATAAAAGATCCCTTTTTCCCTTTCTAACAACGCTGTGAAAGGCACAGCCCCACGGGAAGTCAGATCTGGATGAAATCTTTTCTTTTCTCCAGGTATATTAGTTGGCTGATGCTTCTGGCATCTTGTGGGATCTGTGCCTACTGAGTGAGGGTTTAGTGGTGCCAACGTGCCACCTCAACCAGCTTCTGGACTGGGGTTCTGGGGCAGGGAGGATTTTAGGTTTTAGGTACCTACCTACTGACATTTAGGGGCACCTGCAAGCACACAGCATATGCCTGAAGGTATCCTAGAAACTGTCAGGTAAAATGCAGGTAGCATGCAGAGACATCTCAGAGTTCAGTTTGGATCTGAACATTTCTCAGCTGGTGGGAGTGGGGCTGGCACAACTGGCCTTTTGATCTACGCAAGTCTCACCCCCTCGCGGTAAGGCGAAAGCTGAACTCTTTCATGATCTCTGGAAGGAAATCAAGAGACGGCAGGAGAGCAGTAGAAGCCCGCCCAGAAGCAGGTGAGCACAGACGCTGCATCTGATATCGATCACTAGGTCACTTGGCACGACATATGCTGCCACAGTTGCATCAGCTGCATCCGTCAGGTCACCACTTGAAAAGCCTTGACGTGGCCACCACCTCCAACAGCCCACGGTCTTCCCAGTGGGGATGTGAGGCATGTGCTCTCCAGGAAGCCTAGGACAGCGGCTCTTTTGGAAAGAGCCGTGTGACTGGTACAAGTGAGCCGGTTTCATTTTCAGTGCACGGAGGAGGGGAGGAAGGACTCACGCTTCAGGAAACACGTTGCCCTCTGCCAAAGCCTGCTCCAACTCGCTGCGTGGATGGAAGGGTGCCTATCAGCTAAGCCACCGAAACTGCTAGCTGGTAAGCCCAGAGAAAGGAAGGCGTTGTTCCCAGCAGCTACAGAGAGACTGGGGGATGCTGCACCACGACCCTGGGGGCATGCTGGATCCCAGAGGAATGCAGGACTCCAGATGCCTGGGGGGGATGCTGGACCACGGATCCTGGGGGGATGACGGGCCCCAGGATGAAGCTGGGCTGCGGATCCAGGTGGAAAATGCACCACAGATCCTTGGGGAATGATGGACCACAGATGCCCAGGGGGATGCAGGACCCCGGGGAATGATGGACCACAGATCCCCAAGGGGATGCAGGACCCCAGGGAAGGATGTACCCCGGGGGGATGCTGGACCATGGATCTGGGGAAAGATGCTGGACCCCAAGGCCATGCTGGACCACGGATCCCGGGGGATGATGCAGCATGGATTCCTGGGGGGATGCGGGACTCCGGGGGATGCTGGACCGCGGGGGCCTTGCGGAACCTCAGAGGGGTGCTGGACCGCGGATCCGGGGGAAAGATGGACCACAGATCCCTGTGAGGACGCGGAAGCCCGGGGGAGGACGGACCCCAGGGGGATGCTGGACCCCGGGGCGGGATGCTGAACCGCGACCCGGGGGAAGATGCTGGACCGGGGGAGGGGCTGCCGCACCCGCCCCCCTCCCCGGGGAGCCCGCGGGGTCTCACCCTTGTCGTCCTGCACCATGCCGATGGTGCCGCCAGAGTTGATGACCAGCACCCGCGCCTCGGCGGAGGGCGGCGAGCAGCCGGCGCGCTCCTGCAGGCGGGTGCCGGACAGGGCTCTGCCGAGGGAGCGGCTCCCCGAGGGCCGCGGCCCCGCCGCCGCCTCCATCCCGCTCCTGCGGATCCGCTACCCGGGCCGGAGGGAGCCGCAGGGCAGCCGAGGGGCCGCCCCTTCCCCCCCGGGGGCGGGAAGAGCCGCCGCGCCCGCCCCGCCCCGCCCGCAGCCTCCCGGGGGGCGCCCGGAGCCCCGGGAGCCACCGGCGGGAGGGGAGAGGCGTGAGGGAGACAGCAAAAACATGAGCCCCGGGAGTCTGCAGCGGACGCTGGTTCTCACCCAGCTCACGCTAACAGACCATCCGGCCCTGCGCCCTGTAGGTGTGAAGAATCACAGAATCACAAGTTGGAGAGGACCCACTGGATCATCGAGTCCAACCATTCCCATCAATCACTAACCCGTGTCCCTCAGCGCCTCATCCACCCGCCCCTTAAACCCCTCCAGGGATGGGGACTCAACTACCTCCCTGGGCAGCCTCTGCCAGTGCCCAATGACCCTTTCCGTGAAAATTTTTTTTCTGATATCCAGACTAAACCTCCCCTGGAGGAGCTTGAGGCCATTCCCGCTTGTCCTGTCCCCTGTCACTTGGGAGAAGAGGCCAGATCCCTCCTCTCCACAACCTCCCTTCAGGTAGAGAGCAATGAGGTCTCCCCTCAGCCTCCTGTTCTCCAGGCTAAACACCCCCAGCTCTCTCAGTTGCTCCTCATAAGGCCTGTTCTCCAGCCCCTTCACCAGCTTTGTTGCTCTTCTCTGGACTCGCTCCAGAGCCTCAACATCCTTCTTGTGGTGAGGGGCCCAGAACTGAACACAGGATTCGAGGTGCGGTCTCACCAGTGCCGAGTATGGAGGGAGAATAACCTCCCTGGACCTGCTGGTCACGCCATTTCTGATACAAGCCAAGATGCCATTGGCTTTCTTGGCCGCCTGGGCACACTGCAAGAAAATCTAGCAGATCCGAGACACCACGCTGCAGTGGCCACATGTGCACAGGTTAACTGCAGAACCTCTGCAACAGGTTTACAGTAAGATCTCTTGATGATAAATAATTGCTCCAATAATGATCTTTCTTAGGGGAGCTAACTTGATTGTACTTGTATTTGTTGGGTGTTTTTTTCTTCATATTTCAGGTAAAAGCTAGGAAAGAGAGCCAGCCCACAAGCCTGAGGAAAAGAACTCTGTTGAAGGCACCAGCTAGGAGGAATGTGAGCACAAACTTGACACAAAGATTGGCATCACGGTAACGTCACTAAGGAGTGCAGTTAGATTTACTTTCTGAACTGAGCTACCAACAAGCCAGAACAAGCTATTGTGCGAGAAAATAAGTAGGGGGAAGACATTTTTTAAATGCTTTGAATTGGCTTATTTGACAGCAAAAACATGAATGCTGAGAGTCTGCAACTGAATCTGGTTGTCACCCAAGTCACAGCACCCTGTAGGTATGAAGAAAGCCCAAGAAGTCCAACACACTGCAGTTGCTACACGTGCACAGGTTAACCGCAGAACCTCGGCAAGAGGTTTACAATAAGACTTCATGATGATAAGTAATTGCTACAATAACAATCTTTCTAAGGGGAGCTAGCTTGATTCTACTTGTATTTGTTTGGTGTTTTTTTTCTTAATAATTCAGGCAAAGGCTAGGAAAGAGAGCCAGCCCACAAGCCCGAGGAAATGAACTTTGTTGAAGGGATCGGCTAGGAGAAATGTGAGCACAAACTTGACACAAAGATTGGCATCGCGGTAACCTCACTAAGGAGTGCAGCAAGATTTACCTTCTGAAATGAGCTACCAATAAGCCAAAAACAGCTGTTGTGGGAGGAAATAAGTAGGAAGAAGTCATTTTTAAAATGCACTTTGACAGCATAAATATGAATGCTGAGAGGGTCTGCAACTGAAACCTGTTCATAGATTCACAGCATCACTATGTTGGAAAAGACCTTTGAGATCATCAAGCCCAACCATATCTGTCCACTATTAAACCATAGAATCATAGAATAGTTTGGGCTGGAAGGGACTTTAAAGATCATCTAGTTCCAACCCCCCTGCCATGGGCAGGGACATGGCCCACTATGTCAGGCTGCCCAAGGCCCCACCCAACCCAGCCTTCAACACCTCCAGGGATGGGGCAGCCACAGCTTCCCTGGGCAACCTGTGCCAGGGCCTCACCATTCTCATAGTGAAAAAATTCCTTCTTATATCTAGTCTAAATCTGCCCCCCTCCAGTTTATACCCATTGCCTCTAGTCCTGTCACTATAAGCCTTTGTAAACAATCCCTCCTCAGCCCAACTCTCATAGCCTGTCCTCATTTGGGAGGTGCGCCAGCTCTCAGATCATCTTTATGACCTCCCCTGGACTTGCTCAAACAGATCCATGTCATTTCTGTGACTGATCACAGGAGCCCAGGTGACGTCTCACAAGAGCAGAGTAGAGGGGGAGAATCACCTCCCTCACCCTGCTGATCACCCTTCTTTGGATGCAGCCCAGGATACAGTTGACTTTCTGGGCAAGTACACATTGCTGGCTCGGAAGAGAGGACCTACATCACCCCCTATTTTTTCCAGAAGGCTTTTGAGGAAGAAAGTGGGAACTTGCTCTGCTTGCATGACCTCTGACGGGACCCATTCCTAGCAGGAGTCTCCAAAAGCTGGCAGCCTAGTGTGGGCAACCACCCCTACCCTCCATTTCAGCTTCCTGATCAGGAACCTCAGTTTTCATCCAGGTTTTCTCATGAGCTTCCACCTTCAGGATGAGAATCGAGCCCTGGGCCAAAAATGGACAACACTGCCTGCTAACAGCTGTGATACAGAACACGCAGGCTGTGCTGGAAAGGTCTCGGGCAAAGATGAGCACTGTGGAATAATTAACAGTCAGCAGCCTGCAAAATCACAACCCATCTAGCCTGATCTCTTAGAGAAATCCAGAAACCATATACAGCCCTCCCATATAGACTGTGTGGTAATATTAGCTCATGAACTCCTTTATTTGAGCATTTCTGTCCCTTTGAGGACATTATCCCTCAAGGATTGGTATTTCTTGGAAATTGTGACCATAAAACACTTCTTGATACAGCCAGATTCAACATAAAATTTTCATAGAATCATAGAATCACCAGGTTGGAAAAGACCCACCCGATCATCGAGTCCAACCATTCCCATCAATCACTAAGCCATGCCCCTCAGCACCTCTTCCACCTGCCCCTTAAACACCTCCAAGGAAGGTGACTCAACCACCTCCCTGGGCAGACTCTGCCACTGCCCAGTGACTATTTCCCTGAAAATTTTTTTCCTAATGTCCAGCCTGAACCCCCCCTGGAGGAGTTTGAGGCCATTCCCGCTTGTCTTGGTCCCTGTCACTTGGGAGAAGAGGCCAGCTCCCTCCTCTCTACAACCTCCTTTCAGGTAGTTGTAGAGAGCAATGAGATCTCCCCTCAGCCTTCTCTTCTCCAGGCTAAACACCCCCAGCTCTCTCAGCCGCTCCTCATAAGGCCTGTTCTCCAGCCCCTTCACCAGCTTTGTTGCTTCTCTCTGGACTCGCTCCAGAGCCTCAACATCCTTCTTGTGGTGAGGGGCCCAGAACTGAACACAGGATTCAAGGAGGTTTTGAAAGATAACTTCTGTTTCTCAGCAGTCTTGCCAAAAATGCTCAGGGGAAAACAAGTTCATGGCCAACAGACATGGCCAGTTATGTGTATAATATCATCTCTATGCATGTAGCTGGCACCTCTGAAAAAGAAATGTGAATAAAGAGGAGACAGAAGCTTATAACTTCAACCTCAGATGCCCTGAATATTTGTTTTATCCTGATGATCACCTCTGCTACTTTTGTCCCTATCTACAAAAAGCGGGTTATCACCAAGAGCTGAATACCATGATCCTGAAATGGACTTTTTCCATGCAGTAGGGATAGTTGAGAGTCTTTGCTGATGTAGAAAAGAATGTAGAGGAAACAGGTTTAAGAAATAGTAACAAGTTATACACATCTACCTCGTTTCAGTGTTCCATGAGAAAGGGCAGTAGTATTACTGCCCACAGCTCTAGTGGTGACAATACTGTAGTAGAATTGCTAGTGTCATCGAAACAGATGGAGCAATGCTGAAATTCAAGTGATGTCTTCTGGTCTTACAATACCAACAGTTCCTCCAGTCCTTAGTACCTACAAAGTTGCACTGGTGAGAAAATAGCTATTATTTGCAATAACTACCATAACAGAAAGAGTGGTGAATTAAGAGTGTAGGTAACGGAACAGAATGCTTCTTTACATAATATTCTAGACTGTAGGCTTAACTAAGCTCCAGTTTATATTTCACTTGCTTGTCATCAATGATGTGGCAGACATTTCTCAAACTTTCCTCCGTCTTCTTCTAATGGTCTTCCTTCCTAACAGCTTCTAGACATACAAGCCTTTCTTCTACTCAAATGCTTCAAAATAGAAGCATTACACTTCAAAAACAAATACAAATTTAGGGTTTCCTGTCTAGGTAAAAACAGTTGATACATCTGGATTAGAAGAGAAGTTTTGCAGGTAAAGGAAGCAGGGAGGCATGATGAAACAGGTGATGCTACAATTATTTTACAGAAAAAGCTAGAGACATGTCCCTCATAGACTCTGAAACTTGAAGGGGTTAATTGTGGGAAGAGGGGCAGACTAAGCTCTGACATAAATAAAAAATACCTGTATTAAGCCCTCTACTGGTATCTAACTCAGATATTGGTTCTACTTCTAAGAGTCATGTTTGGAAGGCATACGGTGTTTTCTTTTGAGATTCAGGTGTGAGATCAAGTATAAAGAAGTTGAAGTTGGTTTCAAGAAAATCTGGTTAAGTCTTGAGATCTGTTGTAATGAGAGTTATTATTTCCAAAATTAGCAAAGTAGCTAAAAACTAATGAGCCAGTTACTGAGGACAGCAACTGCTGTGTGAGCTGAGAACAAGCTGTCCCACAAGTACCTTGAGGCAAAACAAGTACCTTAAGTACCTCGGTTACTCAGTAAGCCAAAGTGAGAATATGCTTCCTGTGTGAAAGTTGCAGGGGTATGAACTGAATATGTACCCAGTGCTGTGACTTTTAACTAAAATTTAACTCAATTTCAAGGTAAAAATCTTTATTATGTGATGCTCCAAGCAATTTCTCCTGCTTCCAATTTCTGTGACTTAGTATTCCAACAGAAATAAATTTAATGCACTACATCTGAGTTGTCAATCTCTCTCTTATACTGGGTGGCCTGAAACTTGGCACAGAAATCCAGATACAGCCTCACAAGTGCCAAGTAGAGAGGAGTAATCATTCCCCTTGATCTGCTAGCTGTAATTGTCTTGCTAATGCAGCCCAACCTGTCAGCTTTCTGTTGGCTTTAATCACTGAAAGGGCCCATTGCTGACTCATACCGGTCTTGTCCAGCCCATTGCTGACTCATACCAGTCTTGTCCATAGGACCCCAAAGCCTTTTTAGCGCAGCTGCTACTTAATTTTTCAGGCTCCAGCCTGTACTGATTTATGCAGTTACTCCATTTCAGGGGCAGGACCGTGTGTTTGGCTTTGCTGAATTTTGAGGTTCCCGTTAGCCCATTCCTCTGGCCTGCTGAGATCCCACCTTCCATTTCAGGTGGGGCCATTATTCTGCTTTTAGTTTGTTCCCAAAGATCTACGAGCTCTCCTGGGCTCCTCAGTGCTTCAGGACAGCCTCCCAAGATATCTTGCTTACTTGATCACTGACGAAGCCAAAGTTTGCTCCCTAAAGTCAGAGCCTTTGTTCTACTCCATGTCTCCCTTGCTCTTCATGTGAAGGTCTGTTTCTGAAAGGCATCCTGTTTGCCTTGTGCCCAGATACACCACAGAACCGCCGACCTGAAAGTAGGGAATATTTTGTAATGCCTTCTTGCTTTCCTTAGCTGCAAGAAAGCCAAGAGCTAAAACCAGCAGTAACTGTAGCCAGCAACTCAGTATCAAAGTTACTCTATCGTGTATCTAATAAGGCTTGGCTGACGTTTGATTAATGTGTAATTTTTAGTTTGTAACAGATTATTTTGTAGCCGCAGAATAAATCAATGCTGATTTGAGACCTGCTGTCTCAGACAAATCCCCACCACAGCAGCTCCTGCTTCCCCAGCTATAACAGCTGCAGCCCTTCCTAAAGGATCCCAAGTGCTGCTATCTCAGCCACTGCGGCCACGACTGCCCTTGAACGTTATTCGCTGGGCAGCTCCTTCTTGTTCCTAAGTATCCAGGAGAGCACCTCCTGTATTCAGTTTGTTCAGCAGCTTTATCCAAAAAATCATCCTTGATGCCCACAAAATCTCTCGGCTTGCTTCTCCCTCTTCCACATTGCCCTCTGAGACACTGGTGTTGCAGAGTCTTCCGGGAGAACCAGGACCTGCGATCCAACAGTTGACTTCCCCCTAGTTCAAAGGAGCTTCACCCACCTCCTGTGCTTGATGAGGTCGCCTAGAGCAGGCACCGAACTTGACACTGCTCTTGCAGCCCTCACTGCGATCCTGGTCGGAAAGCTCTCAAGGACGTTCCTCTCTTTGCCCAGAAGGAACAAGGAAAATGTCACCCATCACTGTTGCTGCTCATAAGAAACAGAAAGCAATTTGAGAGGATTGTTTTACTAAGACAAAAAATAAACGGCTTAATGCAGTGCACAGCATAAAATGTGTCTCTAAGTGTAAAGTGGGGACTCAGTTCTCAGTTTACTATCGTACCAAAACCAAATTTTGGGAAGTAAAGATCAACGTAGTTGCAAAGAGATGGCTTTATAACATTATACTTGCAATTAATTTCAGGATACAGAGCTCTTCAGAAACCAGCTTGCGTGAAACATGCATTTCCCACATTTCATTTATTTAAATCAATACATTCCACCAACACACTACTAGTCGTACCTCTCATAGAGTTCTCAATGGGCTTTAGCATGAACAATTGATAATTAAGAGTATTATCAAGCTATCTGAAATTTAGATGTGCTCAAGTGACAGGAAGCAAGGGCAGTGCCACCATAAGATAATTGCCTTTTTCACTGGATAGGAATCCAAAGAATTGCTAGTCATTCAGAAAAAGGATCTTGAAAAGGGGCCAGCAGCATCTCTCTCAAAAAAAAGAATAGTTATTTGTCTGTGTTGGTTTAGGTGAAACAAGCAGCTGGCAGTCTTAGTCACTGCTGCTCCTCCCTCTCTCCTTTTTTCTTCACGTCACAGGTGAACTTTCCCCTCAACTCTCTCTCCCTAGTTAGTCACATTTTGTCCCTTAAGTGATGTTTCCCTTGGGAGCAGTGTTTGATTAAGCAGGTTTTTGGACCTCCCACTTTACCCCAGTTTCTTCATTCACGTCCCACTTCATGTGCAGCTGTCCAGATGGCCGAACACTGAATGGCAATCAAAATCAGTAGGGGTTAAAAAATAATCCCGGGGAAAGAAGGCTGAAGTGCAAAGTGTTTTCAACATGGGCTAGTTTTCCAATCCAGCTTAGTGCAAAGGCCCACTGATTGTTATACTGGAAAATCAAAAGTGGCAAGAGCAGCAATGGAAGCAAAAGGCTGAGGGTGAGAAGGTCTTTAATCAAATCCCATGCTGAGAGAGATGCCCCCAGAACTGAGGCCTCAGTCCCAAATCGTGGGAGTTGCCTGACTGGGGAAAAAAGAGAAGGGAAAAGTAAGTTACTTCCAGATAGCACAAATGCTTTTTTCCCCCTCCTCCCCAATACAGCATAACAGAATAAAGCTATTTCCCTTCACCTTGCAACAGACGTTTGTCAAGACACAAAATCTTGTAATTTTTCAGTATTCACTCACCTGTGCTAGTGCAAAGAAGAAACTGCCTGGCCAGCAGTTTTCTGCCAAGTTTTATATAAACTGTGAGTTGTTGAACAAAAACTAGCAACGTCTGAAGGCATAAATGAGCGGTAACTCCAGCTGCTGTTGTTTAACTGGGTGCGTGGACACATCCACTGCAAAACTTTCTGAACAGACAGATATTTTTGTTCTGCTGCAGGAAACCATTTTTGTCAAAATAATAACAAATGTGTAGCTAATTCTTTATCAGGTATCAAAGAAAATAATTCCACTTCATTAATCTATTTCTAACACAGATCTCAAAGCACCTCTGTCTTTTTAACAAGAAGGTTAAGAACTCAAGCTTAGAATTTTTGTTTGTAAGAGAACTTATTCCAACATTTCTAATGGTTCAACAAAAGGCCCAGGCTGTGCATCTTGGGAATGTGAGCCTGGAAGAAACTTAAGTATTTCTGAAAACTCAGCTGACAAGGCTACATCAAAACAAGTTATTTTCTGCAAGCAGATAAGAATGATTGCACTGGATCAGTTAACAGACGCATGGTTCAGTATTGTTTTGAGTTTGAAGCACGGAGTTTTAGAATCAGAACAGCAAAGTCGTATTTAATAGAGGGATGTAGTATTTAATCATAGACTCGTAGAATAGTTTGGGTTGGAAGGGACCTTAAAGATCAGCTACTTCCAACACTGTGCCATGGGCAGGGACACCACCTACCGTATCAGGCTGCCCAAGGTCCCATCCAACCTGGCCTTGAACACCTCCCGGGATGTGGAAACTGAAACCAACGTTTTCACAGAATCACAGAACAACCCGAGTTGGAAGGGACCCACAAGGATCATCAAGTCCAGCTCCTACACCTGCATAGCAGAACCCCAGAATTTACACCATGTGTCTGAGTGCATCATCCAAACGCTTTTTGAATATTTTCTGGCTGAGCACCAAAACTACTTCCCTGGGGAGCCTGTTCTAGTGCTCCACCATCCTCTGAATGAAGAACCTCTTCCTCATCTCCAACCTCAGCCTCCTCTGGCACATCTTCCTCCCATTCCCTCTGGTCTTATCATTGGTTACCAAAGAGAAACCAGCACCTGCTCCTGCTCCTTCCCTTGTAAAAAAGCAGTAAACTGCTCTGAGGACCATCTCAGCCACCCCTTCTCCAGACTGAACAGACCAAGTGACTTCAGCTGCTCCTCATACAGCTCCCCCTCTGGACCCTCCACAGGCGCTGTGGCCTCCTCTGCACAGCCTCCAGCAGCTTGATGTCCTTTTCATACTGTTGCACCCACAACAGCACACAGCATTGAAGTGGGGCTGCAGCAGCATCAATTTATGCATTCTTCTGCAGTTGGAAAGGAAGAAAACAAAAAACCCCAAACCTAATTCTTTTTTAGGAGTTAGCTGAACTGCATTACTCACTGGGGTAGCACCACATCTGTCTTTGGCTTAAACTGCTGCTTCATAGCTCATGCGTTTTAAATGTCCTTTACAAAATGCAACATGAAGATGAGTTCTGTCATCTTAGTCTTGACAGCTCAGCTTATAACACAATAGCACTCTATCAATTAAAGAAAAACGTAGCAGCAGCACACCAGCAAAGACCTCAGGAGTCAGGACAGGTATTTCTAGTTTGTCAGCTTCAAAATGGTAACTCAAAGTCATTAATATCTGATAGCTGCTCACGAACTGTCAGTCAAACATAGTCAAACAGAAAAAGTTACACTTCACAGTACTTAAAAGTATGATTTTATATGTATTGATGGATAGATTTAAAAGTAATTGCTGTGATGGCAGAAACTCCTTCCAGCAACTATCATTGTACTCTTTAATGCATACAGGATGCTATTAGATACAGAACATTAAATACTACATCCCTCTATTAAATACCACTTTGCTGTTCTGATTCCAAAACTGTGCTTCAAACTCAAAACAAATCTGGACCACACAACTGTAGACTTATCCAAAGCAATCAGTCTCCTCTGCCTGCAGAAAATCACTTGTTTTGATGTAGCCTTGCCAGCTGAGTTTTCAGATATACTTAAGTTTCTTCCAGGCTTACACTCCAAGATGAACAGCAAAGGCCTTTTGCTGAACCATTAGAAATGCTGGAAGAACTTCTTGAAAATTAAAGGTCTAAGCTTAGAGTTCTCACCCCTCTTAGATAACATTCTGCTGCCTGTAGGGTCATTGCAGGGAAATGGATAGGTTGCAGCTCTCTTACCTTCCCCATCATGCTCCTTTTTCTATTGTTAGCACCTCTTACTCAAATGCTATTTCTGTGTATTCTTCAGACAGCTTCTCTGGCAACAGCGCCACTGGGTCTCCTGCCCTCTGCCCGCCTGTTTGTGCCGTGAGTCATTCCTATACATCATTTTGCAATTTACTTGAGATCACTCCTCTAATCCAGCGATGCCATTCAGGATGCTGCATTCCAGCGTATGAAGTGACTATCACATGCATGCAGTTAATAGCAGTTTCGATAGTTTAAGTAAAATACATTTTTATATGAGACAACTGTAAATAAACAATAGTGAATGTTTTCAAAAAATGGAAAAAAAACCCCTACCATTGTTCTTTTCCCAACGTTTTCAAAAGCTAATTATTCTACAAAGCAGCATTTTGAAATTCTGACCAACTCCAGCAATTCTACCCAAACATAACCTCAGTTTTGTTACAACGAAGATACATTGCCTTTTTCCCTTCTAAATCAGAGCTTTAAATGTTTTGAATTGGGTCTCTTTGATCAGAGATGTGCAGGAAAACTAGTGTTAGGAATGGTTGGACGCGATAATTCGGTGGGTCTTTTCCAACCTAGTGAGTCTATGATTCTATGAAAATATTGCAGGACGCACACAATCTTCTATTGACAATTTCATGGTTCCTTTTGGTTTGGATTCAATTGTCTATGGGAAAGGCATAAGCATATTCACCAGAAAGTCATAAATTCTTTCTGGAAGGAGTCCCGCAGAACCTAAAAGGATCCTTCCATAGATATTAGCCTAATAATTCCTTTAATGTCATTTTCATGATTTCTTTTATTCTGAGTTAACTCTGCAAATGGAAAAAAAGACAATCAAAAATGCTTTGGGAGGTGCTGCAGCCTTCGTAGCCTCCTCTGGGCCCATTCCAACAGCTCCGTATCTTTCTTATGTTGAGGATTCCAGAACTGGACACTGGACTCCAGATGAGGTCACCCATCATTCAGCACTGAGCACAGAGTGGGGTTTAGGGGGTTCACGTTTCCTTCCTTAAAAGTGCGTTAGTACAGATGTGGGTGGTTTGAATGAACCCTATATATTTCCTGCTGAGATTACGGACGCTTGCATAATGTCAGTCTGTGCATTCCGCAGGAAGCGTGAGAGGAGAAATTCAGGGGAGTATCGATGCAAGTTTAAAATTATTTCTAGAGAAAACAGAACTGTCCTTTTTTAGTTGTACATAATTTGAAGAGGCACAGGTCAGTCCATGTTTACTTTAGAAATGTTGAGCTTTTCTACTGCAGTTGTGCTGTTGTAGGCATATGAGCTACCTATTTCTAACGCTTACTCATGAGTTTTACACAAGCTTTTGTTTACAGTGCAGACACAGAGAGTTGACAGTTAACAGGAAAAGGAAGACAGGAGATGGAATCTGAATAATGAAGGGATGGAGAATTTATCCTAGGGTGACTTTGTTGAGCACAATGAGTGCAGTCACAACAGGCTCTGCCTCGCTTAACCTGTGGTCAGATATTTCAGGTTTATTTACAGTAACCACCTCGTTTCCGCATAACTCTGACGTGCCTGGAATGAGAACTTAGTAAGACAAAGGACTGTTCAAACAGGCACACAGATGATGGTCCACATGAGAATAATTGCCTTGGAGAAGCTGCAGAAATGCTGCCGCTTGCTACCTGAAGGTGAGACTTAAAGACTGAGATTTGCTTTTCCTCTCTGCACCCCCTCAATTTTATTATGTTGCACAATAATGAGTGAGACTTCACTTAAATGCAGACAGGGAAAGGGCAGCCTCTCCGGATAAATTTAGAACTTTAGCTCTGGAGAAGCCTTGGTTAGTCCTGGAAACTACTTAACTAGTGTAAGTTTTATACGAGACAGCCTATTCTCAGGATTCCATTATATTTTGAACAGAAGCAGCATGCCAGGCTGAGGATTGCGTACAATTGCCGCGCTCCTTAAAACGGATTGACATGCTAGTCGACATATAAATCTCAGAAAAAATCCACATCAATTAGGATAAATGGCACAATCACAGTTCAAACTGGGATACAAGTGTTAGACTAGAATGTGACAGGAGTTACGCTGATTTTGGAAAATAATTAGCATGTTTTCAGGGTGCATAGTAACAACAGGACTTTTGTCTACCTTAGCCTATAAAAAGGGAACAGAAAAACAAAATCCCCCACGATCGATGCATAGTTTGAGTTAGGAGTTTCCTCTCTGCAAAAGAACCTGGAAAAAAGTGATTAAACTCCACAGAGGTTCCCTTGTGCTGAGGGACCTCTTCCATCCTGCAGACAGCGACAGGATCCTTCCAGAGGTCTCCCCTTCAAAGGAGACTCACCCCCTTAGTGACTTCACACCCCCATGATGGGCAAGTCTTCACAGCTATTTCTTGGTGTGGGGATGAGCCCTTTGTTTAGCTGGTAGGGCACCCTGGGGCCTTTTCCGAAGGGACAGCGTGCAGTTTGGGTGCTGGTGCTCCCTGTGGGGCTCACCACTAGCAGGCAGCTTCAGGCGAGTGGGGCAGGAGGGCGCTGCACACACCATGTGCCTTCCGCAAGGGTTACAGCCTTCACTCCTTCTCCCAAGCCAAGTCCCTCCCTCCCTCCCAGTGAGTCACCTGGGGACAGAGGAAAGTGGAGCTGCCGCTTGTTTCAGGGGACAGGAGGAGGTGAACAAGCTCCAAATCCAGGTATCCCGTTGCCATCCAAGCGCAGAGATTGTTTTCTCCTCCCAAAAAACTGCAATCAAAACTTCTCTTCAGTTAGATGAGTTCACATCTGTTTCATGCAACACTAACAACACTCATCTCCTCTTTCCTTCCCCACTGGAGGGATGAGCCCCAGGTGTTCTGCAAACACACCACTATGATGGTTTCCTTTTCCTCCTCCTGTATTTGGCCTTCACACAGCCCATAGAGAGTTTTTAAATCTTTCAGTTCTCCAATTTTGTTTTCCTCCTATAAACAGAGAATGAAATACCCAAGGGCAACTTTCTCCCTGGATACTTGTGTTTAAAAATGAAATGGTACAGCTGTCAACCATATTTCAAAATTCACAAAGCTCCTTTATTTTCTCTTTGTCTGTTTGTAGTGAAAATCTAGACTGCATAGTTAGTCAATGAACAGCACAGAGTATGCATATATCTCTCTAGGGCTTTTTTTTGGTCTATCTTTTTAAATAAGGACAAACAGCACACATTTAAAAGACAGAAAAGGAGATAAGATGTGATTAGAATTCTTGATGCAGCCAGCATCTTCCACAGCATTTATTTCAAGAGATCACAGAAAATAGCTGTAGGAGGTTCCTCTGCTTTCACTAGTTTAAAATGTTGGTTCTCTCCTGAACTAGTTTTACTTGGTCGGGACAGCCATCATGCAAACAGACCCCTCCTGCCCAATCACTAGTTATGTTGGGAACTGAAGACAACACACTTTTATATCCATTTCACATGTTCTCTAAGCAATAGGTATTTCTTGGATTTTAATTAGCACATAGAATACACTTGGGGAAAAAAAACAAAGTGATTGCTACCAACAGGGAGTCCTAAAATTAACACAGTTGCTGAAGCAAATACATTAGCAGAGACCACCCCATAAGATGCCACGGCTACAGGATGAGGAATCTCCATGGGGAGGCACACTCTGCAATGATTATGAGCTTCCAAAGAATAGATGAGTGCCTCTGGAAGTAAGATTTAACACTTCCTAAATGGACGCTTTCGGCTGAAGTGTATGAATTGCAGCAATACACTCCTAGACATGATTGTTCTGTAATGCTGCGTTGTAACCCTCGCTACCGCAGACTGAAATCAGAATGGGAAAGACTTCCAGCCCACTTCCTCTACATTTACACACAAGAGAGCAAGCTTAACTCAAAACTTTGCATTATTCTTCTGAAAGCATTCACTGATGATGCTGTGATTGTTATTTTTGTATCAAAAAAATCTAAATTTTGGTCTTAATGTTATTGTTGCAGATTTCAAGTTACTGCTTTTCAAATTACTTGAACTGAAGCAGTCCTTAATTTTTTGCCCTCTGTATTTTTCTGCTACGACAATATAGTCTCGTGTGACTGATTGACTGACAAGTATAAACCCAGTTATAATTAACGTAGATTTCTTCAGCATGGCATTACATAATTCTTGTATTCACCTCATACTAAGTACTGATGTTCAGTCAAGTTGACCTGGCTACCTTTTTGATAAAATTTTTTCCAGTTCGGAATCATCTCAAGAACTGGTTTTAATATAATCCAAAGTACTTTTTATCTGAAGTAAATGAAAACCTACTGCAAAATGTTCTGAAACACAGGATGGCTGTGACTCAGGGCTGTATTACCAGCTGTAGGAAGCAGATAAATGGCTGCAGTTTACAGCACACTTTTTTTTAAAAAATAAAGCCAAACTTTGTTCTTCATAGTCTAACTACTAGAAGGATTACCTGAGCAATCCCAGTATATGCACCACTGCTTGAATACTGTACTGTGATGGTAGAAGACTTAGCCAAAATCGCCAACTATCCTGAGGTGCTGGCCACTGTCTTCAATTCTCCTCTTCTTCCACTTAGTACTCCGGGTGAATAGTGGATACACTGTATATTTTATCTTTTTGTGCATTAGTGATTTATGTGATTGGAATAAAAAGGAACTTTTGGGCTGGAGAAGCTGTTAGTGCTAGCAGGCGTCTGAAGAAAAACCTTTGATGTTGTCATGTTCTATGACAACTTTTACAAAGAAAGTTAAGAGGCTAAGGCAAATTGGCATAGACCTCCACTATAAAGGGGAGAGCTACAACGTGGCTTGTTTACCTTTTAGCATCAGGAAAAAGACATGGGAGGCAGGAATTTTCATGACTCAAGCAGGGTCAAGGCAGTGTACAGGAATCTGGACCACATGGTCTGGCTTCCTGCGTTACCTAATAGAGGAACACAGAGATCCATCAAGACGACTCTGGTCTGCTGCTTCTGAAATCACAACAGAGGCGGCACATCAGTGACCCCCCAGCAGATGGCAGCCTAGGCCCAGGAACAAATTCAGAGATGTATCCATAGAATTGAAAAGGAATATGGAAAATACATTCTGTTCATCTCAACTCTCAATTTCAGTGTTGCTTATGAGGAACCACAGTTAAGTTCCATTACTTATGTCATGCCTTTCGGTATTACCAAGTTATCACCTCCTACAGAAATTCCCATCGTTCATGGCAAAGCAAAGATTTGCCATTCTGCCCGTTTCTTTTTGCCCCCAAGATGTTTAACTGCATACAACACTCAGGTGAGAAAGACTGTTGTCTAAGCCACCAAAGGGGCAATTTTTCTGTTACAGCTATCTCACTGCATCCATGTTTAATAATTCACAAGAATTAGTAAAATGGGTCTAAGAAAGTACAACTTATAAGCCGCCACTGAAGCTCCCTAATGTTCTGTTTAAGTAGAGCTTAAAATGTTTTTAATTTAAGCATCCCTTATTTTCCCTTAAATCTGCCACTTTTTTTTAGTTCCCATTGATTCCGTCTGTTATTCAAAGGATGACTGGATGTTACATGATCACCAAACTGAGTGTATAGTGTAAAGATTAATACTCTTTCCATATACTGTTTTTGTATTCATGTATTTCATGAATGCAATCACATACCATTAATAACTGCATTTAGCTTTTATTTAGCATGACTGCACAACAGAAGACAAATACCTTTGATTTAACTTCTGCATTTTATTCTGAAACCACTGACCTCATTTTTAGGACTCACACTTAAAGTAAGAAAGGATAAAACAAAAGGGCCATAAATCAGTAATTCCAACCATTCTTCTGCCATACAGGAAAATGAATCGTATTATATCTTGCTTTATGAAAAAAATCAATGAAAAATTGTATCTGACATGTGAAGTTGTATTTTGCACCAGAACAGAACCTGTATTGTCAGTTTCCTTTCAACTATAGCTTTTGGTTAAGAAGAACTCCAAACATCTTTGCTGTAGGGCTTCTTAAAAAGCTAATGACAAACAAAAAAAAGCAACTTGCAGCTAAAGACAAAAAAAATTATGCCCCAAGGCTGACGAGCTTTTAGACAGAAAATTAATAATTAAACCTAAATTCACTTTGTCTTTCATGTGCGTTCTGATGAATCTGCTCAGAAACATCATTAGAATGAAAATTACATCTCGATTTAAGTCAGTTTGTTTTATGAATAAATTCAAGTGGTTCTATGGCCAGCAAATGTTTGTTTAAAGAGCTACAATGAACATATTTCAATCTGTACTTTAGTACAGTAACACTAATCTTATGGAACAGTCATGCAAAACAGAAATCCAAGAGGCATCTAGAAGACAAAAGTAACTTTTAAACTGATACCCTCTTCCCTCTGAATTACTTCTAGAAGTACTCAAACGTCCAACTGAATAAGCTTATGTAGCTGATAAAGATCATTTCTTCTTCCACGCTGGCCCCCAGCCTGGTCAACGATATACTGAGAATCCACCTAATCAGAAGATAAATGATGGAAGTCGAAGTGCATTTTCATTAATATCTTCCTACATAACATAGTTAAGGAAGAAATTGACAGTTTCAAATCATACAAGCATTTCAGTTCCATGCCACACATTTCAACTCTAGAGCTAGTACTATGAAATGCTGTATCTCATGGTTTGCCCAAGTCAGAATAGTATTTCACAATCAATTCCAAAGCATTGCAGGTAATATTTTACATGATGACATAAGGAAGATGTCCAGCAATTCTTCAGATTTCGGATGCAGTGGGGAAAATCCTGATCCAAGGCCTATACATTAACTTGTTATAAAAAGCCAAGCACCAATATAACTGACCACGAGACTACCTTCATAATTACATTTGAAATATAAAACCAGAAATACTAGGGCTTAAGGCAGTGTATCATGACACACACTAGCCCACCCAGTGACTGCCTACTAGAAAAACAAGCCCTTGGTGCTCATTCACTGCTGTCAATCTTTTCAAGGAGACCCTACACCCCGTATTTATAAACACCTCCGGTCAGGAGAGGCAAAGGCAGGGTGCATGTAGAAATCTTACTGCTGCGCTCAGTAATTCCGCGCCCCCTTTTAATTAAGAAAGGGCATTTGTTCATTAGGAAATCTAACGGCCTGCAGAGGCCTTTGAAGAAAAACAGGTAAGATTTCTAACAGATTAGGATGTTAGATTTCTGAGCTTTAAGAAACCCTCCTGGGTGTCAAGAAAACCCACCTAAAAGCACTGCAACCCAAAACAAAACTAAAATGCACTACATTCAGATAAATCCTAAACAAGGAAAATTATCTATGTTTAGCTTTTCAGCCATAGCTGCTTAACAGAAAAAAACACAAAATCTTAACTTTCAAAACATATAAGTTGCCTTTACAACCTCTCAAAAATCAAAGTGTTCCACTTGAAGAAGCTAAGTATTTGTGTAGACAAAATTAGAAAACAACATGCTCAAACCGAATATTACAGAAACAGGGTATTAATAGAGTGATATATACACAACTTATGCCAAATATTTTACTGTACTTCTTCTGTACTTCCACTACCTTTAAACTCAATACTAAAAAAAAAAAAAAAAAAAAAAGACAGCCTTCCAAAGGAAATTCTCCTTGTGATCACTCCTAACCAACTATACTGCAGTACTCCAACTACTACAAATACTCACATAATACATATTTGTAGCCCTACCTGATTCCATGCAAATGGCTTCCCATACCATGTAGGGGCAATTCTATCTTGAGGTCTAGATTTGCAGATTAAGCTGAAATTACATAAAAATTGCCTTAAGAAGCACATTTCTACTTAATTAATTATAAATACAAAGGAATTTCTACATTAAATACTACCAGGTATTTATGAGCTGCCCATGCTGAATCTTGAATTTTCTTGTTACCCTAGTCTGATTTTTTAACTTCTCCAAACTTCACCCCCCTGGTATAAGAAATCAAAATACATATTTTCACAGGGACATTAAGAGTATCAGAACGTATTTTCTTTTAAATAAAATGGGATTTTTTTTCACGAATTTACAAAGTACTGGCATCTGCAGTTGTTCTTTATTCCCTCAGTTTATGCATACTTATTCACTAGAATATATAATAGAGCTATTTTTAGGATATTTTGTTTTGCATGACAACTCAATTGCTATAGATTGTCTGCTCCAGTTATTTCCTCAAGCTGCGCAAACTACAACAGTAGTAGACTTTAATTAATTCTGTCTAGATATGTTTTTCAAACACTGATTTATGTCTTAAGTAGTAGTGACATGTTGTAAATACAATTAGCTTTTCAAAAATGGAAAAAAGTTATGGAAGACTGTTCAGGCTAAATTTTTACTTACTTACTCTTGTTAATGAAAGGCTGGGCTTTTCCCAAGACACAAAACAAAACATAATCAGAAAAAAAGATTCAAAATGAAGAAAGATTCTACATTAAGGAAAAGATGACATCCTGGCAATAATCACATCATCTCTTCCTTCAAAAAGGAAAAGAAAGAAAAAATTAGGAAAATAAGCTGTAGGATTATTGGATCAGTAGAAGCACCAACATCCCAAGAGAGATAATGCAATCACAAAAAAGTATAAAATCCTAAAGGAAAAAGCCCAGGAGGCAGACGAGTGTGACCAAGTCAGGTAACCAGCACAGACTGAACTGGGCAACATGTCAATCCTGAGGATCTGCACCAAGAAGCTGTGCAGGCTGCTCCTTCCCCTCCCAGCTGGCTGGAGATGTCTGAGCAACCAACCCAAAAAATGTACTAAACGGGAGCAAACATTCCTATGCCCTAAGAAATGGCTGTGACATTTTGTACTTTTAATTTAGCATGTATGTTCTGATGGCCGAGCATGAGCTCCTTTACTGTCAGTCACCTTCAGAGAAGTTTAATGGTTTGGTGTGTTTCTGCCTATCCACTTTCCTTGACTTCTCCCTACATTTACTACGTCATGAATCATGCAAACCACCTCCTCTCAGCTTTCAAGCCTGAATATGGTACTACACGGCAGTGTTCAAAGGCACCGCAGACACCAACCAGCCTGAGGTACTTGACAGCTGGTGTTTCCCCAGGAGTTTTGCAGATGTTAAGCACGAACAGCTTGCAATCAGCCTGCACTGGTGCTCCTCAAGTTCAAAGCACAAGCAGCATGCATCTCTGAGGTACGGCCTCTGTGAGGCTGCACCAACACTTTCCAGAGGCACACGCTGCAACAGAGGGCTGGAAGCTGCCGTGTCCCACAGAGAAGAGCACAGTGAAGCACCCAGAACAAAAATAACTACTTTGCTTCCTTGTCATATCCAACACATCTATTAGTCAGCTAATATATAATAGGTAGCTCCGTACCTTCTGTCAACTGCTTATGCTCTTTTAATTTCATTTCCAGTGCCTTCAATAGGAAGGCTGACTCCCCTCATCCACTTTTTTAATTATTATAAAATGCATCACATAATTTTCTTTCAAGTTTTGGAAACAAGAAGTATGGGCACTTGCTTTCAGCTAAAGGCACTGTAGTAGTTTTTCACAGCTGTGGGTAAAAAACAATTTATCAGGCACAGTCAAAACCAAGAAACACCTGAAAACTCAGCATGAACAGCTGCTCTGATAAACATTTTGATAACCTAGGAGTAAGTGTATCTAGAGCTTAATAGCTTTTGGTCTTCATCAGCAAAAGGAATTCCCTCACTTTGTCATGTAGTTACTCTAGAAAAAGTACTATTCGTGATAAAGGTCACATTTCCTAGCAATGAGGCCAATACTAGAGAGCATAGAGTAACTTCAATTCATGACTAAGCCAGAGCCACTCTTGAAGTCTGTTCAGTACAGAGATAGATGAGGAGTCATCCATCAATGACAGAGAACACTAAAACGTATACACTACTTTTAGAAATAAAGGTATACACTACATTTAGAAATAAAGGAAGATTTTCCGCAGCATGCTCAGCAGTGGCAGATATTCGAAGGAGCTTCATTGAACTAGCTCTCCTAAACACTGGCAACACCACAAGCTGAAGAATTCTCAAGACTGCCTGCACAGATTCACAGTAGTCTTTTTCAGAACCACTGCTTCAGTTACAAGAAGCAAGAAGGCTTGCTAGAAAAAAAGAAGGCAGGTGGACTTGATTTCAATTCAGAAATTAACCTGTGATTTCTAGCAATTAACTTGGCCAACACCTCTCCTACACAGGTCTGTTAAGGGAAGAAAGGTAATGCACACAATCCAAATTTAATGTGTACAGAGGTATTCTAAATCTTCCTGCACCCCTATGCCATGAGACTTCATTAGCTTTTTTCTGGGTGCACAAAGTGATGATTCATCAGAACATACGCATTTATACTGTACAACACATTTTACAGTCTAGGTTTTATGACTCTTAATTGACTGGGCTTCCTTGAAGAACCAGTGCTTCCACAAGAAGTCTGAAGTTGTCGAGTATACTGCTTTATAAGTAAACAAAGTAAATGAAATGCATCATTAAATTAGAACACATCATTTCCCCAACGCCTAATCTGAACTAGGCTTCAAGCAATCATTTATTTTGTTTTTACTGACTGCGGAGATCTTATTTCTACAGAATTGTTACCTTAGAAATTTCTGACGAACATTTTGCTGCAGCTGTCTAATTCTCTCTTGTTCAGAACTCACTTCACATTCATGAAGCAGCTCATTAATGGCCATCCTAATGATGTTAATCTGCAAAAAGATCAATAACAGAATATAAAGCACTCTAAACCAGCACTAGTTCTGCATTATATTATACTGACATCAAGCTGGTCATGGCATCTATACCAAACTCCAAGTGGAATATTATTAACATAAGCAAAAACATCTGAAGCTTTAGAAAGACTTATTCCTCTGGATGCACCTCTGCTGTTCAAAAATGTTAATATTCAAGGCTACTCAACTCAGTTATGCTGTGAACCACACAGGCTACCACTTGCCTAGATTTTTTTCCAAAACAGAATTCCTTCTATCAAAGTTTTCAGGATTTTTCTCCTTCTTTCCGTAATACTCAAATGTACAATAGGCTCTGATACCATCATGGCTAAGGTGCCATGAATACAGGCATCACATAAACCAAGTCAGTGCTTTCAGAAAACCGCAGCACAGATACGTGCACCATCACATCCACTGTGACCTTAAATTGTCTGTAGAAACCACCAGTCATCACCTAACATACCTGCTCTGTACAGAACTAATTAGGGCACATAAGGTCCTTCACTGCCTAAAGCAAACATCAGATCTGAAGCACAGGTCAGATACTCGCTGTCCCACTTAACAGACTATTTGCAAGTATTTCCCTCTGACAGGCCTCTGTCTCAATGTATTAAAAAAGCTGTGAAAAGGTACACAGGGATTTTTGTTTGGTTGACCTGCTCCAAGAGAAGCAGCTTGATAAAGATGACTTATCAGAGCTGTAAAATCAAACTGAAGATTGCAAAGCAGTAATGCCAGGCTGACCAGTAAAAACCACAATGATTCCACAAACATAACTAACTAGTATTGATATCCGATTAGTGCAAAAATCGATGTTTTTGTTTTAAAAAGTGTACAATGTGTTCATAGAATCACAGTTTTAGAATGGTTTGGTTTGGAAGAGACCTTAAAGATTATCCAGCTCCTAGATCCCTGCCATGGAGGGGTTCTATATTGTTCTGTAATATTATCATTTTGTTCAAAGTGTGTGGAGGGTGTAACTGTTTTTCTGGTAAAAATCCAAAGTTATGAACAAGTAGTACACTAAAAAACCCAAAACCCAAACCCAGAGCTTAAAACGAGTTTTCTTATTAAGTCTTAAGAGATAACAAGCTCTCATGTTTTGAATTCTACTTTCTACATTCTTATGCATCCTTTACCTCTGTTATGTCTTCCACTCCAAAACGCACGTCAAATGTCAGCTCCATCTCATTTTCTGGAAGCAGTGGAGCCTGACAAGTCTGACTCCAACCCAAACCACATAGAGCACCAGTAAAATACTTACGACTTCTATCAACCCTGTAGGAAAAAGAAAACAGTTTCTCCTGGAGATGAAGGAACTAAGCTCACATGAAAACAGACTTCAAGGAACTTGTCTAAGCCATGCCAAGCAAGATACAGGTGTGTTCTAGAGAAACTGAAACAACTGAGAGGCACTGTATTTTTAAATATATTGATGAAACAAAACTAAAGATTGTTTATGGAAACATACACTCACCAAACTTAAAAGAAAATCACGCATATGCAAAATGAAACTTCAATTAAGGAAAGCTAGCTTCACTATGTTGAAATGACATTTTACAGACACAAAAATTTCAACGAACAATAATGCAACTACCAAAACTCATCTCCTAAAAAATATCGAAGTTCCTCTCCTCACAGAGATTTAAAACTTGCTTAGTTCTACAGTGTATCTTCCTAGGCTTCCAGCACAATTATTCGAAACTGTACTGCCTTACTGTGAGATTAAGAGCCTGCAGCACCACTAAATGACTCAGGTTATCTTACCCACATACTATAAAACTAGTAACAGATTAAAGACCACATGAAGAGGAAGAGAATAAACTAAGTGCCAAAAGCATGGGGTGGGAAAAAAAAGTCTGTCACCAGTTTGCGAGGGTCCTAAAAAAAAATAAAAGAACCACCACTTTTGAAAAACACATGAATACCTGAGTTCTACAGTAGGAGCAAACAACATACTGACGAGTGCGAGTAGGCCAGGAATAGGAGGCATCAAAGTTGTTTCATCTATATAAACATCAGATCCTGTTGCTAAAAATAAATAAATAAATTTAAGAAGCAACTGATGAAAATGAAACGTCAAAAAGATGTAACGCAGAATTACAGTAACATATTTACTCATAGAACCATTCATAAAAAAAAGCCTAGAGAAACATTTTTATTAAACGTTACCAGTTACATTTGCTGATAAAGAAGCAGCAACCAACAACTGCTGACAGTGATCTTCTGAACCATGACCGACAGCAACAGAGTTTATGCTTTCCTGTTGTATGACAACATTGCTGGGGAAGAAATAAGTAAGTTCAATCTTAAAAAAAACTCAATATTCATACAAACATAAAAAAAGAATTATTTTAAATTCACAACAGAATCTCAAGGATAGCAGTTAATGCCTGAAGTTTATCTGAATACCATTTAGCAAACGTATATGATGGTTAACAAACAGCCTCTCTGTAAGACATTAAAGCATTTTTACTGAAACTCTTCTTAAAATTTTAGATGGTGATAATGTACATATTAATGCACAGTCATTCAGGCCTGTCTACTTTAGTTGTTTCAATGAATAAAAATTCTGTAAAAATATGTAATAGTAACAATGATGATTTTTGCCTATTAATTGAAAATAACAGCTACAAATGTGCCTATATGGCACAGCAGAAGTAAGTTTCATACCTTAACCGGGCTACTTTATTCATACTGTAGCATTTCACCTCATAAGGACTGGATGGGGTAGAAACCACTACCTTCAAAAAGGGAAAGAACAAATTGCAGTTCTAGTTAGTCAGCACCTCGCTCTCTCCAAATCAAGATCTTCATGAACAAAAGAACAAAACACATTTCAGCACATCTTTGCAGCACTGCACTGATATAACAGAGCATTATCATTTCATCCCTCTAAAGCAAGCTTTGCTTGTTGAGGCACCCAGTCGAAAATGAAGTGTTTTTACAGATGCTGGGGATTCACAGCTTTCCTCTGGCTTAAAAACAGAAATGCAAACTTCACAGAACACCTAACAAAACCAGGTCATTTTTGTTTATGTGACCAGGTCTTTAATTTTCAGAATATCTCACTCTATGAAGTTCAGGGGTTAAACAGGATTACTCCCGTGGGTAAATCGAACATGCTTAGTTGTTTGAAAGCCTGAAATGGGAAAAGAACTGTAACGTAGATAAGGTTTAACTTGTATTCAGAAAGCAGACCACATCACACACTTCCATGGTTTATATTCCCACTTAGTAATAACTAGGTATCTCAAAATACAGTAAAATACATTCCGAATTTGGAGTTGGCAGTGGAAGAAACACCTACTGTTTCATTATTATCAGGTAATGGAGTGTTGGCTGAGTCACCTATCCCAGCTGATTACATATCACTAGCTGAGGAGGAAGGAAATCATGTTTAAATTTTCTGAAAATTTGATAGGGTTGTAATCTTTTTGCTGTAGCTTATGTAATGAAGACCATCATGAGTGGAAGCACTGCATTCAGTTTTTCAATATTATCTTTATTCTGCAATAGTTTGAAGTACTGCCTTAGTGAACAGGAGAGCTGGTTCACTGAAGAGTTAAGACCACGACTCAGAACTTTATTAAAAGCTGCAACAGAATAGTCTGAAACGGTGGTCACACTACTGCTTTCTACCAACCAAAAGGAGAATGCACTATGAAAGGCATCAAATATGGTTTCATTACTAAAGGTGCTTTCAGTTTTTATCTCCATTCTAACAATATAAGAAGCAGTCATGTAATGCCATGCCAAAAGCACCACTCAAGTTACCCTGTGGGTTGCTGTATCAGGTTTATTGTCAGGAAACAATTTTAACAATGTTTCAATGAGATTCTTTTCCTCTCCTGAAGATACAGGTGTTTTCTCCATCTTTACTGGGTCCAAACGTAATCCTTCAAGCAAATCATGGTTTAGCTACGGAAAATAATGGAAAAAAGCACTTAAAACAGCTGTGTTTTCAAAAAATTTACAAAAAAGATCCTACACAAAGAATATGCATACTCATAAACAAATTCAAAGAACAATGTTCTTATCTTTCAGATTGCATAAAACAAAAATGGAAGACAACTAAAACAACGAAACATTTACATTTTGTCAAGGTTTCAAAAAACAGCGGAGCGGTTCAATTAATGCAATTATCTCCCAGGAAACTTCTTTTGAAAAAAGGAGTCTCAAAGCAGCAACGCTTTTGGCCAACAACTCACCATGAATTATGCACATACATGAAAATATATTGTCCCATTCGATCTTGTCTGATCCAATGGCATTAGTCAAGATTTCAGCTCAACTTCTTAGTACTCCAAAGAGCCTGAGCTGAAATAAATTTGAATTAGAAAAGTACAAGCAGCTTAATACATACTTGTGATTCATATGGTTCTTCTGCTGGTTCTGCATAATGTTCTTCAACAAGCAGATCTCGAATATTGACAAGGGTACAGCTTTCTGAGACACCAAAAAGATCCACGTGCAAAATGCCATGCACAAATGAGTACAACTTCACTAAGTGGCCACGACCGTGTATAACTGAGGCAAATCTCTCGTTTGCACTGTTACTCCACCGCTCCCCAAACACAAGACATTTTGCAGACGGACGCATGCTGCACATCTTGAATTCGAACGCCTAGAGCACAAGCATTGAAAACAGTGCTTGTCTTAGTAGAGAATCTGCATGAAAATATTTCATTTTCTCTAACTGTTTGAGCTACTAACCATGACTGACTTTAATTATTGCAGTGGCTAACGTTAATTCTAAGGACTGCTATAACACTACTGGCAGGGCTCCTATTCGGTCACTGCCAATGCAGCTAACACATTATGTATCATAACACTTCAAAGCTGTACATAGCTGCTAATAGATGAGAGCAAGGAGAGCATAAATAAAAGATAATTTGGTATTAATTCATCACTCACATCAAAATCTTAAAGAGCGCAGAGGTATCTTCTCTAGAAAAAGCTTTTCAATCCATAGTACTTTTCAACTAAAGTAACAGAATCTTGGCATGCCTACTGCAGCTATTCTGTCCCTGGGAAGCAAGACTAAGTTAATTTCTCATTTAACAAGTTTCCACAATCACTACCTGTAACCGTGTTTTCAAATCAATTTACAACAGAGGCCGTTTTTTTTTTTTTTTTTTTTTTTTTGCTTATCTCTTCTTAGTATTAGAACTTGACAGGGTTAATTTTGTTTGGTTTTCTTTTATAATTGACTTGAAAAATAAGTAGATTAAATTTTGTCAAGAAGGACCCTTTGTTGTGCTTTCTTCACATGTATTAAGCGGAAGTTTATTTCCACTTTGGCCCTAATCTCATTATGACTGGCTAAAAATATAGTTCTGCTGGTTCATTTCTCATTTTCATCATTAAACACTTCAGAGAATAAAGTCAGTATGATACACCTGTTTCAACTATCTTAAATATACCCCCGAATGAGGACTGAAAAGTTGAATTTCTCCTTCTCACAGAATTGATGGATATGAAAGAAAATGATGACCGAAAGCAAGAACACAGCTGTCGGAGCAATTCACTCTCCCTCTGCTGACCCTGTGATTACAGGTGGGCAACAGATTCCACTATGTTGTCTCCACAAAAGTCCAAAGTATTCAGTTAATAAAATAATACAAGCAATGATTTTTACACACAGTCACTCCGCAAGTTCAGTGGTTTTTTTTGTTCTACCAAATACCCCTAAAAACAAAAGGCCAGATAACATTTCTGTACAATTAAACCCAAAGCAAATCAGTTTCACACAAGAATTACTGTTCTGTGCCTACACATCTGTGGAAAATATTTATCCATCTATTTGTAAAGGTGATTTGTAGACAATTCCATTAGCAAAATACAAGTTTATTCATTATTATTCTGAAAAGCATTACAATTTAAAGTACACTTCCATTTGCCAGACCAAATATAAAGATATATATTAATCAGCAGCAAATAGCATCACATTTACCTGGAAAGGAAGCTCTCGAACAGAGCTTATCATCTCTTTCAGTGACTTCACAGGCACTTCTGATCTATGACCAAAATCCACATAAAAAACCTGGAAAAAGAATCATGAGTATCTGCAAAGATTCCACAACATAAAAAGGTGCTCTTTTTAGTGGCAAGCAACAACCGAAGCTTAATAATTACAGTAGATCATAATCTTATCAAGTGTAATGGAAAACATGCAAATGAAGTAAAATACAGTAAAAAATAAATAAAATAGAAAATTTTATCATGTCTATTATTTTATCCCTTGGCTTAAACATCCACTGGTAATGCGAATCTGCCAATCTAGAAAAGGCAAATTTTTCTGAAAGGCCCTGATTACCTCCCTGCAATTACATCCATGTAACCTTACTTCTCAGCAATGAATACTTCTACCCAATAACTGCTTTGGGATAAGCAAATGCTAACACGGATTGAGTTGCTGTTTATAAATACAACAGAGAAAGTGACATTAGCACTGTTATTCACTAGTTTTCCATGACTCTACACAGATTACAATGTTCAGTATTAACTCTATAGTGGGGACACTCAGCTATGTTAGGAAATGAAGGAATCTAAAGGAATGGGCTGTGCAAAGGCCAATGTTGAAAGAAAAACACTGTCCTTAACAGCTGAAAAGCACTGGCCTGAAAAACAAATGCTAGTCAAACCGTGGCACTAATTTTCATTACTGATGCCATTACAGAAAGCAAAAACATTCTGAGGAATTGGCTGATGATACAGAACCCAGAAACACACATACAAAACAAATCGCACGCTTTATGGACCCAAGAACTTAAAAGGAACAGAGATAACCAAATGGTATGAAGTAAAAGATTGTATCCTTTGGAATTTTAACAATTCCTGCTGCAGAAGCTCCATTATTATTTATAAATTCTATTGAGTTGGAAATTACCAAGGAGACAGAACTGAGAATGATGACAAGAGGCAGTAAGCTATGAAAATGCAAATGCAGCATGCACCACAAGAAATATTTTTAAACACTCTGCTGGAATAAGCAAAGACAGAACTGCAAGTACGGGAACACAATTCTGCTTCAGAAAACTGAGATCAAAACAGAGGAGTGAGATGGAGACCAGGTGAACAGAGACAGTGCAGTATGTGAGATGAGAAAGAGTGTAGCTTGCTTTGATCAGCAGACACACCAGACCAGGAGAAAAAAAAGATAACAAGAAAATAGAGAAGAGGGAAAAGAGGAGGAAAAGAAGAAAACTTACGTAAACCAGGAGAAGAAACACCATCAAAAGAACAAGCTTAGATGAACCCATGAATGACTGAAAGCTGCCAGGACAGCGAGGGCAAGAAGCAATTTCCAGCTGGATCTCAATGTATTTATGAAGAGGAAGTGATAGGGTTGCTGCCAGCAGAGCAGCACTGGACTCTGATCTAGGCATTCCTCACCAGGTTTTCAGAGTTAATGGAGGTTTTAGTCTTTATTTTGCTTTGCTCTGCTTCAGCACACCAGATGCTTTACCGTATCAGCAAGAGCCTCTCAACTTAGTACTAAAATATTTCTGTGTTCCAGAAAAAAAAAAAAAAAACACCAAAAAAAAAACCCAAAGAACAATTATCTATTCTGGCAACATCCCATTAAGGTTTTTAGTGCTAGTTCTTCACTGGAATATTTGTAATTATCATGAATATAGGGTTCTGTAAAAAAAAAAACAAGAGCTCCAAGATTGTTAACCCAATTACATCCTACCAATTCAATCTGACATAATACATAACTGTACCTCAACAACATCTTTGCAAACACGCAGAATACGAGCTCTATAGTATTGTGTGTATCCCAGCCTAGTGAAGGGTGCCAGACAAAACAACTCTGGATGTGGAGTCACTGACAAATCAATCAAGTTCTGGTTGTTAATTTCATTAACTAGAGCCTGGAGTGCAATCCTACTGTCTTCACTTGTGGTTCGACCCCAGAAGTGGCCAACTTCAACTACCTTGAAGTATAAAAAAGAGAGAGTATTTGAGTTAGTTTTTTTTATTCTTGCACAACAACTACAAAACACATCTGAGCAAAATACATGGAAGCACTCCTACTCCTGCACACAGTCATGTTCTCGTACTGCAGTAACGCAGTGAAGCATTTCTCATAATTAAATGCTATTTTAACGTGTTTATTTGCTGTGTAACTGCAATACACTTTTTATCTAAACAGAACCTGATACTAGTGTTACTAAAATACATGAAAACTGGTTCCATTGTTCTAAAGCAAACTAATACACAGAAAACAAGGCACACAGGTTGATCAGCCAGATACATACAGGCACAGTGCACTTTTCTTATTGGTGAAAGAGTATCAGTTAGCTACATCTATCAATTAGTTATGTTACGATTAGCCATCCTTCAGGAAACTGAAAAGGACACATCACTACTTAAATTAAACTGCATAAAATAAGTCATCTTTTCAAATTACTTGCTGAACTCATCTACCTTTCCTTATTTTATATCCAATGCTTGTGCTAAAAAAATCTTTATTTACAATATACACGATCATTACAGAAGTTATTGCAATGTGTCTTACCAAATCTAGGAACAGTTTTGATCCAAGAGACTTTGCTGAATAAGGTGAAGAAAATACTTTCCTGCATTTGCAAAACAGGCCCCTGCTATCAAGAGCTGTTTTACTACTTCAGCCTGTACCTTCCACTAGCTCAGCGGAACATGCAGTATTTTTCTGTATATATAAGCATGCAGTACTAGTCACTCAGCTGACTTGCCACATCTATAGTTTCTGAAAATATCTGCTAGTTAGTAGTTACCAGACAAATGGACCAGATATCTACTGATTCTCATACCTACAGTGTACACAAACAGATTACCTCTCCCATTAACCTCTTTACGCTTATGCTTACTTCCAGCTAACATTTACTGCCAACAAATCCCACTAATTTTGCCACATGCAAATCAATGTCAGAGTTTGAAATTTATTTGCAACATGGGAGTACATAATGAAGAACTACTAAATATCAAACCACAAATATTCTCCGTATCTCTTGGGGATATCTCTGTGCTAAAAACATTATTAGTACCCATTCTTCCCACTTCAGCTTGTCAGATATTCACCTCTGCAAAGGCACTGATACGAACTACTTCATACGTAGAATATTCTTACCTCTGTTACGTGAATGGGCAGAAAAACACACGAGAACATCCTTAACTGGTGTGAAGTATCAGATGAGATGTTCACAGGCTCCACTGTCATCTTCTCACAGTCCACATTTACTCTACAAAGTTTAAGGAATAAAGATGCTAAATATTTCACTCATAACCAAGAACTCCAGAGTTCACTTTTTTCTGCTTTCACTTGCTTCCTAAGGCAACCCTAAAGACAGTATTTTCTATTATGCTGCCCAATTTTATGCTGCTATGTTTTCCTTTAATTTCTCTTGTTGAACTCCTCCTCCCTTCCTATCTTTTATGTCCGCAAGTGCCACTCCTTTGATTTCGGCTCTAGCAATCCCCACATTGTCTCTAGTGTCAACAGGAACTGTTTACATCCATAATTCCATACACCAATTGGGCTAGGACCTCCAAAAAAAAAAAAAAAAAAAAAAAAAAAGAAGAAAAAGACAGCGTATACTTGAAGTTCTCTTAAAACAGCAGAACACTTCAACTGTAGAGAACTATTTAAGATAATCAGGTTATTTCTAGTCCTGCAAAAACATTTTGCTTATACAACGTCTACATATCTGGTTTTTTGAACCTAACAAATCCTCCTTGGTGATACTTTCATGGGAATTCTCACCAAATCCTGTAAATCTCCTTTCAGCAACTTTAGAATGCAAAGGAAAGCCATTTTCAGGATGCAATATTATTACCTTAGATTTTCCAGTTCTGCAACTCCTCCATCTTGCAGTCGCCTTTTAATAGAATCTGAACAGAGAACATTGAGCTCAAAAGGAATTTTCAGCTGTGCCATCTTGAGTGACAGGTACACCGCAGGAAGAATCTTAAAGCCCTCCGCTGGGTGACGACTAAACTCCACAAAAGCCCTGTGGGGAAAAAAAAACCACACCAACCAAACCCTAATAAAAATCTTTCATAAAAACTCAATACCCAATACTAAACTCAAAGCCTTGATTTCTTCTTCTTCTCTTTTATCTTAGCAGGCCAGCCAACAGTAAAAAGCAGGGTCTTCACCAGCTTTGCCTACTGCTCTTATGCACCCTAATGCTTTTCATTTTCAAGATAGCTGTAAGAAAACTAACACCCTCACTAGCACACCTCAAATCTATTGAGCTTATTGAAGACAAATAGAAAAGCTACATGAAAACATATGTGAATTTAAAATAAATAAATAAAAAATTGGAAAAAGCATGAGAGGGCTACAGAGACGAGCAACCAAGCTGGTGAAGGGGCTGGAGAACAAGTCTTATCAGGAGCAGCTGAGAGAGCTGGGGTTGTTTAGCCTGGAGAAGAGAAGGCTGAAGGGAGACCTCATTGCTCTCTACAACTACCTGAAAGGAGGTTGTAGAGAGGAGCAAGCCAGCCTATTCTCCCAAGTGACAGAGGACAGGACAAAGGGGAATGGCCTCAAGCTCCACCAGGGGAGTTTCAGGCTGGATATTAGAAAAAAAAATTTCACAGAAAGGGCTATAGGGCACTGGCAGAGGCTGCCCAGGGAGGTGGTTGAGTCACCTTCCCTGGAGGGGTTTAAAAGACGGGTGGACGAGGTGCTCAGGGGCATGGTTTAGTGATTGATAGGAATGGTTGGACTCGATGATCCAGTGGGTCCTTTGCAATCTGGTGATTCTATGACTCTTATGAATTCAGCTTTGGGCAGCTGCATGTGTTTTGTGCAAAGCCATTTAACTGTAAAAATGAGCTAAACTCAATATGCAAGTTGAAAATAAATACAGACAGCCTGAATGCAGCTGAGGTCCACTGTTAAGACATCAAAGACAAGCTGAAAACAGTCTCTAACTAAGCTAGTTTATCCAATGTTATTCGAAGAAACGTGCATCCAGCTTCAAACCCACCTTTCTTACATTAAAAATAAATTACTGATTTCAAAGGGGTGAGAAGAAACAAACACATTTTGTCAGTACACCACTGAAAAAGAAACTGATTATTAGGTTCATGACTGAGAACAAGAGAAGAGCAGGATAGCTGAAGTATTTCATACTTACTTAGATCCCTCATAGGCAATAGATTTTACACGCCCACACTGTCTAAACAGTGACTCCAACTGTTTATGGTATAGAAATCCAAAGGGAGGAATATGCTTCAGCTGTTAAGAGAAAGAACTTAAATGTGGATATATTCAATTGTTTTAATGCATTACTAAATTTACCTAGTTAGCTTCCTGTTCCATGTTAGTGGCAGTACTGATAGACTATCTAAACTCCAACAAATTCATAAGATGCTAAATACTACATTCAAAAATCTCAGGAGACAATAAAAATCAGTTTTGTTGCCAACACTGCCGCCCTGCCTCAAACCAGTAGAAATTTTCTTTCTGTAACTATAAATGAAGCAGCTTAATTTGTAATTGTATTCCCCTGGAAGTTTTTCCCAGAAGCCATCCAATATCCCCCTTTTCGCTTGTGACTTGAAAGTAATGAATTGTTATGCTTCTTTGCTATCACTGGGAACTACATCCTAGGCAGTGTGCACAGCCTGGGAAACAGGATGAGCTACAGCCCTGCATGTCCTGGCAGAACTATTGTGTATTGAATTATTGAGGTATGGTGAAAAAGCCTGCACAACTGGACAGCAGTTACAGATGAATACACACTTCTTATGGACAAAAGATAAAGAAAAACTTTCTAGTCCTTCCTGCGTGGAGGAGTAGGTGAAATGTAAGGTGCTTTTATATGGAGCAGATAATGAGACAACTCAGCTCTTGTAGGTCAGAACAGGAGAAGAGGTCAGTAAGGGTAACAGCGAGGTGGGAACTGTTTGACTCTTGATCTGCTCACATAGCAATTGTTCATTTATCAACAGAGCATCAGTCAAGACGAAGCACACAATCCAGTGTGCTTAGATTTCTTATGGGTCTTGAAAATAACCACTCAACAACAACCAGGAGCCAAACAGGATTCTTTCCTTTAGATCTGCCATTAGCAAACGACACAGAACTAGCTATGGAAGTGATTTTCAACAACAACAGTCAAGATCCTGAGGAGAATGAGGAAGACAAGTGGCAGAATACACATCCTGAAGTCTAGGAGAGCAGTTTGGCTTATACAGGGAAGTGGTAGGTGTATCCCATGAGCAGCTGCAAGATCTCCATCCGTGGAGCTTTCTCCAAACCCAAGCAGATGAAAGCCTAAACAACAGGGTCCAAGCTCACTGTTAATCCTGCCTTGACCTTACCACCAGAAGAGATGATTGCATGGAGTCTCTTCCAAATTGAATTATTAAATGATTTTATTACTCTTCTCGGGTTTTAATCCCCAAATCACCACAAATTGCAGCAATTACTGTATCTGCAATACCTTTTCAAAGGCATTCTGTTGCAAATAACATTCTAGAAGATACAATTGCATAATGTTTAGTGGATCTTATGGACTGTATATAGTTAAAGTATAGTGGATTATGACTTTCACATGTATGACCAAGGCAGCAAGAGAGACGTCACAGATTCTGTAAGATAAATTAGCTTTAAAACTAACTCTACAAAGCAAGAGAATAATTTTCTTGGACTTTAATAACTGGCTTATTTGGGAGACAGACAAGATCCAACACAAGAAAAAGGCACATGCAGTCAAAAGCAAAGCAAGACTGCAGTATCATTAATTTAAATCAATTTAAGGCTGTAGTTTCACAACTATTCATATACCACTGCTGTTGAAAACCCATTTTCTCCACCTTTTTCTTAGTCAATCGCTTACCATAAGAGTTCTTTGATTTTGTATTAAAGCAAGATCTCCCAAGTTGCAAGTTTATCTAGACTCTGAACTACTTTTCAGGGGCTATACAGCTGTTTAATAACCAAAGAGAAGACTCATCTTGCATAGTAAAGAACAGATCATTTTTAGAAAATCTTCACGTGCCTTAAGTTACAGGACTGAGATCAGCTGCTCATCAAAAACACGGTCTAGGTTAGACTGCAGAAACTACCGCAAGACAAGAGGCCATAGAGTGGGAGGAATAACAACTTTTTATATCTCTAGCATATGTCACTGGAACATCGTACAGCTGTAAGAACAGCCTTGCAAATTGAGAGCTTGAGGTTGGGCCCACAAGGAAGACCATTTACACTGATAGTCACAGCAGCAGCTACTTCTCTCCTAAAGACAACAAGCAGTTGATATATGAACAGATCAAGAGTGACACAGATCTAAGGAGCTATTTCCTTTTAATGTAACAGCTTAGTCATCATCAACATTGCTTTAGCAAGACTAATCTTGTCTTTTTTCCACAAGATGGAGTACCCTATCCCCAGAGGTGTTCAAGGCCCGGCTGAGTGAGGTTTTGAGCAACCTGACTCAGTGGAAAGTGTCCTTGCCTATGGCAGGCGGTTTAAAACTGCACGATCTTTAACACCCTTTCTATAATCCAGACTGTTCTATGAGAAGACGGAATCTAGTCTGTTAAAAAGGACTTTATTTTTTGTTTCAATTATCCTGAAACTGTAAGTTAGAAACTTTGAAAACAGACAAATGCATTTCTGCACATAACTTCTTCAGTACAGCACTAGCCTCTCTTCTTGGGTAAGTAGTAAATCACAAAAAAAAAAATGCCTTGCCAATAAACTTTTATCAGTTTCTCTCCTGCTTTTTCGCCTATTTTCTCTTGTGTCTGTTCTCTGAGGCTTGCTGACTTCCATGTTTGTTTTCTTTGACTGTAAGTCATAGTTATTTTACAGTGTTAACACGTAATTCAGATAGACCAAACATTCTCTTAGTTTAGACTGTGCACCATTTTACAAAATAGTCACCTTACTTGCATTATTCAATCATATGAAAAGTATTTCTAAAATGAGACAAAAAGAAAGTAGAGTGCAATACCTAAGTAACCTTAAAGCCACAAGCATGTATGCTATGCATTATCAATTAGATCTCAAACACTCTCTAAAAAGCACCCTTGATAGTCTATTTTTCAGATCTTTTACTAGTTTTACTGAAGTTGTTTGCCTGTGCAAGTCTAACAATCAAGTGCATTGAGGCAGTTCTCAGTAGGAATTCTAAAACTGCTCAGCCACACAACATTAGTTATACTGGAAGAGAGAGATGGGAGAGAAGACAACCTACCAAGTGATGATCAGATTGATTCTTTATTGTCATCCACCTTTTTAACATACCATTACAGTGGTTTCTGGGTTTTTGAAAGCAAGCTGTTTCACAGCATCTTCCTCATGTTTTCCAAGAGTAAAATAGTTTGGATAAAAAGCACCAGCTATTACAACCTGAAATCAATAAAGTGTTTTCTAAAATACAGTGTATTATATTCAGTTTCTTGAAAAGAGATACACTAGCAACATAAAGAGATACTGACAGGTCTTCATATGAAGATGTTTGTGTCTTTCCAACAATTACTAGATTGTCATTCTGGACTAAACATTAACACGTGCAAATCATTAAAAATGTATTTCCATGACGAGTGTAACTTCTGGCACAATTTTACAACATTGTGATATTTTTTAGGCAGACTTGCTCTAGAAAAACTATAAATTCACATAAAATAGCGACTTGTTCAGGCACAGGTGGACAAGGTGCTAAGGGTCATAGGTTTAGTGTTTGATAGGAATGGTTGGACTCGATCTGGTGGGCCTCTTCCAACCTGGTTATTCTACAATTCTATGATCTCACAGAATGCAACAACTCAATTCTGAAAAGTTCACTGCTTACACAGTGAAATCGATTGCCAATGAAACAATAAGTAAATCTGTGAAAATAAAATCACTACAGATCAGTCCAAAGAAGACAAGAAATTTAACTGGAAATCTGACAAAGTTAGAACAGCTAAAAACCATCTAATTTCCACCCTTCTCCCCAGTAAGTACCCAAGTCAGCGGTGGTCCAAATAGAGTACTCAAAACAAGTGAAAACAATTTCCAAAATCCTTAGTTCTTAGCCCTCCAACACTAACTATCCTTTTTTTTTTTTTTAAGAGTATTTCCATGACTTCAAAGATTAGTCTGCATATGCAATCTAATTCATTGCAGTATTACTTGCTTTTATTTTGATGAAACATCAGAAGTGGAGGGATAGTCACAGGGAAAACTTAGTGTGAATTCTGAACCATTGTAAAAGCAACATTAACTTTTTTTTCAACTGCAATATCAAAATCCCTAGAGAATTTTGAAACACAAGTGTAATACTACTTCATCAGTACTAGCAGACAAAAATCCAGTTTCCAAATGTTGTAAATATTGAACATACAATGAAGCATTACCTGTAAAATGAAGCGTTGTTTGTAGGCATGTTCCTGATCCACAGCAGATGACTGATCATTAACAAACATGTTAAATGCTCTGACTCGCATTTTCAAGTTGTTAAATAATTCTTCCACCTGAAATTTAAATTCCAGGTTACACATTAACACAGATGAAAACCATCAACAAATTAAAATAAAATCCAGTAGTAGAAGTCTAAAGAAGTAGGCTAACTCCCTTTCTTTTTTTAGGTGATGCTAGTATGCATTTCGCCTACTTAGTATGTTTGCCTCAGAAAGTAATCTCAGTACTGAAACTCAAGCAGTTTTCTTAACATCTCCTTATGAAGTAGAATTTCCTTAGTCACAAAGCATGTTAAGTATGTATGATATAGAAGACAATTAGAAGAAGTAATAAAAACCTTTTACAAGATGGCCATGCCCTGTCAAAAACAGTTATTCAGGCATTATACTTATTTCCCCTCTCAACATACCACATTAAGCTTGAAACCCTTTGCTAATGCCGAGTTTTTATTACGTGCTGCAGTAATGTGACCAAACCCCCTTAAACTTCCAAGTCCAGTCCTCATTACAGAAAAGCATTTGCTTAATATTACCGTAACTATAAGACAAAAGTTATGTAACAACAGACAGCAGTCACACTATAACCAGCTTATCCGAGGGACCTACAGAATTAGCAAATAATACTGGGAAGTCTCGTAAAAAACACTACAAGTACGTTAAACCGTTAATAATTTAACACCAGTTTGTGGTTGAAAATTATTACCATTTAATATTTGAGAAGTCTGGCTAAGAAACTTGTTCTAATAAAACAAAAATTCTTTTCATCTGGAAGCTAGCAGTCAGTGAGCCAAGATAATACTGGATATGCCACTCCTCTAGGCTTCACCAAGAACCATCTCACCACAGCGCCGATTGTGGTGGTTAACTACGGAATGAGTACATCCCTCCCAGGCATGGATATTGGGCCTTATCATAAATTACCATATAAATTATTATCTGAAGTCCATTCTTCACAAGAATGCACACTGGGCTTTTCTAACTTTACGATCATTTTCCCCACATCTTCCCTTTCTTTAAAACTGTATATAAATGGGCTCTCTGCAACCACTTGACAGAAAAGCAAGGAACACAAGAGGAAATGCTGCCCAATCGTTTGCTCACTATGACCACAGTTACTAAAGCTTCTGTCTCATCTGTCTTAAGCTGTATTTGGAGTCCTCATATTCTCCAACAACTTCAAGGAGCATCACCTCTCCTCCCCCCAAAAAACCAAACCCTAAAAATTCAGTTTGTTTTATTTAAATACAAATATATATGATTTGATAGATACATAACAACACAGCAGGCTTATCCAAGGATCTTAACACTTGTAGAAAATAAGACAAGTTAAGTCCTCCTTATAAAAAATTTCTTCTTACCTCTTTAATTCTCTTATTATCAATGTAATTTCTTTGACACCACTCAAGTTCTTCCTGGAAAAGATAGTGGGACATGTAAATACAAAAATTGTTAAAAACTTGTTTCTTCTACTGCTAGAAACCTTTCATTCTTCTGTGTAAAAAAAAAAAAAAACCAGTTATATATAGCAATGGAAGAATTTGCTCCGATTTCACTCCTTTCTGCACATCCATATTAATCAAGCATCACGACATGTACGAAAATGTAAGACAATCACACATTTGACTAAAACTATACTCTGGCTACCGACAGAGCAGCTGCAGGTCACACAAATGTTTCAAATAGACCCACAAGTCACAAACTCCTCCGTACTGCAACTACAGAATATAAGATGGAAGATAACATCCAAAAAACCCCTCCTTTATCTGGACTCATAACTATTCAGATTCTGGTCATCTTGGTTATTGACAGTAACCCTGGGTATGTTATGCACTGCTCTTCATAAAGTATGTTATGCGCTCAAAAGAAGCGGAGAAATAACAAAGGTTTTATTTTATACATATAGAAGTCTGGAGACAGTTATCGTGTGCATACTACTGGGTTTTTTTGTGACAGATGCACATAAAGATCTTCCATCTTTAAGGTTGTTGTTGTTTTTTTTTTTTTTTTTTAAGTGGGGGAGATTTGTGCATTAATTTTTAACAAAAATAAAGACAGACTCATACATGTATTAAAAATATTTCTTTCACCTACAACTCAATCTCGCTTTTCAGCTTTCATTTCAAACCCTCTGGCCACTGCTGATCCATCTGTGAAAGGCACTATACACTGGTTATTGCCAAATGCTCAGCACTGCATTTCAAGACTCACATTCACTCAAAGCCTATGCTTATATTTACTTATAAAAACTGGAACTAATACAAAGCAGAATTACCAGGACAAATTCATTACAAAGAAAATAAAATACTGCAGCAATGACAATACTAACCTCAAACAGAAAAGAAAAAAGTTTAACTAACCTCAGTGTCTATCTGCCTCTTGTTTTGTCTGTAGGCCCGCCATGCCTAAAAAAAAGTAATTCAGGTACAAATTGTAATGCTTTATTAATAATTTTTACAATTATTAACATAACATTTAAAACTATTAAGTTTTTTCCATACCAGTACTAAAAAAAATTTTTAACATCAATCTTAAAACACCGAAATGCCTGTGGGCTAACACAAATATTTAAGCATGAAAGAGCATAAGGAAATCCGAATCAGAGTTATTTATGCTGAACAAGACCATGTCAGATCAACTGTTCCAACATCCCACACAGAAGGGCCACCTTGCACCAGCATCTTGTCTGTAAAACTTTGCATAACCTTGACTGATCTCATGGCTGAACCTGCTGAGCAGGAGACTCAACTACAGAACTTCCTAGTCGTAAGTATTTAATGATTCTAGTTTAATATGATGCTTGCCTCGTTGCTTCCTAACCAGATAGAAGTATTTCTCACAGCCTTACTCTATTTCGTTGAGAGGAGCAAAAACTCAGAGTCCTCCTTTGCTCAGATGTCAGCACAGAAAGTGGCACGGCTGCAAAACAGAATTCTAAGAATGTGTCACTGGAGGGCTTGAAGCATGGTGCCGTTATACAAGTTGCACCACAAGACACTAAAGAACAAAAACTGCTGTAGAAGACAACTATACTGCATTCGAGTCATCTTAGAGGTTACGCTACACAATACTGCTTCTACAGTGCTTAAACTCCTTTTCAGTCTATTGGACAAACGTAGCACCTCAAGATACTGCAACTAAATTGCAAACATATTAAAGTCGCTAAATTTCTTGACACAGCTTAGAGATTCAGGATCTCAGTGCATTCCAAAAGGAGACTGAGCATGTTATGTTCCAGGACTTTAAAGGAGTTAAGTCGTGATTTGTTTTGGGAGACGTACAACAGCCACCTGGTAACAGGGCAGCACACAATGGTCGATCCTCCTGGATTTCTGAGAGGAGACAGACCATTAAAGCACATGCAAACACTCAAGTGCACCACTCAGATGTTTTGATTTGATGCTGTAATAAAGCAGGCTATTTCAGAACCTTCCTTCTCTCCTTGCTTTCTGCTCACAAAAGTGAGCAAACTGACTGATTCAGATACAGTTCATATGTGGATGCCTCCCAGAAAACAGGGCTGGAAGAGAAATTAACATACACAGAACAGTAATGAAAATTATTTCATTACAAGGCAGTGATTCTATGACAGATGCTTACAGAAACCATTTCTTCTAGTTTGACAGCAAGACATCTCATACAATTTTCCAACTTTGTGTGGGCCCAAGACTACTAACACAGTTGAAAAGCCAGACTGTATTTCCCGACCTTGAATGAGGTTACCTGATGTACTGATTTAAACACTGCTTTCAATACCCACCACTTCCATACCCAAGGCTTACAATATGTCAGAAAAACAAACTCCACTTATTTGACCTTAGTGTTGGTTTTTTTTTTTTTAAAAACTTTCTTAAATCATAGTGCTTAAACCAGCCTGATCAGCCTTCCCTTCCCTGCATTATTTTCATTCTACTACCAAAGGTTTTGTCATTTTCTAGTTCACTGAAAACTTTTCATAAGGAAAGGCTTAAAAAAGACATGCTAATGATTCACTTAACTTCAAGCCTATCCTGAAGCAATCTATTCTGAACCTGGGGTGTGTGTGTGTGTGTGTTGAAAACAAGTTATTTCCCTGTCCTTTTCTGACATTCAGACATACAAAACAAAGCTTTCATATCATTTACACATAAGATACCTTACAGAAATCTGTTTGAATATACTGTACAATACACTGGTTTATAGAAACATCATCTTCATATTAATAGGATGCAAGTGAAATACAGTAAACAACAGGATAACAGGAATTTAGGCTTCAGTCTCGGGATTAGCAGGCATGTGTGAGCTGTTGTGCCCATGTCTGCTTCAAAGCCCTGAAGAACAAGCCAGCTTTCACCTGCTAAGATTGGTCAAATGATTGATTTCTGCCTCAACATTTTAACACCAGGTGCTAAACCTCAGAACACGACTGTAATCGAAGATGCCGGAATGTTTTGTAAATGACCAAAGTAGGTACAAACTAGCAAGGAACGTTTTGAGCCTATCTACTCATCAGGAATGTTCTGCACCTGTCTTCAAGACTCCCTGCTCCCTACGGTTGCAAAAGATCCATGAAGCAAGGAGAAAAACACAGGAAAATGAATGACAGAACCCAGACCCCAACAAAGCACGCGCGAAGAACAGTTCAACCAAAATTGAAGGTGATGACAACTACTGGCCTTCATCAGGAGACCTCAGGTCAACCAGTGCCACCAGCAGCATATGCGCAAGGGAAGGAGACCTGCAGACACTCCTCTCTTGGCATGAGTGACCTGCTACGTGGAGACTGGCACATCTTCACAGGCAAAGGTGGGTCACAGGTGTATTGACTGGCATAAAGACAGCTCTAGAGCAGCTGAATTCTGAAGATCTTCCCCGCTGCAAGATTAATCAATCAAAGACAGAAGCAGTAGAACGCCTTCTGGACTGGGACCCCCCAAGATGCCAGATGTCTGTGGACCCATGGTGGTAGCTATAAACCCTTCTCTTCCCTTTTCTCCCCAGCTCTTTCTTTGTTCTCTCTCTTTTTCTATCACAAGTCGCTTTACGGGCACAATTCATGAAGTTCCAGTTTGGAGTGAAATTTAACTCCCTTGACTTGATGAATTTTTGCTTTCTCTTTTGCACTCTGAAATCATAAATGAAAGGAACCATCTGAGTGGATCGTGACGCCATCAAAGTGAAAAAAGGCGAACATACACAAAATGGAATAAATTGTATCTGCAGCTGAAGATTTTACAATCTCCACAAGATTGTAGAACATGTTAGATCATCCATTACGAAGTGTCAGACCGTGAACGGTAAAATACTCTTAGCTGGTCTTTCCATGCCGTACAGGCTCCACTTCAAACTGGGGGGATTGACCTCTGTCCATGGCACTAAGCCAGCCAACAGCAAAGCGCTTGGACAGAATAAAACATTATGAAGTTTATTCTTTTGCAGCTTTGTATCTTAATCAAACCCATTTTGTACTAGAATTCAGCAGTCCAAACAATGCAGAGAAAGAAAGGCAACCTGCTATCACCTGTAACAACTTGTTAGCTAGCAGAATGCAGCAAGTTCACACCACAGAAGCGCAGCGTGACTCGTCTCAATCAGCATCTGCACCAACAAAATGTTGCAATGTAAAGGTGTTCTTATAGAGCTGAAAAAGAACACGCACCAGATAATAGTCATACAGACAAAAACAAGACACTTCTGCAGAACACAGTATGATCAAAGACTTTCCTAAACCACTGAAGGCTGTATGTTCTTGGTATCTGCAAACTGGAAGATGTGGGTCAGCAGCAAACAAATTTCTTGCTGCTCATGACAGGACTTTTACTGTTCCTTCTGAAAAGGCTCAAAGACAATTTTGACAGGAGTGTTGAAGCAGCATAGATGCAAACAAAAATCTTAAGACACAGGAAGCACCAAGGAGACCTTCAACAGAAGGAAGAGAAGGCACAGTACCAGTAAGTACTGCAGTTCAGAAGACTTCAATCCCATAACAAGATTTGCAACAGCTGCAGTGGGATCCTCAGCAGCACACAGAGCACATATGCTACATAAGAAAACTTGCTTGGCACCTCCAGTTCCAGAAACATAATTTGCCACCACTTGTTCTGTTGGAGCCAATGAGAAAACAATTCTTTAGTAGCTGCAAGACTGCTTCCCCAACATAAAATAGGTCCTTTACTGAAAAGATCACAGGAGCTCAAGAAAACCCAAGTGTGCAGTTCCCATCTTGTTCAAAATTGGCTCCTACTTCCAGCAGCATGTTCTCACTCTTTCTCCACTCTTCATGCTGTTCACATCTACTTAGTAGAACAAATACCTCAAAAGCCATAAAACACAAAAAAGTAGGGAATGCACCCAGAAACTGAGCCTTGTAACACATTTTTACCCATTTCTGGCCAACTTACCTGGATGCAAACTTGTGCAGCTCCTTCAGAGTGCTAAAAATCAACTCATCAGAACTAGTAGTGTTATACCTTCAGAAAGTATCACTAAGCAGGTAGGAGTAATGTGAAGCTTTTAACAGCTTTCAGGGGGAAAATGTTGCTCTGAGCCTACAAAGGTAAGGAGCTTCACCTTGGTCTATCAGATCTCACTGCAACGTAAGGTGGAAGAAAGGCTTACCTTAAATGCATTCACAATTGCAATACAGTCACTCTTACTATTGTCAGCAAAAAACAGTTTGTTCCTGGAATTGTAAACTAAAAAAAATTATCAACAGTTCTTTTTCAAATACTAAATGTACTATACAACCCAGAATGCTACACTATTAACACTTCAAAGACTTCAGTAAACAAGGTCAATATATTAATCGTAATTATTTCTTCTTATTCACCTCACTTTGCTGAAGGTAAACAGTGTAAGCAGGGGAGCACAGATGATTTAATTACTTAAAAAACCCAAACACTTAATAAATACCACACGTTCATAACAGGAAGGCAAAGGTTAAGAAACAGGTACTGTACTCACAATTAGGCATTGTACTTAGAAAAGGATGAGTTAGGTCTGTGATACTAACTAGTTCATGCAGATTTCATTATCTCGGCTACCTTGGTAAAGTTTCTTTTTGCACTGTGTGGCACTTCAACAGAAAATTAAGACTCAACATAGAATCACAGAATAGTTTGGGTTGGAAAAGATCTTTAAGCCCACTCAGTTCCAACACCCCTGTCATGGGCAAGGATATGTCCCACTGGATCAGGCTGCCCAAGGCCCCATCCAACCTCACCTTGAACACCTCCAGGGATGGGGCAGCCACAGCTTCCCTGGGCAACCTGGGCCAGCGCCTCACCACTCTGATCACTGAGAAATTCCTCCTTAAGTCTAGACTAAATCTGCCCCTCTCCAGTTTACACCCAATCACCCTAGTCCTATCACCACAAGCCTTTGTAAACAGTCCCTCCCCAGCTTTCTTGTAGGCCCCTTTCAGGTACTGGAAGGTTGCTATTAAACCTCCTCAATGCCCTCTATTGAACATGAAAAATTTTCTTTAGCAGTCAAATTTGTCCTCTGCCCTCAAACATAGTCTGGAAGTTGTAAAACATCAAAAAAATACCTGTATCTGTCCATACTATCTCCAAAAGGTACTGCAAAAAAATTCGGCACAGAGAGAGTTGCAGCTACAACAAAACCAGATCAAAATTAAAACCTGCACATCACTTGTTTTTACAGAAACATTCTTTCATGTTCTTCTTTCAATTACCTATAATAAGACATTCCTCTAAGCACCCGAAGACATGCCCAAGGACTATCAGTTTTCCAAGATGTAGATCCAGTGGCAAGTGAGCCAACACCTTTCCTAAGCAAGTCAGCTCGCCATCATATTGATTTTCTTCTCTTTGCACACAACTTGTAAGTGCTCCCAGCTAGAGAAATAAAAATTTGCTCACTTGTAAAAGTGGTCAAAGTAAATGGAAGACCAGTTTTTAAGAAAACAAGATAAGAAGCAAGCATCTCAAAGCAACAACAACTATTAAGAAATCTGTTTAATGCAATGAATGTTAAACCCCAGATCAACTTTCAATTGAAAAGCAAACCACCAACTTCCCTGTACAGGTCAGAAGGGAATTTTTGCACTGACCCCCGTGTAAGAGCACAATTAAAGGAAAAAAAAATCACTTAAGAGTTCAAGATATCTTACCTTCCTTTCCGTTCTAACCACAAATGCTAGTCCATGAATGGCACAACTACACAACTACCCTCCAATGAAATTATAATCCCCTTTTAATGTAGTAACTGCAGAAACTGTGCTGAGAAGAGATTCAAGACGCATTTCCTATTTCAGGTTCCAGTTAAGGCTATTTCTACCTTAAATACCAAGAACAACATTTCTACAATACGTTTTTATTACCTCGATTTTAAAAATATTAAAAGAATGCCTACCTCTCTCAGATGAAGTATGCTATGTTCAATGCTGCCTACGCTGGGTGGAGAAAGAGCTGTTGCCAGCAATGCTTTTGGTTCGCCCACATCAAAACGTTTTAGTTTTAAGATTGTGCTTCCCAATTGACAACACTAATGGGAAAACAATATTATTGTCATTTACCCCGCGAGACGTGTGAGGAAATGTTTTCTATGAAACGTAAGTGAAAATTTAGTAAACCTTGAAACTAATTTTGTGTAACTAAGGATAATTTTCTTTACAAAAGACTGCTTATTTCTAATCCACATCCATTTGACTGCTAAATCTTATTTCCTTCTACAAAGGAAACTATTTGGAAGAGTCTCTGTTCAGTGTTGTATTTATTAGTAACTATTCAAATCATACACTGTCTTCACAAAAAGTATAGGAAAACTTGGTTTTGTTGTTTCTGATGTTTGGCAATGAAGGGATCACTAGGTTGGAAAAGACCCACAGGATCATGCAGTCAACCTATTCCTTTCAACCACTAAACCATACCCCCAAGCACCTTGTCCACCTGTCCCTTAAACACCACCAGGGAAAGTGACTCAAATCACCTCCCTCGGCAGCCTCTGCCAGTGCCCAATAGCCCTTTCCATGAAAATTTTTTTTCTAATAGCCAGTCTGAACTTCCCATGGTAGAGCTTGAGGCCATTCCCTCTTGTCCTGTCCCCTGTCACTTGGGAGAAGAGGCCAGCACCCTCCTCTCCACAACCTCCCCTTAGGTAGTTGTAGGGAGCAATAAGGTCTCCCCTCAGCCTCCTCTTCTCCAGGCTAAACAATCCCAGTTCCCTCAGCCACTCCTCGTAAGACTTGTTCTCCAGCCCTCTCCAACCCTTCCTGTCCCACCTGATGAGTTTATATCCCACCACAGCAGCACCCCCCCCATACGAGTCATCCCACCATGTTTCCGTGATGGCAACTACATCGTAGTCTCCCTGCCCTGCAACAGCTTCCAATTCCTCCTTTTTATTGCCCACACTGTGTGTGCTGCTGTAAATGCACTTTAGCTGGGCTGTTACTCACTCAGTTCAGAGACACAGACCTCGCCAATTTCTAACTATATTCTCTTAATCAGCAGAGCACACAGAAGTCAAATTAAGACTTCTCGCTTTCAAGCTGACTTTACAGCTCTTTGGTTCCCAAACTAAGAAGAAAAAAAGGTTATTTTGTTTTGTCTATTTCACACTCACATGCTCATTCCCAGGCAGGTTTTTTTCCAGCCTGGCTCTCACACACTCAAGATTCTTATTCAGAGCACCCATTCTTTTTATCATGTTTACGCTGATATGCTTGGTACCAGCTTCATGCTTTATCTTAGTCCCAATTTATCTTCCACATACTTAAGTGTCGCTCCCACACTGCTGTGATGACGTACATAAGAAACACCAAAAAGATCAACTTAATGTTCCCCAAAATTTTTACCGTTATCTCAGGTACTAATGTTCCTGGAATAAATAGTGTCCAGAAGTCCTTGCGCACAAGCCTGTAACAATATCCTTTGGAAACACGTCCAGCACGACCTTTACATAAAAGAACAAATCACCGATTTGTCAACTGCCACCAAACACGTAACTGCCCTCAAATCAGCATCCATCTTTCTCAATTGAAAAAAAAAAAAAAATTAATCCTGTGCTAGAATACACTTCCTCAAAATCAGAACAAAGCAAGCGTTATCAAATCTGAATTTAATATAAATGTATCAATGCAAGTTTTAGCATGCTCTGAAAATGAAGATTCTAAATGCAAATTAACTATGCTTTGTATTTTTATTACTTTACAGAGTGAGCAAACTCTGATTTCCTACGTTATTCTGTTGCTAGCAAAGATATTCTACACAAGGAACTTAACAGCAGAACATCTCTAACTATTACTTAGAGAACACACACACACATATTCAGGAAGACTATCTTCACAAGTCCAAACACCACTCACTTCACTAAAGGTTACTCCACTCAGTGGGACACTCCACTGGAGAATTAGGCCATGGTTTTAAGTCATGTGCATAACAAAGTTCAAGTCTGATATACAAGATACTGGTCATATACTGGATGGTTGTCACAACCTACACTGACCCAGACCAGTGGAAATAAAGCTGTGTGTCGTCTTTATAATATTTAAAAATGAGGGTATGTTTATATCTGAAGGTGTCACTGTTTATTTAGTACTGCATTTGAAACTTGAGGGTATTGATAGTTAAGAGCATTGATTTACTGGAAGAGCTATGAAAGCTGATTTAACCTTATGCTACAAACACTGGTGTACACCAAAGATATTTGCTGGAGATATTTCAATTGATTTAAGCATGACAGAGATAGGAAAGTCTGTTTTTAATCTTGCAACTCTAGTAGTTAATAAAGACCTCGCAGCACATATGTCCTCTTTAAAAAAGGCCCATGATAAAAAACTACTATTAAACAACAAAGTATCCTATAAATTTTATCATCCATGAATTTTAGTATTTTCCAATAAAAACCACACTTGAACAGAACATTCAGGCATAGTTGTTTAATCACATTTTAATACCATGCAATACGGAGAGTATTCATGGCAAAAACAATTTGTGCTTTTAAATAAAACTAAGAGACATGAAACTCTCAAGGAAGGTTAGCTTCTAAAATTCCTTCTCACTACCTATTGTCATCTTACCTCGTCTTTGCTCACACTTGTTTTTAGATGCCCAGCAAAGCGCCAAGCTTCGGTCATTAGTTTCCTCATCACAAATCCAAGTTTTAGTTAAGCAGAAGTCTATCACTACAATTAACGGGAAAAACTAGTATTAGTATGAAACAGTTTATGCAATTTATGCACGGCAGCAGAAAAAAACCTGCTCAATTTTGCATCATCAGAAAAGTTTCAAGTATTTGAAAACTGATAAAGAGAACACTAGATTTATAAACCACAAGACCCAGGATATTTCTGAATACTAACAGCTGCAAATGTTTTAACATAAATACAATACAAAGTTAGTGCAGATGACAAGCATTAAAAGGCAATAATATCAGTATTTGATTAATCTGATGCAATTATTTCAAAATATAGCCAGAACATGAATAGAAAGGTACTTGTGACTTGATGTCTGATTCTGCTTGTTACTGCATTTAAAATTATTCCCTCCCTCCCCCAAGTAAAGATTAAAATCCACACTCCACTCAGTAGCTCTACTATTTTTTTCATGTATTCAGATTTAAAACTCTTCCCTGTTGTGAGAGGGTTCAACAACTGTTGAAATTAAAATCCAACAGCAATGCTTTGTAGACGTGACATAATGGAGATTTAGGCTAGAAGAGGCAAGGCAAACACCTAGATTACTTACCATACTTAACATCAGGAACTGTTATTGAGCTCTCAGCTATGTCTGTACATAGAATAACCTAAGTTTGGAACAAAAAATTAGCAACATATGCATAGAAGGCAATTTATGCACATCAATGTTTCAACGTGAAAAATCCAACTTGCTATGACAAAATATGAAGTAATGACAACCTAGTATTTCTGCTCCGCAACAATGCAACACAAGACCTCTTTTCTTTTCCTAGGATCACAAAAACATAATAAAGTAGTATATTATTCGGCAATATAGCGGGAGGAGGAAAATATTTCCTTACGTCTTTGTCATAACAAAACATCAGACTATTAGTGGTACTAAAGGAAAACAAGACACTAGCCAAAATGCAGGGCACAGAGCAGGCAAGAGACTCCCATCCTGGGGGATTACTTTGCTATGTAGTGCCACGAGCAGCATACTACTGACATGCAGCTGGAAGAATCAACATGCAAACTACTCAAGACAGTAAAAACAGTTCTCTTGAGATCTAAACGTAAGTTGAAGCAACAGTGTGGTAATAAAGGCAACTAGTTTACATCTTGTAAAAAAAACCACCCACCTGCTCTGCCCTCACACAATCATTGTGTTGGCAGAGCTAATATTAATTGATTTACATACATCATTATTTGTTATTACTACTCTAGCAAAAGATTTCACATGCTTAATGAAGAAGTAATGATTCAACAATATTTACTTTTCTGTAGCCAGGAAATGTAGATGAAAGTATGTCGTTTTGTTCCGCTAATACCATACCCGAGTGAAGCAGGCACACTTGCCACCTAGAGAAAATATATTAGTGAAATATTTAGTGCTGCAAGAATATAAAAATGAATTATCCCTCTGTGTTATAACTCGGAGCTGAAGGGTTTACATTCAAGTTCAATTCAACTGAAACAAGTTAGTCTATGTTACCTTTTGCCACGCACACTTGAGAGAGATGAGTGCATGGATTGTATTTCACTCAAACCTAAGGAAAAAGTCATCAAGAGTTTGGAGTTGGTTTTTTTTGTAATCAGCAACAATTCTAAAACCAATATTCACAACTACTTAAATTCTTTACTGACTTATTATTCTAACAGTTCCTTTTCATCAAATAACAAAGATACAGTGAATTTTAATTTTTACTACAGGAATCTAAATTAAATCCAAAGGAAAGACTACACACTGTACACAGACAAGAAAACTCTCTAAAAGAACGCTAGGAACTTTACACAGTATTTAATAACTAACTTCAGAAGCTGAACAATTGAATTTCTGTAGAAACAACTTTATTACTGTAACTTCATTTCCAAAATATACAGTCTCAGGTTTTTAATCCATGTTCTTCTAATTATTGTCATATTTAAACAGGTTTGCAAGGAAAAAACCACCCAAATAGACCAACAAGGATCTAGTAAGTCCTTAGAAGAAGCACCGGAAGGAATTTTATTAAATGACAAATAAGGAAAAGAAAATTAAGACATATGCTCACCTGGTAAAAATACTAGCACACTTCCACACTCAGGTGCAGCACTAAAGTGTGTTTTCTTCCTGTTCAGAATACACTTTATCACTCTAAGATGTTTTATTTTGAAAGAACGAGTAGAACTGCACATTTTTTCTAACTTGTATTATTTAAACTTCCTGATAAACTTATATTCAAAATGCCACGCGTAACTATGCTTTCTGAAAGACACAGGCTATGAAAACTGGTAATGACTGAAGTTTAGCTTTGTTTTCAAGAAGTAGGTCAAACCAGAAACACTTTTTTACCAATTAAATTAATCAAAATTCGGTTACCAAAGATCCTAAAACAGAAATACCACTGCAGAATTCCATGCGGATTTATTCAAGTATATGTAATACTCCTGTATTCTAAAACCACCACTAGATAACTTTAACACAAGCATAGCAGATAAGAAAACTAACAGTTATCAAGAACTGCAGGTCATGATGTTAATTAAAGATGCCTCCCTTAAAGTTTATCTGCCAGAAGAAGCTAAAAAACATCTTAACATATCACTTTTGTTAGTAAATTCACAATACAAAGTTCTTCCATGGACCTTAAAAGTCTCTACTATCAAACTATGTAACAAATGGAAAGCAGAATTTTCAGTGGAAGCTTAATTATAATGGATGCTTGTAACAGCCCTTTTGGTGTTTGAAAGACATGTTTACTTTTATATACGGTAGCTTAGTAAAAGGTAGTTTAATTTGGCTATTCTAAACTACAGTAGAACAGCTTAATTGAAAAGCGCAAAACAAAATCATGACAAAAGCTTAGAAATCACTACATATTGTGAAAATGGTAGTACCAAATTTATTGTATTTATGTACTTCTGGAGTGGTTCATTTGACCACTGCTCAGATGCACTTAACTAATGCTTTCTTAAAACTTCAACATTTAAATAACACTAACTTCGAAATGAAAAAGCTTAGAGAACAAAATTATTTCTTCAGCAGACATTTATAAGTCATTGGTATACATGGGAACAAACCCCATTCCTTAAGTAAATACAGAGCCAGTGTTAGACCAAAGACGCCAAAGCAACTTCAGTATGTTCTCAGATACTAAAGATTAGTTCACAAAACAGGAAGACAAATTAATATTTACTTATTTCAACAGACAGTAAGACATTGGTTAAACAGCCAGTGAAAATTAATGCCTGGTTCGAATTCTTTCTTTGTGGCTTAACACTTTCCTAGTTTTATTCTTCATATAAACAATGTTCAGTTCTGGTCTGCAGCAAACAGCTTCCATGACATGGCTGGCTCAAATAGTCACACTCCAGGGCATGAAGCGTATTTCAAAAACACAGGGCACTCCGCAAGACCCACAAGCAGTTCTACCATGACTTACTTGAGTAGAAATTACATAAATTTGTAAAATACAAGTAGAAATGTTATCAAAAATTAAATTACCACTAGTAACTGTAATGCACAGGCTGCTGCTGTTCCTCAATTAGTGTCACATTTCCCTAAAGAACCATTGATTCCAGGTCTTTGAAATGCATCTTACCTATTGCCATTCATTTCCTGCTCATCAAATGACTCAATCAAAGACAAGGCTACTTTATACATTCCCCTTCTTATATCTGGTTTCTGAACACTTTGAAAAGGAATCTGTATGAAGAAGAAATGTTGTGTTACAGTGTGTCCTAAGAGGCTAAAGGACTGTACATCATGTATGCATGTCAATTGGTCAAGTGCTTTTTGATTAAAACTAATGAAGCACAGAGGCTGCACAAAGAAGCAACTTAACCTTTAACATTCATTACCTTCCAAACAGTTATTTTTCTTCAAGCACCCCACCATGCTAGTATTATACTAAAGACCTGGAGCTTGAGGTCACTCCCTCTCATCCTGTCCCCTGCCACTTGGGAGAAGAACTCAGCTCCCTCCTCTCCACAACCTCCCTTCAGGTAGTTGTAGAGAGTAATAAGGTCTCCCCTCAGCCTCCTCTTCTCCAGGCTGAACACCCCCAGCTCTCTCAGTTGCTCCTCATAAGGCCTGTTCTCCAGCCCCTTCACCAGCTTCGCTGCTTTTCTCTGGACTCGCTCCAGAGCCTCAACATCCTTCTTGTGGTGAGGGGCCCAGAACTGAACACAGGATTCAAGAAGTGGCCTCACCAGTGCCGAGTACAGAGGGAGAATAACCTCCCTGGACCTGCTGGTCACGCCGTTCCTGATACAAGCCAAGATGCCATTGGCCTTTTTGGCCACCTGGGCACACTGCTGGCTCATGTTCAGTCGCTGTCAACCAACACCCCTAGGTCCTTCTCCTCCTGGCAGCTTTCCAGCCAGGTTTCTCCTAGTCTGTAGCTCTGCTTAGGGTTGTTGTGCCCCAAGTGCAGGACCCGGCATTTGGCCTTGTTAAACCTCATGCCGTTGGTCTCAGCCCAGCAGTCCAGCCTGTTCAGGTCCCTTTGGAGCCTCCCGACCCTCCAGTAGATCAACACTTCCTCCCAGCTTGGTGTCATCTGCAAACTTGCTAAGGGAGCACCCGATGCCTTCATCCAGGTCATTGATAAAGACATTGAACAGGACTGGACCCAGGACTGAGCCCTGGGGAACCCCACTTGTCACTGGCCTCCAGCTGGATTTAACTCCATTTCCCACCACCCTCTGGGCCCGGTCATTCAACCAGTTTTTCACCCAGGAGAGTGTGCACCCGTCCAGGCCAGAGGCCGACAGTTTCCGAAGCAGAATGCTATGAGAAACTGTATCAAAAGCTTTACTGAAGTCCAGGAAGATACATCCACAGCCTTTCCCTCATCCAAGAGTCTAGTCACCCAGCAAGACGTGGCTTTCATGAACCCATGTTGACTGGGCCTGATCACCTGGTTCTCTTGCAAGTGCTTCTTGATAGCACTCAAGATCACCCGCTCCATGACTTTCCCCGGTACCGAGGTCAGGCTGACAGGCCTGTAGTTCCCCGGATCCTCCCTGCGCCCCTTCTTACAGATGAGCACGACATCAGCCAGCCTCCAGTCCAGTGGAACCTCCCTGGTAGATCTCACAGGTCTGCCAGAGACTAACATCTACAGCTTTGGTTGTCTATGTTTTTAAAATCGGATCCCAGAATTGACTAATTATTGAAGAACAACGTGTTTACAAAGGCTATTATGAAAAAAAAAAAAAATCAACTACTTTTTATAAATCTATATTCAACAATTCATCAGTAGCACCTATAGATGATCCTATGTCTGGGCAAGGGTGATCCAGGGCTACACTGAAGAGCGTTTCTCCCTTCCCTCATTTAAATTCCTTCCTACAAATGAAGTGATTGAAGTGGAAAGGTTTATCTTCGATTTAGCTAGATGTCTATCTAGTCACACAGCAAAGGTTTGCTGCAAAGAGGCACACAGGAGAATAAAATAGTGACTGGCACTTCTATTGATCTTCCAAATCACAACTGACATCAGCGATTCCCAAATTATCCAGGTCAGAACCACTCAAAGAAAATTTTCAAGTATGGTGTTAAATCATTATCACATACAGAAATGAGTGACATATTCAAGCCAAGAACTCTGTAGGATTTGTAAGAGAACTCTACATTTGTACAGCAACATTCAACTACTTCAGGTTTCCTGAGAAGGGACAAAGGTCTCACAGCAAACGAGACAGTTAAAGGAATAAACAGATCCCAATCCAGGGGAATGAGTTCTGATTTAAGAGATCTGATTTCACAGCTACCTGTTTTAAAATCTAAAGGCAACTTGGAAAAAAATTATCTGTTTATGTAAAAAGCAAAGACTGTTTTCTTTTAACTTGTGTGTTCTTTTTCATGAATTTCAGTCTTTTATAGGCAAAATAAAAGATTAAAAATAAAGCCTGAAACCTGTACCTCAGGCAGCTAACTGATTTTAGTGTGACAAAAGATGTGGCCCTAATTCCATATGGCAGCATTAATTCATTAACTGTCTTAGTGCCCACACTCTCATTTTCATTAGGATGTTATATAAATCTTCTTGGACCTCCCGTGTTTTTAAGTATTTTAAGTAAAACTACTAGTCAGAGAACCTCTCCAACAGATGACCATAAGAAATAAGGCACAAGAACAAAACATCAGTGCTTTCCAATTCACTTTCTTGTACTTAATTCTCCCACATTAAAAAAAAAAAAAAAGAGCACTTATGTGCTTCTGTTGTTGCTCTAAGGTACAAATAACTTCTTGGACAATCATACTCTTATACTAAAGAACTGCACGGCTTGCAGCTAGAAAAATACAGAGAAACGGATGAAGACTTTAAATAAGTCGAAGTGAAATGCTCATAGTGAAAAAAATATAAAAAGACGTAAACACTGCAAACACTTCCTTTTGTTTGTGATCTCTGAGGTGAAAGGTGCGGCAGCTGACATTCAGCTCAAAGCTCAGCCATGAAAAATACAGCTTGACTGAAGTAGACTTGCAACTGATTTTCCTGGTTATCTTTTTGTTGTCATCCATCATCAAAAGTCTTCTACAAAAATCACGAATTACATCTCTTCCATATTACCTGTCAGACTAATGTGTGAAAACTGACAAGCCAACTGCCATATGCATTTAGTTTGGGCTTTTTTTCTGCATTAGAACTTCAATAGTTGACAGCCTTTTATTCCAGCTTGCCTCCGTTCACACATAACCAATGCCCGTACTGTGGACAACATCACCAATTATTTTCTTCTGCGTCTCCCATAAACTACGTGTTCATTTCATTTCTCCAATTTCTGCAGAATTTACGGATGAAAACTAAAGAATAACACACTGCTACTCTTTAAGTGTATCCTCTGTTCTCTTCATTGCATTAACATCACAACACTGTTCTGGATTACCAAAATTGACCAACAATTACTCCCACAGCCCAGTTATTTTTAGAGGGGTCATTACTACTAAAGCATGAGTGCATTTGCTTTAACCTGTTCATTTTGTCTAGAGAAATAACATTATATTTACAATACCTTGAAAGGAATTATCAAATCATCAAGATAATAATCTTCAATTGCATAAGCTCTACCTTCCACCTTAAATACACAAGCTGGTTTCAGACCATTAGGAACTGGAAGTGCAAAGTAATTGGCAAATTCTTTACAGTTGATGGAAGCAGACATCAATATCACCTGTTAAAAAAATTGCACAGTAAACACAAAACATTACTTTCTACACAAAAATCCATGCTACATTGCAATCTCCACTTATCCTTAACATGAAAATGGTCTAATTTTGACTACCAGAGGTATGTATCCTAAGCGCGTTTAAGTCAAAGCTAAATGGTTAAGATTCCCTAGGTAGCGCATGGAGAAAGACAAGCGCCTGTAAGAGAACAAATCAGGCCAGATGAAAAACATTTTCCTGTGATAAAAGTTCAACCTGCAAACATGCAGTACTCTTCCTCAAGATTACCATCTCTACATAATCTTCAAAAGGAAAAATGTGTATGTGAAGTATGTCCAGCTCCTGTTTTACTAAACTATCAGATATCAATGCCTTCAACTCCAGCAAATGATGCCCTTGCTCCTAACAAGAGCAGTAGTTGCAGTTATAATCCAGCTTAAAAATATTACTATAATGATTTTGAAATGTCAAAGTACTGATTTTTTAAGTTTCAATTAATCTATACAACTTAAAACTCTCTGCGATCACACTTAAGCTCCTGATGTTGTTTGCTGACTCTGCCAAGACTCTTCATCTTAGCATTCACCTGACTGGAAACACAGAAATCACATTTGCTACCTGGTGAAGCCTTTTCTTTCGGTTACTATGACATTCAGAATTTACAACACTGTCTTCTTCTTCCCACTTAAGCACAATATGTGCAGAACGCCAGAAGGGAGAGCAACAAGGTGCATTCATGGCTATAGCTATCTACTCTCTAACACCTATTTGGTATGTGCTCCCAATACTCAGCACAGCCAGCTGCAAGCAATTAGACAGTTTCAATCTGAAAAAAACACAGAGTCAAGGAGTTATAATGAACTCTGTCTTGTTCTGCTTCTTTATCCACAGTCTCCCAAGCCACTCTAAGCAGTACTTGTGTACTGGGACATAGACAGTCCTACTTGAATTTCCTGACATCATGAATGAATTAAAAAATAGAATGAAATAACGACATCAAGAATCCCCTCTCAAAAAAGCCCAAATAAAATACAGCAGCATCCCCATTATGAAAGCAACAGACAACAAGATAATGAAGTGGGCACTGTACCACTGTGCTTAGCTCCAAAGCATTTGTGAGAGCAAAACGACTATGTGCAGAGGACAGACTAAATCACAAAGTCATTAATCATCATCCTGAAATGAAGAGAAATCTGAAAGGATGTGATTCTGCAAATATTGTGTGCAAACATTGCATGGGAGAAAAGCAATAATCTGCACCTGCCATTTGCCAGAAAACTCAGCATAGCTGGTAGGAAGACCAGAACAGAAAGATCTTGCCCTCTGCATGTCAAAGCCTCTGTTCCCATCCTGTTAGCTGATGCAACGTTGAATGATCTGCTACTTGTGTGGTCTGCAAAAGCCAGGTTACGAGAGGAATGCCTCATACATATCATCTTGATTCATAATCCATTTCTTTTCCCTTAAGCAGAGGCCTCCTTGTACCTCTTCACTTCATGAATCCAGGGGAGCTGAGAGGAGATTCCTGCATTTTTTTAAAATTTATTTGCCACATGATTTACACTCCCTCCATTTTTAATTTTTCAAAAGGGGCTGAAAGGGATAAAGGAAGTGACAGTGGGTTTAGCGTACAAATTCAAATATAATTACCTGTTCCGTTCTGCTAAAACTCAACAATTGAGATCAAGAGTTCCGATCTCCCCATCATAAAAAAATTCAAAGGGACATACATACACCCCCATAAATTTAAGACTGTCTCAGATTTATATAATATGAAACTGTGTTCTGAAGAAACAACTGCAGAGAAGGAAATAAAGGATATCAAAATTATCCTTAGCAAACTTTTATAGATTTACTCAGAATCGAAGGAAAAAATATTTCAGGAACCTACAAAACAAAACTCTTTTCCAAAAGAAAAGATAAGATGGATTTCTGCCATTGACAATAATAAGGTAATCAGCATGAAGGGGAAACTTTTCACAAACAGAGTATCATCGATTTTTTTGTTATTCTCAACAGGCACAGCCAAGTGCTAAGAAAGGCTTGAACAGCTTCAGATTACTTAAATCCTGTGTTCAGTTCTGGGCCCCTCACCACAAGAAGGATGTTGAGGCTCTGGAGCGAGTCCAGAGAAGAGCAACGAAACTGGTGAAGGGGCTGGAGAACAGGCCTTATGAGGAGCGACTGGGAGAGCTGGGGGTGTTTAGCCTGGAGAAGAGGAGGCCGAGGGGAGACCTTATTGCTCTCTACAACTACCTGAAGGGAGGTTGTGGAGAGATAGGAGCTGGGCTCTTCTCTCAAGTGACAGGGCACAGGATGAGAGGGAATGGCCTCAAGCTCCGCCAGGGGAGATTTAGGCTTGAGATAAGGAAAAAATTCTTCACAGAAAGGGTCATTAGGCATTGGAACAGGCTGCCCAGGGAGGTGGTTGACTCACCTTCCCTGGAGGTGTTTAAGGTGAGGGTGGACGAGGTGCTGAGGGGCATGGTTTAGTGTTTGATAGGAATGGTTGGACTTGATGATCCGCTGGGTCTCTTCCAATCTGGTGATTCTATGATTACTGTGTCTTTGAATTCAAAGGCAAGTCCATTTTCCTATCAGGCAGGAAAGGGATGAAAAGTAAAAGATATGAAAACTAGAAGGGTACTTCCAGTGAGTGAGCACATGCTTCGAAGATATAAAGACCAAAGTTCCTTTGAGTTTGAATCTATGCAGTGGATTGTAGAGAAGAAAATATTCCCTTCCAATTGCAACAAAAACGGCCAATACAGATTCATCTTACATCTGTTTTGAACAAAAACAGTTGCCATTAACTGAAGCACATAAGGGATACATGGAGACTCAAATTTATGCAGTCCCCAACAGCTACACAGAAATACACCTCGTTAGCTCAACTATCACCCGTATTTAATGTCCTACAATTCGAGAGTTCATTACTGTGAGGCCACAAAGACTACATTATGCTAAATATCTGCAAATTCTGCTGTAGTACAAAGCTCAATTATCTAATATGCAGAGAAAAAAGCTCATCGATGCTTTACTACCAGTTCTGCCTAGAAATTAAAATACAGCACTTCTGGCTTTTCTTGGTTTTCCAACAATTTTTAAAAAAGTCAGTAATTCCAAGAGTGAATGCTACCACATTTAAACAAGGATAAGCACTGCTCTCAACACCAAATATGTAATTCTAGTCAAATATCCATCTTGCATTTTTTTAGCCTTAAGCAAAATTTACTGAACAAAAAATTTACTAAAAACTAATACATTTTAATGTGAGGGAAAAAAGTCTCTCCAAACACATTACAGCATTCTGGAAAAGAATACCCTTTAGCCTCCTTGGTTATGAAGAGCCACAAACTAAGTAATATTTCAGTAAGAAATAATTATATATTTTAAGCTAAGCTCTTTAAAACATGACCTTGTCAATCAAGAATATGTAAAAAATTTATTCTTGCAAGAAAAAAAAATAGCAGAATGTATCCTGAACCTACCTTTACAAACTGTGAATTTGTACACAACAGTTTCCGGATCATCAAGAGCAACAAATCTATTTCTTCTGTACGCTCATGCACCTGGAAAACGTTACCCACAATTTCATTTTCATTAATTCATGCTTTTCTTTTTGACAAACTCTTTCTTCCTTCCTACTCAATGTCATGCTTTATTTTTGTAACTTGAAACAATACATTTCCATAGAAGAAAACACATCTTTTAAGACTATGTATATTGATCACAATTTAAAAGCCCCACATAACTTTTCAAATGACTACAGCACTCTTTGTCAATGCCATATGTCATGAAAAGCGTATAATGACTAGGAAACCAATTGTGAGCTCTACCCACTAGTTCTACTGGAGCTGACAATAGCAGCTGAAGAGATCCTGAAGATGGGGAGGTCAACTGTACAGGTAAGATCACAAGTGATCCAGACAGGGACTTAATCGGCTCGTCTTCTGTTAAGCAAATCGAATCAACTCCCTGTGTTAAAATGGCTTTTAGTTATGATCAAAATACGTAACTACTTTATAAAATCTTGTTTTTCACCCAGCTCTTTATATATCCTATCACATGCTTTTTCTGCTTGTTCCTTGCAGTTCGATAAACAATTCTTCAACGCTACCAAGAGCAATCGTATCCCTTTTTTGAATTATGACAATTAAAACATATTAAACTCAGCAGTTTTTCCCAGAGATTAACCTTGGTGTGAGTGCAACCGAAGTGCAGTTATGTGCACTAAACTTATCTTCATACTGTACAAAATAGTATGACAATAGTTACCTTACAGGATTTACCTAGGTAAGTAGGTCATACTACCTAGGTAACTAGCATCTTCTAACATAATACAAACATACACCTACATTCAATATTGCCTAATTAGAAAAAGATTTAGCCAAGGCAGTTTCCAGGCTGACAGCAAGATTTTGTTGTGAGAATTCACGATTTTCAGATTTAGATTTGCTAAGGTATGTTCCTCAACACTGCAGTACTCTAACAGGGCTGAGACCTGCAATTAGAAATTAACTGGAGAGTATCTGGTTGCTAAAAATCATACAACGGTTTGTGTTAGAAGGGACCTTCAGAGTTCTAGTCCAACCTGCCTGCAACAAGCTGGGGCATCTTCAAAAAAAATGGTCACCACTGGGTCAACATCACAATCTGTGAGGTAAATGTAGGGGGAAAGTGCCATACGGAGAAGAGGAGGGACAGGAATTTCAGCTGGGGAAGCAAAAAAAAAAAAAAAAAAAACCCAAGAAAACAACCATACAGTCTCAAGAGCTGTTGAAACAAGAGGTACAAGCTGATATAATCAATTCAAACATATCAACCCAACAAACAAGGCTTTCCAAACTTCCACACAGAACTGTTCTCCTGCATCAGAGGCGACAAAACTTTACTCATTAATACTCACACCTAACAAAGGAACAATCTAACACTTCTCTATGTAACCATCTCCTACTAAACTTTAGCTTCTTACAGCTTTTAGGCTTAAAAATCTTATGGTTTTGCAAAATCCTGCTTGATTAGAAGATTAGAGTGGTCTATAATCTTTTGCAGAAAGAGAAGTGGTACAATTCTTTAGGATCTCAATTTTTTGGTTTGAGGTTTTTTTTTAATTATTATTCTTTTTGTCCATTTGAATGAAGTCCTGAAGTTCCTTCACACCAAACTGTAGCTATTTGCTTAATCTTCTTCAGTTTTTCTATGTCCCATCTCGAATGCAGTCACAACAGCTTTCATTATTACTGTAATAGTCTAACAGTATACCATCTTCCTTGTCCTCAAACATCCAAGAAAGTTACCTAGCTACAACACTATAATGGAATGAAAATAAACCCTGCATTAAAAAAAAAAAAATCCTCCTCTGTGCCATTACATCACAGGATTTAAAATATCGCCTTAAAATGTGATTTATATTCAAGCTTTGTGAAAGCACAATTTCATATCTGCCAAGATTTAAGAGTCAAATACTTTTTACCTCCAAAAACAAGCATAAAATCGCGTAAAAATTACAAATTACAAAACAAAAATCTTAAAAGCCTATTTACTTTAGCTTTTCAGTGTGGTGACAATAATAGTAAATCCACATAAGCAGACTGTAAATCTAGCCAGAAGTCAGAATTTTCAGAGGGCTATTTTCTTCTTCAAGACAACCATGAAAAGCAAAGCCTCTTTCTGAGGATAGTGACAGGTAAATGACAGCTAAAAGAGCCAACACTAGCCACCTCCTCCTCACAGGCCTAGCCACAAATTACAGCAGATTTCAGTAAACATTAAGACATTCATATCAAAAGCTAAGGACTCCCAAACATCTTCTCCACATCCTCAGTTCTAAACCTCACTGCTCAAAGGAACACAGACAAGCCTTTTTAAAGAAGTGTTAGCAAGGACAACTTATACAAAGCATCTTTACACATCTCTCTCTAGCATGCTAAGGGACACAAGAAAAGGAATGCTTCTTATGTAATTTAAATTTATTTCCTCCAACTTACCTCATCAATCACAACGTGAGTGAATTCAGTTAGGCTTTTGGCTTGAATTGTTCTTTCAAGAAAAACTCGAGCTGTCATACACAGCAACCTTGTCTCTCTTGAGGAAACATCCTCCAAACACGCCTAAGACAACAAGGACATGAACAGACACCAAATGTATTTATAGGAATTACACATCAGAAAGAACTAAATAGAGTAAATCCATGAGAAATACTCATTCAAACTTCTAAAAGACGCTGTACAAATGAGTTTTCAAAGCCCAGAATAAGTTGCCTGTGTTAACAAAGAAACGAAAACATAGACACAGGATAGCAGACATGGGCTAACAGATGAGGAAGAAGCTTGGCACTGTAGACTCTACGCCATGAACTACTCTGCAATGGTCAGCTCGAAGTAAAAACCTCTCAGACCTCAAACTAGACAAAATCAGTTTGATGCATAACAGAGAAAGCATCTAACATACATCAACAGCATCACACGCAATACATTCAGACACAACCCAGAGCTGCAGACCAAAGAAGAAAAACAAGTAAATGCATGTTAGCAAATACATTTATATATGACCCTAAGTGAAAGAAAAAAAGGAAGATACAAGACGACGAATGGAGTGGAAGAAGAAACCACTATACACTCGTTCCTCCCAGCAAAGTACTCCAGAAGTAGGTAACTCGCCATAACCATCCTCCCACTACCAGCACCAGCATGAAACCTCTGGCCTTAGGACCTGGGGAAGTCAGACTGGAGAGAGCTGTCAAACTAGGAATAATGACAGCAGTTCCTTGTAGTTACTGTAGTTACACAGTACCTGTGTGAAAATGCAAAACTGCCATCAAGCTTATAAGTGGAATTTGACAACACCAAAAAGGGAGACTGATTTAAAAGGAGAAACTAGTAAGTTGGTGCAAAAATAATTGCTGTTTTTAACCACAAACTTCACAATATCATATCTAAGCTTAAAATGAAATCTAGTAGTTGAAATAAGAACCACTTGAATCAATGCATTTTTCCTAGCAAGAAACAAGAGATGAGTATTCATAGAGAATCAGACTAACCAGGTTGGAAGAGACCCACCAGATGAGTCCAACCATTCCTATCAAACACTAAACCGCGCCCCCTTAGCACCTCATCCACCCTGCCTTAAACACCTCCAGGGAAGGTGAGTCAACCCTCTCCCTGGGCAGCCTGTTCCAGTGCCCAATGACCCCTTCTGTGAAAAAAATTTTCCTAATGTCCAGACTAAACTGCCCCTAGCAGTGCTTGAGGCCACTCCCTCTTATCCTGTCCCCTGCCACTTGAGAGAAGAGCCCAGATCCCTCCTCTCTACAACCTCCTTTCTGGTAGTTATAGAAAGTAATGAGGTCTCCCCTCAGCCTCCTCTTCTCCAGGCTAAACAACCCCAGCTCTCCCAGCCATTCCTTATAAGGCCTGTTCTCCAGCCCCTTCACCAGCTTTGTTGCTCTTCTCTGGACTCGCTCCAGAGCCACAACATCCCTCTTGTGGTGAGGGGCCCAGAACTGAACACAGTACTCGAGGTGCGGTCTCACCAGTGCCGAGTACGGAGGGAGAAGAACCTCCCTGGACCTGCTGGTCACACCGTTTCCGATACAAGCCAGGATGCCACTGGCCTTCTTGGCCACACCGCTGGCTCATGTTCAGTCACTGCCAACCAACACCCCCAGGTCCTTCTCCTCCTGGCAGCTTTCCAGCCAGGCTTCTCCTAGTCTGTAGCTGCACAGGGTTGTTGTGCCCCAAGTGCAGGACCCGGCATTTGGCCTTGCTAAACCTCATGCCATTGGTCTCAGCCCAGCAGTCCAGCCTGTTCAATCCCTTTGGAGCCTCCCGACCCTCCAGCAGATCCACACTTCCACCCAGCTTGGTGTCATCCACAAACTTGCTAAGGGAGCACCCGATGCCTTCATCCAGGTCATTGATAAAGATATTGAACAGGGCTGGACCCAGCACTGAGCCCTGGGGAACCCCACTTGTCACTGGCCACCTGCTGGAGTTAACTCCATTTACCACCACTCTCTGGGCCTGGGCATCCAACCAGTTTTCCACCCAGGAGAGTGTGCGCTTGTCCAAGCCAGAGGCTGACAGTTTCCTAAGCAGAATGCTGTGAGAAACTGTATCAAAGCCTTTACTCAAGTCCAGGAAGCCTAGAATTTTGGAGTTGCGGAATTGGTCAATTATTTGATGGTCTTTTGAGCTACTGCTCATTGTGGAAAATCTCCTGCAGGAAGCTGTTGAGATGCTTGGACATGTGGTTAATTATTGGGACAGAGGTCTGGTGGGTAAGCTGGATGAGGCAGTTTCATTGCCCAGTTCATACAGCTTCTGCAGAGTCATTTGCAACACCTGCAGCCAGGCATTATCACGGAGAAGAACTGGTCCTTTTCAACTGACCAACACTGGAAGTAAATACACTGCAGTTCTTGGTGCATTCAATTTCCTAGCAATACTTCTCTGTTGCAACAGTTTCCCAGGATTCAAGAGTCTGTAGCAGATGATTCCACATGCTGACTATTAGGGACCATAACCTTCTTTTGACACAGCTTCAGTTTGGGAAGTGTTTTGGTCCAGCCACCGTGTGCAACACTGTCAGTTGCCATACAGAATCCATTTTTCATCACATGCCACAAGGGAATCAAGAAACAGATAGCTTTCATTGCACAAAGGAAGTGCAGAACAGACTTTGTAATGGTGGCTTGTGTGATTTTCGTTCTGCTCCTGTAACACATATTTGTCGAACTTTTTTGATTTTTTCCAGTTTGGTGTAACTGTCCAACAACTGTTGAATGGTCAACATTTGATTCTTCTGCAGCCTCTAGAACGGTTTTGCGTGGAGTCACTTCAATCGCAGCCCTCAGCTAGTTGTCTTCTATCACAGAAGGACATCTGCAACCCTCCTCATCATGGCTCATTTCCATGTTTTGGAACCAATGTCAAACTGTACATTCGTTGATAGTCCCCTGGCTAAATGCTTAATTGATATTACTAGAAAATTTCCACTGCTCTACATCCCTTTCTGAACTCATGCTACAAAACCACCTGAATGTGGCTTTTTACCCGTCTTTGACAGTGGAATATACAAAGAATAAACGGTGAAAACAAAACCTTCAGCATAAATAAGTACTGAATTGCATTCTTGAAAATGGTATAGTACATCAACACAGTTAAGTAAAAGTTTAATCCAAAATAAGCATCACAGTTCACATGATGAATACAGTAATTATTTTTGCACCAATCTAATAGATAAAGTTTTTCACATGTCAAGAAGAAACAACAGGACACTCATAAAATAATCTGGCCATAAATGCATGGAAGTTTTGACACTGCTGACAGGTGAAAGTAATGAATTATCTTAAGTATGGAGTTTAGGAAAGGGACAGTGGCAGAATACAGTTCTCCTGCAACAACTTCAATGAATAAAAACATAGATGTGTCCAATTATCAGAATGCAGACAATTAAATATTTCTGTTTGACTAGCAAGTATAGTTTTTCAACTTTAAAAGCTTAAGCATTTTAATATGAATATTTAACAGGAGACAGGTAGAAAACTGCAATTCCACTTTAAAAGCAGATTCTCTTAACACATCCTCCATACACTAGATAGGCTTAAACATAATCAATAAAGATCAGAGTACTTTTTGATGTATTTTTAATTAAACTTGAAATTTTCTCATACCTGGTATCCTACAAGTCCACCTAACTTCCATGATCTTTTCTTGCAGATCCACCTAGCAAGGCTGCTGGCATCAGTTCTCCGAGGCTGAATAACAGCAATGTTGCAGTGGACAGATTGCTGAATGCAATCATCCAAAATATATTGCGGAATCTCTGTACTCTTCCCACTGCCAGTTGCTCCTTGGATAATCACAACTGAATTGCTTTTTATCAGATGCACTATCTGAAACAAATTTTTCAAGAAAACTCCTAAGTCCACAAAACAACTCAACACAGATTTCATAAAGGTATGAAATATATATAGCTTGCAGGGCAGATAACAAATCTCTGTAAAACTTTGTGCTATATTTTCTCTCATCTCTTAGGCATCCATAGATAACTGGACTCCTAAAATACATTACGAGATGACTGAACACGGGCACACACTCATACATGTTTTACATAAATACCTATGAACAAGCATAAAAGCAATTTTTCTTCCTCTAAGGGTTTTTACATGACAGTTTTGTACAAAACTTTTGTTCATTGTACATTGCTTTAAACAAGAACAGTAGCTGCTTTCAGAAGAAAAAAAAAAAAAAAAAAAGAACAAACCAACCAAAACACAATTTTCAGCATTATTCTATATTAAAGTACAATGAAATTACCTCTCTCCTGTGTCTGGCTACAGGCATATGCACATATTCATGGTCAGTTATTGGTTTAGAAGTCAAATCATTCAATTCACACTGAGACAATGAAGTACCTGGGCGTAAGAATTACCAAGATAAGTCATTTCCATAGAGAAAGGGAAAGACCAACAGGAGAATATGATCGCAGTTTCTGGAAACCTAACTTCGATGAATTTGAATCACATACTCATGAATATTAACATAATTAATACCTTTTAACATTAATAGATTTACGAGATTGTGTTTATGCAACTGCTGTTTACTGGCAGCAGCTCTGAAAGGCATTGCTTCTGCTTATAAACTGCCATCAGTGTCAAGGAAGTATAAAACCCTATAATTACACATGCTTCCTTTTTAATTAAAATGTAAGTATTTTGCATAGTTTGCATTACTACTACCAAGTCTACCCCTGTTTTTTTGACAATTATGAAAAAAAAAAAAATGCCCTATTCATGTAATCATGTGTAGCTTCCCTTAAAGGCTACTAGATCCACAGGACATAACTCGGCTTTACAGGAAGACCACTACATTTCTACCACTTGGCAATTAAAGTAAATCTGGTAAAGCATCACGATGGCCTTTCAACACAATACTAGGCTCTGCAGTCTGTTGTCAGGTTTTAGTCAGCCTAGAGAAGACCCTGAGACTTTAATAGTGGCTTTCCAGTACTTAAAGGGGGCTACAAGAAAGCTGGGGAGGGTGTGTTCACAAAGGTTTGTGATGATGGGACGAGGGGCAATGGGTATAAACTGGAGAGGGGCAGATGAGAGTGGTGCGACACTGGCATAGGTTGCCCTGGGAAGCTGTGGCTGCCCCCTCCCTGGAGGTGCTCAAGGCCAGGCTGGATGGGCCCTGGGCAGCCTGATCCAGTGGGAGGTGTCCCTGCCCATGCCAGGGGGTTGGGGAACTGGGTAGGCTTTAAGGTCCCTTCCAATCCAAACCACTCAACGATTCTATTAACTATGAGAAGCAGAGAACAAAAATCTTAGTGTTATCGTGAGTTTCTGCTGAGACAGCTGTCAGTGTGACCATAAAAAAAAAAAAAACCAAAAAAAAACCCAACAAAAGAGCAACTGAGCAGGTGTGGAGCCAAGCGTAGAAAGGGAAAATCACGACAGGAGTTTGGTAAGCAATAATTTAGCATGTTACAACTAAACAATTTAGCTGAAAAGACCCGCTATCCTGAAATGGAAAGTGGGAATGTTTCTATCTCAAATGGATTACTTGGTCTATTGTGATATTTACTTATTTGCATACAGATGATAAAAAGTTAGACTTCACCTTTTTTTTCAGTGACGTAATTTCTCTGAGAAATACATGGAGTAACAGGAAAGACAGCCAGTATTATTTTTACAAAGGCCATATTTACTGTAAAATAAAGGTTACAGCCTAAGTACCTGACTGCAGTTACAGCTTTTCTTTGAAAACATTAATAAAAACCTCACACAGCAGGGAGGCAGAAGCAGGCTCAACTTCTTTCGCCTCTGTACCACACCGGAATGTGCCACAATCCTCCACATTAAAACCAATCTCCAAAGACAGTTCATTAAGACAGTTTCACGAAGCACTGAAGACCAGAGTCCTCTGTAAGCCACACTCCAACATGAAATGTTCTTTGCTGGGATTGTGTAATGTGGTAGTTACCAGTGATTCGTTGCACATTGATTTAATTAGTGCTACTACATATAAAGAACATAACTTATTACCAGCATCATTGGGAAATATTAACTGTTCTCTTTAAAGTACTTTTGATCAAGTTTCTAAATATATTCCCCAGGAAAAGTCACATAAAGCACACTGTCACAGCAACACTGTACAAAGGCTGACTGGCTTCCCTCTGGCACAAACATGTCACTACTGAGACATCAGTAGCGCTCCACAATTTGACCAGTGCTAGAAGAAATCTCAAGCTGCTAGAGGAAAGATCCTAGTGTCAGTGTATTCCTGCTGGAACAACACAGCCTTCCCACCTCTACCTCATTTTCCATGTAACAACTGCTATTTTGAAAAATGTGTTTGAAGTCCAGAGAAGAGGGCAGTGGCTACTCCACAGCAGGGCTCAAGAAAAAGAAATTAAACAGTAGGATTCACATCATAAGCTTCTCTAACTTAGTAGAAACTCAGGGTATTACTAAGAAGTGGCTAACTTTAGGCTGAACAGTCAATTTCATGAATGTTGTATACTTCATTTTTTTCAATGATGAAACCTGACTTCTTTTATTATCACTTTTTTTTTATCTGACAGTACTGTGACAGCAATATCTTACCTTCTCCTAAGCAGAGAAATCTGGAAAAAAGCTGTACCAAGACTAAATGGTCATCCAACATCAGCCACCATGGGTAAGCAGTTTGAGAACAGAAAGCCACAGAACTGTTTAGGAGATGCCGCAAGTACTAAAAACTGTATGGTTTGGGTATTTTTTTCCTCTTCAAGGTATGGACTCTGTGCTTAAACTGAAAAAAACATTACTGCCTTCTCCTGGGAAACCAATACCATGACAACTGAGATAGACGGTACCATCCTGGGCAGAATAAACCTTCAATATCAGGTGAGTACTGATGTGACCCAAGCAGCCATCAGAAGGCCCACCCTAACAAACTGAGGACACAACCTCAGAAAAGAAAACTGGGATTAAGAACTTGGGTAACCATCTTAGAAGACATTAAAAAAAAGTTGTTGGTTTTTTTTCATTTAATGAAAGGTGGTTTTTTTGAAAAATGAAGACTCACTACAGGATAAATATACTTGAATACAGACCTCTATGGAAGTTCCAAGGATTTTCTACTCATTTAAGTAACAATTAAACTGTGGACTCCATGCCACACATTGTAATCACCTTCAACTGCTGTTGTTTGGATTTTTAACATCTATTTACATAATTAATCCCAAAAAGAGAACTGGTCTTTAGAAAGAGACATTGCAGCACTTCTGCAACCACAGAGGCATCTGGAGATTAAAGAAGCTACAGGACTACAGACTTTTCCAGCAAGAAAGGCACAAAGTTTTGCTTTTTCAATTTTTTATACTTTCTGGAAAACACTACTAAGCCTGGGACAACAAGCCTAACCAATGCATAACTTTGTAAGGCAGCATGTTCAAACACACCTCAGAATCTAACATACACAGAATAGAGGACATTTCCCACCTGAGAACTGTAAACTGAAAAGCATGCAACTGCTCACCATGTTGTTTTAAAACAAGCATATCATTTCTGCATATAAGAAGCATTAATGGCAATCCAGAATAAAAAATGATATTAAAATTCTCTATTTAGAGTCAGCACAAAAAGAAACTGAAAACTCAGTTATGGCAAAGTTCAGTTCAAAATTAAGCAGGCCACCAGCGCAGCTAAATTAAGTCGCTAGCCTACCTTAGGCAAAATTCCAGTTTAATAGCTGAAGGACATCAAATGATTTACAGTATTGCCTTGAGTCAATCAATACTACTACATATAGAGACATCTAAGGAACTTCACTTAGTTAATTTGTTGTTGTCCTTCCTTTACTAGTACAGCACATGGAAAACCAGGGAACATCATATTCCTGAACTATAAAATCTAAAGCCTCTTCCGCTCTCTTTATTCCCTGCTCTTCAGCTTTCAAAACCTCCTATTTATCTCCCATAAATTTTGTCACATCAAGCAAACAAGAGATGGTATTTTGTGGTTAGGACAGGAGGTCGGCTGTGCTGCATGTGCTGGGCACGCCAGCTACACTCACTGCCTCAGCTGATGACAAGCCAAACAACTTCACCACCTATCTGGGTTTCAGAGGCCACGGAATTTGCAGAAGCACTGAAGGCCAGTGATTTCTAGAAAATTTATCAATTTGACAGTTTGGTATATTAGCAAAGGGATACAAAAAGTACTACAGAGAACGACACACCGAACAAAAAAAAAAAACACAAATACCCTTTTCCTGGCAAATCAGCTACACTAACAAATTTGGAAATTAAGAGTTTGAAGCTGAGCTATCCTGACAAGCAAGTCAGCCTCATACTGCTTTTACCAGAGCTCCTAGGAAAGGAGTGCAATCAAATTACTCTCTAAAGGCAGTTCAAAGCAACAATCACGTATACACAGAAATAACATGGAATAGAAAATGGGAAAACAGAACAAAGACATCAATCCATTGAGTGATATGTTTTCCTTTCAGAAATATTTCAACTACATATCTACCTCTACCAATACAATAAACAAGATGTATGCACATGTATCTACACATCATTATTACGCATTCTTGTTTCCAGAAAATAGGATGTTTATTTTTTAATACCATGCATATACGTCATTAAACAAGTAAGAAATACACAGTAAGGTTTCATAGTTTTGTTTAGGGGAGGAGATGGGAAGAAAGACTACAGAGAGAAAAAGGACAGGTATATCCAAGTTTAGATCAGGATGCAAATATCTATGTATTTTTTTTACCTGGTTCTTTGGCAAGCTGATGATTTTGAATTGCATAAAGTTCTTCTGACCCTATTTGTGTGTATTTTTCAGCATTTTCAGTTCTAACATCGATAGGCAACCTGCAGAGGAAAGAAGTGACAAATCCATAAACCCTTCCTAATTGTAGATATCTTGGGAAATGACAGCATTATGCAGTAAGTTCAGAGTCTCCATGTCATGCAGGAACTACTTCAACGAACAAACCTCAGAAATTTTGTCTCTGCAGTTAAACACGAACTTGAAGAAAGTGCCGCATGAAACGGGTTTTTTTTTAATATTTAAAACAACTGAGCTCCAAAAATACTATCCCTGAAGTTTCTAATACCTAGGAATTTCTATGAAACTCTTGATTTTTTCTGATCAGTTGTTTCACCAATTCTTGATATGGTACAACTAAAGACACATGTACTTCTTACGTGATTCCCTGGAGACAGGGGAAGTAGACAGGAGTAAACACAATTTTCTCACTCCTTTAGAGGTAAAACTTATGTCTTTGAGCAAAGAAAGTATGGTGGCCAGAAAAAAATTAACCCGATTAACCAATCAGTGAATTTTATGGAAATTTATTATATGCAGGACAGTTTACCCATGACAAACAATGAAATAGAAGAAAAAAATTCTCTTTGACAGAACAGTGTATAGAAAAGCATGTGGGTTTCACTAGAGAGTAAAGCAGCCTACGTATGATGATTGACTCATAAATGAACTTAAGTGTAGAAAAGTTCTGGAAACATCAATGGAAACATCAAAAGTTCCCTCTTCAAAGCTAGGGCTTTGCACTTTAAGCTCTTAGCCCACTGAAAGCCTCTGCCATGGAGTGCACAGCAAATCTGTTCTTCAGTTGCTGTACTTTTGAAACGTTTTATAGAAGGACAGTGCTCCAGAAATATGCATTTCTTGACCCAAATTATAAGCAATATGGACTCCAAAAAACAAATAAGCTGAGAATAACAGATTTCTAACATGGCACTGTCGCACATCATAGAGCAATTCACAAGATCTTGATGCCACAGTGCACCCAAACCTCTGACAGAATAAACTGTACAGCTTGGCTCTGCTACAGCCTACACACCCTGACTAGTCACCATTTCCTCCTATCAGAAACACTCAGTATTTATCACCTACTAACAAACCAAGATATGGCTTTTTAGTCTACCTGAACAATATTTTGTGCATAGGGCCAAGGTAATTCTTCCCTGGACGTCAAGTAATTCTTAACACAGGGTTCAACAGGACTTCACATATCCGCACAGTCACTTTGTGAGCAATAGCTGCCTACTTTCAGTAAGCAAAGAACACTTTCATCACTCCAACCCTTCTGAAACAACTGGGACAAGGAACACTCTGAAACAAGCCTGAATCTGAGGTAAAGTTGGTGCACATCGTGTGAGACCATTTGCAAAGGACATTATTCCACTGAATGTACATTAAACACTAGAAACCAAAAAATACAATGATGGTATCAAACTCAAGCATTCAGTAGCTGAAAAATGCTGAAAAGCATTCAGGCTTGACATCAGGAAAAGTTTGTTCACTGGAAGGGTCACAGGGCACTGGAACAGGCTGCCCAGGGAGGTGGTTGACTCCCCATCCCTGGAGGTGTTTAAGGGACAGGTGGAGGTGCTGAGGGACATGGTTTAGTGATTGATAGGAATGGTTGGACTCGATGATCCACTGGGTCCTTTCCAATCTAATGATTCTATGACAATAACATAACTAAGCTTGGCTGCACAGTCTCAGTTTGGCAGCATCATATGCACATATTACACAGATTTTAGTGATATAAGCAATTGTTTTTCATTTCCACAGGACTGCAGCCGCACCAAGCACACTGGACACAACTACTGACAATAAAATCTGGTTATACAGTAAATACAAGTTGCCCTCCACCCCATTAGAATAAGAAATGCTGTCTGACTAAGACATGCTTTCGTGGAGGAGCACGTAATTACTGGACTGTGAAGAGCCCAGCACAATAGCGAGCAAATCACTTAAAAAAACCCTCCCACTGAGGGGTAGGAGCTACGGGTGAGAAAGGCAGGACCATGTTCCACATTTGCTGTGAGGACCTTGCAGAAGTATCAGTATTTAAGCAACAGCTGAAGCCAGCTGACGAACAGTTTTATGTAACAGATATATTCAACTAAATTCAGTATTTCAGTATGAAATGCGTGCATGTGCTTTTGATCTGCACCTATTCAGGTCCAGGAAAACAATGACAGTATGACCGCGGCAATTTGCGAGAACGTTATTTTGGTTTGGTTTTAATATTTTCTTTCAGAAATTAGATTTTCTGTCTTCAGGAAAGAGCATGAAATAAATACAACTCAGGCTATGCAATGAATAAAAAATATTTAATAGCCAGTCATTAAGAATAAACATTGCTCACTCAATGCACTGAATCAGACTACAGTCTTGGGGAAAACTATATGTAATTGGAAAACTGCATTAAGAACATACAAAAGAAGTAAACAGCCTTCATTATGTCATTTCTCGATGTTTTAATGCTTAATTTTGCAGCTTTCTTAAATTAAAAGCTATGGGGATACTGTTACAAGCAAAATGGGAAAATATTATGGAGCCCTCTGGCACTCTCCTTGGTTGTCAAACTGATACAGACTTTTCAAGCTATCATTAATAAGCCACCAATTTACCTGTCCAATATACCTTAACAAAGAGAGAGAACATTTTTCTCATTTGTTTCAAAAAGCATTTGCTGGTATCAGTGAAATGACAAGATTCAGAAAATTCAAACCAATTCCAGGACAGGAAAAGGCAACACAAATGAAATGTCTTTTCTCGATTCTAATTCTGAAGCCTGTCCGATGCCCCAGTTAATCCTATTTCTACTGCCTCTGACACAGTGCAACTCCACATTTAAGTACACTTGTCCTGTTATAACATACGCGCCTTAGGCTTCCCAGATTGCAGCCTTGGTCCTCACCTATTTTTAGACTCCCCTGAATCTTTTTACCCCTCAGACGCATTACAGCATTCGCAAACAGCAGCTTTCCAGCTGTATGCACAAAACATTCTGAACTTTACCAAATGAAGAGGCAGTAAAACCCACTTTTTTTACTCTAACACAATTACATTTAATGTCAACCTAACAAAACCCAGGAAAATTTAGAACTTCTGGTTTTATCTTCCTGCCTTCCTTCCCCCTCATTCTAAAAAAAGTTTGATCTTATTCAAATCAAGGGCATGCTTCATCCACAAAGACATTTTATGTCCACCCTAAGTGGACAAAAGCAGACAAAATTATAAACTACTGAGGACACCATCAAGTCAGTAATGTCACTCAACAAGAAGAAACTCCTGATACATCCTAGCATCTGGAAAACATCACCCATCAGCTACCTCATAGCAGAGAGGGTGGAACTAGATGATCTTCAGGGTCCCTTCCAACTGAAACTATTCTATGACCTCAAGACCTACCTATTTTGGTAAATACTCTCAAAAGCAGTAGACATGGGAACTTTGAGCCTGACAAGCAGTGACCAGTGGGAGGCTTTCCACACAAGCTAAAAGGTAGTTCACAGCACGTCTCTTTTTGGAAGAACTAACACTGTCTTATAAGACAATGGCAAGCTCCGCTTATTCCTTACCTTATGGTTTAACTACTGCAAGACATGTCTGAAGCATGACTGACATGGGTACATATGACTACTTAAACTGATTTCGAGTATCTGATGGGGACAACATCTTGTAAGTACTTATTTGGGTTGAAGGGGAAGTTCAGTGCCATTAACATAAAATTAAATAAAGCGACCACTTCAGGGCAATTACCAGAAGGGAAACGCAGTTTAACACCAGAAACTGTTGACACATTCAATTGTAAGGGCTTCCAAATGCACTGAGGGTGCCTTTCTTTAAATAAATTCAGCCAGAGAAAGGTCTTCCTTTTCTTCAAGCTACAGAATGACCTCTAATAAGTCAACAAGGCTATCATAACAGAGTACATAGTCAACTTTTTTTATTTGAGCATTTTAAATACTACCCAAAGCATTTTTTAAATGCAATTAGTTATCAAGAGCAGAATCATTTGCTCAATCTCAACTGTAACAGATAATTTGAATGGTTCTTTTCGGTAATGTACACTACAATGCCAATGCATGCACTGGACATGGTTAGCGTTTCTAGGAGTGATGCTAAAAAAAAAAAATACCTTATTAAATGAACAGATACATACAGTCTTACTCCCTGAAAAAACTCACACTGATTATGCAGCAAATCTGATTGCATAAAGAACATATTCAAGTATGTAATGAAATTTCAAGAATTAAGATGCTTGCTTATCCAATTTCAGGTAATTTTCAATTAATTTGGGGGTTGAAGATCCTCTTCAAGGCCATATAACTTCAAGAACATTTCCACTGTAGAGACAAACACCTGAAAAATCAAAAAGTTGTGGGGCAGTGGGTTTAAAAATTCTTACTTTTTGCTTATCTTCTGCCTCCTTTGACACACAAAATGCTGTTCAGATGGGACTGGGAGGTGAACATACAACTACTGTCACTCATTTCACAGATCACAAGAGAAGGACTGCTCTAAGTCACGGGTTCTATCACACACAAGCTGTCCACCTCCTTAAGAGATAACGGGGGAAATCACTTGAGAATTAGCCTTGCAGCGTACAGAGCAATATTTTGCTGTACAATTTTAGTACAATATATACAGCAGACTGCTTCAAAGCCTCTTTTCTGAAACTAAAATAATGTGACACTTTACATAACTGAACATTTGCCATGCCAGGAAATAACCTTCCACTGGGTGTACTGAAGGACATACTAAAAATTACTTACCTTTTAACTGGCAGTTGGCATTCCATACTTTTAGAAGACTAGTTATAGCTGCAGATATTCACTAACTTTTAAGAAATAATGTACTGTTGTTGAAAACACATCATGTTTCAGTCACAGGAATTCTAGGCTAGAATAGAAGGCTATTCCTAGAATTCAGACTAAGTGGAATCTATTAAATATTAAAATACAGCTTTTTATAAAGTGATTTACAGATTATTTTAAGATGTAAGAATCAATGAGGTATGTGCTTTTTTCCACTCAAGAGAGCTCTTCCAAAATGTAGTTAGCTAGATCTAGTAATAAAGTCTTCATACCTATTGTTTTAAAGGCTTGTGCTGCTTTTCCTCACAGCAATTATTCAGAGCTCCTGTTATTAAACCTTAAGTAGCAGAGGAGAGGGAAAGGACTAAAACTGCTTTGCAAAATCCTGAAAAACTCAAATGCAAACATTTGGATAGACTATGTGAGCTCAGTATCTCAGATATACTTTTTCTATGTCAAACCCTACATGCCAAGCTCTGCAGGATCTTCCAACTTCCACCTTACCCGCAGTGGAGGAAAAAAAAAAAAGCCACAAATGTGGGGAGGAAACAGCCCAAATCCTCAGATTTACTACCTACTGCTCTGGAATTTTATGCCAGGAGGAGAGACTGGGATGAGCTGCTAGGCATCAAAGAACCAGGCTCCTCCTGGAGATAAGCTCTCGATGAGCTCCTCGTTCTGCAGCCTTTGCTCAAAGAGGGGGTTTTGGAAGAAGATAGCTATTCCCTGTGATGATTAGTGACAAGCTGCACAGCAACTGCCTCTCCACCACACATGGAACAGTTATTAGTTATGAATAATATATATGTTCATATATTTTTTTAATAAATATTTCTTTAAAAGAACAGTTCATCTATCAAGCGTTGTTTCTGATCCTTTAGCAACATTCACAAACCCCTCTGCACTTAAAACGTCAAAATTCACCCCTGCCCTCTAAACACAAAGCCAAGGAACCTGGCCCAAAAGGGGGAGGGGAAAAAAAAAAAAAAGCTGTTTGATTATCAACTTGATAAAATCCAGCTTAAACAAATCTCTGAATATAACATAAGCAAGAGACTTACTTACAATAAAAAATACATCGCAAGTAAAAAATTCCGCTGAAGACCAGTACCAAATGCAAAATCCCCCCAATTTCAAACTGACAAATTTAACTCCCCGATCTATTAGTGAAATGTCACCAGCACCAGACATTAATGCTACAGACAGTCCAACAGTAAGAAACCAGCCTCAACATTTCCGACTTATTTATCACAGCAACACAAGTTCCACGACACTGTTGTTAGCTGTCAGAGCAAAGGACCAAACAAGGAGTCTAACCAAAAGGCCTCTCATGTAGGCTCACAGCAAGTTGTGTTCCTAGCTGTTAAAAAGCAAAAGCAGTAGTCAACGCTGTCTGAAGCAATCAGAGGAAGCAGACACACCATCTGTCTGCAGCCCAAAACAGTTACAGCGAGTTTGCTGTCAAATCAGAAAAACGCACTGCACCTTGATCATTAAATCCAAGGAATGGGGCTGCATTCATAAAACAGAAGCAAATCCTCTGCCCTGCTAGCTGTAAGAGCTACAGAAGTGAAACCATGATTTTCTCAGACAACAGGTAGCATTGGTGACCTCTCCACCTGTCTATGTAACTGTTCTGGGTCTGGCTGGGACAGAGTTTTTCTTCATAGCAGCTCTATGATGTGGCATTTTTAGTCTGTGACCAAAACAATTCTACTAAGACATGAATGTTATAGTTACTGCTGAGCAGTACTTGTACACCATCGAGGCCTTCTCCATTTCCCAGCCTGTGAATGGACTGAGGGCTGTCCAAGAGGTTGGGAGACAACACAATCGGGCAGGTAACCCAAACCAGCCGAAGAGATGTTCCATGCTATAGAACATCATGCTCAGCATTAAAAAGGGTAGAGAGGAGGCTTTCAGGCAGGTTTGCCACCTATTGCCTGAGAACTGGCTGGGCGTTGCCTTACCCATGGTAGGCAGCATGCCTTTGCATCACTTTATTTTCTTTCTCTCTTCTTCCACCTCTCCACTTAAACTGTTTTTTATCACAGACCTAGTTTTTCTTGCTTTTATTCTTCCATTCCTATTCCTCCATCCCACTGCAGGTGAGCAAGGAGTAAATAAGGAGCTGTGAGGTGTGTGACTGCCTACTGGGCTTTACCCACAACAATGAAGCGTCAGCCCTTCACATAAAATCCCAGGCAGAAAAACACAGAATGTGACTGCACTAACCACAGGTGCTAACAGAGATATACGAAACATACACCACTATGTCAATATGTCAAACTGTTAGCCAGCTAGCAACAGTTGTGATCTGCTATCAAGTCAAATAATAATAATGACAATTTCTTGGTGTGTCACTATGAGTCTCATTCACAGAGGTATACCACTTACTTCTTTAAACTGCCAAGAGTCTGTAGCATCTCACATGGTACCGATGCCATAAAAAAATGTTCCACATGGAAGAATACAAAGCTTCTGATCCACCTCTTCTCACCTTGTTGCTCACATCAGTGCAATATCTGGTTAAATGGAAGTGGTTTTGAAGGTTTGGTGCCATCTTCACCATGAATCACTTCAGTGGGGCACTTCAGAAAGGAAAAGAACCCATTCTATCCACTGTCTGCCACGCTTATTTCCTTATTTACCCAAACAATTTTCAATTAGCACATACTCTCATAAGGCAATTGTTTTGGAATTAAGCCCTTTAGTGATAAACCAGGACCTGCCATGGCAAGAAAGGAAAGACCACCAAACCTGCCCTAACTGATTGACAAGAAGAAATCTACATGCTGGCTCCCGCAACTTTTGCTGCTCCCTCAGTTCAGTTTGAGAGCAGCATCAGAAAACAAGCCTAAAATAAGACATACAAAAAAGAACAGTTATCTCATCAGAAAGCATGAGAAATGTTTATATGAAGACACCTTTTATTAAGACACAGCTTATTGAAAAACACAAAAATTCATCATTATATAACTAACACTATGGTCTTGCTCAAGTATTATAGTGTGCTTTAGTCACTAATACCAGCAAAGGAAAATTCAGAAAAGGGAAACAAACTATAAAAATGTTGTTTTGCTACACTGCATAAAGCAAAACCTCTAGGATTGAAACTTCTGGCAAATTTACAGAAGTCAGTAATGAGATGAAATGCCAAAGGCAAAACAAATTCAGATGCTTAAGACCGTGTATCACTTTTATAAGTACAGCACTTGTGAGTTACCTAGATCTGCAGACTGAATCCAGGAAAGCATAAGATTGCCAGATTAACATTGAAGAGACCACAACATTTTTCATCAGTAAGAGGAAAAGAGACAGTGGAAGAATTTCACACTATTTGTACATTTATTATTGTAATTTTAGGAAACGCATAAAAATTTATGGTAAGAATCAAAACATAGCCTTCCCCCTACCATTCCCCAGGTTAAAACCTAACAATAACTCTAGTTTATCTAGTAAGACCAACAAAGTAAATGCCTTCAGGGAACTGAGCCACCATCAGCCAATACCAAGTCAAAACTTCCATCCTGACACAACACAGCAGGAGCACCAATACATTTAAGGATAGTTAGACAGAAGTATAACACTTCACAAAGCTTCCAGGATTAACCACTGGCTTCAACTACATAAAATACTGCTCCACTTCTAAGTTCCAGTTCCCAACGCTAGCCTCGCTTGAGCAGTCACCTCTTCCTGACCGCAGATTTGAAATGCATAAAGTAGAAGCAATATAAATTTTCAGTTTTAGTGCTCTCCTACCAATGGAAAAGTAAATACCATCCTCTGTATCCCACGTCACAGAATTTGATGATGCAGCCTAAGATTAATTTAAAAAAAAGACTCAAAAAACCACTACAACTGTTGTAGGTTCCTCATTTAATTAATTTGCCTGCCTTCCAGTATGCATATCTAATTTGCAACACACTACAGTGGATTTATACTGTACAGCAGTTTTGCTTTCAAGTTTGATATGGTGGAAAAAAAAAGCAGTGACACATTAACCGTGCTGTAAAGAAAGTGGCAAGGAGCATTTTAATTTCATCTGAAAATCTGTCAGGACAGTTCTGTCATCATAAACCCAGCTCCCTTCCTTTTTCATAGTACCTCATGCAATGCAATGTGAAAACCTTCCAGATGAAGTAGATTAATACTGACGTTTGGATTTTTCCAATGTATAAGTAAGATCAGCTTTAGTAACGGCCATACACGTCATCCTCTATGTTGTATGACATGTAGAACAAATTCACAGAACCCTTGCTCTCACAACAGTTCAACACACCAGTGGAGACAAAAAAACAGAGAAGAAAAATACTTAGAGGAGCAAAGACAGTCATTAGAACAAGAAAAAGGAGAAGGGGAGGCATTTTGTATACCATGCTTACTGTTTAGATTAATAGGGAGAGACCAGATAACTGGAACGGAAAATGGCTGCTTCAGCGACCTTTAGTGTGCACAATGTCATCCCTGAACACACATCTTAAAAACGGACATGCTTAAAATACTAAGGAAAGAGGGAGCAGGCAACTGACAGCCACTTGAGAGAAAAGGAAAGTCTATGGTAAGACTTACAATTCCGGGCATTTATCTCAGTTTGACCTCCACTTACATCTCCTTATCATTCTGTTCCTTTAATTACATTAATGCGTCTTTCGTGGCACGTTGCAGTTGTTAGACTGGCTTTCTTTAAACATATTTGAAATGTTAATTTAAAACGCTAACAGCTACACACAGTAACAAAAAAAGTATAGTACCACAAGATTGATGATATTCATCTGGACGAAGTATTTAATATAGCAACAAAATACTGAGCAACTGTCAAATAGCACTTTTCTGTCAACACTCACTTAACAAGGGCTTTAGATGATCTTTACTAGAAAAAGACTGTTCTTAGCTGTTTAATAATGACAGCAGAACAGCCCGATCCCCCTCTAATGGAAGAAAAGTCTTCCAGCATCTCAATGGCCTAGAAGTTTAGTTTGATGATAAAAGCAACATGGTTATTTTTAGCACTCTACAGGCATCGAAACACAGCTCTAAACTGTGACCTACAGCTATGCAGAGCCAAGCATCACATCATACGACAGCCTTAACTTTAGCTAGAAGCACGTCTGGAGTTGCTTCCGACTATCATTATTAATCTCACTACCAAAAAGACCTTCCCAAGGATTTAGCAGCAAGCATTTGAAATTGTTACCATCTTTTTTTTAAACTGCTGCCATCGGCAGAGCTCAATTCAAAGGTAGGAGATCTTTATGGACTTCATACGAAGTATTTGAGAGACCATGTTAGGTTAAATGGATTACAACTTCTTTCTGGTACAGAGAATGAAAAAGAATCTTAAAAGCAGAAATACTTACTGTCATATTCAGTACAGAAAGTCATTCTGCTAAACATGGTTTGAGCAAATAAGAAAAAAGAAAAAAGCTTGTTTTCTTCCAGCAGTACTAACAGCCTGGACACAGGTTATGCTAGAGTAAGAGACCTTCAAGCAAACTCAGCTGGAACAACACTGGCCATAAACAACCACAAAGGTAATTTATGTTATTTTATTCTAATTAGTCTTCTTGTGTCTGCATGATGTGTAACAAACTGCAATTTAAAAACCCTATCCTACCAGATCTCTGATTATGTACACAAGAATTTATTTAACGTTCAAGTTTCTACACAAGTTTTCAAAGCAGATCACGCAGAGTTCTATCACTTAATTGCTTTTTAAATGTACAAGTAACTTAAAATGTTGGAGGTTTGAGGTTGTGTTTTGTTAGGAAGGGTTTTCCTTGTTGCCACTTTCTTTTTTTGGGGGGTGGTAGTTCTTGTTTGGTTGGTTTTACAGGTTTTGAGTGTGGTGCTTATTCTTGGGGAGGGGTAGGTTGAGGTTTTCTTGGGTTTTTTGTTTTTTTTTTTTTTTTGGTTGTTTTCCTTTTTTTGAACCATTTATACTACTAGGATAAAAAATGAAGTATTTCTGATATGACAGATGCACACTTAAATGCTGTAAATATCACAGTTATGCCAATTCAGAAAACAGACCAAAATATGATAAAAATATAAGGTTTGTTATATTTAATTATGGTTTGGTGATTATTGTTATCACTACTTACGCTGCCATGCAAAATATTTTAGGATCATCAATAAAGCTTCCTTTAAACATTCAGTTGCTAAGAAGTCTACAGGTATAAATAACTACCGAGTTGGGACAAAATAAGCCAAGTTTTTTTTTTCTTCTCCCCTCACAGCTTAAAAATGCCACTTTTTGGCTGGATGAAATGGGCAAAAAATGATTCCTACAAACCCCCAAGGTACCCTGGATCAGAAGTAGTTACAAAAACTCTGCTGCGGGAATTGAAATGGCACCTGAAAGAGCGTGAAAGATTAGTGCAAGAGATTGAAAATGAGCAAAAAGTCCCGAAGACTGGTATGGATTACAACTGGCTGAAGAATTACCAAAACCCTCAAGCAACAATTCCAGCTACTGAGCAGCGGCAGCTTGAAGTTCTGTGTTCACAAATCCAGCCTTGCCAAACAGGAACTGTTCTCAGCAGGTAATTGTTTTGGGTTTCTCTAACTTCGAGTACTCTATCATAAAAAAACCAAGCTTGTAGTTGACTCTAATCTTTCTTTCAGAGTTAGAATGACCAGCAACTGGAACGCATTTTTACTGACATTTTAGAAGTTACATCCTTACCTTAAGATGTTGTGTTAGAAGGAAGTTTTAATCAGGGTTTTCCTGGCCTAACCCAAAATAAGGGTTATTCCTGCTACTTATTCCAAGTATTTATTAAATAGTAACCCAATAACAGAAAACTAAGGTACTAATGCAATGCACTGTTATGCAGAAATCCAGCTTCACTGCCCAAAACAGCTCAACACTTCTAGAACAAGCAGAACAATGCCACACCTCCCTCCTCCCCCTGCCCCCGACAAAAAATCCCATTAAAAATAAAATAAAGGAACAGTTTTTAAAAACAAACACCACCATCCCTGTTTTACAAAGAAAAATTCTTCCATTCCTGTATTTTAAACACATTTTCTAGGGACACATAGAAATGACAGAACAAGCCTATGTGCCTTTTAAAGCTCAGAATATACCTCAGGGCAAAGTCAGTTTAAATCAAGTTACCCAGATGGGCCAAACAAAAAAAAAAAAAAAAAGAAAAAAAAAAAGAAAAAACCCCACAGTATACCCAGCAACATTAGCTTTCAAAGCTCATAATAGCTGGACCATATCCAGTGCATTGTTAGAGCTCTCTTCCTCCTGTAATCTTTTGGAGGAGTCATGTGGGAGAAATGCAGCAGCAAGGAATAAATGACACTAGAATGCAATCATTTCCTCCTCCTTCCCCTCCCCTCACAAAAGCAGAGAAGAAACTGAAGAGTTTTCAGTACCAATGGTTAGATTTCTGGTTTTGTTTGTTTCTAGATTTCGTGAAGTTTTAGCAGAAAATGATGTCTTACCTTGGGAAATAGTCTACATATTCAAGCAAGTTTTGAAAGATTTTCTTACCACCACTGAGAGAGAAAATCAACAAGATCAACTGGTAGACGCATGGAATACAAATTGCTCCGAACACTTCAGCCTCCGTGGAGACAGTTCTAACAAATCGGACAAAGATGAAATCCCCACAGTTTCCAGTTACGTCGACAAAACCACACAAAGCATGTTTCCCACCTTCTCCCATAGAATCTGGAATCTACCCTATTACTACCCATCAAATTAAGTAGGCTTGTGTTTCTTTCAAAAATGTATGTCGCCGTTTGCATTCCTTTCTTGTAATTGCTATCCACAAACGTAGGAATAAGAGAAGTGACATGCTCCCCTTTTTTCCAAGTTCAGAAATTAAAATGTTTGACTCCAGCTAGTATACAGTATACAAACTTTACAGACACTCCTTTTATCTTTGCAGTACCTTAAAAAACATTGTGTTCGAAGGCATATTTTTACCAAAAATGTAGATGCTTCTGAATAAAACTCTGAAGCATTTTAGATTTTAGCCATATACAGCCTGATGTATTTAAATAAAGGAAAAAAAAAAAAAGCTTCCCAGACTTAGTAACAGCATCAACCCTCAAAGCATTACGCAAGAATTTCTGTGTTTGTCACATAGCTTTTAGGCTCTATAGGAACTTTATACCAGGTAAAATAAATGGTTTAATATAACATTACACCAAATCAACTGACAAATACTCTTTGAAGCTCAGAAGTTATTTCTTACCTTCAAGAATAATTTCCAATATTAAGATGTCAGAAGTTATAACATTATGCATGTACTGTTCCTGTATTGCCTCCAAACCGTACTCTGCACTAGCTGAACTACTGCGAAGACAGACAACTAAATGAAAATGTTTGATACTTAATGGTATTTAACAACTAACTCTCTATTTAAAAAGTTAACTAATTGTTTTATTTCAAACAGTTGTACTCCTTTCTTTGTCTCACTGGAAGTTATCCTGAAACCAAGACTCTGTATTAAATTCTAATGCTTTAATCAAATCAGACAGTAAGTTTCTAGAATAGCAAAAAAACAGCCAACAGACCAGTCCAAAGCAAGGGGTGATCTTTTTAAATTTCAGTTAAACAAAATCTCATGCTTTTCAGTTGAAATCATCTATCATTGTGGGTTCACGATAAAGTTCTACAAGACCAATAGGATATGTAACAGTTAGATCACAGCAGACAACTAGAGCAGAAAATCAATGAAAACATATGCCAGAATTTCCAACTGGGCTCCCATCTCCATATGTAACAAATTTTTACATGTCTTATGTAACCTCTTCATCTCCAGATTCCTTTTTCATCTGTCTGCCACATCACAGAAAATGGGCAAGACTCACATTGCCCAACTCACAGAATGCACTATTTCACACAGAGGGGAAACTGCTTCCTCTAATCTTTTCTTCAAACACTGAAGAAACTGCTCAGATTTCCTCAAGTTGGCAACACACAGGTGAACGCTATTTCCTTAATGCTCTGCAGTTATATCCTTCACTCAAGAAAATTCACTAATAATACAACATAAATTAGAACAAACAGCACAGTTTTCATAAAAGATAAATATACTACCTTAAAAAACACAACTCTGGATGGTTTGTAATGTAGAGAACATTCCATGTGCACTAGTGGAATATAATATACACAAAAGGTAGAACAATCAGAACTCTTCCATACACCAAACTGACAGAGCACTGGAGGTTGAGAGTCGATAGGTTCCTACAAGCCTAGAATAATAAATATCACAGCTTAATACCAAAAGTTTCTCCAGTCTTCCACACACTAAATACACAGAACTTCACAAGCACATGCAAACTCACATCTACCCTCAGAACTGCTATAAACTCTTCGCAGTATTTTTGTGCAGCTGCCGGTTTATGTGTAAATAACAAAAGGTTTGATCTCAACTTACTCTGTCCTACTGATACAGAATAAAGAGCATCAGATACTGTTCATGCAGTTCTAAAAAATCTAGACACGGATCCCTGCACAAAGGCATGATCGTTTGAAAGAAACGTTTTTCTCAGTAATAAAGCTTCCCAGAGTTAAACTTCAAGTTCCTTTTCCATAGATAAGAAGGTAACAAGTACTACACATATAAAAGGTATTAGCTTAATTAATACTGCACCAAGAATTATCATCCACAGTGCTGGTTTCAGAAAGTAATGTTTATTTGGTCATTCAAGCTTCCTGCAATTTTCCTGTAATTCACACAAATGGGTTTCCTAAAATAGTACTTTCACAGCTTTCTTTTGAAAAACAGGTGAAAAAAACCCTAAAAATTTAGCCTCCAAATTTTAGTTTATGGAAAACAGTAAAGAGCCAAGGTTCACTTAACTTTACAATCATCAAAAAAAAACAGGTAGGTGAAAGAAAACACAAAAAAACACACAACTCCAAGATGACCACAGACACAACTTACATGTTCTTCATAGACTGCACTTGCTTATCTTAAAGTGAAATCTAACTCCAGAAAAAAAGGACCTTCAACTACAACATACACTAAAAAGCAGTGTCTGAATAATAGTTGAAAAATCATCTAGGCATCATAGCCAATTCCATGTACAACCCCACTGCAATGCAAACAAAATGCTTACCTACTTTTATACACGTATTTAACTAATAAAACTGATACTAGGTCACTGCACCCACTTCTAGTGTCCATATTTATGGGAAAAGGAGAGAGAATGAAACTGGGAATTGAAGGAGGCAGAAGAAAAATATCCAAAAGCTGACAAAGCACCATCCACTAACACCTCACTTTGTCCATACTGCCAGAAACAGAAATGAGAGGTAAACTTCACAGGAGCAGCACTTCCAGCAAAGCGTTAAGTACTGCCTCGCTCTAGTTAAAATTAAAGACAAGCATAGAAAAAAACAAAGGTTTAAGAACCAGATGACAAGCTAAAAGAAGTTAAATATGTTTTAAATAAATCATCTAGGTTTACCTCAACGTACTACAAAGAGAACCCGTACCTCAGTCCACTGGCAAGTAAGAGTCATCTTCCAGAATTAAGCTTAGATTTCAACTCTATCAGAGAGCAGTAACCCGGCCACGGGCCAAGCATCTTTTCCCTGCTTCAGTTACTGTCCAAGAATCCAACTGTTCCTGTGAGCACTTCTATTTATGGCCTGCATGATTTCCATGAGGTGATATGAAACTATCTTTTTCCTTACACTAACTCAGCTGGTATTTCTAACACAGACAGGTGGCTGACAAGCATTCCTGTGACAGAAAGGTGAGTGGTAGTAATTTCAAAGGACAGCAAAGACTCCTCCCTGCACAGGAGTCAGGTAGGAAAATAAGCCTGCAATGCTTCCAGATGAATAAGTTGACTACAAAAAAAGGGCTAAATTGGTGAAAGCTACACCTATGAAATGCAAGAAATCAAAGAGGTAATAACCACCTTTTCCATGCTTACACCCTTCAGTATTCTACTATGAACCACAGTTGTTTTGACAACAAGGGAAGATTTTAGGGTCCAAATTTCTTTTAGTTCAGTTAAACATAATCAGAGAAACAAAAAAGTTAACGAGTTAAAGATCAAAATTCCAACCAATGTCTGAGAACTATTACCTTCCCCTAACAAGTTCAACTACCAACACTGCTATTCTAGAGACAGTTTAGATAACAAGTTAAACTTAAAAACCTTGAAAAATGAGGCATCAGTGGTAGAAAAAGAACATGTTCTACATCTCTTAAGGAAAACATGAGGCTTTTAGATCCCATTAGATGGTCTCAGTATAATTTCTATAAAATACTGGTTACTACGGACACCTGTGTGCAATAACATACCTGTTATTACCACTACCATTTTGGTGTTAATCCTCTTAGATGTGCATTTAGACAAAAGAAGGAAGACAGTCTCCACCAATTAACATCTATCCAGCTTGAAATCAATATAGATAAGCATTTCAGAAATTTTAAGTAATTTTGATTTTCCCCGAGAGTTTCAGAAGAAACAGTAGACTACTATGCTACAAAAAAGGAGAGAAATTCATTTGTTTTCAGCTCTTCAACTTTCTTTTGAAGCTAGTGTATAAAATCTAAACATTTCCTACTTGAATCCAATCCTTTTCAAGATTCTCTCCATTTTGCAAAAAAACTCTAAATGTAACTACCTTCCCAGAACTGTGAAACACGAGCACATGTGGAGACAAAATGCAGCTAAGCAAACCTACCTTCTTATAGACTTTCTATTCATTTTGCAGCAGCACACATCATCTATGCCCAAAGATTTTATACATGTCTTAGGATGAGAAAATGCTGTCCACACTTACATAAACAGTTATCTAGTATGTATAGCCGCTCTCTCCACAGAGGGGACAGAAAAAAATAAAAAAACAACTGTAAAACTAACGCTTCCATGTTAACACAGTTGTTCAAACCCACAATTAGGATATCTACCAAAAATTTAGGGAGGAAATAGGAGTCCATCTAACCAAGGATAGAGATATGCCTCTGCCTAGGCACACAAGGCTTGATGAATCCCGCCTATTTTATCTGTGTTTGTTAATACATGTGGGAGTGCTTAGTGCTAAGTTAGGCATTAAACCCCTCCCAGTACTACAGAAACGTTATACGCACCTAAATAAGGACTGAGAAGTCCCAGACATCTCATATATACTGGATTTAGTTATTATATTCACAAGCAAAGTAAATAACCTTAAAAAAAGTTCTGTCTTGTCATATCTTGGATGAAAGGGAATAAATATTTTGACATGCTGGTTTTGTCCTTTCCTTGAAGCAAGGACAGAAAATGGTAGTCTCAACAACCTCTGCTGAACTGTCAAAATATCTGCTGTTAGGGTGTTATGCCAATGTACACCCTTTAAGAAAGTTCCAGAAAAGCAGTGACCCACCCTGTGACACATCGGTTGGGGGGGGGGGGGGGGGGGGAAGGAATGATACTCACACTAGACTACTTCCAGCTAATTTTTCAAAAGACTTTAGGATACAGGAATGCATACAAAATACTTTCCAGCAGCGACTACAGATTCACTAAACACTAAGATTACTCCGCACTGCCACAACACCCTCCAGTTTAGGCACCTTCCAAAGGAAAGTATCTTTCTTTTTTCCAATATCCAAACACTAGTGAAAACAAGACGTGCCTAGCTCCTATGCAAACTATACAGTTCTCCTTCATGGCTGTGAAGTCCATCATAGGAGAATAAAGCACATGCAAAGACTAACATCCAAATATGCCCCAAATTAGTTTTACCTTGGTAACTTAGGATGCTTCAGATGCATCAGAAGAGCATTGACAAGGCAGTTACAAAACATATAGCAGCTGACTGAGGAAAACAGACTGTTAACTGCTTCTTAGAGAAAACAGAAGTTCCACCATGGGAGCAAATAAAGATCCAGTTTCAAATAACTAAGAACACCTGCTCCAAGTCTGGCTCAAGAGAAATATTACGGAAAAGGACGACAACAGATAATAAATAAGTCAAATTTTCACAACTTGGTAACATAACAAAGTTTACCTACCTTATAGTTTTTTTGGTGAGATAATACACAATATTAAGAACATCTGCTTGTGAATTTTGGCATAAACAAAGGATAAATGGACTCAAACTAATTTAACTGCTTAAGTTACAAATAGTGCGTTAATCTACTGGTCCAAAAAAGTTACCCAACACTAACAAATTCAGACATTTGAGGGTGAAAACAACACAACAAAACCAAATAATACTGTTAAAGAACCACAAAGTAAAGAAGATAAGCCCAAGTCATCAGTGTGGCTCATTGATTTAATAGTTACATTAAAGAAAAAACACCACACTCTGTGAGAATACTACTCCCCAATGAACATATAAATTCACTCCCAAATCTCATTTCATTTACTCCCTTGCCACTGCCCAAATACCTGTATCAGAATAACCCAGGTCTTTTCTAAAACCGCTCCAGTTTTCCAAAAGCATTTGTCACAATTCCACACCTGCACTGAAACGCTTCAGAGAAGGAAAAAATCCTACACATAGAACGTCTAGTAATGGTCAAGACAATAGCAGTGAGTCACAAATGAGAAAACAACTACTCACACACACACGAACACAACCCTGCACACATGGACTGCAGACAAAAGCACTTCTGGAACCCACAACCCCACCGCCCCAAGCTCCTGTGGGATGGGGACAGCCAGAGGGGACCATGCAGGCGCTGGGGATGGAACTGAAGGAAGGAATAAATCGTTACGTTGAGAGAATGATCTAAGTTTAGGTTGTTTAGTAGTTGAATCAAGTAACAAATCAACCATTGTGCATTTTAATGAAACTTCTCTCCAACTGATGCTCGAAGCCGAGAAAAAGGCTGAAACAAAGAACAAACTTGCGTTGACCAAGAGGACGCATAAGATCAAGAGCATCAGAGAGTTCTGAAAGCACAAAGGAACTGTGATGGACATACAGAGTGGATGATGTATTAATGAGTTCTATATACGTTTAATACTTCCCAAAATATACATCCAGTGTTTCCCGGAACCTACATAGAATCACAGAACAACTAGGCTGGATTAGACCGCTTAGGTCAAACCCAACCATACCTATCTGACACTAACCATGTCCCTGAGCACCTTGCCTACACGCCTTCTAAACAGCTCCAGGGATGGTGACTCCACCACCTCCCTGGGCAGCCTCTGCCGGTGTCCAAAGAGTCTTTCTGTGAAAAATTTCCTCCCGATATCCAGTTTGAACCTACCCTGGCACACCTATAGGCCATTCTGCCTTATCCTGTCACTTGAGAGAAGAGGCGAGCGAGCTCCTCTGTACAACCTTCTTTCAGGTAGCTACAGAGAGCAATAAGGTCTCCCCTCAGCCTCCTCTTCTCAAGGCTAAACAAACCCAGTTCCCTCAGCCACTCCTCTGAAGACGTCTTCTCCAGTTTAACCAGTACAGAAGCCCTGTAACCAGCCTCAATGGACTCACGCATAAGGTGAAACAATTCCCTGCATACGTCACATTAAAGTAATACCTCCGTAATGATCAAATCGGCGTTGATGATTGATCTCACCTTTTCTCCGCACCACCACACACACGAGGAGCATCCACAGCAGAGGAGGCACCCAGAGCGGGAGGACCAGCCCCTCCCACTCACCTGGCAGCCGGTTCAGGCTCCTGCGCGGCGAGGGGGGACGCGGGGCGGCTCAAGGCGCTGCCCTCGGATTCCTCATCCAACAACCGAGCGTCAGTCATGGCTCCACCGACGGGGAAGGGCTCACCTAAGAGCTCCCCACCGCTGTTTAGAAGTGATTACACCGCCAGGCCAATTCAGCAGCGAAATTTTTTATTACCCGAGGATGGGGAGCTGAGTGATAGGGCGCAGACAACCCCTACGGCTCCTGTTCTCCCAACACACACGCTAAACCCAACCTACCACACCCTTTAAATAGTTCGTCCTCATGAATATTAATCAGCTTCGAGAATGTTCCTTCATGCATATTCCCCTGAGCGCCCCTCCCAGCGACTCTCAATAGCTCCTCCCCGGGGTCCTCGGCCGAACCGCCCCCCTCCCCACACAAACCCCAGTCTGCACAACCCGGTACAGCTAATCCCTGCGCAAATGTTGCACCGCGAGTTCAGTCAAGTGCTTAAACTTGAAGATAAACATTCGCAACTTCACAATTTCCCGTCAGCGAACCTCCTTAATATCCCTTCTCGCACGGCTCCTCCCGCCATGCGGCTCAGGCCAGGCCGCCGCGCTTCCCGCGCTCGGCCCGGTCACGTGGCCCCGCGCCGCTCCTGCTCTCGGCCCCCTCCTGCCCACAGAGCGATGGCGGAGAGCCCCTCAGGCGTCCCAGCCGCCTGGCGCTTCCCACCGCCGCCACGAGGTAGCCCACAGGCACAGAGATCATAGAAATCTGAGAAACACTCATTCACTGGTAAAATATTAAAAAGGACAAAGCCTTTGAAGCAAAGGCAACAATATTTTTATGTTACAATTCAGCGCTGAATTGGATGCCTTTCTAAAAAGGCATAATGCAAAGGCTGGTTACGAGAGTTTTATACTGGTTAAACATGTATATTCATACAGATTTTGAGAAACGCTGGTTACATATTCAGGGAATGTTGCTTAACCATACACAGAGCTCGTATCACCCACTTTCAAATGTACATCACAGTTCCTCTGTATCTTAAGAATCCTCTGATGCTCTTATCTCCTTCCTCACTGTCTCCTCTTGGTGAGCTCAGGTTTGCTCTTTGTCCCTGCTGGGGGACCGTCCTTGTTTTGACTAGTAAACAAGCCTAACTGTTACAATCACATCCTTTGTTATGCAAGCTGGCCAGGATTTGCCTTCAGTATACATACTAGTTCTAGACAAAGAACGGTGTAAGTCCTCAAAGAATACATATTTAGGTTATCCAATTATGTCTGGAGATTGTCCCAGCCGTCTCCACACACAAGACAGATCCACATCACAAATGCATGCAAAGCAGCTGCAGCAAAACCCATCAATCAATTCTCGCAGAATCATAGAACAGCTTGGGTTGGAAGGGACCTTAAAGCCTATCCAGTTCCCACCCCCTGGCATGGCCAGGGACACATCCCACTAGGTCAGGCTGCCCAAGGCCCCATCCAACCTGGCCTTGAACGCCTCCAGGGATGGGGCAGCCACAGCCTCCCTGGGCAACCTGTGCCAGTGTCACACCACCACCATTCAGAAGAAACTCCTCCTTATGTCTAGCCTAAATCTACCCCTCTCCAGTTTATACCCATTGTCTCTCAACCTGTAACCACAAGCCTTTGTAAACAGTCCCTCCCTAGCTTTCTTGTAGACCCTTCTTGTACTGGAAGGTCACTATGAGGTCTCCTCAGACACTATTTATTCTTTGGAGATGATAGTGTCTTAAGTGTGGTCTGTGCTGAACAGGTGTGTTGTGTTCTGTAATGACCTCTGTTGGCAGTCTTTCCCTGACTCACAAGGAAGGTCAGACAGAGAGCTGGCTCCAAAGCTCAACATTTGCAGGACATTTGACTGTTGTGAAGTTCATAATATCATTAAAATTAGCCCTTGGAAAGTGATAGAATATGCATAAGATTTCTGGGAGAATTTATATATCTGCATGTATGTGGCAAATCCGTTCTGTAACCAGTTTTTGTCTCACTGCACGTGACTGATGGACATCACTCCTTCATGTTGCCCAGGCCTGATGAAGGATGTTTGCTCTCTAAAACGCCAAAACAAGTTGTAGAGAGTTTATTTGCCATCATTTTCCATATAATAACTTTCAAAAAATACATTTACTTGGATGAAATTAACTCTACTTTAGCCTCAGTCACAATATTCCACTTTTTCTAATGGTAGCTATGTATTTTCATCAGGTCCCTCTCACTACCACGTTCTGCACCTCAGCCCAGCTTCCCGAGAAGGGAGCACAGATGCGTCCTGTGTGAGGACAATGCCAGGAAGGGCCTTAGTGTTGCTTAGGGAATAGCTTGTCCTGGAGGACAGGGAGGCACACGTGGGTTCAGACTCAGGCATGGTTTAGTGTTTGATAAGAATGGTTGGACTCGATGATCTGGTGGGTCTCTTCCAACCTGATGATTCTATGATTCTATAATTCTATAATAGATGAGCTGAGGTGATGACACCAAGCTGAGTGGTGACGACATCAAGCTGAGTGGTGCAGCTGCCACACCAGAAGGACGGGCTGGAGAAGTGGGGCTGTGAGAACCTCATGAGGTTCAACAAGGCCAAGTGCAAGGTCCTACACCTGGGTTGGGGCAATCCTTGCTTTCAGTACAGGATGAGGGATGACGTGATTGAGAGCTGCCCTGCAGAAAAGGACATAGGGGTGCTGGTTGATGAGAAGCTCAACGTGAGCTGGCGATGTGCACTCGCAGACCAGGCGGCCAACTGTATCCTGGGCTGTATCAAAAGAAGCATGGCCAGCAGGTCAAGGGAGCTGATTCTGCCTCTCTATTCCTTTCTTGTGAGACCTTATCTGGAATATTGTGTTCACTTCTGTAATCCTCAGCATAACAACGATATGGAACTGTTGGAACAGGTCCACATGAGGACTACAAGGATGATCAGAGGGCTGGAGCCCCTGTGCTATGAGGACAGGCTGAATGAGCTGGGGTTGTTCAGCCTGGAGAAGAGAAGACTCTGTGGAGACCTTATAGCGACCTTCCAGTATCTGAAAGGGGCTACAAGAAAGCTGGGGAGGGACTGTTCACAAAGGCTTGTGGTGATAGGATTAAGGTCAATGGGTATAAACTGGAGAGGGGCATATTTAAACTAGACATGAGGAGGAATTTCTTCACTACAAGCGTGGTGAGGCACTGGCACAGGTTGCCCCGGGAAGCTGTGGCTGCCCCATCCCTGGAGGTGTTCAAGGCCAGGTTGGATGGGGCCTTGGGCAGCCTGGTCTGGTGCCCATGGCAGGGGGGTTGGAACTGGGTGAACTTTAAGGTCCTTTCCAAGCCCAACTATTCTATGATTCTAAAGCACCGTATGTAAGGCCGTAGAACATGCAGTATATTCAGTGCACTGAGTAGAACTATTCTATGATTAAAATAAGTGGTCGGAAAGTAATAGAATATGCATAAGATTTCTAGAAGAATTTATCCCTAAGCCTGCCAGCTCCGGTCTCGCTGCACACGACTGATGGAGAACACTCCCTCGTGTTGCCTGGCCCTGACAAAGGACTCTCGCTTTCTAAAACTCCAAAACGCCTCTTAGCGAGTTTGTTCGCCGGCGTTTTCGGTGCCGGACTCCGGCTCGGACCGGGGTCTCCCCAGGGGAAGGGGAGAGGGAGGCGCCGCGTCCTCCGCGGCCGCAGGGGGCACTGCGGGGCGGCGGCGCCGCTCTGGGCGCGGGCTCGGCGCTCCCCTTCCCGGCGGCCCCCGCGGCGGCAGCGCGCGCCGTTCCCGTTCCGTGACCTTCGCCGCCCGCCCGCTCCCGGCCCTCACGGTGGGTCCCGGCCCGGGGCCGCGGGGTCAGACCGGGGGGAGGGGGCGGCGGTGGCCGCTGATCTCTGCCGTGACCCCGCGGCCGCGAGGAAGCGAATTCGGCCTTGTTCCCGCTGGATTTCAGGGGAAAAAACCGAGCCTGAATCGCGTCGCGTCAGCCGAGGCCTTGGGGAAAGGTCTCTGCCCGGTTTAGGAGGGTTGGCAAAGTGATTGGTTAATCTTTGTGTTCTGTGGAGGTGGGAAGATCCTGTGAGAATTGAGTGAGATCCTGTGAGAATTGATTGATACGTTTTGCTGCAGCTGGTTTGTGTGTTTGATTATCTTGTCATGTAGAATCACAGAATAGTTTGGGTTCGAAGGGACCTTAAAGCCCATCCAGTTCTACCCCCTTGCTATGGGCAGGGACACCTCCCAGCAGACCAGGCTGCCCAAGGCCCCATCCAGCCTGGTCTTGAACACCTCCAGGGATGAGGCAGCCACAGCTTCCCTGGGCAACCTGTGCCAGTGCCTCACCACGCTTGTAGTGAAGAAATTCCTCCTTATGTCTAGTCTAAATTTGCCCCTCTCCTGTTTATACCCCTTGTCCCTAATCCTATCACCACAAGCCTTTGTGAACAGTCTCTCCCCAGCTTTCTTGTAGGACCTCTTTCTGGTACTGGAAGGTCCCTACAAGGTCTCCACAGAGCCTTCTTCAGGCTGAACAACTTAAACTCTCTCAGCCCGTCCTTGTATGGGAGGTACTGCAGCCCTCTGTTCATCCTTGTAGCCCTTCTCTGGACTTGTTCCAGCAGTTCTATATCCTGCACATGTTGAGGATTCCAGAACTGGACACAAATATAAATTTATCCTGATATGGAGCTGTTGGAATGGGTTTGATCGTTGGAACAGAGATTTGATTGAAAGGTCTGTCTATAAACAAGTAAAGATAAATATCTATTTGTCTATAATTATATGTTAATTACCATGAAGATGCTTTAATTCTTGATGAAGCATCTAGATTTTTCCAGTTGTGTTGACATTGGTTGTCCTTGCATCATTTTCTCTTTGATGCTTGTCAAAGGATGCTTTATATTTAGTAATGGGAAATAAGTAAGTAAGAATTACCTTGCAGAAGTTTAAATCTGCTTTTCTTTCCTGGCAGTCTGTTTAACCATATACTGTCTATGTGGGCACATAGCTGACTTTATTGAGTAGCAGTAAGTGTACTTAGTGACTTTGTTGGGGTCAGGTGACCTTCCAGTACCTGAAACGGGGGCTGCAAGAAAGCTGGGGAGGGACTGTTTACAACAGCTTGTGGTGATAGAATGAGGGGCAATGGGTATAAACTGGAGAAGGGCAGATTTAGGCTAGACATAAAGGGGAATTTCTTCATTATGAGAGCAGTGAGGTACTGGCACAGGTTGCCCAGGGAAACTGTGGGTGCCCCATCCCTGAAGGCATAAATGAGGCTTTGGGCAGCCTGATTCAGTGGGAGGTGTCCCTGCCCATGGCAGGGGGGATGGAACTGAGTGATCTTCAAGGTCCCTTCCAGCCCAAAGTATTGTATGATTTTAAAGCACTGTATGTAAGGCAGTAGAATATGCAGTATATTCAGTGCGGTGTGGTGCAAATACGTACTGACATGCTGAATGGGAGTTAGGGTAAGATTTATATAAAATAATCTTATAAATTTTCTGTTGGTCTAACAAATCACACAGAAAGGGAAAAAAACACCGAGAAGGTTCAAAGGGAAAAAAACACCGAGAAGGTTCTTGCTCTTGGGGCATATTTTGAAAGTAAAATATTAATGATAAATCATTAATTCAGTACTTGATCATAATTTATCTTGTTATTTTGAGTCGAAATTACCATGTTGGGAAAGACAGCTGTGGGGAAAGGGTGATTAACTTGGCAGTGCAAGGAAGGACCCTCTCTAACTTGTCTGGAACGCGGCTTTCCTCCTGAGGGAATTTGGAAACATTAAAAAAAAGCTGTCACTGATAGGGAGAGAGGAGCCTAGCTATTGCTACTCTGTAAATGCTCTTTTGAGTAGTCTTTGAACTCTGACTTTCATCAATTCTGAATTATTATTTTTTATTGTCTTAGCCCATAAATAGCAACCATAGCTCTGAATTTTCATTGCCTTGCTTTGGAATAAGTACTTCTGCATGCTTGAGGATTTTTTTTAACCTGTAAACTGCTGCAGATATATATCAGGAAGATGAATATGCATGTGTGTGTATATATATAAATTATAGTAGGTAAGAGTACATTTGCAAAACTAACCATGGCAAAACCTTTTATAATTTTTCAGATGGTACAGACAATGCTTCCGAAGTCAGTGAGAGCCATGAAATTCTATTTTGCTACGGTTTATCAAGAAATATGGGTTGGTGTGGCATTAACAGCTTATGCCTATTACAAAATCTCATATGGTGGTAAGTTTCACATCATACTTTTCATTAGGTGTTACTTTATAGTTAAGACTTATAGATGAGAATATCCTGAAATGTTAGAAATGAGTTATTGAGCACAGCCAGCAAATAAGAAATTAACACCTTTCCTTACAGCCAGGTGTTTCCCATAAAGATTCAGGAGTTTTAGCATGCTCAGTGTAGAAGGTTACACTAACAAAATACTCAAATGTAATTGTACCTGGATTTTGAAGATGAGGTAAGGTAGGAATTGATTTCAAAAACACAGATCTCACTTGCTACGTACAGCCAGAGGCTTTCCCTGTAGATTTGCCCTGAAGGGAAATGTAAGGCTGTTCTGAACTAGAGCTTACTTTGATTAGAATTTTTTTAGAATCTTTATGGGTTTGAGCTTTTACTCAAGACCTGCAAAAAAATACAGTTTGTAAAAGGTTTTCCCATGTGAACTTGTGAAAGTGAAACACTAGTTTATTTTGGGCTGATGCACTTCAAAATGTGAGATACGTCACTGAATATTAAAGTGTGTTCCACTTGGTGATATTGGCTCGCTTTCTCAGAGGAAGAAACAGAATATCTAATGTAAAAATAAGAAGCTTGAGTAGGCCAGGGCCCTCCAAGCAAAAGGGTACAATAGATTACAGTGTCTTAAAGGTCTAGTTCTTCAGTTTAGTCTGTGCTGAACAAAAACCCAAGTTAAACCCTTTGCTAGCTGTCATTATGAAATATTATAAACTATAGACAAATTTCACAGAGAAAGGAATCCATCACTGTGGGAACAGATGAGGGATGTTACCTCAATATTTCTCTAGCTTACAGGATATCCAAAAGTGTTAACACTACACCGACAAGCTTAAGTAAATAGAAGTAGCTGAACAGCCAGAGAGAAAAAGAAAAAACAAACAGCTTAACTTTTGCTTTAACTTCTTTAATCTCAAGGAGAATTCAAAATTGAACAGACTTTCAGGTTTGTGTTCACGTCATGCTACTGTTATTTTCATTTATGATTTAGAGAATACATGTGGTAGTGTAGGGTTATTTCCAAGGGTGGAGATTGCACAGCCTCTTATGACTGTCTTCCTTAGAAAGAATTTTTTCCATGTATTTTTGTCTGATCACTGTGTATTGGTATCTTAGAAGAACAAGTACAAAGGGAATGTAAAGCAAGCTATTTTACTTAAAGGAAGATTGTAAAGCAAACTGTATTTTTGTCACTTCAGTTTACATCTATATGTTGTATGTTACATACCTATGTATTATGTAAAATAGTACCATTCTATATGTGCTTCTTTTGAATTACAGTAGGAGTCTTGATGGCTACAATTTCTAAATGCACAGAGTCTTGCTTAATTAAAAACAAGCCGCTTTTGGAAAGAATAAACATTTCTTAACATGTACCATGGAAAGTATGTGTTGTAGGCTTTTTGGATCTTGTTCAAGCTAAGCAAGCAAATCATGAGTAGTATAATGTAATTTAAAGTTTATCTGCATAAAATCAAATAGGAAATATTTTTTAAACTGTCATTGTTCAGCTTTTTCTTTTTTTTTTTTCCCCAGGCAAAAAAGCAGTGGCAGATAGTAAGTATTAAATATCTAGCGCCCTGTTGTATTTTTAAATGAGTGCAGTAAAAATTTGCCTATTTTATATAAGTTTTGGGTTTAAGTTATGGATTTAAACAATGCTTAAGGACTACTGCAAAATAGGTAATTCTAGTTGTATTGGTGGTTTTATGACCTAGAAATATCTGTGAATCTGCACAGCTGCTACCTCAGTCTTAAATTGTCCTTTGTGTAGGTTTTAGGTGTAGAATGGAAGTTGTAAGTTCTAAGCCTTGGCTGAGGGGGTGGAATCCTTTTAAATAATGGTAACAACCATTTAATGGAATTACTTAAATCTGTGCAATTTCAGCAGTTGCTGCTGTTTTAGCTGTGAAGAAAATAAAAAGTTTAAGCTTATATTTTGAATTTGTATGTCTATATCTGCCTCAAAGTAGTGTTTCGACATTTATAGACAGTTTCTTCTAGTATCACATTGGAATTTAATTATTCTTGAGCTGCTATATTTCAGTGAACTTTCTGCACCATGATAGGTAGCCCATTTGTGTGCAGATAAATATATACATAGGCAAATGTTATTTACATTTTTAAATGTGTGACTAGTGAAAATACCACCTAATAGACAAGGATAATAGCATAAATAAACTTCAGTTTAGAAAAAGTCATATGAAGACTGAGGAAGCACTTTACAACTTGCAAAAGAGGATTTTAAGTATGGGCCAAGTTTATGCATGTAGTTTGAGAGTTTTATTTGATGGGGTGGCTGAATCCACCATTTCTTACGCTCGGATGTAGATACAGTTGTCTCTTCTAGGTTCTGAAAAACATTCCTGAATTGAATTGCTTTAGTGTTTGAACAGTCTAAATTGTGTCTTTGTTTCAGAGTCCTCTGGTGGTGGCCATCATTAAAGACCTCTGCTCTTCTTGGAGTGTGAATTTGGTGGTTCGTCATCTTGACTGTAAATGAAGCAAGTTACAACCATAGGGAAGTTAATTCTAAAACTAGACCTGATCCATCTGTTGTAATTACAGAAAGAATAAATCCATTGAGCAACAAGGAATTAAACATGTTGAACAAAGTATGCTGGAGTGTATTGTTAACCTATTTTTTAGAATAAGCATTTCCTGTTTTCCGTGGGTCATCCAAGTTCCAGTTGAACTTTTTTTCATTAGTACTTTGAATAGAACCAAATTTCTATAACTAAACTCTATAGAACTAGCCAGCATTTCTTAGAAAAGTATTAAGGCTCTTTCTTTCTTTTTTTTTTTTCTCTAATGATATGGGGTTTTTGGCTAGAAGTTTGAAAAACTCCACCTATTTTTAAAATATTATTTCATAGGATGCCAAGTGTGAGGACTTAATTCTCAGCTTTTTGTCAAGTTACAGTGCAATAATTAAGTGTACGAAACCTTACACCTTTCAAGAGTTCTTAGTTCTGCAAAGTTTAAAAGCAAAAGCCGTATTGTTAAAACATCATGCAAAATGTTTAAAAAGTTTTTTAAAAGTTGTTAGGGTTTTTTTTTTTTGGCAACTATCTTTTTTTGTCCCTCATATTCAGCAGTGCTAAGGAATTATTCTGGAAGGCTCTTCCTTTAGTCAAAAATTTTACAAAGGAGTAATAACCTGCCCATATCGCATGAGAAAATTGATATTGCATGGCATCATTTGCCATTTGAGCTTATGAAGATCTCAGAATTTAAAGGGAATTATGAAATAATACACCGTGGCAGCAGTTAATATTGGCATAAACAAATACTTAACTCACTTCAAGGAGTTTGCCTTGTTTCTGAAGATTTAGAAGTAACATATATATTACTAGGATGGGTTGTTAGTGGTTTTTGCAAATAGCTGTTAAAATAACCCCATAGTTAGTATCCTATTTTGAAGCCTCTAGGAGCCCATACTATCTTACAAAACTCAGTTTTCAGAACCATATATACTGAATTCTACACCAAGGATACATAGTGTATAGAACCGAAACTGGACTTAATGTCATGTTTTGTTTAAATTTAGCCTAATCTGCTTTTGAGAAGATTAAGAGGCTTAAGTCATTTTAATGATTTAATGCTTACATACATCTTTTTAACTACTTCACTAAAACATCTTAAATCTTTCAGCTTGATTAAAGTTTTGCTTTTCAATCTCTCAGATTGCAGTATCTGGCCATAAGTTAAATATTTTTTATTGGAACACTTAAGAGCTTGATAACCTGACTTGCTGATGGTAAGCATTCCAAACACTGTGTTGCCATTAATTTCTTCAAAAATTATACTTTGCTTAAGCTTGATAGTTGTATCTACTATGAGTAGAGTAAAATTACCAGATGTTTCTTTGAAAGCTTTCTAAAAAAGGCAGGTATAGCATTACTTAGTTTGAAAGGAATAGGGGGCCTCTCTCATACGTTCTTGACGTTTCTTGCAGGTTTTTTTGTTACATCTTCCCTTGAAATGTTTTAGCTAATTCTTTCATCATTTCTGCATGGGTTTTTCAGTGTTTCCTCACTGTAGAAGATATGAATGAGAAGTAGAAAGAACTCTCTATTTGTTTATTTACATAAAATCAAAAGGATCCAGAAGAAGGGAATAAAGAACGAAAACTAGAAGAGAAAACAACTTCAATTGAACAAATATTAGGCCAGTGGTGATTACAGGGTGGGTCAGAGTTGTGGTACAGTTAATAAGTGGTTCAGACTGAAAAGTTATGCCAGGTAAGGAGCTATACTTGCATTTGTAATGCAAATTTATGATCACTAAAGTATAGTCCCTAAGATACTACGCATACTTCAAATGACCTGCTTTAGCAGTTTCCCAATTACAGAGCCGAGGAAAACAAGCTAGGGAAAAAACATTAATCACTGCAGGATTTGCTTCACCATAGCTAGAACCTGGTACACTGGGACTGAACTATATCAATGTGCTGTCTGATTACCTGGATGTTAATTGCAAAGCAAGAGGAGCTTCTGCTAATGCCTTTGGAGCATTGTTAACTGCACCTTTAGGTAAACTTAACCTACTTCAACTTTAATGCTGCTTTGTATCTGACTTGCTTGATTTTCTAGTAGGGAAGGAAAGTACATATGGGCAGCGATGTCTGGGTTATGAAAGCTACCATTTCTACTGAAATTACAGTATATGCAACTGGTTCTTCCATTAGTGCTTCTGTCAGAAATATCTATGAAAGTTGCAGAATATTTCTTTCCATTTGTGATTGCACACAAAACTTTGCAAAAGATAAGGGAAGTAAAACTGGTGTTTATGTTTTGTTCATTGTTTTTTTTTAAACTTGAGTAGGATACAGAAGGAGGAATTAAACTTTTAGTCAGTGGCTTGACTCAAAAGCAGAAATCAACACACCCGTAATGTGTAGCACCTATAGGAGACTCCATATACTTTCTGCCCCTCTATACTGAAGCATACCAGGTAGTATAAAAGGCAATAGAAGAATGTTAGCTAAGGCATTATAAGTGCCATTTTTTATTCACAGTGAGGTGTGGAAGGAGTAATCAGTTTTATTTGCAGCATTGCAGTGTAGCCCTAGAGAATCATTGCAAAGAAGTACACTTGAAGTGAATACTCTTTGCCTTTTCTTTCCTAATTTAGGTAAGGTGATTGCTAAAGCTAATTTAAACCAAAAAGGTTTCCTTTTTCCAGTTAAGTGTCTATATAGACAAGCCTCAGATCCTGAACAAACCCATTTTCTGTGTAAATGATTCTTTAAGATGAGGGCTTTAATCCTTGGAGATAATATTCATCATGATTCACAGTTAAACACTGGGGGGGGAATACTGCTCATTGTCAGATCATGCTATTTCCATTTAGCTGCTGCCTCTTTATATTGCTGACATTTCTAAAACAAGAGGGTTACATTTAAATTGTGTTGTAAAATAGTTCCAACAACTGCACTTTTCATTTGTTGCCTGTGATACAGCATCAGTGATGACAAAATTTGACTGTTTACCTTTGTGATGTTAGTGGAACAGCAAACTCCTGTAAGGGTTGAAAAACTTCACATCTTTCCTGCAGCATCATCTTGACTGATTTTTGCTGTGGTGCTGGTAATTTTTTTTAATAAGTACAGAACATGAAAGCACAGCAGTAGGGAGCTGTATTAATGACAATGCTAATACAAGATGTGGACTTCTACAGTACAGGTAATTCTGTATTTGCCCCTCTATGCTGGGTCTTGTTTACAGCCAGGATTTCCCATTGTGAAGCTCTGAGATTTTTAGACCATTTTCAAGTGGTGTCCTACAGTTTAGGAATCTCAGAGTATCACCTGCATGATAACCAGGTGTTAATGGGATACTCCAGGGGAGTAGCCAAGGAACCATGAGTCACGGGGCCCAACCCACTTAACCTCTGTAAGGGCTGACTTGGGGGAAAAAAACCCCAAATGTGTATTCATGTTAATTGGGAGGATGAGTAAAGTGGCAGGAAATGATCTAAAGTAACTGAAACAGCTGAACTAGTCTCCTGTTTATCTGAATCATGATAGCAAGTGACTGTTTGAAGTACAAATAAAGCCTGATACAGAGCTGTTATGTGTATTGTACTTTCAGTCCCCAAGGAAGGAAAACAATCAGGTGCTTGTTAGACACAGGTGATTATGTGTGACATCACCACCAGATGGCTGAAATGAAACTTGAGGAAATCAATGTGTGGAATCTCTATTGTTTCATTCACGGAAATCTGTAAAGCTACTAGGAAGGAAAGAATAGTAAGATAGGAGATTCCCTCAGGCATTAAATATGCTGGTTAGTGATTTGGTAAATGAAGGAACAAGAAATAACAAGATAGTGCTTGAACAACAAGTTCTTCATGCTACAATTCCATGACCTGTAGCAACTAACATTTAGCAGCTAATACCCTCTTTGCTTTAAGGATATAAAACCATGTGACTCCGATTTAGTAATTTATGAAGAACTTGTAAACAAGAAATTCCTGTACTCCTCTCCACTACTGCAGGCAAACTGCTTGGAAACAATTACTCTCCTTTAACTCAAAATGAACTGGGCACCCCAAGAATGGATTATTTGGAAGGTTTAATTAAATTCTGCTAAAGGTACTATAATTTCTTTGGTTGTGGTTTAGCAGTATGAGTACTCTGGCACCTACGCGAGCTTGTGGAGTTTCCAGCCTCTTACCACAGTGCCTTGATCCTCATTATTGTGCTGCTAAAGCTATTTGTGAAACAGATCAGGCAATTTTTCATAATTTTATGGGGTTTTTTTCTATCTAAAGTAAAGAGTACTCAGGGTTTTTTTCTGCTTTAATTTGGATCCATCTCCTGATCCTGTTCACAGCAAAGCTACTCTCTAACTTGCATTGCACCACAACAGCTACTTTTTTTGTAGAAATATGGCAGAAGAATCAGAACTTCTGACTTTCCATTCAGTCACCCAGCTTTCCTATGTCATCGTAGCCCTTGCAATAATGTCATGTAAGTTACCTCCTCATACCCAGCTATGCACATGATCAAAGTAGTGTCTCCCTTGTAAGACCCATCATCGCTCTCAACACTCACAGGAATAAAAAGAATGCAGAACTCCACCCTGTATAGAGATCAGGAATGTCAGTTTGTGCTTCAGCAAAAAGCCAGAACCTTGCTTCCTTCCTCTGTGACAGCAGATTGCTTTCTCAAGTTTATAGTATCACTTAATTAGGACAAAAGAACAAGCAAGCAGGGAACAGGGAAAACAATTTTAGCCCACTATCTTAATGCTTGCAGGAAGACTGCTTTTAGGGATAAACTTATCAGTGGTTCTTAAAAAACAACTTATGTTATTGGTTGTCATTAAAAGGAAAATTCATTTCTAGTTATTGTGACCTTCAAAAACCTGAAGTAACTTTTTTTAATTGACATGACCTTCAACTATTTTATATCCATGTCATCACAGTGACTTCAGCTCCCTGCTGGAACTTATAGTAGACATTTTTTGAGAGCTAATGAAGTGTGTTTGCTAGAAAATGAAAATAAAGATTCTGTGGGTGGTGGAATTAACAGCAGTAAACTGAATGAACCCCATCTGTGAGGACTACTTCTGCCCACACAGATTTTTCTTGCAGTATCATTTCTAGTCTTCATTTCTTGTTTTAACCTGCTGTGTTTAGCATGCTTTTGATAATATTAAGTATTACTGTAATTAAGGCAGAATTCTTTAGGTATCCAGTAGAAACTGTTGTGAGATATTTTGTATGGAATGCTATATAAACAAACAAAATGGCAACAACTAAACTGTGAATACAACCACAGTATCATGTGAATAAAAAGGAGGGATTAATAAAATGGATTAGAAAATGCAAAGGCATTTGATACACGACCAAGAATACAGGGAAGGATACTCTCTTTTTAGGGTCTAACTAAAAGCTTTTCCACTTTTACAATTAACTCTTTTTTATCTTGAGGATAAGTTAGGACCTCAAGACACTTCTTTAAGCAAAACTTTAAATTATGCAGTTCTTTCAGTAAGCTAAGAATTGGAGGCATACCAGTTTTAACAAAGGTTGTGACTCTTGTTTTGGTAAACACCGAGAGGTAAATACATTTCAGCAGACTTTGATTTAGTTAATTCTTTTGGAGTAATGCAGCTAGAAAAGGAATCTTGCCAAAATATTTTTACTTTGCTTTCAGATTATGTATTCTTATTAATGCTAACTATCGCATCTCTTTTTTAATTAAGGCTACTAATTAAAACATGTACTCAAGTCTGTCTAGAAGGAAGAAACACAAGGCAAGGAAAAAAATTGTGTAGAGCTTTCACATAGCAATTGGAAGAAAGAGAAAATATTGAAGTTACTTTACTTTGTTCTGTAGCTTCTCCTTTTATAGAACAGAAACACTGGCTTTGAATTTGAGACATAAGCAATAGACAAACCTTTAAAGTATCATCTAATCATCCCCAAGCAAGGAGGTGGTTATTGTGTGTATTCCTCTATGATGCACACACTCCTCTCCAAGCTTTCAAGGTTTAGCTGCATATTAAGATACCTTCTTTGAATAAATCGACCTAGAACAGATTCTAAACACATACCAGTGATACGTTTTCTACTGCCAGCTGCCACTGTTTCTAGAGCTTTTCATGGAGTCATTTTCAGGAGGGTTCCATCAATGCCTTACACAATACATTTCCTTTTACTGTTAATGATGTTCTGTTTACACAGTGAAGAATTGCAGTAAACTTTGTTGTATGATCATGACAGTAAAAATAAAAATTAACCAGAAATATGTTTCAGAAAGATTACAAACAAAGGCACTTGGAGGCAAAATCAACTTGTCTCTTCACTGTTACCATAATGTAAGCATTGGCAAGGCACAAAACCAGCATTTTTGTTTATAACATGTAAGAAACATCATTGCAAATGGCTTTGATTACATCTGCTGGTCAGATTACCTGAGTGCAGCTGCTCTTTTATACAAACACACTATTAAAGAAGTCTGTGACAGAAAAACTCACTCACAATAAATTATATACATCCATATATATATTTTTAATAACTTTTTTAATGTACTTGAAATCACTTCATACAGCGATTCTCAAAAACACTTGAGTATGTGACGCATAGAATCATAGCTGAGATACCTGAGAACAATTTTAGACTTAGGTAACAAATTAAAATGCTAGACTCTCTTAAAATATGACCATCCTTTTCCCCCTCAAACTTCAGTGAAGTGATACACCCAAAATGAACTGGCATATAGAAAAAAGGAGTAAAGAATGAAGGATTGACTTTCTACTCTATCCCTTCACTAATTATTATTTCAACTAATACCCATCATCTTGCTATTGACAGTGACTTCTGGTCATTGTGGGCATTTTGAAAAATAAAGAACATTTTTGAGAGCCCAAATGTTTATAAGCCTAAAGGCACAAGCAGAGAGAACCTCTCCCAGGACATTTAAGTTTTTGTTTTCTCTTCCCTCCCCTTCAAATATAGCATATGGTTTCTTCATTAAAATTACAGGGAAGCAGAACAAGATTTTCCATCTGTATAAATTATGGCACATAATCTCTCTTATGAAGCTATATCTTCTGCAGCTACAGCATAAAATAAAACCTAATAATGTTGAGATTTTTATGAGAGTATAGCAACACATTTGCAATGAGGCCACAACTTTCTCCACTAAGTACATTCTTTTGCATAATGTGTATTGGATTAAGCATACAATTTTTGTTATCGTTTAAAGAAATTGCATCTCTAATCCACCAAATGCAGAGCTAAAACACATACCGACGTATCAGACAGTCAAATCCCTAGAAGCACACACAGCTATGCTACATACAGATCATTTGGCTTCACTCCTGCTTTAATTGTTATACTCCTTTTCAGAATGATGCACTGAGTGGGTTGTGCTGTGGAGACTTTAGAACATTAGTCATCTAGTCCAGCATATATTACTTTAGACTATTACAAGGTAGTGGTGAAAAAAAATCTTTCTCCAGTTCACGTGCCTCAAATACTGTATACAAGACAGACATCAAAGTGTTTTCTTTAGATTATTATTTATAGTTTATCTCTGAACAGGTTTGGTGTGGTTTAAAGGCATTGGCTGCGTATTGAATTCAAACAGGGCAGCATATGACTATTGTTCAGTATGAATTCCTTATTGTTGCAGCCTTAGGAAGTCAGCTTGATTCTGGAATGAGAGGTTAATAAAGGCCACAGTAACAAATTAAAATACTTTTCCTTTAAATATACACACTTTACGCAGTATTTCACTAAAGACGTTAAGCTAGCTGCTGCAAAACTCTCCTTGAAATACTAGAGTCTTTGTGTTGTCAGTCCCGCAGCATTGCACCTGCGAGTAACTGCTGGGCCAGTCAGAAGTACTTCCATGACTCAAGTTCTAGAATTACTCATGGCCAGTTCTTTCTGCATTACAGCACATGCAAATGTAATTTTTGAAAGGAAAGTTGTATTCCGTAATAAAGTAATCCACTCATTCATTTACAAAGGATACTTTTTTGGTTTTTTATACATACACAAAAAATGCTGACAGTTCTACCCGTACTCGCTCTTTATTCTGCCAGTTGTGAGGAATCCAATCCCAACTGCAGCAATCCAAAACTCTGCTCTCTAATCTGAGCCAGTCATCCAGGCTCCATCTTTAATCAACAGAGAGATAGGCACCTTCAAATACCAAGAGATTTAGATAGTGGGGATGAGTATCTGAGCATGGAAAGAATTGCCTGCAGAACTGCCTTTCTCTCTTCCCTCCCCGTCTTAATTTATCTATAGAAAGAGTGCAGATACTTCTAGATTACTAAAGTTGGGTGAGATGGATCCCACCCTTAAATATTCAGCACCTAAAACTGTTTCTTGTTGGTTATAAAAAGGATTACTTGTTATTTACAATTATACCACATGATAAGAAGAAGTGTTAAATTAATTTAAAATAAATGCTTACTTTCCTATGACACCTTCAAAACCTGAAAACATTTTCCTATGCTCCAGAAAAGCATATTAACAAGTTAATGCAACACTGCAGAAAATTTGAATCTGATAAGGTAGGAATGCTGATTTTCCTCCTTTTATCTATGCATAAAAAAGAAGTAGGAGAGATTCAGACCTGGTATCTTTAAAAATTTTAAAAAACACATACATTTGAAAATCTCACTAGAAGATACTTAAAAAACAAGTAAGAATTGAAGTTTCATCAGGAGTATGCCTGAAAATCTCATTAGTCCCCTACCTGTATCTTTGGGAATCTCTGCTTCTCCAAAAAATAATGCTGTGCATGATCAAATAAAGATCTAACTGTAGTTAGTATCCTTTTTTTTTTTTTCAATAAATCTGGCCTAAATACAAAATATATTTTGATATTTTTTCTGCATGTACCTGTAAATTTCAAGTATTTCAGCAAAACACTAGAATGATAGTTTAAACATTTTGATTCAATTTCTAGCTAAACAGGAGCTCAGCACAAATCTCAAAAGCTAACTATACCCTAACTCATAAGCAGTAACTCTTCATGTTTTGATGTTGTAAGTTGAATAAAAGTCTGTTAAGCTATAGTAGCCTTAATTTGTAAAGTTAAATAGTATTGCATTGTTTTTTTTAATAACCAAGAGGAACATAAAAGGTTTTTGCGTGCCATGTTTTAGCACTTGGTACCAACAAATTAAAAAAAAACCCCACCTTTCCTTTAGAAAAAGACCAATAAACTTAGAACACCTCTCACAAAGGCAGCCTATTTGGAAGTAAATAATTTGGGTTCTGTACCTCTAGCTTTGTCTTCTTCCATAACCAAATTCTCTTACCTTATCTTCTTAGGCATTCCCCAAATCATGACTGCTTTTACACAACCTCACTAATCTAAAACAGGCAGCTAAGATATCACTGGCCCCTTCCACCAAGCCACATAGCTTCTACAAAGTTGTATCAGGTATTTGGTATGGAAATGCAAGGGCAATGGGAAAAAAACATTCCACATTATTACAAGTGACTATTTTCCTGATCGCAGTAAACAAAATATTTGTAGATACTCTTAAGTTGGAATCGAAAGATTTTATGACTGCTCTGTCCCTTGACTGCTAAAAGAGTGATTCTCAAAACAATTCTTCGATGGAACAGTAGGTAGAGTTGGTTTTTTACACTGCAGGTAGAGTTTTAAGTCATGCTTTGTAAATACTGGGTTGACTTTTTTTTCCTTTCCTCATTTTAATGGGAAAATAAAGATGGAAAGGGATAAGCCAAGTAATCTGGTTTTTTGGTTGTTTGTTTTTTTTTTTTTTTTTATTCAGGAGAAGCAGGAATAGGAGTAGGAACAGACTTGCATACAAATTAAGTACCTTTTGAAGACATTTCCTCAGTCCACAGTATCCAGTCTGTCTGGTTGCTGTATTGGTGGAACCAGCAACTGCCAAAAGCAATGCAAGGTTGACAAACTTTTACACCAGAGGCCATTATTCCAGCAGAGGTATTGCATGGAGGAGTACCTTCCTGTTCCCAGAAGCAATTGTCTACACTACGTTCTCCCAGTTTTCATTTTGTCAGTATTCTTGCCACTGTAATGGAAAAGTAAAAGTGAGGGTTATAGTATTTTATTTTTCACTATCAGTCACTGAAAACAGGGAAAAATGTTAATATATAAATATATATATAATATATATAAACTGTACCTGAAAAGTCATTAGGCACATCACTTAAGAATCTCTGGAAATAAAACTACCCTGATGAATGAGAAAAATGATATATTTTAAAGAATAAGCATGACAGAAGGTGCACAATTCCCTTGTTGCTAAGATTAGAATTTCACCACAAATAAGATGACAGCAGATTTCTATTCACTGCTTTTCATTTGTTCACTAAGGTTTGGTATGAATTCTATGAAGACAAATACCCTTTTTCCTTAAGATATGTAACTATGAGTTACAGTCTATTTCATCTCAGGTCAGACAAATTGCAGGATTAATAATATTCTGAGAAGATCTTGGAGTTCTCTGTTGGGTCTTACCTATTTCCAAAGCTGTGTGTGAGTTAGAATCTCAGTTTACACAGTGTTATTGTCAGCTAGTATAGCTCCAAGTAGTATTTGTAACATATTTAGGAATTAAAACTAACAAAGTATTACCTTGTGATGCTAATGGGGTTTTCCCATTGGACAAATTTATTAAACGAAGCAGCTTTGACCTATCACAAAGCTGACACCAGAGACTGCCTGGGTGTTGGTCTCTTTTTCCAGGTAACAGGCAGTGGGACAGGAGGAAATGGCCTCCAATTGTGCCAGGGGAAGTTCACATTGGACACGACAAAACATTCCTTCGTTGAAAGGTTTGTCAAGCATTGGACCAGGCTGCCCAGGGAAGCGGCTGAGTCACCATCCCTGGAGGTATTTAAAAGCCATGTAAGTATGGCACTTAAGGACATGGTTGGGTGGGGGGCTTGGCAGTGTTGGTTTTACAGTTGGACTTAATGATCCTAAAGATCTTTTCCAAATGATTTTGTGATGCTAAATACACTGACAAGGATAAAGGATGCACAATTAAATCTTAAGTATTTATACATTAAGATAATTTATACAATTGCCTGTTACAGAACCTTACATTAATAGGTTACATTTAACATTGAGCTCATATTTATATGCTATTATCACTTACCCCCAAAGACTCACACAAACAATACCTAAGCTCTTCTAAAAAAGTTCCTAAGTTCTAACTTTTTTTGCCCCCTGTCAGGGTGTTCTACAAACACAGGAGAGGCTGGAAACTGGCCATGGACATTAACTGCTAAAGCACTGGATAGGTCTGTGTATTTTGTAGATCAGGATTTGAGACTCACAGCAATATGAAATTCGTCTACATCGCATGTGTTGCAGTGCAGGCATATGGTGATGTTTTCACTTATAATTGAGCTTGACTTCTTCCAAGCTGTTAATTTTCATCTTGCTGTCGCAGTAACGAGATGCTAGAACAGGCAAAGACCAAACTCTCCTTTCAGACAGGAAACCAGAATTCACGGGAGGCTAATGCCCAGGGTCCTGGACAAAACCTCCTTCCCTCCTGCTGCAAAGAATTGTGACAAGCAGGTTGAGGGAGAACAAGTCTTACAAGGAGCGGCTGAGGGAGCTGGGATTGGAGAAGAGGAGGCTGAAGGGAGACCTTATTTTTCTCTAAAACTACCTGAAAGGAGATTGCAGAGAGGAGGAAGCTGGCCTCTTCTCCCAAGTGACGGGGGACAGGACAAGGGGCAGTGGCTTCAAGCTCCGCCAGGGGAAGTTCAAGCTTGACATTAGGAAAAAAATTTTCACGGAAAGGGTCATTGGACAGTGGAACAGGCTGCCCAGGGAGGTGGTGGAGTCACCATCCCTGGAGGTGTTTAAAAGATGGGTGGATGAAGTACTCGGGGATATGGTTTAGTGTTTGATAGGAATGGTTGGACTTGATGATCCTGGAGGTCTTTTCCAACCTAGTGATTCTGTGAGGAGATTCTGCCCCTCCACTCTGCTCTTGTGAGACCTCAACTGGAGTACTCTGTTCATTTCTGGAGTCCTCAATGCAGAAGAAACACATATCTGTTAGACCGAGTCCAGAGGAGGCCCCTGAGATGATGCGAGGGCTGGAGCACCTCCCATACGAGGCCAAGCTGAGATAGCTGGGCTGGAGAAGAGAAGGCTCCGGGAGACCTTACAGCAGCTTCCCAATACTAAAAGGGGGCTTAAGGAGAGCTGGGGAGGGGCTCTTTGTCAGGGAGTGCAGGGATAGGACAAGAGGTAACAGTTTTAAGCTGGAAGAGGGGGAATTTAGATTTGATATTAGAAATAAATGTTCTTCTGCGAGGGCGGTGAGGCACTGGCACAGGTTGCTGTGGCTGCCCCATCCCTGGAGGTGTTGAAGGCCGGGTTGGATGGGGCTTGGAGCGACCTGGTCTAGCGGGAGGTGTCCGTGCCCATGGCAGGGGGTGGAACTGGATTAGGTCCCTTCCAGCCCAGCCGAGTCTTCATTCCCCGGGCAGCACAGCGAGCCCGCCCCCGCCACTCAGAGCAGCCCCGCACTCCTCGGTGCCCCCCCCGCCCCCGCCAGCCCGCCGCCTCAGACCCGCCTCCCCGGGCCCCTCTCGCTCCCCGGCGGGGCCGGGCCGAGCCGCCCTCGCATTCCCCGGGCAGAAAGCAGCTCGGCGGCGGGGTGCGTGGGGAAGAGACCGGGGCCGCGGGAGGAACGGGCGGCACGGGGCTCACGTGGAGAATCGGAGGGGGGAAGAGGGGAAGCGAAGGTAGGCGGAGGGCGGTCACGTGCAGCGCCCGGGCGCGCCCCCGCCCTCCCGCCACGCAGGGCGCGCGCGCGCGCCTCCCTCCGGGCGCGCCCCGGCCAATGAGGGCGCGGCGGCCGTTAACCCTTGGCGGGGCGGAGCGCAGCCAGGAAGCGCCGCGGGAAGGAGGAGGCGGCGGCGAGGCCGCCGCGCTGAGGAGGAGGAGGAGGAGGAGGGGGAGGAGGAGGGGGAAAGGGGGTTGGGAACTCGGCCGCCGCCGCCGCCTCCTCTTCCTTCCGCCCGCTGCGCAGAGCGAGGCGCGCGGGAGGCACCTGTCACGGCGGCCGCAGCGAGCGCGGCGATGATGCCGGTGAGCGGGGAAGGGGTGGTGGGGAGGGGGGGTTCGACCTGGGCGGGCCGGGGCCGCGGCTCCCCCTGCCCGTGACAGGCCGGGAGCCTCTCGCCTCCGCCGCCGGGGCTCCTTGGAATCATGGAATCGTAGGAAAGGAAAAGACCTTGGAGGATATGGAGCTGTTGGAACGGGTCTGGCGGGGGAGGTGTGTGTGTCTACAAGGATGATGCGAAGGCTGGAGCGCCTCCCGTGCGAGGGCTGGGGCTATTCAGCCTGGAGAAGGCTCCGAGGAGACCTGAGAGCAGCTGCCAGTACCTGAAGGGGCTAGAGGAAAGCTGGGCAGGGACGTTTTACAAGGGAATGGAGTGACAGGACACGGGAGAATGGCTTTAAATTGGATGGGGGAGATGTAGGTTAGACATGAGCAAGAAATTCTTCACCGTGAGGGTGGTGAGGCTCTGGCACAGGCTGCCCAGGGAGGCTGTGGCTGCCCCATCCCCGGAGGTGTTCAGGGCAGGCTGGATGGGGCCTTGGGCAGCCTGGGCTGGTGGGAGGTGTCCCTGCCCACGGCGGGGGGGATGGAACTAGGTGATCTCGAAGGCCCTTTACAACCCAACGCAATCTCCGATTCTGTGATCGAATCCAACCGTACCTGTCCGGCACTAAACCACATTCCTGAGCGCTTCATCCACCCGCCTGTTAAATACCACCAGGGATGGTGACTCAACCACCTCCCTGGGCAGCCTGTTCCAGTGCCCCATAACGCTTTCGGTGAGGAAATTTTTTTCCCTGATGTCTAATCTGAACCTGCCCTGGCACAGCTTGAGGTCATTCCCTCTCGTCCTGTCCCCTGGGAGAGGAGCCCAGCCCCCACCCCGCTCCAGCCTCCTCGGGCAGTCGCAGGCAGCGGTGAGGTCCGGGGGCAGCGCGGGGCTCGGTGTCGGGGTCTGTGCGCTGCGGGGTGGGTTGGTTTGGTGTATTTTTCCTCCCAACCCCCGTTCTTTCAGCTCGCGGGGGCGGGGGAGGGTTAACCCGCTTCGGGAGGGGCAGGGACCGGCGGGCTCCCTCTCGGGCTGCCGCTCCTGTTGTGAAACCCCCACTTATCGGTGGGAGACGAGACCTTTCGTTTCCTCGCAAACGACCGCGATTGCCTCCTCTGACAGAGAACCTCTCTCCGTTTCCTTCCCCTCTATCCCTCCCCCTTCCCCGTGGGATGATGCCGTGGCCGGGAGAGACTTGTTCCTGATGGCTGATCGGTCCATGGCAGGATCCTCCCAGACCGAGGAATAAACAGTTACCTTCTTTTTGTTGATTTCTTTCTCTAACGTGGATTTAAGAGATACTCCATACAAGGGAGTATCTCCCATTTTTTTCTCTGATTCCAACAGAAAGGAGCTTTTTATTTACAGTTCCCCTGCAGCGTTTGCAACCGAAGCACTGCAGCAGAACGCCTTTCGGGGAGAAAATTAAAGACAAGGTTTACAAAATGCCTTTGCTCCGGCTTCGGTTCCTGGCTGAGAGGAGGAAATAAGTAGCTCAAACTGGATGTGAAATTTCAGATTGAAGGGTACAGGTAGTGTTTGAAAAGCAGATATCGTGACAGGCGTTTTGACGTGATGTCCCGTTTAACTTCTAGCTGCCAGGTACCAAAATATGTCACTGACGCTGTATAAGAAATCTCAGTGCACTGGGCACACTAGAAACCAGCAACAAAGTTCATGGAGTTGCAGGGTTGTTCTGTAAACGTAGGCATGTTACCTTGTGAAAACAAACGGGAGGTGACTGTCAGTTTTTTCAGCTTCCATGACAACTTGAGTTATGCTTTACATTCATAAAATTCTTAGTGAAAACCTACCTGCCAATGACAGGCTAAAGCAGAACAAACATATTTGCTTCCCATTACTTAACAGCCCCTTTGCGGGTTTCAGGCAAATGTCATAACTTCCGTAGTGCAGTGATTGACTTGTTATGAGAAGGTTTTTTTTGTTGTTGTTGTTGTTTTTTTTTACTTATTTGAGTGTTTCTGCAAGTGTTTCCTGTTGTCTTCGCAGTTGTTTAAATGGAGGAGTTGTTTGTGCGTATCGGAAGGTGTTGTAAGATACAGGCTTTTTATTGTGTTTTTGAAGAACGCTTCAAAGCATTTTTAGTACGGATGAATTTTAATAAAAAGAAATTACCCTAGTACAGTGGTAGTAGTGTTGCTACTGAGTCTGAATCCTAGAATAATAAACATTTTATTTTCCGAAGAGCTTTTAGATGTTGTTATGGTCAGTCTGTCATAAGGTAGGCAGGAATATGTATATTTAAATGGACACTGTGACAGTGTCTTTAGTCTTCCAGTTTCTCATCCCAGCTGTTTTATTTCTGGACTGTAAGGATATAAAAAACAACCCCATTTACTGGAATAAGCAACACATAATATCAAAATGTGAGCATATGGCTGTAGAACTGGACCAGATTTTCTGACTCTGTTTTACCTGAGATTTGTATTCTGAAAAGTGAAAAATACAGTGATCTAACTTGTTAGGTGATGGAATTCCTTGAATTCATATTCATAGAAGCTTTTTTCCTCCCTGATCCTGTTTTGTTTTGTTTGTAATTAACAGAGGCGTATAATAGCAAGAGGAGAGACTTTAATGATATTAGACTTGAACTGTTGTAACAAGTGGGTATCACCACGGTTTTGTGTCAACAAATTTCAATGAAATGTTATCAAACTTTACTAGTTTCCTATGACTTATATTTATCAGATTGGAAGTAACTGATTGAGGAAACTTTTGGATGGGTAATTGTTTCTACATTCTGTGCAGTTATTCTTAAGAATGAAGTTGTGTCTGAAGCATGGAAAATGGAATTATCTGCTTTCCTCTTTTCCTGTGTTTTGTCAGTGCTTTTTTTTTTTCCCCCCACGTGGGGCCTTGAGTTCAATCTGAGAAGTTTTTATCAGTTATGATTTATTTTGTGGCCAGGGTATCTCACTGCTCTTTAGCATCCTTTCCATACAAGTTCGCATTGTGTATTGTATTTTGTTTTTGAAAACTGTAAGAACAACTGTATTCTTAGTCCCGAACACAATTGGGCTTGAAGAAGTAATGGTGATGTGGACTGCACTTTCCTCACATGCTATTTTTTGCTTTGATGATAAGGGACATCCATCATAAATTCTTCCATTTTCTGAAGGATGTAAAGGCTATGTGTATGATAAGCTCATGATGCTATACTAAGTATCATCTCTACTAAGGAACTTAAGAATAGAGTTACTATAAATGTGCCTTAAATGTGTAGTGGAACTTTTTTTTCACTGAAAAAAGGGTTGGTATTTATTGCATTCTTAGAATAAAAATGTGCAAACCCAGAACTATGTGATATGCTTTTAAGCAGTAATACTTCTACGTTAAACCAGCCATGGTTGTATTTTGTATGCAAAAATATTGTGGATGTAGCTCCTCCTTCAGCCACATAATGACTAACCTGTTTGGAGGATCCCGATTATCTTCTTTTTTGTTTGTTTGTTTTCTTTTTTTCCTTTTTTTTTCCCCTTTATTTTGCTTCAGTAGATTTTTTTTGTTGGGACTTCAGATTTTGTTTCTGGAAGAGTTTTGGAAGTTTTTCTTTAAAGAATGCAGTTAATGCTTTTCTTGAATGATAGTTCCAGAATTGCCTCTGCTTACAGGTATTTGCCATATTCCTTGGACACTAGGGTGCAGACAAGAAAAAGCCACTTAGGTGGAGTACTGTTTTCCTACTTAAGAACAGATAGAGTGGAAGAAGGAACTGCGATAGCTGAGGAGTATATAACACTAGTTATTTTTTGCCTATATTTTGGGTATCATTCCCTTACAGCATATGTGAGGTAACGTGTCATGCATAGAATGATGCAGAGCCTGTGCACCATCAATAAAGTGATAGGAGGGGTGATGATGGAGGCTATGTAAGGAACAGTGGTGGAATGAGTCTCTTAGGAAGAATAGATAGTATCATATATTCCCCAAGCACTTGTTGCTGCAGAGCTTTTCTGGGTTTGCCTTTAGCTCAAATGGGAGAAATAAGTATCCATGGGGATCAAAAGCCAGCATTCACATTTTTGAATACATCTAGAAGTAACCTTGTGGGATTTTGTGTGAGGCTTAGAGTCAAGGTCTTGATGGATGCATCTATTTTTATGTGTAGACTTGGGTGGTTGTGTTTGCAGTTTTAATATAAGTGAAAGTGAAGAGTTTGAGAGCATTTAGTGATTTCTTTTTGTCCAGTTAATTTTGTGTGGCACTGCAGTTCTTCTCCAAAGATGATTGTGATGCGTAGTTTATGCTAGACTAGACAATATACAAGTGGATCTCGAGTATTACAGTGTGCACGAATATCTTATTAAATGCTACATATGTTCCTGACCCATGAAGGCGGATAACATGACTGGTAAAACAGGAACAGAAAATGGATATCTGCAGTAGTTATTTTTTAATTAAGCTGTCTTCCAGGAGAATTAAGGAAAAGGTGTGTTTTGCTTTTGGGTTTTGTTTCCAAATAAGGATACATTTGTCATATTTTCAGTCTACAGCCTTCCCAAAAGGTCCAAAGTGTGTATTGCTTATTCGTAATTTAACACCAAAATATTTTCAAATCAGTGTATTCTGTCCTCTTCCCCTGGAAAGACCACTACTGATACAATTCTACTTTGTATAAGTCTAAAGGATGATGTATAAGTCTAAAGGAGTGTTAACTGAAGTCTAATACACTACAGTTAATATTAGGAATTTTCAGCAATGTTGAGATAAAATATATTGCAATTAATTCAGGGCTCTACAGTTATCAGCAATACTAGTGTTGTCCTTGTTTTTTGAATAAATCTGAACTGACTGTAGAGAATAATTTGCAAGTTTTTCAGCCATTATTAATGGTGTTATTTATTGCAACAAAGCTTAAAGGCCATTTTGTGTTTTTTCTGGATCACGTCACTGTTTTTTTAGAATGTTAGAATATGAATTATTCTATAATTAAAAATAAATTCATCAGCTTCACCATGTCAACAAAAAGTACTATTCATACGCTACTCTGATAATAGAGTATTTAAATGCATTCAATAGATATGTGTGCGTTATTATAAAATGTATGAGAAAATTTAGAGGGAAAGGAAACTCGCTATTAGTTCCTCTTCATGGGCAACAATCCAATCTATGTTAGTCTGTTGGGCACGTTAGAGTGAATAAGTATTTGACAACAAAATTCTGTTCCTCCAGATTGAGTTATGTTAATCTAAGAAATTCAATTTTAATGTGAAATATATTATAAAAAATGTATACCTTATTATTTTATTTATATTAAGATCATGTACAGCACACATTATGCTGAGAGTTATCCATTCATACAACAAAGATGATGCCTTTTTTTAAGTATTTAAGTCTAATGCTTGGTATTAAAACAAAGCTCACATTCATTGTCTTTTTAAATGTCCAGGGCTTTAGATATATTTTTTTTCTTCCTTAAGAGCTGGAGGCAGCTTCAAAAATAAAAAATAATTGTTGAGAATGGAGGTTTGGAGAAGCAAACAAATTATTGCCTCACTGGGGGAGGGGAGTTGTCTGGCTCCCTTTCTATCATGACTCACTGCTGGAATTTACAAGTCTTATGCGTTTGTCTAAATTAAAAGCTTAGCATAGCCATACATTAATATACAGGATACAGGATATCTCAAAGTACTTCAACTCAAACTGTATATGCTAGCCTGGGATATACAAGATTAATTCTTGTTAATATGTGTTAGACCCTAGCAAAATGAGATTTTTTTTTTTTAAATGGAAAAATGATAAATTATTAGTTGATTTCAAATGTCTTTCTTCACTTCTTTTGTGGGTAGCTTTTCCGTCACACTTGAATCCTGTATCACCAATTCTTACATTGTAAGATTTTAAAGTAAATAAATATTATCAAATACTAATTTTACCACTTCAGGTCAGTACTTTTTTCTGGTAGTTTGGAAATCTGTCATTAGAATCAAACCAATAATCTCTAATGTGTTAGGCAGTATGTCTATGGAATGTACTCAGTCTTTTAAGCTTCAGAGTTTGGACCAACGATGATAGAATTATATAGTGCAATAATTGACACCATCCTTGAGAAGTAGATTTATGTGTCAAAAGCAACAATGCTACCGGGAGGACAGAGCGTAAATTCTACAGTATGTCTAAAGACAAGCAGGAATAACAATTGCTCAGTTGAGGACAAGAATTGTTTTGAACAGAAATGTCCAGTCACTTTACTGAGGCTTTAATTAACTCTATTAATTGTCTTAAATCTTGCTTAGAAGCAAGTACACGTAATCTTGCTTGTATTGGAGAGTGCAGGTTTATCCTTGTGGTGCAGTAGGATGTTAGAGCAAGTGAATTCCTTTCAGGGCTGAGGTTTCACAATAGGGATGAGTTGGGTTCACCGTTTCCTGGGGCCGGTGGAAGAGGCCCTTTCCTTTTCCTTCTGCTCATTCCCACCATTTGCTTTGAATGGACCGCACTGCTTGTCACAGTGCACTGATCCCTGCCACTAAAAATGTAAAAATTAATTGTATCCAAAGAATGCTGAAGAGGTACACGTACCCACACATATATGCATGTATGTGTATATTTCGCCAGTCTAAGGTATTAAATCAGATTACATTGTGACTGTTGTATTGTCTGTGTTGTTACAGGAGGGAGCAGGCTGCGTGGCTGAGATTGATAACAGAAAAGGGGATAGGGAAGTGTAGTCTCGCCCTTTCAGTATTTTTATTTATTCAATTCAGTTTATTGCGGAGCTCTACCCCAGGTGACGTATTTTGAATTTTATTCTCTGGCTCTTTAGGAGATGAGTAGATCAGTGAAATGAAACTAAGGATCTCTGCAGTGCAGAAACATCGTTGCTTCAAAGATAAGTTATGGTTTCACCAGTTTTCACATCTGTATTGGGTATCCAGTAACACTTTATTATGTTTTCATTGAAGCAGGAAATACTGTTTTACTGTTTTTATTTGGTAAAATGTCTGTCTCAGGATTTGAGGAAATCCTGAGAAACAGATATCAAGTTGGGACCAAAAAAAAAAAAAAAGAAAAAATAATAAAACCTAGGTGGCAGTTGTTAGTCTGCTGTCACTTTGCCCTCCCTTTGCCCTCCCCCTTGCAGTATTGCATTCCTTCCAATTTCTTTCCATATTTTTTTTATCCACTGAGATTCACAGCATAATTTAGCCTACTTCTTCACTAGTGGAAGTACAATTAAGATTTTTTTAGTTTCCAATTCATTGCTTTGCTTAGCAGTAGAATTCTATTTATGTGTGAAGGAGTCTGTAACTGTAAAATTATCTTATTTAAGGAATTCCAGCTTCAGCAGGAAGCAATCTAATCTAAACTTGCATATGTTGCAGACACTGTATTTAACCTCTGTATCCTTATGTCTGCTTTAAGTGTGACGAAAGGATTTCAGCTTTCACAAGACCAAATTATTGTTTATAAATTGAGAATGAGGGGAAAATGCAGCTTCAGTTTTGTGCAGGTGAAATGGGTGTAACTGCAGGGGCTGCTGCAGTCCTGCCTCCCAGCAGCCCCCTTTTTTGATTGACGCTGGTGTTTGATTCTGTGCTGAATTCTTTCAGTGTGCGAACTCAGCAGGAACTTGTTTGCGTTTTTGCCTTTTTTTTTTTTTTTTCTCTTCTTGCCAGGTAACTTTTCCTGCCAGCTGAGCACGCTGACACCAAGTCAGTGCAGGGTCAGATAAGCACTGGAACCTGCATGAGAAAGGGCAGAAACGTGTAGATTGCAGGAAGGATATAATCAGTTTTATCAATTTAGGTTGTTGGAATTTTTCAGCTTGAAACAGCTCTATGGTGGTGAATGAATATGGTGAGGTATAACTAGATGATTTTGATATGTGATCCAGGGCCAAGTGGCAAAGTAGAGTAACTTCCCTGCTCTCTGAAACCAAAACAAGAAAACAGTGCATTGCCCAAGGTCTTTCTCCAGTTCTGTGGACTGACTCAGTGCGCACAAGCGCAATGCATTGACTAGTATCTGAATTAATTTGGCTGCCAGTATAGTAGAACACAAATTTTTGGCACTTCAAGACCAGCGAATGTTGCTCTCCTAAAAGCCGGAATGTACCTGTCCAGACCTACTAAGGTGGACTGCTGGCAATTTTTGAGAGTTACAGTAGTAGATGAAAAAAGCAGTAGATGGGGTTATATTATTAATGTGTGGGGAAGAGTATTGCCTGTGTTGCTCTCTGATGTTTAAAGGGGAAGAAATAGGTGGTTTGAGATTAGCAAAGTTTACCATAGCCATTACATACAGGCTTACCTGCATATAAATATATTTTTTTTTAAATTTCTCAAAGAATTTGGATTAATTCTTAGTTTAGAATAGCAGGTATAGTTTAAGTTGAATAGACATAACTTTGAATGCCTGTTTCCATGAGAAAATCCTTTTAAATCTTGTTTCCTAATGCAATTTGTCTAATTTATAATTCAAGACAGTGCTGCAGCTGTTTGCATTGTTACTCCTGTTCTGAAGATAATACTTTCAACATACTTATGGTACATTGAATGTAGATCGACGTCTTTTTTTCCTACCTCCTCCTTCATGCTTACTACTTTTGAAAAAGCCAAACTTTAGAAAGTGTGTCTGGCTAGCTTGTAAAATCTTAACCAGCATGTTGGTCAAAACCTGACCGAAATCTGTCCCATCTAGCTGGAGATAGGGGTTTTCAAATTACTTAATTTCAAAGCATTGTCATAATATGTCTTTAATAAATGTTAGTAATATCTCAATCACATCCTTCAAAAGATGTCTTAAGGAGGCTTTATTTGTACATCGTTATGGCCTGATTGATGACTGTAAAATGGTTGGCAGGCTGTTAGAACTTTGTAGAGGGAAGAATGCGATAGCCAGAGCATATACCGAGTGATGATGTGGCCAGCATAGGAACCTAGCATCTCTATTAAACAGTTCAAACGGTGGTTACTTGCCTGAAACTGTAAGTTACCTACTGACAGTTCAGGTAACTTAGTTGGGCTTCTGAGAAGATGCTAACACTTTTGAACCTACAGCCATTTCCTACGAATTTCATAAGATAATTTTTGTTATACATGGGTGTGTTAGATACTCAGCTTAGTCAAATATGTACTTAGAAATAGTCAAATGGAGTTCTTAGTGTTCAAGTTGATATTCAGATACATTGACAGAAAAGCGGTTGGGTTTTCCTGATGGGTGTTCAAAAATGGAAGGTTCTTGCAATTGAAATTTTGGATGATTCTGCAAGCTAACAAATGGGTTGATTACTGTTCAGGCTGCAAACATTTGGACTGCATGTACACTTTGAGAGATTATTGAATTTTTGAACAACATCTTATAAAAGTAAACTATGAAGTATATCTCTATGTGCAGTTTCATCTCTGCATGCAGCTCTGAATGTTTTAGCATGCCTGGTGCTTGAGTTCCTTATATACTGCTTTATTGTCCCAAGTTATCTAAATTTCAGAAAATTTTAGCTGCAAGTCTGACTCGTGTACTTCTGATAGCAGAAAAAAGATTCGTAATGCTGGCCTCTATTACACTTCTAAACCATGTCAGGATCAATGCAATTATTTTAGAACCACATCACACGGATTGGTGTCTGTTCTAGCCTATGTCATTGGAAATCTTTTCAGTCTTTTTTTCTGAGTAGCTTCTTGGTGTCCTACCACTGCAGTGGATTTACCATTTTATTGTCATTCACTGCTACTTCAGCAAGAGCTTGTTGGGTATGGGACTATGTTATAAACATTCAAGCTTCACGTTGAAACAAAGCAGTTTCAAGTCTGTTGCTTGCAATGCCTGCTACCCCCATCCCCCTGCCCCAAATTCCTGACTGTAGCACTATTTTTTTACTTTTTTTCAGATGGTAGAGAGCAATAGTATTTGTTTTCATAGCGGTGACAGGAGGTAAAGTGCTGAAGGAGGTTTAAATTGGTTTAAACTCTGAGTTATAAACTGTTCCATTTACCTCAGTGTTATTTTGGAGTCAAACACAAATACTTACATTGTGATAATTTATGCATTGTGATAATTTATGCATTAATGTCTGTGCTTTTGCTCATTTTTAGCTAATCCTAAAAAACTTTCAAATTTGATTCATTTTCACATTTACCAACCCCTAGACTACTTTGACATCCTTTTTATACTGGATTTTTTTTTTCCTCTATGGTACAAAATTATAGTCTGAGAAAACACTTAAAAAGACACACTAAATGAGAGGATTTACTGTACAGTGTTTCTGAGATGGTATTTTTGAGTTTCTGAATGCTGCATAACATTCAACCTAAAAAATCTTAGTGATTTGAGTCTTCAACACATTACTGGATTACTTCCATTTATTGCTGCTCCCTTCCCCCAGTCTTCTGAAGATACCAAATACTGTTCAGCTCACTCTCTGAGTTCTGAAGGACTTAGAAGCCTTGGCACAAGGTAACAAGTACCCTTGATCTGGAGTGTGCAGGTACTTGCTTGTATCTTTTCAGAAACAGGAGAAAGCTTTCGGTCAGCGTTTTCTTATTATCTCACAAATGATATAGAAATTTTTCGAGCTCTCTACAGGCTCTTCCAGTGCTCAGGGATGAGAGTGTTCTCATTGTGTCTGAATTTCTTTATAAACCTTCTGTCTTCCTTTCCACACCTGGAGACCAAAGTCATTCAGTCACCCGCCTTGTCCTGTTAAGTACTGCAGTTTTCTTGTGAGGAAAGGTGTCTCCCAGTATGTGAAAGAAGGCAAAAATGTGGGTGTTGTCATGTAGCTATGTATGTTTCATATATTAGTGTCTGTAGTCATACCAGAATACACAGTCCGATGTGCTGGGGAGTTAGGATGCTGCTGTGCTTCTAACATAATTTGGAGACCAGTTGATAAAATCCCTTCCAAAAAACATCCCCTCCTCGTAGCTTCCTCTCGCCCAATTTTAATCTATACCTGCATGTTAAGTAATTTTTAAATTTTGTGTAGATATTTTATGTACAGTTGTGTACATCTTAGGGAATTATTCTTTCAGTTCTACTTTATATTCTTTTTCTTGCATAATTCCATGTGGCTTTCAGCGGTCCTAAGTATCTTCGTGTTAAAATGCTTCAGCAGGATCATACATTGCATTTACTTTCCCAGTGATTTACATAATCTGTGGATTCGTATTTTTGGGAGGAAAAATCCCCTTGTTTCTTTAATTTAGAATACATTAAGCAACCCGAGGTTGCAATATCCTTATCTCTGTATGTATATGCTAGATTTATGTTTACCTAGTTAGCAGTAGCAGTTGTAAATCACTGCGCTGGATCAGGTGCTCAGTATGGAGATAACACAGCTATGGCCTATATGAGAGACAGTAAGGGGCTGCAGTGTGCTTGTGTTGCTTTTATTATTTATCTGATTTAACAAACTACACACAGGTGTTTTCAGGTATAGGGAGAGGGAGAGGTGACAGAAGGGAGGTGACAGGATGAAGGGGAACTTCAGTGACACGTAGGTTTATTTTACTTACTATTCTTCTTTTGAAAGAACATGATTATCAAGTAGGGATAGCGGGCTTTAGAGTTGAACCTTTCTGTATCTTTCTTCTCTCATCCATGTATTGCTCTGTTCTGTTCCAGGTGAGGCTTTTTAAATTTGGGGGGTTTGTTTAGCAAAATTCAGCCATTAGGCATAGTTGGAAGAGTGGCACAATATGTGTTAATATAGGCCTAGCTTTTCCTCTCAAATGTTTATCCATGTGACACAGTTTGCTTTTCTGACAGATAAAAATACAATCTGGTTTAGAAGAACAACTAGTTTAGATTTCTTTGTCCTCCCAAAAGCAAAACAACCCTTCTCTTTTAAGAAATATCATCCAGTTTATCATCTGTTTATGATGTTCTGAGTTGCTAACAGGTTAATTTTTTTAAGTTGCAGTGCTGTGCAAGTCTGAAATGATTCTACCAATTATATTCTCAATAAACCTCTCACCATGACACATGTTTGCTGAGGAGGAAGGAATACTGCATGGGATCAGAATGTTTTTGTTACCAAGAAAGTACGTTAAGGGAGGAGAGTACTGTTTCTAAATGTTGAAGCAGGCTAAATACGATATCTGACAGACTTTGTCTTCTCTCTTGCTGCTCATAGAGAAGAGAATGTAGCAATTCTGAAGCTAAGAATCCTTTACTTTTCTTTTCCAGCAGGCTATGTGTGACGTACTGCACAGAAAACGTAGCTCCTGGCTCTGGTTTAAGAGATGTGGGTTGTTCAAGTTCTGTTGACATTTTATAGCGTGGATTGGATTTATTTGCCTTTTTCTTTCCCCTCCTTGAGTCCCTTACCCGTTCTTTCTCTACATTTTCTTTGTTAAGGGAATGGATCAGGCTAGAGAATATACTTTGCTCCTGCAAGTGTAAAGTAAGAGCTGAATGCACTGCTGGTGCCATCTCTCTCTGTTCCCCACTCTGGATCCTGTGTAGTGTTGACAGGAAAGAGGATAAACATTCGCTGTCCCTTGACGTGAAGAAGCAATGAGAAACATAGTTTACCATTTTATATTCTCTGCTGCTTGAATTATGTCCAGTCAGAAGACAGACTCTGCCAGGAATGGAGCAGTGCTTGAACTATAGTATTTTTAGGCATAAATACTTGGTGAATTTGTTGTTGTCATTTGTTTTGGTTTTAAGCTGGTTGCTTAAAAATGAAAATGTTTAAAGGAAAATGTTTAAAACATTTTCCTAATTTAAGAAAATGTGTCATGGAATTGTCTTTTGATAGCTGTTAGGATCATTTGTTCTTGGGACTTCTGCTCATGTCACAGCCCCCTTCAATAGGAAAATCACTTCTCTCCCTTTGGAGACAGACAGAGCCTTATATGTAAATTTATTTAAGATTAATTCTTACTGTTTGTCGTTAGTATAATATCAAACAAAGATTACTATTGCCCAACAAGAGGGTAGCAGAACTCCACTACTGCAGCCTTGCCTAATTAGGTGAAACTTGATCCGGCCTATCTTGTTCCTGTCACAAGTATGGTCTGTCTTGTTTCTTTAGAACATCTTATCATTGCTCGTCATTACTGCTTGAGTTCATATGCCAGTACACCAGAAATACTCCATTTAAGTAGTTTTTCACTGTAGTTGTTGCACAGAAACTGTTTTTAGGTTTTAGTTCTGCACAATATTTTTATATTCACTACTTCTTACGACTGTACACATGAAGAATATTTTAAGGATCGTTCTCCAGAATATTATAAAAACATCAAAAGAGAAATCTTGGCTAAATGAGAAGGCTGGACTTAACTCTAAAAATTGGACGAAGGACAGAATTATAAGAAGGAAGGTGGGATTACTTTGCTTTTTATTTATTTGCTGCAAATTTAAGTGTTTTGAGATTTCTTCTTGTAAAACCAAAGTGTATCCTTATAATGGGTTAGATTGGGTGCATGTTGTGTTTATACTTGAAGATCAGAGATTATTGCCTAATATGACTTTCTTCTGTATGTGAAATTTTTAATTTTACTTCACATAAGTTGTTTGGGTTTTTAAATTATTATTAGTTGTTGTTTTTACTCAGAAGAAGTGAAGATCCAGGAGTAAGACAGAACAGCTTTTAATTTTTAAACCTGCCATTTAAGAACTAAATAAATGCACTGGAAAGAGTTACTCTCTATTACGTTCAATTTCCACTCTGATGGAAGGAAAACTCTGCAGACTGCCTGTTGAATCCTAAAGGATATATTCGCTTTTCACTTTTTATATTTTAGCCAAGCCAGATAACATTACATCTAAGTTTGAATGGCTGGTATTCCCTGAAAGCAATACACTAAACAATCAGTATTTTGTTAATGCCTTCCGCTTAGTAGGAGGAAGCTGTGGCAGTCCCTTCTTGTTTCGCTTTATTGAAAATAAAATGAAAGAGTAGCACTGATTCCAGTTGCAGCATTACATATGGATGCGTGTCTCTAGGTTTCCTTGTTTGTAAAATGAAAAAGTGATGTTTTGTGCTGCATGCTAGTTGACAAAAAACATGATGTCCTGAGCAGAAGTACTGTGTTAGTTGTTTGCTTATGTTTTGTGATTTTGCCTTTTTGTTGTTTTGTTTTGTTTTGTTTTGTTTTATTGTAAATGAAGATGACACAGATGCCTGTCTTTGTATTCTATACTCTTTGGATGAGATTATTTTCAATGCAGTAGGTAGGTCAGGGTTTTCTGGACTTCAGTGGATTTTGGATGACTTTGCTCTAACTGTTGACAAGGTCGATCACAAGACTGTAGAAACATCAGCACCTCCCTTTCCTTAGCTTTGGCCAGAATGTTTTTAATAATTTGAGAACACTCAGTTCTGTGATACAAATTCTGTGGGACACTTTTTGCGGCATGCAGATTTTGAAGACTAGGTTGTCTTTCAGGAGAAGTAACTGAAAACCTACTTCACCCTGCTCTTCAGCTTTGCCTTGTGTTTTCAGAATGAGTAAATTACAGTATTGCTAATCCCAACATGCAAAAACCTTGAACAGGACTTCTCATATGCCCCATACAAAAACCTAAACTGCTACATTTTTAGTCTTTTTTGTTTGTCATCTTGTTCTTGAGTTTTGGAGTTGTTGTGTTTTATGGGGCTTGGTTGATTAGGGGGTTGCATGTATGGGTTTTTTTTTATTTTTGGTTTGGATTTCTGTATGTTTTTTTTATTATTATTATTATCTTTGGAATTTTGCTTTAAACCTTCCCTTTTGGTGAATATGACTTTTTTTCCTGACTGGAAAGCTGAGATTTGTATGTAATAAAATGACCTCTGAAGCTGAGTCATCTTTGATTAATTTAGTTTTCGGTTTAATTTATTGCCGGTTCACCTGAGTTTACTGCAGTTTTACAGTACTACAGTTGTGTTGTTCTTCAGCAACATATTTTCCATAATAATATGGAAAGTAAAGTATGTAATAGTATTTTCTTACATATTATTCATGTCTTATCAGGTGATGAAATGAAATGGGCAGTTGATATTTTAGGACTGTTGTTTCAAGCTTGTCATGCATTTGATGTGTGACATGCTGGTTGCCTTGAGAGATGTGAAAGATTTAGGCCTCTGAACACTACTCCTACATTGTGTTGGCTATCTTGTATGATGAGGTGCAATTGTAATGCTGTGGTGATTCTTCCTTCTTTTTCCCTGGAGCCACACCAGACCTGTACTGGAGATCTCCACCATCTTTGAGGCATTTAGTTTGGAGGATCCTGCGTTGGACATGTGAGGAATAGCAGAAGTGTGGACATCACATTTATATTTTATCAAAACAGAGCTGTCAGACTTTATGGACAAATGGTCACTGATGTAGGTGTTGTTTTCATCTGGAGTCTTGCTGTCCCCTGAACTTCTGACTTTTCCTGTGTGGTACATGTGTTCCATGCACCTGAAAATCATAGAATAACCAGGTTGGAAGAGACCCACCCGATCATCGAGTCCAACCATTCCCATCAGACACTAAACCATGCCCCTTAGCACCTCGTCCACCCGTCCCTTAAACCCCTCCAGGGAAGGTGAATCAACCACCTCCCTGGGCAGCCTCTGCCAGTGCCCAACAACCCCTTCTGTGAAAATTTTTTTCCTAATATCCAGCCTAAACCTCCCCTGGCAGAGTTTGAGGCCATTCCCACTTGTCCTGTCCCCTGTCCCTCTCTTCCAGGCAGCTTTTTAGACAGACTTCTCCTAGTCTGTAGCACTGCACAGGGTTGTTGTGCCCCAAATGCCACATCTGCTGCAAGAATTCATTTTTTGAGGAATTCTCATATTAATAAGCCTGAACAACTATTAAAACATTTAGTTTTAGCAGAGGTAATTGCTAGTTTCTTAAATAAATTAGCAATTAATTTTGCTTTTTTATTTAATAATCAACACAAAATTGATACACCTGCAGATGTTAAATATTTTTTCTAGGTACTTGATTCTTGATTGATAGACAGCAAAGTCTCATTTGCAACGATCCTCAGAATCACAGAATAACCAGGTTGGAAGAGACCCACCGGATCGTCGAGTCCAACCCTTCCCACCAGTCCCTAAATCATGCCCCTAAGTACCTCATCCAATAACAAAATAGAGCCTACTAATTTGCAGAGTGAGAATACTTACTTTTATGTATTGACTTTTCATGAACCTTGTATGGGGTTTAGGTAATCCAGCATTAACTGGTTCGAGCAGAGTGGCTTTTACAAGAAGAGCCTCCAGCTTTTAATAACATTGTGTATATTGTGAAAGACAGTGTATGGTCCGTGTTCTTTTAAACACTAGAACAAATCAAAACTTCATAGCATTGTTCTGGAAAGAATAAAAACCTCTCCATTGATAGTGCATATTGCCCGATGGAGAAATGTACTCAGCAAGAAGTTGTGGGTATACCTAAAACTATCCCTGTGTTCCAAAATCTCTTACTTGGTAACTAGCGTCTTGACAGTCCTTTGGTAGAATTATTTGCATCAAGGAGCAACAAGATCTCTTGCTGTTTCTCCAGATGTAGCAATTTAGGAATCGAGCCAACAGATAATATGATGCAGGAATGTTGAACTCATTCTGTAGCAAGTGCCAAATTACATTTTCCACTAGGAAACATCACAAGAGAGATGTTTTATAGATTTCTCTAACTTCAGGCTGTGTTGCTTTAGCTAATGATGTTAAATATTGCACTTGGACAGATTTCCTTTGGAATTAATAGTTTTATTTGCAAGCAACGTCTTTTATCCTTTTAACTTGTCCCTTTTCAGCTATACCCATTCTCCCTTCTATAGCCACATATTTACAGCCAATGTTTTAAATTCATTTATCCAAAACTCAGCTCCCGCTTGCTTTTAACAGAAACATCTGAATCTGAAAGAAGGCATTCCAATGTTGTGACAGTGCACAGCTTCTATAAAGATAATATCTGGAGCGCTGGCAGTGGTTTAGTATCGTGGATTGACTGTGACTTCTAATATAACAAAGTGTAATCTAAAAGCTGATTAAGGATTATAATGTTTAAAAGATTATCTCACTCTTCTGTCTTAGGCAAATGCTAGAAACTTAAGGTCTGTTAGTTCAGTTGTTTTTTTTAGCCCTATGCATATCTTGCTTCTCTCAGCCTGCAGAACACCCATTCAAATCTGTGGGTCACTGGTGTTGTTTACACAAGTGAACTTTTAGTTGCTATTGTTTTCATTAGGTATTGTTTTCCTAGAGCTCTGGAAGTCTTTCAGTTAACTAGTACAATACCTTTCATTTCATAATCTGTGTATCTATCTTGCTTAGTTGAATATATTTAAATATGTGATGATAGTTGCTATTTCCTTCCTCTAGCAAAAATGTTGGCTTATTTCTCTACCCCACTAAAAGCCTGCCATTGAACGAGTAAGAGGCTTCAAATTCTATATCTGCAATTGATGCTGTAGCTTTTTATATTTCAGTGACAAAGACCAAGAAAGTGTCATAAGTCTCCCTCCAGCAAATAAATGTCGAGTAGTGTGGATTTTTTAAATAGTCTGAATCCTGTTGAACAGTGGCTGTCACATATGAAAGCTCATTTACTGAAAAGGGCAAAGGCAACAGTCCTGAAAGTCCGGAAAGGAAATGTCTTTGTTTTTTGTTAGTTCTTTAAGCCATTGTATCCTTGTAGGCCTTCTCGAATTGTAGGAAAATGTTGCTTAGGGATTTCTGCTGATTCTTTGTTTCCACATTTCTGTAAGCGGACATAAAAACTCTTCTTTTTTAATTAGAGTGATTTCTATGCTCTAGCAAGAGAAGTAATTTTACAATCTGTCACTAAGTCTCTGGTACAAATGTTATCTGACAAGACTGTTGTTGTTGGGGTTTTTTAATGTTTTTGGTAGCCAGGTTGTCTTTTGCAGAGCCTAAGGAAGGTGGATCTCAAGGTGCATCATTTTTTTGTGAATCATAGAATAGTTTGGGTTGGAAGGGAACTTAAAGATCATCCAGTTCCAACCCCCCTGCCATGGGCAGGGACACATCCCAGTAGATCAGGCTGCCCAAGGCCCCATCCAGCCTGGTCCTGAACACTTGCAGGGATGGGGCAGCCACAACCTCCCTGGGCAACCCGTGCCAGGTTGTCACTCTTGGTATGAAGAAATTCCTCCATATATCTAGTCTAAACCTGCCCCTCTCCAGTTTATATCCATTGCCCCTTGTCCTATCACTATGGACCTTTGTAAACAGTCCCTCCCCAGCTTTCTTGTAGCCCCTTTCAGGTACTGGAAGGTTGTTACGAGGTCTCCTCGGAGCCTTCTCTTCTCCAGGCTGAACAACCTGAAGTCTTTCAGTGCTCCAGCCCTCTCATTGTCCCTGTAGCCCTCCCCTGGACCCGTTCCAAAAGCTTCACAATAATCCAGGTGAGGTCTCACAAGAGAGGAGGAGAGGGGCAGAATCCCCTCTCTCGCCCTGCTGGCCACGCTCCTTTGGATGCAGCCCAGGACGCGGTTTGCCTTCTGGGCTGTGAGCACACACTGCCGGCTCATCTGAAGCTTCTTATCAACCAGCGCACACAAGTTCCTCTCCGCCAGGTAGCTCTCAATCACATCATCCCCCATCCTGTATTGAAACTGCAAGTTAATGCAGCCAGTATAGGAACTTATGTAAAAAATTATTTTGTGAGATGAAGTACATTTAAGCAACATCAAATTTTCAGGTTTGATCAAAACTGCAAATGTTACCAAAGAATAATATTATCTTGTTTGTATATTTGAGCAAACTTATAAATGCTTATTTATCAACAGTGAAATTTATGCTTTTAATATATGTTAGTAGCCCATAGCTGAATGCTATGCATTTTTAGTGTCTGAGACTGGCTCCCAATTTTCTGAATTTTTTTTTTTTTGTATGGAGGCAGTTGGCTTCAGGTATGAAAATCTTGTGGGAAACATGCTGTTGGTTTCACAAGTCTGCATTTTGGTAGAAAACTTTACTCATTTTTGTATTTGTTCAACCTGAAGCCTGTTGGTTGCAGTAACTTTGTGAATTTTACTAATGCAGTCAGAAGGCATCACTGGGGTTTAAATTTGGGCCTGAACTTGAATTTTGTACAGCATGGATGAGAGGATATGAGGAAATGTGCTCAGAAATATGGAAACTGAATGTGGTTATTTCTCACCTCAAATATGGGGTTGGGGAGAAGATGCTAAGGGAAAGAAATCTCCTAATGAAAGATTCAGTAATCAGTACATTTCATGTATGTTTTGGTGCTCTTATTTGAAATAAGAGTTGTAAACATTTTGCAAGAGATTCTTCCAAGAGATCTGTTTTGGAAGAGAAGTTTCTTTATGAAGGTAGATCATTATTGGAACAAAGCATGCTGGTAAATAACTTTGTTCATTAGATGGACTTTTAAATGTTTCTTTTTAATTAACAGGTAAGTGTAATGGTTTAATCTTATTACTGGTTTTCTGATGTTTGCATATAATAATCAGCATCAGAGATTTCCTTAGGATTTGTTTGTCCTGAAATCTCAACAGTATAAAGAAATATTTATTACTTGACTCAAGAATGCATCTTTAGATGGCTTTAATTAAAACAATTTTGAGGTTATAATTTCATATTCTGGTTTCTTTTAAAATGTATTTACTTAAAGCTTCACCTAATTAAGATTATGTTCTTAAAAAGGGACAGTGTTCAGGCTGTAAATAGAGTTAAAATTCTGCTTTAGTGCTTAAAATACACAACTAGAATTTCTACAGCTGTAGCTGATGAAAGATTTATGTAATGGTATGAATTCCAGGCACGCAAACTCGCATGAGGTAATTGATAATTTGTAACTTTGTTCTCTGACCATTCTGCATACAGGATTAAGCATGTTAGTATGTCGCATCACCAAAGGGATGATTTTTCACCTCTTCGTGTTTTGCTTGCATCTTATTCTGTAATTTTTCTGGTAACGGAAAACCTCAGTTTTAATCAAAGTTCATATATAATTGATGGAGCGCTAGAATTTCAGTAGAAGATGGATTTGAACATTTCAGTTAGAACTCTATTATAGTAGCACCTTAAATATAGCAAGCTGCTAGGACTCCCAAGTCAGCAAAATCAAGAATGAAAGTTACTAATACTTCTTGGGAGATGTTGAGAGATTTCTTCTTAAACAAGTCTCTTCTTTGCTGATTGTTCTCCTTTTGGAGAGGTAGGCACCACTAGGTGCTCTGAAATGGCAAAGCACAAGAATAGAATTACTTTCTTTTAACTCTTTATTAGGGGAAAATGCATAGTGAGAAGAGTGCTTCCTGATGCTTGTGAAACAGAAGGAATGAAGTTGGCATTTCTGTCAGAAATGTGTTAAAGTTCATTTTGTATCAGTCTTAATAAACTGCATATATTAGAAATGTCACTCTTCTGCTGGAAGAGGAGTTTTATTGCTTTTTGTCATTTCTTACCTTCACACAATGAAATTTTTAGATATTTTTTTCAGAAGGGGAAAATGTAATAAGACTAAACAGCAGTGTATGAATTTAGCCTTATTAAATATCCCTTACATTCATAACTCACATTTATATGCTTGATAATTCTTAAATTGGCAGAGTTATTAACACAAGAATATCTATTATCCGCTATGCCTTTAATATCAGGTAGGTGTTCCTATATATAGATTTGGGTAGTGAGCCCAGTGGATAGCACAAAGGGAAATATTAATGCTTTTAATTTTCTTGGATTTTTTTTTCTCTTAACTTGTTCACGGCTTGAATGGTCTTCTAATCTTTCACAGATGTGACTTCTCTAAATTACTTTTTTTGTTGTGGATGTAAAAACAGGCTATATGCAGGAAAAGTAATGATCTTCCAATCCTTTTTTTGCCAGGAACCCTGATTTTGAAAGAGTGAGGTTTATTTAAAACCCAATTAACTGTAAAGCAAAAAGTGAGCTGAGTAATTTCCCATCTTCATCCTCAGAACTCACCATTTGTCTTTTTTCTAGTTGACTATGACTATTACTACAAGAAAATAACCTCAGACTTGTTTTAATTCTAATGTTTCAGTGTGGCCTGAAATAGTACTCCTCTGATTGCTTTCTGATGTGTTAAATAATGCAATTTTCTACAAGTATGATATCAGGAGATATGTGCTTATATGAGCTGTGTTAGCCTGAATCACCAGTATTTATTTTATCAGCTGGCTGAGTTAGTAAATTGCCTTGAGCGTAAGGCAGTGGAGATAGAGGTGTACAATTTATTTCTTCTAAAGCACCAGTGTTTCAGGTCTTGGTCGCGTAAGATAGTAGTTGAGTAAGATGTCTTTCTTGTCTCCATGAAAATTGTTGTTAAAGAGTATCTAGTGAAATGCATACCTGTTCTTTGTAATTTGAGATATCAGCTGAAGATCAAAAAAAAAGTTGTGTTTTTTCAGTAAGGCTGTAGAAAAATGGTGAGGAGAAAGACTTCATTTGGCTGTTGGAGTTTTAGCTTTTTAGGCTATTTCTTAACTAAGAAACAATAAGCTACATCAGCTGCCATTTTCTAGTTATCTAGTTTTATTCCAGTCCAAAGTAATTGCATTTTATGCAGGGAGCGCAGCTGAAGTTGCAAAACTCAAGTAGGGAAGTCAAGGTGGTTTCTAGAACAGCCTAAACCGGCTCATGCAGAACAAAGGATATCAGATTCACTTGAAAGATTGTTTCTGTGTAGCAGCGCGTAAGGCATTTAGTTGTGGGATCTTTGCTGTGGGAGACAAATTAAGAATGCATCTCTATGCGCAGCTCTGGGAATCTTGGTTTGGGATGAGGTAAGAGATGAACCGGAGAGTTAGAAAAGTCTAAATAAACAAAACACAGTTTGTCGGCCTGATTGGCAGTGCTTTTCAGCTTATTGGCAGCTTTCTTGTGTCTCATGTGTTTTGTAGCCAGAACAGCAGACGAGGGTCTTCAGGCAAAATAAGGAAGTCACTTTGCAGGTGCTCATAACTTGTGATAAACAGCACAGAAGAAAGCATAAAAATACCTGTTTGCCACACGGAGAGTAGAAACTGATGTAAACAAGCAACTCAGCATTGATTTCTTGATAGGAAATGAAAATTAATAGGGAAGAAGTTTCCTCTTCACAGTGGGGAAGTGAAAACCAATTAATTGTTCTTCTCAGGACTAATAGAGAAAGGCAACATGGCTAAAGTCATAGGCATGAAGAATGATTTTTACTGTGATAGGCATTATGAGTAAAAAAGGCACATCAGTGAAAAACTGGGAACTGAAAGGCAAGTTTCCAAACTCCTGAGAGCATTAGCTGGACCAGTGATAGAAAAACCCCGTATGTATCTCTTACACGTTGTACAGGCACATTAGCATTACATCTGAGACAGAAGCAGAAAATGATCAATGTCAAAGATACCCGTATTACAGCTTATAGTGATAGGTACCTGTGTGTTATGATGAGTATGAATTCCAGGGAGTTATTGGATAAATACTAAGGACTGTGTTATAGCCATGTGGAACTTGATAGCTTGGCATTCACAAGGCATGATGGGACATTTCAACATTTCAGCTTCCATAAGGAAGCTCAACATTTCAGCTTCCTTATCAAGACAGCAGATCTAGAAAGATAAAACTGTGTCACCTCCATAGATGATACCAATTGAAATTTTTGTAGGTGGACTAATTCAGCTGTAGAAAGCGAGCATAAAGGTCTTGTAGGTTTATGCCTCTTTTCTGACTTCTTGAGAAACTGCAGGGATAATTATGTCCTTTAAGTACTGCTGGAAGAGGACAATTGGGCCAGAAATGGAGAAAAGGGTGACAACATACTAAGAGGAATACACACAAATATTTGACAAACATCTGTTGGGCAGAGAAGATTTGGGTAGAGTACTGATGAGATGACAGGATTTGAAGGCAGGTTGTGATGTTTGATGTAGCTTCTTTGAAATGGGAAGGACCAGAGCTATGAAAAGATATGGTCGAGGTTGGGAGGAAGTTAGAAAGAAGAGAATAGTAGATGAGAATTGATGAAAGTTGGAAAAAAACCATTGGTTTAGTAGCAGGAGCAGTAGAGGAGTGTACAGGTAATATCCGTGTCTGTGTTGAGGAGGAAACTGAGATTTGGAGCTTGGTGTTCATTGTGGAAACAATATATGATATAGAAGCCCTGAGGTAGCTTGATCAGGAGTGTTGGGTTGATGGTGTTGTGTGACATTGTGTCCACGTATTAAGAGACTGAATGAGTGAGTTGAGATATTATTAAATAAATGCTACAATGTTTATGATCTCATTTTAAAGAATACGTATTTTTACAAGATGGGATTTTACAGTTGTTCCAATTTACAAATCCATTTTAAAATGAGAAATCAAAGGATTCATCAGTTTTCCTCTGTCCTAATCTTTGGTTAATATTTTTTTCTTTCATAAAGCTGATTTACTGCAGCGAGTGTACTGTGTATTTCACATGTATGCTTCACTCATATTCTTCAGCAGCAAATTTTCAGGCTCCGTCAATGCTTCTTTCTGTTTTATCACTATGAAATATCTCTGATTCTTATTCCACCTCTCACTACAAATACGGACAGCTGTGACACTGACTGGAAAAATCTAATTAATATTGCAATATATTAAGAATGTTCTATATTTTGAGTCTTCCTGTGTATGTTTCGGGACATCTGATTCACAGCACAGTGTTTCAGTTCCTCTGGTGTTACTCAGACAACCTGTTAAAATAAATCCTTACTTAACCAAGTTTGCTTGAGGAGCAGTATGACAACAGTTGCTACAGTGCCTTGCCTCCTCATTAATGAGACACCTTTCCCTGGTCTGTCTAGCAGAAGATATTGTGAGTCACACCTAGCTTTGGAGAAGACAGTACTGGTGCGCTCTGAGCTGAGAGAAGAAAGTAGTGTGCTTGAGGTATGGCAAATTTTGGCCTGGACTGACTGAAATATATGGGATAACTCACACCTCCAAGGCTTTGTTTTCTTTTTTGGATTGTCTGCAGGTGCAGATAGATAATCTTGAATACATGAAACAAATTTTCTGGGCCAGTACTATCTTTACATATATAAAAAAATTGAAACTTAGAAACCGTGGAAAACCACATGATGTTAAGCTGTTCTGTTTATCCTTTCATAACAAGAGAATGGCTCTTTCAGGAAAATAATAGAGGCAGCCATATATCATATCATGAATTTAGCAATGCAATGGTCTCCTGACGTTCTCAGAGTTTGGAAAATTTGTATTTTATTTTGAAATTACTATGAAGTGTTATGGGAAAACTATTTAGAATAGTGGAATTAATAATTCTGTGTCTAACTGGTTTTGTTTAATTTAATTTACTTAATTTTATTACTTATATATTCCTAAAATCTAACTGCAGAGGGGGAACGAAAGAAGGAAAAAGTGTGTGTTTTACCATCCCTGTGGCTAGGAGAAGAACTTTAATTGTCTTTAGGTTTAAATAGTGGCAAGGATAGCCTTGACTAGACTTTAAGATAAACTCCTTGCAACAAGAATCCTGGATTTCTGGGGTGGATGGTTCAGGGAAGTGGTGGAATTTCCATCATGAAAGGCATTTCAGAACAGGTTAAACAGGCAGCTTGGCAGAATAATTTAGGTCTAGTTGATCCTGCCAGAGGCCAAGAGACTACATTAGGTGACCTATTAAGGTGTCTTCTAAGCCTATTGTTTTATGTTCATATATGACTCTTTCCTCTTAATAACTCCACTATTAGATTCCACATGAGATATCTATTCTGTAAAAGATTCCACAGCCACTGGTTGTTGAGGCTATGTCTGAATCTTTTCTTCTGTTGGAAAAAATAACATTAACGCTTTCATTATCATCTGTGACTGCATCCTATAGCTTCCTCCTAGTTTGATCTACAGTTTCCTTTAATGCTGCTGTTGGAGAATCTCAGAGGTGAATTCTGGTAGATTTACAGTCCTGGATGACTGCTTCTTGTGTTGAAGTGTAGTTATTTGAAAACTTCGGGATATAGTGTACAAACTTGGCAGGCTGAGGGAGAGTAGAAACATGGACTAAAATAGCCTGAACAATTGACGAGGAGACTAAGGGCTTGAAGCCTGAACTTTCTTGGAATTTGTCCTGTGCCTACTTCTGAAGTAGACAGACTGCTTTTGCTCAATATCCACCTGTTATTAATGTGAATGTCCAGTTTAGTACATGTCTCACAGATAAAAATGTTAGGAATGTTTTTGAGAACTGCTTATGCAAATTGAAGCACAACTCTTTAAGTGGAGAGTGCTCATTTTAAATAATTAGTTTTAATTTTTGTGGTTCAGTATGTGATGCTACATTTTGTTTACTGGAAAGATCTGGAAGAACTTCTTTGCAGACAGAATTGCTAATTTTGTCAAATTCTTTAGAGACTTCTGTTATTATGATATCTTTGTCTTTTAAACATCACGTTATCTCTGTTCCGTCCTTATGAGTTTACAGAACAGTATTGTGACTGCAGATGGGAAATTAAGGCACAGGGAGAGAGAATGGTTAAAAGTATCTGTTCTAAGCTAGAGCTTAGGGTCAGGTATCTTTCAGAGGATTTAGCATGACACAGGAATATAGGTCTTTGAATACAACCTTTATTGATCCTCAACCAATCTCACTCAGTTAAAAATGAATCACTTCGGCATCATTGCATTAGAAATTTGTTTTCTTAGTTGAATGTCTTCTGTCTTTTCCTTCTTAGAAGCCCCTCAGCTGTTTGCTATACGCTTCCAGCTTTTCCAGTAAATTACACGGAGGCCTATGGAACAAATCCATTGAGAATACTCTATAAGGCAGGGGCTATTAATAGGGGGAATGTAGTGAATGACCATATTATTAATGATCACATCATAATGTATATGCATCACAGGAGTGAAGTGAGTTAATGTGCACAATTTTTGAATGTTGAACTTTGCAGCAAGTTACAGCTGCTAACATGAAGAGGAATGGGAGTATCTCTGGATATATGTATTTGTGCACACATTTATTTAAGATGGAACAAGGAATTTGAACAGAAATTTACATTGCTCTGGCTTAGTATTAGTTCACACTGCTGGGCTTTTTCCTTTATAGATTTGGTCCACTTTTCCTTACTTCTATTTTCTTTGATGTCAAGTCATCTTGCATGTTGTTTGTTGGGTGGGGAAGAAGGGAAGAAAAGCTGTTTTATATTTTGTGGCTACTTTCCAACTGGAATAGCAGGGAGCAGTTACTAGAGGAAAAATAGTCTTTTGATGTACCTCTTGGATGTACAGTCTGATCAACACGGCAAGCTCAGGGGGCGAGGCTAAAGTAGTACAGAATGAACTTACTTTTCAGAGGGTTTTAGCTCTAGCAAGTACACTAAGCAAGTGTACTTGAAAAATGTGACACTTTTTCCTCCTTTTTTTTTAATCCCTGAGGCTTACCATTTAACCAATGGCTTACAGTTTTACCAAATATAACTATGCTCAGACAAATTACAGAAGTGACTTCCATCATGCAAAAGGATTGCCCACCTGTGAAGTCTCAGGTTACTTTGCCAAAGTATGTATTTATTTGAGAAGTTTAAGTGCTGTGATTTGAAGCATCTAACATAAACAAAACACATTCCTTCTCTCCCAGCCTTATTTTCAGGCAGAACTAAACCATTTTAACTGAAGCTTTTTATAAAAATTGTCAATTCAATGCCCTGTCAAAAAAATACAACGCAAAGGATTAACGTTTTGTCAAAGTTAAAAGAAACTCAAAACTGCTTTCATGGATCATAGCCATTATGAACTAATCATAAACATACATTTCCGTTTACACGGGGATTGTAGAAGTTACCCGTAATCTTATTATTGTAATTTTCTTTTAATATTCTGCTACTTTTCTTTTTTTCTTTCAGATGATATTAACTGTGTTTTTGAGCAACAATGAACAGATTTTGACAGAAGTCCCAATTACACCAGAAACAACCTGTCGCGATGTCGTAGAGTTCTGCAAAGAGCCTGGAGAAGGAAGCTGCCATCTGGCTGAAGTATGGCGTGGAAATGGTAAGCTAAATCTTCAATGGAAATTGACTGAACTATATGTAGCAATTATGAATAAGATAAGATGTGACTTTTCAATACTGATGATTTCAAATTGTATGTTAGTTTTTTCTAGCAAACTTGGATGAAAAGCATGGTAATTCAGTATCTGTAGAGATTAATGCAGTTTTTCACTGTTTTTCTTCTCTGTTTTCTTCCTCATTATGAAGTATTTGATAAAATGCATTGATAAGGTATGTTAGTGTCCTGTATTTCAGTTTTTCAAACTATATAAACAAAAGTATTCAGTATCCCCATCTTAAAAGAAAAAAAAACAAACAAAGTGAGGGTATTTTCACTTCTGAAAGTTATTTATTTTAAATAAGCATGTGGTGTATATAGGATGGAGGTTATTTAAATTTATATATGGAATGTCAGTTATCTTATCTTACAGTTAGTGGGTGCAGATCATCATCTGCCCTCTTTCCAATCCAATTTCCTTACTATTAGGAATGTGAACACAACCTGGAACTTAAGAATGGGTATAGATTTTTTTTTCCTTCTGTATCACAAAGGACAGATGTTCTGCAAACAGAACTGTGCCAGAGTTGGACGTAGTATCTCTAGCTTCTTTGTGAACATTTCCTCTCAAAGATTAGGCAGCCTCCCTTAGGGTAGGTAGTAATGCCCGTATCCAATTAGTGTTGCAATTGTTATTTCACAGAATAATGGGGCAGGCGGTTCTCTTCAGGAGTGTGTCAAAACAGTCCTGTTATGGATTCTGTTTCTACATGGATTCTTGCAATTGAAGGTAGTGCAAGTTTCCAGGTTATTGTATATCGATGTATGGATGTGAGTAGAATTGATATGTAGGTGAGGATAACAATTAGGCAGGTTATTATCCCTCATTTACTAAGGTCACCTCTGCTTAAGCTGATTATATCATCTGTTTTGTGTAAAGACTTATAAAGTCATAACTGGATATTGAGTTCTTAAATTTTGCATAGAGGGTTTTTTTTTTCAAATGGACAAACCAGGCATTATTCACATGCCTTTGGAGCTTTTAAGTATTAGCAATCTAGACTAATTTCCTCCTGAGGAAACTATTTCTCCTCTTTTGTAAACTGTTGCGAGACTTTTGTAAAGGGAAAAGGTGCCTCAAGAAGTGATTTCCTAACTGGGTGGGAGCTCAGAGTTTAGGCAAGAGTGAGGTGGTGGGGAGAAGTTAAGCAGTTCTAGGAATACAAATTCAGTTCATGCTTCATTAGAAAACTGCCTTTAAGGATAAAACTTACAGGAGAGTTAAAACTTTTTTCAGACTGAAAGTTTAGATTGCAGAGAGTCAGTGATGCCCAGTGCATTGCAGAAATTTCTAAATTGAATCTGTAGACTATATTTAACAGCACTCAAATATATCTAATATTTTCCAAATACTTGTCTGTGAAACTGTAACATGTATGCTATTATTTGTTCTGCTTTCACAAAGCATGAGTGTGCTTAAAAAATGCCGAGAACGTTGTCAACTAGCTTCAAAGGGTGACTGAAAACTACAGCCAGTGATCCACATCTTTTGGGATGCTTGTGCCTTACAGCCCTGGCAAGTGCAGGCACACATTTTCTGTAATAAATTCTAAGACTGAGAAAATATTTTATCTGTGGATGTAATACAACGTTTCTAAAAGTGTTAGGTGTCTGAAGCTGTAAGTTTCTAAAAGTGGAAAATAAAACTTATCCAGGAAGTTTTGATGGAGAGACTAAGACTAAATTTGTTCTCTGCCCCATGAATTACGCATCTTTGATCCTATTATAGTCAATGGTAATCTTGATATTGCTGTGAGTAGAATGTGGAGATCACTGATTTCAGCTAGTTGTAATCTAATTTTGAGTGTCAGAGCTTGCCCAGTTTTCTAAAGTAGACAATCTATATCTGCTCAAGGCTTCTTCCTGTTGAATGGATCTGTCACGCTTTTCAAAATGCACTTGCGGCTCCAAATTTCTTTTAAAACTCACATGAAGGTGTTTTTGCAAATCAAGCTTCACTTGCTAAATAGCCAAGGTGATAACTGTATAACTATTCCTCTGAAACCATGGAAGAGAAGAGACTAGAGAGAATGAAGGAAAAAAAAAAATGAAACACTTCCATGTGTTTCTGGGTCTCTCAAACAGGCGGGTACTGTCATAAAAAAGATGTCCTGAACACTGATTTTAAGTCTCTCCAACAGGAATTTCAGCACATGCCTTTTGTTTGTTGCTCTTAAGTGTTGCTCTATACTGCTACAAAATTTGTGTGTTGGTGGCCTCAACTACTTGCCACAAAGTCTAGGGTACATAAATTTCGCAGTGAAACAGCGTAATACATTTTTTCTTTTTAACATGGCATAAATATCATATTTCTTCCATCAGCTGCTCCTAAGAGCCAAATTAAAGTCTTTCCCTTGTAATTTGAAAAAATAATTTTGCCTGGAGTGGAGATCTGATGTAGAAAATTGGTCTAAACAGTTAAATGCAGCATTTAAACAATTTAAACTGTGCTTCTGAGTGGGAAGTGTAAAGCAAGTTGCAATGAAACCACAGCGTGTTGTGCCAGTAGAAGAGTATTTTTTTCTCTTCTGTTGCACTGTCTCTGACCCCTAAGCCCTTATCCTCAAGCGAGGTCTACTGAAGTGTTCTTTCAGAAGACATTTTGGAATATAAACTTCAAAACAAAAATCATTGCAGAAAATCATGGGTTGAATAGACACATTAGGTTTTGTCATGCACCTTAAGTGGTCTGTTCTCTTGGTAGTCTCTCCACGTTGCAGAGGTGACAAATCACAGCTCCCTCCGTAAGAGAGAGCTCTCATATCTGTCCTCAAATTCATGGCAGTGGAGCTCGTAGATTATAGCTTTATTATCGGATACCAAAACTAGTGTGTGTGCCCAAAACCTTGTGCATTTCCTAAACTGTATTCATCTGACAAAATACTATCTCTTCTAATAATCTTCCTCTCCTAAATGAATACACAGAAATAAATGAGAAATACCTCCTTTCAGAGGGTTGGAACTGGATGATCTTCAAGGTCTCTTCCAACTCAAACCATTCTGTGATTCTATGATTCTATTTTTAGAGGGTGATGGATATAGACCATTTGAGTTCCAGAAAAATGGTATAAAGATCTATGAAAGTTTGGCTCCAAAAATTATGGAAGATTTTTGGAATTCAGAGGAGGATTACAACAGCTTGCTTAGCTGTTGGAAATCATATTTGAATGTTTGTTTTTCTCTACTTGGTTTTGGGTGGTAAAGCAATGGTCCCAGAGCTGTCCAGAAGCTGTATAACTGATTAGGTATTGTCTGTGTTAGACTTAAGAAACTTATTCTTAGAGCTGCATGATATAAACATTTGGTTTACTTGCATTTTATTTTTGTATTTCATTCTCCTTTCCAGTTTCTTTGAGATGAGTAATAGTTGAACAATTCAAAAGCATTCGTGCCTAATGTATCAGTACATTTTGTAGCACCTTGTACTTTGTCAGTTTGGAGCTCACTCTTATTGCATGGATTTCTCAAGCTATAACAGGAGACAAAAACCACATTGTATTTTTCCTCATTCCACAGCTATTGCAAATAGCAGTTGGTAAGGAGGTCTAAAGACAGGTGTGATGCCAGGAACTTGTAGTATGTTTTAAGAGAGAATGTATTTCAGCCTTTACATCCACCCAGTACTTAATTATTCACTTCATTGACATCTGGAATGCACTTTAGCAATTGATTTTAATTGGTCTTCCTGCATTTAGTTGTAACACAGAGGCAAGTGACTGTGAAAGAAATTGTTTACTACAAGTGTACTTCTGCAAACCTGACAGGGGCAAAACTCATTCCTGAACTTGCCCACTATGGAGATAATCCATTACTTTGTATTCTGGTTTCATTTATAGCAAGCATAAATGTGTTCATTACAAACAGCAGGATACTCAGTATCAGCAGGATACTGAGTGAAATCAGATTCTGAAGTTGGAAACTTGTTTTATTTTAAATAGCAGATACGTAGTTCCAACAGAAAGATTTTTGCAATTCCCTTCTAAATCGTTGACACAATATCTGCGTTTTAATCATAGAGTGTTTCAATCATTTCAGTATACTTCAAAGTAGCCTATTCTCACAGCTTTTGCTTAAAAGGAAAGGAGTCAAGCACAGTTCTTAAAAGTTACAATTTTCATCCAGCTTAAAATCCAGAGCAATTATTGCAAATAAACACAGATATGTGCATCTGTCCTGGTTTTTCTCTTAATTATTCATGAAAACAAACATATAGGCATCCCATCTGTTTATTACTACCCTACGCTCATTCTCTTATCACACCTTTTGTTCATTCTCTTCTAAACTAAAAAAATTAAAATTAAAGTTTGAAATAGTATCATGAAAACAATTATTGACAAATACATCTGAAACTGTAACAACTGGAAGAAGTTTAAATGCAAGTTTTTGTTTCATTTTGGCTTTGATTCTTAAAGAACAGATATTTCCAGAAAACATCCCTTTGTGCTATCTTAACTCCCAGCAAGTATAAGATCATGCTTTCTTCCTGCAGTTTTTTAGGATTTAAACCGAAGGAAGGAATGAGGACTTCAGTTCTCATTGTGTATTGTGTCAAGTGTTAATGGCTGTTTCTTCTTCCTCTTTGTTTTCTGAATCTATTTGATGTAGCTAAGTTGCACAGAATGATTACTGCTTCTTCATTTTTCAGAGATGATGATGTTGCTGTTATTATTTTAACCTGTTTTCTGTCTAACTTAAGGCAATATATCCCAAATCGTTTTTGTGGAAGAGCTGCCAAGTAGAAAATGCCTTTCCCATTTCTTTCCATGGTCATGTATGAAAAATATCAACTTTGATTCTTCGAGGTACATTATGTAAATGAAGCATTTTATTTTGAAAAACTGCTAGGATCAGTGCCTAACTTGTAATGGGAGAGAAGCCCAACCAGGAGCAATGCTGCAGCCACTCCTCACCATTCCAGAATTAGCCCAACCCTGTTCAGACATCCAGTTTCTTGGTGCTTTATTTTCAGGCTTCAGTTCTTGCTAAGTTTACCTAGCAATTTTTCTGTTTAGGAAGAATTCGTAAAGATTCTTATCGTCCATCTTCTAAAGTCTCTGAACTAAACCATTTAAATATTTTTACACTCTGTGATCTTTAGAAGACTCATACTACAATTTTAGTGGATATGCTTCAAAGCACTTGAAATCTTACCTTACTTTAGTAGTTGAAAAACCTGAAAATCATGTTTTTGGAATTCCTTTTCAAGACCTGAGTTGTAATAAGCCACTGACCTTCTTCTTATGTGCATAAACACTATTGACAATGTTTCTTGGAGTCCACTGGAGTCAGGAAAAAGAAAAAGAAAAGCTGTTTTTTTTAAAAAAAATCCAGGTGTTGTGGTTATTGTAGGGGGGGTTTCTTTAGGAAGATAGGTAACCAGTCAGCTGATACATGCAATTAGTTTGCAGTTTAAATAACCCTTTCCTGTTGCAAGCAGCTAGATCTAACTGTGGCTAAGCTGCATTAATCACTATATGGATTTGACGTGGCAGGTTTTGACAAGATGCTGTATTTTATTAAATACATTGTGAATTAAATGATAAAAATGTATTGTTCTTGAAGTACTACAAGTATAGTATCCAAGCGTATCAAGGCATATATACATTTATGTAGTTCATAGTGCATATAGATTTAGGTAAATATCATTATAAAAAAGGAATATTCGTGACGTGGTTTTCCCAAGTTTTCCCCAAGATATCTGTTACGTCTTTGAATCATTTTTGTCTTCTCATGTCAAATAGGTTAAGTATGAAATGGCTAACAGATTGTTAGAGGTGCTTTGCCTGATAGAAGATACTGAGATTTTGGTTTTGAGGGCAGAGCATTTGGATTTTAAAAATGAAGAACACAAATTTCACCTTTTGATTTCCATTCAAGACTGATTTTCTGTAGTATTATTATTTTGACATGGTGCTGTGTATAGGAAAGCTAATTAAATCTTGTCAAGTATCAGTTTATTGTAATTAAAAGATATATTCTAACACTGTCCTTAGTATTAGATTTTAAAATACCTTAAAAGGGAGATTTTCTTACCTTAACGACAGCATTAAAAAATAAAGGCACGTATAATTATGGAAACAGTGAAAATTCTGATTTTGAAATGTATTTTCATTTTGCGATACTAAATATATAGGGTGCAGCCTCTTTGTAAGAAAATATTTGAGCAGTTTGGGAGGAATAACTCCTTTACAAGAATGTCTTACATTTCTTGGGGTAAAACAAAGAGAGTGACTGCTGCACAGAACTTAGCCTTTATTTGTTCAAAGATTTGCCAGTAGTTCCACATATAGTGGAAGTTGGTGTCTAACATAGTCTATTGGGATGGGAGCACCTGCTCAAGTTCTTTGGAGATTAAATGTCAATAGAATGATATGGCTTTTAGTCCAAGTGGAAACCTGAAGGTTCAAACTAAATTAATCATTTTGGTAATAGAATAAAATACCCATCTGGTGGTGATGAGGAGCAAAGGTGCAAAGATGAGCATTGTGGAAAAGGTTGAGATGAATAATTCCTACATTAGGGTTTCTAACCACTGATAATACTTGTATGGATTTGCAAACTGGTTGCGTACTGCTATTAAGCAGTGAGCTATGTTGCAGTAACAGACTGGCTTTAATACGGTGCAGCTATTGTCTACTGGTTTCTAGTCCTTTGATGTTGCATAAAATATATTGGATAGATTGAATTGTTTCCAGAAAAAGATATCCTCATTCTTAATGGGAGTTCTGTGAAGCTTTGATTAATTTCGAATAGCCGTAGTAAGTTTTTATTCTTGTGCTTTCAGAGCGTCCCATACCCTTTGATCACATGATGTATGACCACCTGCAGAAATGGGGGCCCCGCAGGGAAGAAGTGAAATTTTTTCTTCGCCACGAGGAGTCACCAGCTGAAAGTAATGAACAGAGTAAGTACACTTATCCTGTAGCATTGTTATCTAAACAAATCTAAAACATTTCTGAATTGATTGGATTATCCGTTCTTTCAGTGAGCTTCAGTAGATACATGAAATATGACGTAGTTATACCAAAGCCATGAACCCTCCTCCGTGGCACATTTATTCATGTTCTCAAATTCCCTTCTCTAGAATAATTTCTACTAGTCTGCTGAGTAATATTTTCATAGTAAGATTGGTTTCTATTTTGCTAAATACTGATCCGAAAATATTGGTGAGTATGAGAGATTCAATGCATTTTTTTTCTAGTTAAGAGAAGATCTGTGTTTTAAAAGAGTGGGATTGTTCTTTTGATCTCCTGTTCTCTTTCCGTTGCCCTAGAGAAAAGACTCAGTAAACTTCTTTGCCTCCTGTCACGGTTTAGCTCCACTGGGCTAAATTTTGGCAGCTAAAAAACTTGAAGTTGAGCTTGTAAAATGTCTTCCCCCTGTTACCCTGCAGGGAAAGGAGACAGGGAAATGAGAGGGAGAAGACTTGCAGGTTAGGAACTAAAACTACAGCTTTCAATGAAATTATAACAATAATAAAAACAATGAAAACAATTAGGAAGTAATAAAACATACACAAATATATGAGATCTCACGCCCACCCCTTGGTGACTACACATCACCACAAATGCTGCAGAGCAGACAGGAGGGAATGGGTCCATGGCTGGGAGGGGGCTGGGCATAGGAACTGGATTCAGGAACACACAGATCTGGGATCAGAAACAACCAGACAGATAGGCCCTCAAGAGTCGTTGCCATCTCTTAAGTCTATACCAAGTATGATGTATGACATTGCGGATGACACTAAGCTGGGTGGGTGTGGATCTGCTGGAGGGCAGGGAGGCTCTGCAAAGGGATCTGAACAGGCTGGGCTGAGACCAACAGCATGAGGTTTAACAAGGCCAAATGCCGGGTCCTGCACTTGGGGCACAACAACCCTGTGCAGCTACAGACTAGAAGTCTGTCTAGAAAGCTGCCTGGAGGAGAGGGACCTGGGGGTGTTGGTTGACAGTGACTGAACATGAGCCAGCAGTGGCCCAGGGGGCCAAGAAGGCCAATGGCATCCTGGCTTGTATCAGAAACGGTGTGACCAGCAGGTCCAGGGAGGTTCTTCTCCCTCTGTATTCGGCACTGGTGAGACTGCTCCTTGAATCCTGTGTTCAGTTCTGGGCCCCTCACCACAAGAAGGATGTTGAGGCTCTGGAGCGAGTCCAGAGAAGAGCAACAAAGCTGGTGAAGGGGCTGGAGAACAGGCCTTATGAGGAGCGGCTGAGAGAAGTGGGGTTGTTTAGCCTAGAGAGGAGAAGGCTGAGGAGAGACCTCATTGCTCTCTACAACTACCTGAAAGGAGGCTGTAGAGAGAAGGGTGCTGGCTTCTTCTCCCAAGTGACAGGGGACAGGACAAGGGGCAATGGCCTCAAGCTCTGCCAGGGGAGATTTAGGCTGGACGTTAGGAAAAAATTTTTCACGGAAAGGGTCATAGGGCACTGGCAGAGGCTGCCAGAGAGGTGCTGGAGTCACCTTCCCTGGAGGTGTTTAAGGCACAGGTGGATGAGATACTTGGGGATATGGTTTAGTGTTTGATAGGAATGGCTGGACTTGATGATCCTGGAGGTCTTTTCCAACCTAGTGATTCTGTGATTCTGTATATGAATTGGAATATTCTATTGGTCAGTTTAGGGTCACCTGCCGTATTCACTCCCTTCTGCCAGCTTGAGGATGGCTAAGTATAAGCATTGGCCCTTTTGCTTACCAATACCCTGTGTTATCACTGTAGAGAAGAACACTCTCAAAAACATGCAGTTAGCTTTCAGAAAAATGAAGTTACTTTACAGCAAATGAGTTAGTCACAAAACTGACTCTAATTTACCTCAAACTACACCACCTCCTTTAGAAACTAAAATCTGCTTTACAGACATCGTTTGCAGAGGTCTCAGTGGCTTTACTTTCTCAATACTTCATATAGATATGTTTAGATGGTGATAATTCACACCTTGAAAAATTGCTTGTCTGCTTGGTTCTACAGGAAAAGTGTTTATATAAACCAGTACAGTACTAAGTAGGGCTTTCTTAAAAGGGTGGGATAAAAGCTCAGAAGGATTTCATTTTTCTCATCTAACTAGTGTAGGCTATACTTAATTTATGAGAAGACTTTTGAGACAGTGCATTATATACTTAATGGCTGTCAGACTGTCTGAAGGATAGGAAAGGGATCTTGAAGTGAGCTGAGTATTTGCATGCTCAGATTATCCTTACTCATTCAACTAATCTGACTGCTTCTGACAACTGAATTTCAGGTTCTGGCAGAGTCCTTATTTTTCTTCTTTCTAAGTGGTGCTTGGTTGCTTTCAATGATAGAAATAGCAGACTTGATAACGTCTGAGGGTTTTTTGTATTAATTACATGTTTTGTAAAATACTCGGTCATCCTTTGGGCAGTGCATATTTAAAGTATATTAAGAAATGTAAGATAAAACTGAAGCCACAGAGTGTTTAGTTAATCATTGACCTATGGATCTATCTGTACATGAAAGTTGTTTATAAGACATTGGAAAAGCTTCATCTGCATATTCATTTGGGGTATATTCAAGTGAAAGTACTGCTTCTTGTGGACACAAATATGAAACTTCACACTCAATACGTTTCCTTTCATGACATAATTGACAAAACATACATCAGAAAAGTTGAGCTGCGTGTTTGTATTTTTAGCAAAGAAAGTCTGTGAAGTCAGTGTTTTATTTCTGTGGACTCCACTGCTTACAAAGAGTATCTTAATAAGAAATAAACAGGCAGAACAAAAAATTATAGGTAAAAGGTTTATATAAAAGTTAGTGAAAAGAACAGATTCAAGAGTCAAAACCATTTGCGTTGAAAACTGAACTGTTCACTAAGAGTGATACTTTACTTTTAGGTGGACGTCAAGCCCAAAATCAAAGAAATGGCATAAATATACCTGTGGAGAAACGTACAGAGAATGGGGTATGTAATAAATCCTAGAGGTTTTGGATCAATTCCATTCAAATATTTGATGTTTTAAAAATTCCTATTTTTCAAGATCTATTGTGGTGGGAACTGGTGGCAAATGTATATATTGTTCTATTTTGATTTTTTTTTTATTTGTTGTTATTATAAAGCGAATGGGAGATTATAGCTTTTTTCATGAACTACTCTGAAGTTTCTGTCTAGAAAGAAATTAAGTTCTGTGAAGTGAGAAGGCCCCAGAGCTAGATTAGAAACTGTAGTAATTAATACATCTTCCTCTGCCTTATTCATCCTGTGTTGAGAAAAAAACAGCTATATTATGCTTTCATGCTAGTATTTCCTGTCCAGACATCTTTTCTTGTTTGATTTCTTACTGGTACTTACTCATGACATAGCTTCATATGTTAAAACATGAGAATGTATCTATGGATTGGAATATTTTCAGATGCTTGTAGAAGATGTTGCATACCTCTCAGAGACACCTTTTGTAATATTCGTTTGTACCCTGGGTTAATTGCTATGCCTAATTTTTTACTAAAATATTACTAGATTTCTAATTTAAAATACATATAACATGGCATAGGCAACCTGTTTGGTGGCATTCAGTGAATCATGGCTTAAGCATCTCTTTCAAAAATACTGTGGCTTAAAAAAATATCTACTCATGAGCTGAAACTTATTTTACTTTCTCCTCTTTCTTCTTGTCCTCGATACTTATGAAGATTCTGCATAGCATATTCTGCTGTTTACAGTTGACTGTCTTCAGTTTTAGGCCTCAGTTTACAAGAAGGACACTGAGCTGCTGGAATGTGTTCAGACAAGGGCAGTGGAGCTGGTGAAGGGTCTGGAGCCACAGGGATTGTGGGGAGCGGCTGAGCGAACTGGAATTGATTAGTCTGGAGAAAAGGAGGTATAGAGGAGACCTTTATCACTCTTGACAGCTGCCTGAAAGGAGGTTGTAGCAAGGCAGGTGTTGGTCTCTTCTCCCAAGCAGCAGGTGATAGGACAAGAGGAAATGGCCTCAAGCTGCCTCAGAAGAGGTTTATACTGGATATTAGGAAAAACTTCTTTACTGAAAGAGTGGCAAAGCTCTGGAACAGGCTGCCCAGGGAAGTGATGGAGTCACCATCCCTGGAGGTGTTCAAAAAATCATGTAGACATGGCATTTCAGGAGACGGTTTAGTAGGCACGGTGGTGTTGGGCTGGTGGTTGGACTTGATGATCTTAAAGGTCTTTTCCAACCTTAATGATTCCATGACTATTTTTAAACATATTTAAATCTCAGTAAGAAGATTTCAGCTCACTTATTCACAGTTGTATTGTCTCTGTGAAGCGCTATCGGTTTCCAAATATGCATAGGGCTCTTTCTTAGGGTAAAACAATACTTCAAAATGTTTAAAAGCAAACAAATCAGTTTTTTCAAGCTGAGATGTCTTAAAGAAAATAAAAGAAATGAAATGTTAAAAGTATTTTTTCAGATTAAACAGTTCTGTGATTGCGTATTGCCTTATAATTGGCGTCTAAAATTCTCACACACAAATATGTGGTAGCAAAGTTGTTCAGTCAGTTCTGCAGCTCTTAGCAGCTCATTTTGTGTATGGCATGTGGGCCTAGTGGAAGGATTTTTTCCCCTATTCAAAACAGTTAATCATGTTTTACTTTCTACGTTCCTTTTCTGTAGACAACACTAGCTGATGTCCTCTGCTGCACAGATCCATTTATCCTGCTTCCATTGTCATATTGACAATGTAGTGAGATCAGAGGGCTTATAATGTGCTGGGGGAACATAACTCTTTCATGACCTTCCCTGATCTATCCTTCCATGTAAGTCCTAGCACAAATACTAAATTTAACAAACAATATCTCTGCAATTCAAGACCAGCATGTACAATATGCCTTACAATCTCACTCCTTGGCAGCGCTAAATTTTATGACAGCACGGCTTTGTGTTTAGTTCAGTTTGCTGTTAATTTTTATGGGTAAAGCTCAGACCTGGTAATACTGCTATCTACGTGCCATTCAGTATATATTTCTAAAAAACCCTAAAAATTTGGCCCCAAGATTAAAATTTATTAAGGAACAGATGGACTCTTTAAAATGGACTCTTACCAGGTTTGGGAAATTATTAAAACACAAGAAAGACTAAAACTTGAAGAGGTTATATCAATGTAAATTTTGGTGGATTTTATGCCGAAAATGGTACAAATTAGGTTTTGGAAGTGTATAAAACTAGGATTTTCAATTATGCCAAGTTTTAAATCAGAGGGGGAGGGGTAAAAAGAGGTGGCTTCAGGATCAAGGATTTAATCAGCTTACACTTACGTAATGCATTAGGCTTATTCATTGTTACTGGCATGCTGAGTGTTAGACTAGCCCTAAAATCAATACAAATCAATGGAACATTGAAGACAGCTGAAAGTGTAGCAAATATTCTGCATTCAGGTATATTTTTGTTATGTGTACTGTTTTAATGATGAAATAATTGATTTTTAGTTAATATGTGGATAAAGCTGAAAGTATGGCTGCATAGAAAACTTTAAAATGAATATTTGCTTTAATGTTTGAACCAGTAGTCTTGGCAAAAATTACGGTCAATCTGTCTTGAATTTGAATTGGGTAATTCTAGTAGTTAGCATTTTGTCATATGCAATAGGAATTTTTTTTCTTTGAAACTATATTTGCTTGATTAGCAACTCTTTAAATAATGGTTAGCTGAAAATTGTGTTACATAAATTTGTAAATTTCATTAGATTATCTTCCAAATAAAGATTTAATCCTAAAAATAGAACAAGCTAAGTCTCTTCAAACAGTGAAACATGCATTTTTGTAAAAAGAATACTTTTCTGTCAGTACTTATTCTAGACCTTTGCATTCTGCGTAGCAAAGCTTAAAGGAAAAACTGTGTGAGATTTTGTGAATTGACTTTGTTCTCTTGTTTCTGCAGCAACTTTTTGGGGTTTGCTTTTGTTTAGAACTTTCCTCCTTGGAATGTAATCGGGGCCGCTACACAAAGGTGTAGTTATGTGTAGATAAGAGTTACATAACTAAACATTTCCCTTTGCTGGGGAGATTAGACAACTTCTCTGAGAATAGCTGCCTCTTCCTCCTCTTCCTTTCTTTTTGCATGTGTAACTGAGCCAGCTTGATTTGAACACAAGTTGTAACGAGGGAAATTCTAATTAAAAGTTGGGAAAAATGTTTTCTCAATGAACGTAACAGACATTGGAACAGATTGCTTGAAGTCTCTATCTAGCTGAATAGAGTCCTGAGCATTCCGAACTGCTCTGAGCACGAGTTGTTGAACTGGATGACTTTCAGAGGCTCCTTTCTACTTAAACTATTCTTTGGTTCTGTGATCAGTGGCCATTGATCTGTGGTCATACATTACTGTATGACCGAGCATGATGTCCTAGCGTGATCCAAGCTTCATTGCACTGAAGCAGTAGCCACCTAAAAAACAGTAAGATATTCCAAGCATGGCTCTAACCACTGGGGGTCAGTGGCAGGCAAGAGAGGGACAGGGAGCAGCCATCGAGGTGAATGGTCATCGGTGGGAAATGTGCATCAGACGTGCATTAGACGTGCATCCAAGGAAAACCGCTGAAGGAGGACGGAGCCGGTGGTGATAGTTATCCCATGACAAAGTAATTAGATAACTGAGAAATTTCTGCAGATGCAGGTTAGGAGGGAAAAAGGATGGGTACAAGGACATGATGAAAGTAAAGTGTATTGGACTGAACAGAAGTAGCTTAATGTAATGGAAACAGTCAGTATGTGAAGACAATACTGATTTGCTGTAGTTGCTTTGTTATTTTCCTACTCACAAATTTACTTGGGGAGAATAAAATGTCAGTTTGTAGTCTCTTGTAGCATTTTCTCTTTAACTTATTTCTGTTATTTCTAATATTAAAATTGCCCTCTGGTTTAGAGAGGCTGATATCACTGAGTTTTTTCTTGATAGATATTGACTGGAACCCTTGCCAAGAAATGCAAAATGGAACCTGATTTTATCTCTCACTGTGAAATTTGTGTTAGTGTATAAGAAACTCATGTAGAGGAGGATAAATTCACCATCATCTCAAACTGAAGAACTGCATTCCTCTAAATTTTCTTAGGTCTGAAGCTGTGACCAACAGATAAAGTTGGGAATTAAAATTTTGTGCTGATTAGAGCGTCACTATTTCTGTGAAGTGGCTCAGATCAGGCTTTTAGCAAAAATGTTACAATGCGTAGTCCAACTGTTTTATCATCAGGAGACTTATACTTTGATGCTGAGGGAATTCCATTAACAAGTAAATTAAAACTTCTACATATATGTACATGCAAAACAGTTTTACGATAGTACTGATTTGACTGGGGAGAGTGTATGATTGCTGACAGAGTAGATAACCATCTGATGCAGTCAGTCTCTGTTTCCCACTCCATCACAGCTGTAGTAAAGCTACATCTCTTTTGAGTTCCTGTAGTATGGCTTGTCAAACTATTGCCTTAGATTTTAGATGGATTTACATGTGGTGCCAAAATCCTTGAGTAGAATTGTATGCTGTTCATTAGTTTTAACCATTTGATCCATACAAGTGCGACCAGATAAGAAGGAAATTAAAACCTAATATACATTTTGTCATATATTTGTTAGGATATGACAATTAATATTTTAAAGCGTGTTCTAAAAAGCACTTGATAATGAAGTTCCAAAGATAACTGAATGGTTTTACAAGCACACTTGCACAGGCAAAATACTTATGTTTCCTTAGCATGTAAGGCAAAGATATGACAAAATCTAATTGTAAAGAAAAAGGCAAGTAAGTTAATTTTTAAACAGTATTAGTAACATCCGAGAAGATAAATACACCTACTTGCTTGAAGTTTCTCATTTGAAATGTTGAGGGATAAAGAGCTTAGTCTGGAACAGAAGTTGTTCTTCAAACCTGAGCTGCAAATTCGATGTAATATAAGCCTGTAAGTATTAAGTACTTTGTTTATAACATTTAACAGTGTACTTGGAAGAGGCTGCCATTTAGGAGGCAGGCATTAATCAAATTCGTTTAAAATAAACAAGTAATTGTCTTGAAAATCTAGATTCAGGGCTCTTAAAGTAATTATTCCTTTAAATTATTATAGAAAGCAAATTAAGCACAAGGAATTCTAACAGTCTGTGGACAAAAAATATTTTCCTGAAGAAATTTTGTTGCAGGCTTCCTGGAACATTTTGGTGATGTAAAAAACCTGGCTATTAAATTGGATCAAAGTTTTCCTAGTTTGCTGCTGCAGCTTTGTCTGTTACTTTTGTTAAGGGAACAAAAAAGGATTGTATCTGCCACTTTTACAGTCAAGGGTGTTCCCTTGTCTAAGAAATAAAATTCTCAAGTTATTTTTACCTGTTGGAGATGGGAGGCTTGCTGCAACTACAACAGCAACAGCCTTCTGCACCATAGACTTCTAGTTAAAGCCTGAGTCAGTTTAATAGAGTTTGGATTCTTATCAGACAAATGCACAAATACAGTTCTTCACTAGGTCTGTCTGAAGCATTTTCCAGACAGCCTGTAGTGTCTTGCGCTTCAAAAAATAGAAAAACTAATCCAAGCAAAGGATTCAAGGGAAAAAAAAATTAGGAAGTTAAAAAAAAAAGCATAATGGAAATCTAATTCTAGTGCATACAAATAGCTTTTGAATTCTTGCTAGACTAGAAATCCTAATCTCTTCACACCTCAGTAAAGGATAGTTATGTAGGGTAACATCTCTACAAGGCTAATAATGATGTGAACTCATAGAAAGAATTTTTGTGATACTGTGGGGTATGTAGAGGTCTTGACCTCATACCTCACTCTGACAACTCTTTTAAACTTTCTTTAGGCCGAATCACATCGTTCTTGAATTTGGAATGTCATGAACAGTGTTTTGACATGGCCTGTGCAATCTCAAACGTATTTCAATGCATAACCAACAAATTTACAATTTATGAGAACAACTTATGCTTACAATTTATGAGAACAATTTGCTAAGTTTCATCGCACTTATTCTGTGACAATTATCCTGTTATAATTTTAATTATTATAAGATTAGTTTATAACTAATATTTGCTCTTCATATCTGGCTTCATTTGACTAATTGGGAACAGGAAACACTCATGGAAGCCACTTAGAAAATTGTGGAAGGATTGTTTTCCTTCATGTCTTTTCCATGTATTTACATAATTTTTAATATCTTTTGCTCAGGATCCCAAATATCTATCTAAATGGCTGTGGATATGAGAGATACTCACAGATTTTGTAGTTCTGCTGCTCTTCTGGGCATCAGGAATTGTTCTTCTCAACAAGACACAAGGAACAAAGATGTGGTTTTCTAGTCCATAACAGCCAACAGGTGGCTTCCTGTTTTGCAGAGGAGGAAAGACCTAAACTGCACCATTTACTTAATCTACACCTTCAGTTCCCACTTTTACTGGTCTGATTTTGCTTTTCCGCAGGCATGGCTTTGCAGTTTTACACCAATACTGAGTTGCTGATGTCAATGGAAAGGGGAGGATCAAAAGTCCTGTCTGTTTGTTTAACCTCTAACTGTGATACTTATTTAATATATTTTTATTGTGAACACAGAGCAGTTGAAGTCACTGTTGTCTCTAGTTCTCTAACTAAACGAAGCACATGGAGAACTGCCTCCAATACCGATGTCACTACGTAAAGATCCTAAGCTGCTTGGCCCTTATATAAACATAGAGTAGTTTAGAATAAATGAGTGCTTCAGCTGATGCATAACATTATGTATGTTAGCTCATAAAGTAAACATTACTTCAAAGAATTAATTTGTTATTTTTCGTGAAGTATTGCTGTGCTTTCACAGTCCTTGCACCAGCACTGTAAACTTGAATGGCTTTTCTCACAGATGTACTTATCTCTCCGCAGTCACATTAGTATTGTTCCTAGTTAACCCAGGTACTGTAGTATAAAGTTGTTGTAAGGAAGGTGGAACTTGTCCTTTCCTTCATTTCTGTACTCTTACAGGAGACAGATTATGAAATTCACTGTGTCAGTGCAGAGCTCTAACAGCTTAATTGTGGAAGCCTGGGAGTTGAGGCTGTCCCTCTGTCTCTCTGAGCAGCTATCAGCTCTGAGCAGGAGACTCTTCTGGTACTTAAAATGCCAACTGTTCTTTTTCAGCTGACCTTTGGAGTTCTGTCTTTTTATGTAGCGTGTCATCTGTGGATTAGAGTTCCCTCTCATCTTTTCCACAGTCTCTGTGGTTTTTCTTGTGCAGCACTGCTGTGGCCTCCATTCTCTTGACACACCTTGCCAAGCTCACTGACTTGGTCAGTTAGTTTCCTGTCCTTCTAGCCTTTGGACACCTACCATACCTATTTCCCACCCATATATTTTTCCCAGGCAGGTGAACCTTTCCATTATTATGTCTCCACAGTTCCCTCCAGATCCAATTGTTGTTAGGTTTGTTCCCCCTGCAGTCTTCCTCAGATCAAAGCAGAGAAAATGAAAATCCCTCTGGCTAATTTAGGAGCAAGGGAGTTGAACTTGTTTTTCTTCTTTTATTCTGAGTGGATGATCTTTCTCTACAGCTCATACCTTTTCTTGCTTGCTAAAAATAAGCCTGTTCTTTATGCGGCTGGAATATCCACTGTATTGTCTGTGAACATACAGTTCTTAAGTGTCTTTATGGAGACCCATTTGACTGGATCTCTTGCGTAAGTGCACTGAACTATGCTTGAGTTATTTTCTTGAAAGAATGAAGAGAGGGTGAACTTGCATGTCATTTGTGAGTTTGGTAAGGTAAATTACAGCTTTTTAAGTTGGGAGGTTTTTTTTTTAATTTGTCATAATTTTTAGATACATAGAAATTGTTAATGAGATTTAGTATTTTGTGTAGTTTTTAATAATTTAGAAATCTTTAGGTCTAGGTTTTGGCTTGTTACAGTCTTTCCTCATTTGCAGCTTCTTGATTTATGCTATTACACAGACACTTTAGTTTTGTTGCTGGCTCATGTATTCATCTTCTTGCATGTGAGATTTGAGAAAAAACTGATGTATATAGAGGAAAACATTTAGTAAACACTGGAAAGGCTATTTGCATAAGATTGTGGTATATTCTGTCTGTACTGTTTGCCTTTTATCTTAGACAGTCTCTGTTAATACAGAATTTTCTTTAAAAATTCCAGATGGTGTGGTTTTCTGTCACTTTAAACAGTAAAATTAAATACTAGGAGTAACGATTTTCCTAATTTTTTGGTATTCAGTTTTTGCACTGGGTTGGTACTACTACAGAATTAAAAATGGAACAAATATTTCAAGTGTTTTTAAGCCAGATTGTCTGTATTCTGATATTTTCAGTTTAACCTGATAATTGTGAAAGAAATGTCTATCGTTCAACATTTTCCATTGAATATGAAAAGTGCGATGAATCAAGCTGATTGTAGTTGACAGCTGGCTTGATCTTGCTGTGATTAGGTCTTTTACTGCTGGCAAAATCCACTAGCCTTTTCCGTTAGCTGATTGTTGATGAATGCAGAAAAACAGCTTTTAAAAAATAAAGAATACAAAGAATTTGGGGAAACCTTTATTTCATATGGAATGAGATTAAAAAATATCCTACCTCCTATAGATTGATTGCACCGAGCCAAAAAGCCATGCACGATATCTACGGTTGTTGATTTGGCTTATTCACAGAAAACAGTTAAGCAATTAGTGTAGACAGAAAATTAGACATGGAGTTGAAGCATGTTGAAGGAATGCAAATGTTTACAGCTGATGAACAGTGCTGCAAAATAAAGATGTACTCTCTTACAATTACATGGGAGAATAGCAAACAGGTAATTAATTACTTTACAAAATTTGTAAATTTTACCCTTTAGTGGACATGCTATTTAAATGCTGCATAGCTTTTGCAATTTTAGTGTAAATGATTGTGGGTTTTGTTGTCACATGACTGGAATGCAGACCAGTTTGGCTTTTGCAGTGCTTTATCTCTGAACTGGAATTCATAGTTAATGAGAATGTTTGATGTATTTTGCTAGCATTTTAAAGTTTAAGACTTTATCAGGAGCTTCTTACTTCAAAATATTGTGGTCAACTTTAGCTTTTAACAGCTTCAGTTTTATGAGTAGTGCAAGTATTCCGCTGTTTCACAGCGTGTCTTTCAATTACACAATATTTATTTTCAGTGCTTTTGTGTTTTGGAAATGTTATATCACCACAGGAAAACTCCATGTTGAAGCAATTACTTGAGGGATGAATAAATGTATATTTGATGCTAAACATGTTATTGAGATTAACGATAAGTGGATCTTAACCATACTTAGCTATGCTGTGAGAATAAGATGTTGTAGTTCTTGGACATTTTTAAAGGAACTTGAACAATGTGTTTTCAACATGTATTGTAACATGTCTACTACTCAGAATTACTCTGAGTAAAATGATTGGTATTGTAACCAGGTCTGAAGTTCTTTGCACAACTTGTACGTTATTTCTGAAAGAATGCATGATTTATTTTAAGGTAATTTATTTTTGTTAGGGGTATAAGTTTGATATTTTGATTCAAATGAGCTACTGGCTATTTTAGCTTACACTAAAGTTGATTTAAACATGCTTAAGATATCTATGGCTGTTAAAAGTGTCTGCAAGTACAAGGAAGAAAGTAGTATTTTAAATTAACTAGTTCCAGATACTGTACTTTCCCCTATTGGGGGAGTGATTTTTAAGCAGTTTATTTCAAGTATAGCAGATATTCAGTATTTGCCTAAATCTATTTCTAATTTTGAAAATGTATTTTAACATTGTTTTGAGTTTTGTTTTCTGCCTTTTCTTAGCTGTTCTGAGGAGAGTCTCACTTGTGAGATTTCTAAGGAAACAATATGGGAACCATAGAAATCTGGACTATGGGAATTATGTTGACTAACTTTAAACATTTTATTATATAGAGTGGCTTTTTAGTATCAGCAAGTTGGATAAATTGCTAACAAGGTAGTGTAGTTTATATGAGGTGTTAAGATCTTATCAGATACAGATAATGTGACATTTTTCAGCAAATTATGATAAAATTGAAGTGATTTTATTTTCAGAAACTGTTAATGCATTTAGTTGCACAAGTAAGATAACATTTTTATTATAAATTTCTGAGTAAAGTGATCAGATTCCATTTGTAATGTTATTTTCAAGATCATCTGGTTATCATGAGATAGCCCATGCTGTGTATATATTTTGTTCTAATTCCCAATATTCTAGTTGCCTTTTCTGAGTTTAATTAGCTTGCTCATTTCCATTAGGCTAAAAAAGGCATGTGCTGTTGTCATTGGATTCTTTCAAATGGATTTCTGCTATCGGCGTATTTCTGACCCAATTATAAAAATGCAAGGCAGAGCTGTGGATAAACCCATTAAACTGGAAATAATGTCATCCATGCCGAGAGCAGCAAAACCTCTATTTTAGTTTAAATAGGGAGAGATATTTTCTTTTGTCTTTTTATAATATTATAGATGAATTTTCACACAAGATTTTCAAGTTTCTTTGTTTTGCATGGCACTAGGATCACAGTTTATGGAAAATGTGGTCAGAATGTATTAGAATTCTTTAATTTGGTGATATATAAGGTCAATATATTTTAGAAATTCCAGGAAGTCAGAATCCATAGCAGATGCTCCACCCTGTGTTCTCATCTCATAGTTCTCAGATAGCATAAGGATGCCGCATGCATCTTATATAGGACCTATTTGATGCAGAACTATAACTCCCGTAACTTCCATCTCTTATCCCCATCACTACAGTTGTGCTGAGGACAGGTACCTAAAGTGCATGCTGCCTGTTCTGACAGCAACCTTTAAAGCTTTGTTGCCAACTGAGCTAATTAAAATATTCCCTAAACTATTTTACTTTCAATGGGGCAGAAAAGTAATGCATGACTGTTGGGCTTCTGCTCGTGTCCAAGTTAGCATGGGAGAATTAGGAAATCTTTTACTAAATTCAGGAGGCAGAATGAGCCTTGATCCCAGTCTGGAATTCACTGACTGGGGAGCGCTCTGACCTAACCCTGTGCATGATTTTATGGTGGTCAGTCTGCTTCGTTCTGGGAAAATTTTTTATGTAATAACACTTCACTTTCTTTATCCGCGTACTGGTGTACCTAGTCCCAGACCTGTCAGTTCTCTGCTTGTCGTGTAGTTATATAGATTTCTGGGTTTTGACAGGTCACCAATGGCAAATTTCTTATCTAGAGGTAAGTTTTATCTTCCCTCATTTGTCCTAGGAAGGAACAGTGAATTAAAACTGCTATAGATTTTGGAAATCTGAGCCTTTTAGTATGTGCATTAAACCCGGAGCATTTACTTTGCATTTCTACGTAGTCACTTTAAGCTTTCTCAGGAGCAGTGTGTGGTACTTTTCAGGCCTTTGCTGTCCTCTCCTATTAGGCTGGTGAAGATGATGTTTTCTTTTTGCCATGGTAAAAGTTGTATGCTTCATTAATGAATCCTGCATAGGGGAGTAAATAATGAGCTCAAATTAGTTGATTCTTGGATTATTTTTTCTATCTCTGTTGCAGTTTCTGCCTCTAATTCAGTACTGATCTTGTCCTCTGTCTGTGTTTTTGGGGGATTGAGGTTTTCCGTTTTGTGCTGTATGTTGTGTGTCCTCCCTGGTATCTCTAGCTTTTGATATGCTGATGTTCTCCCAGCCTTGATAACAAAGGGCGTTTTCTTTCACATTCATTATGGCTGAGGGTATGGTTACCTTTACCATCACAAATGTAGGGTATATGGAGGACTTAAGAGAAGGATTGCTTTTTTTTTTTTTAGCTAAAGAAGGCCATGTGGACAAAACATTCCTTATCTGTACTAGAATTTGAGAGTGGCAACCTATATAAAAAATAAACACTTTAGTGGGGTTGTGAGTGGGGAATATGTTGCATTATCTTTAGTAACTTCTCTTTATTGGCTTGTCAGTAAATAAATAGGTTGTTGAAAGTAGCGGGATACAAGCAAGAAAACTTCCTGAGTAGCCCTTTTGATGGCCAGAGTTGGAACCAGCCATTCTGGTCTCCAAGGCAGAAGCCAACAGGGAGACTTTCTCACCTCCCTGCATGCCAGTTGATTACATTTAATCTAGGTTATGTTGGACCTTGGCAGCTGGTGATTTAACCTCAGAATCATCTCTGACTGTGGCAAGAGAGAAAGGGGAACCTAAGTACCGAGAGAAGTGGTAAATGAGGGAGTAAGGATAGAGGTGATGGGGGTGTGTGATAGGAAAAAGAGTGGAAAACATGTGAGAGTTCATTGTACATGACTCATTGTATGAGAATATGCAAAGGAGATGGTGGAGCTTGGCCAGTTTCAGGAGGCTTGGAGGTACTCAAACCCTACACTTTCTAGTGCCGGGCTGAGGATGAATTGTGTGCAAGATGGGTGTGAATGCTTATCTTGAAAAGAGGGAAGGAATAGATAAAGGAAGTTAATGACATGGTGGCCCTTGCAAACCTGAGAAAAGATCTGAAGAGATAGCATGCAGGAAATGATTGGTAAATTCTTGCATTGCTCTGGTTTTCTTTCTCAATTAATTTGTTACCTTATGCTTTACCCTGGCGATTTGAGTGGCTTGGCATTACTAAACCTAAACATATGATTGGCAGTCGTTATGGTGGCCTGAAAAGCTTTTAAGTATTTGTTTTCCTTTAAAGCTTTATTTTTCCTGAAATCGTAAGTCTTGGGTGTGGGTTTGGTATATATTTCATCGTTATTTTCAAAGTAAGTTTCTATTCTTATTAGTTCAAACTTAGAAAGTGATCCAAAATAAGTCTCTTCATGGCTTACTCATGAAGGCAAAGAAATGTATAAAATCAAACCACATCCTAATTATCATCTTTTAAAAAATAATGTATTTCAAAAGATCGGTCTCGTGGGTTTTTTATTTTAATATTGACATAATTAGATTCCTCTTAAAAGACAGTTTTCTGATGGGACTAAAAGCAAAAACCTACTGGAAACTGCCTTTATTGCTTACATGTCTCAACTACAGTACATTTTCCTTGTCAAAGAAATCTTTTGAGTTCAGGTGCAATGTTTCATTTACTACCGTGCGTTGCCAATGAGTAAGCCATTTCATAATAGCTCAGAAGCATGTGGACTGAGGAGTTTGTGATGATAGAACAGCATAGTGTGAGGGAAGAAAGAAAGGAAGGAGGAACAAGAAAATGAATTTTCAGGGTGACAAGACTAATATGTAGAATTAAATATTAAAGGAGGTTCCTTTTCTTAATTAAATACCTGTGGTATGACTTGTTTTGAGGCAGCTTGTAAACTGGTTCCCAAACTATTTAATTACTACTGTACCATTCATCTCACCTGTCTCAAAAATATTAATCATCAAATGGTAAAGTATGAGTCTGTGGTAGGAGAGTAATGTCAGAAGCTGAAACTCTGGTTCATTACGAATTCTGTCTCTCATCATGACTTTTTAAAGTACATGCTAAACAAAATAAATAATTTTTTTAAGATGCTTGTCAATATTAAGAAATTAGGTAATATAGATGTATTCTTGTCTATATCAGATGCACCTGATACTTCCTTAGTGCCTAATAATGCACTGTTTGCTCTATAGCATTTTACTTAGGAGTTCATCTCTACCTGTAAATGCTTCCGTGAATCAATGAAAAGAAATTTACAATTCAGCAGAACTGTCTGCTTTGATGTTTGGCCATGTAGCAAATGAATCTGTGGAATCTGGAGGAGTAGATACTTGTAGTGGCTTTTTAGTACCTCCTTCGGAAGGCAGTTCTGCCAGAGATCCATTTGTCTTGCTGCAGGAGAGAGGAGGAGGCCTGAACCTTAAATGTGATAGGCTCATGTTTGTTATGGGAGGTGAGTGACTTCACGTTAATAACTAGTGCAAACAGCACAAACTTAAGAATCTGAGAAACCAACAACTTCTTTAAAGAAACGAGAAAATGTTGTGCTCTCTTTGCCTTGCATAACCTGATGTTCTGAGGAAGGAGCGAGACTGACATTTGCATACAGGTTATTACAAGCAGGCTCAACTAATATGAAATGCTCTAAATGCCAAGAGAAGGATTCAGTATTTTTCATGCTGTTTCAAAAGCGACGCTGTCCTATTTTGGAGCCCTGAAATTGGCAAGAGTATCTGAAAATAATTGATTTGATATTGAAGAGGAGTTCTGCTCGGTCTGTTTACTGCTTTTACCATGTGGATGAAAAAGAACAAACTTCGAGTGAAGCTACAGGTTTAAAACTTTGTTTCCTCAGCTGTCACTTCTTTCTAAGTATACTGTATTTATTTTAAGTGAAAGGGGCACTTACTGGTACTCAGCGAGGTAAACATTAAAAGATTTCTCATAGAGCTCTTATATTTAAATGGTTAATTATCACTGTTTCCTGTATTCTTGGGCTTTGCCATGTATATAAGGTTTTTAGAAATTGCACTTTCTACATGGAACATTTTACAATAGTTAATAGCTTATTCAATGAGAAGCTAGGATTTGCATTCATCTTATAATTAATCATGTATATTTTACATAATACAAAATAATGCAGTACTTTTTCCAGGTGTCAGAAGATATACTTTCAAATATGCTTATTTAATGCAGTAAAAAATCTGAGCCTTTGCATCAAACTCTTTTTCTGTTTCTGGTGCTTTTACAAACTGGCATTCCAGGTTACATTTTTACGTAGAAAATCTGTAATTTTCACTTGGTGAAATGGCTTTTTTACCTTGAAATATGCACAACTGCTATACAGGAACCACTTTTTGAGTGTGGATTTATTTTTAACAACTTTTCTTATCAGAATAAAACATCTGTCTTTTTCTCGGACAGTGTTATGGTGAAAATTAATAGTGGAAATAGAATGAGCGCTCGAAATAGAGTAGAATTGAATCAATGTTGTTAACTTAAACTGGTGATTGAAGCAGAAAGGAGGGAAGCATTGGGAGGACTTTGCATAGTCTGATGCAAGTTGTATGTTTTTGAAACACAGCATATGTATATTGGGAAAATACTGTGAATTCATACTCTCACACCTTTTTAACTTAAAATCAGTGCTATAGAGGGAAGCCTTCAAGCCATTCTAAGCTCCTTTTAAGAATTACCTACAGAGTGTAGCAGATGCGGAAATAAAGTTTTAGGTTTTTCTGCTGGAATGTCATGACATAGGAAATCAGCAGAGCCTGAATGTGTTCTGGGAGCTGCATTTCTTACATTTCAAGTGAGCGTATTTTGGTTTGTAAATGGCAAGTTTCCTTATTTTGTTACCCAATTAGTGCCTTTCAGTCTATAATTAATAATAAAATGTCGCTCTTTGATTTATTAGCTGATGGCCACAGGTGCATGCAAGTTATTTGGCCTCAAAAAATATTGTGAGGAACTCTTGTCTGTCCTAAGTCAAGCTAATAAAAAGTATACACGGCTAAGCTCAGTCCTTTTTTTAATGACTGTGTTCACTACCAAAGTGTTGAAATAGAGAATTAGTATTTAGGTTGGATTTTACCTTTTGTTCTAGTTCCATTTTCTATACAGCTATAACTGTAAATAAATACGTAAGTGTTCTTTTTAAATAACTTCTCTGCCGTGAATAGTTTTCATTATTGTTGACTAATAAGAGGACTACCCAGTAGGAAGTACGATTTCACTCTGTAATTATTCAGTAGGAAACGTTCAAAGAGGGACAACAACTTTCTCTAAAAATTTTAGTCTGACATGTCTCTATCATGCATCTAAGATGCAGCAACTTTAAATGTTAGTTTCCCAACTCTCCTTCATTTTAGTGACTGACCTTGCATATCTTACCTGAATAGTTGTGTGCAGAAATTTGAAATATTAATTGGGATGCAAGTGCGGGGATGAGAAGCCTGTTGTTCTAAAACAAATACTATTTTCCTTTACTGACTAAAACTTAAAGAAGTTCTCTGTTATGCATTGCTTGGAGAACTGACACTTGAGGCATATGGTGTAGGAATATGAAACAAGCCGTACAAAGTGGCTGAGGTTCTTCATTGTTTATTACATTATCACAATGCAGTAATCCAGCTTTTACATTGATCCAATAAATGAATGAATTACATGTAAAAACACTGAAACAGTTGTCGGGCTATTCTGGACTTCACAGCTTTTTAGCATAATTTTTCAAATGCTGGTATTCATTTTCTGTGCAAATTAAAAGTTGTGGTTAAACTGTGAGATTCTGAGGTTGTGGGTTTTGGTTTTCTGAGTAGCAAAGCAAGTATTGGGCAGGTGTCAGTTTCTGGAATTTATCTTGTTTCACTGCACTCTCTTGTGATTACATAGTAAAAAATGCAGTTGAAGTAATTTAATATATAGATTTAAATTATATTTGTTGACAGAACTATGAATATATTGAAACAGTGCATTCATTTTTAAAAACACATAACATTCAATCTCACACATTGTCCCAGCATCATATAAGTTTTAAATATTTTTCATTAATTGCCTCTCTACCCCAGTTTTGTAAATGATTTGTTAGGTTTGGTATGCAATGATATCTTGTCTTTTCATTTAAAGTTTGCTCAGCAATTGCCACTTACTTATCGAAAGGGGACTAATTTTACTTTCTTCACTTTGTACAGACTGGTTTTCACAGATTCTTACCTTAAATGCTTCAGTATGCCAGGAAATTTCACTGTCTTTGGGTGTGAGTTTAATGACAATCTTTATCCAAGCTTTTGTCTAAGGATTCTTGTCCTGTGCTAGATAAATAATGCCAACCACCAGTTAAAGCATCACACTGAAAGCATTAGAAAAGGAAGGAGGCTTCAGATTATAATTACTGCTTAAAAGACCTCTTTGCGTATGTTTTATGTGCCATACCAGTACTGTGTAACAATTCTACAGAACGTCTTAACAGAACAGTGTTAAACGTAGTGTAAGGGCTTTTTACTTTAATTTGTTTTGTCTCTTAGAGTTTTCCTCTTTCATCTGCTTTTCTTCTTTCCGCTTTTTTTCTTTCCCTGGTTTGTGCATGTTCTGCATCCTTTCTTTCTGCTCTAAAGTTCCTTACTCTTCCATAGGCATCTATCATTGTTCTTCCTCTGAGGATTGGGGATTTATCTTCTGTAGTCAAAACACTTAATATGCATCAACATAACAGTGTAACGTTTTGTGTTCTGCAGGTTGGGAATCCACGAGTTGAGCTCACTCTTTCTGAACTTCAAGATATGGCTGCTCGACAACAGCAGCAGATTGAAAATCAGCAGCAAATGTTGGTTGCTAAGGTAATAATTATATACAGATCATAATAAATACAAATTGCTTTCAACATGCACAAGTATAAGCTTCACGCATACAGAAAAACACACTGATTCATTCTATCTAAGCTCTAGAAAGAGCTTGAGAAATCAGTTGTTTACCAAGTTAATCTTAACCTAGGCAATATAGAACAGTGTATGTGGTACTGTAACAACCTATGTTGAGCCAAGTTATGCGTCTCTCTAAAAATATTGCTAGATTTTATTTGCCTCTTTTGTGAGGCCACTTCATGATGTGTGATAGACCAGGCTTGACTCTGTGCTCATCTCATTCACGGGGGTATGGTTGTAGTGGTGTAAGATGAAAATGTGCCCACTTGGTATACGTTCATACGTTATATTTCTGAAGTCTCTAAGGTGCAAGAATCTAAGTATGTTTTCAGAGTGGGGAGTGGGTTTATTGTTTTTGACATGTTGAGGTGTTACGCGTTGGATGCTTGGAGTACTTAGGAATCAGCCTATCAACTCTGTTCTTTTTGGATGGAAATAATGTAGGAAAAGAAATGTTTTCCCTGTGTTCCCAGCAGAAGCACTGTTATTTAGAACTGAAACACTAGCTTGCAGTAGGTCAGCTTTTTAAAATGATGTCTTGGACATATTTTGTCTTTTTTGGGAAGCCGGATAACAATTTTGGAAGTTCATTTTGCAACAGCAGGAAAATCGTTAATAGCAGCAGAAAACAGATGCCAGAAGAAGCTTCATAGATGTGTTTGAATGAATGTTCAGGCTAGGGCTGGATTGCATACATATGTAAATTTGATATGTGCTCTTTATTTGATATTTGATATTTTGAACAAATCTTAACAGATTTGTTTAATTAATGTTAAGAGTTTTTCTAGGAGGACTGATACATACTTTAACTAGGTAGAACTTTTTCTCATTTCTGGAAATAAAAACCCCAGTGATCTTAGTGATGAGTTTTTCTAAGTTAACTTTTTTAAAAGTAAACGAGTACAGGTATCTCTTGTCTCAAACGTCATTTTTTCAGGAACAACGTTTGCGTTATCTGAAGCAGCAAGAACGTCGCCAGCAGCAGTCTGTTTCTGAGAGTGAAAAGCTTCAAAAACTTAAAGAACGTGTTGAAACACAGGAGACAAAACTGAAAAAGATCCGTGCCATGAGAGGACAAGTAGACTACAGCAAGATCATGAATGGCAATCTATGTATGTGGAATTTTTAAGTAATTTATTTCATTTTAATTTACTACCTAGTCACTGCATGGCTAGCAAATAATGCTAGGCAGTGTAGCATTGAGGCAGGAATTCAGATTTTTTTGTCTTACAGAGGATCCTGTGTTTCTATGAAACTTAATGACTTAACCTCTTTGTTTCATATGGTCAGGCATAAAATCAGAGTTAGTCTGTTCTGTAACTATAAGGATGTGACTTTGTAAATTCCCAACACACAAATATTTTATGTATGTATGCATAGACTAGCTTTAAAACTAGTGTGTTGTATTTATCAATACCCATAGAATTAAAAAATTAACAAATTCTGCTTTACTAAATGATTTTTTGTTATTTTTATCTTGTTAATTTTAGCAACTGAAATCGAGCATATAAGTGCCATGTTCCAGGAAAAGCAGCAGGAACTACAGGCTGCAGTGTTAAAAGTGGATCAACTTACTCAGCAACTGGAAGATTTAAGGAAAGGGAAACTGAATGGGTTTCAGTCTTACAACGGACAAATGACGGGACCTGCAGCAGTAGAATTAAAAAAGCTGTATCAAGAGCTACAAGTAAGTAATGGGGAGATGCTATTTGAATGGTAACTGTAGATTTTAAAAAGTTGTATTACTGCTCTTATGAGTGGCAGGTAGGTTCTGTAACGTCTGTGACAGTACGACTGATGTATTGGAATGCTGCATCTGTGTGAGGTTGTAGTTAGCATGCAGCCCTCTTTAAAACAGAATTTCATTAGCTTTAAAAACTATTTTTGTTGTTGTGAAGAACGTAATGATACAAACTGTGCAGGTGTTCTGAAGGGCATTTTTTAGTCCCTAATATTGAAATACTTAACGTTGACATAAGCTAGTGTTTGTTTTAATTTAAATAAATAAATAAAATTAATATCAGTACTTTTCTGTTTTGCAAAGAACTGAGTGTAGCAAGCTCACGTGCCATCTTAACTTGAAGAAGTGACAGGATAGTGAATAAAATTATACTTTAAATATATTGTGAAAATATACCTATGATGTCTGGTGTAAATAAACAAAATACATAAGAATTAAATAACACATTTTAACAGAATTATCAAAAATATAAGCTGTACCACAATATAGCTGCAGAATATTCACACAGCATTCCATGTATCACCTTGTATGTCTTCTTCCAAGGAGATTGTTATATCTAAAGTGTAATTCTCACAAGAGTAATTAAATACTACATTTACATTGAAATTTTGTCAAGCTATTACATTTAAAGCTATGGAATACTTAATCCTGTGCCAATGTGTCAGAATTTGAGGAGGTTTGTTTTAGTTACTCATGTACTATATTGTGATAAAGGCAACAGTTTAAATATATATATTTCAAAATTATTTTAAATTTCAAAATTAGTCTCACTTATTTCTTTAAATGGGCAAATACAACATACAAATTATTCATCACATGTTTGCATTAATTAGGAATAAGGGTCCTTTTCCCCTCTTTTTTTCCCTTTCCCCTTTTATACAAGGCATGTAGATTAGTTTGGGTTGAAAGAGACCTTTAAAGGTCGTCTAGTCTAACCTCACTTGTAATGAACAGGGGCATCTTCAACTAGATCAAGTATTTACCTTTGAAGTATTTCTAAGTGTAAAGATGCTCAATAGATTGAGATTTCTCTCTTGCGCTTCACAGTGATCCTATACCCATTTATCAAAACTTAAATTTGCCTCAGGGTTTTTCTTGCATGTAACATAACCATGAAAATTGGAACACTGAGGCAATACTGTCAGAGTTATTGAAGGTATGAAAAAAATGCCAATGGGAAAGCAAGAGAAGTAATTATAAAGACTGTCATGGTTGATTTGAGCCATAAAGGTATTCCACCCCCTAATCTTGCTGGAAAACTGCTGTGAAGGTTTCAGTTTAATCGCCATATAGAGGGGAAAATCTGTGCCCAGTCCCTGTGCTAGCAGTTCAGTTAACCTCCCATCCGGACATCGAAATTTCATATGGAACTGGAAACAGAATCAATAGCATAATTTCTGGTACTGGTTTTATATCACTTCAGTTTCACAATATTCAAACTGTCTTGGTAGTTAAACATAATTTTTAACAAACATTTTCTGTGACTTAATTTTTCACAGTGTAATTCACTTCTGAAATACCTTCATGCTTAATTCTTCAATCCATTTCCTATAAATGGGATGCAGTCTATGTGTATTCAATAGGTATCTACTAGTTTACTAGGACATTGTTTTGCTGCTTTCTTTTAAGAGCTGTTCATGGTTGCAAATGCTGATTTGACAGGCTGTGTGGAAGCGTTACATCAGAGGCATCAGAACACAGCCGATCCAAGTTGCTTTAGGTTACTACCTTAAAAAAACAACTTGACAACAAAATGAAGTGACTCTCCTAACTGGTGCTTCTTTTTTCTTTTTAAGATTCGTAACAGGCTTAACCAGGAGCAGAACTCCAAGCTTCAGCAGCAGAAAGAACTCTTAAACAAACGTAATATGGAGGTAGCTATGATGGACAAGCGAATCAATGAGCTGCGTGAACGACTATACAAGAAAAAAGTTGAGGCACGTCAAAAAGAAAACATTCCTGTAAGATAAACTGTTAAAAGGGCCATGCTTTAGTTTATCAGGAGCCTATAAAAACTATATAGAATCTCACTTTTTCCCAGCTGAGTAATGCGATTACATCTAAAGAACCTATTTTAGAAGTAGCATGCTTCTTGAAACTATTCTAAGGTTTTGCATAGATATCAGAAAACTGATAGACAGAATGTGTTTCACTTTATTTTTCTTTATGGCACAGAGCATACCATATTAAAAATGACAGCAGTTTGTATTTCTAGGAAGGAAAGTGTGATTATGTTTCAAAGCATCAAATCAGCTTTTATAAAAATTGATCTTCTAATATAGATAATTTGTAGAAATATAAATGGTCTGATAAAGTTAGTCTTAATAGTTGTATGGAACTTTGAAAATAAATTAGTTGCACAGTAGACCATTTATCTAAGGACTAGAGAGATCAGTTCTGGATTCCCATATGTATGTCTGGCTGGAGGTATCGCTTTCAAAAGAAACCAAGCTATATTTGGTTATTTAAGAACTCATTTTAGCTTGTTTGCATAAGAAAGGCACAATGAAAGAGACTTATACAGATAAAAGTTTCTACAAGAAATGAATGTGGATGAGAAATTTAATTTTTGAGGTGTTGCTTTTAGGGAGTAATATTTGTATTTTCTGCTTCTTTGTGTAGGAGCATAAAGAACAGTAACTCAATTATTAAGGTTTCTTAGCTACAGTGCATGGTTCTAGGTACTTAGAGTTCAGACCTCCTGTTCATGTTCATATGCCTAGATTAAATGGAAGTTCATGTTCAATTTCTCTGATTTTTTTAGTTGAATCGTATTAATGGAAGTTCATCACCCCAGTCATCCTTGAGTGCGTCAGGAAGGGTGGCAGCAGTAGGACCTTACATCCAAGTTCCAAGTGCTGGCACTTATGCTGTACCAGTAGATCCAGTTAAACCACAGTCTCTCACCATTGCTTCTAGCTCAACACATGGAAGATCAAAATCTGGTAAGCATTTAACTGTGGTGTTTGGAAAGGAGTGGTAAAGAAAAAGAGTAATCTTAGGAGACCCAGCATTGACATGATCTCTGTAGTAGGAGAGGCAAGTTTTAAATGTCTTGATACTGTTCTATGAATTGGACATTAGTCATTTAATATGAAGCAGGTTTTGCCTGTTTCCATGTATTTTTCTTAGAAGACTGAGTGTTTTCCTTAAAATTTTACTAGCTGGTACACCACTTAAAGGAGCACATGTTCCTTCACAAATTCTGTGTTCTTTAATAGCTTTTCAGTTAGTTTGTTTGTTTGGATATAATAATGACATCAACTTTGTGGAATTATTTACAGTATGTTGCTTTTTGTCAAGTAAAACAAAGCTAGTGACGAGTAAAACTATTACTTCTCAGAAGGAGACTGAACAGAAAAACAGAATAAAATGCAATAAAAACTATAGGAGATTTTTGCTCCAAGATATGAAAGTTGTGGTGCTTAAAGCATTTCTGAAATGGAATAACTTCAGCATTGATACTCTTTACTTGTTTTTGCCATCATTAGTGAAGAACCTGGCCCCACAGAGTACTCACCAGAACTTGATGTACAGAATTGAGTCCCATGTCTTCCATGATTAATAATACCATCTATGTTAAAATATAGTTTTTTTTTCTTTTTAATTTATATTGGAGACCAAAGGAAGCAGGTCATGACATTTGTGCCTTAAGTTCTCATTCTGGCGAAGCTCATCTCTCTGCTCACATCTTGGCAAAATTAGAATTTGTAAGAAATGGTTAGCTAGGAAAAAGTGTATAATCATAGAATCATGGACTGGTTTGGGTCAGAAGGGACCTAAAAGATGATCCAGTTCCAACTCCCCTGCCATGGGCAGGGACACCTTCCACTGGATCAGGTTGCTCAAAGCCTCATCCAGCAAATAAAAATGCATGATCCCATAGGTCTAACCACAGGTTGTAGTTTACCTGGTCTCCTAAGAGAGATCTAAAACTGAGATAAGCAATGACTTGTAAAGCAAAGCTTCTGCATCATTGACTTACATTCCAGTACTTAAAACTGAATACTCTGTGAAAGCCTGCAGCTTGTTTTCAAATTGGGGATGGCAAGATTGAAGGAGGACAGTCTGAACATCTCTAGAGGAAAGAGTGATAGAAATTCCTCCCCCTCCTGCCGCCCGCAAAATACCCCAAGGTCAGGAAGTGAAACTGTCCAAACAGAACTTAAAAAAAACCCCAATCTTTTCTGTTGGAATTAGTAATTTAACAATACCTTTAGTGTACAAACCCCATCACTGTGATTTTATGGGAAAGTCTTAAGAATGTGGAATGACTTAATTGTGGAGTGACCGGACAGATTTACAACAGTTTTGTCTTCAGACTTGTGGATTCCCTTTCACGTATGGGAAAGGACTGCTCATAACTTCTAAGTTCATCAACCAAAAATAATTCACTATTTTGTAAATGTTGTCTTCAGAAGACATACATAACCACTTCTAGACCTAACTCAGGAGGTTATAAGATTTCTGAATGATCATTTTTGGTTTTAGAAAAGTAATTATTCTACGTTAGGACTGAATGTGTTAATTACTCCAGCTGTTCTTGAATAAAGTCCTGTAAAGTAGATTTATGTAAGGAGGAGTTTATAGGCTCCCAGGAAGTAAAGAAATAGAGAATTTTTTTCAACTGTCATGCTTTTATTTCTCATTATCTGTATGTTCCTGTTCTCATTTCTCCATTGTCATTGTCATAATTTTTCCACCACTCTTTTTCTTTCTTTTTCTGTGTAACTGGATCTGCCTTGGTGTGTCCGGTAGAGACAGACTGTGGGTGTGTGAAAAAAACTCCAGACACCTGGAAGGTTTCTGATTTAGACATAATAGTGGATCCTATTCTGTCACCTTCCACTCCTCTTCAGTCTGCTGCTCACAATGTCATCCGCCTGGCACCTACTGTTTTTGACACCCAGCACTGTGAGTCCATAGATGTCTGGCTAGCTAAGAACTCAGTTTTTAATATGGTCATCTGAGCTCTTGCGTACAGATGCATATTAAACAGCATCTTTAGAACTTGTGTTATGGTATGGCAAGCAGAAGATGCTGTTGAAATAGAAAATTGTGGAGAATTTGCTTTTTGTCTTTGAAGGAAACATTAGCAGCAAATTCATTCCTGGAGGACTGGAGTAGTGTCTTAGCGATGAGTTTTCTTCAGTGAAAAACCTTAACCTTTTCTTATCGTTATTAGAGAATTCATAGTAATTACCAAAGCGTGGTTTAGTATAGCTCAGATTAGATAGATGTAGTACGTGCAGGTTTGAGTTTCTGTGTTGCACTGGACCCAGATCCGGGATAAAAGCTCACCCTGTCAAGTCAATAGCAAGAATCCTGCTGACTTCTACTGGACAAAAATGGTATACTCCATGTTTTGTTTGCACTTCAGTTGCTACAGTAAGTATCCAGGATCCAGACTTAGAAGGTTTGGGGTAAAATAAGAGAAAATGCACAAAACCTTTTGTGTCTGCATGTCACTGTCTTATTTATGTAACTACAAAGTAGATTGGTGGGAGTTGATTGTTTAGTAGTCTTAGAAGCAGCAGATGAGATTACATTTGAAGGAGGAAACTAAGCCAGTGGGCTGAAATGGTGCTGGAGTGGCTGAGAGCAGGAGCCAGTGAGGGCTTGTCAGAGGGCGTTGCCATCAGATGGGCAAGAGAGTCAGGGACCTGTTCAGTCTAACCAAAGATAGCAGAAGGCAGGTGCTCTTAGTTGCCTCCTCTTAGCACCTATCGCACAGCCGCTGGCACCGTACACTGCAGTTGCAGATTATCAGCAGCTTCGTTAAGAGCATGAGATTCAGCTTGGGCTTTGGGAGTACGTGAGAGGTGCGCTCGTGAAAAATGGACGGTGGCTGGCAAGTCTGCCAGGTTGTGATACAAAGGACACAAGGGTGGGAACAGCTGCATTCTGATGTTTAGATAGGTAGAATGAAACAGAGACGATAGAGAGAGACTCTGAATTTGTTTCCAGTCTGTTACCTCAGAGTTTGGGGATGAGCGTGCTAATATTTGGAATTAAAAGGATTACAGGATGGTTTTGTATATCTACCTGTCTAGATAGAAGAGTGTAGGCTTGTAATTGCAGGTAAGATAATTAAATCCTTTGGGTTTTTTACTGTTGTTTCTATAAGTGCTTTCTTAAAAGCTAAACTTACAGCCAAAGATGTTATTTAATGTTTGGTGGGAATCAGTTATAACGTCTTCAGAACAAAAGTTTTACTGAATCAGCTTTATTGGAGTTATGGAACGTCATGTGTATTTTGTACAGTAAATGTTAATTCAGTGCATACTTCGAAAACTTGTTATTATTTAGAATCAAAGTGTTTAGACATTCGTCTTTTTTTCCTCTTGCTCTTGATAACCAGATGATTAAAACCAAAAACAGACAAGACCTCCAACATGTCCAGTTTTTGGCTGTTGCCAGTATTAAAGGACGACGTTATTACTTCACTTTCTGGTACTTTGCAAATGTAAAAAGTGAATTCTGTATTCGCAGTGTAAAAATATGCAAGTGTTAACCTTATTTAAATCACTAACTACAAAAATTGCTCCAAGTAATGATCTCTCGGAATCCAAACACAGTTGATCTGAATTTGAAAGGTTAATGCAATATTATGTGTGGACTATCAAGGAATGTTCTGCACATATAATTAAAAAATTAGTAGTATGATAGCGTAAATGCAGAGGCAGAACGTCTTGGCTTTTGCTTACTTGAAACTGACAGAATTTTAGCAAACCTATAAATATGTTAATGAGCTAATAGGGTGAATTTGCACTTATAGGGTAAAAACATTGGGTGGTAATTGTCAAGAAATCTTCAGGTTGTCATTTTCACAGACGGGAAGAGAAGGATAAGGCTAATGGATCAATAAAGAAGATCAGGCTCACAGATAGAAAGTGGAGTGCTGATGTTAAATCCACTGCAATTAGAGTATTCCAGTGCCACTTACTCTTAGACTATCTCCTATCCTACACAGAGGATGGCAAAGAATTCTAGAATTAGCCATGCTGATTCTCTTTTCTAGGGGCTTAAAACTGAAATGAAATGGGAAACTTTGCAATTAAATATCATTTGAAATTGTCTTACTATGGGGTCCAGAAATCTTAGTTAATCTACACACACTCCACCCCTCACACTCCCATTTTGTTATCCTCTAGTAAAGTTAGTTAAATGTTACGTATCATCTTTACTGATTCTAAGTACGCCACTAAGATAATTACAGCCAGTAGGGGAGGAGGAATGATCTCTGGTCTCCTTAGAGTAAGAGAAACTTGAAGTTTAATCTTTTAAAAGCAAATCAAAACCTTAGAATCTAACCAGGGATCTAGTTACTATAAAACAGCTGTAATTATCAGGCTATTTAATCTCTGTGACTTACTTAGGGAACAGAAACTAAATAGTCTCATGCAGTTCATAGAGTAACGCCTCAGTGGACCTAGGACTTCATTAAGGATTTGTTGCCTCAATTTATGTGCAGCTATGCATAATTTTTTTGCATATGATGAAGATAAAATCCCACAATTTGTATCGTGACACTGTGAGTTGAAGCTGAAAATAAATTTATTTAAAATTAAATCTCTAGGGCAATTCTAATCAAGTGAGTATGTTGAAGAAAAAACAAAAGGTAAGTTAGCTGCCACTTCCAGCTTTTGTTCCATGCCATTGTTGAAAGGAGATTTTACATCCTGTTATGAGTGAATGAATGCAGTAACCATGGCTTAAATTTGGAGTAAGTTCACTCAGAGTTTACATAGACTTAACACAAAGCATAATTCACAGTGTCTCTACAGCGTATGAAAGAAATATGTTAGTGAAGTGTTTCTGTAAGGATTTTTGTCCTGAACTTGTTTGCCTTCTAATAATAGAATATGTAATGCTCAAACCAAAATTTTAACCATCTTTTTTTCTATAGAAATTGTCAATCCAATTTGAGTGTCAAAGGGTAATGAACAGTGTATTATATGCAGTGATTAGGCTTTCAGTATTTATTTCTGAATCACAAATTAATAGTGATATATCTAATTTCTGGAATCAAATTAATCCGGTTATATTCGAAGCTATTCCATTTCACGTGCTGTTTTGCTTGTTTACAGTGGTGGTGTGGATTATCTTAAATGTAGTAATTTTGTCTGTTTTCAAGCTAATGATGGAAATTGGCCAGTACTTAAACAGAGCTCAACCCCTGTGGTAAAAAACCCTCAGATCTCCAACGCAGACTGGAAAGAATCAAGCATGGACACTGCTTTAAAACAAGGAACTATATCCAGCCAGCCTTTGCCAACCTCAGTATTAGGAAGTACTGATAAGCTGGTAGGTATCATCTGTGATATATTTATTGATGTGTTTTGCTGAAATTATGAACCTTTGGCTTCCACAGGTGTACTTACTTCATTTACATACACATTGTTACCCTGCTGATGGTTATTTAAAAAGTTGGAAAGAAAATTACCTTTCTATTCCTCCTGTTCCTTTTTCATTCTCATCCCATTCATTCATTTTTTTCCATCTTCAGTAGGTTGTACTCCTTCCCATTCTTTTGCATATCTTATCTCCCCTTTTCTCTCCCTTTGCTTCTCCTAATCATCTCCCCCACCTTCCTATTTTTCTAATTCACATTTCTGTTGCTCTTTTTCGTTGGTGTAGATGATCCCATTTTCAGTGCAGTCTTTTTCTCACAAAACTCTCACAAAATAAGTCATTAAATCCATCCTTGAGTGAGTCCACTGGTGGTGTCTGTCTGCACTGTTCTAGTACTTTATAAATTCTTTCAGACTGCAGTCTTGAAAAAATAAGGAACTTGTCTTTATCACACTATATATGTATATATCACACTCTGTTATCACGCTATATATTATCAAATACATTATCAACTACAAACTAAGTTCTGGAACTTGGAACTAAGTTATGCAGACTTTGAACGTATGCAAATAGTTTTGGATTCACATTAATGTGTTATAGCTGAAGATGCTTTAAACAGTGGCTGATGTATGATGAGATCTTGTGATAAATTCAGGTAGCATCCTGTCTAGTGACTAAGAAACACAAGTTGTTTATATTGACCCCTTTGCTGTCACACAAGATTATTAGCGTGTTTGGTTGAGTGAGCAATATTTGTGCTCACAAGTATTTTATTTAATTAAATGTTATATACTTTTTTTTTTTTGTGCTTACATAGGGTCTTGACTTGGGGAAGGTGCCACCAACAATTCCTGGTGTAAGCAAGCAGTTGCCTCAAAACTATGGGACCTATCCAAGTCCAGTTCCTTTAGGAACAGGTTCTACAAATTCTCTAGAAAGAAGGAAGGATGGCAGCCTGCCCAGACCTGGCACCAATATAACAAACCGGCAAAGACCTGTTCCACTTCCGCCACCAAGCAACGTACATCAGCCCAGCTCTTCACAGCAGATTCAACAGAGAATTTCTGTTCCTCCCAGCCCCACGTACCAACCTTCCAGTTCCCCCTTGTTTCCAGGAGGAGATGGCAGGCCAGAACTCCCTTTAACTGTGGCAATCAGACCTTTTCTAGCTGATAAAGGATCAAGACCTCAGTCTCCCAGAAAAGGGCCACAGACAGTGAACTCCAGTTCCATATACTCAATGTATCTTCAGCAAGCAACGCCACCAAAGAATTATCAACAAGCTGTATACAATACCTTAAATAAATCAGTAAAAGCAGGTAGAATATATTTTGCTTTACATTTTTGCCTTTGAAATATACTGTTAAGATCTACTTGTTGGGCTTAGCTTACTTTCCATATCAGTTTGAAAAACTTGTCTAAATCCATGAGAAGAGGAAAGATATTTTTACATATGCTGCATGGCAGGAAAATGATCCCATATATTTTTGGGGTGATAAGTATATGTTTAAAACAAGATGCAATTAGAACAATACAGTCTGGACACTCTACCAGTACTTTTAGAAATAAGTTGAAAAAACAGTTTATAGATGTGAGAGTTTTTCTCCTTTCAGTCTTTCCTTATGAAAGAGGAAAAACATTCCAGGTGTTACTTGTAGCTTCTAATTGTAAGAAGCATCACAGTCACCAACAGGTGAGCACTTATTTCTGTTTTGATAGGTTCCAGTATAATTAGTATAACATTTCCTTTCTGTATTAGTGTCAAACATATAGCAACGGAGACACATTTGGTTTACTTGTCAATATTATGTAGTTTGAGAACATTTCTTCACTGTTTTCCATCTTTCTTTTCTTCAGTGTATGGGAAACCAGTATTACAATCTGGTTCCACTTCTCCCTCGCCTTTGCCGTTCCTTCATGGTTCTTTGCCTGCCCAGACTTCCTCACAGCCACAATCTCAGCCACAGACTGAGGTCTCCGAAAAAGATCAAGAGCTGGAAAATGCTCCACCACCCAGTGAGAACAGCAATGTGGAAAACATCCCTCGTCCTCTCAGTCCTACTAAGCTCACACCTATTGTGCATTCACCCCTAAGATATCAAAGCGATGCTGACCTTGAAGCTCTCAGAAGAAAATTGGCCAATGCTCCTAGGCCATTAAAGAAGCGTAGTTCTATTACTGAACCAGAAGGGCCAAGTGGACCAAATATACAAAAATTATTGTATCAGCGCTTTAATACTCTTGCTGGAGGAATAGAAAGTGCTCCTTTTTATCAGCCAAGCAATCCACAGGACTTCATAGGCATCTTGGCAGATGTTGATAATGGTAACGCTAGTACCAATGGCAATATTGAAGAACCTATTTCCGTGCAACCTACAGTTCCTCTTCCTGATGAGCCACCGGCTTCGTCAGATGCTAATGATAATGAATTACCTTCTCCTGCTACTGAGGAGCTGATCAGCACTGAAACTACAAATCAAACATCTGAGACAACTGAAGATAACAACAATAATCTTGCTATAGTTCCTTCTACCGAACAGTCATCCAGTCCCACGCCCGAGGTCAGCTCTCCAGTAGAAGAGGAAGCTCCTTTGCCACCTGCTCTTCCTCCTCCTCTTCCTCCAGTAAGTAAAAAAAAACTCCAAAGATAATTTTGTGATTAGCTGTGTGTTTAAGCATAATTGGAAGATGGTAAGCTTATGCCAAACGCCCTGTTTCGACTTCAAGTTTCATGATACTAAAAGAAAACCACAAGGACTCCAAGGAGAATTCTGATGGAATAGTTTCTTTACTGCTGTAGCAGTTTAATAAGGAACTATACATACAGGGAGCAGGAGGTTGTGTATGTACTTCAGCCTGTAGAACTTTTTTGGGGACATACTCTTGTAGAACTGATTCTGGGACCTGGGATTCCATTAAAAATATTTTTGTCATTTCCCCAGCTCTAGAAAGATAACTAACTGTATGCAACTAAGGGTAAACTATGGCAGTGGGAAGCTTTTGAAATTGCAAGCAAGCTGAAATAGCTGTTCTGAGAGAGCACATTCCTTTTCCCCTCTCCACAGAGAGATGCGAGACCAGGGCTGACAACACCAACACAGCTGATTTGTTTTAGCAGAAACGTTTTTCTACTGGGCTTGTCACATAATTTGAATTGCTTTCAAAGTCCCTCCCACAGCTGCACCAAGCTCTTTTAAATACTTGTCATTACCAAAATCTACAGCATATGGAGAATTGAAAATAGGGAGAAAAATGAATTTTATTCTTAGTCATTGAAATGACTCACTTTAGCATTGGTTTCTAGCATACCTCCATTTTTTGGTTCACAAAGGGACCTTGTGCACTTTCGTGAGCACAGGTGGGCCAGAATACTTCTTGGAGAATGGAATATGCTAGCAATAGATATTACTCATACTGTGAAAGGTTTCTTTTGCAAACTGAAATAGCCACACAAAATAGAAGTATAAATGAAAATGGATTTTACAGCGCTAGAGACCAAAAGCACTCTCTAAAAGTGCTTTTTTTTTTTCTGGCAAGTGACAAAGACACATGTGAGTGATTCAGCATATTCTCGAAACAAATGTAAATGTGTTTCATATCTTGAGAATACTGCTTCTGATAATGCCAGCTAGAATGTCACATAAAATAGCTTCATTTCCTACAGCAAAACTCTTCAGTGCTGATCTACAGCAGAAACTTTTGATAATTCAAGGCAGACATTCCTTTGAGTAGAGACTGATGCTCAGGCTTGGTTGTGCTCTGCTTTCCAGTCTAAGCAAAAGCTTTGACAGCGTCTCAGACAATCCACCAGAAACACATTCAGCTTATATACAACTGAGGTAGTGGTGCTCAAAAACCATTGACTTTAGCACTTGGTTCCTTGCGCTTACGACCTGTTAATTAGGAGCTTCTAAATTATATTGACATGCTTTTTCACTTTTTAACTGGATGTAGTAAGATATCAAGCCTTTTATTTAGAGACTTTTAAATGGTAGTGTTTGCATAGTTCTAATTACCATTTAAGGAGGACAAGGTTCTTAAGCTAGTTAAAAAGTAATGGAATCATCTGTACTACTTACACAACCTGAAACGATGCCTTCCAACCTTCATCTCTACTCAGACAAAACGTACCAACTTGAAGAAACCTAATTCAGAAAGAACAGGCCACGGTCTGAGAGTGAAGTTCAATCCACTGGCCCTCCTTCTAGATGCTTCTTTAGAGGGAGAGTTTGATCTCGTACAACGCATCATATACGAGGTGAGCTTCTAAACAATGGCAACTGCTTTAAATGTTTAGGGGGGAAAAAAAAAAGTGTTGAACTATTTTATGTTTTCAACAGGTTGATGATCCCAGTAAACCAAATGATGAAGGAATTACACCTTTGCATAATGCAGTGTGTGCTGGTCATCACCACATTGTGAAGTTCCTGCTTGATTTTGGTGTAAATGTAAACGCAGCAGACAGTGATGGGTGGTATGTGTTGAGATTTTTCACTTGGCACCGGGGAGAAACACCATTTTGATGCACATTCCAAATTTAGTCAAGCCCTGTTTTGGGAACCACTTCCTCTCCTTTTACCCCCCCTGCAACGAGCATTTTCTCACTGCTAGATGGTGACGAGTGCAAATGCAAGGTTACACTGTGCTTAGCTTGTGCGCAAGAACCCTTAAATCATACACTAAGTAAACCTTAGTGGTGCAGTTGCATTTCTTGTCCAGATGCTGAAATAATTGAACTGTAACTAACGTGCAACTGTTAGTTTAATCTTCATATAACTCACCACAGAGTTGGGGGTTCTGGAATGGAGCCTTGCAGGCAGATGTAGCACTTCAGCAGCGTTTGGAAGGGATACAATAACCTTCTATACCCAGCAGCTTTGTAAGCTGTGAAAACGGACATTTGTGCTAACATCTATTTTATATTGTTTGGCTTTATTGAGGGCAGGTAAATACTGGAATCCACTCCAGCTGCTTGACCTGCTTTGGACAACACATGTATATCCTGTAATCATAAACTGTTTCCTTTAAGAACAGACAGGCTAAACTCTGTGTTGGGAAGACAACATAGGATTCATGGAAGTTCATTTTTTCTTGTGTGCATATTTGCTTTATTTCAGGACACCCTTGCATTGTGCTGCTTCTTGCAATAGCGTTCATCTCTGTAAACTGCTGGTTGAATCTGGGGCAGCTATTTTTGCTTCAACTATAAGTGATATAGAAACTGCTGCAGACAAGTGTGAAGAGATGGAAGAGGGTTATATTCAGTGCTCCCAGTTCTTGTATGGTAAGATGTGACACGGCTTTACAAACTCCTTCAGCTTTTCTAAAATCAATTCCTTGCTGTCTCTGATCGGCACAATCGGCTTAGGCCCCAGACTTGACAATGCTGCCCATCACCTGTTCTTTCAAAATGCTAAAACCAAAACAGCCTTTTTGTTATTCTGTGCTCCCAGTCCTTCTGTTTTCAGAGTTACTTCACAGGCTCCTTCTAATGTTACAGATTTTAAAAGTTTGATTTGGCTCCATTTCAAGGAAAAGCTTCCATGGGAGGTTTTGGCAGGAGCAGCGAGTTGTTAAGTATCTTGACAGATTTACTCCCAGCTTCCAGATGCACGGATTTCTAGCACATCACATGAAGAAACACGAGTACTTTAAGAATAATTAACTTACAGAATGCGTTTAGTTACTAAGATATATTTTGCAAGAAAAGTACCTTGATGGAGCAGACAAATTTTTAATTTACACAGAATATGTAAGTTCATCCATTTCCTCTCGTCCTATCACTTGCTATAAAAAATAAGATTGTAAAGTTTCTATTGCACATGTAATAAAGGAGAAAAAAAGTCATGCTCTAAATAGGTTTCAAATATTCTGTAAGATCTGGCTTCATTTATTAAATAGATTTCTGAAAGCATTTAATCATGGAAGTGCAGAAAATGAAATTTTATTACTAAGAGACAAATATTTGGGTCACAGTGTCCATACTGAAAATCTCTGAGGGAAATCCAGGCTATTTCACCATCTAGGGTGTTCTCCAATTTGTTGTTAACAGGAGTGCAAGAGAAGCTGGGAGTGATGAACAAAGGTGTGGTGTATGCTCTGTGGGATTATGAAGCCCAGAATAGCGATGAGTTGTCATTCCACGAGGGCGATGCCATTACGATCCTAAGACGCAAGGATGACAATGAAACAGAGTGGTGGTGGGCCCGCCTCAATGACAAAGAAGGCTACGTGCCTAAAAATCTTCTTGGGGTAAGTTCTTACTAATTTACCTTCTCCCTTCTATTTTTCACTTCCTTCTGTAGATTGATCTTTGGTCCGAATCGCTGGGTGCATCATGCAGCTACACTACGATGTGCTGCAAAGCAGATTATCCTTATTCTCTCTGGCTTCTCTGTCATTTTAAACAAAAATGAGAGGCTGTGGTTAGGAGATTAGTGCTGTTTTTTATTTGCCCAGTTAATATATTTAATGCTCATATTTTTCATAGGATTTTTTTTTTTCCTTTGGCTAAAATAGCAGGCCCCATGTACAGTGCTGCTCAAAGCTCTGGCCCAGGCAGTTCTTTAGGAAGGTTTTTCAATACCTGGCACAAGATGAACAGAATATCAATATGGACAAATCTAAAACAGGGAAGAGCCTTGAGCATGGCAACCGTAGGCAAATTGTTTATGCTGCTCTCAGTCAAATGAAACGCTGCTGTCACGAGAGAGCAGGAACGTAAGGCTACTCAGTAAGACAAAATCCTTAAGAATACCCTGCAGAGAAGGAAACGAGCACTCTATAGGGCTCGGTGTGGGATTCTCATACTTACATAAAGCATCCTTTGGTCTAGTCCGGGATCTTGAAAGAACGACTTGAAGGAACAAAGTCCCTTTCAGAGCAGCAGTTTTGCTGCTGTGGGTAGGAACATGCCAGCCCTTGATCTCCTGCTGCTCCTGGTTTCATTTTTAAGAAGTTACCTAAGAACATGCAATGGCTCACAAACACCTCAAACCCAGAATGCTTAATGACCCAGTTCTTGCTAATAAGTACCCCTTGGTTGTAACTGAGTTTATTTATACTGAACTTGGATTCGGCCACGCAAAGCCTAATATATTTATTCTGATTTTACAGCTCTACCCCCGAATAAAACCCAGACAGCGAACCCTGGCTTGAAGTCAGTTGTACAACAGTGCAATACCGTGCTGGTAACTGGAAACTTAAAACATACACTGGAGCCATCATTTTTGATCATTTCACACAGAGAAATGAAACTATGATATTTAGTTTTAATGGTGCTTTCTCTTGTTAAATGGACAGCAACCAATATTTTCAAGATCTGCAGTTTGTAAATGAGGATCGTTTTTATGTGACCCACCACTGATGAGGAGAGCGATACCTCCACTACCTAGTGTTTTGTCAGCTCTCGTCTGCAGCAGTGTTTTAAGTTAAGGTTCTGCGGTAGGAGCTTTCTTGTGTTCAATGTTCAGAGGTGTCATTTGCGGAGTGCAGATACGCTGTCCAGTTTGCTCCAGCCCCACAGTAACTGTCCCATGTCAGGATTTTGGATATTATTTTGTTCAATATTGGTCAATGTTGAGTTCTCATTACTGATCAAGTCTTTGTGTTCTAGCACACAAGATCTTCACCTATTACATGCATCATTAACTTGTCACCAAAGCTTTATGAAGGCTTGGATTTTAAGTGGTAACACACTGTACACTTAAATCCTAGTCTGGACAACCCCAACAAAAGCTTTACATAGCCTAGCATCTAGTATTATTTGCATTTAGAATCGAGCTAGAGAACTAACAGAACAACAGTATTTGTACACTTCTCGATCCCTACACAAGTTCACTGGGTGTTTTATTTTCTTATTATTCAGCCTACAGCACCAGTGTTACCTCTACTGATGTAAAAGTTCCCCTACTGAACCACCTGAGCTTGTCCAGCAGGGACAGAACAGTTCAGTACTGAACTTGCAGCAGCTTAAGGGATTTGTATGTCTGCATGGATGAAAGTGCAATAGTTGAAAAGGGTCAGAGTCCTGTGAGGGTTGTACTGTGCAACTTTGAAATCTGCCTGAGTCAGTCTAGAAGGAAATAAAGGACTGGATAGAGGTAGAAAGAGGAATGTGTAGGAGCTCAGTCAAGGAGAAGAAAGCAACGAGGTTTAGAGAAGGATTTAAGAAAGGCAATAGCTTATTTGAGGACAGTTTCTGTGGTTCTTGGCAGCCCACATCCGCTGCCAAGGCAAGTTATGCAATAACCTATGCCACTACATCGTAGTTCAAAGCAAAAAAAAAAAAAAAAAAAGAAAAAAGGCACTTCACTGGAATTTTAATTGTACATGATTTTATATACTAAAAGTATATTTTGAATTTCCCATTATAAGTTTTAGCCATATTTCTTGTAATTTTCTCCCATTAACAGTATGCAATTTGATTAATTCTTCATGTACAAGTTATGTGTATAATTTATATATCCATTTCTGCAGTGCTGTAACTTGCTTTTACCACAGATTAGCATTAACTGTATATATTGTGGTGAAAAGTGAAAGGGTATTATTGTTGAAGAATTTGCTACATGAATGTGATGATTTCAAGAGCCTATGATACACTAATTCAGAGAAAATGTAAATGTGCACAATAAAGTACTGCTAAGGCAGGGCTGTGTTCTCTGGTACTTTCCTAGAGGCAGCCACAGCACACGCCTTTGGTCACAGTGTACAACAGAACAACTCCAGCCTGCTGGGTTCTGTTAACTTGAGTTTCCTCATTGTTAACCAGGGGCACAGAAAAGGACTTGCCAACTGCTTTTGGAACCTCCTTGCAGTGGCTCTGCTGTATCCCAACCGCGACAAATTAATACTTGACTAGAAAAGCTCCCAAGGGTCCTTCACACACGAGCCGACAACAGAGCCCTGTGAGGTTGCTTACTCAGTTCTTACCAGCACCCAGAGACCGAGGGCAGGAGGACACTGGGCTCGGGACACGTTAGCCAGAGGATTCATCCCAACAGCTGAACCAATTATCAACACTTAGAACTAGAACTGGAGTGCTGTTTATAGAAAGTCAAAAGGTTTGGAGTTCAGAGAGTAGACAGCACAGCATCCATCATTAAAAGAAGTTACAGGTTGTGAAATCAAATATCACCTCATTTTTTTAAATAAGTGAATTAATTTATTCATGTTTGTACATTAAATTGTATACAATTTCAGATAGCATTACAGTTAGATTAACAAAAGCTAGTTACCAAAAAGAAAATACAAAACTAAAAATTAAGCCGGAAGCTTACTTATTACACAAGGAAAGTTGTAAAATCTGAAGTCCAGTTTGGTGGCATTGGATGAAATATTTAGATGTTTAAAAGAAATGTTTTTTTTTTTTTTTAAAAGGTGATTTCTATAAAAGTATATCTAAGGCAGATTTTATCATACATAGAATTTAAACATTTTGTTAGAGGGAAAAACCTGAGATCTATATCCAAAAGCTATTCTCTGCAGAAGAGACAGACATTTGCTTGCCTTTTATAGCAAACAGCATATGTAATTGTTACTATAAACGTTGTGCTGTACATTAGCTGTAGTGCAGGTCACTTTCATATTAAGTGCCAATAAAGGCTTAACAAAATATACAAAGTCTTAAAAGGTGAGGCTGTTTAAAGCATTAATTGTATACATATTGCACACTATAGTGAATACTCACATAGCATTTTCCAGTTCTTACATAATGAACCGCACTGGAATGAGCGTCAGGAATAGCGACTGTTAAGCTGTCAAATTAGCAGAAAGGGAGAGGCAGATCCATGGAGGCTGGTGTCTTCCCTCAAGTGGCCAACAGTTCGCTCTTCCTACTAGTCCCGGGACTCATAAAGAAGTTTTGTTGCCTAATGTGAGGGCAAAATGTTTGTGTGTTAGTGGAAGTTTCACTTGCAGCCACCTCCTCCCCTTCCTCTCCAAAGGTTTCCTTTAAGCCCCAGGCTTAAAGTTCTTCCTCTGCTATTTTCCTTAGGCCGAGGTAGCACTCAGTAGTATTTTGTGAAACTATTCAAGGTTACCTTAAGTCCAGCCTGAGGTTGCTGAATATTTTTTCACTCGTATTTTTTTCTTCTTGGCCAGAAATGACTATCTCTCAAAGCTGCCTCTGAAAGAGTTACAAGTAGGATTTCAAATATATTGGCAATTTCTCAAGGTATATTCAGTAAACAATACTCTCTTCTATATTCCTCCTACCTCTCCTGCTTCCCCCTTGCACAGTTTGGCAAGGTGTCCCACTTGACTCAAGCTGCAGTACCAGCCAAACTCCTGCGCATTCTCTAGCAACAAGTCCTTTCATGCACTGTTAGCCACGACCTTGGAGAGTCTCACTGTCCTGCTGATCAGCAGCTTAAAACTTAATTAAAAACTTCTAATCAAAGGAGATAAATCAGGGAAGAGTTTGTTAACGCTTATCTGTAAAATACCGGTTCTCATCACATCTGTAGGAGCCGCATTGCTTGTGCGGGATGACTCAGAACAGGTGTAAGGCTGCTGAACTGTACTTGGGCAGCAAACGAAGTTTGTGTGCAGTGTGCTGCTCAAGTTAAATGTTGGAGTTAGGGGTGGCTGGGGAGCTGAACAATGGCAATAAAGCAGCAAGCAGACACATGCTCACGTTTGCAAGCAGCTTATGAATTACAGTTCGGATTATCAGGAGAACAAAGTCCCAGAACTCAGTGAGGCTGCTTTGGGTTTTTTTTCTCCCATAACTTTGAATTATGAACTTAGAAACCTCATTTTCATCAGCCATAAAGTGCCCAGCAATGTAAGATGGAAGCATCTTCCACAAGGTCCTGCCCACATCTCTCTTCCTGTCGTGGAAAACCAGCAACTTTGAAACTTCATAAAGTAGTAAAAACCCCTAGCCAGGTTTAGGTTTGGAACAGTATTTCCTAAGGCACATTCTTCAGTAACAAGAAGTAACAGCAATGAGTGAAAAAAAACTAGAGTAATCTAAAAGTCTAATGCCTACTACTTTTCACCTAACAGCATAAGATCTTGGGAAACCCTCTGCAGTGCTTTTCTTCAGGTATCTGAGCATAAAGCTGAAGTCACATTCGCAACAACCATCCATAGCTTCTGTCTCCTCAGCAATAAGACCCTAAAATCCTGAAGTAACTTCCCTAAGTTCTGCCACCTTTGCTTACCTTATGCATGGCTGCCAGCCAGCTTGCTGACAGCTTCTTGTTACAGCTGAAGTCTTCACCAGCTGTGAATTTCATCTGCGTGAGCTCCTCTGACCCTGGTACCTTGTACTGCAGAACCATCCCTCTGGCACGAGTATTGCCTCCTGAAAAATGAAATTACATCTGACAGCAACAGGTTTTACCATCAAAGTAACACAACTTCTAGCCAACAAGCAGGTTCGAAGAACACGAGCTCATTGCTTAATTCAAAGCACTAACAACTGCACCATTGTGACAGTGACCACAGGTATTAATGACAGGCAAGGGAATGTGCAGACTCAATACTGTTTGATTCTCTGGCAATCACTGAGGTGGGATTTCTTTAAGTCACCAGGTACAGGCACCGAGAAAATCCTCCTGGTTTAATATTGCTGTTCCTCTCTTCAGTTGATGCCAGTTTCATACTGTCGCATGCAGTTTCTAAAGTGAATTGCTAGTGTCCAGTCAGACTGGTATCAAAGAGCGATCCTTGCTTGACCCAAGGCCTGGCACAGCAGTCAAAAGCCCTTCCAAATCTGGCAAAGGGTGGAGGGCGAGAAAGATGCTTGTGCCAAACTATATGACGCCTGACAACGTCATTTACTTCCTGAGGGAAATCCGCTACAAGGGACATTGCTCAGAAAACAGCACAACAGCGAGACAGTTGTATTTTCACTCCAGCTGAACAGAGGTTGAGATAAACCAAAGCAAAATCACAGAAATGAAATAAAAGCTTTGCTTAAAACAGCACATCAAGCTTCCCATACCCCTCACTGGCACTGCTTATTTCCTGCAGTTGCAGAGAATAAACCGAGCCCCAGAAACAGCTCCACCACACACAGACACATTTTGCAAACTGTGTGAGAGGTCTCCTGGAGCCTGTAGTTAATATTTGAGAAGCCATAGGCAGACAACGTCTGTCTAAGCAACAACCTGATCAAAAGCCCAGAACTGACGTGCATAAACATAGCTATGTTATAATAGCTATTATCACCTCTTCTAGGATAAACTGACATCCAGCTGCTTCATCACTCGCTACCCTGCACCCACCTGGTCAGACTGACAGATCAAGGCCCTGCTTGGAAACAAACCAGTGGAAATCCAACACCTACAGCCTTGACTGATTTTTTTTACTCACACTGCCCATGTCTGGCATTACAGGACACTACTGACTCAGGCAAAACACACCTTACACGAGACATCATGTTTATTTTAAAGAAGTGTAAAAGCAAGCCATTAATTCATTCAGTGAAAAAAAACCATACTGGACAGTATGCAGTGTACTGCTCAGTCCCGGTATACACAATTCAGCTCACACCTGCTGACAGAGGTGACTTCTAATCCTGTGTATATAATTTCTAATATTGTATATATCATTTCTTATCCTCTCTTCTAGCGTAGACAATAGCACATGTGGTCTGAAGAAGGCCTCAAGAAGTTTTAGTTCTCTGAAATGTTACAGAACAGTTATTCTCAATCTTAATAAAGAGGCAGATGGGAAGGAACAGACATGTCAGATTTGAACATCACTTGTCTTAAGTTGAACAGCTATAGATCAAGCACTGCAGAGGAAGGAGGATTGTTGGAGGGGGTGATGGCAACATGCTCAGGTGAGTCATGCTCAAAGGTACTGGCGATACCTTCAGTAATATGCTGGCTCTCCAGAAGGCTGGTGTAAGCGTGAGTATCTTTTTTTACCATCAGGAAGGCAGGCAGGCAAAAAGATAAAGCAGTCAGTAAAGTAGTGAACAAGGAATTACAGGAGCATTAAGTAACTCAGCAACACGTCTGGCTGATTTGAACACCAAGGGAAGTTTAACATGCTGTACTGAGCAAATATGGTGCAGACGGGCTGTCTGATTAGAAATTTCCAGCAGTGACAGAAGTGTTGCTGAAGAACAATTATTAAAATTCCTGACCTTGTTTGTTCTCATTTCAGTGAAATCATATTCAAGTTCATCCTGAAATACTCTAAAATCTGGTAAGAGATGAGGCAGTTAGGACCTGCCCTCCAATTTGGAGGCTACCAGTTTCATTTGGCCACCCCTTCATCTTGAATGAAATTAAGAAAGGGCAGTTTAAATTATTTATTTTTGTCCCCACAGTTACTATCTCGATCTCCTCTCAACTGTTTACTTCTCACGCATTAGAAGAGAAATCCCAGCTGGGTTCTGAAATGGAAGCTACTAAAGATTAACAGTTCTCTCCTATGAGCTCTTGAATCAATTGATGTTTATATTTAGCCAAGAGAAAGGACCAGAACAGATGGTAAACACCTTTATTTAGGTTTATCAAGAAGCTCGCCCATGTTACAGCTGGAAGGCAATTTCTCTAATCTTAGATTTTCCCCAAAATCCCAGTAGCCCCATAGTCAGGGTTTCACACCCCGTGCTCCGAGAACAGCGGTAACTGATATAGTTACACCTAAATAACCTATAAATGCACTGCCTAGGCTTGAACAGTAATTATAACCTCACATTTTTTTCTTAATAGCTAATTTGTATTCAATGAAAAATTTACCTCCAGGAGTAAATCCTTCTGTAAGTATCTGACCAGTTGAAATCTGTATTATTTCAATTTTATAGTGGCTGTCTCCATCCAAAACCAGGTACCTACACAACAGGAAAAAAAAGAAAAAAAAAAAGGTTTTTTTCTTCTACAATATCAGGTCCAAAACAAAGGAAGAATGTAAACAATCTCTCAGTGACTGGCTGTTTATGTTCTTTGAGGTGGGGAGAAATCAAGCAGGAAAAATTACTTTTCATTGAAGGTAAAAAAAGCCCACAAAACCTGTAGTTCAGTTTGCCAGGAGATCCTTTCAAAATACTAAAAGCGTTCTCCCAAAGTTCTAGAAGAAGAGGAGAACACAGAGTCTAAAATGTGTTCTAGCCAAACAAATTATAGGGATGACTGAAGTACAGCTTTGGCTTTAACACTGAACAACTTGGAGCAGTGTTAGAATCATTCTGAAATGAGCTTTTTTCAGTGGTTACAGATGTTTCCCTGCCATCTTTCCAATAAGCCTCCTATGAGCTGGCAAAACCCCTCTATTGCAGTGGCACTGAGACACATTATCAGTGAGCGGAGTTTTGTTTCAAGGTCCCTGATCCCCTGCTAGTTACTTCAAATGAAATTACTCAAAGTTGTCTCTATCCTTTCAGTCCAATTATTCTCTCCAATATTCTCACAGCAAGTTACTCTCATATTTCATATAGGTCATCTAGTAACACAGATGTAAGAGCAACAATAACAGTTTACAAGTGCAATTTCTGTCAATCTTTCTCACATCTGACTGTTGGAAAGTCAACAAACCATGAGCTCAGATTTATCAGATGTTCCCAGAGTTACAAAGAACGTAGCACCTGGAAAGAAATGTTTTAGTATTCTAATGCAGAGTTTAGGAGGGAACATTCAAAAGTATCAACAAAAATAACTATTTTTTACTTTCTGCACCCAGCACACTGAATTGGGTGAATTAACGAGACTAATTGAAACATTAAAATTATTAACGTCAGGAGAACACTCAAGCTGGTATTTAGTTATCATATTCTGAATTGCGGGATCTTTCACAATTGCCACGTAATTTCTCCCACATGTTGCAGAAATACAAGTGATATCCAAGATTAATCTTTTAAAAATCAGTAGATTTGGAGATGGCAACAATCAGCAATTAAAGACCCTACCTTGTCACCATAATATACACTATTGTTTCAGTTTTCAAAAAAAATCCATCAAAAGAATCTCACAGCAGGATGCGACTTTTGGCTCTACTCTTCAAAAATAGCAGAGACCCCTCCTGTTCATTACTGGAGCCTCAGTCTATTATGGGCAATGAACTTCAGCCTTCATGTTACATTTCCTCCTGCTCAGAACAGCTCCTCTGACATCAGGAAACTCATCTTAGCTACATTAGTGAGGTGATTCATAACTTAAAATAAAGCAGACAAGCCTAACTCCATGCCTCATGTTCCCATGTTACCTAATCCAAATGCTGTTGGTCTGGGAAATGAAAAAAACAACAACACGCAGCCCTGCCAAATGATCTGCAATCCGCCTCCGTGCTCTGAGCCTCAGTGAGCTTCCCCTTGCTCTGTTTCACCATCTGACACAGTCTCACGGACACCCTGGCTGCTGCCAAGGCGAGGCAGAGGCAACAGCGCAGAACTGCAGAGAACACCACCTCTCTGGCCAAGATCTCTGGCCCTGCAGCAAGTCGGGAACAACTTCAGCCTTTCATTGCAAAACAGAAACGCAAGCAGGACAAGCTTTAAAGAAAAGATCTTCAGTTTAAAATATATCACTTAGCAACTCCTCTACACCCTCATCTGAAAAGCAGAGTGAAGACAGATTTGTGTGTTACAAGGATAAGGATACTCCTTTCTGAACCTGGAATCTCTGTAGGAACATCCACGTTCATCAGACAGGTAGTTTAGCTTACTAATTATGCACACTGGCATCATGCTGAGAGCTGAGGGCCCATCAAAAGGCACTAAACTCAAGATTCAACTTTCTTAATGTAATTGGAACACTAACTATTGGATGTAGTTTTAATGTTATGCAAAATAGACCACTTGCGATGATCTGCCATCAACTACAGCTGCAGGCCACAGACAAGATCAAAGCTCACAGATGGAGCTGGGAACAAGCACTGTGTCTTGTTGGACCATATTAACACATCCTCTGTTGTTAAATGTTTTTCATCCTTATTTAATATAACAGGAATATAGCTAAAAGATGCACTATTTTAAGAATGCCAACTACACACATGTGTTCTCAGAATCACAGAATACCAGGTTGGAAGGGCCATCTGATCCAACCTTCAGTGTTAACCCTCACAGGGGCTAAAAATTCCTTTTAAAAAGGAATTTAATTACGGTATAACATATTACTGCATCTGGTTCACAACTTACCCTTCCCTCTTTGTCCAGACAATTGACAATGTCAAAGCACTGTAAGTGACACTTTCACAGCTTTATGCGCTTTCACAAGCACGTGCTAAGAGCATCCGTGTAGTTATGAAAAGCAACAGTATTCCCTGCATCAAGTCATGCTCAGCCTTTTTTGGGAGGCTGCTTTCCTTCTCCATGCAGAAACCCCAATATCAGCAGAATGTTTTCTGACAGCAGCATTCTGTACACCAGCACACGTTCCACAGTGACCGGCACATTTTCATGTCATCAGGTTAACTTAACTCTTAGTGTTTTCCCATCGTACAACTAAATTATTTGATCCAATTTCTGTGTCAGTACTGATGTTAGCAGCCCACTCCAGCTTGAGTTCCTCTAACTCTTCCTTTAAACATAAATCCCATGGATACCCAGTAATTTTGAAAAACCCTAACTAGGCATTACACAATGAGCAACAAGAAGAGTTTTAAAGAAATAGAATTAAATAAAAAAGGACCTCTACTCAGAAAAAGTACAACTGGGAGGAAAAACTTCCACTGAAATCATCCACATTTGAGATCAGAGAAGACCATGCAAGTATTTTGCAAGTTAATGCTTTCACTGATTTCTCTTACCTTTCTAGTTACGAAGTCAAATTTCGTGTCACATTGCATACATCCTGGTCACTAGAAAACAGTACAAGATAAGATTAATCTACAAGATTTCTAAACCTTTAATCCTGCTCCCATATATAGAGACTGAGTTTTATATTATGCCCCACAAAGAAACCCCCCCCAGCACATTGTTATCTTCTCACCACAAATAGTTTTAATTTCCTTTAATGCTGATGCAGAAAAAATAACATCATCTCCATTTGTAAGACAACAAAAAAGCTGCCAAATGCATTCAACCTAAGGAATACTACTTCTTGCCAGCTGTAAAAACTATATTTCAGAAGTACTTATGCTTAATTATGTTTCATTATCCAGACATATACTCTACTGTCAACTGTTTGTAAGCTGACCTCCTCACTGTACTATACTGTGATGCTCTGTTGACTCTCTAAAAGTGTTTAGAAATTTTAATGGTCTCAATACTGACACACTTTGGAAACACCCTAGGAGATAGTTGGCTTGCTTCCAAGCCACTAAGACTTCATTTTTATTCCAGTTACAAAAGGTCACTTCCTGAAATATCTCTTTCCTAAAACAACCCTACACCCATGCTCCTCCCAAAAGAAAAGCCCAGAATAAATTGAAGAAGTTTCTCTCTCTCCCCTAGAGTAGAGTTTAAGGGGTGGCAGTTTTGATTTTCTAAACTACCAGAAATGATCAGTGGTCATTAGACAATTACATTTTTCTCTGCAGAAAGTCACCTACCAGAGAGCTGATATACAGCTGTTAGATCCCTGGATTTGCACAAATGTTTTAAATAGTTCTATCCACTATATCAAAAAACACTCTCTAAGGCTTATAAAGCAATTATTGCAAGATTTATTTGCAAAGACTAATGCAAAATTATGCCTGGTATCTGAATCAGGAGAACTTGGTTAGATCCTACAGGAAGCTTTATAACTTCAGAAATCTACTATTAAAACCAGACCATTTCAGACTTCAGCAGAATGTCACCTTAAAAATCATGCCCTAAGCTGAGTAGATGCTATTTGCTAAACACACAGTAACCACCATTTTCCTTTAATTAACATATTTCAATAATTAACCCGTTATAGTTTATAAATTCCTTCAGGTTACAAGATCTTATGTAGTTTATATCAGGGACTTTGGCTTCAGTAGATACCCAATCACTGTAACTAGTACAACAGCTACAGCCAAGAAAATATTGCAGCAGCTACATTAAAAATTCTCTAAAACTTTTCATTTTCTTGTGAAGTACAAGATTGTTAATAATTTACAGCAGTTTATATGAAATGTTCTGATGTTTAAAGACAAGTTTAAGAAATTAGAGTTACTGAACTCTCTGTAACAGAACATTGTTCCTTGCAATTCATGTCACAATAAGCTGTTTCTAAATACAAATGAGAACTACAAGCGTTCCTGTATTGTTTCAAAGGGCCCACGGAACTAAGGCACCAAACCACTTCTCTTCACCACAGCTGTAGAACAGCTCATTCAAACACCTACTGATGAATAACTTCAGCATAAAACACCCTCAGGAATCCTGAGGTTTTGTCTCTGTAACAAGTAGTACTCCACAGCCAATACCACATTTTACTCGACATTGATCTTGATTTACTATACTAATTTTTGACATTTGTAGCTTCGTAGCTTGTCTGGGAGCCAGACCTGGGAAGAATTTTAGTATACTTTGAATTTACCTGGAGTCCAGCTCAACTTGTTAATGAAAACAGATTTGTTTTGGTTTTTTGGGTTTTTTTGTCAGAAGTTAAGCACAAACTGGGGGACAGGGAGGGGAGCACTCTTCTAAATACTGTCCTAAAAAAATTCCATACACAGTGTTACACTAAACATACAAGTTGCTTTTCAGTGAGAAACAAAATCATCCGTCCTCTTACTTAATAGAAGCTCCATAGAAAACCATTTCTGAATTACAGAGCTACCTTGATAACACTACCTGAAACAGAGCAAACAATCCATAAGTGAAATGGCATACGACAGCAGGCACTAGGGAGATTTTCCTACAAAAACACTCTAACACAAGCTGGCCCAATTCACCACCCCTTCAAGGCAGCCAAAACCAAATGAGCCCATTTGCACAGCCTAGAAACAGCTCTCTATTGAAGAATGTCTTGAATTCTTCCTATCCATCCATATGATGATGTAATTAGAAAGTACATGAGTACTGAATCAGGCTTTATAACTTTAAGGGTTTTTTTAATCATATTTACAAAGAAGAAAGAGTGATATTGGAGTTACTCTTCGAGTCTTCAAGACACAGATGTTTTAAAACTACTGCAAACCTGATTTTTTTTGGAAAGCAGAAACAAGAAGATATGAAATAAGAAATTAAATTAAAATGCATGTCATTAGTATACTCATCTTGCATATAATCAACATACCATAAATACCAATATTGGATTACTTGATATAGGAGGAAGAAAATGAAGGACATCCAGCAGTTCTTGGCTCTTGTCATTAAATTAGAAAATAGAGACAGCTAGCTCATTACAAATGGAGTGGAACTTCTTAGGCACTTGCTGGAGTCTGGTAAGAAATCTGTGGAACACAGTGGATGCAGCCAGAGGTGAGAATACTGTTGGTGGACTGGAAGCTATGGTTACACTTCACACACTTTATTTGCATAGACACCAACAACGCCATTCAAGAAGTGAGGCAAGGTAGCACCCAGTTAAGCTTGTTAACATGGTGAACCTTTGCAAAGCTGAAAGTTCACAAGCTCATCAAATCACACCTTGTAACACACCCAACTAAAACAGCTGATGCCAGAGTAGAAGACAACCCAACACAAACACAGCAGATGTGATTTACGATGCTCTGATATTATAACTGAACAGAGTCAATTCACTGCCTGAGCTAGAGGAGTTGGCCAGCAGTCTGAGCACAGCTCCACTGCATAACTCATGCTGACTCAGCCCAAACCAACAGAAAAGCCAGTGACACGAAGCTCAGTTCCCACTGCCAGCAATCCAGAAGCCCTAGGGAATCACTTTCACCATAGCTGTGATCATCTCTTGCCCACCACAGTACCAAGGCATACAGTGTTCCCCAGCCACACGAAGATCTGGGACACAACTGGATGTCATGAGGCTCGGCCACCTCTGCATGAGAGCATACAAGTTTTACTCCATTTCCAGTCTAAGATTCCCTCAGTAGGAATCTCATCAGTTGAGCTCTGCTGGTGACCAACAAAGAAATTCCAGATAGAGAAGGCACAAACAGTGACCAACATTTTAAGCTTTATCTGAAGTTTAATGATGCTCAGCACAAAGTTTCACATTATTTTCCACTTCAATCCATTACTTATATTGCAAATAAGACTAACAAAAGGAAAGTTTTCTGTAGTCCTCTTTTAGTCTTAGACTTCAAACTCCTGAAAATAACTGATATGTTAAAACTTTACAATCTTGTGACATAAAATTGAAGTGCATTTCAAAAATAGAAATTTTGCAACACTACTAACTGCCAGCACTTTTAGGTGGCTTTACTTTTAAAAAATAAGCCAGTAGGCTCTTCCTGCCTAAGGAAAACAAAACTACTGAATTTGTGTGTGTTACTGGCTGCACAGCAGAAGCCAGAGTATTTGAAAAGCCAGAGCAACATTTGCCAATACTAATCTTGGACAAAACCCACATTTTTTTGCTTACATCTGACATGGTAACAAGAACAAGTGTTCTTTCTGAAAATCATTAACTAGATAGTATTACCCCTTTAAAATTTAATTTTAGTAATAAAAGTATGCATTTTATAAGCTTCCCTGTGTAATGTGTACCTGTTTTACTTAAAGAAAAAGTTTGTAACACATTTGGTAATCATTAGCCAAAGGGAGGTCAGAACTTCAAATACACCTTAAGAGATCTAGTAAAATAACTTTTTACACAATAACACTAATGCAAGATCAAGAATACCAATTAACAAATGCATTTCGAAGGTTTGCCTAGAGTTCACTTCCTCTCAAAAGCAAAGGTAACCTTTGGTCACACAGCAACACTCTCAGCCTCCTGACCGAGAGCCTACAGGCAAAAAACTGAATTTTGAGAAGGAACAGGGCAGCACAACTGCAAACTACGAACACACAGACTGATATATCTAAAATACACAGGCTTAATTCTTAAATATATCTAAGTCGTTTAAATGAATCCTACCACAATCTTCAAGCAACCTGTAGTTGAATTGAAGTGGTACAATGCATTAGAGTGAATTAAAAGCACCTTACTTTTATGAAATGAAGCTAGGCTGCTATAACGAAGGACTCCTGAAACATAAAATAACATTTCAGAAGGTCAGGGATAAAACAAATTTCAATTCAACTGTTATACTAATTATATCCAATGATGCTGATGATGCCAGGCATTAGTTTCCAGGTAGCACAGTTCAGTGCACACAGGGCACAGCAAGTCACCCACACAGCAAAAGCAGACTCCACTCAACACACAAGGAAACTGCTTACACAGTAACTGCTCAGACTTTGCAACACACCCCCTGATAAATACACACCCATCTACAACACGCTCAGGGCCAGGTATGGTACCAGCAGGGTGGCAGTCCCAGAAGCTGAGAACCAACTCCTTCAGATGACACTGCTCTGGTCACCAAAAATTTTCTTATCTACACTTCACCTAAGACAGACACCCAGCTGCTACTGATGACAGGAGGAGGTTTTTTATGCTCTAAGTATGGAAGAGAATAAATCTGAGAAAACTCCTGCCTGATACTGTAACACATTGCTTGTTAAAGTAAATACAAAAAGTCACTTTCCAAAAGAGGGCTGGTATTTTGGACAAAACCCGACACTGTCTTACTAGCCATACACCTCAGGGCAGTTAATCAGTCCCGGTTGCTTGAGCAGCAGAAGCTGCGCTAGCAGAGCAAGCCTTCAGCATCATCACTTTTACAAAGAACTTTTTGCCTCCAGATATACCAGGCAGCAGCAAAATTTCCTTCCTCGTTCCTAACCAAGGAGGACATAGCGTTCCCATACAAAACAGACCAACCGAGTCAGTCTCTGGCAAAGAATGGCTTTGTTTAATGACTCCCTGCTTAAATTTGCATTGGCTCATCAAAAATAAATCATAATTCCAGCCACATTTAAACGCACCGGCACGTATCCACACTGCAGAATGCTGGCAATAAATAAACAATCAACTGGTTCTAAAAGTTGTATTAGCATCTAAGCTGTTGGGACTGCTACATAATGCATATTGCATGAAATTTAATGTAACATCACGATCATACAGTTTACTTGGAAAGCATTTACAGGCAAAGTTGACTGAAACTTATTTGAGGCTGATTTAACACTAAGAACATTCACAGCAGGAGCCAGAGAGGCTGTTCTAACTCAGCCTCACTGATTTAACGCTGTGGATTGCTTTTTTAAATCAACAAGGTCTTCAGAATTACTTGTATAAGCACTTAAAGGGATGGTTTCACTAAACACTAAGGCTGCACAGCTTGCTTTGCTTTTAACTCATTAAGTCCTTTGCTAATTTCAGTGTCAGGGCTGCAAATCCCTGAAGAACAAGTCCCATCCTTTTCACAAAATCAGAGAAAGGTTTGTGCTGGAAGGGACCACAAAGGTCATCCAGTCCAACCAAACCCCCCTTCATCTTCATGCAATAGGACGTCGTCAATTAGATCAGGCTGTTCACAGCATTGCCCAACCTGACCTTCAGTGTTTCCAGGGACGGGACATCCAGCACCTCTGGGCTGCCTGTTCCCAGTGCTTCACCACCCTCAGCATAAAAAATGCCTTCCTAATATATAGTCTAAACTTCTCTTCAGTTTAAAGCCATGACCCTTGTCCTATTACTATAGGCCTTGCTAAAAAGTCATCCCCATCTTTCTTATAAGCCCCTTTTAAGTACTGAAAGGCTGCAAGAAGGTCTCCTGGGAGACTTCTCCAAACTGAACAACCCCAACTCCCTCAGCCTCTCTTCAGAGGGAAGAGGCTTCAGCGCCCTGATCATTGTGGTGGCTTCCTTTCGACCTGCTCCAACAGCTCCATGTCCATCCTGTGATCAGGGCTGCAGAACTGCATGCAGGACTCCCTGTGAGGTCTTACCAGAGCAGCGCAGAGGTGCAGAAACCTCTCCCATGACCTGCCAGTCCATTAACAGAATCATAGAACAGCTTGGGTTGGAATGGACCTCAAAGCCTATCCAGTTCCAACCAGGCTGCCCAAGGCCCCATACAATCCATCCTTGAACACCTCAAGGGATGGGGCAGCCACAGCTTTCCTGGTCAAGTTGTGCCAGTGCCTCACCACCCTCAGGAAATTCTTCCTAATGTCTAATCTAAATCCCCCCCCTCCAGTTTAAACCCATTCTCCCTCATCCTATCACTCTATGCCCTTATAAAAAGTCCCTCCCCAGCTTTCCTACAGCCCCGTTGGAAACTGCTCTAAGGTCTCCCTGAAGCCTTGTCTTCTCCTGGCTGAATAACCCCAACTTTCTCAGCCTGTCCTCATATGGAAGGTGCTCCAGCCTTCTGATCATCTTTGTAGCCTCCTCTGGAACTGTTCCAGCAGCAACATCTCCTTGTTATGCTGAGGATTCCAGAACTGGACACAGTACTCCAGGTGAGGTCTCACAACAGAGGAACAGAGGGGCAAAATCCCACTTCTTTCGATGCGGCCCAGGGCACCTTCTGGGCTCTGAGCGCACACTGCCGGCTCTTGCCCACACTCCCTTCAAGCAGCACCTCAAGTCCTTCTCCGCAGGGCCGCTTTCAGTCACATCATTCCCCACCCCGCACTGACACCGAGCCCTGCCCCGACCCAGGTGTCGGACATGGCATTTAGCCTTGCTGACCCTCCTGAGGACCAACACCCAGCGCCAAGGAGATCAAGGCCCTCAGCCGCCATCCCCCGGCTCCCTCCGGGGCCGCCCCCGCTACCTCCTTATGGGGCACCCAGGGCGGCTCGTCCAAGCCGAAGGGGCTGCGTGCGGAGCGGCGCTCGGGCACCACTCGCAGCCCGCTGGGGGAGCGCACCAGCTGCTTGGTGTCGCGAGCCTCGCCGCCCGACATCTTCCCCCCGCGGCGCCGCCAATGGGGGGAGTAGGGGGCAAGCAGACAGGCCCCGCCCACCCGGGCCGTCCGGCCAATCGAAGCCCGGCTCCGGGCCTGCTGGCCAATCGCGTGTCGCTCGCGGCTTATAGCCCCGCCCCTTCCGGATCCTTCCACCTCCCCTCCCCGCAACAGCGCGCGCCTCGGCCCCGCCCCTGGGAAGATCGACAGCCAGTCAGCGCTAGGGGAGGGCGCTGAATGTCCCGCCCACCCCCTAGCGGCGCGCTGCCGTTGGCTGCGCTGCTAGGCGGAGGCTTGTGATTGGCCCGCCTGGAGGGGGGAGCCGCTCGCCCATTGGCCGCGACGGCAGCGACGCGGTCGTGGCGGCGGCGGGCGCGTGCTCACGTGTCCCTCCGCGTCCCCCGGGCCGGGGACGGCGAGGCCGCCGGGCTGCGCTGCTCCGCCCCCTCACCCCCCCCCGGGACGGGGATGGCGGGGCTGGGTCGCCGGTCCCAGTAGGCCGCGTCCCTGGGACCCGCCTGGCTTTGCAGGGATCGGCTCTGGGTGAGGCCCTTCCCCGCCGCGATGGTGATTACTGGTAATTCTAATCTGTGCTGTGATTAGCTGAACTCGTTAAGGGCGTGTATAAATGCACAGGTTGGATGGGGCTTTGAGCAGCCCGATACCGTGGGAGAGGGGCGGAACTGGGTAGTTGTCACAGTTTAGCTCAAGCCACACAGACGTCACCTGGCGTCCTGCGTCCAGGTCTGGAATCCTCAAACTAGAAGGATCTGGAGCTGTTGGAACAGGTCCAGAGGAGGCTACAAAGATGATCCGAGGCCTGGAGCATCTCCCACACGAGGACAGGCTGAGAGAGTTGGGGTTGTTCATCCTGGAGAAGAGAAGGCTCTGAGGAGACCCTGTAGCGACCTTCCAGTGCCTGAAGGGGCTACAGGAAAGCTGGGGAGGGACTGTTCACAAAGGTTTGTGGTGATAGGTCTAGAGGGAATGGGGATAAACTGGAGAGGGGCAGATTTAGACTAAACATAAGAAGAAATTCGTCACAGTGAGAGTAGTAAGGCACTGGTACAGGTCACCCAGGGAAGCTGTGGCTGCCCCTTCCTGGAGAAGTTCAAGACCGGGTTGGATGGGGCCTTGGGCAGCCTGGTCTGGTGGGAGGTGTCCCTGCCCATGACAGGGGGTTTGGAAATGGATGATCTTTAAGTCCCTTACAACCCAAACTATTATGTGATTCTATGAATAATCATGAAGATCCTTTCTAACTCAAAACATTCTATGATGTAAACAGCTCCCTGTGGAGACTTCTGCCAGTGTACTCTTATCATCATTGTTTTTCTTGCAGGGGCAGTGTACATGCTGGCCCGGAGTCCATCCTCCAGAGCTCGTCATGGTCATGATTAGTTTGGTGAGTTCCCATGACTGTCAGGACACCACTTTGAAGAGGTGGTGCTTAAAAATGGCCAGTTACTCTACTGCGTTTTCTCGTTTTATCAGGATCTGTGGCAGCCTCTCCTCCCCCATATTAAAGAGGGGATGGTTCACAAAGTCTTCTATTCTTACAAAGCTCTTGTGTGCTCTCCCCAGCCCTTTGGAAGCAGTAATGGGCCCCACAGAACTCTTTGAATCACAGAATCGTTGGAAAAGAACTCTTAAGACCAACCAGTCCAGGCATCAACCCACCACCACTGCGTCCTGAAGTGCCACATCTATACCTTTTTGAACATCTCCAGGGATGGTGACTCCCCACTTCCCTAGGCAGTCTATTCCACTGCTTTGCTGCTCTTTACTTAAAGAAATTTTTTCCTAATATCCAGTCTAAACCTATCCTGGGACAACTTGAGGCCATTTCCTCCTGTCCTGTCACTTGTAATTTGGGAGGAGAGACGCCTATAGGGCTAAGCTGTTGTGGTTTAGATCAAAGCATTCAGAAGAGTGCTTAATGTTGTTATTTAATGCTTTAATGCTAGATTTGCTAGTTAATGAAGATGTATTTTGCTATCCAATGTATGGAAGCACCTGGATCATTCCAAATTGCACGTGTGTGTGATCTTGAAAAGTAAAAGTTTATTTGTGTAGAGTGGCAGGATAGAAATGACCACTTAACGTGTCCACTAACTGCAATCCAAGGCAAAAGTCCTAGCCAAAATTAAAATGAAAATTACTGGTAATTCTTACCTATGGTATTATTAGTGGCACCCTTTAGTAGCACATGAGTATACAGGTTGGATGAGGCTTTGAGCCAGTGGAAGGTGTCCCTGCCTGTGGCAGGGGGATTGGAACTGGATAATTGTCACGGTTTAGTTCAAAACACAACAAAAATCTTTAAGATCCTTTCCAACGCAAACCATTCTATGATGTAAACAGATGATGTAAACAGCTGCCTGAGAAGACTTCTGCCAATGTACTGAATCATCGTTATTTTTCTAAGATAACTGATAAATTTGTTGTTATAAGAAAGTAATATTCCTACAATCCTTTCACATTGAATGATACTTATTTTTTTTGTTCCGTGTGTATCTGATAAAATCCTCTTTAATAACAGATCATTCACCCTGGCACTGTATCAGGAATGGACTGGAACCAGTTTGACTTGAACCCTAAAGTAATTGCTGCCCTCAAGAAAGGTAACTTAGTTTACCAGTGTCTCACTAATAGATCTACTACCTAGTGTCTTCCTTTACATAATTTTATGTGTGTAAGCACATAGATGTACAGTAACATTTTAGAACTTTAACAAAGTATTTCATAAGCAAGTTTTTTGAGTAATTAGAAATTATGACTTTACCCCATGCTCTTCCAAGCCAGGTTATAGCATGTGTTGATATACTCAAAGTAAACATTGCCTGCTCTGCTTACAGGAATGCAGTGTAGGTAAACTACAAATAAACGAGTAGTAGAAAGTGAAAAACTTCTTTTGTGCATATGACTGTAATCTAGCCAAAAGCTGAGGGACATGGTTTAGCGTTTGATAGAAATGGTTGGACTTGATGATCCGGTGGGTCTCTTCCAACCTGGTTATTCTATGATTCTATGATTTACAAGAATTCTTCTCATTTCAGCTGACATAAGATCAATAAGAGAGATTTTAAATCTTTCTGGAGCAGACTTGCAAAGACTGATGAAGCTATCCAATGCAGATATACAGTGCTTACTGAAAACAGTCTCTCACACACTGAGGAGAGACAGTATGCTTACAGGTAATACAGTCAGTGCAAAAAAATCTGTTACCTTTAAATCTTAAAGTATTTCACTGGGTGAAAATATAGTTTTGGCTCCTTATTAACACAGTAATGGGATTCTGAAAATAAAAAGTCAAATGGTATAGTGATGCTGTAGTGAATTATTTAGCTGTCCTAAGGACAGCTCCTCTGGGACCTTGAAGGTTGATGGAAGTGGGTGGGTGTCATACTTCAGGGTCAAGCTTGCCTGAAACAGGATAAAATGATTCTTCAGTCTGGAAAACTTGATTAGAGGAACAAAAAGTTTCCTTTTTTTTTCTCTATCTCTCTCTTACTCTGTTTTCCTTTTGGACTAAGACTAGTTGAAAAACGTATATGGTACATTTTTAACTACATAAACTGACTTGATATAAAGACCTCACTCTAAACCAAGCAGGACCTAATAGCTTCCCCTGTAGAAACGCTTCATGGCAGCTCTGTACTTAGAATTTATTTCCTTGCAGTTTGCATGTATCTTCAGGCCTTGGCTAGAGGCCTGATGCGCGGTTTCATAGTCTACTCTGGCTTTCCATTTCTGTAATTGCTGTGCTTGAACCTTGTTGACAATATTTTCCTTGAGTGTAGCTTTCCACGGAGACTGCTTAGAGGCAGAAGAAGGAAAAAAAGTTGGAGAGGGAGAAAGGCCTCAGCGTAAACTATCAGTTTTTGAGCAGACATTCAGTTAGTAGGCTCCTTTGGGAAAGGGAGGTGGGGAAAACCTGGCAGAATGAGAAAAATCTCCCTTCAACAAAGAAAGTATCTGTTGTTGATGTAAACCTGGTACACAGCCTTTATTTTGTATCATTGTGTGTCAGAATGATACTAAATGGCATTCCTTTTTTTAATTTTTTTTCTTTTTTTCAATTATTGAAAAAAAAAAAAAATCCAAAACCCTGCAGCACTTCAACTCTACCAAGATAAAGATCATCTCACCTCCCAACACCAGAAGCTAAGCCTGGGATGTTCAGTACTAGATAACTTGTTAAAAGGTGGCATTCCTTTAGTGGGAATCACAGAACTCGCTGGGGAAAGTTCTGCTGGGAAGACTCAGATTAGTTTGCAACTGTGCCTCTGTGTGCAGTATCCTTACAAATATGGTGGACTAGAGTCTGGTAAGTATTGAAATATGAATGCTGATCAATTTATCATTTGGAGGTCTATACTGTCTTTAAGAACATCATCCGTACACTGAAGTAGATGCAGGTATTGAGTTTGTGTTGTATCCTTCTGCAATAACATTAGTAGTTAATTGAATTAGTGACGGATCTTCATAGAGAGGAAACTGTGCTGGGCATGTCCTGTATCAAAACATAATTTAATACAAAATTACTGTTGGCTGGTTTTTGTCTGCCTGCTGCTGTGGGTTGAACTAGACACATTTAAGCAGTCTGTGAAAATTGTTGTGGTCACAAGTACTTACTGACTCTTCAGGTAACCATCACAGCAGAACAGCTTGTCAGATTTGTCCACAGATTTGACCCTTGGCTATATGGTATATATTCCCTAGTTGGGGGTGGGAGATTCAAATTTCAAAGACTATTTAGTTTTATACCAATAACTAAAGTGATTTACACAGTAAAGTTGATGGAAATGTAATTAGAGAAAGTTAACATTGTTTTGTACCTACAGTTCTCCTGGTTTTGCTGAAGTGAGCAGGTTTATTTTTTTTGTTAGGGTGCTTTTTCTTAACCATCTATCACATTAACCTAATTAGTGATATTTGGGGGTTTAAGTATTGTGTGCTCCCTTGGAAAAGAAGGATCACTTGTATCACTTTTGAGAATTCAGTGTCCTAGTAGTCTGCCGTAGGTGTGTTTTGGCTGTGATCTTGCTCTTCCTTCCACGCAGCACTGGCTTTAATTTGGCAGCTCAGTGGTTTCTTGTGGGCAAACTTTATTTCTTGTACTGTATCCGCCCAGGTGGAAAAATCATGGAATGTCCAAATGAAGATCTTGCATAAAGGGTAGTAATTAGCCTGTGGATTACATTGCTTTGCTGTAAGTTAAGTCATTAATCAGAGCAGAAGCAAATATATTTTGTTCGATTTCCTTGTATCAGTGCTAACTGCTGCAAATAGTTTGAATGCAAATACATTTTCATTTGTGCCCTAGCAGTTCTCCCTCTCTATGTTGAAAGAAAGAACAAACTGGAATGGAGTACAGAAGAAGGTGCCCAGCATCCTAATGACACTCTTGTTTGTTGTACCAAACTACGCTCTTCCTTGTAGAACTACAGAAAAGCAAATCTTTTCATTATTTGTGTTTGCAAATGGTTCTTGTTTCTTATGCTCTTGATGCAGTTGCCTTGTCATGTGTGTGTCCCCATCTATCCACTCCCAAGTGTTCCATGGGAGATAGAGTAGAATGGGCCTCATATCAGGACTTCTGTGAGAGAATCGGAGTGTTTCAGAAGGGCTGAGAGGGCAGAACTTTTGAGGATCTTGAAATCTATAGGTGGTGGAAGTATTCTGCTGCAGGAGTTGAAGAGGAAGGGGAGCGGTGGAATCCTTATTCTTGCAATTTTTAACTCTGTGTGGGATCTTGCGATATGTTGGATACAGTCACAGCAGAAGATATTGTTTGCGTAGCACTTAAAAAATGAAACTTCATTTCCCTCTGGTCTGTAAATAAGGGTTGTGTTGAGTCTCGTGAGAAATACAGGAAATTAAAAGCTTATGTTAAGTTTGAAGACTTTTATTTAGGAAGCTTAGTTACTTGCTTAGTAACTATTACAGAAGTCTAGCACTGCCAATAGAAGTTAGTCCGCCAATAGAATGGTTAATCTCTGTGCTAAAACTTTGCTTATGATTTTAAATGATGGTGGGTTGTTTTAGGGTTTTTCTAGTGCTAGAAACTTCCCTTCTCTTAGGTGGTGATGTACATTTCTTCAGACAGTAAAGATTTATAGTTTGTTTGTTTCATTTGATTTAATGATAATCTTGTTTACTATTCTCAGTGCTAGGAGGTTTGCAGCAAACTAAGAAAATGGGACATCCTTTGCGTAAAGGTTATCCTTCTGCCATTCTAAGAATGTCAGTTCTGGCCGATTGCATCTTGGCTGAATTTATTTTACATGCCGATATTCAAAAGTAATACATTAATATAATGTGAAAAATTCATATCCATATTAAAATTATGAATTAGAAAAAAACTGATTCTTGGTAACAAGCTGGTTTGGTGCATGACAGATTGTGTTCTAGGACTCAAAATTTGTCCTTCCTTGAGGGTAGGTGTTAGTGTGTTTTAGTTTTATTTTGTTGGTTTTGAGGTGGTTTCTTGTCAACAACCAGCACAGCACTTTTAGCAGCCTACATTACAGTAAAGTGCTGATTTGTTGGAGAGTGAGATGGAAATTAGTCCAATTAGGAGAAATTAACCTAGGGAAATAGACAAGGCAGTTAAGGTTCACTGTCTAATAATTAGCTATTTAATAAGCAGTTAAGTGATATAATGAATAGTTTACTGTGATTTCCTCACCCGAGCTTCCTACAAGTTCAGATGGTGCTGAAGAAGCTGCTGTTGTCACTGTAAACTTCATGAGCCCAAGTGACTGTGGACTCATTTTCTCTTCTTTAATTTTCTTTCTTTGCTGTTGGGATTTTGCATCTGTGCTCATTTGTGTCTTTGTGTATGGCTTCAGTCATTGTAATTGCTGAAAACAGCATGTATACCCACAGTTTAAAATTCAGAATTCCATCCACTCAAATGCTAGGAAGAAGGTGGGAAAAGTGCAGAACATACCCACAGTTCAGCTTCCTGTTTTTTAATATATTGTAGGTCAAGAATCATCATCAGATCTCAGCTGCTATGATCACTAGTGCTTTAGTGGATTCCTTAATCACTGACAAATGTTGTAACTGCTCACAGCCCTCAGTTCCCTCTGACATTAAGTGTACACCTAATGGAATTGGGGAATTAAGAACGGAGACTGAATGTTGTAGCAATACATGCTATTGGCTGCTAGGGCCAAGAAAAGTAAAAAGGAGCCGAAGTATGATTTGAAGCTGTTGTTGGGCAGCATAGAAATAGAAATTGAGGAAACATTTCAGTACCTCCTATGGAGGCTGTGGATGATGATGAAGTATTTTTCCGTGTGTTAAAAATCGGAGAAGATCTTTAATTCTCACCCGTCAAAACCAATATTTTTAATTAGTGGGCATGGGTAATTTTTTTTCTTTACCTGATACCTTTCTGAGTATTTGGAAAGTATTTAGAAGACTATGTATTGGGAAAATTATTTATTTATTTATTTTAATATCTCACATGTGAAGTAGGGAATTTTCTGTAAATTTGTGGAGAAGTTGGGGAGAGTTAAGTTGACAATGCAAGTTTAGTCCTAAAGAAAACTAGGCTTAAGCTTATCTTTGTCTTACATAGGAGATTCTTGGAACTCAATACCCTGTGCTATACAGGTGTCCACCAGCGAAATATTTTTATTGTTAACCATTACTTTTTTACTTGATCCAATCCTGAGATCTTTCAGTTTCTGCTATTGGATACATTTTCATAATTTTTCCAATGGAATATGTAGAGATATGAAAGTTGCATCTGGAAATGGGACATGGGAGTCCCTGGAGAGCCAGCGTAGGGATGGACCATTGGGAGGTAGGGATGTTCAGGAAGTATCACATTGCCCAGCACATCAGCTGCCAAGCTGTGTTAGCAGCTTCAGCCACTTTAATGAGTGAACTTAATCCTTGGATGTAGCCCTGTAAGCTGATTATGCTGGCTAGTTCTGCAATAACAGAATAAAGTATTTCTGGTTTCTTTCCCCAGCATCCTTGATGTGTATGGTTGATTTTCTCTGCAATAATGCATACTTGTTAACCAGAAACCACAGTAAAAACATACAGACATCACTCAGAGTAATGTGATTGAAATATAATGATTTTTTTTTAACCTACCATTTTCAGGAAGAGTTAATTGGACCGAGATTGGATAAGTGATACTCTTTAAAATGGCTTACAAACGGTGTTGCTAAGTACACCTCCATGTGTAAATTTAAACCCAAGAAACTTGAAAACAATGAGTAAATTTAATCAAAACACTAGTAGTGCTGATTTTGGCTGGGGTAGTTAATTTCCTTCATAGTGTAGTGCTGTGGTTTGGATTTGTGCCCAGGGCAAACTGTGCAGTATCGCTCTGTTTGTGGGTTGGATAAGTTGTGATACTCGAAATCACCCCAATTAGGTGAGCAGGTGTTCCACATCTCTGAAGGATGAGCGTCACCTAGTGGAGAGCACTGAAAAAAGGACCTGACAACTACGGGAAAGTTCTAGGAGTGGGTTTTTTTTGTTGTTCATCATTGATTCAATATGGTTACGAAAGAAAATAACTTGAATTTCCAGGTGTGTACACCTAGCTTTTGAGTGCAGAATGTATTGGTTTGGGTTTGTGTTGTTAAGAGAGCTGTTCTAATTATGAAGGTGCTTTCCTTGACTTATAGGAGCTGTCTACATTTGTACGGAAGATGTATTTCCAAGTAAACGTTTACAACAACTCATAGAACAACAGCACAGGCTGCGCGCAGATGTTCCAGCTGAAATCATACAGAAGATCAGATTTGGAAACAGTATTTTTGTTGAGCACGCAGCAGACTTAGTAAGTAGTAACACAAATCAAGAGTACCTAATCATGCTGTAATCCTGTAACCACAGAGGATTTTTGATACAGGAGACCTTTCAAAAGGCTAAAAGTGAACTAAGATCTGTAATGAATATTCCTTTATCTCTGCAATTTGCTGTTAGAGAACTGTCTGTTACAGTGTGTTATTATGAAAGATATTGAAAGACAAATATTAAGTCCTTAGAATGAAACATGTAGTGGATTTTTGTAAGTAATTGTGTTTGTTAAAATGTAGTAGACGTAGTGCCTCTAGATTTATAGCAGCTCGTAAGGAGATCTTCATGGACTTTGGAGGCAAGACATAAATATATATACACAGGGGTGTCTATCCTGGCTAACTTGCAATATAACACCAGAGCTGTTAAATTGCAGTTTAAGCAGATGGGAGGAAAGGAGACAAAGAAACGATACCTGGAAAAGGTAATGACACAGCATAACCACCACAGTGCAGCTGCGTGTGATGCCTGTAAAGTGTCAGAGCAGAACTGGAGGGGAACAGATACCAACTTCAGTACTGTATTCTTGCCTTGCAGACCCACATATCTCTGCTTTTTCCTAAGTATCCGTGTTCTTTATTGGCAGAACGTCAGAATTTCTGTTTTCTCTAGGGCTTGAAAGTAGCACTTGTTGAATCATTCTGATTGCTGGGGTTTTTTAATTGTAGTTTGCGGGTATAAGAAAATTTTGTATGTTACTCTGCTTGCCATTTATTTGCTGTGTGGTCTAGGCAGCAGCTAAGCTACCTTTACCATGTCCCTGTCATTGGAAATATTAATTAAAGTTCTAATTGTAGTTTCTGGAAGCTACAGAGTATGTTATTGTAAAATGGAGAGAATCTCTCTGTGGTTTAATAGTATGTGCATCTCTCTAAAATACTCTTAGAAGTAAATAACTACACTCACTGGCAAGTCCAGCAATTATGCAATAGATTACATTGCAATATACGAATTGTAATATAGATTCAGTTTGTGTGTATGTGTGTATGTATCCATACACACAGAACACATTGCAATGTGGCGATACGCGGATAATAGCAAGGGAAAGAGGTGCCCAAACCACAATTACATTCTGTATTTTCCTTCACATCAAAAACATTCTTCAGAACAATTCTTTCCTTTTGGTTTGGAAAAAAAAGCACCTTTGATATTATAATATTATTTCTTTATTAAAAAGCAGCTCCTTTAGTATAATAGATCTTTCTATAATTCAGACTTGAGAATTACAATTTAGTTCTAAAAGCTGTGGAATGCATGAGAATATTGCATGTAATTTTGGATGCATGTAAGCTCTTATCTAAGTGAACCTCTGCTTAGATGTGAAGAGTGGCACCAGTAAGAATTGTGACTCATATTATTGCTTTTTTTTGCCACCTTTGAAATACCTGATGGCCAGAAGCTGAGATTATTACTGTGAGTCTCTTCTCCCTTCTGCTCAGCTGCTATAAACCACACTGTTAAAGGCAACATCGCACACTGGGCTACAAGGACCTTTCACCTGACTAACACGATTTTTTTCTTACCTGATAGAAGTTGCAACCTACAAAATATTTGTTAGTTGAACTTCCTGCAATTGAAATGTTTGGTGACTTCAAAATATTCAATTAGTAACACTTCTAATAGCGAGGATATAAGTTGCAACTAGTCGTGTTTGTAAGTCTCTTGGTCACTATGGTTCTGATGTAGCAACTATGTATTTGTTGTTAATATAAGTCGAACAACGTCATAGTCTCTAACTTCTGGTTTGAATATTTAATGCTAGCCCTGAGTCCTCAGTGTTTCAGTGAGAACCACTCTGGCAAAACAGGAATCATTGAGGGCTGCAGTAATGCATTCTTGAGATTTTGCAATGTCAGTACAGAATTGATTTAAGTTAGAGCTGCAGGTAACTGCACATTCCATTTCAGTCTCTATTAAGGTAAGACATCAAAACATTTGTGAAAAGTGGTCAGGCTTTAAGATAGACAAACTCACTTTATGATTAGAAACTCCATCATGTTCTGCTACAGTGATGATAGCTTGATTTTACAAATGAACAGTTCTACTGCTGGCTGTTTGTGTTTTGTGGTAGGACACCTTTCACAAGTGCATTACTAAGAGGATTTCCCTGCTGCTGGCAAGAGGCATGGTGCGGCTGGTGGTCATAGACTCTATTGCTGCTTTGTTTCGATGCGAATTTGGAGTGTCAGATTCTGTTACGAAGGCTCAATATTTGCAGACATTTGGAGCACAGCTTCACAGTTTAAGCACTAGATTCAGGACTCCAATAATGTGCATTAATCAGGTATGACACCAAAATTGCTTCTCATTTTTATAGGGGCCACTTAATAAATGGCTGGGGTGGAGGGGAATTCTGTGTAGGCGCATTTCCTGGTGTAGTATATAACACTGTCAACTGATGGAAACTGAAGTTTCCTTAGACTGGTGTACTTTAAACTGGTAATTTTTACCTTCTCAGAGTTTAAGAATTTCATTTAAGCTTGTATAGACTCTTACTGTTCTCAAAGGTTGACCGTTAAAGCTAATGAAAATAGATACATACAGTATCAAACAAAAATTACAGAGTTCTTTCCTAACACTAGCTTCAAACGCCATCGCCAGCAGGATTGCTCTGGGACCTCTGCATCCATAGTTACATTCCACATGTACAGGAGAGAGTGAAGCACCAGGGGCTTTGCTGCATTTTTGTGTAGCTCAGCATTTGTGTGTAAGTGCTGAGATTACTAAAGCGTTAGAATGCACGCAAGCTGACTTGAGCTGAATCAAAAAAGGCCAAGATGATACTAGTCAAAAAGAATATTCTTTTGAGAAAACTATGGAAGACACTGCTATCCTGTAGAAGCAGCATGCTACTGCTCCTAGTCCAATCACAATCCAAAGGAGCGTCTGAATGCTGGATGGAGATGAAACATTCACATTTGGAATGCAGCCTGAGTAAGGGATAAGTAAATGTGCAGGCAGCCACTGTTGGGAAACTTCCTTTCTGGAAGGTTCTTCCATCAAATAAGTACATACTTGGCCCCGAGGTTTCCTTCTTACAGCAGAAGAAAAGGGAGAAAAGCTGAACTTGAGAAGTCACAAACAGGAAGAATTAAATTTTATCAGTCAGAAAGAGGTTTTAGGATCATCAAGTCAGCTGTTGTTTGTTCCTGTTGCCTTGGAGGAGTTCTGGAATTACACAATGAGCAGTGTGTAAAACCTCACATTTATGACATGGCTGGAAGGGTGTGTAGTGGAATGTATACGTAGCAGAAATTTGAACAGCTGATAGGCGTACATGGTGTTTTTCTTTTCAGTAAGATACCATTAAGATTCAGTAGGATTTAAATATCAGCCTCGAGTTACTCCTGATTTGTTAACCGACTTTTTCTTGCGTAATCTTTCACAGGGTCAGCTGGCATTTCAGGAAAACTGAGATTTCCTATAACTGCTTTCTGAATTTTGGTATTGGTAGCAACAGTTTGTTGTCCTTGGGAAGTGTAGGTTAGATTTTGCTCTTTGTTTAGCAAAGGTCTGTGTGTTTCAGCATTTATACTATGAAGCCAGCATATGGTATCAAGTTCTTGACTTCCTTTAGTATGGGAATTTTTTGAGCGCCAGTGAAAGAAGATCTGATTTAAAGATAAGACAAGTTCAGTCTCTCCCTTGGAATGGTTCAGCATGAGAGGGGAAAGAGTGATTTAAGAGAGCATCTTAAATCTACCTTCCCATGATGGGAGTTTTATTTTGGTGCTGGCTCATGATAAATGAGGTCACTGCTTGACACTGAAAGACAACAGTCTGACAGAGGGCCCTTCAGGACTGTGTTCTAATGGCAGGTAACTCAGCAGGTCTGTAGTTACAGAAATAAGCTGCGAATAGAAGAAAATTGAGGAAGATGCTGCATGTACAGTAATCCGTTCAGTATGTTATATTGAGAGAAGTACCTATGACTTAATTTGCTGTACTTTGTGAAGAACTTGTGTGGAAGGATCGTTACATTAAAAGACAACAGAGGGAGTCAAGAGGTGTGCATTTTTTTCAGGGCTGTAAGCAAAACCAAACCGCTCCATTAAGCAGGCTGTCAAAGGCAGTGCAATCATTGATCAAAGGCAGTGAAATCATTGAGAGCAGGACATCTTTTGGAGATCTGGGCTTCAGTACCTTTTAGTGCAGATACAGCATTGGAAGAGGGATGTGTGTTCTTTTTTTGTTTGTTCCTTTTTTTTTTAATCAAAGTAAGCCTCTAGTAGCAGTTAAATTCATATAAGCTGTAGCTAGCTAAACAAGCCAAGATAATACTTCACAGTTCCCTTTTAGTTTGCCAAGAAAGACTAAGGAGTTTCTAACTTGTCTTAATATGTGATCCAATAACTTGGATTTTCTTGGCTTTGCCCCTTCCCTGCCCTTCTGTTTGTTAAAAACAAGTGCATAACTACAGGTCACCTTCAAATGTTTTTCTTTAGGTGACCGATGCTGTGAGCGAGTTGGAAGCTGCTCAGTGTGGTTGTGGGTAAGTCATCCGCAACAGAAATGTCAGACACAACACCATTTAACCACTGTATTTTTTATAACTCCAGTATAAACTACCAGAGCGTATTAAGAGTGCATTTACCCAGCAATGCTGTGTTTGCTGGAGATCAGCAATAGCCAGTGGGCTGTAAAGTGGAAGAAACTGTCATACACACTTTTGTGGTAATACCTAATCAGCAAGTCATGGGGGAAATGTTCTCTAGAATTAACGGCTAGTGTACTTGTTTATAGAAGAGTACTTTTGCATCTCTTCTTGTCTCTGATATAACTGAGTGCATTTTCTTTCTGCTTAAAAAAACATAGTGACCAAACCTTATCGATTGGTTTTGTTAGTTGCTTAAGAAACAAAATAGAGTATCTCTTGACACCAAGATATTAACAGGGTTTAAACCTACATATTTGTTGTTTGAATCCTAACTCTAGTCTTGATTTACTAGGTAAGTTAGGTGCTACAGAAATGTGGTTTTTTGCAAGAAGTTAGTTCTGCCCTCCAGATTTAGAAACTGACACAGAACGAGGATAAGGTTCTATCCCCTCCCGTAATTCTTTTACTGGAGAGATTGCACTTTTTTTTGAGGTGAAAAAAATATGTTTTAAACTTTGGCTTGAAAGTAATACATAGACAGCGTTCTGTCTACCCAGCATTTCTAAGTATTCCTTATGTGGAATCCAGAGCCAACAGTTACCCACTTCAAATATTTAAGATTCAGCCATTTTCTGTTGCTATTTTCCTATCACAAGAGGGCACCCTTCCAGAGAGAGGCAAGTGTTCACCATGGCTATGGCTGGGAAGGAATGAATTATTCTGTATAGAAGCACTTGTCTCCAGTTGTTACCTTGCTGTAGAGAGAGCCTAGCATATAGTTTTGTGAGTATACCCTGTAATCTCTGTCTGCAAAGACTTGTAGTTTTAAACATAGCAAAACCCAGTAAATATTGAAACAGCAGGTCGTTTCTTCCAGTGTAATTTTATTACAACAGAAGTGAAGGTATTTCATATTAAATCCATACATGCAGAAATCTTTCATGCTTTCTTTATAGTGTAGTGGATAAGAGAGTCTGTCCATCACTTGGAATAACCTGGGCAAATCAGCTGCTAATGAGACTGATGGTCAGCAGGATACCCCAGCCTGTGCAATCAGCTGGAGCTGCATCACACCCAACTGGAAGTGTGAGGACTTTACGAGTAGTTTTTGCTCCTCATCTCCCTCCATCCTTTTGCTACTATACAGTAAAATTGGAAGGTGTAAAAGGAATAAAATAAATCCTTTGCATAGTAAAGCATCCTGCTCCAAAAATGTATCAAAGCTACTTTTCTTGAGGAAGAATTACTAGTAAAATGGAAACCATCCTAGATGAGGGAAGTGGATGCTGAAATACATGAACAATGATATGACTGCATTAAGCCTTGTCTACATTTTCTACTTGTCTACACATTCATCAGCTTTTCTTTGGGACAGAAGATTTCTGAAGGAGAGTAAAGCAGGTGGGCAGGTGGAGGCTGCACAATAAAGAGCGATGTGGCAATCCCTGTGGTAGGGGAGACTTGATTTCTGATTTTGTTTTAATAGCATCCTAATTGAGAAAGGCAATTACTGCAATTGTATATCTCTCTTTCCAGGCCCAAAGGGTCTCAAATTCAACCAGATAGCATTGCCTGATGCTGTTTCTAGTCCTCGTGCTGCCATTACTTATAGCCATTCTTCTATCTGTAGGGCCTCAGAAATAACACAAAGCAGCTCTGTCAAAGCACAGCTCGGTCACAAAGCAGCTATCTGATTTTTAAACCACTTGTTATTAATATTAGGACTAAAAAAATACCAGAAGGATACTTGATTTTAACATCTTACTGTAAGAATTAAAATTGCAGGGCTTTTATACTGTACAGGCATATCTAGCTTCAAAGAACATCTACAAATTCTTCTGAAAATGTTTTTATTTTCCACTGTTTTCTGGCTTCCCGGTACCTTTCCCTCATAGAAAAAGCCTCTATAGCCTCTTCCTTTTAAAAAAATAACAAACCCCTTGTTCTGTTTGCCCATTACTGAATCTGTGTAAAAAGGTAGTTTCAGAGCAAGGGCTCTGTTCATGTTCTTCCCCATAACCTGCTCTGTGTTTTGTTGGACCTGGAGAGCATTCTTGATCAGCTTCTGGACAGCCACCTCGAGTGTCTTTTGTCCTTATTGCCAGGCTTTTAGCTGAATTGTGCCTCTGAAGGGCACCTTTAGCTGTTTTCATCCATCTGTGGAGCTACTGCTCTTCTCAGGTTTATGTTGTTTTTAAACCCTTACACGGTGGGGGTTTTTTTCAGTCTTTGTAGTGTTCATCACATCTTTTTCTGTTGCCCTTGGATTGCTGCTGTGATGTGCTTTTTCCAGTCATTGCTGCATTTGGTGTGAAAGAAAGCAAGAAGTTACTCATGGGCATTTTCGGAAGGCCGTAGACCTTGCTTGGCCTGTGTTACGTGGGTGCCTGCTCCTATCAGTGTATGATGCTCACTTGTATCACGTACCTGATAAGCTTGCAGAAGACAAGAAGTCTATCAGAGTCCATTTTTCTATGTATTTACATTGCTCAGTTCTGGTTTTGGATAAATGAAAACCTTCCATAAATATCAGTTCAGGGGAAGGATGATCACTCAGTACACTACCTTAGGGAAACAGCTGCTCCCTCTGCCTTTCCCCAGTGATGCTCATTAAGGATCTAGCACAGCAGTCATTCTTTCCTTGGGAAGCACGCGGCTGGGTAGCAGAAAGTTCTGTCGAGCTGTAAGTTGGGTCAGCTCTCTGGCAGAAGCCTTCTTTGAGGCTAATGGAGCACAGCACAAAGAAAAGACCCAGGAAGATAAGGATTGTATGACTGCCTCGGGGAAATTCTTAAGAACTGGCACAGTGACACCTTGGAGCTAAAGAAGGGAAACTAGAGAAAGCAGGAAGGATGAGTTGCCTTCAGTGCCTTCTGAAATCCCATCAGTCATTGAAGGGAATTGTGTGTATTGTGTGAATAGTGTAACAAATCATCTCTAATCTCTTTTCTAAACTGTCTTCTATCCTTTGTACTTGGATGCACCCATGTTCTCTGGCAGTTTTTAATAAAATACAAACATGAATCTGTCTTTGTGTACTCAGTGTAAGGAACCGGTGAACGTGCTATAGCTCAGAGCCAGAGCTACCTCGTCTTCAAATCCCCATGTTCTATGCCTAACATTTTTAATGAAGATAAAGTAATGCTGCATAGGTAACTCTCAAATTATTTTCTTCCATTCCTGACATGTTTATGTGGGACAGGGACTTCAGCCAATATGTTGCTCATCCTGTTGTACTAATCTGATTTTAAAAAAAGCCAGAGATGGATGCAGCTGATGAAGAGGAGCCAGTCAGCCCCTACTTGGTCATGCATTTACAGAAGAGCCTCATCAAAGCCCAGGCTCCAATCCCCAGAGCCCACCTCACTGTGAACCACATTCAGAACAGTCAGACAAACATCTTGAAGCTCAGTGTAAAAAAAACATTTCGATGGCTCTTTTCACAACTTGGATGCTTGCAGGTATGAGACCAAAGTGTTAGAGTCATAGATGGGTCTGTAGCCAAACTGCTAGTTTGCTTGATGAAAGACACTTCTACTAACAAATTTAAGTAATGCCTAATCTGAGCAAGTTTTCCCGTAACTACCCTTGTTATTTAACTCTCCAGCTGTAGGCTGGAGAAAGTTACTGTTTGTTTCTTGGCTCATCATCATCGAATCACCAGATTGGAAAAGACCCACTGGATCACCAAATCCAACCATTCCTATCAAACACTAAACTATGCCTCTCAACACCTCGTCCACAAACTCTGAACCTCTAAACTGCATCTGCCCCCCAGGCCTGCAGTCAATCCCTGACAGCAGTTGGATGTTCAGCTGCGGCGTCTGCCTCTTCCTTCAGTTACCTGCAGTCAGAAATCATGAATGCTGCTCATCCAGCACAAGAACAGCTTTGGGGTGCAAACCCTCACAGAGAAACTGAACAAAGCATCTGCCCTTTCTGAAGCCTTGGGTTCTCTGTTGTTGGGGGTTTTTTTCAAACCACGCCCTGGAAAACATAAAATACCAATCCTGATTGCATAGAACTTGTTCCTCTGGCTTAACCACACTGTAACCTACCACCACTAACATATAACACTTCAAGTACATAGTTGAAAACTAAAGACTCAGTAATCTCTTCTTCCATTTTTTAAGTGCTGTGTTCTATCACTTCAGTATTACAACCACAAACACCACAGCAGCGGTTCAGCTGTTCCTCTAGAAGAGGAGCAAACCATGAAACAGTTACATTTTCTGATAATATTTAATAACACCTAAACTCAAGACCAAATACTGACAATATTCCTAAAGACTCGTGCAAAACCAGACAGACCAAAGGCCAACCAGGCACCTATCCATCAGTAACAATTCAATGCATGATTCATCCTACACGCAACCCTTGCTGACTGAACACTCCACAAGAACAAGCCACTGCTCATAGCAGAATCGAGAGGAACTGGCCTCATCTGGAGTCCTCATTTTGCTTTTTATGTTCACCCTTAATTCTCTCGGCAAGGACAAACATGCTAGATTAAAACCAAAGCTGCACTACCAGGGTTGCAGCTTTCCTAATTCTGAAGGTCTCTTCTAGTCATCTGTTTCATCAGGGCTGTTGATTTAGTCCAGTACTGAAGATACCCAAGAATTACACCACTGGGTTTTTTGGTTTTATGCTTTCTGCAGACTGTTAGCCACAACCGAAACAGAGGAAATTCAAGCAGAGAAGCTGAAATAAATGCCAACTGAGAAGCCCACCTGAAACTTAAATGTACACAAACCAGCTCCTGACAACAACTACCTAATGATATAAGCATAATGCAGGTTAACCTTATAAGTAGGTTTGTCCTTAACAAGTTTTTCTCAAACTGTGAACAGCTCATTGCCTATCATTTATGGATTTAAGGAGGAGTCATGAAATTTGTTTCTTCTCTGAAAAATAATTAACCCATTAAATGTAAGAACTGTTTAATAAGCAGTAGCTCAACAATTTAAGAGTCCAACAGACTTTAAAACACTGTATAAAGGTTTTAAAAGCACATTACTAGTAATGCCACCAACAATAAGATCCTAAACAAGAAAGCTCCCTCAGTCACCATCAACATACCGTGGTCTTGCATTTTAAAAATGAATGTATGCTGTAATTCAGCACAGTTAAATATTTTATTGATTTTTATGCAAGTTCTTTCTTCTTTTTTTTTTTTGAGAGGCTGCAAAAATAAATTTCTTTCAAAGCTGAAAGATGGATGTGGAAAACACATTATTTAATTTAAGTAATTCCATATTAGCAAAATCAGTCCTGCACCTAAATAGTTTTGTGGGTTTTTGGAAGTCAGACTTTTAGAACGGTCTGGGAGTGCAACACGGAGCCCTGCAGAGCCCTGTTACAAGGTGCTGAGCCACTCCTCCCTCAGGCTGGTGGGAAGAGATTGATGGCAACGGGTGTTTGCAGCGAGAGTTTTTCACAGACACTGCCAGAGGGCTGGATGACAAGGCCTCAGGCTGTTTGGGAAGCCAGGCGGGGTGCTGCTGTGTCTCCGTGGCTGCCTGGCACCTGGACATGGTCTCCACCCAGCCTGGTGACCTGACCTACAGTTCTCTGCACAAAGGCAGCTCAGCCTGAGAACTGAACCCCCCAATGCAGAGAACTGGACTCACCAGTGGGTGCACATAACGTGTTTTGCTTTAGGGGGGGAATAAAGTATATATATTATGTATATTTTTATATAAAAAGCTCTTAATAAAAAGATTACAACTCAAGAGTCTGCATTATATGAGTATATATTGTTAAGATAACAGCAAGAATCTGTCCTTACTCGAGTTCACTAATGAATTGCAGCAGTCTGTGCTAAAACTTCTACATATTTAGCAGCATCATATCTCACTGTTTCTAAACTGTCTTCATAGCAGGTATACCATATGCAGCTTTCTTTAGAGAGATACTAATAAGGTACCTCCTGGTAAACATAGTCAAGTGCATTACATGTACAACTTTTTGCATCAGTTATTGTAACACAACTTAAAACCAGATGTAAAGCTAGTCAAATACTTCTACGAAGTACTAATTCTAATGACTTTTCACAGCCTGGTCAAATATTAAAACTTCCTTATGTCCCCATGTTTTAACTCCTACCATTGGTGCTAACATTGAATGAAAATTCCAGCTTTTCCCAAAGTGAATTTCATTCAGCATTTTCCAACTCACAACTGTGACCACAAATACATTTGTACACACACTGCTTGTTCTTTTTACTTTCTCATCCAACTTCACAAGAATAAGAATTTTTACAAAAGACGAGCAAAATCACAAGCTTTACAGAAAAGGAAAAGGAAACACTAGTGTCTATGAAATATTTAAAACATCCATACTCAGTTCAGCAGCAGTCCTGTATACAGACAGCATATATATTAACTGAAAGTACATTTAACATGGGTGTGTGGTCAAACAAGTTGCTTGCCACTTATGGCCATCTAGGGCTCCCACTGGGCCCTTCAGATTTGGGTGGTCCTGTGCACAGCAGCTGCTCCACCGTGTTACAGCTCGGTGTGCAGTTACCTGCTTCTGCTGTCATCAGCTATTACGGAGAAAGGCAGCGTAAGGAAGTGTTGGAGCACTTTCAGCAAACAGAGAATGGGACTGTGATTTCCAGTGGACAAGCAAGAAAGTCAACCTGAGGCTTGATGTTTCCTTAAGAGCTACAGCAGCTGCTCTGGGACAGCTGCAGTCCAAAACTTCTGTATCCGCCAGCCACGCAAGGTGAAGGTGAAACAATTTTCTGTTTCTCCTGATCAATGTGAACTGTTCTGTAAGTTATTGTGCTCTAAGACTTCTATCAATAAGTATCAGAGTTACGGTCACGAGTATTGCTATTCATGCTATCTATACAAAATGTAACCTCAGCCACCTCTTCTGTAGGATTTAATAGCTCAGTCTAGTGGTTAAATAAGCTGTGTCTAAGTGCTGTTTTGCCAGCTAAAGTTTCTAACATTACAATCATCAGTGGTGCAAAGAGAAGCCCCACCAATACAGTATGCTCAATTTGAATTTATACAGTAATGCATATAAATTTGTCCTTTTCTCACTCCAGCACTGTATATATTTACTGCTACACATTTAAAATTTGCCTGCATTTTTGAACATGTTTGCATGTTTTGGTGTGCTTTAAATATGTGTGTATTCTTGCCTTTTTTTTGGCTGCTGTAGTATGCAGATCCATTAAAGAAATCAACATATGTAGCATGAATGGGAGTAGTGCAATCAGCAACATCTGTCTATATAGTGTTCCTTTAGAAGAAAATGCCCACTAATGCTGTGTTTAAAATTGTCCTTATTTAGAAAGGTAATAACAGCAGTGCACTGGCAGAAAACCAATTAAATCTACCACCAGGTAGATTCCTATATATACTGATGAGGAACTAAAGCTTTGAAGGTCTCATTAATTCTTTATTCACGAAGGAATATTAGCTAGCTTCTGTCCAAGAATCTCAATGCGCCAAATCAGTATAGAATCATAGAATCATAGAATAACCAGGTTGGAAGAGACCCACTGGATTATCGAGTCCAACCATTCCTATCAAACACTAAACCAGGTCCCTCAGCACCTCATCCACCCGTGCCTTAAACACCTCCAGGGAAGGTGAATCAACCACCTCCCTGGGTAGCCTGTTCCAGTGCCCAATGACCCTTTCCATGACAGATTTTTTCCTAACATCCAGCCTAAATCTCCCCTGGTGGAGCTTGAGGCCATTCCCTCTCGTCCTGTCCCCTGTCACTTGGGAGAAGAGCCCAGCACCCTCCTCTCTACAACCACCTTTCAGGTAGTTATAAAAAGCAATGAGGTCTCCTCTCAGCCTCTTCTCCAGGCTAAACACCCCCAGCTCTCTCAGTTGCTCCTCATAAGGCCTGTTCTCCAGCCCCTTCACCAGCTTCGTTGCTCTTCTCTGGACTCGCTCCAGAGTCTCAACATCCTTCTTGTGGTGAGCGGCCCAGAACTGAACACAGGATTCTAGGAGCGGTCCCACCAGTGCCGAGTACAGAGGGAGAAGAACCTCCCTGGACCTGCTGGTCACGCCGTTTCTGATACAAGCCAAGATGCCATTGGCCTTCTCGGCCACCTGGGCCACTGCTGGCTCATGTTCAGTCGCTGTCAACCAACACCCCCAGGTCCCTCTCCTCCAGGCAGCTTTCTAGACAGGCTTCTCCTAGTCTGTAGCTGCACAGGGTTGTTGTGCCCCAAGTGCAGGACCCGGCATTTGGCCTTGTTAAACCTCATGCCATTGGTCTCTGCCCAGTGCTCCAGCCTATTCAGGTCCCTTTGGAGCCTCCCGACCCTCCAGCAGATCGACACTTCCACCCAGCTTAGTGTCGTCCGCAAACTTGCTAAGGGAGCACTCGATGCCTTCATCCAGGTCATTGATAAAGACATTGAACAAGGCTGGACCCAGCACTGAGCCCTGGGGAACCCCACTTGTAACTGGCCTCCAGCTGGATTTAACACCATTTCCCACCACTCTCTGGGCCCGGTCATTCAACCAGTTTTCCACCCAGGAGAGTGTGCGCCTGTCCAGGCCAGAGGTGACAGTTTCCATAGCAGAATGCTGTGAGAAACAGTGTCAAAGGCTTTACTGAAGTCCAGGAAGATACATCCACAGCCTTTCCCTCGTCCAGCAGCCGAGTCACTTTATCATAGAAGACGATCAGGTTAGTTTGGCAAGACCTGCCTTTTGTGAACCTGTGTTGACTGGGCCTGATCACCCAGTTCTCTTGCAAGTGCTTCATGATCGCACTCAAGATCACCTGTTCCATGACTTTCCCTGGCACTGAGGTCAGACTGACAGGCCTGTAGTTCCCTGGATCCTCCTCGTGACCCTTCTTGTAGATGGGCACAACATCAGCCTCCAGTCCAGTGGAACTTCCCCAGTCTTCCAGGACTGTTGGAGGATGATGGAAAGGGGTTTGTCCAGCACATCTCCCAGCTCCTTCAATACCCTCGGGTGAATCCCATCCAGCTCCATACACTTGCGGGTGTCTAGGGCTAGCAAGGCTCTGACCACCTCCTCTTGGACCATGGGAGCCTCATCTTGCTCCTCTAGCTCCGGGGTTTGTACAGAAAGGGAACAACTTTCTTTACAATTAAAGACCGAGGCAAAGAAGGCATTAAGTACCTCAGCCTTTTCCTCATCCCCTGTCACTGTTGTTCCTTCTGCATCCAATAGGGACTGTATGGTCTCCCTAGTCCTCCTTTTATTATTTATATATTTATAGAAAGATTTTTTGTTATCTTTCACCAACTTTGCCAATCTGATTTCTAGTTGAGCCCTTGCCCTTCTGATTCTTTCTCTACACAATCTCACTTCCCTCCTGTAGTCCATCCAAGAGGCCTGTCCCTTCTTCCAGAGCCCATAAACATTTCTCTTATTCTTGATATCACTCAAGATCTCACTGTTCAACCAAGCTGGTTTTTTCCCCTGCCGGCTTTTTTTTTGGAACATGGGGATGACTTTCTCCTGAGCTGCTAGGATTTCCTTTCTGAAGAGCTCCCAGCCCTTGGGGGCTCCCTTGTCCTTGTCTCCAATGAGACTTTGCCAACCAGCCTTCTGAGGAGTTCAAAGTCTGCCCTCTGGAAATTTAGTGCTACCGACCTGCTAACCACCCTCTTCACTTCACCTAGTACAGAAAACCCTATCGTCTCATGATCGCTTAGTCCTAGGCGTCCTCCTACTGCCACATCCCCCACAAGGCCTTCTCTGCTCACAAACAGCAGGTCCAGGAGGGCACCTTCCCTTGTCGGTTCGTTCACCATCTGTGCAAGGAATTTGTCTTCCACACACTCCAGGAGCCTCCTAGACTGCTTCCTTTCTGCTCTATTGTACTTCCAGCAGATATCAGGAAGATTGAAGTCTCCCACAAGAATGAGAGGCATCGATCTAGAGATTAACCCCAGCTGTTTATAGAAGAGCTCATCAGCTGCTTCTCCTTGGCTGGGTGGCCTGTAACAGACTCCCATCACAAAATCTACATTCTTATGAGCTCCTCGGATTCTAACCCACAGGCACTCAATCTCCTCATCGCCACAATCCATTTCAACAGTGTCCAAGTCCTCCCTTGCAAAGAGGGCTACCCCATCTACTCTCCTTCCCTTCCTATCCCTCCTGAAGAGTTTGTACCCCACCATATCTGCACTCCAGTTATATGAGTCATCCCACCACGTTTCTGTGATGGCAACGACATCATAGGCTCCTTGCCCTACAACAGCTTCCAGCTCTTCCTTCTTATTACCCATGCTGCGTGCATTGGTGTGAATGCACTTCAGCTGAGCTGCTGAGCCTTCAGCCCTCTTAGAGGGAACAGATTTCATTCCCAATTGCCTGGTAACTGGAGTAGCTAGCACCAGAGTGCCCATATCTCCCTTACCACCCTCAGGTGCGTTCACTCCACATTTTCTGTGTGGTGATGTACTGGTGGTCCTCTCCAGCACACTCTCTCTGAATCACCAGTGCCCCACGTCCAGGCTCACTCCTGTCTGGCCTGGTCTCAATCCCCTCCCCCTTCACATCTAGTTTAAAGCTCGATTTATGAGCTTAGCTAGGTTTTTAGCAAGGGCTTTAGCCCCCCTAGAAGACACACGTGTCCCATCCTTAGCAACAGAGTTTGGGGTTGCGTGAGCCACCCCATGATCAAAGAACCCAAAGTCCCTTTCCTCACACCAGGCTCGGAGCCAGGCATTAATCGAGTTCTTCTTCCTGACTTCCAGGTCCTCTCTATTTAGCCTTGGGATGGAGCAGAATACTATCTGAGCCCCAGAGCCCTCCATCATTTTCTCAATGGCCCTGAAGTCTTTCTTGATGGCTTTGGTCTTTCTGTTAACTAAATCATCATTACCAGTTTGGACTACTATCAGAGGATAGCAGTCTGTCTCATGGACCAGGGAAGGAAGTTTTCTAGCTACCTCCTTCACTGATGCCCCCGGTAAGCAGCAGATCTCTCTGTGGAGCGGGTCGGGTCTGCAAATGGGTCCCTCCGTTCATTTTAGGGGGGAGTCCCCGACAACAATCACCCTCCTCTCCTTCTTAATGGAGGATGTTTTTATCTTTTTCTGAGGATGGTGCGGCCTAGGGAAAGATTCTCGGCTGTGGGAGCCATCATCCTCATCCTCAGGATTGGATTCCACCTGCAGCACCTGGTACTTGTTCATCAGGGGGATCTCGGATTTTGCTGTCTGGTTGAGGGGAGCAGGTTGTGACTGACACTCAGAGCTCTCGAGTCTGTCAGACAATTATTTCGTTCTTGTGTGAAGGGGAAACAAACAAACAAATAAATCAAGCAGATGTCCACAAAGTTCAAGCAAGTAAACAAAATTATTAGCTTTAACAAGCAGGAACAAACAAATAGGAGGAGCTACAGAGAACTGGCCTTGTTAATGTTGGGTAGGGGAACATTTTTCTGTATTCTAAGAAACACCTTTTTCCCCTGAACTTTCAACTGGCAAAACTGAAAAGATTATGCTGGTGTGTATATGCACCCTCTACAGCCGTGAGCCAAGCCTTACTAGAAATGCAAAAGGCCACCTATGGGAATTGCCATGAATGTCTATAGTGGGAGAACCAGAAAAACTCAGAAGAAGTGAGGACTAATTTCAGTATCGCAGTGTACACACAAACAATAAACTACTCTTCTGGGAATCACAGCACAGTAAGGATCCAATTTAGGGGTGCCTATGGCATGACATTTTAAACCCTGGTGCTGTTGCTGCAAAGAATTATGCTTTACCCTGGATATTTTTTTTTTTGGCTGAAGTTTTGAACACATTTCACACCACAGAAAACTCTGCAGTACGTTCATTAGAGATATTATAGTTAAGACATCTTTATGCCACTCGACAGTAAAGCGAGAGCTGTACAGTTTGGGATTTCTTACTACTGTAGAATGAACAGAGACAAAGATCCTCTTCACGGTTTTGTTAGTACAGAAGCAATTTCATTTTCCTAAAATTAGTTGCAGTTACTGTGTTAGTGAAGTGCACAACAGTGTTTAGGACGCAGAGCATCACTCACTTATTTGACAATTTAAGAAACTAGTAAAATGAGAAATGAGAAGCAGCAATCAGGCACACCATGTACAGTTAAGCAAAATCAGAAAGTTTTATTTTGGCAGCAGCACAACACAAATCAGACTAACTTGTAGAGAATGCTCCTGTACATCCTCAGAAACAACTGAAGCCGCATTTAGGGGAACCTGAAAATGTACAGCAGTTAAGATAACTGGGCCCTTAGCAATAAGGGGGCAGAAGTAAAAATTACTTAGTAACTGGGCTTTATGAGTTCTTGTATTCTTAAGTGGTGCTTACAAGAATGTTCTAATACAAGATATTTTATATTCAGGTCCCGGACCTGAATATAAAATATCTTGTATTAGAACATTCTCCAGTCATCATATCAGGATTTAGAAATGCATGTGAGGATCACAAAAGCAAAATTTGCATCCGAAAGATATAAAAACTACTCAATTGTATTTCAAACTGAGAAGACTGAAGAACGATTGATAACAGAAATAATCTAAGTACTATAATAACATTACATGCAGTGTAGTCTATAAAGAAGCATGAAGATGGAGGCATTCCATCTCATGGAATAGAATAAATTTCCATATAGTATAATCAACTTAAAAATTTTAATGATGTTTCATTATTCATTCATCATAACAATGTTTCATTCCAATGCCCTTGTCAAATCAAAGTTTATTTAACTATCAAAGGGGAAGGAAAAAGATAAGGGAGGTTAATTGCAAAATACAGAATTTTGAATATACCCAGAGTGCTCTAGCAGCTCTCTAGGACTGCTGGAATCTACTACTCTTCGGAATTTCAGACGCTGTGAGCTACTAGGGCATTGCTAATTCCGTGATTTATCTAGCATATCTACTCAGCCAAAACATAAAAATAGTGTCTAACCTTACTCCTCCCTAAAAAAATCCACACCAAGATGCTGCATTCTTTTCGTCATACCTTTTCTCTGATTTTCAGAGCTTGCTTGCACAACGGTTCAGCGTCTTTGTACTTTCCTTGTTTGTTTAGAGTTGCTGCCACCTGTCGACAAGAGAGAAATGTTAATTATACTGGAATTTGCTGCTACAAATACCTGAACAAATGCACATATCTCAATGCATTGCTGTTTTAAAATTTTCCATGCATGGGCAGATCTCTTGAAGTTTGCAAATGAAGAAATTATTGCTCTTGAATGCACACATACACAAATGAGGAAAGGAAACACCTCATTAAATAGTTTTGTTTCATTTGTGGAAATTTAATTTGTTCTTCTCTTATGCAATTACCTCTCAAATCTATATTCAGAGCTGCCCTGCTTTACACAGGCTACATGAAATGATACATCACATTAAATTTAAGCACTAAGTTCAAAAGCTTGATTCATATTTCATGTAAAAGCAGCAGTAAACCAAATCAGAAGTCCACCTTCAACCTGAGCTTAATAGAGTGATTGAATAAGCAACTTAAAATCTTTCTTCACAAATTAATTTCCCATAGAAAATCCATGCAATCCCAAATCACATATATGCAAGTAATTTGTGGTGAAATAGCACTGAATATAATGTTCATGAGGTACATTAAATATTTAAGAGAGAACAAAGAGTGTTACATTGTGGCCTCCTACCTGTACTGTTTCGAGATAAGCCAGGTCTTAAAAATTTCCCTGTTGAGTTTAATATTACAATGAGTTGAAAAAAATTCAGTGAAAAACACAACAAAAAATATGATATTGCATGTATACAAACCGCTGGATGATCTTTGCCCAAAGTCTTTTCACGGATAGCCAGGGCATCATTCAGGAGATTTGCTGCATCTTTGTATTTGTTCTGGTCTCTAAATTTTAAAAAGGCATAATTAATACTGAGGATTCAGAAAAGAAAGTCATAAAAATGAAGCTAATTTCAGTATTGGCCTAAAGATGCTAGTAAAAAGAGTAATTGATAACATATTCATAAATCAGGAACCAAAACCTGAAGCCAGTAATTGCGAAGTAATTTGCTGGTTGGGGACAATCATGTGTTATTTTTACATGACTGTCAAATTTATATGTCTAGACTATAAATAGGCAATCAAGACATCCCCTCTCACTAGATTAAAAAAGAAAAAAGTAATAAAAATAGCTTCACTCCCCCCAAAAAAGGCATAGGCAAAACCACAGCAACTTGTTTGACTTTTAGTACAGTGAGACATATAAACACTACAGGACTCTCTTGAGGTTTTTAATGAAAAACAGGAAATGGAGAATAATAAAACAGTAAACAAATATTAGCCTGAACATTAACAGGTGATAGCCAAATAGTAACTATTTACTTAACTGATATTTATCTATGTCAACATACAAACCTGTACACCAAAGCAAGTATGTTCAACATAGTGGTGACGTCAGGATGATCATGACCCAAAGTCTTCTCCGGATCTTCAAGAGCTTGTTTTCAGAGAGGTACAGCGACCTCATATCTGCCTTGGGAAGTGTACTGAATAACAAGATTATGAAGGGTCCTTATTCTTGCTGGAATTTCATAGCCACCTTGCTGGGCAGCAGCTGCTGCACTGCTATGCTGCTGTTGAACTGAAAGAAATCCACAAGATTTCAAGTGGTTGAAAAGATGACTGTAACTAAAACGTCTAACATCACTGCTCAATGATACAAAATGAGACTGAGTTGATTTTATTTCTTCAATATAAAGCATCAGTACTAGAACGTAATTCACAGCAGTCATGAACAGCGACAGTGAAAATACATTTTTATTCTCCATACTCTGTTCAGTATTGTATAAATATTATTTTAAACTTCTATTAGGTCAATTGGCCATACATAACAAAACAATGAAGAAAGGAGGAAACTATTTCAGCTCAGCAAATCATTAACAATTCTCAAGATTTTATCATAATTTTGTACTTACAAATACTGGCATTTCTCTACGGAAAGGCATAGACAAGCCAAATACTTGCAGAAGAGCTCCAACGATTTGTCCTTTTTCCATTACACTCCTTCTCTAAACACAGATTAATTTTTGTTTCCCTTTGCTATCGCTTGGAATACTTATCTTTGGCACTTAAAGGATTAAAACACCTTGGATGCCACTACTAAAAGTTGCAAGAGAAAAGGCACTGACATATGAAAGCCAGTGTTATCCTTTAGGTCTTACTTGCTAACCTTCAGGCTTCACCACTTTTTTTTTCCAGTAGCTCCTAACCTCTGGTTGTAGAAATTGCCACCCTCCTATCCCCTCCCCCAAGATCTTCTACCTCTTTTCTCTTCCCCTGGGAGATTTCTAGGAAGACTGAGAAAATTACCTCTTTCACATTTTCATTAAATTCTAGACAACACAGTGGATAAGGGCTCCCATCACAAGTCTGATTTTCCTCTCTCCTTTCTATTAAGCAAAAAACGCTCTCAGAACAAGTGGGAGCCTTTTTATGCCAGTGGAATTGTAATTCCAAGCCTGCGCTCACAATCACTGCTTATTAAAGCATTGAAGCATTTCATTTTTCCTGGAGGTCAAAGAAATTACTGAAATGTCAATTTTGTCTTTTGTGAACTAAGGTAGATGGACCATGCAGGTATATAAACAGCTTTGCCATTCAACGTTCCTACTAAAAAATGACAGGGAAGGAAGGATGACCTCAAGATGGAATTTATGGTCAACACTAGCCTAATTCTAAACTCTTTATGTCTTCCTTCCACAACTGGCTACAGACAGCATTGCCATGCTATCAAGCACGCAGTGTATCTTGTGTAGGTGTCCATAAAGGTAAAGCAAAATCCTGCTCATTCCAAAGGTGGTAACCAACATTTAAACATTTTTTTTTCTGAAGTCAATAGTCTACTAAGAACCATTACACTCCTAGCACACCACATTATATGATAACAGCTTCACATCCAGGCAAAACCCACAACATTTCACTAAACATGGCTTTGTTAAGGGCTTCTTTCCATCATGCTATCAACCCTCTACCTCAAACTTCACTGCATATTCATCAGTCCTTCTGACTTGGAAACAACACTTCTAGAATGAGTCGTGGAACTATGGTAGAAAATCTTGGCAAAGGACAAAAGATTATATCAGAAAGACTGAAAACCTGCCCCAAAATGTTAAATCAGATTACTATAAAAGGTCATTAAGAGAATTCACCACTTGGGCAGACCATCAAAAAGTTTTAATGTTTCAGAATCTGCCTCAGTGAAGGAACCTTTTCCATTCTGAGGCCCACAGGAAAGTCTATGGGACCAATTTTGACCTAAAGTCAGTCATAAGAACTTTATAACAGCTAGTAAACTCTCTTTAAAAACCTAGGCCCCAGTTCTATGCACATCAATGCAGACAATGTATATCAATGACTGGTTTTCTTATTCTAGCAGAGACAGTGTTACTCCACTGTGTCCCAGAGGACCCCAAGCACAGACTCATTTTTGTAAAAAGCATCTTTATATTCTGCATTGCAGAAATACACTAATATCGTAATTTGAAGTGCACTTACTTCCTTGTCCTTGGTCATCTTCATCATTGGGAAATAAGTCATCCAAAGGCTCCTTGGTAGAATCTGTATATTTATCCTCGTATAAAACAACACCAAACCCAAACAAATTGTTACACTTAAATCTAAGGCATAATGGGATACTCCACTTATCAGCAATGTTAAAAGAAAACATCAAGAACTTAGGAATTGCCAAGAATAACATTTCTCTTAGAAGTTTAACAAAGGTCTTGCATTCAAATATATTTACATACTCTGTCCCAAAACAATACAGGACACCTTCAGAAGAGCCAGGAATAGAAATCAGGTCTCCTACATTTCAGCCTCAATTTAAGCACACAAGAACACATTTGCTATTCTTACAGAGACGTTACACCTACTGAAAGTACTCAGTGAAGACTGAATGATACTGAATACAGAATTGCCCACAGTTACTTTTTTAGTCAAGAATACAGTTATAAATGAGCAAGGGAAAAAGAATAAGGAGATCCATCTCCTGAAGGAGAATAAAGCTGCACCAGCAACTTTAATCCTGTCATCTCAGTTTCTGAGTACTGAACTTCTACACAAATAAGAGATTTTGAAATCATGACCTGTAAGGTTCAAAACCAAAATAAAACACTTGGAAGGATGTTCAACTCCAAGAGTCTCCATACAGTAACATATAAATTTCTGCATAATCCATCAGTGTATATTCATTTTAAACATTCGATATCATTCCAAATTCCACAATCATGTAAAATAAAGAAACAAATCATCCCTTGGTCCTGCTTCTTAAATGTGCAGTCTACACAATATAAATAGTTGAAGTTCCCAGAAATGTTAATCTCAGTAAGGAGAAAAACCCAGGAGCAGAACACATTCCTATTTTTCTGGCTCTCTGTCCACCATCTTTTTCCATGGATGATTAAAAGGCAACTGCTGCTGCTGGCATTTGAGTTCAATGGTGGCAATGTTGGTGCTCTGCAAAAACAGAAGACTGACGGGACTAGATCTCAGATGGGGAGCTCATAATTATAAGTGTATTGATTCCAACCTCATACTGTGTAAATTCAGCTGACCATTTTCAAAGGCTAACAACAGAGACTGTCCATATGGCTAGCAAAACTATAAAGATGTTTTGCTTACTTTGATTCTACTTGCCAATTAAACTTCAAATAATGGTGCTGTTTAGGCCATCTGCAGATTACAGTTCAACTGTTAGCAGATCAAAATCCCAATATTCCCTCCTCCTGCCCCTTTTCTAAACATTTTTCACTGGCAATATTCAGCTACAAATACCAACTCTTACAGCAGTGCTAAAAGTTTGTGTGCAACTGACCAAAACAAGTCTCACTACTCACAATATGTTAAGAAGGATCTAGTCAAGTACTCCATTAAGCATGACTAAACTTCATACAATTTCAGTCACTATGCTGCAGAAATAATTAGTTATGAAAAACTGTTCTTTCCAAGACACAGATGAGAAGGTCTGAACACTTCTTTACAGTGCCATCTTACTTAAAATAAAATAAAAGGATAACAAGAAGGGCAAATAATTCAGAAGTCTTTTAAAGTGATGTTATTTCTGTAAATTAAGATATTATCTATTTTCTCTCTGGTACTCAGAATATGTAACACAATGAGCTAGATAAACTCGACTGAAAACGTGCAGATGAGCGCAATATCTGGCAGAATGTCATGAAAGGGGATTCAATAACACCCTACCCTAGTGTACATTTTCAACATATACAAAATCTACACATTGATTTTACTAAACAAAAAGTAAGTACTTTTCTTGCAGTCAAAACAATCCAAGTCCCCTATGTATTTAAAATCTCCGATAGTTTACATTTCCCACTTACCTTAACTGTTCAATTTACAAAAGGAAATTCTTGGGTTGAAGTTCAGTTCTTCATACTTTTTTAAGCTCATATGATAGGAAGCATTTATGGATTTTAACTTTCATATGTACATTATGATCTACAGGCAGCAAAACATTCGCTGTTTCAAAATAAGAATGAACTGAACTCTCAATCTTTATGCAAACTATGTGATACTGGTACAAACATTTTAATGACAAGCTTCTGTTGGAGAAAAATAAAAAGCTTTTATCTGTCACTTCTTAGTAACTAGGTAGATTACAGCACATGTAACTATAAGGTGCTTTTTACTATACGGCTACTTACTGATGGTGAAATATCATCATCATATTTTTTTAACTGATTCATGAATTCTAGATGTTTCTTTTCCTCCAGCTGAGCCACAGACTGCTCACTTTTCTGTAGTTTCTGTTGTGTATTGGCTAGTTCATCCTGTAGCCACTGATTGTCTGGGCATAGTCAGTGAACCTGAGCACGCAATATCTGCTTCTCTGATTCCACTGCATTTAAGTGATTTGACAAGGCCATCATTACCTAAAAAGCAGAAGGTGTCATATGACATACTTCCTCTAAAATGCAGTTCTGTATTTAATATAGAAGCCTTTTATTATTTAAAGCTGTGAAGGCTAGAAAACATACAGATTTCTCTTCTTTAAATATCTGATTCTCACTTTTCCTCTCAACTTTACCTTCGTACAGCCAGAATTAAACTAGGGGAGCTCTTCACTAATGACTGTTTTCCATCATGCTACTGGAAGTGAAACTGTTTTGACGGTTGGACTTGATGATCTTAAAGGTCTTTTCCAACTTTAATGATTCTATGATTCTAGAATTCCCTGAAGACTACATATAACCTTAAATACACAAAGAATTTGGACTAGGATTTATATTACTGAAATGGAAATGTTTGTTCACTAACTTGAAACAGAGCAGTAATACTTCTATGCTAAAGCATTACAAAAATAACCTAATACAGAGTTCTAATTTAGTAGTTTTCAAGATTCATATACATGCTTACAGTTCATAACATCTCAGCATAATGGTAATTATTTAAGGAACAATCGTACTACTGAGATCTAAATGCGTCACTGAGCACACAATTCACATAAGCACTTTATATATACGTACATGAGCTTGAGTGTGCAGACATTCAGTGGGTTTAAACAATCACATTAAGAATAATAAACAGAACAGCCATAAAAGCAGTCTATTTGGATTGGGTTTTTTTTTTTGATAAGCAAAGTTATATGAAAAAGGAGCTTATTAAGTGAAAGCCAGACACTACGTACAGAAGATATTCTCCCTTCACTGTTCATGTCATCTCCCACTGATACCCAGTTGTAGAATAGCTGACAACAATCCCAGAAAGCACATATTGTATAAACGTTGGGTCACTGCTGATAGTAAGATCTTCTTTTACATGAGTTTGCGATCCCCAAGTAGTTTGTATTTAATTTCCTCAATTTCATATTTCTTTAAAACAAAGTTACCTTGATGTGTTTTTAAACTAAATATTTCATGGAAAACAGATCATGCCCTTAGCTGAAATTTCAGGTTTCAAAAAGTTTTTAGAAACTACTTTTTCCTAAAAAGGCAGGAAAACCTCCAGGTATAATTTCTGAAGAGGCTGGAGAACAAGCCTTATGAGAGGTGGCTGAGGGAATTGACGATGTTTGGCCTGGAGAAAAGGAGGCTGAGGGGAAACATTATCCCTGCCTGCAGCTATCTGAGAGGAGGCTGTAGTGGGCTGGGTGCTGGTCTCTTCTCCCAAGTGACAGGACTAGTGGAAATGGCCTCAAGTTGCACCAGAGGAGGTTCAGATTAGACATCAGGAAGGATTTCTTCACAGAAGGGGTTGTCAGGCACTGGAACATGCTAGTGGACAGGTACAGTTGGACTCGATGACCTCAAAGGTCTTTTCCAACAAAGCAATTCTATGATTCTATGAATAATTTAAATTACCTGGCTTATTCAACAGTAGCAATTGTAACATAAGAAAGTAAATTTAGGAAAGTTGTGATAACAGGTTCAGCATATTCAAACAACATTGTACAAACTACAATGGCAAACTAAAATGCTTTGTAATCTTACTTTCTAGTATTAACGGAAAGAAAAGCTTAATTTCTTCTTCAGCCAAGTCAGTTTCAATTTCATGGAAATAACACATCATCAGACCTACATCCATGTCACAAAAACATCTATAAAATATTTTCATATCTTAATTTATATACTGCAAACCAAGAAGATTACTACTTTGTTGCAACCCAAAGCATGCAGGTATAGTAGGCCTATCAGGTCTGAGAGCAATAGTTTGAAGTGTAATTGCTTTCCTGACAAAGGCAGTCGATGCAGACTTCTTGGCTCCTAATGATGACAGTTCACAAAACACCTTGTGGGGCCAACGCTGCAGCAACATTTGCAGCTGAGACTACTGAATCCGATAAAGTCAAGAATCAGAACTGCGTTTTCAGAGTTCCAATACCATGTCCACGTTAGGAGAGAGAATGTACTCCTCCATTCACAGATCTTCTACAAACACCCATTAAAGGTAACTCAACTATTGCAATTTTATTCCATGTATCTTCTAGTATTTTCTTCCAATAGGAGGGATCAAAGCTCATACAATATACTAAGGCCTAACAGTCTGTACCTGAATGTTGAGGGGTTTTACATTCCCATGCCTGGTAACCCACACTTGTTCATTCTTTCAGGTCTCAATTCACCATGATCCAATGCACACAACTTCTCAATCACCAAACAATCACAACTCAATCCAGACTGAGCACAGTTACAGACCAATATGAAGCCCATTAATACAGAGCTAACTCACTGGTATTTTAAACTCCTGTGCAAGCACTCCAGCATTTTATACTGACGACTGTGCCGTATCACATCTTTCCAGGTTTTTGACCTAATACAAAATAGCCTTAAGTGTCAAACTGTAAATATAGTCCTGACTAAACATGCAGCTTTTCACTCATCTTCTGCAGATTTTCACCGACTGAGACAGTTCACAGAAATTAGCTCGGAGTCCTTTCTTTAAAACATCAGAGAAAGTCATTCAGGTTCTGTACCAATACACAATTCTTAACTTTAAGATGTTTCTAGATTCAATTTTGACTTAGTGATAAGTTCAACAAACATTAGAGATTCTTATGCACCAGGAACATCACGAGCTACTATAAAGAATGTCAGAATCAAGGGAATATAAACATGAATGTAAGATTATGGTAGAGCTCAAATGCTAGAGTAAATTCATTTACTTGTGTGTCTGTGAGACCACCCTATGCACTATGGCTGGGGAGTGAGCCCGTGGTGTGCTCCGGTGCCCGTGACATCACAGGGATGGGGCAGCAACATGGGTCCCAGGGAGGGTTGGTTCTCCCCCAGCACCAAGGCCCCAGCTGCTCGCAGGAGCACCTTGGGCAGGGAGCGGTGCAAAAGCATCGCTGCCTCCCAGCTGCCTCGTCCCCACTCCTGCCTGCCCCAAAGGTCCCTCTCCCCTGCCACCAGATTCAGCCCTGGTGTGAGGGAGACTTGATTTGCTGAAGTCCCTTTTTATTACCACCCTGCCATCCTGCTGCAGTCCCCTTGACTGTGCTCACCAAGCACGTGCACGACAAGCAGGGGATCAGGCTCAGCCAGCACGGATTCATGAAAGGACTGTCCTGCTTGACCTGTCTGGTCCCCTTCTATGACCAGCAGACCCGCTGAGTGCCTGGGGGAGAACTGTGGATGTTTTCTACCTGGACTTCAGTAAAGCCTTTGACACCGTTTGCCTCTGCCTTCTCCTAGAGGAGCTGGCAGCTCATGGCTTAGGTGTACGCTTTGGTGGGTAAAACACTGACTGGATGGTGGAGCCCAGGGTGTGGTTGGGAAGGGAATTACATCCTTTGGTGGCCAGTCACAAGCAGTATTGTCCAGGGCTCAGTGTTGGGGCCAGTCTTGTTTAAAATCTTTATGATTCATCTGGATGAGGAGATTGAGTTCTCCCTAAATAAGTTTGAAGATGACTCCAGACTTGGTGGGAGTGTTGATGTGCTTGAGGGCAAGATGCCTCTACAGTGGGATGTGGACAGGCACGATTATGGGCCAAGGTCGATTCCAAGGGGTTCAAAAAGGCAGGAGACCGGGGTTAGCACTTCGGTCACAAGTACCCCATGAATCGGTCCAGGGTTGGCAAAGAGCTACTGGAAAGCTGCCTGTGGAAAAGGACTTGATGGTGGAGGTCGGCAGCAGCTGAGCATGAGGCAGCAGGGGTTCCAGTGGCCAAGATGACCAACAGCATCCTGGTGTGGATCAGAAATGGTGTGGCCAGCAGGAGCAGGGAAGGAATGTGTGCCCTGCTGTCTGCCCAGGGACAGACGAAAGTCGCTGAGCTGGGGGTAGGGGTGAAGGCTGTGGCGGGGTGGGGGGTGAGCCCGTGGTGTGCTCAGGTGCCTCCTGTCCCCAGCAGCACCCAAGCCTTTCAAGGAAAAGGAGTGGAGTCGGAGGAAGCACTGGATTGTGACAGGCCTGAAAACAGGTCAGAAGCGATCTCGAAGACATTCCTGGCCCAGGTCAGCCTCAGGTACAGCTTTCCAAGGGCTTAGTTAAAATACTTATTTTGAGATTTGGGTTCTTTATGCATCCAGAGGAGTTACATAAATTATTGAGTATTTTCAAAGCTCTGCTTTCCTTTGGATTATTTTACTGTTTAGAGAAGGAAGTATTAGAGAGCATCCAGCAGAGGGCCACGAAGATGGTGAGAATAAAGAAGATAATTTATTGGAGAATATCTAGAGGGTTTATGGCAATTGAATCAGTTTAAGTGCTCGAAGGCAGAGATCAAGATTTTGCCAGGAGTACTGGAAAAGGATAGAAAGAGATTTTTTATTTTACTTTGTTCTTTATAATGTCTTTAAAAATGCCACGCTGTTTGTTTGTGAGAGTATCACAGCAGAGAGGCCTTTAACTGGTAACTGTGTCTTTGAAGAATGCATAAATGGCACAGGTCGTGACTCTGCCCACTCTCCTGTGCAAGAGCTGCACACTCATTGCTGATTTTCCAAGTGGATGAGATACTGTGTCCCAGACTCGGAGGGATTTCCCACTCTGTTGTGCAAGGAGCCAGACAAGGCCCTTTAGACTCTTCTGAGAATTTTATATTCAGATTTACTTTCTGTGTTTAATGACACTGCCCCACACTATCTCAGAGGCAAATCAAAACAGCAATGGTTTAAGGAAGACATTGAAAGCTGAAACAGAGCTTTTTTGCTCTCTGTTTTTCTGCCAACTCGTATTTTCACTTGGATCTTGTGCACTCCCCTGACCATCTCAATTGCCTGAATGGATGCTGTAGATCCGTGAAAGTGTACAGGTAGTTTTATTATACTGGTCTTATGCTCTATTTAAGTACAAAGTACTGGTATTTCCATGTGTGAAGATAATGTCCACATCAGGAGAGCCTTCCAAGCAAGTGCTGATATCGGCAGGTGCTTTAAAATGTTTCCTTATAGCAGAAGTGGGCTATATTGCTTCTTGAAGGAGGGCAAATAAGAAGAAAGAATTACACAAGACATTGCAAAAGCGCACCATTTCTGTTCTGTGTGACGTAGAGCCTGAATAAAGCATATTGGACTGCTGCAGGCAAACAGACAGGTAGCTAGTTAGCATTGCCCAAGAGATTTCTTTGCAGCCTTACACTGCATTGATTTAAGAAGTAACATCCAGAGGGAAATATCTCTCCTCTGGGGAGAACTTGTTAATGGTGTGTTATCCCATGTCCCGTGTGCTCTGGTGTCCCTGTGCAAATGCAAGTTGCTGCCTGGAAAGCTGTTACACCATGTCCCATCAGTCTGGCTGCTGAGTTTATCTTTCTTCTTTTTAACTTTTGCTTCTCTTCTTTTGTATTTTGTATTTTGTTGTTTTTTTGGGTTTTTTTTTATCTGTGAAAAAGGTGGCAGAGTTTTTTTTTGGAACTCTGTGAGTGTTAAAGATAAACTTTTCCCACTGGTATGGAGAAGGGAAGGAAAGAACGAACAACCCGGACAGATAACCTCATTCCTTTCATGCGCTTTACTTCAGAGTGAGAAGCTGCCTCCTGTCCCCAGCAGCACCCAAGCCTTTCAAGGAAAAGGAGTGGGGTCGGAGGAAGCACTGGATTGTGGCAAGCCTGAGAACAGGCCAGAAGCAGTCTCGAAGACATTCCTGACTCAGGTCCCCAAGACTAGAGAGCTGACAGAGAAAACTAAAATGGCTATGATGTCCGTCCGGCAGATGTCCAAAATGCAGGTGATTGAACTGGAGCTTGCCCATTGCCAGGTAAGATGGAGCGGTCAGTTTACTGCTGCCATCCAAACAAGATGACCTTGGGTGTGTGTGTCTGCAGAAAAACTGTGCTTACTGCTTCTGCTCTTGCTGCTTGCATCGGCTTCATTGCACTAGGCAAACACCAGGCAACCACTCGGCTTCAGTTTCAGCTTTCCAAGGGCTCAGTTAAAATATCTATTTTGAGAGTTGGGTTCTTTATGCATCCAGAGGATTTAGGTGAGGTTCTTAAGTATCTTCAAAGCTTTGCTTTCCTTTGGATTATTTTACTGTTTAGACAAGGAAGTACTAGAGAGCATCCAGCAGAGGGCCACGAAGATGATGAGGGGACTGGAGCATCTCTCTTAGGAGGAAAGGCTGAGAGACCTGGCTCTGCCTCACGAAGAGAAGCCTGCGAGGAGATCATATCAATCCTTATAAATATCAAAAGGGTGAGTGTCAAGAGGATGGGACCAGACTCTGTTCAGTGGTGACCAGTGACAGGGAGAAAGGCAAAGGACACAAACTGGAACATATGAAGTTTACCTAAACATGAGGAAAAAACTTCTCTACTGTGAGGGTAATGAAGCCCTGGAAGAGGCTGCCCAGGGAAGTTATGGAATCTCCTTCACTGGAGAAGACCTCCCTGGACACATTCCTTTGCAACCTGCCATAGGTGAATAGCCTTTAGCAGGGGGCTTGGACTGAATGATGTCCAGAAGTCCCTTCCAAGCCCACATGCTCTGTAATTCCATGATCTTCAGAAACATGGCTCAGTAGAGTTTGAATCCTCTATTAAAAGGCAGTTTTTCAGAGAATCATAGAATTGTTTGGTCGGAAAGGATCTTGGAGATCCTTGAGTCCAACCATACCTGTCCACTACTAATCCATATCCCTGAGCACCTCATCTATCTGTCTTATAAATAACTCCAAGGATGGTGAAACAGCCATTTCCCTGGGCAGCCTGTTCCAGGGCCTGATGACCCTTTCGGTGAAGAAATCTGCCAGCATATGTAGAAAGACAGGGCCTTTTCCCCAGCCATCCTTGAAGGGTGGTGATATTTGGACTTAGCACCATACATCAAGGGCAGCCACTTGCCCCAGATGACACCGGAAGGAAAGGAGTGGGTGGCCCCTTTTGGTGTAAATAGGTGGAGGAAAACAGAACTGGCATGTGGGGCTGGATTGGGTCCATGGGTTCACAAAAGGCAGGTCTTGCCAAACTAACCTGATCGCCTTCTATGACAAAGTGACTCGGCTGCTGGACGAGGGAAAGGCTGTGGATGTATCTTCCTGGACTTCAATAAAGCCTTTGACACAGTTTCTCACAGCATTCTGCTACGGAAACTGTCTGGCCTGGACAGGCGCACACTCTCCTGGGTGGAAAACTAGTTGGATGGCCGGGCCCAGAGAGTGGTGGGAAATGGTGTTAAATCCAGCTGGAGGCCAGTTACAAGTGGGGTTCCCCAGGGCTCAGTGCTGGGTCCAGCCCTGTTCAATGTCTTTATCAATGACCTGGATGAAGGCATCAAGTGCTCCCTTAGCAAGTTTGCAGACGACACTAAGCTGGGTGGATGTGTTGATCTGCTGGAAGGTAGGGAGGCTCCAAAAGGATCTGAACAGGCTGGACCACTGGGCAGAGTCCAATGGCATGAGTTTTAACAAGGCCAAATGCACAATAACCCTATGCAGTGCTACAGACTAGGAGAAGTCTGTCTAGAAAGCTGCCAGGAGGAGAGGGACCTGGGGGTGTTGGTTGACAGCCGACTGAACATGAGCCAGCAGTGTGCCCAGGTGGCCGAGAAGGCCAATGGCATCTTGGCTTGTATCAGAAACAACGTGACCAGCAGGTCCAGGGAGGTTATTCTCCCTGTGTACTCGGCACTGGTGAGACCGCACCTCCAATACTGTGTTCAGTTCTGGGCCCCTCACCACAAGAAGGATGTTGAGGCTCTGGAGCGAGTCCAGAGAAGAGCAATGAAGCTGGTGAAGGGGCTGGAGAACAGGCCTTATGAGGAACATCTGAGAGAGCTGGGGTTGTTTAGCCTGGAGGAGGCTGAGGGGAGACCTCATTGCTCTCTATAACTACCTGAAAGGAGGTTGTAGAGAGGAGGGAGCTGGCCTCCTCTCTCAAGTGACAGGGCACAGGCCTCAAGCTCTGCCAAGGGAGATTTAAGCTGGACATTAGACAAAAAAATTTCACAGAAAGAGTCATTGGGCATTGGAACAGGCTGCCCAGGGAAGTGGTTGATTCACCTTCCCTGGAGGTGTTTAAGGGACGTGTGGACGAGGTGCTAAGGGGCATGGTTTAGTGTTTGATAGGAATGGTTGGACTTGATGATCCGGTGGGTCTCTTCCAACCTGATTATTCTATGATTCTATGATTTTAAGTCCGAAAAACTGTACAAATGAATGGCTTCAGAGCCCCATTTACACAGTCATTGCTGGAGAATGTGTTTTTAGGACAAATATTACTCCCCTGGGATTGTAAACAGCTAGCGACTATGGTCTTAAGCCTGACTCAAATGTTGTTATGGGCATCAGAGTGGGAAGTGATCTGTGAAGAACTAGCGGTAGAGAATACTGGGTGACCACAAGGAGACCCCAGGTTTGCTATAACCATGGAACAGCTAACAGGACAAGGTCAGTGGTCAGACCCTAATGTGCAAGCACGTTTGCATCCTGATGTCTTATGGGATTCAGCCCATTCAGCATACAGAGCCTTGCTGACAATCCTGGAGACAGGGCAGCCTGAGAAATCGTTTACTAGTATTCGCCAAAGCACGACTGAACCATATATGACTTTTATTGATCGATTGAGTTTTTCATCCTCTCTAGCACCTTTTTTTTTCTTTTTCCTCCTGTGCAGGTGATGCAAAATGCAGGAAAACAAGAGCCATCAATCAGAGTACAAGGGAGGTCACTGCAAAGATCAGGGATTAATTTATTAATCCATTGCAAAGGACAGGGTAGAGTGGAACATAACTATGCCGAGCATGGAGTGCTTTAACAGGCCACGGCAAGAGCAGCATGAAAGACGCGATCAGCCCAGTAGAAGGAAGGAGTGAAGCATATACATGCACTGCCAAGGTCTTTTGGTCACCACCGAGTCAGTCCCCCTGGAGGTGCGATTGGCAGATTCCACGGACAAATTCGAACCAGACCGTGATCTCTGGACTTTGGCAGGGTGGCAAAGCTGAATCCTGGCGTGAGTGCAGGTGCTGTGGCTCAAATTCCTCCCTGTGCAAGCACAACACAGCAATACCCGTCACAGGGCTATAGTGGGCACTGGCATCTCCACAGGGTTAAGTTCTGGCCAGAGCATTCCCCCACCTCAGATAATATGTGTCCGTATTCATGCAGAAGACTATTGAAAGCAATGGCTGGTGACACTGCCAAAGCTTTCCTGAGGAGTTTCACAAGGTGTGGGTGAGAGCCAGAGGCACAAAGCTTTCCCGAGGAGTTTCACAAGCTGTGGGTGAGAGCCAGAGGCACGATGGAGAGCACATTGTGACCAAATAACACGCTGTTGAGTCGTTTCCTAAAGTCATTAGAAGAAACTTCACTCTGCTGCTAGAGCTTTTGCAGTTCTTTTTCCATGTGCCTTCCTCAGTCTGGAACCTGCCCTCACCCTTGGGGCAGGAGAACAGGCTTTAGTGTGGTCAGAGACAATGGGAAAGCCTCATGCCAGGGGGCGGTGGGCCGGTTCCTTCTGCCAGGGCTAAATCTTCCTCCAGAAAAGGTTGTGATCCCTGTAGCCCCTATTCACACGCTTTGACACTGCTTCTTTGGCGACACCCGGCAGCAGGACGGCGAGTTCTGCGGTGGGGTGGACATTTTGAGGCGGTGGGGGCCTCCCTTAGCCGGGAAAATCCCAGAAAAAGACCCAGGCGCGGGCGGGGCGGGCGGCAGCACAGGCCGCCGGCGAAGGCCGGTCCCGCGCGGTGCCTGACAGGAGGGGGCGGTCCGAGCGGCAGGTGGAGCCCGCAGGGCGCAGGGAGGGGCTAGAGATCGGCCAGAGGACGCTGAAGACCGTGGTGGCCACCCGGCAGATTAAAGCTGCTCCGTGTGCTGCAGCAGGCAGGGTGGATGCTGCCACCCAGCCAGAGCCACAGTGGGTGCCTGCAGCTCCCCAGACCCTGAGCTGCAGGCAGTGCCCCCTCCCACACCGGCTCGTGCCTCAGTCACTGGCTCCACTTGCGGAAGCTGCACTCGAGTGGGGGAGCTCCTTCGTATGGTGGAGGAGTTAAGGGAGGAGGTAAAGAGGCCGAGAACCATCAGGGAACGTGAGAGGGAGATAGATCAGTGGAGCAGGGCCCTCTCACGAACTCAGCGGGCTGCTGGAGCTGGTGTGTCTAAACACCATCCACCTGCAAACTGCAAGGCTGGGGTTACAAGAGATGGGGAATGGCAGCAAGTTCCTGCCAGAAGAAGGAAACCTGCTCCTCTTCTTCGAAGTCTATATCATCTCCACAATACTCCTCTGCAGAATGAATTTCTTGTTCCATCTCTGATAACACTGCCTAGAAGGGCAGCAATTAATTACTCAGAAGTACAACACCTCTCTCCTGTTTAGATTCTGAAGCCAATGCTCACGCTTGCCCTGTTTCCAGGTTTAAGGTCTCACCTGTGTTTAAGGTTGCTGTGATGCAGTTTCTGCATCTAATAGCTCAGTATTCAATCTCCTTGCAAGCTTAAGAGCACTGTCCCTAAAAAACAGTGCATCTATTGCATCAGAGTATAAAGTGTGCAGCTTGCAATTTAATACTCTACGGAAAAAGTACGAAATCATAGAATCACCAGGTTAGAAGAGACCCACTGGATCATCAAGTCCAACCATTCCCACCAATCTCTAAACAGTGCCCCTTAGTACCTCATCCACCTGCACCTTAAACACCTCCAGGGAAAAGGAGTCAACCACCTTCCCTGGGCAGACCGTTCATTGCCTAAATGTACAGTTTTGTAAAGATATATATCCTAAACTGGTGGAGGTCCGTTGGGGTATTGCAGCATGACATGGAAAGAACACTTGAAGTTGTTCTGCCCGGCGCTGCTGCAGTTTTCCTTACATTATGGAAAAATGAAAGCCAGAAGTAGAAGCAGCAGAAGGAAGAACAGAAATGGTAAAGCTGCTCGTAATACCCAGCGGAAGAAGGAGGGAGACTGAGGTGCTGCTCCATTAGCTTGCAGACGGCTTTCACCTCTGAAATACAGAAAATAAAACTGAGAAAAAGGCACTTTAGATTAAATTATCCCTTTGTCCCTCATGGCCTGTACTTTGTGGTTCTAAGCTGCCAGTTTCTTTGTCCAGGTAAGGTGGTGGAATTAAAGGAAGATTTAAAATGAAAACTATTTTCTCCAGAATCAAGACAAGCTGAAGTTTCACATTGGAGCAGGGACCCAGGAGCAGGAGCGCTGAAGGAAAACCATTCACTAAGGTGCAACACAGAGCTGGTTGGCAGAGGAGACACTATAGGCAGGCAGAAATCACCTCCACCTGCCTGCCAACCAGAGGAACAGCCACTCAGGTTACTACTGGCACGCAGCTGGCCTCTGCTGTTTTCATTATACTTCAAGAGATCAGGCTAATAAAAATAATAAAATAATAAAACGATACCTTGTGCTGCAGTTGTTTCTGCCATCTGTCGTTCCCCTTACGGTGATCTGTTAAGAGAAATAAGTTTCAGTACTCAGGTTGCAGAATCTAAAAGGAATTTCTCTTTCTCTAAAAATACAGTAATAGATTTCATTGTCCTATTGTAAATTTCATGAAAAGGTATACATGCATATAAAAGGCAAAATGATTACATCTGAGGAACCTTCAGGCTAAATACATCAAAATATGCTATATGCCAACAGCAAAATATTAGAAAAAAATCCTTGTCTTCTTCGCAGCAATATCCACATATTCTCCATGTCCACCTGCCACCTTTATTCCATATTGTTGGGTGGTTCTAGACCTCCCAGTTTGGACCTGCTTAATGCTGAAGCACTGCGAGAACTGCTGCATTTACCAGTACTTTCTCTGTGATACAGCGGCACAGCAGAAATAGAGATCCTGCCATGGACAGGACAGAGCAGCCTGACTCTCTCCCCTATCCTGCACCCCATTCTCCACTGAGACATGGGAATCTTAGACCAAGACTATCACCTTCCTCTTCTCTGCGATGAGCTGGCTTCCCAGCCCCATCATACTCCAAAGTCAGGCAGTTCCCATACTACATCACACAATGTTAGCTGCAGGTTATTTTTAGGACATGTAGCCCTCCAAAGATTGTTGACCCTGAGAATGGACAAGGTAGCTCCTGTATGTCAAATGCATCATCTGGAAACACAGTTAGATGATCTTCAGCTCTTTTACAATGGAAATATGTTAAATTCAGTGGCACGTTACCATTAAAGTTAAGTGACTGGAACAAAGCCGCGAAATGTGGTTTTGCCTAACGTAAACTGAAAAATATTTTAGCAAAAAGACAATAATTTTTTTGAGAACTACACCTTCCAGAGAGCGCCCTTTTGATGGCATATTCTTGACTTAATTCCAGCTTGCTTCAATTTTTTTTCCCCTTCTTCCCTCTTCTGTGCCATGCCAGAAATGCAGCTGCTGACCCGGGTTGGAGGTTGCTGTGCTGTGTTTTACCATGCGGTTTGTGAGAAATCTAAGCCCTGAGTGCTGGAGACTTGTTCTGAGCCAGCCCAAACTGGTGGCTTCAGAGAGTGGCTGTCCGGCTACACCAGCCAAGAACTTGCTCCTCTGATTGCCTCAAGTTTCTCCATGTGTCAGAGGCAGGACTCTTCCTAGAGATGTTGTTAACACAGCTGCTGGTCATAAAATTGAGGAACCATAGGATGGTTTGGGTGGAAGGGACCTTAAAGATCAGCCACTTCCACCCCCCCTGCCATAAGCAGGTGTACCTTCCACCAGATTAGGTTGTTCAAAGCCCCTTCCCACTTAGCCTTGAACACTACAGGGATAAACCTAGATGAAAGAAACTTGCAGCAAGTAGGTGAAGTCCTCCATATTAGGAAGTACATCACAAAAAAAGAAATGTCCATCCAAGTTTCAGCCAGAATAAAAATCTTTTTATCTCATGTATAATCATGTTTACATGTACGGCATCGTTCCTTTTTTGAATAGCAGGGACACAGATCCTACTGTATATGCCACTAAGCAAGTCTAACTTCAAGACTGAAAGGTATTTAACTTTCAGTGAGACATAAATTAATTTTATTAAATCTCTGCTGTTAAGACACTAGTGGTTTTCTAACAAAATGTAATGTTCATTCCCCTAGGCCCCACCCTCTAAATGAGGAGCTCCAGAACCCAGAGTCCTGACTTTCCCCTTGCCTCCACATGCAGAGGTTTGGGCTGAACAAATGCAGCACTCTTCCCCAGGGTGGTGAGATAGGAGCCCCTGTTACTCCTTTCATCTAAATTCTCACTGCCCAACGTATTTCAGCTTCTTCCTCTGGCCCAAAGCATCCAAAGCTGCGTGTGTTTGTGGTCTGTGACTTTGAAGAGAATGTTAAAGGACTTATTTTATTAACAGCCAATAGACACTTCAAAGCAAAAATGTGGTTAAGAAATTAATCATTCTGCACCTCCAAAGTGAGATTAATTATGGCTTCGAAACTAAGACAGAAATGAGCCAAAAGCTAAAAGCCTGAATCACTTTCTTAAAATAGAGTCAGGACTTCAGTGACTATGGTATGTGAACTGGTGAAAAGAAATGCTGGGCCACCTGATTTTCTTCACTGAAGATAAAGGAAAATGTTAAAGTAATGTTAAAGTGTTGGTCCTTGGCTTCTCAATGGCCTGGGGAAAGGGATTCCCTTCAGTAGAAAAAGTTTTGTCTAATCATGCTTTCCCAGATTACTGAAAAGATTTTGTTTCCCGCTCTTCCTATTTTTATTATTTTTGTCTAAAAATCCAAATTAACTTCCTCTGAGGAAATGCCTGCTCCTTCTGTGTTTACTAGGGCAAAGAAGGCCATTGTCTGGGGAAAATGGCTCTGATGGGAATGTGAATGCAGGGACAGGGCATTGACGTTTGCTGAATTGAATTACAACTGGGATGGAGTTTCACCTAAGAGTTTCATTGATTCTTGGTGGATTTTTTTCTCCACAGTTCCTCCCAGTGTGCAATTTGCTGGCAGAAAAATATGACCAGCTCCAGCTGCAGCAACAAGGGTGGGTTTTTAAATAACGGTTGACACCAGTTGCTGCTTTAGGAGCTGGTTCCCAGCAGCTTGTGGGAAGATGATGAGAAGCTCTCTGCCTGCTCCCATATCTGCAGTCTCCATAATCATGAAATGCTGGCAAATGGAGCCCATTTCATAGGTGAGACTGTCACCAATGGGCCCCTACAACGACCTTGCTGCAATTTCTCAGCTCATTTGCTTTTTTTGAGGCCTTGTTGAGCAAGGATGCTTCTTTCTCAGCTCCGTGGCCATTCAGTCTGCATTGTTCTGAGTCCCCTTCAGGTCGTTCTAGGTTACAGTCACTATTTTATAACTTAGTTTCTACTGATGAGTACATTCAGTTTTTTTCCTAAAACTGTACAGCACCAAAAATCTCAGTTGGCAGAACAGCTTTGTCTTTTTGCTAAATTATTTGTACATAAGATATGCTTTTTTTCCCCAAGGGCTGGAAAGGCTCAGCTTCCCATAATAAACACTTGTCTAATGTACTAAAGTGTCTTGGAACATTTTTGCTTTCTGTCCTCCTTGTCTTTATTTTCAAAAGCACAAAATCTCTGACTAGAACTATTATAAATTACAGCTTCACAGTGCAGGGGTAAAGTGCCTGGACAAAAATGTTGCAGTGATATGAAAGGGAAATTCAAACGTCAACATCAAATCCTTAGACACCTTTGAAAGAGTTTCCTGTTTTTCCAGCCCTTTAGGGCCAGGCGGTGAGTTCACGCAGAGCTTGCTCAGAGCTTACAAGTAGGCCAGCTCACACTCGGGATGGCACGTCTGCTTGCGGCGCCTTGCTTCTGTGGACAAACAGCAACATTCACAGCAGAAACCCACCCCGAAGCTTGCTTTTTTTCTTCAAACCACATGCCAAAAATGGGCAAGAGCTTCAAACATGTCAGCTTCCAGAAGATGGGGCAATCCTTCCTTTGATAGAATCATAGAATGGCATCCGTTTCAGCATTATCCTGCCTGTTTTGGAAGGTATTTGCAGTGCACAGGGCTGCTTGCTTATCACATTCAGCAAAAGACTTTGGTACAGAGCTTGTTTTCACGTGATAGTCCTTCCCCAGACCACAAAGCACTGTGGTGTCTTTGCACGTGTTGCTGCCTTGGAGCTGGGGTGAGCAAAGATGGTGGTGTCAGCCCAAAGAGAGATTAAGTGATTGTTGAGGAATTTCTTTATCACCATCCTGTGTAAATAGAGATTAGAGACAGAACAGTAAGTTTTTCTTACAGCTGCGAGCTGCTTCTGCAAACAGGAGGGAATAAATACAGCACTAGGCAGTACTGCATAGCCAGCTTCAAGGGTGCTGTTGCAAAGCAGGAGGACGTGGACTCATGGTAGCGTCCAGTTGAGAATGACGATGCTGCTCTGCCTGCGTTGCATTTTCCCACTGTTAATGCCTTATGGACCAACAAGGCACCAAGCCCACATAGCTGGGTGTGTCTTAGTCCCCACTGAACCTCAGTCCAACAATGCATCTTGCAGGACAGTGTTTGTCCCCTGGGTTAAGGTCCCTGTAGACAGTGGGGTTGCAGGATCCCTGAGGAGGTCCCTGATAGATGAGAGCAAGCAGGAGCTCACGTTCTGCTGGAAGTTTAGTGTATTTGAAGTGTGAGTTCTGATTGGTTTCTCTGATAAATTGCTTTTATTTAAGGGGATGGCTAATTCTGTGCAACGGGCCTCACATTCTGATCAGAAGAGGTGAGTTGTGCATGATATAGAAGAGTATGTAGTGTAGCTTCCTATATTTCAGTTGCTGCCTCCTTCCTTGCAAACAGGCCTTGAAAAACATGCAGAGCAGAGTAAAAATAAAATAGTGTCCACCACTGGCAATGAAAAACTACTCTTATCCCAAAAGAGAGAAGAGTAACATTTTCCACGGTTCGAGGTGTGGGCATTTGACAAAGCAGGTCCTGCTACGTGCTTGGATGGCACCCAGCCCATCTCGTCTCTGTTTACTCTGTAAATATTGATTTCCCAGTGGGAACAACTGTTGTACAGTACAGCCAGAGTTAAAGAACTGCTCCGGAAAAAAAACACCAAAAAATACATGCGTGCCTCACTTCTGCAGCATTCCTGAGACAAGGCTGTATTTTTATCATCTGCAAGACCAGCTACATCTGCTGTGCTGAGCTATAACTGGAATCTTGACTCCTTCATTACAACCTCCACCAGAGAAGTGAGCCAACTTCTCTGAGGTATAATTTAAATTCTACGCAGTTCCATGGCTTTCCCAAGAAAAAGATAACACCCTGGTGCATGAAGTTGGATGAGAGACCAGCACAGCTCAGCTGCTGCTGGAGGACCTGCTGTATGCATAACGGTGGGCCACAGGTATCCATTGCTGCTGTGGATGTTAGAAATAATCTCACACTTTTTTTAGCTTCCTCCTGTGCACAACACATGTGAAGTAATGAGCTCTCTCCCTCCACCTGCCTCTGTTGGCCTTGGATTTGCTGCCCTCTTGGATGCTAAGCAAAAGCTGCCCTCCTGCAGCTCTCAGGCCACCTAAAGGGACTGGGATGTCCTGCACAGCTCCCAGCAAGTCTGCCAGAAATGTCTGGCTTCCTCCACCCCCTCTGCCAGAGCTCTTGTGTTGCAAAGCTTCTCCCAAAATGCCTCACAGGACGGGCCTTGATGCCCTTACTGTCACAGTTATCTGAGGTTTTGCTCAACTGGTCTGAAGAGGTTCAAAATACCCAAGGGCAAGGCTCCAAGTCAGACTTAAGCCCAAATCCTATGCATGCTGAATAAAGGACTCATCAATCCACAGTGGAGAATTGCAGGAACTCTCCAAGAGGCCCCTCTCATAGCTAATCATGAGAGGCTGCTCTCCTGCTAGGGTGTGCTGACATCAAGTACGGGAATAATATGCTTCTTTTGTGGCATATTTTATGACATTATAGAATCATAGAATCATAGACTAACCAGGTTGGAAGAGACCCACCGGATCGTCGAGTCCAACCATTCCTATCAAACACTAAACCATGCCCCTCAGCACCTTGTCCACACATGCCTTAAACACCTCCAGGGAAGGTGAATCAACCACTTCCCTGGGCAGCCTCTGCCAGTGCCCAGTGACCCTTTCCGTGAAAAATTTTTTTCCTGATGTCAGCCTGATTCTCCCCAGGCGGAGCTTGAGGCCATTCCCCCTCATCCTGTCTCCTGTCACCTGGGAGAAGAGCCCAGCTCCCTCCTCTCCACAACCTCCTTTCAGGTAGTTGTAGAGAGCAATAAGGTCTCCCCTCAGCCTCCTCTTCTCCAGGCTAAACATCCCCAGCTCTCTCAGCTGCTCCTCATAAGGCCTGTTCTCCAGCCCCTTCACCAGCTTCGTTGCTCTTCTCTGGACTCGCTCCAGAGTCTCAACATCCTTCTTGTGGTGAGGGGCCCAGAACTGAACACAGGATTCGAGGTGCGGTCTCACCAGTGCCGAGTACGGAGGGAGAATAGCCTCCCTGGACCTGCTGGTCACGCCATTTCTGATACAGGCCAAGATGCCACTGGCCTTCTTGGCCACCTGGGCCACTGCTGGCTCATGTTCAGTCGCTGTCAACCAACACCCCCAGGTCCTTCTCCTCCTGGCAGCTTTCCAGCCAGGCTTCTTCTAGTCCGTAGCTGCATAGGATTGTTGTGCCCCAAGTGCAGGACCCGGCATCTGGCCATGTTAAACCTCATGCCATTGGACTCTGCCCAGCGGTCCAGCCTGTTCAGATCCCTTTGCAGAGCCTCCCTACCCTCCAGCAGATCCACACTTCCACCCAGCTTAACGCCATCCGCAAACTTGCTAAGGGACCATTTGATGCCTTCATCCAGGTCATTGATAAAGACAATGAACAGGGCTGGACCCGGCACTGAGCCCTGGGGAACCCCACTTGTAACTGGCCTCCAGCTGGATTTAACACATTTCCCACCACTCTCTGGGCCCGGTCATTCAACCAGTTTTCCACCCAGGAGAGTGTGCGCCTGTCCAGGCCAGAGGCCGACAGTTTCCGTAGCAGAATGCTGTGAGAAACAGTGTCAAAGGCTTTACTGAAGTCCAGGAAGATACATCCACAGCCTTTCCCTTGTCCAGCAGCCGAGTCACTTTGTCATAGAAGGCGATCAGGTTAGTTTGGCAAGACCTGCCTTTTGTGAACCTGTGTTGACTGGGCCTGATCACCCAGTTCTCTTGCAAGTGCTTCATGATCGCACTCAAGATCACCTGTTCCATGACTTTCCCTGGCACTGAGGTCAGACTGACAGGCCTGTAGTTCCCTGGATCCTCCTTGTGACCCTTCTTGTAGATGGGCACAACATCAGCCTCCAGTCCAGTGGAACTTCCCCAGTCTTCCAGGACTGTTGGAGGATGATGGAAAGGGGTTTGTCCAGCACATCTCCCAGCTCCTTCAATACCCTCGGGTGAATCCCATCCAGCCCCATAGACTTGTGGGTGTCTAGGGCTAGCAAGGCTCTGACCACCTCCTCTTGGACCATGGGAGCCTCATCTTGCTCCTCTAGCTCCGGGGTTTGTACAGAAAGGGAACAACTTTCTTTACAATTAAAGACCGAGGCAAAGAAGGCATTAAGTACCTCAGCCTTTTCCTCATCCCCTGTCACTGTTGTTCCTTCTGCATCCAATAGGGACTGTATGGTCTCCCTAGTCCTCCTTTTATTATTTATATTTTTATAGAAAGATTTTTTGTTATCTTTCACAGACTTTGCCGATCTGATTTCTAGTTGAGCCTTTGCCCTTCTGATTTTTTCTCTACACAATCTCACTTCCCTCCTGTAGTCCATCCAAGAGGCCTGTCCCCTCTTCCAGAGCCCATAAACATTTCTCTTATTCTTGTTATCACTCAAGATCTCACTGTTCAACCAAACTGTTTTTCCCCTGCCGGCTTTTTTTCTGGAACATGGGGATGACTTTCTCCTGAGCTGCTAGGATTTCCTTTCTGGAGAGCTCCCAGCCCTCATGGGCTCCCTTGTCCTTGTCTCAAATGAGACTTTGCCAACCAGCCTTCAGAGGAGTTCAAAGTCTGCCCTCTGGAAATTTAATGCAACTGACCCGCTAACCACCCTCTTCACTTCACCTAGTACAGAAAACCCTATCGTCTCATGATCGCTTAGTCCTAGGCGTCCTCCTACTGCCACATCCCCCACAAGGCCTTCTCTGCTCACAAACAGCAGGTCCAGGAGGGCACCTTCCCTTGTCGATTCGTTCACCAGCTGTGCAAGGAACTTGTCTTCCACGCACTCCAGGAGCCTCCTAGACTGCTTCCTTTCTGCTCTATTGTACTTCCAGCAGGTATCAGGAAGATTGAAGTCTCCCACAAGAACAAGAGGCATCAATCTAGAGATTAACCCCAGCTGTTTATAGAAGAGCTCATCAGCTGCTTCTCCTTGGCTGGGTGGCCTGTAACAGACTCCCATCACAAAATCGACATTCTTATGAGCTCCTCTGATTTTAACCCACAGGCACTCAATCTCCTCATCGCCACAATCCATTTCAACATGTCCAAGTCCTCCCTTACAAAGAGGGCTACCCCATCTACTCTTCTTCCCTTCCTATCCCTCCTGAAGAGTTTGTACCCCACCATAGCTGCACTCCAGTTATATGAGTCATCCCACCACACTTCTGTGATGGCAACGACATCATAGGCTCCTTGCCCTACGACAGCTTCCAGCTCTTCCTTGTTATTACCCATGCTGCATGCATTGGTGTGAATGCACTTCAGCTGAGCTGCTGAGCCTTCAGCCCTCTTAGAGGGAACAGAGTTCATTCCAATTGCCTGGAAACTGGAGTAGCTAGCACCAGAGTGCCCATATCTCCCTTACCACCCTCAGGTGCGTTCACTCCACATTTTCTGTGTGGTGATGTACTGGTGGTCCTCTCCAGCACACTCTCTCTGAATCACCAGTGCCCCACGTCCAGGCTCACTCCTGTCTAGCCTGGTCTGTACCTCCTCCCCCTTCACATCTAGTTTAAAGCTCGATTTATGAGCTTAGCTAGGTTTTTAGCAAGGGCTTTAGCCCCCCTAGAAGACACACGTGTCCCATCCTTAGCAACAGAGTTTGGGGTTGCGTGAGCCACCCCATGATCAAAGAACCCAAAGTCCCTTTCCTCACACCAGGCTCGGAGCCAGGCATTAATCGAGTTCTTCTTCCTGACTTCCAGGTCCTCTCTATTTAGCCTTGGGATGGAGCAGAATACTATCTGAGCCCCAGAGCCCTCCATCATTTTCTCAATGGCCCTGAAGTCTTTCTTGATGGCTTTGGTCTTTCTGTTAACTAAATCATCATTACCAGTTTGGACTACTACCAGAGGATAGTAGTCTGTCTCACGGACCAGGGAAGGAAGTTTTCTAGCTACCTCCGTCACTGATGCCCCCGGTAAGCAGCAGATCTCTCTGTGGAGCGGGTCGGGTCTGCAAATGGGTCCCTCTGTTCCTTTTAGGAGGGAGTCCCCTACAATAATCACCCTCCTCTTCTTCTTAATGGAGGATGTTTTTATCTTTTTCTGAGGATGGTGCGGCCTAGGGAAAGATTCTCGGCTATGGGAGCCATCATCCTCATCCTCAGGATTGGATTCCACCTGCAGCACCTGGTACTTGTTCATCAGGGGGATCTCGGGTTTTACTGTCTGATTGAGGGGAGTAGGTGTCCTTTGTCTGGCAGGAACTTGCTGCCATTCCCCATCTCTTGTAACCCCAGCCTTGCAGTTAGCAGGTGGGTGGTGTTTGGACGTACCAGCTCCAGCAGCTGCTGAGTGAGCGAGAGGGCCCTGCTCCGCTGGTCTATCTCCCTCTCACACTCCCTGATTGTTCTCAGCCTCTTTACCTCCTCCCTTAATTCCTCCACCATACGAAGGAGTTTGGACGATGGTTTGGTTGGAGGAGATTTTACAGCCCATCCAGTTCCAACCCCCTGACACAGGCAGGGACAACTTCCACTGGATCAGGTTGATCAAAGCCTCATCCAACCTGGCCTCCTGCAACTCCAGGGATAGGGCATCCATGACTTCTCTAGGCAATCTGTGTTAGTGCCTCACCACCCTCAGCAAATAATTTCTTCCTAATATCTCATCTAAATCTCCTCTCTTTCAGCTTAAAAACATTCCCCTTTGTCCTATCCCTGTACTCCCTGATGAAGAGCCCCTCCACAGCTTTCCTGTAGACCCCATTTCAGTACTAGAAGGCTGCTCTATGGTCTCCCCGCAGGCTTCTCTTCTCCAGGCTGAACAACCCTGACTCTCTCAGTCTGTCCTTGTACAGGAGGTTCCTCAGCCCTCGGATCATCTTTGTAGCCCACTCTGGACTCCCTCTAACAGATCTGTGTCTTTCCTGTGCAGAGGACTCCAGAACTGAATGCAGTACTTATTTTAGGAAGGTAATTTCTGCACCCACTGGCTTAGAAGGGTAATACCTGAAAACAGGAAAATAAGGCCAAAGCTGTGGCTTGCTAGTCCAAGGAGGACTGATGGCAGAAGAAACGTTTCTTAATTTCATTGTATCTGTTAATGGGATTCAATTAAGCTGCCAGAAATGATAAGCATTTAGAGGGACATTATCCATCACTCCTCACTACCAAACAAAAACTTTGTCGTGTCAGCAGTTGTAAATCACAGTGACTGTATTTGGGAAGCGTTATGTACTGTCACTCATCACCAGGGCTTAATTCAACTTCCCTTGGGGCACCATTGTAGCTGGTAGGGCAAGGTGAATGTCTTGCATTGTTGGTACACGAGAAAGGAGTGTTTGGTGGGTATATCAATCATGTCTATTTTCACTGAATAATAATAAAAAGAAAGATTAATTCTAAAAGCAGTTGAAGGTTGCAAGTCGGAAGTTGGTTGAAAACCACATATTCCATTCCTCAGGAAAGTCAGGTCCTTTAAACACTTGCTTTGATGCCAAATCAGGGTAAGCCTTACAGTACTTGAATGGGCCTACAAAAAAGTTAGGGAGGGGCTTTTTCTCAGGGACTGCAGGGATAGGATGAGGAGGAATGGTTTTAAGCTGAAAGAGGGGAGATTCAGATGAGATATGAGGAAGAAATGTTTTCCTGTTAGGGTAGTGAGGCACTGGCACAGGTTGCCCAGGGAAGCCGTGGCTGCCCCATCCCTGGAGGTGTTCAAGGCCAGGTTGGATGAGGCTTTGATCAACCTGATCCAGTGGAAGTTGTCCCCGCCCATGGCAGGGGGGTTGGAACTGGGTGACCTTTTAAGGTCTCTTCCAACCCAAACCATTCTATGATTCCATGATTCTATGCATGGAGATGGAAGGACAGAAAAGAACACACACAGAATCACATAGAATAAGCAGGTTGGAAGAGACTCACTGGATCGTTGAGTCCAACCATTCCCACCAATCCCTAAATCATGCTTCTAAGCACCTTGTCTGCCCTAACCTTAAACACCTCCAGAGACGGTGACTCAACCACCTCCCTGGGCAGACTGTTCCAATGCCTAACCACCCTCTCCGTGAAGAACAAAGACATAGAAGAGTTTTCTCTCCATGTGAGTACAGCCTCAACATCTTGGGTGCTGCCACCATCTGTGACCTCTGCAACCATCACTGCAGATGATCCATTGGCAGCTTCCAAAGAGGGTGTTAATGGGAATCATGAGGGGAAGCACAGGAGAAAAGAGGAAAGTGGTAGCATCAAAGTAGAGCAAGACAGTTACCACTGACAAAATTCATACTTGGCCAGGAGAGCATCTGCTAGGCGATGGAGATGAAGCAAAAAGCTATGATGTTCTTGGGAGATCTGAGCTGGCAGACCCCTCCAGAGAGATGAGGTGGTGTGGGAAATACCATCTCCTCATGCAGCATTTGAGAAGATGCTCTTGTGCTATGGACAAGCCAGGCCCAAGTGGGGGCTTTGCTGCACAGATGGATTGTCCAACTGATACTGCAAGGACAGAAATGGGTGCCTTGGGCCGGGCTGGTAAATCTTGCCAAGGACTCTCTAGTGTGGCAAGCCGCAGATTCCTCAACATGCTCGTAGTAGGGGGTTGTCCGCCACCTACCGAGTTTCCCAAATTGCCAGACATTTTTCAAACCTCTGTCTGGGGAGGCCAACCTATGACCCACTCAAACGTGTTTTTCCTTTTTTCCCTGAGCCTCTTGAGGGCCTGGTTGCAAATCGCTTCCTGAAATCAGGCTCCTTCCTTGCACTCTGGAAAGCCAAAACAGTCACCTCAAGCTGATGGAGGCTCTGGAAAATGTTGGTTCACACTTGGCTCTTTCAGCACCTTGCACCAGGCACCAGAGGCGTTTCGGACCTTGTGCTTCATTTCAACACCATCAATATTGACTTTTTGTTTCCTTAATGAGAAGGGATTCAGGGAGGTAAGAGGGACAGGAAAGGTTTGCTCTTCACTCTTGTTTTGTGAGCTGAGCAGAGGAATGAGACACCGGTGCTTGGCTGGTTGGTGGCTATTTGTTCCTTCATCCCTCTGCCAAGGCATTTTACTCACCTCAGTGCTCCCATTCCAACAACAAGTTTGGGGAACCCAGCATCACCTCTTCCTCACCAACTGGCAAGTGCATGAAAAACTGGGTGGCCAATGTGAAAACCATGTTACAAGGAACAGTTCACCTGGACATTGCATGAAAACAGACTTGCCAAGTCAGGAGGGTTTTGCTGCTTTCTGCGCTGCAGAAAGGGGTTTTGTCATGAAGCACAGGAAAGACCACCTTGAAAATCAGCTGCTCTTTGGTGGTTTTCTCAGGAAGTCCTCTACTAAGAGCCATGAGATCAGGTCAGAAAGAGCTTGACCTCTAGGTGCCAAAATTACTGCTCCTACCTTTACTGCCCATGTCCAAAGGTTTCAGTTGGGTCTTCAGGAAGGGGGTGTTCTTCTAAATTCCTTTTTCTGGAGTCAGGCAGTTGTGTTATAGCTTATAACTTTTACAGAATTGGCTATTTCTGCTGCTGCATGTGCAGGGAATAAGGCCAAGACATGTCCTGAAAGCACAAAACCCCAATGAAGAAAGAACCAACTTCTGTTACTTAAAAAAAAACAACCCAAAAACAATAAAGAAAAGAAAATTAAAATAATGACTTGGGGAAGCTTAATTTACAATTTGTGAAGTGTGAGATTAACAACACTGCATATCCATGAGACTTGAACTGCAGTAAGTGATTTCCCTTCCTTAATTCTGTACAAAAAAGTAACAAGACCTAAGGAAAAAAAAAAAGAGACTTTCAGCCTCCAGGCCACACAAACTCAGCCTAAAGAGCAGTCTCAGGGAGGCAGATGGGAAAGCCAGAGCACACATCCAGCCTTAAACCAGTGATTTCTAACCTGCCTCACCAGTTGTGTGCGCCACGGCCAGAGCACTGCATAAGGCTGTTAGCAGGCACTAGCCACCGCTGGCAGCCTTGTGGCAGTGAGCAGCTCTGGTGCACACACAAGGTTCAAGCCTTTCTACGCTCTTCTTCAATCCTGCTCCTAACGGAGGTGATGATTCGGGCTTAATGAAGGAGCACACCTTCATCTGTGTGCGAGCAAGCTCTGCATCGTCTTTCTTTGACCACCGCCAGTGATGCATTGCGCCTCAAGGCCTGATCAATAATCTTGTTCTCTTATTTTGTAAATACAAAATGAAAATAATGTGCTTGGTAGTCACCAACAGATTAACAACCTGCAGCTGGAACTTTGATGACTAATTCAGCCTACTCTAACCCAGCTGTGCCAAAGTTCTCATTTGTATAATCAGTTACCTTCCTACAGGTTCTTCATGAGGAGGATTAAGAGAAGATGGGTTTTCAGAGGGAGTTGAGGTTTGTTTGAGGTTTGTTTTGAAACTGCACACTCCACAGATCACGTAGATTGTGTTAGGATAAACTGCACATCTGTCCAAAATGAAAAGTGGAAAGGGCTGATCCAGAAATTAGAGAGGCTTTTTTTTCAAAGCTGGAGGCCTGGTTTCGAAAAGCACTGAATTCAGATCCATGCTTACAAAAGAAAAAAGTCTCGAAGATAAATACTTTTAAAATCTGAGTTGATTCCAGGCTGTTTTCAGCATGAAGGCGTGTGAAAAGCTTTTGTAGTAGAAAACGCAAGACAAAAAATTGAAATGCAGCTGTATTTTTCACATCCCTCAGATTCTTTGTTTTACTGGGTTATTGTGGAATTATTCCGGGAGAAAGGGTCAGCACTTCAGGAAGAACAGACAGATCAGCCAAAATGCCCAGTGCTGCCTGTTTTATGCATTAGTTCGGAGTACCTTGTGGGTGAGTAGGTACTTGTTGGAGTTCAGTGCAGCTAATCCACAGTATGAGCTGAAGGTACCTTTCACCATGCTGTCCTCTGGATCACAGAAACCCATCTCTAATATTCAGGAAAATACCACCTCTGCCTTTTCTATGGCTGAGCTCATGTTTAAGATCAAGCTGTAAAGATACTTTTTGACCACACAGAGTTTGTCTCTTTGCAGGAGGGAAGAGAGGAGACTGAGAAACAGCCCAGATAAATGAACAAAGGGAACAATAGGAGCCATTCTGCAGGCAGACTGCTGTGTTCTTGGACACATTCACATTGATAAAGGAGATCATATAAGAGCCTCCAAAGCTGCACGATGATAAGAGAAAAATATTACAATGCTGTTCTGCAGGCTGGATTGTGCAGTGATTTTACAGCTATTTGTCCAGCACAGCTCCCCATGGCCAAAATGCATTCCCTTAGACTCCTGGCTTCTTTACAGAGCCACAAGAGCATCTGATAATTCCCTGGCAGCCTCAGCCATGACGGCCTTTTGTGAAGATGTGGTAACTTGAATGTCTGGTTTGTGTGCTTTTCACATAGAATGAGGCCGAATTGGAGGCACAGCACAGAGAGGGATGTCCATATCCCTTCCCAGGCACTGATCCACACTTTGGCCTTGGGCAAGTCATCTACATGAGTCCCAAGAGTCATGGCTGTAGGAGGCATAAGGGGGACCGGGACTCTCTTTGTGCTGCTATGCAGCCTCCTTGGACATCCATGCCCAGCGCATGTGTATCCTGATGGCAAAGGGATTGGTATGGGAGAGAGGAGCAGATGGAGCTGCACTGGGTGGTGTCAGCCAGCTCTCAGGGATCAGAGTCCAAGTAGGATACAGGCAGGTGAACCACAGGTGGGGAAGGGGATGCAGACTGCCCCCCTGTGATTCAAAAGGAGGTAACAGCCAACTGATCTTCTGGGCTGACTAAAGCTCCAGTTAAAGGCAGTGATGGGGTGGTACATTGCTGGCAGCTCCAGAAAGCTGGAGTTGGGCTTTTGAAGAGGAACAGACCAGCAAATATTAACCTGAGCTTGCTTCCAGACGGCTCTGGTTGAGTCAGAGTCCAGACAGCAAGCAAAGACAAACAAGCATGGTCTGTATTGTAGCTCCATTACAGCTTCATCCCTGGGCACTCAGAGCAACAAGCAGCGTCACTACACCAGCTCTGGAGCTGGCAGGCTGCCTCCGAGCTGGGTTGGGAACGCAGAGGTGTGTCTCCCAGATGCCCTGTTTCCCTGCTGGGGCATTTCCACACAGCTACAAATTGCACCACTTCTGACACAGGACATCTCATAACTGCACCGTCTGTTCTGCTCTTTCTCGCCGCTCCTAAAGATGAGTGTTCACATCAAACCGCAGAGACGTGGCAGTGCTTTGAAAGGCTTGAAAGATGGATGATGCTAAACATCTCTGAAAGGAGTCCTGGATGCAGAGACAATTTCTAAGCACATCCAAAGAAGCCTGTTTACCTCCTCTTCCTGCCAGCAGAATTGCTCAGGGCATCAGTATTTTAAACAGATGGAAGGTAGCCCAATAAAAACAACAGTGGTTTTTATATACAGCCTCTATTTCAAGGCCTTCCAGGAGAGGCTCTTGTGAATAGCAAAGAGATACATATCAAAGTTAACCCACAGTATCAGCCAGGTTTGTTGGGGGAGCTGGAGCGCCTGTGTCATGTGTAAATTGCAAACATTCACTCCCCAAATGGGAACCCCTCTTCCAGGATTGAACAGGGGAGAATGGGGCTGTTTGGGGCTACTAAAAACATGCTGGAGTGCCTGTCTCCAGCTCTGCTTTTGCAGTTACTGAACTCAGGTGAGTGGTAGGACATTCCTGGAGCATTCCTCCCCAGGGAGTGTGTTGGGCGTCATGCAGGGCAGTGCTCAGTGCTAGAAGCAATGGTTTCCAAGAGCCGATAGGGAGAGCGTGAGCCAAAAATCCAGCCAGCCTCCTGTTGGCTCCTTCAGTTCCGACTTGGAGGTGGGCTGATAGCATGTTTGGCACTTCTGATTAAAAAGACAGTTATTTAGAAAAGATTGGAGGGAATCAAGCACCCTCTGCCAGAAAAAAAAAGGTTCCATCCCGAAGACAGATGTCCAGAGGGACAGTTTGTCAGCTCCTGGTTTTCATGCTAAGGTCATCAAGGGCAAGGCAAAGGTGAATGGAGACTCATCTGCTGTCATCCCCCAACAGTCATCCTCTGCAGTGACAGCAGGTCAGAGGAAAATGTGGGCTGGGTGATTTCACCAGCATATACAGCAGGACCTCCCTGACAACCCTTCCCCAGGCTGACTTAGACCACCCCTCATACCCAGGATTGGTCACCAAGGGTTTGCAGTGGTCCAGGTGCCAAAGCCAGGAGCCCATGTAGTTATAATTAAATCAGTAATTAGTAGAACCTAATTCCTTTTCTGGGCCTTGGTTCAGGAGAGGTGGAGGAGAGTGCAAGCTTGTCCCAGCCAAAAAAGGTTTGGTGCCAGCCTGTGCCAGAGTAGGTCTGCAGATGGGTCATGAGAGGCCAAGAAAGAGCCTCACAGTGAGCTGCACAACATCTGTAACATGTACAGCTTCCTAGAGTCAGACACCTCACTGGCAAGAGCATGTTTGGTCTGGGATAGCTCTCTGTACACAGGACCTTTGCTAGTTTAAAAAGCATAGCATAAAATGTTGTGTACTGAACTGATCTTACTGTCCCAGTGAAAGCTTTGAGTGTTCTGGACTTAGTGTAAATAAATAATGTGGAAAGAATAATACAGAGCTAATGAAGCTATTATCTGGAAAGATAGCAGCCTAATCTCCAGCACAATGAAGATAATGAGTGTTGAATCATGCCTGGAGCATCCTAAGCAAGCGGCAGTGGTTTTGATAAAAGATAGGAGTGGATTATTTGTTTCAACTATACATTGGCTATAGATTTCTGGTGTGTTGGTCCCTAAGTTATGAGTCCATGTTTCTCCTAGTTCAGCCTCTTGCATTCTCATTGTCTTCATCTTGGGATTGCCTGGTGAACTGGCTGGCTTGGCCACACCAGTGTGAGCAAGTGAGTGGCACACAGCCAAGGTGAGCACATGGAGACAGGATGAGGATGGTGAGGAGAAGGGGACACTGTCATTTCAGCCTCTGCTGGACCCACATGCAATAGCTGTGTGTGTATCACCAAAGGGGACCAGCCTTCCCTGTATAATTAATTTCCATGGGGAAAAAAATCCAGCTGTATCCCAGAGCCATAAGGGCTGCAGCTGCATCTTGGGAAGGACACTGGACTTGGTGGTTTAACCAGAGCGAAGCACACCATTTCCTCGGGCTCCTGTGATGGCCAGAGAAAAATCCTACTTGGAAAACACTTTGCTCTTGTTAAAAGGAAAGCACAGCCCAAGGGAGTTGCAGGGGGCAGATTCAGCAGTGCTCTCACCTTACACCATCACTGGCAAGCAGGAGAATGTGGCAGGAGAGGGCTGCTAAATGCACAACTTTGCAGCAAGCACCAGAAGCAAGCAGCCATCCTAAAATAAAAATAACACCCGGGGAGAAGTTGAGGATACACAAAAGAACCGGCAGCCTCTGAATCTGGCCTCACATCAATGAGTCGTAACTTGAAATCTGTATTTAGATTGCTAAGAAAAACAGCTGCAGAAAAATACTGATGGACCTGCTCCAAATGGGGATTTCAACAAGGAGAGAAGTGCTGGGCTCTTGCTGCATGTGGAGCTCCTAACTCCCCTAAATCCACTTCAAAACTCTCAACCTTAGGCTGGACAGCACTGCAAAAGGGCAGGACTTCTGTAATCTGAAGAAAATAAAAATACTTCTGGGGAAAAAAAAAAGTCAGTAATTTACGAGTAATAAAAACCTACCTTGAGGAGAGGAGGGGGGGAAAGCTTGCGGGAGTTGTAAGCAAGGAATAGGAGTCAGGGAGTGGGTGCTGTGCTTGGCGAGCTTTTGTTTTGGGCTCCCCCAGGTCAAGCTGAGCTTCTTGGTGCTGGGTGGTTGCAGTGCTGACAAGAGCAGCCTGTGCACATGGACCTGTGCAACGTTGGAGAAAAATACTTGCAACTGTCAAACAGACGGAGCTTGCTGTGGTACCCAGAAGGGCTCTATTGCTGAATCCCTATCTGCACAGCGATAAAAAGTGGGGAGGGGGAAGATAACTCCACATTGAGATTCTTGCGAGCTCATAAATCACTGCAAGCCCCAGTCTCAGGACTGATGAAATCACTGGGAACCCTGGTGGCCTGGTTTCCGCAGCGCTGCCTGCCCTGCCTCCACTAGTGGCAGCATCATTGGAAGAAAAATGGAGCCAAGCTGTTGGGAGAGGGGTGGCTCTTTTCCGAGCAACAGGGAAGCTGTTACAGCCCAAAGCTTGCTTAGGATGAAATGATTTAAACACCTCTCTGGCATCCTGCTGATCTTTCGGGAAGGGGGGGGAAGCCCGATAGCTGAGACTCTTCGGGATGATAATTGTGGTGTATTTGCAGAATCAAAGGTTTCCCCTTGGAGCAGAGCCAGCAAGCTTTGGGAAGAAGAATGGATACGATACAAAGGGTTTTTTTAAAAGCCCATTAAGTTGCCTAGGGGCTGAGCTCATGTTCCCACCACTTCAGCAGGCCGTTCTAGGGAAGCGAGGTTTCATTCCCATCATCACAGACCAAGTGAGAAACTTCTTCTTGCCCCTTCCTTGCCTTCCCAGGTCTGCATAGGGAAAGCAATCACCCCAGGGCCTGGGGGCACACCCTGAGGCAGCTGAGGGGCTGCCATCTCCCACCTTACACTGCGAACACCTGGCCAGCTGGAGCCAGGAGCCCCAGGCTGCTGTGAGACCTATGGCTGGGAGCTATGGGAGATGTGTGAGACTTGGCCTGTATTTGAGCCCTGAAACCTGCAACCTATTCTTATCATTTGCGCTGTCCCTTATACATCAGCCAGGCATCTAAGAGGTGTAAAAATGCTCTCAAGACCTAATCTCACCCCCTACTCACCGTGGATCAAAATGGGTAAAGCCATGAATAGACCAGGCTTCCTGCAGGACCTGGGGGCGCTTCTCCCAGACAAGTCTCTGTCACAGATATAATCTCTGGACTGAGGTTATTTCAGAGCTGGTGGAAAAGGCTGAGCTGTGCATGTCTATTCCCTCCTAGTGACACTGCCTTGAAGGCTGCTTGGAGCAGCCTCCTCCATCCCAGCCTCCTGGGCTTGGTCTGTCCTGTGCCTGAATCACCATCCTGCTCCTAGCACAACTATTTGGCTCCCCTGTTTTTGACCGAAACTTAAGCAGCCTGGCAGTCCTGTCATCATTTCTCTCCTTAAGGGTTTCTAGAGGCAACAATCAGCTCTAGGAGTCAGCTCTTACTCATGCCACCCCCGTGGAAAATATAAGAACAGGGTTAGCAATCCAGCTGTGACTAAGGAGGCTGCAACTGGGGAGGTCCCCCTTACTATTGGTGTGACCATGATTATCCTCCCTGCCAGCTTGGCAACACCCTTGTATCACCAGTGATTCGAGGCAGGGAGGGCATGGCCAGGATCCATCCAGCTCCATGGGGCACATGGTGCAGGGAGGTGCACACACAGCTTTTAGATTCTGAGGACATCAGTCCTGCCGGGGTATTGGACAGAGCCTTCTTCATGGACCTAAAATTATTGCAAGGCAGACAGAGGAGGAGGGAGAGGTTTGAGTGCTTGGGGAACCAGGGAAAAGGCTAAGAGGAAAGACCAAAACTTTCCTGTGGTGTCCAACCTCATGTCCAGCCAGGAAAACTCTCCAAGTAGGGCTTTTCCTATGGATGTAGCCTGGAGCAGCCAGAGGTGGCTGCAATAAATCTCCTTCCCCAGTGCAAACACTGCTCCCAGCACTGTGGCTCCAATAACGTGATGGAGCCACAGCAGCACCAAGACCCGGGGTGGAGCAGCATCTGGGTACCATGGAAGAGGGCCTAAGAACCTATGAAAGTCCCCCCAGCAGAGAAACTGCATCCGGAAAGCAACCAGAAGCCCTCCAGGGGAAACCTATAAGCAAATATACCCAGCCAAGAGAGATGATCTCAGGGCAACCCAGAAACGTCCAGGGATGAAGCAGAGACGCTGAAGCAGACCTGTGCTTGCTCCATTCATGTAGGATGCCTGCCCTGTGATCTCTTGACAGGGATGTGAAAAGGTCCACTGCTCTGATGACAGTAACATTGCTGTTCAAGTCTTGTATCAGATCCATCCTGAATCCTGCGTATTAGAAAGAGATCCATTAGAAAGAGAAAAAGCCACACTAATGCTTTGAAAGATACTGGGAGTGTGTACATCCAGTAACGCAGCTGTCAGGGATGGGAAAAATTTTTCTGCCTGTACTGGTCGCTGAGTCTTCACATTCCAGCTCCTGTGCTGAAAGGAACAAAACCTCTTAGCTCTGCACTTACTGGAGACAGGAGACACAACTTGAAGTCATCTGGAGTCAAGGACTGTAAAAAACTTAATGATGCAGGACAAATCAGGGTGACCAAAATAGCAAGCAAGACAGAGACAGTCTTGTGATTTAATGTGCTCGGCCAGGACTAAGGGTAACTGGGAGCAGTTCCCAGGTTGACCACAGGCTCCATGTGTCACCTTGGCTGAGTCACTAGGGACAAATACTGCCAAGAACTGGCTTAGGCATCTTGCAAAAGTAAGATAGGTGCTTACAAGACAATTGTATCAAAAGTCAGAAGGATTAAGATATTTCAAATGCAGCTAGGCCCTTGATGAAGGCTCCTAATTCCCATCGGATAAGCTCCTCACCCTAACGGATGGTGAAGTTGGGCTGGGACCCACCTGGTGACCTGGGGGTTAACTGTTTTATGCTCCATTAAGAGGATGGAGGCTCAGCATGAGCCTAAGATGATTTGGCACTTCCTCGCTCTGCTATAGGTCTGGAGCAAAGGATGCTCTACTGATAAGACAACAGCCTCACTTGGCTTCCTGCCGCCACCAGGAGAAGGGTTTGTAGCCCACTCCTCCAGGCAGTGGAGCCAGCATCTGGCCAGGACACTTCCACCGCCCCATTTGCACTTCCTGCAAAGCCTTAAACTGAGGTTTTAAGTGGGATTTAAGTGATGCCCTGTTTTTTTCTGGCTTCTCTGCAAAGGCAATAAATTCAACCCCTGCTAGATGTGAACAAACAAAAGCAGCTCTCCCTGTAGGCTGCGTACGCACGCGTCACCGTTAAACCCTTCTCTGACAGCCAGAGCAACAGCTGGTGTAAATCTACAGCAGTCTCTGGGCTTGAGAGAGAGGCACTGATTTACATCCCTCTCCCACTCCTCTCCTCTTCCTCCTGCTTCACCTCTTCCCTAGCCACTACCCCTGACCTTACTTCTTCCCTGCTCACTGGAGATGAATAACCCTGGATGTGAGGAAGATAATGGGGCACTGACCTTTAATCCGTTGAGAATTTCCTCCATTTTCTTTGAAACAGAAGAGGGGCTTTTGTCTGTTACCTTCAAAAGAAATTCAGTGCAGGAAATCCCATCTCCAGGATCAGGGAGGAGAAAAGAGATGTGGGCAAAGTTACAGATTCCTATTCAGGCATGGCCTGTTTTCCAGTGGGGTTGAGGAGCCTGGCAAGGAAGAGATAGTGCCCTTGAGCCACTCTGAGCAGCACACTTCCCCTTAGACTCTGCATCTGATGATGGCACCAGGCTAGGAGTGAAGCCTGCCACTGGGAGGAGGATCTGGGGAGGAGGATTCACACTTGGCTTCCTGAGCAGTTAGGAGCTGCATGGCAGGAGCCTGCCAAAGACAGGCCAGGCACGAGGAATCTGATCCAAACCAGGGCACAGCCACATGCACAGCGTCTCATGGGAGACAGCCAGAGGATGGATGGTGAAGGAAGCACTAGGTGCTTCTGGCAGCTACAGAAGGCAGACGAGAAGGGAGAAATTCAACCGCAGGAGCTGCAGAGAGGTGCAGGGTGAAAGACCCTGGCTGAGGCACTGAGACTATGAATGTCTTCCTACAGCTTCAGCATGCCTGCAAGTGCTTTATATCTCATTGCCACTCATCCGAGTCAAATGGTCACAGGGCACGGTAGTTTCTGAAGAGGAAGTGACCAGCAGAGGCTGGACTCTCCTGGCATCTCCCAGCAGAGAGGCTCAGACCTCAACCAGAGGCAGTAGCTGTTTGCCAGAAGTCTTATAATCTGCTCTCTAACTATTTCTTGCACTTTACCCTTCTCTGAATACATTGGAAAAGAAGTCGGTTGCATTGGCTAAATATCCCCACTTCCATCAAGGTACAACTCCCTCGTACGCCATAAAGCATTTATGTGCATGTGATTAAATGCCACTGAAGAGAGTGGGAATTTGCTTACAAGCAAATTACAAATTCCTTACAAGCTTAAGGACTTTGCAGAATCAGGGCCTAAATCCACTAAGTCTCTGCTAACGCTCCCAGCCAACGCAGGCACGGCTGAGTCCTGCCTTGGGAATGCATTTATTTTCCCTTTTGAGGCTATGAAACATTACGCCAAAGCTTCACCTCCCCCTGCCAGCTGCCGGGAGCTGATGTGAATACTGGGGCAAAATTGGGTTCGGCCCTGTTAGAGATAATGCTGGCTTAGGGTGCGGTTTGTTTTCAAGCAGAGCTTTTCAGCTCAGACACAGAGCTACAAAAGGTCTTCTATACAGTTTAAAAGCCTCATATCAAAGACAGAGCAAAACGCATAATGCTGTCTCTTACCTTTGAGCTAAAATCAGCCCTGATTGCAGTTGATGGAAATTTTCCTGTAAGCTCCAATTGAGCAGGACAGTGGTAGAAGCTCGGAGTGTGTTTTTTTCATTTGGTGCAAGTCTTTGGCTTAGACCAAAACAACAATTAAATAATAGCCATGGACCATTTTCCTGCTGAGCAGATCATCTGTGCAACATGAAAGACTATAAACTCAAGATGTGAGGCCTTTCTACTTCCAAAATCAATTTTATTTAATTTTTGCATGGGAATGGGTTCCATATTCCATTACTGTCAACTGAAGCAAGAACATCATCTTAAGTTTCACTAGAGCAGACACATAAAAACTCCGCCCTAGGGATAAGACAGTATTGATCTCACACGGATTGAGCTCAGAGAACATTTATAGGGTCTAGTGAGCTGCTAACAATGAACAAGACTAAACATATTCTTACAAATTTAGAACAAGAAACCCATTTTCTTTCCCTCAGCTCGCAGAAAGTCCTGGTTTAGTTTTGCATCCACTATCAAAACCACATTATCAAAACCCCCTTGTTACAAGGTATCACAGGGATTACACTCCAGGCAGGCTTGGTCCCCACATTCTCCCCTTCTCAGGGCTAGATGCTGATCTGTGTTAGGAGACGACTATTGCATGTGTCCTACTTAGCCAGAGAGGCTCTGGGCAGCTGGTAATTGGGCTTTCCTGCCTGAATATAGGAGCTTAATTTAATAGGCGGCTGTTGGAAAAACAAGCAGGAAAGCAACACAATGGGACTTGATAAGCAGCCTCCAAACAAGCTCAGAGGAGGCAATTACAAGAAAATGTCTGAGCTGTTTCGATGAAGAAGATGCACTTCCAGATGCCAATCGTTACACAACTGCTTGCCCAGGCTGGGAGCCTCCAGATCAAACCATCACTCTATGGTTAATGAATGTCCTTTAGGAGGAGAGTGGAAAAGGGAGTCCTAGGAGGACGTTTTGAGGAGAAATAAAGATGAATGCAAGAGTACAAGAAAAGGTGTGCTGGCTTCAATGAGGAGACCCTCCTGCCTGACATCCTCTCTCTCTCCCATGGCCAGTACTGTGTGATAAGCCAAGCAAACAAGACTATTTTCCTATAAACTCTCCAAGCCTGCAGCAGGGTGTGGTTCCAGGACCTCTTGAGCCTGAGGCTTGTATAGAGATTATGTGCTGAAGAATCCTAGCCTGGCCAGTTACCTAGGGGAAAAATGCTCCATATCTTGGATCATTAGTTCTTTGGTGAGAACAGAGACCAGAGCTGCTCACAGTATTCAAAAGAACAAAGCAGGAATTCATACAATAGTTTTTCCTCTTCCCTCGTTAATTCCTAGCCATCTATTTGCTTTTCTGACTGCTGCTCAGCAATGAAATGCTGCTTTCATCAGATTTCCTATTATAACCCCAGGATCCTATTCCTATGAACAGTCAGTTCAGAGCCCATCACTGCGTGCATGACATTATCAGTGCTTCCTCTGAGGTTCATCATTTACATTTATCTCCACTGAATTTCATCCCTCATTTTATCACCAAATGACCCGACGTCCTTCTGCAATTTGCTGACACTGGCCTTTCCGAGCAGCTCCGTGTCACTAGCAACCATCACCACTTTCCCATCCACCCCTATTTCCACAGCAGTGACCAATACGCTGAACAACAAAGACTTCTGCGCAGATCTCTAGCAAACTTCCTTTGGCCTCCCCTTGTCTCAGAGGCTGACTATCCCTGTCTGGCCTTTGTGGTTTCTGTCTTTAAACCACTTAATTTTTCATGTCTCCTTACTCTCCTCAAGAGCCTTTGATGAAGGATTTTGCCAGAGCATTTAAGAAATCCATATCCATAATATCCATTAGATCTCTGTTGTCCACCAAATCTTTGGCTCCATCCAAGGACTATGCTAGATTTTGAGAGTTATAATTTCTCTTGACAAAAGCTGTGCAGGCTCCACCAGGTTTATAGCATTACCACTCCAAATAGCCCACACTTGACACTTTTTACCCCCAAAATGCCTCCGTGATTGCCACATTCCATTGCTCCAACTCAAGGTAATGTTAAGAGAGCACCTGCACACTACAATGAGTAGGTTGCCAATTGCATCTTGAGTCTCTCCAGGACCATGGTGCAAGAATGAGATGATTGTGGCAATTTGCAGTTATTCCTTTTGCCAGTATGATCTGTGAACCCTTTCTCTGGTACTTCAGCTTGAATTCAAGTCTCCAACATGTCCTCTGGAAAGAAGGGATCTCTCAATCCCCATCATGACCCGGATGGGGCACCCCATACATCACAGAACCAGAGAATCATTAAGGTTGGAAAAGACCTCTAAGCTCATCCAGTCCAACGCCACTGTGCCTAATAAGAAGTGCCATGTCTACATATTTATTTTAATATGTCCGGGGAAGGAGACTCCACCAGCTTGTTCCAATGTTTAACCACTCTTTTAGTAAAGAGATGTTTTCTAATATCCAATCTAAACCTCCTGTGGTGCAACTTGAGGCCATTTCCTCTATTGCTTCTTACTTGAGAGAAGAGACCAACATCCACCACACTATAACCACTTTTCAGGTAGTTGTAAAGAGCAATAAGGTCTGCCCTCAGTTTCCCCTTCTCATCGCATTAGAGCAGGAATTAGAGTAATGCATCTCTTGCTGTGGGGTGGCATGGACACAGAGAGAGGTTCTGAGGAATCTCCAGCAGTTCGCACCTTCTCATGCTTCTGGGAAATGGGTAAGTCCCTGGCAAGACAAGCATGCCTATAGAAAGGCGTCGATGGTTTCAGAAGGGGTTGTTTCAGTTTTCAGAATCTTGACTAGTTTCTAGAATGGGAGAGGATGAATTCCCTGTTGAAAGGATCATTATCAGGATAGAAGCTCAAGGACTGATGCTTGTTTGCCAAATGCTAGGCTGTGAAGAGCCATTTTAAGAAGCTTAGAGGTGAAGCCAGCACAGTAACAGGGAACTGGGATGGCTTTGAAATTCAAACCAATAAAGTGAAGCAGTTTTTTATCTTAGCAAATCACACTTACACTGTGGAGCTCATTGCCACAGGAGGCAGAAGAATCAGGAACAGGACTATGCATGGTGAGAAGGAGAAAATCCACTTCACGAAAGCGTGGCTTTGTTGAAATAAATGTACCTTCTTACTTTAAAAACAACAACAAAAAACCCATCTGAAGTCTTAAGGAATTTCTTTAATGGGCATAACCATTCCCGAGACTGTTGCATTTTTCTCCTGCAATATTATAGACCACTTGTCTGGAACATGGATTCGGTATCTATACATGTTATACATACATTTCTGACTGTCTCCCTCACACAGAAGGTGACTTAGGAGTCTGGATAGCTGTGTATAACCTATCCCAGTTCTCATGTTACATTTTGTTCTATGCTCTACTATTGCCTCCCCTATGTATGCTCTTTCTTTCCCATCATTGGCCCTTCCTTTGTCTCTGTATCAATTTGAGTGGGCTCCACATGAAAAACAATCCCTGTAAATCCCTTTCAGACCTTCCCATTACGGTTGTTGCCGAGAAAAAAATTCATACAAGATATAAATAGCTTGACCTCTCATCCAGAAAAACCCCCAACTGTTTACTTAAGCTAAAATATTACCCACTGTTAATTTGATCTGGTGTTTTGATTTGCACCAAACCAATAACTCCTTCTGCATGAAGCGCACAGCCTTGCCTCATCCAATGAGGTTATGCCGGTGCATGTGGAAATACAGCCATATATCAGATTGCTACCCTGATTTACGTGAAATGGGAACCCCTGGAAAATTGATTTCTTAAATCCGAGTTGACAAGCAGGGAATGCTGGAGCTTGGGGGAACTTTTTCAGGCAGCTGGCATCCTGATCCTGCATGTCCGTGATCACCCATGTCGCCAGTTGGATGAAACGTTATCTTCGTTCCTTGCCTGGGTGGGAGCTGGATTCTCTCCACCCTGTTCCCATCCTGCCTCCAGCACCACCAGTGCCAGGAGATCTGCACTGGGCATCCAGATTCTCGTCAGGCCACAATCCATGTGGCTACAGGTGCATCCCCTGCTGGGTAGAAAACTGTCTGGATAGCCAAGCCTAAAAAATAATGGTAAATGAAGCTAAATCCAGTTGGAGGCTGGTTGCAAAGTGGTGTCCCCTGGGCTCAGTGCTGGGTCCAGTTCTATTCCATGTCTTTATCAATGACCTGGATGAAGTGACCAAGTACTCCCTTGCTACAAGTAAGTTTGTGGATGACACTTGGCTGGGCAGAAACGTTGATGGGCTTGAGGGTAAGGAGGCTCTGCAAAGGGGTCTGAACAGGCTGGACCAATGGGCTGAGGCCAATGGTGTAAGATTCACAAGGGTCAGTGCTGGGTCCTGCACTTAAGACAAGAAAACTCCATGCAACATTCCAGGCTTGGGGAAGAGTGGCTGGAACGCTGCCCAGTGGGAAAGGATGTGAGGGTGTTGATTAACAGCAGTTGAACATGAGCCAGCAGTGGCCCCAGTGGCCAACAGCATCCTGGCTTGGATCAGCCACAGGCTGGCCAGCAGGACCAGTGTAGAGAAATTCATAGAATCATACAATCACTAGGTTGGAAAAGACCCACCGGATCATTGAGTCCAACCATTCCTATCAATCACTAAACCATGCCCCTCAGCACCTCATCCACTTGTGCCTTAAACACCTCCAGGGATGGGGACTCAACCACCTCCCTGGGCAGCCTGTTCCAGTGCCCAATGAGCGTTTCCGTGAAAATTTTTTTCCTAATGTCCAGCCTAAACCTCCCCTGGTGGAGCTTGAGGCCATTCTTACAGGCTGAAGGACACAAACAAATGGACAGTGTCTTTGAAGGACCTTGGCTGTGAGGAGATGAGAAGCAAAGCAACAAAGAGGAACACAAGAGACAGAGCTGAAAAGGAGAAAAACATGATGAAGAAGTGGAACGAGATCTAAAAACAAAACACGGCACGGCATGTGAACAGTTAGTTTTAGCCAATCATATGTATAGTTTGGGCATGTGGACAAGTAGCAAAACCCAATCATTGTAAAACTAACGGCGCATGCTTTACTAACTAACTTACATAAAGAAGCCTTAAGCCTAATAAAGGGTCTTCTGCCCATCAGACAGGAGTCTGTGCCTCGATCCCCTCAGAGAAGGGATTTTGCTTTTGCCCCTGTATTTGGTGCTGGTGAGGCTGCACCTCGAATCCGGGGCTCAATTTTGGGCCTCTCACTACAAGAAGGACATTGAGGGGCTGGAGCATGTCCAGATAAGGGAAAAAAACTGGTGAATGGTCTGAAGAACAAATGTTATGAGGAGCAGCTGAGGAAACTGAGGTTGTTCAGGCTGCAGAAATGAAGGCTGAAGGGAGAGCTTATCACTCTGTAACTGAAAGGAGGTTGTAGTGAGGGGAATGTTGGTCCCTCCTCCACGTAACAAGTGATAGCACAAGAGGAAACGGCCTCAAGTTGCAGCAGGGCAGGTTTAGATTGGGTATCAGGAAGCAATTCTTCACTGAAAGAGTTCTCAGGCCCTGGCAGAGGCTGCCCAGGGAGGTGGTGGAGTCCCCAACCCTGCAGGGGTTTAAAGCACGGGCAGGTGAGGCGCTCACGGCTCTCGTACGGCGGCACCAGACGATGCCAACGGCATCGGGGAGAGGGGGCGTGGCCAGAGGAGAGACGTCACAGCCGGGGGCGGGGCCAGCTGCGGCTGCCATTGCGGTGGGGCCGTGTGGGGGGCGTGGCCTGACGAAGGGGCGAGGTGACCACAGTCAAAAGACGTATGAGGGGCGTGGCCTCAATGAGGGGCGTGGCCTCAGCTGTCCATTTGTAAACGGGGCCCATGCCGGAGGGCGTGGCCTGTCGGAGGGGGCTTAACCAGACGGGGAGCGTGGCCTCCGCTGTACAGCCCTGGGGCGGAGCTTTGGTATGCGGCGTGGCTTGATGGGAGAAGGCGTGGTCTGGAGGGGGCGTGAGGCCGCGGCCCCATTGCGGGGAGGGGCTGCGGAGGGGGCGGGGCCTGCCGGAGGGGGGGCGGGGCCTGTCGAGGCGGGGCCTCGCCCCCATTGTGGGCAGGGGCCGCCGGGACGCCGATCCGCGCCCTCGGGTGAGCTCGCAGCGGCCCCGCCGCTTCCCTCGGTCTCCCCTTCCTCTCCTTTCTCCCAGGTGGGTTCCGGCTGGGGTGCGGGAAGGTTTTCCTTCCTCGCCGCCCCTGCGGCGGATCCGGTGGCGCCGGCAGCGCGGGGGGGAGCGGCGGGTCTCTGCGCTCGCCAGTTGCCGTTTCCCCGCCGAAGGGAGGGCGGGAGGGACCCGCAGCCCGAGGGGCTACAACCTCGGGCGGGCCCCTCGCTCCCCTCCGACCCCTTCCTTCCCCCATCCCGGTGTTCCCGGTGTGCGGGGCTTGGATGGAAAGCGGGATGGAGCCCCGGAGCCGTGCCCGGGCGGTGCCCAGCCCCGAGGAGCCGGGCGGGGGATGCGGGGATGCTGCGGCGCTGCCTTCTCCATGGCAACGCCTCCCGGGGCGGCTGCGGCCTCGGCTCCCACCCAGGCCGGGTGGGATGCGACCCTTTCCTACCCGCAGAGCCCTGCGGGTGGGGTTCCCTGGAGGCGTTTAAAAGACGGGTAGACGAGGTGCTCAGGGACGTGGTTTAGTGGCAGACGGGAATGGTTGGAGTCGATGAACCAAGAGGTCTTGGAGTCGATGAACCAAGAGGTCTTGGAGTCGATGAACCAAGAGGTCTTTTCCAACCTGGCGATTCTATGATTCTGCGGTTCCCTTGGCTGAGCAAAGCCCGTTTTGGGGATGGTCTTTGCCCTCTGCTGACCCCCCTGCTTGGGCGCAGCAATTGGGGCTGTCTAATCATCTTTCTGTGCTGCCTTGCTGCTGGCACACTCGGGTCCAGCCTGATGCCCTCTGTTCCTGATGCAGGTGGGCGATGCATTTCAGCACATCTCGGTGCTGAGCTGAGGCTGTGTCGGTGCTGGAGGTCTCTGGCACCGTGTACAGAGCTGCCAGACGTGGGGGTTGACTCTGTCTCTGGCTGCACCGAGGTGGAAATTCAGGGAGATTTGGATCAGGGGGCTTGTGTGGAGGAAGAGCGATACCCTCGCTGCATGTGAACCTTGGGGGTTGGCACTCAATTCCGTTGGCGTGCGGCGGCTGCAGTTGAATCCTGCCTGATCTTGACTCGCTTGGCACAAAGTCATTGCTATTAACAGTGAGATTTCATCCTTGGGGTCCTTGGTGCTTGCAGGCCGTTGTGCTGCTTTGGTGCCTCTGTGAAAATGGTTTGCCACATCTTTAAGCGATCAACGTTATTTTAAGGCAAAAATGCATGATAATTCTCTTCCTGACAAAAACTGCTCGAACTGACGTGGGTTGTGTGCTGCCAAATGGGGCTTGTGGAAATTTGAGGCGGGTGAGAGGTCCTGGGGTGCGGCCAAGCCCCCTTTGCCAGGTACCAGAGGTTCCAGCAAGGCCTGAGCACTGCAGATACTCAGCATTGTACAACCAGCCAGCTTCTCCTGGCTGCACCGACAGAGACAGCAGAACAAGGCTTTTTCATTTTTCCCCTCTCTAGAGGTCGATTCTGATACTGCATACAAAACCAAGTGGTGGTGTGTATTAAGGTGAACCGCAATGCAACCTCCTTATCCTCTGTTGCTGAAAACAACGCATGCCGAAGCCACTGGTGTGCCCTTCCTGCCCCTCTTTCAATCCCACCAGGAGTAAATAGGTCTTGCGGCATCCAGACGTTCTTCCGTGGGTGCTGGGTTTTTTTTTGGTGTGCGGTGCCCCCCAAGACCTGCAGGCTGGGAATCCACCTTGCTGTTCCTCGATTAGTGAGTGACTCACCTTGCTCTTCCCTTGGCTCTACACCGGGACCTGTCTCTTCCCTGTCGGGAGCAGGAAGCAAAAGCCAAAGTCCGCAATCTCCAACCGTCCGACGTGTGATACCGGGACAGCAGGAAGCACTGATGCTTCCTGGCTCCGGACGGCTTTGGCGTGTGGCTCTGCTGGTGTTGCCCCTGCACGGCCCTGCGGTTTTTGGGGCCAGCCAGCCAGGCATACACACGTTCTGTGTCCTAGCCTCCGCCCTGGGGAGGCAAACAGGATGGGTGAGGTGTAAAATCAGAGCCGAATCCGCTCCCCTGGGCTTGAAACAGAGTCAAACTGGTCTTGACCTGAGCTGGCTCCTTATCTGACCCTTTCTTTGCAGCAGGGGTGCTGGGGAGAGCAGGAAAGGGATGGCTGTGGTGGGCTGACACCTTAGGTCCCAGATAAACCCTCCTGCCGAGGATAGGCAGGAGCTGGGGACAGCCAGTCTAACTGGGTCATGTTTATCTCCCTTGGATTCTGTGCTTTGTTTTGGTTTCTTCCCCCTCTTCTCCCGTGCTGTCATTGTCATGGCTGAGGAACCCAGCACAGAGCTTTAGGGCAGCTGGGCTCCATTCAAATCCTGTTTACCCCCTCTCGCTCCATATTCAGTTTGTGTGCATTGAGCATCGATACTGGCTTGATGTCTGAAGGTCTTTGGCCGATGTGCTTATGGCAGCCTACCACATGCACAGGTAGCAAATTTACCTGCTGCATTTATAACCTGAACTGGTTAAAACTGGCTGGGGATGCTGGTAGGTGGGTGGTCTTCTTTTGCCCATCCTCCTGCAGCACAGATATGCACTGAGCTAATTCTACACCCACTTTTATCTCGGAAGTATTAATAAATGAAGTTTCCCTATTTATGTGAGCCTTTTCAAGAGGCTGGCGGGGCTGCCTTGAAGGCTTGCTTGGCACTGCAAGCATTCAGAGCTTTTTTTTCTGTGCATGCTCTAGCAGTCGATAAGCCAGGGCATCCAGCTGTCAGCTTTGGAGATTGCCAAAGCCTGCTCAACAAGATTTCTGCAGCCTTCGCTCACAAATGAGGATTTTGTTGGACGCTTTGGTTTCTGACTTGATGCTGGTAATTAAATATCTTAGCTTGGCTTCAGAAAGCTGCCACTGCCATGGAGTGACTGGTGAGGCCATGTGAAGCAGGATGCTCTTGTTCTGCTGGAACTGAGTGTGACCTAACTAGAGTTGTTTAGCCTGCAATTTTTTTTTTAAATATACCTTTTTATATAAGTAACTTTTTTAAAAAAATAGGGAAAAAAGCCTTACTTTTTACTGCTACACTCTTAAGCTTGCGTGGACCTGCTGGGACAGCTGTTGATTTGCAAGTTATGGCAGCCGAATGCTGTGAAATTCAAATCATGTCCATATTGATTTTTTCCCCCACTTTTTAAGGTAATCTTATGTGTACTTTTCACTCCTGCACCACAACAGATGTCAGCACTGTGCTGAAAAAAAGAGGTGATCTGAACAAAGAGCGGAAAAATGGGGCAGAAATACTGTGTGTCTGATCCTGACTTCAGTGTGGGTTAATTAAGATGCTAAGATTTACTTACTGTATATGCTTACCATACTAGGGGATGAGAGAAACAATTTGTAAAGGGTTGGAAAGAAATTAAATATGCCAGCAGAATGTATTTCCAACTTTCCATTTGATGTAAAAAGCTAGAGGTTCCCCAGCCCCTTCTAAGATGCTGTGTGGGATTTGCTGTTTGCCTTCAATTCTTCTTTGCTCCCACCACTTCTTAAATCTGAGCTGGGTTGGAAAGAAAGCTGTGTTGATGCCTTCTTACCTTCCTGCCCTCTCAGGAGATCACTTACACTGAGTATCTCCTGTTGTGGTGTGTCAGAATGTTTTGAAATACATTGAAGAACCAGGAGTTCTAGGGTAGCGTAGAAAATGTCAGTGAGTCATAAAGCTTTCAAATCTTTGTGGCCTCTGAGAAGAAAAGCGAAGGACGTGGAGATGAGAGAGGCAGCCTGGCACACCGTGAAGATGTGATTAGTTGACTGGAGAGTTTCATGATCTGAGCTGAGAGTTCTTTGTTTTGTGATTGGTGTGGCCTGAGCACCAGCCACCTAAATTACAGCAAATTAACCAAATGAACATGTGAAGTTGACTGGACATCTGAACTGTGTTTTCCTCATGGTGAAGTTGGGTGGGGTCATTCCCAAGGGCGTCCCGTCTCACACTGCACTCAGGTCTGGAGTAACTTCTGTGTGTTCCGCAAGAATCTCTGATCACCCTGTCCTGTTGGTGCTCTGTCCTGTGTTTGCCCCCAGCCTATTTGGAGGAGTTTGTTGTGAATTTGCTAAATGGAAGAGTTTTGTCCTGCTTGGAGCACTTGGGTGAGGAGGTCTCTCCTGCCCTCTTCCTAAATCAGCTAGATGCACAGAGAAGCCCAAACTAGTGACAGTCATTGAGCGAGTATTATCATGACTCAATAAATTACTCAATACATTACTCCTCATGGACTGAGTTGCCTTGAGAGTCTTTGTGTTCCAAACATTGCCTTGACCCACTGGAGTGGCACTGCTGGTGGACGGGTGTGTTCTTGCCCACTCCAGCACGTGCCAGCTGGTCATCACAGCAGTGCTGACTAGTGCTGATGTGTCAGACCACTGAAGCAGGGCTGCTCTTCACGCCTCGTGTCTTTCTGGAGGATGTGCCAGTTGCTTCGCTACTCTTTGTACTTTTCTGTTATGGTATTTTTGAGCTCTCACGCTGAATTCTTCTGGACTCGGCACTGAGGAAATAACAGCAGCACGTCTGCAGTGCAGTTAGTAGGAGGTAGAACATAGTTGGTTAGAGGCATTCTCATCTTTCTCAACACAGAGCGCCGAGTTCCTCGGCCTTTGCTGGGCCTGGTGAATGATTGAAGGGTTATTCGCCTTGCTAGACAAGTGGCTTCATGTTTCGCCTTCTGCATTCCTCCAGGTGAGCATTGCCTAGCGTGCTACGTGCTGCTTACCTGAATCATCTCATTCCTGTGCATGCAGCTTCACCGCCTGGATGTCAGAGCTGTTCCTCTCCAGGCTGTTTCATCAATGCTCGAGTGTTTTTACATGAAATATTATGTGGAGGGGTGTGGTGGCAGAGTAGCTGAAGTGTCCGGCTCTGGCTTCGGTGGTGAAGGTGAATGTTACTGCTTTTACCACCTCTCCTGAAGGGATGTTTTTTTGGAAGCTGAACCCAGTGACCCAGTTCCCAAACTCTGGATTTGGGCTGTTGCAAAGAGTTTTGCACTGAGGCTCCTCATCCCTTCTTGCATGGGCCCTGGATGGAAAGCAGCCACGCAAAGCTCCAAGCAAGCTGGCAGCAGCCAGATGCCAATGAGATAAAGAGAGAGGAAGGACCCAATGAATTCATCAGACCTGTGCCCATCCTCAGGAGAACAAAGGAAAGCACAGTGGGATATCTAGGTGTTCATTGCTCCTTGCTGCTCTGATAGGCTGGGCTGCTGGCAGATCCTGCCCCAGGGCACTGTGGCAGGAGGCAGGCAATTCAAAACTGTGCCATTCAGAGGCAGACTTGGGGGAGGTTGCATGAAATGCCAGCAGCTGGGCTCTGTACCAATATGCAAAACTTTGCTGTGGAGCTTGGCAGCTTTTGGGGAAGGGCTCTGCAGGGCGTTGGTTCCTTCGATGCTTTGCAGGAGTGAGGATCAGCTTGCCTTCCTGATGGAGGCCCTTCTTGTAAGTGGGGCATCCTCGGAGATTTTAGGGTTGAGCGTATGAGGGCAGATTATCCACACACAGGAAAGTGCATGTGCTGGTTTTCTATAGGAACAAACCTGGTTGTACCGCAAGGCTGCAGCATGGGTGAGCTGGGACTGTGCTCTGCACCTGGGGACAAGCTCTGCACTGCTTGGACCAGGAGGAGAGGACAGTACTTGTCCTAAAAATCAAATAAAACTGGACTGTGAGAGTGAGGGATGCAGAGTGGTATTGTTCTGGGGTGGGACCGGGAGAGCGCAGCAGGTCAAGGTGGTGGGAAGACCCACAGCATCTTATGCTGTTCAGGTGATGTCCTGGCAGCTCGGTGGCTGTCACAGACAACTTTTGTTAGCAGCAGATCTTGCTCCCAGCTCCACTAGGGAGGAGAAGCTTGGAGGAGCAGTCTGGAGACTGTTTCCCCCACCTTAACCAAGCAAGGTGAGTTGCTTGGTGTGGCACAGCCATAGAGACCATACAGCTAGGATGTTTTCTGGCTCAGATGTGTTGTGTGCCATTTAGCCTAGGCTGTGGTGGGTCTGCCTCACTGCTGCTCCTGAGTGTTTCTTTTGTGCAAACCTTTCCGAGGCAGCTCTCTGGAACCATACATCCATCTGGCTTTCACCTAGTCACGAATCCTTGTTCCTTGCTTGTCCTTGGCATCCTCTGAGTGAACAGTGCTTAGAGGAGCTGTGAACTCTTGCGTGTCATTCTGGAGAGTCAGTGGTAGCTGAGGTCCGGTGCAGCTGTTTCCTTTAAGGATGCTTGTGTGAATGTAAGCAACTGTAAATCTGTTTGTGTAAAGCTTTCTCTCCCGTGCTGCCAGGCACCCTTTGCACTCCCATTCCCTCACACTGCTGCTCCTGGAAACCACAGCATCTTCTCGCTGGAAGCGAGGACAGCAGAGATGTGGCTGGGTAAGGTGAATACCCCTGGTGTGCCCAGTTTTCACAGAAATCATAGAAGCGTAGGATGGTTTGGGTCAGAAGGGACATTAAAGGTCATCTGGTTCCAAGCCCTCTTCCATGGGCAGGGACACCTCCCACTGGATTAGGTTGCTCAAAGCCCCATCCAACCTGGCCTTGAACACCTCCGGGGGTGGGGCAGCCACCACTTCTCTGGGCATCCTGGGCCACTGCCTTACCACCCTCACAGGCAAAAAGTCCTTCCTGATATCTAATTTAAATCTCCCTTCTTTCAGCTCAAAACCATTTCCCAACATCCTATCCCTGCACTCCCTGATAAAGAGGCCCTCCAGCTACCCTGTAGGCCCTTTAAGTGCTAGAAGGCTGCTATAAGGTTTCATGCAAAGAACACTTGATTTGCTGAGGTTTTCTCTTGCCTCCCCCTCCAAGGCATTAGAAGTGTCTTGGCTCTGTGCAGGGAAGAGAGGCTGCTGTCTGCCTTAATATCAAGTTAAGCCTTTCAGATGCATGGTGATTTCCAGCTGCCCTGTTTTGCTTGGCACTATTCTCCATGCATAGCCCATGCATAACTTTCTGCTGCTGTTCCTCTGCTGAGGGACACTTGTCCAGCTTGCTCATGGACATCCTAAGGCTGGAGCTCCTCCAGCTGCAAGGGAGGAAAGAAAACCAGTCCAGGGCCATGCTGCGTTGTGTTTTCTTCTACCATCAGGTCCTGTGGTCAAACACGAGGCTTCTCCCATCGCTATTTCTCTGCCTCCAGGAATCGGCAGGGTTAAGGCTGTCGGGAGCCTGGGTATTGCTCATCAGTGCCAGGCAAGTGTCGGGCAGGAGAAAAGCTGAACTTGCAAATCTGTTCCTGGGCGCTCTGGCAAGTCACGCCAAGGACTGTTTGAACTGTGCTAATACCTAATATGTCTGGAGCAACCTTGTTTACCAGAGCCGGTGCTTCAAATGAGTATCCTGACAGATATTTTATGTAAGCCATTTGCTTACCAAAGCTCTGCAGATACAAGAAGGTGGTCTTGATACCTCAGCCCACATGCCTCCTCCTCACTTCAGCATTTTGGAGGCATCCTACAAAGATGCTTGAGACTTTCTGGGGACAACTCAGATCCATTTATAAACTCCAGCTCCTTTATCTTCTGTGGAGAGTGCTGCTTGGCAAATTGCATGTGAAATAGTTGGTGGCTCCCGAGCCATGAGAAATCTCGACCTGTCACACAGACCAAAAAGATGTCGAGGAAAATTTTTGGAGCGTGCTAAATATTTTAATCCCTACAGTCAGCTTGCTTTTGGGTATGGAGCTGGAAATGAGTCTATGATCATCATTTTCTCACATTTACTTTATTAAATGCTGCTTTACCACTCAGGAGTTCACTAGCATTCGCCATTTCTTAAGCGATGCAGTGATGGTTGTAGTTGTTTTCAAACTGCAGTGGTGTGCGAGGGGCTGTGATTGGGGTTACGTACTCATGAAATTGTGCTGTTCCCTCAGTTGGCACACCAGGATAAAATGCAAGATCTCCCTGGCTTTTCCAGCTATCCTATTGCGTGACAGCTTTCAGCAAAAGAAGAGAGTAAAGAGAGACTTTAACCTCCAAATACTCAGTGGATAGACTTCCAAAGAAATGCTTGTAGTTGCGTCAGAGGAAGCTCTGTTGGCTTTTCACAGGGGACGCAGCTGAGCTAGGCAAGACATGTGTGAGACAGTGATGATAAAGTCTCATGGCTGCAGCTGGGCTCCCCCGTGTCCACATTTTCTTCCCTTTGCCTTGTGTTTTAGACTATGTCTTTAGTTTTTGTGGGAGTCAGGATGGAGACTATGTCTTTAGGACCTGTCATCCCTGGTATACAGTGGGATGTTGGAGTATTTAAGGATGGACTGATTGCTGGGGACTCTAGACCTGAGCTCCAGCTATGGAAATAGGTTGTTACAGTGCATCCTGAGATGCATGTCCTTATTCTGGGAAATCAGTTCTTGGGGTAAGACAGGGAGCAAGGAGAAAGACCCATGAAAAATGTGTGCTCATTTTTCCACAGGGAGGAAAAAGCCAAACAAAACACATCCAACAGCACCTTGTCAGCAAATGTCATGGAAGTGCATGTTGCTGGCTCATGTTAAGCTTCTTATCCACCAGCATACCTGGGCAAAGGAGCAGGGTCTTTTTACCTGCACTCGTGGGTTGCTTGATGCTTTTCCAGCACTGTTGCAGCAAAGAGCCAGCTTGATCATAGGGGCACGGCTGATTTGGTTCATAACACCTGGGCTTTGGCTGCTGAAGCACCTGCAATCTTGGCTCCTCAGGTCAGGCTCTGGGTCACAAAGTGCCTGGTGCAGATGGATGGTAACCGCTTGCCAGTGCTAGTCTAACCCCAAGTCTATTAACAGCCCATGGGACTGAGTCTTGCCCTTCCTCCTCCTGCTTCCTCCCCCCCTCCCTTGCTTTTCAACACCAGGTTTTTGAATAAATCATCTAGTATGTGATCACACAGGAAACTCGGTGATTTGTAAGGTTTTTTTTTATAGCTGAGTTAGGAAGTGAATTCAGCTCCCCAGGGTTTCAGTTCTGTGCTTTTTAATCACAAGGTTCTCCATCCTTTCTACTCCATCACTTGTGACATGACGTCTCCTTGGCTGCGTAGGTTTTTCCTCTGCTTCTGCCTGCCTGCAGAAACAATAGCTGCTGGAAATGCTCTTCTAGAACCTGAAACGGATAGGGATTGCCTGCAGAAAATGCAGATTTGATCTGCATTACGTCTTTTTGTTGTTATTTTGTTTACCATTTGGTTATCCTTTCCCTTCAAAGAAAAGCAAAGACCTTGTTCTTGCAGAATCCATCACTCCTGTTGTGTTCCTTGCTGGAAGTAACATGTGCAAAATGCTGCATTCTTTTGTGTATCTTCTTTTTTTTTTTTCTTCTTTGTCGGTGGGAGCTTAGGGAGTATAATGGGCAGATTAGCAACTGTATTTGTGGAGTAACCCATCTTTGTGCAGGTCTGGCTAGAAACCAATTAAGCTTGTCTTGATCTCTAAATGAGATTTTTGTCGAACGCCTTACCCAACTGCCTTTTGCATCCATTAATAGCAGGGTGGGATGAAAATAGCTGAACATGTGAAGATCGTGTGTTGGATAAATAGAGAGGCGTGGGTTGTGGGGAGGTTCCCTGGGATGCGTGCGAACCACTGCCTCTTTGTGTGGTGGTTTTGTAGCTCCAGTTCTTGAAGTCTGGGATTAGGTATATTTGGCGGCTAGTGTGCAAACCTCCGTGGTAGCGTGCCTGGCTTGAGGTCAGAGGCAGAGATGCTGGATAAATAGCCAGTGTCCTGTGGATTTCATTAATATGCCAGTTCCCATCCCTATAATATCCCATAAGGAGATGAGGGTGTGTTTGGGAGCTCCTTGTGATTCTCACCTGTGAGTCCCCCTGGTCTTGGCTTGCTTTTTAGCCTGGAAAATCCCCATGGCTTTCCAGGGGTGTGTGTTGAATTTCTGGGCTGGGGGACCCTACCTGGGTGGTGTTTGCTGCTGCCATGATGAGAATCGATCCGGGAACAGCACTTCAGTGCAATGTTTTTGAAAAGCACCAACTAAATAATCATGCTTTTAATAAACTGTGCCTTCGGGGAACCCTTATATCTCTGTTCCAGACTGCTTCTGCATCAAGATAATATTGCAGAGCAGCTGGATTTTGCTTTGGGAGATGTAGGTGGGGGAAGAGATTTCTTTTAGTGTGCAAACATTCGTTACAATCACCTTTATTTGTAAAGTAACTACAGCCAAGCAGTGCACAGCCTAATACCTTCTTCCCTGAATGGGTGTCTTCTCTGTTGTGGCCAAACAGTGTAGAGAGTGATCTCAAGGGACAGAGGGAAAGAAAACACTGGGTGAACTGTGCTCTGTTTGTTGGAAAGGATCCTGTTTTCTCCATCCTAGCCCTCCTGGCTGCCACCTGAATGGTGCCACCCCAGCTCTGAACAGGGAGTGTGGGCTTTGCTGGAAATGAGTTATGGAGCTTTGGTGGTGGGATCATGATGTTGCGCTTGTGCAAGGATGTAGCTGCTTTGGATGAGTCAAATAAATAAATGGAATAAATCCATGTGAGGCGTGGTCGATGGCAGACGGGAGCTCCTGGCGTAAGCAGGCTTAGCTAATTTAATCTGTGGTGGACCCGATCTGCTTTGTCTTCTAGTTGAGTTAAATATACCCTTTGAGTTGTGGTTACAGAGGCTAACTCCAGTTTTGATTATGCAAAATGTGCTAACATGGGACATAGCTGTCTGCTTCCAAACAGATCTGGAAGGAGAGAGGGATGGGGCATCCCATAGTCAAGACCTGCATTGTTCTCTCCTGCTAACCTATATCTGGACCACAGTTGAGGGGCAGGATACTCGATAGGCAGCTGCATGGAGAACTCTAGCTCTGGGGTTTTGGGCAATACAGATTTTGGGTCTTGTAGCATAGACATAACCTTTCCATCATATGACAGGTTTTAAAGTTTAGAGTCTATGCTACAGCTACCTGGGCATGGCCAGTGGCTTCAAAACAGAGGAAAGGACCCTCTCCATCTCTGCAGAATTTCCAGAGACAGCAGATCGGAATTTCTGTCCACAAAGGAGTATGAAGCTATTGGTCAACTTGAGCAGCAATTGGAAGCAGTTTTAGCTTTGCAAGGCAAAAGGGAAATTAAATGCTAGTGGGGAAATTTACCGTGTCTGTCCAAAGATGCCACCTGGGAATTTATGTGCTTGGGATTAAGAACAGCAAGTTGTGGCTGTGTTGGGTGCAGCCTGTTTGCACCATGGTCCGTCTGTGCTAATGCTCTGCCAGAGCTGCAGGGTAGGTCTCTGGTTGCTTTGTCTTCTTGGGTTTGCCTTGGGTGACAGCAATCTCAGAATCTTCTGTCTGGCCTCATGAGAGTCCTCAAAAGACCAAAAAATCACAACAGGTAAAAAGTGCTAATGATCTTAGACTGGGTATAAGGAAGAATTTTTTTACAATGAGGGTAGTGGAACACTGGCACAGGTTGCCAAGGGAAGGTAGTGGATGCCCCATCCCTGGAAACATTCAAGATCAGGTTGGATGGGGCTCTGAGCGGCCTGAACGAATTGAAGATACCTCTTCTCTTGTAGGGAGGTTGGACTGGATGACCTGTAAAGGTCCCTTCCAGCCCAAAGCATTCTGTGATTCTATGATCTTCTCCAGGTGACAGCGTCAAAGCCAAGCATCGCTTTATCTTTTCAGATTTCTGTATTGCAGGCTTCAAAGTAGCCAAGAAAGCAGTTCATCGGGAGGGCTTTAAAGGAATGTGTCTTCAGAGTCTCTGATATCAGCAACTTCTGCATTAAATACCCGGTGACAGTCATGCAAGCAACTTGTGCTGGTATTTGCTGTAGGCTGGCAAACCACTATTTGCCATTTGCTTATCTGCAGTATGTGAGCAGCTTATCCCTGAGCAGCTGGATTTAACCCCCTTATCTGGCTGTGTGTTGGCAGTGTGGTGTGCTGTGCAGTGCTGGCCCACTGCGCTCTCCTGCTCCTCCACCCCAGCATGCCAGGAGGAGCCCGGATGGCTGCAGCTGCAGGTGGGGGCTTCCAGGGGAAATGGGTGTTTGCCCTCCCTGGGATGACTGATTGCTTCTGTTATTTAAAAAATTCCACAACTCCTGGAGAGGAATAATTAATTAAATTGTTTAAGTGAATGAGTTCCCTTTAATTTTAAAAAATATGTGTATATATATGTGTATATAGCAACGTGGTCTCTAATAGAATGAGCCTCACTGATCTGCTTTATCCCTGATTCAGAGAGAGGAGGCAAATTTTAGGTAAAAGTAGGGGAATCAGCTTTACCCTTGCAAGGTCAACTCCTCAGTTTCTGTAGCGATGCCTGAGTTTGTTCGTTAAGAAAAGCAGGGACTTGCTTTCCAAGGGCGAGGTAGTTTGTGCTTTCCTGGTGTCTCAGGAGCAGAGCAGCACTCATACCATTGGAAGAAGGTTCCCTGGCCAGGGTGAAAGCTGCAGCAGGTAGTGGCCCATCTTCAGCCTTCTGCCTCTTTGTCCTTGCAGTGCTGGGCTTGGTTCCAGCCCTGCCTTTCCTCTTTGCCATTTTAAATGATTTCCAGTGAGCGAAGAAGCGAGTATTTGCTGGTTGCACCTTCCCGTATGGCACTGACTTTACAGGTGTGATTGCACCTGTTCTATATTGCTCTGGGTGAGCGTGGGCAGCAGCTGAAGGCGTTAGGGGTTGCTCACGAGCTCACCTGCCTCATTTGAGTACCAGCTATGCCATGGCAAGAGGGTGCCAAGTTCAGGACTAACCCATGTCCCCAGGTGTGACATCAACACCTCTCTTAAATACCTCCAGGGATGGCAACTCAGCCACTTCCCTAGGCAGCCTGCTCCAGGACTTGACAACTCTTTCAGTGGAGAATTTTTTCCTAATATCCAGTCTGAACCTCCCACAGTGCAACTTGAGGGCATTTTCTGTCATTCTATCACTTGTTATTTGAGAGAAGAGACCAGTGCCTGCCTCGCTTCAGCCTCCTTTGAGGCAGTTGTAAAGAGCAGGAAAGCTTCCCCTGAGCCTCGTTTTTTCTCTGGGCTAAACAAATCCATTGATTTTGGTTTTAATCCTTGCTGTATAAAGGAGTAGTTTTCTCCCCATCAGCCCCAAACTGCAGTGCCAGGGCAGGTGGTCCTCCCAGGGCGGTGGTTCCTGGTGTCTGAGGCAGAAGGATGCTGGAACCAGGAGGATGCTGCAGAGCCAGGAGCCGTGCCTTGGGTCTGGGAGGAGGCAACATCGTCACATGCAAAGCCAGTGCACATGGGAATGGCAACCCGTCAATCGAGAGTTAAGTGAATAGATGTGATGTGATGAGACGTGTTTGTTTATCAAAATAATGATCGATGCCAGGGGGATGGGGTGTGTTTTGGGGAACGAGTGAAGCAGCGTGTTGAGGCGTGGGTGGCTGTGAGTGATGGGGGCTGCAAACACAGCTGTGTGTGCCTGCGTGCCCTGATAACTTGAACTCATTGCTGCTGGGAGTCCCTGCCTTAGATTGCTGCCAGAGATGTGGTTGCCTTTATTAATCTGCAGAGGTAATTGTAATTTTAATGTTACCAGCGGGGGAGTTTGCACGAGGCAGAGGCATTCCTAGAAGACCTCCACAGGTACCATACTGGAGGCATCCAACATGATGACTCAGCATCTGTGCTGATGGTTTTTTTAAAGTAAATCTCAAATTAGCACTTATTTAAAAAACCAAGAGATGATCTGAAGAAGGGGATGCTTGGAAGTGATGCCAGGAGGTGATTTGGAGCAGCAGAAAGCGGTTTGAGCCATGATCAGTTCTTGCCAAAGTCAGTTTGGGTGCAGGGCTGCTGCTTCTGTGGTGGAAGGGCAGCTCCTGGCCCTGCCCCCGGCATTTGACAGAGCTGGTTTGATTGATGAGGGTGTGGGAAAGTGCCACATGTGCATAAAAGCTGTGGATGTGCTTCATGCTAGGGGAACGTGAGCATTACTCTCTTCATCAAGAGGGTAAAAAATGTAAGTATATATCGCTTTTTCAAGAGGACAGTGGTGGGCATCCATCAGCTTTTCAGTCTAGCCTGTGTCTGGAAGCCAAAGCTGGATGAGTCCTATCCAGAATAAGACACAGGTGCAGCCATTTATATCTTTATTTTTCATAGAAATGTACAATGGTTTGGGTTGGAAAGGACCTGTAAAGATCATCTAGTCCAGCTCCCCTACCATAGGTAGGGACATCTTCAACTCAGTGGGGCTGCTCAGTGCCCCATCCAGCCCAACCTTGAATGTTTCCAGGGATGGGGTAAATACAACCTCACTGAACAACTGGCTCTGGTGTTTCACTGCCCTCATCATAAAAAATGTCTTCCTTCTATCTAGTCTGACTCTACCCTGTTTTAGTTTAAAAACATTGTGCCGCCTTTAACTATTGGAACAAACACTTGGAGAAAATAGCCTCAGACTCATCTTAGTATCCTGGGTCCAGACTGCTAGCAGCTCCAGGAGGGAGCTTGAGTTTGACAAAAGTATGTTCAGCACTTGATATGGAGAGAAGTGGGTAAGATTAACAGGCTGCAATGCTTGGAAGTCCCTTGCTCCATGATAAATCACTCTTTCAGAACAGGCACTTCTAATGGGACTTCATGGCGCTGGAGAAGGACAATACAGAGGAGGTCGGTGTGGATCTGTGCCGTGTCTCCCCAGACAGGTAGTCCATTTCCCTGTCCCAGTGTAAGCAGACGCTGGAGGAGTGGCCAAGGCAATGCATATCATACTGTCAGTGGCAGCAGCCTCAGTGTCCCACTGTGCATGGTGGCTGCAGCCCTACGCAAGCAGGTGTGGGTGAAGTTTATGTGGGTGCAAAGCAGATGTCAAGCAGTGTTTTTATCTACTTGCTTGCAAAAATCATTCATCGAGTCTCTCTGCCATAGGCAGGGAAGTGGGAACTAAGTGAGATGTGGCATGGATCTGTGCTGGCTTCCTCTCCAGCCCCATGAAAACCCATTAGAATCATGGTTTGAATTGCAAGAGACCTTAAAGCCCATCCAGTTCCACCCCCGGCCATCGGCAGGAATACCTCTCACTAGATCAGGCTGCTCAAGGCCCCATTGAAGCTGGCCTTGAACACCTCCAGGGATGAGGCAGCCACAACTTCTCTGGGCAACATGTATCAGTGCCTCAACACCCTCATCATGAAGAATTTCTTCCTAATGTCTAATCTAAATCTTATCCCCTCCAATTTAAACCCATTTCCCCTCATCCTATCGCTACATGTCTTTGTAAAAAGTCCCTCCCCAGCTTTCTTGCAGGTCCCCTTCAGGTACAGGAAGGCTGCTATATGGTGTCCACACAGCCTTCTCTCCTCCATGCTGAACAACCCCAACTCTCTCAGCTCATCCTCTCTCTCAGCAGAGATGTTTCAGCCCTCTGATCATCTTCATGGACTCCTCAGGACGCATTCCAACAGTTCCTTATCTTTTTTATGTTGGGGATTCCAGAACTGGACACAATACTCCAGGTGGGGTCTCACAAGAGCGGAGTAGAGGGGGACAATCCCCTCCCTCTCTCCCTCCTTCCTGCTTCTCTTGATCCAGCCCAGGATACGGCTGGTCTTGTGGGCTGCAAGAGAGAAGACTCTTCTAATTAGTGACGCTTCCAAAAGAGTGGCTTCCCCTGAAGTAAGGGACTGAAGTGATAGTGCTGCAGCCTCTCACTGCCAAGGAGAGCCCTCATTTTGTCTTGTCCAATTCATGTGAACAAAGTAATTTATAAGGACATTTTCCATGAATCAATAAATCCATGCTTGCTGCTGTGCCTGGGAGGATTAATTTGCTCTAGATACTGTACCGAGTACCTCTGTCCTGAATTGCACTGTGACGTCCTACTCTTCGGGAAAGAACGGGGATACAGCTCGATCCTCTGGAAACACGCTGTGTGCAGCTGCTGGTGCCTTGTCCCCCTTAATAGTGCATCTCCCCATGTGGGCTAAAGAGGTTAGGGAGGGTTTAAATGCAATAGTTTCTCTAGGTGTGCATGTGGAGCTTTGTTCCTGATGTTACAGGTCTTGGGGAAAGTGAAGCCAAAAGTTAAAGGAGGAGGGGGAGTATTGGCTTTTGTAAGAAGACAGAGATCTTGGTTACAGATAGATTTCCCTTTCAGGTTTCCATGTAGCCTTTGCTATTGAGAGGAACTGAAAAATTCCTGTTGAACTGCGTTGCCTCCCCTTCCCAAAACTGCTTTTGTGAGACGAGGAGCGTGCATCTTTGAAAGTAATACGTGTGTTTAAGAAGTCCTCCTTGAGATCTGCCTGAAAAAAAAGAGGGTTTAAAACCCCAGCCCTTCTACAAGTAGAGAAGTGAAAGATAACCCAAAGATCCTCAGTCCTGAGTGTGTTTCCCTTTGTTTGTCCAAGTACCACCATGGTCTCATGGGTTTGGAGCATCGGTCTGAGGTGACCTTATCCTGTTGCTAAGACCCAGGACAGGACCTTGCTTTCTGCAGCAATCCTGCTGTGGGTTTGGGCTAGTTTCTGACTTGTTCCTCTGGCACAATATGTGTTTTAGGGATCTCTGAGCTCATAGAGTGTTGGCTGTCCCTCTGGTCACCCAGAGCCCATCTCTCCATCCCATTCCAGCTGCCTAGCTGAGCACCCAGAGACCCTTCTACTTCTCCTCCAGAATGATTCTGAGACTGTTTAGCAGCTCTTGGAGGTCAGAGCTTGTACTGGGGAATCCAGAAATGTTTCTGGAGCCAAACCACTCCACAGCCAGTGGGCGTGTGCTTGGTCTCTGCTTGGTCTCTGCTTCTCATTTCCTTCGTTGCTGCAGAGAGCAGCTGAACTGCACACGGGGTTTCAGCAGGGTGTCCCCTCTTTTGTTCCTCTGCATGAGAAACGTCTGTGCATGTGTTTGTATTTAAAAGATGTATTTTTAACATAGCTGGCTGTGAGCTATGCCACCTGGGACTGGTCTGGTTGGGCGATGGAGGGATGTGACTGGGAGCTGTGTGATGGTTCTGTTGGTCTGGCCATGCTTGCACTTGGAAAAAAACAAGTATTTACAGGGAACTATCCAAAACTCCCTCAAACCCAGCTAGAAAGGCTCCCTCTGTTGTGAACAGTTTTTGGAGTAAGTCTCACAGCGCTGGTGGCGAGGCCCGGTTGCTGTTATTTGTATCACAGCCTGTCCCAAACCTTACCATGAGTGTCTGTCGTGAGTTTTCTGCCCCCATTTCCCCACGTGCTTGCTGCTGTGTGCCTCTCCTGGTAGCAGGGCTAGGTGAGAGCTTGCTGCTGGCCATGATGCTACCCATCCTCTGGAATGGCGAATGCAAGGTCAAAGCATCATCGTGCCAACGGCAAGCTGGAGCAGACATATAAATTTGTCATTTTAAATAATTGCCAGGATGGTTCCTCCTCCCTTTCCCCCATCCCCATGTTCTTCCCCAGCACCGTGTCCTTTCCCACCCACCACCCGGGGGCTGCCTGGATCTGTTCAAGATTTATGTTAAAAGGGGAATTTTATATACGTAATTAAAACGTTATATTGCTGGGTAGAAATAGGATTTGCTGCGAGTCTTTCTCATGTGTGAGGGTGAACTGATTGATTACTGGGGTTTGAGATTAAATATTCCCCTGAGCTCCACGGGCTGTTAATGTGGTGGTGGGAGGGCACAGAGAAGGGGAGGAGGAAAGCAATGGTTTTCCTCCAAGGCAGGGAAAGCAGGGGAATGTCTAATGAGCACATCCCCTTGTCTTGCTCTCTGTGCCGTCTGCTGCAACGGAGGCTCCCAGCACTGGTGTCATGGGCCACAATAAAGCAGGTGTCTCACTCTGCATCCTCGGTGGTGCGTGAGCTGCTGATGGGCTTTGCCAGTTTGTCTCGCTATCACATCTTCTCGTGTCCCTGTGGCTCAGCTGCATCGCCACCTCCCTGCATCCTGGTCCATGCTTAGATCCCTCCAAGCCCAGCAGTGGGGTAGACCTGCCGACCCCTCCTTTCTCCCTCAGATCACCCCTTGTTTCTTTCTTTTTCTTTATTTCTTTTAATTGAAAACCCCCTCTCTTTTTGGTTTCGATGGGAGGGGAGGAAAAACTCCAACACACTGTTTCTCAAGCACGTGGTGGCGCAGGTTGGAGACACCCGCTTTCCTTGAAGTCTAATTTTAGCTGAAGGCGACGGGATCCCTCCAGGGTACTGCGGAGGTTTCCTATCAGCCTAGACCTTAAGAGACACGCACACAAACAAAAACAACACAGAAGTACTTAGGTTTATTTGGGTGAATTCTTTTTAAAAAGGGTGTGACTTATTTTTTGCGAGCAGCCCCTGGCGCACAGCAGCTTTGTTCTGCTGCAGTCGGGTATTTCAGGTCTTCCAAGATTTAATCAGAATAATTAGTTACTGTCTGTTTATACCTTCTGTTTTTGTTGCAGGGTTTCCAAAGGGCGTATTTATCTTCCAGAGAGCTGCCTAAGTGTCGCTTAATCATTAAGCATCTGATTTCCTCCAAGTTATCTGTCATGCTGCTTATGTAAGTAAATAAAATAAAAAGAAGAAGGGAGGGTGGGGATGGTATTGGTGGATTCTGCTTGGGGGGATCTGGAAAGGTTTTTCCTGGTTGTCACGGGTTTAATTGCGAGCTGCCTTTGGTTCCCAGCCCGTCATGCGGTGATCAGAGGACTGCGGGTTTGAATTGGCACTTAATGACCCAGCCAGTTTAATGAGGTTGCTTTCAGCCAGGCCTTCATGTATACCCCACTAAACTGGCAAGAGCTGAGTTACTCCCTGTTATTTCAGGAGAGGGGAAAAAAAGTGACTTTACAGAAATAAAGGGCTTTTGCTCTTGCTTTCACAGTTGCGCCTTTGACTCCTTAACCCGGTCGTATCCCTTATAAAAATCACAGCTGTGTTTGGAAATAAGTTACCACTCTAAGTTTGCCAGGATGGGAAATTGGATGGTTTTCAGCCTGTATTTGCACATTTGGTTGGGAAAGGGGAGCTGGTGGTGCATACATTACCCATCTCTTTGTTATGGGAGATGAGACAGACACAGGAAAACACTGCAGAAGAGGATGGGATGGCTAGAAAGTCATGACAAGACAGATGTGATGCTGAATGTACCTCTGGTTCATGCTCAGTGCCTTAATGAAGGGAAAATATCATGTGATTCAATATTTATCATCAGAGCAGCTGAGGGCGGCTGCTTTCTTGAGGGAACTGTGAGGCTGAATGATCTGCTTTTTTCCCCTTGTTTTCCCTTTCTTCCCAAGCTGGGGTGGTAGGGGTTGCATGCGGGGATGCTGGCTTGTCAGCTGCCCTCACCACCTTGTTTATCACGTCAGGCATGGAAACTCTGGGGGCAAGGATTCGGGGTGCATGCTGCTTCCGTGATGGGTTTAGATCTTTTTACATCCAGAAGCAGCTATTGCTATCAGCTCCTCTGCTTTCCCTTGTGATACGGACCATAAATTTTTGAGGTCAGTAAGTTTTGTGTTAGCCCTTGTCAGGGATTACAGATGCGCCGTGGGGCTTTGCTTTTAACCTTCCCTGGGGGAAGCTCGTTAGAGGGAAGGGGCCGAGGCGAGGGCAAGGTGGGGCCATCAGGATCTACAGGACGTTGGTGGCTTCAGTAGACCCAGTGAAACGCGCTTGCATGAAGGCTAAATTTGAAGTCTGTCTCCTCTCTGTTTGTTGGGGAAAGTAAAGATGAACTACTGTGTTGGGGTATTTGTTGGTCTCTGTGCTGCATCACAGCTGAAACTGAGCAGGTTTCCCAAATCCCATCCACCTCGCTCAGCTCCTGAGCAACATTTTGGGGAGATGCTGGCAAATCCTCTCTTCCCTCACACCGATGCAGTGGATGTCGCAGCCAGCACCAGGTTGCTGATGGCTCTCACTCTTTCTGCTCTGGTGTGTAGAGGGGGTGGGAAAAGTCCAGTCTAATGAAGATCTTCTTAAGGAAGGCTGTCAACATGATGTTTACCTGGCTGGAAAGCTGGTGGAGGTTCAGATGAAGTGCTGGAGATGTGTGATGTGCAGTGCAGCCATTGCTTCTGCCCATTACAGCCCTCTTGCCACAGTGAGGGATGCCAGAGGGGGTAGCAGGTCTCTAATCTCCATTCTCCCAGCACATGCCTGCCCACTTCACTCAGTTTTTCACAGATCTGCTTAATTTGAAGAGAGAGAGTTGGGGAGGAGGAGCAGAGCTGCTGGGAGTTAAGAAGGATGAAAGCATCGAGGGGAAAGGAAGTTGTGGAGGTGAATGCTGGGGAGGAAAAGCAGGTGATGTGGCTTGTTTGCCCAATGCTTTAGAAGATGCTCAGTTAAATGAAGCATTTGCATGGCTTTTGAATAGCTTTGGAGCATGTGAATGCTCTATCTTCCTCTCCCTTCATGATGGGAATCACCTCCTGTCTCCATCTCTATTTGGAGATTGTCTCCCTGTTAGAAGTCCACCTTGGAACATGGGAGATGCAGCTTGGCGGTCATGTGCTTTCAAAAAGCCCTTCCAGTTCTCCCCAAGTTCCTCGTTGTTGTGGACCACCCATCCCTTGTCTTCTCCCAGTCTGCCTGTTGTGGGCCTTGGCCATCGGGAGTGACCATGGATCCCCTCTCCTACAGTGTCTGCTACATGCCAGGAGGTTTGGTGCTCACCATGCAGTGCTAGCTGCTCTGGGATGGGCTTATTGATCTTCCATCACCTCTCTTTGAGCATCCCACTTCAGGCAGATGTAACACCTGTTTGGCTTTGCTATGCCTTTGCAGGGCTGTGAGTTTCTTCTTTCCTTTTAGCCAGCTGAAACACTCCTCGAAGAGACTAGAAGTATATTTTCTCATCGAATACCTTGTTTCTGTGGTTGTCCCTTGACACAGAATTGGCTTTTCTTTATGCACTTGGTTGTCCTGCCACCTGGTAAAGCAAATTCATGCCGTTTAGTTTTATTTAATTCTTGTAGAAAATGAAGGCACTTCAGGCTGTTTCCTCTTCTTGGACCCTAGAACAATGCAACCCTGTGGCGAAGGATGCCAAAGGCAGACCCAGATCCTAAGCATCAGGATGCAAAGGATGTTTGTTCTGCAGAAACCTTTATTTCAGTCAAAGATGGGGAGACTGCTTTACAGGCGCTCTTGTTTCTGATGAGGCTAGTGACATGGATGGAAGCTGCTTTGTCAACAGTGGAGTGAGAAAATTGGGGATGGGGACAAGCCATGTGCCAGCCTCCTGATCCTCAGAGTGGTTGGTTCTTCAGCTGAACACTGCTAAGACCTTGTTGCTCTCCCTTGGACTATTGTTGTTGGGATCAACTGCTCAGATCAGCATCTCCCACAGCTGTCTCTGTTTTGGCTGTGTAATAGCCATAGATGTCCGTGTTTGTTGGTATTTAGACAGAACTTCAACGTTCCTTGCTTAAGTGTAGAAAATGTGTGTCCGACTGTCAGCCTAACACCACTGTGCCTAATAAACCATGTCCCAAAGTGCCATATCTACACAGTTTTTGAACACATCCAGGGATGGAGACTACATGACTTCCCTGGGCAGCCTATTCCAATGTATCACCCCTCTTTCGATAAAGAATTTTTTCTAATAGCTAAAGAATTTTTTTCTACTATCCAAATATCCATATTTTCTTCCTTTACGTTCCTTAAGTGGTTTTTAAAAATAATTTTTATTTTATTTTGTGGGTTTGGGCTCTTATTTGGCTTTGGGTTGTTTGTTTTTCTTTTTTTTTATTTTAATAATTTTCTCTAATTCCAGAGTATCAGAGGCAGTGGTGCTTGCAATAAACTCGAACGCCTGACATGAAGCTGAGGACTTCTGGCCTCATGCATTCAGTCTTTCTCTTCATGAAAGCCCACAGAATAGTTGAGCTCCATCCCATCGGAAGATGCCCAGTTGAGAAAGCAGTTTTTCTTTGAAATGCTCTGTTTTCTGCACAAAGGTCTTCAGTGTGTTTTGGCAGGTGTGTTGTTGGAAAAGAAGTCACCAAACATCTCCTTGGTGTATGCTGCAGTGCATTGTGATGTGGTGCTCAAACACAGGCTACGGTGCTCAAATAATGGCATGGGCTGCGACCATAGCCCAAGCTTTAGTGGTGTCACAGCCTGGCTGGGAAAGCTTCAGCTGGAAGCTTTGGAAAACATTTGAATCAAGGGTGTCATGGCTCTATGTCTGATTGTTTTCCTTTGCTTTGTCCTTGAGAGAGGGAACTGCTGTTAGGTTTCTGGTTTTTTCTTTCCATCAATTACTCTTTTAGACGTATTTATTTCCAGGGATTAATTAGAGCAAATGCCAGCATGTAAACAGTTTGTTGTGTAAAATGGTATTAAAATTGGGCTGGAAGGGGTCTCAGGAGGTTACTGTGTCCCCAAGTCAGGGGCAGTTGAATCCATACATCGAACTGGAAGGCAATTGTGTTTGCTGGGAGTTGTTTTCTCTTAAATTATCTGTAAAGCAGAGGCAAGAATCTACCAAATAATATCGTCAGTATCTGCATGCAAGCCTCCCTCAGTTTATTCAAATTGTTTGCTGAATAAATGTTGAAAATTAGTGCTGGGTTTGTTCCCAGAGCCATTCAAAGTAATATTCCAGAGTAACTTTTTCTGCTTTGGCATTTGCCAGAACACTGCAGCTTTCACGGGTGAGATGCGTTTATCCATATTTGGTGTGGAGCCATCCCTGTTTTGCCCCTTTTCTGAGACAACCAGACCCCAGAAGCTTCCTTGGTTTGAAGAACAGTTTTTTGTGGGTTTGAGTTTTTTTTCTTTGTTTCTTGTGAATTAAAGCCAACTTCTCAGTTCTCCATGTGGTCCCTGCTTGGGCTGGAGAGGCAGAAATACAAAGCCGCCAGACCCACCCTGACAACACAGGGTAGTTTGGCATGCTGCAGTGCTAGCCCTGTGGAAATCAGTGGCAACCTCTCCCCTTGACATCTGGAGGTTTAGATAACACTGAGATATCCATGGCTCTTGTGGGAGAGGAGCAGCCTCACTAGAAGTTCTCGTCTGATTTGAGATTGAAAGCCAAGTGATGACTTTCAAATAATTTCTCTGCATCTTCCTCTGTCCCAGATTTGTCTTGAGTGATGGATCGAAAAAAACTGAATGCAAGAGCCCTAGCTTAATCCAGTCCCCTTTTGAAGGTGCTGCAGAGCTCCAGTGGGTCTTTTTTGCCTTGCTTTTTGCTTCCTATTTCAATGATGAAATTTTTGAAGGAGGTTCACCTGTAGCCAGCTAAATGCTAACTTACTCCCCAGCCAGCATTGTGTTAGTATTAGCATTCATGCATCCCAGACGGTGACCGATTTCCCTTCATCTGTTCCTTTCCCCAGCCAGTTTATAGTAGGTGATAGCAGAATTTGTCCATCTTTGGCTGTATGGCAGGTTTGGCAAGTCCCCCCCCCGTCCATCTGTACGTTTAAAGTCAGGATGACTGGCATGAAGCGTTCTTGTTTGAGCAAACATATGCAGAGCTATCACGGCTTAGATTTGTTACAGATGGGTTTCTAGATATAGTCTAAGGCTTTCTGCCAACCAGTTTTATATCCGTGTAAAAGTGATTGGCATGCCTATAAATAAAGCTGCTGTAGGGTTATGAATCTAAATATACTTATTCATTGAATTATTTTTACATCTCAAGTGTGTTCCATCCTGGGTTATTGTAAGTGAACCCATGCTCTTCTCATATGTGTTATCCACAACTCCAAAAATGCAGCTTCTGAGGCTTTGAAATACTTTTTGCCTTGGAAATATGTGTGTGTGAACTATCTGTGAGTCCCTGTGCCATGGTAGGATGAAGGACCTCTTCACTGGGACCTCTTTGCTGTCATCATTGGAAATGGCTTTGCCCAGGAGACTGTAACAGACAGAGCTCCAGAAGCAGTAGTGGCTGGGAATGTGAACTCTTTCTTCTTTGGTCACAGGGACCAATGCCTGCTTGGCTTATATCAGAAATGGTGTGACCAGCAGGTCCAGGAAGGTTCTTCTCCCTCTGTACTCGGCACTGGTGAGACGGCACCTCGAGTACTGTGTTCAGTTCTGGGCCCCTCACCACAAGAAGGATGTTGAGGCTCTGGAGCGAGTCCAGAGAAGAGCAACAAAGCTGGTGAAGGGACTGGAGAACAGGCCTTATGAGGAGTGGCTGAGAGAGCTGGGGGTGTTTAGCCTGGAGAAGAGGAGGACTTAGGGGAGACCTCGTTGCTCTCTACAACTACCTGAGGGGAGGTTGTAGAGAGGAGGGTGCTGGGCTCTTCTTCCAAGTGACAGGGGACAGGACGAGGGGGAATGGCTTCAAGCTCTGCCAGGGGAGGTTTAGACTGGACATTAGGAAAAAATTTTTCGTGGAAAGGGTCATTGGGCCCTGGCAGAGGCTGCCCAGGGAGGTGGTTGATTCACCTTCCCTGGAGGGGTTTAAGGGACGGGTGGACGAGGTGCTGAGGGGCATGGTTTAGTGTTTGATAGGAATGGTTGGACTTGATGATCCAGTGGGTCTCTTCCAACGTGGTTATTCATTGATTCTATGAAATTAGCATGACTTTGCTGGGGTATTTAGTCCCCACAGCCAAGGAAATACTACTTGCTTGGCTCCTTCAGTGCTGGGAAGGATTCCCCCACTAACATCTCCATCCATGTCCTCTAGCAAGGAGTCTCACAAAGGGTTTCCTTCCTGTGCACCGTGGAGTGCATTGCATGGGAAAGGGGGTCTTTCTAACTCATTTAACCACCCTGGCTGTTGTTTTGGCTAAAGGGATGAGTGTCCTCACCTATGAGGACTAAGAGGGTTGGGTTGTTCAGCCTGGAGAAGGCTGCAGGGAGACCTTATAGCAACTTTCCAGTACCTCAAGATGTCCTACAGGAAAGCTGGAGAGGGACTTTTTAGCAAGGCCTGTTGCGACAGGACAAGGGGTAATGATTTTAAACTAAGGGAGAAGAGATTTAGAGTGGGTACAAGGAAGAAATTTTTTACAATGATGGTGATGAAACACTGGCACAGGTTGCCCAGGGAGATGGTGGTGGCCCCATCCCTGGAAACATTCAAGGTCAGGTTGGACAGGACTGAGCAACCTGATTGAGTTGAAGATGTTCCTGCTTCTGCAGGTTGGACTGGATGACCTGTAAAGATCCCTTCCAACCCCAAGCATACTATGATGCAATTTTATAAAAAAAGTCACCCAGCCCAGCTCTAGGCAATGCCATGAGCTGTGCAGGTACAGAGATGGAGGGGGAGCCCAGCCAGCCACCCATGCAGCCAGGTAGTGGCACAGGCACTGGCAAATTGGGCTTGGTCATTGAATGGCCTTATTAAAACACTGTGAGCTGCAAGCTCTCGTTTCTTTGGGCTCGTTTTCCTTCTCCTTTCAAGGCATTTGAATATTCATTCAGTAAATAGTGAACTGTAGAGCACATGTGCCTGAGAGGCAGAATATCAGCCATCTCACTTTCTTCAAGTCCATCATCAAAAGTTACCCTATGATTTTAGCTTAATTTCCTAATGAAAGGAAGCTTTGAAGTTGGTCTGTCTATCTGCTCCTTCCCTGTCACTGACAATTCATGAAGTCCATTGGCTGGTTTTGTTCTTTTTTTCTGGGTTTATTTTCATCTCAAATACATGGAGCTACTGCAAGTTTTGTCAAAGCAGTCATCAGGTGAGAAGGGTGTTGTGGTTTTTGGGTGTTTTTATTAAGACAAAGAATGCAATGAGAGCTCAGTCTGTGCTAAACACTAGGGAATACGCATAAATGTCGTGAACGTCCATGCCATAAAGAGTGCTTTAGTTGGATTTACCATGTTACAAGACACCGGAGAGCCCATGCTGCAGGACTCTGCACAGACATGTAGATGTTGCAGGGTGGATGTTGCTTATGTGAATTCTCTGATGTCTAATAAGTGTAATTCATCCTGCAGCCTTAATATAAATGTAGTTTATGTCACTTAGGTTCACAGAGGGAAATCTCTTCTTTGTTAAGGCTGGTATTTCTAATGCTGCTTACCCCACCAGTTATAGTTTCTGTGACAGAGCATGGTCCGTGCAGTCTTGCAGAGTCTTAAGAGGCTGGTATCAACATTTGCATGTCTTGCCCCTTTGCTGGAACTAGTTGCAGGTCAGTGTGCCATTCAGCGTTATGAAGACAGGGATTTGGCAGGTGGGAGCTGGAAGATGGTGTTGAAAAACCTCACCATCTTCCCTTACAGGAAAGCTTAACGTGGCAGATGAGCAGCAGATGGAGAGGAGAACGTGTCAAGCCTGAGTGGTGGGTCCTGCATCCTTGGGTTATTTCTGACACGTATTGGCTGAATTGTAGCATCATGGTAGAGGTAAGAGGCTGGTGTCTGGTTTTAATTCTGGAGGTACCAGGGGTGACACATGGCCTGGACAGACAGGCTGTATTGACAAACTTGGAAATGAAATGAATCACCTTGCCTGGTGCATGTAGGGGCAGAGGTGACCTTGGCTGTGGCAAGAGCCATGCTGCGTGGCTTCTGCTGGCAAACAGAGGGGTGGTGGCCTCTGGGAATGATGTTTCCTGAGTTCTGGTGCAATACCCTGGTGCAGACCCCTTCCTCCCCAGCAATGAGCTCCTTGTTGGCACATGTTACCCAGGCTCTGGAGGTCCTGGTGTGGGTGCTCAGAATCCCTAAGGTGCTTTGATAACCTGGAGGTTATGATGTGACTAGTTGTGCTCCGTGCTGGTGAGAGCTACATGCTGGTAGACAGGTCTTAGGTGGGTGAGACCCTTGCTTCACCTCACATCTCATAGCGGGAAGAGAGAGACCCTGAAAGACCAGCCACCTACTTCCCTGCAGGGATACGATGATACGATGGGGTGCGAGCGGGACTTAATGTTCATTATGTTCCTGGGGAGCTGCCAAGTGTTTACGTATCTGCCTGGCTTTTACTGGTAGGTGTCAATACTTTTTTTCCATGCCTGTTTTTTGTTCACTGCTTTCCACCAGAGCTTGACTTCTTTGCAGCATTGCGTTTTTTTCTCTTTGTTTCTATTTCTTCCTTCCATTTAGTGCCTCAGTTAAGAACACAGCTGAAGTACCAGGAGCCCAAACTAAACCTGTCTATTATGCATTACCCGATTAGACGCCATGTAATAAGCATTTGAATCTAAAGCTAGATTAGGCAGGGAGCAGTCTGGGGCTGGATTTGCATAGCACGCATTCCTTCTCCATATGACGTGTTGGTAAATCTACTGAAAGTGAATTTAAAAAGCGCTGGCGTGCTTCAAGTGCTTCTGTTGATGCATGGTTTGCTCTCCCCACAAGGCACTCAGCTGGGCAAAAAACGCCCATAAGTGCCTGAAGATGCTGTTTCTCCCCTCCTCCTGCTCTCACAGCTCATGTTGCAGTCAGTGGGGATGGGTAGCTTTTGCCAGCTCTAAAAACCTGCATTAGTGGGTTTTTGAAATTTTTTTTGTCTGTAGAGGCAGTTATTTCATGAGCATTTTTTCTTCCTATGGTATCTGCAGCGGTAGTGGAGTGAATCTGGAATTTTTAGGTAACTAAATCCAACGTGCAGCTTCTTCAGGATTTTGCTGCAGTGTTAAAGGTCTTATGCTGGAAAATACTGTGAAGAATTTTTATCCAAAAGGTGTTTAACTTCCTTCCCCTGTACACAGTCACAAGATTGTGGATGACCTCAGAGTTGCTCTCTCTTTGAGTTATTTCATTAGTGTGTGTTATGGGCATCTAAACTGTACCGTTAATTGGGAGCATTGAGATTAGACATGGAGGAGAAAGTTTTACAATGTTTAGGGCAGTGGCTATGTAGCAAACCTGTGGGCTGAGAGGGGTTTGAGGTGAAGGTTCTGAATGCTGGAAGTTCATAGAATCATAGAATGGTTTGGATTGGAAGGGACCTTAAAGCCCATCCAGTTCCACACCCCCTGCCATGGGCAGGGACACTTTCCACTGGATCAGGTTGCTCAAAGCTCCATCCAACCCCCAGGGATGATGCATTCATCACTTCTCTGGACAACCTGTTCCAGTGCATCACCATCCTCACAGTAAAAATTTTCTTCCTGATATCTAATCTGTAGGGTTCTGGATGTTCTTGTTCTGTTTCAGGGACATCTTGAGATGGATGTGCTTGTGCTAAAAGCTAAGCAGAAAACAGCCTTACCCAGCCCATTCTTGTGGTGAGCTCGGTATCTTGGCGTAGAGCAATTATACCTTTGTGTATCTCAGTAGAGATGCTCTGGTGTCACTGCAGCTCTGAAATGGTGGTTTGGCTTTGCTTTTTTGTTATCGGGGCTCTGCTTCACCCCTTTGGCAGCCCAGTGAGCGTGGTTCACCCTGCTTGAAGCCTTTGCTTAGCCAGCTTGTGACCCTCACAGTGTGGGTGTGAAGAAGCGTGAATCAGGAATAGAGCTCAGCTCACTGGGCTTCAAGCTCAGTTAGACCTGCTGGGCCCCACTTGGTTATCAGTGGTGTTGTCTGGACTGTGTTGAAAGATTTGGAGAGCTGATTAATGGAAAGCTGCTGCCCTGAGTGGCTCCTATCAGCAAACTCAGTCACCATGTCTGCTTCTAGAGGTGTTTCAGCTTCAAAGCTGCTAAAGGAATGAGGTGGGGGGGGGGTTCTGGGGATGCACTTTCTCACTGGAGAGCTGGGTGGACCTGATGTCAGTTAAATACATTACCCTGAAGCCAAGAAAGGAGGTGAGCTTTGAAGGAGTGTCACATAGGCACTTATCACCAGTGGTACCATGAAACCTTGCCCAGGCGGCAGATGTGAAGACCTCTGCAAGCCCCCTCCACCACCAAGTTTTGGGAAACCTCGAAGACGTGAAGTTCTCCATTGCTGCGGATAACGAGTAAACTGGACTGATGTTGATAGAGAGAAGTACTTTCTCTTTGCTAGCCAAAGTGGTGGAGTCCAACCCCAAGCAAGAAGTCATCTTCAAGGAGTTGTGACTTTGGAAGAGGCCGGGAGCATCAAGGGCTGGATGAAGACTCAGGAAGGTGAGTGAAGTGATGGAGCTGAATCATGGAGCATCTCTGCACAGGTAGCAGCGGGAGCGTGTTAGGGAAGTGGTGGATGGAAGAGGGCAGAGCGTGGTTCTGTACCCCAGCAGAAATGGGTGACAGTGTGGCTTTCTGAGCCCGTGTCATGCCTACGGTGGCTGTTGGTAAGGTACGTCTGTGCTTGTGGGTGTGTCTGGAGTGTGGCTAGTCCCAAATATATAAACACCCAGACTGCCCCCCTGCAGCAGATGAGATGAAATTAAAAACTTCAAACACAGTTATCTTCTCTCAGGGTGTCTGAGCCTCTCAGGATCTCCTTGAGTCACCTTTTCAATCAATTCTTTGCAATTATGAGGGTGCTTTTTTTTCTTTTTTTAATGAAAAGGGAGATCATTCCATAAATATCTACAGGGATGGGAAGCTTGTGGTGGATGCAGTATGAAAACTAGCAAAGAAGAGAAATCCACTTCTGTACATAGCACTGGCAGGGTGGTGGCTGCTGTCACTGTGATATTGCACCTCGAGGGGGGTTTCCTCTCTGGAACATTTGCTCTAGCATTTACACTAATGGGGTGGAGAGGCTCATGGTTTTAAGCAGCACATAGAGATGGAGGCAGGCAGGATGTCTGCAGCATTAGTGATGCTGCAGATGCCCTGTTTGGACTTCAAAGCATCTGGGGAAAACCACATTTGGTTGAATCAGTGCACAAAAGAAAAAAATGAAAATCCTGTGCATGTACTTGATGTGTTTAAATTAGGTTTGTATTGATGTTGCTGATGTTGATATTTTCCTGGAATAAGCATTAAAATAGCATCTGTTGATTTATAAATGCATTCCGTTGGGATCTTCACAGGATGGACATTTCCCTCTGGATGATCCTGCTGGGGACGAGGGGCCTTTGTTTGGTCCATCATTGGCAATGATGGGTCAGTTGATGTTGGAGTGAGCCCTTCCTTGCTCCTTGCCATCAGAGGTAGGCAGGATAGTTAGGCAATTAAAATGGCATGTCTCTATTAAGCTGGGTCCTCCAAACTGAAGGTGTTGGGTTTGAGCAGCTCTCTTGGGAAACCTGAGTTCCCACTGTCCTGTGTCATGGGGTGGTACAGCTCCATCCTGGTCAAAGCAGGGCATCTGCCATAAGCTACATCAAGTATAAACGACCTCTCCCCTTGTGGGAGGGGCTCTTTATCAGGGGGTGCAGGGATAGGGCGAGAGGGAGAGGCTTTAAGCTGGAAGAGGGGAGATTTAGATTAGATTTTAGGAAGAAATGTTTTCCCGCGAGAGAAGCCATGGCTGCCCCATCCCTGGAGGTGTTCAAGGCCAGATTGGATGGGGCTTTAAGCAACCTGACCAGTGGGAGGTATCCCTGCCCGTGGCAGAGGGGTTGCAACTGTATTGGCTTTAAGGTCTCGAACAATCCAAACTGTTCTATGATTCTGTGTGTTGCATTGAGATAAAAAATCTAATCAAGCCTTCCAATTAGTCCTGCCTGCTGTGCTCGCCTGCTTTTGTTTATAATGCTTAAACGCAAACAGTCTTTTAGTGTAATGTAATAAAAATTGCTGCTTTTTCCCAGGCTGAGTGGGAGTCGGTGTCACAGTGAAGACGTTGGGATCGTGTTGTGCCTGACATGAGCTCACATATATGGATTTTCAGTGTTCATCTGCTGAAGCACAGGGAGGTATTAGTGGTATTAAAGGTATTAGTGCTGTACTGGAAGGAAAGGGGCTGGCAGGCCATTTCTGCCATGAGACATTTTTATCAAGGAATTTGCAATCCCAGATTCAGACATCAGGGGAGAAAGTCATTCTGGATTAATGTCAGGATTTTAAAATCTTAAAAGGGAAATCAACATTGCAGATGGGTTGTCCAGCTGAGTCATCTGACAAGTGTATTTTGTTTGCTTTGGGCACTTTCTGGCCATCAGGGTCCCTGTCAGGAAGGAATCCTGTTTACAGCAGTGTCCATCCATTTCCCATTTTGAAAGAGAAAAAGCCCAGCTTGCTACACATCATAAGCTACATCAACATCAGTGATTCCAGTAGCCTTACCTTAAGTGTGGATCATACTAAAAATCTCCAAACACAACCCAAAACTAGCCTGTTGGGACTAGTTGCCTTGCCATGGTGGTGGCCCCAAAGCAGAGGTTGTGGTGCTGATGGACTGGAAATGTTTGCTGCTGAGCAACTTGGAAACTCCAGTTTGTGAAGCCAAGTTAAGAGGCTTTAAGAGAGGAAAAACCTGCTTGCCATCCTCCTTGGTTTTACGCTCGGAGAGCCCGTCTCACCCCAGGGATTACTGCAGAAACAGGGAGCAGTGGAATGGAAAGCTCAGCAGTGAGGCTTTGCATAGGATAAAATCAGAGCCCAGATATTCACTGGAGGAGCAGGGCTTGAGGCTGGTGGCAGGAAGAAGGAAAGTAAAGGAAGACTTCTGCTGAACTATTGTTCTCCAGGAAAAGGCTAATTGGCAAACAAATATCCTCCCTCAGTGGAAAACACAGTTCCTCTCTCCCCGCTTGTCAGACTGTTGAGTTTTTATTGACACAAGCTTTGCATCATCAAAGGGTGTAGTTGGATCTTAGAAATGAAGTGACTTGAATCCACATCTCTCAGATGAGAGGGAAATATTGAGAGGGGAGGTCTCCTTCCAGCAGCCGAGCTGGGAGGTGGTCCCAGCGTCTGATGTCTGGGGAGGTTTCTGGTCACTGAAGCTGCTCTTCCTGGCTTAGTTATACTTGACTTGTGATGCACCAGGGTAGGTTTTGCAGCTCAGTATTGTCAACCTCCTGGAGGTGCTTAGTGCTTTGTGTGAACTTTTTCTGTCAGTTTGGGGCCAAAGTCTCTGATGGAGGTGGAGCAGAGCTGGATGTTGCCTTGTGCTTGTGCTGGGTGATGGCGATGGAGCTCAGATGGAAGAGACTGGTCAACCCGGGATGCTTGTCAGTGCTGTAGGAGCCTCCCCTGAGCTGCTCAGGAGGTCTTGCATCCCTTTTTTGACAATTTTTGCCTTGAGGGCTGTCTGTCCAACACTTGGCAACACCCAGCCTGAACACCCACAAAGGCTCTCTGAGAGGCCATGTTCAAATGGCAAAGAACAACTTTTGCGAGGGTCTTCTGGAAAGCTGCCAGGAGGAGAAGGACCTGGGGGTGTTGGTTGACAACCGACTGAACATGAGCCAGCAGTGTGCCCAGGTGGCCAAAAAGGCCAATGGCATCTTGGCTTGTATCAGAAACGGTGTGACCAGCAGATCCAGGGAGGTTATTCTCCCCCTGTACTTGGCACTGGTGAGACCGCACCTCGAGTACTGTGTTCAGTTCTGGGCCCCTCACCACAAGAGGGATGTTGAGACTGGAGCGAGTCCAGGGAAGAGCAACAAAGCTGGTGAAGGGGCTGGAGAACAAATCTTATGAGGAGCAACTGAGAGAGCTGGGGGTGTTTAGCCTGGAGAAGAGGAGGCTGAGGGGAGACCTCGTTGCTCTCTACAACTACCTGAGGGGAGGTTGTAGAGAGGAGGGTGCTGGCCTCTTCTCCCAAGTGACAGGGGACAGGACGAGAGGGAATGGCCTCAAGCTCTGCCTGGGGAGATTTAGGCTTGAGATTAGGAAAAAGTTCTTCACGGAGAGGGTGGTTAGGCATTGGAACGGTCTGCCAAGGGAGGTGGTTGAGTCACCGTCCCTGGAGGTTTTTAAGGTTAGGGTGGATGAGGTACTTAGGAGCATGATTTAGGGATTGGTGGGAATGGTTGGACTCGACGATCCAGTGGGTCTCTTCCAACCTGGTTATTCTGTGTGATTCTCTGCAAGGCTGTGGTCTTTCAGGAGAGCTCTGGGTTGGTGCTAAACCCTCGCCTCATGTTACCTCGGCTATGAAAGAGCCTTCTCGTCCCTTTTGAGCCCCACCACAATGCTGTGCCGGCAGCTGCCTCCCTGAAACAAGAGCGGGGTGAGGGGATCACCAGGCCCCTCGTGTCACCTTTCCTTTCTGCCAGGCTTTTCTGTGCTGCCTTTTGAAGCCGAGGCACAGGGAGGGCAGGGAGATGCTCCAGCATCCTTCCTGGAGAGCCTTTCACTGCCTCTGCCTCCCTCCGCCTTCCTGGGAAGTCTCTTGGGCTTATCCCATGTCCAACAAGTGTTGTGCCTGAGTTTCAGGATGCAAATTATTCATGGCATTTAAGGGAGGAGTATCTGACTTAAAACCTCCTTCCTCCTACTGCCAACACACTCAGCTTTTTGGTTTGCTTCTGCAAAAGGACCACAAATCCACCCAGCTGCTGGAAAAAAGGCACATGTGAATTTATAGAATCAGGTCGTTTAGCACCCTAGTGGGTATTAAGAAATATATATTTATATAGGTTCCTAAACTGGGTCTTGTCTGTGATTCCACCCTTGTTGTCCTTGTTCCTGAAATAAATGGCATTTGCCTGAGGTGATCTCCTGGAGCTCCTGTATGAAGGGTTCTTTAGCTGTTTAGAGGATCTGGCGCCGGCACTCATCTCATCACTGATTAAGTTTACCCTTTTAGTGGAGAACTCGTGACCTCCCCCAGTGTTACTGAACTGCTCACAGTCTAGCTGACCGGGAAACCTACAGCAAGGTTTGGATTTTAATCCTTGAAAATTAAACAAAGTTTTACTCTAGCAGCATCTTCTCTGGTCAGTCATCTGTGCACTGAGCTGTGCTGTCCTCTGCAACTGCAGGGGGGTAAAGAGCTGTGTGGGTGTCCCTGGGGCAGCTTCTGCTGCAGAGGATGGATACTGCAAGCTCTTAGTGTCTTTTCCTTGGACCCAAGCTCATCTCCGTGCCCTGGGACAGACGTGGTCCTGCAACACAGGCAGTCGTTCCCTGCTCTGGATTTTTGCTGGCTTGCCAAACTGAGCGGCGCTGCTCCAAGGATTGATTTCAGTTGGAGAGCGTTAAGACAGATCCTGTCTCACCCTGCTGTGTGCCACACTCTTCCACACGAAAACTGGATTGTAGAGTCAACAATGCGTGTACTTCCCTTGGCAGGGAGCTTGCTAGTATGCTGGAGAGATGACTTGCAAGCCGAGATGTGATATTCTTGCAGCGTGATGGTTGTTCTTTTTCCTAGGTAGCATCATCAACACCTCTAGATAGGAGAGCTCCATGCAGACGCGTGTGAAAAAGAAAGTCTCTCCCAGCACTTTTATTGCTTGTCCTAGGTGTAAATTTTGTTTAGCTGGAAAAAGGAAGGCATTTTCTGATGCTTTACAAATTTGTGCAAGTGGTTTTTTTCCCACCTATGAACGTAGAAGTGTTTAATGGCTCTGTGAATAAGCTGGTTTGATTTTCCTTGCTGAATTTTACCATTGAGCCCGCAAATCTCGTCTGCCCTTGAGCAGTGTAAAATGCTTTCTTACAAGACAGCAGACCCAGATGTACACTTCAGACTGTGACAAATGCCACAATAAAAGGAAAGAATACAAAGAGGAGGTGACACTTTTTAGGGAAGCACTGTTTTTTTGCCGATGCTGGCAGATGGGACTTTCCAGGAGCAAGCTGAGAGCCTGTAACTGCAGCCAACTTCTTCCAGCATCCTTTGGGTACTGGACAGCTCAAGCAAGATTTGGAGATGCAAACCCCTCTTCATTGGGGTCATGGAGTATAACAGTATTTTTAAGAAAGGGGAGGAGGATCTGGAGTAATTCAGGATTTGGCAGATGTATTTACCAATCATGAAACCCAAGTCTTTGTGATTTGTTTATACTGAGAATTATGGCTCTTGTGATTTAGCGATGAGTCAGGCTCCTCCTGTGGCATTACAAGAAAGGTCCTCTCCCCATCCCCTTTCATGGTTGTGGTTTCACAGGTGGATGAAGGGGGGAAGAGGCAATCATCAAAGAGTTAAAAGCATTTTATCTGGTTGTTTTGGCCTTTGTCCCCCTCCTGCCAATACACACGGATTTCCATCAAAGACAAATATTCCCCACCTGTGCAGCTTGTGTGTGAAAACAGCTTCGTAATGGAGAAAGGATTTTTTGGAAATCAGCATGGGAGCTTGTGGCCAAAACATCATCCAGGTTACTTTTAACAGAAACAGCTGTGCCAGGAATACCAGCAACCATGCTTACTGTAGGGTCCGTGCTGGTGATGGGCTCAAGTCCTCTGGGCTACTGCAGTGGAGTGAGGCTGGCTCCTGCTTAGGGGAAGGCAATCCTGTTTGTGAGCTTTCCATCCACACAAGGGCTCCATTTCAGAGGTTTTATTTTTCAAAATTAAATGATACTTGGATTCCTCTTTATTAAAAGGAGTTACTTTGCACTCTTCGGTGCAAACATGAAACAGAGCAGTACTTCTTGCTCTAGAGAGAGATAAGCCCAAACGCTGCTGCTTGATCACAAAGATGATCCAAGGGCTGGAGCACATCCCTTATGAGGAAAGGCTGAGAGAGTTTGGCTTATTCAGTTTTCCCAGAGAATTTGAGGATGCCCCATCCCTGGAGGAGTTCAAGGCCAGGTTGGATGAAGCTTTAAGCAACCTGATCCAGTGGGAGGTGTCCCTGCTCATGACAGAGGGCTTGGAACTGTGTGGTCTTTAATTCCGTTCTGACCCAAACCATTCTATGATTCTGTGGGCCGAGCACTGTGCACACATTTCCAAGGATTTGTGATTGAAACCAGACCCAAGAAGAGGTTGCATGAGTGAGCAAGGGCAAGGAGGCTGCCAGCATTCTTAGGTCCATAAGGTAAAAAATCAAAATATGTATTGTTTCTCAGGAGATAACTCAAACATACCACTGGTCTGAAAAATGCCATGGGATCATCTAATTTTTATTGCTGTGGAGTCCTGGACATGATTTATTATGGGAGGAAAATAATCTAGAATTGCTTGATTAGAACAAATGGTACAAAATAATTAGTGGGTTTGAAACGCACCCCAGTACTGCACTGTGCGCTGGGTGTTATATGCATGGGGGAAACACCAAGGGAGGGTGCATCCCACTGCTCAGCAGTGGGATGGGACAAGCATAGGGTGCAATGTCTGGGATGCCAAATTTCTGCTGTCTACATGCTGTAAAAAGTGGTCCAGGACTCCTGGCTCTAGGTTTTGGTGGGGGTGAGGGTGTCTTCCAAAACTGCCTGCTGAGGTCAAGCACCTTGTGGCCACCACCAGTCAAGGAGATCGCTTTGCAGGGAGGGAAGAGAGCAAAGTTCCATTGGTCAGGAGCATTCCAGCCTGCACTGAAACTCATAGGATCATTAAGGTTGGAAAAGACCTCTAAGATCAAGTCCAGCCATCAACCCTACCGTGCCTACTACATCATGTCCCAGAACTCTGCGGTCGGGGGGGAGGAAAAATTTGGTGTGGTGTAAGGTGCTGAAATCGGTCATGGCTGGGCAGGGAAGGTCAGTGAATCTCACTGCACTTGCACAAAAATAATCTCCCCTATACAGTATGCTGAAATAAAGCTTCCTGTTGAGAAAGAGCTCACTAGGGATCTTGCATCCATCTTTTGGGAGGGGATGGGAGAAGAGCCAGAAAAACAACAATCTATATTCGTATTTGAGGATTTCGCTCCTGGCTTCTGGGTGGGTTTGGAGGCGTGTGTGAAGGGGAGTGTGCACACTCTTTTGCATGCGTTTGTACCCTTGCCGGGTATTTTTAGACTGCAGACCGCAACACTGCGATGCTGGTGCTGCATTAAATCAGCTCGTTGGGGCATTGGTCACAGACAGGCTTTGGCAGCACGCTGCTCCACGCGTTCTAATTTAGCTTGCTAAGGAGGCTGTTGAATATGTAATCAGTAATTGTTGCTCTCCTTTCCTTAAAGCAAAGGCGGAAGTGGCACTGGGGTCCAATTTTCTCCTAATGGCTGATTTCATTTAAGCACTGCTCAGGGCAATGTAGCTTTTTTTTTTTTTTTTTTTTTTTTTTCAGGGCTGGGAAAACCAGCAAAACTCATCTCTCTGCATCACTAAACTGCAGCTCATGGCCTCTGTTCTGTGTGGGGACTATAGTCCGTTCTGCTGGCACACGTGGGCTAGAGCTCCTTTTCCTCTCCCTGGCCTCTCAGGCTAACCCATTGCAATCACATTTCTACTTTTGCTTTTGAAAAAGTGAAGTTATTTAGGAGTGATTCAGCCCCATCAGTCCTTCCTTGGGATTTGGGGTTTGGCTAGAAGTTCCCATGATGACCCTTCCCATCCTATCTTCCCTGACTCTGTATGTACAGGGGCAATTAAACTTAATTTATTCTGGCCCACTTAATAAGTAAAGGCCAGAAGGCACTATTAGATCACAATCTGGTTTCAACTTATTGATCTAATTAGTGCTTGAAGGTATAAATAGGAGGTGGGAGCATGACATTTAACATGTGCTAGTGTGTGGAGCTGGTCCCTTCTCCTCTCCTTAATGCAAGCCTTCAGGTTGCCAGGGGCTGTCATTTTTTTTCTCTGTGAGTAACAAATTTCTGTAGGATTAGCAGGGAAGGAGAAGGCTGCTTAGCTGGACTTTGTTCTGATGATGCAATCTGCACTGTCTGCAGCATCTGCCGACCTGCCAGGGAGCCGTGTTTTGATTTTGATCCATCACATCAATGAATATTCATCAGCTTTCTGAAGGTTTAAATAGCGTATTCTTTCTCTAACCCTTTTTAGCCTTGGTTGCTAATAGCCTACAGCCCACTCAGCCTGCACTGTAGGTTGGTTTGGTTTCTTAAATTGTTTATAGATGAAAATGAGGAACCTCAATAGCTCCAGAACTGAAAGCAGCTCAAAAATACCTTGTCTTGGTTGCTACATGACTGTCTGCTTTAAAACCCAAAATAAAATCGTGCCTTTTGATCTGTCATTCAATCTTCTCAAAAAAACATTGTCAAGAGTGTGTATCTCTGAAGAGTAGGTGGTGTTCTGATAAAAGCTTCTTGTACATTTTTGCAAGTCCAAGTCAGTGCGTGAGCGTAGCAGCGGTTTTCAAGGATGAGGTAGATACGATGTTGAAAAAGGGATGGAAATCACTCAGTGGAAAAGGAGAATGGATCCATTTGCTTCCACTACAGGAGCAGGATCAGGCACAACTCTGGGCACACCTGACTATACCCATGGACTGGGAATGACCAAGTGACCCAGCTTTGCACAACTGAGGACGTTCAGGTCAGGACCAAGCTCTTGCGCCAGGCAAGAAGTGCTGGGCAGCCACCAGCATCTCCCTCTGCACACTGATCCTCACAGCTCTTTAAAACCCAAGCCTGCAATGTTTCCACCCATGGTGGAGGGGATAGAGGTCTGTGTGCATTTGGTTTCTTGTTTCCTTCACTCTTTTAGGAGGGAAACTCCCCAGCATGTCCCAAAGCCCTCCTAATACCGAAGGGATGCCAACAGGCTGCTAATGGATTTGCTGCGGTGCTGGCTGCTGGGGAACCATGATGAGAGAGCTTTCATGGCAGCTGAAATTCCTTTAGTGCCTGCATTCTTCTGCATCCAAGATGCTAAATGTGAAATGAGATTTGGGGCTCTTCGGGAAGGGGGAATCCTCTGGATAGGGCACAGAGCAGTTGCACAGCCAGGGATTATGCTGCATGAAGACCCAATAGCTATTTCCCATCGTTTGTGGTTCAGCAGATGATTACACATGTGCTAACAATACGCAGTAAAGATAATTTGAAGATCCTCCATTGAAGCAATGTGGGTAGAGCCTGAATTATCTGCAAAGTCCCTGTTTTGGGAGGGCAGTGTTTGCCATGCAAGTGGCGGTGCAGGGTCTGACCTCAGGTCTGCCCCCAACCTGTCTCCAGTGCTGGCTCTCTGTGGGGCACAGCAGCTCTTTATTTGGGTTTATAAATCCATAAGCGGAGGGGAAGGTCTGGCTCCATGGTAATGAGGCTGTCCTCTCCAAATGCAGACCTTTTTTCTCAAGTCTCTTCATAGCTTTGTTAATAGATCCGAGTCATCCATGTTTCAACCTTCCACATTAACCTTGGCTGTTTGTCCTGTCTCTTAACATCATGGTGCCTTGTTTTGCGAAGATAAAGTGTGTGTATGGATTTCTGAGACAAATATTTATGCTTTTTAAAAATTACCTCTACTTTGCTGGTTGATTTTTCTCATTAGTTTGTTTCTCTGCTGTCCTCATTCCTTATAGGTAACCCTCCTCTTGTATCATTGACTTTAAGGTCCCAATTTTGGGACAATATTTGCCTGGTCCTTGCCGTCATCGGTCAGGCGAGATATGTCTCTTGCCCTCAGCTTTACTCCCAGCCTGAGTTTCAGAAATCAGCAAAAGCCATGCAGCTGCTGGTGCGAGCGATGCCCCACGTAAGCACTGCGTAGGAAAGTCTGAGCTACCGGCACTGTGTGATTTTTATCAGCTGAAATCGCGTCTTGTAAATATTTACTGGAATTTCAAGTAGGGTTTATCTAATTAAAGCCAAGTAAAACTTTCCATGAAAAAGAGCCGCCTAACCAGTGGTTGCCAGTTGATGTTTAGGGACATGTTTAAGAGCTGGGAGGAGAATACAGCCTGTTTTCGCAGCTCTACTTGGGACATCCTGAGCCACATGAGGTGTTCAAGAACCAAGTCACCCATGCTGAGGACCATGTACCTTGTGGCTCTGAGCGCACCCAGCTGTTCTGGCAGCAGCATCCCAAACTGGCCATCCTGCTGGCCAGATGGCGACGGGGGCTGATGTGGCTGCCACAGCATGTGGAGATCAGCAGGTGTTTGCTGGGATTTTCATTAATGGTGGGGACCCACGACCACTCACCCTGTGGGAATGGCAGCACATCCTCTTGCTGCTGCCGACTTCCACACAAGGCAAGCAAATGCATTTTTTTAATTCACATGGTCGTGAAGGTTGCCAGGACCATAAATGTCAAAGTATTTGGCATGTAAACCATCTCCGCTCTTCCCTTCCACACTGAACATCTGGGTGGCTTTGATTCCTCCTCCCCTCTGTGGGATGGGAACTTAGTGCAGCGAGGCGGCTGCTTGAGCCTCCTCTCTTTTCTTCCCCTCAGGATCTAGTGCCCAGGAGGGAGGGACACAGAGGATTTTGGCCATGGCCCCAAGGAAGAGGAGCAGTCGGGGGATCTCCTTCATCTTCTGCTGCTTTCGCAGCAGTGACCACCCTGAGATCACGTACCGTCTGCGCAATGACAGCAGCTTCGCCCTGCAGACCATGGAGCCCGCGCTGCCCATGCCGCCAGTGGAGGAGCTGGACGTCATGTTCACTGAGCTGGTTGTAAGTAGGATGCTTTTCTTTTTTGTCCTCCTTGCCCTTTCTTCCATCCTCCCCAGGCTTGGTTTTGAGTTTTCAGGCAAGCTTTTGTGTGAAGAGAGCACTGGGGGCTCTCTGCTCCTTCCTGAAGTCCTACCATTTTGGGGTGGTTTCTCTTTCTGTTAGAAAGTCTTGATTTCTTAGAGCAGGGGTTGGGGGCTGGTCAGGTTTTGTGTGCCTCCAGGGTGACATAGCGCTGTTGGAACCAGTAATGCAGGTTGTCTCCCGTGGGTGCTAAGTGACTTTACTTGCTAGGCACTCTGCTTCAGAGAAATCCTGCAGAGATCTGGAGAGCTGGGATACTGTTTCTCTGTCCCTTGGTATCAGAACTCTGAAAAACAAGGATTAAGGAAAAATCAGCAGCCAAAAAGAGCTTTAATTTCCTCTAAGCAGTAATGTGTTGGTGTGGTTTGTTGGATAGACCCACTCTGAGTTGTCTCAGCAGTGAAGTGGGGTTTCTTTATGGTGCTTTAATGTATAGAGGGGGCTGAGAGTCATGATGCTGGTCGATCATACCTTGTGGTGTCACGTGTCCCAGGCAGCATGGCTTTGGTGAGCCAGGCCACTTGGTAGAGGGGAGCTCCAGATGGAATTGTGAGAGATGATTTTGCACAGATATTCTTCTCTCTGGGCAGGATGAGACATCTGGTAGGCTGGGACATCCAAGAAAAGGTGTTGGGAATGACATGTCCCTGCAGCAGGACCTCTTCTTGCAGCAGTCCTGCAAAACACTGCTGGTCAGGTTGGGTTTGTTCAGGTGAAGTTTTTCTCCACTGACAACTTGACCAAATCAGATTTTCCTGGGGAACTTTTTTCCCATGGAGAACTCTCCCCATGACCCAGCCAAAGGTCGTGTTAGGGCTTCTTGCACTGCAGCTTGACATCACTAGCCAGGCTGCAGGAGGCGTCTGTGGAGGCTCACATACTGGAGCCTCACCAAGCCTGCAGCTCCTTATCTCAACCCAGAATTTTCCAAGCATCTCCCTAAAATTCAGCTGGATGCGTCATGCAGAGGCTGTGCTGCCGAGGACCACTGTGTGTGCAGCAAGGCAGGAGCCGCCAGCACTCACAGGGACCAGCTAGGCCTAGGGCTTGTCCTGGAATGGGCCCTTCTGCTATCCATCCCTTCCTCCGTGCTGCCAAGATTTTGAGGTTTTCTCCCCAGCTGAGGGCAAGAATCAGGCTTGGAGGCAGCTGCTGCTGCAGGGCACGCTGGCAGCAGAAGCCGTGCTGGCTCCCCAGGGACTGAAATCATATCAGGAGAGGGGGGGGGACAATATTTTCCCACCATACATGCAAGCAGCTCAACCCCCTGGCTCCCCTAAAAACCTTATCAGGCAAATCTCAATCCCAGCCAGTGCCAGGTGGGAAGGAGGGGGAAGCCACACTGCCCCACAGGCACAAAAGGGCAGATTCCCACTGAGGGGAATGAAACTGCGAATGAAACTGGAAATCCCCCGCTTGCCTCCCATTATAACAGCTCCTTCTTGCTCTCAGTAACCTGTTGGTGTCAGGTATTAAATTTCAGCATTAGTTAAATGGTTTGGAAAGTGTCCCACTGTTTCTGTATAAACCCACTGTGTAATATTTGGAAGAGAGACAGAGAGAGCACTCAGAGGTGCGGAGGTGATTTTTACACCCACAGGAGCCCAGTGCCACCCAGTCTGTCATGCTCGGCCATCCGGGTTGGGATGGCTTGTGCCTGCTCTGTGGGACCAGGGCTCCCTCCAAAGTCCTCAGTCGTCTTGGGTGATTTTGTTGAGAGAAGTCAAAGGAGCTGGAGGGGATCTGGAGGCTTTGCCAGCTCAGGTTGGTCCTTGGCCAACTCTTCTCTTGCAGGTTAATAGTGACTTTTCTGCCCCATTTGTTCCCTTTAGGGATTCAGAGTGGAACAGGTATAAGATTTCATGCCTGGGATGGATGGTATCTTTGGGGATGTTGCAGCGGTGGGCTTGGTCACTGGGAGGACAATGCTTCCATAAAGACCAACAATCAGGGTCCTTGCTCTGCAGATCCCAGCCTGTTGCATACATCAAAAGGCAAAACTTTCTTTCTGGAACCATCCCGCAAAATATTCTCTGGACTTTGGTTGTTATCAAGTGTGCCTGTTCGCTTAAGTCAGGAAACATCTGCAGCGTGAGAAATCAGTGATTGTCCTGTGCCAGCAGCAGAGGACAAGAGCCTGAGTTGCAGAGGGACGTGGAGCAGCTGTGACTCCAAGGTCAGCTCAAGGCTTGATCTGCTTTCCCAGTTTGTTTTATGGCCTGCTTTATGTGAGATGGACACTTTGGATTTTAACTAGAATAGTTAAGTAGAATAGTTAAATGGTTAAGATTTTATTCTGTGGCTGTGCACGTGTTTCTCAAGAGGAACAACAAGGAAACAAGGAAACAGGGGATGGGCTGCAAGGACAACGCACCCCGTCCCCGCCAGTGGTACGCAAGCAGGAGTGGGCTTTTCCCTGGCTCAGGGCAGTAGCAGATGTTGCTGAGGTCAATGACTGATCACTGCTTCCTCTCAAAGAGACCTTTTCCCTTTCCTTTCCTTTCCCCTGCTTCAGCTGAATGGGTTTTCATCAGGGTATTGTTGGGATGTCGCTCAATCAGGCACTGGCCCTGTCTGAAAGGCTTTTCTTTGTCCGCTCTCCTGCCGAGGCTCCAGCCAGGCTCAGCCACCCAGGGAGAAGCAGGTGCTGGCAGGGAGACACAGGCAAAAATGGAATATTTCAGGAAGATTTACTAATTTGCAGCTCTCTTGGCTGGGACGAGACTTTACAATTTTGTGCAGCTCTCCTTTCATCAACACTGGTGCATTGTGCTGGCTCAGGTCGGCGATGTTTGCTTCCTGGCACTCCTGCAGCAGTGTGATGTGTGCCAGGCAACATCCATTGGATTTAAGGAGTTTCAGGAGCCATCAGTCCTCCCATAGGACATACCAGGAGAATCGCTGTTTCATGGGGCTGCTCAGCCCCACAGCAAGGGGGAATATCAGAGGCTGCACGAGCTGCCTGCAAACCAAGAGAACAAAGCTGTACCATCTGCCACAGCTTCTTTCAAGAGGCTTCTGCGTATCCAGGCTAACAATATACCATTTCTTCAAAGGCTGAAATCTTGCTTGCACACTCAGAGAAGGCACTTGCAAAGCTCCACATAATGGTGCCATATGGTAGTTCTTGCCATAACAATCCTCTCTATTTTCTGCCAGCAACTAGACTTTCCACCAGATGGGTAAATGACTGATGTCCTTTATATCTGCTTAACACTCCTTGTCACTCTGAGGTTTGCAATGAAACGCTCTGTGTGTGGTGGTGTGCATCGGCACAGTGGGACGTGCACAGGGAGTGGAGGCACAGGGGGACTGAACTGCTTGCTCTGGAGAGGGTAGTGGAAGCCCCATCAGGACGCAGGACCTCTTGCTGGGTCTCCTCCTGGTGGGGAGGGTCTCAGTGGCGTCACTGTCACAGCAGTATGAGAGTGATGTTCCAGCAACTCCTTGGATCGCCTGGGTGTTTGGAGGAGCTGCCAGGTCTGACATGGTGTTGCACGCATCTCCTAACCTACATCCCCACTGATGGAGGGATGGGCTCGAGGAGATGCTGCCCAAGCTGCCCGTTGAGGCTTGTCCTCTCAAATACCCAGGCTCTGAGGAAATTCCAGTTACTGCTCCCAGTGGGGCCTCTCAGACTTTTCACCTCTGACTTGTCATTAGCGATGCGGAAAAAATTCAAGCAGCCTCCATCTAGTCCTGCATCCCAGCAGCCCACTTTTAGCCTGTGAAACCAGATCAGGTAATCTTCACCGGGTCCCTCTGCCCAGACCCCAGCTGCTAGCAGGCTGGGAGAGAGCTGGGGAGGTGATGCTAGGAGCCGGGTGTCTGGTGGCCGTGCAGTTTCCCCAGTGCCCCTCCCCAGCTTAGGGTGGGTACAGACCTTTGCCCCCTAACCTTGTGCAGGGTTAGTGGCTGCCCTCACTGGAATCTGCTGGAGGGGAATATTCACTCAAGGTCTCCATAATTCTGGGGTTTTGCCTTCCCTTCACGCAGCATGGAAGGCAGCTCCATCCCTCCCTGCTGCTTTTTGAAGTAGTGGAAACTCCAGAGCCTGGGGAACAAAAGAAAAGGCCTCTGTCAGCTTACAAGATTTATTGCAGCATTTTTTTTTTGCTGTACTTGGGGCAACTGATTCGTTTCTTCAGAGCTGGTCTTTGAATCCTATCTGTTAGGAGATAGTATCCCCTGTCACAGGGATTAATTCTGTGTCGCCTTTGAAATGCTTCATGGTGGGCGATCGGTCTGTTACTGATGGTGTGGGGTGCTCCACTAAGATGCTCCATGTATTAATACCCTGCAGAGTATACCCTGCCTTTTCGCTCTCTCAGCATGTTGGGACGATTGCTGTTTTGTGTAGTGCTCAAACAGGGAGCGGAAGAAAACTTCAGAGTGAGGAGGAGGAGGCGGTGGTGCGGTTGGTGTAAGCACTGTTATGCATTAATAGCAATGCTGAGTTGGGAAGTCATTGCTAGCGATATCCAGTTCTACTTAGGAACTTAAGTAATGTCCTTTTCCCCAGTTTCTAATCCAATAAGGAGAAAATGTGAGGTTTTGGGCCTTGCAAAACAACACGGCTTTTAAGTAACAGCTGAGGGATCAGCTGCAAAGCTAGGCTTTGCATTTCATGCTTGCAGGTCAGCTGTCTTTTTATGCCACCTGATCTTTGCAGCATTGAGGACTTGAGGATTTTGGGTACCACTGAGTGATGGCTGAAGCCATTTTCCTCTATATCTGCAAAGAGAAGCATGCAGCTGATACCCAGAAAATAATACAATTGCAATAGCCTTTGTGTCCTGGTCAAACACCTTTTTGCAGTGTCTTTCCATGACCAGACACTCAGTTTGAGGCTCCTGACCTGTCCCATCATAGTCTCCCAAATGCAAGCTCCCTTGAGCTTATGAATTGCTTTTAAGGAAGAAAACCAAGTGATTCATTAATATCTGGTTTTAAATTCACTCTGCAGGGAACTGTGTGGACACTTTCACTGGGCTGCCCAGTTTCTGCTTGTTAAGTGCAAACAGCCTGGACCTGCCATGCTCTTGTCCCAGCCTGCCACTCACAGCGGTTGTTTTCATCACCTCGTTGCATTGCGGTCTCATAGATAATCTCTTAAACATACATTTTGATAGGTAACCATCTGATATAGAAGTCACACACCTACTCAATGCGAAAATAAGGATTTTCCACTTACACACATTCCACAGACCTGAATGAAGTAATCCACTGAGGAACACTATATTTCAGCTTAAACATTCATGTAATTGCAGTATCTGTTACAGCTACAAACCAGCGTGGGGGCTTGCCCAAAAACCGTGCAGTTCTCAACCTGTAATTTTACGAAGGAGCCATGTTATAGCACAATTTGAACCCCAGCTGAATGCAGAGAGCAAATAAGAAACCCCTTTGTTTGCAGGAGAACAGCTGAAGTGGAAAAATTTTATAGTCTACCTGCTAAGTGCTTTCCACTTTGCACTTCATAAAAGATGAGGCCACATCCATGGGAGATGCCCGGGCAGCTCATTCGGTAATGCATCAGTGACCTTAATTGGGGCATTTAGGTTTTTGGCTTGTGTCAGCTCCAAGTGTTTCTGGCCTAGGTCACCACAGAGGGTACCAGCCTCATTACATCCTATGGGACATCTGCTCCAGCGGTGATAGTTCTCCTTCCTGATTGCTCTGTGATTCTGTGGTGTTGCTGGAATTACAGGCAGGATTGAGGAGAACGGGGGTTGTGCTTTATCACTGTCTCCAGCAGGAAGTGTTCTTGCTGGGAATAGCCTGTGCCTGCCTTGTATCCTTTTGCAGATGCCAATGAGGGCTGTCTGTACCCTTGTAGTATCTGTTACCAGCAGAGTCTGAGCCTTCCTTGGCCTGCAAGCATCACTGAGGCTGGCTTTTTATTTTTTTTCTGTGTTGTAGTACAACAGGCTGGATCCTGCCTGAGCTCTCAGCGATCTTAATTCCCATCAATGCCAGTGTTCAAATCAATATTGCTATTTAGAATCATAGAATCATTAGATTGGAAAAGACCTTTGAGATCATCCGCTCCAACTGTTCCTGTCCACTACTAAATCATAGACCTAAGCATATCATGTACATGCCTTTTAAACACCTCCAGGGCTGGTGACTCAACCCCCTCCCTGGGCAGCTTCTGCCAGGGCCCAAGAACCCTTTCTGTGAAGAATTTTTTCCTAATGTCCAAGCTAAACTACTGGTACAACTTAAGGCCATTCCCTCTTGTCCTATCACCTATCAGTTGGAAGAAAAGACCAACACCCACCTCTCTACAACCTCCTGTTAGGTAGTTGTAGAAAGCAATAAGGTCTCCCCTTCAGCCTTCTCTTCTCAAGGCTAAAACAACCCCAGTTCCCTCAGCCGGTCCTCGTAAGACTTACTCTCCAGCCACTTCACCAACTTCGTCACTCTTCTCTGGACATGCTCCAGGACCTCAGTGTCTTTCTTACAGTGATTTACAGGGATGAGCTTCCCTTCCCCAGCAACATCCAACATCTCTAAGCCCCTTCAATGCCTGCTTGTGCTCAGCGTCTTGCTGAGTGTCAGACCTCAGTCAGAAATTACCTCTTCACAGGTTGACTTTCTGCTTTACACCTGCTTGAGTTCTTGAAAATCACTGTAAACCAGGTGAGACCACAGCCAGGGTTGTGGGGAAATGAGGACCACTTGTCCCACCTAATCCACAGGTACGCAAGGAGCCTGTTTCCATCTTATGTTGTCTGTCAGTGTCAGCTTGTAGCTTCCCTTGGCTGTGTCCTTCGGGTCCTGTGTGCAGAGTGGTAAATCTTGGGAAGCTTTCAGGATCAAGTTGGCACAGGGCTTTCTGCCACTAATTCCCATCCAGCCCCTTTTGGAAGCCCTTCCCAGAGCGTTATCTGGGGAAATCCTAAAGCAGTTTAGCCTCAGACCAACCATGCAAGGCTTTCTTAGGTGAGCATCCCTGTTTGGCAGAGAACATCTGAAGCCATATTTGACCCATTGCCCTGACTTCCAACTTCAGTAGCTCTCAGGGGTGCCAGCGGCAGAGGTGGTATTTAAAAACAAATTGAAAAGAGATCCGCTTCTTTGGGTCCATAAGTATGGGAATCCACGTCCAAAACCTTTCCTTATTTATTTACCACGCAAAACCCCATGTTTTACCATGGTACAAAAGGTGCACCCACCAAAGAACAGTCATGCGCAGCTGTGGTTGACTTGAATTGAATCAATTTTAGTGATCACAGTAGTAAATAATGGGCCAATACATCTTAGTTTTTTGTTTGGGGCATTTGTGTATTATACAGTTGTGTGAAAGATGTGCACTGGTGGTCCAGCTACAGGGCTTCTAGATCAGAGACTGCTCGTCAGGGTTAAACTGCACAGATAATAACTCAGGCTGCAAAAATACCCTGTGTCTAATTAAGACGGGAGAAAGGTTTTCCAGATGATGTTGGTGAAAAGGCCACAGAAGGCCAAACTCAATAAATTAAAAAAAATTATTTATGTGGCTATAAATATATATTAGGAAAAAAAAAGATTGAGAAACCTAAGTAAATCCTTCTCTTTTAAAATACATTAGTACTGGAAGATGAACACCTTTAAAACCTTTAGCCTATTAAAATAATGAATTAAGTGAAATAATATTAAAGCAGTACATGCTGTCTGCCTCAGTTAGGTGTTTGAACTGGTGAGAACATGAACCAGCTGCACCTAGAGTTTATTGAGGAGCTAAATCACCTACTGATGGCCATAATTGTTCCTGCAGAAGGCGAAAGGATTACATATTTTATTTATGGCTGGTCAATACGTTCAGGTCAATAACTGAAAGCTGCAGAGCAGGGTGGATTGGGATCTTTTCTTCTTCCAGTCTAAAAATTTAAAGTGGGAAGAGGCTGACTGAGTGTAAGCACTTCAAAGTGCTTACACATTACTCTGTTGTGGCTGCTAATTCCCTTGCTGTGGGCAATTTCCTTTATTAAAAAAGTCATTACATGATAATAGCAAAACTAATAAAAATCTGCTATCTGTTCTGCTTATTCATTAAGAAATATGAATAGCTGATTTTTATTCATGTGCTGTAATTCCAGCTGCAGGTTGTCAGGAATAAATTGAAAATATGCAGTGATAATATTCACTGGGGTTGGTTTATCTGAGAGATTGTTTTTAAGGTCTCAGGGTATTATGGCTGAAAAGATGCGTGCTGGGGAGGTGATATTTTGTTACTAATATTAAAAATAAAAGACTTTATTTCTTATCTTCCTATTTAAAGAAAAAAACAAAGATAAATCTGCATAAGAATTGTAATCCCCTAAATAAGAAATCCTTTATGGTCCCTTCCAATCCAAATGATTCTATGTTTCTATGAAATAAATGTTGCAGATAGAGGAGCTCCTCCTGCGGTGCAGGGGAGTTTCAAGGCTATTGTTGTTTGCACTGTAGCAGCCACTGATTAAGAAGCCTGTTTCTTTTGGAAAACAGCTTTAAAAGAAAATAGGGTACGAAGGATAGTTGATTCTGGAGGTTTATCGCACACCCGTGCACATCGCGGCAGGGCTGGCAGTCATAGAATCATAGAACCGTAGAATGTCCTGAGTTGGAAGGGACCCACAAGGATCATCGAGTCCAGCACTTGTCCTTGCATAGGACAAGCCCAACATTCACTCAATGTTTCTGAGTGCATTTTCCAAATACTTCTTGAATATTGTCAGGCTTGGCGTGGTGACTGCATCCCTGGGGAGCTGTTCCAGTGCTCCACCACCCTCTGGATGAAGGAGTGAGTGAAGGCAGCTGCCCAGCCAGCCGTGCGGGCAGTGCCTGCGCGCAGTGGAAGATTGGATGAGGTACAGGGGAAAAAAATGCTGATTGTCATTTCCCTTGACACTGCAATGTTCTGGGATAAATCAAATTGATAAACTTGGAGAAGAATGCCTAGAAGAGAGTGAAAGAGCTCTATGACCCCTGAGAAAGGAAGCTGATACAGGCGTCAGTGGGCCATTCTTTATTTTTTAATTAATTCCTATACTGTACCAGTTAATGCCAAATGTTGCCAAAAAGTTCATGCTTGCTTCTTTCTTCATATTTTTTTTTCCTTTTTGAGCAATCTTGAATCTCTCATGCTTTATTTGAGGAGGCAAGAGGGGAGATTCAGATTGGGTATAAGGAAGAAATGGTTTACAATGAGGGTGGTACAACCCTGGCACAGGTTGCCCAGAGAGGTGGTGGCTGCCCCATCCCTGGAAACACTCAACGTCAGGTTGGATGGGGCTCTGAGCTGACTAATCAAGTGGAAGATGTCCTTGCCCCTGCTGGGGGTTGGACTAGATGACCTGTAAAGATCCCTTCCAACCCAAAGCATTCTATGGTTCTCTGATTCTGTAACATCTTTACTTTCCCCTGTCACCTCCATGTGTCACAGTTACACAATTTATCAGCCAGAAAGGTGCACTAGACTGGTAAGTTTTTAACCTTTTTTCTTACCACCTCTGAAGGTACTCCAGAGGTTGCAAGCTCTGTAAAGGGAATCATCCCTTACTTAATCTCTACTTCCCTGCTACTTCTTGCAGAATTTTTGGTGGCCCATGGGACTACCTTGACTGCAAACCAGGGATGTAGTAGAGTCTCCCTCCTTGGAGATTTTTAAATCTGTCTGGACATCATCCTGGGCGATGGCTCTAGGTGGCCCTACTCTGATCAGGAGGTTGGTGCAGAGGACCTCCAGTGGCCTGAGCTCCTCATATCACCCACTTGCCAGCTTGGGGAGGAAAGGGACCAAGGGAACATCTCTCCCTTGAGTGCCTCCAAGGATAAGGTGTAGGGAGAGATGGAGATCCATGGGATCTTGCTCATAGAATGCTGAGCTGAGCCAAGTGTTTCTAAGGCAGCTTTAAGCGAATGGCATGGGATCACCTTCACTGGAACTTTTCCTGTGCTCAGGAGTGAAGAGGAGATTTGTTTGGCTTGAGCAGAGAGCCATCAGCAAAGCAAATCATGTGGAAGTATTTTACCTTCTAGAAACAGCAAATACACATTGAGAATCAAATGGGGAGGGGGGGAAGTTTAAATCATATTCAAATGAAGATTTAATGTTGAAACATGTTTCCTGATCTAAAGGTGAATAGTTTAACAGTACGGGATAAATATTTAAGAGGAGCGTATCGCTTTCCAGTAAAAACAGCGCTCTGGGCAGAGACTTCCTTTTGGTAGCAAAATGAGGCTGTTATTTTACGTGCATTTGACCTGATTCCAAGAAAATATTTAAAAGCAAAGTTGGCAGATCCTGCCGTGGGAGGCAGCCAGGTGGAAGGGGCAGAGCTGTGAAAAGTGAGGGTGAAGTGAGGGGTGAGGTACACTGACTCACTGGTTATCTCCTCACTCTTCAACAGCTGCCAACATTGCATGCTGTAGCGGGAGCATGTAGCTTGCAAATGGCCTATAAAATTAATTGCCGGATAGAATCACCTAATTATTGAGCTCATGATATTAATTGAAGGCACATATGGGCTTCTCTGCCGCGTTACAACTCCACCATGCAACTACAAAGGGCTCTGTCATAGCTGTGTTTGTGCAGTGGTCTTTGAGGAGTCACTGGGAAACGGCTGATGTTCCTGTCCTCTCTTCATCTTTTGGAGTCTGAAGGGCTGCTTATGAGCAGTCTGCCTGGTGCTAAGGAAAACTGAGATACTCATCAGTGAGTGTAAACAAATGGCTGAGGTGGGTGCGGGAGTCAACACACATATAGAACAGATGAAGAGCCCTGACTCTTCATGGTTAAGGTGCTGCTACAGCTCCGTATGTTTTTAGCTGGTTGATTGTGAGGAGTTTCCTATTCACTGAGTGTCATGTAGTATTTATTTAAACACCTCTCCCAAGCATCCTGCAAGATATCATTAGGTGGGTGTTGCTGAGTGATGCAGGACTGTGGTGACTGAATATGTTAGAGCCAGGGCACAATGAAACACGCTGTGTGAGACTCAGAAGCGTTTCTACACCATTTTTGGATGTGTTTGCACATTGTCATGTACCAGGACCTAATATGTTCTTCTGATTTGTTCCTTCTTGCTGCCAGTTAGGCTTCAGCTCAGTTTAGATATTTTTCCTTGGTTTATTAATCTTCGTATTTGCACAAGCTGTATTTTTAGGGTATGGGTATTTTGTAAGTTCAATAAATATTTTTCTAAGAACCTAAATACAGATGTGCTTGGCTGGTGCATGGCTGAATCCCAGATTCCTGTTGCAAGGACATGGGGCTACAGTGGAAGCATTTTTCTATACTCACTCAATCATTCACTGCAGTGGTGAGTGATTATTAGGAGACCTTTGTTCTCTCCCACACTACTAGATGTATAGAACCATAGAATCATTAAGGTTGGAAAATTCATCTAAGGTCATCCAGTCCAACCATCAGCCCAACACCACCGTGCTTCCTAAACCATGTTCCAGAGTGCCACATCTACACATTTTTTTAAGTCTCCAGGGATGGAGACTCCACCACTGCCCTGCCAGCCTATTCCAACACTTCCACTCTTTCGGTAAAGAATTTTTTTGTAATATCCAATCTAAACCTCCCCTGTCACAACTTGAAGACATTTACTCTTGTACTATCACTTGTTACTTGGGCCAAGGTACCAGCACCCACCTTGCTACAGCCTCCTTTCAGGCAATTATGGGCAGCAATAAGGTCTTCCCTCAGCCTTCTCTTCTCCAGGCTAAACAAGCCCAGTTCCCTCAGCCTCTCCTTGTTAGTCTCCAGACCCTTCACTGGCTGTGTTGGCCTTCATTGTACTTTTCCAACAAGCTGAATTTCAGCTGATTGCCTGTGTGAGGTGTCATCCTGTTGGTCACCTTTAGACCTGCAGAACTGGAGTGGAAGCAGAGCTTGGGTGTCTGACCAGCTCATAGCCTGAGAAAACACAAAGGAAGAAGGGACTTAAGTGCAATTTCTGTTTTTCTGGTTTTCACGTGCGAAGATGTGATAGGCTGACAGGACTTGTCCAAAGCTTGGGAAGGAGATTGGTTGCTGGATATTAATCCCTGACCTCCGGCTTTCTTAGTCTTCACTTTTATGCAAACCTCTTCCACAGCAGCATGTTTATTTCTGTTGTAAGGTTGTCTTGCAAGTCTGCTTCCAGAGCTCCACCAACATCAGCTGTGCACAGCACAGGGTTTTGACCAGGCAGTCGATATGGAGGTAAAAGTCAAGGAAGAAGCAAAGTCTTTCCATGTGCACATAATGGAAAAAACTCCATGATACCTTTCTGGTTTAGGACTAATGTCATCAGAAAGTGAAATTAATACCTGAAGTGGATGTATAAGCCTCTCAGAGACAATCAGGGTGACCCGCAGTCCTCCGTAGCTGCGTGTTGCGCTGGAGATCCCTTGGCTTTGAGTTACAAGGTAGCTGAAGGCTGCCTTCCTTGGCTTCTGGATGCAATACGAGCTTTACTGAGATCAGCTGCATGTTGTCATGGCCTGTGGGGTTGCTGTTGCAGGGATGTATCTTTCCCCATAACCATCATGTTCAGCTTTCGTCAAATGGGGCTTCTACCTGTGATTGGGATACCTGGGGCTAACAGCCTTAGGGGGTAAGTGTTACTATTCAGACAGGGAAGCCGTAATGTGTATCTATTTAGTTTCTTTTTCTCATTTTTTAGTTATTGGAATTAAATGTGTGATTTTAATGAGGATCCTCATAATTAAGTCCACGGGCTGGGTGGGATGAGTTGACTGGGGTCCATGGCAGCACTCTCCTATGACCTTCTACAGCATCTACAGTGCTCCCACTGTTGCACCAACACCCCTTCAGCACAAGGGTTGTCATCAGTGGTGGTGATTTTAAGTGGTTGTAAGATCAATGTTAGCTTTAGCAACAAGCCTCCTAGTCCTTTCTGAATGTTTTATTTAGTTAGTTCTCTGATAAAAGCTCTGACCTACATCCCGCTCCTGGAAGTGATGAGCCTTTGATAATACTCAGGCATCCTGGTGGAGGGCATGCTGCTAATCGAGCCTTCAAGTTGAAAATGGACGTGTCCTTTAAAATAAAAATAGATAAACCAATAAAGGTTTCAGTTAGTAAACAGTTTTATCTCTGCCAGGCAATATGTAGTCCACTTTTGATGGAGAGGATGAACCTCTTTATGAGCTGTAGATATTAGGAAAGGCACTTACTATTTTTAGTTATGGAAAAACAATGAGAGCCAAAAAAAAAAAGCTCGATATTCAGTGATATGAGGGTAACAGTGATGGAAATGGACAGGACCGCTCGCAGTGCTGGGTTGTGAAGCAGTTATTTGGGGTGGTAAAAAAGAAAAGTCCTATGTGAATTTTTCTTCGCTGTACGTATCTGAGATGTGTTCTGCCATCCAGAGCTCTCAATCCTCTGTGCAAGTCTGTCTTGCAGGCAGCTGTACCGGCTTCATCGGTGTCATTTCTAGGATGCTTGCTGCCTTTACAAGCTGTAAATGCAATGTCTGTGAGGAACAAGGCAGAGTTTGCAGCTCCATCCTCCCAGCAGCTGTCTGTAGCCCAGGAGTCAGAGGGAGGTCAAGAATGACAGAAAGAGAATTAGCATCATTGCCCTGACAAATCGATAGTCATCGGGCAGTGCTGTAGGGCTGTTGCTGTGCTGTGTTGTGGCTCCACATTGATTTACACCACTTATCTGGGGGGGTTGTGTCTATGCCATCACCCATTTATATACTCATGTTCTGTGGTTTGGGTTTTTTCCCCCTTTCCAGGATGAACTTGACCTCACGGACAAGCACAGAGAGGCCATGTTTGCGCTGCCGGCAGAGAAGAAGTGGCAGATCTACTGCAGCAAGAAAAAAGTAAGAGATCTCTCCGTGCTGTTGTTGGGGGCTGAGCCAGTTCCCTCCCATGAATGGTTGGGAGGAGATTTGAGGAGGGACACAGTTCTTTTTGCAAGCCGTGTGATATTTTAGGTGTCACAGAAACACATTCAGGGTGGCTCTGGAGATGGGACAGTGACCAGCAAGGTCTTCAGTCTCCAAAATGCAAAACTCTTCCTCCTGAACTTTTTTGGGCTGGAGGTGTCCCCCAACTCCACATGGGTGTCCCTGCTGGCATGAGTGGGTCCATGTGGAGCTCCTTGGCCACTGAGGTTGGCATCGTGTCGGCAAGGGGCAAGGCTGCCATGAAACAGGCTTGGGTGTCGTTTTTGTCTTCCCACCAGCTCTTTTTGGAGGTTGGCACAAATGAAAAGGGCCGTTGGGGAAGCTGTGACCCTGCAGTGCAGCCTGTGAGAGCTTTGGCCTGACAACATGGAACTTACTTTTAGGGTGAAAATGTGTCAAGTGATGGAGGGGTTTAGGTTCATGTGTGGAACTGAGATACTGCTGATGGGAGAACAGGGTTGGTGTGAGTTTCTGATGTGTCTGCCAAGCTGCCAGCGATGTCCGCTTTGCGATGCTGCTCTTGGAGCCGCCTTTCTCAAGCTGAAAACATGCATGGACATTTCTGTATGCCAAGATGAGCTGATGTCTGAGCTCGGTTGCGTCACCCTTTAGATAGAGGTCAAGAATTTAGATTTGTTTGTGTATCTGCTGGTAAATCAACATCCAGCTGGCCAAAGCCTCTGGTACCTGTGGGCAAATTTGTGCTTGCAGCGAGTAGCAATGCTGGTGCTTGTTTTCACAGTCCATCCAAGATGGAGCAGACCACCTCTCTGCCTTTCTCCCTTGGTTCATTTACTTTTGCATGTGGAGGCACGCAGCCTGATTGGTGCTGAGTACCGCAGGGTACCTGCGGTGGCTAAAATCAATCTTTTTTCCCCCAGTAAACTGAAGATTTTTGCCCCTGTATGTTGGCACAGGAGTTACCCCAGCTATCTGTGCCGGGACTAATTTTCTTTCTCAACCTTAGCCAGAGCAAAGATTGTGCTGAAGGATCTTTAAGGTCCCATCCAACCCAAACTATGCTATAATTCTGTGTACCACTGTGGGGAAATATGGGCCCAAAATCCTCAGTCTCAAAAGCAGATGGAAGAGTGCCAGAGTCTGCAAGGGAAATGCCCCCAATTGAGGGCATGGACCTATTAGAGCAGGTTGAGAGTAGGGCCACAGAAATGAGCATCTCTCCTATGGAGAAAGGATGAGGGAGTTGGGGTTGTTCAGCCTGGAGAAGACTCCGGCAAGACCTGAGAGCAGCCTTTCGATACTTAAAAGTGGCCTACAAGAATGATGGGGATAGACATTTTAGCAGGGCTTGTCACAACAGGACAAGGGGTAATGGTTTTAAACTAAAAGAGGGGAGATTCAGACTAGATAGAAGGAAGAAGTACTTCATGCGGAGGGTGTAAGGCACTGGAACAGGTTGCCCAGAGAGGGAGTAGATGCCCCATCCCTGGAAACATTCAAGGTCAGGTTGGATGGGGCTCTGAGCAACCTGATGTAGTAGTCCCTGCTCCTGCAGGGGGGTTGGACTGGATGGCCTTTAAAGGTCCTTTCTGACCCAATCTTTTCTATGATTCTATGATTCTGTGATTCAGTTCCCAAATTTGTTGCTGTGTCCCCTAACCTGGCTGTAGGATTTGGCTCAGCAATGTTGGCAGTCGCCTGGGTTTTCACTGCCATTAATGCCTCTTTTCTCCTGCTGTAGCAATGGCACCAGATTTTCCAGCTGCATTTTAGACCAAGAGCAGGCTTACCTTGCTCATGTAGGATTAAGTTTTAAGCCTCTCATAAATACCGCTGAAATCCCTGTATTATTGTTAGACAGAGGCCTGCAATGCCCGAGATTTACATAGGAGGGGAGAAGAGATGTTAACAAATTACAGGCACTGGTCTGAATCAACAAGAAAATGGGTAGGGGATACTCGCTCCTCCTGCCTGTTGGATAAGCAGAGCCGTGCTCTGGTGCATCTGGACAAGGGGAGACAACAGAGACTTAAATCAAGTAAAGCTGTGTAATTATTATTGTGAGTGGAGATTACGTGCTATCTAATCTCCCGAAGAAGGGTTTAGATGGGGCTGATGGTGCCTTTTTCCAATTCCAGCACCTCCTTTTGCTCATATTTTTTTTTAAAAATCACGCTGAGAAGCGACCTGCTCCTGGGGGGTTTGAAGGAAGGGGCGACAGAATCAGCCCGTGGCTTCCTAAGAGGTCATCGTCGCAGCCACCCGTCTGAGGCTGGATCCTGGCTGCTGTTCTGCTCTGGTCCTCATTTCTCTGACTGCACTTGGCTGCTCCTTCCATGCTTGTGATGCTGTCTTAGTGAGCTGCAGAGAAATGTGCTGGTGGAGGCAAATGCTTTTCTCCCACATTTTAATGTAAAATGAGAAAAACTGTATCAATGGAGGCTCCAGCAGTGGAGGAGGTCAGCAGTTGTGTGGACTGGAGAACATGTCTTCATGCATGGAAAGCTCTAGGCAGTTCTACTCCTATGCAATAAGGTCTGATAGGCAGCAGAAACTTTGGTGCCTCTCCTAGTGGTTCATAGTACATTTTAGTCATGTACCTAAGTTTATATGAGGAAAAATCATTTGCATCAAAGAGAGGGGCTGGGCTTCTCCAGCTGAGAACAGCGGCTTAGTTTTGGATGGGGCAGTAGAGCTGGAGACAGGGCAGGGGTCCTATCTCCTTTCCTTGGCTGTAGGCTGAGCAGCAGTGATTTGAGAAGTCCAGGATGCACCCAAACTCTTTGGCCTGCCTGTATTTAATAGCAAGTTGTTGCTTGAGATGCTGATGACACCCAGTTTCACCTGGTGGGTCCCAAGGGGCTGGCAAAGGCGGACAGAAGTCATAAGCAGCTGCCTGATTTACAAAGGATCCTGAATTGTCCTCTGAGGAGTTTTTGCTCTTTCCTCTACTACCAGTTTGACTCCTGTTGAAAACAGGCTGTTAAGAGTCAGGCAACTTCAGTCAGACTTTGATTCCAAAAGCTTCACTTTAGGGCATTCCTAATTTTCAGCATTTTCTCTGTCTTCCTGCTGGTTGCAAGGCTCCCTGCACAATCACAGAGACCAGTTCAAATGAGCTCCCATTCTAAAGAACATCATGAGGCAGGACAGAAACACTGCTCAGCCTTATCCTGGGAGTTTTCCTTGACAATTAGCTTTGCTGGGCTCCAAAATATCTTGTGTTGTGGCTGTAGCTCTTGCAGCCAGGGCGCTCCCCTACCTCTGTCAATGACAAAGGCATGTGCAGCACAGAAAGCATCAGAATATCTCTCCTTTCAGCATGTTCCTTGCTGCTGTGTGCCGTGTCTGGCATTTTTGCTTTGCCATCGGTGTCAGCCATTGTACTCAGCTCTCCAAAGCGTATCCCAGTTGTTGTATGTTTCGTATATTCCTGCTATAGGCAAGATTTTGTAAAAGGTATCCAAACTGAGACATTTTATTGTGCTGGGTTGTCCTGGAAAGGGACCCTGCAGCACCCGGCCTTGGCAGTGCTCATCAAGAGGAAATAAGGGAAAACCAGCTGTTCCCTATGTGTATTTCCTTCCCTGGAATATTTCTCCCGGGCCTGCAGCCTCATATCCTGGTTTCTCTGCCCTACAAGCAGCTGCTTTTATCCCAGCCGACAGCACTGGCTCGGCAGGGTGTAGGCTTTGTCCTCACAGATTCTTCATAGAATCATAGCATGGTTTGGGTTGATTTGGGTCTCTGTCCATGGAGACACTGGATCTGATCCCAGTCCTGATCCTGCTTGGAGCAGGGGGTTGAAGTGGATGAACTCCTCATGGTTCCATTCCACCTGCATCACCCTGTGATGCTCAGGAGAAAGAGGAGGGGGCAGAGAGATAAAAAGCATCTCGTGATGGGGGCTGGCAAGTCTGTTAGTGGCAATCCAAGTGGGAACTGAAGACCACATTAAATCCAGCAGCTGTGCAGCACTCGTGTCAGGAGAGAGATTTAAAGATTATTGGAGAGACCTTCTTTGAAGTCGTCATGCTCCTCTACGGCTGTAATAAACAGGGAGATGCAAAAGTGGAGATATATTAACAGCAGGATGAAATCTGCTTTTAGAAGTGGTATTTCTGGATGATGACTCGTTTCATACTTCATCCCAAAATATTTCACTCCCTGCTGGCCCCACTTTCCAGGAGAGGATATTGCACAGGGAGGAAGCAGGAGGGTTTTCGGCTTTACCGTTTCTTTGGCTGCAGGTTTGCTTCAGTGGAAGAGGGTGACTAAGGATGCCACACACTGAAGTGAGTTAATAATTAACACTTTACCCTTAGTCTGCAGCACCATTTAATTACAGGAGGTTTAGCTCCTGCCAACTGATGTACATAGTGTCAAACTTCTAAAGCAGCTCAACGGGAAATTTTTATGAGCCTCAAAATATGGGTGGATAAGGGGTGTTCAGGCAGAAGCTCAACATAAATAACAAAGTGGAAGGGATTGGTAGTGAAAACCAGCTCAGGGAAATGCATAGTCTGACTCTGCTCTCCTCCCTTTTGATTCAGCTGAGCTCTCTTAGCATCTGTGGAGCCGGAGTAAGGGAAAAATGACCTTAAGGGATGCCAAGTGATGCTGCATTTTTTTAAGCTTGTGTTGAAAACCCGTTGGCATCGCTGATGATGAGTACATAGCTCTCAGCAGTGTTGTGCCCTGCAAGCAAAACTTAGGTCTAAAATTTCCTCAGGCATCAGATATAAAACTGGGATCCCTTATCATTAGGAGAAAGCAGCAGTGGTGCTTTTGCAGGGGAGAATGGAGAAAATGTGATAAACTGGGAAAGGAATGTTGGTTCTCCAATAATATTGTATTTCCCTCTAACTGCGCTTTCCACCCACTCCCTCCAGAGAGCTTCGCTTTCCAGCTCGTTCTTCCACTTGTCCTGCTCAGTCCTGCAGCTCATTCGTGGGGCGTGTGTTGCTGTTTCCTTCATTTATAAAAGCATCTGTTATTTTTTTTTTTTGCTGCAGTGGGAGAACTAAGAGCAAAACCTGACAAAGATGGTATGCAAGGGGAAGAAATAAAAATAGCTTGGCATATTGCCGTGCTCCTGTGTCACCTGGGATGGATGAGGAGTGTTCTGTGGCTCCGGAGCATCCACATATACCTGCGGTTATTGCAGCAGCAGGTTGAAATATCATCTCAAGGTGTCATTTTCCAAGGCTGAGCGAGAGAAACAGGCTGTTTGCATGACTGGGGGTATTTTTCAATAGGAAATGTTTATGGGTTTTATCTTTAAAGGTAATTCCCTTTTTAGGTCCAATCACAACACACTTTTGTTCAAGCGAGATTTTTCTCCCTCTCTGGCCAAAAAATCCATCTGTTAGCAATCTTTTTGGATTTTAAAGTGAAGCCTTTCAAACAATGAACCAGCTGACTATGAAAGGCATCTGGTCATGCTATATTTGCTTATGGGGAGCATAATTTTTAAACCCTGGGAAAATCATACAAGGGAATGTGTGTATTTGCAGAGGAGAAACTATAGGAAGTGGTAGTGTATGGAAAACTGCAGTGGGCTGGGATGGGACAAATCCCATCTGGGTAAGAATTTGATGAAATTACAGTCTTTTGCATTGCTACATTGGTGAAGTGTCTTCAGTTGCATCATTTAGGTTTTGTTGCAGGGATACCTGAGTGAGCTGCGTGGCTGGAGGGACAAGGAAGACCCAGAGGGCTACAGGGGTCAAAAAAACTCCACCAGCACATGCCTGGCAATGTCTTAGCCATGTTGGCAGAGCTGGGCTGAATTTAAGTGTCCCATGCAGGCTGCAGACCTGTAAGTTTTAAAACCCATCTGCACCTCTGTCTGCTTCTTTTTTGACCTTGCAAATAGAATCCAGGTGGATCATCCACAACAGGAAGGGAGAGGGGGCATCAAAAACATTGTGGGCTGCCAGCTGCCACCAGCTTTCTCTTGCTTGGCTGTTCAAGAGCAGCGAGAAGGAGAGGGGAACACCATGCAAAATAAAAATACAGTTAGGAGTATGCATAAAAACAAAGGAGGTTGCTTCAGTTTTTGCTGCAGGTGCCAACTGAATAGAATTTCTTTTCAATCCATTGCCAAGTCTCTCCTGGTGTGAAGTTCTCCTGGGGCAGACCAGCCTTGCAGGTGGCGCTAGGAGGAAGGTGAACCATCAAAGTCATGAGTATTGTCACTAAAGAGCTCAACAGGGTTTGCTTGGAGCTGGCTGCTGCGAGACGACTCTTTCCTTCTGAAGTGGTTTCACCTTGAAGGCTCTAACCCAGCTTGTTGGACATCTGGTGGTTTAGTAATTGGCGAGCTGTCCTCCAGGGCTCAGCTACCCCAAAGCAGCTCCACGTCCATCACCACCACCAAAGGCTGTGAGTACATGAAGGAGGCAGCTGCATCAGATGGAAATGTTGCTGGCAGGCTGGGCATCTGAAAGGCTTTGCCAGGAACTTGATTTATAAGCAAAGAAGCTATAATGAACCACTGAGGAACTCCATGAGTGTCTTTCTCTGTGCCACCATGGGGACACACTGCAAGCAGGAGGGTTCACGTCTCCTGGCAGCTGAGTTCCTGCAGGTCAGAAGGACAGGTGCTCATGGAGATGCACCTTTCAGGTGTAAATATTGGTGTCCAAACCCGGCCAAGAGCAGCCTGTGAACTGTTTTCGTGCCACCACCTCCTCTGTGCTGCTTCCCGGTGTCCCAAGGAGGAGCACGTCTGACTGTGGGAGCTGCCAACACCCTGGAGGGGAGACACAGAAGCTGTGGAAGTGTCAGACTTCTTACCAAGACCTAGCAGGGCTGAGGAGTGTGAAATCTCCCCAGGAAGAGCAAAGGGATGGCTAGAGCTGGCGGATCAGTGACCTTCACTTGTAAAAGCTCCCACTAATGAGGCAGTGACTGGACGCTGCTTTCCCTGCGGCACCTGGCCCTGACAGAGAGAATGGAGCTTGGAGAGAATGGACCTTATTTATTGGGTTTACACCACGACAGCTCCCTGCCACTGCCCCCACAGTGTGAAACAGCCAAGCAGCACCATCCGTCAGCCCTGTGCACAGAGCTTGGCGGTGAAGGGGCGGTGGAGGCAAGGAGAGGGCGCAGCGGTGCCAGGGCTGCAGCTGATGTGATTAGTATTTTTGCCAGGTCCCTGGAAGGAAGAAGTAGAAGTCAGGGGGAGCGGGTGGGAAATGAAGGAGAGGACAAGGCTAGCATGCGCTTGGCTGCATATCTTTGGGGTTTCCTAATTTTTGCAGCAGCGCACATTTATCAATCGGAGCCCTTTCCCAGAGGACAGAACAGTTGATGCAAACAGAGATGAGAAGGGATCCCTGTCCCTGCACTGTGCAATTAGAGCCATCAGCCTGCCTCTAAAAGAGCAGTTCACATGAAGCCACAGCACAGCACCGGGCTGTCAGCAAGGTTCAGATTAGCCCTCATTTCTCTGCTTCCTTAGAAGAGAGTGAACACAGCAAAGACCTAAATACAACCCAGAGAAGAAGAAACTCGGAGATGTTTGTGTCCTTGGTGCCAGCCAGGCAAGTTGCAGTGGAGCGTCCTGGTGAGCTGATGTGTACAGTACTCAGCTCCACGTTTGGGCATCCCTCATTGAAGCCAGGCTGCAAAACTCACATCCCCAAAACTCACCCTGAGTGCTGGTAAATCATTTTACAAATTCACCCTTTCAACCCATGGTGCCCGGAGAGGTTCCTCCTTCCTCCTGGCTCTAAGCAAAGCTCATGAGTCACTTCCCTCCAGGCTTGTCACTTTGTCGGGGGATTTCTTCTGACACTGCATGCACTAAAGGACACTTATCGGTGTGCTGTAGACCATTAGCCACAGTAATTACCACTGAGCAATATCCTGCAGCGAGCAGAGGGAAGCCCGTGCCCTGATCTTTGCCTGCTTTATTGTGCAGTCCCCTTTTTGCCTGGGAAGTTGCTTTCCGATGAGCCTGCCTGGCTGCTCATCTGAATTAATGAGGTTCTGCTGCACTTAATTGAGAGCGCTATCTAAATTGGGGGTTTCAGGGAGGAAATGCAAGAGCCCGAGGGAGCCAGGCAAAGGGAAATATTTATAATGCAGCACTTTAATTATAAATGAGCAGTTTAGCCAATTTTGTTGTTCAGCCTCCCCTCCACCCCCTCCGGAGACCTTTATTTTTTTGCTCCAGCGCTTCCTTTCAGCCCTAAATGAGCAGCAGGTCCGGATCCCTGCCCGCTTCACAGGTGTTTGCACCATGCAGAAACGCCTTGGGATACAGGATGAGCCTGTCCTGCTGCCTTTCCATCTCATTTCTTGGCACAGGTCTCACTCCCTGCCTAAAACTTTTGGCTGGGTACATCCGGACACCTCTTGGTGCTGTGCTGTGGTAGGGACCTCGCTACCCTTAGCTGGTGTTGCTGCTGGTAAAGGGAAGCTCCTTATAAGAGTTGCTGATAGTGCCTCAGGGTAATGAAGAGGACCTCCAGTGACATCTCCAGGAGGTGAAAGAAGCTGATCCCTTTTTGAACCAAGTTCAAGGTACACGTGGATGCCCCAGCTCTGCTGTCCCCTGAGGCACTGTTTGCATGCCAGCCTCTAAAGTGGGGCAGGAAAGCTGGAAAAATCAAAATCTTTGCCTGCAGGCTTTGCAGGTTTTGTGCAGAGCCTTACTGTGCATGGTGTAGGATACCTGGAGGGGTGAGTTGGCAGATGTGCACGGGGCTCACGGTTCCCCAGCATCCTTCCCTGCTTCTTCAGTGCCTCCACCACACAGAATCATAGAATCACCAGGTTGGAAAAGACCCATGGGATCATCAAGTCCAACCATTCCTATCGATCACTAAACCATGCCCATCAGCACCTTGTCCACCCGTCCCTTAAACACCTCCAGGGAAGGTGACTCAACCACCTCCCTGGGCAGCCTGTTCCAGTGCCCAGTGACCCTTTCTGTGAAATTTTTTTTTCTCATGTTCAACCTAAACCTCCCCTGGCGGATCTTGAGGCCGTTCTCTCTCATCCTGTCCCCAATGTACATGCTGTCTCCTGTTTGTGGTACGTACAGCTGGTGTGCTGTGTGTGGCTCTGTGTGCCAGGGAGGGATGTACTTTTGCACACAGGAGTAGATGGGAGTGTCCTTTGGGAAGGCGTGCAATGTGAACCAGAAAGACCTGGCTACCTGTGTCAGACAGGATTATCACTGAGCGGGAAGATGGGCTGCCTTCTAGGCAGCACTGGGGAATCATGGGGTCATTCAGCAGGACAAGTGAGTGGCAATGAATAGTGCTAGCACCCAGAAACTGCCCTTCGATTGCAGGAAAATAGTCAAAGTGATGCTCTGCAGATTGAACCTGCCATGGGGTGCAGCCTGTCCTCGTATCCCCATGGCGGTTGGCCATGGGGAGTTCTCCTATATCCTTCTCCCACCTTGCTCCCAGGGGCTGGCAGTCCCACCTGGATTAAACCCACAGGTGACTGAAATGATGTGTGTTTCCCTGAAGTGACAAATACTTTGCGAACTACAACAGTTTACTTTTCCCACACCCCTCACGAGAAGATGAAGACCTTCCTTCTGCTCTGCAAGAGATGGTGGTATAATTTGTGCCTTTCCATTCAACTCATAAATGTAATATATGCCTTTATTTCTTAAGCTCCCTGACACTTTCTCCATGCTTCTTGAGCATCTTTCACACAACATGGATATCCTTCAGCAGACTCTGTGTGAGTGGACATGCTGGTTTTTGGGGCCTCAAGCTCCGCCAGGGGAGGTTCAGGCTGGACATTAGGAAAAAAAATTTTCACGGAAAGGGTCATTGGGCACTGGAACAGGCTGCCCAGGGAGGTGGTGAGTCACCTTCCCTGGAGGTGTTTAAGGGACTGGTGGACGAGGCACAGAGGGGCATGTTTTAGTGATTGATAGGAATGGTTGGACTGGATGATCCAATGAGTCTCTTCCAACCTGGTGATTCTATGATTCTGTGACTCATGGACACAACAGGTGCTTCTCTGCACAGTCCAGTGGTGGGAAGCTCTGACTGATCATACAGCTGCAGACAGATGTCCTCTTCCTAGCGCCTTGGGAATGCATTGGGTTTCTCTCACCATGGCAGAAACTTCCCCTTGGCCATGGCTTTGTGTGGCCATACTCGACGCTGGCTGGTGACAGTCCCTGCATGTGGTCCCAGATGTGGCCAGAAATGTGGCAAATGGGCAGTCTCCAAGTTATTCGGAGGTTATTGCTTCACTGAGTCCCTTTGTCATTGGATGGTGAGACTTTGCCAGCCTGCTGGAGGTGAGTTTTCAGGAGAGAAGAAAGGAGAGAGAATCCAGCATATCCCATTTTTCTTGGCTGCAAGAAGACTAAAGACATTCCTGTCTCTCCCCATCAGACTGGGTTTTGCACGCTCAGCCAGCAGATGAGCATTCCTCTTTAAGCATTGTTTGGACGGGATGGGGATGGTTTTATTTGTTGCTGTCAAAAGCTAACTGTCTGAGCGTGACTGTGAATGGTCCTCCACCCATGCAGAGGCAGGCGGTGGGACCTCCTTTGAGTTTGTTAGGTTTGGCACTAGCATGGGTAGGACAGATGACTTTGTTGTTTTGTAACATCTCAGAAAAATTCTTGCTCTCTGCTGATTTCCTCTTGTGTGAAAAAAAAAACCAACCTGGAATGTGGAGGGCAGGTGAATCAAATGTTTCATTCTAAACCTTGGTTCTTGGCAGACGTAGGAGGGGAGAACAACCCAAAGTATTAATGCAGAGGGCAGGGAGGGCTGAATGTGGTCTTCTCGCTCAGGGAAGTTATTTTGTTTGCTTTAAACTTGACCAGGTCTATAGGACATAAAAAAAAAAAAAAAAAAGTGAGACTCCTGGATGTGCTTCTGTCAGCAGGCAGCCAGCCCGAGGGCATGAGCAGCCAGCACGGAGACCTGCTCAAGGCTATCTGATTACTGCCAGACTGGATTACAGCTGCTTGGAGAGGGTTGGAGGTGGCCACAAGGGTGGATGAGCAGTTTCTCTTGGCCCTCAGCACGTCACAGGAGATGCCTGAGGGTTTGCTAGGTCTCTTGTTGCTTCCAGACTTCTTTGCCCTGGTCCCAGAGCCAGGCACAGCGAAGGGTCAGGCCTGCAGAGATGGGCTGCACAGCCCATGGGGGAACTGGGTCCTGTCCAAATTACCTATCAGTGACTGCGTGCATTCTCGTCTTGGCAAGCTGCCGCTTGGGAAATTTGGATGCACAAACATTTCCCGCATATATCTCTTGAACCATGGTAAATATTTGTAATTCTACTCCTTGGGCTTGCTGAAGTCAGCCAGAGGATCGGTAGCTGTCTGCATGCACGTACGTGGGAGCAGAGGAGAAGGTTGGCCACCTCCCACCGCTGCAGGTGATTGCGGTGAAGAGTGACCTTTGCGAACATCTCTTAGGGAGGGAGCAAAGCTGTGCAGCAAGTTGGGCTGTATACTGAAGATGGTTAGTGAGGGAAGATGCCAGACATTTATGTAGTATTGGTTGGCTGTACAGCCTAGGCCTGTGTGGCATTTCTGCTGTGAATCTTGTTTCTGCTGCTGACAGTAGTTTTTAGGAAAATACCGTGGGGAAAAGGGTTGATTTTGAAGTATTCCCTTAAAATCTGCCTACTTGCTCCAAGTAGTCCCTGGGGCCATGCAGCATTATTTATCTGAGCTAGGCTCAGGGGTCCTTCAGTCATAGAATAGTAGAATCATCTTTTATGTTGGGGAAGACCTTTAAGAGCATCGAGTCCAACCATTAACCTAATACTGCCAAGCCCACCACTAAACCATGTCCCTCAGAGCTACCTCTACACATCTTTTAAACACCATTGGCAGGTGTATGTTCTATCCTAACCACTAAGAAAGCTCGCAGAGGAGCTGGTGTTGTACCTGGAGTCTCTCTTAGGATGTTGGTAAGTCATGGTCCTGCTCCAGGAGTGGAGGTTAGTTTGCCTCTCATTGGATGGGGCCTTGGAGCAGCCTGATCTAGTAGGAGGTATCCCTGCCCATGGCAGGGGGTTGAAACTGGGTGATCGTTGAAGTCCCTTCCAACCCAAACCATTCTATCATTCTATCACTCTATTCACTCTTCCTTACTTGTAAGAGACTCTTTTTTTCCCCCCCTCAAAGCACATTCATCAAGGCCGTGCACCCAAAACTTCAAGAGCATTGTAGAGCTGATACAAGAGAAATCTGGATGTAAAATTTTGGTGTGGTTTCTCCAAAGCTGATAACCGCAAGACTGATGCAGTATCAGTGGGGCAGGGTTCAGTCACAGGCAAATGGTGAAACATAGTTCATATATAAAACACACTGGCTCAGTATATCAGGTCATGTTCCCATAGCTGGAGCTGTCGGTGGTGAGCTCAGAATATAAAATGTCATGCATACATTGATATAAAATAAAGAAAGACCTCAAGGGCATTTCAGAGGTGAGTGGTCATGAAGGGCAGGGGAGGTTATCACTATTTTTACTAATCTGCTGTCTTTATTTCACTCTTTTTTTCCACCCCCCCTGCAGGATCAGGAAGAAAATAAAGGAGCCACCAGCTGGCCGGAGTTTTACATTGATCAATTGAATTCAATGGCTGCTGTAAGTATGTCTCCAGTATTTTAGTGCTTGTGAGCCCTGTATGGTGCAGCAGCACAGTGGTGACAGTCTGTGGCACAGCCAGCGTCGTGCCCAAGAGAGTGACAAGTGTTAGCCACAAAGGTGTGACCTGGCTGTCCCCAGCCTTTCAGGTCTGTGGACCTCTCAACAATTTGAAGTTGGCAGTGGCTTGCAGTTTGTCCCAGTGGTTCAGAAACCCCGGAGGTAAGGATTTAAGTATTTATCCTCCAACAGATACAGCTGGAAAACAGAGATATTTTCTACGTCAGGAAGGGGATTTCGTCTTGCCTCAGACTTTGAGGCTGTGAGACAGATGGCAAACAGCAGCTTTCAATCTAAAGCCACCAAGGTGGTTTTTAAAGACCCTATTTGGCTGTGCAGTGCTAGTGGGGCACCAAGCTGAGTGGCTGCTTTGAAACCAATAGTTCCTGTGCTTTTTCATGGATGCTTGCTGCCGCCTTGTTCCCGAGACACTCTCCTGTACCAGGCAGCCACAGCAAAACACGATGCTGTGGGTTGTGTGTCCCATGAGGGATGTGCTTAGATGTAATTTTATTAAATACTTTCTTGTCAACATCATGGTGGGTGAGACAGAAATAGCAGTATTTTCTGTAGGAAATACAGTTTATTTCCAGCAAGGCTGCACAGTTCGAGCCCCTTCATCCTCACTTCTGCTTTCAGAGGCTAAAGGTGCTGAGGTTCATGGCCACTGCACGAGAGACAGGAGCAGCATGGAAAATGAAAAAGAAAATTAGTGTTTTTCTCTTTTTTTCCCCTGTGTTTGCCCTGGCATCACAGAGAGAGGGTGACAGGAAAGGAAGGGCTGCATGGAAGAGCAGGGACAGAGTGGGAACATGGGAGGCTGCAAGCCAGGAAGGAGCATGCTTCTTCCCTCTGAGAAGGCAGGGATACCCAGGGCTTGCCAGAGGCTGCTGGCCAGTTGAAGCCCTGAGCCTGAACAGAGCTTGTGATCAAAGCCTGCCATATGCCTGGATGGTGGCTTTGATCTTCCTGACACAGTGCCAAAGAGGAGCTGGGTTAAATCTCAGAGTCAGTGGCAGCTCTTTATATCTGCTGGGACTCTTTCTCCCTCCTTTGCTTTAGCCTTGGCTGATGCTGACAGGGCTCTCCTGACACCTCTGAGGGCCCAGCAGGAATGTTGCAGGAGGCAGACAGGGTGTTTCTTTAGCTGTGGCCTTGGTTGCATGAGTTGGAGTGAGCAAGCCATACCCTCTGCATGCCCAGGGCTGCAGGCAGTAGAGTTATGGGAGCCAGAACCCTGGCCCCCGTGCCAGCCTGATAGCAAAATCCATTATGGGAGATGCCAAGGGGCACAAACAGCCACTGTCCCCAGTGTGGGTGCACATTAGTGGGTGGCACAGGGAAACCTGGGAGCAACAGGGTTGGCAGGACCCACCCTAACTGACCCCAAGCATGGCTGCAGCCTCCTGTCCCCTCCAGGCTGCCAGGCATCCCCTGAGCCCCCCAACTCATCTGCAGGGGCACATGGGTAGCTGTTAGGGTGCATGGGTACCAGGGAGACCAAAGAACTCCACCTTCTCCCTTGCCTCAGTTTAGCACCTTCCCTCTGTGGAACCCCAGTTAGCATTGGCTTAGTGCCCTGCATCCTCACAGCCCACTCAGCCCTGGAAAGAAATCAAGATTCACATCACCTGGATGTCACCTGCAGCATCTCTAAGCAGAGTTCAGCAGCACAGTTTCTAATACGATACTGTGATGCACTTATTTACCTCTTCCTTTTACAATATGTGCTTCCTGGAGGGTCATGGGCAGTAGGAGATGTGCTGGGGTTGACATCAAGAGCCCATGAATTGAGACACTCCTTGCTCTGATCTGAGGGTTGCAGAGGACACTCGTAAGCATCCTCTGACGTGGGCTTTTCTGGATGACTTACAGGTCAGCAATTTGGAGTGATGCCAATTTTACCTGTAGAGCATTAACTCTGGAGCTTAATAATCACACAGGACAATGCTAGGTGTGTCCTGTTGAGGTGGTGATCCAGCTGTCTGGGTTGTCTCATGGCAGTGAATCCCAGCTTCTTGCTGGGACTTGCTGTGAGATGAGGACTGGTTTGGGGAAGAAGCTGCTTCGAAACAAAACCCAAGTGGCCAGGGAGATGCAAGGTGGCTAGCAGCACCTCTCTGTTGTTTTACTGCACAGAGCTGATGTAGGATTGAGGTATTGCTGCTGACTTGTGATGCCCCCAACGCTCGCAGCTCAATTGTACGTATGCCAGTGAGTTCTGTGGGTGATTGCAGCAGCGTCTTCAGGCTGAAGAATTGCAATTACCATGCTGTCCCCAGGCCAGGCCATCTCCTTGCAGACCACAGAGGGTTTTTCCCTGCTGGTTCTTTTCCTGATTCCTGCAGCTGCCATAAGAACCCGGAGTTTTACATTTCCAGCTCCATCCCTATGGCTTGGCACACCAGGCAGTGGGCACTTCCACTCCTCTGGTGCTTGTTTCACAGGGAAACTTCCACTTTAACATCCGCCTTTCTCCTTTCACAGAGAAAATCACTGATCGCCTTGGAGAAAGAAGACGAGGAGGAGAGAAATAAAACAATCGAAAGTTTGAAGACTGCACTGCGCACAAAACCAATGAGGCAATTCCCTTCCTTTTCCTGGCTTTATCACTTCAGTCATGGCTTGGGATTTGTGTTCTCTGGTGGAGGGGAGGTTAAATAGAAGTATAAATGGGGCTGCACAAAACAAGCGAGGCAGAGACCCTGAAACAACACTTGCTTTTTTTCAAGTGACCTCTTGTCATTTTGTTCCTTCTCCTTGGACCTTTCAGTAGCTGAGGGCCACCAGGGCCTTCACATCTGTTCAAGCAAATCAGGCAACTTCTTTTTACTTTTCTTTTTCAAATTTGCTTTTGTTCTCATTCGAACAGAATGTAAAAATTCCTTCCATATTGAATAGAAAAAGAAAAATATCTATTTTTCTTATTCAACCAGGCCCTTTGTTTCAACTTCATATTTTTTTTTGCGCTTTTTAAAGGACTAAAATCACATGGATCTTCAGGCTTTTATGGAATGTAAAAAGAAAATAAAACTAGAAGATTTTGATGGGGAGGATAAAGAAAGGGTGGAATTCTTTCTGAATCTGTACCTTTTTCTGGAAAACTTTTAAGATACCTCAGGTCAACATTTTCTGGTGGAAAAATCTTTCATTAAGAAATGCCTGACCTGTTCTGGTTACGGAAGAAAGAAGTTTGCTATTGCTTGCATATGCATTCCTCTCTGCCATTGCTCTTTTGCAATGGTTCTGATGATGGTGCTTGGTAAGAAATTCCCAGGGTCAAGGGTGAGCATCCAATTTCCGTGAAACCCAGACCTCTTGGGTGCTGTCTCCCTCCAGTCCTCTGGAAGCAGGGCTGGTATCCAGCCATGAAACTTTCCAAAGTCCTTAAAAGTGGTTTGCAAGTCTGTCTCACTATAAGTCAGAGAGATGCAGCAGGCTCTGCAGACAATTTTACCTGTTGGACCTGCTTCTACTCCCAGGGAAGTGAACATCAAATTTCCTGTTGACTTTGACTGGACAAAGAGCAGGCTTTGAAGCAGAGAAATCAGTTTTCAGCCTACAGTTACCCCTTTTGTTGCTGCGCATCAGCAGGGCTTGTTGTGAATTAAAATCATCCTGATGCTGGGGTGTTCTTGGCTCATTTCCTTTTGGAGCCCATGGTTTTTGCCAAACCAGAATATAACCAGCCTGTATGGCATCAAGCAGGGAGGTCCTGAAATGCCTGAGCAGTGTAGTGCATTATCTCTGCCTCCTCTGGTGAATCTGTCTGAGGCACTGCTGTGCGTTTGCTGTCTGCTTTCTGTTTAGTGGCATTATAAGCCATTCTGAAAATCAGAAATGCCTTAAAATTCGTGAGATGCACCTATGGGAGGAAAAGGTGGTGGGTGGTGGGGCAGGACAGGTAGCAGGGGGCAGAAAGTCTGACAGACATCACAGGGTCAGGTGATGCTGGGGTGTCTGTGGCTGATGAGGAGGCAGCTCCCAGGGCTTGGGATCTTATTCTAGTCATGTGCAAAACTGGACCCAGTGAATGGCATTTAAGACTCAAGATGGAGACTGGGAAGGTTTTACAACAGCTTGGCTGCAAATTCCTAAAGTGGGGCTTGTGCTGATGTGACTGGCTGTCTGGGTTTGCTGCTTCTGTTCCGAATATCCTAGCTCTGAACAACCTTGTATAGATGATGGCTAGTTGCCTACACTACTAGGCACTGATTAAATTGAATAGATTTCAACAGCGTCGTCTGTGTGCTCTAAGCTTGCAGACTTTCTGCTATCCAAAGTCCAGGAAATAACAGATAAGAAGGTTCTGGGTTGACTACAACAGAAAAGTTAGCCCTATTTGAGGTTAAAAGAGTCAGCATTTGGCTTTAAAGCTAAAAACACTCTTTCTGGCAGGTTTGTAACCCGGTTCATCGATCTGGATGGCTTGTCATGTATACTGAACTTCCTCAAAAGCATGGACTATGAGACGGCAGAGTCTCGAATACATACCTCGCTCATTGGATGTATAAAAGCACTAATGAACAACTCCCTGGGCCGGGCTCATGTCCTGGCCCATTCGGAGAGTATTAACGTAATTGCTCAGAGTCTGAGCACGGAGAATATTAAGACGAAGGTGGCAGTGCTGGAAATCATGGGCGCTGTGTGCCTGGTTCCTGGGGGCCACAAAAAGGTACTGGAGGCGATGCTGCACTACCAGAAATATGCCAGCGAAAGGACTCGTTTTCAGGTAGGTGGGTCTTGACTCACCCCTTGGCTCCCAAAATTCAGGCTTCTTGTCCCTTCTTCCTCCCGGATATCTAACTGCCATTTGTAAGTTATTTATTATGGCCGTTTGCAATTTAGATATTCTGGGGATTACTCCAGAACCATGTCTGAGGAGGTCTGCAGCTGCACAAAGAGCGAGGAACCAGTTATTTAGGGCAGCACCCCCCAAACCCCGAAATACTTGCTGCTGTAGGGTTGCTGGGACTGCAGCTCTGCAAAGCTGTAGCACATCTGGATGGGCTGATGTTAGCTGAAATAGGTGCTGGAATGGGCTTCGTTAAAGGAAGCAGCAGCTGATCATCCATCACTGGGGGGGATGTTAAAGGTGGGTTTGGAGTACCACAAGAATTTGTTCCTGCATGCATCACTTAGTCATGTGCGCAGCACTGGGGCTGTCACTGGGCATTTAACTGACATTTTGTGTTTGGCAGACGCTGATCAATGACTTGGACAAGAGCACGGGACGGTATCGGGATGAAGTGAGCCTCAAGACAGCCATCATGTCCTTCATCAATGCAGTCCTGAGCCAAGGGGCAGGCGTGGTGAGTGCTGGGGTGATGTTTTGGTGGACTTGGGGTGGTTTTATTCCAGTAATGTTTCTGAGGATGTGCTTCATTGACCCCAAAATTATCCCTTGCAGGAAAGCCTGGATTTCAGACTCCACCTGAGATACGAATTTCTAATGCTCGGGATCCAACCAGTCATTGATAAACTAAGAGAGCATGAAAATTCAACCCTTGACCGGTGAGTAGTGGCAGCCACCCAGCCCACTGGTTATTTTTGCCCTTGGCTTGCACTCTTGCTTTCTGGTTTCTGGATTTGGGCTTTGAGGATCCATGTGGATCTTGACTCACTCCTCTCTGTTGCCAGAGAGGGAGGGGAAAATCCTGACATGGTTTTGCTGCACTCTAACATAGAACTGAGCTGGGAAGGATGTGCCATTGGGATCCTGGGAGATGCTGCCAGCCCTCCTTTTCCTCTTCTCACCCCAAAAGTCTCCTTGGACAGGCTGTAATGACTGTAAGCTCAAGACTGAAGTTCCAGTTGATGTTTCACATCCCACTTATCTCTGAGCTACTGCCTGCCATTTATTGATTGTCACATTTGTATCTGCTTTTAACAGTCTTTTACACCCCCCCCCCCCCGCTTTGTTTCTTCAGGCACTTAGATTTTTTCGAAATGCTTAGAAATGAAGATGAACTGGAATTTGCCAAAAGATTTGAGCTGGTGAGTATGAACATTGCTGATGCAGACACTGGGGCTCGATGTCACAGTTCCTTCTGAAAGTGCCTTTGTGTCCCAGGATGGAGTGTGGTCTTTTGGATAAAATCTGGAGGTTGGAACTCTACTTCCTTTTGCTCTGCTTTGTTGCAACCTCCATCCTACAGCCTGCTTCATCCTCCTTCTCCTCTGACTGATGATCAGCACTGTTTGTCCTTTGCAGGGCAGGGGGGTTTGTCTGTCCATCAGATGTGGGGTGGAGATGGCTCACAGGGTTTGGAGCTGAGACTCAGGAAACAGGCAGTGCCATTGCCAATCGCATGGCCTGACTTCGATTCCCTCTGTCTGCAGGTCCACATTGACACCAAAAGTGCGACTCAGATGTTCGAGCTGACAAGGAAGAGGCTAACACACACCGAGGCATACCCGCACTTTATGTCTATCCTGCACCACTGTCTCCAAATGCCTTGTGAGTCCTTGGGGAGGGCAGGAAGCTCATGGCTGCCAGGGGCTTGGCAGCCCACATCTCCTCCCCAGAGATTGCAACAACCTCCCTGCTGCTTCCCGCTCACTGTCCCCTCCTTCCTCTCTAGATAAAAGAAGTGGCAACACCGTCCAGTACTGGCTGCTGCTTGACAGGATCGTGCAGCAGATCGTCATCCAGAGTGACAAAGGGCAGGACCCTGACGCCACTCCCCTGGAAAACTTCAATATTAAAAATGTCGTCCGAATGTAAGTGCTTGCCCTCCCTTCCTGGGGCTGGCTGCTCAACAGCACCAACGCAGCCCACCCTGGCTTTGCTGCCTCCCATCCTGGCAAGCTGGGTTTTAGCCTGGCCAGGCTGACATCATTTTGACCTCTTATGCAGGTGTATTAAGCTCAGGCTCTGTGTCCTTGGTGAGCTCATTCCCCTTGACTGCTACTGTCACTGTTCCTTATTTATCACCCAGTGAGGTTTCTGCTCCTTGCTTGGATAAGCCAGCATCTCCAGAGCTGTGGAGATGGTGCTGCATCCCAGCTTGCAAAACCCTGCCAGAGGGAGGCACAGCAGAGGTGTTTGAAATATCAATCTGAGAGCTTGAAGTCCCACCATCTGGGCTTGTTAAGTTGTGTTTCTTGCTGGTAATAGCTGCTGGTAGGATTGTCTCACCACATCACTTGATAAAACTTTCCTTTTAGGTTAGTCAATGAAAATGAAGTGAAACAGTGGAAAGAACAAGCAGAAAAAATGCGAAAAGGTGAGTAATGGAGAGCGATACAGCGTTAACTTTAACCTTACCGTGTGCTGTAAACTGAATAGGTAAAGTTTGCATGTGTTTATCTGGGTGGACTCTACAGGCTTTATTGAGTGGTGGAGATAATACCACACTATGGGGCTCCCAAAGGAAACAGGCAAAGATACCCAATTTTTTCATGGGTAAGCCCTGACTAGGGCTCTAAAGCACAGCACACGTTCCCTTTCTTAACTGCAAAGCTTCCCTGCAGGGCAGCATGGGGTTTAGTGCCCCACATGTTGCCGTTTGCCAAAAGGAGTGCTTGTCACCCAAAAGAGATCTCATGGGGCTGTTTCAGAGCACACTGAGCTTCAGCAGAAGCTGGAGAAGAAGGAGCGAGAGTGTGATGCCAAGGCCCAGGAGAAGGAAGAAATGATGCAAACGCTGAACAAGATGAAGGAGAAGCTGGAAAAGGAGTCGAGTGAGCACAAGCAGGTCAAGCAGCAGGTGGCAGATCTCATGGCACAACTCCACGAGATGAGCAGGGTGAGGCCCCAGACCTCCTCCCTGTTGTAGACCAGTCCCAACCCCACCCCCTGCAAACACCATGGGATGATTTGTGGAGGCTGAGCTGCTCAGGAGGCTGAAAATAGGTGCTTGGTGGGAGGGCCACCATGATGTCCATCCCTGGTGACAGTGGACCTCAGTTGGGAGTGCTGAAGCCTTTGGATGTTTCCTGTGCTGGTTAAATATTGGCAAAGTCTAAAAAATCAGCATAGGGGTGTTTTTTAGGTGGTGTCACTCTGCTCCATGTGACTAGTTTCTGCTCTTTCTCTCCCAGAGGGCGATCTGTGCTGCTGGCCCTGGAGGACCTCCCTTACCACCAGGAGCTCCTGGTGGCCCTTCACCTTCTCCAGCTCCTGGATCCCTCCTTCCTCCTCCACCACCCCCACCCCTGCCAGGAGGATGTCCCCCACCACCTCCACCGCCACCACCCCCTCCAGGTGGTCCACCACCACCCCCTGGCCCTCCGCCCCTGGATGGGGTGATGCCTCCACCTGGAGCACCACTAGGCTTTGCCCTCAAGAAGAAGAGCATCCCGCAGCCAACAAATGCCCTCAAGTCCTTCAACTGGTCCAAGCTGCCGGAGGTAGGCTGGGCAATAATGTGGGCAGTGGAACTGGAGGTGCCAGACAGCTACCCAGTGATGTGAGGGCAGGTGGGCAGGGGATCTCCAAACAGCAATACTCCTGCTGTCTTGCAGAACAAGCTGGCAGGCACCGTGTGGACTGATATAGATGACACAAAAGTGTACAAAATCCTGGACCTTGAAGACCTGGAAAGGACGTTCTCTGCCTACCAAAGACAGCAGGTAACAGCTGACCTGGGGTGCAGAGGGGGAGGTGGGCAAGGCACTGCCATTACAAGATCGTGTAGTTTGACTCGTGGTCTCAAAACACATCTCGCATCATTATTTCATACCAACACCATGTTTACCACATCAACTTGATTTGCTTTCTCCTCTCATCCGCGTGCCCGTGCCTTTACATTGAAGTGGCCATTTGTGGCTCAATATGTCCACCCACCTGACCATGTGTGTCATGAAGATGGATCACAAAACAAAGAAACAAAAAAGAGAGATAGAGAACATATGAAAATAGCCTTCAGATGTGGCCTTGGTTGGGTAATATTCTTGGATTGCTCTTTATAGCAACTGCTTTGTGTATTGGGTGGAAAATTTCTATCTCTCTCTGGCCAAGAAGGGCTCAGTTTTACCCACATCTACCATGGGTGGATCTCTTATTTTTATAGTGAGCCCAGAGCAAAATGTGAGCTTCGAACAAAGAAGAAAATCCCAGACCAAAATAATGACACTGCAGGCAAAAGTCTCTGCTTTTTAATCTCCTCAAGTAATATGGCCCCAGTTTGGAATGCATCAAAGCTTATGAAGACATTTAGGCATTATTTTACTCCAGGCAGGACCACAGTGGACAAAAGCAGTGAGTTTTACAAGAAGGCAGGCGGAAGAAGGAACAAGAGAGACTGAAAAAGTCTCGTTCACCTGCTGAATGTCTGCGTATGTTGCTGGGAGAAGAGGACAGGTTGTCCTGGTCTTGCCAGGCTCAGGCGGAGGGATGGTGCTGGGAAGGAGTGGACCCGACCTATAAGCTCCTTAGGCAACGTGAGTTTAATCTCTTCCAGAGTCTAATTGAGGGAAAGATCAGGGATTAGAGCAGGGCAAATATCAAAAGTAACCCGCCAGAAGTATATGCTGCCCTACTGCGTTTCAGAAAGAGGTGACCACAGTGCTGGTTCTTCCTCCTGGTGTTTCTGGAGCTTGGCTCATGCCTCCTGAAGGGCATGTCTGCAGATGAGATGGAAATGGAAGGGAAGCAAAAATAGAAACCTAGTGTGTCAGCGGGACGGTTTGCCCTCTGGCTTGCCTGCCTGAGTCCGTGAATCACCTGATGCACTGCGGATTATCGCCAGACAGGAATTTAAAAATAATTTGGCTTGGCTGATTTCCTGCTAGGTAAAGCAGCTGGATAGGTTCAGGGCCAGCAAGAATGGGGATATGCTCCAAAGAGCATGGTGACATGGGCTTTGACCCCAAATGGGATGAGAACCAAAAGGGAGGTGAACATGGCAAAGAGGGACTAGGGTGGGACTGGCAGAAGATGCTGCAAGAGTGTCTGGAAGGGAGATTGGGAAAGAGGAGGTGAAAGCTCAACAGCTCACTTGTGAGATGCTGCCAGGGCTGGAGCCACCCTTAGGAGCATGACACATAATCTCCTTGTGACTCATTCAGGCTTCATGGTACCACCGACCGGCTTGTTCAAGTTAAGTGATGGGGGGCATCCCCCTGGACCTGAGGGAATGTGATTTCTCACCTGTGAGTCCCCAGGATGGCCTTGCTTGCAATTCCAGCATGAAGAGACAGCAGAAAGCTGCAAACAGAGCTCTGCTGAGACTCTGCAAGCAGCAGCCACAGATACACCAGATGCGCCTCTTGAGATAACAGACACACACCCCCATGGAGTGCTCGGTGGAGGGCTGAGGGATCTCCACGCAAATGGTCTGTCTCTGAGGGGAAAGACAATGAACACTAGTTCATTAATAATAAACAGTGATTTTGATCTCTAGGGAAAGTTGGTTCCTGTTCTGATCAAGCGAGGGAGGAGCATGGATTTCTCCTCTCTGCTCCCTGTCATGAGCCCTTGGCAAAAAATCACTTTTCTAGGTGGTGGCACCTCTCACTTGTCCTCAGATGCAATGTGGGACATGGGGAGCTGCCTCCCTGCCTGTGCCTCAAGCAAACTGTGGCTCCAAAATCGAGTGGCTGGGTGACGTGTCACTGTGACTGTCACCCCAGCAGGGCATGGGAGCAGCTCTCAGACTCGCCATGAGTAGATGTTCCAGGGCTGCTTTTGATAGGACTCGGTTATTTTTATTGCCATGGTGCTTGGGAATCTGTAAGTAGTGCACAGACCTGAGACTTAATGATGTACTTAATTTTAAGCATCTCTTCAAGTGTTTTTCCCATGTTACAGGCTGGGATATAAATGCAGGCTATAAAGTGAGCTCTGTAGTTCTCAGGGAAGGCCCTTTCCATGTGGGGAGGACAGGAGCCCTTTGGACTTCCAGGGGCTCAGCCTGTGAGCATCTTTGCCTCATGCTGTCAGAGAGCCTGTATCCTCCCCATCCTCCCTGAAGAAGCTCTGCAGGTGTTTCTGTCCCCAGCAGAGAGTTTGGCCCTGGTGTGGTACCCGCGTTTACCAGTCTTACTAGATATAACCGAAAAAACAACAGGAGCTCTGTGTTTCAGACTGTAGCGTGAGGAACTGGCAGGGCTGGGGGTGGCTGCTAAAAGATGTGTATGTGGTGTAAAACCAAATCTAGGGCCATCAGGGCTTACGTGTGCCACGCTGGGGTCTGCACCTCCACTGGAGGTATTTTGAGAGCCTGCAAGGGGAAGGGGCTAGGAGTGATGCTGATAAGTGGCAGTGACACGGCAGGGCAGTCCTGGCAGGTCTCGCGGTGGTGAGTGATGTAGAAGAGTCAGGGCCAAGTGGAAAAAATATTATACAGCTGTTGAACTAGGGGCTTAGCAGTGAGCTGGGAAAGAGTTCATCTCCCAAAAAAGAGTGAAAGAAAAAAAGCCTCCAGCTCCTCTGTGCAAGCTGGGGACAGCAGAGGTGGGAAATGTTTGTGGGGATGGTGACAGCAGATTTAAATCTACTCCTTCTTTCACCACCATCCTACAGCAGAAGCTGGTTGCAGTGCAGGCTGGGGAAGGGGGCAGGGATGAGGCTGGTCTGATGCAGAGAAGAAGGGGGTCTGGAATGTGCTTTTTCTCTACCTTCGTGCATGGGAAGCCCTCCATCTCCTGGAGCAGGAGACTGCAGGAAGACCACCTCATCCTTCTTCTCTCTGGCAGTGTGGGGCAAGTCTTACCATCAACAGGCAGGTCCAAGTATCAGGCTGGAAGTAGGGCTTCCAAATTAAAGACCAGTTAAATGAACACGAAAATACCCACTGCTGTTTCTGAGGTGCTTTATGCCTGTTCCATGAAGGAGCCTACTGGGAAGAGGTTGCTTTATGAAACACTGATCTTTTACAGCCCTGACTGATCCATGGAGTTAGTTCTACCTTGGTGACAGCCTCATGTCCAGCTAAATTGTAGTTTTTCATCTAACCTCCCTGAAGTATAGCAGTGGCAGCTTGGGTGTCTTTATTTAGGGTCTGTAGGTCCCCCTTCCCTTGAAAAGCCCCTGCTGTGGTGGTGTTCCTGGAGCTCTGCTCCTGGGGATGGTCCTGGCAGCATTTCCATATGTGTTTAAGTGCAGATGGGTGTGATGCTGCCTCGGGGAACCACTCAGCATGGTGTTGTGCCACACTGCGATGCCCATACCACACCCTATGGTCGCTCCTTTTCTGGGCTGATGTTTCTTTGTCTCCTGGCATGTCTTGTTCGGCTTCTTGGCCACTGTGTTTCTACAGGCCTAAGGAATGCCTGATGTGTTGGGTTTTAGCCACAGGGCCTGGATTGACACAGCTCAGCCCCTAGCAGGTGCCAGTCTCCCAGCCCCATGTGTTCAGTGACATCTAACAGAGCCCTTTCCCATCCTCCTGCCCACAGCTGTGTGTGGATCCTGAACTGATCCAGCCTTGGTAGCTGCTTAGGGGAAAACCTGCATGAAAAGGTTTCCTTTAAACAGACAGCAGTGACAGGCTGTGTTTGGAGATCACCAGCTTGAATGAGGCACATGGGCAGTTGGCTGTCTTAGCACAGAGGGGCTGGAGGGAAATGCCATTGTAAACCAACTGCGTTTGGAGCCACCTACCTCCTCCACTCAGTGCTTGCCTTCTCTTTTTACTAAAAATAAATGAAAACAAACCATGTATGCACTGTTGAATCCTTCTTCCCCAACATGGAGCTCCTGGATCTCTTGAGCCAAGCACAGAAATGAAAATAAGAATCAGCCCAGGGAACAAGGAGGGAAAACCCGCGTGTGTGTGTGCCTGTCTGTGGTGCTGGCTTTGCTACATGTGCTTTCAGTGTGGTGGAGGCAGGGCAACCAGGTCTTTGGAGGAGCGTGGTGCTGGCGAGGTGTCAGAGTGGCGCTTGGCAAGGCTGCTGAGCCCTGAAGAATGGGAATTGTCCCTGTCAGAGGAGAAGTCAAGGGGAAATATGTTGCCATGGCAAATTGTAAAGTTTTGCTGTGGCCAGATTAGCTCTGGGATGAGTCTCTCGTTATTTCCACTTGAAAGCCTTGTTTTTCCTGGCAGTCTCATTGTCATTTCAGTTTCTCGAATTCACAAAAACTAGTAATTTTCTTCCCCGGCATGGTGGGCTGAGCGATGCTGTGCCTTTGGGCCAGTGGTTGCTGCCTCTCATGCAGAGTAGAAGCAAGGCTCAGCCACTGTCCTCCCATCTCATCCCATGTCCCCGCCTCACCTCCTTGCTCAGCAGCACCTTTAACTGATCCATTTGTGCACCTGCCTCTCTCTCTCCCATCAGCCCTCCCCTTCTGTGCATCCTTTAATCCTCACTGCATTTTCATGTGCAGCCCCAGTATTTCAACACTGGCAGACCCTGAGTGCCTCCTGGTGCTGCTGAGACCCCTCTGCTGCACCCTCCCTTGACTGTGCCTGGGTTCCTTTTGTTTTTCGCTGAGATCACTGAACTGCATGTGTTTTTACTGCCTTTTTCCATGCTTCTGCTATGACCGTAGGACTTCTTTGTGAACGGTAACTCCAGACAGGTAAGCGAGCATCTGCAGGACCCCAATGCCTGTGAGTGGCGAGGGCAGGGCGAGCATGGGGCTGGGGATGCAGGGGATGCACGTGGCGCTGCGGGGGGTTAATGTGCAGCAAAGTAGGCATTAAATCAGGGAGGTACAAAGATCACCAGGAGTTGCAACTTGAAAGTTGATATTAAGGAGGCTGGTAAGTACAGAGTTGCCTGCTCTGCTGTCTGCTCACACCTCAAAGCCACTGTCTGAGTCCAGGGGTTGAAGCTCCTACCCCTGAGCAATTTGCTTTTCAAAAGATGGAAATAAATAAACTCATACCCACGGGCTGAAGCTCTTTGTTTCACTGCAGAGGAGGAAGGGCACAGGAGAGGGGCAGCTGGTGGTAGGTGACTAGGGGCTTGCCTTCCTTCACCTGCCACTGCCTTCATGCTACACCACCAGTCTCTGCAGCTTCTTGCTCCTTATAGCTAGTTTTTTTTTTTTTTTTTTAATTCAAACAAGAAAAGAATTCAAAACTGGGAACTTCTGTGCTCACTCTCAACCCATGCAGTGGCTGTGTGCCAAGTCTCCTAAACTGGCAGACGTTTAGTGTGGATCTAGAGTATGTGGGAGCTTGCAGCTCCAGGTTGTGTTCCTTCCAGAAGGATTGAATAGCTGACTTTCAGTTGATTAACCTTGCTAAAACATGTGATATGGTAAAATAAAACTGGGGGCAACATGAACCTCTTGAGCAACTCTGCAAAACTGCTGTTACATCGATCTGCCTATTCACCCGCAACCACAATTTTGTAGATTGGTACTCATTTGAAGGTAGCATATTTAAGCTGCTTAGGAGATGTAGGTGTTTATGCCACACCAATTCCTGCTTTCAGATCCCTTATTTTGGGAGAATTGCACTGAAAAAGCAGCAAATGCTGCAGGTTGTGTTTGCAAGTCTGGTAGCTTGTGTTTGTAGGCTTGCTCGAGAAGACTGATGCGTAAAGGGCGACTGCAGATACTTGGAACAGGAGTGAAGGACAAGAGTGATGTTGAGTGTGTGCAGCAGCCCATAATGGAATATTTCATGTGAGGATGTAATGAAGTATCACAAATATGTATGCTGAGAAAGAACGGCTTTATTTATTCAGCAGCGCCTGTGTATTTGCAGATTCTTAAATCTTCCCTGTCTGAGAAAATATTTACATTTCTAACCAGTGGCTTCAAAGCCAGCTCTGGTTTATGAAACAACTTACTGTGTTTCAGTTACAGGCGATGGGTTTTGCTCATAACCCATGGTGACACTTCTGACTAATGGGGGCCCACTGTGTACCATGCTGCTATGTGCTGCGAGTACTAAATGTCTTTGCTTCTCCATGGCTTTTCTCCAAGGTTTTTTTTTTCCTTTTATTTCTTCGTAGAAGGAAGATGCTATTGATGACACCTTGAGTTCCCGGCATAAAGTCAAGGAGCTTTCAGTCATAGATGGCCGGAGAGCTCAGAACTGCAATATCCTCCTCTCCAGGTACAGTTACAGCCTTGTCACCCTCTGGGCAGCAGGGGGATGCTTGATCCCCTGCCCTGGGCTGAGGGATGCTACTAATCCCAGGGCAGGGATTAATGACAGAACCCAGCACGGGAAGACAGCCAGCGACATCTGAACCCAGCTATAGCCTTACACCATTCATGGTGGGGAAATGAGATTAACTGGGGATGTGGCAATTTGGACTCCTTGGAAAGCCCCAGAGGGGCTAGGGTACCGAGTGAGGCTTTACAGGGAATAGGAAGGGGATTGATTTCACCTCTTACGTTCCTCAGCCTGGGTTTTGTTCGCTCATAGATGGTCTCAGGCTAGTGAAAGCACTGGGTATCAGTGCAGGGAGCAGCACTGTCATTCAGATAGAGCTTGGCTGCCCATGCAGATATCCTGTGCCACATCTGGATTTTGGGAAGGGGACATTCCCGTCTTACAGCTGCCCAGCCCAGCTAGGATGACAGCCTCCTGCTCAACCCTCATGAGGTCAGCTCAACCCTGCCTTGCTACCAGCAATTTAATCCCATCTCCAGCTTGCTGGCAAAAGGATAAGAAGGGCCTTTCTTGGAAAGACAAACTATGCCAGTAAGACTGAGTGCTGAGAACGGACAAGCGAGACTGCAGTGGTCTGAAAGGACTGACCATCAACGTAGCCATTTGAAAAAAAACCCACAAATAGCAGCAGAAAATACCACTTGTTTCTGATTCACCCAGGAAAAAGATAATTCAAAAGCAGTAAGATACAGCTCCATTCAGAAGTATTTGCTCTGTTGTCTGGAAGCATGGGAAGTGCCACTTGGGTCTGGCTGGGATTAGACAGCATTGCTGGCAGGTTGGGCTTGCAGCCACATCACCCAAATTCTGTTTTCTGGAGTGTGAGTTGGTGTTCCCGATGCCTTGCTGGGGCATCCTGGCTGGTTTCCTTCCCTGGAAAGCATGCAGAGGCTGATGTCTGAAAAAAAACCCTCTGGTAACTGGTAACTTCTGGTCTCTTGTGCTGCTTCGAGCTCTTGCAGAGATGGTCCTCAGCCCTGTGGGCAGTGGGAGCGATGAGTGCAGTGAGCCATGTGCCACAGTGTTCGGTAGTGAAATTGCTGTGTTTATGGCCGTTTCTGCTCTGGATTGCTTCTGGGGATTTTTGTACTTCCTAGCAATCCAAATAAAAAAGGATAATGATGAAAGCAGAGTTTAAAGCAGCAGGCAAATGAATACATCTATGCCAGCCAGATATTAACAAGTAAAGCAATGGGATTCAGGGTGCTTGCTGGGCTGCTCCCCAGGGTACTTGGGGGTGAGTGTAGTAAGAGTGGGTTTAGGTGTGATTCAGCTAGAGCTTTAGGTGTATAACTGAAAGTTAAGCATGCAGATAGCCCCTTCAGTGGGAAGAGGAGCTACTCAAACACTTAACTTCAGTCTTCTGTGTCTTGCAGAGTAAAGGTGTTAATTTCATTTCACCAGCAAGTCCTCCAAGAAAGTGATGGCTGGAAATGATGACCAGTAATTAATCCAGCAAAAATCGAAAGACAGGGGCTGTTGCCTGTCCACCCTCCCCTTTTCTAGGTGGTGCAGGGTGGTCTCCAGGACTCTCATATGACTTTTCCCGGGCTCATCCTGCTGCTCTGTGGCCCTGTGGGGCGAAGCAGCTCTAGGGCTGCAGCAGTTTATGCCAGCTGCTCTTTTGGATATGCTCTGGCTTCATCCCACAATACTCCCAGGGGTGTCAAGATAAAGCCCAAACATCCTGCTGCCTCCCAAGGGCCTCAAGCCCAATGCCTGCATCTACAGCAGACTCCATGGGACCTTGGACAAGCCCGTTCATCTCTGCCTGCCCCAGTTGCCCATCCCTAGGCTGGACAGAGCAGCGGGTCCGTGGTCCTGGTGTTGCAAAAGGCTCAGCTTAACCTGGTCTCGCAGAGTGGCTCGCTGCAGCTGAGCTGCTGCTCTCCTACCTCACTCATGCGGCCACCACGGGACAAGCAGACTTTCACATGTGAAAGGACCTGCAAGCTTGGCCTCTGATTTAGCCCAGACATTTGTAAGCTCACCAGGCATTGTCTGGCTTGCAGCGTGGAAAGATTACAGCCAGCAAGATACTTTATCTCTCTCTGTAGATTTTTTTTTTTTTTTTTGCCTGCTTCCCTTGCTTTGGGAGAAATTACTGCTCAGTGAGATCACTGGATTTTCCTCCAGCTTGTAATGCAGCATAAGAATATTTTCAACACTTGTTTTTTAATTCTTGTTTTCTGGAGAATGCTTTGCCGATGTCAGTGCATTATCGGGTCTTCCTCAGTGAACCCACCACGTCCTTGCTTTTGCTCCCTGTGTACGTGTGTGTATTTTTAGTGCTGTTTTCTGCAAGATGCAAATCAAGCCCTTGCTCCATCGCTTTCTGTGCTGGCGGTGAATGGCTTACTTGATTCCTCTCTCCAGTGAGGCAGCATGGAGCATTTTTCTCGCATGAATGTGGCTTTTCAAAAGGGTGCGTCTCTTTCCCAGCGGAATTAATTTTTCCCCTTCACACTTATTACGTCCTCTGCAGGACTCTACAAAAGCTGCGCAAAATAGCCCCGTGCTTGTCAGGCTGGCGAGCTGTCACTTCGCATCGGCGGGCTGCTGGCTTTAAATCCCTGTGACAGCAAGTCCTGTGACCCCGTTCCTCTCAGACGGCTCGCGTTCGACAGCTGCTGCCAACAATGATAATTATTGTGGTTATAGATAAGCTTCTAGCTTTCACTGGCCCCTTTCCCATCAAATTGTCTGAGAAGCTGTTTTCTTCTGGCGCCCCGCACTTGCTCTCTGCCGATGGCGGGGTAGGCTCTTGTTCTTGGCACTGGGTTTGGATGATTCCTGAGAAAAGTTTTTTCAGCCTTTTTTTTTTATATGTATATAAATATATTCTATTATTAACTGTGCTTTTAATGAGCAGGGCATACAAAAGTCACCCTCAGCTTTCACCACCCTCCTGGAAATGATGACAGTGGAAAGCTACCCCTTTGGATGAGGGGTAGCTGCCTACCAGCCCCCTTCTCCCAGGATCATTTTTGCCTCCCAAATGTCCAAACCCAGCCAATATTTGTTTTTCACTGGGTTGGGAACAGATGTGACATTTGTTGGAGATATGAGCTCTTGTGTCACTGCTTGGGTGTAAAAGGAGGCCTCCTGCAGCTTCCCATCCCACCTCAGGTCAGGTCCATGCCAGCCACTTCCTTCATACAGAACAGGTAGAGTGTCCCCAGGACATGGCTCCTTGTCACTGCAAGCATCAGAGGGGATGTTTTCCGTGGATCTTGAGTTTGCTACTTGTGCAGCCACTCTAGCAATTGTCCTGGCCACTACTCAGTGCAGCCACCTGGCTGAGGTGAGATTTTAACTCACTCCTCGTTCAACAAACCGTCTCGACTCCCTGGGGCAGTAGGTGAGAGAGAACTGAGTATGGGACAAGAAATATGAACTTATAAGGAACAAATATTTATTTGCCAGGTCTTTAAGATCCAGCCTCAATAAAGCTAATCCTTCACTTCAGGTCTTGAGCAAAAGATTTCAAGCTAAATCTAGCTATTGATAATCTGCTCTTGGATTCCAGCACCCTTCCTGTTTCAGATTCATCTTCCAAAAGCCAGCTTTATGGTTTCAGTCTGCTCAGGTGCCAGGATGAAAAATAACTTCCTCACTTAATTACTTGGAGTTATCAAGTCAGCTCCTGATCTTCTTCTTGATCTGCTGATCAGGTTTACACAAGACTTCACGTCCCACCATAAGATGTGTTTCTGTTTTCAGTTCATTGCTTTGAGCCACATCCAGGGTTTCAGCATCTTTTGACATCATTGATCACTGAGACTGTGACAATGGGTTTCCTTAAAGCCCACAGAGAGGTCTTTTCAGTTGTGCAACAGTTCCCTGCATGCAAGAGCAGGGCATTCGTGTTTTTTAGACAGTATCTATTGCTTTAACCGTTGCTGCAAGCTGGGCAAGGGAAATGGTATTGGCAGATGGAGCTGCAGGAGTTTCTGGGCCTTCCCTCTTTTGCATTTAGATTATTTTATCAACCACAATGCAAAAACGTGAAGAAAAATAATGTGTGGTTTTGCAATCAAAGTCGTTTCAGGGAGCGGTCGCAGGGAGTGCCACAGACATATTAAACTGTAATTAGTGGCTGCTTTAACCCAGGAAGAGGTGAGGGCGTCTTTCTATCCATCTATTGCCTCAGCTTGGTGCAGGTTGCTGTTGGATAAACCACTGCCCTGGAAGATCAGCCTGTTGTTGTTTTTTGCGAGACAATGGTTTGGAGTTTTCGAAACCTCCAATTTGAGGCTACGTCTTCAATTCCTGTTATGTGAAGTGGAAGAAGAAAAAGGTGAAGGGTGGGGCTGGTTTCCAAGCTATTACACATTGAATCTCCGCCATTCCAAAAAAAACCTGATGGGTTTCCTGAACATCCATTTCTCCCAATTTTGGATTTATTTCTTCTAGAATCATTTAGGTTGGAAAAGACCTTTAAGATCATCAAGTCCAACTGTAAACCTAGCAGTGCCAAGCTCACCACTAGGCCTCTCTTTCTTCTTAGATGGAGATTTCAACCAAAAGCAGCTAGGAGGGATGGGGAAAGCAATATTCAAATCCAAGAAAAGCAGCAGAAATTGGCTAAATTTTCATTAGAGGCTGTGGCCATGGGTTCAAGAGCAGTGCTGAGCTGTGCTCCTGAGTCCAGGCTGGGCTGTGTTACCAATGGGGAGAGTGACACTCCCTGTCCCTGGGGCTCTTGGGGGATGCTGGCACCACCAGAGCAGCATTGCTACAAGAGTTCCATATAAAAGTTATATATTTTTAATACATGTCTAATATACTACTTCCAATACTTATATAAAATACTATAAAATAGTGGGTGGCAGCTGCTGTGTGAGGAGGGGGTGTTGGCCAGTGGGGTTTGACCCCTCCTTCGCAGCAGGGCCAGGGCTGTTGTGTGCTGTGGCAGAGCACAGTCCTACCACGTTTCTCACACGTTCTTCTTTGTAACACGCTGTGTAGCGTTACTTGTGATGCTGCTGCTGGCCAGGATTTAAGTAGTTCGTGCTGCATGGGTGTGTAAGTAAATGCTCCTGAACCTTGCCTGATTGCTGGACTGGGAATAACTCTCCTTCTCCTCCACCTCCCAGACTGAAACTCTCAAACGAGGAGATCAAACGAGCGATTTTGACGATGGATGAGCAGGAGGACCTCCCGAAAGACATGCTGGAGCAGGTGGGCAACATATCTTGCGTTCCTCCGTGGTTGCATCATGCTGAGGCCAGACTGTGCAAGGCACTTGGGACCAAACCATGGACTTGAGAAGTGTGTTGGGGCCCCAGATTATTTACCAACTGCATGCTGAAAAACCACCCAGTGGGCTGGAGCAGCAGGAAAGCAGCTTGCTTGTAGCATCAGCACTGGGTTCCACGTGCCATGCCTGTACCTGGATCTGCCCTGGGACCCCTTTTGTGGTCACAGCTTGAGGGTTTATTTTTGAAAGATGGTTCAGTGTTTCTGCAGTCCTCAAAAAGGGAATCCAATTTGTCACCTCCTCTGAATCCCCTTGGAATCATATTTTTCACCTGTCCTTAAAGCTGAGCTGATAACTGCACTTTCAGCAGAGATGTGGGAGGATTCATTGCATAAAATTTCCACCTGCAAATGGGTAGAGTTACAGTAAATGAGAGTCCCTGACATCTCCTCTGGCAGAGCTGATGTTGAAACCTCCTTGGAACAGATGTAATACATCTGTTGTAAAACCAGAGTGATGTCAGGGCAGTGGCAAGAGGCACTAATGTGATGGAGTAATGGGAGGAAGGTCACAGGGACAGAGATAACACTTATTTGATAGGTGCCTTGGGGTCACTGTCTGTACATGCTGAAAAGGAATCTATTCAAGCAAATAAATCACGCTTTTGCTGCTGAAAATCAGTACACAGACGTCATATCCACAAACATGTTTTCCCTTGTTTAGCTTCTGAAGTTTGTTCCTGAAAAGGGTGATATTGACCTGCTGGAAGAGCATAAACACGAGCTGGACCGCATGGCCAAGGCTGACAGGTTCCTCTTCGAAATGAGCAGGTTGGTGGTCCAGGGGACACACGTTTTGGCCAGTGGCTTCATGGGCTGGTCACAAGGTGGCTGATTAATGGAGCCTGCTTGGGAAAGTAGCCCTGCTTCTTGTTTTTCACGTCAAGAAATGGGTGGACGGAATGGATGGGACAGCAAGCAAGGTGCTCCCACTCGTAACAATCACTCATGATGCTGTGCATCCCAGACAAGCGGCAGCTAGACAGAGCAGGAGGAAGGATGGGGGATAGGGACAGGTCATGACACATTTCCCCTCTGATATGGGGGAGATCTGAATGGTAACACAATGCTCTTTTCCCCTTCACACAAACAACTCCTGACTGATGTATGTAAATTTGGCCCTGATGAATCCCACTTCTCATCTCAGGAATGACTCCTCCCTGGGGCTCCAGAGATTATATGAGATGGAAAGGAAATGTCATTTCTTCCTGCTCTTGGTAGCAATCATTTAAGGCTTAGAAGTCTTCAGGGATGAATAACCTTATCTTTTGCATGCACCTCCTCTAGAGATGTGGGTTTAAAATCTTGAAGCTCCTTATTTAAATCCAACTGAGTTTTGAGCTCTTTGGATTTCTTAGCAGAACTTCAAGCAAGTCACTTGTTTGCAAAGTCAGTGAGTTTTACAATTTGAGATCATACTGGGAAATCAAAAATAGAAACACTCCTGTCCTCTTAGAGAAACGCACCAATGAACACAGGGCAATGCACCATGTAGTTGCTGAGTGTGAAAGACAGGCAGGACGGAGCTGTGAAGTTCAGACCTGATCCCTCGGGGCTGGAAGATGCTCAGAATTAGCTTTCCTATTACAGGTCACCTTTCTTCTTCACAGTCTCTTGCCTGAGTGTTGTTCCTTTGCCTTCATCTTTTAGAAAGCACAACGTACCAATGCAAATGTTTTTCTTGATTTCCAGCATGGATTTTTAATTTGCCCTGTGGTCTGTAAACGAGTGTGGTGTCTCTGTCACCTCTGATTAGTACAGCAGCACAGCTCATGGCCTCGTCTGTGAGCATGTCTCCTGTGGGTCCTTGATCCGAAAGACTCAAATCAGACTGCCATTTGCATCTTATTTAGCCTAAATACAACTGACATGAGCAGAGCCGACCTTAACTTGCCCAGGAAAGGGCTGGATTGGGCTGTGTTGGTGGCTTTCCAGGCTAGGTCATCATTTTGAGGATCTGAACGTCTGGTTTTATTAGTGCTGGTAGTTGGTGTGCCTGTGTCCAGCCACAGCTCATCAAAAAGCCCCTGGGAGACCAGAGCTCATCAGCCTCTTTGCTAAGGAGTGGTCATAAATGAACTGTTTGTTCATAGCAATAGCGTGTAAAAATGCAGTTGGTGAACCTGCTAAGTTAAGGGTAGGCTTAAGCATGTGCTTAAAAGCCCACCTGGATCCACCCCAGGACAGCTGTAGCTTCAGTTGTCATTTTTTCCCATCGCACTGTAGTTTCAGGCAGAAATGCAGTCATTATTTTTTAATCAGCGTGGCACAAGCATGCTTTGTAAGCACAGCTGTTAGCAACTGAGCAACCGAACTCTGCCTGGAGCAAGCAGAGCTCAACCCACACCTTCTTTTTTTTTTTTTTTTCCAGGATAAATCATTATCAGCAAAGGCTGCAGTCCCTCTACTTCAAAAAGAAGTTTGCAGAGAGAGTTGCAGAAGTCAAACCCAAGGTGGAAGGCAAGTGACCAGATCTTCTGAGATTGCAAAGAGGCTCTGTGCTGGCACAGGGAGCGTTCGTTGGAAGAGCATCCCTCTGTGTCAGGGCGAGCCTGATCTGCGTGGAGGTTGCTGTGGTGCAGCGGAAGGGAGGGAGCTAGTGGTCACTCTTAAGACCGGGGGGCGCTGAAGGGGTTGCTGCAAGGAAAGGGGTCAGATGTGCTGCTATGGCACGGGGTAACGTCCTGCACCTCTCCGCTTTCAGCCATCCGTGCCGGCTCCAAGGCGGTGCTGCAGAGCAGCAGCCTCCAGCAGCTGCTGGAAGTGGTCCTGGCCTTCGGGAACTACATGAACAAAGGCCAGAGGGGCAACGCCTTTGGGTTTAAGATCTCCAGCCTCAACAAGATCGCGGATACCAAGTCCAGCATTGACAAGTGAGCAGCCTCTGCCCTCATCCTCTGTAGCAACTGCAGGCCCCGGGGATGATGGAGAAACAGAGGTTGTTAGATTGCCTCTGGGTAGGTGGGAGCGGTCCCCTCCCTCCTGCTGCCCTGCCTGGCACATCTGATGATGCAAGCACCCATTTTTTAAGGAAGGTGGATTTCAAGGGAAGCCGAGCTGTAGATCAGCATGGCGATTCATGGGGGCTTTCCTTCCTGGGCTGGCTGAACAGCACCCTGGGCTGACTGAGAGGGTCATCCTCCAAATGCGTTTTTCCAGCTTAGAGAAGCCAAGAGCCACCGTGCTGTGACACATCACTGGAGGAGGGGTCCCAGAGGCTCCTCTCCGTGGGAACACTGCCTGCAGCCACTCCAAGCTATTGCAGCTGTCATCTAGTCTGCTCTTCCCCACTGAGCTCCGTGCGTGGAAGCAAGAGGAGCTGGATCAGCTCTCACACCTGCCTGGTACATCAATAATGACAGTGGAGGAGCAGTGACGCCTAAGTCACCTCCCTTGGATCCCCTCTGTGGAGACCCCTTACCTGCAGGGACCAGGCTGCTCTGCATTGTGGCTGTGCATGGGAAAGACCCATCCTACATCCCTTGCTCTAGGATCTAAAGAGGCAGCAGATAGAATCCTTGCAGAAATCCCCAAATAATTCATTACCAGAGTTGGGATAGTGTTTTCAACTGAGCTCTCGAGTCCCCACCACACTGATTCCACTCCTGCTTTCTTCTAGGAACATCACCCTTCTGCACTATCTCATCACTATCGTTGAAAAGAAATACCCCAAAGTCCTCCGCCTGCATGAGGAGCTGCGAGACATCCCGCAGGCAGCTAAAGTCAAGTAAGCAGGGATATAGGTGGTGCCTAGGGAGCGCCCTCTCGCTGTGCTGTGGCCACGCTGGCCCGCGAGCAGCCTGGGAGGCAGGAGTAAATACCACCTGGTGGCTTTAAATCTCAGCCCTTGCAACAAAGGCCTGTGAGCCTCTGAGCCCCCGAAGGCGAGGGAGGAGAGCTGCTTGGAGCAGACATTTCCTGTCGTTATCTCACCGCAGAAGCATTTAATTAATTTCTAATGGTACGTTAAGTAATCTGGGAGGAAGCAGTTGCGGTGTGGCTGCAGATAAGGGGCAGCTGTTTATCTGCCTGTGGTGAGGAGGCTTTGCTGGCGGCACAGGCAGGACCAGGCAGTGGTGCGAGGGGCTCACCTGCTTCCCGGTCTAGCCTGGCCCTAGTTTTGCCACCAACACGGAGCTTCTAAACCTTGCAACGAGCTTTTAAACCTTGCTCGTCTCTTGCTGACGTCTCTTTGCCAGCGGAGGCCCCCATTCAGCAAAGCCCTTAAACATACGGTGAACTTTTAAGTGCAGGAGGAATCTGCTGTTGCTCTGCAAAGCCCTCAAGTATGTGCTGAAGTCCCTCTGAAATCAATGAGGCATTGTTTCGGTTTTAAAGTTCAGTGGGAGCTTACGGGATTTGCTGCTTTGGGGACCTGAGCAGCAAAGATCACTTATTTCTGCAGTCAGCACACGTTTGTGTTAGCCTTGAAGATGAAAAGGGCCTGAAACTGCACCTTTTTAGGGAGAGGATGGCAAATATGCACAGAATATATGGCAGGTCAAGGGTCTTTCAAGTTTCAAAGTGCTCCTGTGGCAACAGTGAATTCCCCACAGAGGATCCGTAATATGCGAAGCAGGCATTCTCATGTTTAAAATGTAAAATAATTGTCAGCCAGAATAATTTCGGCATGCGAGGAGGAGTGTGTGGTGGCTGTGCTCGTAGGCATTGGCTGAGAACATGGGCTGAGCAGGGCACACTCCTTGCTGGTGCAGGCTCTGGCTTTCTCATGTTTGTGTATCTGCAGCTGTTGTACAGATCCACGTATGGTAAAGAAACTGCCTGCATAAAGGGTCTTTTTTTTCCCCTCTAAACTTTATCATTTTGCTCTAAACTGGACACTATATGTAATGTTTGGGTTTGGTCCAATCTAGAGCGAAACCAAAAAGTTTCTAAAGCTCTAGAAAACCCTAAATTCCCCCCAGCCTTGCAGCTGTGAAGCAAAATTACCGTCTCTGTCAATCCCACCACTAGTAATGAACTGTGGGAGCAGAGGGCTTCCAAAACTGCATTTTCCCAGACTAAATCTGCCAGGAACACTTGCCCCGTGACCCAGTATCAGCTTTTCCAGAGACCCCAGCCCTACGACAATCACCTCTGGAAAGATGTCAAGCCTGTGGTCATCAAGCCTTTGTGAGAAAGCTTCCACTCAGATGTGGTGGTAGAAACCCGTAAGCACTTGAACTGGATGCTCATCAGGGACTTGAGCCTTGTGTAAACAGTCAGAGCCAGACGTGGTGATTTATCTTTATTTCTCTATATTTGGGTTGTCTCCCTTTTTGAAATCCTTGCTGCTCAGAATTATGCTTCTCATGGCATTCACCTAACCAAAGTTCCCTGAAAAACTGTCTGCTGTGCAAGGGCACAGCAGGTCTATGTTCTGGTAGCCCTTGAGAGGAAAAGGGAAATCTCTGCCCCACAAAACCCTCTCCTGAGCTTTCCTTTTGCTTTGAGAGGTCTGGAAGTTGCTGAGCTTACTAAGCCTGCACAGTCCCCTTGATTTAAAATACGGGGAAGTGCTTTGCTTTAAAACAAGCAACTGCAGCCACTTTGAGACCAGCAGCTGTCCTAGCTTAGAGGCTGTCAACCCGATTTGCTGCTCTAGGCACGCTGCCTTGCAAACAGGAGGCAATGTGTGCTGGGGCCTTTTCAGTGGAAAAACACAATCAGTTTGGTTGGAGAGCAGTAGAAGTTGCTGAGGAAGGCTCGAAATTAACAGCCTGCCCTTTCCAACAGCATGACCGAGCTGGAGAAAGAAATAAACACTCTGAGGAGCGGCCTGAGAGCAGTGGAGACCGTAAGTATTATTTAAATAAAATCTAGTCTGGCGTAGCTCCAAGCACTGCAGCATCCCTCCTTGGGGAGGCAGGCGAGGGAGCTCCCAGTGAAACTACTTTTATCTCACATCCTGGAGAGCTGTTTGTCTTTCCTTCCTGCCTGCACATGCGCCTGCCCTCTTAGGGCTGTTTTGGCACCAAAGTTGCTGTGTGTGGTGAGGCACGTGCGTGGTTTACATCTTACACGCCAGGAGAGGCTGAGTAATTCTAGTGATGATGTCCATGGAAGATCCGTGATGTGCCGAGGGGTCTCCCTTTGGCTGTAAAACTGCAGAGGGCTGGGGCTTGGGCTGGGAAGCGCTTCTGCAGCCCAGCTGGAGTGGTGATGAAATGGTGGATGTATCCCGAAGGACTCACTGTCTTGCTAAATTATGCTGCTTCCACAATCTCCCCTTGCAAGATTTGGCCTTAAGAGCATGCTGCAGGAATGATATTGGAAACTAGGGTAATCCGTGGTCTCACACATGGCAGAAGGGAGCAGTGGTGCAGGCAGTACCCGTGGCACTGATGTAGGCACTACCAGAGGCTGATGGTATTTGTGTCCCTCATCAGCCAGGACCTGACCAGATTAACTTCTTTTTCTTTCCTAAAGGAGCTGGACTTCCAAAAGTCTCAGGTTCAGCAAGCAGGCGACAAGTTTGTGTCCGTCGTTAGCCAGTTCATCACATTAGCCAGCTTCAGCTTCTCAGACGTCGAAGATCTTCTGACAGAAGCAAAAGAGCTGGTAAGGTCACCAGCATCCTTGAGTTCTGGGTAGCATTTCAGCCTTTCCTCCAGCCATCAGGGGAGGGATGATCCTGGCTATCCTGGAGCCCATGCTGTGTGCTAACATCTCAGATATCTCCCCACAAGATAATGCAAGTGTCCTGCTGAGACCTTGACATAAGAAAGGTGCTGGGCTGGTCTTCATGGTTTCTTTTGGTGGGTACATCCCTGTCTGTCCCCAGGGCGTTTTTTCTGCTCCACAACTCAACATGCCAGGATCGGGTCGGCCCAACAGACTTCTTCTGGGACACAAGATGTGTTGTCAAAAGCTGTGAAATGCCTGTCCTGTCTTTTGGAAGTGGTCTGGCCATGGGAGAGTTGCGTCCATCAAGGGAGGAGAGGATGGGTCATTTGTGAGAATCTGAACTTTGGTGAAGAGTTTTCACTCAAACCTAGAGGTCTTGTTTTGATTTCTGTGTTTTAAAATGGAAATATCCCAGTTTTGGTGGCTTTAGAGCCAGGAGTGTCGCAGTTGGGACACGTTGGCTTGTGGAGGCTGAAGGTGGCAAGGAAGCAGTCTGTTCTGTCTCGTATTGATGGAAGAGGAGGAAAAAATTCAGCCAGGGCTTCAGGCTGGACATGAGATCATCCATAGGCTGATACCAGAGACAATGCAGGCTGCCCAGTGACCCCACTTCTACAGGGAAAAATAACATCTGATGTTTAACTTCGTCCTGAGACCTGCCCAGCTCTTCTCTCCAGAGAAGAGGTGCAAGGAGCTCAGTGACATGAATCAATGCCAACTTCAGACCTGCTTAGAGAAGCTGCTTAAAAGGTTTGCCTTCCTCCGAGTGATTCCTTGGGGAGTGCTTTGCAGCCACATGCAATGACCTCTTACCACATCCTTTTCTCCCTACCGGTCCAGTTTAAATCACGGCAAAGGGGTGTCCATTGACTGGCATCTGTGATTTCCAAGCAGTTCCCTTTTGCTTACCCTCTTTCAGCCAAGGGGCACACAGCTGGTTTCCATTTCCTTCCCTGGCCTTCATCTTGATGGAAGTGGCAGGGAGATAGTCCAGCACAGGCTGGTTTAGATGTCTCATCTTTGTCCTACTGCATGAGCTATCTCTCCAAAGACAGAAGTTACCAAGTGTTACTACCTCCTCCTCCCCCCTGGATGTGCCAATGTCCAGTTGCCACTGTCCTTCAGACCATCCACACATGCTCGGGCATGATGGTTGACCACGGCCTTCCTGAGACCGTGTCTAACCCAGGTCACCCTTTTAAACTGTTGACAGTAATGATGTCTGCAGTGAGGTAGGACTGCAGAGAGGATGAAAAGTGCTCTGCAAACTGTATTGTCTTCTGCGGACTTGGCTGGATCTGGAGGAGGAAGTGTGGTCATGGTCCTCAGAGCCCATCCAAGTCTACTTGGAAGCAAAGTGTGGCTGTTCCTGTGGTTGTTGTATAGGATGGGCTGTGTGAAGTGCGCCTGCTTTTCACTTTTAAAACACGTCCAGATTCAAATGCTTTCTCTTAGGCAAGCAGAAACATCATTATTTTCTAAACTTCCTGTCCTGTGAGGATAACATTTTCAGTCTTTCCCTTCACCAGAATCTCCTGTAACATGGCAGAGAATTGAGTATCTTAATGAAAATCAACAAAAATAACCCCAATTAATTTGAATTATATAGTGGCACCTCTCAGATTCCTCTCTGCATCTTGAAGTGCTAAGCCCCTTAAGTAAACAAAGAAATAAAAATGTTCTAAATGTCTTTTGAAGAGCCTGGGGCATCCATGAAAATAGAACTTAATCATATAGGCAGGCTTTAAAAACCTTCCTCTCAGTCAACCTCTCAGAATCAAAGCAACTAATAAATCTATTAGTGCTTTGATTTTGTTTTTGTTTTTATTTAAGCGTGCTTGTCTCCAGAATTCAGTATCACAATTTTAACAAATTTTCTGTGCACAGAGTCTCCTTCAAACTAGAATCGAAAACAAAGGATGCCAGTCCCAAGGACGACTTGTGAGCTCCTTGAGGATCAGGACACATCGGCAATTCATGGATGTCCTGTCCTGCCCTTTGCTACAGCCTCACTCAACTCCCTTACATTAATGGTGTGCAAACAGCACGAAAGGCCAGAAAGCTCCCTATTTCCCTCCCCAGGTCTGTTCCTGAGCCTGGCAGAAATGTCTTTTAGAAGTTTCACCAACACATTTGGTTTCAATAGCAGAGCATGTGGCAATGATAAATAATCCCCCAAAAATACTTCAAATGCAAACTTAAAAGTGTGAGTTTCCCTTCCCCTGCCGTGTTTACTATTAGGTTTATGTCTTCAGTCCCACAATATTTTGCTTCCTTGTTTTTACTGCTGCTTAGTTAATAAAGTCGAGCTGGGGCACAGGGAACCTCGGCAGAGCCAGATGCGAGAAGGGTTGTGTGAGAATGTTTTAGGAAAGGAGGCTGGGAAGTGATCCAGGTCAGCTTTTAGAGGACAGAAGGTAAAATGTCAGATGAATTCTTTCATGTCTAAGTCAAGGTTTGATGAAGCAAGGCCCCACTCTCTGCCATGGCCACTGGAAGCGCTTCTTTCTGCTGCATCAGGTCAAAGACTTCCCATGGTGGGTTTCACCAGAGTAGTGAGTATCTCCAAGACTGACAGATCCCTGTCTTCTCTCCCAGTTTTCGAAGGCTGTGAAGCACTTTGGAGAAGACACAGACAAAATGCAACCCGATGAGTTCTTTGGCATCTTTGACCAGTTCCTTCAAGCTGTGACAGAGGCTAAACAGGAGAACGAGAACATGAGGAGGAGGAAGGAGGAGGAAGAGCGCCGGGCACGCATGGAGGCACAGGTAAGTGGCCACGGGCAAGTCCAGCAGGAACCTCAGGACACCTGGAGATGGCAACCATGCTATGCTGTCCCCAACAGCCGTCCTTGGCCATGGTGGCACAGGGAGTGCTGAAGGCTAGGCAAAGAGCTGCTGCACTCTTAGGCCCACTGCTTTTCACTGTTGCTTGCTTAATTAACTAATGACCTTGGGTTGGTGAGATCTTGGAGCTAAAACATAGAGCAGACCTGGTGCTGCCTGTGAGCTGCTATGACCCATCAGCAACAGCCATGGGGCTGTGGGAATGAGCCCATAGTTTGCATCAATAAACCTGACCAGCTTCATGTGCCAAATACTGGGGTAGGAAACCACTCTTGTTTATGAGTTTGGGAGTCACCATGTGTGTTGGGCACTCCTGCAATCACCTGCATGAGAGTGAGATGTCTCCTTTTCCCTCTCCTATTGTGGCGTGTAGCTGAAGGAGCAGCGGGAGCGAGAGCGCAAGGCGAGGAAGGCAAAGGAGAGTGGAGAGGAAGGTGGTGAGTTTGACGACCTTGTCTCCGCCCTGCGCTCAGGCGAAGTCTTTGACAAGGACCTCTCCAAGCTGAAGCGCAACCGCAAGCGCATTGCCAACCAGCTGGCTGACAGCGGCCGTGAGAGGCCCGTCACCAAGCTCAACTTCTGAAAAACAGACAACAACAACAAAAACCAAGAAAAAATCGCAGATTAGTCTTTTTGAAGTGGCTGGGGTGTTTTTTATTCCCGTTATACTGCCTTGTGACTCAAAGCAAAACAGTGGCACGCTCTTTCTCCCCACGGGCAAGTGTGTGTGTATATACTGTGTACATAGTTGGGTCGGGGTGCAGATGGAGGTGCGTGGGCAGCCCACCTTGATGGGCACCAGCGCCGCCTCCTGCTCTCAGCCCCCTCCAAAAAGTAGCTCTCCCCATGCACAAGCACAATGCTGCGTCCACGGAGCAGGAGAGACCCCAACCCAGAGATACTGGTGGTCCCTGGGATCCCCAGAGGCAATGGGAAGCCGCTCCCTGCCACTCTCCTGCTTGGACTCCCCAGGGCTGTTGGCAGGAGACGCCTTGCGCACAAGCCTAGTGGTTTAAAGAGGAAAAGAAAAAAAACCACAAAGTTGACTGAACTTAATCTGGTTTTGGGTTTTTTTCCTCATTGTTGTGATTATTCAAAAAAACTCACACGTCTGTGCTTTCGCACTGGTTTCTGAGCTTGGTGCCGCGGGCACTCTGGGCAGTGCTCTTCCCATCATCCTTGGGAAATGCTCCATTTCCTCTTACCGCCACCTCGCTAAAGGAAAAAGTTTATCCCAAAGTGCTTATTGCTCTAACGCCACACAGATGTATTTATACTTTTCTAATGATTTCTGACCCAAGGCGGTGGGAAAGGTTGGTTCTCGGAGGAGACGAAGAGCATAAACTTTTGTGTTGTAATGTTTATTCTTGTTTTCTGTTCAATGGGACAAACTGTATCCTCTGTAAAGGTGGGTCAGGACCTGATGTGCAAAGGGGCTGGGGGCTGGTGCAAAAGCCACCAGCTTTCACCCATCTTCTTTTCTTGTTTTTTTTTTTTCCTTTACCGGACACACAGAAGCAGTGATGCCAAGAAACGCTCGTCTCTTAGCCAGGTTTGCTGTTCATTGTGATTGTAAGCGGAACTACCTGTCACATGTCAGTCCAAAAAAAAAAGACAAAAAAAAAATAATAAAAATAATTCAAAGCTCTCAGGGAGTAATAATTTATGGGTTTAGAAAATTAAGAATTGGAGAATAAAAAGTAACCACCATTAACATATTAACATTTCTATTCTTAAATTATGCTGAATATATAGAGGACTGTTACTTTTTACTTTTATTTATTTGTGGTGTGTTTTTTTAAAGAAAAACAAACCGAAACCTTTTTTATACCACCAATACTTTTGTAATCCTTTTTTTTGTTTGTTTCTTTGTTTGTTTTTTTTTCCCTGTGGAGAGATGAGTTTGTCCCTGTTGCACTAGATATTAACACTATTGGAAATACGGTTGGTTTTTTATTATTTTGTCAGATAATCGGTATTACTGGTGGGGTGTGGGACGTCAGTTAACTGTATGTACTGTATAGCAAAAGTGCTGTTTAAACTAATTTGTATAAAGAAAAAAAAAATGGTTCTAAGCACCTGAAGGCCCCGGGCTCTGCGTGCTGAGTGAAAGCTGTGAAATCTCTCTCTGACCGGAGTTGTCAAGAGCTGTGGTTTTACCATTTTTGTTCTTTTCTTCGTTGCAACTTTTGACGCACTGTAGATTAAAAAAAAAAAAAAAGACAAAAAAAAAAAGACTTTCTGAGTAGCATTTAAAGCAGTAATAAATAAAGCAGGTAAGCGCAAAATAAAAGTCCAGCACCTCATAACCCAGCAGCTGCAAAACCTGCAGATTATGTTCAAAGGTGGAGTTAAGCACTTTGCTTTAAGAAGGAGGGGGAAATAAAGACAGAAGGTAATGATAATACTATTCCTTAACTAAAGTGCCTCTATTTATATTTTTTATTTATGGCTGAAAAAATAGGGCTGATGATACAATTGGGTCTTTGGGGGAATGGACTTTGGGGGGGGGGAATTTAAAATATTTAAAAAAAAAAAAAGAATTAAAAAAAAAAGATTAAAAAAAGAAGTCTGGCCTCTGATGGTTTAAGGAATGGTTGGTCACGTGTGTTTCATTCGAAAGGTGGTGGGAGTCCCTAAGGGCAATCGCCTCCCGGGGTCCCTGGGTACGGGGCTGCCAGCACCCACCCGCAGCTCCTGCCTCTGCAACCCCAGTGCCACATCAGGACCTTTCCTGACAGATTTCCTCTTGCCCTTCCAAACCTGTTTTGGTTTTGTTTTTTTAATTGTTTTATAGCAGCCTCATTACTGGGCTGAGTTAGCCGTTTCTTTGTTTTCTTTCCAAAAAAGAGAAGAAAAAGGACAAAAAATATTATATCTCTATAAATAAATGAAAGGCTGTGTGCAGATAATTCCATGTGCCATTGTCAAAAACTACTTTTAGATTGGTGCTGGTGTATGTAGCCACTCTTTTCTCTTGGGTGTGTATTTTAAAGATGATTTTTTTTTTTAATAATGCCAAAAAGGAAAAAAAAAATTCCATAATAATTTGTAAACTGAAGTATATGTCTTGGACTTTATTAGCTTCGTAGTGACCAAGGTAGTCTGTTAGGTGCAAGGATGTCAGTAGTCTTAGCTCGCAGGAAATGCTGTGTAATGTTATGAGACTGTACATTTTCTAAGACGGCGATATGCAATAAAGAAAAATGATTTTGGTGAGTGTACGTGGCAGAGCCGTGAGTTATTTTTTGGAGAATAAAAAGGTATATTTGGGGACTGAAGTGGGTTTGGAAGAGAAGTCCCTCCGTGGGTTGCTCTATTACAGAGGTACTTGCAGTCATTGCTGGTGCTGGCTGATATTCCCACTTCAATGTTTTTCTGTGTGCTGGGTTGCAGGCGTTCAGAGGTTTTTCTACTCTCCTGGCTCTCGTCTCTCTCCTCATGGTTGTTCACGTGTTTGCTCTGCAACACCTCCCGTTAGCAGCCCATTCATTTCTCTCAGCTGCGTTGTTGCTAATACCTGTTCCCACCTTGGGGACCAGCTTTTGTAGGAGCCTGCACTGAAGCAACCACCAGGATCGGATCATCTCCCTTTCTTCAGCTGAGCTGGTGCTGGCTGGGCTGGTCAGTGTACCTTTAGCAAGGCTATGTAGACACACCAGAGATATTTTCTTGGCAGTAGCCCAAACCCCAGTTGGCCTATTCATGCTTATCATTGCCTTTTCCACACACGTTTCATATAGGCTCTGTATTATTTTCTTCTTCTGTGACGCTTTTTGCGTCAGGGACCTTTGCAGCACCCAACACCGCCAGACCCTAACGTCTGTAGCGATGAGGAGGGTGCCAGCCTCTTCTCCCAAGTGACAGGGGACAGGACAAAAGGGAATGGCCTCAAGCTCCGCCAGGGGAGGTTTAGGCTGATCATTAGGAAAAAAATTTTCACACAAAGGGTCATTGGGCACTGGAACAGGCTGCCCAGGGAGATGATTGAGTCACCTTCCCTGGAGGTGTTTAAGGGACGGGTAGATGTGCTGAGGGACATGGTTTAGTATTTGATAGGCATGGTTGGACTTGATCATCCGATGGGTCTTTTCCAATCTGGTGATTCTATGATTCTATGATTCTATGATTCTATGATTCTATGATGGGATCAAACCCATACTCTCCCCACTTCATTCAGGATTTTCCCCAGTATAACCATTGAGCACTCACTGCGCTAGCATAGAAGAGGTGTCAGCACATCTCTGTGCTTGCTGGGTCTTCCTTTGGTGCGATCTCACCTGCAAGACACAGCAGCTTCTTTCTGTGTACGTCCCACAGCCAGCGTTTCTTACCACAGGGCGTATTTATGACCCAGGAGCACAGGGCAGTGATGAAGAGCTCGGCTACCACCACAACACCCAGTGACTGGGTGGGCTGGTGGTGCTGTGCAGAAGTAGCCCTGAGCTGTGTAATGAAAGGACCCAGTGTGGCTTCAGCTGCTTTTCCCTTCATAAATCCCTGTGCTCACAGCACTGGATTGCATCCCTAATGGATGTGAACAAGCTGGCCAAAACACGCAACCTGATGAGGACCTGAAATTCTGGTTGAAGGCAAATGGCAGGTTTCCTGGGCCGTGCCACTGCGTGACACAGGACAGTCCCTAGGACGGAGACAGGGTGGGAGTGGGAGTTGTGAGCCAAGACAGGAGCTTTTCATTCATCTGAGATACCTGAAGTACAAAAAACCCCAAAACCCTAGTGATGTGCAAGCTTCCCAATCTTACAAACCCCTCTTCAGGGCTGAAACAGCAGTATCTATGGCTGGAAACATAAATTTGAGTTATGACATTTGTCATCCCAGAGAAAAGGGGAAAGGGGCAGGTGCTGTGCTGGACCAGCAGGGCTACGCTATGTGAGGCCAGTCACCAGGAGTTCGTGTTCACCAGTGCTCTGGCCAGTTGGTTTCTCATCTGGGAAAGGATTTCTGTGCCCTGAATCCCGGCTGGTCCCTCCAGTCAAACTCATGAGGTAGGTGTGCTGGATAGGCCAAACCTGCCCAGACCCGTCGGTGCCAGGGGAGCTTCTGGGCATGGCACTCCCAGGGGAATTGCCTCATGCGACTATCCAGGTTGGTGGCATCAAACCTGCTGAGCCAGCCTTGGCTTTGTTCCGCTCCAGCCCAGCGGCTTTCCCCATTGCCGAAGGCTGGGGTGACTGGGAGTCCCGCCAGAGCAGGGAGCGTCAGGTATCATCTCCCGTACTCAGCCTGTTATCCTTGGCATCATGCCCCCAACCTGGAAAAGATGAGTCAAGAGGTTGGGGCAATGACCTGGTGCAGACACGCAAAACTCAGCTCGGTAAGTAGGGAAGACAAGACTTGACAGGGAGACACTGGGCTCCGAGCCTCACCAGCAGCACTGCTGCTGTGGTGCCACTGGCAAGGGGTCACAGGGTGCTGGATGGGCAGGAGCTTGCTCAGACTTCATAGAATCATAGAATAGTTTGGTTTGAATCATAGAATCACCAGGTTGGAAAAGACCAACTGGGTGATCGAGTCCAACCATTCCTATCAAATACTGAACCATGCCCCTCAGCGCCTCATCTACCTGTCCCTTAAAGACCTCCAGGGAAGGTGACTCAACCACCTCCCTGGGCAGCCTCTGCCAGTGCCCAATGACCCTTTCCATGAAAAATTTTTTCCTAATGATCAGCCTAAACTTCCCCTGGCGGAGCTTGAGGCCATTCCCTCTCGTCCTGTCCCCTGTCACTTGGGAGGAGAGCCCAGCTCCCTCCTCTCCACAACCTCCTTTCAGGTAGTTGTAGAGAGCAATGAGGTCTCCTCTCAGCCTCCTGTTCTCCAGCCTAAACACCCCCAGCTCTCTCAGCCGCTCCTCATAAGGCCTGTTCTCCAGCCCCTTCACCAGCTTCGTTGCTCTTCTCTGGACTCGCTCCAGAGCCTCAACATCCTTCTTGTGGTGAGGGGCCCAGAACTGAACAAGGGACATTAAAGATTGGAAGGACATTATAGATGATACAGTTCCAACCCGACACACCCCACTGGATCAGGCTGCCCAAGGCCCCATCCAGACCTCCAGGGCTGGGGCATCCACAACTTCACTGGGCAACCAAAAAGTATTTATTTACTTTACATCCAAAAAATATTTGTTTACTTCCAAGGGAAGGTACAATGGGACCAATGGATCTGTCAGGCTTTGATGTCCCTCATGGAGACCCTCAGGAAAGGGTAAGCAAAGCTGGGATGTGTCCAGTCCTGCTTCCACCACTGTCCCCAGTGCCTATGTCACAGTTCAAGCAGATGTTCTGGGGTACACTTGAACTTCAGCAATGTCACTCCTGGTCACCAGATCTGCAGCTGGAGCACCCCAAGAACAGGCTCAGCCCCCAATACAGAAACCAGCATAGAAACACAACCCTGTAAGTAATAAAATAATAAGATAGATAGATAGATAGATAGATAGATAGATAGATAGATAGATAGATAGATAGATAGATAGATAGATAGATAGATAGATAGATAGATAGATAGATAGATAGATAGATAATGAAAGCACCTGGGTATTTCTGTTATTCTGTGATTCTGTGTGATTCTGTGATTCTGTGCCCACCTGTGTTGTGGGTGAACATGCCCTTCGAGCTGTTCTTCTTGAGGGAAATGGGAGAGTCCAAGCTTATGTGAAATCTGATGGGCAGATAGAGGCTGTGACCCAGGACCATCCCTGTCCCCATCCCCTCTCCTGCAGCAAATCCTGCAGATATCTCTCCAATGAAGTCTCTCACTGGCATTGCTCAGGGTTCTGCATGGGAAAAGGAGAGCTCTCCATTTGAATCAGAAATGTTCTGACCTGAAACCTCTGAGCATTTTATATGATTTTTAGCCTTAAACACAGGCTTGTGTTCAGGTGAGCCAAGGAGAAAGCCAGGAGTCTGTGCTCCTGGGCCCCAGCAGAGCCTCAGGAAAGGCAGCACTACCATCTGCTGGCTCTTCCCAGGGCTTCACAGTTTTAGAGCTGTCAGATATAAAATAAATCCTTTCTCTTGCTTTCCTCTGCCAGATCTCTACTGTGGTCTGAAAAGCTCAGTGTTCTCTGGCTGTGGAACAGTCAAAATGCTAAGCTTTATATTTAAGTTTCCTCCAACGTAGCTGAGGAGGGATAATTTTAGTTCCACCCATCATAATTAGAATCAAATAGCCAGAGGTCACAGTGACTGTGTGTTTGAGCAACAGCGAGCAGAGCTGCCCTAAACCAGGATGCCATCTAGAGGGACCTTGACAGACTTGATAGGTGGGCTTGGGCAAACCTCATAAAGTTCAACAAGGCCAAGTACAAGGTCCTGCACTCAGGTTAGGGCAATCCCAAGCACAATTACAAGGCAGAGAACAGATTGAGAGCTGCCTTGAAGAGAAGGGTATTGGTTGCTGGTGGATGAGAGCCTCAAGATGAGCCAACAGTGTGCACTTGCAGCCCAGAAAGCCAAGCTTATCCTGGGCTGCATCAAAAGAAGTGTGACAAGCAGGTTGAGGGAGGGGATTCTGCCCCTCTACTTTGCTCTCGTGTGACCTCACCCGGAGTCCTGCACACACTTCTTGAGTCCTCAGCACAGGAAGGATGTGGATCTGTTAGAGTGAGTCCAGAGGAGACCATAAAGATGATCCGAGGGCTGGAGAACCTCTGCTACGAGGACAGGCTGAGAGAGTTGGGGTTGTTTAGCCTGGAGGAGAAAAGGCTCTGGGGAGACCCTACAGCAGCCTCCCAGTACTGAAAGGGGGCCTATAGGAAACCTGGGGAGAGGCTCTTGATCAGGGAGTGCAGGGATAGGACCAGGGGGAATGGCTTTAAGAGGGGAGATTTAGATTAAATATTAGGAAGAATTTTTTTCCTGTGAGAGTGGTGAGGCACTGGCACAGGTTACCCAGAGCAGTGGTGGCTGCCCCATCCCTGAAGGTGTTCAAGGCCAGGTTGGATGGGGCTTGGAGCCCCTGATCCGGTGGGAGATGTCCCTGCCCATGGCAGGGGGCTGGAACTGGATGGGCTTTAAGGTCCCTTCCAACTCAAATACTTCTATAATTCTATGATTATCCTGTGTACCATGACAGCAAGGTTGAAGGATACAGAACAACCAAACATAGCTATGATCCTGCAGCCTAACCCTTTTCCTTGGCCTTCCAGGATGCTGCTGTAAGTAAAGCCATGCTGGGAAGATGCCTGTGGTTTTCTCTGGGCTTCAGGCACTGTGAGGTACCAGTGGCTTTTCCATCTACTTGAATTCATGCTTGTATAGGTTTGCACATCTTTACCAGGCTCTGTGCAGAGCATCCCCTGGGTTCAAGGAAGGGCAAGGAAGCCCCAGCCTTGTTCTTTGCCCAGATCCTTATCTCTGCCCAAGACCCTTATTACTGTGAAACTGGAGTGAAGCACTCAGGCAAGACCTAGTTTCTACAGCAAATCTTTCCAATTTAATCGCAGGGGGCAATCACCATTTGAGTTTCATTTTCTGGAAAGAATCTACAATTCAGATACTGCATTCAAAACTCGACATGACCTCAGGGACTGTATATTACCAAATGTTCTGTAAAATGCACCAGACTGAGCACAGCAGCCACACGCACAGGTCAGGAAGGAGCACAAGTGCCGTGGCACATTTGATTTCACTGGGGAGATAAGCGACCTGGTTAGTCAGAGCATTTTTTCTCCCTCATACTGAGATGTGTTCAGAGCGTGTTGCTAGGTCGAGTAAGCAAATTATGTTTACGTGGTTGCGGGGGAATTTCTGGATGAGCAATTTAAGAGAAATTTATCTTGCTGCCCTTGTCCAAGTCTATGATCCTCAGGGTTTCCAATTTGTAGGGTCTACCCAGGGGGTTTTGTTACCAGCTGCAGCAACAACATCCTGCTAGATGCCCTCCACTATGGTGGGATGGGATGGGATGGGATGGGATGGGATGGGATGGGATGGGATGGGATGGGATTGGGATGGGATGGGATGGGATGGGAGCGTGCACACTTCAGTGAAGCCCTCTGGTCAGGCCCCTGAGCATAAATCTAAGATTTTAAACGTGCACATCAGTGCTGCTGGCAGAAGCAGGTGGAGAGATTCCTGCTGCTTTCAGTCAGACTCGCTCTGGCCCCTGGGAGAAGCAGAGGCGCAGAAGGGCAGCACTGAATATTTCCACTCTTGATCTCATAGAATCATAGAATGGTTTGGAAGGGACCTTAAAGATGAGAGTAGTGAGGAGTAGTGAGCTGAGGAGTAGTGTCTCTTTGTGTGACCTCCCCAAAGTCATTCTGCTGCAGCTTTCTGTTTCTCTTTACAGTGGGGACAAGGAGGAATGGGTGTCCCTGTGTCTGAAGGGAAAGCACCTGCAATGCATGAAGCACTGAGGTTTGTAAACAACTTTAACTCTTCAGCACACACAACAATAGAAACCCCTCCAAGAAGAGGTGCAATCTTCTTTTCAGAGCGAAGCTTTAAAACCCAGGTTTTTCAGTTTATGAAACTCCCAGTACTTAAAGGCGTCCTACAAAAGGGTCTACTGCTTGGACAGAATGAGGGGGAATGACTTTAAGGTGAAAGAGGGGAGACTTAGATGAGATATTAGGAAGAGAATTTTTCCTGTGAAGGTGATGAGGCACTGGCACAGGTTGGCCTGAGAAGTCATGGCTGCCGCATCCCTGGAGGTGTTGAAGGCCAGGAAGGATGAGGCTTTGAGCAACCTGATCTAGTAGGAAGTGTCCCTGTCCAGGGCAAGAGGGGTGGGAATGGATGTACTTCAAAGTCCCCTCCAACCCAAATCATTCTATGAATCTATGAATCTCTTTAGATGCTCCATTGTTCAGTAGTTTCTACACTGAATATTTGTAGAAGAGCTAAGGTTGAAAATAGTTTATGTAGGCAAGGGTAGTGGATGCACAAAATTAAGGAGCTCAAGTATTTAGGAGTCGCTCCCCATTCTGTTTTGTGGGCTTCTGCTAATGCCTGCCTTTTTGAAACCAGCTGAATCTGGAGAACCTCAGTGCCAGCTAGACATAGAAGAAATAGCACAAATAACAAATGGGTCATATCAGAGTTAATTCATTTCCTCTGCTGAGTCACAGCTGGATCCAGTTCATCTTTCATTATCACCCCAGAAGCCTGTGGGCACACTGGTTGCTGCTTCGTCTGGTAAAACAGCTCCAGCAAGGCTTCAGGGTTTGATTGCTGCCTGAGCATCAAGTACCAGAACAACCTCTTTGGCTGGGGTGGCAAGATGAATGCAATAATCTTTGCAGAAAATGCACAGATTGTTCTTCAATTGTGGCTATACAGCTTGCGCTACGAGAGTCTGGCTTTATGGCTCAGCCAAAAACTTACTCCTGGGCGAGAACCAACAAGTGAATCTGAGCACAGAGTGGTGATACCCACATTGATGGGGGCAGGAGCAGGGCAGGGCTGTGCAGACACCCCAGCCTGGCTGGGGTAGGGGCCTGGCACAGTGCTGCCAGCTGCCTGGGACAGAAATGCTGCAGCATGTCACCACCTGCCTGCCTTCTGGCACAGCTGCCTGGTGAGGAGAAGGTCTTTGCAAGGGAATCCAGTGCTCTGACTCCCAGCACACATCATCCTGTTCTGGTCTTCCTTTTGCCTCTGAATTCCACGTGCTGAGTTCCCTCTGGCTTCAGGCAGAGCCTCCTGGGGACTTCTTGGCTGAGTAGATCATCCATCACTACCCAGCCAGACTAATGCAGGCTCTGATGTTGTGCCCTGGGGTTTGTGCTACTTTCACTTTGATTTCCCCTGTGACTCATCCATTTTAAGCCACTAAAAGTGATTTGCAGTCTGTCTCTCCATGTCACTTTACCTCTTGATTGTCACAGTGGTGATTTCCTAGGAAAGAAATACCTAGAAAGTCAGAGCTGTTCCCCAAGCGCTTCAGCTGAGGCAAATGTAGGTGCTTCAAGACTCAGGTAGTGAGCTACCAGCAGGGTGGCACTGGCAACTCATTGCTCCTTCACAAACTAGGAACAGCAAGAAGTCTGGACACGGTGCAGGTAGTGCCTCGTCCTCCCACATCCAGCCCCAGTGAGGCTGCTGGAACTCACCCCAGTGGTCCTGGAAAGCTCATGGCTTGTAGCAGCAGAGCAGCACAGTACAGCTGGGCATTGGGGCATCCAAGCCTGGATCCCTGTTAATGGATTTTCACCAGGCAGTGGGTAGCTCTAGGCTTGCTTTATGTACAACTCAGAGCTGAGCCATCACCTCAGTGAGCGGCAAAGACCCACAAAAAACCATCAGATATTTATATATTTTGACATAGCATTATACAATAGGTATTTTCTTTGAAAAGTTCTTGGTGTTCTTCATGTGCTCCTAGTTCTTTATTTTTCATTAACTCAAAAGTCCACAGAAGTCCACCCTGATAATTTATCTCCACTGTCTCGTTTCAGTTCTCCCTCAGAAGTGATGCTTCAGCAGGTTATGCTCCTCCTCTGGTCATAAAACTCACTTATCTTCTTTCTTGAGACACATCTATTCACCTTTAAACTTCAAAGAAAAACTTCAAGTTGTTCCATTAACTTATACCTGTATCTAGTCTAAGTCTATACTCAAAAATAAGTTGACCTTTTAATTGTCAGTTTTCAGAAACTCTAATATCTGTGTTCTACGTCTGACATTTCTTACACAACCTGTTGATTCAGCTGAACTGGGGCTGTACATGGGACAATTGAACAGTATTCTTGTAGTCGTTATAAAGATTAATTTCCAACATCCATTTTTATTATATTCATAATACAGTACTCTATTTATTACAATCAACTATCAATAATATATAAGTCCTACATGGATGTATTTATCGTATTTTCTCATTTCCCTTAATAATCACACTGCTGATGACAACTCCTGCAGGATTTGGGACCAGTTTATTCTTCTAGCAATTAGTTACTACCTCGTGCCTGTGCAATGCTTTGCAAACAGATCTAGAGGTGCACCCAATTATTAATAGCCAGAGTCACCATGTAAAAATACAAATGCAGTCAGAGGGGATGAGGCAGCTCTGCCACTGAACTAAGTGACCTGCCAGCATCAGGACTGATCTCACCAGGCATCTGGGCTGCAGCTTTGGAGAGCACGCAGCACAGACATTAACCAGCATCATACAAAATGCAACTTCCCTGATGTGATTTCCAAATCATTAATTTCAGCCTCTATGACAAGCCTTCCAAAGAGCATCTTGTGTTGAGTTTAATGATTACTCAACTCATCTTTAAGATTAGGATTCAGAGAGGCACACTTAGGGCTTGCACTGCATTGCTCACAACACTTGTTCTGAATGTTTTTGTTTGGGATGCAGCAGTCCTGAAAGTAGAGCAGTTGATGTCGTTACCAGAAAGAGGATTTTCTTGAATCAGTGGCTGAAAGGCCGTGCTGGCTACTCAGGTCTCTGCTGGCATCTACTGGATGTGCAAGCCAACACCAGTGCTGAAAGAGAAGCAGGGAGGGTGGCTCTCTCTCACGTGAGCTATTCTGGTTCAGGTCATTGTTTAGACAGCAATTACAAGGGACTGAAAAGCCCAAGAACTAAGTTTTTATTTGGCTTTTATTAAAGTTGTCACCTGTATCCAGGTATGAACTGGTCTTCAAATCATGTGAACTGCTGTCTCTCTTGTGTCAAACACCTTGCACTGAATAATCCACATGATTTTTGAACTGGGCTACTGAAAAGTGCCCCGATGCCCTTTACAGAGCCCTTGTACAAAGCAGATCCCAGTTCACCTTGCATGCAGGCTCATCGCAAGGGAGGAAGAAGGAAAGCAGTATTGCAGAGCCACGGCTGGAGGGTTGGAGCCTCCAAGCTAGTCTTGCAGTGTCTAAAACCTCAATGTCTTGCTGACTTCTGAGTTTTCCTTCAGCCCAAAGAAAGGGGATTACTAAGTGGGTTGACACTAGCATGGACTTGTAAGAGGCATGGAGCTGATGCCTCCGCAGTGGCTTTGCCCAGAGCCCCATCCCACGCTGTTTTCCTATTGGGAACAAGCAGCTGCCACCATGGGTGGAGTTTTCAGAGATCAGGTAAAGCAGTGAGATAAACCTCAGGTCTCCCTCTCCTGGATGATCATATGGAGCTAGGTACAAGGACAAACTTACACACTGGCTTGTGTGCTTGCATGACCAAGATCTTCTCACCCACTCCACACAGAGAGGCAGAAACCTTCAGCACAGCTGGAACACAGCAGCATTCCAAATATTGTTTTGGTAGCTGGCAGCCTTTGGTGTGTTTTGTGTGTGTCTGTGTATCTCTCTCTCTCTGCTGTTCACGGTTTATTTAAGACACTTCAACCTTCAGCTGCATTTTTTAAAACTAATTTTTAAAAATGTGGCTGTAGAGATCTATGTACTTGACTTGCTCAGCACTGCTTTGATGTGAGGAGCAGGTGAGGGAACTGAGAGAAAGAGAGGATGAAGGGAGACCTCATGGCTCTTTATAACTACTTGAAAGGATAGGATGAGAGGCAATGTCCTCAAGTTGTGCCAGGGGAGGTTTAGATTGGGTATTAGGAAAAATTTCTTCACTGAGAGGGTTGTCAAGCATCAGAACAAGATGGTGGAGTCGCCATCCCTGGAGGTATTTAAAAGATGTGTAGATGTGGCACTTAGGGAAATGGCTTAGTGGTCGGCTTGCCAGTGTTAGGTTAACAATTGGACTCCATTTTAAAGGTCTTTTCCAACCTAAATGATTCTATAATTCTATAGCTATAAGGATTACAGGATAAGCACAGCCTTAAAGCATAGCTGGCTCTCTATTGGAGCATGTCCATGTCAAAAAGGATTTGGTCAAGAATATCCCTTTGCTACAGCCCAAGTTAGTGTTTAACAGAAAGCTGCTAATTTGTAATGGCTCAAAGACCGCAGCCAACTGCCCTCCTTCAGGTCTTCACATGCAAAACTAATGTACAGGCACTGGCCAGTGCTTGTTAAAAATGTCTTGCAATCTGTGTTGTCCCAGCTTCACTACCACCTTCCCAGAATGCCGTGTTAGCTCGCTCCTGGTGGAGCTCTTGAAATGCTTTGTGGTTCATCTCAGTCCTGGCACTCCTAATCCTGCCCTTGGCAGAAGTAGCTGCCAGAAGGATGTTTGCCTGGCCTGTGGTACTTCTGGTTGGGGTGTTTAATCAGTAGAAAACTAAACCAGCATGCAAAATAGCAAATCAGTGATTTTCTGCTGGTTAGAGCCTGAGCTGGTTAATGAGAGTCAGCTGGGGTGGTGGGGACAGAGGGGACCGAGGGGACTGGGTTGGTGGCCAGAGCTGAGTATGGAGGGGAGCAGGACCACACTTTTCAGGAGCTTTCTTCCAGAAGATCAGTGCAGCCACAGAGAACACTAAAAGTCAGTGTTGGGCCTTCATCTTTTGTTAACCCAAGAACTATACTTCAGTTCATCTACTCTGACCAAATTTATTCCAATTGGCAGAGAAAACTCTTCTTCCATGCAAAAGGTGAAAGAAAATCCCTGTAAATCTGTGCAGTGCTAAAGACTGGAAGTTTTTTAAGTGTTCATTTCGAGTCAAAGTACAGGCTCCCCTTCAGAACCAGAGGGGCCAAGCTACAAACAGGGCCATCTTTTCCCCTACGACACAGAATTCACAGAACAATAACGATCCGTGCCAAGACCTGTATCACAGCTGGATGATTGGAATAATGGTGCTGCTTTGCAGGTCATAGATACATGAACCACAACTGGTCTGCCTTTGCCTGCTGTCCACGTTACACACGCATAAGGTTGATTGAGCTTGGGTAGTTTTCCTTGCAGTCTGGTTGGAACTGGATGATCTTTAAGGTTCCTTCCAACTCAAAGCATTCTACAATTCTACGATTCTGTCCTCCTCATGGCATTACAAAGCACAGGAACTTACTCTAAGGACAGTGACAACAACTTGTGGAGAAACATCCCTTCTGGGAATGCAAAACTCCAGGGTTTTCTTTGCTATGTAGCTAGTTATCATGAAGTTTTCTAAAGAAGAAATGAGTCAATGACTAGTGGTACTCAGGCAGAAACTCCTGAAGCTGTTCAAACATCGTGTGCTCTGTATGGCTAATTAGTCAGAAACAAACTCCTTTATTTCAACCTGCCTGCCTATATTCTGCTCTGGTGAGAACTCACCTGGAGTATTGTATTCAGTTCTGGAGTCCTCATCACATGGATCTGTCAGAGCCAGTCCAGAGGAGGCCATGAAGATGATCTGAGGGCTGGAGCATCTCCTATACGAGAACAGGCTGAGAGAGCTGGCCTTGTTCAGCCTGGAGGAGAGAGGGCTGTATGTAGACCTTACCGCAGCCTTCCAGTACTGAAAGAGGCTACAGGAAAGCTGGAAAGGGGGTCTTGATCAGGGAGTGCAGGAGTAGGACAAGAGGGAATGAGTTTAAGCTAAGAGGGGAGTTTTGGATACTAGGAGGAAATATTTTCCTGTGAGCACAGTCAGGCACTGGCACAGGTTGCCCGGGGAAGCTGTGGCTGCCCCTGGAGGTGTTCAAGGCCAGGCTGGATGAGGCTTTGAGCAATCTGATCCAGTGGGAGGTGTCCCTGCCCATGGTAGTGGGGGTGAAACAGGATGATCTTTAAGGTCCCTTCCAACTCAAACCATTCTATGATTGATCCTAGCTAAGAGTTAAATCTAATCTCACCATTCACAACCACTTATTTTTCTTTACATTAGCCATACCTTGCTGCGGAAGGGCAGGTATGCAAGATACTCCTGTCCTACCCTTGTAACAAGTCAGTAGTGTTCGCTTGCTGTCAAAGAGCTGCTGTGAAAAGCTGTGGGTTTGCTGTATGGCTTCTCTCCGAAACAGAGAGAATACAGAAATACGAATCCACTGCTTGACTTGCAAAATCCAGGATCTGCAGGGTAAGTATCCTTTATGCTGAGAAGTCAAGGGTCAAGTCTTTTCCTTGTGGACTTCTGGAGCATCACAGAAGAAAATTACAGTAATGCTCACAGCAGGTGAAACAGCTACATTAAAATTTCACAAACAATTAGGTCTCTCAACTAGAATTGATCTGGCCATTTGTTTACAGAAGTTCCTTTCTCAAGGCTGGGCTCTGAATGATGTCAGGCTGAGACACATTCATCTCCTGCATAAAGGACAATTTATTTCTTGTCTGGCTTACAAAATAATGGTAGTATGCTCACTTGGGTCACAAGCAGTTGAAAAAGCCGGTAAAACAATAACACTGTATTTTTAAAGCAAATACAAGTTAAAACACTGCCTGTCTTTCACATTTAACTCTGTCAAACATGAAGGAAGGCCCCATCTTAGTTTCTGATTCAAAATACTAATTTAAGGCTTTAGCCCTTTGGACAAAAACAATGATACTTGTAAATTCATATGAATTTATGCTGTGTAATCACACTTCCATTGTGTTACATTCCTTTTTTCCAATGGAAAACAGAGGTTTTTTAAAAAAATTATCCTCCAGATGGATTGCTGCCATCAATACAATAATATCTGTTCTCTACATTTTCACATGCTTAAGATCACACAAATTGCTTTCCTTTCAGATACTCACCTATCCTTTATGGTTCCTCTAAACATGGTTAAATGCTTAGAGATGTGAGACACTTGGGATGAGCTCAAAAAGAAAACATAGACCCTGTGCACAAACTTGGTGATACCATAGCCTACACCCGCACCCTTTTCTTCAGTCTGTCTTGACAACTCTCATTTCTCACTTTCATTTTAACCAGATTGTACCTACAAAAAAAAAAAAAAATTCAGCTGATATTCTGAGAACTGAGGTTTTATCTTCTTTTCCTTCTCTCCTGGTATCACACCTCTTCCCTTTGACAACAATTGCTGTTTTGTTATGCTTGGGAGCTTGAAAAATTAAAAAAATCAAGTTAATAGATTGTTCTTTTACCCTGTCGTACAGTCTATGACTTTCTGCCAGCATTTCCACGCATAATGGGTTAAAGCAACATTTTTCTGCCATGATGCGGTTTTCACAGTGTGTTGTTTTCAGCATGTCTTCCAGCTGCCAGTCCTAGGCTTTCTGTAGATTTTTTTGGCACTTAACAAACAGCTCACACAGTTGATTTGGGCTGCATTTGAGTGTCTGTCTACTAGTTCCACTGTGGCACTTTCTGCGGGACTGAAGCAAACACTGTTTCATTATTGCAGTCAGACTCTTTCACTGGCTGAGCTCGGCGGCAATCACCAGTGCATCAGGGCTGCTGAAAGGGAAGGAGGACTTGCTTTCCCTGTGGAGCTCTCGCTTCTCGCTGACTGGGCTGCCAAACCAGAGCTCACACAGTGGAGAAGAAACCACACTTTGGCTCATGCAGTCCCATCGCTCCAATTCCCTGGTAGTCTGGCTCAAAAGGGTTCCAAGCGCTGGGGCTCCCTGCATTTCCTCGGGGGGCGGTGGGTAGCCCCGGGTTCCCAAGCCTCCATCCAGGACCCCCATCCCTTTATAAGCTGGTGTCGATGGTGTCCGCTTTGGCCTGCAAGGTGGCCTCAGAGATGGTGTCTGGCTGCCCATCCCGACAGAAGAGGACAGCAGGGTTCTTGCAGGCCCACATGGCCACCTCTCTCCCACTTGCTGGGCTGGAGGAGGACAGGGCGCTGCCTGGGGGGCCGCTGTGCTGGTTGACATAGCGCTCCCGGACGCGGTCAGCCCGGCTCCGGGGCTCCAGCTGGCAGCCTGGGACCGAGAGATAGGCTGCCACGTTGTTCCTAGTCCTGTAGCCCCCCTCACGGCTGCGCCGCAGCAGCACAGAGATGTTGGGGTTGCGGGCAGCATAGATGAGAGGATTGATGGCGCCGTTGGCCCAGGCCATCCCGCTGGCTACGGCGTCCATGGTGGGTGAGAAAGGCAGGTGGCCAGCGGCAGCAGCCAGCCCCAGGATGCAGTAGGGTCCCCAGCAGCAGATGATGGAGACGATCATGATGAGGACGGTGGTGGCCGTGCGCATCTCCCCGTAAGCCCGCAGCAGGTGCCCGTAGGTGGTGAGGGGCCGCACGCGGCTCTCGGCCAGCCGCACGGCGCGACAGATATTGTAGTGGCAGAAACACATGAGGGCGAAGGGCAGGAGGTAGCAGAGAACGATGAGAGCTGCTCCGTAGGGTGGCCCAAGCTGGGAGGAGCCCCAAGGCAGCACGTAGACGCAGCGATACGCCCCGGCACGGGCTTCTCGTCGCCCCTCACCCGCCAGCCCATACCAGGGTCCAGCCAGGGCCAGGGCGGCCAGCCAGACGGCGGCCAGGAGCTGGGCAGCACGTCGCCGGCCCATCTTGTGTCGCGGCTGGCGGACGATGGCGCAGTACCGGTCAAAGGAGAGGAGAGCCATGGTGAGGGTGGCGGCAATGCCCAACCCGGCGTGGAGGGCAGCGCTGGCCAGGCAAAGGCGCTGCCCGAAGAGCCATGCGCCGGGTGGGTGGCTGAGCAGGCTGAGGAAGGCAAGGGGCAAGCAGAGCAAGGCTCCCAGCAGCTCTGACAGCGACAAGGACAGCACGAAGGCGTTGGTGACCGTGCGGAGCTGCCGGTGCCGGGCGATCACCAGCACCACTGCCCCGTTGCCCAGCGCGGAGAGAGTGAAGATGAGCAGCAACGCCAGTGCCTGGGATGCCAGCGCTGCCACCGACCACACTGCAGCATCCTCCTCCCCGTCACCCGCATCCTCCCCGCTGTTGGACAGGTTGCCCGGTGTGGCCGCTGCCAGCTCCATGGGCTCCTCCAGCCCCAGTACCACTGGCCTTGCTGACGTCCCAGCGTTACCCGGGGAACCCGAGAGCCCGCCCCGCCGCTATGGATGGAGGAGGAGGGGGAGGATGGAGAGCGGAGCCCCCCGAGCCCAGCAGTGGGGCTGGGGGACGCCGGCTGTCACAGCCGGGAAGGGGGAAGGGGCATCCCTCACCCTGCACCCACAGCATCGCCATAGAATCATAGAATTCATTTTAACTGTTGATTCTGCTGTAGAGCATCTTCTGAAAGGATGGTTTCTATTCAAAAGGTAATTTCCGATTTTCTGTCATATCTGCATAAATAGATTTTTCAGTTACCATGCAAAAAATAAAATTTCATATAGCAAATAAAGCACTACAAATTTTTTTAAGTTAAGCAGAGGCAAAGTATTAAACCTATGTTTTCCAGCATTTTATAAAAATCCTGGCTATAAAAATAATTTTTCCTAATATAGTTCCTTTTGCTGGTCTTACACTCAACCCTTACATTCAGTCCTTCTGTATCTGATAATATTGTTGCTGTCCTACATTCAGCTCATCATAGAATCATAGATTTATGGCTTGTCCCCCCTCGCAGCCCCTCTCCCTTCATGGCTCCTCTCCCTGTACAGCTCCTCTCCCTGCACAGCTCCTCTCCCCTTACAGCCCCTCTCCTTTCATGGCTCCTCTCCCTTCATGGCTCTGCACCCCCATAAATCACTCTCCCCTCCAAGTCCCTCTCCCTTCACAGCTCCCACTCCCCTTAAAACCCTTTTCCCCTGATGGACCCTCTCCCTTCCCAGCCCTCTCCTCTCCCCAGTCACTCTCCCTGCACAGCCCTCCCTGCTCACAGACTCTCTCCCCTCCAAGCCCTCTCCCCTAAGGCTCCACTCCTCCCTCAGCCCTGTCTCCCCACAACCCCTCTTCCCTCATGTTTCCTTTCCTCCCCACATCACTCTCCCCTCACAGACCTCTGCCTTGACACTCCCTCTCTCCTTGATAAAGTTAAGTGGAATATTTCAAAGAGGAATATTTTGATTTAAGCTAAAGCACCGTTATATTTCGTCTAAGCAGTTGTGGTTTTTGAGAATTAGACAGAATGTCCCTCTGACAGCATGTTTTCTTTACAACAGTGTTTTCTATATATTGTTTATTCCTTGAAGAGGATAACCTCTTGTGCTCTGTATGATCTGTGCTGAACAAATGTTTCTTTTGTAACCACCTCTGCATGGAGTTTCTAGGTACCTTAAAAGCCAAGGTCAAGCAGACAGCTGGAGCCAGCTCTAAATTAACAAGAGTTTTGACTGTTGCAAAGTGTCACAACATTAAAATTAGGCTTTGGAAAATAACTGAGTGTGCATAAGATTTCTGGGAAAAAATATCCATATGCACGTAAGTGGAAAATACATCCTGTAACAGAGCTTGTATCTCTGTACATCATTGATGGAGAGCACTCTTTCATGTTGCCCAAGCCTGATAAGGATGCTTGCTTTCTAAAACTCCAAAAAGAGTCTTAGAGCTTTGTCTGCTGGCATTTTTGGTATCACTGTCATTGCCTCTTCTCCCCTCTGGGCTTCTCTTCCCTCCCAGCCCTCCCCTTATGGGGAGAACCCCTCTCCCTTCATGGCTCCTTTTCCCTAGTGGCTCCTCTCTCCCCCTAACCACTCTCCCCTCACAGCCCCTCAACTCTCATGTCCCTTCTCCTCTCCAAGCCCTCTCCCATCATGGTCCCTCTCTCTTCACAGCCCTTCTACACCCACAGCCCTCTCCTCTCCCCACAAACCACTCTCCCCTCACAGCCCTGCAATCCATCCCTCCCAGGCCAGGACCACCCTCATGCTCTCTGGGTTGAGGTCTCACAAGCAGAGGGGTCAGGTTGGGGACCCCCACATGGACAACAGGACCCTATACCCCACTCCCAGCCACACTGGAGCCACCTGCCCCTAAGGGATGGGGACAGTGAATAGATGATGAAGGCTGCAACCCAAGCTATAGAGCTTCTGACCTCTCTGCGCTGGGCTGCTTGACTTCCAGCCCAGCTCTTTCCTGGGAGCTGGGCTGATGGGGACCGATCAGAAGGGAGATGCCCAAAAGCTGGAAGCACACACAGAAGTTTGCTTGTAGCAAGTGCAGGTGATGTGTGTGTCACTTCTTGCTCCCCTGGTCCAAGGGCAGCAAGGGATTTATCTGGGAGTTACAGGAAAGCTGGGAGCAAGAGCCCCAGACACCAGCATAGAAAACTCATTGGAATGCTGCTCTCTGAACCAGGGAATTTTTGTTTCTTCTTGTTCCAAAGTTATAATTTCCAAGTTGACAGAAGAAATTCTTCCCAGGCTTTTCCATGTTAACCCGTCCCAAGCTTTCCAGTGTGACTGGCTCCTTTCTGCTGCATGAGCTACTGAAAGATGATCATACTCATGTCTCATTTTAAGGAAGCACACTTCCACCACACCATTCTGTCCAGAGACACTGGAAACTGCAGGCCACGGATGGTCTGAAGGAACTTCTAGCCCTGAAAATGCTTGCCTAAAGCCCAGGGCTTGGTTTGGTTTCTCCACGGGCATCCCTTCCTGCAGGGAGCTCAGCAAAGCAGGCATCGAGGCTCTGCTGCGCATGCTGCCCTCAGACTGAGGCAGAATCTTCAGTAAATAATTAGCAACCAAAGGTCACAACAGCTCAGACCTTGGAATACAGCTGCTCCTGTTGAAAGTTAACCATGAGCTGTTTGCAGCCAATGGTCCAAGATAAGCCCTGGAATGCAGGAGGGCTCTGGCAGGGGAGAAGCAAGAGCAGTGAGATAGGGGCTGTCGGGACCTGCCTGAGCCCAGGAAGCTGGGGCATGAGACAGAGCAGCATGGCCAGATGAGCAGCAGGCAGCGAGGGAGAGCAGGCAATCCGAACCAACAGCTGTCACACACTTGGCAGAGTCCTGGAATTGATCTCTGGAAGGCAAAACAAGAGGAGAAAGGCAGTGTTTTTAGCTTGCTTTTAATAGGAATCTGATTTTGGAATTAGTAATTTGCAGATGTAGAGAAGGCACATAAATCTGAAGAAAGCTCTCTAGGATTGTCTCTGTTTCTGTGAAAAATTATTAAGATGATGATGATGATGATGATGATGGCTTCTCAGACCAGCCCATCTCTGTTAATCGCATTGTACCTGGAATGCTAATTACAGCAGGGGAACACTGACTGTGATCTTCAAACGCTGCAGATACCACCAAAGGCTCCTCCTGTTGCTCTGGCGTATTACAATGAGACACGTGGAGGAGGAGAACAGGAATATGTGGGCAGGAGAAGCACAGCGCACTTAATGAGCCTTTCACACAGTGGCTCAGGTCACTTGAAGAAAAAGCCATACTTTAGTGGGTCTTCTTCTTCGACAGTGAAGGTGGCTGTACCGGTGTAAAAAGCTTCTCCCGAGACTTCCACGATGACAGCATTGTATTCCCCAAACTTGGCTTCCTGCAGAGGGATGAGGATACGGACAGAGGTGGCAGGAGGTTCTCTGCTTGTACCCAAAACCCAAGATCTCCCTGGAGCATATCCAGACCTTCACAGCCATGTCCTGCCAGATCCCACGGCCAGGGCTGGGCCTAGAAACCTGGATGCACAGACCAGTTTGTACATCTCCAAACAATGCACTGAGCCTTTGAGCAAGGAAGAGGGGATTAAACTAGGAATATACCCTTAGCTGCCACTGAAAGCAGACTACTGCTTTATCTGCATCAGCATCAGAGACATTTCTCACCCTAGCCCTTTCCCAGTGGCCAAGAGAGGATTTGCAGGGAAGCCCGTGCAAAAGAACAAGGTCTTACTGTTATTTGCTTCTCTAATAAAAAAACACTGAAGCATGAGGCTTGTGGGAAGGCAAGACCCCCCAGCACCTCCCTCCTTGCATACACCCTTCCCCAGACACAGAAAGGGTTTTCTGCTTCTCCATGGAGCTGAGGCAACAGTGCTTTTCCAGCAGCCCTCAAGACAGAGGGAATCTCCTGCACAAGCCACTTGCCTGTACTGCCTTTCCAGTGAAGAAGGACCCCGTGATACTGCTCCGAAAAGTTCTGGCCTGATTCAGCTGGATGAGTCCTTTATGGTACTGCAAGGCGATGCGAGCCGTCACTCCTGAACCTGTTGGACTCCGGTCAACCTACATTCAGGAGAGAAGATGAACCAGCTCTAGTATTCTGGGTTTTAACAGAACACAATATTGCTCCTCTCGATTCTCTTTGCCACTCTGTTTAGTACAGAATCTGTATACATCACAAATGAGAAGACAAAATAAGCCGCTTTAAGGTACTTTTGGATTATATCAGCTTTGGCAAACTAGTAGAGATGAGTCATCTAATAAATATTGAGGCTATTTAGGGAGCACTTCAAAGCTTCCCAGCACCACAGCAAAAGTACTGAGAGGGGCAGAGACCACCTTCCCCATTCTAACATGTCAAGGTAGGAGCAGTACTTATGCTGAGAGAGTCGCTGGCCAGCCTGGTTCTTAAAACCTCCAAAAACCACCATGTTGGCCAGCTTCCAAGGTGATATATCCCAATGCTCTACACTCCTCACTGCAGGGAAGTCCAACCAAAACCTCCCCTGCTATTTATGTGATACCCTATCCACTGCAGACAAGAAGAGATGCTTATACCCCTCTTTTCTTCTGTTCATGCCCTGCAACTGTTCCCTAGATCAGCACTTTTAAGGACAGACACTATGCTGGTAACCCCCTCAACTCCCAAACCCCTGGGAAATTCCTAGTTGTGGGGCATGGCCATCAACCTTTCTAAAAAGCCACCAAGATGAGCTGAAGTACTTCTATCATTAGGAGCTAAACCATCACGTGTTAAGTGAAAAATGTCTCTTCTGAGACATCACTGAAGCAGAAGCAATGAACACTGCCCAAACCAAGAAGAAACAGAACTGTCCTTCATCTCTGCAGTGGATGCAAGAAGGTAGAAAAGTGGTGCCTTTTTTGCCTGAAAAAGCCCGTTTCTGTACCTGTTCATCTGCAAACACGCAAATGTTGGTGGTGGGCTCTTCGCTAAAGGCATCTTTCCCATCTGTCAGTATGGTGCCGTAGAGGAAAGCCAGATCTTTGCTTTCAGGGTGATGAAGCTTGAACTGGAAACAGCACAGATAAGTTCACACCATGCACAGCAGCTGGGCAGCCAGCAGGACATGCAGTACAGCTTCCGCAAGGGACCAGAGGAAGAGGATGAGGCCACATCACTGTTTCTACCTCTGCTTCTCCAGGAACAGAGATGGATGCAGCAGCAGCAAAAGTGAGCTCCTTCTCTCATCCTTGTGAGGCTAGAGGACTCCAAAATTCAACATGGGACTGGGAAGATGGGATTCCCTCCCAACCTGAGGGTCTTGGGGGAATAAAGGGCTGGGTCTGGTATAGTCACCCCACCGGGAACATGCTGGGGGTACCACAGTGCACCACCATACCTGTTTCTTCACCGCTTCTGTCACTGCACTTGCCGCATTGACAAGGTCTTTGGTCTTTGAAGAGCACACATCGAGGCCCAGCTGCTTGGCGCTGAGGAAGGCATAGAAAGCGCCACCATAGCCAATGTCCACCACCACCTTCCCGTGACCAGGGACGTCGATGGCCAAGTCTGGGAAGAGAAAGGAAGGGCAGTGAGGAGGGGAAACCACATTGTGGTGGGTTGCATGCAAAGCAAAAGCACCTTGCTGTGTGCAAGGAGATGGAGACAACAACTGAAGTGTTCCTGTGCCAGAGTGGCATGTGATGCCTTTTAGCATCCCTGATAGCCTTGTCCTGCCTCTAGGGGACATCAGTATTGGGGAGGGATTTGCAAGACACCCAGCCTGGCACAGCCACCACTGTATCATAGAATCACCAGGTTAGAAAAGACCCACCGGATCATCGAGTCCAACCATTCCTGTCAACCACTAAACCATACCCCTCAGTGTCTCATCCACCCATCCCTTAAACACCTCCAGGGAAGGTGACTCAACCACCATCCTGGGCAGCCCATTCCAGTGCCCAATGACCCTTTCCATGAAAAATTTTTTTCTAATGTTCAGTCTAAAACTCCCCTGACGGAGCTTGAGGCCATTCCCTCTTGTCTTGTCCCCTGTCACTTGGGAGAAGAGGCCAGCTCCCTCCTCTCTACAACTTCCTTTCAGGTAGTTGTAGAGAGCAATGAGGTTTAAAAACAAAACAGCCCAGAGATCGCCTCTAAAACCAGTGTGGCAGCCTCGGTCCCCACCAGTGGCAACGGCAAAGGCCGGCACGCTCCAGAACCGGACGGGGTTGCCGCTGCGGTGGCCATCCCAGGGCACGAAAGCAGTGATGGGCCCGCAGGGACAGTGCAGGCGCACAGCGGTCTCGGGGCAGCTGGGTGCCGCCACCAGCCCGTAGTCGAGGGCGAAGCGGCCGAGGGCCAGGACAGCGTGGCCGCACATGGTGCTGTAGCCGGCGCCGTGCAAGAAGAGGACGGCCAGGTGGGCGCCGTCGGTGGCCGCCTCCCCGCGCACCACCACGGCTCCATACATGCCGGCGTGGCCTCGTGGCTCATGCATCAGCGCCCGCCGCACGTGGTCCTGCGTGGCCGCCACTTCCCGCCGCAGCGGCAGCAGCAACAGCACCCTGCCCACCGCCTCCGCCGCCTCCAGCCGTGGGATGATGCGCAGCGGCTCGCCGCCCGTGTGCATCTCCACTGTCTGCACCATCAGCCCTGACGGCGAGTGCGGCGGCAGCCACCGCTCCGAAGCACCGACGTCCTCAGGCCCCGACGACATCGTCCGTGTCTCCGCCAGGGAAGGGAATCCCGGACCCGCCGATGGCCACGCCCCCAGCGACGGAAGCCACGCCCCCTCTATTGACCACGCCCAATGTTACAGAAACCACGCCCCCTCGCTTGACAACGCCCCTTCACAGAGAACTCCCCTCGGCTGGCCACGCCCCCGATGCAAGAAACCCCTCCCCTCGCGACTGACTGAGCCCCTCTATATGACCACGCCCCCTCCGCCACTGGCCCCTACGGTGGGAACTCCCCGTGTCTGGCCACGCCCCCTGATGCTGTAAGCCCCGCCCCGATGACTGGACACCCCCGCAGAGGGAAACCACGCCCACGTGGACAGACCACGCCCCTGAACGGAGACCACGGGCAGCAGTTATAAGTCACGTCCCTGAGACCGGCCACACCCCCTTTATTGGGAAACCCCGCCCCTGCAATTGTCCACGCCCTCATGGCAGGGGGACACCACCTCCATCGGCACCGGCCCCGCCCCACATGCGACGGGGAACCCCACCCCCGAGAGTGACCCCGCCCTCTGCCCCCTGGGTGCGTACATAGAGAACAACTTTAAGGACTGAGGCAAAGAAGGCATTAAGTACCTCAGCCCTGGCCTCATCTCCTGTCACAGCTGTTCCATTTGCATCCAATAATGACTGAATACCCTCCCTGCTCCTCTTTTGTATTTATAGAAAGATTTTTTTGTTGTCTTTCGCCGCCCGGGCCGACCAGAGCTCTCGCGGGCCGTTAGAGCTCCTCAGTTTTCTTTCCGGCGGAAGCGGAAGCGGCCCGACCGGAAGTGCTTTGGAGGGGGCTGCGCCTTTGGCTTCCCGCCATGTTCCGCGCCGGTAGCGGCGGGAGGGTGGGGTTGGAGATGGGGGGGCTGAGAGCTGGGGGGCTGAGGGCTGTGAGCTCAGAACTGTGGCTTGAGAGTCGGAGTGGGTGGGTTGTGAGCCATGGGAGCTGACAGGGAGCGGTAGTGGGTGCCCCTCAGCCGAGGGGGAGCCGGACTGGAGCACCGTGCTTACGTATCTGTGCTGTCCCTGCAGCCGTGATCATCCAGCCCGCCTGCCTCGGGCTGTACTGTGGCAGGACTGTTCTGTCGATCAACGGCTCTGTGGAGACCTACGGGGACTGTGGGGTGAGTAGGACTCGGGCTTCGCCAAGCTTGAGAGGCAAGGTGGAAGCCAGGCACCCCGTTGGTCGATGCTGATCCTACTGGCAGTGGCACCACAGCCCAGCTTGAGGTGCCCTGGGGATGAGGTGAGGCAAGGGCTTTTTTGTTCAGCCTGGAGAAGAGGAGGCTGAGGGGAGACCTTATTACTCTCTACAACCACATGAAGGGAGGTTGTGGAGAGGAGGGAGCTGGCCTCTTCTCCCAAGTGACAGGGGACAGGACGAGAGGGAATGGCCTCAAGCTCCGCCAGGGGAGATTTAGGCTTGAGATTAGGAAAAAGTTCTTCACGGAGAGGGTGGTTAGGCATTGGAACGGTCTGCCAAGGGAGGTGGTTGAGTCACCGTCTCTGGAGGTGTTTAAGGTTAGGGTAGACGAGGTGCTTAGGAGTATGATTTAGGGATTGGTGGGAATGGTTGGACTCGACGATCCAGTGGGTCTCTTCCAACCTGGTTATTCTGTGTGATTCTGTGTGTGAAAGTGCAGGTAGAACTCCCTTACCAAAAGCAGGAGCTACTCAGTGAAATGTTCCCTAAAGGAGTGGTTGAAGGCTCAGTGCTCCACTGTGGCTGAGTAGAGGGGCTACAAAAGCTGGAAATGAATGGGATTCCACAGACAGATGTGCTGGAATCGCCTTGTCCACTGATAGGGTTTTTTTTTTTTTTTGAGAACTAAGTGAGAACAAGGTCCACAGAAGATCCAGAGCAAGAATGGGGATTAAGAAACTCTGAGTGAGCTTTGTGATGGAAGGGAGGCAATGTCATAGTGGAAGAGGGAGTCCTAGGTGAAGTCTCTTAAACAATCTTCACTGTTGTTGATGCTGAGAAGGAAAAGCCAGAAAGAGCAAAGCCGGCGTAAGCTGAGAAACTGCTGAGGTTAACGTTTCGTGCCCCAGTACTGCTTGAGCCTGTTTTTCCAGGAACTGAGATGGTTCATTAGTGGTGCTCGAGTGCTTTCTAAATACAATCTCTGCTTTCCCTAGGTGTGCCCTAGAGGTCAAAGAACCGATGAGAACAAGATCTGCCGGGAATGTATGGGATCTCCAGACCGCTATGACTGGCTGTACCTTGGCTTCATGGCCATGCTTCCCCTGGTTTTACACTGGTTCTTTATTGAATGGTATTCAGGAAAAAAAAGGTTTGTATCCCCCTTCTTCAGATAAGTTATTTGAAAATGGAAATCTTGTATTTGTGAGTGATCAATCTGAGAGACTGAACTGAAGGATCCAGCAGTTAATGCTGCTGGTTGTGCTGAAACAGTAGCACATCAGCTCTGGGCAGCTGCAGCTGGGAGTATCTACAAATATGAGAGTTCTGCGGGTCCTTCTTGTCAGTCATTGCCCTCAGGACGTCGTCTGTGTCTCTTTAATGTGGCGGTTCCGAGTCCATCTGGCAGTTTGGGCTGGATTGGGTTTCCCAGTAGCAGGCAGGAGCAGTGCATTGTGTCACCACCTCTCTTAGGCCAGCCCTGCCACCTGTAGAAGCCCAGTCAGTGGTGCTGCACATGTGAAACAACAGAATGGACTTGAGTTTCTTTCCAGGAATATGTGTACTGGGTTTCAGTGCTGACAGCACAGCTGAAGCAACCTTTATGTCAGTGTTGGTACGTCAAGGAGGTTCTGTAAAGGGGGTTTAAATCCACAGCTGTATGTAGCAGTTAGCTGCTAGACTGGAATTTAAGAAGTAATGACTCTGGAATGCCCTGAACACTGAAAACTTGGGGGGATGTGGGGGTTTAATACATGAATATGTACACCATCACTAACAAAATCTTGCCGCTCTGAACATTTTGCTTATGTAACAAAGTTATTGCTTCTGAGCTGTGTGGTGTCTCATCCTCACTGCAGCTTTCTTTGAAACTGCAACAGCATGAGTATTGTCCTTCACCTGGCAGGTTGCTTAAGTTAGAGCAAACGTTTGTTTAAGAATCATAGAATAGTTTGTATGGGAAGGGACCTTAAAGATCATCAAACTCCAAGCCCCTTGCCACGGGCAGGGACACCTTCCGGTACATCAGGTTGCTCAAAGCCTCATCCCACCTGGCCTTGAACACCTCCAGAGTTGGTGCATCCATGATTTCTCTGGGCAATCTGTGCCTGTACCTCACCACCCTCACAGTAAAAAATTTCTTCCTAATGTCTAAGTTAAATTTCCCCTCTTTGAGCATAAAACTGTTTCCCTTCATTATATCCCTGCTCTCCCCGATAAAGAGCACTCCCCCTAGCTTCATTTCTAGAAGCTAGAATGTTGTCCAGTTGCATTTTACACGCGAATTCATCTGAGAATGTACATGAGTTTTCATACTTGATTTCAAATACTTGATTTTTTTATTCAAGCAGTGTGTGTCCTTGGTCATGGTGAATATTAACTCTATAGAAAGGTTCTGTACTGCATGGGCATCCGCTTCCCAGTCAGTGTTTAGATTCCCTGTAGCGATAGCAAAATAGTAGTCAATCTGTCTCTCTCCTCCCACAGCTCCAGCGCATTGTTGCAGCATATCACTGCCTTGTTTGAGTGCAGCATTGCAGCTATTGTTACGCTGCTCGTCAGCGACCCTGTTGGCTCTCTGCATATCCGCTCCTGCAAGGTGAAGAAGCTGTCGGACTGGTACACGATGCTTTACAACCCAAGTCCCGACTACATCACCACAGTGCACTGCACTCATGAAGCGGTCTATCCCTTGTGAGTGGAAAGGCTTTCATACTCCTGTCTGTCCCTTCCTTTTATACAAGCGTGTTTCTGTCTGTGCTTCTTTTCAAAGCTTCAAAACATGTTCAAATGTAACTCATAGAATTGCAGAATTGTTTAGGTTGGAAATGATTTTAAAGATCATGGAGTCCAACCATTAACCTAATACTGCCAGCCCACCACTAAACCATATCCCTAAATGGGATGGTGACTCCACCACTTCTCTGGGAAGCCAGTTCGAGTACTTGACAACACTTTTGGTGAAGAATTTTTTCCTAACATCCAGTCTGAACCCTCCCCTGGTGCAAATTGAGGTTATTGTCTTGTTCTGTCTCTTGTTACCTGAGTGAAGAGACCAAACAAGGACTAATGAGTATCAGTCCCCCAAAGACTTTTCATGCATTGAGCTTAGAAACATCTCATGACTTTGAGTCACCAAAGAAGGCGGCATAGTCTGAGCTATTTAACTATAAAGCATACGACCTCACTTTGATTCTCCTTTGCTGTATCTTGACTCTTTTCCCTAGGAAAAGTGAGCCTATTTTTCTGTATTTGTAAATTCTTCAGAATCCCTGGTTCCTTGTTGAATCTGCAGGGGAGAAAGAACTGTACCTGTTAAGGAATGTCTCTTTTTTTCCTCAGGTACACCATTGTGTTTATATATTACGCCTTCTGCCTTGTGTTAATGATGCTGCTTCGTCCGCTTCTGGTGAAGAAAATTGCCTGTGGTTTAGGGAAGTCTGATCGATTTAAAAGCATTTATGCAGCCCTGTACTTCTTCCCTATCCTCACTGTGCTTCAGGCTGTCGGAGGAGGCCTGCTCTGTGAGTTCCCTCTTAATAAACATATCTATAAACACACCCCTACAAACAGCTTGTGGGAGGGCAGGAGGGGATTTGACAGTCCTTTTGCTTTGAGAATAAGGACAGGGTTTAAGTTTATTGTGAGGAGTCACCTGACAAAGCTGCTCATTAGTAACCTTGTCCTAACCTGGCTTCTGACCAGCACTACTTTGCCTCTGCGAAGTCCACTTTCTGCAAAGATAGCGTTTGTCTGCGTCGGAGATGGGTTGAAGTGTAGGTTTGGGGGAGATAATCTGGTTTTGGTTTTACCTCCAGCATACTCATAACGTGGAGGAGAAAGGTGCCACAACCCCCCCCTCCCCCCTCCTCAGCCTGACTACTGTTTTTAATATCTGCCTTTTTCAATGAATAATTTAAGTGTACAGTAACTTCACCTAGAAAAAGTTAAATTTGAAGATGGAAGTATTGAACAGTTGTGCTTGGCTGCCCCTCAATGCTGTATGTGTTTGATGTGATGATAAGAGGTGGGCAATATTGGCTTAGTACTTCACACATGGTCCTTCCCTGTATGGGAAGAACTATCTCTGTTTAAATTAATGCATTCTTTTTCCTGCTAATGCGTTTGGTGTTTGCCTTTAGATTATGCCTTTCCGTACATCATACTGGTGTTGTCTTTGGTTACACTGGCTGTGTACATGTCTGCGTCTGAAGTGGAGGTAGGTAATCATGTTTCTTGTGTTAAAATTCATGATATAAAATACTTGAATGAGTGGAGACCACTTTGTCTCTTGCCTTTTCTCGGTGGTCTATTTTGCATTTAAATCTCTTCCTAGGAATTCTCCTCCTAGCTGGAGGAAGCTCGTGAGACTTCCCTCTTGTGGTGGATTTAGAAACTGTTTTATGCTGGAAGGGCTCAGACCCACGAGGCTTCATGGAGTCTCTGTTTGTAGCCTACAGTATCTCTTAAACATCATGCACTAGGTAGCAGGCTGAATGCTGACAGGACACTGTTGTTTTTTTTTCCCTAAGTCTTTCAAGGACCTTCTTGTCAGGAAGAAAAGGCTTGTTGTCCTCTTCAGCCACTGGTTGCTTCATGCCTATGGAATCATCTCCATTTCCAAACTGGATAAGCTTGAGCAGGACCTGCCGTTGCTTGCCTTGGTGCCTGCACCTGCCCTCTTCTACTTGCTGACAGCGAAGTACACTGAACCATCACGCATCCTCTCCGAAGGTGGAAATGGACATTAAAGAGAGCCTGTGCCAACAATGTTGTCCTAACGGTCTGGATTATACAATGTTAGTGCTTGTTATGCTTTCAAAACTTCTGTTTTAAAAGAAGTTATTTATGTACAAGCCTTCTAGGTGAAACACCTCCGAGTGAGACTGTATAAAATTAAAAAGCTGCACTTTGTATTCTTTGTGAGTATCTGGAATTGTTCAAAGGGAATCTCTGTATTTATCACTGTGAATATGCATATAAAGCTTGTGACACATTCTAGTCCAACCATTTGCTTGTCTATGTTCATTTTCTGCTGCAGTGTTCTAGGTATTGTTTGAATAAAACAATACAGTCTGTTTGCTAATGGACTTTAAATAAAACAAACGAAGCTTGGATATACCATAGAGCTTGGTTTTCTCACTGCGTGTTCTAGCTTCTCTTCCCTACCTCCGAAAACAGACTTTCATCCTTCCATGAAAAAATAACATGTTGAGTGTGATTCCTCATGATGCTTTAGTCTAATTGCCACGTAGAAGGAGAGGAAATTGTGTTGTAAAATTCTCTTTAAAGTATAATTTCTGCTCTGTGTACCTCTTTGTGGCGAGAAAAATACAGTAATATCCTTCCTCCTACATTGATTTTCTTATACCTTGACTATAAATTTCCATCTGAAATCATATTAAAGATTTTCTTTCCTGGTAGTTTTTAGCAAACCACTTGCAGGTAAGCCTGTGGAGCACCTAATTAATGACGCCTACAAGAAAGCTGGGGAGGGGCTGTTCACAAGTCTTGCATTATAGGGTGAGGGGAATGGGTATAAACTGGAGAGGGGCAGATTTAGACTAGACACAAGGAAGAATTTTTCTTCACCATGAGAGTGGTGAGGCGCTGGCACATGTTGCCCAGGGAAGCTGTGGCTGCCCCATCCCTGGAGGTGTTCAAGGCCAGGTTGGATGGGGCCTTGGGCAGCCTGATCCAGTGGGAGGTGTCCCTGTCCACAGCTCGGGGGGTTGGAACTAAATGGTCTTTAAGGTCCCTTCCAGCCCAAACTATCCTATTATTCTATGCATGAGTGAAGCCTTCTCTGAACCTCTGATCACAGTCCTCATCTCTTCCCTCTGGGAGAATGCCTCATACCTGTTCCCTCCATTTGTCTGTGGTGCCAGCAGCTCACACCTCTTGCTGTGTGGCTGCAGCTGTACCTGTGCTCCAGGCACAGATGTGAAAGGAGTTCAGCAGCTGAGAAAGGAACAGCTCATCATGCAGTTTCAGCACTGGGATGATGGCAGTTGCTGGAAGGACTGAGGTATGAAACCAGCACGTATTTAATAAAAGGCACCAGAGATTCCATATCTCTGTAGAGAGATCCCTTTATCTCTCTTTTACAGGCATCAAAATCTTTATACTGGTAAAAACTGCTGAAGCCTCTGAGGCTCTTCAGAAGTGAGGTTTTTGGTCTTGCTGAAGCCAAATATCCACTGACAGACTCTAACCTTATCTCTATACAGTACAGGAAGATACCTAAATCGTGTATACTATGTGTTAGTTACCAGTGGCTTAGTGCTATGGAGGATCTAGAAGATGCAGAGCAGTGCTGAAGGTATGAACAAGGAAAAGTAATCTTTGATGCTTTTACTAAGTGGATCATTAACTGTAGCAATGCAAACAGCTGTGTATATATCTATATTTAAGTGTTTTAATAATGTCTTTTTTATTCTATTATCCATCAACATCACTAAGGACAGAGGCTGCCAGCAGCTCAGAGGCTCTTTGGAGTGACATCTCTCCCTCGAGGTGTCGCTCTTCTCTTTCTGTATGGAAGGTTTGGTTTTGTTTCATCTGATACCATTTTCACAACAGCTTTTTTTCTGTGAAATGCCAATTGACAGGTTCGCTATGTCTAAAAGCAGTGTGCAAACCCCAGGCCTTGCATGCAGAAATAAGGTTGTATTTAGGGATTAAGGGATTAATCGGTCTCCTTAAGGAAATTTAGCACTGTCTGTCCAGCTACATACAAAATGTAATTTGCAGCCATGCTAATCTAGAGGACAGTTCTAAAAGTATGGGTTTAAAAGCCATGTGTTAAGTACCAGTTCCATAACTGACAGTCATAGTCATATTTTAATTTGAAATGTCCCAGACTGTTTTGTGCCTATATTTGCACCACTGTCACATCAGCACATACATGATAGGTTTGTAAGCACCCTGAAGGAAAAGCCATTTAGGTGGTGGGCTGTATCTTGTTTTTAAAAAGGAAAGTACCAGCAGCTCCCAGGTAGCATTAGCTGTAGTAAGGAATGTATCTTCTAGTAGGTCTAGTGAATCATGTCTCAGTGAATGGAGTAAGGGGAGACCTCATCACCCTCTACAGCTCCCTGAAAGGAGGTCGTAGAGGGGTGGGTGTTGGTCTCTTCTCCTAAGTATCAAGCAATAGGATGAGAGGAAATCACCTCAAGGTGCACCAGGGGAGGTTTAGATTGAATATTAGGGAAAATTTCTTTACTGAAAGAGTGGTGAAGCACTGGAACAGGCTGTCAAGGGCAGAGTCTCCATCCCTGGAGTAATTAAAAAAGTGTGTAGATGTGTTACTTTGGGACACGGTTTATTAGATAATGGTGGTATTGGGCTGGTGGCTGGACTTTATGATCTTAGAAGTCTTTTCCAGCCTTATTGATCCCATGATTCTGTTAAAACCAGAGCTTACAGGAAGGCAGTGTGCCCCCAAAGACCTAGCATGGCATAGCCAAACACTGGCTGGGCTCCGGTGCTTTAGTGTTCAGCAAACCGTGGAATGTAAAGTACAAATTAATAAACTCCATATCACCTTCTTACAGTAGCATAAAAAGGATGCAATGCCAGCCAAAAAGCTCAGTAGACGCAGCTGGACAAATACATGCAGTTTGGAATGACCAAAGAATGTTTATGTGCAGGCTTCTTGGGAAGAAACCTGCCCTGCACATTTCACACAGAAAACAGTACTGGTGCTGGCCTTCAGTTGAAGTGGGATTCACTTCTGCTGTACATTCACCATCCTTCCCCTCTCTGCCTGATGTCCTTCAAGGGACATTCCCACCTCTGTAAATTCATCATTTCTCTCCCTGATTTCCTGGCACATTACCCAGACCCATTGATTCTGTATTCTGTAACAAGGCAGTGGTCATACAGTGGTCATACATTACAAATGAGACCTTTGTGAACCAACAAATAAAGCAAGTAACTATATATTTGAATTAAAAATAGGCCCTGAAGCAACTGATTCATATGCTCCCAGGGCCTCTGTGTAATTTCACCCCTCCCCAAGACCACACTACAGAATATTGTTCATTTTAATGAAAACAGCAGTACAAATCACTAGCACATAAAGATCTAAAGATCATAAACATTAATTAACCATACAGCCCTACAATGATAATGATGCAACTGCAAACTGCAGGTGCTGGGGTCTGTTAGTTTTATTTATCCTTTGTGGAAAAAACCCTATGAAATTCTGGGAAGATCTGTGATGCTCAGACTATTTTACAGCACCCTCATTGGTATTATCACAAGCTTTTAGAAAGTGGAAATTAAAGATAACCAGGCTGTGTCATAAAGCTTGCTTAGTTCTTCTAACAAATGTACCACTAGGTGTCAATCTGCAGCAGATTGATCAGATAGAAAATGGCTGTACTATCTCTGTTACATCAAAAAAAAAGAGGAGAAAAGAAAAAATTTAGTGCTTCTTACCTTGATCATTCATTCTAGATTTTTTTATCAAGCAGAGAAGTCAGTCCTTCAGCTTATTTTGCAGCCTGCTATTAATATCACCTGTCTTTTCTTCTCCTTGTTGAATTTGCATTGTTAGAGATGTCACTGCATTCAGTATTTCCTGCTCATTCCCCAGAAATTCCTGTAATTACGTAGTAAAATCTATGGTTTTCTTAAAAGGTGAAAAAAATCCTCCACAAAATGTTAAAAAATTTATTTTGTATATCTTGTTTTCCCCCATCTTGAGTCGTCACCAGATCTGTAGGTCTGCTGAAAATTTTCAGTAACTACCCAGTCCTTGCACGAAAAAAAATCCCAATGTTTGCCTTTCTAATGGAATAGCTGCTGAAAAAACTTCACAGAATCACTAGGTTGGAAAAAACCCACAGGATCGTAGAGTCCAACCATTCCTATCAACCATTAAACCATGCCCCTCAGCACCTCAAATGATAGTTCCTTACATGATAGTTTCATTTAATTCCTGTTTAAAATGAAGGCTACCCCCAGCTGGAAAAGACTATCAGGGAGTGCAAGAACAGGACAAAGATGAACAGTTTTAAGCTAAAGAGGGGAGATATAGATGAGACATAAGGATTGAGTGTTAGACCAGCAAAAGGAACCACACTAGGAAAAATTATTTTTACATCAAGGATTTTTATGCAATGCTGGAAAACGTAGGTTTAATACTTTGCCTCTGCTTAACATAAAAAATCGTAGCGCTTTATTTGCAACATGAAATTCTATTTTTTGCATGGCAACTGAAAAATATATTTATGCAAAGTAGTATGATAGAAAATTAAAAATTACCTTTTGAATAAAGGCCATTCTTTCAGAAGATGATCTACAACAGAGTCAACAGTTAAAATGTGGTAAATTGCTGCACCAAAAAAAGACATAAGGACTGAAAGATACGCTTAAAAAACATCACTTTTTAATTTTCAGATTATCATTAACATTTTACTATGAAATTCTGCAGGTCATTCAAGATTTTGACTGTTGCTGCTTCAGAATTCATTGCCATATATCTTATTTTATCTGCGCATCGCACTGTGAAAAAAATAATTGCATTCAAATACTTGTTACAGTTTTCTAAATGTTTCCAAATGGTTTCTATGAGCGATTAGGAAGAAGCAGCTGAGTTTAACAATATGGAAATACAGAGGTTAATGTATTCTTCTGGATGCTTTCTTTCAACAGCAGCATCCATTTCATCTTGTTGAACAGATTTTAACAGTTGCCAAAATCAGCCGTCTATCGAATAAAACAGATGAAGGTGCTGAGAGCAGCTGAAGCAGCACAGGTCGTGCACAAACAGGGAAGCTCTTCCTCACTTGCTCCCTCAAAATTAGATGGAGTCCTTCCCATTAAATCAGCTCTATCAGAACCTGCTTGTACTGTCCTAGGTTTGGCTGAAATGTGTTGGTGGCCCAGGTCAGGGGCAACAAAACCCAACATGCCCTGGGGCAGTACAGGCATCAGAAAAATCAGGCCTTCTCAGCTTCTTTTAGCAAACTGAACATAGGGAGAGGGATGTTTGTCGTGTAACCAAGTTTTCTTTCAGAGGGAAGACTTTTCTTTCCATTGGAATATAATCAATTAGCCAGAGCTGCAGCGTAGCTGGTACCCAGCCTCTGCAATGCTAGCACACAGCTTCAGGCTGCTGCCCCTGAGCAATAGAGCTCTGTGCTTGCAGGCAGCGGACACTGCATAGTGTTCAGATCACCCTAGAGATACACTCCACATGGATTCAGGTCCAGACGGCAATAAGATCCGTAACAGCTGGCAATAAGACCACTTTTACTTCATGTGTTTTGTGTTTTATATTTTATTCTGCTACTCTGATGGCCTAAAGCTTGGGAGGTATACAGAATATTTTCAAAAGAATAGTTCTGAATTGCATGGATCTACTTTATATCTGAGTTTCATCTTAGCTCCCCTCATATATCAAGAAGGCCTTTTCCTACAGCCCCTGACTGAATGCAGCAGATAAATGATATTGATTATTCCTCAGTGAGATGCTTTGCCATTGGATATTGCTCAGGGGAGATTTAGGCTGGACATTAGGAAAAAATTTTTCACAGAAAGGGTCACCGGGCACTGGCAGAGGCTGCCCAGGGAGGTGGTTGATTCACCTTCCCTGGAGGTGTTTAAGGCACAGGTGGATGAGGTGTTAAGGGACATGGTTTAGTGTTTGATAGGAATGGTTGGACTCGATGATCCGGTGGGTCTCTTCCAACCTAGTTATTCTATGATTCTATGATTCTTTGTTTCCTTCCAAATTAAACACAGTCCCACGCATTCATGTAAAAGAACGGGTTTGCCCTGCTCTGTTTATGTTTCATCATCTTATGTTCAGCCTGGAGATGAAAAGGCTCCAAGGAAATCTTATAGTGGCCTTCCAGTACTTAAAGGGGGCTATAGGAAAGATGAGGATAGACTTTTTAGCACGGCCTGTTGTGACAGGACAAGGCGTAATGGTTTTAAACTAAGGAAGGGTAGATTTAGACTGGATATAAAGATGAAATTTTTTACAATATGGGTGGTGAAACTCTGGCACAGGTTGCTCAGGGAGATGGTGGATGCCTCATTCCTGAAAACATTCAAGGTCAGGTTGGATGGGACTCTGAGCAACCTGATCAAGTTGATGTCCCTGCACTTGCAGCGGGGTTGGACTGGATGATCTGAAAACACTCCTTCCAACCTTAAGCATTCTATGACTCTGTGAGTCTACAATCTTCCACAGCTAGTTGTCTGTGAAATGAAACAGGAATGGAGAACTTCATACTGAGAAGGAATACTGCAAAACTTCAATATACTCACTAACCTCAATATGCAGTTCTCAATGTTCACGATTTCAGGTTTCCTGTTGATCTCATAGATGTCTCATTCTAGCAGCTTCATAATCTCTGCCAATTGCAGCACCATGCTTGATCCATAACTTGTTTCTCAGCTCCATCAGTTAAAAATAAACTCTTAGCTGCTACTGATTGTTATAAAATGAGGCGAATAATTTCACAGAATCACAGAATCACAGAATGACCAGGTTGGAAGAGACCCACTGGATCATCGAGTCCAACCATTCCCACCAATCCCTAAATCATGCTCCCAAGCCCCTCATCTACCCTAACCTTAAACACCTCCAGGGAGGGTGACTCAACCACCTCCCTGGGCAGACTGTTCCAATCCCTAACCACCCTCTCCGTGAAGAACTTTTTCCTAATCTCAAGCCTAAATCTCCCCTGGCGGAGCTTGAGGCCATTCCCTCTCGTCCTGTCCCCTGTCACTTGGGAGAAGAGGCCAGCTCCCTCCTCTCCACAACCTCCCTTCATGTGGTTGTAGAGAGTAATAAGGTCTCCCCTCAGCCTCCTCTTCTCCAGGTTAAACAACCCCAGCTCTCTCAGCCGCTCCTCGTAAGATTTGTTCTCCAGCCCCTTCACCAGCTTTGTTGCTCTTCTCTGGACTCGCTCCAGAGCCTCAACATCCTTCTTGTGGTGAGGGGCCCAGAACTGAACACAGTACTCGAGGTGCGGTCTCACCAGTGCCGAGTACAGAGGGAGAATAACCTCCCTGGACCTGCTGGTAACGCTGTTCCTGATACAAGCCAGGATGCCATTGGCCTTCTTGGCCACCTGGGCACACTGCTGGCTCATGTTCAGTCGGTTGTCAACCAACACCCCCAGGTCCTTCTCCTCCTGGCAGCTTTCCAGCCAGGTTTCTCCTAGTTTGTACCTCTGCTTAGGGTTGTTGTGCCCCAAGTGCAGGACCCGGCATTTGGCCGTGTTAAACCTCATGCCGTTGGTCTCAGCCCAGCAGTCCAGCCTGTTCAGGTCCCTTCGGAGCCTCCCGACCCTCCAGCAGATCGACACTTCCTCCCAGCTTGGTGTCATCTGCAAACTTGCTAAGGGAGGACTCAATGCCTTCATGCAGGTCGTTAATAAAGACATTAAACAGGACTGGACCCAGCACTGAGCCCTGGGGAACCCCACTTGTAACTGGCCTCCAGCTGGATTTAACTCCATTTACCACCACCCTCTGGGCCCGGCCATTCAACCAATTTTCCACCCAGGAGAGTGTGCGCCTGTCCAGGCCAGAGGTTACAGTTTCCGAAGCAGAATGCTGTGAGAAACTGTATCAAAGGCTTTACTGAAATCCAGGAAAACCACATCCACAGCCTTTCCCTCGTCCAAGAGTTTAGTCACTTGGTCATAGAAGGTGATCAGATTACTCTGGCAAGACCTGCCTTTCATGAACCCGTGTTGACTGGGCCTGATCACCCGGTTCTCTTGCAAGTGCTTCATGATCGCACTCAAGATCACCTGCTCCATGACTTTCCCCGGTACCGAGGTCAGGCTGACAGGCCTGTAGTTCCCCAGATCGGCCTTTACGGATCAATTAATTGTTTATTGATTACAGCAAGCAATGACAAGCAAACTGCGCTGGGTGCAGCCGGGGAGCCCGCACTCCGCCAACGGCTCACACTACTTCCCCCCCCTTCAGTCTTTTATATGTTTCCATCTCCATGTTCGTGGGGTTCTCTGCGTCTGCGTCGCCAGTTAGACAGTTCTTCTTATCTGTGTGTCCAGGCTCGCTGCAACACTTCGGCAACTCCCTCCGAATTCCTCCATATACCCGACTCCCTCGGTTTCTGTAGTTCAATTAGTTTTAGCAAAAGGCAATTTTGACACAACTACCCTTATCTACAAATATATTCTATCCTTTAATCTTTATCCATATATGGTTATACAACCCAATTTGTGCCTAGGCAAACACAAAACTGTCTCTGTTTTCTGTCTTGTGTTTCTTGTTATCTACACAAGCTCTCCTCCCCATTTGATTTACTACTTGATGGATAAAGGGTCGTATCTATCACAGTACACAAGCTTTCCTCCTTATTTAATTTTCTACTTGATGAACAAAGGGTCCTATCTATCACACTGATCTTTATATAGGATTTCTGTTAAATAAAGTAAAAAGAAATTTGTGATGTTGTACCTTTCACTGAAAAAAGACTGAGTACTCTCTGAGACAGTTATCTCTGCCCTCTTACCCATGAGGAGGAAGATACAGAGAGAGGAAGCAATTGCTCATGGTCCACAAGAAAGGAACTAGCTATGACATGAAGAGACACTCCTGCTACACTTTTCTGTCGCTGAAGGCTCAGTTGTACACAGCTGTCTGGTTGTGGTGTTCCTGTTCCAATATGGTTAGAGAAACAGGTCTCCATTTTCTGAACGGAGACAATTTCTGTGTGGATGTGGCTTCTGTGGAGCTCATGAGAGAGATCTGCCCACTGCCAAACTGCTTGGGCACGAATCCTGCAATCTGATCAAGCTCATAACAGAGCCCTGGATGGGCTTGTCTTGCACTTCTTGGCAACTAAAGACGCTTTAATCCTTCCTGTTAACAGCAGAAGATGTGACCACGTTCCTTTTCCACCAGAAAGTTTTGTTCCAGCAGAGAAACAAAAAGAAAAAGCAATCTGATTGTTTGCCTGGGATGTACAGCTCGGTAAGGGACAACTCTGCAGGAACAGCTCTCCATGGGCATGACTTTCCATGGCCAGCTCTCCATGGGGACAACTCCCAGCAGGACAACTCTAACTGTAGTTCTCTCAGTAAGTGATCTGTTTAACTAATCTGCCATTTAAAAATACATATGCTTTGTATTTACGTTACAGCCATATCTACAGGTTCCAGTTGTTGCAAAGAGCTCAACTTATACTTGTTTCATAGACCACCTGTATTATAGGCAGGCAAAGGGCTATGGCATGATGGTTTTGGAAACAGCAAGAGAAAACCCCAGTGTGCGGAGAAAATACTCAACCCTTACCTAAAAATGATTTTCTCAGTTCTTCGTATTTGTATACTTCTGTTCAGTTTCTCTCTGGCTTCCTTCCAAGGTTAGCTTGTTTGTAATTAATTCTGGTTTCTTTTTTTAAGCAGGTTTTCAGTTGCAGTTTTGGTGCTGTTCTTTAATAAAACAAAATATTAGTCAATCAAGCAGCATTTATGAACAATAATTCAAGATACCCAGAAGGGGAAAAGCCCCCATAAACAACAGAGAAAAAAAATACTGGAAGTGATCCCAAAAGGTCATCTTAGTTCATCTCTCTGCTGTACAGCAGAATCAATTACACTTAAGTATACATGACAGATGTTTGATTTGTCCTTAAGAACCCTAGTGGTAAGGATGCTGTGTTTCAGACAACTGATTCCAAGGTTTTGCTCCTTGTGCTGTCATCACTTTGTTAGGGCCTGACTTTTTCTTAGGTTAAATCTATCCCATTCCCTGTTATTTTTCTCAACAAGTGGTCAAGGAGAAAAGCCTATAACCTTGCTATCAATTTGAATTTATTCATTAGTTACTACCCTGTCTTCTGTTAGATTTACCTATTTTAAATGGAAAAGCTGCACATCATCTTTTTTCTAATCATCATTACTTAGGTCCTTTTGGACCACAAAATAATCTGTATCTTCCACTGTGTTTGTCATCTGCAGATACAATAAGGAGTCACCCTATTGTATCGCTTGAGTCATGAAGGAAATTATAGATTAATTTCATTTTGAGAGCGGACCTCCAGCAAACTTACAGGGACTATTATTCTGGTTTGTCAGTAAAGTCTGGGTAACCGTTATCTGGGATGATTTTCCACTGGGTTTACACCTTTTTCCTCAGTCTGGAAAACAGACAACTGAAGAGACACAAAATAAGGGTGTGTAAAATCACACAGCTTTGCTGGAGAAGATTAGAAGACAGCAGTTATTCACTGTTTCTCATGATACAAAAGCTGAAAAATGTCAATAAACTTTTGAGACATCAGGTTTAAAACAAAAGAAAATTCTTGTCCTTATTAAAAAATACATGTTATAGGTTATTATGAAGGAGAAATGTATATTTATGAGCTGAAAGACTCGATCAATAGCAATAGGAAAATTGCACTGAAGATCCAGTATAGCATAAAATTCTGTCAAAAGCTATTAAATGTAGATGTCATCTCTATCCAAAGAAGTTCCTGACACTTCATTTGTCATGGAAATTATACAGAAAAAGGGTCATTCTATATTTGACTGCTCTTACATTACTTCTCCACACAGGACTGTTGATCACTGCAGAAGACAGGATCCTTGTAGGACCAATATTGTGTCTTACCCAGCATGGCTATTTTGGGAACTGAAGTTGATTTGAGCTTTGCTCACTTATTCTTGATGTGCAATTAAATATAATCATGAATAGCTCTGAAATGGTCTCAGCCACTTAAGCACCAGAAAGTGAATTCCATTAGAGTCTGACGATCTGAAGGCAATGGAGTTCTCTGGGTATGATTGCTTCCTTATCCTTGCCTGAGATGTTACATTTCCAGTGCTGCTATTAGTATACTAGGGATTTGATTCTGCTGATCCATCAATGAAGCAAACCAAACATAAATTCAATACCTGAGGGGGCTACAAGGAAACTAGGGAGGGACTTTTCACAAAGGATTGTAGTGATGGGACTCAGGGCAATGGGTATAAACGGGAGAAAGGCAGATTTAGACTAGACATAAGGAAGAATTTATGAGACTGGTGAGGCTCTGGCACAGGTTGCCCAGGGAAGCTGTGGATGCCCCATCCCTGGAGGCGTTCAAGGCCGAGTTAGATGGGGCTTTGAGCAACCTGATCCAGTGGGAGGTGTCCCTGCCTATGGCAGGGAGGGTGGAACGAGATGATCTTTAAGGTCCCTTCCAACCCGAACTATTCTATGATTTCTTTGTCTTACCACAAATATAGAGTGGCCTTGTGTTATTCCACACATCCTTTCCTGTCAGCACATCATTCTATGGCTTGACTTGTTCCATGTTGTTGCCCATGCCCAGCCATAAGCCTAGTTTTTCAATCATACTAATATCTGTTTAATACAAATGTAACTAAAATGCTCCTGCGTCCGAGCTCTACACCCCCCTGTAACAGCACTGCAGACTTACCAGCCTGGGAATCTTTTCACTCTATTGCATCAACATGGGGAAGAAGAACTATCAGCTCTTAAAGACTAAGCAGATCATCACCTAAATACTGTTACAAATCCCTACATTTTAATCTTTCTCTGTCTCATTCCTTAGCATTAAAAAAAAGAGAAAAAATTGAAGTCTGACATTTAGGTTTAAAGCAAAAAAAAAGTCTAATTCAGTTTATGTGTATCTCTCAGCATAGTGGAATCTCATCTTGGCAAGGGCCAAAGGAACACAAGTCACAAGTTAAATGACTTTCCAGTGGAAAAATGCATCTCTCTTTTGCTGCAATAGGAAAAAACACAGAAGCATAGAAGAGGAACAACTTATATAGACTGCGAGACTCGAAGAACAATATTAAAAGAGAAAGTTGAACCCAGAAAATAAAGCCATACAAAGAAATAAAATTGGGCCCAGGATGAAGGAACATCAGGATGCTGAACTCCTTTATAGGACATTAATGTCAAATGCTGCACTACAGGTTTTTTTTCCTTCTGAGACTGAAGTTAGGTAAGGCACATCCACTCCTGTGATGAAAGACTAGAAATGTTAGAAAAACTCAAAGTATAGATGTTTGGATATGCTCATGAACTGATTTTTTTTTAAGGATTCTAGCAGAAGGATGCGTAAAAGAATGAAAAAAATGGAAAATAGGGAGAAGAATAGAATGGCTCTGTTGGCAGAAACAGGCATGTGAAGAAGGTAGAGAAGGAAAGATGATCTGAGTCTTATTTCTATGGACTACTATGATATATTGCATCACCATAATGCTCCAGAGAGAGCAGAATGAACCTGAGTTGACTTAACTCTTAATGAAGGAGTTTGTTCCTTTTACACAGACCACCTCCATGAGACAGTATTCAGATAGATTTGTTTTGCAGATGAAAGTAGTGGAGAGCGAGAAAATGCTGAAAGTTCCAAAAGCAAAATGGGAAAGAGAAAAAAGCAAACTTCATTTTTTTCATTAAAGTGATAGGAAATGAAAGTGAAGCAGAAAAAACATTCTGTATATCACTGAACAAAGATAAACAGTTACAACTACTTTTTTAACCTTGCTCTGTCTAGGGTACACAGGAAAGCACAAATCTCTGACAGCAGTTTCATCAACACTCAGTTAGATGAGGGAAAACTCCTTTAGAATGCATCATATTAGAGACAAGACAGAGGACGTGTCTTGTATATTTAGCATCCACTTTGCATATTCTGCACAGCTCAACTGCCAGAAGGAGCATGAGAATGAATTCAAACAATTGTTTACTTAGCAGTGACAGTCTCAGCCCTGATTTTTAGGGGAGCTCGAGCTGTTACATGACCATAACTGTCTTGCGTGACACAGGAACATAATCTCTTCACCAGCAAAACAAGGAAGATCCTAAAGGCCTTCTGTAAATTTACCTTTCTAATGTCAGACATGCAAAGAGGATACTTCCTGCACTCCTGTCTTAAATCAGACTGTTGTCCAAGAGTCAATTTCCCTAGGGACAGAATACATGCTATATATCAAAGAGGCGCTTGAAATCTTTGAAAGGTCTGCATAGTTCACATTCCAGTGTCATCCTTACTTTGAGAAAGAAAGCTCATCAGTGTTTTAAAGAACACTGACACTAAGTAGCCTTGGGTTGTGTCTTGTACACCACCAGTCACTCCAAAAGATTTACAACAAGAATTCAGAATAGAATTTGACCAGTGTCTGAAATGAAACTGTCATATTTCCATGAGTGTTGGTCTGTTAACCCAAAACAATGAAACATGTTCTACATTAACACATTGTTGTGTTACACAAGGTTACACGTTGGGAGGCTCACTATGATGCTAAACTGGATACAACTCAGAACTGAATTTGGTCTTGCACATATTTTTATCTTAAAATGGGAGGAAACCCTTCTGAAACACAACTTCACTGCATTCTTTTTACATAGACGCCCATATGTATGTGAATAAGTATGTACATATACATATATGGGTGTGTACCGATTCCAACGTCTCAATCTCAGGCTATTAAATGCTTTTGAACATTAATAAACCCCAACAAAACAGAGCCCCCCCCAAAAAACTCCAAAAAATCCCACCAACTCAAAAAGTAGAGAATTTTCTTGAAACAATTACTAACAGATGAGTCACACTTAAGCTAAGCATAGCTCCAACAAGTGTAGCTACAATGAGGTGCAACAGACACTGCCAACTCATCCATCAGAAATCTTCGCAAGGTTAATAAAAAGAACAATAAAACTTGCCTCCAGACATTTACGTTTGTTAGTAAAATCCTCATTATAATTCCTGCAATCATTTTCCCTCTTATTTGCTTCTTCATTCTCTGCTTTGACTTGGTTTTCAAATTGAAATTCTCTTCCTCAAAGTCTTCTGTCTCATAATGGAAAGCAAAATTAAGGTCAGCGATCCCTGAAATACATAATGTCTACCTTGACCACTCAGAAATAGGCAATTAGAGGAAAATAAGAGCAATCTGCATGTAAAACAGATCTCCTAAGAAAATGACTGCTTTAAAACTGTTACTAGTGGGAGTTAAGGTCAGATCATAGGATCACAAAATGGTTGAGGTTGGAAAGAACCTCTGGAGGTCACCTTGTCTGACCCTCTTGCTCAAGCAGGGCCACTTAGAGCAAGTTGCCCAGAATCACATCCAAATGGCTTTTGAGTATCTTGAAGAACCAAGATCTGCCCTGCCATTGAACCTGGCCTTGAACACCTCCAGGGATGGGGCAGCCACAGCTTCCCTGGGCAACCTGTGCCAGAGCCTCACCACCCTCATAGTGAAGAAATTCTTCCTTATGCCTAGTCTAAATCTTCCCATCACTTCCTTTTTCTATCTTCTATACAAACCAGGAGTCATGCAAGAAGCATGACCCTACCTAAAGAAGTGAAAGAACAAATCTGATACAGAGGAAGAAAGCATATAAAAAAAGAAAAAGGGGTGGAGAAAGCCCCAGCATCCCAGTAGCTTCACAGCAAACAAATATAAAAGCAGAAATCCATATTGACTAGGCTTTGAGCCAAACAGAAGGAATAAATACACTGACCAGACCCTTGCTTTAACTTAACTGCCTAACTCATCTGTTATATCAAATAGTGGAATGAGTTATGAAGGGTAAACACTCTAAAATACATAAAGACATGCTCAACACTGAGTAGTCATTAAAAATACAGCACAAAAAAAGCAGAAAGAGATTGCTTCTGTTACACTCAGGCTGCAAGCTTTCCTGCAGCCCACAGGTCTGTGGCCATCACTAGGTCATCTCTGCCTGGACCCTCAAGATGCAAGTATAGTTAGTTTCCCTAGCATGAATATTCCCACTGAAGTTAATACTCAGGAGAATAAAGATTAGCAATTTTTAACTGTCTACAGGTTTGAAGGCCACAGCCAGATGCTGGCTGCAGCTCATTTTTTTACAGTAATTACATTGTTAATTAATGGCAACATTCATTTCATGAAGACATTCATGAATTAGTTCTGCCATCAAGAAAAATAGTAGAGTTCAGAGCAATAATTTTCCAAGCTTCCTAGAACACATATTTTCTTCCTTGCAAGGATTTTTAGCTCAGCTTGTAGAAGGAAATGTGTACACACAAGATGTTTGAATCAACAGGAAGAGTCTTAGTTTTTTTTCCCCATCACTTTGGTCATAAAACCCTTCAGAAGCCCCATGACAGAGTCAGAAGACAGGACACTATGGAGTGGCCCTGGGTAATGATAAATTGAGAATCTCTACATTGAACTCCCTGGTTGTAACACAGACAAGCCTCTAGAATGATATTTGGATTATTTTATTTATTCAAATCACTTGTGATGCTTTGCATCTCTTCTGTGTGTTTACAGAAGAAGAAATCCCTGTGCCACAGCAAGCAGAAGTATTCCAGCTGATCGAACAATGACAGCACGTGCGGGGAGTAGTGATTGACTTGTCTACCATGTATATTGCTGCAATAACAGTATAACTCTAGTCCAAAGGGTGATTACTGTTTGTGAATATTTATTCCATGCCAGCTAATTTAGATGAACTCCAGCAGTTCCCCAAATCTTTACTGTGTGCCCACTGAAGCCAACAGAAATATTCCCACTCCACAGTTCATATATGTTAGAGAATTTGGCTGGTTCTTCTTCTTAAATATTGGGGGGAAAAAATCCCTCAGAAAATATGGATGCAGGTTTAGCAAAAAAGATCAAATCAAATGGTCTAATAATTCTTACTTCTTCTCTGAGAGCACCAGCATGTCTGTCTTTTTAAATTCCAATTTTTTTTTCCAGTTGCTTGCTTTCTTCTTTCAATTTTTCTATGAGAATTTCCTTGTTAAATATAGCCTATACAAATAGAACAGACTATGTCAAAACACATGAAATTTCCAAAACAGCAGATAATGAATCCCTTTACTCCCACTGGTCTTGTTTTTTTTTTTTTTAAAGATTTCATAAAGTCTGTATGAGACACTACTATTTTCTAGCCACTGTGAGAATTCACAGTCAAAATTACCACAGCCTGCAAAGAAAGAATACTGAAGAAGCAGTGATTAAGGCTGTATTATTGCATTTAAACCCCAAAAGCATTTACAAAAAATAATCCTAGAATAGTTTGGGTTGGAAGCGACCTTAAAGATCATCCAGTTCCAACTGCCCTGCCATGGGCAGAGACACCTCCCACTGGATCAGGCTGCCTGAAGCCCCATCCAACCTGGTCTTGTACACCTCCAGGGATGGGAGAGCCACAGCTTCCCTGGGCAACATGGGCCAGCGCCTCATCACTCTCATCATGAAGAAATTCTTCCTTATGTCTAGTCTAAATCTGCCCCTCGCCAGTTTATTCCAATTGCCCCTAGTCCCATCACTACGAGGCTTTGTAATCAGCCTCTCCTCAGCTTTCCTGTAGCCCCTTCAGGTACTGGAAGGTCACTATAAGGTCTCCCTGGAGCCTTCTCTTCTTTAGGCTGAACAACCCCAACTCTCTCAGCCTCTCCTTTATGGAAGGTGCTCCAGCCCTCAGATCATCTTTGTAGCCTTCTCTGGACCCGTTCCAACAGCTCCATATTCTTCTTACATTGAGGATTCCAGAACTGGACACAGGACTCCAGATGAGATCTCACAAGAGAGGAATAGAGGGGCAGAATCCCCTCCCTCTTGCCCTGCTGGCCATGCTGCTTTTGATGCAGCCCAGGACACTTTTGGCCTTCTGGGCCACGAGCGCACATTGTTGGCTCATGTCGAGCTTGTCATCAATCAACACCCCAAGTCCTTCTCTGCAGGGCAGCTCCAATCACATCATCCCCCATCCTGTACTGAAACTGCGCGTTGCCCCGACTGACACAAGTTGGTAATGGAAAGAAACTTTAAAAAAATTAACTTATGAAATCTCTCACTTAAGGGAATGTCATTGCAGAGTTTGCTCAGGTATAATTTTGGAATTTCTGACATGAGACTCATTCAGGCAGAAAGGACTTTTACTGGGGAGGCAGCAGTGCTTCTAAGAAGACTTGGTAAGACTAGGACAGAAAATGTTATTTTACATTACTGCCCAGGGAGGTGGTTGACTCACCTTCCCTGGAGGTGTTTAAGGTGAGGGTGGACGAGGTGCTTAGGGGCATGGTTTAGGGATTGGTGGGAATGGTTGGACTCGACGATCCGGTGGGTCTCTTCCAACCTGGTTATTCTGTGATTCTGTGATCTCAGTTTGGCTCAACTGAGTACCAGTTTTGCAGTACGGTTGTTTTCAGTAGTGCTGAGGTAACACAGCAGAGATTAAACTGAATGCATAAAAGGAAAGGTGAAAACACTGATCTTTGCTTAATTTCTCCCCTCCAAAAATGGAGAAGTAATTCTAGAGCAGGCAGGGTTGAACTGGAAGCCATTATTAAATAGGTGGTGATTGGAGAAAGCCTGGTTGGCTTTTAGCCCTTTTAAACTTCTAGCCTTTTAGTCTTTTTTTAACCTTTGACTTTCCAGATCCTGAGCATCCTTAAAATTGCAATGCCCTCCCGCATGGAGGTATATACAGTGCTGAATGCATTCCCAGGCAGCTGAGCATAAATCTCCCTATTTTAGTTTCTAAAACACTGCTCTAGTACAAACTCTTTCATAATATCTGAACAGAGTCTTTTTCTAAATTTCTTGCCCCATATTGCAATTTTCATCCACTAAATAACTGCTGATTATCTACAGTGTTCCAACAAGCTCCACCAGAGAAATGTGCTGTACTGGGATTCGGGTCATCCTCTTGCTGACTTTTTAAATATTCCTTACAAGAATGTCCTGGCAAATAGATCAATCAGCACAGAGAGGCCAACAGTTTCATTTTGAAAGCAATCTATAACTGAGTAACTAACAGTTACTAATATCAGTCAATTAGACATCATGCAAGCTTATCTTTCTTCTTAAAAGGCAGGGACTGGTCTTTCTCTATAAATTCCCATCACTTCAACCAATTACAAAATTGAATTTTTGCAATAATCAACAAAACATTTTTGCATATAACTTACTATTGAATTCAGATTTATCAAAAGCTGTAGGTATTCTATATTCTAGTTTTCAAATTAGAGCTTTTTCTGGGTAGTGTTTGCCTCCAGGGTATCAAAGATTCTATCCACTTCTCTCTCCTACATCAAAAATAATACAGTTAATTGAGCAATTAATTGCACACTGCTTAAAAGTTTACATTAAAATATCTGAAGCCTTCCAAAATTTAACAATTACAAAATTCACACTGGTAGAAAATACTTTTCTGCAAAAGCCACGGCTATGTACAAAATGATCAAATTCTGTAAGAAATTAAAATTAATTAATATAACATGCAAATTAGGACCTGATCTGTCAAAATGTCATGTGACTTTATTCCAGTGTAGAAACCTGATTATATCATATTTTCTACTAGAAAAATTTCTTTTAGTCTGATGATCTGTTTTTATATTATCATTCCGAAAGGATATCAAGTATACACAACAGAAAGTAGGGCAGAATATAAAAAACAGTAAAACCTTATCTCAGAGCTTGCTGGAAAATATAGGTACCCTTATTTTAAGCAGTTTGCCTGGAGGGGTTGAATTTCCAGTACATGATTATTTGTCCCACAGTCAGTAAGAAGCTCTAATACAGGTACAACATTCTGTAATGTGCTGCCAGCAAACAGATTTCATACACCATTCTGTTTTAATGTGTGTATGATTGGGTGTGTCCATACACATCACACACACAGAAGCGCATGTCTACAGAAGTCAAAAAGCACTCGTGCACCCAATGTCAAGAGGGTCACTTCTCTGTGCGGCTGTGGAGACATCTGTTAGCTCCATATGAGGAAGGAAAACACAACATCTGGAATAATTTCTACAGTCATTTAGTTCTTGACACTACATAACCATCCGTAAAACCGTGATGTGCATTTCAAAACCTTTACCTTTTTATTACATTATTTCTCAAGTTTACCCATTCTTTAGCTATTTTTTCTTTCAATTCTGCTAATGTTGCCTTTCCCCTGATTATTTCTCTTTCTGTATCTCTTGCTTTATCACAACTCTCAATTAAGAGACCACTTGTGTTACCTTTCATGACCATCCTTTCTCTCAGGAAGCCTACTCTCTCTTTATACTGTGTCTGCAAGTATTCTTGTAACTCGCTGGAAAAGAAAATAGATGAAAACAGTATTTCCTACTATCCATACAGACCAAAGACTTGGCTCAGATGTCCATTGAAATTAATATTTGCCTATTCATACCTTGGCAACTCAGTCCACTATAGCACTCTACATACCATAGAGCATCACATGCACTGGTAGGTGTAATGAAGACAATATACATACCACCCTGTATTCCAATGAAATGACTTTCAGTTATTTGTATTATGATTTTTTGCAAGTTCTACTTTTCCTGGTGTGATTGTTTTCAACAGGTTTCATTAAAAAATAAGGATCTGCTTGGAAGCAATGAAAACAACGAGGAAAGCAGTGTCCCCCTAAGAAAATGCATTGTGATTTATTTTTAAACAGCTCTAGCAGCATGGTAGAGGTAGCAGTAACATGAAATCCAGCAGGGAGAAAGCAAATGTCTCCCAAGTCTATGTATCCTCTCAGAGTAACTCCCGAAGAGGAAGATGGTTCTCTAGCTCAGTTACTGATTCAGAGTTCCTTCTACAATATTTTTAACTGAAAATTATGATTATTTTTGTGGTAGTGCTTTAACAATAATTGTTGAAATAGAAAACTCTCCTTGCCAGTGTGAGAAGCGAAGACGCAGACAGCTTTATCTAAGCGAGCTTATCAGAGGGCAGGCAACAGGAGGCAGGCTCTGCTGTTCAAGAAACAAGATCTTAAGAATTAGGCTTGCTGCTGCCTCGAAGAGTTGCCTAGAAACGTTTGTGGCTAGCTGCAGGGGTGAGGGACAAGCACTTCTTGCCGTGTTTTGACAACGTTTGTGTTCTCCTTAACCATCTCACCAGTAAGGCTGTCCTTGTTCAAACGAACACGTACCACAGAGCAGCATTCTGTCTTCCACAAAGGGGTTGCTTCTCACCTAGTAATTCGATTTCATCAGCAATGCTTTTCAGTGCAGAGTGCAGCTGATTTATCTTAGCAGCACAAATTCACGTGCAGCAGTAACAAGAGCTAAAAAATAAATACAAAACGTGCAGATGCTTCTTAGTTATAAAAAGGTACAAGCTAATGCATTAAGGGTTTGACCCACAACCTTTAATTCACTACCATAGGTACTGGCAGCGGGTAAGGGATAGCTGTGGTCCTAAGACACTAACATCCATTAAATCACACACTTTATTTCAGGACTTTAGCCTTAACACATCTTCCCTGAGTCACCTGTATTTCTCAACAAGAAGCAGCCTGCTGTGTTCTCCCAGAAAAACGGCTGTTTTTCATACTATATGCCTAGGGAATTCCCCAGGCATATAGTGAACTGTTAAAAATTACTCCGTTCCTCCCCCCAAAAATCTTATGCACAACCAGCTCTGGCAGCCAGAGACAAGAAGCAGGATCACCTGGCCTGAAAATCAATAGTGTTTTTACCAAAAGAGTCACTGCTGTGTGAAAGAGAAGAGCCTGCGTGAAGAGGCCCTGTAGTTAAAGCTCCTCTGTGCAGAGGCGTTGTACTACAGCATCTTTTTGGCTTCTGAGATAACAGTCACATTAGTGTACATCCACCCATGTGAAAACACTCAGGCAGGGCAGGATGGGAGCAGCCAGTATAAACAACCAACTAACTGCATGGTAATCATCTGCCATAGGCAGAGAGAAGGTGAGGGAGGAAAGTGGCTACAAGAAAGTAATCAACAAGCACAGGGGGAATAAAAACTCTGGTTGCTGCATCATGATGAACCTAAAGCCCTTCTAAGCCCATAGCATTCCAAAAGGAGAAGTCCTGCTCTACTTAGCTATTCTGCCACCTTGCCACCACTAACACTCATGCAGCCTCATTGTTATCTGGATAAAGAACTCCAACTCTCTTGCTTCTCCCAAGAGGAAGAAATTCTAACATTCATCTAAATCAACTCCCCAAGCACTGCTTTGTGACTAAAGTGCAAATAGAAGGGTAGTAGCAGCATATCAGACTATCAGCCATACCTGAGAAATAAAGCTCAAACTTTATTTTCATCTAAATACCTACATTTGAGCTAATGCTTTAGCCTCCCTTCATAGCCAGTGCAGAGTAAGAGGCACTTCAGTTTCATGGTTCTTCTGGCTTGCTTTAAACATCTACTCTAGGTGAGATGAATCATGCCCACAAGAGCCTCTTTCTGTCTATTGTCTAAAAGAGGCAGTTGATAAGCAATTGGTTAGATGAACCCCACCTAAAAGCACTGTCACACTAGATAAGCATTATTAAGCTTCACAAATGAGGAACTTGTTGCACAGAGCAAGTTCTCCATCTCAAATATCAGAGAAAGATTGGCACAGTCAGGATCAGAACTCAATGCTGCAATTCTCCAGACATTCCTCTAGTGCTTCTTCGGTGAAGATATCTTTCACACTTTTATATAAGAGAATAATCCCTCGCAGTATCACACACTTGCAAACACCTATCTTCTTTTGTTAATAAATTATTGCAAACAATTTGCTTTTAGCAGTAAGATTTATTTCATAGAATACTTCAAGTTGTTTAAATGCGTAGAAAATTCAATCATCTCATTTTTTTCAGAGCTGTTTATGTCAGTACTACCTGTCAATTCTGCATCTTCTAGGCATTCAAGGGCATGCCTTCGAATGTCTTCCTGACAATTAAGGAACCCACAAGTAAGAACCAAGTAATACAACCACAGATGAAAAAGCATTTCTTCTTTACAAGACTTATTTCATATAATTTTTAGTTAGTTAATACCAAATAATTTCCATAACTAGATCTACTCTTCCCCTTGCTCATCCCTGCTTTATTCCCTCCTTTCTTTCACTCTTCAGAATAACAAATAACTTGCTTTACAGGTAGCTAGACAAACCTATGTATCTCAAGGAACTTCTGTCTCTGACAGTTAGTGATATTCAGGAAGCTGTTCCCTGCATCTCTGCTACAAGGGCTGTGCTGGCAGGGAAGCTTTTAGCTGCCAGTTTCTGCCATTTTGCACAAAGGGCATCATTTAAGCAATGGAAGAGCCTTTTTCCCCTGTGGCCTGAAGCTGTACTGAAAAAAGGGGGATCCTAGCTGCCCTTGAGACACACCAGAAAGTCATCTTCTGATTCACAGGTAATGGTATGAGAAGGGTCACTTTTAGAGTGATGGTGGAGCAAGAGAAAACAGTGACCCTTAAACAACTTACTCCCCCAGTTTGTATGACTGAGAATAGTAGGTGGGTTGATAAAGCCCCGTGTCTCTGAGAAATCAGTTCTGAAATGGATATTGACTATAGCATCACAACAGATGCACGAAACCAATCCTATCTTTCTCCTTCAGTTTTGCTACAAGATGCAATCACCAGCTGAGACACTGTGGGAAGAAAACATACTGTTGTATTTTACTGTCTACAGAGCACTTCAATATGCACACACAAACTCCTCTCATTTATTTGAGAAGATGAAATATTTAGCGGTGTAAAATAAATGGGTAAGAGATTTTAATTTCATATGAGTTACACCCTCAATTAGCTGAAGCAGTGAAAATGAAAACAGCTTTAAGATTTCAGCGTGTTACATAAAACACTTATCTGATAGACTAATGCAGAGCTGGTCTGAAATAGATTATTTAGAGATCTACTGCAAGAGAAAGGAAAGCTTTATAAGATTTAGACCAGACATTAGGAAGAATTTCTTCACGATGAGAGTGGGGAGGCACTGGCACAGTTTGACCAGGGAAGCTGTGGCTGCCCCATCCCTGGAGGTGTTCAAGGCCAGGTTGGATGAGGTTTCGAGCAGCCTGATCTAGTGGGAGGTGTCCCTGCCCATGGCAGGGGGGTGGATCTAGATGATCTTTAAGGTCTCTTCCAACCCAAACAATTCTATGATTTGTACCTATCTAGACAAATACATTATGGAGATACTTTTAAAATACCTTCTGTTCGAAACCATTCAGTCTTTAATGGCTTCAGAGGTCTTACAGCAAATTAGCTACCTATGAGCAGCCATCCTCAGCTCATAATTGCAGCAAGATCTCTTACTATCACACACAATGTAGTGGTTTCAAGGAAAGAGAAATTGTTAAAAAAATCCCTTTGGACCCACCGAACTCTGTGCCTTCTGCTGAATGCACTAATGTTAGTGGATGTATCCTCACGGCAGCCCTGAGAGGGAAGTGCTGTAACACTGATGCCATTAAGGTCCTGATGATATAAAAAGCTCTACACAAGTAAACCCCTGCCTTCGGGTGATTTTTATGAGCCTTCTACTAAGACACTGTAGTTTTGGAGCTTATACCTCTTGCACAAAAGTGAAATATGAACATACAATAGAGTTGGGAACAGAACTTCAACACTGAGTCCCAATTTACTCTGCTGTGCATTAAGACCCTTCCTCTTTTTTACTTCACTAGAAAACTGGGCATTCCTCAAATTCTGTTAGCCCCCAGTATAATTGGCATCTATTGTTCCCCCATCAAAACACCAGCAGGTAACTAAGGCTTGGGTCAGCTGAGTGATTTATGCCAGTCAGGTTCATTTGTTCTATCACAGCCAAACTTCTGCAGGCAGCAAAGTGTGTGAAAACATCCATTGACTTAACTCCAAACTGCCTGTCTCTCTCTTGAAGTAGAATATAACTCCCACAACACTTTACTGTTACAACCATAAAAGACAGATTTCATGGCTACCAATTAACTCTGTCCTATACATGCTTAAAACCAAATATGAGATTTTTCTTACCAACTTCTTAGCAGCAGCAATAATGTCTTCAAGATACTGCGCAGTTTTCCCCACTGAATGCAAAGCCTTTATTTTCCAAGTGTTTTTCTAAATGATAAATACAGTGAAATTAAAATTTATAGTTTTGTAGCTTCAAATATTGCTCTATTGTTTGCAATGATTCTAAAAGAGAAGGATTTAGCTTATTTGCTAAATCTGCTTTGCCTTCTAAAGTGGCACAGCATCTTTCACACTCCTCCTGGTGCACAGAAAATGCAGATGAGCAAGCTGCATATGAAGTCCACAAGCCCTGATAAAATTTTCAGTCATAAATGCTCCCAAATTCAATTTTGCAGAATTAAAATTTCAAAAGTGTCATTCAGAGAAGTTTACAGAGGGTATTAAACTGAAATAGAAGCTGTGGATCAAAATAATTTTCCTTTAAGCAGGGTGTAGCTAATCTTTAGAATTTTTCCAAGCAGTCATGGCTTCATTATGTCTCTTTCCAACCAAAAATGTTAATCTGGATTCATCAAAGCCCAGAGTAACATTTACATTACTCCAAAAGCTACTCTTGGTATTGTTAAACTTAATTTTCCTTGATCTGGAATAATAATAGCAAGGATTGTATTAACCCAAAAGATTATTGTATCTATTAAAATGGCATGGAATTTTTTTAGATCCTGGTCTGGCAACAGACACAAAGTCCTTATGGAGGAGGCAAAAAAGGAGGAAATTCTTAATCCAAGCATAAGGGAATTGGTAGTGAAGACAGGGCAATGAGCCAGCTGAGAGCTCTGTTTTTAATTTGACCTACTAACTTGTTTGAACACTGGCAGCTGTCTTCTTTCAGTAGGATCTTTACGTAGGTTGGTGGGAAGAAAGGCCAGGAGAAGATTCTCCTTCTGCCCCACCTGCCCATCTTCAGACCTGATGATGATAACCCACGAGTACGGCGTTTTCTGTGAACCCTTGGAGAGATGTCAGGACACAAACCTGCAAATGGCAGAGTAGGTGGTGTAATTTGCAGAATTTTCCCCAGCTTCACCAGTTAGTAGTAATTCCAGTCAATTCTATTTAATAGCAGCAGTCTGAAATCACAATCTTTTTACACTTTAAGATCAGCAAAGCTGTAAAACAGTAAGCTACTTTCCTCAGAAACATAACAAAATGTAGAGCATGTTGAGCATGGATGAAATTTTATGTTAAAATCTAATATAAGTTCTGCTTGTGTAATCTTTTTTTCCCCAGACCTTTAGGTCTTCTCTCTTTCAGATCCCCCATCTTGATTTCTTTTCATCTATTTGATTTTCTTGCCTCTTTTGTGCTTACACTTGCTCTCTCAAAATCATAGAATGGTTTAGGTTGGAAGGGACCATAAAGATCTTCCAATTCCACGCCCCCCTCTGCTGTGGGCAGGGACACCTCCCACTGGATCAGGTTAATCAAAGCCTCATCCTACCTGGCCTTGAATGCCTCCAGGGATGAGGCATCCATGACTTCTCTGGGCAACTTATTCCCACTCTACATTTCCTACAGAAAACTTCTCCTTCAGAAAAATGTGATATAGTTTTCTGATATTTTTGGTTTCCTCCTATGCCTGCTTTTAAACCAAAGCTAAGTGCCACTAAACACCATTAGTGAAGTATTAAGTTTCCCAAATACAGTATTTTATTAAAAATAAGATCCTTTTGAAGTTTTGCTATTTTCCTGCATGCTGCTTCAAAATTCAGACTTCTATGCCACTCTCTTCACTGGCAAAATTCCTCTTCTATTCAAACCTTTAAGCCTTTTTAAAATGGATAAAAATTAAAGCAACTTACGTGAAAAATGTCAGCTATCCATTTTCTGTCCCTTGTAGCCTCTTTCATTCAGTGCCACTGGCACAAGCTCCTGTCTGCAAACCAGCATCGGTTCACACTCCGTTCACAGCAGAGCATTACTTGCACACCACATTTGAAAAATTATAAATTCACTGCTTTGTCCCACCTGAAATCCTTCCTCAAACACTACCCTGGGCACAGGATGAACTGCAGCCTGACAGTGGCCAGGAGGGCAGAGAGCTGAGACCACAGACGTTTATTGGTGAAGAGTTTCTACGTCATCTTAGATCTCGTACTACAGCTTATGTCACCCCAAGTCATATGTCTCATCTGTGCATGGCTTTTTCTGACATCTAGGTTATAAACTCTTGAGGGATGTTGTAATTATGCAGCGTTTGCAACGAAGCTGTTGAGATAATGTCCAGCAACCGATCTCAAAGGTAACAGGTAAGCTCAGGTCCTAGTTCTGTACAATCCTCATTCCGACAGCTGAGGCCTCAAGAAGTAAATATGTTGTGATAAACATCTACAACCACAGGCCATGCCCAAGCCTCTCTATTTATAAGAAACCAGTTTTGTCAGACAAGAATAACTTTCCATTACCTTAAACAGTTTTGACAGTGATGGAAAGATTTGAATGTTCTGAAACTGGAAAATTTCAAATGACAACCAGAGGCAGTGTCCCTCAGTGTGGAAACCATCCCTGGAGACTGCTCAGCCATAATACACAGGCTCTCAACGGGGAATATTTTTGAGCCAGATAAAACTTATTTGAAATGTATCTCCTGGTACTGAGTTTGTTTGGTGCTTTTTCTCTGGCTGACTTTATTACTCATAGCACAATTTCCTGGCTAACACTTGAAGCAATCCTTCTCTTGCATGATGATTAATCTTTCCTTCTAAAGTAAATTTATTCTGGTTTTAGCCATTTCTTCATCTTCTTCATGAAGGCCTTTGCACCAAGTTGCTGATTGCTGAATTGTTCCAGTTTTGCGTCTCTGTAATCCATCTGGCTACCCTGAAAGCAGACTGTATTTCTTACAGGTGACATATAGTGATAAATGTGATTTTATGGGTCACATTTATCTTCCAAGAAGGCCCAACAGCTCCATAAGCATGTTCTTGTCTGATATGGCACAGGAAAAAAAATTACAGTCAACACAGTTCAAGGGCTTCTAACCTCTCAAAACCTGAAAGGAATGAATTTGTGCTTTAAGCATATATAACATTTCTTCCTACCTTCAGATACCGTACCACATGCTCACTTCAGAAGCTGAGGGGATCACATGCATCTGTCTCACACCACCTGCCACAGCACCTGAGCCACAAAGCAAAGTGCATTTCTTTCTTAATGTGCCACTAGACCTGTAGTGAAAGGAGGATTTTCCTCAGTGCTGCCCTACAATATCAGCACTGTTCAGAGTAAGGATGTTTGTATTAAAGGTAGAGACCGTGGCAGTCCATGAAAACTCTTCTTCAAGCAAGGTTTCCAGAAATAAGATGTAGTAGAGAGGCTTGAAGAGGAAAAACCCTAGACAGCTTCAAATACGTGCTTGCCAAAAAGTCTTGGGAGTCCCGCAGAGGAACCAGATGGCCTCATATGTGATAATAAAACCAAGAAGACAAGAAGGAAATGCATTAATAACCACAGAGGCCATCTCACTTAGAAACACATGACCTACGCATGGTCCTTCCCTGCCAGACTCTTGCAGTGACTCTTCCCTTGAGGCTTTACGTCTTCTACATTAACACCAGTAAACCAGGCTGTAGGTAAACAACAGAAGACCGTCCATGGCCACTGCAGCTACAGGGATAATATTAACCATATTTTCTTGGGCAAATGTTTAAAATGGAAAAGCCTGCCTGGGGCTGGGGGAACGTTGTCCCTAGGGAGACCAGCCGGGGCAGGAGGCACCTCAGCAGCCCCTCAAGCCCTGCACACACCCACTCAAGGTCTATTAGAGGATGAGTGCACCATGTTGGATGGACCTCAGCATGGTGGCTGCTCCAGACCTTGCTGTTGCCAGGCAGCCAGGCCCTCAGGGTCCAGTGACATGGCCCATCCACCTGGGGGCTCTGGTTGGGTCTCTCCACATAACAGACCTCCAAGGGCTATTGGGAGGGTGTAGCCCCAACCCAAGGCAACCTCCCAGAGGGGAGCTCATGACATCCACAGGTCTCCAAGGGAAGCCTTGGGCAGGAGAAGCCCTTACACCTTCCCCTCGTGGCATCCATGGGGACAATGGCCAGGCTGCTCCTCACAGAAGTAATTTTTGGGGAGCAGCTGATTGATCAGAAATTTTCTTCATCATTGTGACCTCTGTGCAGCTGGGTTGAGGCTTTCCTCTGTCACAGACAAAGAATCACATCACGATTAGATTAAAATATTAAAATAAGCCTAGAAAAGTCTTGGCCCCCATATGAAATATGATAAATGATGAAATATGATAAAAGATCAAATATTAGGAAACATTTCTTCCCTGAATGGGTTCTCAGGCATTGGCAGAGATTGCCTGGGGAAGTGTTTCAGCTACTATCCCTGGAGAGATTTAAAAGATGGGTAGATGTAGTACTTATGGATATGGTTTAGTAGTGGACAGGTGTGGTTGGACTCAATGATCCAGTGGGTCTTTTCCAACCAAACGATTCTATGATTCTATGAAATGGCCTTTTCATGAAACAAAGCATACAGTATTTTTGGGTCATAGCAGTTAAACTTGGTAATTACCAGCCTTGGACACTGTGCTGGAATCCAAGCCTTTCAAAACATACATGATTATAAAATATTAGTAATAAAGTTTAGATTCTTTATGTGGTTTTCCAAGCCTGCAGGCTGCAATCAAATCGCATTTTGAAGCTTTTAAATGTAGTCATCTGTGTTTTACAGTTAGCAGTGTAAAAACAGAGGCTCTAAGAACAGAGTGTATGAAGGAATATCAGGGGGCACTGCTGATTATCACTGGGTGAATTAAGCTCATTGAGACAAAAAAATCAGTAGGATAATATCACCTCTTTTAATTCTCTAAAAAAGTCTAATAGAAAGCACTGCAATTTTCCTCTGGCGTTAACCTGCTTCTTAGGAGATGGCCCCTTTCTTTCCTACATATTTATGGCCACTGCCACCTTGCCAAGTTATTACTGGAGACTTTCTTCATTCACAATCAGTATCAATTTATGGCTCAGGAAGGGACAATCAGCAAAGGTGGTGCCATCCTCCACCTCAAGCACTCTGCAAAATTGCTTTGGAAATTGAACTCTGCCAAGAACAGACATGTAATAAGTTATTTGCTGTTAATCCTGTTTGTTGGGTACATGCAGAGGATCTGATTCCAAGCGAGGTGACCACCCCACCTTCTCCTGATGTTTGCAGGAGATGGGGTCAATTATTGCCTTGCAGACTGTGGTAATGCTCCTCTGCAGTTTGAATATGCAAAGTATCGCCAGTTAACCCCCCAAACAGGTGGATCCACATCTTCATTTCACTGTAGACAGAATACTATTATCCAGGTGAATACAGTAATCCCTTGACCAGTAGAAGATCTACCCACAGACATGGACTAGTAGAAGTCTGTAGCCCTTTCAGTATACACCATGCTGCCTGTGCAAATCCAATAAGATGTTATCTGCAGATGTTGCTTCCAAACCCCTGTCAAAAATGAGGATGGTAAATATGATACAGACATATAAAGTACACACATGGGCAAAGGTCATAAACTGTGATGGTTTTACAACCATTGTACGACATTTAAGCTAAGAAATACTTAGATTTCTAGCTTCAGACTTTTAGGAATTTATTGCTGCCCTGTATCTAAAATAAGTTTAGCCACTGCATTGATCACCAAATAGGGAAAAGTCAAATCCCTGCCAAGCCTTATGGTGAGAATAGCTGGGTAACACAACAGCAGCTTACAAAAGCTCCCAGGATAGTAGGTCTGACTAAGCAGAGGTTGTCAGGGGAGGATCTGGTCCCTCCTTCCTTTTACTACAACTCAGAGTCTGAACATGGATAAAGAAAATGCATGTTCCATGTGGATGGAAATGTACATCACTCATAAATCACAATCTTCCTGGAAAGTTTATTAGAGTAAAAACTAAGAAAGGAATACTAATAGATTCCCACTTCTTCCCCCCGCCCTCTCCCATTTACTTATGCCAGAAAAAAATCCTTTTTTATTTGTTGTCACTCATTTCTACTAACCTATCCATCGCAACCTGAATCTAAACTGGTTGTGTTTACATGTGTACAAAATTATTTCACAACAAACAGGATTCATAGAGGCAGACATGGACCAGTCTTTCTTTATAGCATCTTCCTAGCTCCTAGAAAATAAAAGGAGGTATGAAGCCCCACCTGCCTTTGCAAGAATTGAGAAGCCTTTACAATTTTGTCACAAGTCTAACGATAGCCTCACCCATACCTGGATGTCTCTGCTCAGCTGGGGTACTTTTTATGGGATCATAAAGATTACTAGCTAATAATAAATTACAAGGGCAATTTTTTCTTCCCAAAGAGGATGGGCCAGATTTTGCATTCATATGACCTAAAGCAAGCTGCTCTGACTTCAAGGGATCTACTTCTCTGTATCAGACCAGCATCTGTAATATCCTCTACCTGATAAATAAACATGGAGACTTTATAATGGTTAAGGCACTAGTGCAATAATTGCTGGGGATAGGGAAATGTATGTGATTCCCTTCAATCATCTCTTGTAAACTCAATTCCAGCACAAAAAAGAGCCACATGGAGAATTGCCATCTGCTTGTTTTATCAACAAGGCAATTGGCATTGTTTGTAATCTATTTCCTACCTTGAATGATGCCGAGATTCACACTTTCTAACTCATGTTTGGGAACTAGTGTTATTTCCCTGACCAATACTAAATTTTAATTTCCAAACTAAGATAATAGAATGTAATTTTTCTTATGCCATCATTAAATAACTTAATTAGGCACCATCTGAAACAGGTTTTAGCCTTCCTGATGTTGACCCCCAATGTACATGTAAAGAGCAACTGTATCCCCCATTCCTAGCCTTCATTTTGCTAGCATAATGAAGCCAAACTCTATTCCTGTAATGGCCCCTATATTCCCTTGGATACCTCTAAGAGCACTCCTCTGCCCCACTGAGCACTTTCATATTGTGTTCAACCAGGATTTTTGCATCAGTATTTTTTTCCAGCCAGCAGCATTCTAGCCAACAAGAGAATTTTCTGTCATCAGTCCAGGACATAACTTTGCATTTGTGATGCAAAATGCAATCTGATTTTTATTGCTCATGGGTTTCAAGATTATGCACTTGGCATCCAAATGGCATCCCAACGGTCTCCTCTAAAACTTCACCACTCTGTATCTTTACCAAAGATCATTAGTATCTACTGCATCTAGGTTACATTATCTATTTTTAGTTTAAATACAAAAAGTTGAAATATGGCTGATATTTGGGAAACTTCACTATTGCCCTCTTCTTTTAACACCACCAATTACCATCTGCTCCTGAAGATCTCCTTAAAAATCTTCTGTTAATTGCTGTTCTATCTGGTTCACTCATCATTTCCCTCACGGCACCATATTGCAGTTTCCAGTTACTTGACTGTATAGCAGCTTCTCTGCCTGATTTCTTGTGCAAAACTTAAGTTTTGATACCATAGTTCAACCTTCATAACAGAGTCCACAGCATTTCACTCTAGCAGGAAGACTTACTCAGGTCTCTTGTGACTGGAGAGCTGTAGGAGTACCTTTGGCTAAATGGCAGTAGGAACAATGTTTTCTTTTAATTTGCAGTATTGGTATAGTGTATGAGTCATAGACTTGTGATTGCTGTTGGTAAAGTGGGTGTGATGAAACACTTGGGACTGAGAGATTTTTGGTTATACCCTGATGTTAGAATTAAAATTTAAGCTTATTTCTGCAAGTCTCTTTTTCAGAAGCGACACTAGTAGTATTGGGACTTTATACTCTGTATGATTTTTTTTTAAGCTGACATATGAAATCTTGGAGTACACTTTTTGTAGACCCCAAAAAGTAGAAACTCCTTTATAGTTTTGCTTTCTGTTGTTCATCTCAACTCAGTATTTCAGCTGAAAATGTTGTAAATTGTCTAGTTTTCAATGGGGGTGGGGTGAAAGGTGAAGAAGGTTGGCATGATTTAAAGGAATATCATACAAGATAGTAGATTTAGATTAGATATTAGGAAGAAATGTTTTCCTGTGAAGGTAGTGAGGCACAGGTACAGGTTGCCCAGAGAGGTTGTGGAAGACACATCAGGGAGGTATTCAAGACCAGGTTGTGTGAGACTTTGAGCAACCTGATCCAGTGGAAGATGTACCTGCCATGGCAGGGGAGCTGGAACGCGATCACCTTTAAGATCCCTTCCAACCCCAAAAATTCTATGATTCTATGACTTGAGTTGCTGACGAGAAGGAATACAAGAGTTGCTGCCTCAGATGAGGTCTAAGAAGGTTACAGCCTGTGCTGGTTTTGGCTGGGGTAGAGTTAATTTTCTTTATCACAGAATCATAGAATAACCAGGTTGGAAGAGACCCACTGGATCATCGAGTCCAACCATTCCTATCAAACACTAAACCATGCCCCTTAGCACCTCGTTTACCCATGCCTTAAACAACTCCAGGGAAGGTGAATCAACCACCTCCCTGGGCAGCCTCTGCCAGTGCCTATTGACTCTTTCTGTGAAAATTTTTTTCCTAATGTCCAGCCTAAATCTCCCCTGGTGGAGCTTGAGGCCATTCCCTCTCATCCTGTCCCCTGTCATTTGGGAGAAGAGGCCAGCACCCTCCTCTCCACAACCTCCCTTCAGGTAGTTGTAGCGAGTAATAAGGTCTCCCCTCAGCCTCCTCTTCTCCAGCCTAAACACCCCCAGCTCTCTCAGTTGCTCCTCATAAGGCCTGTTCTCCAGCCCCTTCACCATCTTCGTTGCTCTTCTCTGGACTCACTCCAGAGCCTCAACATCCTTCTTGTGGTGAGGGGCCCAGATATGGTAGCTAGTAAAGTGCTATGTTTTGGATTTGTGCTGAAAACAGTATTGATGATACAGAGATCTTTCTATTATTGCTGGGAAGTGCTTACATGGAATCAAGGATTTTTCTGCTCCTCACACCACCCCACCAGTGAGCAGACTGCAGGGGGCACAAGAAGTTTGGAGGGGACATGGCTGGGACAGCTGATCCCATCTGACCAAAGAGATATTCTACACCATGTGACACAACGCTCAGCACGTAAATCTGGGGAATGTTCAGAGGGATGGCACTGATCTTCCCAAGTAACTGTTACATGTGATGAAGCCCTGTTTTCCTGGAGATAATTGAATATCTGCCAGATGGTGGCAACTAGTGAATTAATTCCTTATTTTGCTTTGCTTGTGTGCATGGCTTTTGCTTTACCTATTAAACTGCCTTTATCTCAACCCATGAGTTTTCCCATTTTTATTCTTCTGATTCTCTCTCCTGTCCCATCAGGGAGGGAAGGAGAGAACGGCTCTGTGGTGCTTACTTGCCATCTGGAGTTAAACCACAACACAGCCCAATCTCTTTTTAATTAAGAGCCACAAATTTGCTGATAACTGACAAGTTAAGCTGATGTTCTGCTGGTAATTGTTCAGTAATTATATTTAGTCTGTGTCAAAGGTGATATTTTTCACTCAGTGCAACAGACTAATAATTGTGCAGCTTTCTCCAAGCAAGCATCTGTGGAATTAGGAGAAATGAAATTAGGCCTCCAGTCTAACTTGGCAAATGAATATTTTGTGTAAAAATAACATCCATTATTCAAGTTACTCCACTGTCTGGATGTTACATATCATTTTTTTTTTTAAAGCCATATCTATAAAGTATTATAGACATTTTTTGACTGGTGTGGGCCACTTTACATCACTTTAGCTAAATTAGAGGGCTATACAGAAGAAATAAAAATGTAGCTAATTCTCTCTTTATAGCTCTCTCATAAAGCAAAACATATGCAAAAGGGGCCTTACTGTGAATAATGATTACCTTCACTGCACTGAAATATTTTTTCCACTTAAACAAAGAGAACCACGAGGAGGCATAAATTGCAGTCTTGGGGCCAAACCACATTGATAAGCAGTGAAAATCAGAAATTAGTCTGATAGACTAGTTCAGGGGCAGACAGGAGGGAAAAGCACTCACTGAAAGCATGTCAGCACAGGCTTATTTTGTCTTTTGGTTTTCCTAGGCAGACAGTTTCCTTTTGCAGCTCTACCCATTCCTCTTGTTTTGATGCTGGCTCCTTCAGCAACTACCAGCATTTTGGCTGAGGCAGAGCAGGAATGAGAGGGATTTGCCCACTCTCAGTTATCTTCCCCCTGCTGTGGCAGGTAGCAGGGTTTTGCTGCTCTGTCCTGTAAAGTTGCTAAGCAGCAGGAAAGCCTGGCAGAAATGAATAGAGACCATTCTGTTATTCAGGCAGTGCAGCTACTGACTCTTCTATCAGTGGACACGTTTCACTCTTATACAAATACCGTATGTCCTGCAGGGGCTGCACGTGCCAGCCAGTCTTAACAAGTTCCTTCAAGCCAGCAGCCTCACTCTATTGATTCCCAGCTTTCCATGAAGCTTGCCTGCAAGTTCACCAATGGAGCGTCTTTTAATTCTGTGCCCAAGAAAAGAAAATATCAAGAGCCAGGAAGGAATACAACACACTCAGTGCTTGCAAAGCTGCACTGGGCAAACATGGGCTTGCCACATATTTCCCTGAGTCCATATGGAGAAGGAAACATTGACAATCTCACAGTTGTAACACACCGGGACAGGGATGGGAGCCAGCTGCCATCTGAAAGCATGCAGGGAGATAGAAAAAGCTGTGGGGGAAGACAGACTCTTTAACTGGACTAGCTGCTCACAGAACATTTTACCATTCTCATCTCCTCCCAGTTCCAGGGCCATCCTGACACTGAGGTAGTTTATGATTCTACTCCCACTAGATTAATATTAAATAACAGAGGATACATAAAAGAGATCAGTAGCAGCTCAGAGGCAAACATATAGGCTAAAAGAAGAGTGAAATACTGTTGAGGCACCCAGAAGGAGGGAATCAAAACCAACGATGTTAGAGTGTATTCACATTTCATATCCAACTACCAATGGAGAATTCACTTCAAGGCACAGATATTCAAGTGACTTTAAGCACTGACAGAGCTCTTCAGTAACTATCATAGAATGGTTTGAGCTGGAAGGGACCTTGAAGATCATCCAGTATCAGCCCCCTGCCATGGGCAGGGACAATTCTCACTGGACCAGGTTGCTCAAAGTCCCATCCAGCCTGGCCCTGAACACTTCCAGGTATGGGGCAGCCCTCTGGGCAACCTGTGCCAGTGTCTCACCACCCTCATTGTGAAGAATTTTTTCCTAATGTCTTATCTCAATCTTCACCCTTCCAATTTAAAGCCATGCTCCTCTCATTCTATCACAACATACTCTTGTAAAGAGATCCCTCCCCAGCTTTCTTGTACATTCCCTTCAGATACTGGAAGGTCACTGTAAGGTTTTGCCAGAGCCTTCTCTTCTCCAGGCTGAGCAGGCCCAACTCTCTCAGCCGGTCCTCATAGCAGAGGTGATCCATTCCTATGATCACCTTTGTAGCCCTCCTCTGGACCCATTACAATAGTTCCATATCATTCTCATGTTGGGGATTCCAGAATTGGACACAATATTCCCAGTGGGATCTCCTGAGAGTGGAGTAGAGGGGCAGAATCACCTCCCTTGCCCTACTGGCCACACTTCTTTTGATGCAGCCCAAGACACTGTTTGGGCAAGATATTTATCACACACCTAATTCCAACCACCTAAACACTCTCTCATGGTTAGATGGGTCTTCAAAGCACTCTCACATCTCATTAAAGCAGCCTTTGTACTGGGGTGGGGGGCAGCTGACCCCTGAAGCACTAGTGATGTGGTGTCCTACCCAGGTTCCACTGGCAAACAAAGTTCTGAAGACATGGTGTAATGCCCTCTCTTCCTCTGCCATATTACCTAGGTGGCATGAGCTGCTCCCAGCTTTCACTTGTCTAGAAAGCCTCACAAGTTTGCACCTTTTGCCAGCCAAGCTTGTCTAGGGCTGCTCTTCTCTTAGTATGCAAGTACAGATCAGGAACAAAAAGGCTTTACAGCTCATGTACCTCAGAACACAGCTCCGGCTGTGAGTGTGAGTTGTTGTGGTGTCGTCAGCCATCTACTGTAATCAAACCAAAGTGTTCTAAAACACATATCTCAGTGTTGGGTTTTTCCATTGCTTGTTTGGAAGCCAAAAAAGATGGAGGGATAACCCGTCCCCATAAAGCTGCTCTGAGTAGGACCTTCCAGGGGACATCAAGGTTGCACAAGCGTTCACTGCATTTGCACACAGGCGCTTGGTCATTGCACATTGTACAGACAGATGATGATTCTATGAGGTGCTCAGTGGCATGGTTTAGGGGTTGATAGGGATGGCTGGACACAATGATCCAAGAGGTCTTTTTCCAACCTAGTCATTCTGTGATGGGTCAGCAGAGGTTTGCAAACAAGGGTCATGGGAGCTACAGGCATGATAGTTTTCTCCAGGCTTCCATGTTCCAAGGTGTCATGGAAAGTGCTACTGTCATCCTAGCAAAGCTACAATGCCCATGGGCAGCACAAGCAACCCAAGCATTCACTGAAGTCCTCTGCTCCAGGTGTCTCCCTCTATGGTTTTCCAAATTGCTTCCACCCACAGCACTAACACATCCCAGCTGCTCATCAGCACTTGCCCACTTGCAGGCTGTTACTGCCAAATACATGGAAAAAACAAGGGGACTGCTAGGAAGTTTGGGAGCTGGGTTGAAAAGGCAGGATGTGAGAAAAGATAAAATTAAAAGGTATGGGTTGGAAAGGTGGGTGTATGGGGGTACAGTCAGGGCGGTGAAGGCCTGGAGTGGAAAGCTGTGGGTTTTGAGGGAGTGTGATGCTGGAGGAAACAAGAATGGGGTCTTGGTCTCTATTGATTTACGGTCTTAAGAATATTTGGACTGCCAGAAGGTTTGAGATTTCACCATATAGTGGAAATGATTTCAATCATGCCTAGGGTTCCGTCTTGCAAAAGGTTAGTGTTGGATGTAATTGCATTGCTGGTGCTCAGGAAGAGCACATTTATGGGACCAGTGGGATGTGACATTAAATGTGCTCATTTTCAAAATAATATGTTGGACCCCCACACTCATCTTGTAAGTAATAATAACATTGAAGGTTAATCTTTATCCTCAAGGACACTCGCACAGGCAGAACTGTCTTCCTCAGAGACATGGGGTACATACTGGCCATTTCAGTGCACTGGCAGAGATGTCCACGAGGCACCTAAAGGTAAGGTGCAAACTGCACCTGCTAAACCAACCATATTCTATTTGATCAAGAGCAACATGTATCATGCTGAAGCAATCCATTTTCCATTGAGAAAAAAAATGCTCTTATTGAGCCGCAGGAAACATTCTAGTATTTCCAAATAAGATCCATCAGAAAAAGCGTGACCAGCAGGTCAAGGGAAGGAACTCTCCCTCTCTGCTCTGGTGGGACCTCACCTGGAGTCCTGCGTCCAGCTCTGGTGCCCACAGGTAGGACATGGATCTGTTAGAGTCCAGAGGATGCCACAAAGATGATCCAAGGGCTGGAGCACCTTCTACATGAGGACAGGCTCAGAAGTTGAGCTTTCTGAGCCTAGAGAAGAGAAGGGTCTGCAGAGACTTTATAGTAAGCTCGCAGTACTTAAAGGCGGCTACAGGAAATCTGGGGAGGGTCTTTATGTCAGGGAGTGCAGGGATAGGATGGAGGGAAACAGTTTCAAGCTGAAAGAGGGGAGATTTGCATTAGATATTAGGGAAAATTTTTTCCTGTGAGAGTGGTGAAGCACTGGCACAGGTTGTCCGAGGAAGTTATGGATGCCCCATCCATCCCTGGAGGTGTTCGAGGCCAGGTTGGATGGGATCTTGAGAAGCCTGGTCTGGTGGGAGGCGTTCCTGCCTATGGCAGGGGAGTTGGAACTGGGTGATCTTTAAGGTCCCTTCCAACCTAAACCATTCTGTGATAAACCTTAAATGAAAACAAGGGTTTTTAAGAGTCATCACAAGAATTAACTAGCCCACAGCCATACAGATATTTGTACTGAATTCTCATGGGTGGTTGGGTTGTACGTTTATACAGTCAAGCAGAACTGCAGCATGACATAGGACAAATGTCACCATGACCATGTATGACTGAGGTGGAGGTAAATTAAATTAATGAATCTAAGGGAAGACTTCAACTCAAAAAGTTCAGATCAGTCTTTAAGGATCTAGTTCTTTGCAAAAAGAAGTAAGTGCCGGTTAAAAACTTGTTATAGAAAAAGATGAAAAGTGCAACTTGACTAAGAATGTTCATATTTTTACACAAAAAATAATTTTCCACAAGTATGTTCCACTAATAGGCAAATCATTCCACATTTCACCAATCGGCTGTTTTGAAGCAGTTTAGATAATATTCAACAGTTGTTTCTCTTGTCTGGTGGTTCTCAAATACCAGTTTTTAAAAACCTTCACCTCTGAACAACAGCAAATGTTTATTTCGGTTCCCAGCCTCTAGTTTAAAGGCGGTTTCAAAGATCATTTTGGGTAAGACAGCAAGGTTGTTGATAAGGAAACTTGAAAGCCCTCTGTTGTTGTGCTGTCCCTCTCCAGCAAATGGGAGGGGCAATTACTGCATGTTTCTGTTATTTTTTAACATCAACTAAAAAAACCCCAAATTATGTGCTAGGATCTTTTATTTCTGTGTTCATCAAGATACAAAACTGATGGCCATGTCCTACAGATGACCTTGTCGGACTATACTATTTTGTAAGGGCAAAGTGTGTGCAAATCTCAAGGGGAGAGAGAAAGAAAATGCTTCTTTATATGTCCAGTTTGCAAATGTCAGTGGCAGCAAGAGGGAGAAGTCTTTACATTTAGTAACATTTATTTCTGCATTCGGTATCAAGTACATAAGTGCAAATATTCAGAGTCCATATTTAAGTCCATTAGGAACTACAGAGAATGTAATACAAATTGTAATAAATTTAACATGCTGGAACTTTCCAGTTACCATACATGTAAATCAGCCTGTCAATCCCTTACGACAAAAGTACTGGGTTTTGTTTTCAATTTTTTTGAGTTATACAAAACTGATTACCATGAGTACTGATTACTGTTTATTTTATTTGTGCTGGAAAACACTAAAACATCAGTCTACAATTCTATATAGTTAATAAAGATGAATCCAACCAGCAACCCAGTGACGTAGAAGCAATTTTAACTATTGCATCAGTGCACTAAGCAGGAAAGCCCCTAGCCACATGTAACATTAAAAGTTATAGAAGCAATGCCAATAGAAGAAGGAAAAACACTAAAAAAATAAAATAAAAAAAGTCAATATTATTTAGGCTCTCACCAACATGCACTTTATAAGCAACACAAAAAACCACATCTAGTACACTTTTCTTTTTACTATACTTCAGTGCTTGACACAAGTGATTGCAAATATTCTAAGTGCAGAAGCAGCAGGGGGAAAGCACTGCTTCTGAGTTTTATTTTTCTAAGATTATGGTGTCAAGAAAAAAAAGAACGATAAATTTGCAGTAAAGTGTAAGAATAGAGATGTTTCACTCCAGATTCCCCCATTATTCACTACCATAGTTGATGGATTCTTGATGTTTACTTCACTCTGCCTTTCTTTTAGCACCTGGGATTTTAGCTTGAATCCTAGAAATAAAGAAAAAAATATATGATGAAGTAGTTATTCCATTCCAGCAGATCCCCACTTGGAGTCTTAGACAGGGTTAGACTCTTGCCTGCACTCAGTGTGTTACTGCAACAGGTGGACTACAGTTTAGTAAGGAAAAGAGGTGATGCCCATCTATGTGTTCTTACAGACCCCTGCTTGTAACTGGCCTGGGTTTTGGTGGTTCATGTGACTACGGGATATACTCAGTTATATTCTGCCCACTCTGTTATTCTACTGTGGTTTATTAGAAGCCAGGAACGAAGCTTAAAAAAGAGAATTTTCAATACAGACTTTTAGTCCTGCCCAAGGCAAAGGGTTTTGCAGAATTACAGAAATATTTGCTGGAAAGGACCTCTGGAAACCTTTGAATCAAGCTCCTGTGTAAGGCAGGACTATCACCAATGTAAAATCAGGTTGCCCACAGCTTTGTCCTGCTGCATCTTGAAAACCTCCAAGGAAGGAGGTTCTGACACCTCCCTGTGTAGCTTGCTCCAGTGCTCTCCTAATCTCCTAGTAAAAAAGTTTTTCCTCATGTTCAACGCCAACTTCCTGGGCCAGACTCATACTGTTGCTCCTTCTAATAATGTCTGCCACTACTGAGAAGAGTTTGGCTCTATCGTATTGGAACTTCCTATCAAGTACTTACAGACTGCGATGAAATCAATCCCTAGCTCCCTCCTTGCCAGGCTAAACAAGAGCAGTTTCCTCAGCAGCTCCTCATGGGTCATTTGCTCTCTGTACCTCACCGGTTTTAACCTTTTATCAGCTACCTGTTATTCAGCCAACTTTTACAAAGTCATGGATACAAACTCTTGAGATCTATGGACCTACCCTCCAGACCAGCCATCCTGCTTCAGTAACTCTCACGTACTGAGAACTATGCTTAGGCCCTCACTGTGCCCTTAGGGATCCCACAAAAGCTTTTTATACAGGCACTTGGAACTAGAGCAGACTGGAGAAAAAAATTCATCCAGGTCTTCCATCTGTTCCATTGTGGTTTGAAACACACAGGATCATGGTGCTTCCATGTATTTTCTTTCTGTAACAGAGTGGTGTTCTACTTCCACCTTTGTTCATTAACGGTATAATTAACTCTAAAGGACAAGGTCCCTGAATGCAAAAACCCAGGCTTGGAGTGGTCAGTGGGGAGGTGAGCTAACATATCCCTTCCTATTAGTCTTGGCCAGATAGAAGTATGGACATCAGTCCCTGGCTGGGCTGCTCTGTCCACAGCTCCCCCAAAGGGCAGGCGAAGGGACAGAAGGATGTCATGGCTCTGTCTCAGTCTATGCTCAGCTGAGAAGGACTACGTTCCTCCAGGGATCTGCCTTCCCACAGGCTCTTACATGCTGGGATCTGGGGAGGACACCATTCATAGGGCACGTTGTTCCTGAGACCACCCAGCTCTTAGCCACCCCCAGTACATCGCAACCTCACAGCAAGACTCCTGGTCAAGTCTGCTGATCAACTCACTTTGCCACAACAGTGTTTATGTGAGTCCGCACGAGTCCCAAGTATTGATCAATCTGTGCCTGCAAAGAGCAAAACGAGACCGAGTCAATCAGGCATCAACAAGGCAGAACCACCAAGACACCTGAACCATGCTGAGCAGACTTACCTGGTACTTGTCATATACAACAGGGAGAGTAAACATAGACACCACAGCTGAGGAGAAAAAGAGCACACTGTTATATCCCTGCCAATTGGATTCCCCCAGAGGAAAGACCTACTTCAGCAACAAACACGTATCACACCACTTGGTCAGCTGATCCACCAGGGATCTTTGTATTAGAAATTAACTTTGCTCAAAACTCCCAAATATGGAATTTCCTATTGCTCTGGGACTAGTAGCTGCGAAACCATAGACCACAAAGTACTTCTAGCAGGAGGGATAATATGATGGGAATAATGAATATTTACTGAAAAGGGAAATAAATGTTGATGGTTTAACTGTGGGGAAGGCACAACAAGGATAGGCTATTTTGTCTAAGGAGAAATCACAAGGGAGTAAAAGTTAAAAATAGTTTTTAAGAGAAATGTTGATTTTTACCCATTATCAGAAGAGTCAGGCCATTGAAGAGGGCTCCCACGTAAGTCAGCAGCCACATTAGTACTGCAAACTAAATGAAAGACATCATTACATCACCTTCAGTGCTGGCAGCAGAAGAAATCAATTTACTTATCTAGTTAACTTAATAGCATGTCAGCCTTTTTTAATGTGTAAAGGGAGTTGTTAAGTAAGGCAAATTAGGAACTCGGTAATTTTTCTGGGTGGATAAACCCCATTCTCTATTCTGCCGTTCACTGCTTCTCATCCTCTTAGCTGAGCTTTCATGTATGTTTAAGGCTTAATTACACACCTTTAAGACTTTGCATTGAGCATGGCATAGGCAGATTTCTGCATCCAATATTGATGAGGAAAGGGATCTTTTCACATAGGTTAGTAGCAGCTCCCACAGTTGTAATCCCAGTAATCAAAAATGTTTTTTATCAGGGACGTTTTTCTAAAACTCTTTAGTACTTTAGAAGCCATGTCTGCTCTCTTAATGATCTTCACTTTGCCCTGAGGAACACTTACTTGGACAGAGGGCTGAAAATAAATAATTGTCTCAGCAAGGAGGGAAAGAAGCCCTTCCCCTGTAGCAGGACATGTCAACGTTAGAGGAAATCCTAACAGAGGCATTAGAGGGGTACACGCTAATTTGTGACAAGTCATAGAAAGTATAAGGCAGAGACTCTTTTAGAACTGCAGTGGACATAAGCTGTTCCTGCAACTGTTGTAACTCCTGTATTACAATAAATGAATCCACATGCAGATTGCTAAACCTCTAAACTGCTGGAAGCAAGCAGTTTGGAACTCAAAGAGGAGATAAAATTTTACATTTGGACCTATACAAAGCTAAGTTTTATGATGACACTGTCAACATGGGATGCAGCCCTTTGAAATGTAGATTGATCCTCTAGAGAGGGGTTAAAAATATTTAAAGCAATCCTACTTTTAAAGAATCCACGAGGTCCTGAACAAGAAAGAGTCTCCTCAGCTCTTTGACTGTGCTGTTGACGTATAGCTGGAGGCAGTCTGTGTATTTCTGAATCTGGTCCTGTGAAAGATTCATTTCCATCTCCAAGTAAGCTCTGCAAGAAACACAGGTCCAGTTACCACCTCAGGTAAGTTCACTTGCTTTTCACACTCGTGCCTGTCTTCCCCATCACTCCCTCTTCCCTACACCTCATTTATTTATGCTGTAGCAACGCATCCCCCTTCCTGCAGGCACAGACCCACCAGCACACACTGTCTTCGCCTTGCATGACCTACCTCCCTGGGCAATTGCAGACTGTTTTGCTCCAGCTTTGCCCTCTCCTCACACAGGTGTTGATGGATTCTCTCTCTACTCCACTCAAAGGTGGATGCAAATCCTAGCTGCGGAGAGTGGTCCCCCACAAACTTCTGCGCAAATCTGCTGCCACAGAAGGGGACATCTCCAGCTGGCAGCCTCTGGAGAAACAAAAGCTGCTCTTTGGCCGCATGTCATCTTTGGCAGCAATGCTCCCTTCTTTCTCTTCCATCCTTTGAGCTACGCTCATGTCACGGACTGCATCTCAGAACCGTCTCACGTGAAATAAAGGAGTAGCACACCAACAAGACATTTTTTGAGTGTGTGTGTGCTTGCAAACTAGACTGGTTCCACTGTTTTACCAACTTGATGGCACAGCAGAGGAGAAAGGATTGCTGCTTTCCTGGAGCAAACCACACGGACCCTGGGGAGGGTGGGGAAGGCAGAGGCATTGGCACTGGTACCATCACCTAGGGTAAGGGACTGCCACATCACAGCCAAGCAGTGTTGGAGAAAAGATATAGTTTCCCTCTACACCCAAAAAAGTGTGCCCAGAAACAATATTCACTGGCAGAGACACTATGTTATCATTACTTTGAATGAAACTCTTTTTCTCCATTTGCTTCAAATATTCTGGATTTTTTGAATTTCAGGAAAAAAAAATGTTGTGTCTCAGAGGACAATGGGTTTTATGTTGGGTTTTTTCCTTCCAGGATCTGAGCCAATACAGCCTCACGACTCTTTAGACACTGGACAACTGAAAAAATTATTTACCCTGTTTTGGGCAAGAAAAGAACTTTTTCCAGTATAGATGAACAGCTGAATAAATGTGTATTGGCACTGGGAATGCACCTTTTTCAAGAGAAACGGCCTCTGGCCATGACTGCAAATCACTCACTTGAAGGGGTGGCCCTCATCCGTCTTCTGCACAGCCTGTAGGACTGATTTGTAGATTCTGAAGCTAATGGTGGCTGAGAGGCCAGCAAGGGCCAGGTAGGCCACCACACTGACGACGCTGAACTGGGTCAGGGAGAAGAGCAGCAAGAGGAGGCTGCCGAACACAATCCCTGTCTGCTTGATGTCACGCCAATACAACAGGTCGATAGCTGGGGAGAGAAGACCAACATGTTAAAGGCAGGAACTGGAAGGGCATCGAGGATAGCCACACTGGCCACTGCAATGCTCAGAGTCCTTGCAGGAGGGTAAAGGGATGAGGGCATCAACAGAGACTCCTCAATAGCAGCAGTGATGTGACTTCAGCATCACACCGCGGAAATAACAACCCATGACCTACTCAAAATCACTGTATTTTGTGAATCTGTGTCTGGGTTACATAAGATGGATGAATATCTCCAGACGCAGCATGGCAGGTCTCTTGCAGAAGCAAAGGAAATGCAAGCTGGTGTTTGTGTTGTTGCAAGGGTTGTAGGGAAGGTTTTATCCTAACTTGCATCCAGCTACTCTGGAAGCTGGATTTTTTTTGTTACAAGTCCAAATACCGAATGCTTGATCCAAGCATTTTCAATTTTAATTGTTGACAATCACAGGATGGTTGGAGTTGGAAGGGACCTAATGAAGGTTATCCAGTCCAATTCCCTGCTAAAGCAGGTTCACCTATAGCAGGTTGCCCAGGAATTCAAAAGAATCAGAAAGTTTGGGATTAGACACAATAAAACCAAGTTTTGACAAAATAATTTTGTTCCTTCCTAAGTTTTGGGAAAGGAAAAGACTCTCATTTTTACCACTGCTTAATAGTTACACGGGTAGGAAAAACTTTTCAGATGGGACTTAAAATACGGAATGAATCCCTTTTGCTACTGCAAATCCAACTAAGTCAGAAATATTTTAAAAAAACAAACCTTTTTGCTTGTTCAATAACTTTCCTTGTCTAGACCCATGGGATGTGTTAGAACAAAACAAGTGCAGAAAACCATTTTCAACCAATACATTTTTACATTGGTAAAGCAGTTATTTTTTACAGTGTTTTTCACCCATTTTGTATAGTTTATTCCAACCCCTCCAGCAGACAATCTTACCATCAGGAATAGTCACTATAAAAGCAAAGTTCTACTAAATAATTGCTGAATATCCAGTCTATTCCTCTTTATCAGGGAGTGCAGGGATAGTACGAGGGGGAACGGATTTAAGACGGAAGAGAAGAGATTTAGATTAGATATTAGGAAGAAACTTTTTGCTGTGAAGGGTTTGAGGCAGTGACACAGGTTGCTCAGAGAAGTCATGGATGCCCCATTCCTGAAAGTGTCTAAGGCCAGGTTGGATGAGGCTTTGAGCAACCTGATCCAGTGGGAGGTGTCCCTGCCCATTGCAGAGGGGTTGGAACTGGATAGGCTTTAAAGTCCCTTCCAAACAAAACCGTTCTATGCTTCTGTGGTTCTATGATAATCCATTTCTGAGAGGACTGTTCATGACAATGTAAACAAAACAGCTTTAATTTTGCACACTGCACAAGTCCTGAGCAACAGCTTGAGCACAGCATCAGCCAAACAGATCTCATAGATGCTACTTGTCAAATCATTCTGAACAAAGAGTAAACTCAGAAAAACTGCAATCTGTCAAAAAAAATAATCAAGAATACCAAGAGAAAAAAAATTAATCCAGCCTAGTAGTTCTTATCATCTAATCTCCAAAAGCTGTGAGTCACCATGGCATGCTTGCCTTGAGTCAATGAGCTATATTACTCATTACTATTACACATATTATGAATTGCTTTTCAAAGTGATGGGCTTGAATGCAAAATTGCTATTGTGTTACTGAGCTCTTTTCTCTTCGTGCAGTATTTACATCCTACTATGTTCTCCAGTGATATAATATACACAATATGACAGCTTTCATAGCTTTAAGTGTCAGCATTCAGCACTGGACCTGTGACCATGAGCACACATGCACAGGTCTGTGGACTGCCTGGAAGCCAATGGATGGGGATCTTGATGGCATGTGCTGACTTTACAAATCAGGGACCAGGACAAAGTCTTTCCAGACACATGCCCAGGTCTCTTTCCTGCAGAAACCCAGGTTTATGGACTGGAGAATGCTTCAAAGTGAGTTAAAACATAGTCAGAGTATGGACCTGTTTTTTGGGGGTTTAGCAGCAGGGCCAGCTGCGTTGATACAGGTAGCTAGAGCTCCTTACAAGACGGCATCCAGAACACAAGTGTACAGTTGTTACCATTTTTCATACTCTTTTTCAGTAAAGGCACTGCAAAATTCTCCAGCACAGCAATTGGTGTGCTTTCACCAGTGAGCATTTGGACACAAGGTTTTATTCATAGCCCAGACATTTTTATGCTTGAAAATTCCCTTGTCAGCGGACAGTATTGGAAACTTATGCAAATCTCACTATTGAGTTACTTAATTTTTTATCACACAGTACCTTCACTTTACATGAAATAAGCACAGGTGAGCTAGCTTGGGATGCTGCATGGGTAGCATCATCTGTTGATGAAAATGACCACGCACCAGGAGAAAACACTACCTGGGATGTAGGTACTTGATCAGCAAAAAAAAAAAAAAGAGAGAGCTGAGCCAAACAATACAAAAGGCCATTTCAGTACAGTTCCCTGAGTTAATACCTGTTGATGACAACACCTAAACCAAGCAACTGAGCCGTCTCTGGAGATGCTGGAACTGATGAAGGGTCTGGAGCACAAGTCTTATGAGGAGCAGCTGAGGGAAATAGGGCTGTTTAGCCTGTAGAAGAGGAGGCTGAGGGGAGATCTTATCGCTCTCTACAACTGCCTGAAAGGAGGTTGTAGTGAGGTGAGCGTTGTTCTCTTCTCCCAACTAACAAGTGACAGAACAAGAGGAAATGGCCTCAAGCTGTGTCAGGGGAGCTTTAGATTGGATATTAGTAGAAGTTTCTTAACTGCAAGAGTGGTGAAGCATTGGAAGAGGTTGAAAAGGGCAGTGGCAGAGTCTCCTTCCCTGAAGGTGTACAAAAATTGTGTAGATGTGGCAATTTGGGACATGGTTTAGTATGCATGGTGCTGTTGGGTGGACAGCTGGACTTGATGATCTGAGAGGTCTTTTCCAACTGTAATGATTCGATGATTCTACCTCATGTTCCTGCAGACTGGAAGTGGGCTGTATTCTCACACAGACAGATGGAAAACTGTGTTTTCTCATTCCTGTCGGTAAGGAAGATGCCAAATGACTCAAGACAAATGTGACCAGGTGTGTGTGTATCCTGAAACTTGCCCCTTTCTGCCACAAAATGACTGGGATATTTACTATGCTGTATCAGGTAAGGGGAGACTTGCAACAACTCAGAGCAAGATGGATAGAGGCCAAATGAGACAGTTCTGGGGGGATGTGTGTGCGTGAGAGAGGAGATGAAAAGGCATCTGGCCTCTTCCACCAGCCAAAGGAGACATGGAAGAGAGGGATCCTGTGCCTTTTAGACCTGAGGCAAATACTCCCATGTGCACAGAAAAAATGTGTGCCAACTGTTAGGTGGAAAATCTCAGCACAAAGGAGGGAGATAGGAGTTGAAAGATTTTTATATGGCTCTTCCAGTACCCAGGCCCAACCTAAGGACACAATTTGCCTCCCCGCCCCCTTTTCTGCCTGCAATAGGTCAGCTTGGATTTTCAAGGGCAGGAACCAAGTCTGTCTCCTCCTTGTCTGCCTCAAAGGGATGAGGAGCTGCAGCCCTGCTGCCACGTCCAGATGTTTGGGCAGGATTCCTTGCTCCTGCAGCCATTCCTCCTTCTCTCTGTTCAGGAGAAAGGGGGGAGACAAATCTGCCTGGCAAAAGGCAGTGCAGGAGGGAGAAAGAAAGTTCAGAACTAAAAATCATTTCCCCTGGAATTTAGATGCTATTGAAAATACCTGAGCTATGCGTCAGAGCCATGTTTTCAACTTCATTTGCAGCTTCAGTCACTTCAAAGGCTTTTAAAATTATTTTTGTCCTACATTTCCTTACATAAGCAAATCTCTTAAAAATGAGAGTAGCACCTTGGGTGGAGAATTCCCTCACTGGGACTGTTTGCCTGGCTTCCTTAGGGTGCCATTTTCTCCTGTAATCTTTACACCAGAGCAAAAGCACCTGTCACCCTGGTGTGTGGCACTGCAAATAGATACCAAGGGGTAAAGCCATCTGAACTCTGCTCCTTCATCATCAGGTGAATCCAGGACTGAGTGCACCAATCTCCTCTGCACCCTATTTTTATTCTAAACAGGGTTGAAAATGAAAGATAAGGTTGTCCACTACATTTATATGTCTGCTTTGAGTTTCACCTCATCCTACTTTCATATGAAACTGACTAAGACAGCAGACAACTCCCTCAAAGGCTCACCAACCCAATGGTTTTCCTCCCTTTTAATAAGTTGCAAAACAGAAATGGTGATCTAGTCTTTGATGAAGAGTTGCTGCCTGTTCATGCCTGCGACCCTTCCTGTGCACGCTGATGAGACGACTGCTCAGGCTCAGAGCAGCCTCTCCAGCACATGACGATGCATTGAGTATGAGGACAGCAGGGCCAGCAGATGATCTGGAGCACGCACCTTTGCGCACACACCTCACTGCAGAGCCACTTGCCAGCAAGCAATGGTTGGAAGGGACCTTAAATATCATCTAGTTCCACTCCCCCCTGCCATGAGCAGGGACGTTCCACTAGATCAGATTACCCATGGCCCCATCCAACCTGGCCTTAAAAGCCTCCAGGGATTGAGCATCCACAATCTCCCTTGGTAACCTGTTCCATTGTCTCAATACTCTCATAGTGAAGAAATTCTTACTAAGGTCTAGTCTAAATCTGCCCCTCTCCAGCTTATAGCCGTTCCCCCTTGTCCTGTCACCACAAGGATGCATGATATCCATCCATGGCTTGGCCAGGATGAAGCAGTCTTGCTCTCCTGCGTTCCCCAGATAAATTAAAGGAGAAGGGGTCCCTCACAGCATGAGTTAATGACATAATAATTAAGCACTTGGATCAGTCCGTAGTGAAAGTATGAAGACCTCCTAGTGCAGTGGTAGGTCTTGCAAGTGCTGGCTGTGTTGCAGACAGCATGTGTGTGTGTGCATGGTGCTGCCCAGACCTGTCTACAATAGCATGGTTCCGAGGAACGCACGCTGAATATGGATGAAGCAGGAGGCTGGTGCCACGTGAGTGTATTGATATGTGATCTGCATGCAACTGGACAGTGGCTCAGTCTGCCTGGCTAAGCAAGATACACATCTCAGAGCCAAAATGCCAACGTCAAATCACCTAAAGTCTGCAAACAGGGGATTGGAAAACAGGCACTGAAATCAGCATCACAGAGGTTTGGGTTCCCTCTGTTTTGAAAATCCCAACTGTAAAATCCTGACCATGCCCATTAAGATGCAGAAGCTGTTCAGCTCTAGCCTTCCACAATCCCCCTTCAGCCTTCTGGAAGGAGGGAAGCAGTGTCAGTCACTTTGCACTCCTTCCAGTTCAACCCATCAGAGCTCTGGCTCATTTGTGGAGGTATGAAAGGACTCAAGGTTTTGCCAGAACTGGCTCACACTTGAAAGTATTTCTTAAGGAGGACTTCTCAGCCATCTCTAAGACAGCAGTGCTGCAGGTCACTGCAACTGCCTTTGAAGAATTTTTTGGGAGAAGCATGTCAAATGAGCTATTTATCTGAAAGTATGACCTGTCCATGTTTACTTAACTGACAGCAGAACTTGTAAAATGTTACTCCAATAGCCTTCTATTTGAAACAAAAGTTTTCAAGGGTGCCAAATCTGTCTTAGCTGTAGAATCATAGAATCATAGAATGGTTTGGACTGGAAGGGACCTTAAAGATCATTCAGTTCCAATCCCCTGCCATGGGCAGGGACATCTTCCACTGGATCAGGTTACTCAAAGCCTCATCCAGGCTGGCCTTCAACACCTCCAGGGACGGGTCATTCATGACTTCTCTGGGAACCTGTGCCAGTGCCTCACCATCCTTGCAGTAAAAAATTTCTTCCTAATATCTCATCTAAATCTCCCTTCTTTCAGCTTGAAACTGCTACCCCTTGTCCTATCCCTGCACACCCTGATAAAGAGCTCCTTCCCCCAAGTTTCCTGTAGCCCCTTGCAGTACTGGAAGGCTGCTATAAGGTCTCCCCGGAGCCTTCTCTTCCCTAGGCTGAAGAACCCAAACTCTCATCTTATTAAACTAATGTGAGTCCTTCATTTGGGGCCGACCCCCAAACTAATGATGCACAAAGCTAAAATCTCTATGATGCAAGTGACCGCTTGTTAATATGAGTAGCTTTTAAATACCAGTGGTTGCAGGGCAAGCTAGAAATAACTTCACAAATATAAGTAACAGCAGCAGCATGCAATGCTTGTGCCAGCAAGGAACTGCTCCTAAGTATAGGACCGGAAAGCTCTCCCAGCTCTCATCATGACTTTCAGCAGAAAATGTTTCTCCTTCTTGATATTTGGCATAAAAAAAGGCAGAAAACAGACCAGGAGTCTGGACAGAGCAGTGCTGGAAGAAGAGGTGACCAACTTGAGACAGCCAAAGTGGACTAAGTAGTGATGCCCCTGAACCCATTCTCCTGGGGAACTGATGGAAACATGAGGATCGGGCTCTGTTGGTTTCTGTGATTCCCCTAACCATAGTGTTGGGCATCTACAGCCCACAGCTCATGAGCAGAGATCCCACAGGAAGAACAAAAGAGCCAGACCAACTTGTAGCTAAAAAGTCCTCACACCTACAGACTCCTGTGTGGTTATGATTTTGAAAAATATTTCTATAAGAGAAACAGGCATTTTTCCATTCCATGTCTCAAAGAAAGCATTTTAAGATTAAAATTAATGCAGATCAACCAAGCACATTCTGGACAATTCACATCTTCCACAGCTTCTCCTTCCCATCCTCTGAAACCATCTGTTCTCTCTTTCTGACTTTGCAAGTCTCTTCTCTGCTGCAACAAATGTATGGAAAATGCATCACGCAGCATTTACACGGAAGTCGTACAAAAAGTGGTGCAAAAGCCTCATATCCAGCCTTCAAATGAGGCCCATGGGCCTTGCTGATTGAATAAAATGTTACACGCTATTCGGCATACTAATAACACCTTCAGATGTGATGAGGCTGCACTCCCCACAATTCACATCCTTTTGGGCCCCCTGAGGAGGTAAAACCAATGGGTTGTACAGCTTTATTCCCAATGTAATATTAGTATTAATGAGAAGTGAGAAAAACTGTTCTACACACAGCCTTTAATTCTGTATGCAGTGTAATATCATGACTTCATAAATATAAATGACTTCGTAAGTAATTTCTCATACCTACTGGCAGTGAAAAGATCAGGAAACTTATTTTTAGAAGGGCAGTCTTGTTTATAGCATTGCCAATATAGCAACAATACTAGACAGCAAATGCAAGAAAGTTGCAAGTCTTTGAACCAAAGTCAATCTCAAAGAAACTTCAGTTTGCAGCTTTAACCACAGACCACAGGACCAGGCTTTACCCTTTTTCTCCAGTGAAGAACCCAGTGTGGTCATTGCTCCTCTCCCGACAACAGATCTGATTCAAGTGGAATACAGATGGATACACCACTTAATGAGCAATCTGGTGGCTTCAAGAGACTGCTGTGATTAACAGCAGAGCCAAGATAGACACTATCTGTGCTATTTCACAATGCATCTCTCCTTATCCTTTATCTCCAGCCTTGAGGGATCTCTCCATACTTCTACCTATTGCACATACTTTGTCCATTAACTTCCTGTCCTCAGTTCAGTTTTATATCTTTACCATCCACCTGTCCTTAGAACCAACCTGAAAATTCAGACTTTCTTGCTCCCCAGACTTTGATGAGAGGAGACCTGGAGCAGGAATAGGACCAGGAAAAAGTGAAGTCTTGATACAGGATGCCCTCCAGGTTATAGCCTACTCCATCGACAAGATCAAGTTGTGAGCAACAAAGTATTGATTGATTACCTTATGTGGGAGACTAGAGTGGGCTAGGGTAAACTAAAGAGGATTGGCAATAAAAAAATCATCCCTACAACCATGCTGCACACAAGGTTGTTGTTGCTGTTATTATTGTCATAATCATCATTGTCATCATCGTTGTTGTTGTTATCATTATTATTATTGATGTTTTTATTGATATTGATATTATTATTGATGGTATCATCATCATTTTCATGTGAGAGATGCTTTAAGACCAGGATTCAATACAGTGGCAGGGGAAAGCCTCCTCCACCCCCTTCCTGCTCATCAAAGCATATCACTACCTGCCTTGGCCAGTTTTTTCTTTCCTGAGATGCTCCTGTACCAAAATAACAGACCTGGACTCTTCCTAAATCTATCCAAACATATGGAAATCTGCAGTTTTCAAAAGGAAGGGCTCAGACCTATGTTATTTGTGAGAATTAAATATGAGATGGAGAGAATATTCCATCTGACATCAGGTCATGCAAATTCACTTTCCAGAGATCTTTAAAGTAGTCTTGGTGGGCTGTTGCCTTCAGCTAATGCCCCTTCACCACCTTCTTGCTAGAGTTTAAATTTCTCTTTGTGGAATATCTTCATATAATCTCACTTTGGATGAATTTTCTCCTTGTTATGGCAATGAAAGAAAATTTTCCCTAGCTATTCTTAAAAGAACAGAAAAATCAGTCCATTTAGGCATGGCACAGCAGGCATGCAGAGCATATTTTGGCAGAGCTATTGAAATGTCACTGATTTTTTGGTGCCACCTAGGTCAAGGTGCTCATTGGAATGGTTGGCAGTCAAGCAGTGTGAAGCTTGTCTAAGAGTTTGTCCTCTGATTAAACTCTTAATCTTGTAGTTGTATTGCCATCAAGAGCAGTGACAAAAAAATGAAAGTAAGTCTCAAAGTGGAAAAAAATCTGAACAAATTTCATTCAAATTTCACAGGAAATTAGCTGTGAAATGAGGAAATCAGTTCCTCACAAATTAGAGTAGGTTTGTGCATCTATCAGCTAAATGGGTTACATCAGATGATGACTTGGTTCCAAGAGTTTAGCTCTGCAAAGGTCCAGCATAAGAACCAACTACTGGGAGAGATCTTCAGCTGCTGAGAAGAGGGAGAGTTCTATTGAACAAGACAAGGAGACCCCAGCTGAAAGTTTGGCCCACGATATTGTCAAGAAAATACTAACGGTATCAACTGGCTGTAGTTGTAGTCTAATTATAATAGCTGTAATTAGATAGATTCAGAACTATCAATGAGATTACAGGCTAATAGTGTGCATCCATATTATTGCTATTGAATTTATTTATCAGTCTTAAAGGGGGGAATGTTGCCACAAATAGCTGGTGTATCTTCTCAGCACCAATTGATATATCAATCAAGAAGGAAGCTGCTTCTCTGGAAACAGCTGCCAATAAAATGCTAATCAATAACTCCTGTCTCAGTAGAGATATGTCAGCTAGATGGATTTGATGAAGCCTGCAGTCCTTTTCTACATTAAGGTATAAGGTGGAATAATATTTAGGATCATTTCTATAAATCACAGAATCACTAGGTTAGAAAAGACCCACTGGATCATCAAGTGCAACCATTCTTATCAAACACTAAACCATGACCCTCAGCACCTCATCCACCTGTCCCTTAAACACCTCCAGGGAAGGTGACTCAACCACCTCCCTGGGCAGCCTCTGCCAGTGCCCAATGACCCTTTCCATGAAAATTTTTTTTCTGAAGTTAAGACTGAACCTCCCCTGGTGGAGCTTGAGGCCATTCCCTCTTGTCCTATCCCCTGTCACTTGGGAGAAGAGGCCAGTACCCTCCTCTCCACAACCTCCCTTCAGGTATTTGTAGAGAGCAACACGGTCTCCCCTCAGCCTTCTCTTCTCCAGGCTAAACAACTCCAGCTCTCTCAGCTGCTCCTCGTAAGACTTGTTCTCCAGCCCGTTGACTAGCTTCGTTGCTCTTCTCTGGATCTCTTTGGTTCACAGGCCTTTTCCCCTGGATCTTTCAAATTTTGTTCTTTAATAAGTCTTGCAGGAGGATGAAGCTGCAAGAACAAGTGTGTCACCAATGACCATCCAAGAGCTATTGGAGAGGAAGAAGAAAGAGTGGAAGTCAAGGTGGACCAGTGTACTGACATCAAATAATTCCACCAAGCTGGGGTGCAAAGACCTCCCTAATCCAGAAAAACCTCTCCAGGAAGGTGTGGGAGCGAGTCCTGCTAAGTCGGGCCAAGTACCTGGGGAAGGCTTAGATCCCTGGTCCACCACTAGACCTGGAGGCACACCTCATCCTGCAGATCCCCTTTGAGAACTGCGCACTGTGATGCCTCACGTGGCCAGCACCGGCTATATGTTGTTACACGAAGGCCTACATCAATGACTCTGCCTGGTCAGAGACATTTCTCCGCATGTTCATGCATTATGCATGGCTCCATCCCAGCCTACTTCAAATGCATCACCTTCCAGTGAAAGCTGACTTGGGTGTGGAAGTCGGCTGCAGCCGACAAAGCCACCTGTGATAATAATCTCAAGGAAACGTGTGCCCAGTGGGGGCGAAGTACTCTCCCACACCCCTAAGGGGCTGTATCATGATCTCCCACTGACATAATCGTGCTGTAACTTCAGGAAGGATAGGTAAAGCACATTCCAATATTTCCAAATGTATGCAGCAGCATAAATGGATTCATTGGAAGCAAAATATCAATATGCTGATTTAGTGGGGCAAAGCCAATGCGTCATCCAGCATTCCTGCAACTTCTAAAGATCCCCACCCAATTTGACACCAATTAGAAGTCCTATAAGGGCAAATCTGAGATACAGGTAGATGCAGGCTTGACTGTTGTATTAAATAAGGCTTATATTAATATCAATGTTGTTTTTCCATAATTTCAGTAAAAACATGCTCTCTGTTTACTGAGTTTTGTGTCTGCATCTTTTATGTTCACAGAGATATTCCACAGTTTTCAGACATGAACTGTAATTCCATCAATAATGAAGTCTGGTGAAATCACAGAATTATAAAATCATTACAGCTGGAACAGACCATCCATTCCAACCGTCAGCCCAACACCACAGTGCCTACTAAACCAGCTAAACTAAGTAATAAAATGCAGGTTTGCATGAAACTGATATTCTGAGTCAAGGCAGAGAATACATGAATAATAGATATTAAAAGAATCAATGAATCAACTCTTTAGTCTTCATTCTTCTGAATTTTAAATTCCTTCTATTTCATCTGACATTGATCAAAGAATTTTGCTGACAGAATTCTTGGACCATTTCATGTTTTCTGCAGGATCATTTTTTAATTATAAAGCACCACCCAAATAAAAGAAAAAGATATGCAAATGATGTGGAAGTGAGGCAAACTATTTATTTTAGCTGCATGGAGTTTTTCAGAACTGTTGGCTGTTTTCTTTTAAAATCAGCATGGGACATGTTGTGTCATTTAATTTTCAGCAAATCTACCTCTTGGTTTCAAAAAAGGAGCACAGAAGGAGAAAAAGCCCATTGTTATTATTAATTAATAATTAAACAATAGCAGCATGCCCTTTGTTATTCCCCCCTTTTTTAAATTGATGAATAAATATTTGTTCTGATAAATAGGGCAAATACTTGGTTTGTCTCTAAATACAGGTGGTTCAGCAATCTGACTCAGCAAATTAATGTTTTTATAAGGATCAGCAAAATATTAAGCCTTTTTGGAAACAAACCAAACAAAAACCCCAAACCCCACCTAAGAAGGAAGTTTATCTGCAAAGCTCAGATGAACAGACCCCAAAGTTTGGTTATGGCTCTCCCGTAATGAATCCTGCAACCCTATAGAAAACCGTAGCCCTTGATTAAGGCATGGAAAGACAGAGATGCTGGAGGGTGGCATTTAACAGGTGCATCTGCTCAGTTTCCAGCTACTCGTCTTCCTTAAAGAAAACCCACAGACCATAAATACAATCAGGAGCTGAATTAAGATTGCAAAAATATCAAGCTCCCTAGAGACAAGTGTCTGTCTGAAAGATCTGCCCTTGCCCTCCACTCCCCAAAAAACATTTCAGGAAGGTTTCCTGGCTTTGGTTCTGTTGAGCTGCGTTTATGAAACTATGTCTGCAAGCATCTTGGACCCTTTAATGAGATGATGCTTGACCCTGTTGAGAGCATAAACATCATCTACTGTACAATCAGTGTAAACATGTACCTTAAAATTAAAAACCACATTCAAACAAAGCCTACCCGAAGCAGACAGCAGCCTGCCCGGCAGAATCAGCCGTTAGCTTTTCTGCCTCTAATCTGCCTACCGAGCAGCGTCACAGAGAATGTCTTTTATCAAAACAAAGGCTGGATGCTGGCTGGGAAGTGTGAAGCTGACTAAAAATGGCTGAAAAGCTGTCCGAGGCACCCGGGAAGGTAGCCAGCCCCACCCAGTACAGACACTGACCTGCTCAAAATAAGCTGAAAATAAGCCCAAAAGGGAGATGCTATTGTTCCCCTCACCTACTCGGCAGCAAGACAAAAGCATCACGATATTTTGCCCCCAAATGGCTCAGCAGAGTGCTTGAAAGCACTGTAGGGATTAATTTATTTTTTTAAAGCAATCCCGCAGCAAATTACAAAGTGGGTAGCGATGCCACGGCCACTTCAGTGCTATCACACTTCTTGCCGAACCTGCGTTTTCTTTGTGTCGACGCTAGGCTAAACCCTCACTCTGGGTGTGTCCGTGGGCAGGATGCACCCAGACGACCGGCAAAACCGCCTGGAACCCTCGTGAGCCCAAGCAGACACAAATTCACCATCATCCAGCTTTCCTAAAGTCCAAAAGGTATGAAATCATGCCCAACAGAGAGAGTCGGGCATACGAAATGCTAAACGCTAACGGCAAGGGCGGATGCTTTGGGAAGGAGCTGTAAGGTGGGAAAGACAGTGCTGTATCCTGGATGCTTTCAGGGCAAGACAGCTGGAGATGGGAAAAAATACATTCAAAGAACAGAATTAAGGGCTTTTTATCTTTCTTTCTTAAATTACCCCAAAGGAAAGCTTCTTAGGGAGGGAGAGCAAACAGCATGCAAAGGCCCACAGGTGAACAATGAAAAATGGATGGACCCTGCCTTCGCCTCCTCCAACATGCAGTACTTCTAGCATGCAACACTAGAATAGATATAATACCCTGACATTTCCAGTTGCTCCAAAGACAGTCCATCTTGGTGGAATCAGCACTGGCTTGCATCTCGGAGGGCTGAGGAATTGCCGGTCCTTTCGTCGGAGGCACTGCGTTACCAGTCAGGCATTCCCGAGCATGGGTGGGTTAGCGGGTATCGCTCCCGTCTCCCCGCTCGGCTCTGGACTGATGCTGTAAGCAGCACAGGCGGAGGGGGGAGGGCATATTGTATGCGCTGCGGTCTCCACTGCAGCAAATCAGCAGTGTGATGTGGTTGCCCTAGGGAGCAGGCTCCTTTGAAAAGGGGATGCAGTCCCCTTTCAAATCAAAAGCTTGCGCTCAGCAGCTTAGCCTCCTAAGCCATCGAAATGGTTAAGGCAACCTGATGGCAAAGAAATAAAAACAAATTGGCTGTGGGAGGAGGGGGGAGGCGAGTGAGGGAGCAGCGTTTCCTATGCTCTCTATGGTTGTGACTATTCGTGTTCCAGAAATTTCTTGAGAGTGATGAAATCTGGTGTTTTCTTCATTTTTTTGGTGAGGGCCAAATTTCCCTCATCTCTCCAGGTTTTACTGCCTCTGCCCTGCAGGGTGAGGTTGGGGAATAGGCAGGAGAAAACTGCAGTCAGGACCCAACCCCAGCAGAGGAATATTAAGTTTGCTACATTTTTCAAGACTGTTCCAGAAATAGAAGAAAACAGCAGAGTATCCACATCACTAGGGATCGCCCTTCTCCCCCTGCAGGCCCAGGGTGACCCGCATGGCCCCCCCTATTCCCTCACACCAAGCCCTGCTACATCAGGATAGTGAGCATCGCAGGCTGCACCCAGGTTGGGGCATGGGGGCTGTGAGTGCTGCCTCCTCTTGTAGCTGAAAATGCTGCATAAACCAGTATTTGCGATTCAAATGTGCAGATGTACAGGTCAACTTGTGAAAAAGCGCGTGCTCTCGGTAGTAACTGTGAGCTCACTAATGACTGAATTTTAACACCAGCCTCAACACTCTTCCTCCACATAAGACACTGCCCTTGCCTCAGTTTCCCCATCAATAAACTACTCTAAGTAACCTTGCAGAGATGTCATAACTCAGCAATGGCCACATGGTACTTGGTAAGTACTTGGAAAGAAAATCTACCCGCCTTTTCAGATTTGGGGAAGCAGGGTAGTTATCAATCATTAAGGAACTCCCCAAGAAATCACCACATTTCACTGAAGAGAGACCTGAAATACAGCATATCAGTCTTGGTCCAGCTGTCATTGACAGCCCCAATTGGGGACCTCTCAGCTCTGAGGCTGCATTTCATCTTTTAGATCATGCTAGTTTCTGAAATATTTTTATTGTAGCCATGTTATATTGAGTTTAGCTCAGCACAAACACAGTGGGTCACATACACACACAGCATTTGGAATAGAATTTGAACCTCTCTGCTCCTTTGGCTTCAAAACAAACAGCCTTTAATGCCTGAGTTAACAGAGATCTCCTCCAACTGGCAGTAGTAGGTCACTCATCCTTCCCTCAGGTAACTCAACTCACAGAAGAAAGCCAAAATTTCAGGAAAGAACCAACATGGTGTGATCTTAACCTTTACCTAGGAAGTTCTTCTGGGATTATGGAGGCCAACAGTTATTGTTCATGTTTCAAAACCATCTTTAAAATCCCCCAAAAGACTTGCTCTAGGCTTGAATCCAACATTTTCAGTCTCCTAATAGGGAAATAATTAACTAATTGGTGCAGAACTTACTTCAGTTGTCATTGCACACAGTAAGACTAAATAAGCTACAAACAATATTACAAGTCTTGATTTTGTGTTCTTCCTGGCTTTGTCAAAAGAATGAAGAAATAGGTTGACAAGGGATGATCTCTCAGCATAGACTGATTGCCTTAGACAATTAGCAGGAGCAGAAAATCTACCTATTGAGAGCTTTTGCCCTGCATACTGTTTGCAGCTCTGTGATGGGGTTCCCAGTGCCAATCCATAATAAGAAGAACTTATTATATAAGCAGTGTGTATAAAACAGAGCCACAATTCACATGGAACTCCTAAATCCTGGAGATCCTGAAAAAAAGCCAGAGAGACCTCAAACTCAGTGGAACTCATGGCTATTGGGAATGTACCGCTAGCAACACAGTAGTGAGAAGACACAAAATCTCTGCTTAGTCTCGCTGTAACCCACATTTCTCAGTCTGATATGAAAGATAAATTCCCTCTGGACAGAAACGTGGTCCGTGTACATTTAACATCCCAGTGTTGTATGAAACAGTGATTTCTCCTTTCCTTCATTGTTGGTAGGGATTTTTCTTGCTTCAGACTTCAGGTCTCAATCTCCTTCCCCAGGCTACCAAAATGAACCACACCATCAATTTTCCTGCTTAAATTCTTACTTCCATTTGGAAAAGTGTCTCTACAGACCTGTCCCCTGTCATTGGACTGTCTTGCGCTACTTCTAGAGTTCATGGGCACCAGAATCCATCACTTTGCTACCAGTAACAAGAACAATGTGTTTGTGTCAGAGGCAGAAATGAACTGAAACTGTGAAATTAATGTACTCAGAAAATGCGAATGGGCTAAGAAGATCTTCCAGCATGCACTCACCTACCCCAGAAGCCAAGTCAGCTGAGGGACCTTGGCAGAACCTGGGGTGCTGGTTGATGGGAAGCTCGACATGAGTCGTCAATGTGCGCTCACAGCCCAGAAGGCCAACTGTATCTTGGGCTGCATCAAAAGCAGCATGGCCAGCAGGGCGAGGGAGGGGATTCTGCACCTCTATTCCTCTCCTGTGAGACCTCATCTGGAGCATTGTGGCCAATTCTGGAATCCTCAGCATAAGAAGGCTACGGTGCTGTTGGAAGTGGTCCAGAGGAGGGCTACAAAGATGATCCAAGGGCTGGAGCACCTGCCATACAAGGACAGGCTGAGAGAGTTGGGCTTGTTCAGCCTGGAGAAGAGAATGCTCTGAGGAGATCTTATAGCAACCTTCCAGTACCTGAAGGGGCTACAAGAAAGCTGTGGAGGGTCATTTTACAAAGATTTGTAGTGATAGGACAAGGGGCAATGGGTATAAACCAGAGAGGGGCAGATTTAGACCGTACATAAGGAAGAATTTCTTCATGATGAGAGTGGTGAGGCACTGGCACAGGTTGCCCAAGGAGGTGTGGCTGCCCCACCCCTGGCACTGTTCAAGATCAGGTTGGATGGGGCTTAGGCAGCTTGATCTAGTGGGATGTCCCTGCCCATCACAGGGAAGTTGGAACTGGTTGGTTTTTAAGGTCCCTTCCAACCCAAACTATTCTATGATTCTATGATTAACACTCCGTGTGTCTGCATAGACTTGCACAAAAGTTTAACACTCCCAGCCAGCACTGGGAGGATGAAGGACTAAAATGGCAATTGATAAAACATGCATTTCTACAATGAAAATTTAAATCATGGATTCAGTAAGTAATGAGCCAGAATTAGGACCAAACAGTAGGCCATCAATATGTCAGTGTGAGAACTACTTCTTTGCAACAGAACTAAGCCAGGACCACCAACTAAACATTTACTGAGCACACCGGAAGATACAAGTAAGCATAGCACTGTCTGTATCTTAGAAGGGTGAGATATGCACAGGTCAGAGATCTTAGCACCAGCCACAGGATACCGCAGTATTGGAGGGGAGTTTTCCTGTGATCATGAACAGAAGAAGCAGGTTCAAAAGCAGTAAGTGGAATCTGCTTCTCTTCCTTCCAGAGCACTGTCCATGGGAAGCCTCCTTCTGTTGCAGGATGTTACTGAAATGACTACAGATCTTAAGATGTTTGAGTGAGGTCACATAAAGCATAATGTTGGTGGCACAGACATAAGCCAAGTGGACTCATCAGTATTTTCCTGTTAAGTAGCTTTCCTGGAGTTATGATCCATGTATATGTCCAATATGTTGAGCAGACCACACTCATAGGGATGTCTACTGCCTCCCAGGAGCTCGATCGGGTAAGGGATGTGGCCAGGAAACTTCCCAGCATGATGAGATCTAGGGACTATTACTAGTTACTACTGCTCCATGTGGGAGGGGATGAAACAGCAGTAAGAAGCCCAAGGGGGATTAAAAAAGATTTTGGGGCCCTGGGATAGATACTGAGGGAATCTGGGACCCAGGTTCTTTTTTCTTCCCTCCTTCCATTTACAGGTGGTGACGTAGCACAGCTCAGATGGATACAGCCAATTAATACATGGCTCCATGGCTGGCGGGGGACAACATCGAGCTAGCCTGTAACAAGTGGTGGGAAGATGGGTGTCAGGGGTCAGGTGTTAGGGAGGATACTTCTCTAAAACACCTTGTAGGTAATAAAGGGTCTGCTGGGAAGGTGATGCAACCAGCAGCCCAGCTGAAGTGTCTTTACACTAATGCATGAAGCTTGGGTAACAAGCAGGAGGAGCTGGAAGCTACCGTGCTACTAGAAAGCTATGATCTAGTTGCCATCATGGTGGGATGAATCCCATGACTGGAGTGTGGCCATCGACAGCTACAGGCTGTTCAGAAGGTACAGACTGGGAAGGAGGGGCGGAGGCGTTGGCCTCTATCTCCAGAAAGGGATAGAATGTGAAGGGCTGTCATTGAAGAGTAGCCACGAACAGGTTGAGAGCTTGTAGGTCAAAATTATGGACAGAAGAACCAACGGGAACCTTGTGGTTGGCATATACTACAGGTTCAAGGAGAACCAACTGATGAAGTCTTCTTCCTCCAGCTACAGGACGCTTCATGCTTGCAAGCTCTCATCCTACTCAGGGACTTCAACCACCCTGACATATGCTGGAAAAGTAGCACGGCAAGCTGTAGGCAATCCAGGAGATTCCTGGAGTGCACTGAGGATCAATCACATCATGCCACAGCCTTCATTTACACTGGCAGTTGCCCTGACCCAGGTGCAGGACCTTGCACTTGGTCTTGTTGAACTTTATGAGGTTCATACAGGTCTACTTCCCCAGCTTGTCCAGGTCCCTCACGCATGTCAACTGCACCACTCAGCTTGGCGTTGTCGGCAAATTCACTGAGAGTGCACTCAATCCCACTGTCTATGTCATTCGTGAAGATGTTAAACAGTACTGGTCACAGTATAGACCTCTGAGACACCACTTCTCACTGATCTCCATCCAGACGCTGAGTCATTGATCACTAACTTCTGGATGTGACAATCCAACCAGTTCCTCATCTGCCAATCAGTCCACTCATCAAATCCATATCTCTCCAATTTAGAGAGAAGGATGTCATGTGCAACTGTGTCACAGGACTTACAGAAGTCCACTGGATGGACAACTTTCATATCTCTTCCCTTGTCCCCTGTGTGGTCAGCCACGCTGGCTGTCTCAAATAATTTCCCTGTCCTCCACGTGCTTTAGCACAGCTTCTGGGAGGAGCTGTTCCATGATTTTCCCTGGCACAGGGGTAAAGCTGACATGTCAGTAGTTTCCAGGGTCTTCTTTTCTACCCTTTTGTGAAAATGGATGCAAAGTTTCCCTTTTTCCAGCCACCGTGGACTTCACCTGACTGCCATGACTTTCCAGATTATCACAGAGAGCAGCTTGGCAACTACATCAGCAATGTTTAAGTTTTTTTATATAAATAACTTGAGTTGACATGGGGGTCCATAATAGCCCAGATGTACTCACTGATCTACCATGGGAAGGATCACACATGGCCCTAAACTTCAGGGCTGTCCCTTAACAATCCTGCTGGAGGGTAGGGTGGAAATCAGAACTATTTAATAATAACAAATTCAAAGACAGAGCTGAAACCATTGCCAGCTCTGCACTAAGCGCAGTGACTTTGAAGACACTTTGGACTGATCATGTTTTTCAGAACAGCGCTCTGCATCACTCCGCATGGAGCATCGTGGGACACATTGAGGGCAGCACCAGAACTGCAACATGGTGCTGTAAGATCCTGACATTTAGCACTTTAGGAGAACGATATCATTAAGGGAGATCACTGGGTTTTTCTTCTAAGCTAATTTGTTCTTAGCATTAGCAACAAAAATAGAGGGGATGCTATTTTAGAAGTTGCATTAATATGTCTCGAAGCTCTAAAGAGCAACACGGAATTTTTGCCTAAGTACTCCAAGGCAAGGGCAGCCAGCAATTACATTTTCATGAGGAGGCTGTCAATAGCAAAGGCACGGGCCAAATCCTGGCTCTGCTCTCGCCCCTCCCACTGTCTTGCACTCATTCTTGCACAATGCATTTTTCTGGACTGCAGAATCACTCAGAGGCAGCTCAGATGAAAAGGCCATGAGCTGGGAGATGCTGACAGCTGTTTCAGGTCCATTACTATTCAAAGTCTAAGTGGCACATAGACAGCTCTGTCCTTGCTGTCTTTTGCCCTGGGTGTTTTGTGTTTTCTCTTAGGAGATTAATTACTTTTTTCCTCAGGTCGTTTGACCACAAAAGGAATCAATAAGCTGATAAAAAAGAAAACGTGGTCTTAAACTGGTGCAGTTTAAGTATGGAGCCCAGCACTCATAACAAAAGAAACCCCAGGTTCTGGCATGTCACATCCTCAGATTTCTTTTAGAAGTCTCGAAATGCCTGAGTTTAAGATGGTTTTAAAATGATCAGTCAGGGACAAGAACTGTGTTTTGAGATGTGTTGCTAAGCTTTTGCCCAGCTGCCTCTGTTTCACTTTCTGCTCAGAAGAACTGTTCTTCACACCTATTTTTGCTCAAAGTCAGATATTATCATAAGGTCTTTGGCAACAACCATGTGATATGAGTCAAATGAGTGGGTGAAAGAATCAAGTGAGACTTACTTTGCACTTGCTTTCCTCCCCAGGAATGAGTTGGCCTTTCTTTGGATCCTGGTAAGTGAGCTATTTTGGGAGGAAGTCCTTAGATTTGTTTAAATACAATTTTCCATTTCAGTTTTTGATGTGCAGTCCGTCAGTGAACCTGGCACAGATCTTCCTCACTAGGCATCCCAGAGGTTGCTGGCGCTTCGGCAGCTCCATTTGAGCTCACTGACGGTAACAGCAAATATAACAAACAATTTTTATTTACTCCTGGCTCTTCAGCAGTGGATAATTTCTCTCAGTTCTTTAATGTTATTTTTGAACGGTGAGGATCATAGAAATGAAGGCTCTATTCTCACCACTGACCTAGAAAAGTCTTTTGATTCTTTCCAGTGGGACTACTTTTTGAATTGCTGGGAACCTTAAAATTGGGTGTTTCTCTCCTCTGGGGATGTTGCTGCATCTTCCTCCTTTAAGATTTGATCAGTAAAGCTGAGGAGACCCTAGAACTCTGCAGACCTACTGCATTCCCCATTACAGTGAGCTCTTAAGGTGCTTGCAGCCCACCCCCATCTTCAAACGTGCTGCTTTTAAGCCTGTGCTGCTACATTTTCCTCTTTTACAGTATGGCTGGTGCTGCAGCTGGCATTGTTAATTCCATTTCATTAACTTATCTTCCTAATGGACTGAAAGACAAAAGTGAAGACAGCCCTGAGACCACAGTGTGGCTGGGCCTCAAGAGATCTATGTTCATCCTCACGTCTGCCACAGGCTTTCTGTGTGACCTTGGGAATCTTCTCTCTTAGGACTCTGGGTCTGCTTGGTCTATTTAAATTTGGGGCATATTCGCTTTTTAAGCTTTATTTTTTCTGCAACACCCAGCACAACATCTGCTGCTCTAGTAAAGGAGCCTCACTCATTTCTGCAACACAGCTAGTAGGCTGGTGTCACTGGCTGTCATTCTTGGACTAGTGGAGATCAAGTAAGACTGGTAAAGATGCATTGGGATTGCATTGCTCTAGGAAAAGGTGAAATCCTGCCTAGTGATGTGCAAGGATGCTGGAGGACAGAGGAGCCTCCTCCTTGGCCTGGCATGCCCAGAAGAGATGAAGAAGACACACTTCTAGCAAATTCGCAAAGCCAGGTCTGGTGGCCAGTGGCCAAGCTTGAGACCTGGACTTTGCCACATGGGTGTGCCACAAGCCACCAGGGACCCTGTTCCTGCCTGGTCAAGGACCTGGGAGCAGAGGAGGTGGCCCCAGAGTAGCTCATCTCACTAGCCCTCCCCCTGCGCTGCTGGCACCTTGCAGGGCAGGTATAGCCCATCTGACCTGCTTTGCTAGAGGAAGAGACAGTAAGAGGCAGAAATAAGTGTGTGAGCAGGGACCACGCTGGTAGCAGCACACAGGCACATGGCATGATGGTGCATCGAGTGAGCCATGCCTCAAGCAGGCTGTGAGCCCAGGCAAAGTGCCACACAGCAGCACTTGACAGTCCTGCCCTCTGCTCCTCTGCACATCCAGGTTCTGGGCTGAGAGAACAGCCCCCAGGGAAGATGTGCCTGCAGAAATGTCCCAAGTCTTGCTTCCAGCTTAGAGGGGCTGCCCTTCACTCCTGGGATCAGGCTCAGGTTTTGAAGTTCCAGGCACTGATTCAGGGGCTGGTTTGCTCGGTTCAAGCTCAAAATGCAACTACAAATTGGGCGAACACGTACAAATTAAACTGACAGCCTGCAGGCAGAGACTCAGGAGACCAAAGCTGCTTGTGCAGCAGTGCCACAAGCCTCTAATTCAGGCTGGGATTCTCACAGGCAGCCAGGGCTGCTTGCAGATCAGCTTTGGTTTGCAGCATTTCTGCTGGCTCCTCTACTCCAGTACCCAGAGCTCCTCCTGCCAGCCCAAACTGGGCTGGGGGGAGAAGGTGCTGAATGAGTTACTGCAGAACAGGTTCGTTTTCCCAGCCCTATTAAAAAAAAATAAAGCATTTTCTTTGAGGAAGGGAGTCACTGAGCCAGCCCTGAGCTGCTCATCCCTCTGCACTGTGTTGGAGAGCTGCTTCAAGCATCTCAGGGACATTTTTGCATCCCCCACCACAGTCCCACTGCATGGGGTGGGGTTGGAAGGATGAGTGCATTAGGGGTGGAGATGTGCAGATGCTGTGGCCATGCACACACCAGATTAATGGACACACAATTGTCATGGCAACCCCAGCTTTCCTGGGAAAACAGCAATAGATTGGTAACACACCAGTGAATGCAATAGCTACAACCGCCTTCTCCAAGGATGCGAGACACCTGGGTACCAAAATGCTCTCTGCAAAAGGAGGGATGGCACTCAGCGAATCACAGTTCTAGATCCATCTTAGGCTGGGAAGTTAGCTGCTAACATGGAAAATATCTCATCTGAGATTGCAAAGGAAGGGGGACGGGTCAGGAGGAGGAGGGAGGAAAGCAGCTGCTCCTGGCCTGAGCACTTGGAAATGCAATGGAGGAGGTGGAGAGTGTGGCTGCTTATTGCAGTGAGGCTACCAGTGGTTCATAGTTCAAAGGGCTGATGAATGAGGAGCCTGTTAGTACTGTCCAAGGGAAAAAATAACAAAAGGAGAAATGAAGGACATAAAATACTGGTGTATGAGACAGGAATGCCAGTGCAAGGCTATGGGAGAGGGAAAGCAAAGAGAAAATACGAGCAGGGCTCTGGTGAGAGCCAATATAAGCACTGGCTGGAGAAATGCTTTGGACTGTGAAGCAGCACTCTGATTTTTAAATGTTATTATGGGCCTCTAGGGTAATTAGAAGAATTAGATCAGGAAATGATGTGCCAGAAGCGTTGCCTGGAAAGTGGTCAGAGTTGTGTTTGCTGGGGAAGTGAGCAGGGAAAAAGGTTTTGTGGGGCATTTTAGGACATCATCTGGAAAAAGAGCTACACAGAAAAGCGGTGAGGGTTTGAGTACTGGGCCGGGGGCGGGGGGGAGAGGGGGGGGTGTTGGGGCTGGCCCTGCCCTGGCACATCCCCTCACATGGACAGAAGCAAGAGGAAATGATGGATAGTGTGTATATATCTTATGGAAGATACCATAAGCAAGGTCAAGCGAGCTCCCAGCATCAAATCAGCAAAATATACAATGAAAATCCACACCCTGGAGCCAGCTCATTAAGAGACTTAACATCAGACATCTTATATGTACAGAGGCAAAATGAGGAAAAAGAGGAGAAAATTATGCAGAATGCAGATAAACCCACTGAATTTGTGGAAATGGGTTTCTCTCAAAAACAGATTCCAGTACCTGAACACTGTGCATCCTTGCCCTCTCCCCAACTCCTGCACACAATGAGAAAGTCCTGATTTGGATGCTGACGTTGAGTATCTGAGAAAAGGCAATTTAATTTCCCATTCTCAAGGCTAAAGGATTAAAGATAGATCAGTAAATAACTATTTCACATTTAGAAAACCAAATTAAAGGCCTAAGGAATTCAGATTTTCCGGACAATATCATTAGACACCATAAGCCACATTTTCTTGATTGCTTCTGCAAAGGAATGATAACCCTCTGCTATAGGATGAGCATGAATATACATCATCATAGGGGGTATAGAGTGAATTTGAATATATATATGTAAAATAAAATTACTTTGCCCTCTTTATCAATTAATAAGCAGCATGAAAGTTCAGTGGACAAACCTGAATAAGGGAAAATGTTTTCCTTATACCACAGTAGATTTAACCACTCTGCTTTAATAATGAATAGCACATGGATACAGCAGTAATTTCAGAGTAACAGCATAGATTTGCAGAGGTACAGAAATAGCTGATATCCCAGAGCACTACACATGAACAGTGTGAGGAAGGATGGCATGCACAATTTCTTGCATGAATAGTGAATTCCCTTGCAACAGGTTTGGCTTTTGCAGAAACTGGGGAATTCCAATAAGAATATTAAAATAGGGCTGGACAAGCAGTGCAAAAGTTCTGCTGGGACTTCTGAACTGCTTCCTTTAAGTGTTTCACTCCTTGCAACCATTCCAGTACACAGGGCTTTGCTGGAACTCCCTGACTGAGACAGGTACCACCAAATACCTCTTTGTACTATATCAGGTACCTTGTTCTTAATAAAAACATCCAGGGACCACAAGCACGATGTCCCTGTGTCCCTGTGTCCCCTCTTGCAATTCATATGCCAGATACTAAAAATTAATTTATTGCAAATGAATCAGAGATAAAACATAATGGCATGACATTAATTTTAAACTGCGATAATTTCAAGAAAACCACAGTCTTTGTATATGCAAACAAAACAAAATGCAAGCCCCAAACCCAAACGCCATATTTCGGTTCGGATGAACCTCACCTTTCACAAGTACGGCTGATGTGATCAGCTGTTGCTGAATGACAGGAAGGTCTCTGAGTCTTTCTGGTCCTCAACACCTGTGGGTCCAAGCTGTGGAAACCCCAGCCTCTGAGGAACCCCAGCTTGAAGCTGAGAGACATCACCCCTTTGGAAGTCCTCCTGAAGAGAGGGCCTTGGGAGTGCTTGTGGATGAGAAGTTCAACATGAGCCAGCAATGTGGGCTTCCAGCCCAGAGAACCAACGGTACCCTGGGCTGCATCGGAAGAGGTGTGACCAGCAGGGCAAGGGAGGTGATTCTCCTCCTCTACTCTGCTCTCATGAGACCTCACCTGGAGCCCTGCATCCAGTTCTAGAGTCCTCAGCACAAGAAGGACATAGATCTGTTGGAATGAGTCCAGAGAAGGCCACAAAGATGCTTAGGGGAATTGAGAACCTCTGCTGTGAGAAAAGGCTGAAAGACTTGTGGTTGTTCAGCCTGGAGAAGAGAAGGCTCCAGGGAGAACTTATAGCAGCCTTTCAGTACTTAAAGGGGCCTTCAGGAAACCTGGGGAAGGGTGATGAGACACTGGTAGAGGTTGCCTGGAAAGGTGGTAGATGCCTCATCCCTGGAAACCATTCAAGGCCAGGTTGGATGGGGCTTTGAGTAACCTGATCCAGTGGGAGATGTCCCTGTCCACAGCAGGGAGGTTGGGACTGGATGATATTTAACATCCCTTCTAACCCAAATCATTCTATCATACTATGAATCTGTGATGGATTAGGGTGCCTAATGCTGGGGGCGAGAAGAGAAGGGATTGTACTTCATTTTGGAAGTGGCAGCTCTCACCTTTTCCAAAACACTTGCTTTTTAATTGTGCTGGTTTTTTTTTTTTTTTTTTTTTTTTTTTCTTCCAGGTTGCCTGACATTTAAAGTGATCAAAGTTTTCTGTGAATCATATCTTCTAAGTTTCAGATAAATATAGCCACACAGCTCTGCATTTGTTTGTTTTCCTCAGGTTGCAAACCTGCAGTTGAGACCTACTTATTTTGGAGCAGGGAGAGATGCTGCTTGTCACCGTGTGCTTCAGCAACCAGAGAGGAGCACAGCCCTGCATGCAGGGAGCAGCTCTGCACCACTCGCAACACAGGGTCCAATCCTGTTCCAGTGCCTTGGAGCAAACTCACCAGTAGTCTCTGTGCTGGCTCGAGGAGCCAGAGCAACCCTAGAGCAGGCAGAAAGCAAAAGGAGATGCGATGCGCAGAGATAGGCAGCTTAGAGGGGTGCATGAAGGCAATGAAGGAGGTGACTGTGCCTGAGCATTCTGCCATGCCCAGCCCATTCTGACACACAATCCTGAGCCCTCTGAGACACAGTGAAGCTCAGAGGAGACCTCATAGCAGCCTTCCAGTACCTAAAGGGGGCCTGCAGGAAAGCTGGGGAGGGTCTCTTTGTCAGGGAGCGCAGGGATAGGATGGAGGGAAACAGTTTTAAGCTGAAAGAGAGGAGACTTAGATTAGATATTAGGAAGACATTTTTTCCCTGTGAGGGTAGTGAGGCACTGGCACAGGTTGCCCAGAGAAGTTGTGGATGGCCAGTCCCTGGAGGTGTTCAAGGCCAGGTCGGATGAAGCTTTGAGCAACAAGATGTCTCCCTGCCCATGGCAAGGAGGTTGGAACTGGGTGATCTTTAAGGTCCCCTCCAACCAAAACCACTGTATGATTCTAAGCCCCAAGAGCTCAGGGACACAGATGAAACCACATGCAAGAGCAAGAAGGTCCTGCCCCTTCTTCCCTTGCCCACCCACGCATATCCACTTAGCCCAGTACAATTTATTGTGGCCTCCCCATTATCTGGAATGTAAATGTGGCAATTACTTTGCACATCTGAAGTGTCAGAAGCCATTGGCACATTTCCCTGAAGCTAAATAATTAATGAAGGGCTCTGATTAGCATGAATCTTGTGGAATCATCAGACAGTTCAGAGTGACATTTATTTTTCCCTCTCAATGCCTGAGACGGGGCTTTGTTAAGAGGCCAAGGATGGATGGACTTCCTAGCCAATGAAATGGGAGGCTGTCCTGCAGACAAAAGGGCTTGGCTTGGGGTTTATTTTTGAAAAGGTTTCTGCCCTGATTTGTCCTTAGGCTGCCACAGTCAGAAGCAGCCTTCAAAATCTGAACACTTTGCAGGTGACTGAGGGTAAAATACACTTCTCTTCCATGCAGGAAGAACATCCTGCATAAGTAGCACCCAGCAACTTGTTCACCACATCTAAGTTTTTTTCCCTCTCACCAACAAACAGGAGTCAAGTAGAAGATAATGTGTGTGTGGATGCCAGGGGTGAGGTTCAGATCCTGCAAACCAGACCACCACAGAATGACCTGGCTCCCACAGCAGGATGAGACTCCATGGAGTCATCCCTGCAGCAGTGGGTTTCCAGTCTTGCCTCTGGCAGCTATTCCTGTGAGGTGAGAGCCTTTCTAGAAAGACACTGCTGCATGAGAGATGCAGGAAAAGCCGGTGGCTGTTGCATAAGGTCCATTTTCTCCTACAACCTCTTTCTTTCAGAATCAATTCCCCATGAAAAGCATGCCAGCCACCCACGAGGCTGTGTTGAGCCCTTCCTATGCCACGCAGGTCTGTTTGAGCTGCCACCCTTTTCCCAGACCTCACTTGTTTTGCCCTCTTAATAGCAAATAATCTTGTTTTCACCGCGACCCAGGGAGGAGAGAGGCTGCCCGGAAGATACATGGTGCTATTAAAGGAGCAAATTGGGTATCTTTGGGATCCCAGAGTGCAGAGGAGGTTATGATCATCATCTCTCCAGTGAGGAGATGAAGGTAAAGCAAAGGGATCACATCAAAGCTGAAGTCTCTTGACCCTAAATGCCACAGTCATAATGACACCAGCTCCAAAACCAGCTCTCCCTCCCCTTCTGCATTTCACCTCTGAGCAACAAAGGGGCATGTTCAGGTGCTCAGAAAGGATGCTTTCAAGCCCACAGCAACACCTGTCAGGCATCTGGAAAAGCTGCCTCTCCCTAAGGGATTTCCTCCTTACCCAGAGCTTTACACAAACAGGAGGTAAACGACTCCTTGCAAGGAAAAGCAAACATTTTGGAAATCATGTACTTTAAGTCTATGCCTGGTTTTGCCTCATCCAACATGTGTTTCCATGGAAGCAGAGGAGGGAACGGGCAGCCTGCGGCTGCAAGTCACAGCTATCTCACTGCCTGCTCCCGAGTCTGAAGAGACAAATAAATTAAAAATAAAACAAAACTGAAACTTAAAGAATTTCCTTTGATAGTAGATACTTGATATTTAGTGCTGCAATTTTGTTTTTAGAGACTAGGGTCCAAATGCATCACAGCTGAATGAAACCAAACTTGGGCTCATTCTCAAAGGAAACGGAGTATGCGCTGAATAAAATAATTTTTGTTCTTTTGTTGATCGCACTGGTGTAGTGATTGTGTGAGCACAGAGAATGACAGCTCAGCACACAAAAGGAGTTATATAACAGATTCAAAAGATGTTTTCAGCATGGTTTGGAGCAGTTTATTGCAGAAAGAGACCAAAACAGGGATGGTTTAGAAAATATGTATTGTTGAGGAAAATAAAAGGTTTATCTGTTGATCCAAACCTAGTTCTGATCTCAGGAGTGAGTTTCCTGCAGTCATGAACATGAGCCAACTGTGTGCCCTGGCAGCCAGAGGGGCAACTGTGCCCTGGAGGATAACTAGCACAGCATTGCTAAATGATTGAGGGAGGAGGTTGTCCCTCTCTGCACCACAGTGGTGCGGCCCCACCTCAAGTACTGGGTGCAGTTTTGGGTGCCTGCAGATGAAAAGGATCTAAAGCTCCTGGAGAGTGTCCAGAGGAGGCCACAAAGTTGGTGAAGGGTTTAGTGGAGAAGCCATATAAGGAGCAGCTAATGTCACTTGGTCTGTTCAGCCCAGAGAAGAGGAGACTGAAGGGAGACCTCATTGTGGTCTGCATCTTCCTCACAAGGAGAGGAGGAGGAGCGGGTGCTGATCTCTTCTCTCTGGTCACCAATGGCAGGACCTGAGAGCATGTCAGGACGATGTACCAGAGGAAGGTTAGGTTGGATAAAAGGAAAAGTTTCTTCACCCAGAAGGTCTGGAACAGCTCCCCAGGGAAGCAGGCATGGCCACAAGCCTGACAATATTCAAGAAGCATTTGGACAACATCCTCAGTCACATGGTGTGAATGCTGGGGTTGTCCTTTGCAGGAATGGGAGTTGGACTCATGATGATGTATGATTCAGTCAGTCAGCCTGTCTGTCAGTCAATCGCTCTTACCAACAAATCCTTTGAGCAGAAACTAATTTTTTACTATAACCACAATTTTTTCCTGGCCTTAAATGAGCATTTTGAGGCAACCCCGCATTCAAACAAAACATCCTATTCGTAACAGCTTGCAAGCATCTTACAATATATCTTCTTGCCGTTGAGCCAGGCACATTTCACTGGGAGTAATTACCATATATCCTCAGGTAAGAGCTGCCTCTTACCCAAATTGCTGCATTTGGTGACTTGAGCATAGCCATAGCCACCCTGCACAGCTGCTCTTGAGTGGCAGAGCTAGATCTACCCCATTGCCTCCCACTGGCTCCCAGCAAGGTAGCAGGGCTGATAGATGTGCAACCATTATGTGAGCAAATGCAAAATGTCCTTCTTGCATATACCTCTCTCAGAAGAGTATATTTCTCTTTTACAGCAGCCTGCCTTCTCCCAAGAGGCAGCTGAATTTATCACCAGTACATTCTTTTTTTTTCTGGGCAAGAAAAATTAGGCAGACTTACAGAAGTGTTAATTAGAAAATACAGTTGCAGACTCTTGTCAGTTAAAAATCCAGCGTTTTCAGTGCTTGTGAGATTTCCTCCTCACAGCTCTGTGCAATGGATTTGGAGCTGCTCTCCATAGCTGCCTGAGTACTGAATTTCTGAATACTGTGATCAATGCTGTATTGAATACCGATAGCTGTGATCTAATAACAGCTCTGTGTGCATCTGTTACTTAAGTTTAGTATATAGCTTTCAGGAGGACAAGAGCAAATCCTGAAAGAATGGCCTAAATCAGCTTGAGTTTGTTGTACATTACATCCAAACAGGGAAATATGTGAGATGAAAATAAATCTATTGGGGAAAATGAATAGATTTAGCTTGGACCAGAATGGACCCTATTTCCAGAGCCTGCAAAGGTCCTAGACAACACTATGCCAGCAAATCCCAGTGATCAAATGGTATAATTCTTGCCTTTTCTAGCCTGTGAAATTAATTGCTAAAAGAGGGGGAGTTCAAGCCAACAAACCCAGAGAGGGCAGGGCCCTGCAAACACCTTCATGCGGTAGGGAAGCACTGGTTTGTTTTTTGTCTCTGGTTAGGGATTGGTTTGTTTTTTCATCCCACCAGCAGGAAGTGCCTGGTGGTATTGGTTGGTACCATGAACTGTGAAAATTCAGGATTTCTTCCTCTCTTAAAAATATGGACATCAGTTCATAGTAGTTATATGTAGCTTGTTTCTACCTATGCCATTAAGCATCCATGGGGCCCAATGGCCTGAAAGTGAAAGGCTCCTGTATCCCATTCCCAACCCTCTGTAAGTTTTAAGATATGTAACTCAGCAAAGGAAGAACAGTGCACCTAAATTATTGGACCAAGTAGGAATGAAGTACAAGGAGAGTGGAAAACCAGTGCAAATGACTTTGGAGGATATAGGAAAAGCATTTGCCACTAGTCAGTGCGGGATATTGATCTGCAGAGTCACAAAGCAGCACACGCTGGACAGGAAGCATCCGAAATGCATCAGAAATTGGCTGAGGGAAAGGGAGAAAGCTGTCAATAAAATCAAGCAGTGTGGCAAAGAGAGGAGTAAGGAGGAGGTTAGCAGGGCAGCCAGTGCTGGAGCCATGGGTGTTTACCTCGTGCTGTGTAACAGTGACCTTGAGAGTGATGCCATTATCTAACGATGCCAAATTGTAGGAGGCACAGAACAAATTAATTACAAATGGGAGATTAGGCTTACGGTCTGATAAGCAGCTCATGGAGTTCAGTGAAGAGAAGTTTTAATGAGATTAAGTGACAAAGCCATCACTTAGAAGGAAGCACTAAACAGACTACAGACAAGGAGAAAGAACTGGGGGCGAAGGCAGAGAACTATTAAAACCATCTGTGTTATTAAAAGAAGAGTAAACAAGGCCTGTGCCTCTCAGGGAGAAATGGAGATGCTAGTAAGCCGTGCTGGCACCACTGGTGGGAACTCTTCCCTTCAACGTTTCGTACGCAGTGTCTGAGTCAGTCTCAGGGGGATATAGATGGGAAACCCAGCACACACTTGGGACCAACATGATGACTTGGTATGAATTATTGCAAGCAACAGCCCTAAAAGGAAGTCCAGGATGTCCAGGGTTACTGGGGGACAGCAATGAGTTGGGGCCAGCTTGATGGAGATGATCTTTGCCATGGCCTGCTTCAAGAGCAAATACAGCAGGGCACTGTATAGTAGCAGTCAAGGAAAAAAAACCTGGCTAGCAGTTAAGATTTCAGGCTGAGAAGGGCAGCTCTTAAATAACAATAGCTATTTCTAATGATGAATAATTAAAGCAGACCATTTGATTCTCCAGCCCTTACGTAGTTCCGTTCCTCTGATGTACAGAAGAAGCATCATTTATAGCACATGGCAGGAGGAATCACACACTCGCGCAGACTGGCTGTGTTTCATCTCCTACCAAATCCACTGCATTCTCCATGATCTGTATTTAAAGTTGAGTTCAAATATAACAGGAATAGGAGAAGCTTTGAATCAGACCTGGAGTGTAAAGGCAGCCCTACCTCACCATGCAGCACACAGCCTGACAGCTCTCTGCAAGGGCAGGGATTGGAGATAACATCCCTTGTTCAAGGAATGGGCCAGAATCATTCCTGAAAAGGAGGAGACACTCACCTCATCTTTCAGTGGGGGTGGACAGACTTCTGTGTCTGTTTTATAAAGCAAATATGAGATACATTTCCTCAACTTCCCTCTTTGTGATGAGACAAGACACATTTGGGCTACATGGGGCTGACCAACATCACCAGGCATGTAGTGACCAGCACAAGAGTTTACCAAGTCTCACTTCTCAAATGGATCCAACTAGGGAAATGGTTTGGGAACAAAGCAAAACAGGCCCCAGACCCCTTGATTGTCTCTCCTCTCCTTTGCCTTTCCACCCATCCCTCCCTTTGAAGGGTAACACTGTGGTGAGGAGATTGGGGCACTGAAAAAGGAGTGGGCATCAGGCAAAGCAGGACTGACTCTCAGCCAATACCAAATGGTGGAATTTCCTGGTTTCGTCCATTAAGTAGTCATCCTTAGTCTGAAATTCATCCTGCTGACTCTCTAACAAGAAGACCTTACGGAGCACTCTTATATCAGCTAACAAAAAATCCTAATCTTGACTGGGTCTCCAGGCACAACTAAAATAAGATCTAAAAGCAATAATCAGCACAGAGCTTTCTTTTCCTTATGAAATCAGAGAGCAATCTGTGTGTGTTAAGAAACACGTCTAGCATTATAGCCTTTCAAAGTCATCTGCTATTCCCTTGACTTCTTTTGCCATGTAGATTATCCAAATGGGGATCCCAGGGTGCTCCCTGATACACAATTCCAGTAAATATTTACATCTTCTCTCTTCCTACTTTGGTGTGAAACATGCTAAACTGATGCACAGGGGATGAATGCTTTCCACCACCACCCCTCCTGCCTTTTAACCAGTTCAGGCTCCAGAGGAGGTAAGGGCTTGCCCATAGCTGGGCCAAGAACTCCTCTTAGAATCCCACAAGGTGCAGAGCAACACAGTGAGCACTGGTAAGAAGCATCATGGATAGCTCTATTATATGCAATTTGACTATGAGTCAACCACTTCTATCCCATAAATATGACAGCCTAAGTGAGGCTTCTTTAAGCTCTCCCTGCAGGGCAGTGGGGCTGCATGATGTTGGTCTCCCCTTGGACACCTTTCAAGGGAGCTCCTTGAAGGAATGACATCTTTTACCACTGACAGATCACTGATGAGCCCCATTTGAATCCTCCCTGGACAGCAACTGGACTTCATGCCAGACAATCCTCCTCTTTAACAAAGATCAGTTGTTTAGTAACGTTTTAAATAGAATAAATAATTTAGTGTTACAATACTGTGTGATTCAGCATGCTGTTTTCTTAGCTTTCTTAGCATAAGAGGCAAGACTGGCTCTGAAGCACTAGGCCACCAGGTGGGAATCTCCAGTTAAAAACTTGCCCAGCACATACAACTTGTTCAGTCAAAACAGGGCCTCCAGGATCAATGAAAAACAGGAAAACACAGAGGCTTCAAGGATACAGGTCATCAGCACTGGCTACACCAAGACAAGATAACAACCTGTCTGAAAGACAGCGAAGGAATCCAATGAGGAATAAGACTCCAGACCCATGATTACTACTGGACTGAACTATCATGGGGGGGGTGGGTAAACAGCTTTTAAGGGTATCAGTGCCCAGGGATTTCTTGGTCAGCCCTTCTCTGTGCAGTTGGTCTCTCTCCCTGGAGTCGACCACGTTGTTGTATCCTTCTATTAAATTACTGATTTTATAAAATCTGATGATGAGAGACTGCTTTACGAAACCTCAGATTCTAACTTTGGTGCGAACTAATGCTGGATATCCGGGCAGGAGGGTCCAGTGCCTGTGAATCTGCTTAGTGAAATGTTGAATTTGAACTCTGGACTAAATTCATGCTGGACACACAGATGGGAATGTAAGTGAATTAGGGATAAGCATTATGAAACTTTGAAATCTCAGGTAAGTGACACAGGGAATCAGGTATGCACATCTAATCCTTTGGCTATAAGCACATATAACCTGATTTCCCCTCACATATTTCCTCTATACATGGCCTCTTCTCCCAAGTGACAGGGGACAGGAGGAGAGGGAATGGCCTCAAGCTCCGCCAGGGGAGATTTAGGCTTGAGATTAGGAAAAAATTTTTCACAGAAAGGGTCATTGGGCACTGGCAGAGGCTGCCCAGGGAGGTAGTTGAGTCACCTTCCCTGGAGGTGTTTAAGGGATGAGTGGACGAGGTGCTGAGGGGCATGGTTTAGTGTTTGATAGGAATGGTTGGACTCGATGATCCGGTGGGTCTCTTCCAACCTGGTTATTCTATGATTCTATGATTTTATCTTCAAATCCTATTAAGCCTCACCTTTATTCAAACACAAGTTTTACCTACAAACTTGTTTGCAACAATGCCTCAGCATTTTACAGACTCCTTACTCTGGTCACCAAAAGTGAAGTCCTGCAAGAGAGACAGCTGAAAGCATATTGCATTCTTATCTTTCTGGAAAGAGTTAATCTCCTGCACTTAAATATTGTTAAAAAAAAAGTGTATAAAACCAAAGCATGTGGCAGAACCTTCTTCAGTGATCTGATTTTTCAAATCTCTTTTCCCTTCAGTGGGATTGCCCATGATAAGCTAACAAAGAGGGACTCTCCCTGTTCCTTAGTGTCTGTCACTGAGGAAGGGAGAAATGATCCTGGGAAAACACAGACCTTGGTGGTTTATGATGCACATGATTTGCACCTGCTTCTTTATTTGTACCTCATTTTCCCAAGCCAGCACTCTTAGGCATGAGATGATAACTTGATCCACCTGCCTGGTCACACCTGGCTTGACCTGGATGTGAGATCCTAAGGAAAGCCGAACACAGCCTGGGTGGGGGCTGCGGGTCCTTTCAACAAGTCTCTGTCCTGACTGATGGGGACCAGGAGCTCAGGGCTCACTACAGCATCCCCCAGCAGGGACATCTTTGAAGATGGATCAGTTATGAACACCAACAGTCACAATTGTTTTGTGGCATTGATTGGAAGTGGATGGTCTAACATAAGGTGTGGGTGGGGCACAGCTCTGGTGGGGATGATTTTGGCTCTGGAAATGGGGAGGAGCGTAGGACTCCAAAAAAACCCAAGGACATGGTGTTTGGATGCAGCTGAGCAGTGCTGGACATGCTGATGTTGGCTTTGTAAAGGCTCAGATGGTTCCGGCTGTGTTTCTGTTACGTGATTGTCCCCCTACTTTCTCTGCAAAACCCCCATTCAGCAGCACACCATCCTCTCTACTGAGAAGCACAGAGCAGGCAGGAGGAGGTGGGAAGGATTAGGTATAGAATTACGCATATAGGTATGATACATATCTATGCCTGACTCAAATCCATGAATAGAAACTGCAGATCTGAACTCCACCCTTGCCCATGGGGCAAAAGCAAAGCTTCCATCTGAATAAATCCTGAAAATCTCAGCTGCCAACATCTCCAAATCACAGCAACAACAAGAGCTGAAGCCAAGTGTCCTGAATATTTTCTTCCAGAACACCCAGGAGAGCTCAGCTATATGTAGCAGAGCCATTTACATGGTGTTTGAGGCAACATTTCTAGTCTTAGCAGACAGAGAGGTGCCAGGAAATGATTCTGCTCCCCAGGCAGGACTCAAACCACAGCATAGCCAGGCTTCTGAGTTCATAGTGATCACATTGATCTTTTCAGCCCTGACTATGTAGCATCAAACATGGGTTAGATGGGTGGCTACTGCTCATCCTAGATACTTCTCTTAGCTGCTGCTGTGGGTTGTAGTCCAGCAAATACTGCAAAAACACTGCCCCTGCTCAGGCTGTCCCCAGGAGGAGGGTCAGATCCTAACCATGCTAGAGATGAGGGAGCTTCAGCTCCCTCCCTTCCCTCAGAACACAGTGGTGTAAAGCAGAAGTGTTTGATGAGACATTGGTCCCCTGTTTCTATGGAATTTGAAGTGGAGGGAAGAGGTTGGGACACCTGCAGAGAGCTGCCCAGATTGGTCAGGGAAAGGGGCTCTCGCCTGGAGAAGGAGCACTGAGGGAAGGCACTATAAAACCTATGACTGAGTTTTAACCAGAGGTGCAGGAACAGAAGAAAGCAAGACACCTTTAAAAGGGATAAGAGGAGATTGCATATTCTCCAGGCAGGTATGGCTGAGAAGGGCTAATCCTTCAGTCTTTGTGGTTCCACCTGCATATTGCAGTTGCCGCATGAACAACTCTGGCCATAGACAGATGCCAGCTGGTCATTCCCTGCTCTTCACAATTCCTCTCCTCAAAAAGAAGGTCTCCCATCAAAAACTGAGCTAATCTAGGCCCTACAAACATCCCCAGATTCACACCTGTGTGCATCACCAAAACATTCAATCTCTTCTTTATATAAGCCTTGCACCTGGCAGCAACTGCCATTTATGAGGTGGGATCTCTGGCCAGATCCTATGTGAAATCTGTGACACTGGGGCATTTGGCTAACATGTCATTTGGCATTTTTGCTCAAGCACCTTCATTTATTTCCATTTGCATGCTAGTTTGCCCAGTCAAAATAATTCATGAATTATTCAATGAATAATTCAGACGCATTAAGCACGTGCCAAAGCTGCTTCGGCACTTAGCAGGATAAGTTCTTCGGCCCTTTTCTCCATTTAAACTCCATTCCAACATAATCTCCCCTTTGCTGCTGCTGGAAGAGCAAGATTTACAAGTAAAAAGCACATTGCCATAACTATATGGAAATAAAGCTATATAAATGGAAATCACCTCTTTGATAAGGAGTGTACTGCTAACAACTCTGCTTGATGCATGGTGCTTTGTCACTCCTGCTCACTGCCACTTTGAATGATGGAGAAACTCGCTATTTTTTCACAGGCATCCATTGGATGTACAGGTCAATAACCAGGCAATAAGGATGATCTCACAAAGCAGGACTCAGAAAACCTTAGGTCATTTCCCGGTTCTGTCGTTTATTCCTGGTGTTATTGCAGTGAAATCAATTCATCACACCCAACAAATCAATTAATCACATGATAAATTAGTCAATCTCAGTCTCTTTCCTACCAGCTTTTCCAGACAAAGGGGCTTTAAGATGAGCATGCACGTGTTTCAGCATCCCATCTGCAAGATGACAATATCATCTCCTTCCTCGCTTTGCCTGGAGATTTGGATTGTTCCACTGTCCCTCAGTGCCAGCCTGCATGACTGAGAAAAATGGGGCTCTCAGCACGCACAAAACCTGGAGATTTGCTGCTTCTAGGAGCCCTGCTACTGTGATTGAACCATCTTTACTTCAGTCTCCCAAACTGGCACTGCACAAACTCTTTCCTTGCAAGGATCAAGGGCTGTTTCTCTGAAACATCAGACATAACTACACACACAATTTCTGACTCACTTTGCATGTGCAATTACTACGTCTAAGAGCACCAGCCAGCAAAGTCAGCACAATAATATCTAGCTGCAATAACTGTCTGTGCAAATAAAGCCTATAGGTGAGTGCCCGTTTCAGAAGGCACAATTGTACTATGGCTTTTAATAAATTCCACTCCTTTTATGACTCCCTGGTTGGAGCAATAAACCTTTCATTTTCAGCTAAGGGTATACATGGGCTTGATGTTTTGGCAGCAGCAGCAGCAAAGCTCCAGTAGCCCCAGTGCAGGCATCTAAGACGAACAGCAAAGACAGCTCATTCTCTCGCCTTGAGAAGCAACTTCCATTCTATGGAAAAGCTCTTCCACTTGACCTAAGCAAGTAAGCATAGCAGCTCATGTTTCAATGCTACATTAGCTGACAAAGTAACCTTCAGAAATCCTGACAATTAATCTCTGCTGGCTCTTCTATAAGCTCTCCTACCCTGCTCCTTGCTTGTTGCCCAGGTACAGACCTTGTTTTGTGGATGCTATCAGCATTTCATTAGGATGTATGTAGCAACTCCTCCCTGCTTCCAAGAGGAACTGCCTTTATTTTTCAAATGGATCAGAAATTCCTGTCTGTACAATTCCTGCCTCTGCCAACAGCACTCACTGAGTGAGCACAGATCCTAGGTTGTTTTTAAGGGAGTCACTGCAAAAATGGTGTCTCTGGAACTGTCAGAGGCTGGACTTTGATCTTACATCACTGTGGATCCCCAGTAACATCAAGCAAGGCAGAGGTTCGATACCAGCCAGGTGATGCGTGATACAAGATGGCAGAAATCTGCATTTGTTTTTTCCCTTAAATTTTGCAGTCTCACTGCACCCTATATTCAAAAGATAAAAAGCAATTCAAATAATTTATATTTTGCTCATTTGTATGAAATGTGTTGCTTCAACAGGGTTTACAGTTAGCCAGGTGATGTGGCAACACTGAGAGCTGTTTCCATGGTAAGTTATTCTTTAGGATCCAGCTCAAAAAGAAACAATCTTTACTGAAATTCCTACTTTATCTGTCAATCTGGATGTCTGGATGTCTAATGCCAAATCCTTAACACACATTGAATTTGCTGCCTTGGAAGCCTTCTCTCTCTCAGACATGGCTTTTTGCAAAAGTAATACTGATAAACCCAGCTCTAGAGGACTCCTGAGGTCACCTCTCACAGCAGTTCGCACTCTATTAGAGTTTCTCTGAGCAGGTGTTACCAAAGGGTTTTCAGTGCATAGACCTGTGAGTCAAGTTGAAACCATAAAATGAGGCTTCTTGGAAAGCAAAGGGCCTTTCACCTAAAAGCAAACCAACTGGCAGAGGGTTTCCCCTCAAAATATTCATGACCCTGTAATGTGGCTTTCAAACCACTCATGTTTGGTGTCTTCTGAGCCATGAATATGCAGTAAAGAAATGCTCAATCCTCTCAAATGGAAAAATACTTATTTCAGAGGCACAGGGACCTTTGCATACCCAATTTTCATAAACAATGCTCAGCTGGAGCCTTCCAGCACTTGGGAAATCTATCATCACTACCTAAATGAAAAACCTCCACATTCACTGCTGAAGCTGATTTAAGCAACCTTGACATCACCAAATGTCCACACCACAGGCGGGCTAGTGTCTGGCAGACCTACGATGGAAGTAGAAGATTATTGCCATCCAATCTACTTGTTCTCTTGTAGCACTATTTTTTTCCCTACTTTTTTTTTGCATTCCTCACGCAAAAATGAAATGCTGGGAAATCAAAACACCAGAATGACCTCACACTCCTAAGTTTCCATGTAACCGCTGAGCTGCTGTCAGAGCCAGAGAGGGAAGAAATTATATCTGTGATGTCTTTCTGGAAAAAAAAATGGGCAAAACTGCCTGACATGGGTAAAGGTCAAGAGTTAGGAAAAAAATATACTGCAGAAGAATACAACAAAAGAAAATGGTAATCAAGATATGCCTAAGAGTCAAAGGGGCAAAACCACCAGACATTCTTTCTTTAGGTGAGAAATCAAGCCCTCAGAACTGTTGGATCATTGCATGTCCCTTATTTTCTATGTTGTTCTGAACTGACATGAGCACAGCAGCTTCCCAAGGAAAAGAAAATAATAAATCAATTCCCTTTTCAGTCAATATTGCTATTATGTCCCAATCAGCAGTGTACTCTTAGTGTCTAAGGAAAAACACTAGTAAAATCAATACTCAACTCCAGGTTTTATTCCCGATGGAGATCTGCTATCACACCCCACCCCTTCACTACAGTCAAATATAGCTTTCCCATCTACCTCTAGCTCAAACACCCTGCGAGTTCAATTTAACCTCATGCTATCTATCACACACAAATAGTTGTACTTGTCCTTATTCCACTTAACATCTGAAGCATTAGAGCCAGCCTGAAACAGGTAGGGATGTTTAAAGACCTGTATTCCACATCTCCTTGAGAGCTAGAGATGTATGTTATGTCACTAGATCTTAATCCTACATTTAAATCTGACATGAAATGAGTACAAACTCTTCATTTGAATTAATCAATGAAACTGGTGAAAACCCATGATTCCCAGCTCACAGAACATTGTAGAGGTTCAGAAGCAACACTTCTAGCAAATCAGAATACAAAATATTCCAGAACTTCCCTGCAAACCACTATATTAAGAGGCAAATCATAATGTTTTAATAAAATCAAAATGTTTTGATTCTTCCTTCACATAATTTGTGTGATAGCACAGAAACTCCCCTAAGCACCCTCTGAGATAAAAACTTGAATTGGTATGAAGAAAAGTCTTTAATATGATTTACAGAAAAACCTTGCAGGCAGTATAACTTTTGTCCTTCATTATATACATGTTTGGGTGGGTTTTTTTTCTTTTTTCTGCATACCCAGAATAAACACCTATCTTTTCTGTATATTGAGTCAGCCACAGAAAATCTGTAAATAGGGGTTAGATATCTTTGTCAATAACAAATCTGCAAGATCTATTGGGAGTATCCAGGCAAAGCATCACTATATCTAGGCATCTGGGAAAAACTGACTACCATGAGATTGTCAGTATCACAGCCTTGCTGGAAAACTAAGTCATTCATCATTGATGTCAAAAGACACCAAAAGGGACACTGTGTCAAGATTTTGGCTTTTAAAATGTGCTTAAACTCTGAGTGATTCTGCAGTTGAGGTTTGCCTACATGAACAGAAAAATCATAGAATGATTTGGGTTGGAATGGACCTTAGAGTTCCAAACATCCAGTTCCAAACGCCTGCCATGGGCAGAGACACTGTCCATAAAATCGGGTTGCTCAAAGCCTCATTTGACCCGGCCTTGAACATCTCCAGGGATGGAGCATCCATAACTTAGACGGACATGGATGTCCAGGACGTGGATGTGGAACCAGGAGAACAAGCAATGGGTTTGTGCAGCCCAGCTCGCAGAGAAAGGTCTTCACACACTACACATTTTACTTCTTTAGACCTCTTCTCAGCAGGTTCCTGTTTGTATGCATATACTGGCCCACTGTGCTTGGCTTAGATGGTGCCATTCATGGCTTTGAAATTTAAACATTTGTCACAACCATCAGGCATCTGTATACATTCAAACAAGTAGCTTCCACCACCTCCAATGATCATGATGTTTATTTTATAAACCCCACCCCATGTCCTATCTGTCAGTAAGGTCTGTATACTTTTGTTTGAGTGCTATGACTTCTGACAGCTCTTCAGAGGCAGTCCTTTGCTCTTAAAGGGAAGATATATGAAAACAGAAGGATACAGCCTATAAATTTTTATAGCTCAGTAGTAGCTCATACAGAGGTAGTGAAGTGGATAGTAGTCCCAAGAGAAGGTGTATGATCCTCCTGCATTAAGCTATGCCCAATTTTAAAAGCACCTCTGAGCATCCAGCCACTGCGTTTAAGATGCTTTGACATGTACATGTTAAAAGTTTGACCTTACCCAGTGCATGGGGAGTGATTTTCATGAGCACAGCCAAAAGGCAGGAGAGGAAATAGATGCCAGAGGTGAAATGGTCCAAAATGCTCAGGCTACGGACAGCATACGCTGTGGTCTGAAGAGCACAAGACTTACTGAGACATTTCTGAAGGTCGTATCAAAATCATTCTCTGATATATGTGCAGTCATGAGAAGGCCTCATTGCTCTTGATTGCTAATAATCCCAGGCACTGCCAAGGCCATTATTTGAGGAAAAATATAAAAATCCCCTGTTCTTTACTTTCATAGAATCATAGAATCACCAGGTTGGAAAAGACCCACCAGATCATCAAGTCCAACCATTCCTATTACTACTAAACCATGCCCCTCAGCACCTCATCCACCTGTCCCTTAAACACCTCCAGGGAAACTTGACTCGACCACCTCCCTGGGCAGCCTGTTCCAGTGCCCAATGACCCTTTCCATGAAAATTTTTTTCCTAATGTTCAGTCTAAACCTCCCCTGGTGGAACTTGAAGCCATTCCCTCTTGTCCTGTCCCCTGTCACTTGGGAGAAGAGGCCAGCTCCCTCCTCTCCACAACCTCCTTTTGTTCTAATCCTTTACAGAGATCTCCAGGCTTCTCCTCAAAGTTACCAATCCTCACTTCAGAGACCCTGCTATGCTCCCACTAGACTAGGACGCAATGGAGAACCCCCAAGCCACCATCTGACCATCTATCAGCTCTCCCAGTCCATTCTGCAGAAAGGACAGGTGACCCCACAACCACTCCTGAAGCCAGAGAGAGCCAAACTCACAACTCCCTCCCTGAAAAAAAAGGTGTCTCCCTGAAAAAAAAAAAAGGTGTCTGAGAGGCATGGAAGAAAAATCATGTACAGAACAAACCTACCACTGTGCACGCACGTTGCTCATTTCCACCACCATGACCTGCACACCCCCAGGTTTCTCCAGCTTGCTCTGCTTCCGTTACCACAGCTTGACAGTTTGACAGTTATAACAAACTGTCATGTGGCAGTTGAATTGCATTAACTGGCCAGAAATGGGGACACAGGCCATCACTTGCTGCAAAGACAGAAACATTTCCAACTGCTTCACCCACAGTGAAACAGGGTAGCTGTTTTATTACTCTTTATTGGTCAGTTTTGGCCAATAAATAGCTAACTGGCCATCTTTGCCATAACTTAGGATTGCTAAGCCACACAGTCAAGGAAGAACATGTACCAGAGCAGAGAGACAAGAGCAGGCTGGAGCATGCCCTAGCTGTATTTTCTCCTGTCCATCACCTTAGTCTTAAATTCAGCCCAGATCTCACATCAGGGCAGTTGAGTAGAAGTAGGGATAGCAAAGACTGGCTTGGACAACAGCCAGTGCTCCAGGTGTGTCCATAGTATGAGGTCTAGCAGTGCCAGTGCCATTTCTTCCTCAACAGCCCTCTATACTTGAGCTATTTCACTGGTTTCCAACTGAGAGTGCACATTATCAGTTCCAAAAGAGGGCAGACCAGGGAAGAGCCCGGCATAGAGCAGAGTAAGGGAAGATTTGTGAACGAAAGTGGTTCACTGGGTCAGAGATCCTAGGAGAAAAAGAAACCATTTTGCACAGGACAGGGGAAGAGTCTAGAAGATTTCTAGAAAAGGTGTATGTCTGCAGGATTTATTGCACTCAATACTTGCTCAAGGTTCTTGGAAGTCAATGTCATGCTGCTGCAATGGGCTTTAGGAGCCCAGTATTGGCCTGTAGGGCAGGCAAGTAACCCATCATCTGCTTGGGGATGGCCTCTGTGTGAGCACCATCTCCAGTTCACTTCAAGAAGGATTCAGCTGGTGGCAGAAAAGAATGAAGGGAAAACCAAGACAATTTACAGCTCAAAAAATGTGGCCAGTGAGGAAAAACTGAAGAAGTTAGAATTGCTTAGCCTGAAGTAAAGAACGATGGGAAAACAGCAACTGTTTTCAATAGATGCCTGGGTGCTGGTGAAGGATCTGCCAACACAGGCCTTTCCAAACGAGTCACAAGCATCTGTTAAGAGTTCTCTACCAGGAATTCTGGCCGTGGGCCAGGAGATGGGTTCTCTAGAACTTGTGAAGTTCCTGCCAGCCCACTCCGTATGAAGCTACATTGAGTGGTATCCCTCTCCTACCTTGTTCCGCAGCATGCCTGCAGCTCCTGGCACTAAGACAGCATCATGGAACTGACCAAGATTTCCAGGCTCTAGCTCTCAGCTACCCCCAAACCTCTGCTGTTGCTGAGAAGATGGATGGGTGGACAAGGTCCTGAGCAACTGCTTTGAGCAAGGCGTTGGACCAGGGACCTTCACAGGTCCCTCACCACCTAAATTAGTCCATGTGGGAGGCAAGCACACAGAGGTTCACCAATGTACTCCAAGATTTCGTGACAACACCGGGCTCAGATTCATGTTTACTTCTCTGAGCAGATTTTACCCCATCACTTCTATAACATTGCAAGGTGAAGACACTCCAGCCTCAAGCAGGACATCCCTCTTCCCCACACCTTTTCTGAGCAGGGACTTTCCAAAGGATGCACAGCTACTGAAGCACCATAAAAAGCAAACTGAAGCACGCAAAACAGATGGGCCGGAGTGTGGAAGCACTTACAGCAGATGGCACTAAAATATTAAACTAACATTACCGTATGCTTAAGCTGCGGTCTGGCTTGCTGCTGATTGCAGAGCCAGCCTGGTGAAAGCACACATGAGAAATGAGCCTCAGATTGCTAGATCACCCTACCAAGTCTCCCCTTCCTGCAGGAAAATGCCTCACTAGCAACTCCTCCAACAGCAGGGACATGCTAACACAATGCAGACAACATTTTGCTGAATAAAAAACCACTCCCAATACCGTAAAGTCCCTCCCAGATCTCTGCTGGTAAAACACCTCCTTGAGAAACTGTAAAATCATCTTCTCTGTGGCACCAAAAAGAAGTGAGCACAGTGAGAGGTTAAAGGGAAAAAGCCCATACTACTTTATGCTTGTCCACTGTGCGAGAACCCTGGGCACCATGGGATGGCACAAGAGGCACCAGAGAGGAGAAACATGTTCTTCAGCTCAGGACATTTGCCAGTGTCACCCCAAAACCAGAAGTGGTCCTGACTACAGCTTGTGATGCTGCCTGAGAGACACCAGGCCACCATGCAGAGGTGGGTGGCCATGAATCTTGGTGTCCCTCAAAAGTGCTTAGAGCCGCAGGCACCACAAAGGGTATGTGGTAAAGACAAGCTATGCTTTTCCTATACTAAATTTTGTTATAAATTAAAAATAAAAGGAAAGGAAACATTACTATGAATGTCCACATCTTTTTTTTTAACCTGAGCTCAGACATCTGAAAGGTAACAAAAGTAGCTGCACTTTTCTTTAAATGGATCAAGCAGAAAGAATCTACTAATATCATCACTGAAGTAGAGACTGGAGAGAAATATGATCATAGAATCATAGAATGGTTTGGGTCAGAAGGGTTCTTAAAGGTCTTCCATAAGGGAAATCTCTACCCAGAACCAGGTCCCCAGGGTGTGGGAAATCAACATGTGGCCATCCAAGCCACCTTGGCAGAGAGCTATTGAAAGGCATGGCAAGAGAAAAGGACTCAGCCAAAATGGTCCTTCCTAGCCTGTCTTGGCCCAGGCTTCTTCTGGGCTACTTGCAAACTGCCCCAGGCCAAAAGGGGAGGGCTACAAGGATGATCAGAGGGCTGGAGCATCTCCCTTACAAGGACAGGCTGAGAGAGTTGGGGTTCATCAGCCTGGAGGAGAAAAGGCTCAGAAGAGATCTTATTGCGACCTTCCAGTACCTGAAGGGGGCTACAAGAAAGCTGGGGCAGGACTGTTTACGAAGGCTTGTAGTGATAGGACTAGGGGCAATGGGTATAAACTGGAAAGGGGCAGATTTAGACTAGACATAAAGAGGAATTTCTTCACAATGAGGGCGGTGAGGCACTGGCACAGGTTGCCCAGGAAATTTGTGGCTGCCCCATCCCTGGAGGTGTTCATGGCAGAGACATTAGATAGAATTAGATGATCTTTGAGGCCCCTTCCAACCCAAACCATTCTATGATTCTATGAAAAGATACACAGGACAGCAGGTCTTTTCTGAAATCTCCTCCAAGTCCAGGACACGTTCAGGCCCAGACTGGACATCACCTAGGCTGTGCAATGTCACAGCACTGTGCAGGCCATACCAGTTTTTTGTATGATTTTGTTTGTGAAAATCTGTTACAAGTCAGGGTTGTCTCAGAATAAGCCTAAAAACCTACATTCCTTGCTCTGGCTACTTGAGACCACAAATGTATCCGATATTCCTTCTCCATGGCTGAACATTTTAAAAGTAGAGGCAGACAGAGCTGCAACCTCCTTTCTACAGTGTCACAGCCAAAGCCCAGTTGTGTATAGACTGTGTCTTTCGCTAGGATGAAAGGCTGGCAGAGGCGTGGTAGTAGTGACAGCTGAACATCAAATGTCTTGCTACAGCTCTGCCTTCCCTTCTTTGTTCCACAGGAGGCAAGGGAATTAGTGATGCTAAGATAGGTAGTAACTGCACAGCACTGGCCAAACCAGTCCCTGTGTTGCAGCAAGAAATGCAACCTGCAAGCAATGCAACTGTTCTGACCTGCAGAACAGCAAGAGAGGCTGCTTAGCAGCCTATGGCACAGGAATAGCTCAGCTTGTTCAAACTGTGATAGGGAGCTCCAGTAAAATGGAAGTAGGAGGTCTCCGCCTGTTTTTGTTATTGCCACTGGATGGCAACAGACATTAAGCAGAGATATTGAGTTATTGCTGCACAAACCGTGCTTGCTGCGCTCCACCCTGTTATTTAGGGGAATGGCTGTGATTTCAGGACACCTAGCAGACACACCAGAGAGGTCTCTGAGGGATTAAGTCATGGGCTGGCAGCAATGGACTATTCCTGGTGTTGAGCTGAATTCTGCATTTTCACTTTGTACATCTCTGCACATTTCCTGGAGTCTGCACTCAAAATCAATTTTTGTCTTGCCAGCCCAGGGCAAACCCTTCTGATGAGCCATGCAAACTATATTTGATATGAGTGCAAGACTCCTTGATGGTATTACAGCATCACACTGTGAAATAGTTAACATTTTCATGTGAAACTGATGGCTGATTATTTTTAAATTACATATACTATGGGCTTGCTGAGGGCCACAGGCAGATCTACAGATAGGTGTCAATAATCCAGCCAGGCATGTCAACAGCTTCATTTGATCCATCAGTATCCTGTGAATATCCAGAAATGCTGGGCTAGCACTGACCCAAACACAGGTGGGACTCGCCATGGCCATCAGGACATCAGTCCCCACCTGGACTTTGTGAGCATCACTAAAACTATTTTGTCTCAACAAGGATGCATGGTGGTAGAGAAACACTTCTGAGGTGATGTCTAACAAGTAGGTAACAGGAAACAATTAAGTTTTTTCTGTTTCCTTTTAACAAGTACATAGTCACATCCTGTTAGTACTCTTTTAATGACAGGTAACTATAAGATAATTCTCTCAATTAATGAATGATGATACTCTTCTTGCTTTGGGTGACACTGTTCTGCTTCACTGCCACATCTCCCTCTATTCTCATCACTTTGGCCAAGTGTGGCCCATGCCAAATGCCTGCCAGGTGTGTTGGAGTCGGTTCATGACACATATATGATGCCATCATGTAAAGCCCTGCCAAGAGCTCAAGTTGATGCTATGAAAGCAGCCACTGTCCCCTTGGATGTGCTCTGCCGCATCGTTTCCCTGCCAGCCAATGTGGCTCCAGGCTGATGGAGCCTGGGAGGACCCATGGGGTAAACTCTGGTTCCACCATGCCAGTTAACACATCCCTCAGCTCACCTCTGAGAAGTGAAAAAATGCTGAAGGATTTCACATGAATTCTGGTAGTGAGGGACAGGCTCTTCTCTCTCAGATCAAAAGGAGAGCCCTATACTCTACCTGCAACATAAAAAGTTAATTAGCGACAAGGTAGAGGGATCCATGCAGCAAATACTCATCACTGGAAGGTACCTTTAAAAAGTGACACAAGTTTTAGCTATAATCTTCTTGAGAGGCTTTATGGTTTTGTTTTCCTTGCCTTAGGCACCAAGGTGTCTCAAGGGAGAAAAGCATGTACTGAAATAGTACTCTACACACTACCAAACAGCAATTAGCTGCCTTGTGTCTGTCCTGGAGGAAATGTTTCTGCTGCTGCTGTCCTATGGGAATACAGATAAGACACACGGTCACACTGAGATGCAGGGAGAAAGTTTGCTCAGTTAAGGCAATGACAGAAATTAAACGAGACACAAAAGTTAGGCCAAAAAACTTCTGAATACAATCAATGAGGACTGCAAATCTCAATGGGGCCTGAAACCTTAAAACTGAGGGACAGGCAACTAGCTGTGCATGTGGTATTCCTCTATTATTTTCTCCAAATCCAAGACCAAAGTCTGAGCTGTGTGCCTAGAAGAGCACAGAACACAATGCAAAGACACAACACTGTAGTAAGGGTGTGTAAGGTAAATTTAATCAGCTCTGCAAGGAGGGAATTTGGAAAGAGGGAGGAGAATGATTGGAGCTCACCCTACCCGTGAGAAAGCTAAGAGATGCACAGAGTGATGTTGCAAGCTCTGAGAATCTGGAAGGAAAACACACTTGAGAACAATAATCACATATATCTTATTCAAACTATTAATGTCACTAGTTCATTATTGCTAAGAATACCAATATTAACATATTTTATTGTACTGGAAATTTTGCAGTACTCAGCACATCTTGCAAGTTCAGGCTGTTTCTTTATTAGACTTGCACGCTTGGGTTCACAGCACTAGATAAATCTGTTATAAAAGTGTGCCACTTAAAAGTATCTGCCACATCTCCAGGCCATCATGTGGTCAAATGTCAGCATAAAGGTGGACAGAGTAAAAAGATGCTCGCTAAGCAGCAGGATGGGGTTTGCCTCCCCTCTATCTCTATTCAGCTCTTTGCAGGGAAGCAGCAGCTCTGAACTGTGAATCCCTGTCTGACAGAAGAGTTGTGGTGAGCCACTGCCCCAGACCAGCTGCGGGGAGCAGGGCAGGCATGGGGCAGCTCCAGTGTCCCTCCTTCCCACATCAGCCTACAAAGCCAGAGGCACACAAAGGTCTTGGCTATTTAGAGCTGGTATCTTGCAAAGAATAAAATGCCTTTTTCTTTTGTGCATCTTATAAACTAAGCCAGATAAAGGCTGCAGGGTCCTCCGGCAGTGTCAGTGTGCAGTGACCGAGTGCTGCCCTCTGGTCCTCAGGGCTTAGCTCAGACCAAAAGCTGGTTGCAGCTCTATATGTGTGCTGGGTCCGGTCAGACCTCAGTGCCTGGCACAGTAAGCCTGAACTTGACTGAATTTACAATGGCTTTGAAGGGATTCTGCAGGGAAACTAATGCCTTTGAGCTTGCTTGAGTGCCAGGGAAGCATCCTGCCTTTCCCCTCTCCCAGGGCTGGATTAGGGAAGGGGCTTTCAGACAGGTACACATGAAGACCCTCAAGGCACACAACACTGAGATGAGCACCCACAAGCAACATGCCTCCTTGCATCAACCTGGAAGCGTACACAAACCCCTCATTATTCAGGATGGACGGTGTCAGCTGCTGTGAGAGAGATTTGCTTAAGCTGCACCAGCTTTCAAAACAAGCAGACCCACCAAACCCAATGCCACTCAGCCTCCAAACATTCTTTTCTTCCTAAATGTATCCTCAAAACAATTCTCCTCACATTTTGAGAGAGGCAGCACCACCTCTGAGATTGTACCACTTTCTTGGGGCAAGGCAGATACTATTTCAAAGGAAAATCAGTCATTTGTTGCTATTTGTCCTCCAGGTGCCTGATGTAAAAATCACCCTTATGATACTGGGGTTCCTTCTTGATCTGGTATTTATATGCTTAAGCCTAATAATTATTGTTGCTGGTATTTATTTTTTATCTGAAGCAAAAGGAAAAGGAGAAAAAGAAGGGGATGGGAATTTCAGAGATGATTTGTCCATTGTCACAGGTGTGCCTAGCTTTGAGTTGAGGTTATATAGAGAGTGGGCCCCGCTACGAGGCACTACTAACATTTCCCCTGCAAGGAACAGGTGCTTTTCCCTCCTCCCCATTTTCAGTAGCACTGCAAAAAACCAACATAAACATCTGCATTTACCTTTCTGCTTATTTAAAAACGGCAGTAGGGGCAAAACGAAGGGCCTTCTTTTGCCAGAGTCCTTGGAAGACACTTTACTTTGGTTAACCACAGTTTCTTCGATAGGTTTCTTCAGGATAATTCTTTCCTTCAGCTCCTCGGTGCTGACAGCAGAGGTCGGGGGCTCAGCACTTACTTTTGGTGCAACAAAGGAACATTTCAGGTAGGATGCAGACTCTGCCAGGTTTTCCCTGTTCATCCTGCTCTCTGTTGCTTTACTTGCTTTGTAGTCTGAGACATCAGTGCGTGAGCTGTTCTCTTCCTTGATAATGTCCATGACCATGGGCTTCATCAGAGGGGAGTCCTGCTCCCTCTTTGGGCTCTCTTCGGAGGCTGACGAGGCATCGCAGGACTCAATGATGAGCTCACTGTCGAGCTCAGCCTCTCGCTCCTCCCTCAGGATGCTGTACTGGATGGAGGGGGAAGCAGGGGATGGAGGGGGCCCTCCAATGTGGCTGAAGGTCATGTAGTTGGAGTGCAGCACCTCCTCGGCAGCTAATGGGTCCTCCGAGACCAGCTCAATCTCTGAATCTCCTGACTCAGCACTGCTGGCTTCGTTATCCAGGGCTGAGGAGGCAGCAGGGCGCCCAGGTTTGATACGCTTGTCTCTCTTCTCAGTGGAAAGGGCTGGCGATTGCTGCACCTCTGGAGTCTCAGAGGAAAAGCTTTTTGATTCCTTGATGGCACTGATGAGTTCATCCTCTGACAAGCTTCCTTTGCCCTGCGACTCTGAGCCAGACAGTTCTGCCACCGGGAAAGAAAGGAGAAAAAAAACAGGAAAGAAATGGTTAAGAATGAGATTTTCTGGGAACTTGGGGCACAAACACAAAAGATTTCATGCCACCATGAATCCCTGTAGGAGGGCTGGTGACACAGGCAGAAGGTCTCCCTGTCTGAGATGATGAACAATAATAATAGCTTGTCCTTACAGAGTTTCTCCCATGCATGTACTTGTCATAGAATAATAGAATCACTAGGTTGGAAAAGACCAGTTACAAGGTACTGGTATGAGGCTCAGGAACAGCTTCTGGTTGTCACTGATGGATATGGGCTTGTTTTGGGGACAAACACGCACACAGGGCTGATGGCTTCCAGGAACTGCTGATCTTAACAACCCATGGGTAGTTACTAGTAAGATTGTCAGACTTAAAGTCTCAGGTGTGAAAAGTTCCAGGTCAAAGATTTATCATCATTAAGAACTACTACCTAGCAGCATTCCAGGACTTAAGGTGCCCTACAGGAAAGCTGGGCAGGGTCTCTTAATGAGAGAGTGCAGGGATAGGATGAGGGGGAGATTTGGGTTTTTAGCCGAAAGAGGGGAGATTTAGATTAGATATTAGGAAGAAATGTTTTCCTGTGAGGGTGGTGAGGCACTGGCACAGGTCACCCAAAGAAGTCACAGATGCCACATCCCTGCAGGCGTGCAAGGCCAGGTTGGATGGGGCTTGGAGCAACCTGATCCAGTGGGAGGTGTCCCTTCCTATGGCAGACGGCTTGGAACTGGATGAGCTTTAAGGTCTCATCCAGCCTAAACCATTCTATGATTCTATACATTAACCAAAATAATGACTGACCAACTTGTCACCCAAAATTTGAAACAAAAATATTTCCTTGCATTTTGTCTCACACTGGAAGAAGATCTACTCAGAGAGTGAAAATGAGCAGCTGAAAAGTTTGGCTGTCACCCAGGGTTAGCAAGGAGCCCATATCATGTACTAGAAGGAAATCCAGCACCAGACTTCCCACCTGTGCTGTTTCCCTGTGTATCTCTTCACCATGTGAGACTTTGTAATGAAATAACAAAGAAAGTCAAGTCTCATGTAAAGTGCTCACAACAGCCCGAGGTGCATCAGCAGCTGTTTTGAGTTACTACAAAGGAAACTGCTTTCAATTTGTCAGCCACAGAGCATCAGCCAGGCACAAACCCAAACTGCACCTGGTGTGTCTGCAGTGAGGAGAATCAGGCCACCTAAGCCTGTCTGTGCCGAGGGGAACCACAAAAGCAATTTGCACCCAGTCCCCTGCCAGCACCTGGCCACCAATGCCTCCTGATTGCTGGTGTCCACATTACCCTTCGCTGACCTAGAGACTGCTGCCACCCACATGCAAAACCTTCTCTGCTGGAGGCAAAAGAGGCTGAATTCCTCAGTCACGTGGAACAATCATCAAGCACACATGGAGATTTGACTCTTGAGTGCTCATTCACTGATTTTATATCATTATTAACATGGTAGGGGGTCGCTAAGTGGCATCACAGGTGGTGAGGATTCAAGACAACCATTAGGAAAAGAGACTTCCAAGGTTCCTCCTGCTGATATTGATAATGAAGCTCAGGGCCAGAGATCACCTGTGTCCACACTTCTGGGGACCACAGCAGAGCTGCGGGAGGTATCCAGCCCCTTAGTTTCAGGTGTGGGGAGCCACAAGCTGACCTGCACCCACTCCCAGTGTGTATTAGCCTTCAGTCCAGTCCTGCTTCAGGTGCAGCAACCAGCACCGGTGCCCTGGGGCCACCTGGCTGTGTTGGACACCTCTGGAAGCTCCTCTACAACAGAGAGCAGGAAATAGATTGTATCAGCTGTTATCTGGGAAAATCCACTATTTTGGGCTATTTTCTGCCTTCATTTCTCACAGTCACGGCAATAGCATAGCTGATTTCTTCCTGATCAAATGCCTTCCCCAAGATAAATCAGGTAAAGGGGGAGGTTTTAATAATAGCACCCGAGCTGTGATGTCCTGCTGGGGGATAGGCAAGAACAACCATCTCCCCACGCCCCTTCCAAGTGGTTTTGGTTTGTGCATCTGCCAATATATGTTACCGGTAGTTTTGTTCACATATTGTCAGCATGTCTATAGCTCCTCCAACAACACAGCTCCCTTGTAATACATCCCTCACAAACAATAAAGCCCTTCTGGAATCCAGAGTATGGCTGTAGACAGGATTAAGGTGTTTAGGTCTGCTCCCTATCTGGGAGGCAGGGAGTTTCAGTTGAATCAGACATGCTGAGCAAGAGCTTGCACATCCTTTTCCTGGCTGCAGGATGCCCATGTGAGCTGCGCTGCTCTCCTGTTTTACTGCATATAAGCATTTTCTCCCTGAGCAATGACTTAATCAGGCACATGTCCAAACAGGCATGTGACCACCAGCGCTCACAGCGCAGCAACGTGCTGTCCCTCAGCTTCACCCTGCCCCTGCCTGCCCTGGCAGTCTGTAACTCTCAGCCACGGCATCTACCTTGTGAACAAAAAAGCCCTTTGTGGCCAGCAGCAGGGTGTCATATTTACCACTAGCATGGGGAAGTGTATAAATACCCACTGCCTTTCAGCACCAGTACAGCATACGAACAGACCACGTCTTCCTTCCCCAGAAGAAAAAAAGATGGCCAGCAATTAAAAGCAAACCATTTTCAAAAGTCTTGATCCAAATAGGGGGCTACTAGGGCTTTGCCAGGATGCTTAAGGGGTATCTAGGAGCGACGACTTTGCTGGGTCACTGGGCAGAAATAGCGAGGGCAGGTTTTACATTTCTTCCCTGCTTGTGAATGTGGAGTCTGGGCATGGGAAAGGGGGGAAATCCAGAGAAAACACCCCATGGTAGGCAGCCCCTGAGGGAAGATACCTGCTTCTTTCCTTAATAAACAGTGCTTCTGTCTTCCCAGCACCCTGATGCAAGGCAGGGGGATCTACCAAGGCCATGTGAGCAGTGCTGGGGATCAGCTTTGCCTGTAGATGGAAACATTTCCATGCCAGCAATCACGCTGGCCACACCATTGCCTCACAGAAAGGGAGCAGCCGTGATAGACAGCCACAAACTATTAATTCCTTATAATGGGATATGGTTATCAAGTGTCACGAACACTTGAACAATGACCAAGGGCTGAATAAACAAAAATTAGTGCCTGAAGTTCTTAATTACCTCGTACTGCAAAAAGTGTAAACAGATTAAAAACTACATGTCTCAGAAGCGTATGTAGTCACTCAGTCAAATAGAAGAAGTAAAATGGGACTGTAAAGTCTATTTATCGTGCAAAATTCCTGGCTGATGCAGGCAGGATGAACTCACAGCTGCAATGGACTGCTTCAAATTCCCTTTTTTAAAGAAATTGTGTAAATGCACGCTCAGTTTTGAATAGGAATTTGGTATTTCTCTAAGGTCAGGTATCATTTTGAGTAGAAAACCCAGACTGCCATTTAAATGAAATTACAGGTGATTTTTAAATGCTTCTAGATGCTATCAAAGCAATGCAAATTCCAGCTTGAGGATGTTCATTGTCAAATGCTCATTGTAAAGAGTTTTGATCAAGGACATAAAAACTTAATTTCAAGTCTGAAAATTGTTTTCTGTCACAGAACTTTATTCCTTTTTGAAATCCTATATTACTTTCATATTTTAGCAGTCTATAATAGGGAAAATGAGGAATAGATATTATGTACTGCTGCAATAATCAGACAGAAAGAAAATGTATAAATATGGGATTTTGGTGGCACCCCAACAGAAATCAGAAGCCTTTAAAAAAGACTGGCCCTTTGTCCCTCCTGTCCCTTTTGTAAATGAAGAGACAGCATTTCCCTCCTCAGCACTTTCTAAAAGCAGCATTTTCACTTGAAATCAGCGCTTATTTTTCACAATTTAACTTTATTCTCTGCAACGGCAAAGAGGTGTTAAACCAGACATTAAAATTTAAAGAAAATGGACCCAGACACTTACAGTGCCCTGGTCCCACCCACTTTATTTCCTCTGGGTACCATGGCCAGCCCCAGTGACCAAGAGACCCCCAAAATCACTGGGATCCAGCCCAAATTAATGCCTGGCTGATGATACCCCCAATGACACCCCCCAGCTCACAACTGCCTCTCAAGGAGAGATCTTTGTGGGAACTGGGCTCAGCAAGCCTGGATGTGATCCCAGCCCTGCTCCTGAGTGGCTCTCAGCTACTTATTTCTGTGGATCCCAGCTCTGTTTTTCCCTCTTTTCATGGGGAAAGGGCAGCCCATCACAAGTGGGGAGTTCGAGATGAGCAGCACAGCTGCATCCCTCTTCATTTGGCAATGCAAAGTGGTGATGGAGCAGAGCAGAAACACCTTCAGCCATGGAGACCCTGTTAATGTTTGCCCTCAGCCCCTTAGATCCACCTCACAAACCCACAGTAATTCTCCAGAGCGTGGGGCCACCTTTGCACCTATTCACTGGGTAGCAAAAAAAAAGTGGATGCCATGCACCAGCATTACCTGTGCCAGAGGACGGTGGTGTGACAGAACCCGGGCTGTCATCTTCTGGCTCGGACACCGTCACTGTTGGTACTGCCTCATGGCTCGGCTTCAGGCCGGTCTCCAGCTGAGTGGGACTCGAATCCTTGCTGGCAGCTTCCCTGGCACTTTCTGTCTCAGTGAGTGTGATCTTGACAGGCGCCGCAACCATGGAAGCACCATGCTGATCATCAGATCTTACGTCTTCAAGCAGGTCTTGCTCTTTGGCTGCCTTGATGCCCTCTGAAATTGTCCGCTGAGGTTCAGCAGTGCGGCTGGAGCCAGCGGGTATTTCCCGGTACTTATCGATAAGGCCTGGGCTCTCATCTTCTGAGTCAGGGTCATGTTTTTCTTGTTTTTTCATTTCTTCTGATCTACTTATGTCCATGTATTTATAAGCTTCTACTTTCATGGGATCTGCTAAGGTTTTATCAACTTCAGTAGACTCTGCAGGAGTCATCTCTATTCCTGAATCTGAGCTAAACAAGCCACGGGACTCAAACCCAGTCACATCTTGAACAGGATGCCCCAGTGTGTTAAACCCCTCTGTGCTGCCCGAACAGGGAATGGGGCTGTTTTCCTGCTGATAAATTCCCGTGAAATAGGTGGAGTCCCGTGGGGTGGTGTAGTGGACATCTGAGATCAGAGAGGTGTAGAAGGAGCTGTCTCCCCCATTGGCAGTGGAGCCGTAGTCAAAGAGATGTGATGAGGCTGTGACACCTAAAGCAAAGACACAAAAATGGAGACAGAGTGAAGAGACAAGTGTCTGTATGAATCAATCTTTCCACAAAGCTGTACTCGCTCCCTGCTGATTTCAGACTGGTTTGTGCACCAGGCTTGGCCTTCCTTGCAAGCTCTTTGGGACTGTCTCTTACTATACCTTTAGGCAACACAATGGCACATCTGTCAGAAAGGGCTTCCAGCTGCTGTTGTATTTTAAAATAGCAATAACAATCCTAATAGCTGCTAAGAATTCTCGGCCAATGTTTGCCCAGCCTGTGCATAAAAATCCTCAGTGGTGGCAACCCCACAACCTCTCTTCACAATCTGACTCAGGGGCTCACCATCCAATATCCTTACAAAGGAACCTAATGTGCACCTAAAAAGCAATCCTGAAGAAAAAGATATGTTGCTTGGGTTTTTTTTTTTTAATATAGAGAAATGAAGGAATTTCACCCTAAGGAAACTTTTCATTAAGAAAAAAAATTTACTAGACAGAAATTGAGATGAGAAGTTGGCAGGCAGCTTTAGATTTCATTTTCTCTTTTAGGAGTAGCCACCCTAAATTTGTGAAACACTAGAGCAGGGACTAAACATCTTCATTAGTGATTTTCACACACACAGAAAGCTGTATCTTATATGCATCATCTACAAGCATGGAAGAGGTTAAACCTCTACCCACATCCATGCATCATTTTCACACACCACCTCTAATTCTCTCTGTCATGCTTTAAGTTCCTGGGGATGATGCTAATTAAATTACACACAATGGCCACTCTCGGCAGCACCGATATAAAGCAACACTCGACAACAGGAACTGTGAGATTCTCCATGAGGAAGGCAGGAGGAATAGAGACAAATTTTTATAGAGGCTGAGGGAGGATGGATGTAAAGAAACAAAGCCAATGTTTGTAGGAGCTGGTGCCTACAGGGGGGCGGTGGCCCGTTAACTGCTTGTGTGCTGATCAACTCTGCATCATAGATGCTGGCCGGCTTTCTGCAGCCTCTGCTCATCACCCTGCAAGGGATACGGGGCTTCTGACCTGCTCCATGTGTGCCAGTAGAAACTGAACAGTGTTTTTAAAGTGATGTTGCTGCAGCAGCAAAGCCAGAAGCTGGGAAACATCATAGAATTACAGAATCATAGAATGCTTTGGGTTGGAAAGGACTTCTACAGGCCATCTAGTCCAATCCCCCTGCAGAAGCAGGGACATCTTCCACTAGATCAGGTTGCTCAGCATCCCATCCAACCTGGCCTTGAGTGTTTCCAGGGATGGGGCCACCACCATCTCCCTGGGCAACCTATGCCAGTGTTTCACCACCATCATTGTAAACCATTTCTTCCTTATATCCAGTCTAAATCTCCCCTCCCTTAGTTTAAAACCACTACTTCTTTTCCTGTCACAGCAGGCCCTGTTAAAAAGTCCCTCCCCAGCTTTCCTGGAGGCCCTTTAGTACTGAAAGGCCTCTATAAGGTCTCCCTGGAGCCTTCTCTTCCTCAGGCTGAACAATTCCAACTCTCTCAGCCTATCCCCATAAGGGGGGTGCTCCAGCCTTCAGATCATTTTCATGGCCCTCCTCAGCATGAAAGTTCCTGGGGTATTTAACTCTGGTTATCTTCTTTCTTCTTGCACATACTTTATATACTATCACAACAATTTTGTTACCACAGCTCCCCATACATTAGGCATTTGCAGCTAATTTAGTGAGCCCTGAAGCAATATTTTTCCTATTAACAGTGTTTGACATGTAGCTGCAGGCTTTATTTTACTGCACAACCTTGCTGGATTTGACACGCACAACCCACTCTGCACAAAGGCAGAATGACCATTACCCTTCTCCATATTTCTGCATCACTCGCTGCTATAGTGACTTGCAAGCAACTTCTCTTTCCTGGGCAGCCTTTAGGGTGGGCACACCATGTCCCTTCTTATAAAACAGGAAACTTAATAGGATAGGGGAACAGGCAACACAAAAGAGCCATACCTTGCTTTTCAGTTGACCTATGCTGCCTGCCCCTGTGCATCCATTCTTAGTGACTTGGGGTGCTGCTAGACCCCTGCCAGCCCTCATCCCTAATATGTACACATGATGCTAACAGCAGCTCCACCCCCACAACCTGAGAGCCCACAACCAAGGATTCGCGGCAGCTGCCTTTGCCATACAGAAACACAGAGCAAGGGGTGCTGTAGCTAGCTGGTGAAAACTTCTCATGATGATTCCTAGACATTTCCAGCGTTTAGTTTGCTCTTCTCACTGCTCTGGAGCACCATATAGAACTTTTCATAGAATCATAGAATCACCAGGTTGGAAAAGACCCACCGGGTCATTGAGTCCAGCCGTTCCTATCAAACACTAAACCATGCCCCTCAGCACCTCATCCACCCATTCCTTAAACACCTCCAGCCAAGATCTTGTTTCAGAGTGGTGAGGGGCACTGCAGAGATTTTTCCGATGCATGTGAATCTGGAAGTTTTTCGCTCTCCATCTATGTAACTTTAAAACTACCTGCTGTAAATTTCACCTTCTAATCTCCTGCCGGCTCACTCAGGGCTGCAAGATTCTTTTGCAACTTGCTGCAAGAAGCTCTCACTGCTTCAACTGACTCAGTCTCATCAGCAACTGAGAGTGGAGCCTGAGTGGAAAACTGCAGTGAAACCAAAGCAGGATAAGGGCTAACCTGGGCTGCCCTGCACTCACATCAGGTCCTGCTTGAGGTCATCCAGTGCCTCGCAAGGATGGCTCATACCCAAGAAACATTTCTAAATCATCAATAAGTGAAATGGTGATCCCTTTTTCGGGATTTTGCGGTTAAGGGCACTGGAGTTGCGTAGCCTGGAGAAAAGGAGGCTGAGAGGAGACCTTATTGCTATCTACAACTGCCTGAAAGGAAGTTGTAGTGAGGTGGGTATTGGTCTCTTCTCCCAAGTGACAAGCAATAGGACAAGAGAAAATAGTCTCAAGTTGCACCAGGGGAGGTTCATATTGAACATCAGGAAAATTTTCTTCACTGAAAGGGTTCTCAGGCACTGGCAGAGGCTGCGCAGGGAGGTGGTTAAATCATCATCCCTGGACATGTTTAAAAGATGGATAGATGAAGTGTTCAGGATCTGGTTTAGTCCGGCAAAGGTCTTCTCCAACCAAGCTATTCTATGATTCTATATTATTTTTCTTGCAAATATTTTTGTTGCTGAACCTGCCTTTTAGAAAATCCAGGCGTGGATTTTCACAAATGTGTTGGTTAGCCGGAATTATCTGATGCATTGTTTATGCAAACATATTTCAGGCTGTGAATTGCTGACTGCAGACTACTCATGCCTGTTGCTGCCAGTATGAGCTGTTTGTAATTTACTGTTTGTGCTGGCTGAGGGGCTGTGTAAATCAGGGGGTTTCGGGCTGCTTTTTCATTAGCTGATTCCTTGGTGCCTGCTGGGCCTGATCCGAAGTCCACTGAATTCACTGGAAAACTCCCATTGATTCTGAGCGGCTTTGGACCAGCTCAAGATAGCTCTATAATACTTTCTGCTCTGGGTACTCATGAAAAATGCACAATCACAACACCACTGGTAAGAAAACTCCATTTCTACAAACAACCCACACTTGCTAGTAAAGAAGGAGAACAGTCATAGAACCATAAAGGTTGGAAGAGATCATCCAGTCCAACTGTCAGCCCAACATCACCGTGCCTACTAAACCAGATCGTAAAGTGCCACATCCACAGATTTTCTGAACACCTCCAGGGAAGGAGACTCCACCACTGACCTGGGCAGCCTGTTCCAGTGCTTCACCACTCAAAGGTGGTCAAAGGAGATGGAAGCTGCCTTCATACATGGATGTCATTTGCAGCTTTCATTTCTGCTTTGTCCACACTAAGTATGAGCCAGATGTATTTGCAGCACTTAGTAATACTGATCAATAAAGCAGTGAAAGGGTTTCTAATGTGTTTGTGTCAGCTACTTCATGGCAGGAGTTACAGCAAGCCACTGTTATAGAGAGTCTGGGAAATGCAATCTGATTCTTTACGTTGCACTTCAGGAGAAAGGAAAAGTAACCCTGAAATAGTGATCGACAGAAACATCACTACACATTTACAAGTAGTACAAAACCTATTCTGTAGCAGAGCTGATTTAAAATGTTGACCATAAATGCTTGGGGGTTTTCTGCAGTTGTTTGCAAATAATGGTGAAATCAGAAAATGTATTTCTTTCTGGGGTTCAGGGTAAGACAAAGACTTAAAAGCATGCAAGCAGGTCCACGGCATGTGTGAGCAGAGAGATTGTTTGCTTTAGTAGGACACAGAGGGGTCTCAACTCTCAAGGCAACTGCAGAGTCTAAAGCACTGAAGACAGCTGAAATTGTCTAATTACTAGGATTTAATGCAACTCTGTTTCCACAGGGAATGATTTAAAGCCATTGGTAAAACTGTCTCTTATTTGGGAAGTGTGAATCTATCAGCTATTAGGCTGGCTATTAAAGACATGGAAACCAGTAATAGCTGAGCAGGTTTTTGCTGAAGAATGATGTATTCAGAGCCTGGTGATTAAGCAGTGCCCTCTCTCATTTTAAGTTTTAGTTCAATATCCGTGGGAAGGAGAAGACTTGAATAGCTCTGGTAATGGATGGCAGTATCATGTCTAAATTTACCCTAGTTACAAAGAATTGGGGTTTTTAATCTGGATTTCCTTCAAATGTGCCCAAAACCTTGCCTGCCAATTCAGGTAAAGCAAAGCTATTCAGTGCCTGAGAGCAGCAGGCATGCTTTCTCGTAATATGAGCCCTTGGAAAATAATTCTACTTCCTGCCACCAGCTAAGAAGTAATGGGTCCAATTCCATCATTTTGAGCACAACTGAGGTGCTCAGCAAGTTACATATGCTTTCAGCAACCATAAAGAAAAAGAAAAATTTAAAATGACTGCTTTGTTTCCTCAGAATAAGTAAGTGAGTGCTCCAGAAATCCTCTCCTACAGTGCTGAATATAGAGCTATTTAGCAATTGACACAGGAGATAATTTAGAAATCACTGGTTCCATGCAGAGTAAATCTTAAATTAAGAAAAGCAGCTGAAGCCCATTTTGGAGCAATGCAGGGTGAACTGCTGCAGCACGCTGGAAGAGGAAACAAAAAGTTCACTGAGAAAAACAGACAAGAAAAAGAGGCAATTTAAAACTGATTTAAAACTAATATAAAAATTGAATTCTTTCCCCCAAATAGAGTATGGTCAGTCTTCTTAAAATTGACTACTTCAGAATATTGTATTCAATTTTCAATAAAATAACCAGTTTCCACATTCACCTGCCTTTCTTAATCTTCAGATGCAACACTGGTGACTTTCAGTGTCACAAACTGCCTGACACAGAAGGATGTAAAATTTCAGTTCTGCAGAACAGCTGGCACCTCATAACGCAAGGTTCAGTATTTATTGCTTGCCAGTGATTCAGTCAGAATTACTAATTTTTCAGAAGACGAGAGGGGACATAAACTTTAATTAGTTTATGCTATTTTTACAGCCTGGAGCTGCAGTGAGAAGAGGAAGGATCTTTGGTTGCAACTGGAGGAATCAAGGTTTCAGTGACCTTTTCAGACAAAAGCAGAGTAGTGTGAGCAAGCTACTTCCAGCAAATTCCTGTAAGTCTTTTAAGTATTTGGCTCTGACTTTGCTTTGGATATTTAGCCTCAGCAGTTGTTACCAGTTACCCCAGCACTTCAGGGCTGCTTGATCCCAGACAAGGGATCTTCCAAGCTCTCTCCCACATTGATGCAAATCACAGCCTCCTGGTGACAGACTAGATCTTGTCCTGTTTGGACAGTCCTTGACCTTCGGTAATTTATAGACTACAGATAGTATTGAGCCAAGTCCCATAAACAAGGAGAGCACTCTTGTTCAACTGACTCAAAATGATGCTGAAGGGTCCCTCAGGCCACATATCACTCCCAGGTCCCAGTACCCATTAGGTGTCATGCAGAGATGTCAGATAACAAAGAGGCCAAAACTAAGTGACAAACATTTTCCAGCACTGAAACTTTGCTCTGATCCAAGACCACAATGGCATCCAGAGCTCAAGGATACGTATTGACTTCCCTTCAGTACTCACTGAAGCCTGGTTCTTACAAAGATGTCATGTATTGTCTGAAAGGCTCAAGGAAGTGGTTCAGCGCTTTGACAAGCTTTTAATTTTATAGCTACCCTCTCCCCTAGGAAGGCTGATTTCATAGCAAGGCTGATTGTCTACATCCAAGGAGCCATTACAACCTCCCACTGCACCTGACAGAGATGCAGGAGTCCCATCGCCCAGACCTTGCCACCACCTAAACACCTGTATCTGGAGATCAAACCATAGCTCAGGGCCCTCTCTGATGACCAACAGCTGCACATCAGCAGCTTACGCTCTCGCCTCTCCTTGGTTTTTTATTGTCCATCCACAACCACCAGATAAATGCATCTTCCTGCTTTCTTCCAAATACAGAACAAAAGTATCAAAAAAAAAAAACCCAACAAACAAAAAAACCCCCAGTTCTGCCCTTTCTGTACCATATTTAGAATTTTGCCATCAGGCACTAGCTACAAGCCTGTGCTTGACCTTGGTTTCTTTTTATTCCTAAGTTATACTTAAAGAAAAAAAAAGGGATAAAGAAAGTGAAAGTCTTTTTCCTTTTCTTTTCACTCTTCTACATTATGTCACGTTTCTTTTGTTTCCCAATTCAGTTACCTACATTGCTTACTATGTTATCATCTGTAATCTTACACATCGTTACACAGATGTTCAGTGTTTTATCCTTTTTCCACATCTCATTGCAGTACCCACATGGACCAGCAGTCCAGAGTCTGTCTACAAATTTGAAGCATACCTTATCTTCTTAGACCCAGATCAAGTTATTCCTTCCTCTGTGCTTGATTTCAAGTCCAACTCAGACCTCAGGATAAGCTCCACAGATTTCCAAACATCCTTTGCCACTGCCAGCAGTGGTGAGAGAAGCTGTGATGAGTGGCAGAGGCACCTCTCAGCCCCACACTAAATCGCACAGTTCCCAAAGTAGGCTGGGTACCGCAGAGATATCTGAGGGTATTACTAGGGAGCAATGCTCTCAAATTCACAAGACCCTTCTCCGTGATCTTTATAACCTGTGACACCTCACCATTCAGGCAAACCTCAAAAGTACTTGAGCACTTGTGTGTCAACTCAAGTGGAGCTTGAAACTCAAACTTCTGAGACCCCTCGTGGTAAGTGCAGGCATCACCATGCCAATAACACCACTAAATAATTGCCCAGCCTTCTCTGGATTAGCCTTTCTTAATAGCTAGAGCCAGTCCTCCAGATGCTATAGGTTAGATGCAGAGAGCAGGAAGCTGCTTGCAACAGAACTACACCAGTCCTGCATCACTGGCAGCAGTGCCAGCTATTCCCAGCTGCCAGGAGATGGTGCTCTTTGTTTTAGCTCAGGATTTGCAGAACCACTTTAGAGATTAGCAACTTCTTTTCCTCCAGAACTCTCCCGTTCCTGGCTGCAGGAAAGATCTAACTCCAAAAGTCACAGCATTCACAAACATGAATAGTCATAGTCTGAAAGTCATTTGGGGATTCATTTGCACGGTAGATGCTATAAGAAAACTGGAAATATCTGTTGCTCCTGTTCTATTATTTTCCCCCTAGTTCTCTGCATGGGTCCTGGATGTATTGGGGAAAGAGCAGCAAGAAGGCTGCTTCCCGCTGTTCCCTGATGACAACTATGTGCCTTAGCTCCTGGAGACAGGAGTGAGTCAGTGCATCAGCTGTGCCAGTTATTCATCCTTCCTCTCAAGATCCCGCAGCAGCCTTAGCTACCTAATGCAAGCAAGCAGTGCAGCTTCCAGCTCCAGGGGTCCCCCATTTTTGTCTTCCACATGCTAAACACATGGTGGGGGGAACAGCAGTGAGAGGGAGCAGCTGGGATCCCAGAACCCTAAAAACCTTGACTGCTGAGGATGGGCATCCTTCAGCAATTCACTGTCTCCTTGTAAGCACAGAGGCTGGAGAGGGGGACAAATTGCTTTCAGAAATCAACCCCTGGTCGCCCTAGCACTTTTAGGAGCTTCAGTCTGGGAGATGCCCAGTAGAGATGCACCCTCCAGCAGCTGATGTCATGTCACCATAATTCTGTGCAGAAACATGGTCCTTCCGTGTGGCTTTCCATGACCCTGTCTGGGGGCTTCTTCTCTTGCCCCAGCTGAGAAGAAAGCTTTTTCGTTCTTCCAACAACAAGGCAGGCACAGATCAGGCCCTGGCTCAGCTGCTAAGTGCTACAGTCCTATCTGCAGGAGGGATGTGTAGGAAACACTGATGAGCTTTAAATAAGATTAAGATATATGCACTCTGGGGTGTGCAGGATGCACTGTGCTGCCAGGACTGTCATCCCAGCAGGTTTTAACAGCATCTTTTTCTTGTTGCAGACTCTGCACCACAACAGCTATGGTCTCCTTGTCAGCACCACTCCAAAAAGATACAGGGTCCACAATTTTGCTGCTGCTGTAGGTACTGTGGGTGTTCTGGTGCATCCCCCCAGACCAAACCAAGTCAAACAGAGGAGCAGGAATCAGTTTGATGATGCCAAATAACCTCAGCTCCCATGGACACCCATAAAGCTCACGACATCTGACGGGGGATGCTCAGCAGGTCCCCAAAGCCAGCCGGCCAGTGTGCAAAATGAATCCCCATGTGCCCTCCAGGCTTTCTGCTTCAATACGTGGTTTCCAATTGGACCTGGCAGTAAAACCCTGGCATAAGGTCCTTGACAGCCCCCCTCTCAGTACTCTAGACAGCATGAAAAAATCATGAACATTTCAAAAAAGAGCTTCAAGAGGAGCGCAAGAATGTTTTAAAACATGCATAAATTTGCAAATGCTCCTACTAGAAGTTCCGCTGCAGTAAATTCTCATCATTACCAGTAAAGGATACAGATATAATTTAGTAAGCTTTAACAAAAGGATCATTCAGGAAAAAAGCAGATTTTTCACTCCTGTGATAGTGTCATCAGGACTGGTCAATAGTGTTCAGTGACACTAAGTTACTGCCAAAAATGCTATCAAATACACTTTCCTAAGGAGAAGAATTAATTCTTAATTCACTGTAGTCACACTTCCCCTGGAATGATCAAAATCCACAAAAATACTCCAAGCACTAAGTGAATTAACACCTAAATCATATTCTTCAATGATTTGAAATAGGGCTCAAGTCTCTTCAGGGTACTAGACAACACAGTATATAACAAAATCTGGATATGTTTGGCTAACTCTTATTTGTGTTTGAATTCTAAAATACCTAAATCCCATTTCAAACAGCATTTAGGAACTTCAGCTGTTCATTGTTTTTATCCCCTGTCTGCTACAAAGCTGTCAATCAGTCTTGAAACTCAGACTAGGTTGTCTTTCAACAACCCCTGCAGAAACATCCATCCTTGCCAGCCTTCATCCCCCTGCTCTGTCACAGACACCTCTGTACATCCAGTCCTACCTTTCCTGGGTCCCAATTAAACATAAATTCAGCTTTGCATGACTGCAGTAAGGCAATCAATAGCTGCACATTTCAAACTGGAAAACAGAGAAATGCCAACAGCAACTGTTTTTGATGCTGCTATAAACTTGGGAGAAAAATCATGGAATGTTTCAGGTTGGAAGGGACATTAAAGATCATTCAGTTCCAACACTCCAACACCCCTGCTGTGGGCAGGGACACCTTCCACTGGATCAGGTTGCTCAAAGCCTCATCCAACCTGGCCTTGCACATCTCCAGGGATGGGGCAGCCATGACTTCTCTGGGCAAACTGGGCCAGTGCCTCATCATCTTCACAGGAAAACATTTCTTCCTATTATCTAAACTAAATTTACCCTCTTTCAGCTTAAAATCATTCTCCCTCATGGTATCCCTGCACTCCCTGATAAAGAGCCCCTCTTCAGCTTTCCTGTAGCCCTCTATAAGGACTGAAAGGCTGATAGAAGATCTCCCCAGAGCCTTCTCTTCTCTAGGTTAAACAAGCCCAACTCTTTTAGACTGTCCTCATATAGGAGGTGCTCCAGGCTCGGATCATCTTCGTGGCCTCTTCTGGACTCATTCTAACAGATCCATGTCCTGCCTGTTGTGAGGATTCCAGAACTGAATGCAGTTCTCCAGTTAAGACCTCATAAGAGCAGAGTAGAAGGGGAGAATCACCTTCAACCTGCTGGTCATTGCTCTACAACTTCAGGATCTTCCACACCTGGAGAGAGGGGACTCCACAGCAGAGAAGAAATAATCAGAATTGGAGAGGGCTTCTGCTGAAATAAGAGTCTTTGAGTAAAAGTATGATACACATTTGGAAGGACTGCTGAGTTTTCTCCATGCCACTCACAAAAACTGCAATATCTTATGGAAATCCAGCTATTAAAAAAAATGAGAAAAAGAGAAGAAAGGGTTGTCTTGTACTTGGGCTTGGCTTCCCATCCCCCAAGGTCGAAGCCACCCCAGCATCATGAATCTTCCAGGGAGACAGAGCAGCAATTGCAATGAAGTTCAGCTGAAATCCCTGATGGCTCTCAAGGGGAAAATTAATTTTGTGACAATGCATAACACCTACAGCGATGTGTCAGGCACAGTAATTCAGGAAGAAAACCAGCTGTCAGACACTGAGGGATGGGGTAAATCAGAAGTGACTCCACCAAAGGCACTAGAGTTATACCTGCATAAGGCTGTCACCAGGGGAGGAAGCACAAGGGCCTTGTAGACAATAAACGGTCTGAAGTCAAGGCATTACTTGCCACAAATCAGGATCAAATCTAATGCCCAAGGGACAGCAGGGAAATCTAGGTCAGAGATGACACGGTGATGTGAGGCTGATGCAGGCAAAAAGCCAGAGCTCAAAATTCACCATCTATCTTTCTTTTCACCCAAAGTTTTTCTATCGCAACATGACCTGCTCCAGGAAGACCAGAATATGCAGACTGCTGGTGACCGCCTTTATTGGCAGAAACAGTAGGAGAAAAGACCCTATATAGTGTTGAGTAGGATGCAGAACATATAACATCAAGAAGTGAGGATCTCTGAAGAGCATAAGAACATTAAAAAAAAAAAAAAAGAATCCCACAGAGGTTCTGCTGAGGCAGGTGAGGCACCAGGCTCTGATCCAAGCACTAATTTGCTTTACTTGCACATTAAGTGATTTCCCTCTATTTCTAGAAGGTGGGGGCAAACAAGGGTACATCTGAAAGTCAATCAAAAAGTTTTCAGAAGTATACTAAAACTTAAGCCTCTCAAAGTAGTGCAGAATGTGGGGCAGAGCCACTGCAGTCATAAATCAGCATCAACCTGCTGGCTCCAACTTCTGTTTAAAGAGGATCAGTCTATATGTGTAATAAATGTCCTTTCTTTCAAGGTTTCTCCTATATTTACCTGCCACTACATCTCTTACCCTGTAAAATATAAGTTTACTGTAATCAGAGATGGGCAAAATCCTCCCCAGTCATCTCACTTCCCTAAAGGACATTTGTAGAGGCTTCTCCTGACCTTCACTTGACTTTAGTTAAGAACTGATGCAACCACAAACCACTCCATCTCCTGCTTGTGAATACATAAAAACAAAAACATTTGCCCACCCAGGAGACCAGCCGTTAAGTCTGAAGTTTGTACTTTGAGCAGAGGTATAATTAATACTTCGAGGAACACGGGTCAGTTGGACTGTCCTCCTCCCTGAAAATCCAGGAGAACCTCCTGCTCATTTAGTCAGCAGCTCTCTGTCTCCTTTCACTTGCAAAGCCTGAAGGCTTGCAGGGGTGATGTGAAACCTCTGGGGTAGCTGGGGCCTGGTCAACAGAGTGGCTTGTCTTTGGGTATCTGTCAGAGACACCTTGGATATCGCCCATGAGCTCCTCGCTCCTGGATACTCCCAAGCTGGGGGGAAAGGAGCACCTCCCCTCTATACATACACTCTATGCAGGCAGTCCCATAAGCAGCACAGCAGACTCACCCAGTGTTTCACTGAATCATAGAATGGTTTGAGTTGGAAGGGACCTTAAAGGTAATCCAGTTCCAAACCCCCTGCCATGGGAAGGAACACCTCCCACTGGATCAGGCTGCTCCAAGCACCATCCAACTAGGCCTTGAACACCTCCAGCTTCCCTGGGCAACCTGGGCCAATGCCTCACTATGCTCATTGTGAAGAAATTCCTTCTTATTTCTAGTTTAAATCTGCCTGCCCCTCTCCAGTTTATACCCATTGCCCCTACTCCTATCACTCCATGCCTTTGTAAAAAGTCCCTCCCCAGCTTCCTCGTAGCCCCTTCAGGTACTGGAAGGTTGTTATAAGGTCTCCATGGAGCCTTCTCTTCTCCAGGTGAACAACCCCAACTCTCTCAGCTTGTTCTCATACAGGAGGTGCTCCAGCACTCTGATCATCCTTGTAGCCTCCTCTGGACCCATTCCAACAGTTCTACATCCTTCCTATGATAAGGATCCCAGAACTGGACACAATACACCAGGTGATAATGAAATATAGGACATGGGTTTCTTTGCCTCTGGCCCTCTATTGCCTGACAGCTGCCAGCAGGGCAGCAATCGGGACAGTTGCCTTGCTCTAGGTCTGGCAGCTGCCAATCACTACTTTTCTGGAAAAGTGGAGGAAAGCCAAGGCAAGGTTGTGCTTCTGCTGTTGGCAAGGGGACCCAGCTCCCCGCAATCAGAGTTGGTGGCTAAACTACAGTCTTCTACAGATTTAAAGACAGCAGAAGCTGTGCTACTGAAAGCTTTTGAGCCTATGGTGGAGCAACCTTGATTCAAACCAACTATCTGTAAGAATTATTGTGTGTTATTAAACCAGGAGGGGGGCAGCAGCTTGACAACAGTGCCAGGACCAACCTCTCTGATAGGCATTTCTCCCTGCATTCAGCAGCACTGCCTGGTTGTTTGCCTTCACAAGTGAAAAGCTGAGGATAATTACCCAGATCATGATGCCTCGTGCAGGTTTCCCAGAGTCTCTGCCACACAGGAAGGTTCAGCTGCCAGGTAACAGTGGAAGCTGAAGAGATACTGAGAAGCAGAGAGCTCTCCTCTTGCCTTCTTCCTCTGCCTGACCTCCCATACGTGTGTTGTCTTTGCAGAGTCGTTATTGGACACCACTGCCTCACCCACACGTACTGGAAGATTTCTAGTTAAATGCAATGAAAATTAGCTTTTCAAACACAGGGAGGTCTGTTTTCCTCTGAAGAATGTCCTTTCCCCCAGTAAAACATCCAAGACTCCAAATCTGAAAAATTTCTGGCTTAGGTGCCATCCTGACCTTAGAAGAGGCAGAAAGCACAGAAATATTTTCTATTCAGCCTGAGGAGGTTTCAAATCCTGAATGACTGAAGGTTTTTAGGAGTAGTTACACAAGTAACTCTTAAGTATGCTGTAAGTACGGGTACTTCTGCTTGGGTATAAAGGACAAATACATGACATCCACAGCAGCTATCCTGCTTCAGGCTCTATCATGAGTTACTTCTGGAAGACAGACTTGTAGCTATGATCACAAACAAGGATCTTTCCATCCCAGCAGATACACCATGTTCAGCAATTCATTTGAGAAGGAAGCAATTTCTAGATCACGTTCTGGACAGGCCATCTCTACAGATAATGCTGATTCACCTACAGATCTGCACCAAAATGATAAACATGGCCAAAGAGAAAAAAACAAATATGGCAAAGCAGTTTTTCTGCTGTGTTTTCAAAGAGACAGAAGGGAACATCCAGAAAACTTCAGGGCAAGTGAAGAAAGAGGTCTATCCTCCAGGAAAGGGCCATTTTGAAAGTCTACCACAGTGAGTGAGCCAGAGGACATTTAGAAGAGTGTGACTACTAGCTAAGATTAAGCATTAAGCTGTGCTTAAAAAAGTAAATAAATATATAAAATCTGTCAGCCTTCTTGGCTATAAGCCTGGTGTTAGAAAGCAAAGGAAAGTAGTGAGTGTGGAACCTTCACTTCATCTTCTCTTTTTGGCATTTGGTCCTCTCTAGAAATTACCTCATAACATACATATAGGAAATTGGTCAAATGGACAAAGTCCTAACAAAGGAATTAAGACGGTAAGATATCCTGGAGACAGTTCTTCATGTGCAATATCAGACGCTGGTGAATCATTCATTGCATTAAAAACCTCATCTGGGGGTGGTATAAATGCATCAACAGAAGGCACTATGCTCAGGGCTGTAGCATATTCCTGTGGGGCAGAAGCCCTCAGTGCGAAGGCATATGCAGTATTGCAGATTAAGCACACACAAGTGCCCAGGCAGGACACATAAGAAGGCAAGAGTCAGCCCAGGAACAGACAGCAAAAGAAATAAGAGCTCATGGACTAACCCTGCAGTGTAAAATAGACCTTATCCCATATTGCGATATGTCAGGAGCAGAGACTCCTGCTCTTTATCTGTATTTTGTCTTCTAGTACAGATGAGCCGTGAGCCAGGTATTTTTCTGGTTTGTTCTCTTCATTTAGGAAAACACAGGAGAATGTAGAGAAGGTATAGAAGATGCTGGTGGCATCAGTACTGGAGGACAGGACACCGGGAACCAGTCCAGAGAAGGGAATAATGATTATAAATTTATATTGTATGGAGGGAGAGAGCAGGATCACAGTCTATAAATACTTGAGAATATTGAGGTACCAGTTAAGGGAGGGAATTAGTCATAGTCTTACGAAGACAGAAGGGAAAAGCAATGGCTTGAAATTAAGATATAAAATTAGGCTATATGTCAAGGTGTGTTTCTTGAGGAAAAGGGCAGAGGAGAGGAATGGGGAGCATAGGGTGAGTCCATGTACTCTCTACCCATTTCAGTATGGGTGGGCCTTAGCAGGGAATGAACTCCAGCCCTGCCCTGGGAGGGAGCTCCAGATGTCTTTTCCTGGCACTACTGTGGATAGTCCAATTTCGCCTCTTGTACATTAGTGCTTTAGATGAAATCTGGGGAAATAAGCGACTCTTCTGTTTGACAAAAGAGAAAATTGAAGGGACTCAATTCTGCTTGGAACTGAGCTGTAACAGAAATTTTGGTTTAAGAATTTATTTTTTTTTCAATAGTGAAACACAAAACCAAACCAATAAAATCATTCTAGGTCAAATCAATTTAATTTGACCTGAAGCTAAATGTCAGACCTGGTTTACAGCAAATGCTGAATGTCAAAGGGGAATGCTGTTCCATTAGGCTCCCCCATGGCAGCTGATACAACATGGTACATACAGGGGGACTTTGCAGGGCAACCTTCATTGTCCTTACCCCATCCCAGCTGCAACTCCCTTCAGTGCCAGAAAAGTATGTTTTTTCTTCTTCCCAAGTCCAATAACCTCAGCATAGCACCCCCATGACCAAAGTCCACAGGCAGTCCTAAATCATGGTCAGATCCATCTTGGCTCCCAGCATTTGGGATTTCAGCCCATGAAATTATTCATCACATCATATAGTTGCTATAGTAACATCCTATTGAGTATTATTAGAAATCACTGTCCCCAAATCCCATATATTGGAAGGAGTCAAGCAGCAGAGGTCAAAGTCATCTTCACCTGCACAGCTTTCTGTTCCCCGCAGCTCCCCACAGCAGACGCGCTGGGTGGGGGGATTAACCATATTTTGTCTTTCCCCATCTCTGTTGGTTGCAGCAGTGAGCTGAGAACTGCAAAAAGCAACATGCACCCCACTTCCAATTGGCCCAGCTTGTTCAGAGCAGCTGTTGTTCAAAGCTACTTTTTCCCAGCAATTTGCTTATGCATTTTCCAGAAGTGAATCAACAAAAGAAGCTCTAATTTAAAATGCAGGCAACAGGTATTTTTGGTAGCCCAAGCAAACAAAGAAAATCCAAATCCCTTTCATCTCCACGGTTCAGAAAAATTTAGTGTACAACACTACAAAGATTAAATGTTAAGATTTCTGGACATTTCCCTCTTACTAAAAAGGACAATCAGCATTTTTTTCTGATGTTGAATGTTAGAACAGCGCGCACTCCTTAGCAAACATGAAATGAAGCCAGTACAGGGCTGAAGATGGACAGAGAGGACAGGATTAAGTAAGAATCAGGCTGCACCTTGATCTAAAACACAAGTCACTACATTCTTCCACTAAACACCTATTTCCAAGAGGAAAACAGTGTTTCAGCAGTTAAGTATAGCTGATTTATTCAATAATTCACAATAAATTAGGAATTTGTGGAAGTTTAAAATGCCATATCATGGAAAGAATTTTGAGAAGTTTAAAACAGCATTTGATGTCTTCTTAATCAAATGCCCCATGGCTTAGGTGCTGCATCTCTTACTGCTCATGAGGCCAGCGGGTGTCCACACCAGCCATGGTTATAATACAAAAAGGCCTTCTGAGGTCCACACAGCTCCCAGCCCCATCTGAAATAGTCAGAAGACAATAATCAATGTATTCTTCCTTTAAAAACGGGAAATGGGAGGGATAAGGGAAGTTAAGGGTGGGAGAGGCATGAAGAGCATTTCTAACATGTTATTTATAGCCTTACTGGCTCAACTGTTGCTTACCCTGAAGCCATTTAACACTATTTCACAGTGTGAAAGGGCCTTCATGTGGATAAACATTCAGGTCTGTCACTGTAAGGTACTTACAACATATGGGGACACTCTTCATTTTTAGCGTTTTCATCTACTTAAATACATCAGATAGAGGCTTAAGGATTTTATGCTCGCGTCTGACCGAGATCACAAGTGTAAGCAACCATTCAGGTGAGATATTTCTGTCTACACATCCACAATGCAATGAAATACCTCCCCTTGGCTGCCATCCCTGCTCCCAAGTCAAAGGCTCTGCTGACAAACCAGGTCAGGCCCCTGCCTTTAGGAATCAAGAGCCTTTATCTCCTGCCTGGACCAGGCTCAAGGTATCTCTGGGTGGGTTTCAGCCAAACTTCAGACCAAGGTCAGATTGGTCTTTGAGAGGGAGAGTAGAAAAGGCTTTTCCATCCTGACCATGGGTCACCTTGACACAACATGCTTCATCCCCCAGCCCAGTTTACCCATTCTCTGCATTTTTCAAGTCAGCTTTTAAGCTGACACATAGATTTTGGCCATCTCTGGTTAAACTGTACCAGAGATCTTTGACACCTGTATGCCCCAGGAACAACCTAGGCAGAGCATCCCCAACAACCCAGATTTTGGGTTGTGATGATGAAAAGGAAACAGCTGAGAAAGGAGATGAAAAGGATGCATGGACAAGAGGGAGAACAGTGCTAAGAACAGGAATAGGTATATGGAGAAAGCAAAAAGTTGAGATGCGTGGGAGTGCGGTGGAAGGCAGAGGGTCAACAGGACAATGATGCGGAGAGAGAGAAAGAGTAGGTAGAGCAAAGAGCTTTTTAAATGAAAGAAGAGTGATGCAGAATTAAAGTAATGAGAACAAATACAAGAGAGGCAGAGAAGAAGAAGGCGGAGGCTGGAGCGTTGAAACAGGCAGGAAGAGGTAGAAATTTTAGAAGTGCTAGGATGGACATAACCTGTTCATGTACAGTCTGAAGGTTACTACATTTGATCTACACTTCCCTCATTCATGTTTATCCATCATATATTTCTGGGATGCTATTTTTAACCATGTACAAAACCACACTAGGAGCTTTTCTCAGTTCCATTTTGGAGAAAGGTCCAGGCACTTTCCAGGCACAAGGCAAATCTCTTTTTAGAATAAATTCAGAAAGACTATCAGAACAAACCTAATGCCTATGAAAAAATAACTCTGTTCCGGAGGAGGAGGCTGTGGCACTGAGCTATTCTCAGATGTGCACACAGCCTCAGAGAAAAGAATGTTTGGGAGTTAATAAGGTGGTGCTGGTCACAAGCCCTTTGTGGCTCAGGCATTTTATCTGACTTCCTGCAAGGAAGGAGCTTTTCCAGTCTGGAGCAGCAAAGGGCATGAGGAGCAACAAATACACAATGGCAGATGAAGAACACTGTCAATGTGTGAGCTGTTGTGCAGGACCAAGGCAGCTCTTTCTAGTACCATGGCCAACCCATGCCTCTGCATTGGCTTGCTGAATGACAGACTCAGCAGCTCCAGCCTGAGGCTTAGTTTTCTTCCACATCAAGTGTGAGGACCTTGGATGGAGCAGACCTGCTGCTGGAGAAAGCAGGGAGGCAGGACACTCTGCTCTCTGCTGTTGTGCTGCCATCCTCATCCACAGGGCTGGGATATTGCTGGCTAACACGGCTGCAGCAGGAAACACAAGGCAGGGAGGGGATTAGCTTAAGGCAGAAATGCACTGATTTAAGGCTAAGCCCCTCCACCCAGCATCATCTCTGTGCTTGAATCAGTAAAATAAGCTGTTGTGTCCTGTTCTCTGCACAGTACAACTGCTGTGCTCCTCATTATAAACATCAGCTGAGGTCAATTTATCCAGTTATAGGAGGAAGAACCCAGAAGTTTGTATAAGCCACTGACCCCTTTCTCAGCAGGACAACAAGGAAACCAAGGATGGAATCTAACCAAAATCAGATCCAGTTTCTCCCCCTTAGGACTGCTTGAGTCTGCCATAACTTCATGCTGCATCAAGGCTGCTCTAACTCCACCCTGAGAGGGTGACTCTGCATGGAGCAGTAGCGTATGAAGACTCACAAAGCTACCCAGCACCTCCTCCAGGCCATGAGCAATTTGACCATATAATGCTGTACGTTGACTGCTTTGAAATGCATCTGTCCTCCTCCCTAGGATGTGGCTGGGGACAGATGTGAGCTGAGACACAGCAGCTAAACAAGGTTTGGCAGCACTCACACAACCAGCTTTTGATGATCCATTTACCTACATGTTCCTTCCCTTCAGCTGCTATATGGTACCGATTTCCTGAAATATGCAGCCTTATTCACCTGGCAGTGCGTGAATTAGGACACTGATACATTATATGATGGCACTGGAGGCTTCACTTTCATGAGAAGTAGAAACAAAAGAAGACTTGTGTCCATCTGCAATCTGATTTTATTCAACTACTTAAAGCAGTCAGGCTGACAGAAATGCATCCTCCTGAGAGTCCAGACACTAAAAATATCAGTAATGTGCATCAGAGTCTGAATGCCTCCACAGTTTGTACTCATCAGATTGATATGAGGCTCTTAAATCCCTTCACTGTTCTTCCAGAAGATACAGATTCTTGCTTAAAAATTGGTAGGCTTCCCAATTCTGGTCCATTCCTGAAGTCCTGGGGCTTGGACCCAGAGGTCCTGACTGCAGCTGATATGGCTTTAATGGAGTTAGGAGTTTGGTCTGTGTCCCATGGCCAAAGCAGTGTGCCGGAGATGCAGGGAGATGCCAAGAGGGTGAAGCTAGGTGGAAACGTGGCAGCAGCAGTGCAGAAGTCCAGACAGGGCTGTGGCTCAGCCACAGAGGCTGTGAAGATGCAGAAGTCTTGCTTGAGGGCTGGAGGAGCATGGTTTTGGTGAATTCAATGGATCACACACACGCAGAAAGAGGACAATACACAGGTGTGTATTGTCCTTTCCAGCCCCACCATAAAATGCCTCTCTAATTGACTGTACTTTTTGGGGTTCATCAAATGAGACAAGACCGTCTTCATCTCCAGCTGCAACACCTTTAAGCCAAGGAGTGAGAACTTGGAGCCAAGCTGCTCAGTCACACAGCATCTTGCTGCTTTCCAGCACATTTAAAGGAGACTTCATGGGCAGAGGAGGCAGTTTTCAATAAAATGTAAAGCTGTAAGTGGGGGATGTTTGGATCACTAAGTGGAGACATTCCCTTCCCTAATGGTGAATTGTCACAGAGCCTTTTTCAGGACATCAACCTCTGTTTTAAAAAGCAATTTGACTTTTGACTCCTTGCACCCATTAGAAAACTGTCCCATGACATGAGTGCTCTGGTATTTAGGAGTCTCCTAAATTTCCAGCCTGAATTTATTCATCACCAACCTACAACCATCAGTTCTTCTGTCAGCATCAGCTTTTGCCTCTTGGAAATATTTATAGGAAACAATCACTCTCTTTGAGCTCTCATTTTGCAAGACTGAAGAAATTACTGTCTCTAGTCTCATAAAGAAAGCTCTCCACACCCCAACGGTAAATCTCATGGAGAGTCTAGGATGCCTGGTGCCACGCTCTAGGAAGTTTCTTCTATTTTCTGTCCTAAATCCTTCTTTAGTGCTAGGTACTTTAAGCCTCTCTAATGATGTTTCTGCACACAGACATGCTTTTCAGCGCAGTTTAGACAGCTCACACCATTACTGCATTTGGCTAGAGCAGCATGAAATGTACTGATAGAAGCAAGTTGGTTTCTGAAGAATTGTTCTTCCTAGTTCAACCATCATAATTTCTGCTCTGTGGTACACAAGAGGAAATAAAATACTGGTAAGTGTCAAAAATGATGCAGAAATTGGAAGCATACACCACCGCCAGGGTCAAACAAGCAGTTACCAGAGTTTTCTTGGCAAGTACAGCCACACAGTAAATGCCGTATGAAAAAATCAGCTCCAAACGAGGTGCATCCATTTGCATGCATAAGTGTAGCACAAACAACTGTATGCATAGCCCTCTCTCTCCCAGGCTGAAGGGCTTAACACCTAGCCTCTAAAATTTCTGGAATGGCATTCCTGGATGGCCATCACACTCCATGCCCCAGCCTCTGCATTGCTGTGCTTGAAATGGAAAGCACTGTGCAAGTCAGCAAGCTCACATGGAACTTTAGCCAGAGCATCCTGGCCCATCTGTTTGAGATTAAGACCACAACAGAGCAAAGCATTAAGATATGATCTGAAATTCCTACCCTCCTCCACTCTGCAACATTGAGGGGCGGGAGGGATATTCCCAACACTTAACTGGACTGTTCAGCAACAAACAGTTATAATCAGTTGGTTCAGCATTAAGTGTACAAGAAAAAAGTTCGATGCAGAATCTGAGCACCATCCTGTCTCATGGGGCTATTGTTCCAGCATGAAGAATTGCATATAGCTGAGTCTTTTTATTAAATTAATTCAGTTCTTCAGCTGCATAGAGTGCTCCTGTATATTATTTCTAAATTAAGTTTGAGTTTCAATACCTGCAGCTATGGTTATCCTGGGTATTTTCCTGTGTATTCCACTGTGAAAATTGTGATTAAGTTCATTTGTCATAAAACTAACATGATGCCATGAATGATAAATAAGCAAAGCGTACTGCAGAGACTAGCAATGCAGCTTGGCTTTCTCAGTGCTTGGGGGATGGGGAGGGGTTCTGTGTCGCTCATGTCTGAGATTAGAAAGCTTCCTAATGAAGAAATCTGCCTAACAAGTGATGTCATTTCTGGCAAAGCCACAAGCCTAATTTGAAAGGAAGGGCCCATCGACCCCAGCATCACCTCCCCAGGCATGCAGAGAAGAAGTCGCCTTTGCGAGCTCTCAGGCAAGGAAAATGTGGCATTCTGGCAGCAGTGCGGGGTGCCTGCCTGTCCCCTGCCCCTTGAGCCAAACTGCATGTACTCACACACCTCTGCAGAGTACAGGAATAATATTCAGCCTAAGAGGACATGACCTGCTGTCTCCTTTACTGCATGGCTGGAAGATCCAGGGAGCTCATCCACTGCTGTTCTGGGGTTGCAGATGCTCCCCCACCAGCTCTCCCTTCCATTCCACTTGGATCAGAGGACAAAAGGATTCCACGTAATCTTTACAGACAGCTTTTGTTAAACACATCTCAGGATGAACTATCATAGAATGGTTTGAATTGGAAGGGACCTTAAAGATCATCCAGTTCCAAGCCCCCTGCCGTAGGCAAGTAGACCTCCCACTGGATCAGGCTGCTCAAGGCCCCATCCAACCTTAAACACCTTAAACATCCTGGGCCTTAAACACCTCCAGGGGCACCCACAATTTCCCTGGGCAACCTGTGCCAGTGCCTCACCACCCTTACTGTGAAGAAATTCCTTCTTATGTCTGGTCTAAATCTGCCCCTCTCCAATTTAAAGCCATTGCCCCTAGTCCTATCACTACAAGTCTTTTTGAAAAGTCCCTCCCCAGCTTTCTTGTACACACCCCCAGTATTTCACCTGCACCCATGAAAACATTCCCCAGTCCATATACATCTTTAAGTCAAGAGCAGCTGGCTGGGGTTTCCGACCACCCAGTGTGGTACCATAACCAGGAAGCCCTGGGCTGCATTTCTTGCCAGCTTTCGTGTTCCAGACTTCAGGAGCTGCTAAAACAGCCTGGGCCACCTCCACGAGAGTCACTTCAGCACCCTGATGAGATACAGGGCACGGGCAACTGGAAATCAGGCCCACAGCTCTGCTGAGCACCTACATTCTGGGATCACTTGCACCCTTATCTTATGGGTGCTGCCTATCCCATCAGTATCCCTGGATTTCAGTACATCAGACCACGGAATTTAAGCCCATTTTCCCCATCAGGATTATTTAACTCTGGACAGATTAAATGCTAAGCCTGGACTCCAGGAAGCCTGCAGTGTTTTGTGGTAGCCCTGGCTGGAAGATCAGGTGGATGTGGGCTACAGTCCTCTGTATTGTCCTGCTCTTGCTTCCAACCTTAATGCTGGAGATTCCAACTTGCTTACTCCTGCAGAGGCCACAGATTGTTACTCAGACCTCTTAATTTCATGCTTAACAAAACACAGGAGTAGCCAGAATATAAACCCATGGTTTGCTAAGCCATAGAAAATAGCAAAAGCTGTGACTCAAACTAAACTGAGGTCTTTACTGCCTATAAATCAATCCTGCTCAGGTTCTTCCTTCTCCAGTTCCCTGCCTTCCCAAAGAATTTCCTTGCTCTCAGGTTCTCTCAGCCCTCTGGCTATTTCTTCACCAAATAGGCCCCAATAAAAACATTTTTCTTCCATTTTCACTGCCTTCTTGCTCCAGAGATCAACAGGCCAATAGACATAATGTTTCCCACTAACCTCACATTCCAAGGCATCCATGAGTCTTTGTGTTCAACATCACCTTTGGCTCTGACAAATTCTAAATTAAATGCCTGCAAAAGCAGACAGCCACAGACCTGCTAAATGCAATAACTGCAAACCAGCTAAGCACAGCAACACAGCCAGCATGATGTGAACCCAAGAGAACCACCTCCAGACAGTTGTTCTTTCTCTACAGGATTAAGGACAAGACTGAAATAGGGATCACCTGCAAAAATTTCAAGCAGGATTTTGATCTCCCCCGTGAGTTGCTAGAGCAGTCCCTCTGTTCAACTGCAGGCTAATCTCACTTAATTTGTCTTATTTACAAGTACCACCACCACGTTTGCCTTATTCCTCTGTCCTTTGTCTTGTGTGTTCCAGAGGGAGACCAAATGCAGCATCCCCAAAAATCTCTTTGGCCAAGTCTCTTTCTTACCCTCTCAGCTTAAAAAGCTTCAGTCAGTGGCTGTTCAATACCTTCCCATTAATGCAGTATTTTCTCTTCCGTCCATAACGAAAGCAAGACGCAAATACATCCTGCTTCCCTCTCCAAAAGCATCATCTCCTCTCTCTAGAGCCCATCAGACACGTACTTTCTTGCCTTTCTAACATGCTGATCAACAAGGTTGTCTTCCCTTTCTCTAGGGTCAGTGCCAATAGCTCTAATTACATGCTGTCTCCTGTGCTCTGAGAAGCTGTAAATAAAGAGCTACCCACAGTATCATCTCACCTAAACTGTTCTCCAGCACAGCAGCCCCCACAGTCTCTGCCTGCAGTGCAGACAGGCTGGGTCTATACTTGTATTTTGTGCACACGTGCCTAACCAGCAGTTCTCTAAGACAGAAAGGCAGACGCTGTAAGCCTGGGAGTCTGTAGGGGTACATCTTAGCACAGTATTCAGCTGACCCCGGCCATTCATGAGCTGCTCTCCACACCCAGCTGTGTGAATGCAGCAAACTGAGACCCAGGTTCTGCTAGTAACTGCATTTTTACCAATAGTGATTTTTAGGAGAGAGATCTCAGTTTTGCAGGTATTCATATATTTGAGACCCAATGGAAAATCTGATTAGGCCAGCCAGCATTGTTTCCATTTCACTAAAGCTTTCAGTCAGGTCACCTCCATCTCCTATAGGAACAAAACAGGAGGAAATGGTCAGTTTCTATAGGAATTATATTAGAAATGGCACAAAGACACATTCTAGCTACAAGAGCCCCTGGGAGGATCTGAACAGCACAAAGGCAGACAGGAAGCCTGTGTTCAGTGCTGGGGATTTTCCCATAGACATTATTAAATAAGGAGAGGAATTGCTGCTTGAGAGCACAGGCATGCTGCTTTTTAATACAGCCTCTGGAAGGCCGGCACTGAATTGATGCTGCGTCTCTGCTAAGTGCAGGACGGGAGCTGCCAGTCAGCCAATAGTGGAGTTTGTCAGAATAATTAAATTGGAAAATGCATTTCTAGGTATCACCAAGTCACTGGCAATGCTAGCAAGAAAGTTAGTTAAGAAAAAAAGCTAACAGCCTGCTGTTCAGTGAAGGAAATGCAGACAGAGAGGGCAGCATCATGCTGCACACAAACAGCTGAAGCACATCACAGTACAGAGAACCAGAGCCAGATTTGTGGAAAGCAGCAACTCTATGCAGCAGTGGTTTAGGTTTGCATCCTCTTTTTCTACACCATGGAGCACTCCAGGCACGTCAGAGCCAGGACAGACTCCAGCCTGCTTCCTCACCAGCAACCTGGTGCTGCATTCACCAGGCAGAGCATCCTCGCTAGAGAGCAACCCTGCACAGGAACAGTACAGGAAAATAGTTACTCCTCCCGTTTTACAGGTGGGAAAACATAGAATCACTTGGTTGGAAAAGACCTTTGAGATTAAGTCCAACCATCCCTGTCCACTGCTAAACCATGTCTCTGATCACCTCGTCTACCCATCTTTTACACACCTCCAGGGATGGTGAGAATTGAAACAGTATGCCCACAGCCACACTGGGAGATCAAGAAAGTGAAAAACCATCTCCAGTCACTGTTCCCCCTACAACATGGGTGCCTTCCATGTGTCCCTTCACTTGTATGCACGTGGCTGCACGGAGCAGGAGGTCTCCTTAGAGCTACAGAGCAAACGCTGCTGAGGGCTGCATGTATCTATTGAAGCACCATGTTCAGAACAGACTCATGGTCTTCAAAAAAGCAAGTTTTAAAATTTAAAGGCCTCTTTTAGGGCATTGCTCTTGCATTTACACAAAGCAGCAGCACTGGAGAGAGGTTTTTTGAGGTTGGTCATAAAGTGACTACAATACTCTCTCCACTCCGTAAAGGAAAGCTCTCTCATCATAGCTTAAAAGCAGAGGTAAACACATTTGTGCAGACATTCAAGGCAGCAAGCTCCCCACTATAGCACAGATTTTGTAACCCACTAACCTGACTTGTGATGGCAGAATAATAATATCTAGCTCTAACACAGTCCTTTTCATCAGCAGATCTAAGAAAACTTTCTGAACACTGGTTGTGTCAGTGTTTGTAACTGCCAGGAGACTAGGAAGAGAGAAGCGAGAGAATTCTGAAGATAGCTTTGGAGCACCCGGTTTTGATCAGAACCATCCTACAATGGGAAACAGGATTCAAAGGCTGCTAAAATTCAATGGAACCATTATGCAGACTTCAATGCGATTCAGAGCAGAACACCAGGGATTACCATAACTTTTACTACAACTGCATTTATAACAATAAAACCACATGATGGTAATATGCTTTATTTGCCTCATACACCCTCAGATGTCTAAGAGCTTAAAATGATCTGTTGATGGCTGTTCCCAATGGCACATCTGCAGCACTTCTCTAGATGTTATACATCCAGCTGTAAGTGACACTGAAGATCCTGCAGCAGACTTAAAAGAATTTAAAAGACAGTTTACAAAGTGCCTTTTCTAAGGTTCAGGACTCATCAGCATTTTGTGGTGTGCATTCTTCAATCCTTTAAAACAAGTCCGTTTGTTAAGATGCTGTATTTCTTGAACAAGGACACGATATTTGAAAGCACCATCAGTTTAATGTCACATCTCAATATCTGCACAACAACAGATCTCAGCAAATCATTCAGAAGAATCATGATGTCCATGATGTGGCTTTTTTCTTGGGTCTTTTTTGGCTTTTTCTTTTTTTCCCCACAGTCACCTTGCCACAATATCATACGTTTGTGTAAATTACTTCCCTGACAGAGAACAAGTGTGCTCTTCAGATGCATTAGGTCCTCTGTTTACATCTCCCTCTTAACTGCAGTTGCAGACCAATGAAAAAATTAAATTTTCAGGATGCCATGAGCAACCAGGCCGTAAGCAGCAAAGTCATTTTAGAGGGAAGGAATATGTATCTACTGCTGAAATGGGTGCTCTTTTGCGAGGAAAAATCTCTACCAAAATTGCCTTTAAATTAGTGAGTGCCACTTGCCCAGAAAGCTGGGAATAAAACTACCAGCATGAATAAAACTACCAGCAAGTCTGGTGGAAAGGTTCATGTGAAATACCCTGCACAGGTGGCGAATTACCAGGATACATTTCCTTGTGGATTTAAAAAACCAAAAAAACCTACAAACTATAGGTTGTATTGCTTGTCACTTTTGCTAAACCATACCCTAACAAAAGGTCCAATTTTTACGTCGACAGAACAGCTACAACGGCCATCACGGGAGGATCCAACACAAAAACAGGCAGGAAAACAAGCAAGAGTCAGTAACTACTCACAGCATGCACTCGGAAGCAGAGAGACACAGGCTCCACTGCCTGCTCCAAAAAACACTTTATTCATCTTTAATAGCTTATAAATAAACCATCATATGAACAGGGACTGAAGTTGAGGTCCTTTGCCTTGGAGGCCTGCCTGAAGCAATAGCACTTTTCATCTCCAATTGGCCGCACATGCATCTACCCCAGTGGGGTGTGGGTACCCAGCTCTCCTGAACACTGAACAAGTTGCTGATGTCCCAGGCAAGGGAACGTTCCCATCCCATCCCTTGTCTTCAACCCAAATCTGCTGCTTTAGCACCCATTTGTGTTTTCCAGCATCAGTGTGGGAGGCCTGGTTGCCAAAATTGGCCATGCAGATTCCAGCCAGCAACTCCAGCACCTTCAGACTCACTGTTGTTGTGCTGACCCAGCTGGAGATGAAAGAGACACCAAAGGAAGAGGGGTTTGAGGAACACAAGAGTGGGATCACAGTTCTGTTCTGAAAAGGCTATGCTTCCCATCACAATTTTAATAAGGTCTCACTTGTCCAATTTAAAGGAGAGGGCATTGAATTAAGTGCTTTCACTAGACCAATGCCAGGAATAAGTTAAAGATATACATTAATAATACACAGCATTCTTCCTGAAGCTAAGGCCATTTTCTGATGCATAAAATTGTACACTCAAAATGACAAATTCTTAAATCAATACAAAATTCACTCCCCAATACCACCACAAACTAACTTCTATGCTTTGTTAAAATATTAGATAAAAGTAGATGGAAAGCGCTGACTGAGAAAGTTTGCCTCCTCTTCAATCTCAGAGGTGAGCTTTAGGTTTGCTGTGATAGGACAACGGGGAATGGTTTGAAGCTGAAAGAAGGAAATTTAGATTAGGCATCAGGAAGAAATTGCTTCCTGTGAGAGCAGTAAAACACTGGCAGAGGTTGCTCAGAGAAGTCATGGATGCCCCATCCCTGGAAGCATTGAAGGCAAGGTTGGATGAGGCTTTGATTGACCTGATCCAGCGGGAGGTGTCCCTGCCCATGACAGGGGGCTGGAACTGGGTGATCTTTAAGGTTTCTTCCAACCCAAACCTTTCTATGAGTCTATGAAACACTGAACATCGTGAAAAAAAATTCAGAACACGAAGTGCTATCTGGTAATACACAAACAGTGGAAGTCAGACACAGGGGTATTATTATACCTCATTTAACTTGCAACCAGCTGGGTGCAGCACAGGACAAAGCCAATAAAAATACTGGCTGCCTCACCTCCAAATTACATTGCCTGCTCCAAATCTACTTGGTTGCACTCCTCTCTAGCCTCTACCCTTTCACCAGGACAAGCTCACTAAAACTAATACGATTCTTCCCTGATATTTACAGTGCAAGGGAAGGAAGAGGCATTTTTGACCTTCAGACCTGGCACTGGAGCAGCAATCTCACATTGCAGTTTCTCACAAACAGGTTTGAACCACTAACTATCTAGCTCTTGTTAAGCAAAGACCTATTTAACCTAGAGAGACACTTCAAAGAAAACCCACCCTACATCATGGAACAAGCTATACGTATGCCAGGTTTACCACTAAACCATAAACTTATAGTGTGATAAAGGTTAACGTGACTGCACTTACAGGTATGCATAGAATCAGAATGGTTTTGGTTGGAAGGGACCTTAAAGATCACCCAGTTCCAACTCCTCTGCCACGGGCCCGGACAACTCCCAGTGGATCAGGCTGCTCAAAGCCTCATACAACTTGGCCTTGAGCACCACCTGGGATGGGGCAGCTGCTACTTCTCTGGGCAACCTGTGCCAGTGCTTCACCACCCTCACAGGAAAAAAAAAAATCCCCTCTTTCAGCTTGAGACTTCACATGCTTGTCTCATCCCTGCGCTCCCTGATAAAGAGCCCCTCCCCAGCTTTCCTGTAGTCCCCTTTTCAGTACTGGAAGGCTCCTAGATGTTTTCCCTGGAGCCTTCTTTTCTCCAGGCTGAAAAGCCCCAATGCTCTCAGCCTGTTGTCGTATGGGAGGTGATCCATACCTCGGATCAGTTTTGTGCCTTTCTCTGGACTGACTCTAACAGACCCATGTCCTTCCTGTGCTCATCACTTCGTGCAATGAAAAGGAGCTCCTCTTGGCCCAACACAGTGAAAAAGGAAACCATGCAGATGCACTTTGGCTTGAAACAACAATATTTGCTACCGACAAACCTAAGTGACCAGCAACATAAGATATCCCCACTCTGTTGGTCTCTTCTGCAAAGAGGCAGAGTAGGAAGAGTGTCTAAACCATCTAGAGGGCTAACTCTCAATTACTTTTCACTGCTCTACAGTAAGCAAACACAGGTTCTTTTCTTCCTTATCATTAAGATAACAAAATCTCTGTTGGCCTCACCAAACACAAGTAAGTCTCAGCAGAACTACCACAAAGGAAAAGGATATTCACCTTAATTTAATATAAATAGTGGAAATAAAATAATTTTGTTTTCTGGGTGTGACTAATTCTCCATTGCCTGCAAAAAACATCCTTATTCCATTGAGTAAAACCAGATTGCCAGCTGTTTAAATACTTAAGTCAAGCGAGATGAGGACTGTCCCCAAGAGCATAATATTCTGAAATATAAATATATACAGGATCTCACAGTTAGCCCAGAATACCCCAGTTACAATTCACAGTTATCCCTAGAAATATCCAGTGTTTCCTCTAATAACATGAAACCATTGCTCCTTCCAGCCACGTCCCCAGCCGGTAGCAGGCAACAGAGCAGAATCTTAAAATAGATATGGATGTAGGACACAGTATATTTCCCAAGGCAAACTATGGGCAAAGTACTGTGACCACTTGAAAAAAAAAAATGCACTCTCAGGAAAGAAAAAGATTAGTAGAGACATTGACAATTTAGGGCAGATATTGCTCAGCTTCCATATCTACCCACAGAGTAACACCAGCAAAAGGACACACACATGTTCCCCATGCACAGAGGTAAGAACATACCATGCAAATCCTATAGAAAAACTCTTCCCTGCTCCTCCACATAAATCCATAGCTGTGGTGTCTTTGAAAGCTCAGAGGCAGCTGAGGAAGGCACTCCATTTGGGTGCTAATTAGATAAAGCTGAGCTAATTAGCAAAAGCTGGTGTTCAAGTCAAAGGGGAACCCAGAGGTTTGCGAAGGGGAAGATCTGGCATATGTGTAGATAGATAAGCGATGCTGCCCACTGAACAGTTTTGTTCTTTCTGTTTATGTTTATATTACTTGCATTAGCCCACTGGAGCGGCTATTTCTGATGTAAACTCAGAGGTGGAAGCGGGTAGAACATGGGATCGAGGAATTCCCTGTGGCTACGGCTTCTGCAGCAGCAGCTCATGCAGCTGCACAGACACAGGCACCAGCCCATGCACCCAGCGTATCCACTGACTCTCTCCACAAAGTGTTAGAGATCCAAGTAGCTCTGCAAAGCCAAGCAGGAAATCCCACCACTGCTGCAGAGGGAGGACCAGGGAGCCGTGTCCAAGCAAAGGCACCTCTGCTTGCAGCAGTATGAGCCCAAACAGCAGCCTCTGCATTTGCTGCTGATAAAGCTGCATGGGAAAACATTGGTGCTGAAGTCTTCTGCCAACCCATAGTCTCCTGCATTGAAACAAGGCACCGAAAGCTTCCAGGGTATTTTTGTGTTCGAAAACCAGCTTTTGCTGAGCTTCCTTTATCATATTATTCTATGCAACAGGTACAAACAATGCATTTTCCAGGGTGACATGAACATCTCGCACACCTTCCTTTGTGCAGAGAGCCACGGAACAGATAGTCATGCTGCCTGCAAGATGGACACAGCGCAGTCATACCAAATAACATGGTTAAAAGTTGGATGTCTGGGAAAATAACCCAGCACAGCATGTTTCATTCCAGTTAAATAAATCATATGCATGATGCACCACACCCCATGAGGTGCATCTTATTTAAAACAACACCAAGAAATTGTATATGTAAGTCAATGAAACCCAGGGACGGGGTATTTCGCAGAAGGAGTGTGTGAGAGTGCTCAGCAGAAATGCCTAGCAAACCCCACAGGCTGGACAACAGTGGTACAAGTCCTTCTGCATGTATTATCTTTGGATCGTTTTATTCAAGTATTACACTGCCAGTCTGCATTAATGCCATAATGTTAATATCTAGGGAAGCTAATCTGACTAAATACCATGCTGCTCTAATAAGCAATTTTTCTGTATTCACCAGCAGTAAGGCTCTGTTGTCTCAATGTAGTTCTCCATAATTAGCACCCACTCATCACACTGCTGTGAGCTGGTGTCTGAAGGCAAAAATAAGAAGGGAAGCCCATAAAGTCGGAAGAGCTCCTTCAGTGAGGTCTGTATTAGGGATAAAGATACTCTATGGCCCTTTTTAGTATAAGGAAAGGAGGGGGATGGACAAAGAAATTAAGATCTTCCAAGGATAAGGAACATCTCAACAAGGTATACACTGGCCTAGAAAGAAAGGTAGCTATGCTTTGAAAGATGTATCTGTAGGTACCTATAACATCAGGGTGCATCCCTTCTTTTCAGCTCACAGCTGGGTTTCCCAACTCAGCCATAGAGTCCCAGTGATTTCCCCTCTCCTTGTGATGTGGGGTTTGGTGGGAAACACTAGTAAATAAACAAGCCTTTCCACGGCACAGTTCGCCTGTAGATCTTGAAGCAGTCAAAGGTTTTACAAAGCTTGTGAGGAAACAGCAGCTTTAAAAGGCTCTGCCTGACCCAGGAGGAGCAGGTTGTTATACAGCTCAGAGGCTGGTGTTAACAACCTAGGTGGTTCTGATCTCAGACACCGAGCAAAGCAGATCTCTTGTACTCCTCAGCTCTGAGCAACTTTGGAGCCGCACTGAGGGTTATAGAAGTGTTTTGCCTGCAACAGGCAGATAGGCAAAAGCAGTTCAAGAAAGAGAAGTACTTTTGGCTGGGTGGAAGAGGCTCTGCCTAACTTGTGGGCACGAGCATTGACGTTCTTGCTAGTGATGTGTTAGCTACCATTTTGGTCACTAAATAGAGATTTAGAAAACAAAAGCCAAAAGTGATGTCATGGATTTTTCCAATTTTTAAAACACAAATTTTTGAGGCTTTTAGAACAGCAGCTACAATAAAATAGAGCACATCTGTGGACCAGTAAGCAAATATTCAACAGTTCAGACATCTTTTCCCTCCTCAAATCTCTGACTAATTAACTGCTAAAAAGCTCAGGCTGAGGGGAAATTCTTATGTAACCACATGTGGTTATCCTCAACAGCACTTAAGAAAGGAAAAAGCCAAGAATCTGATGCTTTTATAGTATCCAAATTTTAGCTTTGAAATTCCCATGCTCTGTAACTATTAGTTACTATTAGTGAGTTTTGTATTCAGTCATTGCAGGCATTAAAGAAGTTGCTGCTCCTGGTAAGTGTAGAAGGCAGCCTGCCTTTGCATGGCTTGGATCAGCCCAGAGCCCTGTCCTTGCTAGTTGTCACCCCCAGGTCCTTTCTGTAGGGCTCGGAGTCTGCCCTCCAAGTTGCAGCGTGAGTAGGAGTGTTGATTCTCCAGTGTGGGGAAACGGGACAAATTTCTTGTGCATGGGCCAATTCGAAGAAAATTCAGGGTGGTGGAAGGGGCCCTAGTTTCAGCATTTCAAAATGCACTGACAAAAGCCTTTGTATTTTAAGATATGAAGATGTTCATCTGTACTGAGTGTGTTGCTAAGGTACAATGTGCAATGAGGAGGGCTATGTAAGACAGAGCTGTTCACAGCAGGTTAACTCTGCCTGCTTTGGCTCAGCAAGTGAAGAAATGACTTAGAGAAGGGGATCGGTATGTCTGTAAAGTATTTGGCTGTCAGAGGCTGCATCTACAAGTGATCCATTGAAAACATCAGCTCCCAGTTTTGGTACTTTTGGCACTTGTCCTGTTACAAAACTTCACCCAATGCCACACTACCTCAACAGCATCCCCATCCTCAAAGTAACAATCCAGTGATGGATCAGATATGAATCCGCTGCCCAGCTCCAGGCACATGCTTTGGTAAGTTGTGAGCTTATGGAAACTGTGCATACCAGCTGACAGCTGATACAGCAGGACACGCCAAATCCAATCTCCATTTAGCCCTTGATCTTCAACTTGTGTGAGACCAGCTGAGTCACTGCCTGTGCAGGGCAGAAAACTCCAGTCTTCAGTAGTGACAACAAATATTTTCCAAATAAAAACTCACTGCATTACAGGTCAATCTAACTCTCCTTGAAAGGCCCAGTAGCAGACGTTGTAATCCTCCCAGTCTCCTCCTACAAGAACTCCCGCAGGTCAAGGTTGTCAGACAAAAGGGCAAAAGATCATTAAAAAATCAAATTACCTTGTTTCCCCTCTCCACCCACCTCTAAAAAGGATAGCAAAGTACCAAGCTCCAATAGATGATTTCACTCCTATAAGAAATTATAGAAAGAGAGAGTCCAAGTCTTGCAGGAGACGTGCTAGTGGCATGGCCAACCTTGTGGCCAGCACTGAGGAGGGGTGAGACATTCCCCTCTGATACTGCTGAGATCAACGACCACACAAGATGTAGTAGGGTGTATTATGGGGTATTTCCATTCACGTGGCAGGTTGCTAAAAAGCCTTTTCCCATGCAATGACTGGATCTTTTATAACCCTCAGCTTCACAGAGCTTCCACTGGAGGTTCACATGTGGCTGTATGTAGCAAACAACGTAGTAATAGCAACATACTTTTCTCTCTCCCTCCTTTTCTGCAGTTGTTTCCTGTGTGAAACCAATGTCCTTGAGTGCCTCCAGTCTGCAATCATCTTTTGGCCTGATCTTCCCTTACTCATGTCTCTCATTTAGCAGACACTATGCCAGTATACCTATAAACATGTATTTATAAGTCTGTTCAAGTACACATCAGACCACACAGAATGCCGCCACTCAGATGGCTTTTTTTTTTTTAATAATGCTCTTGGTTTTACTATTTTGCCACCCCTTCCACTACTTTGTGATACCTCCACACCTCAAAGATGCAGCCAGTGGAGCTAAGGAAGATACAGTTCCACACATTTCCTCTAGAACGATTAGGAAAAGCCTACTGATTGCTAAAAAAAGCATCTCTTTTCCTTTACTACAGCAAAACTGGGAAAAGAGGCTGCATGTGAGTCTGCTGCCAGTAACCATCCAAGCCTGATTAGGATCCTGACCTGAGAAACTGGATTGCCACACAGACAAATGAATCCAATTCCCCCCTCCCAGTCAGGGCTGGACACCAGACTGTGGCTCGTGGGTCTGGGTTGTGACACCACGTTTAAAAAGAAAAGGTTTCTCCCCAGGAATGTGACAGAACTGCTCACTTAGAACAATCCCTCTCTGCCTTAGCTGGTCCTTGAGGAGTTGGTCCTTTATCCTGATCAGCAAGAACTTTGTACCCTCAAGATGCAAATCCTTATTCTAAAACACTTGCAATGCTGGAGATGAGCCTCTAGCAAATAGAAGGAGACATGAGGAAGCACTTGTGCCTGAGAGTGTGTCTGTTTTCTCTACCAATACTAGCTGGCCCATTAGAAGTTGTTATCTCTCCTTACCAGAGCTGCCTTGCATATCCTTAGGCCATCGCAGCTGAAACGCTCTGGCAGCAAAGCTTGAGGTGTTAGTAATGACAAAAGTGTTGGGCTGTATGGGAAGGAAGAGTAAATGCTTTCACTAACCTGTGCACCCTTTACCAGATCCCACTGAACTTGCAGTAAAACTTCACAGCATGATATTCTGATTGTTGCACTCACTGGGAATTCCACCACTCTTCAGTGTGATCAAGATTCACTCATTACTTCCCTCCCAACAATGGAAGTTTGACCCTTTCCCTCATCCAAACCGTTCCTTCCTTTGCTAAAACTAAAAGTAAGCGGAAAGTATTTTTTTTTTCCATTTCAGTTATGGATCATATAGAATCATATAATCTTTAAGGTTGAAAAAGTCCTCTAAGAACAAACAGTCCAACTATCAGCCCAACACAACCGTGTTTACTAAACCATGTCACAATGTGCCATGTCTACACATTTTTTGAACACCTCCAGGTATGGAGACTCCATCACTGCCCTGAGCAGCCTGTTCCAGTGCTCCACCACTCTTTCAGTAAAGAAATTTTTCCTCTTATCCAATCTAAACCTCCTCTGGTGCATTTTGAGGCCATTTCCTCTCCTTCTAACACTTGTTACTTAGGAGGAGAGACTAACACCTCGCTACAGCTTCTTTTCACATAGTTGTAGAAGGTGATAAAGTCTCCCTTCAGCCTCCTTTACTCCAGACTAAACAACCTTAATTCTCTCAGCCTCTCCTCATAAGACTTGTGCTCCTGACCCTTCACCAGTTTCAGTGCCCTTCTCTGGACAACTCCAACTCCTCAATATCTTTCTGGTGGGGCCCAAAAGCTGAACACAGGATTTGAGGTACAGAGGTACAGCCTCACCAATGACAGGTACAGAGGACAATAAAATCTTTTTCTTATTCAACCTCCTAAGATCAGCAAATACCTGCACATACCATATACAATCAAAGAGCATGTGGCTGACAGAGGCAGAGTTAGCTGTAAAGTGAAAGTGCTCACAGACCTGTCTGTGGGGTCCTAACATAATCAGGAAAATTAAAATAAAACTTGGTTTTTTTGGAAGACAAATACCTTTCACACCCCAACACTGTCCTCACCCCAAAATACAACAACTGCGATGAGGACTAAGGGTTATACACAAAAGAAAAGAACATCAAATTTATGCAGGACTGTGCAGAACAATCTAAAAATAAATACACCGTTGGGACACACCGTTGGGAAAGAAAGACATCTGGATCCTCTTAGGAGAGAGGCACCAGCAGTGTTTACTGCAAAGCAGAAGTGGTGCTTGCAAATGCAAATGTGTGTGTGAATGTGAAAAAGCAACAGACTGCAGGAGCAACATGAGTGCGTGGGATGCAATAGAGCATTAGCTATATCTGCTTGTGGTATTTTTAAGTGTAGGGAAAGGAAAAGAGAGTTAGTAATGCCAGGGAAATTTTGCACACTAAACCTTGTCACTATAAGGATTGATTCTGGCTTGGGTGTTCAAAAGAAATAAAGAAACCAATCACCCATCTAATTAATTTCTCCTTCTACTTGAAGTCAATGGCTGTTATTCCCATCAAGTGTGGCTATCGTCCTTTGATCACTGTGATGACAGAGTCAGTGAAATGCACCTCTGATAATTTAGATTTAGCAGACATGAGACACTTTTTAGAAAAGTCAGCCTGGAAAGCCTTGCTCATGGCCTTAAAAGCAAGGTGGGAATATCAAGAGCTCTTCAAAGGCTCTGTTGTGCTCACTGAAAGGAGAGATGTAGCATTGCTGCTGATCCAGGTGAGGAGATACAACCACTCTCCAGTTGTGCTGGGCCACTGTGGACTGCAGGTGGGTTTATTGTTTCATGCAGTACAAACAGGACATAAGATCTCCATCTGTTTCCAAAGAACAACACTGTTCTTGGGATACATAACCATACGGTGCACATAGGTTCAAAATAGGATTTTTTTTCAGAAAAAAACTTTTTGGAAACACTCATTGCACAGCTGATGCAATGGTACCTTAGGTCTATAGAAGCACGTGCACTTGCACACAAGCACACAATCCGTTAACTACACATACTATTATTACTAATTAACTGAATTTCAATAAACACTAAGAGTCCCAATAGTGACTTAGACTCCTACATGCTGAAAGCTGAGCATGCTCTTGCCCCAAATGGCTACAGTCTGAAATGACAGCGGCAGAAACTGAAGGAGGATAGGGAACACAAAGAAGCTGCGTTGATGTAACTGGAACCATTTACTATTTTGGTTATGAGCTCCTCAGAGGCAGGATCTCTCTTAATACGTGTCCATAGAGCACCAGCCTCAATAGTGCCATGACCTTGATTGATGTTATAAGCTAGATATATTAAGACAGACATTTTCTGAGTGTGTTCACCTGAGATGCACAGTTTTCTGAGGGCTGGATGTAAGAGTCAAGCACTGCCTTGCTGGAAACATGTTGGCAGGAAATTTGCTGAGGAGGGAACTATATCACCAGTGCCAGACAAAAAGACTGGATTGCTTTTAACCAGACATTGAACAGCCACATCTTTCACAGATGTCCTCCCACTGTTTTCAATAGGACCTGGGAAAGGCCTGAACTTTTGAAAATCTGGGAAATACATTCGAGTTCCCGAACAGCAGATGTACATATTTAATCTGGATCTCCTTTACTATCGTATTTTTAGTCCTGAATAAATTATCCATAAACCTGGGCCTTTTAACTGTCCCTCAGTTCTGCTCTCTATAAATATGTTCATTAGTTGAACATTGTCACTGAACACTTAATACTCTCTCTCCTGTGGAGCTGTGGCAAATTGTTCATTTGGAAAATATACAGTGCTCATTAGCCGCTGTGGAACTAAACAATTAGTCCACATGATGTTGTCTCCTTCAGCTGATGATGAGAATAACCAGCAGCAGACTATGAAAAACAAATATCCCTGTTATCAAGGAATATCCTTGTAAAAATGAAGAGAAGCATCACTTTCACAGTAGTGCACTGAGGTCTGGATGATCCACCTTGCACTTGATCAAAACTTCAGCAAACACTTTATCCCAGTGTTCTAACCACTTTATTTCTAAATGCAGAAGTTGTTGAAGAAGATTAAAAGAAGTGCTGTGAAATCACTTCCAGCTCTGAGCCACAGAGCAGAAGAGGACTTGTTAAAGAAGTCTCTGTGTGGTTTCACTCCTGTGCATGGTACAAAAGAGAGAGATAGGGTCTGGAAACCTGCAGACGACACAGGGCAGTAAACTCCTGCTGTGCCTGGCATTGGGAGAGGTGTGTGGCTTTGGGCACCCCACCTATTTTCTTTGTTTATTCAGCTGGCCTTAAGACTTCCACATGAACTATGGGAAGAGGCAGCATGTGTAAATTGTGCTGAAGAACCTGACAGAATAGGAGTTGCTGATTTCAAATATACCAGATTGTGGGAAGAAATGCAAAGGCTTCTTCTATTTCTTCTCTCTTTCAAATGTGGACTTGTAGAGAAACATGTACTTATTTCTAAGGTAATTACCTGTACAGGGAGTTTGACCTTGCCATAGCACCATAAGATGGAATCTTTAAGCATGAGTTCTGCAGGATGTCAGATGAAATGAGCTAATGTTTTCCTCTGATTTAAATCCACAAAGGAGCATTTCCTTCTACCAGCTATCCTCTATCCATAAAATACAACCGATCTTCAGTTTTGCTTTCTTTTTCCCCTCTCTTCACATTAAGCCCCTGCAGTGACTGGAGAAGGCTAAGTGCTCACCTTCCTGCGCCACCCTCCATCTCATCTCTGCTATATCCCAAGTGCCCATAGCCATGAACAATTGCCAAGTGTATTTTCAGCCATTCTGGATACATTAACTCACCAGGAAGGTAACGATGAATTTGAGTTGTGTCACATCCAGAGCCAAGGAGCAATACACTAGTGTATTAAGGTGTCTTTGCGAGGGACTTGCCACAGCATTTTGCTTACTGCCTTTTCGATAACAGAAAACCTATTCACTTGGTTCTTAAGAAGGAACATTTTTTTACTTGGTATTTCACTTTATCATAATGTCAGCATCCATTAAGACAGCAGACTTCAGCATGTCATTGTCCATCTGCAACACAGCACAGGGCATCTGACCTTCAGCAGGTTATTCCCACTTCTGATGTCAGTCAGCCCACGAAACCCAGGTAACTGCACCCCTGTGGACATCGCCTTTGCATCTTGCTGCTCTGTGGCCCCTGGCTCAGTCCCTGGCTCACAGCAGATGCGGCAATGGAAGAGCGGTGACCGGAGTACCCCAAGAAGAACCTCTAAAAGTTCTCTGGGAAGCCGCAGGATGCTGATGGCATGTGAGACTCTCACAGCTCACATCAGCAGAACTGCTTGCTAAAGATGAATAAAAAGACTTGGGCATCACCTGGCTATTTTTAATGTTCACCTTGAGCTTTAAGAGAAGGTACAGAAGTTTATGACTTACAGAATTTACCTGTGTCCCTTCGACCACACAGGACTGACAGGCCACTGCTGCACTTCATGCCAAGGGCAGAATTTGGATGCCACATTGCAGGAAGATAAATGAAGATACAGTACTAATTCCAAGATATATAAGCACAATACATCTAGTAAAGGAGAGAGCTTTTCTGGGCAGGGCAGTCGGAAGTGTTTTGATGACACAAGATGGCAAATTCCACCCAGGTATTCTATTAAAAGTCCCGTCACAGGTTTAATCTGTTCACATATCCCACTTCAGACTTACATACAATCAGACTTACATACAATCCTGACTTAATGGGGAAGTAAGGCCTGGAAGCAAAACTGTACTGGGGTACATCCACACGAAAAACTAATGCATGAAGCAGCCCTTAACTACTTATTAATGAGCAGTATAGTGGTATTTTGCACAAGGAAGGAAGTGTCTTAGGCAGTTTCCCATGGGTCACTATATTTTGGTGTATTTAAGAGGTGTTCTACGAAATATGTTGTTCCCCTCAAGTCAGCACCATAGACACGCTGTATTGTTCCTCGGGCCACTCACTGCACTCCAGTGCTAGGGAAATGATGTCTTTTTTTCCCTACGTGCTTTAGTTTTTAAGTCTCTGTCAGTGGAAGCTTTGGCTACCCAGTACACTGACTGCAGGTGTTTATTTGAATATGCACTCTAGACACATCTGATCTTTCTAGATATCCAGGGGCAATGACAGAGCTGTTGCTACAACTTGCTAGGATGCCATGCCTGTTCAAGTGCATCAAATCCCCTAATTCTCTTTGGACAGAATTTTCAGGTGGGAAAGGAGGCTCAGCTCAATATATAGATGAGCTCTGCCCTCTGTGCAAGCCCTACTCCATCAGCCTCCATCCCCAGGGATCTTGCCATAATTCTGCCCTAATTACTGAAAGCTGAGTGGTGTCTGGGGTCAGGCAGAAAGGATGGCTGGAGGGATCCAGCTGGATTGCTCTGCCCTACATGGCAAAGGGCTCCTGGGAATAAGGAACACTGGTTTCTATTCCTGGCTCTAGAAAGCTGCATAGACTCTCAAAGACGAACAGCATAACCCCGGGGCATGGATGGGCAGATGTCGCCTACTCACTTCACTGGCCAGCTCACACGTGGTTTTACTCTTTATTGGTTTTCAAACAAGGTACTTTTTTGGAAGGACAACTTAAGCCGTATTTCTTTCTTGGGCACAAATCTTACACTTAAAATAATGAGTTCATCTTTTAACGAGCTACAGTAGGAGGCTTTAAAATGACTCAATACTGTATTCTGAAAAGAACTCGTGGATCACTTGTGCCTCAGAGCTATTTATACACTACCTGCCAGGGAAATTCACAGATGAACGAACTAGCAAGAAATATACTATTGAAGAGACAGTTTCTTAGGATCTGGAGTCAAAAAACCCCACAAAATTGCATAAGGGTTCTGGTTCAGAGGGCTCCACTTGCTGGAGGGAAACTTCAATACCATTTCTCCATGTGCTGCTGCTGAGGAGCTCTTCCCTCTACCAGAGAAAGTCACTACCAAGCAGATTTGGAATCCAATACATTCCTAAAAATTGTTATTGCAGCAGCATTATCTACACTACATTTGTCATGAAACTGGGTTGCAAAAAAAATGGGAAAATGCATTTAACTGGTTTGAAGCCTGTAGTTCTCTTCTCCGTGGGTAAATAGCAATAAACACAAATCAATATCCAGCACACTTCCTTGCTTTCCCCTTAAGAGTACACCATTAAAGGCATCATTTGAGAGGCATGGTCTCTACATGCCACTTTGCTCACCACCAAATAATCTCAGCAGTTTCTTTACATGTAAAACCTGGTTTTAAACATACTAGGTGCAGCCTGGAAGATGCTAGAGTGGAACAGAGAGAAATATTTGGAGAGGTGGAGAGGGAGCACCAAGATAAGGAGCACCTCCCATACAAGGACAGGCTGAGAGACTTGGGCTTGTTCAGCCTGGAGAAGAGAAGGCTCCAGAGAGACCTTATAGCAGCCTTCTAACACTTAAAGGAGACTACATAAAAGCTGGGAGAGGGCTCTTTATCAGGGAGTGTAGGGATAGGACTAAGAAGAACAGTTTTAAGATGAAAGAGGGGAGATTTAGAACAGATATTAGGAAGAAACGTTTTCCTGTGCAGGTGGTGAGGCACCGGCCCAGGTTGCCCAGAGAAGTCATTGGGGTGTTCAAGCCCAGGCTGGATGGTACTCTGAGCAATCTGATCCAGTCGGAGGTGTCCCTGCTCATGGCAGGGGAGGTAGAACTAGATAACCTTTAAGGCCCCTTCCAACTCAGAACCTTCTATGATTCTATGTTACCCAGCTCTAAGACTAAGATGCAGACAGTTGTCTTGTGTTAGGCTCAGGTATTGACTTCCACGGGTTTTAACAGCACCAGAATGAATGCAAAGGATGTCTCCAAATCCCCTTCAGGGTAGTCCTGACAGCCTCAGCCTGGGCTCCTAATGAGCAGTTCAGTCCCTGCCCAGTGAGTGAAGGCAGGGGCTCTCCCACACATCCACACTTGGCACAGGGCAGAGATTAACTTCCTACTGACGCCGACGCAGAAAGCAGCCTGGGATTGAGCATTAGCTCAACTGAGCTAATGTAACTGAGGTTTCAGTGCAGCATGGTAAGGCAGAAATGCAAGAGGCATTGATGGAAGGGAAGCTTTTGGGGGGCATCTCCTTGGAGAAGGGCCTCCTCACTCCTCCCACTATCTTGCAAGGAAGTCCTTGGAAATTTCTTCCTCATCTTCCTTCTCCTCTTTCTCATCTTCTTCCTCCCTGCAGTGCAGACAGCAAGGCAGGAGCCTGCAGTGGCCCGGGGTTCCCAGGGGACACATCAGTCCTGAGCCCACCCTGGGCTGCTGCAAATCATGTCTTGGAGGCAAAGGCCACAGATTCTGTCCTCATTGCTATACCTTCCTCTTCAATCTGGCGTTTATTCTGCTTTAGGGAAGTGCTATTGCTCTTCCCCATGGATCCTCATTCCTTGGTGGCTAAACAGGCTTGCTGCACAGTTTCAGCTATTGCTGGTATCTCTCTGCCCTCACACGTTTTATCAAACCACAAGATTGCTAACCTGTATGTTCCCAAACCCGTGCTTATTTGCGTGTGAGCTCTCTGCAACCTGCTTAATATGCACAGGACTGGGGAAACAATGCTTCATAATCTTTCTTTAGGGAGCCACATGGAGCTCTGAAGGGACTGGGCTGGGACAGCAGACGAAATGAGGGGCACTCATCCACCTAACAAAGAGCAAAAAGCATAAATATTGCACAAGCTGCAGATGCAGAGGTCACCCCTGCATCTCAACTAAGTAAGCCTGCTGGGCTGATCTCTCCTCATGGGTAAATGAAGGCTTCACTTCCACACACTGTTAGAGTGTGGAGAATGTTCTCCTGAGAGCAGAAAGCGCTCTGTGTAGCACAGAGTCCAGACATCTTTGTTGTCATGCCTGCCACTGTCCACTCACTGACTCTGAATGGTTCAGGACACTTATTGTTCCCTCAGACCTGGGCTAGAGTGGTGGGGGTTGATGTTTTGACCTGCTGAGTCTTCTCTTCCCATTCCCCAGGAAAACACTTGAAAGTGGTTGCCATTAGGGAGGTGAACAATGTAGCTGGCATGCTCAGCTACCCTGAAAAGCTGCTGGTTAAACGTCTTAGGCATCTCTGAAAACCTCCAGACCACACAAAGTCAGCTGTTGAGGTCTGCCACCTGCAAAACACGCAACATGCAAATGAAGTGCATAGAGGAGGAAGGCGGTGCTGGGACTGTAAAGCCCAGCCTTGCTGCGTAGACCCCTGAGCTGCAATGAACCTCCCATCACAACAAGAACAGCAGTCAAAAGGCACAATGAGGGCAAAACCACAACAAAAGTTTAAGACCTATTTCCACTGTTCTCTTTTTTTTTACCTCAGTTCAGCTCCTTGCAAGTTGCAAAGGATCTGGGAGATCTACTGCTGTACTGCTGGAAAATATACTCTTCCAATGGAAAAGAGTGAGAAAACCCCTTTTCCCTTTGTTTCATGATTGGCTGTTCTGATTTTGTGTTTGATGGAGTCTTTTTCTCATAAAACTTCCATCACCACCCCAGGCAAACTCTACAATAGGCGTGTTTTAAAGTCCAAACCAGCCCAAAAGACAATGAAATCTAATGCCATGACCCTTTAGAAAAGTATTTTAAAAATTTCCTTAAGAACAGCTTCCCATTAACCTTAGTAGGAGCAGCGCACAGGGAATAAATGTTAGTGGACAACACTGCAGGGTCATCTACACAGGCAGGCAGCTACACCCCATCTGGTCTCTGAGGGGGCTGGATCCGTTCACACAGAGAGCAGCAGTCCTGGACCACATCTTTCACGATCAACATCAAGCATGGCTCTTGGAGATGGCCAAGGGCCAGCCTTATCTCGGGCTCATCAGTATTTTTGTCCTTCAAAAGGTGAACTGCAAAGCAAATGCTTCAAAGCCAGAGGGCTGCAAAAATAGCACCATCCCAGCAGGGTTTCCCTGCCCGCCTTAAGGTGCCTGGCTATTTATAAAGAGAGGCACAAACGAGAAGGCTAAGGGATTTCTACAGCCAGTTGCTCTTTTGAACAGATCAAAGAAAGCAGCAGAAATATTTCTTAAACTTGCTTGCAGGCCTCAAGGGCCATTTGTTTTCCATAGTTTGTCCATTTAATATTTCTTGAGCACCAGTTGCCTGGCCAGATGGGCCAGAGAGGCCATACAAACTGTGTCCACATTGGCAGATAAATCCTGACACCCTACTCTATAGCACAAGTATTCAGCTGAAGCCTCTCCTGTAAGGGAAACAGCATTGCACAGGATGATCTGGGTTCTTTTATCATTCACCAGAGACAGCAGCAATTATGAAGTCTACAATAATATCCCTGAGTTCCTAGACCTCCTGCACAGGAGCTTTACTAGCTCATAACAGCCAAAAATCATAGAGTCATAGAATGGTTTGGTTTGGAAGGGACCTTAAAGCTCATCCAGTTCCACCCCCTGTGATGGGCAGGGACACCTTCAACTGGATCAGGTTGCTCGAAGCCTCATCCAACTTGGCCTTGAACAACTCCAGGGACTGGATATCCACAATATCTCTGGACAACTTGTGCCAGTGCCTCCCCACCCTCACAGTAAAAACCTTCTTCTTAATATTTCGCACCTCGAGTACTGTATACAGTTCTGGGCCCCTCACCACAAGAAGGATGTTGAGGCTCTGGAGCGAGTCCAGAGAAGAGCAACGAAGCTGGTGAAGGGGCTGGAGAACAGGCCTGATGAGGAACAACTGAGAGAGCTGGGGGTGTTTAGCCTGGAGAAGAGGAGGCTGAGGGGAGACCTTATTACTCTCTACAACTACCTGAAAGGAGGTTGTGGAGAGAAGGGTGCTGGCCTCTTCTCCCAAGTGACAGGGGACAGGATGAGAGGGAATGGCCTCAAGCTCCGCCAGGGGAGATTTAGGCTTGAGATTAGGAAAAAGTTCTTCACGGAGAGGGTGGTTAGGCATTGGAACAGTCTGCCCAGGGAGCTGGTTGAGTCGCCGTCCCTGGAGGTGTTTAAGGTGAGGGTGGATGAGGTACTTAGGGGCATAATTTAGGGATTGGTGGGAATGGTTGGACTCAACGATCCGGTGGGTCTCTTCCAACCTGGTGATTCTGTGATCTGGTCTAAATCTCCCCTCTTTCAGTTTAGAACCATACTCCTCATCCTACCCCTGCGCTCCCAGATAAAAGAGCTCCTCCCTAGCTTTCATGTAGGCCACCTATCATTCTTGTGGATGGCTACTACTTTTTTATTTCCTGCACACGTGTCCTCCCTACCACCTGTCCAATGCACTGGTTGGTCCAGATTTGTTTAGCGCATTTTCCTTTCCCCTCTTAGTTTGTCCCATCTGCTTTCCAGGAGGAGCTCTCCTGTGCATAACTCTGCCTGTCACAGCAGATAATGATGCTCTTTGTGCTTTTCCCCAAGAGACAGATGGAAAAGGGAGAAGAGGGAGACATCTCAGACACGTTGTCATGGTGTCAGAAGGGGCCGTTTGTGATGGGCTGGTGGAGAAGAGGGCTGTCTGACACTGGGGCTTTGCCAGCCAGCAGGAAGGCACTGATGAGGACCCTGTGATTCCTTTCCTATGTGGGGAGATACAGGAGCATATGAAGGGATATCCAGTTGATGCTCAGGAGAGAAAGGGAGCCTGGTGAAGTGACAGTCTGCAACAGAAGCACAATTGCAAGGTTGCTTGTAAGTAGGACAAGCTCAGATGCTAGGAGTGACCTGCAAACATCACATCTCCTTGGAAATGGCCTGGATACAAACCCACATATTAACTCCTCCAGTAAGAAAGCATAGTGCCAGGGGCTTTATTTGCCTTCTCAGAAAATAAACAAAGAACATCCTGGCTTTAAGCATTGTATTTAAAAGAGATGGTGAACACTCTCCCACAATGAGCCCAGCTAATTTTACAGTAGGGGGACAAGTATGTCTGCTCCCTGCTGGAGAATTGCTCAGCCAGAGCAGCTGATGGCCTTCAGATTTTACCCTTGCTGGAATAATCCCAGTTTCGTAACTAAGGGATATAGGCAACAAATTTCTCAATTTGCAGTTTAAAGAAAGGTCAACCCCAGCTTAATCTGCTGCTGTGACAGGTTGGGGGATAGAGCAGCTCGTAAATAGTGTGAAATTAATAGAAGTATTTAGCATATTGTGTATGCAGTTTTCCATGCCTGCACTCCAAAAAAAAGCAGAAAGGGGGAACCAAAAGCCTTCTGAGCAATTGCTAAATATCTTCTTGGAAAAACTGAGATGAGAATGCACCAGGGAAAAGTCATCAGTGTGCAGATTGTGAGGGATTATATCTACCCTTCCTCAGGACAGGCTAGGGGCAGAGAAGGCTTTTAGAATAGGCTTTTACAAATCCAAGGCCCATCTGAACTCAAAGAACCAGAGAGGCGACCTCAGTGGTGCTCTGCTGGCTCACAGTGACCAAGAGTCTGGGTCTGCCATCCCGTATGTCACCCTGCATACTCACAGCAAGGCATGGCCCATGCAGGGGTGGCAGAGATGTTACGGATGTCACTGGTCTTACTGGAGCAACTCTGGCTGTGATTTTTTAAGGAAACAAGAAAGATGCAGTCTTGTGCAAAAAGAGGCAGTAAATATCTGTGGTAAATATTTCTGCTTTATTTAAACCTCCTTTCAAAACACATCTAGGGCTTAACAATAGTCTTCACATTTTGTTCAGGATTCAAATACATGTTTTCTTCCACTCCATCCAATTATGGGTTGCTGGAGTTTCTGCCATTAGAAAGTACTGTATTTTGTGCAGATAAATGGTGCAGCAGATTTGGGCAGACTGTATTAGGTTACTTAGGAAATTAAGGCTCAGGAGCACAGCTTGACTTCTGGAAAACTGCACTCAAGAATGAAGTATTATACAGCAGGGCTGCATATCTCATAGCTTCTATAAACCAACAGCAAAGCACAGCAGAGGTTTCTGGCATTCCCTCATCCCTCTGTCCTACAAACCTTCTTGTGTCATTCCCATCCTCCCCCTCACCTACAATCTCCATGCATTTCTCCATACCAGGACCTCCTGATGAGTGTCCTCTTATTTCTCAAGCCTTCTGCAGACCGGTTGCCACCACAAGCTGGATGCTCTTTGTCTTCTCAAACCCATTAATCCTTTGCAGTATGGATGGTGGAAAACACCTTGCTTGTCTTTGCTTGCCCGAGAATATGTCGAATCACCACAACAGCACAGTTCAGCTACTTGGTTCTCCTGAAAGGCTCATTTTGTCCAGACAGGCAAGGCATTGCAGAAGCTCAGCTCTCAAGGCCAAGACTGGACTTCCACGGAGTGTGGCACTGCCCCAGGTGGACAGACACATGGATCATCCATAGTGCACCGCTTGCTACTGCCTGTTTTCAGCAGCCTCTGCATCTCAATAACATCTCTCCTACCACTTTCTCATTCTGTCTCTATCTGGAGATCCTGGCTATGTCTCCACATCATCTGCAATACTCCGTTGAGGCATTTCTGCTGAGGCTGGGGTCCTTGGGAATACCCACCCCACATCACACTCTGCACCTTGTCCTCACAGCACAGCATTTGCCAGAGGGAGTTTCTCCTGACCTAATCCAGGCCTGAGGAAGGCAAAGTCAGTATTTGATTATGAAAGGACAATCTGCATCACATCATCCAACACAGCACCTTCAGGGTTCAACATGACCTTTTAAGCTCCTGTAACACAAGCAGCCACTAGCCGAGATTGATAATGATGCCTTCTTTTTCTTTCCTGCCTTGCTGAAATTTTGTAATGAGCCCATGGTGAGCAGAACAGCAGGAGAAGTGCACATTGCTCATGGAAATTAAACCACAAAACAAACAAACCAACCCACAGCGGGAGAGATATGGCAGCCCCAAAGACTTGCTCTCCTACCTTTGCCCTTTGCCTGGAGTAACACTGAGAGAGGGTAGATTCACAGCCAAACACCTTTTCCTCTGGAGAAATCAAGACTTCTCAAGTGTTAATCGAGTTTTCCACCCGTGAGCTGATAACACAGCGCATGAGCAAACAACAGCACTTTTCTCACTACCTTGCCCTTATGCTATTATCACCACCCATCTGCACAAAACGCTGCCAGCAAAGAGTGCCAGCTCTGAGAGGCACACCATTATTCAACTGAGGATGGGGAAAAGAGAGAGGAAGACCAGAGAAAAGACATGTGCACAGGTTAGAACATGTTAGCACTTGGGACAATGGCTGGCTGTCCCCATTTCAGTTGCCTGGACAAATTTCCTCAGAAAACTCATCACTGCACCTTCACCTTTCTTCTTAGCTTCAGTCCAGCTTTCCACTTGTATAAAATAAGAAAAAAACACTCCGCACCAGCTTATTCCTTCATGAAACCAGCAGCAGCTTCACCAGTGCAAATCTCTGCTTTTCCCTGCTAAAAAATGGAGTTTGTAGAACAAATATGGAATTTTGGATCTCCCTGCTGCACTGCCAGAGCTGAAGATGGGTGAGATTCTGGGGCTTAGCAGCTTATTTGGTGAAAAGCTCAGACTTGATTGTCCTCACTGTTTGGAAGTTTCCACCAAATTCAGCTGATAAGCTCAGCTAAGAAAAAAGATTTTGTTGAAAGGGCTTGCATTTAGTGCACAGTGGTTGTGGCAAACTGCACTGCAATTCGTTTCTGTTCAATCAGTGTCTTTTGCCAAAGCTGACTTTTCATAAAAATAGTAAAGAGTTTCCACACTGAAATGAAAGGAATTGGCAGCTAAAGAATTGAACACCTGTGATTTAATAAATGCAACTTTTTATTTTGTTGTTTTCCTAAGGAAACTGAAAATTCCTTGTCTCAGGCTAGCCTGCAGAATACATGTATTTTTAATTCATTATTTCAGTCTCTGAAACAGAAAGAGAGAAGGGTCTTATACAGCACAGCAACAAGGCACCCAGCTGGGCTGGAGAAGCAACCCAAGCCCTTTGTTGGTGCAGAACTGCCTCTAGGACACTTTTAAAATAGTTCTAATTACCTTTATAGTTATAATGGGAAAACTGGCAGAAGCAATCAGGAATCACAGAATGACAGAATAGTTTGGGTTCGAAGGGACCTTAAAGATCACCTATTTCCAACCCCCCTGCCATTGTTAGGGACACCTCCCACTAGATCAGGCTGCTCAAAGCCCCATCCAACCTGACCTTGAACACCTCCAGGGATGGGGCATCCACAACTTCCCTGGGCATCCTGTGCCAGTGTCGCACCACCCTCATCATGAAGAATTTCTTCCTAATATCTAATCTAAATCACAGAAAAAATCAGGATGGACAGAATGTCTAGAGGTCCCCAGTCCAACCCCTGCTCAAAGCAAGGGTATTTCAAAGCTAGCTTAGGTCACTCAGTTTCTCCCTTCTATCCACCCTTAGCTGAGCAGAGGGAATAATCTCTTCTCTTGACTCATTGGTTTTGCTCTTGTTGATACCGCTCACAGTGCTCACTCCAGCTCAACTCACTGACCACCACAACACCAGAACCATTCTGAAAAAGCAATTAGACCATGTGTTTGCAATGTACACATGTACGTTTGCTTGAATAAATGCATTTTTTAGACTACACTAGCAAAATTCTAATGAATTTTAAATAATAAAGTCAAATAATATCCTGAGAAAGACTCTAAAAAGAACTAATATCATTCCCTCCCAGTATAGGAAGTGGTTTGCTTTCAGCATCCCACAACATAGATTTTTTGCCTTCTCTTAGAGGTCCACATGGCACCAGGGACATGCCACAAGGCAGGACCAGGTGTGTGATATGGAGGGTGACTCAGGTCTGGAATGGGAGAGCAGAGCCCTCATGGGTATCATACATCCACGACTGTGCCACATCACCTCTCCAGCTCCCTGAAATTTGAGTCTCTCAGCAGGATGTGTGGCACCTGGGGGGCCCTGAAATGTGGTAGCATCTTGTGTTGCAAAGGTGATGTCCAACTGGATGGGAACATCACCTTGTGATGCTCCGTTGGAGCATCCTCAGGATATCCTCCAGCAATCCTCAGAGAAATGCCCCAGGTGGAAAATGGCAGAAGAACTCAAATTCCTCAGAAACTGCAGGTTTGCCTCATGGGATAATGATGTTAACTGTTGGTCCATCTCAAGTCCCAACATTTGAATTCCAAACTGGATGGAAGTTCTTCTCAATCCTACACACGATGAAATGAAAAATTCCCACAGTTCAACACTGCTACAAAAGCGTGTGTTATAAATGTCAATTTAAGACCATTGATTTGTGAAAGAAAATCCAAATGTTTGGTGGAAACTATATGCATTGCTAATTACAGCTGTTCAAGGTATACAGAACGGATCTGTTCCCTTATCAGTGTGGAAAACGATGTTACCTCCAAAGCCATATTACAAAAAACCTAGGGAGCTATTTAAAAAATGGATTTTCTCTTCCACTAACCACAGTGGTTGAAATGTATGTTTGCAATTGAAAACCTTTAATAACAAAATATTCAGCACAGGCCATTTTTCATACATTCTTCCTCTTCTTTGTCCCCTTTTATTTCTTTAAGCTTCTCTCCACTCTGCAATACCAGACAGGGTCCCAAATCTCTCAACAGCAAAGCTTTCACTGCACTACCACCAAAAAGAAGTTAAGAAAGGTGATCCCAGTCAATGCCACCCTACTACTAGCTCAGCAAGATTTTGCTGTGGTGAGAACATATGCTAAAATTTTTGGATCATGGCTGCCTGGAGTTTGCACCTCTAAATAAAATCCTTTCTGTAATAGGGGTGTAGCATGTTATGATGCCAGCAACAGGAAGAGGAGATAAGCATTCCCAGTACTTACAAAGCTCAGGCCATTTAGGTTGAGTCAGCAAAGCACAGAATAAGAAATTTATTTTAAGCATGCACAGAGTTCTACTTTAGACCTTATTTTCCTCCTTACACACAGACTGAGATCTGTAAATATTGACAAACATGAAAAGTGGATCTCCATATTTTATGAGAAAAATACTAGGCCTATCAAAAAAGAAATAACCATCTGGCCCTGCTCCTTCCAGATGTTTTCCCATTCTCCTTTTTTAATTCCCAAATGTGTATTATCTGTCTGCTCAAAGGACCGTCACAATCCCCTCTTGTTTATCCATGTCTAGCTTCAGCTCTCCAAGCCTGTTATTTCTTTCCATTTTTCCTTACTTCATCTGTCATTCCTTTGGTCAGTAAGTGAAATCCATTCAACAAACAGTATTGTGTTTTGGGAAAGAATTTGCTTTTTATTATATTTGTGGTTCAAGAGATTGTTGCTGGCTTGGCAGTGGCATTTGAAAGGACAGCTTAATAATTCAAACCAACACCTAGACCAAGGAAATTTTTAAATCTCCGTGCCACAAAGATGAATCTACACAATTCACTTGAATTGGGAAGTAATCATCAATGTTTGATGGAACCTCTGCTGGGATGGAAAATGGGTCCACTGTATCCATGGAGTCACTGTGTATGCACGTATGTATGTATGTATGCATGTATGTATGTATGTGTGACTCTATCAAGTCACTATGCAAACAAATAAACTCTTGCACTTATACCATATAAAATAAATCTACAACCTCAGGGATCAAGCAGGTCATGTATCCTGGACTGTTGCAGCTGTACTGACCTTTACAGTATGAAAAATTGAGATTATTTTTCAATCCAGGCAGCTCACTGCCTCTACTTTACATTAGGAGCAGCCTTTGCTGCTGAGTAGAAGGAAGATCACGTATGTCATGTTTTATATTTATGAAACAGAGGTTTAAATCCAACAAAAAGGTACTTCAGAGATGGCTTTTGTGAACTCTGTTGTAGCTGTATGCTATAATGAGATCTTCAGGAAAGATGAAAGTCCTTTTTTCCCAAATGTAATAAACAAACTTTTATGAAAAATTGTTGCAATCGACAGTGTAACACAAATGGTAACACTGCCAGTCTCCTCACACTGATGATCTTTTGTGGACCATTAATAAGACCCAGAGACCACCAGAAGACGTGTTGTTGGAGCCGCTATACCTGAGCTGCAGCACCTACTCAGTTCTGAGCTGAGAGTTACAAGCAAATGCCCAGGAGAAACATAAGCATGTAAGAAAAGCAAAATAATCCTCCAGCTTCCAGCAGAGCTCAGAAAGGAGTTGAATCAGGCTTTCCTGATGCTAGTTCTGACTTCACCTAACAAGATGTCCACAGGTAGACACATACATTGCTGCCACTTCAATGTATCTCACAAGTGAATCATAGATTTATTTCCTTAATTTTGATCTGAGGGGGTGATATAAATATTTGTCAGTGGCTATGACACATTTGAATTATTTTATATTATCTAAACCCCTATGTAATTTTCTGTTAATGCTTGCAAAATGGTATTTTGGCAAAGAAATGTTTCCTAAGGCCAGTGACGAACATGTATCAGTCAGCATCAAGAGAACATAAGCTCTGAAATTGGCACTATCAAGTATATATGAGATGTATTTGCTCATTCCTCCAAACAAGTATCTTCCAAAAACACTCATGTGACTCGCATAAGAGGCTACAATTAAGCTCACATTTCAAATATTCACGATCAGTCCATACAGCCCAAATATAAAGGGAATCATTTCCAAATCTGGCTCACAAGTCAGTCTGACAAAACACTGTTTGCTCACTGATATTAACACAGCTGGGAAGAGGTGCTACACTCCTCAAAACTTCTTTCATTGATTAATTCCTCATCCTTTGAGGGAGACAGAAAATTTTAGTTAAAAGAACTGGCTGAGAATAGCAATTTCAGTAAAACAAGAGTTTTTACTTTTTTTTTTTCTTTTTTTTTTGCTGTTGAATTAACATTGTTTCCAAGCAAATGTATTTTTATTTTGGAAAATGTCAAAACCAAGTGTTAAGTATTTAACATTTTGGTGGGGTTTTGTCATTCTTATTGCTTTAACCATTTTGTCAGAGGGCAATGGTGACTGCACAGAACCGGCGCAGAGTTACCCACAGCATTCCAGGGTGATCCCAAGGTCAAAGGCACTAGAGCCACACTCCAGAAAGGATACACCACAACATTTTCACAATACTCTTTTCACCACTGCAAGGTGCTAGGGTGTGTTTCTGTAGCTTGTGAATGCCCAGCTCAGCCAGCATCCCCACTAAATTGCTCCAGCCACCTCTCAGTCTGACTCCCAGCAGATTCCCATGGTCTGCTCTGGATTTTGGTTCCAAATGCTTTACAAAGATATTTAATAAGATGGGCCTCGAGACTGATGGAGCTGCCTCACCAGCAGGTCCTGCCCTATCTGAGCATCTTCCTTTCAGCGCAATCTGTCTCCTTTTTAGGTAACACGCACTGTGCCATGGCTGTTTTGCCCTTCACCCTCTCCAGGACAGCCAGCGATTTCTCATCTCTTCCTGGGTTTTACAGTTCTCTGAAACCCAGTCAGAACATAGTCACAAAACCTTACTGAAGAAAACTGAGATTTGTCTTCACATTCCACATCTATAAATCAATGATGTATTTTTCCCATTTTCCATTTACCATAATGTCCTTAGCAATGCTAATTTGATCATATTAATAAGCCTGTCCTTGCTGTATCTTTCTCCCTTTCCTTCTTCTTTGATTGTAGGCACTATGCTATTAATCTCGAACTATTGCTGCATACTTCAATTTCTATAATTTCTTCCTGCCAAGTCTGCTTTTATTAAAATACTGTGTTATTACTATTTTGTGCTGGATTGCTCTGTTCATCCAATGTAAGCCACTGTATGCCAGGTTTAGCTTTCTCTGCAGGAGTCAATTCCCTCGCCAAGGAAAGTAGGGCTTTTCCTGTGAAACAAACAAAAAGCTATTTTCCTTAAAAAAGTATAAGTAATTACCATCAAAAGCCACCAACATATAAAAATATCAGCAAAGAAGCTGCTGGTTTGAACAGGACAAAGACCAAACTAAGATGGGAAGAAGAGAAATTACTGTATTTCCTACTGCCATCATTCATCCCAGCTTCTAGACTCCTCCAAAAATAGGTCCAGAAAGGCCTGAAAGATGTCACCCAGCTCCTTCATTGGCTCCCCCTGCACTGCCCTCTGTATGAGCCTTCCAGCAATGGAGGTCCAGCCACCCCGCCCCAGCAATCTGTGCTCCTCTATCCTATGCGCCTACATTGTCCTAAATGTTTTTTTTCCAAATGTCTAATCTGAATCTCTTACACTGCAACTGAAGGCCCATCCATTCCTGCCCACCATGCATGGGGAGATCAGGTTAACTTGGGCTCTTTACCTGGGCTTTCTTGCAAAGACTCCTCATGTTCTGTCCCCTGGTAATTCTCTCCTTTAGCTTAAACTAACCTGCTTCTTTCAATCTTCCCTCCTAGATCATATTTTCCAGACCTGATCACACTGCTTGCTCTCCTCTGGACCTCCTACCTTGCTCCTGAAGCACTGTGCTCCAGACTGGGATCACACTCCTTCCCTGGTTGTCCTTCCAGTACTTACAGAGGCCTACAAGAAAGCTGTGGAGGAGCTCTTTATCAGGGAGTGCAAGGATAGGATGAGAGGGAATACTTTTAAGAAAAGCAAATTTAGATGAGATTCAGATTTAGATGAAAGACTGGGAAGAAATCTTTTCCTGTGAGGGTGGTGGGGCACTGGCACAGGTTGCCCAGAGAAGTTGTGGAAGCCCCATCGTTGGAGGTGTTCAGGGCCAGGTAGGATGGATCTTTGAACAACCTGATCCAGTGGAACTGGATGAACTTTCATGTCCCCTCCAACCAAACCAGTCTATGATTCCGTGTGCTTGCACCATGCAAACCTCACATCACAATATCTTGCTGTGGCACCTGCTGTTTAGCAACAGCAAACAGTGCAAGCTCTGAAGCCCATGGTGTCTTGCATTTGGCTTCTGACCCTCAACACCCTAATCCATCTCTGATGGACTTGTCTGTGGCCCTTTCTACTGAGACGCCCAGTCCCTGCTGAAACCCTTCCTATTTATTCAGAACATTTTTCAGATGACTAAGATAATTCTGAGTTTTCATGGTCTGCCCTGTAGCATCCCAGTGCAGGATGTAGGAGGTGGGACAGATGAGCCAGTTTCCAGGGGTCTGGAGAGCAAGGCCAACACACTAGATCCTGCCGTGTCACATCATTCCTCCAGATATCACTTGCATGGTGAAAGGTTGAAAAAATTTGCCTGTGCCTTAAAGAAAGGGGATTTTATGTCCTTCCAGTGAGCAAAAGCAATAATTGAAAAAGTTTAAATGCATTCAAAAGATTTTCTTAAGGGAAATTATGTTAATAGTTACAACTAAACAAAGGCAAGGAAGACAGTTTTGCTGGGAAAGCCTGTCTCCAGCTCTCATGAACACAGGAGGAATGCACCTGCTGAGTTTCTAAGCTTAAACCCCTGCTGCTACAAGCTTCACATTACCTAATTCCCTCCACAAACTGATCAGGTTCCTCTTGAGAGTAGTTTGGATTTCTTCTTTCTATTCGTGCTTCTCTCCATCCTGACTTTCTCTCCTCCGCAGCCTGAATGCTCCTGTAAAACTTGTACAATTATGTCCTTTAGCCTACACTGACTTTTGGTGTAACTCATTTCTCCTGGATGTTTGCCCCAAGCACCAAGAGCAAACATCCCTTAACCTCTCAGATGCAGTTAGACACTAGTTCCTCTAACCCATCTTCTCAGAGACTGGTTTGTACCTGGCACAGCAGAGCAATTGTGACCAGAAACCTGAGCAAGCAGCACTGCAGGCAACATGTTTTTTTGCTCACATCTAGCTTTTTCATTTCTACATGTCACTAAAGCCTGGGGCACCTCGAGGTGGGTGGAGGCAGGAGCAGAGGACTTTTGGGAAGCCTTGTATCTTACCTGCTCTGGCAGCTACTGCCATCCAGTTAAGTGGGTCTGAAACTGGCTGAAAACTTCTGGAACAGCCCCGTTTGGGTTTTTTTTGTTTGTTTTCTTTTTCTTTTCTAAATTGCTGATTAAAACACACAGTGCAACAAGGCTGAGGAAGCAGTTGCCATTGCAAGTCTAAGTGCAAGGTTGGGAACGGGAGCTTGATGGCTTTTCAAGACTTCACTTCCTGCTCACACAAAGTGAGAAGCTGAGGGCTTTTAAAAAAGTAGTTGTCTGGCATAGATCCTAAGAAGAAAGAGTCGATTTTCTGTCTTGATTGGCATTCCTTCCCTTGCTCAATAGGTAAGTCACATTTTCAAGTGAGTGAGGGATGGAACACTTCATAATTTTTTCAGTCCATGGATCTTGGTCAGCTGTTAGGTTGGGGAACATCAATGACTTCATGCCTTGTTCACCACAGTATTGGAAGTCATCTGCCATACAGATAGAAGAACCTGCTTTCCCAGAGAAGTTGTGGATGCTCCATCCCTGGAGGATCCCAAGACCAGGCTGGATAAGGCTTTTAGCTGCCTGATCCAGCAGAAGGAGTCCCTGTCCATGGCAGGGGGGTTGGAACTGGATGGGCTCTAAGGTCCCTCCCAACCTAAACCATTCTATGGTTCTGTGATTCTATAACTACTGTTCAGCAGCGATTTCACTGCAACTCCATTTTCAGCAGTGACAGAGAACCAAGGTCACACTCCTAGTGAGTGCATTAAATAGGTGCCAACAAATCCTACTTGCGAGAGAACTAGCTCTTGGATTTAATGGGTATTTTCAAGCTGAGAGCAAAGTGTGTTGACATTGTTGCTCTTCAGACAGCAGCGACAAAGAATAAGTCACAAATGCAGGGTTGAAATTAGGCACACTGACTGCAGTTGTTTGTGTTTTTCCTGACATTAGATGGAAGTCAAGCTTTTGCAAAAGAAATTCTGTCCTGTGGGAAAATTTCATGTTATTTTCAAATTTCTTTTCATCTCAAATCAAGGGGAAACAGAAAACCTTGCTATGGAAGAGAAAGCTCCACAGGAAAAATGTTTGGAAATGTTTAAACACATTCCTTCAGCAAATTCAGCAATGCCAGTAGATACAGCAAATAACACATGGTATTCCCTGTATGTTTTTCAGCTGGAAAGGTGAATGCCTTTGCAAAATATAACTAAGGATACTTAAAATGAATTTAGTAGTGAATACAGGTGGGAAAAGAAACAACCTTCTGCCTTCGCACACATAAGAAAAAATAGCTGCCCTACATTTTTCAGGAGATGGGGATGACTTTTTGGAGTGTCAGCCTGAGAGGCCCTACAAACTGTTATCATTGATGAAGCTGAGACTCCTTTGGATCAACCTGGCACTGCCTGGGCCTCAGCAGGCCCTGACTTAGTTGAAATGCCGGTGTTGCATTTGTAAGACCCTTCATTACACTGTGCATCCATCGTCCCATCAGCAAAATAGTAATAATGGTATCTATGTCTTTATGCCTGCCCAAAGTACAATCTGAGGAGCATCAGCTCAGTCTTGTGTTCTGTGCTTTTCACCACCCGTGGAAAGCAAGAGATGATGTCGGCAGAGAGCTGGCCAAGGTAAGGCAAATAGAAACACAGAAACATGATAAGGCAAGGCTCCAAGTACTACAGCCTTGCTAAACTCCTAGTTCCAGTAAATACCAAAGATTCAAATGTGTTATGGTCAGGTAAAAGGGAAAACTGACTCTTAAGAAAGTGCTGGAGGATGCGACATTTCCATTTCCCAGATGCTGCTGAAATATCCCTTTTCTGCCCATTTAGAGAACAGCTGGAACTTTAAAATTAAACCCTCTCTGTGAAATATTTTTTTGTAAATCAGCACATTCTGCAACACATTTTTCTTGCCTTGGAGGAGAGGGAGGCAGCAGGAGTTACCACCCAGCTGTGATGACACCTTGAAGGAACAGTCAGAAGAAATTCCTGAAATTCTTATTGCTGAAGCTCAGGCTTTGGCTGATGTAGCAGAGGGATCGTGTCCACTCACTGCTAACAGCTGCTGGCAATTATCTGTAGGCTGAGATGGGAAAACATGGAACATATTTTATGCAGATGTCAGACTAGGAGAACAAGGAGTAGAAGAGGCAGGGACCAAAGCTGCACTTCTGGGACCAGTTCACAGAGCTGCGTAGAAACAGTTCAAGATCCATCCTGTGCAGATCACATTATAAATTATCTTGATGACAGAAGGAAGAGAAGCAAAGTAATTCTGTGTGTCTTCCTTCTCTTTCGGGTGCAATCAGAGCACATCTTCAGCAATGCTATTAGCATCCCTCCAAAGAAGCCTCAGCAAAGCATTGGGCTCGCATTTTCAAAGATGATGCTGGAAAGCTTCCCAGATTATATATTTTCCTCTTTAATTTATACCTCTGAGGATAATGCTAATCAAGGAGGCAGTGAAAATGGTGAAACATACTCAGACCCTGGTTGATTTATTAACAGTGGTTGATTATTCTCACTTGGAGGATGATACTAGTATCCCAAGATTCCAGAAAGAAAAAAAAAAAAAAAAAACAAACAAAAAACCAACCCTGTTAGCTGGTAGCTGACAAAATACTCATACAGCAGAAATGCATAAGTGCATTGCATGGTATGATTCATCTGCAAAACATTTAGCATAACGCTCAATTTAAAGTAGGTTAAAAGAACGATTCATTAAAAAAAAAAAACAGCAGAGAGAGAAAGGGGGAAAAAGAAGGCCAAACTCTGAAACATCCCACAGGGAATGATATATTTTCTTTTCATTCTTTGCCCTGTCCTCTCTCCTCGGCTTGTTTTTGAATAGAGTATGGGTGGGATTAGGGATGGACAACCATGTAAAAAGAGACGTAGGCAGAAAAATATTACAACTGCAATCTTCGTGGCCTAGCAGATCTACCAAATATTCCAGAAATTATACATGGTCTGCTTACCGCTTTCAAAGGGAGAGCGGATTGCACATATTTTACACAGCATAAATCCGCAAGCCTGTCTCCCTAGCTCTGACGTGAACTTTTACTACACAGCAACTGAATCATAAAGGCTCAGAAAGGAGAAAAAAAAAAATCCCGAAATGGCAACTGGCTTTTACTGTCAGAGCTGCTCAGATGATCCACTATCATCTCCATTTTTTTAGGGTGGGGTGGGGGGAAATAAACAAAAAAAGAAAAAAATATGCGTGGCATGGCAATTCTAAAATACAATAGAGGCCAGAATTAGTGCTTAATATGGAATTCATGTGTATTTGGAATAAATCTCCTACTATAAAACCAAATGTAGACAAGGCAGATTTCTAAACACTGCTGCCAGCCAGATCTGGTGAAACATATGAATTAACTTGGGAATAATTTGGAAATATATACACTGCTTTCTAAGATTTCACCATTTTTAAAATACTCATTTAATCCATGTATTTCTTGTGGAAGGATTTTTTTTGTCTGATGGGCAATTTCTCAAAAAAATTAATTTTCATGAAATTTGGTCTTTTTTCCTTGGCATGAGCAGAAACAGCTATGCATTTTCAAGGGCAGAGTTCCTATTTCACCCAGGTAAAGGTAACCCAGTTCCTAATCAGTGACTTCACATCTCTGCATGCAAACAATTACTTGCTTGCTGGACTTTCCAATCCTGCATGCGATGTACTCACACTAAACATGCATGAAACTTTAAAAGTAGAGAATTAGATATCATGTGCTAAGGATTTACTCCAAATTGTTCAGTGATGTTTAAGTCTATCTTGCTTGTAATCGAGGTGTCAATTACCAGCAGCTTTGATATAAGGATCTCTGATTAGTAGTTAAAGGGGGCCTACAGGAAAGTTGGGGAGGGGCTCTTTAGCAGGGACTGAGGCACGGGACAAAGGGTATGGTTTTAAGCTGAAAGAAGGGAGATTTAGATGATACAGGAAGAATTTTTTTCCAGTGAGGGTAGTGAGGCACTTGCCCAGGTTGCCCAGAGGAATTGCGGCTGCCCCATCACTGGAGGTGCTCAAGGGCAGGTTGGATGAGGCTTGGAGCAACCTGATCCAGTGGAAGGTGTCCCTGCCCATAGCAGGGTGTGGAACTGGATGGGCTTTAAGGTCCCTTCCAACTCAAACCATTCTATCATTCTATGAGTCTATGATTAGTGAAAATGATCAATATAGGTACTGCATAAAGGATCCAAACCCCTTTTTCTGTTTTCTTTCATAAATAATGTGTTGAGAGGAGGTTGACTTCTCTGTGACTGTTCCTGACCCTCAGACATCATATTGGAGCTTTGCCTTTGTGCCCAGCACATTTTCTACCAACTAATTACAGTCTAAGAATCAGAGATTATAGACACAGATTTCAGGATAACTAGGAAGTCCTGAGAAGCCAAATCTACGTTTGGCCACAGGGATACTTTTGCTAGAGCAGTAGAGAAATCAGCAACAATACGAATGCTGCATTATGTTTTTTTTAAAGAACTGCAAAAGCTGCAAAAGAGAGGAACCAGCCTCAGTTTTAGGTCAGCCCCATTTCAAAGGCAACGGTCTCAATGAAAGTTTAGTGCACAGCAATAATGGGATTTAGAGCATCTCTTTGGTCAGTGAAAAAAACCCAACTGGCAAACATGGTGCATCCTAAGACAGATATGAGCACTAACTAGAGATGGTGAGCAAAATTGGGATCCACATTTTTATAACCTTTATCAGAGTGGGGGGAAAGGCATTTCTCTTTTCACTACAATCAGTCTGCAAATAACATATAATTACTGTGCAAATTGTACAGCTACACCTGCACACAGAGCAGTTAAGCCGCCAGCTCAGCTGAAGTGCACATTTTATTTGAGCGGGTTGCACTGCGTGTCATTGCTGAAGTCAACAAGAATGAAAATATCATGAAATGCAAAGCGTTTCCTACACATTCGAGCAGCAAATGCATCTCTTTTGCCTTTAAATTAAGGACACCAAGGGAAAGACCTAATTAAGAATTATTGGAATTCAGACCCTCCTGTACATCAAGTAGTCAGTGGGGAGATGGTACCTGTGAAACCTCATCACACCCTCCCACAGAGCACATGGGATGCTGCTCAGAGCAGAAATGAGATGCTGTGCTCCCCTGATCTGCCTGCTACGGGTTTTCAACTCCCACCCTGGCTGCATCTCAGTGGCTGTTCCTCATGCAGGAAGGGAGATGTAGTTGACCTGGATACAGGGGAGCACCTGCTCAGAGGTGGCAGACTTAGAGCAACTTCTAAGGAGTTTGCTCAGGACTGAACTCCTGGCCTATCAATGAGCTTGGGAAATAAAAGCATTTCCAAGTAGAGCTGCCCTGTTGACTATGTGCATGTCAGGACCTATATGAGGCGAGGGACTCTCCACCCTCCTGGCATGCAAAATGCTGTCTGGTGGGTGCAAGCATCCTCCCTGTATCCTCTTTCCAAGCTAGGAAGCAGGATTAGGCCTGTAAATGGCAAAACTCCCTTGCTGATTACAAACAATAAATGCAGTCTGTACCTGCACCAATTCCTTTATAGGTACCCCTGAGTTGTTTTGGGAGCAGTGTGTAAGGGACCAGGCTCAGCAGGAGAAAACCAATACAGATTCCAAAGGCTCAGGCTGTCTGCAGCTCCTGTCTCTGCACAATGTGCTGCAAAGGCAGCCCAGCATCAGGATTTTTAGGCTGTCTGGTTGTGCAGCCAGTGACAAATACAGCAGAGGCATAGAAAGGCTGGAGATGTCACTTGGATCTATAACTTCTCTATCTGCAGATTTGCAATGTGCATATGGAGGATGCTTCGATGGGGTGAGGGACAGCCTCCCTGGGCTCTGCGTGGGATTAAAAAGCGCTGCCAGCCCTGGCAGCCAGGAGCTCCTACCTGGCCCTGTGGCCAGAAGCTTGGCATGCTGCCTTCTCCTCAGCCATGGGGCTCACCTAGGGCTGCCTATATGTGCGGCCAAGACACAGACTGGTATTTTCACAGGAGAAAAAAAACTCCGAGGCAAGAGAAACACAGGATCCCTAGGGGCTGGGAGCAGCAAGGTTTCTAGCCTGACAAGGCTGCCCCATACATTTTCTTTTTACTGGCTGCAGTTAACAAGCCCTTCCATGTCTTTAAAGCTACCAACAATAAATCAGCTGTAGTAAATAAATTCAGCACTGCTGAAAAAATAAGACATAATTCATGCCTGAATGGCACAGTAAGGCCTCGGCTGATACAACTCTACAAGTCAGAGTCACCCTTCTGAAAACATCCCTCAGCGAGCATCTTCCTGCACTCTGTCCTCACCAGTATCCAAGCAAACCCCCTGCTGCAGCACCGCAGCCAGGATGGGAGTCATTGCTACATGAAGGAGGTGTTGGGAATGCTGCAGCTGTTAGCAGCAACTGTGTCAAAATAATGTCTGAAGAACTGGCATCCTTTTCTGATGCAACATCTCTTGATAATTGGAGGCTGCATCAAGGGCAGATGTCTCATCAAAGCAGTGAAAGAAATATTCAAGTATTCTTTTAGCGGATGTTATTTAAATAAAGATGGAAAAAAACATTCTAAAGGAGTTTTAAAGTATAAAGCAAATGCTTGCAGCACCTTAATATTTAAAAGAGACAGGCTTATGGAGGCTGTGGCCATTTCCAACAATTTTTAGTCTCACCTGGACACATACAATAGATCAAATTAAACAACAACATTATAATGATCTTCATTCCAAGTTTTCAATGTCTTTAAATATTAGTTTTCACGGTGCCATAATGAGATGGGAAAGTGCTGGTGTCTTCATTTTACACACAAGTGACCTGAAGCAGTCTAGTCTAATGGGTAATAAAGCCAATTTGTCCATGATATATCTCCTACTTCATTTACCCCTAGATTCAGCAAAACTTATGCTCACCTTTAAGCATATGCTTAAGACCATCCTCATATTTTTTTTAAGCAGTTAAGAATGTGCTTATGTGCCATATAATTAGGATCATAAATACTGCGATAACGAGGACTGAAATAGGCGATTAAAGTTCACTCTATTTTGAGTCTTGCCTCACAGGTGAGTGCCAGGAATTTATCCTTACTGTTGATGGTGTGGGGGTTCTTAGAGGATTAGCCTGACCGTAAACCTGAAGTGTCTTAAAAAGTACAAATACTACATATGGGGTGTGCTCCTGAGTGCCAAATCACACCAAGTCTACAGCAGCACATATATTTACTTTCCCTAAATTAGAAAAATAATTACAAATAAAGTTTCATTAAGTGATTATGGCCTTCTTTACTTTTTGTAAAAAAAAACCCAACAAATAACTAAAGAAAAATAAGAACCCCCAGAATTTTGTAAGCAGCTCTAATCTGGCAATAGAAGAACACAACATGAAAAAACAGACATAAGGCCATAAATGCTACATTAAAAATGAAAAAGGCTTAGTGCGTACTTGGCCTATTTTAGCGGTACCAACTACTCAGGATGGAAAGTGAGGCAAATTCCTAAGAAGTCGCCCATTTAAAAATTTCCATTCCCTGTTGATGCTGTGGACCTGCAGTACAATTCCCTGGGTATTTCAGGAACTTTGAGCTAAAATGCACGTGCACAAAATAATTAGGTCTTGGGGCCAAATCAGGTCTCAGTGTCTAAAGCAGAGCCAAATGCAAGCCCTGAGCATTGTGAGTCAACACAGATCACACAGTTAGGCCAGTGTCTTTTTGTGGGACGGTCTGTGAATACATGATAAACAGACCTGTGGGATCTGCTCAGGCTTTTCCAGGAGAATTGAGCAGCTTTCAGGCAGTTGCTGGGGTCACAGTCCAGAGGCAGTTGAGACCTTACACTGAGTACGCATGTGCTGCACATTACAGTTTGAGGGCGGAAAATAAGGTGCAAAACATGTCATTGAATGTCATTTCCAGAGTTGCAGAGAGAAGGAGGTTGATGGGCCTCCCAGGACCCTTACACCAGTGAAACACAGTGAACCACCCAGCCCAAGGGAGATGCACAGCCCACACAAAACCCAATGCTTGCCACAACTGGGACTTCCAAAGTCTCTAACCACCATGGTGTTTTCCTCCTCCCCAATATCTCCTCCTCGGTTCCTTATCTATAAATAAAACATTTCATTACTGAGTGATGAAGATTAAAATAAGGCAGGTGAGTCACCCTCCCTGGCACTGCTCCACTCTTTCATCTGTCTCACCTCTTCTTCAACCCATTTGCAGCCCTGAAGGCTGAAGAAAATGCACCAGTGCGGAAATCAAAGTGGAGATGGAGCTACTTGTGCCCATGTGAGGAACAGAACAAAGACAGATGCACTTGGATCTGTATGGAGCTGAGAATTACATTGCTATACAGATTTAAACCAGGAGATTTTATGCACCTCCAATCGCACTTATCACCTCAGATGCACAGCACTTGATAGAGAAGCCAAACAGGAGCCATCGTTCCTACTTTATCCACATGGGAATGAAGGATGGTATTTCAACAGGAATTTTTTTTTTAGATGACTGATTGTGGGCTATGACATAATGGTCATTTTGTCAAGCTTTATGAGAATTACAGGAACAGAAGGATCCAAGAAGTTATGTGCTGAGTTTCTGTCCTCTCTGTAAAATCTGCTTGAACTTACTAAAGCCCAGGTCATGGGGAAAGCCTCCACCGGACAGTCTCCAACACCTCATACCCATCAGTATTTTTGAGGGACTAATCCAGGGAGCAAAGAAAAAATAAATTCAATTCTCTAAATCAGGAAGGACTGAAATGTCAGTAATAGAATTGGGATGAATATTTATTCTCCTAAACTGAGATAATATCTGGCCTAAGTTGGCTAAATCTGAGCAAGATTGCCTGGAAGTTGAGGACATATTTCCAAAGAGCCACTTAGGCTCCCCTGTGGTGTACACTTAGGTCAGTGAACCCACCCTATCAAGACTCTACAGCAACTTGAAAAATCAGGATTTGGATCTTGGTCTTTACAGCACGCATGGCCTTGAGCAGTACATTGCCATGGATGCTTAGGGATAGGGAGCTCTTGCTAAAGCAATACTTGGAAAGGGGTGGGAAAGCCACAAAGAGCAGCTGAGCCAGTTGCCTTGGGGAACCTGCTGTATTTGGTTGTGCTCTGACACCTGCTGAAAGTGCCAGTGCCAAACTCAATCAGTGCTGATGCTTACGTTCATACCTACTTCTCTCCACCCAAGTGAACCACAGAGCTCTCAAGCCACCTGAAAATCACCAAAAACCTCTTTCATGTTAGAGGTGTAAAGCCACCAGCCACTCAGCCTCTTCAGTCACTGAGGAGAAAGAAATGAATTGAGATTTACAAGTGAAGCACTACCAGTATAAACACAGGCTGATGCTAGGAGCATCTCGCTGCAGCCCCTTGCTGGCAGGGGAGGTGGTGGGTCAGTCTGTGTGTAGTGAACACATGCACACATTTTCAAAGTTAACCTCTACATATCACATGAATCAGAAAGGTTTTTAAAATGTCTTCACTAATAGCACTGAGCCCAGACAGTCCGTCCTCATCGTGGAGCCGCAGAAGGCATGTTTACTCATGGTCTTGTGCAGTACATTTACCCCCATCAGAGCATGAAGTGCTCTCAAGGTTGGTATCTCACCACTCCCTGCAAGGCAAAGGCTGCTCCTCAGCCTGTCTGCCTCATCCAAGCAGCTTCTAGCCCCTCCTTCCCACCTTGCGTCACTGGTACACATCATGTGCGTGCTGTTCAGTTCCATAATCACAGGACATTTGTGCTACTGTAGCACCCTGTGGGATCTCAACCAGGCACTGGGGGCCACTCCAGAAAGGAACTGGTCCATAGGCCTTATTTGCCATCTCACAGCACCCCCAGTTTTTAAGGTCATCTCCTGTGGAAATGGCAACCTCTCCTTTAGGTAGCTGGACCCTACCTGTAACCTGTCTTGGGAAACAGCAGGACATGAAGAGGATTGCCAGGGATGTCCTGACCGTTGTGGTCAGTTTGAAGGCAAAAAACCATCCTGACATGAGCAGCTGACAGGTCTCTCAACCTCAGCTACCTGGATGTAGGGATTTACCACTGCTGTCTGGAAATTGCCCTGCAGATGTCCACCAGTGCACAAGGCTGCATACAACCTCCCAGATCCTGACACAGGAATCATCGTTTGAATGAGCTCCTGCCCTTTTTCCCCCCTCTAAAGACCCCTGTACTGTGGAGGTGTAGTCCATTCTTACATTTTGCCATTTCTCTAAAGGAAACCATATGTATTTATCCTGGGGAATGTCTGGTAGCCTGTGTAATATTTTTGGAAATAAATCTTTTCAGGGAATTTTAATCACTGTTGATGTATAAAAATAAATAACAGAATCTGTGACCAGATGGTGTGTTGGGTGACAGGGGGCTCTCCTCACCATCATGCAACTGCTCACCAGCCTTTCAGGACTGCTTCAGTCTCCAGCCCTTGCAAAAGCTGCCTGCAAGCTCCTCTTAACCTGAACCAACTTAATCTTTAGGAAGACAAGAAACTCTTCATTTAAGAGAGACAAACATTTTAAGCAAAACCCAGGAGCCAAGAATGAAAACAAGAGAAACTGCTTTGTCCCTGCCCAGAAGCTACTGGAGTTGATCTTCATTATAGCTCTGCAGGAGAAGCAGACGAGGGATCTGCAACTCCTTATTTCACTGGCTTTGCTTGAGAAATCTCTCAGCTTTCCACTCCTCGTGGGAATTTTTTTTCCCTGTAGTCAAAATCATAGTCAGTTTTGGTTGATCTGAAGAACGGGGAGTGAAATCCATTGCTTTTAATCATTCAGAAACCACTCACAAGGTTTTGACACAAAGCCAGTTTGGCTCAAAGCCGGGCCCATGGCCAGCTTGAAAATATTCCTGAACCTTTCAACAATCCCTGGCTGGTTTTCAAACTTAAAACAAAAGCCAAGATCAGGGAAAGTTTGCAAATTTTTAGCTTGTATAAGAAAATGCCTGTACAACTTGTGATAAATTCCCAACACTTATTATCGTGCTGGGAAAATCTCTCAGTTTCCTAACCCTGCTCTTTCCTCAAAGGCCATAACCACGTTTTTCCACAAAATGGAGTACTTTGAGAGGTGTGATGGAAGGCATGGGGTGCATCAGGAATCTACATGGAAAACATACTTGGGTCACTCTTGTTTGTATTTATTGTTCCTTGTCTAAAGTGTCCCCAGGTGCCCTTTCGCACAGGGCATTGTTGTAAGTTTTTTGGCAGTGTTGTAAGTTGCTGGAGCTAGGTATCCCCTGCTGGGTTCATTCCTAACTTAGGAACACACAGGAAGCCCCCTCTGAGCAGATGAATTAAGAGTTTTCTGAAATACTTGACAGTTCTAGGTATTCAGCAATATGACAGGCCTCTTATTCAACACTTTAAGAATATTTATTCACACAGAGCAGGGAAATTATTTGCTTCACCTGGTGAAGGGAGTAGGACCTATATCTGTCCAGGTAATGTGGGACAGAAATACAGGTCCTGCAGCCACAAACAGAAAAGGAGGCTGAATCCGTACAACTGCACTAGCTGGGATGCTGCTCTGTCTGCTGTGGTCAGCTAGACACGCACAAACACACAACAGTTACTTTATTAAACAGGGAGAAGAAAGTGCAAAATGTTCAAAACACATTGCTACTCTTATGATATTGCTAATTTGACAGTCTGTCACTCCACAGCAAGCAAGCACCAAAAAAGGTCTGTATTGCTCAGTTTTTCTCCACCTTGCCACAGTTTGACACATGCAAACAACTCTAAAGCCCCTTTGCAGAGGATTCCAAAGCCACCTCTTTTTCCTTTTCTTTCTTCTTTCTTCTTTCTTTCTCTTTGTTTGTTTCTTTCGTTCTGTCAATTCTGCATTGTATACGCCTGAATCTATATATCAAGTTAAGTCTCAAGAAGTTTTCATTAAATTTAAGCAATACCAATGGGGCTTTACACTATTTAAGAGACCACCTCTCTTTGTTCTGTATGCTACAATTCAGCAGGACCATATTTTTATCCATTAGTGAACAACAAAAGCTCACAAGATCCTTTCCCCCTTCTTCATGTTGCTAGACTGTTGAGGCAGCCCTGTCTGGAGACCCCAGTCCTGCCCTTCTTCCCACACACCCCCTGCACCTGGAACACCATTACATTACAAGCCATCTGCTTCTCTCTCCCGTACGAAGTCACGTTTCACAACCTACCACTCAGATCAGCGAATGAGCAGCACATCAGCAGATTTGCTGCCTGCCCAAAGCTACAAAACAGCAAAACATTTCCCACATCAGCCAACCAGCATTAGATCCTATTTTACTACTGAACTCAGTAGCATGAAGCAGACAGAAAAGCACCAGGGAAACATTCATGTTAAGCACACTCACATGCACAGATGCAGACTCAGACCCTGAAAAAAACATACAGATGGGTATCAGTGGAATAATATGTGTAGTCACGCAGCCTGGGTTGTTTCTGGCCAGCTTCTCTTTGTGCTGATTGACTGGAGGGGATTAGAAAGGACTCAGCCCAAAAACGCAGTTCCTAATGCTCCTGCAGCAATTGCATAATGGAGACCAAATCCCATACCAAGCCCTGACCCTTAACTTACTTAAGACAAGTTCAGTGCTATACAGCTGCATAATGGAAACATCTAATTCCCAGTGAAGAGGAATCTAGATGGGATCCATCAGCCTCCCCAGGACTCGGTTATTGGTTATTTAGGTTCTCTGATGGCTGACAATGGGAAAGAAAGTGTGGAAGGGTCACCAAAAAGGAAATAAAGTCATTTTTCCTCAAAAAACTTCTTCCAGGAGCTACTGGAAGCAGAAGCCTTCTGGGGTTCATTGATGGATATACACCTGCCATTAATTAGCCCACTAAAGGAAGGAACACTAAACCAAGGGAAACTGAATACATCCCGAAAGTAAACTGAAGATCAATGAACCTGCAGACCATAGCTAACCTAAATACACATTAAGCCAAATACACCTAAAAAAAGCAAAAGGAAGAAAACACAACAACCAGAAAGTCCATGATTAAATGGACGTGTCTCAAAAGCATGCCGAAAATATACAAACACTTCAAAATAGGCAAAAAATAAGCTGTATTTTAAATAACATAAGAAGCCATGCAGGAATCCTAGGTACACAGGGAATATCTGAAGTTACTGTCACTCCATCACTCCAGATGTGTACAGGTGCATGACAAATGAGGGCAGAGCCCCATCAAGGCAGGTGAAATCAAATTCCTTCCAACATTTAACTGAAACCTGGATGTCTTGTGTCTAGCAAACTGCAAAGAGCTTTAGGGAACTTGGCTGGGTCCTGGGTCCTGCATCCTCCTCCCACCTCCCCCACATCAGCAAAAATGATTATTTGCAAAGGCCACAACTGCTTGTTATTTTCTGTTTTTTTTTCCACATGCACTCACTAACTCATTAGGAATGTTTCCAAGCAGCCTTATCGGGAGAAGAACTGAGGAAGGGATGGGGATGAGACAACCTGGAGATGCTGCTGCCAGGGCCCCTTTGTCGAGCATCCCTGGGTACCCCTTGTCTTTTACCTGGGGATGCAGTTGCCATGGCAACTGGCGGGTGTTCCCTGGCGGAGCCAAACCCCAGCTGTTCCCGCTGCTGAGCCCCATCTCCATCCCGCAGCGAAGCCGCAGCTGCATACTGGTCCGCCCCGTCCGCAGCCCAGTGCATCCCAGTCCCCGCCAGTAGCAGGTCCTGGGGGTCCGGTGGGGCTGACATGCTGACAAGGCGGCCGCTGGGTCTCCGGCTCTCAGGCTGCAGCGGGAGCCACCGAAAGAGCTGTGGTAGCCACCGAGGACTGGATGATGCTTGCGGCCGGGCTGAAGTCTGGCCGGCTGCAGGGGCTCAGAGCCGCCGCTGCTGCTGCTGTTGCTGTATTTCCACTAGCGCTTGTTACGCAGGTGAAAATGGCTTGTTTAGTTGGAGCCTTCCAGCCCTTGCGTCACCCTGTGGCTGGCATATCACAGGGCAGGAATCTGCCAGCCTGGCTGCTGCTTTCCCCCGTTTAACTGCTTCAGCAGGGTAGGCTTGTGTGTGCAGGGGAAGAAATGCCCCCTTCCAGGAAGGCACACGCCTCCCTCTTCTCTCTCGCCACCCCACACACAGCGCGCATCCCCCTCCTCGGCGTCCCTCTCCTCTGCATCCCCCTCCTCGCTAGCGCATCCCAGGCACAGCACGGCGACAGCACCACTGGTTCGTCCTGTACCTCCAGGCTTGGTGGGGAAGGGAAGACACCGGCAGTGAAGCACATCCTAACAGCTCCCCATTCACCCCTCTCTCTGCCAGCCCCCCCCCAGTCCAGCAGAAGAAGCCACACTCTGCTCCCGAGCACCTGTGTTTGCTTTCCCACTTGGCTGCATTGATGATGATGATCACAGCTTATTGCATCTAAAAGACACTTGTCAAAATAAACTCACAGCAGGTGTCTGTCTGCCTGCCTTTTTATTTTTCCCTTTCCTTTTTTTTTTTTTTTTTTGTCTGCCGCTGGCCGTTGTGTTTACTTGCTTAGTGTCTCACAAAAGTAATTCCTGCTTATGGAGGTGGTGTGAACTGTCAGGGATCCTTGTTAGTGAGAGCAGCAGTGGCATCAGATATAGTAAAGGTGAAAGTACAGGGCAGGATCTGTCATGCTTCCCAGGTGCACTGTGAGCAAGTACCCTTACCACCTTTTCACAGATGAGGAAACAGAGTCAGGTAAATGCTATGGGACCATTCCTGCATTGCGAAGAGCTCTGGTGCTGACAGGACAAAGGAAGGAAATTACTGTCTTGCAGAAGGACCAAGTCCAGTTACAAAGTTAAGAGCAAGTGCTCCAGCCAGAAGACTTCACTCCAGCCTAGCTATTTGCCTGTTGGAGCAACAGATCTCCAGCTGTAATCATTATCCCTAGGCATGTTTTAGAACCTCTCCAGCACCCGCATGCTTATGCCTGGGTTTGGAAAGTTAGTATGTCTCTACTCTTCCCATGCAAGGAGGTGAGGAAGTCCAGGGTAAGCCGACAATGCAAGGTAAAGAGCCTCAGAAGTAACCTCCAGCATTTCCATTTGCATTATCTTCGCAGGGAACTGCCACCCTTATTCTCACTCTAGTCCTGGATCTATTTGTGGGAGCTGTACTGCTGTTGCCTGAGTCCGTGCTGTTCAGTCCCATCTCCCCATGGCCCCTCAAAGACAGGCTCCTCAGCACAGTAGGGTGGACCAGGAACAGAGGTGGCCTTTTGGAGGTCTTCAGCCAAAGCTGCCAGCATGAGCAACATGCTCAAGATCAGCCAAATCACAAGTGACTGCTGCAAATACAGGTAAACTCTGCTGTCTCAATCTCTAAGCAACAAGGGTGATTTTTAAAGAATAGGACATTGTTGCAGCTGGGTTTGCATGGTAAAATTCTATTGTGGAGATACTGCAGGCCAACACAATCAAGATTTGGCTTTAAAAAGGGAAATCAGGTGACTGTTTCTACATTGTCATGAAAAAAAACACTTCAGAAGTAGCTACAAACCAAGTGTACTGTCTTCTGCCTGCCCTGTAAGCTCTGATATCTTGTGGGACAGCTTCTGCAAACATGATTCATGGCATAGTATCAACTGCACTTGTACACACAAGGTCTCATAGACTTGAGACTTTACCTGCTCTGATAGCCACACTTGAAAACTTATGGTATAGGCTGGCGAGTTAATATTTAAGGCAGATTTCAAAAGACAGTGTGGACCTAACCAGCAATATCTTCCTTCTTGTTTTGAGCTTCCCAGTGTGAAAAATAATAACATCAAATTCACTTTCCTCTTTTCTATGTTTTGCACCCTATTTCAAGATCATCATTATTATACAGGTCATTTTTCTTTCAGGGCAACACATAGTTCAACAGAGCATGCAAGACCATCTGGGCTAGAACACAACTACTCCAAACAATTTGGCTGGAATATGGTTATCCAGAGGGTAGAGACTGCCAGGGAATTGACTATTGAGCCACTGCTTTTTTAGAACAATAACAGAGGTTAAGTGTCACACAACATAGTCTCTCAGATTTAGCTCTACTTGTGAGTTACTTCTAGGTAAAGACAACTGAGATGATAGATAGAAAAAGTATCTTATGCCAGCTTCAAGTTTTTTGATTGAAGATAGTGCTATGGAAAAATCTGCCTCAAACATGCAGCTCCACAAAACTCCTCATTGTGAACACTGGCTCTACTGTAACTCACACATAAAGCATTTATTAATCAAGCATTATTTAATGTCTTTGTGGAACAACAGTGAGAATATGCCCCTCCAGTGTGCTCAACTTGCCTCATAGGTACAAGCTCATTGGATTTTCTTTATCTGTTTACGTCCAGACAGGATGGAGCTTGCTGCGGTTGAGTAGCATATGACTTCAGTCATCATGTTTGTTCTGCCAAATCCCACATCTAAAGCTCACCTAATGAGCCATGTGTCTCATGGTTCCCCCTTTGACATACACCATGTCGTGCACAGTATCTCGTCTGATTATGATTCTAGTGAGATTCAGGTGACTTCAAAGCTACTATTAATACTGTTAATGATACACAGTAGGTTTTCAAAAATACATTTTCCTGTAGAGTTTTACACACATCCTTGTTCAGACTCTCTGGTTTTCTTTTGTGTAAATCACTCTTTGGGGCACTCCTTTGTCACTATTTTCGTGAGTCAGGAATGGACTGGAGGGCTCAGGAGAAGGCCTGGGAGAGCACTGAGCCCCTGACAGCTTTGCTCTGTGAGCAGTGTGCGATCACAAAGCTCTTTTGATAGTGCAACATCATCAGAATGTTTGTGCACGTGCGAGGAATGATTCATCCCTGCAGACCAAAAAGGTTATCATGATCTGAGGGCTACTGGCATGAAAACAGACAATGTCATTATAGTAAATGACTTAGAGGAAAGAGGGTGGACTATGTGCTCTGCTTATTGAAGAGACATGGGGACACGCAAGGGCAGGTACATAAATAAAGGAAAAAATAGTATTTTTTTGCTTCAGGGATCCCAACTGCAGTGCAACCCAGGGCTTTATTTCACTGGTTCCTCCACAGTCCCCAGGTGACCTGGAACAGTCTCATGCAATACAATCAGTCCTGCTCATCACCATGTAATGTCGGATGGGAAAGCAGAGGTCCAGTTTCAAACCTTGGATAAAACTCCTCGGCCTCCATCACAGGTGTGATATACACATTTCTGATAGCAAAACTTTAGTTTGCCAGGATGAAGGAAAAAAAAATCAGGGTATATACTAAGAAAGATTGATCAATCCATTTTGTATGCTGTATAGACAACTTTGAACTTGGTATAGCCTTGGCTGTTGTGCTTAAGGTTAAGTCAATAGAGATTTTACAGGCTTTTTTGAGATCCCCACTGAAAGATCAGGCTGGATGAAGATTTACTGCAATGTGAGAGAGGTTTAATATTCAGCACAAAGGAACAAAGATTCTGTTTTCAATGGATTTACAAAAGCTTCTCATAGTTTGTATTGTATTGCGTTGAAAACTGACTTGCACAGGGCTCATGTATTTTTGCTCATTGGTACTTAATTCTCTTGCTCTTCCCTTTGGACATTGTAAGTCTTCGAATGTACAAAGTCTGAAAACATATACACACAAATTGCTTTCCTTGCCTTTATAGCCTTTTGTGCTCAGAGACTGATGTGTGCTGCTGGGTCAAAGTGACTTTGAACCTCGAGGGGATTTTTGGTATCAAAAGTAACATTACGGACAAAGAACATGGAACCTGGCAGGGTGTATCAGCTGCTTCAGCAACAGAGAAAAATCATCTTCTCTTGATGTTTTAGAATAAATGAACAGCAACAGGAAAAAGCAAAGCAAAAAAAAAAAAATAGAAAAGAGGCTTCTGACATAACTGAGAAAACAAAGGTAAGTAAAACACTGGCTAGCCATAGCAAGGTCTCCAGCACTGAAGCAGCTGTGGTCTGGGTTTCAATTCACCACATCTACACTGCAGATTGCCTGTTTTCCATGCATGTCTCACTCTTCTCCCAGAACAGCCTGCATGGATTTCCTTCCATAGCGTGCAGGCAGATCTCATTCAGACACAGGCAGAGAGAAACCCCAGGGGCCATACTGCTGGGTAAACCAGGTACAACTGCCCTGCAATGCACAGAGAGCTACTGGGACTCCCAAAGCAAGGCTCAATTCCTGGTGAGAATAACTGCTTCTCCTAGGCAAGCCAAACTACTCAAAACTGTCACTACAGAGAGGCAAATTGCCTGCATGTATAACTGATATATGGTGGCTCTACCCACACTAAAGGCACATCATCTACCCACACATCAACTTTCAACCACCGATCAGTTCTTGCACAGCAGTCCTCCTAGAGAGCCCCTTGGACTTTTGGGTTTCATACTTTCTCTCTCTCCAACTTTACAAGGTCTGGCAACGAAGTAGGGCCAGACAGCTTTCTAAGTTCCTTTTCATCTACTTCTCCCAACAATGCAACTGCCAGTGCTTCAGGATTGTCTGGAAGCAGGTTCTGCAATCTCCTACAGAGCTTCAAGGCTTCACCCACCTCCTCACCTCCCTCACAGCACCCCAGGACCCACCAGATGGTCTCCTATTCCCAGCACTGCTTTGTAATCCAGAGTAAGTTTCTGCATCAGCCAGTGGGTCTTAAATTCAATTTCGCTCTTGAAAGCACAAGCATCCCAGTGCCAGGAAGGTAAGAGCAAAACTAGTTAAGCCTCGGGGAGAGTCAGAATTTTGAATATGGATGTAATAACAATCTTGCGGGACAAAGAGCTGTGCAGGGCATGCTCTCCTTTGCAATGAGTGGCTGTGGGGATGAGGCAGGTACTCTAGTCCAAAGCTACAGCTACAAAAATGATCACCAGGAGAGGGCCATCTCTTACCACATGCTGTAAAATGAGGAAATTGGTTCAATCAGGGCCTCTAGGTAGTGCATTTTCAAAACCACCACTGTCTAAATAGTAGCATTTTTACTGCATTCACACCATTTAACCTTCTTTCACTTTCAAAGCTCACAGCCATAGTCTTTAGCAAGACAATTCGTTGCTCTGAGGTCTGCCTGGCTATAGCTGTTCAACACTAGTATATGAAGTCCCTGCCTGGCCCTTTAATTCCCACATCATGCAAGAGCTTTCAGCATCTCTAGCCCTCCAGCTGTAATGAAATGTGATTAAAGGTGGTGCCTTCCTTCGGTAAGCCTGACTGACTGCTCTGTCCTTCACCCCCTCAACATCAGCAGCTGCTCTAGGAAGAGTGAAGATTACCTCTGTTTCTCTGAAAAATGAGTTTTACAAGGAAATCCAGTGACGGGAGCTTAAACAGCAAAGTTGTTGACCATGTGAGCAGGCTCAGCCATGGGATGTGAGTGTATCAGGTGTCAGAGATGAGAAAACTCATCAGCCCTCAGATGGAAACAGCGTGTTTCCCCTTTCTACCCAGCTTCAACCTCTTTGTAGAGAAGGAGAGCAGAGCAGGGCAGACAGGTGAGTAGATGGGAGCTCTGCATATGCAAGGTACATTCAGTATCAGTAGTGGCCCAATTTCAGCAGCACTTGGTAGCTCGATTGCCATCCAAGAACTAGGTCTGAAAGACTCTGCACTCACCTGGAGGATATATGTCTGTTGAAATGACTCCCTGCCCTGGAAGACACCGGCCTAGGAGTCTGCATCTGAATCCATGATCTTTGCTGCTAATATTATTTGCAAATATAAACCCCATGTGGCAGACTGGGGTTGTTAAAAGAAGCATTAGAATTTTACCTGTCAGAAATTCCCAGCTGCATGGAACAGGACTTCCTTCTTCAAGCCCTGGCAGAGCAGTTCCAGAGGCCAGACATCACTGTGAAGAATGTTTAGACTGACACCAATGGGCCTGGTGCAGTTTAATCTCACTGTTAATGATCCATCTGAAAAGAAAGTATCAGACAAGACAGTCTGTGTGAGCTCTTAACAATGACCCGAAGTTTATACAGGCAACAGTATTGATACTGGTAAAACAACAAAAGTAAACAAAAAAATAACTAGAATAAAAATATCCACATAATTGCCTTTGTGAGAGAAGCTGAAGAAGTAAGACAAAGGTCTAATTGGAACTGCTTCTATTGTAGGATAGTTTGGTTGGTACCCAAAAGGTAAAGCCAGCTGCCAGAGAAGCAGAAACGTTTCCCTTTATGAATTCTCATTCTCTTGCATTATATCAGAAGGTATTTGTGAAGAGAGTGCTCTGTGCACTTACACGGCTCCGCAACGAGTCCATTAGAGGTTAGTGTCTGAGTCCTGATTTATGCTGATGCAGTGCATGCATTTACCAGACTCTGAGCGTTGATTATGTACTCTTTGCAGGTCTCTGGAAACCCATAGATACTAAAGATTACAGCTTTCCTGCTTGAGGAAACAGAAATGGCCTGATACGCTTTCATTTAGGATTTGGCACGGCATGGCGGGTATCAGCCTATGGAGATAAGATTGGCAATCAGTTCTAAAACACACAAGAGATCACACCTCTTAGTGTTACAAAGAGGCACATCCCTAAAACCCAGAACTGCTGCAATATGCAAATATTGACAAAACTGCAGTGAAAAGGAACACATTCTTGATAGACACGATGCTTTCTGTGCAGAGATACCTATATGCAATTGTCTGCTGGGAATAATCAGTAATGCTTCTAATAGTTGCTGTGAGGGTATCTACTATATGTGTGCATTGGTGCACATAAAGAAACTGTGCTAATAGGTAACCTGAGAGATCAGGTTTAATGTCAGAGGTCTGAGGGCAGCAAAGGAAAGACATGGATCAGTTAGAGTGAGTCCAGAGGAGGCAGCAAAGATGATCAGAGGGCTGGGATGGAAGGCATTCCATGCAAAGACAGGCTGAGAGGGTTGGGCCTTTTCAGCCTGGAGAAGAGAAGGCTCAGGAAAGACCTTATAGCAGCCTTCCAGTACTTAAAGGGGGCTACAGGAAAGCTGAGCAGGGGCTCTTTATCTGGAAGTGCAGTAACAGAACAAGGGGGAATGGTTTTAAGCTGAAGGAGGGAAGATTTAGATGAGATATTAGGAATAAATTGTTTCTGGTGAGGGTGGTGAGGCACTGGAATAGGTTGCCCAAAGAAGTCATGGCTGTGCCATCCCTGGAGGTATTCAAGGCCAGATTGGATGAGGCTTTGAGCAACCTGATCCACTGGGAGGTGTCCCTGCCCATGGCAGGGAGGTTGGGCTTTAAGTCCCTTCCAACCCAAACTATTCTATGAATCTATGATTCTATGACAGAGAAGTCTGTGTATGATAAAAATGAACATTGCAATAGCTGCCTCAGTGTAACCTTGATAGCTGGGACTTATATTCCCCTAATGAGCAACATACTTGTCTTTTCTTCCATTTTTTATAGGCCAGACCTAATTTTCTTGCTTTGTATACAAATGAAAATCAATAGCATTTTTACAGCAGCCATTGGGGCAAGTTCATAAATCAAATTAGGCTCAGAACTCCCCATTTCTAATTATTCATTTAAACATTTCTTATGAGAAAATGCTATCTGAATAAGAGGCTGTTGCCTGTTCATTAGCTGGCTCAGTCAGCCTCAAGCACCAGTACTGAATCTCATTTTAGAGAGCAAATAATGGCTGTGTGCAGTTGCCCTTTTGAGCTGGCTTTAACTGCCTAATGGTTAGGTGTAATAATACTGAATAGTTAGACTATAATACTGCATTTAACCCTTTGCCAGTCATTGTCCACACACTTCATCTATGATATGAGAACAGCAGTGCTCTGCAGTGCAAATTAAACACAATTCTGAGGAGTCTGGGCACTAGAGACCTACAGACAGCTGAGTCAGGTAGGAACTGCATTTTGCCAGTGTGAAGCCAAGGTAGAGTTCTTCTGGGACCTTTAATATATTTTTTTATTAAAGTCATAATATTAATCTCCAGTTAACAGAAGTGCTGTAGAACCAGGTTCTATTTTATAGTTTTAATTAGTCCCAATGACTTCAAAGAAGCTGGTTTTGTACAATATTTGCAAGGGTGGGATTTGGTTTTGCATTTAATTGATATATCATTTAGCACTTGACACCAGCACTTCAAAGAGAACGTTATTGCTTTACATTTCAAAATCACTTTGTAGTTCATTCTGTATATCATGCTATTCAAATTGGAGTGAAGAGCCTTCAAATTTTTACCGGCTCTACTGATCTGTGGCTTCATTTTGTGAATTAAACGTTTGCAATGAACACAAACCTACATTCCCCAAAGTCTAGCTGATGTCAGTGCTGAAAAAGCAAAACCAGGCAGGATTAATCTCTGATATAAATAACTTATAAAATCATCATTTTTATGCTCTGCATTTTGCAGCGGAGGGGGTAGGTAAGTAAATAAGCCTGATTATTTGTTTGAATAACTTATAGCATCTTCTCTTCTCAGTGTGACTTAAAATTTGCAAAAATCAAACCCGGAACTGAAAATAGTGCTCTGCTGGTTCCTGGTGAACAACTGCATTGTACAACCCAAGTCATCTCCTTGCAAAAGAAAATGCATCCAGATCCAGGGCCCTCTGCTGGATTGTGGAGAAAATGTTACCTTCCTCAAAACTTTGATGAATCACTGCCCTGGAAAATACATAGTATGCACCAATATACAAATTTGGCCATCAGCATCATGTTTATGAAAACAGAACTGCAGGTTACAACTCACCTCTGTGACAAAGTCAGTTTTGCTACTCATAAGCAATATTACAGGGAAGGTTTCCCAGTGTAAGGCATAAAGAATCTGTCCTTATTGTGCCCAAGAAGAAAAACACAAGATCTTGTTCATTCGAATTCCCTTATCTGAATTTATATCAACTCCTTACACCTGAATGTGGTAGTGAAATAGATAAGAAAACAGAAATAGATAAGAGCCAGTGAAAGATGCTGTAAGAGGAAATGAGTTTTTGCTCTTCACAGAGCTTGGGGAGTTAGGGATAAAAATTCAAGCATGTGAAACCAGTTGAATATTTTCTCTGTTTTACACTTGAAAGTCTTATCAGCCATTCCTAAGGATCGTCCTGTCTTCAAGTGGTGGAAAGACTGCATGTTCCCATAATCCTGTCTTCTACCCCAGGCAGCAGGAGTTTTGTGAGCTCTAGGGCCTTAATCAACAAAACTGGAGATAGGCACTTGGTTAAAAAAAAAAAAAGTCAAAGAAATAACTGGGCTCCCAAGACAACAGAAGAAAGCCTAACTCTGAATGGTCTGATTGGAAGGATTGTGATGCTAATAGCATCTCAGGTGAACAGTGTCTCTGTTCAGCTGTCAGTAGAACTGGTTTCACAAGACCATTCTTGTCAAAACTAACCTGGAAGACACAACTGATTCTTAAGTGTCATATATACAACTCTTTCCTGAAGAGACTTCTGAAAAAAGGGGGGGATTTTTGCAACTCTGACTCTCTAGCCAGGGGTGAGAAATCAAAGATGAACACACAACATGAGATGAATGCATAATAAGTGATAGCTTGGTTCAATATAGAGTTGAAAATTTAAAAGCTGTGAAGAGGCTGCTTGAGGTTTGCCTTGTGGGAACAGGGAAGAATCATGTGTGATTCTGGTTTTTTTCTGACTTCTAAATTTCTTGGCTCCTCTCACTTGCAGCTGTATTAAGCTGCTAGCTTAATTGCCTTTGTGCTCATTAACAGTGGCTCCATGGGTGTCCTTCTGCATCTTTAAATGTTCACTATTTTATATAAAATAAGTTTTGATATACTTTTGGTTCATAGAATCACAGAATGGTTTGGATTGGAAGGGACCTTAAAGCCCAACCAGTTCCAATCCCCCTGCCATGGGCAGGGACACTTTCCACTGGATCAGATTGCTCAAAGCCCCATCCAACCTGACCTTGAACACCTCCAGGGAAGGGGCAGCCACAACATCCCTGGGCAACTTGTGCCAATGCCTCACCACCCTCACAAGAAAACATTTCTTCCTAATATCTCATCTAAATCTTCCCTCCATCTTAAACCCATTCCCCTTTGTTCTGTCCCTGCACTGCCTGATAAAGAGCCCCTCCACAGCTTTCCTACAGGCCCCCTTTAAGTACTGGAAGGCTGCCATAAGGTCTTTCCTGCGCCTTCTCTTCTCCAGGCTAAATAACCTCATCTCTCTCAGACTGTCTTTGTATGGGAGATGCTCCAGCCCTCTGATCATCTTCGTGGCCTCCTCTGGACTCGCTCTAACAGATCCATGTCTTTCCTGTGCTGAGGGATCCAGAGCTAGAATTATCATAATTATTAATATGGTAGCTTCTGTGAAGGTCGTATGTTTTAAATAACAGTATGTGAAAATGGTGGTTTGTACTTCGGATTTGCATTTCCGTCTCCAAGCTGAAGCAGTTCAGCAGAATTAGTAGGAAATAACTCATGATTCTGAGCCAGTAATTTTAGTGGTGAAAGTCTTGCCAACAGGGTTTTGTCCAGCTCGGGTATTCCCAGTATTGAAAGTTACCTCAATTGAGCTCGTGAGAAAGAGATGGAAGAACTTGAAGCCTATTTTTACTTTAATTATTCATCCACTGGTCTTGGACAGAGTGCAGAATTTCAATGCTTTTAGCTATTTGATTGTATATTAAGAATACAGAGTAACTGCTCAACAGCTGTTGTGTAAATGGGCAGATACTAAATGCTTTCAGTGTCCATTTATTTAAGCAGAGAATAAAAAAGTCGGGGGGGGGGTAGATTTAAAGATCTTTCTGAAGATAATGCAAATACCTGCTACTGATGTGCATGGGAACAAGTCTTAAAGTGTAAAGGATGACAATTTTAGTTGGAATTAAAATCAGAAATCTCATTCAGAGGCCTTATTTCTTAAATATGTATGCTTTTACTAAGGCTTGTTTTCCACTAAAATAGACAATCAATGATCCAACGGGTCTTTTCCAACCTGGTGATTCTATAATTCTATGATCTGGAAAACATTGTTCCACCAGCTCTGAAGAGCCCGCTGCTATATTGGTCATTCAGATGACAGAGGATTCTCCTGTGTGTCTGAGGAGCCAAGGGGGAGATTGTTGAGCATTTCCAACACAGCTTTAAATGGTGACTTAACAGAAAAAAAAAAAAAAAAAGCTGTTTAAAGATAAAACTACAATTAGAAGCTAATTTTGTACTCTTCACTGGCCAATCCTTATAACTGAGCTCTGACCTTTTAAGTACCAACTTACATGGTTAGTGTCATATGCAAACTTCCCTGAAGCCACCCAGTCTCAGAATCTGAGGCTGTTTTGTGACATTTGGAACCACGTATCTGGAAAAGTTGGTCCTGAAGTTCCTCTTGAAATGCATACCTCCCTCCAGGCTTCTCTCTAGGATGCAGACCTTGCTCATACCAACTACATGGAAACCTAATCCCATTTGCCTGCAGGCTGAGGCCAGCAGGTAGGAGTCCTCAGCCCAACAGCCATGACTTTTTGTCACTATTTCCTCCTTTTGAGACACTACCAAAGAATACATCTCCCTGGGTATCATATTTGCCAGTGGTCTCCAGGGTTTGAACCTTCAAGGCCCTGTAACATTACTTATGATAAAGGCAGACTAGTTAAGATTGCCCTGTTCGTTACACTGGACCCTGCAGAGCACACCTTTTAGAGTACCTGGAATACCACTTTATTCGGTTTTATTTTAAGCAACCTAAATGATGACTCATCCACGTGTTCCTTTCAGTAAACATTGCATAACCACTTCACTATCAGGAGGTTTCTGAATAATGTACTTCTCTCTCTGCCCTTCAAATGCTTGTGTTCTCAAATATACCTTCATTTTATAATACAGGCCTGCTTTAAATACAAAATGTAAGAGACTTCCTAGCTTGCCAAGCACTTTCCTTCTCTATATCAGGTAACAATATCACATAAACTGTCACTGTCATTTTAAAATAGAGTGTTCTGTCCCTCTTATTTCTACCAGAAAGCTGTTCCAAAAATTCACTCCTCTTAGAGCTAGACAAATTCTTCTAATTTCCAGCCTAAATTTATTCATGGACAGTTTACAGCCATTTGTTCTTGTGCCAACAGTGTACTTTAGCTTAAACAACTTATCCTCTCCCTGGTGTTTTCTTTGCTGATGAATTCATAGCTTCCCAAAAGTCACTCTCTATTTTCATTTTGCTGCAGGTTTTCAATATTATGTACTTTGTTCTGTGTTTATTATTAACAGTCTTCTAAAACTAGAGAATGAGAATTCATGACATAATGCCTCTGTATATACACACCAAATTGACCATCCCTGTTTCCATTTCAATATACCACTGTCATTTAATTTTCCTGTTGCTGTTCACATAACCTCTACTTTCCTATGTACCCACTAACATTTCTACCTCCTGCTGAGACCAGGAATTTGGGAAGAAAGACGGGGCAATTCCCAGATGTATCAGTTTACTGATAGAATCTAATTTCCAGGTTCCATTTCCTGATTGTTCTTTTCCCCTCAATTGCTGTTTGCATCCTGTTCCTGAGATGGATCATTCACAGATTTTATAATTGTGCCTTTAAGTGCTCTTTTAGACAACAGAAATTCATTCATCAAGAGTAGCTCCACTACAGAGCTTTTCAGTCTTCCTCAACTCACTCACTACTGTCACTGTGCACTGTCAGGGTCATTCCAGATGCACATCACCAGTAATTAAAACTGTAACTCCAGGCTGCCATGTGCCTTAGACAACTGCCCACACATGCCTAGCAGTGCCTTCAAAACTTTTTTTGAGCTGCATCAAGGAAAATAAACTATATGGCCCATAAACCCAGGAGGGAATTAAATCCCTCCTGTCCTGGTTTCCTCTGGGATAGAGTTAACTGTCTCCCCAGCAGCTGTGCTTTTTAGGTTTAATATACAAAAAATACTGGTAATACCCTGATGTTTTCAGTTGTTGCTAAGAATTCAAGGACTTTTTTTGGTTTTCTGTGTTTTTTAAAGTGTACGAGAAGCTGGGAGGGATCATAGCCAGGCAAGCTGGCCAAAATGTTCTGTGATTTCATACAGCATCGTTGTCAGTATATAAACAGAAGATTGACTAGGGGCCAGAGATTGACGATCCACAATCGCTGCTCAGGACAGGCTGCACTATTGGTTGTTGGGTGATCAAATTGTATTGTACATCACTTGTTTTGTAAATTCTTTAGTATCATTATCGTTATCATTGATTCCTTTGCTGTCCTATGAAAACTGTCTTTGTCTTAGCCCACAAGTTTTCTTTTTTGATTCTCCTCCCCATCCCACCAGTGAAGGAGAAGGTGAGGGTGAGAGAAAAGCTGTTTAGCTGCCGGCCGAGGGCTAAACTATGACACATCCCCATTTTGCCAGGTGCTGAGCACTAAGACAAGACATGAGTAAGTCATCCAACACTCCCAGGAGCCTAAAAGGGTTGTAAAGTCTGGTCAACCAAGACCCATGCTACTGGGAGTTTTAGTTGGTTAGGCTTGGTTATAAAAACTAAAGGCAGATAAAGGGAAAAGAAAGAGGAAATTAGGTAAGAATTACGAAGAGCCATAATGAGTCAAGCCATAGAACTGCTCAGAATCCTGTTTCTGAGAGGGTTCAGTGCAGCTGATTAGAGAGAGCACACACAGAGAGGGAAGCCAGGAGTGAAAATCACTCCCTTTCACAGGGACCGAAAATCCTCTGCCCTTCTTCCTCAATATATTCTTGCACAGTTCCTAAAAGATTTCCCAGATTAACATTGAAACCACATTCTTCTGTTTAACAACCTTTGATGGAGGTATATCCATAAATTTGTCTAATCACATCTACAATCCATTTATGCTTTCAGCTTCCATGAGATCCTGTAACAACGAGTTCCACAATTTAATTACAGGATGCTTGAAAAAATACTTCCTTTTGTTTGTTCTGAACCTGCCTGATAATTTTGTGATGTGCTTATACAGTAAGGAATAATGGCTACTGGTCCCTATTTACATCTGCATGCCACTTGTGCAGCACAATTTTTATATTTTTATATATAAATGTATATTTTATATACCTCTGTGATTTAGTCATCTTCTTTCCACAGTGAGCACTCCTGTTTAGGCTCTCTTCATAAGGAAATTTTTCCATACTGCTGATCCTGTTAAGTACTCTTCCTTGAGCATTTCCTAGCTATGTCTTTAAAAATTCTTGTGAATGAGGGACTGAGAAAAGGGCAAACTGCTAGTACGATGTAAGGTGTGGGTACACTGGGGGTTTGCTGCTGCAGTGTGCTGTTTGGTTTTCAGTGGTTTCAAACTTTCTGTCTGCTTTTTTTTTCATTGCTCTCAAACATGAAACTGATATTTTCATTGAATTATCCACAATTTGAGATCTTTTTTCCTGAGATATGATAGCCAATCTAAAGCTCATCAGTGCCTATCTGTAGTCACAGCTGTTTCTCCTCATGTGCAGCATTCTGCAGTTATCACCATGGAGCTCCATCTATGGTTTCACCACCTAGTTGCTCGAATTTTATGAGGTCCCTTTTGCAGCTCTTCGCACATAGTCTTTGTTTTTGCTAGCCTGACTAATTCTGCATAATTCGTAATCATTACCTCATCACTGCTCTGAGTTTTCCACATCATTTATGAGTATGTTGAGCAGGACATACCCAGCATGTCTCTCCTGAACATTACTGGACGGATCCATCCACCGAACATTACGTACCCTGTGCCCACTTTTTTCAGTCATCACTTCCCACTCTCTTATCCTCAACTCTCTAAGCCTCTTGCCCATTTCCCTCCCTCATGCCCAGCTTGCTCCTCAAAGCACTATAATCTACGCTTCAGCACTTTGCCATGACAGGGATAATTTTAGCTTCTCTCTGATTCTGCCTAGTGATACTTGGATCCTACGGGAGAGGCTGAAGAACAGAGTTTGCAGCCTTGCAGGCAGGTCCCAACAGCTGGAGAAGCTGCCTGGATTTTTTACAAATGTCTTAACAGAATTTTGGGGCATCTCCTCCGATTCTGGTGAAATAGTAAGCATAGGGGCAACAGAATCTCACCCACATAACCATCATTTGAATGCAGCTCCAGCCCCAGAAGACTAGAGATTCAGAACAGTTTGTAAACGAATGTTAAAAAAAAAGCTGTTTCTTTCAGCCTGGCTTCCACCCACCTTGAACCTCAGATATCTCCTTTGATGACTGGAAGTCTAGAGGCATTAGAAAGGGACAGAAAGAAGAAATTTGTTTTACCAAGCGCACTGCCAGTGCCAAACCTCTCTGCAGTCAGTGGACAGCAAACGTTTTAACCATTGAACCAGAATAGGAGCTTTCTGCATGTGGTTTGCTTCTCCCTCACCCACACATCATTACTTTCTCATTTGTTTATAATAACAGAATCATAGAATGCATTGGATTGGAGGGGACCTTAAGGATCATCCAGTTCCAACACCCCTGCCATGGTTAGGGACACCTCCCACTGGACCAGGGTGCTCAAAGACCCATCCAACTTGGCCTTGAACATCTTCTGGGACATGCTAACACCACTATAGTACAGTACCACACACCTCCTCTGTGTCTTTATTCATTGATGTCATGAATAAGTGAACATTTTAGCATCCTTATCTTTAAATATGTGATCATTTCCTGAAGTCATACTTGGTGCAAATTTTAGTACAAGTTTCACAGAATCACAGAATCACAGAATGACCAGGTTGGAAGAGACCCACTGGATCGTCGAGTCCAACCATTCCCACCATTCCCTAAATCATGCTCCTAAGCACCTCATCTACCCTAACCTTAAACACCTCCAGGGACGGTGACTCAACCACCTCCCTGGGCAGACTGTTCCAATGCCTAACCACCCTCTCTGTGAAGAACTTCTTCCTAATCTCAAGCCTAAATCTCCCATGGCGGAGCTTGAGGCCATTCCCTCTCATCCTGTCCCCTGTCACTTGGGAGAAGAGGCGAGCTCCCTCCTCTCCACAACCTCCCTTCAGGTAGTTGTAGAGAGTAATAAGGTCTCCCCTCAGCCTCCTCTTCTCCAGGCTAAACAACCCCAGCTCTCTTAGCCGCTCCTCGTAAGATTTGTTCTCCAGCCCCTTCACCAGCTTTGTTGCCCTTCTCTGGACTCGCTCCAGAGCCTCAGCATCCTTCTTGTGGTGAGGGGCCCAGAACTGAACACAGTACTCGAGGTGCAGTCTCACCAGTGCCGAGTACAGGGGGAGAATAACCTCCCTGGACCTGCTGGTCATGCCGTTTCTGATACAAGCCAGGATGCCATTGGCCTTTTTGGTCACCTGGGCACACTGCTGGCTCATGTTCAGTCGGTTGTCAACCAACACCCCCAGGTCCTTCTCCTCCTGGCAGCTTTCCAGCCAGGCTTCTCCTACTCTGTACCTCTGCTTAGGGTTGTTGTGCCCCAAGTGCAGGACCCGGCATTTGGCCTTGTTAAACCTCATGCCATTGGTCTCAGCCCAGCAGTCCAGCCTGTTCAGATCCCTTTGCAGAGCCTCCCAACCCTCCAGCAGATCGACACTTCCTCCCAGCTTGGTGTCATCTGCAAACTTGCTAAGGGAGGACTCAATGCCTTCATCCAGGTCGTTGATAAAGACATTAAACAGGACTGGACCAGACATTAAACAGGACCCTTCAGCCTTCTTCATAGTTTTCCTAATTGTTTTCAAATATCTTAACTGGTCAAAAATAGCAGCATAAAAATTGGGAAGAAATTACTTGCCAGCATGGCTTTGAACTTTTAAAAGTACAGGTGTCATGGTCATAAATATAATGCATTGGGCTGCAAACAGCAGAGTTTAGGTCTCAGTTTCTTCCAGCACAGCTATTTATCATATGGTTCTTTACCCCCAAATTTACAGAGATGTGATACAAACAACTACTCACATATATTTCCCAGGAAATTGCCTTATCCTCATAGGCAATTTAATCTAACTAGCTAAATTACTTTTTTATATTTTTCTCTAAATTTCTCTTTTCATTAAATCCTTGTTTTCCATTAAATATTTTATATTTTCTTCCCTCAACATGTTAACTGCAGGCAAAGCAATTGGATCTTGGCTATTTCTCTTGGCTTTTCTCCTCTTACTGCAATTCCATCCAGACTCCTGCTCTGTTTTCCCTCTGTTTACTATTTCTCAGACATATCTGCTCTCCACCACTCTGGTGTAATGGTCTTACCCACAACATTCAACTCTCTGTGCTCCTTTTACTTCGTCTTTGTAGAATCTAGTGTGCTGTGGAATTACCCAGAGCTGTAGTGAAAGAGGGCTCTCATCACCTAGAGGGTGTATATGGATCATACAGGTAAATACTCATGAATCTGAAGCAGTTTTCTTCAAGCATTGGAAATATATGAACACAAATCTTGTATCAGAGAAACAGAAACATGACCACCTTTGCCTCTGAAAGCACAGACAACATAAGCCTTATCTAGAAAGCTAATTAGATCCTGAAGTATAGAATTGGTTCATAAAAAAAGAGCTGCTAATTAGCATGTCTTTCCATCTTTCACTCACCTATCGGAATTATTTACTCTGTGGGAAGCACAACCAAGAAGCAAGTATCATCAGCTGTTTTCATTAAGTCTGCTGTCCCTCTTAATCCCAGAAGGCACTTTTTCTGCTCACATCCATGTGTTGTTGTAGGCAGCAAACCAGTCTCTGCTACTGTAGTTCTAGTGGGCTTCTTGTAAGAAGTTTAGATTAGTGAAGGCAATGATATGAATCACAGTTGGCCAAGATGTGGTCAAGAATATCACTCAGTACTACACCCAGCATTCCAGGGAGTGGCATTTCCTATTTTCTGCAGGAAGCAAAACACCTGATCCTTTGGGGAGCAGAGTGTTGTTACTCTCTATTCTTTTTCCAGTTGCATTTACAAGAGTAGGTGAGACTAACAAATTATATAGAGGTGGTAAGATGAAGGTCTGGAAATGGTGTACATGAAATTTTCAACATCAGATGTTATAGAACCAATAGAAGCATTAGAGAAAGACATTCTTCACTTCGTAAATGAAACTATAATGTCCTGAGTCCTAGTATCTTGTTTCTATATTTTGCTCAGAAAGACTGGTATATTATATCGCTAAAACCGTTTTCCAAAAATGTGAGTGCAGGATTTCAGCTACACTTTTCAAATCAGAATCCGTCTCCCAGAGCAGTTGAAGGTGGTTATCAGGATTTTTAAGACTGAGGGGCTCCACAAGTCTGGCACATCTATTGAGGGAGTCATTATACATTTCAGATGAACTCAGTCACTTGGGCTTCTCAAAATTCTCCTTTGCTTTGGCAAAATGAGTATCTCAGCCTGTCAGAGCACAGCCATTTCCATAACAGAAACTCATAGGCAATCTTTTTGCCTTAGAACATTTTCACCTTTATACAACAAGAATCAAAGGCACATTTTTGTTGTATCATTTCAGAAGAAATACATCACTTGTGTTTCTCAGAACCAAGCAGAAATTCTTTGTCTTTTTTTTTTAAATTAACCATAAACAAGTTCTTATTTGAAAAGTATAACGAGTTGATAATTTCTCAGCCTTTTTTTTCCCCAAAGTATAACATCTATGACAAAGTGACTCAGCTGCTGGATGAGGGAAGAGCCATGGATGTGGTCTTTCTGGACCTCAGTAAACCCTTTGACACTGTTTCTCACAGCATTCTGCTACAGAAACTGTCGGCCTCTGGCCTGGACAGGCGCACACTCTCCTGGGTGGAAAACTGGTTGAATGACCAGGCCCAGAGAGTGGTGGGAAATGGTGTTAAATCCAGCTGGAGGCCAGTGACAAGTGGGGTTCCCCAGGGCTCAGTGCTGGGTCCAGCCTTGTTCAATGTCTTTATCAATGACCTGGATGAAGGCATTGAGTGCTCCCTTAGCAAGTTTGCAGATGACACTAAGCTGGGTGGAAGTGTTGATCTGCTGGAGGGTCGGGAGGCTCCAAAGGGATCTGAACAGGCTGGACCGCTGGGTAGAGTCCAATGACATGAGGTGTAACATGGCCAAATGCCGGGTCCTGCACTTGGGGCACAACAACCCTAAGCAGAGGTACAGACTAGGAGAAGCCTGGCTGGAAAGCTGCCAGGAGGAGAAGGACCTGGGGGTGTTGGTTGGCAGTGACTGAACATGAGCCAGCAGTGTGCCCAGGTGGCCACGAAGGCCAATGGCATCCTGGCTTGTATCAGGAACGGCGTGACCAGCAGGGCCAGGGAGGTTCTTCTCCCTCTGTACTCGGCACTGGTGAGACCGCACCTCGAATCCTGTGTTCAGTTCTGGGCCCCTCACCACAAGAAGGATGTTGAGGCTCTGGAGCGAGTCCAGAGAAGAGCAACAAAGCTGGTGAAGGGGCTGGAGAACAGGCCTTATGAGGAGCAACTGAGAGAGCTGGGGGTGTTTAGCCTGGAGAAGAGGAGGCTGAGGGGAGACCTTATTACTCTCTACAACTACCTGATGGGAGGTTGTGGAGAGGAGGGAGCTCGCCTCTTCTCCCAAGTGACAGGGGACAGGATGAGAGGGAATGGCCTCAAGCTCCACCAGGGGAGATTCAGGGTTGAGATAAGGAAAAAAATTTTCACAGAGAGGGTCATTGGGCACTGGAACAGGCTGCCCAGGGAGGTGGTTGAGTCACCATCCCTAAAGGTCTTTAAAAGATGGGTGGATGAGGTGCTGAGGGGCGTGGTTTAGTGTTTGATAGGAATGGTTGGACTCAATGATCCAGTGGATCTCTTCCAACCTGGTTATTCTGTGATTCTGTAATTTAGCAGTTTTTATGATGTTTCATTAACATATTCACTCAGAACACTAACTTAGCATATTAATTGTATATTTTTAGTAATTTTGATTCCTCTAGACTGTGTTATAACCTCTTTTATAGTGAGAACCTACTGACAGCTAAATATCCATACTCATTCCATTTCCTGTTATCAATCTTCAGATCAGGAATTTGAACAAGAATGGTATTCCTAATGCAACACAAAGGCATATAAACTTACAGAAATATTTCAGAGACAGGATGGAAGCTCCTGGTATATTTGAACCTTTGAAACATCCAGATTATTGCTCTCCTACAGCAAAACCTAAAAGGTAATGTTATATCAAGGTGCTATTGACCATATCACTATTTTCTCTTGCACTTGCTAAGTTTCTCTGCTTATCAGATTAGCATTTGCCATTAATCTTTGGGTTTGGAATTTCCATGACCAGAGGCTTTTAGAAACAGTTCAGAGAAACAATAAACAGGGAAAGTCTGGAAAAAGTCTATTCTGCCTTTGAGCAAAGAGATTAATTATATGCCTGCTCAAGGTGCTGGCTAGTCTTGTATCTGTTATTCAGGGAAAAAAAAATAAGATGAAAGAAGAAATACAGGAGAAAGAAAAATGGGGTTATTTTTAAAATTTCCTTAAGCTATTTATGTAGGAATTCTGTTACATGCTAAAAGCAATGTTTTGATATTAAAATCTTACAGTACCCTTGTTTTGTGAATTATGTTATCAGGTCTCTTCGTCAAAGGATTACAAATAATTCAAGGAAGGTTTGCTGATAGCAGATCTAGAATGCTTTTCTCATCATATCTATCAGATGGAGATGATAGGGCTTGGATCTTTTTCATCCACGAAGACAAACCAACTAAAGTATTATTTCACCCTGGAAAGCTGACTGCACTTGTTCTAGTCCAGCAGGTTTTCAATTTCCATTGTGCCTCAGAGACAGAGAGATGTGCTAGTCACCATGGAAAAATGCAAGAAAAGACAAGCAGGTGAAAATACCTCACTGCATTTCATCGTTGCTTTCAAGTGCACTTTTTTGACCCAGATATTAAACTGTTCCACTGTTAATTCTTTGGTGCTTTTGGAGTTTCATGTTTCCTGGAGAACGCTGGTAAGTGGCATTATAGTCTGACTACAGCATATGTTCAAGAACTCACCTAAGTACTCTGGTTTGCCTTTCCCCATCACTTTATAACTAGTGATGTTGATCCCTGTGTAACCAGGCTCTGGGTAGAGATGATTCATAAGGATGCTTCGTAAGACTGAAATGATTCTTCTACACCAAATCTGGTGGCTGAGCTTAGTGCCTGATGTGTAGAATAGAGCCAACAGCAGGCAGGAATATGACCATGAAACAGTTATGGCCTTCAGCAGGGGCAAAACTAGCATCATTCCTTGGGATTCAGTGGAGCTATAGGAGTACACACAGGGTGCATATTAGAGCTAAGATTACTTCCCTTTTGACTTCATGAGCCTGTAATGTCACCAAGTCTGGTGGAAGATATACTTTTGTTTCAATGGAGCTTACTCCAGCCCTAAAAAGAAAAGAGACACAAATAGGATGGAGACAGAAAAGGTGATGTTGTTCAAAGTACTGGTACAAGCAATGTATGTTCTCTTATAGAAACTGGAAAATTTCACCACTAAGACAAGAGGTGCACTCACATTCCTATAGCTGCATATCCTTCTCAGAAAGTATTAAGAATTTGATGCCCCCTTGGAGATATTATTTACTTTATCATCCACAAGCATTGAAAAATATGGATTGGAAACTTCAAAAAGCTTAACAGGTTTGGATATTACTGATAGACTACAGGGAAAGATAAAATTGAAATTAATAAAAATCAAATCATAGAATCATAGAATCACAGAATCACAGAATCATAGAATAGTTTGGGTTGGAAGGGACGTTAAAGATCACAGAATCACAGAATCACAGAATAACCAGGTTGGATGAGACCCACTGGATTGTCAAGTCCAACCAATCCCACCAATCCCTAAATCATGCTCCTAAGTACCTCATCCACCCTCACCTTAAACACCTCCAGGGATGGCGACTCAACCACCTCCCTTGGCAGACCGTTCCAATGCCTAACCATCCTCTCCATGAAGAATTTTTTTCTAATCTCAAGCCTAAAACTCTCCTGACGGAGCTTGAGGCCATTCCTTCTCGTCCTGTCCCCTGTCACTTGGGAGAAGAGCCCAGCTCCCTCCTCTCCACAACCTCCCTTCAGGTAGTTGTAGAGAGTAATAAGGTCTCCCCTCAGCCTCCTCTTCTCCAGGCTAAACAACCCCAGCTCTCCTAGTCGCTTTTCATAAGATTTGTTCTCCAGCCCCTTCACCAGCTTCGTTGCTCTTCTCTGGACTCGCTCCAGAGCCACAACATCCTTCTTGTGGTGAGGGGCCCAGAACTGAACACAGTACTCGAGGTGCGGTCTCACCAGTGCCGAGTACAGAGGGAGAAGAACCTCCCTGGACCTGCTGGTCATGCCGTTTCTGGTACAAGCCAGGATGCCATTGGCCTTTTTGGCCACCTGGGCACATTGCTGGCTCATGTTCAGTCACTGTCAACCAACACCCCCAGGTCCTTCTCCTCCTGGCAGCTTTCCAGCCAGGCCTCTCCTAGTCTGTAGCTCTGCTTAGGGTTGTTGTGCCCCAAGTGCAGGACCCGGCATTTGGCCTTGTTAAACCTCATGCCGTTGGTCTCAGCCCAGCAGTCCAGCCTGTCCAGTCCAGCCTGTCCAGCCCAGCAGTCCAGCCCATCCAGATCATCCAGTTCCAACCCCTCTACTGTGAGCAGGGACACCTCCCACTGGATCAGGCTGCCCAAGGCCCCATCCAACCTGGCCTTGGACACCTCCAGGGATGGGGCAGACACACCTTCCCTGGGCAACCTGTGCCAGTGCCTCACCACTCTCATGGTGAAGAAATTCTTCCTTATGTATGGTCTAAATCTGCCCCTCTCCAGTTTATACCCATTGCCCCTCATCCTATCACTACAAGCCTTTGTAAACAGTCCCTCCCCGTCTTTCTTGTTGTCCCCCTTCAGATATCTTATGACTTCTTTTTCAAGATTGTCCAAGATGAAGTTTTATAGGTTCTGATTTCTGACCTAATGCAGAATCCACTGAGATTAATGGTACAGAAGAATTCAACATTGACAGAGTGCTTCCCCCCAGTAATGCTGACAACACATGGCATCTCTGGAGTGAAGGCACGTTAAATGAACACACCATTACAGGAGCTGTTTTGTCAGTGCAAAATTAAAATCCCTTCTCTGTCATATTCTCTGTTCATCTACCTGATAAATCTATAGATCGTGTTGGTTAATTTGACTAGAGTGGCAGCTTAGGCTGAAGAAGTTTGTTATGATGACTCCATACACCTTTCCTCACAGTACTTCCAGTGTATCAGCTTGCATTTATCAGTACTGAAGTTCATATAGCCAGACCATTTAATTAGGAAGTTCAGCTCATTTTGTAGGTGTAACTTCATGATTTACTACTCAACAAGCCTGTGCCGTCTGCAGATCTAACCATCAGAGACCTATGATACCATTTGTATGGCCAATAAAATCATTCGACAGCTTCATTAAATTGATTAATAATCATGACAATTATTTTTTGCCATTGTGAGATCCGCTTTTATACTTATTTCTAATCCATATAATATGCCCTGCAAATTCTATTTTATGCCAAATTACTTATTTTCATATATTTTACGCCAGGTTTTTGTGTGTGTGGTGTTTTTCCTTTGTCGTGTGCTTATAGTAGCATTCCTTTGTGAGTACTGAGCTGATGGTTTCTGAATAAGTCCCTAATTTCACTGACATTTTACATTTTCAAGTTACACTTCTTTCAAAATCTATGACAAAAATTGCTGTAAGCTATGGGACAGTGACCCTAACCAAAAAAACTGGTGTATATTCATTACTGCATAGTGCTCTTTTGTTTGCATTAAGCAAGCATGCCAGGATCATGAGTCACTAGGCAACAGCTGATTTATATATCAATGCTGAGCTCATTTCTCTCTGTTAGCATGACACCTAGTCCCGAGCTGGGTGAAGAAGTTACTGCAATAATAAAACTTTCCATAAGTAATCTCTTACCTTTTGTTTTCATAGGCAATAATGAAATTTTATTGGTTTTGTTTGGTTTTTTCATCTCCTTCTAGGAGACTTTCAACAGCTCTCCCCAAAACAAAGTCATCTGAGATAACTCAGTCTCCCTTCCTACATGTTATTGGCACGTACATAAGAAGCAGCTTTCCCTGTTCCACAGGGAATTTAGTACAGATATCCAGTGCCCATCTGAGTTCAGTTTTTATAGCCTGTCATCCAAACCAACAAGAAAATACAGCAATTCACACAAAATACAAAGCACAGGCATATGTATTAATCTTTATTTTCTGTATAGATCAGTTACTTTAGAAAAATGGTGAAGAGTTGGCTGTGAACCCAGGTGAGCTGAAGAGAGAGTAGATACTCTGGGATATGAGGATGCAGCCAGAGCTGCTGAGAAATAGCTTCTTCCACTCAGAGCTCAGGTAGAAGTTACTTCAGACAAAACACAATGCATGTGCATTTAAAGTCATGATTCTGGATTATCTGTGACAACTGTCTATCAGAAGTGACATTGTTGAGATGACACACTTTTATCCCATTCTGTCCTGCAGGTCAAGCTGTAACTAGCTTGGGATACATACCAGAATGCTTCCCAAATAACATCTATAAGATCTATAACATCTATATTTTGCAGTGCCAAAATCAAGCAAGTGTTCTTCTCCCCTTGCCACATTTGTTCTCATGGCTCGTGGGACTCTTGTTCCATTCCACACCTAATGCCTCACCACTGCTGGGCCAAACCCCAGAAGCCTTTTTCAGTCTTGTTTCAGCAATATTTTTCTTGACTCCACTAGAAGTAAGGACTCTTCATTACTAACTGGAGATATCAATAAAACTAGATCATGTTTCCAACAATTGTCCATGCTTATCCTGCTAACTGATCAGTCACAGCTGAAGGGGTGACATTTCCTAGGTTATTAATAGGAATGTTTTAAATATTCAAAATACATAGTCATGTCTCATATAAAAATATTTATGCTTCTAAAATTATTAGGAAAAAACACCCAAAAACTATCTCATGACCGCTTCTTGCCACTTAATCTGACGTTTCATCTAAATATGTACTGGTTTGTGAAGATGACACCAGAAGAACTTGGGTTAATAAATAACACAGTAGAAGTCAGAAAGATTCCAGTGATACAAAGCAGAAGGAGACAAAAAGCTGCATGCAGATTTCAAATAGTATTTTTAAAGGAGGGATATGGTTCTGCAAACAAAACCATGATGATTGTTAAGCAGTGCCAGTAAAACCAAATGGTCTACTAGTCCATAAAAATAGAGGCAGAAACAAGTATCATACTTGTGATGGACAGTGATCTATGAGAATGTGATGAACATCAGTTTCAAAAGTTTCTTTGGTAGTCAGCAAAACTAAAGGGATGATTTCCAGCAGAAAAGTACCAGAAGCACTTCAATAGTTGCTTTGACTACGCTATGAAAAGATTTCAAATTATACTAAAAGGCTTTACTAGAATTAGAGCAAAATGTGTCACAGCAGGTGAAAGATAACAGACTTGAAATGATTAATTCAGTCAGAAATGGGTTTGAAAATGCTTTACATTAAAAGAGAAACTTAGCAACTGCTGCCAAACATTTTTAAAATACTATACAGGCAAATATACATTTTAATGGCTTTTAAAAACCAAGACAAGATTATCTAGCAGGTAAATTGTCTATCTCTTATTAAGCTGAATTAATGACTAATATTGTAATGTTGCCCTGCATGCTACAATGGAAGAGATAAGAAACATTACACATATAGATTTTAGGCTGCCAGAGCTGGTCAGTCTGAGATGATTTAGTCTCCTAGAAAGGACCAAAAGTGTTGCACAATGATGTTGATTCTTACAATAATTCCCTTCTGGTGAGAGAGGAGTGCTTTCCAGTCAAATAGAAATCCCTATACCCAAATTAGATCATTTGGCTTTCCTCATTGCCAATAATGAGTCACTCTGTTAGATGCTCAGAACAAAAGCTGTTGCATTTTGCTGCTGATAGTACCAAGGAATATTTGAATTTGGATGCAATGTCCAATTTTAATGTTACTCGTTCAATTACTCTTCCATAAAATATGAAACAGATCATAAATTGTATCTGTTGGCCTAGATGCCTGAACAAATTTACTGATATGGTTGCCTCTAATATTTTTTGTCAATAAGAAAGGAAAGAAAATGAGTCTTTGGCTAAACAAGACCTTTTTTTCTTGCAGGATCTTGTGTAATTGGAACAGAGCACACTACCCTTAAGCAAAATTGCATAACATCTCTTTAGAGAAGGCTCAGAGCAGATGATTGGTCTGGGTTTTCTTTTTCCTTGAATTAGAAAGTGTATACAGTTTTCACAGCATTATTGTCCCTTTTTTAATTCCAAATTTTTCCATTATGTACTTATTATGGTGTGTTAATTCAGGAGGGCATATTTTGACTCATAGACTAACCTTGTTACAGACTTCTGCTAAAAGAAGTGGTATATCTATATTGTTGTCTTTGGGTATGTGAAATGTAGCACCTATGGAAAGGAAAGTGTGAGACCAAGCCAGAATGTCTTTTACAATGTCGAAATAAGGGAAGTTCTCTGCCATATGTGGACTTGGAGTGACATCTGGTGACATGAAAAAGCAGTGCAAGCAACAAGGTAGAGACAGATTGATGCACCTTGGCAGAACTGTAGAAGCTCTTGAGCAATCTTCTCCTTCACCATTAAATTTGTAAAGAAACATTAATACAAAGGCTTTTACAGAAATCTTTGCAATTTTCAATACATTTACCCACTTTACTTACAAATCAGACTTCTTTGATGACATTTGTTTCAGTGAGGATCTGATTTTCTGCTGAGCAATCCTGCCACTGGAAAACATTCCACTGGTCTCACTGGGCTGAAAAAAATAAACATAGTGATTTAATTATAATTGTTCTTAAACTGATAAAACTAATACAATGCAAACGGCTCAGTGAACATGGACCATTCAGCTTGGGAATGGTCTGTTTTATCTCACACTCATTTTTCTAATTGACTTAGGGTAAGCAACAGTAAGCCTCTGCGCTGCAGGTTGGCACAGTCAGTTCACATTGCCCCCTGACGATAAACTACTGCACAGACGTGACACCCTCCCTGGCCAAGGGAGAGATACAAGACAGAGCAAAACTCTCTAACATTTTTTTTTTTGACATTTCACAAACCAGCTTATCAGCTCCATACCACAGGCTAACCAAGCAAGAGGAACATTCATGGCAGTTTAACTTAATTACCAGTACTGGGCCAGCTGCCTGGAAAAGGGATGGGGAAAGCCTTCAGAGTATTGCTGTCAAACCATTGGTACAGTGGGGCTGAGGAGCACAGGAACCCAGTTGCCCAGGGACTGCAGGGATAGAATCATAGAATAGCTCAGGTTGGAAAGTACCTTAAAGATCATCCAGTTCCAACCCCCCTACCGTGAGCAGGGACACCTCCCAATAGATCAGGCTGCCCAAGGCCTCATCCAACCTGGCCTTGGACACCGCCAGGGATGGGGCAGCCACAGCTTCCCTGGGCAACCTGTGTCAGCGCCTCACCACTCTCATGGTGAAGAAATTCCTGATTATGTCTTGTCTAAATCTGCCCCTCTCCAGTTTATACCCATTGCCCCATGTCCTATCACCACAAGCCTTGGTAAATAGCCCCTCTCCAGCTTTCTTGTAGCCCCTTCAGGTACCGGAATGTATCTATAAGAACTCCTTGGAGCCTTCTCTTCTTCTTCTGATGAGGGGGTAAGTTTTAGGCTGAAAGAGAGATTTAGGTTAGGCATTAGGAAGAAATGTTTTCTTGTGGGGGTGGTGAGGCACTGGCGCCAGTTGCCCAGAGAAACTGTGGCTGCCCTGTTGCTGAAGGCAATCAAAGCCAGGTTGGATGGGGCTTTGAGCAACCAGATGCACTGGACTGTGTCCCTACCCATGCAGTGGGCATGGCACTGGATGGTCCCTTCCAACCCAAACCGTTCTACCATTCCGTGATTTTACTGGGTCACTGCATCATGCACTCGCCTCCAGTTGTCTCGGTGGCCAGTATGAGGTGGTCTCCCTCCCACTGAGGGCTCAGCCCTGCCCAGGGCTGGGAACTTGATGAGGCCAAATCCATGGGCAAGTCTATGGCATTACTCAGTGGGAATGTATTATATGGAAGCTCTCTGTGGAGTCAGCGCTCCAGAGTAGAGGCTGGCAAAGCCAAGCCACGTCTAGTTGAGGCAGGATGACTCCCTGAGCTCCCCTGCAGAGCTCAGAGGAGCAGGCACCCACCTAAACCTAATTAGGTCTCATGCAATTTCCTTATTTGTTGTAAATGGAAAAATATATTGTTCATTTCCTGTCCTAAATTGCTTGCGGCAGGAGGTCAAGTGCAGTGAGGATGAAGTATATTAAGGGTGCTGGGGTTTGTGCATGCAGTGGTTAGTAGACTGTGTAAGTGCTTTTGAAAGGAAAATACAAAAGCTGCTGCAACAGTTATACTCTTGTTAGTAATATGTCTAATAATTCTACAGTTATACTCTTGTTAGTAATATGTCTAATAATTCTAAAGATTAATTGTAGCAGCTTTGTGATTACATAAAAAAATGTGGCAGAGCTTCTTATTGTACTCTCAGTTATACTATGATATATTTTTTCCTTCTTCAGGAAACTGGTTAGAAAAAAGACATTTTAATGAAAACCACAGAATCATAGCTTAACAGGTTTGGATAATACTGATAGATTACAAGGAAAGATGAAATTAATATAAATCAAATTATAGAATCATAGAATAGTTTGGGTTGGAAGGGACATTAACGATCATCTAGTTCCAACCCCCCTGCCTTGGGCAGGGACATGTCCCACTGGATCAGGCTGCCCAAGGCCCCATCCAACCTGACCTTGAAACCTCCTGGGATGGGGTAGTCACAGCTTCCCTGGGCAAACTGTGCCAGCACCTCACTACTCCCATCGTGAAGAAATTCCTCCTTATGTCTGGTTTAAATTTGCCCCTCTCCAGTTTTATCTAATTGCCCTTTATTTACTTTATACATTATTTAAAGGCATATAATCATTTGTCATGAATCATTGTAGCTGCTGTTTCTTTTAACTGAAAAACTTTCTAAATCAGCAGAATTCTGCTGATTGTGTGGTCTCAAATTATTCAGAACTACCTAACAATTTTCCATGCAAGTTAGTGGTATCTTGAAAAAAAAGAGTGGCATTTTTTTGTTCAGTGCTACAAAGTAATACCTCTTCTTCCATTGTAGAAAATAAATGGTCTACAAAATCTGCAAAATCTTTATTGCAATTACATTTCCAGGACTGGAAATGTGAAAGCCATAACAAAGCTGAATCAAATTTGATTGAATAACAACCTGATCAAGGATATAGAGGTGAGTCTAGTGTCCTTATGATTTCTTTTCTTCTAATTTGTCTGATGTAGAGTGTTTAAGTAGTGTTATATATAAATGTATATAATAAGTAGGAATGACATTTAGAATTATTGTACAACAGAAGAGGAAAAATTTAAACTTCAATTCATAAGAACTAAAGCTGAAACACAATTTTGAACTGACACCTGTCAAAGTGTTCTGCATATGCTAAGTTAACTAAATCCCTTATTTTCAAAGACCTTGGACATTCTTGATGAGGAAAAGATTTTTTTAGTTTTCTTATAACTTCAGATTTTTGTCTGCACTTCAGTATTATATAAAAGATTTGTCATGCAATTTTTGTTTTACTATTCAGACTTTTAATGTTTTTATAACGTCGAGAGATTAAATCCTGTTCAGGAGAAGTTTTATCATGGCTTTTTCTCGTGCTGTTATAAATCAAATTATCTTCATGAAAAATTAGTCATTCCCCTCCCCTCATGCTACACTTTGAATTGGAGGCTAGTCTGGAACCAGTGAGAGCTCTGTTATTAGCAGTTTAACATGTAAATGAAGAATAAATGTGTAAATGTCCATTTCTAGCAAAAGACCATGTAGCTTTCTGGATTACCCAAGCCTTCTCACCCCAACAGGGAGATGGGATTGCTGCACCACAGTCCATTTTGCATTAGAAGAGTATATGCAGAGGGAGACACTAGCATCAAGATAAAAGTAGTTAGAGCAGAAGGAGATGCTGATAGGGATGAATGAGATCAAATCACTCTGAACCTTTGAAGCTATAAAAAATAGGATATAGACATTGAAGCTGGGTATGACAATAGGGAAGGAAAAGGAAGACTGAGAAATAACAGCTGACAAAGTGCAAGTGTATGGGCCGTAGAATGTTTCTGGAAATTATTATTTACTAGTAAAGATACTACAACACTGCTGTATCTCTCTGCAGAGAACTGCAGTGTAATCATGGAGAGAAATGATTAACATCAGTGATTTAGTTCTCATGATATCCAGAGGCCAAGACATGAGCCGCAGCCAAGAACTAATGAGTAATCATGACAAGAGGCATGATATGCAAGGTTTCTCATGCACAGATATGAAACTAAGGCTGGGGGACTACGTTTATTTTCATTACAATATCATTTACAGAGGCTTTCCAAGCTAATTCCCTTTTGGCAAAATGCATTTTCTCTTTCCATGTCAAAAGGAAGCTATAGTTTACAACAGAGGCCAACATTGTTTAGACTCCAGTCAAATTTGGTTTTACATTTGAATGATCTGCCTTTTAGCCTACAGGCTCTTCAGCATTTGCAGTGCTATATTAGGTTAAAACTATATTGTTTAAAACATTCACAGGACTTACATATTCTGCAGAAATTGAAATAAGTCAACCTCACTGGGAACTTAGGAAGGTGATACCAGTCTGGCATTTCTAGCACGGGCGTTCTGATTCCTGCTAAGGATTTATGTACATTGTTTAATCTTTCTTTCATTCTGAAAACAAATTCCAACCAGCTTGCACCGTTCAGAATCTCATCCAATATACACAGCCTGAAATCTCTGTTCCGACTCCCTGGGGCTTATTTTTCTTTACACCAAACTCTTTTCCACTGATGTAGACATGTCAAAGAAGGGAGAAAATAGGTATCAGTGGGATTTATGCATGTGTTTATTTTTCTTTTTTACTGGACTGATAGGACTTTAGTATAAAGGGCTTTTAGTTTATATCTAAATTAAGCCTGTTTGGTAATAAATGGAAATGGCATCCATAACTTCCCTGGACAACCTGTGTCAGCACCTCATCACTCTCATAGTGAAGAAATTCCTCTTTATGTCTAATCTAAATCTGCCCCTCTCCAGTTTAAAGCCATTACCCCTAGTCCTGTCCTTTGTCCCTCCCCAGCTTTCCTGTAGACCCACTTCAGGTTCTGGAAGGTCGTTATAAGGTCTCCTCAGAGCCTTCTCTTCTCCAAGCTGAACAACCCAAACTCTCTCAGTCTGTCTTCATAAGGGAGGTGCTCCTGCCCTCAGATCATCTTTGTAGCCCTCCTGTGGACCCATTCCAACAGCTCCATATCCTTTTTATTTTGAGGATTCCAGAACTGGGCACCATACTCCAGATAAGGTCTCACAAGAGAGGAATAGAGAGACAGAATCTTCTCCCTCGATCTGCTGGCCATGCTCCTTTTGATGCAGCTTCTGGGCTGTGAGCTGGCTCATGTCAAGCTTCTCGCCAGTCAGCACCCTGAAGTCCTTGACGAGTCTTTGAGCAACCTGATTTAGTGGAAGGTGTCCCTACCAGTGACAGGTGCGTTGGAGCTGGATGATCTTTAAGGTCCCTTCTAACCCAAACCTTTCTATGATTCTATGATTGTATTAGATTCTAGTATGGATTAGCCAGATCAGCTCTATTCTTGTGTGCTAGATCCCGTTGCAGGTGATGATAAGCAATTTACACATATTCCCGAGAAGCAACTATCAGCCCAATGCTGCTCTTAAATTGAAACCTCATGATCTGGTGCTCATTTTGGCAGAGAAGTCTAGCAGTAATTAATCACATCCTCACACTAATCTGCTGATGCTCAAACTACAGTGCTGTAAATCACCAGAAATTGCATGCTTATGAAAAAAACATTTCAAAAGGAAAATAAGTTATCAACAGTTTTGTAGTATTTAGATGGGGTTCTGGACCTGTTGTCAGCATACATTATACTATTCTGTTTCCTCTCATGCTTTGCTACCTTCCTGCTAAGGATCTTCAGCAAAGATGAGACTTGTGGTTCTAGAGGCAAATAAACAAATTTTTAAATATTCTTTTATGTAATGCAGGACACAGAGTCTGCTCTTGCCAGTTATAAAGAGGCAAGGATAAAAAAGTCTTTCAAGTAATTTCATGATTACTGTGAGCATCAGTATGATGGAATTGGTGTTAATTATAATCTGTTATAGTTTGTAAATTTTGTGCAATCCATAAACTTTGTATGATCAGGATGTCTGTTCTTGTCTTTTGCCTGCTTTTGCTACAGCATAATGAAAACAAAGAAGGTGCTACAAACACCGAAGGATGGCTTCCAAGGTCTGGAAGTCCATTCTGGACAGAAGAATACTGCTGTTTAGTAAAGCATAGCACAGAGGAGAGCAGACAGAAAAGGACTGCTCTCTTTTTCTCCTTCCTTTCATCATTTTTTCTGTTCATCTTCTCTTTCTTCCTCTTTCTTTTGTTTACCTCTGCTCCATTCATCACATCTTTACATCATCTGAGGCAAAGCCGTGATGAGTGCTTTCCAGTTTTTCTCATCATCTTCTTGTCCTTTCCTTGCCCTCTTTGTTGCAGATTGTCTCTTCTCACTCAGCATTCCTCATCAGTGCCCCCCCATTCTGAGGGAACTGATGCAGGACTAGTTGGGAAGGCTTCACAGAAACGGCTGCAGCACCTGTATTTGCTGCCCAAGGAACAGATTGGCTCAGTGGTTTCTCCAGCCACTTATTTTATAATTTTCATTTGTATTTTTTTGAACACAATATTATTTTGCTATTATTTTATTCTTCATAATAGTGCTCAAAGTATACCACAAGATTTCAGTTCATTCAGCCTTAGTTCTTTTAATCCCAGGTCATGGCTTGCAAGCTTTGTTCTAAATCTAAATCACTGCCTTGGTCCAAAATCCTAAATTTAATCATAGTCCATATATCTCTGGTATCTCCAGATATCTAGCCTTAAACTTAGGTCCCTTCTTTAGCATGGATCCTAGTTGTCAGAACAGAACCCTAGATATTCAGTCCTGTACCAGCGCCTCCTTCCATCTCCAGAGTGTAAAACAGCCAGACAGATGGAATATATTTCATGCTGAGTAAGGAATTAGGAATAGAATAAGTATTTTCATGGATTCACAGCAAGGTTGAGGTCGGAAGGGGCCTCTGGAGGTCACCTTGCCCAACTCACCTCATCAAGCGCAGTCACTTAGAGCAGGCTGTGCAGGACACCCAGACACCTTTTGAATATCTCCAAGGATGGAGATACATCAGGCATGGAAACTTATTTTCACACTTAGGAAGGAAAAGAAGAGAGTAGGAAAATTAATTCAGGGCAACTCCTCTCTAGTCCCAGTTGCTCTCCTTTTCTTCTTTCCAACCTTTTGCAAACCTGCCTTTCTCTTTTTTACTCAGTGAAGAGATCAGATTTTTGAGTCACAAGATTGTACCCTTAAATACAGTATCTACTGTCCTGTTTTGCTGCCTTGTTGTTTATATCATGCTAGCCTGCATTACTTTTCATGGTGTTAAATGCTGTGTAAGCACAGAGGAAGATAAGCTCTGTCCCACAGAGCTAGTGATCTAATTTTTTGTCTGTCTCTCTCATTCTGATGAAATAATGACAACATAAACTATTGTCTTATCATTATTCTTTGTTTTCCCTTCCTGCCATCCCTTATCTTAGTTCATGGCTATATTTTCATGTTGCTTAAAGTTGTTTTAAGGGATAGTCTCAGTCAAATAAAGACACTCGGTTCTTGCTTTAATCTTTGCAGCTGTCTGACAGAATAAAAGGTTTCCCTCTCCATAACAGTTTAGGCATATGTGAATGTCCCAGAATAAAGCTTCTGAAACAATAAGCTGAGGCAGAAGGAAACACTAGCAGTGATCCTGAGAAGATGTTCAAGAATGATGATCCAAAGTTTGGAAAAATATAAAATACTTGCTGGATTTCTTCACTATGAGAGGGGTGAGGCTCTGGCACAGGTTGCCCAGAGAAGCTGTGGCTGCCCCATCCCTGGAGGTGTTCGAGCCCAGGTTGCATGGGGCCTTGGGCAGCCTCATCTAGTGGGAGGTGTTCCTGCCTGTGACAGGGGGCTTGGAACTAGATGATCTTTAAGGTGCCTTCCAACCCTAACTATTCTATGATTCTATGGCTTGTATAATTGCTGTTAAAAAAGGGACATTTTGTTAATACTGTAGATGGCCATGAGATGGCATATGCAGCCTTGAAAGGAGCTCTGAAACAGAGCTGAAATCTGTCCCAGTGACATTTCTTCATATTAGGAAGCTCGTAAAAGGGCTTGAGGTACTGGGTGTAATTCTCAGACAGAAGTTTGAAGCATCTATTAGAAATATCCTCATGTGAGAAGTAATTAGATTCATCTGATCTTTTCTAGATGAGTGGGGAAACGCACAAGTATACTGGGTCATTCATGTCCAGGATAGGGCATACCACCATTCATGCTGTGAGACTCACTCATTGCAGTGGATTAGGAATGATCAAATTTCCATCAAATTTGAAAAAGACATAGAAAGCTTAAAAGTAATAAAGTATTTATGATTTTTGTAGAAATCTGGCTTAACCCAAATTAGGACGCCTCTCTTCCCTCTCCACAGAAAGAAAATGGACATTTCTCAGCTTCCTAGGGTTTATTGAACATCAGCCAACAGTCAGTGTGGACTTCTAGGAAGTTTGTCAGTATATTTGTAGCTTGAGAGTAGCCCCTGCACATAGAATTATAGAATCATAAAAAGACCTGAGTTGGAAGGGACCCACAAGGATGATTGAGTCCAACTCCTATCCCTGCTTGGCCTTGGTGTCATAGGGAGTTTATGGAAGCTGGGATTACTGCAGTGTGGTAATAGAGGTTGGAAAAGTTAAGTCCAAAAGACACTTGACCTCACATGTTCCACTGTTTATGTTATTACTTGTATTTCTGTTTTCACTGGCTTTAAATATTATCTGGCTACAAATGCTAGATTTCACAGTCAAGGTTTATTTGTTTCATAAGAAACATAAACCCTGAATCAGTATAGATATAAAAACCATACTGCTATTAATATGTATTACAAACATATCAAACCATAGAATTCCTAGGTTGGAAAATACCTTTGAGATCATCAGGTCAAACAGTACCTGTCTACTACTAAATCATATCTCTAAGTACTTGATCTACATGTCTTTTAAATACTTCTGGGGATGCTGACTCGATTACCTCCCTGGTCAGCCTATTCTTGTGCTTGATAACCCTTTCAGTCAAGAAGTTTTCCTTAAAAAAAGCATGTATTTGTCAACCCAAGATATAGCCTGCTTGTTATTGCATCAAGCACAATTGTTCTATTACCCTGGCTGCACCCCTCAAGCTGGAATCAGGAGCATTAAGTGTCTTTTCTTTCTCACTTAGGGAAAACAATAATTGCAGAAGTTTTCCTTGGCCACAGTGCTCCAGCTTTGTGCAGTGAATCCCATCTATCTAGTCAACTGCTCAGAAGCTAATTCAGTATACAGGCCATGGCAATGCTTACAAACTGATGCATGTCCTTCTGGCAATGGTGTGTCTGTGTAGGTGCTTGTTAGCATAAAGTTAAGGTTAAATTAACATTTGTATTCTGAACTCATCTTTGACTTCGGGTTGCGTCAAGAGGTTTCATTTCTGAAAGGGTTCATTTCTGAGAGGGTTCATTACAACAGTCTCTGCTTAGCTGAAGTATGTGTTTTCAAAGGCAATAACAAGCAAGAATATTCCTCTTTGAAGAAGTATTTGTGCTTGTTTAGTTCACAGAGTGAAAGTGAGCTGCACCAGACTGCTATTTAGCCATTAGTCCATGCTGGAAGTAACTTCATGCAGTTTCATACTCACTCTGAAAAAAATCTTTGGACTGTTTCATGGTAGTTTGGATTCACTTTTTAGAGTCCTTTTATGGTATATTGGTAGGATGGTATTTGTATTTGCATCAGTTGAAAGCATCAGTTGAAGCTTTTTCATTTTAAAGGCAGCCATGGAGTATTAGAGAATGGAGAATTAGAGAATGGAGAATTTGGCTGCTTGTCTGGCAGGATTATCATTTCTGATCTACTTTTGGCCTAGTTTTTCAGTTTGAATAGGAAAAGCCTGAGCAAGCTGCAGGATGTTTCTAGACTCAAAACCACTTCAAATGCTTATCATCAAATTAATTTCCTTCCTTAAACAACATTTATAAGCTTGTCAGAAATTAAGGTCTAATTTATTTATTTTTAAGGAACATTTACTAGCACAAGTAGCCTTACGTTTTTAGGTGTGCTCATAAGACAGAATGGGCCAGGATGCACAGGGAGGAAGAGAATGAGGGCTAGACTAGGATCATAAATACTGTGATATTATTATCAGCCCTCAGTTTTGGTGCCTGTTGTTACTGTCTGCAATTTGTAACGGAATATTACAACAGTATCATTTTATCATCAATCTGACCTTTGTAATGGTCACTTCATTTTCACAAATAGAGTAACATGGCTGGAGCACACTAGGTCTCCCTCCACAGACCCAATACTGAACAAGCGGAGTCCCAGGCACTGGATCCAATTAAGTCAGGTTTAAAGATTAAATGTGTCTTTTACTTTAACCAAAATTTCTTTTGTGGCACTTTAGACCATACAACTATTTTCAAACCTGCTTTGTCTTGCAGCCCAGCAAGCCATAACCACGTCATCGCTGAGGGCGTTAGAGGCTTAAGCAAACCGCAGTTCTTCAACCTCAGCTGGAACCAGCTGAAAAAGTCCAGGAGAGATGTAATTTCTTACATAAACAAGCTCCCAACTTAGTCTGACATCACCCACAACCCAGAGCAAAAGATACGTATCAGCACTTGAAATTCCTGGGAAAGCACTTTAAACAGCCATAGTTATAAAGGCTTAAAATCCAGTCCTGTACATTATTAATTCTTATGCCCTTGCAGTGCAAGAAGCCTTATGATCATGTTACTGCATCTTTGTTCTCACAGAGACTTCACTTCTTTTTGTAGTCACAGTCTAACCAAGTGAATAAGCTGTGTGGCATCTTTGCTCAGAGTCATCTCTGAGGCACAATTACTTTCTTTCTTGCTTCCCTTAAGAAGTGAATTTATTGGTGGCCAAATATCAAAAACCAAGCCCTGACTTTAATTTTGCTGTTTCAGCTGCGCTGAATAAGGGGTGGGAGGAGAGACAGTTCCTAGCCTTGGGGATGTGCCTACATACTGTTAGTCTCTCTTTTATTGCATGTATCTATCTGCAGCACAGCTGTGTTGGCTGGAGCTTCAGTGAGAAAGCCAATACTCAGCGCTTTTACTGGCTCTCATTCATTTCTATGGCCCAACCAGCTTCTGGAACAAATGTTTCTCTCTGCTCTTTATTCCCTTTGAATTAGTACGTTTTAACATTATTTAAAAGGCTCAGTCAGAATCAGCAGAGTTGAACCTTACAAAATTGAGGCACTGAAAGATTCTTTGAAACAGCTTTTTTAATGATCACTTAACATTAAACTTAATATTTTGTTCAAGTCAAAGTCAAACAAATAGAACACCTTCCTTGAATGATTTGAACAATAAAACAACATAGGAAAGAGAACTCCATTGGGGCACCCAGGAAGGACCCAAGAAGATGCTGCTTTGTCTATTTGGCTTGACAGTTAAGCTTCAGTGAATCTTTTCAGTATACGCTGAGATAGAAATAATAAGAGCTACCAGTTCCAGTCTCTAGTTCTTTGGAGTTAATTAGGTTTTTAATAGATTAAACTTTTAATTTTGCTATGTTCTTTGCCATCAGTGTGTCAACATGGTAACTCTTGAGTATTACACATCACTAAACCTGTGCCTCTCTAGAGTTTTTCAGGCACCCAATCACAAAGTCTAGTTCGTTCAGTTCAGAGTAAAGCAGAAATCCTTAATGCCTCTCAGAGGATGTTCTGCCAGCTAGCTTATCAGTGATTGCATCTCCCTTTTTTTCCCATCAAAATATATCTGTATTCCATTCACAAAGACATTACTATTCATATGCATGAAGTGTGTATTTTGTGTATTATATTTTAAACTAGTGGGCAGTCTAATGTATTTTGGATGTATAGGATAGGTCTATGGTGATGTCATTTTGTGATGCCTCTAAATTCTTTGAATATTTCTCACACATCCTATGAAGATTTCTTTGGGTTTTTGTCGTATTTCTAAGTCCATAAACAAAACCCCTAGATTGCAATCACAAATACTAATACATCTCATACATTAGTGAGCTTTGTAATGTTAGTAAGCTTCTAAGTTAGCCCATGTGATTCCAAAGCAGTTCATTACCATCAATGTCACATAAAATCAAAAGTGGTCCAAAGGTTCCTTGTCTTGTGTGTTTCTAGCAAACTATGTAAGCAGGGATGACACAGTGGCTCTGTTGAAGATCACAGCAAAGCTCTAGCTCTTGATATCCACAAGATGGCAGTAAAATAAGAAGAAAGGAAATCCAAGTATCTTTCTTGTATGCAAACTATATTGTCAATTCAAGAAGATTTCTTTCTTTAAGGCAGACTCATCACAGCTGAGTATCATTGACCAGTTAAAGGCTCTCACTAATCCAGATGGAGTCCTGATTTCTAATGAAGGAGTTGCAGAAGCACTACAATATATTGCAGGATTAAAGATGAACCAGGTTTGATGTTCTGTTTTGTTGCAACTTATAGTAAATACTATGGAAAAAGAAAGCTTTATAAGCAGTTCTGCACCTCTTCTTTCAAAAAAAACCCCAAACATATAGTTTTCTGGATTTTGTGAAGATAAAGGTTTTTGTCCTTGCTTCTGGCAGTAGGTCAGAAACTGTTTAATGAACAGTGATCTTAGAAAGATCTTTGATCGTAACAAAATAGTATTCTAGTGTGAGCTTGGAAGCAGTCATGTTCTACTTCTCCTAAATTTAGAACACAAGAAAGTAACTATGTTTGCCAAATAAAACAACAGAAAGGAAAAAACAGGATAAAACAGTAGTTCTATATGATTTTTAGGTACTTAGTGTCAAATCGCTTGCTCTAAGTTCTTTTTAGTAGGTAATTTTTCAGAGTGTTTTGAAGCAATCCTTCCTAACCTCTGAGCACAAACTTGTTCTACTTAAGTTCTGGGCTATATACCAAATACTCTTGAATCCTAGGCTGATAACACAGTCAGTGGGCTGTAGAGCCTGGAACCCAATATCATGCTAATACAACTTTTATATGACCACAGCACAGTTACAATGGAACTATGTCTACTCCTGTGCTGGGTTAGGTCATGTCTTTTTGAAGAAAACTGAGTAAATACCTTCACATAAAACCCCATAATATAGTTAATATAGAGCGCTTTAATGGGGTATGCTCTCACAGTTTCATGTACCGAAAACTCTAAAAATTCAATATGTGCAAGATCTGTAAGAGTCTTGTAAACTATTAAACCAAGTAGATCTGCGAATTTTTATGTCTCCTAACATATCACTGTCCACTTCTAAGAAAAGCAGGAATTTTATGCCGTTTACTATATGTCAAACCAGTCTGTTACAAAACTGTGAAGTTATGTGTAGTTTATCTAGTTATATACTTAATACAGTGTTTTCTTTTTGTTTTCCTCAGGTGTCTCTGTTGGAATACTCTAAGACTGATGAAGAAGAACTCCCATTCTCAGTGCATTTTCTTGCACTAAAAATCTGTCTCAAATTTGCAAGAACAAGGTGGATTTGCAGATGCATCATAATACTTGGTTTTCAAAGGTAGGGCTGATGCTGTCAAAAGTACTTACTTAGATTTAGATTAATCTCTGTAAAAGTTTTCTTTTGCTGTCTTAGATTAAAGGGTTTATGCTTTTTGTTAAAAGGTATTTCTGAACACGTTCTCTGAGCTCAGAGAATGGACATTTCCAGATCCCTCACAGGAGGTCCAGGATACCCTGAAGAGGACATTCAAGTTACTTATTGTGCAGTGCAACAGCCTTCTTAGCATCAATAGATTTTTAAGACCAAGGGGTACTAATAAGATTCTCTAGTCTAACTTTATGCATAAAGCAGGCAAGAAACCATTATATTGGAATTTCTACATCAAGTCATACTATCTCTTAGAGCTACATCAGATTTTACAGTAAACCATTCAGGTTAGGACAAATTTCAGCTAACTTTTCTTATCTACATATCAATAGCCATATCTGAACTCATCACCCTACATTCCTTCTATAGACAGTGCAGAAACAAATAGTCTGGGGACATGAGCTGGTGAAGGGGTTGGAGAACAGGCCTTATGAGGAGCGGCTGAGAGAGCTGGGGCTGGAAAAGAGGAGGCTGAGAGGAGACCTCATTGCTCTCTATAACTACCTGAAAGGAGGTTGTAGAGAGGAGGGAGCTGGGCTCTTCTCCCAAGTGACAGGGGACAGGACGAGAGGAAATGGCCTGAAGCTCCACCAGAGGAGGTTTAGGCTGGACATTAGGAAAAAATTTTTCACAGAAAGGGTCAATGGGCACTGGAAGAGGCTGCCCAGGGAGGAGGTTGATTCACCTTCCCTGGAGGTGTTTTAAGGCATGAGTGGACGAGGTGCTAAGGGGCATGGTTTAGTGTTTGATAGGAATGGTTGGACTTGATGATCTGGTGGGTCTCTTCCAACCTGCTTATTCTATGATTCTATAAGTTCTCAGAGTTTCTCAAGTCATTCAGAACAGGTCTCTCCTGGATCCTCCAGGAGAGACGCATTGTGGCTGAGCCAATATTGCAGTCTTCCCTTCACTGGGATCATCAGTTTATAATTCTCATTCAGCTGCTCATTGTAATGGAATTAAGAGAAAGTTGAGTAGTGCTTGTCTGACAAATTGGGCCGAAACTCGACAATAGGTTTAAAAAATATTGATAAGGCTGGCAGATGGCTATACAGGTAACACAATGATATTAGCCTTGTTTCCTTAGAAAATGGAGCTAACAAAAAGCCACACAATGTTGTGGAGGAAGATCCAAGGTCATCCTAACCTGTTCTGATCCATCAGCTGAAATCATGTTAATCTACCCAGTATGTAAGGTTAAAAGCTCCTCTGTCAGTTCAATTTGTTATTAGAATATAGAATAGCGAAAGGAAAACACATTGCTGCTGATAAATGTAGCATTTCATTCTGTGTGCATTAGGGAATTTGTGTTTGGAAAAATTGCCAAAAACCCCAATGCTTTAGCATACATCACATATGTTTTGTGACACTAGCAAGAAGGGATTCATGAAAGATAAGATAAATTCTTGGGAAAATAAAATAATATAGCCAAAAATTTTTCTTTAGTCATCACCAAAACCAATCTAACAGCACTGAATATTTAAGTGATTTGTCATAGATACAACCCAGGTGCAATACTGTGTATTTAGGGCCCCCATAATGCAGTCCAAATTTTTTGATTGGGATCTCCATTGTGCAATGACTGGCTAAAATACTGCAGTTTTATCAGAAAGGAGGAGTCAAACAGGTTATAGATAGGATCGCTAACAGTCCTGTCTTCAGAGGAGGCTTGCTTTTAGGTGCCTGAAGTCAGATCCTGTGTGAGAAAGTAATTTCACAGCCTAGGCAACAAAATATATGTTTGGTATCAATATTTATTTGTTTCTGTTCAAAAGTGTTTCAAACAAGAGAAGTACTGAATTTATTTATCTATAATAGAGAGAAGACACTAATTAGCTTGTCTTAAAAAAAGCAAGAACTATGAAGTTAGGATAAATTCTTTTGCACTCACCTTCTTCCAGACTAATATTCAGCCTTGGTGTTGGGCTGAAATCCTGTTTCTATTGAAGTCCTTTTCTAGAATGAGGATGAATAAAACTGACTAGCCAATAAAATAATTATATATTGCAGAAGGATTTGAATTGAACAAAACTATCTAGGAGCTAATGTAAACAAGAAAAAAAAAGTCTATGTTCAGATAGCCTCAACTTCTGCATACTTGTGTTTCAGAGTCCTTGTTTTTGGAGGAGAAACTGAAGGTGCCTGTACTGGGCTTCTTGTATCTTTCTCATTCTGAGCCAGTGTGCATTGTATTTTGAGATGAATGCCTGGACTTCTGAAGTTGAGAATAGGCAGATCTCTGCTTGGCTTTCATCTTGGGTTTCTAGTAAATGCCTAAAGCAATTTTTAAATGTAAGGAAGACCTTTATTTTGATTTTAAAGCACTCAATGAGTCATTTAAATCAACAGAACTGTGAATTCTGGGGGATTTTCAGCAAAAAATCTGACTTATGTTCTTTTCTGATCTCGGTGTGTGATTTTCTCCATCCCTTACTATGCTGAGCAATCATCTATTACTTTGGGAAGCTGGATTTACCTTAAGCCATATCTCTTCTTTGAAAATATTAACATCTTTCTGGCTAATCCCTCTCAAGGAAGCTGTCAACTTAAATTATAAGTTGTACCTCCCTTCATTTTTTGATGATGTAGCCTTGTTATTGACATCATTCTGCTTATTGATATATCTCTCTTTCTGGTGATTTATTATTTCATGCTTCAGTATCTCACCATAAAATGCAGTTATAGTTTCCAACCACATATGTGAAAATAATTGGAAGAAAATTTTGGAAAGTCTTTATTCAGGATGTGCATCTCCTAAATCATGTCGAGCTGTAATTAGATGGGTTCAATATTTGCCCTAAGTTTAGCTCAGCAAAAAAAGCCTTTCCAAACCTCCAGTAGGGAATTACCCTAATCAAGCGCAGAACCCCTCATGATAGAAAAGGTGACTTGTCTAAGTAGATTTGAATGTTTTTGAGTTCATGTCCTGATGTGGAGAATGGATAAGTTTCTCTGGAGGGCAGCGCTTTTCCTTCCCCACAACCTTTTAGCCCCAGAGTAGCTAAATATTGACTTTGCTAGGATGGAATCAGCAATATTGACCCAGGCTAGACCTCGGCTGCATATGCTGAGGCGGGCCTGCCCTTACACTGTGAGAGCTGGTATGAAACCTCACAGGAAATCTTCAAGGCCACTTTGAATCCTGTTGGAATGGTACACAGGGACTTGGCTGCCACTGGAATCTATTTTTTTCTTTTCTTCAGATGCAGTCGTGAGAGATGGAGAACAGGCCTTCAGAGAGTGGTTAGTTATGTTTGCTAAACCAATTCTGAGCTGTACCTGGTGCCGTTTGGTCATGAATCACCCAAATGTGACAGGGTAGAAAACAGTGTGTGTGGGGGCCACGTTTAGTAATGTCTGTAAAAAATATTATCCCACTGGCTATATGATGTTACATTAGCCAAGCTGTTCCACTGCTTTGAGTAGTATCTCAGCTTCCAGAAAAAAAACCCTAATCTCTCTACATGAATGGGCTATTAATTGAAGGAGACCTCAAAAGATCCCTAAACAGTCCCATACACTAATTAGAGACAGATCAAGGTGCAGTTCCTCCCATTCTCTCTGGAGGCAGTTGAATTTCTGAGGGGCTTCTGTCTAAGTGAAAGATAATTCCTCATGGTATTTCCTTGGTTTCAAGCATGGAAATGCAGGCAGTTTCCTAGCTGGCGGCAAAGATATGGGTGATGTATGAGGACCAGACAAGACTGAATGCAGGGACATGCTGCTGACATTTAATCCAAGATAATACCTTTCATGATGATACTCCTGGAGTTTTTCAGCAACGGGTTTGATGTATGGGAAAGCATTTGGCTTGCCTTGGAAATGTTTCCCATTTGAAAACAAGCTGCAGTGGGAGAGCTGGCAGTTGCACAGGAAGCTGCTCCATCAAAACTGGATTGCGCTGAATGGCGCAGAGGGTCTGAGTCACAGCTTTTGAGCAGCTTCTGGGAAAGGCTCCAGGCTACACGGATCCGCTGACGGAGAACCCTCCTGCCTGGTCTCTGGAGGATTGCTGTCACCTCACTACTTGGCAGAACAGGGATTTCAGAATGGATTTTGTTCCTGTTTTCTGTCCCTTGGGCAAGGGGAACGTGCCGAAAAAGAGCCAGAGCCTGTTTTATACTCATGAACTTGGTCTTGGGACCATTTAAAATCTCCTGCTGTGGAGCAGAAGCTGTGTTCTAACTTTGGTCTCAATTCAAGACTATTTTTCCTAACCCCAGCAGCTACAGAATCACTAGCTGTGTCTAATCTATTTGTAAACACCAGACCAGGTATTTGCCAAAGGTCTCATGGATGAGCTCAGGGGATAGACTTGTTTTTCTCTAGGGCCACTACTATCTGCACAGAAAGCTACAGTGCCTCCTTTCAGAGGTGATGCGAGGATAAGATCTGCTGCAGTTGTGAAGTGCTCAGAAAATACTAATGCTGGAACAAACTGCTTGCTCCAGCCCTGGAGAGATTTGTCACTGTGCTTAAGCCCTTGTGGGAATAGCTTTATTGTGCAGTGTAAGCATGAGGAACAATATCACATCTAAAATAGTTCCTCTCCCACCCTGGTTTGCAGCTCTCCTGGGCTTTTCCCAGTGGAGAGGACCACACACCCTTTGGCACTAGTTCTTTCTTCCACATATCTGCAACTTCTGTCTGCACCCCTTTCACTGCACAAAGTACTGCCTGCTCTCGAGGCTGCAGCAGAGTGGGACACCTCATCCTGGCCCCAAAGTCTGCACCCAAACCTATCATTTTGCAGATGGGGGAACAAAGAGTGTGAAGGTGTGCCTCCATCCTGCAGCAGATGTAATAGAGGGGAAGCTGGTGCATGGGGTATCTCAGCACTACATGTGCTGCCAGTGAGGGTCCTTCACATGCTAGTTTGCTGACAGAAAGCTGTTTCATTCCCAGCTGACATTCACCAAACTGTTTCAGAGTGGGTGCAAGGTTGATTCCTGGCTGAACCAGTTTGGGGGTGCCTACCTCCATATCTTTGTTGTGAATGAGGCATTCTCCTTTGATTGACACTCAATTCAAGTTGTGCCAGGGAAGGTTTAGATTGGATACTAGGAAAAAATTCTTTACTGAAAGAGTGGTGCATGCTGCCCAGGACAGTGGTGGAGTCCCCATCTCTGGAGGTGCTCAAAAAATGTGCAGATGTGGTTCTTCGGGACATGGTTCAGTAGGCACAGTGATGTTGGGCTGACGGTTAGACGTGATGATCTTAGAGGTCTCTACCAACTTTAACAATTCTGTGATTCTATATTTTAACCTGTACTGAGCTCATATAACTGCATAAGAATATAAGATGGCTTCCTCTGGTTCACAGTGACAAACCTGCTGCCCTAAGACTCAGCCAGGGCTGTACCAGCTGCACCAGCTGAGCTGCACTGTAGGAGGTAGAGTAAAATCACCCAAACTTGGCAGAAACGAAAAAGGGAGAAGGTCTGCTGCTTACAGCCACGAGAGGGCACAAGAAGCAAAGCTGAGACCCTTCCAAAGGCCTCTCTGCAGATAGGGGGGATTTGTGAATGGCTGGTCTACTTTCTTAGGTCAGCTATTCGACTTCCTCATGAGAGCTTTTATTTTTTGTTTTATGCTTGTGGATGTGTTTTCTCTGTTCCAAGCTGACATATAGAACTGAAGGGACACCTCAGTTCTTGATGCCTGAAGGAGGACAGCCCCATGACATTTCTCACATCTCCTGGCCCAGGGTGAGTTGTTAAGCCCCTCTGTGACTTATCTGGAGGGGCACATCCTTACCCTGGGAGTGAAGTAAGAGCAGATGAGTTAAAAGGTGAATTGCCTGCATCCTATGACAACAGCGGCACAGAAAGGAGTTGCTTTTGGAAATGGGAAATGTTTTGTTCTCGTGGCTTGTTGTTAAACATCCACCAGTGGGAAAGACAGAAAATTTGTCCTATTAGGCTCAAAGAGCCACTAACTGGCTCTGTGCTTACTGTTTGCTGTCAGAGTCCAAGGGCCAAATCTCCTGCCCTTCCTTAACAGGTTGAAGACAACCTTTCAGAGATGTATTAACTTCAGGATGTTCCTTGGAGGCTCTTCTTTCTCCTCAGCAATAGAGACAGCAAATAGACATGCATTCTGCTGGCCTAGAGGCCCTGCCTGCCACCTTGGGGCTGGGGGACATCAGACACCAGGAAAAGACCTGGAAGGAACTATGAGAGGCTGTGCAAAATCGCTACCTCTAGTCCTTGTGGGAGACTTCAATTTCCCAGATATAGCCTGGGAGTATAAAACAGCAGAAAGGAAGCAGTCCCGGAGGTTCCTGGGGTGTGTGGGAGACAACTTCCTCACACAGCTGGTGAGCGAACCGACAAGGGACGGTGCCCTCCTGGACCTGCTGTTTGTGAACAGAGAAGGACTGGTGGGGGATGTGAAGGTTGGAGGACGCTTGGGGCAAAGTGATCACGAGATGATAGAGTTCTCAGTGCGGGGTAAAATGAAGAAGGAGGTTAGCAGAACAGTCGCTCTCAACTTTCAGAGAGCAGACTTTGGGCTGTTCAGAAGGCTGGTCGGAAAAGTGCCGTGGGAGGTGCTCCTTGAAGGCAAAGGTGTCCATGAGGGCTGGGTGCTCTTCAAGAAGGAACTCCTAGCAGCTCAGGAGAAAGCCGTCCCCAAGTTCCGGAAAAGTAGCCGGCGGGGTAAGAAACCAGCATGGTTGAGTAGGGAGGTCCTAAGAGACATCAATAGGAAGAGGAGGGTCTACGACCTCTGGAGGAAGGGGCAGGCATCCTGGGTGGACTATAGGGAGAAAGTGAGAATGTGCAGGGAAAAAGTCAGGAGGGCTAAGGCCCAACTAGAAATGCAATTGGCCAAGACTGTGAAAGACAACAAAAAGTCTTTCTACAAATACATCAACAACAAAAGGAGGGCTAGGGAGAATCTCCAGTCCCTAGTAGATGCAGAGGGAACAAGAGTAACAGGGGACGAAGACAAGGCTGAAGTGCTCAATGCCTACTTTGCCTCAGTCTTTAACAGTAAGGAAAATTGTTCCCTCTGTGCACAACCCCAAGGGTTGGAAGAGAAGTATGAGATTCCCAAGGTCCAAGAGGAGGTGGTTAGAGACTTGCTTGCCCAGCTAGATGCCCACAAGTCTATGGGGCCGGATGGAGTCCACCCAAGAGTTTTGAGGGAACTGGCGGATGTGCTGGCCAAACCCCTTTCCATCATCTTCCAGCAGTCTTGGATGACTGGGGAGGTTCCGCTGGACTGGAGGCTGGCTGATGTTGTGCCCATCTATAAGAAGGGGCGCAGGGAGGATCCGGGGAACTACAGGCCTGTCGCCTGACCTCGGTACCGGGGAAGGTCATGGAACGGGTGATCTTGAGTGCTATTAAGAAGCACTTGCAAGAGAACCGGGTGATCAGGCCCAGTCAACACGGGTTCATGAAAGGCAGGTCTTGCCAGAGTAATCTGATCACCTTCTATGACCGAGTGACTAAACTCTTGGACGAGGGAAAGGCTGTGGATGTGGTCTTCCTGGACTTCAGTAAAGCCTTTGATACAGTTTCTCATAGCATTCTGCTTCGGAAACTGTCGGCTTCTGGCCTGGACAGGCGCACACTCTCCTGGGTGAAAAACTGGTTGAATGACCGGGCCCAGAAGGTGGTGGTAAATGGAGTTAAATCCAGCTGGAGGCCAGTTACAAGTGGGGTTCCCCAGGGCTCAGTCCTGGGTCCAGCCCTGTTTAATGTCTTTATCAACGACCTGGATGAAGGCATTGAGTCCTCCCTTAGCAAGTTTGCAGGTGACACCAAGCTGGGTGGAAGTGTTGATCTGCTGGAGGGCAGGGAGGCTCTGCAAAGGGACCTGAACAGGCTGGACTGCTGGGCAGAGTCCAACGGCATGAGGTTTAACAAGGCCAAATGCCGAGTCCTGCACTTGGGGCACAACAACCCTAAGCAGAGGTACAAACTAGGAGAAACCTGGCTGGAAAGCTGCCAGGAGGAGAAGGACCTGGGGGTGCTGGTTGACAATTGACTGAACATGAGCCAGCAATGTGCCCAGGTGGCCAAAAAGACCAATGGCATCTTGGCTTGTATCAGGAACAGCGTGACCAGCAGGTCCAGGGAGGTTCTTCTCCCTCTGTACTTGGCACTGGTGAGACCACACCTCGAGTACTGTGTTTAGTTGTGGGCCCCTCACCACAAGAAGGATGTTGAGGCTCTGGAGCGAGTCCAGAGAAGAGCAACAAAGCTGGTGAAGGGGCTGGAGAACAAATCTTATAAGGAGCGACTGGGAGAGCTGGAGGTGTTTAGCCTGGAGAAGAGGAGGCTGAGGGGAGACCTTATTACTCTCTACAACCACATGAAGGGAGGTTGTGGAGAGGAGGGTGCTGGGCTCTTCTCCCAAGTGACAGGGGACAGGACAAGAGGGAATGGCCTCAAGCTCCGACAGGGGAGATTTAGGCTTGAGATTAGGAAAAAGTTCTTCATGGAGAGGGTGGTTAGGCATTGGAATGGTCTGCCAAGGGAGGTGGTTGAGTCACCGTCCCTGGAGGTGTTTAAGGTTAGGGTGGATGAGGTACTTAGGAGCATGATTTAGGGATTGGTGGGAATGGTTGGACTCGACGATCCAGTGGGTCTCTTCCAACCTGGTTATTCTGTGTGATTCTGTGTGAAAATGCTCATCATGCCCCAAGGCAGGGCCACTTCTTCCTAAAACAGCCCTGACAGTACCTCTGGTAGCTTGGGGATGGGGTTAATGCACCTTGTAGGTAGGACTGGTGAAAGACAGAAGAGAAAAAGTGGTGTCTGGAAAATTAAAATGTGAGTCAATGCTTGGTGAGAGAAGAACACAAAGAGGTGAAGCAATCCCTTCCTGGGAGCATCCAGCTGATTTCTCTGCCTGGTTATAGTGTCACCTTATGATAGCAACAGGGTCACGGCTTGCATGAGGAGCACTGTGTCCTATGATACCCCTGTCACCTTCACCTGACAAGTTCTTGTTCCTGCTGTCTCAGAAAGGTTTATGCAGAGTGAGATATCAGGCAAGAAGTCAGCCTTTAGGGCAACGCTAGAAAATAATTTGGGGAGGGAAAGAAAATACATATTCGGTCAACTCTACGTGCAAGTTCTTGAACCATCAAAACTGTTTTGGCAAGAAGTGTGGTTTTGTTTGACTGAAATGGTTAGAAATTCAACTTTAAGTCTGATTGCATCTGTTTGCCTGTAATTGCTTCATAGCTGTAATTTCATGCAGGAATAGCTCTGGCAAGGGCTGGTCTTGCTGTAACTAATGCCCTCTGGGTTAGTTGAGAACAAGTATTCACTTTCTGACAAAATAGGAACAGGAGGATACAACAAAAACCTGTCAAGCAACATGTTCAACACCATCAAAGGGAGCCACTATGTGCCCGGAACCTATGAACTGCCTTGGGTGGGTCTGAGGAGGTCACCTTTGTGGATGCTCAGCTGAGTTCAGCACTAGGACAACTTCGTGGACTTTGAAATACAGAGACTGCACCCCCCCTTTGGGCAGCCTTTGAGCTGCTACATCTCTGCATTGGAGCTTGGCAGAGCTGCCTCATGCTATTTGGAGGCATGTGCTGGTAATCAAGGTCAGAGATGAGCTATTGGACTAGATTGATTCTTAGTGCAACTACACAGACCCATGAGACTTTCCACCTCTGCCTACCACAGCCACTTTGACAGCACTTCAGCGTAGGCTTTTTGTGCATTTTTGACGCACACAAGGCACTGGATGCATAGAGCAAGGCTTTAAAGCCCAAGGTCTTCATCCTGCGTGCCAGGCGGTACATCTGAAACACTGTACCTAGATTCAACAAACTTTTTTTACCTGCTTGAAGGTAAGGCTGGACTGTTCAGACAACATTTGCACTTGGAAAGCTACCTTTACACGCAATAGAGTCATTTTAAAATGACTTTATAACTCCTATGGAATACAAACATAGCACCAAGGCATCAATGTGGTGAGGACTCCTCCAGTCAAGCCAGTCTCTGTTCTTATCAAAAGCTTGTAGAATAAAAATATTATAACATTTGAATTAAAAACATGGCTTATGTGTTCTTTTCAAACACCATCAGAAAGTTTCTTCAAAGACACTAGCGTAAGAGATGAAATTGCCTTTATTCATCTTAGTATAAAACAGGAAGAGATAGAATTAAACATTTCTAATATGCTAACCTTTTTCTAACCCTGTCCATTAGATGCTTCAAGAGCCTCTGAACGGAGCCCAGCTCTTGACATTTAAATGTGTCTTTTAGATCGTAATAGCTTATGCAATACAATGGCTCAAAGCAGGCATCTATGACGTTATATACACTTATTTCCTCTTCCAAAGGTGCTATGCAATGTCTCAGTAAAGCTTGTGCATTTCAGTTCCTGGAAGAAATGTGGTTTCTTGCAAGCAGCAAAGTCCAAATAGGACAATCAAGCTCTACCATCCCCCTCCTCTGCATTTTTGTGGACGTGACTTAAAAAAAAAAGCCTTCTCAGGTTGTCAGCACAGCCTGGCTGCAAACTGAGGAGCAAATTTCTTACCATTAATAATCAGGCTTTGTGTAACTGTAAGTCTTGAGTTCTGAAGGGTCATATCTCAGCAACAGGTAGGAGAAATTTTATTTCCACAGGAATTTCTTCAGAACAATTCACCAGCAACTCTCCCATGAAAAATTCAATTTTCATCTGTTTTGGCAATAGTTTTGTTACAAGAAAAAACAACTTTTTCATTTTTTGTGTGTTCAGAATCTTCTGTTAATGACTCCATTTTCTGTGCATCCCCTCCAGAATGTGGTGGCAGTGGTTCTTCTGGAATAAACTGAGCAGGCCAGCATCTTCCTTGTTGGCATGTCTCATTGTCCTCACTGCCCTTTCCGATTTGATGGAGATCCTTGACAATTATTTTTTCTGTATCTTCTAGTACCGTTGTCAATAAATTAAATAGGAGAGCAATCCAGGCTAGGCCAAAAATAATCCAAACGGCCACTAGGGTTCGGTAGTAGGAAAAGTAAGTCCTATCAGGCTGTTTACCTGCAGATTAGGGGTGAGAAAGAAGAAAATTAACAAGTTAAAATTGCTTTGCTTCCATAAAGTAAGGCAGCCTAATGGATTCATACATGGGTTTTATGTTGAGTACTTGAAGGGGACTTTTCCATTGTAGTGGCCTCTCTCACCTTCCCAGCATTAGGTTAAGGCTGGGCAAGTCTCTTGTTGCAATAAACTGATATATGAGAGCACAAACATGCTTGTGTGTCAAAAACATATACTGGGATAGAGGTGAATTAGCAGCAGAGCAGGATATGTTTTTTCCATTTATAGTGCATCAGTCTCAATTCAACCTCTGCATTTACCGGTAAATGCAATGATGTGGGAGGTGGTATAAAATTGTATCATCTTATCTTGAAAGTATTTCCAGACTCCCTAGGCACAAAAAGCAGAGCACAGTGAGCCACTATAACCACACGACTGGTACCATCTAGGTCACTGAAGTTCTATGTGCTTCTATTACATGTGATAATAACCCAATAAATAGTTGCTTTAAATTTTAGGTACTCTTGATCATACAAAGAGAGTGGTTGCTATTTCTGCTGTACTTTTGAATGGCTTCGGGAGCTTACTCTGTTAATAAAATGGGTGACTGATGAGATCTTACTGACACATGCCAAGAACACAGTTTTCTGTGTTGGAAACCAGTGCACTGAGGCTCATTTGTTGCAATCCAAACCTCTTAGCATCAGCCAGTATCTCACACCTGCTTTTCTGCATGGGTCATTTTGTTTGTTTCATCAGACGTCAGCAATCCACTACCAACATCCAGAAAGCATTTGTTCCTACTGCAATTAGTCCCACTTCATCATGTGATACAGTCAATGTGGACCTGGCATCTGCAGGAAAACTTGGTGATATTACCTACCGAGTGCTGTAAGTCACTGTCAAGGGTGACCACACAGAGCAGAGAGCACAGCAATGTGGATGGACTGGGAGATCACCACAGAACTGGTGGATCATTTCCCATTGTGAAACTGCCCAGAAGGATCGAGGATGCTGACAACTCAAGTCCTGCAGTGCTCTGGACTCACAGATCAGTGGCAGGATCTTTGTGCTTCATGCTGCAAGAGCTCTGGAAGTGGAGCAGGAGTGGAATGGTTTGTCCTCATGGATAGATATCCAGCAGCTATTTCTTTTTCTTTTACTGGGGCTGAGTTGTATTACAAATGGTTAAATCCAGACTCTGTCTTCTTTCTAGGATTTCTCCTTACCCAAAATAGACTTTGTCTCATGTTTGAGGTACAACAGCTACAATCCAGTTTTGAATCACTAAAATGCAAATAAATTCAAACCTCTTCTGTTCCACTTGGACAGCCCAAAAGCATTTGTCATCTGTAATCAATTCTAAATGCATAATTCTCAGAGCAGTCTTTGATTCTGCTTGTTTCATTGTGAAGATGTGAAGCATTAAACTCATCATCATTTTATCACTGTTGTTTAAGGTTGATTGAGAAAAATACTGCGGGGAAAAATATTTCAGCTCCAGTTAAGTCATCTTAATGAACAGGAATTCACAGAACCATGAGGCCTGGATAATTATTATTTTTAAACCTATTTATAAAAGAATACAACTGCAAAGGAGGAAAGTGCTATGGAAGTAGTGTTTTCAGGCTGTGACTTCCTCTTGTTATCACAAAACACACTTCTAATTTGGACAAGGGAAGAGAATGCACCAGCTTGATGTCTACTGTTTTTCCTGCACAGCATTAGCCACTTTTCACCTTCCTGTATTCCATGTCACTGAAGTTCGGGGTTCACAGTGTCACACAGGCCAGGGTTACCAGTCCTACAGGTTGTTGGGAAAGAAATGTCTGTGCCCTGTTGTCCTCCACTGCAGTGCCCCTGGATGAAGAAAACATCAAAGACGAAACTGTTGTGCGGTACAGATTCCCTGCTGATGCTCAAGTTCTGTGTCATTCATGGAAATGCTGCTCAGCCGCTATTGGAGACAAGGAACCTTTCTCTATATTATGTGACAAGGGAAATTTCAGGGGACATTGGCTTCCTGGGCTTTGTAGGGAGGGAACTGTTAGCTAGCTGGGATCACCTCGGGAAACATGGCCTAATTAACTCATTGTCGGTGCATGAATTAACAATAAGTTACGCTACAAGATTGTTACGATAACTAAACTCATGCAATAAAGCAAGATGTCAACTGGATCATCAAAGGACTAGCCAGCCTCTGTAGCAGCCTCAGAGAAATCAACGCCAGCAGGGAACACCAGATAATATCTGGAAAAGCTTGTGGGCTCCCTATGCCAAAGTCCTCAGCCTGACATAAGAAACCTTTCAAACACACAGCAAGGCTGCCAGCGTGTCTCCAAGGTCCCTCTTGCATCTCTGCAAGGCTTGAGAGTCTTGAGTTTGTTGTGTGGGGCATGTCTGCTCATCAGAAAGGGATTTGAGGCTTCCACGTTCTCTGTAAGGACAGCACTGATGCTCAGGTATTGTCTCCAGAGCTGTGTCCTTGTATCCCCACCGAAGAGTTCAGGCTGGTAAGATGCTGGCAGGACAGGCAGTGGTAGGGAATACTTCGATTCTTCTCAGAGTCCAGGTGTTTGACTGCTTCTTCTGTGGACACTGATTTGGCTCATGGTGATCATATTGGAGTTCCTCTGGATGCTTATTCCATGGAAAGTGCATTTTGGTCAGCAGATACATAGAAGAGTTTTGCGAAGCACTCCAACATGCTGGAGCGTAGACTAAACAGTTCACATCCAGGGTAAATCCTAAGGTCTGACTTGGGAAGACAAGAAGCCTCCAGTGATGCATGGGAAACTAAAGGCCACTTTTGCAGTGATATCCATGTTTAATCCCCACTTCTTATGCAGTGAGTATATTTTCTCACTTTGCCATGACTGAGATTTTGACCTCTCAGTCTGTTGTGTAAAAAGGTGTCTTCTGAAACACCACCACTTATTTTGTTACTCTGCATCATGAAACATAGGTCTTATGCTGCTAAAGCAGGGATATGTGCCTTATTTTGTACGATTGTTGCAAACTGTTCCCTTTTGGTATATGGAAATTCCTAGGCTCTTTGAATTCTCCCCCTACACTTGCCCTTCCCTCGCCAAAATACTTGGCTTCTTCGCATCCCAAAGAAGCTGATTTCATTATATTTAGACAATTTTGTGCTTTTGTCAGCACATGCAATCCCAGGGAAATCAGTATTTCCCCCAGAACTGTAAAAGGCAAAAAGTAGTCAAAGACTCAGAGAGAAGATTCACCTCTGCAGTACCTTGGTGGTCTGTGCAGTCAACCCATAGTAACTGCAGTCATAACCCTGGTGCTTTGCTGTGCCCCTTCTCTAAAATGATCCTTACCTACTACGTAATCTCCAAAGCCAATGGTGCTGAGGGTGATAAATGCAAAGTAAATTCCTTCGCTGTAGGACCAACCCTCTGTTTTCTGGAAGAACAGTGATGGCAAGCATAGAAAAACTAGGATTCCCGTTGCCAGGAAGAACAAAAGGGTCAAATATTTTATCTTCTTCTGAAAAAGAAAGAAACTAATTCAGTTATAATCATGATTTGACACACTAGCAGGCCATATATACTCATGGCTATTCATAATGTGTGGCTGTCTATGAGTACCTACAGGAACCTGTATTGAGTGCTCTTCCTGTAGAAGTACTGCCTTGCTGTGAAGCTGGAAGAACCTATGTATTATGGATGTTCCATATCCACAGGAGCCCTGGGAGATGTAGTCTTTTATCTGATTGTGTCAGCTTCCAATGACCATGCGTATAGGAGGAATTCCTATCCAATGACTTCTATTGGAATCAGACTATTTCCAGTTTTCATCAGACAACTTCACTTTTAGTTTTTAGGTATTCAGGAGTGGCACCTAAAGAACATTCACATTTTGCAGGGAAAATAGACTATATTATTTCATATATTAATGTCATTTTTGAGAATACTCTCTCCAAGGGTCTTGATTGTTGACTTTAGTTTTCATTGTGTCAGTGCCACAACTTGACTGCTACTCAGTGGATACCTTACTATCAGAAGACCTTTAACAATTACGAAGAAGTGCCTGAACAATGACTTTTAAACCATCCTACTTCCTAGCAGTCATGAAGAAGCCTTGGCTGGAGAAAGGGACTTGTTATATAGTAAGATTTATCTTCCAGACACACAGATGCCCCATCTCTGGAGGTGTTCAAGGCCAGGTTGGATGAGGCTATGAGCAAGCTGCTCTAGTGGAAAGTTTCCCTGCCCATAGCAGAGACAGTGGAACTGGATGATCTTTAAGGTCCCTTCCAACTTTTATGATTCTGTATTATCTACGTATAGAATTTTGTAAGTCTGGATTGTCTGGCCTCTTCTCCCAGGTGACAGGGGACAGGACAATGGGGAATGGCCTCAAGCTCTGCCAGGGGAGGTTCAGACTAGATATCAGAAAGAAATTTTCTACAGAAAGGATCATTGGGCACTGGCAGAGGTTGCCCAGGGAGGTGTTTGAGTCCCCTTCCCTGGAGGTGTTTAGAGGACAAGTGGATGAGGTGCTCAGGGATGTGGTTTATTGGCAGACAGGAGTGGTTGGACTCGATGATCCAAGAGGTCTTTTACAACCTGGTGATTCTATGATTCGTACCTTGTTCTGAAAGAGAATTACAGTAGGAGCAGAGAAAAGCTATTCTCACTTTCTCAGTAGCAGTGAGAGAAGGGAAGGACCTGCAAATAACTTGGGGCATAACTAGGTAAGACGCATCCTGTCTCTAGCCCTTTACAGGTGCCTCCTCACCTTTCAGCATCTAGGCTCAGATGGGCAACGTCAGCCTGATGTTTCGTTTCTGTCAAAGTCAAGGGAGGAGGGGGATTAAAGAACTGCATAATGAATAAGGAGGGATGATACACTAGGAATTGAGTCAATATCCATTGAAGCCCCTAGAGCTCGCCTACTTTTTACAGCTTTTTACAGTGCATTTGCTTTTTGCTGCCTCAAGATGAAATGCTTAATCATCTCTCTCTTTACTGACTGTAAAGGGAGATAGGTACTTCCCTAGAGTGTTAGCTCCTGAAATAGGTGTCTAGAGAAGTGGGATGTAGCACCCCATCTCACTGTTGATTGCTGAAGGGGGCTGGATGTCTGCCATTTAGATGGGCAGACAAAATGTATCCCTTTCTCTAAATATCTCCTCTATGATTTCTTTGCTTAGTTCTGCAAGTGAGGAATGTCTCTTTCCCTCTCCTAGCACAATGCCTAACACAGCATGAGGAAAACACAACAGACAACAATGCCAGCATATATCTTGAGAAAAAAATCCTAGAAATGAACGTATAACTGTTCCTGAGTAAGTAAAACCAATTACCTTTCTCATTCCTTTCTCGTGTAGGAATTTCCCCAGCTTTTTACACAGCAGTGAGAGCATCTTGCCAACACGGTGCAGAAAAACAATATTCAGAGGGATTCCAAACAAAGCAAAGAAGACACAGAAGATCTGGCCCCCAGCAGTTTTAGGACGTAGTGTGCCATAGCCTATGAAAAAAGATGGGTCAGAGGAGATATTCCAAAGAACTGGATTAGCCCATGGTTTCATTCACACCTACCCCAGCCTGGCCTGCCTTTGACCCCAAGAGAGGCAGCTAGAACATCTCAGTCCATATACACTCTGTTTTCTCTGAAAGAAAACAGTAAGTAAATGAGGTGATTTGCCCTGCAGGTTTTGGGGGATGCAGAAAACATTGTGTGCTCCCAGCGCAGGCTTAGTGGAATGAAAACACAATCTAAAAGCAGTTACAGAAAACGCGCTCTGTCCTGTGTCAAATACATAGAAAGACAGAAATAAGAGGTCTGGGGATCTGGAATACATCAAGGCTGGAGTCCCAGTGTTTTTGCCACATCAGAACCGCATATAACCATCTCTTGGTTTTTGGAAATCTGCCTGAATGTTAATGACCTCCCCTGGTTAAATGCCAGTAAGTTGATATGTCCAGATACTGGCTCCAGTCCTGGAGGTAGTGCAGTCTGCATTAGAATAGACAGTGCTAATTAGTTCAAACTATACTGGTGGCTGAGTTATTCATGCCAGAGAGATATTTGTCTTAAAGTTCTAGTAAAAGGGGTTTTATCTAAGTAGTGAACAACAGCTGCAGAATTCCAAACATGTCCTTAAATGGACTGGAGACTTTGTTCCTCTTAGACCTCAGGAGTTAAATCGCCGAGTGCAAGAGTCCTGTACTTTATGTATATCCTTACTCTGTCTGTGACCTTGAGAAAAGGCACTTTCCCAAGCACTGATCATCTCAAGACAACCATTACTTGGAAAATGCAATGTTTTCTTTCTGGGAAAGACAAATAAAACAACTGAGTGATCTACTGGCTACTAGATGCCCAAATACTTGACCTGTCTTGTGCTATGTGTCACAGAAATATTCCTTTTCCATGATAAAACCTGGTGAAGAGGACTGCAATGCCTGATGTACCTTCACAACAGACCTCTGTGGCGAAAGCGCAGGTAAACAAGCAAAGTTACACTTTTTCCTAGGACAGCCTTTCTGCTTTCACTAGGGAAGCAAATTTGATGGGGAGTGACCAATTTGGCTGGCTGTAATCAAAAAATACAATGATAGAGGTGTTGGTGAGGAATGGATTGGCTCGTAGCAGGGTGCTGACAAAACAGGGAAACTTTATCGATATGTGAATGTTGTAACCATGGAACATTTGTCATCGATGTGGTGGGGCAGAAGCTTTTCTTCTCCAGCAGGAGGTCTCCACACGGGTTCGTGCAACACCTACACACTTGCTATGATTCTGGGATACCACTGGGGCCCTTGTGACATATCACACACACAGATCAGTGGAGCCTAGGGTGTAGTGGGAGTGAGGCCCCAGCTTCAATCTGCAAAAACATAGATTTCACTTTCACTGCATGAAAGTGAGAAGCAGAATCCAACAGTGTGTATTTTATGCTTCAATTTGACAGGCCTGCACTTTTGAGACACATATTTGAAAGAAAGGGAAGGGCAGTCAGGAGCAGGCGGCCCCTGAAAAATCCAGAACATCTTGAAGCAGTAGTGTAAGAATGGCAGCCTTTGTCTTGCCCCTTTCCCATTTCCCCCCTGCTCTCCAGCACTTTACTAATTCAGTATGTGCACTAACAGCTCAGCACAGACTCTTGAGGCAGTGTCCATGCCCTAGCAGAGATCACTTCTTTCTTAGCATTCCTTGATGCTTTACAACAGTTTTGGGTCTAGAACCTGTTTGATCCTAAAATAAAGAACAGGAAAGTGTTTATCTCCCACCCACAACTGGCATCAGAACTAACATTTTAACAGATGACTCAAAAAGAAGACATAAGTGGGAAATTATACAGAAGGCCACTGATATTTCAGAAACCAAAATAATGCACAAAGAGCTGTGCAGTGATGAGGTCTCAGGACCAAGTCTGTTGCTGCTTACCATCCACGACAACAAAGGGCTGGAGTTTTATCCTTGAAAATATTATCCATTTTGGTTCTAAGAGGCAGAAATAATAAGCATCCAAAAAATCTACAAACACACATAAATGGAAGGCATTTGACCTACCTATTGTGGACACAACAGTGCCTGCAAAGAAGAAGGAGTTACTGAAATCCCAGTTGCTGTCTTCAGTCTGTGATTTATTTCCAACAGGGTATACTCCATTCTGAATGGCTTCGGTCAAGTTCTGGGAGGGAAAGCAAAGTCTGGTATTGACATGGCTGCTTTTCTCAAGCGCTTGCTGCAAGAGTGCAGCATATTTCAATTCAGGGTGGGGGGTGACATGATTGAGAGCAGCCTTGTGGAAGACTTGGGGCACCGACTGATGAGAAGCTCCACATGAGCCGGCAATGTGTGCTTACAGAGCAGAAGGCCAACCGTGTCCTGGGCCGTATCAGAAGCAGCGTGGCCAGCAGGACGAGGGAGGGGATTCTGCCCCTCTACCCCACTCTCGCGAGACTCTACCTAGAGTCCCGTGCCCAGTTCTGGAATCCTTAACATAAGAAGGATATGAAACTGTTGGAACAGGTCCAGAGGAGGCCACAAAGTTGATCAGAGGGATGAAGCACCTCTCATATGAGGACAGGCTGAGAGAGTTGGGGCTTTTCAGCCTGGAGAAGAGAAAGCTCCAGGAAGATCTTATAGTGACCTTCCAGAACCTGAAGGGGCTACAGGAAATCTGGGGAGGGACATTTTACAAGCACATGTAGTGCTAGGATGAGGGGGAATGCCTTTAAATTGGAAGGAGGAAGGTTTAGATTAGACATTAGGAAGAAATTCTTCACGGGAAGGTGATGAGGCCCTGGCCCAGGTTGCCCAGGGATGCTGTGGCTGCCCCATCCTTGGAATTGTTCAAGGACAAGTTGGATGGAGCCTTGAGCAGCCTGGTCAAGTGGGAGTTGCCTGTACCTGTGGCAGTAGGGCTGGAACTGGACTATCTTTAAGGTCCCTTCCAACTCAAATCATTCTATGATTCATTCTCTGGTTTAGCTAACTACTGCTCCTTTCCTGTGAATACCACTCATTTATCCTCAGCAATTCTCTGACACTACTTGCACTTTTACTGCCAAGTCTGGGCAGCAGCCAGCCAGTGGTTTTCAGTGTTAGTCTTCTGTGCTGTTTATGCTGACTGCCGTAGTGGGTATTAGGAGAAATAAGATCAAAGACCTAATTTCTTTTAGGTTAAATACTTTGGAAAAAATGGTCCCCTGTGATTAGGACGTGACAGAGCAAGACATTCCAACAGCTTAAGTCAGGGGGTGGCTGGTTGCTGGTTTTGAGTTTGTCCTTGCGAAGACTGTGGTGGATCCAAGACCTGATCACCCACCTGTACGCAGCCACACTGAGCTGTGACCCTCATCCCTCCAGGGAATCAGTGAGTTATAGCAGGGTATGCATGACATATATAGAGAATTCAGGTTTAAGGCTGTATTCTGGTCAGTGCCTCAGATTTAAATTCAGACAAAGTCCATTGATTCGCAGAGCATTACTCTTGGTGTGACCACAACAAGAATTCAGCCTGACATATATGCTCTTCTCCAATCTGCATGAGTGAACACACACATCTTTACAACATGGTCTTTGAGATAATGTTAGATGAATATGTATGAGAGATGATTGAGGTTGAGTTGAGACTGCCCTGCCACAGCAGGTTTGATTGGGTACATCTCCCAGGCCCCTCCTAGCCTATCATCTATCATGTTATGAATTTTCAGACTCTTCCCTTTTTCCTTGGTTTTAATTCTAGATGCTATTATTTTTTTAAAAAAAAAGTTGAAATAAATAACAATAATTGTAAACCCACAGACAGTGTCCATCTTTCCCTGCCCTTAGCAATCAGAGAACATTGGGCTGGGAAGGCAGGCTGGTTTGTACAGAAATAATTTAGGTAAAATCTAAAATAAACTGCACCAGAAAAGTCTTCCTCCCTACTTCCTCCCTCACTATCTTTTTTGCTGTTGTCCCAGAAGATCAAAGCTAACCAAAGTCATTCCACATCTCTTGCACAAAGATTTCACTGTCTTGAAAAATTCCTTTTTTTTTTTCCTGCTTCCCTACCTGCAAAAAAACCCTGAAGGTAAAGAGGCTGCATGCATATGTGAACTGGAGGCTGGATTGCTGCTGTGTCACAAATACTAGTTCTTCCCCTCTTTTCCTTATCCTGTGAGCTGGCCATTAAGAGCCCGTTAATTTTCCATGCAGAAATGCTTACAGCAAGGCTCTCAGCTCTCCTCATTTTCTTCTGCATTGTAGCAAACAGAGCTAGGAAATACTGAAGATGAAGAGACAACCACACTCATTCTCAGCTTCCTGTATGGTCACTATGCTACTTGCTTCTCTTCTGTAGCATCTTCAAAAAGCAATCCCTGACTATGGCACCCTTCTTGTAGTGATTTGGGCTTCTTTGTTTTCTGGCCAGCAGATTACTTTGTTGTTGTATTATTCCTTTTTGCTGTGGAATGCTTGCCCACTCGTTTGAAATAGACCCATTTATCCTGCCACACCACCCGCTGTAGACAAGCATAACCCCACCAAAAACTGAATCAACTTGAGGCAAGACCCCAAAGAATCAGAATACTGTGGGGTGGGGTCTATTAAGGGCTAACTCACGAGGTTGTGTCAAGCTACTCAAGCTGTATTTATCATCAATGTGAATTGCCTGCTCAGACCAGAGAGCAGGCTTGGGGTTTCCTAATATTCAAATGACCACATCAGTAGGAATACAGTGAAAGTTATGCCTAGCAAGGCTGAGTAGGAAACAATCTCTTCTTGGGAAATAGGAGGGAGAATTTTTTTCTGTGGGCTTGGCACTTACCTTCATAAATTGCTCCATCTCCGGCACTGTGAGGTGGGTGAACTTCCGCAGAAAAGCTTCCTTCATTTGGGCAGCTGCAATTTTCTCCTGCTTCTCAGCACTCCTCTCTAGAGCCTGGAAAACGGCAGCACCCACCAGCAGGTAGATGAAGTAGCCTGCCACCAGCAAACCCGTCTGCAACTTGCCACTGCACATGACCTTCAGCAGGACGCAGCAAGGGACAGGGAGTGAGAGGTGGCAAATGGTAAATCCCTCACGCTCCTGGGTAGCCTCCCCCAGGCAGAAAGAGCCCTCCCAGTTCCGATTTCCACTGGGATCCTGCACTGACAGGGGCAGCAAGCTGTCAAATACATCCATGGAGAAATTGGAAGAAAAAAAGCCACAACAAACCCTTCCCTCTCCCTCCCCCTCGCAAAGAAAAAAATAACCAGTCCCCAAACTTTCCACCCTCTGAGATGCATGCTGTTTAGGGATTTCCTCTTGTCTGTGAAACTCTGCTTTGCTGAGTTCTCAGGAAATGTGGATCTGGATATGAGGAGCTGGCAGACGACCATCTCCTGCTCAAGAGTCTCTGGGGACAGGTGAGGATAGCCTGCAACAGACCCACAGGGGAGCTTGCTTGGAAAAACATTATTTTATCTCCTCTGCCTCCTCTTAACTCTGAGAACTGGGCACCAGGGCAAGACCCATTGACCCCAGAAGCCCCTTTGTGCCCTGTGTTTAGGTGCAGCTTTGGGAAAACGCAGCTGGGCTGCTCTCGTGGGCTTCGCTTGTCAACTCGCAGTGCCGAAGGTCACACAGCCTGCACAGCCACAACTCATAGCAAGACCTTGGTCACAGAAGTTCTTCTGCCAGTATGCAGTGTATCCAACGGAGGACATGGCATTGTCCCCGGAGGCAAGAAAGCTGGTGTGGGGTCTGGAGCACAAGTCTTACAAGCAGCAGCTGAGGAAACTGGGGCTGTGTAGTTTGGAGTAAAGGAGGCTGATGGGACACCTTATTGCTCTCTGCTGCCTGAAGGAAGGTTGTAGTGAGGTGGGTGTTTGTGCCTTCTCCCATGTAACAAGAGATAAGATGAGAAGCGACAGCCTCAAGTTTTATCAGGGGATGTTTAGCTTGGGTAGTAGGAAAAAAGCTGGCTGACCAGGGAAGTGGTGGAGTCACCACCCGTGGAGGGGATGATTAAAAGATGTGTAGGTGTGGCACTTGGGGGTATGGTTTAGTGGTGGGCTTGACAGTGTTGGGTTTATGGTTGGACTTGGTGATCTTAAAAGTGTATTCCAACCTAAGTGATTCTATGATTCTATATTACTGACAGTACTGCAGCCTCTACTGATTTCAGAAGGATGGTTCCTGTACATTGGGAACTCACTTATGTAAGTTTTCTAAATTGTTCCCATCAGCTCTAGTGAGAATTTGACTGCCATCAATAAGAATTTGTAGGGTGGTAGAGCAAAGTGCTTGAATGAAGATACTGACTTTGAAACAGATACATGGCAGATCTGAGCCTGACTTCCATGGACATTCTTAACATTCAGATTAACTTGCTTGACATTAGATATTCCAAAACTTTCATTTGCTTAATGCACAATTTATTGTTATTTCAGCAGATGCCCTAGTTTAATAATGAGGAAAAACTGAAGCAAATCAGCCTTTAAGGGAGCATTTAAAATGTGCCACCTATTCTGCGCTTCAAGCTTTTGGTTTTTCTGTTGAGTTTGAAAACACACGAAAAGGCAGAGACTCTGGGATTAGCTTCGCAGAACTGGTGCAAACAAGAAGTGGCAGATGGCTTAACTCTGTCAAGTGCAGGTTGCCCTTTCACATACAAACCTGTTTGACCTCAGAGGAAAACAGGAAAGCTATGAATAAAAGCAAGTAGCTTTGCAAACCCTTAAAGTTTAAAGAAAAGTTTACTGGAAAAGGGCTTGTAGAAACAGGATGTTTGTGTTTCCTTTCACTTCTTTTGAAGCCACATGGTGTCAAAGGTCTGTTTCTTCCTCAGATTTAAACTGGGGACAATCTATCTGATGAAGCAGCCACATTATCCCCATGCACTGAGAGTTCTTGAATACATGCCACCTATATACAAGTTAATACAACCCACCTAGATGCTAATTAATCAAAACAAATCACTGGTAATGATAGTTCTTTTCTCACATTCCCCCAGACCTTTGGCCAGGTGGACTGACAGATCTATACAATGTCACTTGTTCCTCAAGAAGTTGCTGAAGACATGGCTGTAAAACCTCATCCCTGTAGTGGGAAAACAGCTGATCCAGCCATCAAGCACTTAATACTTCTCCACTCGGGGCTCGAGTACAGGCCACGCAAAGCTAGAGGGGAATGGGAACTGGTAATCTGTAATTTCACTGGAATGGGCACTGCATTATTTACTCCGTCCATAGCAGGCAAACCCACGTGGTGATGTCCGGTGATGACAAAGGGAAGGAGGGAAGATTTCTTGCCTCTGATACGATGTGTTGGGAGAGAATTCTCTTATGCGACTTCCATCTGTCCCTTCCCTACTCCTGCTGGCCACACCATTTCTGACCCACGCCAGGATGCTCTTGGCCTTCTTGGCCACTGGAAGCCCTGCTGCCTCATGCTCAGCCGCTGTTGACCTGCACCACCAGGTGCTTTTCCACCAGGCAGCTTTCCAGAGGCTCTTTCCCAGCCCTGCAGCGATTCATGGGGCAGTTGTGACTGATGTGCTGGACCCGGTATTCTGCCTTTTTGAACGCCGTAGAATCAACCTCGGCCCGTAATCTGTCCTGACCGCATCCCACTGGAGAGGCTTCTTGCCCTCAAGCACGTCCACATGAATGAGCCAGCAGTGGCCCAGGTGGCCAAGAAGGCCAATGGCATCTTGGCCTGTATCAGAAATGGCGTGACCAGCAGGTCCAGGGAGGTTATCCTCCCTCCGTACTCGGCACTGGTGAGACCGCACCTTGAATCTTGTGTTCAGTTCTTCACCCCACACCACAAGAAGGATGTTGAGGCTCTGGAGCGAGTCCAGAGAAGAGCAACGAAGCTGGTGAAGGGACTGGAGAACAAGCCTTATGAGGAACGGCTGAGGGAGCTGGGGTGTTTTAGCCTGGAGAAGAGGAGGCTGAGGGGAGACCTCATTGCTCTCTACAACTACCTGAAAGGAGGTTGTGGAGAGGAGGGAGCTGGGCTCTTCTCCCAAGTGACAGGGGACAGGACGAGAGGAAATGGCCTCAAGCTCCACCAGGGGAGGTTCAGGCTGAATGTTAGGAAAAAATTCTTCACGGAATGGGTCATTGGGCACTGGAACAGGCTGCCCAGGGAGGTGGCTGAGTCACTTTCCCTGGAGGTGTTTAAGGCACGGGTGGACAAGGTGCTGAGGGGCATGGTTTAGCGTTTGATAGGAATGGTTGGACTGGATGATCTGGTGGGTCTTTTCCAACGTGCTGGTTCTATGATTCCCACCATCAGGGATAACATTAAGTTTGTTTGTAAGTCATTTCTCCTGCCAGGATTCAATAAGACATTGTGGCTAACCATGAAAATGACCCCTTTGAGCGTTTCTGTCTTTGCCACGACCCAGAAGGTGCCCACACAATACAGGCCTGACTGGCCGAGTGCCACAAAGGCAACCAACAACCTGTGTGGGGAGCCGTGAGGATGGGAGGCCTCCAGCGATCTTCCTTCAGATGGTGAGGCCAGAGGGCATAAAATATGGGTTCTCTTATGCTGAACTGTGCTCTCACTCCTTCTGGCTCTCATCGTACCCACAGTTCAGCCTTTTCCTTTTTCTATGTGTGGCATCAGCTATTGTTGCTGCATCCTTACACCTTCCATGTCCTTAGGCCTGAAATTAAGCCCAGGTTAAGGGAAAAAGTTGTCAGTTGCCATGAAAATGACTTACCATGTGATTGTGGTTGTACTTCCTGCCGTGCTGAGGGCTAAAACCATTACACAACCCACATTTTTACATTTTCATGCAGTTCTTCTAGATGCATCTGGTACATATGACTGTGATCCGAACATTCAGTCTTCTAATGTGGGTCATTTTGTGTTTGATGTTGTGAACTCATGCCAGGCTTACACTAAAGCTTCCTTCAACGGAGATCCTCAAATCGCACAGTTATCCACAGGAATTTGTCTTTGCAGAGCTTAAAAAACGAACTATGATCATAGAATCATAGAATACTTGGGGTTGGAAGGGACATCAAAGACTATCTAGTTCTGTGGAAAATCTTGGCTGCTCCAAGGGATCAGAATGCAAGCTTAACATTGGCCTTGAACGGATACCCGTGTCTCCTTGATGAAGCTAGAAAGCGCCAAGAAGAGCTGAGTAAACAAGATTAAGAAGCTGCCAGGCCGCAGGTGGAATCATCCGATTATGATGTTACCCCAGAGAAAGAGTCATCCCATTACAAACTGTTGGTCTTTGGGTAAACTAATCGTATATCAACACACTGTCCCAGAAAGGGTATAAAAAGTCTCATGAAACCAATAAAGGTGCCCTTTTGCTCACAACTACTATGTTTGTTGGCCGCCGCAGCTGCGACTAGTTCCAACTCCCCTGCCATGGGCAGGGACATCCCACTAGATCAGGCTGCCCAAGGCCCCATCCAACCTGGCCTTGAACAGCTCCAGGGATGGGGCAGCCACAACTACCCTTGGCAACCCCTTCCAGTGTCTCACCACTGTCACAGTGAAGAAATTCTTCCTAATGTCTAGTCTAAATCACCCCCTCTTCGGTTCTTACCCATTCCCCTTGGTCCTTTCACCACAAGCCTTTATGAACAGTCCCTCTCCGGCTTTCCTGTAGGCCCCTTTCAAGTCACTGTAAGATCTCCTCGGAGCCTTCTCTGCTCCAGACTGAACAACCCCAACTCTCTCAGCCTGTCCTCGTATGGGAGGTGCTCCAGTCCTCTGACCATCTTTGTAGCTTCCTCTGGACCCGTTCCAACAGTTCCATATCCTTCTTACGTTGACGATTGCAGAAATGGACACAGTATGCTGGATGAGGCCTCACTGGAGAGGAAGAGAGGGGCAGAATCGCTTCCCTCGACATGCTGGCCATGCTTCTTTTGATGAGGCCCAGGACAAGGTTGGCCTTCTGTGCTGTGAGGGCACATTGCTGGCTCTCATCAACCAGCACCCTCAAGTCCTTCTCTGCAGGGCAGCTCTCAATCACATTATCCGCCGTCGTGTACTGAAATCCGGGATTGCCTCCACCCAGGTGAAGGACCTTGCACCTGGCCTTGCTAAACCTCATGAGGTTCTCACAGCCCCACTTCTCCAGCCTGTCCAGGGCCCTCTGGATGAAATCCCATCCTTCTGGTGTGGCAACTGTACCACTCAGCTTGGTGTCATCTGCCACCTTTCTGAAGGTGCTCTCAATCTCGCTGTCAATATCATTGATGATGATATTAAACAGCACCAGTCCCAGTACAGACCCCCGAGTGGCGCCACTTGTCACAGATCTCCATCTGGACTTGGAGCCATTGAGCACTACTCTTTGAATACGACCGTCCAACCAGTTTCTTATCCACCAAACCGTCCACCCATCAAATCCGTATCTCTCTAAGTTAGAGAGAGGGATATTGTGGGGGACCATGTCAAAGGCTTTACGGAAGACTGGATGAATCACAATCCATTGGTCTGCAGTTACCCCGTCATAGAAAGCCACTAAGTTGGTCATACAGGATTTGCCCCTGGTGACGCTCTGCTGGCTGCCATTAATCACCCCCATGTCCTCCGCGTGCTTTAGCAGAGCTTCTAGGAGGTTCTGTTGCACAGTCTTCCCAGGCACAGAGGTGAGGCTGACAGGTCAGTAGTTCCCAGCTTCATCTTTTCTACCCTTTTTAAAAATGGGCATAATGTTGCCCTTCCTCCAGTCACCAGGGACTTCTACTGATTGCCGTGACTTTTCAACTCTCATGTAGATGGGCTTGGCAACCACATCTGCCAGTTCCCTCAGGACTCTGGGATGCATCTCATCAGGTCCCATAGACATTGTGTCGATCCACTGGAGGGTAGGGAGGCTCCGAAGGGATCTGAACAGGCTGGACCGCTGGGCTGAGACTAATGCCATGAGGTTTAACAAGGCCAAATGCAGGGTCCTGTGCTTGGGGCACTGCTCCTCGAATGCTGTGTTCAGTTCTGGGCCCCTTCTGCGTGCTAGAGTTCTTAGCCTCAGACACCTAGCAAAGGCAAGTGACCAGCTTCAGCATTTTCTTCACCCATGGAGACGAGCCCATTTCCTCCTCCAGGCAGCAGCGCACGTATCGCATGAATTCCACCATCTATGGCACAAAATCCTTCATGTCCCAACCTGACGGGCCTGCGGTGGCCAGGAGATGCATCACAGCTGTCTTGAAGGTGTAGATGGACAAGCTACTGCCTACCAGGATGCGTTGCCTCTGGATCCCAAGGAAGGCACTTCAGGATCCCCGTGACACAAAGGCAACGTGCATGGCAGGGGAGGGGGACAAACTATTCCCATTGGCTCAACGTGGGAGCACAGAGAGCTGGTGGAATCGGTGAAAGCAGAGCCCAGTGCCCCAGTCCTTCTGGAAATGCTCCTCGGCCCTGTGGCAGCTGAGCAGCCAGCACCCTATGGCCACGTCCCCTGGGAGAGTGATGCACAGACACGCAGAGATGCAGCCTGTGTTTAAACACACCATTTATTGGCAAATTTGTACAGTGTAAATATCCCAGAGGGAACGGATTCTCTCCAAGAGACGGGGATGGTCACCGTGTAGGGGAAACGAGAGTCTCTGGCACAAGCCTCCTCACAAGGGGCTCTTCAGCTGCATCGGGACCAACCGCCCCAATTGAGCTTTTGCTCTGGAGGAGAGGTGTGGCAGCAACTCCCCCAGTGCTCACGTGCAAACCCCAGTCAAGGGTCCTTCCCTCTTCTAAGGGTCATTAATTTGTCTTTCTTTGTCCTCCCCGCTTGTCCTTTGGGTCTCTTTGCCACCTTCCCTTTTTGGAGAAGGACACGTAGAATAGGACCATTTGTAACCTGGATGGGAAACACAGTGGAGAAAGCCCATCTTCTTCTGTATCTGCTTCTGCCTTTGACAATACCCTTCCCCATGGTTCTTAGCACAGTCTTTCTCCTGTGGTGTGTCAAGTGCCAGTCAGGCGCTTGCTTAAACTCGCAACAATACGGTACACCGTTTAGCTCTACAGATCAAGTGTGAGGATGTTGCCTGCTGTCAGCTGTGAGATCTACAATCAAGCTCTGTGCATGGAGACCTCTTTCAGTGTCCCTTCACGAGCAGTCTTGCGAGTCGATATTGCAGCTGTCTGAAATCACGCAACGCCTCGTCATTGGCCGCTGAATCCTGTGTGAAGTGTTGGAAGAGATTGAGTGGCTCGGCCTTTCTGAAGGATGGCGGCAAGCTTATCTCCTCGGGCACGTTCTCATTGCCAAGGAAGAAGTGTTTGAGGCACTTCTCCTCCAGGCAGCGGCGCACGTATTGCATGATGTCTACCAGCCGTGGTACCAAATACTTGCTGTGCCAATCTGAGAGGGGGATTGTGGTCAGGAGGTGCATGACAGCTGTCTTGAAGGTATAGGTGGAAAGGCTTGTGTCCATCAGGATGTGGGCGCAGTAGCGAAGGCATTTGATGTGAACACGGCCCTTTGGGGCCTGCCTGGCCATGTACTTGAAGAACTTCACCTCGGCCACAGCGTAGGTGACTGGCCACGTAGTGCTTAGGGTGGAGGTGTCCTCTGGAGCCTGGCTACTTAGGAAGATGTCCGAGTCTCCGTGCTGCACCCCAAAGATCAACTCAATGAAGAAGGTCTTTCGAGAGTCACTTGTCAGCTCCAGCCCGCAGGACCGGCTTGAGGGCAGCATCTTCATGTTGTAGTGACGTGAAAGAGGCGCATCCCTCCAGGCTGACATCAGGAGGGTCTGGAGCCAGCGGGCAGTTTTCTGCACATCTAGGTAGCAGCCTGTGCAGAGGGTGTGTAGGAGGCAGAGCGTGTTCTCCTCCATCTGCTGCTCTGTGCAGGTGCACTCCACGTGGATGCAGGGGTCTCCTACTGGCATCTCCCTTGCGGTGTCAAGCTCCAGGTTGAAGGTGTGGCCAGGTGGTGCCTCCAGGGGCAGGAGCAGCTGGTAGACAGCATCATCATCAGAGGGAAACCAGCCTTCGAAGGAGGTGCCCACACTGATGGCTTGTTGCAGCACAGGGTAGAAACTCTCACACAACTGCTCTTTGATGGCCAAGAGGAGTTTATCCACCAGGTCCTCCACCACCAGGCAGGATAACACATAGTGCACTGGCCTCCAAGAATGCCTTTCAAAATTCCTAACCAGATCCCTCTCTTCATCAGAACCTTCTCCTTCACTTTCTTCCTCCACCTCTTCCACCTCCTCCTCTTCCTCCTTCACCTCTTCCTCCTCCTCCTCTTCTACCTCCTCCACCACCTCCGAGTTCCAGACCAGATCCCTCTCTTCATCAGAAACTTCGCCTTCACTTTCTTCCTCCTCTTCCACCACCTTCAACATGTTGCTGCCAGAGCTCTCCTCAGCGCTGCTGCTGCCTGCCTCACGGCTCCTTTTCCTCAAGTGCCAGCAGAGGCCCAAGAGCAGGAGCAGGCCTCCAGCAATCGCCAAGTAGTGCCACTGCTGCAAGGCAGTAGAGAGCAGTGCCGCCCAGGCAAAGTCCCACTGCACCTGTGTCTTCTGCTCTGCGGACATCTCCTCTACCTCCTGCCACAGCCGAGCCATCTCCTTCTCCAGGAACAGGGCACGCTGTGCCATGCGCTCACGCGTGGCCTCATCCAGCTCATCACCAGCCCTCGGCAGGTTCTGGATGAGGCGTAGGAACACACGGACGAGGAATGCAGTGGCAGTCATGGCCTGCAGGAGGAAGGAGAAGAGGGATTCAGAGGGGCTGGGCTGGAGGGTGCTGGTGGCAGGGGAGAGGGACCTTTGGGGCAGGCAGGAGTGGGGACGAGGCAGCTGGGAGGCAGCGATGCCTTTGCACCGCTCCCTGCCTAAGGTGCTCCTGCGAGTGGCTGGGGCCTCGATGCTGGGGCAGAACTGACTCTCCCTGGGTCCCACGTTTCTGCCCCAGCCCTCGTCCAGCCCAGCCTCTCCCCACGTCTGCACTCACCACCATCCCACGCCGCACTGGCCAGGGCTGCCTGCCGGTGCCTCTATAACATGCCCCGTGGCCCCTCGTCCTTTGTGATGTCACGGGCACCGGAGCACACCACGGGCACCGGAGCACACCACGGGCTCACCCCCCAGCCAGCCCCACCCCCAGCTCAGCGACTTCCAGCTGTCCCTTCCCTGCTCCTGCTGGCCACACCATTTCTGACCCACGCCAGGATGCTCTTGGCCTTCTTGGCCACTGGAAGCCCTGCTGCCTCATGCTCAGCCGCTGTTGACCTGCACCACCAGGTATTCTGCCTTTTTGAACCCCGTAGAATTGACCTCAGCCCGTAATCTGTCCTGACCACATCCCACTGGAGATTGAGGAAGGCACATGGAAAAAGTAGTGCAAAAGGTCTAGCACCAGAGCGAAGTTTCTTCTAATGACTTTAGGAAATGACTCAAAAACATGGTATTTCGGTCGCAACGTGCTCTCCATCGTGCCTCTGGCTCTCACCCACAGCTTGTGAAACTCCTCGGGAAAGCTTTGGCAGTGTCACCAGCCATTGCTTTCAATAGTCTTCTGCATGAATACGGACGCATATTATCTGGGGTGGGGGAATGCTTTGGCCAGAAGTTAACCCTGTGGAGATGCCATTGCCCAGTATAGCCCCGTGACGGGTATTGCTGTGTTGTGCTTGCACAGGGAGGAATTTGAGCCACAGCACCTGCACTCAGGCTAGGATTCAGATTTGCCACCCTGCCAAAGTCCAGAGATCACAGTCCATGGGATCTGCCAATCGCACCTCCAGGGGGACTGACTCGGTGGTGACCAAAAGAACTTGGCAGCGCATGTGTATGCTTCACTCCTTCCTTCTGCTGGGCTGGTTGCATCTCTCATGCCGCTCTTGCCATGGCCTGTTAAAGCACTCCATGCTCGGCATAGTTATGTTCCACTCTACCCTGTCCTTTGCAATGGATTAATGGATTAATCCCTGATCTTTGCAGTGACCTCACTTGTACTCTGATTGATGGCTCTTCTTGTTTTCCTGCATTTTTCATCACCAGCACAGGAGGAAAAAAACCCAAAAAGCTGCTAGAGAGGATGAAAAACTCAGCTACCATGCTATGGGCAACCCCCATCCGTTGTTCCAGAGTACGTGTGATTTGGGGTAGCCAAAAGTTTGGAAACAGCTGCTACTCTCTCTTCCCCAGGTCACGTTGCTTTAACAAGACCAGGGCCCAGCTCCAGACAGTGTTCTGGAGAGGGCAAGAATGCCTTTAGCCATTCACTTGTTCTGCTTCTTCAGGACCACAGTGGAATAGGCGAGTCTCTGGCTCCAGCTAGAGGCCACTCGTGGCCAGGTTTCTAACCTGAAAGCAGCTCTCATTATGAAGTGTTGCTGTGCTGGATTGAGGTGCATGAAGAGATACACCCAATACACCAAAGAGAATGGGAAGAGCAGAGACCACAGAGACTTTCACACGCTGCCCAACCCAGACAGCAGAACTTTCCTCCTTGCCTCCCAGGCACTACAAGATGTGATGTTGTTCCCTTCCCCTAGGAGGGATGTGGAGAGGCGTGAGAGGAAGGCCTGTGCAAACCTCATGAAGTTCCACAGCGCCAAGTGCAGGGTCCTGAACCCGGGTCAGGGCAATCCCAGGCGCAGGTATAGGCTGGGCAGAAAAGGAGTTGTGAGGGGCCCTGAAGAGAAGGACTTGGGGGTCATGAGGTGACTCTGCCCCTCCGCTCTGGTGAAACCTCACCTGGAGTACTGTCTTCAGTTCTGGAGCCCTCAGCACAGCATTCCTAAAGGTGCTCACTGCCTCAGGAAACTATGGAGACTAAGCGAATGCACCAGTTCAGAGAGAGAGAAAGGACAGACTCCACAGTAATCTGTGAATGAAGCAACGGGTACAGCCTCTGGCTGTAGAAGCTTTGCCCAGTCCCTTCAGCTGCTCTTTGTAAGACTTGTTCTCCATATACCGCTCACCAGCCTTGTTGCCCTGCGGACACTATTTATCAGGCACTGAGCCAACCTCCTCCCCTCCACCCCCTATCCTCCAGTCCCAAGTGTTTAATTTGTTCTGCTGCTAAAGAGAAGCTGTGGGTAATGGCGGGATGAACAACCTGACCAAATATATATTGTGAAGGCAAAGGTCGTCATTACAGCAAAACCCAACTCCCCTGTCATGGAGTGAGGCTGGAATTAGCACCTCTGCTAATTAGGACCTCTGCTGCTGCCAGTCCATCCTTTTTCCCCAGGTGGTCTCCAGTGTCAATTCAACCTCCTTCCCACCTGGCAGGGAGGACACAGGTGAATTCCTCCCCTGCCTTGGGAGATCCCTGAGCCAAGCGAGGAACAGTATTTGGAGGGAAGAGGCCATCAGCAGCTTCTCATGGGCACGAATCTCAGAAACTGCAAATCTTTATTACTAATTGTTGGGTTTGGTTTCTTGAGGGGTGCTTGTGTTTTGTTTCTCAAGTGCAAATGAGGCAATTCAACAGATTGGAGGACTGGGACCTCAGAGCAGTACCTACGACTCTCACCCCTACAAGCCCCAGACTGTACTAATTCCCTTCTTGAGAGGAATCATGTCTCTGTAGCAGTACAGCCAAAGGGTTGACGGAAAGGTGACAACCTGCAGCATGCTCTTGGGCAGGAGACAGCTGGTGGCCGGGACACTGCTGGGCCCCACGGGCTGCACAGTAGGTGTTTAGTTGTGCCTGAACGCAACTGGAATGGAGATCCTGCAGCATCTGTCGATCTGTGCCAGGTATCGTCTGAGAGACAGAAACCAGACTGGTCAAGAACAGTGACCAGAGAGGTCAGTGGCTCAGGTGTTCTACAGAATACAAACCAGAGAAAATTCAATCCAGGATAGTCATCTCCAGGAAGAGTCTGCAGAAGGGTAAGCAACTCTGAGGAAAATGCCAGAGACAGGAAAACCTGGAGCTTCTTGGAATGAGAAGCAGTGAATGGGATGAAAGCGATGGGGCCTGGGTCACTGGCAAGCCTGACTTTGTGCTAAGAGTCTGTTGGGACACAACAGCCGAGTCTGGTTGCGTTGTCTTCGTGGTCTCAATCAGGGCCTGTCATTCTCCTTTGTTCCTCAGATTCTCAGCCTTGTCCTCGATCCAAAGAAACTGGCAAGACGAACCTGCTCGGGAAGCATTTTCATTGGTTTGAAAGCTCAAAGGTGCACAAGAGTGAAAAACTGCCCCAAGAAACACACAACAGGTTGAAAAGGAGAGATCAGCAAACTGCCCTCAGCTGTAACGCAGAGCTTGCTCTTTGCAGCTGGAGAAACGCAGAGGACTAAACAAGTGTATGATGCAAGTCTTCCAATGAAAACATTCACATGGCAGACCTTACCCCAAGAACGTGTTTCTGTTCTTGCCCTCTTATGCCAAACCCGTAATGCGCTTCACCCATTTGAACCAGCAAAGATGCATGGTAAGCCAAGTGGTTTTATGGCCATTTTGGAGTGAAACCAACTTTTTTGTAGGGAAGTTCAGGCCACGTTGTGAAAACCCACTGGTGTGAAAGATGCAGAGACAGCATTTAATATCAATTTTAACTTCAACTTCCAAATATCCATCATCAGGAGTGCATCATGGCAGGACTGATCTGAGAACCACCTTTTACGTTCACCTTTTCCCACTGGTAATACCTTGGGCAGTAGCAACCAATCTGGTGAAGGGTTTGGAGAACAAGTCCTACGAGGTGGGGCTGAGGGAACTGGGGCTGTTTAGCCAGGAGATGGGGCTGTTTGGCCAGGAGAGGAGGCTGAGGGGAGACCTTATCACTGTATTTGGAAGCGCATTCAAGAAGAGCTAGAAATGTGTCTCAGCCCCTTTCACATGTATATATGGTGGATTCACAGCCCATCCAAGCGGGGAGTATGATGCAGATGTGCATACCTCACTGTTATGTAGCGATGTAGGTGAACAGAGTCACCCATCTCTGGTTTGATGGGTGTTTTCATTCCCATGTTACCCTGCCTTTGGCAGCAACTGTAACAAAACCAAGAAGGGCCCAAAGACAAAACAGGACACATCTACCTAGAACTAGGTCCTCCTCTATACTCTATTTGGAGGCTGAAATACGTAGGGATTGCTCCTGCACACATATAAACCAGTCTTCTGATTTTTAACTGACCTAGTATCTTAATCATGACTAAAAGGATGTGTGGCAAAGGATTTAGAAAAGTATTTCTAAAATACACATAATTCAGTCTCTTCACAATGAGCATTACGGTCATTATTCTATGCAAGGGCCATGTTTTTAGACACCAGCACTTGCTTTGGATTTAAAGAAAAGATCATTCTGATTTAACTAACATTTGTTGTTGACCGGTGTTTCCAATTACAAATGGTCCAACCTCATAAATCGTTGATCAAAGTTGTGATTTGGGAGGAACTGTAGGTGTTGAAACTTCTATCAGTAATTCCCCCCAATGTCTGGTGTTATTTTATCCACACGTGACCTTATGAGAAAATTTCACTGCGGTAAAATTTAGCCAACAGTCCAAATTTTGGGTTCTGCATGGTTGAATAAGACCATGTGGTCCAATACTATAGCTGTTTGCTAGCTCAGTGAGGGGTTCAGCCATTAATTGGCATCTTATGTAAATGTCATCACCATGAGTAATGACAAAAGGAGAACCTGTTGCCTTGTTACTTAAAATGAGGGAAGTGTCTCTGCCTTGGTGTGTGAGTATTGCAACAAGTTTTGGTTTAGTTACAACATTCCTCTGGAATTCTTGAATTAAGCCTAATCGTTTCGGTTTAGTTTTTAGCTCTCCAATCACACATCAAAGAGATAGAACTAGCCATAGTAAAATTGAGCCAGCAATCACTGTGTTCTTTTTTGCAAGATTTGGTAACTTCTATGTCAATGTCACTCAAGTCCAAAGAAGTATTGTTGCTAGTCAATTTCTGGCAGCAACACAAAGTAAACATATTTTGCCTAATATCTTTCCAATTCTTAGTAGGACATATTTCTTCTGAAATGCCGGGGTGAATTTGGGATGTCAAGTTGAAATCTAAAAAACTGCCAACAAATGAAATATCAGAGGCTTTTCAGGTTGAAAACTGAGTTCTACTTTTCTGCACCTCACCTGAATCTTTTCATAAGAGGTGTACTACAGGAAAGTATGAACAACCCAGACAAAATGTTGTAAGCCTTTTTCAGATTTAAGCCTTCAATTTTTATTTATGTTTCTTCTATAAAGAATTTTCAATGTCCCACGGGGTTCTCCTGCAAAAATAAAAATAAAACTTGCCCTTTTCAGGCAAAGGGAGTTAAAACGATGGTGTTATCCAGCAGGTAAGCCATCCATTAAGTCCTTAGGAATTCCCCTTCTAAGCCCTAAATGCCACCAATGGAGTCGGGCTGAAACAGATTTAGATCATGACGGTTCTTCAGCAGCTTCTGCAGTTTTACTGGGATGGGGGAGCGTATTTTTAACTGTTACGTGTTGGATGCCCTGTGATCTTTCTTCCAAAGGCTTCACAAGACAATATTTCCTACTGTAATCAACTAATTCTGTTGCTACCTCACCCCATGCCCAGACTTTAGGTCTAGTAAAGGTTCTGTTACGTGGCACAGCTGGTGTAGAAAAATCGGAGGAAATAGCGTAAGAGTCTGTGATGGTACTGCCTGCATTTCTGCTATTGTCACCTCTGTGCAGAAAGGCCTCTAACCTCTCCACAGGACCCACAGATGCTACGGTTCTCTAGATACCTATCCCTGTGGGTTTAAGTGATTCAGGGAGTCCCCTTATCAGGGGAATATATAATTTCTGAGTTAACGGGCAACATCATTGGTGATTCACATCCGGGAATTAACTTTCTCTTATGCATTATTTGTAGGCAAGCAGGTTTGCGTACGCTTTCTAGTAATTGGTTGGCTGTGCCTGTTATTGCCAAGGGATCGCCCCTATCCAGAGGGTTTAACCCCCCAGCCCAGTAAGCCGTACGCTGAGTTAAGGTCCATGGGGACTGATGATCACCTCTTGTTAAGAAAACTCCGTGGCCCCAATCACCCTCAGCCTCTTTTTCGCTAAACTGAATTTGATCACTGCCAGTTAAAGATACATTCCACACTAATTCTGTTTCAGATTCTTTGATAAGACGCCCATACTCCTTTTTTAACTTTGCCAATTCAGTGGCAGAATAGGGCATTTCCTTGATGCGTATCTGGGGGTCTGTAACCTCCTTATTAACACAAGAATATTCAGTTTTGATTAAGAGCCTTAAATGAGGGGGATTATTATCAAGTTTTCTTATTTCTTCCAATTCCTTCTGTGGGTACATGCGTTAAATTTGACAGATAACTTTTTCCTCATATCCCTATGATATTATAGCCTATGAATTAGTGTTCTGTGGATTAGTGGTACTGATAATACAATTTACTTCCAGAACAATTCTTAATGAATGATTTTCTTTTTCCTTTCATTCTTTCTCCTTTTTCTCCAATTCTTTTTCCAGATTGGAAAGAACTTGACCTTAGCCTCATTCTGCAATAAAGAAATTTGGTCTAGTATACTCTGCAGATCTCTCCAGTTCTCTCGAGCCCACTCTTACCCAATAGGGGAGGGTTGAGCACCATCTTTAGGCAAGAATGTGAAAAATGTACCTCTATCCTTAAGTAAGTGAGAATCTCTCTTCTACTGTTTTCTCGTCATCTTTCCCTCATCCAGGAACTCAAAACAAAAACGGAAAACAACTCAAAATCGCTTGAGAAAGCCACTCACCAACATGGTGATTCTCCTAATCTTCCTCAAGGGTTACAAAATCCACAACAACTCAAAATCACTTGAGAAAGTTACTCACCAACACAAGGATTCTCCTAATCTTCCTCAAAGGTTACGATAGAAAGAGACAGAGAACAAGGAAAGAGTGGGGAGAAGAGGGAAAGAAAAGGGGCTTATAGCTACCACCACGGGTCCACAGATGTCCGTCGACTCTGGGAGTCCTGGTCCAGAAGGCATTCTGCTGTTTTGGTCTTTGATAGAGGTGATCCCACGATGGGGCGAGAAAGAGTTGAGACAGAAATCGATCCTTTGACCGACCCTTACACGTTATTTGGATACACCAGGGACGGTCTATGTCCCCATGTTCGTCTAGAAAATACGTGCATTTATACACCACTTCCATGCAATGCAGCAATTTCTTATCTCAGGAGCGGTATAAAAGGACAACACAGCAGTCCTAAGCAGTAGAATACTTTATGGAAAAAAAAATGTGCATCGTGTTCCTGAATGTGTTGGGTGAATAGTTTCTGCATCTAATAACTCAGTATTCAATCTCCTTGCAATCTTAAGAGCACTGTCCCTATAAATCCGTACGTCTATTGCATCAGATTCCTGGGCTGCTTTCTAAACTGGTGGAGGTCCATTGGGGTATTGCAGCATCAGATGGAAAGAACACTTGAAGTTGTTCTGCCCGGCGCTGCTGCAGTTTTCCTTCCAATATGGAAAAATGAAAGCCAGAAGTAGAAGCAGCAGAAGGAAGAACAGAAATGGTAAAGCTGCTCGTAATACGTGGTAGAAGAAGGAGGGAGGCTGAGGCGCTGCTCCATTAGCTTGTGGCTGGCTTTCACCTCTGAAATAGAGAAAACAAAGTTGAGAAAAAGGCACTTTAGATTAAGTTCTCCCTTTGTCCCTCACGATCTGTACTTGGTGGTTCTAAGCTGCCAGTTTCTTTGTGCAGGTAAGGTGGTGGAATTAAAGGAAGATTTAAAATGAAAACTATTTTCTCCAGAATCAAGACAAGCTGAAGTTTCTCATTGGAGCAGGGACCCAGGAGCAGGAGCGCTGAAGGAAAACCATTCACTAAGGTGCAACACAGAGCGGGTTGGCAGAGGAGACACTATAGGCAGGCAGAAATCACCTCCACCTGCCTGCCAACCAGAGGAACAGCCACTCAGGTTACTGCTGGCACGCAGCTGGCCTCTGCTGTTCTCACTACCCTTCAAGAGATCGGGCTAATAAAAATAATAAACCAATACCTTGTGCTGCAGCTGTTTCTGCCGTCTGTGGTTCCCCTTACGGTGATCTGTTGAGAGAAATAGGTTTCAGTACTCAGGTTGCAGAAACTAGAAGGAATTTCTCCTCCTCTAAAAATACACTCGTATTTTCACAGACACAGTCCTGTTGTAAATTCCAGGATAAGGCATACATGCATATAAAAGGCAAAATGATTACATTTGAGGAACTTTCAGACTGAAGACATCAAAATATGCTATATGCCAACAGCAAAAGATTAGAAAAAAGTCCGTGTCTTCTTCGCAGCAGGGCTGGACTTGTCTGTGGCTGGATCCTAGGCTCCCAAGTCCAAGTTATGGGGAACTTGCAGGAATCTTCTGCTGTCCTAAAACATAATCACACCTTCCGCTTTAAAATGCATATTCAAAACTGACAGGAGATGAAGCGCTAGGAGCCATCTTTCATTGCCCCTCTGTGGGTGCACAGCCCATTGCCTCTTCAGATGTGCATAACCAGCAGCAAATGGATGTTCCAGTTCTCCAGCTTAAAGAGATGTTCCACTAGGCACAACCCGAAGGAATTATGATGGAACAGGTGCAAAAAGGTATTAAAGCAGAGATATTAAATTCTTCTTTCTTGTTGCAATGCAAAAATTAAAATCAAGTAACTATTTAACCACACCAAGGTTTGTGAAATAAGCGCAGCTGTTCAATACTTTGGCAATCTTCCCACACGGATCGCTTTACCTTTGTCTGAGTGAGGGACAGACACCAAATACTAACCAAAGTTAGTATTTAGTAAAGTTAACCACCGCCTAGAAGGGCAGCAATCAATTACTCATTCTTAGAAGCACAACACCTCTCTCCTAATTACATTCGGAAGTCAATGCTCACACTTGCCCTGTCTCCAGAGCCTGTCTTCCACAACCTCCCTGGGCAGCTTTATCCAGTGCGCCATTGCCCTGACAGCAGAGAAGTTTTTCCTCATGTTTAGATGGAACTTCCCGTGTTCCAGCTTGTGCCTTCTGCCTTTGCCCTGTCACTGGGCACCACTGAACAGAGCCTGGCCCCATCCTCTATACACCAACCCTTTTGATATTTATAAGCATTGATATGATCTCCTCTCAGTCTTCTCTTCTCTATGTGAGGCAGAACCAGGTCTGTCAGCCTTTCCTCCTAAGAGAGATGCTCCAGTGTTTGCCCAGTGCCATGAAGCCGATGCAAGCAGTGAGAGCAGAAGCAGTAAGCCAAGTTTTCTACAGACACACACACCCCAGGAAAGGACATCTTGTAACAACATTAAGTAGAATGTTTCCCTCTGGATACTATTTCTTAAATCTATGCAGTGTAACGCTGCAAAGAAATCTCTTGGGCAATGCTAACTAGCTACCTGTCTGTTTGCCTGCAGCAGTCCAATATGTTTATTCAGGCTCTACATCACACAGAACAGAAATGGTGCGCTTTTACAATGTCTTGTGTAATTCTTTCTTCTTATTTGCCCTCCTTCAAGAAGCAATATAGCCCACTTCTGCTATAAGGAAACATTTTAAAGCACCTGCTGATATCAGCACTTGCTTGGAAGGCTGTCCCGGTGTGGACATACCTCCACACATGCAAATACCAGTACTTTGTAAATTAATTGAGCATAAGACCATTATAACAAAACTACCTGTACACTCCCACAGCTCTACAGCATCCATTCAGGCAACTGAGATGGTCAGGGGAGTGCACAAGCTCCAAGTGAAAATATGAGTTGGCAGAAAAACAGAGAGCAAAAAAGCTCTGTTTCAGCTTTCAATGTCTTCCTTAAACCATTGCTGTTTTGGTTTGTCTCTGAGATAGTGTGGGGCAGTGTCATTAAATACAGAAAGTAAATCTGAATATAAAATTCTCAGAAGAGTCTAAAGGGCCTTGTCTGGCTCCTTGCACAACAGAGTGGGAAATCCCTCCGAGGCTGGGACACAGTATCTCACCCACTTGGAAAATCAGCAACGAGTGTGCAGCTCTTGCACAGGAGAGTGGGCAGAGTCACAACCTGTGCCATTTATGCATTCTTCAAAGACACAGTTACCAGTTAAAGGCCTCTCTGCTGTGATACTCTCACAGACAAACAGCATGGCATTTTAAAAGACATTTTAAAGAACAAAATAAAACAAAAAAACTCTTTCTATCCTTTTCCAGTACTCCTGGCAAAATCTTGATCTCTGCCTTCGAGCACTTAAAGCTGATCCAATTGTCGTAAACCCGCTAGATTTTCTCCAATAGATTCCTTCTTAATTCTCATCATCGTCGTGGCCCTCTGCTGGATGCTCTCTAATACTTCCTTCTCTAAACAGTAATAATCCAAAGGAAAGCAGAGCTTTGAAAATACTCAAGAATTTACCTAACTCCTCTGGATGCGTAGAGAATCCAAATCTCAAAATAAGTATTTTAACTAAGCCCTTGGAACGCTGCACCAGAGGCTGAAGCCAAGTGGTTGCCTGGTGTTTGCCCAGTGCCACGAAGCCGATGCAAGCAGTGAGAGCAGAAGCAGTAAGCAGTAAGCAGTAAGCAGTAAGCAACGTTCTTCTGCAGACACACACCCCTCAGGAAAGGGCATCTTGTTTGGAACCCAGCAGCAAACTGACCGCTCCATCTTACCTTGCACTGAGCAATCTCCAGGTCAATCACCTGCATTTTGGACTTCCGCAGGACGGACTTCATAGCCACTTTAGTTTTCTCGGTTAACTCTCTAGTCTTGGGGACCTGGGCCAGGAATGTCTTCCCGATTGCTTCTGGCAAGTTTTCAGGCCTGCCACAATCCAGTGCTTCCACTCCTTTTCCCTGAAAGGCTGGGGTGGTGCTGGGGAGAGGAGGCAGCTTCTCACTCTGAAGTAAAGCACATGAAAGGAACAAGGTTATCTCTCTAGACTGGTCCTCCCTGGGAGCCACGTTTCTGCCCCAGCCCTCGTCCAGCCCAGCCTCCCCCCATGTGCGCGCTCACCATCCCACTCCGCACTGGTCAGGACTGCCTGCTGGCCGCTCTATAACCTGCCCCGTGGTTCCTCGTCCTTCGTGATGTCACAGGCACCGGAGCGACTTTCAGCTGTCCCAGGCTTCCAGTGCTCTGATACCCACGAAGTACAAATTCCCCCGCAAGACAGGGCTCCCAGCGGCTCCCTTTACAGAGCAGATCAGAGCCTCCCAAGCCCTTACAACCCACGGGTGCCATGACTCTCGGATGCTTTCCTCCTTGCCACCCCATGCCATGAGGTGGCCTTGGCTCCCTTGGCACTGAGCTCTGTGCTTGTGGACACAGGCATGCCTTGGTGCGTCCGTGACACCAGTGGGAGGCTGCTGGTGGATATGCTGGTGGTGGGGAGGGGCCTGTCCATGGCAGGATCTCTGTTTCTGCTGTGCCGCTGTGACAGGACATTTCTAGACAGATGCTTTTCCCAGGAGTGATGTGAGGGGGTGTGGGTGCACATTTCCCTGTGGGCAACTCCCACTGTGGATTGAGCACCGTCTTCTCCATATTCAGCACAGAATCTTAGAAACATAAACTCACTGAGCTTGGAAAAGGCCTCTAATGTCATCGTGTCCAACTATCAGCCCAACACCACTGTCTGTACTCAAACCTGTTCCTAGTGCCATGTCTGCACATTTTGTGAACACCTCCAGGGATGGAGACACAGCCACTGCCCTGCGCAGCCTGTTCCAATGCTTCACCACTCTTTCAGTGAACCATATTTTTTTCTTACTATCACATTGAATCGGTCCCTGGCACAACCTGAGACAATCTCCTCTCATCCTATCAGAGAGCTGTAGACATCTTGTGCTCCACGTTCATCCTGCCAACAGCAGAATAGCAGAGTGGAAATCAAAAAGGCCTTCAGCAAATCAAGTCTCCTTCACACCAGGGCTGACTCTTCTTCTTCTGATCCCACGGCCGGATTCCCAAAGCCTTGCCCAATGTGAGAAATATGGAAATGATATTGCAGTCATTGTAATAGGACTAGTAATACACAATAATGACATTGTAATACCGCTATTGTATAATCAACTGTATTGAAACAATACAGGGTCACAATGCTTGGACAGCAGTTTCCATTAATTGTTACATGAAACATGCGTGATTTCAGGAAGAATGTTTTTTGGAAATAACAACTTTTCCACCTTTCTCTACCAGCATTTGAGGACATGTCCTTTTCACCTGCTTGTCAATCAGCAGCTGTAATTTGCATGGGTTAGTGACTTTACGCATTCAATTGCTCACCTACTTTTTAGATCTTCGCTTTCTGTGCTCAGTCTTCAGCTTGTCAAACATCTCTTGCAGATTGTAACTCCTCTTGGGGCAGTCAGAGCATGTGAATAGGGGCTACAGGGATCACAACATTTTCTGGAGGAAGGTTTAGCCCTGGCAGAAGGAACCCGCCCACTGTCCCCTGGCATGAGGCTTTCCCACTGTCTCTGACCCCACTAAAGCCTATTCTCCTGCCCCAAGGGTGAGGGCAGATTCCAGAGCTTCTTGCCCTCAAGCACGTCCACATGAATGAGGCAGCAGTGGCCCAGGTGGCCAAGAAGGCCAATGGCATCTTGGCCTGTATCAGAAACGGCATGACCAGCAGGTCCAGGGTGGTTCTTCTCCCTCCGTACTCAGCACTGGTGAGACTGCTCCTAGAATACTGTGTTCAGTTGTGGGCCCCTCACCACAAGAAGGATGTTGAGGCTCTGGAGCGAGTCCAGAGAAGAGCAATGAAGCTGGTGAAGGGACTGGAGAACAGGCCTTATGAGGAACGACTGAGGGAGCTGGGGTTTTTTAGCCTGGAGAAGAGGAGGCTGAGGGGAGACCTCATTGCTCTCTACAACTACCTGAAAGGAGGTTGTGGAGAGGAGGGAGCTGGGCTCTTCTCCCAAGCGACAGGGGAGAGGACGAGAGGAAATGGCCTCAAGCTCCACCAGGGGAGGTTCAGGCTGAATGTTAGGAAAAAATTCTTCACGGAATGGGTCATTGGGCACTGGAACAGGCTGCCCAGGGAGGTGTTTAAGGCACAGGTGGACAAGGTGCTGAGGGGCATGGTTTAGCGTTTGATAGGAATGGTTGGACCGGATGATCTGGTGGGTCTTTTCCAACATGCTGGTTCTATGATTCCCACCATCAGGGATAACATTAAGTTTGTTTGTAAGTCATTTCTCTGCCAGGATTCAATAAGACATTGTGGCTAACCATGACCCCTTTGAGCGTTTCTGTCTTTGCCACGACCCAGAAGGTGCCCACACAATACAGGCCTGACTGGCCGAGTGCCACAAAGGCAACCAACAACCTGTGTGGGGAGCCGTGAGGATGGGAGGCCTCCAGCGATCTTCCTTCAGATGGTGAGGCCAGAGGGCATAAAATATGGGTTCTCTTATGCTGAACTGTGCTCTCACTCCTTCTGGCTCTCATCGTACCCACAGTTCAGCCTTTTCCTTTTTCTATGTGTGGCATCAGCTATTGTTGCTGCATCCTTACACCTTCCATGTCCTTAGGCCTGAAATTAAGCCCAGGTTAAGGGAAAAAGTTGTCAGTTGCCATGAAAATGACTTACCATGTGATTGTGGTTGTACTTCCTGCCGTGCTGAGGGCTAAAACCATTACACAACCCACATTTTTACATTTTCATGCAGTTCTTCTAGATGCATCTGGTACATATGACTGTGATCCGAACATTCAGTCTTCTAACGTGGGTCATTTTGTGTTTGATGTTGTGAACTCATGCCAGGCTTACACTAAAGCTTCCTTCAACGGAGATCGCACAGTTATCCACAGGAATTTGTCTTTGCAGAGCTTAAAAAACAAAGTATGAACTATCAAGGAAATGGGCTCATCTCCATGGGTGAAGAAAACGCTGAAGCTGGTCACTTGTCTTTGCTAGGTGGCTGAGGCTAAGAACTCTAGCACACAGAAGGGGCCCAGAACTGAACACAGGATTCGAGGAGCGGTCTCACCAGTGCCGAGTACAGAGGGAGAACAACCTCCCTGGACCTGCTGGCCACACCATTTCTGACGCAAGGCAGGATGCCATTGGCCTTCTTGGCCACCTGGGCCACTGCTGACTCATGTTCAGTCACTGTCAACAAACAACCCCAGGTCCTTCTCCTCCAGGCAGCTTTCTAGCCAGACTTCCCCTAGTCTGCAGCTGCATAGGGTTCTTGTGCCCCAAGCACAGGACCCTGCATTTGGCCTTGTTAAACTTCATGGCATTAGTCTCAGCCCAGCCGTCCAGCCTGTTCAGATCCCTTCGGAGCCTCCCTACCCTCCAGTGGATCGACACAATGTCTATGGGACCTGATGAGATGCATCCCAGAGTCCTGAGGGAACTGGCAGATGTGGTTGCCAAGCCCATCTACATGAGAGTTGAAAAGTCACGGCAATCAGTAGAAGTCCCTGGTGACTGGAGGAAGGGCAACATTATGCCCATTTTTAAAAAGGGTAGAAAAGATGAAGCTGGGAACTACTGACCTGTCAGCCTCACCTCTGTGCCTGGGAAGACTGTGCAACAGAACCTCCTAGAAGCTCTGCTAAAGCACGCGGAGGACATGGGGGTGATTAATGGCAGCCAGCAGAGCGTCACCAGGGGCAAATCCTGTATGACCAACTTAGTGGCTTTCTATGACGGGGTAACTGCAGACCAATGGATTGTGATTCATCCAGTCTTCCGTAAAGCCTTTGACATGGTCCCCCACAATATCCCTCTCTCTAACTTAGAGAGATACGGATTTGATGGGTGGACAGTTTGGTGGATAAGAAACTGGTTGGACGGTCGTATTCAAAGAGTAGTGCTCAATGGCTCCAAGTCCAGAAGGAGATCTGTGACAAGTGGCGTCACTCGGGGGTCTGTACTGGGACTGGTGCTGTTTAATATCATCATCAATGATATTGACAGCGAGATTGAGAGCACCCTCAGAAAGGTGGCAGATGACACCAAGCTGAGTGGTACAGTTGCCACACCAGAAGGATGGGATGTCATCCAGAGGGCCCTGGACAGGCTGGAGAAGTTGGGCTGTGAGAACCTCATGAGGTTTAGCAAGGCCAGGTGCAAGGTCCTTCACCTGGGTGGAGGCAATCCCCGATTTCAGTACACGACGGCGGATAATGTGATTGAGAGCTGCCCTGCAGAGAAGGACTTGAGGGTGCTGGTTGATGAGAGCCAGCAATGTGCCCTCACAGCACAGAAGGCCAACCTTGTCCTGGGCCTCATCAAAAGAAGTGTGGCCAGCATGTCGAGGGAAGCGATTCTGCCCCTCTCTTCCTCTCCAGTGAGGCCTCATCCAGCATACTGTGTCCATTTCTGCAATCGTCAACGTAAGAAGGATATGGAACTGTTGGAACGGGTCCAGAGGAAGCTACAAAGATGGTCAGAGGGCTGGAGCACCTCCCATACGAGGACAGGCTGAGAGAGTTGGGGTTGTTCAGTCTGGAGCAGAGAAGGCTCCGAGGAGATCTTACAGTGACTTGAAAGGGGCCTACAGGAAAGCCGGAGAGGGACTGTTCATAAAGGCTTGTGGTGAAAGGACCAAGGGGAATGGGTAAGAACCAGAGAGGGGGTGATTTAGACTAGACATTAGGAAGAATTTCTTCACTGTGACAGTGGTGAGACACTGGAAGGGGTTGCCAAGGGTAGTTGTGGCTGCCCCATCCCTGGAGCTGTTCAAGGCCAGGTTGGATGGGGCCTTGGGCAGCCTGATCTAGTGGGACGTCCCTGCCCATGGCAGGGGAGTTGGAACTAGTCGCAGCTGCGGCGGCCAACAAACATAGTAGTTGTGAGCAAAAGGGCACCTTTATTGGTTTCATGAGACTTTTTATCCCCTTTCTGGGACAGTGTGTTGATATACGATTAGTTTACCCAAAGACCAACAGTTCGTAATGGGATGACTCTTTCTCTGGGGTAACATCATAATCGGATGATTCCACCTGCGGCCTGGCAGCTTCTTAATCTTGTTTACTCAGCTCTTCTTGGCGCTTTCTAGCTTCATCAAGGAGACACGGGTATCCGTTCAAGGCCAATGTTAAGCTTGCATTCTGATCCCTTGGAGCAGCCAACATTTTCCACAGAACTAGATAGTCTTTGATGTCCCTTCCAACCCCAAGTATTCTATGATTCTACGATCTTCACAGGGACTCCAGACCTCCAAGGTGCTGCCCACACTGATGGCAGTTTGCAATCCTCTTGGCAGAGAGTTGCCATCCCTGTCTGTGTCCCACATTCTCCCCTCTTTTCCCCAGCAACGTGAAGCCCTGTTCTGCCATCGGCTGTGAGACCCAAAACCAAAGCTCTGTACACAAAGACCTCTTTCAGTGTCCTAAGATCAGCCGTGTGAACCTAAATTGCACCTCCCTGTGCTCGCGCATTGCCCTTGCGTGGGCATCTGAGTCGTGTGTGAGGTGCTGGAAGAGACTGAGTGGTTCAGCCATTCGGAACTCTGGAGGCAAGATAATCTCCTTGGGCACGTTCTCATTGCCAAGGAAGAAGTGGTTGAGGCATTTCTCCTCCAGGCAGCAGCGCACGTATCGCATGAATTCCACCATCTGTGGCACAAAATCCTTCATGTCCCAACCTGACGGGCCTGCGGTGGCCAGGAGATGCATCACAGCTGTCTTGAAGGTGTAGATGGACAAGCTACTGCCTACCAGGATGCGTTGCCTCTGGATCCCAAGGAAGGCACTTCAGGATCCCCGTGACACAAAGGCAACGTGCATGGCAGGGGAGGGGGACAAACTATTCCCATTGGCTCAACGTGGGAGCACAGAGAGCTGGTGGAATCGGTGAAAGCAGAGCCCAGTGCCCCAGTCCTTCTGGAAATGCTCCTCGGTCCTGTGGCAGCTGAGCAGCCAGCACCCTATGGCCACGTCCCCTGGGAGAGTGATGCACAGACACGCAGAGACGCAGCCTTTGTTTAAACACACCATTTATTGGCAACTTTGTACAGTGTAAATATCCCAGAGGGAACGGATTCTCTCCAAGAGACGGGGACGGTCACTGTGTAGGGGAAATGGGAGTCTCTGGCACGAGCCTCCTCACAAGGGGCTCTTCAGCTGCATCGGGACCAACCGCCCCAAGTGCTCTTTTGCTCTGGAGGAGAGGTGTGGCAGCAACTCCCCCAGTGCTCACGTGCAAACCCCAGTCAAGGGTCCTTCCCTCTTCTAAGGGTCATTACTTTGTCTTTCTTTGTCCTCCCCGCTTGTCCTTTGGGTCTCTTTGGCCACCTTCCCTATTTGGAGAAGGACACTTAGAATAGGACCGTTTGTAACTTGGATGGGAAACACAGTGGAGAAAGCCCATCTTCTTCTGTATCTGCTTCTGCCTTTGACAATACCCTTCCCCATGGTTCTTAGCACAGTCTTTCTCCTGTGGTGTGTCAAGTGCCAGTCAGGCGCTTGCTTAAACTCGCAACAATACGATACACCGTTTAGCTCTACAGATCAAGTGTGAGGATGTCACCTGCTGTCAGCTGTGAGATCTACAATCAAGCTCTGTGCATGGAGACCTCTTTCAGTGTCCCTTCACGAGCAGTCTTGCGAGTCGATATTGCAGCTGTCTGAAATCACGCAACGCCTCGTCATTGGCCGCTGAATCCTGTGTGAAGTGTTGGAAGAGATTGAGTGGCTCGGCCTTTCTGAAGGATGGCGGCAAGCTTATCTCCTCGGGCACGTTCTCATTGCCAAGGAAGAAGTGTTTGAGGCACTTCTCCTCCAGGCAGCGGCGCACGTATTGCATGATGTCTACCAGCCGTGGTACCAAATACTTGCTGTGCCAATCTGAGAGGGGGATTGTGGTCAGGAGGTGCATGACAGCTGTCTTGAAGGTATAGGTGGAAAGGCTTGTGTCCATCAGGATGTGGGCGCAGTAGCGAAGGCATTTGATGTGAACACGGCCCTTTGGGGCCTGCCTGGCCATGTACTTGAAGAACTTCACCTCGGCCACAGCGTAGGTGACTGGCCACGTAGTGCTTGGGGTGGAGGTGTCCTCTGGAGCCTGGCTACTTAGGAAGATGTCCGAGTCTCCGTGCTGCACCCCAAAGATCAACTCAATGAAGAAGGTCTTTCCAGAGTCACTTGTCAGCTCCAGCCTGCAGGACCGGCTTGAGGGCAGCATCTTCATGTTGCAGTGACGTGAAAGAGGCGCATCCCTCCAGGCTGACATCAGGAGGGTCTGGAGCCAGCGGGCAGTTTTCTGCACATCTAGGTAGCAGCCTGTGCAGAGGGTGTGTAGGAGGCAGAGCGTGTTCTCCTCCATCTGCTGCTCTGTGCAGGTGCACTCCACGCGGATGCAGGGGTCTCCTACTGGCATCTCCCTTGCGGTGTCAAGCTCCAGGTTGAAGGTGTGGCCAGGTGGTGCCTCCAGGGGCAGGAGCAGCTGGTAGACAGCATCATCATCAGAGGGAAACCAGCCTTCGAAGGAGGTGCCCACACTGATGGCTTGTTGCAGCACAGGGTAGAAACTCTCACACAACTGCTCCTTGATGGCCAAGAGGAGTTTATCCACCAGGTCCTCCACCACCAGGCAGGATAACGCATAGTGCACTGGCCTCCAAGAATGCCTTTCAAAATTCCTGACCAGATCCCTCTCTTCATCAGAACCTTCTCCTTCACTTTCTTCCTCCACCTCTTCCACCTCCTCCTCTTCCTCCTTCACCTCTTCCTCCTCCTCCTCTTCTTCCTCCTCCACCAGCTCCGAGTTCCAGACCAGATCCCTCTCTTCATCAGAACCTTCTCCTTCACTTTCTTCCTCCTCCTTTTCCACCTCCTCTTCCTTGTCCCAGATCAGAGCCCTCTCATCATTAGGACCTTCCCCTTCACTTTCTTCCTCCTCCTCTACCACCACCTCCTCTTCCTCCTTCACCTCTTCCTCCTCTTCTTCCTCCTCCACCAGCTCCGAGTTCCAGACCAGATCCCTCTCTTCATCAGAACATTCTCCTTCACTTTCTTCCTCCTCTTCCACCACCTTCAACATGTTGCTGCCAGAGCTCTCCTCAGCGCTGCTGCTGCCTGCCTCACGGCTCCTTTTCCTCAAGCACCAGCAGAGGCCCAAGAGCAGGAGCAGGCCTCCAGCAATCGCCAAGTAGTGCCACTGCTGCAAGGCAGTAGAGAGCAGTGCCGCCCAGGCAAAGTCCCACTGCACCTGTGTCTTCTGCTCCGCGGACATCTCCTCTACCTCCTGCCATAGCCGAGCCATCTCCTTCTCCAGGAACAGGGCACGCTGTGCCATGCGCTCACGCGTGGCCTCATCCAGCTCATCGCCAGCCCTCGGCAGGTTCTGGATGAGGGGTAGGAACACACGGACGAGGAATGCAGTGGCAGTCATGGCCTGCAGGAGGAAGGAGAAGAGGGATTCAGAGGGGCTGGGCTGGAGGGTGCTGGTGGCAGGGGAGAGGGACCTTTGGGGCAGGCAGGAGTGGGGACGAGGCAGCTGGGAGGCCTTTACACCGCTCCCTGCCCAAGGTGCTCCTGCGAGTGTCTGGGGCCTCGATGCTGGGGCAGAATTGACTCTCCCTGGGTCCCACGTTTCTGCCCCAGCCCTCGTCCAGCCCAGCCTCTCCCCACGTCTGCACTCACCACCATCCCACGCCGCACTGGCCAGGGCTGCCTGCCGGTGCCTCTATAACCTGCCCCGTGGCCCCTCGTCCTTTGTGATGTCACAGGCACCGGAGCACACCACGGGCACCGGAGCACACCACGGGCACCGGAGCACACCACGGGCTCACCCCCCAGCCAGCCCCACCCCCAGCTCAGCGACTTCCAGCTGGCCCTTCCCTGCTCCTGCTGGCCACACCATTTCTGACCCACGCCAGGATGCTCTTGGCCTTCTTGGCCACTGGAACCCCTGCTGCCTCATGCTCAGCCACTGTTGACCTGCACCACCAGGTGCTTTTCCACCAGGCAGCTTTCCAGTGGCTCTTTCCCAGCCCTGCAGCGATTCATAGGGCAGTTGTGACTGAAGTGCTGGCCCTGGTATTCTGCCTTTTCGAACCCCGTAGAATCGACCTCAGCCCATAATCTGTCCTGACCACATCCCACTGGAGATTGAGGAAGGCACATGGAAAAAGTAGTGCAAAATGTCTAGCACTAGAGCGAAGTTTCTTCTAATGACTTTAGGAAATGACTCAAAAACATGGTATTTCGGTCGCAATGTGCTCTCCATCGTGCTTTTGGCTCTCACCCACAGCTTGTGAAACTCCTCGGGAAAGCTTTGGCAGTGTCACCAGCCATTGCTTTCAATAGTCTTCTGCATGAATACGGACGCATATTATCTGGGGTGAGGGAATGCTTTGGCCAGAAGTTAACCCTGTGGAGATGCCATTGCCCAGTATAGCCCCGTGACGGGTATTGCTGTGTTGTGCTTGCACAGGGAGGAATTTGAGCCACAGCACCTGCACTCAGGCTAGGATTCAGATTTGCCACCCTGCCAAAGTCCAGAGATCACAGTCCATGGGATCTGCCAATCGCACCTCCAGGGGGACTGACTCGGTGGTGACCAAAAGACCTTAGCAGCGCATGTGTATGCTTCACTCCTTCCTTCTGCTGGGCTGGTCGCATCTCTCATGCCTCTCTTGCCATGGCCTGTTAAAGCACTCCATGCTCGGCATAGTTATGTTCCACTCTACCCTGTCCTTTGCAATGGATTAATGGGCACGAATCTCAAAAACTGCAAAACTTTATTACTAATTGTTGGGTTTGGTTTCTTGAGGGGTGCTTGTGTTTTGTTTCTCAAGTGCAAATGAGGCAATTCAACAGATTGGAGGACTGGGACCTCAGAGCAGTACCTACGACTCTCACCCCTACAAGCCCCAGACTGTACTAATTCCCTTCTTGAGAGGAATCATGTCTCTGTAGCAGTACAGCCAAAGGGTTGACGGAAAGGTGACAACCTGCAGCATGCTCTTGGGCAGGAGACAGCTGGTGGCCGGGACACTGCTGGGCCCCGGGGGCTGCACAGTAGGTGTTTAGTTGTGCCTGAACGCAATTGGAATGGAGATCCTGCAGCATCTGTCGATCTGTGCCAGGTATCGTCTGAGAGACAGAAACCAGACTGGTCAAGAACAGTGACCAGAGAGGTCAGTGGCTCAGGTGTTCTACAGAATACAAACCAGAGAAAATTCAATCCAGGATAGTCATCTCCAGGAAGAGTCTGCAGAAGGGTAAGCAACTCTGAGGAAAATGCCAGAGACAGGAAAACCTGGAGCTTCTTGGAATGAGAAGGTCTCTTCGTGGTCTTAATCAGGGCCTGTCATTCTCCTTTGTTCCTCAGGTTCTCAGCCTTGTCTTCGATCCAAAGATCCTGCTCGGGAAGCATTTTCATTGATTTGAAAGCTCAAAGGTGCACAAGAGCGAAAAACTGCCCCAAGAAACACACAACAGGTTGAAAAGGAGAGATCAGCAAACTGCCCTCAGCTGTAACGCAGAGCTTGCTCTTTGCAGCTGGAGAAACGCAGAGGACTAAACAAGTGTAGGATGCAAGTCTTCCAATGAAAACATTCACATGGCAGACCTTACCCCAAGAACGTGTTTCTGTTCTTGCCCTCTTATGCCAAACCCGTAATGCGCTTCACCCATTTGAACCAGCAAAGATGCATGGTAAGCCAAGTGGTTTTATGGCCATTTTGGAGTGAAACCAACTTTTTTGTAGGGAAGTTCAGGCCACGTTGTGAAAACCCACTGGTGTGAAAGATGCAGAGACAGCATTTAATATCAATTTTAACTTCAACTTCCAAATATCCATCATCAGGAGTGCATCATGGCAGGACTGATCTGAGAACCACCTTTTACGTTCACCTTTACCCACTGGTAATACCTTGGGCAGTAGCAACCAATCTGGTGAAGGGTTTGGAGAACAAGTCCTACGAGGTGGGGCTGAGGGAACTGGGGCTGTTTAGCCAGGAGATGGGGCTGTTTGGCCAGGAGAGGAGGCTGAGGGGAGACCTTATCACTGTATTTGGAAGCGCATTCAAGAAGAGCTAGAAATGTGTCTCAGCCCCTTTCACATGTATATATGGTGGATTCACAGCCCATCCAAGCGGGGAGTATGATGCAGATGTGCATACCTCACTGTTATGTAGCGATGTAGGTGGACAGAGTCACCCATCTCTGGTTTGATGGGTGTTTTCATTCCCATGTTACCCTGCCTTTGGCAGCAACTGTAACAAAACCAAGAAGGGCCCAAAGACAAAACAGGACACATCTAACTAGAACTACGTCCTCCTCTATACTCTATTTGGAGGCTGAAATACGTAGGGATTGCTCCTGCACACATATAAACCAGTCTTCTGATTTTTAACTGACCTAGTATCTTAATCATGACTAAAAGGATGTGTGGCAAAGGATTTAGAAAAGTATTTCTAAAATACACATAATTCAGTCTCTTCACAATGAGCATTACGGTCATTATTCTATGCAAGGGCCATGTTTTTAGACACCAGCACTTGCTTTGGATTTAAAGAAAAGATCATTCTGATTTAACTAACATTTGTTGTTGACCAGTGTTTCCAATTACAAATGGTCCAACCTCATAAATCGTTGATCAAAGTTGTGATTTGGGAGGAACTGTAGGTGTTGAAACTTCTATCAGTAATTCCCCCCAATGTCTGGTGTTATTTTATCCACACGTGACCTTATGAGAAAATTTCACTGCAGTAAAATTTAGCCAACAGTCCAAATTTTGGGTTCTGCATGGTTGAATAAGACCATGTGGTCCAATACTATAGCTGTTTGCTAGCTCGGTGAGGGGTTCAGCCATTAATTGGCATCTTATGTAAATGTCATCACCCTGAGTAACGACAAAAGGAGAACCTGTTGCCTTGTTACTTAAAATGAGGGAAGTGTCTCTGCCTTGGTGTGTGAGTATTGCAACAAGTTTTGGTTTAGTTACAACATTCCTCTGGAATTCTTGAATTAAGCCTAATCGTTTCGGTTTAGTTTTTAGCTCTCCAATCACACATCAAAGAGATACAACTAGCCATAGTAAAATTGAGCCAGCAATCACCGTGTTCTTTTTTGCAAGATTTGGTAACTTCTATGTCAATGTCACTCAAGTCCAAAGAAGTATTGTTGCTAGTCAATTTCTGGCGGCAACACAAAGTAAACATATTTTGCCTAATATCTTTCCAATTCTTAGTAGGACATATTTCTTCTGAAATGCCGGGGTGAATTTGGGATGTCAAGTTGAAATCTAAAAAACTGCCAACAAATGAAATATCAGAGGCTTTTCAGGTTGAAAACTGAGTTCTACTTTTCTGCACCTCACCTGAATCTTTTCATAAGAGGTGTACTACAGGAAAGTATGAACAACCCAGACAAAATGTTGTAAGCCTTTTTCAGATTTAAGCCTTCAATTTTTATTTATGTTTCTTCTATAAAGAATTTTCAATGTCCCACGGGGTTCTCCTGCAAAAATAAAAATAAAACTTGCCCTTTTCAGGCAAAAGGAGTTAAAATGACGGTGTTATCCAGCAGGTAAGCCATCCATTAAGTCCTTAGGAATTCCCCTTCTAAGCCCTAAATGCCACCAATGGAGTCGGGCTGAAACAGATTTAGATCATGACGATTCTTCAGCAGCTTCTGCAGTTTTACTGGGATGGGGGAGCGTATTTTTAGCTGTTACGTGTTGGATGCCCTGTGATCTTTCTTCCAAAGGCTTCACAAGACAATATTTCCTACTGTAATCAACTAATTCTGTTGCTACCTCACCCCATGCCCAGACTTTAGGTCTAGTAAAGGTTCTGTTACCTGGCACAGCTGGTGTAGAAAAAATCGGAGGAAATAGCGTAAGAGTCTGTGATGGTACTGCCTGCATTTCTGCTATTGTCACCTCTGTGCAGAAAGGCCTCTAACCTCTCCACAGGACCCACAGATGCTACGGTTCTCTAGATACCTATCCCTGTGGGTTTAAGTGATTCGGGGAGTCCCCTTATCAGGGGAATATATAATTTCTGAGTTAACGGGCAACATCATTGGTGATTCACATCCGGGAATTAACTTTCTCTCATGTATTATTTATAGGCAAGCAGGTTTGCGTACGCTTTCTAGTAATTGGTTGACTGTGCCTGTTATTGCCAAGGGATCGCCCCTATCCAGAGGGTTTAACCCTCCAGCCCAGTAAGCCGTACGCTGAGTTAAGGTCCATGGGGACTGATGATCACCTCTTGTTAAGAAAACTCCGTGGCCCCAATCACCCTCAGCCTCTTTTTCGCTAAACTGAATTTGATCACTGCCAGTTAAAGATACATTCCACACTAATTCTGTTTCAGATTCTTTGATAAGATGCCCATACTCCTTTTTTAACTTTGCCGATTCAGTGGCAGAATAGGGCATTTCCTTGGTGCATATCTGAGGGTCTGTAACATCCTCATTAATACAAGAATATTCAGTTTTGATTAAGAGCCTTAAATGAGGGGGATTATTATCAAGTTTTCTTATTTCTTCCAATTCCTTCTGTGGGTACATGCGGTTAATTTGACAGATAACTTTTTCCTCATATCCCTATGATGTTATAGCCTATGAATTAGTGTTCTGTGGATTAGTGGTACTGATATTACAATTTACTTCCAGAACAATTCTTAATGAATGGTTTTCTTTTTCCTTTCATTCTTTCTCCCTTTCTCCAATTCTTTTTCCAGATTGGAAAGAACTTGACCTTAGCCTCATTCTGCAATAAAGAAATTTGGTGTAGTACACTCTGCAGATCTCTCCAGTTCTCTCGAGCCCACTCTTACCCAATAGGAGAGGGTTGAGCACCATATTTAGGCAAGAATGTGAAAAATGTACCTCTATCCTTAAGTAAGTGAGAATCTCTCTTGTCCTGTTTTCTCGTCATCTTTCCCTCATACAGGGACTCATAGAATCATAGAATCATAGAATAACCAGGTTGGAAAAGACCCATCAGATCATCGAGTTCAAACTTTCCTATCAAACACTACCAGCAACTGTTGTCATCTACCTTGATCTGGAGCTTCACTCAAAACAAAAACGGAAAACAACTCAAAATCGCTTGAGAAATCCACTCACCAACATGGTGATTCTCCTAATCTTCCTCAAGGGTTACAAAATCCACAACAACTCAAAATCACTTGAGAAAGTTACTCACCAACACAGGGATTCTCCTAATCTTCCTCAAAGGTTACGATAGAAAGAGACAGAGAACAAGGAAAGAGTGGGGAGAAGAGGGAAGGAAAAGGGGCTTATAGCTACCACCATGGGTCCACAGATGTCCGTCGACTCTGGGAGTCCTGGTCCAGAAGGCATTCTGCTGTTTTGGTCTTTGATAGAGGTGATCCCACGATGGGGCGAGAAAGAGTTGAGACAGAAATCGATCCTTTGACCGACCCTTACATGTTATTTGGATACACCAGGGACGGTCTATGTCCCCATGTTCGTCTAGAAAATACGTGCATTTATACACCACTTCCATGCAATGCAGCAATTTCTTATCTCAGGAGCGGTATAAAAGGACAACACAGCAGTCCTAAGCAGTAGAATACTTTATGGAAAAAAAAATGTGCATCGTGTTCCTGAATGTGTTGGGTGAATAGTTTCTGCATCTAATAACTCAGTATTCAATCTCCTTGCAATCTTAAGAGCACTGTCCCTATAAATCCGTACGTCTATTGCATCAGATTCCTGGGCTGCTTTCTAAACTGGTGGAGGTCCATTGGGGTATTGCAGCATCAGACGGAAAGAACACTTGAAGTTGTTCTGCCCGGCGCTGCTGCAGTTTTCCTTCCAATATGGAAAAATGAAAGCCAGAAGTAGAAGCAGCAGAAGGAAGAACAGAAACAGTAAAGCTGCTCGTAATACGTGGTGGAAGAAGGAGGGAGGCTGAGGCGCTGCTCCATTAGCTTGTGGCTGGCTTTCACCTCTGAAACAGAGAATAGAAAGTTGAGAAAAAGGCACTTTAGATTAAGTTCTCCCTTTGTCCCTCACGATCTGTACTTGGTGGTTCTAAGCTGCCAGTTTCTTTGTGCAGGTAAGGTGGTGGAATTAAAGGAAGATTTAAAATGAAAACTATTTTCTCCAGAATCAAGACAAGCTGAAGTTTCTCATTGGAGCAGGGACCCAGGAGCAGGAGCGCTGAAGGAAAACCATTCACTAAGGTGCAACACAGAGCGGGTTGGCAGAGGAGACACTATAGGCAGGCAGAAATCACCTCCACCTGCCTGCCAACCAGAGGAACAGCCACTCAGGTTACTGCTGGCACGCAGCTGGCCTCTGCTGTTCTCACTACCCTTCAAGAGATCGGGCTAATAAAAATAATAAACCAATACCTTGTGCTGCAGCTGTTTCTGCCGTCTGTGGTTCCCCTTACGGTGATCTGTTGAGAGAAATAGGTTTCAGTACTCAGGTTGCAGAAACTAGAAGGAATTTCTCCTCCTCTAAAAATACACTCGTATTTTCACAGACACAGTCCTGTTGTAAATTCCAGGATAAGGCATACATGCATATAAAAGGCAAAATGATTACATTTGAGGAACTTTCAGACTGAAGACATCAAAATATGCTATATGCCAACAGCAAAAGATTAGAAAAAAGTCCGTGTCTTCTTCGCAGCAGGGCTGGACTTGTCTGTGGCTGGATCCTAGGCTCCCGAGTCCAAGTTATGGGGAACTTGCAGGAATCTTCTGCTGTCCTAAAACATAACCACACCTTCCGCTTTAAAATGCATATTCAAAACTGACAGGAGATGAAGCGCTAGGAGCCATCTTTCATTGCCCCTCTGTGGGTGCACAGCCCATTGCCTCTTCAGATGTGCATAACCAGCGGCAAACGGATGTTCCAGTTCTCCAGCTTAAAGAGATGTTCCACTAGGCACAACCCGAAGGAATTATGATGGAACAGGTGCAAAAAGGTATTAAAGCAGAGATATTAAATTCTTCTTTCTTGTTGCAATGCAAAAATTAAAATCAAGTAACTATTTAACCACACCAGGGTTTGTGAAATAAGCGCAGCTGTTCAATACTTTGGCAATCTTCCCACACGGATCGCTTTACCTTTGTCTGAGTGAGGGACAGACACCAAATACTAACCAAAGTTTGTGAGAGTAATGTGTAAGCATATTAAGTAGAATAAAAAAAGTATGACATGTCTGATTGATTTTCTTCCTTCCTCGCATCACATGGTGAGCTGTAACTGTTCTCCTGCAACTACAGCACATGAAAGCATCATGACTGCCTTGCTGTTGATCTGCATAGCGTTCATATGCTTTACCTCTTCTGCATCGTCCCTTTCTTGCAGCAGCAGATGAATTTCCTCCAAAATGCATATCACTTCATTAAGCCTGAACCATCTGAGCTCGATCTCTTCTTCAAAGTCTATATCATCTCCACGATATTCCACTGCAGAACGGATCTCTTGTTCAATCTCTGATAACACCGCCTAGAAGGGCAGCAATCAATTACTCATTCTTAGAAGCACAACACCTCTCTCCTAATTACATTCGGAAGTCAATGCTCACACTTGCCCTGTCTCCAGAGCCTGTCTTCCACAACCTCCCTGGGCAGCTTTATCCAGTGCGCCATTACCCTGACAGCAGAGAAGTTTTTCCTCATGTTTAGATGGAACTTCCCGTGTTCCAGCTTGTGCCTTCTGCCTTTGCCCTGTCACTGGGCACCACTGAACAGAGCCTGGCCCCGTCCTCTATACACCAACCCTTTTGATATTTATAAGCATTGATATGATCTCCTCTCAGTCTTCTCTTCTCCATGTGAGGCAGAACCAGGTCTGTCAGCCTTTCCTCCTAAGAGAGATGCTCCAGTGTTTGCCCAGTGCCATGAAGCCGATGCAAGCAGTGAGAGCAGAAGCAGTAAGCAAAGTTTTCTACAGACACACACACCCCAGGAAAGGGCATCTTGTAACAACATTAAGTAGAATGTTTCCCTCTGGATACTACTTCTTAAATCTATGCAGTGTAACGCTGCAAAGAAATCTCTTGGGCAATGCTAACTAGCTACCTGTCTGTTTGCCTGCAGCAGTCCAATATGTTTATTCAGGCTCTACATCACACAGAACAGAAATGGTGCGCTTTTACAATGTCTTGTGTAATTCTTTCTTCTTATTTGCCCTCCTTCAAGAAGCAATATAGCCCACTTCTGCTATAAGGAAACATTTTAAAGCACCTGCTGATATCAGCACTTGCTTGGAAGGCTGTCCCGGTGTGGACATACCTCCACACATGCAAATACCAGTACTTTGTAAATTAATTGAGCATAAGACCATTATAACAAAACTACCTGTACACTCCCACAGCTCTACAGCATCCATTCAGGCAACTGAGATGGTCAGGGGAGTGCACAAGCTCCAAGTGAAAATATGAGTTGGCAGAAAAACAGAGAGCAAAAAAGCTCTGTTTCAGCTTTCAATGTCTTCCTTAAACCATTGCTGTTTTGGTTTGTCTCTGAGATAGTGTGGGGCAGTGTCATTAAATACAGAAAGTAAATCTGAATATAAAATTCTCAGAAGAGTCTAAAGGGCCTTGTCTGGCTCCTTGCACAACAGAGTGGGAAATCCCTCCGAGGCCGGGACACAGTATCTCACCCACTTGGAAAATCAGCAACGAGTGTGCAGCTCTTGCACAGGAGAGTGGGCAGAGTCACAACCTGTGCCATTTATGCATTCTTCAAAGACACAGTTACCAGTTAAAGGCCTCTCTGCTGTGATACTCTCACAGACAAACAGCATGGCATTTTAAAAGACATTTTAAAGAACAAAATAAAACAAAAAAAAACTCTTTCTATCCTTTTCCAGTACTCCTGGCAAAATCTTGATCTCTGCCTTTGAGCACTTAAAGCTGATCCAATTGTCGTAAACCCGCTAGATTTTCTCCAATAGATTCCTTCTTAATTCTCATCATCGTCGTGGCCCTCTGCTGGATGCTCTCTAATACTTCCTTCTCTAAACAGTAATAATCCAAAGGAAAGCAGAGCTTTGAAAATACTCAAGAATTTACCTAACTCCTCTGGATGCGTAGAGAATCCAAATCTCAAAATAAGTATTTTAACTAAGCCCTTGGAACGCTGCACCAGAGGCTGAAGCCAAGTGGTTGCCTGGTGTTTGCCCAGTGCCACGAAGCCGATGCAAGCAGTGAGAGCAGAAGCAGTAAGCAGTAAGCAGTAAGCAGTAAGCAACGTTCTTCTGCAGACACACACCCCTCAGGAAAGGGCATCTTGTTTGGAACCCAGCAGCAAACTGACCGCTCCATCTTACCTTGCACTGAGCAATCTCCAGGTCAATCACCTGCATTTTGGACTTCCGCAGGACGGACTTCATAGCCACTTTAGTTTTCTCGGTTAACTCTCTAGTCTTGGGGACCTGGGCCAGGAATGTCTTCCCGATTGCTTCTGGCAAGTTTTCAGGCCTGCCACAATCCAGTGCTTCCACTCCTTTTCCCTGAAAGGCTGGGGTGGTGCTGGGGAGAGGAGGCAGCTTCTCACTCTGAAGTAAAGCACATGAAAGGAACAAGGTTATCTCTCTAGACTGGTCCTCCCTGGGAGCCACGTTTCTGCCCCAGCCCTCGTCCAGCCCAGCCTCCCCCCATGTGCGCGCTCACCATCCCACTCCGCACTGGTCAGGACTGCCTGCTGGCCGCTCTATAACCTGCCCCGTGGTTCCTCGTCCTTCGTGATGTCACAGGCACCGGAGCGACTTTCAGCTGTCCCAGGCTTCCAGTGCTCTGATACCCACGAAGTACAAATTCCCCCGCAAGACAGGGCTCCCAGCGGCTCCCTTTACAGAGCAGATCAGAGCCTCCCAAGCCCTTACAACCCACGGGTGCCATGACTCTCGGATGCTTTCCTCCTTGCCACCCCATGCCATGAGGTGGCCTTGGCTCCCTTGGCACTGAGCTCTGTGCTTGTGGACACAGGCATGCCTTGGTGCGTCCGTGACACCAGTGGGAGGCTGCTGGTGGATATGCTGGTGGTGGGGAGGGGCCTGTCCATGGCAGGATCTCTGTTTCTGCTGTGCCGCTGTGACAGGACATTTCTAGACAGATGCTTTTCCCAGGAGTGATGTGAGGGGGTGTGGGTGCACATTTCCCTGTGGGCAACTCCCACTGTGGATTGAGCACCGTCTTCTCCATATTCAGCACAGAATCTTAGAAACATAAACTCACTGAGCTTGGAAAAGGCCTCTAATGTCATCGTGTCCAACTATCAGCCCAACACCACTGTCTGTACTCAAACCTGTTCCTAGTGCCATGTCTGCACATTTTGTGAACACCTCCAGGGATGGAGACACAGCCACTGCCCTGCGCAGCCTGTTCCAATGCTTCACCACTCTTTCAGTGAACCATATTTTTTTCTTACTATCACATTGAATCGGTCCCTGGCACAACCTGAGACAATCTCCTCTCATCCTATCAGAGAGCTGTAGACATCTTGTGCTCCACGTTCATCCTGCCAACAGCAGAATAGCAGAGTGGAAATCAAAAAGGCCTTCAGCAAATCAAGTCTCCTTCACACCAGGGCTGACTCTTCTTCTTCTGATCCCACGGCCGGATTCCCAAAGCCTTGCCCAATGTGAGAAATATGGAAATGATATTGCAGTCATTGTAATAGGACTAGTAATACACAATAATGACATTGTAATACCGCTATTGTATAATCAACTCTATTGAAACAATACAGGGTCACAATGCTTGGACAGCAGTTTCCATTAATTGTTACATGAAACATGCGTGATTTCAGGAAGAATGTTTTTTGGAAATAACAACTTTTCCACCTTTCTCTACCAGCATTTGAGGACATGTCCTTTTCACCTGCTTGTCAATCAGCAGCTGTAATTTGCATGGGTTAGTGACTTTACGCATTCAATTGCTCACCTACTTTTTAGATCTTCGCTTTCTGTGCTCAGTCTTCAGCTTGTCAAACATCTCTTGCAGATTGTAACTCCTCTTGGGGCAGTCAGAGCATGTGAATAGGGGCTACAGGGATCACAACATTTTCTGGAGGAAGGTTTAGCCCTGGCAGAAGGAACCGGCCCACTGTCCCCTGGCATGAGGCTTTCCCACTGTCTCTGACCCCACTAAAGCCTATTCTCCTGCCCCAAGGGTGAGGGCAGATTCCAGAGCTTCTTGCCCTCAAGCACGTCCACATGAATGAGGCAGCAGTGGCCCAGGTGGCCAAGAAGGCCAATGGCATCTTGGCCTGTATCAGAAACGGCGTGACCAGCAGGTCCAGGGTGGTTCTTCTCCCTCTGTACTCGGCACTGGTGAGACCGCTCCTAGAATACTGTGTTCAGTTGTGGGCCCCTCACCACAAGAAGGATGTTGAGGCTCTGGAGCGAGTCCAGAGAAGAGCAACGAAGCTGGTGAAGGGACTGGAGAACAGGCCTTATGAGGAACGACTGAGGGAGCTGGGGTTTTTTAGCCTGGAGAAGAGGAGGCTGAGGGGAGACCTCATTGCTCTCTACAACTACCTGAAAGGAGGTTGTGGAGAGGAGGGAGCTGGGCTCTTCTCCCAAGCGACAGGGGAGAGGACGAGAGGAAATGGCCTCAAGCTCCACCAGGGGAGGTTCAGGCTGAATGTTAGGAAAAGATTCTTCACGGAAAGGGTCATTGGGCACTGGAACAGGCTGCCCAGGGAGGTGGTTGAGTCACTTTCCCTGGAGGTGTTTAAGGCACGGGTGGACAAGGTGCTGAGGGGCATGGTTTAGCGTTTGATAGGAATGGTTGGACCGGATGATCTGGTGGGTCTTTTCCAACATGCTGGTTCTATGATTCCCACCATCAGGGATAACATTAAGTTTGTTTGTAAGTCATTTCTCTGCCAGGATTCAATAAGACATTGTGGCTAACCATGACCCCTTTGAGCGTTTCTGTCTTTGCCACGACCCAGAAGGTGCCCACACAATACAGGCCTGACTGGCCGAGTGCCACAAAGGCAACCAACAACCTGTGTGGGGAGCCGTGAGGATGGGAGGCCTCCAGCGATCTTCCTTCAGATGGTGAGGCCAGAGGGCATAAAATATGGGTTCTCTTATGCTGAACTGTGCTCTCACTCCTTCTGGCTCTCATCGTACCCACAGTTCAGCCTTTTCCTTTTTCTATGTGTGGCATCAGCTATTGTTGCTGCATCCTTACACCTTCCATGTCCTTAGGCCTGAAATTAAGCCCAGGTTAAGGGAAAAAGTTGTCAGTTGCCATGAAAATGACTTACCATGTGATTGTGGTTGTACTTCCTGCCGTGCTGAGGGCTAAAACCATTACACAACCCACATTTTTACATTTCCATGCAGTTCTTCTAGATGCATCTGGTACATATGACTGTGATCCAAACATTCAGTCTTCTAACGTGCGTCATTTTGTGTTTGATGTTGTGAACTCATGCCAGGCTTACACTAAAGCTTCCTTCAACGGAGATCCTCAAATCGCACAGTTATCCACAGGAATTTGTCTTTGCAGAGCTTAAAAAACAAAGTATGAGCTATCAAGGAAATGGGCTCATCTCCATGGGTGAAGAAAATGCTGAAGCTGGTCACTTGCCTTTGCTAGGTGGCTGAGGCTAAGAACTCTAGCACGCAGAAGAGGCCCAGAACTGAACACAGGATTCGAGGAGCGGTCTCACCAGTGCCGAGTACAGAGGGAGAACAACCTCCCTGGACCTGCTGGCCACACCGTTTCTGACACAAGCCAGGATGCCATTGGCCTTCTTGGCCACCTGGGCCACTGCTGACTCATGTTCAGTCACTGTCAACAAACAACCCCAGGTCCTTCTCCTCCAGGCAGCTTTCTAGCCAGACTTCCCCTAGTCTGCAGCTGCATAGGGTTCTTGTGCCCCAAGCACAGGACCCTGCATTTGGCCTTGTTAAACCTCTTGGCATTAGTCTCAGCCCAGCGGTCCAGCCTGTTCAGATCCCTTCGGAGCCTCCCTACCCTCCAGTGGATCGACACAATGTCTATGGGACCTGATGAGATGCATCCCAGAGTCCTGAGGGAACTGGCAGATGTGGTTGCCAAGCCCATCTACATGAGAGTTGAAAAGTCATGGCAATCAGTAGAAGTCCCTGGTGACTGGAGGAAGGGCAACATTATGCCCATTTTTAAAAAGGGTAGAAAAGATGAAGCTGGGAACTACTGACCTGTCAGCCTCACCTCTGTGCCTGGGAAGACTGTGGAACAGAACCTCCTAGAAGCTCTGCTAAAGCACGCGGAGGACATGGGGGTGATTAATGGCAGCCAGAACAGCGTCACCAGGGGCAAATCCTGTATGACCAACTTAGTGGCTTTCTATGACGGGGTAACTGCAGACCAATGGATTGTGATTCATCCAGTCTTCCGTAAAGCCTTTGACATGGTCCCCCACAATATCCCTCTCTCTAACTTAGAGAGATACGGATTTGATGGGTGGACGGTTTGGTGGATAAGAAACTGGTTGGACGGTCGTATTCAAAGAGTAGTGCTCAATGGCTCCAAGTCCAGAAGGAGATCTGTGACAAGTGGCGTCACTCAGGGGTCTGTACTGGGACTGGTGCTGTTTAATATCATCATCAATGATATTGACAGCGAGATTGAGAGCACCCTCAGAAAGGTGGCAGATGACACCAAGCTGAGTGGTACAGTTGCCACACCAGAAGGATGGGATGTCATCCAGAGGGCCCTGGACAGGCTGGAGAAGTTGGGCTGTGAGAACCTCATGAGGTTTAGCAAGGCCAGGTGCAAGGTCCTTCACCTGGGTGGAGGCAATCCCGGATTTCAGTACACGACGGCGGATAATGTGATTGAGAGCTGCCCTGCAGAGAAGGACTTGAGGGTGCTGGTTGATGAGAGCCAGCAATGTGCCCTCGCAGCACAGAAGGCCAATCTTGTCCTGGGCTGCATCAAAAGAAGCGTGGCCAACATGTCGAGGGAAGCGATTCTGCCCCTCTCTTCCTCTCCAGTGAGACCTCATCCAGCATACTGTGTCCATTTCTGCAATCGTCAACGTAAGAAGGATATGGAACTGTTGGAATGGGTCCAGAGGAAGCTACAAAGATGGTCAGAGGGCTGGAGCACCTCCCATACGAGGACAGGCTGAGAGAGTTGGGGTTGTTCAGTCTGGAGCAGAGAAGGCTCCGAGGAGATCTTACAGTGACTTGAAAGGGGCCTACAGGAAAGCCGGAGAGGGACAGTTCATAAAGGCTTGTGGTGAAAGGACCAAGGGGAATGGGTAAGAACCGGAGAGGGGGTGATTTAGACTAGACATTAGGAAGAATTTCTTCACTGTGACAGTGGTGAGACACTGGAAGGGGTTGCCAAGGGTAGTTGTGGCTGCCCCATCCCTGGAGCTGTTCAAGGCCAGGTTGGATGGGGCCTTGGGCAGCCTGATCTAGTGGGATGTCCCTGCCCATGGCAGGGGAGTTGGAACTAGTCGCAGCTGCGGCGGCCAACAAACATAGTAGTTGTGAGCAAAAGGGCACCTTTATTGGTTTCATGAGACTTTTTATACCCTTTCAGGGACACTGTGTTGATATACGATTAGTTTACCCAAAGACCAACAGTTTGTAATTGGATGACTCTTTCTCTGGGGTAACATCATAATCGGATGATTCCACCTGCGGCCTGGCAGCTTCTTAATCTTGTTTACTCAGCTCTTCTTGGCGCTTTCTAGCTTCATCAAGGAGACAAGGGTATCCGTTCAAGGCCAATGTTAAGCTTGCATTCTGATCCCTTGGAGCAGCCAACATTTTCCACAGAACTAGATAGTCTTTGATGTCCCTTCCAACCCCAAGTATTCTATGATTCTACGATCTTCACAGGGACTCCAGACCTCCAAGGTGCTGCCCACACTGATGGCAGTTTGCAATCCTCTTGGCAGAGAGTTGCCATCCCTGTCTGTGTCCCACATTCTCCCCTCTTTTCCCCAGCAACGTGAAGCCCTGTTCTGCCATCGGCTGTGAGACCCAAAACCAAAGCTCTGTACACAAAGACCTCTTTCAGTGTCCTAAGATCAGCCGTGTGAACCTAAATTGCACCTCCCTGAGCTCACGCATTGCCCTGGCATGGGCATCTGAGTCGTGTGTGAGGTGCTGGAAGAGACTGAGTGGTTCAGCCATTCGGAACTCCGGAGGCAAGATAATCTCCTTGGGCACGTTCTCATTGCCAAGGAAGAAGTGGTTGAGGCATTTCTCCTCCAGGCAGCAGCGCACGTATCGCATGAATTCCACCATCTGTGGCACAAAATCCTTCATGTCTCAACCTGATGGGCCTGCGGTGGCCAGGAGATGCATCACAGCTGTCTTGAAGGTGTAGATGGACAAGCTACTGCCTACCAGGATGCGTTGCCTCTGGATCCCAAGGAAGGCACTTCAGGATCCCCGTGACACAAAGGCAACGTGCATGGCAGGGGAGGGGGACAAACTATTCCCATTGGCTCAACGTGGGAGCACAGAGAGCTGGTGGAATCGGTGAAAGCAGAGCCCAGTGCCCCAGTCCTTCTGGAAATGCTCCTCGGTCCTGTGGCAGCTGAGCAGCCAGCACCCTATGGCCACGTCCCCTGGGAGAGTGATGCACAGACACGCAGAGACGCAGCCTTTGTTTAAACACACCATTTATTGGCAACTTTGTACAGTGTAAATATCCCAGAGGGAACGGATTCTCTCCAAGAGACGGGGACGGTCACTGTGTAGGGGAAACGGGAGTCTCTGGCACGAGCCTCCTCACAAGGGGCTCTTCAGCTGCATCGGGACCAACCGCCCCAAGTGCTCTTTTGCTCTGGAGGAGAGGTGTGGCAGCAACTCCCCCAGTGCTCACGTGCAAACCCCAGTCAAGGGTCCTTCCCTCTTCTAAGGGTCATTAATTTGTCTTTCTTTGTCCTCCCCGCTTGTCCTTTGGGTCTCTTTGGCCACCTTCCCTTTTTGGAGAAGGACACTTAGAACAGGACTGTTTGTAACTTGGATGGGAAACACAGTGGAGAAAGCCCATCTTCTTCTGTATCTGCTTCTGCCTTTGACAATACCCTTCCCCATGGTTCTTAGCACAGTCTTTCTCCTGTGGTGTGTCAAGTGCCAGTCAGGCGCTTGCTTAAACTCGCAACAATACGGTACACCGTTTAGCTCTACAGATCAAGTGTGAGGATGTCACCTGCTGTCAGCTGTGAGATCTACAATCAAGCCCTGTGCATGGAGACGTCTTTCAGTGTCCCTTCACGAGCAGTCTTGCGAGTCGATATTGCAGCTGTCTGAAATCACGCAACGCCTCGTCATTGGCCGCTGAATCCTGTGTGAAGTGTTGGAAGAGATTGAGTGGCTCGGCCTTTCTGAAGGATGGCGGCAAGCTTATCTCCTCGGGCACGTTCTCATTGCCAAGGAAGAAGTGTTTGAGGCACTTCTCCTCCAGGCAGCGGCGCACGTATTGCATGATGTCTACCAGCCGTGGTACCAAATACTTGCTGTGCCAATCTGAGAGGGGGATTGTGGTCAGGAGGTGCATGACAGCTGTCTTGAAGGTGTAGGTGGAAAGGCTTGTGTCCATCAGGATGTGGGCGCAGTAGCGAAGGCATTTGATGTGAACACGGCCCTTTGGGGCCTGCCTGGCCATGTACTTGAAGAACTTCACCTCGGCCACAGCGCAGGTCACTGGCCACGTAGTGCTTGGGGTGGAGGTGTCCTCTGGAGCCTGGCTACTTAGGAAGATGTCTGAGTCTCCGTGCTGCACTCCAAAGATCAACTCAATGAAGAAGGTCTTTCCAGAGTCACTTGTCAGCTCCAGCCTGCAGGACCGGCTTGAGGGCAGCATCTTCATGTTGTAGTGACGTGAAAGAGGCGCATCCCTCCAGGCTGACATCAGGAGGGTCTGGAGCCAGCGGGCAGTTTTCTGCACATCTAGGTAGCAGCCTGTGCAGAGGGTGTGTAGGAGGCAGAGCGTGTTCTCCTCCATCTGCTGCTCTGTGCAGGTGCACTCCACGCGGATGCAGGGGTCTCCTACTGGCATCTCCCTTGCGGTGTCAAGCTCCAGGTTGAAGGTGTGGCCAGGTGGTGCCTCCAGGGGCAGGAGCAGCTGGTAGACAGCATCATCATCAGAGGGAAACCAGCCTTCGAAGGAGGTGCCCACACTGATGGCTTGTTGCAGCACAGGGTAGAAACTCTCACACAACTGCTCTTTGATGGCCAAGAGGAGTTTATCCACCAGGTCCTCCACCACCAGGCAGGATAACGCATAGTGCACTGGCCTCCAAGAATGCCTTTCAAAATTCCTGACCAGATCCCTCTCTTCATCAGAACCTTCTCCTTCACTTTCTTCCTCCACCTCTTCCACCTCCTCCTCTTCCTCCTTCACCTCTTCCTCCTCCTCCTCTTCTTCCTCCTCCACCAGCTCCGAGTTCCAGACCAGATCCCTCTCTTCATCAGAACCTTCTCCTTCACTTTCTTCCTCCTCTTCCACCACCTTCAACATGTTGCTGCCAGAGCTCTCCTCAGCGCTGCTGCCTGCCTCACGGCTCCTTTTCCTCAAGCACCAGCAGAGGCCCAAGAGCAGGAGCAGGCCTCCAGCAATCGCCAAGTAGTGCCACTGCTGCAAGGCAGTAGAGAGCAGTGCCGCCCAGGCAAAGTCCCACTGCACCTGTGTCTTCTGCTCCGCGGACATCTCCTCTACCTCGTGCCACAGCCGAGCCATCTCCTTCTCCAGGAACAGGGCACGCTGTGCCATGCGCTCACGCGTGGCCTCATCCAGCTCATCGCCAGCCCTCGGCAGGTTCTGGATGAGGGGTAGGAACACACGGACGAGGAATGCAGTGGCAGTCATGGCCTGCAGGAGGAAGGAGAAGAGGGATTCAGAGGGGCTGGGCTGGAGGGTGCTGGTGGCAGGGGAGAGGGAATTTTTTGGGCAGGCAGGAGTGGGGACGAGGCAGCTGGGAGGCCTTTACACCGCTCCCTGCCTAAGGTGCTCCTGCGAGTGGCTGGGGCCTCGATGCTGGGGCAGAACTGACTCTCCCTGGGTCCCACGTTTCTGCCCCAGCCCTCGTCCAGCCCAGCCTCTCCCCACGTCTGCACTCACCACCATCCCACGCCGCACTGGCCAGGGCTGCCTGCCGGTGCCTCTATAACCTGCCCCGTGGCCCCTCGTCCTTTGTGATGTCACGGGCACCGGACCACACCACGGGCACCGGAACACACCACGGGCTCACCCCCCAGCCAGCCCCACCCCAGCTCAGTGACTTTCAGCTGTCCCTTCCCTGCTCCTGCTGGCCACACCATTTCTGACCCACGCCAGGATGCTCTTGGCCTTCTTGGCCACTGGAACCCCTGCTGCCTCATGCTCAGCCACTGTTGACCTGCACCACCAGGTGCTTTTCCACCAGGCAGCTTTCCAGTGGCTCTTTCCCAGCCCTGCAGCGATTCATGGGGCAGTTGTGACTGAAGTGCTGGCCCTGGTATTCTGCCTTTTTGAACCCCGTAAAATCGACCTCAGCCCATAATCTGTCCTGACCACATCCCACTGGAGATTGAGGAAGGCACATGGAAAAAATAGTGCAAAAGGTCTAGCACCAGAGCGAAGTTTCTTCTAATGACTTTAGGAAATGACTCAAAAACATGGTATTTCGGTCGCAATGTGCTCTCCATCGTGCCTCTGGCTCTCACCCACAGCTTGTGAAACTCCTCGGGAAAGCTTTGGCAGTGTCACCAGCCATTGCTTTCAATAGTCTTCTGCATGAATACGAACGCATATTATCTGGGGTGGGGGAATGCTTTGGCCAGAAGTTAACCCTGTGGAGATGCCATTGCCCAGTATAGCCCCGTGACGGGTATTGCTGTGTTGTGCTTGCACAGGGAGGAATTTGAGCCACAGCACCTGCACTCAGGCTAGGATTCAGATTTGCCACCCTGCCAAAGTCCAGAGATCAAAGTCCAGAGATCACAGTCCATGGGATCTGCCAATCGCACCTCCAGGGGGACTGACTCGGTGGTGACCAAAAGACCTTGGCAGCGCATGTGTATGCTTCACTCCTTCCTTCTGCTGGGCTGGTCGCATCTCTCATGCCGCTCTTGCCGTGGCCTGTTAAAGCACTCCATGCTCGGCATAGTTATGTTCCACTCTACCCTGTCCTTTGCAATGGATGAATGGATTAATCCCTGAGTTTTGCAGTGACCTCCCTTGTACTCTGATTGATGGCTTTTCTTGTTTTCCTGCATTTTTCATCACCAGCACAGGAGGAAAAAAACCCAAAAAGCTACTAGAGAGGATGAAAAACTCAGCTACGATGCTATGGGCAACTCCCATCCGTTGTTCCAGAGTACGTGTGATTTGGGGTAGCCAAAAGTTTGGAAACAGCTGCTACTCTCTCTTCCCCAGGTCACGTTGCTTTAACAAGACCAGGGCCTAGCTCCAGACAGTGTTTTGGAGAGGGCAAGAATGCCTTTAGCCATTCACTTGTTCTGCTTCTTCAGGACCACAGTGGAATAGGCGAGTCTCTGGCTCCAGCTAGAGGCCACTCGTGGCCAGGTTTCTAACCTGAAAGCAGCTCTCATTATGAAGTGTTGCTGTGCTGGATTGAGGTGCATGAAGAGATACACCCAATACACCAAAGAGAATGGGAAGAGCAGAGACCACAGAGACTTTCACACGCTGCCCAACCCAGACAGTAGAACTTTCCTCCTTGCCTCCCAGGCACTACAAGATGTGATGTTGTTCCCTTCCCCTAGGAGGGACGTGGAGAGGCGTGAGAGGAAGGCCTGTGCAAACCTCATGAAGTTCAACAACGCCAAGTGCAGGGTCCTGAACCCGGGTCAGGGCAACCCCAGGCACAGGTATAGGCTGGGCAGAGAAGGAGTTGTGAGGGGCCCTGAAGAGAAGGACTTGGGGGTCATGAGGTGACTCTGCCCCTCCGCTCTGGTGAAACCTCACCTGGAGTACTGTCTTCAGTTCTGGAGCCCTCAGCACAGCATTCCTAAAGGTGCTCACTGCCTCAGGAAACTATGGAGACTAAGCGAATGCACCAGTTCAGAGAGAGAGAAAGGACAGACTCCACAGTAATCTGTGAATGAAGCAACGGGTACAGCCTCTGGCTGTAGAAGCTTTGCCCAGTCCCTTCAGCTGCTCTTCATAAGACTTGTTCTCCATATACCGCTCACCAGCCTTGTTGCCCTGCGGACACTATTTATCAGGCACTGAGCCAACCTCCTCCCCTCCACCCCCTATCCTCCAGTCCCAAGTGTTTAATTTGTTCTGCTGCTAAAGAGAAGCTGTGGGTAATGGCGGGATGAACAACCTGACCAAATATATATTGTGAAGGCAAAGGTCGTCATTACAGCAAAACCCAACTCCCCTGTCATGGAGCGAGGCTGGAATTAGCACCTCTGCTAATTAGGACCTCTGCTGCTGCCAGTCCATCCTTTTTCCCCAGGTGGTCTCCAGTGTCAATTCAACCTCCTGCCCACCTGGCAGGGAGGACACAGGTGAATTCCTCCCCTGCCTTGGGAGATCCCTGAGCCAAGCGAGGAACAGTATTTGGAGGGAAGAGGCCATCAGCAGCTTCTCATGGGCACGAATCTCAGGAACTGCAAACCTTTATTAGTAATTGTTGGGTTTGGTTTCTTGAGGGGTGCTTGTGTTTTGTTTCTCAAGTGCAAATGAGGCAATTCAACAGATTGGAGGACTGGGACCTCAGAGCAGTACCTACGACTCTCACCCCTACAAGCCCCAGACTGTACTAATTCCCTTCTTGAGAGGAATCATGTCTCTGTAGCAGTACAGCCAAAGGGTTGACGGAAAGGTGACAACCTGCAGCATGCTCTTGGGCAGGAGACAGCTGGTGGCCAGGACACTGCTGGGCCCCGGGGGCTGCACAGTAGGTGTTTAGTTGTGCCTGAACGCAACTGGAATGGAGATCCTGCAGCATCTGTCGATCTGTGCCAGGTATCGTCTGAGAGACAGAAACCAGACTGGTCAAGAACAGTGACCAGAGAGGTCAGTGGCTCAGGTGTTCTACAGAATACAAACCAGAGAAAATTCAATCCAGGATAGTCATCTCCAGGAAGAGTCTGCAGAAGGGTAAGCAACTCTGAGGAAAATGCCAGAAACAGGAAAACCTGGAGCTTCATGGAATGAGAAGCAGTGAATGGGATGAAAGCGATGTGGCCTGGGTCACTGGCAAGCTGACTTTGTGCTAAGAGTCTGTTGGGACACAGCAGCCTAGTCTGGTTGCGTTGTCTTCGTGGTCTCAATCAGGGCCTGTCATTCTCCTTTGTTCCTCAGATTCTCAGCCTTGTCCTCGATCCAAAGAAACTGGCAAGACGAACCTGCTCGGGAAGCATTTTCATTGGTTTGAAAGCTCAAAGGTGCACAAGAGCGAAAAACTGCCCCAAGAAACACACAACAGGTTGAAAAGGAGAGATCAGCAAACTGCCCTCAGCTGTAACGCAGAGCTTGCTCTTTGCAGCTGGAGAAACGCAGAGGACTAAACAAGTGTATGATGCAAGTCTTCCAATGAAAACATTCACATGGCAGACCTTACCCCAAGAACGTGTTTCTGTTCTTGCCCTCTTATGCCAAACCCGTAATGCGCTTCACCCATTTGAACCAGCAAAGATGCATGGTAAACCAAGTGGTTTTATGGCCATTTTGGAGTGAAACCAACTTTTTTGTAGGGAAGTTCAGGCCACGTTGTGAAAACCCACTGGTGTGAAAGATGCAGAGACAGCATTTAATATCAATTTTAACTTCAACTTCCAAATATCCATCATCAGGAGTGCATCATGGCAGGACTGATCTGAGAACCACCTTTTACGTTCACCTTTTCCCACTGGTAATACCTTGGGCAGTAGCAACCAATCTGGTGAAGGGTTTGGAGAACAAGTCCTACGAGGTGCGGCTGAGGGAACTGGGGCTGTTTAGCCAGGAGATGGAGCTGTTTGGCCAGGAGAGGAGGCTGAGGGGAGACCTATTTGGAAGCGCATTCAAGAAGAGCTAGAAATGTGTCTCAGCCCCTTTCACATGTATATATGGTGGATTCACAGCCCATCCAAGCGGGGAGTATGATGCAGATGTGCATACCTCACTTTTATGTAGCGATGTAGGTGAACAGAGTCACCCATCTCTGGTTTGATGGGTGTTTTCATTCCCACGTTACCCTGCCTTTGGCAGCAACTGTAACAAAACCAAGAAGGGCCCAAAGACAAAACAGGACACATCTAACTAGAACTACGTCCTCCTCTATACTCTATTTGGAGGCTGAAATACGTAGGGATTGCTCCTGCACACATATAAACCAGTCTTCTGATTTTTAACTGACCTAGTATCTTAATCATGACTAAAAGGATGTGTGGCAAAGGATTTAGAAAAGTATTTCTAAAATACACATAATTCAGTCTCTTCACAATGAGCATTACGGTCATTATTCTATGCAAGGGCCATGTTTTTAGACACCAGCACTTGCTTTGGATTTAAAGAAAAGATCATTCTGATTTAACTAACATTTGTTGTTGACCAGTGTTTCCAATTACAAATGGTCCAACCTCATAAATAGTTGATCAAAGTTGTGATTTGGGAGGAACTGTAGGTGTTGAAACTTCTATCAGTAATTCCCCCCAATGTCTGGTGTTATTTTATCCACACGTGACCTTATGAGAAAATTTCACTGCGGTAAAATTTAGCCAACAGTCCAAATTTTGGGTTCTGCATGGTTGAATAAGACCATGTGGTTCAATACTATAGCTGTTTGCTAGCTCAGTGAGGGGTTCAGCCATTAATTGGCATCTTATGTAAATGTCATCACCCTGAGTAACGACAAAAGGAGAACCTGTTGCCTTGTTACTTAAAATGAGGGAAGTGTCTCTGCCTTGGTGTGTGAGTATTGCAACAAGTTTTGGTTTAGTTACAACATTCCTCTGGAATTCTTGAATTAAGCCTAATCGTTTCGGTTTAGTTTTTAGCTCTCCAATCACACATCAAAGAGATACAACTAGCCATAGTAAAATTGAGCCAGCAATCACCGTGTTCTTTTTTGCAAGATTTGGTAACTTCTATGTCAATGTCACTCAAGTCCAAAGAAGTATTGTTGCTAGTCAATTTCTGGCGGCAACACAAAGTAAACATATTTTGCCTAATATCTTTCCAATTCTTAGTAGGACATATTTCTTCTGAAATGCCGGGGTGAATTTGGGATGTCAAGTTGAAATCTAAAAAACTGCCAACAAATGAAATATCAGAGGCTTTTCAGGTTGAAAACTGAGTTCTACTTTTCTGCACCTCACCTGAATCTTTTCATAAGAGGTGTACTACAGGAAAGTATGAACAACCCAGACAAAATGTTGTAAGCCATTTTCAGATTTAAGCCTTCAATTTTTATTTATGTTTCTTCTATAAAGAATTTTCAATGTCCCACGGGGTTCTCCTGCAAAAATAAAAATAAAACTTGCCCTTTTCAGGCAAAAGGAGTTAAAATGACGGTGTTATCCAGCAGGTAAGCCATCCATTAAGTCCTTAGGAATTACCCTTCTAAGCCCTAAATGCCACCAATGGAGTCGGGCTGAAACAGATTTAGATCATGACGATTCTTCAGCAGCTTCTGCAGTTTTACTGGGATGGGGGAGCGTATTTTTAGCTGTTACGTGTTGGATGCCCTGTGATCTTTCTTCCAAAGGCTTCACAAGACAATATTTCCTACTGTAATCAACTAATTCTGTTGCTACCTCACCCCATGCCCAGACTTTAGGTCTAGTAAAGGTTCTGTTACCTGGCACAGCTGGTGTAGAAAAATCGGAGGAAATAGCGTAAGAGTCTGTGATGGTACTGCCTGCATTTCTGCTATTGTCACCTCTGTGCAGAAAGGCCTCTAACCTCTCCACAGGACCCACAGATGCTACGGTTCTCTAGATACCTAGCCCTGTGGGTTTAAGTGATTCGGGGAGTCCCCTTATCAGGGGAATATATAATTTCTGAGTTAACGGGCAACATCATTGGTGATTCACATCCGGGAATTAACTTTCTCTCATGTATTATTTGTAGGCAAGCAGGTTTGCGTACGCTTTCTAGTAATTGGTTGACTGTGCCTGTTATTGCCAAGGGATCGCCCCTATCCAGAGGGTTTAACCCTCCAGCCCAGTAAGCCGTACGCTGAGTTAAGGTCCATGGGGACTGATGATCACCTCTTGTTAAGAAAACTCCGTGGCCCCAATCACCCTCAGCCTCTTTTTCGCTAAACTGAATTTGATCACTGCCAGTTAAAGATACATTCCACACTAATTCTGTTTCAGATTCTTTGATAAGATGCCCATACTCCTTTTTTAACTTTGCCGATTCAGTGGCAGAATAGGGCATTTCCTTGGTGCATATCTGAGGGTCTGTAACATCCTCATTAATACAAGAATATTCAGTTTTGATTAAGAGCCTTAAATGAGGGGGATTATTATCAAGTTTTCTTATTTCTTCCAATTCCTTCTGTGGGTACATGCGGTTAATTTGACAGATAACTTTTTCCTCATATCCCTATGATGTTATAGCCTATGAATTAGTGTTCTGTGGATTAGTGGTACTGATATTACAATTTACTTCCAGAACAATTCTTAATGAATGGTTTTCTTTTTCCTTTCATTCTTTCTCCCTTTCTCCAATTCTTTTTCCAGATTGGAAAGAACTTGACCTTAGCCTCATTCTGCAATAAAGAAATTTGGTGTAGTATACTCTGCAGATCTCTCCAGTTCTCTCGAGCCCACTCTTACCCAATAGGAGAGGGTTGAGCACCATATTTAGGCAAGAATGTGAAAAATGTACCTCTATCCTTAAGTAAGTGAGAATCTCTCTTGTCCTGTTTTCTCGTCATCTTTCCCTCATACAGGGACTCATAGAATCATAGAATCATAGAATAACCAGGTTGGAAAAGACCCATCAGATCATCGAGTTCAAACTTTCCTATCAAACACTACCAGCAACTGTTGTCATCTACCTTGATCTGGAGCTTCACTCAAAACAAAAACGGAAAACAACTCAAAATCGCTTGAGAAATCCACTCACCAACATGGTGATTCTCCTAATCTTCCTCAAGGGTTACAAAATCCACAACAACTCAAAATCACTTGAGAAAGTTACTCACCAACACAGGGATTCTCCTAATCTTCCTCAAAGGTTACGATAGAAAGAGACAGAGAACAAGGAAAGAGTGGGGAGAAGAGGGAAGGAAAAGGGGCTTATAGCTACCACCATGGGTCCACAGATGTCCGTCGACTCTGGGAGTCCTGGTCCAGAAGGCATTCTGCTGTTTTGGTCTTTGATAGAGGTGATCCCACGATGGGGCGAGAAAGAGTTGAGACAGAAATCGATCCTTTGACCGACCCTTACATGTTATTTGGATACACCAGGGACGGTCTATGTCACCATGTTCGTCTAGAAAATACGTGCATTTATACACCACTTCCATGCAATGCAGCAATTTCTTATCTCAGGAGCGGTATAAAAGGACAACACAGCAGTCCTAAGCAGTAGAATACTTTATGGAAAAAAAAATGTGCATCGTGTTCCTGAATGTGTTGGGTGAATAGTTTCTGCATCTAATAACTCAGTATTCAATCTCCTTGCAATCTTAAGAGCACTGTCCCTATAAATCCGTACGTCTATTGCATCAGATTCCTGGGCTGCTTTCTAAACTGGTGGAGGTCCATTGGGGTATTGCAGCATCAGATGGAAAGAACACTTGAAGTTGTTCTGCCCGGCGCTGCTGCAGTTTTCCTTCCAATATGGAAAAATGAAAGCCAGAAGTAGAAGCAGCAGAAGGAAGAACAGAAACGGTAAAGCTGCTCGTAATACGTGGTGGAAGAAGGAGGGAGGCTGAGGCGCTGCTCCATTAGCTTGTGGCTGGCTTTCACCTCTGAAACAGAGAATAGAAAGTTGAGAAAAAGGCACTTTAGATTAAGTTCTCCCTTTGTCCCTCACGATCTGTACTTGGTGGTTCTAAGCTGCCAGTTTCTTTGTGCAGGTAAGGTGGTGGAATTAAAGGAAGATTTAAAATGAAAACTATTTTCTCCAGAATCAAGACAAGCTGAAGTTTCTCATTGGAGCAGGGACCCAGGAGCAGGAGCGCTGAAGGAAAACCATTCACTAAGGTGCAACACAGAGCGGGTTGGCAGAGGAGACACTATAGGCAGGCAGAAATCACCTCCACCTGCCTGCCAACCAGAGGAACAGCCACTCAGGTTACTGCTGGCACGCAGCTGGCCTCTGCTGTTCTCACTACCCTTCAAGAGATCGGGCTAATAAAAATAATAAACCAATACCTTGTGCTGCAGCTGTTTCTGCCGTCTGTGGTTCCCCTTACGGTGATCTGTTGAGAGAAATAGGTTTCAGTACTCAGGTTGCAGAAACTAGAAGGAATTTCTCCTCCTCTAAAAATACACTCGTATTTTCACAGACACAGTCCTGTTGTAAATTCCAGGATAAGGCATACATGCATATAAAAGGCAAAATGATTACATTTGAGGAACTTTCAGACTGAACACATCAAAATATGCTATATGCCAACAGCAAAAGATTAGAAAAAAGTCCGTGTCTTCTTCGCAGCAGGGCTCCCGAGTCCAAGTTATGGGGAACTTGCAGGAATCTTCTGCTGTCCTAAAACATAATCACACCTTCCGCTTTAAAATGCATATTCAAAACTGACAGGAGATGAAGCGCTAGGAGCCATCTTGCATTGCCCCTCTGTGGGTGCACAGCCCATTGCCTCTTCAGATGTGCATAACCAGCGGCAAAAGGATGTTCCAGTTCTCCAGCTTAAAGAGATGTTCCACTAGGCACAACCCGAAGGAATTATGATGGAACAGGTGCAAAAAGGTATTAAAGCAGAGATATTAAATTCTTCTTTCTTGTTGCAATGCAAAAATTAAAATCAAGTAACTATTTAACCACACCAAGGTTTGTGAAATAAGCGCAGCTGTTCAATACTTTGGCAATCTTCCCACACGGATCGCTTTACCTTTGTCTGAGTGAGGGACACACACCAAATACTAACCAAAGTTTGTGAGAGTAATGTGTAAGCATATTAAGTAGAATAAAAAAAGTATGACATGTCTGATTGATTTTCTTCCTTCCTTGCATCACATGGTGAGCTGTAACTGTTCTCCTGCAACTACAGCACATGAAAGCATCATGACTGCCTTGCTGTTGATCTGCATAGCGTTCACATACTTTACCTCTTCTGCATCGTCCCTTTCTTGCAGCAGCAGATGAATTTCCTCCAAAATGCATATCACTTCATTAAGCCTGAACGATCTGAGCTCGATCTCTTCTTCAAAGTCTATATCATCTCCACGATATTCCACTGCAGACCAGTACTTTGTAAATTAATTGAGCATAAGACCATTATAACAAAACTACCTGTACACTCCCACAGCTCTACAGCATCCATTCAGGCAACTGAGATGGTCAGGGGAGTGCACAAGCTCCAAGTGAAAATATGAGTTGGCAGAAAAACAGAGAGCAAAAAAGCTCTGTTTCAGCTTTCAATGTCTTCCTTAAACCATTGCTGTTTTGGTTTGTCTCTGAGATAGTGTGGGGCAGTGTCATTAAATACAGAAAGTAAATCTGAATATAAAATTCTCAGAAGAGTCTAAAGGGCCTTGTCTGGCTCCTTGCACAACAGAGTGGGAAATCCCTCCGAGGCCGGGACACAGTATCTCACCCACTTGGAAAATCAGCAACGAGTGTGCAGCTCTTGCACAGGAGAGTGGGCAGAGTCACAACCTGTGCCATTTATGCATTCTTCAAAGACACAGTTACCAGTTAAAGGCCTCTCTGCTGTGATACTCTCACAGACAAACAGCATGACATTTTAAAAGACATTTTAAAGAACAAAATAAAACAAAAAAACTCTTTCTATCCTTTTCCAGTACTCCTGGCAAAATCTTGATCTCTGCCTTCGAGCACTTAAAGCTGATCCAATTGTCGTAAACCCGCTAGATTTTCTCCAATAGATTCCTTCTTAATTCTCATCATCGTCGTGGCCCTCTGCTGGATGCTCTCTAATACTTCCTTCTCTAAACAGAAATAATCCAAAGGAAAGCAGAGCTTTGAAAATACTCAAGAATTTACCTAACTCCTCTGGATGCGTAGAGAACCCAAATCTCAAAATAAGTATTTTAACTAAGCCCTTGGAACGCTGCACCAGAGGCTGAAGCCAAGTGGTTGCCTGGTGTTTGCCCAGTGCCACGAAGCCGATGCAAGCAGTGAGAGCAGAAGCAGTAAGCAGTAAGCAGTAAGCAGTAAGCAACGTTCTTCTGCAGACACACACCCCTCAGGAAAGGGCATCTTGTTTGGAACCCAGCAGCAAACTGACCGCTCCATCTTACCTTGCACTGAGCAATCTCCAGGTCAATCACCTGCATTTTGGACTTCCGCAGGACGGACTTCATAGCCGCTTTAGTTTTCTCGGTTAACTCTCTAGTCTTGGGGACCTGGGCCAGGAATGTCTTCCCGATTGCTTCTGGCAAGTTTTCAGGCCTGCCACAATCCAGTGCTTCCACTCCTTTTCCCTGAAAGGCTGGGGTGGTGCTGGGGAGAGGAGGCAGCTTCTCACTCTGAAGTAAAGCACATGAAAGGAACAAGGTTATCTCTCTAGACTGGTCCTCCCTGGGAGCCACGTTTCTGCCCCAGCCCTCGTCAAGCCCAGCCTCCCCCCATGTGCGCGCTCACCATCCCACTCCGCACTGGTCAGGACTGCCTGCCGGCCGCTCTATAACCTGCCCCGTGGTTCCTCGTCCTTCGTGATGTCACAGGCACCGGAGCGACTTTCAGCTGTCCCAGGCTTCCAGTGCTCTGATACCCACGAAGTACAAATTCCCCCGCAAGACAGGGCTCCCAGCGGCTCCCTTTACAGAGCAGATCAGAGCCTCCCAAGCCCTTACAACCCACGGGTGCCATGACTCTCGGATGCTTTCCTCCTTGCCACCCCATGCCATGAGGTGGCCTTGGCTCCCTTGGCGCTGAGCTCTGTGCTTGTGGACACAGGCATGCCTTGGTGCGTCCGTGACACCAGTGGGAGGCTGCTGGTGGATATGCTGGTGGTGGGGAGGGGCCTGTCCATGGCAGGATCTCTGTTTCTGCTGTGCCGCTGTGACAGGACATTTCTAGACAGATGCTTTTCCCAGGAGTGATGTGAGGGGGTGTGGGTGCACATTTCCCTGTGGGCAACTCCCACTGTGGATTGAGCACCGTCTTCTCCATATTCAGCACAGAATCTTAGAAACATAAACTCACTGAGCTTGGAAAAGGCCTCTAATGTCATCGTGTCCAACTATCAGCCCAACACCACTGTCTGTACTCAAACCTGTTCCTAGTGCCATGTCTGCACATTTTGTGAACACCTCCAGGGATGGAGACACAGCCACTGCCCTGCGCAGCCTGTTCCAATGCTTCACCACTCTTTCAGTGAACCATATTTTTTTCTTACTATCACATTGAATCGGTCCCTGGCACAACCTGAGACAATCTCCTCTCATCCTATCAGAGAGCTGTAGACATCTTGTGCTCCACGTTCATCCTGCCAACAGCAGAATAGCAGAGTGGAAATCAAAAAGGCCTTCAGCAAATCAAGTCTCCTTCACACCAGGGCTGACTCTTCTTCTTCTGATCCCACGGCCGGATTCCCAAAGCCTTGCCCAATGTGAGAAATATGGAAATGATATTGCAGTCATTGTAATAGGACTAGTAATACACAATAATGACATTGTAATACCGCTATTGTATAATCAACTGTATTGAAACAATACAGGGTCACAATGCTTGGACAGCAGTTTCCATTAATTGTTACATGAAACATGCGTGATTTCAGGAAGAATGTTTTTTGGAAATAACAACTTTTCCACCTTTCTCTACCAGCATTTGAGGACATGTCCTTTTCACCTGCTTGTCAATCAGCAGCTGTAATTTGCATGGGTTAGTGACTTTACGCATTCAATTGCTCACCTACTTTTTAGATCTTCGCTTTCTGTGCTCAGTCTTCAGCTTGTCAAACATCTCTTGCAGATTGTAACTCCTCTTGGGGCAGTCAGAGCATGTGAATAGGGGCTACAGGGATCACAACATTTTCTGGAGGAAGGTTTAGCCCTGGCAGAAGGAACCCGCCCACTGTCCCCTGGCATGAGGCTTTCCCACTGTCTCTGACCCCACTAAAGCCTATTCTCCTGCCCCAAGGGTGAGGGCAGATTCCAGAGCTTCTTGCCCTCAAGCACGTCCACATGAATGAGGCAGCAGTGGCCCAGGTGGCCAAGAAGGCCAATGGCATCTTGGCCTGTATCAGAAACGGCATGACCAGCAGGTCCAGGGTGGTTCTTCTCCCTCCGTACTCAGCACTGGTGAGACCGCTCCTAGAATACTGTGTTCAGTTGTGGGCCCCTCACCACAAGAAGGATGTTGAGGCTCTGGAGCGAGTCCAGAGAAGAGCAACGAAGCTGGTGAAGGGACTGGAGAACAGGCCTTATGAGGAACGACTGAGGGAGCTGGGGTTTTTTAGCCTGGAGAAGAGGAGGCTGAGGGGAGACCTCATTGCTCTCTACAACTACCTGAAAGGAGGTTGTGGAGAGGAGGGAGCTGGGCTCTTCTCCCAAGCGACAGGGGAGAGGACGAGAGGAAATGGCCTCAAGCTCCACCAGGGGAGGTTCAGGCTGAATGTTAGGAAAAAATTCTTCACGGAATGGGTCATTGAGCACTGGAACAGGCTGCCCAGGGAGGTGGTTGAGTCACTTTCCCTGGAGGTGTTTAAGGCACGGGTGGACAAGGTGCTGAGGGGCATGGTTTAGCGTTTGATAGGAATGGTTGGACTGGATGATCTGGTGGGTCTTTTCCAACATGCTGGTTCTATGATTCCCACCATCAGGGATAACATTAAGTTTGTTTGTAAGTCATTTCTCTGCCAGGATTCAATAAGACATTGTGGCTAACCATGACCCCTTTGAGCGTTTCTGTCTTTGCCACGACCCAGAAGCTGCCCACACAATACAGGCCTGACTGGCCGAGTGCCACAAAGGCAACCAACAACCTGTGTGGGGAGCCGTGAGGATGGGAGGCCTCCAGCGATCTTCCTTCAGATGGTGAGGCCAGAGGGCATAAAATATGGGTTCTCTTATGCTGAACTGTGCTCTCACTCCTTCTGGCTCTCATCGTACCCACAGTTCAGCCTTTTCCTTTTTCTATGTGTGGCATCAGCTATTGTTGCTGCATCCTTACACCTTCCATGTCCTTAGGCCTGAAATTAAGCCCAGGTTAAGGGAAAAAGTTGTCAGTTGCCATGAAAATGACTTACCATGTGATTGTGGTTGTACTTCCTGCCGTGCTGAGGGCTAAAACCATTACACAACCCGCATTTTTACATTTCCATGCAGTTCTTCTAGATGCATCTGGTACATATGACTGTGATCCGAACATTCAGTCTTCTAACTTGGGTCATTTTGTGTTTGATGTTGTGAACTCATGCCAGGCTTACACTAAAGCTTCCTTCAACGGAGATCGCACAGTTATCCACAGGAATTTGTCTTTGCAGAGCTTAAAAAACAAAGTATGAGCTATCAAGGAAATGGGCTCATCTCCATGGGTGAAGAAAACGCTGAAGCTGGTCACTTGCCTTTGCTAGGTGGCTGAGGCTAAGAACTCTAGCACACAGAAGGGGCCCAGAACTGAACACAGGATTCGAGGAGCGGTCTCACCAGTGCCGAGTACAGAGGGAGAACAACCTCCCTGGACCTGCTGGCCACACCATTTCTGACGCAAGGCAGGATGCCATTGGCCTTCTTGGCCACCTGGGCCACTGCTGACTCATGTTCAGTCACTGTCAACAAACAACCCCAGGTCCTTCTCCTCCAGGCAGCTTTCTAGCCAGACTTCCCCTAGTCTGCAGCTGCATAGGGTTCTTGTGCCCCAAGCACAGGACCCTGCATTTGGCCTTGTTAAACCTCATGGCATTAGTCTCAGCCCAGCGGTCCAGCCTGTTCAGATCCCTTCGGAGCCTCCCTACCCTCCAGTGGATCGACACAATGTCTATGGGACCTGATGAGATGCATCCCAGAGTCCTGAGGGAACTGGCAGATGTGGTTGCCAAGCCCATCTACATGAGAGTTGAAAAGTCACGGCAATCAGTAGAAGTCCCTGGTGACTGGAGGAAGGGCAACATTATGCCCATTTTTAAAAAGGGTAGAAAAGATGAAGCTGGGAACTACTGACCTGTCAGCCTCACCTCTGTGCCTGGGAAGACTGTGGAACAGAACCTCCTAGAAGCTCTGCTAAAGCACGCGGAGGACATGGGGGTGATTAATGGCAGCCAGCAGAGCGTCACCAGGGGCAAATCCTGTATGACCAACTTAGTGGCTTTCTATGACGGGGTAACTGCAGACCAATGGATTGTGATTCATCCAGTCTTCCGTAAAGCCTTTGACATGGTCCCCCACAATATCCCTCTCTCTAACTTAGAGAGATACGGATTTGATGGGTGGACAGTTTGGTGGATAAGAAACTGGTTGGACGGTCGTATTCAAAGAGTAGTGCTCAATGGCTCCAAGTCCAGAAGGAGATCTGTGACAAGTGGCGTCACTCGGGGGTCTGTACTGGGACTGGTGCTGTTTAATATCATCATCAATGATATTGACAGCGAGATTGAGAGCACCCTCAGAAAGGTGGCAGATGACACCAAGCTGAGTGGTACAGTTGCCACACCAGAAGGATGGGATGTCATCCAGAGGGCCCTGGACAGGCTGGAGAAGTTGGGCTGTGAGAACCTCATGAGGTTTAGCAAGGCCAGGTGCAAGGTCCTTCACCTGGTGGAGGCAATCCCCGATTTCAGTACACGATGGCGGATAATGTGATTGAGAGCTGCCCTGCAGAGAAGGACTTGAGGGTGCTGGTTGATGAGAGCCAGCAATGTGCCCTCACAGCACAGAAGGCCAACCTTGTCCTGGGCCTCATCAAAAGAAGTGTGGCCAGCATGTCGAGGGAAGCGATTCTGCCCCTCTCTTCCTCTCCAGTGAGGCCTCATCCAGCATACTGTGTCCATTTCTGCAATCGTCAACGTAAGAAGGATATGGAACTGTTGGAACGGGTCCAGAGGAAGCTACAAAGATGGTCAGAGGGCTGGAGCACCTCCCATACGAGGACAGGCTGAGAGAGTTGGGGTTGTTCAGTCTGGAGCAGAGAAGGCTCCGAGGAGATCTTACAGTGACTTGAAAGGGGCTTACAGGAAAGCCGGAGAGGGACAGTTCATAAAGGCTTGTGGTGAAAGGACCAAGGGGAATGGGTAAGAACCAGAGAGGGGGTGATTTAGACTAGACATTAGGAAGAATTTCTTCACTGTGACAGTGGTGAGACACTGGAAGGGGTTGCCAAGGGTAGTTGTGGCTGCCCCATCCCTGGAGCTGTTCAAGGCCAGGTTGGATGGGGCCTTGGGCAGCCTGATCTAGTGGGATGTCCCTGCCCATGGCAGGGGAGTTGGAACTAGTCGCAGCTGCGGCGGCCAACAAACATAGTAGTTGTGAGCAAAAGGGCACCTTTATTGGTTTCATGAGACTTTTTATACCCTTTCTGGGACACTGTGTTGATATACGATTAGTTTACCCAAAGACCAACAGTTTGTAATGGGATGACTCTTTCTCTGGGGTAACATCATAATCGGATGATTCCACCTGCGGCCTGGCAGCTTCTTAATCTTGTTTACTCAGCTCTTCTTGGCGCTTTCTAGCTTCATCAAGGAGACACGGGTATCCGTTCAAGGCCAATGTTAAGCTTGCATTCTGATCCCTTGGAGCAGCCAACATTTTCCACAGAACTAGATAGTCTTTGATGTCCCTTCCAACCCCAAGTATTCTATGAATATATGATCTTCACAGGGACTCCAGACCTCCAAGGTGCTGCCCACACTGATGGCAGTTTGCAATCCTCTTGGCAGAGAGTTGCCATCCCTGTCTGTGTCCCACATTCTCCCCTCTTTTCCCCAGCAACGTGAAGCCCTGTTCTGCCATCGGCTGTGAGACCCAAAACCAAAGCTCTGTACACAAAGACCTCTTTCAGTGTCCTAAGATCAGCCGTGTGAACCTAAATTGCACCTCCCTGTGCTCGCGCATTGCCCTGGCGTGGGCATCTGAGTCGTGTGTGAGGTGCTGGAAGAGACTGAGTGGTTCAGCCATTCGGAACTCTGGAGGCAAGATAATCTCCTTGGGCACGTTCTCATTGCCAAGGAAGAAGTGGTTGAGGCATTTCTCCTCCAGGCAGCAGCGCACGTATCGCATGAATTCCACCATCTGTGGCACAAAATCCTTCATGTCCCAACCTGACGGGCCTGCGGTGGCCAGGAGATGCATCACAGCTGTCTTGAAGGTGTAGATGGACAAGCTACTGCCTACCAGGATGCGTTGCCTCTGGATCCCAAGGAAGGCACTTCAGGATCCCCGTGACACAAAGGCAACGTGCATGGCAGGGGAGGGGGACAAACTATTCCCATTGGCTCAACGTGGGAGCACAGAGAGCTGGTGGAATCGGTGAAAGCAGAGCCCAGTGCCCCAGTCCGTCTGGAAATGCTCCTCGGTCCTGTGGCATCTGAGCAGCCACACCCTATGGCCACGTCCCCTGGGAGAGTGATGCACAGACACGCAGAGACGCAGCCTTTGTTTAAACACACCATTTATTGGCAACTTTGTACAGTGTAAATATCCCAGAGGGAACGGATTCTCTCCAAGAGACGGGGATGGTCACCGTGTAGGGGAAACGGGAGTCTCTGGCACGAGCCTCCTCACAAGGGGCTCTTCAGCTGCATCGGGACCAACCGCCCCAAGTGCTCTTTTGCTCTGGAGGAGAGATGTGGCAGCAACTCCCCCAGTGCTCACGTGCAAACCCCAGTCAAGGGTCCTTCCCTCTTCTAAGGGTCATTACTTTGTCTTTCTTTGTCCTCCCCGCTTGTCCTTTGGGTCTCTTTGGCCACCTTCCCTATTTGGAGAAGGACACTTAGAATAGGACCGTTTGTAACTTGGATGGGAAACACAGTGGAGAAAGCCCATCTTCTTCTGTATCTGCTTCTGCCTTTGACAATACCCTTCCCCATGGTTCTTAGCACAGTCTTTCTCCTGTGGTGTGTCAAGTGCCAGTCAGGCGCTTGCTTAAACTCGCAACAATACGATACACCGTTTAGCTCTACAGATCAAGTGTGAGGATGTCACCTGCTGTCAGCTGTGAGATCTACAATCAAGCTCTGTGCATGGAGACCTCTTTCAGTGTCCCTTCACGAGCAGTCTTGCGAGTCGATATTGCAGCTGTCTGAAATCACGCAACGCCTCGTCATTGGCCGCTGAATCCTGTGTGAAGTGTTGGAAGAGATTGAGTGGCTCGGCCTTTCTGAAGGATGGCGGCAAGCTTATCTCCTCGGGCACGTTCTCATTGCCAAGGAAGAAGTGTTTGAGGCACTTCTCCTCCAGGCAGCGGCGCACGTATTGCATGATGTCTACCAGCCGTGGTACCAAATACTTGCTGTGCCAATCTGAGAGGGGGATTGTGGTCAGGAGGTGCATGACAGCTGTCTTGAAGGTATAGGTGGAAAGGCTTGTGTCCATCAGGATGTGGGCGCAGTAGCGAAGGCATTTGATGTGAACACGGCCCTTTGGGGCCTGCCTGGCCATGTACTTGAAGAACTTCACCTCGGCCACAGAGTAGGTGACTGGCCACGTAGTGCTTGGGGTGGAGGTGTCCTCTGGAGCCTGGCTACTTAGGAAGATGTCCGAGTCTCCGTGCTGCACCCCAAAGATCAACTCAATGAAGAAGGTCTTTCCAGAGTCACTTGTCAGCTCCAGCCTGCAGGACCGGCTTGAGGGCAGCATCTTCATGTTGTAGTGACGTGAAAGAGGCGCATCCCTCCAGGCTGACATCAGGAGGGTCTGGAGCCAGCGGGCAGTTTTCTGCACATCTAGGTAGCAGCCTGTGCAGAGAGTGTGTAGGAGGCAGAGCGTGTTCTCCTCCATCTGCTGCTCTGTGCAGGTGCACTCCACGCGGATGCAGGGGTCTCCTACTGGCATCTCCCTTGCGGTGTCAAGCTCCAGGTTGAAGGTGTGGCCAGGTGGTGCCTCCAGGGGCAGGAGCAGCTGGTAGACAGCATCATCATCAGAGGGAAACCAGCCTTCGAAGGAGGTGCCCACACTGATGGCTTGTTGCAGCACAGGGTAGAAACTCTCACACAACTGCTCCTTGATGGCCAAGAGGAGTTTATCCACCAGGTCCTCCACCACCAGGCAGGATAACGCATAGTGCACTGGCCTCCAAGAATGCCTTTCAAAATTCCTGACCAGATCCCTCTCTTCATCAGAACCTTCTCCTTCACTTTCTTCCTCCACCTCTTCCACCTCCTCCTCTTCCTCCTTCACCTCTTCCTCCTCCTCCTCTTCTTCCTCCTCCACCAGCTCCGAGTTCCAGACCAGATCCCTCTCTTCATCAGAACCTTCTCCTTCACTTTCTTCCTCCTCCTTTTCCACCTCCTCTTCCTTGTCCCAGATCAGAGCCCTCTCATCATCAGGACCTTCCCCTTCACTTTCTGCCTCCTCCTCTACCACCACCTCCTCTTCCTCCTTCACCTCTTCCTCCTCCTCCTCTTCTTCCTCCTCCACCAGCTCCGAGTTCCAGACCAGATCCCTCTCTTCATCAGAACCTTCTCCTTCACTTTCTTCCTCCTCTTCCACCACCTTCAACATGTTGCTGCCAGAGCTCTCCTCAGCGCTGCTGCTGCCTGCCTCACGGCTCCTTTTCCTCAAGCACCAGCAGAGGCCCAAGAGCAGGAGCAGGCCTCCAGCAATCGCCAAGTAGTGCCACTGCTGCAAGGCAGTAGAGAGCAGTGCCGCCCAGGCAAAGTCCCACTGCACCTGTGTCTTCTGCTCCGCAGACATCTCCTCTACCTCCTGCCACAGCCGAGCCATCTCCTTCTCCAGGAACAGGGCACGCTGTGCCATGCGCTCACGCGTGGCCTCATCCAGCTCATCGCCAGCCCTCGGCAGGTTCTGGATGAGGGGTAGGAACACACGGACGAGGAATGCAGTGGCAGTCATGGCCTGCAGGAGGAAGGAGAAGAGGGATTCAGAGGGGCTGGGCTGGAGGGTGCCGGTGGCAGGGGAGAGGGACCTTTGGGGCAGGCAGGAGTGGGGACGAGGCAGCTGGGAGGCCTTTACACCGCTCCCTGCCTAAGGTGCTCCTGCGAGTGGCTGGGGCCTCGATGCTGGGGCAGAACTGACTCTCCCTGGGACCCACGTTTCTGCCCCAGCCCTCGTCCAGCACAGCCTCTCCCCACGTCTGCACTCACCACCATCCCACGCCGCACTGGCCAGGGCTGCCTGCCGGTGCCTCTATAACCTGCCCCGTGGCCCCTCATCCTTTGTGATGTCACGGGCACCGGAGCACACCACGGGCACCGGAGCACACCACGGGCACCGGAGCACACCACGGGCTCACCCCCCAGCCAGCCCCACCCCCAGCTCAGGGACTTCCAGCTGTCCCTTCCCTGCTCCTGCTGGCCACACCATTTCTGACCCACGCCAGGATGCTCTTGGCCTTCTTGGCCACTGGAACCCCTGCTGCCTCATGCTCAGCCACTGTTGACCTGCACCACCAGGTGCTTTTCCACCAGGCAGCTTTCCAGTGGCTCTTTCCCAGCCCTGCAGCGATTCATAGGGCAGTTGTGACTGAAGTGCTGGCCCTGGTATTCTGCCTTTTCGAACCCCGTAGAATCGACCTCAGCCCATAATCTGTCCTGACCACATCCCACTGGAGATTGAGGAAGGCACATGGAAAAAGTAGTGCAAAAGGTCTAGCACCAGAGCGAAGTTTCTTCTAATGACTTTAGGAAATGACTCAAAAACATGGTATTTCGGTCGCAACGTGCTCTCCATCGTGCCTCTGGCTCTCACCCACAGCATGTGAAACTCCTCGGGAAAGCTTTGGCAGTGTCACCAGCCATTGCTTTCAATAGTCTTCTGCATGAATACGGACGCATATTATCTGGGGTGGGGGAATGCTTTGGCCAGAAGTTAACCCTGTGGAGATGCCATTGCCCAGTATAGCCCCGTGACGGGTATTGCTGTGTTGTGCTTGCACAGGGAGGAATTTGAGCCACAGCACCTGCACTCAGGCTAGGATTCAGATTTGCCACCCTGCCAAAGTCCAGAGATCACAGTCCATGGGATCTGCCAATCGCACCTCCAGGGGGACTGACTCGGTGGTGACCAAAAGACCTTGGCAGCGCATGTGTATGCTTCACTCCTTCCTTCTGCTGGGCTGGTCGCATCTCTCATGCCTCTCTTGCCATGGCCTGTTAAAGCACTCCATGCTCGGCATAGTTATGTTCCACTCTACCCTGTCCTTTGCAATGGATTAATGGGCACGAATCTCAGAAACTGCAAACCTTTATTACTAATTGTTGGGTTTGGTTTCTTGAGGGGTGCTTGTGTTTTGTTTCTCAAGTGCAAATGAGGCAATTCAACAGATTGGAGGACTGGGACCTCAGAGCAGTACCTACGACTCTCACCCCTACAAGCCCCAGACTGTACTAATTCCCTTCTTGAGAGGAATCATGTCTCTGTAGCAGTACAGCCAAAGGGTTGACGGAAAGGTGACAACCTGCAGCATGCTCTTGGGCAGGAGACAGCTGGTGGCCGGGACACTGCTGGGCCCCGGGGGCTGCACAGTAGGTGTTTAGTTGTGCCTGAACGCAATTGGAATGGAGATCCTGCAGCATCTGTCGATCTGTGCCAGGTATCGTCTGAGAGACAGAAACCAGACTGGTCAAGAACAGTGACCAGAGAGGTCAGTGGCTCAGGTGTTCTACAGAATACAAACCAGAGAAAATTCAATCCAGGATAGTCGTCTCCAGGAAGAGTCTGCAGAAGGGTAAGCAACTCTGAGGAAAATGCCAGAGACAGGAAATCCTGGAGCTTCTTGGAATGAGAAGGTCTCTTCGTGGTCTCAATCAGGGCCTGTCATTCTCCTTTGTTCCTCAGGTTCTCAGCCTTGTCTTCGATCCAAAGATCCTGCTCGGGAAGCATTTTCATTGATTTGAAAGCTCAAAGGTGCACAAGAGCGAAAAACTGCCCCAAGAAACACACAACAGGTTGAAAAGGAGAGATCAGCAAACTGCCCTCAGCTGTAACGCAGAGCTTGCTCTTTGCAGCTGGAGAAACGCAGAGGACTAAACAAGTGTATGATGCAAGTCTTCCAATGAAAACATTCACATGGCAGACCTTACCCCAAGAACGTGTTTCTGTTCTTGCCCTCTTATGCCAAACCCGTAATGCGCTTCACCCATTTGAACCAGCAAAGATGCATGGTAAACCAAGTGGTTTTATGGCCATTTTGGAGTGAAACCAACTTTTTTGTAGGGAAGTTCAGGCCACGTTGTGAAAACCCACTGGTGTGAAAGATGCAGAGACAGCATTTAATATCAATTTTAACTTCAACTTCCAAATATCCATCATCAGGAGTGCATCATGGCAGGACTGATCTGAGAACCACCTTTTACGTTCACCTTTACCCACTGGTAATACCTTGGGCAGTAGCAACCAATCTGGTGAAGGGTTTGGAGAACAAGTCCTACGAGGTGGGGCTGAGGGAACTGGGGCTGTTTAGCCAGGAGATGGGGCTGTTTGGCCAGGAGAGGAGGCTGAGGGGAGACCTTATCACTGTATTTGGAAGCGCATTCAAGAAGAGCTAGAAATGTGTCTCAGCCCCTTTCACATGTATATATGGTGGATTCACAGCCCATCCAAGCGGGGAGTATGATGCAGATGTGCATACCTCACTGTTATGTAGCGATGTAGGTGAACAGAGTCACCCATCTCTGGTTTGATGGGTGTTTTCATTCCCATGTTACCCTGCCTTTGGCAGCAACTGTAACAAAACCAAGAAGGGCCCAAAGACAAAACAGGACACATCTACCTAGAACTAGGTCCTCCTCTATACTCTATTTGGAGGCTGAAATACGTAGGGATTGCTCCTGCACACATATAAACCAGTCTTCTGATTTTTAACTGACCTAGTATCTTAATCATGACTAAAAGGATGTGTGGCAAAGGATTTAGAAAAGTATTTCTAAAATACACATAATTCAGTCTCTTCACAATGAGCATTACGGTCATTATTCTATGCAAGGGCCATGTTTTTAGACACCAGCACTTGCTTTGGATTTAAAGAAAAGATCATTCTGATTTAACTAACATTTGTTGTTGACCAGTGTTTCCAATTACAAATGGTCCAACCTCATAAATCGTTGATCAAAGTTGTGATTTGGGAGGAACTGTAGGTGTTGAAACTTCTATCAGTAATTCCCCCCAATGTCTGGTGTTATTTTATCCACACGTGACCTTATGAGAAAATTTCACTGCGGTAAAATTTAGCCAACAGTCCAAATTTTGGGTTCTGCATGGTTGAATAAGACCATGTGGTCCAATACTATAGCTGTTTGCTAGCTCAGTGAGGGGTTCAGCCATTAATTGGCATCTTATGTAAATGTCATCACCCTGAGTAACGACAAAAGGAGAACCTGTTGCCTTGTTACTTAAAATGAGGGAAGTGTCTCTGCCTTGGTGTGTGAGTATTGCAACAAGTTTTGGTTTAGTTACAACATTCCTCTGGAATTCTTGAATTAAGCCTAATCGTTTCGGTTTAGTTTTTAGCTCTCCAATCACACATCAAAGAGATAGAACTAGCCATAGTAAAATTGAGCCAGTAATCACCGTGTTCTTTTTTGCAAGATTTGGTAACTTCTATGTCAATGTCGCTCAAGTCCAAAGAAGTATTGTTGCTAGTCAATTTCTGGCGGCAACACAAAGTAAACATATTTTGCCTAATATCTTTCCAGTTCTTAGTAGGACATATTTCTTCTGAAATGCCGGGGTGAATTTGGGATGTCAAGTTGAAATCTAAAAAACTGCCAACAAATGAAATATCAGAGGCTTTTCAGGTTGAAAACTGAGTTCTACTTTTCTGCACCTCACCTGAATCTTTTCATAAGAGGTGTACTACAGGAAAGTATGAACAACCCAGACAAAATGTTGTAAGCCTTTTTCAGATTTAAGCCTTCAATTTTTATTTATGTTTCTTCTATAAAGAATTTTCAATGTCCCACAGGGTTCTCCTGCAAAAATAAAAATAAAACTTGCCCTTTTCAGGCAAAAGGAGTTAAAATGACGGTGTTATCCAGCAGGTAAGCCATCCATTAAGTCCTTTGGAATTCCCCTTCTAAGCCCTAAATGCCACCAATGGAGTCGGGCTGAAACAGATTTAGATCATGACGATTCTTCAGCAGCTTCTGCAGTTTTACTGGGATGGGGGGGCGTATTTTTAGCTGTTACGTGTTGGATGCCCTGTGATCTTTCTTCCAAAGGCTTCACAAGACAATATTTCCTACTGTAATCAACTAATTCTGTTGCTACCTCACCCCATGCCCAGACTTTAGGTCTAGTAAAGGTTCTGTTACCTGGCACAGCTGGTGTAGAAAAATCGGAGGAAATAGCGTAAGAGTCTGTGATGGTACTGCCTGCATTTCTGCTATTGTCACCTCTGTGCAGAAAGGCCTCTAACCTCTCCACAGGACCCACAGATGCTACGGTTCTCTAGATACCTAGCCCTGTGGGTTTAAGTGATTCGGGGAGTCCCCTTATCAGGGGAATATATAATTTCTGAGTTAACGGGCAACATCATTGGTGATTCACATCCGGGAATTAACTTTCTCTCATGTATTATTTGTAGGCAAGCAGGTTTGCGTACGCTTTCTAGTAATTGGTTGACTGTGCCTGTTATTGCCAAGGGATCGCCCCTATCCAGAGGGTTTAACCCTCCAGCCCAGTAAGCCGTACGCTGAGTTAAGGTCCATGGGGACTGATGATCACCTCTTGTTAAGAAAACTCCGTGGCCCCAATCACCCTCAGCCTCTTTTTCGCTAAACTGAATTTGATCACTGCCAGTTAAAGATACATTCCACACTAATTCTGTTTCAGATTCTTTGATAAGATGCCCATACTCCTTTTTTAACTTTGCCGATTCAGTGGCAGAATAGGGCATTTCCTTGGTGCATATCTGAGGGTCTGTAACATCCTCATTAATACAAGAATATTCAGTTTTGATTAAGAGCCTTAAATGAGGGGGATTATTATCAAGTTTTCTTATTTCTTCCAATTCCTTCTGTGGGTACATGCGGTTAATTTGACAGATAACTTTTTCCTCATATCCCTATGATGTTATAGCCTATGAATTAGTGTTCTGTGGATTAGTGGTACTGATATTACAATTTACTTCCAGAACAATTCTTAATGAATGGTTTTCTTTTTCCTTTCATTCTTTCTCCCTTTCTCCAATTCTTTTTCCAGATTGGAAAGAACTTGACCTTAGCCTCATTCTGCAATAAAGAAATTTGGTCTAGTATACTCTGCAGATCTCTCCAGTTCTCTCGAGCCCACTCTTACCCAATAGGGGAGGGTTGAGCACCATATTTAGGCAAGAATGTGAAAAATGTACCTCTATCCTTAAGTAAGTGAGAATCTCTCTTGTCCTGTTTTCTCGTCATCTTTCCCTCATACAGGGACTCATAGAATCATAGAATCATAGAATAACCAGGTTGGAAAAGACCCATCAGATCATCGAGTTCAAACTTTCCTATCAAACACTACCAGCAACTGTTGTCATCTACCTTGATCTGGAGCTTCACTCAAAACAAAAACGGAAAACAACTCAAAATCGCTTGAGAAATCCACTCACCAACATGGTGATTCTCCTAATCTTCCTCAAGGGTTACAAAATCCACAACAACTCAAAATCACTTGAGAAAGTTACTCACCAACACAGGGATTCTCCTAATCTTCCTCAAAGGTTACGATAGAAAGAGACAGAGAACAAGGAAAGAGTGGGGAGAAGAGGGAAGGAAAAGGGGCTTATAGCTACCACCATGGGTCCACAGATGTCCGTCGACTCTGGGAGTCCTGGTCCAGAAGGCATTCTGCTGTTTTGGTCTTTGATAGAGGTGATCCCACGATGGGGCGAGAAAGAGTTGAGACAGAAATCGATCCTTTGACCGACCCTTACACGTTATTTGGATACACCAGGGACGGTCTATGTCACCATGTTCGTCTAGAAAATACGTGCATTTATACACCACTTCCATGCAATGCAGCAATTTCTTATCTCAGGAGCAGTATAAAAGGACAACACAGCAGTCCTAAGCAGTAGAATACTTTATGGAAAAAAAAATGTGCATCGTGTTCCTGAATGTGTTGGGTGAATAGTTTCTGCATCTAATAACTCAGTATTCAATCTCCTTGCAATCTTAAGAGCACTGTCCCTAAAAATCCGTACGTCTATTGCATCAGATTCCTGGGCTGCTTTCTAAACTGGTGGAGGTCCATTGGGGTATTGCAGCATCAGATGGAAAGAACACTTGAAGTTGTTCTGCCCGGCGCTGCTGCAGTTTTCCTTCCAATATGGAAAAATGAAAGCCAGAAGTAGAAGCAGCAGAAGGAAGAACAGAAACGGTAAAGCTGCTCGTAATACGTGGTGGAAGAAGGAGGGAGGCTGAGGCGCTGCTCCATTAGCTTGTGGCTGGCTTTCACCTCTGAAACAGAGAATACAAAGTTGAGAAAAAGGCACTTTAGATTAAGTTCTCCCTTTGTCCCTCACGATCTGTACTTGGTGGTTCTAAGCTGCCAGTTTCTTTGTGCAGGTAAGGTGGTGGAATTAAAGGAAGATTTAAAATGAAAACTATTTTCTCCAGAATCAAGACAAGCTGAAGTTTCTCATTGGAGCAGGGACCCAGGAGCAGGAGCGCTGAAGGAAAACCATTCACTAAGGTGCAACACAGAGCGGGTTGGCAGAGGAGACACTATAGGCAGGCAGAAATCACCTCCACCTGCCTGCCAACCAGAGGAACAGCCACTCAGGTTACTGCTGGCACGCAGCTGGCCTCTGCTGTTCTCAGTACCCTTCAAGAGATCGGGCTAATAAAAATAATAAACCAATACCTTGTGCTGCAGCTGTTTCTGCCGTCTGTGGTTCCCCTTACGGTGATCTGTTGAGAGAAATAGGTTTCAGTACTCAGGTTGCAGAAACTAGAAGGAATTTCTCCTTCTCTAAAAATACAGTCGTATTTTCACAGACACAGTCCTGTTGTAAATTCCAGGATAAGGCATACATGCATATAAAAGGCAAAATGATTACATTTGAGGAACTTTCAGACTGAAGACATCAAAATATGCTATATGCCAACAGCAAAAGATTAGAAAAAAGTCCGTGTCTTCTTCGCAGCAGGGCTGGACTTGTCTGTGGCTGGATCCTAGGCTCCCGAGTCCAAGTTATGGGGAACTTGCAGGAATCTTCTGCTGTCCTAAAACATAATCACACCTTCCGCTTTAAAATGCATATTCAAAACTGACAGGAGATGAAGCGCTAGGAGCCATCTTGCATTGCCCCCCTGTGGGTGCACAGCCCATTGCCTCTTCAGATGTGCATAACCAGCGGCAAACGGATGTTCCAGTTCTCCAGCTTAAAGAGATGTTCCACTAGGCACAACCCGAAGGAATTATGATGGAACAGGTGCAAAAAGGTATTAAAGCAGAGATATTAAATTCTTCTTTCTTGTTGCAATGCAAAAATTAAAATCAAGTAACTATTTAACCACACCACGGTTTGTGAAATAAGCGCAGCTGTTCAATACTTTGGCAATCTTCCCACACGGATCGCTTTACCTTTGTCTGAGTGAGGGACACACACCAAATACTAACCAAAGTTTGTGAGAGTAATGTGTAAGCATATTAAGTAGAATAAAAAAAGTATGACATGTCTGATTGATTTTCTTCCTTCCTCGCATCACATGGTGAGCTGTAACTGTTCTCCTGCAACTACAGCACATGAAAGCATCATGACTGCCTTGCTGTTGATCTGCATAGCGTTCATATGCTTTACCTCTTCTGCATCGTCCCTTTCTTGCAGCAGCAGATGAATTTCCTCCAAAATGCATATCACTTCATTAAGCCTGAACGATCTGAGCTCGATCTCTTCTTCAAAGTCTATATCATCTCCACGATATTCCACTGCAGAACGGATCTCTTGTTCAATCTCTGATAACACCGCCTAGAAGGGCAGCAATCAATTACTCATTCTTAGAAGCACAACACCTCTCTCCTAATTACATTCGGAAGTCAATGCTCACACTTGCCCTGTCTCCAGAGCCTGTCTTCCACAACCTCCCTGGGCAGCTTTATCCAGGGTGCCATTACCCTGACAGCAGAGAAGTTTTTCCTCATGTTTAGATGGAACTTCCCGTGTTCCAGCTTGTGCCTTCTGCCTTTGCCCTGTCACTGGGCACCACTGAACAGAGCCTGGCCCCGTCCTCTATACACCAACCCTTTTGATATTTATAAGCATTGATATGATCTCCTCTCAGTCTTCTCTTCTCCATGTGAGGCAGAACCAGGTCTGTCAGCCTTTCCTCCTAAGAGAGATGCTCCAGTGTTTGCCCAGTGCCATGAAGCCGATGCAAGCAGTGAGAGCAGAAGCAGTAAGCCAAGTTTTCTACAGACACACACACCCCAGGAAAGGGCATCTTGTAACAACATTAAGTAGAATGTTTCCCTCTGGATACTATTTCTTAAATCTATGCAGTGTAACGCTGCAAAGAAATCTCTTGGGCAATGCTAACTAGCTACCTGTCTGTTTGCCTGCAGCAGTCCAATATGTTTATTCAGGCTCTACATCACACAGAACAGAAGTGGTGCGCTTTTACAATGTCTTGTGTAATTCTTTCTTCTTATTTGCCCTCCTTCAAGAAGCAATATAGCCCACTTCTGCTATAAGGAAACATTTTAAAGCACCTGCTGATATCAGCACTTGCTTGGAAGGCTGTCCCGGTGTGGACATACCTCCACACATGCAAATACCAGTACTTTGTAAATTAATTGAGCATAAGACCATTATAACAAAACTACCTGTACACTCCCACAGCTCTACAGCATCCATTCAGGCAACTGAGATGGTCAGGGGAGTGCACAAGCTCCAAGTGAAAATATGAGTTGGCAGAAAAACAGAGAGCAAAAAAGCTCTGTTTCAGCTTTCAATGTCTTCCTTAAACCATTGCTGTTTTGGTTTGTCTCTGAGATAGTGTGGGGCAGTGTCATTAAATACAGAAAGTAAATCTGAATATAAAATTCTCAGAAGAGTCTAAAGGGCCTTGTCTGGCTCCTTGCACAACAGAGTGGGAAATCCCTCCGAGGCTGGGACACAGTATCTCACCCACTTGGAAAATCAGCAACGAGTGTGCAGCTCTTGCACAGGAGAGTGGGCAGAGTCATGACCTGTGCCATTTATGCATTCTTCAAAGACACAGTTACCAGTTAAAGGCCTCTCTGCTGTGATACTCTCACAGACAAACAGCATGGCATTTTAAAAGACATTTTAAAGAACAAAATAAAACAAAAAAAAATCTTTCTATCCTTTTCCAGTACTCCTGGCAAAATCTTGATCTCTGCCTTCGAGCACTTAAAGCTGATCCAATTGTCGTAAACCCGCTAGATTTTCTCCAATAGATTCCTTCTTAATTCTCATCATCGTCGTGGCCCTCTGCTGGATGCTCTCTAATACTTCCTTCTCTAAACAGTAATAATCCAAAGGAAAGCAGAGCTTTGAAAATACTCAAGAATTTACCTAACTCCTCTGGATGCGTAGAGAACCCAAATCTCAAAATAAGTATTTTAACTAAGCCCTTGGAACGCTGCACCAGAGGCTGAAGCCAAGTGGTTGCCTGGTGTTTGCCCAGTGCCACGAAGCCGATGCAAGCAGTGAGAGCAGAAGCAGTAAGCAGTAAGCAGTAAGCAACGTTCTTCTGCAGACACACACCCCTCAGGAAAGGGCATCTTGTTTGGAACCCAGCAGCAAACTGACCGCTCCATCTTACCTTGCACTGAGCAATCTCCAGGTCAATCACCTGCATTTTGGACTTCCGCAGGACGGACTTCATAGCCACTTTAGTTTTCTCGGTTAACTCTCTAGTCTTGGGGACCTGGGCCAGGAATGTCTTCCCGATTGCTTCTGGCAAGTTTTCAGGCCTGCCACAATCCAGTGCTTCCACTCCTTTTCCCTGAAAGGCTGGGGTGGTGCTGGGGAGAGGAGGCAGCTTCTCACTCTGAAGTAAAGCACATGAAAGGAACAAGGTTATCTCTCTAGACTGGTCCTCCCTGGGAGCCACGTTTCTGCCCCAGCCCTCGTCCAGCCCAGCCTCCCCCCATGTGCGCGCTCACCATCCCACGCCGCACTGGTCAGGACTGCCTGCTGGCCGCTCTATAACCTGCCCCGTGGTTCCTCGTCCTTCGTGATGTCACAGGCACCGGAGCGACTTTCAGCTGTCCCAGGCTTCCAGTGCTCTGATACCCACAAAGTACAAATTCCCTCGCAAGACAGGGCTCCCAGCGGCTCCCTTTACAGAGCAGATCAGAGCCTCCCAAGCCCTTACAACCCACGGGTGCCATGACTCTCGGATGCTTTCCTCCTTGCCACCCCATGCCATGAGGTGGCCTTGGCTCCCTTGGCGCTGAGCTCTGTGCTTGTGGACACAGGCATGCCTTGGTGCGTCCGTGACACCAGTGGGAGGCTGCTGGTGGATATGCTGGTGGTGGGGAGGGGCCTGTCCATGGCAGGATCTCTGTTTCTGCTGTGCCGCTGTGACAGGACATTTCTAGACAGATGCTTTTCCCAGGAGTGATGTGAGGGGGTGTGGGTGCACATTTCCCTGTGGGCAACTCCCACTGTGGATTGAGCACCGTCTTCTCCATATTCAGCACAGAATCTTAGAAACATAAACTCACTGAGCTTGGAAAAGGCCTCTAATGTCATCGTGTCCAACTATCAGCCCAACACCACTGTCTGTACTCAAACCTGTTCCTATTGCCATGTCTGCACATTTTGTGAACACCTCCAGGGATGGAGACTCAGCCACTGCCCTGCGCAGCCTGTTCCAATGCTTCACCACTCTTTCAGTGAACCATATTTTTTTCTTACTATCACATTGAATCGGTCCCTGGCACAACCTGAGACAATCTCCTCTCATCCTATCAGAGAGCTGTAGACATCTTGTGCTCCACGTTCATCCTGCCAACAGCAGAATAGCAGAGTGGAAATCAAAAAGGCCTTCAGCAAATCAAGTCTCCTTCACACCAGGGCTGACTCTTCTTCTTCTGATCCCACGGCCGGATTCCCAAAGCCTTGCCCAATGTGAGAAATATGGAAATGATATTGCAGTCATTGTAATAGGACTAGTAATACACAATAATGACATTGTAATACCGCTATTGTATAATCAACTGTATTGAAACAATACAGGGTCACAATGCTTGGACAGCAGTTTCCATTAATTGTTACATGAAACATGCGTGATTTCAGGAAGAATGTTTTTTGGAAATAACAACTTTTCCACCTTTCTCTACCAGCATTTGAGGACATGTCCTTTTCACCTGCTTGTCAATCAGCAGCTGTAATTTGCATGGGTTAGTGACTTTACGCATTCAATTGCTCACCTACTTTTTAGATCTTCGCTTTCTGTGCTCAGTCTTCAGCTTGTCAAACATCTCTTGCAGATTGTAACTCCTCTTGGGGCAGTCAGAGCATGTGAATAGGGGCTACAGGGATCACAACATTTTCTGGACGGAGGTTTAGCCCTGGCAGAAGGAACCCGCCCACTGTCCCCTGGCATGAGGCTTTCCCACTGTCTCTGACCCCACTAAAGCCTATTCTCCTGCCCCAAGGGTGAGGGCAGATTCCAGAGCTTCTTGCCCTCAAGCACGTCCACATGAATGAGGCAGCAGTGGCCCAGGTGGCCAAGAAGGCCAATGGCATCTTGGCCTGTATCAGAAACGGCATGACCAGCAGGTCCAGGGTGGTTCTTCTCCCTCCGTACTCAGCACTGGTGAGACCGCTCCTAGAATACTGTGTTCAGTTGTGGGCCCCTCACCACAAGAAGGATGTTGAGGCTCTGGAGCGAGTCCAGAGAAGAGCAACGAAGCTGGTGAAGGGACTGGAGAACAGGCCTTATGAGGAACGACTGAGGGAGCTGGGGTTTTTTAGCCTGGAGAAGAGGAGGCTGAGGGGAGACCTCATTGCTCTCTACAACTACCTGAAAGGAGGTTGTGGAGAGGAGGGAGCTGGGCTCTTCTCCCAAGCGACAGGGGAGAGGACGAGAGGAAATGGCCTCAAGCTCCACCAGGGGAGGTTCAGGCTGAATGTTAGGAAAAAATTCTTCACGGAATGGGTCATTGAGCACTGGAACAGGCTGCCCAGGGAGGTGGTTGAGTCACTTTCCCTGGAGGTGTTTAAGGCACGGGTGGACAAGGTGCTGAGGGGCATGGTTTAGCGTTTGATAGGAATGGTTGGACCGGATGATCTGGTGGGTCTTTTCCAACATGCTGGTTCTATGATTCCCACCATCAGGGATAACATTAAGTTTGTTTGTAAGTCATTTCTCTGCCAGGATTCAATAAGACATTGTGGCTAACCATGACCCCTTTGAGCGTTTCTGTCTTTGCCACGACCCAGAAGCTGCCCACACAATACAGGCCTGACTGGCCGAGTGCCACAAAGGCAACCAACAACCTGTGTGGGGAGCCGTGAGGATGGGAGGCCTCCAGCGATCTTCCTTCAGATGGTGAGGCCAGAGGGCATAAAATATGGGTTCTCTTATGCTGAACTGTGCTCTCACTCCTTCTGGCTCTCATCGTACCCACAGTTCAGCCTTTTCCTTTTTCTATGTGTGGCATCAGCTGTTGTTGCTGCATCCTTACACCTTCCATTTCCTTAGGCCTGAAATTAAGCCCAGGTTAAGGGAAAAAGTTGTCAGTTGCCATGAAAATGACTTACCATGTGATTGTGGTTGTACTTCCTGCCGTGCTGAGGGCTAAAACCATTACACAACCCGCATTTTTACATTTCCATGCAGTTCTTCTAGATGCATCTGGTACATATGACTGTGATCCGAACATTCAGTCTTCTAACGTGGGTCATTTTGTGTTTGATGTTGTGAACTCATGCCAGGCTTACACTAAAGCTTCCTTCAACGGAGATCCTCAAATCGCACAGTTATCCACAGGAATTTGTCTTTGCAGAGCTTAAAAAACAAAGTATGAGCTATCAAGGAAATGGGCTCATCTCCATGGGTGAAGAAAACGCTGAAGCTGGTGACTTGCCTTTGCTAGGTGGCTGAGGCTAAGAACTCTAGCACGCAGAAGAGGCCCAGAACTGAACACAGGATTCGAGGAGCGGTCTCACCAGTGCCGAGTACAGAGGGAGAACAACCTCCCTGGACCTGCTGGCCACACCATTTCTGACGCAAGCCAGGATGCCATTGGCCTTCTTGGCCACCTGGGCCACTGCTGACTCATGTTCAGTCACTGTCAACAAACAACCCCAGGTCCTTCTCCTTCAGGCAGCTTTCTAGCCAGACTTCCCCTAGTCTGCAGCTGCATAGGGTTCTTGTGCCCCAAGCACAGGACCCTGAATTTGGCCTTGTTAAACTTCATGGCATTAGTCTCAGCCCAGCCGTCCAGCCTGTTCAGATCCCTTCGGAGCCTCCCTACCCTCCAGTGGATCGACACAATGTCTATGGGACCTGATGAGATGCATCCCAGAGTCCTGAGGGAACTGGCAGATGTGGTTGCCAAGCCCATCTACATGAGAGTTGAAAAGTCACGGCAATCAGTAGAAGTCCCTGGTGACTGGAGGAAGGGCAACATTATGCCCATTTTTAAAAAGGGTAGAAAAGATGAAGCTGGGAACTACTGACCTGTCAGCCTCACCTCTGTGCCTGGGAAGACTGTGGAACAGAACCTCCTAGAAGCTCTGCTAAAGCACGCGGAGGACATGGGGGTGATTAATGGCAGCCAGCACAGTGTCACCAGGGGCAAATCCTCTATGACCAACTTAGTGGCTTTCTATGACGGGGTAACTGCAGACCAATGGATTGTGATTCATCCAGTCTTCCGTAAAGCCTTTGACATGGTCCCCCACAATATCCCTCTCTCTAACTTAGAGAGATACGGATTTGATGGGTGGACGGTTTGGTGGATAAGAAACTGGTTGGACGGTCGTATTCAAAGAGTAGTGCTCAATGGCTCCAAGTCCAGATGGAGATCTGTGACAAGTGGCGTCACTCGGGGGTCTGTACTGGGACTGGTGCTGTTTAATATCATCATCAATGATATTGACAGTGAGATTGAGAGCACCCTCAGAAAGGTGGCAGATGACACCAAGCTGAGTGGTACAGTTGCCACACCAGAAGGATGGGATTTCATCCAGAGGGCCCTGGACAGGCTGGAGAAGTGGGGCTGTGAGAACCTCATGAGGTTTAGCAAGGCCAGGTGCAAGGTCCTTCAACTGGGTGGAGGCAATCCCCGATTTCAGTACACGATGGCGGATAATGTGATTGAGAGCTGCCTTGCAGAGAAGGACTTGAGGGTGCTGGTTGATGAGAGCCAGCAATGTGCCCTCGCAGCACAGAAGGCCAACCTTGTCCTGGGCTGCATCAAAAGAAGCGTGGCCAACATGTCGAGGGAAGCGATTCTGCCCCTCTCTTCCTCTCCAGTGAGGCCTCATCCAGCATACTGTGTCCATTTCTGCAATTGTCAACGTAAGAAGGATATGGAACTGTTGGAACGGGTCCAGAGGAAGCTACAAAGATGGTCAGAGGGCTGGAGCACCTCCCATACGAGGACAGGCTGAGAGAGTTGGGGTTGTTCAGTCTGGAGCAGAGAAGGCTCCGAGGAGATCTTACAGTGACTTGAAAGGGGCCTACAGGAAAGCCGGAGAGGGACAGTTCATAAAGGCTTGTGGTGAAAGGACCAAGGGGAATGGGTAAGAACCGGAGAGGGGGTGATTTAGACTAGACATTAGGAAGAATTTCTTCACTGTGACAGTGGTGAGACACTGGAAGGGGTTGCCAAGGGTAGTTGTGGCTGCCCCATCCCTGGAGCTGTTCAAGGCCAGGTTGGATGGGGCCTTGGGCAGCCTGATCTAGTGGGATGTCCCTGCCCATGGCAGGGGAGTTGGAACTAGTCGCAGCTGCGGCGGCCAACAAACATAGTAGTTGTGAGCAAAAGGGCACCTTTATTGGTTTCATGAGACTTTTTATACCCTTTCTGGGACACTGTGTTGATACACGATTAGTTTACCCAAAGACCAACAATTCGTAATGGGATGACTCTTTCTCTGGGGTAACATCATAATCGGATGATTCCACCTGCGGCCTGGCAGCTTCTTAATCTTGTTTACTCAGCTCTTCTTGGCGCTTTCTAGCTTCATCAAGGAGACACGGGTATCCGTTCAAGGCCAGTGTTAAGCTTGCATTCTGATCCCTTGGAGCAGCCAACATTTTCCACAGAACTAGATAGCCTTTGATGTCCCTTCCAACCCCAAGTATTCTATGATTCTACGATCTTCACAGGGACTCCAGACCTCCAAGGTGCTGCCCACACTGATGGCAGTTTGCAATCCTCTTGGCAGAGAGTTGCCATCCCTGTCTGTGTCCCACATTCTCCCCTCTTTTCCCCAGCAACGTGAACCGCTGTTCTGCCATCGGCTGTGAGACCCCAAACCAAAGCTCTGTACACAAAGACCTCTTTCAGTGTCCTAAGATCAGCCGTGTGAACCTAAATTGCACCTCCCTGTGCTCGCGCATTGCCCTGGCGTGGGCATCTGAGTCGTGTGTGAGGTGCTGGAAGAGACTGAGTGGTTCAGCCATTCGGAACTCTGGAGGCAAGATAATCTCCTTGGGCACGTTCTCATTGCCAAGGAAGAAGTGGTTGAGGCATTTCTCCTCCAGGCAGCAGCGCACGTATCGCATGAATTCCACCATCTGTGGCACAAAATCCTTCATGTCCCAACCTGACGGGCCTGCGGTGGCCAGGAGATGCATCACAGCTGTCTTGAAGGTGTAGATGGACAAGCTACTGCCTACCAGGATGCGTTGCCTCTGGATCCCAAGGAAGGCACTTCAGGATCCCCGTGACACAAAGGCAACGTGCATGGCAGAGGAGGGGGACAAACTATTCCCATTGGCTCAACGTGGGAGCACAGAGAGCTGGTGGAATCGGTGAAAGCAGAGCCCAGTGCCCCAGTCCGTCTGGAAATGCTCCTCGGTCCTGTGGCAGCTGAGCAGCCAGCACCCTATGGCCACGTCCCCTGGGAGAGTGATGCACAGACACGCAGAGACGCAGCCTTTGTTTAAACACACCATTTATTGGCAACTTTGTACAGTGTAAATATCCCAGAGGGAACGGATTCTCTCCAAGAGACGGGGATGGTCACCGTGTAGGGGAAACGGGAGTCTCTGGCACGAGCCTCCTCACAAGGGGCTCTTCAGCTGCATCGGGACCAACCGCCCCAAGTGCTCTTTTGCTCTGGAGGAGAGATGTGGCAGCAACTCCCCCAGTGCTCACGTACAAACCCCAGTCAAGTGTCCTTCCCTCTTCTAAGGGTCATTCCTTTGTCTTTCTTTGTCCTCCCCGCTTGTCCTTTGGGTCTCTTTGGCCACCTTCCCTTTTTGGAGAAGGACACTTAGAATAGGACCGTTTGTAACTTGGATGGGAAACACAGTGGAGAAAGCCCATCTTCTTCTGTATCTGCTTCTGCCTTTGACAATACCCTTCCCCATGGTTCTTAGCACAGTCTTTCTCCTGTGGTGTGTCAAGTGCCAGTCAGGCGCTTGCTTAAACTCGCAACAATACGATACACCGTTTAGCTCTACAGATCAAGTGTGAGGATGTCGCCTGCTGTCAGCTGTGAGATCTACAATCAAGCTCTGTGCATGGAGACCTCTTTCAGTGTCCCTTCACGAGCAGTCTTGCGAGTCGATATTGCAGCTGTCTGAAATCACGCAACGCCTCGTCATTGGCCGCTGAATCCTGTGTGAAGTGTTGGAAGAGATTGAGTGGCTCGGCCTTTCTGAAGGATGGCGGCAAGCTTATCTCCTCGGGCACGTTCTCATTGCCAAGGAAGAAGTGTTTGAGGCACTTCTCCTCCAGGCAGCGGCGCACGTATTGCATGATGTCTACCAGTCGTGGTACCAAATACTTGCTGTGCCAATCTGAGAGGGGGATTGTGGTCAGGAGGTGCATGACAGCTGTCTTGAAGGTATAGGTGGAAAGGCTTGTGTCCATCAGGATGCGGGCGCAGTAGCGAAGGCATTTGATGTGAACACGGCCCTTTGGGGCCTGCCTGGCCATGTACTTGAAGAACTTCACCTCGGCCACAGCGTAGGTGACTGGCCACGTAGTGCTTGGGGTGGAGGTGTCCTCTGGAGCCTGGCTACTTAGGAAGATGTCCGAGTCTCCGTGCTGCACCCCAAAGATCAACTCAATGAAGAAGGTCTTTCCAGAGTCACTTGTCAGCTCCAGCCTGCAGGACCGGCTTGAGGGCAGCATCTTCATGTTGCAGTGACGTGAAAGAGGCGCATCCCTCCAGGCTGACATCAGGAGGGTCTGGAGCCAGCGGGCAGTTTTCTGCACATCTAGGTAGCAGCCTGTGCAGAGAGTGTGTAGGAGGCAGAGCGTGTTCTCCTCCATCTGCTGCTCTGTGCAGGTGCACTCCACGCGGATGCAGGGGTCTCCTACTGGCATCTCCCTTGCGGTGTCAAGCTCCAGGTTGAAGGTGTGGCCAGGTGGTGCCTCCAGGGGCAGGAGCAGCTGGTAGACAGCATCATCATCAGAGGGAAACCAGCCTTCGAAGGAGGTGCCCACACTGATGGCTTGTTGCAGCACAGGGTAGAAACTCTCACACAACTGCTCCTTGATGGCCAAGAGGAGTTTATCCACCAGGTCCTCCACCACCAGGCAGGATAACGCATAGTGCACTGGCCTCCAAGAATGCCTTTCAAAATTCCTGACCAGATCCCTCTCTTCATCAGAACCTTCTCCTTCACTTTCTTCCTCCACCTCTTCCACCTCCTCCTCTTCCTCCTTCACCTCTTCCTCCTCCTCCTCTTCTTCCTCCTCCACCAGCTCCGAGTTCCAGACCAGATCCCTCTCTTCATCAGAACCTTCTCCTTCACTTTCTTCCTCCTCCTTTTCCACCTCCTCTTCCTTGTCCCAGATCAGAGCCCTCTCATCATCAGGACCTTCCCCTTCACTTTCTGCCTCCTCCTCTACCACCACCTCCTCTTCCTCCTTCACCTCTTCCTCCTCCTCCTCTTCTTCCTCCTCCACCAGCTCCGAGTTCCAGACCAGATCCCTCTCTTCATCAGAACCTTCTCCTTCACTTTCTTCCTCCTCTTCCACCACCTTCAACATGTTGCTGCCAGAGCTCTCCTCAGCGCTGCTGCTGCCTGCCTCACGGCTCCTTTTCCTCAAGCACCAGCAGAGGCCCAAGAGCAGGAGCAGGCCTCCAGCAATCGCCAAGTAGTGCCACTGCTGCAAGGCAGTAGAGAGCAGTGCCGCCCAGGCAAAGTCCCACTGCACCTGTGTCTTCTGCTCCGCGGACATCTCCTCTACCTCCTGCCATAGCCGAGCCATCTCCTTCTCCAGGAACAGGGCACGCTGTGCCATGCGCTCACGCGTGGCCTCATCCAGCTCATCGCCAGCCCTCGGCAGGTTCTGGATGAGGGGTAGGAACACACGGACGAGGAATGCAGTGGCAGTCATGGCCTGCAGGAGGAAGGAGAAGAGGGATTCAGAGGGGCTGGGCTGGAGGGTGCTGGTGGCAGGGGAGAGGGACCTTTGGGGCAGGCAGGAGTGGGGACGAGGCAGCTGGGAGGCCTTTACACCGCTCCCTGCCTAAGGTGCTCCTGCGAGTGGCTGGGGCCTCGATGCTGGGGCAGAATTGACTCTCCCTGGGTCCCACGTTTCTGCCCCAGCCCTCGTCCAGCCCAGCCTCTCCCCACGTCTGCACTCACCACCATCCCACGCCGCACTGGCCAGGGCTGCCTGCCGGTGCCTCTATAACCTGCCCCGTGGCCCCTCGTCCTTTGTGATGTCACGGGCACCGGACCACACCACGGGCACCGGAGCACACCACGGGCTCACGCCCCAGCCAGCCCCACCCCCAGCTCAGCGACTTCCAGCTGGCCCTTCCCTGCTCCTGCTGGCCACACCATTTCTGACCCACGCCAGGATGCTCTTGGCCTTCTTGGCCACTGGAACCCCTGCTGCCTCATGCTCAGCCACTGTTGACCTGCACCACCAGGTGCTTTTCCACCAGGCAGCTTTCCAGTGGCTCTTTCCCAGCCCTGCAGCGATTCATAGGGCAGTTGTGACTGAAGTGCTGGCCCTGGTATTCTGCCTTTTTGAACCCCGTAGAATCGACCTCAGCCCGTAATCTGTCCTGACCACATCCCACTGGAGATTGAGGAAGGCACATGGAAAAAATAGTGCAAAAGGTCTAGCACCAGAGCGAAGTTTCTTCTAATGACTTTAGGAAATGACTCAAAAACATGGTATTTCGGTCGCAACGTGCTCTCCATCGTGCCTCTGGCTCTCACCCACAGCATGTGAAACTCCTCGGGAAAGCTTTGGCAGTGTCACCAGCCATTGCTTTCAATAGTCTTCTGCATGAATACGAACGCATATTATCTGGGGTGGGGGAATGCTTTGGCCAGAAGTTAACCCTGTGGAGATGCCATTGCCCAGTATAGCCCCGTGACGGGTATTGCTGTGTTGTGCTTGCACAGGGAGGAATTTGAGCCACAGCACCTGCACTCAGGCTAGGATTCAGATTTGCCACCTGCCAAAGTCCAGAGATCACAGTCCATGGGATCTGCCAATCGCACCTCCAGGGGGACTGACTCGGTGGTGACCAAAAGACCTTGGCAGCGCATGTGTATGCTTCACTCCTTCCTTCTGCTGGGCTGGTCGTATCTCTCATGCCGCTCTTGCCATGGCCTGTTAAAGCACTCCATGCTCGGCATAGTTATGTTCCACTCTACCCTGTCCTTTGCAATGGATTAATGGATTAATCCCTGATCTTTGCAGTGACCTCACTTGTACTCTGATTGATGGCTCTTCTTGTTTTCCTGCATTTTTCATCACCAGCACAGGAGGAAAAAAACCCAAAAAGCTGCTAGAGAGGATGAAAAACTCAGCTACCATGCTATGGGCAACCCCCATCCGTTGTTCCAGAGTACGTGTGATTTGGGGTAGCCAAAAGTTTGGAAACAGCTGCTACTCTCTCTTCCCCAGGTCACGTTGCTTTAACAAGACCAGGGCCCAGCTCCAGACAGTGTTTTGGAGAGGGCAAGAATGCCTTTAGCCATTCACTTGTTCTGCTTCTTCGGGACCACAGTGGAATAGGCGAGTCTCTGGCTCCAGCTAGAGGCCACTCGTGGCCAGGTTTCTAACCTGAAAGCAGCTCTCATTATGAAGTGTTGCTGTGCTGGATTGAGGTGCATGAAGAGATACACCCAATACACCAAAGAGAATGGGAAGAGCAGAGACCACAGAGACTTTCACACGCTGCCCAACCCAGACAGCAGAACTTTCCTCCTTGCCTCCCAGGCACTACAAGATGTGATGTTGTTCCCTTCCCCTAGGAGGGACGTGGAGAGGCGTGAGAGGAAGGCCTGTGCAAACCTCATGAAGTTCCACAGCGCCAAGTGCAGGGTCCTGAACCCGGGTCAGGGCAACCCCAGGCACAAGTATAGGCTGGGCAGAGAAGGAGTTGTGAGGGGCCCTGAAGAGAAGGACTTGGGGGTCATGAGGTGACTCTGCCCCTCCGCTCTGGTGAAACCTCACCTGGAGTACTGTCTTCAGTTCTGGAGCCCTCAGCACAGCATTCCTAAAGGTGCTCACTGCCTCAGGAAACTATGGAGACTAAGCGAATGCACCAGTTCAGAGAGAGAGAAAGGACAAACTCCACAGTTAATCTGTGGATGAAGCAACAGGTACAGCCTCTGGCTGTAGAAGCTTTGCCCAGTCCCTTCAGCTGCTCTTCATAAGACTTGTTCTCCATATACCACTCACCAGCCTTGTTGCCCTGCGGACACTATTTATCAGGCACTGAGCCAACCTCCTCCCCTCCACCCCCTATCCTCCAGTCCCAAGTGTTTAATTTGTTCTGCTGCTAAAGAGAAGCTGTGGGTAATGGCGGGATGAACAACCTGACCAAATATATATTGTGAAGGCAAAGGTCGTCATTACAGCAAAACCCAACTCCCCTGTCATGGAGCGAGGCTGGAATTAGCACCTCTGCTAATTAGGACCTCTGCTGCTGCCAGTCCATCCTTTTTCCCCAGGCGGTCTCCAGTGTCAATTCAGCCTCCTGCCCACCTGGCAGGGAGGACACAGGTGAATTCCTCCCCTGCCTTGGGAGATCCCTGAGCCAAGCGAGGAACAGTATTTGGAGGGAAGAGGCCATCAGCAGCTTCTCATGGGCACGAATCTCAGAAACTGCAAACCTTTATTAGTAATTGTTGGGTTTGGTTTCTTGAGGGGTGCTTGTGTTTTGTTTCTCAAGTGCAAATGAGGCAATTCAACAGATTGGAGGACTGGGACCTCAGAGCAGTACCTACGACTCTCACCCCTACAAGCCCCAGACTGTACTAATTCCCTTCTTGAGAGGAATCATGTCTCTGTAGCAGTACAGCCAAAGGGTTGACGGAAAGGTGACAACCTGCAGCATGCTCTTGGGCAGGAGACAGCTGGTGGCCGGGACACTGCTGGGCCCCGGGGGCTGCACAGTAGGTGTTTAGTTGTGCCTGAACGCAATTGGAATGGAGATCCTGCAGCATCTGTCGATCTGTGCCAGGTATCGTCTGAGAGACAGAAACCAGACTGGTCAAGAACAGTGACCAGAGAGGTCAGTGGCTCAGGTGTTCTACAGAATACAAACCAGAGAAAATTCAATCCAGGATAGTCATCTCCAGGAAGAGTCTGCAGAAGGGTAAGCAACTCTGAGGAAAATGCCAGAGACAGGAAATCCTGGAGCTTCTTGGAATGAGAAGGTCTCTTCGTGGTCTCAATCAGGGCCTGTCATTCTCCTTTGTTCCTCAGGTTCTCAGCCTTGTCTTCGATCCAAAGATCCTGCTCGGGAAGCATTTTCATTGATTTGAAAGCTCAAAGGTGCACAAGAGCGAAAAACTGCCCCAAGAAACACACAACAGGTTGAAAAGGAGAGATCAGCAAACTGCCCTCAGCTGTAACGCAGAGCTTGCTCTTTGCAGCTGGAGAAACGCAGAGGACTAAACAAGTGTATGATGCAAGTCTTCCAATGAAAACATTCACATGGCAGACCTTACCCCAAGAACGTGTTTCTGTTCTTGCCCTCTTATGCCAAACCCGTAATGCGCTTCACCCATTTGAACCAGCAAAGATGCATGGTAAACCAAGTGGTTTTATGGCCATTTTGGAGTGAAACCAACTTTTTTGTAGGGAAGTTCAGGCCACGTTGTGAAAACCCACTGGTGTGAAAGATGCAGAGACAGCATTTAATATCAATTTTAACTTCAACTTCCAAATATCCATCATCAGGAGTGCATCATGGCAGGACTGATCTGAGAACCACCTTTTACGTTCACCTTTTCCCACTGGTAATACCTTGGGCAGTAGCAACCAATCTGGTGAAGGGTTTGGAGAACAAGTCCTACGAGGTGCGGCTGAGGGAACTGGGGCTGTTTAGCCAGGAGATGGGGCTGTTTGGCCAGGAGAGGAGGCTGAGGGGAGACCTTATCACTGTATTTGGAAGCGCATTCAAGAAGAGCTAGAAATGTGTCTCAGCCCCCTTCACATGTATATATGGTGGATTCACAGCCCATCCAAGCGGGGAGTATGATGCAGATGTGCATACCTCACTGTTATGTAGCGATGTAGGTGAACAGAGTCACCCATCTCTGGTTTGATGGGTGTTTTCATTCCCATGTTACCCTGCCTTTGGCAGCAACTGTAACAAAACCAAGAAGGGCCCAAAGACAAAACAGGACACATCTACCTAGAACTACGTCCTCCTCTATACTCTATTTGGAGGCTGAAATATGTAGGGATTGCTCCTGCACACATATAAACCAGTCTTCTGATTTTTAACTGACCTAGTATCTTAATCATGACTAAAAGGATGTGTGGCAAAGGATTTAGAAAAGTATTTCTAAAATACACATAATTCAGTCTCTTCACAATGAGCATTACGGTCATTATTCTATGCAAGGGCCATGTTTTTAGACACCAGCACTTGCTTTGGATTTAAAGAAAAGATCATTCTGATTTAACTAACATTTGTTGTTGACCAGTGTTTCCAATTACAAATGGTCCAACCTCATAAATCGTTGATCAAAGTTGTGATTTGGGAGGAACTGTAGGTGTTGAAACTTCTATCAGTAATTCCCCCCAATGTCTGGTGTTATTTTATCCACACGTGACCTTATGAGAAAATTTCACTGCGGTAAAATTTAGCCAACAGTCCAAATTTTGGGTTCTGCATGGTTGAATAAGACCATGTGGTCCAATACTATAGCTGTTTGCTAGCTCAGTGAGGGGTTCAGCCATTAATTGGCATCTTATGTAAATGTCATCACCCTGAGTAACGACAAAAGGAGAACCTGTTGCCTTGTTACTTAAAATGAGGGAAGTGTCTCTGCCTTGGTGTGTGAGTATTGCAACAAGTTTTGGTTTAGTTACAACATTCCTCTGGAATTCTTGAATTAAGCGTAATCGTTTCGGTTTAGTTTTTAGCTCTCCAATCACACATCAAAGAGATACAACTAGCCATAGTAAAATTGAGCCAGCAATCACCGTGTTCTTTTTTGCAAGATTTGGTAACTTCTATGTCAATGTCACTCAAGTCCAAAGAAGTATTGTTGCTAGTCAATTTCTGGCGGCAACACAAAGTAAACATATTTTGCCTAATATCTTTCCAATTCTTAGTAGGACATATTTCTTCTGAAATGCCGGGGTGAATTTGGGATGTCAAGTTGAAATCTAAAAAACTGCCAACAAATGAAATATCAGAGGCTTTTCAGGTTGAAAACTGAGTTCTACTTTTCTGCACCTCACCTGAATCTTTTCATAAGAGGTGTACTACAGGAAAGTATGAACAACCCAGACAAAATGTTGTAAGCCATTTTCAGATTTAAGCCTTCAATTTTTATTTATGTTTCTTCTATAAAGAATTTTCAATGTCCCACGGGGTTCTCCTGCAAAAATAAAAATAAAACTTGCCCTTTTCAGGCAAAAGGAGTTAAAATGACGGTGTTATCCAGCAGGTAAGCCATCCATTAAGTCCTTAGGAATTCCCCTTCTAAGCCCTAAATGCCACCAATGGAGTCGGGCTGAAACAGATTTAGATCATGACGGTTCTTCAGCAGCTTCTGCAGTTTTACTGGGATGGGGGAGCGTATTTTTAACTGTTACGTGTTGGATACCCTGTGATCTTTCTTCCAAAGGCTTCACAAGACAATATTTCCTACTGTAATCAACTAATTCTGTTGCTACCTCACCCCATGCCCAGACTTTAGGTCTAGTAAAGATTCTGTTACCTGGCACAGCTGGTGTAGAAAAATCGGAGGAAATAGCTTAAGAGTCTGTGATGGTACTGCCTGCATTTCTGCTATTGTCACCTCTGTGCAGAAAGGCCTCTAACCTCTCCACAGGACCCACAGATGCTACGGTTCTCTAGATACCTAGCCCTGTGGGTTTAAGTGATTCGGGGAGTCCCCTTATCAGGGGAATTTATAATTTCTGAGTTAACGGGCAACATCATTGTTGATTCACATCCGGGAATTAACTTTCTCTCATGTATTATTTGTAGGCAAGCAGGTTTGCGTACGCTTTCTAGTAATTGGTTGGCTGTGCCTGTTATTGCCAAGGGATCGCCCCTATCCAGAGGGTTTAACCCCCCAGCCCAGTAAGCCGTACGCTGAGTTAAGGTCCATGGGGACTGATGATAACCTCTTGTTAAGAAAACTCCGTGGCCCCAATCACCCTCAGCCTCTTTTTCGCTAAACTGAATTTGATCACCGCCAGTTAAAGATAGATTCCACACTAATTCTGTTTCAGATTCTTTGATAAGATGCCCATACTCCTTTTTTAACTTTGCTGATTCAGTGGCAGAATAGGGCATTTCCTTGGTGCATATCTGGGGGTCTGTAACATCCTCATTAATACAAGAATATTCAGTTTTGATTAAGAGCCTTAAATGAGGGGGATTATTATCAAGTTTTCTTATTTCTTCCAATTCCTTCTGTGGGTACATGCGGTTAATTTGACAGATAACTTTTTCCTCATATCCCTATGATGTTATAGCCTATGAATTAGTGTTCTGTGGATTAGTGGTACTGATATTACAATTTACTTCCAGAACAATTCTTAATGAATGGTTTTCTTTTTCCTTTCATTCTTTCTCCCTTTCTCCAATTCTTTTTCCAGATTGGAAAGAACTTGACCTTAGCCTCATTCTGCAATAAAGAAATTTGGTCTAGTATACTCTGCAGATCTCTCCAGTTCTCTCGAGCCCACTCTTACCCAATAGGGGAGGGTTGAGCACCATATTTAGGCAAGAATGTGAAAAATGTACCTCTATCCTTAAGTAAGTGAGAATCTCTCTTGTCCTGTTTTCTCGTCATCTTTCCCTCATACAGGGACTCATAGAATCATAGAATCATAGAATAACCAGGTTGGAAAAGACCCATCAGATCATCGAGTTCAAACTTTCCTATCAAACACTACCAGCAACTGTTGTCATCTACCTTGATCTGGAGCTTCACTCAAGACAAAAACGGAAAACAACTCAAAATCGCTTGAGAAATCCACTCACCAACATGGTGATTCTCCTAATCTTCCTCAAGGGTTACAAAATCCACAACAACTCAAAATCACTTGAGAAAGTTACTCACCAACACAGGGATTCTCCTAATCTTCCTCAAAGGTTACGATAGAAAGAGACAGAGAACAAGGAAAGAGTGGGGAGAAGAGGGAAGGAAAAGGGGCTTATAGCTACCACCATGGGTCCACAGATGTCCGTCGACTCTGGGAGTCCTGGTCCAGAAGGCATTCTGCTGTTTTGGTCTTTGATAGAGGTGATCCCACGATGGGGCGAGAAAGAGTTGAGACAGAAATCGATCCTTTGACCGACCCTTACACGTTATTTGGATACACCAGGGACGGTCTATGTCCCCATGTTCGTCTAGAAAATACGTGCATTTATACACCACTTCCATGCAATGCAGCAATTTCTTATCTCAGGAGCGGTATAAAAGGACAACACAGCAGTCCTAAGCAGTAGAATACTTTATGGAAAAAAAAATGTGCATCGTGTTCCTGAATGTGTTGGGTGAATAGTTTCTGCATCTAATAACTCAGTATTCAATCTCCTTGCAATCTTAAGAGCACTGTCCCTATAAATCCGTACGTCTATTGCATCAGATTCCTGGGCTGCTTTCTAAACTGGTGGAGGTCCATTGGGGTATTGCAGCATCAGACGGAAAGAACACTTGAAGTTGTTCTGCCCGGCGCTGCTGCAGTTTTCCTTCCAATATGGAAAAATGAAAGCCAGAAGTAGAAGCAGCAGAAGGAAGAACAGAAATGGTAAAGCTGCTCGTAATACGTGGTGGAAGAAGGAGGGAGGCTGAGGCGCTGCTCCATTAGCTTGTGGCTGGCTTTCACCTCTGAAATAGAGAAAACAAAGTTGAGAAAAAGGCACTTTAGATTAAGTTCTCCCTTTGTCCCTCACGATCTGTACTTGGTGGTTCTAAGCTGCCAGTTTCTTTGTGCAGGTAAGGTGGTGGAATTAAAGGAAGATTTAAAATGAAAACTATTTTCTCCAGAATCAAGACAAGCTGAAGTTTCTCATTGGAGCAGGGACCCAGGAGCAGGAGCGCTGAAGGAAAACCATTCACTAAGGTGCAACACAGAGCGGGTTGGCAGAGGAGACACTATAGGCAGGCAGAAATCACCTCCACCTGCCTGCCAACCAGAGGAACAGCCACTCAGGTTACTGCTGGCACGCAGCTGGCCTCTGCTGTTCTCAGTACCCTTCAAGAGATCGGGCTAATAAAAATAATAAACCAATACCTTGTGCTGCAGCTGTTTCTGCCATCTGTGGTTCCCCTTACGGTGATCTGTTGAGAGAAATAGGTTTCAGTACTCAGGTTGCAGAAACTAGAAGGAATTTCTCCTTCTCTAAAAATACACTCGTATTTTCACAGACACAGTCCTGTTGTAAATTCCAGGATAAGGCATACATGCATATAAAAGGCAAAATGATTACATTTGAGGAACTTTCAGACTGAAGACATCAAAATATGCTATATGCCAACAGCAAAAGATTAGAAAAAAGTCCGTGTCTTCTTCGCAGCAGGGCTGGACTTGTCTGTGGCTGGATCCTAGGCTCCCGAGTCCAAGTTATGGGGAACTTGCAGGAATCTTCTGCTGTCCTAAAACATAATCACACCTTCCGCTTTAAAATGCATATTCAAAACTGACAGGAGATGAAGCGCTAGGAGCCATCTTTCATTGCCCCTCTGTGGGTGCACAGCCCATTGCCTCTTCAGATGTGCATAACCAGCAGCAAATGGATGTTCCAGTTCTCCAGCTTAAAGAGATGTTCCACTAGGCACAACCCGAAGGAATTATGATGGAACAGGTGCAAAAAGGTATTAAAGCAGAGATATTAAATTCTTCTTTCTTGTTGCAATGCAAAAATTAAAATCAAGTAACTATTTAACCACACCAAGGTTTGTGAAATAAGCGCAGCTGTTCAATACTTTGGCAATCTTCCCACACGGATCGCTTTACCTTTGTCTGAGTGAGGGACACACACCAAATACTAACCAAAGTTTGTGAGAGTAATGTGTAAGCATATTAAGTAGAATAAAAAAAGTATGACATGTCTGATTGATTTTCTTCCTTCCTCGCATCACATGGTGAGCTGTAACTGTTCTCCTGCAACTACAGCACATGAAAGCATCATGACTGCCTTGCTGTTGATCTGCATAGCGTTCACATACTTTACCTCTTCTGCATCGTCCCTTTCTTGCAGCAGCAGATGAATTTCCTCCAAAATGCATATCACTTCATTAAGCCTGAACGATCTGAGCTCGATCTCTTCTTCAAAGTCTATATCATCTCCACGATATTCCACTGCAGAACGGATCTCTTGTTCAATCTCTGATAACACCGCCTAGAAGGGCAGCAATCAATTACTCATTCTTAGAAGCACAACACCTCTCTCCTAATTACATTCGGAAGTCAATGCTCACACTTGCCCTGTCTCCAGAGCCTGTCTTCCACAACCTCCCTGGGCAGCTTTATCCAGGGTGCCATTACCCTGACAGCAGAGAAGTTTTTCCTCATGTTTAGATGGAACTTCCCGTGTTCCAGCTTGTGCCTTCTGCCTTTGCCCTGTCACTGGGCACCACTGAACAGAGCCTGGCCCCGTCCTCTATACACCAACCCTTTTGATATTTATAAGCATTGATATGATCTCCTCTCAGTCTTCTCTTCTCCATGTGAGGCAGAACCAGGTCTGTCAGCCTTTCCTCCTAAGAGAGATGCTCCAGTGTTTGCCCAGTGCCATGAAGCCGATGCAAGCAGTGAGAGCAGAAGCAGTAAGCCAAGTTTTCTACAGACACACACACCCCAGGAAAGGGCATCTTGTAACAACATTAAGTAGAATGTTTCCCTCTGGATACTATTTCTTAAATCTATGCAGTGTAACGCTGCAAAGAAATCTCTTGGGCAATGCTAACTAGCTACCTGTCTGTTTGCCTGCAGCAGTCCAATATGTTTATTCAGGCTCTACATCACACAGAACAGAAATGGTGCGCTTTTACAATGTCTTGTGTAATTCTTTCTTCTTATTTGCCCTCCTTCAAGAAGCAATATAGCCCACTTCTGCTATAAGGAAACATTTTAAAGCACCTGCTGATATCAGCACTTGCTTGGAAGGCTGTCCCGGTGTGGACATACCTCCACACATGCAAATACCAGTACTTTGTAAATTAATTGAGCATAAGACCATTATAACAAAACTACCTGTACACTCCCACAGCTCTACAGCATCCATTCAGGCAACTGAGATGGTCAGGGGAGTGCACAAGCTCCAAGTGAAAATATGAGTTGGCAGAAAAACAGAGAGCAAAAAAGCTCTGTTTCAGCTTTCAATGTCTTCCTTAAACCATTGCTGTTTTGGTTTGTCTCTGAGATAGTGTGGGGCAGTGTCATTAAATACAGAAAGTAAATCTGAATATAAAATTCTCAGAAGAGTCTAAAGGGCCTTGTCTGGCTCCTTGCACAACAGAGTGGGAAATCCCTCCGAGGCTGGGACACAGTATCTCACCCACTTGGAAAATCAGCAACGAGTGTGCAGCTCTTGCACAGGAGAGTGGGCAGAGTCACGACCTGTGCCATTTATGCATTCTTCAAAGACACAGTTACCAGTTAAAGGCCTCTCTGCTGTGATACTCTCACAGACAAACAGCATGGCATTTTAAAAGACATTTTAAAGAACAAAATAAAACAAAAAAAAATCTTTCTATCCTTTTCCAGTACTCCTGGCAAAATCTTGATCTCTGCCTTTGAGCACTTAAAGCTGATCCAATTGTCGTAAACCCGCTAGATTTTCTCCAATAGATTCCTTCTTAATTCTCATCATCGTCGTGGCCCTCTGCTGGATGCTCTCTAATACTTCCTTCTCTAAACAGTAATAATCCAAAGGAAAGCAGAGCTTTGAAAATACTCAAGAATTTACCTAACTCCTCTGGATGCGTAGAGAATCCAAATCTCAAAATAAGTATTTTAACTAAGCCCTTGGAACGCTGCACCAGAGGCTGAAGCCAAGTGGTTGCCTGGTGTTTGCCCAGTGCCACGAAGCCGATGCAAGCAGTGAGAGCAGAAGCAGTAAGCAGTAAGCAGTAAGCAGTAAGCAGTAAGCAGTAAGCAGTAAGCAACGTTCTTCTGCAGACACACACCCCTCAGGAAAGGGCATCTTGTTTGGAACCCAGCAGCAAACTGACCGCTCCATCTTACCTTGCACTGAGCAATCTCCAGGTCAATCACCTGCATTTTGGACTTCCGCAGGACGGACTTCATAGCCACTTTAGTTTTCTCGGTTAACTCTCTAGTCTTGGGGACCTGGGCCAGGAATGTCTTCCCGATTGCTTCTGGCAAGTTTTCAGGCCTGCCACAATCCAGTGCTTCCACTCCTTTTCCCTGAAAGGCTGGGGTGGTGCTGGGGAGAGGAGGCAGCTTCTCACTCTGAAGTAAAGCACATGAAAGGAACAAGGTTATCACTCTAGACTGGTCCTCCCTGGGAGCCACGTTTCTGCCCCAGCCCTCGTCCAGCCCAGCCTCCCCCCATGTGCGCGCTCACCATCCCACGCCGCACTGGTCAGGACTGCCTGCTGGCCGCTCTATAACCTGCCCCGTGGTTCCTCGTCCTTCGTGATGTCACAGGCACCGGAGCGACTTTCAGCTGTCCCAGGCTTCCAGTGCTCTGATACCCACGAAGTACAAATTCCCCCGCAAGACAGGGCTCCCAGCGGCTCCCTTTACAGAGCAGATCAGAGCCTCCCAAGCCCTTACAACCCACGGGTGCCATGACTCTCGGATGCTTTCCTCCTTGCCACCCCATGCCATGAGGTGGCCTTGGCTCCCTTGGCGCTGAGCTCTGTGCTTGTGGACACAGGCATGCCTTGGTGCGTCCGTGACACCAGTGGGAGGCTGCTGGTGGATATGCTGGTGGTGGGGAGGGGCCTGTCCATGGCAGGATCTCTGTTTCTGCTGTGCCGCTGTGACAGGACATTTCTAGACAGATGCTTTTCCCAGGAGTGATGTGAGGGGGTGTGGGTGCACATTTCCCTGTGGGCAACTCCCACTGTGGATTGAGCACCGTCTTCTCCATATTCAGCACAGAATCTTAGAAACATAAACTCACTGAGCTTGGAAAAGGCCTCTAATGTCATCGTGTCCAACTATCAGCCCAACACCACTGTCTGTACTCAAACCTGTTCCTATTGCCATGTCTGCACATTTTGTGAACACCTCCAGGGATGGAGACTCAGCCACTGCCCTGCGCAGCCTGTTCCAATGCTTCACCACTCTTTCAGTGAACCATATTTTTTTCTTACTATCACATTGAATCGGTCCCTGGCACAACCTGAGACAATCTCCTCTCATCCTATCAGAGAGCTGTAGACATCTTGTGCTCCACGTTCATCCTGCCAACAGCAGAATAGCAGAGTGGAAATCAAAAAGGCCTTCAGCAAATCAAGTCTCCTTCACACCAGGGCTGACTCTTCTTCTTCTGATCCCACGGCCGGATTCCCAAAGCCTTGCCCAATGTGAGAAATATGGAAATGATATTGCAGTCATTGTAATAGGACTAGTAATACACAATAATGACATTGTAATACCGCTATTGTATAATCAACTCTATTGAAACAATACAGGGTCACAATGCTTGGACAGCAGTTTCCATTAATTGTTACATGAAACATGCGTGATTTCAGGAAGAATGTTTTTTGGAAATAACAACTTTTCCACCTTTCTCTACCAGCATTTGAGGACATGTCCTTTTCACCTGCTTGTCAATCAGCAGCTGTAATTTGCATGGGTTAGTGACTTTACGCATTCAATTGCTCACCTACTTTTTAGATCTTCGCTTTCTGTGCTCAGTCTTCAGCTTGTCAAACATCTCTTGCAGATTGTAACTCCTCTTGGGGCAGTCAGAGCATGTGAATAGGGGCTACAGGGATCACAACATTTTCTGGACGGAGGTTTAGCCCTGGCAGAAGGAACCCGCCCACTGTCCCCTGGCATGAGGCTTTCCCACTGTCTCTGACCCCACTAAAGCCTATTCTCCTGCCCCAAGGGTGAGGGCAGATTCCAGAGCTTCTTGCCCTCAAGCACGTCCACATGAATGAGGCAGCAGTGGCCCAGGTGGCCAAGAAGGCCAATGGCATCTTGGCCTGTATCAGAAACGGCATGACCAGCAGGTCCAGGGTGGTTCTTCTCCCTCCGTACTCGGCACTGGTGAGACTGCTCCTAGAATACTGTGTTCAGTTGTGGGCCCCTCACCACAAGAAGGATGTTGAGGCTCTGGAGCGAGTCCAGAGAAGAGCAACGAAGCTGGTGAAGGGACTGGAGAACAGGCCTTATGAGGAACGGCTGAGGGAGCTGGGGTTTTTTAGCCTGGAGAAGAGGAGGCTGAGGGGAGACCTCATTGCTCTCTACAACTACCTGAAAGGAGGTTGTGGAGAGGAGGGAGCTGGGCTCTTCTCCCAAGCGACAGGGGAGAGGACGAGAGGAAATGGCCTCAAGCTCCACCAGGGGAGGTTCAGGCTGAATGTTAGGAAAAAATTCTTCACGGAATGGGTCATTGAGCACTGGAACAGGCTGCCCAGGGAGGTGGTTGAGTCACTTTCCCTGGAGGTGTTTAAGGCATGGGTGGACAAGGTGCTGAGGGGCATGGTTTAGCGTTTGATAGGAATGGTTGGACTGGATGATCTGGTGGGTCTTTTCCAACATGCTGGTTCTATGATTCCCACCATCAGGGATAACATTAAGTTTGTTTGTAAGTCATTTCTCTGCCAGGATTCAATAAGACATTGTGGCTAACCATGACCCCTTTGAGCGTTTCTGTCTTTGCCACGACCCAGAAGCTGCCCACACAATACAGGCCTGACTGGCCGAGTGCCACAAAGGCAACCAACAACCTGTGTGGGGAGCCGTGAGGATGGGAGGCCTCCAGCGATCTTCCTTCAGATGGTGAGGCCAGAGGGCATAAAATATGGGTTCTCTTATGCTGAACTGTGCTCTCACTCCTTCTGGCTCTCATCGTACCCACAGTTCAGCCTTTTCCTTTTTCTATGTGTGGCATCAGCTATTGTTGCTGCATCCTTACACCTTCCATTTCCTTAGGCCTGAAATTAAGCCCAGGTTAAGGGAAAAAGTTGTCAGTTGCCATGAAAATGACTTACCATGTGATTGTGGTTGTACTTCCTGCCGTGCTGAGGGCTAAAACCATTACACAACGCACATTTTTACATTTCCATGCAGTTCTTCTAGATGCATCTGGTACATATGACTGTGATCCGAACATTCAGTCTTCTAACGTGGGTCATTTTGTGTTTGATGTTGTGAACTCATGCCAGGCTTACACTAAAGCTTCCTTCAACGGAGATCCTCAAATCGCACAGTTATCCACAGGAATTTGTCTTTGCAGAGCTTAAAAAACAAAGTATGAGCTATCAAGGAAATGGGCTCATCTCCATGGGTGAAGAAAACGCTGAAGCTGGTGACTTGCCTTTGCTAGGTGGCTGAGGCTAAGAACTCTAGCACGCAGAAGAGGCCCAGAACTGAACACAGGATTCGAGGAGCGGTCTCACCAGTGCCGAGTACAGAGGGAGAACAACCTCCCTGGACCTGCTGGCCACACCATTTCTGACGCAAGCCAGGATGCCATTGGCCTTCTTGGCCACCTGGGCCACTGCTGACTCATGTTCAGTCACTGTCAACAAACAACCCCAGGTCCTTCTCCTTCAGGCAGCTTTCTAGCCAGACTTCCCCTAGTCTGCAGCTGCATAGGGTTCTTGTGCCCCAAGCACAGGACCCTGCATTTGGCCTTGTTAAACTTCATGGCATTAGTCTCAGCCCAGCCGTCCAGCCTGTTCAGATCCCTTCGGAGCCTCCCTACCCTCCAGTGGATCGACACAATGTCTATGGGACCTGATGAGATGCATCCCAGAGTCCTGAGGGAACTGGCAGATGTGGTTGCCAAGCCCATCTACATGAGAGTTGAAAAGTCACGGCAATCAGTAGAAGTCCCTGGTGACTGGAGGAAGGGCAACATTATGCCCATTTTTAAAAAGGGTAGAAAAGATGAAGCTGGGAACTACTGACCTGTCAGCCTCACCTCTGTGCCTGGGAAGACTGTGGAACAGAACCTCCTAGAAGCTCTGCTAAAGCATGCGGAGGACATGGGGGTGATTAATGGCAGCCAGCACAGCGTCACCAGGGGCAAATCCTGTATGACCAACTTAGTGGCTTTCTATGACGGGGTAACTGCAGACCAATGGATTGTGATTCATCCAGTCTTCCGTAAAGCCTTTGACATGGTCCCCCACAATATCCCTCTCTCTAACTTAGAGAGATATGGATTTGATGGGTGGACGGTTTGGTGGATAAGAAACTGGTTGGACGGTCGTATTCAAAGAGTAGTGCTCAATGGCTCCAAGTCCAGAAGGAGATCTGTGACAAGTGGCGTCACTCGGGGGTCTGTACTGGGACTGGTGCTGTTTAATATCATCATCAATGATATTGACAGCGAGATTGAGAGCACCCTCAGAAAGGTGGCAGATGACACCAAGCTGAGTGGTACAGTTGCCACACCAGAAGGATGGGATTTCATCCAGAGGGCCCTGGACAGGCTGGAGAAGTGGGGCTGTGAGAACCTCATGAGGTTTAGCAAGGCCAGGTGCAAGGTCCTTCACCTGGGTGGAGGCAATCCCCGATTTCAGTACACGACGGCGGATAATGAGATTGAGAGCTGCCCTGCAGAGAAGGACTTGAGGGTGCTGGTTGATGAGAGCCAGCAATGTGCCCTCGCAGCACAGAAGGCCAACCTTGTCCTGGGCTGCATCAAAAGAAGCGTGGCCAACATGTCGAGGGAAGCGATTCTGCCCCTCTCTTCCTCTCCAGTGAGGCCTCATCCAGCATACTGTGTCCATTTCTGCAATCGTCAACGTAAGAAGGATATGGAACTGTTGGAACGGGTCCAGAGGAAGCTACAAAGATGGTCAGAGGGCTGGAGCACCTCCCATACGAGGACAGGCTGAGAGAGTTGGGGTTGTTCAGTCTGGAGCAGAGAAGGCTCCGAGGAGATCTTACAGTGACTTGAAAGGGGCCTACAGGAAAGCCGGAGAGGGACAGTTCATAAAGGCTTGTGGTGAAAGGACCAAGGGGAATGGGTAAGAACTGGAGAGGGGGTGATTTAGACTAGACATTAGGAAGAATTTCTTCACTGTGACAGTGGTGAGACACTGGAAGGGGTTGCCAAGGGTAGTTGTGGCTGCCCCATCCCTGGAGCTGTTCAAGGCCAGGTTGGATGGGGCCTTGGGCAGCCTGATCTAGTGGGATGTCCCTGCCCATGGCAGGGGAGTTGGAACTAGTCGCAGCTGCGGCGGCCAACAAACATAGTAGTTGTGAGCAAAAGGGCACCTTTATTGGTTTCATGAGACTTTTTATACCCTTTCTGGGACACTGTGTTGATATACGATTAGTTTACTCAAAGACCAACAGTTTGTAATGGGATGACTCTTTCTCTGGGGTAACATCATAATCGGATGATTCCACCTGCGGCCTGGCAGGTTCTTAATCTTGTTTACTCAGCTCTTCTTGGCGCTTTCTAGCTTCATCAAGGAGACAAGGGTATCCGTTCAAGGCCAGTGTTAAGCTTGCATTCTGATCCCTTGGAGCAGCCAACATTTTCCACAGAACTAGATAGCCTTTGATGTCCCTTCCAATCCCAAGTATTCTATGATTCTACGATCTTCACAGGGACTCCAGACCTCCAAGGTGCTGCCCACACTGATGGCAGTTTGCAATCCTCTTGGCAGAGAGTTGCCATCCCTGTCTGTGTCCCACATTCTCCCCTCTTTTCCCCAGCAACGTGAACCGCTGTTCTGCCATCGGCTGTGAGACCCCAAACCAAAGCTCTGTACACAAAGACCTCTTTCAGTGTCCTAAGATCAGCCGTGTGAACCTAAATTGCACCTCCCTGTGCTCGCGCATTGCCCTGGCGTGGGCATCTGAGTCGTGTGTGAGGTGCTGGAAGAGACTGAGTGGTTCAGCCATTCGGAACTCTGGAGGCAAGATAATCTCCTTGGGCACGTTCTCATTGCCAAGGAAGAAGTGGTTGAGGCATTTCTCCTCCAGGCAGCAGCGCACGTATCGCATGAATTCCACCATCTGTGGCACAAAATCCTTCATGTCCCAACCTGACGGGCCTGCGGTGGCCAGGAGATGCATCACAGCTGTCTTGAAGGTGTAGATGGACAAGCTACTGCCTACCAGGATGCGTTGCCTCTGGATCCCAAGGAAGGCACTTCAGGATCCCCGTGACACAAAGGCAACGTGCATGGCAGAGGAGGGGGACAAACTATTCCCATTGGCTCAACGTGGGAGCACAGAGAGCTGGTGGAATCGGTGAAAGCAGAGCCCAGTGCCCCAGTCCGTCTGGAAATGCTCCTCGGTCCTGTGGCAGCTGAGCAGCCAGCACCCTATGGCCACGTCCCCTGGGAGAGTGATGCACAGACACGCAGAGACGCAGCCTTTGTTTAAACACACCATTTATTGGCAACTTTGTACAGTGTAAATATCCCAGAGGGAACGGATTCTCTCCAAGAGACGGGGATGGTCACCGTGTAGGGGAAACGGGAGTCTCTGGCACGAGCCTCCTCACAAGGGGCTCTTCAGCTGCATCGGGACCAACCGCCCCAAGTGCTCTTTTGCTCTGGAGGAGAGATGTGGCAGCAACTCCCCCAGTGCTCACGTGCAAACCCCAGTCAAGTGTCCTTCCCTCTTCTAAGGGTCATTCCTTTGTCTTTCTTTGTCCTCCTCGCTTGTCCTTTGGGTCTCTTTGGCCACCTTCCCTTTTTGGAGAAGGACACTTAGAATAGGACCGTTTGTAACTTGGATGGGAAACACAGTGGAGAAAGCCCATCTTCTTCTGTATCTGCTTCTGCCTTTGACAATACCCTTCCCCATGGTTCTTAGCACAGTCTTTCTCCTGTGGTGTGTCAAGTGCCTGTCAGGCGCTTGCTTAAACTCGCAACAATACAATACACCGTTTAGCTCTACAGATCAAGTGTGAGGATGTCGCCTGCTGTCAGCTGTGAGATCTACAATCAAGCTCTGTGCATGGAGACCTCTTTCAGTGTCCCTTCACGAGCAGTCTTGCGAGTCGATATTGCAGCTGTCTGAAATCACGCAACGCCTCGTCATTGGCCGCTGAATCCTGTGTGAAGTGTTGGAAGAGATTGAGTGGCTCGGCCTTTCTGAAGGATGGCGGCAAGCTTATCTCCTCGGGCACGTTCTCATTGCCAAGGAAGAAGTGTTTGAGGCACTTCTCCTCCAGGCAGCGGCGCACGTATTGCATGATGTCTACCAGTCGTGGTACCAAATACTTGCTGTGCCAATCTGAGAGGGGGATTGTGGTCAGGAGGTGCATGACAGCTGTCTTGAAGGTATAGGTGGAAAGGCTTGTGTCCATCAGGATGCGGGCGCAGTAGCGAAGGCATTTGATGTGAACACGGCCCTTTGGGGCCTGCCTGGCCATGTACTTGAAGAACTTCACCTCGGCCACAGCGTAGGTGACTGGCCACGTAGTGCTTGGGGTGGAGGTGTCCTCTGGAGCCTGGCTACTTAGGAAGATGTCCGAGTCTCCGTGCTGCACCCCAAAGATCAACTCAATGAAGAAGGTCTTTCCAGAGTCACTTGTCAGCTCCAGCCTGCAGGACCGGCTTGAGGGCAGCATCTTCATGTTGCAGTGACGTGAAAGAGGCGCATCCCTCCAGGCTGACATCAGGAGGGTCTGGAGCCAGCGGGCAGTTTTCTGCACATCTAGGTAGCAGCCTGTGCAGAGAGTGTGTAGGAGGCAGAGCGTGTTCTCCTCCATCTGCTGCTCTGTGCAGGTGCACTCCACGCGGATGCAGGGGTCTCCTACTGGCATCTCCCTTGCGGTGTCAAGCTCCAGGTTGAAGGTGTGGCCAGGTGGTGCCTCCAGGGGCAGGAGCAGCTGGTAGACAGCATCATCATCAGAGGGAAACCAGCCTTCGAAGGAGGTGCCCACACTGATGGCTTGTTGCAGCACAGGGTAGAAACTCTCACACAACTGCTCTTTGATGGCCAAGAGGAGTTTATCCACCAGGTCCTCCACCACCAGGCAGGATAACGCATAGTGCACTGGCCTCCAAGAATGCCTTTCAAAATTCCTGACCAGATCCCTCTCTTCATCAGAACCTTCTCCTTCACTTTCTTCCTCCACCTCTTCCACCTCCTCCTCTTCCTCCTTCACCTCTTCCTCCTCCTCCTCTTCTTCCTCCTCCACCAGCTCCGAGTTCCAGACCAGATCCCTCTCTTCATCAGAACCTTCTCCTTCACTTTCTTCCTCCACCTCTTCCACCTCCTCCTCTTCCTCCTTCACCTCTTCCTCCTCCTCCTCTTCTTCCTCCTCCACCAGCTCCGAGTTCCAGACCAGATCCCTCTCTTCATCAGAACCTTCTCCTTCACTTTCTTCCTCCTCCTTTTCCACCTCCTCTTCCTTGTCCCAGATCAGAGCCCTCTCATCATCAGGACCTTCCCCTTCACTTTCTTCCTCCTCCTCTACCACCACCTCCTCTTCCTCCTTCACCTCTTCCTCCTCCTCCTCTTCTTCCTCCTCCACCAGCTCCGAGTTCCAGACCAGATCCCTCTCTTCATCAGAACATTCTCCTTCACTTTCTTCCTCCTCTTCCACCACCTTCAACATGTTGCTGCCAGAGCTCTCCTCAGCGCTGCTGCTGCCTGCCTCACGGCTCCTTTTCCTCAAGCACCAGCAGAGGCCCAAGAGCAGGAGCAGGCCTCCAGCAATCGCCAAGTAGTGCCACTGCTGCAAGGCAGTAGAGAGCAGTGCCGCCCAGGCAAAGTCCCACTGCACCTGTGTCTTCTGCTCCGCGGACATCTCCTCTACCTCCTGCCATAGCCGAGCCATCTCCTTCTCCAGGAACAGGGCACGCTGTGCCATGCGCTCACGCGTGGCCTCATCCAGCTCATCGCCAGCCCTCGGCAGGTTCTGGATGAGGGGTAGGAACACACGGACGAGGAATGCAGTGGCAGTCATGGCCTGCAGGAGGAAGGAGAAGAGGGATTCAGAGGGGCTGGGCTGGAGGGTGCTGGTGGCAGGGGAGAGGGACCTTTGGGGCAGGCAGGAGTGGGGATGAGGCAGCTGGGAGGCCTTTACACCGCTCCCTGCCTAAGGTGCTCCTGCGAGTGGCTGGGGCCTCGATGCTGGGGCAGAATTGACTCTCCCTGGGTCCCACGTTTCTGCCCCAGCCCTCGTCCAGCCCAGCCTCTCCCCACGTCTGCACTCACCACCATCCCACGCCGCACTGGCCAGGGCTGCCTGCTGGTGCCTCTATAACATGCCCCGTGGCCCCTCGTCCTTTGTGATGTCACGGGCACCGGACCACACCACGGGCACCGGAGCACACCACGGGCTCACGCCCCAGCCAGCCCCACCCCCAGCTCAGCGACTTCCAGCTGGCCCTTCCCTGCTCCTGCTGGCCACACCATTTCTGACCCACGCCAGGATGCTCTTGGCCTTCTTGGCCACTGGAACCCCTGCTGCCTCATGCTCAGCCACTGTTGACCTGCACCACCAGGTGCTTTTCCACCAGGCAGCTTTCCAGTGGCTCTTTCCCAGCCCTGCAGCGATTCATAGGGCAGTTGTGACTGAAGTGCTGGCCCTGGTATTCTGCCTTTTCGAACCCCGTAGAATCGACCTGACCGTAATCTGTCCTGACCACATCCCACTGGAGATTGAGGAAGGCACATGGAAAAAGTAGTGCAAAAGGTCTAGCACCAGAGTGAAGTTTCTTCTAATGACTTTAGGAAATGACTCAAAAACATGGTATTTCGGTCGCAACGTGCTCTCCATCGTGCCTCTGGCTCTCACCCACAGCATGTGAAACTCCTCGGGAAAGCTTTGGCAGTGTCACCAGCCATTGCTTTCAATAGTCTTCTGCATGAATACGGACGCATATTATCTGGGGTGGGGGAATGCTTTGGCCAGAAGTTAACCCTGTGGAGATGCCATTGCCCAGTATAGCCCCGTGACGGGTATTGCTGTGTTGTGCTTGCACAGGGAGGAATTTGAGCCACAGCACCTGCACTCAGGCTAGGATTCAGATTTGCCACCTGCCAAAGTCCAGAGATCACAGTCCATGGGATCTGCCAATCGCACCTCCAGGGGGACTGACTCGGTGGTGACCAAAAGACCTTGGCAGCGCATGTGTATGCTTCACTCCTTCCTTCTGCTGGGCTGGTCGCATCTCTCATGCCGCTCTTGCCATGGCCTGTTAAAGCACTCCATGCTCGGCATAGTTATGTTCCACTCTACCCTGTCCTTTGCAATGGATTAATGGATTAATCCCTGATCTTTGCAGTGACCTCACTTGTACTCTGATTGATGGCTCTTCTTGTTTTCCTGCATTTTTCATCACCAGCACAGGAGGAAAAAAACCCAAAAAGCTGCTAGAGAGGATGAAAAACTCAGCTACCATGCTATGGGCAACCCCCATCCGTTGTTCCAGAGTACGTGTGATTTGGGGTAGCCAAAAGTTTGGAAACAGCTGCTACTCTCTCTTCCCCAGGTCACGTTGCTTTAACAAGACCAGGGCCCAGCTCCAGACAGTGTTTTGGAGAGGGCAAGAATCCCTTTAGCCATTCACTTGTTCTGCTTCTTCGGGACCACAGTGGAATAGGCGAGTCTCTGGCTCCAGCTAGAGGCCACTCGTGGCCAGGTTTCTAACCTGAAAGCAGCTCTCATTATGAAGTGTTGCTGTGCTGGATTGAGGTGCATGAAGAGATACACCCAATACACCAAAGAGAATGGGAAGAGCAGAGACCACAGAGACTTTCACACGCTGCCCAACCCAGACAGCAGAACTTTCCTCCTTGCCTCCCAGGCACTACAAGATGTGATGTTGTTCCCTTCCCCTAGGAGGGACGTGGAGAGGCGTGAGAGGAAGGCCTGTGCAAACCTCATGAAGTTCCACAGCGCCAAGTGCAGGGTCCTGAACCCGGGTCAGGGCAACCCCAGGCACAAGTATAGGCTGGGCAGAGAAGGAGTTGTGAGGGGCCCTGAAGAGAAGGACTTGGGGGTCATGAGGTGACTCTGCCCCTCCGCTCTGGTGAAACCTCACCTGGAGTACTGTCTTCAGTTCTGGAGCCCTCAGCACAGCATTCCTAAAGGTGCTCACTGCCTCAGGAAACTATGGAGACTAAGCGAATGCACCAGTTCAGAGAGAGAGAAAGGACAAACTCCACAGTTAATCTGTGGATGAAGCAACAGGTACAGCCTCTGGCTGTAGAAGCTTTGCCCAGTCCCTTCAGCTGCTCTTCATAAGACTTGTTCTCCATATACCACTCACCAGCCTTGTTGCCCTGCGGACACTATTTATCAGGCACTGAGCCAACCTCCTCCCCTCCACCCCCTATCCTCCAGTCCCAAGTGTTTAATTTGTTCTGCTGCTAAAGAGAAGCTGTGGGTAATGGCGGGATGAACAACCTGACCAAATATATATTGTGAAGGCAAAGGTCGTCATTACAGCAAAACCCAACTCCCCTGTCATGGAGCGAGGCTGGAATTAGCACCTCTGCTAATTAGGACCTCTGCTGCTGCCAGTCCATCCTTTTTCCCCAGGCGGTCTCCAGTGTCAATTCAGCCTCCTGCCCACCTGGCAGGGAGGACACAGGTGAATTCCTCCCCTGCCTTGGGAGATCCCTGAGCCAAGCGAGGAACAGTATTTGGAGGGAAGAGGCCATCAGCAGCTTCTCATGGGCACGAATCTCAGAAACTGCAAACCTTTATTAGTAATTGTTGGGTTTGGTTTCTTGAGGGGTGCTTGTGTTTTGTTTCTCAAGTGCAAATGAGGCAATTCAACAGATTGGAGGACTGGGACCTCAGAGCAGTACCTACGACTCTCACCCCTACAAGCCCCAGACTGTACTAATTCCCTTCTTGAGAGGAATCATGTCTCTGTAGCAGTACAGCCAAAGGGTTGACGGAAAGGTGACAACCTGCAGCATGCTCTTGGGCAGGAGACAGCTGGTGGCCGGGACACTGCTGGGCCCCGGGGGCTGCACAGTAGGTGTTTAGTTGTGCCTGAACGCAATTGGAATGGAGATCCTGCAGCATCTGTCGATCTGTGCCAGGTATCGTCTGAGAGACAGAAACCAGACTGGTCAAGAACAGTGACCAGAGAGGTCAGTGGCTCAGGTGTTCTACAGAATACAAACCAGAGAAAATTCAATCCAGGATAGTCGTCTCCAGGAAGAGTCTGCAGAAGGGTAAGCAACTCTGAGGAAAATGCCAGAGACAGGAAATCCTGGAGCTTCTTGGAATGAGAAGGTCTCTTCGTGGTCTCAATCAGGGCCTGTCATTCTCCTTTGTTCCTCAGGTTCTCAGCCTTGTCTTCGATCCAAAGATCCTGCTCGGGAAGCATTTTCATTGATTTGAAAGCTCAAAGGTGCACAAGAGCGAAAAACTGCCCCAAGAAACACACAACAGGTTGAAAAGGAGAGATCAGCAAACTGCCCTCAGCTGTAACGCAGAGCTTGCTCTTTGCAGCTGGAGAAACGCAGAGGACTAAACAAGTGTATGATGCAAGTCTTCCAATGAAAACATTCACATGGCAGACCTTACCCCAAGAACGTGTTTCTGTTCTTGCCCTCTTATGCCAAACCCGTAATGCGCTTCACCCATTTGAACCAGCAAAGATGCATGGTAAACCAAGTGGTTTTATGGCCATTTTGGAGTGAAACCAACTTTTTTGTAGGGAAGTTCAGGCCACGTTGTGAAAACCCACTGGTGTGAAAGATGCAGAGACAGCATTTAATATCAATTTTAACTTCAACTTCCAAATATCCATCATCAGGAGTGCATCATGGCAGGACTGATCTGAGAACCACCTTTTACGTTCACCTTTTCCCACTGGTAATACCTTGGGCAGTAGCAACCAATCTGGTGAAGGGTTTGGAGAACAAGTCCTACGAGGTGCGGCTGAGGGAACTGGGGCTGTTTAGCCAGGAGATGGGGCTGTTTGGCCAGGAGAGGAGGCTGAGGGGAGACCTTATCACTGTATTTGGAAGCGCATTCAAGAAGAGCTAGAAATGTGTCTCAGCCCCCTTCACATGTATATATGGTGGATTCACAGCCCATCCAAGCGGGGAGTATGATGCAGATGTGCATACCTCACTGTTATGTAGCGATGTAGGTGAACAGAGTCACCCATCTCTGGTTTGATGGGTGTTTTCATTCCCATGTTACCCTGCCTTTGGCAGCAACTGTAACAAAACCAAGAAGGGCCCAAAGACAAAACAGGACACATCTAACTAGAACTACGTCCTCCTCTATACTCTATTTGGAGGCTGAAATACGTAGGGATTGCTCCTGCACACATATAAACCAGTCTTCTGATTTTTAACTGACCTAGTATCTTAATCATGACTAAAAGGATGTGTGGCAAAGGATTTAGAAAAGTATTTCTAAAATACACATAATTCAGTCTCTTCACAATGAGCATTACGGTCATTATTCTATGCAAGGGCCATGTTTTTAGACACCAGCACTTGCTTTGGATTTAAAGAAAAGATCATTCTGATTTAACTAACATTTGTTGTTGACCAGTGTTTCCAATTACAAATGGTCCAACCTCATAAATCGTTGATCAAAGTTGTGATTTGGGAGGAACTGTAGGTGTTGAAACTTCTATCAGTAATTCCCCCCAATGTCTGGTGTTATTTTATCCACACGTGACCTTATGAGAAAATTTCACTGCGGTAAAATTTAGCCAACAGTCCAAATTTTGGGTTCTGCATGGTTGAATAAGACAATGTGGTCCAATACTATAGCTGTTTGCTAGCTCAGTGAGGGGTTCAGCCATTAATTGGCATCTTATGTAAATGTCATCACCCTGAGTAACGACAAAAGGAGAACCTGTTGCCTTGTTACTTAAAATGAGGGAAGTGTCTCTGCCTTGGTGTGTGAGTATTGCAACAAGTTTTGGTTTAGTTACAACATTCCTCTGGAATTCTTGAATTAAGCGTAATCGTTTCGGTTTAGTTTTTAGCTCTCCAATCACACATCAAAGAGATACAACTAGCCATAGTAAAATTGAGCCAGCAATCACCGTGTTCTTTTTTGCAAGATTTGGTAACTTCTATGTCAATGTCACTCAAGTCCAAAGAAGTATTGTTGCTAGTCAATTTCTGGCAGCAACACAAAGTAAACATATTTTGCCTAATATCTTTCCAATTCTTAGTAGGACATATTTCTTCTGAAATGCCGGGGTGAATTTGGGATGTCAAGTTGAAATCTAAAAAACTGCCAACAAATGAAATATCAGAGGCTTTTCAGGTTGAAAACTGAGTTCTACTTTTCTGCACCTCACCTGAATCTTTTCATAAGAGGTGTACTACAGGAAAGTATGAACAACCCAGACAAAATGTTGTAAGCCATTTTCAGATTTAAGCCTTCAATTTTTATTTATGTTTCTTCTATAAAGAATTTTCAATGTCCCACGGGGTTCTCCTGCAAAAATAAAAATAAAACTTGCCCTTTTCAGGCAAAAGGAGTTAAAATGACGGTGTTATCCAGCAGGTAAGCCATCCATTAAGTCCTTAGGAATTCCCCTTCTAAGCCCTAAATGCCACCAATGGAGTCGGGCTGAAACAGATTTAGTTCATGACGGTTCTTCGGCAGCTTCTGCAGTTTCACTGGGATGGGGGAGCGTATTTTTAGCTGTTACGTGTTGGATGCCCTGTGATCTTTCTTCCAAAGGCTTCACAAGACAATATTTCCTACTGTAATCAACTAATTCTGTTGCTACCTCACCCCATTCCCAGACTTTAGGTCTAGTAAAGATTCTGTTACGTGGCACAGCTGGTGTAGAAAAATCGGAGGAAATAGCGTAAGAGTCTGTGATGGTACTGCCTGCATTTCTGCTATTGTCACCTCTGTGCAGAAAAGCCTCTAACCTCTCCACAGGACCCACAGATGCTACGGTTCTCTAGATACCTATCCCTGTGGGTTTAAGTGATTCGGGGAGTCCCCTTATCAGGGGAGTCATAATTTCTGAGTTAACGGGCAACATCATTGGTGATTCACATCCGGGAATTAACTTTCTCTCATGTATTATTTGTAGGCAAGCAGGTTTGCGTACGCTTTCTAGTAATTGGTTGGCTGTGCCTGTTATTGCCAAGGGATCGCCCCTATCCAGAGGGTTTAACCCCCCAGCCCAGTGAGCCGTACGCTGAGTTAAGGTCCATGGGGACTGATGATCACCTCTTGTTAAGAAAACTCCGTGGCCCCAATCACCCTCAGCCTCTTTTTCGCTAAACTGAATTTGATCACCGCCAGTTAAAGATACATTCCACACTAATTCTGTTTCAGATTCTTTGATAAGACGCCCATACTCCTTTTTTAACTTTGCCGATTCAGTGGCAGAATAGGGCATTTCCTTGGTGAGTATCTGGGGGTCTGTAAAATCCTCATTAATACAAGAATATTCAGTTTTGATTAAGAGCCTTAAATGAGGGGGTTATTATCAAGTTTTCTTATTTCTTCCAATTCCTTCTGTGGGTACATGCGGTTAATTTGACAGATAACTTTTTCCTCATATCCCTATGATATTATAGCCTATGAATTAGTGTTCTGTGGATTAGTGGTACTGATAATACAATTTACTTCCAGAACAATTCTTAATGAATGGTTTTCTTTTTCCTTTCATTCTTTCTCCCTTTCTCCAATTCTTTTTCCAGATTGGAAAGAACTTGACCTTAGCCTCATTCTGCAATAAAGAAATTTGGTCTAGTACACTCTGCAGATCTCTCCAGTTCTCTCGAGCCCACTCTTACCCAATAGGAGAGGGTTGAGCACCATATTTAGGCAAGAATGTGAAAAATGTACCTCTATCCTTGAGTAAGTGAGAATCTCTCTTCTCCTGTTTTCTCGTCATCATTCCCTCATACAGGGACTCAAAACAAAAATGGAAAACAACTCAAAATCGCTTGAGAAAGCCACTCACCAACATGGTGATTCTCCTAATCTTCCTCAAGAGTTACAACATCTACAACAACTCAAAATCACTTGAGAAAGTTACTCACCAACACAGGGATTCTCCTAATCTTCCTCAAGGGTTACGATAGAAAGAGACAGAGAACAAGGAAAGAGTGGGGAGAAGAGGGAAGGAAAAGGGGCTTATAGCTACCACCACGGGTCCACAGATGTCCGTCGACTCTGGAAGTCCTGGTCCAGAAGGCATTCTGCTGTTTTGGTCTTTGATAGAAGTGATCCCACGGTGGGGCGAGAAAGAGTTGAGACAGAAATCGATCCTTTGACCGACCCTTACACGTTAATTGGATACACCAGGGACGGTCTATGTCACCATGTTCGTCTAGAAAATGCGTGCATTTATATACCACCGTCTATTGCATCAGGGAGGTGGTTCAGTCACTTTCCCTGGAGGTGTTTAAGGCACGGGTGGACAAGGTGCTGAGGGGCATGGTTTAGCGTTTGATAGGAATGGTTGGACTGGATGATCTGGTGGGTCTTTTCCAACGTGCTGGTTCTATGATTCCCACCATCAGGGATAACGTTAAGTTTGTTTGTAAGTCATTTCTCCTGCCAGGATTCAATAAGACATTGTGGCTAACCATGAAAATGACCCCTTTGAGCGTTTCTGTCTTTGCCACGACCCAGAAGGTGCCCACACTATACAGGCCTGACTGGCCGAGTGCCACAAAGGCAACCAACAACCTGTGTGGGGAGCCGTGAGGATGGGAGGCCTCCAGCGATCTTCCTTCAGATGGTGAGGCCAGAGGGCATAAAATATGGGTTCTCTTATGCTGAACTGTGCTCTCACTCCTTCTGGCTCTCATCGTACCCACAGTTCAGCCTTTTCCTTTTTCTATGTGTGGCATCAGCTATTGTTGCTGCATCCTTACACCTTCCATTTCCTTAGGCCTGAAATTAAGCCCAGGTTAAGGGAAAAAGTTGTCAGTTGCCATGAAAATGACTTACCATGTGATTGTGGTTGTACTTCCTGCCGTGCTGAGGGCTAAAACCATTACACAACCCGCATTTTTACATTTCCATGCAGTTCTTCTAGATGCATCTGGTACATATGACTGTGATCCGAACATTCAGTCTTCTAACGTGCGTCATTTTGTGTTTGATGTTGTGAACTCATGCCAGGCTTACACTAAAGCTTCCTTCAACGGAGATCCTCAAATCGCACAGTTATCCACAGGAATTTGTCTTTGCAGAGCTTAAAAACAAAGTATGAGCTATCAAGGAAATGGGCTCATCTCCATGGGTGAAGAAAATGCTGAAGCTGGTCACTTGCCTTTGCTAGGTGGCTGAGGCTAAGAACTCTAGCACGCAGAAGGGGCCCAGAACTGAACACAGGATTCGAGGAGCGGTCTCACCAGTGCCGAGTACAGAGGGAGAACAACCTCCCTGGACCTGCTGGCCACACCATTTCTGACGCAAGCCAGGATGCCATTGGCCTTCTTGGCCACCTGGGCCACTGCTGGCTCATGTTCAGTCACTGTCAACAAACAACCCCAGGTCCTTCTCCTTCAGGCAGCTTTCTAGCCAGACTTCCCCTAGTCTGCAGCTGCATAGGGTTCTTGTGCCCCAAGCACAGGACCCTGCATTTGGCCTTGTTAAACCTCATGGCATGAGTCTCAGCCCAGCCGTCCAGCCTGTTCAGATCCCTTCGGAGCCTCCCTACCCTCCAGTGGATCGACACAATGTCTATGGGACCTGATGAGATGCATCCCAGAGTCCTGAGGGAACTGGCAGATGTGGTTGCCAAGCCCATCTACATGAGAGTTGAAAAGTCACGGCAATCAGTAGAAGTCCCTGGTGACTGGAGGAAGGGCAACATTATGCCCATTTTTAAAAAGGGTAGAAAAGATGAAGCTGGGAACTACTGACCTGTCAGCCTCACCTCTGTGGCTGGGAAGACTGTGGAACAGAACCTCCTAGAAGCTCTGCTAAAGCACGCGGAGGACATGGGGGTGATGGGGGCAGCCAGCAGAGCGTCACCAGGGGCAAATCCTGTATGACCAACTTAGTGGCTTTCTATGACGGGGTACCTGCAGACCAATGGATTGTGATTCATCCAGTCTTCCGTAAAGCCTTTGACATGGTCCCCCACAATATCCCTCTCTCTAACTTAGAGAGATATGGATTTGATGGGTGGACGGTTTGGTGGATAAGAAACTGGTTGGACGGTCGTATTCAAAGAGTAGTGCTCAATGGCTCCAAGTCCAGATGGAGATCTGTGACAAGTGGCGCCACTCGGGGGTCTGTACTGGGACTGGTGCTGTTTAATATCATCATCAATGATATTGACAGTGAGATTGAGAGCACCCTCAGAAAGGTGGCAGATGACACCAAGCTGAGTGGTACAGTTGCCACACCAGAAGGATGGGATGTCATCCAGAGGGCCCTGGACAGGCTGGAGAAGTGGGGCTGTGAGAACCTCATGAGGTTTAGCAAGGCCAGGTGCAAGGTCCTTCACCTGGGTGGAGGCAATCCCCGATTTCAGTACACGACGGCGGATAATGAGATTGAGAGCTGCCCTGCAGAGAAGGACTTGAGGGTGCTGGTTGATGAGAGCCAGCAATGTGCCCTCGCAGCACAGAAGGCCAACCTTGTCCTGGGCTGCATCAAAAGAAGCGTGGCCAGCATGTCGAGGGAAGCGATTCTGCCCCTCTCTTCCTCTCCAGTGAGGCCTCATCCAGCATACTGTGTCCATTTCTGCAATCGTCAACGTAAGAAGGATATGGAACTGTTGGAACGGGTCCAGAGGAAGCTACAAAGATGGTCAGAGGGCTGGAGCACCTCCCATACGAGGACAGGCTGAGAGAGTTGGGGTTGTTCAGTCTGGAGCAGAGAAGGCTCCGAGGAGATCTTACAGTGACTTGAAAGGGGCCTACAGGAAAGCCGGAGAGGGACAGTTCATAAAGGCTTGTGGTGAAAGGACCAAGGGGAATGGGTAAGAACTGGAGAGGGGGTGATTTAGACTAGACATTAGGAAGAATTTCTTCACTGTGACAGTGGTGAGACACTGGAAGGGGTTGCCAAGGGTAGTTGTGGCTGCCCCATCCCTGGAGCTGTTCAAGGCCAGGTTGGATGGGGCCTTGGGCAGCCTGATCTAGTGGGATGTCCCTGCCCATGGCAGGGGAGTTGGAACTAGTCGCAGCTGCGGCGGCCAACAAACATAGTAGTTGTGAGCAAAAGGGCACCTTTATTGGTTTCATGAGACTTTTTATACCCTTTCTGGGACACTGTGTTGATATACGATTAGTTTACCCAAAGACCAACAGTTTGTAATGGGATGACTCTTTCTCTGGGGTAACATCATAATCAGATGATTCCACCTGTGGCCTGGCAGCTTCTTAATCTTGTTTACTCAGCTCTTCATGGCGCTCTCTAGCTTCATCAAGGAGACACGGGTATCCGTTCAAGGCCAATGTTAAGCTTGCATTCTGATCCCTTGGAGCAGCCAACATTTTCCACAGAACTAGATAGTCTTTGATGTCCCTTCCAACCCCAAGTATTCTATGATTCTACTATCTTCACAGGGACTCCAGACCTCCAAGGTGCTGCCCACACTGATGGCAGTTTGCAATCCTCTTGGCAGAGAGTTGCCATCCCTGTCTGTGTCCCACATTCTCCCCTCTTTTCCCCAACAACGTGAAGTGCTGTTCTGCCATCGGCTGTGAGACCCAAAACCAAAGCTCTGTACACAAAGACGGGCCTGCGGTGGCCAGGAGATGCATCACAGCTGTCTTGAAGGTGTAGATGGACAAGCTACTGCCTACCAGGATGCGTTGCCTCTGGATCCCAAGGAAGGCACTTCAGGATCCCCGTGACACAAAGGCAACGTGCATGGCAGGGGAGGGGGACAAACTATTCCCATTGGCTCAACGTGGGAGCACAGAGAGCTGGGGGAATCGGTGAAAGCAGAGCCCAGTGCCCCAGTCCTTCTGGAAATGCTCCTCGGCCCTGTGGCAGCTGAGCAGCCAGCACCCTATGGCCACATCCCCTGGGAGAGTGATGCACAGACACGCAGAGACGCAGCCTTTGTTTAAACACACCATTTATTGGCAACTTTGTACAGTGTAAATATCCCAGAGGGAACGGATTCTCTCCAAGAGACGAGGATGGTCACTGTGTAGGGGAAACGGGAGTCTCTGGCACGAGCCTCCTCACAAGGGGCTCTTCAGCTGCATCGGGACCAACCGCAACAATTGAGCTTTTGGTCTGGAGGAGAGATGTGGCAGCAACTCCCCCAGTGCTCACGTGCAAACCCCAGTCAAGGGTCCTTCCCTCTTCTAAGGGTCATTACTTTGTCTTTCTTTGTCCTCCTCGCTTGTCCTTTGGGTCTCTTTGCCACCTTCCCTTTTTGGAGAAGGACACTTAGAATAGGACCGTTTGTAACTTGGATGGGAAACACAGTGGAGAAAGCCCATCTTCTTCTGTATCTGCTTCTGCCTTTGACAATACCCTTCCCCATGGTTCTTAGCACAGTCTTTCTCCTGTGGTGTGTCAAGTGCCTGTCAGGCGCTTGCTTAAACTCGCAACAATACGATACACCGTTTAGCTCTACAGATCAAGTGTGAGGATGTCACCTGCTGTCAGCTGTGAGATCTACAATCAAGCTCTGTGCATGGAGACCTCTTTCAGTGTCCCTTCACGAGCAGTCTTGCGAGTCGATATTGCAGCTGTCTGAAATCACGCAACGCCTCGTCATTGGCCGCTGAATCCTGTGTGAAGTGTTGGAAGAGATTGAGTGGCTCGGCCTTTCTGAAGGATGGCGGCAAGCTTATCTCCTCGGGCACGTTCTCATTGCCAAGGAAGAAGTGTTTGAGGCACTTCTCCTCCAGGCAGTGGCGCACGTATTGCATGATGTCTACCAGCCGTGGTACCAAATACTTGCTGTGCCAATCTGAGAGGGGGATTGTGGTCAGGAGGTGCATGACAGCTGTCTTGAAGGTATAGGTGGAAAGGCTTGTGTCCATCAGGATGTAGGCGCAGTAGCGAAGGCATTTGAGGTGGACACGGCCCTTTGGGGCCTGCCTGGCCATGTACTTGAAGAACTTCACCTCGGCCACAGCGTAGGTGACTGGCCACGTAGTGCTTGGGGTGGAGGTGTCCTCTGGAGCCTGGCTACTTAGGAAGATGTCTGAGTCTCCGTGCTGCACTCCAAAGATCAACTCAATGAAGAAGGTCTTTCCAGAGTCACTTGTCGCCTCCAGCCTGCAGGACCGGCTTGAGGGCAGCATCTTCATGTTGCAGTGACGTGAAAGAGGCGCATCCCTCCAGGCTGACATCAGGAGGGTCTGGAGCCAGCGGGCAGTTTTCTGCACATCTAGGTAGCAGCCTGTGCAGAGGGTGTGTAGGAGGCAGAGCGTGTTCTCCTCCATCTGCTGCTCTGTGCAGGTGCACTCCACGCGGATGCAGGGGTCTCCTGCTGGCATCTCCCTTGCGGTGTCAAGCTCCAGGTTGAAGGTGTGGCCAGGTGGTGCCTCCAGGGGCAGGAGCAGCTGGTAGACAGCATCATCATCAGAGGGAAACCAGCCTTCGAAGGAGGTGCCCACACTGATGGCTTGCTGCAGCACAGGGTAGAAACTCTCACACAACTGCTCTTTGATGGCCAAGAGGAGTTTATCCACCAGGTCCTCCACCACCAGGCAGGATAACACATAGTGCACTGGCCTCCAAGAATGCCTTTCAAAATTCCTGACCAGATCCCTCTCTTCATCAGAACCTTCCCCTTCACTTTCTTCCTCCTCCTTTTCCACCTCCTCTTCCTTGTCCCAGACCAGAGCCCTCTCATCATCAGGAGCTTCCGTTTCACTTTCTTCCTCCACCTCTTCCACCTCCTCCTCTTCCTCCTTCACCTCTTCCTCCTCCTCCTCTTCTTCCTCCTCCACCAGCTCCGAGTTCCAGACCAGATCCCTCTCTTCATCAGAACATTCTCCTTCACTTTCTTCCTCCTCTTCCACCACCTTCAACATGTTGCTGCCAGAGCTCTCCTCAGCGCTGCTGCTGCCTGCCTCACGGCTCCTTTTCCTCAAGCACCAGCAGAGGCCCAAGAGCAGGAGCAGGCCTCCAGCAATCGCCAAGTAGTGCCACTGCTGCAAGGCAGTAGAGAGCAGTGCCGCCCAGGCAAAGTCCCACTGCACCTGTGTCTTCTGCTCCGCGGACATCTCCTCTACCTCCTGCCATAGCCGAGCCATCTCCTTCTCCAGGAACAGGGCACGCTGTGCCATGCGCTCACGCGTGGCCTCATCCAGCTCATCACCAACCATTGGCAGGTTCTGGATGAGGGGTAGGAACACACGGACGAGGAATGCAGTGGCAGTCATGGCCTGCAGGAGGAAGGAGAAGAGGGATTCAGAGGGGCTGGGCTGGAGGGTGCTGGTGGCAGGGGAGAGGGACCTTTGGGGCAGGCAGGAGTGGGGACGAGGCAGCTGGGAGGCCTTTACACAGCTCCCTGCCTAAGATGCTCCTGCGAGTGTCTGGGGCCTCGATGCTGGGGCAGAACTGACTCTCCCTGGGTCCCACGTTTCTGCCCCAGCCCTTTTCCAGCCCAGCCTCTCCCCACGTCTGCACTCACCACCATCCCATGCCGCACTGGCCAGGGCTGCCTGCCGGTGCCTCTATAACCTGCCCCGTGGCCCCTCGTCCTTTGTGATGTCACGCGCACACCACGGACACCGGAGCACACCACGGGCTCACCCCCCAGCCAGCCCCACCCCCAGCTCAGTGACTTCCAGCTGGCCCTTCCCTGCTCCTGCTGGCCACACCATTTCTGACCCACGCCAGGATGCTCTTGGCCTTCTTGGCCACTGGAACCCCTGCTGCCTCATGCTCAGCCACTGTTGACCTGCACCACCAGGTGCTTTTCCACCAGGCAGCTTTCCAGCGGCTCTTTCCCAGCCCTGCAGTGATTCATAGGGCAGTTGTGACTGATGTGCTGGACCCGGTATTCTGCCTTTTTGAACACCGTAGAATCAACCTCGTAATCTGTCCTGACCACATCCCACTGGAGAGGCTTCTTGCCCTCAAGCACATCCACGTGAATGAGCCAGCAGTGGCCCAGGTGGCCAAAAAGGCCACAGGTATCTTGTCCTGTATCAGAAATGGTGTGACCAGCAGGTCCAGGGAGGTTATTCTCCCTCCGTACTTGGCACTGGTGAGACCGCACCTTGAATCTTGTGTTCAGTTCTTGGCCCCTCACCACAAGAAGGATGTTGACGCTCTGGAGCGAGTCCAGAGAAGAGCAACGAAGCTGGTGAAGGGACTGGAGAACAGGCCTTATGAGGAACGGCTGAGGGAACTGGGGTTTTTTAGCCTGGAGAAGAGGAGGCTGAGGGGAGACCTCATTGCTCTCTGCAACTACCTGAAAGGAGGTTGTGGTGAGGAGGGAGCTGGGCTCTTCTCCCAAGCGACAGGGGAGAGGACGAGAGGAAATGGCCTCAAGCTCCACCAGGGGAGGTTCAGGCTGAATGTTAGGAAAAAATTCTTCACGGAAAGGGTCATTGGGCACTAGAACAGGCTGCCCAGGGAGGTGGTTGAGTCACTTTCCCTGGAGGTGTTTAAGGCATGGGTGGACAAGGTGCCGAGTGGCATGGTTTAGTGTTTGATAGGAATGGTTGGACTGGATGATCTGGTGGGTCTTTTCCGACATGGTTATTCTATGATTCCCCCCATCAGGGATAACATTAAGTTTGTTTGTAAGTCATTTCTCCTGCTAGGATTCAATAAGACATTGTGGCTAACCATGAAAATGACCCCTTTGAGCGTTTCTGTCTTTGCCACGACCCAGAAGCTGCCCACACAATACAGGCCTGACTGGCCGAGAGCCACAAAGGCAACCAACAACCTGTGTGGGGAGCCGTGAGGATGAGAGGCCTCCAGAGATCTTCCTTCAGATGGTGAGGCCAGAGGGCATAAAATATGGAATCCTCTCATAATGAGCTCCCAACTGCAACACATCACCGCCCAGCCAGGATCTCTTAAGCACCTACAGCACAGACATGGTTTCTGTCTTGCTCCTGATGCGAAGTACCAGATGAAGCAGTTCAGCCAAGCTGATGGGCCACTTCCCAACTTAATCTGGATTGTGGGCTCAGGGAGCAGAGGTGAAGGCAGTGGGGCTGTGAAGATAGTGAGCTAGAGTGAGGGAAGGGAAACCTGCTGTAGTGTGTTTCATGTCTTTGCCTGTCCTGGTTGCGGTGCTCTCCCTGCACGACTAGCCAAGACATTCAACCCCAGTGTGAGACATGGTAGAGGGAGGGAGCCTTGCATGGAGGGAAAGCAAAGCATCGTGAGGATTCGACTGGTAGATGTGAGCTGGCCAGAGAATTAAGGACCAGGGTTGCTCTCAGGACCACTGTGTGAGGTGGGGGTGAGGTTATTCCCCGTCTTTGTGGAGCAAAAGGTGGTGTTCAGCATTGTATCAAGCTGGGGAGGAGAAAAGCCTTACCTGCTCCCCAAACACATTGAGTTCAGGTTTTCTGAACGTTACCAACTTACTAACATTTCTTTGTTGGGGTGTTAAATTTTCTTTAGACCTTTAACATTGTTCAATTTCCCTCTCCCCCTGTATAGGTTCTTTGATGGTACAAGAACTGAATACCATGTCAGCAGCTGACTATTACCTCATGGCTGAAAGATTTGCATGGGCACTTATGACAACCTGGCAATGAAATAATGGTTAGAGTTGGCCAACTTCTACATAGACAGCTTAAATCATCTCCATCTGAAAGTAACTGCTTTCAAAACCTGAAATACTGATGGCAGAGGGAGAGAGGAGAATGCGTGTGTGTGTCTGCAGGTGAGAGGTGGGGAGGATCCCCCACTGATCTCTGGGTACAGCACCACTGTGAGAGCTGTATCTGTTTAATTGGTAGCTGTAGCACAAGCCTGGCCCCATGGCCACAGCGGCTTGCTGGCTTACAGGCTCTGCATGCTGCCAGGTCTGGAAGCACTGTCAGATCCCTGTTTTCAGCAGGATGGAGCCTGGGCACTGCTACTCGAGAGTGACGTTGACACATCACTCTAGAGCTGGTATATCCTGACCCATATTTGAGCACACAGGGTGGGTGTGAAGTGCTGTACAGTACCCTTACTAAAGCGCCAAATCCATAAACTCTGACTTTCCTGAACCATGTTGGAAACATTCCAACATTAACTGCATCACAGCTAATCCATTAGTTTAGCTTAACCTCCTGGAAATAAACCATTGTATTTTTAGCCAGCGTGGTTGCAAATAGGCCATTGGTTTTCTCCAGGAAGCATCTCTGAACATAAGAATGCAAAGCAACTTGCTTCATCAATCCCCTCCAGATGATGGGCAATATGCAGCCACCAGTGGTGGCAAGTGTAGAAAAGGTGGGAGAATTCTCACAGGCTGATCACAAATCCCATTTCCTATAGGTAAGCATTCCAGAAATTGGCTCATTGTGTTGCATCTCAACAAACCCCCCCTGTACCGGACTCTCGCGCCACTCCAGCGAGGACCATTGAGACACAGACTCTAATATAGAGGAAGCTCAAAATGGCAACTTTATTGATTGTGCAGTCTGCCTTTATAGCTGTGTCCCACAAGAGGCCCTCCTTTGTGGGCATTTCCTTACCTCTATCATCACTTCCCATGCATCTTCCTGACCTACCTCTGCCCACAAATCCCCCTCCCCTTGCAGGAGTAGCGCACGTTGAACAGCAGAGGCATGCTGCATGCCACGCGTACCTGTGAGGAGGCATTGAAATGCACAACTCAAATCATTGGAAGCAATAATAGAAGAAGCAAAGCTGCAACACCCCATAGGATCCATTCCTTTAGGCTAAATGATGCAAACCAGTGCCATACACCCTGCAAAGCATCAGCCAGAGCATCCTGTCCCCCACCCCAAATCGCTCCCCGGCCACCAAGCCGAGATAGCCAGCGTCACACCCAGCCCCCATTCTACAGTGTATTATTGGTTAAAGGTAACTGTCCATAAAGCTAGTACTAACACATTATTGGCTAAACTACTGCACACACCAAGAAACCAAGTTACAGTAAAATAAACGATGTTGATAGTTTTCTTCAATTGTTTTTCTGTCAGCTGGTACTCACTCTCACTGAAGCAACTCTTGTATTCCTTCCAGCTGCTTATCAGAAGGCTGTCTTTTCTCCTCACCGAACTGGCCTTTGTTTATCTTTCAGTTCTCTGTTTCAAGGCCTTCTTTTCTGTAAAATGTTCCTACAATTTCCCCTTTTCGCTTGTTGATGACTAAAGTGTTCAGGTGAAACATATGATTGACTTGATGTTGTATACACTGTAACACACAGGATAATTGTTAAAGCAATTAACACCATTAAGAATAACATTCCTCCTCATTCTTATCAACTGCTTTTGTGGTTGAGGCTTAACAGTTGTCACACAGCAACATTGCTTGTTTCATCTTGCAGGTGCCCAAAGTGGTCTTGTATCTGTGAAAACATAAGCGTAACCTCATCCCATGTTAGTAGCTTACACAGACCTCTCCAGTGCCCATGATAACTGTGTTTCAATAGCACTTTCACATTGTCTTGCATTTGCTTTAATTTTGATGACATGGTTTGCATATGCTTCAACATCAGCACAATTTTATCATCTCCTGCTAATCGCAAAAGATTCATTACGTATTGCACCTTCATCAATCTGTTTTGTAGTGTCTCTCCTGATTCCCCCCTGCCATGCAGCACGTAGCATATTTTGTCATTGGGATATAAATGATTGTTGAGTCTTGACCTAATAACTGAATACTTCTTTTTCTTCCCCCGGTGACTATCATTGTAATAAGTTTAAATCTAGTCACTATGTTTCTGTTTGTCGCTCTTTTTTAAGGTTGAAGTGGTAAAATATCCACTCAATAATATGTAATGAATCATTTGAATTTCCCTGTATCATTGGCTCAATTATCCCTAAAGGTTGTCTGCACTAGGACCCAGGAGTCGCTGACAAGTGACCCTGGAATGTAGAATGTTCTCGCAAATTGGCATTCCCCGAGAGAGATAACACCTTAACTCCTCTGAACTTCTTCAAAGCTGAAAGAAAAAAAAACTTAGAAAGGAAGGAGAAGGGCGGGGGGAGAATTCACACACATACAGCTGCAAGGTCAGGCAGTTTTGTATATTTTGCTAGGTATTTTAAACTTTTTCCTTCTGAAGCCTTTCATTCCAAAGATCCCCAGGTAAATCTACCTGGTTGCCAGCTTAGTGGGCGTTTGAGATTGAAAGGTCCCAGAGATATATTTTTAAGATTAATCAAAAACAATTTGTAAGTCTGACAAATGTTTGAAGTACTTCAAACACACACACACACACACACACACACACACACACACACACACACACACACACACACACACACTCATTTCTCACCTAGCTGAATACATTCATACAATTGGTTATCACTATTAGATCCACACTTTTACAATGCTACACAGTACCGGGAACATACAACACTTAAAATATGCACATGCATTATCCAATAAGGCTTATATCAATTTCACATATGGTAAACCCCTTTTCTTTTTTTTTTTTTCTTTTTTCTTTCTTTAGGGTTTTTTTTTGGGGGGGGGGTGTTTGTTTTTTTTTTTTTTTAGAGGAAAAATCATTCTCCAAAAGATCTGTAGTCGGCTGTGGTACAAAAAGAGCACATATTTGCCCTACTGCAGGAACTGCTGCCAGATACAGGCACATCTAAGTAAAATTCCTTGCACGCGCCCACTGCACCCATCGGTTTTCACCAGTGTCTTGCTCCAAAAGGTTCCCAGCCGTCAGGGCCAGGCCGTATATCAGTAGGTATGCTTCCAGCGAATAGTGCAGAACCACAATTAGGGTCCAACCTACAAAACACTTGAAGTCGTGGTTAATCAACTACCTGTTCCTTTTCTGACGCAGCAGTAGGCGTCCCACCCTCCGAGGTCTTGTCTGGGTGCACTAAGCGTGCAGGCACCCACTTGATCTCTCCGTGTCTCTCTACCACAGCGTATCCTCACCCTAAGACACAGAATTTCCATTCCCGCTCCCATATCGGAGCACTCGGGAATCGAATTTGCACCTGGGGATAGTTAGTCTCTGCCCGCAAAAGGGAAAATGTTTGAAAATTGGGATGTGTTTGCCGCGTTCATGATGGTTGAGAGCGTATAAGGCTTTTGCTAGAAGGAGATCTTGCTGTGCCCGGGGAATCACCCTTCCAAGGAGGTGTCCTTCCCCTTCCCCTAGCTGCAGCAGTAACCGTTCAAGTGTCCTGTATGCTCGCTCCACGATCACCTGCCCTTGGCTATTCCCAGGACTGCCTGTTTTCAACTGAATGCTCCATCGTTCTGCCCTTTGACGGGTTAAAGCGCCGTATAGTTGAACCCATTATCTGCTTTCCTAACCTCTGGTTTAACCAGCCACGCCATACATGTTAACCAGTGCAGAATCGTGGCTCTCGCGGTATTTCTTGCATGCGAGGTGGCCATGATGACTGTGCTGTACGTGTCAAGAGTGACCTGCAGGAATCGCCAAAGCCTAAAGGGCGCAAATTCCGTAACATCAGTCTGCCAAATTTGATTTGCCTCAATACCCCTGAGGTTTACGCCTGCCTCCCAGAGGGGACCATTTTGACAATAAGGGCAAGCTTGAACAACTTCTCGCACATACGGTTTTGGAATTTTACACGCCCTTGCCAATGCGTCAGCACCGAGAGGCAGCTCAACATGCAGCCGTGTTGCCTCAGCAAGGCCCAGACCTTCGCTGTGGCATCTGGTCATGTCCTGCCTTATACAATCCAGGGAGCTTTTGATGAGAAGGAGTAGGAATAACTGCAGCCTTTTCACTTCGAAGTTGCCCTGCTCGGCTCAGTACCATGGCCGCTTCTGTAGTGGTGAAATGCATAGGGATAAGTTTCTGGCAGATGGTAAAGACGCACAGCGAGCCCGTGACTATGTTTAGTGGTTGACCTGGGAAGGCAAGGAGCGCCAGTTTTACCCCTTCTGCCTCCAGCCACTGTAACGAGGCCTGTGGGTCATAATGTTCAATACGCTTCCAAATACTGTCTGTCTCCCACCCGTTAAGCCTTTGTATCTGCAATATGCAAAAATCGATCCTCCAAGGAACGGAGTCACGTGTTCATATAGCTGCTCCAAGCTCCCCTTATATTTGGCAGCCAGCAGAATGTCATCCATGTAATGTAGGATATAGGCATCAAATACATGTTGTCGGATGCTGTCTAACGCACGAGATACCATTAACTGGCAGATGGTGGGGGAATTCTTCATGTCTTGCGGCAATACCGTCCATTTAGCCGGGGCTTGCAAATTAGTACTGGGCACCGTAAAGGCAAATCGCTCCGAATCAGCAGGGTGTAATGGTATTGAGAAAAACAGTCTTGCACATCCAAGATGATGATCGGCCAGCCTTCCAGTATGATGGACGCTCGAGGCAGTCCCGGCTGCAGTGCCCCCATACCCCCCAAGCGAGCATTCACTGCTCGGAGATCGTAAAGCAATTGCCATTTCCCTGTGTTTTTCTTTATATCATAAAGACAGGTGTGTTCCAAGGACTATTAGATGGGACTATAGGCCTGTGATCTAGTTGCCCCTCCACCAAATTCCGCAATGTACCCAATTTTCACTCGTTCATAATTCCAATGCCTATTCCCCTTGCAGTTAACACATCTCTCCCCCACAAAATTAGTGGAACGTGCACAACTAAGGGTTACACTAGAGCTATTTTAAGATGTCCTGGCTTCCCACTATTGTGTTAATGTTCGCTTCAACAGAAGAGTCTGAGTTTGTAGGGACTAAGCTAAATGTATTTCAGGGATTCTTATGGACTCAAATCCTTGTGAGCCATGCTCCACAGAGTCAGCTTGGAACACAGCCGCTTTGAACAAAACTAAATACACTATCCAGCTATCCTTTGGCATTAATACTAGTGGAAATGGTGTTCATAACATTAGTGGAGACAGCATGCATACCCTTGCTTGAATGATTCCAGTACAGCCTGTATCAATGACCCCAGATAAAACAAAGGGTTCCAACTGAATTATTGATAATCATACTAATTACAAGGCAGTAAAGGCAACCCCAATGGTCTTTTTACATTCCTTGTTATGGTATGAAAGGCAGACAATTGCAGCACTACTGCAATGGTGGCAATCACGTCTATCTTGGTGCTGCCTCTGATTCTTGCTCTGAGGTGAGAGCTGCTGCTTGCTGTGGAGGCGTTTGTGTCGGTACGTGCCTCCGAACCGTGCTTTGCTCCTGGTTTTCCGACAACACTGTCCCGTTCTTATCCCATGTTGATCTACACCAACCGGCAAAACGTTCACCCTGTCCACACTGAGGACAGATTTTAGGGCCTCTATCCTAGCATTGCGTGTGGCAGTCTCTTTTAAAATGTACCTTCTTGCCGCGCCTCTAACAGAACGTATTATTACTGTCCCAGATTACAGTCAGGGCAGCAGCTACCAAATGTGCTTGATAGGTAAATGATCCCAGCTGTTGTTGTAGGAGTTGTCAGACCGCACCGTATCGTACTATAGTTGTCATTAGGATTTTTTTTTGGTCACAGATTGCAATATCAAGGCTTCTGTAACTGCTCAGCACATCCTTTGATCCATCTAGAAACACCATATATGGATCACGGCTGTCTCAGCTTTCCAACATCCGGTATCTTTATAAAAGTTCGACAAAACAAAAAGCCGCATCTGTTGTAAAATTGCATTATTTGAACTGTCTTGATTCTTGAACTGCTACCGATGTTGTTTAAGTAAGTGAGCCATTTCCCACCGCATCCACTAATAGGTCCCACTGTAATGCCGAAACTGTTCGAGCCCATTGGTGGCGGCGAGCGGCGCCCCCCCCGCAGCGAGCTGCTCTGAGGGAGCTGGAAGGAGCAGGGTGGGGTGGGCAAGCATTCCAGAAATTGGCTCATTGTGTTGCATCTCAACAAACCCCCCCTGTACCGGACTCTCGCACCACTCCAGCAAGGACCACTGAGACACAGACTCTAATATAGAGGAAGCTCAACTTTTATTGATTGCACAGCTGCCTTTATAGCCCTGTCCCACAAGAGGCCCTCCTTCGTGGGCGTTTCTCTACCTCTATCATCACTTCCCATGTATCTTCCTGACCTAACTCTGCCCACACATTGCCCAGTGATATTCCCTGCAACCAAACACAAAAATTCTTAATGTTCAGCCAAACTCCTTGCGACCGCACTGAGCAAACCTCGACCTGCGCCTTCCCCTCCCTTGCACTGTCACAACTCCCGGCTTAGAAAATCAATTTCAAGGTCAGGAAATATTTCAGCGTTTCAATCTGGCAACAAGCACTGGTTGGATCAGCTTCGTGTTCTTCCTCTTGGAAATTACAGGCAGTTGCAAAGGAGAAAATCTGTGTTGCCATACACAGGCTCCAATTCTGAATTTGTTAATTCTTGCTCTGAGAAGCAAGAGAGTGGTCATGCTGCTCCTGCTGCTGTTGTGTTAGCAAGCAATACGTTGACTCATACAGGAGTGGAAGGGTCAGCACTGTTGGACCAGAGGAGGTTTACATTGGATATTAGGAAAGATTTCTCCAGTGACAGAGTGCTGAGGCACTGGAGCAGGCTGCCCAGGGCAGTGGTGGAGTTACAATCCCTGGAGGTGCTCAAAAACCACATAGATGTGGCACTTCGGGACATGGTTTAGCAGGTACGTTGGTGTTGGGCTGACGGTTGTACTTGATGATCTTGGAGGTCTTTTCCAACCTTGATGATTCCATGATTCTCTAATTCGATATGGATGGTTGCCCTCCCCTCACTTCCAACACACCCAGTCCCTGCAGACATTGGCAAAATTTTAATGACAGCACTCGCACTGTACAATCGAGAAGCAACAGCAACACTGACTGTCCACAGTGTTTCCCAGCCCTTGCTCAAGTGTCAGTTTCATTTTAAAGACGAAGCTATAAAAACGCACAATCTTCTCCCAGGATACTGTACACTATTCAGCAGGTTAAAAACTGAAAAAATCTTGCATTAAAAAAGTCCTTACATTATTTGTATACACCAGGGACAGTCTACGTCACCATGTTCATCTAGAAAATATGTGCATTTATACACCATTTCCATGCAATGCAGCAATTTCTTATCTCAAAAGTGGTATAAAAAGACAACACAGCAGTCCTAACCACTAGAACACCTGATGGAAAACAAAACAAATGTGCATCCTGTTGCTGAATGTGTTGGGTGAATAACATACAATGACAACAATTCAAAAATACATGATTTTTTTTTTCCACCATGTGACTACAGAAGCAAAGGCTACAGGTAACGTGAAGGGTGTGCAGTGATTTCAGGCAAAGTGCCTCTTCAACTGCGTTTTCCTGTGCAAACCTGAGACAGACTGCTGTGTTTAAGGTTACTGTGATGTAGTTTCTGCATCTAATAACTCAGTGTTTGATCTCCGTGAAAGCTTAAGAGCACTGTCCCTATAAAATAGTGCATCTATTACATCAGAGCATAAAGTGTGCTGCTGCTTACAGTTTAAAAATCTATAGAAAACGTTTTCCGTACAAAAATGTTAAATTTTGTCAAGATATATGCTTTGAGACGTGAAATCTAACACATTCGCTGCCACAGGGAAAGAAGGCTATTTAAAAAGCATGAAAAAGCACCACAGAGAGTGTGTTTTGGTATAACTGAAGATCCCTGGGCTGCTTTCTAAGTTGGTGGAGGCCCATTGGGGTATTGCAGCATGAGATGGAAAGAATGCATGACATTGTTTTTCTTGGTGCAGCTGTAGTCTTCCTCACAAGATGGAACCATGAAAGTCAGAAGTAAAAGCAGTAGAAAGAACAACTGAAATGGTAAAGCTGCTCGTAATACACGGCGGAAGAAGGAGGGAGCCTGAGATGTTGCTTGATTAGGTTGTGGATGGCTTTCACCTCTGAAATAGAGAAAAAAGAAAAATAAATTGAGAAAAAGGCATTTCAGAGTTTGAATTAAACAAGTTGTTTTAACTCCCTTTCTAGGGTTCCCTAGAACATGGAGGTGCTGGAGCATGTCCAGAGAAGAGCAACGGGCTGAGTAAAGATCTGAAGCACAAGTCTTACGAAGAGCAGTTAAGGGGACTGGGGCTTATCAGTCTGGAGAAAAGGAGGCTGGGGGGAGACCTTATTGACCTCTACAACTACCTGAAAGGAGGTTGTAGTGAGGAAGGTGTTGGTCTCATCTCCCAGGTAATGAGGGAGAGGACAAGAGGAAACAGCCTCAAGTTGCGCCAGGGGAGGTTTACATTGGATATTAGGAAAACAATCTTTACTGAAAGAGTAGTGAAGCATTGGGACAGGCTGCCCAGGGCAGTGGTAGAGTCGCCATCCCTGGAGAGGTCCAGAAAGCGTGTATACGTGGCACTTTGATTCATGATTTAGTAGGCACAGTGATGTTGGGCTGACAGTTGGACTGGATGATCTTGGAGGTCTTTTGCAACCTTAATGAGTCTATGATTCCAAGTATAAAGGAAAGTCATCATCCAGACTGATTAGGCTACTCTTTGCCTTGGCATTACTGAGATCAGACCCTAATGTACTGGGGATTAAATTCTCCCTTTGTCCCTCATGGTCTGTTTGTACTTGGTGGCTCTAAGCTGCTAGATTCTTTGTCCAGGTAACCTGGTGGAATTAATGGAAGACTTAAAATGAAATTATTCCCTCATTCGGCACAAAAACTATTTTCTTGGGAGTAAAGACAAGCTGAAGTTGGACATTGGTACAGAGGCCTAGGAGCAGGAGTGCTAAAGGAAAACCATTCACTAAGATGCAGGCAGAAATTACCTCCACCTGCCTGTCAACCAGAGGAACAGCCACTCAGGTTACTGCTGGCACTCAGCTTGCCTCTGCTGTTCTCACTGTCCTTCAAGAGTTCAAGCTAATAAAAACAGAATCATAGAATAGTTTGGGTTGGATGGGACCTTAACAACTACCTAGTTCCAACCACTCTGCCATGGGCAGGGACACATCCCACTGGATCAGGCTGCCCAAGGCTTCATCCACCCTGGCCTTGAACACCTCCAGGGATGAGGCAGCCACAACTTACCTGGGAAACTTCTTCAGTGACTCACCACTCTCATGGTGAAGAAATTCTTCCTTATGCCTAGTCTAAATCTGCCCCTCTCCACTTTATAGCCATTCCCCCTTGTTCTATCACTACAAGACTTTGTAAACAGTCCCTCCCCAACTGTTCGTAGCTACTCTTCAACGACAGCTCTTCACATTCTATCCCTTTCCTGAGACAGAGGGCAATGCCTCCACCCCTCCTTCCCGGTCTGTCCATTCTGAACAACCTGCAGCCATCAACAGCCACGCTCCAGTCATGGGATTCGTCCCACCAGGTTTCCATGATGGCAACTAGCTTTCTAGTAGCCCAGTAGCTTCCAGCTCCTCCTGCTCGTTACCCAACTTCATGTGTACAGAGGCACTTCAGCTGGGCTGCCAGGCACATCGCCTTCTTAGTGGACCCTTCATTACCTGTTTTGGAGAAGTATCCTCCCTGACACCTACTACCTCAGGAGCCTCCCATTCATCTCCACAGGACTTCAGCTGCATCACGGCATCCCCAGCACACCCCTGGACAGCAGGTGGAGGGCTCATACCAGCACCCCATCCCTCTAAGCTTTGTCTGTCCTCCCACCACTTGTCATAGGCTAGCCTGATGTTATCCCCCTTCCCCTTCACATCTAGTTTACAGCCCTGTCTACGAGTCCTGCAAGCTCCTCCTTTGAGAAAGGGGGCTGCCATCCAATACTTGTAATCATGGTGCCATGTAGGCCATCCCATCGTCAAAAAAACCTAAGGCTGTTCTGATGACACCAGCCACAATACCTTGTGCTGCTGCTGTTTCTGCCATCTGTGGTTCCCCTTAGAGTGATCTGTTGAGAGAAATAGGTTTTAGTACCCAGGCTGGAGAAACTAAAAGGAATTTCTCTTTCTTTAAAAATACAGTTGTAGATTTCATAGTCCTGTTGTAAATTCTATAATAAGGTATACATGCATATATATTACATTTGAGGAATCTTCAGGCTAAATATGTCAAAATATGCTATATGCCAACAGCAAAATATTAGAAAAAAATACTTGCCTTCTTCAAGGCAGGGCTGGATTTCTCTGCGGCTGGATTATAGGCTCCTGAGTCCAAGTCATCTGGAACTAGCAGGAATCTTCTGCTATCCTAAAACGTAACCACACCTTCAGCTTTAAAATGCATATTTGAAACTCACAACAGATGAAGCACAAAGATCCATCTTTCATTGCCCCTCTGTGGGTGCGCGGCCCATTGCCTCTTTAGATGTGCATAACCAGCAGTAGATGGATGTTCCAGTTCTTCAGCATAAAGAAACCTTTCACTATGCACAACCCAAAGGAATTATGATGGAACAGGTACAAACAGATATTCACTCGGAAATACCTCTATCTGACAGCTCACATTGAGTTTCAACATATTGCTGTGAATTCCTGTGCATTTGTTACACACTCCTAGCCTAATCCTTGCTAGGGGTCATAGGATAATTGAGGCAGGCAGGGACCTCAGGAAGTTCATCTAATTCAACCTCCTGCTCAGAGCAAAGTCAGCTATAAGACCACACCAAAAGCCTTACTCGAGGCTTTATCCTGTCTGCTCTTCAAACCTGTTGAGGATAGGGACTGCACAACCTCTCTGGGCCATCTCTTTCAATGCTCTACTAGCCTCAGGGCTATAAGCAGACTTAATTGTTCTTTTTTTCAGCTTATGAAGGTGGAAGTACTTAAGTCAGTCTTTTATAAATACCTTTACTCTTAATACATTATTACTTTTCAGCATGAAACACCTATGAGCAAGTACTTAAACTCTGACTCACCAGATTTCCTTGCATTGTTTTTAAGTCACATGAAACTTGTTCAATAAGCTGCTTCAGTTTCCTTGCAGTTACGTGGACCTTCTCATCAACTTCACTGAAATCACCAGGTGATTTAAGAAGCAGGTGAGCAGTGAGTTCTTGAAGCGCGTTCACTTTAAGCTGTTGTTCCAGCAGCTCTTTCTCCAGTTGCTTAGAACACACAAACAAAAATCAGTGCAACAAACTGTTACTCTCAACTTGAAGGATGTTCTCATAAAAGGAGGAACTCTGGAAGCCTTTATAGAACAACTCAACCTGCCTGAGAATCTGCAGTACACAAGAATGGCTATTACAGCCACATACCAAATGAAGATCTCTTGAAAAGACTGGCTGTACCTGCACGAGCTAACATTTAGAAATAGTTCTAGCAGTAATTAATCCACATGGAAGAGACATTAAATCTTAGAAATGGGAAGTCCTACTCCAGCATAAAGACTGCTCTCGAGGAATTTAATTATGATGCATAATTATGGAAAAAATGCCTCATATAGGCAATCTCTTGGTCTACTTGAGAAAGTAGCCACATGCCCAAATACAGCAAGTTTGAGGACAGGCTGCAAACATCTTGAGAAAGATACCGCCCTTCGTTTTGTGGTGAGAGCTACTGACTCACTGGAAGAGCTGAGGTGCTGTGGTGAAGACTACACTTACCATTAGCTCCTTTTGACATTCCTGTATTGTATTGACGTCAGCATTTGGATCTGTGATACACGCTGCTTTTCTTCGGCTATCAGCACTTGCTACCCACAGGATTAGGTTTTGGCTCTGATCATGGAAGTCCTAGAGAAACAGAAGAGTCACATGTAAGAGAAAACCACCTCACTTTTGCAGTGTTTTCACCTGGCTTTGCCTACAAACAAAATGACCAGCCCACATTACACAGAGCCAACAATAAATTCATGATTAGTGAGGCTACAGCATCCTAGTTAAACTACGCCACTACTGGGTATTATCCAGTACACAGATACTTTTACCAAACCCTTTACACTCAACATTGAATGTCTTGGATTCTGAGAAACCATTCCACTAATGTGCAGGAATTACCCCTTTGTCCTCTCCCATTATCTACCCCCCAGCAGTGCCCTAATGAGGGATTTTCTCATATAAGCTGGCAGGCAGTATGCACCTGGCAATGCAGTAGGGCTTGTTGCAACTTCTTCCTCCAGTTGCTCAGTGCATGAGTTGCTTTCTCCCAGTGCAAGTCCACCTTCCAAAGCCTGTTCTGAAGCTCTTTGAACTCTGTGCTATCCGCCTTCTCGAATTCTTTGCTGTTCAGGTTAATGGAAAGCATGACTGTCTTGTAGTTATCAAATGCTTTAAGCGTGTCCTAGTAGGAAAAAAGGATTAGGAGCTTCTAAGAATGATGAAAAACATGTTATCTACAAGAAACCTATGCCCTCAAAACAGCCGCAGGCACTGGGGAAAGCTGTTTGACTGGTGGCTGTTCAGATACCGCTAAGGAACATATTGAGATAGGTGGCCTTTTTTCACAGAATCATAGAATCCCTAGGTCGGAAAAGACCTTTGAGATCATCATGTCCAACCACACCGTTTTGGTTTATTTTAAAGCAATTTGCTTCACTTTGGAGAAAACACATCTGGTTGGGCCTCTGCTTCTCCCCAAGTCACAAGCATTATACCTCAATTCACATCTGCCCCTCACTTCTCCGAGCTGTCTCTTTCCCTGAAATTTGGACAAACATTCCCATAGGTCACCACATGGTATTTCCTCTTAGTTTATAAAGGCTTTGCAGCCTCAGAATTCTAAAGTAATGTGAAAGGGACACCTGGACATGTCTACTCCATGCTCCTGCTCCAAGGAGGGCCAACTTTAAACGAAGAGCAGGCAGCTAAGGCCTCACCCAGCCAAACCTCGAGAACCTTGTAGGTTGAGGATTCCGCATCCCCTCTAGGCCCGTGCTGCTGCACCAGGCTGCCCTGTTGTGATAAGTTCTTTTCCTTCTCTCTACTCGGAGTTTCTGTCAGCTCATTTCTCTTGCTTGTCAAGGTCCTTCCCGAATAGCACTCCTGCCTGCTTTCCTCCCCTCCCTTAAAACTGCAGGGGGAAACAGCATGGGATTGGTGAAGTCGTGGCTGTATCATCTAACCACCTTTACATGAAGGCAGAGCCTGTATTTGTGAAGGCTTTTTGAAAAAAATGAACGCCAGACAGTATCTCACATGCTCAAGAATTTTCTAGACTGGATCAAGGATACTCAGTCTTTTTCAAGTTGTGGACTCTTGTGACAGAAAAGTAAGAGCTGCAATGTGAGTCCTGCAATCAACACAGCCCAGAATGCTTTTCTTTTCAGCCGTTGTAACTACAAGTGTCAGTCTGTATATTCTCAAGATCTGTGTCCCACTTGCTGGAAACCACTGGCCTAAGTTACATTTTGCCCAAAGAAACCTCTCTCACTCCTTCATGCAACAAAGTTTCTTTCAATATTAGACAACACAAACTGTTTAGAACAGATTTCTAAACACCAATATCCTTACGCAGGGCGATTGGGATGTCCTGGCATCTCACGAAATTCACATCTTAAGAGTGTGCTGGCAATTCTAGACACCCATAGAAAGCCAAGCTGTCTGAAAAGGGGATTTTTAGCCAGCTGGACCCTACTTGAGAAAATGCAGAATAGAGAAGTAGCTAAGCTCTGCTCCTTCAAGAAGTCAGATGCTCCAGCCTGAACAGGAGCATGTCCCTCCACTAGCAAGGCATCACTGAACCCTTCCTAGCGCTTGGTCCTCAAGTCAGGTTGGCTGATGGAATCAGAGTGGTTTTTACTGCAGTTACACCCTGGCGTACAGTCATTCTCCCTGGCCTGGTGACTACTCAAGGGCACTTAAGCTTAAGCATACTCTCAGCATCCCTACAAAATACCTCCTCTGTCCCACGGAATGTCTTGTTTGTGAGTATCATCCTGAGTGTGACACCAAACTGGCCAGTAACTTCGAGATTTGGAATATTCCACGCAAGACTGCTGGCAGAAGGGTGAGCACACAGGGATTTTGCACTCCCCCAAGTGTTAGGAGCACTTGCTCTCTCAGAGTTCAACCTGCAGCATTTTGTTACCTTAGTCCTAGGGACCAAGCACTTACCTGTAACCCTAGTAACCTTCTGGTTCAATTGCAGGCCTGACTCAGTCCTAATTTAGGGAAGCTGAGAGTAGTAGCCGGCAACATAACAAACATATGCTGACAGGTGTTCATGCTACTGTTTCTCTAACTGCAGAGACTATTTATTTTGTTTCTCATTTTTAACTAACACACTCAATTTTCATAGAATCATAGAATCACCAGGTTGGAAGAGACCCACCGGATCATCGAGTCCTACCATTCCCACCAATCTAAACCATGCCCCTCAGCATCTCATCCACCTGCACCTTAAACACCTCCAGGGAAGGCAAGTCAACCACCTCCCTGGGCAGACCGTTCTGTTGCCTAATGACCCGTGCAGTGAAGAATTTTTTCCTTATGTCAAGCCTGAACCTCCCCTGGCGGAGCTTGAAGCCATTCCCTCTTGTCCTGTCCCCTGTCACTTGGGAGAAGAGGCCAGCTCCCTCCTCTCCACAACCTCCTTTCAGGTAGTTAGAGAGCAATGAGGTCTCTCCTCAGCCTCCTCTTCTCCAGGCTAAACAATGCCAGCTCTCTCAGTCGCTCGTAAGACTTGTTCTCCAGCCCCTTCACCAGCTTTGCTGCTCTTCTCTGGACACGCTCCAGAGTCTCAACATCCTTCTTGTGGTGAGGGGCTCAGAGAAGTCTGTGTTTGCTAAGTGAAAAAATGCAATTGCATGTTTTGAAATAATACGTCCCTCACCTATAGGACAAAGGTGCTATTTAGAAGGAAGATTTTTTGGAAAACAGCATACTGCTAAAACCCACAGCTTTGGAGCAGACCTTTCTATGTCTCTCTGCTGGAGCTACAAATGGTTCTCCCTCTGGTCCCTTGCCATTAATTCAGTTAAAAGCCAGCCTATACTTTGCAGCCAAAGAGCCGGGTAATTTTCAATCTGCTTCTGGTTTGCATAGGAGGGAATGGCAGAAAACAAGGCAAAAATCACTGCTCAGGAGACCCAGCCCCCACAACAGGGCCTGACCCCACTGCTCTGGAGAGTCTAAGAATTCAACATTTAGCTTTGTTCTCTGTTTGTTTTCTAAACCAAAAGGTCTAAAAAGAGAAGTTTAGGGCTGAATGTGTTATATGAGAGAGAATGAAATGTCTCTGCAAGAAAACAGAAAGGGAGAGGTTTTCATTTCAGCTTGGCTGCCTTCTGGAGCCACAAAACTCCCTGCAAACCTCTACATCTGAAGACAGAAGCACCTTGCTTAACTACCTCCCTCTCTTTAGTCCTCTTAACTGAACAGGTTAGCTCCTCTGCAGCATATGCTCATGTTTAGTAGCATTCATGGTGCCAGCAGATCCTAGGAGCACAGAGACAATGATAAAGACCATCAGCATCTTGAAAACCCAGTTTTTAATATGCCAGAACTTACTTTCAATTTCTTGACGCTTTGTTCCAATGCCTGCATGCTGGTTGGAGGTTTCACTTTTTGCAGCTCTTCCAGCTCTTTCTCAGTTTTATCAAGCCAAGCAGAGATGTCGCTGAGATCTGAGTTCAACTGCTGCCACTGCTGCAATTTCTGTTTCATTCTGAGTTTATTCCTGAGGTCTTGAGCTTGGATGAGCTCCCACCTTTCCATAATTCCTACAAATGATAGAACAACAAACACTTAAATCTTCTGTAAGGTGCACAGTATGCAAAACAGATGCAAGGAGTTTTACAAGTAAATTATTCCCCAATCTGCTCAAGGCCATATAGCTGCTACCATGTAGTGCTGTTACCCAAATACATTTTTTCTTGAGATTCAGCAGTCTGTAACTGGCCAAACTACCCACATAGCAATGCTACACAGGATTTTAATCACAATATGACCAGAGAGAACAGAGCAAATCTAAGGAGATGAAATTCAACAAATCCAGTTGTGCTTTGGTCAATGTGAAAATTCATTGTGGGATAAAGTATGATCCAGCAGTTAGGACCTGGGGTTATACTTCATCAATTTGCTTCTAAAGGAGACGGAGATGCCATCTGTGTGATCACTAACACTATTCCTGAAAACACAACTAAGCTGTTCTCAGCTGCTTTCCCATTCGTCCCATGCATGGGACTCAGCCCTCACCCAGTTGTGAGACCAGAGGCATAAACTAAGCAAGCTGGTGCACACACCTGCAGTCTCCTTTTTATTACGATTCAGTTTTATGACTGCAGTACAGATGTGTTCTTATGACAATCTCAAGCAAGTTAAGAGAAGTAGTCTGTTGGCCTCTCTGGAAGAAAGGGCCACAGTGAAGACAGTAAAGAATAGAACACATTACCAGCTCTGACAAAACATCTCTGTAAGTGGGAGCTACAGCATCTTGTTACATGTTGAAAACAAACACCACAGCACTACAGCCACTCCCGGTGCTCTGTACCTGACTGCTTCTCTGCAGTTGCTATATTCACAAGCTCTTGGTCATCTTGGGGTTCTTCATCGCTCATGGTAGTAGATGTAATTTTCTCCTTGTTGATGCTGCTGCTGCTCGCAGAGCTGAGTTGCTTCATCTGGAATGACATTTTGGTGGGTGAGACCTGCACTGTTAACAAGTCATCAAAGGTCAGAATTCATCTGTGTTAGTCTGGGGTGGCTGGCCTGCTATTGAGCTCTTGCACATCAGCACTGGGGTTCTGCATCTTTCCGAACAGTTTATATTGTCTCTCTGCACCTTCTCCGTAAACAAACTCATACCACAGTGATGCTAATTATTACAAGAATGGACATGGCAATTTAATTGCTTTTGCATTACATCTAGCAGACAATGTACATTCACAGATGCTCTTTGTTGGATGCTGGGTCTTAGCAATATTAACTCTAAGGCTCTAAGACTCGATTAATGACAACAAAAGCAGGCAGACACCAGTAGCATCTTGTGCAGATTAAGTGGCCACTTACATGATAGAAAAGGCCTCTTCAAATCTTTGGAGAGGGAGATATGTCAATAAGTATCAAGGGATCATACTCTATCTCTTGGGCATGGATGTAGAGTTAAATTCTCCAAGACTTCTCCTATGACAACAGAGGAAGTATGTTCCTCCAGACACTGATGCGCATCAGGAGCCTAACAAGATTGTTGCCAATTGGTTTAAATAAGATTTTCTAGCGAGTGGATGGAGACTCTCACTGGCTACCCAAGCCACAAGAAATAATGCCTAAGTTCGCATAAAGTCAACATCCTCCCCACGACTAATCTTTTTCTGTCTTCCAGGAGGAAGGACGAGGACAGAATTACAGAGGAACAGCAAAGACTGTGTAGTACAGGTTCAGTGCCCACAGAGCCTCTGACTCACATAGTCTGGCTTATAGGGAGTACTTGTCTCGGGACCAGACAACACATTTCGATCCATCTCTGCCTGTTTGTTCGGGTGTTTCCTGCAGACCGGGCTACCTGGAGAATGCCAAGGATGAGCTTCTGAAGCAGACTTTCCTGAAACAAATAAAACCAAACCCATACACCGTGAGTGCAAAATCCCATTGACACAAGGAAGCTGTTGCTTTGTATTTGGTTAGAAAGCACTCTGAATAAAATGGCATCAAGTTACGGCATAAAATTGAAAGTTTTGCTGCTTTCCTTGCAAAGCATGCATATTTGCAAAACATCAACAGTGTTTCAAAGGTAATGAAATGAGAGCCATGCAGTTATGAGACATTCCGCTTTCTTCTTCTGGAAGATGCTTGAATAAAGGCTTGTTTTGAAAAAGAAAGAAAGCAAAAGGCTGCATCACTGTGGTTTTGGAAAGTTTGCATCCCAACACTAATATCACACATCTGCAATACATTTCAGTAGGGACAAGTGTACACATGTCCTGATTTGCAGAGTATCTGTCCTGGATTTAACAGACAGGACAGACACGCTTCTGTGATGCACAAAAGAAAAAAAAATACGGAGTTGGAACCGCTGCCTTCAGTAATTGTGACATCAAAATTAGAAACGACCGAAAAAGTGATACTACCCAGAGCAAACCACCAAGCAAGTACCAAAAGACTTTGGGTCAATACAATGAAATGCACATTAACCACCTTGGCATTTACCAGGCAAAACTTAAATGGTACGTTCTTGGCCGCTTTGTAATGTACATGTGAATGCTGCGGCTTAAGAACACCGTGACAGGATGAGACATGGTGCCCACACAAGGCAGGCAATCAGACGTTACGTATGAGAGAGGTTGAGGAATATAGCGTGCAGCACAGGGAGGTTGCCATGTTCAGACACATGCATTAGCAGGTGCCTACCAGAAGATGCTTTCAAAGTTTGTGTGGTCATTTTAAGATATGCCTCAGGATTTTCAGTGATTTCTACATCTGGAAAAAGAATAATGTCATTTTCCTCACTATTCAATATTTTGAAAACAAAACAAAAAAAACCCAAAAAAACTGAAACAATTAGGGACAGCAAAAGCAAAGAAAAGGTTGCTGGCACTATTTTCATCAAACATTCTTAAAAACCTTATGTTTCTGGAAATATAAGAATCACACAGAATCAATAGGTTGGAAAAGACCCACAGGATCATCGAGTTCAACCATTCCTATCAAACGCTAAACCATGCCCCTCAGCACCTTGTCCACCTGTCCCTTAAACACCTCCAGGGAAGGTGACTCAATCACCTCCCTGGGCAGCCTGTTCCAGTGCCCAATGACCCTTTCCATGAAAAACGTTTTCCTAATGTTCAGCCTGAACCTCCCTTGGTGGAGCTTGAGGCCATTCCCTCTTGTCCCCTGTCACTTGAAAGAACAGTCCAGCTCCCTCCACTCCACAACCTCCTTTTAGGTAGTTATAGAGAGCAATGAGGTCTCCCCTCAGCCTCCTCTTCTCCAGGCTAAACACCCCCAGCTCTCTCAGTTGCTCCTCATAAGGCCTGTTCTCCAGCCCCTTCACCAGCTTTGTTGCTCTTCTCTGGACTCGCTCCAGAGTCTCAACATCCTTCTTGTGGTGAGGGGCCCAGAACTGAACACAGGATTCGTGAACAAACAGCTAGCAATAAATTCTCACCTGAAAGAGCACTGTAGTATGTTGCTTCTTCTTCGTCTTCATGAGAGGAAGAACCTCCCACATCACCTGTGTGATCCCACTCAAGTGGGATGGAGTCGACACTGACAGGGGTTTCACAGCCTGATCTTTCATGACGCTGAGTAGGGGGCATAAGGTGGCAAAGGGACTGTGTTGAAGAGGGCCCCTCGTTGATGGCCTTCTTATGCCAAGGATCATTCTGTATTTCTCTGGAGTCTTCTGGATCTGTCTCATTTTCAGAGGTCTCTCTTTCATCATCCAATCCCTAAAAATAAATAACAATTATTGCATCTTAATGACATTTACAATAGACCTACACTGCTTAATGAGCTAATCATTAAGCCACAAAATACTGCTGGGGACTGTTTTGTGGTCAGCTGCAGTAATCAAAGACCATGTGCCTCAAATTAAAGGGAAGCATCATTTCTGCCTCCCTCCTGCCAAAAAATTCCTCCCATCACCAGCTTCCTCCTTTCTTTTCAAGACACTCAACCTTCACCATAACATCTCTCTCTAGTTTGCAGGGAGGAATGCCCTTTTCAAAATAGACCGCACAGGTTAGAAACGAAATGAAATGTTCAGGCAGGAGTGAAGAGCCAATTGTAGATGTTCATCTTATTTCCTCTACCTGGCTTTTCACAGATATTCTTTCTTTATTAGCCAAAGCAAATTGAGAATCATCTCAGTGTTCCCAGTGAAAAGTAAAGAGTTTGCTGTTCCCCATTCAGGCTTCTCACAAGAAAGTGGAGCGATGGAGTCTCACAAATGAACCCATAAAGAAGTATTATAACCACATTATTGAAATGTAAAGAAAATGAAGTGATATTAAAAATACCAGAAAAGCTTTTGATGCCCTCACACCACTACTACGTAAATATTAACCCTGTGAAGTACTTCCTTGCTATTATCCAGATTCCACAGATGGAATCCCAATGAAAGAGGCGTGAGATAACTAGCCACAAAGGTTTAGCAAAGCTGGCACAACTACTGAGGAGCTCCTGACCCCTCTGAGCTCAAACCACTCAGTCAGGCTACTAGGGATACGCAATGAGCACTGCAGTTCAAACAGCAAAACTCTGCCAAAGCACCAGAACACCTGTTGCTTCTTACAGGATGTCTCAAAGTCAGTCGTTGATGGAACCGGGCGACTCGCCCAAACACTTCCTGACAGTATCGATGAAGTTCTTCCAATTCGTCTTCAATCAGGATAGCATCTAAAGGCTCACTCTTCTGAATCAACTGCTCCCCAAAAACGATTAATTGATCAATCTTATTGGTGTTTAGTGTTATTTCCTGCTGGAAACCCTGTATGGAACATACAAGAAAAATAATTACTTCTGCAAAGCCTTTTCTAGCCTAAGGTTTGTCCTCTTCTCGCTCACTGCAGTGAAAGAAAAATAGCAGCTGACATTGTTGTCTAGTTTCATTTGTCAAACATTATTTTATTCAAGAGGTACAGAAGTTTATTTTAGTAGCAGGATTACAGTTCCTCACAAAGTGGCATTTTCCACCCACGTGTACATCAATATGATTGCCTGAGCCTACAGCAGATCACAATACGAGTCAATCAGAGGTTCATAGAATCACAGAATTGATTTTGTCTGTCTGTTGTGTACACACCATCTTTGGTTGGTTGGTTTGGTCTCCAGCCCACACAGCAGTAAGTCTGCATCTCAAAACAACTAACAGAGTGGGGAGAAGGAGAAACAAGCATAGGAGCAGGTAGCACAGTACTACTATGGTTTTAGAATCATTGCATACACCTGTACACCTGCTGTCTTATTTCTGTTTCCAAGTCCCAGCTATAAACAATGCACTCAGAGCAGAGACCTCACCCATTTTTTTCAGAAAAATTCTTGACAGACAAAAAAAAGCCTGAATTTAGGAATGTAGCTTTATACTGCTGACCTGCATGTGCTCAGATATCACTGTCACTGAGACTCAGTGTTAGGAGAAAACAGCAGGATAGAACTGAGCTGGAATGCTGAATCTGAATTTAAATACTCTACAGTTTAATCTTGATTCAGAGGATAAGTCTGGACAATTTACTGGTGTCTTAAAACAAATACAGCCCTACAGACATCTGTTGGCTCTTGTGAAGTTCCACAAAAGCTCGTGATTCTGTCAATAGAGGGCAGCCTAATACAATCAGCCAGTCTATACTCTACACAGTCTTAACTGCTTTCCAAGGATACGTACATTTAACTGGCGCATTTTGTCATCAAAGTTACTTTTTGAGAAGTGCTCCACGTTGGTCAGCTGGAGGTCCATTTCTGTGAGCCAAACAACAATGCTTTCCCTTGTCCCCTCAAACTCATCTCTCCTGTTGGTGAAGTGCTGCACGGGAAGAAGGAAGCCAGCGTTACAAGACTTGAGCTACTACAAAACATTTCAGAACTGCTGTTCATCTTAAAGGCCTTCAGGGCACAAATGGCAGTATGCATGTATAAAAAACGTCCCTTTCCTGTACTGATGTACATAAGTGACATATGTTAGTACACTATTTGTATGGGAGAGGGAATAAAACTCCAGCACTGGCAGGTGCTTCAATAAAATTCTATTCTTGCTTCCACACTGTATGCCTTCTCACACATCACACCAGTGTAATAGTTACTCAGGTTTAACATCTAACTTGTTTTTAACTTAGGAGACAGACAGACAAAGGAAGCAAGCACCGTCTCTAATCAAACTAATTAAAACTACAACGTTAAAATCAGTAAAACAATGGAGAAGCTGGATCATGGCTGACCACAACAGTGTAATTAGTGCATCATTGCGGATGTAAGCCTGGAGGAGCTCTCTCTGCTGTCATGTCCAGCAGATGCTGCTAACAGACACGCAGCTTGCCATGCTGCTCTTCTCCTAAGCAGATTTAGTATTCAGAAATGGAATGACATAACATCCTAAACACAACACCTCCTAACTTTTGGGATCGAATAATTTTCCCTGTCAATTGCTTGCAGTACGGCTTTATTAAAAACTGGGCAGTAACAAGTTTCCTCCAGGGCACAGCACAGAATATCTGCCCAGAGATCTGTTTAATTTGACAAGCAGGATACTTCTTTGAGCGTCACAAATACACTCTTTGACAGTATTCCTCTATCAGGCAGAGAGCACTGCAGGAGCTGGTGACAGCAGCATGCCTCTCCATCACATCTCCACATTTCAAGCCTTATAGCTGAACCCTCATATGGCATAAAGCAGGGCTTTGTTCTGAACTCCAAACCACATGTGCCCCGGGTTTCTCCACCTCTTATTTACGGAAAGAAGTAAATACGCATCCACCCATGGCGAGACTGGGTAAAGAGTGGGCCAGCAGCACTAAGACCTGCAACACACCTTCCAAAATTTGCACCCACTCATCCCTTATGCTTCTTCAGCTACCAAGTACTCATCTACCAGGACGGTTTATACCATGCATGTCATGTCGTTTCCAGAGCGGTTCCCCTATACTGGTAAGTCAAGACACACAGCGACACAAGACAGTTGCTCCAGTGTGTCTTGCTCTTGGGTACAGAAACTACAGAAACTTGCAAGTGCTCCTCACTCTCTTATCCCACCGCACAATTACCTTGAGTCTCCTCAAAATGGCAGCAACCCGTTTCTGGAGATTATCCCAGCGCTGGTTGCCTTCATGTACCATCTGCTTCAACTTGCTGGCTGAGTCGGTGCGGTTCTCGCGGGCGAGGCGCCTGTACTGCTTATTGATCAGCTCTAACTGAGTGAGTCGTTCATGAATGTGCCGTTGGAACGCCTGCAAGACAAATCAAGGAAGTCAGTTCCTTTGTCAAAAAGAGGGAAGACCTGGATGACACAGTCCATCAAGAGAGATGAAGTTGCCCACTCCTTAAAATTAGACCTCCCAACTGCAAAATTAAATTCAGAGAAGGATCGATATTTAAATTGTTTGCTGAAACTTAGCTCATTAGGAAAAGAAAGGAAAAAAAAAATAAAAACCAACCCACAAAGATCTGCTGCCCACAAAAAGCAAACTGTTGATTTATAAGCAGGATGTCACGATCTTGTCAGTTTAAACCATTGGATTCCCCACATTAAAAACAAATCTAAAGTCAAAAAATCAGCCAGATATCTAGCAGCCACCTACTGGCTAAATTACGTATGTTCTCTATACCATCGCACATCACACAGACAGGAAGTATTTAGCAGTCTGACCATCCAGCTGACTGCTGAGCATAAAAAAATTAATTTAAAAAATTCACCTCAAATTTCTTCAACTCCTCCTTTGCGTGTGTGTACAAAACCTCTGAAGAATTAGGCCTTGCTGCAATGACTTCAGATGATTTTAGCCAATCTTCAAAGCGAGAATAGTCATCCAAAAACCTCTGCCACAGGCGCCAGGTTTCCTCGATTCTGGAAAGGAGGTGCAAAAACGGAAAGGTTTTATCACAAACTAGCTATTCATTTTGGATTTATTTTTTTTTAAAGTTCAGTTGGTGGCAAAAGCTACAGCATTTCTTAAAAACACTGCCACAGGCATCTTTAGGATGGGTAAGAAAGAGAATCACAGAGTCACCAGATTGGAAAAGACCCACTGGTAAGAGAGACTTACTTCATTCGCCTTTCCATTGACATGGCACAAATGTTTCTCCACCGTCTGTCCAAACTCCTTCGAGTCTGCTGGATGGAGTCGCACTCTGTCTCATTAGCACACGCATCCGAGTCGTGGAGGAGGACTTCACAAATATTAAACACCGATTCCACCCGTTCCGTTTGTTGCTCTATGTCTCGTTGTAGATCCTGCCATTGGCAAAAGAATAGCTTGAGTAGAAGGTAACGTATATGGCTGGACTTCAGACATACCCTTTCAAAATGCTGCAGAGGATGGGGAAAGAGCAATTTGTGTGCCAGGAAAAGGTTATTTAGCCTCAGATGAGTTGTGCAGATGACAGGCTGACAGGTCAGGACAGAACTGTCACGCTAGAAAGGAACTGTCCAGCTTTCGTTTTCAGTGAAAGCTCAAACTTCTCATTAACAGCCCGGACAATTTTAATGTGCACCCAAAATCCAAGCCTTACAAATACCATAAACACATACTTACTATTTTTGACAGTATAAAATGACGGTGTCACTCCTACTGCACTGTAATACTTGTCACAGAACTCAAAGTGCAGTTCGTGTACGTTAGTGACTGTGTGATTACAGGCTGATCTCACCAAACACAGAAACACAGCACATAAGTAGCTGATGTCACACTACATGTCTTATTCCTTCCTGCAGAGCTCCTGTTTTGGCACATTATTTTAACGGGTCTGGTAAAGACCCTTTGTCTAACCTATACTCCATGTTTCTCTACTGGAGCCTCCGTCTTCATCATAGTCTGGCCTCTCATTCAGTACTGATAACTGCTCCTAAAGTCAACATAACTGAACAAGAGAAAAAGTCTGAGTATTTCTCATTAAAAAGGCAGCTCTGTACAATGTTACCAACAGTAAATGTTAATGTAACGACTACACTCGGATTTTTTCAACCCATTTCTGGCTTTCCTAGTGAAGGATACAGAGACTTTTGCTTGAATAACACCAGAACAACAACAGACATGAATATTTAACTAACAACAGAAACGGGAACTTCCATTAAATGGTATTACTGATTTCAGTGAACCAATCAGGCATAATTGGTTTTGCTCTAGACTTACAGGACGAAAACCAAACAAAACAAATGAAAAAGTCCCCAAACAGACACGGCTTGCAGCAAATCCAAAAAGAGGTGAAGAAGATCTTCCCGTTAGTCAACAAGAGGCAAGAAGCCGAGTGTCACCCAGTGACAGTCTTCAATGGTGCCATATGTGTATCTGGAAGGGCTGAGCCATAAATGGTCAACATTTGGTTTGTGGGACTTGTGGTAATGTACAACATTAAAGAATGCAAGAAGCCAAACCTTTACATAGCTGACAGACTGCCAGAAGCATACCCGACATAATTTCTGACAGGTTGTTAATGATTCAAAGCGGTTTTCTGAGCAAGAAGCAGCAGTGTCTCTTTAACACAGGCTCTACACCTGACAGCAGGCTCTGTCCCATTGCTGGTACCTGGGGAGACTCTTCTGCATTCCTTACATTACACTGGATTTACTGCTGTATTAGTGAGAATGAGAACTACAGATTACAAATCCATTCTACCTGCACTACAGAAATGTTGCTGATGCGATCTCATTACTTTCGGTCATGCCATGCAATAACCCTCGATAGAATCCTTGCTGGTTTCCAATCTGTTATTCAAAATGACCTGCCTGCATTATGGCGAGACAAACACAACAAAATAAGTAATGGGACCAAGAACATACACTGAGCCCTGAAGGTACTTTTCCTTCAACTCCACACAGCATAGCCCAGAGAGCTTAAACAGACTACATGCTGTTAGACTTCTGCATTAGTAAAACAATTTGTTCTTGATTTTCTTCTACTGTGGCCTTTTTAGTCAGCACGGTCTTCTCACACTAAATTTACAGTACAAACAGTCTAGAGGTGCCCAGAGGTCTGTGTTTGAAATGGAATCCAAACAACAAAGCAGTAAGTAGCTCTGAGGAGCAAGTGATGGCTCTTACAGCAGGCTGAAGCTTGAATGCTCATCACAAAAATAAATCAGGTTGGACACAATTCCTACATTCTTCTCGGCCCAGCAGTTTATCACAACATTTAAGAATGGGAAAGTCTGGGGAGAGAATGTTTCCTTGATGTTTAGATGACCATTCACAACGCAGATGATACCAGTAGAGGCAGCGGCCAATGCTTCTGGTGATTGACCAGCTCCTGCATTGGAGTCGGTGGGAGCCATTCCCAGTTCTATCGCGGAGTAGCTGACCCTTCCCGCGCCATCTGGGATGGAGAGACATATCGACCACCAGAGAACAAGGTGCTCACATGTGAGTCATTCAGGATCTTCCGTTGGACATGAAAGCAGCAGTCGGAGAAAGAGAAGATGGGAAGGATGGTAAGAAGACCTACAGGTGTTCTTAAAGGCAGATGACATAAAGCTTGCACGCCTGACAGCTTAATTCCTGATCCTCACTTTTAGGGCAAATATTTTTATTATCACAAAGGCCAGATGACAGCAATGGTCATTGTCAGCCTTCCCAGGGTGGGTGGCATTTCAAACCTGATCAGACTTACAGCATAGCCCTCAGCAAACACTGACTCCACGAGCAAGTCTGTTGCTTTGGAGAGGTTTCTTTTCCTTCCCTGGCTGTTGTAGAGAGAAATATACTCTAGGGCTATCCAACTCGTATCACACTTCCCCTTGACTGGGATAGCTAGCAGGTTCAGCTGCGCCCAATCCTAGCCTTCTTCAGTACTTAAAACTAGCACAGAACTTTTCGCTCCTCCTGGCAAGCCACTGTTTCAGATAAATGCCTACACGTGCGTCTCAGATAAATGCTTACACCAACACCTCAGCAGGATTCACACACCATCTCACCCAGCCCTGAGGGGATCTTCAGAACCAGCCTATTGGATCAAGCCTCAGTCAAGGGTGAGTTTGCACAAGTCTACGCTCCTCTGGGAGGGTTTAAACACCCTTCATGCCAAGCTTGCTCTGCTCTCTGCAAGGAGGGGAAGAGAACGGAACCAGTGAGGGCAATACATCAAATCCCAGCACTTAAAACTGCCACAGGCAGTTTGCAGGAGACTTGGCAGCCTAAGCCATCCTCATGGATATTGCCCACTGTCTGTGCCCTGCCTTGCCCTTAGGAAACCTGCTGTTTAACCGAGTAAACTATCAAATGCAAAAATGCTTTTGTTTGCATTGCGCGTGTTCTCCTTGGGTGCAGAGAGGAAGGGAGAAGTGAGAGTAAGTCAACACAATACTGAAAACATAGCAAGCAAATAAAAATTTCTATGTAAGATCTTGGCAGGAATGAAGCAGAAAAGCAAACAGTTTGAAGGCCTTGCTAAAGAAAAGAAATGGGTGATTTTAAACCAGGACTGATTGTAATCAGCAGACTTTTAGCCCATTTACTCTGGCTGCTACTCTTTCCCACCTGCTGTTCTGCCAGTCTCTTCTGGATTTCTTGGTCATCGCAGATGTCATATACAACAGGCTTAGAAAGCTCAGACTCAATCCGGGCCAACCACGTGCGAAGGTTACTCATGTTTTTGTCCAGAAGTTGTATAAAAGCCAGTGTTTCCTTCAGTTTCTTCACCCTAAGCAAACCAGGAAGAATATTTTGTTACCGAGACCTGCAATCAGTGGAAATGATGTTAGCACAAGGTGATGACAAGCATGGCTTTAAGAAGTGCTTGTTGTCACATCAAGCTGTTGCTTGTAAATCAGAGCCATGTTTTAGTTAAAACCTACCTAAAATGCCTCAGCAGGAGTCTGCTCTACAGCTGCGGGAAGGTCTTGTGTGAATTCTTTAATGTAACTATACGAGCAGAGGGAGTTTTTGTACCCTTATTCATCTGTGAGCTCTTCAGTCAGTTCTTGGATGTTTGTCTAAGCAGGAGTTTGTATCGCAACATGCCTCAGCTAAACTAAAATGGGTATCTATGGTCTGAGTTCCCTGCTGCAAATTACATTCAGTGTTATCTTCAGTAACCAAGAGGCTCACCCTTAGCAGCAAGATATCCCTCTGCCAGTGGAAGGAGAATTTGTCCGAGGCGCAGGTTCAACAGTCTGGGCAAATACATGCCGACAGGAGAGGAGAACAGGCTTCAACAACAGCCACTGTAGAACCTACAGTGCCCCAACATTAAAAGTTCTTCTAAACAACACATTGAAATGCATGGAGATGGGCCAGAACCCCTGGTGGGCGAAAATGGAAAAAACAGTCCTGAACAGGGACAATATCCACCAGCTAGATTTGTGCAGCAGACAAGTCGAAGAACCATCGAGACCATTTATTTTCTTACTGCTGTTTGCAGCACATATCTCAAACTGCAGACAATCTTTTCTTTATTTCCAGCCTTTACAGTGTATTCCCGTGTCAAACCCCTTACCAGTCCCTCAAGTTTTCCAAGTAGCACATTTATACATTTTGGCTAATCTGTCCCCACGTGCTACAGGAACATCTGTTGAACAACCTCACTGCTCCTGATCTTTTCTCGAAATTCTCTTTTATCACAATTCCCAACAAAGATTACTAAAAAGCGCAACACCGGGCGACAGTTCTCTCTTCTGACTCCAGATTAATATCAGAGCTTGCTAGATAGATCTTGGTAGTTGCTGAAGAAGAAAAAAAGTCACCTAGATCGTGATTTCCATCAGACCTCTCTTCAGCATGGAGATCACAAGGTGAGATGATCTGTACCAAAGAGCATGTTTTTCTCTCTGAGAACTGCAATGGTCTGCCCTGAAGTACTATAAACATCCACACTGCAAGTGTTAAAGTCAGGTGAAATCTTTCCAACCTTGTACTAGTGCAAACCCACTTCTTAGCCAGCATTGCTTCCCTATGCTGTGTTCCTGGCTGCTCGCATCCCTCTGATGTCTAGTTCTGTCCCTGTGCCTTGAGATGAATTTTTGGAGCCTGCGTGTTAACTTTAAAATGCAAATTTATGACTTAAACTCCAAGTTACTGCCTGGTCCAGCAACTGCCCAGATAAGCCTCATTAGCTAAGTCAAGTACAGTAGCAAAAGTTTAAGTATGCATTGTGAAAAGGCCAAAACATTCCCCACTCCCTGGAAGGGCAACTTGTACAAGGGAATCACTGCATATCTCCCCGCAGGGGACTGCTGAAAGGTCTGAGATGAACCCTATTGTACTTTCCAACACCAGCGCTGTGCAAGGTAGGACTAGGGCAGGGTAGGGGGGATGTTACCTCACCTAGTACAGGCGAGGAGAGATTACAGCAAGACAGAAGTGCCCTGACAGAATATGTAGATGCTGGATTCATTCAAAAGACCTGCCCCACCACGCAAGAAAAAGGAGTTTAGGAGTTTCCTGGCCCACCATCCTGCCTGCTCCCAAACTATTCTAGCAAGCTTTAGAGGGGAAAAATCCAAACTGCCTGTAACCCAGTGGCTTTTGCAGTTACCTGTTGCAACATAGGATACAATGACGCAAGATATGCAAGGCAGCTAAATCATAATGCATATGCCACTTTGTAAGCAACAAATGATCTTATTAGCAAACTTCAGGCAACCAAAGAGGATATGTATGTCAGCAAGACACTTGACTTAAGATAAAGCACTTATGGAGATATGGGAATGATCTTACTGGATGTATTTAGACCTATTGGTTACGGTGAAGGTACAGAGTAAAGTCAGCAACTTTGAGGAGTTGTATGGATTAGCAACATGAGAAGCTCCTTCTCCTCCCTCTTGTCCCAGAAAGAACCAGGCAGTACTTTCAGCTGTTTTACAAGGAGGGCGAGAAGAGCACAGTCCTACACTAGGACTTCTGGCAGGCAGTAGCAACTCTGCACTCTCCACAATCTAAGATTAATCCTGCCTGGTTGATGCAACGCTGCAAGTCAGCATGAAAGATTTGGCTCAAGTCCATGGTCCACCTTCTTCCTGCTTTGCACCCACAAAGCAGTGGGCACTGGTGTCAGATGCAAAGGAGCTGCCTCTGCCCCTTTACACCAACAGTGCTTTCCCTGCTGCAGCTGATGGAGAAAGTCAGAGGATGACAAAAGCATTTACCTACTCTCACTCTCCTTAACAAGCTCTTTTCAGAGCTCTGCTCCCAAGTGCAATCCTGTATGCAGAAGGCTCCTGGCTCCCAAGGAAACATCTGCTATATAAATCTTCTGGCTCCTGATTCTCCTCCTATTAAGTGGTACTCAATAAATGTTATACTCTGGTAACTGTACAGCATTTTCTCACCGTCAAGGGCTGGCAGTAATTTAGCCAGGACACCTAAGTCTCTCTCCACCCTATCCCTTGCTTTTGCCCCACCATTCAATCTGAATTCAGCTGGTTATGATGCTCCGCAGGGCCTGTGCCTCCCCAAGACATGTGGCCCCTCAAAGACAGATGACTCGGGTCCCTTCTTCCTGGAGAGATGGAATGATACAGGCTCTGTGTTGAGCACCAAAGGGAAGAACCACTAAAAAAGCCAGGCTGCGCCAAGTACCTATGTTGTTGCATTGTCAACTCTGCATGACTTCAGGCCAGTCAGGAGGAAAGTAAAGCCCAATTGCTGCACTGTCTCTGACTGTATCTCCATTGGTCATTTCTTCTCTACATATTCTATGACATTTCCCACCAGTGCTTTGGAAATGTGTCTTTGTTAACTTAGAATAGAATCATAGAATAGGTTGGGTTGACCTTAACGACCGTCTAGTTCCAGGCCCCCTACTATGGGCACAGACACCCCCAGTCAGACTGGGCTGCCCAAGGCCTCATCCAACCTGCCCTTGGACACCTCCAGGGATGGGGCAGCCACAACTTGGCAACCTGTTCCAGTGTCTCATCACTCTCATGGTGAAGAAATATTTCCTTATATCAAGCCTAAATCTGCCCCTCTCCAGTTTATAACCATTCTCCCTCATCCTGTCACCACAAGCCTTTATGAACAGTCCCTCTCCAGCTTTCCTGTAGCCCCTTCAGGTACTGGAAGGTCACTATAAGATCTCCTTGGAGCCTTCTCCTCGCCAGGCTGAACAAGCCCAACTCTCTCAGCCTGTTCTCATATAGGAGATGCTCCAGCCCTCGGATCGTCCTTGTAGCCTCCTCTGGACTCGTTCCAACAGTTCCATATCCTTTTTATGTTGAGGATTCCAGAGCTGGACAGAGGACTCTACAAGAGGTGTCACAAGAGAGGAAAAGAGGGGCAGAATCGCCTACCTCAACCTACCGGCCACGCTTCTTTTGATGCAACTCAAGATATGGGTGGTCTTCTGGGCTGCAAGTGCACAAGAGACGTTCTTGTGGGGACCATCAATGTGGTATTCCAAGTTTGTATTTACTTTCTAGCGATTGCCATTATAGACAAACCACTATAATTAAGTCATTTAATCTGTTACATATTCTGGATAGAATATGGCATTTGTCAGTCATTCAATTATCCTTAATACTCTTAAGTCATTTATCTCAAACTTGAGCTAAGCAGCCAGAGAAGAATAAAAACCTGACAGAAGTAGGAAAAGTAGCCCTGTCCAGATGTTCACATTGGATAACCTGTTCCTGTTGCAGTCAGCAGACACAGCGCTCAAGGTAAAGGGTAGAGTCCTATATTAAAGTAACAGGGGAAATGATGAAAAACTTTCCTTGAGCACTCTCAGCTTCCACAGAAGTCACCGTGAACTGCCATTTCTCTGGCTACAGCTCACAGAAAAAAGAAAAATAGACTATTACAACCACAGAAGTCTGACATTTGCAACAACCATTTTTAGATGTGTTTCTGCACACTGCAAGTACTCCTGCAAATTAACTGCTCTTTGCACGAACGTAACCTCATGAACTCTTTTGAGAAACATCCTGAAGGGACTATTTGTCCGGGAAATCAGGCGTAGGCCTCCTGGGAGCTCGGTGGGACTCAGTGCAAGCCATGAAGCTGGGGGGCAATTGCTCCCCCTACGCCCAGGTGACCAATCACCCAATACAGAGTGAATTAACAGCAATAAAAGTTTAAGTGCAGCAGAGGGAACGAGCTCCTCCCAGTTACGCAGGAAGTGGAAGAGGCTGCAGCTACTGTTGACCGAGTTCTTCCTCTACAAAGTGTAATTTTAATCAAACAGGGAAAACTCACTGTTTACTGAATAGGTGCCCACCTATCCACAACTCACTTCCCAATGAGAACTCACCTGCCACAGTTCAACATGCCCCCAAAAGCACAAAAAATAGTAATAGTTTTAAAATCCCACAAATATCATCATTAATTTAAAATGACTCCAACAAAACCAAATATCTCTTCTGCTTTGCAGTGGGCCCAGCTTAAAAGATATTTGATTCAAAACAGCACTTAAAGGCATAAGATGCCTGGTATAGGCCAAACCAACCCAAAACTTAATGGCAGAAAAAGAACAAAACTGGTAGATTATAACTAAAAGCTGGCTGGAAATGTGAACAGAAGGACTAACTGACCTGACTAGAGATTGGATTTAAGTCTTAATACCCTCAAAGTAGTTGCCAGCATCAGGTTACAAAAGAAATGCTTTAAGCTGTTTCAGGCTGAATCATTGCACAGCCCCACAAATACACAGAATATTTTGTAGTAAACACTCAGGAAACCTCTAGCAGTAGAAGGCACTTCTAGGTTGATGGAGATGTATTCACACAAAGAATTGCAAAATGCCTGCCAGTTGCATTGCATTAGCTGTCAAAAAGCTACAGGGAAAGGCATGGGGAAGCTCAAATAAATCAAAATTAAGGTTCAAATTTTAGTGTCTGAGCAAACATCCTGACATATATTCAGAGCTCTCCTTCACAAGCACAAACGCCATCAGAAAAGATAACAGATACATTAATTTCTAAGGAAAAGGAGCTGACGGTTGCCTGGCCAGCTGATAGGATCATTTACCACTCTGTAAAGCAAATGAGATGCACAGCCCAGGAAACCTTTGTTCAGGAAGCACAGGGTGAGCTTAAGCATGTGAGGGACGAAAGACCCGATTTGGAGACGGGTTGTCAAAGGGAAATTTTAGGCCTCTGTCTAAAAGGCCATTTCTCTGTACAGCATCCAGCCCCAGTACAGTGACAGGAACCCGTGTTGGTGAGCAGAGCACATGGTCAGAGGCAGCTTTTCTCATGTTACCCTGCTGGTGACTCCAAAAGGTTGTTGTTGCAGATCTCCACCATCTTGGGTGTAAAACCCCCAAACCCACAGCCGATTTTAAGCGAGAGACCCCTGAGCACCATTCCTCCTGCTACCGCACTGCGTCTCTCACTCATCCGCTCGTCCGAGGCGGATCGCAGGGAGTCAGCGGAACGGCGGTGCCCTTCCCCCTCTAGCCTAGGCTGGCCCCACTGCGCCAGCGAAGCCAGCAAAACCCACCGCCACCCAACCCACGGCCGCTTACCAACGTGGCACTTACGGTTCGCAAGACAAAACCATTCCTCAGCTTGTAAATCCCAAGCTGCGAGCACGGCAGGCATGGAAGGGGAAACCCCTCCTCCACAGATGCCCTATTTATTCTCTGCTTTAGCATCCTGCGTAGCGGGGGGTGAGACTTGCCCGTCTTCCTTGCCCATCTTCCGTCCTCCTCTCCAAGCCCCGGGCTGGGGAGCCACTACAGCTCTCCCCGGTTTTAACTCCTACATTTTGATTTGGTATTTTACCTGGCAAACGGCCGCATCCCTCCTCAAAACAAAACCACGAGAGCTTTATTCTGACACAACAGAATTAGCACACGGTGAGCGGCTGCTGCCGGTGCCTGGTGACAAAAAGGTTGCAGGCTGGAGGTTTCAGCATGGAAAAAGGTAGATGCAGAGCTCATTTCATGTGCGAAAGAGGGATTGGAGGCTTAGCCCCAGATGATTTGCAGCAGAGTCAATTTGAAGTGAATCCAAAAAACCAAAAAAAAAATAGAAAATGTACATCCATGCACAGGCACCATGCACACAGATGTATCCTTAGTTTCCCTGCATTCTTCTTTCTCGCCTTTACCATTATATCCCAGGTATTTAAGTACAAATTAAATCTCCCACACACTAACCTGTCCTCTCTTTAACCTTCCAGTGCAGGCAAAAGGCCTCCAATGCAAGTAGCCTCTTACGCTGAGGACAAAATAATCCCTGATCTTCATTTCTGGTATCATTCCCTTGTGGAAAAATACAGTATCATGATTTCTGTGTGTTATATGGCTGCCAGAGATCACAGTGTGGGAAAAGAAGGCGGAATTAAAAGTCATTCCCCACCCAGTCAATACTAGGACAAAAGTAAAGAAGTTATGATAATCCTACCAAAAATGCAAGGAATGGTTTTGAAATTATTTTTTTTTTCAGTATTCAGGTAATCTCCTGCAGGCCTGTATTGGCTTGCCAATCGCACACATTCAATACATGGCAAGATCAAAGTGCCTGGGAAGACAGTGCTCACCATCAGAGGGCTTCAGACACTTACACGGGTAAATCACGCCCAGTCACTGCGACAGCTCAACCTGGTTACAGTCCAAGGTGGGGGGTGTCACAAATGCATTTGAAATGGTAGGTCTGAGGAAATGAAGAATTTTAGCCTCCCAGCTTGACAGGCAGATAGTGGGAACAGCAACAACGTGCAGAAGACAGGGACTCCCCTTGCACTGTCAGCTCCTCCCCACTCCCAGCACACTTTGGCACATATTGCATAACCAAAATAACCCCAACCATCCTGCCTGATACGATAATGAACTCTGTCACAGCTTTTGCACCAAAGAGAAGCATAATCCCTAAAGGACAGGATGCCCAGAGAACAGGGAAAGCAAAGAGGCACTTTGCGAGTGCCATGTCAACTGTCTAGACTGTTTTTTGCAACAAAATCATTACAGAGAAAGAGATTTTACAGTGATACTGCCTCAAAGCAGTATAATTCTGCTAGAATCTGCTCTACTGTTTATGCAGGGGCCTCACTGCAGCACACTTTGCTTCCCTTGCCACGCAATACCAATGCACAGCAATTTAAGAAGACCTTTGAACTCGGAGTGCACTCATGCCGACTGTGGGCTGCCTGTCTGCATCTGCAAGAGGGTAGGACAGCACACGTGGTGGAAAATAAATAGAGACCAGCTGAGAGGAGATATGAACTCATTTGCTCCCAATACCTACCAAGCTGCAGACACCCAGCTGCAGGAAGGGGAAGCACAGAGCAGTGGCTCACTGGAGCTCCCCAATAAAAACTCCACGGAGTTCCTGCACAGCACAAGCTGGTGTCACTGGAGAGTTTCAACTCCCTTGTGTTTCACTGCTACCTGAGCAGTTTCAGAGTAGTTTGGGAATTTCACTCGGCGTTTGCAGGAAATCAGCTGGAAACACCTTGAACCTCCCACGCTTAATGTGGGAAGGAAGGGACTCACTTTGGCTGTGGCAGTTTAAAATTCCTAGACCCTGCAATAAAGGCTACCAGCTTGTAAAAGCAGGGAAAAGACCTAGTTGCCAAGGATTAAAAGAATGAGAAGGCACATTTGGCCTTGCTAGCCCACTTGTGTTTTCTTGTTTGCATTAAAGAATCATTTGAACCCATTGCTGCTACATGCACGAAAAACGTGCCTTTCTCCACAAGACTGAAAATCACAGTGCCCCCACAACCAGAGCAGCTGGCATCCCCCTTCTACAGCTTAGCAGCAGTGGGAAATGCTGCAGGATGCCCAGAGGTATGGAAATGCAACATTTTTTACTGTAGGGACAAGCCTGCAGACTAAAACTGCCAGAGGCAGCTGCTGATGAAGCTGTTGGCTTTAATGAAGGCTCAAGCACCATCCTAACACTTTGCACAAACCCAGGCAGCACAGACAACCTCCTGGGACACAGCGATGCTCCTCCAGCCAGTCAGCAGGCACTTTCTCGCTGGGCTGGGAAGCAAAGCACGGAGTTAATATCAGTAGTGGATGGGCCAGGAAGGAAACCGAGGAACGTGGCTATGCACAACACAGTTACTGAGCAATTCTTGCCAGTTAGTACGTGGCTGGGGAGTGTTGCTTTAGTGTATTCCAGGGATGCAAATCCTACTCCATGGATTTTTGGCTGTCTAGCACCCATGTGCAGCCTGTGCACTCTTCCTACCCTTTCAGACCTTCACTTGGGTGAATGTGCAAGCATGCAGTGGTTTCTTCTGACAGGCTGCTGCTATGAGGCTCGTGACAAGAGAATAAAAGCAAGAGATATTCCATGTCCATTTCTACAGTGAGCACAACGCTCCCTTTCTGCCTGCTGGTATGTTTGCCTTCCCTCCTCTATCAACAGACTTTAGCACGAGAACCTCCACTGGTAAGACTATCCTCAAGCTGAACAGAAATTCACTTGTTCTCCTTTCCAGGCATTCTGATCTCTTGATGGTTACTTTATCCCATAAGATTAACATTTTGAGACTTTTCCAAGTTTGCACCAGGCCACTGTCCAGCTGCAATGTACGCGCCAAAGCTTTTGTCACCACACAAGCCAGGCACAGGCTCATAATCAAAGTGTTAAGTCCTACGAGTGCAGCCATATGGCAGACCTGAGCTTGTTACCACGAAGTAAGAGAATCAATTCAAGGACTAACTGGAGAGCTCACCTAATTTGTCCACCTGTCCCAGAATGTTTATTGGTTTAAAAATGTGAAATAAGCTATCAGGAGCAATGCTCTATATGATACATTGGCTCGAGACTGGTTTGATTTCATGTTGGTATCACAGAGACATACACTGCACTGCAGAAAATATAAAACATTGCAGGGCCAGCCACAGACACATTAGAAACGACAGAACCGATACTGCTGATAAATATTGATTAGACTCCCCTTTGGATACAAGTTACTTCATACTCTTTAATCAAAGGGCCATAAAGTGCTTGCCTACTAGAAAGATTCAGTGCCCAGAATGGAGGATTGGCTTCAAACATTTTAATCTGCATTCAAAACTTGATGCAATTCAAAACTGACACACAGCAGAACACCAATGATATAAGTGCTTTAAAAATGGCCTGTTGCCATAGGAACAGAAGAGAAAAAAAGTGCTGTTCTAGAAGTGAAGCTTTCTATCCTACATGAAATCAAACATAGAGACACCTGGAGACAAACCACTGTAAGACTATCTGCAAAGCATTAGACCTTAAGAAGGCAGCTTCTGCTTAATCATCCAGGGCTCGTGTGTCACTGTTAATTCAGATCTCATTCCCGATTAAGGTCCAGCACTCTTAGCACTGCACTTTCACAGCACAACCACCACCTTATCTGTCCCAACTGTTAGCCAAGGAAGAGAGCTTCTGCAGGCCCAGAGAGGGGTGAAACAAAACCTTAGGAGAAAAGTTTAGATACAGACTAATTTGGTGTTAGCCTTATTATTTCTGGTTTACTAATAAACATGGGCAAGCGGTGGGGCCAGTCCAGTATCCTCCTTCCAAGCTATGGTAGAAACTCAGAGATAATAGTGAAATGGGATCATCTCAATAAGGCTAGTACTAAAATGATCGTGATGTTCTTTACTCTGTCAAGTATAATAAAGGTGTTTAATCCACTAAGAAGGTGTCATTGCCTAGATTTTGCAGGTTTGTTTTTTTTAATTTTGATCATCGCCATTTCACCATCACGCAGAAGATCTTCAATGTAAAAAATAAACTCAAGGCATTGTCTTCTACTTGTTTTAAAGAAAGAGACAGAGTAAAGAAATAGTGCTAATATTGAATGAAATTTCACACACTTTTGAATGTAGGAAAGGAACACTGTCATTACATAAATGTGACTGCCTACAGAGACAGGCCAAGAATTTCTTCTCAAATTCTATGCATTCAGACACATCGTGAAATAGAGGATTGTCTTAAAACAGGAGGCTCTGTGGAAGAGCCCAAATGAACTCCTATCACCTTGCCTTAAAATTAAGTTGTAATTCAACACATACAACAGAAATATTACCTTGATTCCCAGGATTAAAATTTTATTTTATATTAATTCCTACACCCTGCCCTCTGCCACTAGGTAAACTGAGACATTTGATACAGCAACAAGTCATAACAACAAGACATTAATTTCAGTTTAATTTGACTCTCAATACTAAATTTCCACAGAACTGAAAACTCATGTCAGTCTGTTTCTGACTGTCAATGACATTAGCCTCTGACTTTTATTTCATATAAAATTTGTTATTTTTTTACCTTGCTCCAATGGCATCCAAGAGATGTTGCCAGCGATCATTGATTTTGTTGAGTTTATCATCTATTTCAGCAACTCGGCTCTCGTTGCTAGCTTTCCTTAGCTGATCTCCCATTTGCTTCAAGTGAAGCTTATTTTCACTAAATAGGTTTATTTCTTCCATGCAGTCCTGATAAATATACATAAACATTGTTAATTCCTGGGCAAACCAAGTGAAAACAAAACCGAGAAACCCAAAAGAAAACTATCTGTTTCTTTTCCCACGTGTGTGATGTGACATCAGGTTTCGTCTGTTATTGCTGATGTTTCTACATTGGCATGTAGAACTCTCACTCAAAACAGAACAAAAAACCTCTCAGTGGAAAAGCAGACTCATGATGAAGTCACTATGAAAAAATAAGCAGCTTAAAGATTTGCAAATGCCATGAGTAAGTACTCCTAAAAATAGCAGTTTAATGTTCTAATTTTATCCCTGGTTTTGCAATTTAACATAATTTTTCAATCAAGCTACCTCAAAAGAACCCAAATTCAAGCCTAGGATGGCTTTATTTTGCTGGTATTCTTATCCAGAGGAGATCTGGGATTAGATATCAAGACCTTTAAGCCTTTCGAGGAACATTGCAGCAAAATAATGGTCCTGTTGAAAACCAAGCTAATACAGCAGGATTAGAAAGCTCTAACTGCATTGGCTACCAAGGAGAAGGAGTAAAATTAGGTTCTATTTTTCATTATGCTAACTTCTCGCCTGGCATAAGACCTACCCCATCCTCCAATCTTTTCTCTGCCCTCTGACTACCAGTTTTGCATCTCCTGACATGGGTGGAGGTGGTGAGAGCAGTGAGGTGCTCCCAGAACATCACTGATTCCCAGCAGGGAAAGCTCTGAGCAGTGTTGCATGTGCGCCCAACAAGGCAACTCACATATATTACGCTCCATGCCTTGATGCAGGCAGATGGCATTTCTAGTTTGCATTACACTCCAAGTCTGACCATCAAGAAGAAGACAAAAGCTGACACTTGAAAAGCTCAGCTTCTCACAAAAGCCTGTACATGTTCATTTTATAACACATATTACTTCTGAAAGGCAAGGATGAAATGAGCAACGATGTCCCTATAATGAGCTATCAGGTTGCAATCAAAGGGAAGTGGCATTACAACTTACCTTCTGCAATTTGTCTATCATGTCTTCAACGCTAACATCTGCAGTCTGTAATACTTTGCTTTCCATTTGCACCAGCCAGGAGCACAGATCCTTATTCTTTTCATTGAACATGACCCAGGCATTGAGCCTTTCCTCGATCTCCTGCTTACGCAGAGACACCTACGGATAAGCACACACATTAACTGCTGGCAACATCTTTCTCCAGAAACCAGCCATTAGGAGCCCTCTAATTTCTAGTCTTCATTTGATCACACTCCATTTTGCAGGAGCAGTTATTAAATATCTCTAGCTTTCTTTTCAAAGCCAGCAAGCAGATTGTTATTATGTCTTATTTTAGATAGCAGGGCCAAAAGTTGAGTAGTAAACACCAGATTCTCTCCTTCAGAAGAATTAAACTGACAGCTTTATAAATAATGATCTTATATAACAATTCAAACGTTACTCAGTGAAAGTCTGAAAACACCAAACAAAGAAGGAATATAAAATATATAATTATTACATCCTGTTTAGAAGAGTCTCACAAAGTACATAAGAGAAATAACACCTAGGTAAGTTTTTCTTTTTCTGCGACTCTTAACAGAAACTCTGCAACTACTGAAAGTAGCTATTTTATCGCTGTAAAAACCTCCCTCTTTTCATTTGCTCACCAGTTCTTGAAGAACTTACAGGAAAATCAGCATCAAGAATCTATCTTTTTTATTGAAAACTACAGACTTCTTCCTCAAAATTAGATTTGCCAGGATGGACAGACACATTGCTTAGACAGGGACATTAAGTTCTGATGCTGCCTGAATAAGTGAAACTGATAGCACTGCTCCAATCTCTCAGAAAGAAGCAGGGTCACTCTTCCACTCACTAATAATACTTTCTAGCCTAGGGATCTTAAATATATCTATTTGTATTAATTTACCTACTTTGATGGACTCCTGTACCAAGATGAAAGGAGCAAAGGCAGTGAAATATGGTACAAATTCTACCAGAACAAAACAAGACAAACAACTGACCCTTCAGCCTCACCAATGAACTTTGTGTAAAGACTAAACACAGCATTTTGCCTGCCTTGGCAGCAAATCACCACTCAAAATATCATCCCAGGGTATGAAACATTCCCTCTTCACGCCTAACATGCACCTTATACGGCATATGAGTCTTCAGAATGCCATTACTGATCCTCCTAGACTAACATCTAACACTGCTTTGTACCTCAGAATGAAGTTTCAGTGTAGAAGCAAGATCAGCTCCACATAACACTAGGATCAAATAGGAGGCACCAAGTCACCTCCCACTATACTGTTTCTGTCTCTTAAATTCTGACTTGTTTAAAGGAGGAGATGGGAGGTGAAAGTGATTTCTAAATCCTTCATACTCACCTAAGCAAAAAGATGAGGCTGAAAGCACTGTCTTGGGACACAGGGAAACAACCTCCAAAATTCTCAATGGCAAGAAGTCTCCTGAAGACCTCAGGGACCTCAGTCTCCCTAAGAGGGCCTCTGATCTGGGATGCTCCTTATGCCCTCAGCCTCAGAGGCACGGAGGGTAAATCTGCCGTTATCCCTCTACCACTCACAGCACCTCCCTTGTGCGGAGACAAGTTAACTTGGTCATGGAAGAAAGTCTATGCATGTCAGCAAAACCATCTATAATCCTGAAATGATCCAGACTCCATTTCTGCCTGCTAAGCACAGGGTAAGACAGGATTTTGAGAGCAGGAAGCACCGTGTAGCTGGCAAAACAATACAGATTCGGGGTAAAACACAGATAAGCCAAAAAATCCCAGATAACTTTCCAGGAACGTGTGCCCTTAAAACCATTACTTTGAGTATTACCTCCTCAGACCAACTGCCTGGCACTGTTTTCATTTTGCATCCACGATGCATGAGCCATCTGAGCATTCCCAAGTGAATATCAAAAGAACATCAAGGCCCACACATCCAATCCATATGATAGCGTTCATTAGGACAGAATGGCTGATATGGACAGTTCCATCATTGACCTACATGTACCTTGCAAAGACAGCTATATAAACGCTAATCCCTTGAGTGCGTCTGCCTACTGAGTGTGTTTGTATCCCTGCCCCTTCCAGCACAGGCATCTGGCTGCCTTGCTCCCACGGCCGTGACAGCTGCAGCCGCGTCTCGCTCCTGAAAGGCTTTCACCTCTCTGCATTGATACTGCAGATTCTTTCATTCCACACAATATGTCTTGACTCCTCTAATTTGTTAGCCAAAACAAAGCAGCTGGGCTAGCAGCTGATCCAAGTCTGCTCTCCTACCCCCATGATGCTTTCTGGGGGCTGAGGGGAGCTGTGTAAACACTGCAGCGTGCGGGTCCCTCCCTGCAGCCCTGAACACATTCCTCCTGCTACAGATTTCTGTGTACCAAACACAGTCACATTAGTGTCACCCTTTCGTTCTCTCCAAAACAGACTCACCTAAACGTTGTTCCCTCAGGTAATTAAAGTAGAAATTTTGAATAAAATCTGAACTTACGGGGAGTTACTACTTGGAGAGACTGCAGAGGAGTAGATACAAAGGATAGCTTAATTCTCAGAGCTTGAAACCGCAGCTGAAACAGCAGCCATCAGCAGTTCACCAAAAAGTAAAACCAACAATGTTCTCTCATTCATAGGCTTAACTGCAGATTTCCATCGGGAAAAGGGTTCAGCCATTTTGATTTAAAAAGAATGGCCAGTATTTCTCAGGAGGGGGAAGGGTGTCTCTGGAACTATTTTCAGAGTTTGGAAATAATAACAGAGAAAATGCTGGTTGTAGATTAACCATCCAGTTCAAAGCAAAGATATTAAATTCTTCTCTCTTGTTGCAATGCAAAAAATAAACCCAAATAACTATTTCACCACACCAAAGCTTGTGAAATAAGCACAGTTGTTCATTACTTCGTCAATCTTCGCACCAGGATCGCTTTACCTTTGCCCGAGTAAGGGATAGACATGAAATACTAACTTGCCTCTATACTTCTTTACAAACTGTAAAATAAAAGCTGAGTGAGTAAAGAGAGGCAAGAGCTTGGCTTGCTGGCACATAGAGCCATCCAGAGTAACTTAGGACCCTGAAGTATATTAATTCTCCCAATCCTGTTAGCAGGGCAAAGTAAAAACACATTCGAAGTGCACAAAAAGCAAGCGAATCAAGTTCTTGTGACTTTGCCAGTAAATGCTCCCCAGCAATTTTACAAGCAGCACTGAATTAAGCGTAATATAGCAACAAGCCACAAGGAATGCAAATGTTTCTCAGTCTTTTACTGCTACAGGAAAGATAAGTCAGTTCTTAATGTGTTTAAACTCAAGGAGTCAGTATTTAAATGCATTTAAGTCTTCTTTATCTTTTAACATCAGATTGCAAAGACCTCCTCCTCTTTCCTTTCCCTACATTGTGCCCTCAGGCAGTTCCTGTGTTGATCTTTACCCTGCCCATCCTTGGCAGCTCCGAACAGAGCTGCCTATTTCAGCAAACAGCTGCATTTCAGCACACAGCTGCATTTCAACTCTGTGCAGTTTGGGTACTCACCAGCTACAACGGGGTTGCAAAAAAAAACCTAGCTGCCTGTGTCCAAAGGGCAAACTGCAGCCCTGCTCTGCTGCACTGGGAGAAGCCCCATCCCCACACAAAGCTGGAAAAGTGAGAAATCCCATCTGCTAACCTGCTCCCCTTTTTCTGCCTGGCCAGAGGAATATCCTGCTATAAAACCCAGAGGAGGTGGAACACTTACTCGCAAGCAGAGCTCTTCCCACTGCCTGTGCAGATGTTCAACCTGTTCCTGGAGCACCATCATGTCCTCCGCAAGGATGTAGTGAGCCACCTCCACCTTCATTGCCTGCAGCTCCTTCATGTTGTGCGCCCAGTCTGCCAGCGACTGCTCCAGCTCCTGCATGGAAACACACCCAGAACAAGCCTTGGCATTAAGCTCCTCTGGTTTTCAAACCTGCTTGTTAATCCCCTGCTTGGCCTGAGGGGGAGGAGAGGAAGGGAATGTGCGGCCACTTGTGTTGCTCTCTCTGGCTGGACCGCACTGAGTTCCCAGTATTTGGCTCAGGGCCCGACTGGGAGCCACTGGAGCTCAGGGCAGAGCTGCTGCTCATTTACTGGTGCAGCAGCAGCCTCCAACACACCCCAAATGCTGCCCGAGCCCCTGCTGCTCTCATGCTCCAGGGCAGTGCTTGAGCTTTCACATCCAGGAAGAAACCTGTCAAATTCTTTGGCTTTTCTTTTTTAAATTATTATTATTTTGGCCGAGTTGCTTTCCACCAGCATTTGTTCCAGTTGCAGTTTAGTTACTTAAATGCTAAAAAAATGAAATCTGTTCCCTTCTCTAATGAACTGTTTTGCAGGCACCTCAGAAACCTGGAGCTTTTAAACTGCTCATTCACAGAAACACGTTCTCTCTCTTCTGCTTCATTCACCCATCTCCTTTTGGCTTTTATAAAAAGTTTAGGCATTTTCCTTATCAGTGCTAAACGACAACCTAAAAAACAGACACCACTGCATGCAGTGAGAAACAAAATGCTCCACACATGAGGAATTAGGTCCCATTTTGCAAGGGTGTTGCTGGGAAGTGTCACTGGCTTCTCTAACAAAAAACGCTCTTACAGGGGATCCAGCTTATCTCATTTTAAATGGAAAAACAATGTGAGTGTTTGTGTCAGAAGTGTGGTAGGTCCAAGCCCTGCAAGCATTTTCACTGGTCTTTTGATTCAGTCACTTATCTAAACCATTAAAAAAATATCTTACCTGCTTTAACACTGGAAGAAAAAGACTAAACAATTTACCTGAGCTCACCACAAATTACTCCCTATAGATATGCACACATGCATTTACATATCTTAACAGTGGTCAAATACCTGTATTAATGGAGCTAACAGTGGAATTTCATTGGATTTTGCTAGCCTTGTATAAGGTCCAAGCCTGACAGAAAAACAACTTTATTTTATAGAGGAGTGAAATGCAGCGAGAGGAAAGAAGATCCCCTCTCTTCTCCCCCGTGCCATTCTGGTCCTTTATTTTGTTATACCAAGAGCAGCATCTGCTCTGACCCTGACACCTTTGCGGCTGAATTTCTGTTAATGCAATATGAGGCAGGAGCTATGGGCTGTCATCTTGCAAATAATTCAAGGCTACAGCAAGACTGCTGCCATAGGAAAGGCAGCTAGCACTCACAAAGAAGATTTCAGACAGCTGATCCTGAGCTCAAAGCCTTTGCTTTTAATAAGCTTATTTGCTCCCACTACACAGGCCAAAAATTCACTTCATAAAAGGATGATGAAAGACTGACCAATCCAGACAAAATGTCTCATATCCTTTGGAAATGCTTTCCTTGCTAGTTAATTTTCATGGTGCACTATGGGCTGCAAGGGCTTTTGCCACTCCCTTACTCTTAACTTTCCTTCTCTTTAATTATTCTCAGATCCCATCGGTGTGCGTTGTGCTTTGCAGACTAACAAGGTCACTTGCCTGAGGAGCTCTCTGTACAAAATGAATTGGAAAACAAAAAGAGAGATTCAGCCACTAGGACAGAGCAGCCAGTTGAGCTGAGACCAGGAAGTTTTTCCCTTTTGTTTGAGGAACTGCTTTTGTAAAGTCAGGCTGTGGAAAGGGAGCAGAAGCAGGAAAAATAAATCCAAACGCTACTACTCTTCCTGTAATCTTCTTGGTCAGCTGGACTTTGCAGACTGACAGCAATGAAGATGGTGTAAAGGACAGAAATTCAGTGTCACTGAAAAGCAGGTGAGAGGGAGAACTAATTTTACAAGGATCAGGTGTTGTGCAAAGATTATATCTATTTAAATGCAGTATGGCTGTTGAATACCTTAATGCATTCCTTAGCTTTGTAGAGCTCTTCATGTTCAGCTGGAAGTGGATCTTTTACTGTCTCCTTCAGCTCTCGTAGGCTGCTTTCCAATTCCTTGATTTGCTTTTCACAGCCATCCCAAGTCTGCTCAGGGACACCCAAGAAAGATATAAAAGGTTAAGATACTTTATTGTGACATATTGAACCTTATGGACACGCTAGAAAATAGCCACTTCAAACTACTGAAACAAAAAATCATGTGCTCTGGTTACTTGGATTTTCCCACCTACAAGGACTGGGTGCATGGATTTCACAGAACCTGAACCCTCTTGTGTTTAAGGTTTGACTTACAGAGCACTTCTGCTCATTTTGTTTTGTCCAGCCCGAGAGGCTTTAAGCATTGATTATGGGCTGGAGACTGTATTGATGACAGTTTTCAGTTTTAAGACATACCTTCTGTGCTGTCCAGCCACGAAAGCAAATTCATTGCTCTAAGGAAAGAAATATAACCCACCCTTCTGTTTAGAGGCGCAACAACAGGTGGAGCAACAAGTCACACTAGGTCCCTCTAAGCTAATTATCACCTCAGGCTTCACAGCCCAAACCAGAAGAATGTACCAGGCCATGGAGACCATGAGGACAACCAGAGCAGGAAACCATATCCATTGTAGCAACAAGTGGATGCCAGCTATATCTTCCTTTGCAGAATCAGGGGACCACAGTTTTAGCTTCCCACAAGCCCTGAAGGCACAAGACAAGCATTTCCCTCAGAGCCCCTCTGCAACGAGCAGCTGCTCAGCTCAGCATCTGTCTTGTTGCTGCTGGGCTCAGACCTGGGGACAGTAGGGTGGAGAAGATCTGCTCTTGAGGCCCAGCGCCAGAGAAGCAGAAGCTGCTTCTGCCCAGGGAGGGCATCATCTACCTGTAGTGCATTGCTGAGTTGCGTCTTTGTCTTCTCCAGCAGGACTCGGGTGTCCCCCCAACTCTGCTCTAGCTGTCTGAGGTCCTCCTGGAGAACAGCGCTGGTCTCAGGATTGGAGACAGTGCATAACTTCTCCCCGACATCGATGGTTAAGGAGTACGTAGCTTGCCACCTCTGAAGAATCACCGCCTTATTCTTTAAAAGAAACAAAAAAAATGTTCCTAAGGTGTTCTTAGCAAGCTTTAGAAGCACGCTCCTGGTGTTTCACTAGGAAACAAGACACAACCCACAAAGGGAGCTACAAAACATTAGTTTTTTCACACCCATGAAAGAATAATGAATAGGTCTTCTCCCATATGTTTCTTCAATTTCAGGAAAATCAGTTTCTTTCTGCTCTATAAAACTCTACAATAACTTTTCACAGGCTGAATCTACAGATAGAGTGAAAGTGCAGCAGGTGCAAAAAGATGTAAAGTCAGTTGTCTGAGATATTCTGAATAAAAAAATACAGTTTAAGTTCTCCTAGCACCTCTAGCATCAACAACTAGAAGTTTTTCAGAGAATTTTTTCAGAGATAACACTTCTGTCTATTGTGACATATTCCGAGTGAAGTAAGCCATCAGCAATAATCTGCCTACAACACAAATTGACCTATAACACAAGCAGATATAATCATTGTTTCTTTCTTTAAAACAACAGCAGGAGGGAAGAGCAATTTGGAGTAGGAGGGAGAAGACTTTCTGGCTTTTCTCACTAAGGAAAATCATGAGCATTAACTTGTAAAATCTACTGAAAATCATCTTTACACAGCAGGTAAAAATAAAGACAGAATAAACTGAGCAAGTGCCAATAGCAATACTGGTGATGTGTTAATCCACCAACACCAGCTGAGTAGGAACACAATAAATATTGGATCGTGCAAATAGAGTTTAAGCATGTATTTTTGAAAGGTTTTACACTGCCTTAAGCAACCATTTAGTTTCCTGCTTGTTTTTCATTTTTTATACAATAAAGAGATGCATAATTAAATGGGAAACCAGGATATCAAAATTAACAAAGGAAAGTATTTTTTTCCACTGCACATAAAATGCGGAACTCGCTGTCCTGAAGAACTGCTGCCCAGGTCTGCACATTCTGGAGCGGCAGCTCCTAGGACAGACCTCCTTGCAAATACTTCTCTGCTCTTGCCATCTCCTGTCCTTCCCCTTCACACGGGTTCCACATCACCTGCCTTGCTACATACGTGCCTGCTTCCTTCAGGCAAACTGCAAGGCCTGCGTTCACCAGCAATGTCAGTCAGATGCATGCAGATCTAGAGGGTCAGCTTCAAGAAAGAGTGCCAGCAATTGTTTTTCCCCAAAAAGCAGCTGATTTTAGAGCATTTTATCTTATGGACAGCAGTTGTTTCAGTCTGAGAAAAAAAAACCCACAGATTTTGCATTTAGGAGAAATAGGTACAGTACCTTGAAATCATGAATTAGATTTCTAAGCTGGGAAATGCTCTTGCAGTCCTGGCTTCTGACAGCTACGAGGAAGCTGTTAGTATCAGCAAGAAATCTGAAGAGACTCTGCAGGGAACTCCTGAAGAGCTGCCACTGGCTCACAAGTCCATCAATATCTTTCTTCCTCTGCTGAACCATCCGAGTAACATTCTGCCACTGCTCTTTCAGCAAAGTGAGCTTGGAAATAAAGTCTTTTCTGAAAATGACAAGTGTTGACTGTTAAAGTATTTTGACCTCAAGGCAGCATTTTACAATAATCTTAATGCATTTCCATTTGAAATAATTTATTCCAATTACAATACCCAACTATGCAAAAAGCTCTATGCAGCCCTAAACTCAGCCTGGCTCTCTGTATTCCATCTTTTAAACAGTCCAAAAAACCTTTTGCATGATACAAGAATAGATAATGCAAGTCATTCTTGCTGTTGTGGTACAGCGACACGTATGGTGCAGCAATCATAGAAATGCACTAAACACTTTTCTGAAGAACAAGGAAGTCAATGCAAGTGAGACAAGGTGTCTAATTATGCTGAAAAACTGCTCTGTGCTTTCACCAGGCTGTAAATGGGAGTTCAATCATTGTTTCACCTTAAAGAGCTGGGACTTAATCGCAAAGTAAAAAGGCTCCGTGTTGTTACTGAACCTGCTCAAGCAGGGCTTTTGACCTCTCCTACAACATGGTTAGGTGATCCAGCAGATCTAGCTGGAGTGGTTAAGACAACCCTCATCTATCAATTCTGCTCCTCTGCGGAAGCCACAATCCCCTGATCTGCTCTTATACAAACACCCATGTTTGAGGGACTACCTTCAACACAAAAATCCAGCAGCTTTGCTTAGCTTAGGCCTGCCTTAACTGGCAGCTTTAAGCTAATAAGCCACAGATTTCATCCTGAAGTGGCTGAGATGAGTAAACACACTGTCCTGCCAACCCTCTGGAAGCAGCTCTGGCAGAGTGTGGTAAAGTCTTCACGCCAAAAACACCTAAGGCAGGTGAACCTCTGCTCACAAACATTACTTGCTCCTTCTCACTCTAAGTTGACTAAGAGAAAAGCATAAGATCATAGTGATAAAAACAGGTTGGGCTACTTAATGACCTACCATGTGTGCTGGGGCAATGTGGATAGTCTCACACCTCTGCACTTAGAAAAGTAGAGAGTTTGAGGAAGAGAGAAAGGATCCTTCATATGCAGGATCCTGATTACCCATTCTAAGAAGGTAGCTTCTCAGACACAGGTGTCCCAACACACACAGTTCCAGAAACTGCAGGCTACCAGCAGACAAGGAACCCTCTTTTGTTAGCCACAACATTGCACTCCTCATACTTTTGAGAAATGTGCCAGGGGGTATTGAAAGATTGAACCCAGTAAAGAATTTGGGTTTATGTCCTCATGAGAGCAATGGTTCAATCCCAACCCAAGGAAGAGAACATATTTACTCTATTATCAAGATCTTGAGGATCAAACCAAAGAAATTACCTTCGCTCTGTTTCTCCAGATTCCAAGGAAAGTAGAACTTTTGCTATAATAGAGTTAAATGTCTGCTGATTTATGGAAATCTCAGTTTGCAGCATCTGAAAATACCAAAAGAACAACAGTTTATTCACTGAACAACCTTCACTATAAAAGCTGGTTCAGCTCCTCTTGACTGACAGCTTTTATTCAATTTTAAATGCCAAAAGCTCTATCATTTTCAAGTGTTGGTAGGAAATGCATCCTAAAAGATTCCACATCTTTTGGATACCAGGAAGAATTTGCACATGTATGATAGCAGAACCCATCAGAAGCTGTATGTGATACATAATCAAAAGCCTAAAGTTTGCAGGACTCATTCAAGAGAAATGCAATCTAGACAGAAACCTACAAAAAAGCTATAAAAAAAAGCTCTCTATCACAACAAGCAAAAGTTTATTCTATAAATAATTTCATTGCAATGAAGGAATTTGAGAGTTCTAAGTGAAAGAAACACTACATTTCTGTGGACCCTAACGAACATCACTTAGCATGTGAGACCTAACACCTCCTGGAATTCGCAGCAGTATTTCAGGTAGCGTGAAGCTCTGGTCTGCTCTGAGTACACAAAGCTCCCTCTGACATATCATGCAGTGTAGCATTTCCCACATGATTTTTTTTCTTTACTTTGGCCAGTTTTCCATCCTCCTGACACTAGGACAAAGTCTATAGATAGATACTTCCCTTAGAATTGCATCCACATGCTACTGCTAGCATGCCAAGTACCTTCTCCTCTGAATGTTCCTCTGGAATGGTTGGACTCGATGATCCTGTGAGTCTTTTCCAACCTAGTGATACTGTGAACGTATGCTGTAAGACACACATGAGACACTTTCTCTCTCTATAACAGCAAGTGTTTGGAAAATGCCAGTGGAACAGATTTCCACCAAAATCTAACAACTGTAGCAGAAATCTTCTGTGAAAAGATTTTGTTTTAAACACAGTTCTTCCACTAACTGGTAAAGTTCCTGCCAGATCCACCAGCAAACTGCCTAGCTAGATGCCACAGGCTTCAGTGCAGTAGGGCAAGCAGATACATGAGTAACCTCATGCCCGGAGAAATATAAGACTCCCATTATCACAGAATCATAGAATGTCCAGAGTTGGAAGAGACCTACAAGGATCGTCGAGAACAACTCCTGCCCCTGCAAAGGACAACCCCTAAATCTACACCATGCAACACCTGAGGATGCACTTCTCTAAAAGACTTTTCCCTGCAAAAAGGAATCTATTCATTTTGGAGAAGGATTTTCACATTTCCAATTTTTCCTCTGAATAAATACAAGGCCACATTTCAAAAGAGTGAAAAGCTCTATAAAACTCTTCCTAGATCTGATTTCAAAAATCACAGTATTTTCTAGTCATTTCCCTACTCCTTCACCATTCAAGAAGATGCTTCTAATTTTAGAGATACCTTTACCTCATATACTCCCTGCTGATCCTGCAGTTCTTCTAGCTGTCCTGGGATATCTGCTTTTAACGCTTCTTTCATTTTTTCTAGGAATTTCATCCAGTTTTCACATTTCTGTAAAAATTTCTTTTCATCATTCTGAGTTCCCTGCAACTCACTGGAAAACAAAAGAAATCATCAGAAACTACAGTGTTGGTCGTTGTTTTCCTGGATATGTTTGCATAAGGTCTAATGTGACCATTAGTAACACTAACATAGCAGAGTTTTGCTTGGCACTTTGCTACCTTTTCTTCACCTATATATGTCCTGATTTTTTGCTTCAAGTGACTTGGATTACAAATAGTCGCTGAATAATCTGGAGTAAATTGAAAGGGCAGGAATTCAGTATAAAAACCCCTTGAGAAAGCTGAGGACAAATTGTAAGGCTTCCCATGCTTTAATCTGAGTTTTAGTTTTCTCACAGAAAAGGAACTGGTTAGAAGTAACTTTTTGTTTGCATTACAGACCTGCAGCGTTCCAGAGCAGCTGCTGTTTTTTGACTCCACTGCCAAGTCAGGCTCTGGATTTTCTTCAGGGTGAAGTCACTGAGTGGCACCTTAATGCTTGCTTCATTCAAACTCTCTATGCTTGGAGAAAGTGCAGCAAGCTCCAGTGTGTAAGCCTGGAAGTTAAAAAAAAATTAATTAATTGCATAAAATATAGCCTCTCTTTCCTTTCCAAGACATACAGAAGCCTCTTCTGTAGGAAGCCTCTGAATATTATGCATCCAAAATGCTAACTGAACACCACCCCCCAACATTTTTGTGTCCACTTCAAAGAATATAGGAAGCAAAAAAGTCATAATTGCCTTACATGGGGTCCCTTTTTCCAACAATACTGAACAGATACTCCAGAGTTCTACTTGCAGAACTACTCTGTACCCTCCATTGAGGACAACTGAGTAGCTCCAGAGCAAAGCTGGGGAAAAAGATCTCCCCTCAACACTAAATCTATGCGATTTTCCTCCCCTCCATGAAGCCATTTGGCCTGCAACGCATATCTAGAGATTTTATGAACTTAAATCATTGGGATTTGTGCTTTGGATGAGATTACAGTTACTCCGATGGAAGCACTGTAACTAGAATACTTAGGACACAAGGAGTTTCTTGAAATAGGTGACAGCTGGTATCCTATGGACTCTAAAACCTAGAGTATGTATCTTTCTGTACTTGGGAAACCAAACATACCACAAGCAATTCTGAGTTGTCTGTTTCTCCTTCTAAGCAGCAACTGTCGAAATTGTCCGTACAGATCTTGACACGACCCTCCAGCACTTCAAGGGAGCTCTGGAAATCCTCCAGTTGTAAAAGATTGCACTAGGGTGAATATTGCATACTTATGTTATTATTTAATATACACAGTCAGTATACAAAAAGGAACAACAAGCAATATCATCAGGAAAACAACAGTTAAATAACAACAGTTAAATGCAAACTGCAGGCTTGTTAGAGCAACAAAACAGGTAGGAAGGCTGAAACCCTTCCCGCACCTGTTCCTCCGGCCTCATATATTAATTCCTTACATAGCTGATCATACTGTCAAGCTTCATTTTTTGAAATTTCATTTCAATTCAAGAACTCCAAGGCTCTAGTAAAGAAGTTACCTCACAGTGACAGTTAATTTAATATTAAAAAAAATACCTCAAGTTCATTTATCTTCCTCTGCAAAATCTCTTTCAAATAGAATGCTTTCTGGAGCGGCTGGAGCTTCTCCAAAAGAAAGGATTGTGCAGCTGATCCAGCCTGCTGTTTTATCCAATCAGCCTGCGAAGAAATCTCAATACGAAATACTAGTATGTCTTCAAGGCCATGCTTTAAATTCTGATGAGAGAAGGGGAAAGAAAAAAAGTCAGCAAATGAACAACATCATTCTTGTGCCACATTCACTTAATACTTTTTGTTGCTGTAACTAAGCTCAGCTATGGTGAAAGCTTGTGTCTTTTACTTGAAGTATAATGGGAATTGGATCCACTGACTCTAGTGCTGGGAAAGGCACACTGCAAAGTTCAGCAGAGCACCTGTTACTGCTACAGAGGAGGTTAGGGAGAGAAATCACATGGCCTCAGCATGAGATCTCATTTGCCTAAAGTCAGAAGTATTTAGAATAATCTAATGAGCTCAGAAATCTGTAAACTTATCGGGCCAGGCCAAAAAAAGTACCAAACCCAGATAAAACCAATTGAAGGACTACAGAAGACCTTGAGATGGTCCTGTGTTCTGGGAAACTGGTCTCTTTCCCCTTAGCTATTGTTCTCGTAGATATTATCTCTCCTCTGAAGTGCCCCATAAAATATATAACTTTTGATTTAATGATTCCTTCCAGCACAGGCCTGATTCTCCTTACAGAGCAGAAAGAGGCAGAGGTGGAATATGATTGCCCCCTTCTGCTCTCTTCTCATCCTGTGCTAACTCTGGCTTGGTTTGGTCTCAGGATCTTGTCAAAGTATTTAAAAGAAATAGAAAGGTGTCTGTTAATGGAAAAAAAAAGCACAGATATCATGTTTTCCACTGACTGGTTTGAGGGAGAAGAGGGGAGGAAGGCATTCTTTCGATTTGTTTCTCAATAAATCTTGATTTGTACCAGGCAGCAGAAATGTATTCATTTACCTTTAGATCCTGTACCCTCTCTTTCAGGGTTTCTACAGTGTCTTCCTGAGGCACATGAGCATCCAAGAGCCGAGTGCATTGCTCTTCGAGCTGTTGTAACTTGGCTGCTGCCTCAGTGCATGAAGTATCAAGGGGTTCCAAAAGCTGCAGGGTCACTTGTGCTGCCCGCAGTTGATCTGTGAGGTCATCATTTACTGAGTTCCACCTGCGAGCATATCAAGGGATAAGAACATTTTCCTAGCGGGTTCTCCTCCAGAATATGATTTTGTGTAGGATTCCTGTGGGAGTTTCTTTGCACTCACACCCATGTTAGTGAAAGCCCACTGGCACAGCACCATTTTGTGCTCAGTGACCATCACAAAACAGGTACCATCAGCTACTCCTCACATGGGTGAGGCGTATTAATACAGATTTTAAAATGTGACAGGTTTCTAAGTCCTGCCTCAGCAACATTTTTTTTTTTTTTATATTTAAAATGCTAGTAACTAGGGGTCTTTTTTGCAAGCTTACCTAGTGTGTACCTCTGTGCACTTCTGTTCAATAATCTCTGCAAAGGAGGGTGAGCAGTTCTTCTTCAGGCTACTGGCAGCAGTCTGGAGTTTGGCCCAACTTTCTTCACTGATCTCCGATTCATCTTGAAGAGACTGCAAAATAGATTATGGCAATTAGATGTGGACATGAATGACCTAAGTACAGCTTCCCCTATAGACTGGTAGGGACAGTGCAGCAATAATGCAGTACAGATTAAAATATCTGTGAAAAATGCAACACCTGATCTTAAGAATTAGGAAGCTGAAAGAGAGGAGGAATGGTCCAAGTCAAAAAAACATTCAAGAGGCCTGTTTTAAACTGAGGTAATTCATTTGCTCCACATTTAACCAACCCACAGCCTCGAACTGTTTAAACTAATTCACTAGAAACCAAAAATGTGTTCATTTTAAGCCACTGATTCAGAGAAATTTCTACTGGCAGTAAAGCTGCTTGACAACTCCTGTCTCCAGCTGAGTGTTCCCTCTCCTGATACAGGCACAACTGTAGAACCCTGCCATGGATCATATCTGTGAACTGATCCAGATTAAAAATAAACAGGGTGATGGAAGGAAGGAGGTAAAAGGTGCCTCAGTTCCTTCCATTTATTATGTGTCCCCATGTGAGGGTGGAAACGCTTCTGCAGGCTTTACTGCTGAGAGACACGTAGCTGGGAATCACAGCCTCAGTCTGGCCTGCACCACTATTAATAAAACTTGAAAACAAACTTATCTAGACTGAAACAGGGAGTGTTTACACAGCATTCAACGCTCGTTTAAAATCAGGTAAGGGGATTTTAGCTGTATCTGCGAAACATTCAGACCTGGGGCCAGCCTGCCTGCCTACTCTAGATGCCCCACTTGAAACTCTGTAATAGCCAAGCAGGGACAGCAGGACAATCCAGAGCTTTTACACCTGGCATTTATGCCCAGCTGCAGAGGCTGCAAAGGAAGCTCCAGCTACCTGGAGGGCACCTGTACAGCTGACTTTGCATTGGACCAATTGGAAACACTGCGTTCAGGGATCCCCCTGCTCTGACCTAGGGCTGCTGCACCCACTCATGCCAAGCCACAGCTTTTGGGAAGGGTTATCCGGGGTCCTGGACCTCCACTCCCATGCTCTCTACATGTGGAAAGATGCTTTAATGCAAGTAATGCTTTAATGCCTGACACGTCAGTGGTCACTGGCACAGTGGCTGGGTCACAGTACTCCAAGTGGAGCATTCACATCGCAGGTTTAGAGACACGGTCCCTTCACCAATTTTCTCCCAGGTCTCCTCCATTTCTGTGCTCAGTCCCAGAATCAATGCACTGCCATCTCCTTCCAGGTGATGCTACAGCCTTTCCCTGGGAAGCAGAAGTGAAGGGTTGAAAGGAAATTTGCTCAATGAGCCAAGAACCAACATCTTTCACCTGAACAGTGAGTAACCTTTGGGCAAACACATGCAGCGATGGCATCAGCTTTTCCTTTGCCAGCTGTATTTACAGCCAAAATTCCTGCTGTCCATGTGGATTAGACATGAACTGAGTCGACATTAGCATGAGGCATGGTGGTGGAATGCACATGTCCATCTGGACTCAGTAGTGCAAGGGAGCATGAGGACCTGTTGATTTATATGGTGATGCCTTCCAGCACATGCAGAAGAGTAAAATGTCAAGGGATCTCTGTGATCCAAAATCAGGGGCCAGCTAGTCCACACTAAGGCAGACATGGCAGCAGCTGACCTGTACTTCTCTCTTGAACCTAGGTACCTAAACTGGACCAAAGAACCAATGTGCCAAACTAACAAAGAAATCTAACAATAGTCCTCAGTGCCTCTGGGGACTGAAAAAATCCCCCCATCCCACTGACTTCAATGGCACTACAATGAAGAGGAAGCTGCTGAAATAAATGAACCTGTTTTTCTTTTCAGTGGAGTTTGTTTGTTTGTTTAAAAGCATAGAAAGGAGTACAGGAAAAAGACAACTTCAGTAGACTTACCTGAAGAGTTTTGACCTGGTTTTTCAAAGCATCCACTGACACCACAGAAGGTTTGCACTGGTCTATGCAGTACAAATACCTCGCTGTCATCAGGCTGACTTCTGCATAAATTTCATCATACGCCCTCCATTGCTCCAGTATTGACTGCATTGATGTCTTTAATTGTGCAATCTGCAAACAAACCACATAAAACACTTTATATTGACAACAAAATCTAAACTCAATGCTCACTCCATGACAATCCACAAGAATTTCACAATTTGGGTGTATTTTGCTGTTTGGTAAGGAATTATGCAGGTTTCAATTTAAGCCATAAACAGTATTTAGAATGAAGTACAAGAATTTGCTAGAAATAAAAATGTAACCAGAACTGAAGGTAGCACTGTTCTATCACCCACAACTCCAGAACCTCCCTAAAAGGAAGAAGTACTGAAATAATGAACTGCTAATTCCTCCTTGCCTAAAATCTATCTGAAATGGGAGGAAGTTGAGAGACTTCATCTTCTTAGGAAGCAGACAGTTTGATCCAGAGACCACCCTTCCTTTTGAAGAAAATCTGAACAGAAATCATTTTGGATGGAAGAAGATGCTACTACAATACTCCGGAGGAGCTATCATTCTCTTATAATATGGTGCCCTAATAATGCAGGTCCACCTGAAACACAGTCAAGGAACTTCAAGATTCTCATATAAAATTAAATGACTGATATTAAATGACTCTTTGTTTTCTACACCTCTTTCACTATTACAGTAGTTTAATCTATATTGGGGTCCTTCTTTGGAGGGAAATGTCATTTGTATCCTTCTGTATCAGACAGTATCTAAGGCTTGTCCTGGGTTAAACAAAACACTAATCTACTTCAGTATCTATTTTCAGTCATGCCACTACCGGATGCTTTGGGAAGAGCATGAAATCCAGGCAGGCAAACAAGCACGTGACCGTGGGACCTGGCACAGCCAGATGCCAAGTCTAAGATATGACTGTTTCCACACAATGGAAGATGGAGACTTTTCTACAAAATAGTGCAGGCTAAAGAGACCGAACATGGATCAATGTATCCTAATGTTCTAGTTCCAGGCACGGAGGAGTAGATGGATTAATCATCCCTATTCTTACTTGAATCATGGTATAGGTGGGAGGAATCTCTAATTGTTTTTTGCAGCCTGAGGCTAGTTACTGTCCACACAAGGAAGACAGAAAGATATTGTGCTTCTGAAAAGTCTCTGGGCCACAGGCTTACAGTCTTGAGATCAACCTACGGACAATACAATCAAAGATTCACATCCCCTTAGACCTGTATTTGAAATCACAGCCTGGCTCTGCTGAGAGCAGTCACCCACGGGAGGAAAGCTACATTTGGGTTCATCGCACATGCAGACAAGCAGGCTTTAAGAATATTCTGCTGCTCCTAAGTTCCATATTTAAGTCACAAAAATACTAAAACTAATGTGATCCATGGCGTGGTGTCTGCAAGAACTAAAATGCACTAGGCTGTCAATCCTGCCAATTTCAATCCCCAGTTCTACAGTGGAAGGAAAATCTTTTATCCTGTACACACATAAAAATGTCTCTGCTTTCTTGGTAAGAAAAAGCCCCATGGTTTCTATTGAAACCTAAAACAAGCAGCAGACCCATCCTGGACCCACATCTGCTCTGGAAGAGTTCAAGCAAAAGGGTGCAGGTTTCCCAAAGTTTTGAGGAACAAAAGCAAGGTGCTTATAATAGAAAGTGTAAGGGAATCTTAATTATAAACACAATCACTGTATGAAGTACAATCCTCTATGATATATGGTTATTTATCATCACAAATTCAAATCCATAAATGTACTCATTACTGTGTCTTCTGCACCTATCACTTTCATCAAGATAAAAAAGACTGATTTCAAGTACCAAGATAATTTAACTATAAATGCAAACTCCTGGGGAGCCAATTTGCATGGGAAACCAATCTGCCAGACTCTCCTTGAAGGAATCAGACACTACCCTAGGATTTCAGGACAGTGAAAGCCATGCAGGTGTGTGGATTAAAGAGTAATTGGGAGACGTAAAAGCAACAGCGAGAAAAGGGCAGGAACAGGCAGCTTCCATCAGCATCCTACAGGGAAGAAAGACCAAGGCGTGAAAGAGAAGCAGATCAAATAAGAGACTTTAAGGTTTCCATTTGCAGCTTGACAGAATAGCAGCACTTGTTCTTCATTTCTTAAACTGCAGATGGGGGTCTGTCCCTCCACCCCCTCAAACTACTTAGAAATTTGACTGTTTTTTCTCTCCCAACCCTGGAAATACATTAATTTACATTATGGTACAGACTTAAAAGGAAGTTCTTAGGAAGGTTAAGATTAAGGAATACTTTGCAACCCAAGAAGAGAATTGATAACACTGCTCGTAAGAACAGGGTCTGGAGGAAATCTGAATGCAAATTAAGCTTTTACCTGGCTTACAGCGCTGTCCATCATCTCACACAGCTCAGCTATCCTGGGAGGCAGAGCTTCTGGGGTTTGTTCTGCACTATCATTCAAAGCCAAACTCTGTTTGAGCTCATCAAGAGTTTTGGATTTAGTTGCGAGTTGATTTTCTAGCTCCTAAATGAAAAAAAGAAGTTAAATAAAAAGTAAAAAAGGAAGATAAATAAGAGCTTTTAATGAGACCACAGAGAACACCTGTGTGAGGAGCTTAAAACCAATTCTGTGTAATTCTTCTGCCGTGCAACACCACCATCTCAACTCTGATACAGAATAGCTGCTTCACAGGAGCTCCAAAGGACAGTGGCTGTTTTAGACAGTCTCCTGCAGGCGGAGCTAGAATCAGTCTGTTTAGTGTCAGCACAAGCACTGGACATCATGCCTAGGAAGGAAATCACCAGGAGCCAATTCCTCAGCGACCATGCAGGCTCTTTATACCTCTCCAATTGGAAAAAGTTCTACTAATGCAGCAGGACATTTCCTTGGGTGCGTTAGTGTTCGAGTCCACCTCTGCTCCAGCAGACAATGGTAAGACAGGAACCGATTTTGCAATATGAGTCCCTGACATCCAAACAAATTCTAGAAACTTCTGTAACCTCGTGTGTAACAGAGCACTCTAGGCAATAAAACCAGCCTACTACAAGAGAGGTCTTATAACCATGGCAATAAAGGAACAAATATTCCAGTAACAGAAGCCAATTATTAGCTGGCTGCATCTGTACTAATTTTGAGGGAGCTGATGCCTACAAAACCACAATAAAGCCAAAATATATTCAGATTCTTGAGGCTGGTGCACAGAGAATACATTCTAGAGCACAAGTACAGTGCAGCTGCTATTTTTCCAATTTGCTCAACACAGCCAGCACAGGTCTCTTCAAACTAAAAGAACTGACAGCTTTGCCGTGGCTCTGCTGAACAGAGAACTACTTCCTTTGGAGGCATCTCAGAATAAGGTCTACAACACTGCCGCACAACACTCTAAATACCACAGAAGAACTGCAGTTGCATCTTCACTTGGATGAAAAATCATAAAATAGCAATTGACAGTAAAAGTGGATCTGGCTCTTTATCACTTGAACCTAACATGCTTTAACTAAAATTACACTGCAGTATTTTTCTGCAAAATGGCAAGCTCCTTCATGCTTTCTCCTGTTAAAATCTGTGCAATTCTTCAGTCTGGATTCAGCAAGGTGCTAAATGTTTTGTACAAGAATATCACATGTATAGTGCTTTACCTTGCAATCATCTAATGTGTTCTGTGCAGAGGTCAGACTTGCTGGGATTTGTAAAGGTCTCAGTCGATCACTCTGAGCTTCCAGCCAGTTGCATAGAGTCTCTACTTTGTTCTCATTTTCAGTAATATCCTCAAAAATGTGTTCTAGGTCTTGTATCTGAAAGTTACAGAATTATTTTAACTTACTTAAACCTAGAGGTCGGCAGAAACAGGGCTCCCCTTTCCACGAGATTACAATATTTACATTGAAAATAATACTTAAGAGAAAATATTTTCATAGGAAAAGCTAAAACATTTTGCTGACTCTTTAGGATCTGACCTTTTGCTGTGAAAGGAATAAAGTAGAGTGGATTCTGGAGATGGCAACATGCAGACCTGACAAGGTGGGGGACTCTAGGCTACATGGGCACACTCATTCGGAGTCTGAAAACTCATTCTCCCTAAAACCTATGAACAAAATTACTAATAAGAAAGGGATCTCAAGTTACCTATCTTCCATTTGAGCCCTCGGGATCCATTACATCCTAGAATCTGGTTTCTTGAAAATGATTAGATAAGGCAACTTTTTCCCCCATAGAACTGAAATTTCATAATAACAGAAATTTCCAGTTGCACAGGAAGGGAATTTTCTACTTGAAAATGTTTCTAGAAGACTTTCAGAGTCAGAAAATTTGGGAATTTTCCATTTGATCAGTGTTCTTTGTATCTGGATTCAGAGAGGGCAGCTTCTCCCAAAGCCCTGTAAGTTGGGGAGAGAAACAGAGAAGAAGGAGGAATGTTCTGGTAGAAGGATTGATTGCAGCAATCTCATGGTTGCATTTTGGGAGGCTAAACTTCCACCAGTCTTTTCCATATCTTGTGAGTCACACTGGCTACTGTGGGCATGCACATTAATTACTGTATGCACAGTAATTCTGGACACATGGATTATTTCTAGTCTCACCAGAGTAAAGTAATTCTGAGGCACTGCCCGAAGCACATTTTCTACAGTGAAACACAGAAGACGTGCTGGTCTAGTTCGTCTACATGTACAATTTGCCTGTCAGCTGCTGACCTTCAAAGCACTCCACTGGGCAAGGGTATTTCATTCCTGCAGAAGGAGGACACAGACACAGAGTAACCCACTTCCAGTGACCCAGGAGGGCTGGAGCAGGGCTGGGAACAGATTCCCACTATGCATTTTTCAGTAGGGTCTACGTCCCAATCTGAATACAGCTATCAATGCTACATACTTAATTACAGTTTTGGCAAATCCAACTGCTAAAACAGGAAAATGGTTGGTAAGTTGGGTATGTCCCTATTTCTCATTCCCATCATGTGCCACCTGGAGGAGCTGTTTGTTTTATTTGTGTTGTGTTTGCTGAGCAGGGCCAGGCTGTTTGTACCAAGCAGTGTAGCACCTCTCCTTTCCACAATCCAGCCAGTGTTTTCTCCCATTAAGTTTTAAATGCTTAAACCTTCACGGCACCCCAAAGCTTCAAAAGATCTCAGTAACAGGTTCCCCTGCAGACACTACCTGAAATTCTTCCTCTTTCACAGGTCTTCGTTGACATGTCACTGACTGTATATTCTTCACACGAGGACTCACCTACTACTGTCAACTAGGGTAAATCCCAGGCTGTCATGAAGAGCAGATTTTGTCTATTTTCCCTCCCTGAAAGTTGCAGGAGAGTTTATTCTCCCAGTTATGCTGAGCTTTGGGTGTTTGCCCATCACCTGATAGCTGATGTGCTAGAGGACCTGTCCACAGGCTGCCTACGAGACAGTAGGATGGACAGACAGCACAGAGCACAGGGATTCTCATCGCTGTGTTCAATAGTGTTTTCAGACACAAAGAGAAAGGCTGCTTGTAAATCCAGAGCACTGTCACAGGTAAGATCAAAGTTGTGAGAAAAAGTAACGAGTACTCAATCAAACCTTTCTGTTCAGAGAAGCCTGCAGCCTGTGCCACCGCAGGTTCATCTCTCCAAGACACTCAGCAAATTCTGTCCTTTCGTAACGCTTGCTTTCCACGTCACAAGTGCTCATCTGCAAGAGTGACTGGTTAACAAAATCTACCATCGTCTGTTTAAAGTTCATTTCCATCATATATTCCTGGAAGAGGGAAGAACAAAAAAGAGAACAGAAACATAGAACAATTAGTTTTGCACTTTTAAGCTGACCAATTTCAGTGACGTTTCACGGCACAGTTATGGGCCATTCATGGCTTATTTGGAGCCATGGCCCAAGATATTCTTCTGAAAGAGACCCAGCTGTAAAAATAATTCTCAATTTCTACCATTCTATATTTGTAGAACTAGTTCCATCAACCAAAACTTTTGCAGAAAATCACTACCATTCTGTGGATAGCCCAAGGTAAGAACAGGCTAGTGCTAGAACAGAGAATAAAACCTACAGGTACCAGACCTTGTACTTTATCCACTGGACAATACCATCACACTGCCATGGGCCCAGAGAAGGCTTACACCAAGACCTTCCAACACTCCTGCGACTCACAGAGAAGCACAGACAAGAGCTTGTGCTCCTTCATTAAAATTGCTGGTATCAGAACAGAGAATCAGAATATGAGGGAGGAAAGAATGTGTCCTCCGGCACCGCTGTTCTTGCCCACAAGGAAGAGTGAGAAGCTACACACAAAATGAGAACAACATAAGAAAATGCCTTATTATTTCATAAGGCCTTAGAAGAAGAGGGGAGGAAAGGGCTTTTCACTGTATCTTGTAGTACTCAGAAAAATGCCACCAGGGAATACCACAGTAGAGCTCCTGGCATAGCTGCTTCCCTGTAGGAATTCATGATCCTCATCCCAGCTTTCTTCTCAGCATACGCAGCTCATATTGCTGACAAGTGCAGAAGGCACACATATAAACTAATCTCTAAAGATCCAAAAAGTTAAAAATAGCACCTCACCTACATGTTCCAACTTCCAAATCCAGCTGATACAGATCTACATGTTACATACCTGCTTTACTAAGGCACTCTGAAAGGAATGCTTATGTGAGCACTTCCCTGACGTGCACAATGAAAGTGCCTGAGAAGCACAGCTGCAGACTGAGAACTGTTGTCCTGTCTGAGCCCAGAACACTGCTTGGTAGCTCTGCAAGGGTAAAGCAAAATATGACTCTGCAGGGATTTGTGCCCTGAGCTTGGGCTCCCCAGAATCTACAAAGGTATGAGCGTGGCTTGAATCCTTCCTGTGGTAGCGGCAATCGGCCTTTGCCATTGGCGCTTTAGCAACTGAAGGGAGCTGAGAGTCTGCTGCAGCCTCTCTCTCTGCAGGGACATTCATCTTTTCCCTGCTTCCTAGCAGGTCATCTCTTTTGGTGAATCACAACATTCAAAAGCCCTGTTTTCTAGTTAAACGGATCCTGGCTATGGAGCTCCAAAATTACAAGGTATTCCTTGTTGAAAAGGTCAGCTAAGCAAAGCACAAACCCAGAGTCTGTCTTCCTTCTCAAGAGATTTTATAATTTCATAGAATCATAGAATTACTAAGTTGGAAAAGACCTCTGAGATCTGTTTAATGCCTTTATCAATGAACTGGATGAAGGCATTGAGTGCATCCTTAGCAAATTTGCAGATGACACTAAGCTGGGTGGAAGTGTCGATCTGTGGGAGGGCAGGGAGGCTCCAAAGGGATCTGAACAGGCTGGATCTCTGGGGTGAGACCAATGGGATGAGGTTTAACACAGCCAAATGCCTTGCCCTATGCAGTGCTACAGACTAGGAGAAGTCTGGCGAGAAAGCTGCCAGGAGGAGAAGGACCTGGGGATGTTGGTTGACAGCGACTGAACATGAGCCAGCAGTGGCCCAGGTGGCCAAGAAGGCCAATAGCATCTTGGCTTGTATCAGAAATGGCGTGACCAGCTGGTCCAGGGAGGTTATTCTCCCTCTGTACTCGGCACTGGTGAGACCGCACCTCGAATCCTGTGTTCAGTTCTGGGCCCCTCACCACAAGAAGGATGTTGAGGCTCTGGAGCGAGTCCAGAGAAGAGCAACGAAGCTGGTGAAGGGGCTGGAGAACAGGCCTTATGAGGAGCGGCTGAGAGAGCTGGGGGTGTTTAGCCTGGAGAAGAGGAGGCTGAGGGGAGACCTCATTGCTCTCTACAACTACCTGAAAGGAGGTTGTGGAGAGGAGGGTGCTGGCCTCTTCTCCCAAGTGACAGCGGACAGGACAAGAGGGAATGGCCACAAGCTCCGCCAGGGGAGGTTCAGGCTGGACATCAGAAAAAAAATTTTCACAGAAAGGGTCGTTGGGCACTGGAACAGTCTGCCCAGGGAGGTGGTTGAGTCACCTTCCCTGAAGGTGTTTAACAGACAGGTGGATGAGGTGCTGAGGGGCATGGTTTAGTGATTGATAGGAATCATTAGACTCAATGACTCTGTGGGTCTTTTCCAACCTAGTGATACTGTGATCACTGAGACCAATTTGAGTGTAGAACACAGAGAGCACAAATGAGACAGATGGGACAGCAAAAGGAGATTACAGCACAGCAAGGAGTAGCGGTACTGCACAACAGGCAGAGATTTCTGAGGCATGGAAGCAAAAGTTTTTTATAATGAAGATATTAAAGCACCTTTAAGAAGCCCTCCTGAGAGCTAGGGGAACAATAATACAGTGCCTGTGGGCTCTTCCATCGTTGCTACAGCCAAACACCTCGCGGAAGACATGGACTTAAAGCATTTACCTTGTACTTCTGAAGGAGAGTCCTGACTTGGGCAGCACTATGTTGTGAATTTACTGGCTCCTCATGTCCCTGCTGTTGTTCCACGTGGTCCAGCCAGGTCAGTAGTTCAGCAATAGCTTCCCGTGATGAAAGTTTTTCCATCTGAAGCTGGGGGGAAAGCACATAATGAATCCTCTATGCTCTGCTTGTTAGAAATACCAAGGCAGATGAAATCTCTGTTTTTAGAAAGGCTCCAGCACTATAATTGCAATTACTGGGGTATGAACTTGAAAGCTAGCCCCGTGCTCCAGGGGGACTTCGTGACTTAAGAAAAGTTCAAGGATTCAGAAATTTGAAATGAAACCATCTGTAATTGCAACAAACTTCCATATAAAACTGTAAAGATTATAGTTATGTGCAAAACAGCCCAGGAAGAGCACTGCAATAATTAACTGCAGTACAATACCAGAGATATTCAGAAAGCAAGATAAACAGTTAATTAGGAAAGAGGTGCTTTGGCAGCTTTATGAGCAGCCAACTGAATCCCAGTAGCAATATTTTACAGCAATTACTTAGCTTGAACTGAGAGATGGCAGCAGAGGTTCTTCTTACCTGATGAAGTTTTTCTTGGATGGCTGGGAGCTGTGTGATCAGCTCTCCCCATTTTTGCTCAATCTTTGCCAAGGATGACCTAAGTGCTGCAGTATCAGCTTGCTTCACGTGAAAGAGCTGGTTGGCAGTGCTCACCACAGATGACTTCAAGGAAGACTTTTCATCAGCTTCCTTGCAAAATGTCTGAGGTGCACAGGAGAAATGTAAGAGTGGGTGAATATACATCTGTTTTAATGAAGAACGCAAACCAGTTTCTAATCACAGGCTAGAACACCCCAACAAATGAATATTAGTAAGCTGGTAAAGTTCAGAAAACCTAAACTCAACACGTTCGGGGAGCAGGTAAGGCTTTTCTTCTGCCCAGCTTGATACAATGCTGAACACCACCTTTTGCTCCACAAAGACGGGGAATAACCTCACCCCCACTTCACACAGTGGTCCCGAGAGCAACCCCAGTCCTTAATTCTCTGGCCAGCTCACATCTACCAGTCGAATCCTCACGATGCTTTGCTTTCCCTCCATGCAAGGCTCCCTCCCTCTACAATGTCTCACACTGAGGCTGAACCTCCTGGCTAGTTGTGCAGGGGGAGCAGAGCACCCAGGGCAGGCAAAGACATGAAACACACTTCAGCAGGTTTCCCTTCCCTCACTCTAGCTCACTATCTTCACAGCCCCACTGCCTTCACCTCTGCTCCCTGAGCCCACAATCCAGATTAAGTTGGGAAGTGGCCCATCAGCTTGGCTGAACTGCTCCATCTGCTACTTCGCATCAGGAGCAAGACAGAAACCATGTCTGTGCTGTAGGTGCTTAAGAGATCCTGGCTGGGCGGTGATGTGTTGCAGTTGGGAGCTCATTATGAGAGGATTCCATATTTTATGCCCTCTGGCCTCACCATCTGAAGGAAGATCGCTGGAGGCCTCTCATCCTCACGGCTCCCCACACAGGCTGTTGGTTGCCTTTGTGGCACTCGGCCAGTCAGGCCTGTATTGTGTGGGCAGCTTCTGGGTCGTGGCAAAGACAGAAACGCTCAAAGGGGTCATTTTCATGGTTAGTCACAATGTCTTATCAAATCCTGGCAGGAGAAATGACTTACAAACAAACTGTTAATGTTATCCCTGATGGTGGAAAGATCCTGTGATGCATTGAGAGACTGCTCCTTCCAAAAGTTCATTCTCTGCTGAGCAGAATCCAGCCATTTCATCAACTCCTCTGAGTCTCTGTTGTAGCTACAAAGAGAAAACAGAGCAAACAAACATATATCTCCTAGCTGTGTCCAGGATACATTTCTCACCCTCCCAGCTGTCCGGCTCTCTATGAGGAGGCATGTGTGATTCTGGCACCTTTGCTTCTCCATAACCCTGCAGAAGCACGGCTACACCAGGGACTGATGCGCACACGAGACTGTTCCTGTCAGCTCTTTAAAGCTGCTCTGCTCTCCCTGAAAACATCCTCTTCCTATATCCACCCAGCACTGGCCAGGACAAGCTGACATGGGTAAAAAAGAGCTTTGCTGCAGGTCAAAACCACCAGAGCAGATTGTGCTCAGCGCAAGATAAACTGCAGAATGCACAGCAGAGGTAAATAACTGTGAAACACTTGCAAGCTCAATCCACACTACTGGTCCAGCCAGCCTGAGCTCCAACCACACAGACCATGTGAAGGGAGAGCTGGGCTCCCTCCATCAGCTGGTGGAATGGGCCTCAAACTGCCTCCCTGACTGTATGGACATCACTGACACAGTTGCCTTGGGGCATGTGAGGCATGTGAAAGTCCTCTCCCTTCAGAGAACTTCAAAACACACGTTGAGGTGGCACATCAGCCAGGTCTTGAATGTTTGTAAGGCTGGCTGTGTGTGTGCCCAGGCAGGTGCATTATGCCTTTGCGTGGCAATCGAGGCTGGTCTGCATTTGTTTCAGGCCAAAATGCTCATGCCAGCAGGATCAGAGCTTCTGGTAATACTGCCAACACGGGAACTGCAGCACGATGCAGCTAACCCTCACCTGCATGCACTGGTTTTGCCAGAGCAGCAATCAAAATACTTTTCCTGCAAAAGTAAGCAGGATGATCAGCTGTGTAATAAAGGCACACCTTACCCATTACCACTACTTTTTTTCCTTTTCCTCATTTCTAAGTTAACCAACCTATGTTTTTTATTAATTCACATTCATATTTCAGAAAATACATCAATAGAAAGCCTAATTTCTAGCTGATGTGTCTAATTGCTTTCTGAGTTATACCCACCTGACCAAGAGTTTCAGTAAGGTCTGAAGTCGGTGCAATTCATGGCCAACTTTTTTGGTTAAAGACAACCACTGCTCCTCTAGCTTCCCATTCTGGCTTCTTATTTCTGGACAGCTCACAGCAGTCAGCAGTTTCTTCCCTTCTTTCACCATCTGGTACAGCCTGGCATGCTTTTCATCAACACTGCTTTTCATTTGCTATCAGAGTATGGGAAGTTTGCAAAATAAGAACACTTTAAAAACTGAAAACACAGCTAGGAAAACACACTTGTTTGCCATAACTTCTTAATCACATATTTCCTGTGTCACTTTTTTCCTTTTCCAAATTGAAGGAACTTGTACTTCATTACATGCAAAGGCAACAGAGGTAATTTTTTTTTTGTTTGTTTCCTCTGGAAAGATCAAGACAGATCCCAATACAATTTATACATTATCAGAATGCCTGTGTTATGATCTATGGGCTTTTTTGACACATGTAAACCTCAGGCAATGGACAAACATCCTCTATCAGATCTGGCTGCACTGTCCAAATGTATCACTACCCTCATGAGAAAGTTAGAATCATAGAATGGTTTGGGTTGAAAGCGACCTTAGAGATCATCCAGTTCCAACTGCCCTGCCACAGCAGAGGTACATGGCACTGGATCAGGTTGCTCAATGACCCATCCAACCTGCTTTGAACACCTCCAGGCATGGGGCATCCATGACTTCTCTGGGCAGCATCACAGTAAAAAACATGTTCCTAATATTTCAGGTACATCTCCTCTCTTTTAGCTTAAAATCATGACCCTTCATCCTATCCCTGCACTCCCTGATAAAAAGACCCTCCCCAGCTTTCCCATAGGCAGCCCTTTAAGGACTGGAAGATTGCTAGAAGGTCTACCCACAGCCTTCAGTTCTTCACAGGTTCAGCCTATTATGAATGCAGAGCACTCTCTGACAATACATCACTAATTTAATTAACATTATTTCTTCTACATTTTATACAGAACAACCATAAAGGCTGCTTTCATGTCTAAACATACAAATGTGTTGGAAACATACATAAAATGTTTTCAACTGGACTTGAGGCAGAGCTCTGTCATCAGATGGAGCTGGGAAAAAACAGGAGTATATCTGCCATTCTCCACAAAGGTTATTCTTTTCTCTTTGGTCAGATAGAAGTCAGACCATCTTATTTTGAATTCTCAGGATTTTCGAAGGAGCTGGTAAACCTTCAGACCTCCTATTGCTGCCAGGGGTTCAGATATTTGAACGTGCTGGGTTGATTCTCCTCTTCCAGAGGTTTTAATTCATGGCATGAAAATCATTCCTGAGTTACAGAGAAGTAACTCTGTGTTCACCTCAAGGCTCATTGGGATCCAGGCAGCCTGCACGCTTCCTTCTCCCAAATATTTATATTTGAAGACGAAGTTCTAAAGTAGCTAGAGTCATTACTCCCACTTCAATGAATTTATAGCCTCTGGCTGAAATTAACTATCACTAGCTGAAATGATTACTTTTTCAAGTGTTCAACTTACATCCACACACAGACAAGGACACAAAGCTTTACAGATTCACAAAGAAAACCAGAAAAACAGAGAGACAGGCAGAAATACCTGTAGAACTGCAATCCTCTCCATTAATCGGTCTTCAGTTTCTTCAACCAAATTCACAGAAGGCAATGCAGAGGCAAGTGCCTCTAACTCCTTATTGAAAACCAGGCATTCATTCTCAAATTCCACCCATTCCTGAAAAATATATTCCATCATTAACACAGCGCACAGCTACCTGCATTTTTGATACACAAGACTGAGTCCTTAATGCTTATTCTAGCATCATCATCTGTTACTTTAATGAAACAGAAGACGAAAATAGGTGAATAATACAGAAAAATTAAAGCGAGACGTGGTTTCACCACAGATGAATGCATTAATTCCTTCTCTAATAACTTCAAAGTTTCCTCTTTTAAAGTGATATACTTAACTTTTTATTCTCCAAGAGTCTTTTAAAGTGCTACTGGTATTTTTGTGCCTTAAATGCCTCTCCTGTCAGTTCAGGCACTCCAAAATTACTGCAACAAGTCATAAAATCCCACCCATGTCGAGTAATGCATTGAAATGTCCCCTTCCAGGGGTTTTCGAGGAAGAGAGATGGTTTACTGACACACACAGTGCAAATAATAGACCGTTGCTGTCCAATGGAGAGAGGAAAGGACAACTACTAGCTAAAGAATCACTGGTATGGAAACTCTTCTTCCCTCTAGCTTTTATTCTGTATTTCTTTTGACTCATTACCTTTAACAGGCTCTCTAAGTGAAACCCATACTGGCAGGCCTTATGCTCCAGCAACTTGACTTTGTTCACCAGCTCTGTCCAGAATTCCTCTCTCTTTTGCAGGATGGAGGGAGCCACTTTCTTGGAAATCGCTTGCATGAAAGCCATGTGGGTCATGAGGTTGTGGAAAAAAGCCTGAAAAAAAGAAGTTAAAGCTTGCTCTCTAGGAGAGATCACACACCTACAGCAGGAGTATGAAGAAGACAGATAAGACTCACTGAGAAAAGCAGCCAGTTTCATGGTCCCTCATAGCCAGATTCCGGAACCTTCTACAGAAATTCTGCACCGTCCCAAGATGCAAAGTTACCAATCAGTGGCAGGACAGTGAGGACACAGGGGCATTCTCAGCCATTCCCCATCATGCAGCAGGGAAAACTGGGCTGCCAAAGGGAAGTTCTAAACTATCCTCCCTTTGGCAAAGGAGCTGATGGGGGTAAGTTTCCTCCAGCGGATCATGATGGCACAGAACACTGAAAGCAAAGGCTCGATTCCCAGTTGCCAGGCAGCATCTTCAGGAACTTCACTGCTGATTTATTACCACTAATTAGAAGGACGTGTTTTCCTCACATATCACAATATTATAAGGTGAGCCAAAGTGGTGCTAGATTCACAAATCTGAAATCCTGACCTTAATTTGTCACCAAAACTGTGATGATAACTTCTCTTTCATATTTTAGTGGGTCCTGTTTTGATCTACTGAAAAACTCTGCTCTGTTTTCTGCACATACTCCAGTCCCTCAGCTACACTATGGGCTTATTATCCTCCATAATACTGGGGAGAAACCAGTTACAGAAAACAATGCTCATGCTACGCTGATTTCAGCACTGCTATGATAAGCATCTTATACCTTGTGATTTTCCAAGTGAGACTGTAGGGCTGCTCTGCTTTTTGTTAGCTCCTTCGGATCTTGTGCAACCTTCTCCTGTCCAATAGCTACCAGCTCTGCAAACCCACAAAGCAAGTCCTCGTACTGGCTTTCATTGATGGAAGAGGAGTTCAGTTCCACATACTTTGCTTTCAGAATACCCCACATGTCATCCAAAACATCCTACAATATAAATGCAGTTCAGTCATTCATGGACAGAAGTGAATCCTACAAACCCACACACACATTCCCAGGATCCAAAATAACCATCAGACTTTTGAGTCTAATAATCTCTTGCTTAAAAGAAACAAACCCTGCTAAGCAAGCAGGAATTGGATTGTGCTCTTACCTCTAATTTATAAACTTGCTGGATTAAGGTGGTTGGTAACTGAAATCTTTCCCCATGTTCTCTCAGTTTTGCTACTTGCTTTTCAAAGTCTTGTAGTTCCAAAGCACAGGCATCAGTTTTCTGAATTAAGGACAAAATAAGCTATTAGGAAGAACTCTGTTCCATTAAACTTTTGATTTTCACTAGCAATGCAGCAGGGCCAGGATGCACTAGTACTGCCTAAATTCACGAGGCCCCAAGATCCAATGAGATCCTCTTTGCTTCACCAACAAGCGGATGGCCTACAACCATTCTGGAGAGGATAAGCAGTCTATTCATTTTTACGTCTCCACTAATCCCTACGAAGGCCAAAGAAAATAGCTTAACCGGTCAAATGTCACATGATAAAGTACTCGTAAATCCTGAAGGATGAGATATAAATACCGGAGTCATATTTCCACGAAGAGAAATTATTTTTGCATATCAATAGGTGTAACATGTGAAGTGCTGCACTTTGGGTAGCTCTTTCTCTTCCCTGCCAAGCTGTGGGGTCTTATCTGCTCTGAGCGGTTGTGGAGAGACTGGTTCCTCCACTCCAGTTACTGAAAGGACCAGAATTAGGTCTGACTATGGATTGGAATGGCAAATATTGAGCTCTCTCTTTCCCTCATTCTGTAAACCTAAAGCAAGACTCAAACTTTAGAAAGCTGGAATATAACAGATTGCAGAAAACTGGAAATGATTGCTAATGCTGAGAGTTTTTCCTCTCCTTTCCTTCAAAGGAAATTACCTGACGCTGTTCAGAAACATTATACCCATGTATTGCATTCAAGCATTGTTGCAGAGTAGCTTTTTTCTTAGTTAACTGATCATAGAGCAGCCTGATTTCATTCTGTAAAAGAAATAAACATCAGAAGCATATCATGTGTCAGGAATATAGTAATGACCAGACAAAATTACACAGCAAAACCACTTTTTCCCTTTTTAAAAAAAAAAATCAGAATAAAGTGTGTATTGTGGGCTCAAAACAGTGATTTATAGAGGCAAATTCTGCAGTCTGTGTAGTGTAAGAAAGCAGATTGCCCTGCCACAACGACCCTCTGTGACCAATAATGCCTGGAAAACTTAAAGAGAAACAAATTATTCTCTTCTGAAAATGAGCCCACTTCTGGTGGGCTCCCTGGATTCTGTTTAAGTAAACACTGCAACACTAGTCTTTCTACTGTTCTGCGACAACATCCCAGTGTACTCTTAAGGAACTGTTTTATTATCCAGCAGTAAAAAGCAAGGATGTCTAGCAGCTGATGACCAGCCCGGGAGTTTGCTGAACACTGGAAACTGTATTTCAAAGACCGTGCTCCTCTTCCATTACCTCAGCCTCTACACTCAATCTGAATATGTTCCAGCAGGACCTAGTACATTTAGATTCTCTCTCATCACAAGACTCTACACAAAATTTTCTTGCTATCTGCAAGAAAATTTCAGCCGCATCCAGCAACGGGACGGTGAGTTCTGTGGTGGGGTGGCCATTCAATTTTCAGAGAGCAGACTCTGGACTGTTCAGAAGGCTGGTCGGAAAAGTCCCGTGGGAGGCGCTCCTTGAGGGCAAAGGTGTCCATGAGGGCTGGGTGCTCTTCAAGAAGGAACTCCTAGCAGCTCAGGAGAAAGCCGTCCCCAAGTTCCGGAAAAGTAGCCGGCGGGGTAAGAAACCAGCATGGTTGAGTAGGGAGGTCTTGAGAGACTTCAATATGAAGAGGAAGGTCTATGACCTTTGGAGGAAGGGGCAGGCATCCTGGGTGGACTATAGGGAGGAAGAGAGATTGTACAGGGAAAAAGTCAGGAGGGCTAAGGCCCAACTAGAAATGCAATTGGCCAAGTCTGTGAAAGACAACAAAAAATCTTTCTACAAATACATCAACAGCAAAAGGAGGGCCAGGGAGAATCTCCAGTCCCTAGTAGATGCAGAGGGAACAACAGTAACAGCAGATGAAGACAAGGCTGAAGTACTCAATGCCTACTTTGCCTCAGTCTTTAATAGTAAGGAAAATGGTTCCCTCTGTGCACAACCCCAGGGGTTGGAAGAGCAGTATGAGGTCCCCACAGTCCAAGAGGAGGTGGTTAGAGACTTGCTTGCCTGGCTAGACGCCCACAAGTCTATGGGGCCGGATGGAGTCCACCCAAGAGTTTTGAGGGAACTGGAGGATGTGCTGTCCAAACCCCTTTCCATCATCTTCCAACAGTCCTGGATGACTGGGGAGGTTCTGCTGGACTGGAGGCTGGCTGATGTTGTGCCCATCTATAAGAAGGGGCGCAGGGAGGATCCGGGGAACTACAGGCCTGTCAGCCTGACCTCAGTATCGGGGAAAGTCATGGAGCGGGTGATCTTGAGTGCGATCATGAAGCACTTGCAAGAGAACCGGGTGATCAGGCCCAGTCAACATGGGTTCATGAAAGGCAGGTCTTGCCAGAGTAATCTGATCACCTTCTATGACCGAGTGACTAAACTCTTGGACGAGGGAAAAGCTGTGGATGTGGTCTTCCTGGACTTTAGTAAAACCTTTGATACAGTTTCTCATAGCATTCCGCTTCAGAAACTGTCGGCCTCTGGCCTGGACAGGCACACACTCTCCTGGGTGGAAAACTGGTTGAATGACGGGGCCCAGAGGGTGGTGATAAATGGAGTTAAATCCAGCTGGAGGCCAGTGACAAGTGGGGTTCCCCAGGGCTCAGTGCTGGGTCCAGCCCTGTTCTATGTCTTTATCAATGACCTGAATGAAGGCATTGAGTCCTCCCTTAGCAAGTTTGCAGATAACACCAAGCTGGGAGGAAGTGTCGATCTGCTGGAGGGCAGGGAGGCTCCAAAGGGACCTGAACAGGCTGGACTGCTGGGCTGAGACCAACGGCATGAGGTTTAACAAGGCCAAATGCCAGGTCCAGCAGGTCCAGGGAGGTTATTCTCCATCTGTACTCGGCACTGGTGAGACCGCATCTCAAATACTGTGTTCAGTTCTGGGCCCCTCACCACAAGAAGGATGTTGAGGCTCTGGAGCGAGTCCAGTGAAGAGCAACGAAGCTGGTGAAGGGGCTGGAGACAAGTCCTATGAGGAGTGACTGAGAGAGCTAGGGTTGTTTAGCCTGGAGAAGAGGAGGCTGAGGGGAGCCTTGAAGGGAGGTTGTGGAGAGGAGGGAGCTAGCCTCTTCTCCCAAGTGGCAGGGCACAGGATGAGATGGAATGGCCTCAAGCTCCACCAGGAGAGATTCAGGCTTGAGATAAGGAAAAAATTCTTCACAGAAAGGGTGGTTAGGCATTGGAACAGTCTGCCCAGGGAGGTGGTTGACTCGTCTTCCCTGGAGGTGTTCAAGGTGAGCGTGGATGAGGTGCTTAGGGGCATGGTTTAGAGATTGGCAGGAATGGTTGGACTCAATGATCCGGCAGGTCTCTTCCAACCTAGTGATTCTATGATTCTATTATCTGCTTTACTGTAAATGAATAAAAAAATGTAGATTTGCAAACCTATAGCTTCTGCTACTGTGGCACAAAATCCAACTGAACAGGTTCAGATCAACCTCCAATATGTAGCTAAAAGGAGTCTAGTGCCAGACATGGTGCCAAGAGAGAAGAAGCCTGTCTCACCTTGAATCCACACAAACGCCTCCTTGGACTAATCCCTACACACAGAAACTTGCTTTAACCTGTAGCTCAGCGTACATGGGACCTCAGGTTACTTCCAAACTTTCTGCATGCAAGTTCTCTACTGTAATCAAGGCCTCTACGGGAGTCAGCAGCGCAAACAGCACTATAAATAACTGCAAAATGTATTCATTTCTTTAGAGCCTGTGATTGATTGCTCACCTGTACCCCTAATGCATTAACACTGACAAGTCTAACAGAAGCTGTGAAACAAAGCGTGCCTTTGGCAGTGGAGTACCTGATAATTCCTATTATGATCCAGCTCAGCTTTCATTGAGCTGCTCCTTGAAACAGTGGCAGTCTGAGTTTGTTCCAGCCGCGCCTGCAAGTTGTTAAAGCACTCGCAGAACACATCCGTGCTCCCACCAGCACTGCTAATAGACTTTAGAAGGTCATCCTTTTTATCACTCAGATAATCGTGAAGATTTTGCAGCTCCACTGAAAAAGTCTAAAGGGTTAAAAGAAAGATAACATGAGTGAAAACAGTCTACGTCCAAGGATTCTTGCCTGTAACAGGCAGCAGGACTCAAGTAGACAGTTGTTGTTAAAGGCAATGAGCTCAAATCTGTGCAACACCAAATAGTTTGATGGTGTTATTCCTGAATAATAACACCAAAACAGAGAGGCAATATAGGCCTTATATATACTGTTGTAACAGAAATTCACCAGGGTGTCTCCTTCCCTGCATGCTTTAAAACAGTTACCTTAAAAAGAGCTTGCTGCACGGCTGCCTCTTCAGTGGACAGGACTGAGGTGTTTAACATCTCTTCCATGTTATTCAAACATCTGCTGATTGCCAGAAGCAGCTCAAACAATTTTCTCATCAAATTGGAAGAGACTTCCTCTGCAACATTATCCTGGGTGAAGGCAAGTCAGAACTTTTAGTACTTTCACTCAAGGCAGGGCTAAGGTTTAATCATTTGTATAAGGGTAGAGCCATCTAATAATGAAATGGACTTAACGAAGCACTGAAGGAAAGACTTGGATGAGGGAGCTGTATGCATGTAATATGCAGTGCTGTCAAGGCCAAAGATGAGAAGATGATCCTTTATGTCTTGGGACTGGCTGTGGTCTTACAAGTCTCTAGTCTCAGGATGGGCAGAACGCAATTAATCTAGTCAGCTCCGATACTGCACTTTACTGAAATTATTCACAGGGTCCTTGCTTTATACAGTTAAGAGGAATTTTAAACATACTAGTAAATCTTTGGATTCAGGAAGCAGAAGAATCATAGCGGAAACTTGAGGTGTTTCCTCTCAAAATCCTAAGCTGACATCTATATCAGAGTCCATATCTGATGCAAAACGTACACTACAGTGAATGACATTTGCAACAACACGATTACTGGCTGTTTCCCAGTGTCTTGCTTCTAGAACTCCTGATATTCTTTGCAATGCTGGCTTATGCCATTTTTACCTCTGCGTGCACCACGTTTGCTTCTTGGCTCAGGTCTCCCAGCTGGACAGTGTAAGTTTTCAGTTCTTCCACAGTTGGGGTTCCTGTTCTAGCAAACGTGCTCCAGGACAGTGTGTTCATCTTTGTTATAATCTAACATTTGGAAAAAGAATATTGCAAGTAGGTGAACAGCTGAAATAAAAACAGGGCTACGGGTAACACTCCTCTGAAAATGCTTGAAAAGGGAAGTTTCAAGTCATTCACATAAAGCACCTGGACAGTAGGGTTACCCTTTTACAGGCAAAAATTAGTTGGGTAGGCTATGCCCTGATGGGAGATTAACTGAAAAAGGAGCCTCTGATTCTCAGCTTTAAGGACTGCAAGCTGTAGTTTGTTTTAAGGCAGCTCTGCTACCCACTGCTGCCTAAGTCTAGCCTGAGAAATAGCTGACATTCATCCACTTACATGACAGATATTCTTCCATGTGATGCAGTAATTCTGGATAACAGGGAATCTAGGCATTCTAATTTAATGTGAACAAAACTGTTGTTAACAGTAATTGTAGTTTTGTCCAAGCAGTAAAATTCTGCAGTCTGATCAGAACAGTGCGCGTTTGCTACAATCCAAACTCCACTTCTGTTTCGTGAGAAAGAGAGAATACAATGGCAAACGGCAGAAAAAAAAATCTAAGTCAGAGTTTTGTTTTGACCAAAATATTGTCACATGCAAGAACTGAGACTTAACCCACATCCACGAAAATCAGCTGGTGGCTTGCTGGTTAACTCTCTTGGTTCTCTTGAAACAACTAAGGAGACAATATGACAATGCAGAAAAATACACTAATTACTACCACAACCAACACCATGCAGAAAGAGTGTTTTACTGAATTTATACGGACCTGAGGTTCCACGAGCTGACAGAGAGGAGATTTCATCTTAGATGACAGTTCCTGTTGTAAATATTGCCATTTATTACCCGTTTGGTCCTTTGGAGCTAAGGCAGGATCAGGCTGCTTGATCTTTGGATCAGATTCTCTGTTGCTGTGTTCAGAAAACATCGTTAGAATGGCAAATAGTGAAGCAGAACAAGCAAAACTAAATTTGCAAGACTTCTTGTCTAAGATTAGTTTTGATTGCTCCTGCCCCAAAACCAGAGTGAAATCAAGCACAAAGATGATCTTTGATTCAGGTGCTGATACACTTCTTTGGACTTTTCCCTTCAAGAGACACCTTAGGTGCCTCCTGGCAGCCTCCATCTCTGAAATTACAACGTGGGGAGCACAGTCCTGTAGCATGTCTTAGTTCCAAGCTGGAAGGTGCATGATCCCAACGTCATCTGTTCAAAGATGCTGCCTTTAAACCTGGCTGGGTATCTCTGTGCATGTGTACAGCAAAGGCTGTGAACAGAGATCCCCAACTTGCCTCCAAAAGGGCCTGTGTTAGTATATGGCAGGTCTAAATCCTGCCTGATATCAAGACTGACTTTGAACACTGAACACAGCCCAGTATCAAAAAGGCTGTCACTGAAATGTAACTCCATTTCTCTAGACTGTTGGTGGTGGAAATCTCCCAGCTTCTGCAATTTTTCTTCTCAAGGCAGATATCCCAGCACAGAACCAATGGTGCCACTGCAAAGTTTCAGCAGGGTTAGAAAGTTTTACATCGCTGAATCCGGCAACTTATTTAATTATTTTGTACCTTGATTCTAATTTCTGAGTCACACTGTCCTCAAACTGCAGCTGCATTTTTTCCACACACGACTCAATGAAGTCAATAAGGCTTTTCTGCTCAGTTGCTTTCACTTTCAGATCCTGTGCACAAAGAATAGCATGAACAGTAGAAACATATTAATCTGAAATTAAGATTGTGCTTTTCCAATCACATTTTACCTGAATTCACTGAGCATAGAAAATAAGAATACATCTTTCACAATAAAATGTAGTTGATGTGCAAACATGAGTTTACCAAATAAACCGTTCTCTGAAAACATGTATTCTTATGGGATGTATTTCTTCCTAAGCTGAAGTTTCTAAAGAAAAACCAAGCAGTCTGAAACAAATTATGTACATATGGAAACTGAAAAGCCATTGAATGCCATCCTTATAGAGATAAAAGGCAAGGAGAAATGGACATTCCTAGAATCATACAATGCCTTCAATCAGAAGAGACCCACAAGGATCATCGAGTCTGACTCCTGTCCCCACACAGACAACCCCAACATTCACACCACATGCCTGAGGGTGTTGTCCAAGTGCTTCCTGAATATTGTCAGGCTTAGTGCGGTGACTAATTCCCTCGGGAGCCTGTTCCAGTGCTTCACCATCCTCTGAGGGAAGAACCTATTCACCAATCTAAACCTCCCATGGCACAGCTTCCTGCCACTGCCTCAGGTCCTCTCATTGGCACCAGAAAAAAGAAATCAGCTCCTCCTTCTCCCTTGTGAGGAAGCTGTAAACTGCAATGATCTATGTACAGTTCCATTACTGTAAGTTTGATCCATTTTAACCTGCTGAAGTCTTCAAGGCTCTCTCCCAGTTACAAAGCTTGTTTTAACTTTCTTGTTAGCAAATTAACTGATAGCAACCCTCTATTCTTATTGTTGGACAGAACTATAGGGATGTGCAATTTATGTTTATGCATTTGCTCATGAATCTGGATTTTCTTTCTGTCTGTGCTCACACAGAGATTTCAACAGGAGTCTTTATCAGCACTAATTCTCTCCTGGGCCACGCAAGCTCCCTTTTAGATTGTGCACCTCCAGCATCAGGGAGACTGTGGCTGCTTTTACACAAACAGATCAGCTGGGCTTCTCTTGCCCCTTGCACAACAGAGTAAGAATTAGCTCTGAGCTGGCAGACAGTGTCTTGCCCATTGGCAAACTCCACAGAGTGTGCATCTGTGGCGCAGAAGAGCTGGCAGTCACTGCCCTTGCCATTTCTGCATTCTCCAAAGACAAAGTTACCCCTTAAAGGCCTCTCTGCTGTGACACTCTCACAGATAAACAGCATGGAATTTAAAAGGTATTTTAAAAAACAACCTTAAAAACAAGTAGGACTTTTCTTCCTTCCTTGCTTCACATAGTGAGCTCTAGCTGTTCTTCTGCAAATGCAGCATGTTAAAGCACCATAACTCTCTCACTCCTGCTCTGCATAGCATTCATATGCTTTACCTGCTCTGCGTTGCCTTTTTCTTGCAGCATCATCTGAACTTCCTCCAAAATGCACTTCACTTCCTTCAGCCTCAAGGAAGTAGCCTCTAATTCTTCTTGGTAGCCTATATCATCTCCACAATCTTCCATTAAAGAAACAATCTTTTGCTCAATCTCTGATAACACGGCCTAGAAGGGACAGCAGTCAGTTATTAATTTTTAGAAGTACAACACCCCTTTCCTGATAACATTCTGAAGTCAATGCTCACACCTGCCCTGTCTCCAAGGAATAGAAACATACATGCAAAAGGAGAAATTGCTGCAAGCTCCCTAGATTTTTTCAAATAGATTCTCTTCTTTATTCTGAACAAGTAAAGAAATTCTATACAGAGCTAGTATTAAAAGTGTTCCAAACAACAGCCTTTTCAGGAAGTTATACTAACTCGAATATGGAGTAATAAAAGCAGAGAGCAGAAATGAAAAGATTCCACTAAGATGCAACCAAGGAGAAGTATCGATGTGCAGACTAATCACGTCATTTTTTGGAAGGAATGATTCTGAATTACCAAAACATTGCAGCAGTGCCATTACTCAGAAAGGCCGTTGTAAACCCTTGGGGTCTGTTTTTTGATTCAAGCTCCTGTGAATCAAAGTGCATCTCTGCAATACCTTAAACTCCTGTATTAAACTTGACTGTGGAGACAGGTACCATGGCTCAACAGCAAATAATCAATGGCAATAATTTAACTCCTCTCCATCATGCGTTCATATCTAGGGAATTTTTCTGCTTCATGCTACATGTATTTTTCTGTGTGGGTCTTGACTAGGTTAGAAAAACCTCCCTCCCCACCAAATTCATGTCTTAACATTGAGCCAAACTGTTGAAAGCCAACAGGAATTCAGCAGCACTTACAGCTGCTTGACGCCTGCTTGGTTTTACTAGTTGGAACTGCCCTGTTGAAGCCCAAGCTGACAAGAACCTGAACGGAACCCAGACACAGCCTGCTAACTTGGCTGCATTCAAGACCCTAATTACCACAGAGGTCAGCACTTAAGCACTTGGTTTAATCATTGCCTAAGCGCTCCTTATCCTGGGCTCAATTCCTATTAAAACATCTCCACCCAACAATGAAACTGCTAGAAACATCTCCTAGCAATTTAAAATGGGGACATTTTAGTGTGGGTTCCTTTGAGGTGAGTGAAGTTTGGTTTTTTTTCCAGGTAGATTCAGAGCTTGAAGCAACCTGGTACACCAGGCTGACACTGCAGGGAACTTCAAAGCAGCGTGCCTGGACATTTGCTTTTCATCTGCACTCCCGAGGACTCTACTGAGTCCTGTTTCTGAAAACCACAGAATTACAGAGTGGTTGGAGTTGGAAGGGACCTCTGGACATCATCCAGTCCATACTCCCTGCTAAAGCACATTCACCTACAGCAGGTTACAAAGGAACGTGTCCAGGTCAGTTTTCAGTATTTCCAGAAGAGATTCCACAACTACCCTGGGCAGCCTCTTCTAGTGCTCCATTTACCCTCACAGTAGAGAAGTTTTTCCTCATCTTTAGGTGGAACTTCCTGTGTCCCAGTTTGCGCCATTTGCCCTTCACCCTGTCACTGGGCACCACTGAACAGAGGCCCCATCCTCTTGACACTCGCCCTTTCAATATTTATAAGCATTGATATGATCAGTCGTCTCTTCTCCATGCTAAGTAGAACCAGGTCTCTCAGCCTTTCCTCCTAAGAGAGATGCTCCAGTCTCCTCTTCATCTTCGTGGCCCTCTGCTGGACGCTCTCTAATACTTCCTTGTCTAACCAGTGGAATAATCCAAGGAATAACAAAGTTTTAAAAATACTCAAAAATTCTACCCAAAATCATCTAGATGCATAAAGAACCCAACTCTAAAAATAGGTATTTTAACTAAGCCCTTGGAAAGCTGCTCCTGAAGCTGAAGCCAAGTGGTTACCTGGTGTTTGCACTGCACAATGAACCTGATGCAAGAAGTGAGAGCAGAAGCAGTAAGCACAGTTTTTCTGCAGACAAACACACCCCAGGAAAGGGCATCTTGTTTGGACGGCAGCAGTAAACTGACCGCTCCATTTTACCTGGCAATCAGCGAGCTCCAGTTCCACCACTTGCATTTCAGAGGTCTGCTGGACTGACGCCAGGGACACTTTAGTTTTGGCTAGCCTTTGTTCCAGCTCGGCAACCTGGGCCTGGCACATCTGGAGGATTGTTTCTGGCCGACCACGATCTACTGCTTCCTCCAACTGCTCTGCTTCTCCTGGAGAGCCTTGGGTGGTGCTGAGGACAGGAGGCAGCTTCTCACTCTGAAGTAAAGCACATGAAAGGAATGAGGTTATCTAACTGTGTTGTTCTTTCTTTCCCCTCTCCATACCAGTGGGAAATGGTTAACTTTAACACTCACGGAGCTCCAAAAATGCTCTGCCAACTTGTTCACAGACTAAAAAAAATTAAAGAAAAATAACAGAAGAAGAGAAAGAGAAAGAGAAAGAGAAAGAGAAAGAGAAAGAGAAAGAGAAAGAAAAAGAAAAAGAAAAAGAAAAAGAAAAAGAAAAAGAAAAAGAAAAAGAAAAAGAAAAAGAAAAAGAAAAAGAAAAAGAAAAAGAAAAAGAAAAAGAAAAAGAAAAAGAAAAAGAAAAAGAAAAAGAAAAAGAAAAAGAAAAAGAAAAAGAAAAAGAAAAAGAAAAAGAAAAAGAAAAAGAAAGGGAAACTCATGAGCCAGGCTGCTGGGACCTGGTGTAACAGGTTTCCAGGCAGTGATTTGCATTTGCTTAAGGATACTTGAGCACACAGGAGGTGGGATGAGTCACCAAAGAGCAACACACAGGAGTGTTATCTCCTTGATTTCTCTTTTAGCTGTCACTTAAAAATCTCATTGTAGATATATGTTTACATCACTTGAATATCTCCACTAATCCCTCTATGAAAGCCAGCATCATACTTCCTGAAAATACTCCATTTTGTTCCCTAGTATGCATTTTCAAGGAGTAAATCAAAACGTGTTTATTACCTCTCAAAGCAGCAATATGAATAGGTTCACAGTGGGTTGCATATATCCTACCGTATCATAAATAGTGCAACAAACTCCAGTAGCACAATCAGAATGAAACAATACCTCTGCCTGCTAGGTAGCTTATACAACAAGCTCAGAAGGTAACCTTGTTGAGCCTAATTTGGGCCTTCAAACTCACCATAGCCTGGCTGCCATCACCTGTGCCAGGGTCTTCAGTGCTCTGCAAAGTCTGCACAGATGTTTCTTCATCATGTTTACTGCATGATTCCATTATCTCATCAGCATCCTGCAGACACAGGGACAACAGTGGAAGTATTTATATCATTAGTGTAGATGTGTAGTAGGGGAGATGTGGCACTTAGGGACATGGTTTAGTGGTGGACTTCACAGTGTATGATTTACAACTGGACTCAATGAATTTAAAGGCCTTTTCCACCCTTAGTGATTCTATGATTCTATGACTACTGCTTTGTTGTGTTAGAGAAGCTTCAAAGGGCAGCAATTCCTTACCCTACTGTCATCATGGCCCAAGATATTCACAGTGAGAAATTCTCTTTTGCCTGTAACATTGATATATAGAAACCAACAATTGCAGCTATCACAACACTAGCAAGGCACCATGAAGAAGAGAGGAATGCTACTAAATTTGTAGCCAATTGGGTGTCTCAGATGCTGATCTTCTCACGTACAAAGGGAACCTCTTCTACAAATCATTCCCCAACAAAATGCACATTTTACAGCCTTCCCGGGAATTGGAATCATAGAATAGAATCACTAGTGAAACAAATTGCTGCTGCCAAATGTGTATTTCTAGCTTTGGGGTTTCTGTCAGGCTAGAAGAAATTAACAGAAGAAATTAATATAAAATCGAACAATCATTTACATTAGATAAAGACCCTGAAGGTCATTGAGTCCAACCAATATGTGCAACAGGAAAATAGATTTTAAATGGTAAGACTTAGTGTGATATGGAAGATGGATGATCTGAGTAAGGTCATCATGTCCTGCATTTCTACAGTTCTCTTGCTTTGCAGACTTCAGCAATACTTAGGATCTTTTCCATGAAAATGAATTCCCGTCCCCATGGAGATAAACCCAAGTGCATTACCTGAATGATGCCATCTGACAAGGTACCAGAAGACCAGGAGGTTGCACTGTCTTCTTTGCGCCTTTCATCATGTCTTTCTGAAGGCCAAAAACTTGCATCTTTCTCTGCAGTCGTGCTTCCCTTTGAAAGAAGTTCAGCATTAGCTTGTGAACAGGATGACCATATATTCCTTCAGGCAATGTAAATTACTACAGATCTTTAGTAACACTTTGCTCTATTTCTGTCTTATCTATCTTTACTGTGTTTCCCAAATCCCACCAATCCCTTGCTCTGTATTCTGCTGCAAGATGAATGGCAGCTAGACAACATTGATAATTTCCTCTAAAGACCTCAGAGTATCCTCATCTTTCCATTTTAATTTTTTGTCATTTTTTCCATTTTTTCACTTTTAAAAAAGTAAAAAAACAACAAGAAACAATCTTTCTCCAGTCCTTTCCCCTAGAAAGTCCTGTATGTAAAGAGAATAGCACTAATGAAGGTGCAGAATCAGAAACTTTGAAAATGAAGCACTTGGACCAGAGTAGTAAGATACCACCTCTATCCAAGCTATTTGACTTCTTTGTATTGTCTAGTAACGCAGTTTCATTCTTGCCTAGCCGAGAGCAGCCTCTCCAATATTCTATCACCTGTTGTCCACATTTCCTTTTGATCTTCCTGCAAGTATGTAGCAAAAAGGCTAATTAATATCCATGGCAAGGACTGCAGAGAAAGGGTGATTCTTCAAAACTTGGTCTAGGCCGCAATCCCTCCCAGGAAATGAAGAAGACAGTAGCTAGTCACTACCAGCCTAGGCAGTCTGCAAACTGCTACGCAAGTGGATAGCTACACGACAAGCTCACCTTCTGCACATTGCTAATTTCATCCAAATAAATCCTGTTTATTCTCTGGGGTGCAGGAAAATGTGCAAAAAGTTCCACGTCTGTTTTTTCACTTTTCCAAAAGCTATTCCCTTTATCACAGTATTCTGCTCCCAGCTTTGCTCATCTGCAGTTCACCTGGGCATTCAGACTCCCCATACTCAGAGAAGCCTTTTGGGCAGTGTTTCCCAGCTTCTCCCATTCTCCCAGAAACCTCTCCAAACTTAACTTCATTCCCAGCTGTCTGATCAGGCCCCCCCTTTTTTTAAACCTCAAACATACAAATAATATTGATTGTTTCTTTTAAGTTTTAGCACCTCAGAAGCTACCTGATTCTATCTGAACCCCACCCCACCTATTAACACTGGTATTTAGGCTTTTATTTTGCCACAAACACTTCCATAAAGAGCGTACTATTGTATAAACAATCCCACCAAAAGCAGGATCACGCATCACAGAATGAGGTGCTGTGTAATATCAGTAGGCTGCCTTGAGTGCAAGTTCTTAGTATTATGGAATGATAACAGATATTTCAGTTTGTTCTGCAGTATTTTGGGTTCACATATTTTTCATCATTTTTCCTCTACCAAAATTTTATATCTTACATATACAGCTGTATACATAAGATAAAAACTGAACGGACCTTGCTGTGGGAAGAACAGTCTTCTGATTCTTCATCCAAGGAAGGCAGAAGAGACATCATTCCTCTTTTTTTCAACTATAAAAATACACATAAAGAGACAGCCCAGTTATTCATGACAAGAACATTAAAAGCCACTTCTCTTCTGCCTGTAAACAAAGCAAAGTTACCACCTGGGGTCCACTTTTGGAGAAGCACTGAAGATCTGCCACTCCATGTTAAGGTAATTGAAAGCTGCAGGTGGTAAGGATCTCTGAAAACTGGGACTCTTCTCTATGTCTCAATATCACAGCTATAATTGGGACAAATTTCATTTGGTTCCATGAAAACAAATTGCCAAAAATCCCAGAGCAATCTACTATCAACAAAACTATATAGCGAGCATTTTGCTGTTGATTGCATGATGCAAACTTCATGTTGGATCTGCTCATGCTAAAAAAAAAACACAGGCACATCTCTCTCCCACCTTCTAGATATGCATCATACTTAGTCTCAGCTTCTGAGACTATTTGGAAGCAAAATAGCAGTATTGATTCATAGCTGCAGGGGTGCTCCTCTCTCATATGCCACTCCTCCTGGAGGAAGAAGGGTTATTTATCTTCCCTCTTCAGCTCTCGGGTAAATGATCACAATGTGGTGCTCCACTTACCTGCTGACCAGAAACATCAGTCCAAATCAAGTCAGTTTGTGCTAATACAGAGGCTGTGGGTTCATCTCCCGATTCAGGCACTTCTTGCTCTAAGCGCTGGTGAAGCTCAGACATTGACTTCTTCATGCCAGTAAGGATATCTTCCTTTTTTTGACACAGCTTTAGAATTTCTTCTTTTACAGCTTCCATTTCCCCCTAAGGAGCAACAACATCTGTAAGCATCCATTTTTCTTACTCAATCAAAAAGTAATGTAACAGAGGACACCAGTGAAGCATCTTACTGGGACTGAGGCTATTTCCCCTTTTTCCTTTTTTGTGGTGTTGGGACAGTTCCCCATTGTCACTGCAGGAGACGTCCAGGTACATGCAAAACAGCAGTAACAGATTCAGCACAGGGCAGCATTTGCTGCCCATAATGCAGAAGTTGCTAGTCTGGAAGGAAATGTGAAAGGCTGGGTAACTAGTTCTAACTAGGTCCTGCATAGTCACGGGAATACGAGTTTCCTTCAGGACAGAGAGAATGTAGCTGGGTTACATTACTCTCTGTGTCAGAGTAGGTGATGTTACTTCCAACCACCTTCTCTGGAAACATGAGACAGAGCACTAGGGATAAGCCTTGATGAGGGCACTGGCAGCAATAAAGGTGAGGTCAGGACGGAGTCATCTTTGCTGACGCTGGTCTAAAAAAAGGAAACAAACCATTTGGTGGCTTTTAGTGATGTGGTCAGGGCCAAAATTATCCCATGCCATTGAATGTGATATTGGGAGCAATGGTCCCTGACAAGGTACAAGGAAAATATTTAATATTCTGCAAGGATTAAATAATAATCCAAGTAACGCTGCCCTAACAAAGAGGGACACGAATCTGTTCCAGATTTTTCCCTCATTACAACTATTGTTCTATCGGGTGTTCTGTCCTTAGAGCTTTCTGCTATGGCATTTCCCTACCATCCAGTTTCCAGAGAAGCAAAGAAACTACAATGAATAGCAGTGTAAGACTGGGCAAGGGGTAAAATGCCCTATTTCCCTCATCACTGAAAATGCTAAAGCTCTTTGAAGCATTGTTACTTGCTCAGAAAACTGCAATATGGCCAAATATCCCATTGTACACTGGGCTCAGTCCATCAAAGGAAGCTTTGAAGCTAGGCTTGAAATAAGAGCACTATCATAGCTCTATCATAATGTGAATAATGCTATGCAAGTAATAATCTGTGACAGATGAAAGCAGTAAGACTGTTGGTTCTCTCAATCACAGCTTCTCCCATTAACGCTAATGTGGCTGCATGACAGAGAGGGTAGAGACAGAAACCTCAGCAAATTTTCGAAGACGTGGTAACTTTGCCCAGTTAAGGATGGCTTTACTTCCTTTCTGTACACTCAAAAACAGGAGGAAAGATCTCACAAAGGCAAAGGCAAGAAAAAGTAATTGGAATGAAGAAACAGCCATCTATGATAATCTGCCATATTGTTATAAATGTCCCTTAAGAGCAGTACTTGTTTCACTACAGAAGGGGGTCTGCTTTGCAAACTAAACTAGCCAAACCCCTCTGAGAAATTAAATCTTTATCAACATCGCTTCTTCATCTGAAACCCCTTAATAAGATGGGCAATTGTCCACTTCAATTGACGAAATGCTACAATTGTGAAACAGGTTTTCTTCTGTAATAAAACGAGCTGTTAAACAAAGTTCTACACTCAAGGACAAAAACAAGTAGTGATCAGGAAATGAGTCACGCTTGGTACTAGCATCATGCCTCCAACATCCAACCACCTGGAAACAGAGCAGCTATGTACTTAGGAGCCTGCTGAGTAATTATAGTTATTAGTTCACTACAATGTACGTGTAGTAACTTAACTGTGATTGACTGCAAAACCCTGAGCACTTCCGAGGCACTTCATAAACAATCATTACATTTAATTAGCCAATTCCTGACTTCTGCAGTGCTGTCCGTAAAACACTCCTCATTTTTGCATTAAATAATCAATTCATCCATTACAGAAAGCAGCTGACTGCAGGGAGAAAAGCAATACATGTTTATCAGTTGATGAAACCAAAGTGTGGCTGTGAGGATGAGGAAGGGAGTCTAAAAGAATCCAACCCTAACCAGAATCACCAGAAGTATCATTGCACTGTCAGTGATCAGAAATTGTCTCAGTTCTCTCCTGATGCACTATCCTAAGCTGCTATATCAGCAACATTAGCACAGGCAAGCTATCAGTGCTGCATATTGTTTCACCAAAATAGCTGCCAGCTGTCATGAAAACAGCACTGCAAATTTTCCTCGGAAGCTGAAACGTGTACAAATGACAACAAAGTCAATAAGGAGTATATTATGAATAATATACCCAGACTGCAAACTAATATTAACTCTAATATCTCCTGATATATGCCAACCTATATATATGTAGTCACACTATGGCAACTCTTTACCCACTTCACTGTGGTGGGAAGCACATTGCTGTTTCTCCGTGTTCTACATCATTATGATTAGTGTTAGTCAAGTAACTGACAGCAGAGAAAAACAATTAAACTGACCTCTGCACAATCAGCCTTCTGAGACAGTGGTTGATCTTCTCGTGATTTTTCAGCCAGGTGGTTCTTTAAGAACTGTTTCAACTTTTCAATTTCTTGCTCACATTCTTCTGTTTGCTGTACAGCTTCCTAAAAAAAAAAAAATTCTCAAAAATAATTCTCAATTAACTAGTACAGATACAAACTAGTCAGCAATGCAACAAAGTTGTGCTGAACAGTACTGAAGCCTCCTTTGCATCTGAGGTTACACAAAACACTGCTCTGCTAACTTCGCGCAAGCCTATCCTCACAAAATTCACTTGCTATAGACAAGTACATCTTTGCTTACTCTAGAGCAGAACTATGAATTTGGCTATAAAAAGAAAATGGAGCATATTTAATCATATGTACTTCAATTTAGAACAGACTGACAGAAAAAAAAGAAAGGGAAAAAAGGAGAAATTGCAGGGCTTTTTAACAGTTTAGAAAGCCTACCTGTTTTTCATTGGTACTCAGGTCTTTACTGCCAGCTAGTCCTGCACTGACTAAAAATGAACTGTGTTGTTCACCAGCAAACACTGCAGCTCAGAGGATAAGCTAACTGCAGTATCTGATAATTTGAATATTTCCTATAAAAAGTATTTCCACTTTGTGTGAGCTTCCTCTATGTTTTCTTTCATAGGAAAACATACTATATGTTACAACAGACAAATTGAACTCACACTGCCATCAGAAGCACCTGCACAGCCTGACAGGTGGAAAAAATCTCTCTGCAAAGCGTGGACAGATTCCCACTTTCAGAGTAAAGACCCTTCCCTGACAGTAACAGGGCTGTTTCTTCTGCCACTTCATCACAATAGTACTCACTCTCAATAAAATACAAACTAATAAAGTTCTAAATATTTTTTTTTACTTACAGGTTTTAAAAGGAAAAAAACCCTATCTTCCCCTACTTAACAAAAAACAATGAAACAAATTGTGGCCCGCAATCTTCATGCCCTAGTGAAAGAATCACAAGATTTAAAAAAAAAAAAAAAAAAAAAAAGAGGTTGTCTTCTGCTCAGTTTTAACAAGAAACTAAAAGTCCTTCTAAAAGGGAGATTCTTTTATCCATACCTTCAGTTCCACAAGAAAAGGATTGCTTAGTAATAGATGAAACACATATTACCTCAAACTTCCCTGACTAACTAAAGAATGTAAACACTTTGTACACAGACTCCAGTGTTTTCTATCACAGGCAGATACACAAACACAGCCACTTGCCTGAAAATAACTCATCTGTTCCCTGACTTCCATTAAGGGGCATAAAATTTCTTTTTATTCTTATTTTATCATATTTTATTTTACCCTTTTCCTAATATCTTATTTTATCCTTTCCCTAATATAACATGAATTATACTATATATGTGGGACTGAATCTCTTCCTAGAAGCGTTGCTCTTGAGTTATTTCCTGCCTAATATTTGTTCTTTACTTTTTCATATTGTGGTAATACCAGTACACCTACCCATGGAAAAAGCCTGCCCGCAGAGCACATGCAGCAGGCATTGTATTTGTTATGGAAGAGCTTACTAGAAATGAGCAGAGTAAATCATTAGATATGCAAACATTAGATATGCAAAAACTGGTAGAAGCAGCTTCGGCTTCCAACTCCTCTTCCTAATGACATTATTTACAGAGTGACAGTTGTGGCACTTGAGAGGCCATAAAAAAAACAGAGGGCACTGCAGAATGCAGATTTAAGTTGCCTAAAATCCTGCCCCAAAGCATTTACACTACCTATTACAGGTTTTATAAGTGTTCGGCTTTTACAGGTGTTAAACTGCAACTTAAGCTGCGCACACTCTCCTGGGTGGAAAACTGGTTGTATGGCCGGGCCCAGAGAGAGGTGGGAAATGGAGTTAAATCCAGCTGGAGGCCAGTGACAAGTGGGGTTCCCCAGGGCTCAGTGCTGGGTCCAGCCCTGTTCAATGTCTTTATCAATGACCTGGATGAAGGCATCGAGTGCTCCCTTAGCAAGTTTGCAGATAACACCAAGCTGGGTGGAAGTTTCGATCTGCTGGAGGGTCGGGAGGCTCCAAAGGGATCTGAACAGGCTGGAACGCTGGGCAGAGTCCAATGGCATGAGGTTTAACACGGCCAAATGCCGGGTCCTGCACTTGGGGCACAACAACCCTGTGCAGCTACAGACTAGGAGAAGCCTGGCTGGAAAGCTGCCAGGAGGAGAAGGACCTGGGGGTGTTGGTTGACAGCGACTGAACATGAGCCAGCAGTGGCCCAGGTGGCCAAGAAGGCCAATGGCATCCTGGCTTGGATCAGAAACAGCGTGGCCAGCAGGTCCAGGGAGGTTATTCTCCCTCCGTACTCGGCACTGGTGAGACCGCACCTCGAATCCTGTGTTCAGTTCTGGGCCCCTCACCACAAGAAGGATGTTGAGGCTCTGGAGCGAGTCCAGAGAAGAGCAACGAAGCTGGTGAAGGGGCTGGAGAACAGGCCTTATGAGGAGCGACTGAGAGAGCTGGGGGTGTTTAGCCTGGAGAAGAGGAGGCTGAGGGGAGACCTCATTGCTCTCTAACTACCTGAAAGGAGGTTGTGGAGAGGAGGGAGCTGGTCTCTTCTCCCAAACAACAGGGGACACGACAAGAGGGAATGGCCTCAAGCTCCGCCAGGGGAGGTTTAGGCTGGACATTAGGAAAAAAATTTTCACGGAAAGGGTGATTGGGCACTGGAACAGGCTGCCCAGGGAGGTGGTTGATTCACCTTCCTTGGAGGTGTTTAAGGCACGGGTGGATGAGGTGCTAAGGGACATGGTTTAGTGTTTGATAGGAATGGTTGGACTCGATGATCCGGTGGGTCTCTTTCAACCTGGTTATTCTATGATTCTATGAATTATACAAGAGTTATTTGTGCAATACCCTATTGCACCATTGAGAGCAAAATAGGGGCAAACATATCCAAACACTAACATTACAAAATTAATCTTCAGGAAAAAAAACCTACATATATATTTATGCAGGAAACTTGCCTCTCATTTCACAGAATCACAGAATTTGCTTTCCTCTCTTTCAGGATACGTACTACCTTTCTAATGCTGCACTCAAAATGTCAGCTTATAATAGCTTTATCCTTTGTTATGTCTTAGCAGGTGCTAGACTTGTGTAGTATTGCTGCTTTCAACCCATTCAACAGAACTCGAAACTTTTTTGCAGAGTTTGGTGTCCTAGCTGCCAAGAATTGCAATTTTTCCAACGTATTTTCTCACAAAGAAACTTCACTCAGATACAGATTGTTGGATGCCTAGGATATAAAGGCAAATTCTGAGCAAAGAAGATTACTGCTGCTTCAAAAAGGAGAAATATCTAAACCTTGACCTAATGCTCCACAAAAAGCAGTCAGAAGTCTCATGATAACATGTTGTAATTGCAAAGTGCCGTGTCTTGTTTCTGACAGTTTTAAAGTGTTTCAAAAATTCTCAATTTTTTAATCCAGTAACTCTCTGAAAAAGGTACATTTTAACACATTCATATCTCAGACATAAGAAATTGCATGGACTAAAAAAAAAAGATCATAGGGATCATATGGATCTCACATAGTCGGTGTTTTTTCTCCAAGCATGCGTCATGTAGTATGTTTGAGTTTTTCTCTTGGTGTGGTGCTCTTTATTTCATAAACAGAAAATCAAAGATGGACATTCATGTTTTACCTACCACTTTTGTCTGCCTGGCCTCCAAAATGACCAGTAAAAAGTTAGATGTTCTAAAGCATCTGTTTTAGTATAATAGATTTGGAAAAACAAATCAGCAAAGACATTGTATAATTTTTGAAGGTGCTGCTATCATCCTGCTGAGAAATGGATGGGTCACGTAAGAATTTTCATACCTCTGATGAGGTATGAAAACCACCACATTGCAGGTGTACTATACACCTGTAAGAACAATACTGTCTAATGATCAAAATTATGAAATAAAAAAAAATTCTATTACCTCTAGCAGGTCATTTTGTTCCTTAGTAATTTTTTCTAATTTCTTCAATTCTCTCAAGAGCTGCCTTGCTCTTTGGAAGACTGAAAAAGGCTGCATTTTCACACCTGGTAACTGAAGAGTTTCTTCATAGGACTGTATATGAACAATGGTTTTCTGCATGGGGCCAACATGGTCAAGCATAACCTATTAGGATACAGGATAGACAATGGATGTGATACTGAGTTGGAAAAATCCATGTTAATCCATACTAATTTCATGGTGTGCAGAAGTTGGTGAGTTTCCATTTAAGAAGAAAGAACACTTTAATCTTTGAACAAATAAGTGGAAAATCCATGGTAAGGTTGCCTAAAGCAAGAGGCAGACACAAGTTACATTTACAATTCTGCTTTTCTGCATATACATGAAGAGTTTGCCAACTGACAAAAAAACAGTCACATTCAGATTAGTTACTATTTACTAAGCGTGTCATTTCAAAGTAGCGCATGACCCGAGAAGGTTCCAAGAAGACCTTATAGCAACCTTCCAGTACCTAAAGTGGGCCTACAAGAAAGCTAGGAAGGGATTTTTTTATAAAAGCTTGTAGTGATAGGACTCGGGAGAATGACTATGAATTGGAGAGGGGCAGATTTAAACTAGACTTAATGAGGAATTTCTTCATGATGAGAGTGGCGAGGCATTGGTACAGGTTGCTTAGGGAAGTTGTGGATGCTCCATCCCTGGAAGTCTTCAAAGCCAGGTGGGATGAAGCCTTGAGCAGCCTCATCCGGTGGGATGTGTCTCTGCACATTGCAGGGGGAGTGGAATTTGATGATCTTTAAGGTCCCTTCCATCTCAAACCACTCTATGATTCTATGAAGCTAACTAGAGCGATGTGCAGGAAGCACCTCTCTGAACGTCGGGCCATAAACTTACCAAAAATGGAGACACTCAAATATGTCTGACAACACATGCTTAAGGTACATACTTGAGTTCTCTATGGGCATATTCTCAATAGCACTTTAATTTCAAATGTTTTCCTTCAAACCATGACCATGCTTCTTGAACAGTCTCACCTTAGAGTTGACATCGAGTAGTTGTCTTAGACCATGCAAACTGGATTTCTTTAAAATGAAACTAAAGCAGAAGAGCCTCTGAAGACACTCAGGTCACCAACGGATGTCCATACTACAGAACCAGTCAAAAGTAACCCCCCAAGATGCACACAGCACATAACAGGTCCTCTGCACCAACTGTTTTCCCCTATCAATGTTCTTCTCTTGGACTACTCGCTACTGTAGAAACATGTTGCTGAAGTCATGACTGAAATAATACTTTTGATCCTTGACTGAAGAGTTAGAACTTATGTCATGCTAACATTTCAAAGTCATATTCTAAACACTTGTTCATGGTAGTTCGCAGTCACAAAACAGCCTTATGCTTGTGAAAGGATATTTATGTTAACTTATGCATAAATATATAGGGGAAAAAAGCCCATAAGGGAGTTTGCACAGACCTGTCCACGTTTAAGTTGGTCTTTAGGAGAAAATTCTAACAGATCTTCCGATGACAGGATTGTCTTCATTTTGGCAATGTCCTTCTCAAACACTTTCACATGAGATTCAATGGCATCCAATTCCTAAATTTTGGGAACAAAGGAAGTATTAGCAGATAGTACAAATACCAAAGCCAGCTTGCATTTCTGCTTTTCACTTAAAGTTAAAAAGAAATGTCATTCTGAATAGCAGCCCTACCCTCCAGCAAAATAAGCCCTGTTAATTTGCCAGTCAACAGGCTCTGCATTTCTCCTCCTAAACAAGGAGTTTGATCAATGCTCTTGAACTTTGCAGTTTAATTAGATACCAAAGACTTTTTGATGGTTTGTTTCCAAACAATTCATTTCCTCACTTGGCACACTTTGTAAAATCAGCACACCTTTTTTCAGTGCAGGCAATATAAGTTGTATTTCGTAACATATGATGAAGCTCTCATAAAAGGCATTTATGGATGACTCAAACTTACATCAGCCACATGCTGGAGCTGTGGAAGAATCTCTGCTATCTCATGTTGTAAAGTTGCTACTTGATCATCTATTTCCTTTAGCTGTTGCATTATATTGTCTGTTTCAAAGACGGGTGTTAGTTCCTCCAGCTCCAAGTAAACACTGTGTAAAAGATTTTGCTTTTGCTCTGAGTCTTCCAAAGCCATCTGGAGATAAAATAAGAGTTTAGTTTGATCCATCAATGGTGAACTTGAAAGTTCCACAGAGGGCAGGACCAGAAGGAACCAGTTTTTATTTCCTCTATGTCACTGACTATTGAATATATTCCCAAAAGCTTAGTTCAGACTAATACTTCACTCCTACGGCAACCAAACTGTTCCATACTGCAGGCAGGGAACTAAGAGGCAGATACCATGATTTTAAGGAAATCTGTTAGATAAAATAAGTCTACATGAGCATGACAAAAGCATGGAAAGGAAGATTTCAAACTCAAAGAGAGGTCCCATGCCCCCCAAAAAAGAAAAAAATATGAGATACTAGAGAAGATCCTTCTCCATTCTCCTGTGCCATAGTCAGGCTGATCACAAGTACATGAACAAGAGGTCAGCCAGGCACCTGAAAGGCGTTTCTGCACATCAGCCTGCAGACAGCAAATGTAACGAAATGCTCCAGAAAATATCTGGCTCATTGTGCATGATGGGAAGATCCTTCCCTCTCCCTTCAGCTAATTGGATGAGCTTTTGGATTAATTATGGTGAATGTCTTCATGGAGAACACTGAGGGCTGCAAGAAATGCATGTGATCCACTTGTCTCTGTGGTGTAGGAGGGAAAGGACTGAATGCGTGTCTCCATTCTAATGCAAACCTTGCGTGCATTTCCAAGCCCATTAGTTTCCTGGCCCAGAACACAAAACGCTCCAAATCACAAACACAAGAGACAATTAGCATTTGTCACAAAAACATTCACAGATTTTGGAAATCACAATCTTCCCATTGTGGCTACATGCTCAGTAACATCTCAGTCCAGAACAGTCAGCTACTTCTCGTAAGGAATTCTTATTAGTTTTTGTATAAAAACTTATCTTCAGACGACCACATTTCTCTCTCGACCTAAGCCAGGAAGCAGATGAGTAGAAAACTCGAATTTCAATAATGAAATTGCCAGAAATCCTCTTGGCACTTACCTGGCCCTGATCTTCCCTGCGATACTACAAACATTAAATTCTTGAAATTATAAATTGGTATTGTCTTCAAGATACAGTGAGAACTGCCTTCCAGACCATAGTTCACTTCAAAATGACATCAAAATGACAGATGAGATACTGAGGGGCATGGTTTAGAGATTGGTGGGAATGGTTGGACTCGATGATCCGGTGGGTCTCTTCCAACCTGGTGATTCTACGATTCTAACCATTTTCCATCAAACACACAGACATCAAAACAGCACTTTACCCTTTTTCGGTCACATATACACAGTACAGCAAGAACAACCACATATATTCAGGCAATAAAAAATTATTGTAGCCACAGAGTAGGGTAACAGAAGATAATCATGCATTTCTGGAAAACAGATGTACTACAGTTCAGTACTATCACAAGACCATATGTCCAAAACCAAAAAGTAGCCGTCTATATCACATGAGTTTCAACTATAACTATTTTGCACTTGAAGGGTTTACTGAAAACAGTAACTTATTATGTCAGTAAGACTTAATAATGCAAATTTGTATTTGTACAGTGCAACTAGTTCTAACAAGACCACGTATCTGCATTAATACTTACCTGAAGGTCATCAGTATGCTTGCATAAGCTTTTTGCAGAGTCACTTTGAACATCTGCTCTTAGCAAGCAGTTGGTGTTTTCTATCCACTCTTTCACATTCTTCGTGAGTTCATCATATTCTATGATCTTGTTGGCAGCCTAGGAAATGACAGGATTTTACAAAAAGGTACAAATGCATTTATAGTATAGGTAAATCCATCCACAGACGAGATTAAAAGAAAATGTGATGCATTTTCATCAGCCAGTTAAACTAGTATGGCAAAATAAAGATTATAATTTTTCTGAAACAGTTTCATGATTTCAAGTTATCTCCTCTAGTCAAAAGAAATTTTGGGGCTTATGTGCTTAGATTTCATGGTGGGATTATTGTGATTTATATGGTAATGTGACATTAATAGACAGCCCATTAGCAGAGTCACAGAGAACGATCTCACCACTCATCCAGGGGCACGAATACCCAACACTAACCCCTGCCAACCATGGTGCAGAGCCCAGTCCTTCAGGGCAACAGCTGGAGGTGGTGTTTGCCACCCTAGAAACTCTTAGCTATAATAAGACAACACAACTACAAAAAGTTTTTGACTCTTTACTCAGTTGACAGACCTAAATGATGTTTTATGCAAAGTCTTTATTTTTTTTTATAAGATGTGATTTTTTAAAACCTTCTACATTTTCATCTTGTTTCACCTTGTTTAAAATGGCAGTTCTGCGCTCAGCGAGTCTCGAGACCTGTTGGTACTGCTGAAGGGGGGTCATTAAGATGTCCATCAACTCCTGTGCGTGGCAGGAATCCCGCTCTACTATATCATGCACTTCTGCATCCAGCTCATTGAGTTTGTAATGCCAAAGGTCCAGCATATCCCAGATTTGCTGTGTGTGGAGTGAGGGGAAATGAAATATAAGGTCAGGCTCAAATACAACAGCAGAACTGTTTGGTCTTCATGGAGGCATGTGGAATTGTAAAGATTTCAGAACTGATATGACAAGAACAGAACACTCTGCATCTGCCAGTGTGATTCACAGTTGAAAATATTATGTATTTTCCTGTGAGAAAGAATTGGTAAATATTCACCAGCTAAATGCTTCCTTGTAGTTCTCCTTTTACAGACATAAAATTAATGGAGGTTCATTTTATGCTCCTGCTAAACCAGGCTCTGTAGAAACAGCCAAAAATCTTTTAACACCCACAAAAATTCTGCGGCAAGATTACCTTCTGAACTTCTTTGGCTTTTGCAACATTTTCACTCTTCTGTTGTAACATCTTTTCAATAGCTTGGAGGCCATTGTTAATACTTTGTGCTTTGCTTCTCAGCACATACTGAGGAGAGCTCTGCAAGGTTTCAAAGCTAACCTGTCAGAGTAAAGAGAAAACGACACGGGACGTTACAAAGACCTGCTGGTTTTTGTGCACCACCTCACCAAAAAAATTCAAATTCTTTTTAATGTTTCCCTTGATGAACCACTTAAGGGCACAGGAACAGAATTACATTTGCAGAGAGAAGCATTAGCATGAGTTCAATGTTTACATGTTGCTCAATAATTTCCTCTCACTTCAAAATGACTGGTTAAGAAAGGCAATCCATGAAAAACAAACTATAACATGCTGCAGCTCCCTGGGTGCTTCACTTCAGCTGCCACTGTTCTAACCTGTAAACAGAGGCAAACCACGTTGCATTGGGGAAAGTCGCATTTCGATTTGTGCTCTAAGAAACCTAGGATAACACCTTTATGTCTCAGCTGATGGTTATTACTTCAGGTATGAAATAAGGGAATATGGAAGCGCATCAATTTACAGTGATTCTTCCAAATATAAATTTAAAGATGTATGACTAAAATAAAGAACTCTGAGCCCCATAAAGTTTGTGGAACTTAATTTTATCCCACTTAACTTCACAGAAATGAAAAATTCGTCCACCGGAGGGCCTGGTTTTCTAAGTAAAGAGAAAAAACTCTCAAGTAAGCTATAGCTGAGCAAATGTCTGAGCACAGAACCAAGTGACACAGTAAGGTACCAGGTTACTATGGAAGTGGAGGCAGTGACAAAGTCCTTCCTCTTAGCCCTAAGAGACAGCTTTTCTTAATAAAATCTGCTAGCTGTTGGGGTCAGCCAAGCACATGGAAACTGCTAATTCACGGTAAATTGTGTGCTTCAGCCCTAGCATTTACAGGGCACATGCAATTTGGAGAGCTTTATGCTGCATCGATGCAAAAGATTTCTAGTTTAGTAGTCATTTGAGTTTGAAGCTCCTTATACTGAAATAGTCTATGTGGAAGACTAACTCCTATAATTATTTAGTAACTCAATTATTTACCTGTTCTTATTTCTTTATTTTATTATTTATAGATTCCAAGATACAGTGTCAGACCAATATAATAATGCACTTGCATTGCTAAAATTGCACTAATCAAAAAAAATACATAGCAAAAAAATACCATGCTCCACTCAAACACTCATGCTTGTACAAAGAACTACGAAGTCCAGTCTCTACTTAGTGCCTCAGACTCCTTGGAAAAAGGGAACTTGAGTGTTATCACTAAACATTTGACCATTACTACTATTCTGGAATATACCAAACATGAAAAATCACTGATGTTTGTAATGCTACTTCCCAAAAACAGAAGTGGGTCACATATGAATGATGTGATGCAGTTGGAAATGAGAAAGCAAGAAAAAAGTGCTGACTTCCTATCTTTCCTCAGAAAAAAAGCTGCATGTATCAATGTTCTGGTCACTGGTAGGGTAGGATTTTAATTTCAAGACTTCCTACAGGGAAAAATTTATTACATATTTCACATGAAATGCATGGCATCAAAAGTACAATTTATTTTCATTTCTAGGTTAGCAGATTTAGAAGAAAGCATAATTCCCTCAAAATATGACAACTTAATTCAATTTAACATATGTTGGTCCCTCCTAGTATGTAACTAAACTGATCTTCAGTTCCACCTGGATTTATTTTGTTTCCTAAGTGCCTTTTTTAAAAAATCCAAGGTAGTTTATATTGTTTTCCAGTACCTAAATGTGGAAAGCAAATGTTATCTAGTTTCCAGGACCATTTATCTCACTCCAATATGTGTGTACTGGGATGATGTTTTATCTCAGTAAATGAAACAGGGAACAATAACCCTCCCTAAGCATAAATTCTGTTTAACTTCCCTTCTCCTTCTCTCTCCTAACGTGTTGTTGGTTCTAAAAAAATGATGCCAGTTTGAAACAGAAACTAGAAAGTTAACCAAATTAGAACTATTAAGTTGTAATGAGTATATTTCTAAATATTTAATGAAACATAAAATGAATGAATAATCTGATACACACTAACAAGTAACTAGATTTCAAAATCACTTCACTGAACTTAAAATTATCAGCTTTACTAAGATTTAGCCTTTAAAATTAGCATTAACCATTATTATTTCTGAAATAAGATAAATGAAAGATTGTTTTTCATTTTAAAAGAAACACAAACGAAAAAAAGATAATATTTATACCATGCTAAAGCCTGACCCCAAACTTACAGTATTACGCCATTGTCCTCTAAATTTGCCTTCAGTTAACTGTTTATACCCACTTTAGATAGAAAACATTGCAAAAAGCCAAGCCAATGTTATTTAGTTCTTTAAATTCCCTATCTGCTTTTAAGGCAATGCAACCATCTCCCAAAGGATGGTATAAAGAACCATGCTGTGATAACCTACCATTTGTGTAAATAAGATAAAAAACCCCCAGTTTTAAAGTCCTCTTTTAGATCAGTTTTAAAAATATCTTCTCAGTTCAGCAACACAAACTTCCCAATCACCTTTTCCTACTAGTTCAGACTAAGAATCAGACTGGATAGAAGGTAAGATCCATATCATATCCCAGACTTTATTGACAGTGGTTCTGCCATGCCCTCTATTAAAGAAAAATAGTACATTCACACCGCTTACTAGTAGGTTATTCTAAACGGAGACAGTTAACATGAGGAATCTTTCCTCAGGCATCTGTTTTCAGTGAGAGGAAAATGCAAATGAAAATAATAAATGTTTCAAGTTGAAATTTATAGTTACGACATTCATCAAATCTTGATGTACTTAGTTACACATTACAAAAAGGTAAATATGAAAATTAAATCAAGAGTTACCTTTTCTTCTAGGTCTTCCAATACTTTCTTGCAGTCCTCCAACTGTGTTTCGATCTCTGCAGGAACTAATGTATGCATTTCAGAATACTTAATCTGAAGTTTCTCCTTTATATCCTTTAGAGTTTGACTTTCTTTATCAATCACACTCTGAACCTCCTACAAAATTAAGAATAACTTCAGTGGTTTTACCCAGCTTTTACAGAGAGAATGTGCATTTGTGTATGCGTACACAGGTATATATCCACATATATACATATAATGTTTTATATTTCCTACCATGATTATGGTTTGGAAAAGTTGCTTTTGTGGTACCAAACCTAACTGACTACCTCTGCAAGCAGATTAACCTTGAGAAATACTCACTCATTCAATCAAATGATGCTTTTTCCATCTGTAAGAATTAAACTTGACACTACTTGACGTCAGACAACTGACATACTGATGTTTATTGACAAGTATAGCAATGCAACCACTTGAAGTGATCCTATGATTAAATCTTAATCTTTGTGCTCTTTCTTTTCCTACAAGTGCATTTACTCTTTGGAAGGCGTTTAATAGCCAACGTTCATTCCTTCATTATTATAAATAACACAAAGACCACAAAAAGCAGCAGGTTTCAAGCTGAAGTGTCTGCTTTCAGGCAATTATGCAGAGCGGCACAGTAGGCTCTTTCAAAACAGCAGTTTCCAGTTCTGCATGAAGAATGTGGCTTTATGAGATAAATGAAACTTGAACAACTGTCCACAGCCTTTAGCCTAGACATGAAATCCTATCCAAGTTCTCTTGCAGAAATAATGAAAAAAATCATTTGTTTTGAAGGTTTTCTAGAATTTCAAGTTGGAAAGTTCTGTTTGTTTGCTTTATGGTTCCTTTTCCCAATGCGCAGCTGTCTGAGAAACTCAAGTGTTAACTCAGGTTACTGGGGAAAATGATCTAAAGCTCCTTCGTTAAGACATTAAAATTAACATCCCTTTCTTCTTGCATCAGGGGTAACGATAATCCATTAACTCCTACTCTTCGCTTGGGAATCTTCTCCCTTACACAAATACAGTGCACAGAAGAAAAACATCTGTCTTGAGACTGATTTAGTTCCTGTCATCCCACAACAACTGGTCTGATACTAAAAAACTCAAACCCATGAAACAGCTGTGTGCCTCATTCTACCAGAGAGAAGGCTGGAGGTGTCAAACGTCCCAGTTCAGATTGTGCCAACGTTTACGGGAATTTATAGATTCCCTGACTTGAATTTGAAAGAATCGGTTAAAATATTAGTCTCCAAAACAAAGCATATATCCGCAAACCTGTTTCTGTACATAAACGCATGGTTGCTTTTCACAGACTTGTTAGCTGGGAAGCAGATGCCTTTTACAAATGTCCAAATTTTCTTCCTAGAGAACTAGACGATATCGCTACCCATAGGTATGTTCATCTATGCTACTGAGTTAAAACTAACTTGGCCACCCAACTAACCTAGACTTGTGATCTGAAAACGAAACAGGCATTTCCATTCAATAAACACAATGGAGCCCTGAATAACGCTATGGATTCTAAAGAAACCAGCTTTTCTTTGAACATAGGGATGAAATTGCCCTGCAGATTTTGGCTTACTGGTGTTTGCATTAGATAAAATTACGGAATTTTTCAAACTTTTCAGCTGAATTGTCTGAAAAGGAACAGTCCCACTGTGACATATTGCTATAAAAAAATCACTCAATGGGACTGCCACTAATATTTGCTTGTGCTGATTGCTACAGAAACAGGAACCAGGTCTAAACTCACTTTTTAGGTGCTCAGAGTAGCACAGTTTGGATATGAGGGAAAAGAGCAAGCACCACATACCTGCAATTATAACATATCCTCCTGGATACAAAGAACTCGGTAAAAGAACAGTGCCCAATGCTAAACGCTAAATGCTAATTCTAAATAATTTTAAATAGAAAACCATCCCTTTAGGCAAATCCACAAGGTTTCACAACAGTAATGCTGGCATGGGTTTTCAGGAGTTCCTCAAGGTATAGTTAACATTTCTCTCCCATTCTAACCCCTAGGAAAATGTTCCTATCTACCACCACGGTCTTTGGCTTCTGTACTTTTCCTAGGCCTTAGCCAGCTTTAAGCATCCACTTTCTAAAGAAAATAAGTGACTGGGACCCCAAACCAGAAGCAGAACATCCAAGACCGTAACAGATATGCACTAATTCGATTTAGAGCAAATTCAAATCCCAGCATAAAAGAGAACATATTCTGAATGTCCTATATATATAAATATACTATAACAGTATATAGTATATACTATATACTATAACAGAGCCATAACCAACCTCCAGTTGTCCTGCCTTTCCAGCAGCATCTTGTAATAACAGAGACGCAGCATTCTGTAATGTGTTTGTCACAGCACTTAATTCCTCAGCAATCTTGCTCCTCTCTCGAATCTCAGCTTGTACAGAATCCTTATGTACTTGAGCCTTTTCAAACAACCTATGACAGATTTCCAGCAAGAACATATTAAGTGTTAGACTCTACACTAAGTAGGAGTAATCAAATAGTATGCTTAATACAGATATTTTTAAAATACATATACAGAACCTGTATTTTAACACTAGCTTCTGTAACAAAATCTCTGAGATTCTGTCCTTTATTGTCTCAGTTTCTTCAAAAATGAGTCTTCAGATATTGTTAAACAAAATACGTTCGGTAGACTAAATCAGACAGCGTGCATATTTAAACAGCAAACAGAGCTCAGGTTCTCAGAGTCCTGAAAACACTGGCAGAGCAAAAGACATTCACAAAGACTTCCTGTCAAAAAGCAGGCATAGAGAAGGGCGAGTACAATCACAGATTTGCAAAAATATTTCAGGCAAATTTTAAACAGTGTCATTCATTTACCAAGGCAAAAGTTGCACTGTTGCAAAAAGCACAAGGTCTGCTTTTCATAAGAGTGGAAGATCCAAACATCTCACTTAAGTCCACAAGAGCTTGGAGCCTCCAAAATCAACTATCATACCTTCTGATTCCTTAAACATTTGAACACAAATTGCAGTTTACACATGATACGGCCAGGCTCAGTTCTCTTCCCTAAGCAATACCTCCCAACGCCCACACTGGAGACAGCAGATGGGTTTTATGAAGCATCAGTCTGACCTAGCAGGGCGTTCTCTATCTTTCTAAATGCATTACAGCATATATTCTTTAATACCCAATAAAGTGCACGGTGCTTAGAAGTAGTCCTATATCATATCTTCAACAAAAATTCACACCACTTACTTTTTACAGCGATCCTGCATTGCCTTTATCTCACACAAGACGGGAAGGGCAGCTTCTGCCTCAGTATTTTCAGATGTATTCAGGATGTTTCTTATTCGGTGAAGAAGTAAGAGTAAGAGGAGCTGTTGCTGGTTGATGTTTTCCTCAAATGAGTTCACAAAACCTAGTAATTCTACCAGTTCCTCTCTGGTAGCCTTTTCTTTTTCTTTAAGACTTTCTGGCTGTTCTTCCTGAAGCTTATCAAGAATTATTGTTTCTCGTTCCAGCTAAGTAAACAGCATATCAAAGCATGAGATAAAGTGCTTTCTTATTCCATCACCTTAGTTTACATTATTCATTTACTCATACACATGAGAATGTACTGGGAATTAAACAGCCAAAGAGCTTGAATCTCTGAACTGGACCAAAACATTTGAGTTTGCTCTAACAAAGCAGATAACCACACACAGAGATGTTCTGGGTTCAAAGAATCTGAACTGTAAATATCCCCATCATTTTTCATCCCAGGTTCGAGAAAGCCGGGAAAACTGGCTGAACAGCAAGTGGGAAATGATGTTGTGCCCTGACCTCAGCCCTTTACGTGCCATTTTACTGAGGGCTTTGTCCCTACCACATTCCCCAGAACTCACAGTTTGTTGAGCAGCTCACCTCTTCATTGATGAATTTCCATTCCTGCTTTAGTTCTTCACAGTTAATTTCCAGCCCTTTCGCTGCCTCAAGCAAACCCAGCCAGTTTTCCCACAGCACTGCTACAATCCTGCCCAGTGCCCTGTCCCTTCTCTTGCACAGTCTCATCAGCTCTCCAGAGATCTGTCTCAGCTTCACAAGATCATCTTCAGCCGAGTCAATGTTGGAGACTAAAATCTTACAGGGAAAACAAACAAGGAAATAAATAAAACAATACAGTCAGAAGTATTAATGAAACATTCTGTGACATGATTAGGATCCTCTAATAATAAGACAATAACTTCACTGAGCTGCTTAAATATGATTGTAATGAGAGAATTCTGTTGGCTAAGAGAGCAAAGAAAGATGGGTAAATAAGCCAAGCAAAAAGAAACAGAAGAATAGTGCACCCAAGAAATTAGGTTGTTCTTACTTCTTTCTGGTTATTTGGAAAGGAAGAGAAATGAGCAGGAGTTACAGATATATAGAATAATAAGCCTGTTATACGAGTACTAAAAGAGAAGACAGCAAAGAGTCTGATTATAGCAGAGGGCTAGGGTGGAGGCAGCAAGAGTCCTGGGTGGGGAAACTGGATTCTCTGATTTTCACTTCTAAGGAAAACCAACAGCAGTGTTGGAAATTCGATCAGTCCTTGTCCTGCAAAGCAGCATGAGGGATCTGAACAGAAATGCAGCAATATCTTAAGCAAAGATAAGGTTTGGTTCATACAGCAATTAGATGTACACAGCTTATATGGTCTATTATAATCCAGCCTTTTTATAGGCATATAAATATATTCTGTGGTTTTAGATATTCATAGAAAAAAGACAAAGAATTTCACTTCTTTCTACTATGATATCAGCATGCATAGCTGCTACATCATAGTTTTGCATGAGCTTTTCAAGTTGTACAGAGCCTCTTACCTTGCTTTCTTCCAAGTGCTCCAAAGCTTCTTTATAAGACGTTGGTATTTGAGACAAAGACTGTCTAAGCATCTTTTCAAGTTTGTTAAGGTTATCACACACCTTATCTTTGGTTTCTGTGTAGCTTTTGTATTTTTCAAAGTACCTGTAGGAAACAATTAGTAGACCAACTAAAATTTATTGTGCTTGCTCCTCTCTCCAACCATGGTACCGACTAGGATACACAAAAAAAATGTTATATTCAACTAGCAACTAGCATGTTCAGGTTCTGTTCAACTAGCAACTAGGATTTGTTATACACTTAACATCCGATATCTGAGAAATTTAAGATGCAGGCACAAATGCCCCAGAGGAAAAGACATATAGGCATCTATATCCATGTATCAGCCATGGAGCTGCTCAGAGGAATTGTATGTCTTGATGTATGTCTCCATCCTTCTCAGCCACTCTCAAAAATTAGTTTCCAGTTTGTATTCTATTTCTTTCTATATTAAGTGGTCTGTACATGTCTAATTTGTTATTTCTATATTATCATCTCTTTTCTATCACCAAAGCCTTTAAATAAATCCAATTTTTTAACTACAAAAGCAGATTTTAAGGGCGATAGAACCAGAAGGAAAGGATCATGAGCAAGCAATTTTAAAATCCTTTACTTTTTCTCCCAGACTTTCTCTGTACATCTATTTAATGGCCCTTCAGTTCCCTTCTGTACCTATATTTAAAGGAAGGAAAATATGGTCTGCATCTTGTTTGGTCTTTACTTTTGCAAGTCATTAGAAGAGCCAATAGAGGACATGAATCAGGGAAAACCTGCACCAGCACTGAACTACAGACTCTGGAAGTCTGCTTTCTTCTCATTCTGGCACTGTATGACACTCAGTTGAGCCCCACATATACTTTTTGGAATATACTAAAAATTCCTGCATTGTAAATTACTAGCTGTATGCTTATTGTCTGGTAATTTCCCTGCCATTACAGTCACAACTGGGTCCAACAGAAATACTTACAGTTCCTTCTGTTGAATTTCCTGTTTTTAATAGAGCAGAAGCAACACTGCATTTATTATCAGTCAAATTTCTAATAATAAGGAATAAAATCTAGGAAGACCTCTTAAACTTACCTTTGTTCATCAGCTTTCTTTCTTTGAGCCTTCTTCCTTAAAGCCAAACTCTTATTGGTTAGTTCTGTTAAAGTGTTTTCCAGACATATGTTGTCTTCTGGCTTCACTAGGCTTTTCAGCTTAGAGCATAGGTTTTCTATGTTAGCCTTGGCAGAGTTGAACTCTTCTTGTTTCCATTGTGGAGTCTGACAGACCTCCTCTGAGCTACAAAGCTCTGCTCTGGCAGACTTGACTTGAACTTCATAGTCCTCAAGGAACATGGCAGCCCTCTGAACAGCCTCAGTATAAAGCTCACGAGTCTTACATGCCTCCTCCAGAGCACTCTGAAAGCGTTAATACAAAGGAACAATCAAGAAAGACCTCTGTGCTCCTCTGGATCACCAGACAGTCTCTCAGAATTTCACACCTGGCTGTCTTAGAGACCAGTGCACACAGAATTGGCTTGAGAAGATGGAGGAGGGCACGTGGCAAATGTACTCTGCTACCTAGATGGTCACAGGCTAGGGTTCTAATTTTGGGATTGATTGCCTTCAACCACAGGAAAGGGAGTTATGAAGGAACTGCCAATATTGCAGAAGTGCAGAGAGAAGCATGACAGGACAAAAGCCGTAAGATCCATTATGGGCACGGCAGTATATATCCTGTTCAGACAAGGAAAGCTCACATCAACGCCATATCCTGCTCCAGGGGACGTCACCACTATGACTTGTCAAGCTACTCCTTGCTAGATTCTCTTCTCATATGTATTTATAGGAAGAATGATAGGTAGCTTTGTCAGCTCTTAGATTTCTACACAATACTCAAGCAGTGAAGATGAAGTACCAAGAACTCTGGCAGCTGGACCATATACAGGACGATACATCAGGGGTGCTGAGTACTTTCCCCTATTAGATCTACCAGGCAGCCTGATCTAGTGGGAGGTGTCCCTGCCCATGGCAGGGTTTAGAACTAGATGATCTTTCATGTCCCTTCCAACCCAAACTATTCTATGATTTCCTCATGTATATCTATTAATCTCTTGGCAAGCCAGGGCACAGGTCCCCTTGACCTCTCTGCTATAAATGTTACCACTCTTCTGCTTTTCAATATAAATTTATTTGCTAAATCCCTCTCCTTATATTAACAGTGTATTAACATTAGCTTAAGCAGTCCTCTTCCATTCATTAAGCCTACCTCCAGCCTAGTGAAGTTTCTCAGCAAGATTTCCCTTTTGCCCTCAGCTTACCAGGTTGAGCAAATTCAGTTTTACTAAAGGCCCTCAACATTCTTCATCCCTCTAAAAGAATTCGTTCCAGTTTGAGTGGACCTTTCCTGGCAAAGACATCAAAAACTGGGTTGATTCTCCAGCAATGCCTTATCAATGCCTTATATACTTGTATTAGAGCCTTGGATCCCAGTTGTCTTTTTCCCTTTGCTCATCCTCCTTGAGGCCTGATCACATTGGTTTGACCTGTGCATTATTCTCCTTGATCATTCCCAATTGGCAAGCTTTTTCTTTACAGGAAAAACAAGGATTTCTGTTTTTTTTCATCACTACCACTACTGAATGACCGGGCCCAGAGAATGGTGGGAAATGGAGTTTACTCCAGCTGGAGGCCAGTTCCAAGTGGGGTTCCCCAGGGCTCAGTCCTGGGTCCAGTCCTGTTTAATGTCTTTATCAATGACCTGGATGAAGGCATTGAGTGCTCCCTTAGCAAGTTTGTAGACGACACCAAGCTGGGTGGAAGTGTCGATCTGCTGGAGGGTCGGGAGGCTCCAAAGGGATTGAACAGGCTGGACTGCTGGGCAGAGTCCAGTGCCATGAGGTTTAACAAGGCCAAATGCCGGGTCCAGCACTTGGGGCACAACAATACAACTAATTTTTTTGTATCTTTACTTTCTAATCATGATTCCCACCATTTCCACCAATATAGAGATTATGGTCGGCCAACTCAGCTATTAGAATAAAAGGAGGATATAAAGAAATTATAAGCACTACAGTCACAGGCTGTGAGAAATTAGTGAGAAAATCTAATGAGTGAGAAAAACTAATTTGTGAGAAAATACGTATGGCTATACGTGACGTTTATTAAATATACTTACAACACGGGAAGCAATGTCTGTCTTCAGTTGTATTTCATGATCTTGCAGTGCCTCTAATTTTGTTTCTGTAACTGCAGCAAAAGATTTTTGTCCTTGGTTTTCCTTCTCTTTTTCCTTTATACATTTAATAGCAGAAAACTTTGCTTGCCTCATATTCTGAATTGCTTCCCATTGCATCTTTTCATACTGCATTATATTTATGTCCTTCAGAAGTGGCTGCTGGAGCTTTAATTGAATATGCTTTACGAAGTGGAATATATGTTCTATTTCATCCTGGATACCTTCTTTGTTTACACACTGGAAACCAGAGACCAAGTTTTGAAGAAACTGATTCAATTCCTCAAGGTCTTTCTCCAGACTCTCTATTTCTTTCTTCTTAGATTCTTTGAACGGTGTATCAAAAACCACACTTTTGTTTATTTGATTTGCTACCTCCTGGGTTAAGTACGTGATTTGCTGAACTGTCTGAAACAGAATCTGTGCAGATATAATATTCTCAGCAGGAGAAGAGCTAGGGCTATCTTTTAGGATGTTAGCTTCTTTTCTTACAGTGGATGTCACAGTCTGGATTTCACTTAGCAATGCTTGAATCTTTTCACATTCCCTAACAACATTATCAAAGCGTATTATCTTCTCTTTAATTCTATTTTTAATTTTAAAAAATTGAGTTTGCAATTCATCCAGCTGCAGTGAGTCCCATTTTAGACCTACACATTCAAAGATTTCTTTGTACTTCGTTATTTGTGACAAATTGGACTGGAAAGCTAAAATTTTTTCTTTAAGTGCTTTGCATTTATACTTCACTTCCTGCTTGGCCCCTAATAACTCATCTTCTTCCAGGTTTATTTCACTGTCCTGTAGATCATTAAGATCTTTCTGTAATGAAGTTATCCCTTCGGCAGACTCTCTGTAAACAGCTATCTTTTTTCCTACTTCATCAAGCTTATTCTGAATTTGCCTCTGTGTCTTCCTTGCTCTGTTCTTCAGACCTCTTAACTGATCAGTCAAAAACAGCCGTTCAGATAAACTCAGCTCCCCAGCTGTGACCTGACTCTCTTTACAGTGGGATGAGATAAGCCCTTCTATTTCCTGTACATCCTTTAAAATCTCCTTTAAAATGGCCTGTTGACTGATTAATTCTGCGCATGTGCTGGTTTGGTTCATGTCAGGCCCAGCAAGCATCTCAGCATTTCGAAGCTGACAGTGAACTTCTTCTACTTCTGCAAGAAGCCTTTGCCTCTCCTCCAGCTGGAGCTCTAAGTACTGTAGTCTTTGAGCCAATTTCAACACCAGAGCCTTGTAGGAATTCTGCAATGCTTGTAAAAGGAAGGTCATGTCAGAGATCTCCTCTGGCTTCAAGTTGGGAGCAATGTGCTGGAGCCCATAATCCAGTGATGCAATCACAGGCTCTCTGTTTAGAACTTCTGTGTTGATAAGCTGACAGCTTCTGATCTGTGATTTAACACTGCTGGAGAAAAGTGCTGCTTTCTGATCGAGAGACGACAGTGAATCCTTGACCCATGAAATGTTTTCTTTCAGTTTCTTCATCATATCTTCTTTCACAAGAGCTGGACCAGTGATCTGAATATCCTCTTGAGGAGCTTGTTGTGCTGATAATCCTTCCAATTTGCTCTGCAAATCATATATAGAGTTCTCTAAAGCTACCTTTTCTTGATCACTCCAAATTCTTTTCATCTGCAGCTCAATCCTTCTTTTTAATAGAGAAAGACTCTGTTTAATATCCTGTAGCTCTGTGGTCCAAAGTACAGGGGATTTGGTTTTTCCTTCACCTGAGGAATATAGCTCTGATTGTAAATGCTGTTGTTGTATCAGTCTCTGAATATCCTGTGCTTTATTCATAAGGAGGTTATATTCATCGATTTCTGCCACAACTTGATCATGTTTCTTTTGCACTGTTTGTTCCACGTGTTGCCACCACTGCTCCAATTGCCTCATTTGGCTTTCAGTTAACACTTTATCCATGCATGTTAAATGCTGAGCTAAACTTTCTTGCTGAGTTTTCAAGTGGTTTAAGACATCTCTTTCTTTCCATAAGGACTCGATGCAAGCCTTAATTTTCTCCAGAAGAACTGTGTTGTTCATAGGACCCCTGCCAAAAATATGAGTAGAATTTAAAAAAAAACGAAAAAATTTCTCCAAAAACATGGACTAGATACATTTTAAAAAGAGAATTTCACTCTTTAGGCAATGACTCACTTGCTTCATTCACTTAATCACACGTATCAATGTTCCCTCAACTCTACTAACAACTGTTGCAGTATCATTATTTCTTGCTTATCTGTACAGCATTAGTTATTCCTAGATATTTCAGCAGGAAAGGAATTATCTAATGTATCTTCTCTAAAACTGCAATATAAACTAGTATAGAATGCGCCATTTCCTAAATGAAAGTAGCCTCCTTTAAAGTTACAATAAAGAAAATTTTAAAACTCAAAAGTCAACTCTAAGTGAATTAACAGCATTTAACGACAATTTCTGATTTAAAGTGAAGATAAAACTCAGTTATAAGTAAAATCTCAAAAACTCCCATTCATTCAAGATCACATTGAAGGAGTTTATCTACTCATGTTTTATTTCCAGGAGTATTTTGAATTTGCCACCTAAAATACATTTAGTAGCTAGATTTTATTCAATTTTATTAATCTCTTTGCTGTAAATTATTTTTTTTTAAAACTATTTTAAAGATTTTCTAATTATTGTGATACATTATTGTGACTGGTAGGCTAGTTCCATGTTCTGAAGGCTACTTCACAAAAGGTACTAAATATTTTGTGTGCATTGGTTACCCCTGAATCAGTACTGTGTTTACTGCCACATAATTCTTCCTATCAAATAAGGTTAATTTTCAGAGTAATGACATATTTAATTCAGGAAAAAAAATTAGAATTGTTGAATCCTTACATAAAAATGAATATTTCACATCTCCCATATTTTTGCAAACATATTTTAATATGGCTTTTGCATAAATTTTAGCACAGTGACCGTTTCTTTGTTTTGCCTAAAAATTAAAAACACTAGGTGTTGCTAAAGGATAGAAGAGAAATGCCAGAAATAATTCTGTTCAAGGCTGTTTGAACTTACAGGCCAGTAAGACTTTTGCTACCTAACAATGAGATCGATAGAACACTCTATTCTTGTCTCAGCATTACTGAAGTATGGCATGAAATTCGGTCTAGGACTTTATTTGTTTTTCAACCCTTCCCTGATTTTGACTGGGCTAAGAGCTAATTTTCTTCCTAGGGCTAAACTGAGACCAATCTATTAAGAGAAAGCCTCAACAATACTTACATTTTTATGTTATCTTTTTCTGTTGATAAATTTTTCATTGAGGACTGTGCAGCAGAAAGATTTTTCTGGTACTCATTAATTAAACAGTACTGTTGTTGCTTCAGGGCCTTCACGGCATTTAGTTCTTGAAGCAGCCTGTCCCAGCAGGGCACCACAGGCTCTGTGGTTTGCACCTCTGCTTGGTTTGATCCTGTTGCATTAGGAAACGCATCTTGACTGTGACACTGAGATTTTGTTTTCCATGTTTCCAGTTCAGTTTGTAAATTCTGCAATCAAGCCCAGAACAGAAAGAGGATTAAAAGAGGATCTTAAATACTTCCGTGTTTCAGCACAAAATACAGTTAAATATATATCTAAAAACATATGTGTGTTCAGTCATATGAAAATGAGCACACACGCCTGTGCACTTCATGGAAGCACTCTTGAAATCCTAACTGTAGCTGCTACTGCGCTCTAGAAGAACAGTACCAAATCTGATACTTACACGGATATATCTGCCTTAAGGCATGGTGTTTGTTGATTACCTGGTAGACAAACTAACTAATCATGCAGTCAAACCTTAGATAAGATCATATGCAACAATTTTGCCTTGTCCAAGTGAATCATTATTCTGTAAGCGTATCACTACATTAATAACAAGGAATTGCTGTGCAATTTCCATACCTCCAGCTCTTTTAGTTGTTCATTTATGAGCACGATATCCAGTTCAGCCACTTCATTTTTCAGCTCATTGACCTTCTGTTCCTCTTCAAAATATTCAGTGTTTACTTGCAGTTCAGGAAACAGTTCCTTCTGGAAAACCACTTCTGCACCTGTGTTCTACAACACAAACCAGACATTCCCTGTGATGGCAAAGACTATCACAGCTAACTATTGTAACATGGAAAGAAGTTGTACTATTTAACAATTTCATAGAATTACAGAATCACCAGGTTGGAAAAGACCCACCAGATCATCGAGTCCAACCATTCCTATCAAACACTAAACCATACCCCTTAACACCTCGTCCAGCTGTGCCTTAAACACCTCCAGGGAAGGTGAATCAACCACCTCCCTGGGCAGCCTCTGCCAGTGTCCAATGACCCTTCCCATGAAAAATTTTTTTCTAATGTCCAGCCTAAACCTCCCCTGGCGGAGCTTGAGGCCATTCCCTCTCGTCCTGTCCCCTGTCACATGGGAGAAGAGCCCAGCACCCTCTGCTCTACAACCTCCTTTCAGGTAGTTATAGAGAGCAATGAGGTCTCCCCTCAGCCTCCTCTTCTCCAGGCTAAACACCCCCAGCTCTCTCAGCCGCTCCTCATAAGGCCTGTTCTCCAGCCCCTTCACCAGCTTTGTTGTTCTTCTCTGGACTCGTTCCAGAGCCTCAACATCCTTCTTGTGGTGAGGAATTGAATGTGAAACTCTAAATATCACACAATGAAGACTGATTACAGTGCCTCTGAAAGGCAGTATTGTTCTTTTAAATAGATATACTGAAAAATATGATACGGCTAGCACTTTGGATTAAGTTCAAAACTACCATGGACAGACATAAAGCAGAACTTGATTTTGACGCAATAGTAATGTCTCTTCTTTTACAACAGAACTTCAGATGAAACCCATGTGGAAACAAAAATTCAGCAACTGACAAATGCAGCCTGAAATAACAGAATGCAGATTACCTCATATACAGAAACCAGAGGATCTGATTCCAGACCATCTTTCTCAGCTGTTGCAGATTTCATGACTTGACTTTTCTGGCACACCCTTGGTTGAACCTGCTCCAAATCTTCTCTGTCTAACTGATTCTTGACATCACTGGATTTCTCCTTTTGGTTTGAGAAAAACAAAAGAAACTAGTAACCAAAAAGCCCTGAACAACCTGTTGAGTAATAATTAGTGCTTTTGATGATGAAGTTAAGGAGCCCATAATTACAGGTTACAAGGAAAACTACAGTTACATCTCATTATTCATTGCCAGTAAGGTTATGACAAAGGAAACCATCTATTATAGAAGAAGCAGTGCTAGAATTTTGCTATGAAGTTTTGGAAAAATTGCTGAATGCAAGTGTTCTTCCTCTGACCTGTGTTGTTCATGTTTTGTTATTCTATGCACAGATCTAGAACTGTGTACACCTGGACACAATTTTCCTGAGGTTCAAATCTGGTACGTGTACTGTAGACAGAGGGTCTGTGGTTAGTTGCCCAGCTGACTACAAATGTGATATTCCCACTGGTAGCCTGGGGATTCGCTTTATGTACATGCTGAAGTATTTGCTGACTGCAAGTTCTGCCTGAGTTTATTTATCATCTGCAGAGAGATGAAAGAAAACAGTCACCTACCATCATCTTCCCCCACTCATTATAGCTCCAGCTCCTTAACACTGCTCTAGTTTGTCAAAATTCCCCTTGTACCAGGCTGCACCAAGAACATTTCAAACGCAGCCTCATACATTCAAAATAAATACGTAAATAAGAAATCTAAATAAATGAAAGAGGCTCAAGCAAAATAACAACAGTCAAGCAAAATGGTAAGAAGACTTCACAACATGTGCAGGTGAATTGGAAAGCAACATCCTCAGCAAACTACCTTGTCAGTCCATAGTAATGAAAAAAAAAAAAATACCCCTCCACACCAATTTGAAATGTACAGTAAAAGATTCAGAGACTTAATGTATACTAAGTATACAGCACATCAGACAAAAATAGCTCAGTGTATCTTGAGGGGTTTATTATCCCCACCACAACTAAACTGTGTGCTATACCCTCAAATTCAATCACTCTAGTGTAATCTCATGTCCAGTTACCTTTGTTGGATGGGTTTCCTTTCTTGTTTCATCACCTTCAATACCAACACCATCCAGTTCTGCTTCACCACTGTGAACCGCATTGTCTAGAATGTCCTCTTGGACCCTATCATGTTCGTCCATACCTAGACTCTCTTTATCAGTCTCCCCCTGATTAGAAAAATACAAAATGTTTAAAACCAGGGGAAGTCACAGTTCAAAGTCTAAGTTTACTAAGGCACATCACACTCCACAAGCTGCCTAGTCTATCTTTAGTTTAGCTTAGTGAATGAAGGAAAAGACTGAGGTGAGCAAAACCCAGAGTCTCTTCAAAATGCCTGCTCAGATCAGTTTGCAATATTGAGACCTCAATCCCTATAACACAGTTTCATGACAAATCAAGTAGGTGTGACTGCTCATATGATTTTTAATACTGTCATAGAAGTATCTGCCTAGACACGTTTGGCAACTGTTAAATATTGATCTTGCTCCTTCTCCAGAAATTCCAGTACAGGTGGCTTCCACTATGATACTTTGATGGCCATCTCTCCCAGCCACTGTCATCACTCACTGGTGTGGTCAATGAGGGAGTTCCCCAAATCATTCCCTCAGCTTTGCACATGTGAAATCATTTACAGTATGAATGTTTTATGGTTCCCTAAAGATCGGCAGTTCCAGATTAGTGGCCTCTCATTACCTACCTTGTGCACACACAGGAGACAATACCTGCTGAAATCACAGGTATTTACAGGTTTTACATCATGGAGAAAATGGATGCAAGCCTTGGGGTCTTGTAGAGATCATAACATTGATCTCTTGCACACTTTGTAAGTGCACGGCTGAGGGGATGACTGGGAGAGCATAATTTATGATTCCATTCATCAAATAAGGAAAATGTGTCTCTGGTAAAAATTTTAAGAAATTACAGATTCAATTCTAGTGAACAGACACACAAACACGCACAGACATGTATTAGAACACAGTTATCAGGCACCTGAACAGTCTCCCCCAGCGTGTCTTTGCTTTGATGGAAATCCTGTAATGGGCTGTCCAACGATAAACTGCTCTCCTCCAGAAGTGGATTGTTTTGCTTCTCTTTCTCTGATATATTTCCATTTACATCTTGACCCTAAGAGAAATTATACAAAAGAAAATCAGCTTGTGTGACCATAAACATTATATTCAAACATTAAATCTCTGAATGGCAAAAATTATTACCTACAAAACCAAACAGGACAAATACTGAGCTGCAGTTCTAAACAAATTTTACTGGTTTTAATGAAGTTCTCTTAAGTTCTTTGGCAGAGGTGTACGTGTAATTTTCGCGTGCCTACACACGAAAATACATTCCCTTCATGGCCTGACCAAGGATAGCTGCTCTAATTATGTGCAAGAGAAAGCTATACACACGTTGTGTTTAAATGGAAAGCTGCAGTTTTGAATAGACATTATTGGCTTGTTACAGACTTGCCATAACAAGTTAAGAGAATTGTTCTTCACATCATTGATTTATACACATATATTTACAGAAGGCTGAACTTCCATGAAAGGACGCAATAAACAAAAGGCATTTGAGAGACAGATATCTTTTAAACCAGTCTTCCACTGCCATTACTGTCAACAAATATACTCACATTATGCATTCCCAAAGGCTCCTTTAACTCCACTGGTGCAGGGCGCTCTTCTGTCGCAACAGGAGTATCAGAAGTGATCTGTGTCTCTTCCTTTAGTGTTTTATCTGCCTTATCTTCCATTTGTATTTCATTACCAAACTCATCTTTCAACTCAAGAGCTTCACTGGAATTATTTTCCTCCTTTTGCTTGAGATTTTCAAGTCTTTCTTCCACACTCCTGTGTACACACTGAAGAGTTTCAATCTCATCCTTAATTAACTTCTGTCCTGATGAAGAGGTGTTTTGTTTAATAGCTTCTGCTAAAATCAAGATCTTGTTTAATGTGTCTTTGCATTGACTAAGAGATGCCTGTTGTTCCTTTAAACAAGAAGAAAACATTTCATTGAAAAACATCTTCACTCAATATACTTAATGCTGTGATCTAAAGTAAATCAATAAAATCATAAGTATTTGTTGTGAACAACAAACTGTGCTGAAAAGTACATGCAGACCTACTGGCCACAGAAAGTCAAATACCAATCCGCTAACTTTAGTCATTTTTACAAACAAGGATCACCTGAAACCATCAGCATTATGACAAAGATAAAATAATCGGCATGCTACGAGGTGCATAGTCATCTTGCCAAGTCCTAAACAGACAAATCTTTCCCTTTCCTATTCTTTTTTACTTATTAGAAGTATAGAAAATTCTGGAGGAAAGGGAATCGCAGTGATCCATATCTGAGCTATGGTTTCAGCTTTCAGCAGCTCTCTATGCTCCCAGCTACAAGTCCGTTGTGCCAAAGTAAAGAAGACAGTCTACTTACACATGAAGAATACTTCTTAGCACTGAACTCGACTCTCTGACATATTCCTAAGGTTTCCACTCCTGCTAATTTAAAGACACTTACCAACACCAAATTTTCTGATCCCCTTCCCCATTGTGCCCAGACAATGGAAAAACAAAAACAACCAGCCAAACTGAAGAAGCCTGTGTGCTTGAGCTAGGACAATTCTACCTTCAGTTCAGCTGGCAGTAAAGGTCCACTCAGTTCATTAAAAATGGTTTTAGGCCTACAGTTATCTTGATAAAAGGAACACCACATATACTTTCTATTTTAGGAAAGTTTCTTAGTTTTTCAGTTTGACACCATTAGCAGTTCTCCTTTATAAATATGATGTTTTCAACAAGTCTCTAGACTTGCACAGACCCAGTTTGTCTATAATGCAAAACCTTCAGCATACCTGTGATTTCAACTGCTTTTGCTCGGCTGACAGTTGTTTCATTGCTGGACCTTCACAATCAGCCATCTTCTCAGAAAGAGTTTTCAGCTCAGTGCTCAAGCCGGCTACCATATCCTGAAACTCCTGGTGCTCTTGAACATGACCTTCCAATGTCTGCACTGTGGTCTAGAAACCAAGAAGTTTCTATAATTAGCACACCAGTAGCTCAAACAACTATAACACGTCCACAGACTGTCACACCTTTTCCTGGACCTCAGCAGCACAAAAAAAAAAAAAAAAAAAACAGACGTGTTTATTTCCCAAAAAATACTCGGCTAACGACATGTGGTCAGAGAATATCTTGCCCTCTCCCAAGCATATCATGGACTCCACCACGAACAAAATCTTCATTAGTTGCAGGAATCAGAAGAGTTTCCATTTCATAAGAACATACCTCTGAAAGGGATGTTTGCTATTCAGAATGGAAGAAAGATTAGATGCAGAATGACATATAGTGTTCAAAAGCAATTTGCATTAAACTAGACTCTGGAAAAGCCATTCACCCTTGCAAAAAAGGAAAAAAAACCCTACTATGGCTTAGAGATTATCGGGACAAATGCTTCATATTATACCTGTTTGTACAGGTATAAAACGTTATTCTTGACACTTCCCTCGATCTCATGTTTAAATATTTATCCATCTGCAAATCACAAGGCAGTAAAAAGCATGGGCTTCTGGTGCTCTTTTTCCAACAGTGAGAGAGAAAGAGAAGAATTCCCTGCCCTTCTTCAGAGAAACTTTCACTACTCAGATTTATCCATAAACTTGCAAGCTGAATGCCATTACAGGCAAACGGAGAACAGCAATCAACAAACATATCAGTAATCTCACAAGGAAAAACAGTGAGGGTCCAACCTGTAGCTGGCTGAGCAGGTTTTCATGTTGGTGCTTTAATTCCAACCATTCCACATCTGTGGAGGAGGGATCCCCCATGTGATCCTGTAGGCGATCCTCCTGGCTTTTCAATTCATTAAATCGTGAAGTTAAGTCTTCTGCTTTCTGCAGGAGGTCAGCATAATTTGCCAGCCGAGCTCGCTTCTCCTGCAAACTAGGCTGAAGGGCAAAACCTATCTCCTGTTGTTGTTTCTCCAGTTCAGTTAGAGCCAGTCTCAGATGTGCTTTGTTTTGCTCATACTGCTTCCCGTTGAACTTGGGTTGCTCTTGAGGACTAAGAAGAAATACTGTGTTCAGTAGTAGCAAATTTTTTTTTTATTCATTACACAGAAAATGTCAAATTGTGAACAAGTCAACCATTAGAATAAACTTAAACATACTGAATACTTCTCTTCAGGTTTTAAATTACTGATCAACTTCAGACTGGAATTTTCAAGGTGATGAAAATAAATACATTTAAGTTATTGCTGCTGAATTGGACTTAAGTGCAGCACAAGTGCACAACTCTCTTAAACCTTAACCAACCTACAGACTCACAGCTTCTAGCACCTGAGATGTGATGCTCATGCTGTGTATTTTTTTGCTTCTCTTTACAGCAGTTCTGTTTAAAAACTACAATACAGCTATGAATCTATTTTCCTTGACAACTTCTTTATAAGCATGCACACTGATTTGCTGCACGTGGACAGCTTGCATTGGTCCAAAAGAAATATGCAACTATGATCACTGACACAAAAGTAACATTTGTATATTCACATCTAGTGATGAAGCTCAGATATTTTCCAGATGGAACTTAAAATGTCAACATTTTAAAATACAATGCCAAACAAACAAATCCAAATCCAAATAAATAAAGTCTGGTTATAAATCTGTAAAGCACAGCAGGATAAATGAGGACAAAAGCAAAGCTTAAGTGTTTGGGGTTTTCCCCTCAAGATTCTTATTTTTTGGCAAATGACAAATAAAGCACGGTCTTACATACATTAAGCACTCCTGCCTCAAGTTCCCTGTTCCAGATTGACATCGCTGCTGTTACTGCTGGTACCTATTCACAGGCCTGATTGTGCAAGGTCCTGAGAATCTCTTCGGATGTGCTGAGCACCTCACCTCCTGTCTTCATCGTACTCAAGGTGCTCTGCATTCTGCTGTGTTGGAGCCAACATAGCCAATGCTCTACCTTTCTCACCCCTTGTATTGCTTGTACTGAGCACTCAGTAACAGAGAGTACAACTGAACATACTCAAAAATACTCACTTTTAATACATCATTCCCGGGTCATTTCTTTAAAAGCATACAGCAGGCCTACTCTACTAGCTTCCATTGATCTCAACAGCAGAGTTTCTACTGATTTTACTGAAATTCAGTTCAAGAACATCACATCAGATAAATATCTTAAAAGTGTCTGCATGTGCAAAATCAGAACTTCAGTTTAAGTTGACCAGACACGCCTGGAATCATTTGACATGTTTTAAAGGATCAGTTTGGCTCTCAGACACACTTGCCACAGTGCCAGCAACACTGAAGTGTCTTTGCTGACTTGACAGTACCGACTGCCACAGCCAAGAAAGCCTCTCATTGAGTCAGAATAGACCAGGCTTTTAAAACTCTACTTGAAGTAAATTCCAGCCTCCTGGATTTACTCTAAAGTCTCGTCTGAAGCACTACGAATCTGTGCAAAGCTAGGTGTCACTTCTGCCGGGGGACCCTGGACACCGTGCTGTTATATCAGTGCAGCCTGACTGCACGGTATAATGAAACAAGGGGCAATCAGTGCACATATATGTATATATAAATATATATATATATATTTAACAAGAGTGACTGAGCTACTTTAGTATCGAAAGGGAATCTGAGGCGAGCTGGGCAGACTCTATCAGCTATTCTGCCACGCCCTTTACAAGCCGAACTGTGACCTGCCCCTTTAGGGCACTGCAGAGATACAAGAACTTTTGTAGATGAAACAAAAGATTAATACCTTTGACATTCAGTGGCTAACTGACAAGCACTTTCCCACTGGTTCTGGAGCTCAGAAATAGTCTGCTGAACCACCGGCTTCTTATCTTTCTCATTTCTCATTACAGTTTCTCCTGGAGCTACCATGTCCTGTACTTTGGCCTCTCCTGCATCTTTGAGAGCTGTGATTTCCTGTATTAAACAAGAAGTAGAAGTAGTATACATGAATAAAAGGTATTACAAAAGATTTTACTCATTTCTTATACCCTGGCATTCATGACAAGAGAATTTTCTTTCCAATATATCACATAAAGATCATCCAGTTTTAGAAAGTCTGGGATAAAGAAGCTGGGATTCATTAATTACTCTTTACATAACAAAAGCAATATTGTGGTGACAAAAAAATGCTTCAAACCTTGGGGAGAGGTATTTGTCACAACACTATCCCTTCTGCAGAATGAAACACAAATACCAGCGTTCTCTACTGCTCTCCTAAGCAGTCAGAGAGGAGACTCCAAATAGAATCATAGAATCATAGAATAACCAGGTTGGAAGAGACCCACTGGATCTTCGAGTCCAACCGTTCCCACCAATCCACAAACCATGCCCCCAAGTACCTCATCTACCCTCACCTTAAACACCTCCAGGGAAGGCGAGTCAACCACCTCCCTGGGCAGACTGTTCCAGTGCCTAACGACCCTTTCCATGAAGAATTTTTTCCTTATCTCAAGCCTGAATCTCCCCTGACGGAGCTTGAGGCCATTCCCTCTCACCCTGTGCCCTGTCACTTTGGCAGAAGAGCCCAGCTCCCTCCTATCCACAACCTCCGTTCAGGTAATTGTAGAGAGTAATAAGGTCTCCCCTCAGCCTCCTCTTCTCCAGTCTAAACACTCCCAGCTCTCTCAGCTGTTCCTCATAAGGCCTGTTCTCCAGCCCCTTCACCAGCTTTGTTACTCTTCTCTGGACTCGCTCCAGAGCCTCAACATCCCTCTTGTGGTGAGAGGCCCAGAACTGAACACAGTACTCGAGGTGTGGTCTCACCAGTGCCGAGTACAGAGGGAGAATAACCTCCCTGGACCTGCTGGTCACGCCATTTCTGATAAAGGCCAAGAAGCCATTGGCCTTCTTGGCCACCTGGGCACACTGCTGGCTCAAATATAACACCAGGGCCTGAGAGACTCTTCCAGGCACTGGAGCAGCCCAGCACGAAAGCACTGCAGGACATCCCAGAAGCCACAGGCTTTGCAGAGGTTCTCCAGGTGCCCCAGCTACATTACTGACAAACAAATAAAGAGACACAACCCCCCACCCCCCCAAAACAGGCCACAAAAACACAGGCAACTAGCAGTGGCATTATCTTTTAGGAGGTGCTGACTTTATCAAGCATTCCCTGTATATCCCCCCATAGAGGAGCTGTGAAGTGGAAAAAGAAATACATTTAACAGAATACCTTTGTGTGATTAACACTTTCATCTGGCGGCAACTCGCTTTCCTGTGAACTCAGGTTTTTAACAGCCTCCTTGAGGCTTTTGATACAGCAAGCAACATCCTGGGCAAATTCTTCAAAATTTTGTCCTTCCACTGGAACTCTCTCAGTATTCCCTGCCATTTTACTAACATGTGTTATCAGTTTCTGGAATCTACTGATATGATCATTGGCTTCCAAAATAGTTTCATCTTCTGTTAGCCCAGCCTTCTTCAAGGAATTTGCTAGCTGAGCCATGGAGTCAAATGGTTTTCTGAAAAAAAAAAATTAATAAACATCTAATTGATAAACAATCGTTTTTAGAAGACAGTTTTTAGAGCCCAAAAAAAATGATACCTCTGCATTAATAATGTCTTATAGAAGTTTTCAAGTTTTGTTTCATCTTTTTTAATTTCTTCTAGTTTTAATTCCTGAGCAGCAAGCCATTCTTCCAAGGCAGTGCCACTTTCTTCAAGGCTAATGGGAGTGTAAATACAGATATAGGTCAAAATGAGAGGCATTACATGACTCTAATCTGCTGAGAGCAGTATTTTGCTGATAAAGTAACACAGCTATCATGCATCTGATCAAGCAAAGTATAAGCATTATTTTAAGTATCTCAGTTCATGACAGTGAAACTATCCATAAACACACACTCCCATATAACACTGACTCTGCTACAAACTGAAAAGAACACATGAAGCATATAACAAAACACTCATTACCCTTTATCAAAATACTATCTTTAATAAAAAATCAGGGTTGTTTGCCTTTCACTATGGCTGTTTATAATGAATCATTTTATATTACTTGTGATTAAAATGTCAGAAACTGTTTTGGTTCCCTACCTGCTGAGCTCCTGGAGAGAAGCATCAAGTTCCTTTTCTCGTTTCTGACATCTGGAGATCAATCTTTGTAGTTCAGCTTCTTGGTCTCTCACACGGCTGTTAAGGTGGTTAATGCTTGCTTTGGGCAAGTAATGCTTCACTTTATTCAATAAAGCTTTAACCTCTTGGATATCTCTGTCTTTGACTTCAGATGTTAGGAAGTGCTGAATAAGAGAACAAACACAAGATGCGCTTGTCAAATTTATTGTTCTATAATAGAACATTATATATACATTATATACATTCTACAATATACACTAGAAGAGTTCTTCAACTACTGCTACCTCCACCAACTTTTTCTATGGTAACTCCAGTTCCCAAAAAGGAATATGTGTTAATTCACAGTCTGCTGACTATTTCACTGGCAAATGGAAAAGTTGCTGTTTGTAGAATAAAGTAAAGACGACCACTTGCATTTTCTTCCTTACAACACAAATACACAGAGAAGGAATAGATAAGCAGCATTTAAATCTAGCACTGACATCACTATGTCTCCTTTTGCAGCTTAAGCGTAATCGCTTGTAGCGGATCTTGTGGCTTTTCCATCCCTTTCCTGTTGACTCTGCCTGGCTTAGAGTGAAAACTTGGCTACAACATAGCGAATGCAAATTTTCCACTTTTAATCCAATGTGGGCCAGAATTTCACTTTACTCTCTACGTATTTGACTTTCTGCATCTTTGCACACTAAAGTACTTGGTCAATGTCCCTTAACTTCCACTTACTACTGTCCTGTCTCTCACTTGCCCAGCTATGTATGAACTTGAACAGTGATACTCCATTTTAACTCTTATTTTCATACCACTCACTCTCCTTACATGGAATGTTCATTCAGTCCCAAGTTACAATTCATTTCCGAGAAAAGACTCTTGTGTAAAAAAGTAAAACTCCAAGAAGAATCAGCTTTAGAAATTTAAACATTTCTATACTTTACCTTCAGTCTCTGCAGTCTTTCTTCCAGTATTAGTTTTGTTTCTGAGGGGTCAAAGCAGTCCTTCAAAGACAGCTGACTGCTGCTGAACCAGTCATTAAAATTCTTGCACTGACCTGCAAAAAAAGATACATTCCAATTTTCTTCATTAATTGTATTCAGTAAAATAAAATCCTATTTGACAAGAAGGTTTCAGACAGTTTATAATTAGGTTTCCCAGTGCTACTGTCAAAGGTTGCTTCTCACTATGGACCATGTGACAGAAAATGCTGCAGCTCACATCAATTAATATTGGGTAAGAAAAAATAATAAACGTAGTTGTTCACTTGGGAGGGACAGTCAGCTACACAGACCAGCTACAGTAAACAAGACCTGGACTGGCAACTTTTCTCATTTCATATTTCAAAAAAATATCACTCAAAAATTACTTGAAGATGAGACTGCCTTTCAGTCAAATTCTACACCTGCACAATTCTGTGTCTGCATAAACCAAAAATTAACTAATAACACTATTCATTCTCATAACCAAGCACAAATAAAAAATAATGGGGAAAAAAAGAAAACACATGATTTCTGTACTTTTAAATTAGATGCTCTGACATTTACTCCTGAATTATGCTTTATATTTCTTTTATCTATTTTTTAAGTGTAAAAATAAGAAGCAAAATACTTTGATTCAGATGGAGTTGTTTGTTGGAATCAAACCCCATTTTCATCCAATCTTTTAAATAGTTCAGAACCCTGAAGCAGTCCAAGATATTGAAGTAGTTTCAGACACCAAAACAAAAATAAATTGATTGTACAACCTTTAAAAGATGATGATTGTCAATATAAACCTATAAGCTATATAAATGTGAAATGTGTTTGCTTACGGTTCAAAACACCAATAAAGTGATCTTGAAACACATGTTTCTTCTTATTAAATAAATCAGTGACACATTTAAGCTGCTTATTTAATTCATCCACACCAGGACAGTCCGTCTCCTCCTGGAGTAATGTCACATCATGTTCTTGTTGCAGAATTTTCTGGTGTATCTCCTAAAGTTAAAAATAAAAGGACAACCGTTAAAAAGAAAAAACTGAAGTGCAAGCAGAAGTTCGCTGTACAGAGCTGCTTTAGTACAAAGAACAGTTTTGCTAAGGGGTTTAGTCCTACTTGCATGTTAAAATAACTTCTTAACGTATATTAACAAGGCAATCAACAGGTAGTAGACTGAATAAGAGAACAGGTATATATGTCAACACGTTTACAAAGCATTGGAACAGGCTGCCGAGGGAGGTTGTATTGATTTCCTTCTCTTGAGATACTCAATGCCCACCTGGAAACATTCCTGTGTAACCTACAGTAGGTGAATCTCCTTTAGCTGCGGGGTTGGATTGGATAATCTCCAGAGGTCCCTTCCAACCCCGACAGTTCTGTGATTTGGTGATAAACTCTAAATTCTTCTAGAACAGTGTGTATGCATCTGTATGCATACATAATCACAGGTACATTCACTTATGCTTATTTTGTCATCACAGAAAACATATATTTGAAGTGCACAGTAACATAGTACACTTCAGTGCATCTAACATCTAAAAGCTATAATGCCTTAGCTGCCATAGGTACTGCTCATGCCTAAATGCCTTACTCTGTATGTCAGCTCCCTGGGGTTTGAAAGGTAACTTAAAGAGAGTTGGAAGAATTAATTAAAAGCTATACTTTTCCCCTCAATACCTGTGAGTTCACTGCCCCAAGCACTAGAGGTCTGACACCCAGGACGTGCGTAATTCACTCACTCCTCAACAGGAGGTTTGAATCTTGCCAGCTCTGAGCCTCCAAGTAGGAAACAGCTCTTCACCTCTTTCCCTGACGCAAAGAGGAGGGAAAGTTGCCTGAAATTGCCTACCGGGAGCTCCCTTTGCAGGCAGGCTCAGGCGGTGCAAAGACAACCTCGGTATATTACCCAGTCTTGGAAAAGATACAACCCAGGACCCTCAACTCCTGCTTCAACATATCTTGGGTGGCATTCTGTTGTTGTGCCTACCACTAACCGTATCCAACAGCCACAAGGGTTAACTAAATACACTTGCTAACAGCCAGTGAAAACAGGCTTTTCGTACATGCCACTCTTCTGGCAGCTGAAGGAAATATTCCAGCAGTTTAGAACTTATAGAGGAGAAGCACTTATGAAGACTTGTCTAGGAAAGAAATTAACAAAATTATAAAAGATGCATAATTTGGAATGCTACCTCTAATTTAGTGAAGATCTCTAAGGTGTCAGAAGGAGATAAAGCTTTCAAAAGTGATTCAGTCATTCCAATCTGTGTCTTGGCCAGATCAAGGTCTCCTTTTAGTTCTGCTGTATTCACGCTGAGGTCACTGGTATCCTGCTTTGTCGACAACAGCTTTTTTACTAGCTCCATTTTTTGCACAACAGATGTTCTGATGACCTTAAAATTGGAAATAAACATGAGTAAAAAATTACACTGTATTGATTTTCTAGAGTATTACAGAACTCTATGCTAGACACACAAAGCAATGAAATTATCTGTAGTTCAGACGTTTCAATCACAGTTTGTCCCAGTTTCTTTACCTCCCACTCCACAAACTGAAAAATAACAGTATTTAAGCCCTGCTCTTCTGAGGAAAAATTATCTTGGTTCATCGTTAGTAGCAATGCTTTTAGTGGTGCTGCTTTACTAACAAGTTGTCTTGTTAGTCTGCTACAGCGTCTGCTCTCAGCTGGATAAATGCCTTACATGCGCTGCAGCTACCAGGCAAAAGAGGGTGCCAGCTCCCTGTGTGACACATCTGTCTGTAATGATCTCACCTAGGTAAATTCCCCACACTGATCCAAAGACAGGCAGCAAGGTCAACAGAGAATTGGGGAGCTCTGGTTCAAGACTGTTCATTAAGGAACGACGTGTCCCTAACCGTATCGCTAAAGCTTCCCCAGATTTGCATGAGGCAGCAGCTCAGTCGGATCACGGCCACATAGTGAACCATCGCCCCAGAGGACTCGCGTGTCTGGTGCTCCCAAGGAGCACAATGTTCACAGTACAGGGTCGCCGAGTCCTTTCCTAAGCTCCTTAGAACCCTTTACCCAGTGAAACTCCTCCGAGTTCGCTGCCTGCTGAGGATAAACACACAAATAGCCAAACCAGGTCAAGCTCAAGGTGCATCTGACAGACACTGCGAGCAGATGCTTAGGGAACTGGTATAGGATCAAGGCAGGCTAACATGGTCTCAAACAGTGAAGGATTTATTCCTTGCTGTGTGAAGTTAGCACGAAAAGATAACAATAAACACCATTCTATGCAAACAGCTGCATACTACCAAGCTACATTAAGCCATATCCAGGTGAAGGCACAACTTAAAATAGACAGTCAGATGCTGAGTTGCTGGAATCCCCAAAGGGATGATGAGGTTCACTGTCCCTTGTCCTTTGCCAACAGCTAAGATCCAGATATCACCAATATTGGCCTCTTTGAGCAGGACTGCAGAACAGCTGGGTCAGATCTAAGCCCCTGAAAGACAAAGGACTGAGAGAGGCCTCTGTGTTTAAAATGACAGACTTGGTTCTAATAGCTTGAGAAAGACAACAGATGAAATGTCTCTGCTAATAGCCAACAAAATGCTTCCGATTTCTTTGAGCAGATTTAAGTCAAACCAAGACATGATTGTGGCAAAGACAACACCAGAAGCAGGGCTGTAGTAATAAGTATTGGCATTATCAGCTGTAAAAGCCTCTTCACACCTGTAGCTCCAGTGGAGGTTCATTACTGTTCATAAGTTCTTCTATCTCAGCTACCGTGTTGTCAAATTTCTGGAGTTTCTGCTCTTGAACTCGTAAGCATGCCTAAAGATGGAAAAAACAAATTGGTAACAGTGTTTACCCCACATTAAATTTCCTCTTCTCTGTGACAAAATTGTATTACTTGTGTTCTGGTTCTGCATTTTGGCAGACAGAGGTCCCACAACTGGTCCATTTTCTGATTTTTACTTTAGCAATTTAGACTTTTATTTTGTGTTACAGTCTGAAAAAACTCCATGCTTCTCAGACAAAGCAGTTGTTAATGCAAATCTAGCATAAATGTAATGATTTTCTTACTTTTATAATAACTCAAGTAAATTTCCAGGAGAATAATCTTAATCTTGTATTTATTTCTTGCTGCTTCCATAAAAGAGGAATATTCTCAGATATTATAGATTTAAAGTCAAGAATTGGCATCCTGATGATACAGTTCAGTAAGGGATGTGATAAAATACAACGGATGAGGTATGCACGTTTTAAATGTACATCATTTGTATGAGACCTTTACTCATTTCGATGCATTTAAGAGGCCGGTAATGTGAAAGTAAAATATCAGCTTCAACTTAGGAAACATTAAAATAAGTCACATGGTCTCATCTTCCCAAATCAATATTCCAAACTCCTTCAGGACAAGGTATTCCTCTGCAGTCTCTGAATAAGCAATCTTCAAAACCCATTCATTCACTGCAGCCCTTAAAAAAAGTCCATATTGATTAGCAGGGAAAGCAGACCTTCTCTCACATCTCTAAATATACAGTCAAATGATTGATATACTTGTTTTTTTTGTGACAGGGTTCTGGAAACCACATGCACTGGTGCTCAGCTGGGTGGACACAAAGGTTTCAATTCTATGTAATTTGATACATACACTACAATAGTTGGGGGTTCCTATGTAATTAACATTAATGCAGAGGTAATAAATTGATAAATTAATCTGACACCCTCTGCACATTAAACCATTTAACAAACATATCAACTCACTGAGGTCAGTTTCCTCCCTTCCTATTCCACCTTTATAGTAGCTTGTGGGAGAGTTTCTCTCTCCTCTGCCCTCTCTTCCCTTCTCTTTTGAAAATTACCCTCTCCTGTGGAAGCAGCAGAGTAACCTTAGTACAGCCACCTCCTAAACACCAGCAGAGAGGCTTGTTGGGGGTATGGTCATGTTACGCCAGGACTGAGCAGTTTCCAGGTAACTAAACAGCTCTTAAGGTAAGGTTGCCAGCTGGTGCATTTTTAGTGGAGCCCTCACTCCAGGCAAATTCTAGTAATAAAGGCAATAATAAAATATCCACCTTTGCACAGTGTGCATACTGCTGTTTCACTGGGAAGATCTATATACAAGGAACACCTTGGCTTTTTACATCTCTACAAATTAAAACAGGTAAGTACTGCTAAAGTAATATTAATGCTGCAAATAAGCACAATAAAAATGAGGGCATTTAAGGCATGTTAGAGTGTGAGAAAAAAATACTTGCATATCTTCAAATAAGCAGATATGAGATATATTTGTCTCAACCCCACTCAAGAAGGCAATTGGTTTTGTTCAGTAGGCACTAGCTATAACTACAATGAATCACAGAATTATTAAGAAGCAGTGCAGCTGATAAATTATGGACCTAAAGCCAGAAAGTAAAACATTTACCCGCGTACATGAGGTTCTTCAACAGCACAGAACCAGTGCATGCGTTTTTATACTCTACCAAAAGTCAATGCTATAATCTGTGAGAAATGGGCAGAGGCAGCCCAAGCTCTGCTGATTCCTGCCTGCGTGCAGCCCCTGGAGACCCTTCACATCACAGCTGCTATTGAGGCTGCATTAAGTTACACTGGGGAGCACGCCGGGACAAGGACTGCAGGAGCAAATAAGCCACTCCTGCAACCTCTTCTTGAACTGTGCATTGCCAAAACACTTCTGAAGCCTCACTATGTTCACTGATATATAATTCCTAACCAGAACTAATCAACAGCCTTTTCTTTCTTCTCTCTAGGCACAAGGAAATATGTGCACCACCATGCCCTACGCTCCATGCTTTCCAGGCCTTCTCTTTGCTATGTGTTTTTACAGCACAAAGGAGTGAAGAGGCTCATGTTGTTAAAAGCAGCATTCACAGTGTTACCTTAACTTAATTAGTATACATATATGTTGTCTATTTATTAGTTTCCAAGACTTGTATCCCTAATGCATTATGCTATACCTTCAGCAAATCTATCTATGCAGATGCAATTGCAAATTCCTCTGCTTTTGCAGTGCTGATATTCCTATGTGATATAGTCTATGTTTGTACTCCATACCACTACAGTATAAGTTAAGGGCAAAAGAAATTCCATTCAAATTACCTTCAGCTGCATAAGGTCCTCTTCGGTCCGACAATGGTTCTCTGCGTTCTTAAGTTCTGCATTTGCCCAAGCGTCAATTGTGTCAGATAAACCAAGAAGTTTGTCCCACAAAGCCTGAGCTCTTCCCAAATTATCACAGTAGTTTTCAGTCTTTTCATTGATCTACCATGAGATTCAAATACAGAAAACACACACAGATTTCAAAAATGTTGAATTATATCCCAAAAGCAAATTGAGCAGAATAAAATTTGAGGGAGATGAAACCACCCACAAAAACAACAAGTGCGGCAAGGGAAAAAAAAAAAAAAAAATCTCATGTCTCTTCACAGTGAATTGGTCATGGAGAAGACATTTAAATCCCTGCCACACATGTCGCTAAACATACCAATCACAGCAGCAGCTTGCCTGTTTTAAGGCAGGTTTAGGAAGGAGCCTTGCTCATTAATGTTTATCTACTCTGAGTAAATACCATCTAATCTCAGTATTGATGCACTGTTTAGATAGACAGTGGCAGACACTTCCCATAAAAAGCACCAGCACTGTAATTCAACCGATTGTCTCCAAAGTGTAAATCCACAGAAGTTGCTACACAAGCTTACAGATCCATGAAGAAAGCACAAATATTGCCTTTCTGCATTTCCTAGAATTACTTAGTGTCAAGGAGTACCCATAATAAAAACTACTCGAGAGAAATCAGAAACAATACACCACAGACATTCAGCAATCTTTGCTCCAGTAAACGCTTCTCACTTAAAAATCTTTGCCATATTGCACCTAATTTATTCCAAATATTATACACGCGTCAGAATCAATTACTACAATGCATAACAGATAAGACCACACTGATAATTTACTTTTTACATACATCCAGCCATCTGTCCACAATAATGTTAGCCTCATTCTCGAATGGGGGCTCCTCAAAGCTTCTCATTTTATTGAGCTGGAATTGGAGGTTTTTACAGATCTGATTTATTTTGTCTACATCTTCAGAGTGACTATTAAATTCTTCTTTTGCTTCTTCAATCTGTTGAAAAGACCAAATAGATATTTATAAGCATGTTTACTTATGACTGTTTATTCAACAAAATATTTTTAAGTGATATGCTGCTCTTTTCAGTTTAGAGAAACAACAGCATTACACAAAATAGTCTATTTTATATAATATGATGAGACTAGGAATATTTCTTGCGTTGTTATATCCCTGTCATGCTGATGGGAACATTTCCCTGTTAGAAATCCATATCATTCTGTTACTGGCTGTAAAAACAGCTGAGTGGGAGCAATGGATAATATATTTCTGACTGAGAGAGCCAAAACCAGTCTGCTTTAAAAATCATAAATGTAAGATTCAAGTGGACTGTATGTCTGTACACAGAACCTCAGTCACAGAAATAAACAATGCACAATGTAATAATCATCAAAGACACTATTACAAGTCTAAACCATAAGACCTGGCATTCTGATCCCTGGGTTTTGAAATACTTTAAAAAAAAAAAAAAGCTTAAATCCTATTTAAAAATAGCCACTGTCAAATATTCTGTTGCCAGAAAATGAAGTGTCTCTTTTTCCTACTTTCTAGCTAAACAATAGACCGCTTCTTTGTGCTTAACTGTAATGTCAGTGTTTATAAACAGGGAAGCTCCCTGGAAAAGAAACACTGACCTCTAGTGTTAGGCAGTTTGATATTAAAAGCTCTCCTTACCTCCCAGAGAGAAGCATTAGTTTTTTTCTCATGTAGGTACTGCCAGCCACTGAGATAAAGGATGGCAGAGCAGCACTCACAAACCAGAACAAGACAGACAATCCTCTCTGTTATTATTTTATATCACCATACATAACAAATATCGGCACTCCAGGACATGCTTCCTACCTTGCAGTAGCTACTGCAGATCACAATTCTGAGAGTGGGAGTTGTAAAACTCAAGGTGAAGAGTTGTTAACAGAGTGAGGGGTCTCCATAAAAGCCCGGGCTAGGGTATGCAGGCAATTTACCTGCACCCCGAGTCTGAGTGATGTAAGGTGCCAGAGGTCTCACTGGTGAAACCAAGAGAAGACCCTGTCTCAGCTGAAGAGAGGGGTGGCACACAAACACACCATCCCATTGCATAACAGAAGAAAACACATCTGACCCTAAATTTAATCATTGCAGGCACTGGCTTGGCAAATGTTCCTGAATGATATGGGTGACGCTTCATCAGAAAGCCTAAATGGGATCTGAAGAACCAGTCACATCACCTAACCAGGAAATGTGAAACCTGTACAGTAAAACAGCCACAGCAGACATGCTGCTGTTCACTAATCCACTAGCCACTGACAACACAACAATGTCCAGTGGTTGTATTCATTTAGACAAGAAGAATGTGGCTGCCTGTCAGATTTTTGGCTGAAAAAGGGACAGACTTTAGATCAAATGAGGGCTTGTCCAGCAATTCCTGTTCATTCAGTCTCAGCAGCTAAAGTAGAAGCTACTGCAAATGTTTAACTCCCACAGTACGGAGCAAACATTGGTTACAGAGGCCGTGGCTCTTACACCGAAGGTCTGTTCTTTAAGTCGACTCATAACACAGGAGAAAGGAGAGAAGAAGTACCAAACTATGTCGTTATCACTTCTACCTGCTACATAGTTTGGTCAGCAAAGTCAGCGTGAGGGTAGAGATTCATGCTGCAAATGTAACCAGCTCAAGGACATAGTGTCTCATCAGCCCAGTCAAAATCATTTAGGCTTCCAGAAGCCCACACCTCAAGTCAGCGTCACACTGCCAATTCCCAAGCTGCCTCTGAGCATGGTGGCAGTGACACACAGTGAGGTACGCAAGCTGCAGCATGTGAAGCAGGCTGTCACGGCCCAGTCTCTAAGCAGATGTGTCATGCTGATGCAGCCTTACTGCTCCTGTTCCTCATCCTGCTGGCTTGAGGGTAGGTGAAGTTCTTGGTACAGCACTGCATAGTGCAGACAAACTCTGCAGCACCGACTGGGACCCAGGGACACAAGCAAGAAGATATGATTCTAAATTCTTGGTTATAAGCTACAGCAACAGTAGAGAAACAAGCAGCCCCAAGATGTCCCATTATTTTTGCTTATCATTTTAAAATATCTTCTTAGTTAGAAATGAATTTGCTATTTACAAACTACCCACTGTAACACTTTTAACTTAGTAGGAAATACAGACATAATTGTAAAGGATATGGGTGAATATGGCTAAACTCAACATGTGGTTTTGGTAGGACAGGATTTCCCCTTATTTTGTTACTAGATCATAGTTTTCCTGTGGTTTTTTTTCTTTTTTTTTTTTTTTAATCCCTCTCCACTAGCAAGACCTCGATTCACTATGCAAAGCTAAGTATCAACTAAAACCAAAACCAGGGTATGGACCCTAAATGTATTTTGGAAGCTGAAATGAAAGCAAGGTCTTAACATTTGCCCCAAAGGCTGTGTGTGCAGGAGCAATCCTATACCCAAACGCTTCAAGGTAAGGCTCTTCTTTCCTAATCAGTAAGTTCTTATTACTCACCTTTTTTATTAGCCTGTTCAAATTCTCCTTCCCCATGTAAGAAGTCTGCTGTGAAAGCACAATCTCCTGTTTCTGGATGATGCTGGTCAGACTAGTTTTGCAGTTTTGATATTGCTTCAGGAGTTCCAGAGCCCTTGTACACTGCTCCTGGCTATTAAAAAGAGATGTATTATTTATGGCCTAAGCCTGCTTCCTTGTCCTATATTCAAACATGTGAGGAGTTTGACTACGATGTTTAGAAGAGAGAAAGGGGGGATAAACTGTCACAGTCATAGACCCTGCAATACTGTGTGATATCTGGTGTGGTATTTGGATAGTTTTTGGAAGCACAGAAATGCCCTTCACTATCCTTTGCCTCTGATTCATATTTAACTGTGATGTGACCTGAGCAGCTCATGTTTATATGATACTCCCCACATGAAAGACGAGCTCAGTAACCAGTCAACTGAAATACAATGTGCAGCAGATACCGCAACAGCTTGGGTAGAGGACAGAGGGTAATACCACCTCAGCCCAGTCTGCAGTGGGATACAAAAACAGATTACTCCCCTCTGACCCCTGTGCAGTCTAGGAGGATTAACCAGAACTATGCCAGTCCACACAAAGCATAAAGGCACCTTTAAAAACCATAAGAGAAGGACAGATGCCCTGGGTCATCAATCACAGCCTTTTCCCAGTCCTCAGTCTCTCAGGCTTATCAAACCAAGCTCCTTTAGTCTTTTCCTGCACAACAGACTCTCTCTTTTCCCAGCTGTCCTCTTCCACCTATTTCAGTTTAACTTTTCTTTTTGAATATGCTGGCATGAAATTCACAGCAAACACAGAAGACAACACTCCCAGCAGCAGACAGGCTTTTTCTTTTTGATACCAATAAAATCCAACACATCACTACATACCTGCTAAATGATGGGACTGTGATGTCCTAAAATATACAACATTCATGAGCTTTGCCTGCAAACTTCTATGTGCAATTCTTGGCTTTATGATAGTTTACACCATCACAGCAGTAACTTTAACGTACAGTCTAAGGCTTCTTTGCTGTTTTATTTCACAAGCAAACTTCTTTCACCTTAAAATGTAGTTTTTCTCCTTACCATTCAGCAAGCAAGAGTTTTGTATCCTCCCATAACGTCTCTGTATGTTTGCATTGTTCATTTGCTTCCTCTGCTTTTTCCTCTTTGATGTGTAGGAGCTTATTAGCAATCTCTCGCACAGGTTTCATTTCAACAACAACACAATCCAATTCCTTTTCCAATTCCATTAATGATTTTATCCTTTATTAGAAAAAAAAAAAGAAAACCAGCCTTATATTAAAGTCTTTGATTTTTTTTCCCCAATGCATTTATTCATTTTCCTAGAAATTCACCGAGCTGCACATACTGACTATACTAAATGACATAATTAAAAGTTTAATTTGATATTCAGTTTATGTAATTTGACACAGTCCTTCAGATGAGCTATACTCACCTAAGCCCTTTCAGAAAGTAATCCAGATTCCTAAAGATCAATAGAGTCTGTATATACACAGTGAATAATTTTATATTAAAAAGTAATTGCATTCTGGCTGTCTTAATATATGGTCCAAGAAAGGAAGCTATGCCATAGAGTAGGATTTCACAACTTAAAAAATGGTCACAGCTTATCAGTTCCTCTACCCTCTCCTTTTCCTCTGGATAAACAGCAGTGGATTGTTTATTTATCTTTCGCAAGGCTGCAGAGAGCTCCTCTGAAATAGTATCAGAGACATACAAATCGTATTAGTGGCTTTCTCAATAGGCAGTAAAATAACACAAGGCTTCTACACTGCAAGTCTGAAACTCTAGTTGAAGTTTTCTTACTGAAAAATAAAGTCATAATAATCAACCTCCTAGCAAATATAACCGTAAGTTTGCAACTTCTTTCAATGCTCCACAGATACTTCAAGACCCATGCAGGTTTCGGTGCTCTGCTGAGAAAGGGCAACAAAGCCTCCCAGTTCACTGAAATTATGAAATTAAAGGAGCTTTAAAAGAGAATTCACCTTTGTTGGATTGCTGGAATTGTTGGATCCTTTAAGCCTATTTTATTAATTCTGTCGCGTAGATCCTGAACATTTTTAAGGAGTTCACCATTTTTTGTGGAAAAAACCTTGTATAAGTCTTTGTCTTCTGTAAGCATCTGTTCACTTGAGGGGTCGTAAGTCACATTTAGCTCTTCAGATAAAGTCTGAAGGACTTTTTCACAGGAAGTCTTCCTCTCACATTCAGCATCTTCCAAACAGATATCAACTGTTTTCAAGCGTTCATCCAAACATTTAGCCTTTTCTGCCATACGAGCAAATTCTTGCACAGCCTCTCTCAATGCATTTCCCTGTATTTCAGGTAGACCTTGTGGATCTGAGAGACATTTGATTGAAGACTGAAGCTTCTTCAATGAGGCCATAAAAGTTTCCAGATCTTTAAGGACTGTCTCACGTATCTGCATTTTATTACTCATTTCTTCAAACTGCTTTTGATAGTAAATCCAAATTTTACTTGCAGCTTGCAGATCTAATGGATTAAATTCATCTCTTGCTGAACCATCTAGGTGTTCCAACTGTTTACACACTTCAATCTGATTTAATATGGATCTTTGTAGCTCCTGAAATTGAGAGAACAACCAAGAGGGTTGGCAAGTGAAAGAAAACCTGTATGTTGCATTAAAGCTGAACCTCTGACTGGAAACCAAAATATACTAGCAATGAAATAAGTATGGACAGAAACCAGCAGGTTCTCACAGTGGTAGATGACTCGGAGCACAGGCAGGCACATAGATGTTTGTTACTCTGCCATCTTTTAAGTTCTTTGTGCTATACTTTTGGAGGAGACTTACATGCCTCTTAATATCTCTGGGTGAAGTCTGCATGCTATCTGGCTGCAGCCCTCAGAAACACAGCAACGTGCCAGAGTTGGGAAACTCCAAATGTGCAGAGAACTGGGGGAAAAAAATCAGGGTCCTTCTAGCCAAAGAGTCCCCTCAGACAGAGGGTGCACATGCTCTACGGCTTGAGAGAGCTAAACTGTACTTCATTCAAGAGCCAACGGCACACAAGTGCAAACTTTCAGTTCCGTGTAACTGTCAGCTTCTTCAGCTCGGAACACATGGCAAGAGCAGAACAATATCCACCCTGCCTAACACACAGACCCGAGCCAAGGCATGAGATACCAGTAGTAAATGAACAAATTATTGCCTACATGCCGAGTTTCAAAAGACGTGCTGAAGTGTTCCCAGATACTTCAGTAGATGTGAGACAAGGCAGCTTAGCTTAGCTCGCAACTCAACACCACATTATGTTATGACCCCACAAAGTGATATAAAGCCAGGTGGGAACAGTCAATCTGGATTAAAGTCCTAGCCTAAGACAAAGTGTTCAGAACCATGCTTTTTACAGCAGAGATTGAAGGTCTCTGGCTGGCTCTACAGAAACAATGACATTAAAAGCAAAGGGAAAACGCTGTTAGAGGTTATAAGGTTTGGGAAGTTTTATGAGTGGTCCCAAAATCCTGAATGAAAATTCCATGAAGTTCTCTAGTTCCTAGGCACATTTAAAACTATTTTAGCTAGGGTGTAGCCTCTGCATTTTCCCTTACCTTTAGTTCCCTATAAGCAAGATCACTATTCATCAGATTAAACTGCTGGATGTCCTTTTTCTTCAGCCGCTGATCTAATTCACATAGAAGATTGGACTCATTTTCTATTGGCAAAACAATTTCCAAAGCAGTCCTTAAAGAGTTTGTTCTACAAGAAAGGTAGAAAATATGAACAGGGAAACCAAGCAAGAAAAGACACTTAACATTTTACAGCACAAAAAGCCACAAAGATAATATAATTGACTGTTTAACGAATCTAATTCTCCTCTTCCTGAGGTCAAAGGAGATTTTTCAATTGATTAATAAGAAAAGCAGTATGAATTGTAGTGCATATAACCAAAAGGTTGAAGGAAACAATGGTAAAACCGGGGATCTTGCAGAGTGATGTTATAAAGATCTGACTCTCTGCTTCTTGGAGAGATTCACACTATCTGCAATGTATATATGAAGCAACTATGATTAAGAAAAGCTTAATTTTATGCAATTTTACAATAAACATGAAAGCCATGCAGGTATTTTCTGTGGCACACAATTTCCTTCACAATACACACGTTAGTTACAAGGAGATATTCCATAGCTAACATTATGAAGTTCTACTTTATACCTAGTATTTATACTATCCTGAAGCTCTTTCCATTCTCCTTTTAGTTTGCTTCTCGTCTCAGAGATAGCAGCCTGCTGCACTTCATCCACAAGATCTTCTAAGGTAGATGCGATGTTTTCCAGTTGTGTCCAACCAGAATTGGTTTCACTCTCTATCACCTAAAAGATACGCAGAATTTAATCACATTAATATCATGTCGTACTTCCCAATAGAGTAGACAGTTCATAAAATTAGTCATAAGAATCTCTGCAGAAAAAGTGAAAACATCACCTGAAATATCCATATCTATTGCTTTCTTTTTTTTTAAGCCTCCATTTTTAGCTTCGTGTAAATCTCTACCAATTTTGATGAAAATTTTTTTATGATGAAAATTTCCATGTCTGATACATGCCTTGGCTACATTTTATAAAAGGCTCAAAAAACATGGTTCAGTCATTTTTACTATGAGAATGAATGGAAAATATGTCAACCTAGCTATGTTCGAAAGGACAAAACAAAAGAACTGATGCAAGTTCTAAGATGCCAGATAAACCTTTATACTCCTTTCAAGCAAGGGCTTGAAAAATTGCAGTAATATATTCCCCAATTATGCGTCTTTTATGATCCTCTTAAGGTTCACACAACCTAACCAAGCTGTTAGTCCTGCAACAGTTTTGCTCTGCATACACCAATGCCATTTGAAGGTTCAAGTTTGATGACACCTCCAGCCCTGACCACAGTTCACTTACCACTCCTGCTGACAAAAAAACAAAAAAAAAAAACTTTCCTTAGGTTTTTTTTTTTTTCCATTAGACCTATTTTAGACTGCAGATCACAAACTAAGAACCACCAATTTCTACTTTCAGTAACAGTTCCAAAATTCCACTAAGTAGCACTCAGCAGACCTGCATTCCTAAACAGTTAATTTCTACTTCTAACAAATTAGTGGTAAGGATGGCCTTTATACCCTGGCAATACACATGACACAGAGAAGTGAAGTCTCTACGTGAGAAAATAACAATTGAGGCACTAAGTGTGCTTTTAAGAAATTAATACTTACCTGAAGTTCAAGCAGCTTATTCTGAAGGCATGAAGTGCCTTTTATTTCATCAGAAAAGCCAGATGCTACTTTATCTCGGTTGATTTGCAAAAGTTCCTCCAGGTTACTTCTTTGTGTGTTATAGCTAAAGAAAGATGGAATCACTTTCAGAGAGAACATTACTTCTAATTTAGTGGAACACAGCAGGAATTGGGACTTGCTGACCAGTAGATTACCAAATAAGCACAGTCTATCGCAAGAGCAGATTTTTACAGAAGTCCCAAACGAATGGGCATGAATGAGCAACATATAAAAGAGGTGAGAAACTGCACACCTGACTAATTTGCAAGTATGAATGCCTGTCTGCATATCTAAATTCAGTTTTATGAATGTAAAAATGTCAGCTTTGAAAACCTGACAATTATTTTTTTTTTTATTTTGCAATATCTGAAGTTATTTGTAAGGCAGATACAGATATTTCTGGCCTAAGAAGAAACAGGTTTATAGCTTTAAGTGTTCTTCCTAGAAAATCCTAACTTTTGAAAGACTTAGCTGCTACAGTTTTTCCTATTCAACTACAGAGCAATACTACACAAACTGTAGCAGAACAAGCATGGAGCTCTGCATTGCAAAAGTACATCCAGCGTCTGATACATTTAATTAACATATGAACATCTAACACAGTATCATTTCACAGAATCATAGAATAACCAGGTTGGAAGAGACCCACTGGATCATCAAGTCCAACCATTCCTATCAAACACTAAACCATGTCCCTCAGCACCTCGTCCATCCGTGCCTTAAACACCTCCAGGGAAGGTGAATCAACCACCTCCCTGGGCAGCCTGTTCCAGTGCCCAATGACCCTTTCCATGAAAAATTTTTTCCTGATGTCCAGCCTAAATCTCCCCTGGCGGAGCTTGAGGCCATTTCCTCTTGTCCTGCCCCCTGTCACTTGGGAGAAGAGCCCAGCACCCTCCTCTCTACAACCTCCTTTCAGGTAGTTGTAGAGAGCAATGAGGTTTCCCCTCAGCCTCCTCTTCTCCAGGCTAAACACCCCCAGCTCTCTCAGCCGCTCCTCATCAGGCCTGTTCTCCAGCCCCTTCACCAGCTTCGTTGCTCTTCTCTGGACTCGCTCCAGAGCCTCAACATCCTTCTTGTAGTGAGGGGCCCAGAACTGAACACAAGATTCGAGGTGCGTCTCACCAGTGCCGAGTACGGAGGGAGAATAACCTCCCTGGACCTGCTGGTCACGGCGTTTCAGATACAAGCCAAGATGCCACTGGCCTTCTTGGCCACCTGGGCATAATATAGATGCATTTTCAAGCTTAAAAATTACCTCTGTAATAAAGCTGGTATATGCACATCACTGCTTTCCTCAAATTTCTTTGCACAGCTTTCTCCATTGTGATGCTTCACATCTGGTTCCAAAACCGCAATAGGTCTTGAGGTCTAAATTAAAATTAAAAAAATCATAGAATCATTAAGGTTAAGACTTCTAAGATCACCGAGTTCAACCATCAGCATAATAACACTGTGCCTGCTAAACCATGTTCCAAAGTGCCACTTCTACAGGTTTTATGAACACCTCCAGTCATCTACATGCTTTATAAACACCTCCAGGAATGGTGACTCAACCGCTGCACTGTGCAGCCTGTTCCAATGCTCCACCACTCTTTCTGTAAAAGTTTTCCTAATATTCAATATAAACCTCCCCTGGCGCAACTTGAGGCCATTTCTTCTCATCCTATCCCTTGTTGCATGGGAGAAGACAGAATCATAGAATCAAAGGTAACATATTGCATGGGAGAAGACAGAATCATAGAATCTGCATCGTGCTGTGCCAATACATACCCGAAACTAACAGACATCGGTGATCTCCTGAAAGAAACAATCTCTTCACGTGCCCCCAAGGAGATAAGAGACATCATTCATGAACACAAGATATGTTTAAATTCAGTCCTGAACCAAAAGAGCAAAATTTGGAACGCTTGCAGGTAGGTCATTCATTCCTTCCACTGGGTCTTTGGCAAGCATAATGCACTTGTGCAAATTTTTGCTGCAGCTCCATGGACATCCTTGGGGAACCACAAGGCACTCTATTTTGTAGCTTTTGACAGGCTGCTTATACCAAATGTCTTTGCATATCTCTTGCCCTGGATTCTGGGATATATTCTGCTCGTCAGTTTGAGGGCAGCTGATGCTATACATTTCATACTTGATTATCCATGAAAGAACAGATTTCATCATTGTATCAGGGACAATATTAGAGGCCTTATAAGAGATCTCGCTTTATAACAGCTAATTCCTACATGTTTTCAACAATGCAATGGTTCCTTTCCTATAAACCACCGGTCTGGAGACTCTAGAGCTATCTGCAGCCTCACTTATAAGGATGTTTATACTGAACAAGACATCTCCTGTGGCATCCAAATGATGAAATGCAGTATCTTCTCTAAGATTATTTTGACGAAGTGCGTGTCTTGGTTTTCCATATATTTCTCTAAAGTATACTTTAAATGCCTCCTAACTCTTCACTGTCTTTCCTCTTTCTGTTCTCTGAAACTTGTTCAAATTATGGACAATTTGCACTTGAACACAGCTTCACACAAGTCTTCCAGCTGAAAATCACTCTTTAGCAAAATATAACGCTAGGTCGTAGAGTGACATCTCCTCGAGATGCCTAATGCTGTTCATTGCATGCTACTTTTTAATACTTACTAAGTCTACATTCCAAATAAGTTTTCAGGGTCTGACCAGAGGCCTGAAGTCTCACCACAGTGAGAACAGGGACAGAAATAACCAGTTTTTCCTTTTGGCAATGATCTCCCCTACACAGAGCACTGTTTCTAACAGAAAGTGTGGTCTTCTTACCTCCTGTACTGAAAGGATATTTATTTGTTGAGGAAAAACATGCTTTTCTCCATTCTCAGAAGGAACAATGGAGCTCCTACGGTTTAAAAGAAATTTCAGCTTAAGAAAAAAATACAAAATACAAATGGGAAATCCTACCTAATGATTAAAAACAGTGCAGTTGTAATGAAGAACAATCAAACATTGTGGTTGCTAGTTTATGAAACTTAATACTAAATGTTTAAATGTACAGTCACCCCCAGTAATGTACATAGTAAAACACTTAGTAATACATTTACAACATCACAAAATCTATCCGTATATCTGATTCCTATAAAGCTTCCACACATCATGCACTCAGCCACCTACTCTTTCTCAGATGACTGTCCTTTTCCAGCACGAGACAGCAGGGCCGTGTAAGTATCTGCCACAGTTTGTTGAAGCCTTTCTAGCCTTTGTTCGCAGTCTGCAGTCAGCGTCTGTATATCTGGGATAGTCTCTTCTGACAGTCTTCCCAATATTTTAAGGTTTTCTAATGATGTGCTAAGATCCTTCAGGCTGCCTTCATGTGAAAAAAAGGCCTAAACAAAGACAAACAATATAATAAAGTCATGTTAAGTCATAAGGGTATCCAACCATTCTCAGACATTTTTTCCTTTTTCCATTAGCTGCTCAGATGAGTGCACTCAAAATGCAAGCTGTCAAACCAGGAAAGAAACATTTCTTTTTCCTCAATTTTCTTTCAAATAGAGCCAGGAAGGAAATAAGGATTTCTGGCAACATGTTCCCCAGCTGCATTTACAAAACTATACTCAGTCTTGCTTGATTTTGAAATTCATTACATTACTAGAATTTTAGCTACTTTGGTCCCAAGACCTCTTCACACTGAGATCAGATATACATGTCCCATTGACTACAGTGAAAAGGGAATTGAAAAATTTATTTTAAAAATTCCTCATCAATAACTGCACTTTCTAAGGCAAAATTTTAAAAAATCTAACAAAACTATGAACAGAAGTAATGCAGTCGAGAATGATTATTTCTCTTTACTCCTGCAAATTCAACATTTGCTGAACGTGAACCCATGAGAAGTAAAGACTAAAACTCCACTGAACTCAGTGAAGACTGGAATGTCATCAGGAGAGCATTTTTTTACCTTAATAAGTGGTAAACTGGCCACTCCAATGTGTCTCAAAGAGGAGACAAAGGAAAATACTAGAAGCAACGAAGTATAAAACCTATTCCTTATGGAATATGTAAGATGTAAGATTCACCATGACTTTACAAGTGAAACATGAAAGTCTTATAGAATCACAGAATAGTTCGGGTTAAAAATCATCTAGTTCCAACTCCCCTGCCATGGGTAGTGATACTTCCCATTTGATGTCTAAGCAGTGTCTAACACTCATTAATTTAGATGGAATATAAACGCAGAGGTGAAGTGCAACTATTGTACTGTGAGGATACTCTCATCTGAATGCAACTAACACCATCTATGCAACTGTAGCAAATCAAATAAGTCTCAAAACTTGTAACAATTTCATATTTTCATACTCTACACAGCTAAATCTGTTCTAAAGCTCCAAGGCTGTCCTTAAAAAAAAAAAAAACAACAAATATAACAAAACCCACCCATGTATCAAGGAGGTACTTCTAAATGTTTGCATGGAAGCTAATATCTGCACTCAAAAAAAGATAAAGAAATAATGTTGGTGGCCTCTCTGTTCTACATTTATGTAACACAGAGCAAAAGGGCCCTGTTCCACAAACACAGGATGCAATAACATATCTAAAGAGAAGAACGAAGGACAGACAAAGCATTCACAAAGAGAGGTAGATGAGCAGAAAAGGAGTGTGTCAGGTACCTCATGTTCTTTGATGAGCCCTTTGGTTTTATCCATACTTAGGAGTTTCTTCTCTTTGCCCAATTGCTTATTGATTTTTTTTAAAGTTGAATTAAATTTCTTTTTCTCCCTTTCTACTATGAGCTGGACGTAGGATATAATTTCATGACGAGCTGCCTGCAAAATTCAAAACACATTGTCCCTGTGAGATGGTGCAACAGTATAACAAAGTAAATAAAAACCTCAGAACAAATTGTGACCAAAAAAAAGTGTTTTTCAAACATGCCAGGCCTAATGAGGACAGCAGATTCTCCCTCCTATGTTATCTCACCTCCCATCTTTTACGAACATCTTGAACATCTTTATTCTTTTCTTCCACTGCCAGATTTCCATGGTCAGATGAAATACTCTCCAGTTGTTCAGCTGCTTTCAAAAATTTGTCAAGAACTTTATCATTCAGAGCATAAAAAGCTTCCTGCAAGACAAGAATCATCATGAAAAATAAACTGAACTGAACGTAGCTTATTTACCTAATAAAATGACATTAATAGCATACAAAAACCATGCATAAAGCACATACACATTGTCCTCCCTGTGCAAGATGATGCAGCACAGATTTTGGACACTTCCATTATAGACATGTCAGTACGGGCCCCTTTAAGAGATCAAGATTTTGAGATCAGACACATGTTTTACCCGTTGTCCACTGGGAAAAAGAGGGGATTCAGTATTTATAATCATGCTGTCCAAGAATTCAGGCATGTGATTCTTGATAGGAATTTTAATTTTTAATCAGGAAAAAAAAATTGCTGTGACTCAGAACATGATGAGTTCTGATGAGGTGATGGAGCAATTTAAGATAAGGCACCGAATAAACTGCCATGCAGATTTATATTTCTCCATTCAAGCTGTATGCCAAGTTAATGTATGCTAACAGTACTAAGAAAAAAAGAAAAAAGAAAAAAAAAAAAAAAAGCTGAGAACAGCGTTAATAGCTATTAAAGAAAAAATATGTTGATTTTTTTTCTAACTTAATCTTCTAGAGACTAAATAGCACTAAGAAATACTCAAATTCGTCTGGCTCAGAAAACAAACCCACCTCATATCTTGAAATACATTCTTCAGGACCTGATTTTTGTTTAACAAGTTTCACAGCTTTTGAAATGGAGGCCTCGAGTTCTTTCTGCAATTCTTCAAAATTGAGCAAAGCCTCCTTCTCTGCAGGTGTCTTCTCAGATTTGGACAAGATGTTGTTGACATCAGTCATAACAACCTTGGAAGAAAAAGTCTCTTATCAGAATGTGCCTGAGTGTCAGTAATTACATAAAGATATCGCTTCATAACGTCACTCAAGTTTTTTGAGTTGGGATATTGATCTTTGAAATCTTCTATTTTTTTTGGCCTGGCAGGAGTCTGGGAAACAAATTCCAATAGTATAAACCCTTTTTTATTTTACATGAATGAAAAGAATTCTTCCTAATCATATAATGCTAAAATTAGAGATGCCTGTGTGTCTGAAGTAAAACAACAATAAAAAAAGTGTACCTGTATCTTGTCGCCAGCTTCTTTAATTCGTGCCTGCAGCCCAGTAGCGTGAAAATGCTGTTGGGATACCTGACTTGAAATGTTTTGCATCAGGGACTGCAGTATCTCTTCTGCCGCCACAACTTGTTTTTGGCATGAATTTGCCCTTGCAGCCAAACTCTGGTTGAATGAAAAGCATTAGAAACCTGTAGAGTATATGTCTTTTTGTTTAAACAAACTGAACGAGAAAGCCAGACTTTATCATGTACGACCAATACTGGCTCAAGGAAAAAAATCTTACATTTCAATTATTTTGGGGGGTGGAACTAGATGATCTTAAGGTCCCTTCCAACTCTAACTATTCTATGGTTCTATGATTTATGGTCAGTGTATTACACTGTAAAATCTCCATGTAGAAAGAAATTTCCTGCCATCCACAAGGGATTCTGTTTGCTGAAACAGTCTTCCTGTCAGTGTGATATCTCCCATGTCTTTGCCTTAGAGCCAATTAGAAGTGTTTTCTAAACATGCTTTCCCATCCAAACGGCTTTCCAAATGAATATACAAACCACACATTTGGGTATGCATCACCTGATCATGAAGTCTTCCAAAAGTAAGCTCAGATTTTCTTGTGGTATTTACTATGAAAAGGCAGGAAGCAGCTGGGCATTTTGCATGCAAAAGTGGTGTGCCGTATTTGAATATTTATCATGAAACATCCTTATTAAAGTTGGTTTTATCTATGAATATTCAACACATTTTCCTGTTTGAAGCCGTCAGTTAGCATTCTTCTAATGATAATCAGTGCTTTATTCTGAATCTCGACCTACTTTACCACAGGTAACACACAACCCGATCTCTTCTGCTCACAGACAAGGGGATACAGTCACATTTTTGGAGGCTGTATTTCCGAGTGTCTTTTGTTACTTCACTGTTTCTATCCAACAAGTGTCACACTGCAAAATGTGGCTTCTTTTCCTTCTCTCCTAACTCTGTCACCTAAACACAGTGCAAGAAGGCATAAACCAAAATTAACCTAACCCTAAATCCGGTTCACAGTTATCGTAGGTGGATTTAATGTACCAGAGAAGTTCTCTGTTTAATTTTAGCACTTAGACAGAGGAGTTTCAATGAAACCCCCTTCTGGTGGTAACCTTCCTGCCATAAGATTATACTTGCCCTGTTGCAGAAATAGCAAAAAGAAACATAAAACAGTGCTCCAGCTTCTCCTGTGAAAAGCTTTGTTCAGATTCACCTTCACTGGCAGGTGAAGAAACTAAAACAGACTTCGTACTGAAGCTGCTGACTTATATATACATATTTCCACCCGTCATCTGCTGAGGGAGGAAACAGTGATCCTAGGCAGAGATGTGGAACGCAACAGACACTAGTGGAAGTAACAAGAAATTCATCAGTGTTCATGGTGGATGTTTAGACGAACTGCCTAGAAGCTGAAATGTACAAATTACCCAGCATGCTGCTGAAAATACTTCAAGTATTTAAGTTTTTTACAGGTAAGCTTTGAATACAGCTGAGTCCTCAGAATAGATAAGAGAATGTACGACCAGCAGAAATTCTGGAAACGGCACCTTGCAAACTTTTAGTCTGCTGCAAATGCTGGGCTTGACAGGGAGTAATTAATACCACTCAAGCAAGCTGCTGCACCACAGCACTTCACTGGTACATGCTTCTCATCTGAACACACTGGTGTTGGAAGATGCACTTATTAGGGACTTATCCTGGGAAATAACATTGAAACACTAGCATTGCCTTGACATTCTACCAGTGTTGCAGCACCAAATCCACATTAATTTCTGCTTCATCGATAATGGCTCATTTTACCCCAGCCACGAACCTGTGTTGAAAGGCAAGGATCTAATGAACAAGAACTTTAAGCAATGCATTTCCATTTTCACCTGTAAATGTTCCTCTGTCTCAGGTTCCACAGGACTTTCATGACCAATCTTGCCAAGCAAGTGTCCAACCTCTGCTGCCCAGCTGTCCACCCCTCCCAGGAGCTCCTCAATTTCCTCCAGGCTCCCTGGAAGCTCCTTGGCCTTTTCAGAAGCATCTGTGCTCGCTTCACCAACCTATAGAAAAAAAGCAGGGTAAGATGTTTACATCCACCATCAGTTCACGGGTCTCTACACTATGCTCCTAGAATACTGTCACTACTTCAGTTACTTTCCAGCTTTTAAATCCAACGGGGATGAAAGGAGAAATAAGTGCCAAACATACTCATAAATAAACCATAAAAAAACTTAGGTTATACCAGGGAATCGTCCAAGAGAACAACAGCTAGTGTTGTGCAAATCCAGACCAGGAAGCATGCTAACACTCTAATGCTACTGGTAGATACAGGCCAGAGCTCAAACCCTTGCCTTTTTACTATAAAAATATATACAATAAATAAATATAATACATATTATAGCCATAATGTCCAAAGCACCGCCAGAAAAATAACTCCTGTAGTTCTTAAGCCCTTGTAAGAGTCCTCTTCATCTCTCTTTTCTGAATATATTTCCTAAAAGCATCTCTTACTACAGGTTTTTCTAGGAAACTCCAGATTTCCCTCACTCCTGGGAACAATGTTCTTTTGATCTTCTTGCATTCTCATTAGGCTTATCTTCCATAAAAATGTTGTCAATTTTTGCCACTATTTATTGTCACAGCAGTACCTTTAATAAATGTCAATTAAGGCTCCATTTAGAAAATTAAGAGCTCTAATATTACCAGGCAGAGTAAAAATGTCAGTCTTGTGAAAGCACTCTAGGAAGTATAATATACGTAACATTAAGCAGGTTGTATAGGAATTTACAGCAGTCTGTAATTTACAGCCTGTCAATTGAGCTGATGCAAAGTTGCACAATCCTAGTAATACCTATGTAGCAATAATCACTTTCTGCTAAGGCAGAGATCTCACAATTTCACAAAGGTTCACAGGCTCTTAACAAACTGATTACTTTCATCTCTAGGACTGAATAAGAGCTTTATTTTACAATAAGATTTCTTGTTATAAGTGGATTTAAAATTTCCATTTAAAAATCGAACATTTTCCATCATGTCGTAAATAGCGTTTAACTAAGTCACAAAGACTTAAGAAAGGGATGTCTCTGTGCATCCTCTGTTCCTCTTGTTTTAAATCTGACAATACTGAGTGGACTGAAAGACCTAATAACCTATGACTAGCAAGCTGGTAAGTCTACAAAATATGATTTTGAAGGCTGCATAGCAAGAGTCATATGAAAATAATAACTTACAAAGCATGTCCTCTTGATGAACTTAGCCCATCTCTTGTTCAGTTTCTTCAGCTCTTTGGCAATATTTGATCCAACTTGTTCTTTGCTGACTTCAATGAGATAGTTGCCAGCTTCATTTAAGGAACCATGAACTGAATTCCACTTTGCCAGGATCTCAGCAGGGATCTAGACAGAAGCATTGAAATAATTTAAAGGCGAACCCTGTCAAAAGTTTTTTACCAAAATGAGGCGCAAAAAACTAAAAAACATGTATAATGTTTCCCTTCCAGGGGGCTTTCAAGTATCTGTGCCTGTCACTACAATGAGAAATTTAACCACCTACCTCTTTTGGATGCTCATTTCGTATTTCATCCAGCCACGTCTTTAGTGAGCGGATGTTTTCTGCATAGTTACTCCAGGAAGACAGGACTTTCTGTAGGTTGGTATTTACATTGGAAATATAGTCTCTGCACATAGAAATCTTGGACTCCACTGTCTTAAAAAGTCTGCCAATTTCTTGAGGATCTCCAGCTAGGACATCAAATCAGGAGTATCATTATACATTTGGAAATAGAGAGTCTAATTACATAGGAGCAGTATTTTATACAAAAGAGGGAATTAAAAATGGTGATAGCACATCTGTTCAAAATAGAGGTCTTGATATCAGTTTATACGCATAAACTTACCCAAGCCAGGATCGCTTACGGGTTTGGTTTTCAAATCTTCACAGATGTGAGCAGCAGTTTCTAGTAATGTTTCAAGCCTCTTTTCTTCAATGAAATTCTGTCCAAAGTGAAAAATAATTGGCATGGCTATTACTCATTGACATAAAACGAGGTAGGAAATGCAGCTTGGGATACATTTTTTTTAAACGAGTCTATAACCTGCAGGTTAAATGTTAACTGAGCAAAGCCTATCAAGCAACAAACCTGCTCCCTTTAGTTTGAAACAGATCTGTTCTTTTTTCTGCTTGTGCAGAGAGTAACTTAAATGGGAATATTAATTCCTGAATGCCACTGCCTGAGTCACAGCCCAACTGTGAGTCACAGCCCTATGAATTCAGACTGCTTATTTCAGAGAACAGCCTTAGGGTCATACTGAGGAACGGCATCTAGAACAAGTCAGGTAGAATTTGCTCACATAGGTCTAAAAAGTGCTTAAAGTGAAAGGTTTCCCTGCATGCACAGAAGTGTCGATGTGCCTAGCCCCTGTCACAGATCAAGTAAGATCCAAACTGGGGATGGAAAGGGTAAGAGAGGAAGAAATGGGAGCAGAGGAGATTAGTGCTTTGAACACTCACACATGGAATGAGAGGGTTGATCCTCAACCCCACTCTTGTCCAAGATGCATCTCACCTCAGGGCTCCCCAGACCTACAAACATCTTATCTAGCAGGCTACAAAGCCACCTCTCCTGTGGCCATGACAAAATTGGGCCACCGTGCCACCATTCAGCCAGGACTGCATATCATGGGACCAGAAGGAGAGCTAGCAACAAGTCTTAAATCCTAGGGAAAAACCTATACTCTATCAGCTTGAGAAACACTGTGAACCACAATAGTAGAGATAACATCATAGTAAGTATTTATGAAGGCAACTGAACCAAGAAACTCAGCACAGATTAACTCTGTAATCCCATCTCACAACAGGGTAAGGCATTGCTCAGGCAAACTGATATTCCCTACAGCCTCTTGTTGCCTCCTTCCACAGTTCTGATGCTGGCGAAATACCCACTGATTTAATCAGGGACTTGCCGGTCTGAAAAGCTTCTCAGAAATGCTTTATAAATTCCACTAAAATGGAATTTGAAAGTAGTCCTGTTAACTGGAGATGGGGCAAAATTTATGGCACTGGCATTTTCATCTCTCTGCCTCTGTTCTTGATGTAATAACGTATTCTTTGACAGTATTTGGGGTAGGGTAACCCACACTTCCTCCTAGACACCTACGTGTGGCATCACTTTAATAACTTGAGCCCAGAAGCTCTGCTAAGTATAAAACATAACAAAACAAGACAAGACAATTCATATTCATCATGAAGCATGAGGAGGTAAGTTAGCTGGGAAAATAACAGGCAACAGCAAAAGGTAAATCGTTTTGAAGACAGCAACTGTGGAACTACTCCAGATAGGTTTGTGTGGATTCAAGCCAGGGAAGGGCTGCTGCTGCTGGCTCTATAGTTTAGAAAGAAAGAAATTATCACAATAAAGAATAAAAAAAAGAGTAGAGAGAAAATTACAAACAGTTCCAGCTTGCTCTGTTTATCCAAACTGTCATAAGAATCCTTATTCAGAGCAAAACAGGAAGACATGGCACAGAAGGAAAGCTCCTGTGGAAGTTTAGCAGTCCTGTTTTGCATAAGTCTCAGATCTCACAAGTCTACCATGCTTCTGCCAACTATTGTAGTATCTTCAAATGAGGAGAGACACAAAATTGAATCAAACAGAGGTGGGGAAGAAGATTACAGTCAGCGTGTGACACATATATTTAAACTTACATTCCAATTTTCCAGTAGTGATTCCACAGACTCTTTTGTCCCATATTTCATCTCCCAGATATTTAGCTTTAACATCACCTCATTGGCAATAGCTGTGCTAAGTCCATAGTGGTATTCAAGAAAGGTGCTGGAGGTTGTGAAGTGAATATTGCTGAATCTGCAAACAGTGAAAAGTTATGAAAGTTAACTCAACACCACTGGATGTAGAAAGTATTAATGTATAACGCTTTTAGCATAAAAACTCAGAATTACCTATATTATATGTAAAGATTATTTTGTCATGACAGGAGTTACATTAAGATAACAACAAAATTTTAGGGAGCAACAATTTTGAGTCAATATTGACAGCTCAATTTATGAAAAAACTTTAATGCCCAGAAAAGAGGCATCTGCCATCTATAGTCAAAGCTTCTCAGGTTACAAAGACAGATGCACTGGTCATTTTTGAAAATATTCTCCAACAGATACATAGGGTTGCACAATCTCACTGATTTTAAAAGGTGGAAATTAAAAATTAGAGAATCCTCACCTCCAGAGAAACTTTTACATTCAAAGCATTCACATTTCCTACCCCTAAGTGGGTGTTTCCTACACATACTACCAAAAGGCATCTGAAAAGGTCCTGTAAATGAGCTCCACTTTGAGCACATGATTAGACATTCACTGGACCAAGAATCAAACCTGCCTGCTTCTTTGGACAGTCAATCTCTGCTTAGGTGGAAAATGCTCTTCTCTGTAAGGCACAGATAAATTAAGCGCTTAGTTCAGAACAGCAGAGCGTGTCAATAGCAGAGCTAGAATACAACATAGTCAAAGTAGAGGGAATTTGAGGATCACAACCTTCTTTTCATTTCCTCTAACTTTTCAGGCAAGACTAGTGGCATGTTCTTCTCATCTTCATTCTTAAATGACTGAAGGGTGTCCCAATGAGAATCAAAATCATCCATCAAGCCCTGTGAAGAAAAAGACATAGTTAGTCTTTCATTTCATCTGTGAATCTACAAGGCACCTGCCATTAGAGTGACAGCTACTAGGGACTAGTCAGCACAACACAATCTTCCAGTGTCCTCACTCATGGAAGTGCAAAGAAAGTATTTATCTCATCCCTTTCTAAAGTGCACATTTAGCGCAGTACTAACTGACTTCTCTTATCACTGTGTCTCTAGTTAAGTATAAGGAACATGGATCCATGCTACGCATGCTATCATTTTTTTCTGCATTTTCACTATGCTCTTTAGGACAAAAAAAGTGTCATTGAAATAGTTTGCGGATATCAAGGGGGGTTTGGCATCCTCTTAGCAAAGACTGTCAGCAAAACCTGCTGAATAAACCTATTACGTCACACTTGACTAATACTTGACTTGACTCCTCAACAAATTTCCATCTAACACCACGCAGAGCATATCACATTAACCCTCTGATTGCTGGTATCACATGATTGGGGAATACTTTATGGGCATGTGTCTCAGCACCAAATTCCCCATGCAAAAATAAAACATAAGATGCACAGCACAGAACATAAGCACACTCATAAGTGGCATTTAGAAAAATATGCTATAAGTTCATTTCTAGGTAATAAAACCTGTAACAAAGCATATTAATGGAAATGGTTAAATCCTGGGGCAGCCCTCAACCCCTAAAATAGCCTGCAGATTTTAAACTCTTGATTTTGTACCTTTAATACTATTCCAATCAGACAGTTATGAATATTGGTACATAATAGAAATGGTACATAGTAGGAATTTGATAGGAATGGTTGGACTCGATGATCCAGTGGGTCTTTTCCAACCTGGTGATTCTATGATAATTTCCTATATCTTAAGAAAAGTAAAATTTCCATTATAAGGCACCACCTTGGCAATAAGATCCCTACAGAACACATACTAAAAGGACCAACTAGAGGAAGGAGGGGGAAAAATTATCAGCAGAATGTCTTTCCATCAGGAAAAGTAGATTATGAAAGAAATAAAATATCCTGCGTTCCTTTTTAGGGAATTTAATGATTATGTCTACATGTTCAATGGGAAAAAAAGAAAACCCTAAACCAATGACACCTCTCTGTCTCATTCTTAGAAATCATTTAACTTCTTTTGGTGAACAAAAATCATAGATCAAATGGCTAAAGTCTGGCAAAGCTGTTATGAGTTAAAAAGCCATCTCAACTCAGGAATTTACTAGCAATAGTATAAAAAAAGTGGTGTTATCAAGCAACTCACAAGCACCTCTGATTCTCATTCTTTCAAATTCTCTTTAAGGACATGTCACAAAACCATCCAATCTGGTTCTTGTTCAGAAAAAAAAAAAACAAGTGCAGCATTATGATGATCAGCCAGACATCACTTCATCTTTTCAAGGTTTTCAAACTCAAAAGGACATTTGAACTATTGTCAGTGTAAAGATTTCAAGATCAGAACAAATAACTTGTACAGTACCAAGGTACCAAAATATCTCCCACTGCACCAAATGGAATTACCAAGCAATTCAGCAAATACTTAACTTCTAACACACGTGAACTCACTGGAATGTAACCCTGAGTGCAAGTGCATTTCTGAATAGGTATGTATTAAGCTTAGATTTAAAGATAAGGATGCAATTACCCTGTGCCAGTACTTAACACACAAACAAACTGCAGGAACCACATAAAAAGAATATCATAATTTACTCATCTGGATAATACTCATGTTTAACCTGACTCCAGTGAAGTCTGAAACCTTCTCTATAGACCTATGTAGTTATTTAACTAAACTCATCATTGTTCAAAGGTATGCTTAGAAGAGCTTTTTATCTTCAGAAGATAAACACATCCCCACCCCTCCACAAAATGTCAAATAGCAATTCCATAACAAGTGCTTTGCTAGGTCAGACCGAAGCAGAATATTCCTTTGTGATCAGCATACCTTAAATGCTACAATAATTTCTCTGAAGACAAACATTGCTTTAAACGGGTCCTGCAAATCAGGCAAATCTTCTGCCTGCAGATGTTCTACCTCCTGAAGCCAAGCCTCAATGCTATCCAGAGGGGAGGGCAACATCTGGTCCAGCTTGATTTTCCATTCGTTAATCTTAAAAAGGAAAAACAGAGATTACATTTCTCACTGTTATTTATTTCACCATCCCAAGTTACTGATAAAACCTGCATAAGCTGATGCTCTAGACATACCAGAAAAAAAACGAACACCACCTGTCACCATTCAGAAAAGAAGCTTCCAGTGAAGTCAGCTGCAAATCAATGTGTTTACCTGAGACTCAGGTTTGTTCCCCAACCTGTAACCTCTACAACACTACTGAGAATTTACTGTCCTTGGCTGGTGCCCATCTCAAGGCTCAGCAACAGGGAAATTTACAGTAAACTAGTTGCAAAATAGAGGGGCAATGGGGATGCTCTGGACAACTTCCCGTCACCCACCAACCAGATCTCACTGTATTACTACCTGTGACATGGAAAAGAATATATTAATACACTTTTCCCAGTCACATCATCATCTGAGCCACAATTATGTCCCAAAAGAACATTTTAAGCACAAATAATCCAAAAAGACTGATCAGAAGAGTGCCCAAAGATAATCAGATGCAGGCTGCTCTCCACAGACCCCTCTCAGCCCTGAGGTACAAGGGTAACACCAAGTCACCTTCTGTCTCCTCTTAGGAGGACCACTACTCAGCTTGCGTGGACTTCCAAGTTCAGGGTCAATACCTCTTTTATCAATTCAAGCAAAACCACCTCCCCACTTTTCCCTGGGCGAGTTCCCAGAGCAGATCCAGGTTTCTTCATCAAACCTGCTCACGCTGATAACAAAGCGAGCTAGAAATGCCTCTGACCTGGGAGATGAGCTTATCCCACTCTTCTCTCATCTGCTGCTGGCCTTCACTCAGCTCAGCTTCACTTCTTTTTGATGACAACACAGGCACAAAGGGTTTTTTTCCTTGGTTAAATGCTTCCATAAATGACATCATTTCCTAGGGATAAAAAGGAGGAATAATTCATAGAAAACTTGAGATGGAAGTTCATGGAGCCAAGCACTGCCTTTGAATATCTCCGTTAATTTCAAAGGGTGTGATGCACAGAAAAACAAGAAACAAGCAGGGAAGAGGCTTACGTGTCTCCAGGCAGTATTTGGGTCTGAAAATACAGGTGTCATGCACTAACAAATATCTGTATTTAACATAATGTCAATGCCATCAGGACAGGATTCTCCTCTCCCACCAAGTGAAAGTGAAAATTCCTCCCTCATAAGCCATCTTATTACAAACTCTGGATACAATATAAACCGAAGGAAAACTTACTTCAGGCACAATCTATTGCCAACATTTCAATCACCCCTCTACAACATTAGCTGGGTAAAACATACTTATTATCACAGAAATGGCAAAGGTGAGCCTGTCAAGGGCCTATGTGCTTGAAATTTGTCCAAGTCTTCAGATGTGCCAATTAATTAAAAGATGATATTTCACTTTCTCCAAAAAGACCTTGCTCTGCTCAGAAATCAACCTACATATACGTGTTTGCTAACAGAAAAGATTTCATCCTATCATTCCCTCAATCATTTCAGGACATTTCTCAAATTCATTGTCAGATTTCCAACACTTGTTTAGAGGTTTATTTAACACTTCGGTTTAGGCAATGAAGATGAAAAACTATGTTTCTAGGAATAGTTTTTGCATTTCTTTTTGCAAAAGCAGTTAAATATGAGATACAACTTACTTTGCACTTCTGAAAATATGTTTCATTCTCTGTGTCAACCAGCAACTTTGCTAACTTCTCCTCCTGTGCAACCAACCAGCTCGCAGCCTCTCTTACTTTCTCCTGGTAATTAGAGCAGAAAACTTCATTTTTCCGTTTTGCAAGCCTTCTTCTTAATTTACATTGTGCCATAAAACACCACACATTGAGTATATGATAAACCCCATTTCAAAGCTACTGAAAAACAAACAGTAATTCCTCGGGACTCTAATGAGTTTTGGGTCAAGCACTATTACAGAGCAAGGCCAAAGTTTTAAACCTGGCACCTGGATGTATGAAAGCATCTTAAAAGAAGAGCCTGACTGTCATCTGACTGAAAGGAGATTATCAGTTCAGAGATATGTGACTAACCAATTAATACATAAACACTATAGGATAATGCAGAGAATAGAAAACTTGATTCCAACTGTATCATGAAAAATCTATCACACTGAGTCTTGACTACCACACAGGTGCATTACTAAGGTTCAAGTCAACGCAGCCCTGTCAGTAGATGACTCAGATCTACTACGTAACTGTTACTGAGTCAGGTTATAAACAGGGCAAAGAAAGTGCTGATATTCTTGGCAACCACAACACACATTCATTTAAAAATGCCACATGACATACCTGCATATCTCCTTCAGACTCACACATACTCCTGGAGTATTGCAAAAACTGAGCCACATAAGTCATGATTGATTTTTCATCCGGATTCACAACATCAACATCTACAACAGCCAAGACATCATTTACACAATTATGCAGCCTTCTAGGCCTGATCACATAATTACATGCTATACTGCAGTTATTAAAACATATTACCATAAACATGTTGATTTTGCAGCAGCTCAGTTAACATACCACTGACAGAACTTAATATGTAATGAACATTTTTTTTCCTAGGGAATATTTTAATATAACATAATTAACTAATGAAGAAATTTCTCCCATGAACAGCAAAGTTTCATATCCTTCTTTTTCCTGCAGACTGCTGCCAATTCAAAATTCCTATAAATGCTAAGTAAGGTCAGTGTCATAAAAATAACCCCTCAGCTTTGAGTTTTCAAGATCAATGATTCATTTCAAACTTAAGCACCTTTTCCTGTATTACAAGTCAACATTCATACGATGATTTTTATCTCACTCCTGATAAGAAAGATTAAAACAAAAAAGGTAGATCATTTACCTTCAGGCTCAAGAAGCCGCGGAATATTCAACTCCAGTTCTGCAATCCTGAAAGCCTCTTTCAGGTTTTCTTTATTGCTTCGAGCTTTTGCCTTCTCCAAATCAACTAGACCTGGTCGTAAGGTCTGGATGACAGCTAAAAAAGGCAGCCCGCTTCGCCAGCTCGACTTGAAATCAGTCACGTTGATAGAGCCATGCCTATGCCCAAAATGGTTAGAAACAAAGTGTTAAGCCCTGTTTCCTCAGGTGTCGTAAGTACAAAGAAAACACCTATTTTGCAAAACAACTCAATGTTTCTAGGTTATGTTGCATTCTGAAGATATAGCCTTGCCAATCCAATATCCTTTCAGAACAACACTTTTATGCTCAATACCTATGTGTTCTATTGGATGAAAAAATAACAAGTAAAGCACTGAAGAATATGTAGATATTTGTCTGTAAGGGCACCAAGTACTGGAATCACCGCTGGCGCTTTAGAAAATCTAGACCTCAAAGATGATTTATTACAGCAGAAAAAACACTTATTTTTCTCTTCTTTAGCTTACTGTCTCTAAAACACGTTCTGTTAAGCAGTGCCTGGACAGTACTGCAAAGTGTCCAGTTCTGCAAGCCAAAGTGAATTCCAGGAAAACTTCCAGAAGCAGCCTGTATATAATGAGTATGTTACAGCAAGGAAGAGATGTGAGGTTTCAGGTGATCAAATTTAGTTACAGACAAATTGTTCAGGACTTAAAAGTTTTCTTCTGTTATCAAAAAATATAGGATTCACTGATAAAAGTCATGCAGTGTAACCATTGCTCAGACAGGATGCTACAAAACTGACCGCAGTAAAAAAAGAAAAAAAAGCAAAAGAAAGAGGAAGATTAAATGGATAAAGAGCTATTTTTACATGCCAATCACTCTTGTCCTGTTAAAACACAAATAAAAAAAAAAAACTTCAGTGCCTGAAAACATTCCCCCCCAGCAGAAAGTGTCTGATGTGCTGATGCTAGCCTTTTCCTCACACCAACAACATGGAATATTAGTAGAACATTATTAGAACATAAAGCAACCAAAGAGCTGGAAAAAAAGCACTGGTGTTATTGTAAAACGTATTTGAAATATCCTGGAGTAAAGCAATAGCCTCTGAAGAAAATGTGAAGCCTGCCTTTTGCAAGAAATACCTGTATCTGCTCTAGACTGTGCACTGTGACTATTTCCACTGAAATCAACAGAACTATCAGTACATCAAGCATAAGAAAATATCTTGTTAGAACTGGGGACTTCCAGGACTAGGGTCCTGCTTGGCAGTGTTTTGGCAGAAAAACACGAGATGTAGAAACCTTAAAAATCCTACGTTTTTCTGTTAAAAACAGAGATTAATTATTGAAACTTTGTTAACTAGTGCCAACCATGAAGATTAAAACTAGCAAATCATGTAAACGTTCCACTAGACTTTTCACAGAAGCTCCTAAAAGAAAAAAGCCAAACAAGTCAACTTACATTGCTGTATTCCATTAGTAGGTTTAGCTTCACATGAGTATTTTTAAAGGGCTCATGTGAAAACATACAGGGCCTGACTGATGCTGAAATTACTGGTGTCAACATCTGATATCTAAAGGATTTTCTGCTGTCTATTAAGTAACGTTAAAAAAGAGGAAAATATCACCACATTTAGACAAAAGCAGTAAACACAACATGTAACATACTATTGACAAGTCTTGGATGGAACTTACAGTGAACACTGTTCTTTCGCCCACAACAAAAGAGCATTTGTAGCAGACACCTTCCACCGTTCCTTAATTTTAGCACTTTTTTTAGCTGATCGGCTTGCCTTTGGAGAAGAGTCAGCAGCACCTGAACAATCACGTGAAGGCTGATTGTAAGCACAAGCAAGTGTCCCAGCAAGTTCTTCAATCTATCAGAGATGATGGGAAAGTTAATCAGGCTTTGGGAAAACATTACCAAGACATCAAAGGCAGAAAACCAGAAAATTAGAAAGGACTCGGTCACACCTGCAAGAGTAGTTCCCAGCCCCTAAAAGTCAGATCAGGTTTTAGCTCTTCAATCTGAGCTATTTTTTGCTGAATTCTTGTCTTCAGGTAATGTTTTGTCAGGAAATAATATTCACCCAAAGACTTTGATGTCATGCTGTGAGTACCAGCAATGGCAGCAAGGGACCTTCTCACACAACGCGCTTTTCTGCTCCTCCTAGCAGTGACAGCAGCCAGTGGCAGCTGTGTTTTCTGATGTCAACAGTGTCAAGTGAGTGTGTATATATATACACACATATATAATCCTCTCAAGGATTGGCCTGCTCAGTCCAGGTGCAGGAAAGCCTACCTGACAGACCTCAGAGATCTACATTTGGTTAGAGAAGCTTGGTTTAGGTAAAAAAATAATGCATACGGCTATGTGCAGCACACGAACTTTCAGCATCTAAGTACCTTTACCAAGAAAAATGTGGGCTACATCTAATGCTGTTAAATATTTTTGCTTCTTGGCTTTCTCCTGAGCCTCAGTCGCCAGTTCACTCTCAGTGAACATTTGTTAATTCACTGCTAGGCTCTGCCAGAAGACAGTTTAGCTGCATCATCCATAACACAATTAAAGCAAGTCCCTGTGCTTTCAAACATTCCTCCTCCCTAAAACTCAGGCCACACAAGAGACACACTCAGTGTCTTGTACAAAGCATCACTATGACAGCCTTCACGTTAACTCAGGTACCTGGTACGGAAAAAACCAACAGCTAGAATTACACGTTGTGAGCACAGTCAACACTGAAGAGGGGGCTGCCTCTGGGGGAGATGGATGTGAGGCACCACATTCATTCTTTTTGGAGCTTAATCGTCACAGGCCTTAGACAGGTAGGCAAAGTTTAGCCTATTTTTCAACTGCTCCCATCAGAAATATTCTCATTATCTCCCTTGTTACAATCTGCAGCAAGATTCTGTTCATCAGGCTGCAATGCCATCGTCACATTGGTGAAATAGCTCAGAGTCACAGGCTGGATGCACCTCTGTGTCTCCACCCCGAGCCATCACTTTTACTTCTGCTTTGTACTAATTCATCTTGTTTGGCAACAACATAAGTCAATACATTTTTGTGCCTTTTTCCTCTATTAAACTTCTCTTACATCGCTGAAATACTTACATGAAAATGAAATATAATTGTCCAAATTAGGCCAAGCACAATGGAAGGTTTTCCTTCAATAATGTCAGCAACATGAATATTTATGAGCTTGAGCTAGGGGGAAAAAAATAGGATCATTGTTAACAAAGGAAATGTTCCACCAGCTAAACTGGCTTTAGTTGCGAATTCTGAAGTTAATACTCACTGATCTGCTCTTTAGAAATGTCAAAGCATTTTCTATGTTGCCTCTGCATTGGAAGGTATTAAATCCTTTTTCCCGTGGCTGTAGAGCAAAAACAACAGGTTACAACCTCAGTGGTAAAACTTAATACTATTTGCTATTTTGGTAAGTGTTCTTCAGCAAAGACTCACAAATTACTTCCGATCAACTTATTTTGGTGTGTTTCAGTGTCAGTGGTGTAAGAATAAATTACTTGCAAATAGCTCTATGACTCCACAGGGATCATTCATATGCTTACAATTAAGCTTATCCAGAAATCTTTGATTGATACCACAAAGGACTGAAGTAATATTTTTATTACTCTGTCTTACCAGACGTTCACCTGAAAGCACTTCCAACAGATCCAAAAGCAAATGTCCTTGCCTTATGTCTGTATACAGGTCTGAGACGACTGAAGGAGGAGTATGCTACAAAACAAATTTCAATGCTTGTTATAGCATCTTTTGTCATTTTGAATTCAACACACTACAGAACATCACAGGTGGCTCTGCTGTAAAATAAAAAAATGTTTAGCATCCCTTAATTCTACAACAAGATGAAACGTAAATTCTGCTTCTAATCAGCCATAACTTGCTTCTTCCAAACAATTATCATGTTTGGCTGTTATTCCCCCTGGCCCTGCCTATGAGCTTAATAAGGGTTATTTTAGGCCTCATTTTGAAGTATTTATACTTTTTAAGGTGGCATGTGGCAAAAGATCCCACACCTTTGAAAACGGGAAAGATAAGATAAGCAGTTAATTCATATTTTGACTTTTTAATCAACGTACCCTCAGTTCAAATTGGACTACAGAGTTGAATAACTAAATTCTTACTCTTTTCATCCACTTGTGGACAACACAAATGTACCATGAGCTCAGCAACTTCTGCTCAAGGCGGGACCAAAACAGGACTTGCATTTTTTACCAGAGCAAGCAGCACATACTGCAAGAGCTGCTTTGTGAAAGCTTAAGGAGCATCTACATTACTACGTGGTTTGTCCTAACACTCACCAGTCACTCAGCTCATCCCATTAAACCCATATTCTTGGATTGCATAACAGAATGCTACTAAGCTAAACACATTAAAACTAATCATAAACACAGAAACACATAAAATCCCAAGACATGTGCCACAATCCAGCATAAGTATTACCACATCAGCAAAAAAGATACTGTCCTCTGCTTACAAATTGTCGGGTACAAATGTCCTTTGGATGGTCATTAACACAATGCTGTTACACTTATTAAACAAATGCTTTCCAGGGCCTATGTTTTCCAGCCAGTATCTAAAATCAATATTTATTTTATTTCCCCAAAATAATTTAACTATACACATCTACACCCAAATCAAAAAGGCAAAAGGTATGTCTTTCCTAGAGAATCCCCTTCTTACCTTTGCCAATATCGAATTTATCCAGCTAGTAAAGGTTTTCTTCTGCGTAGACTCTCGCTGCACTGGGAAAAGAAAAAAATGGTTAATCAAAAAAACTATCTGGTTATATTTCTCAAAAAGATATATGACATCCACCTCAAACCTAAGGTCTGTTCTTCCACATATTAAGGTATAATTTCATATTTCTTTTTCTAAACTCTATGTTAGAGCTGATATTTTCATCCCCACAGAGATGACACTGCAAAGACCTCTACAATCCTGGAGCATACTTCGATTGGATGCAGAAAAGAGCAAACAATGAAGGTTTTCGCTAGGCTCAGTGAATGCAAACAGTGATGTTAAAAAATTATCCTAGAGGTCAATGTGTCTGGAATAACTCCATCCATTCCCAAATGTGGCTTGAAAGACTCAAGGTATCAGACCCACTCTTGAAATTTGGGAAAGTGTGTGCATGAAAATAAGTGCAAATGTGACACACACATCAATCAACACTGCAATGCTAACAAGGAGACACAAATAGCATGCGAGATACTGGCTTCACGTTAGCACAGGACCCAACCACACCCTTTGGTTGAATACCAATGCAGAGCCGTTTCTGTTACCTAACATGATTATTCAGTAGCTGCGCTCAGTTTTATCAGGCAGGCAAGGCTGGTATTGCTGGCACTTGAAAAGGGACAGAAAGCAAACATTAACTACTCTGCCTGACGCCAGTGACTCTTCCAGCTGTAGCTCTTGCCAAACACACACAAGTGCTATTGATATGGAGAACTTGCATTTGGGGTTGGTTACAGAAAGACGGTTGGTATGAGGACATTCAGTCATGTTTCAGTTGAATCCCTCCATATTAATTTGCAGGAGAATTATGCAACGTGGACTTGATACTGCAAGTATTGATTCACCTGGGCAGCTTGCCTTAGCCAAATCATAAGGTAGTTACTTCACTGCACACACCTAAGAACATCTTACACCCTCCTCAAGCTACAGCCTAGTGCAACCCACCAGGCTGCCTTCCAAGCAGCTGCAGCCCTAGCTGCAATGCGGCTTATTTTCCTATCCAAATAAATAAGAATAATAAAAAAAACCCTCATTGTGAATCGATATCAAAACTCCATGCCTGCCAGTATCTCCCTGGATTGCAGTGCAGCAGTTATTCTGCTTCCATGCAGGTCACACAACACACCGCTCCGTACAGATGTGCCTCTGGCACCACGGCAGGCAGCTGGACTGCAGTTTTCAGTGTGTTTTCCCTCCCAGCTCTGCCCCCCCTCTACTGCTCAGAGGCGCTAATGATTAGCTCTCAAATTCTTATCTCTACCACGTGGTTAATTAATACGGATTTTTATTTTTATGAGGATGAATGGATTCTTTGTTGGGCCTTTTTATAGGGCTCTAAGTGACCTTGCTTTTCTCTTGCCCTAGTTTTCAAAATGTCAGTGACCCAGAATAAAAAAGCTATCGAAAGAACCCTGATCATTTCCTCCACTTTGGGCCAAAACTCAACAAGCTAAAGAGAAAAATAAAATAAAATAACTTGCTAATCTGAAAACACCCAAAATCTATCATATTTCACCCTAAGTTTTAAAGCTGATCTTCAGAAAAACTCTCTACGGCAGAACAACATGTAGAAGCTGGGTGTCACGTAGGCTAGCCAAAAATCAATACATGCTGCTGGACAATGACTGTTTCATCCAGTAATGAGCTACCAACAAGTGCTACAAACCAGATTAATCATTAAGGGATAGAGCACGGGGATGCGGCATGGACCGTGGCAGTGCTGAACTCTCCAAAGAAGGGAGGGAGGGCAGGAGCACCACCAGTCATGGTTTTACTCCCAACCTTCTTTTAACAGCAATACAGAAAAACCAGCTTAAAATTAATCTCCTCTCTCCTGTTGTCTTTTGTGCCTCCCTTCCCGAGGTCGGAGACAGCAGTTCACAGGAAAGCATTATCTCCTCCTTCAGCAGGGAGTTGGGGAAAGCAAATCGTGGCAGAATAGATGTAGCCTGTCTGTCTATGCTCATCAAACAACATCACCAAACAGCAAAGAGGTTTTCTTCCGTGGTGAGCACCGTCACTCCACTGTCAATGGACCATTTACAACTGTGCGTCTATTTCTTTTTTTTTTAAAAAAAAGAACTTCTTAGAACAATTATTGGACACTAATGAGCACAAGCCTATCCGTTGTCTTCCTAACTCTGTTTTGTCATAAGGAATTACCTCTCGTGTATGATGTTTTTATATCTTCCTTTCACGGTTCAGGTCAGCTGAGGCTGTGCCTACAGCAGCAAGCAGTGCAACTCAACAGAAGCAGATCAGTAGATCAAAAGAGTTGGTGTTTAGGATGTAACATACTCGCCATGGGTGTAGGGAAGAAAAGGTGTGCTGGACTAGCTCTCGACTGAATGCCCACAGACAGCCACAGTACCTTCTTGGAGCATTCATTTTACTTGCATCCAAAACAACCGTTTCCACACTCCCCAACAGCTCAGCAAAAAGAACCAAAGCACAGTCAGCTGGGATAACTAGGAGAGCTTCTTCAAGAAATCACTGCTGACACGAACTAAAACACGAGGCAGGTACATGCAGTAACCCAGGGAAAAGGTGAGCAGTTCACCCCGAGCCCTTTGTATAGCCCCTTCCCTTCCAGCCAGTAACAGAGTTTCCTTTTCCACAGACAGGAAAGCTGGGGAAAAGAGTTATTTCCAGCATTTATGTTCAGCAACGTGGTGTTAAGCAATTAAACACACAGGGTTTTTTTTTAAGATTAAAAAGTTTATTCAAAAGCCAAAGACGGTGATAAGAATATTTCTACAGGAACAGGTCTTCTCAAATCCAAATATCACATAAATATTAGCTACTATCCTGTCTGCCCAGCAAATGGCAACTTTCCTTTCTACACTATTCCTTTCAACCACCTTTTCCTCCCAGCTTTCCAAAACACTTTTACTCTTCTCATTGCCAGGATCCTGGAGCAGCTCTAAACCACCACGGCCTTTATTGCCTCAAAGTGAGGTATCGCAGTACTTAGGGGCACAGACAGCGGCTGCAGGTTAAATCCCTAAAGCTACCAAGTCACCTCATTTAGATATCAACACACTTTTAAAGATAAGGGCTTAAATGGCTTTTCACAGAATCACAGAATAACCAGGTTGGAAGAGACCCACTGGATCGTCGAGTCCAGCCATTCCCACCAATCCCTAAATCATGCTCCTAAGTACCTCATCCACCCTCACCTTAAACACCTCCAGGGACGGCGACTCAACCACCTCCCTGGGCAGACCGTTCCAATGCCTAACCACCCTCTCCGTGAAGAACTTTTTCCTAATGTCCAGCCAAAATCTCCCCTGGTGGAGCTTGAGGCCATTCCCTCTCATCCTGTCCCCTGTCACTTGGGAGAAGAGCCCAGCTCCCTCCTCTCCACAACCTCCCTTCAGGTAGTGGTAGAGAGTAATAAGGTCTCCCCTCAGCCTCCTCTTCTCCAGGCTGAACAACCCCAGCTCACTCAGTCGCTCCTCATAAGATTTGTTCTCCAGCCCCTTCACCAGCTTCGTTGCTCTTCTCTGGACTCGCTCCAGAGCCTCAACATCCTTCTTGTGGTGAGGGGCCCAGAACTGAACACAGGACTCGAGGTGCGGTCTCACCATTGCCGAGTACAGAGGGAGAAGAACCTCCCTGGACCTGCTGGTTACGCCATTTCTGATACAAGCCAAGATGCCACTGGCCTTCTTGGCCACCTGGGCCACTGCTGGCTCATGTTCAGTCGGTTGTCAACCAGCACCCCCAGGTCCTTCTCCTCCTGGCAGCTTTCCAGCCAGGTTTCTCCTAGTTTGTACCTCTGCTTAGGGTTGTTGTGCCCCAAGTGCAGGACCCAGCATTTGGCCTTGTTAAACCTCATGCCGTTGGTCTCAGCCCAGCAGTCCAGCCTGTTCAGATCCCTTTGGAGCCTCCCGACCCTCCAGCAGATCAACACTTCCTCCCAGCTTGGTGTCATCTGCAAACTTGCTAAGGGAGCACTTGATGCCTTCATCCAGGTCATTGATAAAGACATTGAACAGGACTGGACCCAGGACTGAGCCCTGGGGAACCCCACTTGGAACTGGCCTCCAGCTGGATTTAACTCCATAACATTTTTTATAACATTTTAGAGAAAATCCACAGTGACAATGAACACGAGTGGCCTTCAGTGCCCTATGCAGGTGCCCCAGAAGCCATCCATGCCAGCTTTTAACCAGATATGCACCTGATAATGCCTTTAACAAACTGAAATTTATCTAGCAGGGAACACATTTATGCACCTAGACAATCCATTTTTTTTTTGATCAGGCATGAGAAACAGACAAAAATAATCATGACTGATTTTTTTTTTTAGGTAGTCTTATGTTTCAGTTGCCTCTCCAGTGCCGTCAGCACTGTCACATGCCACAAAGCTGCGGCCATGCAGTTACAGAAACTGCAGACCAGCTCCTCACTGGGCAGCAGGAAACATAAATTGGGCATAAATTTCAGCACAGCTCCTATGGGAGCTCTTCCACTTGTTAAAGTCATTCTTGAAAAATTATAATAAACAATTAATGGACTTTTTTGATCATTCTGGTAAATAAAACAAAAAAGTGCAGCTGTAGTAACATACTGGCCCCAACAGATGAGGTGTACAACTAGGACAAAAAAAAAAGCTGGGTAAGAACTAGTGACCTTACCTGACCTCTGGATGAATTAAACAAGTCTCAGAGAGATAGCCTCCTTTACTTTACTACAAACTGCACAACAAAAATCTATCCAAGGCAAACTTGTAATGGGTTTTATGCATACAACTTCAGAAAGTTATGTGCCATTTGGTTTAGTCATATAAAGTTGATCTTGTCCTAATTAACCAGACTAGATAAGTGCTTTATCACCACTGGATGTCTTTCAGAAAAAAAAAAAAAAAGAAGAAGACTGGATCACAAAGAATTTAAATACAGAATAAAATATGAGCAATCCAGACTAGATCTCACTCCTGCTTTTTTCTTCTGCATCAATTACTTATGTCTATCTCCTGTTATGCTGTTTATTATGCAACACTGGACAGACTCTTTAAAGCTATACCTTAACAATCTGAAAAGCAGATGACAACCAGTTTTACATCCATCTTTAGTGACTGAAATGTTTTCTCATAGTTACAAGCAGCCAATCCTTGTATCCGAGATTTCTCTAAAACTTTTACAGGAGAACCTGATAATTTGAATTTCCTATTACTGAAAAAAAACCTTTTCCTTGAGTGATCCTACTATTCTTATTTCAACTTTGTCATCACAGATCTAGGTAGTTATTAATGGTTTATATACATCATGTCAGGGAACATCACAGCTTCACCACAGCTGTGTCACCATTTGGTTGTTTGACCCAGAGAAGATGCTGCAGCATAAACAGCTCCATATATAGGACATGTCTGTACCATTTATTGCATTTTTAATCATTACAAAATTGCCTGTGTAATTTCTAAGGGATGTCTCTAGATGTTTTACAACAGCCAGGCACATACAGCTTGGCCACAGGTTTGCAGTGTGTTCATTTCAGCATAATGTAGGAGCTCATATTACTACATCAAAGAAATATAGTCATTTCAATCTTAATAAGCAGGGCTCTTTCACTGATATACTGACAAAAAAACCCATACTGTTAGTCGACACATAAACACCAATTTGATTCAGAAGAAAACAGCTTAAATATTGCTTCAAAATAAAACCCTATTCTAAAATCATATGTAATTGTATTTCAGTACCGTGTGCCTTAAAGCTAGACAGTGCTTTCCAAATCTTTTTCATGACAACAGCCACCTCAGTCTTTTCCACCGAAGGCTGAGTGTGACTGGCACAACAAACATGCATCTGACAAGGAGTACTTGGTGCAACATTCACACTAGCTCCTGGCTGCCAGGACTTTTTGCTTGCTCTGCTGAAAATGTAATACCAAAGCAAAGCAGAAGAAAGTTCACCATTAAAGATGTTTGGCTTTAGACCACAGACTTACTCATCAAAACATAAGGCTTCAATGACAATATCAGTGCAAATATGGATCATAAAAGTGACTTGGCAGAATACCCTTTTACACCACTTGTTTTAAACATATTTTCCTCTCAACTAAGCATGATAGTAATTTCATTGCAAGTGAGCTAAAAGGAAATGGGTCTGTGGAAACATGACTTAAGTCCATCCATCCTAGAATAACTAGGGTCTGAATACATCAGAAATGGGCTTTCCAGCAGCGGTAGTCCTGTTGCCTAGGCTAGCCTCCATGATAGCCACTATAAATGTCTCCATAAACATGTTTAGAGTAAAATTAGCTTTACTAGGAAATTCTTATAGAAGAAAACTCAACACATGATTAAGGCAATCTGAGAGACCAGCTCTGATGCACTTATTAGCACTTAGCCATCCAGGTACACGCCACTAAAATGGAACAATTAAAAATCAGTCAGCAAGTGCTTCCATAACAAGCTCTAACTCATTGCAAGCAAGGATTAAAGACTCTGACCTGCAAGAAATCTGTCTGGAAGCCACAAAAATTTTCTGCTTGCCTTGGCCACAAGCTGTCTTTCTACACATGCAAGGGATGTAGCAGCAAGAATAGAAAAACAAATAAAATAAAATAGTACTGTAGATAATAGCCTCATTAAGACAGCTTAATGTAATCAACTAATTGTCAGCAAACTGAAAACAAGAAAACTAATGAAATCACACAAATGTTCTCATACTGGTGGTTCCCTTGAAAACAGGTTACACTGACATATACTCTGCATAGCAAAGTGTAAGAACCAGTGAGCACATCTGTACCAAAATGCAAGAGCTCTGAAAATACCACAAGAAAGTACTAAGAGAGCTATTATCTGTCATTCCACTGCTGAAACATCTCTCATGAAACACAGAAACATCTGCAAAGAAGCACAGACATGAACTAACTACATTGATTGTAACATTAGCTTTAACAGGTTTCTCGGAGTTCCCTTCAACTTGTCCACAGTCACAGATTTTTCCAAAAATCCACATTAAAATGAAAGCTACAGCAACTTACCTTGCAGTGATAGATAGAGATCATCTATTTCAGAGGAAGTCTGATCCTCTGTTGACGGAGATGACTGCTGTGATGCCATACTGAATTCTACGGAGATTCTTTAATCAATTTCCAAACTGAAATTATATATATATAAAAAAAGAAGAAAATCAGTACAGTTTTACATTAAAATTGAAGATAGCAATGATGTTAAGGGTGTGCAGCACTGAAATACACATTTTGTTTTGGGGTTTCTTCCCTTGGTAAGCTGTTTCTTTAGCTCATAGAGAATACAGCAAATATTCCTACTGAGTGAATCTAAGTTTTGGTCTCTTGTCTCTCTTCTAACAGCAGCCAGCAGTACTCTACAACATAAACCATGGATTCCAGCGTGTCGTGCCACAAAAACAAAAACTCTAGGATTAAGAAACTTCACACACAATTGCTTTCTTTGAGAAAGCCAGGTTGACAAAGGTTCGCAGTGCCTTCTGCAGATTTGTGGCTGCCAAACCTAAAAGGTATTCTTTACATCTTTGTACTTTTCAGGCCTCTCCCCCTGTCCAGATAATCGTTGCAGAATGGAAACAATTTAGGCAGAATCTGCAAAGATTAAGATGAAATGAAAAGCAGCGGTTATCGTATGGGAATAATCACAACTGCCGTTTCTGTCTAGTGTCTTTGTTACTCCTCCTCCCCTAGGAAGGAGGTTCTGTTTCCAACTCCTCCACTTTGCTCTCCCTGGATGCCTCCCCTATCTCTAAAGGAACTTCAATGAACGATATGCTCTGTCTTTTTAAAAAGTCTAACACTGTTTCTGGTACTGCAGTAACTATATTCTTCAATTTCCCACTGTAAGAAAAACTGGACACTTCAACACAGACTCATTTTCATTAAGAACTTAAAAGTTAAACAAGTTCAAAAAGAAATAAAGCTGAAAAATAAATGAGGGTTCACTTCAACAAGCTCTGTTCCCTAAATAACTCTAACATATCAACAGAAGCACTAGAATTTCAACACCTCCGATCAGTACCTCATCAACCAAGTATATATCAAAATAAAGGGTGTGAAGAGATGAGTAAGGAAATACAACATTAAAGATTGCCAGAGAAAGTTTTACCTTCAGTCTCCTGAGCATATGAATCATGAGGCAGCCTTTGTTTCCCTCACTATATACTATTTTTCCTCACTCCCTGTCTCACTCACGGCACACAAAGGACAACACGTGTTTAATGAGGAGCTATTCAATATTTTGTTTCCCTCACCCTGAACAATGTGTGTCCTTGTGCTTCATCCAAGCATGCTCTGATGACAGGATTATTAAATTCCTCACAAGGTTTTCTATGGCACTCATCACCCCAGCATCTGAACGCTTCACAATCATCAATCAAAACATATTTACAGCATCTACGTGAGATCAGGGGTTATTGCCCACAGTGAGAATCACAAGATGGCTTAGGTTGCGAGGGACATTTAAACATAGTCTACTCCATCTCTCCTGCTGTGGAACATCCTTTTATCAATGACAAGCAAAGGTACAAGGGGGAAAAATAGAGTTTGTGAAGTTAACTCTGCTTTTGTACAGAAACAGAAAACATGAAGTGGTTGCCTTTATTAGACACTTGGACTCCCAACCCTGGAGATCTCTCAGTTCTTGGTTCCCAAGTCAGAACCTGGATTCTCAAGTCAGACAGTCAGAAAATAAACATGCAGGTAGCTAGCACTGATGGAAACTGGGGGTTAAGTGCCAGGGCCTCACAGGAACTGAGCAAGAGCTGAGCAAGAACCCAGTTCTCCCAGCAGCAGTGTCTATATCCAAGGTGATGCAGTCTTTCCTGGGAAACTCTTCCCTTTTTATCTCAAGATCAAGCCATACAAAACAAAAGTCTTCAAATGCAAAACGTCAGTTGGCCTTAATATCTTTTAGGTACCACTCTATGGCTTGAAAGTGATTTTGTAATTACTGCCTTGAAGATTACAAACTAAGCAGCAAGACCCAAACCAGGGGGTATGTAAGCAAAATCCAAACCACATCATCAGATTTGTTGGGTTGTGCTCCCAGGACAGAAGAGCTAGCTGTATTCCCTCCACGCTAAATTTTCCAGTGACCAACTAAAGATCTTCAGAGACACTTAAGAAGTAGTAAATACTGGGCAACAATGAATCCTTAATACAAGTTTATTCTCTTCTTTTTCATTTTAACTGAAAATAAAACACTATTTAAGGATTTTCTTTTAAAGGCATAAAAGCAGCACGAAGTCTCCAAAGAGAGAAAACATACATGTCTGTTGGACTTTAATGAATCCCGAGTTGAGACGGTGACATAGGTGGAGCCTGACTTCCATGATGCTAAAGTCATTGGGAGCATAGGGCTGAGAAAGGGAACAGGATCTGGTGTTAAAATTCCACTACAACAACAGGAAAATATGGAAGACTCACAAAGAGCATTAATGGAAGTTTCATAAATGAAATGGATTTTCAACCACTCCGTTACTGTTCCTTCTCTGTCCCCACCCCTTGCCAGCTACAGCAACCACTAGGTACATAGCAATTCCTTTTATGTGCGTATACTGAACTTCACGTGATGGGACCCTAGCCTCAGTTCAGACCTCTAAGCATGAAAGCAGCTGAAGTTAATAAAACTTTCACGATTTTAAAGCAGAAAGTATGCTAAGCTTTCAGTTTATTAATTAATTAACTTTGGTTATGGCACATAGAATCACAGACTCACCAGGCTGGAAAAGACCCACCGGATCATCGAGTCCAACATGATCATAGAACATGTATCTATCAAAAAACCATATGTCTCTCTTTTCTTTTAAGGTGAAATTAAGGCCTCCTTCCAAAAAGGATGGGAGTTGTTAAATATTATTTTTTTAACCCAGAAACCCATTCAACAAATCCACAGTGCAGGTTATAAACAAGCTAACACAAGCCACATTTATGCATTTCATGACCCCAAAACCCTCCATCCACCCTCTAACACAGCACAGACATTTTGCCCTGCTCCCAATTCCTGCCCTGCTCCAACAGAAGACTCCACAGCTGCTTTGAAAGGGAGACATACATGCTCTTGGAGGAGGCACCTGCAAGGATTAGTACTCTTTCAAAGGTACAAGGCACAGATTGCCTGAGAAAGGATTATACAGGGACAGTACGCTAGTCTCCTTGCCCTCCTCCCCTGAAGTGCATTCCAATAAAGCATATTAAGTGTAACAAGATCGTATCAACCTCTGAAGTGTCTAAAACCATAAAGTTATTGGTAAGATTGCTTGGCAGTGTTTTTCAAAGGCAGTATGGTTACCTTTTCTACTTTTTCACATTTAAGTCAATTATTTTGTTTCATCACAGCTAAGCCAACAGCAGAGCTGAACTAAATCCTTTGTTTCTATGAAATGCTGGATAGCTAGGAAATATACGCCCACAGTGTTGAAAATAAATCAAATGCTTTCAAATGACACCATTCCTTTTCAGTGAGGATAGAACCACAGGTGACGAGAATGACCTTGTCTTCCCTCTTTCTGGAGGGTCTAGCACTAATTCAGGAAAGCATTAACTGCTTACACCTTGGGATAACCTGCGAAGTATCACAGAGCCAAACAGACTCTCCTGAAATACCGGGACCATGTTTCTAATGGATTTGTTTCCCGTTGATTAACTCACATGAATTGCACCAGAGCTGTTTGTGAGCTCACCTGGTCTTAAGGATGGGATAAAAGGTACACTGCGAACATCCTCCTCAAGAGAAAAGATTTCCATGATTTTCTCCAAAGGAGCAAATTCTTGACCACCTGGGCCAACCTGCAGCTCAAATAGTTCAACCATCAACAAAAGTTTTTCCCATGATACAGACAGTCATAAGATTCAAACGCAGGCTTTCCTCTACTGGGTATCGATATAGTACTTCTTCCCTTACCTATACGGATGTTCCTATAACAGGATTCTGAAAACACAGGTGGAAATTAGATCAGCACAGTCGTATCCCATAAGTTCAACTTAACTTCCTTGCAATCTTACTTCCTTTCCCAAGTTCAGCTGAAAATAGCCAGCAGATCAAAAAAAAAAAATCTAGGTATTAACATACAGACCTCAGAACACTGACAGAGAGAAACCTAAGAGTAGGCAGCAGACTGGAAATCTCAAGGAACTAACCTGAAAATTATCATACCCCAGCTTTACACGTCATTATCATAAGAACAGAAAACACTGATTTAAATCACAGAATCACAGAATCATGGAATAACCAGGTTGGAAGAGACCCACTGGATCGTCGAGTCCAACCATTCCCACCAATCCCGAAATCATGCTCCTAAGTACCTCATCTACCCTCACCCTAAACACCTCCAGGGACGGTGACTCAACCACCTCCCTTGGCAGACTGTTTCAATGCCTAACCATCCTCTCCGTGAAGAACTTTTTCCTAATCTGAAGCCTAAATCTCCCCTGGTTGAGCTTGAGGCCATTCCCTCTCGTCCTGTCCCCTGTCAATTGGGAGAAGAGCCCAGCTCCCTCCTCTCCACAACCTCCCTTCAGGTAGTTGTAGAGAGTAATAAGGTCTCCCCTCAGCCTCCTCTTCTCCAGGCTAAACACCCCCAGCTCTCTCAGTCGTTCCTCATAAGATTTGTTCTCCAGCCCCTTCACCAGCTTCGTTGCTCTTCTCTGGACTCGCTCCAGAGCCTCAACATCCTTCTTGTGGTGAGGGGCCCAGAACTGAACACAGGATTCGAGGTGCGGTCTCACCAGTGCCGAGTACAGGGGGAGAATAACCTCCCTGGACCTGCTGGTCACGCCTTTCCTGATACAAGCCAGGATGCCATTGGCCTTTTTGGCCACCTGGGCACACTGAGGCTTAAGTCCCACTGAGCCTTAAGAGATCCTTTTCCTAAGCAGGATCTTTATAAGGACACTCTTGGCTCAGAAGAAAGGGGAAAAGACTTTCAGACTGATTCGGAGGATTCATTACCAATGATTTCATGGCCTTAACATTAGATTTGGATCAGTGTGGTTTGCAAACCTTGTCTCTCAGCTGTTCCAAGTACTGAGCATGGTAAGATTTCATTGTAGAAAAAAATAGTACATATACAGCACGCTGCCCTAGGTTGAAACCACTGTGATTTTCAAAACAATTGATGTAACTACAGTTAAAATGCAAAATGTGTATTTCATTATTTCATAGAATCATTAAGGTTGGAAAACAGCACTAAGATTATCCAGTCCAACCATCAGCCCAACACCAATGTGCCTACTAAACCATGTCGCAAAGTGCCACATCTACACATTTTCAAACACTTCCAGGGGTGGTGACTCCACCACCTCCCTGGGCAGCCTGCTCCGATGCTTCATCACTCTTTCGGTAAAGAAATTTTTCCTGATATCCAATCTAAACCACTCCTGGAGCAGCTTGAGGCCAGGGAGATACTTTCTGGGACACTCGGGGTCTCTGTCTGCAGCAGGATTGAAGAAAGCTTCTCTTTTACCCCTTACAGACGACCTTTTCACAAGTTTTTTCTCTCAAACAATGTGCACAGTAACTAGAGAACAAGGTAAACCAGTTGGCACAATCTCCATACTGTCCCAGACACACAGCTGTACCCTCAGAACCTTTCCCATGAGCCAATCTTGAAAAATCATATGGCATGAAACTAGCTCAGAAGTGCACGCCTTAGAGCTGAAAGCAGCAGATGCCTTGCAGACCAGCCCAGCTAGAGGGGGCTGGTTTGGTTAGTAAACCAAACCACTGCTTTGTTGGTTTCATAGACAAATGGTCCATATTCTCCCAATTATGTTGGCTACGTGCTTTCCATTGGTGTTGCTACAGGAATTACAGACATCTTTGCCTGGCATCTCCAACCACTTGGTTTTACTTCTCCTCCTTTGAAGCGCCACTGATTATTTATGACCCACTCAGGGACTCAAAGACTTTCCCTCTGTAGAGGCCTCTACATGTAAACTAAAGTCTGTTCCTAGCAACAGATTATTATTACTCATGTGTTCAGCCAAGCCAACATCACAAACAGAAACAGCAGATTTTTATCTCTGGGGAACTATTCCAAAGGAAGTAGAGCTCCACAATGCAGACTCACTGAAGACTCTTTTCCTTTTTGGTTATTAACAAAGATATCAGCTTAATCTACATCCCGAGAGAAGCCGTAACACTCAGAAGTGCAAGTCTTGAGCCTTGCAAAATGCTGCTGAGCTGCCTTCTTTCAGTAAACTGCTTTACTGTAAAACAGTAGTGGTCTCCTTAAAAGCAAATTGTCAGGATACAAATCATGATACTATGACCTAAAGAATAACCTCAGAAAATCCTTTACGTTAAGTTCTTTGTTCTCTCTTCAATATTTTCCTTTCTCCTCTCACTTCCAATGTACTTACACCTCTTTTAAGTCAGAGAAGTTCACACAGCACTGAAGTCTGATAGTCATGCTTTTTCCTCAGCATTTCATTTAGAATCCTTTTTTCACCCAATGATGGGAGTGGAGAAGAAGATCTGTTTAAATAATGTATTTTCCAAGATCTTTACACCAATCCACTCTCTTTACTTAAGCTCCTACTCTAGAATGAAGTTCATCCCTTCCACTTTTAAAATGCTCGTCAACATCATTCTTGCAGGCAATCTCAGACTGTACGCAGGACCAGAGCTGGAATGGGATCACACAGCAAACATATGGATCCCCTTCTACCCTTGCTTCCCCCACCTGAGGGGCTGACAACTTCTCCCTGTCTGGCAGGAAAATATATTTGCTGGTGAAGGGGCTGGAGAACAGGCCTTATGAGGAGCGGCTGAGAGAGCTGGGGTTGTTCAGCCTGGAGAAGAGGAGGCTGAGAGGAGACCTCATTGCTCACTATAACTGCCTGAAAGGAGGTTGTAGAGAGGAGGGAGCTGGCCTCTTCTCCCAAGTGACAGGGGACAGGACGAGAGGGAATGGCCTCAAGCTCCACCAGGGAGATTTAGGCTGGACATTAGGAAAAAATTTTTCACAGAAAGGGTCACTGGACACTGGCAGAGGCTGCCCAGGGAGGTGGTTGATTCACCTTCCCTGGAGGTATTTTAAGGCACAGGTGGACAAGGTGTTAAGGGGCATAGTTTAGTGTTTGATAGGAGTGGCTGGACTCGATGATCTGGTGAGTCTCTTCCAACCTGGTTAGTCTATTATTCGATTCTATGATCCAGGAAGCACAAATGCCATTCTTTCCTAGAAGAAGGAAAGGACTTCCATTAGGCTTCTATCACTTTGAAGGTGATAGGGAAAAGAGGCTATAATAGCCTTCTGATCCTACATAATACCTTACAGCAGTCAGATGGGTATCAGCCAGTCCTTTAAGAAGTGGTATTACAGCATGTGGCATTAGAGAGGCTCTACACTGTCTGGGATAATGCTGAAACAGGTCTGGCATTGAGTCTTCCTAAGCCAGCAGTAGCTGCAGCTGAAGGAATCGAAAAAGGAATAGCTTGGAAAAAGCTAAACAACTCTGCTCAGAAACAATCAAGCCCAGAGAGAATGAGATCTGCAGAGATGGACACAGAAACAGTCTTGCCTTATGTGAACTAACACACTGAAACTACATGCACAAGTAACGACTCCTCAAAGAGAAAGACCTGTGAGATCAAGACATCTCTTATTAGTTTATTTATGACAACCAGCAACAGCACATTTTTGTTACCCAGGGGCTTCCCAGTGATCTATTTATAGTTTTGGAAAACATGCCAGGACAAGCATGTGAGTATACAAAAGCTACAGCACTTTTTGAGGCCAGCATGTTGCTGGTTTGTCTTTGATTTACACATCAGTAATACTCCCCATTCCAGAAGCACAATGGATCTTCTCATTGCCTTAATCAATTCTAAAATGTGGTTAGGAAAGTATCTTTCTTGAGCTTTTATTTTTCAGGGCAGGGTAATATACCAGTCATCTTGGTACAATTACACAGTTTGAGAATTGCACTAACTCCATGCTGTTGTTAAGACACACACAAATGTTTCTATTAATAGAGCTAATCCTTGTTCACAAATTCACAGAAGTCGACCCGTGGAGGTGCACAATGCATTTATTTGCCCCTAGAAGAAGAGCTTCTCTCACACCAATCTATTCCCAAGTGGAAATGCAGCATCAAGGCAGACTTACTGAAGTTGGAGAAAACATTGACTTTTCTACTGGTTCCCAAGTTTTCCTACATTATTAATAAAACCAAGAATTGCACAGAATTCAGAGTCACAGTCGTTAATGTAAAAAGGGAGAGTGATGAATGCCTGGAGGCTTGGAAAGCTGATGCCACACCCCTCAATCACCACAGGGCACGCTGCTGTGAAGGAAGCCAAAAATACTGTGGTGACTTCATGGCTCCATCAAAGTCAGGGGTCTGGGTGACAATTCTGTCCCAAAAACAAACAGCCCATGAGCACATTCCAGCCCAAATCTACCTGTGCAATACTCCAAACCTTCCAATTACATGCAAAAAAAAAAAAGCCATCTCATTTATACAGTGTGTTGCTGCAGGGCCAGAAAGGAAGAGCTTTTCCAAAGCAGAGCTGGTTCACATGTCTCCCTGCTGCCCAGCGTGCCAGCTGCGCCACAGCCCCAAGGCCGCTTCCCACAGATAACAAGGCTGCAAGGAAGGATTATCATAAAAACAACACGAGAAACACAAGCTGGCTCAAGATCTGCACTGTACCTGGTAAGTACTTCCAGTGCATAAACACAGCCTCTTCCTATCCACTTGTTTACTAGGAAAGCAGGCAACAAGACGATGGGAGAAGAGGAGGCTGAGGGGAGACCTCATTGCTCTTTACAGCTACCTGAAAGGAGGTTGTGGAGAGGAGGGTGCTGGCCTCTTCCCCCAAGTGACAGGGGACAGGACGAGAGGGAATGGCCTCAAACCCTGCCAGGGGAGATTTAGGCTGGACATTAGAAAAAGTTTTTCACAGAAAGGGTCATTGGGCACTGGGACAGGCTGCCCAGGGAGGGGGTTGAGTCACCTTCCCTGGAGGGGTTTAAGGGACGGGTGGACGAGGTGCTGAGGGACATGTTTGATGGGAATGGTTGGATTCGATGATCCAGTGGGTCTCTTCCAACCTCATTATTCTATGATTCTATGAATTCCTGTCATTTCACTCCTACAAGCCCCTTTCCATTTTCACATGAAAGCCATCCCTACCCGACTCCCGTGTCCTGGCTACCTGGGCTCAGGTGAGGCTGGTAGCCAGACACATCACTGAGCAGCCACGCTCTGCCTGGCTTCCCTTTGGCAAGTGGAAAGGGTGCAGTGTGGCCAGAGCAGTGCTGGCAGCGCAGGGCGCAGACAGACGTGTGACCTTTACAAGCACGGTTGCCGTCGCAAACGCAAAGGGCTGCGCACAGCTCGTCATACCCCTTCCTCCGTGCTTCCTGGCCCAGAGTCAGGTTTTGCAATTGAGAAGGGAAGGGAAGGGGAGGGAATTGCCTGCAATCAGAGTAAGATTAAGTTTCACGCAGGGGACTGCCTGATCAGAACAAACTGGACAATGGGGCCTGCTTTAACCAAATTAGAAGTATCAAGTTCTTCCTTTTATTTACAAATGTTCCTTTCTTTACCTTGGGTTGCAACTGAAATTCTTTTGTTAGTGTTTTAATAGAGACTCTCCAGAACCACTCTACATGGTGTAAAAGGTATTTAAACCAGCAGTATGTAATAATTACACCTACTTTGAATTAACAACACCATATTAAGGAGAAGCAGGCTCCTAGTAATATTCTGCCCTTTGAAGGAATAAAATCATTTCCTTTCCCCTACCCAATTCCCTGTTTTCCCCCAAAAAGAAACAGTCAGATGGTTAACAAACAGATTACTCTGTGGAGCGAAGACCACCAAAGCAATAAAAGGCCTGGAGTTTCTCAAGGAAATCTTGTTCAGAAAGATCTTCCTGAAAAGCAGTAATCTCCTCCTTTAGAAAATTAAGAAAAGGGAAAGGTAGGGACAGCCTCAACCTAAACACAGGAGTTGTCACTAGAGCTGGAACTTGTTCTTACAGAGCAAAAAACACTGGAAGCACAGAGCAATGTTTGCACAACAGACCTCAGACAGAGCCATCCACAGTGTGGAAAGGGAAATGCAACATGTATCTGGGAGCCAAATGAGAAAGGTTTAGCATGAGACATACCCTATCTGCTCTGGCAGCATTCCTGTGAAGATCACAAACTTGTTTTGATCACTAAATATAGCAAAGAAAGAGTCTACTGCAAGTAGCTCTCTCCAGCAGCGCTTGCTGTTTACACGGGCAGGAGGACACAAAAAAACAGATTTGTCAAGCAAATGGCAAATAAGCTTGCCAAAATTTGAAGGGTAAATTACAATTCAAATGATAGGTCCTAGCCTTGCAGCTGTGAATTGATCAGGTTCTCTCGCAAGTATGTCCAGCTGAGGCTACAGCGATGCAAACTACCACTCTTCCCCTCTCAGATCACTCTGACCTGGAGAGGCTGCCTCTCCAAAGAGTAAGTTTTGCATACCCGTACCATTCTTCTAGCTGAAAATTCATCCCCATCCGAGTGCTAGTAAGGGTCTTGTTTGGTTGGTCTTACACCTTCTGTCCCATACACTTCCAGGTTTATGGGAAAAGCAGCCTTTTCATGAGTGCAGTCAGCCCGTTCACATGTCCATGCTGGTTTTTCACACAGGAAAAGGGCCTTTGGATGGTGTTGCCTCCCACAGTGACTGTGTGGGATCTCCACTGTGCCTTGCTCAGGCAATTCAGCAGCACCTCTGCACGGCTCTGCAAAGTGGAGCACTTCTGTGTAAAGCTTAAGACAAATAAACAGTCTTTCCTTTTACTTTCAAAGAATTTGTTGCTTTAGGATCAAAAATACCCACACAAACCTAAATCTCTGATTTATAGCATAGTTTCAAGCCTGCAGAATAACTTTCTGCGTGCAATGAAAACCAGGACAAATGCTGTTATTCTTACCCAGAAGGGTCCAAACACCCAAACTGCACATAGGCAAACCAAAAGTAAGAACTTGGTGCCATGTGGTAACCTGCTAGAATAAACCATTCTCACCATATAAAATAAATAAAAAAAAAAATAGTTGCATACAGTGAGAAATAGCTGAGACTAAAGGATGGCTTCCTTATTTCACGAATTCCCTTCTACATATGCAGGATGACAGTCTCCTCATCAGTGTCTGAATCTGCAGTTGCCCAGGCTCCTTTGTTTGGGAACCAGGATTTCTTACAACAGAGACAAAACAGGACAAACACCCACAAGCCCCATGCATCTCTCTCGCTGAAAGGCAGCAATATTAGTAACACAAAAGGTACTTATAGACAAGTTCAGTCAGGCAGCAGAGGGCACAGGCTGTGCAAGCAGCGATGCCACACGGTTCTCTCCTGGGCCAAGCAGGTAAGGTATCCCGCAAGCCACGTCTGGCCACCCCAGCCAACTCCAGCCCACTGAGGCCATTTCTGTACTGATTGCAGAGACACACCTCTCGTCCAGGATGAAACTCCAGCAAGGAGCCGGCGTGACTGCCAACGACTCCAGCCCCTTGGAACAGGATGTGCCTCAATTTCCTTACAATCCATATGTTGGCTTTCAGTACAGTAAACTCCTGGGCTGGCTTTTCAGAGAACCTTTGCAAGAAGAAACAAGTTCGGAGTCATCTCCAAGCTTTTTGAAGGTAAAGTTTTCACTCACAAACGGTATCTGTAAGGCCATTCCAAGTCTGCCTACACATAAAGTAAGGCACAACTGCTCTGCAATACAGTTTTTGCTCACACCTACAGTATCTCCTTCCTCCTCCTTAGGAACTAATAAGGTGTCCTCAGCACATCCCTAGGAAGAAAATTCAGATTTTTAACTCCCCTAAAACAAAGACAGCTCCGCTGTTACCTCCGTCTTGCAGTAACAAGCTCCGATTTCTCCATCCCAGGGGTATTTCATCACCAACAACCCACCCAGTTCTGCATAAGAAACAACATTGGCAACCATTTATCAGATCCCTCTCCTTCTTTAAAACAAACAACAAACCCGAAACCTGTCAGTCTGCTAACTGTGAAACCACTCATTACAGTTCAAGTGCTCAATGAAGCAGGATGACAATACCAGGAAATACCTGGAACTGATCTTCAATGTTTATTTTTGGAGATTGGCTTCTCTCCCAGCTCTTATTTCATAGTTTGCTTTTTCCCCTCCTCTTCCCAGTTCTCTCTGGGATCAAATTGCAATTTTTGACCCTTCTTGTCTTGTTCACCCACAGACACCTGAAGCAGAACTTCAGGTATCAAATCCTGGCTCAGACAACACTTTCTATTTCACTGCTATCATTTTCTTTCTCTTGTATCAAGAAAGATAGGAGAATGTATTTGAAATCGGAAGCGTGGGATCCATTTAACACTATGTACTTGCCTTTACTTTGCATCTCTGCTCTATAGTCAAATTTCTTTATCAAGTTCTCCCGGGAAACACTCTCATCATTTAGCAAAGGGAGCCTTTCTGATGAAAACTAGTTCTCCACACAGGAGGAGTTTTATCATTTACCTGTGCAGATCAGTCAGGCTTTTTCCAGAAAAGCTACTGATTTTTTTCCATTCCACTAAACAGCACAGCAGCAGCACCAATACTCCAAGGGAGAGCAGGTCAGAGCTCTCTGCACAGCTCCAAGGCTCCCTGAGCTTTATGTTTGGATGTCTTGCAGGTTTTAGATATGTCAGTTTAAAGAGTTTCCACATATTATCTGAACACCACTGAAAAATCACACATGCTCTCTCAGGCCACTGTGAGCCTGAAATGAAGGACATTTACTCCTTCAAGGTTTAGACCTTGGCTTTAGACTGAGAGAACACGCACAATCATCTACATCAGCCCAGTAAATGCACAATAATTCAACTATGTACTTGAACTACAGATTTTTGGAAGCGAAAGGAGGATGAGTAATAACCTACATAACTTTGCAACAAGTTTTCACAAAAAGGAACTGAGTACCTACCGGGTGCCATCCAGTACCGAGTGCCAGGCAGTCGGTCTCAACCCCAGGAGAGCAGCAGATATACAAGATATCTATAAGGAGCATGGCCAGGGGAAGGAACACACCTCTGGAAACCTGCAGTTGTCCTCATTGCTTCCACCTCTGCCATCAGCCTGATGTGCGGTCTTGGGAAGGGCACTCTGCAAATCCCCTCTGACTTCTTATTTATAGCAGGAGATTGGCTGGTGCTGCGGGTCCAGCCTGAAGCTTTCCTGAATCCAAAGACTGACCAGGGGCGAAAGAAATCTTTGAACTGGTTATCTGCTCTGATAACTTGTGTAAAGCCCCCCACGCACACCACCTTACACTGCATAACCTACACAGTTGCAAGTCGGGTCAAAACAAGGACACAAGAATCCCTCTTAGAATCTCTGCTGGAATATGAGACACTTTGGCTGAGATTCAGCTCTCCTGACATTAAACAGCTACAAGAGCAATGCCCCCATGTGCATCCATTGTTTGAACTCCTCAGAAACAATGGAAAGAAAAAGGCATTTTGGGCTGTTTGTCCAATGCAGTGTGGATGAACCACTGTCCTAAAGTGTCTGCTCCTCTTTAGTGACTACAAAAGGAGTCTGGAAAACTGTCACTAACACAGATAGTTATACTGTAGTTTGGCAAGATTAATCTCACTCTTTTAAGTTGGGGGAAAGGATGTAAACAAAGAAGCATCCCCTTTGGTTTACACTGAAGTGAGAAAAAGTGACTCCACCAGAGACAAACAGTGCAAGCAATCTGTGCTTCCGTCTCTCATAAACATCTTGCAACTAGGCAATATGCAACTACCTTCACCAAGAGGGCCGGCTTGGCTTTGCTAGAAGAGCTCCATTTAGCCATTGAACTTGAAGCTGTTATCAAATTTTTCTACAATGAATGCTCCACAATGCTCACTACAACAAGAGCCTCCAAGAAGCAGGACATGCTGCTTGTGGGGCAGCTTTCATTTCTCTCCTTGCATCCTGCAGCTGGTTATTAAAAAAAAAAAAAAAAAAAAAAAACCAAACAATCCAACATGAAACAGAGGTCTCACTAATGCAAACTGAACCAAACCCTTTGCTGAAGTCTTTCCTTCATGGCCAGTCGTACACAGGTCACGTGCCACACACGAGCAAGGCAGGTTCAGCAACGAATTCAGTCTCCCCTCTGCCTCACGTTTTCCCTCCATCATTCACCAGACAAAATGCTCCTGACATTGGAGGTCTTTCCCCTCTACACACTAGTCCAAGCCAAAATTCATTCAGCCTTCACAGTGATTACTTGCTGCTGATGCTCTTCATGCAGCACAGGACAAAAGTCTGTCCAGGAAGGGCAGACAGTCAAATCCATGCCCTGTGGGGTTAACAACCACTGCATTTTTTGATTCATCGTCCAGTAGGTATAATCTCCTGCTCCTCCTGGGAAAGCTGCAGGTTTGCACAGGAGGGAGTGAGGTGAACGCAGCCTGTCCCTCAGTATGGACAAACCACTGGTGCTCCCAGACGTGTATTTACGCTCCAGACCAATACAGCCATATCAGCTGAAGTTAAAAACTCTTCCAGACCCAAGCCTGGTCTTGATCTCCTCCACAGAGCGCAGTCAGCAAAAGTCAGATCAACTTTCTCTCCCAGCCGCTATGTGGCCACCTGTGTCTCAGTGACAAGAATCTTCCACCCACACCAACCAGGGCTGAAATTCAGGCAAAGGAAGATTAGCTGAGAGATGGATGAAATGTCACCTTCTCTTTAATTGCAGCTTATGGATCCAGCGTTACTCATACCGCGCTCCACACGTATAATCCCACTGCCTAATCTGACTGCTTGTTCAAGCAGGCACATTGCTAGGAGCAGGTTCTTGCCATCCCTGTCTACATTTCCAGCGTTCCTCCAAGACCACGTCCTCTCCCACATCTAAAAAGTCCCCTAACAGTTCAAAACAAACCACGGGAAAGCTGGGGCAAGCATGGTACACATGTCTCATTCCTTCAAAAGGAGAAATGACATGGCCCATAGCAACCTGACGGGTGCTCTCCCACGCCTCCAGATCCTGTTGGGGAAACACTTCAGTTGTGGTAAGTAATAGATAAGCATCTCTTTGCGCATACACAGAAAAAGCTCCTCAGCTGGCAGACTTCGAAGACCAGTATTTATTGTGCCAGAGGGAAAAAAAAGAAATTGGGTAAAATGGCTGAAAGTCACAGCTTTGCTAGGAAGAGTTTGGATGAACTCTTTGCATCTTTCTGTACAAACTCAGCCATTGAGAATCCAGATGTAAACCAGAGCAGCAGTTGCTAAGAAAACAGCACCACAAACAGATGTCAGGATGTGATTCATGGAGTAAGGGCATATCCCTGTACTACAGATAAGCCAAAATGAATGAGGCTCTTTCATACCTGATCTTCCAAGCTGGGCTTCTTCATGCTCTCTTAGGGATTTTTCTTTAATTCGCTTCTATATTCAGATGGCAAGGAAAGGGAGCGGAGCTAAATTCGCTCTTTATGGAATTAACTACTGCTAAATGGACTTCACAACCCTTACAATGAACCCTGTAAAAGTGCTAAACTGTGGCTCATTTTTTCCCCCCAAATAAGGCATTTTTCTCCTGAAACAAGAAGCAACTTTGCCCAAAAACCTATCAGAAGAAGTAACATAAATCTCACAGTTAAAAGACTGCAGAGGAGTGAACAGTAACAATTTTTTTGTTACTTTCCTTTATATCATGCAACTTAAAATTAATGGCTAGGGAGATAAAGCGTTTTCAACCTATTAGATCATTAGCCAGTAACGCATGCTACTTCTTGAATTACTTCATTGTGTCTATGCTTAAAATCTTTGCCTGACAGAGAAATAAAAAATAGCTAGCACACTATGGGACTAGCAGAGTGCTACTGACACCAACAAAGTTCTCATTTATTTTAATAAGCTTCTGATCAGATTTTGTTGGATGAGAAAAGTTCCTTTGCCCCTCTTAAACCGTCATGATCAATTCTTAATGTGGTACGGTATCACTTAAAATACAGTTTCTTGAGGTTATTTGTAAACAACTCTTTCAATAAAGGAACTTCTGTGTATGTTTTTATAGATAATTAGAGAAAAAAAGGCAATAATCATTCGTTACCCTTTATTACAAATAAGGGAAGAAGAAACATCATTCAGACCCTTCTGAAGAATCACAGAATCACTCGGTTGGAAAAGACCACAGGATCATCGAGTTTAACCATTCCTATCAATCACTAAACCATGTCCCTCAGCACCCCATCCAACTGTCTTTACCGTGTTCATACATCATTTCGCACACGGGGAGCACAGACATTGCCATCAGTAGAGGACAATATGTTTATTGCCATCACCGCTGATTTCTCATCACCCCTCCAACCTCCCATGCGTCACTGCCCATCCCTCTCTGCTTCAACTCATCCCCATCGCCCTCGCTGGAGGGCACGCTCACTTCACTCCACCCCTTTTTCTCTCCCACTATGACATGCCACCTTCTGGATTGGAAATCAGTTATTTAGGCTGCCCTTATTTCAAGGCGAGGTGGCTGCGTGTGTGCCTGTGGGGTAGAGGACACTGTTAGTGCAGGCAGCATTAACAGCCACCACCACGCTCCTTCTCAGAGCTATGAAACCACCCTAGAAGTGGCTGAAGCTCATGACTCAGTTAACCAGGTGCCAGAGGCCACGTGTGTCCCTTCTGGAGGAATTGTATTTCACACAGCGGTATAAACAGACGTGCCCGCAAAGCTACAATCTGTTTGCCTGGGCAACAGTTGCTCTAACTGCCAAGATCCTGCACATAGCACTTAAGTCTTTGTCTATCCCATGACAGGAGATCACCCTGAAAGCTGAGAGGGAGGAAAAAGAGGGAATGATGGAAAGAGAGGGAGGAAGAGGGATGGGTGTTCTGGTTTGAACTAGACCAGAATCAGTTTTCTAACTTCAGCTAAGTCTCATCTAAGTAACTTCATTTTCTGAAAGTTAACTGCATGTTTTTCAGATGGTGCTCCTCTCTAGAAGCAATAACACAGGGCACTGGCATGCAGAAAGGCCATTGCGTATCGTTATTTCTACAGATATCAAGGCTATCCTGAGCTGGTGGAAAGCCAGAAACCAAAGAGGTGAGAAAGGGTCGCACCTGCAGGGAGGATCAGACAGGAGAGGTGACTCCAAACTGAACAACAGAGTGTTCCATCCCATGTAGAATCATACAATCACAGAATAACCAGGTTGGAAGAGACCCACTGGATCATTGAGTCCAACCATTCCCACCAATCCCTAAACCATGCCCCTAAGTACCTCATCCACTCGCACCTTAAACACCTCCAGGGAAGGCGAGTCAACCACCTCCCTGGGCAGACTGTTCCAATGCCTAACGACCCTTTCCATGAAAAATTTTTTCCTTATCTCAAGCCTGAATCTCCCCTGGCGGAGCTTGAGGCCATTCCCTCTCATCCTGTTCCCTGTCACTTGGGAGAAGAGGCCAGCTCCCTCCTCTCCACAACCTCCTTTCAGGTAGTTATAGAGAGTAATAAGGTCTCCCCTCAGCCTCCTCTTCTCCAGGCTAAACACCCCCAGCTCTCTCAGCCGCTCCTCATAAGGCCTGTTCTCCAGCCCCTTCACCAGCTTCGTTGCTCTTCTCTGGACTCGCTCCAGAGCCTCAACATCCTTCTTGTGGTGAGGGGCCCAGAACTGTACACAGTACGTCACATTCGGTATAAAACTCAGGGATATTGAGGATCACACTCTTTTCTCTGATGGCCAACATCTAGCGAGGCCCTCATCCGTCTTTTTGACCGTGACCCCAGATCCTGAATCCAGCCCCTTTGCCACTGACCTTTTCCCTGCGCCTGCTCTGAAGCGTTTGTGGTGAAGTAGTCATCGAGGGGGCTGCAATTTAATATATTTGCATACAGTTTACTATTTTCTTATTAATATTATTTTCTCCATTATTAACGTTGTTTCATTAAAGCTGTTTTAGTTTCCAGCCCAGAAGTCTTTTTCCTGTCATTTCCCTTTCCCTGGCTGAAGGGAGAGATCTGAGAGCCCAGCCGCTTGCGTTTTAGCTGGGCTGGGGCTAAACTGTGACAATGGGACCCGAGACACCCTGGAAGAGGGAAGGACGCAGAGCTGCTGACCTGACAAAACTGGCGACAAACCCTCAAAACAAACTCGCTCCAAGTTTTCTCTCCGTACATTCCGAGTGATTTGAGGAGCGCGCACCTGCTCCATCCCCCAGCTCATAGAATCATAGAGCGGTTCGGGGTTGGAAGGGACCTTAAGAGCCCATCCAGCTCCAAGCCACCTGCCACGGGTGGGGACACCTCCCATCAGAGCAGGGTGCTCAAAGCCTCCGGCCTAAAAGGATGGGGCAGCCACAAGGTGGGTTCCTCCAGCAGCTCTCATGCGAAGAGAGAAGTAAACCGACCCCTTTTCGGAGGGGACGGGGAGAGGACCGAGGCGGGAGGAGGACGCAGCGCCTAACGCAGACCCGCGGCGACCGCCCCGAGAGGAGGCGGGAGGCTGCCAGGAGTCCCGGAAAGCTGGGAGGGAAGGAGGGAGGGAGGGAAAGAGGGAGGGAGGCACGCGAGGCGGGGAAGAGAAAGGAGCCCGTGTGCAGCGGGGGGAAAGCGCGAGCCCCCGGCGGGCAGCGGCGCCCACCGGGCACCCATCAAGAAACGCCCTCGCGGAGACTCCTCTTCCCCGCCGGCGAGAACTTTGCCTGCCCGAGCGCCCCCGACGCCGCAGCCCGAGGCGGGAGGGCTGTCCCCGCGCCCCACAGCCGCCTGTCCCCGCCGCCCCCACGCTCCGCGTCCCGGCCGGGAGGGAAAACTCTGCGGGAGCGACGGCCCCGAGGGAGCGGGGTCCGAACAACGGGAACAAAGAGGCGGGCAGAGCCGCCGCTCCCCGCACAAAGGCGCGGGCAGACACTCACCGCGGCATCGGAGCGAGGAGGAGGAGAAAGAAGGAGGAGGAGGAGGAGGCGGCCTTTGCCGAAGGGCGATGCCGCCGCCCAGCCCCGCCTCCCCCCGGCGCTCCCCGGGCCGCGGCGCCGCCGAGAAGGAGTTTGTTTGGGTGCTCCGGGGCGTGTTTGTTTGCTCGGTGGTGCTGCCAGAACCAGCCGTGAGCCCGCTGACCCGCCTCGTCACCGAGCTGGCGCGGAGCAGATGCGGGAGCTGGGAGCCAGATGAAAATTAGCCCAGAAGGAGGCTTTGTTTCCAGCTGAATGGCTCCCAGGATCTGGTTAGAGGCTGTTATAGATAGACTCGTGGTATCCTAGGCTCGTAGAATCATAGGATAGTAGAATCCTAGACTCGTAGAATCATAGAATGCTAGACTCAGGGAATCATAAAATCGTAGAATCATAGAATAACCAGGTCGGAAGAGACCCACCGGATCATCGAGTCCAACCATTCCTATCAAACGCTAAACCCATGCCCCTCAGCCCCTCATCTACCCATCCCTTAAACACCTCCAGGGAATGTGACTCAACCACCTCCCTGGGCAGCTTCTGCCAGTGCCCAATGACCCTTTCTGTGAATTTTTTTTTCCTAATGTCCAGCCTGAACCTCCCCTGGCAGAGCTTGAGGCCATTCCCTCTCGTCCTGTCCCCTGTCACCTGGGAGAAGAGCCCAGCTCCCTCCTCTCTACAACCTCCTTTCAGGTAGTTGTAGAGATCAATGAGGTAGAATCGTAGAATAGTTTGGGCTGGAAGGGACCTTAAAGATCATCTACTGCCAACCCCCCTGCTATGAGCAAGGACATCCAGAGATAGATTATTATCGGTGCGCAAAGAGATGTGTCACGATGGGATCCAGCACAGATGGTGTAAGCTGGAGCTGGGAAGAGGGCAACACAGCGAGAGAACAAGGGACCAGTGATTCTGTGATTCTGTAGCGATAGGAGGAGAGGGAATGGCCTCAAGTTGTGCCAGAGGAGGTTCACATTGGACATTAGGAAAAAATTCTGCACCAGAAGGGTTCTCGGGCAGTGATTCTATGGTTCTATAGTGATAGGAAGAGAGGGAATGGCCTCAAGTTGTGCCAGGGGAGGTTGAGACTGGACATTAGGAAAAATTTCTGCGCCAAAAGGGTTGTCAGGCACTGGAACAGGCTGTCCAGGGAGGAGGTTGAATCCCCATCCCTGGAGATGTTTGAAGAACAGGCAGATGAGATGCTTAGGCATATGGTTTAGTAGTGGACGGGTACATTTGAACTCAATGCATTATCGTAAAAGCCTTTTCCAGCCTAATGATTCTATGATTCTATGACCAGAACTGTGCCAGAAATGTCAACCTCCTTACCCAGCTGCTCTCTGCTCAGGAGTGGGAAAGAAGAGGGAGACATGAGAGCAGAAACTCACCTTTGAACTTTCCTACCTCCCACCCTACTAGCAAAGCAATGCTGAGGAAATAAGGCTGTGATTTTGCAGACATCATTTTTGCTAGCAGCGCTTCAATGGAGCGGTTGGTTACACAGCCTTCATTTTGCTGTTGCAGCTTTCCATGTAGTTGTGTCTTCAACCAGACTAGGAGTCTACTTAAAAACAGCAGCATCCTCCCCACCTCACTTATTTTTACCCTGGTTCAGTTCCCACGCACAATTCACCTAATCTCCACCAAGGTGTACCTAGAGGAAGAGCGTTGGAGTGGGAAAATGTAGCCAGAAGCAGGCAAATGGGGATCTGCCTAAATACACAGTGCCCCTCAAAAAATGCCCGTGGCCCAATACCCGGAGGAGAGTTTCTTTTCATCAGTCGGGGGGAACTTGTTTGTCAGAATGAGGATGATCAAAAAAGAGGAAAGAAATGCTGAACCCATGTAGGCACGTGCAGCATTTGCATACTATTTTCCTCTGCAAAACATAAAAGGAAATCTGACTGTAATCATGTTAGAAATGCTCCCTTTTCCCCTCCCATTTAATCTAAACACTTATGTATGACGAGGTCCACGGCATGTAAGACGGCAATCCAGCAAACTGCTTAGGCATGGATACTGCCTTTAACACCTGATTGTTCCTGCTGAAGTCAGTGGAAACACTTAGATGGTTAAAGCTGCACATGCTTAAATGCTTTGTAAGGTGATGAGCTAACTTAAGGACAGAGTAGCACAGCTCCAAAAGGGAAAAATAGGTTAATAACCCTGAAGTTGCAAAAAATCGGTAGGAAATCTCATGGAATAAGCTCATCATTAGTAAATCTACGCTTCTCAAAGTAAATATCCTCACCTTTTCTTCAGTTCCCTTTGTCCTCTGATTTTGCCTGTGGACTCTGAACACACTGAAGACTTCTACACTTTTCAAGTAATGCCTGAAGTTTATAGCAGGATGCAGGATCCTGTGCCATGCATTTACCTCTTCCTATACCCCTAAATTTTTCAGAATAGAGGCACAAGACTCCGCTCTTACAGAGGCACAGCCCAAGGTGCTCTCCTGAGGTACCTGCTATCTGAACTGAGCAGGGCTGATTTTGCTCCATTCATAATGCAGGTGATGTGCTTGAATAAAGGTTCCCAGCTCCATGGCTACAGCCGAAGTGAGTTTGTTACACAAGGAGATGTAACTTCAGATTCCACCTTCAAAATTAAAATTCAAAGCTGAGCATTTGCAGCCCTCAGTGCCAGCTGAGTGGAGTCTCTCGGATCACAGGCTTCTGTTGAAGTACCCCCAACCTGTCCAAGTCCTGCTTCAGTTACTTAAGTGCCTTTTTGGTTCCCACTTGAAGCCTTGCATTCCTTACGGGCTTAGGGAGCTTAGCAGACTGTATTTTAGGAGTCTGTTACACTCATAATAAGATTGGCCCAAGGTCTTACAGACCTGTGGAAGTCTGTAAGACCTTGACCCAATCCTATCAGTAAAATCAGACAAGGTTTTGGGCTCAGAATCCCTATATCTTAAACCCAAAAATGTATCCAATTTTTCACTTATATTAGTTGGTATAATAAAAAATATGACCTCTTCTATCCTTAGACTGTTGCTGCTGCATCACTTTTACTGCCGTGTATTTGTAATGGGCATGTAGCTGGGACCACACCGGTCCTATCCACTTCACTGTCATGCTCCAAGGTCAGCTGGTGCCTCCCAAGCACCCTGCATCCCACCAGCAGTTTGACATGTTGGATTTGGCTCTGTTTTTTGGAATCTGGGAGAGAGAAAGCTGTCAAGAAACACTGTAGTCAGCCAACCCTAGAAGAAGCTGGAGAAATAGGATAGTGGACAAACGCCAAGTCTGGATTCAGGAACCTGCAGGACGTACAAGGAAATAACAGTTGCTGGGCAATTAGCTGGTGTGCAAAATAGCTCCAGTGGGCCATCTGCAAGCTCCAGGTGCTTATAAAGCAAAACTGGGCAGCAGAAGACACCCAAAGGCTTATGCATTTTTCATTTGTTGGTTTCTTCTTGCCCCTGAAGCCCTTTCTCTGAGGGTCCAACAATACCTGCAGTAGTTTCACTTTAAGCAGCAAGGGTTTTAATCTCTTGGCAGCTTTTCTTTTCCTTGCCACCTCCAGGAAAAGGTCCCTTCTCCATAGTTGTAGGTCTTGGTAGTTCTAGGACACTTCTGGGCTGAGGACTCCAGAAACAGTGTTGGCACTTGCCTTCTGCTGGTGCTATACCGGGCAGCCTCGTCATGCCTCCATCGTTAGGGTAATACACCCCTTTCAGACAGCAGCAGTTCAATTTGCCTCTGCTTCCACTGCAACGCCTACATGTCTTGGGTGGCTACAGCCCATTTTCAACTATTATTCAAAGTGGAACAAAGAAGCTCTCAAGAGAAGGAAGTAGAGCTAAGGCCTTTTTGGAAGTGGGATTTTGTAATCCCAGTCACCACCTTTAAAACTCAGCGCCCTTGGGCCCCCGCCAGCCCTCAGTTCTGTCAACATCTTTACTGCCAACTTTATCAACAGTCACACAAATGTAAATCTACTGTGAGAAGAGGTTTAAGCCCATTCTGCTTTTACGACCTACGAAATGTCCACTGCGCTGCTGCTGCTACTGTGCAGTGCTACTTAACACAGAGCAGGGGAATTCAGGCTGCTCTTGCATCTTCAACATTTTAAAGACAAAAATATAATCTCAGAAACTTTGCTAGCCAGCAAAGCGTATATGCATACAGGATTTTCTCTAAGCCAGAAGTTAAAAGCCTGTACCTCGCCAGATGCTGGTTGAAGTACATTAATTTTCCCCTGCAAAATAAGATTAACAACAGTAATTTTCCATCCATTCAAGTTCAGGATTTTGTCTTCAAAGGGATTAAAGCACAGAGAAACATGAGCCTGCCTGAATACTACCCTACTCCATGTACTGCTCTGACTTGGGATGAGACCTGTGCAGGGGGCTATTTAGGAATCCCACTAAAATGATTATTTCTTCACTGATGACTCAGTTGGCTGAGATTTGCAAGAAGGACCGAGGGAATTAGATATATGGTTTCTAAAAATCTCGATTTGTTGTGGGTTCCTGACTCCTTTAGGCTGATATTCTCATACGTGTGTAAAGACTAGAAGGGTTGGGGGGTTTTTTGACTATAATCTTTAAGACTGGATTTCAGCTTTTGGGCTGGGAATACACTTTGGTTCCAGGTTTCTATAATCTTAGGGCATGGCTCAGATCTCTTGGCAGGATCACAGTGTAAATACTACTACTTAATTGTTATGATTATTAACAGTGTAACTCCACTGAGTTGTCATCAGAAAAACAGCTGAGCTGAGTATGCATTTTATTTAAAGATGCAGGATTATGCAAATTTAGTCACAAGCCTGAAAAGCAGACAATATTTAGAATGGACTTAAGGGCAAGAGGTAAAATTAACTTTTCATTGCCTTTATTATTTTCCAATTGATCCTGGTCTCTAGCTTGAAAGTCTCGTTCAGTCTTTACCTGTGTAAAGTTGCCGCTGTCTGTAGTGTAAGATTTTCTGGGTAACTGTTACATTTTTGGTCAAGGAGGGTAGGTAGGGAATGTAATGAGATATTACACTGATCCTTGAAGGCACAACTGATAACGTTTGCAAAAATGAGAATCTGTTCCCTGGCAGATGCTTGCATATATGCTAACTCTGTGCTTCATCTTTCAGTCCTCCTGGCAAAAATTTCTTGCAGATCAGGAAAAAAAGTGTCACTTCGAAAAAAGACTGCTTTGACCCCTTGTTTTGGCATTTAGTGCTGTTTGCTTTGGTATTGTGGATATATTTAGTAAACTATCATCTGTTATCATTTGTGTGGGGACAGCTCCCATGTTTTGAGAAATGTTTGCTGTCCTACATCACCCGGAGTCCTTACATTGCTCTTTCATTTACACACTGCTCTATTTTAAAAGCAGTATTAGGGTCTGTGTCCTCATCCTTAAGCTCGCAGGGAGGATCCTGAGCTGCCAGACACTTGTGCAGCAGCATAGCAGGTTTTTAGCCAAGTCCTCTTCTTCTGAGCAAGCAATTTGGTATGTATTTGTAAATAGTTTTTCTTAAACCAAGGGAAACACATGCTAAATAGGGCGCTGTTGTTTTTTTCCTGACAGTGTGATGGACTGTCCCTTGAAGGGAGCACCAACTCCCTGGTGGTATTGTCCTCCCTATGACAGACCCAGCTATTTTTGGCCATCGAGGCTACAGTGCCTGGCGCTGGGGAACATCCTGCTCCACGAGAGCATGTGTACCACCATCCCATCATGTGTGGACAGCCACCAGCCATGCATTAGTTGTACTGGTCGAGGGTTTGCTTGTTCAGCCACTGCTAGGGGCTGACCGTGGAGCAACACCTTGATTGCAATTTGTGAGGGGAAAAAAAACCCAAACACATTTTTTTGTGTTTAGCTCAAACATCAAGTTGTTGGCAATAAGCTGTCACCCTCACATCTTAAATAAAGGGAAGGGAAAAATACAACAAAAAGAGCCCTTGCAAGCACAAAGTTGTTGTTACATCAGCAGGACTGGTGCAGTGCTTCTGTCATCCCACCCTAGCTCCTGCAGGGCCCCACAAGTTGGGCCATGACCCCTGTTCTCCCCACGCCATCCCACAGCCTTGCAACCTGCCATCCACCCTTTAGGAATGTTTCACCCAACAGCCGACCCGTTGGGACCAGCCCAGCTCAGAGGCAGCAGATCACACCTCCCACAGCCAGCTTTGGGCTTCCTCAGGTTTGGAAGGCAGTGATAACTCTGCCAATCAGACAATCTAAATTGCCCCTGACGAGGGCTTGTCCAGCAGCAAGTTCTGGATCTCTTACATACCACCAGAACAAGGTCTCGGTGTCCAATGGAGAGCGGAGCTGCACCCTCCAGTTTTGAGCACCAGAGGAAGCTGTTGGACACATCCCAGGTGCCACACAGTGAAACGCTGGCCTTTATTCTGCAGAAATAAAGTAAATGCTTTTTCTAAATGTTAATTTCTGGAGAATATCTACTGCTACATAGGCCAGTGCAATATATTATTATGTATTGTACACTGCTTGCCTTGGAAAAAGCAAGGTCAAAGAAGTACACCTTGCAAGAACAGCAAAAGTTTTGTGATGACTGCTGTTCTTCTGGAGTAATTAGGGTTTGTAGTGCGTAAAATACAGGACTCTCCTTTGGCAAAGGGGCATATTTCTGCTGCTGACAGGAAAAGGGTAAGAGGTGGCTGTGTATGGCTTCGGAGGAGTCAGAGGTCACAGAGTCACTATGGGTACCCACGCAGGATCTTTTTCTTGCTGGAGACAGGCACTAGTTTGACTTGTTCAAGACTGAGTTTGTTGAACTGATGCTTGAGCCTCCTTAGGGTTTTGTGGCAGGGAGCAAAATGGTCCTGATGAGCATTCAGAGAAAGACAGGAGCAAAGGAGTCTCTGGTGGAGCAGTAGCTCCTGCAGATGAGATAAGAGAAGGACAAAGAGGGGGGAAACTTGGAAATGTGGACATGAAGAGCAATGAAGTCCTGGCAGGGCCAGTGCTCCAGGGAGGGTGGCTGACGCAAGACCTCACTGCTGCCCCAGAAGGTTCCCATCCTTCCCCACCACCTCCAGCCGGTTTGTCTTCAAATTTCCTCCGCATCAGGACTGGCACTTGTGGGAGCCATAAATCCTAGCTTAAATGAGCTGACGCAACTGCAGAACAGTCTGGAACTGCAGAACAGTCTGGAAAAAGGCATGTAATTAGTTTCTAGTTGGCTGGCTGGAGCCAGCTTAGGGATCCATGGATGATGGATCAGAGAGGGGGGAGCAGGCAGGGCACAGGCTGCAGCTTCTCTGGCTCTGCCCACATGGGTGAGCATGAGCTAGTATTTTGTTTAAGCTGATCTAAGTGGGGCAGTCACAGTAGGGTGATCCCATCCTGAGCTGCCCCAGCCATGCCCTCTTCTTCAGTCCTACACCAGATTTAGTGATGAGAGGCCACCAGGGTGAGTCAGGTCAATTAGTGGATCCAACAGAAAACTACTAGGAAGCCTTTTTTTTTTTTTACAGAGAGGGTGGTCAAACACTGGAATGGGCTTCCTAGAGAAGCTTTAGGACAACTCTCTGCAGGATAAACTTCCATGAGGGCAGCTTTGTGTGGGGACAACTCTAACCCTAACCCTATGCCTCACCCTAAAACTAAGCCTAAGCCTAAATCTACCTCTATTGGCTCCCTGTGGACAGTTGTCCCCACAGAGAGTTATTCCCATGGAGAGTCGTTCCAGTGGAGACCTGGCTGCAGAGAGATGGTCCTTCCCGCCCACAGAGGTGGTTGATGTCCCAAGCCTGTCAGTGTTTAAGAGGCGTTTGGATAATGCCCTTAGTAACATGCTTTAACTTTGGATCAGCCCTGAAGTCAGTTGGACTTGATGATGACTGTAGGTCCCTTCCAACTGAAATATTCTATCCCAATCTACTTTTTCATGGACGTACTTTCTGGGATGCTTCTGATCAATCAGACCATCTTACTGAACAAATTCATCCTATGGTCATGTCAACTCTAGACACAATGCAAAGAAAGTAAACTAAATTGTGTGGTTTTGTGACGTGGTTGATCCTGTTTACCTACCCACAGCCCCCAAGGTGCACATTTGGGTCCCTGTCCCCCTCCTCATCACACTTGTGGCTGGGCAGAACTGCAGTGCTCGCACTGGTACCCACTGACCACAAAGCGATCTTGCCCTTCAGGGAGCACCTCATTGCACAAAATGAAAATAGGTTCTGGCTGGGCTGGTGAAGCACCCTAACTCACTGTGCAGTGAGCACTGAAGCGAAGGATCAGAGGAACTGGATTTGCTGGTGGTTTGATGAGCTGACCTGTACCCTAAAGTTTCCCCTCCAGCATGACCTTGCAGCAGAGTTAGAGCACAGCAAGACTTGCAGTGCCAGCGTGCGGGCAGACACTGATGCTCGCAAGCTGATGTGCAGTGAACTGTCCTGCCGTGTGGCAGCATACGCTTCCATAGCAAGATGCAGCACTGAGCTCTAGATGTTTCGCCAACCTGGAATGAAAAGAGGGTTAAAATCTCTCCAGGAAATGCAAAACAAACTTTAGGCAGTTGTGCACAACTGTATTTCTGTAGAAGAACACATCTTTTTGGACAAAATTCGACTCCTGCTAGTGCCAGTGAAGGTAAGCTGGATGTGGGAGAGCACATGGTTATGCTTGGGTCCCCGTTGCTTGGAGCACTGAAACAACTCATCTGCAAGTGCCAGATGGGTCCCCAGAATGCCCTGCGTGACAGAGATGCTGTTATTCTATTGCCACAAGGGACTAAAACAAAATGTAAATCTCACTCAAGTTCAGATGCTTTTATAACAAAGTCACTGCATAATTTGGCTTCGTGCTACTCATGCGTTTCCGACAAGTCCAAAAATGAAATGAGAATGGGGTAAGAGGCCAGAGCTGAAACCCAAAGAGAGGTTGCTCATGGCTGGTGTTTAGTTCATGCCATTAAACTTCCATTTTCAGTGCTATCAATCCTTCATTTTTGTGACAACTTCGAAGATCCATTATAATTATAATTACAATTTAATGAAAAAGCTGAATCCAGATGTGTAGCTGCAAAAGGATAATTGCCTACTGTGCATTGTATTTAGAAGAGGCAATTAGGTGTATATTCCAGGGATGAATTGAAAAGATGAATTTTAATAATGACAGAGTTCAACAATCAGGAAATCTTGATTTTAAAAATCTATCTGGTATTTTACTCTTTTCCTTGGGTCTCCAAAGTTATTTCAATTTATGTAGAAAGATTTATTTCAGTGACTGTTAGAATTAATTAGATGTGATTAATAAAGAGGAAGGTACCTGTAGCTTTTATTTATTTGAGTTTCTGTCTTACAGAAAGATAAGCTTTTATTCAGGTTCCTAATTATCTTCTAAGTGAAACTATTAGAAATGGTGAATGCTGTTTTTTTTTAAACAAGTTTTTTTTTCACTTAAGTCAGACTAGATTGCAGTTCAAAATGAGTAAATAAGTGCCCCATCCCTGGAGGTGTTTAAGGCCAGATTGGATGGAGCTTGGAGCCCCTGATCCAGCGGGAGCTGTCCCTGCCCATGCCAGGGGTGGAACTTGATGAGCTTTGAGGTTCCTTCCAACCCAAACCATTCTATGATTCTAGAAGTGCTTTAAAATACATTTTTACCATACGAAATATATTAACTGTCCTGAATGCATACAGCAAAAGGCATGGAACTTAAATGTTTTTTAAAAATAAAATAAACTGTTTTGTTAGATAAAGGACCATTTTCTCTCATTGGATTTGAGGTTTCTTTTTCTGGATTTCAAGGTTTCAGTAATGCTAGCTCTCATCCTCAGCTGTCCTCCTTTCTTAGGCAAAAAGAAGAGAACAACTTTTCAGTTGTCAGTCAGTTTCTGGAGCTATCTTTAGCCTGATAACTGAATAAATTGAAAATAAGAAATATTCTTTCTGTTTCTGCAGAGCAGGCTCTTGTTGAAGCCAGGACCGTGCCTCATGCCGGTGCTGGCTGCTGGACCCTCAGACTCATAGACTTTCTGGCTACATTAAACTGAGGCGGCCGTGGGTCATATTTAATTATAAATAGCCTCATTTCCAGCAAAGAAAGTACAATTAAACAACTCCAGTGGTCTTAGTGGATTTTCAGGGAGCAATGCCGGGCACTGGGGGTGTAGTTGGGGTCCTGATGACACGTATCAGCAATGACAAACCCTCCTAATGATGTCAAAAGTGTTTTGGTGCAAATCTCCTGCAGAAAGGGGCTCGTTCAGGTGCCATCTAGGAGGGGAACCTCCCACCAGCGGGGTGAAGGCCCGTCTAAACGAGGCACCCTCATTAAGTGCTTTTAATCAAACCTCATGTGGTTGGCAGAAGCAACGATGACATCTAGTGGGGGAGAGTATCCTCCGTTGAGGATGCTGCAGGCAGCAGGTAACGAGTGTTTGGGGTGGCGTTTTACCCAGGAGGAGCCATTACCGCTGTTGCTAGCGGGTAGAAAGGCGCTTTGAATGTCTGTCCCAATGATCTGTAAATGTTACGTGACACCAAGTTCTCAGGGGAGAGCTGGTACCCATCCCCGTTGTCCTTCACTCTGTACTCGGCACTGGTGAGACCGCACCTCGAATCCTGTGTTCAGTTCTGGGCCCCTCACCACAGGAAGGTTGTTGAGGCTCTGGAGCGAGTCCAGAGAAGAGCAACGAAGCTGGTGAGGGGGCTGGAGAACAGGCCTTATGAGGAGCAGCTGAGAGAGCTGGGGGTGTTTAGCCTGGGGAAGAGGAGGCTGAGGGGAGACCTCATTGCTCTCTACAACTACCTGAAAGGAGGTTGTGGAGATGAGGGTGCTGGGCTCTTCTCCCAAGTGACAGGGGACAGGACGAGAGGGAATGGCCTCAAGCTCCACCAGCAGAGGTTTAGGCTGAACATTAGGAAAAAAATTTCACAGAAAGGGTCATTGAGCACTGGCAGAGGCTGCCCAGGGAGGTGGTTGAGTCACCATCCCTTGAGGTGTTTAAGGGATGGGTGGACGAGGTGTTGAGGGGCATGGTTTAGTGTTTGATAGGAATGGTTGGACTCGATGATCCGGTGGGTCTTTTCCAACCTGGTGATTCTATGATTCTAAGCATCAAGGAAACAAACCAATTCCAATCTTCAAACTGAAGGGTTAAAGCAGCATAAAGAAGGGATCTCGCTGTTGAACTTAACTCTGTGTTTTGCTGCAGAGATTAATGTTGCGTGTTTATGTAAACACCGATCAGAGGCATGTGCTATATATTGCTCCTCTGCAATCTTATCTGGCGTTAGCAGTGAGTAAAATTACAAATTGGAATTTTCATGCCTGTAGTCTGTGCCTCTCTGTGCTTATAAAGGATGATTTGCCAATAAGTTGGATCAGGAGGGAAGTAAAAGGAGGAGGTGTTTCCCTAGAAACTTGAAAAGGCAATAGCCAGCTCTATAGCCCTGATTAGAAGAAAGATATTGAAGGGAATGATAAGCATCCCCCAGCTTAGAAACGAGTGTGAGACTGAAGTGGGAGAGCCCAGGGCAGGCTGCCGGGAAAACCTGCTGCCGCCACAGCCAGCAAGGAGAGGAAGAAAAACAGGGAGAACACTGTGTGTTTAAGGATTATTTTGTTTTTTCAGCTCTAAGTGAAAGGCCAACCCATTAGCATCCTGTTTGGAAAATGCTATTGCACTACAGGCTGCAAAGCCTTTAGACTGTGCAAGTTAAATTTCCTACAAGATCCAGCTTTCCTATAGGAAACATGGAAGTAGAAGCGGCTTCCAGGGGCTTTCCTGGGAGAGGTGGCAGCAGGGCAGTATTGGCAGGGCTGCCCAGGTGCCCAAACTGTGCAGAGCATGGCCTAGGAACCTGAAAAAACTCTGCTTTTTTGGGTCTTGAGTTATAAAAGACGTGTAATCAAATCTCAAGCAATATATATAAAAGAATGTCTAGATTTCATTAACTTAAGGAAATATTGTAAAAAGAAGGAATTCCTATGTCCACAAAGAAAATTTACACGTCATGCCCCGTTTTTCAACTAAAAAAAATTCATCAAGACCTTAAACAATGAGTTCAGTTACACAGAGCTGAAGTATTCCTCACATTAGGCTTGTTCATTAAAATCTAACACTAACAGAGAACTCCAGGATTGTCCAGGATTACTGTAGTGTTCAGCCTAAATCTCAAGGCAAATATTTGACTCATGTTTTCTGCTGTGGGAGTGTATTAAATAGGCAATAAAGCTTCTCCCCGAATAAAGGGTCTTATGTCTTACAATTCCCCTTCCAGCTGCTGCGGAAAGCTGGCAGACCCTGCATGGCTCCCTGCCTGACTTGGCAGGAGTTGCAGGACTTGGATGCACAGGGATGCTGAATCCTCCTCATCCCCATAGCCAGCCTGCAGAAACACGAGAAAGCGAGAGGGCTTCCCTAGAGCTATTTCCACTGCAATAGCTTATTTTAAAGCAATTTGTCCTCAGAAGCAGTTCCCAGTGTCCAATGTTGTTGCAATTGTAGAACACGTTTTTACTCATTACATTTCCATGTCTTTTTTTTTCTTTGTTTGCCTTTTCAGTTTGGTGTTTTGTTAAAGCTTTATTGGGACCTTAACTTGAAACTTGGCAAAGCCACTCGCAGACAAAGCAAAGATGCAGCTGCTGGAAGAGGACAAAAAGTAATCCCTACTGGCACCAAGTTGTGTTTGCTTGGAGCAGAGCAAAGAGGACTGCATGGGAAGAGCGATGAATATCAAACAGGCAACCATGTTTGTATTTGAGTGCAGTGTAGTATTCCCTTCTAGTCTCAAAAGCCAGATCTAGAGACCAATTCCCAGCACTGCCCTTTGGCCAGAACAGTGTCACTATTTCAAGCTCACCATACATGTATTTTTTTCTCTCTTCAGATGCTCAGACGGGGCACACCAGTACCCACCTTAGGGCTTACGGATAAACACACAGCAGCCCTGCTCTCTACTTAGCCTGTGTACAGAGGTCGTAACGCTCTGGCCATCTCACAGGCACCAGCTCATGTCTTACAGCTCCCAGCAGCTTACAGGGAACCTTGAATGTTACTGACCAAAGGCCTTCCAGTCCCACCTCTCTTTTCCATTAACATTATTGCTCAGAATGCAAACTCAGGGCTCCCCTTTCCTGCCCATGCAGATAACCGAACTCATTGCTAAGACTTGGGAAATCTCTGCTCTCCGCTCAAAGTGACTAAGCAGGTGTGATCCTTTTTTACTTATTTACCAAGTGTGACTTATTTTTGTCCCCGGAGTGTGCCCATAAAGCACAAGCCTGCGCACAAAGAGTAGGAAAGCGATGAAAATGGAAGGGTTGATTTCCCAATTCAGAGCTGTACAGAAAGGGCATTTGTGCACCTCCCAGAATATGAGTCCCCTTTAATCTATCTTTACTCGAGGCTTGCAGTAGTTTGCTATGGATCAGTAATTTCTTGTAGGCTATTTGTGCATTCTTGCTGTCCTTGTCAAGCAGCACTTTACTCCAGGATTAGCCCAATTCATTTGAACAGGCTCGTTTGTGACCTTTAAAATGCCCCACAAATTGTGAGTAATGCTACGCAGAAGTACCACATGGAATTTGCTGCCTGCGTTTATGCAGGTTGGTAGAGGAGATAATTGGGAGAGGGTTTGAAAGCTGTAAGTCCTCATGTCAGTGAGGAGAACTGCAGATGAGAACTTGGTGTAAATCGTTGGGGAACTTGCCCCGCTGAAGGGCAGTAAAGAAACTGGACTGATAAAAAACAGACAGTGGGATGATAGTAGCTTGGTGTAAGAGGTTTTGGTTTCTATCTCCCCTCCCCCTCTTGAGTTAAATGGGAGTTTGTTAGATTTCTGCTGGTTACATTATTTTTTTCTTTGTGATAGATGCAGGAAATGCATTCAAAGGAGGGATCTGCACCAGGGGAAGAACTGGGAATGTGGGCATACCAGAAAAATCTTTTCATCATAATGTTTGTTCATGCCATTTCCAAGTTTCTCTTTATAGTTACCAAAGCAAATGGAGTGCAAACTGGAGTGAATTCCCCATGTCCCCATTCCAACCACAAGGAAGGTTGTAGAGAGGAGGGAGCTGGCCTCTTCTGCCAAGTGACAGGGGACAGGACAAGAAGGAATGGCCTCAAGCTCCACCAGGGGACATTCAGACTTGAGATAAGGAAAAATTCTTCATGGAAAGGGGCCTTGGGCATTGGAACAGTCTGCCCAGGGAGGTAGTTGACTTGCCTTCCCTGGAGGTGTTTAAGGTGAGGGTGGATGAGGTGCTTAGGGACATGGTTTAGAGATTGGTGGGAATGGTTGGACTCGACGATCCGGTGGGTCTCTTCCAACCTAGTGATTCTATGATTCTATGATTCTGCGTCTTTCTAAGGTCTTTATTAAAGGCTGGAAATGGGTGACAGATGAGGTTGCTTTGCCTGTGCAGTCTTACTTAGGGATTCTAGTGTCATATGAGGCTTCTTGCTTGACTGTGGTGCCCACATGGATTGGAATTACTCATAAATCCACCAGTTTTGGCAAGCACATCAAGCAATTTGACTGAACATACCTGCAGTGGCTGAGGTTTTCTGGAGAAGGGAGGACCCACTGCACATGCGTGTGTGGCACGGAGCACAGGTTCTGCAGTCATGCAGGATGACCTCTTGACCCATGGGAAGTGCTCATGGAGACAGTCCACTGAGACTTCAGCTGAGACTGCACCCCTGGAAATATTCAGTAAACAGAAAGGACTTATGGAGAGAAAAATAGCAGATGTGTGGGAGCCTTCAGCTAATGTTTAAATGCTAGCACTTTCAGGCACTTCAAGACCCCACAACATACCGAATGCTCAATTTAGCCTTTTATTCTAATTAGCTTTAGTGAGCATGGAAAGCCAAAAGTGAGTGTCCTGGGAGGCACATATGTGCCTTCTCATACTTACCTTTAAAGGTAACCTTAAGGTTTCTCTTTACTTTCCCTGGAAAGCTGATTAATTTGCTCCAAGCTGTGTGTAATGTTTGTGCTGGGAATGCTGCTCCTCACAACCCTAGACATGGGGCACATTTCCAGAATTTCTTTCCCAGGTCCCTTTTCCTTTTTTTTTTTTTTTGCCACAGATTTCCATCCTCCTGATTCAGATTTCTCTTTGCCCATACCAGGCTCAAGGATGCCTAAAAGGCTTATGGTGACCAAGTCCCACAGAAAGAAGAAAGAAATTTATGTCTTCAGAGCAACACCTCATGACTTGGAGCAGGACTGAATGTATACGAGATTAGTTGTTCTTGCTCTTCCCTCCCACATCCTGACCTCCTGGGCCCCCAGGGCAATGCCAGTATTTCTGGATATTTTCCTACACATCTTTGCTCCTGCTTTAGATCAGCAGATGCAGTTCTATAGGTGCACGTTCATAAACGTTGTGATTTATTTGATGCACAGATTGGCACATTTATATGCTTACTACATGTAATAAACCGCAGGCCTGGTGTGTGTGTGTGTACAGATGCATTTAGAAGTAATTACTCTAATTGCCTAGCTTGCCTTGTTAAGCTTCCCATTCTGAAAATGAAATTAATTTACCTAAAGAGGCTCCATCCTCATTCATATCTGTCCCTTATTAGCTGAGGGCTCTGCCAGGCTGTGTTTCTCACATTGTCACTCCTCACGCTAGAGGCAGGCAGTGACTAGGGCTGCTTAATCCACAGAGCTGTGTGCACGTGTCACAGGAGATCTGCAGCAGGGCACGTTTGCTTGCACAGCTCCATGGTTTTTAGCAGATATATCAGCCAGCTGTAGCCTGGCATAGTGTCCCTTTCTCCCTCGTTCCATCCCCACTCAGTGACCAGCACAGGCTGAGGAATCCTGCAAGGTCTGGCTGTGCAGTGTGGGTGTCTGTGTACGTGAGTGAGCTAATCCCTCAGTGTTTGCAAAACTCCTTGATCTGTGAGTTCACAGATGAATCTGCAAATGAGAAAACACCACAGCTCGAGCACAAAGCTGCAAAGACCTTGATGTTATGAAATACAAGCCTCGGGCACTAGTTGGAACTTTGCATTTTGACTATTTAGATAAGGACAAGCCATTTATTCCATTTACAAAGGCTCAGGTTTAATCATTGATGTGCCGAAAGGAGGCCTTCCTTCTTGCAATAACTCTCCACTGTTTGTGCTGAGGTGAAGGGTCCTAATCATTCACCAGCTCCTCTCAGCTTTTCTTAAGAGGCAGACACTCACGTGCCAATCACGCGCTGTCCTGATCTGCCTCATCCAGCAGCGTTTTGCTAGGGGGTGTGTGAATCTTTGTTTTCCCAATGGAAAGGATGCCTTTCCCAATCCTTTTCAGCAGATGTAGAATTTATTCTCAAAAAAAAGCAACGAGTGGGATTCAGAATGGAGATACAGCTTTGAACCAGTGCTCTTTAGCTCTGCAAATGCACTACATCTTCTGCTTTAAAGCCATGGCATAATGAAGTTTATTTAAAATAAATGGTGCAAATGCTTTATGGGCTTTCTGCTCTCTCTGGGGTCTGGACAGCTGGACTTACAGCAACTCCTGCATTTATTTGGACAGGGGGAAAGAAAAATGGAGCAAACTCATTCATGCTCTTTTAATTCTCTGAGACAGCTCTAAATGATATTTTATTGTTTACACAGCATATATAAAACAGGCAACGATCCAACGTAAAGTTTTGTAGTGCTGACCTTCAGAAAATTTATTTAATACGTTTGTGGGCTTCCTGCTTGTGTGTAGTACACGTTCCAGACTCCCACGAGAAATACCAAATACCCTCTATCACATGCTGCAGGTACAGTGCCCAGTGTGAGAACAGATCTTTCCATGAGATTCAGAGGTACCTGCTCCTGCCTGGCACCGTTTCTCCGTACCACTAGGTGGCTTTTCAACCTGGTAGATCCTACCTCTTTCTTCTACTTCGCTACAAATACAATGAATCTGTTTCTAAGCGCGACCATCTAACTGGTGGAAAAGAGAGAACAAAGCTAAGACATCCTTCAGCAGAGGAATTCTTAAATTCCCCACATATTTACAGAGGAATCTTTACCGATCCCTTGCCTGCCCTTCTACAGTTTTGTTCCAAGTTAGTTACAGCTAGCTAGCTAACTTCTCGATTTTGAGTAGCTAAAGTATCTGCTCAAATATGTATCTGTACAGCTACAAAACTTTGCAAAGCAGTGCATGTGTAGTTTTATGATACACATTTCGTAGTTCATCAGAGTAAGCCAATTAGTAACGCAGAAATGGAATGCGTACTACTTAATGAAATGCATTGTCTCACCACGTTCTCAGGAAGAATAAATCCAGGTTTGCCTTTTTAGATATTTTATTCTGTTTTTGACTACAGATCCTTACTCTGCACCTAAACACTGCAAATGTCTGGCTACTGACAATATCTTTTTCAAACAGCACTCAGTGTCTCAAATTCTTTCCAAAAAGAAAAGCGCCAAGGGGCTCATTGACTACAATCTAGAATGGGGGAAAGGACTGAGGTCACAAATCCACAGCTGTGTTAAAAAAAATACCCTCCTCTCTCACACTTTTTCTTTAAGTTTGGCCACTTTCAATAGCAAGTATTGGGGAGACAGACTGAGAGATGTTAAAACTTTGGCAAATATAAACTCAGGACTTGCAGCTTTCATTCATTTCAGACATTTTTTGCCTTTCATGTATTTATTTAACTCTTGTTTTCTATTACAGATATGGCCATATATTCTGTGGAGAGAACCCTTGGAGTTCTGATGGGTACCCTTCAGCAGCATGAAAAGCTGCATCAATGGGTAAGATTTCAAAAAGGAAAACCAGCTGTTGCTGAGAAGTCTGAGAAAGTTCCTGCTTTAGAAAACAGGAGAGAGCCACTCAGATTTGATTACCTGTGCAAGCTGGTTCCCACTTCCAGATAATCAGCAAAGGTGGACCCAGGCTGGTAAGAGGATGAGAAAAACACACTCAGAGCTGCATTGCATTGATGCAGTACTGCTCATTTTGGGTTGCCATGTGCCAATTTGCATCATTTTAATCCAAGCCTCTGCCAAGATCATAAGAGCCAGCTTTTTACACCAACTAGTTTTGATATGCAGCTTCCCAGACGCCCTAACTAACAGCAGATTTCTGAGGGAAGAGGAGGATAACAGTAAAACTTATTGGAGGAAACTGGCACTCAGTAAAACAGGGTAGTAAATAACTGAATAAATAAAGCAATGAGGAATAGGTGGTGCTTTTTTTAATTACACAAATACCTTTCAAGCAGCCTTTATATAGCGTAACCACCCATGGGATCATCCCCTCAGAGCCAAGTGAGCTCGGCCTGAGCCGCCAGCTAAAAGATGTGTTACACATTAGCCTGGTGCTGATTCAAAGTCAATACACTCTGCTCTCAGGGGGCTTTTCTGCTGAAGCTTAGCACCGTGCGACTGCAGACACACAGCTTTTGGTGGGCATGGAACAGAGCAAGAACTGTCTGCAGTATTTCAGTGCACACCATGCCGACATACCCAGAGCTACCTGCAAGACACCAGATGGGCGCACATCTAGAGTGACCTTTAAGTAACAATAATCCTAGCAAAAAGAAATTTGGCAGATTAGATTTGTCATGCTCAAGTCCTTTTACCATAATCTGTGCCTTTGCTTTGGTTGGGCAGAGCTGAAAGCACCTGCATGAACGTAAAGCCCTGCCAGCCAGTGCCAGCAGTATTTCTCTGCAGGATATGCCTTCACCAGCTGTAAGGACTGGATCACTGGTAACGCTCTGGACAACCTCTGATCTCTTGGCTGTCCCTCAAGGGGTATTATCTCTGCAAACATGTGCTTCCCTTAATCTCTATATAATCTTTCCCAGGCAGAGTAATTAAAAAAGCAGTTCCACCTCTTTTCCCTCACTTCTTTTAGCTGAAGATTCTGCAGCCTCCCTCCTCGCTCTGACAGTCCAAAAATTCTGTTCTGTGATAATTTTTTAATCAAACTTTGTACTCTTCAGTCAGCTCTGAACTTTTTTCAGGTGAAGCACTCTTTTTTTCCACTCTTCAACTCGTGGAGCTTTATTCACAGGCCTGGAGAGTCTTTGTGGAAGCAAATGGACCCCAGCCCTGCATGGTTCCTAAACTCTTCCCACCGTGGCATGGGGGTTGGAAATGGATGATCTTTAAGGTCCCTTCCAACTCAAACCATTCTATGATTCTATGAATTTCCTTTATCTGCTTTTCACTCATTGTGCTCACAAGCCGGAGCAGAGAGCTGAGCACGTGAGCAATGGGATCTCCATGCTAGGGCTGTTCCTTGACTTTCGTCAGGCCAGGGTGTGCAAAGGGATTTCGGTGTGACAGCTGTCAGTGACCCTAAGCCCTGGCAGAGGAGGCATCACCCAGACAGGGACAGATAGACACCTGTCCCAACCCTGCCCAGCCAGTGGGGCCAGGGCCACCTCCTGCCCACACGGGACCTGCTCTTTTCCCAGTTTTCAGACACAGCCACTACAGAAGGTGTGGCTCTTGGCCAAGACAGATTTTGTATGCTTTCCGTAGGGTTGGTGTTTCTGTTAGATATTCCTCTTGAAAGCTTCCCTCCTGTCATCTTCAGGATTATCTTCTTTGGTTTTATGACTTTGTGAATTGGTTTTATGCTAAACATGAAACAAGTGCAAGCTGTGGTGTGATGTTTTTTACTCTTTTGTATAATTGGAGGACATGTACAGGACTTCAACATCACTTTTAGAGCACAACAACAACAAAAAATTGCTATATTCCTATTCTCAATTATTTTCTTTTGAGTTTGGTTAGACCATATGGGGAAGAGCGTGAAAACAGCTTTTGCAAGGTATCAATTTTGTTATAGCAAGGTCTATACTGGCACTTTATATCTCATATTTTAACCGTTACAGTAAGGAAAGATCAGTGGATTCAGTGTAATAATTATTTTGCTACACAGGTGCCAAGACTCCTACATCTGAAAGGCTACATGGAAATTATTCTCAAATACAGGTATTCATTGATTCATTGATTCATTGATAATAGCTTTCCTGGCACTTTTCATCAGTTGATCCACAAAGACAAGCAGTGGCCTTATTTCCCAGTTATGGCTATAGAAGCACAAAGTGGAAAAAAGTCTTGATAAGACCTTTTATGCCTGCTGACAAAACAATGGTTTACAGTGATGTGAAAGGCTTCTGGCTCCCCTTGACTTTCTTTGGAATAAAGAGAGCCCCGGAGGCCCAATAAGCAAGTATCAATCTTGGCCTAAAAATTTCTTTACATTCCAACCTATTTATTGTCTTTACAGAGAATATTTAAACACTGAGAAAGGAAGTTGCATCTTAATTCTATTAGCAGTAGTCTCACAGCCTTCTCAAAACTAATTTCAAACATTTTATGACCTTCCCAAAACTGAGATATGTTCAGCTTTCATCACTGAGTGCAACACTCGTGACTCCAAAAGGATGTGTGAGCACAACGCATAAAGTCCTTGTACAATCACAGCACTGGGCAGTATCTTCACTGGAAGTTAAACACTTTGTGGTGAATTATTACAAAGGGGTTGTTCTTTGTGGTTACACATTTGGGAGCATAGCATGGCTGTTTTAATTTGGAGATCATTGCATACGACAAAACCTACACCGACTGCCTTGCAAGAAATAACCAGTAAAGTAAAAGGTGATAGTTTCTAAGTTTTTCTTTAGTGCTACCCATGTTCATACATACAAGCTTTCTCCATCTCTGCATGAAAAGAGTGTTTATAGTCATAACTGTATCTGGCAAAAAGCAGCTGAAACCAGAAGACTATAAATGACTGTTTACATACAAACTTTTAAAACTACAATTTTTAAACTATTTAAGCCAAAATATATCTAAAACCCCAGATTTGTTGAACCCATAGCTCAGGTTCAGTGATACAGATCACACAACTTGGCCAGGCTCGCGTGGAATCTGATCTGAGTTTCAAATTTGTGATTTACACTGGCTTCAGGTTTTCTTGCAAGTATTTGCCTTGCTCTGATGAATACAACTGCGTTTTAGTTTTTACCATGTCACGGTCCTTTGTGCACCATCGCACTGTGCAGCCTCTTTCCCCTGCTCCAAGGGCTTTGGTGCCTGTGTTCAGGGCCAACTCTATAATCTGGAACAAGACTGCAGGGAAAAGAACTGTGAAAAATCTTTTCCAGGCTGGTCTATGCCTGGCCTTCCTACCAATCCTGCCCTGGCCTCCTTGACTTGCTTTCTTGGCTCCAACATGGCCCTACCTCCTTGCTGTAGTTTGCGCAGCCATCACTGGGCTGCAGCTGATCCCAGCTGCTGTCACTGGGGCTACTCTGCTCAGCTTGTTGAGGTGCTTCGAGACTGCGCCCCAACAGACACTGAGCTCATATTCAGAGAGCTTTTCCAATTTCAAAAATCAAACCAACTTGTGGAGTTACACAAAAAACTTCATTAAAAATCTTGCAGGCAGTTGTCATTTAGTTAAACAATAGCCTCTGCCACTTGGGTGGAGCACTGTTTGCCAGGATTTCACTGAGTGTGATACGGAAGAGCAGGATAATGAACAGCTCATTCTTGCTCCATCTATCCATCTAGACACCATGTCTTTCTGGGTAAAAAAGTTCTGGTCTCAGTTTAGTTAGAGTTTTGCTGGAAAGCAGTAATTTTATTGAGCTAAGAGGGCATTCTTATTAAATATGCACTTGAAATAGGGCTGTTAGTTGTTTCTCTGCTGTTTTTGTCTTATTCTCTCCATTATTCTTTGAGCACAACACATAGCGATATGCTACTAGCATGAAAGCCATATCTTGTGGACTCAGAGGCTGGAAATTTCCCTAGGACAGAAGGATAAACTCTATTTACACACTGGATGATACACAATAACCTGTGATTCTGTCTACAAAGCTTTACTATTTTAGTTAGGCTTTGTTTATGATTTGGTTGTGTAAATAATATTGGATATTTATTTTCGTGCTTGTCCAAGGACACATGATACATCCTCAAGCAACTGGGTCCCACTGACTTTGTGTCCCCAGTTTCTTAACAAAGTCCAAGTTCCCTGGGAAAAATGAAGGTTGGTAGGATGAAAGAATAGCAGAGAAATGTTTGTACGGTTAGTGGTTGCAGAAGCTCTGCCAGAGACAGTACATACAAAACCAAAGCAAATTTTAAGAGTTATTCTGATTGCACACACAGCTTGTGTATCCACCAAACAAATGCAGACGAGAAAGTAGATAGTGCTAATTATAACAAGGCTTATTAAAAAAGGTGCATATGCATACATGTACATCTATATCTAGGGAAGCAGGACAGTCTTAAGGCAAAACCACATCGCGGAAAGTGAGATAAGGAGAAAACCACCTGATTAGCCGGAAAATCTGCAAAATTTAAGATGAGATGACTGCGACAGCTCCAACCTCTTCATGAATAGTGTTTTGTCTTCCTTTGTTGTCTGGCTGAGCTGGTTTCGAAAGCTCTTCATCAGCAGTATGTAGTTTCTGGTACAATACAGGTGCAAAACCAAACAGTCTTTAAAACACTCAGGCTCTTAACTGATGAACCTATATTGCAAGTTCCTGCAGTCGTGCTTAGTTATAAATATTTGTTTTCTAAAATATAGTGATCAAAAAGATACGCAGTTTCCTATTGTCTCCAAAATTAACAACTTCTCCAAAAAATGCTTCTTTTACTGCACATCATATTTAATTGCTTGCTTTTTAGGAGCCAGAGCAATCACGAGGCTGGATCAGAGGCAAACTAACACAGAGCTCCTGCATCCTAAAGTTATGCTTTAAGCACGGTTGCACCACAGTTCTGTGAATCAGCAGTCTTATGTTCTTGGCCAACCACTTACATACGCTAACTCCAAATCTACAGCTGCTTAACTTTTGTTGCACAACCAATCTCAATGACATCCCAGGGCAGTACTTAGGGTCCTCCAACACCAGTACTGCAACTTCCCAAACCTGTTGATTCAGTTCACCTAACCAAGTGCCCTTTTCCGCCAAAGCAGTAAGCTCCATGAAATACGGATCTCCCATATTCCAGTCACCAGGCTGCAAGTCATGCACTGCCTTGCTAGATCCTTTCTAGCCTTCTGCATTTTACAAACAAGCCTAAATTCAGAAGGAGGGATGGATGATGCAATGCTCTGAATTATGGCATAACCTAGAATCTACAGCAGTTTTCTGTGTCATGAGTGGATTGCATCCCATCGGGCTAAGCTGGAACTGAACTTAGATTTCCCACTCCCTTGCTGACTACGTTCATTAAGCTGTTTCTGGGCAGGACAATCTCTGGTGCTTCTCTTCCCTCATCTTTTTCACAGAGGGCTGTGATTTCTCTGCAAACAGTGCTGGACTCACCACTATGAGGCTTTGAGCGTGCTTTGACTGGGCTTCTCTGGGCATTCAGGTGGAATATAGGCATGTCTTTGCCCTGTTCTGAACCATGGCAGCCAACAGCCTGGCTCTACCTGTCACTGGCACCTGTGACCTGGGGAAGTCCCAGGACAAATGAGTAGGCAGCAGTAAGTTTTACACACTAGTGTTTACACACTAGTGTTTACACACTAGTGGGTAGTTTTCTTGAATGTGACCAAATGAACCCTAAGTCCCATTTTTGGTGCCCAAAATAAACACTGTAGTACTCACCCATTATGACAATGCACTTCTTTAAGGACTTGGATGTCTGAGGACAAGTGATATAACCCTATGTATTTTATCTCGCAAACCCCTCAAATTTTAAAACTTATATCATGATGATACATTAAGGGTCAATTTACATTTGAGGAAATATCTCAGACGCCCACATAATTCTGAGCAATTTCTGCATAATTAAGAAAAGTAGCAATGTTTGTGTTACCCTGAGAGTGAGAGCCTGCAGAACTACTGGTTACGCTTAAAATACTTGTCATACAGGTTCTGAATTGCCCTGGGATGTATTAGCTAGAAAAGGGCACAGTGGTAAGGCAAGCAAGTTGTTCCATGTATCATCATGTGTTTTGAGCACACCTGGCCTTTCCCTGAGCCCTTTCCCAGGACTCAGAGCACATAACATCCCAAAGATGGAGGACTGAGGGAGGTAGCTCACTGGCATTTTCAGCAGATTGAAAGGAGAAGGCTCTCGGTGACAACGTAGATGTTCTCAATTCACCTGCCAAAAACCAGTGAGAGTGAATTAATATTGACTATCACATTGTTAAAGGGCTTTGGAATCACAGAATCACTAGGTTGGAAAAGACCCACTGGATCATCAAGTCCAACCATTCCTATCAATCACTAAACCATGTCCCTCAGCACCTCATCCATCTGTCTCTTAAACACCCCCAGGGAAGGTGACTCAACCACCTCCTTTGGTAGCCTGTTCCAGTGCCCAATAACCCTTCCCATGAAACATTTTTTCCTGATGTCGAGCCTGAACCTCCTGTGGTGGAACTTGAGGCCATTCCCTCATGTCATGTCAAAGGTCCTTCCCAGGCAAGAGCTCTAACTACCAGGCCGTTACATCAAAACTGGGCATCCTATCCCGTAAAAAAGTGAGACTGACCCAACTACTTCTAAAAACATTCATAACTAACTACCATCAATAGATCCCTTATCACATATCATTCAAGGTATCTCACTGGCAGCCCTGCCTGAGGTGTAGGATGGAGTTTCAGAGCCATCCTTGCATTTGGTTTGCTATCAGCTAACTCCAAACAGCTCTCTCATCAGTGTGTAGACTTGCTGGTCTCTCTGTCAAGGTATCTGCCTTTTCCATTGAATTGCAGAGGGAGAAAGATGGCTTAATTTTGGCCTCTAGATTGTAATTTGAATGGTAGGAGTTAAACTGAAAATACTACAGTGCTTAACGTGCTCACACACATTTTTCACTGGCTGCAGATCAGATCTTCGTTTTAATATGGATGACCTCATTTGTAATAACAGCTATGGTTACAAACAGTGCTCCTGAAACACAAGAGAACTACTCATAACTAGTAAGAGTTGTGAACATATTCCCTAAATTTTGGTTTCTTTTCCACCTCTGAATGGAAAATGAACAAACGATGTCAGAAAGAACCCCAAGGAAACTTTCACTCTTCCTCTAATAATGAGTACCTTGACACACCCTTGAACATGAATGGGCTCCATTTCATCATCTTGGCAGTCTGGGATTTTCCAAGAAAAAACTCCAGAACTGATTAAAACTTGCATCTCTACATGCAATTGCAAATTTCCGTTCACTGTGTATCTTATACTTTGCATTCTGATTCTTTTATCATATCAAATCAGTCTTTCCTAATGACTCATTTGGCATGTACATGCCCCACTTAGTTTCCCACACATGAACTTTTGAGCCTGATCGTAGGATTGAACAAGCTACCTTCCTCCTCTCTTTTATATCCTGAGAAGCCACATGGTTAACTCTCTGCTCCTGCTATTCATGTTCATTCCCATGATTTCCTTCCAGTCAGTGCAGTGCGGGTTGCATCCCTTAGGTGAGTTTGTGTAATCAGAATGGCTCTAGCCTCTTGAAAAGGCACTTTGTTCCTTTATTTTCAATGAAGCTGTGACTCCTAGAATGTGATCACCACCTTATTTCTGAGGGGAGTCCTAGGTACCCCCTAACTCTAAAATGCCCTAAGAAGAGGCTTGTTTTCATCCTTGACCTGGGGAAATGTCCTTTGAACCGGCTCACCAGCAAGCACGTCCTGCTTCTGGGGGACTGGGAGCTGGGATCCCTGCTGCTCTTGGCATGCTCCAACAAGAATTTTCCTGCTGCCGAGGGCTCTCAGCGGTTGCTTGCCCCTGCAGCGCAGCTGGCTTGCAGAGGCTGATGTAACTCCCACTCCTGCACACAGAATCTGATCCACTGTGCAATAACTTAATGCCAAATTGCATAAACTGCAAGAACTTCTTCCTTTCTTAAGGGACAAATAAAGGATTTGCAGAAATTACAGTGCTAAAAGGGCTGCAAGTGTTGTATAACCCCAAAAGTTCAGATGAAGTGTGGAAGATGGAACTCTCTGATTCCGGGCTCTAGGCTGATTAGGAGCTATGCACAAGTTTTGAGGTGTTTTTATTCCACCCTTCCTCTGTTGTCTTGCTAGAAAAAAAATACAGCTATAAAATAGTGCAGTGATGGTACCCAAATAGGTGCAGGCACCAGGTTAGAAACTTGCCTCTTCCACAGGGACGTGGTGCAGATAATAAAGGAGAACATGGGATTGAAAGTACAGTCAGCTATCCTGAGTAAAACCAAGGAATTATACAATTCAATCTCTGGCAGCCAGAGTGAAGAAACATCTTCCAGAAAAAGAGTTTCACACTCATAACTACATATTATTAACCCGAGCTTTTGGAAAAGCAGGAATGTAAACCTCCTCCTTTTCTTTTGATTTCTTGTTTCTGAAAAAAAGAGCAAACAAACCCCATCCACCCACAAAGCAACCAAGCTTCCCCCTCCAGCCCCCCCTCACTTGCCTTTCCAAATTCTATTTAATTTAATTTAAATAATCCCAAGTCCTGGGAGGAAGAGGCAAAAAGACCAAGGAATCGTTCTTGCTTTAGAATTTGCCAGTCTCTTTGAGATTCAATAGGAAACAAAATCCCCATTTTCTCACCTTGCAGACAGCAGATAACAAATTTAAAAACATAAATAACAGGAACCTGGAAAAACAGAACAAATGGAAGTATAAAAAAGTATTTACCAAACCTGTATCTCTTTCCCAGTGGAAAGGTGTGGGAATTACACACTCCCTCAGAGTTACCAATTAATGACTGTAAGATATTCTTATGCTATTTAGGATACATAATAATTTGAGGTAATGTAAAAAATCGAACAATCTAATTTTTAACATAATAGAAACACTCCTTAAATAATGTCATGTTATCTGAATGACGTTTGAAATGGCATGGTTAAACACATGGATTTATGTTCACAGAAGAATGAAAAGACTACAACAACTGCATTCCTATACTTTACAGAGGCCCCATCACTGCAGTCTCTTTTATTACTTATTTTCAGCTCTCTTATTCTTGTTTATTATAAAAAATCAGAACATGGTACACCCTGTATCTGCCTACAGTTCCCTAGTCACCAATAGATATAGAATCACCCAGTGGTTCTATGATTCTATGAAAATGCTGTGCCCTTCCAAGCTTATGTGCCGATACAGACAGAGGGAGAAAAAAAGAAAACTGAACTCAGGCAGCTGGGCAGATTCAGTACTGATGGGCGCACACAGCCCTCAGCTAAATGAGGCAGCAATATCGTAAGAACTACATCTTGCCACATAAGAACATGCACTGCTGTGCCACCCTGTGCTAAAACTTGGACACACAAAAGCTGCCTGAATCCATTCCCCGGAAAATCCAGACCTCCAACTCCAATGCAAAATATCCACTTTTTGAACAAAGCCTGCACTTTCTGCTTTTGTTGATGATGCTGCTACTGCAAAGTTAATGTTATCTGGACCTTCCCATTTCAATTTACCTGGTCTGCCAGTGGATCAGATTTCTGAGGCACCCAATGACTTTTCCCTAACATACCCAAATGCTACAGCAATTTAGTGCCTGAGGAATTTAACAAATTTACAAAAGCAAACTATACAGGGAAAGAGTTATATATAAATAAAAAGGAACTTTTACATATGGAACTTCGACTATTATCCTGTAGGAATAAATTCAGAGGACTGCAGCAAGTTGTTGGACTCATTTTTTATTGGTAAAGATTTTAGGATAGCATTCAGAACACCAAAAAGAAAGAGACAATAACCAAACTTCATTCTTTCCAAGTTACTTAACTTCTTGTTGCCCATGGAGAATAACAGTTGTTAGGCCTTCTTTAAGAGAATCGTTACACTGGCTCATTAAATAGATTTTTACTAAAGACAGCTAATCTTTCTAAGTTCTGTTGAAAATTCTATCATTGGAATTCCATAGGAGTAAATTGTACAGAGGTAAGCTATTTTTTAATATTTTTAAATATTATTTTTAAGCACTCAACAGTGACCAAGAACAGCACAAGCAAGCTGACAACCCTTCAGTACATCCTTTCTGACCCTGCTGTAATGCAACATTAGCCATTCGTCTTCGCTGACCTATTGCAATAACTCATACTCCAGAACAAAATAAAGCACTTTCTGAGTTGCTGGGGTTTTTTTTTGGCTTACAGTGATATATATTAATGAAAAATAATACACATTTTCTTATTCTCCCACCTATTTTTCAAGACTAAATCTTATGACAAATGCAGTCTTACCTTCTCAAATCTGTGTATTCAACTCAGCAATTTCTTAAAATATAAAATAAACCTGGTACAAATAGCACATGTGATTCATTTACATTTAAAATGATCTAAAACGAAGCATCCCCTGACTTTAGGCACTTGAACGTCATTAATAACATAACAAGACCCTAGCAGCATTAGAGTAATTATTTCAACAGGAAACTAGACATTCAGAGCTCTACAGATACTCCTTTCCATCCTTTGTCATGCCGGGAAATAATTTTACTTCACAAAATGTTATCAAACAGATGTTTTCTGCACAAAAAGATGAGCAGATTCAAGCTATTTCAGATGACGACAGAAAACAAGTTCCACAATCCTGGAGAACGCCCCGCCACCTGCTCCTTCAGTTATATTACAAGAGAAAAACAGCTGGCTGTCAGTGACTCAGATAAGCTGGCCCCCAAATGCTTCAAGCTTTACAACCAGAACCATAAATACACTCAGTAACCAGTGGCCATCCAAATGGATGCCAAGCGAGATGTTCTGCTTCAAAGAGGAACCTCTGGTTCTGTTCCTACCACTTGGGCAGGGTGGTCACAGTGGCAGCTGTAAGCATGGTGTATTCTGCACCTCATCTGCCACCGATTCTCACAGCTGTCTTACCAAATACAGCCTGGGGGAACTCAGCTGTGATTATGCTGGTTTGCTGGATGTCACAATTTACCCCAATCTCAGCCAATTTTGGCAGCTAAAAGTGAGCAGTTGGGCTCCCAATTCCCTTCCCCCTACCACCCCTGGGGAAAGGGAAATGAGAGGAAAAGACTTGCAGTTTGGAGACTAAAAGTACAGTTTTAATGAAATAGTAACAGTAGTAGTAGTAGTAATAATAATAGTAGTAGGAGTAATAATAATAGCAATAATAATAAAGTAATAAAAAATATAGAAATACATGAAATCGCATCCCCAGCAGTCAATGACTATATACCATCACAAACACTGCAGAGCAGACACAAGGGAAAAGGTCCAAGGCTAGGAGGGAGCTGGGCTTAGGAACTGGATTCAGGAACTGGGATCAGGGGCAAAAAGGCAGACAAGGTCTTCACTAGATGTCGTCCATCAAAGAAGAAAGAGACTCTTGTGATCTCTCAGTTTTATATCAAGTATGATGCATATGGGATGGAATACTCTGTTGGTCACTTTGGGGTCACCTGTCCTGTCTGCCCCTCCTTGCAGGTTCAACCTTTTTCACCTCATTGGCTTAGGGCTTTCCAGCAGCTTGAGGATGGCCTTGGATACTATAGGAATAAGTATAAGTAGTGGCCTTTCTGCATACCAAGGTCCCCTGTTATCACTTCTAGAGAGAAACACTGATTGAAAAACATGCAGTTAACCTTCAGAAGATGAAGTTACTTAGATGAGACTTAACTAATGTCAGAACACAGGTTCTACTTTAGCTCAAACCACAACACCAAGCACCCTTGAAAAGGCACATGTCACAGGTGTTATACTCAGACAGCACTTGTGTGGCATGCTGAAATGTATTCAGAAAAGCTTTGGGGCCATCTAGCCAGATAGCAAAAGGGGACACATTCTCTGGAAAAGTTATTTTATCAGGTGCACTCCACACCCCACTTGGATTCCCACCGCAATGCTTATTTACTGCAAGTGCGCAAAGGGAATTTAAAAGCTACTTCAGTTTTAATGTTATAGAATCGTAGAATCATAGAATAGCTAGGGCTGGAAGGGACCTTAAAGATCATCCAGTTCCAACTCCCCTGCCATGGGCCGGGACATCTCACTGGATCAGGCTGCCCAAGGCCCATCCAACCTGGCCTTGAACACCGCCAGGGATGGGGCAGCCACAAGTTCCCTGGGCAACCTGTTCCAGTGTCTCCCCACTCTCATGGTGAAGAAATTCCTCCTTACATCAAACCTAAATCTGCTCCTCTTCAGTTTATACCCATTCCCCCTCGTCACCACAAGCCTTTATGAATAGTCCCTCTCCAGCTTTCTTGTAGCCCCTTCACGTGCTGGAAGCTCTCTATAAGATATCATTGGAGCCTTCTCTTCTCCAGGCTGAACAACCCCAGCTCTCCCAGCCTGTCCTCATATGGAAGGTAGCCCTTCTCTAGACCCATTCCAACAGTTCTATACCCTTCTTATGTTGAGAATTCCAGAACTGGACACAATACTCCAGATGAGGTGTCACAAGAGAGGAAGAGAGGGGCAGAATCCCCTCCCTCGACCTGCTGGCCATGCTTCTTTTGATGCAGCCCAGGACACAGTTGGCCTTCTAGGCTGCAAGCACACGTTGCCAGCTCATGTCGAGCTTCTCATCAACCAGCACTCCAAGTACTTTTCTGCAGGGCAGCTCTCAATCACGTCATCCGTCCTCGTGTACTGAAACCGGAGATTGCCCTTATCCAGGTGTAGGACGTTGCACTTGGGTCCTACATTGCGTTATGCAATATTCACACTAATAGTTCAAAGTCAAATTAACCAAGTTTCAACCACATACACAAACACTTTCTGCTTTTTTAAGAGTCACCAAGTGCATACCACAAAGACAAGTCTCACTTTATCCTTTGTAATCACTATGATTTTTTTAACCTGTACAGCTATTCAGATCTCATTCCAGAATTCATCAAGTTAATTAGCAGATTTCAGTTTGTTCTGTATTTAAGAGGAGATTGTTTGTGGCTTGGCTCAAGAAGGAGCTTGTTTTTCAACTCCTGCCTTTGCATTTTCTGCTTAATAGCCAGAAAAATAAGGAACTCCATAAATTAGGAAGCACACATATCTTGCAGGATCATACATTTCTCTGAAGGTAGAGAAATGACAGCACACCTTCCATTCTCAAGACAAAAAAATTGATCATGTACCATTTCAGGGGTGGTTTTATCATGTTTCTCAGTCAAGGTGCTGACCTGAAATCTCATTTATATTCCATTCATTGCTCTTTCAGTAACAGCAGCTCCTCCATTGGTAATATAATTCTTTATGTCATGATAATGCCTTGATTGAGGTTAAGACTGTATCATGCAAACACAGGCAACACATAAATACATAAAAAGTAGAATGCAGTAAATCTATCAGGATTCATTTGGTGCATTCTGACTCTCCTTGCCTTGAGGCAATTTTACATAACTGATGTTCATGTTGTGAAATATTTCCTTGGGGATTATTATCCAGTCTCAATAAGAAATTTTCTTGTAAAGATCTTTCTTTAGAAATTTAAATAGAAATGTAGAGAAACTTTTCCAAGCGATCCCAAGAGTGTAAATTTAGGAAGCAAGAGGCCAAAACCTTTAAATATTGCCTGAGTAAGTATATTCTGCAGCCAAAAGCTTAATTCATATTAGCTTTTTATGGAGTGCAAGTATTGCAAGGCAAAAAAAAAAATTGATTCTAATGTTCATGGTTATTAATGCAATGTCTGCTTCTGGCATTTAAAATTTACACCATGATGGTCTCACAAGATTAACCTGACCCTATGAGTATCATGGACCATCAGATTTCAACCTGTATTCATCCAACAACATAAAGCATAACTTCTCCTTGACTAAAAATAATTTTCAGAAATACATCTAATCTTCAACAGAAGACTTAGAATGATAGAAAATCATCAGCTTCTCTTGGGAATGTATTCTGCTGGTTGACCATGTAAAAATGTGTGTCTTATTTCCTATTTGAATATGGCTGGCTTTTGCCTCTGGCCATTACTTCTTATTATGTCTTTCTTCAACAGATTAAAGAGCCCTTTAATACCCTGCATTTTCCCTCAGGAATGTTACTATACACTACAATCCAGTCACTTCCCAACCCTTTTTTTAGATAACTTGTATCATCCTGAGCTCTGAAAACCTCCCAATGTAATGCATTTTCTCCAACCATCAGCACATTTTGCTTCACTCTTTTGCTTTCTCTTATTTTCCAAGTGCTGCTTAAAATCTGAAAGCCAGAACTGTACACACTATCCCATGGATGGTTTTGTAGAACCCAAACATGAGAAGTAAAATAAACATTCTTTTATTCCTTTGTTTGTACATTGATTAATCCTCTTCTGCCAGAGCAGCATATAGAAGAGCCCTTATCTGATTGCTTAGTTATTCTGATCATTAAATCCTTCTCAAAGTCATTTACCTTTCCAGGCTGCAGTTCTCTACTCTCCAGTTACAGCCTCCATGCTTGGTTCTTAAGACAGACAATTTAATAGTTGGCTGGATTAAAATTCATGGTGTTTGAACACTCATTCTACCAACCATACTGATCAGTGCCCCATCCTCATCCTATTTACAACTCCATTAATCCAGAAGCTGAAATTTTTCAGCAGCAGGTTTAGATCTTCTTCCACATCACTGCTAAAAATAAGGTACAATCTACTACTGAAATCTCTTAAGACACCATCTCTTTCAACTAAGTTCTCCCACAGGCTTCCTATTCTTGAGATCTTTAAGGAAATTCCATTTGCACGGTTTATTAGTGCTGCCTGCACCCAACATTAATATCATGCAGCACCAAGCCTGAGCCAAGTACCTCCTCAAACCAGTACTAATAGCAATTTTTACTAAAGCATTGTGTAGGCTTGCATTATATTGCTTCACTTCAACTTTTTATTATTTAAATTCCACATCAGATTTTCTACTTTAGTCAAGACGGTTGTTATACTAACAAGTCATTTGGGCAACATAACTCATCTTTTTAAAAAATGGCACAAACCAGCACACTTATTGCTTGCTTAATCTCCAATTTTAAGACAAGACACAAATACATTAGAGTATCGGCAAGTGATAGATCAGCAGACAGGCAGAAATATCAGAGAGCACTGGTGACTAAAGCTCACATTTCTCATGGCATTTCCACATAGAAAACCCAGCAACTGTGGACTTAAAATATCTGACAGCAAATTTTTTGGTCCCGCTGAACTATAAAGCCATATACACCTACCCAGATATGGAACCTCCTCCCAGCTATGGAGGGATGGGATAAGGCACAGCCCCTTTCCTCGCACCCACCTGAAACCTCCCTGAGCAGCTTCTGCCCCATATCCCTGCAGGTAACCCACTGCTTCCATCTCTTCACAAGCCTGACTGCTGGCACTAAAATCACTCATAGTCTCTGCTCAAAATTAGCTTTTCCCTTTATGTTTACACACCAGATTTAAGCTTCAGGAGTTGATCCAGTCAGAGAAGGAAGGTGAGGACAGCAGGCAGTTGGGGATGCTGATGCTAAGACGCAGTGGCTGAGGCTGCTACCCAAGGGGTTAAGGAGAATGGATTTTGCACCTTGTTTACCTTGTTTGTTTAATACAAACATCCTGATCTCAGAGATGCAGACATGTAACATAATCTACAAACACCCTAATATCTGCCCAGAGGTGCAGATACTTAATATCTTCTAAAAACATTCTGGCCTCTACTCAGAGATGGCCTCTACTCACTTAATCTTAAGAAAATGATCAACTCTGTAGTTAATTGACTCCAGGCTGAAAACGTGATGAAACATGGAAAGGGATATCAGATAGGGAGAATTTGTGATTATTTAAGAATTACTTGAAGGACATTCTTATCGGTGGATGCAGGAAAAGCAATAGTTGTAATCTATCTGGACTTGGGTAAAGCCTTTGACACGTTCCTCCTTGATATCCCTCTCATGGAGATAAATGGATTTGAGGGGTAGACTGTTCAGTAAATAAGGAATTAGTTGCATGGTCACATTCAAAGACTAGTGGTCAACCACTCGAGGTCAAGATGGAGATCCATGATGAGTGGTGTCCCTCAGGGGTCCGTACTGGGACCAGTATTTTTTAATATTTTCATCAAGGATATAGACAGTGAGATCAGATGCATCCTGAACAGGACGCAGATGACACCAAGCTGAGTGGTGCAGTTGCCACATCAGAAGGATAGGATGTCATCCAGAGGGACCTGGACAGGCTGGAGAAGTGCGGCTGTGAGAACCTCATAAGGTTCAACAAGGACAAGTGCAAGGTCCTATACCTGGGTCAGGGCAATCTACAGTTTCAGTACAGGATGGGGGATGATGTGATTGAGAGTAGCCCTGCAGAAAAGGAATTGGGGTGCTCATGGATGAGTAGCTCAACATGAGCCAGCAACGTGAGCTCGTAGCCCAGAAGGCCAACCGTGTCCTAGGCTGCATCCAAATCAGTGTGGCCAGCAGGGTGAGGGAGGTGATTCTCTCTCCTCTACTTCACACTCGTGAGACCCCAAAAGGAGTATTGTGTCCAGTACTGGAAACTTCACCATAAGAATGAGATGGAGCTGTTGGAACGGGTCCAGAGGAAGCTACAAGGATGGTAAGAGGGCTGGAGCACCTCTGCTCTGAGGACAGGCTGAGAGAGTTGAGGTTGTTCAGCCTGGAGAAGAAAAGGCTCCAGGGACACCTTAGAGCAGTTTTCCATTTTTCCATTCACTGAGGGAGGGACTTTTTACAAAGGCACGGAGTGGTAGGACAAGGGGGAATGTCTTTAAATTGGTAGGGGGAAGATTTAGAATAGGCATTAGGAAGAAATTCTTTACTGTGAGGGTTGTGAGGCACTGGATCACTCTGCCCAGGGAAGCTGTGGCTGCGCCATCCCTGGAGGTGTTCAAGGCCAGGTTGGATGGGGCTCTGGGCAGCCTGGTCTGGTGGGAGGTGTCCCTGCCCATGGCAGGAAGGGTTGAACTGGGTGATCTTTAAGGTCCCTTTCAACCCAAACTGTCCTAACAATTCTATGAAGATACTTTGCTTTGGGAGTTTATTTATTGATTTGAGGTAACGAGGCGAGTGCGGCAGCGCCTCAAGACGCTGACAGCCGCTCCTCCCGCGCGCTCGAGCCCGAAGCACGCGGCCCGCCGCCTCCCGCAGTGCCGCGCTCTGACTGGTTCGCCTGCTCGAGGGGGCGTGGCCAATGCCAGCCGCAGCCAATCCGCGCCGCCCTGGGCTTTCCCTCTCTTAGGGCGGTGTGAGGGCGGGGGCGGTTTGGACACGGCCTCTCTCTGATTGGTTATTTGTCTCGAGGGGGCGTGGTCAATAGCAGCCGCAGCCAATCCGCGCCCCTCTGGGGTTCCCCCCCCAGGTGGGGCGGTGTGAGGGCGGGGCGGGTTGGGCGCAGTCACGCTCTGATTGGCTGCCCCCTGCCCCAGGGGGCGCGGTCAAGGCGAGCCGCAGCCAATCCGCGCCGCGCGGGGGTTTCCCGCGGGGGGGGGCGGTGTGAGGGCGAGGCGAGCTGCGCGCAGGCGTAGTGACTGCGCGGGGCGGGCGGTGCCGGCGGCTCCGCGACACCTCGCGCTGAGCGGTTCCCTCCCGAGGAACCGCTGATTCTCTCCGCCACCCCCTCAGACCCCGCGGCCGCCGCCGCCGCCCCTCGCGGGCGCTCCTCCCTCCCCCACCCCCCGCGCCATGGCCCCGTGGAGCCGCCTGGCCCGCCTGGCCGCCCGGCTGCGGGACCCGCGCAGCGTGGCCGCCTTCCAGCGGCTCTGCGGGGTGGAGGGTCCCGCGGAGCAGAACGGAGGCCCCCCGGGAGGGCGGGGGCATCCCGCCGGGAACGGCTCCGTGCCGGGGGGGCCGCGGTGGCGGAGGAGGCCCCGCCGCAACTCCCTGACGGAGGAGGACGGCAGCCAGGAGTTCTCCACCCGCAGCCGCTTCCTCTACTACCTCTTCAGCTTGGGCACGGAGCTGGGCAACGAGCTGTTCTACATCCTCTTTTTCCCTTTCTGCATCTGGAATTTGGACGCGTGGCTGGGCCGGAGGCTGATCATCATCTGGGTGGGGGTGATGTACCTGGGGCAGTGCACCAAGGACGTGGTCCGCTGGCCGCGGCCCGCCTCGCCGCCCGTGGTCAAGCTGGAAGTCTTCTACAACTCCGAGTACAGCATGCCCTCCACCCACGCCATGTCGGGCACCGCCATCCCCCTGGCGCTCCTGCTGCTCAGCTACGGCCGCTGGCAGGTAATGCCCCCTCCGGCCTCCCCCCGCCGGGCGAGGACGGGACAGCCTTGATTCCCTTTTATAAAAGAGGCTGATTTTGTGTCAAATGTGAAATTCGGGCATTCTTTTTTTTGGCTTGTTCCCTCTTTTTTCCTTTTATTTTTTCCTCTTTTCTTGAATAGACGTGCTGCTCACTTTGTGAACTTCAGGCGTTAAAAGCTTTAACGATCTGTATTTTGGTCTGGAGAGGATTTCTTCCAGCTTCTGTTGTGTATGGAAAGGCGTCTGATAGTTTTACAGGCATTTGGTCTGACTGACTGAGAATTCGGTGGAGAGCCAGGAACTAAACTGCCTGGAGGAGAAAGACCTGGGGGTGTTGGCGACAGTGACTGAACATGAGCCAGCAGTGGCCCAGGTGGCCAAGAAGGCCAATGGCATCTTGGCCTGTATCAGAAATGGCATGAGCAGCAGGTCCAGGGAGGTTATTCTCTCCCTGTACTCGGCACTGGTGAGACCGCACCTCGAATCCTGTGTTCAGTTCTGGGCCCCTCACCACAAGAAGGATGTTGAGGCTCTGGAGCGAGTCCAGAGAAGAGCAACAAAGCTGGTGAAGGGGCTGGAGAACAGGCCTTATGAGAGCTGGGGGTGTTTGGTCTGGAGAAGAGGAGGCTGAGGGGAGACCTCATTGCTCTCTACAACTACCTGAAAGGAGGTTGTGGAGAGGAGGGTGCTGGCCTCTTCTTCCAAGTGACAGGGGACAGGATAAGAGGGAATGGCCTCAAGCTCTGCCAGGGGAGGCTCAGGCTGGACGTTAGGAAAAAGTTTTTCACAGAAAGGGTCATTGGTCACTGGCAGAGGCTGCCCAGGGAGGTGGTTGATTCACCTTCCCTGGAGGTGTTTGAGGCACGGGTGGATGAGGTGTTGAGGGACATGTTTTAGTGTTTGATAGGAATGATTGGACTCGATGATCTGGTGGGTCTTTTCCAACCTGGTAATTCTATGATTCTAGAGGGCTTTTTGCTTATCCTTCTTTGCTTTGAGTCACTTTGTAGCTCGTTTCACTGGTTTTTTTTACCCTTTTCTTTAATGCTGACTTTTCCTTTCGTTGTCTGTAAACTGAAGATTATTATTTCAGTTTTGAGGATTATGTATTCTTTCAGACGGTTTTACGGCTAATAATGTGCTAAAATTAAGCGAGAACTGATAATTTCTGATCTTTTTAGCACCTTCACTCAGCAAAATCTTAAGGTCTGCTTATTGCACTTTGGGTCAATAGATAAAGTAACGCTTGATCTTCTGGTTTGTGCAAGCTGTGACATGTGCTTAGTTGCTTGCTGTTAGCACTGTGAGCAACAGTAAATAAGGGCTCCAAAGAAGGCACAACACGTGCTCAATTTTCTAAATCACTGCACCAGTTTCATTCCTAAGTGAGGGGGAAGGCTTTTCCAGGCAAGAAATGTTCAGTGTAGGGTTTTGAAGGCTGTGTGTTTAAGAAGTTATGCAGTAAGGCTGCTTTTAAGTTATTAATGTTTACGAATTCTGTAATGCCTACAGAATGCAGAATGTAAATTGTTAGAGAGCGCTCTCTTTTTCAGCTTTATGCAGGGGCTGAACTCTTGCCTTCCTGCTTGCTGTTAACAAATCACCAGTTATCTGCTGTCACAGTGTGATGCTTTGTGGCTGTATCTCAGGACATAGAACGGGTGCTGGAAAGAAAAGAAACGGTTGAAGGTTAGAGATTGTATTTGGCCTTTCTCTAACCAAAGTTTATGTATGAGCTACTGCAAGGAGATGCAGGGTGCCCCAAACAAAGCTATTAAGATGTCATATTCTTCCCTGGGAAGATATCAAGTGTGACTGCTGGAGTTGTACAGGCACCAGATAAAATGCCATGTGTTGTGAGCGTTTGAAATAAATATTTGGAGTTCTGGCACTGAGATGCTTGATCTTTTAAAGTGTTTGTTTTTTTAAAATTACTGCAGTCTGAATATGTGATTATTAGTTGTTAGATATGTAGGGCTCGTATCGGTTTTAAGACTGAACTGGATTTCTGTTTCTTTGCATGTGGGCAACCTCGGTTAGTAGTATCAGTCAATTAGCTTTGCACAGACTGATGCCGTGTGTACAAAGGAGAACCCAGCTTGATTGCAAACCAGCAAACTGGCAAGGTGTGTTTTGGTTTGGTTTGGTTTTTTTTTTTTACCAGTGAACCAAGTCCAATCTTTGATTTGCCAGACCTGCAACTGCAGTCTGTGACATACAGTACTACTTGACTAAACATCGTATCCTAAACATTCTGCCTTGTTGCTATTAATTTGGAACTTAAGAAATGGACGAGCAAATTATTTGAATCTTAATTTTAATTCTTTTTTTTCCCATGAGATTAGCTTGAATAACAGATCTCTCTGAAATCAACTTTCACAATTTCAAAATGCTCATTTAAAAAGAGATCCCTACTGGTTTTTAAGTTATTTCTAAATATTAATCAAAGGTTAACCTGTGGCATGTTGAGTATCTTTTCATTCACCTGTAATGAGAGTTAAGCTTTCATCTAAAGCTTGTTCTGTTCTCCATATTTTACCAGTGTTGAAAGGAAGCAGAATCTGCATGGCAACTTTTTGTCATACTGTTCTGGAAAAGGAGGGTGTTAAAAAAGGCCAACCTCAGAAATTCTTGGAAAGTGAGCTTGTATCAACTCTGATTTTTATTAAATTATACATATTTATCAGTAGATAGAGATGACTAGACTTAAATTTGTTGGCAAATGTTTGGGTACAGTCTTTCTGTACGTTCAGTATAAGCAAGCATTACATAGAGTCTGATCACAATAAGTCTACATCTTAGGACTGTTTGTTCAGAAGAAATGACAGTGGAGCAAGACTGAGTGTGAATTGAAGTTGATAGAGCTGTAACTGTCTGCTGGGGCTTTTTTCCTGAAATACAGGTAACGTTATCTGAGTTTGTCACTTTGAAGTTTATACTAAGGGAAATAAAACGACTCTTACTCTGAGAGAGGTTACTCCAGTGAGAAGTGACTTTCCCTTGGAGTTTGCTATGACTTCCTACTATTGTGTTACAGTTCTTTTTTGTCAAAAACAGTTTGTGAGTCTTTCCGTCAACAGAGCAAGTCTGCACCTATTTTTCTAGATATGGACCAAATTGACATTTAAGACAAAAAAATTTGAATTCTAGTATGTTTTTTTTAACCTGTTGCATTAAGCTTGTGCTTTCTTAGTTTTCAATGCCTAACAGTAATTCTATCACAATCAGTTTCCTTTCATGTAGTACTCAAAAGGATTTTTGACTGTACATTTGAAAACTAAAATATTTGCTTATAAACAAAATTGTTCAAGTAAGTTATTTTCAGAGATTATATATTTTTTAAAGATTGGCAAATTTTCACTATTAGAGTCTTTAAACATAGGGAATATGCAATGTAACCGACTTTAAAACAAAAAACAGTTAAATATTGATATTATTTTCTTAAGAGTTAAGTCTTCTGTACATTGTAGGATGTAACTTTTCAGTTTCCCCTTGTATTATGAGAGCCTGCCCCACGCTTTTGATTCCACTTGCGTAATCTTTATGTATTTTTTTTATTGTTAAATCTCAGCAGGGAAAACCACTTGTTTCAAAGACACTTCAGTAACCTTGAAATATAAAGCTTATGCCAAAGACTTATGAGAATTTGGGAGTGTTTTAGATGTTGGTATTTTTCTTTCCATCTTTGAAGCTCTGATACCCTGAAGGAGGAGGGCAAACTCTTAAAAGACAGTGAGGTTATAGATATTGATATGGTGTAGGAAGAAGAGTGTCTTTATCACACCGGGGAAAATCTGCTTGCTTTGAACTGTTGACAGTTTGAGCAGGGCTGGCTTATATTGTGTCCTGAGTGGGGAGGAAAAGCTAGTGTGAACTGCTAGTTATCTGCAAAATCTCCAAAAGCTTAAGGCTGAGACTATTGGGAGAAGTCTTTTACGTTTTGTTTCTTTTCTTTGAACTGCTTATTTCAAGCAGATATGAACACACTTTATTAGAAATGGTGCTTGAGTTAGGATGGCATCTGAATGTGTCCCAACCCTGCCGTTCTATTTTGAGGAGGCAGGGGGGGAAAGACATCAGGGAGACAGAAGATATGCTTTTCTCACAGAGTTCCTCCAGGAGCATAGGCTGGCTCTAGCAGTAGTTGCCTAGATTGGGGAGTGATGGGTCTGCACTCCTTCCTGAGCTGTGCCTTAATGAGGTGAGTCAGGAAAAGATTCTAAGTTGATTCTCAGCAAGAGCCCAGAGCCTTGACTGATGAGTAGCTGGCCTCTGTGTTAACCAAAGTTGTTTTGAACTTCTGAAGCAGTTCAGATCTCTAAATACCATCCTCCCTGTGTATTTGTCTGCCAGTGTTTTATATGCAAATCCTATCATCAAGTGTCTTACCACTCCTCTGACGATAATGGCAACCTTAATAATCACTACTGCTAAACACACAGTAGAGTTCATCCATTCTGTTGTAGTTTCTTTGACTGACACACCTAGAAGTATTTTTCAGTTTTCATTTACTCGGTGCTTTACTGACTCTCCACAGTACAATTGTGTAATAATGTCGCATAGTGCCACATCAAACACTCTTCCAGAAATCCTCCATCCTCACCATTACTTTTATCAAGCAAAGCTGATGAATCTAATCAAATGAGATGGGTTTGGCAGGATCTGTATTTCAGAGAGATCTTCATTGTTCTGTGATTCTGAAGGAACACTAATAAATATTACCTCTAGATTTACCTGCCTGCTCTTTCATCTCCAAAGGCTAACTTATCTCAGATCCCCACTGGGAATGGGGAGTAATTGTTTGTTAGATTGGATGAATAGTCTCATCATGATGCTGCTGTGGTGAGAATTTTACAGAAAGTGGATGAATACTAGTTTTAAGTGTCTGTCCTCATTGAAAGGCTTGCATTTTCAGTAAGATTGATGTAGTGATAAAACTGGCAGCTATACATTGGAGTCTCACTTCTACATTAAGTCTGTGTGCAAGTACAGACTCCTTTCAGAAAGTGATGCCCAAATGGATTTTGGCTAAAATAGTAAAATGCTGTGAAGAAGCTTAGGCAGAGAGATTTGTGCTTATCTAATTGGTTTCCTTACATGTGTTTTTTAAACGATGAAACAAAAACTCTCTGCCATGACAAGCATAGCTGAAGGGATGATCTAAAAAACCCAGAACTGCCCACACAATGAAGAGCTCTTGAAAAGTAATGATGGGAATTTGGAGGCTCAGCAGCACTGGCCTTGTCTTGTGTATTTGAGTTGTAAGGTCTGTTGCGGGCTGTATTAATGCCTATAGGTTATTTGTAAAGCAATTTTGAAAAAGTTGTGTGACCTGTTTGATTTAGGTGCTTTTAAAAATTTGAAAAGAGCGTAGTCAGTTCTAACAAATCTCACTGGGGAAACCTCTGCTAGAGGCATGCAGCAGCCTGTTCTGTTAAACTGTGTTGGGTGAGCGGGGAATATGTAAAAATACTGTAAGGTTAGATGCTGAGTTTTTGATGAAGATAGGATTCAAAAGGAATACTTTACTTCTGCAATTTCTCTTTTCCTTACTGGGACTGCACACATGTAAAGCACTCCTCATACTTCCAAATAGGGTGTGTTGATAAAGCCTGAGAAAAGACTGCAGAAAAATTTTTAGGTGTTGGAGGCATAAGCAGAGCAGCTCTAGGGTTTTTTTGCTGGGTGTGTTCAGGGAGGAATTGGGGATTTTTTGGTTTTGGTTTTGTTTTTTTTTTTGTTATGACTACAAGGAAAAATAGTGCAAGCTCTAATTCCTGTTGCAACTCTTAATTTCTTTTCACACAATGTGTGGCAGAAAGTTAAACCTTTTAACTTCCTACTGGGCTAACATTCACATCTTTACCTTGGAATTTAAAGAAGGGGTTCTTGAAATTATGTATAGCACTCCCTAATTTTTATGCTGTTTGATATTAAGTTGGGTCAGTGTAAGAAAGAAAGAGATACACTGGTTAAGCTACATTTATCAGTCTGTTTACTGATTGGTCTCTTTTGAAAGGACAATTTGTTGGTTTATTTTTCCTAACATGAATTGTACGTGATTTCTCCTTTTTAACCACCCCTTTTTCCTTTTCTTCTGTTTCCTTCAGAAAATCATTTATATGTTGTGCTTATTGTATTCCTTTGGCCAACTAGTGTCTCAGCCATTCCTATAAACATTGATTATAGCTTTTCATATGACTACTGCCAATACATAGCCCAGATATCTTATTAAAAGCATGATTCTGCACGTGCTACTTACATTCTTTTGGTGAACTCCGACCCAAACCAATTGTTTTAAACTCAAACTGATCTTCTTAGCTATTGTATGATTTAAAAAAAAAAAAAACAAATTAAAAAAATCAATGAATAGTACTGTAGGACACTGAATGTATTAGCTTGCAACCCTTTGTGAATGCTGGAAATTACTCCAGTGTAAAATGTGCTTTTAAAAAGTAAAGAAATACACATCTAAAGTGTGTTTTAAGAATGTTTCATTATGAAAGAAGGGGAATTTTATGACCTAGGTCAAAGCTTTTGGGACAGATTGTTTCCTTATGAGCATTTTTAAACAATGGTTATGTTATTAAGATTCTTGGCAAATGGTCAAATTAAGGGGAGGGAGGAGCATAGGCATTTGATGGAAACGTTTTCTATGTGATCCAGTCAGACTCTTGCAAGCCCTTTTTGGAGCACGTAATCAAGTAAAATGGGAATTTCCAATTAAAATAGAGGGCATAAAATTATCAAATATTTACTGGAAGTAGCTTTACTACTATTTTCCAGATGTGACTAGTTTAATCTGGATATGGGAACAATATTGAGGCCTGAGAGAAGATCAGTAGTCTACTTGGTAATCAGTTTTATTCCTAGGTTTTTTTTTAACTTAGTATGTGAATTTGAGAAATCAATTAACCTTTTTTTAAAGAAATAATTTTCTTGGTGGTCTGTCCCTTAGCCGCATACATTAAGACTGTGACACTTTTCATAATGGGTATGATCCCTTAGAAGAAAATATTCATTCAAACACTTTCGTCGGTTTTGGCTTACTAATCAGTGTGTTGTATTTGTCTCCACCTCCAGTCTCTGCCTTGTCAAGTCTTATCTGCCTCCACTTCATCTTCTAGAACTGTGTTAGTACTACATGCTTATGTATATTATCGAAGTTTCATTCCAGCCTTCAGAAAAATATTTGCACAAGCTTGATATCTGTGATTTGATCTAATATAGAATGTGCGGAGCTTTTCTCAAGGAGAAAAGTGCCAGGTTAATGTTGGTTCAGTCTACATGTGATTTTTGAAGTTCAGATCTATTACAATGTGAGTATCTATTTTTTTTATAAGGTTAAGGTTTTCAAATCACAAGCTGGTTTTATTAATTTAGAAAAAAGAAAGCACTATGCAGTTCAGTAAATACTCCCCATACTTTAAATTGTTGAGGTGACATAGTAGCTATGGAGGCATGATGAGGTTTTGAGGATATAGATAAGATGGTCTTAATTGAGGGCATGGAGGTAGGTTTTGAGATGTTTCTCTAAAATGGGCGGTTCCTGGACCTCTTGAGTATTGTCAAGAATGAAGATACATAAATTCTATTATCAGAACAAGCTGAGAAAGTGAAACCGGTTTATGTCTGCTTCTCTCTGCCAGTCTTTCAAACCCTCATTGGAAAGGAGATGGATGGATAGAAAGGATGCTAGTCTGCCTTCTCATGCCTAAATGAGTAAGAATATAAGTAAATGGGAAGAGGGTAGAAGTCAGCTTGTGATCTGTTATCCATTCTACTTCTGTAGGTCTGATTTGGCACGTGAGGAGCCATGGGACTAAAGTGGCTAAAAGTCAGCAGTCTTGCTTTAATTGCATTAATATCTTTCATTCAAGTAGGGACTGTGTCTTTATATACAACTATATAGAAAAGATCTAAAAGTTTAACTGAAAGATATTGATAACTTAATTGTTAAATTTGTGATTGCAGTGTTTTACAAAACAGAAGACCCAAGCAAACATGAAAAAAAAGGTGCTTATGGCTTTCTTTCATAAACACTTGAGATTAGTTTCTATTAATGTTTTCACATTAGTCTTTCATGAAATTTTTTTCCTTTGAAGATTCATTTGCAGCTAGGAGAGGAGCTTTGTGAACTCCAGTATTTTTTGTAAAGCAGGGCTCATAATAACTGTTAATGCTCTTAATAATAATAGTTGTTCAGTATGTGGGGGGATTTTGTATGCCTAGGCAGTGGGAGGTTATAGGTACACAACCAGGGTATACCTCATGTGTATATGAAAAATGCAAACAGGCGGTCATTTTCAAGATGAAACAGCATTTAGAAAATGCCTAGTAATACCTCAGTGTTACATTATTTTCAGTCAATAATTCAGAAGTAAATTTATGGCATCACCTTTTTTTATGGGGATCAAGATAATGTCCCTGTTGGTGTTAAGCTTTGGCATGCTGTTGAGCAGTCTTGTTCACTAAAAGGTGTGTGGAAGTGTTAATGCTCATCTTTAGTCACCTTTTACACTTATGCCTACATGCGAGGACAAAATATGCAGTTGCCTTATCACCTCAAGGCAGATTTCAAGCAGGTATTACCAGTTCAATGTTCTAGGAATTCTTGAACCCAGTGGCTGCCTTTAGCAGGTATGAGTGAACATGGGCCAAGGAGGACGCAGGGTGTTGTGCTTGTTGAAGTAGGGCGTTCCTCTTGATTGCTGCTGGTGTCTGATGAAGCTGGTGAAATCTGGAGCCCCCAAGGGTACCTACGGCTTGGTGATGCTCCATGGGTGGGGTTGTGAGAGGAAAACGGGGCAGCACAGGAAGGTGTGGATATAGCATTAGAAGAAAGCAGGATAGATGGTAGTTTAAAAATTCCTTTAGGTAAAATTTTATTTCTATGCTTTATGTATAAAGATGTCACATTCTAAACTTATAATTATTTTACTTCCTGATAAGTAAGCTTCAAACATAAACTGACACCTCCTAGGGTGCTGGTTTCGTAATGGGAGCATAGAGGGGAATGCTTGGCGTGGGAACTAATCACAAAAATCAGCCGTTGTATTGTGGAATACTCTTCCAAAGGATATTTGAATAATTATATCTTGTGCATTTATTATAGTGGACTGAATACAGTGCAGCTGGGTATCCTGTAGTGAAGGAAACTGGTTTTAGGACCTGCGAGATTATTATTATCATTCATTAAAAACACCATAAATCAGCATCTACCTAATACTGCAGACAGGTCACACTAAAGCTATTTCAGTGAGAATAACGTATCTGGGTTTAAGTTAAAAATACTTCATTACTTTAAAAATAAACATAACAGGGTTAAATGTATAATTGGCTTTTTATTGGGCACACAACAGGGAAGTGTTTGAGCTCTTAGATACAGATGCTTTGCTGTTTAGCTGCTCTAACATCATCTCCTTAACACTTCCAACTTCTTACCCGCAGTAATATTAGCTGCAGTTGCCTGCTGAGCTTGGCACTTCAGTGGTCTTCCCCTAAAGCTCTACCTGCTCTGTCAGGTATTTCAGAAACACAGGAAAAGTCCTTGTTTATTAAAGAAAAGCCTCATCCCTGGTTGGAGCCTGAAAGCACAAAAGGTGTGTGCCAGGAATCTAAAGTGGGTGTATGTTATCAAGTCATGGGCATAACCGTTTGAAACTTGACATGTGTGTCGAACATACAAGCTGCTCCTACCACCGCGTAATTGTGATGCTGTTAATTTTCTGATCGAGGGGTTTGGATTGCTTCTGTAGGCAGTAAGTCTTCCCTTGCTAATTTCTGATGAACAAGTCTGTGTTCCCAGGCTTTCATCTTGCAGTGTGTGTGAAGAGGTGCCAGTACCTGGATACACCACGTGTCTGCTCTGGCAGCCCACTGCTGGGAAAGAGGACCGGCGCCAGGCATGGAGGCTGCGTGGTTGGAATGTCTTCTGGGTGCAGACAGCATTGCTTCTACCCTGAGATCGATGGAGAGCCTGCTAGAGACATAATGGGGATGGGGCTACACTTACTGTGGTGATGCAAGGGTACAAAGATCACTTTTGTGGCTGCTGGCCAGTATCTGATAACTCTGTGGTCCTGTCTTGAGCGCAGTCTTGTTACTGGTGCATTGCCTGTGATTAGCCTAATTCTGAAAGGCAGGAAACTGAAATTGTTCCTTCATCATTTCAGTTAGAAATGAATCATGAAGTACATAATCTTGTTTAGGTACAATTTGTAGATGGATGTTGTATAATAGAAATGGGAAATGTTACTACAGGAATTGGAGTTTAATCTAGATGCAAAACTGTGAACTGGGCGTTTAGAATTGGTAATGTAAAATCTATTTTTTAAGTGAAACATAAGCTTCCTGATTTTCTCTTAGTTTGATACTTTTTTTTTTAGGTTTGTCATGTAGACATTGTCCTAGAGCTGAGAATTCAAAGAATGCTGAAATAATGCAGAAGACTGATAATCTTTTCTCAGACCTCTCGTTGAAAGACAGATCTAGAAGCCTGTCAGTCTTTCATGTGACCTTTGCAGAGGACATAGAGCTTTATCCAATACGGTTAAAGATATGTTCTCTAATTTGCTGGATATTCTACCCTTCAGGTTACCCATAAAAGGAGCAAGGGAAAGGGCAAGAAAACTGACTGTAATTCTTAGTGTTTATTTTGAGATTTGAGTATATGTAGGCTGTCTGTTTATATTGAAAATGTTTATCGTTGCTTTCCTGTAGGAAGTGAAGGAATTTTGGAAATACGCCATGTTGTCTTATGACTGATGCTTTTATAGAACTAATAAGTATTTTTAATACTGAAAAAAGGAAGCTGTGTCCTGTCTTGTACAAGATTTTGCAATATGGTAGTGAGGAAAGTATTTCTTACTGTGATGCAAGATGTGAATTAGCATACTTTTATCCAAAACCTAAAAAGATAGTAAGTTTCTATACCTGCTGATACGTATTTATTAAAACAAAGTTGGTTTTGTTCCTGGTAAACAGCCCTTATTAATAAAAGGTCTTCTACCAGAAGATGGAAATAATTGGAAATAATTTGATGGGTTTTGTGTTTAATAAGCATGAATTGTAGGAGGAAAATTGTATGGGTTTGTAGAGAACAAAAAGGTGTCTATTCTAGGAGTTTCATACTGATGTTCAGAGATGGAGTCAAGGATTACAGAAACTCTAAAACAGTGTGTAAGCAACTGAGTTTATTTGCAAATTATTATGAGCTTCTCCTTTTCAGGAGAAAGGTGAAGCTGCTAGATTCTGCCTGTGTAACTGTTAACAATACTAGTTTTTCACGTAGCTGCTTCACCCAGTGTAAAACGGTTCCACTGTTAACGCAAGGCTTGTCTCTGCCCATATTGCCAATTCAGTATATCGTAACATGGCAAGGCTAACTGCTACAAAGATCTATTAACTTCTTAGTGCTTTGTCTGAAGAAATAGGACCAATGCCCTGAAATTCGTATATGCTGAATGCAAAGAGAGGGGGCAGAAAATGCTTGACTTAACAGTGTTTTGGCTTTATGAAAAATAGACTTACTTGAGGTGACCAAATACACTTGGTTAGGCTCAGGCAAGGAAAAGGGTAAGCATAAGCTGCATTAATTGGAACTAATTATGGTTCTCATAGTGATGATTTTTAAATTTTGTTTTGCAAATTCTAATCCAATCTTTCCATTTTTTCCCTACCAGTATCCCCTTATGTTTGGACTGATCCTTGCATTCTGCTGGTGTTCTTTGGTTTGCTGTAGTCGAATTTATATGGGAATGCATTCAATTTTGGTAAGAAAATAATCTAAGTAAACTTCTATTTTAATATTTCTCTGATTTCATAAACTTCCATCACACTTCAGTTTTTACAGTGCAGTAATTGTATTCAGATTTTTCTTTAATGCCTTACCACATAGGAACAGAATACTTAAAGTTCTTCAGCAGAGAAACTGATGCAGTAGCTAAAAGTAGATGTCAAACTTGTGTTAATTTACATTCTTTTTTGTAAACTTATTCCACAGTGGAGACTTAGTTGATGTTTAATAGCAGTTTTAGAGCAGAAATTGATGACTGCACTAAAGCGCAGACTAAGTTTTCCTCTGTAGAGTAGAAATAATTTTGCAGGATGAGTGTGGCTACTAGTGTCCACTCGTGCTGCATGTCAGCTACTCGACGCATGCCCATTTTAGTGCCATGCTAAATGTTAGGGTTTCACCTATCAAGGTGTCTAAAGAATGAAATAACAAAGCTATCATCATTGAAAAACACTGAAATGTTAAAAAGAATTGAAAAATATCAAACACATGCATGTAGAATCAAAATGGTAAAACAAGAACACTGTAAAACGGTAATCAGAAAGTAAGCCCGCTAGTAAGGATGACTGAAGAGGTTTTTGAGGATCGCTTGCTAGAAGGAAAAAAGGTAACAGATAGAAAACAGTAAGCCTGATAGTGAGTAGTAAAGCTGGTAGATGAACATGGTGTAAAGGAAGCATGTGAAAATAACGCAGCTCAGAAAAGCTTTATGACGCTTGCTTTGGTGATCAAGGGGCTTCTTAAGTCAGAACCACTTGTGGGTGGTGCGATGAACTGGTATTCTAGCTGGCAATGTTAGCTGACAGGTAATGTCTTGGAAGAAAGTTGTGCAACAAATAGCGATGCACGGTGCACTCTTAAGTTATTCAGCAGTTTTATATCAGAATTCTCTGTAGTGTTTGAGTGAATGCAATTAACCATGTTACCTGTAATATGAACCAGCCACGGTGCCTAAGATGGGGGCAGGTGAGGTGGTAAATAGGGCAGAAGGTTGTAGTGGTTCCTTCCGAAATAAACAAGTCTGGCTTCCATATCAGTCAAATGCATTAGAGCTTGTATCAAGTGTTCGATCAGCAGAAGTGAATTAAAATGAGCCATTGAAGGCAGCAATACAAGTACTTCTGACAGAAGTCACACGTGCTGGCTTATCTGGACAAACTGATAAGCCTATGAATGCAGATGTTTTGGTTTCTAGTGCTTAGATTTCTAAAAAGCTTTCAATAAATTTATTCCTAACAACTAAAGGTGGCAAAAGTTGCAGATAATTCTGTGCAACTGAGTGGTAACTGGAATTTAATGATAAATATAAAGACCATTAGAGTAACCTTTTAATTAAGAGAAGACATTTTTAAAACAACAATGAAACCAAAAATCAACTGTGAGGCCGCAGAAGTTACCTCTTCCTCTCCTTTAGTAGCTGGAAACAGTTGTCCATTCTTGCAGTACTGTTAATTCTGAAGCTGGAATGGAAAGCCTAAGCTCCTGTAATGCCTGGCTGTGGTGTTCCTTGACTTGCCTCATCAGCTGTTCTGCCAGCAGCTAGGCACTTAGATCAGCATTGATCTGTTCCAGCAAACTGCATTGCCAGAGCTTCTTCAGCCCGGCTAACCTTGTGGTGACTGTAGGCTGGAATGCCCTGGTCCTGAACAAGGACCATTGTAGCTAGCAGATGGAATCATAAAGGAATCACAGAATCAATCAAGTTGGAAGGGACTGTTAAAGGTCACCCAGTCCAATCCCCATGCACTGAGCATGGACATCTTCAACTCAATCAGGTTGCTCAGAGCCCTGTCCAACAGGACCTTGAATGTTTCAAGGGATGTGGTATCCACCACCTCTGGGCAAATATCTCACCATCCTCACTGTGAAAAAATTGTTCCTTATCTTGAGTCTTTTAGTTTAAAACCATCACTCCTTCTAGTGCAACAGGCCCTGCTAAAAAGTCTGTAGATCTACATCTTTGATCATGGATCATTTGATCATAGCTTCATTTGTGATCTGATCGTGAGGCAGGTGTCCTATTAATAGAAGATCAAATGCAATTCCTTATCATATCTTCAACATGAAAAAGATTTATTTAGTAAATGAGAAAAGATGGGAATCCACAAGTTGCTTTTAGCAAGAGAGCAACCAAGCTTGTCTCCATGTAAATGAAACTTAAGTTATTTTTAAAAATAGTTATTACACTGAAATTGTATCTTTCTCTTTCTTCAACAGGATGTTATTGCTGGATTTCTGTATGCTATTCTTATCCTGGTTGTCTTCCATCCACTTGTGGACCAGATTGATAACTTCAACTTAACTTACAAATATGCACCTTTAATTATCATCAGTCTCCATTTAGCCCTGGGCATCTTCTCTTTTACTCTAGACACCTGGAGCACATCGCGAGGGGACACAGCTCAGATCCTGGGCTGCGGTGCTGGAGTAGCCTGTGGCTCTCATGTTAACTACATAATGGGTCTAAACCTGGATCCTCCTCCCGAGATGTTACCTTTATCTCTTTCCTCTCTCACTGTGACTGTGTTTGGAAAAGCCATATTGAGGTTGTTGATTGGAGTAATAGTTCTGCTGTTAACAAAAGTAGCGATGAAAAAAGCCACTATTCCACTGGCATGTAAAATATTTCGCATACCACATGATGATGTACGGAAAGCAAGACAGCGCATGGAAGTTGAGCTTCCCTATCGTTATATTACATATGGAATGGTTGGGTTCTCCCTAATGTTTATTGTTCCTTGCCTCTTCCATTTTATTGGTCTGTCTTGATGCAGTTTTATGACTTTAATTAGAGAGAACAGAGCTAGTTGCTTTTTGAAGAGGTGCACTAGTTTGCTAAAGGAAGGCCAGCGAGCTTGGCTTTAGTAGGGTCTTTAACAGCAATATGTAGCAGGCAGAGCATTTAAAGAACTTTGCACATCTTTGGGTATGGTATCAGGCCAGAAGTCAAATATCAGTCCAGGAGAAGTGCTGAACTCTATAAATGCTGTGTCTAGATTTATTGCTGTAACAAAGTCTGTGTGTGCGTGATGCAATGACTGTAGCTGGAACGTCTATCATTCTGTACCTGAATGCACTGAGTTTTTAACAGTTCTGTCTGACAGCTCATCAGAAAGCTCCGTTCATCATCTGTTGGCCATTTCATAATAATTTATTCAAGTTGTTGGACCATAGACTGCTAAATTTGCTTTCCTTTATTCTCTGCCGAAGTCCCACTTAAAGATGTTTCAGCTAATCAGCATTTCTATTGGACCAAACTTGTAATGAGGTTGAATTTTTCTAAACAAAAAACCAAAAACCACCCAAACAAACCTTTTTTCTTTAGCCCCCTGTACAGAGTGAAATGCCTGGATTGGCGTTGGTAGATATCACTAGAGTATGTTTGATTCAGGTACTGTATTTTATGGTTTAATAACTGTGCCTTTCTGTTACATAATTAAGAAATGCCATATATACTGTGATGTAAAAATGCCTAATTTTATTTAAAATAATATGTAATTAGGTGGATATTTTTAAATGTTACATTGTCCATGTTGCTGGTATGGTTCACGTTAACAAGAATATTCAGTTTAGGCTGATGAATATTACATAAATGAAATGATCCAGGAGTTGTATCCATCAGCTCACGAAAGTTTAAATGGACAATAATCCCTTTTGTAAGTATTTTTAATGTGTATTGTAAGTTACTGGAAGAGGATATATTTTTCTGGAGATTGTTTATACAGTGGACAGATACTCAAAATTAATTATCTAAACATATAAACAATAAAACCACCCCATTCTGCAAAGCAATGGGTCTCGGCTATTATTCCAAACTAATTTGGAAGGACCATTGTTTTTAGACATTTGCTTAGAAAATATAATCTTTATTCTAGAATAAAAAGTATTTTTATGCATTAACATGCTATATTTAAGGGTGATAATCACTTTTACCCAATTTAGATAGGCATAAGAACACATAATGATCAAATTAAATTTTTAATCATTCTGATGGGCAGATTGTGAGCAGTCAAAGTCTGGTCATTGTGTAAATGGTTTGTGCATATCTAAGTTTTCCTAAGCTTTTCATGGTCCTTTTTCCAGTGATATGTAGAATATGACCCTTCGACTGTAATTTCATGTGCCTCTTTTATGTTTCGTTTTGTCTGTGTTAATGTGTGTTGCCTAATCTATCCTTTCCATGTCAGTAACTGTCATATTGCAGCAAGAGCTGGCCTATTGTCTGGCCAGATACAAATGACTTAGTTTTGTGATGTACTTTTTTTTTTTTTTTCAGGAAAAGCATGATTTGGTTGGGAAGTATGGTGATTAGGTAGAATGCAAAGCTTATGTATTTTCTAAACAATATTTGGAATCGGAAGGGGTTTTTTTTGTATTGGAGCTTGTGGCTCCAAACTGTTAATATGTAAATTAACAAAATTAACTTCGTATCTCTTTCCTCAGAGCAGTCGAAGTTATGGTACATTGGCACTAGATGATGTGAAAAGCTAACTTTTCTGATGCATGTTTTCAGTGCATTCAGGATGCACCGCTACGAATGTATTCAAACTGATGTATTCAAAACTGATAGTGTTAAACAACTTCTGTAGCTGAAAAGGCCTTACCTAGTAGAAAATGGTTCCCTTGTTTCAGTGCATATTTCTGGATTTGATTTTTCTGTCTGTTCCTCTTTTGCAATTTAATGCTGAATGTGCAGTAAAAGGTAAATTGGTTTCCATGGTCTGAAGGGGAGGACTTTCCACTGGTTTGGCTTTGCACACTAAGATAGTCATTGAATAAATAGCTGGGGGGAATGTACACAAAATGCCTTACGCTTACTTAAAATCCTGAGCAGGTGGTGTAGTTCAAATTATAGTAAAATGTGACAACTGATGAAAATAATAGGATAACTTTCTCTAAAATGTAGTGCATATTCTCCTTAAATATCCTAGCTTTACAGTTTATAGCAAAAAAAAAAATCCTAGCACATAAGGGACAAGTGAAGAAAAGTAATTTTTTTTAAGGTACATATTTGACTTCTAGGAACTTCAAGTTTACAACATAAGCTTGTCTTAAAGCTGTCTTTTCTAGCTGTGCTTGCTCTGTTGTGCTGTTGGGGGGAAAAAATCTATGGTGGAAAATCTAGGGGGTAAAAAAAAAATCATATGCAGTTAGACCTTTCAACAGGCTAAGGAAAATTGCACTGTAGCTTATTCTACTGTTACTCATAAATATATATTTTATATTTTTATACATTACATTGGGTAACTTCAAAATGTCAGGTTCCATGTAAAACATAGTCTAGTACACGCAAAATGTGTATCGGAATGTTTATGCAGCACCTTGCAACCTGATCTCTAGGACCGCAACTACTTTACTGAAGTTTACATAAAAAGTTTTACGATTCTGTTTTCATGTTTTATAACAGGCTAGGCTCAAGAGGGCAGTTTAGCACAAAATATCGTGCAATATGAATACTGTTGTAGAATAAAGAATAAATGCAAAAAAATTAAAAATTCACCATAAATATTTGTAGTTTAGTTTATTTTTAATAATAAGCTAAGATTCCTTCAAGTCAGGCATAACAAAACAGCGGGTAAAACTGGAGCACTTTCTTTGCCCTAAGCTATTCCTAGAGCTGAACATGAAAAATGTTTCTATTATGAGCATCAGCTGGTACCAAATTACTTCTATTTATTTAACATAGCTTTAAAAGGTAGTTAAATGTCTTTTCAGAAGGACAATACACTTGAAACCTTTCATGAAGTGATGCAAAAACATATTCATTTGTCACTGCTAGTGAACTTCCTCAGATCCAGCTTGTGGAGTCCTAAAGAGAGAAATGCTGCTACTTTATAGCAGCAGATATAAATACGTATTTATTAAACAGCTACGAGTTAAATTTGTCTTATTTGATTACTGTATGAAGTAAACCCGTAAACTAACAGTCATGTAAAGTGTAATTTGACACAAAATTGCGTTTTCCAAGAAGCCGAAAAGACTTGAGTTACTCCTAGACTGCTTTAAACATAGGAGCAGAACTAACATATATATATTGCATTTTAGGTAGCTTTCGGAATCTATTATTTTGAACTGAGTTTCACATTTATAAAATAGCTGTTACTTTTGCTTCCCATGCTGTGAACTGGGGCTGAAGCATCTTTCTCCTGTGTAACCACCCATGAAGCTCTTCAGCCTCTGATCGCATTTGCCTTACCACTTCCCTTGCAAATAGGGGGAGGTAGAGAAACTCTTTAAAGGTAAATTGGCAAACCAAAGGGAGTATCTTTTGTTTATTTACTTGTAATGTTTTTTAAGCTTATGTACATCTTCTAAAAAAAAACAAAAAAAAAAAAACCAGAAAGATGCATTTATTTTAAAGTGGCATCCCTAAATGTGATATGTGGCTTGCTTAATTATTTGGTTTTTTTACCGGAACAGTGTTAAATTGTCTGGATCTTAAAAGCTATTTTGTTTTCCTTTGCTACTAATTTTTGTTACTGCCCTCAGTCTTTTTTTACTCCATTTATTTACTAGGGAGTGTCCTGTATTTTTGCTAAGCAATTGCTACTTAGATGAAGATTGTAACTTTGAACTTGTAAATACTACAGGGCTGTCAGTGGCTGTTAGCTGCTCAAATACATAAAAACAAACCTTGCATGCTGTAAGTAAATACATCTGTTGTGCTAAAAGTTGTTTCTATTGGAGTATTTGCTGTCTCAATATAAAATTGAGATTTTTTTTTTTCCCCACAGGCAATACATAAGGTATTTAATAATTCAGTGATGTGAAGGGGCATTGCTGTCCAACTCCTGTTAGCTTTACTGGGAGTTCTGCATCTCATTCCTTCCATATGACACAGAATGAACCCTGAAGATGGTGTCTGTTCTCTGGCATGTGTACAGACATTGACCTAAGATGCAATTGAAGTATCCTTGCTTTTGAGGTCTGAGATTGTTCTTCTTAAATCATGCTTAACCCAGGTTTTACTAGGCTTTTAAAGGGCTTAATTTGGAATCTGTTTCTTAGTAGCTGGAACTCGCTGTGCATTTGCAACAATTAATCAGTGCTTTCCCCTCGTTGCCATAATTGTCCTGAATGATGAGATCCCAGAGTAATGTCAGTAGGTAAAATGGTGACAGGAGAATTGATTTCTTGGGATACTGTGACTTAACTTATTGTAATTGATTCTCGGGTGGTTTTTTGGTCTAATGTAGCCTGGTTTTTGGGTTACACATATGACTTTAAGGAAACTGACTTTTTTGTGGAAGTCTCATTGAGTGACTTCGTGCCAGAACTTTCATCTAGTGGAAAGCTTAAGTGGCCTTTTTATTTGAGCAAAAATATATAAACCTACTTTAATATTTACTGTAAATACTATATTTGTTACATTGATGGATTAGTTGGGTCACTAATTTTGTTTCTCTTCCTAGAATAGTTCTTGAAACAAAGACAAACAAAGCTTAATTTGGAAACAAAATGTGATGATGTGTGTCAGAGAGGATATTGCTCTCCAGATGTTGTGTAAAAAGCAAATATCACATGCTAGAGTTGAAGCAAATTTAACTATGCATTGGGAAAATTTCTCTGCACTCCATTCTGCACCAGAAATAATTTGCATGTTGGTAAGAGTCCATTCAACTAAAAGATGCAAAGCAGTATGTGCTTACAGTGTATAATTAGTAACTCTTCCTTTAGGACTGAAGAAGAATAGAGGGTACATTGGAGAACACTCCCTTAAAGGTATTGATCAGTAAATGCAAATAAAAAGTCCTGTCAAGTTGAAGAATGTTATTAGTCACTAAACTTTGACTGAATTAGTGGCTAAGTTTTTCCCACAACTTTATTTTTGTTAGAAGGTCTAATGAGACCTTCTATTCTTGAAATTCTTGAAATGGAAATTAGATCTTAAGACAATTCTAGATGTCTAAAGTATCATAACTGAAAAAAGATTAGTTCAGGAGGTAGTGACCTGAAAAGAAAGAGCAAAGCTTGAGGGGTATTTTTTTACTAAACTTAATGCACTTAAAAATTATGCCAAAATTTGGCCTATACTTGATTTATATGAAATCTGTACTATGAGAGAGAGATATAAAATACATTGCATATTAGAGTTTCAATTTTTTGTGTATAGCTATAAAATACATTGCATATTAGAGTTTCAATTTTTTGTGTAGAGCTATTTTTTTCTTGTTACTGTATTCTCTGATAAAAGCAAGTATTCATAAAATATAAACCATCTTTGTCTGTATAAGGTAAGGCTGTATGTTAGTAGTGTTTTGGGTAACAACACAGTTGTAACCACCAGTTTCTCAACCCCTTAAAAACTTAATTTAAAAAAAAAAGTATTTTCCAATACAAGCCCCAGGTTATTTGAGGATCATATAACGGTTGCTGTATAATAGTGTACAACTGATGTTTTAAAAATTAATGCATTGGAACTTTGTTATATTATTGTTAATGATTTTGTACTCATTGTACACTTTCTGCGGTTGTCGACTAATATTTAAACTCATATTGACTGGTAACTGAAGTGTCTAACTTCACCTGCAATGAGTGGGTAATAAACTACTGTTGGATTCAAATGTGTTACATTGTCATTATTGCTTCAGTGCTTAGGGACACGTGGTTGCAGACACCACAAGTGTAGAACACTGACCACAGAAAACATATTTTTGTATTATCACATAGCAATAATTGCTAGAACAATAGTTGTCTTTTAAGGTGTAGTCTGTAGATGCAAAAATTTAGGAAAAAGAATGTAATGAGCTTTTTTCTTTTTCCACTGCCTTAAAATCTGGACTGTTTAGTTTCACATACTAAATAATAATAAGACTATTGATCAAACTGTATACAGAGATTTAAGCTGTATCTTTCTGTAACTTTTGTCACTTGCTGCCCTCTGGTAAGAGAATTTGGCTCTTATTCTAACTGAAAAGAAACTTTCATTTAGGCAATTGCATGTTTTGGGGAAGAAGAAATAGTGGCACAAGTTCTGGAACTATTGAAATTTTGGTTTCTGGTGGATATCTGATGGCTGCTTTGACTTATGCTGCAGATTTAGTTTAATGAGGTAGCTCAATTCTCATTTGAAATATGAGTCCTCACAGAAAACAACGTTGTGAGTTTGTATCCTGTTGGATCGCCTTCCAGTAACTTCTTGCTTCACAGATCTGCTTTGAAAATTGACCAACTGTGGGTGTTTTTTCCCAGACTATGGAATGGCTACATATTTTCATGGAATGTGTGTAGGCAGTGTATTTGCATGAGCTTTGTTTCCTTAGTAAACCAGGCTAACTGCAAAATACTATTAATTTCAATGCTGTGAATTTAGTCTTACTATGGTCCCAAGATACTTTATCTGTTATGTAGTGTACAAGCATGAGACAATATTTGTTCATTTGTATATATGTATTAACTTTTAAGTTACTCGGGGAGGTGCAACAAGAGAACATGAGGCAGCGTAACTCTTGCTTCTTCTCTTCCTGCAGTTGTACAGTGCTCAGTGAGGAAGTTTGAACAGTTAAGTGATGTATCTGAGAGACATTGCAGAACAATCTGGAAGAGGTGGGGACTACGCTGTGCAAGGAAGCTGTAATGCCATTTCAAATTCATCTACTGGGCACTGTACAGTGTTCCTCCTTGTTTTGCTAACTGGAGCCAGTGGAGCTAGTGCACAAGATTCTGCTTTATACATAAGATAAGAACTCGCGCTTTTATGCTAAGCAAATCTACAAGTTGCAGAGATTGCTGTGAAAATATAGATAACCAAGTTTGGCAGAGGAGCCAAACTTGTTCTGTTGATCTTAGGAGGAAAGTAGCAAGCTTCTTTTCTCCTGCGGTAAGGACCACAGAAATATATGATGTGTTGCATAATAGTTTGTTCTGCAAGTTCCAAGGTAATTTAGAAGACATAGGGATAAAAAAGAAAAAAAACCCCAAACAACCAACATTCTTAAGAATGCCAAAAAGAATAAACTCTATATGTGATGAATACCTCAACAAATGTAATTAAATTGCACATCTCTGATGTCAAGATTTTAATTCACCATTGTCTGATATTTGAAACTATTTATGGTCTTTGCTAGGGAAACAGAGTTTTATTATGGGGACTAAAGCAAAGCTCTGGTCCATTGCTTCATAAAATGACTCATAAGTGCTTGGTGTTTCTAATTCTTTGTTCTAAATAAAATAATTCCAAAGAGTTCCTTTTCTACTTAAACAGCTGATGGAGTTTAATTGGTAGACTTATTGCAGTTTATGGCGTGAACTGAAACTAGAAAGATGTACTTGGAACTCTTCTGACCAGCCCATCCTGGCCAAATGTTATTGAATTGGTAACTAAATCTCCATGGGCTTGAAACGTGCATCTTCCTCAGTTGTGGATTGTTAGTTGCTCTTATTTCCATGAGACTTTTAGATTACAGGAGTGGACCAGATACAGAACTGCATAAATCTTTATAAGTACAAATAATTTTTAATAGATTTTTTACATCTGTTGAGCCATGATTTGCATATAGATTGTGAAATTTGATTTGACTTTTTGCTTGCTAATTACTTTGCGGAAAGTAAAAGCAAGTTACTGTCCAAAAACTTAAACCTGCTCTGCACTGGGAATTCTCCCCTCCTCTACTTCACGTTTTGTAACAGAGCCTTCCCTGTGCTTTAAATTTAGTCTGTGAAGAACAGGTGGATGCAGAGATGTTTTCCTTTTCTGAAGAATTTTCTTATCATTCTTTAATTATAAAAAATTTATTACACCCTTATTGACTTAACAGAATGGTCTGTCTATATACAAGTGATTTACTTTGACCACATGTAATAAATTCTCCAGATGGCATTGCAAATACTTGGTGTACAGTTGATGTGGTTTTGGTACATACTTTCTACATATGGCTGGTGTGCTTCCTTTTACTTACTGCTCATTTTCTGACCCTCCCTTCCCCTTCTGATATTAATATTTTTTTCTGTCCTTGCATCTACTGAGCATGGATCACATCCTAAAAGGAAATCTTTCCTTTTTTAATACATAATAAATCTTTTAGGTATGAGAGAGGTTTATAAGTCAGCTATGAATCTTTGGGGTCTGTTTCAAATGGGGCCCCCAAGTGCATGTACATTGCAGCAATTTTTAGGGGAGGCAAACTTGTTTTCTTAACCTTGGGGGAAAGTAGCAAACTTAAATTACACTCCTATAAAAATCAGTGAAAGGCTGCTGTGTACATAGATGCTTCATAATGAAAAATAGTGAGATTTAGACAGGAGAATCTTATTTCTGTGGATATTAACCTAAACTCATTATTTCAGCAGAACTTAGAGCATTTGTTCTAGCCTGGAAACCCCTACGAATTAGTGAAAGAAAACAGCAAGTCCACAATAGGTGAAATTTCCTCCAGCTAGATTCTGATCAGCCACTTCTGGGTGAGAAAGTGATGATTTCCTGATTCTGTACAAGTGTCTACTTGCACCTATCTGGTGCTTTCCTATGTGCAGCCTTCCCATTTGCCACAAGACACTTTGCTTGCATGGACTTCTCATCCACTCTTCACCTTTTTCCTTCCAAGTAGCTCTGAAGACTGGCATCCTACCAAGCTTTACAGCCATAATTCATACTCAGTGATATGTCATAGCACAAAGGCCCTTCACCAGGTGGCAGAGAGCATTCATCTGCCGAACTGGCTTCCTTCTATCTCCATTCTGTGTTAAAATAGTGTGGCAGGTCTGAAATGTTAAAATTAAAATTAATGTTAAAATTAAATGTTAAAAGCACAGTTAAAATGCTGACATATAGAACAGAAAAGGGTTTGGGCAAGGGGTAAAGGGAGCACATAAGGGATTAACAGAGATGTTGGAGTAGTAAACTGAGGAAGAAATTAAGAGCTGTGAACAAGGCATGAGCTGTAAATCCTTAGCCTTTTTCAGAACATCCATAGGGTTAGGAACAAAGTTCCATTTTAATAGTCTTTTAATAACTTTTCTAATTCTTTTGCTTTGTTTCTTCTTTTTCTCATAGCTGGTATGCAGTGTGCCTGGTTATAAGTAATATTCAAACTAGTTAGAATTTCCTAGAGTTGGAGAGTGGGGAGCTATTTTGGCATAGGAGTTCTGGTCACCTGTTATGGCAGCTAGAGAACAGTTCCACGACCAGTATTGATTCTAATGCAATTTGATTCCAGGTAGCCTTAGATTTGAGTTTGTAGGTGGATTCAACAGTTAATCTCAGAGTATTTGAAACAAAACAAAACAAGCCACAGAAAAACCCCAAGCCAAACAAAGTTTGGGAGTTTTTTTTGAAAAGTTCTTTTCACCTTCAGTGTTTAAGGTTGATTTGACATGATAGTGTAGCAAGCATAAGCAGAAGATAAGTTCTGCTTCCATACCAGTTTAAATTCAAGGAACTTTTAGACTTTATCTGTCATATTTGATTGTCTCTGCTGTTAAGCCAGTAGCTGTATTTAGGTAATTCAGTCCTGGTGGTGAATCAAGCCCACAACTGCCTTTGGAAGACTGCAGAAATTAAAAATAAGTCGCCTGTTATGAAGACTTACTTTGCAATTGCTAATTCTCATGCTGCTAAGCAGTGGGATGAAATCATGTTTGCCTTGTACAGAATGATTAGATTTCAGAACATGATGACCCAGATTTTTAATAACCTGCAAAGATATTTAAACTGAAGGCTGTTACCTGTGCTTCTGCTGTATGCATGTACTTAAATCACTCATTTTTGGTGATTTACTGTTTCCAGCATTGTTCATGCTGCCATGGCTACTAATTGCTTAGTGGTTATTGCTGTGGAGTACAGTGGATCAGTTGCAGATGCTGGATTTATAAATTAAACGAGACTGTTACTCAAAGTACCACTGCTTTAAGAGTTGGAATATTTTCTATGTTCTGATGTTTATAAGACATAATGCTAATGATGCTCTCTAATAATTTTTAACAAGGTTTGAAGAAGGAAAAGTTGCTAACATCTTTAAGGTGGTACAAGCACAAAGTCAACCAGTTCAGCATTCAAACTGATTTTACACCAGTGCTAATTAGCACTGCATTGTGCTTACCTTGCAGCAGCAGTTCTCTTTCCTGATGCATTGGTCTTGTGACAGTACTGGGTTTGTGTCTTGACTCCAGGCTAACGAACCTCACTAATACCTCATTGAGAGGAGAATAAAAAAATCTTATGGTCAAATTTGGCTGTTTTCACTTAGAGGCATGTCCAGGCACTATTGTAACCATATGGTTGCTGAGATTGCTTTCTTGTAAATGCCGATAAATGTCTATTTCAAAATGTATATGTAAGACACTTCAGTAGTTACGCAAGCACTGTACCTATGATACAGCAGTTCTAAAATATGCATCTGGTCTGATGGTGCTTCTCTCTCTCTCCTGAACGTGGATTTTTGGGAGCAAGTCTTCTGCAATTGATTTCAGTGTCAACCAGTTTCAATTGCAATGGAAAGAGCAGATGTTGAAGAAAAGGTAAAGATGGTACCCCCCAACAAAAAAAACCCCATACAGCTAATGAAATCTGACAAACAAATCCACGATCTTAAGAAATTACCCCCTCAAAAAGCCATTAGGTAGCAGATTTGAGCTGCTTCATAATACATGTCTGTGCTGTGTTCAGGAAGCTCACACATGAATATGTTGCCTTAATAATGAGCTTCTTGAGAAAAGCCAGGAAGAAGGGTAATGGCTCAAGCTAGGCTATCCCATTTAGTCTCCATACAAATACAAAAAGAACCAAGAATGCTGTTAGATGAACTGTGCACCACGGGTCCACAGTTGGATGAACTGTGCTACTGTTCAGGTGGAAGGCACCTGCTGTAGGGTCCCGTTTTGACCTTTCTGCTTCAGGAATTGGGAATTATCACCACTAACAATATTGCCAATAAAATCCCAAATCTCAACACATATCCCCCAGCATGGGTGTTCAGAAAGAAAGGACAACCAGGAAAACAGAAGTTCTTGTCCACGGGCTATTTTCCCAACCTAAACTAGCTTGGAACATCCACTCAGCCTTTTAGGGATACTTGCAGAGAACAGTTGGTGAGGATGAGGAAGAACCCATGGCACACAGCCTAATTTTCTGCTTTTGGCAGCATCAGATATAAAATCTCAGACTGGCACTCTGTGCAGGACATGAGAAATTGTGAGTACTGTTACCAATAGTATCATCATTAAAATTAAGAATTCCTGCACCAGAGAGATGGTGGAAACAAGTCTTTTAGAACAGGATGTGGAAATTTGGCTTAGGTTCTCTGAAGTTAGAAGCTGTTAACACTGAGCTGACCTCTAAAACATGGTGTCCTTATCTGACAACTTGACTTTGCAGTCAAAACATCCTTTTATTGTACTATGTAATTAGAGTACATCATTTAATCAACATTTGATTTTGGTTTATCAAACGCTTGTTCAGCACTAAGTGGCAATTAAGCATTAAAATATTTTTGGTAAATCTAGGAACTTGATAATCATCAGTCATAATAAAATTCACCTCATTTCTATCATTTTCTATCAAGTTCTGTAGGTAGAACTACAGAAAGTTAGAGAAGTTTGCCAACTCTTCCCCTTCCCAAGAAACAGATGAGAACCGAAAAGTGAAACAATCTAATAAGCTGTAACATTTAAAGACATTCATAATAAACCCCTCTTTCTCCAGCAACTCACATTCTTTTCTGCTACTTCAGCTGCAGGAATCTGCTGATAGAATTGTGTCCATTGATCCCTGGTATGTAATACTTGAGCAACATGTACTTACAAGTTAATAATGAATTGCTGTACTCTGAAAGTTGGTATAGGTGGATGAAATTTACTGCCACGAAATAACCTTGACTTAGTAGATAGATAGGCAAGGAGTGAGGTATAGCTGCTTGATTTGATAGACTACCTGAATCGTTCCAGTTAAAACCGAAACAAGCAATATTCAGAATTATGAAGCTGTACATTATTTATGACAGGTGTCTTGGTAACTGTAATTTCAGCTACATCTAGGTACTCGCATTTCTTCCTCTGCTTTGAATACTACACATAAAATGACTCTAAAAATAATGGCACTTTCATTGCCCTCCCCTTTTTTTAACTTAATTTTGCTGGGGGTAAGAAACTCAGTTCACACTGACCTGCATTTCACACAATGCAACCCAGAAAAAAAAAAAAGGCAAAATGCAAACAATATTTGTGGTGCATTATGGCAGCACTCAGACATTGCTGGCAATACGGTTGTGTCGCAACACATGTTGTGGTATAATACAAACACACAGAAAAAAAACCTTGTTCTAGTGAATGTGTGGTTTGAGTATCTAACCTCAGTCCTAGAGTACATGGCACTGAAACTTGGATTTGTTCAGACTGCTTCACCTTCTTTTACACTGGGTGTTATAAAGATTCCTTCCTAAAAATGTCTTTTGTTTCAAGTTCTATCTGTCCAGTTACAAGTGATACCTGGAGCAACTGCTGTGCAATCTCTGTGGTGAACTTTACGGATACTTTTCGACCTGCTGTACGCTGACTCAGCAGTGGTGGCTGCAACTGAGAAAATTGTCCTTTCTGTTGATGTAGCTGGAATTCATCTGGCAATACTGAATACCAAATCCCTGGCTGCAGAAGTGTGACATTCCAGTTGATCTTGCAGCTGTTTTTACTATGTGAACAATGGACAGAAGACATTTGTTGAATTTGTGGCAACACTAACCAGCCCAGGAAACTCAGATGAAAAACTGCTAACTGAAAGTATTTTTCATTGTAATATTGACACTTACAATAACAGCCTTAAGTATTACAGTGTGTGCTGTGTTAAATTCAGTATCGTCTTAAATGAAATTATATGCATCCTGTTTGGAAATTTTCAGAGCAGCTCTCAGCAGTGTGAGGAGTGGCCAGTCCTGGGCTTCGCTACAACGATGGGAGGTATTTACTGTGGAACCAGTAAGCATGTAACTTGGGTCTTTGTGCTTTAATGTCACACATAGATGTTTTTCTGTCTTCAATGCACCAGACATGAAAAAAATAGCCTCCAAAATAACTGCTGAAAAGCAGAAATAAACAAGAAAAGCCACTTTTCCATGGCAGTTGGTGAATTAGTTTGCTCTGTGATACCTGCTTGGCTTCTGTGAGCTGTGCACCCATGACTCCCCATGAACACAAACAGCTATATTAACATCTAGTCCTAAAAAACTATTTAGAGAGCAGACTTCAGGCTGAAATCTAGGTGAATTATCAGTGCCTCTGTGAAATACACAGAGAATTGGCCATCTCATGGTACTGAGCGATCACAGAAGCTTATTCTCTACTTATAGAAATATTATTGTGCTGGTAGGTACATAAATAGGCACAGTACTAAAAGTAACTAGTTACACTGGAGCATGTAGAGTTAATTAAAATTTGGCACACTACTAGTGGCAGGCAACTGAAATTGTCAGAACTGTGAAGTATCTTTTGATTGACTTTCTCCTTTCATTATGTGTCAGAGTTAAGAAGGCCTATAAACTGATATACAAGCTGTTTTTTTATCGTGTTTTGTGGTTATTACCCACATTGTGTTTCGATAAAGCTCTTATTTATCTCACTCAAAAAAGACATAGCTGAAATGTTTAATTTTTAAAAAAACACAGTAGAAACTAAGCTAATTGACATATTTCCAAGTTTAAAAATACTTCTTGAAATAATGTAGTGTAATTTGCCACAACTTGCAGATTTTACCAGAAAAGACCACAAATCTGATTACAACCGTGATAAACATAAACACTTTTCTCACTGAATTCTAACACTTTGGGCAATATTAAATGAAAAGCTAAAAGAAGTCAATATTAGGGGTGCTGTCCTCCCTCCAATAGCCTGTACATGCCAGTCTATTGCAGTGTAAGTGGAAAAAAGGGGAAAAAATACTATTTGAAACTTTAATGGGAAAATAAAAAAGGAAAATGCAGCAGCAAGCAGACAAGAGGAGGAAGCATCCCACTGTCCCCTCACTTGGATCCTTCCTGGTGATACAAGAGGTAGTTACTATTACAAAAACTGGAATATTTTGCTTTAAGTTAAAGCAGAGTTAAATTTTCATTCAAGTAGCTGTATTTTTTTGAAAGTTAGACAGAATGTTCATCTTCTTTTATAACATAGGTGATTTTTTTTTCCAATAGTGTTTCTCCAGATGCTTTTACACTCTTCATTCCTTGGGAAATGATAATGTCTTGTATTAAGTATGATGCAAGCTGAACAGATGTGTCTTCTGTAATCACCTTTGTTTGCAGTCTTTCCCCATCTCAAATGCAAGATCAAGCAGAGCTGGAACCAAAGCTCCAAATTAGCAAGAGATTCAACTGTTGTGAAGTTCATAATAATGTTAAAATTAGTCATTGGAAAGTAAGGGAATATGCATCCTGTATTGAAATCAGGGATTGCCCCCACTCAACGTGTAGGACCTTGCTCTTGGATTTATCGAACCTCACGAGGTTCTCACAAGCCCAGTTCTCCAGAAAAGTCCTCATTTTGTGATATCTAAGGAATAAAAACAGCGAAGGCTGCAGAAGGCTGGCATCTGGCCAGCACTTCAGGAGCCAAAAAAGATGGGAGGTGAAGACAACCCTTATTTCAAACTCTTCAAAGAGGGGCAGATGCCGAAGAAATAGAGCAGGGGGCTGCTTTAGAGACCTCAGGCTCAATAAAGGTCTGTGGGGAGCAGGCAGCAGGGGGACATCTGTTGGGAAGTGTGGTTAATATGCATGATTTTTATGAGACATATAATCCATATGTATAACTTCAACCTCCGCCTCGCCCAAACGGCCCCCGCCCCATTCGGCGACCGCCCACTGGCGCCTGGGCCCCGCCCCGCGGGATGGAAGCCACGCCCCCCTCCCCGGCGCAGCCAATCCCTTGGCGGCGATTGGCCAGGTGGCCCCGCCCCGCGCTCCGCCCTCGCCCAATCGCCTTCTTCGCGGCGCCGCTTCCTTTGAGCCGGAGCCGAGGAGGGAAAATGGCTGCCGCGAGGGGGGTGGGGCTTGCGGGGGCGGCGGGGAGCACGCGGCTCTGAGGGAGGCGGTGAGGGACTCTGCGGGGGCCGGGGTGCGGGGAGGGACCCTGGAGGCGATGAGATGCAGGTAGGGGACCATGGAGGCACCAGGATGTGGGTAGGGACTGAGGTAGGGACCCTGTAGGGGCCAGGATGCGGGTAGGCATGCGGTAGGGGTTGGGATGGGATAGGGATGCAGGTAGGGACCGTGGAGGGGCTGGGATGGGGTAGAGATGTGGGTAGGGGTTGGGATAGGGTAGGGATATCCTGGAGGTATCCCTGGAGGTGCTGGGATGCGGGTAGGGACCCTGTAGGAGCCAGGATGGGGTAGAGATGCGCGTAGGGACCCTGGAGGTGCTGCGATGGGGTAGGGATGCGAGCAGGGATATGGTAGGGGTTGGGATGCAGGTAAGGATGCAGGTAAGGATGCAGGTGGGGGCCATAGAGGCACCAAGATGTGGGAAGAGACCGAGGTAGGGACCCTGTAGGGGCCAGGATGGGATAGAGATGCAGGTAGGGACCCTGGAGGGGCTGGGATGGGGTAGGGATGTGGGTAGGGGTTGGGATAGGGTAGAGATATCCTGGAGGTATCCCTGGAGTTGCTGGGATGCAGGTAGGGACCCTGTAGAGTCCAGGATGGGATAGAGATGTGGGTGGGGACAATGGAGGCACCAGGGTACGGGTAGGGATCAAGGTAGGGACTCTGTAGGGGCCAGGATGGGGTAGGGATGTGGGTAGGACCCTGCAGAACCCCTGGAGGAGCCAGGCTGGGGTAAGGACAGGGTAGGGACCATGGAGGGGGTGCAGGGGGTCTCTCAGGCGAGGTGGCAGCCTTTCCTGGGTAGTGTCTGTGTGAGGGTGTCGCTATGGGGAGGGCTCCTGTGGAGCTGGCAGAGCTTGCTCCCTATGGGTTTGTGGGTGGGGATGAAAGGGTTTGCCATCTAACCTTTGCTGGTGGGATGTGAGGAGTGGAATTGTTTAATGCTAGGTGGTGTTAAGGACTTGAGTTGCAGCAGGTGGGCTGGGTTGGGGGAGCAGCTGCCCAGAAACACCCTGTCCTGGCTCTGTAGCAGCCCCTCTGTATTGGGGTTGGATGTCTCTTGGTGCATGTGGCGTCCTGTGCGGTGGAAAGGAGAAAGGGTGGCTCCTGAGGTTCCTTTCACTCATCACTGCTTTGTCTTTTTCCATTAGGCTAAACTGAAGCATCTGCCTTGATTTGCTGGTTGTGATGCTGTCTGTGTCACTGGTAAAGTGTGAATAAGACTGCTCCATTTACGCTGTGAGTTTATTCTGTTACTCGGTGAAGCCTGGAAGCTTAGGAAGCTCTTGTGGGTTTGGCAGGGGCTGCTCCTGTGAATTTCTTTGTGGGGAGGATGGGGACACCCACAGTGAGTGGGCTGGGTTGGGGGAGAAGCTGCTCAGAGATGCCCCGGCCCTGCAGCAGCCTTTGTGCATTGGGGTTGGACGCCTGTTGGTGTGTGTGGTGCCCTGTGTGGTGGGGAGGAGAAATGGGGGCTTATGGTTGGACTCGATGATCAGATGGGTTTTTTCCAATCTGGTGATTCTATGATTCCTGAGGTTCTCTTCCCTAATTACTGCTTTTTCTTTTTTCCAACTGATACTTCAAAATGTGCTGTGTTTGAGAACTTTTTCCTATGGGATGCGCATGCAGAGCGGGTCCTATAGGATTGTTGTTATTGTTGACCGACTAACTGTAAAGATTTCTGTTCCTGTCTATCCCAAAGATTGCTTTCTAGGAGCTAATTTTACATAATGTTTGTTTAAAGTCTAGATGTTGGTTTCTGCTTGTTTAGGGTTAAAGACTAGGGTACTTGTTTGTGTTTTCCTTCACTTATGGGGGAAAGAAAAGTAGGGAAGGTGGGCCTAGGGCTCCTCAGCAGCCTTTGCATAGGTAGGCAGCATTGTGGGGCCTCTTCTGTTTCTTGTGTGTTACTGGGAATTTGGGAAACAGTTTCTTTTTTGCCACATACGAGTTCTGCTGAACATGGGATGACTGATGATGTTCAGATAGCTTTTTAAATGTCCTGTATAAATACAAAGTAATTGTTTTAAAGTTTTCTTTCTTTCACTGCATCAGTCCTGGGGGCAAGAGTCCTTCGTTGGGCAGACCCAGGGTCTGGTCTATACCTGGCTACATGGGAAGTCTCATATAAAACTAGGGTTGGGTTGTTACGAGCTGGCAGCACTTCCCAGCTGGCTTCTGCACCTCTGATGTGCTTTTACTGTAACTATACAAATAATGTGATTATGAGCTTTTCTGGAAGAAAGCAAAACCGAAGAAAATCTGCAGTATCGTGCCAATTAGCCACGTTGATGTAAAGTTGCCTGTGCACGGGTTTAGGACTTGATTTTAATTGGTGGATGAAAAGATGTCTCCCATGTAGGACAGCTTCTTTTGTGTGGTGACCTGTCTGTTAGTAGATTTCACACTGGACATTAGAAAAAAGTGTTGAGCCTTGTAAGTCAGAGACTTGGCAAGGCCAGTTTTCAAGGTGAATGTATTTTGTGACTTGCAAGTAGTTAAGGTGCAAGATGGGCAGTGATGGATGTGAGAAAACAGGAGAAGAGCATGTTTCCTATAGCCATGTGGGTTTATCAAGTTCAATTCTAAACATGCCTTTGCCCTCTTCAGACTTTAACCTTAGCTGCTGTCCACTTCTCCCTTAGCTCTTCCCCTTCTCGTCTTCCTTTGCTGTCTCTTCCTTTAAAAGAAATGTTAAATAAATTCTTGCAGCTGCATTTTCATCTTATTTCTTCTTGCTGCCTCCTTTTCCTTCCCTTTTTTTCCCCTCTAAGCTGCTCCCAGACTGTTACTTCCCACTTGCAGCTGTTGAAGCCCCAGGAAAGGGCAGCTCCACTGCAGCATTTCACACCTACGAACAGAGCAGAAACTTGTGCTTGTTCAGCCCTGGCTGAAGCAGGTTTTACGTTTGAGGGGCTGGTGCAGTCAGTGGGTACAGATGGGACATGTTCAGTGCAGTCTGTAGAGAAGCTTAGAGCATTTAATTCTGTATTAGTTAGTTAAATAGATATGGAGGTAGTGGTGCATGGATGTAACAAACCACAGTGTGTTGTATCAGCTTCTAAAATAAATGCGAGGGGGAGGGATTATGAAGTTGTGTATAGAAGATTGTTGCTTTGGCAGGTAAAGCTGTAGACTGATAGTGAAGGATGTTTGACCTGAAATGTTGCCTTCAGGTTACATTTCAGTACTTGGGGCGAATTGTATCTGTGATGTATTTTGCCTTAACTGGTAACTTAGATGCGAGTTTGAACAACATATTTCAGTGAGAAAGCAGGAGATGGGGGTGGATGGCTCACTGGAAAAAGCAAACTAACATGTGAAAAATTATGCTCAGTATTTGCAGGATAAATACCGAGTGATTTCATTCGGCTATTCTGAAGGTCCTAGCATAGAATGTGTTTTCTGTCCTGTTTCTAGGCCCTGTAGTATATCCAAGGGTTTTCAACAGTCAGAATATTTTGTGAGTTATGGCAGAAAGCAAATATTGTGCAGCTGTCCATTTTAACAAGATCTCATTGATATTTACTTAAAAATTCTTCTGCCTGGTATGGTTTTGTTCTGTTTTGTGATGTCAGGTATTTAGGTCCAGAAGGACTGATGCATTATCTCAGCTGATCTCCTTTGCAAGACAAACCATCTGCACTGTTGTTTATAAACTTCACAAATTTATCTTCCCTTTTCACATAATCTGAAGGCACTTTTTGCAGACTGTGTTAACATTCTCAGAGTTTCATTATTATTTTTCTTATGCTCTTTGTATTGTTGAAAATGTTTCGAGGTGACCTTAATGGTTAGTTTCAGACTAAAAGTTGCAACAAACGGAGGAATGAAAGTGTTTAGTCCCTATTGTTCTGCTCTTTGAGACTTCTTGTTTTGTGTAAGACTGCACTGTGAACTTCTAAGGGCACTTGTTATTTTTTTTTAGTTCTCTAGTTTCCCAGCTAATGAAAACTTAATGAAAAAATAGAAACTAAAGGCTTCTGGAAGCTCTTCTTTTAATATAGCAACTGAGTCCTAGCTGTGAAAAAACAGGTGTATTAAAACACTCATTTTCCTTATGCTGGATTAAATGAACTGACCCAAAGAAAACTAGATTTAGGGTGAAATGATTTTTTTTTGTATTGTGCTTTTGTATAGCAGCAATTAAATTTGAAAATATTAATAATCTTTTTTGCAATTTCTTTTTCTTCAGCAGAATCTGTCTTTTTTTTTCTTTGCTTTTCAGTTATTTAGCAACTTCTCACTTGCTCCTTTCTGCAGCCATATGCAACTAGTATGATCTTTCTTCTTTCCTTTGCTTGTTATTTCAAGGCAAAATCATTGTTCAGCTTATCATTAAAAATAAGAAGATCTAAAAGTGATGTACAATTAGTAAGCATTAAATTGGTGTAAAGACAGTCCAGCATTTAAGTAAAACTGGCCAACTGCTTGCTAGATGGAGTTCTATGCTGGCAGCACCTGGAATAGGAAGCTTCAGATATCGATTACCTCTCAATAATTGGAAGATCTTTTAGTAATAGGCTTTTGTCAACGTCTGTTGATACGGGAATGATTGAGAGAGCTGGAATTGAATGTTGTTACTTCTTTGTGGAATCAGAAGGGACAAGCAGGTGGCTGTTAGAAATATAAAGCTCTGTTAGTAGCAAACCTGGCTTATTTGATATCTATCAAAATATCCAAGGAATAAGTACATGACTCAGTTTTGAAACAGGGGAAAACTACTTCTAAGGAAAGATGAGTTGTAGTGGTTTAATGTCTGAGGTGTATGTGTATTGAATATTCCTGCTTCAGGAGTGTTTGGGAGAGCTAAATGTGAGTGTTGCAGTTTGAGAGAGGAAAAGGTTCTTAATTGTTGGGTTTGATTTGGTTTTTCAGGGAAAACTTAGTGATAGGTGTTTCTGGACTTGACACTTGATGGATGATTAAATAGCAAATACAAGTGCACAAAAGTCAGTTGTTCCCTATATGATTTTGTGTGCTTGGAAATGTGGGAGTCTCGTTGTGCATTGTCAGGAAGTTTGAAAGATCAAAAGCTTTGAAGGGAATTTACAAAAATGAGACTTTAAAAAATAGTCTGTAACTTATTTTTCATCTCTTTGATCAGATAGTTGCAGCGTAGTTGAATTTGAGGGTTTCCTCTCTGGTTTTTGGTGCTACGCAGTTCTAAGCAAAGGCCAGTTCCTTAAAAATGTTCTTTGCAGTACTTCAGGCTTTATTCCTGTGTCTTGGACTATAAATCAAGTTTTTATTTCCTTGAATGCCACTCTTAAGGAGATGGTCAGCTTATCATAACCAAATAAAATCTGTATATGTGATATAAAGAGCAGGTGCTAGTGTGAGTCTGTGGCTGCTGCTTATGGATTGCGGCTGAGCCGCTGGGGAGCAGTGGTTGTTACTGACATCAAGTGGGACGAGTGCAGAATAACAACGTCTGCCACCAGACAAACCCTGGAACTGGAAATGGCTGTGGGGTTGCCTTAGTGCACGTGTTCTCAGTCCTGCTGGTGTCATGACTGAGAAGTGCAGTCGCTGCAGGACAAAGCATCTATGGTTCTATGTTGCCGTGACTGGTAAGCATTCAAACTCAAGAGGGAGGCATTGCATCTCACACCCAACAGCCTTTACTAAAAAGATGTGGCTGTTTGGAGAGGCCCTGCTCAAGTCCTTGGTCTTTTATCCTGATGGTTTCAGGGAGATGGGGGCAGGAAAGCCACCTTACACTGGAAGTTGCATTCTGTCTGAGCTCATACATATCCTGTTAGTGTGGTCTTAATACTGCTTCTGAAACTACACAGCAAGCAAATGGTGCATCTTGCTATTGCCTGTCTGGTAGTGTGGTATTTTCCAGAAAGAAACGATGAGTTGTCTTACCTCATAGTTGCATGTTTTTCAGTCTGCCTTCCTGTTTGTGTTCCTCACTGTGCAAGGGCAGTTGTGGGTGCCAGGCTGATGCAGTTATAAAAGCAGATGAAGACAGTCAAAGGTTTTGCCCCCACTGTTTTAATTGGAAACCATTTGGAAAGATAAACCTTATAATTTCTACTCTAAAATGCTCTTAAAATGTTGTGCCAGTATTGTTCTTGAGTAGCACCCCTTCCTTCTTATCATTTATTCCTTTGATGTGTTTGTAGATAGTGATTGTATCCCCTCTCATTCTGTCTTTGCCAACTATACAAGGCAAAGCATGCCATCTACTTCTTGTCAAATAAACAGTTCAATCCCTGGATCATCTAACCCATCCTCCTCTGTACTTGATCATGGTTTAATTATCATGAGATTGGCTTCAGCAAAGAGCTCTGCTGGCAACCTGCTGTGACCCTAAGATATATGGATTGACTAAAGCCTCAAGAACAAACGTGGCTTGAGAGCAGGTTTATTGAAATGCATAAAGCTGTAGACTTTGCTTTTTATCCTTTTTTTGTTTCAGGACAACACTGTTTGTGGAAGATGCTGGAAAGGTCTTTGAGGATCTCAAAAATAAACTCCCCACCCAGCTCATATGGGTGCTAAAAGGAGGATACCGTTTTTGTGATTTGCCAGCAGGGATTGTCTGTGTTGCTGCATGCAGTGGGTCTTTTAATCAGAAAGTAGTGAAGTATCAATACCTACATACTTGCTCTTTTACCCTTCCCTTTTGCTATTCCATTTTTATTCCTCTTTTATGACTGAGTCCTAAATCACTCTCATAGTGAAAAAGAAGTTGAATGTGAACAAACAGTGCAGTATGGTAGAAAATCACAGTGCACATAAATATTGGATAAAAAGTAATTTTTCCTTTTTGTGTCTGGCATTGGTGAAGCTAGCACTGGAGTGCTGTACACGGTTCAAGTGTAAACACTGCCTGAAGGCTCTTGAAAACAAAGCGTTAAAGAGAGAGCCTTGCTTGGGTGCAATGTGCACATACTCGATGCCTCAGCATGCTTTATGGAGACTGAAAGGTAAATTCTCTTGAACAGGATAGAGTCAACATAGCTCCTAAACCCCTTTATTTCAGCCTCTTCCATCCTACTGTTGTCACTTATAAGGCATTTTTTACATTTGTCTGCTACAAAGCATTGAAAAGTTGAGGGCATGATAGGACTTCAGCAGAGCCTCCAGCTGTCAAGCTGTGCACACAGAGCATGTTTTGGAAATTGATAGTTTGTGAACTGTCATGGGCACACATGGACCTCCAATTTCTCCTGTCGCTTTCATACTGGAAAGAGTCTGACAAATTACCTTGGTGTGGTGATGTTCTGGGTTAGCTAATTATCAAAAATGGATACTAAAGGATGTGATTGGCGAAGATATCGTAGTGATCTGCATGTTTCTGGGGAAGTAGATGAGGAAAATGAGAAGCTGTTTCCCCTGCTGAGGCTTGCTTGGTGTTTGTGCTCACATGATACAGCTGGAACTGCAGGGAATTGCTTAGGCAGTGATGTTAGCATCATGTTAAAAACTGCTGGGCACACAAATGTTGTGATTGGAAAATCTGCACATGTAGAGGAACACCTTATCAGTTCACCAGCAGCCTCCATCATGAAGATGATAATCGTAGTAGCTGATTGAAGTATGGGTTTTCAAGAAAAGAGTCTTGAAAACATAACGGTCTTGTGTTTTGAAGAATGAGCTCTGATAATGAAGTGTACTTAAGCTAAATTACTGTTGTGAAGGAACTTCCAAAATATTCTGGTAAATAAAACATTTTATCTCATTATAGGTATTTTGGCACCAGTATGGGGTAGTGGAAGCTGTTTTTCCTGCTGTAGTTAAGTTCCTTTATATCTTTTTTATTCCAGTTGCTGTTAAATTTAGGCTGAAATTTCCCATGTTTCCTGTCATGCAGAAACAATTTCTTTGGAAGAATTTCTGCAACATTTACTGATACTGATATTCTTCTGACTTGTTTCCAGTATTTTTAATAAGATGATGTTGGTACCAAGTGGTGATGTCTAAATCAAAGAAAATAAATATTATTTCAGACTCTTGTGCAGCTGCATAAGAAATTTTTTCCTTTTACCTTTATCAATAGGGTGGATCGTTGGAGTTGCCCATTTGTGTGGTGGTTTTGTCCAGCTTAAAATGGCCCTGAAAATCATCGCTCTTGGGGTTCTTTCATGTAATCCCAAACTTGAAAGGGTATCAAAACACTTTTTGATTGTGGAATTTGCAGGTGCACTGCAGCATTACTGTGACTATCGCATTTTATGTTGCATTGTAGATGTTCAGTGTGGTGCTGTAAAAAAGGCTTTTTCTCTTAAAAGGCTGATGCTGACCGGTGTTTGTTTACATAGGTATTATGAGTTAGGCAAATACTGTCTTTGTTTCACTGATTAAGAAAGTAAAGAGTGAACATTTCAGCTTGCTGAGAATTACTTAGTAAGCTGTTCTGCCAGAGCCAGGACTAGTAAGTGTAAGCTAGGCTCTTGTACAGCTCTGCTTAGACAGATATCTTTATTTCTGTCTTCCTTTCCTGTGAGATGATGATCTTGGTGCATAGATCTAGTTCCGAGTCAAACAGCAAACTCTCTCACCTTTTTAACAAAAGAAAATGGTGTCAGTAATGAGATGTGTGAGGAGCGCTTCAGAGAAAGCCATGGACTTTTTCTTATCTGCTCGTGGTTATATTGTGCAAAAGGGAATGGAGAAGAAATATGCACAGGAGAACGTTGTAACCTACATGTATGATTTCCAGTAGTTGCTGACTGTACATAATTGAGAGACTGAGTAGTTCTGTATCTTCTTTCCTATGCTTGTGGTTACCAAAAGTAATGTCAATATGGTGTCTATGGTGGGAGGTACTCGCAGAGAAAGGAAATTACTTTTCTGTGGTTACCGTGGTCTGTTGAGGTAAACACAAACGCAGAAGGCTGAGACTTGGGATTCTCTTCAAGTTTTGCAGTGGGTTGTCTGGATAGCCATGGTGACGTTACAGATGAGCAGCAGGACACAAAGGTGCTGTGTTCTGAAGCTGCGAGTTATCCAGCATCTGCTGGAGTTGGGAGCCTTGATGTTTGCTTAGGACAATGAAGTCTTGTGGAGTTGCTGGGTGCACACATCCACCTTCTGTTCCCTGTGGGAGTGTTAACCAATATCCTGGGTCCTGTCAGGAGGAGGTGGTTGTTAGAGGAAGAGTGGTTGTCACAGAGCTGACCGTGAATTCCCTGATAGATGGTTATCCTTCTTTTAGGAGGTGGTGTGGATGCCTCACCCCATGTGTTGTCAGCCTGTGGGGCTGCAGTGCAGGTTTGGAACTGTGCCTGGGAAGAGCAGAAGCACAAGCCTGGTATTTGACCCCCATGTCAGAGACTTGCTCTGATGCAAACAGCAAGGTCCAGCACCAGGACAGCTTGTCTGACAGCTCTTGCCTGTTCTGTAGGATCCATCCGGGGATGCAAAGTTTGTCCCTTACCTCTTCAGAGGCTGTGAGTGTGCAATTTAGGCTTAGATAAGCTTTCACAGTGGGTTTTAAAATACAGTATTCTTCACAAAAAATAAAGAAGAGTATGTAGGAGGTAAATGTCCCAATTACAGTGTCTCTTTCTGTAATTTAACTTTTATCTGTGAATCTCTCAGATCTGCCTTAATAAAATAGGATTGTTTCTGCAGCAGCTTCTGTCAGCTTGATCTGAGAACAGCCATAGGAGTAAAACAGAGCATCTCTTACGCTCAAATGACTTTGCAGTCTCCTTCATTGGATGGATGCCTCTTCAACACCTGGATGCAGTAACATCTTCTACCTGCTGAGGCCACTGCTAGGAAATGGCCCCCTCACCAGGAAGTTCTCTGCTGGATCCAGTTGCTCGAGGCAGCATGATTTTGGTGACAGAGAGCTTACTGTGCTGCTCCTCTGTTGGTAGGTCTGTGTTGCTAGCGTGGAGCTGGATCTAAAAGAGGAAGGCTGAAAAGGGAAAATTCTCCAACATGTTTGAGATAATGTTTGACGCAGCTTCTTAGAGTATTTAGAAAGTGTTTCTTGTGTTTTATGCTGGCCTCAGATTTTTCTAGAGAAGGTAGTTTAGCTAAGCATCAACTTTTAATAGGTTTTGCTTAAAGTTGAAGGCAAATTTATTTTTTTTTAAATATATGGTGTCTCCTGGCTTTTTTGGGGTTTTTTTTCAGTTGTACGTTGGATTGTTCTACACTTAGTTTTTTTTCTTATGATGGCTTGTTTTCTGGGTCCTTGGCAGCTCTTTACTGACTCTGTTGGTTCATGACTTTATATTAAAAAGCTTTCGCTTACTCAAGTTTGAGTGTCAGTTCATTGCCATTTGGACCTGAAGACATCCCTATATTTTCCAAACCTTGCCTGCCGCCACCGTATTTCCCATTGTTGGATACAAAATCAGAATAGGTCTTTCTAGTTGAAATACAAAATCTTACATCAAAGCCCTAATTTTAGAAGTTTTCTTTTGCTGAAAATATTCAGTGTGTATTTTTTATTGTTTATGCATTTAAAACTACACCTGATCAAATTAAAAAGTTGGGTTTGTGTTCTCTCTCTCTGCAGATATCTGGTATAATATTCAAAAAGAGGTTTTGTTTCTGTGTTGATAGGAAAACGTGCCTGTGCAACCAAAAGATGAGTACACAAAAGTTGATTTCCTTTCTTTTGCATTAATGAACCCCAGAGCATTGAGTACCTGTGACTTTTGCCATCTCTCCTTGTTCTGACTCGTCGTTTTTCCTCTATCCAATACTGTTGTTTAAGGCTGTTTCCTCAGTGGTCTGTCCTGCCTACAGCTCTTCTCTCAATCACTGAACGGGATTGAAACTCCCAGGTCTATAGCGGGCGGGAGGGTGGGATGGAATTGATTTCATGGAATGCAGCTAGTTCAGTAGACCTAATTTTTTTTTTGCTTTTCCCGTAGACTTTATTGTGGTAGTGTTTTATCATTTTCCTCCTTTCTGCTTTCCTGATGTAATATTTTTCTCTGTAGTGCAAATACAAAATTACATGGAGTTTTTTCTTGATGTGCGTTACATTTGGAAACTAGATGTATCCGATTCAGAAAGATGAAATAATTCTCTTGGCAGTTTATATCTTGTCTCTGCACTTCAGTGTAGCCTCTTATGCATCTTATTCCCTTCCTGCCTGATAGACTAAATCCTTTTCTTTTTGCCTTAAAATGGCTTTGTGGGAGTGCTGGAAAAGCACCTTATCTCTCTGCTTTGATAAAATAACAAAATGAACTATAGGAGTTTGTATCCTGCAGAAATTATGCATGCCCGATGGGTGTTTTGTGCTTCCCCTCAGCACTTAGATCGTTTGGCTGATCCATCTTCTATTGTGAAGTGGTGCCAGTGAGGAGAGGTCTCTAAAGATGTTTTGCATTAGTGAAGTGCAGCGTACTAATGTGTTTTCCTCAGCCAACCTTGTACTTTGCATTTCTCTTTTAAAATGCAAACCACATGTCATGTTGCATGCATGAATTGCTTTCCTCTGCCCAGAGCTCCAGGTTGGTTCTCATTTTGTTCTTGAACTTTTGATAGTTGTGAAAGTAAAGGTAGGATAAATTTGTGTTGTTTATAATAGGAAAGAACAGTGCAAGATTTCATCTGCTGCCGTTCAAATCCCTCGCTATTTTTGGTATTTGACCTCTGCAGAGAAGATTGCCAAAACTACAGGTTGTTTTCATTTTTATTCGTGTTTTATCCTCCTACTCATAAGTTACTCTTACGTTACTGATTAAATCTTTGAGGCAAAGTTCTATTTCTCCCACATTTTCCATGGCATTTGTCAGAGAGGTAATTTTATGTTTCGATATGTTGGTGAGCTAATGTTCCCTTTTGGAAATGAGGACTATGCAATTTGGCAGCATCTTGTGTACACAACCGAAAGGAGAAGGAAAATAACTTGTGAATTGCTGGTTTATTTTTTGAAAGACTTTCTGGATTAAAGAGGACACATGAGCCTCTTGGCTGTGTAAAGACTGTGATGTTTAGAGTACTACAGGAAGAGCACAGCAGTATATACTGAGGCAATATTAAATGTTTAGCTTGTGTGGATGGGCGCTTACCTTTCCTTTTTGTATCATTGAAAAGGCCTGCTTTTGGCATGCCTGCCTGTCTGGCTGCTTCTAGTCTGGCTGTATGGTTGTTTCCACACTCGGCTAGTGAGAAATACATAACAAAGGCTTCTGAAAATCATAGAATGGTTTGGGTTGGAAGGCACCTTAAAGATCATCTAGTTCCAACCCCCCTGTCATGGGCATTGACACCTCTCACTGGATCAGGTTGCTCAAAGCCTCATCCAGCCTCCTCTTTGGTGTCCCTTCTGCTTCATGACTTCTGTGCTAAAAATCAAGCTTATTTCTTTTTAAGAGGAGTGTTGTGGGATGCCCTGGAAGTCAAGATATTTTAGGTTGTTTCAGAATAGTGTGAGTTCCAAGATGCAATGAGTTACAAGTATCATTCAAGAAGCTTTTTGTTTCTTGTATCTGTAGTATCAAGGAGGCATGCAGGGGTTGCGTTTATCTGTGAAATTAATTTATGGAGCAGATGACATGGGTGTCGTCTGGAGGTCTAGATGTGGCGGCACAGAAGTGCCAGAGTTAACATGTAGAAGGGGCTTTACCTTGTCTGGGATGCGGATGTGGATACAGATGAGAGGGGCAGCTGTGAATGCAGATGAGAGAGGATACGTACAAGGAAAGGTGACACTGAGGATGGGACTGGCCTTCTGTTTCAAACACAAGTGACCAACCATAGCAGGCACTTTCAGCCAGAGACTCGTTTGTCATCCAAGTAGTGGTGTTTTCCTGACGCTTTAACATCACCTGGATTTTGACTGTGTTGAAGCTGCAGATCCAGTCCATGAGCAGTTGTGTGCTGGAATAAGTAAGAACCTGAATTTAACTACTTCACGTTCTGAGCAAGAGGTACCTTGGGAAAACAAGAGTTTTTTGCTAGTGCTCTCTCTGCCCTTTCTTCTGAGACTGGAACAGTTCAAGTGCAAGCTGTCTGTCCCCCGTGAAGTCTCTGTGTCACAGTTGTCACATCGGCTTGAGTAGTTCCCCTCACTGATCATCGCAACTGGCTGTTGTGCCGAATACATATACATCTCCAAATTGTGTCAGCTTTCAGAGATCCTTACTTTGCGAGAGGATTCTTGGTGACCATCGCAAAACAGATGCCTGCGTTGTAAGTTAAGGAGTGCTAAACCAGAAGTTTTTCACTTCTACAGAACAGAGCAGCATATGCTTTGTAGGTGGCTGCAGTCCAACACTTAGTTATCTTCTATTGTGTTTGGAAGACCATTGTTTCCTATTTGTCTCATAAATTTAACACAGATCCAATTCCTGCCATTTAAACTTTCCCATCAAAATACAACAGTGACTTCCCCTTCTGAAAAGGAAGGGCTGGCAGCTACACCCTGAAGTCTGAGCAAGAATTGTTTATATAACTTTCAATCACAGTTTCATAAGAGTCTGAAGACTTTCTTGCTATTGTAGACATTTTACTGAATTTTTAGCAAAAAAACTGGCTGCCATCAAATGGAATTCTAAGGCTTCTTAGCTGTTGCAGTGGAAATAGAATTGGAAACTATACCCTCCAGCTTCCTGATGATAGACATCTGTCTAGAAGCATGAACGGCATTTTCTTGTATTTCCGAATAGCTGTACCTGTGTCATTTGGGGGGTAAAAGCTCAAGATCTATCTTGGACTAACTTTATTTCCCAGAAAATGTTATTAAATCTGAATGAACATGCTTTTGCGGACTTGGGCTTTTTACAACTTTTAGAAACTGCTCTATGAACACTATTCTCTTTATCAAAGTAATATTTAAACAACTGCATTTTTCTTTCCAAATGGATCATATTTGTCAGGAACATACCTGTTTGAGTTTACTTGTCCTTTTGAGTACGAAAAGTCTGAATATTCAGAGCTTGAAATTCAGGTCAGTCTGGTAAACCCCATTTTTCTCACAAAGAATTTACAGAGAGAACCCAATGGTTTTTTGTAACCAGAACACTACAGGGTAGCTGGTTTATGAACAATCCTTTCTCCACCTTTAAACATTTTTTATGAAATAGTATTTAAATGGGATCTTCCATTGTAATTCTTCCGTAAATTGAATTAAGTAGAAGTTGTCCTTATTAATAATATTAAAATATTTTAGTTCTTAAATTTAAATCAGTAATTTCCACAGGAGTTTAAATAGCTCTCTGTTTGAGCAACATAGCAAGTGGTGTTTGAGAGCAGTCTGCTTTGTGTAATAGCTCTAGTAAAAGCTTGTTCTATTTCAAGGCATACCCTGAAAAGTGAGTAAGGAGCAAGCTCTGTGGGTTGGGTTGTGCACAGGCTAATGCCAGAGAACACGTTGAACTTCTCCTCAGAGGGTAAAGGAGTTTCCACAGGATGTCTGGGTTTTATGGCAGAAATTACTTGGAGATGTGCTCTGAAAGGTTGCTTTGATGTAGATTAACCTGGGGACCTCATTGTCAGGATATTACTGAGGCAAATAGCTTAGTGAGATTATTTGCGATTTAGTAATTAAGCTTTTATGAATGTGCCTACTTAAGCTGTTTTTTAAGAATTTGCTCGTTTGTCGTATGGCATCGTGAATACTTGCGTGCACTAAATGGGAGGAGGGAAAGCAAAACCCTGAAACTACAAACATCACCAGGAAGAAAGAAATGCAGAATGCAGTTTTGTCATAGTGACTTTTCCTTTGTTGCTGGTCTCTTGTGAACCATTAAAATAATTACTCAAAACCAAGGAATACATAGGAACTTCCTCATTCCATCTCTAAAAATCCATCGGGAAGAATTTGCAGGAAAAAGGTATGATGGGACAGCTGGGAAGGCATGAGAAGGTTGTCTTGCCTTCTGAATTTACTCCCTTTGGATTTTTTCAAAAGACTCCTGTCATGCATGTGGTGACTAGGATTGGGTGCTGGCTTAGTCCTTAAGGAAATAAGGCGATTTTTGAGTACTCTACCTGAAGAATCTGTACTAAGGACAAATCACTGGAGCGTTGACCCCTTAGAACCTGCTGTGATTCCCTCGCTGTTTTTTTATAATATAGAAGAATGGGCTAATTGGACCTGTAATTTTAACAGAAGTCATTCATGTGGATGGTTGTGCTTACTCAACACACCCCACCTACATCTGTCTTTTAAAAATTATTGTGATTTGCAAACTCACTAAACCCATCTATTGTTCATGGTGGCAAAGATCTCATTTAAGTTTAAACGCTTCAGTAGTTTTTCTGGCTGTAAGTTGATGAAAACCTTTACTGCGAGAGAACTCTTTTTTTTTTTTTTTTTTTTAAGGGCACACCATTTCTTTAGAAGAGAATCCATATATGAGAAGATTTTAAAATATGTATTTCAAATATTTTTAATTTTCAGATTTGTTTGGTAGAATTTGAATTTGTGTGCATCACTGAAATTGTGTGGGTTTCTAGGAGGGTTCAGTAGTGCCAGAGAGGAATTGCCTGTAAAGGGAAGATTTTTGTCAATTGCATTAAGAGCCAGAGGTATGTGGTTTTATGGGAGCCTCAAAAACCTTTTAAGTTCTTAGGAGAATTGATGAAAACGCCAAAGGTGATGAATTCCAGTGAATTCCACTGATGTCACATAGCCTGTTTCAGTGGTCCGTGCTGTGCTGGCAGGTGTTCATGTGCATCATTGGGCACATAAATACTTGTAAAATTTATCTCATCTGGCCATTTTGGGCTGGAGTTGTACATAACTTTGATCTTGCTTTCTGGTGGCCCCTTGTGCGTCTCCCAGCAGAAGAGTTCACCTGGGAAGTCTCCTGCACTTGTACTGGTGCAACTATTTGTGGGCTGTGCCTGCTAGCAACTTTTCAGAACAAAATTTATTCCTCCTCAGGTATTGGTGATGACTTCATTTTCTTTCCACTTTAGGAGAATGTCAATAAATATAAAAAATAATAAAGCAAATATAGCTAAGTGACTTTCACATGGTTCACAGATAATTTAATCTTTTCAGGCAATTATATGATGTGTAGCTTACAGTCAAAAGAGACTTGAGTTTCTTAACTCAGGGAGCTCTTTCTGGTTCTCTGTTTCTGTAAATGAAATTGTAGTGGGTAGGACATCAGAATAATTAAATTTTGACTTCATTTGTCATCTCTGTGCAGATGTTTTTTCATACATGTTTTTAAAGTTAATATTATTTCCAAATGTCATAAATAAAACTTACCTTGGATTTTATTTATTACAGAGTTCTGCAAAATTAGGATCAGCCTTTGAGATGACTGCATTGGAGAAGATAGAGGAGCAGCTTGCTAGTCTGCGCATAGCAAAACGTTCTACACTAAGTGAGGAGCCTGCTTACTTACTGGATATAGATGTTTCCACACCTGCGCAATCTGAAGGCAGTCGCTTTGTGGCAGTTTCATGTTCCAATAAATCAATTAGAGTTTACAACAGGGATACATTAAACTTCCTGCGAGAGTACAGTAGCTGTCCTGGGATACTTAATGGAGTCAGATTTGCACATGCATGTGACAGCTTAGTGTTCTCAGCATGCAGTGATGGGACAGTGAAATGTTGGGATATTCGTTTAGCAACTGAGAAAGCTGTGCAGGTATTTAGTGGCTATCCTTCCAACGTTTTCATCAGTTTTGATATCAACTGCAGTGATCTCATACTTTGTGCGGGAACAGAAAAAGTTGAAAAAGACACGTTTCTAGTGTTTTGGGATGCGAGAGGTGTTACAGACTGTGCCAGCGCAACGAAAGAACCCTTGGGAGTCTATTCTGAAAGTCACAATGATGATGTCACTAAAATTAGTTTTCATCCTGTCAAACCCAATTTGGTGGTTTCTGGGTCAACTGATGGCTTGGTTAACGTGTTCGACATTAACAAGGATAATGAAGATGATGCTTTGATATCCACTTGCAATTCAGATTCATCAGTAAGTTTTATTGGCTGGTCTGGGAAAGACTATAGACAGGTCTACTGCACGACACATGATGAGAGCTTTTGCTGGTGGGACATTGCTCAGTTAGATACCGAGGAACCCATAACACTGTTGCACGTTCTGGATGTCAGAGATGCAGTCTGCATTGAAAACGACAGCTTGCATTACCTGGTAGGTGGCTTGTACCATGAAAAAGCAGACAAACTCTTTCTTATTGGGGGAACATCCACAGGAAACATTCACCTAATTGGCTGCGGCACTGACGGACTAAGCCTGGTGAGTACCCTTTGCGGAGGACACTCGGCCACTGTTCGCTCATTCTGCTGGAACCTGATGGATGAGTCTCTGTTGACGGGTGGAGAGGATGCTCAGCTGTTGCTATGGAAACCTGGAGCTGTGGAACAGTCCCTCGCAAAGAAAACGTCTATGAAGATTGCTTCTTCAGTGCAGAAGAGAGTAAGAGTTCACAACAGCTCCCTCAAAAGCAGGAAAAAGTAAAATTCTAACTCTGCTGTGCAGAGTTTTCCTGGTGTTTAATCTCTCAGGCAATACTTGGCTGTGCTTTAGTTGAAGCTTTTCTGCAGAAAGAACTATGCTGCTTTTGGGAATGCATTTCAGTCACTGGAAGAATGGCCTTTTTTTGAATTGCTAATACTAATCAGAAAAGAGCAAATGTTTGCTTTCTAGTTCATGAACAATAGGTGTTAAATCATATTATAAAAAGATGTTTCTGTGGTTGTTTAATGCCTCGGCCAACATCTTTAATGTGTAATATAGGCCTATGGCTTGCATAATTTGTTACCTTCCCACTGAAATTCCCTGTCATGTTTTAAAAGCTTTTGTATCTCTTGCTGTATTTTCCTTTCTTTACAGAGAACTTAATGAGATTGCTCCATATATTAAAAGATTTTATGTCACATTTTAATGCCTGAGGAATTGCTTCTTGATGAAAGTGAAAATAAGTCCTGTTTTGCACTGTTGTGTCACTGGTTTATTGCAAGCTCATAAAGAAGCAGTTGGTAGAGCCATATATTTCATAGCAAAGATATGCATGCGACCAAACAGGAAGCCATGATTCCAAGCAGCTAATTTTTAGGTGTATGAAAACTGTTAAACTGACATTATTTAGGGCATATTTCCTGCATGAAAACATCCAAGAATCCAGCAAGCAGCTTCATTCTCTTTTCTTGGTAAGTGCATCTTGGAAGGTGTGCCTGGAAGACTGGGGAGACATTTGGTGAGTTAAAGTCGATAGGTATAATAATATTGTTGGTGCTGAAAATCCCAAATCCTGCATTTGAAATAAGGTGGTATCATGATTGGACTCGATGGGTCTTTTCCAACCTGGTGGTTCTGTGATTCTATGATTCATGTGCTAAGTGGCAGTGCTATACCCAGAAGAGAACACTGCCTTCTGAGATGGGAGTTATGGAGTAACAGTTCGATATGAGGAGACTTTAGCAAAATGTTTTACAGGTCAGTGTGTGTCCTTTAAGAACTGTTTCTCTGCAGAGCGGTTTTATCCTTAGACATTTCCCTAGGACAGCTTTATTTTAGTATTCAGTCAAATATCTGTTCAGTGGTGCAAAAATCTTCCCTGCATTTCTGAAACTTATTGAGTCTTTATGCTTATTCTGCTCTACTGGCAGGCGACACTCATCTGGCTCTGTGCACACAATTACCTCCAGCATTCTGAAGACGATTGTAGACAAGTGGTCGTTGGTGATGATGCTGTAGTTGACATATGTGGACTGCAACTGAAAACTGGACAAGAGTATTTAAGAATCGCCTTTTTATAGAGTAGTTGGCAAAGGAATTAGGAGAGGCTGTCTTTATTTTTTCACCCAAGGATAGACAGCTAATTCCTTCAAAACAAGTTTTGAATGTCAGGTTTAGAGCATTAGTCTGGAGTTCAGGAACTGTTTAGGCAGTATAGGAGATACCTCTGGTGTATGTACACAGCTGTACTGGAAATAATCCTCATCATCTCAATAAATGAATCCTATTTAACCAGAAGTATCAAGTTTCCACATGATGTGTTTTACAAACTGTTTGTGTCCTTCAGCCATAACTATGCATCCACAGTTGTTTGGGGTCTGCCTGTTAGTGATAAGAAGATTCACTTGCTTTTGTTGCTGCTGGGTATTTAAAACTGCAGCTTCAATTTAAAAATCACATTTCTCTCTACTTTCTTTTTACTACTACTTATATTAAATCCAAGCTACATCCAAACCCCTTAGCTGTTGCTTTTCAAATCACTTTATGCTATATTGAGACAACAGCAGAGAGTGTCAGGACTGTTGTCTTTTCAATATTTATTCTCCAGTCACTAGTTGCTGCCTGTTTCTGTGGAATTGAAGTTTGCAGCTGAGTTGACCAAAAGCTCCAGACTCCTCTGAATTCACCGTGATGCCCACATGGGCCTGACTTGCTCTAGTACCAGTAGATGGGGATGGGGAACTAGAGGATGAATCTGAAACCTATTTCATTCCATAGTTGATTTTTAGGTGTTAACCCACTCTTTTCCTGATATCTTGACACACTCAGTTAAGTAAAGTCAGTGGGCCTGTCTGGCAGTTGAGTTCTTGAAGGCGGTTTTGTGTGCTGCATATAAAATGCAAAGTGAAGGAGCTTTTGGTTGCCTCCGTTTGCTCTCAAAGTGTCTGTTGAGCAAGATTCTGTTGTGTTTTGCCAGCTATTTCCAAACTAAAGCAGCAGAGATGGGAGTACTGAGGTGTTTGAAGTATCCAACCTGTGTCTGTTATCATGCTTCTGAATTAGACTGATGTGTAGCAAATCAATACCTATCACGGTTAAAGCCATGCTCTTCCCCAAGTAGTTGATTTCCTCCTTTTATATATGCAGCATAAATAGCAATGGAAAGAGAAAAAATGTATGTATTGATCTTAAAATTCTGTAGAAGTACAGCAGCTGTCAGGAGACTCAGGCTTGTGTTGCCTCTGAAAATACTTGTTTTGGTTTTAATTTTTATTTTGTGTTGACCTAATTTCAGGTTAGTATCCATAAAGTAAATATAGAAGGAAACCACATGTTAACAGGTAATTAGCAACGCTTGCCTTTGTAAACTGCAACCACTATTTTATGGCCCACAGAGCACAGGCTGAACACGTATGTAATAGCATGAATAATAATAGACTTGAACTCTAGGCAGGTTAACTTGTCTGACTATATTTAACCACCTAGGTTAGTTCTGATGTCTGTAAGCTGGATTCAGCATTGTTAAGAAACATATTTGACCTTTATAAAACTTATGTAATTGAAACAGTGCAAATGGTAGGCATTCAGAAACCGCCACTGTGTGAACTGTTTGATCCCATCTTCTCTGTGGGTAAAATCCAACACTTGCATGCTTACTGTTGTTGTGTTTAAGGTGTGCACCTGCTGAGTATGGACTTGCCACCTCTCCTTGGAGAAGTTGTGCTGATTCATTTTGTTAACTAAGGGAACTTGGGGATGACGCCCTGTAGTGAGCTTCAACTATTGCAGCAGAGTGCTGGATTTTACCCGAGCTCTAGGGAGAGGGCAGAAATTATTTGATGAACCTAAAGAAAGGCATGAATTCATTTATAGGCGGCATCCAGATTGTCAGTCATAAGCTCTTCTGTGGCCAAGTCGTATATGGCATGTGTCTTCTGTATTGGCAGAGGTGCTGATAGAGTAAAACATTGTAAAGTGCAAGCTTTGGACTGTGTTCCTGAATGATGCTTTTCTCTTGGCCAGCGATCTTAGGTAGCCTGGTCGATCATCATACTGTTATATGAAGCAATATAGTCTGTCGTGTGAGGTGCTGATTCAGAATTAAGCATTAGAAGCCAGGCACCTACCTGCTTACGTAGCTGCATATTGCGCTTTGTGGTAAGGTGCCTTTCCTGCTGGGATGGAGCGCAAGTGTAAGGGGGCTTGGTATGGATGCAGAGAATTGCATTGTTAGTTTTTCAGCAAAGCTTTTGTACTCCTGAAAGAATTAACACTTTTGGCCCATCTCATAAACCTCATCTACATTTTCCATTATTAATTTGGAATTACCTCTCTCCCTTCCTTCTGTTGTTTGGTGGTTTGATCGTTTTTTTTGGGATGTAGTAGTGAATTGTGTCCTGATGTCTGTTTTTCTGGAGGGGAATGAGCCCCGTGCCTTTCCGTCCGTTGGCTCTTCTGTCCTCTGCATAGCCTGCTGGACTTTGCAGTTCTTATTACACCAAGTGGGTGGTGGGAAGCAGAGAGGGGAAGGTAAAAGGGGAGAGAATTCTGTCCAGGGAAGCTCCTCGGCTAAGGAGGTGGTCCCTCTACCTTTGAAATATGTGTAATAACTTTTTCTTGAGCTTGATAGAAGCAGGATAGGACCTTAACTAAATAATGCAAGACAAACACCCTCAAGCATAAAAGCCAGTTCCTGTTTGCCTGTGAAATGAACAATTTGGCAGCGAAGTGTGCAAGAAAGGCAGAAGGTGTTTACTCACAGGGGCTGGGTATTCTTAACTTAGGCTAGCAGTGAGGAGAGCGGCTCGTCAAGCAACCTCTGCCCTACAGGAATCGATGGATTCAGGATTTCACACACCATGGGGAAAAAAAAGGAAGGCAAAAGTGAGTATAAGGATGACAACTAATGGTAGTGATGCAGTCTGTGAACTTAGGATTATCAGTTAGGTGATGATGAACCTCCGTTCCTTGGTTCCTTATCAGAATTATTTGCAGATAACCTAATAGCCAATTGTGTATCTTCAAGTCTTGTGTGCTCATGCCTTTAGATTCTTTGCAATCTGTATTTTGAAAGTGTCTCTATTTTTCTGGAAACCGAATGACAGAAAATACTATTTTACATACCCCTGCGGCAAGCTTGGCACCAATATTTTTGAGTATATTACATTTTTGATTCACTATCAATTCCATTCTTATTCTCTCATGTTCTGAATAAATACTCAATGCTGTTAAAATCCCATAAAGGTGGTACTTGAGCAGCCTGTTTCTAGAGGAGCTCAGGACTGGCAATGAGAAATGCTGGGAGGACTTCAAGAGAGTTCTCAGTTCTAATTTTATATGGTAACTTGGGGAAGTCTAATAGAAGTGGGGGGGAAAAAAGGTCTATGGAATTTATAGTGCATGGTGGATCACCAAAGGACTGTGGCATCCCAGTTCTGATACTGGAAAGCACATTAGAATAAAGCTGAAGCAGAAATACAGACACAGAATTCACTTTTCTGGATGGTTTTAATACAGAAATTCTTAATTACCAGCTGAGTTGAATACCTGTGAGTACAATATAGGCCAACACTCACTGCTTTAGATCCAAATTAAAAAATACTGAATACACAGATAGCAGGTAAAACAGCTGGAAGTGAAGAACTTACCTTTTACTGGGACTGCTGGAGGGTGCTGGAGAGCTCTGCATATAAATAAAGTGCAGTGGCTCTGGTGTTTTTCTTTTTTTCAGTACTGGGAATATATGAACGCAGAAAGGTAAACCAATTAAATGTTTTTAACACTGCCTTAAACTGTAATTATTCCTGCCACAGATTGTCCTTGCTGGTGGAAGCAAAGTTTGTATTCATAGTGTTACGTGTCTTGTCTTAGAGAAAAATGATTTTTTTACCTTCTTTTGTTTCTACTTATCATATCAGAAGCGCAGGAGGGAGAAGTACGGACCCTGGACTGGAAATTCTGGTTGTGGCTCTACTAGCAATGGCACAGCCACATGTGCCTCTGAATTATGTTCCTGTGTTTGAATCTGGTTGCAATTACAGATGTTTCTCAGGTATCTCTCAACATCACAAATCCTGTGATACTCACCAGAGAGCTGCAGAGGGTACTGGCTGATGTATGAGCTGATTGCTGGGTCCTGAAAGAAATTGAGGCTTACAGAATCTTTAAGGCCCCTTCCAACACAACCCATTCTATGATTCTATGTTTGTTAGAAAGAAAGGAAATGTTCTGCTAAATGAAGACATACAATGATGCGTGAGTCAGAGGGAAAACCTCCAGATATTCAACCGTGAACAAGGTAGTCATGAAGATCTTAGGTTGTCTTTTATAAGGTGTTAGAGCAACAAGAAGGTTAAATGATTGTTCTTATAGTTTGATTGAATTTATTAATTCCTAGCTGTTACAAGTAGTAGGAAATATGAAGGCAATTAAGGAATGTAACAGGAGCACCGAGGCATCCCTCCGCTGGCTAAGGAATGAATGGTAGCATTTTGTTAAAATGTCTTGACTAAAATAAACCCAAATTCTTATTAATTTTTATTAGTGTTATTTTACCATTTCTTTTGTGGTTTATTGCCAGGATGCCTAGACAGTGAGTGAACTTTAACTCCCTGTTGTTGTAAACTAGCTCATTGGTGTATGCAGTGAGTGAAGGCTTCTCTGCTCTTTATGTGTTCACCTGCCCTCTAGGACTCTTGTGTTTCCCAGTTTTCACCTTACTTTTGTTCTGGACATTCTAAGCCTGCATCTTTATTGTATTTCATTTAACAATTTTGTCATATTTCTTTTCTAAACTGTTAGAATGCCCCAAGACCACATTCAAATGAGACACAATTCAACTATTAGTGGTTTCTTACAGTGTGTTACGTCTTGGACACATTTGCTCATCACTAGATTTATTAATGTGGTAAAGTTAGCACATGGAGAAGTACATATTTATGCATTAATATGGCAGTTTTAACTGTTCTGTCAATACTCCTTAAGTACAAAGAAAAAAATTCTTGAGACTTCATTATAGTTGACAATTTCTGTAGCTGTGGGTGTTTCCCAAGAGTTTGGTTTGTGAAACAATTCTGAAAAGCTCCATAGTATCTTGTAAATGAAAAGCCAATGTTTTGCAGATGGTTCTATAAATAAGTCTAGTAGATACAGAAATAAGTAAAGGTATTTCGAGAGCTCCAGGCGTGTTTTTGCACATAATGCTATGGTGAGTTAACAGAGGAAATGAACTTCCTTTTGTTTGCAAAATATAAAACCCCTCAAGTTCTTAACGTGTTTTCCACACTGCTGGGCGAGTTAAGCTACTACGCAGGTTTTTCTTGTCGATCACAGGTTTCCATACATAGTGCATTCATGAACCCTCCTACAAAACCTCAAAGAAAGGCCACAGTGAGCTGTAGACAGCTTGTGCAGATGCAAACCAGAGCGTTCTGCTGGGTCGGAACCCAAGGTGTAGGAGGAAAAGGATCCTCATGTAGCCGGGCTATAGCAAAAAAATGCAAACAACAACTACTGCTCCATTTGTGTCATCTTCTCATTCTTTTCCCAATTTTTTTAAAAGTTAATTTAACTTACTATGCAGTCTGGGATCATTTTAACACAAAAGAGAGTCATTGAAGTTCACTAATATCTCTAAGATCCTCCTGTGTTGGTTTCCTGCCTTGATCTTCTCAATCTCAATTTATTTCTGTTCTTTCTTTTGGCAAAGGTGAAGTTGACTGTTACCAGGATGGTTTCCACCTGTCACAGCTCCTCAGCACAGAATCACAGAATAACCAGGTTGGAAGAGACCCACTGGATCATCGAGTCCAACCATTCCCACCAATCCCTAAATCATGCTCCTAAGCACCTCATCTACCCTAACCTTAAACACCTCCAGGGACGGTGACTCAACCATCTCCCTGGGCAGACTGTTCCAATGCCTAACCACCCTCTCCGTGAAGAATTTTTTTCTTATCTCAAGCCTAAATCTCCCCTGGTGGAGCTTGAGGCCATTCCCTCTCGTCCTGTCCCCTGTCGCTTGGGAGAAGAGGCCACCTCTCTCCTCTCCACAACCTCCTTTCAGGTAGTTGTAGAGAGCAATGAGGTCTCCCCTCAGCCTCCTCTTCTCCAGGCTAAACACCCCCACCTCTCTCAGTCGCTCCTCATAAGGCCTGTTCTCCAGCCCCTTCACCAGCTTTGTTGCTCTTCTCTGGACTCGCTCCAGAGCCTCAACATCCTTCTTGTGGTGAGGGGCCCAGAACTGAACACAGGACTCGAGGTGAGGTCTCACCAGTGCCGAGTACAGAGGGCACGTGCACTGGGACAGCACCAGAGAAACAGGGAGCGTAACTGCTGTAAAATCAGTGTTGCTAATCCTCAAACTACAGGAATGTTACTGAGGAAGTGCTCTAAAAGCTCTCTTTTCCTTGCTGATGTCTGGGCTGTGTGGCTTCATGCAGCATATTGAAAAAAGAGTGAGAAGTGCCAAGTGTAGCACCCGTGTGCCTTGTTCCGTGTCTGAACGCACAGAGGGCTCTCGGATGCGTGCACACCGGCTGAAATCGTGCTCTGAGAGGTCCTGTGTGTGATACAAGACATGAAGGAGCCCGAAACCGCCTAAGAACGTGACCAGCTGTCAGGAAGGTTTTAATATGGTTGATACTAAAGCAACTGTGTAAGTGAAATAACCTAAATATATACTTGGAATAATAACCTATTGCTAATCTTGTGGAAGAAAATGGTGCTCTGTCATGCAAAAGTTATTTTCCCCAGATTTTAGACAGGATTTAAGCTTCCCTTCCACCCTCCCCCCCCCATTATTTCCCATATAACTAAAATAAACCAGCTCGCTTTTAAAGGTATGTTAGATAGTTATTCTCAAGGAGTAAAACTGAAACTCTTAAACTTTAGAACCCAAGCAGAATTTAGGTTTCTAAAAGTGGAGCTTTTATAAATATATCGTATGCATTCTGTTCCATCAAGATGGTTTCATTATTACACATCTCACGAGCAGAATGATCTTGAAAAACATTATGTATTCTTTATTAGCTTTTAGAGAACGACACAAAATAACATACATCTTTAGCTTCCCTAAGAAACTCTTCTGTGAATGCCCCTGACTTCTAAGTTGAGTTCCTAGCTGCTCATTTTGTCAGTTGAGGCTGGAGGCACCAGCAGCGTCCAAGGTTCCCTGTACAAATAAACGGAGCTGTACATGCTGTATGTGGTGCTTATGGACAAACTGAGCTTATTGTTTCAGTGTGTCAGACATGCTGTATTTTTCATTTTCTAGGCAGGGAAAGTGAGGCAAAAAGCTCCCCAGTTGTATGTAAGAAATCTGCGCCACAACTGGATCAGAGCTGAGAACTTCTCTCTTGCACCGCACAAAGCTGCTGCTGCTTTGGCCTCTTCTGGAGTTTATGATGTTACCTGCAGAAATTATTTATTTTGTTTGTTTAGTGCTTTGGAGGCCCTGTCAAAGTCTAGAACCCCAGAAGAGAGAGGTGGTCAAGGAGACTGCAGCCTGTGTACCAGAGAGAATAAACTACACATGAACAGAAAAAGAAGAGGAAAGACATAATGAAAAAAAAAAAGAAGAATGAAAAGAAGAGGAAAGGACATAATGCCACCAGCCAAATCATGGTCATAAAACCAGAAAACCCTCAGGCTCTTGAGGACATTAGTGGCTGGGAGGAGAATGTGCGTGTTGACTTAAAGAATTCTTGAGAGAGGACAAGGTCATGGTTTTGTGGTTGCTTCCCAAGAATCCCTGGAAAGAGCGAGGGGTGGCAGCAGGGGAGACGGCAGGTAAATGTTCATTTGAAAGTCAGAAAAAGAGGTGGCTCCCATTATATGTGTATCAGCGGGGCTGAGGTAAGACAAGTGTAACCCGTGTGGTCTGTCACGTGCTCCATCCCGGCTAAGCTGCAACCCCGGGGGCTTCTGTGGGAAGAGCAAGGGGACACTGAGGTCCTAGAGCTCTATTTTCCTGAAGGAGGGAAACTTGGAGAGATTGCACGTCTCCAAAATGTCCTGGAGACTCAGTGATGCTGCTGTTGGGGGTGTGACTGCAAGAGACTGGTGGATAACAATGAGCCTTCAAAGCAACCGGTGGGGAACCAGTTGGAGGAGGGGGAGGAAAAGTCAAGAGAACTGTGAAGATGATGTGCAAGAGGAGGAGGAGGGAGCACAGCGATGTCAAAGAGACTGAGGAGCAGGACGCGGTGCTGTTTGGGAATCGGCTAAGATGTCACCACAATATTTTATGATGATGCCCTGCACTGTGATCTCTGTTTACATTTTAATAGATCCATTTAGCAAATGCAGTGGTAGGATTCCTGCCAGTTCTGTTCAACCAACTTTGTTTTCCTTGCTAATGAACACTAGTGCAAGGCAAGCACGGGCAAGCAACTGCTTGTGCCAGTCTGACAGGCAGTCGTGGCTGGGGATGGGGAAGTGGGGCTGAAAAGTTTGAGCTTAGCTCAACTTCTCTCCCCTGAAAGAAGTTTGTTTCATTTCACCTAAGTTTGATAAACCCATTGAGCCTTCCTGCTAGGTCTGTTTGTTTACTATCAGTTTAGTATTGTGTTTAATGCCCTGAGGCACTGACAATCCCTTTAAAATCATTCTTGGAAACTAGGGCATGCCTTAAATGGCTGTGATCATTCATGATCTCCATCATAGGAAGGCTGAAGATGTTTTTAAGCTTTCCCAAAGGACTGAGAAATGCTTTGAAACGTATGAAATAAACCCTAAAGCCTTCTGGAAAATCTTGACGTGGAAGCAAAATGCCCCTGTCTCCCTTATATTCATAAATAGCACACAAGAGAAAATCCTCTCACAACTGCAGACCTGGCCTCTTGAGGTTGGGGTTGTTCAGCCTGGAGAAGAGGAGGCTGAGGGGAGACCTCATTGCTCTCTACAACTACCTGAAAGGAGGTTGTGGAGATGAGGGAGCTGGCCTCTTCTCCCAAGTGACAGGGGATGGGATGAGAGGGATTGGCCTCAAGGAAAAAATTTTTCATGGAAAGAGTCATTGGGCACTGGAACAAGCTGCCCAGGGAGGTGGTTGAGTCACCTTACCTGGAGGTGACTGTCCTTACTGAGGTGGATTCCTTTAGTCCTGGGATGCTGCAAGTGAAATTTCCAGAAATAAAATGAGATTGGTCAAGCTGGCAGCTCTCCCAGTGAGGCGCAGATGCTTTTAATAAAAAAAAAAAACAACACCAGCTTATTGGAAAAATTACACTCTCATTTTGAGGGCACTTCTAGTGTTCTGTAAGTAGAATAGAAATATCAGCGGCTGGATTTTACACTTAGAAACGGACTGTAAACAAAACTTACCTAATGTATTTTTCATCTGGGACTAAGAATTTCCTAATTTCTTCCTGTCCTTAGTTAACTTAGCCTAACCTAGATCTAGCCCTAGCTCAATAACTTAACTTGATCATGAATTTCAACATTCTCTAAACATTTGGAGTAAAAAATTGTGTTTCAGTGTCATCCCTGATGTTTGTTTTACCCTTTTTTCAGTCTCATGGATGTTTTTGCATTTGTTGCTCTCTCCATAAGGAAACAAAGAGTAAGTGCCAATATCGTTACATACCTGCAAGTTGTAAATCCTTAGTTGGCTTGAAATGTGCACGTAGCAACACAGTCAGCATTGGTAACACAGAAATACACGCAACAGACTGAACTCAACAAATAATTGTCGTTTCCCTAACTTACGATGCTTTAACTCAAGTTAATACAGTTTGTGTAGTGCTGAAATCTTACATATGAGAACCTTCCAGCATTAAATGAATAAAACTCAGACTTCAGCCATGTTTAAAATTTCTTTTGGATACATTAGAATTAGTGGGAAAATTAATTTGCAGACAATAATACAAGTATCTAATCCTGCTATGTGTCTGTGAGAACTGCTGAATTCGGGTTTGGTGGGATGATTGCACAGAGTGGGGGTCCTAAACTCATCAATATTCCCCTCGCTTATCCCTGCCTGAACAGCCCGTGTGCTCTGCAGACTCTTCAGTTAATGACTGCATATAGGAATAAAATTTGGTAATAATACGTTTTTATTACTATAATCAACACATGACAAGATGAATGCTTGGGTACTGAAGTTGGACATAATTAAAAGTAGAAATAAGGTGCATTATAGTGGCAGAGACCAAAATTAACCATTCCAGCAACTTGCCTGAGCCCCTGCAAGACAACAGCACTGGAAATACTTAAAAGAAGATCAGATTTTCTTTACAAAAAAATGACAACTACTCATTTACTACAGCATCATGTTTAAACACTGACAAATATTTTCTCCCTCCTGCCCCAAACTCATTTAACTGACAAAATGCAGGAGTACGGACATTTTAACTCTTTAGCTACAAGTATTAATTTTCATTGGATCCTTCTCCCTTTTCTTCCCCCAGTCACCCTTGCTAATTCAGCTGAATAATTTTCTTAAATTCATCGTGCCCTCTACACTCCCATCAATTCTCAGTTTTCCATAATTTGAAACATTAAATGTTTGAATTTAATGTTTGAATTTCAAATTTGAACACTTAAAAAGATGAAGCTATCTCCCTTAAAAACACCTTAGCTAGGTCTAATCTGCCTTTGAGGTGACACCCAAGCCATCAGCAACACGAGATTGTCTCAGGACTGGGTGGATATGGTCCATGCTGCAGATGCAGCTCTGTGAATGAGGGAAGTTGCTCTTGTCCAGTGTCTTTCCTTCAGTTTTTGAGTTCTTTTCCTAATGAAACTGCAGACGAGCTGCTCTGCACAAAGGAAGAAGCTAAAAGAGCAAGTGGCTTTTGCAACCACATCCCTGTTCACGCGGTTGCCCTGATAACAGCATGTCATGAAAGCTTGAAAGTTAAAGGCTTGGAATGGAGGTTGGAGGTGTTTGGTAAGTACCAAAAGAGCTGCTCGGGTAAAGAGATATCGGAGCAATTACCAAAGCAATTGCTGAGGAAGATGCCATAACCATTAGTGAATAATCTCCACATGTAGGACAGTTTGACCCTAAGCAAGACACCTCCTGGTTTCACCTTCCAGGGTGCTTCACCTGGAGAAAAAAGAAGATACATGATTATTTGAACAACTAGAAATCTTAACCTACTGCCTCCTGCTGCTTGTTCACTGCCGTAAGAGGGTCAGCAATCACTGTATTTGATTAAGGAATTGCAGAAAAGGTAACACCTCAAATCTGGCTTTCACAAGATGCCGGTCTGTGCTTGTGGCCTATTTTCCATTTGTTTAGCTCAGCTGTATAATTTATCAATGTTCAGGAAAAACCTGCACAGCAGCAGTAACTTTATGCATCCTGGGACGTGGGAATGACCAGAAGCTTGTAAAGGACAGTAGAGAGGAAGATTCTTTCCTACTCGGAACAATGTCCAATTAAACTGCAGGTATTTAACTTGGATTTGTAACACAGATGAGAGCAGCAGGATCTAAGATATATTTAAAAACAAACACATATTTCATAAGTATATTTAAAAGGTGCTAAAGAACAACAAAATTAAGGGAGAAAATAATGCTGAGAAGGAAAGAGAAGAGAAATAAGCAATTCATAGGAAGGCAAGAATATGAGACGAAACTTGCCTGCTAAATCATACGTTGCACAGTGCAGGCACTGAGCAGCGTGTTTTAGTGCAGTCTAATCCATTTATGTTTGCATATGGTATTTTCACCTCCGATTCATCATAACTGAAGAGCTGCAAAGAAATAGTTCGGGTTAAGCTGAAAAGAATGGAGAAATTTCTACAGGAGAGGCTTTTTTAACTTATTGGGAAGGTTTGAGAATTCTGCTCATAACACCATTGGCCCTGCTTCCTCTCTCTTGTTTATATTTTGAATTTTTCAAGTCACATACTGAATTATGCCAAGTGACAGAAGGGAAAAATGTCTGTGTGGAGCATGGTCATGCTCCCACAGGGAACTGGCTTCCTTGGCATATCAGTGTTTTCAGGCACTGGTGACCCCCTGCGTGAGAAACGGAAAGAAGAATGATAAGCCAGATTTTCAGACAGGCACGCACAATTAAACACAATCCAGCCTGCCTTATTTATGCACATAAAAAGTTATTTGTATTTCTCTCCTGAATAGTTTGAGCCTACTGTAACCTTTAACGGGCACACAGGTTGCTGACATCTTCAAGGGCTTGTTTAGCTTGACCCTGCTCTCATCCTTCCTAGCAGCAACGTAGCTCCTTACTGGGTAGAACAGATTTTGGCCAGTTGTAAGGCATGCACAGTAGTTAAAAATTAGTGTGGAAAGTTAATATAATTAATATAATGCAGCGTGTATGTGTGAGTATGATGTGCGTTCAGTTCTGGAGCCCTCAGCACAGGAAAGACATGGATCTGGTAGAGTGAGTCGAGAAGAGGCCATGAAGATGATCAGAGGGTTGGAGAACCTCTCATATGGGGACAGGCTGAGAGAGCTGGGCTTGTTTAACCCAGAGAAGGTTTTAGGGAAGCCTTTAGCAGCCGTCCGGTCCTCAAACAGGCCTAAAGGAAAGCTGGGGAGGGGCTCTTTACCAGGGAGTGGCAGGGATAGAATGAGGAGAAATGGTTTTCAGCTGAAAGAGGAGAGATTTAGATGAGATAGTTTTTTCCTATGAGGGTGGTGAGGCACCCAGAGAAATTGTGGCTGCACCATCCCTGGAGATTTTCAAAGCCACGTTGGATGAGGCTTTGAGCGACCTGATCTTGTGGGACGTGTCCCTGCCCATCACAGGAGAGTTGGAACTAGATGATCACCTGCAGGAAGGTGAGTACAAACAGCCCTAACATATTTCTTCTGGATTAAAGAACAAAAACAAGAACTGGAGTGTTGCAATAAGCAAATAAGCAAATATTGGTAGAATTGAATGAATGCAGGTAGTCAACCTGACTTCGATGCCTGACTTTCTGTGTCCAGGATACATGCTAAGATATAGCAAATAGAAACCCCTCACTATATAATGGAAACAGTTGATAGGTAGGGGCTTTTCTCTGTAACACTGATTTTTTTTTAAGCACAGTCTTTTGTAAAAAACCCATCATCTAAGAAACTCTTAGGCTGCATACACTGGTCAATGACATTTAGTCCCCTCAGTGGGAAAATGGACATAACCACCTAGGGAGTCTTTCTTCAAGGAAACAGAAGAAAATGTTGGAAGACAGGCTGAACAGAGTCTCATGTCTTACTCAAAATAGCTAGAGATTTTGACCAAGGGTGTATTTTGTTTAGCCACAGAAAAACTTCCCTAAGAGGATGTTCCCCTAATAAAAAACAACCAACCAACCATCATTGTGACCAGAATGCTGGTGAGACCTGAAAAAACTCTGATTTCACTGTTCTTGCCTCAGGGTCACTCTGAAATGACCAAACAGTGACCTGAAGAGCAACAGGACTAATGATAAAGTGATGGAGTACAATGGACATGGTACAAAATATCTTAAAATACATTTAAATAGGGCTTATCAATAATCTATAAAAAACCCTATTAATTGTAAAGGAATTTGGAAGTGTAAATAAGTTTTATTTAGTAAAAAACAAAGACTTGATGGGTTTTGGAGTGTGACCCTTAAAGAAAATATACATTTGGGAGTCACTGGGAGCTTTCCACATGGGTATGGTGGTAGAAAATATCCCATGATATAGCCTACTGTGTATTAGGTTTTCATAAATCAGACTGGTTCTGGCTGATGAAGATATTTAAAGGTAGCTAATGCTAGACTAGCTTGTAATCAGCCATAGTAGATGTGGGCACAAGGACCTGGGAGCAAGCCTGTTGTTCAATGGAGAAAAGTTTTAAACCATAAATGATAAAGCCCACTCCCAAATTTCCTTACCCTCAAGATGAAACAGGGTCAACATTGCTTTTAAGACTTCGTAGAGACTACTTGTCAGGACTTGCAGGCAAAGTAGCTCCCTTGCAGCTTGCTCTTAGGAAAGAATTGAGATGGGAACGGGTCCCTGAACATAGGGTTAAGTTTCAAGCTGGCACTGCTGCTAATTCACCTGGGCAGTGAAGTGCCCTTGATTCCAGAGACAGAGTCAAGTGCAGACAACACTGGTGCACTGCTGCTGTGGGAAGGTGGGCTAAGACATACGCCCGTGGCATGTGTCTCCTGAATATAGAGAAAACCTACACTATTTTCTGCTGATTCTGCCAGTGTCCTGAGCAGGGACTGGCTCTGAGCATTAAGGTGAAGTCCAGTCCTTCTAAAAACTACTGTCTATCTCCCAAAACCACTTTTTCTGAGGGGAAAAAAAATAAACACCCAGAAATTCTAACAAACACTAGTATTGCACAAGGGAACTCTAGGCCCGAGCATCAAGGACCTGCATGTGGAAGTTATCACTATTCCTGCAACTTTGGATGGACCAGCAACATAAGGTACGTCCCACTGTGCATCCATTCCAAAAAGTAAGAAGTTTAGAGCTATGAAGAGTCTCCATGTAGGACTGATTTAGGCTGAACCACCTTGTGGTTAGATCAATCTTCCCACCTTCGAGAAGTGTGCTGGGTTTGGATTCCAGAAATAAAGTCTGCTGCACGGGAAATGTGAGCCATCCTATTCAGCACAGTTTGTAAAAGTAGCAGCCATCTGTTGGGGTTTATAGAAGGCTGAGAAACACAGGATGTTTACTTTTATTCAGATGTTCAGTGGATGTGCCTTATACGAGCAGACTTGTTATAATACTAACAAAACAACTGGGACATTAAGCTCAAGAGAAAAGCTTGTTTTACATACTAAAATTAAATAAGATAGAAAGCATTACAAATATACAGGCACACATGTATATACATAATCATTTAAAGGTCAACAGAAAACTGTCCAGACAGAAATTTAGAACAAGTCCTGCACTAACTTTGAGATCAAGTTACCTGCTTACCAATATGCTTTATGGAAACCATTCCCAAAAGAAATAACCTACAAAAGGTGAGATAAGGAAGGGTCCAGTTTCAAAACAAACATACATGGTAAAATTATGAGCTGAGATTAGTGTAGAGAAACTCTCCAAAAGGGGATTGGGCATTACTGACCAAACTGAAACGAGGGTGAATCCATAGAATCACCAGGTTGGAAGAGACCCACTGGATCATCAAGTCCAACCATTCCTATCAAACACTAAACCATGTCCCTTAGCACCTCGTCCATCCGGGCCTTAAACACCTCCAGGGAAGGTGACTCAACCACCTCCCTCATCCAAGACCTCTAAAGATGAGACAGAGACCTTCCCTCACCATCAACAGCAATCACGAAGACCATGTAAGACTCTTGGGAGGGAACTGGGTTCAAGTGTCCTCGGCTACAGGAAAATGTCATCCACAATGTGAATAACTTCACGCTGCTGTGAATGTTAACCACCAAAGGGGAAAAAATCTCCCGAGAGTTCAGAGAATGCAAGCAGAATTCTGCAAATGCTAAGAGAATGAATCCAAGAAGTAACCAAAGATGCAGATGGAGATGCTGGCAAACAGCATTAGCAACAGCTAAGGTTGTTTTTGCCAACAAAAGGAAAAGTTAAGTATAGCAAATCAAATAAAATGAAACATGTAGCAGCAATAGATGCCCTACTTTTTTTCTGCAAATGTCTTTTACCATTTTTTCCTAGGAGGTAATGAGTGTTTCTTTAAATCTCAGTTGAAAGCAGACTACCTGATTTATTCTGTCTAATGGCTTGAATAAGCAGATAACATTTCAGATGGTGAGGATTTTTGCAAATAAGTAAAATAAATAAAAGAATTCTGCATACATGGCATTCCAGTTGAAATATCCTGTGGATGAACACCAGCAGGACCAACACTAGATGGTCATTTTCCTGAAGAAGCAGTTTGAATGGGATGAAAGGCAATGGTGCTGTGTGAAAGTGTTGGCATGCATATTAGTTATAATTCTGTCAATTTGTTAAAAGCAAAGCAGAGAGCTGTAGCACAGAACAGGCGGCAAATTAAATTGCTTACATATATGTATCAAAACAGTTTGATAAGCATAACTATACCAGGTATTATGGAAAAAATCTCTAGAGCATCTTCATTGCTGTGTATGAGAATAGTGGTGTGTGCATTTCTATACTACTCCAAAGAGAAATAGCTGGATTATAGAATGGGATCATACAATGGAATCATAGAATCATAGAATGGGACTCCTTCCACTAGTCCAGGTTGCTCAAAGCCCCACCCAGCTGGGTAAAAGCCTGAGGTGGGTTTCAATGGGTGTCTAATTAATTGCATTTCATAGAATCATATCATAGAATCACCAGGTTGGAAGAGACCCACTGGGTCATCGAGACCAACCATTCCTATCAAGCACTAAACCATGGGATCAGAACAGTTTGAATGTCAAGGAATGAAATTCTGGATCAAAAATAGTTTCATTTGGAAGAAAGTCCACTAACTCAGAAAAGATATTTTATGTAGAAGGTGGCGAAAAATAATTTTCATATTTTCCAGAATATGGCTTAATTAATGTTTTAAAGCCCCAAACAAAGCTGCAGTGAGTTTTCAAGAAAGGAACCTAAGATTATAATATGAATTTGGCCTATGTATAAATTAGCAAAAAGAAAAAAATTTCATTTAAAAATTGTAGTTGGGCAGGCACTGAACAGCATCGCCCAGGAGTTTCTCAACCCAAAGCTACAAGATGGTGATAAAATTTCAAGAACTAAGCTCTGCAAAGATTACAGGACTAAAAAAATTGTCCCAACAGCCCATCATAAAAACCCAGTAACTGTAAGACATGAGAATTATTCTAGAACAAATTTGCAGGGAAGAGCTTTTGTGGAAGGCTCTCATTAGCCATTTGTGAACTAAAAGCATCAGTATTAAAATTCACCTTTAACACATGAACCACAAATGCACACCTATGGAATTGTAGTCCGAGATGGATCTGCTTAGAGTTAGGAGCTCACCTAGGAAGATACATACTAGAACTAAACTACTCGTAAGTGCACAATTCTGTTAAACATTTATTTATTCAAGATGAAAGAACAGTCTATGTGATCTGATTGTTTTTTATCTGTATTTGAGCTGAAATGGCTCAAGTGGGAGCCACAAGTTCTTTGGATGTGCTAAATATAGCTTAAGGTGAATTTTCCAGAGGTGTCTCCTGGTGCTGCTTAGTGCCTTAGCAAATCATGGGTTTAACATCTCCTTAAAAAGGGAAATCTGAACTCTAATTTTGATCTTCTCTATTCAAGTCTTGGCTATTGATTCTTGCTATAAATTCTTCTGAGACCCACATGACACAGGATATTGCTGAAAATTCCCCAAGTGTAGGAACTGGATAGCATGTCAGAGAAGCCAGTCAGTAATGAGAATATGCCAAATCTTATCATAACACATCACAGATTTTATATTGGCCCAGATTCTTTTGTATTTATTGAGTTATCTTACCCTAAATCTGCTGTTTAGACTTCTCTATAGAACAGATTTTTGAAGTTGATAGTGGTGCATTTTTATTTAGTGTCAAATAAGCTTCTAAACTCAATATTGTGCTCTATTAAGTAATATATGCTGCAATTATTGTAGCTTGTTTGAGTGCAAGGACAACTTGCACTCGGTGTTCCTTGGGCATCTGGATTTAAAAATTTTGTTTTATTTGAACTTGTCCATAACTTTTGCCTTTAAAGCCTGTGAAAGCTTTTAATATTCTATTTTTGTCAGTTAACTTAAGAACAAATAACACAAAGGTTTGAAATATAAGTCACTTGTTTGTCCACCTTCATTCCGTCGAAGATCTTGACAGACCTCTGTCAAATTCAGCCTGTTTCTTCCAAGTTCAAGATCCCCCGTGAATTAATCCTCTCGTTGTGTGGGAATGGTAACAAGCCATCTTATTGCTTGACTTTCCCTGTATTCTCTTTTCGAAATACAGTCTATACTAAATTACACAGAGTTAAAGATAAGGAAGGGTAATTAGTTTGTACAGTGCTGTAATGAAGTTTCTTGGTTTATTCGCTGTTCCTTTCCAAACCTTAGCATTCTTGTCCCTTTGTGTCATCAGCTACTGGGGAGGCTTTAACTCCATTCCTTCTCAGTCTTTCTTAAAATTCAGTTCAATCAATGTGCTCCTTTAAAGTGAGACATTCTTATCTCTTCATTCAAGTTTTTAAACCTCTAGGATTTTCACAGAAGATCACCATTTTTTGTTCTTGTTCCAGGGATGTATATTTCTGTGGTGTGCTTAGTCAGCAGATTGTTTAGGTGGTTCTTTGCTATTTTCCGTCTAAATCTAATTGATTTCTGTCTTTTTTTTTTTTTCTAGGATTCATAGCTTTCAGAACTCATCTCCAGTTCCTGTCCTATGTGAAATCCTTTCTTAGTGCCATTTACAGGGTATCTGTAATTCCTTTACAGGGTCACGACAGAACTACAAGCCTCCTTACTCATATAATTTTCTCAGTGGTGAAATTATCACATTTATTTTACCCTGACAGTGGATCTGGGAAGAATTTACAAGTGTTCTTAGACCCTTTGATTTCTTGTCCCTTCCTATTTCAGCAGTATTCATACAGACTCCTTTCCAGTGCTTCCCTACAGTAACATCCCTCCTGTAGGACTCCCTCTGATATTAAGCATTCCCTACAATGCTGAGCTGAGCTACAGGCTATAGAACACTGACATAATTTGAAAACTTTACATTTAGAAGTATCTAATAGGTTAAAGCTGTACCATGAGATAAAGCATGATGGAAAAAAAAAACCAAACACAAACCCACAACACAAATACTGCTCTTTCTCTTTTGTAACAGAGAGAACAAGACGTTTCTATCTGAAACAACTCTGTCCTCAAGGTCTCTGTGCCTGGGAAAACCCTCAAGTGTTTTGTCAACTGCTGCTGTAACCCTGAGAGATGCACCAGGCTTGGGAGGGAGCCGGCTGGTGCTTCACTGGAGATGTGGGACATTCTATGAGAGCAGCAGTTCATCCATTTAAAGCACCGCTGGGTACCTTAACCACACACTGGTATTTTACTCATTTTATTTGTGCCTTTTGGGGTGTGATGATGTAGGAAGCTCAGTCACACTACGGGGTGCCCATCAGAAGAGGATGGTTTTACACTGGGAGAACGTACTGGCATGTACATTGGCTTATAGCGCATTAAATACAGAGGTAAACGAAACGAGGAGACAATCACAAAGCAAAGAAAAGGAAGCAAGCCTCATTTCACCTGGGATTCAGTCACGCTCATGGCACAGAGGGTGACGTAAGACATGGGCAGGCGCTATGTTTCCAGGTTTATTTTCAGTCGCCAGAGGCAGTCCTCTGGGTGGCTGCCCCAAGAGAAAAGAAGGGGAGTACTAGAACCTTCGGAGGCGGTTGGAGAGTTACAGCTGGAGAGGGGTTGGTTGGGAAAGATACTGCAGGGAGCCCAAAGAAGGCAGAGGTAAGCAGGCACTGAAAGAAAGTTAACAAAAAATTCAGAAAACTAGGCTCAAAGGAGCATCTGCGGCCTGAAGGTATGTGTAAGACACTGGGGAAGGATTCAATAAAAAAAGAACAAAATTGTGAGTTGGGGAATAAGTGAAAGCGTGCTAGGAGGAGGCAGCTAGCCAGCTGCAGAGGCGAGGAGGCTCCTACTTATCTTGCAATGTTGACTACAGAAGCAGACTTCAAACGACACAGTGTCTATAAACAGAGAGAAAGAATAAGTGTCTATGACCCTAAAATCCTTACCCAACACATGCATCAGGAATTCAGCTCCTGAGGGCAATGTCAACATCGTTGCAGAGCTGATACAAGGAGTGGCAGGCAAAAGGTGATAAGCACTTGCTTGTGGTTACAGACACTCGGTGTGGTGATTACAACTGTTGCTCCAAAGTTGGACATACCATTCTCCCCTAAATGTAGGACATGCAAGTCAGAAGTCAACTTCAGGGTCAGCAGACTGAATAGATTGTTTTTTTTTTTCATTACACATGAATCTGATTTCAAAGTAAACAAAAAAATTGTTGCGGTCGGGGCAATCCACGACACATAGAAGTTGTGGGCCAAAAGACCATCTTTATTGATTTTACAAGACTTTTTATACCCTTTCCCGAGCTGCGCGTCCATGCATGATTGGTTTAGCTAAAGACCAACACTTCATCATTGGACGACTCCTCAATTGTAACTTCATAACTGGGTGATTCCACCTGCAGCCTGGCAGCTTCCTAATCTTGTTTGCTCAGCTCTTCTTGGCGCCTTCCAGCTTCTCCAAGGATACATGGGCATCTATTCAAGGCCAATGCTTAAGTTCACACACTCTAACTCCTCAGACCAGCCGAGGTTCCCACAAAAAATCACACATTGTGTAGTTTTAATCTAACTGATGGAGCAGGACAGTTACTTTGATGCAATATTCCACTGTGTTCATTTTTTTGTTAAAAGATGTATCGGAAAAGCCTTGTTTGCATGCTGATATCCCTCTTCAAACAGCATTGCTGCTTCCTCCATAACACTTTCTCTTTCTGGTCTTTTTCCTGCTGGCCTGAATAATTAGTTCTCTGGGGAGATCAAGTCTTTTCTTGCTTACTAGCTTTGGAACAGGGAATATCTGAACTAATCCCATGGTACCTCTGATAATGCTCCATTTGACATACAGGAGATCCTTTATGGAGCATTATGTGTCCCTTACTGTAGAGAAATACATGCCAGATGTAGTATGTGAACCATTTACAAGCTCTAGCTAGATCCATTTATGTTTATTACTCAATGGAGCGGGACTTCCACAGTGACATACGTGTAGTAGCAATCCTGTTTGATAAGCTGCTAGGTAAAGAACAGAAAGCCAATGCGGATGCAAGCTCGATAGTCCTGCCTGGGTGGCCATAACAGATGGTCCATAGTGGGACTTCAGTCACACAAAACTCATTAAATGGCACAAATCTGAGTAACTGGTACAAACTCTCTGTTGGAAGAGTCTTGACTACTGTTCCGACTGTTGTCGTGCTAAAAAACACGGCGCCTAAGTGGTGAGGAGCTGGTCCTGAAAATTCCTTTCTAAGCTATTTTTAAAAGCACCTTTAGTAGGACTAGTAAGGCAATACAGCTTTTAAAAAGCATAGGCCTGTCTTAAACCTTTGACAGCAGTGGAGAAATGCTGATCAAAAGAACCTGAAATTGCTTGCAGATCTTCATGAAGGGTTGTATGTAGTGAACGTGTGCATATTTTTATATATATGCCTACACACTCGTGTGTGAGATGTTGGTCATGTGAACTTTATTGGACGAGAGTTAGTTTTTATTCTTGGGTACTAATATATATATTTAAACAAATGCATACATAAAAATATATACGAATACACATGTCTGTAAAACACCTTAATTCTTCTCCATCTTTGCTTACGATTCATGTAATCATTTTAAAGTAGTAATTTTTACAAAATACAGACTAAACAGAGAAAAGAAGTAACAGTGCTCATTTGAAATATTAGCACTTTTACATTCATACCTTATGTTGTGCTCCTAAATCTCCTTACAGATGGAGACTCTACAGACCGAAGTAGAAAATATAAAGCAATCTTCATTGTGAAAATGTCTTCCTTATACCTAGATTAAACGCATCCTCTTTTAACTTAAAATCATCACCCCTTGTCCTATTGCAACAAGCCCTGCTAAAATGTTTTGCCCTCATCTTTCTTGCAGACCCCTTTTAAGTACTGAAAGGCTGGAGCAAGGTCTTCCTGCAGCCTTCTCTTTGCCAGGCTGAATAACCCCAACTCTCTCAGCCCGTCCTCACAGGAGTGGTGCTCCAGCCCTCAGATCATTTTTGTGGACCTCCTCTGGACCCGTTCCAACAGGTCCATGTCCTTCTGAGGCTGAGGGCTCCAGAGCTGGATGAAGGACTGCAGGTAGGATGTCACCAGAGCAGGCCGGCAGAATCGCCTCCCTTGACCTGCTGGCCACGCTTCTTTCGATGCAGCCCAGGAGATGGTTCACTTCCACGTGAACTGCTGTGCTACAGCCTGGCTGCTGCGCCACAGTGTGTGCCTGCTCTGTTCGCAGCTTTCCCGATTACAAGTGCTTCCTAGGCCACTTTTTTGTAGTTCTTCAGCTACACCAAAGAGCTAATTATATAGCCATTCTACAGGGAAAAATGAAAAGTAAAAAAACTGTGCGTGCACAGTGGAAATAGAGTGCAGTCTTGATTTTTATCCCCTCCATTGCTGTTAATAAACACCCACATCACATGCTTCAGTTTTATAGTGTTTTACAAAGATGGATTTCATTTCATACACAGAATCACTAGGTTGGAAAAGACCCACAGGATCATCAAGTTCAACCATTCCTATCAATCACTAAACCATCAGCACTTCATCCACCAGTTTTTCAAACACCTCCAGGGAAGCGACCCAACCACTCCCTGGGCAGCCTCTGCTAGTGCCCAATGACCCTTTCTGTGAAAATTTTTTTTCTGATGTCCAGCCAAAATCTCCCCTGGTGGAGTTTGAGCCCATTCCTTCTTGTCCTGTCCCCTGTCACTTGGGAGAAGAGCCCAGCTCCCCTCCTCTCCACAACCTTCTTTCAGGTAGTTACAAGAGGGACATATATATATATACACTGGGAAAATCTTGTAAAATGACTTCACCTAAAAAGCCAGTCTTGCCACCAGACTGTGCTAGAACCTCCCTTCTGCCAAGCACGCTACCAAAAGCTTTATGAGCTGCTCACTGCACTCTTCAGTCTCAATCAAAAGCAGCACAAGGGACAGTGAATAAATCTGAGAATTAAAGCACGTCACTGACAAATACAACTAACAGAATTAGGTACACATAACAAAGCAAAACACGTGCATCTGCAGGCTCTGTCCCTCATTGATGGGAGCAACAGGAAGCTACACTCTTTTTGCCAAATTTTATCTTATATTGGTATGAAAAAAAACCCTGACCTGCATTCTATGTCGTTGACCCTTGCCTGCGTTTAGATCATTTTAGCTGGTTTTGGTTTACGTGAACTGAATTTTTAAAATATTTATAAATACATACAACTCTCTCTTAGAATCATAGAATAGTTTGGGTTGGAAGGGACCTTAAACACCATCCAGTTCCAACCCCCCTGCCATGGGCAGGGACACCTCCCATTTGATCAGGTTGCTCAGAGCCCCATCCAACCTGGCCTTGAACACCTCCAGGGATGGGGCAGCCTCAACTTCCCTGGGCAACCTCTGCCAGTGTCTCACTGCTCTCATGGTGAAGAAATTCCTCCTTATGTCTAGTCTGAATCTTCCTCTCTCCCGTTTATACCTATTGCACCTCGTCCTATCGCTATAAGCCTTTGTAAACACAACTTCTAGAACTATTCTTGAGTTTTGTCACTGTGGCACAGTTCAATCTTAGTTAAGTTTTGTTTTTCAAATACAATTCTTTTGAGAAATGCAGTTGATTTACAAGGAACAACAAACCACAGTTTTCTGACTTAAAATGAGGTGCAATTTTATTTTAAAAGATGTCTTGACTGGTTGATTGTCCATTTGTTGAGCAATAACCATGAACGGATAGCACTAGGGTTGTTGCAGTCAAATAGTTTCTCAAGTAGGATTACTGTCTACTTGAAGGAGAAATAACTGGCTCGGTAGGTCAGCAGAAATGGATGTGGGGGTAAAAGGGGTCAGCAAAATTGTGAACAGATCATACTGACTCTGAGAAGTATTTGTATTGGCACGTGGAAACAGGAAGGTTGTCTGCAACAGACATGAGAGCAGATGATGGTGGTGCTGAGGCCTTAACTGCAGTGCTGTGTCCAGCGCCGAGTGCCTCAGTTCAACTGGGATGTGAATGATTTTGAAACAACACAGGGAGAAAAAAAATAAACCTTGAGAGGTTTAAAACTGTGACACACAAGGAAGGACTGAAATGAAGTGTAATTGCTTCGTCCATAGGTATAAAAAAATAGGGGACATATACTTCTTAAGACATGCAAGAGGTATAGTGAGAGGGAACAGGCAAAACTGTTCACACCCATTACAGTTACACTTCACGAACAGTGAGCTTTTATTTTAACGAGTGTTCCAGGTTCTTCAATGTGAGCTGGACCAGGGAACTTACCTGGCTGGAAATCAGCAGATTTGAAGATAGTTTCCCAACAGCTTAAATCACTCCAAATTGAGTCTGTCACAGTCCCACCTCTCCTGTTATGCCAACATCGGTACTCGCATATCTTGAATGTGAGCTGAGCAGGACAAAACAAGGTATCCTTTGTAGGATCAGTAATGTTCTGGGGTTTCAGGCACTTGCTGCTGGTACAAACAGGTGGGAATGTGACTAACCCACTAGAGCAACCAGCTCTCAAGCTGCCTTTGAGCTCATTTCCTAAAAAAATGACGGTTCCTCAGAGGGTTTTGATCATGTCAGCACAGGAGGACTGCTGCTCATTCCAGTCACAACTGTTATTTTCCTGC